>OY744476.1:217084423-222959154 GCA_963556175.1 Tipula confusa
CCAATGGATAAATGCAAACCGGACATCACATCAGTTTAAGGTGCTTCAGGATGCGGTAAATCAACA
The DNA here is from genome assembly GCA_963556175.1 of Tipula confusa. Lineage (NCBI taxonomy): Eukaryota > Metazoa > Arthropoda > Insecta > Diptera > Tipulidae > Tipula > Tipula confusa. The sequence continues at coordinate 217,084,490 of OY744476.1, forward strand.
TAAATACTAAATTCCCATGGAGTTGGTAAGGATCTAGTCCTCAGTTCAACTACCCATAGGTTAAATGACTTAAAAAGGTAAGGTTGAATCTCAACGTAAAGTTACTGGAAAAATCTGCGATGATATTAAAACGAATTACCGCACGATTGCCTCAAACCTTTTAAATAGATTCAAATAATATAACACTTTATATTGATGGGAATATAATAGAACCTGTGGCACTACTATAGATCTGGTAGCTTTGCTGAGTGACTGTCGCATGTTTATTCTGAAAGATAAAACCAAATACCATACATCGATACTTAGACCAAACTTCGTCAAAATGCGCTATTTTGATGTCAGCAATTAATTAACAAACGAAAATATCAATACAAATTAAAGATGATCTAATGACGTTGTACACGTCTTGCAGCCTTTATACCATGTATTCTGCATAACCCAGACCCATCACAAACTTTGTTAGTTTTCATAAAAATATGTCTATTTGGAATATTCCAGTTTTACCGAACACGCTTCACGAAATTCGGGAAAAAGCAGTTAACAGGCAGAAATGAAGTTGCCAGATTCAAGTAAATTATTGACATGAGGCAAATGTGATTTGTGTGCGTTCCTATATACATTTTTTCGAACTGCCAGAACCGTAAATTTACCAAATTTTCAACGTGTTATGCGTAGCAGTAAGATTCACAGCTATGAATTCTTTCCTTCGCAATACTTCGTGGTAACTAGTAAAAAAGACAGGTGGTGGTATACTCATAACTATTGATATCAAATGCATGGATTAGTCCATTTTATGCATCGAGCACGGGTGTTTTAAAGCAATTACCATCAACAAAATGCCATTGTTTTACGTTGCATATATCCCACCAGAGTCACCAATACTCTGCATGCCATTTTTATATTGCATGCTGTGATAAGATCGTAGAAAGCAACAACATCTATAATCCAGCTGACATCATTTAAATAACGGGTGATTTTAATTTACCTTTTAACTATATTCAGCACAAAGCTATCGAAATAATTCTAAAAAGTAAGATTACACCTGATTATCACCTGATTACGATCGGTAATGACGATGAACTCAACTATAACCCCCCGTTGGAGTGCAAATCCATGGGCCGAACCATCGTCCAAGCCAGTACAGGCTGGCTGGTGCAATGCGTGCAGATGAATATGTAAAACACGTGAACCTGTTTTCACGCATCCTCGTTTTGGCTAGTAATGGCGTAAACTAGGACGTTAAGTTAACTGCGAAAGAGTTGGGAGAGCTTCGGCCTCATAACAGATTGCATGGAATAAACACTAAAAAAAGTAAGATTAGCATAAAAAGTCACCTAAACCGAAGGACCTATACAATTAGAGGCATTTAACTGCAACTAAACTTGAACGGCGTTCTCCATGGTATGACAGCAAACTAATCATCGGAAACGATAAGGATTATAAAGCAAAAATTAAATGTTAATCCGAGGCTAGGAAACTAAAATTCACAATATGTAACCAGACATTTGAAAGTTCCTACTAAACCGCATACAAGAATTACGTCATTTGTATTAAAGAATAGTTCACTCTTATAAAATCTAGAAGGCAGGATGTAACTGAAAAAAAGAAAAAAAAGACTGGTAATAAATTGGGTCTTTACACATCCTAACAACCAATAAAATAGAAAAACGTTTTTGTAAAATCAAAGACACTAATAGCGATTTTTATATTTCTTCCAGTTGGATTCGCTACAAAATTTCAAATTACCAAGTATTTACAACTTCTTTTTTTGACTAAAGTATGCAAAAAACACGGGCTTTATAAAATCATCACAAACACCATACAATTCTGTGCACTTTCGATTAAAGCACATCCAATTGAACCACATAAATTGGAATAAATTAAATTTAACTGTAGTTTTGAATCAATTGCCACAACATTGAATGTCTGTTTGCCTATCAAACAAATAAAACATCAGAAATTTTTTTCTCTTTTAAAATCAATGTCTACTTGGACGTCTTAGCTTTTTCATTGTGACTATTCTGTATGTCTTACAACTCTCAGAATAAGGAGGCAAAAGAGTCAGTTTCATTATGTTTACTTAAGGTTCAATCACTTGTCGTTGATTTTAATGATTTTCAAACACATATTGTGTTCGCGCCGGTTCAAAAAAATTGAAGATCGGACATTTTACTTTTTCAATGAATTCTTCTATTTAAAATTCCATTTTTTCAAAATCAATTATGTTTTATTTTTATAGAATTAATTTTAGTTTTAACATATTTTGCATGACACGAAAAATTAAAAAAAAAATTATCTGGTTGTCAAATTAATTTTAAGGTTATGTTGTCCGAAAAAGTAATTAGTTCATCTATCGTCAGCATCGCGCCGCGCCGTCCATTTGTTTTTGCGTTTTCTCATATAAATTATATGGACTATTCATTTTTTACTTTGACATTTTAACGAAACGGAGCGGTAAGGTGCCATTAAGATTGAACCTTTAAACGTAATTCCACTAAGCATTCAAGAACCAAAAAACTGTTTTTTGCTTACTCCAACTGGAATCAAATATAATCGGAATCATATGGTTTGGACAATGTGAATTTAAAATTTGTGAAACTTGTTTTCCCACAAGTTTTCTCTTTCGTTTCAAAAACATATATTTTCAATTTTATCCTCATGTCAGTATTTCCAAAGATTAGTATTCCTTCAAAAGTGCCCGACGCACTGGCCGGTAACTATTTTAAGTTGTCTCTCTAAAACTGTTCAGGTAATCGGTAAAAATCAAATTCAGGCGAATCTAAATAGCAAAAGGAATACTAACCTTTATCCGAAATTAGCCGGATGTGAATTCTTCATTAGCAGAATAGAAATTAGCCAAATATCAGTAAGTAAAAAAAATCACAAATAAGTGCCTTAGATGGATTTTGAAGTGCTTCCGGCCGAACACCATATAATTAACATCGAACTGCAGAGGATTATATAGCAGTTACTAAATCAGAGATAGACGAAAAAATGGGGTTAGAGATCTTGAGAGATCTTTCTCAGAAGCAAATTAGTATTTGGGTTTCATAAGAAGCTATACCTTTGTATTTTACAAATCTTTTAAGTTCATTGTTCATCCGAAATTAAACTTTTAATACTAGCGGAATTTGTCAGAAACTCTACCAACTCGTTTTAGTTCGAAACAACTAGGTTCGCCGTAGATAAGCCAGATGTAGAACAATCTGTTTAAAATCATCATTTTTACCTAGAGTTACCTCTGTGAAATCAAATAGATTCTTTGGTTCTTCTCACAGTATTTAATTACCAGGTGGCAGTAGCCAAAATAGGGATATATGGATTAAGAAGTGTTTCAGAGAAACACAGTGAATGTTTAATGAAGCACCATTAAAAGTGTGACGAATCTCGCCAATATTACATTAAAGGCTTTGAGCATTTAAATTAGCTATATTACAATTCCTCCTCCTACCTATAGATCTAATTAATAAATTCTGTAAACAAAACGACATAACTTATCGATTATTTTAATGACAACGGCAATATACAATTAGAAAATAACAAATAATCTTTTCCACCTTCTTTTGACAAACGGTTCTTTTCTGCTAGCCACACTGAGACCATGTGAAACGGTAAAGTACAACATTCGTTTCTCATTATCAGTTCCTATTTCGTAACGAGAGGACGTACTCCCGTAGTTTTTATATATACCTTTGATAACTTTGAAATACCAAATAGTGTTATTACCTTTCAACACCAAGATGGTCGCAGTCACATCATATTATTCAGTTATTTGTAGGTTCATGCGTAAACGTATAAAGTCATGTAAATACCCTCTTAACTATAATAGAATCAATAAAACTAAATCAATAGAATTTAAATATAAGGGAGGCATATTCTTATTTTGTTTATTGATTTGCAATATGTTTCAATAAAAGACGTACGAACATGCATTTAACAATGGATACTTAGAAAAAAATAAATAAAGAAATATGGCTAGTCTGAATGTTATCTTTACGAAATATTTAGTGCTTAAATATGAAATTTGTTATCTATATTACATACATATATACATAATTATACTTAAATATTACTAATAATTTACTTATTTATCAACGTCGTACTTCAAAATCTAAAATCCTTGAAAACTATATAGTGTATACACTATATGGTATAATATTATGTATTATGATATTATTAAAACCGAGACCTCTTTTTTCTATATTAAATAAACTTATAACTATTGTACGTAAACTAAAATAACCCCAGCCGGCATTAAATAGTTTTTATTTCTCATACAAAAAAATTAATAATCTTAAATAAACGTCTCTCTCACTCTAATTACTATTAATTTATAATAAATTTGTATTTTTTATCTCACTCATCCATCCATTAATATAAAATAATGCGTTCTTTATTGTATATAATACATGTTTGGGTTTAGTTTGCTTGGGTTTTTGTTTAATTTATTTTTATGTTATTTATTTATTTTATTCGCTTTTTTGTATTTTAGTTACGTTACTCATAAATATGTATTGGTAACAAAAAAAAAAATGAATATAATCAAGAAAAGAAAAAGTTGGGAATTAAAATAAATAATATGAAATAACAAAATATTATATATAATATATGTACATATATTGGTGCTGTATATCTATTAAATATATTAACACATTCATACACACAAATGTAGTTGAAAAAAAAGTTTTACTTCGTAATTATAATAAATAAATAAAAACCACAAATACAAAACAAAATTTAATAATAGTATAATACATTTTTTTTAGTTATTTTGTGCGGTTCACAGATAATTTTATTTCTTATAACAAAATATAAAAATTTACACATACAAGATAAAAACGAAAACGTTGTTTCGACAGAAATAAAATTAATTATATAGAGACTAAATTCTAACCATATTATTTTATTTAAAAAAAAATAATAATTTTACAACACAACAAAATCGATAGTTCCATTTAATGATTATAGTTTTAATCATGTATATCAGTTGTCGTCAAGTAGTTAACCGCGAGCCAAAAATATGTATTCTAAAAATTTAAATTAGTTAAGTAATTTTCATACCGACGACTTTGAATTACTTTGCAAAACATTTAAATTCCACAAATATAAAACAATGATATATTCATACAGACGGCGTCGACTTTGACTTTGTTTGACAGCTGTCATATTTTGATATTTTATTTGTGAATTGTGAGTTGTATAGTCAGTATCTGACAAGTAATATAAAATCAAGGATGAGACAATCCTCAAAATTATTGTCACTAATTGTCACGAATACTTGTGAAGAAAGTATAATTTTTATTTGATTATTATTTATATTTTCGTCCTCATAATTATATTCCACAGAATAGTTAACATATCATATCTTCGGCTGCCATTTTGATGTTTTGTTTATCTATCGTTTGACATTTCAAAATGAATGAAGTTGCTTTGTACAACTTTAAATTGGCAAAGTCGAGAAGAGGAACGTATCGCACTTGCTTTGCCGCTAACCTCATTGCAGTGTATTTTTATTTTCTTAGATTTATCACATAAAACTAATTAAATTTATAACTTTTTTGATTTATTTCAATAAAACTTGACATTGTTAATCGAATCAACCTAAGTTTTAAAGTTTAAATGCTTTTAAAAAAAATTTCATTTACGAAGTCCAAAGTCGAAGTCTTCGGTATGAAAAGTACTTTATGGTGTTAAGCCAAATGTGCACTATAAAGTTTTATACGTAGAGATAAAGAAAAGCTCTCGCGTAGACTAGCGTAAACGTAGTGTTGAAAGTTTATCTCGAGAATAGCAAAAGTGCCCTCCGAGAGTCGGTTATACTGACTTTCGAGAGATGGTAACTCACAAATGCTAACTCATAAATGACATGTCAGTAATTTTTGCCCTTCCCAATGTTCGACGCCATATTATTACTTACTAAAACTTATTAAAACTGACTATCTCGGAATTGCTCAATATCTCATTAAGTATATATATGAGATATTGAGCAATTCCGAGATAGTCAGTTTTAAAGCTACTCGAGATGTTATCACCGCAAAATACATCTCCGCCGAACAGTAAATAGGACATTTTGTTTAAAGCGACCTAAGCCGTTGTAAGCGCTAAATTCGTACGTGTGGTTTTAATTCTGCAGCAGCAATTAGCTATTAAAGACGTTACACGAGGCAACAAAGTATTTTCACGCAGTTAGTGCACTGGACGAAAGTTTGCACAATTAATTTGCGGTGCTAATTATTAGTGATAGGGCGTTTAGAAATCTCTTGCTCTCACAATTAAATAGATGAAAAATATTTCAGAGATGAAATACAAATATTTTAGAGATACACTCAGAGATATTATGGACGAGAACCTAGATGCGTCGGATGGGAAACACATTGCCAAAGCATGTCCTCTTAATAAAAACATTCTAGTAAAATGCATAAACAAAACGCTGCAATAAAACCATAGAGTACCTGTTGAAAGGAAGCTTACTATAAATTGAGAGAAAAGTGAATTTCAAACAAACTCGATAAAACAATGGGAAATAAACATGGTATGAATATCCCAATTCTTGGAAAGGTTCCAACCTTCATCCCCAAAAACCATAGCTCACGTTGCGTTTAAAGCACCTCAGCCGCTGCATACGCAAAATCCCGGAGTATGGTTCGAGATACTGGAACAGCAGTTCCAAGTGGCTAACATCAAATCGGAAGCCACCAAGTATTCCCATGCTGTTAGAAGCTTAGATTCGTGACTGCACCATGCGTTCGCTGACCTAATCACCCGTAAAAGGACAATACACCCCATTCGACATTCAAACTGGAACTGATCAAGGTCCTCGGCAAATCGGAAAATAAAAAGTTACATAACGTGTTACATGGTTTATCCCTTGGGGACCTCAAACCAATTGCTGGCACAATTTAGGCTGAATGCCGGTTCAAATTTTAACGATGAGTCAATTCGCCAACTATGGATGAAACGTTTGCCCCAGCAAGTACAGATGGTCTTAATACCATTCAGAAACGACGTGGCGTAATCGGTACTGGCCGAGTGTGCGGATAATGTGGTTGAAACAATGGCACAGCTTCAGATTCACTTTGTAATTCTTCCCAAAAACGATAATCTCGGGCCTCAGGGCAACAATTCCATTGATGAGAAACTAGCGCAAATGGAACTGCGTATACACGAGGTAAAATACGAGGTAACATATTGCCTGGAGACTCGTGGTCCTCCCGTAGCATGCAAAACACAAAGACTCGCACCTGATAAATCCAATATCGCCAAGGCACACTTCGAAAGCATGATGGCAAGGGGCATATGTCGCCCTAGCAAGAGCGCTTGGTCCAGCCCACTCCATTTAGTCCTAAAAAAAGAACAGCAAGTAGCACCCACGTGGAGATTACCGTTCTCTTAATGACGTAATCGTCTCCGATTGCTACCCGGTACCTCATTTGCAGGACTTTTCGTTCCAGCTTAATGGATGTAGCGTGCTTACAACCATGGATTTGATATACGCTCCTATCATCAGATACCCATTAAGACCTGCGACATTCCGAAGACAGCCATTTGTACTCCGTTCGGGTTATTTGAATTTTGCATGATTACATTCGGTCTTCGAAACGCGGCTCAATCCTTCCAAAGGCTGATACACTCGGTCCTATTAGCCGGTCTACTTTATTACTTTGTTTATCTCGATGATCTAGCCTCGCGTACTTTCGAGGAACACTTAATTCATCTAGAGAGGGTTTTTAAGCGACTATCCGAATACGTGTCTTTGCAAAATCGGAAGTTAATTTTTTGAGACATTCGGTAAACGCACGGGGTATCCTACCGTCATGCGAACGAGTACAAGTTATATCCCAATTTGAACTTCCACAAACAGTTCAACAACTGAAGAGATTCCTGGGCATGTTGAATTTCTACCGACGTTTCATTCCATCTGCTGACCAAATGTTGTTAAACAATTACTTGAAAGGATATCGCAAAAACAGCAAACAACCTGTAAATTGGTCGGAGGCATCTATATGAAAATTGCAAAACTAAGTTATGCAAAGCCACCAACCTGTTCCATCCGTCAATATCAGCAAGTCTAGCCGTCATGGTTGATGCCTCGAACTTGACCATTGGCGGTGTGGTACAACAATTCAGCGGTGACTCCTGGCAACCTCTGGCTTTCTTTTCGATTCACCTTAACGACGCACAGCAGAGATATAGTGCGTCCGACAGGGAACTCTTGGCAGCATATTACAGCATTAAGCATTTCCGGTTTCTATTAGAAGGGCGTAATTTTACTCTGTATACAGACCATAAGCCGCTCGACATACGACCCATATCAGGTGTGGATAATATGGTTGCGGTTACGCTTTCGCGTATAGATCAAATCTCAATACCCGAGAGTATTGATTATACGCATGTCGCGGATGAGCAAAGCAAGGACGTGGAGTTTCAAGCACTTCTAGAAAGGAACGATACTACCCTCAAATGACAGCAGGTACATATCACGTTTAGTTCAAACAAGCCAATATACTGTTATATATTCATAGGCAAATCCAGGCCTTTTATACCACGAACGTGCCGAAAGAATGTGTTTGAAACATTGCATAATTTTGCGCACCCGGGGGTTAGAGTATCAATTCGGATCTTAACCCAAAACGTAGTCTGGCCTTCTATTAGGAAGAATACACATTCAATGGCTCCAAACTGTATCGCCTGCCAAAAGTCCAAAGTCACCAGGCACACTAGATCATCTACAAGTAGTTTCAAGGTCAAGGCAAATCGGTTCGCCGAGGTACATCTGGACATCATCGGTCCGTTACCACCCTCAGAGAATCAATGATATTGCATCACACGCATCGACTGATTCACCCGCTGGGCAGAGGACATACCTGTGTCAGGCATAACCGCGGCGACAGTAGCATTCGCTGTCTACTCAACGTGGATTTCTCGTTTTATAGTCACCGATCGAGGTTCTCAGTTCAAATCACAACTTTTTGATGAATTGCCATCGCTAGTAGGTTTCGAACGTAGGCGTACTATGAGTTACAACCATAAGGGCAATGGCATGGTTGAGCGATTCCTAACTGGATATACGCATTACCCACTATACTTTTTGGGTTACGAACAACGTTCAGTGAAGAACTACAAACCTAGTCTATGGTGAATCAATACGTGTGCCCGGACAGTTTCTAGAAACAAATGATCAAGTGATTCTATAATCGGAACTAGTAAAGACACTAAAAAACACATGAGTCAGCTCAGACCTTGCGCGGCAACACGGCATTCCACGGATAAAGTTTTTATAAGCCAAAACTTGAAATCCGACTCACATTTTATCGTGAGAACGAACGCTTTACGAAAGGCATTACAGCCTCCATACACGGGACCGCATGTAGCTGTGCAAAGACATGAAAAATTCTTTGATATCGAATTAAACGGTAAACAAAATCGAATTTCAATCGATAGACTCAAACCTTGCCACCAGGAAAACGTAGTTGCAAATGAGACTTCACACAGTTCCCAGGAAGGTCCACCCACAAAACCTAATCCAACAATCCAAACACCAGCGAAACAAGTCACGTTTAACTTAGAACCCTCACATCGTTCTGATAAAACAATCACTCGAGCAGGTCGCGTAACAACATTGCCATGGAAGCTACGCTAAATCGCAAAATTAGCAATTTTACTGGACGGGAAGTGTGTGGCGACATCGATCATTGAATATCTGCAAATTGAAATTAAAGCAAAAATTGTGTGGAACTTATCCTGTTTGTTTTTATGGAATCAGTGAGTGAATTAATTATTTGTGTTTGTGCGGTAACGCTGTTACAGAAACCCAAAAGGTAACCTACTAATAAGCGAATGGGAATACGGGATACTACAAAAGGTCCCTCGTTTCATAAAACACACCCTAAAAATGTAGCAAAAGCCTTCGATAAAGTATGGCACAGAGGACTAAAATATAAACTACATCGAGATCTACCGAATCAGTTTTCAGTTTCTAAAATCCTACTTAGCTGGCCGACATTTTCTATGTTCAAGAGATTTGTCAAATAAAGATGACTCACTTAGCAAAATTTGCTGATGACACTGCATTCTTAGCAATTGGTAATAATGTAGAAGGAGCAACGCGCAAAGCGCAAAGAGTCACTAACATAATATGTTGAGGAACTAGACATAGTAATGGCAAATCTAGCTAAATGAAACCAAATCAATTCATGTTAACTTCATCAATAAAAAGGTTAACTGGATACAAGTTGAAATCAACTCACAGCAAGTTCCACTTGCAAATACATGCAAGTTCTAAAACCAATATGGGCCTATAGTATTCAGTTTTGGTGATGTACCAAAAAATAATTTGGAAATAATATAATGCACCTTGGTACGTAAAAAATGATAATCTTCCATATGGACTAAAAGATGGAATACGTCAATGAAGAAATCAGGAAGCACGCGAGGAAACACATACTTCTTCTTTATCAACATGGAAATGCCGAGATTCGCAGAATAATGGATAAAATAAATTTAGTTAGATGTCTCCGAAGAATGAGGCGGATCTTTCAAAGGATATACTTTGGGATTCTCCTTTGAGAAGAAGCTCTTCTTTTCACATCCAAAAATAATAAATATCGCAATTCTCCATGAGCAAACAAAATAATTCTTAATTGAATATTCGGTATTTGATTTTATATTTTGAAATGCTTTACTGAACACTACTTTTGCTTAATTTCAACTCAGCTGCCATTGAGGTTGAAATTCTTTTTCGATTGTTAAACAACTGATCACTCACTTTGGTTACAGAGGCCCTTAGTGATTGAAGTAATACAGTTGTTTTATTTACACAATCAACCAATAGCTAGGATTTAGGTCTGGGTCAGGACTTCACATGGTGAAATAATTGCGGAGGAGTCAAACGAGACAAACAAAATCAATGTTTGTTACAAAATCTAGTATGGTATGTCCATTGGTTTGGTTCATGTTTGGCATTAACTGTACAATTCGGATGAGTTTGATTAACGCAAAATGGCCTGAACGGAAATTAAACCGAAGTCTATAAACATTTTGATTTTCGTTCATTGAATTTTGACGTTTTAACTTGAATGTTAGTTCATGCTATATCTAGACAGATGGAACTACTACAAAAGTCACTTACTGTGCCTCAACTTGGAACTAAATTAAATCAAAAAGTGTTATAGTTTATTTATATTATAGTTTCATACTTTTTGTGAAAAGTCACCGAAAAGTAACCTCAAAAATGTAGTTTTTAGCTACCACCTATGAGGCAATAGCGGAAGCTTAACAATTTGAAAAGTTAAGTTTGAAAAATCGATTAAGGTACACATCATTTATAGGGGTGTTAAAATTGGTCAACAATTAGAGATGCAAACACACGTTTAGATAGTCGAGAGTGAAAAAAAATTACAAGGGCTATGTTAAAGTTGATTCAACTGCAACCATATTCGAGGTGAAAATATTAATTTGAAATTAGTTGACCCACATGAGGGCGACCATGTTTCTTTTCCCAGATGAATCTGCAATGGCTCATATACTAAATTGAAAGTAGTTGTATGGGTGGTTTTCCTGGATTTGCTTTTAACCATCATCAGTGAAACCTTGAGTAGACCTACTCCAATATACGATACTATAAATAGGGATCGTGCGAATCAGATAATCAAATTATGAATCTTATATTTTCGATTTCGTATCGTACTCAGGAATATGCCTTCGATTTGGTGAATTTCTAGTAAATTAAGTTCTATTGAACCTGAAAAAAAATTCTGTAATTTGGAAATATGGACTTTTTAAAATATAAGCTATTCTAAACAATTGAACAATATCGATCGTGTTCGATCTCGAACAACTTAACTTAGTATAGCTAACTGGATCGATTTCTCTAAAAAAAAATTATATAATAACATGTCCCGCGATTAAAGTATATACCGTGTAAATGATAATTAAACCACTAAAATTAATTAATAATATTAATGGGATTATTTTAAATTATAAAATGATAATTTATTAAATTTAAGTTTTTTAAATAAAATAAAATTTTTGAAAAATTTCTGTCTATGACACCATTCAAAATAAAAAAAACTTTTATCAAAAACAGACAACAATACAAAATACGAATACGAGTAAATGAATATAATAAATATTTAATTAAATTTATAGTTTATACAAAATAACAAAAACAACAAATGGAAAAGGTTATTTATAATTTATTTTAAATAGAAAAAAATAAATACATTTTTTAATTAAAAAATCAATAGAATTATAAAAAATTTAAATAATTTTTTTTTTTATTTTCATTTATCGTTCATATATCGTTATTATTCATTTATTTAATACAGATGGCCTTCGAATTTCGTTGTTTTTGAATCGTTACAAAATAATTTTTTTTGTATGTATATTTGACTGCATTATCGACATCTATAAAGTTTCCAGAAAATTTAGGCCCTGTCCGATTTTTATATTAATTTTGACGTATGTAAAATAATTTTCTTTCCCATATTTTGTAATAAATTCGTTTGCTATCCGAGTTTGTATAGTGATAACATTGTCAAACCAATAAGGACTATGACATGTTACTCCGAAATGGCCGAATTTCTGTCATTATATTTGTATAATTATGTTACACTTACCGCGGAAAAGACACTTTGATTAGAATTTTTCATTTTGTTACAATTCATTGTGAGGAGTAAATGGGTTCTCAGGAGTTCAATAATTTGTATTGCCAATATTTCAGGTTTGGTCAATGTTAGTAGCTTACCAACCGACCACAGTAAGTACTTAAAAGCACTTAGGTGCGTGTCTTTGCTAAATGTTTTAGCAAAGGTACACACCTACGTAATTACAAGTACTTGCGGTGTTCGATTGGAAAGCAATTATTATTGATTGTGTATGTGCTGGTTGGTACTTTAAGGGTTTTTAAAATTAAAGTAGAGAGGATGTAGAAAAATGAATTAGCTTTGAACAAAGTACAGAATTTAATGGCGGTTTCGGTATGAGCCTAGGTGCTGGATTTCCTTATTATATTAAGTTGATTTTCTTTTAGCTCTTTGTACCTAATCTGTTTCAGAACGAGGGGATCCTGGGAAATTATAAAAAAAATTATTAAAGTTTATTGCAATTTTTAAACATGAGAATAGATAAATTAACGGTCTTTTTATTTTTTTTTAAGGAATGGAACTTGATGACGGATAAGTTAAAACGAAACCGCGAGAAAATATACTACAACAACCAAAAGGAAGGCTGAGTCAAAAAGGAAGGCTGTGCCAATCAGGCTTAAAAAAAGAACATATGGAAGAACTAACCAGTAATCAAAAAAGATAAAAAGCAAGACAAGGACGGAAACATTGAAATTATCAATTAACCAACGCCATTAAAAAAACGCCATTAAAAAACATAACCTACAGGTCTCTTAAATTAAAAATCACTACACCTGGGCTGCAAAACCCTTTTCCTAAAATAACCAGCAGAGGAAATACGATGGCGGAGTGATAAGTCTGGTAAAATGGCAACAGATGGCGTCACAATCGTAAACCCAAGATGTCATGTCACAATACCATCATATGGCAATACCAAATTAAATTTTTCAGACAGATCTTTCATTTAGTTCAGTTTTGACGGCTATTGAAAACAAACAACCCATTGTTTTTTTGCAAACATGGAAAAAAGTGAATTTTGTGTGTTAATTGAACATTAATTTTTGCGTGGAAAAACTTTTACGCAAACCAAAACAAACCTTGATAAATTTTATGGGGACTCACCTAATCGATCACCATCGATTAAAATGATTCACACGTGGTTAGCACAGCTGATCTTCACAGCTGAGATAGTAGGTATCTCAGAAGACTGTGTGCGCAATATATTACACGAACATTTGAATATGAAAAAGCTATTCGCGCGTTGGGTGCTTTGTTTGCTTCCAATCCACCAAAAACGCACACGTGTGACAACTTCAGACAGAGGCAGGTCTAGCGATGTATAAGCGAAAAAATAAGGAGTTTTTGCGCCTTTTAATAACTGTGGATGAAACAATGATCACTGTACACCGGAGACCAAAAAACAGTTTAAACAGTGGACTTCTATTGACGAAGGCTAAGGTGGTTTTATCGGCCAACAAGGTCTTGGCCACAGTTTTTTGGGGTGCACGCAGCATAATCCACATCGATTACCTTCGAAAAGGGAGAACAGCCAACGGCGCATATTACTGCAACTTATTGGACCGTTTCAACGACGTTTTGATAAACGACCGCTTTTGGTGAAGAAAAAAGTTCTCTTCTCTTCTCTTTTTTCAAGACAATGCACAGGTGCATACGTGTGTAGTTGCTACGGCCAACATCCATGAATTACGCTTTGAATTGCTTCCACATCTGCCATATTTTCAAGACTTAGCCCCATGCGACTATTTCCTGTTTCCGACACTATAGAAATTATTCAAAAAAGTACTTCCAAAAAGGCTGAAACTAATATTAGAGGAAACAACATTACTCCATATCAATTCATATAATTTAAGGAAATTTCTAGATGTGGCCTAATCGTTTATATATTAAAATTTGATATATTGATATAAGCTTGTATTCAATTTACAATGGAATCTTCCGAGACAATTGTATGAGCTATTAAGATCGACTGACACTTTTGACTAAAGTATGACAATGAATGCTCTGAGTTAAAGAGAATAACAGTTGGAGTACACAATGGACCTGTGTTCTCAGGTCCATTCTCCTATACAGTATTGAAGCTTCAATATTAGCGACAGCACAAAACATAACTGAATCTACCGACAGAGAGAAGAATTGAAGAGAAAAGAAGAGAAGAATTAAAAATAAAATTCAGAAAATTCAGAAAATGCACTGGCTCCTAGGGAGGCACTCCGAGCTCTCGTTTCATAATAATCTGCTGTTATATCACCAAATACTGAAACTGGTATGGATCTATGGCATACAACTCTGTGGTTGTTCTAGAAATATGTAAGTTACTCACACAACTCATTGACAACGATTTATTAACAGACTAGGGTGGCGTAAGTCGCAAACCACCTGTACTTATAATAATATGATTTTAATTATTATTTATGGTTATTATTAGTTTTAATATTATTTTTCCATTCTCTTTTTTGTGTTTTTGGTTTTTGGATAGTAACACAGCTTATACCACTTATAATTTTTTTCGGTTGAACGTTAATTATTTTATTCATAACCTAAAAAAAAATGTTTAATAAATTTGTACATTCGAATCATTTGTTTTAAAATTAAATTAAATTTTAACAAATATTAGATAGTTTTGGATTGGAGAATATAATATCTGCACCATTTAGTGATATAACTAAATCAATGAAAAAAAAAACAGTCAGCGAATATGTTAAATTACAGCGTTTAATAATACTTTTATATAAAAAAAACGTATTTCCGGCAATAATAACAATCCAGAGATTGGTGATGGTTGTAAACTGTGTAATTATGTTATTGTTTTGCTAAATTATTGTCACTTTCATATTCGACAGTGATATTGATGATGGAGGGAATTAAAATATTTACAATGCTGTTGTACCCCATACAGGCCTATATGGCGGTGAGGATTGCTTTATGGGTTGATTTAATATACTATCTTGCACGTATACCTTGTATCAAGGTTAAGACTCAACTGTTTGTTAAGGTATTGTAACGTTATTTCATTTCACTGCGCGACAACCTTTCTCGTTTTACTCTTAATGCAGTTTGTGAATTTTGCTAAGTTAACATGGACTTTGCAAAAGTAATATTTAACCGTCAAGCAAATTAAATAAAAAATTTCGAAGAAACCACTTTTATGGATGGCTGAAGCTTAAAATATTTAATACGATTGGTTTAGGTCAAGTACTCATAATCAACTGACTATAAGCACTAAATTTGGTTTTCTATCCATTTTCAGTTTGAAGAAAATTGTTCTTACGCAAGCACGTTTGCACAATGTTCATAAAAACGTTAACAATAATGGATCCTAAGAGACTAACCTAAAGCTAATAATACCTAAAGCTTAGCTTGCAAAGATCACCATAAGCGGATACGACAGAGTAGAAATTACACTACGACAGAGTAAAGAACATTCTCGTGAAGCGACTCGGTGTATTTTCAGAACTTGAAGAACAATTTTTCTTAGGGTTGCCAAGATATTGAATTACTTTGTTGAAAATTAACAAGACCAATACAGTTAATATAAAAAGAATATCGAAAGAAGCAACCATTCAAAGAGGTGATCCATAAAAATTGATAAATACCGCCAACATAATTTCAGACGCTCGATTGGATACTAAATCGAAATATTTTTAGAACATCGTAAGCAAATTGATTTGGATGAATTAAATGCGTTAAAACTGACAAAGACCAAACAGGATAATTGGAAAATATTGAAGATAAAATTAATAATTTTAAGTCGCGAGTTCGAAAAGAAACGAGCTCAAACTATTTCTCCCTTATGTGTCTGACATAATTTGTATAATTATGAATGTAAAAACTTCAACATTAAAACATTTTTTTATTTTATTAACAATTTTTAATTATGGCTGCAAAATAACATGAAAAGTAATTAAATTTTTTTTTATTAAAAATATTTCTAAATCATAAATTTTATTTTTATATTTTGTAATATGCATACCGAGTGTCTAAAAAGATATGGGACAAAATAAAATATCTTGGAGGTATTGAATTTGTGACCTGACCTTATAGTTTGTTTAAGTCCTTAAGCCCCATCTTGTCACATACCTAATAAAATAACCGTTATATATTTTCAAGGTAGTGAAGACCTGTTATAAGAATCAAATTGGTGTGTAAGGTACATTAATTGCTCATTCCTAAAAATGACTTCAATTCTATTTAAATTCTGTTACTATTTCGATAAAATCGTGCCTAGTTTGTTCAAATTTTGATTTTTAAAAGCCATGATCAATTTCTCCACACGATTTTTACGTCCAAACGACGATGTTTTACTTTCAACGCTTTCCAAATAATTGGGTTCCTTTGCTTTACACAAATTAATTGAATTCAACCTATTCTTCGTGGTTTCACTTAGTGGAACTACCATCGCAAGCATGGGGTCTTTGTTTGATAACCACAGTTGGTTTTAACATTTTTTAATTTCAAAATCTCAATTCAAGCGCAATATTGCTTAACATATTATGAAAATGTCATGCGCCCGAATGTTGTTGTATACGCGTGCGATGTGCTTGTACTATAATTACAAAGATGTCTCTAAGTAAAATATAGGGGAATCGTATCAAAATCGTGAAGTCTAAATTTCATTAGATGTTAACGTACTAGAATACTAGATTGTTAAAAAACTTACTACAATTTGACTCTTAATCGCTACGTATGTTGGATAGCATCGATAAATGGTTTGAGAACTGTTTCATTGAAAATGTTTTGAAATAAAGTGCATGTGATTATCATCAAATAGAGGTAAAGCATATAGTACTACCATCATAAGAAAAAAACAGTTTACCCATTGATGTTCCAGATGTCGGGTCGATAGAATATCGTCAATTTAGTATAAATATATGACATTTAGGCGACTATACATATTTTGATTATACAAATATTTTGATTATTTTAAAACGATACCAGTAGTGACATCTAGCACGGCAATCGGCTAACATACCATTATACTTCTATGCATGGGTGAAGTTAATGATAACAGTAATCTAATCTGTTTGATTATTTATCATTTCAAAAAATAGTAATTTGGGTTCTATTAGTTCAGATACTGTATTAATTTGTAAATACATTTTAAATTTAAAGCTAAATGGCCCATATTTAGTCCCGGCATTGGATTGCCGGGTCTTGGATTGGCCTAAATTGCAACTTTTCGGGAAAACAGAAATGTGCTTAAAAGTTTTGTACAACAACATTCATGATGGAAACCCAGAGTACGACCATAAACAGCTTCGTACAACATATGAATATTTGGAGGGTTCGCTAGTGTTCTAACCCTAGTATATCTTGGATTGTTTCAAACGGCTAGCCTATCAATGCCTTGCAAGAGTGAAAGAGTGATATACGAACCGGTATAATATTTTTCAAAGATGGAAAAAAGTTAAGAGAGTTAGTAATCGTCACATCGTCCAACAAGCATGGTTCAATCATAAACTCAATTAAGAAAATCTAACTATCTAAACCTGTGACCCTCTGGGGTGATTTAAGATCGCTTACCTCGATAATCCCTAATTAGTGCGCATCGTCAACGACAATTTATACTTTGTTTTCTAAACATAAATCCTATCGGCCTTGGAAGTCACTTGTCTGGAATATACATTTGTTATTAGCCAGTCAAACATTTTGAACAATTAATTGGTTGTCTCAAGTTTTTTTTTACAAGGCAACATTTATATCTCGTATCGTAACTTTTTGGACACTCGCCGGTTTAACAATATTTCTTGTTTCTTTTTATTTTTATTTTTCGTATATACTTAATTTTTATAATTTAAAATTTACATTAAAAATTTTAATAATAATAAAAAAAATATTTTATACAAAACAGCAAAAAAAAAACTTTCTAAAATTAAAATAAATATTTAAAAATAATCTTTATGTATTTATGATTATTATATCCATATTCCCTAGAGTTCGTAAAAATTATATAAAAATATGAAACTATAATTATACACTTGACGAAATAACTATGTGATTTGAGATATGGGGGCCATTATCGTAGCTGCCTTAAATTAACATAATGTAACGTAATCCTTTTTTGGAGATTCACTCTTAATTTTAGGGGACTGAGCCACATCTTATAGTTTCTCTATGATCCATCGACGTAGAAGAAGTGCCACACATATACCATTTTTTATCAAATTGCTTTGACATTTTAATATTCCGTTCCTGGTAAACGATTTCCATTTTTCATTATTTGAAAATATTAATCCCTAAATGTGTGTACTATATACTTGTACTAATGTATCCAACATACAGGTATTCTTCGATTAACGTAGGTTTGGTTGTAAATTGAATTTCGTCATTTAAAAAATTTGACAATAAAATCTTTATAATATTCTTATATCAATAGAAAAACTCCCTCGAGCGACACAACGGCGATTGCATAGTTCTCAATAAAGTTCAGTCCCTGATTAGTTTAATAAAAAATATCATCCATTTTTTTGGTCCTTAATTTATTATGAAACTTATAATCTTCCTTTGGAATTTATTTATCTGAATATTTTCAAAAATAATTAGAAATTTGTAAGCCTCTACAATTTTACGCAAATGAATGAATAGTAAATATGACATGGAATAGTGGTCCGATTATGATGAATGATACCTTGATCAAAAGCTCTCGACCTCAGTAAAAATACCACTATAAAAAAGTCTTACATTTTCAAAAATCATTTTCAGATAATTAGTAAAGGCTTACCCCTTTCCAATTTTTTTTGCTGGAAAATAATTTTTGAAAATGTAACACTTTTTAATACCAGTATTTTTACTGAGGTCGAGAGCTTTTGATCAAGGTATCATTCATCATAATCGGACCACAATTCCGTGTGAAATTGACTATTCATTCATTTTCGACAATTAGCAAAGGCTTACCCCTTTCCAATTTTTTTTGCTGGAAAATAATTTTTGAAAATATAAGACTTTCTTATACCAGTATTTTAACTGAAGTTGGGAGCTTTTGATCAAGGTATCATTCATCATAATCGGACCACTATTCCATGTGAAATCGACTATTCATTCATTTTCGACAATTATCAAAGGCTTACCCCTTTAAAATTTTTTTTGCTGTACATTTATTTTTGAAAATGTAAGACTTTTTTATACCAGTATTTTTACTGAGGTCGAGAGCTTTTGATCAAGGTATCATTCATCATAATCGGACCACTATTCCGTGTGAAATTGACTATTCATTCATTTTCGACAATTAGCAAAGGCTTACCCCTTTCCATTTTTTTTTGCTTGAGAATAATTTTTGAAAATGTAAGACTTTTTCATACCAGTATTTTTACTGAGATCGAGAGCTTTTGATCAAGGTATCATTCATCATAATCGGACCACAATTCCGTGTGAAATTGACTATTCATTCATTTTCGACAATTAGTAAAGGCTTACCCCATTCCAATTTTTTTGCTGGAAAATAATTTTTGAAAATGTAACACTTTTTAATACCAGTATTTTTACTGAGGTCGAGAGCTTTTGATCAAGGTATCATTCATCATAATCGGACCACTATTCCGTGTGAAATTGACTATTCATTCATTTTCGACAATTAGCAAAGGCTTATCCCTTTCCATTTTTTTTGCTGGAATTTTTTTTTTGAAAATGTAAGACTTTTTTTGTTACAGTATTTATATTGAGGTCGAGAGCTTTTGATCAAGGTATCATTCATCATAATCGGACCACTATTCCGTGTGAAATTGACTATTCATTCATTTTCGACAATTAGCAAAGGCTTACCCCTTTCCATTTTTTTTTGCTTGAGAATAATTTTTGAAAATGTAAGACTTTTTCATACCAGTATTTTTACTGAGATCGAGAGCTTTTGATCAAGGTATCATTCATCATAATCGGACCACTATTCCGTGTGAATTTGACTATTCATTCATTTTCGACAATTAGCAAAGGCTTACCCCTTTCCAATTTTTTTTGCTGGAAAATAATTTTTGAAAATGTAAGACTTTTTAATACCAGTATTTTTACTGAGGTCAAGAGCTTTTGATCAAGGTATTATTCATCATAATCGGACCACTATTCCGTGTGAAATTGACTATTCATTCATTTTCGACAATTAGCAAAGGCCCTTTCCATTTTTTTTGCTTGAAAATAATTTTTGAAAATGTAAGACTTTTTTATACCAGTATTTTTACTGAGGTCGAGAGCTTTTGATCGAGGTATTATTCATCATAATCGGACCACTATTCCGTGTGAAATTGACTATTCATTTATTTTCGACAATTAGCAAAGGCTTACCCCTTTCCAATTTTTTTTTGCTGGAAGTTTTTTTTGAAAATGTAAGACTTTTTTGTTATAGTATTTATATTGAGGTCGAGAGCTTTTGATCAAGGTATCATTCATCATAATCGGACCACAATTCCGTGTGAAATTGACTATTAATTCATTTTCGACAATTAGCAAAGGCTTACCCCTTTCCAATTTTTTTTGCTGGAAAATAATTTTTGAAAATATAAAACTTTCTTATACCAGTATTTTTACTGATGCCGAGTGCTTTTACATTAACGTTAACCATTCATACGACAAACAAATTAATTTATTTATTATTAATTTTTTATTTTTGTTTGTTTTTATCATTTGTTTACAATTCCTTCCATTTTGTTTTAAAATTATGTTTGGTTGGTTTTACTTTAAAAAAAATGTAGTTTAAAAATTAAAAATTAACCACAAGTCGATTTAGTTCGTTAAATCTAATCTAAACTTATTATTATAATTAATTTAACATAAAATAAATATTATGATAATTTTAAATAATTAAAGAAAATCGTTAATTAATAAAACAAGAAATTTTAATTTTAATTTACAACAACGTAACAAAATTTAAATTAATTTTAAAATTAAGTAAACAATTAGTATTTATTATAAAAAATTATTTAATTAATAAAATTAGCACATTCAGGACTAGAAAACGATTTCGGTTATTTATTTACATATTTAAAAAAAAAAATTATTAAAAATTAATTATTGTGCGTGATTTTTTTGACATAAAACTATAATTTTGAAAGAAATTGTTTTTTTTTATTTATTTTTGTTGTATTTGTATTTATTATATTAGGTGTGCCAAAAATATTTTTTTTTTTATTTATTTATATTTTATTAATTATTATTTTGTAATTTTTTATTAGTATTTTATTAATTATAAAAATTGTTTAATTATTGAAATATGCAATAGACAAAAAGATATATTTTTTTTTAGTTTTGGCTTTCCAGTTGAATACTGCAAGTACTTGTAAGTACTTAGATATGTGTCTTTGCTAAATTTTAAGCAGTTACACACAATTTTACCGCTAGAATGGTAATGCACCGCTTGACAATTAAAAATTTGAATAAGACCAGTGTTTTGAGTATGGTTAATTTAGCAAAGGCCCACACCCAAGTATTTCTAAGTATAGTGGCAAATACTTGCAAATTTCGACTGGAACACCACTATTATGTAATTCGAATATTAAGTGGGGGTCAATTGTGATTGTTTAATTCGCTAAATAATTTGGAGTTTACATACTAATTTATGTTCACTCCCCTTAAATACAGTAGTACACAAAATTATTTGTAACCTTTTAACGCAGAAACTAATAATAAAATCCTTTAAGGTATTTTACGGTTGATAAATTTTAATTTATCGGGAAATAAATAATTTTTTTGAAACACTGTATATCTAATACAATAGCGATTTAGATACAATATTTATATATAATTAAGTATTAGTTTTAAAATTTTAATTTAAATATAATAAAGTGAAACCTACGATTTCTTCTGTAAATTGTTAATATCGATATTTCTTCCAGGCAGTTCCAGTTTTTTAATTAGATTCGTAGTTAACTTTTTTTTTGTCTATTGCAAAATCATAATATTTGACAGGATTGGTAATTTTTTTTTATTTTAAAATCAAAATATTAATTTAAGTGCATTTAAAACAATGACGAGGCTTTTAAATAGAGTAAAGCTTTGACTGATATTACAGATTTTGAGAATCACTGATTCTTACTTATTTCATACCTTGACTGGAGGTCGAAACTTCTAATAATATAACAAAAGGAAATATTTAGTGAAGTAAATTTAATTTATGGCACTGATATAATGCTCAAAATTGAAAGTTTATTGTTCCAACACTCCAACTATGGTAATCAAAGAAGTTTTGTAAACTTGGCTTCCAAAGTAGCAATTTGATTTTGGGCGAGACTACTTTTCCAAAAGATGGGTGAAGTAGATATTATTGCTGCTACCGAAACGTTATAATCCGCCCGAAACATCTCTGGTCTTTCAGACCGATATGTATGTTGGAATAAAACTTAAAACTAACTAAAGGTAAAGAGGATGAAAGCAGATACAATTAGATAATTTCTTACTGTTCGAAATGTAAGAAAGAAGTGTTGAATGTCAAACACGTATTTTACGTGTATATATAGCACTAAATGTTGGAGGCAGGTTTAATTTGTTGAAAGTCGAACAGCCTCATTATTTGCTTTCAGTATACATTTTATTCTCTGATAATAGATTTTTAACAAACAAAGATCTATGCAGCATACTGAAGACTATTAAAAAAATGATGCTATCCTACAAGCCAAATATCGTCAATACAAATTTCGTTCATTGCTATGCAAAAATTATACAAAATCTTAAAATTTTGTAATTAAAAGTCCCCTAATTCAATCTCCACAACATTAATTATGATATACATATAGTTACCCATACCCAAGGCTATTTACTTAATTTAATTTAATTCAAAATTAATTTCTATCCATAAGAATATATATATATATATATATATATATATATATATATATATATATATATATATATATATTTTATTATTATTTAATTATTATGACACTTATAATTAATTTTTACATTTAATTGTATTCAAAATACTTTTACTTTTTATTTTTTTGTTATAATTTTAAATATACTAATTATTAATAATTAATGTTGTAAAAAATAAAATATAATTCCTTTAATCAATTTAGCAGGATACTTTTTTTGTATTATAATTATAATAAAAATTACTAATCAATTATCAAAGCGGTATTTACATTAATTTAATTTTTTATAATATCATTATTTATTTAGCAGGTCAGTTATTTATTATATATTTTGCATTTTAAAATGTTATAATTTTATATTTATATAGGATGGAATTTGACAAATTTAAAAAAAAAAAACGTAGTGGTAGTTTAAGGTACTAAAAATAAAAATTTCAAAAACCCGGAAAATACATGATGGAACCTTAAAGCCACAAGCCGAAAATTTTCAAAACCCAGTCATGATAGTAAGGTCATCAAACCTGACCAATTTGTGTCACAAATGTCCAAAATGTTGAAAGCACATGATCTTATAAGCCCATTAAAACTGAGCAATATTTGCTATAAATCGAAATTTCCCAATAACCAGAAAATACATAATGGTTAGCTCATTAAAACTGAACAATTTATGCCACAAAACCGAAAACTTTCAGAGCCTAGAACATTGATGATAGTAACCCCATCAAAACTGAGCAATTTGTAATACAAATCGAAAATTTTTAAAATTTAAACGAAAAATAAAATTCTCGGATCTTTGATCATACAGTCCGGTAAAGTCTACTCGTAAAGTGATTTAATGGAACCAGCCAAAGCCCCATTTTTTTTAAAAATAAATATGAAGGGGAAAAAAATTGCAATGTTTTTATTATTGGCAAACGTATAAAAGAAATTTCGAAAAATTTGTTTAAAAATCGCACATTTTGATAGAAATAAATTAAAAATATTGGGCAAAAAAATTTCTTCATCGTGCTTTATGAGGCGTTACTGTAATGTGAACACTGAATAGCATAAATCAATGTTTTGTTGGACACTTAGCAAAGAAAGATTTTTGAATTGAAAAAGGGAAATTCCTAAAATATTTAAAACAGTTTATTTTACCATCAGTAATTTTCTTTAACCTTCACCGCTTCCGAGATAAAAGCCTGGAAATAAAAAATAATAATCTTTCTGTATATATATATATATATATATATATATATATATATATATATATATATATATATATATATATATATATATATATATATATATATATATATATTTATATATATATATATATATATATATATATATATATATACATATATGTATATATATATATATATATATATATATATATATATATATATATATATATATATATATATATATATATATATTAAGTTAACCTAAAAATCAACAAAAACAAATATAAATTAATAAACTAAAAAATAATTATGTTTGTTAAATTATAATCATAAAATTTATGTTTCATTTATTTATTCATTATTCTACATCAATCAATATTCGTCTTCACATCAAATAATATAATATGTATAATTAAAAAACAAAATAATTAATAATATTAAGTATAATTTTTAAAAATCAACACAATTTTAATACATAACACACATAAAAATTATATAAAATTTATATATATATATATATATATATATATATATATATATATATATATATATATATATATATATATATATTTATATATATATATATATATATGTATATATATATATATATATATATATATATATATATATATATATATATATATATATATATATATATATAACACTGTCCATACAAAAAAACAAAAAAATAGTAGGTTCTAAACCCTAATTATGCTGTGCACCTTGAAAGAATGAACTTAGACTGTGTCCGAAACCAAATAATTGTGAATAAAATTTTTGACATTAATTAGAAAAATATTCCCCTACATTCCCAATTTTGTATTACGCTGTCTGAAAAGTATAATAAATAAATGAAATATTTCCCCGCCTTGTATGTTTTTAAATTTCTTTTTGTGCGGTATAAAAAGTATGATGAAAAATTACATATGTAACTGTGTACATTGTTTATAACTATGAAATTGTCATAGCAACGAAAAACTTAAAATTTTCCTATATGGTTCTTGAACGGTACTATTATAAAACCAAGTAGTGAATTGATATGTTTTATTGTAAATATCCGAGTGTGCTACGCGATGAGTTAGGCTTTTATTATAGAAAGTTTTGGAATTTGTCAAAAATTAACATAGCAACTGACAGTGATATTTTGGGTGTTTTCGTCAAAATGTGTATATTCACAAATATTTATCATCGGTCTAACTAAACTGAAATAAATTTTAAAACTTCTCTTACTTTTAAGACACTAGAAGAGAGAACTTTTGAGTAGTGGCAACTGAAAAGTAATTTTACTGGGTTACTTTTTTACTTAAGCTAGATTTTGTTTGAAATATTTAATATGCAGAGGAACACGATTTGGTTGGTAAGCACAATTAATGAATTTTGAAAATTTAAATTAGAATCACAAGTGTTAATTTTTAATTTTGTAGATTTTATTTGTTTTTCCCTAATATGTATTCTGACATTTGTGAAAAAGTATTGATTGGGAGAAAATTATTCCTTATTATTGCAGTTTTGACATTTATTCCTCCATACCTATTTTATGCTAGAATTTATTGTCTTGATAAAATATCTATGAATTTACAAAAATGTATATTACACTACACTTGTATGCATCGACTTAATGCAGATTGTTTCATACAGGATAAATAATTCACTCCAATTGTCTTTATTGTTTCTGTAATATTACGATTATGCCTTAAGGCATTCTGTACAGCTTAACGAATTCAATCTCATAATTTGCTGTTTAAAGTGTTATTTAATCCAAAATTCCGTTAACTTCCTGTCAAATGAAAGTCAAATTTTGATATTCTCTAAGTCGATTGAAGTGACAATCGTCACTTGAAGTGACATACATTGTATTCTCTTTGTCGTATGAAAAGTTTATTGTCGCATAAAATGACATTTTTGGTCACTATGATAGTTTAGTAAAAACACAGTGATTTTGAATCGTAACGAATAATGTGGCAGCATCTCGCGGCATTGGGCCAATCGTTTAAGACTATGATCATAGTGTGAGATGTGCAAGTCAAGTTGTGAAAAGAAATGCTATTTAAAACATAAAATCAGATTGCCACTAAATGCAAGTTACTGTTTTCCAAAAAATTCCACAAATATTATATAAGCTATCCATTGCTGCCTGCCTGATTGTTCTTGGGTCGGGAGGTAAGGAGTTCGAATCCAAACGGGGATAGGTTGTAAAAGTGTATTTTTCATCACTTGTTTGCGATCAGTGATGATGATTAACACCAATATGATCTCCTGCTAAAGTGCAGAATCCATGGGCTAACAGTAAAGCAATGTATTTTCCAGATGGAAATATAATGATAACCTTTATTTTTGCATCCTAGATTTGGCTATAAAGACTGCCTAAAGTAGGACTTAGGAATAAATTTATTCGATAGAGTTGGGTAAGCTTCAACCTTAGAAAATATTGCATAGATAAAATCATTAAAAAAAAAATTGTGTTCCGGAATATTATCAAATTTTGCTGTTTTTTACCATTTTATCTGCTAAACCTTATGTTGGGGATCCTTTGTTTTTATTTGGAGTCGGTATTACTTTTGAAGTTTTCCAATGTGTATGTAATAAGAGTTAATGATATATTGTTAAAAACTGCTGAGGATTTGTTTATTATTCCAACAGAGTGGAGCTAAAGGGCAATTATTAGAATTAAACCGGTTCAACTTGATCTTTTCCTGTTTGTTTTTGAAAAGCTTTTTGGCATTATTGAAAATAACTTTATATGTTGTTTTAGACGAACTGAGATAGTCTATTGGTTGATGTTATAAAACTAGTTTTAATGTTATAAACAA
Organism: Tipula confusa; assembly: GCA_963556175.1. Classification (NCBI taxonomy): domain Eukaryota; kingdom Metazoa; phylum Arthropoda; class Insecta; order Diptera; family Tipulidae; genus Tipula; species Tipula confusa. The sequence goes on from OY744476.1 coordinate 217,111,900, forward strand.
ATCTACATTCGATCGAACTAATAGTTCTGAAGTTACTTGATATTTTGTCTATGTACATATTTTATAAACCTATTCTTTATATACTACGTTTAGTCGATTAAGGCACACAGCCAGCAGGAAGAATTGATTGTATAATACGAGCACAGAGTATATCCACTCAGTGATAAAAGCCTAAATAATGTTTGCGATAAATTTTAAATTATTACATTTTAAAGGTTGAAATTTTTTGATTTCACAAACTTTAAGTCTGTTGTTCTACAAATGGCGTTTTTTATAGTTTTTTGTATGAACTGCATATATATATATATATATATATATATATATATATATATATATATATATATATATATATATATATATATATATAAATATTTACATAATATTTCATTTATTTATAATATGTATACATAAATAATAAATTAAGTTTTAAAATTAATAATTAAAAAAACAACAAAATTATTCAGTCAATGAATTATTTTTTTTTTTTGAATGATGTTTTTAAATTTATACAAAATAATTTATCATTATTTGTTTTATTTGCTTTTTTTTTTGGTATTACAATTTATAATAGATTAATTAATTAAAATAAAATTACTAACTAATGAGCATAATTTTATAATTATACATTATTTAAGGTTAAGATTTTATTTTTTGTTTTTGTGTAACATAAAATCAAAATGGCGATTGTTTTGGTTTATGTATAACAAAATGGCAATATTATATCGACGCCATATTGTTTAGTACTAATTATTTTAATATTTTTTTTATTTTTTTTTTTTTATATTTTGATTTGTTTATAAAACATACAAATCTATAGCCTATTAACACTATTAATAAACTATATTTACTAAAAATATTGTATTTAAAAACAAATGAAATTCCTTAATTTGCGAGTATATATAAGTTTTTTGTTTTTGTCAAATCTACATGGTAACCATTTTATTTTACTCATCACTCGCCATATTTAAAAATATTAGTCGTAAAACTAAAGTAGTCGAACGCCATTTTGTAAATACCGAATTTGCTCATTATTTTAATTTTTTTAATAATAATAATAATAATAATAATAATATATATATATATATATATATATATATATATATATATATATATATATATATATATATATATATATATATATATATAACAATATGTAATTTATTAACACTTAATTAAATTATAATAAAATAATAATTAATATGAGCACCAAAATATTTTTATATAAAGTTATTTCTTTTCTTTTTAATTAATTATATAACATAAAAAATAATTATAAACATATTTTTAAATAAATAAATTAATCGAAAGCATATATTGTAATATTTGTATATAATAATAAAATTTGTAATTTTTAATTAGAAATAATTAATTTTTTTTTTGTATAATTAATTATTCATTTTCTAAGTAATGATCAAATAAATTTGTTAAATCTAGTGTTGGATGTTCTTGATAATCACTATCCTCGTCATAAGATCTGCAATTAAATAGAATAATTAATAATTTATTTAATTTTTTTTAATTGCGGTCGCAAATGCAAATTAGTTGCAATTAGTAAATATAAAAATTGTGAATTCCAGATTATTGTTTGGTATTTTTGTAATATTTTTTTTTAAACTTAATTTAAAAATTGGGTTAACTATAAATGTTAGATGTATTGTATGGCTGACACGAGCTGAGATTAATGTCTGCCATCGCGGATGGCACAACAAGAGAAGCATAAAATTGTAAGCGCAAATGTATTTTCCACTCTAACGAAACTTGCTAAATGTTTAATGTAATTTTTTTCACCCTGTATTGCACTTATGTTTAATTTTCAATTGATCGATTTGGATAAATGAAAAGAGAAGAGAGTTATTCACAAATCAAATTATTCGTCCATCATTGCTGACTGTACTCCGGTTAACGCAGTCATGTAGAGCAATTTATTCTTCTTATAATATTTGTTAATTTATTTAACATTTAAGTCATGTTTTATCTAACACGATTTTATGTTGGAAAAAATAAAATCGAATTTCAAGTTGAATCAATATCTGCATTGGGGTTTTTCTTAACCTCTATATGTGTGTCTTTGGTAAATTACTTTTGCGATTTCGCTAGGTGGATAACTCAAATTTTCAGGTATTGTTCTCCGACGAGTTGTATTTTACAAACCACGGAACATGCTTTACTGATGTGTTAAAAATTCGCTTGGACTTTCAATGTGTGGTGTAGAATAATTGGCAACAACTAAATATTGGACAATTTAAATAAGATTTATGAAACAAGGTATTTGAATGGTTACGGATTATCGAGATATTTTGGAAAATGGCAAAATTTGTGATTTCAACATGAAAGTAATCAGAGCACTATTTGATGGTAGCACGTGAAGTTGATCGAGATTGTTGACTCTACGAGTAATATAAGCGCAATATGGGTCATTCACTGTAGAATATTTAATTAATTTATTTATTTATGTGTATTGTAAATAATCAAGTTGATATGTATTATAATAATTGTTGTGTTTGTATGTGAAATTGCAACTGTAAATTGTTGCCTCTTGAATCGTTAAATAAAAACAAGTGAACTCTCGATCGACTTTTGTGTTGTGTTGTCGCTTTAGCGACAAGGTGTTCAAGAAAACTATAAGCTGAGTAAGCTGAGGGCCTTCAAAAACCAGGCACGCAATATTTCGAATAACGTAAGCCACATTTTTTTAAACGGAAAAGACCGTTTTCCGTTGTTCAATGGGATAATAAGGTTATATTGTATCAATTTGCGTGCTGTTGAGCAACGGGGGAACTTTATTTCAACTTTAAATTGCTTTTAATGCTGATTTTTGACAGTTACTTCAGATGTTTGTAGCACAATCACAATTTTGTCAACCATATAAGACTACTGCGCTACATTCCATGTCCGAGTGTTGCCAAAGATTTTATAGCCTCAACCAGTAATTTCGGTTAAGATTCAGAAATGGAACCTGCCATCCAATATTAAGCTAGCTGATGTCAAGTTTAATGAGCCACAGCACATCGATTATTATTGGGAGCTTAAGTATTTTGCAATGCATTATCGAATGAACTGAATTTGGCTGGGTGATATTAGGTTCGTTAAAATCATCAAAGTCGAAAATATCTAAATCTACTATAGTTTCCTGTCATGTATGTCTGCATCGTTCGATTTAGAGAAGAAAATCCAAGCATTTTGAAAACTTGAACCAGTCAATGGTGAACTTAAGTCGATGTCTTCAAAAGAACGCGCTTCTAAAATGTAACAAGAAATAAAGATGAAACATTTATTGTACGTCTTCCATTTAAAAAGCTCACATCAGTCTTGGGCAACTCATTTTCAATGGTCCAACTTCGATTCTTTAATTTGGAGAAACCGACTACAACGTTATCCAATTTCGAGACAGCAAGACTCTGACTTAATCAGTGAGTATCAAAAACTAGACCATATGACGCCAATTTTTTCAGAAAGTACCACTTCATGACTATAGATATATTTTTCCACATCATTGTGTCTTGAAGCCTGATAGTTCAGCCACAAAACTACGTATAGTGTTTGATGGGTCTGCAAGGCCGACAAGTGGAAAGTCATTGAATGAAATTTTAATGGTGGGACCTGTCGTTCAAAATGATTTTTTTACAATTTTCAGAACCCACCGATAAGTCTTTAGTGCAGACATATATCAAAGATGTATTGACAAGTTGATGTTCATGCAGCTGTAATTTTGTGGCGTGCTACTTTAAACGATGACCTTAAATTGTTTCGCCTCAATACAGTCACATATGGTATAATAATTGCCCTAGTTCTTGCTACTCGTTGATTGAAGAACTATAGCAATAACGTTTCAAACATCATATCCATTTGGGTCAGCTGTGGTGAAGGATGACATCTACGTGAATGATATTTTAACTGGTTCTATAATAATTCAATTCAACAACTACTCAATGTAAAATCGGCATCGGTCAAATTATTGCAGTCAGCGGGTATGGAACTTCGAAAATGGTTCTCCAATATTACAAAAGTGCTTCAAGATGTGCTAATCCAAGATCAGGAAACTTTACTACGATTATAGATCAAGGGGATTTCGTAAAAACGTTTGGTGTTATGGGCAACCCCACAGCGATGGGTTCCATATAAAAGTCAATCTTCCCGAACATTTATCAATAATAAAACGATCAGTGATATCAGACTTCGCTCATGTGTTTGATCCTCTTGGAATAGAGATCATTGTGGGAAAATTATTTATGCCAAATATGTAAAATTTGAAGCTATGGAATGGGCCGATTGATTTCACGATATCTATTCAAAGTTGATTCGCCATTATGGGATATATACGGGATTACTGGAAATCATCCGCATTGAATAAAATGAACAATTTCTTGATGAACTTTAACTAAATATGAAAGGGACGTCCGATTTTAAAAAATCTATTGAAATCGCTGTCAGTATTTTTGGATCAAGATGGAATTTTGCGAGTGGGTGGCCGGTTGCAGCAATCAATACTTCTATATACGAAGAAGTACTCTATTCTACCCCCAAAGAATCATTGCTTCACTCTAACCGTTTTGTTTTTCTATCAATCCAGTTACCTCCATGCTAACTTTTTGCGGCAACACGTGAACAATTTTGGCCAATCAATGGAAGGCGAGTTAGTGAGGTATTTCAAAAATGCATAGTGCAGTCCAGTTCAATAAGTCCAAAACAGCTACACCATTAGTTTATAGCTAAGTAGCAAATAGATTCACGTTTGCCTTGTTTGGCGCATTATGTTTCGATATTCCATGGTCTCCAGTGTATATTGGCCACCTGCACCCATATTTCATCCATGATTAATAAAAAGAGATTTTGGTTAAAACGAAAATTTATTGGTCACGAAGACAGAGGAAGTATTTCTCAGTAAAATATTTACAGAGCCCGTAATGTTTAGCAATGTGCTGTACGAAGTTATTTTAAAACTTTTGAACCGTTTGGCAACAACACCCGGAAACGTTATGCAACATTCCTAACTTCTTAAGTTATAACGTAAATCGTTACAAGAGGTAACATAGGTCACTTTAGAAACGCAGTAAGGGTAAAATTTACTTATTTAAGCCAAACACGTCCACATAATAAAAGGGACCCAACAAAAAAAAACATTATTACAAAATAGAAAATCAAAAATTTGTAAGGACTTCATTTTCCTGTTAGGATTGGCCTTTATACCTTATATTACTTGTTGTTTTGGTTTTACTTTTTTAGCAATTTGTATAGGTTAAAAAAGCATGAATATGGGGAAGGTCCTAAGAGCAGTTAGGAATATCCTGAGAGCAGTTAAAGCAAAATTTGTTTCTCGAAAATTAAATATTTTAAACTTTACTTTAACCTTCCTATCTCCTTCATGTGTATATAACCCGAAGTTCATTTTTAGATGTTTATACATTGTTTTATTAGAATCGTGGACGATGGGCCTATAGTGACTTTTTACGAAATACACTATGACTAGACAATATGAACAATATGACCCGACTTTAAAGAACTCATATAAATTCCACATAAGTTCAACATTTTAAAGAACATACATATTTATTTATTTCTGAAGTGTTGGACCATGTTCAATCCAAACAACGCATTGTTTTACAAAAAATAGCTAAACCCGCACAGCTTTTGTTTTACAAAAATCATGTTCAATCATGTTCCATGAATTGAGAAAAAAATTTTTTGTTTTCTTTATAAAATTCAGTCTATGATAAATTGCAACAGTGAGTAGAACAATAATTAACTACAAATCATGTCGATTGCTTAGAAAATGGGGTGATTTAGACGAACATTTATACTCTTAGAAAAGATTTAATGCTAAATAATTGGTTGTAAGATTTGACGACAAAGATACCATAAGAGAACTGCACCAAAGAAACAAACTTGCGTCTTTTCTAAAAATTTGGTATAAATGGTTTAACATTTTGTCAAATCTGAAATATGGGCAATACATGACTCCAAAAATTGCAAGTTTACACTAGGAAAGCACTGGGAGCTTTACCAGAAACCAATCAAGGTTTGAAATTGGTTTTGGATCTTACCAGTGGACCACCAACTAAAGGGTATAATATAACATGTGATAATTTATTTAAGTCGACATTACCACCAATGTTGCTAAAGAGTCATCTGAAAAGATGAGGCACTATTAAAAAAAATAAAACTGTGTAGCCAATTAATTTTACAGATAACAAAAAAAGTGTTCTTACAAATTTTTCTTCAATGAAAATGTAGCTGTAGTTTCTTATGTACACTAATGAGTACAATCCATAGAGACACTATCGTAACCTCCAAGGTGACAAAAAACCAAACATGATCCTGGATTATAATAAAACAAAAGATACCCTTGACATCCTAGATAAGTTAGTCCTCACATTATATTCATTCAGAACACAAATAAAACAATGGCCGATGATTTTGTAGTCTCTCAACATTTATTGCTTAGTTGTGAAAACTTCTAAAATTGTAGAACAAGTACAATATACGAGCCAACATTCTAGTCAAAAGCGGAAATGATGTAATTTCAGTCCATCAACAAATGATAACAAAAGATGTATAACATATATTGTCAATGATTTGATGAAAATAGGAACGCACGTTTGGTGTTTAATTACACCGAACGTGAAAAAGAGTGATATAGATTTAAAATATATTAACGATCAAAATGTTTTCAGTTGAATGAGCCGCAGAAACATTTTGTGTAAAAATAATGTAAACAAAAACAATAGAACTAATATAATAACATTACAGTATTAAATAAAATATTCGGTATTGGCTTGATTGACTGCTCAAACCTTATTATTTTGTCAATCATATTATACTATAATATTCGAACTTTTTAACCCCAACCTGGGCGCCATAACCAAATATTAAACCTTAAATCGCATTTGACCAATTTTTGCGGTTATAATAGGCGACGACTATTATTCACACAATTTGCTTATCGTTTTCGAAAAAATTCTAACTACAAACGTGAAAAGTGCATCGAAAAAGCATTGCTATTAGTTAGTACTAAACTAAACACTTTTCTAATGATCATCATTTTTAATTTATATAACAACAGCTACAGTAATTATTTTTGTTGTAAACAATACAAATTACACCTACATACTAATTTACTACAACTAATTTTAACTCATAAATACCTGGTTTTGAAATAAAAATCTGATAGGAAATCTTCATAATCTTCTTCTTCACAAGATCTATAATAGAAAATTATGGAAATTTGTTTTTAAAAATAAATAAAAAAAAATACCAACACAAATTTTTATCTGATGCATCATCATGGGTTAGTTTTAATCAATCAAAAGTTCGACAAGACCATCCTTAAAAGTGTTAGTTAAACATTCACAATGCTTAAAGTTGTATCAAATTTAATATTTTATCAGCAAACATAAAATGGCGGACATAATATAGTGTGCAATATTCGATTAGTAATACACACACACACACACACACTAATCAACAAGTTAATTAATTATAAATAATTAAAATTTACCCACTAATAAATGACCATGCTCGATTATTTAATTAATTTATTAATATTATTAGTACTACAGACACACATTAATTTTGTTTTTTACTAATTTATGAAACGCTTACCCATGAATATAACAAAACAATTCATAAATCGAATAGATATTTTTTTTTATAATTAAATTAAATTTGCGCTAATTATTTATCTCTCGTAATTTAATTTTTATAAAAATTAATATAATTTTATTTGCGTAACATAACATAAAATAAAATAGTTTATCTAAGTAATAATATAAGATATTATATTTGGTTATCAAACACCTTCCTCCCTAAAATAATAATAATAAATTTTTCATTTTTTTTTTAGCAAAATTAAAAATAATAAATTTAAAAAAAAAAAATATGATTTAAATGTAATCAATAATGAGCGATATAGTTTTTAACGAATTTTATTTTAACCAATCTTTAGATGTATGAGTGTGGAATGTTATGTGATGAAATTTAATTTAGAAAAAATGTAATGGTTGTAGTCATAAAATGTCTTACCCTTGCGTATCACCACTTTCTTCAGATACAAGTAATTCATATTCCATGGCTGCATATCGATCCCAATCTGACATCTGCTGAGAATAAATGTAAAAAAAAGGATTTTAGTAGTATACAGTATTTTATTAAAGGGAAGCGGTTCCTCTTCCGGAAGTTAACTTTTAACTTTAAAGTGGCTAGTGCATAAACGTACTAGTTTAAATAGGTTAAGAAAAAATTTAATTAAATTGCCAAAGGAGCGTATTAGTGTTTTGTTCTGTTGCATTACAAATAGTGAAAAATTTAAACCACTGACAAATACTAAACAACAAAGCCTTGTCAAAGTTTTAACTTAAACTTTATAAGGATGATACTTTCTACCATAGTCATGCTTTTCAAATAACAACCGCCATCTATACGTTGGGGAGGTTACTTCTGTAAAAATTAAAGTAAAAATTGAAAACTGGTAAGTTTATTATTATCACAGCATTCAGATTTGTATAACTACCAAAATATTTCAAGACTACTTTCTTCTAATTAACCGGCAAATAAATTCATCGAAAATAATTATTTTCATAGACAATTCTACCAGTCATCGCTCCTGCTCAGAAATTAAGTAGGTTAGCCATAGCTAATTACAGAACAAATTTCCTTCAGTATATCGTTTTGAATTTAGAAGCATTAAGTTGCACAAAACAGTTGAAGATCATGTTAAATAATTTTTTAATTTTTTAAAATTTTTAATATTGCAACATTTTTAATTATTTCATAATATTGTTGATCTCAAAGGGAACTGGGGGCGCTCAACTCTTTAAATTTTGTACCTCACGACTATTTTCTTATAAGTTTCCGGCCCCTCAAAAAATTGTTTTCTTTCTAGGCTTACAGAGAAAATTAAAAGTCTTACTAATTTGAATGCTCGTGTGGATGGAACTTGTCAATAATTTTATGGAGACACAATTTTGATTCCTTTGTTCTAATTTGGAAGTAGATCATCTACTGAACTAAATCATGCAACTCTGTTCCTGAGTTCTTTATCTTCAGCCAACACCGCTTTTCAGATTATGGCGATGGTTTCAACTTTACATTCTCTTTGATGATTCCATCGTTATATTACCATTCTTGTTATTTCGTCAGACGTCTTGCTCAGAGCATGTCTTTTGTTTGCTTCTGTACTATTTTTTTACAAATTCATTGGACAACCGTCGTGCAGCATGTTAAACGCGTTGCTGACATTGTTAATATTTAGATTGATGTCCACTTCAGTACCACCATTTTTTACGAAATTGTCAATCTTTTTGAATTTTTTAAGGTACATAAAATCTGATAGCTTCCATATGTTTGGCTGTATATCAGCATAGCATAGTGCTGGTTACTAGTGTGTCACTGGTTTACGTTGGATTCCGTTTGATGATGAAAGTCGAGTTTGCGCATGACAATGTGCTATCCTATGATAAACTTTTGTCAAAATTGGATTCAATTTTGTCTTGTTCCTTGTGTGTTGAAGGCTTTTAACTTGGTAATACTTAAAGTATTTTTTCTTACGGGTTGATTGATTGAGATTTTGTAGCTAATATTGTTTAGCTGTTATGGAAACAGGGAACTTTTTACTTTTAATTGTTTTAAGTCACCATTCGAAATTGTTATAGTTTAGCCATCATTCAATTATTTCACCTGGTTATTATCTAATTATTATTTCTATATAAGGCTGGTTCTTTGGTAGCTGTAATAACGTCTTGATAATATCTGTTTTAGTGCCTCCACATTACAGTGAAAATGTCTTTCAAAGTAAAAATCACTTTCCATAGATTACTGTGTGTTATTTAATTCCTTCATAAACCGTCTCTATCTTCAAATCCTTACGCAGGTTATCATTCCGTATATACCACGGAGCAATAACTAAACAACATAGCGTTTTGTATTAAAAGGTTTGTTTCATTTTTATGATTTCTTCGTACATAAAGACCAAACTGTATTCTGTAAGTCCATATGGGCCTTAGCACCTGTTGGTACAATAACAATTGGTTTTGTACTGTCAATCCCGAGTGCTTCTACAGCAGCCAATACATTTTTCTTAATTTAATATTAAGTTCTTCTTTCTTCTTTATAACGTGTTCTTTCTATCTAAACCTGGTATCTAATGTCATCCTCAACTACTTCGCTGTATTTACGTAAGGAGTCTACTGACCGTTAAAAACAGGCCCCCGACAAATTTTAAAATTCGTGAAGTTTTCGTGATTTGGTTTCATTAAGTCCATTACGCCACATTTGGCATTAACTTGTTTTATAACAGGCTTTTTGTAATTTACTTGTAAATTACTTGATATTGTCATCAAGTTGCGATAGTAGACTCATGCATGTAAGGTAAGTCTCTTAGATAGAGCAAATGGAAAGTAGATACTACCTTGTGGGGCTCCTGCTGAGATTTTTTGGAGATCAGAGTATTCCTCTTAAAGTTTTACTCAAAAGTGCCGGTACTCAATATAGAGCTTTATGATCATATAAAATTGTTTTGGTAAATCTCTCTGAAGTTTAAATAGCAATCCCTGGTGCCACTCCTTTATCGAATGCCTGCGCTACATCTAGAAAGACGTTGGAACATACCTTCTTCTTCTTCTTCTCTAATATACTCTCTATAACATCCGTTGTTCCATGTACTTGCTCTATGGTTGAATGTTTCTCTCTGTGGTTGAATGTTTCCCTCCGAATCCGAACTGATGTTGCCGGATGAAATGTCATTTTCTATAATTATTTTTAATCTTTTAAGTACTAGTTTCTCAAACAATTTCGAAACCACCAGAAGAAGTGAGTTTTATCGGTATGTTTTTGTATCGTTCGCTGGCTTATCTGGTTCTATAAGCCGTATTGATGATATGTAGTTACTTGCGTACAACAATTTCAGGCAGCTCTTTAATTACTTGCCATGTCATCAGATCATACCAAGGACCTTTTTTGGATTTTATATTTTCAGATTTTAGTTCTTTCAGTGTTACAGCCTTTATATACAGATAATCATTTCTTATAAGCATTTTTAGTCATTTTATTCCCTTTGCTGCCTTTCAGAGTGACTATTTCAATCCTTCGTTGCAGTTAAAGTACTAGGGAATTTCCTTATTGTATCGTTTTTTCTTCCTTGACCAGTGCTTTAAGTTTGTTACACAATCCGATTATGATAGTTTTAGCTTGTGAAGCCTGACATTTTTTTCATGATTTTCTTTTTCCCTGCACTAGATCCCCTATTCTATACATATATTAGTGATTTTTTTACTGGATACTACTCTTAACAAAACGAGGTAGTAGACGTTTACATGCCTCAAAACAATACTTACATCATCACCATCCCGTTGTGATGCAAATGGATCTCTATGCTCATTTTCAATATATTTCTCGAAATTAAAGAATGTATCATAAAATATAGGCGTCATTTTACACCGTTTCAAATCACCCAGCGTTATACAACCGGGTCGTACGGGTTTAATCATATCGAGCATCTAAAAATGTAAAAATTGAAATGTTAAAAATATTTGGTTTGTAAATTTTAGTCGTATGACATTACTTGACATATACAATCGGCAAACGGTAGTATTTCAATTCCCAGCGATTCCATTCGTTGCTGTTGCTCCTCATAAAAATATTGTAATTCGTACATTGATAAAATTCCATCGCCATCGATATCCATACACCGAAACCAATATTCGATTGCCGTTTGATGTGCTTTATCTTCTTCCGCCAGTAAAAAGTATACAAATTCACTGTACGTCATTTTATTTGGTGGTGTTTGTGCCGCCATTAATCTCATCCTTTTTATAACACCACCCGTAAATATTCGTTCTATCATTCGTGTCGATAGAGCATGATCGTTATGTCGTGCCAAATCATTTTGATCGATTAATAAATCATGGTCACGATCAAGTTCCCAAAATTTACAATAAATCACATAAAAATGTTCGTAACTAAAGTATTGCGTTATTTGGTTAATATCCTCCTCTTCTTCCAGCAATTGAATAGTCTATGACATGAAAAATATTAGTAAAAAAAAAATAGTTTTTATATAAATCGATGACATTCTCACCTGTAGTAAATTTGATCGTCTAATTTCTTGTACTGTAATCCTATTTGTCCAACTACGATTCACACAATAATATATTCGAGCAATGACCGTATGAATGTACCGTGAATGAAATTCGGCAGCTTCTTTTAAAAATTGTAGACCCGGATGCGTATCCACCACATCTTGCACTAACGATACAAAATCTTCGGGCAATAGATGATTTCGCGTATGGCGTCCTTTTAATATCGTAATAAAACGAGATGCAGCATCATTACAGTTGATCGTCATCCTATTATAGAAATGAAACAAAATGGTAAAATAATTGTTTTAGGAGTTCAATTTTTAACTTACTGCTTCCAAAAATCAATAAATCGATTTCCGTCCACACAACCATCGGCCGTCAATTGTGTACAATAGTAGAGTGGTGATCGCCAATATAATGGTACTCCACACGCCGTTACAACACGATGGAAATTATCACGTGATATTTGGTAATTTGGAAATGAATTAAATTCTGCTTGTATTCGTTGCAGCGTCGTCTCGATCGTAATTGTTGGTAATGGTTTGCCATTGGGAAAATGAAACCGTGGTATATAAACATTTTTGGCGGAATTTTTTATGTGTCGTTGTAGTGTTGTATGGGCTGGTAATGATTTAATATATGGTTTGGCCTGAAAAATAATTAAAACAAATTATTAGTTAAATTAAAATTTAGTTCGATAGAATTTGTTGACTCAGAAAATTTTTTACGAAGAAATTTTTTTTTTAAAGCTTAAGGCTTAACTGGAAATCTAAAACAGCTTAAATATTATCTAAAACTGCAGGATCAGCAAACAATGAAATTTTTCTTATATATGGCAAAAAATGAACCCTATCCCTTTCCTGTATTTGGCACAATACTCTAGTTTTGCGTAAAATAATTAAATTAACAATTAATGAACAAAGAAATTATTCTGAAAAAAGGCTGGACTTAATTCTAAAGCTATCAAGTGAGATATTGTTCTAACCGACGGTTTACGAAATAAAACAATTACATTAGTTCAGAGAATTTACGCATGATGTCAGGCAAATATATATAAAATATATGAAATCAAAAAAATTAGCACATACATTTAGGGGCAAAAAAATCGCGATTTGTGGTTTATCGATTGTAAGTTTATTATTTTTCATTATCATTGAACCGGAATCGCACCCCAGGGGTGCGATTGCGTTTCGATGATATGCCATATTTTTCAGGTTATATAATCTATCAATATTAAATTAACATTATTTATACTTCTAGAAAAAATCAAATGCTTTGCATCTGAAAATGAGATGCGCTTTTCATAGTAAAGGTCTCGTATTTCAATTGACCTACAGTCATAATAATATTTCATAATTAATTTTTCTTGGCGCCCAACATGAGGAATCAAAATAATATTCTATAAATGCGGGCAAATTAAATCTATAATGGAGTAAACTGTGGAATATTTAGTTTCCAATTTACTCGAAGGTATAGTATAATGTTTCATGGTCCCCAACCTGAAGATGATGTTTGGCGGTTCACCACATAAAAGTGGGGTAAAATTATTTTTTATTAGTCAAAATATAGACCAAAATATAGATGTGGTCAATATTTGAACCACATTTCACAAAACATGACTTTTTCAATATTACCGGATTCTTAGTTTATAATACCAGTTTATAATCCAATATTTTTTTTAAAGTTTAAAAAGTTATGAACTCCAGAAATATGATAAAAACTACATCGAAGCTACAAATATTAGTTTGGAAGAATGGTTTGAAAAATTTGCAATATCAGTCTCTTACTGTCCACCGAAATATACAATTAAATCACTGAATTATGCTGACAAGAAAGTTTAGAGCAACGAACCCAAGCAATGGGGCCCCAAGCAAAGAGCCCCAATATTGACATCGTTTAAAACTAATTGACATAATTAGGCGCGTTGACGGAAGACTCTCAGCAACAGAAAAACAGACTACTCACTAAGGAAGTCAACGAAAAACTAAAATGGCCGAATCTATCGATAGGAAAACCAGATATTCCTTGGGCCAGGAGTGTTCTAGAAAATACTATCGCCCCTTCTAGCCACTTACTCGTTCAGTATGTAAAAGACACATACAGTCAAATTAAATTTTCGAATAAGCGTCAAAAATATTACAGGTTAAATCCTAAGAAAGCTCTAGGACTTGATCTTATTACTGCAACATGATTTCAGGACATTATTTAACGCGATTATGAGATTTGGGTATTGAAAAAATGGAAAATATCCCAAATTATCATGGTTCCAAAGCCAGGAAAATACGGAACATATAGCCATCGTATACAGACCAATAAATTTAATTCCGACAATTTCAAAGCTTTTTAAGCCTTTTAAAAAAAAAGAGATACTGATTGGCAGTTGAATTAAATAACAAATCTAAAAATCATTTCTGCCCAAAAAATTAGACAATGCCACAATTCCTCAAAGAACGAATGTCAAAAATGTAGGTCTTCATCTTGAGGTTGACATGGAAAAACACATTAAATTAAAACATCGTCCTAATCCTTATATGGACATATTGTATTCAATTACGAAATTCAACCAGCGCATCAAATATAAGTGGGTTTATTGTCCTTTTAAAATTTACCTTAATCAATACTTTACATTCACACTATTCATTCAACCCAAGCTTTACAGTATATTACCTGCGCAATGCATAGCTCCATGTCACATACAACGACATGAAAATGGGTCGTCTTTGCATTCAGCACACCAAAAGGGGGTCAAAGTTGTGTTCATTAATATAAGCCATAGTATTCGTGAGAAAGTTTCCCTTTTTGCATTTCGTTTCATAGTAGTCGAAGGTCTGCAAACATTTATATTCTAAAACCGTATAAATGATTTACCGTCAAGCAAAATAATATATTTTCTAATTTACTTTTCACTTTCTAATTTACCCAAAGACCGTTATAGTTTTGAATAGAAAAATATTGAAATTTTATGGCGCCCAACGTGGGGATATAATAGTAATAACCATTAAATCTCGAATATATAAAGAAATTATTTCAAAAACATGATCACATAACATGTAAAATGGCGTTTTTATTATTCAAATTAGACACCCGTTATGTGTAGGGTTAATAAAAAGGTGAATTACCACATTTTATTGTATTATATACGTATATTATCGAGAGATCAATTGTAATGATTGGAAAAAAAATTAAATTTTATATTTTTTTTTTATATGGTATGTATAGTTTTATGGCAAACACATTACACACAACATGAAATGTCATAAGGTCAAATATAATAAATTTATGCCTCGTTGGAATAATAAAACTATTGCGGGAATAAAAAAAACAATTGTGTATTGAACATTGTATATTTGTATGGCTGTTTAGTGTTATAACCTAACAATTTATTCATCTAAACAAACGATTATTAATATTTTCTAGCGAAATAGTAAATTTATCTTAATTATAATTTTCTATTTTGACATATCTCGCTTATGGCTTGACAAATTGCCAAAAAATATTGAAATGCGTTTTTTTGTTTGTTTTGATATTATTATTGAAATAAAGAAATCTATCGTTATTTTTTTGTTGTATTTATCAATGATCTAGGACAGTGGCGCTTAAATTTAGAAATATGGTGACAATGTCATTAACAATGTGATGATGATTATGATTTTAGTACATGTACTAAAATTATGTTTGATTCATTTCTAATTTAAATCGAACCGTAATAGCTACGTTTATAATAAAGTTGTACTATAGTGATCATTATTCCAAATACCTTCAAAGCAAATTCTGATAGTTATCAACCTACGATAACGTATTGCTTCGGAAAGCAATTTAATGCATCCAAATGCTTCAAATTCAGTAAATTGTATTCCGTATGCGCCTTTTGAGGTTCAGTCAACTACACGTTGAGTCATGGCCAGTTTGAATGTTGAAAGTGTCAGTGCTACTTCTCAGGGCTGCCCTTTGTTTTGATTCAGTATGGTTTAAGGGCGATAGTGAAGGTTGTATGACGTCTACGAGTGGATATTGGAAGATATGACCGATGAAATTATTAGTTAAATAATTAGGGAGTGTTTATTGGAACTACGAGTTAAAGAGGCTAAAATAAAGGCTGAGGGCAATTAGTATATAATTAGTATAATAACCGAATAACGATAGACGTTGGTCTTAATACCCAAACCACTACAAAAGATACATTTTTTCGAAATTATCCAACTTTTCCATTTTAAAGACGACTCTCCGTTGGTTAGAGCTAATTCAATATATCGAAAAACGATGATAAGGGCATGGACACAAGTCAGCCTCACAAGGTTAAAACGGCACCACAACATGATGTGCAGTATAATACCTGGTCCATCGACAGACGTCGCGGCTAGCTAAACTAAGCTAAACTATTGGCTCAATGACCCAGCTACTTGGTTCACTGTGTCAGAAAAACCGTTTGCAACATATAAAACAAAATATCTCCCCACGTTTATGGCCCTACTACTCACGACATGTAGAAAGATCGATGACTTTCTACAGAACCAACCAAACGAAAATTTATTTGCATAATTAAGGAGTGCCTTATTATACCGATTGTCAGGAAATATTTTTTCAGAATTAGGTCATAGCGGGTACGTAGGTTTCCACCGATTATCAAAAGAGCGATTGTTTGCCAACCGACTAAGTTAGAGGAGTTTAAGAAGCAGGTGAACAGGATCTTTGAATACTTGACTT
Source organism: Tipula confusa (assembly GCA_963556175.1). Classification (NCBI taxonomy): domain Eukaryota; kingdom Metazoa; phylum Arthropoda; class Insecta; order Diptera; family Tipulidae; genus Tipula; species Tipula confusa. The sequence goes on from OY744476.1 coordinate 217,128,675, forward strand.
GAAGCTTCGAAATTCGTGACTTGATTCTATGCGACATAAAGCAGTACAAACTAATTTTCAGCACTTGATTGAGTTAGAAATTTGCCGATCATCGGCATCCTCTATTTTTTGTGCTCTCCAAATGGTCAGGAAGAAAAACCATTGAGATTAAGACCCTTTTGGGGATTATATTCAATTCCTCACGAGCAAAATATTTCAAAGAATCTTTCCACCGAATATATTTACAAGTCACTACCCCTTTTGAGTTGTTTGAATTTACACGTATGCCCTTTGGTTTACGTAATGCCACACAAACGTTTTAACGTTTTATTAACGAAACTATTCGTGATTTAGATTTTGTTTTCGTCTAAGTTCTGAGTGCGTTTTTGGAGCACAATCATTAAATTCCCTCAATCATAATATTACTCTGGATGGCGTTCTCCCAGCAGAGATGATTAAACCCATGCGTCGGCAAGGTGAACTATTATCACTATTTTATACCTAAGCTTGCCAAATGTTTAGCCCCAATTCACTCTCATTTGGCTCTGCTACCCAAGAAGCCCAAGACGACAAAACATTACTTGGCGTGATCAATGCCATTTAGCTCTGAATGATTCTATACTCATTGTAACTACCAATGCATCCAGTATACAGCCATTGGAGCTGTTTCAACATTAATGGGAGCCTTTAGGATTTTTCTCCCGAAACTTATCGAATACCGAACTTCAGTATTCCCCATTCGATCGACAGCTATTACCTATTTGACTATAGCTATAAAGCACATTGGTTATTTTTTAGGTCATGAGTTTAAAATTTACACCGACCATAAGCTCTGATCAGAGCAATTCAGTCTAAAACACAACAAAGTCCACGAATTTCAAGACACTTGGACAATATTTGTCAATTTACACCAGATATTATAGGCATGTGATTGGTAAAGAAAATACTGTAAGTTTCTATGCGGCAGAAAGTTTTGGCCTAATTTAAACAAAAATGTCAATAATTGGGCACAATCTTCTTTAGCATGCCCTCGTTAAAAAGTGCAGAGACATACTAAATCTCCTTTAGGCGAATTTCAAATGCCTAATACACGTTTTGAACATGTTTATATTAACATATAGACGTTGGACCGTTGCCTCACATGTGTTGCATTGTTCACTTGACTGAAGCATATTGTGTGATTTTCGTTCAACATTTGGATGCGACGCAACTCTAGAATGGATCACCGCACTTGTTACTTTCCATACCATTCAAGCCAAGGGTAAATGAAGAAAAGGTGCCTATGACTATAGAGAACCAAAAGAAAAATACAACACCAACCTCTATGAGTGGGCATCCAAAGACAGTCATCTGTGACCATCACACACTTTTTAATGCAACACATAGTCAAGGAAGACCACAGAGAGAGGAGAGAGAGAAGAGCACCAAATAAATAAATAACAAAATAAAAGAGGGCCTATTATAAACCTTTAGAATAAGTAAAGCAGGGTAACACGACCTTTATATATATAAAATAAACGTCACTTTCGTTCCAACCTTAGTACTTATCACAACACCGGGTATAGTAGAATAAATTGTTTTGAATGTGAACCCAGCTAATTGGCTCTAACGAGATTTACCTTGAAAACGTGTATAACTCTTTTATACTTAGAGTTAAATCATTCTGTCCTTGACATTTTGATAATATGTCAGACGATTTCCAACTAACCACATCAAAAGGTGTAAACCTCAAAATTGTCAAAAAAAAAAAACGGTAATAACGAGAAAAATTAAATATAGGAAAACGAAAATTTTCAATTTTAAAAAATGTTTGGTTTTTCTCGTTAGATCAAATTTTCCATTTAAAATTAAATATTGATTCGTATATATATTGACTTAAAATATATGAAAATTTGAAAAACTGGAAAATTGAATATACATTTATATATACGTACATAAATTCGAATATGTTAAAAAAAATATTATCCTTTTTTTTTTTTTTGCCGTGCATAAACAGAAAATATGTTCGTTACTTTATTGCCGAGTAGAGCATTTTTTTTTTGGTTTCGGTTATGTTGAGGAAATTTAATTTATTTCCAGAATAATTTTTTTTTTTGGATTGAATTCCGTTTTAAGGTGATGATATTTTTTCCGGTTGTACACACTCTCATCGATCCAAATTAATTAAATTATAGATTACTATGTTGTACGGTGATCCGAAGGGGACACGTGCTATCAAAAACACCACAGAATCAGTCTATTTTGATTTTAAATGGCAACAATTAGATTTTTTTTGGCTTGTAGGGTAAAAAAAAAATCAATATCAAGCTGTGTACGTCGTACATATTCAAATAGACTTTTTGCATTGTTGACATAACCTAACCGAATATACATAAAAAAAATATGTTACATAAAAAATATATTATGATCATATATAACATTGACATAAATTCATAAAAATATTACGTCCATATATGAGGTTTTATGCTTAAGGGTAATAAAATATGTATTTATGTAAGTACAAAATATATATGTATACAGGGATAATGGTGTGTGTTTAGGGAGAATAAAAGACCGTGCGCTCGCTAATCAAGAAAACTGCTCTATTATTAACCTACTGACGCTGATAAGAATCTATAAAAAAAAATTCATTTTTCTAAAAGACATAATACAAAAAATTCAACAATTGCCTTGCCATTCGATTGCGTGTCTAATTCCCATTTGGATCCATGTGCCGAAAACAAAAAAAAACCCTTAGATTATTATAAACTCACATTGTGCACGTAAAATCTTAACGTTTTTATGACAGTATTTTGGCTGTTTTATGTGTGTGTGTACAAAGAAATGGTAAAATAATCGATAATTTCATGTTAATTTTATTAACATTGTCGTGTGATAAGATTGTTGGTCTACTGATAGTAATCAGAAGGTAATTTAATGAGTTCTTTGTTTTATTAATTTTGAAATGTTGAAATCGATACTAGAACGTCGTGTCTATTTCATATACATTTAAATTATGGAAAATGCTTCAAAATTTTACAACAAAAACATAAAGTACGACTCGACAAATACAAAGGTTTCATTGTGTATGTACACATAAACGAAAATTCTTTAAATTTTATTGACACTTGAATCTGTGCCAAAAAACTGAACAAGTGAACATAAAAATAATTTTCCGATGTCACCTAAATATAAGATAAAAATGATTTATAATGTCAGATTTTCTTTTATTTGAATTAAATACAAAAATGTGTCTCTTCTATTGTCTTTTTTATTATCTCCAAAAACATTTGTCTATTTTATAAAACAATATGCTCGTAGGGCTTTAATTCAATTTGCCTAAATAACATTTTGTGTAGAACATTTTGGGAAAATGGATGTGGATTATTGTATTAACTTTATGTATATCGTTATGTTTTTTGCCTTTAGGTTTCGAATCATTGAATTATGATTAAACACAAAAGATATTTATTTGGATCATTATAGGCATGCCATAAATTTGCAGAGGTTACTTTTTGTTATGAGATATTTGAAAATATTTCATAAATGTTTGTTCTGTACAGCAAATGTCAAAGAGAACTACTGAATTCATTTGTATGATTTCCCGCTTTCGCTAGACTCAAAAACATATGACCACATGTTTTTGATACCAAGACGCAATGGATCTTAGTAGTGGTGAATACAAAATCGAGTTATGTATTTCGGATATCTCAAACCAAAACCAAAGAAGAAAATTCAGCCACCACGTGGTTACTTAACATTGCTGATGTCATAGGTTACCCTACTATCAATGCCTTGAAGAAATCGTTCATGGATAAGGATTACAATCTAGTAACACTTAACGAAGATGTTTAAGAAAGGTAAATGTATACCAGACTCGGACATATATATATATATATAGAATTAACTATGAAGCTTAGCACTGACAAGTTTCAGTGATACACCAATGAACATAAGTAAGCTAGACCCATTAAAATCATGGTTGGTAAGCTACACCATATACCTGTGAAAATAATGACATAATTTTAAAGTTGTAGGATACAAATCTATAAATATGCAGGATGCTGTCAATATCATCCTGTCAAAGGTATATGATAAACGAGCAATTCAAAACATAAGAGTCATAATAGATCCAACAAGGAATAATACTTCAAAGATAGTTCAATGCAGAAAAAAGTTATAATCATATCCAAAACGATTTTGTTCAAACGATTAAGTATTGGACGATGGTACGGGAAATGCGATTTGAAGGGCAAAGTTTTCGCGAAACCGAAACTGATGTCGGAAATGAACACTGAATTACGACATAATATAAATACATATAGTATTACCATGGTATGTTACCCCATTGACGTGCTAGATGTCGCTACTTGTATCGTTTTTAAAATAATCAAAATATTTTCATATGTATAATCGCCTAAATGTCATATATTTATTCTAATTTTTGACGATATTCGAGTAAACTGTTTTTTCTGATGAAGGCACTATATGTATTTATATTATGATTACGAGATAAGGTGTTCAAATGATATCGGCGACTTTCTTAATATTTTGTTATTTTACATATATTTGTCTGAATTTTGCCCCAATTTATGCATTATTAATATACCAACATTATTTGGATCACAAATAACTTATCATAAAACGTTATCATGTTAAAACTGTAACGATGAAAAGTCACTTGGACGAATTCTCCACTTTCAAACACCAACATCAAAGATATTAATAAACTATATAGATTACAGTGTAAGTTAAATTGAGGCCTTCCAAAACAATATGACAGCCACAAAGAATTTAAAAACTCAATCGCTGTTATAGATTTTTATAGGACTAATTACGGCTGAAATGTGCCTATGTACGTTATATCAAAATTGTAAAAAATGACGGCTATGTTTGCGACTATCGGAAAATTGAAAGACAAAGAGAATGACAAGATGGATATTTGTTACTCTATAACGTATCTTGAGATGAATGGTTTTTGGCGACTGCCGTTGAGGTAAAAGTGAATGCTGGAATCTTAGAGTGGTACAGTCGAGTGAAGCCGTATTTTGTATAGTTTGCGACATTTTGTAACTATTTTGGACGAATTAAGCAGCAAAATGGCTGATTATCAAGAACAAATCGAACCCCTTGGATATTTTCAAAAAGTTCAGAGCGGATTTGTGGGAAATCAAAATATTTAACAAAGCACGCGCTTTAAAATCCCGTCACGCACAGTTATCATGACTGACAAGGGACCAGAGATATCGGAAACTTGTCGCTCCTTCCAATGTTTGGTCATCACAACTAAAATCTATTGTGTCTTGGCTTCTAAAACCAGTGATCATATATTTTGTTTTTAAGACCAAGGGAAGGTAAGAATCATACAAGTGGATCAGTTCGGTGTCTCCTTTAAAGAAGGTACGAGAACTGTTCTCATTGCTGAGCTGTTGTACTCTTAAAACTTCAGCTTTCCACTATTCAAGCTTTTCCATCTACAAATTTGCATGGCGGTTCTCTTAGCAAGAACCGCATTGCTCTTCTGATTGCAATTGTAAAACTTATTCACTTTTCTTTATAGGCTATATTCTGTAGCACGGCAGCAAGACGACACTCCTCATCAAACAAATCATTTATGAGTTTAATTTTTTCTATATATACCTAGAGTCGCCTGGGCATCGCCGACAACCGAAGTTTTTAATACCACCCATTATGTTACTTTTGTTCTAAATTTATATGTCGGATAGACTCAAATACTGTATAAAAAAGTGAGTTTGACTTCAAACTATATTTTGTTTCAAACAATAATCACTTTTCCTATCGTAAAAACTTAATTATAATTTACTGTACTAAATTATAAAACATGGTTTATAGGGTATTTTATCTTAAATCCATTAAAACTAAAAATCACAACATTTCATATTTTATATCATAAATAATATAAAATTCCATGTCAATCAAACTAAACTCAAGTATATTGTGTGTCGAAATATTTAGTATGAGAATCCGACCACTCGTATTTCAAATTTTAATTTAGCACAACTCAACGAAAATGTCAATTATGTGTCGACGCGATATACTATAGTATAATATAATATAATTACCCGACAAACATTATTTTTAAACTAATACGCACACTAAACAGCTTTCACTTAAATTATTAATTAATTTCATATGCGCTAATTTAATTTAATTGACGTGTTTGGGGTGAAATGTTAATTAAATTAATTAAATATGTTTAGCAACATTAAGTTAATAAATGTTATTGATCTTAATGAGTGTATAATGTATTGATTTCGAATTATAGATATATAAAAACCCTATGCACCGATTTAAGTTAAAAACGAAAGTTTTAATCATATGAAATGTAAATATTACCAACTGATGTCACTTTATCCACCATTTATTCATTAAATATCACTTTAAGTGAACATATGACTAAATCTTATGATACTATAATATACAAATTTTAATTCAACATAATTAAGATTATATGATTCACATTTAATGAATGAAATTTATTTTATAAAGTGAACAATATACAAAAAACAATAGTAACTGACCTAGTCTGCGTCAAAATGAATTCTAAACTAGATTAACGTACACATATACACACACTGGTAAATGTGTCGAATAACTTTAAGAGATTTTCGAGTATTAAATTTAAATTTGACGTCACACCGGAAATGTACATCATATAAATAAAATTACGAAATTAAATCATTGGATTAAATACGTAAGCGATCGAGTTTGCCTATGTTATATTCGACGGCAACATTGGAAAAATTTTCGTGTAAAATCATAATAATTCTTTTAGATCTCCTTGACATACCCACGGTTTTTCTTCAATATTTTTAATTTATTCTATTTAATTTTTATACACAACAGATATATTTTTATCTTTCATTTAAACGAAAACAACTGATTTGTGTATGATCAGTAAATTTGTACTTGATTCGTAAGTCTATATGCGCACATTTTTATATTTATATGGCGTATAGAGTGACACTTGAGGGTGGTTTAAGTGATTTAGCCTAAGTGTCGTTCATTATGTAATGCGGGAAGCACTATATATAGGGTTATGAAGTATACAAACAAAAATCCATGCTGACATTGATCGTGCAACTGTATATCGGAATTTATTTATTTAAAATTTAAATCGAGTAATTTGTGTATATTTTCAGATTTTCTGAATAACAAAACACATGGCTTATGAATTTATATTCAATTGTAATGAGTAAACCACTTATATTGAAAAACTGGGTTTGGTTTACATAACATTGAAAATTTATGAAATTTTTGCAGATATTTATTTCCTTTTTAAAATGTGCTATCAATGCCTTAAATGTTAGAGTAAGAATTTTTTAATATTAGTTCAGTACTCTCAGTGGATCTCGCAAATTCGTTCTGGATGTGATTCTAATGTTGAGTAATATTTCGAGCTAAATTTCTAAATTAGGTAATAAGATTTTGTAAGCCGGATCAATAATGATCCCGAAAGTTTTTTTATTAAGGTAAACAATTAAATATTTTAATATTCAGCCTTGTTGAAATTTTATGCAAAAAAATGATAAAGGGAAATGTTTTTATTTTATTTCTTAAAAATATCATTTTGGACTGTCAAGATTATACATAAACGAAAACACGTTTTACACGTATTTCTTAGTGCGTTGATTATGCCGCAAGTTATTGATCAAATTGTTAAAAATATAAAGAAAATATTTTGTGAATGTCGTGTGAGAATAATACAAATTTACAAACTAACAAACATTATTTCTGTTGGGAATGACCTCGAAAAACAAAAAAATAAAAACAAAACAAAAAATCATGACCGACTAAAATTTTCATTCAAACCATCTTGTGGCAATTATTGGTACTACATACTTTCATCGTGCTGCTTCTTTCGGAAAACATGGCATAACACATACTTTGATCATGCTGTCTCTTTTGGATGACATGGTATACTAAAAAGTTCGATCGTGGCGCCTCTTTTGGAAGAATGATCTATTAAAATTAATTAATAACTTGAGTTTTAGTACAATTCTAAAAGCACCTTTAAATTAATAAGGACTAGTTTTTATTAATAAGAACTAGAACATAATAATAACTATACAAAATGGCTAACAGAAAATGGATAAATTAAGAGTTTAACATTTCAAGACCTCCGCACTAGAACGTTAATTGCCATAACTCAATTCTTCCCAAGCTGAACTCTCCTAGAACAGGACTCTGTCGTGACCGGATTGGTAACACTTTCTGCTAACGTAAACAAAATTAATTACTTTTTCATTAACCTTCTCGCGCATAAAATGATTGCGAACATCTACATTCTGGGTGAAAATCTACATTCTGGGTGAAAAAACTCTATTCTCCCAGCAACTCTTGATGTAAACCTCGCCACCAAATTGCCTCTTGCGTTGTTTAAGAAGTGAAGATGAACATATTAAAACAGACTCTGTTGTTACAAAGTAAATGTCGTTTACTTTTTGGCGCCCATGAAATTTCTCCAACTTGCAGTTTGAAAACATGTCCTGTTGTCGATCATCGATCTACTAAATTGCTTGCCCAATCTGAATCGTAATAACCTTGCAAGACTTCGTATAATCTATCCTTTCGCATAATTCACTTCACTATGCCAGTAAATGAGCAACTCCTGGAGTTTTACTGAATCTATAGTTGCAGCTCCTACCGCGAACTGGCTTTAATTTGTCGGAATCGTTCCTGACTTTAATTTCGCTTTACATTTTAACCGTTAGGAAAAAAGAGCAAGTCGTCAACGTATATATACTACCACAATTAACATCTCACTTTCATCAATAAGATAGTAAATGCACTCCAATGCAGGATCTAAACGCCGATTCATAAAACACTATTAGATTGCTTGAGCCCTTTAAGTGATTTCTTTAGACAACAAACACGTTAACTACCTTAAACTTTTTTAGATTTTCAGCAAGAAATCATATAGATTTCTTCTTTTAAATCACTGCGATCTCACATCCATCTGATCGATCTCCAAATCGTATCTCACAGCTATCGCACCCAGAAAACGTATCGACGAGTAGCAAACTAAGGATGCGTACGGCTCCTCGTAGTTAATGCCCTTACGCTAAGGATAACTTTTCAGTACTAAACGGGTTTTGTAGTCGATTTATGTCGTCTGGATGAAAGTCGTGGTTGTGACAAACATCATTCGCACTTTTTCATTTTTATAAATACAAGCAAAAGCGTCAATTGAACCTTGATACTGAACCTTGATAATGTTTTTCCAACTAGACACACTTGCAGAATCCGAAATCTTATTTTGACCAATTATATTCAAACCATGCAGTTGTTTTCCCGAAGCTTGCAAGAACTTAGAACCGTCCTTGTTGCAGAACTCTGTTCCATCTGAAATGCACCTTAAACCTTTTGCAAATATTCAAGGTGGTCGATTTGTTCTTGATGAAATATACAAAAATTTTGCAGCTAAAATATTTCTTAAAAATTACAAAACTAACCGCCAAATGAATCAATTGGTCCACACAAGTCAGTTCAAACTGTTCTAGAACTCTTGAAGCTCGATATTTGGAGTCACTGAACAGAAGACGAGTTTCTTTCCTTTTGATAGCAGTTATACCTTGAGTTGACCACAGATTATATTTATTCCATCTACAAAACCATTCCACAACTTCATCAAACTGTCGTGACCAACGTGTGCCAGGCGACGATGTCATTATTATTGTGACCACTAAACCAGCTTCACTTAACTGTGCCAGCATTTAATTTTGCATTGACTTTTTAATTTGCGTACAACTCAAGAGTCATAAAAAAATGGACTTTGGATGCAGCCATTAACTTATTTCGAAATGAAAACAGCTCAAAAATAGGTGATGATACAGTGCCATCAAAATCGCTAGGCTTTTTTAGCGACTGCACGTACCACGTACCGATCCTAATGTGCGTGTCTGTTAACATAAGCGTGGGTTAGGTTAAATTTTGGCGGTATCCATAATTTCTTTTGTTGTTTTTTTTGACAGTGAAGTTTTTTAAAGATGCGGGTCGTCAACCCAGCGAGCCAACCTTTGTTTAGCCGTATACTACGACAAGCTAAGGAAGTAGGGTGGAATTCTAAAGATAACATGTTTGTTTAGATGCCTTTTGCGAGGCATAAGAGTACCACCCAACCACAGGGGCAATATATAGCATTAAAGCGAAACACAAAAACTGTTACTATCGCGCGTTATACAGCAAAAATGTCCCCTCTAAGCGTTATCTAGGGATGTAAATTTTATAAAGCTTTTAGTCTCGTTTTCAATCACCTTTTATTGTTGGATTATTGTTGGTTTAACTCATAAATAGACAATCATCTTAAATTAAATGGCTGTATTAGTCAAATCATACTGACCCATTTAAAATAAGGAGTTTCCCTTTCATTTCTCAAATCTTTTTTAAACCAATAATTTTACTTTAAAATCTTAAATACTTCTTTTAACAACCTTCAAATATTTGCGAGGTATTTTCAAAAATATAGGTAACTGATATGTAGTTTCAGAAAAGTAAAGGAAAAGTAAAAACAAATCGAAAACATTCCCCTAGTAGGCCTTATCCAACAGCCCTGGAAACTGGCTAGAACTCAATGGACAAAAAAAAATTCTATACATTAATCTGAATTCAAAATAATTACAGAAATACTAGAAGCATAAATAATATCAATCCGCAAACGACTTATGTCTCTGGCTTGCACGACACACACTATGAAGGCGTATGAATACTAACAACAGCTAGAAGCAAGAAAACACTACTCGAATGGATATCAGTAAGCAGCCGGATTATTATTCATCAATATTTCAGTTGAAAATAAAAAATACTACAATTATTCAGTGCTAAGCACCTACGGAAGATAAAACATGAATTCTATGAACAGTTGCAAGCGACAATATCTAGTGCACATCGGAATGACATCAAAACTGTCCAAAAAGAAACAAGCGCACGTGTCATCAATGCTTAAGAAGGGTCACCGGAACGTTTACTAACATACCTCAAATTAGGGATGCAGCAGGCCAAACTCTTACCTTTAGAAAATCAACAGCTAAACAGGTGGAAAGAATTCTTAGAATATAAATGCAGACACTGTAGGAAATGACGCACTTGCAGATGGAAAATATAACGAAACAATCAACACCCATCTACCAACGGAGAGGACAGTTACAAGTGCTATTCCCAATACATCTACTAAATAGTGATATATAAAAATCCCGAAAAAGGCAATTTAAGAGAACGTAAGAATTGGAGAGAAATCTTTTTCCTCAACAGCACAATGAAAGTATTGACCATGATCATCCGGGAGCGTATCTTACCTGTAACCAACTATCCCAAACGAAATAAGCTGCAAGGAATACATCAATACAATTCGGATCATAATTGAACAAAGTAACGAATGAAACACACCGCTATACTTATACTCTTCGTGAACTTTGAGCGAGCGTTTGAAAAGAACTTCTGAGAGCGTTTCTGAGAACTCAGCAAAGAAATATATACCGGGATGCTGGAAATAGATTTCAAAATAAAGGTAAGTGGAGTGAAAAATACTACAACACAGGAAAAGTTATGCAGTAATGTGTACTATTCCCACTGTTGCCTTAAAATCAACATCAGAAAGACCAAGACCATAAGACTGCGCATTGATACACCAATTCTCAACAATCAAGATAACATTGAAGAAGTCAGGAGATTCGTATACCTTGGTGGTATACAGTAGTAAAGACAGACTGCAATAGGATATAAGTCAAAGGATTACCAAAGCTAGAAATACCTTCAACATGCTCCACAAGATCTGGAACACATCTCCACTGTCAAGAAATACAAAGCTACGAATGTTCGATACCTGTGCAAAATCAGTACTATACAATAGTTGTAAAACAGGTATTTGTAAATAAATGCCTCAAGCGATTAATAAGTTTGTTCTGGCCAAACAAAACGACTAACGAGGATCACATCAAACAAGGTAAATCGATTTACAGAATGAAATCAGGAAACGAAATTGGAGATAGGATACACACTTTGAAAGACATCAAGTGACACTATCAGGATGTCATAAAAATGGAACTGAAGCGATACAACTAAGACATGAGTAAGTATAAGGCAATAACGTCCATAGAATGAGATGGTCCAGTCTAGCAGATGCCCTATGCTCCTAAATTGAAGGTAAAGGCAAAAAATAAAAGAAATATTACTCACAGGTAGTATATTGAACTACTAACAGCACTTAGTTGACTTATTTTGCCACAAACAGTTTAAGTGTAAAGGACCCATTCCTAATGGCCACCACCTGTAATCTTCTTATTTTGTTCGTTTCGCGGTATTAAAAATCGCATTGGTCATATATATTTTTGTATTGCCATAATTGTCGTATATTTAATAGCCAGAAAATTTAAGGGACCTATCGTACATCAAATGGGCGCCACTATCAACAAAAATCCATTATAATCGAGGGTGGTATAAATTAATGTCACTTTATTTGCTCAACCGAATAGTTGGCCAGCTAGTGAAAAAGTAAAATAAAATTACGAAACAAATGAAAGTTTTTCTTTTATATAGAAATTTCCATTGAACACAATACGCATATATGTATGTAAATATACGCGGGAAAACGATAAATTTTTATTGCCATAATTGGATCACACAGTTTTCTTGTTCAATCGAAGGAAATTCATTAGCACAAAAGAATTATAGTGTTCGTTGTCGTTTGAATTGAGTCTTTTTATACGATAAAACACAAAAGAATGGGAAAATTTCCTTTTTTTATTTTTGCCCCTTTGACAACCGTATTTATTGTCCCTTTTCGCATCGTCTTATCTTAACGAATCAAGAAAATCATTCAACATACACCCGTAATAAAAGCTATAAAACCGTATTTGGGCTTAGCAAAAAACAAAAATAAAAATTCAAGTCGATTATTAAGAAAATTGTACAAGTTAATTGAAAATGGATGGCACACGGATAAAGTTCACCCTGGAGATAAATGTTTATCCAAATACAAGGTGACTTATATAAAGTTAATGAATGAAGGTGTTATTTTCACTTTATGGTGCCAAGACATTTTTTTTTTGTATTTCTTTTAAACTTGTAACACACAACAACATAATCTACATTTTTTTAAATAAAATAAAATCAAGTTAATGTAGGTCTTATTACACTTGATATGGTGTGTGGTGTGGTGTGGTGTGGTGCGGCGTAAAATATCGCTATGGTATTTAATTTAATTATTTTCGGTGTTTTGTTGTTTTTTTTTGTATATACTTATCTTATATAAATTGGGTGACGCATTTTAATTGTGACAAGCAAATAACTCAAAAGCCAGCAGATCTGTAGACGGGTTTAGACAGTATTGATTGATTATACAAGAAAGAATAACTAGAGAAAATTACTTTTCAAGGTAATTCCAAGGTCACGTTAATTTTCAATTGGAAACTTGTAAATCGTTTTGTGTAATTTACTACCTTTTAAAAATTAAATGACCTTTATTAGGCATCAGTTTTGTCTGACACGTAAAATTATATCAAAGGAATGCGTCCTGCTTAATCCGTAAAAAATCAACGAGCGCAAATACTTTATCGATCTAGGATCTCAGCACAGTCAACTCGATCTACAGAAGCACATCTCTCACAAATTTTGATTTTTTCTCATCAAATTTTGAAAAAAATCTGGAGATATCTTCCTGCAGTAATAAGTCTTTAATTCCGTCTGTTCTAAAAAATAAATACATAGAATCGGCTAACGGTTTATTTAATAATCCAATTAAGTTTGATTATAAACACACAAGAACGATTTCCAGTACCAGTTCCTTGCTGAATTTTGATATTAAAGCAGTTGCTCCTAAATTTTGGCTTCATTTATCGAAATTCAATCCTTCTACTATTGAAGACGATATTTTTGGCTCTCGCGAATAAATGGTTGGGTACTAATTTGTAAAGTTGGAGTGCTCATCCCTAGAACTAAAGCTCGTGAAGATCTTGAATGCATTTGTTTTAAATTGGGTATAAATGAACAACTTCGTGAAAAGGCTTGAAATGCTGAAAATTGGCCAATTGGTGTTAGGATTAAACCATCCCATAACATAAATTTCTTGGATGTTTACAAAGCTGAGAAAGTCCTGTCTAAAAGTTCTGTACAAAATGCTGTCACTTCCATTTACTACCACAATGCCTCCAGTATTCGTGGTAAAGCTAAATTATTTTTGCGTGGTGTTCTGGACAATGATTATGTTGTGATTATTATTACTGAGATTTGGCTTACCAGAAATTGTAACTCTGAAGTATTTTGTTCGTTCGACTATCTGTTAAGACCTCGATTCAAAATGAAATAAAGACATGAGTTTTCATGTTTTTTTCTACCGATCAAAAGGCATTGGCAGTATTGGACTACTTTGCTAGTATCGCTACATTGCAGATAAATTAAATTTCCAATACTCAAGGAAAATTTCTGGATTTAGTTTTTTCAAGCGATGTATTGTACTCCGAGGTTGGAGTATGAAAAATGCTTTACCCAGTTTTCATCAAATAATTCTTTTCATTTTGATTTTAGGCATGCTGACTATGTATGTTCAAACGAATTTCTTATTAATTCTGATTGGAGTTTTCTCGGAAGAACAAATAATTTAAACGAAACTATTTCAATTTTCAATAACCTACTCAAGACTGGTGTTGAAAGGTACGTTCCAGAATTATTGCGTCTCGAAAAAACGCCGTAACAAATTTCATTTTCTATAAAGACTTCACGGTGCGGATTTTCATTCTAGTTTTGTTGGAGCTCGAAAGGAGTTTAAAACTTTAAATTGGTTTCTGTATAATAATTATATTTTGCAGATAGAAGATGAATTAAGTTCAACTCCAAAAAGTTTCTGGAATTTCATAAATGGTAAAAGGAAAGTAGCAGGGTTTGCTAGTCAGTTTTCAGATATCTGCAATCTCTTTGCCGATTATTTACTTTCCGTTTATGAACCTTCTTTACCATTTGCTACATCAAATATCTGAACTCTAGTTTTACATTTTAAAAATGATTTTAAATTTTTTAATTTTACCGAAGCAGAAGTTTATGATGGTTTATTGCAACTTGATATTAATACGGGAGCTGGTCATAATGGTTTTCCACCTATCCTAATCAAGCATTGTGCTGAGAGCTTAGCTTCTTCTTTGACCCTAATTTTTAATGAAAGCATACGGTCTGGAATTTTCCCTAAGGAGTAAGGTTATTATTTAGTAGCTCCCCCAAATTGAAGGTACCCAAAGAGCCGATATGCTTGCGAAAAAGAAACGAGGTGAAATAAAGGTTAGGTATGAAAGGAAATAAGAACTTTAAAGAAGGAAAACCTTTCATGAAAATGACAAATTGTAGATGTAATGTACATATGTAATGCAACGTCGAGAACGGAATTTGTTCCAATCCAAAACGCCTTTTTTCATTCGTTAACACGAAGAAGAAACCACAGGACTAAAATTCAAAAATTCGTCTATCACTGGTTTTGAAGTAATTTGTGAAACCTTTGCCAGTTTTGTCTACAGCTCTTTCGATGATGACAGCATCAATATAAATTTAAGTTCGTTAGATTTGCAGTCTACCGCCTTAACTTAAATCACATTTTCTTAAGTACTTAACAACTAATTAGAAAACTGACAAGGATGCAGGTCTTGACAGCAATACTCTATTTATATTGACCAAATGTACAAAATTGTAAGGCATCCATTGCCTAATTTGTTTATTTTAAGCCTTTCCTGAGGTTACGATATTATTAATTGATATAAAAACAGAATTACTAAGGGCCAACATGGACTTTTGCCGGATAGAATTACAATTACATACCACCAGTTTTTTGTGTCATAAAAGTTAAATTTGTTTCCTAATCCTAAGAAAAAACGAGTGGAAATTTAATTATCTGTCCACTAAGTCAGGAATGAATTTAACTGCTGATATTTTTTATGTTCCTGCTCTATAGATATTACGCGGCTCTTAGAATTTTGTTTGTCACGTATTTAATTGTTGCGCAAACCTTTTTTTAAAGTAAATCGCATAAGTTATCTTTTTTTAAATATTGCATTTCCTAAGAAACCTTAACCAGACAAGAAAAATTTATCAAAATCAAAAAAGTATATACTTAAGCCTTGAACGGCCTTGAATAAAGTATCAAATATTAGCTTAAAAAAAATTACGGACTTTTCCACCCGTTGATTTCTCAAAATTATTTTTCAAATTCAGTTGGTATAGGTCTTCACTGAAAGTATTCTGAAAGGATTGATATTTTTTATATATTTCACAATTTAGAAAGGCCTGTTCCCGTGGTTTTAAAACTTTTTGGAAATGTTTGATTGTTCGTTGATTCAAAACTAGTGCTTCAAGGAAATGTCCCATATTTTCGGTAATCACCATGATTAAATGTATATCTTCACAACCAGTGAAACTTATACAATCGTATACTATAACTAAGCTGACGATAGGAGTAATAAACCATTTGTTTGCTTTAGATACTATGAGTAAAAAACCGTTTATCATTTGACATTTTTTAGTTAATGAAATTTGGCAAATACATTTTTTTTTATTTCTGAACTCTGCAATCTGTTCTGGGGCCGAAGCTCTCCCAACTCTTTCGCAGTTAATTTTTAACTTCCTACTTTACGCCGTCACCAGCTAAATTGAGGACGCACGAATACAGGTTTGATTTTTTAAATCCATCTGCACATTGCATTGCTCCAGCCAGCCTGCACTGGCATAGACGATGGTTCGGCCCATGGATTGTGCACTCCAACAGGGGGTCATAGTTGTGTTCATCGTCATCACCGATCGAAATCAGGTGATGAAAAATCCCTTTTGCAACCCTCTCCCCGTTGGGTTTCGAACCCGGTACCTCCCGTCCCAAACACCGCAGCTTTAACCACTGCGCCAATTGCTCGGTCAAATAAATTTACGGTTCCTAACCAAAAATCTTTAAATTTCAACAAATATATTTTTCTAAATCTCCTCTACTCTAAAATTTTTTGATTTGGACCTGAAAATTGCAAAACATAGTATTAAAGCCTTATGGATAACACCTGACTTGTTAAAGTACATTTCAAGATGCAGTCCCATTATGCAAAGTTGAAAATCGGTTAATGAGATCTAAAACAAAGACATGTTAAAGAAATGCATAAACCTTTACCTCCGAAACAATATTTTAGATATGCTAATTCATCTTATGAATGGCTTGTCTGAGTTCTAATATGTTTTAAATAAATTCATAAGCAGCATCTAATAATGATGATTTTGTTGCAAAACGTACTGTTCCTTCTCAAAGAGACCATCAGACAAGCGCATTTAAAAATACGCATAATTCGAATCAAAGCAAAAACTAATATACTCTTCAATACTACCAAATGAATTTTTAGTTGAACATGGTAGGACAGTACGCTTAAGGTTGCTGAATTTGTTCTCCCTGTGTATGTAATTTTTTGCCATAATCGTTAGGTCGATATTCTTTAAAACCGAGGCTGTCATAGTGGGGATTCTGTATATATTATTTCAAGAGTGTCTGTAAAACGACGGCGCTTATTATTCTGGATTACTTATAATTCTTTATTGTTGCTTTCCTTCTTTAATGTGTATATATATATATATATATATATATATATATATATATATATATATATATATATAAATATATATATATATATATATATATATATATATATATATATATATATATATATATATATATATATATATATATATATACATAAGCATATAAATTGGTTTAGATTTGGGTCTCGTAAAAAGATTTATCAAGCTTTCAATGTCTGTTTTTGATATTTACGATAGGGACACAAAAATATTTATACCAGAACCATCTTGTACTACGTTATAATTCATTCTAATTGGTTTCAATTAAACTAGAAACGGAAAAAAAATTAAAAACGTCGTTTCGCCCTATATATGATCTCTGGAATGGTAATGGTGGCCAACAAAAAAAAATGGCAAAAGTACTAATACAATAAATTTTATAAGAGAATAGGAATTTTTAGGAGTGATGGAACAATTCTGCGTATAAAAATTGCGGCAAAAATATTTAACGAATCGTATTTTTCTGTATATTAATAGCTCAAGTATTTTACTATTCATTTACATTTGATCTGGTATCTGTTTCCTAATGTTTTACTAAAAAAACAAATCATGAGCACGCACGACTGGTGATTATACTTCATTTCCAGACCCAATATATAAAATTACAATAAAATTATCTGGGTAAATAAAATAAATTTCCCACGCCACATATATAACATCGCAGCAAGCGCACACACGGTAATTTAAACAAAAAACCACGAACCACACACAAATTAACTAAATTAAAAATTAGGAACTCAAATTCTACTCACGTAATAATATTTGAGTTGTTTTTGTAGGTTACGTTAAAACGCAATTATTTTAAACGTAATCGTAAGAGGTGTGGTACTATTTAAAGGTCCCTGTGGTTGGAGGACACTCCCATGCATAGAAAAAGACTTCTAAGCGAGCATTATATCCTTAGAATTCCACCACAGAATTTTAGCTTGACGTACGAGGGAACTAAATAAAATTTTAACCGGCCCCCGCTTATGTTAACGGACACGCAGTTTAGAATCAGAACGTCGCACATGCAGTCGCAGTAAGAAAACCAGGCGCATTTAATGGCACTATATCACTCATGAAAGAGTATCACTTGCGGAACATGTTGTTCTCAAGAAACTCGATGGCCAAAAAGTGGTGACCATGTGTCCCAAGGCTATACATTCCTTTACAGTGGAGATAACTTCGACAATCTTTGTGCTGGTATTCTTCTGGGGCTCCAAGTGAGAAAGGCTGGTTTCGGTTTAAAACATTTGATAATCGTATGTGTAAATTACGTTTTCGCATGCGACTGTCCTACTTGACAATCATTTGTGTTCATGCGCCTACTGATATAAGCCGCAACCCAAAGATAAAAACTCATTTTACAACAATTTGGATGATCTGATGGGATATATACCAGAGCAAGACGTCAGAATAGTGATTGTGACGCTAATGCTAGTGCTGAACATAGTTACGTACTCCCGACACTAACTAGCGACCGATAATGAAGCCAGAATGATGTACTTTGCAAAAACACATGACCTCATTGTGGTTAGCACATTCTTTCTTCATTAAAATATCCACTCGGAAATATGGACACACCTTCGTAAGACATTCCGATGTTAAATTGACCATGTAAAGGGGAGATCTCGGTCACCCAAGATGTGAAATCTTATCGGTTACCACATTTGTAGGCAGTGATCATCAATTGGATAAACGAAGATGAGAAAGCACAATATCGAAATTTTTTTAGCAGTACCATTATGAAAACCTGATGAATGAAAAGTGGCCACGTTGTGCCCTATAATCGTCAAAAAATGAGATCGCTCAAAATTTCTAAAACTATATCGCCGAGTTTTAATCAACCTAGAGATCATTTAACGAAAGTCCCAGATATCTTTCATGAAATAAAAGGACACAAATAAGAGCCTAACCTAAACGAATGGCCTGTAAAAACCGAATATTATTATTATTATTAATATGTGGAACATATTTTCATTTTTAAATCAAAAATCATCATTTAAGTAACTAAAAAGCAGTTAAGCGTTTTTAGAAAATGTTTCCGATTGGTTTAAGTTAATTACCGAAATGGTATAAATAACTTTTTGAATAAAAAAATTGTTAATCAAGCTAGAAATCATTAAACTTTCGTAGTATTTTAAATAAGGATATTTCAGTGTTGTGGAACTTATGTTATAATAATGATTAGAGCAAAACTACAACTGTTACGTATCATCAAATTTATGATTTCGTAAATAGACTATGTTTAGAGTGTAAGTAGAGTGTGGATCCTAATATAATATTGTCTAGGCTAGAAAAGTAATCTGATATAATATATGAATCTTAACAAATGTGAACATTTTTATTATAATCGATTGTCAGTCTATATATTTTGTGGAACCTAAAAATACTCATTAATTTAATGCAGCATGTTTATGTGGAACGTATTTTTAATATGGCTTTTTTATTTCAAATATTACAATGGGTTAGATATGGTTATATTCTGTGGAACCTAATGCACTATTTTTAGTTTAGAATTTATAAATATGTCGCCTCTTAACGTATTTCTGAATACAATCCAAAACTCAATGTAAAATTAACTATTGTGGGAATTGCTTAATATTATTAGGTTACATAAACATATGTTAATATCCACCCTGCATTAAATTATACATGAAGTTGTAAAATATTTAGATATGCAAATTACCTTCTCCATTGTATATATTATAACAGAAATATATTTAACCCTAGAGCCCAAGTATTTACTAAGCATAATATATTTCCATATTAGGTATAAATATTTTCATAAATGATTCATGTTGCAATGTTACAAAGTCTAGAATTATATAATATTGCACTTACCGAGTCAATCTACACTATGTTCAAAGAAACAAAACATTTAAGTATAATAACACTTCTAAATATATAAAACAGGTCGATGTGTGTATTACTTTATGTACGAGTAACTCATATATAAAATTGACATAAATGTTTCGAATTTCTTATATTATTTACATGAAGGTGGCCGCACTTTTATAATTTACAATAATTTTATGTAATTAACCGATTGTATGGGGGCGTCATATTATCTGACGTTGGTTTTCAATTACATATAACAAATTTACATATGTACACATATAAACTACAATATATGATCAAGTTTATCTAATGGGTTTTCCAATGGGTATGTCCTAATCCATTAGTAATGGATAGAAATCATTGAAATACGATTTTATTATATTACGTTCCACAAAACAGGATCATTTATTAGTACATACATTTGTTCAATATAAATTTGTTTATAATAAATGAGATCTCAGAATATTCAATGAGTTTGCGAAGCCTGTATAATTCTAATCTTAAAATAGTATTTTAGGTTCCACAGAAAAAGTATTACTTAATTAATTGTTTCAACTAAGCTGGTTACTTGCAACTGTTGCTTTAATTATGGCTTAATAAGACCGATCTACTTAAATATGATTTGACCTTGAAACTTACTATTTTATCGACCTCAAACTAGCTTCAACTACCAACCAACTCGATCTTTTGAATATATATATATATATATATATATATATATATATATATATATATATATATATATATATATATATATATATATATAATATATACATATGCTAATTTAACAGACTAATGTTATTAAATGTATTTCAAGGTTTTACCGCCAGTCGTCGAATATACAAATAATTATCATCCGGATTAATTGTATGCAATTTTTTTTATTGCATCATTATTTAAAAGATTAATTTCACGATTAGTTAAAATGGCCGCTTCAATGATATATAATCCCACGCGATCACATGCTGATCAAAATTAATGAAAATTTACATAATTTACATAAATAACGGCACCTGTGTATAATTGATTGATTGTTCAAAATAAAACCCGTCATACATATGCACATATTGTCAATTCATACAGTCATTGGCAAAAGTATTCGGAAATTAAGTACCTTTGTAAAACTACAATAGTGATAGACTAAAACAGTGATGCCAGAACTGTTTGTAATTTCAATGTTTTATCCGGTTTTATTGTTAATTCATCACAAAACTCACAAATGTCAAAAACATTCTACTTTGCAATATGAAAATTTAGTTAGGCAACATTTATGAGCCTTAACCAACTTAAACGAAACCAAAAAGTGTAATAATAATAAGAGCATTTATGTAGAAGTTTAAACTCTTTAAAGGGCGCTCGCTAGTTCAATTTATAGAACTAAAATTAAGGTGCCGTAACGTTGCCATCGGACTATGTTTCGTGGCACCTACATTTACTAAAGTTTTTCTGTTATTTGACCTAAACTATTGCACTTTTTAGAAAATGACACCATAGCAAATTACAGTTTAAAGATGATCGCCTGGAGTTAGCTCGAGAGCTGGTTTTATTCCATATTCAGCAAGCAAACTGTGCCCTAAGAGTGCGAATAACTACAATCTACGATTCACATACAAACAATATATCGTTGGCCATCAGGTATATGTGCGTAACTTTCCTCAAAGAAATACAGCACAAAAGTACTTCAATGGTAAAAAAGTTAATACCGCAGCCAAAATAAATCAGCGAGTGAAACAAATTACTTATGCTTAGTTCTTCTAAATTTATTAATATATATAATTAACATCGTGGTAGGGTCTCCATCTAGATCCATAACAAACAGACCAACCAATTAAATAGTTTAAGGCCGTTCCTCTATCCGATTCGAAACTTTGTTAATGAAAAAAAAATAAAAAAAAGGACTACAAGAACATTTTTTCATGTTTACAGGCAAACCGATTGACATGGTTACAGTCAAACCGAGATCAGCGGGATACTCAAAAATATCATGAGCAGCTACAACAGTCGGCAGACGATACGTTTGATCTCCAGATGTTAGCCCAACAACAGACGCATGAATTATAACTTACTACGACACGAGTCTTCAAGTGAACATACATGATTATGTGACGTTAAGAGATCTCGGATGGAGTGCTACCATTATCATCTACAATTTGCTTGTTTAAAGACATGCGGAGTAGTTTAATTGACCTGCTATCCGATGTACATCATGGCAGACACATGAAGGGAACGACGAGATCAAATTTCTAGGACAACACGGATACCTACCGGAGTAACTCATTGGATAATGAGGATAAAAGTCTACAATCTGCTACACCAAAGCTAGGGTAGTACAAGATCAAATCATCTTTGAGGTCCGACTGCCATTGTTACAACAAGGTGAGTTTCAATGATTTAGTGTCATACCGATGTCATCCCGTCATACAAAAGGGTTTATTTTCATTGAACCTGGGCCTCAATTTTGTTGCCTTTTCGAGACTACGAGACTAGGAGTAATTTATACGTACACTGCGTCTAGTATTCATTTGTGTACTTGTGTTTTTTCAAAAAAATTAAAAAACACAAGAACAGAAATGAATACTAGACATAGTGTACGTATAAATTACTCCTAGTCTCTTAGTCTCGAAAAGGCAACAAAATTGAGGCCCTGATTTCCGATATGTATTGGTAAACAATCACCGAACCTAGCATTATCCCATGTCTAGCGAATTTTTGAAGAATAAGACCTGGGAGGCTAGCTCCTTAATCTGTAATCTAGAAGGCTAATTGTATAACATGCAGGTTGCAGAAGTTCATTGTAAGGTGGCATTACTAACAAATGTAGAGACCTAAGCAATGCCAAATAAAACTCGTCTTGCCTATATCACAGTTTTAGCTCCAAGGCAAACAGTGGATCATGGTACTACCTAAGGATATTTTGTTCGATCTTGTCATTACCAAATACAAACAGTGGCACTGCCAGGTGGTATAATCCTCACATAACCATGTTGTTCGTTTAGAGAAAGTTCAGTTCTTACCAGTCATAATTCGTATTAATCCGACAATAATTAAGCATGGTTTCCGAGCATGTGAAGTTTTTCATTCAACTGTAATGCTATTGATTTTTCAAGTGGTTAGGAAAAACATCCAACAATTTCCCAATTCTTGAACCTGATTAAAATAAGGATACACAAAGGTCTTACCATAGATTTTCACAATTGATAGGTTCTGACAAACTAAAACAATTTAAAGATGTTAGCAAAGGTGTATACAATACTGAAACTGTGAGCTGGATGAACCCTGGATTCTGTATACATTTTTTCTCGAATTTTAACCTGACTATTTTATTCCTAAGATCAAGGATAAGAGTTCTGTCAACACAACATCAATTTCGGAAGACGAAATTTTATCATTCGACAATTATTCTGATTCTGATTTGGACAAATACTTTTGCTCTCAACTGTACCATATAAAATACCACAACAACATTTAATTTTTATTTGAAGCAAACACATCAACTGTATATGATTGGAAGCGCAAGGCATCACCAATTTGAGAAATAATTCAATTTTATTTGTAATCGTGATAAAAATAAATAAAATTTATTGCACTGCAGTTTGTAGAGCACCAAATAAAAAAACACGTCTACTATTTCTACCTGTTGGTGGCAGCTCATTTACATTTCATATATGTATTTGATTTGATGCGCGCGATTATCGCAAAATCTCGCGCAAAATAATCATCCTACACAAAATATTTTATTATGTAGTATATTGGCTGAATACACATTTAAGCAAAAAGTGTATATAATTGTGTGTAGTGAATATGTACATACACAAAAACCAACATCAAAAAGTGTAGCACGCCGGTGTGTATTTATGAATATTTTCGTTTATTATTTTGTGTAAAGTATAATGAGACAATTAGTTATGGGGATAAGTGTGAAATGATATTTAGGTTACCGGATGTTGATGTTTGAGTGGTAGTAAGCAGCATTACGGACTGGTGTACCAATAAATTAATGGGGGTGGTTTTGGTGTTCTTTGATTTTTTTTTTGCTTCTGGTATGGTTTTGATTGCGGTATTCGGATTTTATTGTGTTAGCACAGAATTTATAATTAAAGTTTTTCGGGGATTTCGGTTTTAAATCGGATATTATGCGGATATATCTTAAACAATTTGTTGATACATTTTGCTGGTGAAAATTTGTTCACAAACTTTTTTGGAACTTATATAGATATAGTACAAAATATTTGGCACCATTAAATTATATTATTTATATCACAGTTTGGCAATAGATCAAATTCTATGCATTTTGCCTTTTAGTATTGCTGTCGATATAAAAGAGGATTATATGCAATTAGGCCAATATTTCAACATGTAAATTTTTCATAATCGAATTATTTCGTTGTAAAGTTCGCAATTCGGCGCTACGGAGTTATTTGTTGCCTAATTTAAACTTTTTAGGATCTATCCTAAAAAGGTAGCTACACGTTCAACTATAGAGCTACTTGTGAAAACTTATCTACAATTCAAAGAACATGACGAGGACAGAAATTACTGGGAAATATAACGAATTCCAAACGTTTAATGACGTGTTTTCGTGATCGGGACATAACAACTCATCACTAGCAAATGCTGCTTATGCGATCTTGCAGAATTTTTATATGGATGACCTATTAAATGGAATTATGAACGTAAAAGTTTGGTTTAAACTCGCAAAAGTTGCTCTCGTCATTCGACTTCGCTGATGCAAGTTCTACTACTTATACAAACGCATCTATGCAAATGCTACCAGTCATCGTTACCGAAATTTTTTGGATGATGATGGTTTGCTACGTATTATTTGTCGTGGACTTACTTCTCATCATTTCAACTAGATCATGAAGAATTTGCCAGTCGAGAGGGAACCCCCAACAAAACGTTTTACGCATACATTTACATGGCAGGGCAAAATGAAGTTGCTACAAAAACAGGTAGAGGAGAAAAATTCCTCAAAGCATACATAGTTGTATTTGTGTGCATGTTGATCAAGGAGGTTCATTTAGAATTGGCTGAAAATTTGACTACTGATGCCTACTCGCTAGAATTATCCAATAGCTAAAGCAACTATGGCCTGTATAGCGAAACTCATTAAATTAATTGATGTTAAGGAACGAAATCCTTAACGGGGGCCGAAAAGTACCTCACACAAGTTCCAGTACATGAAGCGACTGCTACGCTAATTTATTACTAATTTATTACTGCATAATCCAGTCATTTCGGCTAATTACTCAGAGGCTTGAAATAAACTCTGTAAATGGTTACGACAACCAAAGTCTAATACAGCAATTAATGAGTCAACAAACAGTTACCACAGAATGTGCCAAATCATTGCGTATATGTAATACGTTCGATGAGGTTATTAGAGACTTGAAGGCTATGGTGACAGTATTGAGAGAAATTCCGTGGTTAATTTATATAATTCTGTAGAAACTGAGGATGAAAACTTAAAATTTTTATGCTGGAAAGAGTTTCATTGGCTAAATTTAAGCGAGGACATTAGTCAAGTCAAACCCACAATTACGCGGGAACTTGCAAGAGAAACGACCAGAAAAAGCAGAAGATGCAACGCTACTTTACAAAATGAAATGATTGGTGATTTACCGCATCTACTCGAGCAGCTTTAGTGCGTGCATTCTGTAAAACTGGAGCCGATTTTGCTGGTCCACTATCAATTCATATAACTAACGGCAGAGGTCGGAGAACAGATTTGCTTGAGTAAAGCCGTTCATTTAGAATTGGTAGGGGTCCTGACAAGTACAAATTTTGTCGGCACCAATACCGCTTGCGGGAAGAATTTAAAAATGTCATTGTCATAAAACGATCTGATAAGTTTTCTCAGTTGCTTTCAAGAAATTCTATCGACTGGCATTTTATTTCTACAAGTACATCTCATTATGAACGTATAAAGGAAGCAGCGGTTTAATCGATCCATTAACACCAGATCGTTTTTTCGTTGGGCGTCCGTTGACTAAAATTCCTAGTTGGATGTCACAGACCTAAAAGTAAGCTATCTCACAAGATGAAGAATGTTTCAAAAACATTCACAGCATTTCCGAAAACGGTGGCAAAATGAATATTTAACCTCATTAAAACAGAGAACCAAATCCATGATATCGTCGTTATAAAAGACAACATGCCAATTAAACAGTAGTTGCTTGGGCAAATGTATCATCTTCAACCGGGGGCCGACGGTATAGTTCGAGTCGCAACCTTTAAAGCGAGTTTCTGACGAACTTAAAAGATCGATCCAGGTTGTGTTCTGCCTCTTAATGATGAAGCAAATGATGTCAGAACTGTGAAATCAGGTCCTGCATAATGAAGTGGAAACTATGAACTACAACAAATTATTAAATTTGTTAGTTCAAGACCGGCGGTATGTTAAAGCTTACATTTGAAAGTAACAAAACTAATGTGATGCTTCTTTGAAAAGTCCTTTGTAGAAGAAGCACAACTTGTACAGGATTTTAACACGTGTCTGTCCAAAATACAAATTCCATACTGCCAAATTTATATGGAAAGGTCCAAAATTGACTAAACCAGATCATGACAATATATTAAAGAACTCTTTTGCTAAATTGAGGACGCTAGACTAAAGGCTTACAGTTCAAGTATCCATCTGCACTGTACTTAGTTCTAACCATCTTCTACCCGAGTTCAGACATTGGCTAAAAGAATTTTTCACTTCTACTGTGAAAAATCCTTTTTGCATATTTCAGAATTGTGTTGAAGCCTACTATAATTAAGAACCAGGTAATGTCATTCACTTGAATTCAATTAAATTTTTTGCAGAATATACCTAATTATTTTAAAGGAATCTTAAAAGACGTTCCAAAATTGCAGACATAAGTTCTAAGACAAATTTAAAATGAAAAAATGCTCCACCTACCTGAATTTTAATCGGTTCCTTCGTATTAGTCCTAAGCGGCTGTTTAATTTCTGGACACCGTTCAAATATTAAAACGCGTTCGGCGACTGAACCACGTGTTAAAAAAGGCCGTACTGGACTCGACGAAGTCGATCGAACATTTAAATTTCGTGCCGCACTCAATTCCGGATGTGGTACATTTTCCGTTCGCGGTGCTCTCGGCTGTTTCATTTTGACATAGGTACTGTTGCCAACCTCATCGATTTTCGATGGATGTGAATTTGAGGCGGCGACCGGTTTTAATTGTATACCATTCCATGTTGCGGTCACCGTATTTGGTGATTGATTTGTTGTCGACACATCAGGTTTTTTCCAATTTAATTTGTTATCTTGTTGTAAGGTGGACGTTATCACTTCGGGTAATAATTTATTATCACTCGAATTTATAACCTGTCCTGTTTTTAAAGCATTAATCAGTCTTTCTTCTTCTCTTGAAACTTCATCCAATAGGTCGGATGAATTTTTTGTCGATTGTAGTATTTTTTGTTGTTGCTGGGTAATGATCGCCGATGACGATGGTGATCCTCCACTAAGTTTGGTTGGACTGTCTACGATATCTTTGGTGGGCGATAATTCTTTGCCGGATCGCGACGATTGAATACCACCGCCGCCGCTGGTTCCAGTCGGTGAATTACCTAAACGATTTTTTAATGGCCATGATGGGACATGATTTATTAAATTTGCCGGTTTCACAGGGGTTTGAGGTTTTTGCGGGGAGGGTGTTGAGGACGATAATTTATTAGTAGCATTATTACTATTATTATTACTATGTGATGATGATTCTTTAAGATTATTGTTATTATTATTGTTATTATTATTATTTGGAAGAACTTGATCGAGTGTATTCATTAGAACATCTGGAACATTCGATTTTTTCATAGATGACGATGGTGATGGTGATGATGATGGGGATGATGGAGATGATTTATTTAAAATTATTGGTGAATCATTTTTTTCAAATTTTTTTAATGCATGCTGTATTGTACTACCACTTGTCGGACTATTCCGTTTTCGTGCCGCCAACCGCGCCTTATCCTCGTTCACAAACGTGTTCACCAATTTCTCGAGACTATTATTCGACATTTCGGGCGCATTTACTAGCAGCTCTGTAACAGGTGAATTATTATTATCTTTAGTATATTTCAGTTTCATATTGCCATGATGGATGGGGGATTGTAAATTTTTACCAAATGTATCGTTCGTTGTATGGCAATTTAAAATTTCGGTTGGTGCTAAGCCACGTGCCTTCCACGTCTGATAAATCGCTTCGGCATGATCACTTATTTGTTTAGCGATCGATTCAATATCTTCTTGTCCATCACTGGATACTAATTGTTTTGCATTTCCGGCCACCGATTGTGGTGATGTCGGCGATTGAGGTGATTTTGTTGTTGGTGTACTACCTTTAGACGATCGTACAGTAGCCATTTTCTTAAATTGATTATTGTTACAACACAGATTTAATCGCGTTTTGGTTTGATTCCTTTCCGCGTAGTACGTGCAGACAAACCAAAATAATTTGTTCACATTTAAGCAAAGAATAAAAAAGAAAAATCAAAATGCTTGTTGGATTTAAAATCAAAACAAACAAAACAATTGAAGAAAAATTTTTCCGTATTTTTGTATAATTAAATTTTTTTTTTTTTTTTGGTAAATAAATAAAATTTTGATATGTAAATTTTTGTTCCGAAATAAAAAAAATTAACCGAAAAATAGAAAAACTTTGGTTTGTTGTTGTGTTTTTTTTTTGTTTTGTTTAAATAAAAAATTTAAAAAACAAAAAATTTTAGTAGGAAAATTTTATTTCCTTTTGTGTTTTTTCATTGTTTTTGTTTTTTTTTTGTTTTCTTTTTTTTTTTTTTTTTTTATTTTTGTTGGCGTATGATGTGGTTTTGTCTTATATATTTTATGAAATTATTAAATTATTTTATTTATTAAATAAGAAAAATGTTTAAAGAAAATTTAGAAAACATATGTTAAGATTTATAAAAAAACAAAAGCAATTAAAATTTAAAACTTTTTTTTTTCCAACTTTTTTTTAACAAATGATAATTTTTCATTTTTAATTAAAACATCACACACTTTTAACAAAAAAAAATCACTTTGAAATTTTGGTAACTTTTTTTTTTTCTTTAATTATTTACACTAAACACACTCACAGACACGCACACACATACTTATATGAAAATAATTTCATTTTTCACTTTTAATTTTCTTAAAAATCATAACACCGTTCCGAAGTGTAAATCGTCGTCGTTGTGATGATTATTTTTAATTGGGTCTGGAAATAGAAGAAAAAAATTTAAGCATGAAATTAATTTTACATAAATTAATAATTATAATCAGTAAATGATAACCTCTATATACTATTTTGTGTCTTATCACTTAAGAAGTGTAAAGAAATTAGAGAACAATATATTTTATTACTTTGCAAACAATATTTAAGGTTAAGGTTAGAAAAAATGAAAACAGCGGCATGACGCCATGACTGATCGTTATTTTGTTATTTTTATTTATATATCCATAGGTTACACGTAGTTGGGAATTTCCAAACTATATGATCTCTTTTACAACTTATTTTGTAGCAATTACTAATCAAACATTTCAATACCTTTCGAATTCATAAATCACTTTACATATAAGTATTCCTCATCTTGTTCGTCTAGACTCTAGAACATCAATTGTTTCCACTATATCGTTTCATTCTTCGTTTCCTAGTTAAACCTCTGAATATACGACATTCCTTGTATATATTTTAACACATCCTTTAATTAGGTGTCTTTGAGCAGATGTACAGTGTACATTAATTTTCACATATCCTTCAACTTTTGAAAAGGTTACGTACGTAAATTATTATTTCATGTCACAGATAATTATACCAGATGAACAACTAGTATTGCTAAAATTTGCACAAGTGAATTCATACTTCGCAAATTAATGCAACATAATCTAACCAAATGAAAAATAGATGTAAATATAAAAAACACATATTTTCATCATTTTATTTTTATTTTTGGGCACGTTTAATTTTATAAAAAAATAAAACAAAAAAACCAAACCAAAGTATACGAAAAACATGAAAACTTTTGTTTTATTTTTTATAAAATAAAATAAATGTTAGCAAAAGAGATGAAAATGTGCGTTTATTTTTCATTAAGTTGCATTAATTTGCGTAGTATGTATTTACTTATGTAAATTTTCGCAATACAAGATATTTATCTGGTATATTTATCTGTGGTCATGTAAAAATCAGCATTGAACTTGAAATGTGTGGTTATTTTGTTATAACCACACATTTCAAGAACTAAGACACTGATAATCATGTCGACTGAATAATGACTTCATAATCGACTGATTGATGACCTCAAGCACCTGAGCTGAATCATAAATGGTTGAAGGATTTCTTAAGTAATGAAAATGAGAATCCTGTGAATGTAGAAAAATCGGTTATTTTGCTTAGTAGTTTTGAGGAAAGTCCACGAAATATGCATAAACAGTCTGAAGCTACGATGGGGATTATAACAAAATTCTAAAATTTAAGAATATATAAGGAATTAGCTTAATTACTTGCTGATTTTTACATGACCACAGATAAATATACCAGATAAATATCTTGTATTGCGAAATTATTTGGTTTTTGTGTTAAATATTTTTTTGAATGTGTAATTTGAATGTAAATTTTAGAGTTTTGTATGAATTGTAATGTATATCTATTAGATTTTCTTGTAATTTCAGTTTAACGGTTATTTCATTTGGTTTTGGTTTTAAATAATTTTTTTGAACCTGCACATTGTTAGTTTATTTTGTTTGAACAAAGCTTACTAGTTACACTGTACTTTTCACGTTTACACATTATCTTATTTTTTTACAGAATAAGGGTGCTATATAATTTATAAAAAATTTTGGTATAAAGCATAAATCATATAAGCATATTATTTCTGTACAATTTAATTTGCTAACCTTATGCTTAAATCTGTTTGCAAAAAAGGCTATAGCAAACATACAAGAGGTCATCCTAATTCAATTATACCTTCGTTTGTTTTGGGGACCCAATCAATATTATAATATTTTCGTAATTTTGATTGGATTCGGCTTTATATGTTATTTGATAGACGGGCGAGTGGGAGACAAAAAAATTAATATTCCAAAGTTTTATTTTAGGAAAAATGACTTGAAAAAAGATTTTGATGCCTTATTCGACACATATATACTATACACTACATATTCATACACATATGCACTACATAAGATTTCTGTGTAGACATAAAAGATATTTTTCTCGATTTTTAAAGAATATTGTCTTAAGCTTAAGGGTATTTATTTTGTATTGTGTCGATATAGAACGCAAAAATAAAATCAAAAACATGACTCTTTTCATTCTTTAATATTATAGTCAATGAGTTCGTATTCTTAGTAAAAAAAAAACGAAAGATTGAAATTGGTGCAGTGCCAGAATTATACTTGGCTGTGTATATACGCTATATGAAATCATGTCGAATTTAAATTATTTTGTTGGCAATTTATAATTAAATTATAAATTAAGACATACACCAACACATTTGCGTATTGATTTCGATTCGAAGGAAATCGGTTTACTACTAGGTCATCTTTTGTTGAGGTAAGATACTATAAAGTATAAACTGTATATGATTTATGTATTTAAATGTTTAAATTAGATGAGCGCGCAACATATTTTAAATTTTCTATTTTCGATTAGATTTAAGATTTTTTTGGAAAAATGCCCGATTGCACGCATATTTTTTTATTTTTTTGCGTATCATGTAAACTAAACTATTAGAGTAGTTTCGGCTAAAAATACACACATGTGCTCACAGTCTATAAAGATCGAATACATTATCGAGCAAATTTTTGATTTTATTCGTCTGTTGATTATTTTTATTTTTGTGTTTTTTTTTTAATTAGAATACAGGAATTTTTCGTCGACAACGCAACGACGGCCTAAATGACAGATGATTTTGTTCTATGTTTATATTGGAGTGACAGTTGATTTAATTACTATATGTTGGATATTTAATGATTAGTTTTAGGCCATTCTAAAATGAGAAGTATTTTGGGAGTCGAATAAAATAACAATTAATCAGTTAAAAATATTCACTAGACGGTTGAAGGATCAAACGATGAGTCCATCGGCCTTTATTTGATTCGTTCTGGTTTATCTCTTAGCTAAAGTTACCTTTCGGAGAATATTTTTTGATTTGGCAAGGGCAAACTGGACTAAACTGGAGTTTGCACTAAGGTGATATATGGAATTGCACTTCTGATTCCTTTATTTCATTGGCTCAAATTTGAGGCAACATTTGAGTTGATTTCCAACTCTAATAAAAATTCTTACTTCGTTGTTTACAAATGTGCCTAGCTTGTTCGCTAAAATCGAAATTCTAGCTTTACCTTCCACAGTATGTTTGCTAATGACATTCGTTTTTTCAACGGTAGGTCAAATGATCAGGAAAATCTCTTGTGTTTCTGAGATTTTCTCTTCTATTTTTAAATTTGTAACCAAAGCTGTTCGATGCGCCTCCTTTGTGGGGTATTTTGCTGATTTGAATTAGCATTTCTTGATTTTTTTAAGTGCCTTTGTCAATCTTCGGTGAAGTGAACAACAATTTTAAATTGATTAGGTTTACGGTGGCAGATAAGATTTTAGTTGTATAGATTAGACTGGTTTAAATATATTTCAATCTCCGTTTAAAGACCGCCTATGGCATTTAATTATAATGTCGGTTAATTGATAAATTTAATTGTGTTAATTACATTTTCAGCTAATTTGGTTTAATTTAAAAAAAATGAGCGTGACTTGCTAAAATTAAGGCCTACACTAAGAGACATTCATAAAATTTGGAAAGGATTAAATTAATCATCAATATGTCATTACGATCCAAAATATATTTCACTTTTGATTTATGTATATATAATTATATATTCACGATATATCAAGCAAATTTTAGACCCTAACTAGCATATTATTAATTAGTTCAAGTTCACAATACACGCCTGACTAAAGTACACAAATTTTTGTTTGAGTTTTCATTTCATTCCACACGACTAGTTAATGTAAAATAATCATAAACCTTCAACTTGTCTCTATTATCTATAAAATAACCTAACCCAATAATTATACACTAATCTTAAATCTACTTATCTAAGTAATTATCTTAATTATATATATATATATATATATATATATATATATATATATATATATATATATATATATATATATATATATATATATATATATATATATTCAGCTTTTGTTGTAGTTGCAGGCTTATTGTATCTAATATAAATAAGACAATTAATTAAATTACAAACCCGCAAAAAATAAAACACACAAACGAACAAAAAATTCGTTAATAGCATTATAAAACGATTCTCCCTCAATCGAATTAGTAAGGAGGATAAAACGCGGTTCGGAGTACGATGAGAAGAAGAAAATTAAGTTTAATGAAACACCACAATATACAATGTTTATATATATATATATATATATATATATATATATATATATATATATATATATATATATATATATATATATATATATAATATATATCATTAGCGTATCCCCCTTGGCTTCTTTCCTAAAATTTAGAGCATAAAGTGTTAAGCCGATCATTAATAAACTAATAATACATATCATGTTTTCCGACAGAGGAAGCACGATTAAAGTATTGTGCCAATAGATGGCAGTAATTAAGTGTCAGAACTGCGGAGTATCCGAAGTCTTGTCCGGTCGTTTTATTATTTTATTTTTATGAATTAAAAAAACGATTTTGATCACCATCGTTTTACCTTTATATAAAATTGTTTGTTTAAGGATTTATTGACATTTAAATTTCGTGCTAAATATTTTTTTTTTAATCTGTAATTCATACACATGTGATAGAATTTTTTGTGTATTGAGAATTGTTTTTATGCCTGTTTAACGGTTCCTTCATTTATTTTTTGTGATAAATACATTTTTTTAAAGGCAAAACTACAAAGATATTACAGTAATAAATTATAATTTGTTTTAACATTTCCTAAGTCTAACAACTTTTTTATGTAAAATTTGCCATCACTTTTATGTAAACTTTGCCATCACTTGCCTTTTGGAGTAGTCGAGGCTCGATCAATTAAAGTTAAATATTAGCTATTTTGAAACTCTTTTGAGTTCTTATCAGCAAATAAAAAGCCGTTAACATTCAGAATTGTGTTAGTTGCGATCTATCAAGAAAAAGCACGAGAAACAATTTTGTCAGTTTTGGCCCAGATTAGATTGGCTAAAGATCTAGAAAACCCATAATATCATCATGGGTTTTCCAGATTTTTGGAATTTTGGAATTGTGTCATTTTGCTGTTATTTTTGATTAACTCACCAAATTTATAAAAGGATTGGATTTTCTTCTAATTACAATTACGTATTTTGTCTGTTTGACGATTATTTCATTTAATTTTCGTGCTAAATAAAAACTTTGGATCTGTAAATCATATACATTTGAAATTTTGTGTATATTATAGCACTCGGTTAACATGGACTGATAATTTGACAATTATTTTCTTAGAAGAATATCCTGAGGACCTAGTTCTCAACTAATCTATTTTAAACTAAAATGAAAGGACGAGAAAATAAAAAGTGACAAAGCTGGAATTTTTGTGCAACGAGAGGATTAGGTAGGTATATATAAAATATATATATTTATATATATATATATATATATATATATATATATATATGTATATATATATATATATAAATATATATATATATATATATATATATATATATATATATATATATATATATATATATATATAATAGATAGATATCTAATCTACAATTAGAATTGCCTTAACATTTTCTAATCGGATTTTAATTATAATAATTAACACTTTCAGTCATAAAGCATAACGATTAATTTATTTACATAAATAAATTTACCGGTAGAAAGTTCGTAAGTCTAATAAGTTCTATTTTAAATTTATGTACGTATCAACACATACTAAAACTTTCTTTCTTTCGTGGCCATAAAAGATTTGCCACTTAATTAATTTTATTTATATTGTAATTAAAAGTAAATAAAATTAATAATGAAATTAATTTTCTGGTATGTGATGAGTTTGGTGGTAGTACGTGAAATGAAAACTAATTAAAATTTGCGCCAATATTTAAATATGCGTCAAATGAGGTTAATTGTGTGTGGTTCCGCGTGTTTTTTTTTTTTAATAGTTCATTGATACGCCGCGTATATATCGTGGATTACGCTAACATTTCACATATACTGTTCACACCCACAAGACACACAAAACATAAATCACGAAACGTAAACAAATTTATATTGCGATAGACTACAATAGAATTCGATAAATACTCTCAACGACTTTATAAATAATTTAAAGACATGCGGTGCGTTTCTAGGAATGGGTATGGTTTTATGTTTTGAAACGGTTTATGGTATGTTTATGCACTTCCAAAGTATATAATACAACGTTTGAATGTTATTTTTCCGGGAAATGTCAATAAAGTTTTTCTAGTTTTATATATATTTTCAACATTATATGAATTTTACTTTATATGCGGTAATTTACGTATTTACACTCACACACACGCACTAATAGATTTGTGGTATTTAAAACCATTATCAATTGTTAGTTATGCTTTACTCAAACCCAATCGACAACACATTAAAAATGATTGTGATTTCAGGAATTTCATCAGGTTGGATTAGTACGGAGAACGTGACCGAACCGTTGTATATTGCCTTAATATGCCCGCCGCAACTTTAATTTTGGCAGACCAACAAACTTCATTTTATAATCATATTTGTCCAGTTATCTCAACTGAACTTAGAAACTCTAACATCAACAGAGAAAATTGTGGATTGTTTATAGTTTTCCCATTCATGGAAAGACATCCTGCCATAAACGACCACTTCCAGTTAATTTATAGAAAATGATAACCGGTTTTATTTTATTAACGAAACTGCAACCTACACCTTCTTCCGATATAATTGGTGAATGTCACAAAAGAGCAGAAATTATAAAAACCAAGTATTTTTTACATGTTTACATAGAGTAGTGTAAATGAAAATCGAATGAGTACTTCGGAAAATGAAAAAATTTAGTTTCTAGATGAAGATAGTTTGTGCAAGGTTGCTTAGAAAATACACTAATTATCCAAAATCTTTGCTAGTATAGTCAGATTAAATTTTTCATTATCTGTAAAAAAGGTTTATTTGGTTTTGAAATACTATCTTATGTTTTAACTGTGTCTGAGTATAATCTAAAGGGTAGGTCTAGTTACAATAAAGATCAAGATTGCACTTAGCATTGTTGTACTAAAAAATTAATTTTTGTATCTTCCGAAATATGATAAATTATAATGGTGTATCAATTAGATTTTATTGTAATTATAATACAGTATTTTGTCAGTTTAATGGTTATTTCACTTGATTTTAGTGTTAAATTTTTCATTTATTTTGTGTGCTAAATATTTTTTTTTAATCTGTAATTTATTTACATTTTGGAGTTTTATGTATGTTGGTGGGTTACCAAAATGAATATCATTTGAATTAGTATGATTACTATGATATTTTTTGTCAGTTTAACAGTTATTTCATTTTATCTTTAATATTTTTTTTAATAGAATATTTTAATTCTATTTATATTTCAGGGTATGTTGCATGCAAAGGTTTTGTGTCTTCGCTTGGTTTATAACAAAATGAACAGAATCTAGGGGCATTTTAAAAATTTTTGCCTTTTCAAATAAAAACATAACCTCAATTTAACTATATTGTAAAATCAATAACTTTCCCGAAACAAAGTGACAATAACTACCTATGTAAAGTGTTATAATTTTCAGTAACTACTTTGCTCCACTTTTACATATAAAAATTAGGCTTAAAACATTTTTGTCCGTTTAAATCACTAACAATGAATCAAAAATTTCAAAAAATACTAGCTACAATGTTTTATAGTTTTTATTATTTGGTTCATGTGTCGACTACTTTTATAGCAAAGACGTAAGTTCACATGTATTTAGTACAAAACATAAAATTTTGCTCAATAAACTCAATCTGTTGGTTTGGTTTGTTTATAAGGTTGCATACGTCAAGTTTG
The DNA here is from genome assembly GCA_963556175.1 of Tipula confusa. Classification (NCBI taxonomy): domain Eukaryota; kingdom Metazoa; phylum Arthropoda; class Insecta; order Diptera; family Tipulidae; genus Tipula; species Tipula confusa. The sequence goes on from OY744476.1 coordinate 217,166,125, forward strand.
AAAAGTTTTTGTGTCTGTGATGATATTTTTATTTTGCATCTCAACTACTTGACGTTTTTCGACTGTCATTGATTTGAATGTAAACCGACTATAAATTGGCAGAAATTCCGATTATCAAGAAATTGTTTATTACTGCGATTAAAACTGAATTTCCCGTATTCACAAATATGTGAATAATTTCACTTATTTTCAATAGTTATGGCTGTGCAAAATATTGCAGGAAATTTTCACGAAAAGAAATTACATATATAATATTCCAATAGATATCCTGCTGATTCTTCAAATTTCAAATTTATTTCATCCTTACCGTCAATTAGATCAGTCATATTGTTTCTTAAAATCAATAAAGCTGGGAATGAGCCTTTAATCCATACTTTTAAATCACCAAAACATGATATTGCATCGTCAATGCGTTCTAAATGTCAAAAAATAGGAATAATCTTGATAAAATTTGAAAATTGTTTTTCGAAAACAACGCTCAAACCGCTTTAAGTGATTAGAATGCCAAGTGACCACACTATTCGCTCACAATGCTTAGGCGTTTTTTACATCCAGACAGATGTAAACAATTGTCCCAAACAAAATAACTAAAGCAACTTATCTTAGTCACTATATATATATGTTCTTTACATAACAGATTCTAAACAAATTGTTCACATATGCAACAGTTTTTTGCATTTTTTATTTTTATTTTTTTGTTCAATCACAATACAATAATAATTTTATTTGTTATGCATTTGACACATGCCAATACTAAATAATAATAGTTGATTGTGATTTTTACATGCGAAACTATTTAAAACACCATCACACAAAAATATAATCACAACGAATTGGAATTTTTGAAATAAAATAAATAAATAAATAAACTAAACAAATAACAAATGGTAATTAGAAATTAAACTATTTTTAGAAGTTAATATATTGTTGCTGTGTTATATCGTGTCCTCGAAATCTTTTGTAAAAAATAAAAACAAAACTAAATTATTTCGCTTATATATATATAGCTTATATATATATATATATATATATATATATATAGCTTCCGTATACAACTACTTTATGCACTGTATATACAGATCGATAAAAATCAATCGTTTTACTCTAATTACTTAAATTTCCGATCTGGTTGTAAATTGATTTAATTATAGATTCTAATCCAGTATGAAGTAGTTTGATTTGCATATATGGACATAAACTTATAGGTGTGTTAATAATTGACACGATGTTTTGGGGTCACCACACCCATGTGCATATATAGTTTTTAAGTAACCCTCTATTTATTATGTATATGTATATATGTATATAAAGTAAACGTATAATGCAGATGGATTAAAAGGGTGTGCGGCATAATATAATTTCCATATTTAGTAATAAATCACCTTTGGCGCAATTACTTAACCTTCTAACTCGCGCACGGCGTATATAGTCTGTCATCGTGCTAAGCACAAAAATTAATTATCTCCACGTGGAATCTTTATCACACTCAATATTTACATTTTTTTTACAAGTATCACTTAACGAACGTATTTCAAGTTTATTTTTAGATTTAATTTTAATTTTTAAATTTTTTACTTCTTTTTTTTTTTTTTTTTTGTAGTTTAGAAAATTTAGATAAAAGAAGCACTATAACCATCTTACAATATATATTTGTATCGATTTTGAACGAACCCAATTCCAATTCCAATTGATAATTTTTATTTTGTTTTTGCGTTTCTCTTTCATGTTTTATGGACTTATCTTGTTTATAACAACGATTTCCAGTTCTCCTTGAAATTGTTTCAAACACCAATACACAATCCAATTTATTCTTATCTAAAATTTATCTTTTTGTATTTTTATTTAGAAAAGTATTAGCTGTTGATGTGTATGAGTTAAGAGTTAAAGAAGCTAAGAAAAATTAATTACTATTTTATAAAGACGTTTTTTTGATTGCCAAAGATTTAGGAGGCCATCAATTTTATAATAAAAAATCACTATCTAATTTAACATCGCAAAAACTAATTAAATTTATAAAAATAAAATTTGAACAAGTTTGATGCACAATTTGAAACAAGTTTAAAATAAATCAAGCTCGTGTTAAATTATTTTAAATTGAAATGTCACTCCGAATAAATTATCTTATAAATTATCCATAACTGATAAAACTACTCTATATTTTTCCTGGCAAAACAAGTTTTAAAAATTGTACGAATATGTTTGATATCTTGAAACGAATTAAAAAATTTTTTTCAAAAACTAGGAAAATCATAAATTTTCAAGCTTGAAACGAATTTGATTGAATTAACGTTCACACTCAACCTTATAAATAGGCATCTCAAGGTACAACTCGAAAAAATTTGGTAAATTATTAACTGAATTATTTATTATATTTTATTTCCACTAATAACGATTTTATGGTTAAAATGATGCTAACTAATTTATAGTACGATTTGCTTTAATTAAGCACGTAATCTCGAATTATTTGTATATTTAATCAAATTTACCGTACAAATCGAGTTCGTTTAACAAATTATGTTTTATAATTTTTTTGATTGAATTAAAACCAACACAAATTTTTATAATTACAATATTTTATTAACAAATTTTAACGAAAAAAAAACTCGCTATACTATAGTATTTTATTTTTATGGAAAACTGAATGCAACCAAAATTACTAAAAAAATATTTTCGTGACTATAACCAACAATCAATAAACTGAATGGAAAATATCTTTTAAATTTTGACATACTGCTACCAAAAAAAAACTTACTAATATATCGATTTTTTACTTTACTAAAAAGTATACATAACGATCAGTTATGTTTGTTCACTAAAACAAACGCAAAACGATCGAATTATCAACGATAAAAGAGGGTAGTATTTCAACTGAGGAAAGTAAACCAGTACGAAGGAACAGCTGCAACTGCTACTGGACAAGCCAACGAAACGGTGGAAATCAGAGCGGTTCTTAATTCCGGTAAATTGGATGACGTCAAATCTGATCAACAACCGAATCAAAAAAAAATGGCAAGTTGGAAAGCAATGCGTAACAGAGATGGGGAGGGGAAATTTAAGAAATCTATCGCAGCTGATGTAACGGGAAAGGTGCCGGAATTGGGGGACATAATTCAAATAAAGACCTTTCGAGTACAGTTTAAGGACGGGATATAGTATAATGCATGAGTATATGTAGGGGCTATGCAAAATTCAGTTGCTGTATAACAGACGTCAGCAGCGGGAAAAAGCCTTCAAGACCATGAAAGTGGATGCCTCTGTTAACGCCATAAAAGATGAACAGATAAAATGACGACAAAGGAAAAGTCTATAAACGAAGTATTGGTGTCACCATTGGAATACGAAGAAGCCAGAGCCACCTTAATCACCGATTCCATCAAATTGCGGAAATATATAGATGTAAAATAAATTGCGCAGATACAGGCCATGATAGACGCAACTATCACAAGACCAACTCAACGCTTCCAGGATGGTAAACGGCAAAGATTTAATTCCTCGTCAAAAGTTTTCAAAAACCTAGTCACTTAATCAAGGATTGTAAAGAACCAGAAATCACTTAAACGATGAAGCAATTTGAAACAACCAAAGGGATTGCGGCAAAACCAGAGTTTTACGGCACATAAGCTGAGCAGTTTAGTTTTTAATGGCACATTACACAGGGAATCATACACCTAGATATTAGATGCCGTATCTTTCAAATCGGCTTACGACCTAATATGGTACCTCAAGAGCAAATGCTGTAGTAAAAGGAAAGTGTTATTTTCCAGCCATAATCAGCGTAATACGGTTTGAACATCGATTTAGAGTTACCAGTATAACCGAACAATGCATCTAAGGCCTAGAGATGCCATTACAAATGAATAACAATAAACATATTGCATAACGGTTCATTACTGAAGAAAATAGGAATAGTGGAACCCACTAGGAGCCCAAAAATTACTGTGGGAGTAGTAAGTATGAGTCTGGCAGTGATCAAGAAAAAGTTAGTGATAGGAGAAACTTAATGAAGACGACAACATCGCAAATAGTGAACCTTGCGGGCAAAATGGCAAGTCACTACATCCTGCGGATTATTCGTTCATTATGCAATCAACTCCTGACAGCAGAAGCAAACGTAGTAACGAAGGCCCTACAAGGGCCGACGTCTTTGCCATAAACGATGACTATATGGGGGAAACTTATATCGCTCAACACCGAAAGTTACTCTTTGCCATGAATTTCCATTGCCGTTAAAGCTGTCGAATTACAGTTACGCGCATCAAAATGTAGTATTTTATCATTAGAATCCAGCGGCAGTTGAAGATTGGCCCACGCCAATCCATATCCATGGTCTGAAGAGTTTTCTAGGACTAAGCTCGTACTATCGATTATTTGTTCCCAGCTTTGCAGATGTCGCAAGGAGCATACGACTAACTGAAAAATCTCAAAAATTAAACTGGGCGCAGGAGTATCAAAACGCGTTCGTACAACTAAAGATGAAAGTCGGCTGCTCATCAGTTTTCGCGTATCCACGAGGAGGTAATCCTTACATCTTAGACACCGACGAAAGTAATATCGGAGCAGTCATACTACAGCCGGGCACTACCAAAGCCTGAAAAGAATTATTGCAAACCCGAAGAGAACTGCTGACGGTGGTGGATTGTGTCAAACACTTGCTTACGTAACCTTATGAACAAGTGCTTCTTCTTCCAGCAGACCATGCCACACTTAAATGGCCATTATAATTCAAGGAACCAGATAGACAAATCAAAATGGTTCAAATGATTGCAGGCCTACTTGTTTAATACCAAACGTTGGACAGAACCATTGCACACCGGTGCTAATCAGAGTGGTCGTGGAAGAGCACTGGACAAAATAACAGCAAGTGGATGATCAACGAAGTGAATAGAGCAAGGCAGAAGATTACAGCGGAAAGAAATTGCGACTAAAAGTGCAACAGTGAAAAGCTATTGAACCCAGAGGCAGTCATTAAAAATAGAGAAGGATTGCTCGTAAGACTTTGAGAATCTGCTGACGGCACCAAAAAGCAAATCGTACAAACCGAGTCAAAGAGATCATGCGAGAGATACATAATGGTAAATCTGGATTATTGAACATCAATAATACATTGGACAAAGTAAGACATCGGTTCTATTGAATCAATTACCAAATAGTGGTGTCGTAATCCTATTGATGACTTGTGTCGATTCGGAACTATGGACTAAATATGGGTCAATACCATACACCGAAAATCATGGAATAAAAAACATTCAAAATAGTGAATTTATCTTACTCTACGGCAAATCGGCTTTGGTAAAGGCATTTACTTTTGAATCTCTATAAATTGTATACCATGAGGAACATTTCATCATTCAGTTCATTCCATATTTGCACATTCTGAACAAAAAACGAGTTTTGAAATGTATTGGTCTTGGCGAATTTGGTTTTCAGATTGTATCTGTGAACAGGTTGTCTTAAATTACGCGCAGGTCTTTTTTGGATACTTGCTCAACTATGAGAATTATACTCCAACCTGGGTCTGTATATTGTAAGTGACTCTGATGGAGTAAAGTAAAACTTATATGCATCGTCGTAAAAATCCAAGAAATCTGTGGCTACACCAATTGCTGGTTTGTTTATTTGTTTAGCCCAAGATATTCTCTTTGATAACCAAAATATTTTATTTTATTGTTGAATTCAAGCCTTTTAGTTTCATCCTATTTAAGAGTTGTAATGAGATCTTGCGTGCCACTCTTTACGCAAGAAGTTCGTTTTGCGATGAAGAAGAACGTAAATAGTAAGAGGTTTCCACAGCAAACCCTTGTGCCACCACACGCGGTCAAATGCCTTCGAGATATCGAGCTCAAATACATGTGATTTACCGGATTGATGGATCCACCTATTCCATTATTCAGTGATAACATTAATTAATACACCTGTTGAACGTAGATGTATATCTTCCAAATATTTCGTCAGCTAAAAATTGATTATGGTCTCAAGTACATTGGAATGCACATAGACGATAGCATTAAGACGATAATTCGAAGGGTCCAAATTGCTGCCCATTTTGGCAAATATAGCATTATGTTAGAAGTTTCCCAGATGGAAAGGAAAAGCCAGAAGACATGGACAATATTTCAGACGTGGACAATATTTCAGCAAGGACTTTAGGGAAAACTCTAGGCCTGAAACTAATCCGGCGCATTAACTAGCTAGCTAGGGAAATAATCGGAGATGGTAAACTTATGATCAGCTAAATTAAAGTTTGCAGCAAATTTTCGGTCGAATATGGGATGTTGGGCCACCAAGAATGTGTTATCTAACATCCTTTTTTTGTGGGGTTAGGTAAACGATAACCTTTATGAGAATAACCCGGAATCATACTCTCAAAATGGCTATCAAACAAGTCATACATAAGATAAAGCTCCAATTAGGTAGAAATGTCCACTTCAACAGAGCTGGCAAAATTTAATTTACCAGATATTAATTTCATGATGACAAATATTCCAAATTTCAAATTTTAAAAACGGTTATTGATTATTTATTATCTTCTATGATAGTTTAGGACATAAGACTACCACAAAAAATTATGTTAAAATTGGGGAGAAAAATTATAGAATTTTTTTTTCGTTCCAAGTATTCTGAAAAATTTTAAGCCAGAATTAATGTGAAATAGAGAAAGAAGAAATTGGAGTAATAATTAAACTTTTTTTTTAATTTTGGCCAGACACATGGTGATATTTAAATAAACATTCAATTAAAAATAATTTAAATTTAAATTAAGCATTCAATTTATTTTAAACTGTTTAAAAATTAAATTACTGATATACTGCCAAATACAGTCTGTCTACGAAAATCGAATAAATAAATTAACAGAAGCGCATACAGCCTCATATTCATCAGGCACTGTCGTTTGTGTTTATCACCAAAAAGTTATTTGATTCAAATTTATTCCAATTCGAAAATATGAGTATTTGTTCTAAATCAAAACTATAACTATTTCAAATTAGTTATAGTTTTGCGACGCATACTCGTATATCAAATTAATGGCTTAATTATATTTTTTGGCAGCATTAATCGATTCATGAGTAGACAACGTTCTTCTATTCTATTTCAATAAACGATATATATATATATATATATATATATATATATATATATATATATATATATATATATATATATAAATATATATATATATATATATATATATATATATATATATATATATATATATATATATAATTTTTTTTAACTTATAGTTTTTCGATCCGATTTAAATAGCAAATAACAAATATATAAAACAATGCAAAGTAATTTGATTTGAAATCAAAACAACAACAAAATACAATCAATTATTTTAAGATTTTTTTCTTGTTTGGATCCACGCCAGCTAAAAAAAGAAGAAGAAATATGTATTTTTATATCCAACCGCACAAACGAATTGCAAAGAGTCAATCAAATGGAAATTTAATGAAAAATACATTAATATTCGAGTATTGAGTATATGAATCGCAATCGCAGATTTAAAATAAGAAGTTCAACAATCAGTTGAATCAATAAGTTAAAAGGACGTAACCTTCAAAGAAAGAATAAAAGCAGCCGAAGAAATGTCTAAAACAGCTGAGAACGTTCAAAAGGAGCTGTCCATAAAGGACACCAAATGTAGGGTGGAGTAGGATTGATAAAACGTGACAACAGTGTGACGATGGGGTGGGGAGTGCAAAATCTTCGCATAAGGTCGAACAATCAGCACTGGGCGTAAGAAAACCACAACTCCATCGACCTGACTGATCAATTATTGACCTAGTGAATATACATAAATACGTATAACTAAAACCAAAAGAGAGACCACTGCAACCTGCTACCAGAACGTTATCAAATGCAATTACTGCTCAAAACATTGAATGATTTACCTACGAAAATAGAGCTGAGCAACTAATCAAAGTTATTGCCAGAAGGCTACACCATACATGCCCAAACGAAAAAATTTAATTGAGGAACTTAGTCAGAAAGGATTCAAAATCCTAAATGCTGTAAACATACTAAAGAAAAAGGTCACTTACAATGCAAACGGTGAAAGAGAAACCACCAAAGTTGGCCTCGCCCTTCTCATGGTAACATTTGAAAACGCTGAGGGCATGGTGAGGTTATTTGGAATCAAAGCAATCCATAATATGAATGTTAAGATTGAGACAGTAAAAAAGAACTCTAGTAGAATGCCACAATGCTACAACTGTCAGGCAAATAATCACATATGCACATACTGTAATAGGAAGCACAGATGCGTAAAGTGCGCAGGGAAACATATTTTAAAAGACTGTAGCAAACGTAAGAACGAACCAGTTTACACTGTGGAAATCATCATCCAGCATATTACACAGGCAGCAAGGTAGCCAACGATCTGTAAAAAATGAGAGGCAGCAAGAGAAAACTAACTAAATTCTGAGTTTAACTCCAGTAGAATGCCAATATATTTTCCTACGAGCCCAAATAAAATTCCACACCTTCTGGATTTTTATAAGAACTATCAAAAAAATCATTATCCAATTTTAATGACAACGAGTGGCACGGTAATAAGAAAAACAAGCCCGCCAAGGCTAACAAATAACGAACTAAACTGGAAATACTTTCCCCTTGTAAAAAAATGGACTGGGAAATTACTCCTATTCAACATGATAAGTAAGGAATATAACAAGAAAGTATAAACTATCCTAATAAAGTAATAAAGTATAAGTTAACGAAAAAAAAGAGCTCGTAAGACTTGCGGAAGAGAACTAGTGCCACTGAAGACAAAACCAGCCTAAACATTTTTGGCATATGACAAACTTCTAATAAATAAATATAAAAAATGAGACAGTTGCTAGCAAGCTCAGTAACCTGACACGGACTATTTCATGTGGAAGGCCACCAAAGGTTTAAAAAGACCTAAACTGCAAGTGCCACCCATGAAAATGGCTGATGAAATCTGGGCTTGCAGCAACAAACAAAAAAACTGGTTTGCTAGAGAATACCTTCTGGGCAAGCGGATCTTAAATATTTAATAGCTATAAGCAAAATAGACGAGGTAACTGTTTTATTAGCTACTCTGAAAGAAATCAAACAAGAAGTAAAAAACCACAAAAATAATGAATTTCCTGTATACAAATTCATAAAGGCAACCTGCCCGATATTCTTAAAGCGATTACTGAAATTGAAAAATTTGGATTTGCCGAATTTGCTGGAGTGTAAAAACTTAAACAGAGCTAACTCCAGAGTTAAATAAAAACAGATTTGATAGTTCTTTGAAGTACTGCATATTTGCCAACTCTAGGTTTTTGGAAGATTATGAATTTTTTTAGACCTGCTGATGAGTGTTTGGCTAAAGTTTGCTCAGAGATAAATATAAATAAATTCCCTGTTGTTTTTGACGTTGACTGGATACACTAAAAATTATTTGAGAATTGGAGAGACGTCCATATTCCAGATAAAAATTTGGAATCAAATTGTTTAATTGTAACAATCGAAGAGCATTTTGTTATTTTGGGATTTTGTGACGGAGGGAGTAAAAATGTTAATAAAATTTCGGATGTCGTCCGCCGATGGGCATCGCCCTAGGTACTGTGAAAGATCGAGCAAAAATCAAACATGGGAGTATATCAGTCGCCGTTATCACACCACGAAAAAGGAAGACAACAAACCAAAAAAGGTAATCCAGAAAGAAAATATTGAATACCGCATATAAACGTACATAGGTGATAAGAAATTGGCATAATTTATGCAAAGAGGCCTAATTCTTCGTGAGAAACACCAGAAAGATGCTAAAGTAATGGCACAGATTTTCTCCAGAAAGAATTAGCATTAACACAACTTAGCCGGTTTTCAAGTTTTAATTGAAGAAAATAGTCCTCTCGTAAAACGTTTAGCCATAAAAGACATGAGCTTTTATACTACAGAGTCACCTGAAGGAAGCGACAAGGTCGTGCTCAGGTGACTCTATGAAGTAATCGTTAGATATTTGATCAAACCGCAGTGAACTGGAGCCAAATCTATAGATGTATCAAGTGCAAGGAAATACACCGGGAAACATTACCAATAATGCGGATCTAAAAAAATCAGTTGAACGACAGGAGGAATGTCAGATAACATAGAGACTCTCTTAGATCTTCCAACAGCTTCTGCCTGATACAACAACTTGACATACAAGAATACGAGAAACTTTTCGAAAATAATATCTCTGACCTCAAATCTAACAGTGATACATTTTTCGCCGCATACGATCGCATTTCTACTTTAAACATCGCCAAAAGACGGATTACAAATAGGAAGTTCACTGGTTGCTTACAAAACGCATCATGCTAGAACAACAAAAATATATCACTCAAATCCATATCTTGCATTACAATGAGTTGTACGATTTATGTGCAAATCAATAAGCCTCAAAAGTTATCTCCTTAACTGCAGTAATAGAATCATTGAAGCAAACGACCTCAGTTCACGCCACTCAACGTGATATTGTCCATTCATTAAACAGAATGGTCAAACTTTTCTTAGTGTATGTAATAATTGCAATATCAAGTAATAACAGCCAATTTTATAACAATTCTATATTCCCTAGGGGATATTCTTAATATTCAATTCTTAATTTGGTACTATCAGAAAATTTCTGGTTAATAAAATCTCCGCGAGTTCTACATGCGAATTTTGTTCCGTCCCAGTGATATTTACAATTTTATTCAAGAACCAAAATTCTCTAATTAGTCCAATTAGTTTTACCAATTAGTGCGGTAAAATGAAAAAGACAGCACTGTCAGCTGGGGCTCAGAAAATTGACGACTAATTCTTGAGAAATAAATGGGCCCACAACGTGTCACTGTTTGGTGCAAATTTTCGTTGTGATGATCCTGGTGACTCGTTTTTTAGGATTTTTTGAAGTTAAAAAGAGTATGTAGTATCATATTTAGAGGCCATATTCGATATTACATAGATAGAAGAACTATAAAATTTATGAATCAATCTTTATTTAAAAAACAAATTTTTTTAATTTGAAAAATAAAAAACGATATGAAAATTCCATCTATAAAATTGACCCCAGAAACGTGATAAAATAAATGCTTGGAGATCGAGTAGCTTACATCTTACATCATAAGTAGACGTGCGATACACTATATTGTATACATACGAGTACATACATAATTAAAACAAACAATAGAATTTCATCTTGAATAAATTTGTAATGCTAATTTAGATCATATATAATTAATTACAAGACGTACATGATGTAACGTCTAAAATTTTCTTTATATATCGTTTGAAAAATTGAAAATTATCTACATGTTAAAATATTTAACGCAGACTTGTATTTTTATTATTGTCTTCCGCATTAGGCTTCCGTTTGAATACGAGTATATATGGATTTGTTGAGTAACTCTTTTCGAACGCGTTCAAAAGAGTTACTCAACAAATCCAAAATTTAATTTAAAACGACAATAGCGAAAGTACACATCCACGGTTTTGCCGATGCTAGTGAAGTAGCATACTATGCAGTAGTATACAAGAGATTAAAAACAAACAGAAATAATATTAACGTTAAAAACCAACTTAGCACCTTTTAGGAAAATTTCGTTTTTTTTTTTTACAAACAAATTTGTATCCTTAATATATTCGCCTTTAAACGAAAAGTGGCTGACACCATAATATAAATACATGTAGTACTACCATCACAAGAAAAAAACAGTTTAACCATTGATATTCCAGATGTCGGGTTGATAATATTTCGTCAAAATGTAGGATAAATATATGACATTGAGGCGGTTATACATATAAAAATATTTCAATTATTTTAAAACGATACAAGTAGTGACATCTAGCACGTCAATGGGCTAGTATACTAAGTGTATTTATATTATGCTGGCACCTAGCGATTTTTTTCAAAACTACGACAAATGTGGTCAAGTATTAATAATTATTTGCTAATCAAATTTGCCTAATTCTAGCTCAATATGCATTATGATATATAAAGAAATGCTGACCATCTTTGGTTCTTTTAATACGTAGCGCCGCCCACAGCACTTTAAAGGTAAATATGTTCTAACAACAAACACACAGCACTACTGTAAAAGGTAAAGGAAGGATTAGGAAGGAATCAGGTAAGAGAGGACTAAGGTAAGTCAGGAATAATAGGACTAAAGGTTTTCAGTCTTCTAGTTTACTTTGGATATTAAGTTTGGATTTCTGTAAATTGTATACCAAGAAGAAGGTTAGCTTGGTTATCTATATACTCCACTCGGTGAGAAACCTTTATCGCTAATCAAGTAACCTAAATACTGAAAAATTTCCCCAGACAACATTAAGCACATGTCAAATCTGCCTATAATCCTGCAAAACACTGTTCCAGATAATTATGTCTCTCTCCAAATGGGTCCATCTAGCTTCTAGACTAATGAAAGGATTTCTTAATTTAGGCCATCTAAATGCTCAAAGTATAAATGTGAAAGGTACCGGAAAAATTATCGAAATTCATAATATTTTTAGTGGTTCCGATTTTCATGTTGTTGGTATTATATCTAAGAAGCTTAAACCTTATATGTCTATAATTCAAGTGTTCAAAAAAAAGGCTTTAAAATATTTCAAATCGTTAGTCGGTACTGGAACCTAAATTTATGTAAAAAATGATATCAAAACATTTGTGGTCTCAAAATCATCCGATAGACAATATAAATCCGCTGCAAATGATCTTGAGTATGAAATGCCTGGTGTTCAATTTTTGTTTTTAGAACTTTGCCAGACCAGAAGGAGTCTTTTAGTTTGAGTTGTAATATATATACTAAAAACCAACTTTACACAAGCACCGTAGATTATCTATTGGAAGTGTTTGTTTATTTATTTGGTCAATATGATGTTTTGTAGTCTATCAAAAATGTTGACCCCAATTTTGGAAAACATGGATCTTGCTATCACAAATCAGCTCGTTAACATTGTGAATTTCTTGCAGATCAATCTGACCAAAGTGTACAGGCATGATCTTTTATATTCCTCAAATAACATAACTATCGGCCTTAGTATATCAAATCTCCATGTTTTGTCAGATTCTATTCATACTCATATATCCATAAAGCCATAGCATATTTTTATACCTGCACTTCTACTGACGAAATGATATAAATTCTGAACTATGTAATTTTAGATGTTTAATCCTTTGTTCCATGTCATTAATTTGTGCCTCGTACCCATGTTGGTTCTTGGTTTAATGAAAATTAAAAAGCAAAATTGGCCTAAGAAATCACGATTATTTACTATGCAAAACATGCCCGTAGTCTTGGCCACCTATAATAGTGACATTCCGTTTGAAGTTAATTCCATAACCCGTTATTTTTATACTGATTCTTATACTGAAATTCCAGTCATGTTTCCAGATGATATTTCAACATTTTGTAATGTAACAATTGATGAAGCTATCCAAGCCATCGCGAGTGTTAATTCTTAAGTTAATATTTCCGATTAATGCTCCGTTTATAACGCAAATATTTAACCATATTTCCCTACGTCTGAGTTTTCTAATTGTTGGAAAACTGCTCTAATGAATTCAATCCCTTAGACGACATTTGCGACATTTGAAAGAGTTGTTCAAACCTCAAAAAATTGACATCCGCTCTTTAAACACTTTTTTCGTCTAAATGAAGATCTTGGAAATATCAACAAATAAGCGGCTGAAACTACTGGAGAAAACATTCAATGACTATATCGAATGTATCATCAGAGGTAGTTGAATACAAAATTAAATATTTAAAATATAAACCTCATGAGGCGGTGCGCATGAAACATCCGGCATAAAAAAGGGGTCACTCATCAATCTCTAGATGAACCGCACTGTTTGGTTTCATTACCCAGACTAAATGTACCAACGTTTTTTTTAGAAAAGTACCAAAATTTCCCAAGTTTTACGAACTTGGGAAATTCTGCATCGCACCTGTGAATAGTAAGCTAGGTTTGAGTGATGCAGTGAAATTACAGTATTTGAGACGTTATCTAGACTCAGACGCAAATTACACACATGCTTGGCAAAAATTATGCTAACGTTATACAAAAATATGTCTTAATGCTCAGATAAAACATTGTATCGACCATTTTATCTGGTGAGAAGCATTTTCAGGCAATACAGCCAAGAAATCAGGAGGCAAATATATAGTCTAGTTGCCATTTGAAGAATCTATTAGGAGAATCAGCGGTTATTATCGATGGAGCGGAAATTTAACCGAAACCTAGAATTTAAGGAATTGTATGACAAATTCATGGATTATAATATTTCACTAGGCCACATAGAGTTCTTAAAAACAAACTAAATAAAAGCAACGGTGTAATTAATTTCCTTCCTCATCATGGCATTGTAAAAAAAAGCAGCTCCACATATCTTACCAAATTAAGAGTAGTGTTTGACGGTTTAGCGGTAACATCAACTGAAGTCTCTAGAGGTGTCTAATGTGATGCTTTATTGACTGGGGTGAAGAGTGAATTGCAACCAATCAGAGAAATTTAAAGAGGAAATTTCTCTTGTTTTAGCGGAGGCCTGGTTTTCCCGGAGGGAAGGATATCGACTATTTTAGAATTAGAGAATGTTGCAGTCTTGCTATTGACCGATTCTACGATCGTACTCACTTGGTTGTCAGATCCCCGCGATGGTGGAAGACGTATTTGTTGCTAATAACCGAGTTTGAGCATTCATCTGGTTGTTCCCCAAGCTACCTGACAATATATCAGTGGAATCTACGAAATTCCAACTGATTTGACCACTTGAGGAATAAAGGCGAGAGAGTTGGTCAACAATGCATTATAGTTTGCAGGTCCTACTTGGCTATCAACGACCGACACATGTTAGAAATAAAGACACATGTTCCATAAAACCCGAAGTTGATAGAAATGTCTGAAGGACTAACTCGCAGAATGTATAACGCGTTGGTGGGCGATTACAAAATTTGTGTTATACTTAAAATACCAAGCATCCAATATTGTTACCGAAATACAACCAAGTTTCCGATATCTCACTACGATATCTGCATAAAATGTATAATTGCATCCAGGATATCCAGGTATCCAGGCTGCCAACTCTGTTGACAACATTATCACGTCAAAAATAACGAATATTAGGCGTGCGTAAAGTATTAAAGGTTCAGAATTACTATAGCTTCAAAGAAGGGTAGGAGCGCCAAACTCATAAAATGATTTATCGTGGTATTCATATGCTTTTTCACCCAAAAAAACTCCTCTAAGAAAGGGCTTCAGATTTGAAAACTGAGCGATTTCTCCAACTGACATATATTCGGACAATGGCAAAAGAAATATCAATACAGCAGAAATAATTACGCAACAAGTGCACAAATCAATTGGCATCTAATTCCAACGATATCGCCACATTTTGGTGAAATTTGGAAACGGGCTGTGAGATTCTTTAAAACTCACGAATAATCGGGAATGCGCTCCTATAACATATGAGAAGATGGAAACCGTTTTAGTACGGATCGAAGATATCCTAAACTCACAGCCTTTGTGTGCAATCAGAAACGAAGACCGTGGGAACATCGATACACTAACACCAGCACGTTTCCTTATGTGCGAGCCAGCCACTGCACCTCCTCATGGGAACTATGAGGAAATTTTCATATCTCGACTGAACCGTTGGGAAAAGAACAACGGCTAGTTAAAGATTTTTGAACACATTACAACAACGCGGTAAATGGCATGATAATAAATGATCGACCTACAGTTGGTGTCTTGGGGCATAATCGAAGTCCACTGGACTAATTCAAGTAACCATGATACAAACACAATCGTCTTAATTTAAACGACATGTATAGTTAAATTATTCCGATTGCCAATTTGAAGATTAAATCAACTTAAAATATCATATTTCATATTTCATTTCTTCAAATTTGTTTGAGAGGAGTATGTTTGGCAACACCGCTACATACATGCATATGAACATCTAAACAACATCCGAAAAAAAGGAACTTTAAAATTCATTTAAAATTTATTTAAAAAAAAGGCAAATTCACTAAAACGATCATCGTATATGCACGCGTAAACAAAGATAAGTACACTAAGAGTTATGCGTTGTTGGTGTGTCCTTGGTAAGTTGATAAATTTCACCCTAACTTGGTTCCCAAAATTCTCATAAATTTTAACTACAACAAAAACTCATGTGTGGCTTAAGAACAACAGGTGCACAAATAACTTATCACTTGTTTTGTAAAATGAAATCATTCTAAATTAAAAAATGTTAGCTGTTCGTTGAAATTCATGGTATTTATTTACCAACAACAAATATCAGCCCACATTTTACTAAAACGAAACATGTTCAAGTTAATATTTTTTGCCAACGTGCCACACCGCTGCAATTTTTCGATCGACTTGTCTTACACTTATTACCGTACACAATACGAATTCTTTAAATTCTAGCACAGTATTGATTACAAAAATGTTTTTAAGTCATATAAATATTTGTTTACAGATTATAAGTCGATAAATTAATATATGTGTATATACTTGTACGTTTGTTGTCGAATATAATTGTTAATTTGATTGAAATTAACCGCCCGATTAAATTTAGTATTTTTCGCTATAACCAACAAAATTTAATAGTTAAATTTTCGTCAATAAATAGTAAAATTATGCAAATTCGTTTAAGACCCATACTTTAATTGGAATTTTTAGAACATTTTAATGTTCGTATATTGATTGTAATCTTCGAATTTTTATTGAGACTTAACAGTAAACTGATGTATATAGTGGCGTTCAAACAGCACGAGAGGTCAACATGATTAATCCATTTATGTTAAATTCATAGAAATAATCAGCATTAATCATGCTACATAATGAATTCAAAGAAATGCCAATATACTATTAAGCATTCAGTATGAATCACTCCCGCACAGAAACACACATACACACACATACAATTTTAAAAAAACATAATCAACATCAGTTCTATTGTATAACGAATTTAACCTCACATCAATTGTTACCAATTGACCTATACACCAAATTAAGACAAGACAAAAAACAACAGCCATGAATTGACATAAAATAATTAAATAAATAAATTTTACTATATAAGGAATTTAGAATAATAAACAAATGTCTTAAGAATGAAGACAATATACACACACATACAGAGAAGCAAAAAACAATTTTGCTTAAATATTTAATACTTTTTTTATACTTACAAAAAATCCATAGCAAATTTCATTCAATATTTATCAAAATATATCCATTTTTAATGCCATATGAGTTATGTGGAAAACACCCTGCAAACAAGAAAAGAAAACAAATTAAATTAAAAATTAAATTTATCATCAAGATAAACGATCTTGAAAATAACAAAAAATAAAGTTTTTCTTTTGGGTTATCTATCGCTTTCAAACAAAACCCACATTAATTTTTAACGCCTAAATTCATTTTTGACAACATAATATAAATTAAAAATATAACTTTAGAACCCAATCGGCAATAATGGATTATTTGTGTGTATGTATGTAAATTATGTAAATTATGATTAAAAAGTTCAATGTTATAGGATTTTTGGAGTGAATTCAACCATATAAGCAAAAGTATGTTGCCAAAGAAAGTTGTCATTTGGGTTTCACAGCAATTCTGATCCCAATCAGTTGTTGTGAATGGTTTTGAATGAATCGATTTATGTTAACTTCTTTATTTTTATCAATTTTACTTTCAAATCGTTAAATATTTGATTTTAAGTTCAAAACTGCTAGATCAAACCCAAAATTGTGTACATATTTGAATCCGTAAATCATGACATGGATAGATTCACTAACTAATTGAAGTATATGAGCATAGTAAACGGGCATAATTTTGCTTTGCCTACTAGTTAAAAAAGGTTCCAAGAGATAGTTTAACAAAGTATCCGCACTGAATATCAAGAGCTCCAAATTAATACAGTCAACTCCACGGGAACAATTTCTTTTTAATCTCTGTATGGGTAGTGTGAATTCATTAAAGGTTAGGTTCTTTATGCACAGTATTTGACACTCGCAGGACATTGTGTAAATCAGAGAAATGCTCCGTGTCAAGTACCGTATCGATGATAACACGGATGTTACCATCCTGGCCCCGAATGATACTATATTAAAGTAGGTCTAAAGGAACTGCGCTTGTTGCTGTGGTTCTCCTAGCAAGGATCATTTTTGTATTTTCCATCGATTGTAAAACGTATTCGTGCTTCTCTAAAGGCTATATTCTGCTGCTTCGTCTTACCTATGGAGTCACCTAGGCGGCAGTGATAACTAAAGTTTTTAATAATGGCATTCCATGATGAGCAGCTGTTGGAGACATATGTGTGGCACCTACTAAATTTTAGGATGAGGTATGCAAATCTTTTAAAATAACTTTTCTAAGACTTTCATGTTGCTAAAGACTTCAGGTGATTTCAGAATAGAATTCCTTAATTTCAGGTAGGTTAAATCAATGTTAAAACATGGTGTTTTATGTTCAATGTGCACAACGAAGTACATTTTACTCGCCAATTCGCAAATGTTTACAATAAAGGTGCGAAAACGCGTTTAGTACACAGTTGTCTTTACCTTTTCGGTATAACCTTTTATACGGTATATCCTTTTGTCCCATTAACCACTTTAAACAGGCATGATCAATGCGATTATGGTAAAAGTGTATATCCTTCCACATATTGCCTAAATTTTGTTAACACTTAATACGGCCGCAAGGCACTCAAGTTCTGTGGCACTATAGTTATGTTGTGCCGCATTGAATTTCTATAATGCTTTCAAACACTTAAATGATTTATCGAACTCTTTCGTCACTTGTTTTTCTTCAGCAGGTTGATAATCGGTTCTACAACTTCTGCATATCTGCGAACTTGACGCAATTTTTTGTACGAGGATAATCTTTGTTGACGTCACTTTCAAGACGCCATCATCGACAATATGTTCTAGATATTTTTTTATTTTTATGAATGAATGTGGTGAATGTACTAAATGTAGCGGAACTACCTATTTTCCTGCAATAATAATTTCAGCTCTATCACCTGCGATTTTGACCAATAAAGCAAAGGAGTGATATATAATAGTTGTCCATTAATTTGTTTGTCGGTGTAACGCCGACCATCACAGCCTTCGGATATGATTTAAGTCTTCAATATTAGTTTATTCGAGTCTTATGATAGTTGATGTGGTTGGTTCGTATTGTTGGCGGATTTAATTTTGGGGGTAATTTTTTTAGTTCATGACTTATAACTGAGTGTTCGTCCGATGAAAAATTTTTATAAATTCTGAATCCGTTTTGCATACCGAATCCACCATAACTTTGTTTGTCTTGGGGCATGATAATTCGAACTCTACAGAGATATTTGTAAATAGTTTGCATGTCTGATGGAAGTATGAAAGGTCTCAATTTAGATTGTCGCTAGCCTCCTATCTGAACCAGACCCGAAAATGTTCCGAATTTATATCAAAACATGAATCCGGATCTAAAATTAAAATAGACCCTACAACGGAACTCAGAAGTGAACCGAAACTGCTTGAAAGAAACGTTCCAAGCCAATATTGATGCATCGAAACCAACAAAAAGATCACCATTTTTTAATTTTCTTTATTAATGTCATCAGTTTTAAAGTTTTGGTGCCTGTAGAAAGGATCTCGATATAACTCATCCCAAATCTTTTAAACCAAACCGATACAATACTTGTAATAAATCCAAAATAATATTAGATACCAAAAACGGAACCGTATCTACATCCAAAATCAGAACCAAAAAAGGAACTAAAACCAGTCCCAGAAATGTCCTCAGGCAAGAAAATTCGTTAATCTACTGATACTGAAATTGAAACTATAGATCAAAACAAGGAACTGAAACTAGACCCAAAAATGTTCTGAATTTAGATTCGGAACCAAATCTGGAACTAAATCTGAACCCTAAACAGAACTGGAACGAGATCCGGAAATGTTCAAAATTTAGATTCATAAATGTGCCGAATTTCTGGATCTGAAAATAAATCCGGAACTGATACCAAATACGAAAATTTTCATATATTATATTCAGAACATACCAAGACGGGGAAAAACGCCTCGTTTACTTCATCATAATTCACAGGATTCAAGGTTATCTCTTTCCATAATGTTATTGCTAACAAGATTTTCAAATAGTGTTTCCACAACTTCTTTTATCAGATTTTCACAAATTTGGTCGGCAGTAAGATTTCACATCTTAAATGACTGACCTTAGATTGTTCCTAAACATATGGTCAATTTTACTTCGGGACGTTTTACATGGGTTGGCAATGATTTCAAATTGATGTTTTTTTATGAAACAATGTGCTAGATACATAGAGATCATGCGGGCGATCGCAAAGTACATCGTTCAGCTCTAGCAACAACATCAGCTCTAGCAAAAAATCACTAATCACTTTTTAGACTCGTGCTCTGGTGTGTATCAAAAATTGAAGATAAATTGTTATAAAATGAGAGTTCATCTTTGGGTTGGCTATAAGAATATACATAGCAAAATATGTTTTGCATCATCAACAAAGTCATGTATGTATATAAATGCAGCAAAGTCATAAGTATTGGTAGGTCGCATATTGGTTTTAAAAAAAATTGTATCAAATGATATACTTTTAGGTCTTCTGAATCTGACTTAATAGCATTGCAAATTCCGATACTGAAAATCCGGTACTGTGGGTTAACTAACATATTAACATATTTCTAAACGTTGCAATGAGTTTCAAGAATATTTTGCTCCGATATCGCACTAAAAGATAGTTTCACAAAGTATACCACACGTTTATCAAGATCTCAATTTAGTATGTGTAGAATAACTTAAACCATTAGGGAATAGATAAGTTTATTGACGTAAGAACATATTTTAGCAGTAATACTAATATTAGTTATTATAAAACTGTGACTAAAAATTATTGCTCGCTACACTTAAACTATTCTTAAGCACGACCACTTGTTTCATAAGAAAAAACAACACTACTTAGTATTCATAATATAACGCGTGTTTATCATTAGCGTTATCTATACTACACGCTGAACAACCGAATACTCAGTATCAACACTTACGGTAATTTACTTTGTGAATACGTGCAGAGAAGATAAATGGTTTTTTGTTACGAGGAAATTAAAATGTATATGCTTAAGCTCAAATTAGGGAGAGTTTCTATAACATGACTTATATGTAGTCTGCATCCAACAAAAAATCCCTATCGACCATTACTAGAGCTATTGGCATTATATAATTATTGAAACAACCCTATCGACCATTTTTAGTAAAATTATTTAAAAATGTTATTCAAGCAAAATGTTCAAGCAACAACTCGAAAGTTGTTCAAGCGTATATTATTGGTAAACATTGCAACAGTAAACCCTATCGACAGTTTTATATAAAACTAAATAAATTAATGTTATTTCAACGGTGGAATATCGATCATACGTTTTAACAATAAATACTGGTTGCAGCTTAAATGCCCTATCGATAGATTTGAATACAAATGCCGTGTATGCCACCATACCAAATGTCAACCAAATTTCTCGAACTTTAGAATATTCAAAAATAAAATGTGTTTATACATAGTGTTATTATTTCCCTAATTTTGTGTTTGGTTAGGAATTATTTCTGTTTTGTTTTTATTGTTAACAGATCATTTTTCGAAATCTGCAAATGTACATCAGATCGTCTTATGGCAAAACGAGCAACAAACTCAGTTTTAAGTACTTTTTTAGCTATATGTGCTCCCCTAACTCTTGAAATTATATTTGTGTATATAATGTTACTGTCAATGTTTTTGCTGGTGGGGTTCCACAATTATACTAGATGAAATAAAAAATATCTTCTTAGAACATTTATTTAGGTCATTAGTCAAAAGTATTTTACAAACAAATAAAATACAACCCTATCAGCAATTTTATGTTTAGCTTAAAATAAGACTTATTAAAGATATGCTAAGCTATTATTTTAATTAAATATAACTTAAAGCTACTCATGTCACGACTAAATGAAATATTAAAAATGTGGTCGATAGGGTGCTACACAAAGATTTAGCATTAAAATCAATGCTTACACGTTTCTTAAAGTAATATCTTAGCTACTTATGGCATTTTTAAATGATTTGTTCATTTTCCATTTCACAAATTAATTTTTTTTACCAATTGACCACACACACACTCGAAAAAAACATGTTCTTGAGATAATCATAAAAAAAAAACTATTTATCTAAAAATAAATTCAGTTAAGATAACAACTCATCATCCCAAATTGAAACATTATTCATCGTACACCAGACAATATGACGACATCCAAGTAACTAAACAGAGAACAAATTAAGAAATTTACGATTATTATTATAGTCTCCCGCTCTCTGTACTGTCGTTGGGCATTATTTATTATTGTTGTTTGTTGTTGATCACTTGAAGAATGTATATAGCTGTATACACAAAACAATAATTATTATTTCGTGTGCCTGAATTAGATGCCAAC
Source organism: Tipula confusa (assembly GCA_963556175.1). Classification (NCBI taxonomy): domain Eukaryota; kingdom Metazoa; phylum Arthropoda; class Insecta; order Diptera; family Tipulidae; genus Tipula; species Tipula confusa. The sequence goes on from OY744476.1 coordinate 217,188,583, forward strand.
AATGTACGTACATATTTGGTTAGAATATTAATGATTTTAATTATTTTGTTACACATTGGCCTCATGAATATTTTATATCGCACTTAACCACGCGTCAATTTTAGTTAAATATTAAATCGCACGACAATAAGAAACAAATTGTTAATGCTTCTGTGGTTAATACATTATATAATGAATTAGCTGGGGATTAAACCCTTCGAACATTTTTTACGACTCAATTAAACATTTATCTCGTTTAGTATTTTACAAAGACGATTTGGGTATGGTATTTTTCGTATTTCAAAAATACGGATTATAAAAGTTGTGTGGAAAATTGCATTATCGCTCGAAAGGCTTTTCTGTAATTGTGATAGTGTTTATGGTTTAAAACATTCATTAGTACTATTTCTTCGCTACTTGCCGATTTGTCTAAACGGTTACAAAATCAGTAAAAGTCTTTATTTTGTAAAATTGCTCAAAATTGAGCTACTATGTTTTAAAAATACAAACAGCAAACTGATAACTATCGTAATTACACACATTTTAGCTAAATAGTAGAAGAACACTTAAGACAATTTCATATTCAGGATCTTCTTATTCGTAGTTTCAATATAGAAGTGGAATATATGAGTAATATTTAAAGATTTAGTAAGCTCATATATTTGAAGACTTAAAGTGTAATGTTATACAAATTGAATAATTGTGGTTAAAATAAAGAAAGGTTTTCTATTATAAATAAAGAATAATTGTGTAATTCATTGCGGGAATCATTGAGTTTGAAAGTAAACAGTGATTGAAGTAGGAACTGTTGTGTATTTATGTGTGAAGTGTACTTATTGTGGACATTGGAATTTGTTCACTAAATAGGAAAAACGTAACAAATTGTGACAGCGGTGGGTTTGTAAATAATTAAAAATGATTATAGACAAGTTGGCTCTTCGTGTTTTGTCAACCAGCGGTAATAAATGTGAACTACTAATAAGAATCCGGAAGCCATGATGAATGAAGGCTTAGATCTGGATCAGCATGACTTTGACGAAAGTGGATTGGACTCGACAGTGAAAAATGAGGATATAGCACCGTTGACGACAGCAATACGACAGACGCTGACCAATTTTAATGAAAAACTGGTTCGTCAAGAGAAATGCCCATTTGAAACAGTAGCCTCCAAAAACTGTTGGAGTGAAGCAGACCGCGCAGATCACATTATTGATTGTAACATTAAAAGGAAATGCACCTGAGATCTACAGATCGTTCCAAGAAATGAACGTAGTAATTACAGTATAGTAATGCAAGTGTTGGAGCGTAAATATGGAGATGATCGTAAACGGGATCTCTACAGAACTGAACTAAAAAGACTAACTAAAGGAATCAGATAAAAGTTGAGTGTATAAATATCGACAGGGTCACCAAAAAACTATGCATATATATAGAGTACTAGTTACTTTTTTTAGTATTTTTTTTAGTGCTAATTTTTTTAGCCATCCTGTACTTCTTGATTTAAATAATTCCTCATAAAGATGAACTTTCTGATGAAATAATATGTCAACATGTCACTGTACATTAGTATAAGACTACTAAATATTTAATGTGGCCTAATGTAACCGGAACTGTTAAAATTCATCTGGCGATTTCCACTCTTTCATCATAGCACATACATAAATAAATTGTCGATAGGGTATACGAAAGATAAAATGTTATAAATAAATAGGCCGATAAAAAATCAGCACCCAGTGTATAATAAACATATCGAGAAAAATATGGTTCTATATAAATAAAAATACAAAAAAAAATCAAATAAAAAAATCTAAAAATACCGAAACGTTTTTTTGTTTCTTCCGAAAATAAGATCAAGCTTAAAATATTTTGTAAATGACTCGATCGTTAAGAATTTGATTTCACAAGATCACCTGTTTATTCCGGTCTCTTATATTACTCGGGTCGAAACTACATCCGTTAGTAACAATTACGAAAAAAAAATGATTAACCTCTAAAATGAGATCGACAAAAATTATACGATCATCATTTATTTTAATGATCATATTATCTGCAGATTATGATCTTCCTTTCGATTAATTACTTTTTTAGTAGGTAAATTTTTTATATTCAATTGTTTTGTGTTACGAACAAAAAATATATAAACGATTTGACATTTAATGTCAAATTTTTAATGATCAATCTCCTTTTGATCGTACACACATAACCAAGTAAAATTATTAAATAAGTTTTTATGATTAACAATATATTATAAATAGATTTGTGTGAATAACTGTTTAGTATCTATCGAAATTGGATTTTATTTTTTATAAAAAAAAATTATACATATTTGCTACAGTCGAGTTGATAATTGATTTATCGTTATTTCGAGAATTTTATAATTTATTTTTGTCATTGTTTTACTACTAAACTACAGTAGTTTTAGATTTTGTTATTTTTGCAAAATAGATTAGTACAGTAAAATAAACAAGGCCACGTAATATTTTTGTATATCGCAAATGACGATAATCGATTTTTTGTTTGATTATCACGAAAGTTACAAAATAAAATCGAATAACAATGGGATTTTATCGAACAATGCAAAATATGATAGGATAGCATAAAAATGTTGTCCTTATCCGAAATCAAGGTGAAGTATTTTTTTGTACTCGACAATTTTTGATTTACTGTAGCAAAGCATTTACTTTCCTGAAATTTTAATTTGAATACACGCGCCACTTATCAGTGTAGAACCTCAGGAGATTATCCATCTAATAAATTAACTATAATTTCAACCCTGGTTTGAGACTGATTTATCATATTTTCTAACGATTGCCGGGAAACAAGCGTTAAACAGATAAAATACGTCATTTAATTACAAGAAAATGTAACTGTTATATATATGATGAATCAATCAAAAAATAGCAGTAAAATGACCAATCAACACTCTTTACACACACAAAACTCCCAAATTTACACAAATTGCAGATACGAAAATAATTATTTTACACGAAAATTAAATGAACTAACCGTTTAACTGGTGGCATTATGATTACAAGAAAATCTAATTGAAATACATTTCAATACACACAATACTTTAAAATTTATATAAATTAGATTCAATAAAAATTATTAAACACTAAAGTTAAATGAATTAACCGTTTAATTGACAAACCGTTTTCGTCCTTAAAATAAACAACTTCTTTTTATTCCGGTAAATTTATTGCACTATGTCGATATATTCTTAACAAAATATTTTTTAGTACTCAACATTAAGATTTGATTTTCGTTTTTAGCTTTTAGATTACTTCTAAAATTAGCAAAATTTAGCATCATTCATTTTTATAATTTCGATGTATGGTGAACTTATTAAGGCTGCCGAAACTGTTTACATCGTAGAAGTTTATAAGCCCGCATTCTTTACCTTTTTATTAAATTGTTCAATACTTTACTGTTGCAAATATGGTGCGGAATTCCCAATAAACTATTTCTAAAGATATAAACATTTTTTCCATTTAATAATTGTTAAACATGCTTGTTACAGTAGACAACTAAAGGATGATTAAATATAAATATTGACTCATTTAACATTTAAAAATAAACGATATGTCAATTAACAAGCTCTCGTATGTCAAACAAAAAAAAACAGAAACAGTAAAGGGGCAGATTAAAATGTCAAAAACAAAGTAACAACTCAACTTTACTAACCAATGTATTTTTAAAACTGAACGAAAAAGTTTCGTTAAAATTAAATGTCACCTAGCAAAGCAAATTTTTTCATGTATAAGAATTGACAATTAGGAATTTTGAATATTGGAAAAACATATCAAAAATAAAAGATTTTTGACGTACGAGTAAGAATAAGAATTATGCTTTATATATAGTTAGTTAAAAATTTGAGTACTGAGTATACAATATACTAATACATTTTGGTCTTGGGAATAATATATTCTCAATAAATCATAATGCATTTTTGGGGATATAAATTTTAGAGTTTTGTATATATTGAAATGTATATCAATTGGATTTTCTTGTTTTTTGTAATTAAAAGGACGTATTTTGTCAGTTTAACAGTTATTACATTTTATTTTGGTGTTAAAAAATTTTTGAATCTGGTATTTAAATAAGTTTCAGAGTTTTTTTTTGTATTGGAATGTAAAGGGTGGGTTATCTATTAGTTTTTTTTTAAATCAAAGGCAATGACGACTCTTTTACTATAGCAACGTTTGAAAGTTTGACAGCTCCTCAATCTGATGTTTCGCGGCACGAAACAATCAATGTTAAATGTATATTTATCAATTGGATTATCTTGTAATTATAATGACGTGTTTTGTCAGTGAATTATACTGTCACCAATTGTAAAAATAAGAAAGATTTTGCAAAAGATCGCGGTAAAGAATCAACTTTGGTCTGTACTGCTGTTAATTTTTTTTGTCAGTTTAACTGTTATTTCATTTAACTTTGGTGTTAAATAATTTTCTTAAATCAATTTATTTAATTAAAATTTATTTATAATGTAGAATTGCATGCATACATAAGTGTCTGGGTGGACTCAGGCGTTCTGTTTTAAGTCAAAGTTCTAAATCGATTGAAACGGGTCCAGGAGTCTCCTTAAATTCCGTTAAATTTTATTAACTTTAATAAATTTAATTTTATAATAAACATAATTTTATTATTATTATTTTAGTTTATAATTTAGCAACCGTCCCAGATCTACACACGACAATTAAAAGACTAACCAGAAAGAAAATTGTGAATGAAATAGAAAAATTTGCCGGATAATATAGTTTACAAAATTCAAATATATATATATATATATATATATATATATATATATATATATATATATATATATATATATATATATGTTTATATATATTTATATATATATATATATATATATATATATATATATATATATATATATAATCAAAATAACTCAACTTTCTATTTCAAAATAAAACCGTTGAAAAAATTGCCTCGATTACTTAATTTTGGTAGAAATCGAATAGTTACGTTACGATCGTAGTTTATGCCAATTATAAATTATACAATTTAAATAATTAAATCTGATGTCAAACACCGATTAACAGTTAAAATGTCGATTTCCTAAATAAAGGTCCTTACAATACCGTAGAGTTTAAATCGTGAAATTGCTAATAAAATACATAAATTATATCTCGTCTTCTAATCAAAAACTTGATCATTAATTATTTTTATTAATCGACATTTAATATGTTGTTATTTTGACGATCATTTATCATATCATCGATGATATTTTATTAATGACCCCGCACAAAAACTATACGATCACGTTTGTCGTCAATCAATTTTAAAGGTTATTTTTGAAATGATCCCAAATATTTTGCATGATTAATTAAATGATGTATGTAAAGACCCCAAAAACTATATGACTCACGATTATATTATGCTATAATTTTGTTTATCTTTTTTTGAGCTATTCCAGTGCAGTGCACCGATAAAATGACATTCCTACTTACCTACTTAGCCCGATCTTAAATACAATAATACAATTTTATTAAATTTCACGTTGCCATAAATTTATTAAAATAGTAAGAAAAAAGTAAATTGTCCGCCATTATTCATATAACTAAAACAATGCAACATTCGTGGGAAAATTATGAAAAATCACATAATTTACTGTCATTATTAAATATTTATGTATATTGTAGTACCAATATTGCATAAAATAATAAAGCATAATTTACATTCAAATTTGGTCAGTATGGTAATACTGTACCAGCGCAAGTAATGCGGCTTGCAATCTAGAGAGATTATAATAAATAAAAATTATAAAGATCATTAATTTTACTGTTGTTGGAATGTTGCGCGTCTGTTGAGTTATAAATGAAAAATCGTTTCCCTTTCTTATCCAAAACGTACATAAATATATACAAGTCTTAAGAACTTTTATCTTTTTAATTAATTTTTCATTGCAATATTAAATAAAATTAAAATTAAAATAAATATAAATCACATGACTGAATATATAAATATTTTCCCAGTTTCCCATAAATTATATCGTGCATGCATATGCATGCACACACATATTTTCAAACAGATCCATATGAGTTGTGATATGATGTAATAGATTACGAGATCTTTTTATTTTTATTTTTTTAACCCAATGAGCAATGAAATTGAAATCATAAAACATAATTGATAGATTGTTGTGTCCGATAATGGGTTGAATAGATGCATTAAAAATTACGCGTACACGCAATCTTGCTCCAAATGGTATTATGCCTTAAAACATAAATAAATAAAAGCCCCAATAAATCAATTCCAATGATCGTATAAATAATAAACAAATCACTTTTAGTATGCTATAATAAAATACATTTTAATTTTATTAGATTATATAATTCAATCATATCGTTCCGAAGCCACACACCGACAACATATAACATGCTGACATATTATCTTATGCTCGCTATAATAAAGAAAGCAAGTTTTATTTTCAATTTCTAAAATTCCATAAGAAAATAATAATTTTATCTCAATTTTGTAACATTTCGTCGTAACTTGAAAAAAAAAATGAATGAATTGATGTCAAAAACTTTCACCTGCTGTTTAATAATGAAAATTTATTTTCATTTTTTTTTTGCTTAATAAACTTAACTACCTCTTTTGTGTCATTATCTGTCGCATTGTCGCTAAAAAAAAAAAAGTTTACTATGCGTTTAATTTTGGTGAAATATTAATTGGACCGTTTGATTTTATACGTTAAAATTAGGTATGGATCTTAAGTAAATTTGCAGTTGATAGTTTATGGTTTGATGGGTATACGAGCCAGATGTGAGAACTTTCGATCATAAAATCGATTTAGACGGTGAAAAATTGTTTGCATTATAAAAACGATAAGATTTGTAAAATATATCGAAAATAGAAAATTTTCAAAATTCAATAATAATTACCCCATGATGACTGTAAAAAATGTACCGTAAAATGAAAAAAATCCAAAATCTAGATAAGTTATGATGTCTATTAAAATTTTTAAACATATGTCTAAAATCGAAAATCTAAAAAATTCATCATGAATGAAAATTCAAATTTCCAATCGCCCATGAAAATTGTCAAAATTAGGTTAAAATAAAGATTAGCCCATGAAAACTGTAATAATTATAGCACAAATCGATAATGTCCAGACTCCAGAAAATTCATGATGGTATCCATGAAAATTGTGAACATTATACCTGCATAATGATTGCTCCATTGTAACTGTTCAAATTATGCCGTAAATTGACAAATTCTAAAATCTAGAAATTTCATAATGATCAATTCAAATTGATAAAATTATGTCAGAATTAGAAAATTTTTAAAATCTAGAAAATTCATGTTGGTATTTATCAAAATTGTGAAAATTATGCCAAAATAATGATTAGACTTTGATAACTGTGAAAATTATGCCGTACATCGAAAACTCATGATGATGAATTCAAATTGGTAAAATTATGTCAGAACTCAGAACTCGAAAATTTACAAAATCTAGAAAATTTATGTGATGCCAATGGAAATTGTCAAAATTATGCCCTAACAATGATTAGCTCAAGAAAAATGTGAAAAGTTTGCCACAAATTAAAAATTTTCCAAACTCCAGAATATTTATGATGGACATAAAAATCGTGAAAATTATACGAAAATAAAGATTAGCTTATGAAAACTGCCAAAATTATGCCCCAAATCGAAAATTAGCAAAATCCATTTGATGGTGCTCATGAAAATTTTAAAAATTATGCCACTATAATGATTAGCATATGGAAATTGTGAAATTAGTGCAATAATCTTATTTTTCTATTCTTACTAAGTAAGCACTTTAAGCCTAACAGTGCCATTAACTAATTTATTTTCAATTTAAAAATCCTGACTGGAGATACATCGAGATACATTTTCAAGTTACTTACATCGAAAATTTGTTTTCTTGCTCCGATTTTTAAATCAGGCATAAAAAGGGCATAAGATTGGTGTCTTCCTGCGGACTCTTACATTCCAACGTTGTAGATAGAATCCGAATACACGTGGTGTACTCGGATTTTGCAAAGCCAGACAAGATGGTTATAGTTAACCTAAGGTTGTTGTAGTCTTACCTTCTGGGATGTTTGCAATTTGTTAAAATTATGAACGCTGCCCATGGCTTCTTTCTAGTCACTTTCGGTGTACCCCCCTGGTTGAGAGGCACTTCCTTTGAATTCTACCAAACCCTTATTGGCTTGTCGTACGAGGCGACTAAACAAAGGTTAGATCACTTGGCTCAATATCCGCATCCTTAAAAAACTTCCCTGTTAAAAAAATCAACAAAAGAAAATATGGATACCGCCAAAATTTAATCCGATTATGATAACGGACACGCAGTTTAGGATCGGTAAAAGTGGACGGTAAAAGTTCAATGGCTTAGGTTCAATGGATTTTGCACTCCGACAGGAATTCATAGTTGTGTTTATCGTCATCACCGATCGTAATCAAGTGATGAAAAATCCCTTTAACACCTCTCCCTCGTTGGGATACGAACTCGGCATCTCCCGACCCAACCACTACAGCAGGAAAGTTTACTTTAAATGCGCAAAGGCACTTCCACTAAGGTCCACTTTCCCTAAATCATTACACACTGCGCGATTTATCGATAATTTCGAATTAAAACAAAACTAAATCAACTATTGGCAAAACGGTCGATAGGTTTCAAGACGCACAGTATTTATTTTTATATATGGCCTTCACAATATAATACTCGTATTTCGATTTTATTTTATCGAATTCCATATAAGCAAACTTTCAAGTGAATTATGTAAAAAATTATAAAACGTAAACAATAAACCAATGCACATATAATTTAATTTTGTAAAGGGTGTCCTAAATTTCACGCACGAAAAAGACATTGTGACAGCTGACAATTCAGGTTAAATAAAGATGGAGTGGATTTTTTAAGTGTAATAAGATACTTCGATCGTCTTTAACACGATCGTTTAACACAAAACATTGAAGAAAATTGTGAGAGTATTTCTGAGAGTCCAGAGTCATGTGAAACTTGGGACACCCTTTATATAAGAAGATGAAAACAAACAATCTTTCTCTCATATTATTTATAATAAATCTTTGCAAGAATACAACAACAAAAAAAAGTTGTTGATAGTAAAAGTTGTGTAGAGTGTAGACAATACGTGCAAAAACTTTTGTTATCTTATTTTCATGATTTAATTTTTAAAATTTAAATTTTAAAGTTTTTTTATATAGTTTTGTGTTTTAAATTTTTAAAATTTAATGAATGAATTAAAAAACCAACACAAAAATGTTGTAATACTTTTTAATGACAATGACCTGAAATAGTTTACATATTTAGAGAACTTAAACCTTATTCTCATTACTATGTGAGATAAAAATTGAAATTTTTCTCAAATTCTTTACTTTTATTTCTTTTTATATACTCAACCGTCTTAAAACTTAAAGGGGTAAAGTTGTTATACATAATTATCATAAATCATAAATGTTGTTTTATGTTTTTAGAAATAGAAAGTTTTTGTTTTATGTTAACACTTTATAAACAAAAAAAAATCTTCTGAATTTTGTTTTTGTATCACATAACGAGCCATTATAATCTGTTGGTAATCGTAGTAACTAATTTGTAGAGTAATAAGATTACCGTATAAATGTGCTAATTAAAATATTTTTTTAACTTTATACATCCGTGAACGAGGTCACACTACACTTTAAAAGTATCTGCATTTTGAACATGCAACACACGTATAAAACATTTTTTGTTCAAAGTTAGATGGCAATATCCTTCCGCAATGGTCAAAGTCATAATAAATTTTAAAATTTTATTTATTTTTAAATCTTCATTCAAAAAACTGTATAGAATTTAAACAACGATACGTAACCACACTTGAGCACTATAAATTTATTTATTTTTTATGCAATTTATGTATAGAGAGTGCAACGGATATTTACACTAAATTATTTTATTCATTTTGTTGTTGTATGCAAATCTAGAGTTTAGGTTATGACCCGTGAGAATAAGGAAATCAGTTGTAAAATTTTTATATTTTTTTTTTTATTTAGCTTTTGGCTATTATACAATTATGAGTGAAACATAATTTTCTTTCGCAAAGGAATTTGCATTCATGAAAAATCAATCAAAACTGTTTACTTTAAATCGAATGTAACATAACTAATTGACATTTTCAATTCGTTCACGATGCTAAAAAAAATTGTATAAGATTGTATTCTTTGTAGTTGCTCAATATTGATCACAAAACAAGTTAACTGCCACATTTATACTGAGTTGCTCATTATGTATAAAACACTGTGCTTATATGTTAACTTCTTATTGCTCTATTATTTTTAACAATTTTAACTTTTTCGTTGCTATGACAATTTCAATAAACAACCTGCACACAAATGTATTTTTCTTAATAGTTTTTATACCTTCCAAAAAGTTAATTTAAAAACATATAAGGCGGGGAAATATTTCAATCAATTATTATACTTTTCGGACGGCGTAATAAAAAATTGATAATGTAGGGAAATATTTTTCATAATGCCAAAAATTGTATTCACAAATATTAATCACGGGTTTCGGACACAGTCTTATAGTTAAACAAGCATAATTAAACAAAAGTTTGTTGTTGCTCAATATTTTTATTTTGGATTTAAGTTTTCGACCAAAACTGTTGATATTAACTAGAATATACATACGGAACGAGATTTGCAATATATTTACGCAACCGAAAAAAATTATAAAAATGTATTCTTTCTTGCTCAATATTGCTCACAAACAAAAATCTAACAGTCGTTTAAGTCATATTCCATGATTTGTTTATTTAAATATAGCAATTTATATATTTTCATAGTTAAACAAGCATAATTATAAGTAAAAATTTGATGTTGCTCAATATTTATACCCTATATTTAAGTTTTCAGACCAATTCTATTTAATTCAGTTGAATGTAACATAACTAAACGACATTATCAATTTGTTTATGAAACAAAAGAATTAATCTCTTTTCAGTAAACCAGCCAAAGTAATTATAGCTTTATGTCTTCGCCAACTTAACTACTCAGTTTTTGTTGCTCAATATTTTTACAAAATGTATAAAATTGTATATACATATATTTATACTACACATAAAATACATAAAATAACGTGAACCATACAGAGATTCGAAACTTCGTTATTGCTATATTATTTTACTAAATTAACTCGGTCTAATTTCAATGGTAAAATAGAATTTACATGTTTTTTAAAGTAATTTTAAAAAACATGATTATAATGTGAAAATTTAATGCAGCTCAATATTTAAGTCTGGATTTAACAGACCAAAACTGTTAATTTTAAATCGAATGTAACATAACGAATCAATATTTTCAATACTTTTACGAAGCCGAAAAATTGCATAAGATTGCATTCTTTGAAGTTGCTCAATAATGTTAGCAAAAAAAATCTAAGAGCCTTTTATATATTTTTTCATAAAATACTATACTTTTGCTAAATAGCATAGTTTTAATTGCAATGGTAAAATAGAATTTTTTAAAGTAATTTTAATTAAAACAATTTAAGTAAAACAAGCATAAGTAAGTTAAACAAGCATAACTATACAATTAAAAACTGATGTTGCTCAGTATTTTTATTCTGGATTCAGACCAAAACTGTTTATTTTAAATTAATTAATGTAATATGTACTTATCACTAAAGGATATGTTCAATATTTCTTGGAAGCCAAAAAATTGTAAAAATTTGTATTCTTTGTTGCTTAGTATTGTTTACAAAACAAGTAAAGCCACATTTATATTATGTTGCTCAATGTGGTAAAATGTATTATATATATATATATATATATATATATATATATATATATATATATATATATATATATATATATATATATATATATATATATATATATATATATTTAATATAAGTTAATAAATGGTAATCATTAAAAGACTGTAATTGTGCGTGAACAGCCCAAAGATACGTAAACTTGTTATTGCTCAATTATTTTGCTAACTAATTTTTTGGTATTTATTCTAATTAAATTGACAGTTTTACTTAGCTAAATATATGAATTTAGTATTAAGGTTTTCAAACCAAAAAAAAATTACTAGTATTGCCTAATTTTTTTATATTCTTACAGGCATACATTCTATTTAATCGTTTTATATGTCGAAATTAACTTATGAATTTGAGTGTAAATATTTGAGGCTGATTCCTTGATCAATTGTTAGTTTAAAATAATTCCTGAGGAAAAGAGGGTCCATTTTCCATATTTATCTCGATACAGGATGTTAAAGAAAAGTAGTTTGCGATGTTTATATTTTGTTGCTCAATATGTATAAATTAAATTAAATTTCATTCATATTTTTACTAACCATAAACACTTCAATTTTTAAGAACAATATAAAAATTCTATAATTTGTGATTCCTCTTTAATGTTGTTAAATAACATGATCATTTTGTTTAATAGATTTATTATAAAAATTTAAATACTTAAGTAGTTAAACTATCACAATTAATTCAGTTAAATTTATTGTTGCTTAATATTTTTATTTTTTCGTTGTGTAGTTCATATATTAAACATTTTAAACAAAAAGAAGAATAGAACAACATGAAAGTTTGAAAATTTTAAATGTTGCTCAGTATTTTATATTTTAATTAAAACATTTTAAATGTTACCTTTGCTGATTAAAGAGAAACTAACTCTACAAATTTACGAAATGACAGTTGCGATTTTACAATGTCCCTTAAATCCTGCATTTAATTATTTATTGCGTTCGTTTTTAATTTTTGAAAATGGTTAACTATTGGGTTAAACGTGCGGGAGAGTATAGTAGAAGGAACCTAAAATCAATTTCTGTGGTTTCTGTTATATTTTTGGCCTGGAATTATTCATTACAAAATAATAATCGCAAATTCGTTAAAGCTATCTACAAAATGTTGTCTGAAGGTCTATGGAACTTATTTGTAATATATAATGCTCTGATCTGATAACCATGGTATGATAATTCTAAAAGAAAAATCACCATCCAATCGGTTTACACCGATTTCAAAATGGAGTGAAATAAAAATAGAAAGTGAAAATCTATTTGATGTGTAGAGAAATGTGAAAGAAAATGGGAATTGTGAAGGCACACCTAGACCATCTTCCAGAGTATACTGACGTATTTAGCTTAATGCTAACAATTTAAAAGGTTTTACTGTACATTACAATTTTATTTGACATTTTTAATACAAAATTTCAAAGAAAAACTACAAAACCGATTTCACATTTCCCCCAAAACATTGCCATCCACCTATACATTTATAGTTTTTCATATTATTTAAAATTAGAATCGTTTTTCGATTTTTATAAATGGATTAGAATTTACAAAAAAAAAATGAAAATGTAATTGACACTCAACAACATCAGTCTGATGAGTGTGTATTTCAAATTTCTTATATGCATACGTAAGTACATAATATGACTTATACGACGAACAAACGACAAGGACTATAAATGAAAATATTAAAAAGTCTATTGATTAGGAAAATAAAAATAAAAAAAAGCAAACAAAGTTTGATATGTCAAAGCCATACAATTTATTTTTAAACAAAGAACCTTGATACAAATTCCGAACTTAGTTTAAATATGTGAAAAATGTTTTTCACACAAAATTAAAATTTAGAGAGGTTTTGTCGTATAATATTAAGGTTTTGAATATATTAGGTTTTTTAGTGTTATCAAACCGCAATCTAATCAAAATCAGCTGATCAAAAATCTATATTTGTATAGAAAAACCACCACGAGCCGTGATTTAAATACAAAACAAAAATTTTAATTTACATTTTCGATTCTGTCAATATTAGGTGAAATGTCAATTAACCTAACTGTACAATTAATATAACTATATAATACAATAGAATATAATAAGAGAAAAGGTAAAAGATAGTTTTTAATTGTATATCGTATACTTATATTTAATATAACTATCGAAAGGTACGTGTCATACGCGAAACTATTTCAAATCGATATTTTGGTATGTTATTTGACGTGTGTAAATTGTATTTTAGAAGCTATGTATAAACAAATTTCAAAAACAATAGTTTCTGATGCGACAAAATTATTTTTAGGATATATATATACGTGTGTATCAAACCTATTTGTATAATGAACCACACAGCGCCTGCATATATTAATTCATAAATGATTTTTCCACTTGAATTAACTTTATATCGAATTACAAACACACTATCGTGCTTAACTATTTAAATAATACGACCATGATAATAGTTTTTTTTATAGTATTTATACACAAATAATTGATAATTTATGTAATAACTATTTATATGTACAGTATGGTGTGTGCGGCAGTTAACATATTTGTGCGACAAACAGCAGAATTCTAGCACTCAGTTTAGATTTTAGACTTCCATTGCCTAATTGAAAATTGACCTCAGGAAACTTCACAATATGAATCTGTTACTTCAGATAGCAAATAAGTCACTTCGTGGGAGAACTTATTTAAATAACTTAGGTTCCACAAATACTTATTTCATTTTGAATATAAAGACTAACTTTATTACATTTTTGTATGGTTCAATATGTTGATCAAATTTTTTTAAATATGCAAGTTTTATAAGTAGAAATTAACTTTATTAAGTGTGGAACATGTTTATAATTTCTTTTATAATGTATATTTTTAAAACTATTCTTTCCACTAACTTAAATTATGATTGGAAAATATATCAATATAAATATACATTTTAAAATTTCTGGATCAATGGTTTTTTCTACTTTTTGGCATAATATTTTTGAATAAATTATTGTGGAACATATACAAATAATATAAATCGTATTTCGATAATTTTTATCATATTAAATTTATTTCATAAATGTAATATTTAAGTGTGGAACATATTTCTTTGTTTTATGATTTCCATGTAGGACATATTTTCTCAAGTGAGTAAGTTCCACAGGCGCCAGAGCAATTTTTGTTTACATATAAAGATAAGCGATATTTTATGTCACTTTTATATTTATGCAATTGGTTAAGTTTTCAAATGCTACTGAAATTAACCAAATATTTTAATTTTTAAGCATAGCTTTAATGGTTTCTTTAAAAACTGATTTTAGCCCGTTATTTATAATAAAAAACTAAATGCCAATCACCAGAAAACATCAACGAAAAGTTTTTTCGTACTACTAAAAAATGTGTGGAACCGAGTGGAATGTTTTTTGATAATTTTTAATTTGTGAAGATAAATTTGAATTTTGTATTGAAAATAATAAAACCGAACTATTTTAATTTTATCGTTCTCGCCACATAATTAACACTATGAAGTGTGGAACATATTAATAGTTTGTTTAATAAAATATATTTTAAAACTTTAAAATTTTGACCGTGAGTTCAAAACAGTTAAAGGCGTTAATCTTTTTGAGGAGCCAATTGAAATTTATTTGTGGGATATATCTCCTCAATTATATCAAAAAATATTTTAAAAAGAATAAATTGATTTCGATTAACTTTAACGATTGAAATTAACTTATATAAACATTATTAACTAAACTAGTTAACTAACTTTAGTTGATATTGGTGTGATTACCGGCCGACTTCTACCACAATACAAGTATATATTTTGTTAGGTGATCTACCGATCATACTGTACATGATTAGCTTCACAACCGAGTGTAAAAATATAATCATTGTGGTGGCGTTGGTTACACACGGGTTATTATACGATAAGAAGTTAATTCGGATTTAGTTTTTATATTGTTTACTTTTAATATTATGCTCTACATACACTATATCAAAAATATAGTTATTTATTAGTTTTGATTAGTTTTTATAAAATATAGTTCATTATATTTGATTACGATTTTTTGATAAACTAAATATGATTTTAAATTATAAAGGTCGCTCAAAAAATGGATTTACAACCAAATCTGAATAAAAAGGTTCAAAAAGCCAATTATCATACAATTTTTAACTGCGATTACCAAAAATTCGAATAAAATTTCTTGTTTCTCTAAAACACTCGATGGAAAATTTGGGTTACCCTGTTTATTACTGAGTGTTTTAATTTACCTCTATTTTTAAGTAGAATTTTAAAAAAGCTTTTTCATTTGATATGCAAAACATATGACATTGAAATTAAATATTGAGTGAAAATGGAATTTGGACTAGTTTTTTGCATAGCTCAAACCTGGTATAGAAGCTAACCATATTTCGAACCTATAAAGGATGAAACGAATTAATAAACTAAAATATTGGGTTACAGCATTTTTACAGATTTTTAGTCATTTTGAATGAATTTGTATATAAATATTGAGTGAAAAAAATTACTTTATAAAGCAGTATAAAAAATCAAATTAGATTAAAGTGTGATATAAAAATAGAAATTAAATAAACCCGTATCATCATTTTAAAGTAAATGCCCATAAAATTGTGAAAAGTAGAATTTACATTTACATTTGGAATTGGACTACCAAGTGAATTTTTTTAGTGGAAATATATTATATTAGCTTTTGAGTGTAATTTCCCGAACCAATTGACTAAGAACCGAAAATAAAATACGAGTAGGTACGGATAAATTATTTATGTAGGTGTTAACCCAACGAACCAAAATTCTAGTAATTTTGATATACTTAAGCCGAACTTCGTTGATTTTAAATCACATCAGCTAAGCGTATGGAAATTATTTATTGTTTACTGTCCACATCGTTTATCGAACGATTATAATTAAGACAAAGGGAAACTTAAACTTAATCATAAATTGTTAGAGTATTTACAAAAATTTTAAGTTAAGCAACGTTTTTAAAACTTAAGTCATACTTTCGAATTAAATTCGTAATTAAAAATTAAGTCTAATTTTCTTATTTATTTGCTTTAAATTATGAAACATTTAATTATTTGTTGTTAATGTGAATGTCAAGTCGGAACTAGTGGTTTTTATAGTTTATGTTGGGCGAAATATAATTTAGCTAGTACCTACATCACTCGACAGCCGATAAAGAAAACTCAACTGGAGTAAAATTAATTATTTAGAAATTGAGTAAGTGCAGGGAGGATATTAGGAATTTGGATCCGTAAATATTTACGAATACAGTAGGATTAGGAAATAACTCGTGGCCCACTTATTGAAAAGGTTATATTTACGCGGTCCTCGAGTAAATATTTGAAGTAGGCAATGTTCCTGTTTTCTTTATTATTAACTTGATCAGTTTTACTAGTAGTAGTGCTCCGCAGAAATCGAGCCGGGGTAACAGTATTTCTTGGTACCACTCGCGTTTTTGCTGTTATCAATTGAATAAAATATGTACCGAGAAATATCTTTACGGAGAATGTATACTACGGCAGTGCGTTTTACTTGCATCTGAGAAATAGTAGAGTTCTAATCCTTTTTGGCTCCCAAATCCTAGAAACCTCACTATCTATATTTTAAATACTCGTTAGCATCGAGCACTAATCTCGACATGTTTTTCACTTGTTTGTTGTTTCTGTAGGAAGTTTATCGTTCCAACATTTTCCAACCAAAGCCTTTGGAACAATATTTTGATAGTTATTACCACTGGAGGTGATTACCACTAAGCATCCCATCGAATTATAAATTCTAGATGATTCTCGTTTCTTGGAGAAGGAGAAAACTCACTAATTTTCTTCACCAATTTCACTACTGCGTTTCCACTTGGCGCTCTTTCACAACTCATATTTCTTTTCAAATTGGATTAAATTGAAAAGAAGTTTTCAAAATGCTTTTCAAGTGAAAACATGATAGTTTCGTATCGCGAAAAATCAGACTAAGGAGCTGTCAAAATTCCAAGGGTTGTCATAGTAAAAGTGTTGCCATAGCCTGTGATTTAAAAATAGATGACCCACTATTTATATCAATAAATTAGATTTTCGTGTAATTTTAATGACATTTTTTTTTTCAACGATTATTTCATTTGATTTTAGTGTTAAACAATGTTTTAATCTAATTTATTTATATTTCAAATTTTTAAATTTTTTCACTTATAATTTTTTCACATCAATTAGTATTTGTAGTGAAAAGTAGTTTGTTTCCCAACAAACTGAGAGAATATTTTTACTTTAAAATATTATCTTTTATGAAAAACGCCACTTTTTTCAGTATTCAGTAATAATACTCTTTTTATTTACTTCAGTCATATGTTAAACAAATTTCCATAGTTTTAGATCAATTTTTATTTTTTTTTTTAAATTAACACTGAATATTGCTTTTTTTTGGGACGTTAAATGAGAGGATATAAACAGATCCAACTCAGAATGATAGCCTCCAAAAACAGTTGTACTCTCTCTCTCCGTAAGATTATAAATTGGGTAAACAAAAACAAAACTTCTGACGCCTTGCCACAGACGAATATAACTAATTTATTCTAAAAAATCAATATGATAATAAATAAATCTCGTAAATAAAATTCATAACGATTCAATAAATTAGCCTTATGTCATCTTAGTATTGCTTCGAGCAGATAAGCCAAATATCTTTACTGGGAAACCCCATTAGAAAGAACCATGTCTAATAAAAAATTTCAAATTCCATCCGAAAATCATCAACAACACTGTCGAATATTTATATAAATCCCGGTAATTATAGAGATAAAGCCCAGATTAGTCTATATAATATAATGTGTAATTAGACATTGTACACTATAAATTACACATATACAGTGGAAACAAGGTTATTTTTACCGATTATCAATTATTGCACAACATTATTGTAATTGTAGCGCTGTGATGGACGGAAATAAAAAATTAAATAAAATTTTGTATTTGTGATTCACTTAACCGTATCACTCGGTTCGGTTGTTCAGTTGCGCTATACTCCGTATTTAGCCATATTTAGCACAACAGAATGACATATAGAGATTTTTTTTTGGATTATATTCTGTGTGCTCTGTACATATGTAGGGAAGATAAAAAACGAAATTAAAATTCAATTAAATTTTGAACGAGTTTTACACAGTAAAAACATCATTTTTGGTATTAAAAAAATGTATTTTAACAATAAAAATGTATTCGTTATGGTTGCTGTTGCCGATGTCGATTTTAATTCGAAAAATTATATATAAAAAAAACCGCCTACAATTATTTTATTCACCATTAATTCATATCATATATAAATATATATATAGCGAGCTCAACACTCGCGATATGTATATATCAATTAGGTGGGTGATGTACTGTGGTCGTATTTTATGTACGTACACATAAATTTATGCTAATAATTCTCTCGCATACTGTGTGTTGATTTTCAATATCAAGTTCGATGGACTTAAATTTGATATTTCGTAAACTATTTTCTGCTGGCAGGTACACACAAATATTTACTTGCTAGATCGTTTCAAGTTTACTTGAACAATAACTACGCCATATAGAAATAAAATCTTATCGAAATAATAACGATTCGGTTTGACATACATATTTATACGTTCGTCGCAATAAAAATAGGTGGGTCTGCTAAACTATTTATTACAATTAAATTTTTATAAGAATGTTTGTTTACAAGATCATCGCCTTATTAAATATATTTTACATTGTCAACTAACTTTTACGATCACTTGATCAGTATATGGTTATAAATTGCTATAGCGATAAAGAAGATCAATAGATCAATATTTGATCCTCAAATTTTTAATAGATGGTAGTTTTGAAAAACGATTTTGTGAGTAAAATGACATTTAAAATTGATCAATTGCTGAATTTCATCAACTTAATTCCACGATCAAGTCTATATACTCGTTTGACATTATATAAAGATAATTTATTTAAAATTTACGTTCGAAAGAAAATCTTTAATAATTTATCGATCGTTAATTATACATATGTGACATGATTACTCTCGATCATATACAATACATAATATATTATAAATAGTATATGTGTTAATAGTTCTCATTGACTTTAAAACAACAAATGTACACCCTCGTCACATTTACTTTCAGTCATTAATTAAGTCAAACAAGCATCTGTTTACATTGTTAATCAACACACTGCTTTATCTTGTGTACGTACTTATACTTGTATGTTTGTTGAACAAATTTGCATATTCACCCCCAATACAAGAAATAAAAAAAAAAGCAGCGAAGTTTTATGTCAGATCATTTCGTAAAAGTATAATAAGCAAAAGTCATAAATCTGTTTTCAATCATCATATACATTTATATCATCACCAGTCTATGTTTTAATATTTTAGAACCACCATGTGTTATGTTTTTTGGATTAAGAGAGACGAACATTTAAATAAAATTAAAAATGTTATTAACATCTTGTTGTGTGTCTTTATCGAGAGATAGTGGGTTGCTTAACACTAAATTTATATACACGAATACATAAAACTATAAAGATCATATTGAAAATTGTTGCTAAATTATTTTTAATTATTTTCTTGCTGTACAAAAAAAGTTTAAACACTTCTTGATAAAGCAATAAATCTTCATTTACCTTATTAAGCGCGAACACAACAATTACGTATCGCATAGAATACTAAAGTACACTTGACAGTATAAATATTTCTATGCACGAAGTGGTATTAAATCCTTAATAAATTTATTTCAATTTTTGGTTAGCTGATTGGTTGGCTTGATTGCGAGCGTTATCCAATTTGGGAAGATACACAAATTATTTTTTTGTCACTAATTCAAAACATAAATTCTTTAAAACCAAAATCACTATAATTTTATTTCGATGTAACAAAAAAACTATGATCACATAAAATAAATAAACACTTTAGCTTTTTATTTAGTATGCAAATGCATAAGCTAATTAAATAATTTCACACCAAATATGCGTAATCATTATCTTAAATTTTTACTTATCGCGTCACACACAAAACACAAAAATTTTAATTCAATTAATTTATTTTTTTTTTTTACTCAATATTTTCTTTAAATTCACAGAACAACAACAACATTGAAATCTTTAAATATTTTAAAACAATTTTTTACTCTTCTTTAAGAAAAGAATCACATCACATACAGAAGATCTACAACATCACGAATGGATTCAACAAAAATCTAATATTTTTTTTTTACTTTTCTTAAACAAAACAACAACAACAATGTAGTAAATATACACAGCGATCAAGTATGAAATACAATAAAAACAACAATAAAAATAAAAAACATTTGAATAATATATACACTCTCAACACCGATCTCTACACGAATAAGTTGAATTGTGAACTAAAATAAAAATTAAAAATAAAAGTCCAAAATTGAACTGAACGACTGATCGGCTATTATAAAAAAAAAATATAAAATAAAAAAAAAATAAATGAACACAGATCGTGTGTATTATTAGTATTTTCCTAAGTACGAACAAAAAAATAAAAAACAAAAATAAAATTTATTTCGACGTTGAACATGAACACACAGTAAGAGCTCGATTACTTTGATCGTATATGAATTTTCGATCGAGGCGATCTATATGAATTTTTTTGTTTTGTGTTTTAAATGGGTGTATGAGTTTTTTGTGAATTTCTTAACTATTTGAGGTAAGTGAATGCTCAAAAAGCGCTAATTAAGTTATCAATCTGAGCAGTCGCTCCTTGTGAATATTAGCTGTTACGACTTCGGTTTGGTCGTTCGAAAATAAAACCCGTATTAACGGGTTAGCCCGTATTACTTATTTACACGATTCAACGCGGTTAACAGCATATTTAGTTTAAGCTTCACAATTCACAGCACTCTTTTCCCATCCGCAAACTTATTGTACGTTTTCGGTTCGGCCTGTTGACATGCCGTAGTCGATAAAGCGCTCTGGGATCATTATTGGGTTCACGCCCCTTTGATATAATTGAAATCATCCAGCAACATGTTGTCGCCATCGGCAATAATATTGTACATCAACGTTTATCTCTTTGTTACGATTCCAGGTACCCATTTTTTATTGTTGCTGAACACTTTGATAAACTCTTCCTCGCTGCCCTCAAACTCTTTTCACCTCTCGCCATGGTGCTTGTTTTAGTTTTTTTTAATTTAATTTTTACTTTATTTTCGAGTCGTGTACGATCGGGCACTTGGCCTCTGGTTTGTTCAAGTCTAATCTTGTTTTCATCGGGCGACCCATCATCAGTTGGAAAGGTGACTTCATCGGTTTAAAACAAGTTGGACACAAATTTGAGACCCTTGTCGGAAACAAGACAGGCGCATAGTCCTTGAAGACGGGAGAACATCGACTCCACAAGTTCGATTGTTTTTTCTGTCCTATTTGAAATTATTTTAAGACGTCAAGCGCTTTACTAATGCGTAGACAATCACCACCTTGATTTCTTGCTTCACTCCTGGATGGCTTTAGTGCAGCTCGCAGAGGAGTCGACTACGATAACGGCTCACCACGACTTCTCTATCAACTTCGCTGATCGTAACTTATAGCGGTATACATATCAAAACACCCGGCGGTGCTAACCTTGCTTCTTATTTCTGCATTGTAAACGTCCTTCCTTGCTAAGATGTTGTCAATGATAAATTCTTCCTCCGGTCTCTCATTCCCGACCATTTGTCATGACATCTGCGTAGGAAGAGCTTCTCTTTACCTCTTTAATATTTTTTTTTTGTTTTATCTCGCCTAATGATTTGGTAAAGATAAAATAATTTCAGCTCGATTCGGGCGAGGCTTGACTTTAATTCGATGCCATGGTTAGGTAAAAAACACGAATGAAAACCCTAGGATATTTATCCGATATTTTGAACACAGCTTAAGAGCTCGATTACTTTGATCGTATACATTTTTCAGAAGGTAGCTCTGCTTTGCACGATTAATTACAGTCTTACATAATAAAATTGAAGATTACCACACTTCTAGCGGAGGGAGTTGCAGGTGGCTACCAAAAAGTATTTTCTCCAAAACTGTTGGTCACTGAATTTTTGTTTTTTTGTTTTACTTGGAATAACTTTTTATGGACATTTTTAATTTTTGAAACAGAAGTAGTTTATTTATATAACTAAATACTAGTTTTTTAAATCTGCATTAAAGAGTGCTCAAAAAGTGCTATTTAAGAGATCATCCTGAGCACTCGGTTTCAGATAAATAATAGCGATTTACTATATAATCTTAATATGTTTATTTTGTTTTTTAAAATTTCCTGGCATAAGACGATGTCGGAAATGAGAATCCATATTGTTGATTATGGATTCCAAAACAATGTCGGAAAGTATGTAAACGTCTGATGGGTCAACAGATAGCCTCCACAAACACCAAATGAAATCGATACACTCTAATCGTAACGAATCCATTAAGAATGGTTATCAAATATCGTTAAATGATTCAGCAAAAGTACAAAAATCAATAACGATTCTTAAAGTCAAAACTAAGTTGATTCAGTATTACTTTCGATAAGTGGACATCAGCCGAAAAACTTTATGCATTAATTTTTTAAACTGTGGTTGACTAAATACAAAGATCATTGCCTGCAAAAAGTTGCAATAAACTTATTGGGGAGAAGCTGGAAATATAAGATCTGGATTTGCATGAAGACAATGTATATGCATTACTTATTTTTGTGAGCAACCACATTGCTTTGCCAATGCGGTCTATTTGACAGTTTTAGATGTTCTCTACAAGAAACCGAAATCTTCACTAAAGACGACGTTGTATTTTAAGCGATGGGGATGTGTCTGCATTATTGAACGAACTGCACTCATTGATATGGCAGGTGAAATATGTTATTAAATTATTTCGGCAACCTGCCATTAAAAATCACCTTGTCCAAAACACCCGAGAAGAGAAATTATATTGATAGTTGGCGTAAAGACGCAAAAATGCCACAAAAAAACTAAAAAGTTTTGGCCATTTTTGAAGTTGAACGTAGCCGTGGCGCAAATTTCAAAAGATTTCAATGAAAGCTGGGTTTAAGATTATATAATCTTCTTGGATAATAATAGTTTTCTATGCCCAAAAAATTTGGATTTAGAAGTATTAGAAATGCAGAACAAGCTACTTTGTTTGAAACATGTTGGCATGAGTGTTGATGTTGCATGAATGAACTCCGATGGATTGTGAGAGATATACTATATACCATTATACTTCAATTCTAGTTTGGAAGTAAAAGAAATCATAATCTGGAAAACTATACAACATTTCAGGATACCATATTAACCAGCCAAAGCTAACAGCAATTTGTGACAACCCCATATCGTTTATTTTCTATGCTGCGATCTTCTTCTAAATCGTGAAACGGCATTCTCGCAGAAATAATAACTAGTAAGGATCGCCTTACGCGAGATCTCAATACAATTCTTAAATGGGGTGATCCTTGACTTGTACGAAAATATTCATCGTAGCTTTGCAATGATTTTTTACACTTGAAGATCACTGGTTACGACTTTGGTAGGTAAACAATATGATCTCATATCTCAGCCGATTCTCTTCTACTTTTATAAGAAAAAAATGTGGTAGCCACAAAGAAAACCGTGAGCGATTGCACATACTGGTTGTAGTAATGTTATTTTGTGACATTTATTTCAGAAAGTTAAACAAATTATGATTGGATGATAATGTAGTGTCTATAACCGGGTCGATTGCTATCCGACTTTTCATGCTGAGCGTAAAACGGTAAAAGAGCATTCAGTGAAACCCAAACTTTTAATTGTTAAAATTAATTTGGCTCACAATTCTAGTTTCTTTGATAATTACAAATCTGTCAAAAATTTAACCTTTGAATAATTAGCAATAATTTTTAAAGGACTAATGACTGAGTTAATTTTAAACATTTTTCTAGCATCAAATTATTACGGTATATAAAAGTGATTTAATCAGGACACTTTGTCTCTTTAATTCATTTAAACTCACTTTCCATTTTACGAATAAAATTTAGTTTCCATTGTAGTCTGGCGTAAATAGTAGGTTGTACAATCCGCCCATATTGTAAAACTTTATGTCGCCAGACAATATTTCTCATTCTTTCTCGTCTATAGCTACTGTATATGTATGCCGTTACATATATTCTAATCGATACACATCATAATCGCACCAATATGTCGATGAAAAATAAATTTGACAAAAGCCACATACACAACATTTTTCTTTCTACTTATAAAGATTCACCGACATTCATAAAACTAAATGTCATACGAAATTTTTGTGTGCTATATGTTGACATGGTATACTGCATGAAAATGACATAATATATAGTATCTGTATATAATGAGGGGGTATTTTTGGGAAATGGAAAAATATTGAGGAAAATTTGCTTAATTAAATTACGCAATCCTTATGTATATTGAAACGAACTGCCTCAAAATGTATATATGCAGAGTACATAACGACCATAATATTATTTAGCTATGTGGCCAAGGTTATTGCCATTTTGCATCTCATCATATTATGTGCGCTTTGTTAAAGAAAATCGATATGACAACTTCTTGCTAATGATATGCTAACATACATGTAAAATTCTGTATATATATATACAGTGGCAATTAAAATATTGTGATTTGAGGCACAAAAAATTGTTGTCGTTGCAAATGCGATGGGCCATAAATATTCAGACATATTTTTCTTTCTTAATACACCCATTATTGACTTTGGTAATGTCTTACTTATTTTACGATGAGTGGTATAATAAAAATAAAAATAACAATCCAATAATTTTTGGTAGTGGTATATATAGTAACCATGATCGTAATAAGTAATGCGCCTACACGTTACTACGTCTCAAGTATTCTAACGTCTTTTTATGGTATATTACGGAACTGTTAACATTTTTTTTTATTCTTCGATTATAGGTATGTCGTGTTTATACGTAAAAAATAAAAAGGAAGCTATGTAGATAATGTGATTTGGATGTATAATACCATTTTAGAAACATTTTTTTGTTAATGGCCGTAAAATTAAAATGAAATCGATGAATGAAAATCTCTTTCGCGTCGATAGATTACTTAAATATGTGATATACACATTTATGGGGCGAGATTATTTGTATATGTATATGGCTTCCATGTGACTGGCTAATTTTGATATTTATTCTAAATAATTTTGCTGACTCCTCATAATATACAAAACCGTAAATATACATGGCAATTATATTTAGAACCTTATCAGCTTTCCGTCGTATCATAATACCAAATGAAGTTTATAATTGTGTAAAATTATATATATAGTGACTGTACCCGTACGTATTTATTTTATCGTCGGTAGCTATTTATTTTGTTATCGCAACCATAGTCTTGTCGCGGTAAATTTGTTTCAAAGTTTTGTCGCTTTTATATGAGCTCTTTGATGTTTCGTACATAAATTATGTTTTGTATATTTTTTTCGATCTATTTGGGTATATTTCTTTTTATGAAATTGTTACTGGTTTTAACCATATATATTGTGGCTGTGTTTATAATTATATATTAACCAGGCATAAAGCAATATTTATTCTAGAATGTTTAAATTTCCTCTCAAAGGGCTATCTGCAATAAATCAACCTGATATACACATTGTACAGATCCCTTTCAAGTATCGAGTACCACTTTTAGTTTGTAAATGGTAACTCGAATCTAGGCTCTGGTGATTACCATAATGCTTTATGGATCACAATGTTTAAATAGTAAATGTTTTTATCATATTTTGTCAGTTTAACGGTTATTTCATTAGATTTCGGTGTTAAATAAATTATTGAATATGTAATACATATACATTTTGCGTGTATTAAAAGCGTTATGAATTGTTTTAGGAGTGTTGATGGTCATTTTATTTTTATTTTTTTAACTACCTTTAATTTTATTCTCGAATCTTCCCTGTCTAGGAAACTACAAGATATAATCAATTCTTACAAACTAATTAAATACAATTGATTAAGACTTCAGCAATGTTAGTTCGTAAAATTATTATGCTCTTAGTAATTTGCTCTAAAATAGCTAGCTAGATCCAAAGAGATCCTTTTTTTAAGGCGCCAATGTGCCTTTTTAAAATTTCCCTGACTAAAGCGTTGGGATGTTCTAATTTCAACCAGTACTTTTTATTGTACTATTTAATTGATATGCTATTGTTTCGATGCGTAGATCCCGAAAGTTTGAATGTTTGCCTATTAACCAGTCCATTTGGACACACCTTAACTTGATTTGTTGGCGTTTAGTTTCGATATGTTTTTTTTTTCAAGTGAGCCTTCTATCTAAATGTAGGCCGAGATATTTAATGTTTTGATTTTGTGGTAGCACGATATTATTTAATCTCAGGTGGACAGGTAACTTTGTGGAGTGTGAATGTAATGTGCGCCGATTTACGTTCGTTGGCCCTGATTCATTTAGCTAGCCATTTTTCTATTTCATCTAAGTATTCCTGCAGATTTCTTGATGCTATCTTTGGATTTTGATGTGTAGCTAGAATTGCTGTATCATTCGCAAATGTTGAAACTTTTACGTAATTTGATGTTGGTATAGATCAAATATAATATTGAACCTAACACACTACCTTATGGAATATCTGCATGAATTTCGTATAAATTAGTGGATGCGGATACAATACCGAAATTCACCAAAAATTTTACAATTAACCAAAAATTTTTTTACAATTTATTTACAATTCACCAAAAATTTTTCGATTCAGCAAATAATTCTTAATGATTTTATAAAACCTTGCAGGTAACTGTTTTAATTTTGTATGAAAGGCCTTTATGCCATACTTTAACAAAAAACTGTGCTATGTCCAAAAACGCTGCAGAGCAGTACTGTTTTTGTTCTAGGGCGTTTCTGATTTTATATACGACTCTATGAACTTGCTCCACGGTTCCATATTCTTTTCTAAATCCAAATTGATGATCCGGAATTATTTTTTTTTCTCATGTAGAATTGGTTTATTTATTTGTATGCATATGTTACATACATTTAGAAATTAGAATTAAGAGGTAAAGTACATATGGAAGCAATTATAATAGCATCAAAACCGACATTTGCTTCCATTAGGCATAAAAACCTCTTAAATTTTTTCCAAACAAATTCATCCCTGAGCTTATTTATAATGAAATAATAATTTTTTCGCTACACGAAATGAAGTAATAATAATAATAAAATAACAAAAATAACAAGTAACATAAAAAATTTAAAAAAAAAAAAAAAAAATCTTGGCCCGTACCGATTCAACATTCTGGTTCCATCGGGTTCGATCCCGAGTCCTCATTGTTCTAGATAACCATTCTTTTCAGAGATCACTGCACCATCCGCTTAGGATCGGCTCGCAGAACGTGATCAAGCCAGCGTTCCTCGCTGTCCTTTTATTTCATGAACGAGCTTAGGAATTTTCAATAAAAATTAAAACTCGTTGAATAAAACTCGGTAATTATCGTCATCGTCAGCGTTTGGGCCATATATCATGCACAAGATTCTTCTCTCAAATATCACATTAACCATCTTTCATACTCATTTGTCAGGGTGCAACTCTCACAACCATTCATGACAACCTCAGCTTGTCGGCATTTGCAAGATATTTTGACTTTAGCATTGGACGTAAAGCAAACAAAGCATGGTTGCCAGCAACAAGATGCGCTTTAATATCCCCTCCCACACAGGTTTGAGTGACTATAGGGATCCAAGGTATCGAAAACTTATCGCTCCATCAAATGTGTGGTCACTACTACTAAATTTCATTGCGTCTTGGTCTTTAAACCAGTGAACATACATTTTGTTTTGAACTCATTGATTTTGAAACCAACGGAAGATGAAAACCGATCCAGTATTTCTTTTACACCGTTGCTATTTAGTCCAATCACACAGAATTCATCTGCATATGCCAGAACCTAATTGGACTGACGGTACAAGATGTTCTTCTGATGTGTTTCACTTAATTATCTTGTTTTAATTATTTTGTAACGTTTATGTTCCACACTTCCTATCGTTAACACTAATTTATTTCCTTATGGTTATTATATTCCACAACTTTCGTCCGATCATAACCGAAACGTGCAAGTTTCACAATTTTATTCAACTAAAATGTAAAATAGTAAAGCAGATTACAAATTTATATTCCACAAAAATTTAAACTTCCAAAATAAAAAATAAGTTCCACATAATACTTGTTATAATTTTAAAAATTGCAACATTTTATAGATATAGCAGTTTTACAAGCAAACAGCAAGAAGTCGTTAGGAAAAGTTTACAAAATATTGAGTTTAATGATTGTTTAGGAGAAGTAAATTATGGAGAACTAAAATTCATTTCAGACCAAAAAAAAATATTTAAGCATAAAAAATGTGTTCTTTAATAACCGTTTTATAACAAATACGTCATATAACCGCCAAAAATCTAATTTATATACACTTTATTTGACACAAAACTTTAAAATGAATATAAATTAGATTTTAACAAAATTGATTAACCATTACAAATCAATTGAATTAACCGTTTTATGACAAATACGTCCTTAAAAAATAAGCTTGAAGTAATGAAGATAAAATTAAAAGTTTTGCGGAACACCTCGAAATATTATTCCAATTACAAATTATCAATAATAATGGTAAAATCTGTAAAAGAAAGTAAAGAAATCCAATTGAGATAAAATTCAATATGAATTCGAAAAGTTCCAAAAGTTCCGAATTCAATATGAATTCGAAAAGAAAGCTGAATTTGAAGCTGACTAACCTTATACATACAGCATTTAGAATCAATTTGTATAACTCATAGTTCAACAATGAACATTTTAAACGGGTTAAACGAATTAGTCAGGTTGATCCATTTTTAGCAGGCCACATTTCGAGATACCGGAAATAGCGGCAAAGGAAATCCGTCATATATATCGAAAAATATTTATGAGGGATTAATTCACCGGAGCAGCCCGGTTAATTCTTTAAAAATATTAGATAAAATGCAGTAGTTGCACTATACTGGGTACTTTGTGTCTACAAATTCGCTTAGCAGTTCTCCTTGCATGGACCCTTTGTTTTTCCATGTGATGGTTATGAGACCTCTTCACAGTTTTATTTTTATTTATTTTTTTAATCCATGCCATCTGTTCTGGGCCGAAGATTACCCAACTCTTCCGCGGTTAATTTAACATGCTACTTTATGTCGTCGCCTGCCAAAACGAGGACGAACTAATTCAAGTTCACTTTATAAATTCATCTGCACATTGCATTGCTTTATGGCGAGCCTGTACTGGCATGGGCGATGGTAAATCCTATGGATTCTGTAGTCTAACTGGGAAGCATAGTTGTGTTCATCATCATCACCAATCGCAATCTCGTTATGAAAAATCCCTTTAGATCTCTCCCCCGTTGGGATTCGAACTCGGTACCCCCCGAACCAAACACCACAGATTTAACCACTGCGCCAATTCTTCGGTGGACCTTCACAATTAAAACGTAAAGTTTTTCCTACGATTTCCAACTTGTCCAAAACCTGCCATCGAATAAGGTAGCCGACTAATATATGGTTCAATATTTAACCCAAATAATTTTCGATAAAATAATTCAAATCACTTCCTGATTTTTAACCCATATATTTTGCCAACACAAATAAACAAATACGAATAAGTTATCTTTTACATCTTTCAACATCCTATAGCGATATAGACACAGACTCAGTCACTCATTATATACGCAATGGCTTTAATATAAGATTAATGACTTGCTTAGAAAAATAAACGAATTTTTATATATAGGAGTAAATTATAAAGGTGCGATTAGATAACATAAAACGATACCTTAATTAATGAATTATTTACTTTGTATTTTAATACAGGTATGTATAAAATCTGATACGATTAAAAAAAATTAAATATTAGACAAATATTTGGGTGTAACTATATATCGGTTAAAATCTAAAATTAATTAACACACATTATGTGTACTTACGTATAAGCTAATAACGATGATGGAGGACCTTTCAACAAATTCATTTTATTTTTATTTTTTTTCATATATAGTAAATGAGAAACGCGGGTTTACCGCAAAACAAAAAGGTTATGCACCAAAATTAGTTTACCATTTAAAAATGAGGAAATTTGTATTCCACCGTGAACTTTGTTTTTTAATTTTTATCGTAAACATCAAACTATTTAGTAGCAGTATGTAGTGTAATATGTGGTTTCTTGTCTAAATTTAGACACTACATCTACGTTTTTTACATATTCAGCTTAGGTGGTATACCGACTTAAAGTTTAAACACAACGAGGAGGAGACATAATTATATTTTGGTGTTTTTATTTTATTTTTTATAATACAATTTTGTTGACGTTTTATTTATGTCAAAAGAGCTTATGATTATAAAACACATGTTTTGTAAATAAAAGTAAAAAACCATATTTAGATATACTCAGGCAGCAGTCATAGGTCACAAAAGGAGAGCGTGCGCGCATTGGTGCCATACAAAATTTCATATCAATATATGCGACTAAATATGTTCGTATACGAATATGTAGATACGAGTATGAATATTTATCGCCTGTCTATTATTATATTAAAGGTATTCTTATCTAATTACTAATAAAATGTAATGATTCGATTTTCGTTGTAGTTTATTGAGTTGACTTAATTTAATTTTCGTTTCTAATTTGCGGTGTTTTTCAATTGCCATCGATAACGATTTATGTGATAAGCTAATTAATTACTGGTTTATTGCTATAGCGTGTATTAATCATAGATTTTTTTTAACTATAGTATAAGCGTTTTTCTGGGGATTCCATAAACTTTGATTGAGTGTTTTACAGTACTGCCGTTTATAATTAAAAGGGCGTAAGTCAAGTTATGTCCGATTTTAAGTTGTTCAACAAAGTGCACCGAGTCCCAATACATATAAAATTCTAAAATGATAAAAAAAATGTATTTAACACTAAAATCAAATGAAATAACCGTTAGACTGATAAAATCCGTCATTGTAATTACACCATAATCTAATTGATATAGATCATGTATACCACCACGGTAGGCCGTTGAATAATTTGAAGTGGGAACCGGTATACCACCATAAAAATTACTGCCAGTCGCAAATATACCTTCGCTAGTATGTCATTTTTGTAACTAATCAAAGCAGCGAATGTACCATCGGCATGTACTGCTCATTTATTATTCGAGGAAATCCCTTTATATATATTCACTCGAACTTTAGGTAATAATAAAACTACTGATCAAAAAAAATCGTAAAACAACTTACCGGGCAATCCTTACGAAAGAGCAAAACATTTTCTCTTGTGCTCCTATCCAGAGGCCAATTCGATGGTACCGATGTTATTCCACACTCAAAATGAACTTAAAAAGTTCACACTCCCAATTTTTGTACGTAAAACATATTTTTAAATATCAAAAGCAAAGTGATACTAGGAAATAGCCACCGGTGGTAAGTTTTGCATCGAGACATACCGAGGGCAAATTAGTCGCTGGGGATTATATTAATCGTGATATACCAGTGATTATTAGCCGCCGAGTTAATTATTCTGCGTGGCATGCCGGTGGCCTGTGTTGGTGACTTTATTTTTCTTGCGTGTTAAACCAATGGCCACGACCCCAAAGTAGGTTTCAGTATTTGCTTTACGCCCACTTTTAAAAATAGGTTTGATAAAATTGGATTTTCAAATATAATTAATATTAAAAAAGTAGGAAGTTGGGACGATAAAATTTGCATGTCAATAAGCATTATAATGAAAGCTTTTTTGAATTACTAAACTGACGGAATCTGTTGAGCAATAGAAGTGTCCTTTTGTCGTAATGATATTTTCTGATATTTTCTTTTATTTGAAGTTCGGCGAATATTGGTTTTCTATATTTATTGGTTGGAGTAGCAACTATATCGTCCCCTATCGACAGAAGCCATGAGCAAAAAAAATGTAAAAGAAAGGTTTTTCTAAATAACTGATGCGAATGACTGAAGAGAACGACTGAATACAAACGCGGCTCACAATCTAACTTCGTAACGGAAAGAGTATGCTAAATGTAAAAAAGTCATAGGTACAATGTTGGTATTCCAATTACTGGAATTAGTCAAAACAAAACACATATCCGACATACGGTTGAAATAAATATAAGGCCTCGTGTTCCTGAATTTTTGAGAGACCTATAGAATTTTTAGTTTTACCAAAGATCACTGTTCATTTGCTGTTTGAACCAGTTAGTTTCAAGTCCCGAATTCAATTTATTTGTGGTCTGATTCGGAAATCATTCGGCACAACTGGTTGCAAAATTTAATGATTACAGTCGGTTTAGTACATTTGATCTTTAAAATGCTTTCAAATTTCAAATTTAAACAAATGACTGGGATATTGAACTAGCAATATAATTACAATTGGTATAAAGCACTAATGAAAAGAGGCGGAATTACATCATGGTTTTATGATCATCTTAAAATGTTGCCACCAACTGTAAAACACGTTACATTTTTTAGTGACTCGGGCGAACAACCTTTAATATTACTGCAATTCTTAACATCATAAATAATTCGCCTATGTTTACACAATCTACATTTTTAGATCAACATTTGGATCCTTACGTTACAGTATGTCACCGAACCTTTACTTACAAATTGTTATTAAACCATATTTTTATAGTTATCCTTACCTGAAATTAAAAGAAAAAAATTTAATTAGTAATCAACAATAGTAAAGTGAAAATATTATGCAAAATCTAATTTAATATACCACATACAGCGTGTGAGGTTACATAAGACATGTGGGTGAATATGTGGAAAATGTAAACAATCGAATGGATCAAGAATGTTACGCTTACGACATATGGTAATTTAAATGTCGTACTGATGTTTTTAATTTAATTTCAAAACAGATTACTTTTCGTATTATGGAATTAATGTTTAGAAATGTTATATATCATACTACAATTTACACATTAACGATGTTTCTTTTTTGAATAGATCAAGTCGGACTGTCAAGATGATACTACAAACGAAAATGCTGCCATATTATGGAAAGTGGTATGTTTTACACTAGTGCCGTTAGTCAACGCGTCAAACATATAAACAAAATAATCTATGTTTATCGTGTGCGAATAATCACATTAACAAGTCCTAATTACGTGACTCTCTAAGCCAATTAAATTACTTCTAAAAGCGGAGATAACTATGTTAATATTTTTATCTTTATTTTTGCTCTGTTTTGATTTTGAAATATGAAATTTTGTAATTGTCACACCTGCTTAAGTAGATATTTGATTGACTGAGCACGTCACGTGATTGAAATTAGTTGAATTGATTTGTTGGCATTAAAACGTGCCTTAAACAACGAACATCATTCCTGTTGGTAATTACCTCGAACAAAACAAATTAAAAACAAGAAAAAAATCATTGAATTTATACAATCTTACGGCAATGATTGGTACTAGATACATTGATGGTACTGCCTCTTTCGGGAAACATGGCATACTAGATACTTTGATCGTGGTGCCTCTTTCGAAAAACTTGATCTATAATCAAAGAAACTATGAAACATTTCTCAACCCTATAGCTGTGAGATTGACAATACAAATTAATGTCAAATTAATTTGTCCAACAACAAACATGATAATTTAGTTCGGATGTTTTCATTTTTCCATTAAAATTATGTAATATTATACTATATACATTGCTTTAGTACGCTTTCTCTAGTAGATCTTTAAAGATTTTCTTTAAATTGATACTAATGAATTATTTTTTTTCTATTATTGGTAGAAATTATTTGGAAATTATGAAATTGTTGGAAGTAATGAATCTGGTTTGTGTGGTATTGCCTGATTTTGATATTATTACTGTGAACATTACATTCACAAGAAATAAATGAATATAGCATTCTATATTCATTTATTATATTTCCCGCTAGTAAAATGTTAACTGTTTTTCCTATAAATATAGGAACACGGACGATTCTTCCATGTACACATTGTAAGTAAAATAACATTTTGCTTAGCGCCTCGCATCCAGATTCTATTGTCGTTTTTAACTGGATACAGAAAATTTTCAATGACATTTTGACTGGTTTCATAAAAAAGTTTTCGTGCTCAGGAATTATCGTATTTGCCGTTTTCTCTAAACATTTCTTTCACTTTTTGTAGGTAGTTCTTCTTTAAAACTTGGTTTTTTTCTTTCTGAAGAAGCTAATAGGTAGCCTAGGGCAAGGATCGACTGATCCTTCTATAGAGCTGTATGGTTTTCTGTGTAGTAAATGTTGTATCATCAAACAATTGTGACTATAGATAACTAAATAATTTTTTGAGATCTATATCAAGCAAACTTGACCTTCGAATTTCTATAAAAATTTCAGATATATATCTTATAATATTAGGACATCTCCCAATTCTTTGAAATCAGTTTTAAAATGATTGTAGAACCTTTCGTAAGTTATACGACATGTTCTATGTATTTTATCCTTTAGAAAGTAATCGATTTCACAATTTTTCCCTTACGCCAAACTTAAATGGACATCGATCGCGTGAAATTTGCAATGTAATGCGTTGTATCTATTCGTTGCATTATTTAACACCACCACTCCTATCTCTATATATTTACTAGAAAAAAACTAGGAATTTTATTTTAATTCGTATTTTCATTTTCTCTGCTCGTCTATTTTCTCATTTTCATTTTCATTTATATCATATAAGGGCATTGAACTAAATAACAAAATAAAAATAAAAACAAAATTTCGAAACGAAAAGAGAAATACGTTAATCGTATAGAAGAAGTCTGAGTAGTTTAAAATTGGATACAAAAATGTTTTTCCGATCGGAACGTACGTACAATAAGAAAA
Source organism: Tipula confusa (assembly GCA_963556175.1). Classification (NCBI taxonomy): domain Eukaryota; kingdom Metazoa; phylum Arthropoda; class Insecta; order Diptera; family Tipulidae; genus Tipula; species Tipula confusa. The sequence continues at coordinate 217,224,187 of OY744476.1, forward strand.
CTTATATAAAATATAAAATTAGGTAGGAAAATATCTGTATGGCATTTTGTTGGTGTACATAAGTATTTTTTTTTATATAATAACACCTCTCTGAGTAATAACACGGGGATTGATTTAATGTTAATTTTCCGTTCGCTGTATTCATTAATCCGTATGTGAAATCTATATACTTGTACGTACACATACGTGTTTTTTGTGTTCCGGCCGATGATGTTACGTGGTGTTTTTTTAGATAATTTTCATTTTCATCTAACATAAATTTTGTAAAATGTGTGATGTTATCTCAATGTTTTATTTTCGTGTTTTTTTTCTCTGTTGGACTTAAGACAGAGATTTATATACAGAAGGAAGCTTATCTTTTTGTGTTTTTTTGTTGAACTCATATTTCGTTAGTCTTTTGGTCTTGAGTTGTTTTGGTAATTTAATTTTCTTGTCGCTTTTCCCAAATGTATACTATATACATATAATGGCGTACAGATGTACAGCTATAATTTTGTGTTACGTTCCCTGATAAGCATTAGCCAAATTGTTGCGCCATTACTCATTCGAGTTCTCGCAGTTAAAATTTAAATTGGTTTAAAAGGTAAACATATTTTAAGAGAGGTTTCATTTTCGCTTTTGGTATTTTTCTATGTTTAGATATCGCATTGGTAAATCAGATTGGTGTTTTACCAACAAAAGTGCCCGTTTAGTATACAATTTCAAAATTATAAAACTGTCGAAGACGATCTTAACTATATTTTCAAGACTTAATCTTTCTAATTTCTCTAATCTGTAAAATCTATTGAAACTATTATTTAAACTATGATAAGCGCTACTTTAGAATTGTAAGTGTTTGACAGTTATTCATTATAGATTTGAGTATTCACGAGAGAATTTTTAGAGATTACGATAGTACGATTCAAGGCTTCCATTGGTCTCAAAATCTATCAGTCCAAAATAAAATTTATGAGCACTGGTTTTAGAGGCAAATACACAATAAATTTTAGAAATGGATACCTCGGGTTCCTTGTCGCTCATGATATTGTGTGAGAAGTGATATTAAACAGGTTGTCACCTGCAACCGTTTTTTATATGCCTTACATCCACTGTGAAAGATTAAATACCTTGCGAATGCCGACAATCTTAAGTGGCACAAGGTGTTGATCAGACCTGTTGTCATACATGATCGTGATAATTGGACCCTGACGTATGAGTATGAGAGAAGAGTCATACATATAATGTATGGCCACAAACGCGGCGATGACGACACTTATCGAGTTATATTCACCCACGTGATCAGAAATTTAATAAAAATCTCTGATGTGGTTCTGCGAGCCAATCCTAAATAAATTGTGCAGCGATCTCTGTGAGGATTTGGCAGGCACATATGCTGCTGTCGGTGACGGTGACACCTCGGGGTAGAGAACTACTTATCTTCTTCGGGTTGGATAGAACAATACGAAGAGGAAGCTCGGGATCGAATCAGTTGGAGCCAGATTGAAATTACTGCATACAGTAAATAAAAGATTGTGGTCTTACGGCGCATCCTTGTACAAAGCCAGTTTTAATATCATTTAAACCAGTGGTTGCTTCATTTTGTTTGACAACATCTTGCCTTTGAAGAAGATAGTTTTCAAGAACTTCATAAAACTGATTTGGCAGAGGTTTTTTAAGTTTGTGTATTAATTCGCTATGCTAAACTTTATAGAAGGTTTATGCAATATTAAAGAAAATATTATTTTTCCTCTAAAGTGTGTTAGACTGTATTGATAATCCTGTCGCTCTATAGTACCATACTGATTTTAAAATCCAAGTTGATGATCTGGTATAATATGCCGTTCCTCTAGTACTAGTTTCAGTTTTCTTTATAACATTTTTATAACACTCAGCTCGCATTATTGTTTTTTATCGGTAATAAGATCATGCCCGGGTGCTTTTTTTGGATTTATGCAGTTTTTTATTGTGTTTTTAAGTCCTATCCACTTAAATTTAAAAAATTTTAAATTAGAATCATATACTGTTTGTTCTGGTAGCAAGTAGTTGTTACCATGTTCATGTGGTGAGATTAAAGCATTGACTTTTTTTCATCATTTCTCGCCCAATTTCCATTTGGAAGTCTAATTGGTGACCTCGAATTTGTCTATAGTTGCTAAATGTCTAAAATGTCTAGTTACTGTTCACTCTGTTGACGAGAGGTAACTGAAATAGTTTTAGATACCTTCATTTTTTTTCTCTCAGAGCTTCTTCCAGGGTTCTAAATGCGCGATTTAATTTCCATTTTAATTTTGGCGATCTTTGCGGTTGCCTTTGCCTTCATATTTTCTTTTTAAAGTTAACTTAAAATTAATTAACTAGCTTTTTTTAAATAACTTTTGGATATTTCCGGAAAGAATATTTACTTGTCAGACGTTGCTTTTTCTGCTGCGCTACTAGAATATCTCTGAGGTATTTAGGGCATTAATCCTCACTGTTATTATCATAACAATAATAACAATCTGTTGCTAATCATTTGTACGTGCATTACCTTTAATTATACAGAAGTCTATTAGATCAGGAACTTTCTTTTTATCCGTAGGTCAGTAAGAAGGATGTCCTGCTGATAGACAATCCAAATACTGTTCCTTCTTAGTTCGTTAAAGTGGTTTTTCTTTTGGAGTCGTCAATCTTGAACCCCATTGGATATGTTTAGCATTATAATCACCTTCTGCAATGAACTTATATCCAGGTTTCCGGACTTCTCCAGACAGATGTTTGTTGCTTGGATGTGATCTTGGTCATATTTCTCTATAATTTTTAAATGTTCTTTTGGGTGAAGTGTGTTTCTGATATTAACATTATGTCAATATTGTGTTCGATAAGGAATGCTTTAACCTCAGTTTAGTGTTGGGCAAGACCATTTGCATTCAATATCGCTATTTTGAGGACAGTCATTTTTGTTTTTTTCACAACCAACTGCATCAATGTATTCCTATTCGTCATCATTAGATCCATCATTGACATAAAGAATTTCCGTCATATCTGTAAAATTGTTTAAATCAGTTGAGATAATTGGACTTTTGGATACATGCATATGAGAAGTTGTAAAACTGACGTGCATATTTGTAAAATTTAGATAACTGATAGTGGGCCGAACTATGATGATGAATATTTATATTCGTATTATCACTTTTTTTATTAATAAAATATAAATAAATTCGTATCGAATAATTGACGATTTGATAAATTATCTCAATTTATCATGTTTCAGTGTTATGAATAATGAGTAATGAGTATATATATAAACAGTTTTGCTGTCAATATTAAAAAAAGATATACATTTTAAGATAAATCGTCAAAAGCTTAAATAATGCTTTAATCAATAAACAAAATATGTATAATATGATGTTCGGTATACACGACTAAAAGGATATATTAGTATGTATGTAGCATTATACTCTGGTGTTATCTATTTATAGGATATGAATTCAATGTGGATTATTTCATCGCGTTCATGTCCATTAGCATTGAATTTAGATTTGGTACCGTTCGTGTGTGTAACGGCTAACGATATAGATAAATAGGACGACTATATAGAAAACGAGTAGAAATTTAAATATAGCAAACATCGTTTAGTATATTTAATTAGCAATTTAGCTATACTAATCTGAATACTTATTAGGCTACCGTGCATTACTCTAAATACCATATATCGTTAATACTAAATCAATATGTAAGCAATGAACATTTATATACAAATGTTCACGAATTTATATGTTGCTCTATTCTATGTGCATGCATGCATTTATTCAAACGTTATACTTATTTAATATATAGTAAAGTAAAAACTATAAACTATTTTTATAAATAGATTTTTGTTAGTTGTAATATTCATTAATAGCAGCAACAAGACTAACATGTAAATGCAATGATTTTTGTTCTATTTAAAATAAACTGCATTATATTTAATTTAGCTAAGTATTTCATTAGAGAGATGTACACTATAAAATTAAGTTAAATACTTTGTGTGTGCTCGCTGTGTAACGTATTTATAGAAAATCTATCTTCGGTAACAAGAATACGCCAATTATAATCAACGTTCGCAATAATACCTATAGACATTTAAGTTTAAATGTTGAGTGTTGATGTCTGTAAAGATATTACTATAGAACGGTTTGCGTTTTTATTTATCATGCAACCCTTTAACTTGCAATTATCACGTACCATATATTACTTGTTAGTTTCTGTTTCGTATAATTGTTCATATTTTCAATCGCTGTACATCCCTTTGATATCCTCTCTTTTATATATTCCACTATGGCAATATATAAACTATTGGTATGTGACTGAGAGTTTATTTGTCTGATGTCAATTTGAAATATAATATCCACTGTCATTGTTTGTTGGTTTTGTTATCAGTTTTTTTTTCTAAATTCCATGATGTGTTTGTTGGTTCTAGGAATTTTTTTTAAATGTATGTGCTAAAATTATACAAATCGATGATAGTTTACAATTCTATATGGGCTAGTTTTATGTTTATAAAATATCGTTAAAATTGATTTTCTGGATACTCGTATGTTCGTCATTGATCGTAATTATATTTATTTGCAATCGATTTTTGTTTGAGATTATACGGCTTGAGATTTCATTGTTAAAAGAAGAGTTGTTTTCGAAAATTTAACTTACAGTTATAAATGTTTAAAATGAAACAATAGGTTCCTAAATCAGCTTTAATGGATAGCCTTTAATGGTACAGCTTTAATGGATAGCCAAGATTTTTTTCTGGGAGTTTCAAAACTTGCGATTTGTGATATTATTTTCACAACTTCAATTGGTTGCCATTGCTTTTCTAAGGATTTGACCAAATTATAAAGGGTGGGCCATCTATTGGATATTTTTTAAATCATAGGCTATGGCAACACTTTTACTATGTCAACGCTTGAAATTTTGTGTAGCCAAAACCGAGCGAACTTTGAAAAGAAATATGCGTCTTGAAAGAGCGCCAAGCGGAACAGCTGTACTGGAATTGGTGAAGAAAGTTTGAGGGAAAGGCTTGCTATTGGATAGCAGAAGTGGACCCCGAGCTCACAACTCTTGGGGTTCAGAACAGCCAACCGTATACGTAGAGAAGCTTTTTAAATAAATTTAAAACGGACTACGTTTATGTGTACACTAATACATCCTGCAATAAAAAAAAAGCACAGCAGCGCAATTTGACGAACCGAAATGACACAACTAACAAAAAATAACTAATTAAACCAATAAGTCGCGATTAGCTAATCTACCATTAGCTCACATGCGTTGACACATTAAGATTTAGCTAACTAAATCTTAGTATGTCAACTCAGGCTAAACATAGGCTTGGTCACGTTTTGCGAGCCGATCCTAAACGGATAGTGCAGTATACCACATAGATCTCTGAGTCGAGCAACCATTTGGCAAGCGCAGAAGTTGCTTTTGACAACGATGGCTTCTCAGGATAGAGAATGACATGCCTTCTTCTGGTTGTCTAGAATAATATGAAGAGCAAGATCGAGACCGAAACCTTTCCATCTGGATTGGTATCAAAAGTCAACTATTATTAAAATTGTAAAAGACTTCTGCAATCTTGGCTTATTAAAGGAGGCAAATAAACAAAGATAGAAGCGCTGCACTGACTACCCGTGTCCTTAAAAGCCTTAACTGTTAAAAAAAATCAAAAAAAGAAAATAAGGATACCGCCAAAATTAAACTCGACCTACGCTTATGTTTACAGACACGCGGTTTATGATTAACACGTGGAACGTTCATATATTTGAGCCACTGAAAACTTCAATTATATCAGTGCCACCCATAGACTGTAGATGAAAGTTGTGAACTACAGACTATGGTGTTGTGCATAGAGGACCTATGCTACGAGGAATCCACACTGGCCATACGAAGACTAATAAAAAATGGTGCTCTTGGAGTTGTATCATGAATTCTGTACTCATGGAAACTTTGTTATTGAACTATCTTTTCGACCTTATTCGATTTGTATGGCAATTGGTAAAGCGTAGTTATGCCCATGATATATGGAGAATGGCCTTGTTTAGTCCTATCTTTAAAAAAGGAGATCGCTCCAAATACAAAAACATTTTCGGCATAGCTCTTCTTTGCTCGGCATACAAATTTCTGTCTTAAATAATATATCTTACAAAGGACGTTGTGTATTAGATCTAAAATCTCACACAAATAGTTTTACTAAATATAGACCAATTCAGAATAAATGCAATTGATAAATATTTGAAGGAAGATATGTTTTTATGTAACTTTTTGTTCATACTGGCTGTATAATGCAATTTTTTAATTGCGTATTACCTTATTGAATTTCATTTTTTACCTTGAAAAAATGCGTGAACATGTTGAAAATTACTTTAAATCGATGTTTACATACCATATAATTTTCATAAAACTACTTTATTTTTATTTGTATAAATTAATTAGTTCGATTAATTTAATATTAGTTTATTAGAAAGGAAACACACTAGACACTATTCTCAAATAAACGTGAAAGAAAAAAATTTGAATCACACGTCACATAAAAATATAAAATTGTAATAGAACTTGCAAAATGAAAATAGTAATAGTACTCCGGTATTTTAGAATATTTTAGTACATTTTTATTTTTTGGTAATTTTTGGTTAATTTCGGTTGCGAATTGGAATACAAATATAATATTTTTATTCTGTAAAATAAATAAATTTAAAGCATTTTAATTTAATACAAATTGATATGCTATCAATCAAGATTTAAACAAAAGCGGAAAACACTGACATTGTCCAGAACTTTTCAAAGCTTTTGTTGCGAAAATAATAATTTTTTTTATAACTATTGATGATATGGAACAAATTCGTTTGGTGTAAATTTGATCGTCAATTTCTCTTAGAAAAGTCAAACTCTGCACATTTCTGCAACGGCAAACTATAGATTTATGTTATAATGTTGGCATTACTTTTATTACTATACAAAAATAAGTTACGTCAATGCTACGAATCAAAAATAGTTCAGGCATATAAATAGCATACCCAATTAATAAAATTTAAATAGAAATTTCATATCATCATCGTTCAAAATTCTCGAAAACATAACAAGAACAGGCACATAAAAGCTTTATATAAAAAAAAATTTAAAATTTTTCACAGCATGAAATTTTTCGGTTATGTTTTCAACGTATCGACAGCTATGTGTATTATTATGACATCTGATTATAAGATTATTTTGCGAAAAGCTAAATCAAATATTTCAATTCGGCGAAACCCAAACCAATGTTTATAATATCTTTGAATGAGTTTATTTAAACGTTTTATCAGAATTCATATTTGGCGAAAGCAATTCATTAAGCCATGAATACAAAATAAAGGTTGCTGAGTCGCTAAGAGGTTTGGATGGTCTCAACAGTATTTTCCAGCAGAGGAAAACTTGGCTGCCAAGGCAAAATTTTTAACAAGGTTGTTTATATTTTATAATCAAGAAACGGCCAAATATAGGTCAAGTTTTGAAAATTGGTCCCTAACTAGTTGGGGACACCCATTCAAAAGAAGTAAGAAGCTTCTTAACGAGATCGCCTGGGACAGACTCACTTTTTGATCTAAATGAGGACCTGGTAAAAAAACAAAATAATTGAGTTCGAACACATGAGTGTTTCGAAATTATCTAGATTTAATCTAATCTTGAAGATGCGGTTCGGCAACCTGAGACGGATTTACACTTATAATAGCGGGTATTGTACGGTTTAGCGATTCAACACATCTTGTAGTGCGAAACCAGAAGGAACTTAGACTAATCAAGATAAACGGATAAGCGAAATCCTGGACGCTTCTAATGCAGAGAAAGAAGCGGTAGGTTAAATTAGAATGACAAAAAGTAACCCCAAAAAACGGAAAAGAAATCAAAAACGAACAACTCGACTGGATGCGCTATTTTCCCTGCTCCGTGCGGCAAATGTGAGAATGAAACTAGAATTAGAGCACGTGTTTTTTGGATGTCCACGCTTTGGCAATGAAAGATTTGACCTACTTAGGTCTGTGGGAGTTAACCTATCACCAGCAAAAATCATTGACTGTATACTAGAATCCGAGGGAATATGAAGAATGGTATGTAGTACGACTGGAAATATTATGAACAAATTAAGACATTCAGAGAGGATTAGGCAGAAATTCTAGTAATTAAAAATGATTGCAGCTTGAGCTGAGCCACTTATCGGTAGTTCTGAAAGATTGCGTTAATATGGAGATCTTAGATCTTCCGACAAATATCACATGCAGTTTAGGATTGGTACGTGGAACAGTGCAGTCAGTCAGTGACGAGATTCTTATTACACGATGTCCAAATAGTGGAGACCGTATGTGTCATAAGGCTCATAGTAAAGGTACCGTTGGCAGTATTCGTTTTGGGTAACTTCTTGAGCGCCAGATAAACAAGACTATTTTAGATTTCAAAGCGGTCGATAACCTTAAGTTAAGCTACGTTTAAGCATATGGCTAGACAATCTATCAAAAATGTGTTGTGATCCATATCGGAGGTCGTGGTTATAAACGTGAAACGCGAACTTCTGCAGAATTTCAAAAGTAACGGACTTATCACTCCTCGCGGCAAGTGGTAGCCGAACTTGTCGTCATATACGATCTAACATTATTCATCTGCAATTAAAACATTCGACACAAACCCCTAACTTTGAACTTAGACCTTAATACAACGTCAATCGTTCGCGTTGGAATTTACTATTGCCAATATCGGTAAAACCATTATCCAGGCTAATTTTATTTTGCACTTCGGTCTGTTAACAATTGAGCTTGTTGACTACACATCACAAAGTAAAACGAAGGTCGCTGGCAGCTTGGCGAAGAGTATTTAAGATCGAGGTTGTATGCGGGAGTATTATGAGATACATCGTAACGTGACAGAATAGTGAGGTACCATTCGATTTGTTTGAGTTCCCCCGTATGACGTTCGCATTATGGCTCAATTCATTCACTCAATGTACCGAAACACAAAATTCATGACGTTTTCGTATAACAACGACATTTTAGTTGCTTCACCCGACTTTAGACGGTCTTCCTCACGAAATCAAACAAGTAGCAGTCATTCTACGACCTTTTCTCGAGTAAAATATATGAATCTTCTAGCTTAAGCCCTGTGCAGAAGTTTCAGTACTTAACGGAGCTCTTGCGTTTTGAGGCTGCCATTTTATTGAGACACATTACTGTGTTACTGAGTGTAATTATATTGGCGCCTTGGATAAACTCAAAGATCGGTATGATCGTAAACGTCACACAATTAACTCGTTTTCGCGTAGTTTTATCGAAGAGCCGCTAATCAATAATGCCACTTCAAGCATAATGTAAAGAAGCTCATAGATACTTCCAATGAAGTGATCCGTGGATTAAGGGCGTTGGGCGAGACCGATAATTCGGATTACAATTGTCCAATGTGCAATGAAACTGATCACTTTCTATTTCCATGCAAACTGTTCAATTAAATGGATGTTGTTCAATGCCAAAATTGAACCCATCCTACGATGAATCCACATTGGCCATGCAGAGTCTAAATAGAAGGTTGATTGCAGTAATTCTGAGCTCTTGATATTCGGAGGGGATATTTTGTGGAATTATCTTTTTGATCTTATCTGATTAGTATATATAGCAAAGCAAACTTATGTCGATGAATGGAAAATGGCCACATTATGTCCAATCCTTAAAAAAGGAATCGGTCAGTCATTGATCAAGTTTTTTTCGTTGAGGATGGTTCTTGAATTTCCAAGAAGCCAATAGCTCAATCCATCGGGGTGGCTTATGGTTTGCTTTGCGATGTCTTGGACTACTTGAAAAATATGTGAATTTATGTAAAATGACAGTAATTGCGCAATAACAATGGTGTTTCAAAATTGGGAACAAGCATAATCTCATATTAGAATCTATCTTTCGTGAAAGCGAAACACTCCAGGATAACATCTTGTACCGTGATTCCAACCAGATTCTGGCATACGGTTATGATAATAATGTGTATTATGATAATCTGAATGGCAACGGTGTTTAAGAACTACTAGATCTACTTGTATGATCACTGGTTTTAGAGGCCAAAACACAATGACGCAAGGGGATATTAAAGCGCGTCTTGTCACTGGTAACCTGGCTTTGTATGCCTTACGTCCACTGCTTAAGTAAAAACTGATCAGACTCGTTGTCATAAATGGCGATGAGAATTGGACCTTCACGGATGAGTATGAGAGATGGTTAATGACATTCGAGACGATGACGATCATTTACCGAGTTCTTTTCAACCACGAGTTCAGGAATTTAATGAAAATGACTCCTCCTAAACCAGATCATAAACGGATGGTGTAACGATCTCTGAGAGGAGTACCAACATTTGGAAGCAGCAGAGTGATGAAAATCGCGAGAAAAACTATATACAATAGACAAGTACATTTTCGTTGCAATTTTTCGAACTATGTCGCGACACTGACTACGAGTATTTTTTTGTATAGAAATGAACAAAAGTTTTCTTAATTATAGACTATAGAGTCACATATGTCGTATGCAAGCCGGTCACAGTCGTTTAGTACGTACATTCAATTAATGACCGCGTGTATATATCAGATTTTGCCTATATATTTACAATGAAAATTATCTAAGATGACAGAATTAATGTAACAGAATTTCTTATTAATTAAAAATGTTAATAAAAAAAAAATATTTCCTGCTCGTCTATATTATGAACAAGAGATGAAAATTTATTTTTCATGTATAATTTTCGTGTTTTTACTTTTTTTTTTTTATTTTTTATAAAAATAGAATTTTTTATTTTTTTGTACATAAACATCTTGTTGTTGTATATAACAGACGAGTAAGATACATATGTACACATCGAGATGAAATACGAAAACAAAAACGAAATAATCTTACATATTTTACGTGATGAAAAACTCCAGGAAAACGCCATCTTTTATTTGGTTAAAAATAAAAAATTAAAATTTAATTGAAAATTTATTGTTTCGTATACGTAAATAATTTTCCTTCAAAAATAATTTTCACTTCAATAATTCGATAAACACTTTTCAATTTTATAACATTTTTTTTTTAAAAACTTGTATTAATTTTTAATCACCAAACAATTGAACTCTTTGTTTATATACCTATATGTAAGTTTTCACTGAATTAAAACCAATTTTCACTTTGTAAAATTATTCGGTTTATAAACTATAATCACATAATTTAATATTTTTACTTTTCTAAGTCAGACGATGACGTGAATTCAGTTATAAATTTATTTATTTTTTTTGTTTTTTTTTTTTTTTTTAGTTTTTTAATAAATAAATAATAGAATTTTCTTTATAAAAATTTGGAAAATATTCTCTCTTCACGTTTTTATGAAAATTTTACCGCACAACTGAAGAAATATTTGTATACGCTTGTGTACATTTCGAAGGAAAATTATATAGTTGTGTGCGTTTATATATAGACACTAATATACATATACAAATATATATTTGGGAAAATGAAAGAAAATTGGTTTTGGTATGTAAAAGTTGAATGTATTGTGTGCGGCTTATAAACTTTATTTAATTCAGTGTTTTTTAACCGTTTTTCATATACATATACTCTTAACGATATCGACACATCCAAAACTTAAATGGTTTGTCCGGCCATTGTGCGTCAGTAATGCCAGTATACCAAAATATTACTTAAAAATTTACTGGACGCTAACCTGATGGTTCCGCGGATCTCAGTTTACACAGCCTTGTTCTTGTGTTTGTGTAAAAAACGGACAATGTTATGAGGATAGAAAATCGATTTAATGTCGATGTGTACGTCAAGTTTTTTTTATGTGTATTTACAGACGAAAGATAAACTAACGAAATTTTCCGATCAGCTGTTCAAAAGAAAAAGAAAAACGCTAAAATGCAAAATGGATCAAAACAATGCACAAGAAAAGGTTATTTCAAAGGGTACGAATACATGTTTAGTGCGGTTTGTGTTCGTGGTATTTAAGGAACGCAGGTTCAAGGACGAACTGTGAACGCGATGAATGTTAAATATTAGAAGTTTAAAGGTGACAGAAACTTCTCGCTTTAGGAAAGTTCTCTGAATCAATCTAAGTATCACAATTGATGTGCATATCAGATATCGTAAGTAAAACACGAATTTTGTGGGCAATAAAAGAGAACAAGCCGCTTATATCGGCTAGCCCAAATTCTATTAATCCAGCAGAAATACAGAACAACTCAGGAATTTGTATGATTTTTTTTTTCGGAATGTAAACGAAAATCGTTTTGCCATTTGACCTCGAAGAACTACCGATAAGTATTTCTTCACGAAGCCGGCTCAGACTGCCATCATTTTTAATTAAAAGCGATTCTGCCTAATCCTCTTGACATTTTCCCATAGCACTCGCTCAAATCAGTGCGCCATACATCAGAATACATGCAACCTCACATTTACATACATGTAGCCTCATACGGTTGGCATTATGCTTTGAATGATAGTCCAGAATCGATTATCTCTCCCAAATACTTAATAAAAGATTAAGACACAATCTGCTGTCCACCCACTTAACCATTCCCGCCAACTGCAAATCCATAAACGATAATCAACCCTGAATGATTTGTGGTACTCCTCTCGTTATATGATAATCTTTATTGCCGCCATTACTCTCGTACTTTAAAACTCTACTTCTTAAGTAATTAGCCACCAGTTTTGTTAAATACTTTGGTACCTCTATGCATAATATAAATACACATAGCACTATTATGGTATGTTAGCCCATTGACGTGCTAGATGTCGCTACTGGTATCGTTTTAAAATAATCAAAATATTTTTAAATGTATAATCGCCTAAATGTCATATATTTATACTAAATAATGACAATATTCTATTGACCCGACACCTGGAACATCAATGGGTGAACTGTTTTTTCTTATGATGGTAGTACTATGTGTATTTATATTATGCTCTATGCTTAGAAGCGTGCTTTATATACACTCCCACCTAGCCGAGTTAAAGGCATTTTTAACATCCAAAGTGACCATGGAACAATATTATTTGGAACCTCTTTTTCATCTGGCACCTGCAATCGTCTCTTGCGCCGTATCTACTACGAACTTAATGGTCTCAATAGTAGAGCGCGCCTTGCGGAATCCATAATGATTTTTAGACCGGTTCTCTTTGTTTTTAATATCCTCCTGCAGTCTTTCGCATCTAATCCTCTTTAATATTTTCCCAGCAAGCTGATTGGGCGGTATGATGATGGATTTGTTAACGTTTTCGTTCTACTCGGCAGAATTACCAGCATTTAGACCTTCCACTTCCTAGGGAATAATCACTCCTCTAGACTAGTATTATACAAGTTAGCAAACCGCCCCGGATATGAACGAACCGCAGTTGTTAATGCTGCGTTGGAAATTGTATCAAGACTGAAAGCCTTGTAGCTTCCCACTTTGTCACATGCTCTTAGAACCTCCTCCCATGACACTGGTGGAATTACTTCTTCTTCGTTCCTTGATTCAATAATTCTCACATAACCAGGCTGATGCAGGAATAACATCTTCTCAGTTTCATTTGCAGTGCCTTCTGTTAAACAAAGACTCCGTAATTTCTCGAATTCTGCAAATCACTCAACCAATTCTTATTTTCTTATTAAGCTTTCAGCATTTTTAAAGAAGCAATACTTTTAGTTTCTCCCACCAACAATTCAAGAGCCGGAAGTACTTATTTTTGTTCCTCAAAATCATCTAAAAGATTTGGTGACCCGTTTGAGACAAGTGTGAACAACTGGGCCTGGATAGTAATGGCTTCCGCAGAAGCTGTATGGACGTGGAGACACCGATTCATTTCCTATGCTCATGTTCGGCTTTGGCACAAACAATTCACAGATCTTTGTATAAGTATGTATTCGACAACCTTGCGCACATCAAGGTGCAATATATTTAGACTACAGTAGTACGATCCAGTGGTATCACAATAAACCACAATGACAGCAGCCACTCTAACCTAACCCAAACCTAAGGAATCTGTAAAAACTGCCCTGTAAGCCATAGCTTGTACATAAGATTATTGACTGCGACCCAAAAAGAAACCCAACTCCAAGATTGCCAAGGTGATCACCACTGTAAGCAACATATAGTTTAGGACACATGGTCTACAATTTTTGCCTTCGAGATTTAGAAGCATAAAGAGTTTATATATGCTTTTTATGGCAACCTTAATTTAGTCGCCTCCTAAGATAATTCAAGGATACTGTGGTGGATTCCTACTATATTCCTGCATTTTCACTCGAAGTGGCATGTTGCCTCTTCTCCTAAAACCACTTCTTTCTGGTACTAGTTATTATTATTTCCTCAGTATATTCTTATATTCTCGTCCACAGAAGCAGAATAACTTTACAACCTCGGTTTAACCTTGTTAGTACAAAATTAGGGATTTCAAACCAATACAAAATGAGTTTGGACTAATTGATATAGATTATAGCTAGATTAAACCTCATGTAAGATTGCATTGTGCATTCCATCCATTAAATTAGTACATTATCGTAATATACACTAAAAAATTTTACTTAACCGAAAATACACCATAAAATTTAAAACACACAAATCCATCAACATAAAACGTACTCATTTGTACACTACCAAGTCAAAATGTGCTACGCATTACGAAAATAAAAATAAAAATTATAGCAGTTTGTAATGACAGTCGCCGTCGACGCCATATTGAATTTTCGTGTTGTGATGTGATGTGAATTAAAACACGACAAGACCAAGCCAAGCTGCAACCCTAGAATTTTTTTTTTCGTCTGGCTATTGAAAAAAACCAAAACAAAAAGTGGCAATACATAATTTTTTTTTTTTTGTATCTTTTTTTTGAATTTATTAATTTAATGATAAACATAATATTATAAAACACAAATAGTTCGCGTAATTTATAGACTTTGTTTGTAAAAAAAAATGTGGAACGATGTTGAATGGAATTTGATTTGCAGGGTGTGCCTGCAAGATGGTGATATGACGTCGATTTACGAAACCGACGCATCGAATAAAACAATTAAAGAGAAAATTATGATTTGTAGTCCAATTCAAGTAATTTAAAATGTTGACAAGAACTTTGGCTTTATTGTGTGCTAATCAGATTTTATTGTTTACAGTTTGAAAAGGAATCAAATTTACCCGAACAGATTTGTTCGATATGTTTGGTCGATTTAACAACGGCCTATCGGTTTTATTCGAATTGCGAGAGTACAGAGGCGGTGGTTCGATCGATACAAGAGAATTTATCGGAATCGGTAGCGGGTGGTGAATTCGATGTTAGTTTATCGGTTAATACAAATATTAAAGATGAACCGTTAACGGACGATGACGATGATGGTGAAATAGATGAATTAGACGATCCAGACATTAATGATGATGATGATCCAGATGGTGAGAATATTGAATTTTTAGATTCGATTGGATATTCCGACAATTCACAGTCAAATCCAGACCTCATTGAACCCGTAACCGTACTAAACAATAATACGAATGACGAATTTGTGATCAGCATGCTAAAAGATGAAAACCAATTAGATCAATCGAATTTAGTCGAAGAACTTGAAATAGAGGAACAAAAGATACAAAACATTCGTCCAGTGCGATCGAACAAATTCCGTAATAGTACAAATCTTAAGTCAGTGGCGTCAGTCGAAGATATCACTACACACATGGACCAAAATGGTATGCAAACTACTGTGATTCGAATGCGAAATATTAAAGAGCACAATCCAACGTCGGAAACAAATGGCAAACCACCGAAAATTTGTGAAATTTGCGGTAACACATACAAATATCGACATGCGCTCGAAAGTCATATGCGGCGACATCGAGGCGAAAAACCGTTCGCTTGTTCGATCTGCGACAAAGCATTCGTTATTGCGTTCGAACTGAAACGACATATGCGAACGCATACCGGCCAAAAACCATACCAATGTAAATACTGTGATCGTAAATTTTCAGATTTTGGCAGTCGTATAAAGCATGAACGGTCGCACACCGGCGAACGTCCTTACCGTTGTTCACAGTGTGGCAAAAATTTTGCATATTCGCATGTTTTATCGTCGCACATGCTAACGCATACGGGCGAAAAAAAATATCACTGCGAGGAATGCGGGAAACGGTTTGCTAAAGGACATCATTTAAAGGCACATAAAAATACACATACGCGCGCTCTCATGAAATCGGCGGGTACCAAAATGCACAAATCCAATAATACATCACAGAAAATCGTTACGATCCATCCTAATAGCATTTCAAATAGTCGAGCACCCAACAGCCAAGAACAAGCGATCCTAAATAGCATGCTGAATAAATTGGAAGGTATGCCCTCGGATAGTGTAATCGTGATCACACCAGATCATGCTGGGAATATGAATGGCATCAAACTGGAATTAAAAACCGAATCGGTGGGCGATGAAGATCTGATAGCCAGTATGGATAGTGACGACCACAATTCGATTGTCAACGACGATATAATCGAAGACGATGGTGTGGAAGAGGGCGTGCTGACAGAAATCCACCATCGAGACGTTTTAATGATAGAATAGAGTTTATGTAGATATTATACAAAGGTAGGAGGAGCTCAATGGAGCTAAATTGTATAAAGCACTTCGGGTTTAGTTTTAAACAATAAAAAATAAATATGTTCTAATTTTATTAAAATGTAGCTTGAACTTTATTCGTAAGTTTGACCAAATTGTCGTGAGCACTTTTCAAATGTGGATCCAATCGTAGCGCCTGTCGATATGAATTGATTGCTTTTTCGATTTTATTCCATCGATGGTACAGTACACCCAAATTTGCGTGGTACAATGCATACGTTGGACGCAACCTAATGATTTCTTTGAAAATTTGTTCGGACTCCGCAAATTTATCCATCTTCCCGAATGCGTTGGCCCGCGTAAATAATATCGCCGGATCATCGGGATTATATAAAAGGGCTTGCTCGGACGTTTTGATCACATCATCAATGAGATTTTTATTATCCAACAAAGCCAAAATATTGGCCCATGCTTTAGCCTGCCGTGGATCGATTGAGATTGCTTCTTGCCACGATTTTAATGCCATGGTGTCATTTTTAAGCTTAATGTATAAATTTCCTAAATTATAAAGGCAAATGGAGTATCGCTTACGATACGATAACGCTTTTTGGTAGCACTTTAGAGATTCGTCGTGTTTATTGAGCGATGCCTTAACAATACCCAAATTCATCCAGGCCGTTGGGAATTCTTCCAAAATTTGTATTGATTCCTCGAGATACTTTTCGGCACGTCTAAAATCACCCATGTCCCGATATAAACTTCCCAGATTCATGATAGCCGATTCGTACTTTGGATACAATTCGATCGCTTTGTGGTAATATTTAAACGCGATTGCTTTTTCATCTCGATCTGCCGACAATTTAGCAATATTATAGTACACTTTAGCGTTGTTCGGACAAACGCGAAGCCCACTTTTAAACAGACGATCCTCATCTTTCCAATGGTTCGAACGCTCGATTGTTCGTAACATAAAAACTACGGTTATTACAACAAAAATTGATAGCGCTATGTTTTTATTGATTGTGTGCCAAATTCGATCTATCCCCAACGCAATTAATAAACAAAATCCAATAGATGGGGTGTACAACACTCTCTCGGCGATTACAAATCCGACTTTTATAATACCGCACGCCGGCAGAAATGGAATCAAAATGAGTGCTAAACCTAAATAAATTTTACGATTTCTTGTTAAAATAAGAGCACCTATAAATATATACAAGCCAACAATACTGAAGGTTCGAGGATCCGACACCGATTCAAGTAGCGGGATCGAACCAAACGCCCAATCAAAACTTAACCAATCGGGACACAATAACAACCAAAAATTAAATGCGTATAAATAATTTTGAGACAATACCCGTACTTTGAGTTGCTCGTGTGCCGCAATCGGATTATCCATCCTCTTAAACGTGGGACTCTGGAAGTTTATGATATTCAGTCGACAGTACAAAAGTACCAAAGTGTATAATGCTAAAAACGTTACACGTAAACCTAAGGGACGATCGAATTTCGATTTAAAATTTCGAATAATATCGTACCCGATTAAAAATGGAAGTATTGTAATTCCGGTCTCTTTAAATCCTAAGCTAAGAGCGGCCAGGCCGAGTAAAACGATCCAAAATAGCCAAGAATATAAACTTCCCGATAATATCTGATTGTACAAGTAAAATATAAATAAAAATAATATCGCGCTCATAAGATCGGCTCGTCCTACAATTCCCGACACCGCCTCCGTATGTATGGGATGTACTGCGAATAGAATCGCACCAAAAAATGGAATAAAACGTGACCCATCCACAATTTCATTGTACGTCCACAATAAACTACAACTAATTACGATATGTAATACTAAATTAACGATTTTCATAGCCGTTGGATTTAATCCAAACAATAAATTTTCCATTCGAAACATGAGGATTGTCAGTGGCCGATATGATTTATGACTCGATTTGTCCGTTATTTTATAACCCCAAAAATCATGTTGAAATATTTGTGATATATTCACCGTATGCAGATTAGTTACGTCTGGATTTTTGACGATAGCAACCGAATCGTCGAATACGAATTCACCGTGTAGTGAGTATCCATAGCTTATAAGGCATAGGGCTGCAATTACAAGACACTAGAAAAATAAAAGTATGGTTATGTATACTACTATAAAATTGTGTGCCGTATTATTTTACCTGATTTTTAATTGAGTATAATTTAGATGATAACATATTTTACATAAACGTATCGTTTAATTTAACATTTTAAATAATATAATTTTTACGACCTAACACATATTTGTGTTGTCAATTTTCTGTTTATATAAATTTTATTTTGACATTACAAATGAGTGCGTTTTATATGTGAATTTCTCAAATCAATATTATTGAACGGCAGGTAATTTTCATTCAACAACAAAAATTAAACTTTGGCAGCACTTAATATTGAGCAACCAATTCAATTAGAGATATATACAGGGTGCTAATCATGAAATAAATCACGATCGGTGAACTGAAGCCCCAACTAATTTTAAAATAGGTGTAAATATGGCAATTGCTGATGCCTTAAGGAGCCATTACGAAGGCTCTGATTAAATACGAGTTAAACTTCAGCACACATTTTTATAAGAATTGCTCTCAAATCATATCATGCCTCCACGTCTCACTTGACAAAGAAATCGAAAATGGCATCGTCCGAAAAGCGTAATAAATTAAACTCCAAAGAATCATTCTAAGGCTCAGGATTGCGTGAAAGGGGGAGTAGTAATAACGTTGACATAAAATACCTGGCAGTAGAACGGACGAAGAGTAACCTCGCGAAATCGGGGCAGTAATACATCCTCTACCGAAAGTGGAACATCAGTTCACAACTCAAATACGGCAGGAGTGGATAATGTGGTAGCCGACTCTTTTTGTATAGCGGGGATAACGAATTCAGTGAATTGCTGGAAAAACAATCAATTAGCGGCAGTAACGATAGAGTTATAATCATTCTTGGAGGATAGATTAGCACCAATTAGGATACGATTCTGACATATAGATTTCCTGTGGAATTGAAGAATTTAACCAGGTCGTATTTAACCATTTTAATGGCTTAGCTCACTGTTAAAAAATGCCAAAGGTCAAAAGCAGGTTTTGGACGTACATCTAGATATTATAGGCCCGTTGCTAATTACATGTGGACAGCGTTATTGAGTACCATCATTTGTATGTACAACGGCATGCAACCTGATGTGAAACGGAATTGTGGAAAATTATAGTAAAAATTCAACCCAAAATTGATCGGTTTAATCAGAAGTGTCGTTGAACAGCGTCAAAAAAGCACATAGCCTTACCTTCGTTGTAATTGAACGTACCCATCTTGTTGGATTATCAATATAATTTTTTTGCAACTAATTAATTTAACCTGTGGCAGCACTAAATATAATATTGAGCAACCGATTCAATTCGAGATAACACACATGGCTATATAAATGTGTTGGGATATTTAAAGGGTGTTCACCAAAAAGCCTAGACAGGCCAAAACCAACACAAATATTTTGTGAAGAGCGGAAATTTCTTTACAATTCGCGTAATATATAGTCGCAAAGTATAGACGTATCCAACGTAAACATTGCCGCGATACCGTGGGCAATTTGTGGTAAATTATGCATAAAAGATTTGCAATTGTATATCCATTTAAAATTCAAATTGGAAATAAAATGTACGGTTAACATGATGACAATTATAAGAGGAACACCCTGTACAATATTTAAATAAGCCGCTATGTATGCGTGTATCAAAAAGTAAAAATTCAAGAAGAGAATGTTTTGTATATGCAAGTGAAAATTTTGACAAAATTTAAAAATTTTTGAATTATTAGCAAATTTTTTTATTTATAATTTACTAATCATTATATTATGTAAATTTTAAGATTACGTACGCTAAGTTTTTTATTGTTCGAATTTTAATTTTTATTTTTTAAAAGTGAAAAAAGTGAAATTTATTTTTTTATTTTTTTGGTCAATTTTTTTGACATTTGCTTTTGCTGTCAAAAAGTCGCGATACATTCTCGAGTCAAACGAAAAAAAAAAAAGTTTTTTCGTTCATCATTATTGGGGTGCGGTTACCAATTTTTTTGTTATTTAGAATTTTAAAAAACCCAAAATATCTAATTCATCATCTCGTTATAATGATTAGTTAAATTCGAATTAAGTGTTTAGTGTAGTTATTGTAATCAACGATAAAATATTTACGATCAATATGAATGTGATTAACAAACGGAATTTTATTATATCGATATTCGTTTATTAGATTTATTCTTGTGTAACGAATTATTAATTTTATATTTTCGTGTCGAGTGTGTGATATTCGTTGGTGTTCACCTGAATTTTCAGTGGACTGTATACAAAAACAAATTTTAGTTACGCGTTGAATTATGTCACGTTTGGCTGATTATTTTGTTATTGTTGGATTCGATCATGAAAAAGAAAGTAAGTTGGGGTTCACCATCATAACGGACACATCTACACACAAAAATTTTGTTTTGGAAATCAAATTTGACAGGTTTCCAATATCTTGTTCTGATGATCTTTTCACAGTTGTTCGAGGCAGAAATTATTTTTTTTTTGATTGTTGAATGACGAACAACTGTCAAACGAAACACAGTGAAGACCTTTAAACTTAACCTCATATTTTCTCTTAACCTAATTTTTAGGTCTACGAACGGGTAAAATATTACAAAGATTTCCTGAAATCGATTGGCCCGATACACCGTTTATACAAGGAATAGAATTGGTAAGTTCTTACAATAATTTTAATATAATGAGACAAATCATTTCATCGTTATTTTGTCTTAAAGTTTTGCCAACCACTAGGATGGTGTTTATCAACCGAACGGCAGGAACCTCGATTTTTTGTGTCTGTCCTAACAGACATCGATGCAAATCGACATTACTGTGCTTGTTTATGTTTCAACGAAACCGTTGCTATAACACCAACCAAACCAGCTGACGAAGAAGAAGAAAACTTAACACTAGGCAAATCGTTAATACCAACAACGATTACGCATCATAGCATTATGTATGCGCCGAAATGTTTGGTGCTAGTATCGAGATTAGACTATACAGAGACGTTTCGGGTAAATATCTTAGATGGGACTGTCATTATATCCTGATATCGAATTTGTTATTTTATTTTTACAGAATTGTCTTGGCACAATTTATACCGCTTATATCGAAAGTTTATCGTTTGCCATTGAAACGTTAATTGGTAATATATTAGGATGTATACAAGTACCACCGCCTGGCGGGCCACAAGTTCGATTTTCGATTGGGGCGGGCGATAAACAAGCACTTCAACCACCTTTATCCGCATCACTTCCGAATACAGGAACATGTGTTAGTTTTTTATTTCAGCAGCTAGGCATAAAAAATGTACTATCGCTATTTTGTGCTGTGATGACGGAACAAAAAATTTTATTTCACTCGAGCAGTTATACACGTTTGACCGAAAGTTGTCGGGCACTTACAGCTCTTATGTATCCGTTTCGGTATAGCCATGTATACATTCCAATATTGCCAGCCGCACTAATCGAAGTTCTTTCGACGCCGACTCCTTTTATAATGGGTGTGCATAGTTCGCTACAGCCAGAAATTATAGATATGGTAAGAGATCACTACTAGAATCATGAAATTTAGAGAAGTAACTTGGAATTTATATTTTCAGATCGACATCATTGTAGCTGATATAGATGGTGGCTCGATCTACATACCTGAATCTCTTGTACCACCAGTATCACGTCTCCCCCAGTCGTTGTGGGAGTCAACGCAACAAGCTTTATTATTAGTATTACAACCAGAGTTATCCCTAACCGATTTGGCCTTTTCATCGCATAATTTAATGGTTCACGACCTAATCAAAAACCAAGTGATGATCGATAAAGAGATTCGAGCTGTGTTTATGCGAATGTTTGCAATGCTACTCCAAGGCTATCGATCGTGCCTCACTATCATTCGAATACATCCAAAACCTGTGATTACATTTCATAAATCGGGGTTCCTTGGTGCTCGTGATTTAGCGGATTGTGATTTTGTGTGTCGTGTACTGGACAGTATGTTTTTCACCGGATTCATTATAGATCGGGGTCCACCATGGCGACCATGCGATGCTTGGGATGAACTCTATAGTGGAATAGCAGATTTATTGCGATCGGAAGAAAAGGAACCAAAATTGATATTGCCGCATATCCAAGAATTAGCACAAGTTTTGTACACAAATGAAAATCCTAATCCTCAGAATTATGCACAAAAAGTTTTACGACCACCGGATGGAGCCTTCGCCAGAATTCATCAACCAGCAATGCCGATTATTAATGGTCAACAGGTTCAAGCGATTATAAACGAGGGATTGTCGAAAAATGATTTGCAATCACGTTTCCAAACGATAAGAACACCCCCTCGAATTGTACCAATGGGACCACATTTACAGACGATATCGGATGGACGGCCTGTGGTAAATAATACCGCCCGGCGACTTGAAGTATTGAAGACATGCGTAAACTGTATATTTGAGAATAAAATCGCCGATGCTCGAAAAAGTTTTCCCGCGGTCTTACGAACACTAAAACAACGTGACGCTCGACTTACACTGTGTCGTGAATTGGCACGAACGGTACAAGGTAATAAAGCCATGCTCGAACACCAACAGTTCGATTTGGTGGTGAAATTAATGAATCGAGCTTTATCCGATGATTCCGCAATGGATGAAAATGGAGTGGCTGCTGCCTTATTACCATTATCTACGGCATTCTGCCGAAAGCTTTGCACCGGTGTGATTCAATTCTCGTACACGTGTATCCAAGAACATCCGGTGTGGAAAAATCAACAATTTTGGGAGGCTGCATTCTACCAAGATGTTCAGACACAAATTAAAGCTTTATATTTACCGCGAATGCCGATCGAGGGAAGCCTGACAAATTGGATGGTCGAGAATGGTAAACTAAGTCCGTCAAATTCAAGAGATTTGCTCGACTACCGTTCATCGATATTGTCACGGGTGCAAGAACCATCAGCGCTTGAGATCGCAGCCGAACAAATGCGTCTTTGGCCTACAATGTCACAAATCCAACAAAACGAGTTAGTTGTATCGGAGGAATCGACTCTTTATAGCCAAGCTATTCACTACGCCAATCGAATGGTTTCACTGCTGATTCCACCCGATGTAAATACAGGAGGCCGAGTTCCAAAATTCGATTCACACCATTTAGAAGATGATACAAGCGTGTCGAACAGTGTTGTGGAATCTCGAAGTCGGAGTGAACATTCGGATGAAGGTTTCGAAGAAAGTGATCCGAACGACACTGGAAATGTTGTAGCTAAAATGGTCTGCCGTTTTATTGATCGTGTATGTACTGAAGGTGGTGTAACGACCGAACATGTTCGCAATCTTCATGCAATGGTCCCGGGTGTTGTACACATGCATATCGAAACACTTGAGGCCGTAAATCGGGAATCGAAACGAATTTTACCGGTCCAGAAACCAAAAATACAAATTCCGAGTTTACTGTCAGGCGAAGAGATACGTGGCGAACCGATGAGGTCGTATTTACTGCCGGATGGTCGAGAGGAAGGAGGGAATTCAACTTTACTGCCAGCGGAGGGTGCTCTTTTCTTAACCAATTATCGAGTTGTGTTTCGAGGATCACCGTGCGATCCACTTACGTGCGAACAAAATATTGTTCGAGCTTTTCCGATATCATCGTTAACTAGAGAAAAACGATTATCCGTACTAGATTTGCGCCACATTGATCACGTACTTCCAGAAGGGCTACAACTACGATCATCCACTTTTCAACTCGTCAAAGTGGCGTTTGATGAAGAAGTAAGTCCCGAGTCAATCGAATTATTCCGTAAATTGCTGAATAAAACACGATATCCCATCGATGAGTTTGGTCATTTTGCATTCGCCTCTAGCCAGGGTATGGTAATACAAACCCCATTGCACAAAGTTAAGGAGAAGAATGCTACACTAAAAGGTTTTGCCAAGAAAACACTACTACGCACAGCCAAAAAAGCAGGGTTCAAGCAAAAAGTCACTACAAAGCGGAAATATGTTCTGACCGGAGTAGATTTTGATGAGCAATCAAATGAAAATGATAACGAAGATGACTTGTCTGATGATACGACCGAAACAATGCCACGAGTCACTGTCAAAGATGTTGAACGACTTAAGGAACGTAGTTATGTTAAAGATTGGCAACGAGTTGGTCTTGGCGACCCCCAGAATAGCAATAGTTTTAGAATTACATCAATTAATGCTAATTATAGTATGTGTCGAACATATCCCGCTATTTTAGTAGCACCGGTCCAGTTTAACGATGAGTCGCTGAAAAGTTTGGCGCGATCGTATAAAAATAGTCGTATTCCAGTTGCAACGTGGCGACATCGGAATGGTGCAATTCTGCTGCGAGGTGCTGTTCCTCATGCTAAAAGTGTTATAGGAATGTTAAAAGGACAGCAGCACGGAAGTGTGGATTCAGCAGGAAATAGCACGAGTAGCAGTGGATCACAAGATCAGGATCGCTATTTTATCAAAATTATTCAATCAATGCCGCACACTCGAGCGATGCGAGGATGTGTATCGCTTGGCCTCTCAGATTCGAATTTATCAATAAACTCGCTGCTGCTTGCGGTGGATGGACATGGACTGCTTGGTAAAAATATAGATCTATCGTCGACGCTAACTCCGGATTTAAATCGACGTGGCCACATAAACAACTACAGTGGCGGAATGTTAAGTACATCAAATCGCAGCGGTATGATGGGCGGTGCCAAACAGGTGAATAAATGGGGATCCCTAAAGCCCATGCAACAAAACGTTAAAGAAGACCGAAACAATGATCTCCACTATACGTTTCAACGAGTTCCTTTATATGTACTAGGAGAAAAAAGTCAGTCAAAATCGGCCCGATTATCAGAAATGTGTGCTGAATTTATTCCAGTCGACTATACCGATGTTAGACATTCTAGAACAGCGTTTAAGAAATTAATGCTAACTTGCCTACCGTCGGTCTCGACTACCGAACCAAACCAAAGTTTTGCTAAACTAATGGAACAGTCCGAATGGTTGCAACAAATTAGAGGTTTACTACAGTTATCTGGCGCTGTGGTCGATTTAATCGATTTACAAGGTTCTAGTGTAACTCTAGCGTGGGAAGATGGATGGGATGTTACAGCCCAAGTGTCGTCACTAGCACAATTATGTCTTGATCCGTACTACCGAACAATAGAAGGCTTCCGAGTTCTCATTGAAAAGGAGTGGTTAGCGTTTGGCCATCGATTCGGACATCGTTCCAACCTAAAACCAAATTCAAGTTCCGGAGCTCTATTTGCTCCTGCATTTTTACAATTCCTAGACAGTGTACATCAAATTCAATCACAATTCCCATTGGCATTTGAATTTAATGAATTTTATTTACGATTTATGGCATATCATTCGGTATCGTGTCGATTCCGAACTTTTATATTCGACTGTGAGCTAGAACGAGTTGATTTAGGAATTGCGGCGGTCGAAGATAAACGGGGTTCGCTTAATTCTCATCATAAACAAATCGAAACAAATTGTGGTGGCTCGGACGACGATAGTATATATCCAGGAGGGATACGAGGCTCGTCGTGTAGTTCTCAAAAATTGGGCCACTCAATTTTCGATTATATCGAACGGCAACATACAAAATCACCAATTTTTTATAATTTTATGTATACACCCGATCCAGATCGACAAGTTCTTAGACCACAAACGTCGGTTGCTTCATTAGAACTATGGCGATTCTATATCGATGAAGAATTAGCTCAAGGTCCACCGTACGATCCGGAACTAGTTGGTAACGATAATTTAGAAGATGAGCCAGATAATAGTAAGCTACCAAAGCGTAAAGTGGTGACATGTGGATACGATAGTATAGAGAAATGTAATCCCGATTCATTTACCCGGTTACTAGAAGAGCTTAAGATTGCCGAAGCTGAAAGGGGTTTACTACCTCAAAAATGGCGACAAGTTTGGGATAAATTAGAACTACCTCATTCTGATTCATTAACACGACATGCTTCATTTAGTAGTGCTTTGGTACGTTCTCATGGACGGCTATTGCATAAACGATCAACATTAGAAATATTAATGCGAGGCCGATTGGCTGGTCATCATCAAGAAAGTTTTTCTCATCCACATCGATTTGAAAAACATTCATACACGACACCGACACATTGTAATTTGTGTGATGGTGTGCTTTGGGGCCCTATGTGGACCGGTCTCCGTTGCATGGACTGTGGTAATTCATATCATGAAAAGTGTGCCGAAAATGTGCCCAACAATTGTACAAAATATAAAGCTGTCGAAGGTGTGTCACAAACTATAATGCGATCGCAAGGTGATAATGGTAGTGTCGCATCGAGTGCTAATACGGGACAAACATCGTCGCAACATTTTTACGAGCAATTTAGTAGTAATGTGGCCGAGAATAAAACACACGAAGGATATCTGTATAAACGAGGTGCGCTGCTCAAGGGATGGAAACAACGATGGTTTGTGCTTGATTCAATTAAGCATCAGCTGAGGTATTATGATGCGGTCGAAGATTCGAATTGTAAAAGTTTTATAGGTATGTTGGGGGTTTTGGATGCATTTTAAAAGTGAACCCGAATTTACTTGAATATATTCTTTATACAGATTTAGCCGATGTACAATCAGTGATTCCAGCTCCGCCCGCTCCTATAGGTACCAAAAAAGTAGATGTCCGAGGATTTTTTGATGTAAGTAACAAAACATATATTCTTCTAATGTTCTCCACCAGGATATTTAATATTAGGAATTCATTTGTTCCCGTGCAGATGTGTAGTTCAAAAGTAGCATATAAATCTTTATGAATTTACCAATATTTGCTTTTAATGGCAAGTTTTAATAATTTACTCTAATTGCACCACTTTTGGTATCTCTTTAGTTAGTCTTTCATTCGGGCCCTTAATACTAGCCATATAAATCTGGTGATGGAACAGCCCTAAATTGTATATTTCTCTTCAAAAATACTTTTAGCGTGTGTCACGCTTCTATTGTTGGCGCCTAACTCCACTCAGTGCAATAATTTGTACCGCCGTTTCAAATTGAAACTTGCAATGCTTGCCACTAGAGGCGCTATATTTTTTTTATGTATACAGGTTGGCAATGGAAATGTCATACCGTTTTGTTTATGAAAAACCGACCAAATTTCAAAATGAAATGACGCGTATCCAAAATTGAAGTGAAAATTATATTATTATTGTTTTGCTTTGTCATGCAAAGAAAATCAGTGGTTTTAACCGCTATCTAGATTGTACGATCGATCATTTTTAATTTATAGTGTACACGAAATCGGTTTTTTATTTAAATTCTACCAACTGCTAAAAGTAAAATTAAAATTATTATTGGCTCTTACTTTGGGTACAAATTTAATTCCTGTTCCGAATAGGAATAAAATGTACCAAAGTAAGACACCTAAATCCAATCCTAAGTTTGAAATCTCTCTGGAATAACGTTAATAAAAAAAAACACGAAAAATAGAAAGCAAGAGCAACGAACACAATCGCCCAAATACAAGGTGGGCCAACTTGAACGAACCGATTTGAAATGCTTACAAATTTTTTATTTTATTTTATTTTGTTTCTTAAACTAAGTGTGAAAAATTACATCTTATAAATGGCTGCCATTTTGCTCTTAGCAGTTAATGACTCTTTTTAACACATTTTGCATTACGTTGCGCAACGTTTCTGGCTTCAGTTTTGCAATTTCTGTGCGAATATTCTGTTTTTTGTTTTTGTTCTTGAATTGTCTCTCTCGCGGTATGAGCTGTAGCTCCATCTTGTTGGAACCATATGTCACGATTATTGAGAACTAGTGAACGTAAACAATTTTCTAATATGGTCCGGTATACCGCCCCAGAGATGGTTTGTGGCTGCTAAATTTCATTTTGTTCAAGATTGTTCAAATAGTTGGCATTTTCTGTTGCAAGCAAAATGGATCTATTGGCATATTGTAGCCGTTGTGGTGCATCACTCGGCACTACGATCTGTGAGAGTTTTTCTACTTTTTATCTTGTTAGTTTGAGATTAACTTTTCTCTAAATTTATAATAGGCTTCTTTTCAACAGGTATTCTATGGTTTTGTTTTAGTGCTTTGTTTCTTATTCTTTGTAGTTTTTAAGCTACTTAGGGAAGCATCCCTTCTGCATTTTCTACTTTTAAAAAAAATCACTTATTTCCATCAATGTTTAGCTTTGTAAGCTCTACATTTCAGAATCAGAGGTATTAATTTGGCAAACATCATTGTTTAATAATCAAATTCTGTGACTGATTTCATTATTGTGTGCACATAGGTATAATTAGATGTGCCAATAATAGTAATTGATGGCGGTGCCTTCTCATTACGTTTAACTGGTTGTTTTACTTCGTTACTGATTGTTTTACTTTCGTGTTTTACTTTTTTTACTTTTTAAACCCCAATCTGTTTCTCTTACTAAGGCAGTGTTCCAGAAAAATTCGCCCGAATGACCATGGTAGTCAGTACCAACCTTATAAATCTATTTAGTTGAAGATGTTGGTGATCTTAAAATTTCTTGAAAGCTTCAAGGAGGGTGGATTTGACAGCATCTCTGTTGATGTATTCTTTTTTTTTGTTGTAACCATTGCTTAAATTAACTGATCATAATACAACTGCCATCCGTTCCCAGTAGCAGTTGGTAGAGGGCAGTGCATGAAAAATTTGTTTACCAGGTTCTTGGTGCTCGGAAATCCGACAGAGCCTCGTTAGTTAAACAGGGTGCACTCGTCTAGATGACTTTGACATATTTGACCTCATTTACTCCTGTCCCTATTCCTCTACTGACAATCATTGATTATTTTTAACCGTTTGTCATGCTCGCAAACCAAACATTTTGAATTTGTTCAAAAAATTGTTGTCTAAAATATAGACAATGATTTTGTCACTGTCTATATTTTAGACAATGACAAAACCAGGGTTTGGTATCAAGACTCTAATTTCGTCCTTCCTATTCGTGCTGCTTCAAAAGCTTATTGTTTTAATCCTGTTTGAAATATGGTTCGTTGCTAATTTGGCAAATGTACTCGTAGTCTCATAACTGCTTGCGAGCGATGATACAAACGCCACATTGCTTCTGGTACACGCACATACCTGGCCATGATGATTGGTTGGTTGGTTCCTCGTGTCTACGTTGAGGATTCTTGCCAGCCAGGATCGTACAAACTTCGACGTTGATGTGTACTTTGACCAATAATGTTATTAAAATATGCGCGTGAGGTAATCTACGCTTTTGGAATTCAAAGGTGTAAACGAAAGTCAACGATCAAGTGCACAGTAAGATCATGCATGAATATGATTTTAGTTTTTATTTAAAAACTCTGACCCACTAAATCTGGCAAGGGCATTACAGCACTGATGAAGCAAAAAAAAATCTCTTCAAGTCACATACAAATTGACGTTGACAATAAATGACATGAGACTTACTCACTGCGAAAATCATAATATCAAAATTCGAATACAGTGGCGTGGTGTGACGCATAAGTGAAAATCATAATAGGGGCATTAAACAATTAACGAATAAAATTCAAATCATTGGCTTCCACCTGCTGATAAGAATCGACAATCCATTGTTTTAAAAGTTTCAAATTCGCGAAATGAATTTTTCTTTGGTTGCAGTTTGTGATGTACTTTGCGGTTTAGTGACCTTTGCTCGATTAACTTGATCTCCTAGATAACTTTCACACTGCCCTCTTGGCTGCCAGATAGATTAGCCATATAGCCAGATAGATTCGCCATTTTTTTTTTGATAAGGCAGGATATTAGTTAAATATTAAGATCGACCCGGTTACAGACACCATGGCGGCCAATAGATAGTAAATTTTTGTTGGAGTAAGGAAAGGAAAGGTATGCCAGTAATGATAGAGTTGGTCCGGTTTCCCGGTAGCCAATATTCGAACTACTGTTAGTATAAGACAATCACAATTATAATGAACTGCTCTGCATTCAGGCATCTCTTGTCAGCAACTCCAGTGTGCCACCATTCATCTGTTATTTGCAAAGGATCCTGAAAACAGAACCTATTCACTAACTAATTGCTCTTAGCGGGAGGCTGTAATAAATTGGATTAGTTTTTGCCTGAAATTTACTATTAATTAATTTATTACATTTATAAAAATATAAAATTATAAAAATTATAAAATTATATAAATAGGGCAATTTTTCAATTAGTTCTGCCGATGACCACCAGTTGTATGTTAGAGATAAACAATACGAGAAATGTGTTATTCGTAAATTTTAGATTACATTTTGTTGTTATTTATCGTCATATTTTTACTTACAAGTAATTACTAATTAAATATGAAATTTATGTAGTTATAGTGTAAAACTGTTATAACATCACATAATGAAAGTTATAATACAGAATTTCGAGTTGTTATACAAGTAGTTCTGTTCTGAAGAAAATTAAATATGCGTTTAATACTATTTCGAAATAAAACAACATGTATAAGAACTCGAAATTCTTTATTAAAACTTTCATTATTTGATGTTATATCATTTTTACGCTACAACTAGATAAATTCTGTGTCTAATACGTTTACACTTGCAAATAAAAATTTGATGGTAAACAACCACAAAATGCAATCTAAAACTTACATTTTTAATTGTCATTTCCTTTTTGACTTGATTATATTGCCAGTATTTTAAATAATAATCATTGAACCAACAGAAAAAACGATTGAACATTTTTAATGTCGATTTCGATTGAAGAATAAAACTTGCACTGAGTGCAAAAAGGGTACTCGATTTACCCTGAATATGTTCGATTGATGAAAAAAAAACTGCTCTGACAGCTAATTTGACAGCTCTAGTGCAGGTTTTGCTACTCGAGGTTTTTTGGTCGAGTAACCCCTACTTTACACACACCAACAAATATTCTGTTTATTTGTCAACAATTAATTTGTCAATGACGGTTAATTTGTTTAGCGCAAAATTGGAAACATAATTTAATTTGAAATAAAAAAATCATAAATTTGAAATGTAATTTTGCATTATGGTTTGTTTGTAATTTTTATTCAATTGTGTTTAAAGTTTCTGTTAATTTTTCTGTTAATTTCCTGTAAATTATTGTAAATTTTTTATTAGAGTTTTTGGTAGTCAATAGATTTGGGCAAAATACATATTTTGACAGAACACATAAACACATGCATAAAGCTGTCAGAGTAATTGTCATGTTCGTTTGATTGAAAAAATCAGTGTACTCGACCAGAGTGGGGTAAAAAATCAATCGAAATCGACATAAATCTAAAATCTTTTTATTTTTAATAAAAAGACATTTTGAAATCACTCCCACAAGTATTTTGTTTACATGAATAATGTGCTTTATTCTAAAAAATGGTTAACTTTACTGTTGAATTTCGGCCTAAAAACAAACGAAATTGCACACATTTTTATGTAGTTTAATTTCCTCAAATCCATTTATAATTTTTATGTTTTTCACGTTAGGGTAAACATGTTTTACAAAACAAAACTATGACATTTCAATATTTATCCCTTACGGTGTCGCATTTTGCGACCAAACCTGAAACTAAAAAATTGCCCTATTAGATTTTTAAAAAAATTGATTAAACATTTCAAACAAATTGAATTAACCGCTTTACGACAAATACGTCCATATTCCTTCTAAAGTAATGATTACTGCAAAATTTGTTGATGCACGGTACTGGCAAACGACATTCAACGCACCGCAACTTTGTTCATTCACTTAGGGACTGTTCACACCAACCGCGAATTGCGAAATGCGAATAAGCTATTTTTAGAATATTATGACATAAAAAATAATTAAATACAAAATGTTTTTCTATTTATGATACTCATACATAAAAATACTTAATTTTAAACTAAATTTCTTCAAAAAAAAGTTCAAAATAATGAAAAAAAGGAAATTCGTATTTAATATGTCATAAACCAAAAATTCGTTTGTGTAAAAATTACTTTCCACTCGCGTTCCACACAATTTCACTAGCACAAATTTTGGCATTCGTACTAATTTTTCAAATCACAATTCAAATTCTATTCATTTGTTTGTGATATCGTAAAATACATTTTACCTAAATATTATATCTTTATTTTTGATTATGACCATTGCAAATAGAACTTCATTTGTTTATTAAATGTCCAAAATAAATAGATGTTGACATAAAAGTTCGCTCGAGTTTAGTGTGAATTTAATTTGCGAATTCGCGTATGGAATATATTTGCAATTCGCGATTCGCGTTCGGTGTGAACAGTCTCTTAAGTTTCGGCAAAATGGAATGTGTTGAGAATTTTTTTTTTTTTTAGAGGGAAAATCAAGCCTAACGTTGCAGGATTTTCGTCCGCCATGATAGTATGCTTGACAATTACTAGCATCAGAAAAGTGGTTTACAAATTATTTAAACAAAATTTAAAATTTTTCTATCAGTTATAAACTTTATAGTCCAATTTTATTGTCGTCACCTGAACCCACCATGCTATTGAAAATTATAATTTAACCGTTCCGCAGTCAGCATTGGTAATACATATACATATATTAATTATGTTTCTTGTACTTCTATTTCTAGTTGAAAACAAATCGTCGAATATACAATTTTTATGCGCCAACAGCTTTATCTGCACAAGAATGGATAGAAAAAATACAAGCCTGTTTACAATAAATAGAAATCAATGAATAAAAAAAAAAATATTTTATATATTTTTTTGTTAAATCAATTTTTTTTTTTACAAATATATATTATATATATTAATCGTTGCTGTTGTTGTTATTGTTTTTTTTATATTAAATAATTAATTAAAAATGAAATAGTTTTTTTTTTTGTTTTATCTTTTTTTATACATATATATGTAACTTTTATAGTATTTTTATAATTTAATCGAAAAGAGGATTTCTGTTTTTATGGTTTATGTTTTTTTTTTATTAATTTCGGCTTCCTAAAAATGTACAGTATCTAATTGGTATTATAAATTAATTACTACTGTTTTATTTATAGATAATATATATATATATAATATTTAAACAAACAAAAAAGAAAACATGATATTCCTAATCGTATGTATTTAAAACAACAAAAAAAAAAAAACAAAAATATTGAAATATATTATATTTAATTAATTAAAATTACAATAAAAACTAGAAACACCTCATTTTTATTATTTCTTTTGATTTACATGTGTAAAATAATATATAAATAAATCTCATGACAAAAAATGTAAATAAATAAAATTTAATTAAAACAATCGTGATGAATTTAAAATAATACTTATGCATTTATAATAATACAATTTTTCGTTAATTAATTACTGCTGTACAGGGATATTTTACATTTATAAAACGTTTCCATCTCTTTATTTTATTTAATATTAAGTTTTTTTGTTTTTAATTTTTATTATTTTATACTTTTTAATTTTATTAGTTTGTAAATATTTTTGATTTTATTTTTGCCATTTTATTATTATATTATTTTTATTATATATTTTGTATATGTAAATAATTTTATTTATAAAAAATTTGTTCATCACGATTTTATTAAATTTAAAAACAAAAAAAAATGTCAACTACAAAAATAGCTTGTGACACCATAAATGAATCTCATAATATTATAATATTATATAATCGTACAATTATATTTCAATATACAAAAAAAAAAAAATGCTCCAATCAAACAAACAAAAATGTATAATTTATTTTAACTAATTTTTATGTGATATATATTCTGAATTTTTTTATTTAAAAAATATATAAACTATATGCTGTATTATTTCAACAACAAAATTATATGATGAAAAAAGGATTATTTGAAATTTATTAAATGAAAATCATGTAAATTTAGGGTAGTAATAATAATAATAATAAAGAAAATATTCAAAAATCGTTATATTTATTATTTTTTAGGTTAAATTTTAAAATTTGTAACTGAATCTGAAGGCCCTGTTATTTATTTAATATATAACGCAAATTTTCTATATTTTATTCTTCACAATCTTTTAAATTACTATTTTATCTTCACCACCGTTTTCTATGACCGTGATCCACAGGTAATTAATTATAAACGGTGATTTTTTAACTATTTTCTTTTTGGCAACACTGATTTTGAGAGGTCGCGTATGTTTCGTGTTTTGTGTCACTGTCAAACATCTTTAGTTTGGTCTATAATTTAACCATGAATCGTCTTACAAACAAACAAGGGTTACAAATCATTGAATTTTATTATCAAAAATGCGTGCTCTGTTAAGAAAGTTCATCGCGCGCTTCTTCCATTTTATGGTCAGTTTAATCGACCCACTGAAGCGGCTATTCAGGCTATTGTGACTAAATTTCGCACCAAATTTACATTGTTGGGCATTAAATCATCAACACGCCTTACAAAATACAGCTGGTGCAAGAATTAAAGTCGAATGACCAAATAAAGAATGTTGGAAAAATTTCCTATAGCTATTAAAAAATCAACCTAATTGTCAGTTATGGGAGGTAAAAAAAAATAATGTCCGATCATTTCTTTGCCAATCATGCCAAACCAAAAAGCTGTCATGGCGACGAGAAGTATGTGTTCGTAAAATACATTTAAAATTTATCAATTGATAAAGTAAATTTATTCTGATTTGTTTAATTGTGGCTAGCGAATAT
This sequence comes from Tipula confusa, assembly GCA_963556175.1. Classification (NCBI taxonomy): domain Eukaryota; kingdom Metazoa; phylum Arthropoda; class Insecta; order Diptera; family Tipulidae; genus Tipula; species Tipula confusa. The sequence continues at coordinate 217,259,419 of OY744476.1, forward strand.
TTCGCGCCGCCACAAGACTCTCCTGCAAGTGAATTCTCCCTCCATACAAGTTAAAATTTATTTTAACTACTCAGCTATACGAACAGATCTAATTGATCGACTGAAATAGTTTGTTGTTTGTCGTTTTTATGTATTACAAACGATTTTCGGAGGCGGCTCACAAGTTTGTATAGCCCCTCGTATGGAGGTGATAATCCGTAATCACACGTATCTAATAGTTTTGGAACAAATATATCAGTCTGATTTGACTTACGTGTAGATGATGGGATCAAATTTGGCATGGTGGTGCGAAGTTGGTCGACTACTGTGTTATGATCGATTAGTTTCAAAAGTTCAAGTCTCATTACGGACTAATGACGTCTAGAACCAGATAATAAAACTTGTAGTTCACTGTCTTTCTTTTGCTCTTTGATTATCGTGTTGTATTCAAGAAGAATTATTTTGGAAGTTTCCGACATGGTTGCTCGTGATAGCGTATCCGCTACCACATTATCTTGGCCGTGAATATGCTGTATGTCAGTTGTAAATTGACTAATATAATCCAAATGGCCATCGGGTGTTATTTTGTGGCTGAGGAAATCTAATGTGCTAACTCCAAAAACGCATTTGGATGCTTTAATATGAACATCAAACTAAACTAAACGTTGAAACAATTGTTCAAGGTGTAGTTTGCGTTCTTCCTTAGTTTTCGAAGCGACGAGTATGTCGTCGATGCAAGCAAAGACAAAGTCTAAGCCTCGAGCAACCTCGTTCATGAATCGCTGGAAGATCTGAGCCGTAAATTCGAATAGTCCAAAGGGAGTCGTAATCGCTGTTTTATGAACATCTTCCGGTGCGATTGGTTTTATGTAGATATGCTCTTACGAGATTTATTTTTGTGAAAATATCACAACCGTTAAGTTGCATGTTAAAATTTTGGATGTGGGGGATCGGGTATCGATCCGGTATCATAATGGTATTTAACCTACGAAATCTCCACATGCTCGGCAATCGTTGTCTTTCTTCTTCACCAAGTGAAGAGGGACCGACACGGGGATGCCGATGTTCGACAAATTCCAAATTCCAGCATATGTTGGAATTCTGTGTGTGCGGCTTTTTGTCGTAATTGATCTAACCGACGAGGTTTTGATACTGGTAAGTGTCCCTCAGTAACAATATGATGAACCGCACGTTATGTGTAATTTATAGATTATAAATTGGCCTCTGCTATAAGTGAAGGAAATTTCTTCAATAATTAGTCATACCCATTCAATGACAAAGTGAAGTGGTAGCAGTGTAGTAACCGAAATTGTCGTGGGGTTGACTGACAGTGTAGTAACTGAATCAACTAACCGTTTTTGTTTTAAATCTACTAGCAGATCAAATTTGCTAAGAAAATCGGCACCGATAATTGAACGGTTCACTGCAGCCAAGATAAACGAATGCGTAAATGAACGTCTTACCCCAATATCGAGTTTAAGCAACTTTGTGCCATAAGTGCGAATGATAGTTCCGTTTGCTGCCGATAATACTATATCATGCTCTTTACGCGTGATATCCAGTGATAATTGTTTATATTTCATATACGGGATGACTGATAAGTCAGCGCCCGTGTCTATTAAAAAATTGAGGTGGTTATTTGTATCCAATACAAATAGTCTGTGCGAACCATACCTCATGTCGCAGACCCCACCTTTGGCGTAAAAGGTAATTTTCGATTTATTGTTTAGGAATGCAGGTGATTATATAGTCGGTTATTTGAAACGATGCGATGCCGACTATTTGTCGGTCACCGAATCCACCTGCGACTTTAATTGTTTTTTTGTCCGTTGACCGCATTCGTGCTGGGTGTCGATTGACTAACCCAAGTTCACGGTTTTATGCATCTTGTCGCGTCGGTTCCAAACTTGCCGTGGAAATAACACAGGCTTTTAAAGATGTTTGGCCTATAAATAAAATGAGAAACCACAAGTTCAAGATCTTGTTAGCAAGATACTGGAAACCAATCATCGTTGTGATGATCTAAACGCTCTATATAGTCGTAATAATATAGTCGTGCGCAAAATAAAAAGATGAAAATATGCATTTCTATTTTTCTTTTGGCTAGATTTCGTTTGCATTAAATTTGTGTAGAATGAATTGACTTGTGTTATTTTTAGACATACAACTTATTCATCTTGTATATACGTATCTGTGCGCTTAAAACCAAAAATTATGAAAAATGTTGTAGTAGATTTTTAAATGACAATTTTTGTAGTAGAAAACATTTCAATTAAAGACCAGTGAGCAAAGCTAATAATCTTGAACACTTTTTAATCGCGATTTATACATAAACTGCGACGATTTTATCAGCGAAAAATGACATGAAAACACATTAATTTACATAATTGTGTCAGATTTGTATAGTTTATTGATCAAATAAAAAAGAATAACAAATAATTTTTTCTTCAAAAATAAAAACTGAGTGTTGCTGTCCCTACTGCAACGACAATTGTTTAAGTTCGGCCATTAAAGTAGGTTTCGTTGAAATTTTCGTTAACTGATTAACTTCCAACTGTTCACCATTATTTTGGCGGCCTTTCAATTTTGAAATGTCTTGCAGTTTCTTTTGTATCATTTTAATACGTTTATCTTTCTCTGGATCACCCGTCGATTTTACAAAATTGCCGCTAGTGCGATTTGCTCCTCGACGTCCTGATCGGTTTTCGGCCGATTGCCGTTGCGACGTCTGTTCAGATCGATCACCACCATCTCGATCGTTTGGCGCTGCTGCATTAGTGTCGTTATCGCTTGGTCCTCGACTAAATGGACGATTTGGATCCCGATTATCTCTTTCTCGTGTACTATTCGGGCGGCGAGAATTTTGTTTGTTATATCCGTTATTGGTGTTGCCCGAATTGTTTTTGTTGAATGAATTGTTGCCAACACCACTAACGCCGGCAGGTGCCGACTGAGGTTTCTTCTCTTTATCGTCTGTTGGAACACCGCTACTAGATTCGTCGACATTCGAATTTTCCGACTTTTTCTTTTTATTCCAATAATCGCGTTTTTTGTTACCCGATTTTTTATCGGTTGATTTTGTGGAGGTTGGATATAATCCTGGAATTTTTGGAGTATCATCGGCTGTTAAACCGAGACGCACGTTTGGTGGCCGATATACTTCGGAACTAGGCTGTGGAACATTAGATTTAATCCCTTCAACTTTTTCAGAAGTAATAACTGGTTCTGGAAATACACCATCGGCAAAACGCTGCCATTTTATTTCGTACAGTTCAGCCGGTGTGGGCCAAACAGTTTCATGCAATAATGCGCCGGAATAGTGCCAAACTTTAAATCTGTAAAAAAAAATCTATTATCAAAACAGTTCTGATAACAAAATACCACAAACTAAAAAAATATAGCGATAAACAAACAACTACTGACCCATTTGACATGCGCAACCGCGGAGCTGTTGTAGCCGTGGCAAAACGGGTTCCCGATGGATGCCATTCGAGTTGAGTTGAATCTGGAGCCTGAATCTCAGTAATTTGTTTTTTTTTAGTCATATCCCAAACTTCGATTAACCCACGCAAATTACCGAATCCAGCGAGTAGCAACATGTTGCCAAAACTGTTATAATAAACAGCATTTCTTGGCCCACTCTCGAAATAGTGCACAGCATCACATTTAACATTGAAAATAGTTGCATTAGCTGGCATATAGCCGTATACTACACAAAATTCATTGGATTTGGGACTCCATTCTACAGCGTGAATTGGTCCCTCTTTGCTTAATTGGACCGAATAGGAATCCCCATTTGTAGACATGAAATGTAACGCCTGCTTTCCATAATATGAAGCACCCGTCTGATCGATTTCCGTCGAAGTGAGTAGTAACAGATCTGTACCTTTCTTGTTCCACAGCATTTCTACTTGATCAGCCTGAAAAAATGATTTACAACCAATTGGCTGGCCACTAACATTCGGATACTGATACAATTTACACATTGACGGCGCCCCTTTAACGCCTGGAACATAAAATGCTAAAAACTTTTTGTTTGATGGCGAAATAGAAAATTTTCCATGACGTCCCCCGCCCATTTTCATGACTGGACTCTTAAAATCGACGGCTGCATCAAAAAATAAAACCTCCCCACCGAGCATTATCCCCATTACAGATTCGTCATTAGTCCAACAGGGTTCCCAATCAGTTTGTTTTTTTAATACGGTCGAGTAGACTTCTTCGCCCGTCTCCACTTTATAAACAAACAAATTTGGTGAACCCTCAGCATTCAATTGATTGACAAAAAACACTTCCATTGTCATTAAATATGTGCTTTTAGGTGAAAATTTAACCGCAAACGCTTTGGGCCGTGGAAGAGTTGCCACAATTTCCCAATCGTTTGTTGTACAAATCTTAAGACTGTTAAAAGAAAAATTAATGCAAATCATTATACTGGGATAAATTTAACATCACAACACTTACACACTCCCATTTGCCCAGACAAAATATCGGCCATCAGGACTAAATTGACTTGTACGACAGAATTTATTTTCATCCCGACTAAATTTCCCGTCTTGAGTATAGGGTTCGTTTGAACCCATGGAATTCCATATTTCTACTCCAATACTTGAACGTACTAAAATTATTTTAACATTTTAAAATGCGATTAATATTCATGTATTCATTTTTGCTTAATTTATAATAAAAAAATTTAAATTTTGTTAAATAAATAAAATTACTTGATAAAGCAGGAAAAATATCGTGGTTCTTCGCCATTGTCATAGTCCTAACCTCAAACTTTTTGAGTTTGCTATATTCATAGTAAACAATTTTCTAGTAGTTTCGATAAAAAAAAATATTGCGAGATGCTAGCAAAATTTCATTGTTGCAGTTTTTAGGGGAAGTGCACCGAAAGAAAAACACATAACATAAAGATACTACAAAATCGTTAATATCGAGCCAATTAACGTTTAAGATCGAAAAGGAAAATACAAAGAATAGAACTACTTTTAGAATAGAACAAATTCTATTATTAGGCAGTCGGATAGATTTGTGGTTAGGGCAAATATTTTCATATCATCTGCAAAGCATTTCGTGAATTTGAAGACCTCGATAACATCATTGATAAATATTTTACTCCAAACGTAGCATCAAAATACCGTCGAGAATTATCAGAAATCTACACGAACTGCCAACAAGTTCTCTAACTTGGTGATGAGAATGGCCTGATCGATTCTATCGCAGGCTTTCGCAAAATCAGTATAGCTGGAGTTATAATTAGTAAATAGATCGCAGCAAAATGTAACTAAATTAGTGGCCGTCAAAGCTAAAGAAACGATAGGAAGTTTGGGTATGACCGACAAAAGCGTAATTGTAAAGTAATTCTCTACATCATTTGTTCTCCCTGATAAGTACTATTCATACCAACGACTTCGACTTTCGACTTTGCAAAACATTTAAATTCCACAAGTACAAAGCATTGATATATTCATACCGACGGCGTCGACTTTGACTTTGTCAAAATAATCGATTGACATTTCAAAATGAATGAAGTTGCTTTGTACAACTTTAAATTGGCAAAGTCGAGATGTGGAACGTATTGCACTTGCTTTGCAGCTAACTTCATTGCACTGTATTTTTATTTTCTTAGATTTATCACATAAAACTAATTAATTTTATAACTATTTTGATTTACTTCAATAAAACTTGACATTGTTAATAGAATCAATCTAAGTTTACTAGTTTAAATGCTTTTTAAAAAAATTTCAATTACGAAGTCCAAAGTCGAAGTCGTCGGTATGAAAAGTACTTTAGAATAGGCTAAAATATTGAAATTTTCCAAGGATCCAGCATCACTTCGCAGGCTTTTAGTTAAAACACTGAGGGCATTCTCGAATTAGCTGAAGAAGCAGCAGCAAATAGAAGTGAGAACTCTACATCAATGGATCAGAAGGGTCATCGGAAAATTTACCTACATGGTAAATTTACCTACATGGTACCACATAATAGGGATGAAGCAGGTCAGTTAATCAGTTAAGCTGCAACATCAGTAAGCGCACCACCCTTTACCGAATCCTTAGCAGCACCGTATTTGCTCCTTGGCTGAATTTATAGTGAATCTCTTGCCAGTTTCAGGATTGTAAGTGATGAACATTCCTAAGCGCTCCAATGCTTTTCAATATTAACTAAAAGCCATTTGTTTTAAATTTAGTGATGCCTAACCGAGCTAGCACATTGCAGTGAACTTTGTAGCACTGTCCAATTTTGAACGTTTTAATGGTAAACGGTACGCTAAAACCTTTGAGTTCTTGTCCATGATCCACTGTTGAAAATAATCTAGAGGTGAGATCGTAGCTAGTCGATCTGGCCTGGTCGTAGCTGGCCTTTTATTATTCCAGCCAGCCCCTATTCTTAAGAAGGCTGACGCGTATCATTTGAAAACATAATAGACGTTTGTACTGAGACAGAGTTTACTTAAAGATGAGTTGTGCTGACAACTGGTTGAGATGAGTCGTAAAGCAGAAAAGGTGATGAAATGTCAACAAACTCACCATCGTTGTCGATTTGTGGCTCTGCATATACGTCTTGCAAGACGATGTTGCCATTAACAATGATTTTAATATAATCGAGAGCAAATGCTGTATTTCATGGGACGCGAGTGCAAATGCTCCCCAGATCATTTTATTACAATTACGTTCAATCTCAAATGGATTGAAATTGCTGAACACCTGGATGATTGTAAACCCGAAAATAGACCAGATCTTATTGCTAAAGTTTTTAAAGTATGTAATAGAATTTCAGAAAGAGGTTTACCTTATCTGCATATGTGAGCCATTTTAGGTGACGAAGATAAACTTTGAACAACGCGGAAGAAATTTAGAAAATTGTTTGGGCAGAGATCCCAGACAAGGAAATATACCCTGAGCTTTACACAGTTGTTGTAAAGTGTATGATTCATGGTCGATGTGGAGCTAGAAATCCAAATTCTCCTTGCATGGAAAATAGCAAAACGCAATTTCCAAAAGAATTTGAAGATACAATTAATGCAAACATCGATGGATACCCAAATATCAAAGACAAGATTTGACACAAGATTCTGATCCAATTATTGCAAGCTGTTGTACCCTATTTTCCGAGTCATTTTATGCATCGCGATTCTTTGAAGTAGGAATCTTGGGTATGTCCATACGATTGACACGACCAATACATTGGTCAATTTTACATTGTGGAATGAGTTTTGATTTTCTCAGCGGTTGTACATCAACTTTACAGCCTAAAATATTTTTTATTTGGTATATTTTTTCAATATTTTCTTCCGAAAGTTAACATAAACATATTTAGTGGCTTTTTATTACGTAATTTCATTTTAATTGATGCTCAGTTGCTTTAAAGCCGTTTGCTCTTAGATAATAAATTATTTTTTCCGGTTTATATGTACGATATAAATTTTTGGCCATTACTCGTATAGGCCTAGTTTGTTTATTTTCGTCATTTAACATTTTGGTGAGATCTTTATACATTTCAGAATCTTTCATATTCATAAGTTTGGTTTTAAACTTGCCTTTGGGAGTAATCGTTTTGATTTTCTTATAAATTGAGAGTCATATAAACTTTCATTTCATCGATTATTACTGGTGGTGGTGGCGACACTTTGATTTTGTCCCTTTAAGTTCTTTTGCTGTAGGTGGACAAGACGGGTTGCTTAAATTCTTTTTTTCTTTGGCTGTTTACTCGAACTCACTCAGTTTCTCTGGCTAATTCATACTCTTCCATATATAGTATAAACGACATTTTTAGGTTTTTTACTTCTCCATCGAAAATATGTATGTGCTCTTGCATCCATTTCATAGTAGCATTAAGTTCTTTCTTTTCTTGTTTATATTCCGCTAGAGCTGAGTAGTTCCTCAATTTGAGGGCTTTTAATATTTTCCTGAAACGCCTTGGTCGTATTTAGCTGTAGTGTATTACTTACATTTGTTGTCCGTAACGTTGGAGATCATACAATTTTCCTTCTCATTTGAAATATGTTAGGCAAACTTTGACTCATTTCGTTATTATCTTTATCTAGTGTCGTGTTCGTAATAAAACGTAAGGCGTAATAAAACGTATCTTTCTTGCTAATTTTATTTTCAATTTATTGCAGAGCCATTGATTGCAGAGCGTTGATTCTTTTATACTCAGTCTTCTTTTTTTTTATTAAGACGTAAATATATAAAAATGTGCGGCATCTATGATTTGACACAATAAAATAAACATTTGTAACTCAACGGATAAAATACAAAAAGTAACTACGTTACAAATAAAATACATATTAAGATTACGACACTAGCAATAGTTGGTTCCTCTCCGAATCCTTGGAACCGACCTCCGAAGAGTGTGGATTTTTCTGAATATTAGATATACCACTTGGGGTAGTGTTATTGCTGATTGTTTTAATCATTGCTATTTTGGTTTCACATTTAGATTCAGATAGTTACAATGCTGGAATATGGTTCATAACAGCTACTTGTGACAACAATTTTTCATTTACATTGCGAAGGTGACAGTTTCCAATACGAGTCGCTTTTGTGGTGACAATAAACAAATCTCAAGGGCAAACCATTGACAAAGTTGGACTAGAACCAGTTTTCTCTCATGGACAAATATATGTTGCTTTTTCCAGAGTGACATCCAAATCAAATTTTGTGTACAAAGAAATTCTTTGAAACATAATTTCTGACTTAAATTAAATAAATAATTAGAGCCATATTTAAAATGTTGGTTTGACTGATCACTAAACAGGACTGTTTAGATAAAACGAAGAATTGTTATGAATTTAATGTTCAACCTGATATTATCGTTAGGAATAAGAAATACGAAACTTAATATTCGACCTAATTTTAATTTTATACATATTTATCCCTTTATGGACAGTTTTACTTATTGTATTTGTATATTGTACCTTGTATTCAATTATAATGTAACTTGAAAAAGAGAGAGGACTTACTCACATAGGAGCATGCTTTGGAAACGAAAATAAAAAATATAAATTTGTTTTTTTTTATATCATTATAAGCATTCGAATAAAAACTTTTAATGAAAGTAGACACGAGTTTTATTTTAAACACATATTGGCATTCAATATAAGTGCAGAACAATAATCAGCGAAATATAAAAATAGTATAGCAGTTTATTCCTCATGGGAACTATCGTCCTTCGAAGCAACAATATTTTATATACTTAAAACAAATATAACATTGTCTTCAACGCAGAAAATAAAGATATATAAACGTATCACATTTTACAACTACCATATCCTGCTGAAATTGGTCCAATATAAGCTTATAATTTTTTGTGTACACGAGCACATTACTAGCAGTAAATAACAAGCAAACATCGGTAAATTTGGATTAAAAATGTATTTTTATTTAATTTGTTTATAAAAAATTGTACATTAAATGCTTAACAGAATAAAAAAACACGATTTATTTAATTATGTATATATGTATATATAATGTGTGTATAAAATATTTTGTCATAATTGTATAATATAATAACAAAAAATGTGTATATATAGGTCCACTTTTTTCCATATATTTTGGCAACATAATTTAACAATTTTTTGAATAACTAAATGCACTGGATTCGGTTTTAAAAAACGAAAAAAAAAAACTATTAAAAAAGACTAAAAACTATTTAAAAAAGAAATTAACTGAATTTAATTTTTGTTTTTGGTTATTTATATTGTATATCTATATTATATGTATAAAGAGAGCTGTATGGATTCCAAATTTTGATTCACACTGGTTCGAATGTTTCGGCCATGCTTCCTTGGGGTTTCAATTTCAATTTCATTTTGGAAAAGGATGTTGGAAACATAAATGGGCGGTGGTTTTCTTCAGTTATAAAAATAAAAAATAAAATAAAAATAAAACGAAAAAAAAAAAATAGGAATCAGATTTTCAGGGTTTAAATTTGTAATACTATCGTTTAGAAAAATAAAAAATCCCAATCATGCATCACACGCTTAGTAGTCAATTGCCTTGGCTATCCTATCTAGTATTAAGTATAATTATAATTATATAAGTACATTTTGTATTTCTTTTTTTTTTATAAAAAAAAAACCGAATGCACCATTTTATTTTGATTTTTAAAAAGCTTTTAGTTTGTTTGTTTTTTTATTAATATTATTATTTATAAATAAAATATAAAAGTTAGTTTAAGAGATTCATTATAAAAAAAAATGTAAACTTAACTTAATAGATCCTTAAATAATATTATGTATCTAGAGTTCGTATAAAAAATAAAATGCATAAAAAATAATTCGATGTTACTCTAGTCATAATGACCATTTATGTATAAAGCGCGAAAAAGTAATTAGAATTAAGATGGAGTAGGATTAAAGCAGCAGGTTTTTAAGGATAATCAATTTTTGTTGGTAACTATATACCTCGACAGGTACTTATAAAAAAAAACAGTTCGTTTCGTACATCAAACCAACCAAATTTATTTTAGAGAGCAGGATATGAGAAATCATGTTAATACGGATCAAATCGAAAAAAAAAAAAATTATTTTCGGGGCAAGTGACCGAATATTAACACAAAACATGCAATTAAAATTAAAATAAATAAATCTGTTACATGGAAAATATGTATATATAAATACTGGAAAATATACAAAATCACTTATTAAATCTTTGTTTCTTTGAACGAGATAATATCACATGTTTTCAATATCATTAAGAGCTCATCACCATAATACAGTTTTTTTTTATGTTTGCTTTAAATATAAATAAATAAATAATGTATATAATGAGAGAGAAATATGTATATAAAAATTAAAAATGCGGTGCGACATGATTCCCGCGATATTTTACAATATAAATTAATAAATGCATGAATTGAAAACATGGAAATTTAATTAATAAAAATAGTAAAACGTAAAAGAAAAATTTCAAACACAACCATACTCATACCAAACAGCTGACTCTTTACTTTTGATATTATTCTTTTTCCGATTATCATCTTTCGACGGTGTCGATGTGGTAATTGGGCCACCATTTTCATGTTCATACTCAGTATAATTTCCCACAGCATCATTACCAATCATTGTTGATATCCTATTATACATTAATACTGTTGATGGTGCCGGTGTTGTTGGACTTGTTGTGGTTGTTGTTGGTGCCGATTTTGTATCATTTTGATCGGTAGTGTTTTCATCCGGTTTTGAATTAGTAGCACCACCACTACCACCTGTTGTCGCCGACGTTGAATTATCATTTATTTTAGGAATTTCATCAACCAAGTATACTGTTCGTCGACTACCAGCCGAGCCTAAACTCAATACTGGGACTTCAGGACTGGGGTCAAGAGACTGTGAACAATTCGTACTATTATTATGCGCCGATTTACTCGAAGGAATTTGTAAACTCGTTCGCGATATACTACCACGAATGAATGGACTTGCGCTTAACGATTCGGCTTTAGCATTTTTATGTTGATTTATCGTATTACGCGGCAATGACTGTCGTAATTTATAATATTTTTGTAATACGGCCGTATCCGATAAAGTACTTGGCTCCTCCGCACTATTATCCGAATCGTTTCCTATTGATTCGAGCGTAGGTGTTGATGGTTGGAGTTGAGATTGTTGTTGCGAATCTTCGATCCATGATTTACGATTCTAGAATGGAATATATAACAAAAATGGGAATTGTAAGGTTTTTGATTATCCTAGACACTACATAGTTTTTATTGCATGCAAATTAATTTAATTCATTATTTGGGGACGTCTTTTCTGTAAATATAAAATATAATCGTTTAACTTAACTAATTTAAGTGCTTTAATAAATAGTTTTTTTGTTGCATGCAAAATTAATATTAAAAGCGCGTTAGGATTAAAAACTTAATAGATTGTATTTTTCAACACTTGAGCGCTGTAATCGCAAAAAAAATGTGTATTAACTATTAGTGGGGAAATGAATTTAGCAGCCCTTGAAGCACACTAAATACTTACCCTGGTTGGAAAACGATTTATCACTTCTGAACCAGCTTTTCGCACCCGTTTTAATACTTCCGATCCGAATGTCTTCTTCTTCGGCGAACAACTATCCAACTTACGATAATGTTCCATAATTTTCTCTTCTAACTTCTCCTTTTGCCGATTCAAATTATTTACTTTGTCGGTCAATTGTTTCTCCTCCTGGTGGAAATGTTGCTTGTCTTCGAGCGAATGTGCCAACAATTCATGGTACTGTGTCAGCACTTGAGACGCATGTTCCATAAGGGTTCGACGATCCGAATCTAAATTCGATGTCATTTGCACGAGCGTCTCGCATTTTTGCGTTTGTTTTGTAAGTTCGATTTCGAGGGCGAGTAATTGTTCAGCCCGATTACCTAGTTCACCCGATAGTTCTGTATTTTGTAATTTTAGTCGACTATTTTCCGTACGTAACGTCCGATACATATCATGAATATTTTTATATTCCTCTTTCAGTCGATCGTTTGTCGTGAACAAACTACGAAAATCGTCTTTGAGTTTGGAATGTTCACCGCGCAAATTGGTCAAATTTATCGTTAACTCCTTCATCGATGTAATCTCGAGTCGTAGCTCTTCAATTGTTTTTTCTAGATTTGCGTTTAATTCCTTTAAATTACGGTTATCGAGTCGTACGTCTCTTAAACTAATTTTAAGAATTTCTTTCTCCTTGTTGATGTTATCGTACTCGGAATTAAGTTGTTCGTGCAGACACTGCAGTGATACTTGATCTTGTAACAGTGAATCGTGATGACTTTTGACCGCATCTAATTCTTTGACCAAAATATCCTTTTCGGTCGCTAGTTGTGTATTGGCCAGCTGTAAAGCAATGTGTTGCGTATTTAACGAATTAATCTGTGAACTTAATTTTGACAATTCGACATTTTGATTGGCGTTCTCCGATACGAGCAATTCATTCTTCGATTTTAATTCAACATTTTCGTTCGTCAAGTGTACATTTTTCTCTTGCAACACAGAATCAGCTTCACTGGTGTTTATCACAAAATCTATATTGGTCACACTCTTCGGCATAGCGTCGTTGTGTCGTGGTGAAATTTCAATTTCCTTTTCGACTGTGTAGATCTCCTTGCGATGGCATAGGATACAAATGTCGGTGGAAGCCACCTCTTTGCCAAAATTAAGCATAATTTCGCGAACCGTTTTAAACGTTTCGGGATTTTCGACAAATTTCTTAACAATACTCTCGACATTCAAATCGATATTTTCGTTGTAAACGAATCCCATTTTTTCGAGATCTTCTTTCACGCGGTTCGTTGCTAGGGTGGCCGATACCAAATCGTTTTGCAGAGTTGATATTGTTTCACAATTTATCTGATTCTGCATTTCGAGTTCTTGATTTTTATGTTCTAGTTCGACTTGTTTAACATTCATAATTTTGTAATCGTCAATGGCTCGTGCCATTCGGGCCGTCTCTTTAATTTTGTGATCTAACTGCGTGGCATTTTCATCGAGTATCACATCTTTGGTTTCGATCGTTTCGCGCAGTTTTGCCACCTCTTTCACCAGATTAGTATTCTCTTTTTCGGCATTTGTAAATTTCGATTTTAAATCGTATTTCTCACGCTTCACTGTATCGAGTTCGATCGTTTTCGCGTGCAACGATTCGATTTCTTTCGCCTTACTATCCACGATTCGTTCCAAGTCTTGAGATCGTTTTTGTAAATGATCGGATAAGGTTTGAATACGATTTTTGTCTTTGTTCAGCATTTCGATGTGATTTTCGAGATCGATAATTTTTAATTTTTCCAATTCACGATCTTGATTTTGTTTATCGATCACCTGTTTGTTTTTGTTAACGGAGTCCTGTAATTTTTCGACCTCTTCCAGTGCATTTTTAAATACGGTTTGGAGTTCTTCATTTTGTTGCACCAAACGATTACAATTCTCTTGCAGCTGATCACTTTTAAGCGATAATTTTTTCTTTTCCTTTTCCAGTTCGAGAATTTTATTCGACGATTCGTGGAATGATGATTCCTTGAGGGATTCGAGCGCGGATACCAGTCGTCGATTTTCTAGTTCTAATTTTAAGGCGCGGGTTTGAGCATTATTCGTTAATTGTTCCGACAAACTGTTATCGGCCGATTTATCTTCGAAATTTGGTTTTAACGACTCAATTTCTGAATTAAGCGATGTTAAATGTTTGGTTGCAATTTGTAGCTGAGTGTTTTCGTCAAGAAGTTCTTGTAGCTTAGATTTATCCGAGTCACGCTCCAGCGAAATATCATTTAGCCGTTGTTTGTATTTTATGATTTCTGACTCTAAAGACATTGTGTGTTCGCTTCGTCTTCGCGAACGTTGTAATTGTTCTTCAAGCATTTCTTTCGTTTCGAGCAGTAAACGATTATCTTCTCGAAGTTCATCAACTCGGGTCTTATAAAATTCAGCATCACTTAATTTTTCCCGAAATCGTTGTAATTCAATTTCTAGACGATCGGCTCGATCTGCACGTTCTCGGAGTACATCTACCTCGTCCCGATATGCTGCAGCACGTTTAGCTTCGGCATACCATGCTTGACTCTGAAATTAGATGGCATAGTGTTAAAAATTTTAAATGTTTAATGAATTATAAATTTACTGACCTCCGTTCTTAATTTTTCAAATTGATTACTTTTATGGTCTAAGTCCTCTTTAATTTCGAGATAAGTCTCGCTCTTTTCCTCGAGCTCTTGTCGTATTTTACGTAATTTTGATTTTAGATCGGCCAACTCCACAGCCAAATGATTACTTTCCGACGAAGATGTGGAAGATGTCGAATGTGATGGTGTAATTTTACTAATCACGCCATTAGGCAAATCGTTCGCCAAACTCGATATCCAATTCGAATGATACATATCACGTTCTTTGGCCAGCCGAATTATATGATTGTACATTTTATTCGGCGCCAAATGATGTAACGAATCTTGTGTCAACACCATTGTTTGATTATCGGTCACTTGTTTTATAAATTCAACAATTGCATGCTGTGTTTCGATATCCAGTTCCTTAATACGGGCTATAAATATTTCCTTGTTTGGACATTGAACTGCAGCACCCAGTAATAATGTCATCAGCACTTTCATTTGTTCTATGCCCGATTTACTTTCGGGCGAATATCCTAACACATTACAATCGGGTAGTTCGAGTAATGTTTGTCCTAATTCATCTTCGTACAATGATTTTAAATTTCGAACGATTGCATCGAAATTTTTGGCTCGTGCATTCATAAGGGCTACACCATCTAATTCATCGAATTTTACAAGACTATGTTGTGGTTCCGGATCGATTTGTACGCATATACTGTATAAAATCCAACCATCAAGGAGGGAACTGTAGCCACATAGTATTTCGGGATTTGGAAGACATGATTCAACCTGTCGACATTGAAATAAAATGGTAAAGTGGTAAAATAATTTGATTGTAGTAATGAAACTCTTGGAGAGTTAGTCCTTTGCCTAAATTTTACTGTTTATAATTTACATGCCGAGGATAATCAAAGAGAATATTTTTACCAAAATTTCGTTTCCTTCCCGAACAAAACTTTTTTTTTATTTGACCCAGATTACTGATACCTTTAAGTTGAATCAATTTAGTAAGAAAATCTTAAAGACGCCAAATCGTATGATATGCCTACCTAACCGAGAAAGCTTTTTATATGTTTGTGCCTTTAGATCGCCATTTGAATTCTATGTTGGTTTGGAATAAAAATAAGGACATGATTGAGGATATTTGCCACAAACTTCTCGAAAGTGATAAGCATTGCACCAGATGTAAAATGTATGGTATAAAGAATGTTCAACCCGCTTTTAAGATAATAAGATTTACTTTATACTCAAAGGCCGTTTGACTACTACTGAAGGTAGCTTTTTTTCGGTGGAGGAGGAATCTTCAAAGATCAAAGAGTCCCATCGCACTTGCCACTCGTTCCCTCACGGAACTTATTACAATTTTCTTTCTTATTCTCATCTCCACAACGGGAAGACATAGTTAGACGCTCTTTATCTAATAATTCCACTGTCGGCATTCAAAAGCCACTTGTTGCTTAAATGTGCATTTTTCCATGGCACTGGCTCAAATTATTTTTAAGCCTTATTGTCACATACCCTTAGAACCGTTCTAGATATAACGTAGAGACAATATTTTCCAACAATCGTGGTATTTCTGTATAACAAGCTATTGTAATGTAACCAGTCATTGGCACCTGATTTTCTGCAGTTTTTGACAAAACTCCAACTTCCAACATAAAAATAAAAAACTTTTCGTCAAACATTTTATACCTCCAGCAATTAAATTTCCCGTTTTTTTCGGAACATCACTAATCCATGTGAGATAACCGCCGAGCTAGTACTACCCTTATGAAATGTGGGGGTGTTACTAACATTCAGCATTACCACTGGATGTAACCAAAATACTTCCAGTAGAGCTTTACATACATTATTAGTAACTAAACTAATTGGCTTCCCCAATAAACGCCCATGCATTAAAGTCGGATTTAGTACTGCTAGAATTTTCTTGAGACGTTTTTGCCACAGACCTAGCGCTAGTTGGGAAATCTGCGTAGGTCTACAGTGATTAAAATTTAATTGGATCAACCTCATAATCTTCGTTTCATTTGCAGCGCCTTCCGATATTTCGGACACATCTAACAACTATTGGAATGTCTGTTTTCTCCATTGCTTTTATCACTACAAAGAATGCTTTCCGGATCATTGCTGACGATATTCGAGCCAATTAAACGTTTTAAAGGCTCATTAATTTCTCGAATTCGGCAATTTACCATGGATATGTCATTCTCCGCTATTTGACTTGGAAAGCTAATCACTGCCGAAGATTTTTGTCTACCTTTTCTTTCTCCTACTAGCGATTCAAAAGCCTGACGTACTTCGTCCTGTATAGTCACTATATCCATGTTATTTCTACCAGAGCTTCCTGTGTCATTTTTTAACATCAGATTCTGACCAATAATTTTCCCTAATTGGGATTGGAAAGCAGCTGTTTGCGGTTGGTTCCCAGTGCTTTCGAACTTGTAATAATTATAGATTCGGCAGCCAAGTTCCACACTATTAAAACATTGCGGTCGTTGGATTTTGACAACTGGCAGCACGCTCGCTTACGCCCTAAAGCCGCCGGTATTGAGGTTCCTACATCCTAATTTTGTTGTTGCTCTTCTTCATTCTTTGTTTTTTACTAGGGTGCTTTCTATTGAAAGAAACAAAACCAGGTACAAGCTGTAAAATACTACAGCTTGTACCAGGTTTTGTTTCAGCCGCCTCTAACATGAGGAACAGAAGCCGATTGTAGCTACTTTTCCTGATGAACATTGTCATTGTTATTATTTGACGTTTTTATTGCATGAGAATGTCACTCAGCCTTAGCCTATATACATTGTCGCGCCGTCGTGTGTAGTCTTATTAACTGTTATCAGTATGCTTAGCCATTAAAAAAACCTGTTTTCGTATTTGCCACGAGGAGGCGCGCATACAGATCTATTATCTAGTGTCAGAATTGTGTAGGAGCTTGCACTATCTGCTTCTTAGAACAATGTCACAGAACCTTTTAAAAGCCATGATGTTTCTTGGTCATTAAAATTAGTTTGGTTGCTGGTCACTTAGCGCTCAGCAACATCATTAATTGTTGTCTTTCTTCTTCGACAAGATCGCAGCTGAAGAGCAAATGGTCCATGGTTTCATTATCATGAGGCATGTTTCGCTTAACTGGAACCTTTCAAGGTAGGAGGTTAGCATTTGCGTAAACGGTTCACTAAGAACGAGCCATTTCTTATCCTTTCTTTGATGTTTGGAAGAAAAATTTAAGTTGTTCTTCTATCCAGCGAACTGTTGCATCTCTTTTGCCATTTTGTAATAGATGCTTTTTGCATCTGCCTTTTGAGCGAACCTATAAAGTTTTCTTTTATTTGTCCTCGTTCCCGTAGCTTACACTTTGGAGTTCTTTTTAATATAAACCTAGCAACTCTTTCTTCCAATAATATATCAATTGGTATCACGCCAGCTAACACTTAAAGTTCTACGGTGCTGACAGTTCATTTTATCAGCCCAGCCAGCACAAGCATATGTAAGTAATACAACCACTACACCTTCGTGGATAGTTTTGAGAATCCTTTGTTTAAGGCCCCAAGTTTCTTAACTACTCGTTTCAAAGTAAGAAGTCTTTTTACTGATTTCTACAATCTTTTTGACATGTGACGTGACACCGAGTCTTTCATCAAACTCAACCCCAAGACATTTAAAGTTTTGATCATCTTAATTCTAACTATATTCACAGGCATCAAAGGTGGTGTTCTGATGTCGACCATTCCTTTAAGTTGAATCATAACCATTTTGGATCATACGCTATTTATAGCTGCAACACCAATAAGTCATTTTATTGATAGCACTCTGCGTTAATTTCTCAACGCTTTCAGCTGATGAACAGACGATTCATGACAGTTTTGGTCAGGGTATTGTATTTTATTTCCTACCTATTCGACGGAAATCCGATTAGAGATCCCCTATCAGCCACCAGATGACGCGCCCGATGGGAGACTTATAACCAATCGGTGAAACATTTGTCTCAGAATTGAGGATACAAGAAATATTCTCAATACAACTGACAAGTTGCTGCAAGAAGGTATACAAAAAAAGTCCTTCTTGATAGAAAGGTCATGTTACTTTGAGGTTTTTTTTGCTATTTTTAGTTATTGTTCCTCCTACAATGCAGTCTGCTGTGATTCAGATAAGTTTAAAATATATGTACCGGCATAATTTGGGAGGGCGAACACTTGATTTGGGAACAACTAACTACTAATTTTTGACGATGATTAAGACGAAATTTTGAAAAAACATTCTTACAAAAAACAACCCTGTTTTGTCGAGAAAAGTAATTTTACGCCGAAACAATGTACATGTGGACAGAATCAACAATTAAATTATTGATGAAAGTGAGCGTCTTAACTTGTCACTAAAATATGTAAATTCCATCAATCCGATTGCCCTAACTCAATATACCCTGCGTTTGAAATTAAAACGTTGTTTTAATTTCAAGGATGGTGTAAACAGCTTTCAAGTCTAATCAAAGTGGCAAAAACTTTAATTAAAATTTGACGAATTCATTTGAATTTGACAAAACGCAGTAATCTGATTTAAAATTCTATTCAATCCACAACTTGAACCAAATTCAAATCGGAAATGTTTCCTTCAATTGGAATGTCATCAACAAATTGAATCCGTTACTGAGCGATTTTGTTTTTACGTTGACCACAAATTTGAATTCAATAAGCTTTTGTTGAAAAAAAACCTAGGGGATTTTCGCAATAAATACAGGAATTTGAATAATTTAAAAGAGGACAATATTTTATGAGTTTTGAGAACATGATTCAACCTGTGGAATACAAAACAACAACAACAATAATAATAACACAATGCGGTATCATTATTCTGAGAACGTACTCTATTTTTATGACACCGATCGATTCCAGATAATCTACACGATAATCGTGCTGCATTCATACACACGAAATTCTTTCACACCAAATATAATTCTATTATATTGTGCCTAATAAATCTTATTTCAGAATTCCTTTCACAACCAACAAAAGTTTTCGACACAAAACTATTTAAGAAAATTCGTCGATATGCGCTATCTAAAAATAGTGGAAAACTAATAACAATTTTATTTTTGGTAATATTTAGCCCCGTTTTCTTCCACTAATAGTGAGGTACAAATAGTGAGAAAATTTGTTTTTTCTTTTTGTTGTTTTCAAATATCTGACAAATAATAATTATCTAACATAATTTTTACTTTACTTAATTAGTAATTAGTTGCATAATTACACTCTTGAAGATCTCTAATTATGCTGTGTGTTCACGTAAATTGAATAATGAAAGTGAAAAAGAGATCAAACGAACATTTTTATTAGTTTACTTATGATTCACCTCCTCCTCTGGTATTATGCGAGTCGGTGGTGTGTAAAAATCATGTACATACATCGACGAGATAGGTAGAGAGGTAAAGGAAACAACAACAATGTGAGTTGTGTTACACATTTACGGCAAATTCTTAATTATTAAATCTATCCGCATATAAAATTAATTAACATAATTCAAATTTATATAGCTATTCATATAAGTAAATTCGAATGATAACAATGACGGCAAGAAATAAATCATTTAACACAATCGCAACACTTTTAAAGAAAGACTCGATGGACTTACCCATGATACTAAAGCACCATTTAGAAAATCGTCAATTTCATTTTTGGCAGCTGACATTTTTTTATAGAGAGATGAAGTAGAAAATTAAATATACTAAACGGTATTAAATTACTATAAATTCATTATTATCACACACATATTCGATTAATTAATAAAATTTATTATACTTCTAAAAGTTTTATATAAAGAAAAAACGCAACTAAATATTTTATTTTATTTTTTCTATTAAATTTACAACTTTTTTCCTTATTCCACACACACGATAAACAAACAATAAAATTAATTTTTTCTCTATTTCTGTGTCAAACAATTGTAGTGTTTTTATTTTAGACAATTGTTAAATGAGTAAATTTGTATGAAGTTGGGTGCGAGTTTTTTTTTGTTTTTATTTTTTGCGTGCAAGTGCTGAATAGCAATTTCCCCGTCGCGCTATTGTGCAATTCAGCGCGCCATTGTTGTTGTTGGGAGTGTAAGCGAATTATTTAAAAACTTGCAGTTACACACATGACAACTCGCGATGTGTTCACATTTTAAAGAGTACCAAACTTATTTGGTAACGTATTTATCCAAAGTTTTAAGTTTACACTGTAATCAGTAAGCACTTGCAGAATTACCCGTAGCTTGGACAGAATAAGAATTTAAACGTTTTGAAATATTTTAGGCAATATCCTGACTCCGCTGTTGTGGTGTCCATATAATATTACAGCAAATCGTTGTGTGGCACGTACTGTGTACAGTTTTTGGTCAATTAATTAAATTATTACTTACAAATAATAAATTAACTATAATTGGCACATTTGTAAACTTCTAAAGATGACTGGCTCTACCACGATTGAAGACTGTATCAAAATACGAGATAAATTGGCCATATGCTTTTAAATAAGAGAGAGTTCGAGCTATGTTAATTCTGTTAAACCATCCTGATATTCTAGAATCTATACCAAAAGACAAATGCGAGGTGCATCTCAACATAATGAATAACGTCGTCATCAAAACGCTTGGCAGCCAACCACAAGATTATTTTCTAACTAGGTGGGCCATTTTATCGGATGTAGCCAAGATATTCGATCCATTCGTCCTAATACGACCAGTTGTAGTTTTAGGAAAAATATTCATCCAGCAGTTGTGGAAATTAAAAGCTCATTTAGACGAAAGTCTTCCAAAAGACTCATTCTACCATACAATCCAAAAAATTGTTCTATTGGACAGACTTAACAATAGTATTATCATGAATATCACAGCTCCATCTTGTCTAAGGAACACATTCGTCCCGAACTGAATTGTAAGAATACAAGAGCTCACAACCGTAAATTAATGGCATCAAAGATTTAAAGGTAAGGATTTGGTTTCGTTATCCTACATTTTTACAAAAGCCAGAACTAGAGTCACTTTCTAACTTAACTGAATGAGTCATCAGCACTGATATTCTTTCTGGATGTTCACGGTTTATTACGTGTTGGAGGTTCCTTCTTCGTGACAAAGCAAAACATGAACTCGTCGTACCTAAATGTGTCCCTTTTACTAATAATATGATAATGCATTATTTAAGTGTGAAACATCTGCATGCTGCACCATAAGTACTACTATCTTACAGTAGACAGCGATTCCAGTCCATTGACGGAAAAATAATATGTCTATCAATAAAAGCCAATCAGTATCGAGTATCTCATGAGAAACCTGTCTGCAGAGTGCATCACACCAGCACGGTTATTCTATAAGACTGCGGTTGATTTCTGTGGGCCGATACCATATTGATAGAGATTGTTACCGAGCTTACCATACAAGCATTCACCGCCTCACTTAAACGCTTCGAAGGACGACGCAGTTTTTGCCACACTATATTCTGTTGGTGCCAGATCTGAGCTCCGAAAATTATACGATATGTTCAAGTTTTAGGCACATCATGATAATCTTCAACAATGGTGCTAAAAAGATCGAGTTCACTGAAAACCAATACCACCTAAAGTGCATATGTATTTCCTGATAGGAAATCCATTAAATGCCATAGTTGAGCTCGATGTGAAGAGAAGCACATCTTCGCAAGCTACATCAACAATTTTGGCAAAGATGGAGTTCTGAATATCTAAATCAGCTCTGCAACGACCTAAATGGATAAAAAAAAGCGAGTAAAACTGCCAGAGATATTAAAACCTAGATTTTTAAATGTTTCGGTTCATTCGTTTAGCGTTTTGACACTACGGTATATTTCTGACTGCCTCAAAGGGCAGGTTGTTCCTGTGGATTTAAGAATTTTAGCAGCATTGGATAGTAAGAACTAAATTATTATTATATTTTTGCGTTTTGTCTTGTTACGACATTTGCCTTCGAACTAATAAATTTAACCAAAAAGGCGATATTTTGCTTGATTCACAGTGAAATATTAATTTAAAAAAACAAATCGAAACCCACTTTAATTTACAAAAACTCAAAAAGGCGTTTATACCCTTTGAGCATTTAACCCTTTGAACTGTATTCCAATTGTCAGCAAACAACATTATTAATTTTTCATCCACTGTATGTTCTACTGTCAAACCTATATAAACTACATTTGTTTACATTACTGTTATAGACTTGAAACGATTTTTTATTATTTTCCGTTTATAAAAATAAATAAATTGTGTATTAAATTTAGAATTGATTCGAAGGAAATAAGTAATAAATGTCATAAATTAAAACACGCTCCAAAACGTCACATGTACATAGTACATATATATTTATTATGTTAAAATGGGTGGATTTGTTATCGTTCATTCAGGTGAGTTCTAATATTAATTTGTATAATTTAATTTTTATCTATTAAACATTATTTTGATCATATTATAGGTGCTGGTAATTCAATAGATGAGACACGTTATAAAGCGGTGTGCAAAGAGTCATGCACCAAAAGCCTTAATATACTTAAACAAGGTGGAACAGTGTTGGATGCTTGCGAAGAAGCGATAGCTTGTTTAGAAAATTGTGTCGATACGAATGCAGGAATTGGTTCAAATTTAACATGGGACGGTAGGGTAGAGTGTGAAGCGAGCATTATGGATGGGACTACATTAAATTTTGGGGCGTGTACGAATGTATCGCGTATTAAGAATCCGATTAAAATTGCCCGAAAATTGTGTGAAAAACAATCAACACTATTGAAATTAGGTCGGATACCACCGATGGTGGTATCCGGTCGGGGAGTGTTAACATTTGCCCGAGATATAGGTATTCCTCTAGTCAAAGAACAAAGTTTAATTTCAAAGAAAGCATTAAACACATATTTGTATTATAAAAATCAGGTTTTAACGTATGAAGCCTCGCATAATCTAAAGCTCACATCGCTAGATACTGTAGGCGCAGTGGTGTGCGATGGTTATGGAAATATAGCATCGGGATGTAGTTCTGGTGGAATCATACTCAAAGTTCCTGGTCGTATAGGACAAGCTGCATCGTATGGTGCTGGTTGTTGGGCTCGAAGCTCTCCAAACTACTCAGTTGGCACATGCACGACAGGAAATGGAGAGTATTTAATGAAAACTTTACTAGCCCGAGAAATTTGTGAAGATCTAATAAAATGTGACTGCCCCGTTACATCAATCAATAAAACGTTTAAAGATCATTTCCTAGAATCCCCGTTTCTAACGAACATTGATGGGAAGTTTGGTGGTGCTGTTGCTATAAAATTTGAACCTCAGTCGAAAATCGCCGAGTTACTATGGGCTCATACTACTAAAGCGATGTGCATCGGTTACTTAACGACACAGCTGAGGAAACCAAAATTCGTGTACTCAAGACTGCCGGAAAATTGTGCACCGGGAAAGAAGACTGTGGTCAGTGGATATAGTTGTCGACTACCTACGTGATAATACCGAAGTAGATTTTTATATAAGTGTCGTAAACTATTTTTATCTACTATAAATAAAACTAAAATTAGTTTTTAAATTATTGTTTTTAATTATTATTTTATTCTGCCTATGCGCATCCGGCTGGAATCTGTTCATTTCCGATACAAAAAAGCTCTCACAATATAATAAAATTTATTATCACAAATATAATTGTTTCATTTTAGATGTACGATTATTTGCCGGTAAATCGGAATAAACCGAATACTTGTCTCGCCAATTTTGGCCCATTCCAATAACCATTCATCATCAACTGCCAGTACACGGGTGGCAATAAATGCTTTTTCATCAAGAACATGCTGTATCGTTCTTTATTTTGCGGCATTGGGAATGTCTCCAACGGTGTCAGAGTGTAATCGAACTCGGCTAAGATACATGTTGAATATCCGGTTACAAGCGGACATGATGCATATCCGTCATAGACATCTTTTAGTGGTTGACCTTTTAGGAACGAGATGACATTGTTAAATACAATCGGAGATTGAGCAGCGGCAGATGCGCCTGTTTTCGAATTAGGCGAATTCGAATTATCACCAATCGCAAATACATTCTTATATTTCGTATGTTGTAGCGTATCTTTTGAAACGTCGACAAATCCGTTGGCGTCAACTAGACAACTCGTTTTTAGTGCTTCTGGGGTCGACATTGGCGGTGTCACATGAAGCATTTCATAGTTAAACGTTTTAATATCGTTTGGATTATCAAGATTTTCGAATATGGCTATTCTTTTATCACTGTTCACTTCAATCAAATTTGTTCGTAAGTTGACTTCGATATCACGTGCTTTAACTAAATCCCATAACGCATCGGCATAGTGTTTTACACCGAAAAGTACAGGCAGAGCTGTATTATATATAATTTTGGCTTGGTCTCTTTTATTATTACGCCGCAAATACTCTTCCGATATGTAGCATACTTTTTGTGGGGCTCCCGGACATTTTACCGGACTACTCGGAAACGTAAATATTGCATTACCTTGTTTAAAATTTTTCAAACAATTAAGCGTTCGATCAACATATTTTGGTGAATAATTTGAACATACACCGCTATTTGGTTTCGCTAGTGCTTCGACCACACCAGGAATTTTTTCATAGTGTAACGTTAGACCCATCGCAATAATTAAGGCTTCGTATTCAATTCGATCACCATCATCGGTAATTACAACGTTGCTATCGGGATCAAATTGAACTGCTGAATCTTTTATCCATTTCGCTTTGGTTGAAAGTATTTGTTTCATTGTTTTTTTGGTGTCATCCAGAGTGGTCATACCGCCACCGACCAAAGTGAATAGAGGTTGGTAGTAGTGGTCCTGCGATTAATCATTGATTAGATAATCAGAGTGAAATATAGTTATTTTAACAAATGATAATATTTACTTCATTTGGTTCTAAAACAATAACTTTCCCTTTACCAAATTTATTTGCAAATTTCGCCGTCATGGCAGCACCACCTGATCCTCCACCGACAACAAGTACTTTGCATCTGAAACAAGACAAATTCGTTAAAAATCAAATATTGAAGTAATTCTTTAGGAACAGGATGTGGCCACCTAGTTTAGTTAGATCAATCGTTGATTACATCACGATAGTTTCAAAATTTTAATTCTAATGGATTCTCTGGTTGACTATACAAAAGCGCTAATGAAAATCAATTCGCAATTTAAGAATTTCATTTCTTATATAATGCGATTATAAAAAATAGATTTTTTTGCTGACTCATTAAATTTAACAGATGGAACAAATGTAAAGAATCGTAATGGTGAAGCATTAAGGTTTGAACTTGCTAGAATGCTAGATGTTAGACAAGAAACGAAGGTTAAAGTAATTTCTAATATTATGATATATAGGCATACAGATTCAATGTAGTTTTACGCATATTTCTTATAATGACTAGACGCATTTAAGTTAAGTCATCATTCTATACAAGAAACAATTTAAGTCCATGAATGGTGAAAGTATTTGGTATTTTGCTTATCATGCCATATGTTAAAAAAATTTTAATTCTACAAATTTAAAGTGTTAACTGAAGATGTTTTGTCTTAAGCATTAACATTTTTTTTAATTTGAAAATCGGTAAGAAGATTGGCCGTGATGAACGGAAAGAAATAGAATCGTTTATGAACCGATTAATTATCGGTGTATAAAATATATCACATACAAAAGCTTTTTAGTATCCGTGATGAGATGAAATTGTCAATGACCTATTGGTTGTTAAAAGGCTGATTTCAACATTTCAAATTAAAGGAGAATAAATTGTTTAAACATTTACAAAGAAATAAAATTCGATCAGATATTTTTACCCCCAGCAGAAGCCATACAAATTAAATTGGTAACAGTTCTATTAGTGTTCTAAAAATAAAAAATGGGCCAGGTTGACAGAAGTTTTCTGGCCATCAAGTCACATCGTTTATGTCAATCCTCCTTATATTGGTCTGGTTTGTCGTCGGGTTAAGCACACTTGTTTATGCTTGACGAGTTTTAACCTTTTTCCATCTGCCGCATGGAGTTGTACACCTGTCTACTATCTTAAGCCTTTGTCAATTTTTAAATACTTAATGTGTAATATACTGTCTAGCGCCAGTTAATGTAGGAACTTGTACTATCTATTACTAAGAAAATTTTTACAGAACTTTTAAAAAGCCACGATGTTACGGGGCATTCAGCGCTCAGTTCCATCATCCTCTCACAGTCGCTGGTTTAAAATATATCTTGTAAATGGGAATAATCGATTAATCTTAATAGGTGATATAAAAGGTATCTTTGCCTTCATTTAATTGAAATATATATCTTGCTAAAGTGCTACAGATTACCACGTTTCCATAGCTCACATTTTAATTTTATGGTTCCTATAGTTAAAAATTATCTCTTGCATCTTTTGTTACTGTTCTGTAAGTTCTTGTAATGCCAAGAAGGACTCCCCTTTAAGCGTTTATTAAAGTTCTTCGATGGTAGCAATCCATTCGAGCAGTCCACTAACAACAAGTATATGTTAGTAGCGATACGAAAAGACTTTCTTACATAATGAAGCAGGCCCTCAAGTTGTTTAGTTACTCGTTTCAGATTAGACAGTTTTGACCATCTTAACGATCACTCCATTTAAAGACCTAAAACATGGTCGCTAAGATCGTCTGTTTTTTAAGCTGGACCACTACATTTTTTGATTCCAATAGAGTTTCTTTCTTTTACAGTGTCTTTAGTCTCCGTTTAAGACGGTTTCGCTCTACACGAAATTTTCGGTTGGTTTCTATGATATTTTAATTCTAATATTCTTATTTGGTTTATTTTGTACTGACTCAAAAATTTTAAACTTCTTCTAGTAAATTATAGGAAATTATTGTAGTCTTCTGGCCTATTTACATTTGAATTCTGATATACATATTGTGATATATTGTTTATTGCGTATATAAAACCTTCTCATAAAACCATAAACTACACTAGCGCCAACGGAGTTTGGTGCCAAACCTAAAAATCACAAAATTTTAAACTATCCTATATTAACGAATTGTCAAGTACGAGGAATTATTCCCATATCACAAAAAATGATTGGCACACCTTCAATTGCGCAACACTTTATGGCTCACCCTATCAAAGTTTATTAGTTTATTTAACGTCATCACACAAAATTTATTTATGTATTACAAAAAATTCGTATTTTTACTTACTTGTAACTATCGTTATTCGTAACTGTTACAGAGAACATACGATAACTAGTATTCACAACACAATTACCAATTTTTTGATGAAATTTTAGAAGTGAATTCATTTTATTGGTTTATCAAAACAACCCAACCACAGTAGACGTGCAGCACACACTTTAACTTCACTTCATCAAGTTTTCTAACCAAATAATGATTTTAGTTAATCGCGATAAATTTGGTATTTGTTAAATTATATTACGATTTTTGATTGTATTGTGTTCGTATATGCGCGGATAATTTATGTAGACGTAACCGTGTGCACTCGGCGATTTAGCTACATGCAATATTATCTTAAAATTTCAAATAATTTATACTTAAGAACAAATTGATTCCATAATTTTTAGAAAATTGGTGATAATTTAAAGATTCTACACACCAAAATATTGGTGAAACGCCAACATACTTTGGTTACGTATTTTTGGTGTGAATACTTTGAAATGTTTATAACTTGATTTTGTTTAAATGTATTCTGCATTGCAAATGAGTAATGTACTCGGTACTTTAGTTTTCAAAACTAAATAATCCAAATCGTAAACAAATTATATTAGGTGGACGTATTTGTGCGAGATTTCAACAGAATTTTGAGTAAAGCTGTAGCCTGCGATATAAGATTGATTAATTAATCGATGTGTTAGTATTGGGAGTTCTTGGTAAAGATCTTACGAATTTCTTATAAAAGATAAGAGTGTGGTTGGTAAATTAGATTGAATGCAGACCTCGCGCGACCTTGTGTCGAGATAAAGTAATAAAAAAAAATATCGAGAAATGTTATCAAATTTCAAAAGAGAAGTAGATCATATCGCACGAGTACGATTATATTTGGGAGAACTATAAGCTCTGCCATCTTTTGTTTTCTGGGAAAACTCGTTTGTTATACATAATGATACATTATGCCGATAGATGTTATTATGTATAATATAGGGTATTTTGGCGATTGAGGTCACTAGGAAATTATTAACTTTGCCGAATTATTTTGGTAACAATTTTTTGATGTTGGTGAGAAAAGCCTGTTAATAGAACTTATTCCGAATCGAACCAATTTCAAATAGGACCTATGTCCCGCTAAGTTACTTTGATTTTTGCTTTTATACCAGCCATGTTTTTAAAATATATTGGAAATTAAACAAAAAAAAGAATGGATGACATCGGTGTTCTTTGAGAAATAAATGGCCAAATTTAACAAGAAAATTGAGACAGAGAAGCGAAAAGTATTCCTTTTTCTGGACAACGCAACTTGCCACTCATACAAAATTTACTGCAATATTAATTAATGTTTTCCCACCAAACACCATATTTGCCTTATACCCGTTAATTTTTAGATCGGGTCTTATTATAAATTTTAAAAGAAAATTATCGGAAACTTTTAATCCAAATTTTATCCAAATTTAGACAGTCTATTATAGCCTGTATAGCTATTTGGCCAAATATGTGTAAAAGTTTTTGATTTTGATTTAATTCCGAAAGTTTGTAAATCCGTTAATTACAAGCTTAAGAATGCCTTAAGTCATTTTTGACAGTTCTAGAAAGCCAAAAATCCGAAGAACAATTTGTGATGTTTTCGAAAAAATCCAAATTTAGACAGTATATAGCCTTGTATATTTGGCCAAATATTTTTTAACATTTTTGATTTTTATTTAATTCCGAATGGTTGCAAATCCGTTAATAATATGCTTAGGAAGGACTTAAGGGTATTTTTTAAAATTCTAGAAAGCCAAAACTCTGAAAAACAATTTGTGATTCTTTCGAAAAAAAATCCAAATTTAGACAGACTATAGCCTTGTACATTTGGCCAAATATGTGTTAAAATTTTTCATTTTGATTTAATTCCGAATGGTTGTAAATCCGTTAATCACAAGCTTATAGGAATGCCTTAAGTCATTTTTGACAGTTCTAGAAAGCCAAAAATCCGAAGAAAAATTTGTGATTTTTTCGGAAAAAATCCAAATTTAGACAGTCTATAGCCTTGTATATTTGGCCAAATATTTGTTAACATTTTTGATTTTTATTTAATTCCGAATGGTTGCAAATCCGTTAATCATTAACTTAACAAAGAACTTTTGAAATTCGAAACCATTACATTTAAATATGCCTGTTCTGTTCAACACGCATATTTAGGATTTAAAGAACAAGATGCCACATCTGATGAGGAAATTAATTAGGAGCCGTTTCAATGTGAATTAGGTAGCGCGTTTGGTGCTTTTAAAGAAAATATTCAAACATTTTTCACGCTTTTTGCATCATAGCACGAACTAGACATTTAGGATGATGAGAAGAAGCTAATTGAAAATGAAATTTCATTGAAAACTGTGCAAACTCAAACATTCGAATATTTTGCAAGGTCCGTTTTATAACTTTTTACCATCTTATAAACCGATTATCAAACATGGCTACTAGAACCGGTTCTGGAAATAATGTGGGAGGTGTCACTATTAAAAAGTGAAACCTATGTAGTCGGACCAACTTCTAATCGGTCTAATTTTTTTGGCTCGGAAGGTGGTCTCATTAGACAGGACTACACAAAAAAGTATAACGAACTTTAACAAGAACACCACTTGGCTCCTGTGGTTGGGGAGCACTCCCATACCTTTATTTGTGGCCGTTTTCCAGAGATTTCGTACTTTAAACGCACCAATAAATCCATGTAATATTTGCTATTGATGGTTTCTCTATTTTCAATACAGTGGCCAAAACCTTGCCGGTAGATTGTTGAGCCTTTAGGTGACTTTAACCAGTTGATCCACGCTCAGTTGACTGCCGATTTGATTCCGAAATGAAATCAAATTCTCACATACCGACTCTGAATAATCGATGTGTTATTGTTTTTGTTCCATTGCGAGCCAATCGACCCATTTGGAAAAAAGTTTGTGCAAAATATTACCACATCATTTATCTTCATCATCTCAGCTATTTCACGCATTTGCACGAATTTTCACTTTTCGATCTTTAATCACAACCTTTAAGACTTGCTTGATGTTTTCTTACGTTACTGCTTTATTTGGACGAACAGAACGTTATGCATCATTTGTGCCTGTACGACCACGTTGGAAATCACCGCATACCACGTTGGTTTCCACGGAGCAGTGTCCGAATAATACTTTTCAAACCATTGCTGAGGGGTATTTTCCTATACTCTTTTATTTTCATTGTTTTCAAAATTGCAAAAGTAGCGTTACATAAATCACGTTCTAAAAATTATAATGATGTTTCATTACAAGCGCCATCTCTGGGTTAGTCTCGGAACTTATTAAACGATCGTATAAATACAGATATAACGATCAATCCTCTTCAGTTTTGGAAGCTTAACTTTTCCTTTGTGACTTCAGCTGTTAAATGTGTATACTATCGACTGGCCGTTTCAAAATGAAATTTATTGGTTTGCTAGAAAACATTTTTTAACTTTACCTTACGATTTCTTTTTATAAATACATTAACAACCCAAAACTCTAAATGCAAACTAACTAATCTGGCCTTAATATGATCATCTTCAAACATACATAACATAAACCATCATAAAGGATATCTTTCCTGAGATAAAGTATATCTCAGGAAAGATATCGGAGATAAAGTATATCTTTCCTGAATCAAGGATATAAATCGATGGAGTCTTATTGATGAGTTGTCTACTGCTGACTAGGAAACTCTTTTATTATTAACAATAATTGGATAATTGTGATTAACGGAATAAATTTTAAAATGAAAACTCATAAATAGATTTTTTGTGATGGTTTCTTTCGTTTTTCTAAGAAGTACATATAGACAATTTTATTTATAATCATAAATCATAATAATAATTCATTATATAAATATGATAGCAACTAATAAACCAAATAACCTAATATAACCCACGATTTTATATATAGATGTAGCTGCTAATTTACTAAAGATTGTTTTCAACCAAATTTCGATCGCCTACTGTGTCGCAACTATTGCATTTATTAGGTTTCATTCAAGCTGTGACACATAACATAACATAACAGAAATATTACAAAAACCCATACAACACATTTCAATTATTTTATTATTATCTATATTTAGGCGAATTAAAATTAAACTGCAACACACACCATATACAAGCACATTCTTGTTCGAGAGATAAGAAAGTTTGAAATATTATAAATTAATTAATCAATTAAAATTATTAAATTAATCAATAAAAAATATAAAACGATTAATTTAATTAAACATTTATCGATTATTTTTCTATAATTGATAATAAATTTAATTAACGTCATTCGCGTTCTATTCATTCACTAGGCCGCCACACTCAATCATCATAATTTATCTTTGCTTTAATAAATCAACGGATTCCGGTGAACGAAATAGCAGCTCTTCAAGAAAATTTGTGTTTTGTATGAATTAGAGGAAAATACCATTCGGCACGTAATATACAACAACACAAATGTGTAATCTCTAGAGATGTGATACTGATGAGTGATTGGGTGGCACCATTTTATTTAATTTAATAAATTGCTTATTTATTTTTATTTTGGTTCGTTCAATGGTTTGCGGGTAGAAAATTGCTTTTATTTTGAATGGACGCGAGAAAAGATATTACTTTTCATTTATCACACTTAAGTAGTAGAAAACTTAAGGGGAAAATGGAAGTTTCCTTTGATGTTTTCATTCATCAAGATGAATGTTTATGTATGCGTGCTTTGTGAATAAAAGTTATTTTTAAATAGAATTTATTTTTTATGAATGGGAGGACAAATTGAATTATTTTCCGGAAAATTAGATTTTTTTTATGTATTAAAGCATCATGTTCGTTTTTGAGGCTTGGCAGTTGTATAAGGTATAGTAATAATGAACGGTATAATGATATATAATGTTTGTTTGGCCATTCTACCTTTTCTCGAGATTATTTTGTGTTTTTAGATTTATTACATCTTATTTACAACTCGGGGAGTTCAATATGGCTGTACCTCTTATACAAAATGACGAATTCATCAATTTGTATTTATTCTTGCAGGTTTCAACATTTTCATAAGATTTGAGTTTTATAAACCTGTTGACAGGAAATTTGTACAGTTTGCAGTGCAGTACGAACACTTTAATAGTAAATTGGTGTAATTTGAATTATAGTCAAATTTTCTTAATCGAAATGCATCTTTAATGCAAATTTATTTGCAAAAGATATAATATTTTTTACTGGTTGCTTTAGTCTGATAACTTCAACATAATGTTTTGTCATAATGGGGCCTTCATCCAAATCAAAATATAATAAAAGTGACGGAGTCTTACTAGATTATTCCGGCCACTCTATTGGGAAGAAATCTAAATTAATTATTTAATGTTTTCTATAATCTTATAAATGTGATCATCTTCTGCAAAAATATGATACGTAGAATCTCGCTTATTGCAGATAGTTGATGCACATTACAGATAAGTGGTCTCAGAACGAATTTACCATCATTAATCGTCCTTTGTATATCATCAGCGTAGTTGTTTTTGAAAAATCATTACAAACTACTCTGATAGTGCAATGAGTAAACTAACTGGTCTAAACTCCATTATAGAAACAATATTTTTTTCTTTGTAAGTAAAATTATTTTTGGGTGTTTGGGTGTTCCCATATTGAGGATCAAATATAATATACTAGTTTTGCCTAAAGTTTTGGTTATATTTTTATTATTCAGAACGCAAAGTTCTTTCTGTCAGCTTCAGACACATGTAAAAGAGTTCTACTGAATTAGAACACCAATGTTTTTAGCTTGAACATCAATGGTTTCAGCTTCATTGACTAAGCTGCCCCATAAGTAACCATTGTTAATCTATACATTCAACATCTTCGGGAAACTCTTTCTCCAAAAGATATGCCGAAAGTTGGATTCCCCTTCATGTACGTTTATTTGTCTATACATTTTACTAATGTCAGAGCTGATTGAAATTTCTCAATGTCTAACCCAGCTTTTACACCAAATTAATAAATAATATTAATTGATAAGATTTAGATATTTTGTGATTTACGTGCACAACTTAGATGTTATTGGAAAAGTAAAATTGCAAAGAGTAACGAAATTTAAAGAAACAAATTTGTCATAATAAATGTCACAAAATGTTGCAATTGAAAGAAAAAATTAAGGTTACTGTGAGAATTATAAAATATATTCACGTCAATTTTAGAATTACCCGATGCAGATTACTTTAGTTTTACAATACACCGCGATCTTTTTGTCAACTTAGCGCTTTATAAACTTGTATGTTCGGTAACTCAATTCTTTATCGAATTTTATGAATTTTATCGAAATTCTAAAATTAGCACTCAAATCGAATTGATTTCAATTTTGAATTTTATTTTGGAGTTTAATTAAAATAAAAGTTATAATTATTTCATTTTGCTTTCTGACGAATAATGTAAATTTAGATTTAGTGGAACAAGTTGAAATAGTGCTATAAAAAATACGTCCATTTACAAAAGTCATTTTCTAGTATACTAATTCAGAAAATTTCGTCTAAGTACTGTGGACAGACATTCGAATAAATGTACAACTAAAAACTTTGAAGGAAATTTCCGTTGCATTAACGTTTGGTTTAATATTATGTTGGAACTGCATTTGTCGTATATGATTTATTTTTACTGTATAATCATATCTAATTGACTCTATATAATTAATTAATTCTGTACAGTAATTATGCGTGTACTTAAATAAAAATTCCATAACGGAATTTTAAGTTTATGGTGACGTTAACGTAAACTGCTATCGGAAATTTGTATAATTTATATATAGGTTTTCCCACGATTACGGTTATTCATCCATTAATTGATTAATTAGACTATGATACCGCAAGCATGAAGCAAATTTTTTAGGTAGTATACCGACAACATAATCCTTCAGCACTTTACACTTAAAAATAGTTAGTTTTCTATTCATCAATATCTCCATTGAATAACCAAATATCGTGATGGTTCATAAAGTGGACAACTTTCAATATTTTTTGCCGAAAAGTGATTTTGCAAGTTTTCGACTGGTGACTTTTATTTCACAGTTTCAATGGGCAAGTATTCAAGTATTTACTGGATTTTGGAAATGTTCAACGTGAAATTTGACGATTTCAATGGACTTAACTATCATGAATTTTACTGGTTTTTGATAATTTCTATATTTGTGCCATAAATTTTATAGTTCCAATGAGATAACCTCCAAGTATTTTCTTTCAATTCGTTGATATTTGAGGGTGCAAATTGCATAACCTTGGAATCTTGTATTATATGGTGGTATAAATGAGCGACATTTTCATGAAATGGTATCCCGAATTAGGTTTCTTTAACAGAAATATGTAATTTTTTTTCTATATGCTTTTAATTATCTCTCTGTAATACAATTTTATTGGTTGTAACCATTTATTAAATGCCCATTACCCATTAAATAACCATTTATTAAATTGTAAGCTTTTATTGCATTTGTCTTTATTCAGCTGCAATGAGTTACGGTTACACCACTCATTAAGTTTCTTTATTGAACGGAAGATGTTCATAAATGACAAATACCACACATTCAATTTCACGCCTTTGCAAATTCTATAACAATAGACGGTTTACGTAAGGTTCTAGAACAAAACCATGATATAAGTTGGGCAGGCACCGCAATGCATAAATCATAAATGGTTTTTGGATACTTTCAGTTCTAGCTGAGTATAGGTGTTAGAGTGAATTGCATACGACTGAAGTATATTCTAACACTGATATAACATAAGAAATGAAGAAAGATTTTAAAGTGAGTGGACCATAAAGTGCACACCTATTCCATTTAATAAAATACGAATCATTGGAACCTTGAAACATTGGATGACGCTATTAATAAAAATAGATTCTGGTGAAACACCAGAAGGTATGATAAATTCGAAAAAAGTAACCTGCGTAATATTAACACATTGACCACTTGGTGATAGGTATGACGCAATCCAATTAACTCGAATAAATTCATGTCAGAACTCTAATAACCTTTGAAGAAGTTATAAGTTATATCCTTAATAACATCGTGTTGACGCCAACTAATTCTACTTTTCATTTGAAACTCTATTCTAGAGTTATAGTTAAAGATTCAAAAAGTTAAGGTATCGCAGAAAGAAACGAAATTCCTCTGTAACACGTAATATCGCTCCTTCTACCCTAAAATTCAGAAAATATACCACTTGACAAGCTTGTATTGAACAAATAAAGTAAAGGTTCCCTGCTCCGCCTGATATATTTAACTTTTTCAATCATTATTGTAAGTCATAATTCTTGGAAAGCCCTGGGTTTCAAATTGGCGCGTCCTAAAATTTGTGAAACTATCCAATACATAGTTAGATAGTACATTCACAGTACTTCCAATATAATCGTCAGCCACTGAAAACCAAAAAATTTTACTAAGATTAAATCTCCCGGAGACAAGACAGAACATCACTTTTAATCAATTCCATAAATCCATTGCAAGTATTAGCATGACTCCCAAACGGTTTATATATTCGGCAACAACAATAATTCAAAACGAGCTACATTTGACCTGGACTATCATTGACCCGTCATTTTAACATTTTATATTATTTTACTTAAAAACCAGTTCATTTTTAACAGCAATGACGACACCTCCACTTTTTTTTTAGGTTTTATATATCATGCCATTTGTTCTGGGACCGAAGCCCTCCCAACTCTTTCACGGTTAACTTAACGTCCTACTTTACGCAATCACTAGCCAAATCAAGGACGCACGAATACAAGTTCGCTTTAAATATCCAGCCAGCCTGTATTGGCATGGACGATGGTTCGGCCCATGGATTCTGTTCTCCAACAGAAGGTCATAGTTGTATGTTCATCGCCATCACCGATCGCAATCAAGTGATGGAAAATATCTTTTTCAACCCTTCCCCGTTGGGATTCGAACCCGGTACCTCCCGACTCAAACACCGCAGCATTAAACACTGCGCCAATTGCTCGGTACGGTTTCTTTTATAATACCAACAAATAAATTCACCACTGTATTATCGACACTTGGTTTTATCAGCTTTAAGCTCACTTTTTAACATACCCTCATATTAAGCTTTAGATTTATGATTTTTTAGATTTATATAAGTTGATCATAAAATCATGGCGGATGATTTTTTTTTTTTTTTGATGTTTGACGGAATACGATTTTCAAAACCACGTGTCATTTTCTCATCAAATCGGTTTACTTATCGTTTATGTCGATCGTATTTAAAATAAATATATATTTATATTTTTACCGAGCAAGAAGAATATTGACCACTGAAAATCTTAACCAATAATATTTTTTATTGGTTAAGATTTTCAGTGGTCAATATTTATTCAAAAATTTGACAGTTTCAATGGGCTAACCTCCAAGTATTTCTCGATTTTGAAAATGTTTGATTTGTGGCATAAATTTTGACAGTTTCAATGGGTGATCATCATGTAATTTCTGGATTATGGAAAATTTCGATTTGTGCCATTAATCTCACAGTTTCAATGGACTTACTAACCTTCAAGTATTTTCTGGATATTAAAATCTTTCGAAGAGAATTTATCGTTCGTTTAACTAAGAATTATAAAGTTTATATGAAACAAGATACAAAAAAACGTCTAAATAAATTTAAAATATAATTTAGTTGTATAGAGGTCATTGTTTAGGACTGTCCTTCACAGCTGGAACAAATTATTTAAAATATATTTCGACTTGATGGCACATATTTCGATTTATTTAGATTTCGAATTTACTTCATAGCCGCATACACAAAATAAAACCGAATAATTTTAGTTGTATGCTGATACACTTTCCATATAGTAAACGTAAGAATTCACCAGAAAATAAAATTAAAGATGCAAATAGTAAAGTAGTATGTCTCGTATTTTAAAAGTGTAATTTTGGGTTTGATATATTTCTGTTTTTAAATTTATGACTGACGTATTGTACAGATTTAATCAGTACGAACTTGTTCACTTAACCATGCAAAACTTAGGTAAACAAAATCAATTCGAACCATTTATTTTGAACTCCAAGCTAACAACGCAATCACATAAATATTTATTTTAAATCTATATTTATACGAAGATAGTTGATAACAATAAGGTTAATATTGTTGTAGGTGTCACTTATGTTTAATATTGATTACACAGTTCAAAGCACAGGGTTATCGAATAATTTTTTTTTGCCGGAAATCAGTGATATTTTTAGTTTAATCACAAAGTACAAATTCTACCATTTAAAATGGAAAATAATGACCGCCGAGTGGATCCTTCACTTCACAAATTTACAAAATGTAAACATAGACATTTGAAACTTTGATATTTAAAGGAGGTGTGTTCAATATTTGCTACGAAAATGATTAAGCTAGTGATTAGACGAATGAAATAACAAAATGGAATAGCAGTAGATGCATGGTAGACCAACATCTCTTAAATTACCGCAATTTAATTTCTTACACACAAATTTTGGATGGAGCATTTCTTGAAAAAGGAGAAATTATCGACGGTAATTGTTGGTTGCACCAACATTGAATTACAACAACCAAACAGCGATAGATTCATTTAGCGGAAAATACCAAGATGCAATGGCTTAGATTATACCATTAGTTGATGATAGTCAATTGTGTCATATTCATTAAAATATCATCATGAAAAAATCACATTGAGCAATAAATCTTTCAACATTTTATTTCTGTACATTGGTTTGTTAAGTTCAACTTTTCGGACAATTATTACCTATAGTCCTGTTCTTTTTATTTTGCTTTATATTATATGACACGTTTAATAGCCGATTTACAATCAACGAATTTTGTCATTTTGAAAAAAAAAACGAGACACTAGATTGAAAAATTAAGCAAGCCAAACCAAGAAAAAATTTCGTTGTAAAAATAAAAGGCGAAACCCAAGATCCAAACCCACAAAACTGTTATAAAAAGATGAACTTGATTTTTTTAGGATGATAGCCGATTTATAGCCAATTTACATTCAACAAATTTTGAAGAAGAAGTTTATCTTGAAATCAATTTAGTAAAATTAAAATAAAAACCAAAGTTGCAGTAACATTTCGTTTGAATTTGTGTGAGTAACCAAGATATAGGTATATGTTTTTATATGTTTTGCTACAAAAAGTTAAAACTTTTAATATTGTAAAAAACAAGATCATCTTTTTTATAACAGTTTTTGGGTTTGGATCTCGGGTTTCATCTTTTTATTTTTACAAGAAGAAATTTTTTCTCGGTTTGGCTTGCATAATTTTTAAATCTAGTGTCTCGGTTTTTTTCAAGATGAAAAATTTGTTGAATGTAAATCGGCTATAAAAAGTTTTATCTTTTTGTAGCAAAAAATATAAAAAGATTACAATACATGTATAAAATTAGTTTAATATGTTTATTGGTTTTGATTTGTATGGGTGACTAAAACTATGTTTTGATCACCCATACAAATCAAAACCAAATCTTTTTGCAATTTTTGTTTTATGTCAATTTTCCAAAATTAACTTCAAGTTCAACTTCTACATAATTCGTTGAATGTAAATCAGATATTATAGTATTATATTGTTTTTGATAGAACGTTGATCAAAATAAGACATTTTGGGGTGAAGCAGTAAATACGGCGAATTATTTGCAAAATCGTTTCCCATTAAGAAATATTATCAAAACACCGTTTGAATTGTGGAACAAACATAAGCCTAATAGTACAACATTTGGAACAACATGTTTTGTACACGTTCCATGTTTTGTACACCACATAAACTGGATAGAATAAACTATTGGCAAGCAAATGATATTTATTGGCTATATGGTAACAAAACAAATAGATGTCATGATCCAAACGAAAAAAAAGATGATACAAGTGACGCCATCGAAGTAAAGAAACAAAGCGTGCACCATCCAATGAGTTTAAACGGAAATCTTAATATCGCCGAAATATTGACGGCTACATTGGACAATGAGACAACAATGAAAACTGAAATGATTAAATGCAATGCAGGATGGAATTACCAGAAAAACGAACAGGAATCGGTTGTAAATGAGTGCTCAAGCTAAAAATGAATGCCTGTGGTGAAATTATTCGTTTTAAGGTTAGATTGGTGGCACAGGGTTTTTACAAAATTTTTGAGCCGATTAGGATCAAGTATTTGCACCAGTTGCAATGTTTTAAATTTTTTTGGCGATTGAATCGAAAGAAAATTATACATTGTCACATTGATTCGAAAACATTATTTTTGAATTGAGAATTAAAGGAATCAATTTTTATGAAGCTACCTCCAGGCTTCATTGAAGTTGTTGAAAGCGTTTCTCTATAAGAAAAAGTATTTATAAGAAAAGTATTTATGGTTTAAAGTAGGTGCCAAGATCATGGTACGAAGAAAATTATTGTGCATTATAGTGAACAATGGATTTAAATAAACTTTCATAGTTTTATTAGGCTAACTAAGCTTTTACACCAAATAAATACATGGTAAATATGTTTGATAAACTTTAGGTATTTGGTGATGTACAGCACCACCTAGATATTATTGGAAAAAAAGAAATGCCAGGAGCAACGAAATTTAAAGAACAAAATGTGTCATAATAAATGTCACAATTGAAAGAAAAAACAAAGGTTACTGTGTGAATTTTAAAAAATATTCACGTCAATTGTAGAATTACCCGATGCATTTAACTTTAGTTTTATCGTACACCGCGATCTTTTTGTCGACTTAGCGCTTCTTTAATAAACTTGTATGTTCGGTAACTCAATTCTTTATCGAACGTTTTGGAAGAGATTAAATTCAAAAGTTAGCTCCCAAATCGGATTGGTATAATTTTTTATTTTTATTTTATAGTTTAAATTAAATATATGTTCTAAAACAATATCTTAACATACAATAAAATTAGCTTAAAATATGATTTTTGGATAACAAAAATGTTTTTCGAACAAAAAGTTTGTTTGGTATGAAAGACGCGTAACCATTATTGTATTTTTCAGAATATAGAAATTTTCGAATTGTGGCATAAATTTTACAGTTTTAATGCGCTTACCATATGCATTTTCTAGATTTATGTAATGTTCGACATCCTAGGTACTTAGCTACAAACCACCATAAACCTCCTTCAAAATGAGTTGACCATTATAAAATTTGACGAAAAATCGAATAATCCGAAATATTAACGTCAAATTGTATTCGAAAGCAAATCCTTAGTTTTCGTACCGAAATAATACCCTTAAGCCCATACT
Organism: Tipula confusa; assembly: GCA_963556175.1. Lineage (NCBI taxonomy): Eukaryota > Metazoa > Arthropoda > Insecta > Diptera > Tipulidae > Tipula > Tipula confusa. Next base: position 217,300,340 of record OY744476.1, read on the forward strand.
CGTTTCGTTTAGTTTACACTTTCGCGAATATTTGCATTTAGTTAAAATAATCTTTTTATCAAACAACAGAAATCTGATATTTTAATTTCACTTTACTTCGTATTGCATATATGTATTTTCACATTTCAAATCTTTTAATATTCGTTTTAAATCTGTCAAGAATAACTTGGTTCAATTTAATTGGTCTGTATAAATACGATGATTTATTTAATGTGATTTAAATTTCAGTATGTTATTATATCATGTTCCAATCAATAGATTAAGTCATGTACATTTAGAATCAGTTCAAGGTTAACAAAGTTAAAAAGGAAATGAAATTCAACTTCAAGTAAAAAAACGGCCAGGACATGGTTATTGGTTTGCATTTATGATATGCAGCATCCAAAATAACAGACGAAAAATCATAACGATTACTATTTATTAGCTTCGCATTACAGAAACTATCCTTTCCAACTTCATTCAAAGTGGAAATAATTATTTTAATTTTTTTTTTTGTAGCAACCTGGATACGATAAAACAATGAGTAAAGTTTTTCATTTGTTTATCAGTATTGTTTTATTCTTAGTTTTGTTTTGTCAAGAAAAGCGAAGCTGATAATTTTTTGAAACATATTTGTGCTTTGTACAGCATGATGGGATTGGAGAGTTATTGCAAAACCATTAGGAAAGAAAACGACAACTTCATATAGATGGATTAATTAAAAGAACTTGCGGCTGAAAAGGAACGAGGTGGGATAAAAAACAAGACAAATTTGTAAAATAATTCGAGCCTTAATATCATGAATCTGTATCGCATGTGCTACCTATATCACGTTTGCTGGATTTTGATGTTTAAAAAAAAAAAACAAAAGAAAACAAATTGCTTTTTCGACAAATGTCGGTATTAAAATAGCAAAAACGAATTAGGCTTCGAAAATTACATACCAAAATAGACGAAGCTTTTGTCTTAATTCTATTTTTGATATTTTTGATATGTTTTCCAATTAGATATTTAAAAGCGAATATTGGACCAATATTTATAACTTCTCTATATATAAACATATTTACAGCCTACGATTTTAATGACAAGACCATCATTCTACAAAATAACGATGTTTATGTATCATAATTATGATTTTTTACTAATGTCAAAAGAACTTTTTCGTGTACTGTACACATCACATTCGGTTGATTTATTTACGCCTCCATATTATGTATTTGGTCATTGTGTTTTTCATTTTTAATTTGCAAACATTCTACTGAAATTTTCTAAATAGTAAGAGTTGCATTTTTAAAATCTGCTCGCACTTAACGTAATCTCACTCAATTTATTAAATAATAAATCGTGCTTAATTTGAAAACATTGTAATGTTCATGGAAAATTTAAAACTGGTTGCAAGTACTATTTTGAACTGAAATTTGGTATTTCCTATAGAATTAAAGTCTAGTCTTAAATTTCCTAAAACTATTTCCCAAATCGGTTGTCTTTACACGACAGAAACTGTAGAGAAGCTTAAATTGTGGTGTGAAATACGTTGATAACACTTTTGGTGGTTATTTGGTTTTGATTTTTAACCATATTTCAAAGTAGCTGCATTTAGCCGAAAGTTTTTATCAAATCTAAATAAATTAAATTTTTTAATCTAAAGGTCGATACGCAGCTCGAGCTAAGATAAATTTTCCATACTAATTTGAGATAAAATTTAGTTAGCTAAAGAGCGCGATAAAACATTTTCGTACACAATTTCGCTCACGCAGCTTGACGTTAAAATATGATAAAAAAAATAGTTTGTCGAATTGTATAATAGATGGCACTACTATAAAGTCTCCAAAATTTTCGCGTCAATTTATCTGCAAGGTACCTTAAATGAATGCGAAATTATGACATTTCATTAGATTTTTAATTTACGCGTTCATGGTTTGCTATATTTTTTTTAAATACGATAATATATTTGAGTTAAAATGGATTATATCAAAATTGATGATTTCGATAATGTACATGATTTCGGCTTACCACACAAAAGTTAAGAAGATAATGATCAACCAAGGCCGAAAATCTTCAAAAGCACTAAAATCTAAAATAAAATCTAAAAAATTTGAAAATATAACACATTAAAACCACAAGACACGTCAAATTAGGCATGTTACAGTTTATCTCTACACATTTTTTTAGCTCGATATTTATCTGTAGATTTGTGGAGACCACGTTAAAATGTAGCTTAGCTCGAGCTCCATACCTAGCTTAAACTACAAATTCAAGAATATTTCTACTCATTGATCGTTTGATATCTGGACTTCTTAATTATTTCCGATAAATCGATGTTTCTGTTCCGATGAAACATAAAAACAGACAAGTAGTATCCATAATTCACAATAAACAGTTTAAACGATAATTTAACACTACATTGATTGATAGTGACTTTTTGTCATCTATAGTGAAACCGAAGATTCACTGCGAACCGATTACACAATTTTCCTTCGGAATCTTTACGATTAAAACTTTTGAGTACGAATCGAATGAGGATCGGAAGAACACCAACCTCAGTAAATCTGCCGAATTGTATTCACCTTAATATTTCTTAACTTATTGAGTCATAACTTTTTAAATTATTTCATTTTATAACCGCTCAGACAATAGTGAAAAATCGGTCTTGTGGGCATCGAATAATACTAGGGACCAAATAAATATTTAACGAATTCTTAACATTTTTACCGAGGTGACTAGAAGAACCGTCATGTTAGTATGTGTGCATAAAACTACTTGAAATCCTCAAAGAGAAGTGGCTAATCATTTTGTAAAAATTGTAAATAACGTTCACTACTTAATTTCGATGGTAGTATGAAGTGTCTTATTAAATTATCGTCAATTACTTAAGGCTTTTAAGGCTAAAAAGGAATCGAGTTCGAATGGAATAACAATTAACAGAAAACCCTGGAAAATCGGGATGATGGGTCAATCAACCGCACGGAATTATTACAATCAAACCTGATTGGGGAGATTTTCTTTTTAGTCTCTTCATAGCCCGTGTTAGTTCCTCGTAAGATGAATCCTCTATGCACATCTCCGCATTCTGTATTTGACAACTCTGAAGGAGCAGAGAAATGCTCCTTCCAAGTGTCAAGCACTACATCGATGTTGATACGGAGGTTTCTAGCCTGGTCCCAAATGGCAATAGTCCTCAATGCTAGCCGACCTTCTGTAGCCGACCGATAAGATCGCACATCTGGATGACTCGAGATTTTCCCTTAAAAATTACACATGTTCAATTTGACTTCGGGTCGTCTTACCTTACTAGGGTGTGTCGAGGTGTCCAGTTAAAACAGATAAACTTGAAGATTTTCAAGTAAACAATCCACTTTTTGGCCATCGACTTTCTTGGAGAGCAATGAGTTTCAAGCGATACTCTTTCATGGCTGGTATAGTACCTGCGATTTTATTACCAACAGCACGTTCCACGACCAATCCTAAATCGCGTGTCCGTTAGCATATAGTATATAATTAGATGCGTTTAGATGCTTTTTATGAATCATGTGTATGTTCACCGACCACAGGAGCTATAATACATACGTCACCTACAATTCTGGAGAAATCGCGACCACCCAGATTTCAACATTAAAATTTCAAAATATTTTATCCAGAAACAACGTCTTTCTTTCTTTCTTCATGATAATTTTATTTTATTTCGTTTTTATTTAAGAAACATTATTTTTTATTTATTTAAATAAATTAAATATTTTTGCTATTTTAAATTTTAATTCAGGAGAAATGTGTAAATTTTATTGTAATTCACCTCGATCTAATATTTAATACCACATTTTTTTTTTGATGTTGTTGCTATATAGACAGACAAAAAATCGGTGAGAAGAAAAATCGAGTTTTAATAGAGGGGAGTGAGGGGGTTTATAATTTTGACATTAAATGTCGTACATCTTCTGTATCGTTCAAGACAAATTACTTTTGTCTATTGGGCTTCTTATTTTTGTATTTGTTTTTACTTATATTACAAGACAGAAATATAAAGAAAACCAAAAAAAAATTCTCTCCCCATAGAGGGGAGAGTACATAATTTTTCGAATACTAATTTTCTTATAGTATATAAATGATTTTCCCTTAAACGAAAAAAAAGTCAAGCGTGGAACAGACGAGCAGTAAAGAGAAGGATCCCATTTTTAACGATGTATTTGTGTTAACAAATATTCTTGCAAAGAAAAAAAAAGTTTGTCTCTTTATATAAAAAGAGTTGCAATTCTTTAGATTCATAGTAAATTCGAATTTGTTGAATCAACAAGTAGCTGGAGACAATATACTCGTGTATACTAAATATTATATATTTATAAATATATTTAACAGTGTAAAATCGAAATTTAAGTTTTGTTTTTAAAAAATAATAATATTTTAAAAGTTAAAAGTGATAAATTGGTCTTCCTGTTTTTTGTGTATACGAACTAAATTATATAAAGGTAAGAGAGTGGATTATTTGTTAGTTGAGTGAAATAAATTTTGTGAAAAGTGTCGGTTAAAAAGGTGGACAAACATCTTGAATAAAATTGTTTAGTCTTATACTATTTTGTTAGAATTTTGTATACATCGCAGCATCTTATAGTATCGAAAAAAGTTGTAATATAACAAATGGTTTAACAAGCCAGATCTCGTAAAAGATTTGATTTAAAACTACCATGCAAATATTTCATTGTTTGGTCGGTTTTGGTGTATTGTTCAGGATAGGGATCGCAGACTGGACTTGAATCCGTGCAACATTGCTGCATATAATTCTTTCAACAGTGATGCTCTTACTTCAGTGATTTTTCTAGAATAACACTCAATTTCCCGGTGTGTATATAAACTGTATATTCGTGCTTATCGCTAAAAGAATCGTTACTATGCTGATAGGTTTTATTACTTTCGGAATAACACAGCCCCCTTCCATTAGAAGCAGCAAACATAGTTCATAGTTTAAATGAAACCCTTGCAACGTGGTATGTTACAATATACAGTAAATATCAAGTCATATACAGTACTTATACTGATGTCGATAACTTTCGATTAGGGTATCAGTCATCAAAATCGGACTACTATGATTTGTGAAAATATATGATTATTTTATACCAGTATTTAAAGGCACTCTTTAATATATTAGCATTTACGCCTTTAGCTTTTTATCAGCATCTGCAATGAATTACTTTACTCGCACTCCATAAATTTGCTGGCTAAGGTTGCAAACCCCTCCAATTGTTGACTGACAATTATTTTGGTCAATGTTTAGTAAATCCAGTAATATTTATTGCCAATCGTTATTTCTACTCCTGTTTATATCCAGAGCCCATTTTAATGGTGAAATAAAGCATGCCTCAACTTGTGATAGTACCGCGTGCATAGCATCATTTGAATTAGCTTGCTTTATGGTTAGTTGCAGTTACTATAATACTTATACAAATGTCTTCTTTGCTACAAAGCGATTATATCCTGACAAAAAGAATTCTGACTGTCTATTTTATTCGGCTTAATGCCTCTCATTTTTGGGTAGTAAAATAGATAGTAGGCCTTATATGTGGGCCTAAAATTCACTATTTTGATGGGCTAACCATCACGTATTTTCTGGATTTTGTAAATTTTCGATTTATGGCGTAAATTTTAAAATTTTGATGGGCTAACCATTATGAATTTTCTGTATTTTGGAAATTTTCGATTTATGGCGTAAATTTCACAATTTTGATGGGCTAACCATCATGTATTTTCTGGATTTTGAAAATTTTCGATTTATGGCGTAAATTTCACAATTTTGATGGGCTGACCATCATGTATTTTCTGAATTTTGGAAATTTTCGATTTATAGCGTAAATTCCACAATTTTGATGAGCTAACCTTCATGTATTTTCTGGATTTTGAAAATTTTCGATTTATGGCGTAAATTTAACAATTTTAATGGGCTAACCATCATGTATTTTCTAGATTTTGAAAATTTTCGATTTATGGCGTAAATTTCACAATTTTAATGGGCTAACCATCATGTATTTTCTGGATTTTGGAAATTATCGATTTGTGGCGTAATTTCCACAATTATGATTGGCTAACCATTATGGATTTACTGGATTTTAGAAATTTTTGATCAAGGGCGCAAATTTTACAGTTTTGAAAGTCTAAACATCATGTATCTTCTGAATTTTATATATTTTCAATTTTTGCCGTAAATTTCACAATTTTGATGGACTATAATCATCATGTATTTTTTGGATATTGGAAATTTCGTTCTGTATCTTGACATTGATGCTCTATTTGTTTTCAGTTCTTTCCTAAAACAATTGCTGGTATTGTCTTTATATCTTAGCTCACTGGAGGTAGATTAGACTTCCTTGTTTGTTGATGTTGTTGCATTTTATTTAATTCTTATCTTATGCTAGTTTTTTTTAAAGTTCTGATGGTCTAGGTTTTTATTCATATTCGGGTACGACAGTATATATAAATCGCCGATATTTTATTTTGACGGTTTGTGTTATTTATTTTTCAAAAATTCCAGAACATCTTCAAAAGACATACTGCGGCATGTCGGATGGAGATAGTCTCATCTCATTCGATATTTTTTTTCGACAATGTTTCCAAGCCATTTTCTTCCAAATTTAACTTTATGACGTAAAACGTATCAGATCTATCGTCACACTGGAATAATCTGTTAAGAGGATAAGTGTAGGCACCACATACATATTACATTGTACCAAAAACAAAAATTTCTTCCGGTTCCTATAGAGACACATATAAAGCTTTTTACCAAACTCTAATCGATTTACATAATTCATGATTTATTCAGCTGATTTACATATAAACAAAAATAGCATTTTCTAGGAACTAAACAAAGGTACTTTCTGTTCTGGATTTATATTCGGAACAATTTCAACACCACTCCAAATCATTGTAATGCTGTTCTACTTTAACAAATTGAATTTCGTTCAAATTATTCTTCTATTTACATTGGCACGAGGTTATTTCTTTTTTATTCTAAGATTTCTTTAATCACAAACGACAATAATACGCAAGTAAATAAGAGAAATTATATTTTGTATGGATTCTTAATATATACACAGATCGAGAACATAATAATTTTGGATACATTTCAATAATGTGGGTAGTAAATTAATTGACATAATGTGTACATAAAAACTAATTATTTACAATGCCGCTGAATACATAGGACGAATGATAGTCGATGACTTTTACTAATTAAATCGAAATTAGTCAATTAAGCAAACGCGTTAATTTTAATACTTTATTTTAGATCGATAGTTTGACGTAATTTGTGAAGCTTATGAAATGTCAACCTTATAGTTTGAAACCATAATATGTAAACCAAGTTTCTAGAAAGAATCCTAGCAACTATCGAAACCTGGAAATACGTTTATAAATTTGATTATGGTTAACTTTTTATAGCTTCACAATTTTAAAGATATTTAGGACACGTTCAAATTGTTATCATAAGTTTTTGAATCTGTAATAACTGACCATTTCATTGGTTGTCGACCTTATCCAAAGTATAATGGGATCTGAAGTGATTTTTCAGCTTAAGTGCAATCCCGAATGGTAGGCGCTTTTATCTAATTTTTAATCTGATTTTTAAAGTGGGTTCCAGGTTCGAATATCAACGGGCCGGGAGCTGCTGATAATCAATAAACTTTAAAAAAATAAAACTTTATTACTAAAATTCATAAAAATATTACTATGGTCAAAAAGTACCTGTAATTTCTGTTTATTTGACCAAAAACAACTTTAATAGAGTTCCTCAAACTATTTAGCAGACATGGCTCCATGTGACGTTTTCATGTTCTCATGACTTAAGTTACCACTTCGCGGAAAGCGTTTAAGGCCATAAAAGAGAATTCACAAAAGGAGCTGAAGGTGTTTCCAAAATCGGCCTATGATAAGTGCTTTAAAATATTGAAGAAGCATTAGAATATGATTATTGCTTACGATGGAGATTACTTTGAAGGAAATAAAATAAATATCGATGAATAATTGAACGATTTTATTGACAAGTTCCGGGTACTTTCTCGATCAGAACAGCCATTCTATATGTCCCTGCAGAATTGAACTCTCATATTTTCCGATGAACTCTTACAGGCAGAATAGTTGAAATTATTTCGGCATTTTATTTGTTGACTTTTTTTTATTCCAGCTTCAGAAAACTAATAAAATAAACGATAAACTAAAACTATAATAAAGTATACGATTCAATGGATAAGTTAAGTAATAGTTAGATATCAAACACTGCCATTCAATTCTGATAAATTTTTACAAAACTTCTGTTGGCATACAATTTGCTAAATATGCATAAAGCTCAAACATTTGTAACAAATTCAGAATAAAATCTACCTAGGGAACAATGTGAAAGATAAATCACCCCATAACTTCGATTTTTTGTTAGATTTTACTATAGAAATATACAAACTCAAAATTAACCCTCACTCGCACAAAGTTGTATACCACTGGCGAGAGAAAAAAATCATTTTAAGGCAAAATATATATCATCCAAGCATTTATGTTGACACTTCGTACATTGATTGTTCTATATATTTACTATGATATATAAAAAAAAGTTAACAAAGATTACATCTAACTTCCTTAAAATTTACGTTTGCTCATAATATGCAGCAATCTCATGATAGTCATTCGTCTTAATCTTTAGTTTTTCCTTCTACTGTTCTAAATTAATATCTTAATCATCTCAGTATGATAATGACGATAATTTGATGTGCTAATTTGATATGTAGACAGTATATAAAAACTATATATCATGTGGTACGAGAATTGTGAAAAACCAGATATAATTAGATAATTCACAATTTGTACGTTTACGTTTGAAATTTGCATATTGTGTGGAAAGTTCACCTTCACTGTTGCCAGTTTGTATATATAGCGATGGTTATATGACGCTTCATTTAAATTTAAATTTGATTTGTTCACCATCCGAACAACGAAATTAAACAAAATTTTAAAGAAGTCATGTTTTAATGAGATTGGGGAGAGATGAACATTTAAAAAATGAGTAGATTTTGAATCACAATTCACAATATAGCTTAAGCTGGTGTGTTTCTCGGGTTTAATCTATGGATTTAGTATATAATAAAATATTTACTGTTGCTCACTGTTACAAAACAATTGATCTATATATATGCCGATAAAATGTTCGTGATTTGTAAAATAATAAATCCTGTGGTCACAAAACAAATAACAAATATGTAATCAAGGTTATATTCGTAGCCATTTGCTCTATTTGCATATTTGTACATACATGCGTCAAAACATTTATCGTCTACATTCTACACGATTTATGAATAAAATATTCATGTTATAAATTAAATTGAGAGATGTCACTAGCGTAGATTAATTTATCGCTATACATAAAAAAAAGTTTATAGACACAACGGACGTAACTGCACATCCACACCTAAATTCATATCTTGTAATCATAAATTAAAATGAGAAAAAAAATCTACCTATACATTTAACATAAAAAATTCAAAAAATAGATCACGAATTAGTTTGGATTCAGTGATAGGTCTTCTACATATTGCTGTTAGTGAGATAAAAGAATTTACTGGTATTGTTCCGCCATATTATCAATTCAAACTGCCATCATTTGGAAAATAAGATATTAATGATATCCTATTTACGGAAAGATGTCACTAGTGCGCAAAAAAAAATATTGTACAAACAGTGTAAACAATCGACGAACATTTTACAAACATTTGTAAAGTAGCATTTGTCGAATATTTGCAATGGTCTGGATGCGGCTTAAGTAGACTGAACTCTGTCGGCATCTTTTAATTTGACTATTTGAGTCATCCTATATGTATCATCTAATCCAAATGTCTCTCCTCAAAGAGGTAATACCTAACAAATAGATACTTCTGGGACTTGTGAACCAGCTCTCTGTTTAATTTTCATATCAGGTGTTTGTCCTTGTCATAATTCGTGGAGGAGATGGATATATGATGTTGGACGAGATAACTTTGATTATCTCAAAATGTTGTCTTAAATTTGGTTAATGCAATCATGTTCATTGTCAATACATAAACGCATGTAATTTGATCCAATTTAAGACAAAACATTATTTGTAATGTGCTCCCATTTCCATCAAAGAATCTAAAACATATTCACAATAACCCCACAGAATGGCCTTTATGAGTCATATTCGATGAAGTCGATGTGTATATAAAGTACCAACTAAACCTTTTCAGACTTTATTTGGTTTAAACGTCATAGCAATACTAAAACTATTCTTTCGTTCAGTTTTTTAGTTTTCTTATTTCAATTATGGGTGACGTCGTTAAGATTTTACTAACGGGTGTAAAAACCTAGAAAACCGACGTTATCTATAAAACTGCGTTCCATTGAGACAAATTTGATACTCTCAAGTCCTTGCAAGTAGATGATCAAAGAAAACAACAAAAAATTATGTCAGAAGATAAACATAACCTATAAACTCATATTTTAATTTAAATGTGTATATTCAATTACAAAATCACATTTGACATTTAAGAACATAAACAAACAAATCCTTAATGATTAAAAAAAATCGTGACATAATCTATTTTCCATATAAATTATATCTCGAAAAAATAATATCTTGAAAACGATCGGCTAAAGCCGCTTTACAACTAAAATACTCAAACGTAAATTTTATGGTTAAGTGCTTTCGTTTACTAACCCATCGTATGAGCATGAATGGTTGCGAGTAGATATAAGTATTTAGTTGGCTTTCGCCAATGGGATACGCTTATTATTCTTCGGTTTCGTTTATAATTCAGGCGGTTAGGCATACCTTTAAAAATTTATTCGTTTCATGGGTTACTTTGTTTTATTTAAAAATGTTATTAAGTGATCATATTTAGTTGTTTCGTTTAACATCTTTTTTATAATGGCAATTTTAGTAGTGGTAACCACACATTTGAAGGGCTAACGAGTTTTCGATACATCGAATCCCTAGTTAATCATGATGAATGTGTGGGAGGGGATATGATAATTTTGTGGGAGCGTCTTGCCACTGATAACGTTGCTTTGTATACCTTACGTCTAATGAAAATGCCGAAAAGATAAAATTATACGAGATGTAGTTCAGACCTGTTTTCATGTATAGTGGTGTGAACCCCGCCAACTGATGAGTATGAGAATTGGCTGATGGCATTTAGGAAAAGAGTCATGTGCATTAAAATTTCTGATGTTCATCAAGTAAAAGAAGAGTGGTCACGTTTTCGGGGTAGAGAACGAATTTCTTTATGTGATTTTTCACAACGAAATAAAAAGCAACGTCAGTATCGAAACCGTTGAGCTATTTAAATTTCAAATTTAATGTGCTAATCAAACGTTACATAAAACCGATTCGGACACTCTTTAGATGAAAGTAACGTATGTATTTAACTATACAGAGTTATAATCAATAGTAAGATGACAACGAACGGACTATATAAAAATTCTTATATACTCAAATACACATAATATGAAATAAAAAACTTTGAATGTCATGTCTAATGTACACTGACTGCAAACAGTCGTATTTATAAACGATTAATTATTAAGCTGGTCGTAGATCTTGGTAACACAACATTTTTTTCAACTTATACAACTTTTGGCTTGGTAACAAAACTTATCATGTATTCTACATTATAAATCATTCAAAAAATTTTTTTCTTCAATTTGTTCGCGCTTTTTTGATTTGGTGGATTTAACGTTTGATTTGATTGACACATTTTTTGATCGAATATATTAAAAAAAAATCGCGGTTACACCTCCTACAGTTTTTTTTTATGTATTTGGCAAGTGTATACTCTGGTTATATATGCGCTAATTTATTTTGTATTTTAGATTATGTTTTTTTGATTGATATCAGCGAAAGCTTTCTCTTTCAATTGGAAATACTTTTTTTTTTTTTGCTGTAATTTATTAGATTAGGATTAGACGATTTATGATTCATTTCTTTTTGAAGGTAATAGAATTTGATTAAATATTTTGGTTTGAGGTGGCATTGATGACAGTGGATAATGTAATTTATATGGAATTGTCTTGCTTTTGCCCTGGTTTACTTATCGAACTAACCATACTTGAAGTTCGATATACTACTGTATATCCGAAGAATTTCAATGAGAGAAAATACTAATTTCATAAACCTAATTTCATGACCTTGGAAATTTCAACATATTTGTACGAAAATATATTTTAACCACCCAATCCGGACCTCTTTTGGTAGTCAAAGGTTTGTGGTCGTTTAGGATTTTGAAGTATTTTACCTTTGACCGAGAAGTTTTCGCAATTTATGGAGCTGTGAAGCATTTTCGGTATTTCAACGTAGGTAGCTTTTACATAATTACATCCTATCCGATCTCAAAGCTTTCTACAGTTTAGTACCGATATAAGATTTATAAAGGGTGAAACAACATCATAGCAGTTGCTTTATTTCGTTTTGATGACTATCAGGCTTGATTTGAAAAGTATCGTTAATTTGCAATCTTCTGATGATGACAACGCGGAAACTAGAACCATATACTCGATCCATATTCTTAATACTTTTTGGTGAAAACAATCATAGTCTAGCTAATTTTGGAATTCGACCTACCCATAAACATATTACATCGAAGTATTTTTGTCTAAACATTAATATTGATATAAGATTAATCGCCAATTCGAGATACCTTCTGACAAGTTAGAGTACAGCCATATCGATCTAGTTGGGTCAATACCTTTATTCGACGGTTACAATTATATCCTTACGATAGTGGATATGAGAACATAAAAAAGGTAAGTAACTGGTGGGCCATTTAAAAGTTTAAATTTAAAAATGCAATAAAACAAAAACGGTTTAAAATTTTGTCAAATTTATTTTTTTGTTGTGAAGTACAATTTTTCCGGTTAGAGATGGAATATTATTTCATTAATATAGCTGCCGCGGCTGGCCTCACAGTACCCCATTCGATCGGATCAATTTTCGAGCACGTTTTCAAGTGTATGGGGTCGTATCTCGGCGATGGCATCACGAATGTTGGCCTTCAAATGCTCAATTGTCTCTGGTTTGTCGGCATAACACTTGTATTTAACGGCACCCCACAGAAAATAGTCCAATGGTGTTAAATCGCAGCTTCTTGCCGGCCAATTGACATCACCATTTCGGCTAATTAAACGGCCATTAAACGTTTGACGCAATAAATCGATTGTGGCATGAGATGTGTGGCAAGTTCGCGCCATCCTGTTGAAACCAAACATCGTGCACATCAATACCATGAAGAGCGGGCGCAAAAAAATCGGTTATCATGGTGCGATAAGTGTCTCCATTGACCGTAATGGTTGCACGGTCCTCATTTTCAAAGAAATATGGACCAATGATACCACCGCTCCACAAGCCGCACCAAACAGTCACTCGTAATGGGAGCATTGGCTTCTGTAGGACCACGTGTGGGTTTTCTGAGACCCAAATATGGCAATTTTGCTTATTAACGTACCCACCAAGATCAAAATGAGCTTCAATCCAAAAAGTTGAGTTTTTTAGCAAAATCGACATCATCGTGCAGTTTCTCGTTGGCCCATCTAGCGATGTGAAAACGAAGTAGATGGTCGTGCGGCTTCAACTCTTGACCCAATTTATTTTTGTAAGGCATCATACCGAGATCTTTTCGCAAAATTCGATGTAAACTGGTGCGTAAAATGTTCAATTTTTTAGAACGATGACGAGTTGATATTGATGAATTCTCACGCACACTCTCAGCCACAGCTTCGATATTTTCGGGTGTACGCACTGTACGAGCACGCTCACGTCTTGGCGCATCAACAATGAAACCAGTTTCACGAACTTTAACAATAAACTTGCGTAACCGGCCACTGTTGGTCCTTCTCTTCGACCAAATTTTGCACGACATTTTCGTGCAATTTCCGACCAATTGTTTTTGTTTTGGAAATAAATTTCCAATAAATCTCATCGTTGCTCAAGCGTAAATCGATTCATTTCGTTCAGTGGATATAATATACTGAATTTTGTGACAGAATAGAATGAAATAAGTATTGCCAGATTCGAAATAATCGGCGGTTCAAATTTAAACCGATAGATGGCCCACCCTTTATATTCATGAGCTAATATGTTTCAAGAGCTTGGTGTTCCACTATAGATAACTGATCATGCCAGTCAGTTCAAAAGAAATATTTTCCTGGAGCTAACACAACCGTTAGCATTTATGACAAAAATATAAAACTTCAAACACCTTAGAATCAACAAGATGGTAAATTCATCAAAATTGAGCAATTTAGGTAATAAATAAAAAAAATTCAAAACCCATAGAAGAAACAGAAGCAGCTATTCGTTACTTCAGCATATCTGAGAAATTTATGGAACAAATATCAAATCTCAGAAATGCAGAAAATATATGATTAAAACTGAGCAATTTATGCCACAAATCAAAAACTTCTAAAACCAAGAAAAAATTATGGCCCCTCAAATCCGGGCAATTTATGCCCATACTAAGTACTACCATTATCCAAAAAATATCTTTATGAATTTTTCGGATTTTAGAAATACCTATAAAATATTTTGCAACCCCAAGACGGTCAAAAGACAACACGCTCAAAAGCCAACTTTCCATCTATTTCCACCCGATAGTCATGCTACCAAAGACAAATTATTTGCTGGGTAATATTGAATTTATGTGGTAACAAAACGTTACACCATATCGACCCTGAACCAAAATGACTACTCACATATCTTTTTGCACGTTTAAATGATATTCTAAACTGTCACAGATTTATTCACATTTGTGATCGTTTAAGATTAATGAATTTATGCTTCTCGTCATAGATTATAACTACATCGTGGTGATAGATATTTTTTTGTTGGCAAAAAATTATATAAAACTTTAAAAAGAAATTTAAATATTAACAAATTTACATATGGCAACTATTTTTGATATTCCGCATTGAATTATTCAAATTGATCTGTAATATTTTAATATCGATTCCTGGAAACACCAATCAGTTTATATATATATATATATATATATATATATATATATATATATATATATATATATATATATACATATATGTATATATATATATATATATATATATATATATATATATATATATATATATATATATATATATATATATATACACAGTAAAAAAAAATTACGTAAATACAATACTACTTCTATTGTATATAAGTCCAACGCAATTTTCTATTACATTTTAATAGAAGAAAATCATTACATTTTTTTAATGCAAGTTGTATTAAAAAATATTAATTTTGAATTATTAGATTTTAATACAGACACCATTAGTTTTTTTAAAAACAAGATCTATTAAAATGTGTGTTTTTGTTTCTATTAACTTTCAATGGTGGCACTATTTTATTAGTATAATGGATGGAACCATTATATTTAAATGCAGCCTCTATTTAAAAGTAATAATGCAATATTTTATTGTATTTTTATAAAACTGGTTTTTATTTTTCAATAGATATCATTCTTTATAATACATTTTTTATTTTCATACTAATATTACAGATTATTTGTTTTATTTGATTAAAAATTAAAATTAATCAAATTATTATTATAAGTTGGCAACTTGTTTCTATTAATTTTTAAGAATTATTAATACCACTCCTTTGTAAAGCTGATGTAGGTTCTTTTAATTCAGGTGAAATTATGGATTATACTCATCGTTTTATTATTTCTATAAACATATGGGCTGGAACAAGCGTTTCTTCGCAATCCACAAAATGAGATGTGTCATCTAAATATTGAAGTTTGAAAAAAATTTAAGTTAGTATATTTAGTAAGAACTATAATATCAAAATTTTATATAATTATTATTTAATAAATTATTTTTTAATTAAATATTAAGTGTTAAATTTTAATACTAATTCTATTAAGTAAATAAGCCAATAAAATCACTAGAAACTGTCATGTGACCTTAGTATAGTAAAAACTAATACTTCCAGTATTACATATTAAAAACTAATACTTCTAATATTACATATTAAAAACTATACAATCAACAAATTAAACGTGCGACTTACCTGAAATTACGAAATCTTTATATTTAAACTCGCTATCACTATGTTTAATAATTTTTATTAACCACATATTAACCACATGTTGACCACATATTATTTTTTATTTTTTATCACAAACCTAAATATCTCTACTTTTCTCTTGATTAAAAAAAAAATAAAAAAAAAATATCATTTTAAAATGGATCTGCTCTAAACGCTACACAAATATAAATCAAAAAATTTAGGATAAGTCGAGAATATACAAATTTACCGATCGAGAAACGAAACAAAAAATATATAGCTATCCTATACATATTATATAAAAAAGTACATATTCTCTTTTTTTTTGCTTATGATAACTGTCGATGAGAGTCAAATTGAGTAAAAATAAGAGTAAAATAATGGATTTACCGCTGCACTCATTTTTAACAAAAATATTTAATGCAATATCATTATTTTTAAATAGTATTGTATTAAACAATTGTTTATCGGTGGTTTGCATTAAATTATAATAGAATATTGTATTGTATAAAATTTAATACAAGGCTTCTATTCCATTTTAACAGAAGATTTTTAACTGTGTATATAATTTCATATATATATATATATATATATATATATATATAATAAAAGAGACAATAATTCCAAAAATTTACGTAACGCAGACACTGTTTCGCGATTCTTTTTAACGATATCAACACTATCGCGTATTTTAAGCGACATTGAGTGATTTCATTGACAAATTATGGTCTAATTTAACGTTTTAAGTATATATGTGCGCGTTTTAATATTAGAATTTACACAATTTTATGCAATTATAAATTAATATTCGGTATAGATGAATCACGGTGGCAGTTAAATTGACGAGTAGCAGTAAATTTCATATGCACAAGATATTCTAATGTTTCCTATTAGAAAATCGGTATTCAAGCAAGGTATAGGTTACCCTTTAGGATTCTATAATTATAGTTATCAAAATTGTATGGTACTATATACTTGTTACGTTAACTCATAATCTTCATCACGTCTTACATAAGTTGTGAAATAATGAATATAAACGATGGATTACGTGCGAAGATTATCGTTTGGATTCCTATCAATGAATATATCTTGTTGAATATTTGAATATTTTAAAGTTTAAATAGGTCAATCTTAAAATTAAAATATTTTTGTATCGAGGTAAAACTTTTGTATAGGGTCATGTGTAACTGAACGGTATAAGAAAGGGTTCTCTCCATTCAAAGATCTGTTAATAACTCCACACATTGTTACTCAAAATATATCTTAATTTGCGAATACTCTTAATCATCGACCTAAATATTATATTTTCTTATAAATTAAGATTTCAGCCATATTCTACAACGTCGTTTAAGCTTACGAAACACGTCAAGCCATTTAATCTAGATGGAACGTTCATTGTGTAAGATTACATTATTGATTAGATCGGAACGTTGAAGGTCATACGTTCATACTAAGCGACATCCATTTAAAATGATAATGTCCTGTGTGCTGAAAGCTGTCAGCTTTGCTAAGTGGAATTTGGTGTAAGCCCTCGACTTAGTCTACTGCCGTTTAGTAAACAACATCTTCTTTAATAGTTCTAAAATATTGATAATGCTTGGAAAAGACAAAGGATTGTTTACAGTGATGTCATTTAAATGATGTCGCGCCAACATTTCCTTTCATTATTTGACATTATGTGGAACTATTAGTTGACAAGAGTTACTAAAGTGGTATTTCACTTGAATACTAGTTTCTCACTTTGCTGACTAAAGAAAACGGCATAGTCCAACGTTAACAGGCTGTGATTTAGGCACTAAAGGACTTTAATGATATTCAGCATCATTAGGATTTTCAAGAACTATTCTAGATAGCTTTTACAAAAAAAATTTAGATTTTCCAATAATTAAAATTTAGACAGTCTATAGCCTTGTATTTTTCATAAAATATGAGCCAGAAATGATCGATTTTCATTTGATTTTAAATGGCTGCTACTCCATTAATAATGGGCTCTGAGTAGTTTTTTATGGTTTGTAGTACAGTTTGAAACATTCTAGATAGCTTTTGATACAAAAAAAAATTTAGATTTTCCAATAATTAAAATTTAGACAGTCTATAGCCTTGTATATTTGATTCACCTTATTGATGTATAAGCCCATTACAGAACACTACCTTTATCGTCCGCGCCATGTGCAACATAGTGCCCGGAAGATAAACTAATTCAAATGTTAGTACATTTAATGTCAGTCACCACAAGATAACCACAATCATTTTTATTATTTGTCCAAATTCGGACGTTCGCCTTAAAATCTGGCAAACACAATTTTAAATTGGTCAGTTATTTTTCAATAAACGGTGTATCTAGGACTCGGAAATGATTAAGTGCACATCCTAAAGATAACAAATTGCCCAATGACTAAATATTTAATCGTATGTTGAATTGTAACTTTCTCGTAACACAAAAATGCGCAAATTCTTAAACTCTATATAACATATGTTCAAAAGGTTATCTTTGGATGGCCTGTATCATGCGAAAATTCCAGAAATATCATAAAATTACGTACGCGAATTTGCTGTAAAATCCATGACGTAATTATTTTATCATTCGCGACAAACAAATATTTGTTTTAATTTTTTTGTTAAGGGCCAACATTTATGTTGATTCAATTAGAATACATGTACGAATATGTTGACATAGTATACAACAATTTATGCGCATTATCATATTACGAATTGAGTTCAATTACTACAATATACTAGTACAATATACTATATAGTTAACGATAAGCTTAAAGCGATAGTCGTAGTATATCACATAAAGTGACGCTTTTGTTAAGAACTATGACTATACAGCGACCCTTTAAACTTTTTATTCATATAATTTATTATACATAATATGGGTCACATAATTTATGTTTTTATTGATTGATAAAATGAATGCATTTATAAAAATTGATTAAATTACTAAGTTGCGGTATTAGGTTTTAGCCGGTTATAACCGATTTATATTATACTTATAGTCACGATTTTAATTGATTAGGTTCATCGAACCGGATCTTAATTAATTTATTTCATTTTAAATGTTAAGTTTTTAATTTCACCTCGTACAGTATGGGTTCATGTGCATTACTACGTATGAGATAATTAACTAAGTTTGTTATGACTAAACGATTTGTTAGTAAATTTTTTTTCCAAATGATAATGTTCTGATTAAATGTCTCAATCATTTTAATAATTTAAAATATCAACAATGAATAGATTATGTCAGAAGCTAACATTTTACTGTCATATATATTGAGCATTAGATAACTAATTAATTATCATGGATGCATCTCAATAATCCTGGTATTTAACCTTTCGCATGGATGCAATTTGTCTGCCTTCACCAACGCGATATCATTTCTTTATAAGATTGGTATTTTTTTTTTTGACATTTGCCTTGTTGCTACAGTAATTTACTCCCACCTTTATAGCCTATTGGACGTCAAAGGGTTCTGGAAGTTATACGTTTTAACTGGTTGGGCTAGTAGTTCGCATTTGACATAATGACATAAGAATTAAGTATCATCGACGAGCAATGAATGTTTTTAACTGCTAGAAATGAATCAAAGAAATGCATGTATAGTCATTGTCATCAAGCACACGAAGACCGATATATAAGCTTTTATGATTTTTGCGCGAGATGAAGGTATTTAATGTGGTAATAGGTAGCTATCATTGTTCAGAATGTTTTTATTTGGCAGAATAAATGTTGATAATGAATCCAAGTTCACTGGAACTGCCGTCTAATACATGTAGTGTATTCCTTGATACCACAGTATGCAGGGGCGTTCTGCCAATTGAAGTTTATCGAGTGTGAGTACATATCAAATATTCTAGTGTCAGTTGGTTTTTCTGCGAATTTTTTATGAGCCAGAAGCAGCAGCCAATTATAGTTTCTCAAAATCGCATTGATATTTTCTCTATCTGTTGAGGTTACATTCCATCATCATTCAGAATTCTTCAACCATCTTAGTTCATGCCACGATGCAAATTGAACGATTTGAGTTCTTTTGGTAGTATTTCTTGACCAGTACAATCTGCGAGATAATCACGCGATTTCACGTGATTCCATTTGCCTCCTACCGTAGAGCATAGAATAACTGATGGTATTTTGGCCACAAAAGTTTACAATCTACAAGGTGGCCAGACAACGATGCTTAAACGATCGTACTATCCGTTCATCTGAAATATTTAACAGTAAATTATGATAACTCTTTTCTTACTTTATTTAACAATCTGCTGAGAAGTACTGCTGCGCATAGCACCGACTTGATTTTAACCGAACGACCTTTGTTTTTTATGTCAATAAGTTGACTTGTACATTTATATTTCCATCTTGATGCCTTCAATAAAATATTACTATACAAACACGGCCTTCACGGAGTATGTGTGGGTATTTGGATTTGTTAAAGATGCCTCAAATCCCTCCTAAGTTGTAACCATTGGTTAATACATATTATCGGTGACAGCCCGCCAAGACAATCAAACACCTTCGATGACTCGGAAAGAAGACCTCGTTTTGTGTATTTCCAAACTAACCCGAGAATCATTTTTGTTGTCTGAGTGTCATTAAATATGGTTGGATCTACAATATCAAAAAATAATTGTTTGAAACCTATTGGATGAGCGGAAATCCACCTGAACCCAATAACTTGCTGATCAATTGTCTTTTCAGATGAAACGCATCGTTGACGTTTCTTGCACCTGTAATAGATCATCGACGAAAAAATCATTTCTTAATTGAAGTATCGGACCACCATATCATTATGGTTATGTCAATATTGGGAAAATATCTTAGTTCTTTTAGTTGTTCTTAAAGAAAAACTGTCATGAAATACAAAATAGAAAATAGAAAAAATCCATAAGTTTTATCATGACGGAAATAGCATTGAACTAAGTAATCATCATTTACAGCCCGTTTCAAATGTCTTCCAAGTTCTTTGAAGCTTGGCTGGAAAAAATGCTTTCTTTTAAATGTTCATAATACATTACTATGATACGTCAGCGTTTTTGTCAGCAAAATAATTTGATTTTTTTTGTTGTTAATCAAAACTTTTGAAAAATGTTAATTTAAGCGCAAACTTAGTAGTTGACATCCATTGGCACTAGTGCTAATATCGTCTAAGAGATGTCAGACATTGTGCATTAAAAATATTTTTTCGGATAATCATGATTCATACTTTAAAACTTTAAATAATAGATGTCATTAGGTGCGTATACTTAAATGTTAAAATACATCACATAAGACGTTGAATCAATCATAATATAAATAAAATATGTATTATACAATTAGTGTCAGGTATTACAATTAGTGTATACGTTGTCTACATCATTGTCATCATTGTCTACACGATTGTCGACATTGTCTACACAATTGTTTCAATCGTGAACAGATATTTCGTGCACATTCATATAATTCGCTAACGCTTTATGCACACTGTACATAAATATATATGAGCGTAAAATAGCATTTACACATAGCATTCGGTCGCCATTGTCTGATGAGATGACAATTAATTTTTAACAAATTATTACGATTCCTCATCAGATCGAAACTGAGCTTTGCTTTGCACACCACCTACATCTATATAATTAAAATAACGACACACACACATTCTGCCGTCGTTTTATACTTATCTTACTGCTCTTCATTTGCTGATTTTGGTTTGTTTCATGTTTGCTGCCTAATTTTTTTTAATCCAAGCAATTTGTTTTTCCGAAGTTCTCGCTATATTCTTTCGTGATTAGTTGTTTACGTCCTACTAAACGCAGTAGCCAGTCAATTCGAAGAAGCATGAATAGAGTTTCTCTTTACATATCCATTGGCACATTGCAACTATGCAAGCCATCCTGTTCTGACATATAAATGATGATTTGGCTTATGAAATCGGCACTCCAACAGAGGGTCATAATTGTGTTCATTGTCATCACTGATCGCAAGGATTAGCTTTGTTTTACGAGAACGTTGGTTTTTTAATTATTATCTTCTCTCTCTCTTCGTTTGTTGTGACCTCAGCACGTTTAATTTTTATCAAATTTTAATTCTCATTATACCTTTCGTAGATAAACAGATTATAGACAGATCTATCTATTGATCGCGTTTTTGTGGATCGAAACCTTGACGTATACTTAAATAGGAAAAATGGCAGTTATGACTAAATTTACCATCTCATGAATTCATTTTGAAGAAAATTACAAAATGTTTGGCGCGGAATGAAAAATTAAATCCAAATCGATGATACAGTGTTAGGCCATCAATGGCGTGTATCAATTATTATCTATATATGATACGTTCAAAAGGGGATTTTCCCTGCGCACACGACTAAATATATATATTATTTAATCACTCCATTGACACGTGACTAATTGCATGCTAATTTTATGCCACGACTTCCAGTTTAAACTTGATTTATTCTAATTTTTTAAATAGATTTTTTAAATCTATATCGTTTTAAAATAAAAATTACTTTGTATCTTCATTTTATTAAATAATAAATCTCCGACTTAAACATAAATTAATATAAAAAAAATTAAACAAAAATGTATATTTCTTTTAATTTGAATTAAGATAATTTAAAATAATTCATCGTTGTATGCCTCTTAACATTTTTGACCTTTCCGTCATATTTCTGATAATCAAATTAAAAAAAAAAACTTTGTTTGGCGCACATATTTGAAGAACGCAAAAAAATTTGTTAAATTTATACAATAATTCGAATGCTGGCATAAAATTAAAAAGATTTTCTTTAATTAAAATAAATTTTCATCATTTGGAATGATGGGAAGATTTTAAATAATTAACGTTGTGATTGGTAGGATTTGGTACAGAGTTTTAAACAAGTCTACTTTGCAGAATGTTTCAACAGCGCGTGGAAATTTTCCATGGTATCCATCTTGTATGCAAGCACTTCTTCAATTGTTTGAAAGGAAAGCTTTTCTAGTTACATGCGGGTGCTTATAATAAATAACGTTAATTCACAGCGTTCAGATTTTCGTAGCATCTCACGTCAAAGTTGTGAGCTTTTGATGTGCTAGTACCATCGAAAATATAATGAAAGAGCTACAAAATATCAACGAGGTTGCTTTCAAAACCTACCTCACGTTCTAATTCACCAACGGAAAATTAAAATATCCCAAAGTAAATGAGACAGACGTGGCCGTTTCTGTCGTGGCAAAAATTTAACTAACGATTCAAAATGTCGCTTAGTAGCCGAGAATGGTTCTAAAATTACCATGCATGGCAGTATTACGCACGTGGATTTGGGTCTGCGTCGCTCGTTTAGTTGAATATTTTGCTCCAATACTCAGTTCACTTGGAAAGATCAGTAAAAAGAAACAGCTTTCATGGACAACTGAATGTGGAAAGGCTTTAACGTAACTAAAGTTGCACATACTCAAGCCACTCGTCTGGCTCATCCTATAGAAAACCGAATACTTCTTATTTGTGCTGAGGCTTTCGGAAATGCCGTTGGTGCGGTATTGCAAGGATTACATAAAAGAAGGTGAGAACCGGAGAATCAGTTTTCTTCGAAAAGCTGCTAGAAATAGCTGCGGCTGGTTGTTAATTTTGTCAATTGGTTTCGAAAACCCACGTCCTAAAAATGCATGATGCTTAGCACATGAAAATTTTAAGTTTTTGTCATAAACCGAAAATGCCCAAAATTCAGAAAATTCATGATGGTTTGCCCATTATAAAACTATACATTTTTGCCGTAATTCGAAAATGTAAAAAAAAAACGGAAAATACATGATGGTAAATACATTCAATTGGACTATTGGATCCCTTCCAAAATCATAAGATCAGCGTTACTGTGTCACCTTGATCGACAGGTGCACTGGTTGGCCGGAAGCTATGTGCTTATTGGTTATTAATAAGTATAAAAAATCTTTTTATACCAACAATCTTACCTGACTTAGAAATGAAATAAAAATAATTGAGATTATTTATAAACATTAAACCAATTTGAGGTTATGTTATCCGAAAAAATTTGAATTTGTGTTTAGTGTTCAGTGTCCCTCCGTATTTTTTTGCTCCGTTAATTGTGTTCACTTTCCGGTTTTTCATAAAAATTGACAGTTCTAATCAAATAGACGGAAAGACGGAACGAAACGGATACATTCTAGTTGGACCAGTACGGTTCATTGCACTGTTAATTGTAAGGAATTGTATTGTCAAACCCTTATTATAATGAGAGCATTTTATTTATTTTGTTTGATTTCTTTTATATCGATTACTCGTATTTGACATGGCGGCATTGCAAAAATACTAAAAAAAAATAACATAGCTACGGTTCTATACGAATATTTATTTTTGATTAATACATCTTTTATATTTAAAGGTCAACTTACACGCTACTTAAATTATTGCTAGAGATAACCGATAACATATTGCCAATTTCGTACTTAACTTTACTTAATTTTAGTACTCGTATATGTTAGTGAGAAAATAACATCAAAACCGATGTTACGAAAATGTTTAAATTGTTCCGTGAACTTAAATAACCGATTTCATAGAACCAGTTTGAACTGGCTGCAGCTCATCTCTGCACTCACCCGAAACATATAAGATGAAATTTGTATGGTACTCAATGAATTGCAAAATAAAATTGTGTGGTTTAGCTGATTTACATTCAACAAATTTTGAAGAAGAAGTTGATATAGAAATCAATTTAGTAAAATTAAATTAAAAACAAAAATTGCAATAACATTTAGTTTTTATTTGTGTTTATTTGTGAAATAGTTTTTGGGTTTGGATCTCGGGTTTCATCTATTCATTTTTACAAGGAGAAATTTTTTCTCGTTTTGGCTTGCATAATTTTTCAATCTAGTATCTCGGTTTTTTTCAAGATGAAAAATTTGTTGAATGTAAATCGGCTATTAAAATCAAATGTATGTTATAAGAGAAGAGCCTGTTACAAATATTTTATATCATAAAGTAGTAGAAGAAATTAGGGCTATCTGAGGTAGCATGTGGGAGATTCTTTAAAAAAGCTTTGAAAAGTTTAAACTAACCACCTCCATAGAGTGACCAACATTTGTTGAGAAACCCACTTGCGTGGTAAGCAAGTAACTTAACCATTGCTATATGACCGGTGACACTGGTGATATATCCACTATAAACTTACAGTCTTATTGTATAACGATATCGAAACTCTCTTCTTTCATTTTCAAATTTGAGGCATATCGCATGTTTGTTTATATTGTACGAGACATGTGAAAGTCACGAACTACAGTAACTAGTACTTTACTGCTATAGATATATAAATTCAAATAAACGAACTAAATCGTATCAATATCACGAACCACATAGATGTAATTATCGAGTACACTACATTTCCCCCACATGAGGCTAGAATGTGTTTGATGAACAAAACAAACGAATACTGATCATTCATTTTTAGTTCCCAACTCTACAAATTATTTATATTTACGTTACAGACAATCGTCACGAAAGTAATGAAACACGAGTCCATTATGAAAGATCACATCTTAATTTAAACGTTTAATAAAAATGAATAGCAGATGACATTAATTAATCATTTTTTCCTTCAAATCGCAGCTATAAAAAAATTTACTTCAAACGTAATCTATGGCCGGTTCAAGGACAAATTAGACAACCAAAAAATGTATTTCATTTATTTTTTATCAGTATAATTTATTCGTTACCAAGATTTGTATAAATTGTTTGATCATTCAAAATTTATGTGCAAATAAAAAACGTTTATAGGGTGATAAGATTTCAATACATAAGAATATATTATATTATTATCGTTTTGACAAGCCTCTAAAGTCTAAATTATAAAACAAAATTTATTCAGTCTACACAAATTTACGTTATGGTAAACTTATAGATTAGTTATCAGCTAAAAGTGCCAAATATAAAACAAAGATGATTAACATGTTATATATTTTGTCTGTATAGTGTTGGCATATTGTCAAAAATACTTAGTTTGATGAATCGTGAGTTGCAAATTAATAACATAGAATAACATTTATTTTGTTATTTGATTAATTGCCAACATCCGGCACACCCACAAATTTAAATTCTTTATTCGAAGTAGAATTCCAGAAATTTGTTACTGTTAATGATCTCTTAAAATCGTGTATTCCATATTTTTGAGAAACGGAAATACCAGAGATTCTTCTCCTTGTCGGTGTTACACACGTAATATTACGGACATAGCCAAAAACATAAAACATTTAATCTGAATAATAAAAGGAAGATTATTAACTATTGATGTGTTTATTTGAGAGAGTTTTTTTGAGGAACAGTATATGCTATATCTGCTAGAATAGCTTCACTATTCAGCTAAACGATGACTCAATTAATAAGCCAGTATTGAGTCGTAAGGAAAAATATAAAAAATAATTAGGTTGTTAATAACTTGTAAGAAGAAGTCTTGCGGCTTAAGTTTAACTTACGCTTAACTTAAGCTTAGATTTAATCTAACTATGAATAACTAGCTTAATGGACTAATTTGTAATAAACGTTGGTTTATGTCACTTTGACTGAAGCTTAACTAGAGCTTAACATTAATTTCAAATGTTTCTTCATAAACCAGTATTCTTACTTAAGTCATTTACACAATTTTAAATTGTTTAAGCTCGCTAAGCAAGATTTGTATTTACTTATTTACTTGATTTAACCGGGTAGTTTAAAAACAATTAATAATAAGCAGCTTATGGTTTTTTGAAGAATTATGTAACATTTGACATCGCATACTTAACTCAGATAAGTATTTTTAATAAAATTACAACCGCGGTCACCAGTTGTATAGTGATGGTTAAGGTGTTGGCTTAAACACACCGCGGTTGTTAGTTCGATCGCAGCCGCTGACTACAACGCCGTTACACAAAGATGTGTAAAATCATTCGTTTGACTGACCACTTACAACGATCACTTTGGCATGTTATGCTGTTGATTTAATCAACTTAATTTATTGTAGTATCTACCTTAATTTAACTAGCTTAAG
Organism: Tipula confusa; assembly: GCA_963556175.1. NCBI lineage: Eukaryota > Metazoa > Arthropoda > Insecta > Diptera > Tipulidae > Tipula > Tipula confusa. The sequence goes on from OY744476.1 coordinate 217,327,355, forward strand.
TCACACATTTAATTTGTTTGTACTAAAATAATTAAATTAAGCAAATAATAATGATTGATTAGGCTTAAGCAAACGTTTAATATGTGCATTCAATTAAAAGTTAAGTACAAAATTTAAAAATTACAAATATAAACAACTGTTTACTATAACCATTTGACTTAAGGTAAGTATAAGTGGTTTAAGCACCAATCTTTATAAGAGATATGGCAATCGACTCATCCTCCAAGACATAAACCTAAACACCCGGGACAAAAATAGTAATTTTGAATATTAAAAATAAAAATCCAACTGTCTGCATTTCATTACACAGTACTGTATGTATACATATGTACAACCAAGATGATGTGGACTCAATTGGCTTTCTTCTATACATATATTTTTACTTCAATTTAACGCTGAATTAAATTAATAAAATCTTCCGTGACGTAGAATTATTTAAATTTATTTGTTGTTTTACGTCAATATAAACAGATTTGAGCTGAACGTAATAAATGTTGATATTTTCATCGTTAATTCTCACTTAATGAATCGTAATGGTCTATGTGATTTGTGGGGGCACGTCTAGTTGTTTACTATAAAATTTATTAAATATTGTAAGACACACCTTCCAACATTTTAGTACGTTGAATCCAACTAAACAACATCCAGAAACTAGTGTCAAACTCTATTTCATGCGTAAATAGCTTATCAGTTCAAATTGCGAAAGCCTCACTTAGTATGGGTAAAAGTATGGGTAAAAGTTGTAATATTTGTTACTTGTTGAAATTTCACATAATCTATAGCTTTCAAACATGGACTATAGCGAAATAGGCTATTCGCAAAATTATTTGAATCTTAATAGCCTTTCTTGAGTAATCATGCAGACCATGGCTTTGGCCAGTTGCATATATTACGGTCTGTTAAAATACTACTTCTAAAATTGTTGCTTGAAAATCTGAAAATTAAAATTGCTGGTCGATTAAAGTAAAGATAGATTAAGCCACCTGTTAAGACAGACCTTAAATGTCAAATGTATCATTTTAATAAGACTATACATACAATCTAACTATACAAATCGAAAATTTTGTAATTGTGACACAATTAGAGTGATTTGCACCTCTTACTCTTACAATAGCACTTATAACATCTACATGAATACTGTACTAAAATTCATATGGATCAACTAATGTAATTCAAGGCAATTTTGTTGTCACCGCTTGAATATTAAAACTGCTTGACAATAATTCATTTCTATCATTTGACTTTGAGTATAGAAGGCAATATCAAACCAATATCGTTATATTTGACTTTTTATTGTTGGGGCTGTTTTTTGTAGTTCATTTCAGGACCTAATTTTACTCGTTAGCATCTTACACAACTTTTATACGACTATTATACGCGGATTAAAACATGGAGACATGTTACATTACTTCACCAACTACAGCACACTTAAACTTATATTTTAAATTACGTCATGTTCAAACTTAAACGTGCACTTAAGAGCGCATCAATATAAAATATACATATACTTCAACTGTCTTTGAAATCAAATTAAATCGGTCCGTTTTTTGCAATTTGCTTACGTCAAACGATAACACAAAAATCGAAAACGAAGATCATATGGTTACATCAATCAGACTTAAATATTTAAATTAAAATAAATGTGACTGTATCCAATACAATCGGTTAGGCCCATATGACAAATCATGACAAAATATATACGTGCAACTCAAATAGTTACTCCATAGTTACTCATATCAATTAAAGAGTTTATGATACGATCGTGAACATAATTACAATTAAAAATTCATTTCGTAGAACACAATTTGTCTGCCAGTAATTTTTAACTCAAGGCGATCTTAATAATTTATATATGCTGTATCTGTATCACTATGTAAATGCATAGTTAATTTCACAATATTGATTTATTGGCATTGACGTTTGCGAACAATTTAACACTTAACTCATGTAACATGTAAAAATATGTGGAAAATTGTTGGCCTAATCTGGTTTTACGCGTTGTGTGTGCACAAACTATCGTTAACACCTCCGGCATATCACTCTTATTTCATTCGCGTAAAATTCCCACATTTCATAGAAAAATTACACCGTGATTTTTTTTTTTTTTTTGTTATTACATGACCACAAGCCATTGATGAAAAAGGGCATGGTGTTGCATCAGAATTTTACATATAAAAAATTGTCAACTTTTGATAAAACTTTTTTTTACTAGTACTAGTTATATGTAAATTAAGCGATAAACTATAATACAGTATTACACGTTACTCGTATGTATTTGATATGATAAAATGATAATTATGATACAGTCAAGGAAATAACTTTATGTAAGCAAATTATTTTTATACTGATAGTCAGATAACCACCCTACAGTCACACATGACACTTAAATTCAAAATTCTCACTAAAAACCCAGTACTACTAACAAACCTACACTAACCTGCTCTCTGCACAAAAAAAAACTTGAAACATCGAGAGTTCTTACATTTGTCGAATAGATTATTGAAATCAACGATTATGTCGGCCATAATGATATGTCGGCAGATACAGGCTCCATTTAAATTTAATATCGGAAATATGCAGATCGATATTAAATAATGAGAATCCTTTTTACTTTCTTTTTACAGTTTGGTTTAAACTCGGTATCTATACCGATGATTCAATTATTTTCAATAAAATTAGTTTAAACCGAAGTGTCGATTTTTCGAGCAATCGCTAGAAGCTAATATGTTGGCACATATTTATAAGTCTACTTCCTCTATTACTGGATAAACTCACAAAGTAATTTGCACACGACAAATAATTATTTTTAACTTATGAATTCAAATAAACAAATGAATCGAAAAAATGTCAATTTTCAACAAACAAAAAATATTTGGTTGCATTCAGTATTTCAAATTTATTTTACTAAATTATAGACTACGAACTTCATATACATATATACGAGAATATAATTTTAATAAACTTTTTACGTTTATAAGCTTGACGAATGCCTAAAAACTGATAAGAATACTGAACCGTGTTGTGTAAACTGTGGCCCATTAGGCCATCCTGCAAGTTACAAACAATTATTTTAATTTTGGGAGCTATTAGAATAAAAAGAACAATAAAGGTTAAATTAAAAAGATAAAATGATTAGGAATGGCAAGAAATCTATTTATTTACTATAGATCTTAAAGACCCGAGGTATGTAGAGGATAAATCATTTCACTGGAGCAATCAACGCAATGCAAATTCCAAACAGAGTATGTAGGCACACAGTGTATCAAACCCAAATATAGAGAAAATTTCTTTTGTTTTAATGCAAATTTAATGGCTGATAAAATCAAGCTGATTCGTTCCATCCTCCCTTCTTCCTGTAAAAGTAATAGTTTCTTTTATCTAGGCATTTTTTTATATCAGCTAATATCTTGGTTCATTTTTATCAACAAACTTTTCCTTATTTCAAAACACTTGATTATGAATCTGAAGATTCTGTGGTCGATATTACCCCGCTACGCCGGGCAAATCTTTTGCCATTATAGTTTGTATAATTGTAAACATTTTTTAGCCGCGCGTTGCTAGGCCAGCAATAGTCAACGATTGATTTTGTATTTTGCTGATAGCGATTGTGATGGCAAGACGCAAAGGGAAATATAGCCGCTTTTGAATTCGAAGGGTAAACCGTTAGAAATCATTGGTAGGCGTGGAATCACTACATATTTTCCTTTAAATTTGACGCTGATGATTGTTGCCTCGATCAAATTTCAGTGTGTTCATGGTCAATCTGGTTCCGTTGTACAACATTGGCGCATTCAAATTTCGAATGAGCATAACGGGCGTTCAAATTTTCAACGTCAATATGTGTGTTGTGGAATTCCCGGTGGCCTCATTGAATTTAGAAATTCAGTTGGGTAATTGACTGTTTGTTTTTCATGCAACACTGTGTCAATTGATTTGTATTTGATTGGTTCTCCTGGCATTTTCAATTGAATTTATTTATTTAGCTTTTTAGCATCATCATTTTTGGGGGCCAAAATTGCACGTTCACCTAGCTAATCTAAATTGTTTGGTAGTTACTTATTAAATGTGGAAGTACTTAACGGCTTGAATATTTGACTGAATTTGGCAAAAGTTTGGTGAAAACGAAATCACATTTATTGTGCGTTCAATTTGAGTTTGGCATTTACAATGTACAAAAGTTGTTTGAAAAATATTTAGGCAGATGCTTGTTTTAGCAAATGCACACGCAAGAGTTAAGAGTGGCTTTCAGGCATGCATTCAGTTCATCATCGAAAGTTGATCGAGGTATAACGAACAAGGTTTAGCGAAAATTATCTGCAAGCAGTATCAAAACGACTCCAATCGGTTGGTTTTTGGGTTGGAAATTACGCAAAACCCGGTTAATCGCCTCTAAAGTTCTAAAGAAAAATTCGGTGAGTGTTGTATTTTTGGTGATTGATAAGCTCTATTTTATGCGTTTCAATCCATAAAGTATACACGCTGACTATTTTCTAAGTAAACAGCGAGATGTTAAACAGTTGCGGATAGCATTCATGTTGAGTGTGAATATTCTCCAAACGGCTCATTGCTGCTGAAGTGGCGTCTAATCTCTAAATTGAGTGACTTCAACACCTTTAATTTTCACTACAGGAGATTCTTTAGAGAACTTCAATACAAGACAATACAAGCAACTTTACTCATCGGGACAATAATACGTCCTTGTAATTCCGGTAATCATACTCTATGTCGTTTAATTAAATGCTTCCAAATTTAAATTGATTCTTTCTCTTGACCGAGCCAATAGTAAGCGATTGACATCAAGTATTTCTAGTTGTTGTTGTTGGGGTATTTGTGAAGCACGCAAACTTAAAGCTCTATTGCAGACTTTCTGAAGACGAAATTCTCTTAGTCTTTCATTTTCGATTGCTCTAAAATTACGGGATTGCTGCGTCTTGATTCACATTTTTCCACTGTTTCGAGTGCACTCAATGTTAAAGCGGTATTGCGCTTTTTCTAAAGGAAATATTCATGTTCTTCCTTCGTTTTATGCTCTGGAGGTTGATGCTCTGTTGTGGTTTTCATTATGGTTTGGTTTTTGTCGTTCTTCGGTTTCTGCTGCTCTTTTTTCCTCCGTTTGTTTGGCTTTGGCGAATTTTATCAATAAAGGCTCTCTATCTGCGATTAACATCAAGTTATACCATTAATTTTCGAACAGTTTGCTAGTAGACATTCGCAATTACCATAGTGTTGCTATAGCCATCTAAAGTTATATACTATCTCGTTATAATTTGATAGTAGGCTGATTATATACAAAATTATGACATTGTAATATCGTACATTGGCAACACGCGACGCCATTTTAGATAATTTTTTCAATATTGTACGTTAATCGTAATGGTATAATTTGTCAGGTGGAAATGGCGAGTAAAACAATTTGTACTTAAAAATTCGTTGGTTGATTTTTAAATTTTAAAATTTAACTGTTTTCTTAGAGTTCTTAAATCCAACTGAAACAATTGGCTAAATTTTCTTTTTACTAGAATATTCGTATTATTGAAAACTCACATATGGTTTTCTAAATCCAGGCTACTTTAATTATTTTTTCATTATTTTAATTCTCAAAAAAATAAATGAATGGATATCCATGGATATGTCCACTTTTAGACATTAAATTCAAGTATTCCATTTATTATTCTAGTTATAGAAGATTTTGCTGGAAACAATATATATTCCCAGAAAATTTAGTTAAAATCGGTCGAGTGGTTTAGGAGTCCATATAGTTAACATACACAAATATATACACCCATATCCCGTTTTATAGATTATAGGTTAGACTTGAAATTCAGAGATGCACTTGTTAGAGTCTTCTATAGTTTTTTCACTAATAAGCAGTTCCAAGCGGAGTACTTTTGAAGTTGTATGAAGTCTGCGAGGGTGTTACTCATTAAGTTAATATTTGGGCCAATTTTGAATGTTACGTTTACTTCAAACTTGCCTACCCCAAATTTCATAGGCTTAACTTCAAGTACTTGTAATTAATGATCAACAATACTCAACAACTTTGATTAATGATCAAAAACCATATTGAAATTAATTATTTGGGAATATTTATAAATTTGAGATCACATAAAATTTTACATAAAATTTGGATTACGACGTAATACTATCACCATGACACGGTAGCCATTTACTTATTCAGCGAAAAATTGATCCAATTCCTGAAAATTAAAATTTCGAGGTTATCGTAAATTTTGTTACCGTTGCTGTGATAGTGTAGTAACACATTATATTATAAATTATTTGAACAACTGATAAGAACATAAAGCATGTGCTATATATGATTAATGTATGAAAAGATTTTTGTTGGTACTTAAAAAAAATGTAAAGAATATCGTATATTATAGACCGGAAATCTACTATTTACCTGCCTTTAAACATATACTCGAATATAAAGTACACCGCTTTAACTATATATCTTCTTAGTAAATATACCGTTTATATCCATATCAAGGTATACGACTTTTACTTTTACACTCGTATATATAACGAATTAGCCGACAAACGGCGAAAATCAGTATTTGATTGCCGCAATGAATGTCAATCACATGATTTATTTGATAATGTCGTTAAGCTGAATACTCATTTACAACACTCATGTATAGTTCTGATTTTTTTTTCATTATCGATTAAAAAATTTAATTTTTAATTTTGCAAGTAATGGTCGTGTATACATGGCGACAGGTTTTATATCGAATTTAAAACGGCTGCCATGGGTCTTCTCATGTGAGGTTTTGTTAAGTGGAAATTTTATGAATTGACATTCTGAATCCATAGTGAGTATACGGATTGGACAAAATTGCTAAAAATAAATGTAAACACAAGTGTTAAAATATTGATAAAATACCAGTATGCCTATCTATAAGCGGAAAATTTGTGATTTATTAAATCAAAACTCAATCAAATTCATGTTGTATATATTATCAGTTCGGAGTCACGTTTTAAAAGTATTAAAGTGCATGATTATGTCGTTTGGAATTTTTTTTATATTTAAGATTCAGATCGAACATTTTTAAACTGTCAATATTTAAACTTAATTGTATTTGAATCGAAAATTTAATGTTTGACATATAGTGTAGTGACATCGTTATATTTGTCCCGAACTATTATATACTGATGTCAAGTAACGACAGGAAAGACACGTTTAAAGGAATTTTTCCATGGGATTATAGTTATACAAACTAATTAAAAGGACAACAAACTGCGAGTCAATTTAAATCTTGAACGTTTGTATATAGCCTGTCAAATATTTGCCTTAGTTGTTCAACTAACTTTACTTATAGAGCCATCTCGATGTAGTAGCATTTCATATCATTTTGTCACTCTAGCTAAAGCTTTGATGCTTCGGTTAGGATTATGGTGTTCTAGTTTCTAAATTAAAGCCAGAAACTTGATTTTTTTTATCATATGGCAAGTGAGTAGGAGCTTCCATGTTGTGAATTGTAAACTCAGAGCCTCTACCTCTGAGCCAATGCATTTTTCTGAACATTATGTTAAGTTCTTTTTCTTGCAGTTTTGTGGGTTTGGATCTCGGGTTTCGTCTGGTTGTTTTCACGAGAAGAAATTTTCTCTCGGTTTGGCTTATATAATTTTTCAATCTTGTGTCTCAATTTTTTTCAAGATGGATAATTCGTTGGATATTAAATAGATCAGCCATTATATACTATATGATCGAATAAGTGGTCGATTTTATTAAACTGTTAGCAATTCTGTTTATACACAGGCTCGTTGCCGCCATAATTTGTTTTGTGTTCGTCCTGTTGTAATAATGCATAACCTCGTACATTTCTGCTGGGCATCTTTAAATTAATTAATTCCAATACAGATGGAGTGACTGTTTTCTAATGTAGCCCTCTTATATGTGTTGCAGCCCGAGTACTAAGGTGGCACACATTAACTTCGTATTCTAGTTGAGATCTATAACATAATACAGTTCTAATTCAACATCTTTATTGCTTGTATATCTTTAATATCTTCAGTCCACTGCTTAATAAGGCCAAACATAGAGTTACCCCATTCTACGCACTGTTATATGTGATGAGAGAAACTCATATTTTTCATATTTCTGGAAACATGAAAGTCAAAAATCTGACAAGCAGAATTAAATAGCCATGACTTGGTCAATACTGGCTTCGAAAGACCATGGATGTGCATACAACTTCCAGGCAAAATCTTTACGAGCTACTAAAACATATCAAACAAAAATGTTGGCAGTAACAAAAATTATTACGGCAGTTCATTTGCTAACAAAATAAAGCGATCAGATAAGGAGGAACAGTGTACTGGTCATCACTAGTATGCGGTAAGTGGCGGAGTACATAAAGGACGAATTGCTTCTAAATGCTTTCAATTCTATCTGAGTGACAATTATAAAAGGCAGACCAGACAGAATAACTATATACTCCAAGATAGAGCGGACAAAGAACAAATACAGAACCTTAAGAATAAGTAGACAAAAGTCGTTTCTAATAGACGACTGTCAGCTGCTCAAGTCACCGGGGCAAAAATTTTCATATCATCTACTAAAAAAAGGCCTTAGACTACCATGCGGTAGCCCGCTTATTCCTTGAAAAAAACTTGAAGGGGAATTAAAAAAAGTTCTCGAATTGCCAACGATCAGTAAGATAAAATAGCAACCCGCTAAGATAAACTCACAATTCAATTTTGCCAACTTAGCAATAAGACAATGATGATGGTCTTTATCAAAAGCCTTGGGAAAAAACCTCACTAAGGCTTTCGTTGAATAAAAGGGCAATCTTGAACCTCCTCCACAGAAAAATGTATATAGCTAGACGGAAAGTTGCGTGAAGTTAGATGATGAATTAATGAGTAGTAGTGCAGGATTGTATAAACAATCGGTATAAACAAAAATCGATTCCAAAGAACCACTAGAATTTGAAAATAAACTCAAATACCACTGAAATTCTAACTAATGCTTCTTAAAAATTCTAACCTCAAAAAGAGTAAATGTTGAATGCCAACTGACATTTAAACAATTACAATATAATTTCATAACGGCCATAAAAGTTAGTTAAGACACCGTTTGTCTTCCTAGTAAATCCATTGTACACCATGACAATAACAGCCACTGCCCTAAATAAAATCATATGTATTTATAATTTAAATATGTATGCTTTAAGATAAACGTTCATGGACCGTACTGTAATTTTCTTATTGATTGTAAGATAATAAAAAAAAGTCATCTAACTCGCTTACGCTCGTAAATTAAATAACATGATATATTAATATTTATTCTAAGATATATCACAATATATTTTAAAGTAATATGGGAAGCTATACGTAATTATTATAATTACACTAGAGCCTAAAATTGCGTTGCTAGAAATGCTACTATTTTTCTCAAAGCTTCATATCCTCAAAGTTAGTTTCCTGAAGAGTTGCCGACCACATTTTCTAGCAATAGTTGTGCAAACGTTATTTTTATTTTATAACATTCAAAGTTGGAAATTACTTCCTGAATCCTTGGTTGAATTACTCAAGTGGTGTTTGGCGGTTTAAATAAATATAGTAATATCCATATTTTTAAATTCAAATTTTGTGCAAAAGCCTCCTACCCCAACTAAAGAATACAGTCACAAATATGACGCGACTAAGTTAAACGACGCAAGTCAAGACCTTAGTGTATATCTTTTCTTTGCTTACTTTTTGACATATATATTAAAAAATTAATTTAAATAGTATAAATATTTACATTTGACAAATTTTTTTTTATTATTTATTTGTTGATTTATTTAAAAAGACGATTTCATTCAAATATTAGTTTTTTAAATTAATTTAAGTTGGATTTTGTCATTCATAAATTTTTGGTTTTTTTGCGTTCCTTAAATTCTATCTTAGATGAATATCAACAATGCATAACATATATGTATATAGTTGTGAATTGAATGCTAAATTTTTGGTAAATTTTTCGATGACTCAGCTTTCATAGACTTCATAAATTATTCCGTTTAATTAAATACATTAACGCGTAAAGAACATATAGATTCTAGCTAATCCATCAAAAAACGAGATTATAAAAACGAGATTACATATTAAAATTCTTCGAAATCCTATTAAAACCTCGTCACATTATGACAAGCCGGTATACAATGTATTTTTATTATTCGAGTTCCTATACCAACCATGCGACTTTCACATAATTTTTTTTTTTTAAGTTTTATTTCTCATTATGCACTGTGCCGTATAATTACTGGTAATTAATGATACGTGCAATGTAAAATGTAATAGCATAAAATATGTTGTAATTACATAAGAAAATCAACTAATTTTCAATTATTACAATTTCCAAAAAATAATATAATACGAGTATAATAATTTCCAAGAACGTCTTACATTACAATAATGTATACAAGATGTTACAGCGCATCTTTTGCCATCTCATGACAAAAGTAAAGCCATCAGAAATGTTATTTTGCGAGCTCTTGGATCTAGAGAAAGAACTATACACCTAGAAAAAGAAAATAAAAATTTCATTTGCCAAGCTAAGCAAAGAAATCGTCGATCTAAAACGAGAAAATGTAAAACTAAAAATGTATCGAGATACATTAGTGAAACGAAGTTAATAGTAAAACAGAGAAATTCAACTACGAGTATTCCACGGATGAATTAGATAGGGAGACCAGAACCTAAGATAAGAAACGTAGAGTAATTCAACCTAAGGTCAATCAACCAAAAGGTATAGTGAATCTACGAAGAATACTAAAATTACTACTGTGGGCGTAGTCATAGTTAACCAGAAATTTAGTCACTAACGTACTTGTCAAGCAATGATGTCTGAAAAATTAATACCCTGACTCAGCTATAGAAGTTATATTCTTTTAATGAAGTTGAATGCTGAAAGTATTAACTTATATGAACAAGAAGCTCATGACAAGAGGTCTGCATCAAACTTGCTCCAGCAAAGAAATAATAGAATTCTTACAAAATAAAGGTCTTAAAATACTAGATGTTTCGAATATTTTTTAAAAAAGAGGACTTAAAACCAGGGATGACCTCTAACTTTTAGTGAAACCATAGACAAGTACTTGTCTATGGTAAAACTTCAAAATATCTATGGCATAAAAGGAATTTCATAAATTCCAAAGAAAATTTGAATTGATAGTATGCAATTCAGGACCATGGTGCCTCGATACATATTACTGTGCTAACATGGTGTTATGCCAAAAACATCAACTGCAACCCACCTTATGGAGTTCACCAGCAGAATGATTAAAAATCACAAGCAGATTGGTGTGGTAATACACGGACTTTGCTAAAGTCCGTGTATTACCACACCAATCTGCTTGGTGTTATCCCTTACTATAAAATCTAAAATGCTTGCATACATTTGGTTTTTGCAGCCTATTTGTAACAACATATCTAAGCAATCGCTCTCAATTTTTAGAAATGGGAAACAAAATGTCTGCAGTTATTTCAGCCACTACAGATGTTACTCAAGGGCCCATCGATCTTCTTCATTTTTATTTATGGAATCACACAAGTATTTCATAACTCAAATATCCTAATCTTCGAAGAGGACAACAAAACTTTTAATCAAAACAGTGGAGAACATTCGATACCCAGTGACTTATGGTGTGATGCAAAACTACATAATCTGAGCACTAATAAGTGTAAAACCATATCTCTCTATCTAAAAATCAATCCCGTTATTCAACAGTACCATTCTACAAAAGATATTCGAATTTAAAGACCTGAGGGTTACTTTTTTTGGAAATCATTTTGTCGGAGACTAAATTGTGGACTAAATTCGAGCTTGCTTGAGGAAGTTTCTGTTCCAACGGCTGTTAAATTGATAAAAAATGGCGATCACTCGATCAACTGGAATATGTCTGATAAAAGTTAGTGTGGATTACAACCTCAAACACAAAGCCATATTTAAATATGGTATTAAATTTATAGTCAATCAAGATTGACATAACAAAAATTTAACCGATTCGACCTACTTAGGCGTTATGTTTCAATTACTTGCAGATGATGAAGATTTAAACTACCATAGGCATCAAGTGTTATGACATCTTTATACCCAAATCAATTTGGAGATGAAGGCGTCTTTAGTTACTAAACACTTATAATGTATTTTAGATTGTTGTGATATCTATATGTGAACGTTACTCCTGAATCTGTTATTCATGGGGTTTCGTACAGCTCTTCTTCTGATTCTAAGAATATAATGCTCATTCGAATGCGTTTGTTTGGGAATTCCCTTCGACTATATGAAGCTTATATTTATCTACAAAACACGCGGAAATATCCTTGAACTTTATATAAATTAGTCCTGTAACACATATGAAACATTACATCAACATTTCGCGAAATCAAAACTAAACAATTTGTTTTCAATCGAAAAACTGTTCACGGTTGCGGTTGCGAAATAGTATAAATATAATTTTTCGCCACCATTCATAAAAAAATTCGACCGTAAACATAAAAAAAACAAACATCAAACAGTTTCTCTAATCAATATGCATACAAATTTGAATATACAAACATTTAGCCACAAACGGAATTATTGCATCAGACTATTTCGATTATAATATTATACACTCGTTATATGTTTATATGTACATACTCGTTCATACATAAAAATTATGTTTAGCTAGCAAAAACATTTAAAAAAATATTTCTTACCGTAATTTATTATTTAACATAAAAAAGACATTTTTCCCTTAATAGCATAAAATTTCTTGAGAACCGTCTTACGGGTTACGATGTGGCATTTTTTATGTGTTACTTCATAATTTTATCAATTGTTCGAAATCAACTAAAATGAATGAAACAAATAAAAGATCCGTTCTAACAAATAAATGGTCATACTCTCTTAAAAAAGATCTTATTTGTTCGTTTTTTTTTTTTTTATTCTTCACGTCTTAACGAGCATAATATACATGCTCGTATAAAACTTTCTTAGAATAGAAAATGAAAATATTTTAAATTTCTTAAATAATAAACCAATTCTAGTTTGTAATTTGTGACTAGGTATCTTGAATTATATATGTATACAAATATCCAACTATACAGGCATACCTCGATTAGCGCACAATTTGCATCCCTGGAAATAAAGCATTAACCGAAACAAGGTTAAAAGAGACATTATTTACTCTAAAGGCATTGCAATACACAGGAAAATCGTTTTGACTTTTGTTTTTACCGCCATTACAATTTATTCTAATGAAATCACTACATTTGGCCAAAAAACAGAAATGTTTGATTCTAGAATACTAAAAACGTTAAATCCTATATCAGTTCATCCAGGTTCTTCGAGCCGCTTAATGCCTCAGAAGAACCACTAATTCTAAAGGCTTTGTGTTTTTAAGGCGATTTGGTCCATTGGTTCGGCAACTCCTTATTGTCATGCTGCTGCAGTCACAGTACATAACTTCTTGCAAATTTTTGTATTTCATCGATGACGTATTCCATGTTAAAGTTTCGATGGACGTTATCATTTCTAAGGTACCATGGAGCATTCACAATGCTACGAGCAATCATAACAGCTGTATCTTCAGCAAATGTTCTGATTCTAGAACACTATACGATGTTTCATCATTTAGCGGTTAGTTAAGCATTGGGATTATTTTGATTTCCGCTACTTTCCACTATCTCGAAACATCGTTTCGATCGTCTATAGATATAGCATTGATTATGTTCTGTAGTTTCGTTAGCGCTTTTTTATGAGTCCAGGCTCCATCAACCATTTTAGAAATAATCCGTGTCAGGTTAATAAGGAAGCTAGCAATTGTCCCATTCTTAATCTCCTTTGTTGGTATTTTAAATTTCTTGCTCAAGTTATTTAAGATTGTTTTGTCTTCAGGGGTTCTATATAGTTATCTGCTAAGTCTTACGAGTTCTTGCATGGTGTTTCGTGCTAAATAAAAAAAGAAATTTTGGGCCACTTATTTTTGTTTTCTTCACAAATTCTTTTCCTTTTGTTTTATAAGACATGCGCATTTTAAATTCTTCTCATATGTTAACCTATCTAAATTTTTCGGGATTTTAATATTCGGGTTTTTTTTCGAGATATTAAGTTTCTGGAATTTTTAATTTTTTAATTTAATTTTAATTTAATTTTCTTTAATTTTTTTAAGTAAAAATTACAAAATGGCGAATATTTAATAAAATCAACAAATTATTAATACAAAGTTCAATTAAGTTTGGTTTAACGGAACACATCGTTGTAACGCTTGGAACATTCAACCCGTATATATTCAAAATAATTTGCTCCATCGCGCTATACCAAAACTTTATTAATTCTGAAATTCAAGATGTGCATTATGTTTCCATTTAAGCTGATTCAACAATTGATGTCTCAAATAAAAGCCAATCAGCTTGGGAAGAAACGATAGCACATATGGAAATATTGGTCAAATTACAGAATAAAACATCAACGTGTATCCCATTGAGGAAACTGAAGAAGCCAAAGAACATAGAGCATAATTTGCGGGTCAAGTTTAACTATATTACAGCAGCAGCACGCCCCTTTCAGATTTCTCAACAAAAGCAGCAATCAAGAACCAAAAAAACAATAAGCCAAAAAATCTGAAAAGCAGGCGGCAGCATGTGCAATAAAACATGCAAGTCCAATAGTCCGGTTTTTATGAGAGATACTTTAATCAAAGCTTTCAATTTAACCTCCCACATCTGATTAATTATATTAACGACACACATCATCGTCCTTATATTGGTGATCCAGAAATGATTGGTCGTGCGTGAAAATGTATCCACAACATCATTGTCTTTACCATTCAAATGCGGCCGGATTTTATCCATGGTAAACTAACTGATGTAATACAAATGCTGCGCTTGCCTTAGATTACGTTTAGTTTTAGACTAAATTGCCCTGGTCAGTGGTTTGTTGTTGATGTAGATGGTGAAGTCCCAACATTCTACAAAACATCTGAAATACTTTATTGACAGGTATATTTCAAGTATCTGTGAGTTTTTGGAACTTACATTTTTGTACTGTTCCGACAGCAGTATTTAATGTAGGCGGCTGTGATACTGAACTTAGCCTCGTTTAGCGGGATTAATAATAACAATATGTTTTTCAGTTTACTTTTGAGATACGTGTGAATGCGTGTGGCATTATTCGGGCCAAAAGTAATTGTTGGCTGTTTTGGTTTTATTTTAGCAAAACGGCCAAGTGTGTCTGAATCAGAGCGAAAACTCCGCCAGTTTTGGTATAAACTGGATGTAGTAATATACCACACCGGCAAACTGCTGGAGTCTCCTGATTGAAGTTGGGGCTGAGGAAACCGTAAATGAAAACAAATTTCAGATTTGGAACAAATATCGTTTTTGTTGTTCCTCAGTTTGTAATGCCACGAGAATTTCATCGAAAACGTTAAAACAAGTTGCTTAAACTGCCGACAAAGTCATTCTCATATCTAAAAACGGTAATGTACTCAATTTTAAAATGCAGGAAATGAAACTGTATGTATCAGCATTAAATATATTTTACTGTTGAATTTTTACATGTACAATGTCTATCGGGAACGTCACCATATATCCTGAAATTGGAAGCTGATTTATTTAAAATCTAAGCCCAAAAAGTTTCTTTGAATGGTACTCGTTTAATAAACAGAAGTCTTCTATAAATCTGCGTAAAATCAGAAATTTTAACAGGAAGTAATGAGGGAGAAGAAATTTTCATTTCTAGAAATGATTTGAAGACGAGCGGGAGAAATTTGACATTCGTGTAATTCGCCATACTTGTGTTGCTATACAAATGTCAATAACTAAAAATTTCAACTATTTCGTTATGCCCAGTTGGCGTTTTCTTGATTTTTCCATTTTAGGTTTTCTTTTGTTGTTGTTTTCCGACAGTATAAAATATAGTACAAAAGCTATTTCAGACTTTCTTGTGTATAACAAAAGAAAACTGCGCTATTTTGATATTTGTAGCAATTTATGAACAGGCGATACCGTAGCTATACGTAGATTTGCTACCTACGTAGCAATGCTAAAGTAATAGTGCTATATTTCATCTAGCCAAACTATGTCTGTGTCGTGTTATACCGTTGCTGCAGCTGTCATTTACGTTTAACATTTCTATTCTACAATTGAGATAAACGCAGCCAATATTATTTTAAAAAAATAATCTAAAAAATAATTCCGTCATATTGCCCGGGTTCTTACTAGTTTATAATAACGTTAAAAGGAGAAATTATTAATAAAGGTATTTCCTTTGTATACATGTAATAAAATCAGCCAGCCATTTATAACCAGCAATAAAATATTAACAGTAACAAACATATAAAGCAAAAATACGATTGCCGCGGGTTATGCGTACGAAAATGTAATATCAGAAAAGTGATTTTTTCTCAAATTTTTCAGAGGATTGCATGATATATTTACCTAAAATAATGGATAAAGTAATTCAAATCTGCGATAAAAGATGGCGGTGCCACTCAAACTTAATTGCAACTATCAATTTACATTGCAGACTGCATCAAAATCTAATTGCAGCCAATTGACGTAATAATGCCGAAAGAAATTATTATTTTAAAAGTTTATATATATATATATATATATATATATATATATATATATATATATATATATATATAATTCGTACTAATTTCGTTTCATCTGACTGTTAAAATATATTTTAACCATCTCTCACAATACTGCTGAACTTCTAGAGAAAGTATTAATATCTATCGTATAATAAAACGACAAAATAAAAAAGTGATGATCATCCCATGTGATAAGATTCTAAAGTGAAATATTTATGATCGCGTGATCTTCGATGATCACGTCTTATGTATCGGCGTTAAATATATGTAAATTGTATAAAATCGTACACATATAATAAATGAGGAGAGTAATTCTTTTTTATTTACAAAACACTTATGAATTTTTTGCAATATCGTTTTGTATTCCGTGCTTTAAGATGTTAATCGCGGTAAACGTTCAAGTGTACAGTATTTTTTTTAATACTCTTTCTGCTGTTTGTAATAATGTGTCATCGATGCCGTAAATTATTCGTAATGGTAATGAGGAAACATTTGACACCATAGAAAGGTGAGATTATACGAATAGTTAATTATTTACTTTTAATATTTTATTTAAAAGAATTCATGATCTTTGAAATATATATACGTTACCGGTTGTGTTCAAATTAAGAAAAATATTGTGTATTGGAAGACTACCTGGCAAACGAACAATCCCATGTAATTAGGTCTTAGAATCTTTAAAAATTACACTTGTCGTTATTAGTAACATTACTAGTGATAGTCTTAAACGACTAGTTTTGAAGGTTTTTTGAACTTTAGCAATCATTACAAAATTCCATTAAGGTGAAACACTCGACTTATTAGCAATCAAGTAATAATGATCGCAATATTTCAGGAAATTCTGATGTCAATTAGCCACCAAGATCATTTGACACCGTTAGATTATCCACAAACAATTTAAGAGCTTAAAAAAATAAGTTTAAGTTCCGCAGAAACCATCACATCTAGAATGATCCGCCTCGAATGATCCGCTTTTTCCTTTTTTTAACCAAAATTAAATTTTTTATTTACCTACTAATAAACCGTTACCTAATTTCGCAAACAAAAGAAGGAAAACGATGATTTGATTACAGCAGTGATTGAAATTCAAATTTGTTTCCTCTAAGAACGAGTACCCATGGGGTGCTCGAAATTGCTTTTGAAGGACTTCCCTAGAATCACCTGCTTATAGTTACTTATATTTAGTTACTGAGCGATGTCAGATCAGTATTTATGGAGTTCTCTAAATCGATCGCATCCTTCAAGTATTGTATTAGTTCGTTTTCACGGTTACATCCTTTTTCTGCTTTATACTGCGGGAGTTTAAGACAGGCATTCCGAAATAATCGAAAAAAACGACTATTATCAAGACTCAAATATGCTACAAAAAGAGAGTTTGGCTCTTCGATTCAAGAATTTGGAATTAGGAGATTAATATAATAAATGCCATAGGTAATTTAGGCACTAATATTGAGAGTTTCAAAAACTGGAAAGAGAAAGCCAGCGGTCATTTAGACAGGTATTATCCAATTCAAAAGAGTTTTAATTTTAGGAAATTTCTTTTAAAGCGTTAGAAGCAATTAACGATAAAAAAACCGAGAACCTTCATCCAGGCACTGTACTGCTAAAACAAGATAATACAAGGTGATACAACCTAAATCCTTTCATATCCATTTAAGAAGGAAAAAAAAATTCTCTCTGTTCAAAATTTAAAAGGGATGAGCCATTTAAGAAAGGTGCCGAACTTATACAGGTTAAGCAATACTGCTTAAAATGTTTAGGACCGCATAATTGACAATACTTAAAGAGGGCTGGTTGTGATATTTGTAAAAGGTATTACCATACACTACTGCATTTAGGAGAACACCAAGCATACTTAGGAGACACTAGACAACAAATGTGATTCTTGATACTACTTTGGTATAGTTGTCACGAAGAGCTGCTGGGGTTCTCGTCGATCCAGGTTCACAAACAACATTCCTCACCGAACACGCTGTGAGACTGCTAAGATTATAAAGATTATAAAGGTTTTGATAAACGTTTCACCTAAAGTTTTCCCTGCTTAAAACCTTGCGTTTTTTTGTAGTCACCTCATGACTACTGCAACACTCACACCCTGATATGGTGTTAAATAATTCTCTAACTAGAGGCATTGCCTCTAGCTAGAATAAGCGCAACGATCTAGAAGGATCTAGAACAACCGCAAGGAGGAGCTGAATTATAATATGAAATAGCCCTCTGCCGAATCTCTAGTAACTATACAGTATTTATTATTTTGAACGGTTTTTAAAGGTCTGGCCGATTATTTATCATTTAAACTGAAAAGATAAATCTATAGCTCTATACTAGTTTTTTCGTTGCTGGTCCGAAGACAAAAGATGGCTTCAAATATGTTACTTTCCATATTGCATTGACCTGTACTCTGGTTCAGTTACACACATTTTTATTTATTTCGAATAAGTCAGTTTTATTCTTTTATTCTCGATTTGGAAGCATTTTTGAGAGAATTTTACAATACCTCCACCAAGCTGTGCTCTTATGTTTCTCAACTTTTTAACGAAATTCTAGATTGAGGTAGATTTCAAACAATTTTAACAATAGCCGCCCGAGTTCTTTTGGAATAACAGGCAAAAATCCTATGCAAAACCAAACTGTACGCCATCCATCAGTTCGTGTTTTGGTTTAATATCATTTAAGGTCAACCATATAGTGTATTCATCCCTCACAGGAGGGTTTTCCTAATACAGCAGACGTTTTCTTTTTGTATAAACACACGTAAGGGTATAGTTTGAACATTGCATGCGTTTCAACTTTCAGGGATTATTGAAATTTTGTAAGTTTTGGGTTAGAATGAAAGGGTAACTCAAATAATCATCAGACTGCCTTGGAAGTCCTTCCAAAATAATTTAGATTAAGAGCATTCCAACAAGGAAAGTATCGAGAAAATCGGTTCAGTAGTTTTTGAGATTTGCGAATACAGACATACTATAACTGCTTTATAACATAGACACATGGTTTAAGCCAAACCTGGCAACCCTATCGCTAATTCGTGTCATGTGTACCAGCTTATATTTTAACATAAATCAGTTAAACATATCAGTTAATCAATTAACATAAATCAGCTATTTGGTGCAATCACGTGAACTTATCTTCAACGATAATATTACAAATGTAACTTAGATAGGACGCGTGGAAACCACGTGTCTAAATTATGTACAAATATTCTGCTGAGTTCTGGGTAATTCCTGTACATAAAACTTTTGAACCAAATTGTTTTTTTGTATTCGTAGAATACGAATCAAAGTACAAAGTTATGTCGTCATCTAGTCCCCAAAACGTTTTTTTAATAGTTTTATTCCACTAATCTACCAATTTCATAAACTGATCTCTTATATAGCTATAATATATTACCTCATCAACTTCTTAGAAAATCATTTTTTTCGTATTTCTTCTACCTAACCAATCGGACAACATTTCTATTTGAAATTATATGCTTTGGTTTCGTATCGTCGTCATATACAACTCATATCACGTACACTATGACACCACACACTAGCAACAACAACAACAAAAATTAAATTAATTAATTGAGCAACGGAGAATTATGCACACGAAGAGAATTAATATATAAATTCATGACAAGATACCGGCCTCACTTCAGTATTCAATCATACTTCTTTGAGTTTACTAGAAAACTAAAAATAAAAAATTTGAATTTCTTTTAAAAAATTTTTTTTAAAAAATTTACGCCAATAAATTAAATTAAATCAGTATTAATAAAAATAAAATGTTTTCAAGTATTTTACGATTAAATCAATATAATAAAGTTTGTTAAATATAAAAAATTTATTACACAAAATATAAAAATAATTATAAAAATTATTTTAACGTGTTAATTATAAAAAAAAAATTAAATCCAAGCAAAAATTATTAATTTAATTAATTAAAAAGTCAAATTTGTTTTTTAAATTTTTTCCATATGTTTGAGATAAAAGTGTACAATTTTAATACCATTAATACTTCAATTAGTAACAATTTAAGTGCAAATCAAATTATAAATAGTTTACTTATAAACAATTTAATTATTAATTTTATCAAAAGTTATCAATACATAAACTATTCCATAACATAACATTTATTGTTTGTTAAATTAAAAAAAATTCTAGAATTATAGAATTATTCGAGAACTTTTGAATTTAAATAAGAGAGTTAAACGTTAAATTAAAAAACTAAGTGAATTTTATTATACTATAAATAATTAGTTGTTAAACTATATATATAATTAAGACATAATTATTATAAATTAAAAGTTTTTATACCATAAAAAATTATGAACAAAATGGTAAGCATCATCTTTGATGGGTTAATTTTATAATAATTTTTTAAATTCGGTATATATATATATATATATGTATATATATATATATATATATATATATATATACCGAACGTAAATCGAATGTGTTAAAATGTTACTTGATCTAATTATAACGCACCTGCAATGTATGAGAATTTTGGCACGCGGCATTATTTTAACCTGTCGCCATACAACTCGTGAATTCTATAGAATTTCGAGTCGAAAAATGAATTTTTATTTGCAGTGGCGCTAAAATCTGACTTAGAGTAACCTAATATAAGAAGTTAAAAAAAATTAATTTTGTAATCTATAAATTTAAAACCGAAAATTTTGCGATAATACGTTCATTAACGGTGATCTTTTCCACCCTATACAAACGATAAGGCAGTATATAAAATTTAAATTAGTGATAAATGTGGTTTCGAATTTGGAGTGTAACACTCTAATTAGTAATTTAGGTTACAAATCTTATCGTATTCTATATAGTCAAAAAAAAAAGTTTAGTTCAAAGTTGTAGAAGAATCTAAATGGTGGTCAAATAAAATTATTAAACTGCTGCCATCTTTTTCTAAGTAAACTAGGCAAAAAATACTAAATTTTATTATTGTTTTAAAGTCAAAGCAGTTCTTTAATGGCTGCCTCTGGTATTGTCTAAAAAATAATATTAGTTACTGTAGTTTTGCATCGCTTTCCATTGGTCATAACTCTGTTGTAATTATTTATCTGCAAAGCACAATAGACAAATTATACCATCATTAAGCGATGATTCTATCGCTTTAATAGCCCATAGATAACCCTTTCTACTAAATTTTGTTTGGTAATTGAGTAAAAAGCGGCAACCAATAATGATCGTCTGGACTCTATACGTCCCACAGAAGATTATAATTTCCAGTTAGAACCAAAAAAAGTTTGTAAAAAATATGACAAAAAAATCACTTTGATATTTACGTTAAACCGATGTACTATTTTAGAACCGGCCAAAACAATGTGCTGCATACGGACTGACGATGAATCTATAAAAATGTTAAATTAAAATAATTTCAAATAATTAAAATCATATATCGGTAATGACACGATGTTCCTGACATCTAACGCGTCAATTGTATATCTCCATAGAAAATGGTCAAACGGGACAAAATCACAAAGACTTTTTCTTATAAACAGATCTCCGACTTATAAGTTGATCGAGTTGAATTTATAACAGGTCTAAGAATGACTTTCCATTCTGATCCTACTTTTATTAGGCAGATTGGTTCTCTGGTTTCCAGAGCTTACTTTATATGCTTCGTTTTCTCAAGCGGAATGGTTAGACATTTTATGATCCATCAACTTTAAAATCATCGTATATGTCTTTTGTGCGGCCATAATGCAAACGAGTTTGCTGCATATGGTCAGCGCTGAAATTTACATGAGTATTTCATGATTAAGCTGTTTGCGCAGTCGTGATGGACTCTTAAGTGAAATACGAAAATTCTGCATATTTATGTGCTGATTAAGCCATAAACGAACTTAATCGTTCATTAAGATTGATTTCGAGCCTATTTAACAAAAAATTCGACTCAAACGTTGGCTATTTATTGCGTTAACTGTTTCTCTTAAGTTGCCTTACTTCGACTAATTTCAAAAACTATAGCTTATCTCGTATAGCTTCTTAGGTCTTTCGATTTTGTATTCAAGTCGCTTTATCCGACAATTCTCGAAATATTACATTTGCGGTAATCTCGACTTGAGTATGTTAACTAGAAAACATGGCGTACTGCGTCGTCAATTGGCATAGGGCATCCAAACATTTATGGCCATATATCGGTAATGGCACAAAACTCCACAAAAACTTGTGAAACGGTGTAAAGCCATCGATAGGTTCATTTCTTGAAATAAGATTTTGACATCATTACTCTGTACCACTCTTGATAGAGGATTTTTCTGAAATTTGGCCGCTTTAACGTTAAAATATCAACATGCAATTGATTTTGAGATCTTATAGCATAAATCCTACTGAAACTTTCAATTGTATATTGTAAGTCATAAGCTAACAATTTCTAAATGAAAATCCACAGTCCAATTTCTTGCAAACATCAGCGGATCGATAAATTCCCATCGAATGGCCGGTTGTCATGCAGCATAATTAAAGCTGATATTTTCAAATTTCCAGATAAGATTTTTCGGTTGATAGTTCTTTACAATTTTATATAATTGGAGGATTTTCAGACCTTACCTAATAAGAATAACACTATAATGACACATTCTGACGTATGACGTAAATAGAGCAAGTTAGTATAGAAATAATGAAACACTAAAAATTTCACTTTAAGCACGTCGGTACTACTTATGACAAAATAGCACAGATAGTTTACAAAGAAACCGGTAGATGGGCCACGCTGTACATAGACAATTATAGATACTTTGAATTATGAATGTGTCGCACAGTATTTAACAATTTTAACCAGATCAAACCAAATATTTTATTTTTGATAAGATTTCACTATGCAATGGAATTTTATTTATTCTTAGTAAATTCTTATACACTTTATGTATATATAAAAAATATGCTGATCGTTAAAAATGTAAAATATTTCATTGATCATTCATAAATATTTTGGTTTTGAAACAATAAAAGATATTATCAAAATATTTATAAAACATAAAATCATTCAACTTTACTATAATGTTGATTAGTTTGTATATATATATTATATATATAAATATATATATATATATATATATATATATATATATATATATATATATATATATATATATATTCGTAGTTTTTGGTGGGACGATATTCTGATAACCGTTGGCGATTGGTTAAGCTCGCTATGATGCTTGTGTATATATACGCTTGTAAAATAGGTTAACCTTTGACGTAATCAAACCATTAAATTTTTTTTTATTTAAGCGAGATAACTTTTTATAGTCCTTGATAAAATGTCGTTGCAATTAATTTTAATATATTATATGATAATTTATAATTAATATAATATATATATATATATATATATATATATATATATATATATATATATATATATATATATATATATATATATATATATATATATATATATATATATATATATATATATTATATGCGATAAAGGTTATTTAACGATAATGTCGATTTTTTTTTTTTTTAAATACTTTTACTAATTAATTTTCAATTTTTTTTTTTATTTTTTATTATAGAAAATGAATTCATACGTATTAATTGTAACGGTTTTATTAAGCCTATTTGGAACTTCATATACATCGCCATTGAAACGGACGGATAATGATGATAATTCGGTTATCGAGCAACGAGATAATAATGCTATATTCGAAGCAAAGGATTGGATAAAAATTAGTGAAGCGCCACCAACTCATATTACGAAACCAATTGGTTCAACAATTATATTAGAATGTGAAGCGACTGGTACACCAACACCACAAATTAAATGGATCCGAGGAAATGGTGGAATTTCGAATGTAAGTTAAAAAAAAAATTATTATTAAATTAATTTTACTAATCCGTATATTATCTTATTTTTTATATAGATTGAAGATTTAATTGAAGATAATATGATAAGTGAAGCATCACCCGATACACTAGTCCGTGTCAAATCACGTTTAGTTATCGATCATGTTTCGCCAAGCGATCGAACATATACATGCCTTGCTCGAGCCGGTGGTCAATATACATACGCGTCGACAATTGTTTCATCGACAAATACGAATTCGCATAATTATACGGACATTTTGTCGCTCAGCTCGAATTTAATGAAAGGACCAAAAGAACCGACAATTGTTTATTTCTACAGTGTTGTACTCGAAACGATCGGTTCAAACATAATACTACCATGCCAGACGGTTGGACGGCCACGTCCCGATATTTATTGGTTGGACGCCAATGATAATGTGATCAATGGACAAGATCATCGTTTCAAAATACTTAGTCATGGTAATCTATTAATATCGGGTCTTCGATGGGCCGATATGGGAGCATATACTTGTGTTGCTAAAAATGCATTCGCTAAAGATTCAATAACAACGTTTGTCTACCCACTTGGAAATGGACAAGAATAAATTTAATTTATAAATAAACATTTTTCGAAACTAACATTTCGAATGAACAACAACAACAACAACATAAATCATATAAAAAAAAAACAACAAACTATGCTCCCTATTAGAATTGTTATACAGACTATTGTAAAACAAGACCACAACCACTTAAAACTACTTTATGTATTCTCGAATTTTATATAATTATAAATATATTTAATTTTAATTATAGACATGATTTAAGTACAGTAAAAGCTCACAACAATTTTACATCCAAAATTATATTTATATACTACATTATACTAGTCAGTCATTTTGAACGTCATGGTAAATCGTACACGCAAAGGGATCATTTCATAATCCCTTCATTCCTAGAATTGTCTCTATACACATACATATACTATATAATTATATACGATAGATTAGATCAATGCATTTTATTTTAGTTTAATTTATTTTTTCATTTTATTTTATTTTTTTTTTAATATTTATATAATTAGACATTAATAATTTACCATTAAATTAATTCATGCTCCGAGATATTACTGTACTTTTTAATTTACATATTACTATATATTATACACATATTTTATATATTATTAGCTAAATTTACTTAAAAAAAAAAACATTTTTTATTTATAAAAAAAGTGCTTTTAGTTGTACAATTTATTAAAAATAAAAACTAAATATTTTATAGTAAATGTAATAATTATTGATAATTAAGTTTTTTTATTTTATTGTTAAATTATTTAAATTTTTTATTATTTCATTATTTATTTTGTTTATGTAGTTTTTATTAGTTTTTCGCGCTTTATTTTATATATATATATATATATATATATATATATATATATATATATATATATATATATATATTCATATATAATTTTAGTTTTTTAATTTACTTAATTAAAATAGAAAAAAGAAAAACTAGAATGATTAAAACGAACAGATCTAAAGATTCAAAAAAAAAAAAATATGTTTTTTATTAAAAGTGGATTGGTTTGTTTCTGTGGTTCTTACTTTTTGGCCAAAATAAATCATATCTCAAGGTTAACGGTCTTACCGCCATCTAGTGTAAGGTATTGTAAACAAAACATTGAACATTATTACAGTTAACCTTGCTGAAACACGCCGAATATATAATTCTTAATTTCTTTGTAAATTCACCCCTTGTCAACATGAATTGACGTTCAATTTAGTGCCTTATAAAATTAATTAATTTATTTATTTACAAAAAAAATGTATAGTGATGTATTTGCCTATTCCCGGTTCGTATCACTAGACTGTGAATAAATTCCACTGATATTAATTTTTCACAAAACAGTACACAACTCTTCCCACTTCAAATACTGCTTACTTTTAAACACAATAATTTCTGCATTAAATTACACAATTATTCCTTATTTTAATCACAACAAACAATTCTTTATTTTAACAACAATAATTCACTTCTGATAACACTTTAAATTTGACTAGATTCGCCGCCTGCTTCTGTTGAGAGCTATGACACTAATCTTAACTCTTTTTCGTTTAAAATACAACTTACCTCTACTCGCAAAAGTCTTGTCGCTAATATACCAAAATTTCATGTATTTTCTGTTATTTCGTTCTACTTTTTCGAGATGTCACTACGCTATTCGATGATTTATTATTTTCTATATTTTCGCTAATACTCTACTATTTCATAGATTTCTCTAGATTTAACTCTTGAGAAATCGTAACACATCCCTCCACCTAGGTTTGTTTGTCTCGAACAAGATTCAACTTCCTCGATTGAACGCTAATCGCTCTAGGTGCACCATTTTAGGCTTATCTAGTTGCCTCATTTTGAATCGGCATATGACATCATTCGATATTGTTACAACCTGGTAGGGTTCTTTCCATCCAAGCTGATATACTTCGTTTAATTATTCTTTCTCCATCCTCGATCCGCAAAACGTTCCATTGAACCAGTTAGCGTTTGCTATTGGCCTTTTGTCTGCGACTTCAATCTATTCTGGTCGGCGCTATTCTGTTTTGTATTTCATTATTACTGATAAAGCCGAGTCTTCCATTTGCTCCTTTCGAATTTCATCAGGAGTCCATCCTTATGGTGGTAAAATTTTCATGAGTCTAACTTCGATGCTGTTCTTTTCATCTTCCTTTCGGCCTCAATGCTTGCAATCTACACGGCATGGTTGTCTTGAAGTGTTTGATCATAGAGATATTTATGGAAATGTTTAACGCATTCTAGTAGGGCCAATAATTCTATGTGAGTGACACAATAATTTCGCTCCGGCTTCGACAGTACTTTCAAATAGGATGCAATCATTCGCTCTTGCCCAATGGTTTGCTGTCAAAAGATACCTCCCAATCTACTATTACTTCTATCGGTGTCCACAATAAATATTTTATTCGGTACTGGATATGCCAGTACTGGTGCCGTACATAACCGTACTTTCAACTCCTTGAATGCACCCTCCTTTGGTCCATTTGGATGCATTGTCTTTTTTTGGTCAGCTTATTCAAACTCCTGGCAATATCAGCAAATCCTAGTACGAATCGCCTTTACTGCTGAAATCTTTTCCCCATCCGTGTGAATTCCGTGGGTAGTTATTTTGGGCCTTAAATATTTGTCCCCTCGTTACGAAACAATGAACATTTCACAGACTCAGCTTTAGACCGGCTGATAATCCTCTCGAAAACTTCCTCCAAATTCCTCAATGGCTCATTAAAGTCTTTTCCCATTACTATAATGCCGTCCAGATACACTTGGCACGTCAACAATGCAACTCCCTCAATGCACGTTTCATTAACCATTCGAAAGTTGCAGGCACGTTACCTATGCCAAAAGGGCATGACTTTAAATTGCCATAACCCATTGCCTTCAACGAAAACTGTCTTTTCTTTATCCTTATCTGTGACTTCCACCTGCCAATATCAGCTCTGCAAATCAAGAATCAAGAATATCCGTGCTCCTGCTAGTGTATCCATTGCGTCGTTGATCGTTGGTAAGGGATAACAATCCTTATTTGTTCTGGTGTTAAGCTTGCTTTAATCGGCGCAGAATCTTAGACTGCCATCTTTTTTTCCACCAGTACCACTGGCGAGCTCCAAGAGCTGCTCGATTGCTCAGTAACCAATGATGTTTTCTCCTTATGTATTTGTCTGGTAACGCTTTCGCTGCCTGTTTCTGTTTCGGTGTTGGGTGTTCCACCTATGATAGTCCCCTTGGATGGTTTTTGTCTGAAATCCGCTTTAGATACTGAAACCGGAGTGTCTCAATTCACTTCACTAATCAACAGCTGAATAAGTCCGTGCCTAGATGTGGACCGGAAACTAAAAAACTTCCAGCAGCACAATAGAGTAACCAAGGCCATTCACGAAAAAAAACAGCATCATCAGTAGACATATTTTTACAACAGACTTAATTCAACAGACCCTGACAAAACAAACCTGCACAAATTTTGTGCGAACTATAAAACCTACAATTTCTAGACTGGTAGAGCTAGTTATAGAGCTAGACTGTTAATAGAAAACTTTGACGGCCCCATTATCGACGATAAATTCATTTCAAATAAGGTAGCTACTACTACTATGAATCGGTATTCAGTGTAAAGTGAATTTTTCGCTACCTTCAAACTACCCTAGTACATAGTATAAATATACATAGTACTACCATGATATGTTTGCCCATTGACTATCGACGACCTAACAAGATATCACAAACAAAAATAGATTCAGAAGAAGTACTAAAGTCACCAACATTAGCTTCGGTGGGAGTAAATTTTGATCGCAAATTTTATTGAACCAAAGTGTTGCGAAAAAGCAATAAGTATGAGGAATTGAATGCCGTGGGCAAAAAGGAACGAGGGAATTTTCAAAATTAAATTACAAAAGGATCACGTCTTATGATTCAGGGTTTTCACAAGAATGGGGCATTGACTTCTTGGAAACCTTTAGGCTGGTCATTTATTTTATACGGCCACAAGAATTTTGGTTGCAATCGCAGCCCCGTGATAACTTATTCTAAAGCAGTCTGGCATAAAACATTTTTTTTGCATTTTTTGCATGGAGAGTTATCTGAATACTTTTATATGGATCAAATACAAAGGCTATAATGATGGTTCGGGAAAAGTTTGTAAGCTTCGCAAAAGTCTGTATCGTTTGAAACAACTTTCAGGTGCTGGAATCAGAAATGCTCGAAGTTTCTTAGCAAATTCGGATTAAAACCAGATGGTCAAGAGTGTCAAAATAATCAAGATAAACTCATGCATGTCATTTAGACTAATTATGGGTTGATTGCAGCTAGTAATGAAGAAATAATACCATCTCTTATCAAGAGTGGTTGGCATTTGAGTATGACAGTTGAGCGACGAAGTGTCCGGAACATATTACAGAACTGGTTAAATATCCGTACAGGAAAGTTGTTGGAAGTTTCATGTATTTGGCAGTGGCAACACGACCGCACATATACCTTTCGCAATGGATTAAATCAGTCGGTTTATGGAAAACCCGAGTCAGCAAAATGTCGACGCAGTCAAAAGGGTCCTCAAATGCATCAAGGAGTCAGCTGATTTCAGAAGTTCCATTTATGTACTTATAGTGACGCTAATTATGCCGGTATACACACATTACTTCAGTTTACCACTGGTTACATATTTTAATTGGTTTCATTTTAATTGGCCAATCATTCAGTGTTCTGAGAGACAAAAAGTTTGCGGCATTGTCGACAACTGTAAAGTATAAATTAGATGTAGTTTATTTTGGCGGTAGGTCAAAGAGATGAAAAGATAAAAGAATTTCAACGCAGTCTCGTTACATAATACATCGAAAACCACATGGTCTGCACGGATAGACGCTGTTAATCCAGTAGCATTGCACATGGCATATATCATTAACATCAGCTTTAAATTAATTGGAATTAAATAATCATCCAGCAGGAGCCAAAAATATATACTGTTTTGTGTGTTTAAATTCACAGTTCCTGGATTAAATTCATAATACTAATCTCACTATCCAAGGTCG
This sequence comes from Tipula confusa, assembly GCA_963556175.1. Classification (NCBI taxonomy): domain Eukaryota; kingdom Metazoa; phylum Arthropoda; class Insecta; order Diptera; family Tipulidae; genus Tipula; species Tipula confusa. The sequence continues at coordinate 217,357,310 of OY744476.1, forward strand.
AAATGCAACTTAAAATGTCTTACGTTGCTTTTAACAATTTCGGGGCAAAAATTAAAGGCAGCAGCTTTACTATAACGTATAGAAAATTTAATAATTGATCGCGTTTTGCACACGGGCACACAAAGACACAGAAGCCTTAATTTCACCAATCGCAACCATGGCACGATTAGCATGTAAGCAATACAAACTATCATACTACCTAAATTGCAATTTTTCGCAAGTGCGACAGTCACATCCGAGTAAAAACAACGCAGCTAATTTATTAAATATTAATGTCCATACCCAAAATAAAATTCCGTTTAAATTAGACACTGCCATCTATCGTTTTAAAGCCATAGCTCATATTGTGCTGAATGTAACTCCGCAAAAAATACTGCGCGATTTCTGCCGTCATAACTATTCGTGTAAAAACAAGATAAAAACAAGTTGTCTAAATAGTCTTTAAATGTTTGATTAACGAGCTAAAAAGTTAATAAGTAAATAAATTATATTAAAATTTAAAAATGTTTTATCAACCTCCTTCGAATTCGGATGACGAAGATGAAGATGATTTGCATACATTTGGTGGCCGCGATGGTCTAATTTATGTGATTGATTCGCATCAGGATATGTTCGCCGATGAAAGTGAAGATGTTTCTTCGAAGTTCCGAACAGCTTTCGAGTGTATCGAGAAATCAATGTTGAATACGATTATAAACTCGGAAAAGGATTTAACGGGGATTGTATTTTTCAATACGCGGAACAATGTTAAGCCCACGAATACGGGCATAACGGGTAATACTGGAATTGATCTTGATCTAAAAATCGATGTTCCGAAACATGTTAGCGTATTCATGAATATGCAGGCTGCGTCCAAAGAAACTATCCAAAAAATTAAATCATATCGGGAGCAAAATGGATTTATGGATTTCGAAACAGTTTATGGAAGTTCTGATGTGCCGGCACAATTTGGTAATGTGCTGTGGGTATGTTCCAAAATGTTTGCGTCATGTGGTTATAAACTGCAAACTAAAACTATCGTGTTGTTTACTTGTAATGATCAACCTCATCCTAGTACAAGTGATGAATTCCGAAAAGCATTTGTACGCGCAAATGACTTAAAACAACAACAAATCGATATGACAATCGTACCGATGAAAGAAAATTTCAACGGTGATCTCTTTTACCATGAACTCATATGTACTGTTACGAATCAAGATCCCGAGACTTTCGTGTTTCCAGATTCTAAGCAATCGATTGAAGTGTATATGACACGAATTTATCGGAAGGATATTCGAAAGAAATGTATCCGTCATCTTAAAATGGCATTAGGAGATAATGCTATGCTTGGTGTAAGCTTATATGCAATGTTCCGTCGAACGAAGTATCCAAAACGTGTTAATTTATTTCGTGAAACTAACGAAGTAATAACAGGCCGACGTACATATGCATTAGGAATGTACGACGAGGAAATTGAACAATTTAATTTTTCAACTGACCGTAAAGTATTACCGAGTGAATTGAGGTAGAAAATATAGCGGCACACCATCTTTCATTCTTGGTTAATATACATTTTTCTATTTCAGGAAATTCATTGAAATTGGCGGAGAAAAAATTTCGTTCACCATCGAAGAGATCAGTCTAATGAAAAGCCTAATGGAACCAGGACTACGTTTACTTGGTTTCAAACCTATAACAAATATTTCAATCCATTCATATTTAAGTCCAGTTGGTTTTTTGTTTTACGATGACGAGTATATCAAAGGGTCGTCAAAATTATATCGTGCCCTTTGGGAAAAATGCTTGGAGAAGGAAAAACTTGCAATTTGTGTACTAACCTTACGGCGTAAAAATCCACCAAAATATGTAGCCCTAATTCCACAAAAAGAACAAAAATCACCTAATGGTACTATTATCCGACACGATGGTTTCCGCGTATGCACTTTGCCTTGTGAAGTACACATCCGAAATATTAACCCATTCCAAGAAAAAGAACTTCGACCACCAGAGATCGAGGAAATTGAGGTATTTGAAAAAATTGTTAAAAAACTTCGGTTAAAATACCAACCCGAAAATTTCGAAAATCCAACACTACGAAATCTATACTCCCTTATTGAGGCTGTGGTATTTGATACCGAACGGGAGGAGGCTATAGAAGATTCGACACTTCCTCCGCTTGAACAACAGGATGGTGTGATTGAACCGTTTGTCGAAACCATAACAAATTTATTTGGTGAAATTTCCGTGGCGCCGAAAAAAGGTGCGAAACGAATTGCAGAAGATTCTGCGAATGGCGGTGGAGGCAGTAAGCTTCAAAAAACGTCAGGCGAATTAAGTCAATTAAGTACTGATGGAATCGTAGAAGCTATTACCAATGGCAGCATTAAACAATATACGGTGCCCCAGTTAAAAGCGTACTGCCAAGTAAATGGGTTAGCTGGATTTTCGAAATGGACAAAAGGGGTTTTAATTCAAAAAATTACCGAACACTTAGGAGTATAGGATTGCCAGTTGGACTTAAATAATTCCTATTTTTGCAGGTTGAAATATTTTGTTATTTAATTTTGATAATTTTAATAAATCTTTAAATATTGTAACTGTTGATTTGTTCACCATAGAAATTTACTAAGCTGATCGAATATTCCATAATCCTGTCGTCATATATCGGCGGGAACAAAGGTTTGGTCCATTCATCCTACATTCTTCCAAAGTTGTATTCATCGAAACCAATTAATAATCCTCTAGTAGTAATCAAACCGGATAACTTACCCAACTTGAATATTTCCAGTTTTGCCCACTATATTGTATGGCCTAAATACTAGCAACGATTCGATTATCCCACAGTAGGACGGACACAAAAGTGAAACAAGGACTATCAGTAGACGACCATTTACTAAGCCAAAACTTTAGAGATTTGTTGGTTTAAATACTTCGCCCCTGTAGGTGGAGAGCACCCCATGCCTCATCTTAAAGTGTTTATACACGAACATGATACCCTTGAAATTTCTTCTAGGACCACAAGTAAAAATCGGGTTTGCCTTTCAAAACAGTCGATAACCGTAAATAAGTATGCTAAGTTTACACAAGCGACTTGCCAACCTGTTACTCATGAGTATTCAGTGCCCTTGGTGTTAGCCGACTAAAAGATTAAGACTCATTTTACAACCATTTGGATGATCTGATGGGGTCCGTACCGAAGCACGACGTTAGAATTGTGATCGGTATCTTTAATGCTAGGTAGAACAGGCAAAAATCAGACTGACCTACGTGAAAAGATAGATCCGTATCCCCGACGCGAGCGAGCGACTGTTACTGTAGAAAGAATAATATGTTTTTGAAATCGTGAACGATCTCGTTAGCTCACTCTATTCTCATACAAAAGTTCTCATGATATGAATGCTCTATGAGGAGTATTGTAAACTTTGGTTGTCAGTGCCGTACAGGCGACTCCAAATAAAATGTTAAAAATTAAACCTAAAAATGGTTAGCAGAGGAGCACAAATACAATTCACAATTGCACAGAACAAAAACTCCATCCTAGGAGTACGCTAAGCAAATTAACTGACGGAAAAATCGTAAATGGTAGGAGGCAGAACAGATTAGGAGCCTTCAAGTAGGAGGCAACCGTTTAAACGAACCTTTAGATCCACTTGTACGATTTCCAACTTCCGTTTGTCTTGAAATCGATGTCTAAATAAAATTTATGATCACAGGTTATGGAGAACAGGCCGCAAACGATTTTAGTAGTAGGGACCAGAAATTTGAAGGAGTGATGCGTTGTATACCCGTACGGGGTAAAAACCCGAATATTGCCGTGGGCAACCAAGCTCAGCATAGAAGTATACCCCATGTCTACTGCTAAATAGGGTTGTGGCCTTTTGCCAAATAGGGTTGTGAGATAAACCCTGATAAATCAGACTTATAGTAATCAAGAGAAGAATCATGCGCAAGATGATCCTCCAACGGAACGATGACGACACTAATCAAGAACAATACGAAGAGCAAGCTCGGCATCAAATCCGATCGAGCAACGTTGTTATTTGGTACATGTTATCAATAGCGTGTTAAGAAGATCAATTATAATTAACTATAAAGCTAATACCTTAAACATTCTTTTGAATTGAATAAATACTACTTATTTATTAGTTAAAACATTTACAATATTTAATTTTTTTTCTGTGCAGGCATTTGGTTTGATTATCTTATCGTATGTTCGATACACCTTTTCAAACCACTATGCAAACGCGGTTGCCTTATAATGTACAAAAAATCGCATCTCACTTCATTTCTATCGAAATATCATTCTTTCGCATTTTGTGCTCATACACGTAAACATGGCACCGACAGTAAGTTTTTTTTTAAATTCAAAATTTTAATATAAAATCAAAATGAAATGAAATAATTTGTTCGTAAAACATTTGTGAAATAATTGTTTTTATGTTTTATATCAAAGATTTTGTGATTTTATTGCCGATGATAGATATTATTGACGATGAAAAATTTGTGATTGAGTTCAATTTGTGGTGTTGATATTGGGTTTCATATTTGAAATAGCCCTATGTGAACCTAAATTTAGTTAAAATATTTTATTTTGATTATGTCAAATCTGGGCGATTATGTGGTGCCCACGGATACAGTGCTTCTGTTTCGTAATAGTTTAAAATTTGTGTTGTATCTTTAAGCTATTTTAGTAATTTACAATTTTGACATAACCCCACAAATTGAACTGTCACAATTATAATGTAATGTGGTTTAATATGCATTTTTATGTTGACACTAATTATAAATTAATAATTATAGGCTAAAAAACAAGATTCCAAATCGGAGAAGCCTGCAAAGGCTAAACCTGCAGAAAAACCAGCTGCGGCAAAGGCTTCGGCCAAAACACCAGCACCCGCCCCTGCTAAGGCTGCTGCTAAACCAGCAGCTGAAAAGAAACCAGCTGCCGAAAAGAAACCAGCCGCTGAAAAGCCAGTTGAAAAGAAATCAGCTCCAGCTGCTGAAAAAAAACCAGCACCAGAAAAGAAGGCTGAAAAACGTCCAGCTGATAAAAAATCTGGTGATAAACCAGCTGAAAAGAAACCAGCTCCGGAAAAGAAACCAGCTCCAGAAAAGAAAGCTGAAGCTGCCAAGCCAGCCGAAGCTAAGCCAGCTGCTGAAAAGAAACCAGCTACTGAAAAAAAAGTTGCACCAAAGCCTAAAGCTCCAAAACCAGTTGGTACTAAACCAGCCAAAAAAGGTGTTGCTGCTAAAGCCGCTGCTGCTGTTGGTAAAGGTGGTGGAAAAGTGACAAAGAAACAAGTACTCCGAGGCAAGGGTCTTAAGAAGAAGAAGATATCGTTGAAATTTGCCATCGAATGTACAAACATTGTCGAAGATAATATTATGGATGTTGCCGATTTTGTAAGTTTTTATTTCTTGCTAGTAATTTGTGTATTGCTTATAATCAAATCTGTTTTTATCTATCTAGGAAAAATACTTGTTAGAACGCATTAAAATTAATGGCAAAACAAATAATTTGGGAGGCAATATCTCTTTAGAACGACAAAAGATGAAAGTTATTGTTAATTCAGATGTACACTTTTCCAAACGGTACCTTAAATATTTAACAAAAAAATATTTAAAAAAGAACAGTCTCCGTGATTGGATCCGTGTCGTATCAAATGAAAAGGATTCCTATGAATTACGCTACTTCAGGATTTCATCGAACGATGATGATGAAGAGGGTGATGAGTAAAATGAAGTATAAGTTGTGTGTATTATGGAATTTTTATATAAAAAAGTGATTAAAGCATACAATTTAACAAAAAAATGTAATTTACTTTGGTTTTATTTTTATTTAATAATTTTTCCTAGATTTTAAATTGAACATGTATTATTTTCATAGCGAAAAAAATTGGTATTTTGTTTGAAAATTTGATTAAAATTCCATCCCTGCGAACACCAGACAAACGAGCGCACCCTAATATGTTTTGTTTCGTTTTTTAAATTTATGTCAATTTTATGTTCGTCGTCAACGTCAGTCCACAAACAAAACTTAAAAGATAAAGTCGTAATTGAAAAAGAATTAAATTTAATTAAAAGAAAAATTGTTAATTATGAAATTCCAATATAAAGAAGAACTTCCATTTGAAAAAAGACGTGCTGAAGGTGATAAAATTAGAAAAAAATATCCAGATCGTGTACCAGTAAGTGAACAAATTTGTATATATATAAACCCAAGAAAATTCGAGTTGGTTCATAGTTTCTTTGTTTTTTGTTGTCGATATATGAAAAATATCCAAGATGTCTTCCTTCCTTTCGTTTTTGAAAATTGTTTTTCTACTACGTGAATTATTAATTTATCGTATACGGTAGCAAATTGTAAATTTAATTTAAATTAGCATTCGAATAATCACGAATGATATTGTAAATTGCATTAATTTTAAAGAATATTCGATTACAATACAAGGTCATAAAATTGCGTCATTACACAAAAGCTTTTTAAAGTTTGTTGTCTTTGTTTTTATTTTAAATTAATTTTTACTCATTAATTACGCAATATTAGTTCAGTTTTTAAATAGATAAAATTTTTATTTTGTTATTAGATGAACAACACAAAACGATAAACATGTTGTTGTTTTTCTATTGTCTTTTAATTGTTTTGTTTTTGTTTGGCTGGTTCTTGCTGCGTTCACCAAAATATAATCAGCTGATTCACTCTGTACTGTGTCTGTGTAGTGTAGTGAAAGCAAAATGTGTAGCTACACAATTAGAAACAAAAATATTATGATTGCGATTATTTTTAGCTTTGGTCATTACCAATTTGTCGTATTACAAAATGTTTCGCGTAAGATTTCGTGTTTGATAAGACCAATGTATAGTATAGTATTTGCATAAATCAGTTTTTTTTTGTTTGTACAAATATGAATATCGATAATAAACCTTGAATTGAACTTGGTGTATGACCTTTAGGTGAAGATCGAATTCATATTTTGCTTGAGGCCTACTTTGTTTTGTTTTTAATTTTAAAGTCACATGATCATACCATTTTTGAACCGAAAGGATTAAAGATTCCTTAACTTCTTAAGTAATTATCTTAATCATCGGTATACAACCGGAAACTCAACCTTCTTAATTTATGAGCAAATTAATTTTCCTTTATGCGTAAATTAAACGGTTAAATGATAAGATATTTGCTAAAAACAAAAGTATTAAGCTGATTGTGTTAACTTAAAGAACGTAATATTAATAAGGCCAATGTTGATAAACTAGGCTTCTAATTCCTCTTTGTAATTGAATCAAAATGTTGTTGACACCTTTGACTCATTTATTTATAAAAATTAAATTATTTTACGATTAAAATTTGTTTTGTTTCATTTATCGTTTTAGGTAATTGTCGAAAAAGCTCCAAAAGCACGTATTGGCGATTTGGATAAGAAAAAATATTTGGTACCATCCGATTTAACAGTTGGCCAATTTTATTTCCTTATTCGTAAACGAATTCATCTACGTCCAGAAGACGCATTATTTTTCTTTGTTAATAACGTTATTCCACCAACATCAGCTACAATGGGTTCATTGTATCAGGAACACCGGGAAGAAGATTGTTTCCTCTATATCGCATATTCGGATGAAAACGTCTATGGAAAATATTAAATAATTTTCTTTTTTTAGAAATTGTGTGAAAGGTTTATTAAAATCCTTTTCTAAAATGAATGTGAACTAATTTAAAAACAAAAAAAAAATATCTAATCTTTAGAATTATAGCTAATTAGCTAATTCTGATGTTAATTATTTTTGTTTAATTTTTAAATTATATTTTTTTTTTAAACCAATTGAAATCCATTGAATACAAAATCTATATATTTTTTAATATTAATGTAATTAAATAACAAAAATATAAAAAAAAATTACAAAACACCGCACTGCAAAATTGTAACAAATAAAAAAAAATCTATGGTGATTTTAAATTATAATTTCCCTTTTATTTATAAGTTTATTTTAAATTATAATATTATATAGCTATACAAATTATATTATATTATTTTGTTTTATGTTTGTGCATACACTAAAAATAGAATTAAATAATAATGAGAAAAAAAAGAAAATCCACAACAATACAAAAAAATTATAAAAAACATAAAATTATTACAAAAAAAAATAAATAAATAAAATAAGAAAAACTTAACCCAAATTGGTTTATTGTAATTTTAATAGTTTTGAGTCCAATATTTTGTACGCTTCATCGATCTCGATGAGGACCCATACCTTCGCAGAAGCCGACATTATGTGCACCGAAGACATGCACTCATCTCTAAATAGATCACTGTATTGGTTAGCCTCTGCTATGTACTCTTGTTTTGCGACCGGTCCAGTTTTAGGTAATCCAAATGCCAAACATGATCACTAAAGGTGAATTTGTCTTGTACAGCATTACGATTAGTGACAGTAATCTTTGGTGACATTTACCTCTTTCCGAAGATGCTATCTATAATGGTTCATACTGCACTACAAACCATAAAAACCTACTCAGAACCCGCTATTAACGAAGTAGCAACCATTTGAAATCAGATGAAAATCGATAATTTTTTGCTCATATTTTATGAAATATACAAGACTAAATACTGTCTAAATTTTAATTAATGGAAAATTTTAATTTTTTTTTTGCATGAAAGGTTCTCTAGAAAGGTTCATACTGCACTAAAAACATTAAAAACCTACTCAGAACCCGCTATTAACGGAGTAGCAGCCATTTGAAATCAGATGAGAATCGATCATTTTTTGCTCATATTTTATGAAATATCCAAGGCTATATATAGACTGTCTAAATTTTAATTATTGGAAAATTTTAATTTTTTTTTTGCATGAAAGTTTTTAAGAAAGGTTCATACTGCACTAAAAACCATTAAAACCTACTCAGAATCCGCTATTAACGGAGTAGCAACCATTTGAAATCAGATGAGAATCGATCATTTTTTGCTCATATTTTATGAAATATACAAGGCTATATATAGACTCTAAATTTTAATTATTGGAAATTTTTTTTTGCATGAAAGGTTATTTAGAAAGGTTCATACTGTACTCCAATCCATAAAAATCTACTCAGAATCTGCTATTACCGGAGTAGCAACCATTTCAAATCAAATGAAAATCGATAATTTTTTGCTCATATTTTATGAAATATACAAGGCTATAATAGACTGTCTAAATTTTAATTATCGGAAAATTTTAATTCTTTTTTGCATGAAATGTTATCTAGAAAGATTCATACTGCACTAAAAACCATTAAAACCTACTCAGAATCCGCTATTAACGGAGTAGCAACCATTTGAAATCAGATGAGAATCGATCATTTTTTGCTCATTTTTTTTTGAAATATACAAGGCTATAGACTGTCTAAATTTTAATTATTGGAAAACTTTAATTTTTTTTGCATGAAAGGTTATCTAAAAAGGTTTATACTGCACTACAAACCATAAACATATACTTAAAACCCGCTATTATCGGAGTAGCAACCATTTCAAATCAGATGAAAATCGATGATTTTTTGCTCATATTTTATGAGATATACAAGACTAAAGACTGTCAAAATTTTAATAATTGGAAAATTTTAATTTTTGTTGTTGCATGAAAGGTTTTCTAGAAAGGTTCATACTGCACTACAAACCATAAACATATACTTAAAACCCGCTATTAACGGAGTAGCAACCATTTCAAATCAGATGAAAATCGATAATTTTTTGCTCATATTATACAAGGATTCCTGATTTCGTGGTTGAAGAGTTATCAGTAGCTATAAATCAGGCAATTTAAGTAAAGCAAAACCTTGTACAATTTCAGCTTGTCGGCATTTGCAAAAACTTCAATAGAGGATGTAAGAATCTCAAAGCACGTTTCCCTGCCGCAGACAGACTTTTATATTACCTCTAACATATTTATCATGAATGCAGGAAGTACGGGGTGTTAAAAGAGGCATATGCCAGGCCCTGGTGATTAACGATACCTGAGGTGTATCACTTCAACGAAAGATAAAGGCGGACATAAGATTAAAGAGTATCGGGGTCAGATGATCTGACCTTTGCGTCAAAAACGAAAATAATTTAAAATTTTGTTACGAACTCGAATATATTTACATAATTAATATCTTTATCTAATCGAATAAATTAATTAACACATTAAAAATTTTGAGGCTTAAAAAATTATAGAAATCCATTCCGATACACATCGGCCCAATTTACATCCCTAAAAAAACTATGAGATTTTATACTCGTGATATCGTATCGTTTAGCTGGATCAACGGTGAGCAGCTGTTGAAATAAAAATGGTTAATTGGCATGATCAAAGCTGATTGATGTAAATAGCTGTACTTACACCTTTCAACAGACTTTTTGCCTCTTTCGTAATTCCCGTTTGTGGATATTGTATACTATAGTATTTATATATCCCATCCGGATGATAAAAGTTGAATGGTTTAAGGAACAATAGCTCAAATAATATTATACCAACACTCCACCAGTCCGAGACATTGGTAATCGGTCGTTCTGGTGCAACATAAAAATTAGTGTTATAATCAAAATCGTAACGTATAACATCGGCATCGTATTTATGTTGTACACAGAAAAGTGTTAATTGTAGTTGCCCATTGCTGCCGAGTAGAAGATTATCCATACGTAGATCGCCACAAATTATATTATTTTGATGAAGGTTTTCTATGGCAACAATCAATTCTGCAAGCCATTGTCGAATACTACCTTCGGGCAAACAATCTAGACTAGTCGCTTCCAAAGCCGGTTCAATTTCAACGTTGACGGGTAAAATTGTAACGGGCTGGGGCGATGCGTTTGACCATTCTAGTGTTTCCGATACCGATCTTAATAATTCTTGTGAAGAATCTACTAGTTCGTATGTATCCAATTCGGATGTATTACTTGTCACTTCCTCAGAGTCGGATATTTTGTCGGAACCTAATATCGATTCAAGCTCTTTAATTTTAGTCGATAGCTCGCCCAAATTTGTATTATATTCGTTTAAGCTACACAATGAACTTTTAGGTGACGATAGGCCGTTTGTTTCGTTCGTAAGTAGAGATGAAATAGACATTGAGTGTTGTGATTGAGAATACCTTGACTTTTCGACAAATAAGTCATTTAAATTTGATTTTTTATAATCCGATTTGTGATGTACGATTTTAGTAATGTAATCCCATAATTTACCTCCATTCGCCTTTTTCATCAGCACAAATATGGAATAATCGGTTTCGATATAGTTTAGTAACGGTACCATATAGGGTATTCGTTTACCAAAATATAGCGTACCAGACAAGTATTTTTGGATCACTTTCATTATTACGATATTTTTACTCACAACATCTTGCACTTGTAGAACCGAATTAATTATTTTTATGATCCGATATCGTGTTAAACTGTTTACTGGTAATTTTAAATATGTTTCATCTACGTCCGTTACAATTTCGGCATCTTTTGCGAGATCAACAAAATGGTCATGGGTTAAAAATGTTTGGTATATGTCGTCGGCTTTACTTAAATATTTTTGTGCTTTTTCTTTGGCAATCGTTTGACGTTCTATGTCCGTATCGTTTCGGGCGCCCGTCAATAGAATACCAACACCGGATGTATACTTTTGAAAAGCTATGTCGTAGGCACCGTTAACATCCGATTGTAAGGCATTACTAAATTCTAAAGCTGCTTCGTAAATATAATTATTCGATATGGATTCGGCCGAAGAAGCTAATTCAATAGCGGACGAATCATCTAGCACCGGTTCGGGCGGTTTGTCTTTAATTTTAATTGGATTTGGCAATTTAATTGATTCTTGGTGATTATCTACTTGGTCTTGACTAGTACTTGGTTTTGGTTCAATAATTGAACTTTCATTTGAGTGCGGATGGAATGTAAGATTATCCTGGAAATTTAAAAATTAGTTAATTTATGTTGGCAATCTAATTCTGCGGTACGTACATTAAAAAATGAAATAAATGTTTCCGACTTGTATAATACTGGATGTTGTGCTATATAATATAAAAATTCCACAATCGTTTTTTTGCGTTCCTCAATGATGCCCACATTAAATCTTGTGAAATAAGACTTCTGCTCGAAACATTTGGGGAAAACCCCTTTTAAACGATACAATTTTTGCTTCGCTTTAATTTCTTTGTAGAACTTTTTTATTTCACTGTAACGCCTCCAAATCGAAACGTTTGATAAGGCTTCTGGTATGTGGCGTGGAAATATCTTGAAAATAGTAAAGAAAAAATTAACGTTCATCGATTTTTATTAATGAAAACGCAACCGGCCATAATCGCGGTGTACCTACAATTGCCGTTATTTTATACAATGTATATTTATTTTCATGATTTTTTGTATCAGTTATGGCAAAATTATGTATCCATGTATCGGACGACATGCTATCACAATGCACTACACTATAAAAACTATTTATTTTCTACAAAACATTTTTCCAATATGATTTTTAATTTCTTATTTATTTTTAACAAAACATATGTCAAACATTACACCCGTTAGTAAAAATACTGTAACACCGAATGTATACGACAGCTCAATTTGAGTATGGCACCACTTAAATCAAGCTCGATAAATCTCGATTCCTCGCCGGCTTTTCAGTTTGTCAAAATAAAGTTTTGCATTTTAATTTTTTTTTTAGTAGATCGCGATTGTTTAAATTTTGTAGAGGCGTGACACTACAGTGACACTTTATAGATCGTGATTTGTTGTGTTGTGATAAAAATAGATAAAAATTGCATTTATTTATTAAACAAATTTGTGAAAAGTTTTTTTTTTTAAACCCGACATTTGTACAAAAGTCAAGGTAATTGTTTGTTTATTTGGTTTATTCTTTTTATTGATTTGGACTCAAGTGAAAAAAAAATCTCGACTTGTAGTATGATGGCAAAAACATACACAATATTTATTTAGTAAATATTTGAATTAAAATTTATTCAAAATATTTCGAGTATAATATATTCATTGTACACAAATTTATATTTCCCATTAATTCTATACATATGTGATAAAATTTTATCGTACTTCAATTTAATGGGCTTGTGTTGTGAAGAGATGCGTGTGTGCTCGATTCAATGTATGTACACATACCAATTTAGTAAGGAGGGTTATGCAATTTTGGATAGAAAATTTATAAAAATTATGAATGAACATTATATCGAATTTACATGAATTAGCTAATTTGGAAAAGTTGATATCATTTCGGTATCTTGGATTAGGTTGTAGGATGCCAATGGACAGACGAAGAAAGCCAGATTTCTTTGTAGAAATCTATGTTTTTTGTATAGACTAAATGTTAATTTTAATATTTGACTAATAAATAAAATTGATCTGACTCCAATCATTTCGTTTTATTCCATCTTTGTCTTCAGTTGCGACATCCTATGTCAAGCTGATCTTGTTCGACGTTGTAACGCCAGCGAAGTTTAGTAGTATTCCTCGACGTGCACCAGCTGGATGTTGTTGGGATACTTTGTTAATAGTCCAATGTGATAGTGCTCTTTCGACGTGACCAATTCATCTAATTCGGCTGAATTTGATGAATCCGGGAAGTGAATCATAATTCGATATTGGCGCAAGTTTGCATAACCGCGATAGATTCTTTGATCTTGAGTGCAGTTTTGTTTAATTTGCATAAAAATACAAGGTTCTCTGGGATGCCAAGTGATATGAGCGAGATCCACAAGTTATCGCTGGAAATTCATCGAGATTCTGGGGTTTACTAGTCTTTAACTTATCAATAGCCGCCTTTCCTCCCTCTACTGTGGTGTGTGTGTGGAACGACATTTTTCAAACCAGACGCACCGTCTGCCAACGCCCGGAAGCTTACTAAAGATTTTCATTCCCACCGCCATTAGAGACGAATGGTGGTGGATCGAGAATAAAAATTTTTAGTAAGATTCCGGGCGTTGCAAGAACAATCATGGGATTTTCGCTTAGCGTATGGCGTTCCACGTTAGCCACTTTTCTCGCAGTTTCTGCTAATTTGCAACTCTAAGATGGCACTGGTCATCGTATCATTGTGATCTCTTGGTGGTCGTTTCCTTGCACATATTCGAAATTGTCTACGCCAGCATCTCTAAAAGATCGAACGTCAGTAAAGGAGTCTGCTCTCCATCTTACTTTGTGAATTCTTCTATTAGGAAAGAATGTGCTTTAGATGAGTTTCATTTTTATAGCATGGTCCGTCTATAGTTTCCGAAGTTGTTGTTGTGATAAATCCGAGTTAGTAATCCGAGTCCTTTGTGTGGGGGTTCGTAACATAACGAGTTTTATGAAGGTGGGTAGCCTGCCGCTAAATCCGCTTTAACATGTGTGAGTCATGAAAAGGTCACATCTTTAGGATCCCAGTCAAGCCTTTTTTGCATATTAATATAGCGAGCTGCATGATCCAGGACCAACACCCGCTTCAGCCGCCTCTAACATAGAGAACATACGCTGGAGGTTTGTATCCGCCTCTAATCAGGAAAACAGGTGCTACGAGTTTGGCAATGGTTCCTTAATGGCGCCATTTAGTCGCTATGTTGCAATATGTTTTACGAGGCATGCGAATGCCTAAAACAGGAAAAAGTATATGCATCGTAGTTTTACTATTCCGATTAGATACTACCCTTTATAAATCTTATTAACGATGTAGATGATCGTGGTTCACAAGTTTGTGACAAACTGACCTACACGATTAGTAAATAATACATTAAACGCTATATTAACGTCAATATTTGATAGCAAAAAATTATCTAATATTTACAAAATAAAAACTGATATATCCGCCAATATTTGCATTGATGGATGAGTATGTGAAGAACACGGTAAATATCTAAAGAGCTTCACATTTATTTATTTTAGACTAACTTTTTTTGTAGATGGTAGATTTGTTGGAATTGTTGGAAATAATCACGAATGAGCTTTCCTGCAATTTTAAGTACAATTTTAGCACGGTGGTTCCAGAAGTACCCGACCTGACAAATAAAATACAAAAAATATCTTTATTTCCCTACATAGTCTCCTTTTACCTCAATACACTTTTCCAGCGATGTTCAATAGCTTCGATACCCTGTTTATAGTGGGAATCTTCGAGTTCCTTAAAATAGCCATCAACGACTTAAAATAGCAATCAACGACTCCATCTCTTTATTGCTAGAAAATGTTTTAACACCGACAAGTTTGGAAACATAATAATATTTTAAGGGGGCTAAATATGGAGAATAAGGTGCTTGAGGAAGCAATTCGAATTTTAATTCATTTATTTTGACCATTGCGATAACGGATATGTGAACTGCAGCATTGCCTTGTGGAAACAAAACTTTACCAAATGTAGCAGTATTTTTCTTGAATTCATCACTCAAACGCTGCAATAAGTTCGAATATTAATCGCCGATGATTGTTTTTCCTTTTTGAAGAAAATTAATAAAAGTTATCCCACGTGCATTCAAAAAGAGGTGCCATAACTTTGTCTGCAAAAACTGTCTTCGCTTTCTTTAGAGCCGATTCTCCTCATTTCCTTCATCCCATGTTTCAACCAAGATTATAACCAACACAAAAACTCGGCTTTATTGTTGTGGAACTTCACCAACTTGGACTTGCGATGTACAGCACTTTTTGAAATGCCTACAAGGCCTACTAGTTTGCGCACGTTTGACGTTGATCTAATGCCATTTTGTGGTTTTTCTTCACCATTTCTGGCGTTGTTGGCCCATGTGGTTGAAAGGCAGTTCTATGCCTAGTAAAAGACTTCTAAGCGGCCTCCTTAGAATTCCTCCACAGCATTATTGGTTTGTCGTAGGAGGCGACTAAACAAAGGTTTGATCGGTAACCTGACTACCCGCATTTTTAAAAAACATCACTGTTGAAACGATCAACTAAAGAAAATAGGGATACCCCCAAAATTTAACCTGACCCCCGCTTGTATTTACGAATACGCAGTCAAGGATTGGTTCGTGGGATGTGCAGTCAGTTAGAAAAGCAGTCGTGTTTCATGGCACTATATCAGCCATGAAAAAGTAGCATTTGAAACTCCTTGTTCTTCAAGAACCTCGACGTTTACGCCTGCGACTATAGCCAACCTGGTCACTCATTTGTGTTCATGTTCGCACTAATGTAAGCCAACCCAAAGATCATAGACTCGTTACAATCATAGACTCATTTTACAATCATTTGGATGATCTGATTGATGACTTTAATGCTAGAGCTGGCAAAAATCAGATTGACTGATTGACTCCTGACACAATCTAGCGACCGATAAAACGGAAATAATGATGAATTTTGTGTACTTTACGATATATTGAATATATGACATTTGGGACTGTAATGTCGTTGAATTCCTTTAATATACCGCTTATATTGAAATATAAGCTTGCGGAAGTCCATGTTTTTGGAATACAATTGAATTTAAATCAGCCATCAGATTTTAAAAACACTTGTGACGTTCAAGACGGCCAGATACATGTTAACCATGTCTAAGATGTTTTCTGTAAATGTAATAGATAAGATTGGCGCTGCGTTTCCTACGGCAAAATGTGCTTTTAACCTTTGTTCGCATGCTACAGTATAATTATAATTATCTTTTAATAATATCACTGCAAATTAATGGATTGGTCTAGTAAAACCTGTATTATATATCCAAATGCCTATTGCATAGATTCATAGCTATAAATCAGCTAATTACAACAGTAAATTTATAAAACACAAATTTAATTATCTCCTTATCAGCAATCTACGAAATGAAACATGTGCTAACCGAAACTACTTTGTACTGATAATAATTTAATGCGTGATTGATAGAAAGTATATGCCAATGTGGTTGGGGTACTTGCATATCTCGTAAAGTACATATAATCGAGCTTCATGTCCTTAGAATTTAAACGCTTTAACCTTTTGAATCTGAAAATAACAAATTGTTACAAATGTATCAATAAAAGAGAAAATGGATACGGTCCAAACGTTAAGAGGCTCCCTCTAACGTATAATAGAGACACAGGGTTTGGGATTGGGACGTAAAAACGTGCATTGACCGAAAAACATAAACACGTTTAACGGCCTTATTTCAGCCAAGAGAGGGTATAGGTTAATTAGAAGTTATCGTCCTCCAAGAATCTCGATGTCTAAAATTTGGACTTGGATTTCAAAGCAGTCAAAAATTGTATGGGCAAAATACTCATGGCATAAACTAGCAACCGATAATGGTTAAAGGATGTTGTTCTTTACGTTCGCGTACTAAAGCACAAACTTCCTCTTAAAAATTGGCCTTGTACTAACTTCTACAAACGGTCATTCAATATTGGTCAGAATGTAATATGGCGAATTTTGCTGTACTTGATGCTGTACAACGAGTTCGATAATAATAAGACGATGATAATTATTCTGGTCAAGCTTACTCTTTAAATAAAACGATATACGGTTTGGCAGTTCGAAGTGTCGATCTCAATTAACTAAAACTAAACGCCGTTAATTTTCTAGCCTTTAATAATTGTTAACGTGCAACATACATAGTCCGGATCATGTTTCAAGCCAGTACAGGATGCCGGTGTTATGTTGGTAGATAAAGCAAAATTCTATCTGTACTTCCTTGATTTGTCAGAAAGTGTTTTAATGTAGGATCATATAGACTAGACAGATTGACAGATTTGAGTGTCCCATCAGATCCAGAACAGAAACTAACATACAAATTATAACTTTTAGGTATAAATATTGTCTGAAACTATAAAATCTTTGATCGATTTGGCTGGAAAGTGAGGCCGTAACGCAGTCGAAAAAACCCGCAATGACGTTATCTATTTATTTCTATATTTATTGGAGAATTAAGGGCGATATTGATGCATAGCTAAGTAGTAATGCTGTGTCATTCGCAAATGTCAAAAATTGCACATTCCTTGATGTTGTTGGATCTTCTGTATAGATTAAACACAGTGCTGGACAAAGCACGCTGCCTTGTTGAAACCCTGTATGGATTTCGTATAATTTGCTGGTTGCCATACTTTATCGAAAGCTTGAGCGATGTCCAGAAAGGACAACATTTTTTATTTTATTTTAGATGCATCTCTGTGGTTTTAAATTTTTAAATAACATTTTTTCAAAGATTTTGGAGAGGGTCGGTAGTAAACTGTTTGGGCGATAAGAGTCTAACCAGGTTTAAGAATTTTACGTTATTAATTTGATAAATTTATCAGGAAGTTGTTCAATTATGCCAAGGCGCTTTTTTGGGTCAATGCTGTTTTTAATAATTTTTTAACCTTTTGGCATTTAAATTTGGTTGGCTGATACTTATCTATTCCAATTCTCGGGTTCCAATTTGCTTGTTAGGAGTAATAATCTTTTGATTCCGACGCTGTGTTTAGCTAATTTTAGACATATAGCTTTGTTTTAAGACTGGGTAATCTTTGCAGTTGCTACTGTCTACGCATTCCACGTTTTGCCACCTGTTAGGTCTCACACTGCATCATCAATTTCGTTTTTTGTATTTAGTGGGACATTTAAAGAACAGTTTCCGGATATTATGGTCCTAAATCCTATGGATCTTTCGCCTATCTGCCAATACGTTAGATTACTAAATTCCTAAAATTGTTTCCTTTTCGGAGATATTAGTCTTGAGCGCCATTGGATACGTTTAGCATTGAAGTCACCTCTGCAAGAAACTTATCTCCCAAAGTTTTGAAGTAATTTGTAAATTGTTTGCTTTGGATTGAATGCGTTGGACAGTAAACTGAAGAAACGACAAAGTTTCATCAACTTCGGTACCCACTCAACTCCTCTAGCCTATAGTTGCTTGAATATGCTTCTCACAGTATTTTTGGAGCTCATAATGTCTAATTTTACTCTTTATGATAATAATTGCTTCCCCATGCGATTTTCCACCACTGCGTCCTTGTCTTATCATAGAATGCAACTAAACAAAGATTGGATCGCTAGGCTAACGACGCACATCTCTAAAAAACTTTAATGTTAAAAAATCAACAAAAAAAAAATAAGGATACCGCCAAAACTTACCCTAACTCCGCTTTTGTTAAGAAACACACAGTTTAAGATC
The DNA here is from genome assembly GCA_963556175.1 of Tipula confusa. Classification (NCBI taxonomy): domain Eukaryota; kingdom Metazoa; phylum Arthropoda; class Insecta; order Diptera; family Tipulidae; genus Tipula; species Tipula confusa. The sequence goes on from OY744476.1 coordinate 217,376,333, forward strand.
GGTAGGGGGAACGTGCAGTCGCTAAAAAAACCAGGCGCTTTTGATCGCACCATATCTGCCATGCGAGAGTATCGTTTCGAACGCGTTGCTCTCCGAGAAGACGACAGTTTTCAAAAGACAGGAGGTCTGATAAACGAAGATGAGAAATCACAATATCAGAATTTTGATAAAGAGTAGTGAACTCTCTGTGGGATGTATTGATAACTTCGGTTGTCGATGCAGCCCAGGCGACTTTAGGTATGCAAAAATTAAATCCAAAAATGGTTGGTTTGATGGGAAGTGTGGTCTTACTGTCGAGCAACAATCCCACGGAAGAACAAAGCGGTTCTTGCTAAGAGAACCGCTAACCAAATTTGTTGACGGAAAAAGCGTGAATGGTGCAAGGCTCAAGTCATAAGAATGCCACAACTTAGCAATGAGCATTGTTCACGTAACTTCTTTAAAGGAGTCGTTGGACTGCAATATATCTTTAGATCTAGATCTATCGCCATTCGGGGCCTTGATCGAAACCCCCATGTTAACATCGATTCAGTGCTCGACAATTGGAAGGGCCATTTCTCTGACTTAAATTTCAACAACTGGCAAATGCTGTATTTGAAACTTGGCAAATACAGACTGCGGTGAGTGCATAGAGGACCCATCCTTCGAAAATCCCCTGGGGTTGATGGCATTATGATGAATGGAAAATGAGTGCAATATGCCCTATCCTTAAAAAAGGAGTTCGCTCAAAATGAGAAAACTATCGCGGCATAGTTTTGCTTTGCATAGCATACAAATTACTGGCTTACATAATATTGGAGAGAATCACTCCTCTGCCTGAAGAAATTGTTGGTGACTACCAAGGAGGATTTCGTCCGAATCGATGTACGTGACGTACATCAATTGGACGTACATTTTTAAAAAGAATATGACTCAACCCATCAGGGTATCTTGTGGTTTGTTTTGCAATGTCTGGGAATGCCCGAATACAATGCGAAGAAAAGTGTCAAAGTTGAAAACAAGCTAACAGGAATTTTTGCAATTAGTTCTGGTGTACGGCAAAGAGATGCTCTGTCCTCGATACTCTTTAAGCGTCAGTCAAACCAGGTCCTGGTATATGCAGATGATAGCTGTGTAATTGGACTAAATGACAACGGTGTAAAAAACTACTAGATCCACTTGTACGATTCTCAGCTTCCGTTGGTCTCAAAAGCCATGAGTCCAAAACCAAATATATGATTACTGGTTTTCGATACCAAGATGCTTCTTGGTATAAAAAAGCGTTAAAGGCTTTAAAGCGCGTCTTGTCGCTGGTAAGCTTGCTTTGTATGGCTTACGTCCACTGCTAAAGTCAAAATACCTTCCAAATGCCGACAAGCTGATGTTGTATAAGGTGTTGAATCTTGACGGATGAGTATGAAAAATGGAAAATGACATTATAGAGAAGAATCGAGTGCTTGATGGTCCCAAACGCGACTACGACGACACTTACCGAGTTTCATTCGACCATTTAATAAAAATGCCTAATCTTGTTTATGAAATAAAAGGACAACTAGTACGCTGACTCGGTCACGATAGTAGACGGATGGTGAAGCGATCTCTGAGAGGAGAGCATAGATTTGGTAGGGTGGCTTCTCGGGGTATAGCACATATCCAATTGTATTCAATTGGAAACATTAAACCCCATAACTACTATTACTTTAATAAAGATTTATGATGTGTCATCTGGAATTGAAGATTGCAAGTACATAACAATTTTTAAGTACATAACGAGTCATTGTTGGCGTCGAGAGTGACCGACCTTGATCGTTTCTTCATTAACCTTTAATACTGATAATTATTAGTATCAGCAGCCCATTATAAAGAAATCATTAGGCACGTGTCTTATATAATTGTCCAACAAAATGAAAGTGTGGCGCACCCCACATAGTGATCGACTCGAAAAAAGTAACATGTTCGAGATAAGATAACGATCACTCGATGTTCGCTGTAATCAAAAGTGTTTGATAAATAATTATAAGTACACTTAATACTTTTTGTTTTGCATTTAAATACTTATCGCATTTTTTTTAAAAAAGAGAAACTCAAAGAAAAGAGTTAACAGTTAAAGAGTAAGGCAATATTTTTGTTTTCTTTTCAGTACAACTTACGACTTGTAGTTGCAAACATTGCCTTAAATTTTTTTACTGTGGAGTTTTTGTGGAATCGTTTATGGTGCCGTCATAGTCTTTTTTTATTTTATTTTAATAAGACATTTAATTAAGGTGATACATATTCTTGTATGTTAGTGTTGTTGTTTTTAATTTAAATTTAAATTTAAATTTTAATATTATAAATTAAAGTGGAGTGATCCGACTAATTACTATAGAATATACCACATTAGTATTATAGGCATCATTCGTTTAGTAACCATGCTGGCCTGGATATCGTATGTTTTATGTTGTAAATATATAAGTTGAAGGGCAAAGTTTAAATCTAATCGTTTCATAAATTTTATCAAAGATTTAAATTAGGTAATGTAAGACGATGACGTTTGTCTATGGAATTTTAAGTTTTGTTTCGTTTCGTAAAACTTGAAGGAACTACAAATTAAGATTTGCTAATTCGCTGTGTTTGTACTAGACATATGTGCCATACAAACGACTCGATGGAATTTATCTTTATTATTATCAAACGTAATCCGTTGCGTTTTGCCATTTTCACTTTTATAACTTTAATTGTTGTCAATCACGTAATACATATATATCTATATACACAATGGATAGATCTTAACACTTACATGTTATTTAAATATTATAAAATCAAGATAATTTGTCTGACGTTATAATTTTGTTGTGAGTCAATCGCATTTCTCTCTCGTACACATATGCAATAGGTATTATTTGTTTGTTTACAAAAGTATTTTGATCACGCGGGAAAAATTTATGCAGTCTCAATATGTGTTGTGTTTAAATTATAAGGTAAATATAGTAGACATGTGATGGTTGTATGTTAAGTACCTAGTCTCGGTTAAAAATTAAATATTTAGGCAAAATCGACATAAAGCTCGATGGTGGTTTGTAGCATCAGGTACCAAAATACATTTTTTTTCGCTATTCTTTCGTACGTTTTCGCCTTACGGTACAGGCTAAACCTTATTTTCAACGGTGAATGTCTGTGCGGTATGTAGCAATTTGAGGAATCCATTATAAAATATTTTCTGGAGTTCGAAAATTGTCGATTTATTGCTAAAATATCAATTTTTCATAGGTTTACCTGACGAAAATTTCAAGTTTTAATGGGCTAACTATTTTTGGATATTAAAAATTTCTGAATTACGGCCAATACTTTGTTGAAATATTTCTGGGAATAAATCACAAAAACCGATAAATTTGTCTGGCCTAAGAGAAGGGTTTTGTGAAGAGATGCGTTTTATGAATCGATGTCGAAAATCTTTGCAGATGCAAACGAAGGTTTGTTACGTAGTTTTTGCCAATTTTGCAAAAGTACTAAATATATTGCTTTTATTAGCTGTCAAATACAAACTATATGACGAAATTAGCTAAACATTCTAAGAATTTCGCTTAGAATTTAAAAAAATGATTTAATATTAGTTCCATATGTCTTGTCGAAATCATGTACTTTGCAAACGATTCTAATCTATACAGTATAATCTGTTGCACACTCCACTAAGACACCATCGGTCTGGAGTTGATATATTATACTAGTTTTTAGCATTTTCCGTATGCAAAATATCAAAAATAAATCGATAGGCCCTACTGAGATTAAGTCGTTAAGCGAATTGTCATTTGATGATTTAGCCGACCCATCAAAAACCACACGTAATTTGTTTGTAGACCTGTCGGGCTTTAACACACGGTGATGCTAATAATAGTTGGTTGGCTAATTTTGGTTTCCAGAACTTGCTTCATAAAGTTGAAAGATCGATATTCTTTCATAAATTGACGATACAGTTCACGTAATTAGGCGTTTTTCGAGACTAAAAAAACGTAATCTTGCCATGTTTTGCTGAGTTACCAAGGGGAGCCGAAGTTTCAATATCTCTTGTGTGAGTGGCCGCAAAGTGTTTGTCGACCGGATGATTACTACTTTCAAAAACCTTTGAATTTAATGGTGGATCGCCGTAGTCGATAATGACGTAAGTACCAAATTGTCATGAGCTTGGACCGCTATTCATTTTTAATCACTCAGCCAAGTTGCGTATTTTGTAGGACTGGAAGATGATTAGCCATTTTTTTTGATCTACTGATAATAACTCAAAGTACTTTAAAATGCCAATGACCAGGCTAATCTGCTGTAAAGTATCGAAGTCCGCATCACCCAACTGATGATTTGCACAAATGTTCATATCAGGTCTACTGATTGGCACGCTTGGCAGACTTGTAGTGATAAACCATTTTTGCTCTTTACTCTTGACAAAGCGCTGTATAAGTGTCAAAACTGGCGGAGGCAAATATGCTCCAATTTTGTCAAAGATATTCCCTTGAGCTTTGGTAAATGTCTTGAAGTAGACTAACCACTGTGTGTCCAGAATTTTGCTAGTGATGAAGGCTTTTAAAGTATTATGGCCACCAATAAAGATGAAGCAAAATATTAGGTTGCTTCATAGTGCCTCCACAGTTATTCTAGTGACGGCACTAGCGGCCGTTTTCAATCATTTTCACAAATAGAAATTGAATCGAAGCTGTAGCATAGGATTGCTCTTCTCCAGAAAGTTTTGCCAAGATGAACTCGTTAATCTTAATTGTATCGTCATTCTTAGAACCAAAGATAGTTCGAGATGCAAGGCACAAACACGGAAGCAATGATATCTTCTGATAATATATCTTTGGATAATTCGAGAAATTCTGATTTTTGACCTTCGTTGTTAAGCCTAGACTCAATTGTTAAAACCCACAACGAATTCAATGAAATTGCACCAATTTTAATTCCATAACTTGCTGCTCTTATAGATAGAAAGAAGCATCCCTGATTTCTCGTACTATAAAGTAAATCTAAAACAGTGTCGAAAGCATTATTTTGATATTCATTGAGGAATAGAGTAGGTTAATACAGCACATGTTCGGGGATGGCAATCTAAAATCTACGCATGTTTTTCCAAACTGCAAAATTGGTAGAAGAACATCATGACGAACACCCTTATTCAGATCCAAGTGACCTAAAGAATCACGAACCTCTTTCCCTGTGAACTTAAAAAAGATTAAAATACTGTAGAAATTGAGGAACGGGCCATTGGACGCAGCAGCTACGTAGACTGGTGCAAAAAAGTCAGGAAACAGTTCACATGTACCAGAGGGTGAATTAAAACAGTTGTGTCTTGATAAGCCAGGGTCGACGGAAACCCATATATTTTCATCTTTATAAGCTTGCAAAACCTTTAAATCGTCTCGCTAAATCCTCTTTAATTTCCAACATGTATAGGAACCAGTTCAGATTTTTGAACTCTCTGCGGGCGCAAACAAATGTAGAGTAAAACGTGGTGTGTGTATTCTATATAGGGTATGGAGTTTGTTGTGATGCTTTTCGAGGATGACTAGTTCTCTGTTGTACCATGGCTCGCGAAACCACGGTATTTTCTGAATCCTTGGAACGTTCATTTCGATCTCAGTTCTGAGCAGCTCAATAGATGACGACACGTTATGGTTTAAGTTTTCCCCGTCTTGGATAAAGTCCCACTAAGTACCTAAAGAATAAAATTACCTTAATTGGTGTGTGATGAACGCTCGTACTGCCGGTGAAATCCTCGTTAGATACAACTTCCGGATAATATAGAAGTTTATAGGAGAACAACATACTTAAAAATCTTAAAAAATAATTTTAAAAATTATCAAGAATACCCATAAGGAATGCCTTAGTTTTACACCTAATACTGGAGGTGTTTTGTTAATAATTTGAAATGACACCGGTTTTCCTAGGCTTAAGTTTTACTTAAGCCTAAAAAAGGTCTTACGGCTTAAGTTGAATGAATTGCTTCATCTTCAATATTAATTGGCTGAAGTTTTTTGATCGCGATGAATGAAATCCTGTACCAAGAATCCAGCTAGCCGAATGCTTGGTTGACGAAGTTTCATGTACCAATTCAAATCCACCCCAATTTTAAACGAAACGACATTGAATCGAGTTTAATTCTGGTTGGCTGATACTATAGTAGACGACATTCAACCCCGTCTTCGGATATCCTTTGCTTGACACACAAATACGTCGTAACAATTTCAAGAGATTTAGAAAAAAAATGGCCGATGTGAGGTTAAATAAGTTAATCACACTCCAAGATATCATTCTGTAAAGTGTTCTACTAATCATACTGTGGATAATAACATTTTTTTTTTGCATCGAAATGAATAAAATTTGGTGTATGCAATTTAAGCGAAACTATTTAGGTATGCAAAAAATGACATCACTGCAAAAATTTAGCATTTTGATTGTGTAAATTTTAACTATCATAATTAACATTTTTAATAATAAACAAGTAAAGTGTTAAGTAGTTTGTTAAAATATTCGTATTATTACTTTTGCTTTGACCTTGTAAATATGCATAATATTTAGTTGTTCATCTATATCGAAATTATAATGTAAGTTTGTCGTATAGGGTACTTCCGGATGGCCCGGAAACCACTGCAACGTGCTTGTGTACTTCTTTTAGTTTAATTGGATCGATTGACTGATTGGCACATCGATAGAAATAAAATGTTTAAATGACAAAATTAGATATAGCCAATATTTAATCAAAACCCGTGAAAACCCCTCGGTAAACGGAACGAATAGTGAACATTCTTGATGTAATAGTAGGTTGCATTTACTTTGCGATTGCACTTGATTTATAAATTGCTGTAACTCAAATGAAAATGTTATCCAATGTTGGTTGATTTCGAAAAGGTTGATTTTCACTTAAGCTTAGCGTCAAGTGTCATGACTAGATATTTGGCTGTATTTGCAAGTGGAACTTGCTGTGGGTTTGGTGAAGTTAACATGAATTGATTTAGTTTCATTTACCTGTATTCGCCATGTCTTTATCCAGGTACTCAATATGTTAGTGGCTTTTTGCACTTTGCTTCTTCTACATTGTTATCAATTGCTCAGATTGCAGTGTCATCAGCAAATGTTGAGTTTCATCATTTTCAATGAAGAGTGTCTTCATCTTCATTTCTTCATATTTTACCCGGAAATGTCGGTCAGCTAAGTAGAATTTTAGAATCTGATAGAATTGTTTTGGTAGATCTCGATGCCGTTTATATTCTAGTTCTTTGTGCACAGTTTATCAAGCACATCGATTTTGTTAACAAGCATTAAGTTTTCATCTGCTTGTTTTAGGAAAGGTCGGAGTGTGTCTTCAAGATATGATGCAAATAATCCAGTTTTTTCAGTCCAAGTTCCATCATCACATTTAATTGCAAGTACCGTGTTAGTTACCTTTTTAGACTTTTTGTATTGCTTTCAAATATATGTGATCTGGAATTTTATTTGAGTCCATATAGGCCAGAATGTTGATTTACTTCTAAAGTAAAATACGCATTTTGTTGCTTGACCTGCGGTAAATAGCTAATTTCCTTTGTTGGTAGTTAGTCTCGATTCCCAAAACGTATTTTTGGCGTTAAAACCACCGTCTTCTTTATTTATATTATGCCACAGAGGGCAATAGTTTGTGGAAACATTGTATTTTTTCTGTTATTAAGTTACATTGAAAGTAGCCATTTTCATAATTCCTTCTTCAATTTATATTTCTTTATGGTGTTTGATGTTTTGCTGTTTCTGCTGGATTGTTGGCTTGATAACTACAACACCCACGTATTTTAGCAAATAAAGTTTTTATTCCAAATATTAGACATATATCTATGTTTACTGTATTTAAAAATATTTCTAGTTCTGGAATATGTTGCATTAGTCCATTTGCATCCAGATGACTATTCTAAGTGTTTGATTCATTCCTATATTTTAGTAAATCATTAAAGATATTTCATTCACTGTACCTTGATTATTTATACGCCTAAGTAGAGCTTCTATGCTTTTTTCTTGTTTTGAAAGCCAAATTTTTAAGGCTTCTATGCTTTTTAGAATCTTTTTAAGAATTAGCGTATCGGTACCGTCTTTATTTTTCACTGAATCGCGTTATTGTGAGTATCTTTCTCTAAATTTATAGTAGGTTTCTTTTCAACAGGTATTCTATATATGGTATTGTTGTATTAACGATGGCCTTTATGTTGTATAAATTGTCTACATTTTCTTTGTTATTAAATGTAACCATAAATAAGGGCAACCTCTTTATAGTGATCAATATTCAGCTTTGTAGCCAAAGCTCTTTACGTCTCAGAATCAGATGTATTGATATGACAATAGTAGTAATTGGTGGTGGCGCCATCTCTTAAGGTTTGCCTGGATGTGTTCCTTCGTTAAGTGTTGTTCGTTTTATTTTAGCAACTTCGTCAGTGTTTAGGAGCGAGTTTTATTGAATCTCACCACTTTTCCGGAACGATTCTGCTTTCCTTTTCTTGTTTTTGCTTTTCTCCTTTTTTAGACTCAATCTGTTTCTCTTACTAGTTCTTCTTCGTCAGTATAACATCTTTGAATTGTGTCTACTTCATTGCTACTCTGAAGAGGTTCCTCAGAATTCATAAATTGTAAACCCCTTTTTAAATATTTCGTTTTCTTTTTTAAGCAGCTTTTTCAATTTCGCTTAGTTTCCTTCTGAGTACGTCATTTAACTTGTTTAAAAAATTTAGGCGCTCAAACATGATAAACGTCGAATTTCGTCAAGTTAGTAGCATCATAGTTTTTTTTAACCAAGTTGTTTCGCTGTAGTTAGGATTTTATTATTCTGTGGAACCTGTCAATTGAACGAAAATTGCGAAATGCGCTTTGTTGTACACTTTTAAAATTCTAACAAATTCTTGTGGAACTTATGCTTAGTTTAAAAAAAGTCAAAATTGTGGAACGTTTATTTAAAAGGTTAATATATTTTTCTAAATGTTTGTGGAACCCAATATCTAAATATTTTAAAGACACGAGTATTCACGAGCATCAAGCTGAAACGCAGCATACAAGGCACGTAACATAATTAATGATAGATGTTTTATGTATTCAAAATTCTTACTCAGCAGGGATACCTATATTCTGTATTGATTAGTCGGATTAAGATAATTCACGCCATTATATAATTTTAGCCGTTCAAAATTAATAAAAATTACAAATTGATAATTATTTTCAATCTTTGATTACAGATTCCCAAAATACAGTATGGAGATAAATTTTAATGATAACCGTAGGGTGGCGTTCAAAGATATTTTAGAACCAGATCGTTTTCCTAGCATGGCCAAACGATGGAATCCCTTAATGTTGTGCCAAAAAGATAGATATCTAACGCCTGAAGAATTGAAAAAGAAAGTAATCAATTCGGTGCGTATCAATAATTTGTTGAACGATTTATCGGGCAACGATAAAAAAAAGCGAGACGAATTGAGAACGGAAGTGGTTAGTATGCTAAATGAAATTGGGCTCGAATCAAATACGATGGTTATACGAGTATTAGGACAAATTATTTCGTCGTTTATGCAACGAATTTACGATCATGTATATGTTAACGAAGAACAATTAAATGAGATTAAACGAAAAAGTGGAAGTAATCCAATTCTATTTCTGCCAAGTCATCGAAGCTATGGAGATTTTATATTAATGTCGTACATGTGTTTTACGTATGATATTGAAATTCCTGCAATTGCCGCTGGAATGGGTAAATTTTATATCGTAAAATGGTTATTTATTTAATTTTGTAATATTATTTGAGTTTTTTAATTGTAGATTTTCATGGAATGATCGGAATGGGTGCTGCTCTACGAAAGACTGGAGCATTTTTTATGCGACGAAAATTCTCCAACGATAAACTATATTGGCACGTGTTTAAAGAGTATATGCATTCGCTAGTCACTATATTTCATCGGGCGGTCGAATTTTTTCTTGAGGGTACACGAAGTCGAAGTTATAAAGCTCTACCACCGAAAATTGGTTTATTATCGATGACACTGGAACCATTATTTATGGGTGAAGTATCTGATATAACAATTGTGCCAATAAATATTTCGTACGAAAAACCATTAGAAGAACAACTTTTTGTTTATGAATTGTTGGGCGTGCCCAAACCAAAAGAATCGACTCTCGGACTTATTAAATCGTTTAGCATAATCGAACAAAAATTTGGATCGATGCACTTTGATTTTGGCAAACCAATTTCGGCACGACAATTTTTAGGTGCCGAAAAGCTTAGTCGATTTCAACATTCGATCGAACCGGCCGATGCACAAATATTATCGAAACAAGAGCTAGTTTATGTAAATGATTTGGCGCACGAGATTATCCATCAGCAGCAAAAAATGAATGTACTGTGTACATTCCATTTATTCTCATACTATTTTATGTATCGAAATTTAGTTAATATTCCAACAAATTTTGATGATATGGTCGAAGGAATTCATCTTTTAATCGATCTATTTGAAAATGTCGGGGCTGGCCTATCGATTAAAAAAGTTGACGCTCAAGAATCACTATTGTCCTCGATAAATCTACATCCGAATATCATTCGACTAACAGCTGATAAATCTTTCGAGTTAACTCATAAAAAAATTAATTTAGAAAAAAGTAATTTAAAAAAACTTAAGGGACATAATTTGTCCGAGACTATGATGGAAATTTCAGTGCCGATATTCACACTGCAGCTATACATAAATCCATGCTTATCGTGGGTCGTGCTGCCCGCATTTACGATACTAGTGATTAAATTGATTTCACAGAATGGAAATAAGAAAATTAATGAAAGTTCGTTAAACTGGTTTACGATTTCAATGGATTTAGGGGAATTTATTTTGTTTTTTTTTTTTTTTTTTTAGATGAGCTAAGAACAAATTTGCACACAGCTCGTTTGATATTTGGTCAAGAGTTTGTATTCTACAATGCCAATGAAGAATTGGTAAAGTTTGATAATTTTATTTTAACTTTAGTGTAAAATTTAATTTTTTTTTAAATTTTTTTGTTGCAGGAGATAACAAATGCCATAAATCTACTGGAAAAGATTAAAAGTTGCTCAAGAACATACGACAATAAAATCGTATTAAATGATAATAATATAATAAATAATTTAATTCTAAGCTCGGTCGTTCCGTATGTTTACGCATACTACCAAATTACTGGAGTATTGTTAAATCACGTAGGTTGTCGCGACGATGCCCAGCCAAGCGATTTAAAAAAAAAATATTTCTTTTAGTTTTCAGATAAAGAATTCACAGAACATCAGTATGCTGTGAAGGTACAAGAAGTGATCGAAGTGAAACTATTAAGCCAAAAGGAATATGTTCATCCATATTGCCTGTCATTAGACAGTATTAGCCATGCGTTGTTCTCATTTTGTAACAATCAAAGTGTAGTGAAGGAAACAAAGTATACATTGAATGCACGATTTAAGGCTTTTTGATTTTTTAATATGTTCGATTTATATTTTAGGGAATCGGGGTCTAGCCTATATCGTATAAACCAAAGTCATTTATTCGAAACACATTCCGTGCTTGAACAGTACTGTCGTCTATTGCCATTTAAATATGTAAATCATTTAGATTTTAGTTTAATATCTAAATTGTAATTTTTCTTGTGTACAAATTTATTTATAATTTAGTATAATTTTCAAATATTTTTTATTTTCATTTTTTTATTTATTTTTTAAGTGAACGGAATTAACAAACTAACTCAAAACGGCCCCCGCTTAACCATAATTTGAATACTAAATCATTTTATAAATCATTTGGGTGATGTTGCGCAATTATGTTGTGTTATATGACTTGCTACTTGCCTTGTCACGGTCATATTTTTGTATAATATTATTATTATTTATATATATTTAATTAATTTGTTTTTGTTGGTTTTGTTTAAATTATTTTTGTTTGTTTTTTATTTAAAATTATTGATTGTAATATATGTATTGTAATTTAAAATGATGCATACAAATTTATTTTGTATTCAATACGAATTATATAGTTGCATGACAAAGTCATGCTAGGATACAGATTCGACGATGCAATTTTGTTGTAAAACTTGTTTTTTAGGTTGTGATTTTTCTATATATACAGTAGACTGGACATTTCATTATTATTATAATTTAAATTAGTAAATTTATGTTTAACAATTTTAATTAGAGCTAGCAAAAATTCATCCAGTATCCCAGCTCACTTTAGTAGTGTATGAATAAATGTGAAAATGAAGTAAATGAGATTATGTTTGTTGCAATGTTTGTTGCGCTATAACTACCTCACAACTATACAAAATTAAATTTAATTAAAAAACAGTAATTATGATAGTTTTATTTAAACTTTATTCACAAATTTGTATTCATATTTATATTAGAAAATAGCTCATGTTCCATTTTAAATTAAAAATATCACAAAAATATTGAATGGCCCTCCGAGATGCGTGGCGCGATATTTCACCAAAACGCGAGTTTGCAAAGATATATTTTAAGTTTATTAAAAAAGCTTAGAGGGATCAATAGTATATAAAAACAAAAAAACTAAGTTAATATTCATCCGGGCGCTTTCAATATGTTTTAGAAAATACTTCTATTTTGTACATCGACAAAGATACGTAAAATGAGTACTAAAACATATGTACTAAAAAAGTAAATTTATAAAATGAGATGTTTGCGCAAAAATATTAAATTAGGTTTAAATAAAAATTAATTTAATTATTTATATAAATATAATATATTGTGTATAATACTAAATAAATATAAAGTTTTTAATAGTTAGATCATTTTTAAGCTCGTAACGCTTTCGACAATTCATTTGTTGGAAAACTGGCAAAATCACCTTTAACCGATCGATGCGGTTTTCGCTGTAGATATTCTTCCATAATTTCAGAGGCTATATTCTCAGCCTTTGCTTTAATTTCTTGTCTATGTAATTTTTGTTTTAATTTATGATCATTTAACATTTTCTGGAGATTGGCTTGTTTTGTATGGGCTGCGGGAATTTCGGCCCCTTTTACTAGTGACATCACGTAATCGTATTGTATACCGGCTAAACTTTTTTCCAACTCAATAATACGAATATCTTTAGCTTTTGGTACATAAATTGGTTGCATTTCGTTAAGCATATTTTGATATTGGATCGATTGAAGGCGAATACGTTCCGATCGTTCTTCTTTGAATGCCTTCGTTAGAAGGGTTAACTCTTGTGCGATATACGGTGAACTTGCGGTAATATCAAATGCTGTAGTCGATTTGAGATCACCTTTTTTACTTCCGTGCAACTTTAGTTTTTCACGAAGGGCACCTCTTTCACTTTCGAGTGAATCGATATCGTTCTGTAGATGATCCATCGTCTCTTCGAAATCTTTTTCCTTTTTCTTCAGTAATTGCGTTACCTCATCAATTTTACGTTGTAATTTTTCCGTATTAATCTCATGATCATTTTGTAGTACCGACAATTTTTTCTCCGCCAAATCTTTACGTATTTGCATTTCGGATAATTCATTTTGTTTCATTTTAGCTGCTAGCTTAAGTTGTCTAATCTCAGCCTCACGATTTTCAAGTGTCGCCGTTAAAGTTTTTGTCTCCTCGAGTTGCTTTTTAATAAATTGCGCACGTAACACGATTGGTGGCAATGTTTTATCAGCATTACCTTGAATACTCATAATTTCGTATTCATGATCGAGTAAATATTGTGCAAATTGTGACATATCGGTATTTGTGGTGGTAAGTACGGTACGTAAATTTTGTGTTGGTCCACGATCATCTTGCTCGTATATTTTTTCGCATGCTTGCGACAAGAAATCAAATATTTTCTCGTGCGATACTGACGTATCGGAATCAACTTCGAGTGCAACCAATTGTAATATTTGTTTTGATCCAAGGTTTAATACGCTCATCGCTCTGCCTATATGTTCCGCAGTTTGTTTAAGGTTTAAAATGGTTTTTTGCGATAGATTGCATTTTGTGATTGAAAGATCTTGTGGCAGACGACGTTTTACTAACTTCAACTGTTGCTTGATAGTTTCGATATTTTGAATTATGAACTGCATTAGAAGACCTGAATCGCTCGTTTCGTCACCACCTTTAATTAGTGCTTGAATTATTGATGCGTTTGTAGTTAACGAATCACTTGCAGCACCGATTGATGCAATCGAATCGCGTACTAACTGAGTTTCGTTTACTAATTCCTCGCCGTGCAAAAGCACCGAATAGATTGCGTTAAAGAACGTAACACATTTTTCCAAATCTAGAACAAATAAAATGCGTTAGTAATTTGACGATTGACTTATTTGAGGATACTTACTATCTAATGAACTATTCTCATCTAATTGGTTTGCCTTGAGGAGCTCTACAATATTATCAATAATTCTTTCTTGGGCCATCATTTCGAGTAAAGAGCCACCTGTCTTTAACAACAATTCAGGCTTGCATGTATTCAAACTATATAAGAATTGATGAAGGACTGCTTGAAGATTATGTACATAGTGAAGTAAACGTGACCTAAATTGGAATTGATTTACTACATGTCCTTGAAGCACGCCCGTTTTATCAATACCTGTCAACGCGGGGAATCGTTCACGAGCTTGAGTTACTATAATTCCTGATTTGAATACTAGACGTGATATTAGAAGAATAACAAGTATTGCATCATGATCTCCACCACGGTTCATAAACGTGTCAGGCATGTATGCTGATAGTAGTTTAACATGTTCGTTGGCCTGAGTAAGTTCGATTTGTCGTAATTGTAGATCAATTGCACGCGTGTAGGCTTTGGTTTCGGCGAACATTTGTTTAAAATCGATAGTTTCAGTGATATCTTTATCTCGGCGATCCGATTTCGATATTTCGGTATTAACCTTTTCACGCGCCTCTTGTACCTGTTCGTTCAGTCGTTGCACCAATTCACGGAATTTCATAATCGTTGAGTCACGATCCAATATCGTTTCTAATAGTGCATCTTTTTCGCGAACCGCTTCTCGTTTTGCGGCCTGTGCCATATCCAATTCTTCACGTAAATCCATTTCCAATTCGTGATTCGATTCGACAAGTTGTTCGTGAACTTCTTCGAGAGCCTCGAGTTCGGAAACTTCGTCTTCGAGTAATTTAACTTTATCTTCGAGTTCCATTTTCTTTTCGGCCAATTGTTCGACCATTTCTTCGGCACCGAGTGCAGCGTCAACTAATTCTTGTAAATCAGCAATTTGAGCTTCCATTTCATCAATGCGCTGTGATAATTTTTCTTTTGTGTGTTGAAGCTCCATTACCTCGGATTTTTTGGTATCCAACTCTTTCGTCATCTTTTGAATTTCATGTTTTTCGTGAGCAGATAAATCGCGTAATCGCACGAGAGTTTCACGTAATCGTTGATTTTGTTGTTCGAGTTGTTTAAATTCGAAGGTTGAAATACCTCCGGCACCTTCACCTCCAAATCCAGGTTTATTTTGCATCTCAGCTTTTAAAATGTCGAGATCTAGTTGCAATTCTTCGACTCGTTCTTTAGCCTGGTCGAGTTCTAATTGTAGTGTATCCGCTTTTTCTTCAGCCATTTCTTTATCGAGTGTAATCATCTCGACATTTTCGGATAGCTCGCACATTTCTTCTTGATGTCGATCGCGTGCTTCGACCGCATCTTTAGCATCTTGCTTTGCACGTTGCAAATCACGTTGTAGTTGGGCTTGTGCCTCCATAATTTTTATTTTAAATTCGTGCAACTGATCGAATTGTGTCTTCATGCGGTCGAAATCTTTAAGACGCTCTTTATCCTCATTACGACGTTGTTTAACCGTTTCCAATTTTTCACCCAAGTCACGAATTTGATTCTTCAAATCTTCATTCTCTTGTTGTAATTGAAGCAAGTTAAGCTTTTCTTCGTTCATTGCAAGCGCCGGTGATGGTGATGTTAACGACTGGCCCGGAGTAAATTGTGGTTTCAATGTTTCGAGAAATCCGGTTTCTATAAATGATGCACGTTTTGAGGTTGAAAATACCTCTGGTGGTGATCTCTTATCCGTTAACTTATCAGACGGTTGTTGTATACCAGTACCAGGTCGTTCAATGGCCGGAGATGCAAGTTGACTACGTGAGCCGGCTAAACTTTGTCGACTTCCGGCTAATGAAAGTCTGGAGCTGTGGAATATTGAGGGCTATCAGTATTGGTGGTAGACGTTGACATGGAAGGACAAAAAATGAGCGCGAAACATAAATTTTAAACAAAAAATTGATACAGGCGAATAAAGCTTGGAAAATTATATAAAAAAAAAGAAAACTTGATGTGAAAAACCTTGAAGTTGATGATGTTATAAAACTTTTTTGTTTATTTATACTGGATGACATGGATGATGGTGATGAGTCGATCAACGGTCCCACACCGGATGACGACGACATAGGTCCAGCATGGTTTTTAGCAACTGGCGGTGATTTCCGTCTTACGCTTAATGTATTTTAGGTATTTAGGTTAGCATAAAAAAGAAATATATAAAGTTATTCGAATCTAGCCAGGCGATTCATTTGGTCAACGCGAGGTCATGGTACTGTGATCTAACTATGAAAGCATTTCAAGATACGAAACAATAAAAGTGGAAGCAAAATACAACTGATACGTATAATAGTGTACCACGATCCTCGAACATGTACTAAGGATATATACAAGACTTACGTTGTTGGTTTGGTACTTGAAACCGATCTAATAGATGAAGAGCTTTTCGAAGGCATATAAATGAAAAAGTAGATAGACGGTTTAATATAGAGTTATACAAATCCACTAGCTTATAATATTATGGTTAGTACATTAGTTTATTAAATCACCAAAATGTATTTTAAAAAAATGATCAACACACTAACCTACTAAGTCGGGAGCGCGATTTTTCCTCGTGCAGCGAATCTTCCATTGGGTTACCATGTTCGTCCAAAAGAATTAATTGTGTTGGACGCACAAACATACCATGATTTTCGGGACACGTAAAATACGATGTGCCTTTAATCGATCCATTATTTTTACCTTTAGCATCGTCCAGTATAACGCCAACCCACTTGCCAACTGCAAATGTGGTCATTCCCAAATAGGCGATTTTACCCCGTACATCTTTTCCACTGATTTCGACACGTTGGCCAACTTTTAGATTTTTCTCAGACATCTTCTTCGAATAATTTTAGATTTAATACAAAACAAAGTGGTTGTTTCAATTTTTAATGTTTTTTTTTATGAATATGAACCAAACCCTTTGGGTGTTGTCTGTAATATACACAATTTTTTACAATTATAAATAAATCCAATTACATCTTTTTACATTATTTCACCTTTTATCTATTTATAACTGTGGAATTATTTAAGTATACATATATAAATTCTAGATTATCACAAACAAATTTTCTTCTTTTAAATGAGATTTTCTTTTTGCAATGATGAGAAAACTTGAGTTGTCAAAAAATGTTTACATCATTTTATAGCACCCGTCGCATAAATAGAGAGAGAAAGTGAAAACATATGGCAAGAGAGTGGTTTAGTTTTATTGTAGGTAAGTAATTTTTAGTTGTCCTATTTCCATGCAGATGTCTCAAACAAAACGAAAGGAATTTTAGCTTTTAAATTTTTAGAACGGTTCAATCAGTTTTTTCCGTTCTTTCATACAAGGTAGTAAGGTACTAACACAAAATTTTAATAGACATTTTTTATAAAAACAGTTGTGGGGTTTTGTAGTTTAAAAAAGTCAGTTTTATGTCAGATTATGGCAACGTATTGTAACGTGCCAAGCTTCTTTTGTGGTCCGAATGATGAGTATTTTGGTTTAAATCAATTTCACATTTATTTCCTTTAGTTAATGAAATATGATAGAAAAGTTAATTGTTGTTAATTTTGTACAATTGCAATAAAAAATTGTTTGTGTGATCAAAATATTTTCCCATGCCGGGAATCGAACCCGGGCCTTCTGGGTGAAAGCCAGATATCCTAGCCACTAGACAACATGGGACATAAGAAATCGTATAATTATTACGTTTTTAAGCTTCATGTTAAATTTAATTTTATATTATTTTATGAAGTGCGACAATTATTTTAATTCAATTTATAAATTCTAATTGTGTTAATTTCTTTACATTTGTTATTTAAATTTCTTGACATAACGTATTCTCGATAACCATCTTTTTGAGCAGGTTGGAATATTGGTTGTCATACAAGATACGAGGGCAGTTCAATAAAGAGGCCATGTCCAAGAGATGGCACACATATCACCGAATGTAAATAATTTTTGTAAAATGCAATTTCTTAGTAGGCTACATTATAATTTTTGGGATGATATGTCATTTAGTTTATGTTTGACTCCATCGACGAAAGCAGTTGTCGCTTATTAATTTGCAAAATTTGAATGTGCTCATACAAGCACAATTGATGAACACCGTTCAATTCAACCAAAATAAGCAACAACCACAGAAATGATCGAAAAAATATTAGCATTTATAAAGCGGTCAGCAAGGTGAGTGCCGCGTTTGTTGATAATCGATCACAAACACAATCGTGCGGCCAATTTAAAGCAATGTTGGCTATGTTTCAAAGTAATACAAATGAATTTTTACGTCGATTAATAATCGTTGATGGCAATATGGCTTATATGGCAATACTGAACAAATTAAACGTTAAAATACTGAAAAAATCACAACATTTGGCAAAGAAGAATGTGAAAACAATGCACCAGCTCGCACCTCATGGAAAACTCAATAGAAATTAAACCAAATACGATACAAATTACTTCCGCTTCCACCATATTCTTCAGATCTAAACCCTAGTTACTAATTCCTGTTCCCAAACATGAAAAAATGTCTTAGTGAAAAGAGATTCACGTCAAATGACTAAATTAAGTGGGAAACTAATGCGTATTTTGGGGAGCGTACTGCTACCGCTGGACTAAGTGTATCTAGCTAGAAAGAGATTAGTTTGAAAAATCAAAAATAATATTGAAAAAATTGTGTTTTCATGTTCAGATCGGCTACTTATTGATTAGCCTTCGTATGTTCTACATTAACGTAACTTTAATGCAATACAAATTGTATCCGCATGTTTGAAAAGATCAGCTACTTTTGGCTGTTTCACGAAATATTTACACCATTAGAATAGAAGCTCCAACGTTTAACTGTGCATTATTGATAGGAGTAGCTTTTTATTGGTGGGAACTTTATTTTTACTTTAAAAAGCAGAAGGTCCAATTTAAAGCTTTATTCTCATCATACTTGATATTTACCCTCATTGGCCTTTTGCCTTTAAAATCGATTTTATCTCATTTTAGTTGATTTATATGTTTACTAATCGTCAATCGGCAAGCTACACAATCTTTATACCTGCCTTCAAAAAGCTGTTGGAAAGTGTTGACTGTGTCTGTTCTATAACTGTTGTTGTATGCTCAAGCTTAGCATTATTTGAAAGAACAAAAAACCATTCCCATGCCGGGAATCGAACCCGGGCCTTCTGGGTGAAAGCCAGATATCCTAGCCACTAGACAACATGGGAGATTAAATTTAGTACACTACTATTTAACTATCCACGTTAGTACTATTTAAATCGAGCGATCAACTTATCCATTTGTCAGGAACCTCCAATCCCTCGACAGCTTCGAATGAAACATCAAATGAAATTCTTTAGCATTAAGTTTTAATTTATTTGTATACAAGAAAAAATTGTTAAAAAAATTCTGTTTCTAAAAAATTTATACATTTATTTATAGTTAAAAATCGAAAAATATGAAAGAAAGCCTTCGAGTGGCGGCCTACCGCTCAACGAAAGAAAAAGGTTTAAGGACAAGGCTGTAATTATATTTTAGTTTTCTTAATTAAAGATACGTTCTTATACATTATAGATAATATTATTATGGGGAAGATCAGGGAAGAAATATATGGCAACGAGTCTTAAAATATATAATTGAGTACTACTTTTCGTGTCAATGACTGGCTTAATTTGAATTAATTAATTATTAATTAGATGTATGCGCGTGTTCTGAACAACAAATGGTGTTAGTGTTTAATTAAAACGTGCCCGAAACAAACAAAAAAACGATTTAAGTTGACTGATATAATTTATATATGGTATGTAGCTTAGCAATAGTTTATGGCGAGTGCTTCTATTTTATTACTTTGACTTAATTACAACATTGTTGATTTAGAAAATTAAGAGATGGCGGGTTTTATGATTGTTTTTTTTTGCCTTTCGGTACACTTAGTTTAGGAAAATTATATTTTTTAATACATAATAATAAAATAATATTAATTTTAATTAAATTTCTAATAATTAAATTTTACACACTCCTAAGATGAACACTGTCGATAACGATCGGCATTTTCTTGTATAACTTTGATATATTCATTTATTCGGCCATCCAAAAAGTTTATTCTTGTCTCCAGGCCATTGATTAGTTTTTCGTTACTGTTGTAGTTTTTCAAAATTTCTTCTAATTCTTTTAGTTTTTCGTTTGTTTCGACAGTTATTTTAGAGGCTCGTTGGAGTAAAACTTGAGCACGGCCTCGTGCCTCTTCCGATGTTTTGGCACGATCATTTAATGTTCCGTTAGTTGTTTTGTAGTTATTGCGTAGCTGTGAGATTTACAAAAAAAAATGTATTATCAAATGATGGATCATATATTATATAAAGTTACTTACCCGTTCAGCTGCCTCGTACGCTTGTTGTGATTCTAGTTTTACCGATTCGGCTTTTTCTTTAATGTCTTTTGCATCTAAATCGTTGGTCAATAGACTTTTTTGTAGATCGTTTAACCTCTTTTGCAAATAGTCAACATCCTTTGAAGTTTCATTGGCTCGTTTTTGTGCTTCCAATGTTTCCCGATCGATCTAAATACAATAAAATTAGTAAAGTTTCGGTAAAGTAAGTAGTGATCAATTGTATGATCGACATACCTGATCTAAATCGTATTTAGCCAAAGCAACATCTGTATTAGCTTTTTTAATGGCTAGATTTGCTTTATCACCCGCTTCACCGGCTGCATTTAGAGCATGTACAACTGTATTAGCTGTTTCGAGGACTGCATCCGCGTGACTCTTAGTATCGTTAGCTATGGTTTTTAAAACTTCGACACGATCTAAGTCGTGTTTAGTATTCTCGATGATTTGATCAACATCTTTTAATGATGCAACTGTGTCGTCAATTTTTTTGGCTAAATTTTTAATATTTTCCGGATCCAACTGTAAGTCAAGCGCAATTGTTTTATTAGCTAAATCGCGAATTTCTTCTGGAGACGCCGTCTTATTTGCCAACACGCTAACTAAACTATCAATATATTTGTTACTATCGTCTAGCATTTTAACGGTACGATTATATAGTTTTTGTGTTTCATTTTCGGTCAGCAAAGCCGCATCGTGTATTTCGGACGCATTTGCTTTCGCTTGCGATAACGAACGAATTAAATTCTCGGCAATTTCTTCTTTCCGTTTAATATTGGCCTCAGTATCTTTGGTAAAATCTAGCGATTTAAGAGCTTTGGATAGGGCACCTTTTCCACACGATAGTCCACCACATTTTCCACATCCAGCACCGCCACACAAACTATCACAAGTCTCACCACTGCCATCACACATTTTAACATTTAATTCGGGCAACTGCGAATTTAACAACAAGATATCGTTGTTGTATTCATTCAACGATGTTTTAGCTTCATCCAACGCTTTTTGGAATGTTTCCTGAGTGCGATCCAACTGAAAATCACCTTATTATAATAAAAAATATTTTTTCAACAACCTCCCGTCTTTACTTACTATTGCTTCGGTACGACGACATTGTCGTTCAACTTCAGAATTTGTAATTTCTATTTCGGATTCTTTTTCGGCTAGTGCGGTTACCCGTCCCCATGCTGCTCGTGTCAAATTAAGTGCACCCTCTACATTAGCTTCTTGCAATTTAGTTGCATTCTGTTTAAGCGTATCGGCGAGTTCTTTCAACGAGTCGCTCTTTTCTTTTAGCGTTTCGAGTTCGACATCGGCTAGATTTATTGTATTAAATAAACCTTCGAATACTTTATCGGAGTTTTGAAGCTCTTCAACCGAGCTGTTAAGATTTTTACGAAGCTGATTCTGTAAATCGCTGATTTGTTGGATCTCTTCTTGACTAACTTCCGCATTGTACAGTAGATTTTGAATGGTATCGATTTTCTTTTCCATTTCATCGAATTCTTTTGTGTACGCTCCCGTCGCACCAATTGTCTTGATTTTCTTTGCCTCGTTAATAATGCGGGTGGTTTCATCTAGAACAAATTTAAATTATTAGATTTTTGAACGAGAAAATGATTATCGAATATTACTTTGTAATGAATCAAGAATTAAATCCCAATTATCGAAACATTCGCCACATCGCTCGCAATGTGGTGCTTGTCCGTAGTATCCTCTTGCGCAAATGTCACACTTATAGCCTCCCATGCCAGCTCTGCAGACACATTGTCCTGAATTACGATCACATTGTTGGTGAGCTGATCCGTAAACGTTACATTCACAATGGTGACATTCCTCGTTTGGATTATTTGGGTTTCCCCAGTAATTTTTCTCGCACTGATTACACTGACGGCCGCCAAAGCCTTCTTTACAGTCGCAGTCTCCAACGTACTATTAATTTTATTAGAAATTGTAAGTGATTTTATTTTAAATTAGTTGAATCAAACTACTTACAGGGTTACATTGCTCACGAAGTGATCCGATTTGATCGCATTCGCAAGGTTCACAGCCCTCTCCACTCGCAATCTTCCAATGATTTTCTATACAAATACTGCAATCTTGTCCAACGACATTTTTAAGACAAGGACACTGTCCAGTGTACCGATTACAGTATTGAATCGTACCATTTGTACCGAGTCGGTCACACTCACACCTTTGACACTTATGATCAAAAGCATCACCATAATAACCATCGCGGCAATATTCACAATGATCACCATCCGTGTTATATAAACATTTTAAACATTCACCTGTCTTAGCGTCACAATTACCTTCGGCTCCCGGATCAATATTATCATTACACTTACACTTTTTACAACTACCACCCGGTTGCTCGGGATTACCAAAGTAATTATCTGCACAAAGATCACATTTAGCGCCCGCATAACCTTCTTTACAATAGCAAATCATATCGTTAGTTCTCGGATCGAGCGTACATTCATCGGCAAACGAATGACCCGAGTCTAGCGTGTCAGGACAACGACATGGTCGACATCCAATTTCACTGCCCAATAAAGGATTCCCGTAATACGATTCAAAACACCGGTCACAATGATATCCGGTCGTATTATCTTTACAATCGATACATTCTCCTGTATAACCATCACAAGTAGTTGCATGTCCATTACAATCGCAAATTTGACAATTAGGGAAGTTCCAATATCCAAGTTTACATTGATCACATTCACGTCCATATGTATTTGCATTGCAACGACATTGTCCCGTTATCAAATTACATGCATTATCTTTAGCCCCAATACTATTACAATCACAATCTTTGCATCCTTCGGGACTAAAACCATATGTGCCCGGGGCACAACGATCACATTGACGGCCAATAACATTTGGTTTACATTGACAATTACCACCAAATTCTGCACATTTTTTACTCATCGATCCCGTTAAATCACAGTTACATGCTAGAAAGTTAAATAAACATTAGAAATTGATAAAACTATTGATAGTTAGAATTATGCTAAGTACAATCATCACTTGCACGGCAGCTAGAAAGCGAGATGAGAATTACGTACAAACCAACCTCAAATTTCATAGTGTCTTAAATGGCACAACGATTACGACTTAACGTTATCTATTTACGATAAAAACTATGTTCGGCTCGTTAAAAATAATCGAACAATGAGTGAGGCGGTTAGCCAGTTTGGCATCAAACAATCAATAAAACAAATTTCTTGTGTTAGGGTCATTATAGTAAAAATTCAACTGTTTGCTATCGAATTTGTTCACTAATGTGTTTATAGCCTAGGTTGTTATCACTTATCAGGCATCTTAGATAAGAATGGTATAATCGACAGGTATGCAAAACCTTAAAGATACACATCGTTCGGTGCATTTAAATATAATAAACTGACTATATGGTAAAAGGTCGTTATACAACCACGACTGCATTAGTCTGTTAAATTAAATAGTCAATCGCACTCTAGAAAAAATGATCCTCCCCGGCGGGGAATCGAACCCCGGTCTCCCGCGTGACAGGCGGGGATACTTACCACTATACTACCGAGGAATACATAATGTGATCGGAGTACAGACGAACATTCGTAGATTATTTTGGCAGTAGATCAAAAATTATTTGATTCATGATTTGTGTCAGTAAAATCATAGATCTATTATTACGCGAGTTAAAATGATACATAGTCAATGACCTGCTATACAATTTTCGTTTATATGGTCATTACACACATTTGGTATGCAATTAATAATTTATTTCCAGATCTAACCGTTCTATCCCGCCCTACGTCACACCAAGGCAATAATATTTCAACAAAAATTATATTTCCTAAAGAAAATAAACTTTTTAGAGATAAAATAAACTTCCATCACGATTTTGAAAACTAATTTCAGCGCGCATATACTTCGTTGATATCAAACTATGTATTATATGAATTTAGGAAGTGGATATAAAAAAAAATATATGATAAACTAACCGGATGTACATAAATATCGCTGCTGCCCGTATTCACATTGTATATACACAACAAGTATAAATAACAGAAATGTACTACTTACGTGTTGCTCCATCGTACACCAATATGCTGAATGTATCCAACAGATCTTTACATTCACGTGGTAAATGTTCCTCATATTCTACACGGTAATATGTTTCGTTACATCCTAATTCGTAAAATGTTCGGCGACGAGTTTCTGCTGGTGGCGATCCCTTGAATAATGGCCGGACATCGATTCTTGGCACCAAAACAAGTGAATCGACTAAAATTTGTGCAGTTGGATTATCATCGGCATGTCTTTGTCGTTCAAACGTTATACGGAATTTATAATTTTTTCCTTGTTCTAAGCACACTTCATGTAATACTACGGTGCTCGTTTCTGATTCGGGTAAGGTAAATGGAATATTTTTCTCGTAGCTAGGATGCGAATTAGCACAATCACCGTCTGGAATATAATCTTCTGGCCGAATAAGTGTTATAACTGCATTTTCCCAATCGCCTGGTGTTTGTGTTTGATGACGAACAACTATATCGTAGCTCATAGTTTTTGGAATGGAACTGGTTTTTACGGTTAGTGTTGATCCCTCATGTACGCGTAAAAATCCATTTCCGGTCCATTCAGTTGGCGCATTGTGCGGGTGTTCTTTTGAGAATACCGAACAATTTCCATAATTCGAGCTACTGATGCATTCGGTGTACAGAGGACTCTCAGCTTCGAGTAGCGTATGTAGATTTGGAACGTAATGATTTTGTTTTGGAATATTACAGGTGCGCCCAGTCATATGCGATCGACATTTACATTGTCCTGTCGTAATGTCACAGAAGTTGTCGTAAGCACCACCTAAATCGCAGTTACACAATGAACATCCATCTCGACTGTCTGATAGGCCGTATGTCTCGGGCATACATTGATTACAATCTTTTTCAAATACATACCGTTTACATGTACATTCACCTGTATACATGCTACACCCTGAATTATTTATTGTTCCCAACGTATTACATGTACAATTTTGACAACCATCTGGATTATTTTCCGACAAATTCCAGTACCCATCCTTACACATATCACAACGACGTCCTTTAATATTAGCTTTACAGTGGCAGGCACCAGCTTCAACCCCATTTTCGACATCGGTCACCGAATCACAAACTCCATCGTCGAGTGAACCTCGTGGATCACAATCACAAGGCCGACAAACATTTGGACTTTGTATATCTTCTTCGGGGTCTCGATAGAAGTATAGGATACATTCTTCACAATGTTGGCCTTGTGTATTATGCTGACAGTTGTCGCAAACTCCCCCGCTTATACCACCTGAATGATCAAATACGGCTTCATCGTAGTGACAACTTGTTGCATGATTGTTACAGTTACATTCTGAAAATTATTTAAATTATTTTTAATTTACAAAACACTTTTTTGAGCTTTAGATTTTGTCTGTACTTACTTCGACATGCGTTCGTTTTTTTACCAAACGCCGGTTTCCACGGTAGATCATTGTAAAAATCTTCACAATCCTCACAATTTAAACCTTTCGTGTTATGTGTACATTCGCAACGACCATGCACCATGTCGTATGTATTTTCGACCCCGTCAAGAGGCAAACATCGAGAAGCATGACCATAACATGAGCATGATCCTCTTACCACCATATTTGTGATCGCATAGTAGTATTTTTCCTGTAAATAATAACGAGATAATTTCGTTTAAAATATAACCGGAAACCTTGCTATATTATCATATGTGTTAAGTCATAATTCATGCACTAATTTGAAACGCGCTGTTTTAACGAGTATTAATTAAATTATACTCACTTGAATTTCACTACGATCATCCAGCAACGTATCACCGAGTGTATGCAATTTAGTAAAATTAATTCGTAAATTCGTCATTTTTAACATATTTTGAATGTGATCGGCATACGGATCAGCAATTTTATTGGTTGGTGGTAGTACACGGAAAATAATTTCACCATTTTTCGATGGTTCGACCCCCGAATATCGTTGGTCACACACAACATCCGTTAAATTTTTAGATTCTGTAGCTATGTTGGGGAAAGCTTCGGCACAATTATGTGCAAAATATCGGTAAATATGCCATGTTTTACCAAAATCATACGAACGTTCAATAAACATGGCGGCGGGCCTGAATGTCCCGAACACAATAATTAAATGTGTAAAATGAAATTCAGCCTCTAAATCTAATTGTATCGTTACATTTTCAACCCAATTAACACTTTGCCACCACGTTTGATCACGGGTGCCCGGTTTTGTTTTGTATATAATTTGACCGATTCGATGATTTTTTAGGGGATCGTTTCGCGTTGCCTCCCTCGTATCGCAAAGGAAACATTTTTTTTCTTCTAAATGCGAAACGATACAATATCGTTCGGGATTGCCGATACCACACGTCGATGAGGCGGTTAAACGTTGTTCGCGACCTATTAGTAAATTGCCGGTGGCTGGATAGCAGGAACTTTGTTCACATGGATGTACCTTCAGATGCGGCCGATAAGCTGTAATATTTATTTACAAAATTATTATTAAAATGATAATTTAAACATTTTGATCATATGGTACCAGAAGCCATTGAACGTTATGTGATAGATTAATGGGAATGATAACCGTTTGTTAATAAAAATTTCTAAAACATTTGGTAAATTGTAATATTCTGACCTTGCGATTTTTGGATTTTCTAACATTCCAATGCTGATGAAAACAAAGATTAAATTCCTACAATTTTGTGAATTAAATATGTTGGGAATTCACCCATAGACGATAAAATTAAACAAAGGTTCAAAAACGAATCACATTGTTTAAAGGGAATATCATAAAAATGTGTGACATATAGTTAAAATGTTCGATAAAAGATGTCTCAAAAATTTCTTATTTTAAATTTTGACAATTTGTCCAGTATTTTGTTTTGTTCATATCGAATCGATAATAAATTGATAAAACGTTATCCAGTCATTTAAAAACTAAATATTCTAGATTAATCACTATTTTGGTAAGCAAATAATAAAATAATTTTTGATTCGTATCAAATAATTTTTTTATCGCGCAATTGTCGCACTGGTTGGGAGTGATTTGTTAAAGGGGTATTTCATCATGTGTTTACGGTGCTCAAAGTCATATGCAGAATGCAGATGGTAATTTAAAGCAAACCTATAGTCATTGGTCCTCGATTATGCGATGGCGTAAAGATGACGTGAAAAATTAACTTCGAGAGAGTTGGGAAAGCAAAACAAGATTTTGTCTATATTTAGATGTAATGCTAATTTAGGGCAGATCCCGACTCATACCCAAATATAATTATCGTGTTTTCTTCATAATATAATCAAATTTTCGATTAAATCATCACCAATATAATATAGAACATATTAAATAGGAAGCATATGTTCACTATGTACATATGTAAAGTCGTTAAATATCTAAAAATACAATTTTTGTTGTTTTCATCTCCAAAAATTATATATACAAATAAGAAAATTTACAAGAAAAATTACAAATAGCGGTTTATTTTCATCTTAATTGGTCAGAATATTACAATATAGTTTTTATAAGTAAAGAACAAAAACCAACACCTTAAAATTAACTAAGAAGAAAGCCATTTTTATCAGTTATTTTTCATTAAATTGTGGTCCAGTTTGTCATATAATTCTGGAATAGTTTAATATGAGTAATTTATGAGGTTGAGCTGTAAATTAGAGTATCGATATAGATATAATATTTATTTATATACACTGGATGGCACTTTAGTTGATTATATAACTTATATATTATCAGCTCAACACACTTTTTAGAGGAATTTAAATATTAAAAAACTGGGGGGTTTTGGTTTATATACTTAAAAGAGACCTCGATAAGTTTTTATTTCAGTCGTGGTTGACGACGATGACCAAGAATTTCTCCATTTATGTTCATTATAAAATCGATCTGTTTTCGTGTTTATCGTATTAATAAAATTATTATCGTTATGTTTGTTCGCCGGGTATAAATCATGCTCGGAATAATCAAAATCTATATCCTCCTGTCGCATTTCATCAGTAATATCGTCTATTGGTGGATTTTGATCACCACGTTGTATATATTGGGCCGCTGCTGTTGTCGTTGGTTTAGTGGAAGTTGTTGTCGGTGAATAGGTTTCGTATGATGTTCGCATATAGTAATTGTTATTGTCCAGATGACGTGACGACGAGTACGGATTTACTTTAAACATTTTTGCATATATTGTATTATTATGGTTGAATGTTTTCGTAAGTTTTATGTTTTTTATGTTTATTTTCATTATGGTTTATGATTATGCAAATTATATACGAGTTTACGAATAAAAATGAAAATGTGAATTATAATGAATGAAAAATGTAAATTTTTTGCGATTTATTATCGCGCTATTTATAATATTTAAACAACTTACCCTTCTGCCGTTCTCTTCTGTAGGGATACTGTTGTGTCTGCTGTTGAGCATAATTTTGTGTTACATCTGAAAAAATAAAAAATACATATGTTTTATTATGTGAGCTAAGTAAATCTATTAATATACATGTATTTTAATGATTAATTCAGCTTCGTATTTGTCATTGATTTGTTTCTTCTTAAAAATCAGCGAAACCATTATTAACATGAATACAAGTAAGACAATCTCTATTGCTTTTATTCTGGCCGAATTTAAATATTTCAAGTGTTTGGCAGGTAAACATATCTAGAATGATGAAATCTTATCACCAGTAGAAGATATAAGTAACATAAGAGATGAAGGCGAATTTGGCTATGATTTGTATGGAGATATTTAAAATTAAAGATTTATCAAAGATCATCGATCTTGAATTTAACAACATATTATGTCATTTTCCGAATATTTTTAACGTTTAATTAAATTAAAATGCTGTTATTTTTACCAAAATAAATCTGGTATCTAATCTGGGGTATCAGTGGCATGATCAAGTCCTGAGAAGTTCCTCATTATTTCAAATGGCTGACAAATTGTTTTTTTGTAACAATAGTTTCGTTTTAAAGTGCCACATAATTTCAAAAACGATTGAGATAATACCATATCATTAGAATTAGTGCAGATAACTTCCTAAAATAATTTGGATATTATAAAGTTTTCCTAAATTATGATCGGCCAATAAAAATAAAATCATGGTTTTTTGAGATATACATTGAACTGGGAAAAAAGATTACTGGCAAGTTTTATTCCTAACGATTAGACTGTTTAGACTTATTTACGAAAGCAAATCATACCAGTTACTTTAGATACTTTTTATGTATTTTAAGTTTTCTATGGTTTGTCGATAAGCTTACTACACTCTTATTTGAGCAACCATAAGCAAGTTCGAGCAGTGTGGACATAGCAGGTGGAGAGCCATTTATATAAATGATCTTTCAAGGCGTATTCATGATTGCTGGTTTGATTTTTATGCTAATGACTTGCAGCTTTATGTTGATGGTAATTTTTCAAATTTGAACTAGGTTGTAGTAACTCTTGATTCTGAGCTTAAATGTGTTTCTTTATAAGCCAAAAATAATTCACTTTTACTTAATCCAAGTAAGAGTAAAGCTTTATTTTTTTTTAAGGAATAAATCACATAACTTTACACCATCAGTTTTGTTAGACCATAATCTAATAACTTTTGTTCCAAAAGTGATTAATTTGGGTCTTATTTTGAATTTAAAACTGATTTGGGTTGATCATGTAGAGTCCGTATGCTACCGGGTTAACTATAGTTTGTATAAGTTTTTTTTTTGTTTTGTTTGTTTGTGTCTGAACCCTGCAATCTTTTATGGGGCCAAAGCTCTTTCAACTCTTTCGCGCTTAATTTTTAACGTCCTGCCTTACGCCGTCACCAGCCAAATCGAGGAAGCACGAATACAGGTTCGATTTTAAATCCATCTGCACATTGCATTGCTCCAGCCAGCCTGTACTGACATGGCCGATGGTTCGGCCCATGGATTCTACACTCCAAGTCCAGTGGGTCATTTGCAACCTTCCCCCGTTGGGAGTATAAATTTAGGATGGTAAAAAATGTTACTAGTTGGAACGTAATTGATATCAATGAAATAATATTCTTTTATATTTTTGTAATAAGTTCATTTCCAAATGCTACCATACAAGATAATAGGATTAGCAGCCCAAGATCCACAAATTGTATTAGTAATCAGGAAATTATAGTTTTCATGTTGAACTGCATAATGACTAGACTAGTCGGAAAACGGTTTATGCTATAATAGACAGATCAGAGTACTCTTCCGTTCTAAACAAGATCTAGACGTACTAATTTTGGTTTACTCTGTAAACCGTCTCATGCTGGTTGTAGTTTTTGCTAAACAACCCTTTTTTTTGCTATGGGCGGTCAAACCAAAGTATTGCCCATCTTCAAAACATCGATTTTTTATCTGGTCACTAGATATCCGTATTTTTCATTGTAAACATCACGTATTTCCCGCCCACAAAAAGCTGCTGATGAAACATTTCCAAAAATTTAAATCTCTTTGTAATCGTATAGATCAACTCCCAAAATGCTTTTAGATAGTGATTACCCATTGTATGATGTATTGCCGATCGATAAGGTCCCAAAAACATCGTAATATGTCAGAAACTTTCGATTGTAGATGGAAAGGGTTTGTTTGTGTTTCATTTACTGTTAAGTACAATCCGTAACGCATGACAGTTATTAGTTCTTTAAAATTCATTTTCTCCTGCATTCAACTCTTCAATGGTAGTTGTTGAAAGACCCAACTACTTGACTTCCGTCCGAAATAGCTTGCATTTATTTCGAATTATTTTTAACTTGGCAGTGAAATCCTTTTAGCAATAGTGCATTCATTCGTTCAAATATTACATAATCTAATATAATCTAATAAATAATATTTAATAGCGATTTATTAGCCAATTTTTAGATCTAATGATGAAAACATCCTGAATGTTCAGTTTTCGAAAAACGACACAAGTTTCTATGCATTTCGACCGATAATTGAATTTATTTTGGTTCTTCTATTACTATATCTGATGTACTGTAGCACAGGACAAGACAGCAATAATTGTTTTACAGCAATATTGTTGTGTATGATTCTTCTGCTTAGTAGATTTTTGGTCCATTTCATTGCTATGAATCCTCACAATTTTCCCAATGATCGTTCCTTTCTTGGTACTGGTTTTTTGTGATATCCGACAGATTTATATTACTCTATAAAGGCTTACCTGATAGTAATTTTTTCTTATCTTTCTCTAATTCGTTGGTTTTCACAATCCGTTACATGGGTTAGCCAGAACCACTCTCCAATTTTTTCTGCAAACCCAAAGCTCGGCGGTTGGTGTCGGTGTCTTGAAGTGAAAACGTCTCTCAGAAATTAGGGAATATGATTTCCTAGTCGAACCTAAGTACGTATTCGTAAAACGATAAATTAGGGCCAGAACCTAGATTGGAGTTAGCCGTTACCTTGTCTCTAACGAAGGTTATGAAATCACTTACTATTGCTTTAGTGCTTTACATAATCTTAAATTATGTCTTAATCGTACAAAGCTGAAATTATCGATCTAAAATCAAATATGTATGAAAATTTAACTTACCATAAGCTAGAATAATAACAAATATTGTAAAAACGCCAATTGACGACGTCCATATCCTTTGCATTTCTATTTGTTATAAATCAGGACGTCGTTGAACGCCCCGCTTAAATTAAACTCTGTAACGAAAAAAATAAAATAAAAAATTCAAAACTAATTTACTACAAAATACTAAATACAGTACTATTTAGCATTAAAACTTATATAGCTATGTTCATATATATAAAGTTCGAGTTAGTTATGGTTCGTATAACACATTTTAAATGTAAAAAATATATAATATTTACTTCCTTTAAAAATAATGTTATGATAATTTTTCATCACGTCTCTCGTCTTATCAAACATAACCCGATTATGCTCATTGTACACATGACTTTTGTATATTACCATTCGTACATAATATAGAGTTGTAAAACATTTTTAATATTTGTGCGAATATTCTAACTCGAGCAAAACAAATAAATAAAAATGCAGATCAAATTGTTAACTATGAGTTTTTGTCTGGCTCACTGTTTTATTATACCAAGGCTTTTCGATTTTTTGTATTTTTAGTTTTAAGATAAAACAATAACTTTCTTTTGTTGGCGAGAAGCAGTAAACTGATATCTTATACATTCTGGTATTACCACATTATTTGTAGATGGTTTGCATTTTTATTTGTTTTAATTGCATTTTTGCATATTTTCTAACATTAGTCTTTCTTTTCGTGTTTGAATATAAGTACAGTCGGTCAGTATACAGTAATCATACCAATTCAGTCAGTAACAAAATGTATATTTGTTCTGGTTGATCAATTAACGAAATTTTGACCATTTAACAATTTAGAACATTTAAATTGGCATATAAAATTAATTAAATTTTTATTTGATTCAATTTATTTATAATTGGCGCCAAACTAAAATTGATTGGTTAAGTTAAATTCGTAAATCTTATTTGATTTGTTTTGTTTTATATTAGAAACTTCTTAATATTCAGAGTGGCGGTCAAAGACTCGATTGCGAGTGACTATTCGATCAAAATACTTTAAAAATTAATGCAATTCCAATTTGACTTCCTCGAGAGATTTTAAATGCTTTAGTTTTGACTTGCATTGACAATGAGGAAGATCTATTGGATAGAATTCAATACAAAAAAATTTCAATCAAAAAATTTCACATGATTTGTGTGCCTGAATCGAGTGAAATATAAAGTATAACGCACAAGTAAATAAAAAATGTGCATAGATGTCACTATAGTAGAACAGTCCCTAGTGATTTGCGAAAATCGAAGTGATGCCTACAGATTAGTGAAGATTGAAGGTGTTATATCACTTTCTGTGAAATTTTTATAGTGTTAATGCTTATTTGTGGTTGGGTATATATCCTAAAATAAAATACTTTAAAAAATCGCAACAAAAAGTTGCCATTTTTATTAATGGCATTAAATACTTAGTTCATTTCTTTTAAATAAAATACTAAACCTCCGGGAGGTACTGGGTTCGAATCCCAACGGACGAGGGTTGTAAAAGAGATTTTTCATCACTTTATAACGATCGGTGATGACGATAAACACAACTGTGACCCCCGGTTGGAGTGCGGAATCCATGGGCCGAACCATCGTCCGTGTTATACAGGCTGGCTGGAGTATTGTAATGTGTAGACGGATATTTAAAAAAAGCAAACCTGTATTCGTGTGTCCTCGATTTGGCTGGTAAAGTAGGACGTTAATTTGACCGTGGGATAGCTGTGAGAGCTTTACCTCAGAACAGATTGCATTGAATAAACATTAGTGTGTTGAAGCATTTGCGTCTAGTTAAAGCGAAAATAATAAATCCCTAACATGGAATTCAAACGCAACAGTGTAATTGTACTATATTTGGCTGGAAAGTCATAACAAGTTCAAATTTTTCGAGGGATAAACCATCTTTTGTGGTGTGCAAATCTTTTAAATCTTTTGTGGTGTGCATTATTTATCGTTAACACGACACTGGCAGCGTTACCAGACGCAAAAGTAAATAAAAATAAATAAAAAAAATCCTGTCAGAAAGGTAAACAATTGGCTGTTGAGCTGAACATATCCAGAGAAAGCACGCCACATATTCTGAAAAATGAGCTTAGATTGAAGGGTTTGAAGTTCTAAAAAAGCGCACGATAGTACTCCTGAATAGAAAAAAATAGCACAACTGAAAATAGCAAAGCAATATGTTATGAGGCTCCATTGCACATTAACAACATGTAAACAAATAAAATGACCGAGATTCTTGGCCAGTGAGGTCATACAAAAATTTACGCATACGAAAATTGCCGATCGACCCGTTTTTTCCACTCGTTTTTTTAACCGTGGCGTGAAGATAAATGCAACTGTTTATCGAGAAACTATTTTAGAATCTTAAGAGTTGGACTTGCGCATATTTTGGCTGTAGACCCTGGACATTCCAACATGATTCTAAATACAATGGCTGACAGTTCCTCCGGATGCAAATCTGTTGGATTTCTCTATATGAAGCATATATAATCTAGCCAGGTTGGCACTAAAAAATACCAAAGTGTCGATCACCTCATTTCCCAACCGGCTCAAGGCCATAGCTAAGGCAAAAAGTGTCATATTGAATTTATTCGAATTTAATATAAGTTGCCGTGCGACATAAATTCTTCATGTCAGATACATTTTTGCCTAGACTATAAATGTAATTAAAAAAATTTTTTTTTCAATATTGAGCTAATATTTATTTATAGATAAGCTACATAATCTTTATAATAGCGTAATAGCATAAATATGATATTTGAAGAGCAAATTAATTAACTTTGTAATTAAGTCACACCAATGATACAGTCCAACATATGAATGTATTTAAAAATGAGCGAACCAATAAAACAAATTTATAGGCTAGAATAGCGATTTCGTCTCTAAATAAACGATATGTTAGAAAGATGACACTTAAACTTGACATTTACAAATATTAATTGAGTAAAAAAGTGCAGCAGTTGAGTTCATCGTACATAAATTTAAAATATAACAAATATCCAATATTATTTATATATATAGAGTTTACGTGATATAATGTGTTACGTAAACAAAAGTTAAGTCATCAAATTATATATTTATATGACAGACATATGGGCCAATTAATTCTAAACGTCATCTCTAAATTATGTTGTTATTATTGCATGATGCATAAAAAATATAATCAGTATTTGTTCATGTTATCGTATATTGTCAAAATCAAAAAGAAGGTCAAGGTCAAAATTAAATATTAAGTATTTAGTATTAGCCCTATAGTTGAAAAAGACTGTTTTAGATTTTAAAACTTTCAATAATCGAGAAAGGTCTCGAGTCATCTAAGATGTAAGATCTTATCGGTCGGCTGCCAAATTTGAAGGTAGTGATCATCAATTAGTCACTGCAAGGCTAAGATGGCTGTTTTCGTATAAGTCAGGAATACCAGGAAAACGAAACTAAATGTAATAAAGATGAGAAAGCACAATATCAAAATCTTGTTAGCAGTGGCATTATGGGAACCAACTCCCGTTCTGATCATGTGAACGCTCTCGAGAGGTATTGAAAACTTCGGTTATCGGTGCTACCTAGGCGACTCTATATAGGTATAGCAAAAATTAAACCCAAAAATGATTGGTTTGATGAGGAGTGTCGTTTTGTTGTCAAGCAACAGAATATAGCCTATAAAGAAGTGCAAACACATTTCACAATTGCATAGAAGAACAAAGCGGTCCTTGCTAGGAGACCAGCCAAGCGAATTTGTATAGAGGGAAAAAGCGTGAATGGTAGAAGGCTAAAGTGATAGTACAACGACTCAGCGTTGAGCATGGTTGTGGTAACTTCTTTAAAAGATTCACCGAGCATCATACCTTCAACCCTTCGGGACCAGGATGGAAACTTTTATGCTTTACATTTGGAAGGGCATTTCTCTGATTTACTCAATGTTCAACAAATATCAAATGCTGTATTTGAAAGTTGTTAAATATAGACCACAGAGATGTGCTTAGAGAACCCATCCTACGAGAAATTCACACTGGCCATCCAGAGGCTAAAAAGAAATCGTTTTTCTATGGTTAATTGCATTAATTCCAAGCTCTTGATATTCGGAGGGTACACTTGGCAAACTTAGGTTATGCTTGATGAATGAAAAGTGGCCGCGTTGCGCCCTATTCTTAAAAAAGGAGATCGCCCAAAATGCGAAAACTATTGCGGCATAGCTCACATTTACCAGCTTACAAATTAAGAAACATCTCGACGTACATTAGGTGTTCTTGGATTTCCAACAAGCCTATGACCTTATCCATCGGGATAGCGTATGGTTTGCTTTGCGATGTCTGGAAATACCAGACAAATATGTGCGTTTATGTAAAATGACAGTAATGCAGTCAGAATGTTGTGTCAAAGTTGAGAACAAGCTATCAAGAATTTTTGCGATTATCTCTGGTGTAAGGAAAGGATATGCTCTGTCCCCGATAGTCTTTAATCTCATGTTAGAATTTCATCTTTCGTAAAAGTGAAACACCTCAGGATAACATTTTGGTACCGCCACTCCAAATAGGTTCTGGCATATGCAGATGATATCTGTGTATATTTGGAATGAATAGCAACGATGCCAAAGAACTACTGAAAAATCAATGAGCCCAAAATAAAATATATGATCACTGGTTTTAGAGAAAAAGACATTTCCAATACCTCGGGTCCCTTGTCACGAATGATAACTATGTGGGTGGAGATATTAAAGCACGTCTTGCCACTAGAATTGTATCTTGTATATGCTTTACGTCGACAAGCTGAATTTGTTCAAGTTGTTTGGAAATTTTCACATATTGTTCCAATCTTCAAATCCTATTGCCAGAACGATACTTCTAAATGTAAGGGCATTCCTATACTGTCAGCAATCCCAAAACTATCCAAATCAAGTATTTGTGAATACCTGAATTTCGGTTTGAAGTCATTTATAGTTGAAAACCAACACGGATTTTTCGTCGTGGACGAAATCGAGAGTTCTACATCAATGTTAACACGATGACCATCCTGGTTCCAACTGATAAAAACTAAGACTGAAATGGTATAGTCTGGTGACTTCTTTAAAAAAGTTTGCGACCGATTGCCCAGTTTTTATTCTTTTCAGACTTCAGTTTTCCAAAAATCACGGGTTTCGGTAAGAGGTTTTTCGAACAACGATTCTTTTGTTGTTCAATGTGATTGTGAAATGTAGTCGCGCTTCTCTATAAGAAGCAAGTGAGGTGGGTATTTCCAAAACAAGAAATAATTATAGTATTGACCGAATAAAGGGAAAGAGTGCAGGGAACCGATACAATGATATTACTATAACCAGAGATATAGAGAATTATTCCTTCCTAATTAATGCTTAGCTGAATCAAAAGTATTCCTGGCTTTTATTTGAAGGTTATTCTCGTTGCGAGTGAGTACACTTTAAAAATGCATTTCAAAATCGGTTCCAATCGGTAAATGGCTGTAGATATTGGCGAATAATTATGATGCAGGAAGAATACGCTCAAAAGAAACATTTATAGAATTGTATCATAATATTTGTAAATTAGCACTTCCTTTGTAAATACCTTTACCCAATTCACATGTGTTAGAAATATTAAAAAAGAAGATGCTCGTTGAGTTGCAAGTTTAAATTGCCGGTAGAATCATTTCAACCATTCCCGAGTTGTTCAGCTTTTGTGTATCGACCAAGAGCGTTTGGCGAAGTGTGGGAATAATCCTGCA
Source organism: Tipula confusa (assembly GCA_963556175.1). Taxonomy (NCBI): domain Eukaryota; kingdom Metazoa; phylum Arthropoda; class Insecta; order Diptera; family Tipulidae; genus Tipula; species Tipula confusa. The sequence goes on from OY744476.1 coordinate 217,414,263, forward strand.
ACAATTAATTTAAGAAAGATCTCTTTTATCATACCGTATTCATACAATCGAATCTTCTCCAAAACTGGCCAAGTATATATACCGATTGTGATGTGGTTTATTCCCACATATTTTGCTTTGGTTGTAGAGCAGCAAAGGTTTTTGCTGGTTTGAATCTCCACTGTGTTTTTTTGTTGTGTTACAGCAGCCCTTCTGTCACATTGCAACATCAATAGATCTACACACAAGGGCTAACTATCTGTAAGCCAATTGATTATTTCACGAAAGTACTGTAAACATCGCAGATACTGTTCCATGAAATATTTCAAAACTACTCGTGCAATATATCCCAGACAAAATTGTGCCATGGTAACCAATAATGGCATGGACGTGCAAAATCTGCTTGATAGCGTTTCTACGTAACTTACAAATACTTAACGCTTATTCTTTAATTATGCTTAACGTCGTTGGAAATTCTCTAAATTTGAGTTGGCAGCTTTTTTGCTATATGGTAAATAGTTCCTTTCAAATTACTTGTATAGTTTTCTTTCTAATTTAACAATTTTTATTCCAGAAGCCATAATAAAAACTTTAGAAGGCTACTGAGCAAACATTTTTTCTGATCTTACACGGTGATCTCAAAAATAAGAGCTATCATTTGTTATGCCTATTATACTAAACAACACTGATGGCAATGACACCTCGGCGAATAAAACAATTTGGAGTACTCTAAATCGATGAGTTTAATCCACAACATAATTACTACATAATTTGAATTCAATGATGAAGTATACATTTATGTTTAAGTAAACAACCAACGATTAATTGATTAATGGCGTGAGTTGAGAACTAGCAGTATATTTCATAATTATGTACACTAAATTAACAACATATTCGATTAGATCATGCCAAACACAAATAATAGCATATTGTCGATTTTTAATTAGCTAAACTGCTAATGGACTTTACATATAGGCATATAGTACCAAACATACATTTCACATATTTTTTTGTTCAAGTCGCTATTTATATATTTATCGTATAAATAATTCACAAAATATAAGATAAATATTAAAACAATATGTTGTTCAAGCATAAGAAATGCGAGAGTACATATAGAAAAAGCCTTCAAATTATTTTATTTTTTCTAAATTAAATAAAACACATCTCTCATTCATGTTTCTTGAAGATGATCAACCGTTTTATGGTTTTTGATCTTCAAGTTAACATAATATATATATATAAATGACAAATTGAGATCCATGAATCTTAGTTAATTCTTTAAACCAACAATAAAGTACGAAATTGCAAATTAATAGAGCAAAACCGACTTGTGTCGCCAAAATATCAATTTAGACTAGCTATATGCATGATGTCATTTGATATGGTGTGGTTTGGGTGAATAATCAAAACCAATAAATGTTATAGATAAGCTTTGATTCGGTGGAATGAACTGTACGACTAGAATGACAAATTCTTGATTGATTATCTTTAATACATAGTAATATATTTTGGATAAATTTTAACTTTCATTTTCTAACAAAATGACGTCACATATGTTAATATACTCGACAATATTGTTCTTATATTCTATACGGAAAACGATGTTGTGCATGTAATGCATATAACCAATATATTAGCTTTCTACAAAAATAACGTACTATGGTTACTTAAACTCCATCGGAAATTAATATTCTTATATGTGCTGCCCATAAAAAATATTCTAAACCGTCATTAATATAAAAATCTAAATTAGTTGATGAACAGGAAAATGCAGTGTTTACTACTAGCGCCACTACAATCGAAAGCGGTAAATAGACAAGAATAACTAAGTACCGTTTTGATAAGCTAACCATCATGCATTTTCTCGATTTTGGAAGTTTAGGATTTGGAGCATAAATTTTCCAGTTTTGATAGGCTAACCATCATGCGTCTTCTGGAATTTGCAAGTTTTCGATTTGTGGTTTAAATTTCCCAATTGTGATAGGCTAACTAACCATCACGCATTTTGTGAATTTTGGAAGTTTTCGATTTGGGGCATAAATTTCGCGTTTTTGGTGGGATTACAAAATCTAACAAAACACGATGGCACCAATTCTACGTCATTAGACGCGATCGATATTCGGACGCTGTGTATTGACGGCATTAGGTAATGATGTTAGATGTGATTGATCTGCAGAGTGAAGATGTGGCTGTCACATTATCTTTTAATGCGGTAAATTGGTATTGGTAGTCACTGTCTACATTCCTAATGGATCCTCAGCTAAAGTTACAACAATTTTGCTGCTGTCTTCTCGAACAGAGTTCCACTTATAGCTGCTGACTTTGATTCGATCATGATTTTGGGTGGTTTTAATTTCTCGGAGCTTAGATGGATAACTTACGATAATGATCTTCTGTTATTTATTTATTGCCTAAATAATAAATACAATCGGCAATAACTTCGCCATTATCAAAGAACAAATTATGCGTTAAATACATTAAATACAAAAACAAACCAACTAATTTTTAAATCCCATCTTTCTGAACACATCCCTCGAGATATGGAAATCAAATGTTCGATATAATGAATTAAAAGCACTTTAAAGGACGTAACATCCCTAAAAACTGGCTTCAAAAGATCATGATTGATTGATACAGCAGCTAATATGAGAGAATGTTGGGTCAGAAGAGAAAATTTAATCAAGATCAGAGCAATACTTTATTCTATTAATAACGACATGTTGGGGGCTATAATGAAATAATATCGGGGAACGGTTGCGAAGATATGATAAAATTTTACATTTATTTACATTACAAAAACCATACGGAGTTGAAAAAACGATAGGTCTGATGTGAAAAGACAGGACATTATGAACCATTGATTAAAAAAGTTTACGTATGACCAACCAAAGTGCACTTCCACTGTAATTCGCTACATCATTTCTACCTCCTGACTTAAAAATTGGAGAAATAACCAAAATCTGGCAGGGATCCGGAAAAACACCACTCCGCAGGCTTTCATTTAATAGTAAGGTAACATAAGAGGCCAAACTCTCAGCACAGCTCTTGCATAAAATAGATGGAAAGCCATCGTACCCGGGAACCTTATTAATGTCAAGATTGAGCAACCGATCGCGAACCTCGTCTACCCTAAGCTTCATAAAACTAAAACTGCAGTTGAAACTATTGGAATGGAGTTATGTAAAGTGACAAAAGGTGGCGATGCTGGCTCGTAAACTGAAACGAAAAAATCCGCAAACAGATTACATATGCCAGAACGAGAATTGGCGATGGAGTTTGATGATTTATCGACGAAGGAAACCCAGATGTTTTTTTGTATCGTTAATAAATTTCAAATGCCTTCGGATTTGTTGACATATCATCTTTTATCTGTAACAGACCTTTATAAAGTGTGAAAAATATTGACCCAGTAATATACTTAATATATTCAGTAAGGCTGCAGCAGATTATAACAACAATATAAGTTTTTTTTATTTCCAGATTTGTGCGTTTTATTCTCCCAAAATTTGTCTTTTAAAAACGATATTGACAGATCTGTCAACGTTTATTGTTAAAAACATTAACATTTCATGTTAACGAACAGATCAGTTGTGCAGGGTTCATGTAAGACAAGGGAATAAATCGAATTGATGGTTCACGCATATTGTCTTTATATTCAATAGTTGCATCGTCTCGATCTCTCCCAGCCTTGCAAATGAGGCCTCAAAGTTATACACTTAGATAAATAAACTCAAGAATCTTTGATCTATTTCTATTCTATAAACCTATTATATAATTTTTTAAAGACTACTTAACGGGGCTTCACTTGTTCTCGATTTGATTGGAAACGGAACAACTAAAGAGTCAAGGTATGACTTTGGTCCCAAAATAATAATCTGAAGAAAATTTAAAAATATGCTATTTTTTAATATTTTGGTGAAATTTGATACGCTAGACCTCTAATTAAACTTAGAATCATTGCCAAAAATAATTTAAGATTGCGTGTGTGTTTACAAAATTATTAACATGTCTAAATATAATAGCAATTTGTATTAGAAAGTATGGATTGCCAAATTAACATAATACAAGAACGTGTTTTAAAAATTATTACAACCAAATGCATTTCTTAAGCAAACTACGTCACGATAACAAATAGTTACGTTCCACCCACATATATCTATACCGCACCGCATATTCGCTATTTGTTACAAGTTATAAAAACTAATTTTATTACTTCATAGTCGTTTTTTAGCGATCCTAATTGGGAATATTCCATAAAGACACAAGAACGAATGAGTTCATAACAATCCGCCACAATATGTTATCTCTAGAGCTAATATTATATTATTGTAGGATGACTAAATACCAACCACAATAATAAAAATTACACGAACTTCCAGACAAGATGTAATCTATATATGCATATATGTATATATATATATATATATATATATATATATATATATATATATATATATATATATATATATATATATATATATATATATTTCGTAGATTCAAGTCATGAAATCATGATATCGAATCATTTATTAATTAAAATAAAAATTTCGAGGACAACAAAGCCCAAGGAACAAGTATTTATTTGAGTATGATGTGATCATCTAAATGGATTGTAAATAAATCTCTATACAAATTTTAAATGGATGAATTGTGTTATGCCAACAAATCTAGTACATTATACAGAGTGAACAAGAAGTTTCGACTTTGAAGATTTCCTACTTTCTCGGCATATAGGAACGTAAGAAATGTTTAACTTCAAAATGGGGTGTTCTAATTAAAGCTAACGACTTAGATAGAGACCGAAAACAGTACTGAACATGTTCATTTTATCCTTTGGTTGTAAAGAGAACATAAACAGCATTCAGCAAATTACTAATTTTCTAGAAAATAATCGGAGCTCTTGCCCATCCAGATATAGTTATAGAAAAGTTATAGTTAAATATTACTAATTTGAGATACCTCCAATAAAATATGTACAAAAAAGTCGGCAAACACATCTAATGAACAAAGAATTACCTTCCAGTCATCGCAAGAACTAGTGTGTATGCTTAGTAAGCAGAGTTAAACCAAGAAAAATGACTTAACTAATTATTTAAATTTTGTAAAATACTGTAAAACCTATAATAAGGATGTCAAATTACTGTCCACGAGATGTACGATCGGATTGTTGAACTACATCCAAGAAATAATGGTAGCATGCTCAATCTCATTACGTAAGCGAGCGCAGAAAGCGGAAAGCCTGTTTAAAAATGGAGTGCAATCCAATATGGGACTTTCTCTTTCGTACTTCCTCACTATATGCCCCTTTTAATACATCGCCTTACTGACATTTACTTATCTTATTACGTTTATATATTCACAAACAAAATTAATTTCAAAATAATTTAATTTGGTTCTCATAACTATAAACAAATTTCAGCATCAAATTACCAAATTTTTACACGCTTATGTACCTTATTTACTATTTTATTTATCAAAAGAGAATTTGCTGACAAAGCGCTGAGTTAAAGAAATGTCAACATTTGTTTTCAAACTAAAACTTTGTTTTTTGGTTTTCGTTACGATGTGAAATTCTAATGGCCGAACTGCACCGTGTGATTTCGTCGAAAATCTAAAAAGCGTATGTTGATCTTTAATTTTGAAATATCTAAATCAGTTAATAAATAAATAACCCATTTTTGTTTTGTGTGCAGTTTATTTAAAATCCGGCATGAAATGCAAGGAAGTAATACATGGAAAATATTAAAATGAGACCTATGAACACTCCAGCCAGCTAGTCAATGCATATAATCCCAAAGGTGGTATTAAAGTCAAAGAAACTAAAAACCGAGTGATTGATTGCTCTTAAAATGGGAATAAACCAAGACGAGAGATTTTATCAATTCAAGAGATGATTGGTCGACAAAATATGCAATTTTTTTTACTTACAAATCGTCGTAAAAAATGTTGGTCTAACATATTCTAACGTTAGAAGGATGGTTAGAAGAAATTCTCACTTGGGGACACAGAGCATCAATAGATATATTGAAGCAGGCAGTTGGAGCCAAATTGATAAAACTTTGTAAACTTCGGATTAAAAAGATGTGTTATTGTCGACATGTAACACGTTAAGATGGAAAAACAAAACAACAAGATGATGGAGTCATGATCGATAAGTCCTTCGTGGTAACTATCAGCAAATGGCATCGATATGGTAAGTCCAGTATTACTAGAGGCACTTTTACAACTATTCTATTCCATATATAAAGCTGCTATTTTGATTAATAGTCAACCCTGCAGCATGGTACTCGATCGTCTCGGTTTTTTTATTTCACTCTGTACAATATAGTACAGATACGGTTTAGTATAGTAGCTCGACTAGTATTTTGTAGAGAATTTTAATTTTTAATGCAAATATGACAAAAATGTAAACATTAGATAAATCGTTAGAATAAACTTTACAAAAACAAAATATGCAAACAGAGTTATAGTATATATGGATGTGTTGATTTACGAGTATGTAGCTTGTATTACGATATAATATCTAAAACATGTGATGACTCTTTTTATATTGTTACTTTTTGTTTTAGATGTTTCCCTGCATTTAACAACAACAACACAGCTAAATGGCAAAAAAAAATAGCAGCAACATGGTAAATATAAATATGATGTGAATGCATGAAATAACAATAAAATATATTAAATTTCGTAGAATGCTAATAAAATACATATTATTGTATGCTGTAGATCTAATTTAATAGACATCTGTATACTAATTACTCCGGTTTTAGTTGGTTTGTTGGCTTATTATAGCTCAGTAGAGGTCACGCGATCAATATATAAATTTATTGAACACGATATATTTTACGATTGGAGATCTACAAAATTCAATAACTTATATGTATGTAAATGTTTTTTACACACCATATTTAGCCACAATAATCTTTAGGTTTACCTTTTTAAAGACGACTAACCAGTTGGATTACTCAGCCATTTGAACCGCGGCTTACATTCAGTTATTAGAGATTTTGCAGTCAATAAACAAATCGGCTCGGTTTTGAAGCTCAAAAACAAAATCACTAAGTGTAAAGGTTACCCAAAACTGTGCCAACCGTTTTAAATGTAAAGGCCTGGCATCCGTAAAAAAACCATCTAGTAATTGAGACAGATTATTGCAACGACTCACCAATGAACGCATATAAAGCAGCCAATGACAAAAAGGTAATAAAATGCTACTGGAAAGTGTTGCATTGTGCAGATGGTTAGTTAAAGTGAACCTTTGGTCGAACGTTTTTGAATTGGCTAGTAACTGTTGTTCTAGCTTTATTAAATATTTTATATTTCATTTGAATTTCAGATAATCGAAAAAATGAGAAGAAATAACAAATAAATCGTAGTTTTTGTTACACTTCCGCATATTTTTAATCGCGAGTCTTAATTTATCTCTGTACGTATGTGCGGATATTTGAGAAGTTGGTCGGTTCATTTGTCTCACTTAAATTACTAATTAATATGAACAAATCAACTAATTAGCCGAGCCAGTTTAAGACATGAGGTATACAAATCCTAGTTCTTGTTATTAGGACCTGTATCCTGCAGAAACTCACAAACTGAAAAACGACAAATATCCCATTCAAAGAACTAATTTTCAAAAAAGGTTCTCCTAAATTCAAAATCACTACCAATTATCCATGTTCATGAAACAAACATATGTCTTACACATTTAACTCTTAATGTGGATATGCAAGTTGAAAAACTATATAAAACTTTAAACAATCTATAAAAAGTTGTATACACAGTTTTTGATCAACAACGTTACCATTTTACTGACAACGATGATCATCAACGATCAAAACCACTATTAAATCACTTAAAAAATTTCTTGCATTCAAAATGTTTTTACAAACCATGGCTATAAAATTTCGGCTAGTATTTAACCATACATTAAAAAATTACTATTCTTGCACAAAAAAATTATTATTTGTGCAAAAAAAAAATAATAAATCTTGCACAAAATTGTACAACCTTAGCGCTTCGAAAGGCTTTAGGTTTACACTCCAGGGGACGTATAGGAGCTGAGTTCAACAAACATGTTGGAGCACATGATCCGCAAATAGAAGTTGCTTATTTAAATTAAATAACTAGTTTGGGCTATACGGTTCACTCCGAAAAAAACGGGTGATTTCTTTTTGGCACGTCACGCATGATTAGCGACATCTGTCAAAGTCAACTGAACTCACCCGAACAACCTTTACAAATTATTAAATTTCATTATCAAAAATTATTTAAAATTGAGTTTAGTGACGAAGCTCGTTTTTGGTTAAATGGATACGTTGATAAGCAAAACTGCTGCATTTGGTAAGAAGAGCTGCCACAGGCAATGCAAGAATTGCCAATGCATTCAGAGAAAAACATTGTTTGGTGCGTAAAGTAAACGATGGACAAATGCTACCGCCAATGGCGCTCGCTGTAGTTCGATGAGTTCAAAATTGTTCTGCCCAAAATGCATGATTTGAATCTGGTTGATATAACGTTTCACACAGCACGTAAAACCATGGATTTATTGAAAAATGAGTTCGGTAATATATCTAACGTTTCGGCCCGGTGAATTGACCGCCATAAACTAAACGCTTAAAAAATTACCCATTATGAGCGGAAAAATAATTTTTGTGACAAAAAATTATTTGTATGTTAAAATTTGGTGCAAGATTTATTATTTTTATGTACGATACAATTTTTTTTTCAAAAAAACAAAATTACTGAACAGAAATTTAATTTTTGGTTGTAAAATTTTGAGCAAGATATACTATGTTTTATGCACAAATAATTTTCCTGCCGAACGTTTAATTATTTTGATGGTAAAATTTTGTGCATGATTTATTTATTTTATGTTCGAATAATATTATCCCTAAAATTTTACATACAGTTTCATTTTTCATTACATGATTTTGAACGATGATGACGATAAGAACAACTATGACACGCAGGTTGGATTGAAAACGGAATATCAAGATGGAAAGTTGCGCTCTCAATTTGACTGGCGACGCCGTAAAGTAAACTAGGAAGGTATCGGAGTGGAAACATAAAACAATTGCAGTACTTTAAAAAAACCAATGGTAGGTTTTCCAAAAACAATTCAATTTTTAACGATTTCAAAAGGAATTTGAAAAGTCAACAACCATATATGATACTGTAGCAACCATCGCTACACAAATGCAATCAATTATTCAGATATTTCGTGCACATTCATATAATTCGCTAACGCTACATGCGTACACTGTTCATAAATGTATATATTCAGCGTAAAGCAGCAATTACACATAGCACTCGGTCGACATGGCCTGATGAGATGAAAAATGGCAAAGACACAAGCTTTTTCTTTATTCTGAGGTTCAAATCAGTCTCAAGGTTTTCTCATCAGAAAATTTAAATCTGGAACAAAAATTGGTTTCGAATATTTAATGGATATGATGCTCTCAAAGCTGATAGAGAAGCACAACTAAAAAGAACTAATTTAACTGTGATAACAGGCCCGGGAAACCCGAACAGTTTTCGAAGACGCTAAAAATCTAACCCAAATTTGGTCAACAAAACTATTGGCAACTACCTACTTTTTCAAGTTTTTAATGAAGTTGACAAAATTTTAGCAGATATAATAATGACCCTGATAAAAAAGTTCCTAATTGCAGCTTGACGACCAACAATGACAATACAAGGTAGAGATATAACCGAATTAAGTTCCGATTATAGATTATTTTGAATTATACGCTTGTCTCTTGCTTACGGATCAGAAATAATGAAATTTTAAAATGAATCCTAAAATCGAATAATTGTAATTTTTTATTACCTTCTAATAGTGGATGTTTTGAAACTTTTCAGTTCGAGAGGTTTGGCTTTCCGGGGAAGCAATCAAATTGTTGAAAATAAAAATATTTGATTCAACTCCTAAAATTTCGATTCAACGCCTAAAATAAGTGTGGTCCCCAGTTGGATATTCCATTCAATAATATTAAATCTACCAAAGCAAAGTAAAGGTATAGTAACGGATTTGCATGGGCAACGATATAAGGAATGTAGCTTGAAGAAAAATACTTTAGATTTAACACTTTGCCGTTAGTGCTGATGGTGATAGTAGAAAAAAATTTCATTCTTCGCATAACTTAAGGCACCTCATCAGCAAAAGCTGTATCATGTCTTAAAAAATCAATCTCAAAATTGTAAAGTACTTAATCATGAGATCCGTTTACCATTTTAATAGAAAATTCTAAAAATAATAACTGATAAATTTGATTCAAAAAACGAATTTGGTAAACTTTTAAAATCTAGCAAAGCGCTTTTCTTCTCTACCTTAAATCGCAATAGAAAAATAAATGTAAAATCTGCAGTTAAGATAAGATAAGATAAATATTTGGAAAAAAAATCGAAAGTTCCGTAAAAATTATTTTTAGAATGTATTAAAGAAAATAGTCCTTCGTTAGAAAATCTTGCAGAATTTCGCCCAAATATTTTGGAGGAGGGTGATTGAACAGAAAAAGCAGACAAAACTGTTGACTTTTTATTGAAAATTTTAACAAGTGGTGGCCCTGCAAGACGGCGGATCATTTCGGCGGTTTCACAGAAAGTGGTTGATGTTATAAGTTGCTATCGAGAACTTTAACGAATTTATTAGAACGATTGAACTGATTATAGACTAAATATTTTTATTTCACTTAATTGCAGACTAAACACCATCTGCAATTTCCAAATCTGGATTTTAAGTATAAAAAAAAAATAAAATAACTTTCTACTTACATAATAACAAAATGATAAGAAATTATCCTAAGTCTTAAGAAATAAATTCACTTCTTGTAAAAATATAATATTTTGTTTTATATTTCTTTTGTTTTTTTTTTTTACAACATTTATCACCTCTCTTATTAATGTAACTTCACCACTATAAAAATAAAATACGAGATAAAAAAAAATTAAATATCACTCAAAAATAAAAAAATTTATGTCTATTATTATTACTTCTTAGATCAACACAAAATCGTGTGTGGATTTAAGAAATAACAAAAAAAAAATTTCGTAATTTAAAATCACTTAAAAATAATTATATTATATTTAAAGTAAGTAACTAAAAAAACTATTTGGGAAAACACATGCACACTCATTATGTACTCGAACAGCATATAAACATTTCTTGTTTTTCAAGAAGAAAATTTTCTTCTACAAAATTTTTTTATTTTTATTTTAAGAGAGCACAATGCACTTCACTATAACTTCTTTTTTTATGTTATTTATTTATTTTCTTTGAAACAAAATAAAAAAATTAAAAAAAAAAACTTAGAAATGAAAATTAAAAAAAAATATTTTATTACAACAAGAACTTAACAAAAAAAAATAAAGATCATGCACGATCTCTAATTAAATACTGAGCGTAGACTGGAAGTAAAATAAAATTATGATTTTCTATAATTATGTTGTAATCACAAAATGCTGATAAGACGACATTAAAATATTATATTTTATGTTGTTATACTACTTTACATTTTTATAACTATTTTATCCTGTATATGACTTTACTATACAACCAACCGACAAAATTTAACAATATAATATATTGCGTTCCATCTGTGGTAAGATCTTGTACTCAACTGATGTAAAACTCGATCGGTCGATGAAACATTTCTTGCACCACAAATCTCAGTAAATAACAATTTACTTAACGTATATAAGTGAGAATTGAGAAATAAAACGTCTTATCGTCGCACTCTTAGTTTATATTTGCTTGTGTTGGTGTCATCGATGTAGTTGTGATCAATATATAGTTTATATAAAGATTATAGTATAAGAAATTTTCTTCAACGAAACTATATTTACCATATGCGAACGAAACAGCACAAGAAAATCTTAAGTACATAATATATACAATACCGCGACGACAGCGACACTAATACAAATATAAAACACAAATTCTTAAAGACATATAAGAAATAATAATACGATCGCGTTTAGAATTCCACACGATCGCAATTCTGGAACAGTATGTAGTTAAGAAATAACAAAAAAATTTACTATCATCAAAATTATGTGACATTTGTACTATAGTTGATCGTGCATGTTAGTGCGCATGGTTTTTGGCCTTTAAACATCGAATATCTATTTTTAAGAAAAAGGTTTACTTTGGTTATCCTTTAAGTCGCAGATTAAATTAAACATCTTTTGTTTTGTTTATACATGTATATGCATTTGTGTACATGTATTTGTTATCTCTATCGATCGTGTGTTTATATATACAACAGTGATCGTGTGTTTGTGTAGTAAATTCCTCAGAAATTTATGAATGAATACATTTTAGAAATGATCATTCGACGCTACCTAAATTACCCCTAGTTGAATAATAATAAACGGTTTTCAAAACAAACTATTTTTTCTTTATCTCCACTTTAGGAGCATAAGGCGTCTACACGACTGGACCATCTTACTATTTTGGGAACAAGTTCTTTTATTTCAAACTGTGTTTTTTCGCTTCTGCTAGCACATTTCTTTTCCATATCATTGCTGATTTTCAACTCTCCTTTTTCCTTGCGGGTTCCAGTCCAATGACTTTCTTATATATTTATATCACTTGATGGCTTCTTTAGGATTGGATTTGTTGCAGCCTACTCAGCAGCTTTGTAAATGTTCTGTATCTAGTTTCTTTGATTATACCTTGCCATCTGCTTTACTTGGCGCGCTTTATCGACTATAAACCTTCGTTTCACCTCTGCAATGAAAACTATTAAAATACACTATTACTGGATCCTAACGTATATAAAAATCCTGAACCAATAAGAGAGAGAGAAGACTATGAATAAGTTTGATTATGTTCGACTCATGCCAAACATTTCTGCTAAATTGCTGTATTTAGTTCGAATTAGTCATTCATAGATGGTACTAGTGTTAATATTGCGAAAATTTTGTTTTTAAAACGTCAAGGTTCGATCGCTCTAATTCATTTTAGCACCACCTTACATTCGCTGCCCAACTTATATAGCACGCTTTACAACGCGTGCGGATATCAACCACCACAATATTGTCGTTGAGTCTGTCCAATAATATACCCTTCTGACAGTCACCGAATTTGCTCTAATTATTGTTTTAGCTGTCAATGAACCTGTCGCTAGCAGGGGTTGACACATTTCTCTCTTGGTGATGACAATTAAGTGGTGGGTATCATTTCTAGACATTGATATTTTGCAGCTCCTTGAATTTACCCTGGATAAATTTTGCCCGTCTAGTGAACTCTTCCGTACTTATTTGATCATAACCGTTGTTTGCGCGCCACACTGTATAATTTTAAAGGAATTAACCAACAAAATGTAGCCATAAAAATCTCGATAGTTCTCGTTTGGAATATTTTCTTGTTCCAGATTCATCTCAAGACATCGGGACTACTTTCTGGAAATTTTACATAATGATGTCTCCTCAAAACTTCAATCATGTAACATTGATCCATTTTTCGATTTGATATTTTCACAATTTTCATTGCTCACTCGTCCACCTTGGAAATCGGTTCAAGACTTATATTTTCTTCTTCAAGAGCAAATTGTGCCATGAATTATCCCGATGAACGATTTCATCTGTGTAAACTAAGATAAAGGTATAAAGATTTCCCATTCTCTGATGTCGAATGTGGCGACCAATCGCCAATGGTTATGGCTAATTAAATATCTCTGGTTTGCATATTTGATTTTTAATTCATCGAGGAATTGTAGACTATGAGAAAATCAGACGTGCGATTTTATAAATCTACTAACTATGGCCCTTGTTCTAGTTTAGTGGTGGACACTTGATTCTTGCGTACACCTGAGACAAAAATCCTGTTGCAAACCACTAACTTGCAAATTATTTGTCAATTGTTTGTCCATTAATGTAACGGATGACTCATGTACGCAAAATGAACACGTATCTACCGAATTCCGTTAAAAATATAAAGTTTTTGGCACCGCACGGAATAATACGGTCAAAAGATGACAACTACAACGAACAGCAACGTCACTTTTAGGCTAAATGAAAAAACTCCTAGTGGTTAATAGTATAACTAATAAACAATTGGAAAAGTCGGTAATTTAGCGAAATTTTTGGCATAAACCTAATTTTAACTGTGGCAAATCTACATCGAGATTTACATCGAGTCCTTAATCACAGTGCTATAGTAAGTGTGTAAGTAAGCAATTATTATCAAAATGGGTAGGGTTAATATATCTATACTTTCTTACGCTATTGAACAATCAATGGCTTTACGGTTTCCTTCCCTAAATGGAGTCAAATGGTTGTCAGAATGTATCACTAAATTGCCATCACAGCTTATTCCTATCTAATTTAACAGCATCTATTATCTATTATTAGTTCTCACCAAACCACACACACATGACATCTCTACTAAAGTTGTCCAAGGCCAACAAAAACTTCTCTTTCGCAAAAAAACTCTTAAACTACCTATAGTTCAGAAAAGAATACGAACATTTCTACTAGTCAATTTCCTTTTGATAACAAAAAAAATATCAGTAGGCGATTATTATCAACTTCCTTTGTTTAAATGTTGAAACAAGAGTTAAATATTTTCATTAGCCTTAAGGGATTGTCTAGTGCTATGTCAGTGTTGTGAATAAAAACTTCTAAATAATTTAAGAAAATTAATATTATGAAGGCACACACAGTAAAAAAAAATTACGAAAATACAATGCTACTTCTATTGTATATAAGTCCAACGCAATTTTCCATTACATTTTAATACAAGGAAATTATTAAAGTATTTTAATGCAAGTTGTATTAAAAAATATCAATTTTGTATTATTAGATTTCAATACAGACACCATTAGTTATTTTAAAAACAAGTTCCATTAAAATTTATGTTTTTTGTTTCTATTAATTTTCAATAGTGCCACCATTTTATTAATATAATGGACCAACCATTATAGTCTAATGTAGCCTCTATTTAAAAGTAATAATGGAATGTGCATTAAAAAAGCCAATTTTTCAGGTATAGCATTTTAATAAAACTGTTTTTTAGTTTTAAAGCACCCACTATTTAAATGTAATCATTATGCATTTTGACTTAAAGTCAAAATCTATTAAATTTTATTTACTGATAAACTTTAACAGATTTTGACTTTAAGTCAAATGATTATATTTAAATAGTGGGTTTTTTAAAACTAAAAACCAGAAAAATTTACTAAAAGCAATACCAGAAAAATTTACTTTATTTAATGCACATTCCAATATTACTTTTAAAAAGAGGCTACATTGGAATTCGCTCGCCATTAAGTTCGGTCTTTATATATATGATCACTAATATATTTTATAAATAAATAATAACACAACAAATAAAACTAGACATAATTGTTTATCATAAATTTTTTATTCAGATTTTTACAGATATTTAAATGGTATACATATTTGGTTAAAACTTATAATTATACACAAGGAATTTGATTAACAAAATTCAGCTTATGTCGTTTTTACATAATAACTTAATTAATAAACATATGAGCTAATAAATAATAAATAATTAATAAAAAGTGTTCCTTTGGAGTCCTCATAATGAAATGTCATAAACAGATATAACCAAATCATTTGCAGCTAAAATATTAAAGAAGAAACTTAAATTAGTGAGTTTAGTTAGAACTGATAACAAAATATTAAAGTCGTCTATGGCACTTCAATGACACATTTACTGTCAGTATTTTTCACTATGAAACCAGAAGGAGAAAAAAAAATCTAAACTCTTCAGAGTGACAAAGATTCTCTTCAGAGTTTTTGGTTTTTTGTTCTATTTTGTATTTTTTGTTACAACAAAACAGAAAAAACAAAAATAATTGTCTTTGTTTCTCTAATGTAATTTAAGATTTTTTTCTCCTTCTGATTTCACAAATGTTTCATTGTGGAAAGCTGACTACTATTAAATTTTTAATACAAATTATATTAAAATCACTAGAAAACTGTCATATGACATGAATATATTAAAAACTAATACTTCTACTATTACATATTAAAAATTATATAACCTACAAATAACGTGCAACTAACCAGAAATTACGTAGGTTTCATATCCAAAGTTGCTGACACTGATGTTACGTTTTATTTTAACAATAAATTAACATTAACATTAACATTAAATTAAAACGATTATATTTTATTTATATTTTATATTTTATCACAAATCTAATTAGGTAATATATTATTACTTTTTTCTTGAAAAATAAAAAAAAATTAAAAATCGATATTATTTTAAAATCGATCCGCACTTAACGATACACAAATAGAAATGAAATATTCAGGATAAGTCGAGAGTATAAAAATTACCGATTGAGAATCGATTGTATATGTTTTATAATTTTTAATGATTGTATGTATTATAAAAACTTTCAATGAGAGTAAAATTGAGCGAATATAATGGATTTACCGCTGCAGTCATTTTTATCACAAATGTTAAATATAATAATATTACTTTTTAATGGTATTGTATTAAACAATTTTTTAGCGGTGGTGTGTATTAAATTATAATAGAATATTGTATTGTATAAAATTTAATACAAGGCTTCTATTGCAATTAAACAGAAGATTTTTAACTGTGCAGTTCTCAGGTGAGGAGTATATTGATATCCATTTTTTTTATGGATTTTGCTATGCGGTATTCCCAATCAGATAGGTCAGTAAAACTTTATCTTCGAAAAACCTGCGTAGCCTAAAATTTCACAATTTACTCAAAATATATCATTGCACTTTCTCCACTCCGCCGTTTTCAATTCTGAAAATCCAAACATGGTGCTCTTTGTTATTTAGGATTGTTACTACCTTCGTTACTTATTTACAGTTATAATTAGATAGTGATGACGCAATGGTTACAAAGAAGTAGGAACTAACATTTATATATTTAATATTAATGTTTTGCTTTATTCATTACTTTCTTTACGTCCTTTTGGAAGCCTCTGATACGGTCATCTATAGAACCCATATCACAGTTGGTGGTGACTCACGTTACATCGTTAAAACGTTATATTTTTTAAAATAAAAGTCTGAGTCAAATTTCTATGTATTTTGATCTGAATTACTCGATTTTATTTGTATACACAAGTCACCGGTCGTATAGCGATGGTTAAGATACTTGCTTACCACGCCACGGTCCCGAGTTCAGACCTTCGTAAAAATTGCTTTTTGATCAACGTTTGTACCCCAGGAAGAGCGGCTGTCTAAACACTTGGTAATAATGATAAAATGCATGAGGTTGCTTGTACATCATAGAAACCATTTTACCAAAGGCTAGGAGAAAAAACTTTGAAAATAAAGTACAAAACGTAGTAATATGGACATAACGAATAATGAAAATATCACCCGAGGTATCATACACATTTTATCAGTAAATCCACATTTTATACTGAAAAGGTTGGCTCCGTGGATTCTGGAGAGCCACATATTACGTCAACAAACATTTCATTGAAGTGGCTAACACCTCGGTCACCAGTAATGAGCATGCAATTTAGTTTCAAATCTAAATTATTTTATGGTGATTTACCACTGTAAATAATGATGGTCTACTACAAAACTCGAACAAATGGAAACAAATATAGCACAACTAAATAATTAAGTTGTAGAATTAAAAGGAGAAAATCATAATTTGAAGAACGACGCAATAAATGATGAACCAAAAATACCGATAGGAAAAACACTGTGGATCAATAACAATTTGCCTAATAAATTTAAAACTCTAATAAAAGAGATTAAAAACCATCTAAACAATCTGACAAAACAAAAAACTCTGACTGTTCTTTATGGAAAAAAAACCAAGGCTTTGAAAAGACCTAACCGGCAGGCCTTTGACAAGACATAACAGCAGAGGAATATACTACCCCAACTGACAAAATTGATGAACAAGGAATAAGAGCTATAACCCTTCATGAACTAAATTGGTAAATGAAGAATAACATGAATGTTAAAAAGACTCCGGAATATGGCTAATTAACGGGTCTAGTAAATGAAGCATTATCACAAATAGGTATGAAAAAATGATTGCACATAATGAATGCAACAATTCGATTAAGACACGTACCAAGGCAATGGAAACTTGCAGAAGTATAATAATGATAAATCTATATATGTATAGGCCAATATCTCTGCTTTCAACACTACCAACATTATTTGAAAAGTTACTTCTAAAAAGACTAAAACTAATAATAGAATAAAAAAAGCTAGTTCCTCCACATCAATTTGACCTTAGGGAAAAACACTAGACTATACAAAAGTTCATAGAATTACGAATGTACTCGAATGATCACTTAAACCCAAACAAACGCTGTTCAGACACAATCCCTATAGGTTGAACTTCCCCGCAACACGACGTATTCAGTAAATCAGCCATCTTATCTTAAGTCACGAAATATAAATTTCATAAGTACTACGTAAAGCTTATTTTGTATGTAAAAGTGTTTGAGCGAAAATGTTCTTACAACTCTTTCGAGGTTGGTTTTTCCATACAGCTTTTTGCATGCTATATTGGCGTGAAAGATAGTCCAACCCATAGATTTCACACTCTAACCAAAGTGTAAAAAATATGTTTTGAGTCCTTTCCATTGGGATTCACTCCTGTGACCTTCCAAACTTTCAGCCGCATATTTTTAAGTTTTCAAATCAAACTATAATTAACTATTCATTCAAATAAGAACATACCAAAATTTGACATGTTTTTCGAGCTTAGATTGTTAAGATAAATATTCAAGCTTAAATTCCATGTATAGATCAAATTAAATAATTTTATAGCCGTATGTGTGTGTATCTAGCCGCTTTTACACACAAACACGAGTTTAAGCTCATTCACAAAATAACAAAACACCAAAAATTCCTTATCTATGCCCAATTTATAGAATAGAAATGAACTTTTCGTTTGACCTCCCTACATTTATCACTGTGTCCAATTAAATAAACCAAGTAAATACTATATTATGTAGAGCATCGTATGCTGTACACAGAAGTTTGCGCGCGGTGTTGATCAGCATATTTTACAGATTTGAGACAAATTTTTTTATTTTAAAATTATATTTTTGATAATTTATACAACTGAAACTATAAACTCTTTATAATATTTTTGTAACGAATTTATAGTCATAAAAATTGAAATATTCTTGATAAACTGATATGACCCGGAAATAAAAAAAAATCTGTGTGTGTGTGTGCATGTGTAAATCATGTTACATGAAAAATTAAAAACTTTTAAATCATAGCATAGTTTGTTACATAACTTGCGAAACTTCCAATAACTTTAGCTTTGTATGGTCTTGTCTAATATCGATGGGTCACCATAAACGTGCGCGTTTAGAATTTTGAAATATTAAACCGGATCTTGTTAGTTACATAACAATTAGAAGAATAAGATTAGGAAAATAAGATAATTTTTTATTTTTTCCTTTATCTCCGATTTTAGGACATTTCTCACATTTCATTTGCCTTTGTGGATTAATCTTTAGCTACATTTTGATTATGTAACTCTGATTATGTTATTCTTAGTGTGTGCACTATACATTAAATTGTTTTTTCTAAATTCTCTTCACTGGTGTGATTTGCGCAAGTCCCTCATTCATGATATTTTCCGGCCAGACGAATTTTATTAGCTACCTAAACCAATTATTCATAATATTTGAAGTTTCCTAGAGATTTTCATTGTGTGCTTCCTTGTTTGACATTCATACAGTAGCACTATTAAACGTATTATTGTTACATAACACTCGTAGCTATCAAATATTGAAAATTTCCAAAATCCGGAATATACATGATGGTTAGCCCATCAAAATTGTGAAATTTACGCCGTAAATCGAAAATTTCCAAAATCCAGAAAATTCATGATGGTTAGCCCATCAAAATTGTGAAATTTACGCCGTAAATCGAAAATTTCCAAAATCCAGAAAATACATGATGGTTAACCCATCAAAATTGTGAAATTTACGTCAAAAATCGAAAATTTCCAAAATCCAGAAAAAACATGATGGTGTGAGCCCATCAAAATTGTGAAATTTACGTCATAAATCGAAAACTTCCAAAATCCAGAAAATACATGTTGTTTAACCCATCAAAATTGTGAAATTTACGGCATTAATCGAAAGTTTCTAAAAACCAGAAAATTCATGATGGTTAGCCCATCAAAATTGTGAAATTTACGCCATAAATCGAAAATATCCCAAATCCAGAAAATACATGATGGTTGGCCCATCAAAATTGTGAAATTTACGCCGTAAATCGAAAATTTCCAAAATCCAGAAAATACATGATGGTTAGCCCATCAAAATTGTAAAATTTACGCCATAAATCGAATTAACCATTCAAATGCAGTATATAACCTTTTTTCTCCGTGTTGTACTTTGCTACCTAGTGAGTAGTAGAGTAATTTAAATTTTTCATAGTGACATCTTGCGAATTTATTACTAACATTTAACTATTTTAAAACACACCATCTATTGATCAACACTTTGTACTAAACAAGACTGATTAGCAACAAACGCAAATTTTAGAAAATAGAAAATTCGTCACCATTTAGTTGTAAACCTACAAATGGCAATACAATCATACTATTTGGTGTATTTAATGATAACGTCCAGTTCCAAAAGTTGACTTTCACAATGATTCTTCGTAAATTTATCAGTAAATACTTTAATCATGACTAACCACTTTTTGCAATCATCGTCGTAAACACTTCCGCATCATATATACCACATGTCAGTGATTGTGAAACAGATGCCTTTTAATAATTCTATATAAATTATACACCTACCCGATATACGCACGCGTAGACAAAATTAATAAAAGATGTTATGCAAGTCATGAAAAATTTATAAAAATTTTCCGTAATTAGATTAAAAATAAAAATCACAAAATTTAGTTTCAAATGTTGTTTTTATTGAAAGGCTTAAGTGAGATTTTGGATAATTCAGTTCTAATATTTTTTTTTAAATTAAAATGCAACTTTGGAATGGAACCAAGCAAATTATGAACGTATCAGAATATTTTTGTAGATTTGAAACAGTTGGTTGCGTTTGTATGGTCGAATAATTTAATCAACTTCTTCAATTGTTGGGCCTGAACCGCCACCGGCTCCTGGGGCAGCACCTGGAGCACCGCCTGGTCGAGTAAAACCTGGGGCACCGCCTGGTGGAGCTCCGGCTCCTTGGTAGAGGGTAGTAATAATTGGATTACAAACCGACTCGAGTTCTTTTTGTCTATGTTCGTATTCCTCTTTTTCTCCCAATTGATTAGCATCGAGCCATTTAATGGTTTCATTGCATTTGTCCAAAATAACTTGTTTGTCAGATTCTGGAATTTTTCCCTTGATATTTTCATCTTCCATTGTGGCTTTCATGTTGAAACAGTATGATTCTAAGGCATTCTTGGCCGAAATATTTTCGCGTTGTTTCTCATCTTCACTGCGATATTTCTCTGCCTCGTTGACCATACGTTCGATATCTTCCTTACTGAGACGACCTTTGTCGTTGGTGATGGTAATTTTATTTTCTTTGTTTGTAGATTTCTCCAAAGCGGTTACATTCAAGATACCGTTGGCATCAATATCGAATGTCACCTCAATTTGTGGTACACCTCGTGGTGCTGGTGGAATTCCAGAGAGTTCGAATTTTCCAAGTAAATTGTTGTCTTTGGTCATGGCACGTTCACCTTCATAAACCTGGATCAATACACCGGGTTGGTTATCGGAATAAGTGGTGAAGGTTTGAGTTTGTTTTGTTGGAATGGTGGTGTTACGTTTAATGAGGACGCTCATTACACCTCCGGCTGTTTCAATACCCAAAGACAATGGTGTAACGTCGAGTAAGAGTAAATCTTGAACTTGTTCTGATTTGTCACCGTGTAAAATGGCAGCTTGTACAGCGGCACCATAAGCGACAGCCTCATCTGGATTAATAGATTTGTTCAATTCCTTTCCATTGAAAAAGTCTTGTAATAGACGTTGAACTTTTGGGATACGGGTTGATCCTCCGACTAATACAATATCGTGAATGCTAGCCTTGTCCATTTTAGCATCACGGAGTGCCTTCTCGACTGGTTCCATGGTCGAACGGAACAAATCGGCATTGAGTTCTTCAAAACGAGCGCGTGTAATTGATGTGTAAAAATCGATACCTTCGTAGAGCGAATCGATTTCGATACTAGCTTGGGTGGATGAAGATAAAGTTCTCTTTGCGCGTTCGCAAGATGTACGTAAACGTCTCAAGGCGCGTTTATTCGAGGTAAGATCCTTTCCATGTTTACGTTTGAATTCTTGAACGAAATGATTCACTAGACGATTATCAAAATCTTCACCACCTAAATGTGTGTCTCCTGCAGTCGATTTTACTTCGAAAATACCATCGTCGATCGACAATATAGACACATCAAAAGTACCGCCACCCAAATCAAAGATAAGGACGTTACGTTCTCCCGATGCTTGTTTGTCTAAACCGTATGCAATGGCAGCCGCGGTTGGTTCATTAATTATACGTAAAACGTTTAATCCAGCAATTGTACCGGCATCTTTTGTTGCCTGTCTTTGGGAATCGTTGAAGTAGGCAGGAACTGTGATTACAGCGTTGGTTACAATTTTACCTAAGTACGCTTCAGCGGTTTCCTTCATTTTGGTCAAAACCATGGAGCTAACCTCTTCGGGGAAGAAGTTTTTCTTTTCATCCTTATAAATTACTTGAATCTTTGGTTTTCCATCGATGGCAATGACCTCGAATGGCCAATGTTTCATATCAGCTTGTACAACTGGATCCTCGATTTTACGACCAATTAAACGTTTAGCATCTATAATATTAACGAGAATTTTTGTTAGACAAAATGCCTTTTGGTAATATGGTATTTAAAAGTACTCACCAAAAATTGTGTTGGTTGGATTCATGGCTACTTGATTTTTGGCGGCATCTCCAATTAACCGTTCGGTTTCGGTAAATGCTACATATGATGGTGTGGTACGATTACCTTGATCATTGGCAATAATTTCTACTTTGCCATGTTGGAATACACCTACACATGAGTAGGTTGTACCTAAATCAATACCAACTGCTGGTGCTTTGGTTGCCATTTCTGAAAAAAGAACGGAAAATAAATATCTTTGTTTCAAGGCTAATTTTACTATTTACTATATTAAAATGTGTCAATCAAATTTATGCCAATATCTAGAAATTTCACGAATCAATTAATTTTTCACAAACCACGCCTGTTAATGGATATATCAAAGTACATTGAAAATTTCAAAATGCTGGCTTGTTGAATTAATAGTTGGGGCTCGGAAGTAATTGTGAGTTCGGATGGCTTTAAAAATCCAAATATTCTATGATATAATTGTTCAATTATTTAAAAATGTGGCGTTGCTTTTATTCAAAATGTCTGCCATTAAATCCGTTGTCTATCATGTTTCTACGAAAATCACATGGTTACCGAATTTAATATTAACGTAATAACGCCTGACTGGATTATTCCAAAGGTTATAAACGCTTTTAAATTATATTAAATTAACAATACAATTATGAATCACAAAAATTAAAAGTACAAAAATCAGAGTATCGATTATTTTAAATGATGAACAAAATTACGTCATGCGTCGTTCTAGACAAAGCGTTGCAAGGCTAAATGGATTTTCCCCAAATCACTAAATTCCGTAATGATGACTACATTTTTTATATAAAATAATTTACTTACTTTTATATTTATTTTGTATAAATTAAATATTTCACTTGATTAAAAATTATTTTGAGATAACTTTAATTTGCACACAAGTACACACGTTCTCTTCTTATAACAGCAAAGAACTAAATACGATCGTGTTACGAAATGCACATCATTTTATATGTTCGGTTGAGTATCTAGAATTTTCTTTCCCCGACCGAAAATAAAAAACCGAATGCCAAAAAAAAAAGCATACTTGTTGCTCGATATTTTCGATATCGAAATATGAGCGTGCAGTATTACCATTGTTGTATTTCTAATTTGCATGATTTACGTATATAATTTTATTAATATACATATTTTATTAAATTTAATTACTTTTATATTGATTAGCAATAAAATATAATCTCTCAAAACGATAAAATTAGTAAGGGGATAATTATAGAGTCGCAAGGCTATTGGCGGTTTCGCTTATCTTTTATCGTGATAAAATAGTATTATAATTAACCAATAATTAAATTCTACGTTTGATCGATAAAGATACTTATAAACTACAACGTGTTACTTCCTAATCTAAATATGTATACATTAATTGGCCAAAATATAATCTCTTTATAAATTATAACAAAGGATTTTCCCTCCATTTTTTTGTTTAAGTCAATTTAATTACAGCTTGTATATAAATGAAATACACTCTTTAAAACCGGTTTAAAATAGCATAATTAACTGTTGAGAATATATTGTGAAATTACAGTAAAATTATTAAATTTCAATGCATATTTTTACATATAAATCAAATTTTGCTCAATATTCAGTTGTCAACGCAATATTATGCAGCTGCATAATACCTATCGTTACAGCTGTCAGTGTAACTGTCATGCTCTTTTTAAAAAAACAACAAACGATTATTATATAAAAAAAAGTTAATTATATTAACCCAATCTTATTACTTTTTGCGCATAAATAGGATTTATTTCAGTCTACTTGGGCAGTGTGGAAGAATTTAATTTTGTAATCTTTTTAAATTTTCGTCTTAAACTTCGAATCGTTACGAACGACTTTAACGATTTAACGATTCGTTCTAATTTCAGCACATTCAGTAGTCAGCGCTTTTTACGTCAAAAGTTAAAATGTCAAATTTATAAGTGTAAACAGAAATTTTCCGACAAGATCAAATTAATTTTAATTCTACTCAAATTTTATAATTTTTATTATGTCTATACAAGATAAATTTGATCAAATAATTGAACAAAACATTCCACTCCTAATAAAAAGCATTACTAACTTTAAGGTTAGTACGAAAATTAATTGAAATTTTGATAAATTCTGAACATTGGCATTCAAATCTGTTCTAGGAAAAAGATGAAAATTTTAGAATATGCAAACAATTTATGGTGTCCAAAATTCGACATCATAATTTTTTATCCGTAAACAGTCATGAGATTCGGAAACGAATTAGTGGATTTCTAGAGAGATTGACGATCGCCAATTATGGAAAAGTAGCTGAACGTTTCGAGGCAGTTTTTGAAAGTTTTATAAATAATCCAATATGTTTAGAACACCATCAGGTCGATATTCAGTGGTGGATTCTAAAATTACTACTCGAGGTTTCGTATAATCCGGTTGGAGAGATTACACGAAAATTGATTCACAATCGGTCACAGTACGATGAATTATGTAGAGATATAACCCAATTGAGTATTACAAACGAAAATTTAATCTATGAGCTGTCTAACAATTCCACTATGATGGCATCATGTAAAACCTATTCAAGTTCTGATTTGAGTGTAAGTAACATTCCATTGCCAGTGTAAATCATTATATATAAATAATTTCGTTTCCAGGAATGGTCTGATCCAAATAGTGATACCGAAAATGAGTTTGGAAGTTTTTCGGGTATTAGCTTTTCAGACGTCGTTACAGTAAACAACGAGTTAGATATAAGCCGCGACAAATGGAAAATTGTAACATTTTTAACGCCACCTAAAAAAATTCCACACTATACAGAATTTGATGATTCAGTATCGGATAAGTGGATTGCACAAAACATTCAGTACAGTTGGTGGAATGATCCCGAATATATTTGCCCATTCAATCATACAAATATGAATGCAAATTTTTGTAACGTTTGGAATGAATTTCTGCTAAAAAATAGTTTAGATCTTCTACCACAAATTACGTCCCAAGTATCCGAGTACTGTGCTTATCGCGAAATACTTTGGATGTTTACTGTTCCGGGTGATTTTAAATTTTTCAGAATCCATAAAAATTACATAGTAACGAAACCGAATGTTTCAATTCCGAGTATAACTGAGGTAGGATTTCGTCACTTTCAAACGTCGTTTACTGAGTACATGACATATATGCATATTCTGCGGACGTTCTGTCGTAATATATTCAAGCAAAATACTTCAAAGTGGTTACCGCCAAAAAGTTATGTGGATTACGCGTTTTGTTTAGATGAATTTCTACAGCCAGTTTATAATTTACTGGTCGAGAAAGAACGATACATTACAAATCTCGAATCTCAATTCGATTACATAAATCCATATAGTCTGATAAAGCTTCACGAAGAATTACAGGATACGTTCACTTTGTTACGGAATTTATACAACATACATACATCTGCGGTGCTCGATTACACTAAATTTCCAGTTCACGTGTGCACAACACATCTGGTGGCTAAATTATACTCAATGCTTCAAGAAACTCGAACCAATCACAAAGAAGGAAATCTCATTTTCGTTATATTCATAAAAACATTCCGCGTATTTCTAACTACGATCGATAAATGGTTGATAAATGGAAATCTAGAGTATGGTGGCAAAGAATTTTTGATCGAACGAAATATGTCGGCATCAAACAACAAACTGAACGAATATAAATCCAAACAATTCTCAAAGTGTAAAGATCAACTATTTTACGTGCCGAATTATGTTTCGCATCAGATCGAAAGTAGTGAGCTGATCACAATTCTATTATCAATTTTATTGAATACGGCACCTACGATCGATATGCTAAATAAATTAGATCGGATGGGTGAATTGCGTGTAAATCATTTAAATCAAATGCTCATGCAGGACATGAACGAGTTGTTTTATGAAAGTGTGCTTGAAGAAATAGAACGGTATCGACATAGAAAACATGTCACCGGAAACGAAAATGAATTTACCACGACCGACGAAATTAAAGAACAAAATAAGAACATATTCAATAGACATAGTTTTGAGAAGCGTGTAAAAACAATCGGTGGCGATGAATTTTTATTAGCAGCATTTAGCAAAACGTTGGAAGCGATCGAGGAATTAAATCAATCAGTTTCGTATGTTAAATCAGAAAGCGAATCGTTTAAGATGTACGAGAACCTTAATACAAGTACAACACTAATAATGCCACACGCTCTTCTTATTTCGACGGCACTAAAAGGGATACTTAAGAAAAAGTTGCTCATTATAAGTCAGTTCCTAACGAATATCTATAAAGAGGAGTTACAAATCGTTAAACATTTACGTAATCTGCGCCAGGTTCTATTAATGGAGGCCGGCGATTTAATGTACGATTTTTACACAAGACTATTTGATGATATTGAAACCGGCACTAATTGGGCTAATCCATATCGACTTACAGTTCAACTATACGCTGCACTATGTTCACGATTCCCTAACATACTTTTTAGTGTCCAGATAACTGGTAACGCTAAAGATCGTACTGGTAAAACTCTAAGCGCTATAAATTTGATACGGCTAAACTATAATGTGCCCGACGATCTTGAGAGCATCATAAGTACGGACAATCTAAATCTATACAATAAAATATTCAATTTAATTCTTAAAATAAAATGGGCACTTACAATGCTCGAAAAGCTAAAGAATAATAGTACAAGGCTACCGTATGCTAAACTCGAGATCGAGGACATTATTTCCCGACGACTTTTTATGCTTAAAATGTGGTTAATGTATTCGATTCAAAGTGTGCATAACTACATTTATGGTGTAGTGATCGAGATTTATAGTAAAAATTTGGATACAAAAATTGAGAGTGCCACAAGTCTGACAGAAATAATTAATATACATAAAGCATTCATAACGAAAATTTGTGACTTATGTTTTTTATCGACCGCCATGAATCCAATTCTTACCGGCATATTACAGTTGCTCGAATTAGTCTACGTACTGAAATTAAATTGGGATTCGCTAAAAACCGAAGGCGAATTTGTCGAAGTGAAGGCGATCGATGAAATTGAACAAACCTATATATGCTGCCATCAATATCTAGTCGATGCTCTTAACAAGGCTGCCTATAAGGATTCAAATTATCATTGTAAGTGAATTTGTAGCGATTTTTTTGATCAGATTTTAATTTTCATTTTATTTACAGTAACCACTCTGGCCGATGCATTTTCTTGTAGTGTTCCCTATTAATTTGTTTATTTTGTTACGCTTTTGTTGATAATACATATTTTTTATTTATACAAGTTCGATTTTTTAATATTAGTTAAAACGACATCTAACGTTGACTAGCTTGACTTAAAATAAAATATTTATTGCCATTGTGTCTTGGCTAGATAAGATTTCCAGATTTTTATTAAATTTTATTATCAATAAAAATTAATAATTTGATAAGAATTAATTAAAATTCATAAAATTGGATAAAAACTAATTTAAGTCACACGTATTGTTTCACCAAAATTGAAGCTACCAAAAACTTTTAACATTGGCCTTGTAATTTACTATATACAACTACAATCGTCTTTCTAACGCGTTTTGATTTATTTGGACTAGTGTGCGTTTCCTCAATTCGATCACAATATACTAACGATCACTTAATTCAGTTCAGTTAAAAAGACTCATCGAAATAAGTGGTGTCGCGAATTTATAGTTTTGGCATATTGTGATTAAAAATTGTTTAGTGGAATTAAATTTAAATAACCGTTAAATTATGGCAGTTCCTATCACATCACGAATTTATCGATCGATAATTTCGAAAGCTGAGCCATTGGTTCCAGCTAAATTACAACCCCTATGGAATCATCCAGCAGGTTCGTTAAATAAAAATAAACCAAATAAACAATTGTTATATAAGTGTCTCAAGGTCATTAATTGTTGTGATAATATTTTAGGTCCAAAAACGGTATTTTTCTGGGCGCCAGGTTTTAAATGGGTAAGTTGACGGAATATGTACCAATTTACAAATAAGATTGCGAACAATATTTTTTTTAAATTATTATCAACGATACTTTTATTTACTTGCTAATAATAAATTTTATAATCGCATGGTTGTAGATTTCTTTATCAATTTAATTTTAGAAGACATAATACTTATTATAAATAAGACAAAATATTTTTATATACAAGTAAACGTCAACATTAGTAAAACTGAGCGAGGAAAAGAGCAGCGGAGAGTCAAGGGTGTGATTTTTATGCGATCGTTTTATTCTGGAGATTGGAGAATATTGACACCAAAGTTTTTTACACGACCACATTGACATAGAATTTCCATTCATAATTAGAAAAAAATGTGTCATTGACCCCATGATAGATCTTACACATTTAAAAGGAAAACAATCCAAAAATTAGTTTTCCCACTTGTGTTTGTTTATTTAAATTTTAAATGATTTTTCAAGGGTGCATTAAACATTTGTTAAAACATTTTGTTTATAAATAAATAATAAATTTGTTTTGGTTTTAACACGATGCATGACAGGGGTATATTGTCAATCTCATTCAATATTCAAAACACTCACACGACATAGTTAACAATTTAAATTAGTTTGTTTTTATCAATTACTCTTAATTCTGTCTTATTTAAATATACTAATTTGAATCTGGATCGTAAATAATGCAAATTGGAGTCAATTATTTTTTAGAATTTGCAATGTTTTTATAGTAATAACTGAACTTCTGCTCACGTTGATGAACAGGCGGTTTAGGATTGGCACGTAGAACTTGCAGTCGCTAAGTATCGTTTTAAACTCGTTGTCGATTACCAACAAATTGAGTAACAGAGAATTAAAAAGATCTGCAAATAGAATATGTAGTAAAACGAGAAAGAATTGAGAACAAAGGATCATTGGAATTTTGAGATTATCTTTCCTAATAATCTTGCACTACTTTTGGTGTATGTATTATGGTAAAAGTGAGTAGTGAACGAATGCTATAATTTGAGCAACAGTCTGTTTATTCGCAATATAGCATGAAAATATAAGGACGTTTTTACTGTTTGGTAATGTGCATTGCACGGTGCATATGAACAATACAATGGCTTTGAAAACTGTATGAGAAAATGGTCACCTTTTTCCTTTCCATTATTTTGAGCATTATCTGATTTGTTTCCAAACGTAAACTTGCAAGTCGAGCAAGTTCGTTTCTTAGAGGCTTCTGATTTTCTGTAATATCAAATGTCCCTCTTTTGGACCTGTGAATAGTCCTAGCATACCCGGGTTTTAGAGGAAAGTGAGTTCTTTTTGCCTTAATAACTGTATTCCGATTAAAAAGAACCGTCGGAAATCTTAAACTTATAGCTATTGCGTCTCTGAAAATGCTTTTTGTACAATATTCGCGGTTAATTTTGTAATTATAGACCGTCGATGTCAATTTCCTTCATAGATTAAAGCTTCTGACGAGCAGCGTGGTCTTGTTTTATGAATTTACCGAATTTCCGTAGAACGACGAACCCCATCAGGACAGAGCACAACCACTTGTTCTTGCGTGAGGAATCATGATTTTATGGAAGCTAAATCTGTATCATTTAACTAATCTCCATTACCAGCTTTTGTTAATATTGATGCGAATCCCGCGTTTTCTTGCCTCTAAACCTCGGTTAGGTTATAAAATTTGAAAGTTTTCAACAATTAATCACTGTTATCCGTTGCTTGTACAAATTGGTGTGACTCTAACGGTGGCCAACTGCCGTAAATATCCTATCAAGAGCACGTGCATCCCCATAAACGGAGTACATAAATTCCTGTTATTTCCTTAAGCCGCACTTTCGTTTGGTCAGAATTCTCAACTCCATTGATAGAGACCTCCATCTTGTGGTGATAAAAAAGACTCGTAAAAGACTTCAAAACGAGCATGTTATCATTACAATTGCACCACTACCTCCTTGGCTTGTCTTAGGAGGCGACTCACACTCAAATGTAGGAACATTGGGCTAACTACCCGCATTCACAAAAAACCTCTTTGTTAGAAGTTCAACAAAATAAAATGTGGATACCTCTAAAATTTTACCAGACTCTCGCTTACTATAAAGGTTACTCTGTTTAGGATCGGTACGAGAAACGTGCACCAACCACTGCGCTCTGATGATGTGAACGTTCTATTATGGGATGTACTAAAAACTTAGGTTGTCGGTGCTGATTCAGCCACTTTAGGTATGGTAAAAATTAAACCCACAAATGATTGGTTTGATGACGAGTGACGTCTTACTGTCGAGCAAGATAATATTCTTTATAAACTCGTGCGAATACGTTTTAAAATCGCACGGAAGAACGAAGCGATTATTGCTATAGGAGAACCGCTAAAAGAATTTGTAGACGGAAAAAGTGTGAATGGAGGAAGGCTGAACTCTTAAGAGTACAATAATTCAGCAATGGGCACAGTTCGCAGCATACCGTCAGAACTAGGTATATCGTCATCCGGGCGCAGAATGCAAACCTCCGATCGACACATGGAAGGAGGATTTCTCTGATTTACTCAATGTTCAATTAGAGTCAAATTCTGTATTTGAAAACTGTTAAATGCAGACTGCTGAAATGTGCATAGAGGCCCCATACTACGAGGAATTCACACTGGTCATACAGAGACTAAAACAAAACCGTTTCCCTAGGGTTGATTGCATTGATTTCGAGCTCTTGATGTTTGACGGATATACTTTGTGAAACTATCTTTTCGACCTTATTCGAGTAGCATGACAAAGAAAAGTTATGCCTGATGAATGGAAAGTGGCTACGTTGTACCATATCCTTAAAAAAAGAGATCGCTCAAAATCTGAAAACTATCGCGGCATAGCTCTCCTTTGCACAGCACACTCTAATTACTGTCTTACATAATATTGAAGAGATTCAATCCGCTAACGGGTGGGTGACTACCTCGAAGGATGGCGTCCGAATCGCTCTATCACTGATCAAATTTTTCGCTGAAGATAATTCTTTCTATATATTACGCAACTGCTCGTGACGTACCTCAGGTGTTCTTGAATTTCTAACAAGCCTATGACTCAACCCATTAAGATAGCTAATGGTTTGGTTTGCGATGTCTGGGAATATCTGACGAGATCGACTTGTCTTCTTCGGGTTGTCTAGAACAATACAAAGAACAAGTTCGGGATCAAATCCGATTGAGCCAGAATGTTGATTTAGTACGGGCTAATTTTATTATATTATTATTATCGTCAGCATATATCAATAACTCAGAACGTGTAAGGCACGGTTTCACGCAATCTATAAATCCTATAATTAAAAGAGGTCTAAGGTGGTTCCCTCGGAGTACACCAGGCAATACCTTTATATGGACATCACACTTGAGCTATTTGAGCCTATCCTCACGTGTAAAGTATGATCGATTAGACGCGTTGTCATGTAAAAATATGAAATTTGAACCATTTGACAATAGTCATGCTTATTAAATGCGATGATAATGGCACATACTTGATATATTCGATCACGAATTCTGAAAACTAATAATCGAACATCGATCTACCAGAGAAGGTACACAATTGTAGAAAGGTAAAAAGTACTGATCAAATTGATTTCATTTCCGTTTTTTAAACGAAACATCATAACTTCACAATAATAATATATTGATAGCACAATCAAACCTATTATACGTGTCGTTATATTCCCTGTCATAAAAATAAAATAACAAGACATAAATGACTTAAATATTGTCTTTATTATAATATAAAGACAAATGAATTGTGTATTCTAAGCACGTCATCCGGAAAGTACGTACGACACATTACCTTAATAGGAATATTATAGTCAACGATAGCATAGAGGTGGGGAACATCAAGTTCGAAACTGTACTAATGGCAATCTGCCTGTCCCTAAATCATTTACGATCACTTGATTAAAAGTGCAAGTGCGTGATTTGTCTACTAGAGTAGACTATTTCCACTATGTATTGTGGTTTCTTTGTTCGAGAGGTACTAACTCTAACAGTTCTGTAAACTTTACAAAAGAACTTAATAACGGCACTCACTAAAAAATGTTGTTCTAGAAGTTTCTTGTAAAAGAAAAACGAGCTTTAAAAATGCGCTCATTAAAAATAAATTTTGCGAATATATTGATTACCCCTCGTATATTAAGTGATGATATCAAATATTTCCTAAATTAGGCAGTTTTAATTGCCCTCACAATTAGACTTCAACACCTTTAAAAATTTCTAAATTAGGGAATTATAAATCGTTGCAAATTAACCGAAAACGGCGATGATTTTATTCCATGCTACCATAATTGACGAGTATGATTATTGATAAATGAGTCAACAAACGAAAGGAGATAAATGTTTATATGGAACTCAAGTTATAGGATTTACTCCCGAAACACCACTGGCGTGAAGCATGAGGATATTACAGTTATAGAAATAAAGCAGTGCATTCATAAATTGGAAAGACCAAACACGATATGAAAAAGTTAAATAATAGCAAAAACTAAGAAAAAATTCCAAAAAATCTGAAGAACATCCTAGAGCATAATATAAATACACATAGTACTACCATCATAAGAAAAAAACAGTT
Organism: Tipula confusa; assembly: GCA_963556175.1. Lineage (NCBI taxonomy): Eukaryota > Metazoa > Arthropoda > Insecta > Diptera > Tipulidae > Tipula > Tipula confusa. Next base: position 217,447,629 of record OY744476.1, read on the forward strand.
TACCCATTGATGTTCCAGATGTCGGGTTGATAGAATATAATTAACATTTAGTATAAATATATAACATTTAGGCGATTATACATATACAAATATTTTGATTATTTTAAAACGATACCAGTAGCGACATCTAGAACGTCAATAGGCTAACATTCAAATGACTCTTCTCTCACATAGCCATCTCTCATTAGTATTCGTCAACACCCATACATAACAATATAGTTTGTCAACATTTGCAAAGTATTTAGGTATTAGTAGGGGACTTGTATAAAACACAATTTTCAATAACAATAATAATAAAACGGTTTGTACAGGCAATTGCGGGCACGTACCGAATTAACAAACTAGCTTCATCGGATTCGATCCCGAGCTTGTATTTCGTATAGTTTTAAACAATCCAAAGCAGATAAGTCGTCCTCTATCCCGAGGAGCCATCATCGCCGACAGCAACCTCTACGATAAATAGAGGTTCTCCTTTCAGAGATCACTGCACCATAAGTTCAGATCGACTAGTAAAACGTGACCGAGTCAGCTGTTTGCTTGCTGTCCTTTTATTTCATAAACGAGATCAGGGATATTCATTAAATTTCTGATCTCGTGGTTGAATAAAACTCGGTAAGTGTCGTCATCGTCGCGTTTGGGGTCATAAATCAACCGCATGATTCTTCTCTTGAAAATCATTAAGCATCTCTCATACTTATCCGTCAGGATCCAACTGTCACACCCAAACATGACCAGGGGCCTGATCAACACCTTGTACAACTTTAACTTGTCGGCATTTGCAAGGTATTTTGACCCGAGGTATCGGAAGCTTGTCACTACTTCAAATGTGTGGTCACACATTTGTCAAAATCCACTACTAAAATCCATTGCGTCTGGATCTTTAAAACCGGTGAGCATATATTTTCTTTTTTGATATCGTTGGACCGTTTATTCCAATTACCCAGATATCATCTGCATAATATGCCAGAACTTGGTTAGACTGACGGTACAAGATATTGTCCCATGAGATGTTTCACTTTTACAAAAGATAAATTCTAACATGAGATTAAAGAGTATAGGAGAAAGAGCATCTTCTTGCCGTACACCATGCTTCTAACTAGCCAAAATTCCTGATTGACCTTGTTCTCAACTTTGGCACATCATCGTGACTGCATATTACTGTCATTTTACATAAACGCACATATTTGTCAGGTATTTCTAGACATCGCAAAGCTACGTGATTATAACCATGGCGGATGTTTTGTCGTTATTTTAATTATTCAGATATTTCGTGCATATAATTCGCTAACGCTACATATTACTGTCATTTTTCATAAATGACAGTAATATGTAGCAGTGGCGAATTATAAATAGCTTCTGCTGAAACATAGGTTTCGTTTTCCTGTGATCCCTGACTTGTACGAAAACTGGCCTCTTAGCTTTTCAGTGACCAATTGCCTTCAAATTTGGCAGTCGACCGATAAGATCTCACATCTTGGATGACCCGAGACCTTCCCTTAGAAATTAACACTGGTCAATTTGACTTCGGGACGTTTTACGAGGGTGTGTCTATATTTCCAAGTGGAAATTTTTATGAGGAAACCCACAATGAGGTCGTGTGCGATCGCAAAGTACATCATTATTTTCCCACTATCGGTTGCTAGATCATCCAGGCTGTTGTAAAAGAAGTCTTTATCTTTGAGGTCATCAGTGGGCGCAAGAACACAAATGATTGTGTTATAAACTGCTTTGAAAGCCAAAACAGCTTTTTTTACCTGGGTCCCAAGAAGAAAAAGAACACCAAGATTGCCGAGGTAATCTCCACTGTAAACTTGGGACACAAGGTTTCCACTTTTTGGCCATCGAGTTTTTGTAGGGCAAAGAGTTTCAAGCGATACTCTTTCATGGTTGATAGAGTGCCATCAAACGCCTCTGATTTTCTTAGCGACTGGCCACGTACCAATCCTAAGATTTGTTTCCGTTAACATAAGCGGTTTACAACTGAAGTGTTTTCTAGCGATCCAACCTTTGTTTAGTCGCCTTTTTCGTTAAGAAGTGTATTATGAATCACAATTAGCATACTACTGCTAACAATTTTTTAATATTTAATGGATCGCAACTATCGTTGGCATGCTGTATATAGACAATGGACAATACGATATTCATCTCAAACGTATCAAGCATTGATTCAATGAAGATCTATTATGACATAAATGGAATACAAATGTTTACAAATTACGCCTTCAACTCATTTAAGTTAACGACTAAATGTTCCCTAAAATAGATCGAGTCATTGCAAAATAATGCGGGCCTCATATAATCATTAATCAACTTTTGATTTGTATAAATTTTTCACTTTCTATTTATCAAGACCGAATGACTAAATACCCAACCGAGCTATTCTAATAATAAAATGATTTTGTTACAAAATCAATCCAAATCAAGATTTAACCAATGTATCTTTTTCACACAGGGTCTAGTTTTTGCTGGATTAAGTGATTTAGCATCACGCCCACCGGAGTCACTTTCGATTGGACAATCAGCATCATTAGCCGCCACTGGATTTATTTGGTCACGTTACTCTCTAGTAATAACACCAAAGAATTATTCACTATTCGCTGTCAACATGTTTGTCGGTTTGTCGCAAGCTTTACAACTGTATCGTGCATGGGACTTTCAACGCAAGAATAAAGCAAATACATTGTAATATATTATTGCTAAATATGCTCGTAGCGCTCGTGGTGGTAATATATACATTTTAAATGTGTGATAACTAAAAAAACGCAATACCTCTGTGTCCGTTATTTAAGAAAATTAGGCAATATTTTAGTTTCTATATATGTATCATGTAAATATCTTATGTTATAAATAAATAAAAAAAAAAGTCTCAAACGAATATGCATTAAAAATGTTAAAACCATTTTATATTATTGTACAAATAAAATTTATTAATAATATTACAAAAACATTTTTTATAAAACTGATCGATCGTTTATTTAATTTAAATGAGCTGCGTACATCAACATCTTTTCATTCATGAGTTATTAATATAAGTCAGTGGTTTGTCATCGGTTTTTCGCGGACTGAAATACGAATGGACTTTAAAGCGGCTGCACGAAGACGTCTACATGTAACACAATGTAAGGTGACTTTCTACCCTTTCTACTTGTTTACCAACGTAACGAGATTAAGAAGGATGCCAAGAGCTCATGTTTAACGGGTTACAGGTAGGTGTACATTTTAGAGTAAAAATTTCGAGAGTAAAAAATGAAATGTAAACGGCACTTATAGTGCTATTTATAGACGGTACCTTGCAAATGAACAGAATTAGCGATGCAAACGAACAAAAGTAGCTACAATTAGTATAAGTTACTTTTTAGAATCGGTTACCTCCGTAACATCTCAGACGGATTTATTTTGCTATCTTTAAAATTCACCTCACTATCAGAGCATTTTTGAGTCTAACACTAAATAACCTGAAAATAAAACTTGTAAAGCTACATAAAATGTAATTTAAACAATATTTTTAAAGAGTGAGGAGGACCCCATCTGAGATTTTTCCGCGAGATTTTAGTCTCATAGTAAATCTCACAATAATAAAATATTCTCATGTGAACAATTTAACCGTAAATCCTCTCCAGATTTTCTATCACTCGCAGCTCCAAAATGAACACCTACCTTAAAAAGAAATATAATTTCTTTGGGTACAACCGCTGCCAAAGCGTTTGGTTAAAATGAAACAACTAATGAGTGATTTTTTTTGCTTTTTGGTTTTCGTGTATGTCACGCATGATTAGCGACATCTGTCAAAGTAAAATGGATTCAGTTAGCATTGCCATTTTTGTTTTGTTTTTTAAAGTGACATAAAAGATGCATCGGCCCATGAGTTCTGCACACCAATAGGGGGTCAAAGTTGTGTTCATCAATATCACCGATCGTAATCGGGTGTGAAAATGTCCCTTTTGCATCCTTCACCTATAGATTCGACCGCGGTACCTCCCGTTCCAAGCGCCACCTCTCTAACCACTGCGCCCCTCGCTCGGTAAATTTCATCGTGGAAAGACTTACACCCCAACAACGGTTACAAAATTATTGAGTTTTATTATCAAAAATCGTGTTTAGTGAAGAATCTGTTTCGCTCACTTCTTCCAGTTTAAGGTCCGACCTACTGAGCAAGCAATTCAAGCCATTGTGGCCAAATTTCGGACCACTTTCACGTTGTGATCTTGAACAGAAAAAAACACTGTTTGGTGCGGTTTGGCCACAACATTACCGTCAATGGCGCTCGATATCGTTCAATGATTTCGGACTTTTCTTTGCCCAAAATCCCAAATAAGTAAGGACAACTTAAAAAAAAAAATTAAAAAAATTGAAATGGGTCGGCAGGGTTTTGCTAAACAAAATTGCCAAACCTTGTCCGAATATTGCAAAAATGTGGATTCAAAGCAGCTGCTCGCACTATTAATTGTTTGGTAGTAATGGGTCCGATAATTTAAAGATAAAGCCATTGCTTATTTATAGATCATTGGACCCTAGAGCCATGAAAATAATTGACAAAACCAAACTAGAGGTTTTTTTTTTGATTGCTTCGCTCCATAGAGGTGGAACGATATTAATAAAAGAAACCTAACCTTCAAGGTGTTACTTTTTTTACACAACCCGCTGGACATCAAGCATTACATACATAGCTCATTTAATCGTTAATCAGAGGGTAATTTCCACCTTTAAGATCTTCTGAAAAATATTTGAAGAACTTTTAAGTATGTTTTGAATTTAATGGATAGTGATTCTGACCGAAGTTTCTTATGTATGGAAGCAATTTATACAAACGGTTCCTAAAATTTCCTTTTCAGTATTCCTGTCATGAGGAGAATAGCCTATCTTCAGATTTGTTACATTCGCGGAATGCAGTCAAACTTTGCAACCGTGAAATACCATAAAGCTTCCACAAAACCAGCTGTTTTACTTCTCACCGAGACCAACATTTTCGACTCTGGTATTTATTCGGCCATCGATAATAACGGTTGCTCCTTAATCCATTAGTTTATTTACCATAGCGTTCCAATCTTAGTTATTTTGGCCACAGTACGAATGATTTCAGCTTTTTATGGGTTAAAATCCATGCCTCAAAACACTCCCTGTTTCTATGTGGCATTTATCGAAGCGAAAATATCTCAAAGAGCTCCGCTCATTTTGGATGATACTCTGTCTGATTCCCTTGAGCGCATCCTTCAGAAATCACGAAATGCTGAAACCGCTATGGCAGGTGATCTCAATGTCCACAATGACAAGTGGTTTCCATATTCCGTTACACCGGCTGAAATATTTTAAGCTTTAACCCAACAATCACAGCTTGTACAACAGCCTACGAGAATACAAAATAGGGTCAACGATACAGACCCGAAAATTTGCTGCAATCTCTAATTTAGCTGATTCTAACTTAACACCCCCGATTATCTCGCTAGCCAGTTGGTCGATGCGCCGCATTAGGTTGGCCCTAGAGTTGTCGCTAAAGTTCTTGCCAACACAAACAAGTCAGCCGGTCCTGATGGTCTTCTCCCAATGGGTCTCTAATATTGTTGGAAACTCCTGTCAAAGCAACTATCATATTTGTTCCACAGATTTATGTCTTCTGGCATTTCCTCCTCTGTCAGAGAACTGCTAACTTACATCTTGTACCAAAAAAGGGCAGCAAATTGGACCCTTCAAATTATCAACCAATCGCTATCATCTCGGTGCTTTCCAAAGTACTTGAAGACTTCCAGCTGATGAAATATTTGCAAAGGGTGTTCCGTAGGTGACGTAATTAATGTTGTCACTGAATAAAGGAACAGGAGGGCAGTTGGCCTTCACGGTTCGTTAATTTTGATGGATTATGAATTTTTTTCTTTGCCGCACAATCCAAGTGGTGGGGAATAGTGTGACTTCCGTTCCACATTTTTTAAACGCTGGTGTCCTTTAGGGATCCGTTATTTTTCCGAGCCTTTTTCTAAGATTCATCATTGATTTTTTTTCTATCAGCAAGTTTCAATCCATGCTCCTATGCAGATAACAGCTCACTTTCCACCTCTTACTGTTCACCTTCTTCTTCATCGCGAAACGATTCTCTCGCAGAAGGCTATAAGAAGGATCGCCTTACGCGAGATCTCAATACTATTGTTGAATAGGATGAAGTCAACACGGTTGAATTCAATCCCAACAAATTTCAATCCTGTGGTTTTCCTGCCCGAACTAAAGTTCAATTTGTCGCATTTTCTGCCTGGTAAATCCAGCTTTGCTATACGTCTGACACATTTATGTCTTGGATTTTTACGACGATGTAAGTTTTACTTTACTTCATCAGAAACACTTACAATATACAAGATTGGAGTATAATTCTCATATTTGCGCTAGTGCACCGAAAACTCATTATTATTAACTCACCTCGATCAGGACCAAATCTGAGCATCTCGAATGATTAGGGACGTAAAATTATAATCTAATCTTTATTCTCTTTTCCATAGGCGTAATGTGATGCGTTCTTTCCAAGTATACTTTCATGAGCATTGTTCATCGGAGCTTTATGAATGTATGCCTGCTTTGTCAAGGGCCGCGTATAATTTAAGATGGCCTTTGCACGATACAATCTGGAAATCAAATTCGCCAGGACAAAAAATTTAAAAATTTTTTTTTGTTCGGTGAGCGCGAATATGGAATGAACTGAATGTCGAAACGTTCCCCTTGGCATACAATTTACAGAGATTCAAACTAAATATTAAAAGTAAAATACTGAAAACTTATATTCTTTTTTTCCCTCCCAATCCATTCTTTCCCGTTTTAGTAGAGATGTTTGTTTGTTGTGCTAGAACATTCAAAATCACCCACTTTAAACAGCGGTTGGGAAATCGTGCTAAATATGCGCAGCTAAATCCAGCATCAATTTGATTGGTAAACATTCAACAAAAATCGAAATAGAAACAATAGCAATACAACGTGCTTAAGTGACTATCTTAAGCGACAAACCAAAGTAAACTAACAGGGCAGAAATAAATGAAGAAGTCCCCAATAAAGTAACATGCTTTACAGCTTCTAACTGAATATACAAAAAGGACAAATGTTGCCGAATATCAGATAAATTGAATGAGGGAGAGTGTACTATACTAATAGTACAGTCCTAGCGACGAATAAAGACAACTCGAAATATGTAACATTTATACACGTTTCAATAAAACTTATACGTAGTGCTTAGGTTTAACACCCCTCAACATAATATCGCGATACTGATATAGACAAAACGCGTATTTACGATTCCACTTCATTCACATCATTGTAAATACAAAACGTAAAATTTTAATATTTTATTGGGTAAATATTGTTTGCTTTTCGAATATGTCTAAAATAGTAAAAATACCATAAATAAGCGTATATAGAGAAATTTATCGATTGGGCACTTTAACAAAACTATTTGAATAGTTTATTGTAAACACATGCGCTACTTCACCATCCACATCGGTTAACTATTTGCTGGAAATTTTAACTAGACATAATTATAGTCAAATATATCCGAAGTGTCAACAAGTTGCCTCAATCTATATAATCCAAAATTGGTGCTATATATATATATGGTGTCCGTACCAAAATTTGGTCTGTGAACCTAACAGCTGCTTACAAACGATGTATCAACAGTTGGTTATTGAACAAAACCAAACCCAATACTAAGTGTGAGTCTGACATATTATAACAAGAGGGTGAAAGTTTAATGAACCATCGCATAAATAAATGGAATAGGAAATGTACATACACACGAATTATAGTTCTGTGTCACGTTTATATTACGTCGAAGCGGGTGATGAGAAGAAAAAAATCGAAAATTACATGTAATTTAACACTGTATACCAGTGATAATTGTAATATCACGAGTATGACATGGTTTAGTTCCAATGAATAAAAGTAAAATTGGATATGGTCTGTATTGTAGTGATTCCGTGCTAAAATTGAAATAATGCTTTCGATTGGCTGGATACATAAAAAAATTGTATCAAAGGCACGTAGAAATAGCAATAATAAATAATTAATTTAATTGATTAAATTAGTTCGGCTCTAATGTTTGGCAAAACACTATCTCAGACTTGACAAAATGATTGACATAACTGTTTGATAATTTCTCAACGAAGCTATTTTCATGCATTTGACAGTTTTAGATAAGATTTTGGAATTATTTTATTATAAACGCAACGGCTATCACTTAAATATTTAATTGCAAAGCATAAAATATGACATCATGTCCAACGTCGTACAACATATGAGTGCCCTAAAGCCACTCTTTATAAACTATCTCCACGTTTCATAAGCTTGGAGGAGCAAGAATAAGAAGGCTAACGATATTTGTAAAAGAAGACATAAAACAATATTAAGTATAAAAGTTATAGATGAAATTATGCAATCAATATTCAGCAAAATGAGCCATTTACTGCAGGTCGAACATCTATATGTGACATTTGCTCTGGGGACAAACCAACATAATGGCTTATGGATTCAAATAAAATTCCAGATCTTTTAGATTTTATTTTTTTTCCTGTATCTCCAATTTTAGGAGCATAGGGCGTTACTATTCTGAACCATCTTACTCTATTTGGGGCTATTGCTTTAATTTCCGACCATGTATTTCCCAGGTGTTTTGCCTCTGCTAGCATCGTTGTCTTCCATGCCATTGCTGGCCTTCCAACTTTTCTTTTTCTTTGCGGGTAGCAGTCTAATGACATCCTCGTTATATCACTTGATGCCTTTCTCAGTGTGTGGCCAATTCATCTCCTTTTCGTTCAGTTTATTTCGGTCTCAATGTCTGACTGACATGTTGTTCTGTGCAGATTGATGTTACTAATCGTGTTAGGCCAGAAACACTTAAGTATTCATCGAAGGCATTTGTTTACGAACACCTGTAGCTTCTGTATGATTTTTCCTGTATGCTTCTATGTCCCACACCCATACAGTAGGATCGATTTCACAGATGAGTTGAACATTCATATCTTGGTCTTGCGCGATAGAACAGAAGTATTCCAGACTTTGTGTAGAGTGTTGAATGCATGTCTGGCTTTATTTATACGTTTGTGTATGTCTTCTTCTGTTCCACCTGCTTTCATTACTGTGCAACCAAGGTATACGAATTCATTTAAATCTTCAATTTGGATATTGTTGATGTGCATCGGTGTGGTTATATTTGTTGAGTCTCATCGTCTTGGTTTTCTTGATATTAATCTTGAGACCAACTTCGTTAGCTAGATCTGATAGCTGTTGCACTTTCTGCTGCATGTCGGAGTGTTTGTGTGTGAGCAAGCATATGTCGTATGCATAGTCCAAATCATTGAGTTTATCAGTTAACCCCTATTGAATGCCATTAGGAGACTTGTTATCTAGTTTCCGCATTACACTGTCTAATACGATTAGGATCAGCATTGGTGAGAGTACGCAGTCTTGCCTTACTCCTCGAGTGTTGTAGTATGTCTCACTTTGTTTGCCTTTGTATTCAATTCGGTTCCCAGTATCCCGATATATTTCTTGTATGCGTTTAATTAATTTCTTTGAAATGTCCATTTCACAAAGTGTCTGCCACATTGCGTTCCTGTTTATCGTATTAAATGCGCGTTTAAAATCGACGAAAAGCATATACAATGGTGAATTCCATTCATTGGATTGTTCAGTGATGATACGAATTGTATTGATGTGATCAGTGCAACTTCTTCCTGGTCTAAATCCAGCTTGTTCGTTTCTTAATTTTGCATTGATCGTAGGTGAGATTCTGCCAAGGATGATCATTGCAAGTACCTTTATTGTTGTGTTGAGGGGGAGATACCTCGCCAGTTCTTGCATTCGCTTAGGTCACCTTTCTTGGATATCGTAATTATCAAGCCTTCTTTCCATTTCAGTGGAATTCTCCCAGAATTCCAGACTTCTTAGATTATTGGTGTTAATATGCTTGCAGTTGTAGATGAATCTCCTTTGAATATTTCGGCGGTTATATTGTCTGTTCCAGCGGCCTTATTGCTGTTCAGTCTACTAATGACATCTTTAACTTCCCGTTCCGTTGATGGATAGGTGTTGCTAGTTTCGTTATTGGTGTCAATTGATGACTGGAGATTTTCGGGGTCGGCGACGACGTCTTTTTTGGAATATTCCATCCATCTCTTTAACTGCGCTTCATCTGTTGTTAGTACTTGACCATTAGCGCCCCTTATAGGTTGTATGTTTGTAATTTTAACAGTGACCTTTCTTACACACTGGTGTAGTGCTCACATATTTTGGATTGCTGCTGCCTCTTCAGCAGCTTTGAGAATGCTTTCTGTATATTTTATTCGATCATTCCTTGCCATCTTTTTTACTTGATGCGCTGTTTCCTCGTATCTACGTTTCACCTCTTCCCTTGTTATGTTGGCTTATTTGCAACTTAAATTGACGGCGTTCCTCAACTTTTTGCCATGTATCCTCACTGATCCAAGGTTTCCGATTGTATTCTCTGTAGCCGAGTACGTCCGTGGCAGTCTTGATGTAGGCTTCTTCTGTTTGGTTCAACCTTCCTTCTATAAGATATTTTAGATTTTTACGTAACGAAAAAGATATCCGAAAACTATGTTTACAAAGAAAACAGTAACAAACCCATTCGTCATACTCTCTTGTTGATCAGTGACGGAGTTTTGCTCAGAAACTATAGACAGTGACAATGTCAAACGTCATGTTCCAACTAAGGTTCAAACAACAAAGTTTCAAACAACAAAGTGTTATCAACAGATATCAATCGATCGAGCAGTTGAACACTCTCCGGCATATCAGAACCAACAATTTTACTGCAGCGTTGTTCAACCACAACAGCGATGATGAAGCTCAATTAAATTTTTTTTTAAATAGTCTATGACATAATTATCACCAATAAACGATCATTTCTTTTAAGTTGATGAATCATCCATAAATACGTTTACCAGTTAATAAAATATAAATTTTACGCAACAGGATCTTTATTAACTAACGAAGTTCGATTCAATAACACCTAATTCTTCCACATTTTCCAATTATTTATGATATTTCAATAGATTCCATTAAAACTTCCGATGTACTCAATGTCAAAAACATCATTTTGCCTAACTGCCGCATCATAACAAACAAACTTTGTTTCCGCTTACTCCAATATTGCGCCGAATTTGGTAAAAGTATACATAATAAATTCGAATCTATACAGGATTCTATATAATCTTTATCACCTATATCACTTTTCAGGAGGTATTTTCCATATCAGAGGCTCGAAATGCTCGAAATCATATAAAAGGTGTCTTTTATGTCTGGATTAAAAACATGAGGGTATCTTAAATAAATTTCAGAAAACGACCACTCCTCGACATATTGATCGTATGCCTGTTATAGGTTTCTCCCGATGACCCGGACCCAAATTTAAGTATTTGTCTTCACTCCATAATAATGTATGTTGATGACCAAGCAATTTTCTTGTGCGTCATCAAATTTCAACGATTCAGACCAAAAAACTTTCATTAATTTTTACATTACAATGAGCATACACCGGTTTATTTATAAGATAATTTACCCAATTTTTTACAGTATTTTTACTTACGAATCCTTCCAAATATGAGGATTTATTCAAACATGTCGTTTTATATGCACATTAATAGCAGAATCATCATCCAATTCTCGCGGTATTTACTATAGTATTCACATTAACAGGATTATTTATAACTTGACCAAAGATTTTATGACTTCCTTGTTGATACACAAATCGTCTAATCTTCATACATATATAAAGTCGACACACAAAAGGTATAAACAAAACAAGAGCAACAATGACAAACGACAACTTCAGTAAAATTAGAATATGTAAAGACAAATCAAAGCCTGCTCACATAACAACAGTCGACGCTAAAATAAACAAAACAAAAAAAACGAGAGCGAATATGGAAGAGTTATGTTGTTTCATTTGTCAAAGACATCCTAAGGTGGCTTTGATTGTGCTAACGTTACACATTTTCGTGACTCTTTTTCACAGGTTTAGTGCCGTAAAATATTTTCAATTTTATAATAAACTCGAACACGTATTAACTACTCTTTGAGCCTTTGGTAGTTAGAGAATTGTTCGGAGAAAAACGAAAAACACAAAAAACTTAGTTAGGAAATCGGCAACACGAAGTAAAACTATTCTCGACTAGCAATGATTGAAACTTCTAATCAAAGATATTAAGAAACAATCGATTCATATACTTGACTGGCCAAAAGGATGCTAGATACCTATTCCCGAATACGACACGAAATCGATAAAAATACAAAATGTCTAAAAAGATAAGTCAGATAAAAAATAAGAAAAGAGTTATTAAGTACCAATTACTACATATGAATTGTATTTTAGTTGTAAAATGGTCGAGATGAATTTCGTTATTGACGAAAGCAAACCGTCTACTTCTTATTTTGGTATTAAAGCAAAGAAATATATATTTAGGATGTGATTATACTATCAGCGAACGTCAAGTCATATTTTGGGAAAGATCATTCTTACTCTAAACCAACACTTTCCACTTCCCAAATTCCCAAAAATTTGGACAAACCTTTTTGGTAAATTCTTAATATTAACTTTGAATCCATAGTTGTGTTGTAATACAAAATAAAATTTCCAAAAAACAAACACGATTGGAACCCCCTACATAGAGATATACGATATTATTCTCATTAAATTTCCATCTTGCTACTATTTATGTTTCTTATTTAAAAAAAATGTGTAATTGAAAATAGAAATTAACTAAAAATACACAATTGGAATTATAATTAAAATCTTCTTGTACAGTAACATCGTAACAACAGTTTAGTAGTTTTCCCTGCTGTCTGTTCTGAGACCGAAGCATATCAACTCATTTGCAATTTATTTTTAAACCTACCTTTTCCTATATATTTCAGTTAAATTTTTATTGATATTCTGGGTCTTTATTAATCCGTCGCCTATTGCACTTCACTTTCAAATGTTGGAGCAAACATTTTGTTGATCAATACCTTGGTTTAATAATGATATCTTGGAAGCCTCAAACAGCAAAATCGTGCGTGGCTTGACATAAGAGTAAAATTCCAATTGATTGTGGTTAACCTATACTAAATTACGTAAGAGTCCTTGCACATTATCCGTGACGTACTAAGGGACTAGAGACATGAAACGCGAATGAAAAAGCAATGTGTTCACTTGTATACAGTTGATGCATTTAATAGCCAGCTTTCTAGCATTTCTCAAACATCAATTACTTTGCCAATGGGTCAAGAGAATGATGATTCATCTAATGAATTTAACTATATAGGATTTAACGAGCTTGAAGTTGCCCTTGTGATTAAGCATGTCAAATCAAATGCTGTTAGCCACTGTGATATTGTGCCAACCATTATCATTCCATATTGTACTCACACCTTTAATTAAGCAACATCCGCACGTGAAGTTTTCCGATTGTTGGAAAAGCTATTCTTGGAAATACCTAGATAAGATCCATCGCCTTCCGCAATATCTTCTGTTTTGGGTAACGTATAATTTGACTTGTTGCAAATTATGAACCAGTTACAATTTTCCGTATATTGCAAATTTTTTCCAGAGTTATGAATAATTGTGATCAGAGATATTCTCCATTTTTGTGGAATATTGCTAGTTTACATGATCATGTTAAAGATAAACCTAGTATAATTCCTTTATCATTTTTCCAAAAATAAGGTTATATCAAGACCTAATCTCATATTCCCATTGCCTCGAAATTCTTCGCTTTTCATGAATTATCTCATGTGCTAAATATCTCATGCGTTTATGTGTTAGATTTTCTGCTGCTGCATCAATACTTGAGGGTGTATTAACAGCGATATCCAGTTGACAGTTTTGTTCAAGTGCGGGCTTCTAATATATTGATCCCAATTGGTTCGTTTGTTAAACGTTTCAGAGTTGCTGACTTAAGGACGTCAGCACTTTAGGTTTTATCGGTGAATAGTCAGATGACAGATTATAACAATCGGTCGCATTAGCATAAGTACCTGCAATGCATGTTTTATCGGTGGGTCAGTAGGTAGGATGACCGGCCGTTACATAATCTAGGGGTTGTTACTGCATAATTCCAAAAAGTTATTTGCCTTGCGGTGTTGTTAGCCTTGATCCCCAATGGGTATGTTTAGCATTGAAATCACCTCCAGCGAGAAATTTATTACCCAGCTGACTAAAATAATCCATGAACACGGCAGTTTTTTTATCTATTAATTTAGAAGTATTATATCCGTGAAGCTTATTTCAGGTATTTACATTATTTCAATATTGTGCTCGATGAGGAAAGCTTGCACCTCTGCTTGGTGTTGTAAGAGGCCGTTTGGATCCCAAATGGCTATTTCAGGACATTCAATTTTGATTTTTTACCACTATATTACTACTAAAACAATTATTTCTTTATTTGAAAGAGACGTAAGATAAGAAGCTGGCCTCGGTAAGAGATGACGTCACTGATGGCGTTATTCACCAATGACTTTAAGCAGCCATATTTGTGGATAGTCACATCAAGGCTATAATAAAAGAAAATTTTATCACGTGGAGATTCTAGACCTCAGTGAAATCAGATGAAAAAAGTAGTGAAAGAAATACAAGCAATAGAAAAACATGATAATTTCTTCTAGAGACGCCGAACATGAACAAGTCTGGTTAACAGTAACAACTGTTAAATCGAAGAAAGCACTGATGGGATTGAAATCAATAAGCACTATTAACGAGGACCTCTAATCGACCATAGAAAGAACGCACAAAAACAACGTTAAAATAACCACACCGAAGCACATCAACCAACAATAAATTGAAGATGTAAACATGTCATACAAAATACTTCTCTCCTGCCACGTAAGACCAAGATACGAATGTTCACTTCGTGTTTTAAATCAGAACTAAAATATTCGAAAATAAATCATAAAGAAAACGCTGGTATTCGTAAATAAGAGTCTTCGACAAATATTGGGGTGCTTTCGGCCAAACACTATATCAAGCATCAAACTACACAGAAAAGGAAAGTTAGAAGGCCACAATGACTTGAAGAAGAACTGCAGAGTAAGATGGTCTAGCCTAGTATATGCCCTATACTTTTATAATGGAAACAAAGAGAAACAAAATAAATTAAGGACCTTCATTCAAATGACTACTGGATTGGCAGTTTATGTCACAAAAAACGGTTTATGAAGCTGTGTCGCGAGTATTTGTTAGCCACAAATGCGTTTCTTTTTCTAACATTTAATTGCTACAAAGGTTAATTTTATAATTAAGTAACAAACGATTTGTTTAAGGTGCTCACATGTTTTTGTTTTATTTATTGGAAATAAGCATTGAACGCATTCGAATCATTACATATGTTCCCCTGTATTTAACTTTTGTAGCTAACTTCACTTCTGATTAAACCATCAATCATGTGACACGTTAAAATCATAAAGCTAAATAAAAGATTTTTTATAGTTAAAATTTAATTGAGAAACATCCGTATTTCTTTTTTAAGTTTCCAGCTCTGCTTAGCCATAATTCCACCAGGTTATGAGACCAGTGGATGAAGAATACGGATATTTCGAAAGTAAAAAAATTAAGGCAAATTAATTGAATAAAGTGAAATTGATTTTCGGTGTTGTGAAATTCACATACGGAAAACTATGGCGTCAGCTGAGTCAAGATACCTCATTTCATAACTAAACGGAACTAATTATTTTGTATGGAAACAGTTACAGCAGCATGGACCGCAAATGATGAAAAGGCATGTTCAACAATTGCATTGAATGTAGAAGACGATTCAGCAGAAATGCATGGAAAATTCTTAATGAAATATATGAATCAAACACATCCAGCAATCGTGTGCACATTTTGAAGTTAATCATGCAACAGCGGCTTGATGAAGGCGGAGATGCGGAAAACACGAGAATTCCATGAACGAGCTATTTCGAAAGTTATTGGCGCTTGGTGCAGATTTTGGTCCGTAATTTTTTATGAGTTGTTGGCTTTTTTGCCACCAAGCTACGACGGTTTGGTAACGGCACTCGAGGGTAAAGAAGAGAGTGAATTGATACTGACGTAGGTTAAATCAAAGGTTCTCGCAGAATTCAAAAGAAGAATGGATCGAGGCGGAACAACGGATGACACTGCATTAAAAATTGACACATCAAGAGGAACGAAAGGCCAAAAAGGTGAAAATAAAAAGTCTGAGTGCTATTTTGCAAAAGAAGCGGTCACATCAAAAAGAATTGTCGAAGATACAAAGTCTGGCTCAACAAAAAAGAAGGAAGTAATCGGAAGACGAATCTAGCGAAATATAGGTGATGGCTGGATTCTCGATTCAGGTGCCACGTGTCACAATGCCAGTTCTAAGGATATTTTCGTCAATATTGACATGAATTGTACCAAAGCAAACAAGGCACAAATTTGACTCAAAGGGTGTGAAAGCAGTGCTGGCCGGTTATGATTACGAACCAAAGGCATATCGTAGTTACATTCCAGAAACCGATCGAGTCATAGTTAGTCGAGATGTCCAGTTCGTCGAAAGAGGCCATTTGTTACTTATCAAGTCCAGCAAACATTACCAACAGGAACAAATTATCGACAATTAAGGTTGAACAACTTTGAAAATGCAGAGAACGATCAGGTGCAAGAGAAATTAATCGATGAGGAAGTTCAGGAAAAGAATACAATACAGGATCACGTTCAGAATGAAGATGAAGAGCAAACTGTTAGACGATCACAACGCGCTAACAAAGGAATTTCACCAAAGAGACTTATTGAAGAAATGAACGTGGTGAATTCAGTCATTCAAGAACCTAAGTGCTACGTAGAAGCTATCAAGAGTGATCAAAAGAGGCTCTGGATTCAAGTAATAACAGATAAGATGAAGTTATTGATGGAAAATCAAACATGGGAGTTTGTGGAAATTCCAGCAGATGCAAATCTAGTTGGTTGCAAGTGGATTTACAAGCTAAAGTGCAATTCAAATGGAGAAGTAGTCAGACACAAGGTAAGGCTTGTTGCTCCTGATCATAATCAGTACCGTATTTCGCAGAAATACGGTACTGATTATGATCAGGTGTTTGTTCCAGTTGTTCGTCAAACTGCGTTCAGAACATTGCTTACAGTTTCAGCAAACAAGGGCATGAAGGTTTATCATTTAGAAGCGAAAACGCATGAGACAACCTCCAGGATTCAAAGTTGAAGGGGAGGAAGATTTAGTGGGTCTACTAAAAAGGAGTATATATGGTCTAAAGTAATCAGCGCGCAATTGGAACAAAAAAACTCATTAAATTCTCATCGATTTCGGTTTTGTTTAAAGTAAGAATGATCCATGCTTGTACACCTATACACACATGATGGAAAAATATGTTACGTATTAATCTACGTTGACGATGTGGTCATTGCTAGTGAAAACAACGAAATAATCTTCAAGTGCGAAACATTTATAATTTCGAAATTCAAGATTAAGAACTTGGGAGAGATTAAGGATTTCTTGAGTCTTCAAGTCAAGAAGGAAGCAGATGGCCATTACACGTTGAATCAGACTGCTTACATTGGAAAAGTGCTAAAGGATTTCCAAAAGTCTGATGCAAAGGAGTCCTCAGTTCCATTATCAGTTGGATATGGTTGTCCAGTCCAAACCAGGAGGATTGGAACGAATTGAAACGAGTATTAAAGTATCTCAAGGGTACTGCCGGATTGCGATTGTCACTTGGGAAGAGTGATGGTTCGAATCAGTTAATCGGTATGCAGATGCAAGTTGGGTTAATGATCGTGCAAGTAGAAAGTCACAATCTGGTTACATATTCAAGTATTGTAACGGTATTCTCAGTTGGTGCAGCCGAAAACAGGATTGCATTGCACTATTATCAATGGAAGCGGAATTTATTGCGTTGTCTGCAGCATGTCAAGAGGCAAATTGGATTCGTCGTTTACTCAACCATTTTGATCAAAGCATTGGGAAACCAATTTTCGAAGACAATGTAAGTTTTTTGAAATTTATTAAGAAGGAGAAATTGTCGTCACTTACCAAACATATTGATGTTCGAGGTATTTGTCAAGGATCACATCGACAAATGTATTGTTACATGTCGATATTGTCCTACGGAAACTATGGTGGCAGATTTATTGACAAAACCACTGGCGGGACCTTGTGTCAATGTTCTTTGGGATGCATGTGGAGTTAACTGATGATCCAAATGAGGAAGAGTATTGGAAATAAGCATTGAACGCATTCAAATCATTGCATATGTTCCACTATATTTAACTTTTGTAGCTAACTTTACTTCTGATTAAACCATCAATCATGTGACACGGTAAAATCATAAAGCTGAATAAAAGATTATTCATAATTAAAATTTAATCGAGAAACATCCGTATTTCTTTTTTAAGATTCCAGCTCTGCTTAGCATTAATTCCATCATTATTGCCATAAACTATTCTTCCTAGGGATCTACAAAAAAGTAGTAATACTCTATATGTGGAGTGGAACCGTCTTGTTCGAACCACAATTTAACTACGCCCACGAGGGCTTGGTAACATGTTGACAAATTGACGGAGCAACTTATTTCGAACCATTTGAATTTTTATGCAAAATATTTTTGTGAATATGGAAAAATATTTGGTTGCTGTAACAACCAAATGACAAGTGTAATATAGTGATATTTTTCATCATAGCCGATTCAGGTCAAGAATCAGTAGCTTTTAACGAAAATCAGTTTATACATTATTTTGTAATTGTTGCCTAATTTCTAAAACTAGAAGTCATGCAATCTAAACACACCTTTAAGCTGTTAGAAATGATTTATATTCGTAAAAAAATATTACAATAAAATGTACATAATTTTAATAGAACCACGTGCGGACATTTAGTTGAAAATCGGGTTGGATCCCAATAAAAGAAACGAGATAAATGAAAAATGTTATCACACATTGGAAGAAATTCGGTCAAAAACCTCACCGCATTGAGTCAAACCATAACAAATAAGATAAAATCACAATTAATATCGGATTATTGGGTAAACACAGGCGACAAATCCTAGATTAAAATTCTACTACCTCTATTATTGTCACGATGTGGGCAATTCATACCATTATTTTTTTTTTATTTTGATGGCAAAATATTTGTATGACTTTCGTTGGTTTTTTTGATGGCCTCAACATATTATTATATGATTCATGGCTAAGGATAGAAACAATTACAACAAGTAATTCACAACCCCTCGACGTTTGTGTATTATATATACGTAAAGTATAAATATTATGTATTATTTAGTATACATATTTAATTTTAATAGTCGTTTGCATTTATTTTTGTGTTTAACTACATTCGGTCACGATTTCAAGGAAATACATAAAGCCAACCAAACTATGGATCTAGAAATAGCTTATTATATATAAATGGATATACATATATGAATGTTATAAGTTGTCTTACGTATACATCAAATTTACATTGGCTACCGCAAAACTTATATGCAGAATTGTATGTCTTAGATGTACACATACGAATGCAGACATATATACTATATACAAATTCAATATGATTGATGTTACGTAATCAATAAAAAAATATTCGATCTGACTGAAAATTTTGTATTCACCCTAATTGTTGTTGATGTAATTATTTAAACGTGTTTGCAAGGCTCTCATGCACGATTCGTTCCAACGAGATAACGCGGTAATTTTACAAATATGCGATATAAATAAATGATAAATGCGCTATAAACATAGCTATTTTCGATATACAATTAGTTATAATTGGTATCGACACTGGTTTAGTCTAGTCTTTATATAGTGACGCTTATAGTTTACGAATTTTTATTAAAAGTTTCGAAACCTAGATACGACGGTCATATGATAAGTATCTGGCCTGGATCCGAAACAAAACTTATTTTGTTTTGAACTTTTTCTCCTTTTACCAGGATATATTTAAGAGGAGAACTTGAGAACTTTTGGAAATCTTGGTTTTACATTTTAAAGCAGGTAATAATATATTCTAACGGAATAAAATCAAGAAATCGAGACTTCATGTTGTTTTTATTATCCATCTGTATTCTGTATACCACAACGGTCCGGCCTTTGGATTCTGTTTTAACTATCGATCTTAACACATAATATACATATAGATACTTTTATTGGATTTATTCAGACCCACTTATCTGACGTTATAAATGTTTAAAGTTGTTAGTGCATTCCAAGATTCGGAAAAATAAACAACATTTCACAAATGCATTATCACGACACAAATTTTCAATTAGGTTATCAGTATAGTTTCAAGTGAATAGAGTGCTTATCAAATATTTGCCACATTTCTTTGATTTCAATTCGAAATGGAAACCGCAGGAAAGAGGAATTTAGTTGAGATTGCAGATTCTGAATTATATTGCCGATCACAAATACAAAAAACAAAATATATTTTTGACATTATCGCACTTATCCACGACCATTGAGAGTGATTTTATTTGTTTGACATTTAAATGACTGAAGAAATCGATGTTGATTGCCAGACAACATGTTGAGTAAAATCAGCTTAATTTAACCGAATATTTATTCGCATGGCTGACCACGGCATAAAGTAGGGCATCAAAAACAAATTTGACAAAAACAAAACTGTATTTAGTGTCTTCGAAACACATTTTAGGTTTGACTAGATTTGATATCGTTTTCAGTTCTTTAGCCAATCTGCCGACTTTATATGGTTCTAGACAAAGGTTCTTTCTACTTAAAAAGGTAATCGCCGATCGCAACTACTTCCCTTACACCTATAATAATAGATCTCTGTTAAGACATAGCTGCAACGTCCGTGTATAGATTAAAATTACCGTTCATTAAGATCTGAATGCTAATTGACTTAGACAGTTGTCAAAGGAAACAAAATTTAGAGATTTGCACAATGGACTTCTTCGATTTCTCAGTATGGTCTTGTAGACCATTTAATACAGTTGAAATCGTGGTTTGTATTCTGATATTTAATATAAATAGTTGCAAGTTGAGCCCAGGACTCCGTTTCGTTTGGCATTTTCTTGTGAATTTTAGTTCCCGCCGATTCCTGATATTTACGAACAAATTAGTGTGTGAAGGACCGATCTTAATTGAAACTCGAATCAGATCCTTAGCTCACTAATATTAAATATGAAGAGTATAGATTTATTCCAAATGTCAAATAAGTGTATTGCTAGCTGCGTAGCGATCACAATTTTCTTCACT
The DNA here is from genome assembly GCA_963556175.1 of Tipula confusa. Classification (NCBI taxonomy): domain Eukaryota; kingdom Metazoa; phylum Arthropoda; class Insecta; order Diptera; family Tipulidae; genus Tipula; species Tipula confusa. The sequence continues at coordinate 217,468,816 of OY744476.1, forward strand.
TCTTTCTGGATACTGAACGCTTGATTTTTAAATAAAGGAAGATCTACATCTCAGTAGCCGATCTGAACATGAAAACATATTTTTTCCATAATTTCTTTTTATTTCTCAACATAGTCTCCTTCTAGCTCGATAAACTCAGTTCAGCGGTTCACGAATGTTATCCTTTTAGTCTGATTTTCTAAGTCCTCCAAAATATGCATTAGTTCCCCATTCAACTTCATTATTTGATGTGTATCTCTTTCCACCAAGCCATTTTTTCAAGTTCGGGGACAGGAAGTAATCACAGGATCTAGGCCTAGAGGATATAGTGGTTTGGAAGCAATTCGTATCGTAATTCATCAATTTCTTTGAGTTTGAAAAAGCACTTTCTTCTTTGTCAAATGTGGGCGTTTTTTGTATTTGTCGAGTAATGCTACAAAATAATCTCCTGTGATCGTTTTTTGGGTCTTAAGATATTCGATGAATATACCCACTTCTGCCTTCTTCGGTGAAGTTGGAGCAGCTTCAATCCATTGTTTTGTCTGTTATCGACGTAAAAACTCATTTAGATACGTTGAAACATGTCCAAAAATTGCAATTTGATAATGTTTACAATGTCAGCTATCTCACGGATTTTCACTTGGTGATCTTCCAAAACGATATCATGGATTTTTACGAACATTTCTGGGATGGTCGCTTCTTTTGGTCGAGCTGAACGGTGTTCATCAACTGTAGGACTACGTTTAAATTTTGCAATCCAGTAAACTACATAGTTGTTGTCGATAAAACAGATATGCCATAATACTTATCAAGCTTTTCTTTGGTTTCTTTCGCGTTTTTCCCCATTTGATAGTTTATTACCTTTGATACCTAAATTTTAACGTATCCCCGCTTACATTTACGGACACGCGGTTTAATGTCATTTTTTAAACCATCAAAAAGCATCGTTTGGAAATCATTGCTTTCCACGAAATTCGGTGGACAAAAAGTGGAAACCATCATGTGTCCCAAGGCTGTACGTTGCTTTACAGTGTAATCGTGGATGACCTCGAAATCTTGGTTTTATATTTATTGTTGGACCAGAGATGAAAAAGGCTGTTTTAAATCATTTATCAATCATATATATTCATGCGCCTAAAGATCTAAGCCAACCCAAAGATACTCATTTTACAAACATTTGGATAATATGATGGGGTCCATAGAGCTGCCAAAAGTCAAACTGGCGTATGTGAAAATGTAGATGTGCATACTCTCGACACGGAGAGTTCGCACAAAAATATCCACTTGGAAACAAGGACACACCCGCGTAACACGACCTGAAGTCAAATTGACCATGATTTAATTTCTAAGAGATGGTCTTGGGTCAGTTAAGATGTAAAATCATATCGATTGGCTACCAAATTCGTAGGCAGAGATCATCAATTGGTCACTGCAAAACAATAGTGGCAGTTTTCGTATAAGGCAGGTAAGCCCCTTTGTTTTAACTGTAAACGAAGTTGAAGAGATACAATAGCCTATAGAAGCGCGCATTCGTTTCACAATCCACATCATCATTGTATTGCAATAACAAAACGGTTTTGCTAGGAGGCCCGCGAATGGTAGAATATTGAAGTTTTAAGAGTACAACTTAGCAAAAGATATCGGATAATACTTTCTAAATATAGTGAAATCTAGTGTTCTTGTTTTTTCAGTACGCATATACTCAACCCATCGCTTGACAAAGTTGAGAACAAGCTATCAGGCATTTTTGCAAGTAACTCTATTGTAGGAGATGATCTGCTCCCGATTATCTTTAATCTCATGTTAAAATTTACTTTTCGTAAAAGTGCAACAACTTGAACCGTCAGCCCAATCCATGCCCAACCCATGTTATGGTCTCTAAACAATTTTAGTAGTGGTTACCACACTTTTGAGGAGTGACGGGTTTCCGGTACTTCGGATCTCTTTTGTTTCTCATGACCATTGTATGGAAGACACTATACGTCCATTGCTAAAGTGTAAAATCCTTGCAAATATCGACAAGCTGAAATAGTTGTAGATCAGACCCGTTGTTATAGATGGGTGAGACGATTGTACCCTGCGGTTGGATGAGTATATATGAGATTGTTGATGAAATTCGAGAGAAGTGATATATGGCCCTAACGCGACGCTAATGATACTTACCGAGTTATACACAACTCCGACAATTCCTGAGGTTATTCGTAGAGTAAAAGGACGGCGATTACGCTGGCTCCGTCACGTTCTGTCAGCCGATCCTAAACGTATGGTGCAGCGATCTATGAAAGGAGGCGCAAGGGCTGCTATCGACGACAATAACTCCTATATGTGATAGAGAATGGCTTGTCATCTTCTGTAATGACCTGTCTGGTTCCTCATTTGTTCTGCCTCGTGAATTTTTTTTACTTTAGTTGATATTATTCTCTTATCGACGATTTCTATAATTTTTACGAACAATTTAGTTGGGTATCCAACAAGTATTTGGTAACGATGCTCTTAATTCCAAAAAGAACTCATCTTCAGCATTACCTTTCAGAATTTTGTTTTGTTGTAGAATTTAAAGAGCGATATAGAAATAATTTGATCAACCACACCCTTTATGAAGTACAAATATTCTGGAATAAAATGTTTTCGCATATATGTTCAAATGAATACAAGCCAAACAATGAAATTTAATAAACGCGTTTAACCTTTATAGAACGGCATTGAAAGTCAGGTTTGAACCAGATATTATGATTTAAAGTCAAGTAACGAGTAAACAGCATAATTAGAATCAGGTATCCAAAACACAATAAAACCTATTAAGGATCTCACAAATCACGAACATGAAATAAATTTACGACAAAATCGTTACGACAGAATAATATAGTAATTAAATTAGTTTCTAGGTTCAAGAAAGCAATTTGATTTCAAATTGACCATTTTACCTAATTTAGTTGTAGGGTGATTTAAAAGTTTCGAAACATGTAATGATGATCGACATTACAAAATCATTAATTTATGTGTGATGTGTGAAAAATTAAAATACATTGTCCGCACATGTTTACGATCAGATGATGCGATGAGCGCACGCGGCACAACCCATAAATAATTCCGAATTTCATGACAAATAACGATGATATAATTTAAATCGTCTTTAATTGCGTTTTACTTGGTTTTTACACTGCACAACACAACTATAAATTTATTTTGCTTGGGTGTTGATAAAACGTAAAAGTCACTATTGATGACATAATCAGGTGTAATCATACATTTTAGATTTTTACAGAAAAATAATATCAAGAATTTTTAGTTTTTATAATTTTTTAATGAATAATAAATTAAGAGATATAATATTTTTGTATTATACGTTTTTTTTTTTAGTTTTGATTTAGTTTTTTTTGCTTTTTAAAATTTAAATTTAAAAACGTACATCATTTAGAAAAAAGCATAAATTAGAAAACATTTTTTTTGTCTGTTCATTTTGCAACAGGAATACATAATTTCTTTATAAATAAAAAAAATTGAGTCAAATATAAATATTTAAATGAATAAAACAAAATTAAAACATTTTGGCCCATATTACAACTTTCAGATAAAAAATTCAAAAAAAATTAAAATAAAATGAAAAGGTGAATGTTAGCCTAAAAACTTAAAACTTGGTTATGTCATGTTCTTAACCAAGCCGTAACAAAAACAAAACATATGTGTGTTTGGAAACAAAAAAAAGGTAATACATAATTTAGTTACACATTTTAAAAATGAAATAAAAACTACAACAAAAAACTATAATATATAATTATGCAAAAAATTATTAAGTCGATAACGTAAATGCTAAGGTAGTAAAGCTAATTTTAAATAATAATATAAGTCTTAATTAAAATATATATTTGTTTGTGTGTGTGTGTAACCTTATGATAAATTAAAAAATACTTATGTTATATTTTAGATTGGTCCCAATCTACCATAAACCAGATGAAAAACCACCAGGAGGTACACGAACACGCCCTCCTGCATTCTTATCTTCAGCATGCGCACCATTATTGCCACCAGTCGATTGTTCGTGATTTCCTCCTCCTAACGGCGATGAATCATTTCTACCTACCGGTGCACCTCCTGCACCATCACCACCTGTTTCCTTAATTTTAATATTTGGATCTACGGTACCCATAACCGCATTTAAATTCGATGAATTTTGTTGATTATATTTTGGTCGGGGTGGATTCACTTTTACAGCAGCCTCATCAAAAATGTTTGAATGTCCACCGCCTGGTGGTTTAAGGACACGACTTGATGATTTTGAATTTTCATTTAATCCAATATTGTATTCCGTTGAACCCATTATAAGTACTTTAGAATTAAAACAAAACGAAACAAGACAATTGTTACATTATTACCGTTAGATCATTAAAACAACAAAAAAAAAATTAGCACAACAACACTATACACATAAATTTTCGCTTGACTATTTTTTTTATTAAGAAAAATCAATAAAAATTTTCAACACATTTTTTTTTTATAAATTAAAACTAATAAATCATTGATAGCAAATTATATTGTTATCGCATATATCACAATTAACTGATAAACAACATACCTTTTAATTTAAGAAATCCGTACAGTAAAATTTTATAAAAAAATTTATTATAAAAATTTTTTTTCTACAGTATTTTATCGGTGATAGAAAAAAACTTCGACCGTCCGCTCCTGACAACACGAGATATAAAGCTAAACTGAATTTGAAAATTAAATGGAATATGAAAACTGACAAATTATAGGGTGATGCATAATATTGTAGTGAGGTAGGGCATGGTGAGACGTCTAGTTACGGGTATTTGAACTAAACGTTTTGATGAGTTCGTTTTTTGCGATTTTGTATTTAAATTTTATGTCGTTAATAATTTATATAATAATTTAATTAAACTTATAATTTTGTATTAAACTAAGTAAATTGCAATAAATATAGATAGTAATGAATTATTAAATAAATTAGAATTTAATTAAAACAAAACGTCAAGTTCCTGAAACAGAATATAAATCTAAAATACTATCAGCAAAGAGAAAATCACTATATTTACTGTCTCAACCATGTGTCCCAAGGGTATACATTGCTTCACAGGTGTTGTCATTTACGTTGGTGTTAGATTTCTTATAGGGCCACAGTTAAAAGTAGGGAGTTTTAAATTTCAAAGCAGTCGAAAACCGGATGTGTAAACCTTAAGATAAGGCTATTCTTGAGTTAACCTGCCAATCATTTGTGTTCACGATCCTACTGATATTAAGCCAATCCAAAGATAAAGACTCATTTTAAAGTAATCATGGTGATTTGGTGGAATGAGTGGTCGGTGGTTATTAATTGGTGAATTTAAAGGAACTATAGCCTTTTTTGAACTAGTTCTGATCGAAGAAAAATGTCCCAACATTTTCTATGTATATTTTTTATTGTTGTGAAGGTCTGATAAAATAAGATGAGGAAACTCCCTTATAATATTATTTTGTTGCCAGTAGCATTGTGGATCGTTGTTTTCATCATGTGTTCGTTTTAAGGGAGGTATTGAAAACGCTTTATGGGAGAAAGAAGATTGCCTTCTTGCTAAAAAGGTACAGTAGCTTAGCTATTAGCACAGTTCAAGGAATTTCTTTAAAGCTTTTTACCATTCTAAAATTTGGCCATTTGGGACCAGATTGAAACCATCGATGCGCTACTCGTCACTTCATAGAAAGCACATAGTTTCGAGTTTTGCTATATTCAACATGTGTCAAATGCTGGAAATATATATGCAAAGAGGAGCATCTGTCGTAAGAGGAGTTCATCCTGCAGGAATTCAGATACTACAAACAACCTTTTTCCTAGGAATGCATTAATTTGGAGATCTTGATAGTCGAAGGCAATACTATCTTTTTCGATTAATAGAGCAAAGCGAAGTTATGCCCAAAGTTCTTTTGTATTCGGACCAAGTGTTCCTGGATTTTAAGCAAGCTTATGGCTCTATCCATCAAAAAAGCATATAGAAAGATAGAGTATAGACTAGCTTTTTGCTGTTGGGCCGATCGCTAAGCAATAATCGTTCAGAGATAGTACAGATGTTGTGGCTGCTCCATTAATGACTATCCTAAAATTTAAGTCAAGCTGGATTCCTTGGACACTCCGGGCTGAGGCTAGAAATATTCCGAGTCGTAAGTATTAAAAGGAGATATTGTACAATTCTTAGTAATCTCTGGATTTCAAAATTTAATGATTTATCCAAGATTTTGTAGAAATCGTCGTATGTTTGCTCCAAATCAATGTTTGTATGATCATTTGTTGACACCAATGACACTAAAATGCATGCTAATGCAGCAATATTACACTTTCTGGTTATATTAAATAAAATCAGCCTAGAATAGTTTTTGTAGTATATTGGATCATTCGCTTTCATTATAAATTGCCCCGGCCCAAGAATGATGCATTTGTAATCGGCTGCTATTAAAACATCTAGTGCAGCAGATTTGGAAAACTCTGCGGCTCAACAAAAGCCCTCGATCATTTAACGGGATATAAACTTTAAGTGATTTTAGACAAGATGAGGCTTCTATACAGAATTCAGGATGATGATTAAGCCTCACGATAATATTGACTCAATTCTTTGGTAAATGCAGTAGTTGAACCTCTTAACCCAGCAACTGACAGTCTCTTATTCTTCCTATTTAAATCTAATCTTCTCCTACGTTGCCCCGTTATAAAACTGGCGTTGGAATTTGAGTCGAATAATGCTCGACACAAAGCAATATTTAAAATTAATTAGAGCAGTTGGAGGAATCGAAAGATAGATGGCCAACTGTGAGAATATATGACAAGGTTCCCAATGTAGTTGTATGATACCTTTTTCTACTTCGCAATGGCATGGTAGCTGCGGTTCGAAGAGAAAAAAAAAGTAAATTTGTGAACTGTGGATTTTCGATATCAGGAACATTTTCTGCCCACAACATAATGCCGTTGTTTTCTTATCAAGTTTTTTCACTAGTATAGATTTGTATCTTGTTGTTCAGTAGATTCAGTTAATAATAAGACTCTTTCGATCAAACCGTTTTTTTGCGGATTCAGTGATGTTAATATGCCTTAATAAACAGCTGCTTCGTCTCGTAGATATCCCTTCAAGTGTTGAAACTTTCCGTTGCGTTCAATCTGCAGAAAAAGATAGTATGTTGAGTTTTGGCAAAAATAGCTTGTGATAGGTAAACGTAGGCTTTATCAAAGGCTTCCGGTGACTCTCAACAGATCTTCGTGTTAAACTGCGTTAAAAAGTTGCAATAGCGTTTACCATAGGCATAACTGGAATCTTTCCTAGGCTCTAATCCAAATATTTTAGTTTTACTTACCGTAAATTCAGACATTAGCTGCTAAACACGTGTCAAATGTGTACGAAATTCTTCGATTGATTTATTATCTTTTGCTGCTAGTGCATAACTAAGAATACTGGTAAGTCGATCTTTGTTGATTGGCCGTTGCTTTATGAGCAAAATATATATCAGGTTTTAGAGACCATGACGCAATCTCAAAGGAGTGACATATTTCCATATTACCTATCGAATCCTCTGTGACCTGTCATGCATGATAGTTATTTTCTTCAATTACGAGATCAGGAAATTGATAAAAATTCCTCATTGTATTATCAAAATGAAAGGTCGGCGAGAACGTTCTGACCCAGTTAAGTTCTGCTTATAGGTCACTGTAGGCGGTGATTATTGTCGGATTATTGATTCGTTACGAGCCAGCAGTGGCCTTTATATAATATACCTATATTAATACTGTCAAACATTTTTGCAAAATGAGAGGCCTAAGTATCAAAATTTTAGTTTAACAAATAATTATCTTAGTTTAATAATTATAATGAAATAATAAATCTTATTCTTCGGTAAATGACCTTCAATAGAACGAGAATATCCGTTATAGGATACATATATTTTATCTCTTATTTTTTACCTGAGTATTAATTTAACTTTCTTTTTTTTTTCTTAAAAACGATCGTAAGGGCGGACAGTAAATATTAAATTAATGATCTAGGATTTTAAACCAAATTTTGAGTCATTAATTGTTGTATGTATATATTGTTTCATAATCAGTAATTAAATCTTTATTTTTAAATTGGAGTCATCATAATTTAACGTTTTGGTCAAGTCTTTCAAAACGTTTTAAGGTAAAGGTTATCGATTAACCCCGAGATGATGACATATGCCATTTTAAATTTTGACAGTTTAAGTAAACATCGCAAACTATACCGATTCAGCTGTATCAAGTGTCGAAAAGCTTTTAAAAACATCTGAAATCTTGGAATTAAATGAAAGAAGCTGAAGTGCGAATTGTCACTTATCGAAATGAGGGTTAACTTTGTGATGGAAATACGGAGGTTAAGGACCTTCGCGTTTAATTTTATAATAATGACAGTAATATGTTATTTTTGGAAAAATGAAGAAGCAAAATCGTCTGAAGAAGTAAAATCAGCCTGTTACACAATATAGGTTTGCAAAATCAATTTATTTCTGTACAAGGTTCAAGGTCTATGGTTCTACTATAAAATTAGTCGCTTTGAATTTCACTTATAACTTTAAAACTAAAAGAATCACAAATTTCTCAAACAAACGTTTTCTTATCGCAAATTAGTTAGTTTATCAAACAAAGGGCTAATAATAAGATAAATTCATAATAAATACACTTCACACTAAACAAGGTGTTAAAATTTTAAATTTTTTAGGGCTTTGGGAAGTTTAAATTAATGGAAAATAAGTTAAAGCGAATAATCGGGGAAAGAACACTAACATACGAAGAACATTTGATAGTAATCTCATAAATCGAGGCACGTCTCAATTCTAAGCCACTGGCAATAACATCGGCAGCACCATCTAAAGTTGTACCAAGTCATTTCTTAATAGGTGATTCACCATTTACGATTCTAGAACCAAATTTGTTGCATGTACCCTTTAGCATGTACTGTTGGGAATGTAACCTCAAGACATGTCGTTAAAAATATTGCAAAAGATGGTTCAATATCTTTGTAAACAATAATCGTCCGATTACCTAGCAAGCCTTCAGTTGACAGTGATAGTTAAAGATAGTCACTGAATAAAATGTAAGCGACCAATCTCGAAGATAAGCATTCTTCGAAACTCGCAATAAATACGTATGCCACCATTAACCTAATATACCTTTGGTTGAATTGAGTTTATTTACAATGGTGCAATATTTTAGAATCAAATTTTTATCACAAGCTTGTGGGAAATTGCAGAAGTAATCACGAAACCAAAAATGGGAAAACCACCACACGAAGTTTTGTCGTATAGACCAATTCCACTGTACTAGAGCAACTCTTTGAGAAATACTATTTAAGAGGTAAATTCGATAATTAAGAGGAACAAATTAATTCCAAATCATCTGTTCGGAAGCTATTGACAAAGTTTGGCGTGAAGGGCCTAACCATAAGATAAGAAATCTCTTACCAATATAATGCAGTTTGCTAAAATACTGGAATTATATTTGACAGATCGATATTTTCAGAATTAAATTATTCTGAATTGAAAGAACTGAAAGCAGGTTTACCACAGGATGGTTTATTAGGGTCAGTTTTATATTTACTACTCACTAATGACCTACTTGCATTAGAAAACCACACACTAGATAAAAATTTTCAATAATGTCAATTTCGAAAGACCATTAAACCATTGACATTGTTATATTTAAGGCAATGTTTATACGGCTTAATGGGCTTTTATGTTTTTAATATAAACTTAACTTAACTCAATTTACTTAATGATTATATATGATTTTAGCGTATTTAATTTACTTTCAGCTACTTTAACAGATGATGGATATCTTATAGCTGTTGGAGAAATCAACGAAGAAACTAAGTACCTTGACATTTCCCTGAAGACTAAACTAAGATGAAAAATACACGTCAAGAAGAAAGCAAAGAACTAAAGCTCAAATTAAAAAACTATACTGGCTTATAATTCAACTTTGGGGTTGTACTAAGCTGAAAAACCATGGTACGGGTGAAACAACGACCTATATAGAGACGTTAAAGTAGGTCTTCTTTCCAATCTAGTAAAACGCAAGGAGAAACGAAGGAATACTCGTTCTTTTCAAAAAATAGCAACATCCTAAGTGTGAAGTATATTTATAATTTACCTTCTTATTAGCCCTGTGCAGTGAAATTGATGAACTAAATAATTTGCGATAAGAAAAGGATAATTTGTGAAATTTGTGGGTATAATAGTTTTTAAGTTATAAGTGAAATGCAAAGTAACTATAATTTTACAGAAGAAACTTGATTATCTCTATAAAGGTTTGTGTTTGACATCATCTCCTGAATTTATGCAACTTGCTTAGCACCCTTAAGAGTCGCCCTGTGTATGTATATATATATATATATATATATATATATATATATATATATATATATATATATATATATATATTTATTTATTTATTTATTTATTTATATATATATATATATATATATATATATATATATATATATATATATATATATATATATACATTTGTATAATTTAATCATCCCCATTCAAACAATAAATCTTCCTTACCCACAGCCAGGACAAAAAAACATCCTACACATGTAAGTTAAAGGAATCGAAATAAACATTATTTGCATCCATACATATATAGTTGAATAACAATCGTCATACGTATAGTTTTGGTTTTCCAAGTTCTTCATCACCTAAATCATTTTGAAACCCAAAAAAACATAAAAATGTGTCACTCTAAAAACTAAAAACTTTAAAAATTTGTACTATAAAAAAATGTAAGTTTAGTTCTGTTATCAATTATAAATTATTATTATTTTAGTAATAAATCGAGCAAATAAATTTTTTATTTCGTATTTGAACAAAAACAAAACTGGCCAATATTGATTTTTTGTATTTTTTGTAGATGTATGGGTTTACAATATGAAATATAATCAATTATATACTTTTTTTGTTTATTATTGTTTAGTTTTTAAGTATATAAATGTATATATATATATATATATATATATATATATATATATATATATATATATATATATATTTATATATATATATTTATATATATATATATATATATATATATATAAAGATACGATACAATACATGTTAACAAATGATTAGATTTGTGTATGTATTGAAGGGTAAATAAACATGTGTGGTTATGTATTTTGGTTTCTCGTGATAATATTGTAACCGCGCTTATACTGTGATTTGGAAATACGATTGGAATATATGTGTGTGATCCCAATTGCATTTTAAATAAGTAAAAACGCTGACCTGTCCGGGATCCTATTTGTAAATTCGTGTACGTCAACCAATACGAGAGTACATGATTCGTAATGGATTCACATTTGAATCGAATAAGAATTTAAAATACGAATTCATAAATCCAATAAGAATGTTATACTTTCGTATAGGTAACTTATTTACAAATTAGTGTTCCATTATTTTTTTATGAAATTCAGCTTTTTGCTTAAAATTCAGTTACTTCTGACTAACTTCAAATTTCATTTGATTTTTTCTAAATACCCAAAGTGATTTGCATCATTTCTGTCAATTTTCAATGAATACATAATAATTATATATAAAAAAAAAATATATTCTTAATATCCCTTTATATTCCGGACTAAAATTAAATACAATGCTTATAGGGCAATATACTTTCGTTTTATTTTGAATTTAGAATAACTTCAATTCGTAGATTCACTTTTGAATTCCGGAGTTTTAAAAATACGTTACGTAAACGAAAGTACATTATTTGTGCTAGGTTAAGATTTTATTGAGATTCGTCGATTCTTATTAAATACGAATCTAGCACTTTCGTATAAGTAACGAATTGACTAAAAGGATTGCCTTTCATAGTAAGGAGCGCAAAGCCGCGATAGTTTTTGCAGTATCGAACAATTTCTCGACATCATACCTCGAAGTTAAATTTATAACTGATGTTCCTTCCAGAGAGGACTGGGCGAATGGAATAGTTTTAAAGTTAGGCTTTATTAACTTTTATACAGATGGCTCGAAAATTGATGGAAAGGTCGGCGGAGGGGTTTTACAATCAGGCTTTATCACGTCGAAAGTAGACCGAAGTTGTCTTTCATCTCTTAACGAGATAGCTGAGTTCAATATCCATCTTATATGGGTGCCAATGCATTCCAATATTACGGGGAATATGAAAGCCGATGAACTCGCGCGACACAAGGTATTACTTGCCTCATCTACCGTGCAAGGTGGACATTGAAATACCACTTGCTACATGCAAATTGCTCCTTAAAGAAGAACCTCGTAAAATTATAAACATTAGATGAGCAAATTGCACCTCATGTGTAATTACTAGGCAGATTTGGCTTAATCTGGTTATAAAATGGTCTAATCAGCTAATATCTATGCAATGGCATAATATTAGCACAGTTGGGGGTGTCATTACTGGACACTGTCTTATTGGAAAGCATGCCAGTAGACTTGGTGTTTTCTTTCGTGATTACTGTCGAAGCTGTAACGACGAAGAAGAGGAGGAAACAATACATCATTTGTTATGCACCTGCCCTAGTTTGTCTCAAAACAGACTCAAGTTTTTAGGAGCTCATCTCCTGTGCGATCTAACGAATCTCAGTAAATTGAGCGTTAGAGATATCTTCTGCTTCGTCAGACGCTCACATTGGTTGCAGTAGGGTAGTGCGGAGAAGCAATTACTGTGGTAAGGCTACAAACCATATGTGTCTATGCCTCGTCTTTTTGTTGGGCGGCCACCTACAACTAACTAACTAACTATCAAACAATTTCATTTCGAATATAAAGCAAAACGCGGCCACTTTTCGTTCATGGGGCATAACTTAGCTTTGTCTTACAAATCGAATAAGATTGAAAAGGTAAGGAGGAGGGTTATATTTTAATATCTATATGGTTACGTTAAATTCGTCATGGGGATTTGGGTTTGGCTTCTTTCTTCTACATCATTTGACACTTGTTGGACATTAAGTAAATAAGAAGCATGTATTTTCCATGTGTTGAGTTTCGCATCGATGTTAACAAGGAGGTTTCTATTCTGGTATTTAAAGGCAATAAACCTTATGAAATTATAGAGTTATACATACTCCTTAAGACTTCAGCCCTCAAACATTCACGCTTTTCCCGCCTTCAAACTTACTTGCCGGTTCTCCAGTCATGCTCTTTTATATGTACTTTACGAGACATTTGACTGAAGTATTGCCAAAAAGGTTTTGCTAAATAAATTGAGTAAAATTATCGGTTTGAATTTGGTCAAATTTCTCCTGCACTGCCGAATTGTACGCATGCCCGTCAACATTCTTCAATTCAATTTGAATGCAATCGCCTTCCTGCGTGTATATAATTTATGTACATACATAATATGTTTTGTTTGGGGAAAACCATTAATATATAGTTTTGTGTCTGTCTATTTTCTAAAATATCCTTGCGTGTACTGTTGTTCTGTGACTGTGAGTTCAAAGACAGTCAATTCTATAGAGAGCACATTTGTACTGTCAGGACATTTTTAGTTTTATATTAGAAAGTTGTGTTTCGTTTTTTTACGATTTTGGTCCACAAATTTACCAAACTAATTTTTTATTATACTATTTACAAATTAAATTAAAATGAATTTGTGCGGTTAAACTATATACTTAGTAATTGTGTATGTACAAAATTTTATTTTCGTATAGCTAAGCGAAAATCTTTTGAATTTTATTTTGGATCAATATTTAGAATGTGTATCATTTTATTTGTTTTATAATTGTATATGAGAGTGTTTGTGTGAGTCTGTGCGTGTGTATATGTTTTTCATTTTTTTAAATAATACAAAATCTATTTGTTTAAATAAAAATATAGTAATAAAAATTGCAAATGGCGTCGCGGCGTCCAAAGCGTGTGTTTCGTTAAATTATTATTATAAATAAGCAATTAATTGTTTTATTTATTAAATAAAAGTAATAAATAATCGTATAAAATTATACAAGTTTTGGTTATAAATTGTGTGTTTGTGTAATTTTGTAAAAGAATATTGGTGTTGAAACATTACAAAGGTAAAAAAAACATAATGCCTTTCTAGATAAATATGTGATGCGTATTTAAATGACCTATATGAATTAGTGAACACTTAAATATATTTCGAATAATTGATATAATTAAAAATAACTTTAGTTTAATTCATGATTTTATTGAATTTTGATTAAAAATGAAAAAAATTAATAATCAATCGAGCATTTTGTATATGTGTGCGGGGGATATTTTATTGTTTAAAAATTGTGTTTGTGTGAATGTGTTGATTGTGTCTGTGAATTGCATTTATAGTTTTTTAAACACAACAACAAAAAAAGAACACAAAATCGTGTTATTAGAATCCCTTTATTTTATGTACGGCAATGAGACCTCATACAACGATGGTTTTTGTTGTAGTTTATTTAAATAATTTTGAAATTGAATACAGAACACGATTATTTATTTTGTTTTTGTGATTTTTAAATAAAAACGAAATGTCAACAATTTTTTTTTATTTTTTGCAACTTTGTTGTTGTGTCTATGATTGTATACGTATATTGTTGTATGCAGGGAGAATTCACAATATAAAATTGTGTCTCGGACGGAATAAGGGATTATAATTTGCTTTGTTATTTTAGTATTTCGGTTAAATTTTAATATAGTTTTATAAATAGATATAAGATAAAATTATAATTGATCATAATTGAGTTTTTTAATATACCATGAAAAACCCTAAACGGATTAATTATTGATAATCACAGTATTTGTTTACTACTAATTTGTATGAATGCAATAATAAATCCAACAATTTGCAACAAAATTTTAACTTTCAATTTCAATTGTTGGAGTAAAATTTCATATCTGATGAATTTCTATAATTCTTGCAGCGTTAACTTATCATTACTGATAATAAGCAAACGAACTTGTTAGTACATTTATCCATTATCATGTAAAATATTAACTTTAATGCTTAAAGATGAATAAACGTTGAATGCCACTAGTTGAAATTGAATTGAAAGGTGCACAATGGATAATTGAAAATGGGGCTTTCAGGCCATTGTTGGTCCGTACTGTAGCAACAATCCGGCTCTATCTTGCTGTACTTTTAATGGTAAATCTCTGAAAAGGGTTTGGAAACCTCAGAATAGTGTCTAATGGTTGATTTGGTGTGCCGAGAAACTTTAACCTTTTCGCAAACCATGCATTTTTGAGCCATTCTTACGTCGTTATTGATGGAAGTCCATATAACTTTATCAGTAGGATGTCTGACTGCGCTTTTAATTCTCGGGTGGGCAAGATTGTGAAGGTCATTGAAAACAGTCGCAATTATTTGCTTAGGAATATAAACCCGTGGAAAACTGGTAGATGTGTCTCAATAAATTACTTGAGTTAACCCATTTCCACGAGAAACCTTTGAAATTTAAGAAAGTTGCTCTCTCATCTAAAAAATGCTTAAAATGTTGAATACCCACGTAGGCCGTCAGTAACTGCCTGTCATACGCACTATAACGTTGCGCCCCATCAAGACGAACTGAGAAAAAACTCAAAGGTTCCCACATTTTTTTTAGTCTTTGTTATACTATTGCTCCTAGGGCCTAGGACAGTATCTGAAGCATCTTGCATAACGGCGAGTTCAGCAGTGAGCAATGGATGAGCCGGAATTACTTGTTCGCTGAGTGGCTTGATTACCACCTGCATAAAAGATAAAGCGTCGGTAGAAATTAATCATCCCTATGAAACGTCGCTTTGTAGATTGTTAATGTTGACACGCTCCAATGATGGTTTAATTCCAGAACCTAGGAAATCAACCCGATCTTAGGCAAAATTGCACTTGTCGGTGTTAGTTATGATCCTAGCATCCAATAATCGTTGGAAAATAATTCAAAGTTCTTCAAGCAATGATGAAGCAATGAGAATGTCGTCTAAATAGACGAAGCACAAGTCCAAATCTCGTCATCGATGGCTTTCCCTCACAATATTTAGAAATAAAGCGACTTTTCTATCAGATGATAAACTGTTATACCCTTAAGCTTCCATATAAATATTAACAGTTGTTCAAACTTTCGCCAATTCTCACTTAAATTTCCTTCAAAATTTAACGTTTGGTGGCTTAAAAGTTGACATATTTGTAATATTTGCAACACAATAAACATTTTTTACATGCCACTATTGACCCGTACCGAATCAACATTCTGGCTCCATCGGATTCGATCCCGAGCTTATTCTTCGTATTGTTCTAGACAACCTGCAGAAGATAAGTCGTTCTCCACCTCGAGGAGCCATCGTCGCTGACTCTGACTCTGCGGCTGCCAGATGGCGGCTCTCATCTTAAAAATCGCTGCACTATCCGTTTGGAATCAGCTCGCCGAACGTGACCGAGCAAGCGTAATCGCGGTCCTTTTATTCCATGAACGAGATCAGGAATTTTCATTAAATTCCTGATCTCGTGGTTGAATAAAACTCGGTAAGTGTCTTCATTGTCGCGTTTGGGGACTTATATCAAGCGCCATGATTCTTCTTTCGAAACTCACTGACAATTTTTAATACTTATCTACCAGAAATCGCGACAAAATGCGATTTAATATCCCCTCACTTTGGTCTATAAAACCTGTTTTGAACTCATCGATTTTCAGATCATCGGAAGCTGAGAATCTTACAAGTGGATCCAATAGTTCTTTGGCATCGTTGCCTTCCAGTCCAATTCGGTCCAACCATTCGGTCTAAACCTAGTTGATCCTGACTGTACAAGATGTTGTCTTGATAAATTCTAACATGAGATTAAAGAGTTTCAGGGACAGGGCATCTCTTTGCCGTACACTATAGAGCTAATTGCAAAAATTCCTGAAAGCTTGTTATCAACTTTGACATTTTACGTAAACGCGCATATTTGTCAGGTATTCCGAGACGTCGCAAAGCAAACTATACAGTTTTGCTTGTTTTGCTTGTTGGATCCAAGAACACCTGATGTACATCACGAGCTGTTTCCTAATATTAAGATAGAATCATTCTCAGCGAGAAAACTGGATCAGTGACTGACCGATTCGGACAAAATCCTGCTTGGTAGTTACGTACAATTCATCCGCCAGAGTAGTGATTCTCTTCAATATTATGTAACGCAGTAATTTGTATGCCGTGCAAAGGAAAACTATGTTGCGATAGTTTTTGCATTTTGAACGATCTTCTTTTTTTAGGATAGGGCATAACACGGCTTTCCATTCTTCACACATAACTTCGCTTTGCAAAAGTTTTACATAACTAAATGTATAATAATGTCGAAAAGTTGGTCCCCAAACTATCTTCTCCGAATATCAAATGCTCGAAATTAATGCAATCAACCCCAGGGGAACGGTTTCTTTTTAGTCTCTGGATGGCATGGTGAATTCCTCGTATGATGCGTCCTCTATATGCACATCTCCACAGTCTGCATTTGACACTTGTTGAACATTGAGTAAATCAGAGAAATGCTCCATCTAAATGTCGAGCACTACATCGATTTTATCAAGGTGGTTTCCATCCTGGTCCCGAATGAAGATAGATCTATAGATCTGGTGATGTGGGTGACCTAGATTATGGGCTAACCATAATTTATTTTCCGGATCTTAGAAATTTTCGATTTATGGCGTAAACTTCACAGTTTTGAAGGGATAACCATCACGTGTTTTCTGGATTTTGAAAATTTTTCATTAATTCGAGAATCCAACCGTTTAGTTGCTTCCTTCGGTAAACAAAGAATAGTTTCTTCGTTTATGTACATTGGTTCGTTACCATACAAGCCAGAGCCCCCTAGCCACAGGGACGCACAATGAATGTAGTTTAAATTGAATAAATTTATTGAAAGAAGTAGTGATAGAAAATTGATCAACTTTTTTTATTTCTTTCAATTTTAGTGATAAACGAATTTAAATTTATTTTGTATTTATTTCATTCCAGATACTGAAGAAACTAAATCAAAAACAAACAAAACTAATCACTAATAACAATGAGCGGTATTTTATCGCAGCAATTTTGCGTTCGATGGAATAGTCATTTAGGTAGTTTGGGTGCGGCATTTCCTCAACTATTGGCTGGTCAACGATTTGTTGATGTCACACTAGCATGCGAAGGACATCAAGTGCATTGTCATCGGCTGGTGTTGGCCGCATGTTCGAGCTACTTTGAAAGCCTTTTAGGTGAAAACCCATGTAAACATCCTATAATTATATTACCTCGCGACATAAAGCTATGGGAAATTCAGGCATTAGTCGATTTTATGTACAAAGGTGAAGTGAATGTTTCTCAAGCGGGACTTTCAGATTTATTAAAATGTGCTGAAATACTACAAATTCGAGGTGAGAATATTATAAAATATTTTTTAATACAGGATTTAATATTGATTTATTTATTATTTTACAGGACTCTGCGGTTCTGACGCTGCCGTAAACTTAAACCAAATATCATCAAATACACCATTACCGATGACAACAAATGTCCAAAACGATAACCAAAGTAAATCGAATAATTTAAAACCAAATTCAACCTCTACACCAAATAAATCTACTAACCAAACTAATTTATCGCAAACATTTTCAAATAATAGTGTTAATAAAACTAATAACAGTAAGAATAGTGAAAGCCATACATCTGGAATAGATAATAAAGTAGTACTAGATCATTCACCAAAAATAGAGACAAACTCGCCGAACACAAGGGACCAGCAAAATGCAACAACATCGAATGTCTTAAGTATAGATTCGCCAATGATATCAATACCGCTTCCCGCGTCAAATGCGTCATGCTTGAGTATGGAAGACTGTGATGATAGTTTAAATGGTAGTACGAGTGAAGTTTACGTTGACGAAACCGAATTAAAATTGCAAGACGATTATTCAAATGATGGTCAAAGTATGGTCAAAATTGAACCTGGTAAGTTAAATTTGCATATTAGATAAAATTTAATTTTTATTTTTAATTTCTGTACATGTGTGGTGTATTATCATATGTTTTTATTTTTATTTATATTTAATTTGCCAATATTTTATCTGTGTATATGTATATATGTATTTGTAATCACCTGCTGCGACTTAACAACTTTTTCTTATGGTCCATCGTTATTGTCGTGTATCATAAACATAATTCTAGTGAATTATACATTTTTTAAAAAAAAAAAAAAAAACAAAAAAAAATTGACAAAAATATGGGTGATATTTGTTTTGACATTTGTAATTTTCAAATATGGTTTTATTTATGAATTTGTTGTTTAGTTGAGGTAGGTGATTTATTTTCTTATAATTTTTTGCGTATTTTTTTTTACAATTTTTTTTTATTTATCAACAAACAAAATTGAAATACCTGATAAAAACAAAACTTTCAGAAAATAAACAACCTCCCTCGCTAATTTTTGGACCGCAAACCGGTTATCAACAAGAAACTTCAAAATTTGGAAAAATTCGTGTTAAATCTCGTGATACTCTATTTGAAAATTACAATAGCAATAAAAACTATCGCCCATCCACTTCGTCATCTGTCACCTACAATTTAGTTGTTAACGAATCTGATAATTCGCAACATTTTGTTGCATCATCATCATCATCACCACCATCACCACCACAACCACCGTCATCTTCGGGATCGTCGGTGCTCCAACAGAATATACAAATTATCGATAGTGAATTATTACCATCCTCGTTGAAATTCAATAAAAATTCAATGACTATTTTTGTTAAGAAAACTAACGATTTAAATGATAGTGTTATTGGTGGTGATCTAGAATTAACTGATCACACCGATTTAGATGCGAATAATTCGAACGATAATGTATACGAAAATATTGTATGTTCACCTAATTTATTAACGTTATCGTTTGATGAGAAACATGATTTGCTCGATTTGAATTCGGATCACGCTAGTGCAATTATGAAGTCGTATTTAAGTACACCGCCAATGCGTAAAAATGATAAGAAGCGTAATAAAGTAACATCGATGGATGAGAATGGAATAAATGCAATATCACGATCAACGCATAGTATAGTGCCTTCTCTACTCAAGTATGACGCAAATGTTAGTAATAAACAATTGCTAAAAGAAATGAAACGGCAGGATGAGAAATTAGCGATCGAAAGTAGTTTATTGACCGGGGGACCACCACCAGATAATTTTGTACTAAGAAATCCGCGTGGTAATCAACCGAGAACTTATAATTCTGATGCACTTTGGGCAGCTTTAATGAAAGTGAAATCGGGCGAAAGTATATACAGGTAAACTAGAAATTTAATTTTGTTTTTAGATAAATGTTGGTTGTACTATTTCACAATAAATCAATTAAAATTTAGTAAAGCTCATTAAAGCTTTTAAAATTGGTTTACCCGAAAATTGTGTAAAAAGTATTGTAAGTTGTAACTAATGTTTTCCAATTTAATTTCTACAAATTGGCAATAATTTCGATGCATCAAACTACCTAGAAAGACTTCATCGTTTTCCATGAAGCACAAGAACTTGTTAGAACGTGCTTTAACTAAACTATATATTTAGCTATGGTACTGTTAGTTTTTTCATTTATTGAGTAGCTCGGTACATTTTATTGCCCCATGATTTTGAGTGTCTTTAAATCTATAAATACCATCACAGTGTCCTTTGCTTATCGTATGAGGCGACTAAATGAAAGTTGGATCGCTAGGCTGACTAGCCACAAAAAATCAACAAAGAATAGCTGGTTAACCACCAAAAATTTAGAAAAAATTTGGGGAACGTGCCATGCAGTGACTAAAAAGTTATTAGCGAAGTTATGTCGAGATCACCACGAACACTATCTAAATTGGTTTTCGGCATAGCTCTCCTTTGAACAGCATACAAATTACTACCCTGCATAATACTGGAGAAAATCACACCTCCAACGAAGGAAATTGTAGGTTACTACCAAGGAGTCTAAAACAAAACATATGATCGCAGATTTTAGAGACCAAGACGCAAGAATTTTGTTATCATTAAAAAATGATCAATTGACCTCTTACATATTTTGTGAAATGGTACAACAACAAAATTTATTTAATTAACAAAAAAAAAAAAAAAAAACATAACTCATTAAAATTTTAGAGCATCACGTATCCATAACGTTCCACGTAAAACTTTACGAAATTGGATGAAACGATGGGATATTAAATCAGCATATCCAATGCCGCGTCAATTAAAACAAGCGGCTGAAAAACGCAAAGCCAAAATATAGAAATCTATATAATATATAGATATATAACTAATTTATCTAACTAATATATATATTTATATAATCGTACTTAAATTTAGTCAACTAATTTAGTAAGATACACAGAAAATATAAGACTATGCCAAAGAATATATAGAAAGAATCAGTCAACTTTGTATTATTATTTTATTTAAGGTTTTATTTAATTTTCTTAAATTATATTTAAAATTAAAAATTGGACTGAATCGTATTTTCTTTAATTTTTAAATTAATGTTATATAAATTATTTTAGCGAGTTTAAGACCTAAAAACTAGAAGGGAAAAAATTTGAAAAAAAAACAACATAAAATATATTTATAAAATATAAACAGGGTTAAATTAAATAATATATATTATAATCGATTAATTTTGATTTTTTTAATTTATATACAAGTGAGGTGTTGAACATTTTTGATAACCAAACATAATCTAAAAAAAATGTATTTATTTTTAAGTATTTTAGGATAATTTTTTATTTTGCTCTATTGTACTGAGCTGTTTGGTTTTTTTTTTAAATTATTATTATTTATTTACAATTTGTTTTCTAGTCTACCAGCTTTATCCTTAAACTTATTTTTTAGTTCAGAAAAGTTCTGTTTTGAATATTTTAAAATATGCAAAAAGATGGTTTTCAGTAACGGCTGAGATTATATCAAAGAGAAAGACTACATATATATATATATATATATATATATATATATATATATATATATATATATATATATATATATATATATATATATATATATATATATATAAATATACATATATATATATATATATATATATATATATATATATATATATATATATATATATATATATATATATATATATATATCGCTGATTTACTGCAACAGTGACACAACTCAAAAATTGCTATTGTTCAAGAAACGCTTTTTAAATTTTAAATGTTCACAATTTTTGACAACTATTTGAAAATGCTCTAGAATCATAACATAGAGGTGCAATATAATATAATAGTATAAAAAAAACACTAGATTACGGTTTGTAACACTTGTCTGGTCCGCCTATAATCCTAAAACCATCCCTACTTAAATTTATGTCACACTTGTTGAAAAAATCTCTACTCGAATACGTCGTAACAAAAAATGTGATGTTGATTTGAAGTTGTGTCGTAATAAAATAGTTTGAATGGTAATTCAACATTTGTTATATTTCAGAAATAATAATTAGATTTATAAATTATAAATTTAAATCTTTACAAGTTTTCAAAATATGATTTATAATACTTTGGTATAAAGTTTTTACGAACTAAGTCCAGTAGATCATCTTTTTTTTTGTGGAAGCCCCGGTCTAGCATGGAACGCTGGGGTTAGTTCAATATTAGTACCATCAACCTTTTTCATTTTTTTTATTACAGACGCCTCAATAAATTCCGTATCGTATGATTTTTTGTACAACACCGATGTTGGTAGTTCTTTTAAAACTTTGAAAACCTTAACTTCAGATATTTTTAGTTCCGACATATTCAGAGGGCCTATCTCAGTAGCTAGAGCTTTTATACTATACAAGTCCTCGTAGCAATATTCGGTAACATTGAATGAATCTTCTGTTTTCCGTGCAGATCGTATTGCAGAAACAAAAGATTCTGGCGTATACATTGGTCCTCCTTTGAGAAGTCGTTTCGCTTGCCTCTCTATCAACGAATGTGCGGAAACCCCTTCATTCTCGGTATGACCTTAAATTAAATATTTGTGGGTGATTGATTTGATCCTTAGATACCGTATAGCGTATAAGTAGAGCGCAATAATAAATTATTTTTTTTGCTGCCCAGCGCAATTGTCGGAGTAAAATATTATTTCAGCATCTGATTTTTTAGCCGATATCTTTCGTAAAAATTGCAGAAAGTACCCACCTCGTTTACGCCTCGATTAGCATTCCCTTCATCCCCACAAAGTAGTCGCATTCATTTGTCTTTAAATCATAAATCGTAAATTTAAAAACATTCAATTTTGATTTATAGTAAAAAACCGAAATTTCACCTTGCGGTAACGGCATTACTGCTTACAAATCATAAACTGCAACAAAAACATCAGGTTTTTCTTTATCCGTCTTTTACTCAGCTCTCGCTAATTCTTTTTGAACTAATCTTGAAGTAAATACTCTATAAAATAACACTTAGTTGGTGAATGGTAAATGCTTTGCTTTGTTATTAGTCACGTAGTCCTTGTAAATATCTAAAATACTTTTACTTCCATCAATGAAATGTTTCGACTTATTTGCGCGTGTGTAGTGGCTTTCTATTTTCGGTATAGAATCAATATGCTGTTTAATTCCCACCCTTCTACTCTAATCAAGCCAATATATGTATGTGTAATGCTCTCTGCTCAAAGGCTGAAATCGCTTCTGTTCACTACCTCCGGTTGTTATTTGGTCTATTTTTCAACGGGTCAATGACTAAAGTATATGAATTGTACCTGTTTCCTCTCTTTGGCATTTTTTGCGGTCCCTTTTCCCACTTGCCGTTGTAGTGTATTTTCCATCATTTTAATTAATTACAAAATTTTTCAGCGTAATGGCATTTTTAACAATATAGAATATTAAATTATAGTTTGACAGATTTTAAATAATCTCCTTGTCAAAAAAGACGCGTATGTAGTTCACCTGTGATTCTGCTTGTAGCGCTGCTAACAGAAATTCTGCTCATGTGTTTCAAGCATAAAAAAAAGTTCTTTTTGAACGTCTATGATTTTTATGTAGTCTTTCTCTATGGCAATATTGCCAAGTTAAACCACTTAACATTTATATCTGAACTTAAAAAAGTAAACTTTAATTATTATTTATTGTGCAATATTTTATTTTTATTATTTATATTTTACGATCAGATTGTTTTTATAATTTATTTTATTTTATGTTTTATTTTTTATATACAAAATAATATTAATCATTTTAACAATGAATAATACAAAAAAAAAAAAAAAATACTAATAAATATAGAGGTGATTAAGTTGATTGTTTTATTTCGTCGTTGAAAGAGTTAAAGACATATGATAAAATCCGCACATGCCATTTATAAATCGCGTTAGAATTTTTGTTTGTATTTCTTTATTTATTTTAAATTAGAATTGGCAATGGCAAACGTCACTTGTGAATACGAACGGTCAACGTATGCGTCTGGCCGGCGAGTCAGACGATCCGAAACCCTACTAAGACAAGCGGCTGAATGTGTATCGCGAGGACAAACATTTCAAACCGTTAGTGATATATTTCACATACCAATTTCAACAATAAGGTAAAAAAAAAATTTAAATTACAATTTAGCCATTATAAATATATTTTAATTATATATTTTTTTTTAAATTTAAGATTCTTTATGGCCCGAAAAGGAATATTACCGCGTCGAAAACGTGGTCGTGCTGCAGGTACAACAACTAGTGATACATTATCACTACATCTTAATTCAGGTAATACACAAAATTATCAAAGCCGATCGTCAAGTCCGTCAGAACCACCATTTCATTTCGCGCACTATAAATTACCCGAGTTAAGACCAAAATTAGTTTAGTCGTATTTTTTATTTTGATTTGATTTCGTAAGATCCTATGTGTATATAATGATATATTTAAAAAAAAAAAAATTTTTTTTTTTAGTTCTGTTTATTACACAACCTAGTCGCACAAGAATCTGAATAATTAAATTTAATTAATCAAACAAAAATCAATAATAAAAAGCTTTAAATTATGTTGTATTGAATTTGTCCCCACCTTCCTCGTGTACTACTTTATTTACAGTAATTTTTTAAAATAATATACAAATCTTGTACCTTTGGTAGTAAACACTAAAATAAAATGTATAGTCACGTGTGTAAACGTCAGATGAAGAGCAGGATTATAATATTTTGTGGCAAATAACACACGTGGCGCTTTTTATTTTGATAAACATACAAAAATGTTTTCTTTTTTATTATTAAATTAAATAAACAAATAAAATTTATTTTTCGATAAACATAATTAAAAACAAAAAATAATTAAATATATAGAGAATATTTACAGTTAAATAAAGAATACAATATTAAAATGTTAAATTTTTAAGACATTTTTGTACAAAATATTACCACAACAAAAAAAATGATTTAATTTTTACAGAGTAGATTTACAAATTATATATTATTATTATATTGATTAATTTTATTTTATTTTATTTTTTTTTTTGTGTTGGATTAGACATTTCAAGAAAATCGCAAAGCAAACGAAATACCAAAAATTTTCCAAGAAATATTTACAAGGCTGTTAAATTTAGGTAAACATAAAATAAAACAAAAATCTCTGTTAATGGTAATTTTTTTATGTATATAATTTTAAAAATAGTAATACAATTTAAATTAATTAATATTATATGATGTGTGAATTATAAGCTTCTTGTTCTTAAAATTTCGTTCCACCATTATAGACCGAAATCATTTTCATTTAATTCTCGATTACATTTTATTTTAATTTGCAGTCATTTTAACATCAACTACTATTTAGTCTTAGGGCTACTAAAATAGTTCTTTAGTATTAGGGAAACATAAGGTTTTGGTCATTTATGTACACTTCAATATTTGTTGCCAGATCGTTCAAAATTCATGTGTTTTTTCTAAATATGGGGTTTGCAGTCCAAATTTAACCATTTACCAAATTGCCACGTTAGGTTTTTCGATAACCTCACTCGTCATTTTTAATCTATTCTCAATTATTACGATCTTTTTGATTATTTGAGCAGTTTCTGCAGACTCTCTAATTGATCGTCCTGCTTCATACTAACTTTAGTACGTTAAGTAATCATCAATCGATTTTATTTGTCTTTGCCGATTTGAACGGCTGATATTTGTTGCTTCGTCGCTTTCGATACCGACCTCAAAATTTTCTTCAGAAGAATTAATGTTAGAAAGTGTACCTGCTTTTGAAGCATGTTGCCTATTTATAACTTATGCGCATCATCTTCAAATTCGTGGTCATTATCAAAAAAATTGGTAAACTTCCTAATTTAAATTGATGTGAATGTATCTTTGGCTTGCGGTTCATCCAGAAACTTCAACTAGTTTAGCTCTGGCTAAAACCGAAAACAAATTTGCTGCCAGATCTGCTATCCAAAAATGAAGATTCCCTTGATTTCGTTAATGTCAAAAATACCAGCGTGGTGTTTTTGACATTAAGGAAATCAGAGGAAACTTTTTTTTAGTCATGCCGTATTTCTCACGTGGATTTACTCAATTACGCGTAACATTTCGGCTATAGCCGTTTTCAATTTTTTGGGTCCTTTTTCCGATCAATATCCACTTCACTGATGCAATTATCAACATCAGATGCCTCCAATAATGCACCGACTGATGGAGTTATTTTGAATTAAAACACATGTGTTTTTTACTACGTTAAAAAGCGGAAGAGACTATTTATTTTGATATCAAATAAATCCAAGATGGCAGATGTTTTATATATACATAAAAATATATGTGGTTTGCGTTTACATGAACGAATATCCATAACTTTGACATGTCAAAACATGTCGAAATATGTCGATAATGTGGCCAATTTTATGTAAAAAAAATTATTTTACTCATTTTGGTATGTCTGTCGCAACCTAAAAAGTGTTCGAGTAAAAAAACAACAACTTGTCGCAATTTCGACATGTCAAATCATTAATTTTTTTAAAAATATCAGCCATCTTGTCGAAACTCGAAATGCTTAATCAAAATGCATAATCGCACCCCTTATCTCATATTTTATATCGTTTACGGTTGAATTTGATTTGAAAATGGTAGTTTTCGTTTTAGATTGAATGACTTTTTGTTAAAGGTTTGGAATTGATTAGAAAGAGGTTGAATTTGGAGTGCAAAACTTATATATTTAGTACGTGATTAAGCTTGATTTCCATTATGAAACTCATAACTCATATAAAATTTCATTCGATTATAAAATAGGGATCATACAAAATGTCCACTGTCTGTATACTGACAAAATATTAGTTTTCATATTATTGACAGTCCTAAATACATTTGTTTATTTTCACACTTAAAGCAAATCTATATTTTTATCTTGACTTTTTTTTTTGTAAAAAATACTATTTTTTTCTAAATGGAAATGTGGGTCGCCATTTGTGAATTCAAATTCGAAGAAACCAGCGACGTTTTCGAAGGATTAGTATTGGGAAATTCGTTAATTTACACACACATATAATAAATTAACGTTTTAAAAGAGGCCACCAAAGTACCCTGTATTGAAAAACTGCTATATCTCTTAAACCAGAACAAATTTGTAAAATTATATTTATATTTGCCACATTGTGATTATAACTTTATCTAAAAAGACTAGAACCGTAAAAGTAATCTAGTTTTCTTTAACTTGCATCACACAAGTAGAATGCAGTTACTACTAAGTTAGAATTTTTTGATCGAATTTTGATCACATGCCAATATTTCAGTGATTTGTTTTGGTCGAGTTTTTTGTTTTGATCACATGACAATTTTTAAGTAATTCAATTGGATAAATGATCGAATTTAAATTCGAACTCGTGCAGGCGTTTAATAAAAAAAACTGTATTTCAAGACCAAAAATAACAACTAGAGTTGCAAATATTGAATTACCATGTAAACCTATAGGCAGGACTATCTTTTAGGGTAAAAGTTACTATAGTAGTCAGTAAAAGAGAGATTTGAACTAGTAAACGCTTGTGATACCAAAATTTTAGAGAAATTGATGATTTTAAAACAAGGTATAATTTCTAAAACCTTACAACTTGACAGGATGGCCTCCTAGTAGTGATAGAGCTTACTTTAACTTTATTTTGATAAAATAATCTGGTAATCTGACATCGCAGTCGGTTTTCCCAAATAATTATTTAAGCTGGTATTTTTCACACAGAAATTAGAGAACATTTAAAATAAAATTTCCCTTTTCTATTTTGTGTACACTTTCGATCGAATTCCCAAATACCAATTTCATTTCGAATATCAGACTTAAAACTATAAATAATTAATTGCTCAACATATTATATCATACATTATTTAAACAAATGTGTTATTATTTAATAAAAAATTAATTAAATTTAAACCAAAAATTAATTTATAGCTTAACAAAGTCTTTTTTAAGTAACGGTACATTTTAAAATCGTCCATTACATAAACTGAACGAACACCTTATAAAGGTTGCACATTAGTGTAATGGAACTTTTTTAAAAAATTGTATTCGTAGTCTTAAAATGTTTAAATTTTTTCTTAATTAGATGTTAGTACTTTAATTTTTTGTTAGTAGTACATTTTACTTAACATGGTTTTGAAAGGTGATTTTTGGTAATGAACCTAAAAAACCCTAACTCCTCGTATATATACCAAATAAGTTTACCAACTTGAACCAAATTTATATGTTGCCATGATTAATTATAATATAATTTTTATTTAATTATCTATATAATTGTAAATATTTATTTAAATAATTTTAATTTTTATTGCACACAAACATTTTAGACACCATTTTTTTTTAAATAACTTTTATTATATTATTATATTGTTTTGTTTAGTGAACAAATTTTAAAGTTTTGTGCAATAAAAAATATAATATTATCATTTTAATTTAAAAAAAAAAAAAAGAATTGTGCCATGTTTAGCGTTAATTATATTATGTATATTTTGTTTAATTTTAAGATTATGTTCGTTTTAAGCTTGACAAAATAAAAGTTGTTGCCGTGTTATTTTTAAGCAAAAAAAAAAAAACCTTTACTAATAACATTTCGGTTTAGTTTTCAATATAAAATTTTAAAATTTAAAATAATAATGGGGTGCTACTATATTTAGTTTATAGTACTAACATTTAACATGTAGATATTTTTTAGCTGGGGTAAACCAAAAAAAATTAACACGGAAACTTTGCAGTAAGATTATCATAGTATAATGCATTTAGATAATATTTAACCATAATCTAATATATTTCGAAACAGAACCAACTTTCGTTATAAGTTGCCGAAATCCTTAACTTAGGGGTCCGAAGTTATTTTAAGTTCGACTAAATTAAATATGTTTAAAAGTGCAACCAAAAAAACTGTCAAAAAATAATTTCCGAACAAAACAAAACACATGTTATGCACGATACTATTGGAAATCCGATGGCACTCATTTAGTTTAATCGATTTAGAATGAACTCGGACAGGGTTATTCAAAACCAACACAAAACGTTATACATGTCATTTCGTGTGATTTTAACTTTTAAATATCTCGAAAAACTCCACCCCTTATTGAATGGGAGGTGTGGGTAATTTTACAATTTTAAATATAAAATACTATTTTTTATTGCAGATTTCGATTTTATGGCTAATATTTGACTGGAAAATTTTGTCGTTTCATGATGTCGCTGTAATTTATAGTTTTTTCGATTTCTCCTACTGAAAACTTTAAATCCTCCTGTCTGGACTGGAATTGTACGTTTAAAAAGTGAGTCTCGGTGCAAGCATTCCTGATTCGCTCAGTCATATTCTCACATGTTGTTGGTTCTTTTTTGTAAACTTTGTCTTTAAGATAACTCTTCAAAAAGAAGATCAAAATAAGATCGGGAGATCAGCTCTTCTTATCCAGAGACCATTGAAATCTCAATCAAGTACTTCACGTGCTACCATCGAATAATGTGCTGAATAACTATTATGTTGAAACCACATTTTCATCGCACTTTGCTCAAACCTTGATATCAGTTTGTTGTCGTTTATTCAACACCATTCGTTAAAAGTGTAACAACTCTGATTTTCAACTTGGCAGAGAACAATATGGATGACACTTCATATCTAAAATACTCCTTAAATGGAGTATCCTTAAATACTCCATTTGTAAGCAGTAGGTTCTTTCCAGCCGAGAGTAGGTGTGTGTCTTTGCTAGATTTAGCAACTATTAATTGCTATTGGTATTTCCATTACAAAGTTGACTGATCACAACTGGACCTTGTCCAATAGTAGGATTAACAAGCAGTTCAATGCTTGTCCACCAAACGTTAAAATTGTACAAACCTGCTTCTAACTACTTATGAAAAATAGTTGTATCAGTTTTGACTCTGAGCAATTAAAATTAGCAAAGACGCACACCTACATACTTGTAAGTACACCTATCCCTCGACTTACACGATGGAAATACCGCGTAAATCGAAACATTGCAAAACAAATAAAAGTATAATTTTAAATGCAATTCCAGGCATTTAAAACAAAAAATATAAAATAAAATAATTTTATAATTCAAGCCCATATTGAAAGTTTTAACATTTTTAATCGTAAAATCCGAATCTGCAATCGATTTCCACCCCACAAAACGGTTATATTTTGATTATGGATATTTTTTTTGTGTAGTCTTATTTTTTGAGATATTTAAAAGTCTATGTCACGGTAAATAAAAACACTTTGTGTTGTTATATAAAAAAGTAAAGTTGATCGGTGACTTTAACGGTTGACCGTTATATTTATAATATCTAATTCCACGCTTTGTTTTTGTTATAGTAGTAGTCTGGTAGGAAAAAAAAATTACAAAGGTGACAAAAGCGGTGGCAGGCGATTACTCAGTGAAAAAGATTTTTTAAATTCGGTGCCATGGGTCAAGCTTGAAAAAAGTATTGTTGACGAAATTCCCGTTGACAGAAGTATACTCGATGAAAAAGATTTTATAAAATCGCTGCCATGGGTCAAGCTTGGTAATATTAACTATTATTCTTTAAAGTTAAAAATTTATTTTGAAAACTAAATCATTAAATTATTTTTTTAGCTAGAATAAAAATATAGAATCCAAAATTTATGTTTATATGTCTGAGGGGATGGTGAAGAGTAATTTTAACATGTCACTACCTAGGACAGTTTACTCTAGTCTACATCAAAATGAATTTTAAAACATATATATAAATATTATCCCAATACAAAATTTATGTTTATTCTTAAATATATATATATATCAATAAACGATTACAATATGGTATCGAGAATCTGATCAGTTCCAAATTCCATGTACCATACCATTTTTTATTTGTTTACACTTAGTATAATTTTAAATAGCGCAAATACAAACTAAACAAATTATTTTAAAAAAGACAATATAAATACCTCAAAATTTCTCAATTAAAATAAACAAAACACAAAATAAATTTGAATATATTATGTATTATGTATTTCCCAAAATTATATTTAAAAAAAAATAAAAATAAACAAAATATATTTACAAATAATTAAAATAAATTCAGAAACAAAATCTCAAATTATATATTTAATTAAAAATATACATAAAAAAAAACAAATATAATATTATTGATGATAAATTTGTTTTAAAAATAATTAATGCAAATTATAGTATTTTTTATTGTTTTTATTGTGAAAGATTGATGCCATTTAAAATTAATTTTTATGTTCTAGTGTTAAAAACTTTTTTATAATTTATAAGAATTAATTATTTTTTTAAGGGAAAACCTTTAGATTTATAGTTTAAAAAAATTAAAAATAAATAAGGAAATGTTGTAAAAATGTAAAATTTATAAGAGAAAACCAAAATCATTTATCGGAATGCAAAAACAAATTATTATAAAAATAAAGAAAATTGAATGTTTTTATACAAATAATTATATTAGAAAGTTTTTTTTGGTATATAGTAAAATTCGTTTATACCGAATCAGGTTTATAACGGACAAACGCTTGTTATAATTTTTTAGCCCCTTGAAAAGAGGAAACTGCATGCAACCCACAGACAACTAGCAAAAATATTTTTATCTAATATTTCTCCGCCTAAACCATAACCATAGTATAAATACATATAGTGCTACCATCATAAGAAAAAAAAACAGTTTACCCATTGATGTTCTAGATGTCGGGTCGATAGAATATTGTCAACATTTAGTATAAATATATGACATTTAGGCGATTATACATATACAAATATTTTGATTATTTTACAACTATACCAGTAGTGACATCTAGCATGTCAATGGGCTAACTTATTATGGTTGTACTATGTGTATGTATATTATGCCATATCCCACCAAATTTTCATAGTGGCTTGGGTCACAAAAGATAGGGATTTTGGATGCAAATGCATAGCAATCTTCACGGCTCTTAACCTATCACCTCTTCGATGCGAAGAGTTATTTGGAACAAACCTCTCATCAGCTAATATTGTTGAAAAACAGTTCGCCTATACGCGAATTTGCCTCACTTCCAAACTCTTTAGAATATCAATATTCTAGTTTCACTAGAATGGCGACAATAACTTAAAGAAATACTGGTCCGTCAAATTCTGTCTTGGTTCTTCTATCCAAAACCCATCTAACACAGCGACATAGATTTCAGGCCACTGGGTTTACTACATTAATGTTAGATGCAAAAATTGACAAATTTGGAAGCATCGCCATCATAATCCATTTAGTAATAAAGTTATTTCAGCTGGTGGCTTCAATTCCGGCTACACCACGTGCGGTTATCCAAAATCCAGTGATACGAGCCCGGAATAGACAAAATATTGTAACAATTGGTGACAGCGGTGGGATTGTGAATAATAGAAAAATGATGAATCTCTAAAAGTTGTGGAATTCGTTTCAAATACACTTTTAGAGAAAATCAAACTGACATTAAAATTAAGAATAAGGAAAATGAAACAGATGTTCAACAGGTAAAAGAGGTTAAAAAAAAACGATCAGAAAAAATAAACCACAATTGAACAAGATGGACAGTAATTTCTCCCAAAATGAAGTTAGTTGACATCAAAGATAATCTTTCATCAAAAGATAGGTTTTAGTGATACGAGATTCGAAGATACGCCGAGCAGTAAAGTTATCACCTAAGACAACCTTTTTGTAACCTTAACTCTTGCAGGTTAACACATGAAATGATACAAGCTTTATTACAAGATTAACAACGCAAATACGTCGATTGGAAATGGAAGTCAGCAGCAACATCGAGTGGTCAACGCCAAGGACCAACAACGCAGCAGAGGGCCGAAATGTTAGGTCTGTGGGACTGTAAGTGGAAGAGAGCTAGATCACTACCTCCTAGACCATGGCGATCGAGCGTAAGGTAATTGACCAAGAAAGAGGGCAAAGAGATAGCTTAAAGGGGCGAGAGCTGGTTCACATAACCGATTGCTCCATAACCTTGGTCGCACTTACCAGATTGTTGGTGGCCGGTGACAACGAAGCAATCTGTGACGAAATTAACGGAAAAGAATGCGTTATGACCCTGGTTACCGGAGCAGCAAGGACTAGTTTAAGAAGTTAATTGTTTTAAGTTACAAACACGACTGGAGCAAGTAAATAATATACTTTATTAGGGGCTTCGTGTTGGATACAGTACGAGGGGTCTTAAACCATTATTACATTGGGTTCACCAGCCAAATAGTAATCGATCGTCAGGAAGAGCTGTTACTGGACTCAAGATTTCAAGGAGACTCTGGGTCACCCAGGTCGTAAGAGCTAATGAAGACGAGAAGCAGCCAAAAAAGTAATAATCGCAATAGCCCTAGTCAAACCCAGACAATGACGACAGAGTGCCAATTTGAGCTCAAAATATCTCAGGTAAAACTAAAACCATCAGGAAAGGGACGATCACTGTAAACGTTAGACAGTAAATGTTAGATTTCTAGGTTATATACGCAAGGGCAGATCAGTTACTTGAGCGGTACATGTCCATTTTCTGTAGCACATCGGAAAGTAATGGAAGGGCCAAAATGGTAAAATACAAAATCGACACTGGAATTGGCCAAGGTCAATTAACATTAGCAGAGCAAGAGGAAGTATATCGAATGATTTCAGTCATGCAGAAAGTTGGATCCATCACAGGTTAAGTGCAAGCCTGATTTTAATATTAAATCTCCAAAGTGGCTACAGGTAAGAGAAATAAAGGAAATCGAGAAAAGACTTCTTTCAGTAGGTACGGCATCTGGCAATTTAACGTTTTGCAATTTGGAATGTGTAACGCCTCAGCGACATTTGAACGGCGAGTAGAGCGTGTATTGTAAAGACCTCACTATAAAAACTTCCTAGTAAACTTCGACAATATCATCGTCATGTGAAAAGACTAACGACGAGCTTCTTAAAGATTTTGGTATAGAAAATTTGGATCGAATACAATCTGCCGGGTTAAAATTAAGTCCGAAGAAATGTAAGCTATTCCAAATAGAAAAACTTTTAGTCGATTGTTTTCTAGGAAATATGTCGATGCTCGGAATAAATTAAACACGTACGACACCTTTGCATCCTCGTTCAGAACAGAAGTATTTTGCAAAGGTCGTGGAAAAGAATCACGCAACTAAAATTAACGTATCCTATATAAAGATAGGTAGTTTTTGATGGATCATCAAATAAACGGCAACAAATATTTTTGTCGAGAATCTACAATTTTAGAAGATCTAAAAATTGTGGCTGTTGTCAACTGCTTTTTATGGCCAGCATTATGTAGAAGTTAGAACAAATGAAAGAAAAACTGAACCAAATACACCGACTTATACGGGAGAAAATACGAATATTTAGTGACCGAATGAAGGCTCGATGTGATGCCAGAACAAATAACAAAGGATTTGATAAAATAGATTATTAAAATGGATTCACAGCCCGAAACGAAAAAAAGCTTTATCACCAAAGTTGTAATGTAACCTCCGTGAGAAGGACCCGACACTATAATCACGAGGATAAACGGTGTAGTTTATCGGAACTAAAAAGGGACCTGATACGAGGTAAAGCTAAAGTAGTACATCTATAGTGATTGACGCCCTACCAAGGAACTGAGT
This sequence comes from Tipula confusa, assembly GCA_963556175.1. Classification (NCBI taxonomy): domain Eukaryota; kingdom Metazoa; phylum Arthropoda; class Insecta; order Diptera; family Tipulidae; genus Tipula; species Tipula confusa. The sequence continues at coordinate 217,503,726 of OY744476.1, forward strand.
TGGATCAACGCACAAATTTTGGTGGTAGTGCTATGATTTCCAACGGGTTATAACTTATACCTAGAACTAGACACATCTAAAAAAATAGAACATTAAAAATAAATATAAACGGCGCATTGTCGTTCATTGAGATCAGTTGTATTTTAAACTCGAAAGAGTACAGATGATTAGAATCGTAGCTCCCTCCAGTGGCGGTTAATCTAGTGAATTTAAAAGTGTAATAAAGTAACAGTGTGTAAGTGGAAATTATTGTGCTAAGTATTTATTTGTGGATAATAAATACTGGAGGAATTTATTCACAATTCAGTGATACGCTCTCGGAATAGGTGAAATCGTAATAGTATCTAATATTTCATCTAAGCGTAAGCTTTTTCAAAAGCCATCTGTTGATTTTTTGAGCATAACAGCTTCCAACACCGTTTAATTACCCCCATACATTCAGGCGAACTAATTTGTTTTAGTTTTTTACATTTAAAACAACGGCGCTGACATCAATAAAAAGTAAATGTTAACATTTTCAGCGGCTGTCAAAAATCAATTCACAAATATTGTTGACATATTCGTATACCGCTAATCGTTTTAAATTTAAAAATTGCTATTTTGTTATAAAATGCCACATGAAATGTCCGATACTGGTAAGTGACCGACTAAATACAACTAAACTAAATATTAAATTATCATTTATATCTAGATTCCGATGATATACAAGTGAAAAAACCGCGTCTTGAAATTTCGTCCAAAGGAAATGGTAAAGTTTTGTGATCTTACGTTTTAATTATGTCGTAATTATAAAATAAAAATCCAATTTCAGATAAAACCGTTGAAAACACAGCATCCATTTTTAATCGTAAAAATAAGCAATGTCCTTACTTGGATACGATCAATCGACAAATTCTAGATTTTGATTTTGAGAAGTTGTGCTCCGTATCGTTAACCCGGATAAATGTGTATGCTTGTTTGGTTTGTGGTAAATATTTCCAAGGCAGAGGAACAAATACACATGCATATACGCATTCGGTTGCCGAAAGTCATCACGTTTTTATGAATTTAAATACGTTACGTTTTTATTGTTTACCCGATAATTACGAAGTTATCGATTCGTCACTGGACGATATCAAGTATGTACTAAATCCAACGTTTGGTAAACAGGACATCACTAATTTGGATACGCTGTGCGATAAATATTGCCGCACAATCGACGGTACGCTATATCTACAAGGTGTTGTCGGACTTAATAATATCAAAGCCAACGATTACTGTAATGTAGTGCTTCAAGCTTTGGTGCATGTTGGTCCGATTCGGGATTATTTTTTGCGTGAAGAAAACTATGCTAAAATTAAGCGGCCACCGGGCGATTCTATATACGGCTTGGTTCAACGTTTTGGTGAACTAATGCGTAAAATGTGGAATCCGCGTAATTTTAAGGCGCACGTTTCACCCCACGAAATGTTACAAGCTGTCGTATTGTGGAGTTCTAAACAATTTCAAATTACCGAACAAGGCGATCCAATCGATTTTTTATCATGGTTTTTACACGCGTTACATCGAGCACTTAAAGGAACGAAACAACCCGATTCGTCCATAATAAATAAATCGTTTTTAGGCGAGATGAAGGTTTATACACGAAAAATTCCACCAACCGATTTAGAGATGACGGAGAAATTAAAACTTTTGGCCACCGACGAGTACAAAGAAACCGACGACGTAACGAACTTTTTATATCTTACATGTGATCTACCAGCACCGCCTCTATTCAAAGACGAGTTCAAAGAAAATATTATTCCGCAAATAAGTTTGTTCCAGTTATTGACGAAATTCAATGGTATCAACGAAAAGGAGTACAAAACCTATAAGGATAATTATATGAAACGTTTTGAAATTACGGTTCTTCCAAAATTTATCATCCTATACATCAAACGGTTTACCAAAAATACATTTTTTTTAGAGAAAAATCCAACAATTGTTAATTTTCCAATCAAGAATGTAGATTTTGCCGAAATTCTAACTCCGGAAAATCGTAAAAAACATAAACGGACTAAATACAGCTTGATAGCGAATATTGTGCATGATGGCACGCCAAAAAATGGAACGTATCGTGTACATATTTTACATAAAAGTACACAACAGTGGTATGAATTGCAGGATTTGCATGTCACCAATATTTTGCCACAAATGATAACGCTATCGGAAAGTTACATTCAAATTTATGAGGTACAAAGTAATGATGATGAATAAAAATATGTTTTACTGAATATCTGTGCATTTTAAAATAACTCACCCCAATCGGTTAATAACCGAAAATAGCATGAGAATCTATCAATTCTAAATCAATTGACAGTTGTTAAAGGATTTTAGTTTTGGTGTTTCGGTTTTTAATTTTATTTTTAGATGTGTTGTGTAAATCAAACTATAAAAATTATAACAAATTGTAGTCTTGTGTTAAATAGGTTTGTTAACAAATATAAGTTTAATATTTTTATAAGGTAAATATGGCGATTTTGAAATTTTAAAAATGTTATGCTACGCTCGGGCGGATCCTATAATTTGATTATATTGGTTTTTATAAAAGTTTTTTTTTGATTTTTACCATAATTTGTCTAAGGAGGAGAAAACTCCTATAGTATACTTTCAGAGTAGTTTATTAATCATTGAGAGTAACAGGGTTGCCAATTTAGTGATTTTGTCGCTAGATCTAGCGACTTTTCAATTAGGACAGCAAGAAAATATATTTCTTCTCGCTATAGCGACATTTTCAACGACCTTTTTTTACATATTGAGTTTTAACGATTTTTTCGATCAAAAATTTCAAAATACGAAAATTGCGTATGATGATTAATCAAATTATTTAAAAAAACTTATATCCATTAGAAAAATTAAGTTCTATTTTTTTTTTCAAAGTTCGTTGTTTCTTTTTTCCATTAATAAATCGAGGTTTCGAGAGTAATTCAAAAGAAAAGTGGTTTAAATATTTATTGGATTTCGGGAAATATATTGTGATTTTTGTGGTATATTAGCTCTGCAAAACCATATATCATTTAAAAAGGTTTCGAAAAGGAACATAACAAAACTTTACTTTAAAGAAAGCGTGGAGTAAAAATGGTTATGATGTACATACATATAACAAACATGTACATATTACGTAATATGTGTTAGGTACCTATTCAAATTAACATTACAACATCTCTAGTGACATCTAGTGATTTTAATAAATTTGCGATTTAGCGATTTCTAGTGTGTTTTCGATGAACTTCTAGCGGCATCATTTTTTTAAAATTGGCAACACTAGAGAGAAACTTATAAGCAATTATGTGAGGAATAAACGAAGATAGTTCTGAATAGCCACTGATTTAGGTTATGGAGAATAGATGCCAACGATGAGGAAAAAGAAATCAAATAAGTTTTTATCTAAAAAGTCGCAGTATTTGCCGTAGAAAGTCACAGTAGGGACTATAAGATACCAAATACTTGAAGTTCTTATCTTAAAACTTGCCGATGCTAAAAGCAGTTTTGAAAAGGATCTGCGATTGCTAAGAGTTTCAAAGTTTGTGACTATTCCATTGGCACTTTTATACAATCTGAAGTGGCCTAGTATCATAATGAGTTAAAGAAGATTAATTATCCAGGAAACCTTTACTTTCTCATAAACAACTACTTCTCTGAAAGGTTCGCAACTGTAATTACTAATTATGGCACGCTTTAAAATAGTGTGACCAATGACTATACACTAGTGTCCATATTAGGCGCACACCTCTAGAATAGAGGTGTGCGCCTAATATGGACACTAGTGTATAGTAAACAAAGCATTCAGATCTAAGCGTAGTAGGCTATCAATAAAATGACTGATAGGTGTTGAAGATAAAGGATACGGCTTTATCTATCAAAACAGTAATAATCCAACTTTTATGATCCAATGTGAATGGAGTGGGAATTATGATGGTCAAAACTGTAAAATAACTTGGTGTAGTTTTTGACAAAGGTCTTCGTGTCACGTCACATTTCAAAAGAATTACAGAAAGTAGTACATACAAAAGGGTACTTTAAAAAGTGTAACTCAAGAAGCTTTGGGGCTTTAAACAAAGGACTCTCAAGACTATGTAGTGATATCAGGACTATGTAGTGATTGTATTACTTAAAAATACGTGCTCAATCGATGTTATTGGTAGAAAAGTTCTAAGAAACGACAATAAAGGAACAAACATAAAATAATTCGAAACAGTCATCTCAACAAGTAATTGATCTTCATTGCATAGGGAGATATTATGTTCCTCCCTTTTGCGTGGTACTGCATATTCCACAATACCATACAAAAGAGAAGACAACATCTTTCTTTTTCGTTGTATCTTCTCTAGTTTTCTCTTTCTCCTTGGCATGTGTGTTTTGAAAATGTTTGTACTAATTATGTTGCAGAATTATGTGTGTGTGTGTGTTGAAGTGAAAGTAGCGAAGTGTATAGCTTGGTGTATTTGCTTGTTTCTTCATATCTGGGTGTACAAGTTTGCTACATATCCAAAAAACAGCTGTTGGTAGGCCCTAAGTCTTCATTCATGACGTTAGATCTGTTTATGACGACAGACGGTTGTCGTGTACAAGCCGAATTAGCGATAGTCCAAAAAGGTGTAAATTGTGCTTTGTATGTGCGTTTCAACTCTGTTGATCTCACCATCTGATGGATCATCTGTGTCGGGTATCCATTGATAATAGCATTCTCTTTGATTCTCTGAAATTCTTTTTCATAGTTATAAACTTTGAGAGATGTTCACAAGGCGATGGACCAAACTGTCGAACGCGTAGAAAGTAGTACATACATGTTGTACGGTAGTGATAAGTACTATTTGTTATGTACTGATCTGTCGACGTGTTTTTACGGTAAATTTGGTAGAAAAACTTATTGTTTTCCCTGCATACTTTTACATCCAAAAAAGCCTGTTCGTTCTCCTTCCTTTAGAATACTTTATTATCTGTTCCTTCGAATTTAACAGTTACATTACTTGATTCTTTCCAATTACTACGAAGACATCATCAACGCACCTAATCCAAATTCTTGGGAAGATTGAATCAGTTTGCAGTAGCTATAAAACTGGGTCATTATCCCCTCGATGGGGTCATTTCCTATCGATGTACCAAAAGTTTGTTTATAATTAGGGATTCTAAACATGAAAAAACTCTCTTTCATGCAATTTTCAGAAGCTGAACAGTACAGTTCAATCTTCGAAGGATCCATAGTTTTGCTTTCTAGCCGAACTTTTTAGCACGTTCACTGATTCAGTTATAGGTATGTTGGGATACAATGCCGTTACGTCAAACGAGACCATTATCTCATTAGGTCCAATTAAACTTATCTGAAAGTTCGAAAGTGTGTTTGATACTACGACCTGGGAGATTTCCGAGATTTGGAAGTTCTGCCACCAACCATTTCAAAACTCTTTTAAGGGGACTTAAAAGAGCTGGCCTGGTTTATGTATTAATAACACTAGTTTCGATGATCCCCAAAAACATGATGGCTTTTAAAAGGGTTTGTGACACTGTTCTAAGCAGTAGATGGTGCAAGTAACTACAATTATTGTCACCAGACAATAACAGATGGTCAGTAGAAAATTATGCACCTCCATTCATGTGCTAGTCGTGGTAACAGGTTCAACCTGGGTAATTATACCAAGAACAGATCGAAAGAATGAGCACAAAGGCCGTGAATGTATATATGTGCTAAGCCTGTGTGATATTCTTGCAGTAAAAACGTCAAATAATGATGATATAAACCAGTGATACGAACTCTATCGGCAAAATGAGACACTATATGTTGTTTGATTTAGGTTATTTTTGACTCTTTAAAAGGGGAATGGTATGCACCTTTAAAAAAGTGGTCCAACATATTGTTCATTGCCTAACCGAACTTACGTCACTATTGGAATTCCAAACCACTATTTAAATGTAATAATTCAGCCTATCTTTACATTAAGCTCACTCGACCAAGTGCTATAGATAAATTTGCTTATCATTTTTCTGTTTGGCCACTATCATTGATCGATGACCGAATGAGTTAAAGAAATAAATTCATTATTTTAACATAAAGTGTCTCGCCGGAAACAGACAATACTGTACATATGTTAACTAGTGGCTTAAATATTTTTGCAAACGTCCATTTCTAATCTAATTACGCGTTTGCTGATATTGAATTTTCTATTGATAATGATATTGAAAATAATTTTTGTAAAATGAAAATAGAAAAAATATTTTTCATTAATTGCCAACTAACAAATTTTCAAGATCAAATGAAAATAAGTATATTCATATGTGTGTGTGTAGTAGTAGTAGTAGGTTATTGTAAATAAGCTCTATCTTTGCATATGCTACGGCGATTGTCTTTAGATTTTAGTTAGTACATTTTCGCGTAATTTCAGCTCTACTTCGTCGGATAGTTTTATTTATAGTTGATTGTATCATTAAATTGTATAAAGTAAAAGTGGGTTAGTACAAGTAATTTATATATAGATATACGATTTTATTGTTGGTTTGGTACGCATACTCCACATTCCACGTCTCTGTTGTGTTAAAAAGTGTTGAACAAAACCAATACAGTTGTGCCCCATATATATATAAATACATTACCAACAGGTGTCCGTGAATACAAAGCAAGTTATTTTGTCTTGATGGCGTACCAAACTCGTTTCGAAACCTTAAATGCATTAAAATCAATAAAAAGTTTCGTTTGCATGTCTCTCTGCGCTACCGAGACCGAGCGTGTATTTACCCGAATTCAAATTTTTCTAATTTAGTTGATTCATAAATTTTAATAGTTCTAGTTGTTATTATTATTTATAATAATTTTTTTTTTTTAATTTAAATACTTTTTTTTTGTAGTCACTACTCCATTCGTGAATTAATCGAATATAACTGTTTTAATGGCAGCTACAAAATTATATAATGTGCTTGTAAATACAGCTGATAAAGTGGTTCCATCGGTATTACGTCCACTTTGGACGCATCCGGCAGGTAAAATTCCAGTATTGTTGCAGTGGCAGTTTATTAAAAAAATTTTTTTTTGTTTTTTTAGGACCAAAGACAGTATTTTTTTGGGCTCCAGCTTGTAAATGGGTAAATATTTCGGAAATATTAGGATAATAATATGGGATTTTAATTATTGTTAGTGTTTTGCAAGAGGTCAATGGTGCGCATGAATGAGTAGTTGGCATTATGTGTATAGAAGTGTTATGATATTATTACGTTCGGCGAAATAAGGGAATATCAAATTTTGTTATTTGTGTAGTATTATCGCAGTGTTTGTCAACATTTTAGTTTATCGCGCGAATTTTTTACATTTCCGTTCAAGGTGATAAAAACTTGTGTTTTGTTCGATTTTATAAATAGCCTTGTGATTATTAATACTTTTCAATATGTTATTTTTTTTTTTTGTAAATATTTGCATAATAGTGTTTTTCAACCAGATAATTATATTGTTTGATTTAGATTTTAACATTTGACAGTTTTTAATAATTTTGGTATTTTAAATTTTCTAATATTCTATTTTCTTATGATCGCCATCAATGTTATTGACAGTTAAGCTGTTGGTGTTCATTGATGGTAATAAACTGGGTGTCAAAGGCCAAATTGTTCTCTACGTTGTCGAGTCATCATAGCCGACAGCGCATGCCAAATAATGGGTCTGTACTCGGAGATCGCATTTACGTTGACTAATTTTAGTTTGATGATGTAAATCGCTCAAAGGTGGTCAGCAATTTTTTATGTCAGCAATTTTTTATTCAACTAGAATTAGGCAACCTTGATAAGCAAATAACTATTACTACTTGGCCACCTTTGCCGTAGTTTTGAAAAAAATCGCTAGGTGTCAGCCACTTTGCGATAAAAGTCGAATAGAGGTATTGAACTCTATGGTTGTCATTGTCACTCCGTCACAACTGACTCTAGATATGGTGAATGATTTAATTTTCACCATACCTAGAGTCAGTTGTGCCGGAGCGGCAAACCACTAGTTAAGTCAGTAGTTGACAAATCAGGTGAAATCGAAACTGGATCTATTTTGGATACTTTTTGGAACTATCTTTTCGACCTTATTCAATTAGTACGACAAAACACAACTGATGAATGGAAAGCGGCCTCTTTAATTCATATAAGCATTTATGTATTCGAGAGAATCATAAATGCTTATATGAAAATTTTCGGTGATTACTAAAAAGGAATTTGTCCGAATCGGTCACCCACTGGTCCAGATTTTCGCTAGGAATGACTATCTAAATATTAAGAAATAAGTCGTAACTTAATTTAAGTGTTCCGGGAACTTAGCGAGCTTATTACTCAATCCATCGACAGAACCTATGGCATTTTTGGGCATACCTCAAAATTTGTACATAAAATGACAGTAATGCAGTTTATTATGTTGTGTCAAAGTTGATAAAAACCTAAAGTTGATAAAACATTTTAGGACATCATCATATCATTCAGGTGATATGTGTGTATGATAAGACCCCGTCCGATTTCTGTTATAATTTTTTTTACTACATATAATAATTTTGACAGTGTACTGCATGCAACGAAATTATCACAGCAGCTAGTTGTAATAATCTTGAAATTTCCGAAATAATTTATGACCGTAAAGTCAAATAATTTGTGAACGATGTCACATACAGTTGATCTCAAAATGTTTTTTCACTTGCCCACTAAATCAAAATTATTAATAGTTCCATCTTGGATAAAAAACCAGGTTATTGATAGTATGATTATTTGCCAAGTACTACTAATTTCATGAATTAATTGAAACTGTTAGATGCATCCTGATCGTTGCACCGTCAAAATAGAATTTATAATGTTTTTGATAAAAGGCATGGTTAAACATTATTGGCCGCCTCAATGCAAGCAATATAAATTCATAACATTACAGATACCGTGTAAAGCACAATACATTTTAGAGTATGAGGTGGATTACCTGTGTTGTTACCAAATGTACGTTAGTACAGTTCGCTCTCGTTCCGACTTCCGCGTTATTTAGATTGAATTCATTAAATTTAAAAAAGTCGAAATTATCTTGAAACGTCACAATTATAACAATCAAAATTATTACAGTATTCGGACAACAAACGAACTCATTACAAAATATGGAAGAGACAATTATTTCACTTATGTCAAAATTATTACAAAGATCATAATTATTATGGAAATCGGACGGGGACTTAATTCATTGCACGATTCATTGTCAGCTTCCGTTGGACTCCAAATTAATGAACATAAACAAAATATATGATTATAGGTTTTTAAGAGACCAAGACGCTAGATTTTAGCAGTGCTTGTAGAAACGACAGATTTCCGATATTTTGAATTCGTTCAATCCTGACAAAATAAAAACTGTAAAATGTACTATTTATAAGACGCTTGCCATCACCAATTTTGCAGTTACGCCTTTATTTTTCTTGTTAAGTTTAAGCCTGTAAAATGCGATCACTTAAAAACAAGTGTGATAAGCAACATTTAGCCCATCATAATGTCGTAATCAAGATTACATCACTTGTTCTTAAATATCCAGTGATTGAGTGTGTCGATGGCTTAAGCAAAATCAGTATTTTACTCGGTATCTTTGCTCTTTACCTATCGACATGAGCATTTAAAGTGTGCAAATTAATATTGCAATTCCTCTGTTTTTAGTACTGTCTCTTCTTGAAAATCGGTCGAAAATTTCCAGAGATTGATTTCAGACCGTTCAAGACAGTTATGCATTGCAGTACTTTCCTCTAGTTAAGCCATATAAGGTACCTTATCAGCCAGCAGTATCTACCCCGGTAGCTTTGATGACGTATGATTTTCACATTCAGATTACGAAGCCATCTGTATAAATTCTTTGCATTTTGGACCAAATGCTCTATTTTCTGAACTTTGAAAATTATTGTTGGAATCCCGAATCGATATCTCCATGTGTTAAATTCCGATAATGCTACTGTTTTTTGGATACTGGTAGCGGCCCTGTGATGTGTAAAGGTGAATTTTTATAAACCCTTTTAGCGATCGATACTTTGGGTATCAGTGCGTCCTTAACTTGACCATCATTAGCGTAAAGCAGGACTTTTATTTACAAATCTTAGTTTCATAAACAAAATCAAACCTCATATTTTGCAAACTTTCTATAATTTTATTTCCTCAAATTCATTGTCCTGGTAGGTTGGCATACAGTTTAAAAGCAAAGTAGTTTCTTGCGATATTTTCAAGTTCGTGTCCTCTAAGAAGATTATATTTTCTTTAGTTGAAACTGAAAGTATTAGACAACATATTATCAAGGCTCTAAACATTTATGAACATAAAATAATTATAGGTTGGTGTAGTGCATACGTACCTAATGTGTGCCTGAATTAATAAGTGAACTAAATTATACAAAAAAAAAAAAAAAAAAATGCAAAGCTAAAAATAATAAAAAAAAAATTATATTTCCAGGGTCTAGTCCTAGCAGGCTTAGGTGATATTAACCGCCCAGCCGAACAGCTATCTGTCGGCCAATCAGGCGCATTATGTGCTACCGGTATCATATGGTCACGATACTCACTTGTAATTATACCAAAAAATTATTCACTTTTTGCCGTTAACGTTTTTGTAGCTACCATACAAATTTATCAACTATCGAGACTTTATCGCCATCGACAGGCGCAAAAACAATAGTGCATCGAACCAACAATTTTAGCGTAAAATAAATTTAAAAAAAAAAAAAAAAAAAAAAAACGAAAAAAGCAAAAAAATTTACAAAAAAAAAAGTTTTTATTTTATTTCTCATGCAAACCCAGGGTCGAGTCTGACTTTGGTTTTTCAAAACATGAAAAATCAAAAAGTTTTTCACCTCGTCCAAAATTTTCGCCATCCTGTAGCGTACATGGTATTGTACGGTTTAATGTTTCTGGTAGGAATAAACATAGTATGGCACCCGTTAGTGATAGAACTCCAAGTATTAAAGATGGTAGAGGTTTAAAGTAAGTTGCCTGAAAAACGATTAAAAATAAATTATGTTGCTACGGGGTAAGGTTTGCCGTGAACTTACCAAGTATAAAATATACGAACTAAAGAATGTGAGCGCATAGCCGGCAACATGAACTGCTGCCACACCTTGTGCCCGTACACATGTTGGAATCAGTTCTGTTGCGTATTGTGCCCCCGAATTATATGCTACTGTAACCCCAAATCGGCCGATAACAGCTAACGATGCTAGTAGAAATGGATCTTGTGAATCTTTTTGATATGCGATTGCAATTCCAGTGCCAGCTGTGAATACACCACTAATCAACAGAGATGTTGATGCCATTGCCTTACGGCCGATTTTATCTTGGAGGAACAGCAGAACCAGACATGCTGGAAATATAGCTGTGGCACTCAAAGAAAACATTACGAATGGTGATAGACCAAGTCCTTCAACATTTTTTGAGATTGCATCGTAACAAAGTGTGATCACCATCGATTTAAAAAATAAAATTAACGTATTACGACGCAGCCGTGGAGTTTTGAATAATCCAAATAAATTAGGATTTTTGTCGAACGTCTTTAGCTGGGATTGTATATTCTTCGAAAACTCATCGATGGTTTCATTATCTAGAATTTTTCCATTAAATTTAGCCACAGTCTTAAAGCAATCGATCGATTTATCGATTTTATTCTTTGCTATCAGCCACTGTGCACTTTCCGGTAATATGAAATAGAAGAATGGCATTACTATCACCGGCATTATTGAGACGAATAAAAATGATTGCCAATCACCGGCGAGCACGGCCACCCACGGCGTCACCATCGATCCAATGCAATAAAATATACCAATCATTAAATTTAATCCAAAAGTTCGCATCGATGGCCGTATATATTCCATAATTAAGATGTACATCATTACGAAATTACTGTCGGTTGCCATTCCCGATATAAATCGAGTAACTGAAAATGTTGCAATATCTTTTGTAAATATCGATGACCCGTTTCCAATGAATGCCATCATAAATGCTAAGATAAGTACGGGCAGACGACCAATTTTATCGGCCAGTACACCAAATATAAGCGTTCCTACAACGGAACCAATAAAAAATAGTGATTGGCCTAATGTAGATTTCCACGCCGAGTCACATACCCAATTTAACTGTAATATAAAAAAGTTAAAATATTTATTTCATAGATGGCGTATGACATTTTTGTATATATGACTTACATCGGCGGTCATACTTTTATATCCATAATCAAAGTTATATACCCATTGGGTACACGTTGTGCTATTCTCTAAACTGTACTCATCTTTAATACTTTGTAGTCGCATGAATATTCCTTCTTCATTCAAGCCTGTATTTTTCATCTCGATTACATCATCAGGATGGTATCGTGATGCATTGTACGGTGTACATTGAGGATCTTTGTAGTCTGCATATCGAAGCCGAATTTCATCGATTGTTAGATTTTTAAGTTCGTCGGCATAGCACCTGGTAAGTAAACGAAAAATTATGTAATTTTATTTGTGCAAGTCAAACAACAATAAACTTGTGGCGTTTTGAAAATATTTCACGTTTAATTAATAAAAAAGATTTGTTGGCCGATAATGCGATGATAATGGCATGATGTGGCAAATTTATTGGAAACTCGTTGACGGATGTTTGGTCATGGCTGATGTAATAATTTGGTTCTAACTAACCTTTTTATATTTACAGTCGGTCAAATTAAAATACAGTTAATATATGGCGCATTTCGAAAAAGTAATGTAAAAAATCTTCATAACTTCAAGATATTTAAAAAATGTATAACAAGTTTAAATTGGATGGGAAATCTTCGATTTTCTAACTTTCGATAGTCAGATAACAGTACATAAGTGAAAACCCAATGTCAAATTTAAGTGGAAAGTCAAATTCATCCTCAAGTCCCTTAGAAAAAATTTGCCAACAAAGTCATAGTCAAAACCTAGTTTCTAAGCTAAGACAACGATTAGTATAATCGAGCAATTAAAACTAACCTCAACAAATTATGTCAATTTAAATAGTTCCAAAGTAAAATCCAAAAAATAATTAAGTCGTTAATTTTAATAAAGTCGTACCAAGATAAGCTTAGCTTAAGTCTAGAAGATGATATCAATGTCACATATGCTTAAGTTAAAATAAAATGTATTCAAAATCAATACGCTTGAAGAACATTGGAAAATTCTCAAAACTTATTTCCAAACTCACGAGTGACCATACCCGGTTTGTTATCGCATCTCTAGTTCAACATAAAAGTAGCTACAAGTTGATGTTGGTTTTGCTAAAAGTCATTTTAAGATATTAAGGGCAGTTTTGTATAGAAAACAAAATTGTAATATTGGTCGTGTGGGGCTCGGACAACCTATACACAAAGTAAAAAAAAGCCAATACTACCTTGAGATCATTGGTCCATAGAAAACTCATATTTGACCTTAGTCAATATTTAATAAATTGAACTAACACTACCTAAATTAATTAGTTTTGTTAAAAGCTTTGGGTCAAATTAGTTAAAAAATGAAAATGAAATATTTAGGCGTAGGAAAAAAATCGTTTTGTGGTACACGATCAAGAAAAACCATTGGATGCCCAAATACTGACTATTTGATGGGTATTTTGGTAAGGTGACGTCGTTGGGCTTTATACGATTTACATTTTTTTTTAAATTGATAGACTAACATTTTTAATATGTCAACAACAGATATCTGTTTGCATTGCAAATATTTGAAATAATTAGTCACTATGACATATATTTTGCAAACAAAATATTGTAAAAACTGCTTGAAAGTTTAACTAACAGACCATTACTAATATACGTACATCAAAGAAATTGAGGACACTTTCCCAGAAATATAATTCTTAAGTATATGTACTTGAACTGCTTAAGTGCGTATAATTTAATCAACATTAATTGTAGTAACCACCTGAAATGCACTTCAAACCTATGTTGCACAATTGAGTTATTTACATGTAAGTTAGTCATAAATCATATAAGTCTGACAACATCAGCTCCATACAAATATTGGACTAGCAAAGTGGTGTTGTCTATAAGTGGCGGTTGAGGTCAACTTCTGAATGTTGATTAAGAACTTAGCCACAAAAACAAGCAGCTAAGTCTTACTTTTAAAGAATTGTTTACGGTCACCACTGTGATCAAAATAGTTCTCAATAATCAACCACCAATCTTTCTTACCAATGACGCCTCAGATCTGACAAGGCAGGATCATAAAATCGTTGGGGATTAGAATATTTTCACCAACTGCATCAAAGAAATAAATGGAAGGCCGTTCAAACATATTTAGCTGTTATAGATTACGCAACTACAGGACATGGTATAAATAACAACTCAACACCTAGATAACAGTAGTACAGTCGAATACAAGTTCAGAACTCTATAGTCTGGAATAGATTATCAAATCCATTCATAATTAGTTTGCCCTAGTCCGTGACAACAAAACTAATGAAATAAGACTCTTACTTTCAGTCTGTCAAAAGTTCCACCATTAATAAAGTCATCGATTATAAACCGCAGTATATTCAGCTATAACCAAACAGGCTGTTCAAAAGTAATTTTTATTACATTTAAGAAGGTAAGCAAACACAACAAAAAAGTTATAAAAGGGTGTTAAATGAACAAGTAAGCACCATGCCTAATGAGAGGCATGAGAGGCATCAAATTACAATTTGCGGGTATCGGTTAAAGTTTAAAGAAATACTAAAAACCGCAGGACTTGTAAGGTCTTCATTGGTTAGACTAAATTCGCTAAATTCAATGGAACTGATACAGATATTACAGAAGTTGCATCTCAATAAAATCACCCATAAAATTGAGTTTTGTCCTATGACTTTTGAAAACCTACTACAGAAATTTCATTTCTTCTTTCAATACTTTTTTTTAGAGGACTAATTCTGCAAGACGATCTGACAACATTTCTGTTCAGAAAACATCATTTCGTCTTACGGCTGATACCGAAAAGTGTCAACAGATTAATTCGACATAAAGAAGCCGCTATCGAACCTTCCAAAGCCGTTTTAACTTAAGAACTTGACAAAAATTGCTTTGGCTCTGTGCATGCAGACTCGTCTGTGATATCAAAATTTCTGATCGCTAGGTAAGTTATCCAAGTGTCTATAAAATGTCTATATAGGGGATAATGTTTTTCGAATGAAATTTCAACTGATTAAGCCCAATTTAATTTCGTTAAAATCAATGTACAGTTAGCAAAAGATTGTTCCTAGCTGATTCATCTGTTTAAGTATGATATAAGGATTCGAAGTTGTAATAATGGCGATAAATCGATATTAGCATACCTAAAGTAACATTACTGGATTATTTACGACAAGAACTTCATCAAGACTGCTTTCAGTAAAACGAGTTAATTCGTATCACATATATTAGAGCAGACCAACAAAACAGCTTCTACAATAAATCATTGTTTATTTAACAGCAGTGGTGCTAAAAATACTTATCGTACCGTAAAAAACGACCATATAGTCTAAGAATATTGCTATTAGTCTAAGATGAATACATTTCTCTTACAAAATAGCCTTTAAAAGTAGAAACATTGTCCAATTAGTTGAACAGCACATTAATATTTATTTTAAAGGAATCGGCACAGCACATACTCCTTCGGGGAATTTAAGGCAAGAAATCACCAATATTCTGAGTGATTTTCATAATCCTAATAGAACATGCCAGAACATAAGATGCGAAGAAGAATGTAACGAATATGTGAAATTACCTACAAACAACTCCATACAAAAAACTTCTACTTAGAACCCAACCAACTCGATTGATATCAGCATTCTAGTGGCACATACATGAAGCTGAAAATTATGACAATGTTACCATCCCTCTATATGAGCACTTCCAATTAACAATAGCACAAAAACGACGTTAAAATAATTCAAGCACATTTTAGTGCGACAAATAAAACGGACAATACTGATCTAACAACCGTCATATGAGTAAAAATGCGTTAGATTCTGCGTGAAATAAAAATGAAGAAGCACTGCCGAGGACCTTCTTGGATAGGAATACAATCGGGAACCTTAGATTAGTGATGATACAGGAGAAGGAATTGCAAAACGACGACAATTTAATTTACAAATGTACCAACAAAACACGGTAGATGTGAAACGCACGTATGAAGATACAACGTGTTATGTAAAAAAGATGGCATGGAATAATTGAAGACAAAGTACGGGACATTCAGTCAACATGACACCAGTGTGTATGAAAGCTTACTGAAAAAACTGCCAACATACCACCTTTAAGGCATACTTTTGGTTATAAGTCATCAACCAAAATTGATAAAGCACAGTTAAAAAGATGGAAACACATTTTACAAGAACACGTCATCAAAAGTAGCAAAAATTTCTGTTCATCAATTGGCCCTAATGATAGGGAGTTAATATGGTGTTATAGATAAGCTAAGGAACAATAAAGCAGCTGGAACTGACAACATAACCACTAAAATATTCAATACATCTATAACTGCAAGCGCATTAATAGAAGAAGTATAGATTCTTGCAGAATACTACAATAATGGGAAGAAAGTTTGAAAACTACAATCCTCATGAAAGGTTCGAAAGGTGAACTAAGAAAACATCATTTTCACGCTTTAGACCAGGATAAGCTGCCCTGATCACATCAACTCAATCAATGACACGATAACGAGGAACGCAATATGGCAGTGAAATGGACATTCCAAAAAAAAATGAATTGAGCTATACAAGAAAGGCATAGTACCAATGTTGTTTCTGATCTTATTGGATATGACTTACAGGTATACTCAATGATCTATAATATGGGGATGATACATGCCTGCTCATGATCACACACAAACACTCTGCTATGTAGCAAAAAGTACAATAGCTATCAGATCTAGCTAGTGAAATAGAGCGCAAGATGGAGACATGGACATGGAAACATAAGACAAATATCATACAGAAGCGACGGGTGTTCGTAAATAAATGCAATTGCGCGAGACGAATATTGAAGTGATTTTGGCCAAACACTATAACAAATATTTATTTATTTTTATTCTCATAACCACTAAATACATTTACAATCATTAATATACACAAGTCAATATAAACTATATAAAAATAATTTTTTTATAATAAAATAAATAAAAGGTTATGAAGATAGGTTAATCTTTGTCCACAGACAGTAGCAATTAACCTTAAAAGTTTAAAATATAATATTTAAATAAAAATGGCGTGGGGCCATATAAAAAAAAAAAAATAAATGAAAATTATACACAAGATACATCATTAAAAACATATGAATTTATACCAAAAAATTTATTTAGCAAACATGAAATCAATGTCTTTATTATCTAACAACCAATTTTTTATTAAACTTGGAAAGTTTTTAGAGTTAAGTTGCTCCCGTAAACAAAGTGGCAAACGATTAAAAAAAGTCGGTGCTGAAACTAAGAAATATTTTCGAAAAGCTTCAGTATTAAAAAATGGAATACAAAATAAATATCTCTTATTATTTCTTATATTATAAATAGTTATAATTCTTCGCAATCGATGCCCACTTCTCGAAAAAAACAATTTTAAAACTCTAAAAACATAAAGATGTTGCAATGGTAGTATCTTCGATGCCACAAAAATTGGCCATGTGTGATCACGACGACGTTTAAAAAACATAGTTCTAATTATAAATTTTTGCAATACGAGCAAAGGCCTGAGTGTATTCAAGCTAACACCGCCCCAACAGGGTAATCCATAGCTTAGTTTAGAGTCAACACATGCAAAATAAAACTTTAGTAAAACTGTATATGGACACAATGGGCGTAGCAAATACATAGCACGCAAAGTGCCATTTAATTGCTCTTTGATTTTGTGGTAGTGGATTTTCCAGTTTAAATTAGTATCAAGATGCAACCCTAAATACTTAAAATTATTAACCTGCTCTATTTTCAAACATCTGCAATTTAGTAAGTCACAATTCGGAACGTGATAAAATATATCGGGAATATTATTAACACATCGATCACCTGATAATCCAAAAAACATTACCTTAGTCTTTTCACTTAAAACCATAGAATGGTCATCAAACCATGAACGAAGAATTTTTAAATCCGAATTAATATAAAAAGTAACTTCCTGATGACTATAACCGTAATAACTTAAAGCCATATCATCGGCGAATGCAATAATTTTACCTTTTAGGTTTAAATTAAATATTGAATTAATATATATTAAAAATAAAAGTGGACCCAGGACAGAGCCTTGTGGTACCCCATACTCAACCTTAAAAGGTAAACTATAACTACTAGCAACTTTAACTTTAAAGAATCGTCCACTAAGGTATGACTTAAACCATTTAAGCGGTACACCCCTAAACCCAAACGAATAAAGTTTATGCAAAATCAAATTATGGTCAACCATATCAAAAGCACGTTTAATATCAATAAACAGAGCCCCAACAATTTTTTTTCCATTTAGTTGATCGTGTACCCCATTAATAAATTGTATTAAAGCTGACTCAGTATTTTTCCCAGATCTAAAACCAAATTGACAACTACTAAGAATATTATGTTTTTCCAAGAAACTATTCATGCGTGACTTTAATGCCTTTTCCATAATCTTCATAACAGTTGGCTGCAAAGAAATAGGTCGGTAGTTATCTTTGATTAGTTTATCACCTTTCTTAAATAAAGGTAAAACAATTGCAGTTTTTAAATCGTCAGGAATAACGCCAGTCAAAAAACACTGATTAACAAAATGAACCAATACTGGAGACAAGCTGTCTTTATTTGCTTTGAACATGTTAGAGCTCATCCCAAGAATATCAATTCCCATACTAGATTTAAGTTCAACAATTATACCACTAATCTCAATCTCATCAACAGGATTTATAAAAAAATTGTATGAATTAATAAACTCACACAAATTCTGCCTTGGGCAGTTAGAGAAAATATTAGTTGCTCTTAATTCAGACACTATATTCGAAAAGTATGACCCAAAATCGTTTGCAATGGCTTCGTGGTTTGAAAGAATTTTTTGATCAACAGACAAAATTTTATCCACATGCTCGCAATTTTTATTATTTAGAATTTGATTAACAACAGACCAGGTTTTTTTGCTGTTATTACCGCAGTAACTAAATTTTTTATCATAAAATGTAAACTTATCATACTTAATCTTAGCATCAACCTGTTTACATAGTTTATTAAAATATTGTAGAAGCCTACGATTGCAAGGATGCTTTAAACATTTTTGATGGATGAATCGTTTTCTCGACATTAAATTTATTAAATGATCGGAAATCCATGGTTTCAATTTAACTTTTGCACTCGGTTTAATAATTTGATAGCATGAGTCAGATAAACAGTTAAACTCTAAAATAAATTTTGAAAGAATAACGCAAGGTTCTGTTACGAAAAACAATGATGAGAAATCATGTAAGGACATTTTAGTTGAAAACTTAAGGTTATCAAATTTACGAGAAAAAACAGCATTTTTGTTAGTTTTAATATTATTATTGCAGTTTATTCGCAGTACAACATAAATTAAATGATGATCGGTTATTTGTAAATTAAGCGCTGAAGCAACTATCTGACAAGAATTATTAACACGAGCAAAGCAATGATCAATGCAAGTTGAAGTTTGATTTGTAATTCTAGTAGGTTCGTTAATCAACGATTGAAAACCGTTTGACGACATCACGAACATATAATCATCACAAGTTGGTATCGTATGCAAAATATCAATATTAATATCACCTAATATAATAATATTCTTCCCTCTAAGTTTGTTAATAAAAACCGAAAACTCAGCAATAAAATTAACAATTGGGACAAATTGCAGCCGGTACACACAAACAAGAGTATAATTCACTTTATTCACAGGTACAGTTAATTTAACTACGTCAGCAGAGTTTAAAGAAACTGACTCACAAGTACAATTCAATTCACTATTATAAAACACGCACACACCACCCGCTCTATAAATACCATTACAACATCCGAAATTAGTAAAATGAGGAATTTTATAAAGATTTAACTCATATTCATAAATCCAAATTTCAGTAAGAATTATAATTGCCGGAAAAACATTCAATGTATAAAGATTCGAAACAAATTTATCAAAATTTTCTCGCATACTGCGAATATTCTGATGACAAATTGCGAGTTTAAAGCCATTGTTTGCATGTTTGGTATTACATGGTAAACTAAATCCAATGTTCACATTTTTGTCAGAGTGACCTTGAGATAAAAAATCAACAAAACTCATTAAAGTAATGAGATCGTTTTTAAAATGCACATTATTTAAATAAATCAAGATCACTTAGAGAATCAATAATATGAACATTACCATTAACATCAGGTTTTACACAAATACGACCATTACTACACCAAACTTGAAACAATTTTTTTTCTTTTTTCAATTTCCAGCTTTCCGCAAAAATGTTTCTTTTCCCTCGGCAAAGACTGTGATTAATGAAGATTAAATTATCTGTTGACGATCCAAGCTGCTTTGTACATAAACTTTTCTTTTTTCTTTTCGCAGACATAACTTTATCCTTCATTGATTTTCTTACAAATTTCAGCTTAATTATGTCACTCTTTGTTCTAGTAGTTGCTGATGAAAATTTATATACTGAATCAATTTCTTGTTCTGGTATTGTAATATCCAAACAAGTCTTAAACATATTAATAACAACTGATTTCAAATCGTCATCATTAGAATGTGGTAAACCAATTATATCGATGCTGTTATTAAACGATACTTGCTCCAAATTAGTTAACTGGATTTGTAACTGCCGGTTCTCGTTACGTAGTTGTTCGTTTTCGTTGGACAACAAATTTATTTTATTTGTTAAATTTTCTTCTAGCTTTGCAATACTAGCATTCAATAGAGTAAACTGATGACACAATTCATTTTTCATTACAATTATTTCATTCATCACATTAGACGGTAGAGGTGAATTATTATTTGCTGTTTTCGGTTTGTTACCCAAAGATAAATCATTATGTTTTTTTTTTTTAAGACAACTGGAGCAACTCCAAGGTTGTTTACGTTCTTTCATGAACTCCACTTCAGTTTTATTAAAATTTAGACAATTGCTGTGAAATATCAACGAGCAAATACTACACTCAATTTTATTTTCATCAGCTCTTTCAATATTTAATTTGCAAACACCACACGAAGCCATGATGGAAAAACCGTTATAATAAATTTATGTTTGATGATTATATTTATTATACACAACTTATTAAACACATATTGTACGTAAATCCAAGTCAATTAATGATGAAATCACAATAACATTAAACATCCAGTTCTTTTTTTTTTTTAATATACTTTTTCTGATTATTATTTTTATACCCAAAACAATAAAATATTTTGCTTATTCAATTATTATTTTAAAATAAATCGATGTCGACCCCACGAAAGACAACGAGAGAATATCCAACTACACAGAGTCACGAAGCAGTTAAACATTGAGATCGAAATTTTTTGTCTATTTCATCTACAAATTTTGGTTTGAATCTAACGGCAAAAAACAATTGTAATTTCATCGACTTCTAAGGGTTAATAATTATTCTTTATGCGTTTTAAATAATTAGATAATGTAAACGAAGTTTAAAAACTAATTTTAAAATATATTAAGTTGCATGTCTACAAACAAAAATAGGTTTTATCAAGTTATAGATTTCGATGACTTTGATTTTCCTGAACACGTGCGTTTTTAAAAAAAAAATCGTTTGTTTTTTAGTACTCACCAATGTTCCGGTATAAAACTGATTATAGTTTGTGAATAGTAATGCATCGATGATAGTATATTAACCACTCCGAATAATCCCATCAAAACGAATTGATAACGATTAAAATCGCCACATTTTTCTAACATACGATCGATCTCCAACATCTTCGTTTTTTGTTTTTATTTTTTTGATGTAATTAATAAAAATGCTGCTGCACGTTATGTTATCTCCTTACGGTTAAATTATTTTTTAAATAAATTTTCTAAAGTTGGTTGATAATCTCTCCGTTATATTCAATTTGCATACGTATTGGCTGTTTCATAATTTGATGAATGTACACATTATGTTGCGTTATATATAGATGCTTCTTATCGGGTGTTTATTAAGTACTCTCGTTTTCTTTATTAATAAATGTCGTTGATGAGTCGGAGGTGATTTACCTGGAATGATAAGAATATAGCGTCTAAGTGTTAGTAAATACTTACGCTGAAGGTTAAAAAAAATGTTTTCAAATTTATTTATAGGATGTTCGATCACTTTTCGAATGACTGTATAATAATTACAACATTTTTTACAGGCCATTGCTGGCCCGTACCGAATCAACCTTCTACGCCGAGGAGTTGTCGACGCCGACAGCGACCTCTGTGCCTGCCAAAGGACTGCTATTCTCTCAGAGATCGTTGCACCATCCGTTTAGAGTCGGCTCACAGAACGTGACCAACGCTGTCTTTTTATTTCATGAACGGACATCAGACATTTTCATTAAATTCCTGATTGCGTGGTTGAATAAAAATCGGTAAGCGTCGTCATCGACGCGTTTAAGGCCATATATCATGCGCAAGATTTTTTCTCGAATGTCATACTCATCCGTCAGAGTCCAACTCTCACTCTCACACATGACAACGGGTCAGATCAATACTTTGTATAATTTCAGCTTGTCGGTATTTGCAAGGTATTTTGGCATTAGCAGTGGACGTAAAGTATTTAAAGCACGGTTACCAGCGACAAAACGCGCAATAATATCCCCTTCCATACAATTATCATAATTCATAAGAGACAAGGAACTCGCGAGGTATCAGAAACTTGTCACTTCTTCAAATGTGTGGTCTCCACTATTTAAATCCATTGCGTCTGGGTCTTTAAAACCAGTGATTATATATTTTGTTTTAGACTCATTTATTTAAAGACCAATGGAAGCTGAGAATCGTACAAGTGGATCTAGTAGTTCTTTGAAGAGCCATGATTTCTAACTGAAACTTCTTTATAAAGATAGAGTTCCAGTTATATTTGATTTAACCATCATGCGTGTTCTAGATTTTTAAGATTTCCAAATTATGGCAAAAATTTCCACTTTTCTCGGATTTATTAACCGTCAAGTATTTTATGGATTTTGGAAATTTTTGATTTATGGCTTAAACTTTGCAGTTTTGATGGGCTAACCATTATTTATTTTCTGGATTTTAGAAATTTTCGATTTATGGCGTAAATTTCACATTTTTGATGGGCGAACCATCATGAATTTTCTGGATTTTCGACATTTTCGATTTATGGCAAAAATTGACAGTTTTGATAGGCTAAACCTCACGCACTCTCTGAATTTTCAACATTTTCGATTTATGCGAAAATTTCACCGTTTTCAAGGGGCAACTATCATGCATTCTAGATTTGGGGCATTTTCGATTTATGGTAAAAATTATGTATCATATCAAAACTGTGTCATATGCAGACGAGAATTCACCTTCACGATTTTAATCCAACCGGAATGTGCTTTTGTTCAGACAGTGCTAAATCTTTTGGATTAAAGTAACTAATTGCAAGAATCGAGCGCTGTTTGGCTGGGATAAATTTAAGTAAACATCATATAGACCAGGCATTTTATCATCCGTTCTTCTTTCGGACTACTAGACTTGTTTAACCACAAAACGCGGCAAATATACCGGATGAGAGGCATCTATAGGATAAATATCTATAGTACACCAAACGTTTTACTTCTCCATTCGATTTGCCGCGTTTTATGGTTACTAAAATAAATCACAAAATTTTGTTAAAAACTATGATGTATAGAGGCTTACCGTGTCTCTCGCGAATCCTTTTCAACCGCTTATTACGGATAGTGTGTGCGTATTAAGGATAGTCAGCCCAGTTATTACAGCCCAGTGCACAGGTATTATTTCGCAAGTATGTATATTATTATAGCAATAAGCTTTTTACGAAGACATCAGTCAAATTAAATCAATTTATACGTAAAATAGCCATAAATTCTATATGCAAAGAAAATTGTTTGTAAACAACGTATCATCAGTAAATATTGCAAACAACAAATTACGAGTACCTCCATAAGTAACATATTTAAAACCGACAAACTCGGCAATTATAAATTAGAATTATTCATTTAACGTTTAAAAATTAAATGTTATCATAACGTTCAACGACGAGTATGTTACATAATCAAAAAGATCATTCAGATATTTGAAAGTTCTATAATTTTACAATCGCTATACATATGCACAGTGGTTAACCTTGAAAATTGAAAATGGAAAATTTTTTTTAAATTCAAATTTGGCTTGTTCTTGGCCAACAAGTTATAAAACTTATTGTTGTTGATACAACTTAATATGTATACGAAATTTTTGGCCCATAATATACCAAATCAAATTTGTTTGGGACTTGGACCACTTCCAATAAAATTGTAGTTTGTGTATAGTGATATATTGTTTGTATATGGTAACAGGTAGCACTCGCATAACGTAAAATAAAAGTTTGTATATATATATATATATATATATATATATATATATATATATATATATATATATATATATATATATAAATCAGGGATGTGCGACGTCAAACGTCGACGTCGATAATTATTGTCGATGCATTTTTGTAGAGTCAACAATATCAAGTTTTGTCGACGTGAATTGTTGACGCGTCAACAATAAAAATAGAAAAATAGTACTTTTATTTGTTTCTTTTTCTTTTTTTTTATTTTTGATATAACCCAGTTGGAAAATTTTTTTCAAGTTGGACGGGACTGGCTAGAATTTTTAAACATTTCCTAGCCAAACTAGAAGTCTTAGAAACTTTTATGTCCGCCGAATTCCAAAAAAACATTTGGGTTTTTAATATTTTTCTATTTTAAATATTTAAAAATAAAGGGTTTCCCTATAACAAGTTTCATTTTGAATAGCCTACTATTGGGGCAGCTGTCAATTTTGAAGCTGTCATCTTTTGACATTTGACAAGTAAAAACTATGCCATTACTAAAAAATGGTACGATACACGCTTTAACAACGCATTGAAATTGTTAAAGTTCACTACAAAATAAATAAAGCACTTTTTGACTGTCGTGATGCACCGTTCGGCAATATTGAAACTGGTGGAAGAATTTGAGCTGTTGGGACAAGTTAGTGATGTGAAGAATCGAAACCATGTGCGTCGCTCAAGAACAACTGATATTGCTGCTGTAGCCCGTAGTGTTGATAAAAACCCAGGTTTGTCGATTCTTCGTCGATATTTGATTAATGATTTTTTACGGCCGGAATTGGAAGATATTGATGTGAGCGACATTTATTTTCAGCAAAACGGCGCTTCATGCCACACAAGCAACGAAACAATCGCAATTTTGCAAGAAATGTTTCCTGACCGTGTTATTTCTCGAATAGATGATCAATTGTCCACCGAGATCTTGATTTAACACCTTTAGACTTTTTTCTTTGGGACCACGTGAAAGATAAGGCCAATGCTCCACAGTTGATTCAAGACCTTAAAGATGGAATTCGTAAAGTTATCAAGGAAATACAGCCGCAAATGTGCGAATTGGTCATGGAAGATTTCATGAAAAGGATATGGTGCTGCAAACGTTCTCTTAAAAAATACTCGTTTTTTAACCCGTTATTTCTATAACGGAGAAAACCCGTTATTTCTATTTTCCTTAAAGTCATTCAACTCAATCAGTTCGGCAGTTGCGATAAGAGAAAATCAGTCACTTGCTCAATTTAAAATAAAAGATAAAACCTACAATATCAAGTTTTTCACATTTTTCGCCCAAACTTAAGAAAAATTAAGGTTTAAGATATCTAATATCTATATGGATCCGTTTTATTTCCTACAGTTTGTTCCTTAATTTTCGCTCTGTTAACTTTGTTAAATGACAATTGATTTAAACGAAACATTTTCGTTCAGTTCTTAACACTTCACTGGTCAGTAACATGTGGACTCAATCTGTCGTATTCTTACTTAAAGTTATTGCTGAGTCGCTGGTTGGCACATTAATTGTAAAATTATGGCATTTTACTCTTGTAAAGTAAAACAAAATAAAAAATTAACACAAAATTCGGATAAAATTAGAGAGGAAAAAGCAAAAAAGGAAACAAAAACAAAAGAAATTATAGAAATAATTTTTTTCTTGACATTACGTCATTGTCGATATGAAATTGACGTCGACGTAATGTTGACGCATTATTGACGCGTCAACGTCGACAAAAATTGTTGACGTGTCGATGCACATCCCTGATATATATATATATATATATATATATATATATATATATATATATATATATATATATATATATATAT
Organism: Tipula confusa; assembly: GCA_963556175.1. Taxonomy (NCBI): domain Eukaryota; kingdom Metazoa; phylum Arthropoda; class Insecta; order Diptera; family Tipulidae; genus Tipula; species Tipula confusa. The sequence goes on from OY744476.1 coordinate 217,529,998, forward strand.
ATATAGAGCTTACAAATAGTACTACTTAATTAGAGCTTACAAATAGTACTCAGTCGTCATTGTCTGATGAGATGTCAATTAACTTTTAACATAAATGAGCACAAATTTATCATCTAAATCAAAACGAAGCAAGTGGTTTTGAATAATTCTTATAGTTTTAACAAGATTAGTTTGTTATTGTTTGTCATTGGAGCCAGCTTTGTTATCGTCATAACATTTGTGATACTTTTCTAAGAATCATTAATAAATATGCACATTAATGTTTGTTTGTTTGGTCTCAATAACGGTTGACCATGGCTGATCTCAAGTATAACACCGGGTATTCACATTAACAATTTTACTTGTATTAAAGTTGGTGAAAGCCATCATATTCCTAAGGGATTAACGATTTTTTGTTTGGTCATCCATTTCTCTTGATCATTTTAGTATTCGTGCAGTTCCGACACGATGAGACCAAATCGCTTGGTGACAATCGCTGTTCGAATTGGAACATGTATAATTTTTAATGTCAATCATAATTTTGGCTGTGGCTTAAAAATCATTTTAATGGACTGTTTAAAACAATTGAATTGACATTTAGTTAAATTAAATTTTGATTAAATTGGATTAGGGCAAATTTGTGATTCGGACAATTTTAGTACTATAGGTAGTTCTATAAACTTTTTTTTATTTTGGACTCGTCAAAAATCGAAGAAAGAATTGGTTCTGAATTGAAAAAACAAACAAGAATACAGTGAATAAATGTATTGGAGAGACATCTTCATCAAATTAGTTGCAACCATAAAGTTTTTAAGTAAAAATAGATTAGCGTAGCAAGGATGTATTCTAGTTAATTTGATCCATTTATTGGGACACATTTTAAAAACACTGATAGTCGATTAAATGTGCTGCTTTAGATTTCTTTAATAGGTTAACTCACTGTTAACAGCTATTTAGTAAAACTGTCTTTAATGATCACTTAAAGCTTCAATTAAAACAACTGCTAAAGCAATAGATATTATCTGTTAAATAGATATAATCTGCAATAGATATCATCTGCTGTGATTAACATTTTCTAAATATCTGCATCCTCTTTTACTGACCCTAAAACTATTGGCTTTTTCTTTGTCGGTAAGTTATTAACTCAAATTTGTTTAAACAAATTGGATAGTTGCTCAAATTTTATTATTTTTTAAATTTTCCTGGTTTATGGGATACTATAAGTATTAAAGAATACTATAAGTACTATAAGTATAGAAACACTATACTTGCTTATTATAATTTTAATAATTATTTAAATTGAGCTACTCTTGTCACCCTTCATATCGACTTAGTAACAATAAAATTATTAATTAAAACAGTTCATCAATTTGTTCCCACAGTACGTTTAAAAGAGCTGCCTTCTTTTCGCCAAAATAAAAAACTGATCAACTAATAAAATAAAGCCTCTATCTTAATGTTGAATATATCGTTTGATTGTGTACCAGCTCTTTTGAAGAAACGTTTGTACTACCCATTTGATAATTTTGAGACATGTTAAACAATCACACCAATTATTTGGAAATTGAGCTACATAAAATTGTTAAACGTCAAATCACACAAAAAAAATCTACATAAATAAGACTTTAAATTGTCTAACCTTTTGTTTCTATTTTGTTTTCAGTTGATTTGTTAAACCTGATTGGAAAATCAAATGCGAAATGTACAATGAGCTACAACTTGCCTTTGTTTAACTTTTTAATGGATAAAGTTTAGATAAACGTAACTTCAGCTTAGAAGCAAATTTTATAAGCTATATCTATTTTTACACGCGATAAATAAGCAGGTAAAGCATCTACCACTTCTATAATATAACAAAAGATCATATACCAAAAATATCGGAATTCATAGCCCACTAACTAGGCATATTGGCCTTAGATGTCTTACATTTAATAACATCGACCGAAAAGAATTCCGAATTAAGAGGTATATGTAGCGTATGTAACACCACTATTGGTCAAATAATGGCACGATTTTCCATAAAATATATTTTCTATAAGAATATACAAAAATATCCCAGTGTGTGGTACTCTTTAAATATACAATTTAACATAGTTGCAAATGCATATAATATGCAATAGACATTATGACGCCGCCCCAGTATTGAAGGGTGATAATATTGGCAAATTCAATATATTGTAGGAAGTGTGGGATTAATATTTTATTTAATATAATCAATATACATCTTCAGCAATGACGTTTGAAATTCACTTCCTTATACGCATAAAACTAATATTTCGTGCTCTAAAGCAGCTGTTTATAGTTTTCTGTTTGTATAATTTATTAATAAATAAATCGATTTTCATTTATGGCACTGCTGTATAATTAAAACTAAATTAATAAAATTTGTCACGATTTTTGCGTAATTAACCTGATCTTATGCTTCCTATAAGATCATCAATTTAAATCTTATTGTATGATAATGCTGGAAGAAATTTACATTTTTTATTTAAATGGTCTTAAATCATCGGCCGCATAGTGATGGTTTAGATACAGCTTTCTACAAAGCCGCCGTCTTAAATTCGATTCTTGATCATCGGTAATTGAAAGGTATACATACCTTAAAAAGTCCTGGTCGAGCACACATCGCTCTCGGGCGAAAAAATATTAAAACGTCCATCTGATGTTTTACGACGTATTTAGGCCCTGGCCACTAACAGAGTTAGTGTAATCCTTATAACTCAACTGTGAATCAGAAGTTAAATTTATTCATTTAGCCCTCATCCCACAGGATAAAAATGCAGACGCACTTGCAACATAAGGCAACCAAGATATCCGGATATCACAAGATATCACTTGTCAAGTCCCAACTAAGGATTCTAGATGTCGGGCAGATAGAATATCGTCAAAATTTAGTATAAATAAATGACATTTAGGCGATTATACATATAAAAATATTTTGATTATTTTTAAACGATACCAGTAGCGACATCGAGCACGTCAATGGGCTAACATACCATGGTATTACTATGTGTATTTATATTATGGTGTGAGTTACCGTATGATTTTTTTTGTCCAGAGATGAACACATCCAGGAACATAAATCGCAAAACTCCATTCAACCCCAATTTAGTTTTTTCAGTCGCCAATGGTACAATCATCAATACCAAAAGAAACAAATGGCTGCAAATAGCTATAAACGCAAAGTTTTCCACACGCATTTACAATTGCGAATGTAATTCGCCGTCCTATCATTAGTTAGATTTAAGAAATATAAATTACTAGTCGATATTGAGTATAACAAGCTGATTACTCCAGCCATCCAGCTCGAAAAACGCGTTTCTTGTACATATGTGGACATACCTTCACCCAATAACTTCTTGGTAGAAAATGTATATAGCATACTATTAAAAAAATTTCCTTCTTTAACAACTCTGCCGAGTAACAACTAGCCTGTAAAACACCATTGTGGACACGAAGTAGTGACTACAGCATATCAACCAGTGTCCAAACTAACAAGATTAGCTCCGATTCGACACAAAAAGTAAACAGGGGAATCCCAACACATGTTGCAACTGGGTATGTGTCGACCTTCTGCATCACCAGAAACTTGGTAAAAAAAGGAAAAGCAAGACTAGATACCATGTGAGGGTTATCGCAGCTTAAATATGTTCGCAGATCCGAACCATTATCTGATCCATCACATTAAAAATTTATTCATGCACCTAAATGTTCAAATTGGTCAGAGTATCAAAGAACAAAATATTAATTTCACCAAGAAAGACTCTATCAGAAACTATCTGAGTTTGAGGTGAGAATTGACTGTTGGAAATTCGTTTTCTAGCTCTCTAGATTTCTTCAGCCATAATATTACTCTAAATGGTATAATACCGTTCTTATTGTAACAATTAATGTCATTAGAGAGTGTCTAGTTGCATAATCAATCAGGGGTATTCAGCAATTTTTGGCCATGATGAATTATTACCACAAGGGAACTTTAGCACCTTGTAGACTAATTTACTAAATAAGCTAAAGAATTTCTTCTAACCGGATTTATGTAAACTTCGAGAAAAACTAAAAACAAATTTAGCAAACATTACTGATGTTGGCACGTCCAATATAATCGACGCTACACTTAGTGCCACAATTCTCAACCGATGAAATCGTCGACTTTGAATTTTTTGACAACACGTTTGAGAGGTTTTTAAAACAGGCCGTGTGTCATCTGGTTTTGTGGCAGCTCCGAATATTATTCTCATTATTCTCATGAATCATATAATACATCAAAGCGGACTATTTCTACTCTGTTTTCACACCCTCTTTATCCCAAAAAAAATTATTCTACTTTATCGACTGGTCGTGATCATTAAAATGTTGTTACTGACCACATTAATTTTTTTCTAAATCACTTACTAATCTCGAAACCGCGACTTTAAAATTATTTTTATATTTACAGATCAGCATAAACTTATCTAAATCCGACAAAATTGTTTAGTTTAAAGCCGCACATTTAACAATATATTGGCTCCGATCCAAATATTTTCACTGTCAACAAATTTACTCGTCTCAGAAATCACAAATCATTCACACATTTCAATGGATTGGCGGTAATTTTTTTATTTCACTCTTTATTGCACTTAGCACTTATTCCACACCACAAAATAGCCTAACCCACTTCGTATAAATATTGAACGAGTAGTTTTACACCACAACTGATAACTTACTTTTTTTTATATTTATGCACACAGTTCTTATCATAAAACACCGAATATTTTAATTGACAGTTAAATTACCACAAAAAAAAAATAAAAATTAAATTTAAATCACAACCGTTTTAATTTTTATTTCAATTAAATTAAATTATTAATTTTAATTTTTTATTGTTATAGAACTTTACAAATTACAATCTAACCTGGATCGATTATTAATTTAAACTAAACTTAATTTTAAATTATTTGAAAATTTTATAAAAAATTTTTATTTTGTCGTTTTAATTATTTGAAATTTTGTACGTTCGACAATCGGTATGTGTGTCGCATACACGAACGATTTCAATCATCGTTAGAACCAAATTAAATTCAATCAAATAAAAAAAAAATTTTTTTTAGAATTGTCTAATGTAATATGTATTGTACTTTATAATAACAATAATATAAAAAATAAAAAAATTATTAACACGTTGTAGGGCAGGGTAATCGTTTGAGACAGCGTTATTAAAATAAAATATTAATCGGGTTTGTCATAATTAATTAAAGCCGACAGCGACCTCAGTACATACAAAATTATGACTCTACGGTAATGTTCATGCTTAATGTGAGATCGCGATAAAGTTATAGGGTGTTTTTTTTTCTTCGGTGGAGGAGGGAATCTTTAAAAACCATACAAGAGACCATCTTAATCTTGCAAGAGATTCTTACCGGCTAAACTCTAATCGGAACTACCAATAAGTAATACTTCACAAAGCGGAAACTATTACTTTCCACGAAGCTCAAACTGTAAACATTTTTAATTATAAGCGTTCCTGCCTGATCCTCTCTAAAGGTCGTAGTTTTTTCATACACTTCTCCAAGATCACTTGGTCTCCAGTATACAGTCAATTTGCTTCTACAAATCTAGTTGGCTCCTACAAATCTAAATAGGTCAGATATTTTGTTGCCAACGTAGGAGCTAAAACCGGCCCTGGTGGTACTCCTCCGGTTATATGATAATGCTTTGTGCCTCCATTGCTCTCGTACTTTAAAACTTTATTTCCAATAAAATAATTAGCCATCAACCTTGTTAAATACTTGGGTACCTCCTTTAATTAGTAGCGCGGATAATATGCACTCCCACTTAGCTGATTTAAAGGTATTTTAACATCCAATTTACAATATTTTTTAAATCTTTCTTCCATCTGACAATTGCAATCGCCTCTTGCGTCGTATCCACTACGAACTTATTCGCGTTAATGGTAAAGCGCGCCTTATGGAATCCTTACTGATTTAAGATTTATTGAGCTATAGCACTCCCCCTATGAAATGTGGAGGAGTTTCCAACATTCAGAATTACCACTGGGAGTGACAAAACTGGTTTTAGTAAAGATTTAACTTTATTATTTGTAACTCGGCTTCTCCATCCAATGGTCCAGATATTAAAATGACCCACAATCAACAAAATGCTATATGATTGACACTAATCAGACGATCCAGAAAGACAGAACAGGATATATCGGACATTTCAAACTACTAGTGGGATGTGCGTTCCTTCCCTCCAACGGCTTTATCACTACAGAGCATGCATTTCGGATGCATTTCAAGAGCCTAACTTTGTTCTCTGTATAGTTTCTACAGCAATGTCCCTTATTTCTACAGGGGCTTCCTGTGTCGAGGCTTTAACATCAGCTTCCGGACTGATACTTTTCTTCAGTTGGGATTGAAAAAGAGCTGTTTGTGGTTCTTTCCCAGTGCTTTCCAATTCTATCAAAAAACCTTCCTTCGTGTAGTTTGACGAATATAAATAACCCCAGATTAATCATTTCTCAACCCAAGACTATAGTAGTAGTATAATTGTCCTGTAAGATTCCACCGCCCTTCCTAATGATAATTACTTTGCCGTTTTTAGAAAGCAGCGGACCTAACAAACAGTTTGTGCACGTAGTTGTCACATACCCTCTCTGTTTGTTAAGGTTCTTAATACTTTAAAGGTTTTAAGCCTTGTCGTGCTACTTTTATACACAAAGATCTATGTTTAAGAATTTTAAATTTTATTTGCGGCCATTTAGGCAAATTTTAATATTGTCAATTCATTCATGCCAGTCGTGAAGTACACACGTGGCAAATTAATCATGGTCAAATATTTGATTGAACAACGCGTTTTAATAGTGAAAACTTTTCAAAAAAGTCAACCACCAATTACATCAACATTAAGAAAATTACGTGAAAGTTTTGGAGGGGATATAAGACTGCAATTTACCGGATTATTAAAGAATTTGAAGAAAGAGGGAATTTGGCAATTAAACCAAAGTGTGTGCAATAACGTATAGTCAGAACATCAGAAAGTATTGCTGCTTTACGTACAAGACACCGTGCGTAAGAACTTGGACTTCGAAGATCAACAAAGCCAATATTTTGCTTAAAGACTTGGATTTATTGCTTTATAAAATTCAATTAACGCTCTTGTGTTGATACCAAGCGATCAATTATGGTTCCGTATGTATGCAAATAAGATCTTGTTGTTTGAGAATGACAATCCGGTTTTTTTTTTTTGAAAAATTAATCAAATCATTTATAATCGAAACAGTATTAAACCTTTCGGGTGGGCACCCACTACCTATCTACATTTATTTTGCAGCCTCCTACTTTGTGCATCCTTGCGACTGTTGCTATTTTGGTGATTAACTCATCACGTAAACACGTTTTCTTGGTATGCTATTGTAAAATACAGCGATTATCGAGCTTGTATGCATTTCATAAAAGAAATACCAGTTAGTATAACATTTAGTCAAACAGTTGTGGAAAAGCTCACAGTATACAATTAGAATATTATAAGTAGATGATAGAAGTATGTTAGTTGGTGGGTCAGAATACAAACACTATGACCTAGCCACTGACTGCGTAATTTAGCTATCATTCATTTATTACTGTACTACAAACTACTCCCAAAATCAGCTAACCAATAAAAGGTAGTTTAACAACCAGAATCTTCAAGTACAAAAAAGGTGAGAAAGCAATTTTTTGGGCTCGGCAGCTATATTACCATAAAACAAATAACACCAATCACCATAAATTGTATCAGTTCTGCCATGACTAAACTCAACTCTGTGAAAATAATTAATGTAGTATAAAGTTGGGGTCTATGGTAACCCCAACATTATACTATATTAATTATCTTCACAGAATTTAGTCATGGTGGCAATTTCGTCGTTGTTTTAGTTGCAGGACGACTGCAGTTTAAATTTTAGAGTGAATTACAAACAAAACCAATTGTAGAAGTTCTCATAAATGAGAGAGCAAACTAAATACAAGCACGGAAATAATTAACCGATTTTATCCGATTCAATAATTTTTGAAACTTATATTTAGAATTGTTAAGCGGTTTAACATATGTTCATCTAGTGACGGAATTGTAGGTAACTACCTTTATAATTGCTCATTAAACATTAACGACTGCTACGATTACTTAAATTTAGCAAAGACGCACACCTATTAAAAACTTATAAATATTTGAATTGGTCGACTGGAAAACTACTAAAATAAAGTCTCATTTTGCGCACAAAACCATAGGGTTTCTCTGCAGAATATTTGCGATGGTTAAGGTCCCGGGCTAGTTACCCGGTTTCGATGGTGGCCTAATTGTCTGTAAACAAACGTTCGTTGTACTAACCGTATACCAATTTATATAACTGTTACGATGAATTTTAATACAATTTAGTGATTCACCTCAAGAATTTCGATTATATACGAGTATAATCTTGACCTACATCTCATTGCCTTACGAGTTAATCGCAATATTTACCCGATTAACCTAATTATTTCCACAGATTATCATAAGAAAATGTAAATCACGCAAGTACACAATTTAATTCAAGTATGCGTAACAAATTTCGTGTACAATTTTACTTCCCACCAGTTATTGTGATAAAAACACTTGTTAAACGACAAGTAGTCGAGTAAAAGTCGGATAATTAATCAAATTAGTACATATAAATCAACATTTTATGTTGTCTATAAGGCTAGTCGGACATTAACATAATACTAAGATAAATTATGTATTCAAATTATAGTGAACTGTCGTTACTAATGTAATTCTACTAAAGTTCTTCTTCATTTGCTTTGATTCGTACATTTAGATGTTAAACTTGGAAAAAAGCAACGCGAATTGACGGAAAATATTGAATTTCCGGTTTTGCGAACATGTAAAGAATTATTAGTTGTGCATACAGTGCATGTCATATACATTGTCATGATATATTAAGTATATAGCAAGTAGTTATAGTAGTTAGTAAATTGATTTTTTTTGTATATATATTTTTACGTTAAGTGCATTTCTTTGCTCTTGGCATGCATGCGAATGTCAAACTCGAATAACGAAAAACTATTGATCGAATAATAATACTAATTGAAATTTACAGGCCACTATACTGGGAAAATTACCAAAGCAACAATCAGACTACTACAACTAAAGTTAGATATTTAGGAATTAAATAATGTATATTCTCAAGTTCAAAGAACTCAAAACTTGCCAGATGCCTTTCCAGCTTTATACGTCGAAATGAGAGATATCTCAACATATCCGCATCACTTTAAAACGACCACAAAGTTCATTCGATTCAATTATTGCCGCACCGCATCCCTTAATCAGTAAAGAGAAAGATGGAAGCAGAGCTCGATGTACTAGCAGGACAGAAGGTTATATAAAAAATGCCAGTGGAATATTCGATTTACTAATTTTTGATTAAAATTGAAGTCAAACTACCCTGGTTGTCGTGTGTAATTGACAGATATATCAGGATCTGTGGCGACTGTATAAGTCAAGCCTACACCGCAGGCTTTGAAATTTCATTGTTTTCAAATTTCTGCCACCAGCACGCAACTTTCGTCACTTGCTGGAGGTAAACTGGACTTGGCTCAGTCTTACCAAAATTTGTCAGTCGTTAAATACTTTACTTCTCTAGGTATGATTGTCACACATAAAAGAGCAGAATAGCAACCATCTAAATGAAGTTTTAGGACGATTAGTTAAATAAGATCCTTACTTGAGCAAATTCAAGTTCAAGTTTGGCGTGTCGACCGTTGTTTTTCTCGGGTTTGAAATCAACATTTTGGGCATCAGACCGAACACCGAAAAGATTAAAGCCATCAGAGATGCACCTATGATACTAAATTTTGATCATTCTATTCTACCACAGAACGGTATTTTCTCTTCACTTACCACTTCATTGTTTGCTGGCCAACAACACGAATTGGAAGTGGAAGGGACTGGGGTATACACCAGAAAGCATTGAATAAGCAGAAATATCTCGAGTCTTCTGACAGCGTATTAGTAATCCACGATTTGAAGCTACTGTTATCGATTGTATGTGAATATGTGATATACGCATCGCTTTATCCCGATTAGTGCCATAATCTTGAGTCGTCTCAATGATGGATCGTAAATACTGAACTAGTTTTACTCGAGGATTCAAGGGTGGGAAAAATTATGACCAAATTAGAGTTTGTTTTTTTTGGAATTGTTTAATCCAAATAAACAAGCTCCAGTGGCGACGGTAGCCCCGACACTGAGACAACACATGGTCCTTAATGCGTACGACTAGGAAGTTATTTATCGTGTAGACGCAAAGATGAATACTGGAAACAATCGAGAACTAGTATTCCATGTCGAAATACTTGGTTGGATTTTTACTACACTTAAAGTCTTCTATAAATGGCGCTGACAATCAAAGTTTTTAAAATCTTCCACAGGTCGGTTATGGGTACATTGTCAAACTTGTAGTTGATTTCTCAAATTCCATTAATGACAAAATGTTGGTAATTAATTTTGGGCTCATTTTATTGTACAATGAATATTTTTTTAGAACATTTATCTTATTTAAACTTTAAAATAAAACTAAAAATTTATACCAATCTGATTTGGGAGCTAATTTTTGAATTTAATATCTTCCAGAAAGTTCGATAAAGAATTGAGTTACCGAACATAAAAGTTTACATAAAAGAAGCGCCAAGTCGACAAAAAGATCGCGGTGTACGGTAAAACTAAAGTCAAATGCATCGGGTAATTCTACAATTGACGTGAATTTTTTTTTAAATTCACACAGTAACCTTCGTTTTTTCTTTTAATTGTGATATTTTGTGACATTTATTGTGACAAATTTTTTTCTTTAAATTTCGTTGCTCCAAGCAATTCTAATTTTTCAACAACATCTAGGTGTCACGTACATCACAAAATACCTAAAGTTTATCAAACATATTTACTATGTATTTATTTGGTGTGAAAACTGAGTAACCAAAATGGTCAAACACTCCTTAGTTTATGCAACCAACTTCAATATTTAATTAAATGATCTATACGAACCTATCGTTCTCAGAGGAAACTCAGGTTTTGATTTGGTTTTATCTACGAACATCTATTTGAGATCTCGTTGATTACTCTCGTGGAAGTTTAATGGACACGTTCATCAAAGATCAAGTTAACTACAATTTTAAAGGTTAAAAATGGTAAAAATAAGATGTTGGAATTATAATAGCCAAAGTTTTTAACCCAATTATCAGCCTAAAACTAATCGTAATTTTCTCAACGCTACTCATTGTGTAACTCAATCATGAAGAGGGTTGTGATGAAGATGAAGGTTCAAATATTCTCAGCATCTTGAAGCGCATCGATATTTTTATCGGTATCCCTGAGGCAAAGTTTTCAAAGTATTGAAAAATCCGCAAATTGGTCCTTTTTCCTAAACCAGAGAAGTCTTCCAATAGTACAGAGCATAATCTCGCCAAATCTCACTTAACGGAATAAGTAAGGTACTGGAAATAGCCATGTTCAATATAGATAAAGATATTTAACGGTGTAACATAAGGGCTAATGCCGTGGACATCAGAAGACTATTCAAACTTAACCATTCAATATAATATTAGATCAAGTAATATGCCAACAGATGTCACTAGCACAAAAGTTTTTTGTGTGCCTAACAATCAAATAAATTAAATGACCCTATAGTTATTTACACCGTTTAGTATAAAGAGATAATTTAATAATTCGACATAATGAACGATGGACATAAAGCACGACTGTGGGCAAATTATTTAAAATCGCTGGAGTTCAAAATTTCAAATTGTGTAAAAGCAGTACAAGCATTTTGTGTAATGCAAAATATTTGTATCATAATGATACAACATTTAACTTCCTTTAAAGATCGCCTCAAATTATGAGAGAATAATCTCCGAGTTGTTCAGCCCATTTAAACCTCTGGCACTATTTTATTGTTTTTACTTACGATATCTGCTATGCACACCAAATGTGATACTCTCTATATTCTAAAGTCCGCCGAGTCGTCCTGGGGAGGTGGGTTTCAATAAAAAGTTTCAAAGATTCGTCACTGGAATCTGTCCATGAACTGTCAGGTTTAATTAAATTACTTATACTTTATGGAGTTAAAATGGTAATTAAAATCTTCCTAAGACGAGATGTTTCTGAGACCTCCTCCATTCTCTCACAAAAAAGTCTTAAATATCCGCTTTGTGTTCTCCTAAATTTCTCCTTGTACAGTTTTTAAGACTCCTTTAGTTCTTTGAGCCTTTCGAGCAATAGAGCTAACATTAATGGATATATTGTAGTCGGTTACAGCGTCGAAACAATCAAAATTGAATGTTCCAACCGACATTCTTTCATTTCTAAAATAATACTAACAATACACGTGCCGTCATACCAGCAAACTTTAGAATTCACTAGGACATTCACGACAATATGAAAATTATACATTATAAGTTACAAATTCGAAGAAACAGTGATCTAATAAACTTCTACACCAAATATTATCTTGTACGACAGACTTAACATATTATTTATCCACCCTTATCTATCAACATCTTGTCTATACAAGAAAACAATTATGCCGTATTATAATGCTTGCGTATACAAGATGGTGCGAGCCAAACCCATTAAAATTCGTAATAAAATCGTGATAAGTCACCAAAAATATAAATTCGACTTTCGAATCAACAACTTTATAATATAGCTAATATGCAAATTAACCTTGCTTCTATAAATTTTATGTCAAACAGCGCAGCACGCCCGATTATACTACTTCACTGTTAATGAACTCGCGATTTGTAATTTGATTAATAATATCGAGCATCTTGCCCCGCACAAGGTTGGATGGGCGACAACGGCTACACGTTTTTATATTACCAACCGGAATTAGTTACAAAAAAAAAGTGTCGCGTGCACGTATTTTAGGTTAGTTACCGGAATATCCTGCAGGTGAATAAACTGTCAAAACCGCACACTGTTTAAAAAAAATAAAACAATTAATTACGTTCACCTTATTAACAAGAATATAATCATGTAAATTATAATAAAATTATGTATCGCTGGCCAACAAGGAAGTTCATTTAATTAATTTTATCTAAAATTTAAAACATAAAGTCAGTTCGATACAATTACAATGATTAATTGATTGTCGCCAATATCGAACGGTAAAATCACGTTAGATTTATATAATGCAAATACGTATAATATGAGTTTATTATATTATGCGGTAGGTGCAATAAATATTTGATTGACTGTGCGAAAATTTAAAATTTACCGTAATAAATTTATTTGTGTTGTGATTTTTTTGTGTCACGTGGTTTAAACAGCTGTCATCTTTAATGGTAAAAACGTGTTTCGCATCGCTACAATGTAGATAAACACAGTTTTAATGTGGATCGCGTTCATTTGTTTTTAAAATGTTGAATCAGAGCTTAACAGAAACAGTGACAATTATTTAGAACTTTCTAAACCATCCTAAAAATCCAAAAATCCTCTCTAACTTATAAACCAGGATTCTACTCATTTAACATCAAAATAAGATCAACAATTTTCACCCAGATTTTTTCAAATATGCAAAGCTGTCAAAAACTGAATTTTTTATTTTCGAAAAATCAAGATTTTTTCAAATGTAATTTCGATTATCTAGGACTTTCTAGACTGTGAAAATTTTGATTTGTTTTTGAATCAAGATTATTTTAAGCTTACTTTCGATAATCTAGAACTTTCTAGACCATCCTAAAAATCCAAAAATCCACTCTAACCGGAATCCTACTCATTTTACATCAAAATAAAATTAACTCAGATTTTGCCAAATATGCAAGGCAAATATAGACTGTTAAAATTTGGATTTTTTTTTTAAATCTAGATTTTTTTAAAGCTTACTTTCGATTATCTAGAAATTTCTAGATCATCCTAAAAATCCACAACTCATTTTACATCAAAATAAAATCGAAAATTTTAACTCAGATTTTCCCAAGATTTTTCAAAATTTAGATTTTTCATTTTTGTAAAACCAAGATTCTTTCAAACGAAATTTCGATTATCTAGAATTTCCTAGACCATCCTAAAAATCCAAAAACCCACTCTAAACTCATAATGACCGATGTCCCACTCATTTTACATCAAAATAAAATCGAAAATTTTAACTTTCAATAGTTTCGGCAAAACCATCTGGCTTTTACGAGATGGACCAGCAATGGCCTTAAAAACCCGATTATTATTAATGAAATATTCGATAAAAGTCTGTAGTCTAGTAGTCTAGAATATGATAAAACATTAAAATGAGTTAATTGATGGTAATGCTTATATCCAATGCACATGCAACTAATCAAACTAATTAACATTTATGCTTTTGTTTGTAAATTCTATATTTTGTTCCTAATGGATAGCAATAATTTATACAAACACCACACCTGAAACCTAATAACTGACACCTAACATGAACCAATTATTTAAGCAACAATTTTAAGGTTATGCACTCATAAAACATTTTTACAATTCGACACAGAGTTAAATTGTTTGGCAATTTAATTACTGTAGTGTTGACACTAATCTGGAGTAATCGCACTTAAGCTGTACTCAACTTATATGTATAAACAAATTGAAAACGATTAATTGGCTGAACACGAGAACATTGAAATCGGTTGGTGATTTAGACAATCTTATATGATTGATTTACTACTCAGATGACGGTATAAAAGTTGTAACTGACATTTTTCCATGGTTGAATTAAAACCATTAAACGCTCGAAATTTAGTCAAATTTTGCAAGTTTATTTCGCTTCAGATAGCACTTTGTTGTGTTTGGCCGATTTGTTGTGTTTGCCAGAATTTCTTTATTACCCTCCGAAAGCTGTTTTTCTTAAGCACATTTGTTAAATATTTATTTTGAGACCGACTTGAAAAGCACCATGCATACCAGGCTCATCTCGATATATGTTACACGAATCATGTAAACGCCCCCCTGACAACAGGAGTAATAAATTCAATTACATATGTAATATTGATTGAATTTACGGGTGTACGTACACAAGCTTCAGTTTATTTAATCTGTAATTCATTGTCATACTCATCTGATATTAAAAGTAATTGGGATAATTGTAATCGGTTTAAAAGCAAAAAAATCGTTAAAACATTTATAAAATGACAGAGAACCATTATTTGGTTGACCAGAAAAAAATTAAATTAATTTGTGTGCGCTCCATCGCACTTATTATCAACGTCAAACGATAAATTAAGTGTAATAAACGCGTTAGTCAAAATTTGAATGTCAAAGTTAAGGTTGACGGAATGTGATGAAATAACGAACTAATAGGTCACGATAATAATTTGTTCGGACATGAATGATTGAACCGTATATGTCAAGATTTGATTTGAAACTGATTACATTATTTTATTGGTATCGTCCATAAAATCTTTTCAAAAATACATTCGTGATGAACACTTCTAATTTCCGTTTAAATGGCGCTTCACTCTAATATCGAACTTGAACTTGGCCACCTAAAACGATCACATTCACAAGCATAGTGTTAAACTGTATACATTGAGGCGAATTAATAATTTTTTAAATTAGTCTATGTAAGGGGGAAATTTAAAAACGTTCAGTAAAATATTGTTAGTAGTTAGCCGAAATGTTGACTTTATTTTATATTAGTATACATATAAACGCGAAATAAGAAAGGGTGGTGGCTAAGCACATTAACTCGCTGCACCAAACGTTTTTAATTTAAGGTCGTTGTAATGAATTCAATTTAGATTATATGAGTGTTTTGATTAAAGCCTAAACACTATGACATTTGTATTACATCGTTTCCAACCAAAGCTCAATTGTAGGTCGATGAAAACTTTTTGGTGACATAGATTATAATATGAATCGTTTAATCAATCGGCATCGCATTTTCTGTAAGCCAGATGAAAACCGTCTAACACAAATTTTGACCCTAAGGCATATGGGATAGATTATAATTTTAGAGTCAATATTACAACAATTGTAGTAGATTTTGACCACCGATTAGCAAAATTTTTGAAACGGTTTTTATGCTGTATCATCCTTCAAAATCGGCCAACTATTACGTGTTTTATAGCAAAATTTATGCATTTTTAAAATTTTATTGGATCACTTGCATACAAAGAAGGTAATATATGCTTTCGAATACGGTGAATTCATAATTTATTAGTTTTATTTTGAATATGACGAGCATAGGCCAAACCACAACTCGAAACTGGTCGTTGTTGTGTAACACGTGCACTTGGCAGATGATAATTAATAAACTGAGCGGATAATTCTTTGGTAGGACAATTGGAAACTGAAATGGATATAAGGATTTTAATTTAGGCTTAGTGTTTAATTTCTAATTGATCGTCGTTCGACCACTTTTAATTGAGTTTTACGGAATACAAACAAAATGATGGCCAATTTTGTTTCTTTTGCTGAAACCAAGATGGACTTCTAAACCATAGCACACTTTGATGTAATTTGGACGGGTGTTTTCCTCTCATTATTAAATTGGCAAGATTAGCTCTTGTCGCTACATATGATGGCGTGGTAAACTATCTAATAAATAAGCCAACTGATTGGCAATAAAAATTTACCAACTCTGAATCACACCAGGCTAGAAATTCGATTTGATGATTGGCAGCCTTGCTAATAGGAAAGTACCACATAATGCCATTCTGGAAACACAAAACTGTTTGAATGGCCCCACTTTACCGTGTGCATAGGCATTTGGAGTTTTGGATTAACAAATTTATGATAACTGTGTTGAATTTCAATCCAGTTTAAATGAATTAATTCGTGGTAAATTGAGCTTAACACAGAGGATGGTGTCATCGGATGATTCATGACCTAATCTAGCTCTATAAGCTAAAGTCGCTGAATTATTATTTTGAAAAGAATAGCTACTGGAGATAACCACCCAAGTGGATCGTATGTTTTTGAAATTTACGACAAAATTTTTTGAGTTCCAATTTGTTGTGTGATTAATCAACACGACATTAAAGTCAAACTTGTCGTTATTAGAGTTCCATTTAATATCTAAAGTTGTTACATTCATTTTGTCTTTTATCGTTTAGGAGTTGTTTAAATTTCTGCAGAGGATAAAGATTCTGAGGATATTGAGTTTGATCACCATTTCCTGAGTGGGAACCCACTTTCCTGCAGAGGAAACTGGTCAACCAGTTGTTTCTTTAATTTTAAAGCAGCTTCCTCGGTGTCAGTGCCAGAAGGCAGATCATCGATGTAAAGGTCGTCAGCTATTGCTTTTGCCTTCGTAATGCTAGACCGTAAATGAAATCATCTGTTATTCGGATGTACTAATATCTGACGATACATCTTTTTGATGTCCGCCACAAATGCTATTTGGTGATACCGGATTTTTTCCATATTTTAGAATAATTTTCTTTAGTTGTGGTAATATGCCTTAATAAGGCTGCGACTACACCATGTTAAACTGATTTTAAGAATTCAATTTTATGTACTGATGTCAGGTTTGAATTAATATCAACAGCACTCAAAGAAATATCACGGAAGGACAGTAACTGCTTGTAGTCTCCCGTAAATGGCTTCATATATAGTTTTGAAATATGAACTATTTGAAGCTCCGAATAAACTAGAGTGACAATTTCAGTTTCTAATCCCTGTGAACATTAATTAGGACAAAATTATGACATTCGAGTGGGGGAAAAAATGGAAGAATTGTTCAATTTTGGGCAAAAACACGATTTTTTTGGGGTTAAATTTAAATAAACATTTTTTTAATTTACCGTTATTGTAAACTATTAAAAGCCACAACACTAAAAAATAATTACAGTGACTTATTTATATTTTCGTTTCACGTTAAATTATAACTGAAAATCAAACTCACGATGACTCTTTTCGTCCGCCGCCAAGTGAGTAATAGCGAAATGTAAGGTTGAAATGAAAAGTCGACAATTTAGACAAAAAAACGACCTGAGGCACACAGTCTCAGTCATTAAATAAGTTCTATAAAGTGTAAAGGTTAACTTGCTATAACAGTAGTATCAACAGGAATTATTGCAAACTAGCTAAAGGGTGGCAAAACCGACCATGCTTAATTCAAGTTATTAAAAGAACGACTACTTCATTATAAAAGAACTCAAAATAAGCAGCCAGAATTAAATAAGTGTTATAATACTACACAACTACACTACTACAATAAGTGTAACAGTGTAGAAAAATATTATCATCTAAATTATTTTTATCTGAAATTATTTTCGAATGAACCTTCTGCACTGTATACAAATATTATTTTGAACTTCATTTAATATTTTCTAGTGCATAAATTCCAACCAATAACAAAAAAAATTATATTCTGTTCGTGCTACAAATTTATATATCGATAAAATAAAATATTTCCCTCGCGATGCATTACATCGGTTGCAGCTTTGTATACACCTTCACCTATAAATTAGACTGCATTATTTTATTAAATTTTTTTTGTTAGGTACTATACGAATTGTATAAATTCATCTGGAAAAATTTAGATTCATTATAACATTTAATTTTGGGAACGAAGCTTTCATAACTCTTTCGATTACCGTGGTCTTGTTTAGTTATAGTATGCTAAAAATAAACCTACAGCTTAGTGTGTCACCACGGAATAGTGGATGTTCTAAAAAAGTTAATTTAGGATCCATAGGCTTCCGTTCTTCTTCTTACCAAGTAGTGCATACGGCATATAAATGTGTTTGATTGCCTCAAGGTGTATATCCTAGTTATAACATATACAAACAATGACGGACTGTTGCAAAATACGAATACTATAATGAACCATTGTCTACTTGTCGAAGTATTATGATACTTCGTCAATTTGAAAAACTCTGACCTTACTCATCTGAATGTTCATTATCCTTGCGAATTCATTAGGTCCATATTTCAACGAGATTTATCACTGGTGCATAACTAGAAGTCACTGCAAAATTTCTAATAACTTCTTCTCAAAACTATATCATTCTCAATACTACTATCATTTTAAACTGACAGTTAAAAAAATTTAATCGCAATCCATAAACTTTTTCAATTGGTCGAGTAGTACGCTTGCTATAAATCATGGAACACTTGATGTTCATCACAAACAATTGGCTAGTATGCTCAAATTGGTTTTTGTCATTGCTGGGTTGATGCTTCAACTATTTCAACACAGATGTCACTAAGATCAATAAAAAAACATCAATTTTCATTTAATTCTCATTTATATTTTCATCTTAGTTTCAAGATAGTTTTCTTTTATGTTGTCTAATGATTTTAAATATATAAAGGCATAATATAAGGGAGTATTAAACAAAATCTTAACATACAAAATGGCATTTTATAAAAAAAAGGTTGTGGCAGAGGAAAATAATTTAAAGGAGGTTTTTATTTTAGTGATGATAAGCGTATGCTGGTGCAGCGTATGCAGCTGGTGCGGCATATGCTAATTTAGCGACTGGTGATGAATATGCAACAGGAGAAGCATATGCTAGTGGTGATGCGATTTTAGCAACTGGGGCAGAGTATGCGAGTGGCCCAGCAACTTTAGCGGCAACAACACCTTGGGCAGCAACTTTAACACCTAATGGTTCTTTTCGGACAACAGCATTAAAACCATTATGTGGATCAGCTGTATAATCGACTGTACGTCTTGTACCATCAGCATCGATCAGTGAGTATGATCCTTCGACAACATCTCCATTACGGGTTTCGTGTTGACTTTTTGAGTCACCAGTCAACGAATCTTGAATATCGTACGAGTATGAATATTGTGGATTTGGATCGTACTCATCAACGGCAGCTACTTTAGCGAGTTTGGCTGGTGCAGCATATGCAACTGGTGCTGATGCATATTGTACTGGTGCGGCAGCATATTGAACAGGTCCCGCAGCATATTGAACAGGTCCCGCAGCATATTGAACTGGTGCAGCGGCATATTGTAATGGTGCTGCAAATTTAGCAACTGGACCACCATAGCCTGCATAAGCGAGTGGTGCCGATTGAAGAAGTCCAGCACGGGCTACAGCTACGATAGCACAAAAGGTCAAAAACTGAAAATGTATAGTGGAATAATATAATTATAGTGATCGATGTAGAGTAAAAATGGTAAATAGTTAAGTGTACCTTAAATGCCATTTTGATTGTTTTTTTAAATAATTTGTTGCTGATTTGCAGAAATGTAATGAATGACTGTGCTGAGATGAATTATTGTGGTTCATTTTATACCACAAATAAAAATCCATTACCACTGTTTTTCGTTTTTTTTTTTTATTGGATTATTTTAATTCGCGCGATATAATTTCTTTAAAGGTAATCGCGAATCACAAAATAAAACGGATAGACGGCATATAAAAGTAATTGCTAAAAAAACTGATTTATTTGTAAAGGTAAGGTTGAGGCTTAAAGACCAAAAATGTAACTTGATTATTCGAGACAGTATATAGTATACATTAAAAGGTGACCCGATTGTATTAAACATGTACAGGGTGAGGCATTTAAATTGATACTAGTAAAAAATTTGGAAACCGTCGATTGTAAAGGTCCTTATTTCGGTTGTGCCACGGAGCATTGCCGACGCTATGATGAACTTGTTTGCTTAGTACATCTTCAAAGTTGGATATTGTAGGTCTATTCAGCGGGAGTCATATCAAAGTACCCAGCTGTGTTTCGCATATGGCACCTGCTATGAGTTAATTTCTTTTGGTAAATGGAGAAATTGTAACTGGAGTTGTCCAGTTACAATCCGCATTGGTTTTTTCTATAGTAGAATGCTTTTCTCTGAATCGAAATCAATGTGGAGAGTTAAATTTCTTCCTTCAATTATTGGCTTAAAACTCTTTAGGAATAGCTTATGAAATTCTTTATCAAGTAGAGTTTTAATAATTTGGCAAATACTTAAGTCATATCTTGGGAGGTTTTCAACGTTCTGGTTACTTTTCATTTATTCTTTATATTCTTGGAGAATTATGTATCGTTTGTTTAGCTCTGTTAGCATTTCCCTTCATTAATTTACTAAAGAGATCCCAGTTGGTTTTTGAATTTGTTAATCTTGGTAAAGGTTTTAAGGCGTTCTTAATTCAAACGAATTGTTGGAATGAGGCACAAAAATTAGACAATAAAGTGGTAATTGAGGACCTGTAACTTTAATGCATATATCAAGAACTTTTAGGTATGTATCCACAACAAAAATGAAAGCAAGTCAAGTCCGACGGTTGAAAAGGCCAATTAAATGGCATTATGTCATCCGTTATATTGAGTCCACATCTTCACTCTCTCGTGCCGTGAGATAGTGGAAGTTATATCGCAGTTACCCTCGTGCTCAATGTTTTTATTCAGAAAAAGCAAAGATACCTTGTAAAGCCTCACCAAATCAAAAATAAAACCAGTCATGCTATTTCTCACTTACAATCACGCATAATCAATGTTTTATATATAAGACCATTTTTCTATAGTGTGGCTACTTTTCAAGTTAACTATTTGCTTGTCTCAATTTAAATGTCTCACCCAGTACACCAGTTCTTAGCGCGTTTAAATGTTTTAAATATAGATTAATCTTTACTTACCGTATCACTACGATCCTAGACATAAGATTTGATATTTTGATTAAGACCCCACAAAAAAATAGAAAGTAATTCACTGCCCACGATTTTTTGTTTGTATACAAAATGTTGCAATGGACTGCAGATTGATGCTAACTGAGATTCATATATTTTTAATTTGAAATCACAACGTAACCAAATTGTGTGTCGCACATTATAATTATGTTAAATTCTAAACAAAAATATTATCCAACAATTAATTAATTATTTATATAATTTAATTAGTAGCGCACAAATAGCTGGCAAGTAGCAATAATTTTTCAAAATTTTAATTAAATGATTTTTCAAGTTCAGTCAACGGCAACCAAATTTTATTGCACACGTTTCATATGTTTTTTTTTTCGCACCGGCAACGGTAATGATCTTGATCTTGAGATAAATTAATAGTGACAAGAGTGTAAACTATTTGATGTTTGTATAATAGTTTTTATATATACATAATTATATGAAAGTAAAATTAGTATATTGTAGATTTATGTATGGCCTCATTTCTTCGTTGAATTTTCGTTGAGTTCCTGTAGAGAGTCTCTATTGGTAAATTATTTATTGAATTTATCTGTCAGTTAATATTTTATTGATTCAACACATTGCAAAATAGTCATAATTGGATTGTTTAAGACGGTCCTATGATAAGTACCTAAGCTCAACCAGAAAATATCATTAGTTGTGGGACTTACGAGATTTACGTATTTAAAATAAAACATTGAAATATGTGGACCTCTTTTTATCAGAAAAATATTTCTCATATCGTTCAAAATAGGCTACCAAAGACACGGTTCTATCAGAAAACGTTATTCTTCTTCTCTTGCATCTGCTATCATTTCGTTTTACTTCTCTTTTCAAAATATCAATTTTTAAAAATAGTATTAGTATTTTTTATTTACAAAACAAAATATAGTGTTGCTAACATTATACAAAAATTAGAACGCAACAAGGATAAGAAACAAAGATACGAAAGGCAAAAAACTACAAAATGCCTCAACTACAAACTAAGTGACTCCTATAGTCTAACTGCGTCATCTACGCAGAATAAAGATACACTACTAACATAATGAATATGAGAAACTAGAATCTGGTTTTTATGAAGCTAGTCGGCTAAAGTGTTCCAAATTTTGTCAATTTATTTGAGTGTGTAATTTAATCATCTGATTCTGTCAATCAACAGTTTGATGAAATATAGATGAACCTGGATACAAATGTGAAGCCAGAAAGATTTGTATCTCACTAAACAGATAATGAACTTATATTTAATATTTGTTTTAATTAGTAAACTCGGTCCAACGTATTCCAACAGATTTAAATTATTTTTAACTTTAAAATTAATCTCGATACGAACTTAAGTTTAGCCATAAAATTTGGTCAATCTATTTCATAAATCGTGATGTGACAGTTTTTTGCCTTTTCGTCCGTAGTAACTTATATTTTTCGCCTAAATGTCGACTTTTAAATAGAATATTTATTATGCATATCTTATGATTTGTTCTCGGGACGGAACCACAAGAATTGGGATGTTAAAATATCAAATGTTGTAGTTTTTCCTTTTAGTTTTTACTCCTCGACGCCTAGACTGCATTTGAGGTATTAACATTTTTGGGAGAGCTTTCATACCTGTTTTAAATTTGAAATTTATTCGTTCGTAAAGCAAAGGGAAGTTTAGATTAAAATGTACATCTAATTTTAGGATAAATTGTGATATTCTTGCTCTGAGTAAGAGGAATAGTTTCCTTGATGATGGATTGGATAGTTTTTGTTTGCTTGAGTACATTTTTTTCTGTGAAAAAATGATGAAGATTGAATAATCTATTGGAAGGTTCCCACTCTAAAGGTGAGATATTTATTAGAACACGCTATGGTGATAAAAGTTTCTTTAGTTTCAGCTGAGGAACCTGAATGGAAAGCATTCTTTAGTTTCAGCTGAGGAACTTGAATGGAAATCATTACCCAGTTGTTACTAAGATGTGTCATCGTGAATTTATTAGGTTTTGGAAATTTTTGGTTTGTGAAATAAATTTTTTAGTTTTGACTGGGTAACCATCATGCATTTTCTAAATATTGAGTATTTTCTCGATTTGTGGCATTAATATCTCAGTGTTGATAAGCTTACCGTGTTTTTGGAGATTGGTCAATTTTTGTCATAATTTGCTCAATTTTGATGGGATTACCATTATGTATGTATTATAAGGAACTTTTTGGCTATTGTATATTTTCTAGGTTCAGGGAATTTTTATTTTATGGTATAAATTTATTATTATTAAGTTTACTGCGTTTTGGAATTTTCAAGTTAGAGCTTAAGTTGCTCACTTTTAATGGGATTTCCATAAATTGCTCAGTTTTGAGGGGCCTACCATCATACAATTTCTGGGTTTTGAAATTTTCAGTTTGTGCGTAAATTGCTCAATTTGAAGATTATTTTGAAGTTTTCGTTTCGTTACAGTAATTGTTCAGATTTTAAAAGTTAACCATCAGGTTCAAGAAACTATCGATTTATGGCATAAATGGTTCAGTTTTGTAAATCCATCGAGCATCTTGTTAGTTTTGAAAATTTTCGATTTCTGGCATAAACTGCTCAGTTTTAATGGGCTACTCATTAATAGTATCTAAATTAGTTTTGAGTTAGCTATCATATATTTTCTAGAGTTTTAAAATGTTCGATTGGTGGTATAAATTGCTCAGTTTTGATTAGATTATCATCATATATCCTAAATTTTTGGTTTTGTCAATTTGTGACATAAATTTCTTGATTTAGTTAGGCTAAGCATTATATACGTATATTCTAGGTTTTATGCATTTCAGATTTGTAACGTAAATTGCTCAGTTTTAATGTGCTAACCACCATGTATATTCTGTGATTTGAGAAGTTCCGATGTTTACCGTAAATTGCTCAGTTTTGATCGCCTGACCTTATATAATTTCAAGTTTTTTCAAAAAATTTTTTTCAATTTAATCATAATTTGCTCAATTTCGATGGGCTAACAACCATAAAATATTTTGTAGGTTTGTATTTTTAAACAATGGCCAACCATTGTATATTTGCTGGGTTCAGATAATTTTTGATTTATGTCATAAATTGAGCAGTTTTTATGGCTAACAATCACATGTTTTGTGAGCTTAGGCAATTTTTGTTGGTGACTTAAATTGCTCAGTTTTGATGAGGTAACCATTATATTTTTTTAAATTTATGGTACTTTTCGTATCGTGGTACTAAATTGCTCATTTTTTATGGGACAACCCCATCAATGTATATTCTGGATGCGGTAGTTTTTGATCTGTGGCTAATTTGCTCAATTGTGACGGCCTAACTGTCATTTACTTTACCTGTTTTGAAATTTTTCCATTTGAAGCAAAACAAAATTGCTCAGTTTTAATGAACGAACCATCATATGTTTTCGGAATATTTGTGTAAATTTTCGATTCATGTCATAATTGCTCAGTTCTGATGGGCTCGCTTTTGTGTATTTGGAGAAATGTTTGGAGAAATGTTGATTTGTGAAATAAATTGTTTAGTAAAAATGGGTTTACGGTTTATTTTCTAGATTCAGTGAACTTTCGATTTGTGGCATAAATTGCTCAGTTTTTATATTCTCATTTTCAGTTTCTACATATTTTGGGTTTTTAAATTTTCAATTTATGATATATTTACCATCATATATTTTGTGATAGTTGAAATTTGGAAATTATCTTTTTGTTGTTTAAATTGCTCAGTTTTGATGGAGTAACTATCACATTTTTTACGAAAATTTCTCATTGGTTTTGCTTCCTCGTTGTTCTTCTTATGTTTCTTGCATTGGTAGATTTGGCTGTAGTTAATTGTATTGTGACCAAGCCTTTGGCAGCTAAGGCATTTAAAGTCCCCGTTTCTCTTCTCTTGTAGACCTCATAGATTCTCTTCTTTTCATGATATACATGTTTCGTTAGGTGTTAGCCTCTATTTCATCAAATGATTAACTTAAGTTTTTTCAGGTCTTCCTAACTCTATTTTTCTGTTTGTTCGCTAAATGTTTCTTAGATTGGTTTATTTTTTTTTATATCTGTTCTGGATAATATGTATCAACAGCCAACGTAGCTGGTGTGGATTGCAGTTTTGAATTTTGCATTTATTTCCCACTAACATTACCAACGTATCAGTATTCTAAGCAATTTACAGGAGTAGGTTGAAAGATACAGTTCTAAGGTAGTAGAACATAGTTCTTGCATGTCATTTCAGTATCTACAAAAAATGCCACATTATAGTTTTCGAATTAGGAAAGAGCACGTGAACAAAAAGTCGTGGCACCGGTTCAAAAATTACTTTTTTACTGTTTAAGGGAACCAAAAAGGCGCGTCTGTTCTAAAAGAATGTACTGTCAGGACTTTTACGGGTAATTTTCTGCATCCAAATTATGTTTTTTAGGAAATACAAAGGGTTTCTTTTAATATTTTAAATCTTTATTGGTGGCACCTCTTACCTTGGCCAGCTAGTTATTAAACCACTCTCGTAATGTAATTATTCTCTTAAGCAAATTTGGTCTATACAAATTCTACGAGTTAAAATTATTCACGTCTATAATTTCAATTTATGGCTGCGATTGGAGAAAACTTGAACAAATTTATGTCACTGTGTGAACGACATTATTTTGCAAAATTTGGCTTTATCTAATTAATTTTACAAAAAAATCTCATTTTGCATTCAACTTGCAATTTTTACGTTGAATTAATTACATTTAACCACTTTTGCTTTCGTTTTTAAATTATATCACTTTTTTTAGGTCAAACATGAACATTTTCGATTTTTTATGTCTCTTCCTTTACTCGAATGTGTCTCGCAGTTAACCCAATACGACCCAATGTATTATGAATTGTATCACGCCTCAGCGATAATCGTAACTGAATTTATGGGCAGTTTATATAAAGTTGATGTTTTCGGTCGTTTATTATTGGATATAAAATTATTTGTTGGGCTGGTCACCCATACAATGATCGCCAGTAAAGGGTTAACTTTATAACCTGTAAAGCTGTTGAAGTAAAGTTAATAATATTATGTTGAAGGTTATGTCGTTTTTATGTACTTACATTAAAGAAATTAAGGGTTACCGTCTGGTATAAATACGAGAAGGCTGAAATACACGACAACTGTTAACATTTATTATGTCATGTTTTCTAAGCCCACTCGATTTAAATTCGAACTAAATAACAATCAATCACGTGCATTGTCGTCAGATCGCGTTATTCAATTATCGATTTGGTGCTAAAATAAAACAAAAGAAAAAGTTTACTTTACTATTTACTAAGGTAAAACTTGTTTTGATATATTTTGTTTTTGTTTTAAATTCAATTATTTAAGTCGCCCTAAATTAAAGCCAATTTTTTTGTTGGTTTCGTTTGTTGTTATCGTCTTGCATCACACGCGTCCTTTATATCTTATATGTATTTGAGATACAAGCATTTTCGCGGCCAAGTTGCATCATAATAAATCGATGTGGCATACATTTTAAAATATAAGTTTGGTTCTTTGTAGGTTGTCTAATTGTCATCTGATTGTCTAGCATACAGTCTAGCATAGATATGTGGACTAATTTTTATTACGAATTCCTCATCAGATCGAACCTAAGTACTGCTGCGCACAATACCAAAATCTGAATAGTTATATTGATGATCCCGTCTAAGGGGTGATTGCAGTTCACAAAGATTCCCGATTGCGCTTCAAGGATCATTCGGACACAAAGCCAATAAAGGTAAGTCGCCCTGAGATTTTTCCCATTGTGAGGTGAACCCATCCGGTTACAGCCGTTTTCCTAAGCCAAAGGTCAATGTAGGGATAACAATTCTCCAAACTAGTAGGTCTTTCGGTAATGGTTGCGACTGACCATATACCAAAGTATAATAGCCGCTTATTTATACGGGATCGTCAGACCAAACACTCACATTTCTGATAGATTCTGGTGCTAATTTTATCCGCCATTCCATATACAGCATGTATAAATCATGCTTACAAAACGAACTGCAAGCTGATTAATGCAGCCACACAGCTGTCAATCAATGTGGACACATCTTTGCCCAAGAACTACTTGATAGAATACTATGGTATGGCAAGCTATTATATAAATTGTACTAAATACACTGGAGACCATGTGGATATTACCGCAGGTTAAATATGGTCACAATACTGGACCATTATCCGATTCCCCACATTCAAAACTTCTCCATGCATCTTTAAGAATGAAAAATATTTTCAAAGATTGACTTGTTTAGAGCATATTATGTAGCCACACTTGATGATGTTTATAAAAAGGCAATCGCAACTCCATTTGGCTTGTTCGAATTCACTTGCATGTCATTTAGACTACGAACTGCCGCACAATTGTTTCAAAAATTCATCACCGAGATCGTCAAAGGTCGCGACTTGGTGTTCGGCTATTGACGACATACTTGTATAGATACAACATATCAGAGGAACAATCTTATAAGATATGAGAGCAACATATCTGTCACAGAATTACCCCCATTTGGATGTAATTGAGCACAGCAATGCCCTGTTTTGATTTGATGAAGGAGTAATTTTGTAAAAAATTAATTCCATCTCATCAGGCAATGGCGACTAAGAGCTATTTATATGCATTTGCAGGAAACATCTGAATAGTTATTTTTGTAGCGATTAGATATGGGCACTACAATATCTTCCATCTTTAAGTCAGAATGGTGCAGCACTGTCTTTATGTTTAGTACGTTAAAACGTATGAGGTTCGTTTCCCTGTGATCCCTGAATTGTAAAAAAACTGCTACATTAGCTTCGCAGTGAGCCATTTATGATTCAAATTTGGCAACCAATCAATATGATCTCACATCTTGAATGACTCGAGATCTTTCTTTAGAAATACTTTCTTTAATCCATTCGATGAATGACTTCTGACGGCTTATGCAAGTGGTTGTTCACAATAATATCGTGGGCAGTCCGATTTTAGCCCGTTGCAGAGCAATGGGTTCGAGGCGATTCTCTTCCATGATTAGTATAGTACCACTAAACGTACCAGATATCGATCCGACCTTTGTCTAATTGTATAAAAACAATATAACCAAGATATCTAGGCCCGTCCGAGATTTGAACCCGGGACCTCCCGCACCCTAAGCGGGAATTATACCCCACTACCAATAGGACGTTATTTAAATCTCATGACATCTAAGATTACAAAAATGGACTCCACAAAAATGGATTCTCGTTTTCCCTTGAAAAATGTAATGTTTCTGCAGTTAAGTTGGTCACAGCTGTAGCAGTGCTTGTAATATTATTTATTTCACCTACCAAGTGCACCACTGCTGGATCTTTGGCTTCCAAAATTCGACTCTTGAAATTCCAGGCAAAATAAGTAACAAAACCATCATCCAGTACTTTTCTCCATCAGAAGATGCAAATGAAACGGAATACTGAATATAGAAACATTCCAAATCAACCGCTTCAGCTCAATGAAGTCATCAATGAAAAAACTTACACCAAGACTGTTGCATACCCCTGGAAAACACCCATGGATAAAACGGTTGCTGGGGATGGGAGAGAGTGCGGGAAAAGACACATGGTCTTGGGGATTGAATTGGAAGAGTTGTCTTACAAAGGTTATAACCGATAGAAATACTATCGGCCACCAACAATAAAATCGATAACCTTGAATTCCTGATAATAATAATAATAAAACGGGTATTCCAGGTCATTGATGGACCGTACAGAATCAACATTCTGGCTCCATCGGATTCGATCCCGAGCTTGTTTTTCGTATTGTTCTAGGCAACCCGAAGAAGTCGTTTCTACTCTGAGGAGCTATCGTCGCCATCAGCGACCTCTGCGCCTGCCAAATGGTGGCTCTCCTCTCAGAGATTACTGCACCATCCCCTTAGGGTTGGCTCGCAGAACGTGACCGAGCCAGCGTACTCGCTGTCCTTTTATTTCATAAACAAGATCAGGAATTTCTCAGCTCGTGGTTGAATAAAATTAATTATCGCCCCCGTCGCGTTTGGGGCCATATATCATGCAGATGATTCTTCTCTCAAATGTCATTAACCATCTTTCAGACTCATCTGTCAGGGCCCAACTCTCACACTCATACATGAATACGGGTTTGATCAATACTTTGTAGAACTTCAACTTGTCGGCAATTTCAAAGTATTTTGATTTAAGCAGTGAACGTAAGGCATACAAAACACGGTTACCAGGGACCAGACGCGCTCTAATATCCCCTTCCACATAGTTATCATGAGTGACTGGAGACCCGAGTTATCGGAAACTTGTAAATCCTCCAAATGTGTAGTCATCACTACTAAAATCCATTGCGTCTTGGTCTTTAAAACCAATGATCATATATTTTTTTTGGACTCATTGATTTTGAGATTACCGAAAGCAGAGAATCATACAAGCGGGTCCAATAGTTTTCTGATACTGTTGCCATTCAACTTTGACACAGCATTGTGACTGCATTTCAGGTTTTCCCGCATTCACTTTTTCTCCCTGGCTATATTCTGTTCCTCGACAGCGAGACGACGCTCTTCATCAAACCAATCATTTTGGGTTTAATTTTTACCATACCTAAGGTCGCCTGGCCAGCACCGATAACCGAAGTTTTCAATACCTCCCCTAGAGCGTTCACATCTTCGGACCAGTGGTTAGTTTCCATTTTAATGTTACTGGTAGCAAGATTCTGATATTGTAAGGTACTTTACAAGATATGAGGATGCTCCCTGACCACAAGGGCTATTATTGTGATATTTGTCCCACTTGAATTCGACTCGTGATGATGACGGCAATTAGCGAGTTCTATTTAGACGTATGGTATGCGGCAATCTTCAAGATGTAAGCAAATATTTAATAGTTGTAGAAATCGCGGTCTAACAAGTGTATTATGTGTAAACCGTTAATTTATTTCTATAGACCAATCTATAAAATATGCTCCATCATAAGTACATGAAGATTATCAAATTGTTAATGAGAAGTGGAAACGATTTACGCATTAAACATATTTAACGTAGATTAATGATGATTTGCAGAAAAATAAAATATTTCCTAATATTTCGGTTATAAAAATTATTTTGTATAACAGATTTTGTATAACAGTTATCCATCAATATAATATTGTCAGTATTCAGCAACACATAAACGTCAAATTGTAAACCATGCCATATATTCAGCAAATTCTTGCACAGGGTGTTTTACATTTCACAACAAATAGAATAAAATTGAAAACATTTCATTTTATATTTTCATATCAACTTGTGAGAGCTCAGACTTAAAATTAAACTAATTAAAGTTAAATTAATTAAATAATCGCATTAATATAATAATAGTTGTATTGTGTATATAATGAATACGATAATAATGTTCGGTGATCGTAAATTAGTAAATTCAATGGGAATATAGTAAAAAAAACATACTACCACCATTAAATGTCGCATCTTGAATTTTTTGCTTTCGTTTGGTGAATTTTTTTTTGTTTTTTTTTTTTTTTAATTGTGTTTGACGTATGTTTTCTATTTTAAAAAATTTAAAATCAGCCAGTGAAAAAAAAAGAGTTCGACGTCTGTTAAGTTGTTTGACGAGTTGTCGGTGTGCGGTGAGGAAGAAGACAACAAAATTTATTTTTGAGTAATTCAATTAAAATCAAATAAAATGATATATTAGAAATTAATGTGATTTGTTTGCTGTGATGTAGTGTTGTGTACCGCAATGTTTTATGATTAATTATTATGTGAATCGAGAATATATATATAAATAAAATTCTGTATAAATACTGTATGGTGTATTATAGTACAGTAGATAAAAAATTGTGAATATAAAAGGATTACAGTTTTTTGACGTCATATAAAACAACAAAAACAGTAGCGTGCAAATTAAAACTATGTATATGTGTGTCTGTGCATAATATACAATCAAAACAGTCGTAATTACGTCAAGAACAGGGAAAACTGAAAATTTACGTAATAAAAATAAAAGAAAATTGTTTGTTTTTGTATCGTTGTGAAAAACCTATTTGCATAATTAAGTTAGTAATATGGCCGATCCGATCACCACAGACGATAGAGATATCAATAATTTGTCACCGTCTGACGAATCAAAAATATTTATTAATCCAGCTGATGGACTGTCAAATAAACATCCAACGCTGCCTGATTCGTTAAACGAAGGTGATTATCGAGAAGATGATAGTTTTGATGATTTACCCACCTCAATGATCGTTACGAATATCCATTCCGAGGTGTTTGCAAACGAAGATATTAAAACCGAGATGGAAGACCTGTTTCGACAATTTTGCGATGCGGCCACATTCCAATGGCTTAAAAGTTTTCGAAGACTTCGTGTTAATTTCGATAGTGCAGTTTCAGCTGCAAATGCTCGCCTTCAATTACATCAATATCCATTTTATAAATCAACAATAAGTTGTTATTTTGCCCAACCCGTTACACCGATATCAACGAAAAATCTTCAATTACCAGCGCCAGTGAAACAATTTCTTATATCACCGCCAGCTAGTCCACCGGCGGGTTGGGAACCGAGAGAAGAGGGTGAACCCCTTATTAATCACGATCTATTACTGGCTTTGGCCAATTTAAATCCAGGTGAGAGCCATGAACTACATCCACCAACCGAAAGCCAACCAGGAATAATTGTACATACGGCCCACTTGGCTGGTGAAGATCCAGGTAAGTCTAAAATACAGCAAACACGATGTCCGGAGCGAACATAGATAGGGGGGAACTATTTCGACTCGGAATAGACCCAGTATTATAATTTAATTTTAGTATATAATATTGTTATTTAATTTAAATTTACTCAATCCAGTGTTTTGTACACTAAACTGCGTTATTTTATTGAACTTAATTAAGATTCACACCCACTGCCGCATATACAAAAAATTATTTTTTCTTTAGACCATTATTCCGTTTTCTTCGTTTTTGCATATCGAGTCGTCTTGGTAACATATTAAAATTTATATGAACAAAGTACAATTACTATTTAAAGAAATCTATATTATCCAGCAAAAGTGGATTAGTCAGAGCGAACAAATTTGTTTATCATTTGTACCTACATATTGAACGGATATTGAAAAAAAAATTTTGTGACGTATTTCATTGTCTATGTATTATAAAGTATGTTTGTGTTTGTTTATGTAAATATAAGGTAGTTCACACCGGGGTGGTATTGATTCACTCGACGAAAACAAATAAAAGCTTGGTGGACGTCACGTTTATCGTTTAACAACAGGTCGATGTATTTTATTCGTATTGGTAAATACGAATTGGTAAATTTATTTTAACTCACTTTTATGGTGTCACTAACGACGAAACATTTTCTTATCGAATATTAACCCTTTTTTTTGTTAGCATGATCTCTATTGCTTCAGCTAAGTAAAAATGCGCACATTTTAATTAACTTTTATGATTGGCGAAATTTAATTTCACTTTTATTTGTCTCTTTTACCGAATACCCATAGAAAAACGTATAAATCGTTTGATAGCTCCTTAATACAACTTCGTCCTATGTCCAGCCGCTAGGCACAAGTATCAAAAATATAAATAACTTAGATTTGCTGTCCAAAAATCTCCCTCCTTATTTTCAAACGTAATCTGCTAAATGAGCAGGTGGTTATCGTTGTCGTTTTGCTCGAGCATCGAAACTATTATTCCGTGGTGATCTGCTTTGGAGAGAATCCTGGAACTCAGTGACATTGTTATGTATGCTTATACATAATTGTTATGTATTACATTATAATTTCCCATTGTGTTCAATGATGTCTCGTCATCAATTACTGATTCCTGATCTGATTTTATAATCATGTTACGAACTAGGTAACCTTGTGAGTTTGCCTGCTAATTTAGCAACTCAGTGTGGGCGTGCGTGAAGATCAATTTTTCTTCTTTAATTAATTTACACATACAAATAATTTTTTTATTTATTTATTTATTTTTTTTTTTCTTTGATTTGATTATATTTATATAATAAAAAAAAAATATTTACTACGTACATACATACAAAAAAAAAACACCATGTGTTTTTATTATTTCTTTATTATGCCGGAACTGTTGCAGGAACTGTTGCAGGATCTGTTGCAGGAACTTGTTACCACTTTTGTTCTTATATATATATTTTTTTATAAAAGTATTTACATATATGCACTAGCCAATTACATATTGGCACTAGTTATCTTTAACACTTATGTTAATCTATGTTTTTATTTTTTTTTATTTATTTCTTTAATTTACACTAGTATATATTTTTATTTTTATTTATTTTATTTTATTGATTTATCCCAAACTTGATAGTGGCATATGATATACATATCATGCCTAGAAAACTATATAAAACTATATAAAACTATATAAAACTATATAAAACTATATAAAACTATATAAAACTATATAAAACTGTATAAAACTGGCACTTAGAGTATATTTATTAACCAATTATGGTTTTCTTATTTTTCCACTAATCCCCAGCTACCAGATTGGAAATCTGTTAATTCTTTTTTTTTTCACGAATCTATCTTTAACACTTATGTTTATTCGTTAGATTCTTCAACGATCTCTCTTTTTACTCCACTCCCCTCTTTTTACTAACGTTCCTTAATTTATACATTTTTTAAATGGGTTGGACCAATCCCCTCTTTATTTTTATTTATATGATTATTTTTGGTACAGCCAATCATACGGCTGACCAACCCTACTTTGTCCTCATATTATGTTTTTTTTACAAAATTCTTTAAAGAAATATATATATTTTATTTTTTTATTTTTTTACCATCTGCTTAACATCTGTTTAACATCTGTTTAACATCTGTTTACCATCTTTATAACTATTTTTAATTTGGCATTATAAGCCGGTCATAAACTTTAAAAAAAAATTCTCCGAAACGATCGTTTTTTTATTACAAAAAAACATGGTCGTTTCAATCAGATCTAATAGTAATTGGTTGGATCCGGTATGATTATTATCGGTGTAGCGACGTCTTAATGTGCTTAGTGCAACTAACTGTAATACATCGATGATTTCTTCTATTTGTTCGTTTATTTTTTCGAGGTGGAGACAGGCAATCACGTAATTTCCATCGTGATTTATTATCACTTGATTACGATCAAGGGTGACGATGAACACAACTATGATCCGCTGTTGGAGTGCAAAATCCATAGGCTGAACCATCATACATGCCAGTAGAGGCTGGCTGCGTCCTCCATTAGGTTTGCGACGGCGTAAAGTAAATGAAAAATCAAATCCGTTCATCTGCCTACATTTTTGTGATACGTGATTTCACTATAATATGTTCTTTAGCAAGTTCTTGGATTATTTTATATAATCCAACATTTAACCTTCCAACTACAATTTGAAAGCGTCTATGCTAAGCCTCTAAGCTGTTTTGGGTCTTTGATAAACTTCCCTCTATAGCATCTGCAATTGACCAAAATGTTGTAGGGTATTTTGGTGATGTAATTTTACCTTTTATGGTTCGGCCAGTAATATAGTTCTATCAACCATTTTAACACGCTTTCTCCGTCTATGTCTAAAACATTGTTCAAACTGCTGCAATACGTTTGTATGCCTTCTGGTGGAACAAATGCTAGACTTAAAATCATTCGCATATTCGCCTTTGTTACCATATTTACTGGTTAATTTTACTTTTTGGGTTCGCCTCCATAAGATCTGCCCTAAATGGAATAAATTTCCCTTATAGCTTGCATCAGGAAAAAACATTATAGCAGCTTTAACGCTTGCCTTTTAAAACCCCGATATAACGCGCAACGGATTTAAATGTATGCCATTATCACTAGCGACTTAAAGTACTTTATAAAAAAACCTTTGTATATTTCCGTGGTTTTACCTGTCATTAGGCAATATATTAGTGACACAATTTGTTCGTTAATTTTTCCGTGGATGGTGAAAAGTCGATGAAATATATTGGGGACTACTTTAAAAATTCTATCCATTAGCCAGCATTCTACAACAGATAATAATTTTAAAGTTGCAATTGTGCTCAAAATAATAATTTTTTGGCTCTTAAAATATTTTTATCGCCAACCCGTTTAATTTTCACTTTTTGTGCAGATTTATTCGGTAAATAAACACGGCACTCTTTATTAAAATTTATAATGCCATCTCTTAATATAATCATTTAATATTGTAGGGAATATTTTCACAAGAATAATTAAACCGAAGTAAACGTACGTAATTTATAAATAACTTTTTATTGTACCACGGTTTCTGTGCGTCTGTTTTCTTTTTTCGTCAATTTTTAAGATGATCGTTTTACAATGACGTCGCTCGTTTCATCGCATAAACGATCACGTGATTCATCGGCCAATGGGTTTGCTTGTTCGATACATTATAATCGGCCAATGACTATAATCGTTTGGTATCCATACACAAAATAGGAGAACAAATCATAGCCGGCGTGTCTCCTTGTACTAAAAAAGGGGGAGGAATAATTCATACGACATAACGACATAGTTATTAGTACTAGTCGACTGCAATATAATAATTGGTTTGGATGGCCCTTTAATAACAAAATGTTCATAAAATGTGATTTAACTGTGTACTTAGTCGACCTTAACATAAGAAATGTTTTTTCTTTTTATAAATCCATCTAAAATTTTCTTTGTATGTTTTCTCTAGGTGGAAAACATATCCGCCCACGACTATTTTATCTTTTCCCTTGTTCGATTTTATAACAGAAATGTTCATGGTTTTATATATTCGATAAAAACTTATAGTTACGTATTTAAATTTTTTCACTGAATAAAGAATTTTTAAAGCACAAATCAAAACATTAAAACAAAATCATCTGCCTATCTAAATTAAATGATGGAGGTGCTACATCTTTTATACATTTTAAAGGTACTACACACGATCCAAATTTTCATGCCGACCGCCTGATAAAAATAATAGTTATCATTTTTAAAATAATCGTATCATTTTTGCTTCCACTGTTGTTACCCCGTTTCTTTTTTGACTGTTTTGAAGAATACTCATCTTCAAAATCTTAGCTTGTTATATAATTAAAAAGATCTCCTTCCAATTGATTTACCATCGAATCTAAATGTTCCGGCGTTTCATAATTGCTGATCGTACTGAAATGAAATACCACATTCATTTCGTAATTTTTATCATTATTTATCAACACAAAATATTGAGACTGTCAAAATCAAAAAAAATAAAAGAAAAAAAAATAAGAAATAAAATCTAAAAAATCTTATTTCAATCTAAAAAAATGAATTTTTCAAATTTCAAAAATCCAGTTAAAATAATTAAATATTGAACAAAAACACAAACTTGTGATCTAATATATATCTCATCATATACTAGGTTGACATATAATTTATCTTCTGACTGATCTGCCAATATTTTTAACCAGTCAAATATCTCTTTTGTAAAACCAGGTTCAGCATTCACTTTTTTGTCATCCACTTATAGTTTTCCAGTGAGGTAACATTGTTGAACATGGGTCGAACTTATTCATACGCCTTCGGCGAGTGAAAATTCAAATTTACTGCAAATGTTTTTATATGTTCGACGTCTTTTTTGGGAATCATTAACCCAGATGTTTTCCGAAGCTGCCGCTGCAATATTGACGTCATCGGTTTCGATAATCCGATTAATTTAACACTTTGGCCTTTAGTCGATTGGTTTCCTTTATTTTTTTTTATTCTGACCGAACTAATTTTAATTTGATTTTTCACTTTATCTGTTTGGGTTTATTCGTAACGCTTTTCGAAGGCGACGACATCTCCGCATCTGTTGTCGTTTTTAAAGCAGATTTTAAATTTATCTTTGCATAATTTTGCAATATTTGAGGCGATCTCGTCACTAAACTTTCTGTTTTTTTCTTCGTTTTGACGGGGACGAATCGTTATCACTGTTATCGCTAATTGACCACGATGAACATTATTTTACCTTATTTTTTATATCATTTTGTTTTTCAAGTAATTTGTTTTTTTCGGTGGACGGTGGCTCGGTAATAAAATTCAAATATTAATTATTTATCAAAGGAGCATTTCAAAATTGACGCAGTGGGCTGAATTGATATCCCTTTCCGTCATGATATTTAATAACGAGATTGTAAGTATTACATTGCTCTTTAAGTGAAGATTACCAAAATTTTTTGTAAAGTCTGTCTCATTAAAATGAGAATGGAACATATATCTTCATTAATGGTCACTCTTTTCCTTTTAACTATTTCCAACCATTTATTTCTAAGCTTTACATTTTTTGGAAATCTAAAAACCAGCAAAATCAATATTTAGATTTGATATTAAAAATTATATTCGTAGATATAACGCACATTAAACAAAAATCCTAGTAGGTACAAAAAAAACCTACGCCTCTGCTTTTTTTAAATCGAAATTTTTAATGTCAAAATGGACTGGTTTCTTTTATAATTATGGGTTTTCTCATATATTTGATGATTATTTAAAATTATACAGGGTTTAAATAAGCTTTATTAAGTAATAAAGGTAATTGAAAAAATTCGAAGGGATAGTCACTATACGTTTTCCATAATTTCATGTTTTAAAAAATTTACTTATGGTATTATGACACTGACTAGTTTTCCAACTTTTTAAGCGGATAAAAAAGTCAAATGAAGTGAGAGAAAAAGTGGGTATACCAAATACTTATTAGAGTAAGCGAATACACGTAGTGTATACAAAAAGTAAAAATTACAAAAAAAAAATGTGTAGCTCAATTTTTCTTGCAGTTCAGTGAGCACAATTCTAGCAAAAATAATTAATTTGTTATTCTTTTTAAGACGATAGATTCTTTTTTTTTTTTTTTAACATTGTATGAATTTGACACAAATTGTTTATCACATAAATTTTTTTTTACATTAAAATGATAAATACATTTTAATTTTTTTAAATTATCTTGTTCAATATTATAGATCTCAATTTCATATAATTTCGCAATTATGTCGGACTTACATTTAATTGTGGCAGCTTACATAAATTTCTTACAAGTAAAAGCAAATCTATTAAAAAAGAAAATATTTGTTGTAGTGCTTGACGTTTTTATTTCCCAAAGATAATGCGATGAGCAATTTGAGATTCAAAAAAAAAAAAATGCGATGAGCAATTTGATTAAAATTTTTTGACATTTAACAAATATATATAGCGTTGTTACACCTGAAATGATTGTTTGTCCCTGTTTGGTTTTACTAGATTTGTAGCACTTGTTAATTTGAAAAAATAGTCAGTGTCATAATACCATTACCTAAAGAATGCAACTGATTTTTTTAAATGAATTTAGGCTTTGCCGCGTATTTGTACAATGTTGTATCCCGTTATTATTAATTCTTTCAAGTGCAATCTTTTTTAAGGAGGGTATTAACACATTATATCTTTTATAATCTGATGCCAATCTGTTATATCTTTTTATGGATGGATATTAAACTCTTGTTGGTTGATTATGTAAAAACTGGTTGATATATTTAGATTTCTTTGTTATTGACACCTTCTTGTTCTAAGTTATCAAGCTCCTTTTCTACTTTTTCACGTATCGCGAAAACAAATTTTATTTTATTTTTAATTATTTATTTAACTTCCGTTTTTGTGGTATTATTTTATATTTTAACCTGTTGAAATTTTATTTTAATTGACTGATAAATGACATTCGTAATGTAGTTCTACTCAATAATTGTGCCTCTGTATATTTTACTAGTATAACTTGGTTGTCTCCTTGACCTGTGATTTCCGAAAATAATATAATTACACACATTTTTATCAAGAGGTTGAAGTCCATCTCTCCTAGATCCGCGTGTTCCCTTAAAACACTAAATCCTGTATCCTGTCATCCTGTATTCTTGTCAATTATTAGTAAATTTCTAAGAACCATTATCTGTTGTGCAAGGTAACAATAGATTACTATTAAAATTTCTAAACTCAGACCGAGCAAAAGCTTTCATAACACTCTGTGCATTATCATATAAGTCTAAAACCTAAATTGGATATTATCAACGATACATATTAATAAAGTTGTTGGAGCCAAACTTGTGGTATTGTGAATTTACCAATTCCAAAATATGATATCATTGTCATATAAGTAACATTTTTGTAATTCAAAAAAATACTTTGACTGCACGTGATGAATGCTCTATATTATTAATACTCTAATTTACCGATTTTTTTTTTAACGATGCACCGTAATTAGAAGTTTGTTGTACTTGTATGCATGTAGAAATATAACACAATCGCAACGTTGTTTAGTCCACCGTACAGTTTAAGATGGTCACTTGATGTAGAATAGATTTAAACAGCAATGTGGTAAAAATTGTAGACGATATTAAAGATTAATTTGGATTCAAAGAATCCCACTTCTGACACCAATGAATAGGGGAAGAGCTTTTTCTTCCTCTTTCGTATTTATTTTTAAAGAATTACTTTTGAAGAAAAACCATTTATATTAATTGATAATTTATTTAAATAATAATAAAAACGCACAATTTTCAGCAATTAAACTTGTTTTGTCCAAAACAAAAAAATTGTGACAAATAAAAATGACACATACTCATTTTATAGTTACTTGTCGACATCTGTGGTTGAGTATCGTAAGGAGATAAACGACGCAATTTAAAAAAAAACCAGCAATTTGGTAAAATAATTTTAGTCGTGGACAAAATTAATTTGAATTATCATAATCTATTCTGGAAGGATGAAGCCTGCTCTTTTATAGAATAGGTAAACGATGAAACTACAAATTACTATCTCTGTAAAGATTTTTTAATTCGTAAAATTCTATTTTCTAAAGATCTATTTTCTCTTTGAGGGGTTAAACTGCGGAATTTCTAAAAGACAGATTCCATTTAGTTAAGTCTAATGTAATAATGTCTGTTTGAAACTTAAAATCTGATCTGATCTAGAATATATTTTTAAAATCTTGATTAAGTTATTCCATTGCTGTTTGAGTATATCTCTGATGGATAGTTTGCTTGATAAACATTCTGCCTTTGTCGTTCATCTCTCTTTCATAAAATTTGAAATTGGCTGAGCTTATGCTACCCGACTGTTTTCGACTTTTGCGTTTCGACGTCTATAGGTGTTGCTCCCAGGATGCTTTTACTTTATTGGCTATTGATATAATGGAAACACATATTTCACATTTTACTTAGGAATGTATTTTAGTTTGCGCAAAATTTGACGTTTATGAATTTACCTGCAGACATACAGATAATACATTGTATAGATTGCACATAAACATTTAACTGATTTGAACATCTCGAGGTGATCAATACGTAAAGTAGACGTTTGTTACATTCGATCACCGATAGAAGGTGTTACAGACGATAAAGATTTATTTTTAAATAAAACAAATACAAAAAGCAAAAAATGTGCGGTTGGTAACGATAATATATATATCGTTTATGTTTTTATTTACCGCAATAATCTTTACACCAAATTAAATTAATATTAAGTGAGGTTATTCATAACCGACCAAAAAAATCGGTTCGTTTTGATGCGTTCGAAAACGAAAAAAAATTATACCTTTTGATTTATTCGATAAAAATGCGTTCGTCCACCAACAAAAATCATACCATTCCATATTTTGTCGACCGAATTTAAGTTGATCGGTCGACAAAACATAAAAATACATTATGTTGAATGACTTTATATTTATTTCAGCATACTTTATA
This sequence comes from Tipula confusa, assembly GCA_963556175.1. Taxonomy (NCBI): domain Eukaryota; kingdom Metazoa; phylum Arthropoda; class Insecta; order Diptera; family Tipulidae; genus Tipula; species Tipula confusa. Next base: position 217,571,171 of record OY744476.1, read on the forward strand.
GAAATATACTTAATTTTTATGTATTGAACATATTTTTTAACAATTTTGATATTGACTGTAAAATATTTTAGACAATAATTGAAGTTATCGGTTTGATCGGTCGGTCGAAGAATTTTTCATGTCGGGCGACGAAAATAAACAATTGATAGTTTTTAAATAAATTTTTAAATTATTTAAAATTTTAGTAGTTTACTTATTAAATATTGTAAATATGTATCGTTTACCCTTAATTTTAATTTAAAAATCTTATTAATTAAATAATAAATTTGAAATCCATGCCAGACAATTTTTGTGTCGACAATAATCAAAATATTGGAATAACAATACATCGTTCTTCCTTCGACGGCTCTAGATATAGACTGTGTTTGAAACCTTTGATAAATATTTTTTAGTACTAAGTTTTATCATTTATTTTAAAATTATAAACGGCTGGAAATAGAATCTCGGGCTGCTTCAATATTTTCACCATTCCTACCAAAACTGTTTGCTGAATTTGTAATTGAACAGCCCGGGATCCTGCTTGCCACAAATGGCGGATGCACCATATCCTGATTCAAGGAAAAAATATAAGTTAAGGAACCACTTCCAAAGCTGAACCAAACGAATTTGTTCTAAGGAGAACTCATACAGTTGTCCTGTGATTTGCACATCACTGAAAAAAAATACTTACATCCAAATACTATCTCTAGCTTGACAAGGCAAACTAAGAACATTTTGAATTATTTTGTATTTGTCAAAAATTATCATCGAAATTGACTGTGATAATTATGTCAAAAATTAGTACTAAATAATATTTATCACAGGTTTCGAACACAGTCTAAGAAGTTAGTTTAGCAAAGACAAGAACCATAAGTGCTATATGTATGCCCCTTCGCTGGTAGATTGGAAAGCAACATTGATAAGTTCAATTGCCTTTATAAACTATTTAGCACAAGTAATTAATGCGTGCGTGTGAATCTTAATTAATTTTCATTATTTATTTTTTTTAATGGAGAAAAACAAAACTACATTTTTCAATCAATATAAATCGAAACTATAAAATATTTTTTTCTTATTTAATTATATTGTTATTTTTAAATTTATACATATTATATTAAATAATAACTCGGTAAGTTTTAGTTGGCGAAGTTTTATAGTTTTTCTTATAAAATCTTTTTTTAAATTATATCTTATGACATTTTTTAAACTACATACAATAATGTCTAAGATGTAAAAACTAATGTGGTTTGAACACAATCTTTTTTTATTTTCTAGATACTGAAATAAAACTAAATTAAATTTAAAATCAAATAAAATAATAAAAAATAATTTTGTGATAACTAGTAAGTTTCTATTACGTATTTTTTTATAAAATCTATTTGAAATTAATGTAATTCTTATACCATACTATTATATTATAATAAATAATTGTTACCTATTTATCTATTATCTATATTATATCTATTTTTGAAATGATGATGATGAACTCTAAAATCAAAGTGTTAAGTAGAATGCTTTGTGGCAATAAGAAATCGATTTAATAGTATACATATATATTTATATCTGCCTCTGGGCCATACAGATAAAATAGCTTCTGATAAAATATACAATAGACGCTCGAATTTACATTATATATAATATATTTATTTCATTTGGCTTAGTTATAAATATAGACGCTAGGTGAGATTTATAAATTTTAATTTTAAATCAATCTAACTGCCATTATATTCATTTCGGTGATATATCTTTGAATTTTACAGATAAAGTGGTGTGCAAAAAAAATCTTTAGTACTCTAAAACAGTTTTTGCATGTTCAAATAAAAATGTGGAATGATCGCGATCATTAACCTATTCATTAATTCACTACAAATATATCTAGCGATAAGAAATTATTTAACTTACTTCAAGGTGACTTCATTAATTTTTAATAATCAATTAAAAACAAAAAAGTTACTTTTTTTATATTTTTTATTATTTTAATTTCTTTCATACTGCTTGAAATTTTATGCACATTACATCAAAAAGCTAACATATAACATATTTTATTATTAAACAGTTTGAATAACAAAAAAGGTTTAAAAAAGATTTCCTAAAGCTTCACTTTCAAAATTGTATGGTCAAAAAAAATTGCCAAAGGGTGTCATAAAATTAGAACTTTGTTTTTCCCCAATTCTGTATCCCAAAATCCATTGATCAGACCAATAATTGAAAAGATCTGTCTTCCTGCCAAACCTAACGTTAAGTCATCGATTGTTCTGAAGTCAAATCTGTAATTTACCGTTAAACTTCTCAACTATCAGGCGACTTCAACGCCAAAAATATCTACTAGGGATCACGGCTAACAGCGAATAAAGAGAAGAATCTGGCGGTAAGCCAAACTTCTGGCCTTCGGATATCAATAAGACCCCAGATCTTTAGAAATCTTTGGAACAATAGGTATATCAGTGAATTATATCAATGTTGAAAACGACTCGACTCCTTCATCTGATCATTCGCCACTTATAATGACGTTTAGCCAAACAATAATAACAAAAGCAGTTAAACCCAAGTTACCAAATAACAAAACTAATTGGAATCCTTTTCAAACCCTTATACAGAAGAAAACGAATCTTCAAGTCAAAAGTCAGTCAATAGATACCTAAACAATCTGACAGGACAAAAAGACTCAGACTATTCTCTATGGAAGGTAAACAAGGCACTGAAAAGATCTAACTTATAGGTTTCTCCAATTAAAAACAACGATACCTAAGGCTAGACATCCCAAACAAAAAGCAGATATGTTTGCGGATCACCTAGAGCGGATATTTCAACCATATCCAAAACAATCTGCAGAGGGATTACCACAGCATAAAAAATTACTGAGCTCGAAATAAGAGCTATAACACTGCATGAACTAAATTGAAAAATCAAGAATAACCTAAACGTTAGAAAGGCTCCGAGGTATAACTTAATAACGGGTCAAGTAATTAAAGAAAAGACAACCTTTATAGAGACTTAAAAAAGATAATTACAAAAAACCAAACAATTAGATGCAACGCGACCTAGAAAACAGTGTCAGCAGGGCACGAAACCTACTGAGGAATCAGTATCAACTGGGATTATCCCATTCCAATAAATATATAATATTATGCGATGTAAATTACAAAATGAGTAAACTACCCAATCGCAATAAAATAAAAATAATCGAAAGGTGAAATAATTCCATTCTGCACCTTTTTGTCATGTTCTAATTTTAATTTATCCGTCAATTAGTTTGGTATCCGCTTCTTATATTGAAGCACTGGTGTCGAATTTTACATTAATACATTTGAAAACGTTCCTAGTTACCAAGATCGTGGAAAGCAACACTACTCTGTAAATGATTCCTTCGATTCCACGTATTCAATTATTTCTACATCCAAGCGTTTAAATTATCGAAAACTCACAGGTTTCCAATCCTAGTACCGATTCACATTTATCATTGGCAACGACAAATTCTGCTGATTGTAAAGTCCAAAAGAATACGACAAAAGTCGCTAATTTCCAATACTATTTTGTCTCTGATTTGTGAATCGGCATCTGCGTATTCATTTGTTTTCGCCAACCGTTGTACGTCACACAAAAAATTGTCAAAAGATTTGCCCTATTGATGCATTCTTTTGTTTAACATAAATCTTTCAAAAACTATATTTTTCCTTGGGTTACAATAAGCTTCGATCATTTCCATCACTTTTTTGTAGTCTTTTATATCCGATTTCTTACTTTTACATACTCTGCATTTTTTCCGTTAGCTTTTAAAAATGTGCCTAATCTTTGTTTGAACAATTTCTATGCTTCTGAAGTGTTCGACGATGAACCGGATATAATACTAACGTCATATCGTTAAAGATTACGTCAAACCCGACCATTCTTAAAAATAAAATTAATTTGGGTTTATACGAGTACGTCAGACTCGCGCTTTCTAAGCAAAATCGACATCAATCTATTATTAAATTTAAGAACTTAATTCGTTATAATTTAATATGTATTTCGATGAATGATTAGCATTTATTGTTTTTATCCCAATTTAATTATATTGTTTATTTGTAGTATACATTTATATACTAAATGTTAAAAAGTTGCAATTTTGTATAGACCAAACCAACATGTGAATTGATTGATTTCAAAACAGGAATGATCATGTTCATTATACAATTAGTATTACATTGTAGAACCAACCGTTACCAAAAGCAACACAGATTTAATTTAAGTTTTGGATAAAATTTAAGACAAAAAACGAAAAACAGCCACAAGTGAAAGATGATTTAACTTAAGTACTTTTCATACCGACGACTTCGACTTTGGACTTCGTAAATGAAATATTTTTAAAAAGCATTTAATCCAAAACTTAGGTTGATTCGATTAACAATGCCAAGTTTTATTGAAATAAATCAAAAAAGTTATAAAACTAATTAGTTTTATGTGATAAATCTAAGAAAATAAAAATACAGTGTGATGAAGTTAGCTGCAAAGCAAGTGCGATACGTTCCACTTCTCGACTTTGCCAATTTGAAGTTGTACAAAGCAACTTCATTCATTTTGAAATGTCAATGGATAAACAAAACATCAAAATGGCAGCCGATGATATGTTTAACTATTCTGTGGAATATTGTTATGAGGAAAAAATAATGAAAATATAAATAATAATCAAATAAATATTAGGGAAAGTGAAAAAAACTTTATTAATGACAATAATTTTGAGGATTGTCTCATCCTTGAGGTGCAATCAAACTTGATTTTATATGATTTGTCAGATACTGACTATACAACTCACGATACAACTCACAATTCACCAAAGACATTAAAACTATTATACGTCTATGTAATTCACAAATAAAATATCAAAATATGACAGCTGTCAAACAAAGTCAAAGTCGACGCCGTCGGTATGAATATATCAATGCTTTGTATTTGTGGAATTTAAATTTTTTGCAAAGTCGAAAGTCGAAGTCGTCGGTATGTAAAGTACTTTAGTTTTATTTATATTTTTCAAAGGAAGTTAATAATTAAAATATGTTCTATTTTCAAATTAATTTGTTTACGAACCTCAAATCATGATTTTTTTTCCTATTATATTTTTCTGTACACCACTATAATTTATTTTGCTACCTTTTTTAAAGATAACTGATTAAACCAAGACGCCTAGCGGCTATATTTATAACTATATTATTTATTTGGTAATTAGACCTAGGAATTGAAGATAAAAAATTTAAACGATTTATGCTAAGTATAAATTTATACGATTAATGAGCTTTTAGAGTATTGTATACTTTTGATGAAGCTACCTAACCTTAAAATAAATTAATAATTTATATTTTGAAAAAATATAGTAAACGTAGATGTTTTGTTACTATATAATTAATAATAATATGAACACAAAAGTTTTAAGTAGACCCGAGATGATTTATTTTTAACGTCTCTGCTCGTAAATTATTTTAGAATGCGATAAGTGCATGCAAAAATTGTATATACATATAGATGGCGTATTGAAAAATGATTGAAATGAGCCAAACAAAATTTTTTAATGATACATTTTTAGTTGTTTCTTTTTTTATGTAATAAATTTAATTTTTTATTGCACGATCCAATTTTTCTTAAACATAATTTTAATATTATTTTAAGTAATTCAATCAAAATAAATAATTTTAAAATTAAAAAGAATTTTAAATCCTATTGTTAAATAATTTTAAATAAGTAAACCTAAATTAAATAAAATAACAATAATTATGTAATATTATTTATAGTTGGATCTGACACTCAGATTGAAAATAAAAATGAATAAATTAAAAAATGAAACAAAAAAATATTTTATAGGTATATATATATATTTAATATTAATTCTTTTTGTTAAGTAATTTATAATTTATAAAAAATAAAAATTAGATGAATTTATTTTTAAATATTATTATTAATATATTAAAATAAAAAATTATATTTAATAACTGTTTTATTATTAAAAATTTTCTGTTTTAATTTTTTTATTTTGACAGATTTTAGTTTTTGAAATCAACACCAGATGGCGTCTAAAACACTAAAATATTATTATTTTTTTGCGTTTAGGGTTTTTTTTGATTTTATAATGATTGTAGATTCAAATTAAAAATGATGTTAACATACAATTAGCAACCAAGAGGTAAATTACGGAAAAACAAGCTAATAAAAAATGGAACAAAATATTATAAAGTAAAAGGTTTAAGGTTTAATAATAATAAGCCATTAATGGTCCATACCGTATCAGCATTCTGACTATATCGGTTTCGATCCATTAGATTAGTCGTCCTCTAACCCGAGGAGCCATTGTCACCGACAGTGACCTGCTGTAGTAGCTTTATGCACTTAAACAATCATAAATAAATAACCAAACTAGCAGCACCCATCCACAGACGAAACGGAAAATTAATAATAGCTGTATTTGGATCACAAATAACAATCAGATTTAGATTAGTATATTGTTTTGTGTACTTTATTAATACATGATCTGGTCTGGATCAGATCAGTCAAGAAATACAGCTAGGTGTTAGAGAAAGTAAAAAACAATAAAGCTGATAGAACAGACAACATGACAGCTGAAATATTCAAAGACTATAATCATACAAAATTTAGTTTAAAGTTCCAATCTTTTTATCGGGTTTCAGTAGTCTTTGCGGGTCAAAACCATCTATATTATAAGCCATCTTGTTTGTATACTCATGCTATAAAGTAAGTATGTATATGTATCATTGTATTTTTATAATTGTTTAGCACCCACGACGATGATTAAAACCCGTCAATTGGACGGGTTTTTAAACTCCAATTCTAAATGCTATAACGGTTAACTTCAATGTGATTAGTTTAACTGCTAGTATCGGTAAAACATTCCAGAGTAAATAGAATGATGATCAGCCCTTTGGTAAAGTGTTAACCGCTTTAGATGCACCACTTTCGGTTAACCGCAAATTCGCTTTTGAAGCCGATAAAAAATATCCCTCATTTTTGTGACAGAAGAATAATAAACCTTTATTTTGATGAAACCGCAAGTTTACAATTCTAGGTAATCTTATATCTTCTTCAAATATGGTTGTAACGTAAAAATAGTTAAGCTCTGTTAATCTTATTGGTGACAAACAATTTCATCAGATTTCGTTGGTGTAAAGTAAAGGATACATTTCTTTACGACCGCACACGTCACATTTTTTAAATTAACCACCTGTTGAATTTTTACAAATGTATTGTTGAATTTAAGGTGGGCCTGATTACTTACCTTTTTAATACATGTATAAGGTGGACCTCGATTTTGGTTTTATTTTATTTTACATATATACGGCCATGTCCGCATTGATTAGACAGGAAAATCGAGGACTATGTGTACAAAGTTAAAAGATATTGTGTTGAATAATCAAATAAACTTTGCCCGAAGAACTTATTTTTCGATCGAAGGCCAGGCATGAATAAAATGTCACAGATTTAACAGAAAATTCGAAAATTGGTTTCCTGGAATAATTGCAAATTTAGCTTTAACTTAAGTAATCATGCTGATAAGGTAAGTACATAGTTAAATTATATTGAGTGGTCATATCTTCATAAGAACGATGTTATTAACATTCATAGGGATTAATAGCCCAAATACATATGATTTAAACCAACATTAACCGAAAAATTAGCGCAGTGGTTGAAGTACATAGTTCATTGGATTAACCATCTTTCACGGTAATTTAATGCTTTATTAATTATTTTTATATATCTAAAAGTCTTATCACATGCCAATATCAACCATAGGCCGAAGTTATACCTTATACGTAATATATTAGATCTTTATATACATGGGAAATGGTTCGGTGTCGTACTTTGCACGACAACATACCCAATTCGGGTCTAATCAATTTTGTTAGATGTTTTGGGCTATCCTATACTCAAACCACGTATAGGTAACATTAAGTAATCAACATATAGGCTCAAACTGTTAGTACTAAAACTATGTACTAATTTTAGTTATCCAATTAAAAATATTCATCAAGGTGAACATTATAATAGCTTAGTGCGCTAAGCACGAATTCTTAATTTGATTTATTTATAGACATTGAAGTCATTTTACCTGCTGAATCGTCGGTAATGACATGGCGTATCTAAATTTCAAAAATAAAATCGTCATGGTTTTTTGTAAAAAAATATTTTTATTTCTAAACAATTTTTATCGTTTACTAGCCCCAAGAGGTACCATTTGTTCACCATTCGTTTCAACGTCGTACGATTGCTTTTTTTTTGGTCCCAATCCTGTTGTAAAGAATGTATCGCCGCGACCAAATCGTTCACCATCACCAAGACTTTGTGGCATCGGTTGATTATTGGTTTCAGGTAGGAAAAGTACCCAGAATCCTGATAGAAGTGCTACGATGCCAAATAGTACGGCTGGAATTTTTGGATCAAATGAATCGAGTAATGTGATGAGAGGTGTTAAAGCGCCCGAAAGACGTGCACTCATTGAACCAAGACCCATTGCTGAGTTACGAACAACGGTCGGGAAAAGTTCAGCGGAATAATTATAAATAACGGCAAACGATCCTGCAATACATAATTTACCAGCCATTACAATACCAGTTGCTGTTGTGCTGCCTGTAGCTACGTACGCTCCTGCTATACAACAACCTCCTCCAATTAACATAAGAAAACTAGTGATTGAACGACGTCCCAAACGATCTAATACGATCATGATTGTACCGTAGCTTGGAAGTTCAACAAGTCCCATAATGAAAAGGATTAAATATGGATTTCCATAAAGTTTTCCAGCACTCAATGAAAGTCCGTAATACACTAGCGAGTTGGCGAACCAGCATAGACAAACGTTTAACGTTTTTATACGTAAATATGGTGTTTTAAATAGATCACTGATTCCAGCCGATGAGGTTTCTTTTTCAACCGTTTTTGTTTGGGACGCAATCTTGCTCTTGGTCAAATAATAATGTTTATCGAAATGCATTCCACGTTTATTTATTTTAACACCTTTTGCTACTATATCGATTGCCTCGCGCGTTTTCCCTTGTATCCATAACCATCTTGGTGACTCGTCCATCACCCACCAATGCGATAATAGTAGTACCGCATGTAGACCGTATACTATTTGTAATATTTGACGGTCGCGTATAAGAGCACCCCATCCCGCAACACACATTATACCACCAGCGAAAGCAGCTTGAAATGAAATTCCGCATACAGTTCGTTTAGTAGGTCCGACCAATTCCATTGTGAGTACAAAACCGGTAATATAGCTACCAGCGCTACCAAATATACCGTAAAAAAATCGAACGATCACAAATGAAAAATATTCCGGTGTGAATGCAACAGCAACGCCAAGAAGTAACTGTAGTATAGCTGACCAGCAGAATACCGCTTTTCTTCCGACCTTATCGGCTAATCCACCGAGGGTAACAGCACCGGTAAATACACCAAACATGTATATCGTTTGCGCCAATGCACCCATCCATTTCTTATCACAAACCAAATCCCAATCAATAACTCGAGACGAATGATAATATGTATTATCATAAACATATGATGAGCATGCGATTGTACTATTGCCTGTTCCATTGTACATGCGGCACGAATCAAGTCCGTCACCTTTTGGTGGTATTGCCGCTAAAATTTCTGATGAATTCCACAACGATTGGAGCATCATAGTTGAGTTATCAACATTATCTATAAAACATCTATGTTCTGGGACAGCTGCCACAGTTACTAACGACATCATATGTAGGCCGGCTGTAAATGCGGCTAAAATGTGTAAGAAGAATTGGAAACCTTGGTACCGTCCAAAGTCACCTGAAACAAAAATAAAATAAAAAATCTATTAAAAATTGACCATGACTAAATGTGTAAGGTAGACCTAAATAACAAATGAACCAAATGGTTTAAATTAAATTTTACATTTAACCGTTACCAATTTTTCTAAAACATCGCAACGTAGAACTTGAAAATGGAAAATAATTTACTTTCAAAATCGTTTTTTTTTTCTATTTTTCAAAGCTCGATTCTAATTAGTTCAATATCGAAGATCTTTTGATTGGAGTGAAAGTACTGTTGAATAGAGATCGTGTACAAAAAAACGATTTCGTAAAATTAAAACTTGATGGTTAATATCTGATTGTTGCGGTAAAATAATTTACTTTCAAAACTATGTGGTAATGTAATGCGCACTCGTTAATATTTTAGTAAATCAAAGTTCATGAAAGCGACGATCGTTAATTTTTTGACGATCATACTTTAAAGAAACTGACTTAATTAGTTACAATGTACGTATATGTGCTTTAGCCAATTATATCCGGATGTACTAAATTGAATGGCGCCTGTGTGCATTATAAACAAAATTAGTATTTATTAGTAATTAGCTACAAAAATGTACAATGCAATGATTTAAAATACAGGGTGCTTTTTATGTTCTATAGGTCGATTTTGTTGTACACCCATTTTGGTTTTAAAGCTCAATTTAGGGCAGACCACCATATGCGACACTAAATCATCCCTAACAATAGGGCTTCTTCAGGATACTAGATGCCATGCTGTAGGTTATATTAATCGGTATTGTGATAGTTGGATCCATACATGTGCCTTAAAAAGATCAATAACCTTTAAAGGTTTTAAAAATTCGTGTCACACCTAAATGTTGGACGGTTTTTGCATGAGATGTTTTTTATTATTTTACCAAGCGATGTATACGATTGGCCAATTCTATTATGGTTTTGGTAGTACAGGGGCTTTATTGTTAAAAAATCATCGGTAGTTTTCGGTACAATCGAAATAATTATCAAAAAATTAATTGAGTCTCTGCTTCGCCTCTAGTAGTTATATATAACCAGCTTATACGAGTATAGTGGTTGAGGCTACATATTTGCCAAATTCTCTGGCAAAATTAAGTAAAATATTATTCAGGTCATCAGAAAGGAATTTTTGTAAGAAACATTTACGCAAGTCCATGAGTATGGATATACTTATAATTTTAAGGAAGATAACCTTAACAATTTTGGGATGGATTTCTTTTCGATACTTGTCAATAATCGGTAATGTAACGAAAGTAGACAACTCAAAAATAGAGGATTTTATCTTCTAAGTTTTCTATAATACGAGTATATATTGTGACATTTACGTTTATGATCACACAAGAGTGGTCTGATGATAGTCCTTCGATTCGACAGGACTCAGTAATAGTAATATATGATAATTTGTATGATGAAATTACGATATTATAGGTAGATGTTTACTTTATTGTTTCAGTTCGCTTGAATTTCAGATAACTACAGGACACCCTTCATAAAACATGGACACACAAAAATAACGAGCTGCTGCAAAAAATTGCAACAAACTTCACACGGTCATATATGTCATATAGCACCCACGACAAAGTGCTCAAAATTATACTAATGACAGTTCATTATATTGTTTATTAAGGCAACTACATGATATCGAATATTATGCTAGCATATTAAATTCATGCTCTCGAACAACCACATCAACTAAATTTAAAAAAAAAAACACGCCCCTACGAGTTAAAATATTTTCAACTTTATGAAAAAAAATCGCAGACGGCCAACTTAATCATGCAAAAAACCTCGTGTTTTTTTTTTTATTTTCATACCAATTACAACTATGACGTCACAGTATGAATTAAAAATAATATTCGATGCATAATATTCGATGTCATGAAGTCGCCTTTAGTGTGTTGAAGCATTTGCGTCTTAACAAAACTTTTTGCAACTCCAATTTAAAACGAAAATAATAAATTCCTATATCATGGAGTTTTTTGTTACAACGGTACTAGCAGCATCACCAGTCGCAAAAAGTGGTCTTAAACGATCAGCAACATGAAGAGAAATTATTCAAAAGGAAAAAGCTTAAATTGAACGAAACTGCAGTCGTAGTGGTAACACATTGGATGCTAAGCTGAACATACCCAGAGTAAGGATGCAACACATTCTAAAAAATGAGGTTGGATTGTAGATGTTGAAAATCCAAAAAGGCACACGATCTAACCCCTGAACAGACATGATTAGAGCAAAGGAATTGCTTTGTTTGCATGCAAGTAACCTGTTGTCGAATATTGGCTTTTCTGATGTGGCTCCATTCCACATTGAGCAACATGTAAACAAACAAAATAACCGAGTTTATTGCCAGAGTTCTACGAAAATTTACACGACAGGATGACCACCAGAAAGCAGGCACCAGCAATGGTGATGGTGATAACTGTAAATTTTTATAATCAAATTTTAAGTCTAATTAGTTATAGCATGCATGATTTTACAGTGTGGTAATAAGACAGTGCCACCACTTTGATATATTATGTTGAGTTTCTCAACTGAATATTCAGATGAGAATTTGTGATTTTATCGTGAGCTGGTTGGTAATTTATAACTTTCAAGTTTGTGGCTAACGGGAACACCACTATAAACGGTAACGTAATTACGCAAAACCGCGTAAGATATTTACAATATACAAAAGTGCTTAGGAGGTTTAAGCCCATTTTCTTGCTTCATATGCCCGACATTAATAGACGGGACGGAACTTTTGGAGAAAAACATGCATCAGAAAACGTTTAAGCCCGAATGATATAAACGTGGCTGATTTTCGAATTCGAAAGTTATCGTACATTAACAATTTTTCAGAAAATTCAAAGCTGCTTTGTTTGAAGTTTGGTTTGTCATTTGGTCTGCTGTTGTCATTTAACAAAACAAAAAAATGAGGATTCCAAATAGTTAATTGAACTGATTGGATAATCCAGGAACTACTATTTTATTTCTGCCTCTCAAAGGTAAAGAGACAGTAAAGAAGCTGACAACTCTGAGTTAGCGGAAATCCATTGTGTGTTTTTCTTGAGATGTTTCTATAGTTAAGCCATAGTTCTCCGGCATTTCCATGGTATCTTTTGTTTTTTAGTTAATTCTCATATAGTTTACAGTTTACACATCCGTTATTGATGGATTTATTGGAAATACTTATATTATATCGGTACCCGATATTTCGAATAAGTAATTTAAATAATCTTTTTTTTTTTTAATAAAAAATTGCATTGCAATGTTAGTTTTGGCAACTATTCAAATATAGTGCAATTAAAAACTATTTGCTGACGTATGTTGTAGATCCATTGTACACAAAATATTATTTCTAATCTACAATATTAATGAGGGCACACTTCACAATAACTGGAATTTTTCATAAATACGAATATCTTTAAGTGGATTGTATTTTGATTTATCGTTGATAATGTGAAGTGCGTCCTTAACGGTTACTAAGATTAATTTGACAGTAATCACTTATAGTTATAAATATAAATCATTTGGGCTAAGTCAATGTGGTATAGATATTTATTTCCGGTATTTATCACTGTACTTGACACGTATTTTAAGTTTGTAAAAATGCAGCGTGTCTAATGTTTCGCCACATGATTTTACTGATAAGAAAACCCATTGATTGTGGTTATGTTTTTTCTGTACACTATAAATCGAAATTATAAGACATTTACGTATTCTTATCGAATTATCATTTTTTTGATAAGAAAACGTGTGAATTATATATATAAATAAAGAGCCGGCTCAAGCTAATTAGATAAGTTACATTTGCTCTCAAGAATTGTAATCTAACATAATTTAGTTATATTTCCTTTACTTTAGAGCTACATCTTTTTGAAAGTACTTCCTAAAATAATCAAACTCAGATTTGTTCTCGATCTAGTTCTTTATATTGTTTTAGACAATCAAAAGAAGAGTCTACCGAACGGTCGCTCTCTTCTCAGATATTTGGACCTTCGTAATAGGCACGAGGTAAATGCGCTTAAAAGTCTTACATTTTTGCAAGGCTCTTCTTTCAAATCTCATCAATAAATTGTTAATATCAACTAAAGATTATCCTTAATTCGACTCATTTCACAAAAACATCAAAATGTTCTGACATTCGACATGCCTTGAGATGACCCTGTATAGATTTTAAATATAGTCTAGAAATTAAAAAACAATTAACAGAGATGGATTATAAAATTTACAATTTACTGCGTAAATCCATACACATATACGAATACTTATGGCTTATTTACAAAGTGGAACTAAACTTTTATCCCGGAAACGTATTTTTTGATGACCTTAAGTTCAAATAAAATAATTGTCGATTTGATTTTTGTATGCTTAAGTCTGATATATTTATAAACTATAAATTATAGTTTATAATTTCCACAATATGCAATAACTGCATGTCTAATTTGTTTATTATTCAAAATTTGCGGGATTCTCGTATACAATTTTTTGAAAATTTTGACGTTTATTTAACCCTTCGAGCCGAACTTATTGCTATATCCGCCTACTTTACGATTAATTTTTGATTTCGTAGTCAAAGAGTGGTTTTCATTATAAATAGAAATGTTATCACAAATTATACATTCAAAATTAGTGCCACCTACCAAACTTTATCTTTTCACATGATATCAATTTATTTTTTTGTTGACAATATGTAAACAAAATTTTGAGTGACAAACACCGAAAATAATAATATACAATTACAGTTGTAATGTTTTTATCATTTTATAAGCTTAATGATGTGTTAACATCATAATTTAATCTGAATCTGGAGTTATTGTTTTAGTTAATACGAGTGAAATGTTTGCGTACTTATATGACAGTTCTTTAATTGTATTGGCGTACTGAAACGTGTTGATAAACTGATCAAGAATACTGTATCATGATTATGACATCTGTATGATATTAAAGGAAATATTTAGTTTTAAGGAAATTTTTAAAATCTTGGAACTACATGTTTGGTTAGTCTCATCAAAATTGTGAAGTTTTTGCCCTTAATAGAAAATTTCCAAAATATCAGAAAATTTCAACCAGACTGTTAAATTTAATCCAAAAATCCAGAAGAATCAGAAATAGGATTTATATAAAAACTTGCATATGTGCAATAAAACCCAGGTTATCGAATTTAACTCAGTGAAGGCTGCATTTCACTTGATATTTTCTTTAACAAAAGAGTTTTATTTTGGACACTATTCCTCAAAGTTGTAAAAAGGAACAAACCCTTACAAGTATTTTACTCAAAACAAATACTGAAGAACCAAACAGTTAGCCATGACAACGATTAAATGAAGCAAGTTGATTTTTTTAAATTACTAATGTAAACTGGATGCATTCCCCCATGCAGCAGTTACATCTGGATTTAAATTATCAATTTTAATTCATCTATAGTAACAAAACTATATGAGATCATTGCAAATTTTTATCAGCTCCAGTCTAAATTCTGTGGTACAAACCATTATATACTATGTCTGTTTAGTAGCTTACCCAACCTTAAAATTGATAACCTTAAAATAAAAAATAAAAAAACACGAGTCGTAAACAAATTAACTTTTTTGCTCGCAGGGTTATCAAAATAACTGATTAAAAAAAATATATCGACTAGGCATGCCTTTTTTTACTTAAAAACACTTTACTTAAGGCGCGCACGCATGCGTAACTCATATTAGGAATTATTCAATATATCACATTTTTTTCTTAGTAATAAACTCGCTTTCATTCATTTACGTACAAAACAATTATTTAATTACATAACCTAATTGTAAATTATGCAATTGCACTTCATATGTATATAAACAAATAAGTAACTTTACAAGTAATTATAAATTTTATTTTAAGTCGATCGTTTAATAACTGCGAATATAAAATGTTTTCTTATATGGCGGTAATGGCAAAAATATCTTTTCATGATTAACTTCCTATAAAATGAATTATTTTGCCGTTCATGTCTTATCGGACTGCACTTAATAGTCATAATTACAGTAATTATCGTGTAAATATTGATAATTTAAAATTAACAAATCTAACGTATTAACGTAGTTTACGACAGTTTCATTTTGAGTATGTGTAATCCGCTTAAATGAAATATGAACATGATTTTTCTTATCATTAGCATGTTTAAATACATGAGCTGCTGAAGTGTGAATATTTGTTTTGTGTTGTAAGAACCAGTTTTTGACTGGATGTCTTTATTAAAGTGGATGACAGGCGTAATAGTGTTGATACTGTAATTTAAAAATTATAATCATAATTTAAGATTACCTAGAGGATCTTTTAGTTAATCTTTACTATACAATTTAATGGAGCAAGTACGAAAGAATGTCGAAGTTTAAGCTTAAGGTTAATGTTAAATTGTTTACTTCAAACACATAAATTAATTTAAATTGTATAATGAAAAATATTGTCCACTCCGAGCTTCCTCTAATTTACGTTAAAATGTTCAGTAACATAGATGCGGTTAAATTGCAGTGTGATCATTAATGGTAAGTCACTTAACGTGACAACAACCGAATAATCTGAAAACGGGCATGTTAAAGATACTAAGCAAGTTCAAGATTATGAAAGGTCATTTTCTAAATTTTTAATGCAAATCTATATTTTTTTATTACAGAGCCTTGTCCTACATTAAAAATTAAAAACTATAAGGGATTTATTCTATTTAAAATATTAGGGCAATGTTATCTAGTTATTCAGCAAACTATTCAGCAAATTTGTTTAGTTAGATTTTTTATCACTCGTGCATTGATTATGGCAGTTGTTTCTTGTTTGCCATTATTGTTTTATTTTCGTAAAATTCAATGTCTAAAATTCATATTTTTTTGTATTTAATATGAACAACTAGTTTACTATTAGTTTAAATTGAAGTGATTTTAATTTGTGGTGAATGTAAAATGGATATTTAAAATGTAGAAGATCGGGCAATCAGGGGTATTCTTTACATTAGAAAAACAACAAATAAAATATGTAAACGACAAAAGACATAAGAAAACGCATAAGCATAGCCATGATATGCATTTAGCATTTTACATAAAATCTGATCTGTGCAAGATGGTGTGTACAGTCAGTACTAAAGTGTTTGGCTGTGAGACATGAAATCTGTTTTTCGTAAATAAATGCGTTCGACTCATATTCGAGTGCTTCTTGCCGAACAACAAACATCGAACTGGAGAAATAACAAAGCAGTGAGAAGCGAAAAAACAGCCTAGTGGACAAGCAGAAAAAAATTACCCGTATAGAAGTCCAAAATCCAAGGGCCGAACCATCATGTACGTCAATATATAAAATGGCTGGAGAAACGCAATGTAAAAATGGTTGATGACTTGTAGTTGACAATGATGGCTAGTGCTCGCAGCCAACTGTACTTTCATTAAAACCCGATGCTGATAATAAGATCATCAATTGCCATTGCTTTGACCTGGTTCAGCGGTAAAGAACTTCTCGTCTGTCAGCACATTCGTGATGTAACCAGATGATTTTTTCGACAAGTTTTCACAAGCCATTTTACTTTATCCGCGTCATTTATTTCAATTTTTTTTATTCCCGCTTTGTGCAATTTTATGATAGAAATATGCGTTCACTGTCAATTATATCACCTTTGATTGATTTAGTGTCTTGGTGAAAGGTTACAATTTTTAAAAGTCTTATAGTTGATAGACCTGTCAATTAATTTGTAAAAGCTTACACACCTTTTCGAATTTTTGTGCCAGAAAAAACGAATACTAGAATAATAAATAATATAAATCCGCAAACACGAATTAGAAACTGGAACATAAAAACTCTAACAGAAATATCAAAGTTAGCACAAGTAGATGAAATGCAGCGGTATAACATCGAAATATTAGAGCTTGGCGAAAAAAGATGGAAAAACAGATGGAAAAAAGATGGAAACTACCTGATATGAGCAGTTGAAAGCGATATGAGCAGTTGAAAGCGACAATATGATTTCTACGCAAAAATTGAAACCGATAATACAGGCGTCACGTCAATCATGGGTAAAGTAGCATTAGAGTCAACCAGTAACAATAACGTAGATAGAATCATCGATTACTGAGTCACAAATCAATTATCCATAAGTGACAGTAAGTTTCCATACAAAAACTTACACAAGTACATTTGTATGTCGCCAGGAGGTAGAACAACAAACAAAATAGATCACGTGCTGGTAAACAAGAATTTTCTGTCATCCATGCAAGATGGCAGAGCAATGAGAGGAGCTGACATTCACAGCAATCACCAACTAGTAAAAGCAACATTCAAAATAAAACCCGCCGCTGTAAAATACGCAAGGAACAATTAGAAGAAATTTAAAAAAGAGAAAGGTTGAGAAATGCCGACACCAAAATTTCCTTTTCAACTTATTTCCTTTTCAACTTAACACAACAATTGTGTTATCAAACCACGGAGGAAAAGATGTTGGTTGGGCGAAATCATTTATAGCCACGATTCTCACTGAACTTGGACTGATTCTATTTTTAGAGATCCCCTGACTAAGCAAATTTAGTGAGGTTGCGCCGAACAAACATTTCGAGGGTTTTAGAAGAATGCCGAAAACTGTAGGACGTTGGAATGTAATTCGAAGGTGCTGTAAATGGGTGGATTTTGTCCTAAAATGTCCTCAATATATGTGTAAACAAAATCCTACCTTTTTGTGACTTTATCCATGAAACGCTGAAAGGTTTTGCTGCGTTTCGCAAACCATATGTCATTCTCATGATTTCAAACAGTCAAAAAGGAGTTGTGATTGCAGTTTTGTGGGTATATCTTCCACCACTACTGTATTTGGTGATAAGCTCAAACCAGGTCTATTTTGGAAAACAAAGTACAACCGTGCAAATTTACGAAAAAGTTATAAATATGAGGAAGTTTTCGCAAGGTCATCTATCGTTGCTGTCTCGTTTTGGTACTAATTCTTCGAAGATAACCGCATATAGACACTAAAGAAAATGACGCACTTTCAGATGGAAACTATAACGAAATAATCACACTCATCCACCAACGGAGAGAGAAGTTACAAGTGCCATAAAGAAATTAAAGAACAATAAAGTTACTGGATTGGACAACATCCCAGCTGATCTTCAAATGTAAGTTTACTAAATGGTACCGCTGTACCGTAAAGAAATGTACCTGGGTGCTGGAAATCGATTTCAATATAAAGACAAGCAGACTAGAAAATACCTCACCACACGAGGCATTAAGCAGCGATGTGTATACTATCCCCACTGTTGTTTCCAATACTATTAGACAATGTAATGCGCAGATTAGATGTAGCAAGCCCAAATGAAATACAGTGGTATCTCATCAGTCAGCTAAATGATCATTACGGTGATGATATATGCTGCAAAAACATAAATATGCAGTAGAAAGCTGAGATGTTAACAGAATTGGCACAAACAGTTGGTCTTAAAATCAACACCAGAAAGCCAAGGCCCATAAGATTGAACAAAAGTATTCATAGAGTGAGATGGTTCATGAACTTTTCACTTTTTTCATGATCGTTGAATTTTTCGTTACAAATTACAGTCTGTTTCAGTTCGAGTGTAGTTTTAAGCTGAAGATTATATTTTGGCATATTGCTAAGTTGACCTCAAGGAGAGGATTCCATTTAACAAGTAAAAATGGATTGTGGGCAAACTTTAACCGATAATTAGTTTAGTGCCAAATTTATTGTAGTGGTTTATGCTAAAGTTAGGATGAGCAGTGCCCACCAAGATGAATCACTAAAATCATTTGTCACCGTATACTGAAACATATGTTCTACTATAGGTTCGTACATTAGAGTTTTACCAACAAATTGCCAGCTCAACAAGCTACTAACAATTGAACAATCGAATTAACAATTTTCTGTTTTTATTTTATCATAAAAACCGACCACTAACATTATTTTCAGTTAATTACAGCCTAATAAAGTCACAAAAGTTCTGAATCAACTTTTTTATATGTGTGTACATTCAAAAAGTACAAGTTTAACACAAAAAAAAAATTATGCCAAACTATCACCATTACACTACCATTTTCGTCACTCGTTGTGTTGTCTCTCTAAGTAAAGTAAATATCGCGATGAAAACAAATTTTTGTTTCTTCAAAACGTGGCGCTTTGTACAACAATCGATTGAATAAATAAAAAATAAAATAAAAACACCGCATAAAATAGTTTCACATTAGTTGCACAGTTTAGCATATATTACATCACCCAAAACTAAAATGTTATCCATAATAAAAAAATTCGTGGATGATTACCTAGCTGCCCCATCATTTCTTCCAGCGTATGATCGACTCCCATTTTGTTGAAATTTGTTAAATTATAATTACAATAATATCAAATCTAACTCAAAACTTATATAATATTTAGCACATTTAACACATTTAATAACTTTTCGTTTTCGTAATTAGTACACCACTAACATTTGTATTTAACACTCGAATAAGATTTTGGTCAACAAATCAAACAAAAACTTTCACTTAATTTAAAAAAAAAAACTATTTAGAATTTTTATGTTAAAACTATTCGTAAACTAATTTTAAAACTGGAATAAATTATAAAAAAAAAAACTAAAGACCGCCAAACGAGGTAAAATTACAAAAAAAAAATTCACAAATTATCAACTAAATTACATAAAACAAAAAATAAATAAAACGGTCTGGAGTCGATCGATCTGCGATCACGAATAAATTTGCTGAAGAAATAATATAAAAGTTTTATTCGTTAAAACGTATTAACGGTTACGTACGTATTGTGCGATTACAATTTACAGTACATACAGTAAAAACCTGGTGTAACAAATCATCATGCGGCTTATCGTGACTGGTATCTATATATTAAGTTTGTTTTAAAAGTAACTTAACCCTATTTACCTGTGTACTATATAGATTCTTACTTATCGTGTACTGGGGCACCCAGTGTCCCCATATGATTTATTTATAATTTGTGTTGAGTTGCAAGGCTGATAAAAAGTCAGCTCTTTTGATGGTTTGTAAACATCAATTAGATTTTGTTGAAATTAATTTCAAACATGTCTGAACGCAGCTAATTTATCACTTTATTGCAGTATACTGCAACCCAAGATTTGGTTAAATGGTTATATCTTCTCTACTTCTCGTTGACGTTGCTCTCTACTGGAATATTGCATATGGGCCGAAACATCATCATTACTAGTCGGAGTCGACGAACTTCTCGCTTTGAACTTCACGAGGAAGTCTGCACAACCTTAATAGGTGCATTATCAACCACCATTTCATATGAAATCAAATGTAAATTCGTATGGGGAGTGTTCCAGTACACAATAATGTGTTTAAAGCTGAAAACCCTTTTTTTAATTTTAAGTTCAGGATGAGCATTCCTGTTTTAAAATTAAGCGTTCAAAACGTTTAGGGTATTTTTATTTGAAAACCGCTTGGAGCACTCAATACCATAATTACATGGGTCTTAAATTAAGGCATAAGCAATCAAGTTTCTTAAAGCTGTGGGGCTGCGAATGACCAAAGATGTCACACAAAAAATTAAGAACGAAGATTAATGCACAAATATAACACATCAAAATTGGACCACAGCTACGTGTTTTGTTGTTCAATTTATAAATTTGTGGGTTATAGCCTTGTTTTTATACAAAAAACATTTATGGATATTTTATAGCAGTCTTTATGCTGATAGAGACAGCTTTTGATTAAAATATCACTGATCAAAATCGGATCACAGTTACAAGTTTATTGGTCAATTCATAATTTTGAGGACCTTGTCGAATTATTATGCAAAAACTCGTTTTTGAATAATTTAAAGCAGTATTTGCGCTGATACCGAGAGCTTTAGATTAAAATATCGCTCATTAAAATCGGACAACACTTATATATTTTGTTGCTCAATTTATTATTTTGTCAGCTATAATAGCCTTGTTAAATTGTTGCGCAAAAAATAGTTTATGGATATTTTATAGCAGTATTTTTGCTGATACTGGAAGCTTTTGATTAAATATTGCTGATTAAAATCGGACCACAGTTATATTTTTCGTTGCTCAATTTATAAATTTGTGGGCTTTAGCCTTGTCGAATTATTATGCACAAAATAGTTTATGGATATTTTATAGCAGTCTTTATGCTGATAGAGAGAGCTGTTGATTAAAATATCGCAGATCAAAATCGGACCACAGTTACGTGTTTTGTTGCTCAATTTATTATTTTGTGGGCTACAGCCTTGTCAAACTACCGCGCAAAACTTATAAATGAAATTGTATAGCAGTATTTACGCTGATACCGTAGGCTTTTGCTTAAACAATCGCAAATTTGGAATGGACCTGCGGATTGGCTTATGGTCCAACTGAACTCTAAAGATAAACAACAGCAAACTAGACCAGCAAAACTCAGAAATTAAGAAGAATCATTCAAGATATAGCTACAAAATAGGCTATGAAATGTGGTTTCAAAATTATTCAAGAAAAGTAACCAAGCTTTCCCGATATTCTTTATTTAAGAACGACAATTAGAGAAATTCATTCATAAATGAAGTCCTGGAATCCTGAAATCAAAGTCATTGTAGAAATCGCTACCATAGAGAATAATTTGAGCCAATCAGTTCAAGGTTTCCAGAAGACACAACATATTCCCCAGAGCAATATTTTCTTACTGATACTCTTACATGGATGATATAACATCATCAAAAACAAGTGGTTTTGTAAGTCTCACTGTCTTGTAATCTGCGTTTCGGTAGCACCGAATTTTAGATACCAAATGGATATTGCACCGAATTTTAGATACCAAATGGATAATTCAGCTACACCATTTATATAAATCAGGGCTGCCAATCGCAAAGTACTGCTGAAAAAAATTCATAAATTATTTTTTGCGCAATAATTCAGCAAGGCTATAGCCCACAAAATTATTAATTGAGAAATGATCAATAATTTAATTAGAAGCTATCAGTTAAACTGTAAACAAATGTATCCTATATAAACCAGTGTAAAGCCATTAGCCATCAAGAACATGAATATTTTTTTAAGTAAGTAAATATTTGGCATGCCGCACCCAAACCTAGGATCATGGTTTATTAGTTATAGTTCTGTGTTATTCAGACGATCTTTCAGTATTTGACAGGTGCTTCCCCGTACCATAAAATCAGTTCAAAATAGTACAAAAGTTGTATATTTAACCTATACTTACCAATACAAGTTAAATCTTATGATCTTATGACATTTTGTGGGATTTTTATTTTCGCTACAATGACGTGCACAAGACTTTTTCTAACCCGTTTAATTTATCTGCAAGTATATAGAGTTTATTTTACCTATGTAGGTAGCACACAGTTTGTAGCTTTTGTACGTGTATTCAAATAGAAGTTGGATAACTTTCTTAGCCTTGAAATTTTTCGAAATTCATTACAGAAACGAGTACATCAATATTTGAAATGTATACGAGTACTTATTACCATTTCTGTCGTAACCTCAAGCGTGTTAAAATAAAATGAAAATGTTTCGATCTTAAACGAATTGTAACAAAATCTGTACACCTTATACATTAATATTTACAGTAAGATCACTCAGCATTTATTTAATTCGAAAAATTAGCATTCACTCGATGTTTGACGGTGTTGTACTAGCGACTTGGTTAAAGTTTCTTCGATTCACTTCAATTTGCCATCAATCATTCTTGTTAAAAAATTATGACCGTTGCATCATTGTGCTATGATCAAGTATTTTTTTATAGTTAGAACTAATGTATTTACCTCTTTACGTAATCTTGATGTGAGCGTAGAATACTGTGTCAAAAAGATTTATTCAAGGTTTGACTTAACCACATAATAATAAAAAATCTGTATTTACAGGCCTATGCTGGTCCGTACCGTATCAACAATCCTTTGGATTGGATCGCGAGATTGCCTGTAACCAAGCTAGCACCATTTAAAATCTTCTAAAGGTAGCGGCGAATCAAAGTGAATCAAGTAATTTTTTCAAAACGTTGCCATTCCATTCATATAGATCACATCGATCGCAGTGATAACACAAAATCTTAACGAAATGTGAAATACAAACCTCATAACTCCAAAATACCAGTAACAATTAATAGGCGAGACAACAACAAAATACCCCGTCACATTTACAATACAAATAAATCAATTAGACCGATCATGTTAACAAAATATTTGCTGTTGGTTTCAGTCGCTTGCCTCCTTTTACATATACTCGCTCGCACCTTCTGAGTTTGATCGACTCATTAGTACCCAAGGTGACGTATGTTGTACTGTCTAAAAAATGAAAAACAACTTACTATATTACACATACGATAAAGACTACATTCAAGTATATCTAATAAATGTAAATAAATTAATAAACTGTGTTAGATTTGTAATGCAAATAAATATTTAACCTGAATCCAGTTTGGTATTTTCATTTTACACGGTTCTAGTGACATCTACATATCGTTTTATCAACGTTTAGCATTCAAATAGTTAGTACCCTTTTTAATTGAATATGAAATATTTCATACTCTATACAATAATTTCGACTTTTACAGTGACATCTTTGAATCAACACATGATTGAAGTGTACTAAAAATAAATAATCAGTACTTTATTTGAAACAATATGTTAATATTTTGAATAAGATACTTTGTATGTTCGAAATCGTTTATTTACATTAGGCACCCATGCCCTATCGCATCGAATGAATGTCTCAATTTACAAATGTTATCTCATGTTATGATATTTGTTTAATCACTTTGTTTGGGAGGTGTTGACATGTTGTAGCAAATATAATCAAACGAGCTAATATTTTTTCAAATCTCACGAGTTGGCATTTTGAGTCGATTATATGGTAGGTTGAGAACCAGGATAACTAACAAAAAAAACTATTTGCAATCAAAAAAAAAATAAAATTATCATTTATTTGGCCTGTCAAAATTTGGATTATTTTTCGAAATAAATCACAAACTGTTTTTCGAAGTTTCGGCTTTCTAGAATCATCAAAATTGACCTTAAGTCATTCCTAAGCTTGTGATTAACGGATTTGCAACCATTCTGAATTAAACCAAACTAAAAAATTTTGAAAGCCGAAATTCGAAAAACAATTTGTGGTTTTTTTGAAAAAAAATCCAAATTTTGACAGTCTATAGCCTTGTATATTTGGCCAAATAAGTGTTAACATTTTTGATTTTGGTTTAAATCAGAGTGGTTGCAAATCCGTTAATCACAAGCTTAGGAATGACTTTAGGTCATTTTTGATGATTCTAGAAAGCCGAAACTTCGAAAAACGATTTGTGATTTTTTTCGAAAAAAAATCCAAATTTTGACAGTCTATAGCTTTGTATATTTGGCCAAATAAGTGTTAACATTTTTGATTTTGGTTTAAATCAGAGTGGTTGCAAATCCGTTAATCACAAGCTTAGGAATGACTTTAGGTCATTTTTGATGATTCTAGAAAGCCGAAACTTCGAAAAACAATTTGTGATTTTTTTCGAAAAAAAATCCAAATTTTGACAGTCTATAGCCTTGTATATTTGGCCAAATAAGTGTTAACATTTTTGATTTTGGTTTAAATCAGAGTGGTTGCAAATCCGTTAATCACAAGCTTAGGAATGACTTTAGGTCATTTTTGATGATTCTAGAAAGCCGAAACTTCGAAAAACAATTTGTGATTTTTTTCGAAAAAAAATCCAAATTTTGACAGTCTATAGCCTTGTATATTTGGCCAAATAAGTGTTAACATTTTTGATTTTGGTTTAAATCAGAGTGGTTGCAAATCCGTTAATCACAAGCTTAGGAATGACTTTAGGTCATTTTTGATGATTCTAGAAAGCCGAAACTTCGAAAAACGATTTGTGATTTTTTTCGAAAAAAAATCCAAATTTTGACAGTCTATAGCTTTGTATATTTGGCCAAATAAGTGTTAACATTTTTGATTTTGGTTTAAATCAGAGTGGTTGCAAATCCGTTAATCACAAGCTTAGGAATGACTTTAGGTCATTTTTGATGATTCTAGAAAGCCGAAACTTCGAAAAACAATTTGTGATTTTTTTCGAAAAAAAATCCAAATTTTGACAGTCTATAGCCTTGTATATTTGGCCAAATAAGTGTTAACATTTTTGATTTTGGTTTAAATCAGAGTGGTTGCAAATCCGTTAATCACAAGCTTAGGAATGACTTTAGGTCATTTTTGATGATTCTAGAAAGCCGAAACTTAGAAAAACAATTTGTGATTTTTTTCGAAAAAAAATCCAAATTTTGACAGTCTATAGCCTTGTATATTTGGCCAAATAAGTGTTAACATTTTTGATTTTGGTTTAAATCAGAGTGGTTGCAAATCCGTTAATCACAAGCTTAGGAATGACTTTAGGTCATTTTTGATGATTCTAGAAAGCCGAAACTTCGAAAAACAATTTGTGATTTTTTTCGAAAAAAAATCCAAATTTTGACAGTCTATAGCCTTGTATATTTGGCCAAATAAGTGTTAACATTTTTGATTTTGGTTTAAATCAGAGTGGTTGCAAATCCGTTAATCACAAGCTTAGGAATGACTTTAGGTCATTTTTGATGATTCTAGAAAGCCGAAACTTCGAAAAACAATTTGTGATTTTTTTCGAAAAAAAATCCAAATTTTGACAGTCTATAGCCTTGTATATTTGGCCAAATAAGTGTTAACATTTTTGATTTTGGTTTAAATCAGAGTGGTTGCAAATCCGTTAATCACAAGCTTAGGAATGACTTTAGGTCATTTTTGATGATTCTAGAAAGCCGAAACTTCGAAAAACAATTTGTGATTTTTTTCGAAAAAAAATCCAAATTTTGACAGTCTATAGCCTTGTATATTTGGCCAAATAAGTGTTAACATTTTTGATTTTGGTTTAAATCAGAGTGGTTGCAAATCCGTTAATCACAAGCTTAGGAATGACTTTAGGTCATTTTTGATGATTCTAGAAAGCCGAAACTTCGAAAAACAATTTGTGATTTTTTTCGAAAAAAAATCCAAATTTTGACAGTCTATAGCCTTGTATATTTGGCCAAATAAGTGTTAACATTTTTGATTTTGGTTTAAATCAGAGTGGTTGCAAATCCGTTAATCACAAGCTTAGGAATGACTTTAGGTCATTTTTGATGATTCTAGAAAGCCGAAACTTCGAAAAACAATTTGTGATTTTTTTCGAAAAAAAATCCAAATTTTGACAGTCTATAGCCTTGTATATTTGGCCAAATAAGTGTTAACATTTTTGATTTTGGTTTAAATCAGAGTGGTTGCAAATCCGTTAATCACAAGCTTAGGAATGACTTTAGGTCATTTTTGATGATTCTAGAAAGCCGAAACTTCGAAAAACAATTTGTGATTTTTTTCGAAAAAAAATCCAAATTTTGACAGTCTATAGCCTTGTATATTTGGCCAAATAAGTGTTAACATTTTTGATTTTGGTTTAAATCAGAGTGGTTGCAAATCCGTTAATCACAAGCTTAGGAATGACTTTAGGTCATTTTTGATGATTCTAGAAAGCCGAAACTTCGAAAAACAATTTGTGATTTTTTTCGAAAAAAAATCCAAATTTTGACAGTCTATAGCCTTGTATATTTGGCCAAATAAGTGTTAACATTTTTGATTTTGGTTTAAATCAGAGTGGTTGCAAATCCGTTAATCACAAGCTTAGGAATGACTTTAGGTCATTTTTGATGATTCTAGAAAGCCGAAACTTCGAAAAACAATTTGTGATTTTTTTCGAAAAAAAATCCAAATTTTGACAGTCTATAGCCTTGTATATTTGGCCAAATAAGTGTTAACATTTTTGATTTTGGTTTAAATCAGAGTGGTTGCAAATCCGTTAATCACAAGCTTAGGAATGACTTTAGGTCATTTTTGATGATTCTAGAAAGCCGAAACTTCGAAAAACAATTTGTGATTTTTTTCGAAAAAAAATCCAAATTTTGACAGTCTATAGCCTTGTATATTTGGCCAAATAAGTGTTAACATTTTTGATTTTGGTTTAAATCAGAGTGGTTGCAAATCCGTTAATCACAAGCTTAGGAATGACTTTAGGTCATTTTTGATGATTCTAGAAAGCCGAAACTTCGAAAAACGATTTGTGATTTTTTTCGAAAAAAAATCCAAATTTTGACAGTCTATAGCTTTGTATATTTGGCCAAATAAGTGTTAACATTTTTGATTTTGGTTTAAATCAGAGTGGTTGCAAATCCGTTAATCACAAGCTTAGGAATGACTTTAGGTCATTTTTGATGATTCTAGAAAGCCGAAACTTCGAAAAACAATTTGTGATTTTTTTCGAAAAAAAATCCAAATTTTGACAGTCTATAGCCTTGTATATTTGGCCAAATAAGTGTTAACATTTTTGATTTTGGTTTAAATCAGAGTGGTTGCAAATCCGTTAATCACAAGCTTAGGAATGACTTTAGGTCATTTTTGATGATTCTAGAAAGCCGAAACTTCGAAAAACAATTTGTGATTTTTTTCGAAAAAAAATCCAAATTTTGACAGTCTATAGCCTTGTATATTTGGCCAAATAAGTGTTAACATTTTTGATTTTGGTTTAAATCAGAGTGGTTGCAAATCCGTTAATCACAAGCTTAGGAATGACTTTAGGTCATTTTTGATGATTCTAGAAAGCCGAAACTTCGAAAAACAATTTGTGATTTTTTTCGAAAAAAAATCCAAATTTTGACAGTCTATAGCCTTGTATATTTGGCCAAATAAGTGTTAACATTTTTGATTTTGGTTTAAATCAGAGTGGTTGCAAATCCGTTAATCACAAGCTTAGGAATGACTTTAGGTCATTTTTGATGATTCTAGAAAGCCGAAACTTCGAAAAACAATTTGTGATTTTTTTCGAAAAAAAATCCAAATTTTGACAGTCTATAGCCTTGTATATTTGGCCAAATAAGTGTTAACATTTTTGATTTTGGTTTAAATCAGAGTGGTTGCAAATCCGTTAATCACAAGCTTAGGAATGACTTTAGGTCATTTTTGATGATTCTAGAAAGCCGAAACTTCGAAAAACAATTTGAGATTTTTTTCGAAAAAAAATCCAAATTTTGACAGTCTATAGCCTTGTATATTTGGCCAAATAAGTGTTAACATTTTTGATTTTGGTTTAAATCAGAGTGGTTGCAAATCCGTTAATCACAAGCTTAGGAATGACTTTAGGTCATTTTTGATGATTCTAGAAAGCCGAAACTTCGAAAAACAATTTGTGATTTTTTTCGAAAAAAAATCCAAATTTTGACAGTCTATAGCCTTGTATATTTGGCCAAATAAGTGTTAACATTTTTGATTTTGGTTTAAATCAGAGTGGTTGCAAATCCGTTAATCACAAGCTTAGGAATGACTTTAGGTCATTTTTGATGATTCTAGAAAGCCGAAACTTCGAAAAACAATTTGTGATTTTTTTCGAAAAAAAATCCAAATTTTGACAGTCTATAGCCTTGTATATTTGGCCAAATAAGTGTTAACATTTTTGATTTTGGTTTAAATCAGAGTGGTTGCAAATCCGTTAATTACAAGCTTAGGAATGACTTTAGGTCATTTTTGATGATTCTAGAAAGCCGAAACTTGGAAAACCAATTTGTGATTTTTTTCGAAAAAAAATCCAAATTTTGACAGTCTATAGCCTTGTATATTTGGCCAAATAAGTGTTAACATTTTTGATTTTGGTTTAATTCAGAATGGTTGCAAATCCGTTAATCACAAGCATAGGAATGACTTTAGGTCATTTTTGATGATTCTAGAAAGCCGAAACTTCGAAAAACAATTTGTGATTTTTTTCGAAAAAAAAAATCCAAATTTTGACAGTCTATAGCCTTGTATATTTGGCCAAATAAGTGTTAACATTTTTGATTTTGGTTTAAATCAGAGTGGTTGCAAATCCGTTAATCACAAGCTTAGGAATGACTTTAGGTCATTTTTGATGATTCTAGAAAGCCGAAACTTGGAAAACCAATTTGTGATTTTTTTCGAAAAAAAATCCAAATTTTGACAGTCTATAGCCTTGTATATTTGGCCAAATAAGTGTTAACATTTTTGATTTTGGTTTAATTCAGAATGGTTGCAAATCCGTTAATCACAAGCATAGGAATGACTTTAGGTCATTTTTGATGATTCTAGAAAGCCGAAACTTGGAAAACCAATTTGTGATTTTTTTCGAAAAAAAATCCAAATTTTGACAGTCTATAGCCTTGTATATTTGGCCAAATAAGTGTTAACATTTTTGATTTTGGTTTAATTCAGAATGGTTGCAAATCCGTTAATCACAAGCATAGGAATGACTTTAGGTCATTTTTGATGATTCTAGAAAGCCGAAACTTCGAAAAACGATTTGTGATTTTTTTCGAAAAAAAATCCAAATTTTGACAGTCTATAGCTTTGTATATTTGGCCAAATAAGTGTTAACATTTTTGATTTTGGTTTAAATCAGAGTGGTTGCAAATCCGTTAATCACAAGCTTAGGAATGACTTTAGGTCATTTTTGATGATTCTAGAAAGCCGAAACTTCGAAAAACAATTTGTGATTTTTTTCGAAAAAAAATCCAAATTTTGACAGTCTATAGCCTTGTATATTTGGCCAAATAAGTGTTAACATTTTTGATTTTGGTTTAAATCAGAGTGGTTGCAAATCCGTTAATCACAAGCTTAGGAATGACTTTAGGTCATTTTTGATGATTCTAGAAAGCCGAAACTTCGAAAAACAATTTGTGATTTTTTTCGAAAAAAAATCCAAATTTTGACAGTCTATAGCCTTGTATATTTGGCCAAATAAGTGTTAACATTTTTGATTTTGGTTTAAATCAGAGTGGTTGCAAATCCGTTAATCACAAGCTTAGGAATGACTTTAGGTCATTTTTGATGATTCTAGAAAGCCGAAACTTCGAAAAACGATTTGTGATTTTTTTCGAAAAAAAATCCAAATTTTGACAGTCTATAGCTTTGTATATTTGGCCAAATAAGTGTTAACATTTTTGATTTTGGTTTAAATCAGAGTGGTTGCAAATCCGTTAATCACAAGCTTAGGAATGACTTTAGGTCATTTTTGATGATTCTAGAAAGCCGAAACTTCGAAAAACAATTTGTGATTTTTTTCGAAAAAAAATCCAAATTTTGACAGTCTATAGCCTTGTATATTTGGCCAAATAAGTGTTAACATTTTTGATTTTGGTTTAAATCAGAGTGGTTGCAAATCCGTTAATCACAAGCTTAGGAATGACTTTAGGTCATTTTTGATGATTCTAGAAAGCCGAAACTTAGAAAAACAATTTGTGATTTTTTTCGAAAAAAAATCCAAATTTTGACAGTCTATAGCCTTGTATATTTGGCCAAATAAGTGTTAACATTTTTGATTTTGGTTTAAATCAGAGTGGTTGCAAATCCGTTAATCACAAGCTTAGGAATGACTTTAGGTCATTTTTGATGATTCTAGAAAGCCGAAACTTCGAAAAACAATTTGTGATTTTTTTCGAAAAAAAATCCAAATTTTGACAGTCTATAGCCTTGTATATTTGGCCAAATAAGTGTTAACATTTTTGATTTTGGTTTAAATCAGAGTGGTTGCAAATCCGTTAATCACAAGCTTAGGAATGACTTTAGGTCATTTTTGATGATTCTAGAAAGCCGAAACTTCGAAAAACAATTTGTGATTTTTTTCGAAAAAAAATCCAAATTTTGACAGTCTATAGCCTTGTATATTTGGCCAAATAAGTGTTAACATTTTTGATTTTGGTTTAAATCAGAGTGGTTGCAAATCCGTTAATTACAAGCTTAGGAATGACTTTAGGTCATTTTTGATGATTCTAGAAAGCCGAAACTTGGAAAACCAATTTGTGATTTTTTTCGAAAAAAAATCCAAATTTTGACAGTCTATAGCCTTGTATATTTGGCCAAATAAGTGTTAACATTTTTGATTTTGGTTTAAATCAGAGTGGTTGCAAATCCGTTAATCACAAGCTTAGGAATGACTTTAGGTCATTTTTGATGATTCTAGAAAGCCGAAACTTGGAAAACCAATTTGTGATTTTTTTTGAAAAAAAATCCAAATTTTGACAGTCTATAGCCTTGTATATTTGGCCAAATAAGTGTTAACATTTTTGATTTTGGTTTAATTCAGAATGGTTGCAAATCCGTTAATCACAAGCATAGGAATGACTTTAGGTTATTTTTGATGATTCTAGAAAGCCGAAACTTCGAAAAACAATTTGTGATTTTTTTCGAAAAAAAATCCAAATTTTGACAGTCTATAGCCTTGTATATTTGGCCAAATAAGTGTTAAAATTTTTGATTTTGGTTTAATTCAGAATGGTTGCAAATCCGTTAATCACAAGCTTAGGAATGACTTTAGGTCATTTTTGATGATTCTAGAAAGCCGTAACTTCGAAAAACAATTTGTGATTTTTTTCGAAAAAAAATCCAAATTTTTGACAGTCTATAGCCTTGTATATTTGGCCAAATAAGTGTTACAATTTCTGATTTTTGTTTGATTTTAAATGGCTTTTAAGTCATCAATAACCGGCTTAGGGTGGAATCAATGATTCTATTAGATTTTTATAATTTTATATAGTCAAAAATTCTAATTTAGGCTAACTATGAAAAATGCTACTGCATAATATACTACAATAGCACGGAGAACGATTAGGAAAATTGAAAATACCAGGACATTTCAGCGCTTAGTTGTGGTGTCAATGTCTTCTAAACATATAACACATTTTGCTATTTACAAAAAACTGTTTCAGGATCGAAATCGGTGGAATCTGATTACTGTTACGGTACGGGCGAGCAATGGCCTGTAAAAACCAATTACATATTACTATGTGTATCATTTAATGAACCTAAATATTTTATTGATAGACTTACGCATTTACACCAAACCAACAGATATACATATATGTTATTGTAATACATGTTTACAAACCTCTTAATACAAACACGATGAGAAATTATTTAGAGATAAAGACATTTGTTTTGCACTATACTGTTGATCTCAGACCAACTATAGTCGCTATGAAATAGTAATCAAAAACAACATAGTGACACAATAATTATATTTCAGTGCACTTAAGTTCAGAGATTTTAGGTTAACAATTTTAGATTTGCATTTTTAATCCTTTATCGTTTAGGTTTAGGCTCATAATCTCATATACATATTATAGAAATATAGAATCAACCATTTTTCTGTTAAATATTTTTATTATTTATTTTAAACAATTATAGTACATTAAATTTATAATTTAATTATGTTTTTAAATGTGTGTAATACTATTTTGGACATAATGTAAACAATTTAAAATTAGACATCTATACATATATATATATTTATATTAGATACGAATAAGTCGTTCAGATTGCATCTAGGCCGGCGAAGAATGATCTAGAATTAAATATAAATAAAATTATATCACTTGTTTATTGACATTAAAAACAATCAGAATCTATATGTTTACAAAACATATTCTAAATAAAATAAAAGAAATTATAGAAAAAAAAACAAGAAATACATACAGAAATAGTTGTGTCAAACAAGGCATGCGCCATTTTGTTCAAACAAAATGGTAACACACGTGATATAATTCGATTAAGTATTAGAATCGCACTCGACTCATCTTATTCGAATTTAGTAGCATAATATTAATATAGGGCATTTAATAAATTTGCATAAATTATAAAAATAATAAAAATCTTAAAGCTAATAACAATAACATATAAAATCAAACATTTTAAACATTTAATAATAATAATAATAATAATTATGAAAAACTAAAATCTTTGGCACAGATTTAGAATAGCGCAAGCACCAAATCATAAAATTGAGTAGGAATATTTGCGTTTGTTAAGGAACACTTCGTTATGAATACACTCGAAAGAAATAAGTGATGAGTGTTGTTCATGCCTAAATTTAGTAGAAAATTTACCATCAGATAGAAGAGGACGAGTAATAGCAATACCTGGTGATCGATGTTCTTTACCATTATTACCATTCATTGTAATACCATTATGATTTTGGGTGCCATTCACACGATCTGAAAATAAATAAGAATGAATACATTTAGTACACATGCACTTCAAACGTTATCGAGACATATCTCGAGAAATAGAATAAAAGCTGATTAAAAAGCAAGCTACAAAATATAAAAAAAAATAAAATAGGTTTCAATTGTGATGATCACTATGCCTACGATATTGGCTTTCGGCCAATATGATCACACAACTTGAATAACCCGAAACCATCCCTTAGAAATTAGTTAGTTAGTTTTAGGTGGACGCCCAACAAACGGACGAGGCATACACACATATGGTCCGTAGCCTTACCACAGAAATTGCTTCTGCACACTACCCTACTGTAACCAATTTGAGCTTCTCACGAAGCAGTATAGATATCTCTAACGCCCAATTTACTGAGATCCGTTAGATCGCACAGGAGGTAAGCTCCCAAAAACTTGAGTCTGTTTTGAGACAGACTAGGACAGGTGCATAACAAATGAAGTATTGTTTCCTCCTCTTCTTCGTCGTTATATCTTCGACAGTAATCATGAAAGAAAGCGCTAAGTCTACTGGCATGCTTTCCAATAAGACAGTGTCCAGTATTGACACCCACAACTGTGCTAATATTATGATGTTGCATAGATATTAGCTGATTAGACCTTTTTAAGTTCAGATTAGGATAAATCTACCTAGTAAATACACATGAGGTGCAATTTGCCCATCTATTGTTTGTAATTTTACGAGCTTCTTCTTTAAGGAGTATAATTTGCACGTATTACATGATACTTCATCCAGTCTTCCTTGATTGTTAAAAGCTCTGCCTGAAAAATACTGCAATGATCAGGGAGGCGGAAAGAGAGATTTACATTTAGTTATTCGCAGAAAACCCCTCCGCCAACCTTTCCATCAATTTTCGAGCCATCTGTAAAAAAGTTAATAAAGCCTGACTTTCAAACTGTTCCATTCACCCAGTCCTCTCTGGAAGGAATATCAGTTATAAATTTAACTTCGAGGCATGATGTCGAGATGGTGTAGTCGATAGATTTAGGGATTTCTTTGTTCGTTAGAATAGATGAGTGCCCCATAACGTTACAGGACCACATAGAAATTGATTTAAGCCATGGCTGTACTAGCAGCCACTTGCTTAGCCAGGATATCCAAAGGGATGAGATGAAAGAGAATCTCCAGTGCTAGAGTAGGAGTGCTTTTAAGTCCACCACTAATACACAAGGTAGCAGTTTTTTGCACTTTCATCAGCAACTTTTGGTTCTCCACAATGCTTTTCCAATGGCATTTTTACAGGAGTAGAGTGCTATCGTAGCCTTTTTTACTCTTTCCAGAATATAAGGCTTCCAGCTTAGTTTACTATCCCAAATAAGACCTCAGAATTTCACTTTATCTGCGATGTTCAAAACAGCTCCATTGAGAGTTGGACAGTCAAAGCGAGGAAGTTTGTACTTCCTGGAAAAAAGAACCAACTCAGTCTTTAGTGGGTTAACACTAAGACCACAACTATTGGTCCATTGAGTTAGAATGCCAAGAGCATTCTGCATAACATCTCTGAGGATACAAGGATATTCACCGAAAGCGCCAATAGCAACATCATCTGCATAAGCCACCACTTTAAGGTCAGTGCCTTCCAGGATTAGTAACAGGTCATTTTTGACCAAACTCCAAAGAAGGGGGGATAATACACCACCTTGCGGTGTACCCCTCCTTACAAATCTACGGATGGATAATATACCTGGATTCGCCGTTATGACCCTGCCTTTGAGCATTTCATCAATCCAGCTTCTAAGTGTTACATCCACCCTAAATTTGAAAGTGCTTGCGTGATCGTCTCTGGTTTGACATTATTAAAGGCAAATATCAATATCACAAAAGGTCGCCAAAGAGAATTCCTTATATTCGAGGAACTTCTCTATAGGACATAAGAGAGAATGGAGAGTTACCGATTTTCCCTTACTATATGCATGCTGAGACGCTGACAGCGTTGCAGGCTCGGTTGAGCCTTTGAGGTAAGCCTCTATCTGTCATTCTAGAATTTTTAAGAAATAAGAAGATAAGCTAATAGGCCTAAGGTCTTTGGGATTGCAATGAGAGATTGCAATGGACTTCAGTCCATTTTTTAGGAATGTGACATAGTTCGAGGTTACTTTTGAAAATCACCTCAAGCCAGGGAACAGTTAAATCAGAGGTTTTCTGAATATAGGCAGGAATAATGCCGTCCAGGCCTGCAGACTTGAGAGGACTGAAACTGTTTACTGCCAACAAGATATTTCTCCTATTGACAATTTTCTCCGCGAGGCCAGTAGCCTTATTTGTCTTTGGCAAAATGTCCTCCTATTTGGACATTGGAACAACCCGAAAAATGAGTTTCCAGAAGAAGCTCCAAGGAGATTCCCTACTTGTTGTAGTCTATTGTCCATCCGGTCGTTGCAAATAACTTGGGACTATGACAGGACAAGTGGATAATATTTTACGTAGCCTAGCTGCCTCAGAGGACTCCTGTATTTTATTACAAAAAAGTCTCTTGGAATTGCTTTTGGTTCTTAGTTCTTAGTTTTATACGCTTTAAGGACCTCCTTATAGGAGTCCCAGTCCATGCCAGTTTTTGTTGTCTTCGCAATTTTAAAGAGCCGTTTATCCCTTAGAAATAAACCGCTGGTCAAATTGACTTCGGGACATCTTCTTCTTTTATAAGTAAATATAAAGAATGCAGCAAAAGGAGTCACTTAATGTTGTGATCGTGAACAAATATTTTGATAAAAATTAAAATGGTACAGCAATTGAGCCATTAAACATTTAAAACCGAATTGAGCAGCAACTACATAGCAAATAGCAGTGTTAGCCGAATTGGAAGAACTTGGCAATTGTAAATTCATATTTGGAAATAAAAAAAGGAAAAAATAACCTGTTACTTCCGACAATTCTTCCTTTATCCCAGTTATCAGAAATTTTGTAACTGCTTTACAATGCTGCTACAAGCATTCTAGTGCATCAGTTCGTGTTAACAATAATTTCAAAAATTCGAAATTCTTCTTCCATCGAATTTATAGAGCAGTACATTAATGAGCCATGGACCTTTTGGTGACTTCGTGAAACTGTCTATGAATTGTTCACATTCATGCCTCTATATAGTAAGCTTTGGTAGGTATCCACGTATATATTAAGGGCTACATGTACTCTTAAATGTTCGAATGCCTCAACAGTTCGCTGCCAAGAGTCTTTGAAAGCCTCAATAAGAAAACATCTCAATAGGCTAAGTCAATAACGATCTAATAATGCTGTGGTATAACGTGCGACATTTTGTCGTTATCACTAAACATTCGTAGGTTATATATTGGCCAAAAAAGTGTTAACTAATTTTAAAAACTTGTGACTTTCACGACATTTTGTCTTATTTATTTAGCTATGGAGGATTGGGCATTTAAAATTGTACAAGAATACATATATATTAAGGCCTGATTGTTGGCGTGACAGCTGACATTTCTTAAAAATGGTGCTATACGAAAGAACAATGCGTTTTCATTGTGGAGCAATATTTTCTAAAGGGTTGAGAAACAAATGCACCAAAAACGTGTCACTGTTTGGTGGGAATTTTAACTGGAGCTATCATCGAAACCTTATTCTTCAAAAAAATCGGTTGTTGAGGCAATAACGTTTAATGGTACTTGATATCGACACATAATAATCCATTTTTTTGTGCTTAAATAGAAATATATGGATGTGGATAACAAGCTGTTCAAGAAGATGGGCCATATGCCATATAGCTCAAGAAACAACGACTTTTTTCATTGGATTGTTTATACGGGCTATTGGGGCTATTGTGACTAAATTTCGCACCAAATTTACATTGTTGGACCTTAAATCACCAACACGCTTACGTACAGTGCAAACTAAAGAAAATATTGCAACTGTATCGGCCAGTGTTAGTGATGATTATCAATTATCGATTCGGCGCCGTTCGCAGCAATTGGGCCTCTGTAACTCAACAACGTGGAAAATTTTGCGGAAGGATTTAAGTGAGAAGCCTTACAAAATACAGCTAGTGCAAGAATTGAAGTCGAACGACCTACCACAACGGAGGGTTCTTGAAAAGTTGGCGGAAGATCCATTTTTTTATTGAATAATTGTGTTCAGCGACTAAGCTCATTTATGGCTGAATGGATTCGTAAATAAGAATTTTCGATTTCGGAACGTAATCGACGCGAATCTCAACGTAACTGTGAATGGTGAGCACTACCGTGAGATGATATCCAACTTTTTTTTGTCCAAAATGGAAGAACTTGACTTGCATGACATGTGGTTTCAACAAGACGGTGCCACATGCCACACAGCATGCGAAACAATGAACCAATTAAGAGGCAACTTCGGTGATCACTTTATTTCACGCTTGGGACCGGTCAATTGGCCGCCTAGATCGTGCGATTTAACGCCTTTAGATTTTTTTTGGGGTTATGTTCAGGCTCATGTTTATACTAACAAGCCCGCTTCGATTGACGCATTGGAAGACAGCATTGAAGCATTTATTCGAAAGATACCGGCCGAAATGTTGGAAAGTGTATGCCAAAATTGGACTAAGCGGATGGACCATTTGAGGCGCAGCCGCGGTCAACATTTGCATGAAATAATCTTCAAACATTAAATTATATGGACCGTACTATCGATTCAAATAAAGATTTTATGCATTTTTCTTAATTTTATGTGTTTTTTTGGAAAAATTTCCTATAGCTATTAAAAAATCACCCTTTACAAGTTCACGACCACCTGTACATCAAAATTACTTCTTGTGTGAATTTTGGGATAACTTTTCAACTATGAAAATGGGAGGCCTAATACTGAAATCGTTGAACGAGTCATCAGCCTCCATTAAGACGACAATTCATGTATATATTTTGTCTGAAAGACATAAATTTCAATCGCTCTGATTGGTTAATATTTGTTTTGTCTTAAACCACAGAAAACTATACTATAGATGAATATTTTGAATGGCTTAAATTCACACAAGTAAATTCATACTACTCAAATTACTGCAACCGAAACCTAACAAAACGAAGAAAAAGAGATGATAAAAATGCATATTTGCATCTTTTTCTTTTTTTGCATATGAATGCAAGTCGAAAGAGATAAACGATTTACCGAATTTACAACTTCGTGAGCAAAAAACAGAAAAAGATGATATCCATCTGGTATAATCTGGTATAATATGTATCTGTGCTTACTATATGATAAAAATAAATTTAAATTAAGTTTTGTCGTATGGATATTTTAACTATAGAAGAGTTTCTTTTGTTTTTTTTATTAGAATATTTCTTGGAAATTTTGTTCTCGCAGCTGTCAAAGTTTTCAACGATATCTGATGCAAAATGAACAATGTTCAATATTTAATTTATGCCGAACGATGAAAAAACATGGCCGACCTTTAACCAATCAAAACGATTGTAATTTATATCTGTCAAATA
The DNA here is from genome assembly GCA_963556175.1 of Tipula confusa. NCBI lineage: Eukaryota > Metazoa > Arthropoda > Insecta > Diptera > Tipulidae > Tipula > Tipula confusa. The sequence continues at coordinate 217,610,372 of OY744476.1, forward strand.
AAATATGTAAATGAATCAACGCCGTTGATTCATGTACATATCGCATATCGTAGATCAAATGGTCACCACAACAACTTAATCCGACCTTCAATTTTATAACGACTTGAGATGAAGGATCGGTAACGAGATGCCACTGAACAAACCGAACGAGTTGAAACTTTTTACCCTCGACAAATTATGATGGGTTTTAATTTGTTAGGTTAACTACACTATTTTATTTGTCGATAACGATATACGTAGACCACCTGTTGCATAGGGTTATTCAAAATTACATCTTAGTATTCGGAAAACCAAAATAATTTTAAGTGATAAAGTCTTAAGTAAATCAAATTTGTATGCGTAGTTTCAAAAAAATGTGTTAAGTGACGATATTCCAGTTAAACTTAAACTGATCTTGAAAGTTTTTTTTTATCAATTTAACTTGATGTTTCAGATAATGACTACTATCTTTGATTGCGGAATCGTATAGCCGAAGCTAAAATGAAATCTTATCAGATAAAAAATATTCCGACAGACATTTTCTGAGAGAATATTTATTTGACCTTGACCGAATTTTCTGAGAGTAATTTTGAACGATTTAGCTCATCGGTGATGAATAGTTCTATTCAAAGAAATGATCTCGTGTTAAGTGTTTCAAAATTTATTTGCCCGAGCTCTAAAGTGCTTTTAATAATTTATAGATTGAAATGTGAAGTTAAGTCCTTCTCTACTTTTGTAGTTTTGTTCATTGAACCGAATTTGTCATAAGTGATCTCAATATATACAAAAGGATTTGGTTTCGCTGATTTTCACAAGTTCGAAATCAAAATAATCTTTGTGTCCAAATTAAAGATAAGCCAACGTGGTACGAGTAATTAGCTGTATACGATTAGGTACTGTGCCCATTTTTTTAAACCAAACAACTTTTGTTTATTTATCGGCCACTTACTCCCATCGAGATATTTAACTGTCCCGGTAATTTCGAATCACCCTATATTTATATATATGTAAGATTTAATTTAATTAAGTGTATTAAATCATATTTACCTCCACTCCATGTCAATTTGGCAAGTGGTTGATCCGACTTTTCAACCTCAACTTGTTCATCAATCACCTCATTTTTGTCAGGTACACATCTTATCAAAAACATTAATAAAGCGGAAAATATTGGCGATATACCAGACAATAAAAATGGCAGCTTATACGAATTGGTATGATCGTAAATCATACCCGCAATCGGTGGTCCAATTGTTAATGGAATCGAACATAGTCCAAATAAAAATCCAATTCCTTGCGTTGCCCCGTACGGTCCACAAATATCGTACGCAATCGGTCCAATCATTGTAATAAAGCATCCGTCGAACAAGCCCATGATCAATATAAAAACGATAACCATAAAATACGATCGTGTAAATGAAATTAACATGATAGCCATGCCGGTCGATGCGATCGCAATTTGTTGTAGTAGTACACGGTTAATATTCGGTAAATCGGCAATAAATCCGAAAATAATTCGTCCCAAACCCGATGTGATGCCCAAACAAATGATTGGTAAATTTTCATCGTTTGTCGGAAATTCCTCTTTAATAAATTTCCCGATATGCACGTAAGGAACATAGTACCCGAATAGGGCAAGCGCGAATGATATGGCCCAAATTAAATATTTTTTATTACTAAAATTCTCAACATGAATTAAACTTTTGGTCATGTTGGCAAAAGTTGTTTTACCATTTACCTTACAATCAGAATCGTTCGACGGTTTTTTCACGATTAAAGGCTTATAGACGAGAGCACAGCATATTATAAAACTCGAAATGGTGGCAATGAAGCGTAACGTAAACGTTATATCCTTCTTATCGATTAAATACTTTAAAACGATTGGCATTGTTGCGGTAAAAACACTAGATCCTGAAGTCACGATACCATTCACAATCCCCAAGCGACGTTTAAAATAATGTCCTAAAATTGATAGGGACGGTGTGTACGCGAGTGACGCACCAAATCCGTACATAACGCCATATGTTATGTACAAAATGTTAATGTGATTTATGAAGAACGAAGAAAGTAGCATGCCACTGGTAATTAATATTCCACCGATTAATGTTGTTTGCCGCAAACCAATTTTATCGGTTAGTATACCAGAAACTGGCGATAGCAGGAATGTGATGCCAATTGTTAATGAACCCACCAAGGCTAGAAATAAATAAGAAAACAAAAATATTATTTTAATCATGATTAGTTTAAATAATAGATCATTAACCTTTCGTCGGCATGACCATACACTCACTACAAATGTGATAACAGACCAATTATTTAAATATAATTGTGTGATCTATACTCTATCTATCGCATACAGTATGACCCAGAAATCGAACGCAGTAGAATAAACTACGGTGCTTGGATCGGTCTAACTACTTTGTAGGCGATTGTACAGTGTGCCAGTAGAAAACCCACTAGTAGTTCGTCACAAGTTTAACATAAAATTAACCATTACCGCAATCACAGACACTCATATTATGAAACTGAACTTATTTGAGAGAAGAATTAAGAATGTAAAAACGAAGGAGGAACTTAACCTTATAGACAAAATTACTGTCAGATTAATGAAGATAAACGTCTTAAGTTGCAGAAAGGTTATTAAAATACAGATTAGATTATGAAGAAAAACAATCAAGGAAGAATACTGAATCTTAAACGGAATTTGAGCAGACTGCAAATGATATAAGGAAATGAATAAACAAAGTTTGAATGACACTGAAGGCAAAGTTCATCACCAAATGTAAGTTATTACTAGAAGACTACACTCGATCAATTCAAAGGCACTTAGTAAAGAATCTGGTCTCGAGGCTCTATTTAAACAGCTAGAAAATCAAGAAGCGGCAAACACTAGAAGTTAACGAACAGAAAATTAAGAATTGTCACCTGGAATGCAAACGGACTAGCGTAGCATGTTCCAGAGCTAGAAATTTTTCTTCAAATAGACCAAATTGAATCTGGTATCGTAGGAGAAAGCTTACAAGTTAAGCCCATAAAATTTGAAACTACAGTAATAAGCAGGAATACATGTAGTATATCCTCTGTCTACTGATCTCCACGATTTAATCTAAGCTAAGAAGATTATAATTTACTCTTTAAATCAGTAAACAATTGCCTAAATTGCAGCTCACCTAAAAAAAATCTTTCAACTATTACATAAGAAAACATAACTTTAGGCAACATTGATGATCATAAAATTCAACCTGTAATAGTTCAGGAATTATACGATGAGATCAAGAGTAATTTAAGAGCCTATTAAAAGGGCTCCAGAATTTGATTTAACTACTGCCTAAATTCATAATATGAATACATATAGTATACTAAAATCATAAGAAAAAAAAGTTTACCAGATGTCGGGTCGATAGGATACTCAAAATTTAGAATAAATATATGACATTTAGGCGATATAAAAATATTTTGATTATTTTAAAACGGGGAACCGCCCAGATATGGACATTTTAAAAATGAATATTTCAAAATAGGATTTGACAAAACGAGATAAGGTACAAAACTGGATATTTCAATACGAGATAAGGTACAAAACGAGATATGGTACAACACTGGATTTTTCAAAACAGGATGTTTCGACATGTGATTTAAACTTAAAATGATTTTTTAGTAAAGTTCTGGAATATGGCCAATTAGGAAGGAACTCGGCGAGTTCTTAGCCGATTATGATGAAATTCGATATGTAGGATGAAAGTAGGATTTAAAAATGATTTTTTGGGAAAGTTCTGGAATAAGGCCGGTAAGGTTCCCTACTTGAATATTTCTAAGGAGAGAAATAGAATTTTCCTTCACTTAATGGTTTTTTTTTAATTGCTGCTTTTCTCATCTTATTAAAATAATCATTGACTTGATCGAGTTTACTGTCAGTAAAATTTATTTTCATCTATTTTTATAGATGATTTATTTTCATCTTCTACTAAATATTACTTTTCTTCACTTTAGAATCTATGTGAGAAAAATTAATTAAAAAATTAAAGAAAAATAAAATTATAAAATCATTTTAAAAGCGAGATTAATCTTCCAGAACTTTCCCCAAAAATCGTTTTAAAATCCCATTCCCATCCTACATATAGAATTTCATCATAATCAGTTAAGAACTCACCGAGATCCTCCCTAATTGGCCATATTCCAGAACTTTCCTAACAAATCATTTTAAGTTTAAATCACATGTCAAAATATCCTGTTTTGAAATATCCAGTTTTGTACCATATCTCGTTTTGCACCTTATCTCGTTTTAAATATCCAGTTTTGAATTATCCTGTTTCGTCAAATCCAGTTGTAAAATATTCAGTTTCGACCGGTACCCTATAAATACATAAGTACTACCATCTTAAGAAAAAAAAGTTTACCCATTGATGTTTCAGATGTCGGGTCGATAGGATCGTCAACATTTAGTATACATATATGACATTTAGGCGATTACACATATAAAAATGGTTTGATTATTTTAAAACGATACTAGTAGCGACATCTAGCACGTCAATGGGCTAACATATCATTGTACTATGCGTATTTATATTATGCTAAATTGTAAAAAAACATTCCAGAAAAGTTGCATCATTAACTATGATCCAAGCCAGGTAAACCAACAAAAAATAAAAAATTGTAAAGGCCGATTTCACAACTTCCTGTCATTTCAAAATTGTTTGAAAAATTATTGCTTATGCCAATAATAGAATATTCGAATTTAATTCCATCACACCAATTTGGACTAAAAGAAAATCACTCTACTATATATAAAAACACAATTAAAAATGGGCAGATATGTTTCAGAATCCTCATAAATATAGCACAAGTCGACAAAGTTTGGCATCAAGGGCTTGAATACAAATTGCACCAAGATTTACCTAAACAGTTCTACCTAATTCTTAAATCGTATATATATATATCAGATCGAGATTTCCGTGTAAAACCCATAAGTACTCTGAAATATAGAAAATACCAGCAGGTATAACACAAGATATTATATTGTACATCATGTACACCAGAGCTTTACCTAATACAGAAGGCAAAGAAATGCCGCATAAACGAACCAAAATCGGTTTATGTAAACTACACAACCCACAAAGTTAAATGGATTTTGGTAGAACTTAATTCACGGCCAGTCCTATATTCAACCTACATACCTCAGCATGACCTTCGATTAAAGACTAAAATGTAAAGTTCGCACAATTCATAAGAAATTGCTATTGTATCGGATAATTCTAAAACCAGTATGGACCTATGTTGGGATTTCCAAAACGATAAATGTGCAAATGATACAATGTCTTACAAAACCATGGAATATTGGCACCATGGAATATTGGAAATGATAACCATCAAATTCATTGTATCTAACATATTCCAGAAAAGAATCACAGCTGTCTCTGCAGGGCCTCGTCGCATATATACCGCAAAGGGATTGCATTATTGGTTCATGTTCTGCCACGGATGATTCAGTCAAAGCTATAGCTTTCAAGGATCTGAAATTTATATATGGATCTAAGTTTGATGTCTCTACCAAATGTCTGCATCAGTTGTCTTTTGTCCTTAAATTGGAGCTAATGAGGAAGAGCTGAACTGCCGTTTTCTTGTTTCAGTCAACCAGGAGATTAGTCGGCTTAACATTGTTTTACTTAAGATTGGCGTTGACCCAGCGTTGTTCAACAAATTGTTTTAATTTGACATCTGGCCAACCGGAATTTTAGTGAGAAAGTACCAGTCCTAAATATTTGGAACAATTGGAAGTGCTCGTAATCGTGTTGACGTTTCAAAAATTAATGGTTTTCTTAATTTCTACACCTTTTAGAATAATCAGATTTAGTTCTGCCTTTAGGGTAGCAATGGGCATAAAAGAGATAATCTCGAAAGTTGCAAGGAGGACGTTAAACATAGAATTTGCGTACCTAATCGAAAATTGAAATGAGACAACCATGTGAATGGCCTTAACAGACATCCTGTAGTAATGGTAATAGAAGACGAGATTATACACACAATTACAAATGCACAAGAGAAGGGATGATGAAATGCAACTAAGTAGTCGTTCTATTGGTAGAGCATAAAGACCACATGACAATTATGTAGTGACCAGTTGAGGTTTATGTAAACAGAAATTAGAAGGATTTGTTTACCGAAACTGCGTATCATGATGTATCTTGGCAAATAGAAATGTAGGAAAACTTGTAAGTACAAATGGTAGGATTTGCTAATCTCCCTGCAGAATAGTATCAGACACGCAGAAATGACATTTACTTCATCCGGATTTTGTATTGCAATCAACATCGGATACAACATATAATCATAACAATCGGTGTGCCAATAGCATTATAATACCTATGCCCTTACAAGCAATATCCAAACCAGATGATTGGTACAAGCACATGGGTTTTTGAATGCGTCATGGCAGCGCAGTATTCAACGATCCTAATTTAAAGTAATGTTTGAGACTATAATGAGAGATCAGAAATGGGTTAAAATAGCCGAGCTTATCAACGAAGAATTTATGAACTGCTTTATGGAAGAGAGAAGCAAATTAACGGAAGAAACCAAAGAAACATATTAAACGTTCATGAGAAGAATAAGAGGCAACATAACCGAAAAGAAAGAATCCTTATTATCAATTATAACTTCATTATAGTTGGTTTTACTAAAATTCTAGCGCCAGTCTACCCCCCGAAATTTGTAATATGTTCGCTGACTTTTTCAAGTTTGTATATGAACCTTTGTTTATTTCTGAAAGTTCCCTTTTAGATTGTCTTAATTGCAGGATAGAATTCTCCGCATTCTCATTAAGATTGCACCGAAGGTCTGGCTGATTCTCTTACTTCTACTTTCAATTAAAGCTTTCATTGAAGGTTTTTCAGATCCCTGGAAGATTTCCTTTCTAAGACTGATTTTTAAAACTGGAAAAGGAGGCCTATATTACTAGAAGATACAAGATTCCATCTCTCATTATTTCCGTGTAGCGACTGACATGTTTCCGGGTAGTCACATTAGTCCAATTCTGTTTTCGTTATTTGCTGAAGATATTGCTAAATGTTATAATTTCAATGTTCCATTAAAAAAATGTATACTAAAGATATTAAAATCGTAGAATCAATTAGTACCTTAACTGATTGCATGAGATTTCAAGAGGCCTTGGATAAATTTTCGATTTGGACGTTTTAAAACAAATTGTCTTTAAATGTGAGTAAATGCAAGACTCTCTCCATCGAAAGAGTTAATTTTTAGGGCCCTACATTTGCTGAGCTTTTAAACGTAATTGGAAGGATTTTTGTGATCCGATCACACAGATCAAGCTGTATGTGTATTTGAACACCCAATTCTAGAGAATGCCTCTCAGACTTGATCACTGTTTTATTAATGCTATTTAAATTAAATTTAAGCATGCAATTGCGGTCCGGGATAGGACCATACAGCTCACTGTATAGGTAACTTTTGTTTGTAAATGAATAAATAAAGCACTTCCGGCTTTCTTCCTTTCCCGGCACGTAAAATATATGTTTCTAGGAACTTTAGTACTTTACACCAAATTTCTGGCTCCCTAACACATTGTAGATCAGTGTTCTCACTTTTCTAAACAACAAATTGCATTTATGATTTTTAAGCTTCCAGAATGGGAATAAAACATTTTAAAACAAAACCAGAATGCTTCCTCCAATTTTACGTTATAGGGAGATTTGAAAATTTTATATTTTTAGAACAGAACTCTTCTTCAGAAAGATAATAAAGTGAACTAAATTTTCTAATTTAGAAAATTAGGTTGTTTGAAATTTTGCGTAACTAACACGACAGATTCATTCAAAAAATATGTAGGTCAACCCCTAAATTATTGTAACATGACCCACAATTTCTTACATTTCTTAAGTTATAAAGACCAAAACTCAAACATTTTAAGTAAAAGTGACCACACAATTTAAGATATAGGATGACAGCGCAAAGCTCATTATAACAGTGTGAGAGAAGATACGAAAGTCCGGGTATGGCTTTTTGACTCTTCCATACATCCACCCGGTTGTCACCCATGGTATAATTGAGGTATTCATATATTGCAAATATAAACAAGAAGTAATGATATCAAGGTTGAAATGTTTATGTTATGTTACCAAATTTGATGACGATCGCACATAATAAATCAAAGGTCACAATACCAAATTTTAATTACTCAACATAAATTATGTTTATGCTCTTATTATGATAAACAATCACAACAATCATATATAATCTTATAAAAACAATTAACTGTCATATTCGCTAATCCGTTTGCTGATTGATGAATTTTCAATAAATATATTGCCATCAAAATTATAATCGAATTGTACGTCTCTATATCGTTATAGAAAATTTGATTGTGTTGCAATATGATTCCGGTAAGTAAATAATAAACGATGCGTTGTTGTTATCAACGTCGTACATAAAGCACATGCTATTAACCGCACTCAACAAAGTACATATAGGGAAAAAATGTGCACGATTTTCAATATCTTTGCGGTGGAAATTTACTTTTGTAAAATTAAACCATGATAAAATAAAACAAAACATAATAACATATTAACCTGTTGACTGACAAGTGAGAATATATGTGTATATATGAACATGTAGAATTTATAAATTTACGGTCAATACTAGGTTTGATTTATAACGACATAATTCGTTTTAAGTTTACCTAGTAGACAAAAAGGAAGTCGTAGAAGTATTTGTTGACAAAATAGTTTTTATAGTTTACCGGAAGGGTTAACAAACTAGGTCGTATATCGATATTGATATTGATGTGTATTATACTATTAATTGGATGCTCCTCGACTTGGATTTCAAAAAATTCAATTAACTAATAAAAGAAAGCATCAAATGTAGGGGAAACATACAAAAATATTAGAATACGACTACAAAACCCGCGTGGGTAAACAAAATATTTTTCAGCCTACTGTATGTAATTACTAACGCTTTAAACGTCAAAAAATTAAATGTGTTAAATATTTGTGTGGTGGTCTAAATTTAACAAGTTAACAATTTAGTTCAAATAAATTTTAATAATTAAAACTTGGAAGGTTTGTTTCTCTACTTTATACTCTAGACACACTACAATTTTAAAAATAAGAGAAATTTTTCGAGATAACACACAGCGTGTCGCCTACATCAGATAATATAACGAAAGTTATTTGAGAAGTTCTGATAGATAATATTCAGTTTAATTTCAGTTTATTGTCAAGGAGGTTAGGCAGGTATATATGAGAAAATAAAAACAAATATGGATTGTGATCCGGACATTATTTACGCTCTTATGTTACGTTATCATTCGATCGAGACCTTACAACCTCCAGAACTTATCAAAACGCCGGTACATTACAAAATCAACGCTTTAGCACTTGAAGAACCTAGCTGATCAGGGAATGATATAAAAGTGTCATAATACTCCGTACAGAGAGGACTTTGGTGTCGGTGTTTTAATTTATTTTTTCCTTAAGCACCATGACTTCCACCCTATCAACATAAGGATGTACAATTAACGTTAAAAACGTAAAAATTCAATATCATGCTTATTAATGTCCATTAACGAAGCAAAAACAAGTCTGATGATTTAAAGAATATTTACGACGATTGTAAAGAATATGGGATGTAATTGGAATCTTGAAAAGAAGCGATAGCTAGATTATACCAAAAGAGCCCCAAATAACGAATAGTTAAAAAAAAAAATCCTGTAACAATAACCAGCCAGCATATGGAACAAATCAAACAGTCATTGAGACCGAAATTAGGAAATGCAAATGAAGATTAATTGGCCACACGCTAAGGAAGTCACCGAATGATGTCACAAGAAGAGTTCTGGAGTGGAATCCACAAGAAAAGAAGAAAGTTGGACGACCACCTATCATGGAAAATAACTATATATGCTAGCAGTGAAACAACACGGGAGATCATGGGCGGAAATTATACCAGTAGCGCCCAACAGGGTTAGATGGTTCAGTCTAGTAGACTTCTTATGGTCCGTAAATTGGAGACTAAGGAAAAAATAAAATAAAAAATACGTCGTAGAGCAAAAGGATTTCAAAACTCATGGAGACAACCACCGACGAATCAAGCTTCTTGGAGTTAAACGCACATATATTATGGCAAACCCCTAAAATGGAATGAAAAAAACAAAAAAGTCTTAATGGCCGGAAAATATTTGACCATAAAGATGACGTAACCTCTAAAAGGGTTGGAGGAATCAGATATGAAACAGAAGAGATTTATATAAATTGCAAACTCGTTTAACTTTAGTGAATATTTCACAAAAATGTTTTTAGGGCCAGGCATTTACTCGCGGAAACTAGCTTGAGGAAGCTTGGGGATAGATAAACTGGGAAAGTGTTTTGTCTATAAATTGGCGCTTCTTAAATAAATATTTTCGATAACAAACAAGTCTTAGATGTATTCGATTTCGGATGGGATTTATTATTAAATAATTAGAAATCAAAATCAATTGATATAAATTAATTAGAAGCTCTCCGCCTATGTGAGTGAGATAAAATAGATTCAAAGGAACACAAAAGCCGAATGAACATGGCGGTTTTTACTAGACATGCAACCAATTTCTAAAATAATTATTATGAACTTGTATAAATCTGATGTCCAACAGGTGGTGTCTATGCAAGTATATATAACAGATCAAGGAACACCGCTGCTGGAAAATAATTGATTTACCAAAATCTGACTGTTTCATGAAATAATAGCTAAAAGCCGACTTATATTCAGAGTGTTTGCAGAGGTGGTATGCTCCTCATCATTACAGTAGTTGTAGAGATATCTGATTTAGCGGAGCTACTCTTATTTTCGAAGCTTTAAGTTAGTGGTGATTTTACCGTAAAAACGTTCGAGATGAACGTAAGCGCAGCTAGCATATGCTGTAAGTTCTGAAGCATCGCAAAATGAATGGTAAGTTATAACGATGCTACTTGTCTTTAAGTCTACAAAAACCTGAGAATGCAAAACCTCTCAAGTTTAGACAAAGCATTCCTTAAAATACACCAATGTTGTTCAATTTATAGTGAAAACTAGTCGTCCCAATCCAGTTTCTGTAGCCATAGGTATGGAAATAATAGTATTTGTCAAGAAGAACGTAAAATTGGAAATATCTCCTTTTGGATTCCAGTTTAATCCAAGAGTCTTAATGATAGACAACCCAACATCGAACTCTAATGGCCTCGTACTGGTTGATACATAAATTAAAATATAGGTGCCGCTAGTTGATAAATACTTATATGAGCAATAATAGTTAGCAGGAGATCTTTCGTAAAAGATCTTCCGTAAGTGAGGTCGGAAAAATGTTGCCTTCAAATAATACTTTAAAAGTCCCTTTCCACTTCATTTATCCATACATAACGGAAAATAATACCCCGTATCAGCTATTATCATAATGTAGTTTTTCCTTAATCAGAGCAAACTGTTGACTAGGCTCTTATGAAGTTTTAGACCAGTTAACTTAACAGAACTTGATTTTGCGGAACCGTTAAATACAACCCTTAGCTTCATATAGTTGTTCTACTCATTTGTATGACCGCATGGTGTGGGATATAGAATATACTGCTCCATTCAATGTTGGTTTTTGAGTCAATACTATTTTCATGTGCCCTAGACCGAGCTTTAGCTATAAAATCTCCGTATTCCTTTTTTTAAATAGGGGACAATAGTCTGGTTTTTGCTTGTTTAAATGAGTAATTCAACTCAGGTTTGTCGTGAAATGCTAATAGCACATTATATTTTCCCACAAAGTTAGCAATTTGCATCTTTCGGAGAGTTTTCTACAATGATAAGAATTTCCTTCAACTGACAGAATTATTTAGCTTTGTGTGAATAGCAGCATGCTGACATGTCTGACCTTTGTTTAAATTTTAAAATTAGTGCAGTAAACAATATGGCTTTTTCTCCATTATATCTGAAGATGAGTTGCAGTTTCATTATTCCTATAGTAGCACCAAGTTGAGCGCAGCTTTTGCTGATAAAAGTGGAATGTAACTCGGAATCAAATAAAGTTCGTGCAAGTTACAGTTTGCCGAAGACATTTTTTAAATGAATCAAAGCGATAGGTAACAACGTTTGGATTTGATTTAATAGGGGAGAACAGGAAACGCAGGTTTAGTCACATATAAACCAAGTACATGATTGCTTTGAATTGATAAATTAGTTATCTAATAGGTTCTTGATAGTAGTTTTCACAGACGTATGCGAATGGTAGTTTATCTGATTGTGAATCATGGTATGATTTAGCCGAGCTCAAATAGTCTACTTGTAACGAGCAGTTTGTGACATAGTGGCCACTAAACAGCAAAACTATTTTCTTCCCTTTTGCTTCAATGTTTGAAATCGGGCTGAAGCATTTGCTTAGCTTTTTTCAATGGACAAGAAACGAGACTCTCCGTTTTCTCCGTGACTCTAACCCACCAGCATGCACTACTATTACTTCAGCAATTCCTAAAGGTTTTTGATCCCGAGTTGTTTTTATAGTTCTTAACACTCTTTACCCAAATAATGCAAATGGTCCTGATGGAGTGCTATCAAGTCTTTTAAAAATCTGCCATTTATCTCTGCGTAAATCCTTTAGCAAAGTTTTTTCAATGAATTTTGTAGCTTTGGAGCATTTTCCATTCATACTTTATGGCGTTTTCTTAGCATTGACCGCTTAGTTGTTTTGACCAGTTGTTTTCGATTGGATGCTTTCCCTAGACAATATGTTTAATGAAAAAAGTATCCAACAGGACAGGACTCGGCAAGAAAAAGACAGTCGAAGAGATTATATTGAGACTTAAACCTTAGTCAATATATCGGGGGCGTTGGTAGAGACCCTATATGTTTATAGGGAAAAATAAAAATACCGAATAATCTAATTAAATGTTCAACTTTAATTATCTCTGTAACTAGCTAAATTAAACTTTTCCAAATATAACTTTTTTTTAAATTGTATAGGCAATAATTTAATCATTTAACCTCTCACTGCAACACTTTATTAGGGTATATTACGAAAAAAATTGTCAACACGTGGTTTTAATATAAATACATACACACACATATGTAACGGTAAATTTAATCAAAATACAACTATATGCGAATCAACTCACCCGCTTTACTTGATGCTTCACTATCGCCCAGCTCGACTAAATTTTTTTGTATATTCAAATAAAAAATACTGTACGTATTTATCACACCGAATATGAGGCCGACGCATATAAATGCACTTATCATAACCAACCATGCACGTGCTCCACCATCAGGTGGTTCATACACATCATCACCAACAATATTATTATTATTATTATTATTATTATTTCTATCACTACCAATCGCCTGATTCGTATCACAAATCGAATTTTTATTATCACTATTCACTAAATCAACGTTACGATGATTATCACTGTCACTGTCGTGATCACGATTATGATTATTATTATGATTATTACTACTACTTAAACCATTTAATCCTACTTTACTATTCGGAACAACACCATTGTCACTATTACTAGTAGTAGCATCGGGATCAACGCTATTACTTATTTTATTACTAAAATTATTTAAAATATTTTCTTCACTCATATTTTATGATTTATTTATGTATTCGACTAAAAAAAAAACGTTTAAATTTTAATTTTCACTTAAAACTTCATAATTTTATTTTAATTTTTCTTAATAAATAATTTTAAAAAATTGGATTGGACTACGAATAGAAAATTAAAATTAATAAATTCGGACTCGATGTAACCGTGCCAAAGTTTACTAGTTGACTGACTATCACAATATGATATTATGCTGCCATGCTATGCCGCTTTAGATTAGAAAACAAAAATCCAATTCTGAAAAAAAAAACATTTGATACACTCGTAGAATTTTCCGTCTTCTTCGTTTTGTACAGTACATATTAGTTTTGTAATGATTATATGTACAGTGGATCAAAGTAATGTTTATTTTGCATTTGTGATGTTTACAAAATATAAATATTAGATAAGTAGATTATTAGCACGTGTTGCATTGATAACAACGAAGAATATTTCGATTATGTGTATTAGTTTTGTTGACTCGTAAATAGATACGTAAATGTTGGTCTAGCGAATTATATTCTAAATAAATTTTATACGCAACCAAAATTTTTTTTTTTTTTTGAAAATATAGTTTACGACACATTTCAGTCAACTGTACAATTGCTTGGCATAGTTCATTTTTAATTTAATACACCGATACTTGTTGCTTAGTTCAATTCATATGCGCAATCTCCTGGCCATAATATCGATTTATGCATTGCATGTAAATTCAATATATAGCATGAAGTGGGTGTAGAAATTTAAAAGTGAAAAGACACAGGTAAAAAATGTAATACGTTATGTAATTTTTGAAAATTTTGAATACTGAGATTTTGGACGAGATAAATTTGATGGGTTTTATACTTTAGATAAATTTCATGATAAAAAAAAAGATACGGGACTGTTAGTCTTATATTTTAACGGTAAAGTTTATATATCTGCAGGTTTTTTAGAAGTCAAGGTCTCACTGATGACGTTTGCTAAGAAACACGGAGAAGCAATAATTAATGTGACAGTCATCAAAAACAGTGAACATCAAAGACAGTATCACCTGGGAGAAGAGACGCATAAATATTGAAAGGAAAATCATGAAAGAGAAACACCCAGGAAAACCAACAACCCGCAAAATGTGTAAACTGCAGCCAGTAAGACCCAGCAAACTACAGCAAGTACCAAGTAAGAAAAATAACTTTATTTAATATTTCTCCGCCTAAACCAGGTCCAATCAAATTTTCGTACGGGCTTGGCTCACGAAGGGTAGAGCTTTATCTATAAATACAAAGGCTACTAACAAAATATAATGAGTATACCACATTCAAGCTAAATGCGATAAAAGGATCCATCTGAAGGCAATGTCATCCTTATACAGATTGGTATTCCTTGCTTCCTCAGCAAAACTTGAAGACATAAAATGGTTTTATGAATCTTGAAGACATAAAATGTTTTTGCGCCACAAAAGACAACCATGTTGTGCTTCCCCCGGTGCCTAAGATAAGGTGCTGTGGCGTGATCAAATATTTTAACAAAATTTTATCTAGTCGTAATGCTTCGGATTTTATTGAAGCTCTCTAAGGAATTGAAGATAACTTTGCCTTTTCGGCAGCAACTGGTAAACTTTCCATCCGATTCCGAAGGACACTCAGCAAAGGATTTTCAACACATCGCAATTTTAAGTTCATTCGCTTAAGTTTAATCAAAATGGAATATATTCTGACAAAAGATTACGCTTGGTAGTTCTAAATTACTTTAACGTACAGAATTGTCCACAAATTAAGCCGTAGCTTGTTCATCTCTCTCTCTTATTTCTGACGACTGACTTGCTGTAGGATTTACGTCAGATAACTTGATTGACAATAACATTTTAAGATAACCAGCTACAATTATTGGTAAATCAATAATAAAATCACCAGCAATTAAATCCAAATCTGCGACAGAAAACTTCAAAGTGAGTTCCAAGTTGTTAATGGATTTTTAGCTCTATATAAAGTGAGGCAGCGTGCTTTATGTGAATGCGAGGTAAAATGCTAGCTCGGCATCGAATGCAATAGTGACAGATTTTTGATATGTTATACAGGCCAGTAAGGTCCCTTAAAAATCGATTATTATTGATAGTTGTAATGGACGCTAAAATGCAGCTAAGCATTATAATGTCAGGCTGCACATAATCAGAGCGAACACAAAAAATTGCACCTGAATTTGTTCTCTTGTGCGTATGCCTGAATCTAACATTTTTATTGTTTAATTAGATCATAAAACTCGAATCAAGATCACGTAAAAATAGAAAATACACATATAAATATACGAAATGACATGCGTTACGAAGCAACTATATACGACACACGTAATAGTACTATAATGACGCATCACCGTGTATTTAGCCATGCACATGCTAAATATTATCCGGTACAATATATAAAAATTATTATAATTTTCATATATATAATAAATAATAATCGATTGCCAAACCAGAACCAACCATCAATAATATAAAACTACAAGATGTTAGCCACAAATGCGATAAAGTCGTTAGATGTCTACCAGCTATATATACATATCACGTTACACTCATTAACGACATCAGTTTATTATATGAACTATATACCGAAATTCTTTAAAATTCAAATGTGCACTATATACATTTCATGGCCGCACATATTGCAGTTCAGTTCCATTTAATTTCACACAAAAAATGTATTACTTAACAAAAAATACTTGTTCGTCGCACAGTGTCACCAACATTATTTTCTTTTATTGGTTTCATGTACTATATGCATATTTCACTATAGCGATGAGGCTAAAAATAAATTCTATGCGCGAATTAAATTCTATACGTTGATCTATAAGAAAACATAAACTGATTTGTTGTTTCATATAAACTTGTGGCCGACTCAGACGACAGATGTGATTATTCTGTAAAAAAAAATGGCCATGACTGTATATAAAATTACAGAAAGGTGTCGTCTTACTATTGAGTAAGAAAGCGTATTTTAAATAATTGTTTTTTGAGGCCATCGCCGACTTGATCTGCAAATATGGAAATGTTTTTTCCTTCCAAATTCGTCAAGTCGCTCAAATCATCAGCCTGCTAGTATTATGGAACGCTCTACGATACATAATTTTGGAATCGAATTGATTATATGTAGATATAAATAGTGCAGTTCCAGTCCTTGGTGCCAAAATTTGGTGACATTTTGAGCTACATTTAGGAAGACACCAAAGTATATTTTGTGCTTATCAGCATTTTCGATTTTTTCCGCTATTCTGATTCTCTTTGAGCATAATATAAATACACATAGTATACCCATGGTATGTTAGCCCATTGAAGTGCTAGATGTCGCTACAGGTATCGTTTTAAAATAATTAAAATATTTTTATAAGTATAATCGCCTAAATGTTGACGATATCCTATCGACCCGACATCTGGAACCCATTGACGTTAGACTGTTTTTTTCTTATGATGGTATAGTAGTATGTGTATTTATATTATGCTTTGAGGATAGTTTTGGTTTTTGCAGGATTCGGTGTAAATATTAAGGAAATTTTTCCATGTTGCTTTTTTAATATTACTGTTAGGCAGCAGTTCATCATTCAACTATATACTGGACTTTTAAGTGCCACTTGAAGGATTATTTAATCTAATTCAATTTAATTCATGAACATAGTTCAATAGTTCGTTATTACGACGGTATTTTCAAAGCACTTGTAAATCGATGAGATCGGTAATTTATTGGTAATTTATCTCAAAATTAAGAAATATTCGTAAGTTCGTTCTCGAATATTCGCAGAGTTCTGCCAATTACAGCTAGTGTTTTTCTATTACTTCGCAATTGAAGCCACTATTATTGTGATTATTTGATAAAAACACCAACTATGCTTAAAAAGTGAGGTTAAATCAGAAGATATGAAGTGAGGTTATATCAGAAGATTTTCGTGTCGCGGCTATAATATGGCAATGGCTTAATTCGTGGTTTTTCGTTTGTCTAGATTGAGCTTCTAGACTATAGTATTGTCTTTCTAGTCTTATACATTTATAGATTTTAGAATTTGAAATCCTTTTCAAAGTCTTTAACAGCATCAGATGACTGTTGTCTAATTTGTGATTAGCCATTTTTGCCTGTTACATTAGCTTGCAGTTTTGGCAACAATTGGGTTTTACTCGGTTTGTATTTTTAGTATAATTTACTATTAAGTCTTTGCAGTTATTTGGATATATCACTTTTTCTATATCTATGATCAATTTCTATGATCAGTGATATTACAACTAATTAGATTTTACTCTGTTGTGTTACTTTTGCCTATATGTATTCTACTTATAAAGTGGCCGCATTTTGATAAATTTCCAAGTATCTGAAGAATTTGCCAAGAAACTTCTTTTGACCGTAAATATTGTATCTACCTGCTCTGCTTAAATATCCTTAATTTATTTTTTGAAATAGACAAGCAACTAGCCAGCAGGTTAGCCATGTAGGTACTACAGGCTAACCTGCTGGCTAGTTGCTTGTCTATTCCAAAAGGCAGGCCATGTAGGTACTACGTGGCAAACACTCCAATTAAAAGGACAGCAGCGCTGTCCTTTTAATTGGAGTGTTTGCCATGTAGTACCTTATAACATTATAATAACTCTTGGTTTTGGAAGACAACGATATGAAAGTGAATGAAAGTTGTAAGATATAAGAATATATTTCTATGACTTTACGTGTGAATCTAATCTAAAATCTTCGCAATAACCCAGTTACTCAACCCACTGCTTGATTCAAATTTAACGAAATCAACATCTGCCAAAAACATGAGATACAACATAATAAAATTGATCAAGTACAAAAAGGAAGTCACGACTTCTGTAAAAAAAAGTCGACATATGTAAGCCGAAAAACGAACCGAAAAATGATGATGCCGATATCTAATTTTATAGTTCACGATGTGAATCGTCATATTTTTTTATAAACAAATGACGATATACTTTAAAATTGGCAGAATATGAATTATTATGATGAATAGATTGCACTGTAAAAAATGTATAGAATCTGATTGGATTTATGAAAAAAAATATTTTGTTTTGAAAGTGAAATGGAGGATAAATTGCCGGTTAGAATATACATAAAGAATAAATATAGAATAAACCGAACGTTGCCTTTCTTCGTGTTAACGAATGTAGGTACTAAATTAAACCCGAGAAACAAACCCAAAACTAACCTTTTGTTTAAACGAATAATACCGAAGTCCGAGACCGAAATAAAATATGACCATACGTCCTATAAAATTAAAGTTTCGACTGATATTTTATTTAGTACAGTAAATGTAAACACCAATGAAGCCCACAACAACTAAAATCACAGTACATCTATAACTTCGAGCCAAAGCTCCTAACTTAAAACGCTATCTCGAAACTATCATGTAGGCGAGTAAACTCGATTGTATGGTTAAGATAAAAATAAAACGACATTCTAAAAAATTTTATACGCGGGCGAAACTCGAAATACACATCCCCGAATACGGTCATGAACAACAAACATCCGCCGTGGTATGATAAGAATCTAATTAATTTAAAAATATTAAGAACAAAGCCTATACATAGCAATTCTGATGATGAACTAAAATTAGAGACCAATAAATTAAACCTGGCAGAAAATAACTTAAATTTCGAAAGTCAATTTGAAATCATTTACTTACGAGTAAATTAAAAAGGGTCCATAAAAGCAGCTTTAGAAACTTTCGGAGGTGGGTGTGGTTTTGATGGTATTTCCACAAAAATGGAAAGTAATGAAAGTTACCCCTATTTTTAAAATTGGAGGGAAAATCGATATTCATGTTACCGAGGTATTTTATCTAAACCATCAGTTCCAAAAGTTTGACTTGTTGTAAGAATGACTTACACAAATTGATGCGGTGCAAACAAACCTTGCTAAAGCTTTTTGACTCAATTAGTCATTGCAAAGCTCTTGAACACCCATACACATTTGAATTTTTAAACCAACTCGTACTTGAGCTAACGCGTTCAGTTTATTCAATTTTTGACGATTCTAGAAAGCCAAAACTCCGAAAAATAATTTGTGATTTTTTCGAAAAAAAAACAAAATTTTGACAGTCTATAGCCTTATATATTTGGCCAAATAAGTGTTAAAATTTTTGATTTTGATTTAATTCAGAATGGTTGCAAATTCGTTAATCACAAGCTTTGGAATGACTTTAGGTCATGTTTGACGATTCTAGAAAGCCAAAACTCCGAACAATGATTTGTGATTTTTCGAAAAAAAATCCAAATTTTGATAGTTTATAGCCTTGCATATTTGGCCAAATCTTTGACGCCGTCGATAGAGTGAATTAAATGTCACGATAATATACACATAAGCGATGCTTCGTCCCAAGACATGATTTAACGTTAGATCATTCATCAGTGCCTTCAGTTTTAGCTTAAATAGACGTGCATCTAAACCGCAACAATCGGATAGCTTGGAACAATCTGGTCTGATGGATCAATCAGGAATTTGCCAAAGATCGACATTGTATTTGGAACTCTTTCGTCCATGCTTCTTGGTGATTCTTTAGTTGAAAAGACGAAATGTCGTATGCGCCCCTTAAAATTGCGTCATACTGATCTTGTTTTGAATACGTTGGCGTGTATTTCTGTATCCATCACGATGTCAATTCGGCTGCCATCTCTATAAAGATAGACAATCACGTAATTCTTGGCATCAAGACTTTACCTTAAGAAACTGAGATTGGTAAACTTTTGATCTTCAGATATTTCAGGCCAATTTGATGTTGGAGCTTTCATCTGACTGATAGCCTCGGCGTAACACAATGTTAAGGATGGGTACTGTAAATCGACAATGGAAAACCGATCGATTACATTAATAATGACTGGCGCAAGCATTTCCGATTTGCTGATAAAGAGATGCGTTCTTAAAAAGTAACAGATTATGAATGAAATGAAATGTGTAGTAAAAGAATGTAAAACGCACGCCAAAACAATTCGTTCCAGGAAATAAGCCACTCAAAATCCATTAATTTGCATAATTCAAAGATCCCGCTAATTTGATTCAATTACGTGTGTAAATATCAACATAGACTGTCATTCAATTACCAAAAAGATTCACATGATAAATGATTCATGTACACAATCATATATGCTGAACATAATAAACAAATATTTTCAAGATGAAATGGAAACCAAGCAAAATTCTTATTGATAAGCTCTATTGTTGCCTAATTAAGTGCTGTTTGCTGCTTTTTTTTAAGTACAGTTCTTTTTTTTCAGTTAATCAATTTTTAATTCTATTCTGTTTATAATCACTGTATACAATGTATATTATGTACATTATTGGTAGTGGCTTAAAAATATGTTGATTATAGCGCAGCATTATGCAAACAACCAATATCTTGAATATTTTATAAGAAATCGGTAAGATAATTTTGTTTTCAACGGAAAATACTCCTCCTGTCAAAAATTTCCCATATAAATACGGAAAATTAATGAAAAATGTTTTATACTGTTGGTGCTGGCAAAACTATATACCAGAAACGAACTCAAATTTAACAATTTTGTCGTTAACAAAAAATGAAAACGGAAACAAGTTTTAAAAATTATTTTCGTATTATATCGACTGCCTACGAGATAATTGGTAAGTTAATTTAAGTTTTAACCCAATTACGATTTAATTAAATCATTTTATTGTGCTTACGTCTATATATAGGAATAAACTATTACCGAAGTTCGTGGCCGTATTACAATAAACTGGATACTTTATACTCACACATTGGTATAATATTAGGGCTATGTGCACCACTTTTTACAATCGCGTATTTACGTAGCGCACTTGATGATTTAGACGATCTGTTAACATGCCTTATTTCATTTTTCACCGCAATACAGGGTGTCATAAAATTGCTGACTGCTCTATTTGCACACAATACTATTATAGAGCTACGGGATATTATTGTAAAAAATACGTCTATCGAAAATATACCCGAAGAATTTCATGCCATAGCGAAAAAATATAATAAACTTGCCGGACGAGTTATTAAGCTAACGATCGTCGTATATTGCTGTGCTTGGACATATTTTAATGCATATCCATTGTTCTCCTCAAAAGAATGGATTCTACCGGTGGCGTATGAAATACCAGGAATATCACATCGCGGTCATCCCGGCTATGAAATCAACTACACTTATGTATTTTATCAAACAGTTTATGCCCTTATGTTTTTGTTCGGTTTTGATGGACATATATATGTAACATCGATCTATATTGCATACCGTATGGAACTGTGTAAACAGTATTTTAAACAAATTGGTGATTTCACTACAAAATATAATACAGCCGAAAAACAGTCGGAACTTTTAATGAAATGTGCCAAGGTGCATATTGAAACGTTTATTTTTACGCAAAAATGTTCGAAAATTTATAGCCCGGCTTTATTAACTCAACTTTTAACGACTGTTGGTTTATTGTGTATGACAATGGTTCATATACGAGTGGTAATAGATAATAGTTGCTTTCCAATCGACCATCGATTATAAGTACGTAGGTGTGTGTCTTTGGTAAATTTGAACTATTCGAGGAGTTTACATGTAGCAAAGACACACAACTAATTATGTACTAATAAGTGCTTATAAGTACTACTTGCGATGGTCGATTCGAAAACAACTATAATACAAATGAATTAATGATTTTATATGCATAACTATTAATTTTTAATTTTAGAATATATACAGCAGCTCATATATGATGTTTCAAGCAGCACTTGTGCAAGTATTTTTTTATTGTTGCTGTGGCGAACTTATCGTTTCACAAGCCTCTGGGATCACAACTAGCATAACCGAAAGTAAATGGTACAATATTAGATCGGTTTCAGAACGCAAAATGATTCTGCTCATGTTGACCGGTTCACAAATACCGATTGGATTCTCCGCCGCAGGATTTTATAAACTTTCGATGGAAACTTTTACTGAGGTAAAGTATATAGTTTTAATGCTACGTGAGTGATGTTAACTATATAAATGAAACTACTTTTAGATCTGTAAAAAAGCATTCAGTTTTTTTACCTTTATGATGAACGTAATGTAATGGAAACCTCATTCGGTTATGCACTTAAGTTATACTAGGATGATAGTGTACTGAAGTAAAAACAACATTTAAGCACAAAAACACAATTCAAATCTATTTATAGTAAGAATCATATACTTACTTGGTTTCAATCTACTTTAGTAGCAATATAATAGATAACTTAAATTATGTAAATATCGTTTAAAAGTAGTAAACTCTATATTGATTCAATAAACTTATTGCCTTACTTACTTTGTAATGTTTAATTACTTACAATAAATTTATATTTTTATATTATTGATAACAAACTTGGACACAAAAATAAAATTTAGATCAAACTTTCATGTTTTCGATTGTAAAATTATTGAACTATTTTGATTAAATTACTAGCTGGCTGAGCCCGTTGCGCAGGGCGAATCTACAGACATTATAGATTGTATATTTGTAAGCGCTACGCGGTGCGCGTTGCTACGCGCTTCAAATGTAAAGTTAAATTTTCTTTATTTTATTTTAATGCGTATAAATGGCCATATTTCATATTAGCCATATAGTAAAACGGTAAATCGTTAGAAATCATCAATATGCGAGGGATTAGCACATCGGTTCCTTTGAACTTGCCGCTGATGATTGTTGCCTCGATCAAATTTCACCTTGTTCGGAAGTTGACCCAAAGGATGTGGGTGTGTCGACTATTGAAAAATTTGTTTAAACAAGTTGACGAAAATGTTAAACTAAGAAGAAAACTATGCGAAATAGAAAAAGTAACGTCGCAGCTAAGCAAAAAAGTGGTGCTGCTTAAAACAGAAAATTTAAAAAGGGGTTTACAGTGTAAGGCAAATCTAAGGAGCCTCCTAAATTAAAAGATGTTATACTCATGAAGAAGAACTAGTAAGAGAAACAGATTGGGTCGTAAAAATGAAAAGGAAAAGCTAGAAAAAGAAAGCGAAGTCGACTCCAGAAAGTGGTAAGATTCAACAAAACTCCCTCCTAAACAGCTACGAAATACCGGGAACACAACAAAATACATTTAACGAAGTAAAAGAGCCAAGCAAACCTAAAAAGAAGGCGCCGCCAACAATTACGATTATTGGCTTATCTAATTATGCATCCGTGCAAACAATAAAGAAATATGTCGCTGATAAAGAATACAGAATTGCATCACTTAATAATTTCAGGAGATTCCCTAGAGAACTTCATAACACAACAATGCTAGGAAATATTATTTATCGGCCCAATAACTACGTAATCGTTATTCCGGTAATCATACTGTTTGTCTTAATTAAATGCTTCCTAATATAAACGTATTCTTTTTCTTGACCGAACCAATCGTAAGCGATTGACATTTAGTCTTTCCCGCCTAATTTCGGACTACAATTAAAAGCTATACATCTCAAGTTTTCTATTTTGTCTCTGTCGCACTATTAGTAAATTTTTGGTTTCTCGTTTTACATTGGCTAATTTTTTTAACCTAGCCTGTCGAAACCACACTTTAGCATTTTCTTA
This sequence comes from Tipula confusa, assembly GCA_963556175.1. Lineage (NCBI taxonomy): Eukaryota > Metazoa > Arthropoda > Insecta > Diptera > Tipulidae > Tipula > Tipula confusa. The sequence goes on from OY744476.1 coordinate 217,634,472, forward strand.
CTAATATGCTCAATGGGTACTGGTACATGTATATACTAGCATACATTATGCACTGAGAAAACAAGTAAAATTTATTAAACGTCATACTTTGTTTTGGCTCTGAGTAATCGAAAAAGTTGAAAAACAAATTTGTTTTCAATTAAAACCACCTTAATATCAATTGCAATTTCAAAAAAAAATTTGCAATTAAATATATAAATACTGTGTTAATAAAATTAAGTTACAAAAATGTAAGAAACTATTTAAAAATGTACCTTATGGCTATTGTAAAAATTACGAAACACCTCGCCCTTTATTTTAGCTCTCTAAATAATGGATTCACTCTCGGCAATTGAACAACGAATTAACAATATTGACCGTATGCTTGGTCAGTTCATCGAAAACGAAGGTAAAAATGAAAATCTTACTGATTCTATAATATCGGCTAATACATTAATTTCGAGTGCAATTAATAATCGACCCAAAATCGATGCGACTGTCAAACGGGCTGATGAACTCGAAAAGTACTTGGATCCGTTGTATTTAGACGAACAAAGTGAAATTAAATCAAAGGAAGTGTATATCAATACTATAGCACCGGAATTGGCTGAAAATTTTGAAATTCTTGAAGAAATCCAAAAATTGGAAGGAACTTTGGGTGCTGAATACTTTAAAAACATTCCCGATGTAACTGACAAGTTAAAGTCGATGAATAATGCGACAAGTGAACAAATGACAAAAAATGATTTACTACAAGAAAGTTTAATTCTTGCTATGCAGCGATACAGCGAGATTCAAGAGGGCATTAAAACCTCTCTTAACTCGTTCAACGACCGTTTAGACCGTATCGAAAAACGAATTCAAAAGAAACAGAACCCTGACGAATAAATATTGGTAATAAATAAATAAATATGTAATAATTTAAATTTTTAAACTTTTTTTTAATCGGAAATCATAATTTACAATTTAATCCGTTGTGTTTGATTGGTGGCTTTACGTTCTTCAAAACGTTTTAAGGCTTCGGCACGGCCAACATTTCCTTTGCGAGCGAAACGCTGATTTCTCAAGAATTTTTGGTCCATACCTAATGTAGATTCGTGACGATTACGAACTGGACGTTTGATTCCATTTCTGTGAGCTTTGCGGTCTAAAATAAAGAGAAAATTTAAGTTGAGATCAAAGATTGACAACTAAGGTTATGTTATAAACCTTTTCAAAGAAGTTTTACATTTTCTTATATATTAACATAAATAAAACTTACTTTGATTATGATTTGTATGATTCTTTGACTTTGCCATTTTAGATTATTTATTAGAATTGATCCTGAAAGAACATAAACAAAACATTTTCACAATAATTAAACTTTCGACCCAATCAAGTTTGCTTAAATTATTCTAAAAGACTTATCATCGATTAATTTATATAAAAGATGGTGCAGATAATAATTACCTATCTATATAAACATAAACTAATATTAAATTGTTTGTAAATTAATCGATGAATTAAAATTTAAACCTCACAAAATTTATAAATAATCCTCTTACCTTTGACAAGCAACCGGAAGAGAGAAACTTAAAATTGTATGGTGGATTTTTATTATTTTGTTGCCACATTGAAAACGATAAATTACCCCAATAAGCAAATTTTAGTATGATAAATGCTATCTTGATAGTATTTAACTATAATCATACTGTCATAGTATATCGGCAACTAAAGTATATCTATAATATAATAAAATGCTAATTAGAGGTACACCGACCGAATCACCTTTAAAGAAAGTCTTATTAATTTCGCAAAATACTTTTTATTAGTTCGAAATGAGTTTAATCTTACAAAATATTAAAAATACTAAAATAAATGTACAAAAAATGGCAGTTTAAAATCAAACTATTAATGTAACCACCATTTTTCGCGAGCCTAGAATGCTTCCACAAAATACTGATTTTTATAAATACATTTTGGAATGAGTATGTCTTTTATCGTTTACTAATTATTCAATTTTATATCGTATTATATTATATCACATAAAATTATGTCATTGCATTGAGACTTGTGCATTATTTGTATAAATGTTAGGAACGGCCACTACACAAGCACCAGCCCGATTAAAATTTAACGGACTTAGTTGAAACCATTCGTTGCTTTCTGGATCGTATTGTTCAACTGTTTTTAAATATTGGTTACCATCATAGCCTCCGACTGCAATTAAACGGTCACCGAGTAGTGCAATACCAATTGCATCTCGTGCTATACTGAGAGAAGCGATTACCGTCCATGTATCGCTGGATGGATGGTACCGTTCAACTGTTTCAGTACGACATACTGCTGGATTAGTGGCTGGACAATCGTGACCTCCTAATGCATAGAGATATCCGTTTGCAACACCAACTCCAACGCCACCTCGTCGTTTATTCATTGGAGCTCGCATAGTCCATTTGTTGGTGTGTGGATCATAACATTCCACAGAGCGATGACAAACGGTACCATCCCTACCGCCTACCACATATAAACGACCTCCAAGTACTGCGACACCAGCTGTTGATCGTAACGCCGACATTGGAGCTACATAATTCCAAGAACGAGCAATTGGATCCCATCGCTCAACCGTATTTAAATAACTCCAACCATCATGACCTCCAACCGCATATAGAGGACCTTCTAAAACAGCAACCCCCAATCCATGTCGATGGGTTCCCATGGAAGCGATACAACTCCATGACATCGAATTTAAATCTAAGCTCTCGACTGTGTTAAGAGTTTTTAGGCCATCACGACCACCAACGATTATCAGTTTATCCTCAACAACTGCAACACCAAATTGAAGTCTCCTAGCGGTCATATTATTCAAAAGACTCCACTTATCTAGTCGTGGACAATAACTTTCAATACTTGTAGCACCTTTATGCGCATCCATTCCACCAACGGCCAGAATTCGCCCAATAGTCGATTTTCGTGGCCGAGTGCGTTGCGTTGAAATAAGCGAACGTCTCTCTGGCAACAAATGCCATTTTAGCGCCTCCATGATCAGCTGTTGACATCCATTTGTGCCGCACAATGATTCAACATGATCTGCAATAAAAGCGGGTTGAAGCAACGGTAGCCTAATTAAACCCAAGAGCTCCGGTATATACTTTTCCCGGGTGGCTTGTTCAAACTGAATCCATGACATAAGAGCATAAAATACATCCTGCTCCGAGGGAACATTCAAATCATCACTGCTTAATAAATTCGAAAGTTGTTCGACGCTTAATTTAAAGAATTCTTGATTGCGTGATACCTGCATAAAATGTTGGCATGCAAAGGAGCGAGCCAACTTTAAAAGTGTGTTACAATTTTGTTGGTCTGCAAATAGGGCAAATCCAAGGCAGTTGGAGGGGTGCAACTGACGAGCTAAAAAATTACAACATGCTGTAACAACGGAGCTAAATTGTAGTAAACAAGCGGTCGCTAAAAGAGTTTCAACCGTATCTTCACATATTTCAATGGATCCTGTAACGATAAAATATAGAAATTTATTATTACGAAGTAATCAAGCTGTGGGAGATAATCAAGGTTGATTTGGTAAATAATTATTGTAAATTAACATTTAATGATTCACACCTGTGTAACAAAATTGAACAAGTAAATTTAATGCGTCTCCATTTACATCGACCAAGACGATTTCATTTTCTTTAGACTCCCGCAAATTTCCGGTGAACATAGTGGAGAAATAGGCACTGGTTGCTGATAGAACTAGTCGATGTGCAGCAATTCTAAACATGTTACGAAATTAATATATCATAAATGAATTCAACTATGCAAAATTGTACCTTTTTTCATCACGTCCAGCAATCAAAACCACATCACAGAGCTGTTGATTCTCTAAATAGTCTTGCATTCGTTTAAGTGTCGTAGTCGCATGATCCGGGCATCGAAATTCATCTAAACTTCCTGCCGATACAAGGCTTACCATACTAAATTCCATGGTCATGGAGACCGATGCATCATCAGTGCCTAAACTAATTCGGGCACTTGAAGTAGTCGATTCACGACCTGGACTCCCTTTGCACGACATTTTTTTGACACTCGGCTCTTTGTATATAATTATCAATGGTTTTAAAATGCTTAATATAAATCTTCAACGATCACACACAAACTCAAACTCTTTGTCTTCTTATGAACGACAATTAACGGTGTATTAATATACATAAAACATTTTTTTAATTTTTTGCTTTATTTAATTTATTTAAATTTAAATACACAAAACAAAAAAAAAGTGCAATCGAACCCAACTCTATTTACTCTCTATTATATATTTGTGATTCTCTGTTTGTGTATGCTAATTTTATAGCAACTACTAACTACCTACTATAAAAAGTATCTGTCAGTGTCAATCACATAACCTCACTATTGAATGTAATAATAGACCATCGAATTTAATGATTTTAGATCGATCATCGATGCTATGGAAATTCCTTCCAAGGATGAGAAATAATTACCAAAATATAATTTGCAATTAATTTATTTTCTTTCTTTACATTTAAGTATAATTATTATAATTCCCTAATCCCCATTCTCCCCAGGCACTGGCTTTTCTAACTGTCGAGCAATCCAATCAAAATAAATCGCGACGTTCAAAAATACATCAGGTTTTCCGGTACCACAATTTGTAACCCGATTTAAAACACCAACCAGTGTTCCGTTTAATACCAATGGTCCTCCAATATCTCCGTTACACGCACCTTGCTGAGCTTTAATTAATGCACAAAAATGATTTTCAGTGATCACCGCATTATCCTGATAGTACTTCTTGCATTCCGAATTTGTAAGCACCTTTTGATACACGACTTGCAGATCATTTGTCCGCTCTTCGTTTGACGCATCCAAGTATCCCCATCCATAAAAATCGGTAACACTATTCGATTTTAGCACAATATTTTTACTATACGAAATCACTTTAATTTTGTTGGTAATCGAAAAAGTTTCAACAATTTTTATAATGCCTATATCATTATTTAGTGACTCATCGTTGAAATTTTCGTGGGCTACCGTGTAGTCGATTTGATAACGCTTTGAATTTGTGAATAATTTTTGTGTTCCAGCCAAAATTTTATTTGGATTATTGTATAATATGCAAGTGGCTGACGTAATGATGAATTGAGTGCTTATTATTGCCCCACCACAAATATGATCCGTATCACGTTGAACTGAAACAATGAATGGTGCTGAATTTGGTGATGCTGTCTGTCCGCCAACTATTCGAGGTTGTAGTACACTATAACCGTTTACGAGATTTGTGACGAGTATACCGGCCAATAGTTGAAAAATCGCAATTTTAATCATTTTGCTACGATTGAATTTAATAAACTGTGGTGCAATGATGTGGAAGGCAAAGTATTTATATGTTCTTCAGATTCAAGTGAATTGCGGGTACTTGAAATTTCCCATATTTTAATAGCGAGTTGTTATCGAGTGTTTGTTTTTTACTTATCAGAGCATGTATTTACATTCCAATTCATCAAAACTTTTGGTGCAGGATTGTATTGGAAATGATTCCATGCAGATGAATCACAAAACATGTTCCTCGTATTTACGTTTTAATATTTTATTTTATTTGGCTTTGTGCACAACCTTTAAAAATTCTAGATTCCAAATCAAACACAGCTTTTTCCACAAGCTCGGAATTTCTCGCGCTCAAGCTTGGTAACATAGGTATCAGATTCGGTTTCTGTTTCAGAATTCACACTTAATAATTCTATACTTTCATTAAAAAGATTGTCCATTGGACTTTGAGATATTTCATCATAGTAATGACAAACCGATGGTTCATAGCCTCCGACTACTTTTAGATAGTTCGCCAGCTGAACAGATGGAATTGCCCCACGCTTTAGTTTTTTCTTTTTAGTATAGCTATTTAAATTGTAATCATTTTTATTAAAATGATCGGAGCATACTCGGGCAGAGTCTGCATTGAATGTGTCTGTTCTTGCCAAAGCTTCTATCCACCGTTGCCGAATTTTAGGATCAACTGGGATTCGATAAAATTTTCTGGAATCGGCGTACGTAGTTCTATTTTTATTGTTGTTATTACTACAACCAAACACTGCACAGCACACCATATTAATTACAATATTTAATTTGATAAAAATATATAATCAAAAAACTAAAATTAGTAGTAAACAAATTTGTGGACACCATAATGTCAAACCATAAAGACGTCTCGTGGTAGCGGGCGCTCTTCCACACTATAACATAGCTTTATTGGCAAAAAAATTTGAATTGGTTAAAAACTTGTTTCATCTAAGCCACAGCTTCTTGAACCAGTCTTAACGTCTTCAATATTATTGAAACGAAACAATAATACTTTTAATTTAATACCAAAAATTAACATAATTTTATTTCTTTCGGTTTACATGTTTCAAAACTGATCCATGGATTTAATAATGTAGTACGTGAATTACAAAATTATAACAATTTTAAAAAATTACAAAAACCAAATCAAGAATCACAGGAATATTAGTGTAGTACTGTAAAGTAAAGTACATATAAATTATATAATATGTATCAAAATGGGTTATATGAAATCCGAAAATGTTCCTTTTTTTAGATTAATGTAGACTGACTTGAATACTTTGCAGCAATTGTTTCTCATTGTCGGTTAATTGTTCGAAAAACGCACCAAAATGTTCATCCCGGCTAAATGTACGTAAAAAGTTTACTAAATTTTCTTCCATGTTCGTCGAGCCAAAATTAATATCTTGCATTAGTTCGAGCATCATTTTATCATTTTCATCTTCATCGTCGTCATAAAGCAAATCGGCCATTTTAAGCGATTTCTTTTCTGGCGAAATAGTGTTAAGCCCATTTTCATTATCTCCATCTTCATCATCGCCGGCTTCTTCATCGTCCTCATCATCCGTCCATTCGTCATTAGCATCTGTGCTAGCCTCTTTCAAATTCAATAGCTCATTTAGTAATAGCTTGAAAATTTTCACCAAAATGGGAACAGACATCCATTGCTGTTGAGACTGTGTCGAAGCGGTTTGCGATCGTGTTTTTATTTTATTTGTTGGCACGTTTATCGGTTCTCGAATCATAACAGTATTTAATCGTGGATCCTGTGTCGTTATCCCATATTCGAAAAGTTTACAAAGTGCCATTATTGTGACTTTACGTTCGTAAGCGCCATAGAACATGTGCTGCCGCGTCAACCAGTTCATAAATATAAAAGTCATGGCCGGTTCTCCAGTTGGACCGGGCACGGTACTCAAGAAATTTAGTACAGCATCCATTTGAGTCAGAATTAAATGAGCAAATGTAGTGACAAGACTCATTATAACGTTTAGGGCTTCAACGAGCTGCATTTTACTGATGACCGCCTTAAGTAGTAAATCGATATTGTCGCCGAGTAAATTGCCAGCCTTTATAATTATCGTAATTACGAGTCGGCCGATAAAAACCGCAGTATATTCAGTATTCATTGGATTTAAAAGCATCGTGGTCACTTGCATAATGTAATTTAACCCTTCGCCATTTTTATACGTGCATACTTCTTCTGGAGACACGGCTATAAATGTCCGAAGACATTCACCTCCACTTTGCATAACGGAATGATCATCTGTTCCAAGGATGCATTGAACTGTGGCTGGAAATGCTGTTTCGATTAAAGCTGCACTCAAAGGAGGCGTTGAATATTTAACAATGGTTTGTAATACATCAAGAGCGATTTGCTGCATCGCACAATTTGCCTGATTACCTTGTAAATTCAATATGCTAACCAATGTCGGAATGATTCGATCTTGCAGTGGTTGTAAACAGTACGGATTTTGTGAGAATATTTTTAATAAATCCTGAACCAATTCTAGAATGTAAGGATCATCGTGGTATTTTAAGAAAATTGCAATGGTTAGCGGAATTACTTTATTCTGCACAGATGCTGTAAAATTTATATCGAACGAGACGACGACGGAAAGTGTTTCAAGGACCAGTCCAAGAACCGTGTTTTTACATTGATTCACAACTTGCATAATTCCTTCAAGAAATCCTTCCAATTTTGATGTCACTAATGATCGACGATCGTCGGATGCCTCTTTTAAATTATCGCAGAATCCGTAAATAGCTCTCATGGCCGTAATTCTCAGCACTAATGGTTTGTCTTGAGATACACTAGCATGAGTAGCATCTAGAATTTCACTCAACATCTGCACATTAAATAGTTCAGATTGAACAAATCGAGTCAAGGCCCAAATACATCGCCCTGATAAGAACGGCGATAGCTGATAATCCATTAGGCTACGCACCAAATTAAGATATTGGAGTAGATTGAAATTATCCTTCTTTTCAAGAATTAAATTCGAAAATGATCCAACTGCTAGCATACATGATTCATGGATTTTCCACCAATTTGGATTACCTGCCGATTTCTCGGCTTCAGCCACATTGACGTGTCTCGATAGGGCGTCCGAAAGTGATGACAAAAATTTCGTTTCAAATTCCTGTCCTAAATTCATTAAAACATCCTGACCCGACACACGAATCGAAAAATCATTACCATCTTCATCCTCATCCTCGACGAATTTCTCAACGTTTTCGGTCCAAGAATCTATCTGCTCTTGTGTAATTTGCATATAAACGATCATGATATAGATCAAATCTGTGAGCACGTTCTTAATATTCCCTTTAAATTTACGTGATTCAATTATGGAGGATATAAATTCAAATAGCTGTAGTATCATCACTTGGAAATCATCTTCTTCTTCAACGCTTGTATCTCCTGCATCTACAAATGGGTTTTGTTCAGTCTCGTTAACAGTCACTTTGACATATATATCGGCGGTGTGAGTTAGTAGTTGCCATATTGGTGGAAGAATTTGTTGTATATACTGATGAATAAATTTCGGCATATCAGTTACCATGTACGCCAAGACTTTAATGATTTCCGATTTTAGGGTGAAATTGCTGGATACGTTATCGGTGACGCCGTTTATTAATTTTTCCATAAAAGCAGGAAGTATTGGATTTAATAAGATGGCCTGATCCTGTTTCGATGTAACGTGCGTATTTATAGATTTTAAAAGACTTTTGAAAATCTGAACGGCTGAGCTACGTGTCTTAACACTGTACACAGTTTCCGCTTCGAAAATACGATAAACTTCTGACAATATAATTGGTCCCACTTCTGATATTTGAGTATTCAGCTCGTACGTGAATTCGACAAGAACTTGCATGGCTCCGTGGATCGAATTTTCGGTTCCACCCAAACACTTAACGATTATGTCGAAGAGTTCATTCCAGTTGTCAGGCCAGTCCCATGATGCGATTGTAGATATAGAATATGCAACAGATGTACGAATCTATGAGTAAATATTACATTTTATAGTTCTATCGTTTAAACGACTAGTGAAAAAGTTTACCTTACTATTTGGATCGTACAAGCCGTTCGGCAAAATATTCTTTATCATTTTTTTCGCTTGATCTGTGGCAATTACCTTCATTACGTCTTCTTCTTTTTCGACCCAATGCATTTCAACATACTTTTTAAGCATTACCGATGCTAACTGGCGTAATCCAAGGTCAAATGATTGATTCATTGTGAATTCAGCCAAATATACTCCATAACCTAAAAATTTTACACACTTATTAATGCCTGTTTTACGGAAAATGTAAATAATTTACCTTCTGTATATTCTAATTGTTTAACATGTTCTTCAGCCGCTTGCCGCACTCCCGTATTAGGGCTCAAAATATTTTGCAACTCCTCATACAGTGCTTGTTTGATTGAATCTGCATTTTGGAACGTTACAGACATATTGACGAGTAATTATAGTTGATTGTACGTTTATTTGATCAACACTTTATTTTAAACACGCTTTAAACTTAAAAAATTAAAAACTTCTTTTATCTTTGTGTAATTTTTGCACTCAAAATACAGAAATGCGGCTTTAATGACTGACAGCAGCAGAAGCAGAATGTGAAATGAATTATAAAGTATGGGTACACTGACTACTTTTGTAGGGTAAAATCTAAGCCAAGACAAGAACCATTGTAAATGGCGGGAAACTAAATTGATTGCAGATTGCTGCATACTTTATAGCAGTTTTGTATTTTTTATGATTTTGTCAGTACATTGTAATTTAACCGATCCGATTTGAATATGTATTTATTATTAAGCGGAAACGTGGTCAGTTGTCATTGAAATATATAGATAGTAATGAATAATGATAAACAGTTTCGTTAGATGATTACAAATAACCGATAGACAAAAAATTATATTATAATGTAAAATTTGACTTTTCTTTCCCTGTCTGTTAAAGTAGAAATTGTAAGCTCAAAAGTTTTGAATTAAAACGGGTGGACAAATCCTATTAAAGTAGACAGGAAACATAAATTTAAATTCTGGTTTTATTAACAAAACCACATTCAACGTGGTCTCTTGCTTGACAAAGGCTGTACTTAAAACCTTCTTATTTTGGAGATAACACTTATTCTAAAAATGGTATTTTTAAATAAATTGCAAATGATACCGCTGCATCTCTATCTGAAACATATAGAACGGCAATATTTGTGTTTGGTAGCGGTTTTGATTCAGGAAACTTGAAACTTGATTTGCAAAACCGTCACACTGATTTCTAAAGTTCCGCATCTACTAAGCCTTGGAAAACGATCGAAAGAAAATTTTCATTTTCTATAAATCTGATCAAAAACATTGATTCTGTGGGAAATGGCATAGGTTTTTCAAATTAAGTATCCCATTATAGTATTGCCTACTTGTGGTGTGTGTTTTATTTGCAATAAGTAAGTGAATAAGAATACAAATTTTGTGCAAGGACTGTTGTTCGACAACTGATGTGAAAAAGTTTGTGCGACACCTGTAATAAAGAGATTTCGAAATTACAGCAAATGATAAGTGATGACTTTGCTAAGATTACTTTACTTGTGTTAAAATTAGAATAGAAATTTGTAATGTGCTAGAATCAGCTTAGAGTTTTAATCAGATATACAAACGGGTTGGAGAAACAACATTTATAAGAACAAAGCTTCAATAACACTATCTCTCGTAAGCCTTGTGAGAATCATTTTACTTATGTGAAAAAAATCGGCACCGGGTGGAATCGAACCACCAACCTTTCGGTTAACAGCCGAACGCGCTAACCAATTGCGCCTCGGAGACTTGTTGATTCACCATTCGTACTAAAGAAAAGATAGCTTTTGTTTATATCTGGAGTATTATTTTCTCTAGCCCATACAGGACAAGACACATTTTCAACATTAAAGCCTAAGATAAAATAGAAATTAAAGTGTAAAGCGAGCAAGACTATTCCTCATAAGCGATAATTGCATACATTTGACAAAAAAACGCCACCGGGTGGAATCGAACCACCAACCTTTCGGTTAACAGCCGAACGCGCTAACCAATTGCGCCACGGAGGCCTGAGGTACGAAGTTTTGCAATGATGTATTCTGTTTTACAATTACCGATATTCTTAAGTCCTTAAAATGATATTGTTGAACCGAAAAGGACTATCTCGTGAGACTTGTGAGAGTCATTCGTATTAAACAAAACATCACCAGCGATTGCTAATTAACTGCAAAATGGAGACTAGTGAAACTACAACCACAATATATAAAATATATTCTTTTTTCCTTTGAGTCCAATTTTTGAGCATATAGGCTGGATTATTTTATGCTATTGGTGGTGTAGGCTACTGTTTTTATGTCTCCCTTTGGTTTGCGAAATTATTTCGCTTCTGCAAGCACAGTAAGCTGTCTTCTGACTTTTCGTTTACCTTGTAGGTTTCAGTTTAATAGGCAATGACATTCTTGTTATATCACATGATGGTTTCTTTAGTGTATGGCCTATATATCTCCACTTCCATTTACTTTTTTTCGGTCTTAATGTCTAAATGCTTCGTGTTTCAGAAGCACAGTAATATTCGACAAAGCCAAGATATACGAATTTGTGTTCATTTTCAATTTGTTAATGGTTAGTGCGATTGCAGTTGTAAATTTATTGCCTTAAATATTTCAGAGATTATGGTATCTGTACCAGCAGCTTTATTGTTGGAATGTTTCCAATAAACAAAATATCGCCACCGGGTGGAATCGAACCACCAACCTTTCGGTTAACAGCCGAACGCGCTAACCAATTGCGCCACGGAGGCGTGTTGAGATTATGTCTAAACTTACCGGTTTTTAATTCGGATTCAGTTGTCTCTTGGTTTTCTGGTTACTTACCCGATTGTATTAATTGAAGCACACAATTCGAGTTATTGGCATAAGCTGAATATACTGGATGGAGAAGTTTGAAGATGTACCTGATGTCAGTGTATCATTGTTATCCATTGCTGGTAAAAAAGTGGCATCTTTTCTTCAAAAATAACATGTTGACCACTGATTCTACCTTTACAGGACATTGATAAGAGTACAATTTGGCCAGTGTTTTGGTGTCGCGAAAGCAACACATCCATTGGCAAATGGTGAATTATTTTGCAAATTTACGTTTGTTGTTGATCTGATGTTAAAACAGTTAAGCTAAGTGGCTTAAATAGGATACCCAAGATAGCATTCATGACGGTTTATTGCACTTTTTATACTTTGTATGAAGAGCCAGAGCTGTTAGCCTGTCAAGTACTCCATAAAGATCACCTACTATATTCCCTATTATGTTGATTGCACCTCTCTTTTGTCTATAGTGCCATTTATACTTAAGTGGTCCAATTTTTTCATCCAGTTCCGATATATGTTCAGCACTTTATAGTAACTTTGCAAGATTAAAATATGCGTTTATTTTCCATTGTTTGTTAGTAAATACCGCCGAAGATTGTGTAGGTATAATTGCTTCGTGTTTTCTTCAGAAGAGGGTTTACTTTGGCAACAACTTGATATGCTTTAATTTGCCACCGATTCTAGTACTAACTTTCACGACTCTCGATAGTCTATCGTTACCAGGATGAATATTTTCTTTTTTGATCAGAACGACGTCATCTGTGTTCACCTCTAGTTCTTTGAAGTTCCATTTTTCTTGTCTTTCAAGAGTAATTAGTCGGTTGACCAATTATTCTAAAAATGTTAAACATTTTTTGTACTTACCTCCAGCGCTGAACTGAGTCATGTTTTCTTTCAGCAGGCTTGACTCGGTCTGAGCAAGGGCAAAGTACAACAAACACAAACATTATGGAAAATAAAAGTGCATCGCCATAACCACTGGCCTAAATGATAGTAGAGCAGGTGTTCCAAACAAAGTTTTAAAACTTAGGTTTACACATTGACCAAAGACTCACATGGAAAGGTCATCCATAAGATGTGAGATCTTATTGGTCAGCTGCCAAATTTGTAGGCAGTGATTATCAATTGGTCACTTCAAAGCTAAGTTGGCAGTTTTCGTACAAGTCAGGAATCTCAGGTAAACGTAACTCACTTTTAAACTGTGAAGATCTGATAAACGAAGATGAGAAAGCACAATATCAGAATCTTGTTATTAGTAGCATTACGGAAACTATAGTCTCCGTTGTGATAATGTGAATGCTCTTTGAGAGGTATTGAAAACTTCAGTTATCAGTGCTGACCAGTAGACTCTAGAGCATGGTAAAAATTAAACCCAAAAATGATTAGTTTGATTACGAGTATCGTTTTGCTGCCGAGAAACAAAATATAGCCTATACAGAAGCGCGAATACATTTTACAATCGTATAGGGAAGAACAAAGTGGTCCTGGCTAGGAGAACCACCAAGCGATTAGGAATTTTTCCAATTAGCTCTGGGGTACGGCAAGAACATGTTCTATCCCCCAAACTCTTTATTCTCATGTTATAATTCATCTTTCGTAAAAATGAAACACCTCACGACAACATCTTGTTCCATCAGTCCAACCAGGTTCTGGCATATGCAGATGATATTTGTGTAACTGGATTGGATGGCAACGGTGTCAAAGAACTACTGGATCCATTCGTACGATTCTCGGTAAATTATATATCACTGGTATCACCCAAATATATGATCACTGGTTTTAGAGACCAATACTCCATTGATTTTATTAGTCGTGACGACATATTTGAAGAAGTGACTAGTGCGCATTATATTTAGCCCCAAACGCGATGATAGCAACACTTACCAAGTTTTATTCAATCACGAGATCGGAAATTTAATGAAAATTCCTGATCTCGTTTATGAAATAAAAGGACAGCGGGTACGTAGGCTCGGTCGCGATCGGCGTCATTCCTAAGAGGATGGTTCAGCGATCTCTGAAAGGAGAGCCAACATTTGGCAGGCGCAGAATGGGTTGTCTAGGACAATATGGAGAACAAGCTCGGGATCAAATCCGATGGAGCCAAAATGTCGATGTGGTTGATCTGTAAAAATCGATTATTGTTATTGGAAAAGTTTGTTTATTGGGTTAATTTTTTTCGTCGAGTTCCGTCGAAGTTTCTTCCATTTTCTGAGTAGATATTTTCAACCTCTGGTATGCCACGTGATTGAGGTCAATAGGTCCCTTTTTTTGTTTATTTTTAAGAGACAGTTTTGGATCATCGGACCTGTGAAATAGTATAAGTCGTAAGTATGATCTCGCAAAGTTACGACAAGAGTTTACCTACAGGTCAGGAATAACAGAAATAGGTACCTAAACTACGTTTTAACTTTAAATAAAATGTGGCAAAACAAAATACACTTGGAACGTAAAAGGCACCCTGTACTAATAAAAACGATTGAACATTAAAATTAATTTTATAAAAACAACCATTATATCCAACTTTACATTACGCCAAGCCTCCAAAAATTGCGTGACCTAAAAACAGTGCAACAATAAGTTATGTAATAGTTATAAGAATTTGCTATTGTAAATAATAACAAACTGTCACCAACGTAAATTTAATTACAAAGAGTTGATATTATAAATTAATTTTTTGTAATTTACACTGAGTAAGCAAAATGTTGTTGAATCGCGCATAAAGTTCGGTACAGCGCGATAAAATAAAACGCGAATAAAACAACTTTCGATTGTAACTCGAGTGCATATTACTTCTAACACTTTTTTTTAATTAGAAATACATAATAGCTATATACAATATAGAAATGAAACTAAATACGTTTTGCTAATCTTTTGGAATAGATAAATATTTGTTTAGTCGTTCCTAACGTTTTAACCTGGAAAGTGGTGTCTTTAATTTATTTCTAATTTAATTTAAATTATTAGTGCTAAGTGCTAATTGAATATAATATTACTCAACAAATAATGGCCAATTATCATAAACCCGAAGCTAAAGTAGTCCAGGAGCTTAAAGATATTGCTCATCGCTTACGAATCCATTCGATCAATGCGACACAAGCGTCGAACTCCGGGTAAGTGATAAGATATTATATTAGTTTAGCTGTTTTGTGATTACAACCGTGATTTTATATGAAATATAAATTATATGCGGTACCCATATCGGCCGATTGCAAATTTATAGCAAACTCATCGTTACCTGTATAATATAATTTGTATAATGTTAAGCGGTGTCGATCAAAGGCAGCAAAACAAATACAGTGCGCGAAGTGAATATTTTTTATTTAGTCACATCGATCGAATGACTTTCCTGAATGTCATTTTATGCGTTCATTTATAATGAATAAAAAAAATCTAACTTAATCAAAGTGTCTTAAGTCATAATCAAAGTTCAATTCTTTCACATGTTATTCGCAATATGTGTTACAATTTCGATCGCTTTAAGTTCGATTACATAATTTTGTTACAATTACAAAGTCACGTGAATTTGCCTAAGGTTATTTAGAGGTTGCTTTTATGTACATATACCTAATCGGTTTTGTATATGAAATCAAACCGTACAATTTAAATTCAATGACCTAACAAACGACCTTAAAAATGTCTCGATAAATTATATATTGGAAAGTTAGTGCTCTAATTATATTAGTTGTCGTTGCTTTAAATATAGTTGTAAAAAAATTATCGTAAATTTTTTTTTATTTATTTATAGACATCCAACATCATGTTCATCGATGGCCGAAATTATGTCGGTCCTTTTTTTTCATACGATGCGTTACAAAGTAGCGGTACCACGTGACCCGTCTAACGATCGTTTTATTTTGTCAAAAGGACATGCAGCGCCAATTTTGTATGCGGCCTGGGCTGAAGCTGGCCTTTTTCCAATATCCGAGTTAACGAATTTACGTAAAATCGATTCAGATTTGGAGGGACATCCCACACCACGTTTAAATTTTGTTGACGTTGGTACAGGAAGTTTAGGCCAAGGTGTTGCTGTTGCAGCCGGTATGTCATACGTTGGTAAATTTTACGATAAGGCTAGTTACCGGTATGTATACATTTCTTATCACTAAGTGTGTAACCTTAAGATGAATTTCTAATTGATTTAATGATATGGAATTATAATATGAAGTGGTGTGATGTGACGCATCATCGAATTGATAAGATGTTGTATATACATAGTATAAAGATGTTGTATTAATTATTTTTTTATAGAACATATGTCCTTGTCGGCGATGGTGAATCAGCTGAAGGATCTGTATGGGAATCTCTTCACTTTGCCGGACATTATAATCTAAATAACCTATGCGTTATTTTCGATGTTAATCGATTGGGCCAATCAGAACCAACATCATTGCAACATAAAATGGAAACGTACCGTAAACGTTTAGATGCATTTGGATTCAATGCGTTAGTGGTCGATGGCCATGATGTTGAAGAATTATGTAAGGCGTTTTTTGAAGCACGATCAACAACCGATCGACCGACTGCGATCATTGCTAAAACATTTAAAGGGAAATTCTTTCCGAATATTGAAGATTTAGAGAATTGGCATGGTAAACCATTAGGAAATAACGCCGCAGAAGTAATTCAATACCTATCTGGGCTTATAAAAAATAAAGGTCCACTACAACTTCAACCCCAAGCACCTGAAGGTGTAGGTGCACCAATCGTGGATATCACAAATATAAGACTTGCATCACCACCAAATTATAAACTTGGTGAATCAATCGCAACGCGTTTTGCGTACGGGACAGCATTAGCTAAAATCGGAGCAAATAACGGTCGCGTTATTGCACTCGATGGTGACACTAAAAATTCAACGTATTCCGATCGTTTGAAACAACTTGATCCCAAGCGTTATATCGAATGTTTTATAGCTGAACAAAATTTAGTTGGCGTTGCTATAGGTGCCGGGTGCCGTGATCGTACTGTTCCATTTGTATCAACATTTGCCACGTTCTTTACGCGTGCATTCGACCAAATTCGTATGGGCGCTATTTCACAGACAAACGTCAATTTTGTTGGATCACATTGTGGTGTCAGTATTGGTGAAGATGGACCTAGTCAAATGGGGCTAGAAGATGTTGCACTATTTAGAACTATTCCGGGAAGTACAATATTCTATCCGTCGGACGCCGTTTCGTGCGAACGGTCGGTTGAATTAGCGGCCAATACAAAAGGGATATGTTTTATACGTACGTCACGTCCAAATACAGCGGTTATCTATAAAAATGATGAAGTATTTGAAATTGGAAAGGCAAAAATTGTTAAACAATCGCCAAAAGATCAGGTACTTATAATCGGGGCTGGTATTACACTATACGAAGCGATAAGTGCAGCAAACGAACTTGGTAAAGCCGGAATTAATGTTAGAATTTTAGATCCATTTACTGTTAAGCCAATTGATCGTGAAGCCATCTTATCTAACGGTCAACAATGTAATGGACGTATTGTTGTGGTTGAGGATCATTATCCAGAAGGTGGTTTAGGTGATGCTGTTAAATCAGCCGTGGCTGATCATCGTAACTATGTGGTTCGACATTTAGCTGTACCAACGGTGCCACGTTCTGGTCCACCAAATGTTTTGATCGATATGTATGGAATTTCGGCCAGGAGCATCATCAATGCGGTTGCAGATGTTTTAAAATTATAAATTTATTGGTTAGTAATCTTAGGGTAAATTTTCCGGTTAATGGGACTATGCGCGACGTGCTTTGATATCGATGTACTTTTTTTTATAAAAAATTAATGTATTATTTATCAAATTTTTGACATAATAAATATAGTTTTTATATAATTTGTGTATTTATTTAGTTTGATCTTCATGCAGGTGACACACTTTTATTTAACCGACAAGGTGGATGGATGATTTAGATATCTTATCTAAACGAATATGCATTAGTAATATAGGGCATATGGTAATAGGTAATACGATTCGTATCAGTAAACATCAACAAACAGTAGACAAATCGGTTATATACGGAGTTAAAAAATAATGATCGATCTATATACAGACCATTGCTAGCCCAAACCGTATCAACAATCTAGTTCCACCTGCTTCAATTCCGGAAAAAACAAAGTCGTTCTCTAACCTCTGCGCCTTCCAACAAATTGTGGCTAACTTTTTACTGATTGCTGCACCATATCTTTAGATTGAGCCATAGATTAAATTACATTAAACGAAGAGAACTTATTTTTGGTACACTAAAACATAGGTTAAAACTTGATGCAGTTCAAAAAACTTTATTTGCCCAAAAGTTGACAAATTTTACGCTTTATGCTTCAAATAAAAGTAATATGTAAGATTTGGCTTCCAACATCTAAATGTAAGTAGATACAAGTATTATAGTCATCATTAACCTCTTGAATATAGGGTTCCAATATCGTTATCGTGTTGGCGAGTCGTTTTAATATATCATCGTTGATCAATTCATCCGATGATGTAGAGCGACTAATTGTTATTCGTCAGAGTGACCAACGAAGATTCCTTTCTATGATTATTTTTGTTTTGTTTTGGGATATCCGTGCGTCTAAGATACCACAAACACCCGAATCAAAAAGCCAAGTTTCGGTTTGTTCCCGACTACGCTACTTCTAATGTCTTTCCACCAATCATCCTACACGCCGGCCTTAAGCAAACACTTTTTATAGATATAGACGTGACTGAAATATCCGAATCTGCGAATTTCGAAGTTGTACTCAAAAATAATGCAAACAAGGTCTTCTCATTCTGGGCTTTGTAGACCGCTTTTTTAACCAAACCGCATTGGTTGT
Organism: Tipula confusa; assembly: GCA_963556175.1. Lineage (NCBI taxonomy): Eukaryota > Metazoa > Arthropoda > Insecta > Diptera > Tipulidae > Tipula > Tipula confusa. The sequence goes on from OY744476.1 coordinate 217,653,465, forward strand.
CGAAGATGCCTGCACGACGAAAATAGACAAATCGAATACGGAACTTCCTGACCCAATAATCCTCGCAGCTATAGTATTGTTAACTCTTACAACAAATGTCGATGCAAAAAATCCGAGAAAATGCCTAGATAAAAAATGCCTGGGAAAACTGCGTATAGTTAAAAATCCAAAGTCTTACCCAGCTTTTACACCAAATAAATACATAGTAAATATGTTTGTTAAACTTTAGGTTTTTTGTGATTTACGTGCCACCTAGATGTTATTGAAAAAGTAGAGTTGCTAGGAGCAACGTAATTTAAAGAAAAAATTGTCATAATAAATGTCTCAACTGAATGAAAAAATTAAGGTTACTGTGTGAATTATAAAATATATTCGCACTTTAGTTTTACCGTACACCGCGATCTTTTTGTCGACTTGGCGCTTCTTTAATGAACTTTTATGTTCGGTTACTCAATTCTTTATCGAATTTTATGAGAGATATCAAATTCTAAAATTACCTCTCAAATCGAATTGGTTTAAATTTTTAGTTTTATTTTATAGTTTAATTAAGATAAAAGTTCTCAAAAAATTATCTTAATGTACAATAAACAGAGCTTGAAATATAATTTTTGGATAACAAAAAATTGTATCGAACAAAAAGTTGTTTGGTGTGAAAGACGCGTAAGGCAAAAAATTTTTCAGATATTTCAGATATTGTCAAAGGCTTCCATCCAGGAATATCTGATGAGGTGTTTTGTAATATTTTGAAAAAATCATTCTCAGCGAAAAAACTTGACCAACGAACAACCGATTCGGAAGAAATTCTCCTTGGTAGCCACCTACAGTGACCTCCGCCAGACGAAAATGCAGCCATTATGGTTTCGACTCAGAAATGAACAGTTCATTCCTTTCAGTCTCTCTAACCCAAAAAAATCAGGCAATCCTTAGGATATTCACGAATGCAAAACAGAATCCGCTAATAAAAAATCCTCTCCCTCCAAATATGTAAAAAACTAAATGAAAATTTTGCTGAATTTAAGGTGGTTAGAAATCTGGCAACGCACTGTTATTACCAAGTTTAGCAAGACCACACGAAAGTAAGGTTAGAAAAAAGTTGCAGCAAGTCTAGATTTCAAATCTTAAACCGGAGATTTTGGTCCTTTGCTCGTAAAGTCGAGGAAAACTTCTTGGATAGTAGGAAATCATCTAATACACCATTTCTGAAGAATAGAACCAATAATTTTTCTACTGCCCAAGGGAAAGTTAATCTTCTCCCCTGCAAATTTGCTGCAAATTTTAATTAAGCTAATTCTAAATTAACACCCCCGATTGTCTCTCTAGGCAGAGAGAAAATGTAAAGTTCTTGCAAATAGTAACACAAACAAGTAAACCGGTCCGGGAATGCCCCCTAATTGCATCATTGTTCTTTGATGCAAAACCCAAGTGGTGGTGGGTGGCGTGACTTCCGTTTCACATTATTTGAAATGCTGGTGGCCCTCAGTGGTCCGTCTATCCTTCGAATCGTTTTCTAATCTTCATCAATAACCTTCTATCAGCAACGAACTCTCAATCCAATATACTCCTATGCTAATGACAGCTCATTTTCCACCTCTTTTTTATTGTATTTTCAGACTTGTGAATCCAACTTGGCCACTCTGACATATTTGAATTCTTGGCTTAACTATATCAAATAGAATATCTTGGGCTGAGCAAATAAACAAAGCAGCACTTGGTGCAGCCAGATTTTTACGACGATGTAAGTTTTTCTTTCTCCATCAGAAACACTTACCATATACAAGGCCTATATAAGATCTAAGTTGGAGTATTAAAATTCTCATATTTCATAACTGCACTTGATTGGTTCCAAAACCGAGCATCTCAAATTATGGCGGACGTACATTTATTATCTATTCTTGATTCTCTTTCCCATAGGCGTAATGTGACTGCTTTCAAATACAAAACAGGCTTTTGCTCTGGGACCGAAGAGGAACTAACATCAAGATTGGCGAGGTCATTTCAACTGTAAAGCAACGTATAGAGCCTTAGGACAACACATGGTCTCTATTTTTTGGCCATCGAGTTTCTTCAAAAGCAACGAATTCTAAACGATACTCTTTCATGACTGATACAGTGTCATCAAACGCGACTGGTTTTCTTGACAAGCCAACCCAAGGATACTGTAGTGAATTTTTAATGATATCCTGCATAATTCACTTAATTCCTGTCATAATTTATAGATCATTTTTATATTTTAATCTGTGGAATCTATGCATGGAGCAGAAGCTCTCCCAACTCTTTCGTACACACGCAACTTTAACCACACAACATTAATCTGTAAATAATAAAAATGTGAGATAAGTTATTTTTCCAAAATCATAAGGGAACAGTTAAGTGCTTTTTTCCAAATATCATAGGTGAAAAATAGAACGAATTAGCCGAAAATTTGGGTTGGAATTTTGAACTTAAGTGATTTTGTAGAATTGCCACAAAATCATTTAACGGATAAATTATGTTGTGGTTTGAGTATTAACTATTTTTGTCAACAATCCATATAAATGCAGTAATTTTTCTGATTTTTGTCAAATCGAAAATCACATTAGTCCTCCGCTTCCATTTTTAAAACTGTTATGAATATTTTGCACAATATATCCAGCAACGCTAACTTCACTCATATCGAAAAGTAAAGAGATATTTTGTGATGTCATAGGTTAGAAAGAAGTTTTAAACGTCAATTCATAGAGAATTCAATAAGGAATAAAGAAAAGTTTTTTATTTAAATATTAAAGTAAAAATTCTTTAATAAAACAAAATAATTTATATTATTAAAGCATAAATAATTTGTATCTAACTATTGTATACATTTAAATATATATAATAAATAAACTACTCAAATGTAAAGTGTCAGAAATAAGAGTGTTTCTAGTAATTAAGTGAAAATCCATTTTGTTTTTGTTTTAATATTTTTTTTATTCAAAAGTAGCTAAAATTAGTAATTAAATTGTTTATTTTATACCGTGTATCCAATTATACATATTTATATACATAAATATTTATAAAGTCCATAATATAAATGGATCTTGTGGATATTGATAAAGTTTTGGACGATTTTGAATTGAACGAAGATAATTCTCACAGTGATAAAGGCATAACTAATACTTCCCTACCAAATAATAATTCGAGTATTGGAGTCAATTTCAATCATCATAATATTGATGGTACTAACATTACTACCGCTACTAGTACAAGTAGTGCAAATAGTAGTTGTACGATAAATCAAGTAAATCTCACGGATGGCCTTTTAAATCAACCACAACAATTTAATGGTAAGTTGAAATGATATGAAATTTTTTTTTAATAATTTGCAATGCTTTGCGCGGGTGACCTCCCTTAAGTCGAATTTTGTTTTTTCAACTGTCAAATGAAAACCATGACTTTGCATACTACAAATTAAAACATTTGTTAGATGGATTTATAATTACCTTTGAACTTGATTAAGTTATATTCCATGCATATATAGATATTATACATTTATAGCACTTGAGCCAATTAGTAAAGAAACCGTATACAATAAATATTGTGCGACATATCACTACGACTGATAAAATTTTGGTCAAGGGCTTTATAGTACGAAATGATGTTGAGGAATACTAATTTGGTATTCGAATCAATACATAGCGCTTCGAAATTTTCAAATACATACGTATTCGGCACGATAAATCGAGAATTTTCGTGTTTCAATATTTTTTTGTTCCTAGTGGAAAATGAAGTACTTTTTATTATTTACAAGCTAAAATTAATAAAAATATTTTGATAATTTATTTCCAGGTTCACAATACACTCCGACAGTAGCACCCATAGTACCAGGTGCAAACAATTCAAATACAAATTCGTCCACTACCACAAAAACTTTTGTAAATGTCTCCAATGTATTCTCCTCACTGAACGACTATGTAAACGCTGGCAAAGATAAAAATTTAGAACTTCTCACAACAAATACAGAAAAATTAAAAATCAATGACGATGACTCACCTAATTTATCGTCATCATCATCATCGGATTCTTATATAAAAAGTGAACAATTAAATCAAATCGAAGCAAATCGTGATACACGTAAATTATTACCGAATCGTGGTGATACATCGGGTTCAAATTCGCCCGGTATATCATCACGTGCCTCGTCAAGAACCTCATCTACAACATCATCACGTCGTACCTCATTGGCAACAACGCCTACTTCATCCGACAATGACGATGATGAAGAATTACTCACCAAAACGAATGAACAATCACTAAAACCCATTTCGAATATGGACTCGTCAATAAATACCGACGATTTTAATAATCATGAGTCGATATTACAAAATTCCGAAATGAAAACATCGAATACGGCCGGATTAAATAATCGAACGAATACAATATTCTCGTCCTCATCGTCTTATTGCTACAATGAACATAATTCAAGTGATGTAACATTCAGTAACGATATCGTTAGTCTGAATGAAACGTCATCACTATCATCGTTAATTAATTTGTCGAATAATGAAAGTGAAATCTTGAAAGGTGTAGATGGTGAACGAGTTATAGAAGTCGAAAAAAATATAATGGAAAATCAAAGCCCAGTATTAGTCCTAAACCATGATAATAATCATATAAAGTCAATTGATAATTCGTATGACATAACATCCGGTCAAATTGAGGCCATCGCTGTAAATAATAAAAATCAAAATGACGATGAAGTGAAAGCTCCAGAGTTGAATGAAACTGCGGAAAAACATAATGAACTAAGTACATCACAACCAAAAGTTGATAATAAACCGATTTCGATGGAGGCGATTGTTAAAAAAACGATCATTGGATTCGAATCGACAATGGACGATGTGTCGGACACCGAACTGGAAAGTTATTTACAAGACCTAGAATTTGAAACAAGTAATTCAGTTCAAAATCAGTTGAGTGCTCTCAAGTCCGATGAACGAGAATATGAGAAGGAGAATTGGGTGAATGACTCGGTGCAAGGTGGTGAAGGGAAAGAGGAGAAAACAAATAATGTAGTTGATTGTGATAGTGATAGTAATGTTAATGAAATAATCGAAAAATCGATTGAAAATATAAATGCTCAGAATACTTTAGATGCCCTATCAGCTGACACCCCATCAACGTCTGACGAAATCAAAGAAGAGAAGAATGTCGATAATATTTCACAAGCGTCGACCGTTGAGTGTAATGAGGTCGTAACATCTCACACCGATTTTGAGGAAAAGTGTGTATTGTCCGATGAGGTAGGAGTTGTCGAGGAATCGGTTGAAGCCTTGTCGATCGAAGAAGTGGTGGTAACTAGTGACGAAAATCCAAACTCAATACTTAATATTGAAACAACGGCTGCGGCTGGTAGTTCAGCAAATCAAGATAGTACCGAACCGGTTAATATCAGTGAAAATAATGATGACATTAAAATCGATGAAAACAGCGATGGCATGAATCCAGGCACATCGTCGTCTTCGTCCCAGCTAAAACGTCCAAATACGCTAAATTTCCCATCGCCAACGATATCGGAAGAAATTCCGTCGCCCGGTCAAACGCCACCATTAAAATTAAATAATCCCGACCAGTTAAACGATCAAAGTCAATTATCGTCATCGTCTTCCGACGAAATGACCAATTCGTCGATGTTAACACAAAATAATTTAGAAGACACAAATACTTCAGGACTACCCGTTCATCAGTTGGGTAAAATTCCGCCATACTGGGTACCAGATTCGGATGCCCTAAACTGTATGCACTGTAGCATGAAATTTTCGTTTCGTAAACGACGTCACCATTGTCGCGCATGTGGCAAAGTTTTATGTTCAACGTGTTGCTCGATAAAATCAAAACTAGAGTATTTAGGCGATGCCGAAGCACGTATCTGCCAGCAATGTGATCTTTTATTAAAAAACCGTGATAGTTCAATTAACAATAATAGTAATAGTAATTTGTTGGTGGCCGGTGCTAGTGGGGGTACAGGAGGAGCATTTAGTCGGTCGCCAAATCCAAATAATCCCATGGAATATTGTTCACGTTTACCGCCGCATCAACAAGTGGCGGCGCAACAATCGAGCACACCAATTTCGGTAATGGTCCCAGTCGGTGTGCTTAAACGTGAAGGAGCACCGAAAACAACACGTAAGGAAAAAAATGTGATATTCAGTGATGGAATAAGACCTGGTTGTGATTTGACTGAATTAGATAATAATTGGGATACAAAATCAAGTAGTAGTAGTTATGGTAGAAAATCTGGAAGTAAAAGAGTTCAAACACCGCCTGGTAAATGAAATTTTTATGCAAATTTATTTTTTTTTATTTATTTATATTTTTCAAAAAAAATTTTTTTTTTTGATTAGGATTGGTGAACTATTAGGTATCCATTAGATCTAGAATACATAATTTAATTTAGACTTAATTCAGAGACATTTTGCGCATATACAATTTTTTTTATTCATTTCATGTGTTCGATAAATTCATTAGAGATTTAAATAAAATTTCCAGACATAAAGATAACATTTTTGTCGGTAGGCGTTAAACAAGATACAAGTTGATATTTTATTATTGTTCATACGTCATTTATCTCGATTACTTGTACCATAGATAAACAAAATAGATTTCTCATTTGGTGTAATCGTAATTTTTTTTTTTTTAAATTTTTTTATTTTAGACCTATATTCAAGCGTTTTTCTATTGCATTTTGTTTTCTTTCTTTAATCGAATAATATAAAATCAGAAGTTTTCATTTCATTTTAATTGCGCAAAAGAGAAATCTATAGTATTTATCTATGCTTGTACGATTTGCATGTTGGGTAAAATACTATACTGACTAAAAAAAAATCTGATTGAACACATCCGATCTTATTATATCACTTTTTTGTCGATTTAGGTAAGTTAAAGCAGCTCCACGCTTATTTATTGTCCAAACATGTCCAAGTGGTTGATCGATTTGATTTATTAGTCAATCGGAGCACGATGAAATCATTTATCTGCTCGTAGCAAATTCGTAGCGCTTAAATTGTAATGTTCGATTGATTATTGCCGCTTTCATTTGAATCAATAATGTTTTTTTTTTTAATTTGTTAATCTCCAATGGATTTTTTCTTTTGTAATTTATTAACGAACCTTTAAAATAGTACCAATGCTTTTTATTTTAAAACATATTTAATTCAAAAATATTAAACATCTGTGCACCTCCGATTAATTTTCAGATGCAACCGCAAAATCATTTCGCAATAGTATTAAACTTCCAAAAATTGATGAGACCACAAATTCGTATATACCAAAAGAGGAAAATGGTTTGCCACCAATTTTTGTATCCACAAAAACCGATTTCGATTTTATCGACGTCACCAATAATGCTCAGCTGATAACACGTTTAAAGACGGAAGAATGCAGATTTGCAGTACAACGAAATTTTTATGTAATTGTTAAGATATTAAAATGTAGGTATCCTGCCAATATATCTATACAGTTTATATTCTAATTTTGGTTTATATAAAATGTAGTGTCGTGTTGCATAAATAAAACGGTTATCAACTTTACTACGCAAGGAATGCGTAACGTTGGTCAAGATGAAATCATAATTCTACTCGAGCTTGACGAATCTAATTTAATTCCAAAGGAAATATTTTTACATTTAAACGAAATATATTTGAATGCGGATAAAGGGCAGATTATAAGTGAACTAGGCTTTTCAATGCCACGGCAAATAAATTTTCTTGGTTCTAAGGAGCATGGAGGATTTTTATATATTCGACCAACATTTCAATGCTTTCAAGGTGTTGCAATACCAGAATCTCCATATTTAATCGGTATCTTAATACATCGATGGGAAGTTCCGTGGGCCAAATTATTTCCGTTACGATTAATGTTAAGATTGGGCGCCCTTTATCGATACTATCCGAGTCCACATATTTCGGAACGTGGTCGAGATTCTGTATATGCTGAAATTGCCCAAACTGTTATAAATTTTTTGGCCGATTTTCGATCATACACATATACACTAGCGACAATTCGGGGCATGACAATTCACATGGAAGATCGTAAAACTACAATACAAATACCAAGAAATCGTTATGATCAAGTGATAAAAACCATAAATCATTCGAGCGATCATATTTTAGCATTAGGAGGGGTATTCTCGAAAAAAGCTGATGGTCATTTAGTTTGTATACAAAATACAGAATCGGGCTGTTCTGAAATGTATCAGTACTCAACGCAGGCCATAAATATACAAGGGCAGCCGCGTAAAGTAACGGGCGCAAGCTTTTTAATATTAAATGGAGCGCTAAAAACGACAAGTGGTCTTTCGGGTAAATGTACGATTGTAGAGGATGGATTAATGGTGCAGATATTACCCGAAACCATGGTTAATGCTAGAGAGGCGCTTAAAAATATGAAAGATTTTAATATAATTTGTGGACCAGTCGATGCACTACCCGAGCAACAAGAAACTGTTAGTTTGTTATGGGTTGAAAATGATTTAGAATTTAATGTTGGGTTAGTACATAAACAAAAGATTTACGATTTTTATGAAATGAGTGAACGAGGAACCTGACGTTTTTTTTATTTTTGTTGTAGTGTATTCTCTCCAATTGATAATAAATCAATGGATGGTATTCCAAGCATACGTGTACATAAAGGATTAGACTATTCAAATAATTGTCATACAATTAGGTGGACAGAAGTGTTTATACTAAAGGTAAAATTGTCAAAATTTTAAATTAAATTCGAATTTGCTAAATTTCCTATTTCAATAATTTTAGTCAGACGAAGATTCACCACACGGTCGCGATCAAATCGATATATCAAAAGTATCGGAAAAAATTGGTCGTAGTACGGCAGTGGCTTTGGTACCATTTTTAGATTTGTTAGCTGCAAATGGACTTCGAAAACTAGGTCTACGTGTTACATTGGATCAAGAAAATGTAAGTACATTTTTCGTTAAGCTACTGTGTCTACTGTTAAATATTTTTTATAGGTGTGTTACGAGGCAGGCAGTCAACAGACCAAATTACCTCCACTTTATATGAATGCATTGGATAACGAGCTTATACCAACTTTACATCGTCAGACTACAAGCATACAGACGGATACGCCAATTGAACTTGAATTAATCTTTCATATTTTAGATAAATGATAAAACTAATCAAATACTACAAACAATATTTCACAACTACAAAGTTACCTACACAAAAAATATATAAAAATCTTTAATTTAGTATGAAGACAATATAATAAAATCATAGATTTGATCAGATCAATTTACATCATACGTTAAGATTAACAAAGTTTTATATAGAATATATATACTTGTCTTGTACATAAATAGTTTTACGACAACACCAATTTATAAAGTGCTAATTAATAAATAAAAGTATCAGTTTATTTTATAAATTTAATTAATTACATGTACTGGTAAATATACTGCTCAAAATTATTATGATATTCGGTGTTTCGTTGTGTTGGCGCGGAGCTAAAATTATAATCAATAGAAAATTGATGTAACAAAATATTCTCAATCAGACCGATAGATAATCGTTGTTCTAACTTTTCATACATATCTAAAAATAAAAGTTCGTTAATTTGTTATGTGTTAATTCTAAAAAATTAATTAGATGTAGTTGAATTACATAAGAAAAATAAAACTTCTTTAGGCATTATTATTGATCTATGATATTCTCAATTTAAAACAAAAATTCTATTATGTATCACAAAATATTTGGCTTGGAAACGAAAATTTCGGGAATGATCCATCAATTTTCTTGAACATGGAATTGTAATCGAATAGTGAGAGGAATACTAGTAAAAAAAAACCTCTAATGATTTAGTATAATTATATCAAGCAGCTTGTTAACAACATATACGTACTAAAACTTGTATATTAAATTAAATTATGTATTTATAAAATATAAACTAATAATTTGTAATTTAATAACAAAATCTCATTATTACTCAATGAATTATATTAAAAAATAATTTTACGATGTATATGAATATAAAATATTTGTGTATTTATATTTTATATACAAATTATTTACAAAATTGAACAAAATATAACATAAACTGCAAAATTATATACATATAATATGTATATTGTTATATATATACCTAATATACTTTATATATTATAATTATAGATAAATAAATCAAAATATTTTATTAGAAATAGTTTTTATTTTCACTTTTTTTTGCTATTTTCACATAGATGTCACTACAGTAAAAAATTAATCCTTTGTTAGTGCCATTTCGATTTACCAAAATGCATTTAAATGAATATATATACGACGTCGATGTGACAAAAATAGCAATTAAACTGCCGAAAAAATTCTGCGGTTATAAACATTTTTGTATAAATAACAATTAGTAGTTTTTAGTATTTAATGTTAATTTTTTGGGTAGAAAACTTAAACGGATTTTAATTGAAATGGGTGGTCACAATGACGTTTAAATAATCGTTAAAACTGCATAATTATTTGTAATATCCGATCGTTGGCATTAAAATAAATTCGTAGAGAGTTATAAAAATACAAATAGAGTAAACATGGCTGGCCCGTATCGAATCTACACTTCTCACAGAGGATCGATGAAACCATCCCTTTAGGATCGGCTCGTAGAACGTGACCAAGCTAGTGTACTCGCTGTTATTTTATTTCATGAACAAGATCACGAATTTTCATTAAATTGATCTGGTAGGTTGGTGGTTGGTAGACCATCATGCATTTTCTGGTTTTTGAAAATTTTCGGTTTGTGGCGTAAACTTTATAGTTTTGTTAGGCTTAACCATCATGAATTTTCTGCTACTGATACCTTCACAGTGGAAACGTAAGATTCGTTTTTCTGTGATCCCTGACTTGTATGAAAACTGCCATCTTAGCTCTGCATTGATCAATTGATTATCAATGCCTACAAAATTGGTAGCTGACCAATAAGATCTCACATCTTATGGATGACATTTCCTTAAAAATTAACACATGGTCAATTTGACGTCGGGAGATCTTACGAAAGTGTGTTCATGTTTCAAAATGAATATTTTTATTAAGAAGGTTCTAGCCTTCTTGAGGTCACGTGCAACCGCAAAGTACATCATTATTCACCATTATCAGTCGCTTGTTCGTATCGTGAGTACGGATCTAAGTTTTCATATAAGTCAGACTGATTATTTCCTGCTCTAGCATTAAATTTACCAATCACTATTCTGACGTCGGTACACAAAGTCTGGAATACTTCTGTCCTGTCGCGCAAGACCAAGATACGGATGTTCAACTCATGTGTGAAATCGGTACTACTGTATGGGTGTGAGACCTGGAAGCATACAGGAAAAATCATACGGAAGCTACAGGTATTCGTAAACAAATGCCTTCGATGAATATACTTAAGTGCTTCTGGCCTAACACGATTAGTAACATCAATCTGCACAGAACAACATGTCAGTCAGACATTGAGACCGAAATAAAGCGACGAAAATAGAGATGGATTGGCCACACACTGAGGAAGGCATCAAGTGATATAGCGAGGATGTCATTAGACTGGAATGCACAAGGAAAAAGAAAGGTTGGAAGGTCAGCAATGACATGGGAGAGAACGATGCTAGCAGAGGCAAAACACCTGGGGAAATCATGGGCGGAAATAAAAGCAATAGCCCCAAATAGAGTAAGATGGTTCAGATTAGTGGACGCCCTATGCTCCTAAATTGGAGATAAAGGGAAAAAAAATTCTAACGTCGTTATGGATCACATCAGATTATCCAAATTGTTGTAAAATGAGTCTTTATCTTTGGGTTAGCTCACTTCAGTGGCCGGTTGAACACAAATGATTGACAGGTTGGTTAGTCGCATGTGTAAACGTAGCTTACACTTACGATTATCAACTGCTTAAAAGCCAAAATAGCCTTTACTACTTGGAGCCCAAGAAGAAAACCAATACCAAGATTACCGAGGTCAACAAGTAACAAGTTCTAAGCTATAGTCTTTCATGGCTGATATAGTGCCATCAAACGCACCTGGTTTTCTTAGTGACTGCACGTTGTACGTATCGAAACTAAACTGCGTGTCCGTTGACATAAGCGGGGGTAGATTTAAATTTTGGTGTTATACATTTCCTTTTGTTGATTATTTTAACAGTGAAGTTTTTTCGGATGCACTAGTCAGCAATAATGTTGCGTTTGTTTTGATGCGAAATAACATGAAACGCTTGTTTAAGTTTCTTCAGAACATAACTCTTTTATAAGAAAAACTTGAAAACGATTGACAATTTATGCGCTCAGCAACTTCTGTTTTTTAAGGTCTTAACGAAAATATGCTAACTCAAACCAGCCAGGATGTTAAATTTACATGTGTGGTTGTAGAACCATTTTCAAGAAGTTAAATTCAATGGCCGTCACTTAGGTATCTTTATAGGCCCCTTAAACGACGCGATATCCAATCCTCATAAATGCATGAAAACGATCACGAGTATCAGCGCATTGTGTGGTGAGAAAATCCAAGTTCCGATATCATACATCATCGTTTGAACACCATCACGTATGATCACCATACACTTTCACTACGTTTCTAGCTGACGTGAAAACATGTTTTACATCAACTTCCTTTCGGGTTGTCAAAGCTAAATATTTGCAGTCAAGAATAGTTGAGATCTAAGCATTGGCAGCTTCAGACTAAGGAAATGTGTGTCACAACACATCAAGAGCTATTCAGCTATATACCAAAGCATAAACAGGAGACGCTTACTGACAATGGCGAGTTTGGATGACGGGTTCTGATTGCTTCACTTTTAAAATTAGTAAGATCGATGACTATTGCCCTAGTGCTTAACGCAAATTTATACTTATTCGAAAAAGTTGATATTCAGCAATTTTTTGAATATACCATCCGTTAGAATTGCACGCTTTCTGACGTGTCGGAAAGCACCTACGCAGCCGCCGCTTACCCGAGCAGTAAATGGAATCCAGCACGTTCAGCAACAAGTCTTTCTCAATGTTTACATGATTAATATATAGCAAAATGATACTTCTTCCATTTTGGAAAGATCATTTATCGAAAGTAATGGAAGGGGATTTTCTTCGTACATTAAAAATTTTCATTTTTTATTTATTTTATTCTTTGTATCAGTAAAAATCTTTACATTATCGCGTAGAAAATCTTTACGATTTTACAGCAGCAGCAGCGAGTGCAGCGGCAGCTTGTTCTTCTTTGATACGATCCTTCTTGAGTGGTCCCATAAATGCCAACTTATCGGCTGGTGTTTGGAAGCGACCATGACCCATTTTAGATGATGTATCAATAAATTTAAGATTGATTTGTTCGAGAGCAGAACGTTTAGTGTGGACAAGAAGTGATTTACGTAATGTAATAACTCGCTTTTTGGATCCAATACAACATCCCTTGATCATCAAGAAATCATTGTTTACCTCACCGTAATGTGGGAAACCACCCATGGGTGTAATAGATTTATCGGTCAAATCATATTCAGTTGAAGCATTGTTTTTGATAATCTGTAATAAATCAAATAGTTTTATTAATACTTTTTCGGAATAGAATGACCATGATCAAATGTTTAGAATTGAATCAGTCCTATCATTTAATGTCATGTATGAATCATTTGTAGATAGTTATTTCGGCTCTATCTAGTTTTTCATCATATTATTTTAAGTTATTAATTGTAAAAAATGTGTAATTACCTTTCCATCTTTAGTATGAATTCCAGCACCAATACGGTAGATTTTCTTGTTAATTTCAGTACGATGATGATAACCCTTTTGACCAGCACGGGCTACTGTGAATGAGACACGACTTGGATGCCAAGCTCCAATACAAGCAACTTTACGTAGACCCTTGTGCGTCTTACGTGGCAATTTCTTTGTGTGCCAACGAGCGGTTACACCCTTGAAACCTTTACCCTTAGTAACACCAATACAATCAATCATCTCGTCTTGAGCAAAAACGGTACTAACTGGAATTGGTTTTTCTAAATGTTCTTTAACCCAGTTAACTTTGTCTTCGATGGAACCACCGTTCAATTGAATTTCCATAATATGGGCCTTCTTTTGGCGTTGTTTAACGAGTCTGATCTAAAGATTAGAAATAAAAATTTTAGTTAGAATACCCATAAATTTCTATACAACAATAAAAATGTATCTAATATGGTTTTTCTTTGTAATAATTGTTCAATGAACTATACAAAGATTATGGAATATATTAGCGGCCACTTAAAAAGTAACCTTGATCTACGACAATGAGGCCCTTAGCAATATATTGTAAAATATCACCCGACCCCTTTCGAACAATTGTTTCTGGGCGAACCAAAATCAAAAGTTCACGATGTCGCGATAATTATTTTTTAACGAATAATAAAAGTTTACTTACTTGTGAATGGGCAATTACACGAATGTATTTGCAGTAACGAATCATTTTATTGAAATTGTTTTCAATAGCCTTTTTGCCCAAATTATCGGTCCATTTGTTACTAGCTTTGGTGAAAGCCTTCTTCTTGCTCTTATACCTAAATAATTTAGATAATTGCAAAACTTGTCGAATTCATTCTACGAGAGAACGCTCTAACAATTAAATATGAATAGAATTTCTTCAAATTGAGCGGAAATTCATAAACAATCACGTGTTTACCATATGTTTTAGTCAATTTTCGAAACAAAACATGGCTCATCACACGAGGTAAAACTCTCTTCTATAGATTGGAGAGCTGATTTATTTATATTTAATAGAGGTTCAATAATTGTATGTTTTGGTAAAATTATAAAAATAACAAGAACTATATTCAGAAGGAAAGCAGCAGATGAAATGTTTCACCATACGCTTTTTAAACAGTAAGACATCTTAAATGGGATCATCAATATGTTCTTGTTATTTTAATATTTTGATGTATTTTATTTATATTTACCAGTTCTTGTAGAAACGACGTCGGCATTCTTCAGATAAATGTTGTGCCCAAACATTAACAAGGGCGCGTGAACCGTATGGTGTATCAATATAACCAATGGCTCCA
Source organism: Tipula confusa (assembly GCA_963556175.1). Lineage (NCBI taxonomy): Eukaryota > Metazoa > Arthropoda > Insecta > Diptera > Tipulidae > Tipula > Tipula confusa. The sequence continues at coordinate 217,668,468 of OY744476.1, forward strand.
ACAACAATCATTGGTGGAGTTTCTAAGATGGTGACGGCTTCAACAACTTCTTTCTTGTTGATTTCTAAATTGAATTAAACATGTGCATTAGAAAAACTATTTTATCAAATTTAATTAAAATAATTTTACAAAATTGTATCAGTTCGCCCTAGTTCAAAGATAGAATCATGAATTTTCATTAAATAACCATAAACGAATAAGGAAACTCATCATCGCAACACAATTTTCAAATTAATCGATATTAATAACTTACTTGATCCTGGTCGATCTGCTTCTCTCACAATGTGAGTCATACCAGCTTTGTATGCAATGAATGCTGTTAAGTGAACAGGCTTTGATGGATCATCTTTTGGGAAAGCCTTAACCTTTCCACGATGGCGTGCTGCCCTCTTCTTTGGGTAGAAGGCCATGGACCCATGACGGGGCGCCGAAAATTTACGATGAGACTACAAATAGAATGGAACCCACTTATTAATCCACGTGTTCACAAAATTTTCACACTGATAGTTCTTGTATATTTGTTGATTATAGCCATTATATTATGAATAGTTTCATTGTAAATAATGAATAAATTCACAAATATTCGTAACTAGCGATATTAATTAAAAATTTAAAGTACAATTTCAAATAAATTCTCACCATTTTACTTTTTTACTAGCGAAACACACACGTCTTCACTAATGAAATGTTTCAGACGAAAAGAACTTATAATAAAATACAGCCGCTTAATATACTACAACGGAAGTACGAAATCATATGCGTTCATTTATTTACTCGTTCGATGATCGTGACATCTAGTGTGATTTTACAATTTACCGAACGCATTTGTTTGTTTTTTTTTTCATATGTCAAATCAGTAAATATGAATTGACATCATTACATGAGATATGTTGTGATTTTGTAATCATGTTTTGGTTTTTCAATTAAAATTATTAATTTTAGGTAAAATAGTTATTTTGTAATCATGACTGAAAGTTTACAATTAAATAGAAATTTTTTTGTATCTCAGCTTATTGTAAGTAAATATGTCGATGTGCGTAATATGTTTATTTAAAATTATGTAAACGGTTCCTGATTTATATAGTCAGGAGGGGTAGCCGGATTGTTCGTTGATTGCATTCTATTTCCGATTGACACTATTAAAACACGATTGCAAAGTGATCGAGGATTCTGGAGATGTGGTGGATTTTCAAATGTTTATAAAGGACTAGCACCGTGTGCAGCTGGAAGTGCACCAACCGCGGCTCTTTTTTTCACCACATACGAGCTATGTAAAAAAGTATTTTCACAATTTATACCGAAGCGACATGATTACCTAGTGCATATGACATCGGCCGGTATTGGTGAGGTAGTGGCCTGTCTAATTCGAGTACCTGTCGAATTGGTGAAACAACGAAGACAGGCAAGGACATACAAAATAGAATCATCGTTTTTTAAGCATTTATACGATGCGTATCAATTCGAAGGGGTCCGTAAAGGTATTTATCGAGGTTTTGGAACAACCATAATACGAGAAATTCCATTTGCATTCATTCAATTCCCGTTGTGGGAATATTTTAAAGCCAGTTGGGTTGAACAAACAGGTTTACCGCTCACCGGCTCTTCATCTGCATTGTGTGGTGCATTTGCTGGTGGAATAGCAGCCGCAATTACTACCCCACTAGACGTTGCAAAAACTAAAATTATGCTAGCCGAAACTGCCGATGGACATACGGGTAAATTTTCATCGATTCTAAATAAAATTTATCATGAAAATGGTGTTCGTGGACTATTTTCCGGTGTCGTACCACGAGTTACGTGGATTTTCCTGGGAGGTGGCATATTTTTTGGCTTCTACGAATTTACCCATAGTTTATTAGTTGAAAATGAAATTTAAACAAATTTACAGTCCAACAATTACAAAATAGCATTTTATTTATATAAATAAAAAACAAATCAAAAATATTACTTTTCTCATTCATTTTCAAACGATTTATAATTTTGGCCGAACATTTTTAATTTTCTAATTGGTGAACCCTCATTCGATGAATCATCACAAATCGGTTTATCAATCATCTGGTGGGTACTTTTTCCGTTAAAATTCGAGAAAGCTCGACGATATTTAGACATACAATAAACCTGAAGAAAATAATTCAAATCGTTAGTACAAATGTGATAAATCATCTTAAACATTTATGGTTTCTTTTACAATGGCCGATAGTAGCAGCATCAATAAAAACACGATCAATGGAACAAAAACATATTGAGCACTATCATCATCGTCTGCCACTGAGTGCATAGTTGATGATATCACTTCTGTTGATGTTTCAATTATTATAAAATCATTAGCATTAATATACATTTTCACTATAAATTTAGAACATTAAAATTTTTGTACTTTAGTTAAGGCTTTTATATATTTTCTTTTTCTAAAACTCTAAAACTGTTACATTGTAATTTTATCTCATAAAACTGGTCTGTCGTTGACAAACTGATTGTAAACATTGTAATTATTGACTGAAAATGTAAACAAACAGAAAAAATATTTAAAAAAGTCAGGGTGGCTTAATCTTTTTATGCCGTTAGTTTGAAATTAACTATCCGTTATCTCAAACGTGTCTTGAGTAATATATACAAGACCAACCAAAGACAATATCTGGTATCAAACCGAAAACATTCCAAAGGCAATACCATGTATTTGGGACTCAACAATTTTAAAGCACGGTCTCTGGGAACCGTTATTGATAACATTGGATGTTAGTTTTTATTTGTAATATGTACGAAATTACCTTGTATAACATGTATGCTGTTCGTCTTGACATGTTTGTAGTTTATAACTTGTTAAGCGGCAGATACCAATTAATGTGTATGTGTCCTAGGGCTCGGCAATCTTGGAGTTGGATTTCTTTTTGGCCCTCAGGTAAAACAGCTGTTTTGGATTTCAAAGCAGTCGATAATCGTATATGTCAGCTACTTCTGATAAAACGCAATGTTAAAATCTTGTTAGCAGTAGCATTATGGAAACCAATAACCATCCTGATGATGTAAACGCTCTGGGACTATATAGGTAATAGGTATGGCAAAAATTAAACCCAAAATGATTAATTTGATAAGATTGCCGTCTTGCTGTCGAGCAACAGCTTATAGAATCGTGAATATTACCCACAATCGCACGGAGCTACAAAGCAGCCCATGCTAGAAGAACCGTTAAGTGAATTTTATAAAAACTCCGCAATAAGCGCGGTACACGTTATTACTGTAAATGAGTCACCAGATTGCGCCATACCATTAGACCTACCTCTATTGTTAACATCGATGTGGTACATTTAGAAGCATTTGATTGATTCTCTAGAAGAAACTCATGCTCAATTCTCTAGAAGAAACTTATTAAAAACAGACAGTGGATGCATAGAGGGCCTATGCAAAGATTAAGAAACCGTTCCGCTGGGGTTGATTGTACTAACTTCAAGCTTTTGATATTCTGATGTTTAAGTAAACTGTACACTACGCGCATGCCTTTCTCCTAACCTGTGGTTCACCCTTTTTTATTTACATAATTGATTACACGTAGTATTATCATTGCTGAAGCCCTCAAAGTACTTGATGTCGCAAACCTATGTTCCTAATAAATAGAGATGGCTAGACAGCTACGTTAGAAGAGTACTATTTGTTAGGGCTTCCTATGAAGTAAGCTCCCTCTATTTATTAGGGTAGGTCCTCGGTATTTCAGTAATTTTAAGTCTTTTCTTGATTTATAAATACACAAAGCCTAACAGTCCTGAATTATCATGGTCTGTAGTGTACTTCTCCAGACTAAACTGGCTCGTTTTATTCATGTCGCTAAAGTATTCATTGCGGTATGCAAAATATCTGTATTTTTATTGCAGTCTTACGGTGGCATATTGTTTGACTGTAGCACTAAAGTTGCCAGTAATGATAACAGGGAGGATTTTGAGACCTTTCATAATTGTATATAGCCTATTAATGTAATCCAGCCAAACAATCATAATGTACAACATACAAAATTGAGATTCTAAATACGTCAGACGTCTAGGTCAATATTAAAGGGAAAGGCGCCTATAGCAGGCTTTGCGTTTTCAGTGACATAGAGTTCCCGCGCATACAAAGTAAAACGATCTTCTTTACTTGTGCAGATTGTCTATAAAGACGACTACGGTAAGACATGCTACATTACAAATCTAGCTCGTTTTTGAATGGTAGCGACTAATGCCATCAACATGTGTTAAATAAAACAAATGTTTTAAAAAATTGTTTTTTATAAAAATTTAATCTACTATTTAATTACACTGCATAAAAAGGGGAATAAGTTGTCCTTTATACAAACTATGATGAATTCCGTGTGTTATTTTTAATATTTTCTCAGCTTCGGTTAAACTGTAACGTGCGTCCGAAATTTTTTCCAAATACAACTGGATTTTACCCAATTTCATATACAACATCCCGAGCAGTGGATGCAAATCACCATTATATTTTCTAAATCCAGTAACGAGTTTACAGCCATAATCCAAAGCTTCATCCCATTTACCTAAATCAACAGCACTTTCAAATGCCATATCCAAGGTCTTTACATGCCATATATTTAGTGGATGAAAAATATTTTTTTGTTTTTTCAAACAAATTTTAGAAATATCAAGATCTGAAATAAATTTTAAACATTGGAAATAAATTAAGAAAAATTACGTATAAATTATAGACCAATAGTTTTACAAGGCACTGGTTAATACGTAATACAAAAAGGATACATGCAACGTCTTTCATATTACTTAAATGCATTTTGGTAAATTCGAGAACATCGTTATACTCTTCGAGATATTCTTCTGTTATTTCTGTATGACATGTTAAACAAGATTTCTTATTCATATCGATTCCTTGGCGACAATCCTTATTCGGACATTGACCGTGTAACATTTCAATTGCTTCCGCGGTATCAACACATTTGTCACATTCACACAAAAAATAATAGTTAGCTTTTAACTGTTTGCGACGATCTTCTGTCGTGTTCATTACATCAATGTACGAAATAAAAACTTTTGACCAATCGAAATAATCCATATCTTCGAGAGCCCGTATATAGAGCGTGGTTCCTTCAAATGTAGCAACTGCATTTGGATTGCATCTATGATCGGTTACTGATACTCCAAGATATAAACCAGTGCCAATAATATTCATTTCACCATCGAGTATGTTAAATCCATTGACTACAAGCTAAATAACAAAAAAATATGTATAAATTATATAAATCTACTAGTATATTACGAGCATTATTAACTCGTCCATAAATTCCTAGTAATTCAACCGTGTTTGGAACTACTTGATCGCCCATCATGTCGTACAAAACATGAGTTAAACTTTGAAAATGTTCCACACGAGTTGCATCGTCTTTAATTTCTGGATAATCTATACAAATAAAATATGGACACTTCAGTTGCGATCGAATTAGATTTGCTAAATATATGAAACGTACGAGACATTAAATCTTTAAATTTTCTATAATCTTTTTCCGTATAGTAGCCCTTCTCCATATCGCCTTTATTTTTTAATTTTAATATTATTCGTGTCATCATTCGGGCAGCATCTGGAACAATGCGTGGAAAGATTTTTTCTAAAAATTTACATTCAAATTTGTGTTGAGACCATGCTTCTTTCTGGCAGCCCCGATTACAGTAGTACACGTATTGGCAGCCTGAACATTTCAATATTTGACCACTAGAAAATTAAAAAAAAAAAAAAATTACATGATCTCTATTTGCCCACTATTGGTGCACTACTGTATAAATTATGAACATAAATCTTGCATATAGTTGCATAATATAAAGATAAAACTTCAAAAACAAAACCATACGTACTTTCGTCATTATGACGTAGGTATGGAAATTTGGAAATTTATTAAACTACAAGTGTATAAACAAAATATTTTCTCATGAGATGAAAATGGTGGTAAACGTTTATTTTTTAAATTTTCTTTGTTCTAGTTCTATTGATACTGGTTTCAGTTAAGGATAGTACAATATAATGGAAATATAGAATATTACCAATATATTGTAGTTAAGAGATTCGAGAAGTGTATAAATTTCTTTGACTTTAGTTTACAAAAATATAACAAAATTGACGCGCAGATATTTTTATGTTAAAAAGTATTTTAAAATTAGAATCTACCTAGTCCAAGTTGAAAAAAATAAACGATTTTGTTATTTGGTGGGTTTGGTAGCAATATATTACAACAAATACAATATTTACTTACGCGGTAAAACATAAATCACATCTTTCCGTTCTATATTTAGATTTCAAAACAAAAACAAATGGTTTTTCTTTTAATATACAATCACCTCTTTTGATTGATTGATTTGGTTTGTTTTTCATTTTTTTCTTTGAATATCCACCGACACACTTTGCACGAGAGTAATAACACGCCCGTGTTAATACTTATTTCTAGATCAACTGATCAATTGAAACTGAAGAATATTTTTAAATGTATAAATATGCTGACGAGTTTGTTTTTTCGCTTTTTATGTTTAAAAAACAGTACAGTTTTTTTATACTCATTTAGAAAAATTTCATGTTGTCATAACTTTAATGTAAATGCAGGTGCATGGTTATGTCATTCAAAAGTTATCCTCTTAATAAACTAAATTTAAATATAGCAAGGTGGAAATTATTTTATTAATAATTAAAAATAAACTTTTTTAGATATACAAAGCCGCAAAGGTAAATAAACAAAACCGGTCAACTGTCAATTCTTTGCAAATTTCCCTTAAGCAGGATAAACCGTTTACGTTTGACATATAAAGGTTTATTGGCTACATTCCATATATGTATTTAATTATAAAAGGCGGTGTGCCAATTAGTAAAAAAAATTTAAATCTAATTTTTTATATCATTATAATATAATTATTTTGTTCATAAATTAAAATTTAATTAATTGTATTGCGTTAATTGTATTAATAATTATATAGTAATATGTGTTACTTTAAATTATGCTTAATAATAACGGGTTTTACAGGCCATTGATGGTGGGTACCGAATCAACAATCCGGCTCTGTCAGATCAACACCTTGTACAATTTCAGCTTGTAGGTTTTAGCAATGAGCTTAGGGATCTGAGGTATTAGAAGCCCGGTCCTCCTTTAAATGTGTGGTCACCACTACTAAAACAATTGCGTTTTGATCTCTTAAACCTGTGATCATGTATTTTGTTTTAGATGCGTTGATGACTTGATGATGAGACCAATGGAAGCTGAAAATCGTACAAGTGGATCCACTAGTTCTTTCACATCATTGCTTCTCAGCCAAATCACACAGATGTCACCTGCATAATGCCAGAACCTGGTTGGACTGACAGTATAAATGGTGTGCTGAGGTGTTTCACTTGTACCAAAGATTAAGTATCGAGAACAGAACATCTCCTTGTCGCACACCAGAGCTGGCTGTAAAACTCACAATAGCTTCCCGACCATATTGTGTCTGCATCGCTGTCGTTTTACAAAATCACAAACATTTTCAGGTATTACTAGACATCGCGAGACAGATCATAAGCTACTCCATTGGATTGAGTTAAAGGCTTACTAGAAATCCTAAAACATCTGGATGTACGTCACGAAATGTTTCGTAATATTTATAAATAATCATCTTCAGCGAAAAAATGTAATCAGTGATTGACTGTTTCGAACGAAATCCTCTTTGGTAGTCACCTATAATTCCCTCTGTCAGTTGAATAATTCTCTCTAATATTATGTAAGGCTAAAGTACTTTGTATGTCATGCAAAGAAGACCTATGCTACGAAAGTTTTTGCTTTTTGAGCGATCTAGAACGATTTGTTTTTAGTCTTTGCATGGCCAGTGTGAATCAGAGGAATACTCATTCCATGTGTCGTGTATCACATAAATGTTGACATGGAAGTTTTCTACCTAGTTCGAAATAGGAATAGAAAGTATGGATGATCCCGTAGACTCCTTTAAAGAAGTTACGCGATACTCCTCATTAAACCGATAATTTTTGGGTTTAATTTTTATAGTTAACTCTAGGTGCATAGTGTTTGAGTTATCACCCCCATTCGATTTAGAACTTCGTATAATATATGAAACATCCATTAATTTTCCTGAATTTCCTTTATTTCCCGAGAAAATTTCCTTCAAATCAGGTTATCTTTTATGTAATGCAGAAATAATTTCATCAAAATATAATTTCTCCAAATAACCTGTATACATCTGTTTATTAGGTAATATGTCGTTTGTAAAAATCGGTTTAATTAAAATACACGATAACTATTTTTAACCTGTTTTTATGAATTTTTTTAAAGAAACTGGATTGAGATAACTAGTTTAATGCAATGATAATTACAAGTTAACTAGTATTGCAAAACAAAACTGGTGAAACTTAATCACAGTAGAGTGATAAAGACGACGAATTAATATTTTTTGTGTATTGGAAAATATTTTATGGTTTAAACCTTTAAATTTTCACCCATATCTTGTTTTTAAACAAAAACGAATTATGTAAAGATAACTAAAATCAATTCTGCAAATATTAAAACACAAATACAAGTTATCTTTATTTAACTTGTTTATTTAAATCGAAATTTTAACAATTACAACAGGGTATATTAGTTTTTTCTAAAATAAAAAAGTATCTTAAATTATTACAAAGTTTTAGTTTAAGGCATTTCTAGAACATAACTAATACATTTGTTTAAAATTGATATTATTTGAAAAAATGCATTAAAACACAAAATTGGTTATGTTAATAACAGTAATTAGTGTCGGATCCTTCTTATTAGGTTTAATTGGCTGTTTAAAATATGTCTAATATTTACACCCGTCCCTCCTCTTCAATAATTGCACGCAAGAACAAATTAATTTATGCTACTTGCCTGAATCAAACGATTTTGTACTTGGTAGGAAATCCGGAGACATTTTATCGTTACGGATACGGCAAGTGGTTCGTTTTTACTTCCTTTACCGTAAGTCAAGGAAAACTACATAATTTGTACCGCTTACGTTACACTTGCTTATGGGGATTTAGGTTATTGGCGCGAGAAATTAAATTATAAATGCGTCTTCGATAATCTAGTACTATTTTTTATTTCTATAATATACAAATGTCTATTACCAATTATTTACCCATTTCAAACGCGAATCTTTTTTGAGGGTATTTCCATCTAATCGGGTCGGGACATTCTCAAATTCCTCTGTAGCTCTAAGACGGTTATCGATCACGTCTATTTTCTTTGTAACAATACAATCACCGTTCTCTTTGACCGATGTGTAATTTACATCGGCCGATGTTGGTTCACCATTAGGAAAATTGACAGGACTTATTTTAACCAAATGTTTCACTTTCCATAGTCGAGCATTATTTTCTGGGATATTTTTAACGACATTGAACGAATGAAGCTAAAATATAAATTCAGTTACTATTATAATTAAAAACAATTATTTTTGCATTACTTTTCGATCAACTCCTAAATCTTTTAAAATTCTTTTTTCCCAATAAGGTGCACCTTTGATGGGTTTAACACGTTCTACGCGAAACAGTTTGGACGGTTCAATTGGTGGATCCTTATGATCGGCAGTTCTAAAATTATGCAAAAATATAACCTATAAATTTGTGATCAATTTAAATTGTAGTGTTAATAAATCAACCTTGGATAATAAGTTACACTTTCGAAACGCTGTCCATCTTTATAAATATCTTTTTTATTGTGTTTTCCAAATGATCGAGTAATTTGTGAAAATACGGAAATTTTATTTACGGACAATATTTTTTCACAAAACATTTTACACAAATTTATAAATGTCAAATAATATTTTGACAACTTCGAAACTTATGGTGGAGAGCGGAATCGAAAAATATGTAGTAGATTGTATTTTTAAGGATCAACACTGTCGCTGAACAGGCATATTCTCTATGGTACGATGAGCCTATCTCCTATAATGTGCTACGATATAATTTTTCAACTGTTTTCCGGCTGTTTCTGTTGGTAAATACAAAATAATGTAACGTTAAAATGAATTGAGTACATATATATAATTTTATTCAGCGTGTCCTATTTATAAAATAATAAATTGTACTAGTTTTCAAAACTGCTGAACCTCTGACTATTTATTGCATACTCATGTAAATTGAAATGTCAATTATAAATTTTGCACAATTGCACTGCACTCCTTGTGATAATACAATTGGAATGGTTAATGTAAAATAAGTACAACATTTTTAAAATTATAACCAATCCGTAAATATTACAATATGATAGTTGTTGGAAATATTTGAATATCAATCAATCTATCTAAAGTTTCTTACTCATCTAAAGTACACTTATTTATTTATAATTATAATATAAAATGTATAAAACCATAATTGTATTAATACTGGTTGTATTGAAATTATGTCAAACAGTCGATCCATTAACTGGTTTGGGACTAATAGCGGTTGGTTCTGCACTTGGGCTTAACTATGACTCGGTTAAAAAATACACATACTGTAAAGTATCGGAGTGTTGCATAGATGATCATATCCCCATTAATATCGATGGTAGGTACTTCCCCTTCTGGATTTTTGTAAGATTATTACTAATATACTTTTCATATTTTATAGATCTAGAACAAGATTTGCTTAACAATTTATATGGCCAACACATTGTTATAGATACTTTATTAGCTGCTTTAAAATCGCATTACAAAAATATAGAGATTTCAAAAAAACCGCTGGTTCTAACATTTCATGGTACAACTGGTACTGGAAAAAACTATGTAGCCGATTTTATAGCCAAACATCTGTATAAATATGGCGTAAACTCTGGCTTTGTACATAAATTTATAGGTCGGCTCGATTTTCCGGAAGTAAACCTTGTTTATCAATATAAGAAAATCGTTAAAGAAACTGTGATATCAATCGTTACAAAGTGTCCTCGATCGTTGTTTATATTCGATGAGATTGATAAAACACCAGCTGGTGTACTCGAGGACCTTACCCCACTGCTTGATCATCACTCGACTATTAATGGCATAAATTATCGTCAGTCAGTGTTTATATTTCTTACAAATACGGCTGGAGTAGAAATTGGAAACCAACTAGCCAGTATGTTGCGTACAGGAAAATTGCGCTCCGAAACAACGTTAAAAGACTTTGAAAAAGTTTGTCAACTTGGAGCATTTAATCTACCCGGTGGGCTACAAAAGGCGGGTGCGATTGAAGCTAGTCTTATCGATCATTATATACCATTTTTACCTTTGGAACGGTATCACATCCAACAGTGTATTAAAGCAGAATTTGATCAATTTGGCTATTTTTGTGATACAAGTGATATAATTGAAATTCAGAATGATATTCCAATGGAAGAATCAACTGGATTATTTGCGGCATCGGGTTGTAAACGAATTGATAAACAGGTTGGAGCTAGAATAGAAATGATTAAAATGACGAAACAAAGATGATGATATGGTATTTTATGTTGTCTTTTTTTAATTGTAATTTAATAATAAAATCGTAAAATCGCATTTCCAAAGATTAATAAACACATATTTATGTATTTTGTAATTCTCAATTTCAAGTACGAGTGACGTCACATATTCAAAATTTACAATGAGATCATTTCACGTAGGTAAAGCGATTGAATCTTAAACATGTTGTTAATGTTATTAATTTTACGAAATTATTTTAGTAAAACAGAAAAAATAAAGTATGCCGAAACCCGGGATTGAACCGGGGACATTTAGATCTTCAGTCTAACGCTCTCCCAACTGAGCTATTTCGGCTTGATATAGTTGTACAGTAACTTATACTTAACTCAGCTTATTTTTTTTTTTGATGGCTGGAGCCTGGAGCTATGCACACGCAGAATAATAATGAGAACAACCCTGAAGTCGTTCGTCCTCGATTTGAATAGCGACTGTATAAAGCAGTAAGTTAAAGGATGGATGACTGCATAGAAAAACATGCTTTTGTCCGAAAAAACAATCCTAAATTTTACTGTCAATTTTAAGAAAATATTTGATTTCTTCCCATTGAAAATTACTGTAACTTCGTTAATAAAGGGTTTAGGATAGATTTTATGGTTTTATGGTTTTATAGTGACGATTGTAAGCAAAAATTCGTTAAATGTGCCATACGTTTCGAGCATAATAACTTTTGACATTATTAAAACTTTTGAGAGTAACTTTATTAATATTTCTAATAAAATCTACATATATCTTTGCTTATTCGAATTTTTTTAAATATTTGGTGGTGCTCAATGATAATATTTCTACCATCACGTCGTAACATAACCAACACTGACTTCTGGGTTAATCGCACTAAATTCGGTCATGTTGTTCTCAACTTGCTCCAACATTGTACACAAGCAGAATTTGGGATTAGAATTAGGGATCACAGGAAAAAGTACCTTTCGTTTATGTGTGAAGGTCTGATAAACAAAGATGAGAAAACACAATATCGAAACGTTAGCAGTAGGGTTATGGAAACCAGTCAGCGTTCTGATGATGTGAACGCTCTATTGGAGATATTGAAAACGTTGGTGGTTAGTTCCACCCATGTTTACGCAACTTCTTTAAGCCTAGTTCTATTGCAATTCGGGACCCGGATAAAAACTTCTATGTGAACATCGACATAGAACAAAACACTTAGAAGGGGCAAGTTGTTTGTATTAATTCCGAGCTTAGATATTCGCAGGGGATACTTTGTGGATCTATCATTTCGACCTTATTCAGTTAGTATGGCGGAGTGTTGCCTGATGAAAGTGACCGCGTTATTCCCTATCTTTTAGCAAGGAGATTGCTCTAAATGCGAAAACTATCATGACATCTCCTTTGCACAGTATATACTGGTTTACATAATATTGGAGAGAATCACTCCCCTGGCGGAAGAAATTATAGGTGACTCCATTTCCAGCAAGCCTGTGACAATAATGCAATCACAATACTATATCACATTTGAGAACAAGCTCTTAGGAATTTTTTCAAGTATGAGAGTCATGCGCATAATATATGGCGCCAAATGCGACTATGACGATACATACCAAGTTCTCTTTAACCACAAGATCTGAAGTTGAAGCGATCTTTGGGAGGAGAGCCGCCATTTGCCAGAGATATAACGATTTGTCTTCTTTGGATTGTTTAGAACAGTACGAAGAGAAAACTCGATATCGAATCCGATGAAGCCTGATTGATGATACGGTAAAGGCCAGCAATGGCCTTTAAAAACCTTTACTTATTATTATTATTTATTATGTGGACTACTGATAACTTTAAACAATTAAAATAATGTAACTAACCTGTTTCTATGATCTGGTTTTACATAAATTACACTTTAGGGAGCATACCGTAAATATCAATGTGTTCCTTGATGACCTGGCTTAAGGCCAATCCTGTTTAATCTATACAAATTCACTACAAACTCAAATTTTCCTTAAAACGCCGTCAAATAGCATTTGCTGATGATTCAGCACTAACATACTGAATCAAAAATCAGCGTAAAGTCTTTAATGCAATGAGTTACGATTTATTTTCGTTACGCAAATGATTTAAATTGCATTTTATGGTCATGCCATGAGTGACAAATCGAAAAAAATTATGTCTTTCGCAAGTGGCACATCAACTCAAAATGAAATTAAAACTTTGTATAGGCACATCAATCTTATCCGAAGCTATATCGAGGAAGTGATTTAAACCTATTGAGGACGAACACGCTTAGATGGAGGAAAGGGTTATTATTTATTATTTACCGTTTTTACGTTGTCGAATAGGGAACTGGTTGTGCAGAATTTGGATGTTATTAATGAACATTTCGGCTGCATTATGCTCATGCATACGTTTGTATAGGGATAATGGCTACTTTACAAAGAAAGAAATTATTAGTTTGGTATAATGGTATAACCGGAACGGTTCTATTTTGTCCCCCACAAAACCTGCCGATACCTTTTTATTTTCCCTTTTTTGGGTTTTAGCATTTTTCTACGCAAAACAAAAAATGTTATCCCATTATTATCGAGATTTTGATGAGTCCTGGCATAATGTAAAATTACATTCGTAGATGAGTTAACATAACAAATATGCTAACTGATCTGGAATTTTCTTCATTGTCATTGTCCTTACATGGCTCCTCGTAGTTAGTTATTGCTGCTAATCAAACACCACATTTAGAGAGTTTTGAAAACAATCTTTTCCTTGCGATACAGGCTATGTTTTGGAGCAAAATAAAAGAGAGCTTTCAAAAGATTTAGTTTGTTATATAACACGCAATATTTTCAAAAAATTTTTTTGGCAGTTTAGGAAATGGATACCCCAACTAATGGTAACATAAATACAGTATCATTTTGGTTTGCAATCACTAAATCTGTGGATTTGGGCCGTTGTAGGTATCTTATTGCCATCATGCTCTCCAGAATATCAACGTATCTGGGTACATATTCTAATGTTGTCATAGGCGTGAATTATGTTTGGCAGCATAAACTGCAAGTACTTCATTGATAACTTCCATCTTTAAGTCCTGGTGCAGATCTACATTTCGAATATAGCACAGAGCATTTACAATGTTCTATGCCAATTAATTTTCTTTTATTTAATGTTCAATTCATTATTTTTTTTGACGTGTTGGCTGACACATATTGTGTTTTATTTATTATTCTCCATTTTTTCAACCATTTACTAACTGTATTACTCCATGTTTGTAGTTTTTCTTCATTGTTACTAACTGCCAAAACCAAAATTACTGTGTCATCAGCAATTGGTTGTTCTTTCATTGGTGGTAAGTCTCATGTGTATTGTTGTCGACTTATATGCCAGAACTTAGGTGCTTTACGTTTCTAAGCTTGAAGGTCTCTTACTCCAAGTGGATAATTTTTACCTCTGATGTTGTTTACATATGTTCGAGTTCTGTTTGAGAAAGCTTTCAGTTCGTGTTCTTGTCAGTGTTAAGCTTTATGCTTAGTGTTCGATATATTTCTGAGTCTGGTAAGATTACATTCCAAAAATCGTTGTTCAGTGCTTACACCTTGTAATCCAATACTTATCCGTTATATTGTACGGAGTTATTCTATTACCTACTCAATGATTTCTTTTCTTTGTACGCTTGCTTTTTTTAAATGTCCAGGCAGTTTCTCTTGGTTGTTTCTTTTACTTTTATGTTTTATTTGTCATGAGTGTCCACTGAAGATCGCTTTCGGATTTCTCGTTCGAGTTCTTCTTCATCTGTGTGATAATCGATGCTATCCTTATTGTCGATCAGCTTGAATGGTCCGTTTCAGGTCATCATTTTTTTCTTTATTAAGATAGTAACTTCGTTACTCAGTTTTAACGCTCGAGGGTCTTTAGGCTACTGCAGCCACGTTTTCCACAACAGCTTGTTGTAATATCGGGTTCAGCTGCCAAGTGCCACACTGCTGATAGTTTGAAGTCGACCTAGGATGCAAAATGAAGAGCTGGTACAATCAACGCATCCCAAAAATGCAAATAAAATGCGCAAAATTTAGTTTAGTAAATCAACTGCAGAGCAGCACAATTAAAATAAAAAACATTTGCATTTTTTTTAAATATTTTAACTATTATTTTTATTTTATTCTTGTTTTGTTTCTTTTCTTCAAATTTATTAATTAATTAAATTATTTCAAATATTTTTGTGTTGTAAAAATTGTTGTACATTATTTATTAATAATTTATTTTTTATATTATATATTATATTATTATAATTTGTATTTTTTTTTTGTTTTGATTTTAGTTTTTTTTTTTTTTTTTGAAAAACAAACGAAACAAAAACATAAAAAATATTAAAAAGGGAATGACATTATATTATATTTAATTAATTAATTAATAATATTATAGATAAATCATATATTATAATATTATTAGAATTCGACTACAACACAGTTTTTTTTTATATTAAAAATTATAATTATAGATTTTATACAAGTTTTTTTTTATAATTTTTTGTCTAATAATTAAGCAGTATGTATTTAATTTATTTAAATAAAATCACATTAAATATATAAATTTATTGTTTTTTTATGTATTTATATGTTATTTTACAAGTTTAAAATATTGTTACGATAGATTAAGATTCGTCAATATCGTCGTTAGGCTATAGGGCTACGATAATGTAGTTTCAATTGTAAATTCGAGAAATAAGGAATAAATCAAAACAAAAAGCAATTATGGTTGCCATTAATTCATCACATGACTGTAAGTCATTTACTTTAGGAAAAAGCCTGAGAGGACTAATCATTGGATCGAAATATCTACTAGATAGGATATGATACACTAACAGTTAATGTCAGCGTGTCAAAAAAATTTCGAAAACCGTCCAAAGTATTACAACACCTCTACATACATGAAATGCAGTTATGAAAATATTTGAACACATTCTTGTTTGTGGCTTAAATCAATTGGACGAAGGAGATAGTTTTTCACATTGTTTTATTTCTAAAGTTTAACGTGATTTGCATCTTGGCCGCCATTGTCTATCGCACGAAAAGTTAGCAAGTTGCAGTCCATAAAACTTATAAAAATGAAAGACATAAACGAAACGATAAAGGGTGGTGCAGGAAATAATTTAAACAATGAATTGATGAATAAACAAAAAGTTTTGTAAATTGTGCGAAATATATTTGTAAAGATTGATCCAAATAATCGAGCATTTTAATTGTAAATACAAAACAAAGCCAAGATATAGCCTAGGAATTTGTAACAATATGTTTGTATATATTTATGTATTAGTTATTACGAGCTACACAATATATACATACGATTAAACTTATTTTAAAATAACCACAATTGGCAAAAATTGTCTAGTTAAATAAGTAATAAATTAATTTTATTGTATTTACTAATTTACAGTCAAAAAAGATTCCTATATTTAATTATTATTTTATATCAAACTCAAGTACAATACATAGTTTTTTTTACGTTACTGCGGACATCGATACGACGCCATTTTGTTTGCATACGTTAAGGTATCCACGTGTTTTTTTTTCTACTTGAGCACGTGCTACTTGAATCATTTTGAATATTTTTTTAAATTATGTTATATATATATATATATATATATATATATATATATATATATATATATATATATATATATATATATATATATAATTCTATTTTTTGTAACTACATCCCAAAAACAAACAAACCAAAAAAAAAAATAAAATCCCACCTAATCACATAACCTAAAAAATTTGTTTATTTATGTTTATATAATAATTAAATAATACATCATTTTGTTAAATATTAATTAATAATATCTGTTTATAGGTTATATAGAAATTGTATAGTAAATATATTTTATGTACATAAAAGACTGAAGAATGTTGAAAAAAAAAAAAAAATAAAAAAATTATAATAAAAGATTTCGTAGTCGATCAATTGCGCAAAATTAGGAAACTTTATCGCTAAGTATACACACGCCACAAACGCCTCAACAATAAAATGGCAAATAAACAATTGATCTAAATGATTCTAGAGAAAAACAAAATAATAATCTTTGGATTCTGTAATATATAAATTTTAATTAATTTTGAATCTTAAACCTGAGACAATCGTTTACGCGCGCACTGAATCATGATTTCTTATCCGCCTTTCAATCTTTAGCAATTTTTTTAAAAACTTTACCAGTTTTTTTATGAATCCGTTTATGATAGCTCTGCGCTAAAGAATTCACAATCGATATGATAAAGTACATTATCATGACGATAACAACTTTTTCGAAAATATTCGCCAGCACGTTAGATTTTGTCGGTTGTGATGGATTGCTACGATGTAGTTTAGTTTTTTGATTTTGTAGGAATGATTTGAATGGTTCTTGAGCTCGTTTACCTATGATCGGGATTTGGCCCAGCTTCTCGACCGCCTTCTCAATTAACGATTCATTAAATGCGATTATGACAAAGATTTTTTGTATATGCATTTTAATCACAGCCTTACCAATGAGGGTGGCACCAAAGAATGTCCAGAATGGTACCAAAAAGTGTCCACATGTTATGCCAGCCAAATCAAATAATGGATTTGGAATCTATACGATTAAATCGATTAAAATATATATTTTTGAAATAATATATTCAAAACTACTTACACTTGCACAAGCTAAAATTCCCATGAATCCAACCCGTTCCACAATACTTTCCATAAATAGTTTTGCTTTGTCCAAAACATTCAAATTACCTTCGGCTTGTTTTTTTTTTAATTCTTCGAATTCTTGTAACTCTTCGTCATCATCGGGATCATATCCCGATAGACGTGCAGCTCGGGCCATAAAATATGGTGGTAATTCTCCTAATGCAGTTCCAGCCCCCCATAAAAACGCTTCTATTCGTACTTTACTCATAATATTCCAGAGCGATGGAATAAAATTTGGATTCACCTTTTCCGGACAAATAATATCATCGGGATACGGTGGCTTGGGAAAATCGAGTGAATTACATTCGTATGCGGCCAGCGTTACACTGGCTATATGCGGCCCTAGATATAATAAAAATGTATGTAATCCTGTACCTAGACCGACTGACGAAAGCACTCCCAATCCCACCCAATATATCACAAACCATAAATTAGCACGAATTGCATCGAAAATTTGTTGATGCTGTCCGGGCACATGATACAGTACCATTATTAAAATACCTATGGCTAAGGAGAAACTTAACGAAATCTTATGTTCTAATAATCTGAAATAAAGTAACATATTATATAATTAGTATACAAAAATAACGGTAAGTCGTTCGAAACTCACTTTTTTCCATATGTCTGTAATAGTGTTATAGCTTCTAAAGCACAATATTTAATAGTTAGAATAGGATGTCGCCACAAAACAATTTTACTACGTTCCGCTCGTTCTTTTTCACGATCCTTGGCCGATTGTTTCTTAACAAATGGCGTTGTCAGTTTAACACCATTTGACAATAATTTTGATGTTATGCTATTGGATTGCATTTTATTTTGACCCGATCTTGTTAAATTTACTGTACTATTTGAATTTGCATCTGTCGTATTTGATGTGGTGGCGGTGGTCGATGTTGTTGGTCCAGACGATAATGATGACGATGATGTGGCTTCATTTTGTTGTTGATGTTTGTTTACCATTTTAAATCCTAATCTTTGGAGCTAAATAGATAAAAAAAATAAAATAAATTTTGAAATTGATTAGAATCATTCATTGATCGATAGAATATATGCGAATAAAATTGAATCAATTTTTGTTGTTGTTCAATTTTTCGAATGACCTTCTGCATAAAAGATTACCGGCTGCATGCATTCTCATAATTAATTTTTAATATAAAATGGTCGCATATATTTACAAAAACAACTACAATAATTATAGTAATAGTGCATAGTCATAACCAATCGTAGTATATAATAAATAAACAAAAACTAACATAATCCTTAAGGACACGATGAAAAAATATAAAATTTAATTAAATTAAAACATTAACAACAACGATCTGGCTTACAATAGGTGGATTACATCATACGAGACCAAATATGAATAATTTAATGGCGCTCTAGCTAAAAGACATTATTTGATAATAAATTGGATTAATTGAATATTAGGTACATTTATTTGTTCCTTGATTACAAAATGTTACTTACTATTTTATGTATACATACATAATGGCGACATTATGACCCTAATTAGCGTGCATTTAACGACAAAGCATGTTGTCTAAGCCAATTATAGAAAACCTATTTGTATATCTTGTATACAATTTTAAAATCAAATACATAAATTCGAAGTTTAAAGTAGGTCTAGGTCACATATGTGCAGTGCAACAAAAAAATATACAAAAATAAAATTATTTATGTTTCGAAATAAATTAGAAATAAAGTAAAAATGTAAATTATGTACTACGGTGGTAATACGACAGTTGTTATTTAAGTATTTAGAATCAGGTACCGTCAGTCTAAAGTTTTTCAATTGTGACGGTAGAAAATACCGATACTTTTTAAAATTTGATCAAGGAAGATTAGTATGTAGCATATCGTGAGATTGAAGCTACTTTAAACATTAGTATGCTTAGCTTACATATGAGGTATTAGTATTTGGGTGTGTGAAAGCTATGTACACGATGATGCCCAAATTACACGTATAACATAACCCCGGGTGTGAATCTTGGATAAATTAGTATGACCAACAAAATAATAACTGCAGTTGAATATATGAAACTTTCAAGATAAAAAAAATTTAAGAAATGTGGTGGGTGCACGAAAAATGTGCAAAGAAAAATGTTTGATAAGGAGTGTCGTTTTGGTGTTAAGCAATATAATATAACTACTATGTAATATAACTAATAAGTAAGCACAATCGCACGGGGCAACAAAACGCTTCTTGCTATGAGAGCTGCTGAAATAGAGTTGAGACGTTCAAAATTTATGTTACGGCATTATTATCTTCGAACTAGGCAAAATGCTTCGTATTAAAGCCAATTTTAATAATAAATCTAACTATTGTTTTACATTTGCGTACCTCGATACTTTGTAAATCTATTCAGTATGTACATACCTATACTTATTTGATAAACTAAAACTATACATAATTAAACTTTGTTACAATTTTAAAAAAAAATTACGTGGTACAAGTGAATATTTCACACAACAATTACGATAAAATCGCTTCGACTTCTATAATACAATACATAATATGTTATATAATATGGCGTGAATTATTTAGTATGAGTCACTCTTTATTATATAGAACACGTGAAAAATGATAACCACCTGGCCTTGAATAGTATAATTTTTTAATCTGTTCTGAGAAACACGATGTCTCTAATTTATTTATTTTTAACAAAGAAACAAGAAATAGTGTCATTGGCCTAGAATCCATAGGAGAATATCATACATGTGGAAGTAATTCGTATTTTTAATAAGCTAATACGCATCTCCGTACTCAATTAAAAGTCACACCAAACTATTACTGATGACGTGCCTTTTATATTTTGGGAAATTTTTAATTGATTCCGCCCAAATCCGATTTTTTTAACGTTGTACGGAACTTGAAACGCAAAACGTTTTTCATGTGAAAAGATTTAGTAATATAGTCACGCGCGTGCCATGAAAGCACATCCTTCCTTCTAGCTCTGTGTTTCTCTTTTGTGGCACCCGTATTTTATTTATATGAACCCGAAATACATTTTATTTATATGAACCCGTAAGCACATACATTTTATTTATTTAAATCGTTCCGGATTATTAATTGTCGGATTTATTCGCACAAATATACATTTTTGTGTCATTTTTCTGGCCGATCTGTCAAAATGCCTTTCATACTCTTTATGTTTTTACCACATTTTTTTTTTACGGCTAATTTCTATGTTTAGTTGATCCTGTATCTCAGAAACGTTTGACTTTATAATACAATTATTTACATAAAATACAAACGCTAGGCATGCATTTTTCCGCAATTTGTTTTTCCGCAAGTTTTTTTTCATGTATATAGTAAACCTAACGTTTTTTTTTTTAAATGTTTATTCATTTTATTTGGCCGGAGCGATACTGCTCATATCACCAATTTAAATTACATTTTATCACTTGCGCATTGCACAGCTCCATGTCACCCTGTACCACGATGACATGGAAGATGGATCGGCCCATGAGTTTTGCACACCAATAGGGGGCATATGTTTATCAATATCACCTATCGTAATCTTGTGAGAAAACTTCTCTTTTGCATCCTGCCCCTATTGGGATTTGAACTCTGTACCTCCCGTTTCAAGCGGCACAGCGATAACCACTGAGCCACTCGCTCGAAAACCTAAATTAGAAACCTAACGGTTCTTCACGATTTAATTTTTTTTTTTAAATATTTAGCTTTGTTTGTTTTCCGCGGCTACACAAACTTTTGTAACGATACATAGTGGCCACTCGATATACATTTAAATTTGAGCTTTGTGGAGGCTAGTCTAAAATAATAGAGCCGGAATTTTAAAATAATTGTTGGCATACTTTTGAGGTATGAATTAGTGTGTTGCCTAGTAACAGCAAACAGTTTTGCCCAAACACCATTGTAAAAAACGTACCACAGGCAAAAGCTGTGTTTATTTTCTTTTTCTTCTTTTGTGTCAGTGATACTAATCATTGTTTTGGTTACGTAACGTATTTTTTTGGAACACTAAAAACCGGTTGACTTTGTTATTATAAAAACTCTTTAACTCTAATGGTCGGTACATGTACGTGATCAAAAAAATGATTCGCGAATCAAGGGGATATTTGTATATTTTTCAATATTAAAATTATACAAATTTCCCCTTGATTCGCGAATCAATTTTTTGATCACGTTCATGTACCAGGCTTACCTGTTCACTTAGTTCTTTAACTGTTTCGGGCCTTTATTATTTTTACTAATTTATTTATTGGCTGTTCCGCCATCAAGACAATTGAACAAAATTAAATATCCCACGTTAAACAAATGATAAAAATTTAACAATAAATCATGTTTCGACGTGTACAAAACAAATATAAAAATTCCAAATACTTTTGTTCATGTCTGTATTTATTTATAAATGTAGAGTTTCAAAAAGTTACAACATCGCGTTATGATGTACATATACATATTATGTATAATCAAATTTGCTTATGCGCCATTTTTAAACTATGTGTGTCATTAAAAGTAAACATATTTTCGATTGGCAATATAATAACATAATTAACAATCGACAATATTGTCAAATCAACAAGTTAGGTTAAAAGAATTGCGTAGTAATCAAGTGAAGAAGTTCGAATATTTGGGGTGAGTAATCCATATACTAAACCACCTATAACGGGATTGCCACTACTTAAAGGCTTAAACTTTGGATTGGCTAAAATAAGAGAACCGTTATCCTTGCGTTTCTAATTTGACTTTTGTATATTATTCTTTGTGATCTGTACCGCCAGCTTGTGCAAAATAATATGCAGAATGGTGCGGAGCATATGATAGAATTAATTGAAAATTGCTTCCAAATTTCAGTTACATCATAGATTTTGAATCAATTATGTTTAAAATCTATTGTGATCTTCTAAAGTGTTACTTAAGATTTAAAGGTATAAATAATTCATTGAACCAATGGCTGGAATATTAACGTAGTATTAGGAAGTTTAAACACTATGGATGTTAGAATGACTTAAGTCTTGAGAATGATCTGGCGCATTATCCATTAGTGATGGATTTTTCAGCTTTAAATAAATTGTGCTGTAGGATACCGTGTTGTATGAGGTTTCCTATAAAATATGTGGTTTCATATTGCTGAAACGCTTTTTTCAGATAGCATAAACATAATTTACACGAACGATGAAAAATGTTGCAAAATTTAATTTAGTAAGAAGTGATATGATTTGTACAATCTGATCACGCAATGTGGAATATTGTAAAGCCTTAACTTCAGAGAGACTTCACAGCTACCAGTGGTAATGCTTTACTGGGCTTATGTAAGTTAAAACCAATCGATAGAGAACATTCTGTATTAATAGTGATCGTGATGCTCTTTTTTGGTCCGATCTGTTTATATAAGAATCATTCAATGAACTTTTTTGACTCTGTATTTGTTAAAGTATAATTAAGCAAAGCTGACCAATCTCAACAGTTTCCAAAACACATCAATAAAATTATTTAACTAAAAAATGTCCGTTTAACCGTTATTATGTAAAAACGGTATTACTAATATAAACACACTAATTAAAAAATTGAAAAGAAACAAAATGAAGGAAAAAGGGGAAATTTATCGTATATTATGTATATTTTAGATGTTGTGCATGCGCTCGAAAAATAAGGCTGGTTTTTGTATATGTAATACATAATTTGTAAAACCAAAAATTATGTAAAATATGTAAAATACAAAACTAAAAAAAAACCAACAAACTAAAACATTAAAACCAAAAAAACTAGTGATCAACAATAAAATCAAAAATTGGTACCAATTCTGTTTTCGTTCCAGTAGTTTTTTGCCCACGTTTACGGCATTCGTTTTTCAGCTGATCTTTAGTCAGCCCCGATAAATATGCATTACGCTCCATTTGCTGTTGTTCTTTTTGTGTTAGTCCACCATTATTTAAAATGCCACCTGTAATATTATTTAAGCCACCATTCATCATTTGGTGACTACTACCATTACCACCACTACTGCCGCCATTCAAATTATCCGTATATGCATTTAAAGCACAATCCGATGTCAATGGTTTTATAATTTGTGGCGGTAATATTGGTATAGTTCCTCCGTGGGCGCGACGACGTTTTGGTGGTGCAGGCATTATTTATTTTCGGCCGAAGATAAAAATCGCACAGTTAAAAATCTTTTTAAATTTTGAAGAAAAAAAAGAAAAAGAATTTTAAGAAATTTGCAAATCAACAACATAAATAATTTGTAACAAAACTAGAACACATGACTTTCTACGACTACAAGTAGGAAAGTGTAGCTTAGACAAATCAATAAAAAAACAAAAATCATAAAAACGCTGCTAAAATATATAAAAAAAAATATATTTGATAATAAATTTGTATATGTATTTGTATAGTGAAATTTCTTAAGATTACTGATAAGAGTATATGGCAAAGACCATCGTATATTATGTAGATACTTTGATACGAAAAAATCCGTTCAGAAATGAATTACCAACCTTACTTTTCCAAAGAATTAAGACACGACTTAATTGACATTTAATGGAACGATTAACAAGTTCACTATCTGTATATAAAGGAGACAAAAGACAAACGACATTTTTAAGACAATGAAGAAGATAAATAAAATTCGTGGTGCATTAAACCTGACTTTAATTTATTTTAAATACAATTACGATTTTACTATGTTAGAGCAAAATTAAATTACAAATTTTAGGCAATTAACCTGTTTACTGAAAACACACGTGTCATACTTGCATTTGTGAAATATTATCGAAAACAATAAACAATAACCCTAATATGTGCATGTGTAGTGTAGCAATGACAAGTAATGTGTGTTACATTTTGATCCTTAGACCCTGGCTTGTTTAAAACACATATCCCCTTGTTGTTATGTTCCTTAATTCTTTATTGGTCGCAAATATTCCAAAATAAATCAATTTACAAAACATTCGTGATATACTATCCCTTCCATTCGTGATATATTATTCCTTCTTTATTACAGTTATATACACCAATCATATAGGTTACTAATTATAAAGCATAAGCAATGAAAAAAACGGTAATAACTTAAAAATTTAACAAATTTTTTATAACTGGGATCTTGTTACGGCAAAAAAAAAATGTGACAAAAAACCGTTGCATGATGTTTTCTGTTATTTTTGAATTTTTTTGTTTGATTCAGTTGCAATTGTGACGCAGAAACAACATTTCGTGCTCGAGCTAAACAAGCAACAAAAAGTTTTTAAAATAGAAAGCTGAAGCTAGACGCCGATATGATATAATTATAATATTTTATATTGTGCAATATGGTTTTACCTATTCAACCAAAAAGAGTAATGAAAAGTTTAGTGAAGGACACAGTCTAATAAATAAGAGTTTACTTCAAAGTGAATGGAACCCGAAGCCGCTGAAATCAACCAAACCTAATAAAACATAATGTATTGCATTCACTCTTGGTTGCAACAATAACACATACAACCGTAAATTTAAACTGGCTTCTCGTTTATATAGACATACTGCAAAACTATTAGTCTAAACCAAGTTATTAGTGTACACCGAGAGGACAGCTATATAGGCACATAAACGTTAAGTTTGTAACTCTGAGGAAAAGGCTAGAATAATACCGGTTATTGTTGTGCAGACAAAGCTAATCGAATCACTGATAATACGCTAGACTTTACTAGGACTAATTTGTTTAGCACATGCTAAATTTATTATTCATTGGAATCAAACTCGGCCACGTATCTCTGAATTCGGAAGCACGTCTAAAACTGGAACTGATACCAAATCCGAAAATGTTCCGGAATCAAATCCAGACATAAGAAACTACTTTAAACCCTCCAAGACAATATTGCAAGCATCAAAACAAACACAATCGATCAAAAATAAGAAGGAGTAGAAGAACCCTGTGTATATGTGTATATGTCAACACTGCTACCAGTGTGTTTGGCTTTCAATAGTAATGTGAGAGTTGTAGATTTTTCTTTAGTGATGCCTTCCATCTTAAAGTCTCGGTGCAAGTATAAAATGTCTCGATTTAACTTTTCCCCTAATCCTGTATGAATCAAAAAAGGAGATAGAGGCAGATCTGGAAATGTCTCGGAAGCACATTTGGAAACGTATCCGCTTATGAAAAAATAGAACTGTAACCAGTTTCGGGAATGTTTCGGATTATGCGCTGAAAACATATGAAGATCTGGAACTAAAATTAAAGCCTTTGCAACGGAGTTGGAACCAGTGCCGGAAATGTTCCGGAGATCCAGATACGTACCCAGATCTAGAACTAAAATTATATGAAATTGGTAATTTATACAAACGCTGATCTTTCCATAATTTGGCATAATGGCACGGTTATACACACTTATCGAACTGCTTCAAACTAGGTCAGTTCAGTGCGCCACAAGACTGGATTTACAAAATTCTAAAAGATGATAGATTTAGGATTTTGACGACCATTCGCATTTCCCGTGTCTTACTTCACATATTTAAAAATTAACATCGCAATTGAAGCTTATGTGGGGACTAATTTAATACGGTCAAAACTCACAACACCAAACAGTATCTGATAGTTTTTTGAAAATTAATGTTTTTGCCGCTCTAATATTTAATTACCAAAAAACCCTAAAGAAGGTTCACAAAACGGTAAAACGTTTATTGCCTCTTTGAAATCATCGGAATGCTATTCGATTTTTTCAACGTTTCAACACGTTTCAGCATGAACAAGGTCTACTTGGACAACATTCTTGTGCTATCACAAATTCTATATGTGGAATAACTTTACACAAGTTAACAAAGTTTTTTGCCATCTGAAGATCAAATTAATGCCATTAGGAAATTCCATCTACAACATAATAACCCCGATAACACTGATATCGGGGAATTTCTGGTTCACAAAATTGTTTATCGACAGAAGAGTGGTTTTAATCGTGCTTAACATTAGTATAGTGCTTAAAATGTGCAGAGAAGTTTCTCTAAGTGCTAAGAATCTAAGATCCCTTGAAAAAGTTGCGAATTTTGAGGTTAAGTCATAAACAGTTACATTATTCTGACCATAACCTAAAAGTTAT
The DNA here is from genome assembly GCA_963556175.1 of Tipula confusa. NCBI lineage: Eukaryota > Metazoa > Arthropoda > Insecta > Diptera > Tipulidae > Tipula > Tipula confusa. Next base: position 217,695,605 of record OY744476.1, read on the forward strand.
AAGGCATTTTTGTGTATTTGGATGCTTGCACACTTAATTTTGTAATTTTGTCGATCATGACAAAATTTTTTAATTGAAAATTGGTTTATTTCGCTCTAATTTCCTTTGTAATCGAAATTGATACCGAAATGAACCATATTCGTGTGTCCAATTCCACATTTTAAAAAATGTGATGAGAGACGTAAAAAATCAATCAAATTTAATATAACCATCGTAATTGATTTTAATGAATATTTCCTTTCTCTGTGTTTTTGTTGTGTACTGTACGATGCGTCGGTCTGTCTAAAATCTGTTGTATACAAACGTAATATTTGCTTTATTGTATAGAAATGAAACTGTCGTCAATATGTGTACATTATAAATACTCGCCACACAATAGCCTTTGTATACAAATGAATCAATTCGTTATCAATGACCAATTGGAGTAAACAAACGTACAATCGGCCAATTGCCCGATCTTTCTATATACCTTAAATATTATTAAGGCGACCAAATGTATAAACGTGCTCTATTTACGAGTCTCAGACGTATATGTCAAAATAAATTGTTTTTGGCACGATCAAAACAATTTGTGAAAATTATGAATTTTCACAAAAAATATTTTACAAGATTATATAAACAAAAGTAAAATACAAATAATTAGAAAAGAAAATCTTTCAATTTCCAACTGTGTGCAGTTGACGTTACACATTTATAAGCATAACGTCTCACTTACTATACATGTATACCGGTTCCTTTTGGATAGAATAAATAAAATATTTTTTGGCAGTATTTTGCATCGAAAATATTTTCTTGTATTTCAGATGAAGAGATATTGAATTATTTGCAAATGTTTCACAAACTGACTCATTTGCAAATACATACAGGTTACCTATCTATTTTTTTATCTAAAAATAGTTAAAATTTTTTGGGCGGAAATTACATGTGAACATGGAAAATATATGAGGGAGTGATTCGGCTTTAAAGCATAAATTATACCATTACGATTAAGGTACCATAATGAATAAATTATCCAAGATGGCGTTGAGTAGTCAATGTACGATATTAAAATGTCATAATTTTGTATAAAATCAGCCTACTTTCAAATCATGACAATGATAGTAGAACTAGATGGTAAACATATGGCCACACGATATCAAATTCGAATTTTCACTATAAAACTGTTTGAAAATTAATGGTGTATAACTTGGTCTTAATCGCAGGTGCAGAGTCTATATATTAAGGCAAAGTTAAGGTAATCGAATTTTGATCAAATTTGTCGAAAAACAAAAAAAAAACGTTCGGAGGCATTTTATCATAAGAACTTACGCTGAATTTTATCAAAAAACTATAAAAAATTGTCCCTTTTGTATTTTGTGACTCTCTTAGTATAGAACTTGCCGGACTGTCAATATTATAAACAAAATATTTTGCGTCAAAAATATAAACAAAATATTTTGTGAATATCGTGTGCGAATGATGCTAATTAAAAAAAAGAAGCTAAATAAATGTCAAAAAATGTAAATACACTAAATAACGAACATCAACCCTGATTGTAATTACCTCAAACAACAATAAATTAAAAACAAGAAAAAAAACATAGCAGACGATCATTGACATTCAAACCATCTTGTGGCAATGATTGGTACTACATACTTTGATCGCGCTGCAACAAAACAAAGTTTATGGACACTCTCTATCTTGATGGAATGGCAGTTGTGGTCGGATACTCTAAAATAGACCGAACAAAGCAGACTTAAAGAAATGTCAACAATAATGTGTGGACGCAAAGGTTACACCAAGATTAGAAACAAACTCATCTTACGTTTAGGGCCAATATATTGTCAATTGACCAATTGCTAAATCGGTTTAAGTCCTCTTGTAACTTTTGTAGTCAAACATACTTTTTTTACGAAATGGAGGCAGTTGGCAAACTTAATGCAATTGACTATATATCATTAATTAAGAAATGAAATAACAATGCACAAATACGACTACCCTGGAGCACGCTAAATGACACACGTAACACTTGAGAGAGGGAGTCTTAGAATCTGACGGATCACCAGTGATCGCAGAGTAGGAAGGCGTAAACGGCCAATAAGAATAAAATGACAATTAATACTCTTAAAACTTTTTAATAAGATTAGAGAGTAAAGATTGGCAAATAAATTGCTGCAGAACGAAGTCAAGTTTTTAAACGTCTTTGATAATGTAGTACTACAATTATGACAACATTGTATTTTCTTAATTTTTTAAGGTTTTTTTTAAAGGTAGGTGCGTCGTTCCCGTTACACAAATAGGAATATGTCGCGCCAGAGTGTAATTAAGTATCGCAAAAAAACAGGATTTTATAATACGTAGTATATTTTAAACTTAATGATTTTGTAAATCAACGAAATTGTCGAATTAAAGTCAGTGAAAATCTAAGGTTGTGTGGAACTGACCTGGTTAAAAGATCCTCGCTGTTCTTAACAATGTCAAATTTTTATTTTCGAACGTGGACTACATTTTCGTGATGGAGCATATCTTCCTTCGCTTGTTAAAAAAGGCAACTAAGCGTTTGAATCTATTTTTTGAATCTACTAATAAATTGACCCCACCTACGTCAGACATCCCAATGCAAAATGGTCATAAGTTAGTTTGGTAGTTACGAATTATCAATGATATGAGTTCATATCGGTCGGCTCCTACACAAAGTAAACAACGACTTGTAAGTCGTTCGTCGCATATTAGACCAGTATTCCTCAATGAAACATTTACTGTCAGTATTTTTTTACTGTGAAACCAGAAGGAGAGAAAAATCCTAAATTACTTTAGAGCGACAAAGACAATCGTTTTTGTTTTTTGTTGTAAAAACAAAAACAAAATAAAAAATAAACAAAAGCGATTACCTTTGTCGCTCTAAAGTAATTTAGGATTTTTCTCTCCTTCTGGTTTCACAGTAAAAAAATACTGATAGTAAATGTTTCATTGTGGAATTCCCACTTTATTATTTAAATTGCCAGGACTGTAAATCGGTAGTGTACTTATATAAAAAAGTTATTTATTTTTTAAATACATATACAATTAATAAATGTTTGTTGATTCATTATAGAAAACATTTGGAACCATTAGAGATAACCGGTGCTACTGTCGCGATTAAAAATTTTTACTAAAAATTTGACATTTAATGCAACTCAAGGAACCAATTCGTTACTCTTCTCATGTTCAAATGACAAAAAATTTTAGAAATCAATACGAACCGATTAAAATGCGTCATTAAGCTGAAAGTAATCCCAATGTCAGTATTGTTTATAAGACTATATTTTGTTACTGTGAGTCACTGTATATGTATTTCTAATCGATTCGGTTTACATTGACCTATCTCACAAAAATTTATTTACTTCATCACACTTTAATTTATATCGTACGAGTATAATAAATATAATTTCGAAATAGAGGGGAATTACCAGTACTGTTTCCGACAATTTAGATTAAATCACTTGTAAATTACACACACACACTCACTAAATTTTATATGATTTTATCTAATCATACAAATCTTTAAGAAATTTATCAACTATCATGAAAACAAATTATCGAAAACTCGATAATTAATATGCCACATAAGAAAGTCATGAACCTCTTCGAAACTAAATCATTTCACAGATTTTCGTAAATAAACAAATTAAACAAATCTATTTAACATCACAAGCTTAAAAGCGTTTTAAAAACTTACACACGACAAAATCACAAAATTAATTATAACTCTTAAAAATTTCTTTGACTTTTTATTATTATTATTTTGTTCATTACGCGGAACACATGTCAAATAACTAAAAAAAAAAAATTAAAATTTCTGCTATTTTACACCGTCACCGATCGATCGACTAACTACAATGAAACACGTGGCTTTACTAAAAATAAAAAAAAATCTGACGACGAACAATCAGCTGATCGCGTATATAATAAAAAAAATAAATACGCGATCAAGAGTATACTAAAGTAAATTGTACTGAGATTATTACTAGATGGGGAAACGAACCGACCAATGAACGAACGATCGAAATAAATTATCTTAAAGACGTCGTTTATACTTTAATTTAATATTTTGTTAATGATAATGGAATTTAAATAAATTCGAGGAAAGCAAATTTTGAATTATAGTTGAACGACAATAGTTGTGACAATGAACGTAGCAATTTTATTGCAGACAATTTAAATTTGCCATTTTCATGATTTTACTGCCAATTTTTACGATTTTTAAAAGAAAGATTTGTCATTTTCTACATTTCGTAACGTAAATCAGTTGCTCTATTCTTAAATTTCAATGAAATTCTCACATCTACTGTCGAATTTCCCTAGGTATTTCGACATTTAAGATGATCTACTATTTAATCCTTTTTGAGCGATATTCTTGAATTTATGATTTGGATTTTAATTTTGTTTTCTGTGTTTTCACTTCTGATGGTTCGATGTGACCAAGCTTATCGGTTAGATTTGATGAAACCGATAATGTCGCAAACTTAGAGGAGTTTTCTAGTCACAAAATTCATCCTACTTGATCATTAAGCAATTCAGAGATGAAATTTCTCCGGAATGGTGTCGGCGAATCTTGAGTGGCTCTACCATTAGTATCTTACATATGTCCAGCATATGTCGGAAGATCTCTAATGTTTTTCCATCACGTTTACTCACGGTCACACTGATATGTTTTACTGGCATAGAAGACTAAAGCACAGTGTTCAACGAAACCATTAAAACGTTTACGCAGTTTATTTCAAAGAAATGACATTAAGCTAACAGCCATATCGATTCCAACATTCAGTGGCAACTTCACGGAATATCCTATTTTTTAAGAATTTGTATGACGTATTTGTATTCATGAAGTAAGCGAATCCTTCAATATATATAGTTCCTATTTTTGTGATAATGTCAAAATAACATAGAGTTAAACTTGATAAGTTCACGCAAGAAGAAAAGTCGTGAGAAAAGTTTAAACAATATACCACCTGTTTTATAATAGCCATATTGTTGAAAAAGCTGGAGAACAATTGTAGTTGAGCTGACTGCTGAATGGCCAGTAGGAAAACTATTTCTGTTGATGCATAAGCATTCTAACTTTCCACATAATGTCAGGCGTAAATTTGCATCTTCACATGCATGGTAAAGAATTTACAATTTCGATGATAGTTTATTTTGTAGTCGATCGATATATGATCTTACATTTTGCGAGATCCAAGATGGACGCTAATAAAATTATCACATCATATTGAGTAGTCTTTTTATGTCAGTATATTTTTCTAAGTTTAATTTTTCATTTAAGAGAGAATGTATGTACTAACCACTACGAGATCACATGCGATCGAAAACTACACATTTGATTCCTATAGTTCCTGCTGGGAGTACGGTATTATAGTTTTACACAATTTGTTTGGATTTTTGCTAAATCTAGCTTTAAAATGCTATAAAAAAATTTCTAAGCTTGAATGTACTTGACGAGAACGCCCCCAACTTCAGGGGTCATTTAAAATTTAAGTTATATTACGTCAATAAAACGCATAGTTAAAATTTTTTTGGTTTCAAATTAATTTTTATAATTTTATTGCTTTCAACAGATATTCCACACATTATTTCCCTTCATTTAATATTAGTTTTATGTTCTTTCGTCAGCAATCCACTCAATACAGTAGTGATCATAAAACAGTATCACTTTTTTAAAAAAATATATATATGTTTGACTATCACGTTCACACGAAATGTGTAAATGATTAGCTAGCTGAGTTGTGATTATATGAATCAGCAGAAATACTGCCATAGTATCGTCTATACATTTTTTATTACATACCAATAGAAAAAATCAGCCTTGAGCAAGAAGATACGGAAAAAAACACAATACCCTTGTTTGAGCCATGATCGTAAGCCACTATACGAACTAAATTGTGTCCGAATTGATAAAACCAACCAAAGTTATACGTGCGACATATGTTTCTATTTTTATCAACCAAACGATAAGAATTTAGAGTGCACAATCACTTAATTCAATAAATGTATTACCAGCATGCTATAAAAGTATAGTAAAATATGTAATAACTTAAATGATGCCCGCACTATTTTTTGTTACGTTAATTAATAATTAAATATAAATTACGTTCAAATGTCTGATTACCTATTAAATTAGAAGCGATTATCGAATTGTACTGTATAAGAAACGACGACGACAACGGGTATGAATAATACAAACTCATAACAAAAAAAAAAAAAAAAAATGACAACCCTGAAACGATATCGCGGCTCATTGCCAAATTACTATAAAAATATGCGATCAGGTGACATCTATATGTGTTGTTGATCTAAACTTTTTACTTTATAACTAAATTATTTGTATACTACAAGTAGTATACAAAATAGTACTATATAGTTTGTAGATTAGGAAACAATTTAATCGTTTAAATATCGTTAGTCGCATTAGTTGAAATCTATCGTAACCTATTTAAATTGGTATGCGCCATTTTGTTTTCAGTTAATAATATACAAATTCGTTTAGCTCACTATGGCGCTTTATAATCGTAATTATTAGTGTGTTCAATGTAATCTAACACGTTTCCTCGATTTTATTTATTGCATGAACAATTTACAAGTTTAAATGATAATCAATTGTTGATGGGTTGTTTGTGATAAGAATAATGTGACGTGTGATTATTAGAGCGTGGAAAGGGGTGTTGTTTTGATTACGCTAATATGTAGTAATTTTTATCGTGCGGTAAACACACGTGTACATTTTTTATTTTTTGTTATTATAGAAAGATAAAAAATTTAGGAGTTTATTATACTTTAGGTCTCTAATAGTAGTTATTAATTACTTTAATTATCGTTTTCTAATAATAATGCACTGTCATTGATTAATCGCGATCAATACACAATTTTAATCAATTACTAAAACAATAAATCGGTTTTTACAGGACATTGCTGGCCCGTGCCATATCACTAACCCAGCTTCATTCCCAAATAGCAATTCTTCTTTTAGAGATCATTGTTTGCATTCTGGATCAGCTCTCAGTATGTGGCCAAGACAAACCTTTTCATTTAGGAACGACATCAGGATTTTTCGGCAGTCAAAATCTTTAACGGAATATCGGTGATAAACCCTTGGTTACGTTTTCGGTATCTTAACTCAAAGAGGTGCGTCGAACATCCATCAAGCAAAAAACATATAGGACTATTTCCTTTTAGCTTACACATGATTGAGATAAAATTCTGAGGGATATTAAATAAATGGGTATATGCGGGGTAAATGTTAGATTTGTTAGATCCTAATCTCATAATCATGAACGGTATAATTGATGGCGAATGTCTAGTATATAGTAGGTTGGCGCTCAAACCACTTGGAATGTAAAAAATTAGAACTTAGACAGTATCATACGTAAGTAAGTGTTTGGAGGAAAAATTTAATAAATTTAGAGGTAAAATTGGGAACTAAAGAAATGTTGTGCCGGATGCTGGTGAAAAAGGAGAGAAAACTCTTACAAATGATGACGGATTATAAGGGAGATAACAGTAATTAATGGATGGCATCTGAATCTGTTGGGGAAAGTTTAAATGTAATGTGTTGAATTTGATTGGAATGAGATCCGGAAGGTTTTGGAAATCTCAAAACCCACGTTAACATGCTTCGAAATCTCAATTAGCCTTGGATGAGTTTTCAGATACCAGTTGGAAGGAATAAAGAGTGGTTCCGATTCCCAAGACATCCGAGAGTGGAAAATACGAAAGTAAAATAAAGTTTGTGTGGCGGAAGTTTTGGATATTATAAGAGCATAGATTATTATGTAGTGCGAGGAGAAATATTTCAAATTCTTTTGAGCGTGGGCTTCCTTTGGAAAATTTGTAAATTATCAATTATCTTGAAATTTGGGTGGAAATATTAATTAGGCTCAAAATTGAGCTCAGAAATGTGTGAACCGGACAACAAAATGATTGGCCGAGTTGAATCTGCGAGTCAATATGTTGCTGCGTGACATTTAGAACTAAAAAAAAGTTTTTTTATTTTATTTTATTACAGCTGTATTTATTTATTTAGTAATTTAATTTTCATAATTTGTCACTTTTATTGAGGTAAAGCCCATTGCATTTATATGTTGGGTAATTCGCTCTTTATGCATCACAGAGTTTTTTTATTTCTTTATCAACCTTTTCTATCTTCAGATCCCTAAGAGGGTCATCATTCTTTATGTACCATGGTTTTGAAACGTTTGTCTCATTTTTATGATTAAACAGCTAGAATTGCAGTATCGTCAGCAAATTTTGCGATAGTAGCATCATCCTCGTGAGGTAAATCTCTTGTATAGAGCAGGTAGAGTATCAGTCCTAAGACACTACCTTGTGGGAGCCCAGCTGAGATGTTATTGAGGTCAGAGTATTCCTTTTCATATTTCCTTCAATAAAGGACTGTATGATCATATAAAATTGTTTTGTTAAATGAAGTTTGAAAAGCAATGCCACACTTTATCGAATGCCTGTTCTACATCTATAAATAGGTCAAAGCATACGTTCTTCTTCTCTAATGTACTCTTTACTTATAACTTCTGTAATACTTCTATCTATGTACTTGCTCTATGGTTAAATATTTCTTCTGAATCCGAAATGATGTTGCCCTGTTATCAGATCACATCCTGGATCTTTTTCTGACTACTTTTGTATATTGTTAATTTCAGTTTTTAGGTTTTTCAGTGTTACAGCCTTATATTCCGAGAATCATTTCTTCCAGTTATAATTGTACATATTTTCATCAGCTGTTTGTCTGCATTATGGCTGGATGTTTTCTTGAAAGTGTACTACTTGATCAAATACTTTGTAAAAAGGTTTGAATATTAATTCTCATGCTTTCTGGGATATCGGTATCATTTTCTGACTTTGCAGGATTTGGGCATATATTTGGAAGCTTTTTTTATTGCGCTATTCCAATTTTCTGTAGTTGTTTAACTACTTCCATTCGCGATAACTAACTGGGAGCTACCCGCTGCAATAACCGCATATCGGTGGTGGATCGCTTATTACTTTTCACGTTTCTGTTGGATGCTTCACCAGAACAATTTACACACCTTGTCTTTCGTCCAGCAAAACCTTTACAATTTTTGGCACTGCGGAAATTTTCGTCTAATCTCTTTTGATTGCTTCTCATGTTGAGTATGTCAGTTATATTGCATATATTTTAAATAACTTCGGAGTTATCAAACCCTTTGTTTTTCTTAATATCTGCAATTGATGTGCTGTTTGGTGCTCATGCTCTTCCTGCTCTTTGTTTTGGTTTGGCTTATTTCTCTTTTTAGTTGGTTTCTCTCTTTAGATCATCCTCATCAGTTTAGTATTCGAATCTGACTTTATTTTTCAACTTTCATCTTCTGAAGTATCATTTTCATTAAATTCTACATCCGCCTTCGGATTTGCTTTTTCTCATTATTCATATTGGATAATGTAGCTTCCATTTTTTGTAATTTATGTTTTAGTTCTTGATTTTCTTTTTCTAAGTTATGTTGTTCATTTATAACGCTAATAGAACCTGATTGATGAACTAATGATCTGATTTTTCTTTCTTTCGGAGATGATCTTAAAATATTTGCCTTTCTTTGAAACGGATTAGAAGTTTCCTGATTATGCAACAGAAGACCCTCCCCAGAATCCATAGGCCCTGTCTTGATAGAAAGAAGATATACCAAATCTGATATTGGAATAGCAACTGGCTATTCCATTTGGTGATACCATTGCATAGTTTTGATTGACTAATCATCAATATTGCTTCACTACAACTAATTTGCGGGTACGCCCGTCTTCATTTAGGATATTTCGTGGAGGCTGTCAATCTCGTTCCCAAGATTGAAAAAAGAAGTAAGGTGCGAGTGTTGCCTAGTGGAATGTTGATTAGATACTTGTGAATATGGATCGATAAGCGACTGAATTTTAAGATACATATGGAAAAATTGGCCAATAAAGTAGATTGAAAAGGATGAATAAACCGAAAGGGGGAAGTCATCTAAGCGTGACTGTTATGTTAAGAATAGACGATAGTATTTTCCATATGGTTGTGTTTTTTGGGGCGATCAACTCAACCCTGATTCACACATTAAGGTCTGAGTTAGGGATCCATAACATAATTATAAGAAAAGGTGGATCTTCGTAAGAGAGAAAGTGCGAATGTTGCCTTAAGACACTGTATTAGTGAATGAGATAAAAGAAAGATTGCAGGAGGGAATAGATTATCAAAAAACACAAAGGTCAAAGGTAATTTTGAAAAATGTTGGCCCTCAATCTGGTTGTTTGTATGAATGACTGAGCAAATGGCTCAGTTGTTAAAGCTGGGATGCTTGGGTCGGGTGGTACCGGGTTTGTATCCCATCAGGGGAGGATGGCAAAAGGGATTTTCCATATTCTGATTTCGATCGGTGATAACGATAAACACAACTATGACCACTTGTATTCGTGTTCTCTGGATTTGGCTGGCGACGGCGTAAGGTAAGACGTTAAAACAGAGTTGGGTGAAAGAGTTGGGTGTGCTTTGGCCCCATAACAGATGGCATAGATATATACATGCAATTACGGGCACTCAGTACTTCTTGTTTGTAGAGATGATGTACGAGTACCTCTAATCTTCCAAAAGATGTTGTATGCTTTAGGAAATAACATAATATGAAAAAAAAAAGTGCTTTGAGTAAGAAAAATAACTTGGAGGAGACACTACATGATACAAACGATGGAACGAGAGAGATTAAATTATGGAAATTGGAAAGAATGTGTAAAGAAACATTCAATTGAACATTTGACGCTTAACTACTCTAAGTTTAGCATGTTCTCATGTTAAACATTTATCAGATGAATGCAACATATAAAAATGGAACAATACTTGCGCCAAATTGCGCCTATAAATTGGAGTCAGTACCATAAAAACAAAACTTTCACATGCAATAGTCACGAGGTCATCTCCAATGTAAAGTAACGTATACCCTCGTAGAACCATGGTCTCCAATTTTTGGAGTCGTGGAACTCTATAGATTTCATACTCGTTTATATAAGTATTTTACGAGACATGCAAGTACCCCTTTGGCCCCAGTGGCCGTTACAAGATTGTGACGTATGTAGTTGACGTCAATTTGTGATGAAGTTCGATGAAACATACGACCGATTTAAAGATCGTTTGTGCTTTTGGCTTTTTTATTATACAGAATTGATGATAACTTTGACAAATCCAATTGACGATGCATAAATATATTTAAATTTTGAAATAGGTTATTTGACAAGATAAGACATTTGCTTAATAAAACAAGGTCGATAGTATGTAAATTAATGATGTAATCGGTTTATTTACCATTGACGGCGTCAAACAGTTTTAGGATACAATGCCCATTCGAATGAGTCATGTCGAGACTCTTGACCTGGCTCAATATTTGCATTTCGCTTTCGTAAGATGTGGGTAGTATTTTTTTTTATCACAAATCGTACTTTGATCTTTCGATTTATTTGGCTACAGTAGTGATTTTCCAATTTGAAAACGTCAGACCCCAAAAAATTAAAAATCATATAAGTCTGCGCATCTCACCGCATATTAGAACGAATAAAGAAAATTTGTAGGGACAAATTGAAACGTATTTCTATCCACGTTACCCTGTTTTCATCGCAACAAACAACAAAACCGTAAATTTTCCAATAGTACAATGAAATGATTTAAAAAAAAAAAAAGATAAAAAGGAAATTTTCAACTACTTAATAAAAATTAATAAACAGCAGCGTTTTCTTATATAAATATACTAACAAAATTATAAACAAAAATACAAAAACATAGGAAAAAAATTGATTGCAAATTAAATGGAAAATCGCACTTACCACGCACACACACACACAATCAGTGCACGATCGAAGAAAATTATGTCTCGATGTAATTATTTACCAAACCTTTTGTCCAGTAGTACACAGTTAATCCATAGAAAATCACAAGATTTATTATAACAACGAAATAATTTCAACAAATTCACCAGATTGTACACAGTATTCACACAGAAAAACGAGAAAATTTAAAGTTCAAGGAAATCAGATTTTTTTTTTTGCACTACTCAGAGGACTCCACTATAAAATATCATAAAAACGCGAATTTCTTTTGTTTTTTTTTTACACCATTTCCTCGAAACCCACAAAGTTTACTAATACTCGATACCTATATATTTAATACCATACATAACACAAAATAAATAAATTATTTATTTAGAATTTTCTTTCTTTTTTTTAATAATTTTAATTGATTTTTCTTTTTAGTCGTTGTAATTGTTTTTCTTTAGTAAAAATATTTTTTTTTCGTTTGGCTGACATTAGAAAATGACATGACAGTTATGAATTCAATATCGGAGTATAGAGGCGCAATGTGTTTATATTTAAAAATCGTATGATTTTTCGGAGTTACGAGTTACAGAGACATCTATGTAGGAATAGATTTACTAGATTGTGAAATCGTGATATAGGCTGTATTCTATTCAGAAAAAAAAAATTCGAATTATTTTGGAATTAGTAATGTTTAATTTAATGGAAACGAATTTAATCTTGTACGATTAATTTTAATTTCGAAACAATTATTCAATGCTAGTTATGAAAACCATAATAATGAATTCAGTTCGATGGATGCTTTGCAGGTCATCGTCAAAATAGCGAAACTTGTGCAAACAACGTTGGCCAAATATGTTACGGTTTGATCGGAAAAAAAAATAAGTTTAAGATCTGCACAATTGGTTAGCAGAAAAACAGTGACACGGGTTGGCCTAAACTTTGATCAAACACCTTCGGAAACAGATTTTCTAGTTAGGAGATTGATGGCTTCGATAAACTCACCATAGTTTAAAACGAGAAACCGCTTCCAATTTATTTAAGGATGAAAAAACTTCGATGATAACTTCGAAGAACCAACTTCGGTGGTCAGTGTCACCCAGGCGAATTTAGGTATAGTACAATTTAAGCCCAGAAATAATTGGTTTAATGAGGAGTGCTATTTTGCTGTCGGGCAACATAATCGTAAGGAACAACAAAGCGATCCTTGCTAAGTGCTTTCTTTGTATGCTTGACTTTAACTCCTAAAGTCTAAATATCTTGGAAAATGTCGACAAATTGAGGTTATATGGGGTTGTTGATCATACTGTTGTCATGTAAAGGTGGGAAAGTTGGACACTGACAAATAAGTATGATAGATGACTGATGACCTTCGACTGAAGAGTAAACTACAAGGACAGCGAATAACTGACGTTCTACTAGCTGTATCTAACGGATCATGCAGCGATCTCTGAGAGGAGAGCTATTATTTGCCAAGCACAGTGGTCATTGTTGGTGACGATAGCTTCTTCGGAATTTCTGAAACAATACAAAGAGAAAGCTTGGGTTTGAAATCGATGGATCCAGGTTGTTGATTCGGTACAATGATGATTAAACAATGAGGGCCTAATTGTTACATTAAATAATTTATAATGTTATGTTGTTTCGATAAAGAGGTAAAATAGACGAAACAAAGATTCAACCATCCGAAATTGATGTGCTTAGAGCCTAAGCAAAATAGTTTGATGAGTCGAGTAAAAGCTAGTACCTGACGAAGCACATATAATGTATGTACATATATAGATATACTAGCTTAAAAGTTAAAAGGGATCAAGAACTGTTTAGATGTAAGTGATATAAAGATGAAGATGAAAACATAACGCTAGTTAACAAAATCATTATTCAAATCATAAAACCTGTATCTTTACAAGAGTTAAGAGTTCAACAAATCAACAATTACTTAAGCTTAAAAAAATCTCCTGGCTATGATTTAATTACAGGATAAATTGTTAAAGCACTATCCGGAAAAGGATTTCGAAAATTACTTCAAATAATTAATGCAGCGTCATTATAACCTTTTTAGAGCGCGAGTAAGGTCCAAAGAAGTCAAGACAATGAAGTCATCGAAATTGAAACCCTATTTTAATCTCCAGCGGGCCAATCTTCCAAATGTATCTTTCAAAGATATGAGCCACTTTAGACTTGCATTATCTGTTATGAACGTAAAAAGCAAACCCTCTACATAAGCCCGGAACTTCTTTATAGCATCGTTCTGTAACAGAACACTCCCGAACCCAGCAATTCGTTAATCATTGGTAACGGGACGGTACCCTTTTTCGTGACACTATTTAAATTACGGGCATCAAAACAAAGTTGAACGCCATCTGATTTCTTCTTTAAATGGCTTTTGCGAAACTCTACGCACTATAATTTTCCTTTAAAATTATCGAGTTGAACGATGAAGGCCTGGAATGAAGAAAAAATATCGGTAGTAGAATTGTTGAAGCATGGTCTACTAGGACTGGCTTTATTGCACCTGCATGTCAAAAAGGAAGCTGCAATTGTGACCTTGGAGATGCAGTCAGAAGAAATTTTTCAACCAAGCAATATGGTTGGTCACTTGAAAAACCTTCGGGAGTTTCAGGCAAATCATTCTATTAGAATGCCTTCCGACAGTCTACCAGTCAAACTGGATTTCGATAAGCCCTTCTGAGTTTTGTTGCCAAACAAATCCTTGGGATCCACTTCTACTGTGTTCCAAGCAGAATTGAACACCATAGAACTTTGTATCGCAGGATAGGCATAGAAAGAAGCCTAATAGCACTAAGGTCTTTATTGTATCGGACAGTCAAGCGGTCTTAAAGGCTCTTAGTTCCCAAATCATTGAACCAATACTGATGTGGGATTGTCTTAGTAAAGTTAAAAAATTGGCAACCACAAATATGGTAACACTTGTATGGGTGCCAGAACATAGTGGAATCGAGAGAAACGAGGACTTTAACTTTTAACGTTTTTGACATTTAACAACGTCTGAGTAACGTCGAGTCTATTTTAGAGGTAAAGTTGTGGAAGTAACAACTAAAAGCGTTCTAAAAATCACATCAAGATGGTAAAATTTTTAACAAATAAACCAGCACTCTTAGCAACGATGGCAGATTTAATATTTTACTTTACCCTCCCAAGGTGAAATAAACTTGTGGAAAACAACAATTCAATCAATTTCTAATAGCAAACAGACGACAATTATATTTTTGTAAATGTATAGTAGTATGAGTCGAGAAAATTGAATTTTCACCCAATAAAATGTATATTTTCCAAAAACTATACAAAAATCATTTCCCGTGTAAAAACATCAAAGAGATGAAAACTACTGTGCATGTTCTGTATTTTTACATAAACATATACATATACAAATAAATATATCAGAGATGACGTGATCAATGTTGATATGGAAACAGTCAGGTGAAGCGTTTTGTATATATGTATATAGAAAACTTCAGCGTCAGTTTTTCTTAATGCCCTTAACAGTTACATTTATTACAATGGGAAATACAAGGGAGGTGCTATTGTTGCGATACAAAAACATGATATTAATTTTTTAGTCTAATGGAAAAATTATGGGAAATAACTATTCGCCATACACATACACAAAAAGCCACCACATACGTTGAATTCAAATCAATTTAAGTATCAGCTCACAGTTTGATATCAATCTTGGCATAATATATACTGCGATATTGTGTAAAACAGAAGACATATTTCTTTATATCGATTTTATCCGTTTTGTGTATTACAATTTCTATATTTCCAAGTTTCCATTTTCGTTTGTTTTTTTTTCGATTTTCATCCTTTTTTTATGTAGTTACATTTTTTTAGTTTTAGGTAGTGTTGTGCTATGTTGTTTTGTGTAGATTTATGTTCAATTTCAAATTCCAGTTAAAGTCCTTTTCGATCCTGGTTACAGATTTTTCTGTTTAAATATTAATTGACAAAGTGTAAACTTCACATATCGTTGTTTAGGTATTGATTGGAATTCATCGTAATTCCTTCCTAATGTTATTTGAACTCAATGGTCTCGTTTTGAACCTGACTTGAGTAGCTTGCAAGTGGTTGCCATTGTAAAATTCATTTTACTGTACATGTATAGGGTGGTTATTAAGAACTAACTGTATCAACTCCATTAACAATCAAGAACTACGCTGAATATTAGGCTTTTTAAAACAAGAGCTCTAAATCTATTGGTCTAGAGTGTTCCTCAAATATACTAACAACAAGAGAAACTCAGTATAATGGGCAAAATATAAACAATACGCCGTGAACAACAAAATGACCGAGTTTAGCTAGGACTACGGCGTATTTTCCTTGTTTTTATAGGGGGTGTTAAAATCAATTGTAAGACTAGCCAATGATGTATACTCTGCGACTTCGTAGTAAGATATTTCGGCTTTTTCCTTAATCTCCATTAGATAAAATATGACCGTTAGTAGGCAACTTCACTGTTCTTTGGCCCAGTATTAAAGCAATTTTGGTTAATGCCTTTTTTTAATATCACCTACATTTTGTAAAGTCGTTCAACTTCTCTGCGGTGTCAGCAACGTATACGATTATTATGAGTAATATTTTTTCTAATAGCGTAGCGGCTAGCCCTATATTTCGATTGCTACGTTCTACTTGCCCATTCGCCTCGAGTATTAAGCATTTCCGCGTAAGAGGCAAATTTGAAAGACGTAAAACAGGTTGCTCACTCGGTAATCATACGAGCAGGCCTACTGTAGTAATCAGATTATTTATCAAGCTAACAAAATATTTTTTATTACTTGTGAAGTTAGCAGGATACATATTTCGTAAATGTATTAACATTCACATGTCCGTGATGGATGGTATCAAACGGAATAGACGTCTTCGGTATACTATGCAATGCTCGTTCAGTTGAACGTGGTGGTTCCGAAATGCATAATACATTTAATACCATTTTTGACAAAACTATCAATTTTATTCTTTATGTTTGCGAACTAATAATGCTCTTTTATTTTCTCATAACACTTTGCACTTCCGCAATGGGCAATTCTTTTGTGCGCCTGACCTATAAGTTGCTATTCCTTTTCTCGTGGGACATAAATAATAGGCAATTCTCCTTGTAAATGCTAACGAACACGACAACACCACGATAATAATTACAAACAAATAAATATTTTATTTAATTAATTTAATTTAGTTTTATTTAGCTTTAATTAATTTACTTTTACGAGATACAAAACGATTACACTTTTGTATGTTTTCTCTTTGAAAGATCACGCTCAACTCACGTTCTTTTTTTCTAGATCTTTTTTCCTTCTTTTTGCCCTTTGTTTTCTTTGTTTTCTATGTTTTTATTTCTCGCCCACTGAACCAAAAAAGTTGTGTTCTTCGGTAGATATTGCGTCTAGTATTCGTAGCTGTCGTAAGTTGCACCGTATTTGATCGTTCAGAAAAAGAGACTCGTTTGGTCGAAACTCGGTTGGTTTCTAGGTTTCTGGTTCCAGTCGAAATTTGCTGGTCTGATACGGGTGTTGGCAATATTGGTAATAATTGGTTGTTTCGTATGCACCATTATCAGAATAGCAAGGTTTTAGACGATCGATTGAGCCGTTGACGCCATCCATTTAATTTGGTAAATTTTTTTGTATCTGCTAATAACTGTGTGAGGACCCGTATATGGTGGTTGTAGTGCCCTACGTGCAGCATCTGTTCTTACGACAACGTGCGAATAACCTTTCAGATGTCGACTGATGAAGACTTTGTCTGTTGCGTGATGCGTTGCCGAGGTTGGTTCCAATTCCTTGAAATGTTGTTTCAAAGTCTTAACAAACTCTGATTGTGGTAATAAACTTATGTCGGATCCTAAAAATTGGTGACCCCGACGTGATTGTGAGGGGGTGGCAACCCACTAAAAATATAAAAATAAAAAAAAGTTGTGTTCTTAAAAAGGTCGAAACGCCACATATAATCACTGGATCACGGTTCTGCGTAAGTCCTGATTAAAAATTAATATCGGAAGTATCAACGAAAGCCAATATAGGATTTAAGGTCATCCACATCTGAGTGTAATGACGATGTTTGATCTTGTAATTATACTTTTCGAACTCCCATAACTATTTAGCAATTCTATAGACTCACAATACATAGAGTTACAATTGGTTACAATCAGAAGCAAAGTATAAGGCATAACAAAAGAAAACATTTCTGACTCATTTCTGAAAACATTTCTGAAAACTATGGAAATTGATTTCATGTTTACGAATAGTCTTAGCGAAGTAGGCAACTGAATGTAATTTCGAATCACATTGTTTTTGCATTTGACTTTTAGGCCCAATGAAGTCATGACGTGTTGAAATCGATCATCCACTCCGATACCACATAGTCATCTGTATACCAGGGGTGCGATTATGTAAGCATTCCAAGTTTCGAGTTTCGACATGTCAAAACATGTCGAAATATGTCGATAATGTGGCCAGTTTTATGTAAAAAAAAAATTATTTTACTAATTTTGACATGTCTGTCGCAACCTAAAAAGTGTTCGCGTAAAACAACACCAACTGTTCGCAATTTCGACATGTCAAATCATCAGTTTTTTTTAAAAATATTTGCCATCTTGTCGAAACTCGAAATGCTTACATAATAGCACCCCCAGTAAACGTGAAAAATAAACTATCCACATCTGAGGTTTTCACTTTCTTTTTGATTAGTTCCATTTTGGCTATACTTTGGATCGTAGCTCTAAGAAGCGTTGACATGTTTCCAATCTGATAATTTTATCGGGCATATCTTCTAATGTTTTTTCGGTGGCTGTGACCACAGAAGCAGAAGTAATACCAACATTAACACTAGCCAGTGCCACACTAGTTGTGTCGCCAGGGTAAACTAGCCCATTTATATATAAATGTTTTTTCTTACTCTACAAAACACATATAATAAGCGCATTCGATTGACATGAATAAACAAAATTAACTGAATTAACTGAATCAAATGATGTGATTTGACTGTTCGATTCGGACCTGTCAATTTAGTTAAAAAAAATCATTCATTCCATCGTTCATTCCATTTTTTTTTTATTTTCTGTTAGTTTTGCACGCGTTGTTTGTTATACATAGGTTGCTTTTTTTTTGAATTTTTTTCTGTTTCGCGTTCAATTTTAGAATAAACATATATATATATATATATATATATATATATATATATATATATATATATATATATATATATATATATATATATATATATATATATATATATATATATATATATATATATATATATATATATATATATATATATATATATATATATATATTCAGTAGCTCAATTATCAAAATAGCATCTGAATTATCTAAATAGTAACTCAATTTCAATTCTGTTGATTCATGTCAATCGAAAGTGTCTAATATATAAAATAAAGTTGATCAAGCGTGTATTGGAAAATTTTCAATCTGTCAAATATTCAAAATATTACATTTGTATATCTTGTCACTACCAGATCCGATTGTACTTGTTAAAAGTATTAGTTAGAGGGTAACCTTATATTTCCACCAGGACTAACCGAAGTAATTTTGGCATCTGGTTGAGTTGGTAAATTTATTAGATTTAATTTATTCCACATTCCACAATATACTTCTCTGATCTCGTTAAATTGTACCAAGCAAAATCTTTAAAAATAATTGCTTTATCTACTAATATTGTACCTATAAATGTAGTAGCTCTCATATATAGTAAGTCTATTAAAGTCTATTATAGTAAAAAAACTGAGGTAAACGAACTTTAATAGACTTTGTAATATACACTTTTACAATTTCCACAACTCGTAACACATTTTCCATTTAATCACCTAAAATCGATTAGCTTACATCTTGTACTTCCTTGATAGTCATCAAACTATACTGGTCATTGACTCTTCGAACATTTTATAATTAAACGGTTAAGCCTCGACAATTTCATTAGGAAAAACAAAGAGAGAAAAGTTTTTTCCCAAGATCAGCATAATTTTTCATTAACGTATGTGTGTATATACAGTTCGTAATGGAAACAAGTGAAAAACTAATTTATTCATCTATTATCACAGACATACATAAAAACATAAAACGAATATGTATATACATATATGTATACTTAAATTTTAATAAAGCAACAAGCTACCAATGCCAAAACCAAATATTTTTACTTTATTATCACGTCTCCCTTACACATACTCACCCATATATATTTTATTTCTCACAGTCTCTTCGCACAACATTCGTAGACCAGACATTTTATTGTGCAGGGGAAATTTAGCTAGTAAACTATACAGTATATTTACCCACCCTTACAATTTGTATACACACTAGGAAAAATAAATAATTTTCCATCTGCTTATTTGTGAAAATGTTTTGGTTATGTTTTGAGCTTTTCGTTTGTGTACACACAATAATATGCATTATGTGAGTGCGAAGAAAGCGATAGAGAATGAGCGAATATATTTTTGGTTTAATATAAAAAAGTCACTATATGATTTATTTTATAACGGGAAATGTTATGTTAATAAATTCAAGCCAGTAAATTATTAGTGAAGTACTTGCTAGTATTATGGCACTAACTGAAATTTCTTCATATTTTTACCATTACCAATTATTGACTTTAATGCTAGAGCTGGCAAAACTCAGACATAATAAAGTGAACAAATAGTCCATATTTCAGACAGTACGCTGTGGCTATCATTTTTACATTGTAAAAATATCAACTTAGAAACCAGGTAACCTTATTTTAAGACCAAATTTTTTGCTATTCGGGTTCAACTAAATATTTGATTATTTCAAGTGGCCGTGCTATGCCTTTTCTCAAAGACGGTCGCTCAAAATGTGAAATTATTTCGTTATAACTCTTTTTTACGAATCCTCTGGACTAGCAGTTTATATAGACTTTTGTTTAAATTTAAACTGATCAAATTTGATCGTTGAATATTATCCTTTCTAAACATTACGAAATATTAGATGCCCTCGATTTTCAGCATGCTTAATCAACCGAGACGTTTTGTGTTTTGATTTGATATTTAAGCAGAATTTCATGCAGTTCTGGGGAGGTCTAAGAAATACCAGGCATTTTCTATTGACACAAGCCAAACCAATTTAATACGTAAATTCTCTATTATTTTTTATAGAGAATTTGATTATTAAATTGGTTTGGCTTAACAAATCGGAGCAAAAGAAGCATTGCAAACAAATAGCAAGAACCCCATACTATTTCCAAAAGGCTAAATGGTGTGGTTTATTGGAGCTAAAGAGGTCTATTGACTGGGTTATTTAAATCTGGGATCAACATGCTTGGACGGTCTACATATTTTTAAAAATAGAAGCATCTGATGATATTAATACCAATCTGGATATCTTCTATGAAAAATGGTTTCAAGGAAAAAATTATTGAATTATCCGTTCCAGTAATCAAGGATCCATTAATTTCATATAATCGTATGAGATCATCAAAAGCTGACGATGACAAAATTAAATTTATCAAAATTAAGAAAGAATCCAATTCATATTACGATCGGTGATAAGAGGAGAACATAAAGGATACCCGTCAACTATATGCAATTCAATAATTGAATCTTGTCTAAGCTCAGACAAATAGAGAATTAATTCTTCAACAACGAGTTCTACCCATTCAATGCACATATTCTCTATTTCAGAAGCTGACATATAAGTGGAAGTGCTTTCAAATACGTGAGTATGAATTGTAAGCCTGATCTCATCGTAAATCATCAAACACCTACCTTTTCAAAAAACCACTGTGCATTGTAGTCTTCCCAGACAAATGGAAATTTTCTAAAATTTCACCAAATTTTTAATCTGCGCAAAGAACTGATATTCTTGCTATCGAGGAGTCTCGGGACATCTTGTTCAATCAACATGGATTTATACCTTAAAGCTAACTAATCTGGTGGAATTTACAAGAAATCTGTTGAAAACCATGATGACTATGATTATGCTCAGGCATTTGACTCTATTGATCACAAACAAATATTAATGACTATTTCGAGTTCTCTTCAATGCTTGTAAAATGGTTGTGCTCTTACCAGTTGATAAGACGTTAAATTGTCCAAATTGATGGTGAAACATCTGATCCCATTCTAGCAACATCTGAAGTTCCTCAAAGATCTCATATCGGGCCGTTATTTTTCCTGATCTTCATTGATGACATCACCAAAATTATCCAACACTCGGAACTCCAGTTCATTTTTTGTTCTCTACTTTACTTACATAAGATCTCAGTTAGAGTATGCAGTTGCAAATTGGTGTCCATACAATGCTGTTCCCATGAATATACATGGAGAGATGGTGTTTAAAAACGGAATTACGATCATATTTTTGAGGCGAAACATCCAAATTGTTTGATCCAATGGGATGGTTAGCTTCTTTTATCATAAAAGCAAATATTACCATATAACAACTATGTTGGTTTAGACTTGGATACACAGTTACCTAAAGACCTCAAAACAAAATGGATTTCTTATGTCAGCCTATTACAAATGCTAGAGGAAATTAAAATACTCCGAAGGATCAGGCACGACAATATTGAGCTAGGTGAACTGCACAATTTCTTTGATGTATCGAAATCCAACTGTAAGTACAATGATAGCAAGGTGGCCATAGTGATTGCAAAAACAAAAATGTCACCATTAAAAGCAGAATTAACAATTACCAGATTGGAGTTGTGCGCCGCTTGCTGATAGCTAGACTACTATAAGAAAAACAAACAAAGCGTTGCAACTCCCCGGTATTAAAACATTTGGTTGGACAGATTCTATGATAACCTTGGCTTGGGTCAAGGGAAAGTCAAATAAAACGGTATATTAAAGTTTTTAGAACGCTGTACATTGACGAGCACATTGAGAGCTGCTCACAATTGACTAAAGCAGTAAGAATTATTGCTTATGTCCTTAGATTTGTAAGAAAAATAACCAAATCGTTACCGAGATACCTGACAGCTAAGGAACTCCATGAGAGCCAAATGTTAGCATTAAAACTAACACAACAGTAAGCATATTTCAAATAGTAAACAACCAACTAGAACCTCAAAAAAAATCTCAGCTATAGGTCACTTAATGAAAATAGATGATATTGGGTTACTGTGAGTAGGCGGAAGGCTGTCTAATACCAAGATGCAGAAAAAATCTTACATCAAAAGATGCATAATCTGCCACATTCAACGTGCGCAAACTTTAAATCAAATTATGGAGCATCTTCCAATGGCTATAGAGTAATTTCTAGACGACCATAATGACGCAGTTTGGTTTTGATTACCCTACCAACATCGGTGATAACCAGGGCTAGGTCGCAAAACCTATAAGGTATATCACCAAGAGCTCCATACATAAAAAATATAAAAAACAGTAATGGAGGATTGTTGAAAAGGCCTATCACCAAACTTGCTAGCTCGACGGATAATCCGTCGAGCTAGCAAGAAACACTTCCGAGGTGGTCTAGCTCTGCCCAATATGATGTAAGATTATAGAAGGATATAATTTTCCATTCCTCATAAGATAAGATTCCCTCGACCAATTTTATCAAAATAAATACAGAATGGGAAGTTATTACATTGTTATCATACAGATTAGCGAGCGAGAAAAATAACTGGCTAAATTTGCTGTTTGCTCTCTACATTCGTCCTTGTTGCATCGCTTGTTTTTGTTTCGAAATATCTGCAGCAGGTGATACCAGCGATACTATCGGCAATTGTAGTAAAAATTGTTGACAAATTAAATTCAAACCAACAACACCACCAAAAATTATTACAACAGCAAATGTCGATATTGCAACCAACTACCAGCGTGATTAAGCACAGTTATGAGGAGACCAGCTTTATGAAACAGTATTATTTTCCATGAGGAAAATAATATTGGCTCTTCATGATATGATGGAAATGACTAGACTTTGAGCATTTCAATCGGTCATAATTGATTAACTCGATCCTCTTATTTTGCCACCACACGAACTTCAGGAACATATCATATATACTCTCCCAATTGTTCTGCGTCGCAACTTAGAAATAGCAGCCATATATAAATGATAATCGATGTCAGAACAACTAAAATTGAAGAAAATGTAATCTTTGAAATTAAAATTCCACTATTACAAAGATCCCAATATGCGTTATACTACGTTATACAGTTCCCACGATCCACCAGCATGAATTTGTCTACATCATGCCATCCTGAGAACAACGGGTAAAGCTTAGAATATAAACCACGTGTTTTTGAAAGTTCACGTTTTGGCTAGCAATGATAATAAAATCATATGATACGATCTCAGTAATGCACGACCTTCTCGAGTAAGCAAGCTTAATGCTCTGACGAACACTCCAACTATTCGATTCCAAAACATTTTAGTATTTTTCCGACCGAACACATTACTGCCATAACATTCGTATTATTTGTTTGTTTGTTTGTGTACAAAATCAAAAGAGAATCTATCCTTGAAACTGTACATATTTTTGTGTCAGTTTTGCCATTTCCCTTTCGTGCTTTCGTTCGTCGCTGCTTTTTTTGTTTTTTATTTTTTGAAATTTTGCGTGTCTTTTTATATTATGAAGAGAAATGAAATTCATTATGTTCAGTCGTGCAACAGGCGTCTTTCATACGTTTTCATCATTTTCAACACCAAAATAATAATAAAAAAAAATTTATAAAAGTCTTATCTAAAAAAATAGGAAAAGACAATTTTTCTTTTTCTAGATTTTATTTTTTCGAATATCTTAAATGAGAAAAATTTTGTGAAAATTATTGTTGAATAATAAATAACGGGAAATGCTAGTGATGTGAAAAATATTTTGACAAATTATTCTTTTGTTTGATGACAAAATAGTAAATTTTGTTTGTATATAATATATAGTGAAGGTGCGTGAATACAACAAGTGTGTTCGTGATTTTGATATTTTGTGTGTGTTTTGTTTTTCGGTGGCTACAAATACATAATATGGTGGATTTTCATGGAAAAGATAGTGGAAATGGCAAATTTGTCTGCCCAAGTGATAGACAGTTAGCCTTACGTGCAAAGTAGGTATCAATAACCTTTTTTACAAAAAATAATATATACACATACTTATCGATGTACCCGGCCAGCCAGGCAAAAATAATAGCAAGCTATTATACCTCGTTAATATGTTTAAGTAGGGTATTATTACGTATACAAATATTTTGAAAATGATAACGAAAGTATTACACAATGAAACATTTTTAATTTTATTTTTATTTTAATTTGGTGTATGTGCGATAAAAAAATCATGTCATGTATGTTTTAATAATGTTGTAAATAAATAGGAAAATAAAACCGAAAAAATGGAAAATTATATATCTGTAGCTGAATGTCGTTTTTCATTGCACATTTAATATATCACCATGTACGCACATATACACACAAACGTTTTAAGACATTAATTTGATTTATGTACGATCGAAAATTGGCCATATGGGGCAAATATATTTTTTAGTGTCGTACTTATCTATTTTATCAATGTTTATGTGAATTAGACTCGTAAAATAAGTATACTTATATTATATTTTGCGATTATCGGTGTATGAACCCATTTATATATAAAAAAAAACAAAATTCAAAAAAACCACGTGGCCCCATGTTGGGCGACACGATTATTAAATTTTAACACTTATTTTTATGAATTTCGAACGGAAAATGAAAATCAGGTGCAAAACTAATATATATTGATCTTGACCCATATATATATATTCTGTTCAGAATATAAATTTGACCCATTTCTTAACTTGTCTTTGACCTATTTACTGCGTGCATTTTCTGCAAAATCAATATCAACCTTGACTCGACTCTATATGAAACTATTTCAATATTAAAATATTTTAGGTTTGACGAAGAGAAATAATTTTTGGGGAAATTATTTATTGTCTGTATGTTTTATTTTATTCTCGCATCGCGTAACTATGGTACTGGGTATGAATTTACGTCATACGAGATTTATTTCCCAGGTACATATTATATATAGTATAAGAATAATAATTGACCAATTATAATAAAACTATATAATATATATGAACCTAAAAAAAAATTGTAAGTAAATCTTACACATAAATAAGTGCCTTGAGCCTATAGCCGGAATGATTTGTCTTTTTGTAAATTAAAATTCTTCTATTACTATAATGATACAATTTTGTTGTTGTATATGTGTAATTTTATACATTTCTCGTTTTTTAAAAGAAGATAAAACCAATCCTATTCCGGGAATAATATTGTACCTATATACCGTTATAAGGAAATTGTTAAATAGGTATACTCGTTACCGAATGTAGTTTTTGTTCGCTGTGGTCATGTTTATTCTAAGTATGAGGGCCAACCTTCCGCAACATTATATATAATGTAGACTTGGAACATTTTTGAAAAGATAATATGGATATACATTTCTAATGCTTTAATTTTATATACGTTTTTGGTTCTAAATATTGTATATATAGTTACCTAGCAAAAAATTCATTTTGCCGTAAAAACTGTGACCTTTTTTTAACGAATAAAATGTTCTTGGAAATTAATCATTGTGCAAATTAATTTGTATATATGTATATATATATAGTTACACTTACCCTCAACCGCAGAAAACCTTTAAAATTGGTTATGTGACTTAGTTTACGATCAACATTGAATTTGAACTTTATTTAATGTGCTAGTCCTTCAGATTTACATACACCCGTATATATGTTTGTAAATTAAAATCGTTGGCAATGCTAAATGTGCGGTGAAGTAGCAAATTTTTTAATTTTAAATTTTAGGATCCATTCAAATGAACACATTTTTGGTTTGCTAGGTTATGAAAGATTATTGCGGGTTTCTTTCCATTATGTACTATAAAATATATATTTAATGTTTAGATCCAGTTAATCGGAAAGATTTTGCGTGACATTAGGGCGCAATCGAAAGTTTTAAACAATTTTTTCAAATTAGTAATATTCAATTTTTTGTTCTCGGAAAATGTTAACTTTATTGACTTTAAACACTAATTTAAAATAACTATTAGCAATTTTTTATTATATGGTATCGTCCGCAAAAACAGCCAATTGGCAAAATTTGGGTGTGGGTTGGTTTTTGGTCGTTGGTGGAAAGTTTGAACTCGAGAATTCTTAAGGACTTATTTAAGTTCTAGTGGATGAATAAATTCGCCACAGGTAAGTTTTATTGAAGAAGACTCTATTTTTTAATAGTATTTTGATTAGAGAGCTTGATTCTTGTTTTGCAAGAAGATTGGCTTTATCGGAATTTAAATACGTTATAGATTTTAAGTATCTTAAAATCGATTTTTTAAGCATCTTGCTAACTTCCAAACCGATGTTTGCTTATGTTTTATCTCTCTAAGTTTGTTATCCCATGCAAAGTTTTAATGTGTTGATGGGCTTGCATGCATTTTTTAAGCTTCATTTTTTAGGATTTAGGAATTCAGGGTTCCATAAAAGGCACTTAACACTTTTTGTTGTCAATCATCATAAAACTAAGGTGGTGACATGTTGGACTTGTCGATGTTCATGGCCACTTCCAGCGTTGACATTGAAGTTTTTAAGATACTGATGAGCTTTTTTAATTCCTTATACCCTTGATATTTGGAATCTGCTGGAGATCCTCTATTTGCGCATCGAGTTCGTTCCCGGTGTTGATACTAGCTCTTGTGGCGTACCTGTTGGTTGTTTCCCTGAAAGATGTGCATCTGGTGGTACGGCTGCATATGAATGCTGCTTGCGCGAATGGCTGGTAGTATGGTGGGTGTATTCCTTTATTGATGGTGAGAATGGTTGCCAGATATAACTACAATACACAGTTACAAAGCACTCAACACTTTGCCTGGAGCTCCTTGATGTTCATCGTTCCTCTGGCAAAATTCGCAACAAATAATGGAAAGTTAAATTTCGTTTTGTTTTGCGGGTTGCCACTGCTTTTTCAGCTACTCTCGCATTCATTAGTGATGGCCAATTTCACTGATTCTGCCTCACCAATATAAGATTAGGAATATGGCATTATAATCCCGTTTACTTTCGAGAGTGAAAAGTGAATCTCCTCAGATAGTCGCCTGTCCGGTGCGATTAAGAATTTTGACAGTAGAATTGTTGGTCCAGATGAAGCTCTTCCATTTGACAAGCAGTGACTCCACTTCTTCCATCTTGCAGTCGACAATGATAGTTTGGGTTCACTTTTTGTCTGCCGATCAAAACGGTATATTTCGAAAGAGTCTCTTTGATGATATCATTAATTCTGCCCGCTTCAGGTTAAGATTGTCTTTTAAATAAGGTAGCAAAAACATATTTTTTATAACAGAAAGCCATACTTTTTACATCGTCTACTTTTAAATCAATAGGGAACACACAGTCGATGGCCAAACGAGAGGATAATAAGCTGTTATCAATTAAAAATAGCATCTGAACGCACCATAACATGATGTACAGTATATCTCTCTATATTTTTCAATCATAAGTCAGTTGATATTTCAAATATAGGCATTGAGTATGTGACCGATGTCGGTAGTCTCGTTATCAATACCTTTTCTCAATTTCTTGTTGAAGCATTGTTTAAGATACTGTACAAAGTCTAAATCTCGCTGGAATATGACTACCACTCAAGAATATACCTAATGGCTGCTTTATTGTTTTCTTTCTTTGACAACATTTTCTTTGATCAGTTGACCATATTTCTGTAATTTGATTGGATATATGATCAAATTTAAATTGTTAGGATTCAAATCCGAACTCGTGAAGGGCACCTATAATTCCCAAGATATTGAAGATTATTTTACACAAATTTCGTTGAAAGGCTTCTCTTTAATACTTTATAAGAACGCAGGGGTGAAGTCTTACAAGTAAAGTTCTCTTTTCGCTCGATCATACGAGTGGTAAGACAGAAACAGAGAAATAGCCAGGAAGAACTGACAAATTTTAAAAATTTATTACTGCATTCCTTTGTTTATACTGTTAAAATATTCAACCCATTTGTCGCAGCTGATTTTATTTTCGAAAATGTCGATGTCTAAAAATAGGACAACATTTTTTTAAATGTGCAGATTAAATTAATAATTGTGTCATTAATTTGTGTTCCCCTGTTGTAAAAAGAATGTCAAAATCTGTTCAATTTCTTCCGAATCTGGAATTTTTTTGAGTGAACTAAAAAATTTTAAACATTGAAACAAACAAAATAAAGAGGACATTTTGCAAATTATGTAAAAAAGAGAAAGGACAAAAGATCTGACCCCAAAAAAGGATTGGCCCTCTAAAAAAGAAAGTCATCGGTGAAATTATTCCAACATAATTAGTTGTAATTTCATCATGTATATTACAATAGATTAAAAAAAATTATTTAGCACTAAAATTAAACGAAATAACCGCTCAACAGACAAAACACGTTGCAACAATCTTAATACACACACAATTCTCAAGTTGCCTAGTCCTAAAAACTGTTCTATCCTAAATTTCTAATAAAATTCAAAAATATTTTTCGTGCTGAGCTTATACTTTGGCTTATTACTTAAGCACTTAGTAATATCATATTTTGAAAACATTTTAAGATATTACTTATCAAAAGCTGTGATCTTGTCAAATATTGATGGTAAATAGTTTTATGTTAATTCATTCAGTTCGTTATCTTCCACAGCAGCTTTCATAATTAAAGAAAGTTCACGGCCGTGATCGCAAACGCGAGCTCTGTTATTCTGGTGTTATTTCAGCAATTTCGTTTCTAAAGTTATCCTTAAGCATCGAGATTATTGTTGGACTCTTGATGAATACTTTTTCGTTTAAGTAGTCCTACCGAAAGAAATCAGAAAGGGCCAAATAAGGAGATCGTTGGGCCAATCGATATCACCTTTTTTTGACGGGAAAAAGTGTCTCGCAAAATTTGTATCGTAGGATGAGCTGCGTGTGAGGGGACACAGTTTTGTTGGCACCACATGTTCTTTATGCCTAATTGTTTCTATTCGGACAAATAAGGTTTTCCAACATGTCTCGATAACAGACACCAGTAATTATTTCAGCATTGCCTTTAGCACCCTCAAAGAAATATGAACCACTGTTGCCATCGGCCCAAATAGCGCATCATACAGTTAATATACAATGGTGTAGTGGTATTTGTTGTATCTGCTGGTAGTTTTCGGTGCCCCAGTAGCGGCTTTTTTGCCAAAGCTAGCCGTCTATTCATGGTCATGAAATGACAATGTCAACTGAATTTTATACGACGACAAACAAATATTATTTGAGAATTTTTAACGAACATGGTGGAAACATTTCCAATTCATGTACAAGGCGTCGATGAGAGGTACCCGGATATTCAGCAACATTCTGCCTCACTGCAATCTTTTATAGTATCCGTTGGTTTAATTATTACATAGTCTTTATTGCATCTCCCAGTGTATGCAAAATAGATTAAATTATTCATTACACGCTGAGTTATCATAAAAAAAAGTCACGAACTTTTCTCCGCGTATTTTTAATTGAAATCGACACAATTAAAATTGTTGTCGATCACTCTCTATGACTGTTAAATGGAAACTGATAAATGCCATCTAAAACAAAATGGCGGCCAAAAAAAGATAGTGCGCACAAGATATGGCTAAAGAAAGACTAGGCGACCTGGTGACATATACAACAGTTGTCACTGGTGATGGTGATATTGCAAAGGCTTGCATAAGCATCTTTAACAATCACTTATAGAGGAATCGCATAGTTCTGCGACTCATTGTGTATATGTTGATTAAAAAAAAAGTTAACGATTTTTTTGAGAATTTTTTAATTTAAAAAACCATCAGCTCTCAAACAGATGCAGATGCAAGTTAACCACCTAGATCTTAAATAAAGCCTATCCACAATGAGAGAACAGTTTTAGTTGTGACAAACGATTTTTGCGCCTCTTGAATTTGGCTGTTGCCGCAACTATATTAATTCATTTGGACTAATATTAATTTTTGTTTGTAAGACCTAATTTGAAGTTATTATAAATCAATTTTCGATTGATTCAAATATTATTGTTTTGCCACAATCGCTTATTAGTATTTATAACTAAATAATTTCAATAGAGAAAACAACATATTTTTGCTGTTATAAAATTTCATTCAAAGTGAACTCTAAGTTTATTTGTACCTAATAAGATTTAACTATTACAACCGAATAATTTCTTAATGATAAACGATTTTCTTTCTAAGCAACAAAATACTCGTTCAGTGTAATAATGATTATGTTTATTATAACTAAATATTCCATTGGTTCAGCTGATAATTTAATTGGAATAATCGAATTGAATTTTTAGTCTACTAATTTAAGTTTGACTTAAATGCGAATTTATTTGTAACACCCGTCTATTTCACTTGGGTTTATCGCATTTTAAAACAATTGTTTGTCACAAGCGTACAATATGTTGTCTCAAAGCTGTCGAGCAGGATTATATACTGGGCTTAATACTCCTTTTTTAAAAGTTTAACACACAAATTTAATATGCGCATGGCAAATATACCAATGTACTTCTTATGAAGGAGTACTTCTTATAAATGAAGCTTTCTATAATTTTTTTGAGTTCGATAAATTTACAATAAAATTAAGATTTTATCATTCAATACGTACTCAGGGGAAGAATAAAACATAAATGCAAATTTTTTAAAACAATTTATTTTGATTAAATAATTTCAAATTTTTACAGTAGTTTCACCAGTGTAAGTTTTATTGAGTTTTTAATATTTACTTTAAAAATCCCATATAAAACTTTTGATTATTGGAATATTTAGTTATATAAGATGTATGGTCACATTTTAAAGATTCTATATCTTTTAACACAGTATTGTTTTGCTGTTTGATCAAATAAGCGAAGTAATAGATATCAAAACATAAAGTTTCAATAGATTGTAAACAAATGAAAAATTTTTCTTCGTGGCTCACAACTAGTTGTACAAGACCAAATATTGGTTCACCGAATAGAACTGTGACTTTTTGAATTGTATTATAAAAACAACACGTTCGCACTCTTTTTGTGTCTGCACAATTCTGATTTATATTCCCGTAGGCTGCTAAAGGTTTCATAATTTATTATATAGACAAACGAAAAAATATTGCAACAAATGAATTTTCTTTATTATAACCAAATTATTTTTGTGGCGATTGGGATAAACGAAATTCAGTTTTCTAAAACAATATGTAACTAATAATTATTATAGCAACATATTTATTTTTGCCGTAACTAATATATTTGTTGGAAGATTATTTAAGGATAGTTGTTACAACTAACATATTTTACCACTAGCTTTCAAACGAATCGATTATTATTTAATTTTGCTTCAAATAATTTTCCTTTGTTGAAATAAATATTTTGTATCTAGAATAGAAT
Source organism: Tipula confusa (assembly GCA_963556175.1). Lineage (NCBI taxonomy): Eukaryota > Metazoa > Arthropoda > Insecta > Diptera > Tipulidae > Tipula > Tipula confusa. The sequence goes on from OY744476.1 coordinate 217,727,770, forward strand.
TTCATTTATAGTAAATGAATTTTATTTGATACAAAAAATAGTTATTGAGGCAAACGAAATATATTTAATACAAGAGTGAGCCAACAAATTATTTTTCTCAGTGCATAATTACCAGTCAAATAACACTAGTTTTTAGTTTCGTTGCTCTCCGATAAATATATTGGAAGTTACAGTTTAATATTTTTGTGTACTTTTTCTGAAATTAATTTTTTAAACACCCTATATCTGAAAGGATATCACAAATTGACCCCCCTCCTAAACGACAGTTTTTCAGCATGAAGCAAGAAATCACACCTTAACGGATTAGCATTCCAAACCCTGGTACCCTGTATTACGGCTAAAAGTGTTTAGTGTTTGTCTGTCACATTATTTTTCGATTCGAGACAGACGGTGCTGTATTTCCCGAAATTCAATTGTTTATATTTCTCATCTTTGTTAATAAAAAATATGACGTTTAAACAAAACCACCAAAGAAAAACACAAATGAAACTAATAATGGCTATTCAGACGACCTCCGCAAATACCTTTAAGTGCTTATGATCTGTGTCTTTGTTAAATAAATTTAGCTATACTAATTTAGCAAATACTAATTTAGCTATAAATTTTTTCAAAAAAAAAAAACCCAACTACACGAGAGAATATTATTAAGCGAGTCAAAATTCAAGCAGACTTGCTTCTCAGTTGATCAATTACAGCGGCATCTAACATGAATCACGAAGAAATTTAGCCGTAGAATCCGAATTTAGAATACAAAGTGGGGTTTCTATTTAAGGTTAAAAAAACGCCGGCCCCACATAAAAGGATATGGAAAGATGGACTAATTTTAGCACTTATGTACTTTCCCGCAAAATGATAAAATTTTATTTGTAGACTGCGATAGTTTCAAGATAAAAAGTCCACTCAGTTTATATATATATATATATATATATATATATATATATATATATATATATATATATATATATATATATATATATATATATATATATATATATATATATATATATATATATATATAAATTCGCCAGACAATTGAATTTCGATCCATAATCAATTCTCTTTAGGAATCAGGACTATATTAAATTATTAAGTATTTGCTACCATAACATTTTATTATGTATACACTTTTACTTATTTTGTTTATTTATAAAAATTTATAGTACACAGGTGTTTTCCCAAGCATTTTTCATTTTTCTTTTTTTTTGGTTAAAGAAAATTAAAATATTATGATAATAATTTTATTTGAATCGTTTCAATGAAAATTAACGATGGTAAAAATATGAAGTGATGGGGTTTTCATAAAGTATGGTGTCTCTTGTTAAAAAATAAATAAAATTATGTAATATGTGTACACGTATAAATCATTGAACTTCCCATGGAATAATTGGATTCACCAAATAGCTTCCTGAGCCTGTAATTTCCTTACTAATTTCAATGGAAATAAAATTATCTTTAAAATCCTCCGACTTAACCACACCCTGATCAATATGTTTCTACATTTAAATATAACAATGTAATCTAATTTAAGCATCAAATTAGAATCGAACATAAAAAGTTACTTTAAAATCCTAATTTTTGTAAAAAAAAAAATCCGAGCATTAGAAAAATGCTAACTTAAATTGACGGCAAGATATGACCACGTAATTTGCAGTTCAAGGCTAACAAAACGTGAAGTGAAAGTAAAATAAAGAAATGAGATGCATTAAACCATGATTGACATATCAATTATCAGGATCGATTATTTTTTTACCTAAAACAAATAATCAAATTATAAAGATAATCGAATTAATTCAAATACAGTGCGGTGGAGATTGCGAAGGTGGGTGCCAATAACCTTTTAGATAAATTCTTCGGGGAAACTTGTAATTGTTTTCAATTATAATTAACACATCCAATGATTTTGGTAGATTTTCATTCTTTTTTCAATTAAAATGTAATAATTTTCAATTTCATTTTATACTTTTACAAATATTGGATTTCGTTTATCCAATTGAATAATAATTGTAATTCATAAAAACAATCATATCGTGTTAATTATCTCGATAATTGCCATTATTGTCGTGGTAATAATTAAGATAATGTCAGATATGAAGGTGGCGCAAATTTTCCACGTATTTTATGTGATTTGTATACTGGTATAATTTATAAGGTAAAAAGGTGGGATGTCAGCATATTCAGAAAAGTGAATGAATTTTGCCTTTTAATTAATTTATTTTAAATCTTTGATTGCGTGCCTGCCTATTAAATTAAAATTAAAATATTTAATCTCGACATGCATCAAGGCATTGCCACATGCACTTGCACGATCGACAAAGTAAAACTACAAATTCAATTTTTGACTAAATTATTCTATGTAAATTATCCAAATTAATAAAAAATATTTTAAATTTACAAAACGATATGTTTTAAATAAAATTGTTATTAATATTATTATAATTTCATTCAAAATTATGCATTTTAATGTTTCGTCGACCAAAAAAATAAAATTCGGTCGACAAAATCTAAAATGGTATATTTTTTGTCGGTTACGAACGCACTTTTGTCGACTAAAATCAAATGGTATAATTTTTTCCGATTTTTTTTCGGATATGACATAACCTCACTTCGTTGTGTTTATTGTTGATTTGTTTTTTCTGTTTGTCAATAGTAGACATTTATAACAACAAACTAATAAAATTTTTATAAATTTTGTGATATTAATTTAATTTAAATTAAAAATGAATATAGTAAGCGAACAAAATAAAGAATAGAAGACTGGGCTTAAGCGAGAATGCTTCATCTGCTACTAACACATAAGGGACGTTTGTATCTGAGCCGGGTAAACATGTGTCATCTGGAATACTTAGTTTTTCGGGATTATTTAGCCACATGTTACCGAATTCAGAATTTTTAAAAACGACCGAGTTGCAATTTAAACCGTATGCGCCTATATCAACGCTGATGAACTTATATTCTGCGTCAACAACTGCCATTAACACGGTTGAAAACCTCTTTTTATAATTAAAGTTTAAACTGCCGGAATTGTTTGGGGCAAATGTGTCGATATGCTTGCCATCAACGGCATCCAAGCAGTTTGGGAAATTCCATTTATCATAAAAATTAGTTGCTATTCGTTTCCAATCAGCGCCCGTTGGCTTTGGTAGCGCAATTGGCATTAAAATTTTATTATTAGCACTAATTGTTTGGAAAATGCATTTTTCAACAGTCGTTCTTCCCATTAAAATTCTCAATGAGAGATCTGTGAAACTGCATCCGGTAGCCAAAAACCTAGATAAATACACAATATTTTTATTTCCAAATTTTATTGTTTAATTATATGACGCTTACCTCAAAGTGATAACCAATTTTTCTTTGGCGGATATTGTATCCTTTCTAAATGCGGTTTTAGAAGGCTTTATTTCATTTGAAACCACTGAGTATATATATTCGAAATGCCTTATTGACATTCGAAAATAATTAAAGTATTTTTCGGGATATTTTTCAATTAATTTTACTAAAGTATAACATTCTCCGGCTTGTTTTCTACGATAATTAATTAGATGGATCCAATATTTACGAAACTTTTTATTTCGTTAGTAAAAATATAACGCGCAATACAACGCTAATTTTAATTTAATAGATTTTGAATGCACCATAATTACAACTTTTTACTTTGACACTTTAAACTGAATGACACATCTCATAACACACAACAAACGTAAATTTTTTTTTGTCGACCGAAATTGTCGGTTTACATGTGGCGCCAAAATTGACAGTCCGACCGAATTGTTCGGTTTTGTATCTTCATGTGGCAATGCCACAAACACAATTCAAAACACAATTGGTATAATAATAATGCATACATTAAGGCGAATTACATAAAAATATGTGTCAAATAAACAAAATGTGAAGGTAATGAGAGATATCCGCAACGAATTCAGGCGACACCTTCAACTTAAATTGCGTCAACATACATACCCCGATGGATTTGGGAAGCCTTGATCGCATATTCGCAAGGAACATCACCGCTGAAACCATGCCCTTCATGTCGTTTTTCTCGAACCATCGTCCAATACTTAATCGTTTGCTTAATCGCCGATGGCGTGGATGCTGTTAATAAATCATTTCTCACACTGCCTTTGGACGTTATTACTTAGAATACCTATAGACGTGCAGATTTTGGTGAGAGGTTTGTATCGTTGATTAGCACTTACTGCACAATCTCATAATTATCTCTGAGTATATAGCTATGCTACTACCCACTTTTGTGGTAAGCTTGATAATAAATCCTTATACAATTTTTTTCTAAGACTCTTCGGTTAATTTTAACAGATGGGAGTTTAGGCATGTTTAAATTTTTTATTCCATAATTATAGCTGCTTGCTGTGCTGCATTGATGCTGGTTTGATGTAGGGCCATGGATAACATTTTTCATAGCTAGTTTTGAAAAATATTTGCTGCGAGGACAGCTGCGCTGTTGTTAATTTACTGATCATTTCCAAGTAAAATGCCTTAGAGAAACAACAAGTAAAGCGATGTATACCTTATACGATTTATTTTCTCATCTTTTGGGCACTCAGATTGAAAATAAATCTGCGTAGATGTCTGTATTGGGAAAAGGAGGAGTGGAAGTGCTAAAGCTTCTAGTATCAAAAACTATTAACTGTTCTGATATCCGTCTCATTTACAGTTGTAAATCATTCGACTGACCAGACATTTTTTAAAATTAAATATTTTGTACGAAGTTGTGCCAATCTTGATTTTTGTCCCTACTTAAGATGAGGTTTTGGTAAGCTACCCCTCTTTTTAACTGACAGCTTTAATTATATTGTGCATTCTGGGATCGTTAAATACGTTGATTAACGATTTGAAATGAATGAATGAAGAAGGAAGGAAAAAGTAAATCATGAAATCGTGAAAGTTCTGCTTCTTTAATTGGTTGAAGTGTTAGAATGATCTTTGTAAGTGTTAGATGATTCTTTTCTTTTATTCAGCTTCATTGCCACAAATGTGGTAAGAACTCTTGCACTATCTTGTACTTTTGCTTTATTTTTAAAAACCTCCATAAGACCTAGTTTTTGCTTAAGCTTCCTTATACTATTCTTTTTGAATCTCAAACTGCGTAACTCGCATCTTTAACCCATTCGTGTTTTTTCGATATATTTCTTTACCAGAATATTACCAGAAGATTCATTAATTTATTAGAAGAGAGTCACAATTTAGTTGAAGTGGAGACGAAACACTTAGCTTCTTGTTGTCTAACTTCTGATTTTATTACCCTATATAAATCGTCTACAGTTATCCACAATTTTACCCTATGAACAAATCACACCTATTTATTTGTTATATAATACAGGCACGCAAAAAATCTTTATTTGCGGTATAATTTAAATTTACCATATTGCATTCATAAAAGGTAACATAAATTTGCATAAAAAATTAGTAGGAAAAGAGGAAAATTTTATTTTCCCATAAAAATAACATCTGTCGATAAACTATGTCTGTTACTTATGTAAAGTATATTGACGTATCTTTACCGTATATAAATTGACGTAAGTTCATTTGGAAATTAACTCTTCATTTAACCCCATCGTTTTGGCTATCAACTTTAAGCATTGGTATACAGGGTTACAAATCAACTTAAAATTAATATAATAGAAAAGTACTCGGTATTTTTGGATTTTGGATCTTACTTTGTCGCAATTCTCTTTTAACGTCCCATTTAGCTTCGTTTCTAGTCGAGGACAGCGGTAAATGAATAAGAATTTTTCTTTGGTTAGAGCATTGCAATGTATAGCATTCCGTTGAATGCTTCTGGAGATACTACTTTATATTTATCAGCTGCTTCATTTAAAGCTCGTGTGGCTAAATAAGATGCACTTTCTGTACCGTAAGTGACATTGTTTTGTTCGTATGTGGCAAATGACTTATTCGATGAATCTCTCCATTTTTGGGTATTTAGTATCGCCTACTGCAACACAAGCTTACCAGTAAATTTTTTTTGCACCAGAGGTTACAGTAATTTTTTACTACCTGGAACGATATAAAATTGCAGAAATATTTGATTGAAGTGTCAGTTCAACCGCAAGACAATGGGCATGGAGCATAATGTAAACTACAATGGTATGTTAGCCCATTGACGTGCTAGATGTCGCTACTGGTATCGTTTTAAAATAATCAAAATATTTTTATATGCATAATCGCCTAAATGTCATATATTTATACTAAATGTTGACTATATTCTATCGACCAGGCATCTGGAACATCAATGGGTAAACTGTCTTTTTTTATTATGGTAGTACTATGTGTATTTATATTATGAATGGTGGCATCTTGAACGTTAACCTTACTTCAAATCTGCCAGTGTTGTTGGTGATGATGGTATTTTTGAAGTGGGTTTGGTCCATGGCGTGATTAGTAATGGTACCAATCTCTTGGTGTGTCCATTGGTTGTGACTTTAATATCGCAGATACAGCAATTTTGGCACCTTTTCTTTTCAATTTCAGTCTCTGTTTGCAGCTCTCTGCGACGAATGATCCTTGTGATCCAGAATTTAGTAACACTCGGCATTGCTCCACTCCAACAGATCGACAATATAAACTAAAGTGGTAGGTAAAAGTGTCCAAATATGTGATTAATATTTGTCGTGTAGCTTGATGATTTTTCTGGACTTGACTAATTATTCGACCCACCGTTTGCCTTCTTTTTCATGGTTATGATTGTAATTCTGGCAATTAAAACAGCTTCCATCTTTCTTTAGGAGAACTCACCTCTCATCTTAAGACATTTTTTTAAATTTGAGGTACTCGAATAATCTGTGTTGCTCTGCAGTACACACGGAGCATTGTTGAACTTAAGCACCTGAAACGACATGACTTTTAATGATAGGCCTATTTGAAATATTGAAATCTATCGAAACTTGTGCCCACAAACTGATAGTTTTGTCATCCAGTTTATTCAGCATAATATGAGTCAACCAATGATTTCGGATTTCAGCATCGTTCCCTTGTGTCTTGAACTCTCTTATTATTTTGTACAATGTATCTAACGGTTTGACGAACATCCACTACTTGTTGTTATCGACAACTTGCGAAATGCTTCTATATAGTTAGCATCTGTGTTGCTGGAGTGCTTTAGTAGACCTTAATGATCCTCTTTAGAAACTTTTGTGAAGGAGTAAGCCTGTTGTTGTTGTGAATTGATGAGCGAAACAGATCATAAAAGGATTGACATGGATGTGCATTCGAACGCCATTGAATTATCATGTGTGGTGTTATTAAGTGATGTGGCGGGATTCAATTTCATTAAATTTGGTTCGGTATATCTTCAACATTTATATTTTCGCCTATAGCATTGATAAAATGGATCAGCTTGGTCACATTTCCTTTTATAAAAGCACGCCTTTTTTAAAAATATGATGTCGGCCATTTTAAAACTTCTTGTTATGTACAACTTGTTTTATCACTTCACAATATCCACTTTCTAAATCTGTTATAAATCGGTTGCCACTGTTTTGTATTTTTCATCCGGTAGGTCGCTGGTTGTATTGTGAATTCGGCGAGGTGTACCGCTGGTTGCTATTTAAAATTAGGTCAATTAACATTTGATTTCATACAAACCGAGTTCATAAATATTTTGAAAATTGTGGAAAATTTAATTGAAATTCTAAAAAATTTCCTCCGACTACTGTATTGTTGTACAACAATGTATAATTGAAATTTCCATGGAAATTCATTTGCGTTGTACGTTTAAGTACAAATTGATAATTTGTGTCCAGGGGTTGAATTATCGATCGATATGGTGTATCGATAAACTTCTAAATTAAGAATATTGACTAAATGGCTACCGGTGACTATTTATGTAGGCAACAAAAACGTATAGTAATTAATTTTATATTCATTCTAAAAATACATCCATTTCTTGGACAATTTTTTTGTGTCACTTAATATTTTTTATGTCCGCGCGTGAATGGCCAATTGCTATTTTTATATATCAATAAACAGTCATTTTGCTGACCATAAAAAACCAAAATAACCGTGATTTATATTGCCATCAAACTCTATTTATGGATAGATTGCTGGCATGAGAAAAAAATTTAACTTAAACACATTTTTCTATATACCATCGAGATTATACGTCACCGCAGTTTCTGCACGCACAATAATCTTTTAATATCTTGATAGATCATAATTATTGTGTTGGAAAAAAGTGACAAAACTTTTTCCGTTTTCCTGATGCTTTCTACCCGAATTGAGTAATAAATAATCTTCTTGTCGGAACTTTTGTTTCTTTTTGTTATACGTTTCCATCCATTCCGCCTAACCAATTCAAACCAACTACCGAACAACAACAACAACAACCACAAAAAAGTCGAAAGTAAATGATTTTCATTTCATTTCCCAAATTTCCTATACACAGTTCATTGTATTTCCCCATATACCATCAAACGTATAAAAAAAAAAAAAAATTCCGAAGAATCATAAGTTATGATTTTATGTGTAGTGGGGTGTACAATACTCTCGAAGTGGTATGAGCACAATTCGATAGAATTCGAAAAGCAAAATAAAATTTTGGAAAAATAAATAAATTGATTTTAATTATTGGCAAATATAAAATGTAATAAATAGAAATTTTCCAGTTCACAAATTAATTTAGTAAAATTGCGAAAAGAAAATCATGGTACGAGTGCAATGTCCAAAGTAAGTAAGTGACGATGGACATCAAATAAGATTGGCGTATTCATGTTCAAATTCACATAAACGTAACTGTATTCTAGGAAACTTAATTTACCCAGTAGCGTTTTCTTTATACGTATACCTATATACATATTGAACAACGCAGTAGCAGCAGCACAAAAGGTTAAACAACTCGAGTTTCCGTTGACTGGAAACATTTTATTATTATTCGCTGGAAAATTACTTTTTTCATTTTAGTGTATACAATACATACGTACATACAACGATAAAAGAAAATTATGACTTTGTTTCGTTGTTTTTTTTTTTAAATTTTATTTTTTGTGATCCCCATAGTCTTATACGTATAAGAGATTCGCAAGGTTTAAAGGAATATTAAAGATGTCATTTGATTGTCATAAAAATAATTATCTATACGATGTCATAAAATATATTTTACCGTTATTAAATTTTTGTCTAACAGTTTTGTTTTTACTTATAACCATCTTCCTGTCCATCACAAGCATTTCGTTTACAGTTTTGATGATATCACTTAAATCGTGTAATTAATTATCCGAATACAATTTAAAAAGTTCACTAAAAAGTACGATGAGCAAAATCTATGACTATATGTCATTTCTAGAGAAATTGTTTACTAGCAAGTTTCAAACTTCTTGCACAATAATGAAAAATGATTAAAGGTGATACACGACAGCTAAATTTTATGATGAATGCCTCTCTGTGGCATACCATATATAGCATATAAACTTAAAGATAAATCAGCAGCAGGAGATATTGAAATTAACAAAAAAAATGCGGGCAATTTTTCAAAGGCATCGACAGTATTTGCATAAACACATTGGATGGCATAATTGTTATTTTTTAAAATTTTTATTATAGTTTTATTACAACTGAATTACAATTCAACTAGTAATTTGTCTTTAATATCTGGTGTTCTATTTTTGTGGGGATAAAACCAGGGCTGGGAAACCTAGAAATATTAAGGATGGTACGGTTTCTGGTATCTCTTGCAGTTATATATATGGTATGGTCCGGGTACGTGGTATCAGATTATTTAATCTGGTGGTACCGGATAGTACGGGTACGGTACGGGTCTCGAAAAAATATTTTGTTAAAATTAATAATATTTAATCTATAAAAGTATAGTAACATCTACATATATACTTCGCAAAATACATACTATAGCTTGTCATATTTTACAATACGTTTTCATTTTCAAATAGTGCGAGATAACCTGATATCGAAGATCTTCAAACACAGTAGAAGTTATTGGTTTTTCCAAAGGAGGTTCCCATTCTGATAAATTTCTACTATTTCTTAAATTTTTTATTATTTTGTTACCATCCCTTTTTAAGACTATCTTAATTTAAATTAAATTATTACCTATAGTTTTATTATTTTATTGGTTTGCAGCGATACATATTGTTTTGTCGAAAAAAAGATCTGAAAGTAGGCGTCACATGCCTTCGAATTCCACCGATATTTCCACATGTGAACAACTGTCAAAATTCCCTATCAAATTTCACTGGCATTTTCACATATAAATTCCACATCTAACTAAAAAACTTATTCTCGAAGCGTTCGGAATTTTTTATTCACCACTCACATAATTTATCTAACTTCATTGCACTCCATAGAGTGGTGAACTGAGTTTAGTTCATTTTTGTTTATGTTTTGCATGTCAACAAGAAATACAATAACAAAAACTCAATACATGATTGAATAAGATTTTAATGATTTTAATAAGAAATAAATTTATGTAATTAAAATAATTAAATTACATAATTAAATTAATATAATTAAAAATATAATTATTTAATCTAATAAGACAATACTATAAATAGAAAACAAATATGAAATTATGAAAATTATCATACACAGGGAAAAGTGTCACATGCATATTCTTAATCGGAAATATATTTCTATAGTAGGGGAATTTTTGTTTAGGCTGTGTGCGAAACGAAATAAAAACGCGTGAAAAGGTAAAATTTGAACTTTTTTTCACCATAAAATTTTTAGCTGGCCGCACGCGGTGCAATTTAAAATTAATCATATTTTCCTTTGACGTTTTGAGCATTATATAATCATAGATAAAAAATTTACTAGTCATTCAGTTTACCGATTTTCATCTATTTTTATTTCTATCACATATTTAATTTTTTAACCGATTCGCACACAGCCTTATTTATTTGAGAATACATAATTTTAGATTTCGGTACACTATTATGAATTTTAACAGATATCCACACAGGGAAAATGAATATGGAATTCCAGAATAGGGCCCAGCAACCATGAAAAAAACCCAGTTACCATGCAAACAAATTTGGGTGAAGTTATGGTATAATATATGATATTATGGGTTACTCAAAATTGGGGTTTCAAAATATGTATGGTATTGCGTTATGGACCGGTTGGGTATGGTATTTGATACCGGGATCCCAGTGCTGGATATTGGTTTGTTCCAAATTTGTTTATTTTAGCTGTCCAGTTTAGAGGTTTCGTCATTAGGAGACGTCTAACCAAATTTGTTTTATTCATCATACGACAAATCTCGACGTTTTCAAGTTGATAAAGTTATAACGAAGCATGTGTATTCTCGCGTGCTTTCTGATTTCTTCGTTTAAGTATTTCATCTTTGGAGTCCCTAAGGAGAATATTCTTTCTGCCGTTTTGAAATTAGCAGCAGTTTATTTTGTAATGATAGTTCGGAATTATTACCTATAAGCCAGTACATTTGTCTTATTTGATGTTAAGCTCTTCTTTTTTCTTTTTGTTATGCTCTTTCCACTTAAGCTTAGCGCCATGTGTCTTGCTTAGATATCTGGCTGTGTTTGCATGTGGAACTTGCTGTGAGTTGATTTCTACTTGTAAACAATTCATTATTTTTATCGGTGAAGTTAACATAAAATGATTTGGTTTCATTTAGCTGGATTCCATCTCTTTATCCATAGTTACTCAATTTGTTAGTGGCTCTTTGCACTTTTCTCGTTGCTTCTATTACGTTGTTACCGCAATTGATAAGATTGCAGTATCATCAGCAAACAGTGCTATATGTGAGCTTTATCTTTATTCGGCATATCTTTTGAAAATATAGGATATAAAGAACTGGCGCTAAGATACTACCTTGTGATACTCCTCTTGTTATTTTCGTCAATGAAGGGTATTGATCTTCATAGTTTATACTAAAACGTCGGTCAGCTAAGCAGGATTTTAGAATTTGATAAAACTGCTTTGCTAGATCTCGATGCAGTTTAAATAGTAGTTCTCTGTGCCATACTTTATCGAAGGCTTGTGCCACATCCAATAATATACTTCAACATATTTTGCTTTCCAGCGCATCTTTAATTATGTCTGTGATTTTGTGGACCTATTCTATATAGTCGAAAGTTTTTCTCTGAAACCGAATTGGTGGGGAGGTAAAGTTAACCAGTAAAGTTTTTCAATTTAAATGCAATCATACCAAATTTAGAGTAGCCCGATATAATGCTAATTTAATCTTAATAAACTAAATAATAATTTAAAAACTCGTAACCAAATACGAAATGTATTTGATTTTAATCAAACTCTTTTATCGTTTGCTAGTTTCAAAGAAGGAATTTTAGTGGTAAGACATCATTTATCCCTTTAACTAATAACTATTACAAAACCAACGTTTAAAAGGCAAATTCAAAATTCGTCCCATTTTGCTTCAGTGTCGACTCTATTTTTATTTTGAATCTCGAGTTGTTTTTTAGGTTTATTCATTTGTTTTAAATGTTCATGAAGTAAGACATTTTTCCTGGAAAACAAAAAACATTCAACTAGTTTTTAAACGAAGTCATAAAATTTCTCCTTTCAATTAGAATCTAAGTGAATTTGGACCTTATCTCGATAAGCATGCGCTTTTATTAGATTTTTAATGTGGGTTTCGTGAGAAAAACGTATTGGAAAATATATTCAAGTTAACAGCTAAGAGGAATCACATTTTTATTTGGCTTTCTCTCAAGAGATTTTAAATGGTTCACTTCTTACTTTGAAAAGGTGATTGATTGGGGCAAGTCTAATAGGATAGAATTTAGTACACAAAAATGTTTGTCTATTTGCACAGAAAAATATCAAAATTATGTTTAGTTCATAAAAGACGAAGTGCTTATTATTAAGTCCTCCTCTCGTAGATTTTTATGAATTAAGTTCATGTAAATTCAATTTCAAAAAAGCCAGTCAGTAGTAAGCATCAGAAGTAGAATGAACTCCAATCTTTTGTTGCACGCGCCATTACAGGTGGCTGAAGTAAAATCTAAAATGAATCTGTATTCGTGTATCCTCGGTTTGGCAGGTGACGATGTAAAGTAGGATGTGAAAAATTAACTTCGAAATAGCTTGAAGAGCTTTGGTCTCAATGACTGATGTGTAATGATTTTTTGAGTGAAAAGGAGTTTAAAGTCAGCATCAACTTTAGTTAGTTTCAGCATAGTATAAATACATATAGTAGTACCATCATAAGAAAAAAAAGTTTACCCATTGAAGTTCCAGATGTCGGGTCGATAGAATATCGTAAAAATTTAGGATAAATATATGACATTTAGGGGAATATATGGTAGTATATGTGTATTTATACTATGGTTTCAGTGGCAACAGTGCAACAGTTCAGTGGAAGCGTTGACTCGCTGCAAAACATGTCCGTTTTTTAAGGTTTCATTCGGTTATCTGTTTAACTTTTTTAAGAAAAAGAAAAATGTCGTGCATACTGTAGATTTTCCTTCAAAGTTTTTAAATTCCTATCATCAGGCTTCTTGGGCATATGTGATAATAAATATGCCTTTCGGATGTTTTTAAAGCATCTTGACTACAACACCGTGTGTGCTGTGCCCGAGTAAAACTAAGTATGGGGTTATGATCTGAGAGAAAATAGTAAATTAATTTTAAATTAAATTTTAAACACAAGAGTGCGTGCTAATTTCTTGTCTATCAGTTTTATAGTTTTTGAATGTCTATCAGTTGGTTGAGGGTTCATTGATTATATCAGTACCATGCCTCTGTATAACCTGTCATGCTAGTATTCTGCAAGTATAATCCAACACATTTTATTGCGAACACCTGCTAATGGAGTTAGTGATTATTGTAAGGAAAGTAATTTATCTAGCATTTTTCATATCTTTATTGGATTATACCGTTCACCCTATTGAGCTATGAGTACGATTATTTTTGTTGCTGTGTAACATTTTCCTAAACCACCATTATTTTCAGTTTGTTTGTATAGCTTGTAATGGTGAGAGTTTAGCTCATTTTATTATTTTTATTTGGCCAAATTGACTTAATTTGCATATGCTTTGTTGTTACCTGTATAGTTAGGCGGCCGACAGGAGCAAATAATTTCAACGAATTGGATAACAGTTAACATCGATTTCTCCATCAAATTCAAAAGTATCGTCTTGGCGATTATTAAAAATTTCTCTTGCTTGGTACGTTTGTTATTTTTGCTGAATTCGATGCCCATTGATGAGTGAAAATCCTCCGCTTTCTACTTAATTTGCCATTTGCTGTTTAAGGCTGTACCCTTTTCAATACTGCCAGGTGCACCAGTCTGTAAATCATAGGTTAGGTTAGGTTAGGTTAAAGTGGCTGCTAACGCACACTTAGACCGGTGACGGTCCATTGTGATACCAAAGGATCCTAGTCCCCTTTCACCTTCATTGGAATCATTCAGAGCTACTTATGTAACGTAAGATATCTCACACATTGCAGTTCTCGAGATCCATAAGGCCGTCGAAACAATACTTGCCCAGATGTTTGTACCTCCTGTAAGTTAGCGCCGGGCATGAGCAAAGGAAGTGGCCTATACAGTGTCTTCCTCCTCTTCATCCATACAGCTTCTACAGAAGTCATTTGCCATTGACACAAGCCTTCTCGCATGCTCACCAATGAGGCAGTGTCCTGTGAGCACCCCCACGACTATACTTAATTCAGGTCTACGTAGAGATAGTAGTGTTTTGGAGCGCTTCAAGTGCAGTTTCGGCCAGACTTGCCGCGCTACATTGCATGTTATGTTGTTATTCCACTTCTTCTGTGACGAGGCTATCGCCTCATTTTTAAGCGCTTAAAAAAGCGCTGCTATAGGCCAGAATGTCCGAGTGACCGGGGACCCAGACTATCTGGATATTGAAATGCTCACTCATCTTGTTAAGAGATGAGCGGCATTTCAATGACACCACGGACGTCAGAGAAACTGATTCCAGCGACTTGATTGCCGCCCGACTGGCAACTACACACTGCAGTGATCAGGAAGACGAACAGATATATTCACATTTAATTTGTCACAATAGACTTCAGCTCCGACTTTGCCGTCTAGCTTGGAGCCGTCAGTGTAGAATTGTATACTTCCAGTTTCTGTTGTCATATTTTTTAAAATTTCTTGTCTAGTGCTGTACACTTACCCCATACATCAGAATCGGTCTGACTACAGCGGTGAAGAGCCAGTATACCAGCTCTGGTTTTAGACCCCATTTCCTACCGTCGGCGTTCCTACATGAGTGCAGAGCCATGGTAGACTTCTTTACTCTCTCTAAAATATTGGGCTTCCAATTATGCCCAAAACTCTTGCCTTATCAGTAAAGGCCAGTGCCATGCCTTGTGAGGTAGGAGGGGCGACTACCGGAATTTTATATTTCTTGGTGAAGAGTACAAGCTCTGTTTTGGTAGATTTATACCCAGCCCACAATTGCTGGCCCACTTTGAGCGCGTGTTGCATGACTTCCCTAATCGTGCTTAGGTACCTACCCGAGATCACGATCGCTACGTCATCTGCATACGCTATCACTCCTTTGCCCTCCCTCTTCAGTTCCAATATTAATCCATTGATTTAGTTCCAAAAGTAATCCTTCCTGAACTGCCTCCGTCCTGACTTTGTTAAAGGCGCCCTATATATCAAGGAAGGCTACCTTACAGTACTCTTTTGATTAGATTGATTTCTCAATTGTTCGCACCAGGGAATGCAGACCCGTGTCCACAGATCTCCCTTTCCAGTACGCATGCTGAGAAGTTGTCCAATTACTGGGTTTTATTTTTGCACGTATGTACACGTCAATCAGTCTTTCCAATGTTTTCAACAGAACAGATAATAAAGTTATAGGTCTTAGATCCTTTGGGCAGGCCCATGAATTCTTCCCCATTTTCGGGATAAAAATCACCCTAACCTCCGTCCATTTCCTAGAAATATAATTCAGCTTTAAACACCCTCTGAAGATCACCTCCAGCTGTAAATTATCCATGTAAACATTTCCTTGGCTGTTGCTCCAGTGCTGACCATTTAATCTTTTGCCTATTGCACAAAGGTTCTTTGATATAAATTTGAGAAATGTTGCTTAAAATGATGCACAAGAAGCATATTTACCAGATCAAGTCGACCAACCAGATATATAGAAATAAAGAAAATAGAAGATTCTACCTCGGTTAAAGTATTAGGGTTATGCTCGTTGAGATTAAATTGAGGCTAAACTTATGACCTATTTGTGTACTGTCAGCGGATGACATCGATTATTTAACACCTATGCGCTTTTTAATTGCGAGTGCCATGCTAAATTATCTACCGTATCGAAATGGAAAGTGAACTAATTACAATAAAATATCGCCACCAAAAAGTTTTTAATTTTGTGGAACCAACCAAAGCTATTAATTAAACCGCAAGTTTAAAACATCACAACCTGATGACCAGTCTAAATATATTGTTTGTGGTACCAGAATTTTAGCAAAAATTGCTTCGGTGGCTTGCTTCGTAACGACAGAATTGTACTTTTATATTAATCTTCTGCAGTTCTCGCATTTTGTTATACGTTAAATCCCCAGATCCATGATCTGTTATTTAGTTTCAGAGATCTGCTGGCTCATTTTTAAGATTTGCTTGTTTTGCTTTTAAATTCAGCTACCTGTGCTGCTCAAAGTTTTTCAAAGTTTTTCTATACTCGTGATGTAGAGGATCCTTTGCATTACTTCATGTATTGATGCATTTTCGTATAGCTTGTTTGAAAAATCCATTTCTGACACCAATCAAACACCTGAGCTTTATTTCGGATATATACTTTATTAGACGAGTAGAAACGGACCTATTAATGTCAAACGACGATGACGATCAACACAACAGTTCCTCTTTAAATATTATATTTTGCCCAGGAACTAAACAAATATTTAAGTAATCCCGTCTGCATTATATCCTCCCGACATATTTGTTGTTTATATTGATTTCTGCAATTTGTTATCCAAAATGTAATCAAATTCCACGAAAAACAAATTCCCACTCGTAAATTTTCTATTTTATAGCACGACATCAGAAGGTATATTCGAATTTGAAGCCATAACCAACATTTTTTATGTTTTATATATAGATAGGATCTATTCGCGTTTCTCATCTGTAAACAAAATTCTATATTTACGCCAAGACGTTGCGTGATGATGAAGTCCCTCGTTTTTATTTTTATTTTTTTAATCTGCAAGAGATTTTCCTTCGTCTTATTAATAACAAACGGAAAATTATTAATCAACTGTTATAAGATTTCGCCTATTTTTCCTCAACTGTTTGTTTGTGTTTGTGTGTGTGTGTGCAGTTAATAAATATTATTGCCAAAAGGGAGAGAATTTTGTTTTTATGCTTTTAAGTGAAATCGTATACGAAAAGCTTTTCCAAGAAAAATTCGTTTCGTTTTTCCACGCATTTATATGTTTATTTTTGTTTGAGTTGATTTTCAAAGTTTTCACTCACAATTTTGAGATTTCTCATTTTATTTTAAAATTTTTATCAAAGCTTTTCCAACAGCTACAACAAAATATATTTGTGGAAATATTGTTCGGGAGCTAAATATGGTAAACAAATTTTTTTTTGTACACATGAGGAGTATAGTGGTTTTGTGTATGTGCGGTTATTGTTCTGTATGTTTGTAACGATTGTGTGGTGAATGGATGCAGAGATCGTGTTTCATGGCGTTTTTATGTTGCCGCTATTGGTATATTTGTACATACATATATACATAACATACACAAGGTATGGATTTATTGATATGATTCTCGTTGGGTATATATGAATATGAGGATTGAAAGGCTGAAAATTGTTTTGTTATTCTGTAAATTATATTTGTTATTTTGTGATTGGCATCATATGGGGATTTATAAATTGAGTTGTTGTATTATATAAATGGCTTGAAACCATGTGCCATTATATGCCTGATTAATTTTTAATATAATTTTTGTTATCATTACATCAAATTGATATTAATTTAGAAATATAATTGGTTTGTTTGTATAATCGAATGAGGGAATGTTTTGCAACATCCAAAGGGTTACGACCACCGTCATTTTTAAATTATGGAACAGTAACATCGATTGGGGCATATAGCAAGTTTAGTAGTACTTTTACTATTTTTGTATTCAAAGCGGGAAGGAACTAAGATAATTTGGTCACAATCATAATTTCTAAGTGTCAGGACTTTCTTCGATAATTGACATGGAAAAGAATTAGATATAAGAGAATAAAATGGGGCCAATGTTTAAGCGAGTTTTAAAATAGATCGGTGGCAGTAGTTCTTATTAAAGATTTTATTAAAGTAGGAGTTGGGAATTCTCTGTTTGCAATGATTCATACTTCTGAAGGTGAAACTTCTTCAGGATTAATCTTCTGGCTGAGAAAATTAAGCTTAGTTGCGTCAAAAATAGACTTGGCGGTTTTGATGTGAACGCACCAAACTCCACTATCTTTTGAAACAGTTGTTCTAAGAACAGGTTGTGTTATTCCTTAATGTGCGATGTAACAAGAATATCGTCATTATAGACGAAAACGAAATCAAGTTTCCGAATAACTTCGTTCATGAATCGCTGACACGTTTGTGCGAATAGACCAAAAGGGGAGCATAATTCCCGTTTAATCAACGTCTTCAGGTGCAACTTGAATTAAGCTGACATACTCTGACAATATTTTGGGGGAGCGTAACTTAGAGTTTACACATAGCGCTTGGTCGCCATGGCCTGATGAGATTTTTTTAAACACTTCCACATCTGAACGATACACATTTGCGTCGTTATAATATGGTGACCCCGACGATATATACCTCGAAAGACTGCCTATCCACAAGTATACGAACCCTAAGCCCAGAAATTTGATTGTAAAACAACATTTGCATCTTGGTAAACCTCTCTGAATCGGTTAGGGATTTGGATTGGAGCTAGTGATAGCCGATAGCCGTTTTCACTTTCGTTAGCTGAAGGTTGTTTGGGTCCTATCACCATATAGTTAATGGCCAAAACTACAAAGAATTTCATTCGGGTTTTAATACGATGGAACTTGCACTACTGCTTACCATTCGTCTTCTTTCATCGCTATAGAAAAAAAAACGGACCAGGTTTGAGAATTCGGCGATTATGGGTCGAGAATTGCCCGCCAGTTGATCCACGAAGAAGTGGGCATGTCTTAACCGTGTACTTGGTATTTTTCAATATTGATTGTAACAAACCCAGGTAAACTTTGTAAAATTTTGTCTCGGTATAGAAGATAATGCCAGTAAAAATTATTGGATATGGGTACTAGCAAGCCACAATATTGCGAAAGAAGCTTTACCTAAAGAAAATCGATGCTCAACATTGCCTCAGATATCCGCTGGTTTTCTGGCTCTTACGCAGTCGGAACAAAATTGGCCAGTGTCTGAAAATAAACCAAAATTTAGATGAGAAAATGTCAAAAACTTGTTATAGCAATCACATTGTGGAAATCAATCACCTTCTTGATGAAGTGAACACCCTGTCTCGCTTCAACGAAGTAAAATACAAATTGTATACCACATTACCTCTCTCTCTCTCTCTAAGTATAGTCTAAGTATTTCTCTTTGACGTACACCAGCTGGTTGTTGTTGGAAGATTTTTTAAACCATCTATAATTAGGTTGGATCTAATGAATCCGATAGTGCCGCAAACTTCGAGAAGTGGCCGATTCTCAAAATTCATTCTAATTTGATGCTGGTTCCCATCGACTTTTTTGTCCTTCAGTCGATTCAGTACATTTTGTGCCTTCAGGCAGTGAAGTTCCTGCTTTCGCTTTTATTAGGTTACCAGATCTTACTGGTGCTTTATAAAGCGCGAGTTTGCATGACCGCGATAAATATTTTGATCGTAGAAATTTTGAGCTGTGCGAAGAAAACTTGGTTACTGGCGGCAATGCGGGCCTTTATGATACGCAATCACACGGAAGACCATAGAGTGATTTAAGAGGGGTCACAGAAATCGGGTCAGTTGCGGTTTGAAAACGTTTTAATAATGGATCAAAATTTGTACATGTCAATATCCAAGTCCACATGGAAAATTCAAGCTCCATAAAACGTAGCTTACCCCATTACTAGTAAAAATAAAGTTTCTAAGTCTAATCAATAAATTTGAGAAAACTAAGACCGCCGGAAGAATATTAAATTGAGCCGATTATGTTGTAAGTGTTTAGGTCATCACGAGTTAACAGCCATTGAACACGTTACCGAAAACTTTGAATATATATCCACTATTTGACTTTCGATCTGCACTATAATTCCTTCAGTTGGCGTCGTTGTTCCCAGTCAAAACATCTTTATTAAAATCGAAAGTGTCTTTAAAATATTCGAGCAGTCTTTTAAGTTGTTTGTAATGTTCGTCGATCGCGCAATAATCGACTAAAGTATAACTACGAGCAAAACAAATATCAGGCCTTATTCCCAACATTAACTACATCAGACTGCTTAATAATTCATAGTAGATTTATTTGTTGGTTAGTGCTCTTGGTTAGTGTTTAAATTTTCGAGTTTAAAATTCAAGTTCGAGTGTACAGACAGTATAGTCAATGTTTGATCGTTCAAATTGCAGCTTGGTCATGAATAAGTCACAGGTCGTATAATGATGGTTAAGTTGTTGGATTAAAGACACCGCGGTCCTGAGATCGATTCTTGTGACCATAACACCGTGACCAGTTCTGTGTATAAACGTTTGTTTGGCTGACCACCTACAACGATCACCAATTATAGAATATGGTATAGAAAGATCTTGAAAAAGATCTCAATAAAGGGTCAACTTTGGCCTGTAATGTTATTGATTATTTTTTGTTGAATTCTCATAAATAAGTCTTCGAAGGGATTCTCATATATGTCCTCATAATCTTGACCTTGACGTAGCATAAAGCCGTTTGCTACACGAATCTAACTTGTATCGAGTTGAATTACTAGTAAAATTCGGCTTCTTTTTAAAGATCCATCTTGAACTTATTACCTTTGAATCACGTTCAGCCTTAACAACAACTCAAGTCGTATTCTTTCCTAATGAAATGCCTTATAACTGGACTATAATTTAAAATGATACATGATCCCCTTAATCAACCTTTTCGACATTTTGCAATCATTTGACACCCTAAGATGACCCAAAAGAATAACGGTGACATAAAATGATGGTTTTCTTTTACCAAAACAACGATGTTATTCTTGACAGAACGCAATATATCATTTTCAATTGCGATCTTGAAACCAACATGATCGAGTTTACTAACTTACAATAGGTTGTAGCTTCTCTGGTGCGTAACATACGTTGTTGATGTTTAATTCGTGGACTTTACGCCATCCTGAAATGATAATACGGGTAAAGTTCCGGCTTTGGCACTATTTGGCTGATTCAAGGAAGTTTATGTTGTGGTCTATGAAGAGACTTTTTTTTGTTTGGAATCTCATTTGCTTTAAGTCTATACTGGTTGTGTCACATTTCTGTGACCAATTTTGTGACCATTTCTGTGCTCGATTTTGTTTATATTTTGTTCTGTTTAACTTTTAGAACTACAATTTGTTACTGGATTATCCGCAGTTATAATTTTAATGCTGTTTTTACATGCATTGTAATTTGAATTCTACCTAGATCTGTTCCTTTATGTGGTACAGCATATACCGTCTTGTGCGAGTCCATTTGCGTTACTCGTAAACTATATATAAATGAGTCCGATATTCTTAGAATTCCATAACAGTATGCGCCTCACTCAAGGTAAATGGCGTTTTCGGTAAATTTTTTAGTATTTCGAATTACTGTACTAAAAAGGTGAAGAAATTATTAGAGAAAAGGTAATTGGTTGTTGTTGTTATTTTTTCACGTTTAATTTATTTATTGCAACAAAAATCAGACACACGAGTAAAATTATGATTAATTATTATAATTACTAAAATACGTAAACATAGAAGACATTTTGGAGAATATTACTGGACCAAGAAAAAATTAAACAAAAAAAGATTTGACGTTTCATTTGTTACCTACAAACCAGTGATTTTAACCCTCCAAACCTGAATATTCACCTAAAGTTTGCCACGACATTATAGGTAAATTTGTACTAAAATTTTAATTTATCAAATTTTAAAATTTACCTTGAGTATGGCACGCAGCCTAAAGTCAGTAATATTAACTAAACAAAATGAAAACCGTCAAAACTTTTCAGACCATGTGTCTAAAGCTTTACGTTGTGTGACGAGGGTAAATAAAAGACACGTCTTTATGTATTGACGTTATTCTAAAAACTAATTTATTCCATTTCGTAACTTCATGTTGCCTGTAGTGTTTACATGGGTTATTTCTATTACTATTATAATGTTGTTACATGTGTTATATTATTGTAGTATTCTATTGTTATACTATTATACTATTATATTGTTACATCTTTCGTTTTTTTTTTTTTTTTTTTTTTTTTTTTTTTTTTTTTTTTTTTTATTTTATAAACTTATAACTTATAATTATTTTACATTAACCGAATTTCAATCTTAGGTTACTAATAAATTCACTCATAATAAACATAATAATGCATAAGCACTAAGTTAGTACACGTTAATTCATGAACCTCAACTTTAAATTTGAGGTATAACTTATATCGTCTTAATCGAAAGTTATGTTTTATAAGTTTAAGCGCTCTATCGGTCTGATTATGCGACCATATCTGGACTGTCGCACGTTTGGATCAAACCTGCAGTTTCCTTCACTAGCCGACATTCCCGACTGAGTCACCTGAATCTCGCCGTCACACACTCCTTCATTGATGTGTTCACCGACGATGTTTGGTTTTAATCTGTCGTCATAATGTAATGATTTTTGCTGTACTGGTATTTCCGCCTTAGTCTTTTGTATGTGATGATAGTTTCGCCTGTAAACTTTGTTGTCGTCCGTTTGGACGAGTATCGACTTTGGCGCATTTGCGTATTGTATTGCACGTCCACCTACCCATTCTCTTGGTTTTATTTGCATTCTGATTCTATCATTTAACTCGATTGGTGTTGCTTCTTTCGTGCTTTTATCGGCGTACATTTTTTTGTTAAATTGTATGCTTTAATCACTTTTTTATATAAAAATTCCATAATACACACAACTTATACTTCATTTTACTCATCACC
The DNA here is from genome assembly GCA_963556175.1 of Tipula confusa. NCBI lineage: Eukaryota > Metazoa > Arthropoda > Insecta > Diptera > Tipulidae > Tipula > Tipula confusa. Next base: position 217,750,827 of record OY744476.1, read on the forward strand.
CTCTTCATCATCATCGTTCGATGAAATCCTGAAGTAGCGTAATTCATAGGAATCCTTTTCATTTGATACGACACGGATCCAATCACGGAGACTGTTCTTTTTTAAATATTTTTTTGTTAAATATTTAAGGTACCGTTTGGAAAAGTGTACATCTGAATTAACAATAACTTTCATCTTTTGTCGTTCTAAAGAGATATTGCCTCCCAAATTATTTGTTTTGCCATTAATTTTAATGCGTTCTAACAAGTATTTTTCAAAATCGGCAACATCCATAATATTATCTTCGACAATGTTTGTACATTCGATGGCAAATTTCAACGATATCTTCTTCTTCTTAAGACCCTTGCCTCGGAGTACTTGTTTCTTTGTCACTTTTCCACCACCTTTACCAACAGCAGCAGCGGCTTTAGCAGCAACACCTTTTTTGGCTGGTTTAGTACCAACTGGTTTTGGAGCTTTAGGCTTTGGTGCAACTTTTTTTTCAGTAGCTGGTTTCTTTTCAGCAGCTGGCTTAGCTTCGGCTGGCTTGGCAGCTTCAGCTTTCTTTTCTGGAGCTGGTTTCTTTTCCGGAGCTGGTTTCTTTTCAGCTGGTTTATCACCAGATTTTTTATCAGCTGGACGTTTTTCAGCCTTCTTTTCTGGTGCTGGTTTTTTTTCAGCGGCTGGAGCTGCTTTCTTTTCAACTAGCTTTTCAGCGGCTGGTTTCTTTTCGGCAGCTGGTTTCTTTTCAGCTGCTGGTTTAGCAGCAGCCTTAGCAGGGGCGGGTGCTGGTGTTTTGGCCGAAGCCTTTGCCGCGGCTGGTTTTTCTGCAGGTTTAGCCTTTGCAGGCTTCTCCGATTTGGAATCTTGTTTTTTAGCTGTTCATTTTACTATTTTTTTTTTTTTTTTTTTTTTTTTTTTTTTTTATAAACTGAGTTTTATTTTTATGTTATTTCTTATTTTCGATTTTTGATGATGTTATTTATCATCGATGTCTCTTATCTACTCTCTTTAGATATTTTTTGTTTTATATGTGCTTTGATTGTTTTTCAAACACGTTTTGTAAATTTAATTTTCGATGATGTTGTTTATCATCGTGGTTTGAGTTTTATAATCTCGAAATATTGATGGTATTGATAATCATCGGCGTTTAATATTTGTTATTACCCACTTATTTTGGTTTAAATGTAATGATTTTTTAATTCTTTGTTACTTTTTTTTACTTTTTACACAACACCTTAATTAATTTTCTTTTCATTCGCCATCTTCTGACACCATGTGACGAGGGTAAATAAAAGACACGTCTTTATGTATTGACGTTATTCTAAAAACTAATTTATTCCATTTCGTAACTTCATGTTGCCTGTAGTGTTTACATGGGTTATTTCTATTACTATTATAATGTTGTTACATGTGTTATATTATTGTAGTATTCTATTGTTATACTATTATACTATTATATTGTTACACGTTGAAAAGAAGACTTTTTAAATTTATTTTGTTTTTTATATTTTTTCCGTCAGTCTAAATGTATATTTGAGAGTCTTAAATAAATGGAATCATACGACTTATATGTACCAACAGGAAAGTTATTATCCGAATATAATTGGAAACGACTATAATCTCTGACAAAACAATAACAATATAGAAGCATCTTTGATTCATATTAAAGTACATATTATATACAAAACAAAGTATTGATTTTAATCTTAAAAAATTCTTCATCAAATTTCTCAACATGACATCTTATCTCTTATCCAACATATACCATCTTGTTATGATTTTGTAAAAAAGCTTAACAAACCCTTAAGAAATTGTACAAGAATGAAATTCGTATCATAATAAAAATCATTTCAAATTTCTACGTCTAAAAATTTACTTATCACGTGATCACACGTGTCACAATATAAACAAAAATACAATTACAAACTTCCATGATATCGTATTCGATTTTTTTTTAATTGTTGACAGAAAGTGAAACGAAAGCGAATTCAAAGTGAAATGAAAAAATAAAAAATAAAAAATTGATTATGATATGCGTTTTGATTTTGTTAGTGCTTACTGGGTGATACCATAACGGATGTGGGTTAATAGTAAACGTATATAGGATTACGTCAAGACTATTATACGCGTAGGATATATGTAAAATAAATATAATTTATGTATTCGATTAGGATTTGTGTGGAATTTGTTATCAGATAACATAGAGAAATACTATCCATTTTAATAATTCGCTAGATGGCGGAAACATCAGTAATTAGTAATGTTATACAAAAGTATTTGTGTTGGATTTGAATTAAAGTTACAACAATCATCTGTAAGGAATGATTGGAAAATTGGAATCTTACATCTATGGTTTTCTTAAGTGCCTATTTGAACTAATAATTTATTCCAGTTGCGTTGATTATTTTCAACTACCTATGCCATATACTCCTTTTGTTGTTGGTTTTGGAGATTTTAAATATTAGTAATAGTAATAAATGAATATTGTGGTGGTAATTCTGCCTATAGCTGGTATGGGTATGGTCCTTCCCTTCAAGGTTTAGTCCTTCGAGCTGGATTTCCGGCTAACCTAGATAACCTTCCTTGAGTATCTCTGGTCGATTTGAAGAAGCTAGCTACTGCCATTTGCCAAACTTTGTAGCGCGAATCTTTAACCCGTTTATGTTAGTTTTGAAAAATTTCTTCACATTCCATTTCTGTTTTTGTTAGGTTCACAATTTTGCACATTTATCTGCGATAACTTGTGACTGAGCTCGTAATTTGGTCGTAATCTGCTCAGTGCTGATATTCTTCCCAATACGACCCATCCAACTTATGTAAGTTGAGCTGCTGGTTTGTTCTTATTTCCCTTTAATTGGAGTTTAAGTAATTGACTGTAATAGTCTGCGCCTATAGCTTAGTATAGTAAATGGGCGCTGGAATATTTGGCGAATTTCGACATAGATTTTATTGCCAATTAAATTTTAACGTTGTTTGGCTTCTTTTGAAATGAAAAATGTTTGTGAACCTGTGTCAATCAGGACTCTAAGAAGTCCATATCTTATATATTGTTTTGACAAAAGCAGTTGCTAAAAGTGTTGTGTCGTGAGTTCTTATGGCACTATTTTTTGAAATCGTACTTAAAGAATCAACGGATGTTTGTTTTGTGTGATTATGCTGTTTGTCAATATGTTCCTTGCATCTGGATTGGCGGTATTACCTGTAGAAATCCCACATTTTCACGGAGACTATATGAAGTGGGTAGGTTTTTCAGACCATTCAATCGGTTAATTAATGACAACAGTCAGCTTACCACAATTCATAAAATGAACTACCTTTTTTTTAACTGGTAAAATCTTCATCAACTTCGAGACATCCTTTCATTATTTCTAGCTTTCTATACGAAAGTTTGAAACGAGTTACGACATCTTTACGAAAGCTTTCAAGAAAATCTAAGAGAATTTGTGAAATTTCTAAAAATTTTGTACCCTATCTTTGGCAGCAATCTGTAGCAACCAATTAATACCAATTCAACAAGTGAAGTTTTCGGCACAACCGCTAAGATGCGTTTTTGTAGCTGCACTCAACCAAGTAATATTTGCCTACGCTGTAAGAAAAACCACAGAAGCGATTTATGTCCACGTTTTAAAGACCTGAATATTTCCGGAAGGAATCAGATGGTCATAGTGCACAACGTATACAGAAATTGTATCGGCCAAAACCACACGACAATAAGTTGTTGAAGTAAAATTAAATGTTTTACCTGCCAAGGCAGGCATTATTTTTGGCTACATGTGAAAAACCAAGACAGCAGCATTGCTACGCTGGACATATCAACATTTGACAAGGATTGTGGCCCAATACTTTTAGCATCAGCCCTAGTGAAAGTCTAGAATATTTACGCTGGTTTCAACATATTCCGCCTACCTATCACTGACTGACTAGCCAAAGATTTTATTAACAAGAAGGATCATCTTGTTCCAACGTAGAGTTAACGATACAAACATAACTCAATATATACCAGCCCCACAAAATCTAGACAAAACTGTACCAAGGAGAACACCACAGGAGACAACAATCTGCAGTTTATGGAAAAGGGACTACCAAGAAAGCAACCTCACAGGTAAGCAAAGAATTGATCTAAGGTAAACCCTATTGCATTAGCACTCTTAATTTGCTGCATACTAGAGCACGTGCAAACCTTAACCCAGATTATCCCATTTAATCACTCGACAGGCATATATTTCGAAGAACTAGTAAAACTCGAATTGGTATAGTCATGAAGTGGACTTTAGTGATCTATTACTACATAACGAGCTATTGGAAGGAGCTCGAAGCTTTAAAGCAAGCACAAGGTGAACTGGCAACTACTTGCAAAGGATTATCTGATTTAATTGCAGGCAATGATCTCCTATTAACAAGCAACAAAGAACGATGAATAGTGAGCGTGGTTTGGAAGACACAAAAGGAATTATCTTATGAGACAAGTTTAGAATTCTCACCTAACGTAAAGCCAACCAGTATTTAACAGGAATTTAGGTTATGAGGCTGTGAGAGTCAGATTCTACCCTTAAAACTAACTTGATTTAATTTATTGACGTCCGTCGTTGTTTGCTTCTCATAAACTGCCACTTCTGCCTGATTCGCCGTTAAATAGAGGATCATGATGTTTCTTTCTTCCGTCTTATTTCTTAATATCACTACCTACTGGAACCAATTCGAGCTTCTAACAAAGCAGTTGATATCCCTAATACTCATCCTATACTGAGGTCTGACAGATCACACAGGAGGCGAGCCCCCAAAAACTTATTCTGTATCGAGCCAGATTAGAACAGGTGCAGAGCAGATGTAGTATAGTTTCCTCCTTCTCCTCCTCATCCCTACAAATCCTACAGTAATCATGCGAGAGAATACCCAGTCTACTCGCATGCTTACCAATGAGGCAGTGTCCAGTACTGACACCCACGATTATACTAATATTGCACCGTTGCATGAATATTACTTGGTAAGACCTGATTAAGTCTAGTGAATGCCAAATTTGCCGAATAATTACACATGAGGGACAATTTGCCCATCTACTGTTTGTGATTCTATAAGCTTTTACCTCTAGGAGCTGTTTCCACATAGCAAGCGGTACTTTTATATCAGCGTGGTATAGTAAGATGCAACAGCAGGTACCCTGTTGAGCCAGTTTATCAGCTTTTAAATTCCCCGTTATATTGAAATGCCCTGGCACCAAAGTAAACTGAATGTTGAACTATTCTGCCATCTCGTTAAGAGATGATAGACAGATCTGGGCTATTTTCGACGTAATAAAGCCTGACTGTAGAACTTTAATGGCAGCCTGATTGTCCATAAAAATGCCAATATCGTTAACAGATATTACATTATACTTCATCCAGTCTATGGCCTCTTTGATTGCGATGGACCCCACCTGAAAAACACTACAGTGATCCGGAAGGTGAAAAGAGAGGTTTAAATTTAGTTCATTGCAGAACACTAACCCTGAGGTCAATTCTCGATCCATCCGTAAAGAAGTTAATCTTACCGGGATTCAAAACGGCTTTGTCCGCCCAGTCCTCTCTGGAAGGAATCACAGTCAGAAATTTAAATTTGAGGTATGATGTCGGGGTGGTACAGGTCCACAAAGAAATTAAATTAAGCCTAATAGCTATGTACATGCAGCCATTTAAAAAACAATAATATCAAGTGGGATTAGATGAAGGAAAATCTCTAATGCCCGAGTTAAAGTGTGAGTTTGAGTGCACCACTAATACACAGGCAGGCAGTTCTTTGAACCTTCATCAGTAGCTTTTGGTTTGCCACTATATTTAGAGCTGACCACCAAACTATAACTCCGTACATTCGAACAGGTTTAACAGAGGTGTACAGCCTATGTACGATGCGACGGTTTAGACCCTATCCTTTTCCAATAGCATTCTGACAGCAGTATAGCGCTATTGTAGCTTTCTTTACCCTTTTCAATATATTAGGTTTCCAGCTTAGTTTTTCCACAATAAGACCCAGGAATTTCACTTTATCTGTGATATTCAAACCAACTCCGTTAAGGAAATTTGTCCTTCCTAGAAAAAAGAACCAATTCAGTAATAAGAATAATAAGAATTACCATTCTTTCTTCAAATAATTCCCTTTCAGTTTGAGTCGATGGTAAGTCAATAACAGACAACATTGAGTTGCAACTATCTTGCAAGATCAAAGGGTCCAATCCTGATTGATTAAGACATTAATTTCATGGATGTTTAGATAATTTTATTTTCGATTGTTATGTCCATTTTTATCTGTTTTCCGATGGATTTCGAGTTGGCGGATAAGATTATGTAGTTTATATATGGCTATTTAGATACACCTATATGTTTTACTTTATATACTCGCCTACTCGATAACCTTAAATACCAAATATAAAAATATTTTCGTTTTGTTTTTGTTGAATTCGAGTTATTTCTAATAAAATTATATTTCGAACATCAAAGCAGAACACAGAAAATTTTAGGCATCAAACTGAACAACAGATATCATGAAAATACATTAAGTTGTTTACAAATAGATACAAAAAATGGGCTAATCAACTTCTTCAACCATAAAATCCTTTTTATGTTTAACATTCTTAAAGATAAATAGAAAGTTGATCTAATTGCATATAAGAGTACACAACTTAATTATAAAATGTCCAAGAAATTCGTGTCATGTCCCATCGCACCTCAACGTTTTAGTCTATTTTTAGACTCGTCTATCTAGATATACGTTAGTAAACAGTGTTTGTGTCACATATTTACCTAAAAACATAATGTGAATATGGTACACATCGGAAGCAAAGACCTATATAAAATAGGAAATACTTTAATTGAATTTTCCAATTCTCTGTCCACTATATTATACATATCGAGATATTGTGTTCTATTTATAGATTCCGTTAATTTAATTGGAAATCTAAAAATTGTATCACTTGATTTGATTAGCAAGTTGTATTGTACTTTTTTAATTTTTTGTCTCATTTGACAATCGGCTTGTATTAGTTTAGCACTTTATCTAGCCACTCGCATATTAAAGCAAGTTAAATAAATACGTTTCGTGAGATCTTTATGTCTTCTCAGCACTTCGCTCCTTAATTAAGTAGTTTTAAAAATTAGTTGATTTCCAATCGACCACCGCAAGTATATGCAAGTACTTAGGTGTGTGTCTTTGCTAAATGTTAACTACTCGTAACTGGGGTGCGATTATGTAAGCATTTCGAGTTTCGAGTTTCGACATGTCAAAACATGTCGAAATATCGTTAATGTGGCCAGTTTTATGTAAAAAAAAATTATTTTACTCATTTCGACATGTCTGTCGCAACCCAAAAAGTGTTCGAGTAAAACAACAACAACTTGTAGCAATTTCGATATGTCAAATCAACAATTTTTTTAAATATATCGGCCATCTTGTCTAAAACTCCAAACTCGAAATGCTAACATAATCGCACCCCTGCTGAGCAGTTACGAGTAGTTAAGACTTAGCAAAGACACACACCTAAGTACTTATTGGTACTTGCAGTGTTCGATTGGAAAGCAACTATCATGTAGTTTACCGCTCTTTGGGAGTGGTTACATTACCTTTTTAAAATTCTTTTAAGGTGATATTTTAATGACTTAATGGCTGCTCCACACAATCTTCCGAAGTGTAGAGAAAGTGGTGGTATTAAATGCCATTCGATTTCGATGTCAGCTAACATGCGTTTAAGTTCAAGGATTGAAGTTAGTTCCAATATCGCCAAAAACCCGTTGGCATAGGCCTCATCGAGAGATAAATCTCTTAAATGCAGCAATAAAGGCAGTAGTGGTCAAAGCATACAAGTAGCGCTATATATCCCTGGTATAAATATACCGAAATTATTTCGGTATATTTCGGTAAAAATACCGAATTAATTTGGTAAAAATACCGAATTTATTTCGGAGATTTACATTACTTTTATAAGTTGTTACATTAATTTAGTAAGTAGCAACGCTCGGCAAAGCTCAAGGTGAGGAAGCGAAAGTAAGAATTAATCTAAGCAATTTTCGTTTTTGACGTAAAAAGCCTTACATTAGTGATACCTTCTGAAGCCTTTTGTGAGGCGTTATTTTTTATTTTATTGTTTTATTCTTTATTTCGTTGACATGTGTGCCGAAACTTCTTTAACCAAAGAGAGACGTGCTACGCAGAGTTTTTGTATCATAAGCTTGCTACAACTTTTAAAGATCAAAGCCAGTCTAATGGACCAAAAACTTTTGCGATATTCGAAAGTAGGCTTCTTTTAGTAGACTTGCCAATAACAGATATTGATTTCATGACATTGGAACCGAATGTGTTTGATTCTAGTGTAGTAAACATCAATTTTAAACTCCAATCGATTTTGATTTCTTAAATGTGCTGGTATGGATTTCAAGAGAACTGCGTTGGTTGTCACCCATTTTAGGGTAAATTCGCGCTGTTTAAAAAATCATTGATTTGTTTTTGAATTAGTATAAAGCTTCTTCCAGTGTGTTTTGGCCAGAAATCAGATTATCTGCGTAAAAATCATTTAACACCAGATTAGATGACATGGGCTAGTTTTTTGGGGATCGATGGCAATCTGTTGTAATGACTTTACCGCTAAATAATTAGCTGCTGCTGTACCATAGGTGATAATATCCTTTTCTGGAGATAGTCTTCACAACATGCGTTGGTATAGGACTGATCATCTGCATCAACGACAATGTGTCTAAACCGTTTTTCAATTTCACCTGTATGGATTTATTTATATTTATGTCACGTTATCAGTATGGATAATAGATCCTGTTGAGGAGTAGGACCACTTAATATTATACATCATTTAATGATATCACAGTTGAGGTTATGGCAGACCCGTCGAAAACCACCTTTAATTTTGTAGTTGTGCTCTATTCCCATAGAACTGCATAGTGCATGAACATTTTTATCGCTAAACGCAGATTTCTGGCATGTTTCCATTTTCAAGGGTCTAGAAGCTGTTTTTTTGCATATCCCGCTAAGTTATATTTGAAGGAAACTCTCGGCTTCATGTTAAATGCAACGGTTGAGTTCGCTACTTCAGCTTAGGTTTTTCCCATTCTTGTGATTTCTGCATACACTGGGCTGTTTGTTAAATTAAATCTCTGACAGGCTTCTTCTGTCAGGCTTCTTCTGTGCTTGAGACACAGGATCTATCAGCACACGAATCAATTTAGTGTGATTATACCTGACGATGCTTTCAATAAAACGGTTCGTAGAAAGATGTACTTCCGATACCACGATTGGGCTGCTTGTTCGTTTGTATTACCGGGCTTGTTGAGGTGGGTTACGAGCTTAGCAGTTACCTCATCATTACAATGGATGGTAATTTTAAGTAGGCTTGAAAGCTTTTCCATAATCTCCGTGAAAACAGGGTATTTTGACCCTGTGAAATTTGATATTGAATTGTTTTACTTCTTGTTTTGAAGAATCTTTTGCAACAGCCTTTGCATGATGGTCTTGAAGATATATGATCATAAGCTCATAATCTTGCTGCAGGTTCTTCGTTTTCAAGCTCTTCTTCGGTTACGTTTCCATTTATCTCTTTGTGATATTGTTTAATTCAGAACCATAAGTCGGTCAGCAGTTTGACTTTTAGCTCTTAATATGCCATGAAGTGCTGTTCTTTTAGTTTTTGAATCGCGTTAGTTTTAGAGCGAAACAATTTAGCCTTCACGTGCAGAAATTTATAACGCTTTCGTTGTTGGTCGTCATTGACTCAAACCACCTTAGCGTCAGGTCGCGTTGCCTGATCATCGTTCGTTAGGACATATCATCACATTATCACCTCCCTACTACAAAGGTCTAACGAAGTCATATACCCACTCAGCAAACACTTTATCCTTTCGATTTAAGATAAAGATCACACCTCCAAACACCCGAACCCGCATTTTAGACCAAAAACTGTCCGCATTTCTGAAGTTCTTTAGCGTCCGCTACATTATGGTATACACCCACAACAGTGAATCAACACTGCAATACTACGAAATAGTTAATAGGTGTTTCTCATTAAGTTCCTGTTTACTTTTGGCCTTAAGTCTCGGTCATTAATCCAATGGGCTAATCCACTAATTAATTTTATTTTTATAAAAATTCACACAGTCAGCCCGTCATTCATTAATGGGTACCGAAGAAAAAAGACCACCGACCACCATTCACTCAGATAACGATGATCAAAACAAGATCAATCTCGAGATGTCATTCAAGCACATTAAACTGCAATCGTTCTGGCTAAATAATCCTCGCGTTTGATAAAAAATCAGCGACAAATGACAGAAAATCTTTATTGCCTGGCGCCATTCGTTGAGCGGAAGTTCACAGAGCTTTTGTGTAGACAATATATTTTGTGCGAGTTCTGGCCGAATATAAACTAAACGACTCCGTCACCAAACAGCTCTGGTTGAGAAAACCTACAGAAGTCATAAAAATTGTAATTATTGCACAGCCCGAAACAACCACTTTAGAAAGGGTTGCTTGACTTGTAATAAAAATTGTTAAAATACTCAATAACCGGCGTAGTAGATCAAATCCGGTCATATAGGCAGTCAAAAGCTCACACATAGACACTTATGGCTCTAAATTAATCCAAATAAATATTGGTCTTAAGCGTCCATTTACACATGCATTCTTCGTTGCTGAAGTAAATCGCCCAATTCTTGGTGTAGATTTTCTCATAAAGTTCAGACTCCTTGTCGATCTTATGCGTAACGACGGCTTGTTGATTCAGCTTGTTGATTATGCCTCATTAATTAAACATGCGGCCACAACACTACGGTGCTATACCCCCCAACCAAAATTACTTCATGCACTTGCATGAGATTAAAACATTTTCTAAAATCGATCTCGTCAGAGCTTTCCATCTTATTCTAGTAGCTCCCGAAGATCTTCATAAAACCGCTATAACCGCACACCATTTGACCTCTTCGAGTTCTCTCGAATGGCATTTGTACCTCGCAACGCTGCGCAAACATTTCAAAGGTTTATGAATGAAATTCTTCTCGGCCTAGACTTTGTTTTTGTTTACATTGACGATATTCTTGTGGCTTCTGATTCTGAGGAACAACACAAACTACACTACATATATATGATAGATGATGAAGATAATCAAAGAGCTATAAAAATGCTACAAATTAGAGCTATAAAAATAGCTACTGACTATTGTCTGATGCAACCGGTTGAGTTCTGAAAGTGCTCTGAGTGAAAGAGCAGGTTATCTCTTAAAAAGTGATTAAAACCTATATTTTCATTTGATTTGACCAAGTGGTATTGGGGGTTAGTTGCATAGAGTTAAGGCATATTTTAAGGCATAATTGTGTATGTGTAGGTTAACGTGATTTCTTCAAATACACTAATTTGGTGCGTAATTTGCGAAAATACTAATTTTTCCTTGTCTAATAAGGATGGAGGTCCGACGGGGTTTCTTGATAGTCATCGGTTTTATTTACCATTTTGACATTGTATGGCTCACTGCGTGAAATGTAGGAGGTCACATTTCTTTTTAACAACCTTACTATATTGACATTCGAACCTTTTAATCTCATTTTTGTGCTTGCAACAAAATTGTGATAACTCACTGGAAAACCGCAAATAATTCTAATTAAAAACAAATGAAAAGGCCACGTTCTAAATAATTTGTGAACTGTAACAATGTTGTTGTCTGCATCAACCGCATGTTATATAGGCATATAAACACACACCATAATATAAATACACATAGTACTACCGTCATAAGAAAAAAAACGGTTTACCCATTGATGTTTCAGATGTCGGGACGATAGAATATTTAGTATAAATATATGACATTTAGGCGATTATACATATACAAATATTTTAATTATTTTAAAACGATACCAGTAGCGACATCTTGCACCTTAATGGGCTGATATACCACGGTAGTACTATGTGCATTTATATTATGCACACACCAAGAGCAAAAATCAAATCTATGATGATTTTGTTGATTTAAGGTCATAGGGCGTTTTTTTTGTGTTTTACGCGAATTAATTTAAATTAGTTTCAGTTTTACTGTTACCGTATATACACGAGTATTTCACATAAAGGTCAAAAATATTGTGTCGTCTCGTGTAACTCTAGACATAAAATGACAAATCCTTAAAAAAAAACTATACAAAAAATCTAAGATTTCATGAATTAATAAATAATGAGGATTTTTATGAATAATCTTTGTCTCTTTATCCCTTATAATATATATCGACTAACGCTTGTGGCTATACTACTGTGGGTACTGTGGATACAAAATCGATAAATTAGCCAAGTAGACGAAAGAGCAAAATATATAAAAAAAAATTGATTTCCTGTGAGAATTAATTAAAATAAAAAAATGTTTGTAGACGCAAATGGGATATTGAAGGCAAAAACTGTGTTTGTATTTTAAAGATTTATGGCTAATGTAGCGAGAAAAAGTTATTTAAATTTCGTTCGTTTGATCTTTTAAGGATAATGTTACGAATTCGAATGGTTAACTAATGTTCGGCAGTATATATGTTCACTTTCTCCATAATATAAACACACATAGTACTACCATGATATGTTAACCCATTGATAAGCTAGATGTCGCTACTGGTATCGTTTTAACATAATCAAAATATTGTTATAATTATAATCGCCTAAATGTCATATATTCGGGTAAGGTGTTGGAAATGAGTGCTAACAGGTTTGCGGCAATCGTTGATGCGAGAGGGTTCTCCAAAATTAAACAAAATAAATTTAAAACGGTGAAAAAATATCCTCGAAGAGAAAAAAGAAGAACAAAAATATATGGTTATTAAAAGGATAGACGTGCAAGAAAAAAGTTCTCTGGAGTCTCACCGTTTCTTATCGAAAAAGGTTTGCCAATGATAATATTAAATATTACGGTAACACAGCGACTATAAGAGTGGGGATTTTTTGGTTCTTGAAAGCATAGAGGAATGATACAAAAAATTAATGCAACAAAATTGACCGAGATGCCAATTAAAATTGAAGCGACTGAAATTTTTAAATTTAAGCAAGCCGTTACTTATTGATGATTTAAGGGGAGGAAATTGACAAGGACCTAGAGCGTGAAAAGGTTATAAAAGTTGAACGGATCAAACGAAAAGTGAACAATGAATTATAAGGTCACATAAAAAGTCTCTAAACGACTTCAAAGCTTGAAAGCAACATGGCGAAACCATCAATTCGGTTCTGTACTGTGCACAACTTGACCGTGTGAACTAAACAATCCATAAAGAGCTACCAGAATTGGCCAACAGAAAGGGAATTGTGTTCCATCATGACAATGCGCGGCCACACAAATCTTTGGTGACTCGGAATTGACGGAACTTGGTTGGGAAATTTTGATGCATCCACCGTAAAGCCCAAAACTTGCACCGTCTTACTACCATTTCTTTCGGTCTCTGCAAAACTCTCTTGAAGGTAAAAAATTGGAAGGCCGAAGCGCCGCTGAAAATCACTAGGCCATGTTTTTCGACGATAAACCACGTTGTGTCATGAGGTGCCACACGTGTCTAATATATGGCCATTCGAGAGCTACATGTACACGAACGCTGGTTTGCTTAAAATGGAAAAGTAATACCAAATGAACATAAAAGTATCGAATGCAATACAATCAAGTGTGAAAATTGTAAAACAGCGCATACCACATTTGACGAGAATTGCCCTACCGTTCAGATGGAAACGGCAAATATCAACAATATTGAAACCCAGACAAATATCATCAATATTATTATCAACAATAAACCTGACAACAACAACAACAACATCATCAATAATTAACAAAGGGAGCCAGCGGCACTCATCAATGGCAGAAAAGACGAAAGCAGCATCTATACGGGGTACTTCTCAAACCAAACGAGCTAATAATAGCTATTTGGTCAGTAAAATGATATAAATGTGAGTAAAACATATAGGAGCGTAAAAACAAGTCGTCTCAAATTAAAGGTTACAGACTTGTGTCTAGAGCCGATAGTTTTGGGGGTGTTGCAACATTAACGCTAATCAATATCATGCTAACAATGGTAGATCTATCCAATTTTGCGTATATATTGAAGCCATCGCTGCCAAAACTCGGAATTTAGACAGGATTTAGACATCAAAATATTGATAAAATGCAAGTAGAATTCGAAAAAGAGGAGTTACTGAGAGTTCTAGAAACTTCAAAACCCACAACCCCATAGGAATGAATCGAGTGAGTTATAAAATTATTGAGTTTGCAGCTTAAAAGCGGGGAAACATTGCTTTTCTCAACAATGTGTGGATTAGTTGAAATACCAGAAAAATGGAAGTCAAGCAGAGTGGTTGTGATTCCTAAGAAAATTACACAAAGAGAACGGGAAATAAGTATGTTGTGGCGGTATTTTTAGACAATGAGTGAGCATATGAATATGTGGTTCCGAGGAAACCATATCGGGTTTTTTTCAATTTGGGTTTCCTAGTAAAAATTGGTAAATGTATAATTTTATGAAAGACAGAAAACTTGTGTTGTGCGCAAAGGATTACAGGAGGGGGCGGTAAATGTTGGACGACCGCAGGGAAGTAAAATATAAACGACCCTTTTCAATCTGTGTACGAGCTCGGTTCATCGTTTCCGATAACAAGGTCATTCGACAATTTGCCGATTGTTATCATTTGAAAAGGAAAGAAAGTGGCCGAGGCGTCAAGTCGAGCTCAAGAATGCGTAAACCAAGTAACAGAATGACAAATATGCTGCGATAGGCGCTTGTGTCTTCCAAAACTAGAGTGGTGAAATGAACTATAAGTTTCATTTTGAATAGCATGCTATTTGGGCAGCTGTCAATTTTGAAGCTGTCATCTTTTGACATTTGACAAGTAAAAACTATGCCAATACTAAAAATGGTACGATACTCGTTTCAACAATGCATTGAAATTGTTAAAATTACCTACAAAAATGGTGAAAATTTATAGCGCAATAGTGAAACTGGTGGAAAAATTTGAGCTGTTGGGACAAGTTAGTGATGTGAAGAATCGAAACCTTGTGCGTCGCTCAAAAATAACTGAGAATATTGGTGCTGTAGCCCGTTGCGTTGAAAAAATTCAGGTTTGTCGATTCCTCATCGATCTTTGGAATTAGACATTCCACAAACGACATTACACCGTATATTTTGCATAAAAACTTAGGTCTTAAGGCTTTAAAAGTTCTGTTAACATAAGACCTCTGATCGATCACCATAAACGTCGTAGCTTCGCAGATTGGGTCCTTCAAATGCATCAAAATAATACGGATTTTCATCGAAAAATCATCTTTAGGGATGAGGCCCATTTTCACCTCGGCGGCTACGTTAATAAGCAGAATTGTCACATTTGGGGCTCAGAAAATCCAAAAATGATTGTTGTTGAAATGCCTCTCTATCTTCAACGTGTCACTATTTGGTGCGGTTTTTCCGCTGCCGGTGTATTTGAACCTTACTTTTTCGAAAATGAGGCTGGTGCAACTGTTTCGGTGAATAGATTGCGCTACCGAGCTATGATTAATGATTTTTTAATGGCCAGAATTGAAAGATATTGATGTGAACAACGTTTATTTTCAGCAAGTGCCACACAAGCAACGAAACAATCGCAATTTTGCAAGAAAAGTTTCCTGACCGTGTTATTTCTCGAAGAGGTGATCACAATTCGCCACCTAGATCTTGTTATTTAACACCTTTAGACTTAGAATCTTCAGTGGTCGATTCATTCTGGGTTTCTAATAAATATTTTAGGGCCATTGTACATTTACATCAATGATGTGATATTTTCATTTCTTTGCATGTTTAAAGGTAATTTCAAAGCCGAATGTGCTATTCTACAACCATCTCGTTGAATGAGATGCATATAATTTACCATTAACTACTTTTCTAATGTAAGATCGGCAAATAATTATGGACTTCAATTATTAATAAGGAGTAACCGCAAATAAAAACAAAATTCAGGTGTTCTGTGGTAAACCCCACTGTAGTTTGCCTTAATAATTAGTAGGAACAAATCCTTACAACGCTTCCTTACTGGAAGCGTGGCTTCCATGTTTTTTTTGGATGTGATCTATAAAAATGGCAAAAAGGGATCAAGAATTATTTAAATACCAAAGTCCAACCCCTAATAAAAATCAAAAAAGGGACATTTAAAATTGCAACAACAAAATAAGCATAATATAACGGTTGTATATAATTCACTAGTTCAATGAGCCTTTTAAGATTATAAAATCTAAAAAAATTTAGCCAAATCATACTTACCTGGTGTAGAGCTTACCATGATCCACAAGGTGGTTGCTCCAGAGCGAGGCCCTTCCATTGCACTTCGGCGGGGTTGACCTTTGCGATTATTCCTAATGTGAATAACTCGTGCACAAAATTTTTGGTAGCCGGGACTGCGTACGCGCGGTCCCGATTTTAAAATACTAATCGCGATTTACGTTACGCGTAAAATAGAAACCGGTAAATATACCCTTTTCACCCAAATGTTCCGTCATTAGAGACATCAAAGCAGAAGGCTATGGTTATATTTACATCCAACTAGAACGGTGTTTGTCTAGTGCTAGTGAATTTGTAAAAGAAACAAGGCTCATATTCTCACGAAGTTTTAATCAGTTTTAATGGTTTCGTCGGAGCACAAGAAATGTAAATGAGTCTAAGTGTCTGACGAATTTGTCTGGGCATCTGGGAAACCAAACCTCGTCGAGATATTTTTCCTATGTTCGTCATCAGAAGACAGCAAATCTTGATGACATGCTGCTTCTTTGTAACTTGTTGCCTTCGGACCATGAAGTAGAAAAGCCTAAATGTAGAACGTTCCTGTTACAAATTTATTACCCCAGCCGTCTTGTCCGCGATTAAAAACAAAATTTCCGCGATTAAAAACAAAATCATATGGAATTTCTGAATTCTGACATGATTGTGACATCATTTTTGGATTTTGGTTTCTTAATTATCAGGTTTAGCATGAAAAAAGGTTTGACCCTAGGATTGAGCCTTGAGCGACTTCTGCTGCTATTGGATTGATGCGGAAACTGTGTTGGTTCAGAGAAGCGTAGAATTTCCTATTCGTAAGGTATGACTCAATTAGTTTAATAACGAACACCGTATTGAATGAATTTGTAGACTATTCCCTTATGCCAGATTGTGTCAAAAGTCTTTTTTTAGTCCAGAAAGGCTGCAATAGTTGAACGACCAAATCGTTTGGCGTTTTTAATACAATTTTTCAGCTTGAGCACTGCTTAGGTAGCAGAGAGTCCGGCACAAAAGCCAAACTGTTCCTCTGTGATGTGTGGTTCTTTGAGGGGCTGGAGCCTGTTGAGAGTGACTATTTCCATGATCTTACTTACTCCGTTTAGAAATAAAATTGGGCGAGTATGCTCTAGACTATTGGAAGCCTTTTCTGGTTTCTTGGTAGGAAGGGCTTTGCACAGTCTGGAAAGTATCCTTTTTTTAGGATAGGATCTCGGTGACCTGTATGATATATTTATCTGGTAAATTTCTAAGTACTGAGTTTGTGTTAATATGCCGAAAAATGTTGGCAACTTCTAATATTTCGTTATTGACTATAACTAGTCAATATAAAACTGGGGTTTTTCAGGTACTCGTTCTGAGTATATATACCTTTTCATAGTGATAAGCGATTTCCTCTACTATTCGGTAAGGATCTATAATAGAGTCGGAACCTTTAGCTATTGCAGTGATGACATTTTGATTTTTACCGTTATCCTTCAACATTTCTTTAAAAATTTCGGGAGTGTCATGGGGAATCTTTTGTATTCTACTTGTGAATTCGGAATTTCTTAGATTACTGAAGCAAAAGGAAATTAGTTTGGAGTTATAGAAAATAATGACAGTTTTTAAGATAGATTTAGGATAGTTATAGTTCACTGGACTCATTCGATTGCAAAGCTTAAACAATAAATACAGTTTAGGAGAAATATTAAGATTACCTTTGCTCTGAGTGAGGGCAATCCTTGACGGGGCGTTGGATTGCGTCTTCGATACCATAATGGCATTTTCTTCAATTCCAGAAGAGATACATATTGGAGAATCATCTGGAAGATATTTTTTGATAGCACTAAATCAAGAATTAAGTTTCCTCTAGGGAATGTAGGCTCGTTAGGAGTTAATTGTATATAAGATTTATTGCATAAACTTAAAAGTGCTTAGCTGAAATCAAAAAATGGGGTATACCATTCTGAATTAGGATTGCCTCCAGATTCCTGGAGATGTGAAACTTGTGTTACTGAGTTAGATGAGGTTTAAACAGAAGAACTAAGTGAGACTTGTAGTGGCGCAATAATGCTTCTTACTCTTTGCGTCGGCCTAGTATTTTAATTCTTCTCAGGTGGTTTAAGCTGTTTGAAGATTTAGGGGACGGCCAAATACCATTCAGGTTACTGGCAGTTATGTTTGCATATGATGTGTCCTCGCTTTGAAGCCAAAGCCCTAAAGGAACTAGAGCTGAGCCTGGGTTTCTCGGGTTAGTATACGTACCTGTCACGTGTTGTAGTTCGCACTTGAACTACACTTTGGACTTGATTTGCAGTGTGACTAAATCTCTTGTAGTTCTAGCATTGAGTCACCTGGGCTCGTCCTAGTTCCTTCTCCCAGCTGATTCTGTAATATCGCATTTCTTTTATACTCAGAAGACTCTCCAGTAGTGTCTTTACCAATAGAAAACCTAGCAATACTTTGATAATTATTTCATATTTTTCTCGTTAGGTCATATCGATTTCCTTTGGCTTGAGTGGCTTGTGTGTCCACGACGTGACAATTATGTTCCGATAAGTATTACCAAAAAAAAACTATCAATTTAATCAATATCGACTAAGAGATGGGTTTTCAACAGCTGATTGCTATCATATGTTATAAGTTTAACCATATGCATCTTTAAAATATAAGGTCCGTTACGCATAACTTGAATAATGATTTGCATTTTGAATTGATATCAAACCTGCTAGCTAATCATCAATTTCAGATTTATTATTATTTTGAAATGTAAAGCTATTAAAAGTATAAGTTAACTTAATGAAACTATTTAATCGAGTTTGAACGAGGTTTGAATACATTTTGACCATCCCATCTGAATTGCATTCAAGTTCATATTTAACTCAAATTTTGATTTTATTAGTAATTTGCAATGTAAATAAACTGAAACAGTTTGCAATAAAGTATAACGTCTGTTTGATTTTTGACTTGTAAATGGTTGCTTGACAGTTGACATGGGCGTAGTTTAACATAATTTGATGTCAGCAGATTTCCATTTCAGTCGAATTAAATTTATATTTTAGATTCAAGTTTCAAAACTTTTTAGATTTTGACCTAAATGTAATTAGTATATGCTAATTCTGAATTACTTTACAAAATATGAAGGTCATATGTGTTTGTAGGCCGGGTTCTATAATGTAAGCAAATGTTGCAAAGGCAAAACAAATAAGAGGAAACAACCCATTTACGGCTTAAATGTACAGTTTTATTGGCCCAACCATTATGTTTGGTCCGAATTGTTGAAAAATTGTAGCGTCCTCTGCTTTCAGCAAAATTAAGATAAATCATTTTAGTACATGTACTAAAAGTATGATTTATTTAAAGTTTAAAATTCAAATAAATATAATTCAATTGTTTAACACATATAGATTGTATAATTAGTACACATGCGACAAATTATTTCTCAATGGAAAGTAAAAATTCGGCATAACACACACACACACACACACACACACACACACACACACACACACACACACACACACACACACACACACACACATACACATAAATATGTTAGTGTCATTTTGATTTGTTCTAACTTAAGTACGTGGGACATGTAATCTACAGATTATTATAATAATCATCAATCAACGCATATATAACCATATCCTTCAGCCCCTAGATACAAATAGATTAAAAGCTTAATCCCATTGTGTTGTAGTAGCAGTATCAATATAACAAAGTTTTCGTATGTAGAATCGATTAATCTGTTAATGGTCGTTTTAGTACAATAAAATTTTATTCGTTTGTTTTGTCATCGTCCAATTAAAAGTGGATAATAGCGGTGAGGATATTATTATTATATATACCATATGTGGAACAAACATTAAACATAAATTATAATTAAATGTTAAGTAGGGATTAAAGCATTTACTGAAAGTAGCAAATAGGTTGACTCTAACGTCTAATACTGAAGGAGGTATACATAAGCATTACGTGTTGTGCTTTTCTTTTGTATTAAACAGATAGTTCGTAGCAACAACAAAAATATATGATGATACATGTTATTTTGTAGGCATATATGGATGGTAGAAAAAGAATACTTTAAAGAAAGAAACAGGCGAAGAAAAGTCATAACAAAAAATGTGTGTTTATGGAAAATATATATAAAACACTTTAGGGTATTGGGAAAGTTTTTTGTTTTTGTTGTAATTATTTATAAACTTTACTTTTCAGTATATATTTAATGTTGGGCCTCGTCCTTCCTGTACAATTTTTTTTTCTAAATATAATTTTTTTTCGTTATAAAAGGGTTACATTTGGTTATGACATTCATTTTGGTTTTTTAAGACGAATTATATCTATTTTGTATAAAGTATCCTTCGGGAGTATAAATTATTTATATAATTTAAGGAATAGCTGGTTCAAACATTTTCACTTCTGTGAAATTTATAATAAATCGTAGACGAAACATCTAATTCAATTGTTATTGTAGTACAAAAATCGGTTACCATAATTAATATACTTTTTCACCATGCTGCTTGCTTAAGAATGTTCACTAATTCGTACCAAAAGTTACGAAATGTTCTTTAGTACAAAAACTTACAGCGGTTAAAGTTAGCTTAGTGGACACATATACTTTCTTTTCAGTATACATCATGGTGACTTATAGCTTTCGATGCAATGCTTTTTTACTCCGGCTTCCTTAATAGGCTTAATATCTTGGTACTTAATCTGCTGTATTAACTGATATACGCTTTTTTGAAACAAAGAATATATCACCGTCATATCTATCAGAGAATAGAAGATTCTATGTCACTTTACTAAAAATAATAAGGGACCCAGCACTGAGCCCTTAGGTACGCTGGAAGTAATAGGAAGAAAAAAAGACAAACTGACTTTAAAAAACCTAATTGAAAATTATTAGAGGAGTATAGTGGAAAATCAAGTTGGCAGATTTATAGGATTAAATCCCTTAGAATAATTTAACAAAGATAAAGATGCTGGTTTTTTATAATTCAAATTTCGCATAACGTCTTCACTTAGAATTTTCTAAGCCCGTCCGGATTGAACTAAACTGACTGCCTAAATTAAATTTTTAACGATTACTTCAAATGCTTTAGCAAGAAACTTAAAATACTTATTTGTCGATAGTGGGCCAATTCTAAAGGAATAAAGGAATAACCTTTGGGATTGCAATGATCTTTCTGACCATATTTGAAAGAAAATGATGAATTGTAGCTGCCAAACCTTTATGATTTTGAAAATATAGGCAGTCTTAATGTATGTGCTTCCAGTATAATCGCCAATGGTGGATATTTTTTTTTTACAATTTAATTAATGGATTATTGTAACTTCGCGTATGACTACCAGACTTTGTTGATCAGTCATGTCAGATTTTTCTTATTTGCTCGATGACTGCCAAATATAAAATTCTTTTTCAAATTCGCAGTTGCCACTAGGAATGTTGAAAAAGGGTACCTTGAAAAATGTCACACATTAAAAGTTTCAATAGGTATTTTTATTTCGTTAACTGCTTTAAGAATTCAATTAATGATGTCGTTAACTTTAACCGTTTAAGAATTTTAGTCTAATTTTGTTCAAAACTAAATTAAAACGTGCAAATAATTATAATTAAGTTTTTTAAATCCTTTTCCCACATTCAATACCAAACTACGTGTAGTCTAGATTCAGATTTTATAAATCCCTACTACATTGAATCAAAGTCTAGAAAAAAATAAAAATAAGTTTTCTTCGACCGCATTGCACGATTTCATCGTAACATCAAACTATGTTAAAACCATGAAAACGTGACTGTCGCTCTTTTATAATAATTACTCGGTAATAAAATGGTTTTAATCGCGCACATAAAGCAACAATAACGTCATGAAAAGCAAAATGTTAAATATAAACACAAAATAAAATATGTTTTTCTGATAAGCATAAATGGCACGAAACATTTGAATATCAAACAGAAGCACAAAATATCTGGGAAAAAATCTTTTATTTCTAACCTTAAAAGAAAAACAATCCTACTCCACATTCGATTTTTTTTTTTTGTTTTTCTTTTGTTTGTATATATGGTGACAAAACCAGAATTTGAATAGAATTCAAACCTCCGATTTGATAAAAATTAAAAAAAAAAAAAAAAAAAAAAGAAATCGAGCCCAAACAGCACAATGAATATAAAATGAACGCGTTGCGTATCGTTTATGTGTTGTTTTGTATTTTATATAAATATTTAGTTGACATTTACGACGGCATATACGTATGTCATGGAAACTATAAAATATATCCTGTGCGAGGCAGGGAAACGTGCCGCAGATGATATATGCAGTAGATAAATGTACGGTTTTAAGACAATATAAAGATGGAGATGAGATATAATTGAAAAAAATAAAAAATCGAAAAAATGTATATTACGATGATGATAATAAATATGTTGTGGCCGGGGTGGAAATGGAAAAGCAGCACGGAAAATATATAAAATTTAATTGAATAAAAACAATTTTCGTTTTGTTTTTATAAGGGATATCATTCAAAAATCGGTATTTCTTACCATATGTCTAAATATGGCACGTCACATTTGATTGAAATTCGATTTAAATTAAATTTGGTTGCGAATTATTCGAATTACATATCTGGATTGATGTGTCTGTAGAGGTAATTTAGTTATGATTTAAATACGTTGATTTAAAGTACAAAATCACTTTAGAAAAATTTATTTGGAAAATGAATTTTCCTAAAATAAATTTGTATCTTTTGTAAATATATGGGTGGAGTTTGGTAAAAATAAAATCGTAATATGATTATTTCCCGGAAATGAATTACAAACTCGATTCGACGATGTATATGAGTTACGATGTATATACGTTGATAGACGGGCATACATTTATTGTGACTTGCTCAACTAGTCGATGTTGATTTCATGTGAGATTTGTATTGATTAGCAGGAGAGCTATCAATTCATTTTATGAAGAAGATTTTGGAATGTGACAGGTATCACTTGCAAGAATTGAGCTGTGTGGAGCAATATTGTTGAGTTGACTAATCAAATATAAAATTATCGATTTATTGTCAAAATTCTACGTTTCTGTCTATGTCTTCTGGAATACTAGTAAGTAGAGTATGAACCGAATGTAAATACTGAATATGTGTTTCTTAACTAATTTTTTCACTTAAAATGTGATTTCCAGATAAAAGTGTGGGGTGCCTAGTGTTGAAGAACGCGTCTAATATATTAAGTCTCTTTCAAACTCTTAAAACGCTTTCTTTGTCAATGAATAGCTCAAGTGTTGCAAGGGATACCTGTTTCAGGGTATTACCTACGTTTTACATAATCACACTCCAACGAATCACAAATCAGTGGTATTTCAATTTTTTCCAGTTCAAGCAATGATGACTTGCTCATTTTTCATTGGTGTTCGATGCTAGCGGGAAGTGGATAGTCCCAATTTAATTTTTTCAACCAGAGCTTCTGTAGGCTTATTTTAAATACAATGACTTCAGGTGAAATCCACCCTAAAGGATCGAAAATGCGTAGAATCGGAGACAAAATTCCGCGTTGGGAATTGATTTGTCTCTCTACGATCTGTATTTTATAAGAAATCAATGTGTGGATTGTTATCCTTTTTGAGATCAGTTTGGACATCGCTTACTAGCTCAGGGAGTTAGATTTCGTTTTTCGGATGATCAAACTGCTTTTTGCCAGCAATCCTTAAATCTCCTGCATCGCTAGTTTTTGCACTAGAACGTACATCAAAATCTGCAAAATTTAGATATATCACCTTCTTGAATAGTATTTGTGAATGAGTTTAAGTTCGCTGTGCATCGGTTGCTCCAAAAATGATCCATCCACATTTGGTTAACCGCGCGACAAGGATATTTTGGATGCTAAATTTGTTAGACATAAGGACTTCGAAGAATATGTCCACTCTAAGCAAAATATCGATTGCAGTTGGCTTGTGATAAACAGGATCCTCTAACTGAAAATTTTTCTTGTTCATCTCGTCTACCCATTGTGCGTCAATATTTACTTTTGAAATTGTAGAAGTTAATTTCATCACTATCAGCGCCTCGACATCTTAGACATCACTTGCTTTGAACCTTGATTGAATGGTTATGTTGCCGATGCCTCTTGATGTTTCAGCCTTTATATCCGATATGCCTGATACTCGCATGTTTGTATAAGATCGAGGTAGTTTTAGCTTCAGGGACTCTGAATCCAATAATGCTCGAGCCATATGCTAGTTTCCTGTAGAATTACGAAAGTATACTAGCGCCGTGGATAAGAGAACGAGACGCGACTTGCTGGTATTGAATACTTAGCGACTGTGCTTTAATTTTGGTGCGGATCTCTTCCGATTTAAATTTGAAAGATACAACTAATTGGTGCTGCCTCTGCCGTATCAGATTCAAATCCTAGATGACGTAAAGTGCTTTGCGTAGCTTTAGACAACTGTAGCATACACTCAACTGTTTAACTACACGACAACGGTTTTCGATTGACATACGCTTAAACTGAATGCATCTCCACATATATTGTTGACAATTACAACAACGACACTTTTTACTTTAAGATGAACTTTGAAATGATTTTACATTCCCACAAGAAACCTTTATACCTTTGTTTTTGGTTTCACCAAATGCAATATTTGGTCCACATTATGCACTGTGGCCAGGATTCATAATCGCCAGAAAACTTATCATTGAAATGCGTGGCAACTTAGAATGTTCCAAAGCTTAGCTGAATGATCTGTCGTTTGTCAGCTGAGTACGATTGACCAAATTTCCTGAAAATGTTCGTTTTTGTTCCAGCAGTAGTTCAAACGAATTATTAATATTAGTCGGAAGATTTTCCGGTGGCTGTTCGGTCAACAAACATTGGTCCAAATGACCAACAGGTTTGATATACGCACAAACGGATGTTATACATTTGAAATTATTTATCGGCTGCCCGAAATGGACACATTTCATGGACACACCCTCGTAAGTCGTTCTAAAATTAAATTGACTATGTATTAATTGCTAAACGACGGTCTTGGATCATCCAAGATAAGAAGATCATATTAATCGACTACCAAATTCGTACATATAGGTGGTTATCCTCAAAAGCTAAGATGGTAGTTACTGTACAAGTAAAAGATCACAGGAAAACGTTCCTTATTTTTCAACTGTGACGGTCTGATAAACGAAGACGAGAAAACACAAAATTTTGTAAACAGTTGTATTATGGAAATTAATCACCGTCCTGATGATGTGGTACGGTTGCATCACATGATGATGTGAATGGTGAAAGGCTAAATTCTTAAGAGTACAACAACTCAGTAATCAGTGGAGTCGATACATAACTTCTTTAAAAGAGTCACCGAACTGCACCATACCTTCAAACCTAGGCTTATTGCCAACCGGAACCAGGATGGACACCTACACGTTAACATCGATGCTATTGACACTTGGAAGGAGAGTACGCAAGTTGGGACTCTATCGTTGAAACCGATAGAGTTGGATTATTGATTCGACACGGGCCAGCAATGGCGTTAAAACCCAACTATTTGACTGGTCATATATTTTTATATATTTTTGTATGGTTTTGAGGTTTGTTTGTGTTCCTTTTGTACAAAACAACTCTATACAAATTCATAAATAAACATTTAACCAATATATTCACCAATGCTGTGGTTTTCTTTGATCCCTTTTAAAAACAATCTCCTATTAAACGAATAAAAACGTTTAAAAAATGTAACCTTAATTTGCTTATGCCAATTATTTTCTGTCTGCACAATTTGTTATATGGGCGGAAATCACGAATGATGCGATCGACATTTACCAATCGTGCGAATTCAGTGCAGATATCAAAATTCATAATAATAAAAAATAAATATCGCAACAACATTTGTAGAGCCCACAAACTAGGACTAACGACTTGGACTCGAGGCAATTCATAACGTTGGCAACGCCGATTTTTTAGCTTTATTGAGGCGTATTTTGCTCTTTGTTGAAGATTATGAGAGTATTTCAGGGTAGATTTTATCCAAAAATATTGAACTCGCTGTTGTTTAAATTGGCATCTGGAAGTTCTGCCAGCAGGTATGCCTTCACTCATCTCTTCTTCGGAGACGTAAAATTTTGCAAAACCAATTAAAAAGTTTGCTAGTGTTACTATATAGCGAAGGATGAATCATCATCGGCTGTTGCGTAGAGTGGTAGTGAAATTAAAATTGCTTCAATTTGGCTTAGTAAAGTAAATGTCTCTTCGTATATCAGCTATACTCATAGTGTTTGATACACATTTAGAAAGATGTATTTCCATAGACTTGACAGCCGCCTCCCATAAACCACCAAAATGAGGAGAAACTAGTGGGATGAAGTGCCATTGATCTCTGATTTGGATAAATGCTCTGCAACTATAAAAAGTTCTGATTATTGTTTGAAATACTCTTGATACAATTCAATTAGTTTTTGCTTCGCTCCAATGAAATTGGAACCATCGTCGCTATACATCTGGGCTGGTGCTGCTCTTCTCGAATTAAATCTTTTCAAAGCCGCGATGAAGGTTTCAGTTGATAGGTCACTGATAACACAGGTGCCATGTATCCTGGAATTTTAATCTAAAACTCGGAAGCTTAGTTGGAAGTTGACTGAGCACAAAAACGTCAATTGGAATTGGTGAGGTTGATGCTGCTCACCACAATCTTTTTACCTTTCTAGCTTGTTTCTTCCTCAGGATGTAAAGCTATATGGTGCTTCCCATTACATTTACGCCACTTGTGTCTAAACTTACAAAGCACATAATACGTTGACGATAAACAATTGAAACATAGTTTCTTCTCCATTGCGAATTGTTCAAGTTCCGGAACAGTCAAATTTAAAAATATCTGGCATTCCCCCAAATAGTGGTCCCCCTGAACATGACGAAAACATAAATTTATTAAACTGCGATACCAAAACTCTCGTCGATGAATGTGAATAGGGTTTTGCATTGCCCTTAGACTTTCCAAAGCGTCACTACTGTTATTCAAGAACCTAAATAAGTGATTTAACATGTACCACCTATAACGTATCCACCTCAGATGAGCCCAAGCTTCTTTCGATTCGTTGTCCAATTTATTTAGAAGTTGATCAACGTGCTAGATGTCTCTATTCGTATCGTTTTAAAATAATCAAAATATTTTTATATGTATAATCGCCTAAATGTTATATATTTATTCTAAATGTTGACGATATTCTATCGACCCGACATCTGGAACATCAATGGGTAAACTGTCTTTTTTATAATTAAAGTAGTACTATGTGTATTTATATTATGTAGAGCCTGCACAACGTATTTGAGCTTATCGTATCTGGTTTTTATGTTATCCCACGCTTCATCATAATCTACTTTAGTGACTGTTAAATATGATTAATTAAGCCATAGGCTTCCTCGTAAAGCTTGTGCACTCTCGATATATTATACTATTATTGTGAACCGAAGTTTCAAACAGATCGCGAAATGACGCGAAATGACAGGAACTCTGAATATTTGACACTGACTTCCGGAATGCTAGCCCTAGTAAACAATTGCTGTAAGAATTGATTTTGATTTTACAAAATATCATTAATAGTATGGTGGGCGTTATATTCATCATGCAATTTATCCAATTTCACTAATTTCTGATTTAAATCGAAATGGCTATCTTCAATATTTTCTACCGACTCTAAATTTGCAATCTTTCAAAATTTTGGAATTCTTTCCATTTCTCAGCTACCAAATTTAGGAAAGTGTTTCCGAATAAATTGCTTGTACTTGAGCTTTAATGTTTAGGAATCGCTGTCGGCGAGGATGGCTCTTCCGGGTAAAAAACGACTTGTCTTCTTCGGGTTGCCTAGACAAATACGAATAGCAAGCTTGGAATCGAATCGGATGGAGCCGGATTGTTGTTAACGTAAGAGCCAGCAATAGCTTGTAAAAACCGTCTTATTATTTTATTATTAAATATCATTTTGTTTAAGGTCTTTGGTACAAATACTATTTTATATTTTCCGGAAAAACAAAACAAAGTCATACATATTTTACAGGATTAAATTATATAAATCACTCCCCGAGATTCTCCCATTCCGAGCATGCTACAGATCCTACTGTATATAATAAGCAACGCAGTACATACCCATTAAACAAAAAGTATATAAGCTAATGTGTATTATGTTCGTTGGGTGGTAAAAAGGAGGAGATTCAAATCATTTTAAGTTTTGTTTTGAGCTTTTGTACTCGACTATTATTTTTTACATCTTACACAATGTTTATTTTCTCATGTTCTGTACTTGGTTTTTGTCTAGCAGTAATGCGATAGAGGCATGAGATAAGGTAGATTGTGTGTGTATATATGGTGTATATATGGTAAATGGATGGCATTTTTTTATTTGTGTTTTGAGTAGGTACGACGCAGAAAAAAAACTGGAATAAAAAGTGAATTCATTTTTATTGTTATTGCATTTTATAAAAATATATTATGATAGCTATTTAAACTTTTTCATTGTAACATTTTTATGCTTAAACTATATACAGTAAGGATTATAACATGTATCGTTCAATTTAGCTTACATGTTAAAAAAAAGAACAAAATATTTCTAGGTTAATTCCATTATAATGAATAAACCATTTTTTTAATGGCTATCCACTATCCTTTTAGTGGTTGTATTACGATGGTAAGATAATTTCTTACCCGTGGTTACGAGTTTGAAACATGTGCAGTAATAAATTGTAACATGTGTGTCAGAATACTCGTAAGAAACGCTGTCAAATAACTTCGCTTTGTCACTAAAATATAGGCTGTGCTAAAATTTAATGACCCGTAGCTGTGGTATTATTAAGTGAGCAACAAATTGTAGTTTAGTTCCGTTGCTTAAAATTGGTTTGTTCACATTAAATAAATATCCTTTCCATTTATATAAATATCCTTCCCATATAAATTTTGCACACAAAGTTTCCGCCTTCACAATCTACCTTCTTGAAATAAGCCTCAAAAATTGATCGGTTCGATCCAACATTAGTTTCAACACAATTCCGTTCCCTTTTTTCAAATTGGTTGAGCCAACCGTCGCTAGGTTTAAACTGGACGTATAATTTTCTTAAGATAGCACTAATTTCTTCAGTTGTTTCCCGTATTTGTTAAGCTTGGTACAAGCAAAGACAAGCAAAACCAAGAACAATGCCTATCCAAGCCATGTGGAAAGTTTAATTGACAAATACACTAAAACAAAATGTACCTTTTTAAATGTGTTAGGCCCCATACGATTTCCATGATAATTTTGATGTAAGTGAAATAATTTTCTCTTCCAAATTATGTAATGAGTTCGTTTGCTGTTTGAATTTTGAAAAATCTTGACGTTTCGAGATAAACAACAATCAAAAATTAAAATTTTGACTGCAGTGGAATTTAATTTAAATATGGCTTTATTTATGCTGTCATATCTGGATATATAAATTTAATGAGTTCAAGACAGAACCAGGAGGGAACGTTATTAACTTATCTGGTAAAAACACAGGTATTCCACCTCGTTCTCTTAAATGTTCTCTTTTTATTGATTGTTGTGACCATCAATGAAAAATCGTGGTTAGGGCCTAGCAACATATTCTATACCATATTTGGCATTTAAATTACACTTGATCTCATCTTTTAATTCCTGTAATATTACAGGTTCTATGCTATGATCATCAATTTTGCTTAAAGTTATTATGTTTACATCAGTTGTTTGCCTAGGGAAAGGTTGAAAAGTTTCTTCCAGGTAAGCTGCAAATAGAGTAGTTTTTTGCTTGTCAATTTTGACCCATGTTTCTTCGTCGTTTCTAATAGGCGAACATGCATGTTATTTTTTTAAAATCCCTTTGCTGGTTCCAAAAAAGTAATTAGTGTCCTTGTGATAGTTAGTGATACTGCTCGGAAACAAACCAGCCGCCTCTTATATGAGAAACTTACGCTGCCTGCGGGGCGGCTCCTGGTGGTTTCCACAAGTTTTCGTCGGCAAGTGGTATTTTTTTTTCCAATTAAATGTGTAATTTCCTTATCCTCCAACTGGGGACGTACTCGATAAAAGACTTGCAACTTCCACGTTTAAAATTAAAAACTATGTTACATATTCAAGCGACCAAAAATAGTGTTTGTAATAAGCATGTGTTCGACCGGATTGAAGTTGTTAGGTCTTAATCCGAAATCGTGAAAACTCCTTTACTAAAATATATAAGATAAACCGCTATAACATTTTAAATTTGGCATAAAACAAAAACACTTGTCATCGACCACAATTTGCCCATTAAATAGGAAGTAATATACAGTTATTATAATTTACGTGATGATTCATTAAAAACAAAACAATTAATTTCCATTTAATTTGTCATTTTTGTTTTGTTTTACGGTTAGAATTTTTCTTTTATTTTTGTTTTGTGTAAGGTTAAGAAAAATTATGTGGTTGAAAAATATTTTTCCGTTTTTTTGTTTTTATTTTTTTCGTTTTGTGTCAAGCAATTAATGAATATTTAATTAATTAAAAATAATATAAAAGTTAAATAAAAAATAAAAACATAAGAAAAAACAAATGAAAGTGAACATAAAAATGAGAATGTAAATGAGAAAGAGACAGAGGGTGACACACAGCGTAAAGAAATATTAAATGGAAATTATCTTTATTAAAAGCATTTCAGTTACTATTGTATAACGGTTTATAGGGTAAAGTTAGTAATATAAGGGTTATGATTATTAGGCACTGAGTAAGGCAGCTTTAATGGGTGCGGTACTTGGCTGTTAATTGTTTTTTTTATATACTTTAATCTGGGTGTATCCCTTTAAACGATGTTATAGCTTAATATATTTTGGTTAGTATTTTGGGGATGGCAGACAATTGTTTCCTGATTTGCACTTACTTTTTGGAATTTCTCGACCGTATTACCAATTTTACAGTTTCAATTGTCATCCGAATTGAATTTAATTCAAAGCTCTTTTATAGTTTTTTTTAAAGATTTTTTATAGTTCTTTTATAGTAAATTGAAAAACTAAATGTAGTAAATATAGTGGATAGCATAAAATCAAAGTTGCAACGTATGTGTTGATCTTGATCTGCTCTGATTAGTTTTTATCTAATCGGTAACTATTTTCAATACTCAGTAAACTATAAAAGTAGGCTTGATATAACCATGTAGGGACTGAATAATCTTCCAAATAATACTCTTGATTTCAATGTACTATTTTAAAGAACTATTTGTAATAGATTTGTAATTGTTACCACTACCTAATTATCTCATTCCCAAGTATTTTTATATCCGAAAAAAATTGGATATTTCGGACACTTTGATGAATTCATCTCCGACTTTTTTCCGAAATCACGTCCGAATTATACTCAGATTTACTATGGGGTGGTGGTCAAAAATACGGACATGTGCGATTATGTTAAGAAAAAAAGTGAGATTATGTTTTTATTGGAATTGTAGGCGGGGCTTATTAAAATTTTTCGGCGGTTTAATTTGTTGTTTGAATTTAAATAAAAACAAAAATATTTTATTTATATTAATTTATTAATTTTTCTTAATAAAATTAAAGTTAAATTAAATTTCTTAAGTGATTAACTTAAAATTAACAATGATACTTAAACTATTTTTCTTATAAATTAAAAACAGAATAAATAAATAAAATTAATTTATAATCTTTCAAACAGATTAAACAAATTAAATCAATTAAATTAATTAATTAAAAGTAGCTAATAAAACTTAAATTTATAGTTAATAAAAGAAAAAGAATCACATATAAATTAATTTTTTTTTTAATGGGGGAAAATTACTATTGGAACTTGTACAATTTGTCCAAATATACCAATATACAATTTGTCGCAAGTGCGACCATCGAGCTATATTTCCGTACTACTTTCCGTACTCAAAATTAAGCATAGGCACAAAATTACTACTGTGGAAACAATACCATTTTGTATCTCTTTCCTTTTGGTAAATACATTTTTTATCTTTGACTTTTAATGTCATAAATTCATAATGTGTTTATACGTACATAAGGTAAGTTACATATTTAGAATTTTTATACATAATAATAATTATTTAAATTTTAGCTTAATATAATTAAATATATTTAGTGTATATTAACAACCAATATTCTTATGTGCATTTTAACAGTTTTTAAATAATATTTGTATACTCAAAAAAATTGGTAATATTTTAGTACAAATGGTAAAATGTTGTAATAATAATTTGTTTATGGAATCGTGTTTAATACATGTATAATTATTTTAAATTTATTTATTTCCTCAGCATCAATTCGTATAACATGTGACGAGGGCTTGTAATTTAATCAAAATATGGATGGATGCAATTAGGACCATTTGAGGAAACAATAGCAGATCAACGAGTTACTCAAAATTATATACATTTAAGTGTAAACATATAAAAGTATCGTTATGTATACATAATATATTAATTCTGCGAATGAATTGTTTGTTTAATAAAACATTTTAGTAATATAAACAATCTTATTTATTTTGAGTTGGAAAAGTATTCATCTAGAGCACGGTAAACTACCTTTTAATCGGTTAAAAGCCCGTGTAAATTGCATATTAAAATGTGTACGAAAATACTACGGAAAAATTTCTAATTTCGCACGCAATACCGTCTAATTTCTATTTTGTTTTTTTCTCTATCGCACACCGACAATATAATTTTTGTGATAGCTTTCTTTAGCTGATCGTACGACTTGCCGTGTACTTTTCACTATACTTTCCATCGTGACATTATGATTATCGCACGATAATGTACACGGAGTTCCGTCTGAATTGCATATTGGGCACAATCTGAAATGAAACATGATATAATTAACATTTATGTACTCGCAAAATTTGCTATTATAAATAAACCAATATTTACCTACAAAAGATTATTTCTGAAATTTAGGAATATTTTATCTAACAACACAATGCATTAAAATTTAAAATTAAAAACATAAAAACTCCTAAAAGTTACAATACACAATGTCACAATACGAATACGCAATATGGCGTCTCAAACATGTATCACAAATTTCACTAACGCCATAACAATATAGCGAAGAAAGTTGGAAGTTTTAATAACTTTCCGCATATGTCCGATTTTTTGACCAAAAAGCGAAAAAAAATTGTAGTAGAGCGATTTTTTCAGTTTTGTTATACTTGGGAGTAGCATAGATTTAAAATCACTCTGTTGAATTTAAGTTGAATTCGTTCAGTCATATTTCCGAGTGGCACCTCTTTTGCAAATGACCTAGGGTTTCCTACAGAAAATCACTAAGATTGTCGCAACCAAGTTTCTTGTCAATCTACGAAGTCCATTAAAAATATCTAACACTCCAATCATCTCTGCTGAAATAAAAATTGCAACAAAGCAAAACACTGTTTTATCCTCCTGTATTAGCCTCCTTATGCCTTAACTGTGGCCTTGAGTGTGGGTTTACGGAATGCCCTACCATTACTGCTGAATAGCTTGCTTATGATTAAACATTATTTTCCAACCATTCTTGGTTGACGTGTGCTTTATGAAACGGTGTAGAATCTTGTAGAGATACTCTGGGACTGCAGCCGAAATATGTGTGTGCTCAAAGCTTAAGCACAGCTTCCAGGCTAAAAAACGTGTGGAGAGTGTCGATCGGCGGTACCGGTGACCCAAACTATCACCATTACTGCGGTGCCTTCCGATGTTGTAAACTTTCGTGTGATCTCTCTGGTGAACTTGGTCATTTTTTTAGTTTACATGTTGCAAAATGTGCAATGGCGCCTTACCAGAGAAGACGATATTTGGCTTCAGGCCACTTGCATGCAAACAAACTCAATCCAGTCCATTTTTTTCTGTTCAGGATTAAGATCGTGTGTCTTGAACTTCAAAGACTTTAATCCAAGCATTTTTTAGAATGTATTGTATCCTTTCTCCGTATTTATTCAACTGAGTAAACTTTTTACTACTTTGACGGGGATTTACTGTTAAACTTCATTTGCTTCTGACAAGGCTGCCAGTATAGTTGTAACGAGAAATGGTGCGCACACAAACGATTTATGCACATTAAGATGGCTTAGCTTTCGAATAATTTGAACCTGTGGCTTTCCAGCTAAATATAGCGCAATAACACTATTGCATTTGAACTCCATGTTAGGAGCATATTTATTTTTTATTTTAACTTAGTTACAAATGCCTCAAAACACTAATAAATAATATAACGAACTGTCAATAATATAATTTTGATCATCCTGTCATGGTTGCTTTGATAAATATATCGGTGTGAAGTTTGTAGCAATTTTTTTTAGTAGCTCGGTAGTTTCACATTATAAAGAGAACTTTAATTTAGATATCAAGAATATTTTTACGAAGGCGAGTTGACAGTCCGGCTACTTAATTATTTAGTCGCCTACTAAGCCAAACAAATAAGATTGTGGTGGAATTCAAATTTCTGTGGTACATTTGAAACTATCCACCACACAAATTATTAATTTTAATAAATTTTTCAAATCGGGTGTATACGTAAATTTGGAAAAATGAAAATACCCCAACCAAAATCTCTGGAATGCAACATTCTTTTCTTATAGGTACCGAGTGATTTTTTTAACCTGAAACTTTCAAATTTCTCCAAAATAATCAATCATTCCGCGGGAGGTGTATATTGGAACTAAAATTGGCCTAACATTTCTACTATCAATAAAATTAATTTACTGTTTGTATGGTAAATCTGGACAATGCTGAGCGTAGAGAGAGAGAGTGACATCAAAAATACTATCTGCTATCTTCTCCATAAACCAGAATCACTTCAATTCTCTCCATTTCTTCCGTCTTCCCATTTAACTACAGAATGGCTAAATGTTGATAAAGGACATTTTTTGTGAAGTTTCAGGTTAAAACATTCACCCGGTATATTATGTACATAAAATTCGATTTTTTTCGAATCGTGTGCCGTCTTGTGTTGTGCTGTTTGCGGTGAAGAACATAAAGCAGCATATTAAAAATATTTATTTTGTAAAAAACGAAATGAAAAGTTGAAAATAAATTTTCATATTTTCATGAACGTAACAACAAAAATATTTTAATTAAATATTTATTTTTGGAATATGGCAGCATACACACAGTTACTGATCTTGATTATGGCATTAGAAAAATACCAAAATTTTTAAATATGAATGTGATCATATTTTTATGTTGTAAAACTTTAGAATATACTGTCATAGTCGAAAAATAAAACATCAACCTTTCAAAAGTTCAAGATTAAGTTTTAAAAGATTTTTTATTCTTAAATATCGTTGAGCCTGTCAAAAGCGTTTCCGGTAATTCTAAATTTGTGTTTCTCATTATAATGTTTTACTGGTCCGAGTAGTCTACAGTTTGGATGGATTAACCATCATGTGTTTTCTGAATTTTGGAAATTTTCGATCTAGGCATGATTTCTACAGTTTTGTGAGCCTAACGTTCAGGCGTTTTCAGAATTTTCATTCATTCAACAAATTCATTTCACAATTCATTAAATTCTGTTCTATTTGATACTGATGAGGTTTGACAAATATACACCAAAAAGTTATAAGCACATAAACAACTTTTTTCCGTGGTCTTATAAGAATTTGCTCAATTTAAGGAATAAGGAAACAGCACAAAAAATCGATTTACAACCAAGTCTTTTATATTTTTACACACATTTTATGTAAATATCGTCAATTGTAGTTTGATTATCATTTTCATATTTGGACACCCACCTTTATAAACATGTATTGAAATTCCATTTAGCCGTGATTTAGGCGCACAATAACAATTTTTGTTTAACTCTCCGTGATTTTAGTTCAAAATGCATTGACATATCGCTTTTGTTTAATTTAGTAGAATACTCGATTTCCGAAAGCTCGTTTAGAATATTTTTAAATTAATAGTTTAGAAATATAACAGTTAATTGTTTAACAGTTAAATAATTTTTGTGCGATTTTTGCACCTTTTTTTATGGAACATGTTGCTTTTTTGATAATTAAGGTAAACGAAAGCTACGCTGGGGTTGGCTGATGACATTAATTGAGAAGAGTAATGCACATGACTTATGCCCGCAAACGAGGCGATGCCGGTAATTACCGAGGTTTCTTCACGAGAACTGGAATTTGAATAAAAATGTTTTGATATTGATGTAAGACGACAGCGTGTACACTTGGTCACGTTCTGCGAATCGTAAATGAAGAAAGCCGGTATTAGATAGGTGCCGAGATCACTGTCGGTAACTATGGCTCCTCGGTCATATCGAAGGGTATCCTCAGGATCTATCCAATGTAAAGGTACGAAGCTGTCGTCTAGACCACCATGTAGGTATATTTTACATTCGAAAAATAATGTTTACGATACCAGGTCACATATCGCGTTATCCTCGTCACAATATGTTTAGTTTGTGAGTGATATTGAAGAAATATACCGATAACATTTTATGATACTATAAAATTAAACTTTAAATGTCGCCTGTCTCTGCGATAATAAAGTTACAGTACCTTTCCCTCATTTATTATTAAATCGTACGTGAAATCACTTTATTATAGTCTCAAAGGTGTGCCAGTAATTTGGTTTAAATTTACATATTACCAACAAAAAAATAAAAATATTTACCTCGTGGAATTGGCATAGGCCATAAAATTATCAAAAAAATGCGTTTTAAGGTATTTTGTTTTTTTATTTACTCATGTTACACATAAGTATTCTGTTTTATAGATTAGATGTGGATTAAGATCGTATAACATCTTAAATTACTCTTGCTGAAAAACACGACACGCCGAATTATATAATTCGCGTTGGAAAACATTATGAAATAATTAAAATATTTTTTTTACGGTTGATGTAAATAGTCCACCCCTCCCTAGCTGCCTTCTACTCGTATATCCTAAGAATGGTGTGGAAAATCGAGAAAATTAGAAATGTTTATTCATTTTGATGTTGTTATGATGATTTTTTGTTTTAGTTTTTGGGAAATTTTTGAGAATAAGATTTCATAAGAGATTTGTAACTTCTAGAAAGTTCATATATACGTTTACATTCTATTGTACAAGAAGTTGTTTAGTGCGCCACACCATAAACAATTTGATGTACATGTTTTTTCCAAGGGCGATTCTTTCGAAGTGAATACAACACGTAATAGTGATCCGATTTTGATGACTGTCAAATTAATCAGAAGCACTTGACATCTATATAAAATATAAATACTGAATCAGGCAAGGGGTTAGCCTTTCCTAATTTTTATGCACGAATATGATTTATGGAAAAGAACAAATAGTTTACAGCAGTATTTATGTTAATGACGAGAGCTTTTGATTAAGGTATCACTCATCAAAATTGGACCACTATTAAGCGTTTTATTGCATTCCTAAAATATCAAAATCAGGCAAGGGGTTAGCCTTTCCTAATTTGTTTGAACGAAAATGATTTATGGAAAAGTGCAAATATTTTACAGCAGTATTTATGTTGATGACGACAGCTTTCGATTAAGGTATCACTCATCAAAATCGGACCACCATTAAGCGTTTTATTGCATTCCTAATTTATTAGAATCAGGCAAGGGGTTAGCCTTTCCTAATTTTTATGAACGAAAATGATTTATGGAAAAGTACAAATATTTTACAGCAGTATTTATGTTGATAACGACAGCTTTTGATTAAGGTATCACTCATCAAAATTGGACCACTATTAAGCGTTTTATTGCATTCCTAAAATATCAAAATCAGGCAAGGGGTTAGCCTTTCCTAATTTGTTTGAACGAAAATGATTTATGGAAAAGTACCAATATTTTACAGCAGTATTTATGTTGATGACGAGAGCTTTCGATTAAGGTATCACTCATCAAAATCGGACCATTATTAAGCGTTTTATTGCATTCCTAATTTAACAAAATCAGGCAAGGGATTAGCCTTTCCTAATTTTTATGAACGAAAATGGTCTATGGAAAAGTGCAAATATTTTACAGCAGTATTTATGTTGATGATGAGAGCTTTTGATTAAGGTATCACTCATCAAAATTGGACCACTATTAAGCGTTTTATTGCATTCCTAAAATATCAAAATCAGGCAAGGGGTTAGCCTTTCCTAATTTTTATGAACGAAAATGATTTATGGAAAAGTACAAATATTTTACAGCAGTATTTATGTTGATGACGAGAGCTTTCGATTAAGGTATCACTCATCAAAATCGGACCACTATTAAGCGTTTTATTGCATTCCTAATTTATCAGAATCAGGCAAGGGGTTAGCCTTTCCTAATTTTTATGAACGAAAATGATTTATGGAAAAGTACCAATATTTTACAGCAGTATTTATGTTGATGACGAGAGCTTTCTATTAAGGTATCACTCATCAAAATCGGACCACTATTAAGCGTTTTATTGCATTCCTAATTTATCAAAATCAGACAAGGGGTTAGTCTTTCCTAATTTTTATGAACGAAAATGATTTATGGAAAAGTGCAAATATGTTACAGCAGTATTTATGTTGATGACGAGAGCTTTTGATGAAGGTATCACTTATCAAAATCGGACCACTATTAAGCGTTTTATTGCATAACAAAATCAGGCAAGGGGTTAACCTTTCCTAATTTGTTTGAACGAAAATGATTTATGGAAAAGTACAAATATTTTACAGCAGTATTTATGTTGATGACGAGAGCTTTTGATTAAGGTATCACTCATCAAAATCGGACCACTATTAAGCGTTTTATTGCATTCCTAATTTATCAAAATCAGACAAGGGGTTAGCCTTTCCTAATTTTTATGAACGAAAATGATTTATGGAAAAGTGCAAATATTTTACAGCAGTATTTATGATGATGACGACAGCTTTCGATTAAGGTGTCACTCATCAAAATAGGACCATTATTAAGCGTTTTATTGCATTCTTATTTATTAGAATCAGGCAAGGGGTTAGCCTTTCCTAATTTTTATGAACGAAAATGATTTATGGAAAAGTGCAAATATTTTACAGCAGTATTTATGTTGATGACGACAGCTTTTGATTAAGGTATCACTCATCAAAATCGGACCACTATTAAGCGTTTTATTGCATTCCTAATTTAACAAAATCAGGCAAGGGGTTAACCTTTCCTAATTTGTTTGAACGAAAATGATTTATGGAAAAGTACAAATATTTTACAGCAGTATTTATGTTGATGACGAGAGCTTTTGATTAAGGTATCACTCATCAAAATCGGTCCACTATTAAGCGTTTTATTGCATTCCTAATTTATCAAAATCAGACAAGGGGTTAGCCTTTCCTAATTTTTATGAACGAAAATAGTCTATGGAAAAGTGCAAATATTTTACAGCAGTATTTATGTTGATGACGAGAGCTTTCGATTAAGGTATCACTCATCAAAATCGGACCATTATTAAGCGTTTTATTGCATTCCTAATTTATTAGAATCAGGCAAGGGGTTAGCCTTTCCTAATTTTTATGCACGAAAATAATTTATGGAAAAGTACAAATATTTTACAGCAGTATTTATGTTGATGATGAGAGCTTTTGATTAAGGTATCACTCATCAAAATCGGACCACTATTTTGCGTTTTATTGCATTCCTAATTTAACAAAATCAGGCAAGGGGTTAGCCTTTCCTAATTTTTATGAACAAAAATGATTTAAGGAAAAGTGCAAATATTTTACAGCAGTATTTATGTTGATGACGACAGCTTTTGATTAAGGTATCACTCATCAAAATCGGACCACTATTAAGCGTTTTATTGCATTCCTAATTTAACAAAATCAGGCAAGGGGTTAACCTTTCCTAATTTGTTTGAACGAAAATGATTTATGGAAAAGTACAAATATTTTACAGCAGTATTTATGTTGATGACGAGAGCTTTTGATTAAGGTATCACTCATCAAAATCGGACCACTATTAAGCGTTTTATTGCATTCCTAATTTATCAGAATCAGGCAAGAAGTTAGCCTTTCCTAATTTTTATGATCGAGAATGGTCTATGGAAAAGTGCAAATATTTTGCAGCAGTATTTATGTTGATGACGAGAGCTTTTGATTAAGGTATCACTCATCAAAATCGGACCACTATTAAGCGTTTTTTTGCATTCCTAATTTATCAAAATCAGGCAAGGGGTTAGCCTTTCCTAATTTTTATGAACAAAAATGATTTACGGAAAAATGCAAATATTTTACAGCAGTATTTATGTTAATGACGAGAGCTTTTGATTAAGGTATCACTCATCAAAATCGGACCATTATTAAGCGTTTTATTGCATTCCTAATTTATCAAAATCAGGCAAGGGGTTCGCCTTTCCTAATTTTTATGAACGAGAATGATTCACGGAAAAGTGCAAATATTTTACAGCAGTATTTATGTTAATGACGAGAGCTTTTGATTAAAGTATCACTCATCAAAATCAAACCGTTATTAAGCTTTTTATTGCACTCCTAATTTATCAGAATCAGGCAAGGGGTTAGCCTTTCCTAATTTTTATGCACGAAAATAATTTATGGAAAAGTGCAAATATTTTACAGCAGTATTTATGTTGATGACGAGAGCTTTTGATTTAGGTATCACTCATCAAAATCGAACCACTATTAAGTGTTTTATTGCATTCCTAATTTAACAAAATCAGGCAAGGGGTTAGTCTTTCCTAATTTTTATGAACGAAAATGGTCTATGGAAAAGTGCAAATATTTTACAGCAGTATTTATGTTGATGACGAGAGCTTTTGATTAAGGTATCACTCATCAAAATCGGACCACTATTAAGCGTTTTATTGCATTCCTAATTTAACAAAATCAGGCAAGGGGTTAGCCTTTCCTAATTTTTATGAACGAAAATGGTCTATGGAAAAGTGCAAATATTTTGCAGCAGTATTTATGTTGATGACGAGAGCTTTTGATTAAGGTATCACTCATCAAAATCGGACTACTATTAAGCGTTTTATTGCATTCCTAATTTAACAAAATCAGGCAAGGGGTTAGCCTTTCCTAATTTTTATG
This sequence comes from Tipula confusa, assembly GCA_963556175.1. Classification (NCBI taxonomy): domain Eukaryota; kingdom Metazoa; phylum Arthropoda; class Insecta; order Diptera; family Tipulidae; genus Tipula; species Tipula confusa. Next base: position 217,791,990 of record OY744476.1, read on the forward strand.
CACGAAAATAATTTATGGAAAAGTGCAAATATTTTACAGCAGTATTTATGTTGATGATGAGAGCTTTTGATTAAGGTATCGCTCATCAAAATCGGACCACTATTTTGCGTTTTATTGCATTCCTAATTTAACAAAATCAGGCAAGGGGTTAGCCTTTCATAATTTTTATGAACGAAAATGATTTATGGAAAAGTGCAAATATTTTACAGCAGTATTTATGTTAATGACGAGAGCTTTTGATTAAGGTATCACTCATCAAAATCGGACCATTATTAAGCGTTTTATTGCATTCCTAATTTATCAAAATCAGGCAAGGGGTTCGCCTTTCCTAATTTTTATGAACGAAAATGATTCACGGAAAAGTGCAAATATTTTACAGCAGTATTTATGTTAATGACGAGAGCAATTGATTAAAGTATCACTCATCAAAATCGGACCGTTATTAAGCTTTTTATTGCATTCCTAATTTATCAGAATCAGGCAAGGGGTTAGCCTTTCCTAATTTTTATGCACGAAAATAATTTATGGAAAAGTGCAAATATTTTACAGCAGTATTTATGTTGATGACGAGAGCTTTTGATTTAGGTATCACTCATCAAAATCGAACCACTATTAAGTGTTTTATTGCATTCCTAATTTAACAAAATCAGGCAAGGGGTTAGTCTTTCCTAATTTTTATGCTTTAAAAATATGTTAAAAATATTTGTTAAAAATATGATATCTAGAACATGTTAATTGGTATGGAAATTTTGAAATTTCAACGCAGTATTTTTACAAAGCTTGAGGGCTTTTGATTAAGATTTCCACCAAAAATGTGATGAATCTCTAATCAAATTTGTTAAATAAATTCAAGGTTACCATTTTAAGAATCTTTTGTTTCATTAAGGCAATTAAATGGAAAGCAAAATTATTGAAGAGGCATGGTCGAAATGTTTTTCATGAAATTTTAATTCGACGATTTAGGAGGATACAAAAAAATGTAATTTAAAATTTATAACCATAATCAACTGTACACAAGAAGTACGAGTCTAAAGATCAGACATAATAAAATTGTAATCTTTCACGCAATTTATGGATGCCAGACTATCATCTTTGTATTCGAGAAGATGGTTTAAAGACATTAAAGTTTAATGAATTTTGGGATCGATGAAGTCGATGTAAAACATAAAAGAACTTGTTCGTACATATTTTAGATATGTATTTATGTACCAGTTCATCAGCCTCATAAACGAAATATAGAACGATGCTTGTTTGTTTTATTTGATTAACAAGACACCCCGTAGAGTGATTGTGTCAATAGTCTAGCGCCTAAAATCAATATCAGTATGGTGTATGTACGTGTAACTACCACCCCCATCTAAACTCAAAATCTAATTAGGCCGGCGCCATTCCCATATTTGTTATCAAACATATTTTACGCCATATAGACGTTCTTATGAATCGAAATCGAACACATGACACACATTTAAACCTAACGTACTCGATGCCTCATTCCACAAACAGATTAGTTTATTCGTCTAATATGTCGATCATGGTGAATTACCTAACTCGAATTGTTTGCTTATAATTACGAATTTTATTATCGCAAAAATTATTCATGCAAAACAACTGGTGGAGCTGTATGGCGCGAAATACGGCGCATACACAGCTGTTATCGCGTTATATATTAATGTAATTAAATGTGACAACATTTTAATAGTTTATATATACATTAAGAGCTGTTAGTTGTTTATTTTGTTGTTGAATGTCACTGTCACACATATCACATTGATAAGACATTTACATATCCGCCCTATATTTCCTATTCGAACGACAGTATATTTCCTTCACAAAACTCGATTTCTTATAGACTAATAAAATTTTATATTTTTTCTGCATTCCAGACTACACACGGGATGGAGTACGGGCCGGCCACAAGGTGCACTCAAACCAGAAGAACAGGCTGCTATTATATCGGTGATACAGCGTAACGAAATTTTAGAATCGGCCGAGCGGCAACGAGTTGGCCGACTGGTCGATAAAGTAGAAAAAATTAAACAAATTGCGGCCGAAACGGGACCGAAAAATTGTCGATTATGTGGTCAGGCATTCGGCATACTTGGACCATCGAAACTCATATGCGATGATTGCCAAAAACCAGTTTGCTCAAAATGTTCGATCGAAATAAACGCGTGTAGTGGCTCGCGCCACCATAGTCCGGTAACATCGCCGTGCAAAACGAATCCGGCCAATTTAAAAATAAAAATCTTAAAACTACCGTCCCAACCGAAAGGTTCATGGCTATGTAAAATATGTCTGGAGACTCGTGAAATGTGGAAAAAATCAGGCGCCTGGTTTTATAAAGGTCTACCAAAATATGAACTTCCGCCACGTGTTACAAGTCAACGGGTGTCGCAACGCGAGATTAAAGTAAAACCCATCAAAACGACTAAACTAGGAATGGCAATGGAATCGAGTGACGAGGACGACGACGAAGAAACGGAACTAAATCGAAACGATTTCAAAACCTCGTTTAAAATTGGAAATGGTAGTACTTCACGATTTTTTATGCAACTCAGCCAAATGGAAGAGGCGAATACGTTAGCGGCTCACATTAATAAAAAATCACCAATTAGTCCTTATAGTCGACAAACGAGCTCGAGTGAATCGTCGCACACACAACACACACAAACCCACTCGGATTGGGATGCAAGTTCGTTGATGGCACCAAGTCGAAAGGAATCGAATCGACGCGGATCGATTTCATCGAATTTTTCTATATCCGAAACGTCGTCGGGCAATTGTAATAATCAGTATGTCGGTCGAATATGTAAGGAGCCGTCAATGGGATGGCTCGAATTATCGTTAAATTATGTCGAAGCTAATCATAGTTTAGAATGTAAAATATATCGAGCACGAGACTTACCGCCCATGGACAGTAGTGGACTTGCGGATCCATTTTGTAAGGTTAATATTGTGACGGCTGAAGGTATGACCCGACAAAAAAAGTGGGCCCGAACGAAAGTAGCGCATAAAACACGAAATCCTGAGTTTAACGAAACTATGTCGTTTTTGGGTGTTGAACCAGAAGAGCTGGGAAATTCGATATTGTACGCAGTCCTGCTTGATGACGATAAATATGGACATGACTTTTTAGGAGCAACTAAAATACAACTATCTGTGGTAAATTATATAAACAACTGGCAATAAAATATCCGTCTATTTATTATATGTATACTTTTATTTATAGTTTACAAATTCTGGTCCGTGTCGAACTTCCGTTCCACTCGGCTCCGAAGATCAATACACAATCGAAGCGTCACAATCTGGCCCATGGGTGCGTGGACAAATTAGTTTGGGCCTATGTTACAATACTAAACGGCGGGCGCTTATGGTAAACATAAAACGTTGCGTTAATCTCGTTTCCATGGATAGTAATGGATATTCCGATCCATTTGTGAAATTGTAAGGTTTTTTTTGTCATACTACATGTCGCGTGACATACAATTTAACATAACATATTTTTATTTTTAGATATTTAAAGCCGGATTCACATCGAAAAAAATTCAAGACAAGCATTAAACGAAAAAATTTAAATCCCGTTTTTAACGAGGAATTTGCATTCGAGACACGGCCGAGTGAAATGGATAAACAAAGTTTAATATTAGCGGTGTGGGACAAAGATTTTGGTAAAAGTAATGATTTTCTCGGCTCGTTAGTACTCGGTCCTAATAGTAAAGGACGTCGACTGAAACAATGGCGTGATTGTGTTCTAGTACCCGATCATTATCATGAACAGTGGCATTATTTATCACACGAATCACCGGGTGGTCATTAAATCGTACTCCATCATAACACACGTCCTGACATTTATTTCTCATCTCTGCTCGCTATCTACACATATTATTACTATATACATGAACCTACATAAAAACGATTTTCTTAATTATTGGAAGAAAATTATGATAAATTGCCTAAATTATAATTAAAAATTAAAATTGTTGTAAATTATACGACAAATAAAAAAGTTAAGTTAAATTATAAGATGGCGTTTTTATGCGATGAGATTAACGGGTTGTGATATGTACCTCTGATTTGCTGTGACCATTGTACCATACCGAATTATACTACTAGAGGTCAGTGGAACGGTATACCATGGTGAATGTTAGCTTCCGAGTAGTGTACTAGTTGGCCAAAGGCTGAAAAACATTCAATTATGTAACTAACAACGTCACATTTGGAAGAGTTGAAACTTTCGGATAGTAAACACTTAAGATTATATGAGTGATGAGTATAGTTGTCACTACAAGTATTTATATCGAAGTAACCGTGACCGGAATTATTTTTAGAAATTTCATATCCAAATACAGCAGAACAAGCAATTCAAAATAAGTTGCAGAGCCAAAGAGTATATTTGTGGAGGTAATCCAACCAACTTATTATGCCGACTTAGTGCCTATTAGTTCCGTAAAAAGGAAACCGAAGGAACTGATTTAACAGCTCCTGCTTCTGATGCAGGGTCTAGTAGTTTTAGTGAATCTTGCATTCAAATAATGTATAATTGCAGCCATTTTGCACTGGTGTGAACATTTCAATAGCTAGGCAACTCAATGCAGAATAGCCGGGGCCTTAGAAAAGTACTAGGGATGTAATCACCATACTTTTAGTTAATGACTGAATCCGGATGATATATGATGACCAAGTTAAACTTGATTAAGCCCGTCGAATACCGATTTTAAGCGCGTGTAAGACAAAAATGGATCAACATTTTGGGTGGCTACGAGATGCCCTCAACCTGTAAATGTGTGGTCAGCTTTATTAACCAATAAATCCTCTCAAAGAGTGTTGCATAAAAGCTTTCGATAATTGAATTAACGATAGCTTTTTAATGGACATGTAAGGAATCGTAGCATTTCAAGAGGTCGATCTTTAGATTACTTTAGCAACTACAATCATGTAATGATCATAAATTATACAAATCCTTTACTTCCATCGACGGAAATATACTTGACGCTGCCGAAAGCTTAAGAAAACAAGCAATCCGAACCTGGAAATTACTGAAAGACTAATTAAGCAAGTCTGGTCTTAACGATCGATTTTAATAAGGTGAACTAATCACCATAGCTTTAATATTGGCCGGAAATAATTTTTTTACGATAAGAGTTATTTAATTAAAATATTACAATTAACAATTTCGAATTAATTAGATATGTAAGCATATTGTAATTATTGTAATGTACATAAGTATTAGCGAAGATTAGATTCAACATTATGTAAATAAAATGGAATTAACTAATGGTGATAACAATATTGTGTTAATAGTATTTTCCAGTGCATATTGAAAACCCCTGCGTCATTATTTATTACTTGTAAAGGACGATGAGAGAGGAAGTTTCGATATCACCTGGATATGGTGGCACAGACTAATCTGATATTCTAATCTGATAGCATTACCATCCGATGAGTACGGTGATGGAAACATAATCGGTAGTTTCAAAAAAGACGAAATTTGCTTCGCTTCATTGTAGTTCGGTTTTGAGCTCATGAGAATATGCGAATTATATTTGATATATAAATTAAAAAATTTGGTCTCTCATCAGGCTGCAGCGGCAAAACTCAAAAATTTGTTTGTTCATACTAGGTTTTTACACTTCGTCGGATCACGTTGTTCTAGTGAATTATAAGATGGAAACAAGTCTTTTGTTTATTACTTCGATGTGTTTAAATTTTTTAATATGGAAAAGTTAACCTAACTCGGTTAGCGTTTGTTTGAAAATAGACGAAATTTGGTACGTTTCTTTGTAGTTCAAACAATAAGAGTTAAGTTAACTTTTCCATATTATACATATAACCGGTACTGATCGGAAACTTAAGATTTTTTACTTACCACATTTTTACAGATTTTCAATATTGTTGAAATTAATGAGTCCTCAAACTCAATTTGCAACTTATTTTACCGAAGTCTCAGTTTTTATAAAAATATAGTTCTATTAGCTGAATAATTTTCGATTTTGTTTTTAAATCCTATTTTGAAACTTCTTCGGTTTTATAAATAATAGCTGCCACCTTAATAGTCCCTTATAGTCAATTTCTTTCGAGCTTTTTAGTTTATTTCTGTCATTCTCTTAAACAGAGAGAGAGAGAGAGAGTTAGCTTAAGACCCAAATAATGGAATTCGGTTTTACTAATTCTAATCCGAAAGATCAAATCCGGTGTTACTAAATAAAACAATTATGGCTATTGACAAATCGACAAAAATCAATAACTGCAACAGTATTTTCACTGCCTCAGAATTGCTACAAGTTTTTTTTATATCTTTTATAGGGCGAAAGCTCTACCTACTTCGAGGTGTTCTAGGTATTTTGGTAGAACTCCGCTTCCAAAGCGAAACATCTTCCAACATAATACTTCAAGCATTTTACTTATATGTGTTTTTGCTCTTGAAATACCTCCCATAAATCTGTTCTGGATTTTTTTGAGATCAATCGTATTTGTGCTGAACAATAATTAATACGCGGTGCAACAAATGATTTTAAAAATATAATTTTTTTCTCACGTGACATTTTATCCTTAAGTCTATTCGATAGGCTCAGCTTAGTATTAATTTATTAGCAATATAATCCAAATGATCGTTAAAATTTAAATTCTAGTTTAGTTTATATTGACAGAAACGTGTACTTTCTTTTAGAAATGATTAGAGATTCTAAAAAATCAGCAACTCGTATTCTCCAAATCTTTGTTTTTAATTTTTGAACAGCTTCAATAAAAGCAATATTACGTGTGCTATTGACCATTCATTTTCGTAAATTTATAAAGGCTTACCCCTGTCATATGTAGTAATCGTAGTTAAGGTATCATCGGCTAACATTTTTCCTGTATCTCCAATTTAGAGGCATAGGGCGTCTACTATTCTGAACCACCTTACTCTATTTGGGGCTATTTCTTTAATTTCCGCCCATGAATTTCCCAGGTGTTTCCTAGCCTCTGCTAGCATCGTTCTCTTCCATTTCATTGCTGACCTTCCAACCTTTTTTTTTCCTTGTGGGTTCCAGTCTAATGACATCTTTATATCACTTGATGCCTTTCTCAGTGTGTGGCCAATCCATCTCCATTTTCGTCGCTTTATTTCGATCTCAATGTCTGACTGACATGTTGTTCTGTGCAGATTGATTTTACTAATCGTGTTAGGCCAGGAGCACTTAAATATTCGTCGAAGGCATTTGTTTACGAATACCTGTAGCTTCTGTTTTATTTTTCCTGTATGCTTCCATGTCTCACACCCATACAGTAGTACCGATTTCACACATGAGTTGAACATTCGTATCTTAGTCTTGCGCGACAGGACAGAAGTATTCCAGACTTTGTGTAGCATGTTGAATGTATGTCTGGCTTTATTTATACGTTTGTGTATGTCTTCTTCTGTTCCACCTGTTTTCGTTATTGTGCAACCAAGGTATACGAATTCATTTACGTCTTCAATTTGTATATTGTTGATGTGCATCGGTGTGGTTATATTTGTGTCTTGGTTTTCTTGATATTAATCTTGAGACCACCTTCGTTAGCTAGATCTGATAGCTGTTGCACTTTCTGCTGCATGTCGGAGTGTTTGTGTGTGAGCAAGCATATGTCGTCTGCATAGTCCAAATCATTAAGCTTACCAGTTAACCCCCATTGAATGTCATTAGGGGACTTGTTATCTAGTTTCCGCATTACACTGTCTAATACGATTAGGAACAGCATTGGTAAGAGTACGCAACCTGACCTTACTCCTCGAGTGTTGTAGTATGTTTCACTTTATTTGCCTTTGTATTGAATTCGGAACCCAGCATCACGATACATTTCTTGTATGAGTTCAATTAATTTCTTTGGGATGCTCATTTCACAAAGTGTCTGCCATACTGCGTTCCTGTTTATCGTATCGAATGCGCGTTCGAAATCGACGAAGAGCATATACAATGGTGAATTCCATTCATTAGATTGCTCAGTGATGATACGGATTGTGTTGATGTGATCAGTGCAACTTCTTCCTGGTCTAAATCCAGCTTGTTCGTTTCTTAAATTTGCATTGATCGTTGGTGATCATCCTGTCAAGGATGATCATCGCGAGTACCTTTATTGTTGTGTTGAGGAGGGAGATACCTCGCCAGTTCCTACATTCTCTTAGGTCACCTTTCTTGGGTATCGTAATGGTCAAGCATTCTTTCCATTTCAGTGGAATTCTCCCAGAATTCCAGATTTCTTGGATTATTGGTGTTAATATATGCTTGCAGTTGTAGATGAATCTCCTTTGAATATTTCGGCGGTTATATTGTCTGTTCCAGAGGCCTTATTGTTCTTTAGTCTATTAATGACATCTTTAACTTCCCGTTTCGTTGGTGGATAGGTGTTGCTAGTTTCGTTATTGATGTCAATTGATAACTGGAGATTTTCGGGGTCGGCGACGACGTCTTCTTCGAAATATTCCTTCCATCTCTTTAACTGTGCTTCATCTGTTGTTAGGTATGTTTGTAATTTTACCAGTGATCTTTCTTACACACTGGTGTAGTGCTCGCATATTTTGGATTGCTGCTGCCTCTTCAGCAGCTTTGAGAATGCTTTCAGTATATTTTCTTCGTTCATTCCTTTCCATCTTTTTTACTTGACGCGCTGTTTCCTCGTATCTACGTTTCACCTCTTCCGTGTTATGTTGGAACATTTGCAACTTAAATTGACGGCGTTCCTCAACTTTCTGCAATGTATCATCATTGAGCCAAGGTTTCTGATTGTATTCTCTGTAGCCGAGTACGTTCGTGGCAGTCTTGATGTAGGCTTCTTCTGCTTGGTTCCATCTTTCTTCTATACGGGTGGCTTCAGACTGAAGATTGAGTTGAAGCGTTTCATTGAAAGTGTTTCTTGTTTCAGTGTCACTCAATCTATTTGTGTTAAATTTCCTCCTATTTGTCTTCGAATGTTTCACAGCTGCTGGCTTGATCTTGAATTGTGCTATTACCAGTTGATGATCGCTGTGTACATCTGCGCTCCTCATTGTTCTTACATCTTGTAGTAATGTGAGGAATTTCTTATTGATCATTACGTGGTCTATCTGATTTTTAGTTCTGCATTCCGGTGATGTCCATGTGTATAATTTATGTATATTTTTGTGTGGAAACATGCTGCCGCCTATGAATAATTGTTTTGTGCTACAGAAGTCGACAAGTCTTTCTCCATTGTTTTTTTAGCACAGAGTCCAATGCATTTCTTCCCATGATAGTGGTTAGGTTGATTTTGTCTGTACCAATTTTTGCATTGAAATCTCCTTGTATGATTTTGACGTCATTTCTGTGCGTTCTTGCTATTGTGACTTGTAACTGCTCGTAGAACTCTCCTTTTGTTGTATCTTCTGCATCTTCTGTTGGAGCATAGCACTGAATGATAGTTGTGTTTCTTATTTTTGAATGTTACCTTACCACTATAATTCTGCTGTTAACTGGTTGCCATTCCATCAATGCTTTCTTTGCATTATTTGTTGTTAATATGCCCACGTCTTGTTCATGTGTGTCGTCTCTTACAGAAAATATCATATAATTTCTATTGCTCGAGTTTAATTCTCCACTGCTTTTCCATCTGACTTCACTGAGGCCGATAATCTCGATGTTATAACGTTTCATTTCCTTCTCTACTTGTGCTAGCATGGATGTTTCTGTAAGAGTTCTGATGTTCCAGTTTCCGATTCGTGTCCGTGTACGATAGCCAAGGGTCGATATTTGTGTTGGTGTCCGGTTTGTGTTGTTATTTGTAATAGAGTTCGTTTGTGTAATCATTTTAGTTTCAGATTGATGAATGATTGGGCCATTGAATCGGCTAACATATTCACTTTAAATTATTTAACCATTTAAATTCCGCGCCTTGTCTTCCATATTTGTTTAATTTTTTTAATAAAATTTAGCTTTAGATTGTTTCAAAAGCTAATTTAAAGTCTAGAAAAGCATTTTATTGTCATCTTTTTCAGATTTCTAACCTTCCAACATTAAGTTTAATGCAGTTTCACATGAATGGAAATCTCGGAACTCAGATTGTTGCTTGACTAGAATAATGTTGTTTTACCAGTCAATTAATTCACACACGTTTTTAACTTTAACACTAAATTTTTAGCTGCTTCGCTTAGTTCTTTGTTTCTTTCGGTTAATTTAACTTCTTGGCATCTCAGAAATTATTGATTTAAATAGCAACTCCACCTGTATATCGACTATCCGAATCGCAGAGTATAAATTTATAGTTATCAATGTGAAATTCAGAATTGTATATTTCTTTAGTTGCTCTGAATTGGTGTATAGGGCTTCTTGTTTTCGAAACTGCTATTGTTAATTGATTTGATTTTTTATTATTTTCAACTTGCGTTGGTGTTATTATTATCCCACGTAGCATGATTTACGTCAATATTTAGATTGAACTTCTTTTTTGTTTCAACGCAGTTTTTTAGCTTCCATTATTTTCTTAGAGGACTTCAATGATTGTACCGTTTTTTTGCATTTTTTATGCGATAGGTTGTTACACCTTTTATTTTGCTATTAACCACAAACCACTTTCTTGTTCTATTATTTCCAATATCTTCACTCTAGGTTTGAGCTCTGCATGTAATTTAATCTAATGTTGACTTCCTAATTTATCTGTAGCGATTTTCTACAGCGTTTTTTTTTTGCTTCATTCGATTCGCATTGAAGTATAATTCCACCATTCGAAACATAAAAGGACTATTTTTCGGATCAATCTGGCTTACGATATCTTTTTATTTTTTTTTACTCTTTTTTGGTTTCTTTGGCTGTAACAGAACTAATTTGGATTGGTTTTGACAACTGCAGCGAAAGATTTATATTTGTGTTTAAGTCTCATCGTCTTGTTTTTTTAATTTTTATCTCGATACGGTTTCCAGCATCCTGCGAAACATTTGTTTTATAAGTTCAGTTGATTTCCTTGGGACGTCCATTTCATAAAGTGTCTGCCATGTCTGTCAAGAATGATCATTGTGAGTATTTTTCTTTATTATGTTGAGGAGGGCGATACCTCGTTTGTTCTTACCTTTTGCTATAGTTCACTTTTTTGATGATGGTAATCGTCAAACCTTCTTTCCATGTTTGTGGTATTCTGACAGAATTCCATACTTCTGATATTAATGGTATTAGTGCGCTTGCTTCATTCTATATGACGCCTTTATCTCCCCGTTTCGGTGGCTAGATGTTGCCAGTTTTGATATAGATGATATGATGTGAATTGATGATCGGAGATTTTCGCTGTTGATGACTTCGAAATTTTCTTTCCATCTCTTTTTTTACCAGTAGCGAAAATGAACATTAGATACATTTATTCACATAATAAAAACATAACCTTAAAATTTATTTGACAACAGATATATAATAATAAATTTATATCTTTTTTGTTTTATTAATAAAATAATATAAAATTGTAGATATATAATAAAAATAATAAAATATTAAAAAAAAATAAGTAAAATAATAATTTTAATTTTTAAAAACTAATTTTAACCAAAAACTATAAATATATATATAATATTTAAATTTTTTAAGGGATAAGGAACGAACGCTTCCAAATAACTATTCAATTATATATTATTATGTATTTATTCATTGGTTAGTTTCTTTTTTAAACTATTTTATTTATGTATAATTTAGTTGACGAAATGTCAACCTTAATCCTACTACATAAAAATCACAATTGTTATTTAATTTTTTTTTTTGGTATTTTAATTTTAATTTAATTTAATGATATTATATATTTTATTAATATGATTAACAATAATATATATAAATAAATATATATATATATATATATATATATATATATATATATATATATATATATATATATATATATATATATATATATATATATATATATATTCAATTATTTGATTAATAATTTTAGTTGTTGGATTCACGTACGTACCAGCGAAAATTTGATATATCAATTTACAAATTTAAATTAATGATACAACAGAAATTCTAGAATATCACTACGAATACTACGAATACGTTTTTTACGCACTAGGTGAAAAATACAAGTCACGCAACATTCTAATATATCAGTATGGAATTTTGAAAAAAATAATTTTGAAAATATTATTTTAGTATACATACATATTATAATTTGACCCATGTTGGGCGCCAATTGTTGACAAACGAATATGGAAGTTTGTGTAATTTAACGAAAAAAAAAAGGATTTTTGAATTTAAAACGGAATCAAATGTAAGCCAATTTATCAGATGTGGGGTCAGAAATAAGTAGTCAAGAAGAATAAAAATTCTGTAATAAAATGTATCCAGTATTGTTCTAACACGTGGTGTGTTTAACCTCAAATTTTAAAAGTCGACTAAAATTTGTTGTAGAAATATGTCGAACGAGTAGAAAGTTGAGGAAGTGAAAAAGATTATTGGTGATGTTAGATGTAGATGAAAATGTATATGGAAGAAATGAGCAAAAGTGAAGAAACTTTTACAGGCTTTCGAAGTGTAGATTTCGATTATTATGGAAGCGATAGCAGTCGTTATTGAAATGGGAATTTTCAATGTATGGTACCAACAATTAAATGAGGTGGAAAATTTGTATCTAATACTAAATTGTGATTTAAAGTTGTTGTTGATCGGACGATGCATGTCCAAGTGAATATGACTCGATAAAGGAAAATGAAACATGCACATTGGAGAATATACCTTTGGATTGTAAGCAATTGATTGCTAAATTTCGTGTTGTTATTAACACAATGTATAGAAAGTAAGATATAAACCCATTATGATTTTATGGCGTCAAAACAGTGACGAACTACAAAAATTGGTATAACAAGTAGGATACACTTAATTAAAGACACCATAGACATGCAAAATCTAAAGTAATGCTCTAAATTATTCAGCCAAATATAAGAAAGTTATTAGTGAATTAAAGAAATGGTTAAAATATTAGGCCTTAGATGGTACCTAAGCTAATAAAACCCTTTTGAGGGTAATATTGTAGACGTAGTTATAGGTAAAATACTGATGCAGCACATTTAGATATTCAAGAGTGCTTGGAGCCGGATATCCATAAATTAAACACGTATAACCATGTTGCGACAAATAACAAAACGAGATAACTCTTTCTTCAAAATTAAAAACTGCCGAGGAAAATGTTAGCATCCTGTTAGAACTATTAGAAATAGCATAAGGCGAATTCAGGGGCGTTTAGAGTAGTCTAACTGCCTATACAGCACAAACTTCAGATCTTGCCGATTTTGAAGAACGTTATATCACGTTAAAGGCAAAATTAAGCACAGGACAACACGTTTAATGATTTTCATGACCAGTTTAGCTCGACTCTGAAGGACTTCCCTTTATTTATTAAGTATCTTTTAGAAGCCACTATCCACAATAATGGTCCATTATCAAAAGTACTATTTAAGTACTTAAAGCGACTTCTAGACGGAGAAGCGGCGAATATAGTAAAATACGTTGCAATTTCAGATTCCAACTATGCCAATACTTGGTATAAAATTGTGATGAGATTTGACCATAAAGATCACATAATGCCAAATCTCATTCAGAAGCATGGTAAATGCTACACAGTTTGTTTTGAGAGGTTTGACTGCATTAGGCGCGCGCTATTGCCAAAATCGCGATAATAGCTTGTGCATTGAAAGCTGCCGACAAAAGATTTCCTACAATTACGTCATTTTTCGACAACTTTAGTAACGCTTTGGAACGTGGCGAGCCAGTACAGGAAATCATTAAAACCGATAATCCAATTACCAATGCAAACGTGTTTTGTTAGATAGAATTAACATTTCTTATCGCTTCTTTCATTCAAATGGGTTGCGGCAGGGCAGGATTAAATCGCTAAAGTCACATTTAAAAAAGGCAGTGAGAGTTGCGGAAGGTCCTGAAAAAGGAACTAGAAAAGAATTGGAAGCTGGGAAAATTATACAACGACATGTTCTGCTAGTTTGTAATTGATATGTAGTGATGAAATTATAATTGATAGAAGTTTGCTGTAGTTTTGTTTTTAAACCTCTAAAATACTGCTTTTTTGAAAGTTCGTACTTTCAATAATTCTTTGCCATTTATGCGCGTTCTCTTTCCTATAGTATATTTCATATAGTATTCGACAGTAAAGTAGTCATAAAGGGTTTATAGGAAAGCAATTTCCAATTCACCTGTTCAACCTTCATAATTGCTTGTAGTTTTTATGTTAAAATTATGAAAGGCTATGAATTAGCAGATTATATTTTTCTAGTTTTAGCCACAACTAGCCGCTAGTCAAATTTAAACATTTCCAGTCTAATATATTAAATATCGCGTGACATATTTTCACCATGTTTATACTAGTTTTGATAAAATGATATAACCTATTTTCAATTTAGAAAAATTTGTTCGCGAAAATTGTTACTTTTGATAAAAATTGACTTTCTGCTAATTTAAAAAAAAATCAAATTAAAATTTTTCGTATGAAAATGGAATTAATAATATTTAGTTTTAATATCAGAATAGAGATTATCTTACTTAATTTTTCTTTTTTCTTTAACATCCAGGCTCACAAATCGTCCTAAATAAAAATTTAAAATAATTCCATTTTCATAATTTTGAATAAAATTTGATAACTTTCATTAAATCTCTAGGTTTAAATGGGGATATCACTGTGCGGTCCGGCTGATAATGCCATTTTTGATAGTGTCGATAACGATCGGCGTGGAAAACTTGTTGGTCCTGGTTCAGAGAATAATTTTCGAAAACTGTGAATAAATTGAAATAAATTAACCTTTACAAAATATACGTTTCGCGATCATCTTACAATTTTCGAATGCCAGATTCAGAATGTTTTTTCCATGGTGCATCGTCTGGTTCGCACGGTAGCGGACCTTGTACCGGTGGATCTTCTTCCTCTTCAGGCCTAGAAACATTAGAAGGTTCAATTACACTGCTTACCATTGCATCTTCTTCGACCTGATCATACGATATAGATTCACATTCATTCGATGCATTGGGTTTACATTGTTTTAGTTCCTCTTCTAAATCACAAATTCGCGACCGTAATTCGTCGCGTTCCGTTAAAATTTCTTTTAGCTCGTCGGTTGTATAGCGTGGCCGCATTGCATCATTTTCTTCGTGATATTTACTTAAATCCTCATTCTCTTTTTCGGCAACACCTAAACTTCGTTTCAATATTTGAATTTCGCGATGTTGATCTTGAAGTTGGGCCAAAAAATCAGCTCGCTCCTCGCACAATGTTCGTATTTGATTTTGAAGTAGTTTGTGCCGCCGTCGTGATTCCCGCCCAGAATTTTTAAGCCTTTCAATTTGTAAATTTAACTAGAATATAAAATTAATTTTATCAATCTCGAAATATTTATAGTTCACCAAAATTTTACAAACATTTTCAATGTCACCTCCTTTTTCCGCCAACTCACGATCCCGTGCTTTTAAATCATCGCGCTGTTTCTCTATTTGTGCATTAAGTCTTTGTAACATTTGGCCATCGTTCGATAAATTATTACCCTGCGGCAATAGACTATCGTTGATTTTTGGTGATGAATTTGGTGTTAGATCGCCATTACTATGTCCTGACTGTTGAATTTTCGATGATAATTTACGATTTTCGTCCTGCAGACGGCTGACTAATGTCACTAGTTCACGGGATTCAGTTCGCCATTGTTCTTCGATTAGTTCTAGTTCCTGCAAAGTAAAATGAAAGGAAAGATTATTTAAGATAAATCGCCTAATTTTCATCGTTTAAAGATTTAAGTTAAGACAACGCGAAATATATTGACACCTACTTAGACAACAAACCCGCATAATCGTAATGTAGGTAGGCGATAAAATGACATATATACAACAAAAGCATCTAACATATTATCGTAAAAACAAAATTTGAAACGTTACCAAAAGAAAATCTTATCAGCATGTTAATTCTTGGAATTTTCTTTTATTATACGAAAACAGATTTTTCTTCGATAAAGAACAACATATAATTCGTTTATGATTATGTGCGGGGGATGGAGTATAATTAACAATTATTAAAACCTGAAAACGTGCTATTATCAATTTAATGAAAATATCTCGATAGAAACAGGTGGAAGATGAGTAGAATGAACCTGCCCTACCCCAACAACGCACACGATATAAAATTTTGAATACACGCGTTAATAAAAAAAGTGTGTTCGCTTCGAGATTAATCCTTTCGATAATTTAAAGATATAAATTAAATTAATTTAAACGGAAAAAAGACGAACATAAAATAACGTAAATCACTATACGTTAAACGATGCTCCGCGGAACATTTATATGACTGGAAAATTTCAATGGGCAACAACCTTCCGTACATTGCAGAACCATTTTCACCACACAGAGGCTAATATTTACAATATATTTCTGGCCCAGTATGAATCAAGACGTAGCCTACTAGGCGAACCTATTAGGCGAACCTGTTTGAAAGCACAGTAAATAGCCTTCAATGATTGGATATTTTTGAAGGTTTTACATGAACGAAACATGAAGCCAAGCATAGAATTCGCCTTATTAATAATTTTTGCCATATGTTGGAGAAAAGAAAACTCCGCGAAAGAGTTGGGAGAGCTTCGGCCCCAAAACAGATTACAGGGAATAAAAACTAAAAGACTTTTCAGTGACTTTTCAATCAAATTATTAAAATTATAACTAAACGTTAGAAACAACTTCTTTCTATTTAAATGCAGGGCGTGGTTTTTATTGACGTTTAACTCCAACTTGTTATCAACACACCATTCGTAGAAACGTTGCAATTCATACTGTTATAACGCGCAATCACTCTAACAGAGACTGGTCGGAAAATCTTTAAATCATCAGCATAAAGTAAACAATGCGAATGCTGAAAGCAATTTACGACATCGTAAATAAATAACAAGAATAGCAATGGACCAAAATAACTTCCTTGTGGAACACCAGAACACAACATCATGAATATCCGAAACAAAATCGCCCAGTTTTACTGACTGAACCCGATCAGATAAATACGATTTAATCCAAAGAAGCAGACGAGGGTGAATACCAACCAGATGCAGTTTAGACAAAAGAATTTCATGAGAAATTCTGTCAAACGCTTTTTTAAAATTGGTGAACACAACATCAACCAGCAACCCATCTTCAAAAGATTCTATTGTGAACCCAATAAATTCCATGAGATTAGTTGCAATTGAGCGACCTGGAAAGAATCCGTGTTGCTGTGGAATAATTTTGTTTTTTAATAGATTTTATCACGAACCAGACATTCAAAGACTTTCGCAACTGCAGATAAAATAGAGATAGGTCTAATAGTTTTCAACATTAGATCTGTTACCACTCTTAAAAACCGGAACAACATTAGAAGGTTTCGAGCATTCAGGAAAATATCCAATATGCAATGATTTATCAAAAATTAACAGAAAAGCTAGAGAATGAGCACATTCACGGAGAATAATCGCTGGTAAACCATCAGGACTAGATGAGTAATTAACCTTAAGTTTACTTAGACATTTAAAAATTTCCTAAACTTCTAGTTGCAAAAAACCAAAGCAATCGCTATGATCGTTCACTGGAGGTATTACTGAGTCAACATGCCATGAAAAATTAGAATGAAAGAAAGATGCAAACAGATTAGCAGAATTATTTATAGAACTAATCACCCAAAAACATGGTACAAGGATACGAAAGACCAACATTTTTTGGGATTGTACTTTATACCTCGCTCAATCCTATCAGATACTGAAGGTACTTTAATCTTTTAAGCCTTTTAAATTTTTTTTGAGCTATCTGAAACCATTGATTGCAAAGTGCGGTTTTATTTATAACCTTCAACTGAATGTTGAAGGTTAAAAAGAAAAACCTTCATTCCACATTCGCGTACTCTTAACAAAAAATGAGTTTTTAAATTTATCGGTCTTCGCAAATTTAATTTCCAGATTGTATCGGTGTACCAGGCGCCTTAAATTACGCGCGGGCTTTGACAAACCAGGCATAAATTCATAAAGTTCCGATGAACAATGACCATGAAAGTACTTGTAAAATACGCATAAGGCTCCCACATTACGCCTATGGGAAAGAGAATCAAGATCAGATAATAATTTTACGTCTTCAATCATTCGAGATGCTCGTTTTGGACCCGATCAAGTGCAGTTAAATGAGTTTTCGGTGCTCCAGCCCAAATATGAGAATTATACTCCAACCTGGGTCTTATGTAGGTGTTATATCTTGTAAGTAGTTCGGATGAATTAAAGTAAAACCTACATCGTCGTAGAAATCCAAGGCATTTGGCTGCACCAATCGCTGCTTTGTTTATTTGTTCAGCCCAAGATATTCTTTTTGATATAGTTAAACCGATAATCTCAAATGTGTCAGACGTAGCCAAACTAGATTCACCAGTCAGAAAAGACGGTAAATAACCATCAGTTCGGCCAGAAAAAACACAGAAGAGAAGAAGAAGGTAAACCGTATGATCTGGAGAAAGGACGGATCCCTGAGGAACACCAGCTTTTATAAGATGTTGATCGGAAGTCACACCATCCACCACCACTTGGATTTTGCGACAAAGAAGAAAATTCTCAATCCATAAAATTAACGAACCGTGAAGGCCAACTGCTCTCAATTTACACAGCAAATCCTTGTGCCACACGCGATTAAATGCTTTTGAGATATCGTGTGCAATGACTTGAGATTCACCAGATTGATGAAGTTGATTATGGTCTCAAGTAAGAAAGCACCGAGACGATAGCGATTGGGCGATAATTTGAGGGTCCGATTTACTGCCCTTTTTTGCACAGGATGTATGTTAGCAGTTTTCCAGATGGAAGGGAAAATGCCAGAAGACATAGATCGGTGGAACAGACATGATATAGTGGCTTAGACAGTGATTTACAGCAATATTTGAGGACAATTGGGGGAATACAATCCGGACCGGCTGACTTGTTGGTGTTAATGTTTGCAAGGACTTTAGCGACAACTCTAGATCTAAATCTAATGCGACGCATCGATGAACTGGCTAGAGAGATAATCGGGGGTGTTAAGTTAGAATCAGGTAAATTCAAGTTTGCTGCAAATTTTCGGGCGAAGAGATTATATTTTTCTTGAGCTGTAGAAAAAATATAGTCCTAATCTTTCAGAGGTGGTATTGATGGTTTCCTACTGTTCAAGAAGTTTTCCTCTACTTTGCGGGCAAAGGACCAAAAGGTCCGATTGCTATTGTGAAGTGGTTGTATTAATAAATCTGGAAGCGTAGATAAACTTTTTATCAGACTTGACTTGCTCATCAACAGTGGTGGATGATCCAACAATACACTCTAATTGAGCGGGCTGGATTTGATGATGTACAGGATAAGAAGATTTATCAGAGCGCTCCTCAGCTCTGTTCGCAATATTATTAAAAGTTGTGTAGGCAGTATAATCAGTACAGTTAGGAACAATATCGCAGAGAGATCAGCCTTTAACTTGGTGAACCCATCTATAACTGTGTTTGTTAGCGAAGTTATTAAATCAAATATAAATACTGCTGTTAATTTATTACGCTTTCTTTCCCTACACTAGGTTCAAAACCAAAATAAATTACGAAATATTCTATTTATGGTCAAGAGTCTTGGTTTTATAGTATATACTTGTTTGCAGGTTATATTTATATTCAACAAATTTGACAGTGTCCGCTTGTTTAACAATTTTGGCAGCACTATTGATGCTTTTAATAATTTTATTAATTGCACTTTTTATCGAATAATTAATTTATTTAGCTTTGATTACACAAGAAAAAACTTTAAATATATTAATTAATTATTAAGGTTTGACAAAACACTAACCCAAACTAGCTTGTACTATTTTCATTATTTTTTATTAATAAATTAAATTTTAAAATTTCAGAGCGATATGAACGATATGACGATTATGGTTTTATTGATTATAAGGCAGTACAGGGTTTCAAGTGCATGAAATCGAAGCAACAGTGGATACATCAACACCGAAACATTACTCATTAAATGTCCTATAATTACAACAAAACCCAATTATTTACAATCAGTCAAGTACAATATTGTTCATATGATACATGGGTCAGCTTTCAGCAAATTTCTCCAGACTTTCGAACAACAAAAACTTTGCGAAAAAAGAATTCGACTACAAATGGTAAATAACATAGGTATTATTCAACCGTCAGCCTCAAGTTCTCTACATCTCGTAAAGAAAAAGGGAATGACTCGAGGCGTTTGGACTATTCTCGACATCAGTTACAATACTGCTATAAAATATTCATACATTTTTACAAATCGTTTTTAAAAATAAAAATTCAGGAAGGGGTAAGTAATCCTTTACAAATTTACGAAAATTAATGAATAGCCAATAGCAAACGTAATAGTAGTCGGATTTTGATGACTGATACCTTAATCGAAAGTTCTCGTCATCGGTATGACTGCTGCTTTTAAATATTCATACATTTTCACAAATCATTAGAAACTCTTTAGAAACTAGACAGTAATAACAGTTTCACATAATCCAGCAAAGATGAATTTTTAGATTCCCGAAATTCGAACGAAGTTTAGTTTCGAGAAAAAGTAAAAAAAAAACTATTTTTAAACGAATTACTTAAATTAGGCTTTTAGGAAGAGCATTGGAAGCAATGTTCAATTAAAATTTAATCTCTTTAAATAATTAGATTATTGGTCTACTATATGTAGATATCTTTCCCACGCTTAAAAAAACTAGTCCGCCACAAAATATTTTAACTCCATATAAAAAATATGCCTTGACCATCGCATATCTTTAGGGTAAAAAACAAAAAAAAAGTTTATACAATTTTAATGTACCCTGGCATTTGCAGGCGTATAAACGAAGAACAAAAAGGATAAACCCAATGCATTGTTTGCTTGTGGCCATATCAAACCTTTTTGTTTGTTATACAACCGCTTTTATATGAAAGACACCAAACGCTTTATTTACACGCCATGATTTTGCTTAACACTTTTGACGGATTAAAAAGAAAATCATATTCATTCATTCCCAATTGAATAATATATATTTTTTCCAGTTTAGTGCCTTTTTTATATTTTTTTTTGTGGAAATCTTAATATTAAGAAATATTGAAATCTGCCCTTCATCAACATTTTGCAATAAAAAAAAAAACACCAGTCAAACGCAACTCAATATACACCCCAACGCCAATTCAATATTATAAAAATGATGAAAATCTAATGATTGATTATTTTTTTCGTTTTCTTATTTGATTTGTTGTCTTGGTAGTTTTTCATTTAATAAAATATTTTATTACAAACTTAGCATCAAAAAAGTGGAAAATGTCATAAAAATGTTAAACTCTTAAATCGAATGTCACATTTTCTTATGTGCTTGGTCGATTTTTATTTTTTAATTATAAAATTGTTGACATTTTTCTTTATTTTGTGATTTGGGCATTTAAAAGACGGATGATTTTTGTATTCATAATAATATCGTAATCTGATCTAACATACATACTCCAAGAAAAAACCCAAAAATAGACGAAAATCAACCAAACTTTAGAGCGAAAAAGTTGTATTGACTGTAAAGTAAAGTAAATGGTACAACATTTTTTTTTTATTTGAAAATGTTTACAATATGTCGTATTACGATTATATTGACTTAAGACAAATAGCTAAAGGAAATAAAATGATAAGAAATGATAACCCAACAAAATTAAAAAACGAGACGGGTATCTAAAACTGTCTCTAACAGCATCAAATCAATCATCATCTTTGGTTGCTGATACTATGGATCCTAAGAGCACGATAATGTTCAGATTATCAACTCTAATTATCAAATCTAGCTCTATACCAGGAACACAACACCAAAGAAACGAAAGATGGTAATTTAATCGAGTCTCTAACCGACAAGGAAGATTTAGAAAAAGAAACCAACTGGATAATAAGAAAGTCAAAAAGGGCTCCAGAGCACACAAGAAGTAAATTCGTCCAGCATAAGGAAAACTGAGTCGTCCTAGAAATGAGCTCCAGTGTGAACATATCGGGAGCAAAGGTCATTCAATTACCAACTATCAGCAAGAAAAAAAGCCACCACCACCAATCAATATCGCACATGTTGATAAATTTACCGTTATCCAAGCTCTAATGAAAGATGTGACAGAAAAGGAACATAAGCTTGTGTCGCTAAACGATAACGACTGGAGGGTAAATATGCCTAATCCAGACGGTTTAAGAAAACTTTCAACTGCATTGAATGATAAAGGTCTCCAATGGTATACATATGCAGATAAAAATTCCAGACCCATTAGAGTAGTTGCTATAGGGGTCTACATCAAACATACACACTTGATGAGATAATTGAAGACCTCAAAGGAAAAAATTTGACGGTCTTAGATGCAGTTAAATTGTTTAAAACTGAAAGGAAGTCTACCGGTAAGGAAGGGAGTACTGTTAACAAAATAAAGGTACTCTGACCTTTGCAAACTCAGAAAAAATTGAGAACATATTCAACATTAGGAACATCTTGAGAATGGTTGTCCGAATGTAGTCATTGAAAAAGGCGACAGAAATCATACCACAATGCAAAAAGTATCAGGCATACAACCACACGTGAAATAGGGCAAACAAAAACCAGCCAATGAGAGCAACGAAAGAAAAAGAAATGCCGACCAAAACTGCCACTACGTTCCATAGTGTGAATGTGACAGAGGGATTTTCATACACACAAGCAGCAACCTCGACTACCTGGGCCTACAGATCAAAATTTTGGAATTCAACAAGCTATGACAACAATGCAAAACACCCTAAATGCTATTGTCAATCGCCTCTCTAATATAGAAGAAAACGTAGTGTCTAAACAAAATACAAGTTAATAATTAAACAGCAAGTGGAACATTAAGGAAAAATTATCCAGATTTGTGGCAAAAAAGTATCCTTATCTGATCCCTCACCACACAACAAAAAATGAACAAAACAATAAGAATACTAACCTGGAATGCTAACTTCTACAGCTTCTTCCAGAGGTAGAAATCTTTTTGAATGCAGAAAAATTGATATATGCTTAATAGTAGAGAGCCATTTCACTAGAAAGTCTTATGCAAAAATATATGGTTACTCTTGTTACCATTCTATAAATCCACCAGAAAGAGCTAGAGGTGGAGCAACTATTTTCATCAGAGAAAACATCAAACACTTCGAAGATGTCAAACTCGAATTGAAAAAGAAAAGCCATCAAGGGTAACAAGCCATAAGACCAATTGGAAACCTTCGCACTTTTAATCGAGGAAAGTTTTTAACTTCAAGTCCTAATTAAAAATCAAACACAATCTGAAACAATATTCAGATCGCAGCATGGGAAAGCACTCCTCCTGATAAAAATAAACCTCACAAGAATGAAACATATACACAGGAAATAAAAAACCTGGTCAGAGAAAAGCGGAAAGCTCGCAAAATTTGGCATAGAAATCGAGCATTAAAGAGCTAAACTATTTTCAATCAGCTCAAAAACAAACTTCAGAAGTTAATTCAAGAAACCAAGACAGTAAGCTTTACTTTTTATGGAAAGCTACAAAAGGACTGAAAAGACCAAAAGAGCAGATGTCAATGTTTAAACTTTTAACTAGACAAACAGCAGATGAAAATACCTTTTTAATGCAAAAAGAAGACGAGTTAGACATACGAACAGTTACAATGAAAGTACTCAAAAATGAAATCAAACATAACTTAAATGCAAAAAATCTCCTGGATACAGGAAGTTATTAAAAAATTGCCACAAAAATGTCTTAAGAAGTTGCTAAACATATAATAAAAGCATCATTTAGAATGAAACATGTTTCTCAGCAGTGGAAAATAGTAGAATTGTCTAAAGTCTTCGAAAATTTACTTTTCAAAAGGATGATACCTCTGATTGAAGAAAGACACCTGTCATCATCTCACCAATTTGGGTTCAGAGAGAAACACTCTACCATAGAGCAGGCACACAGAGTCACGTACGTGATTGAGAAGACGGTTGAAAACAAATTGCACAAAGAAAACGAACGTTAAGATTATACAAATGTTCCAGAATAAAGTACTGCGATGCATTGTCAATGCACGGCTAAAGAGAACGAAGCCGCTTGATGACTGAAAGTTTCTGACTTAACCGGAAGAGCTGAGCCCATTGGGAATAACTACTGTGCCCCAACTAACAGAGAATTAAAATAAGAAAGAAAAATTGCTAATTGCGTTGTAATAACTTAGTCGTAATAAATAAAAAAAAAATAAAAATAAAAAAGTATTAAAAATATATAATAAATTCAAAATATATCCATATACGACATACAACTCAAAATGGCTGCCATTTAAATAATTTAAAAATCCTCGTCTTAAATATTATGCTAAAACTTTATTAAAGTAAATTTAAATATTTAAGTTTAGAAATTGAAACAAACATTTCACCATAATCTCTGAATATTAATTTTAAATTATGTACGCAAAATTAATTAATTCGCAACACGCCACTTTACGAAACCACCGAACTATAATGAAATGTCATGTCAAATTAGACGTCATAAAGAAATAATTTTCTTAATTTTACATTGGAAAATATCGTATAACCTTCTGAGCATAGCCATCTCCTAATTTTGTTTTCTTTCGATTTTCTCATTTTGTGTATATAATATGCATGGAAAAAGAGGGAAAAATTTTTTTTTTTTTATATTTGCAATTTCCAGATTACATGATTTATTATTAATCAAAATAAAACAAACAAATCACATTCCATTTTCTCCTGGAAAAATAAAAATCGAAAATGAAAAATGATTCGAAAAATTTACTACGTGCATATTTTATATATGTTCCTGGCAAACACAGACTCTATACTATTTTTCAGTAAAATTATTGAAGGTTATGTATGTTTTTCGATTATATAACATCGCAAATAAATAAAAATGAGTACAATTTTAAATCACACATAACAACAGGTGAAATGTTATATATATATATATATATATATATATATATATATATATATATATATATATATATATATATTTTCCATTTCTCCCGTATACCCGCACATTTAGGTGTATATAAATAATGGAAAATTATAATAATAAAAAAACTAAAAGATTTTCCTTGACGTAAAAAATTAGAAAAGTGAAAAACTTTGTTAAAAAGTTTTTCTTTTGTTTTCAAAAAACAAATTTATGTGTATAGCATCATGATACGACGAGAGTAAGGTAAGCTCGGATGACAAAAATAATTAAACAAAAAAAAAATGAAAAACAACAACAAACGACATTTGGGTGGAATTTGGATGGAAAAATTTGTTCATTTGGATTTAATTGTTTGTAAGCGATTTGTTTTATTTAATTTTTTGCTGCTAGGGTTATATGGTTGTTGTTATCATACTGAAACATTTTTATTTTTATTTTTACCTTTTGGGCTCTTTCTAGATTGGGATAATAATTAAATGATAAAATTAAGTTTATCTGTGTACCCAAATTCTTAAAATCAACTGGTGGAAATATTTTGTTTCTGATTAATTACCAAACATTAGAATATGAGATTTTTCTTGGAAGCATGTGGCTCGTGTGGTCGAGGGTATTAAATCGATAAACTCTGTATTTTGATGTTTAAATCTTTCGTTTTTGTTAAAAGGTAATTAAACGGTTGAGTAGCTTACTTATTTTAATTTTGTTCGAAGAAAAGCGTTGGACTAAAGGTTATCTGATAGGCAATAAAATCTTTTTGAAAAACTGAATAGAATGACTCATAATTTTGATTATAAGAACTTTAGTAATAATAATAATCGGTTAAATGGATCCGGTAGTTCTTTAACATTGTTGTGATTTAGTTCACTTATAGCCAAAACCTGGTTGGACTAATGGTACAAATTGTTGTCCTGAAATGTTTTGTTTTTACGAAAGATAAATTCTTGCATGAATTATACTCTTTAATGTATCGGTGACAGAGCATCTCCTTGCACTAGAACTAATTGCAAAAATTCCTTATAGCTTGTATTCAAATTTGACACAGCATTGTAACTGCATTACTGTTATTTTATATAAACCTCCCTTTTTTAGGTATTCCTTTCTTAAAGATACGGCCACTTTCTATTCATTAGGCATAACATTGTTTTACCATACGATATTTTCAAAAAGTTCCTCCTACGAATATTAAGGGCTAGAAATTAATGCAATAAAACCAATGAAAATGGTTTCTTTTTAGTCTCTACATGACTCAGCAATCTGTATTTGATAATCCTCATTTGAAATTGTTAAGTATTAAATTAATCAGAGAAATCCTCTTTCCAAGTGTCGATTGCTTCAGCGATGTTAACACAGAGGTTTTCATCCTGGCCTCGAATGGCAAAAGAACTATAGGTCTAAAGGTATGGTGCAGTTCAGTGACTCCTTAAAGAAGTTACTTGCAGTGCGTTCATTGGTAACATGTTGTACTTAATATTTCTGTCCTCCACTATTCACGCTTTTTCTCTCTACAACATTCGATTAGCGATTCTCCTCGCAAGAACCGCTTTGTTAAACGTAATGATACCGAGTAATTGGCGCAGTGGTTTAAGCTGCGGTGTTTGAGACGGGAGGTACGTACCGGGTTCGAATCCCAACGAGAGAGGGTTGCAAAAGGGATTTTTCATCACCTGATTACGATTGGTGATGACGATGAACACTGTATTCGTGCGTCCTCGATTTGGTTGGTATTGGCATAAGGTAGGACGTTAAAAAATAACCGCGAAAGAGTTGGGATAGCTTCGGCCCAGAAAAGATTGCAGGGTTCAAACAAAAAAAAAAAAAAAAACGTAATGATGCGATTGTAAAACGTATTTGATCTTCTTTATTGGCTATATCCTATTTTTCAACGGCAAGACACTCCTCATCAAACCAATCATTTTTGGGTTTTATTTTTACCATACCTAGAATTGCCTGAACAGCACCGACAATCAACATTTTCAATATCTTCCATGGAGCGTTCACATCTTCAGAACGGTTATTAATTAGTTTCTATATAATGCAGCTGCTAACACGATTTTGATATTGTGACCTTCACAGTTGAAACGTAAGGTTCAATTTTCTGTGATGCCTAACTTGTACGGAAACTTCCATCTTAGCTTTGCAGTGACCAACTGATGATCACTGTCTACAAATTTGGCAGCCGGCCGATAATATCTTACATCTAGGATGACCCGAGAGTTTCCCTTAGAAATTAACACATGGATGCTTTAGGAGGGAGTGTCTATTGCTTCATGTGGATATTTTTATAAGGAAAGAATGTGTTTTTCTGAAGTAACGGTCGCTAGACCGTCTGTCTGATTTTTTCTAGCTTTAGCACTAAAGCCACCAATCAGTATTCTGACGGAGCACGACTCCGGTTAAATTTCTGGTTAAATTTTGATATCAAACAATTTGTTGATATTTTAAACAATTAAGGGTTTTAAGGATGCCAGCCCAGTGACCCAACCTTTGTTTAGTTGGCTCCTACGAAATGCTGTGGTGAAATTCTAAGAATTTAGGATATCATGCTCGTTTAGAAGTCTTTTACTATAGGCATGGTGTCCTTCCCAACCACAGGGACCATTCCTTAGCATATATTATGTTTCTTTAAATGTTATATTCTTGAGCACGGTTATATTCTTTTGGAATCCTTTCCATATTTACTGTTTGGAAAGATTATGATGTAACTTGCAGTATAATCATTTATGCCAAACAGTGAACTTTCCTCTTTTAGCTTAAGAATCTAAATAGACATATTTATTCGCAGTTTGTCTGGGTAGTGGTTCAAACGTTTCTATGGGGTGTCTTGCAAACAGATCAGCTTCCGTTATCATTATATTAGAATTTAGAATTTTCGAATTTGTTGGCCCCTTGATCACTTTTGTTGCTTTCTATATAGGAACTATTCAATAACTTTTAAACCAGTAAGAGCTTAGCCACAGTGTACTTTACTGCGATCTGGTCGTATAGATCCTTGGCGATAGTTCTTATTTAATAATGATTTCGCACAATGTCCTGATAATTGGAGAGTAACCGGATTAAGGTTTTAATTGCTTTCTTTCCTCCATTTTCGTTTTGGTGTTGTAATCGTGGAGTCCCAAAAAACGTTTTTTTGCGTTGAAGTCACCGCCATAATAATGCACCATCATCACACGATGTGAAAACATTTTTCTTATTCTTTTTTTTTCAAGTTATATCGTGACTCTCGTGAGATTATTTCAACTAATTCTATAATTTGTAGTTGCTTATCTTTTTAGCCTGTTGATATTTTAATTCAAGGTTCATCATTAATTGTTTACAAAAACAAAAACACTGATAAGCTAAAAGTAAGCCGTTGGCTAATCTAAATGTCATTCTGGTTGCAAAACAATGATAAATTCCTTGCTAATTAATAATACATGAAGTATTTTTAGGGCAGTCCACCTGCTTTTAATTTGGAAACTATATATAGATATAAATCGAGATGGTAAGTAAGTACATACTTCAAATCTAATATCACAAAAAAGGTCAACTAATAGAATTGTATGTGTGTGTGTGCTTGTAATTAATTGCTGATGTTCATACCCTTGTACAAAATAAATTCACGGTGACAAACAACCTTCGCTCCAAAACATTGCAAAAGAGTAAAAAAAGCCAAAAAAGGATATTTTTATATTTCGTACACAAAAAAAAAATATGATTGTTGGAAAAAGGGAAAATCCTGCGACAAGAATAATATATAAATATACATACACATATATACACATACATGCATAAAATATCAAATTTTCAAGTCATTGTTTATGATTTAAAAAATCCTTTTTATTTTTAGGATAATATTTTTTATTTTTATTTTGGTTAAGTATGAGATTATTGCCAGGAATTTATAATAATGTAATGGCATTGTGTCCGTGTTCGGGTGCAGAGATATGGGGTGGTGATCGATAAGGTGAATTAAATAGCATTAAATTAAAATTTGACTGGTTGTACTGTATACAGAAAATATGACACAAAAATGTTGGGTTGATGTAGGTAAGTCTTTTATCATTTTTATACAGATTTATGGCGCTGCAATAACGTTTATGAAGAGGTGGGTTTTATTACTGATTTGACGTATCTAATCTATAACTTTATTGTGTATAGTGAAGTAGGTATATATCTGATGCGATAGTTGATTGTTTAAACGATAGTAAAGATTTATTATAAATCACGAAAAGAGATTTATATATACAGGGTGTTTCGAATGTATAATATGTATTTCTTAATAAAAAGTGGTAGAAATTTAAAAAACGTTAGAATAAGATATAGTAATTTTTCTTACAACTCGTTTGTATTTTCGACAGTTGATAAACAAATTTAATGAATGAAACGTCAATACAACACACAATAGTGGTCCGATTGTAATGACTGAGGTAGCATTCATCTTATATTTTAATCCAATACATGTGGATTAAGCCTTGTGTTCTGAGATTATTATAAAGGTCAAGTATTCGTTTTTCCTTGACTGCAATTTTCAGTTTAAAATTTTTAAATTTTCTAGATAGCTTGCTTTTATCTTTAAAGCAACTTTGAGACTAAATTTTTTCTTAAGTTAGTAAGGTAATATTGGAAACCTCTTCAGGTTGATTTAAACAATTTTTTTTTTTTTAAATCCAGGTTGTACAACGAATACTAAAAACTAAGACTCGCACTGCTGTACCAGAATATTTTTGGTTAGGTAAAACGAATTTAAAGATTTCTTTATGAGCGGACGAATAATTTATCTTCAACCCTTCTTACCGAGTTTCCACTTGGTAGACTAATCGGTGAATTCGAACTAACTTTGACTTAACTTTTGGTTAACAGGCAACCACCATCTATTTCGTACGAGAGTCCACTTCACTAATTGTGGACAATCTGAAACCGTGATGTCCAATTTTTCAAAGCTTTTTGGTATCTCGCTAATGAAAATTATACGACAGAAAAGATCGAGCGCAATTTAAACAAAATATTTAATTTTTATTACGTTAAACGATCTTTTTTTGATCATTACTAAAGTTCTTTCAATGAATAATAGATGGCATGCATACATTTTAATTGAGAAATCAAATTTTTTGTGCGGTAAAAAATACATTTTTGATATGAAAGTTAAAAATTCATTTAATTTTGATCACAGTACTGAGCTTTGTACTGTAACTTTTACGGTGATGTAATTACAGACTTTATATTGTAGTTGTGACAGCGCATTTGAGTAACGGCCTTTGGTGAAGATGATTTTCAAAGTAGAAGATCTGTGCCGGCATTTAAATTTTCCACAAAACAAGCAAATCCTATATATGTACAGCATCATTGTTAAGTACGATGGCTTCTGAAGTAAACTGCATTCATCACTTAATTGATGTACACTTAGAGACTTTCTTGTCCTGAACAATTTTGTGGAATGAGCTTTCGCTTTCCTTTTGTTCATACTATTATGCTCGGTACACGACGCCAATGGTGTAACATAGCTGCATTCGTCTCACATTTGTCTGGCATAATCCATTTATGTGATTATGTGAACACAATGGCATACAAAGCTAAATGACCATCACCAATCTAAACATATAATATCAACATTTTTTGCTAATCTTAAATTTGTAACGACACTACGTCAATATTCATGTAAGTACAGTGTCTAGTGACGTATGTATATACATAAACCATAATAATTAATTATATTTCAATAAATCAACAAATATCAGTCATGCTTTCATTTCGTTTCCCTACAGATAGATATTTGTTGGTGCTTGAAGGTTGAGTCTTAATGAAAATTAATAACAGAGAAAATTACAAAAGCAATGAAAACGAGTAAAGTAGAAAAAGCGACATAACCTAATATAATGTCTCATCTACGATTTTCTTTGACAACACTATTTATACCAAAAACAAAAGAAAATTAAATTTTCCTTTCTGTATGCGTGCTAATAACGTAATCCCAATGAAATTAAATAATTTTGTAAATGGAAAATATCTATAGAAATTAAAATTAAGGAAAATCCCTAAGACAAAAACATGTTTAAATGTAATTCATGCTTTGTCGACATTATTTGTTGTGCCGGTCTTATACCGAAGTAAATGTAGATACCAAGGATGTTTGGTGCCTTAATTCTATATTGCCTTTTGTTTAACAAAACAAACATTAAAATCTGTTTTTTATCCCACAGTCTCACTTTTTTCCAAATTAATTTAATTATAATATGTACTGCTATATAAATAAAGCTGAACGATAAGTATCTACCCTTCGGAAACAAATGGTGGCACTAATATTAATGTTTTGTTGGAATTCTGTATATCGATTATTTACAATTTTTTGTGAGAAAAAACCCTGTACTAGCATGAATTTAATTGATATAAATAAAAAAATCACTTAAGAAACTGTCAATTTAAAGACACAAAATTGATAAATTTCCAAAAATCGCGAAAATCCAATATGATGTCCATCAAAACTGTCAATTTAAAGTCACAAAATCGAAAATTTCCAAAATCGAGAAAATCAAGAAAACGGTTAGGCCATTAAAACTTTCAATTTAAAGCCATAAAATCGAAAATTTGTGAAAATCGAGAAAATTCGAGAAAAACTGTAAATTTTAGGCCAAAAAATTTCAAAATCGAGAAAATTTAGAAAATACACGATATGCTCGTTAGTCCAACAAAAATATTAATTTAAAGCCACAAAATCGAAAATTTTCCAAATCACGAAAATTCTGAAAATGGATGATGGTTTAGCCAATTAAAATTGTCAATTTTACGCAATAAAATCAAAAATTTCTCAAAATCGAGAAAATTAAAAAATGCTTGATGGTTAGCTTATCAAAATTGTCAATTTTTAGTATCGAGAAAACCAAACAGTCAATTTTCTGCCAAAACATCGAAAATTTGTAAAATCGAGAAAATTCAGAATATGCATTATGGTTAGTCCATCAAAACTGATAATTTTCTGCCACAAAATTGAAAATTTCATAAATCGCGAAAATCCAGAAACTGCATGATGGTAAGCCAATCAAAACTGTAAATTTTATGCCAAAAAACGACTAATTCCAAAACCGAAAAAATTTAGAAAATTCATGATGTTTAGCTCTTTAAAACTCTCGATTTAAAGACTCAAAATCGAAAATTTCCAATAATCGAGAAAATCCAGAAAATATATGATGTCCTTCAAAACTGTGAATTTAAAGTCACAAAATCGAAAATTTCCAAAATCGAGAAAATCAAGAAAACGGTTAGGCCATTAAAATTTTCAATTTAAAGCCACAAAATCGAAAATTTCTAATAATCGAGAAAATTCAGAAAATTTTAGGCCAACAAATCAAAAATTTTAAAAATCGAGAAAATTCAGAAAATACACGATATGCTCGTTAGTTCAACAAAACTATAAATTTAAAGCCACGAAATCGAAAATTTTCGAAATCACGAAAATTCTGAAAATGCATGATGGTTAGCCCATCAAAACTGTCAATTTGCCACAAATTTAAGATTTTAAAAATCAAGAAAATTTAGAAAATGTTTAATGCTTAAGCTTATTAAAACTGTCAATTTTCTGTCAAAATAGCGAAAATTTTAAAATCGAAAATATTCAGAAAAATGCATAATGGTTAAGCCTATCAAAACTGTCAATTTTATGTCACAAAATCAAAATTTTCAAAATCGAAAAAAATCAGAATTTTGCATGATTGTTAGTCCATCAAAAATGACAATTTCCTGCCACAAAATTGAAAATTTCCTAAATCGCGAAAATCCAGAAACTGAATGAAAGCCAATCAAAAATGCTAATTTTATGCCAAAATCGAATAATTCCAAAATCGAAAAAAGTTAGAAAATTCATGATGTTTAGCTCATTAAAACTCTCGATTTAAAGACCCAAAATCGAAAATTCATCAAAACTGTCAATTTTCCAAAATAACGAAAATCCAGAAAATGTATGATAGTCAGTCCAAAAAACAGTCAATTTTTCTGAAAGGTATCGTGTTTGATGATCCGAAACTCGCGATACCGTATTAATTTGTTTCATGGCTGAAGTCCTGATATAGTTCTTACCGGACACTATAAAAATGCAAGAAAAAAGGTCTCATCTATTAAACAAACATAAACATAGAATCTTATTATACACACTGTAACCTAATATACGTTCTCATATAAAACTCTTGAGATTATCACATACTACTGTTATTTCAAAAGCATGTAAATTATTGTATGTTACGTCAGCTATTAAAAAATTATTTCATATTTTTATAATGCATCATATTTTGATGTACAAATTAACATTTGTCTTGTAACAAACACCAAAAATAAAAACGTAACAATGGTGACAGCAATGGGATTGTGAAAAGGCAAATATAAAATGATTCTTATAAGTTACAGTTTTTGAATTTAAAGAAGTTGGAATTTGGAGAAGTTGGGTTCGACTGCTTGAAACCATGAAGACAAGAAAATCTAGAAAATAATTAGTTTGATATAAAGCAGGAAACCGATTGTGAGTTGTCACAATTGTTATATTTTTTTCTAAATTAGGCCTGTGTAATTATTTTATTAACAGACTTGGCTCTTATCAAGATATTGTGATTATCATTAAAACTAACTATTTTTCTGGACGCTACAGCATTGTAAAATAAACTTAGACAAATGTATCAATTACTGCCGTCTTTTGTTTTCTTAAAACCATTTAGATATATAAAATATTTGTCTACTAATTTATTAAAATAAACTTACACATTTGTGTCGGTAGGTCAAGTGAAAAATGAGTTGGAATAAAATGGTTTATCAACGAAGGACTCGAATTACGCAGAATGAGTTTGACGTAATAAAAGACGATTATTTGATCGTAAAAACTCAGCACAAACGAGAGAAACAATAGTGGAGTTAAAGGTTAGAACGGTGCAGCAAGACAGAAATTACAAATGGAGTTGCAACATTTCGAAAATGAACTACATGAAAGAGAATCGATACTGGATCACAACTCAATTATGATGGAACCATATCGAAAGTATGAAAGGAACCTAATGTTTTTATGCCTGGTTTGTCAAGGCTTGCGCGTAATAGAAACGGCATTTGTGCACAGATACAATCTGGAAATCAAATTCGCCAGGACCAATATATATTTTCAAACTTGTTCCTAATCCTTCTTCCTAATTTTTCCTTTATCTTTTTGTAGTGATGTGTGTTTGTTATGCTAGAATATACATACTAAGGATGTAATACTATCCTAAGTACTATTGACTTTATTAAAAAATAAAAAAAATTAAAAAATTAACATTAAGCCTTTTAATTACCCAGCACAAAGAAGTAAAGAA
The DNA here is from genome assembly GCA_963556175.1 of Tipula confusa. Lineage (NCBI taxonomy): Eukaryota > Metazoa > Arthropoda > Insecta > Diptera > Tipulidae > Tipula > Tipula confusa. The sequence continues at coordinate 217,826,204 of OY744476.1, forward strand.
AAGAGCAGCTTGGTTAGATTTTGGACATAAGACACAGTGGATCAAATATCACGCAAATGCTTAAGATTAAAGCAATAGAGAAAATATCACCTTCCTTAAATGAAACCGAAAAAGGGAACCATCATTTATATCAGGGAAAACTTATAGCGAGGAACAGCTACAGTATGAGGATTTGACAACCATAATCCAATTAAAGTAAACTTGGGCAGATTTGAATTATATCAATGTCATAAGGGTTCGATTGTCAGAATATTTAAAGAAAGTGCTATCTAAGGAGCGGTGATTTTTTCGCCAAAATGGATTAAGTTAGTTACGTTTCTCTATAGGATGGCTCAAAAATGAATCGGTTAACTAGTAGGTAAATATGTATAATTTTACAGTGTTATTTTAAAACTAAATTATTATACTTTTAAAAAATATTAACAGTGTAAAAAGTGGAATATTGGGTTTTGTACATTTTGACCTTGAATTCCTTAAAAAAAACATCGATGAACCAATTTAATTTAATTAACTTAATTATGGATGGTTCTAATTTTTTTTACTTTTATCATTTTCCAACAGACAATAAAATTTGTATTTCCTACATATTTTACAGGTTTTTTTTTATGATGCTATGTTTAACAAACATTACGTCGAGATGTGAACACAATATAAAATTTTAGGGATGAATATAAACAAAAATATAAAAAAAAAAAAATTTAAGGAAAATCATGAGAAAATAAAATTTCCATTTTCCATTTTTCATATTTTTTATGTTTGTTTGGTTATGTTGTGGAAGAAATTAGCATAAACATACAATACACATACTCACTCAAACACGCATTTTTTTAAATGTTCATACTATTTTGAACTTTACATAATTTAAACAGCTTACCTTTTGATTTTATATTTTCTTCATTTTAACATTTTTACACAAATAGGAAAGAAAATTAATTCATAATTTTATTTTATTTTCGATGCGTTATATTACATTTTAGGAAAATATGACACCTTTTTTAATGCCTTTTGAGAGTTGCGGAACTCAACATTTCTTGTACATGTTTATACATCGGTGATGAAAAATTGTAGGTTTTACCGATTTGATATGATAAGTTATGGTAGCAATATAAAGAGTTTTCTAGATTCTTTGCACAAAATTTAAAATTTAAAACGAAGAGCTTTAATATGATACTTCTCTCAATGGTTTGCGTCTTGGCTAAAAATGTATTGGGAAAAAAATTCTGACAAGCGCTTGATAGAAGTAAAAATCATAAAATTTAGAAAATCCAACTGGAAAACTCTCTATACATATATTTTAGTATTTCGTGATTTTAATTTGTTGTCGGGTGTCGGGAAATTAGATTTTGTGGGCGAATATGATGTGAAAGATGACAGGTTTATATGTTCGTGGATGGAATGATTTCTTTATTATATTTTATGTATATGCAAAGCTCATATATAAAATATTTATTTGAGCTCGTATAAAATGTATCAAAACTTTTATGATTTGTTAAGAAACCGTAATATGTTTATGATCTGTGTATAAGGTATAATGAATATGGTATAGCGTCAGTGCAATCGTATTATACACAAAGAGAATTCTGAAATTAAAGACCTTATCGATTTAATGTTCCAGGGGTTTATTTCATAAAACGGACTTTTATAGGCTCCATATAGGAACGTTAAAGGAAATTAATTTAAATTAACTGGAGCTTCTTGTTTTAGATTAAAAATTAAAACCTGCGACTTAAATACAAAACAACCAAGATGCAGTTTACGCATTTAGCGTGTCCATGCACAGGAAAACTTTTTATTATTGCTCGATTGTTCAGAGGTAAGTACCTTTATTCAGCAAATATGTGTCAGCAATTGTCCAGATTTTTAGGTGTTTTTGTATATATTCTGTTTGGTCGAAAATTTTCTATCCTTAGGAACTGGAGCTCACTTTTAGATGCGAAGCTGCCATACGAAATTCGAAGTAGCTGTGCTTGCGCGTGTTCGAATTTTGATGATTGGTAAAAAATCACCGTGGACCGTAACGTTTGAACCATACACAAGCTCTGCTGGAGTGCAGTTGCGTTTTTTTATGATTGAGGTTCGAATATCCAATAAAACGGTTGAAAGATCAGAACTCTAACGTGACGTGTTTCAACTAGTTAAAAAATCGACTTTTAGTTTCCTGTGAAAACTTTTCATCAGACCATTCGCTTTCAGTCTTCATGAGAAAAATATTGACTAAATAGGCACATTCAAAGAAATGCTCCAACTCAATCTCCCAAGTAACGAAATCTAAACCATCAATCAGACAAGTAAACAAATAGCAGAAGCCTACGTTAAGACTGCTACACATGTGCTTGGCAACCAAAACTACACCAGGAAACCATGGATTAGAGATGATATGTGGAAGAAAAGAATGTTGCCTACTAAAGTTACAGCTTTGTCATGCAAATAAGGCGAAAAAATATGAAAAAACTGTAAAGCAAATAACGAAAAGGGCAAGCAAGGAGAAAAAAGCTATGAAGTTCTGCATTGAATGTATAGTACAGTCATTTGGTAAACTGAAAATTTTACTTTCGACTAGACCTTGTGATAAGTAGTTTACGGTGAATCTGGTCAAAAATATTCTATACAAAATATTAAGATTAAAATCCTATTTAAGACAAACAATTATTTCTAATTGTTCCTAAATTTAAAAGTAATGTAATGAGAAAATCACATTGTGGAAAAACGAACCATAACATACAATAAAACATAAGAAGACATTTTCCGAAAATTAAATAGCGGGATAGTCTGAAACATTTTACAACCACGATGTAACAACCTCTATTGATGTCAAACTAAAAATTGCTAGCTAAATTTTAGAAAAGGCAAACTTAAAAAAAAAACTATTATTATAAAATAACTGTTTTTAGGGATTCCGAGTGCCAGTGCAATTAATTAAATAATATAATGTTTTATTTAGGGTGTTGGGTGTGTCTCAAAAGGGTAGAGGTTGATTGTCTATAGCCATGACTACCATGGTTTATATTCTAACTTTGTAACTATGTAGAAACCACCAAATGTGTCTAATATACCTCTAAGTGGTAACACCCGGGAAACGATGGAATATTTATACACTATAAAAACGCAATGAGTGAAACAAACAAGGAAAAAATTACCCCAGGTGGTATACTTGATGCTCAAGGAAATCAATCTCTTCGGAGATCAGTCAAACGGATTCTGGTGAAGATCAATCATTGATATACTATTATAATTATTACAAACAATCGCAAGATATGTTAGGGAACAATAAATTATTATTGTTTTGTACTCAACTGAGTACAAAAGAAAATGAGATTTCATATCCATTCCAAAGGAGTCCAAAGTTAACTCGATCTCCTACAAAAGTCACTAACCTCTTTTTGGAAGACAACATCAAATGCAACAAACAGAGCAATTCAACTTGAAAAAAAAAGAAAACGAACTGTTGCAAGAGAACTGCAATTGTTCTTTAACTGAGAAAACACTGTACAGTCAATTGTACAAAGCCAATAGTGCACTAGTCGATTCCACAAATACAAGCAACTGAATCAAACAATTGCATGGACAAAGGAAGTCAATCCTCAGACTAATATAATAACAACAGCTGTACAAGAGTACCATACAGATAAAGAAGAACTAGCTAGGGAAACGGAGGGTTATAAATCAAAGTAAAAAAAAGAAAACGAAATAATACCCCATCTCCGCCTCAATTACAACTGACGAATAACAAAACTGCTCAACGAAGAAAAGCACTATTGGCACACGTTTGAAGACAAAGAAATTAGACCAATTAGAGTGATGGCTAAAATCCTTCAGTTCACATGTAAAATAGAAAAGGTAATTGATGACTTAAAAGCGCAGCGATTTAAAGCTATCAACTCAACTAAAAAAACGGAATAAAACACCTCTGAATATGTTTATGTTGACCTTCGATGCCGACGAGATAATCGAACAAATAAATCAAATTAAGTACATCTTAGGATGCAGAGTGATTATTATACAGCCTTTAAGAAGGTCTAAGCTTAAACCACAATATCATCAATGCCAAGCCTATGAACATACCCAAAATTACTGCAACAAGGAACCAAGATGTGTCAAATGTATCAAAACATCATACAAGAGATTGCGTACTACCAAAAAATGAGCAGGCCAAATGCGTTCATTGTGGAATAAATCATCCATAACTATAGAGGATGCAGTGTTGCTATTGAATTGTAAAGCATCAAGTTTAAAAGAATGAATAAAAAAAATCAAATTTAAGTACAAAAACAAACCATTCGGAAAAGCAAGCCCGAAGTAATACGACGAAAAGTATTGGAAATTCCTCGGGAGGAAATGAGCAATTTGGCTTACGCTCAAGTATTAAGGAGTAAAGTAAATCAAAGAGAAACTGCCCAAGCTTAATACGTTTGATGAGCGATTACACACACTTGAGTGTAGAGCTAAGGGAGCTATTTTTAAACAGGTGGTCTCATGGAAACAGAAAAAATCGACATATGTCTTATCACGGAAACTCACTTTACTTAAAAATCAAATATTAAATTTAAGAATTATCAAGTATATAAAACCAATCACCTGGAAAGCACTGCTAAAGGAGATAGCATTGATATAATTAGAAATAATATCTACCATTACGAAGAGCTAATATGAAACAGTTGAAATACAAGCAACTGCTGTTAACGTCAAAACGAAAAATAATTATGTTAGTGTTGTTAGTGTTTACTGCCCTCCGAAACGCGCACTTAAAGAAAAAGATTATCTCGAATTCTTTAATAACTAGTAAAAAGATATATAATTGGAGGAGATTTTAAGGCAAAAAATGTCCATTGGGGTTCTAGGAGGCTAGCAACGACGAAAACCAACCTACTGGCTTACAGATCAAGCCAAAATACCAGACTTAATTGATTTCTTTATAATCAAAAATATATCAATGAACTATATACAAGTAGATGTAAATTGGGACCTAAACTTGGACCATTCTCCTATACTTTTGACATTAAGCGAAAAAATTATTCAAAATAATTTCCCCTTTGGGGTTGGACAAAACCCAGCAACGTCTGTATCATACAAGTGTTTCAGTACGGGGTACTAAGAAAAATCGTCGATGCACATCAGGAATAGTGATCTCCATAGAGACCTTAAAGTGGATCACGTTTCAATTGAAATTAAAATAAAATGCAAGGCAACACGAAGAAAGACTCCAGCAACATGTGAATATAGAGGCTGTTAACCAAAACCAATATTATACGGAGGCTGAAAGCTCTTTTTTCTAACTTTTAACGTTCAATCGATTGAATTATTGGTACAAACTATACTATTTGGCAATAATCTCGAGGATATAATTTCATGAGTTTCATAAGATTCAGGTTCCAAACATAAAAAAACGTATAAATTAGCCTAAACTATCTTAACAGCGACCATACTTAAAAGCCAAAAGAAGCCTTAAAAGGATCACAGAATAATATTGACTTTATATGTATGTCTTTCCAATATTATTCGAAACAGAACAAAAAAAAAATTGGCGCAAAAAAAGGCTTTAACTTTTATCTTCTATCTGTAACTCTAATGATTCCAGGTATGGAAAAACATTTCACTATATAATTGCACTGTTAAGGTAAACAAAATACAAGTGAATCCAGAACAACTCCGTCACACTATATACCAACTGTTTCTGAAAAAAAAACACGCACAAAAAAATTTGTTCCCTACAAATTACGCATATAGTAGAAAGATTTCTAGCGTGATTTACAAGACACATATATGTATTGTACATTTCAAAGTTTTTTTTTTAATTGTCCACGATAAAAAATATTTATGTGATTAACTTTATCAAATTCTGCGGAACACCAAAACATTTAATTAATTTCATAAAAATCGTAAACCAAAATAAAAATGCCAACAACAACAAAAATTGTATGTTATCCATAATCGTCCGTAGTACCTAGATTCGTTTTATATAGACAAGCATTAAAAATAGCATAATCCATTTATGATCCATATATGATTGATGTGTTTATACCATGCAAATAGATCACACCATATAATCCTTATAATGTATTTTATATAGCATATATCGTGTGTGTGTGTGTGTGTGTGTGTGTGTGTTTATATGTCTGATATATATGTATACATAAATCGCGTATATACCATTTATGTTTATTTACTTCGTAAATTTAATTAATCGACGATGTCACTTAATTAAATTTACCATCGTTTGCATGGTATATAATATGGTAAAATGAATATATATATATATATATATATATATATATATATATATATATATATATATATATATTGGACTTTTCCATCGCCTTGGAAAACCCATTTAATTTTAAGATGAAAATTAGCGTAAACGATACAATTAAAAATCAGTTAAAAGGAAACCTCATATTCTATATTTTGAATTTCCCGGCACTATACAAAATTGGAAAAATGTACATCGTTTACATACGCAGAGATACAGTAAAATCTTTAAAATACTTCTTAGGTGATAATCGGGCGGATTTAAAGATAATGTGTTGGTGTAAAAAATGTGTGATTAATTTTCTATGAAAATGGTAACTATAATTAATTGGCCTAACGACATTGTGATGGGATTTAAATTTTTTTGAAAAAAATTTTAAGATAATAAACATAATTGATTTAGTTCTCCTTCAAATTTTGTGAGTCTTATTCATTACAACCTAGATCTGATACGAGAGTCAGGTTATTAGTATATGTGCGAGGGTGATCACAAAAAAAAACGAAATTCGCAGAAAAATGAATTTGTCAACATGGACATCGTTATTGGCCATCGTTATGTGATACAATACTTTCATTATTGAAGGACTTTAGTCAATAATATCAAAGCGGGCTGGATTCGACGCTAAGAGCTTATGCTCCGTCGTTTACAATAGTAAACTATTGTAAAGAGTATATAACAAAGTTTAAACAAGTTTTCCAGATTTAGCCTCTCAGATTTTTTTCAGTTTCAAAACTTAAAAAAATGGCCCGGTGGTAAAAGATTTGCCACCAAAGAAGAGCTAGAGTCTGAGGTTGATGGCTATTTTAAGGAGCTTGACGATTTCCACTTTAATCAGAGTATCGAAGCTATTGAACATCGCTGTTAAAAATGAATTGAGCTAAAAGTAGACAATGTAGAAAAAAAAGATATTTTTGCTCAAATTTTATTTTTGTCAGGTCGGGTACTTCCGGGATTACCATGGTAAATGAAGTATCGTACTGTATGGAAGTACAATTTCTGTAAAAGCAGTATATAAGTACAAATTAGAAATTCCTCGCCAACTTTTAGTCTTCTTAATAATTCGGAATCTATTTCCTCCTTCGTATTTAACCAGTTTACCAATTCAACAAAAGTCTTTACTGACTAAGGTTAGGGTTCAACCATAACTATAATTTCCAGTGCTTTACTTATAATATTTATATATTTTTTGAATTTGTTGATACTGTAATCCGTCTATTTCTTCTGGTTCTTACTCTTTCTTTAAATTATCTTCTAGTCTAGATCTAATAATATTCAACAGCTTTCAGTTGATCGAAATCAATTTTTTCCATCCCTTAAAGACTTCATTTCATTCTATGATTAGAAATAAAACTTTTTGAAGTGATTTGGAAAATACGGAGTTAAACTTTCAATAATCTATGCAATAAATTAAAAACTTGTAAGTCTCATCATATATACATAATGGTTAGCCAAACAAGATCAAGCAAATTATTAAAAAAAACGAAAAGCTAGCTCGTTAAAACTGAGATATTTTGACACAAACCGTAAATTTATTTCAATACATTAGTGTCAAAACAAAGCCATATTTAAAAAACTCGTTTTTGAAAATTTTAAAACATCAAACATCAAACCGAGCAATTTATGCTATAAAACAAAACTGAGAAATTTATGTCACAAATCAAAAACTTTAAAAACCTAAAAAATAAATTTTTTTCAACCCAGAAAAACTGAGCAACACACATCAAAAATTCTCAAAATCCAAAAGGTTTTCATGTAAACTGAGCAATTTTACAAGTCACTAAGACATATATGATGTATAAAATTTGAACAATATATGTCACAAATAGAAAATATCTAAGATTCAGAAAATACATGTATGAAAGCCCATTAAAACTGAACAACTAATGTCGCAAATTGAAACTTCCAAAAAATGCATAGTGGTTTGCCCATCCATTCTGAAAATGCATAGTGGTTTGCCCATCCAATTTAGCGATCAACGCCACAAATCAAAAATTTATAAACCCCTAAAAAATACATGATGGTACAAACCCATCGAAATTGAACATTTAATGCCATAAATCGAAAACACTCAAAATCCAGAAAATAAATTAAGGTAATTAGCCGACCAAAACTGAGCAATTTACTAATCAAAACTGAGCAATTTATGCCGCAAACCAATAATTGCTAAAATATAGCAAATGCAAGATGGTGAACGCACCATCAAAACTGAGCAATTTATGTCACAAATTGAAACTTCCTAAAATCCAAGAAATACATATTAGTTTGCCTATAAAAACTGAGCAATCAATGCTACAAATCCAAAATTTTCAAAACCTCCAATAATATATGATGGTAAATTGAGCATTTTATGTCATAAATCGCCAATTCACAAAATACAAGATGGCTAGTATACCAAAGTTGAGCAATATATGGTACAAATAAAAATTACCAAAACCCTCAAAACAAAAGCCTGCAAATTATGACAAAAAATTGAAATATTTCAAAACTCGGACAATATATAAGATTGGCCCAATAAAATTGAGTAATTTTACACCACAAATAAAAAATTTTCAAAACCTTGAAAATACATGATAGTTAGCCCATCAAAACTGAGTAATTAAAGCAACAAACCAAAAACTGTAAACCCACAAAATACATAATGGTTAACTCATCATAACTGAGCAATATATGTCATAAATCGAAAATTCACATAACACAAACTGATTCTTGAATATAATTTTTTCAAAATACTTTCATGATATATTTTTTTATGTTTTATTCTGCTATTTGTTCTTCGGCCGAAGCACTCTTAATCCTTTCGCGGTTAATTTTTTTGGATTCGAAACCGGTACTTGACAACCGAAACGCCGCAGCTTTAACCACTATGTCAATTGTTCGATCTCTTCTTTTATTCTTTAAAGGTTTCATATTATCACAATTGATCCTATCACAATTGATCAATCCATGCCAAAAAGCCAAAATTTTTTTATTCCATAAAATAAATGATGGTTAGCCTATCAAAATTGAGCAAATTACGAAAAAAACGAAAACGTTTAAAACTCACAAGATACTCAAATTATGGTTAGCTCATCAAAACTGAGCTATTTATGCCCACGAATCGACAATTCTAAAACCAAAAATATTTTCATCAAAACTGAGCAATTTACCACAAATCACAAAACAAAAATTACCAAAATTCAGAAAATACATGAATTCAATTTTCGATCCAAACACTGCGGACTATAAAACTTCGACATGGGTTTTGTTTTCAGTATTAGTAAACGTCTATGCCAACCAACGCAAATGGGTACAGATTTTATTGCAGATAAGATGTAGAAAGTGTTTCTATATGATAAAGTTTTGTAATTTCGCACAGGAGACATTTTAATTTGCTTCTAATTTTGCATGCCACATAACATCAAAGATAAAGATTTCGAGAGCTTACTCTATTAAAACCTGTGACAAATGCGAGAAAAGTAAAAATTCTATAATAATCCCAAGCCAATAAAACCGTGCGGCCATACATCAACATGTCTGTCTGAACAACACTTCACATATGAAGATACTGAAAAATTTAGTTGGTATTTGAATATCATAAAAAGACGAATCGTTTTTCCGACTGTGCATCATGTAACCCCTTTTTTTTAAATAAAGCAAAATTTAACAAGAAAATCACTCAAAACGTCCCAATATATTTAAAATTTAAAAAATTTCGCGGAAAAATCATACCGTAAAGTTACTTTACTAATTGCCCGGGAAATTTATTTCTACCTGGTTGAACCTAGCTCTATGACAAAATAATAAGAAAAAACGATTTTTAAATTGGAAATAATTCATTACTCCCAGTGGATACCAAAAGTTGAAATTAAAATGGAAAATATCAGAATTAAAAATTTATTTTATTTTGTTATTAGATTCTTTAAAGACAATTTAAAGACTAGCACAATATAAACTTGAATTTAGAATTGATTAAATTTTTTTAACGACCGTGTGTCTAGCTCTCGAGAGGGATAGAGAATTCGATCGTAACTAACATTTATATAGCATAATAGTTTTATATATATATATATATATATATATATATATATATATATATATATATATATATATATATATATATATATATATATATATATTTAAGTTTGCAGTAAAAATGCAGTTAGTTTTTTGGGCTAATTTAAGACAAACTTAACAAAATTATAGGGCCGATAAATATAGCATTTTATCGCTTAATTGCTTGAGCCAGTGCTGACATGAAGAATTACTTTTTCCATATCCACTTTTAGTCTTTTTTGGCAAATAGAAGCCATTTTCGCCCTTTCTTACAATGTTAATTTTATATTGAACTTTCAACTGACGAAAACCATAATATAATTTCAAGGCCGATAAATGGATCAAATACGATAAAATACGATAAATGGTGGGTACGAGGAGGCTCCTTTTCTTTGGCGAGCTTTGCGATTGTAATGTATATAGCAATATAGAAGTGTTAGGCAAAAGTTTCATCTGATCGGTATATTAGAATCCTTAATATTGAGGAGCTTGCCAATTTTACTAAGCCTATAGAAGAAATGTACATAGTGAAATCGAAAATGTAGTTCGTACAACTTGCTAGATCTATGAATTGCTCATATAAAACGAAATAAAATAAAAGTATTGGAGAAGGAGTGCCAAACATCATCAAATACTAGTAGCAAACACGATTCGTAATTTTCCACAGTAAAAAGCTAAGGGACATAACATAGTTAAAACCCACTAATTTTTAGAGGAACGTAACAAAAGAAAGGGCACAAGGATTGTGATAATCGCACCGTGACAAAAACTCTCAAAAGAAAAAAATATTAAGGACAAATTTTCAAAATAGTTCATAATTTCATTTTATGAACTATTTTGAAAATTTGTCTTTAATATTTTATCGAGCATTTTCTGAGATTTGGAAATTTTTTTCCCATATTTCACACATTTTATAGGTTTATCGAGAATTTTCTAAGATTTTGAAATTTTATTAATTTAATATCCAAAATTAATAGCCAAAATTTTACACATTTTATGAGCCTATCGATCATTTTCTGAGATTTGAAAATTTTATAAATTTGGCCAGAACATCACATATTTTATAAGTTAACCATCACATTTTCCAAGTTTTGGAATTTTTTTTTTGTGCAGAATTTCGCACATTTCCTGTGTTAACCATCATGCATTTTTTGAGATTTTGAAATTTTTTATTTTTTGCCAAAATTTCACATTTAATAGGTCTATCGAGCATTTTCTAAGATTTCGAAATTTTATTAGTTTGGCCAAAATTTCAAACATTTTTTGGGCCCATTTACTGCGATTTGGTAATTTTTTATTTTTGGTCAGAATTTTATACATTTCATGGGTAAACTAACCATCATTCCATTTCTGAGATTTGGGAATTTTTTATTTTTTTCCAAAATTTCACACATTTTATAGGTCTATCGAGAACTTTCTAAGATTTTGAAATTGTATTAATTTTGCCAAAATTTTACACATTTTATGGGTCTGTCGAGCATTTTTTGGTTGTATTTTCTGATATTTGTTAATTTTTCATTTTTAGTCAGAATTTTGAACATTTCATGGGTAAACTAACCTTCATTCATTTTCTGAGATTTGGAATTTTTTTTCTTCCGAAATTTCACACGTTTCATAGGTCTATCGAGAATTTTCTAAGATTTAATTTGGTCAAAATTTTACACATTTTATGGGTCCATCGAGCATTTTCTGAGATTTGAAAATTTTATATTTTTCGCCAGAATTTCTCACAGTAGTTTTGACTAGAACCTCATAAATTTCATTGGTTTACCATCATGAATTTTCTGAGATTTGGAATTTTATTTTTGGCTATAGTATTTTACACATTCCATTGTTAAACCATCATTTTCTGACATTTGACATTTTTTTGTTTTTAACTTAAATTTCACAATTTAACCGATGCATTTTTACAAATAAAAACATGGACATTTGGAAATTCTGGCCTAAAATAAAAAACTCCCAAAATGCTTGAACCTATAGAAAATGCTTGAACCTATAGAAATTGAACTAAAAAAATAATTGCAAGCATCCATATAGTAAGCATCCAAAGTAAGCAGTGCAATATCCAGAATAATGACGAATATAAGTGCTGCTGTTGACTGCTGTCGAATGTTTTCTTATCAGTTATGTTATATATAAAGTTCTAGTGCCGATTAACAAAGCAAAAATCTCATATTAGCAACAGTTGAATACCGTGTATCGTTTCATCGGTTTCAGAGTGATATCTACTGATCTCCTGGTCATATTTCTATAGACCTCTTGCCTAAGAAATGCACACAATTGTAAGCAGAACCTCGAAGAAATGACATGACGATACTAAATAAGCTTTGAGTATATGCAGTTTTGGCTAATTTGGAAATCAAATCGGAAGCATCAAATAAAAGGCAGTTTAGAAGTTCAGGTTATAAAGGGTGATTTTTTAATAGCTATAGGAAATTTTTTCGAAAAAAGACACATTAAATTAACAAAATGCATGAAATCTTTATTTGAATCGATAGTACGGTCCATATAGTTTAATGTTTGAAGATTGTTTCATGCAAATGTTGACCGCGGCTGCGCCTCAAATGGTTCATCCGGTTAGTTTAATTTTGGCATACACTTTCCAACATTTCGCCCGGTATCTCACGAATAAATGCTTCAATGCTGCCTTCCAATGCGTCAATCGAAGCGGGATTGTCAGTATAGACATGAGCCTTAACATAGCTCCACAAAAAATAATCTAAAGGCGTTATATCGCACGATCTAGGCTGCCAATTGACCGGTCCCAAACGTGAAATAAAGTGTTCACCGAACTTGCCTCTCAATTGGTTCATTGTTTCGCGTGCTGTGTGGCATGTGGCACCGTCTTGTTGAAACCACATGTCAACATGCAAGTCAAGCTCTTCCAGTTTGGGCAAAAAAAAGTTGGATATCATCTCATGGTAGCGCTCATCTCATGCTAGCAATGATGCCACCAGCCCATAATCCGCACCAAACTGCTTATTTACGAATCCATTCAGCCAAAAATGAGCTTCGTCGCTGAACAAAATTTTTCGATTAAAAAATGGATCTTCTGCCAACTTTTTAAGAGCCCATTCAACAAAAAATTCAGCGTTGTGGTAGGTCGTTCGACTTCATTTCTTGCACCAGCTGTGTTTTGTAAGCCTTTACAACTAAATCCTTCCTCAAAATTTTCCACGTTGTTGAGTAACAGAGGCCCAATACCTGCGAACGGCGCCGAATCGATAATTGATGGTCATCACTAACACTGGCCGATACAGCTGCGATATTTTCTTTAGTTCACATTGTACGTAAGCGTGTTGGTGATTTAATGTCCGACAATGTAAATTTGGTGCGAAATTTAGTCACAATAGCCCGAATAGCCGCTTCAGTGGGTCGATTAAACTGACTATAAAATGGAAGAAGCGCTCGATGAACTTTCTTAAGAGAGCACGCATTTTGATAATAACATTCAATGATTTGCAAGCGTTGTTCGTCTGTATAAGACGATTCATGGTTAAATTATAGACCAAACTGAAGATTTTTGAGAGTGACACAAAACACGAAACATACGTGACCTGTCAAAATCAGTGTTGCCAAAAAGAAAATAGTTAAAAAATCACCCTTTATATGAATAATATGACTATTAATTTTTAGTTCTTATCAGGGTATGATGTATGATGCTTCCAACAAACTTTGTTTAAGCAGAGACACTATATTACACTAAAGATATTTTACTGCCCGACATATACTGCGAAGGTGTGGATAATGTCGTTTTTTTGAATGCGCCTACGAATAGTGAACATCACAGTTAAATTAAAATAAATCATGTTTATTCTTGCACTGTTCCGGAGCTTCACTAATTTTTCACATCTAAACTCCTTCAAAGTTTTGCTTCTGCCACCACATTAAAACAAAGCAAACGTACCACCACAATAATTATTGATAGCACAGAAAATCCGTTCAAATGATATCATTGACTGTATTCAAATTTCATAGTGGTAGGACTTATCAATTTATTGAATTATAGACAGACGATATCATTTCAAAATTACGTTTAATTTACGATCAGGCTTACCAATAATTTTGTTGATTAATAAAATCAATACCAATGGAACCGCGCGCGTGGTTGATTAAAATTAAATCAGCTGATAAATTGAATTTATTTATAAATTTAATGATAAAAAAAATCACATTTACATGATATCAATTGTACTATAGGAATTCCTATAAAGGCAGTCGTATACTGCATACAATTATTTTTATTGTAATATCTCAATCTACGCAGAATATTCTCCGATTAATTTTAAAGTCAATCAATATTGATTTAAGACATTTGATAAAATATTGCTGTGTCTTTGCCATACATATTGACCTTGCTGTGCTTATTTATTATATATATTGACTGTATATGATTTGAAAACGAAAATTCGTGCTGACAACATCTTAAAAATATGGTAGGCGCACCCCATATACTAATCCCCTATATATTCTGTATTTATTATAAATTGCACGTTTTTTCCGTTTCTTATGAAATTTTTGACATCATGTGAACATAATATGCGAAGCTTTTAATTTTAGATATTTTAATTGCAACATCTTAACTTGAACAACAATTTGTTTTCTTTATATTCTCATAGAAACCGCCAAAAATATCCTGTTTCGATTCCTTTTTGTCGTTTCCGAACCAAAATCAGATCTAATAAATTATAAATTAGAAACGGGGTTCCACGAGATAAGCTCCAATATGTATCGGAAAAATCGATTGATATTTTCGTTTTATTATCTTTTCATACCCGAGATACAAAAATATTTTCGTTCGTCTTAGGGTTTAGATTTTTATCTTTTTTTGTTTTTTTTTTTTGGAATCCTTTTCAATAAATAAATTATTGGTATGATATCCAAAAACTATTAGTGATAATAGTATGAAGTGTTTAACTAATATCGGGAAAGTTTTTTTTTTCAACCAGTAATGTGATACCCGGCATCAATTTTATATGGGTGATGTTGTTTAGTTGGATACCATTTTCAATTTATTTGGATCGTTTTTACGAGAGAAATATACATTTTTTTTCGATGCTTTTTGACTTAGCTAAGTAGTAAAAAGTCAAAAATAGAAAGTTCTTTAATTTTTTATAAATTCTGGGTACGATTCTAAATTTGTTCAAGAATCATTTCAATCTTTAATTTAATCTACCAAATTGGGTACTGGTGTGGAATAAGTTCTATTTGGTTCTTCATCTGAATTGCGTAAAAATATAGCAATTTTTTTTTAAGGAGTCTAATCCTCACTTGTCCATAAAAAGCTAAAGCTATAAAAGACAAAAATATTGAAAAGATGTAAGAAATAGCACGGTCGAATTATTAAACGTGATAAGTCGTCATCCAAATTCTATTAAAACTTTATTGTTTGCTAAGTTTCTATGTATATCGCCTTAAACGATATCTAAACTTCCGAAGTATTCCGGTAGAGGTCCTCCCAAACTTACGTTGGTTTGCCAAGACTAGACGGTATATGTCCAAGCATATGAGAATTTACTTTGAACTTCTGGCATGGTTCTAAAGTAGCTTTATGTCATGGATGTATTAAAGTCAGGATCATTAAGAGTTAACGAAGTTTGCTTTTTCCGTTTTATAATTTGAAACTATTTTTAATGCCAAACAAACAACAAAAACCAACAAAGCTTTTAAACCAGAAAATTTAATAAATCATAACACAAAAACGAAAGTAGTTCAACGGTTGAGCTTATCGATAGCTCTTCACAAAAGACAGTTATGGAGATGCGATTGCCAAAAATCGATATTCCTACCTTCAACGGAAATTAAATGCAATAGTTTTGATTTAATATATATATATATATATTTGATTTAATATATACTTTACTATACATGAACGGTATATAATCTGACGGCAGTACAAAAATGCATAGGTCTTTTACGGGTAAAAGCTGCAATACTCGTGCGTCCTCTTTCAGTTACAGACTCAAACTACAACGAAGTATTGCAAAAGTTGATTCAACGGTATGATAGAAAGCGGCACATCGTAAACGCTTTCATAAAAACGTACATGAACCTGAAGAATTTACCACAGTCAAATGCTAATAACATCCGGAAATTGGCAGATCCACTCAACGAATCCATTAGAGGGCTCGAAAGTAGTAGGGCTAATATCTATTGAGCTGGACAAGCTGCATAACGAAACAAAGCTGCTTTAGGCACAATCAATTACAGAAACAGATTTTTCCACCTTCAAAGAATTTATAAAATTACTCGAAAAATGCATCGACATGATGGAAACCATTAAGAGGGCTGTAAGGAAAATTCACCCAACGCGAATACAAATAACAAGATCACAAAAGTTCGGATATCGTTCAAATTACCAGATATTTCAATTGCTTAAACGGGAATCGCAGAGTGCAAGCCTTTTTTGAGTTGAAATTCGTGTCTCGAAACACCTCCTCTTCCTATGTGGTCTCTATGGAAGCCTAAATATCGCAAACTGTGCTGCTCATTTTGCGTTTGATACTCTGTCAGACTCCATTGAGCGCATCCTTCAGAAATCACAAAATTCTGAAATCGCTGTGGCAGGTGATTTCAATGTCCACAATGACAAGTGGCTTCCTTATTCTAAGTTCGTAACACCGGTTGGCAGAAATTGGCTTAATACGGCGGAATTTCCTATGTCGTGGTCGTGCCAAATGAATGTTCCGCCTAAACGTCGATTATAGCACTATAAAAATGCGGACTGGGAAAGAATGAACAAGTTCTTTCAAGAGTTCGAATGGTACTCTTGTTTTGCCCTCGGTAATATTGACAATGCAGCCATTCTGGTTTCGACTGTCATTCTCACGGGAATGGAACAGATCATTTCTTCCAGTCTCTCTAAGCCAAATAAAAAAATCAGGCAATCCTTGGCATAATCTGTAGAACAACAACCGCCAATAAAGAAGCCTCTCACCGCAAATATGTTAAGAACCCGTCAAATGAAAATTTAGCTATATATTTAAGGCGGCTAGAAATCTGTCCCAAGCTAAAAAAAATATCAAAAAAAATTCGAGAAGAGTTGCGGCAGGTCTTAAAGCAGGGCAATAGCAATCGGATCTTTTGGTCCTTTGCCCGCAAAGTAGAGGAAAACTTTTGAACAGTAGGAAATCATCAATACCACCTCTGAAAGATGGGTACTCTATTTTTCTACAGCTCAAGAAAAATCTAATCTGTTCGCCCGAAAGTTTGCAGCAAACAAACTTAGATAAAATTAGATTTAGATCTAGAGTAGTCGCTAAAGTCCTTGAAAACATTAACACCAACAAGTCAGCCGGTCCGGATTGTATTCCCCCAATTGTCCTCAAATATTGCTGTAAATCCCTGTCTATTATTACCAAGCTGGCGGAAGATAACAGATTCTTAGTGAAGCCTTTTAAGCAACCAAGAGATGTGATTAGAACGTCATAGAGTGCTTGTTTTAATCGGCTTAAGTCAATGGAGTGAAAGTATCAATGTAACAAAAAATTCGAGCACATGGAACACATCGGCAGTTTCGGCAGTCCAAGCAACTATACCCTCTTCCACATCATGGCGAATTGAACGAAACTAGCACCACCGTAAAATCTTCTACAGGGAATCAATGAACCACGTTATAATAGTGGGACCGACTATTCAGCCACCGCACAGCAATATACTACGATTTCGTCAAAATCACTTTGTGTTTTGTGGAGACATCGAGAAAATATATCGGGAGGTTTGTGTAGCAGACAATGATCGAAAATATCAGATCATCATATATGGCAAAATAATCCGAATCAACGATGCCAATTAAAATTGTTAACATCCGGAACGGCGCCAGCTGCGCCCTAGCAATTTAATGTTTGAAATAAATTAGAACTCGTTTACAATCAACCTAACCAGCTACCGCACGTTCCATATAAAATTATATGTACGTAGATGATAAAATGATGGGGCCAATTCCACAGCACGATTCAAGGTAATAACTACTTAAGTAATAAAAGCACTTGAGGATCACAGATTTTACCTGCGCAAACTGCTAACGGATAGTGTAGAGCTGAGATCCACCATATAGAAGCCACCAAAAAGGAAAAATTTTAAATCATAGGAGATCAACAGTTTACACCAAGAGTATTGGACCTGCAATGGCATCCAAATAAGGATACCTTTAGACTCAGTGGACAGTTACCAAAACATAACATATACCCCAAGCAGGTGTCATTATCAGATGCCAATCGCAATTTCGATTCACTTGGCTGGGTGACACTTATAATAATACAAAACATCGCCTGGAGTGAAGAACTGTCTCCAAACACTCAAAAAACATGGTTAGACGTCAACCTAGCTGTTTAATCGAATTTGCCATCTAACTGTTGGGCGCCAGGCCGGATAGTTGAAGCTTACCCAGCACATGATGGCAAGGTTCACAGAGTGAACATTCATCTGATGAACAAAGGGCCGACTGTACTAAATTATTCTTAAAATTATTGACCATGCGAAAAATGAGTTCGATTTCATGACTTCATAAGGTTTATCCAGACAATTAACATTATTCGCTTCTTATCATTACACCTAGTTCCCCAACGCAACAGAAGCAATAGGCGACATTGTGCATACATTCAAATATTTATGTTTGCCTATTACAATTTTGTTTCGCATATAACTGAGAAATTCAAAAAAGGATTGGGATTTTATTTACACATATTTTGACGAGATTTTCCCCAGAGTTTACAAATGTAGAGCACCTTCACATACTTTAACGCCTTTAAAACTAAACGGCAAGTGCAGCGTTTTATCAAAATGGTTTTTTTAAACCGAACTACTCCAATTAAAAAAAAAAGTTAAAATATATTGAGACTTCAGATGGTAACCTAAAAACTTTGGCAGAACAATAACCAATCAAATTCTAAGTTCAAATTATAATTTATTCTCGATCCTGCTTAATTATAAATTGGCATTAGTTAGATGTTCTAAAATTTAAACTCGAACATCACTTTTTTAACATAAGTAATACTCGTACGACACAAAAAACAATAATTTACCCCAAGTGTGTTCGAAGATCGAGTATTATTCTACATTCTTATGTATTACCAAAACACCCTAAATAATAAGAATAATTTTGTTTAAAATCAATTCAAAAAAATTCGACGTATTGTACACCATAAACATACAGGATATTTGCGTAGACAGGTAATCATCGCATAACGCGTTCACTGTTTTTAATTTTTTAATCATAACAAAATTAGGAAAGTAGTTTTAAGTCCCACAGTGCAACTTATCACTGATAAGTCAGTACATCGCTAAAGGAACAAGTGTGGAACATAAGTTTAAAACTACACGGTTTAATCGAAAATTTCTATTATAAATGTGGAACATATGTACAATAATAATGGGTGGTTTAAATGGTTTGTATCAAAAGATTCATAAATACTATAAGACAAAACCACAATTTAACCGCTGAAATTTAATTAAAATATAAAATATTTAAATTTTAAAAGAATTACCTGAAGGTTTCGTTAAATTTAAAAATAAGCCACGTGGAACATATGTTCAAGCGTAATAGTTTATTACGTAAATTAAAATTTGATAAAGAGGACTAAACTAAACTTGTTATTTTCTATTATTCATTGACAGTTATTACCGAGAAAAGCAATAACCAAACTGATTGAATCAGAAAAATGTGGAACATAAATTTAGTTTAATAACATGCTATTATATTTAGAATTATAAAAATTACTACTTAGACGATTGTTCACACGATTAATTCATATTCATGTTAAGTGAATTTATAAAAAGATAAACTGTGGAACGTATGTTAAAATATTACCCGTATTTTAAACAAAGCTACAATAAACATAAATTATGCCTACGATTTTATATCATTTTATTTACATTTTGGTTAGAAATATTAGGTCTTACATTTAAATAAAATAAAGTAAAATTAAAATTTGGAAGATAACTTAAACATGTAATTTTAAAAAGAGTTAATCATCATAACAATCCGGCTTTGTTTAAGGACAGGTTTACAATTTCATATTATTATACCTTAACTTTCAGCTAAAAGAAAAATAATAAACAAAGAATAATTTAAAGCATAATTTCTTTGCAATTTGAAAATGTGGAACATAAATTTAAATAATAAAAATATTGTTACATTATATAATTTAAAATTATTCAAATGATTTCCTGATAATCATAACGTTTAATAAATAGTAAATTAATGGTTAAAGTAAAAAGTGAAATATAAGTTCCACAGTTAATATTTTTACTGTTTGTTAAACGTTATAATAAGAGAATGAAATAAATTTTTATAAAGGAAAGGTGCGTGGATAAATATATTTACAAAGTTTGATGTTTTACGCAAACATGTAATAGTAGTTTATTTGCGAGGGTAGGAAATAATTTTTATCTATTAACTTTTTTTTATTTAGTTACTGTACTTCTACGAATAAAGTTCATTGAATTTGTAATAGATTTATTAGAGTACCGGAGGTTATAGTGATTAATGCATCTATGGAAGATATGTTCCGTTTTATATTAAGTATTCGTTTTAAAGAATTTCGTTTAGTTTATATTCTAGGAGACTATTTTAATGTGGAACATAATTTATTTTAAAATACTTATTAAAATTATTCAATTAGAGGTAAATAGTGTTATATAGTGTTACGAAAAATTATAAACAATAATGTAAACTGTGGAACGTATGTTAACTTTTATAATTTAACTTTCTTTTAAAAGACGACTGCAATTAATAATTCACTTTATTTATATAATTGTGAGCACATTATCAATTTTACTCAACTAAGTAAACTGATAGATACATTATGTGGAACATAAGTTTTATTATTTTCTATATTTATCAAAGTAAACAATAGTTACAAATTAAAATCTATAATTATTTGCCGTTAGAAATAAATTAAGAAATAAATTAACTGGTAGAAATAAACAAATGGAAAATATTGTGGAATATAATTTTTAAATTTTCAACTTATATATTTGGAAACTGTAATACAATTGATAGATATGTTTAAGATTATATTTGGAAGAAATGTATTATTTTTAAATTATTTCTAGTCTTGAATTTTTTCATTATATTATTTCAAGAAAAACAAACTGTGGATCATATGTTAACGATAATCGCTTTAATAAATAAAATAAAAAATATCATATCATAAACTATATAGTACGAATTGTGGAACATAATGAAAAATGTTAAGAATTTCTCAGTAAAAATTTGATTTTATAATTATGTACCTTTCATTTACTGTTAGAATTCTTTTTTTGTGGAATATAGGTAAAGTGAAATAATTACACTATTTAAACTTATTATATAATCCACAATATTTTCCGTTTGTTTTGTTTTCGCCATTTTGTGGAACTTATTGGAAATACTATAGTAAGGTTATTTCAAATAATAAATGTGCAATTTTAAATGCAATCAGTAGATTATTGCAGTAGTTTAAGTGATTAGTACAAATACACTTTTATGGTTGTTTTGTGGTAAAGATAAGTTTTTAAGGATACGGCAATTGTGGAACAAATGTTTAATGAAATTGTATCGATAAGTATGTAGATAATTTTATATTCTGTTTTATGTGGAACATAAATTAATTTTTTTACTTTTATTTAAAGTAGTTCTAAATGGTTTGCTTTTTGGGTCAGGGGAAAATTACGTGTCTCGAAAAAAATGTATAGGCGAGCCTGGTATTCTTAGAATTTCACCAAAGCAACTTTGGTACAGGCCAGTAATGGCCTTTAAATACCGTTTATTATTAGTTATAAAATGTTAATTATAGATTAATTCATACCAACTTTAAAAGAAGTAGCATCCCACGACTTGACATTTTGACTCTAGACATAACCACGTTAAACGAAGTATTCCTGTATACACATGTTGTTATGTTTATTTATAGACAAATATACAGCAATAATGGGAGTATTATTCATCCGCAAATATTCTAGATTCTATATATTATTACATATCCATTTTCCCATGACTAGAGATACATTTTCCTCATCCACAACCGTCTAAACTTATACAACGCGAATTGTATAAATGATGATTTACTTTTGTATTTTCCAGTTACCAATTTTCTTTGTGTGTATATATATAGTAAACGAAAAAAAAGCACAAGAAGAAAATTATATTTTCACGAGTAGGTGGGTGAATATTATCATATATGGGACTGTGTGTTCGACATTTGATAAATTTTTAAAAACATGTGCGGGGTGTATATCCTCATATATGGGAATTCGAGAGAGTGAAATATTAAAGAAAATTAGTAAGTAACTTAGTCGGTATAATGAGTCGATTTATTGCAGAATAAATAGTTTATTAAATCAATTTTTCAACAGATTTAGTGTGTAGGTAGGGTAATCTATATTTTATGACAGATATTATAATCAAATTGATAATTTATTCGACATTGAATATTTCAAGTGCTAATTCCATCACAATGTATAATTTGTTACCAAAGATTATGTTTCGTCATGGGAAATGAGATATTCATATCTGAGCTGACGATGATGATGATGATGCTGGTGTATACATGTCTACATTTTCAGGTTTTTGTACATTAATTTTGGAAATATTATTACATCGATAAAATTACGTTATGGAAATGATGAAGCATTATATAGACACAGGCACATAATATATATATAAAAAATGGTGCGTGATAAAATTTTCTAGACGAGTAACTATATAGCAAGTATACATAACAACGATGATAAACATCTTAACGATATAAAAAAATTCACAGACGATAGATACATATTCAAATTCCTAAATTTCTAGTTATATTACCTACTATTTTATGGTTAATGGTTTTGCAATGCATGTTCATATAAACAATTCACACATTAATTGTAATTCTGTGGTTCGGTTCAACGATCGTTTCTTCTGTGCAGTCGTAAATTTCAATATATGCTCGAAGCGGTTTTTAGCCAAAACAAAAATATTTTCCAACCCACAAACCTAACAATTTTCTACATTAAAACTATTTTTTGTTTTTTGCTAATTTTTCGTTCGGTTTGTGGTTTTTTTTTTTAACTCACTAAAATCAATAATGCAAAGCTACATTTTTTTTTGGTATGTTCGTTCCAATGTTAAAATGTAAAATTTTGGAAAATATTTGTATATAAATGTCAAATTGTTATTATACATTTTTAATGAGTATCCAGTGTAGGTTTTATTCAGATGAATTTTATAAAAATAAGTTTTTATTCATTTTGACCTAAAGGTAGCATCAGTAGAGTAGAAGTTTTATTGCATATGGTTACATGTGCCATATTCCAGCGCTGACACTATCGGTTTTTACCAAGTATTTAAATTACCTCCACGTAGTACCACCCAAGCAAATATATTTAAGCAATGTATCCGGCTGAACTAATTGATGAAACTCCACACTTTTCGCAGCTCGGTTCGATGGATTCTGCGGGAAACCAACTTTTGCTAGATATATAGAATAACGAAATGAGTCAAAGTTTAACTAACATTTTTCAAAAGAGTAAGAAAATTGTTAGATCTCCAGCTTTACGAACAGAGTATCTTAAAATGAATGATCATCAAATTATAACGACGCTTTGTAATTGTATTTTTCATCAGTAATAACGAACGAACGCGTTACACAAACTTATATTACGAATTTAAGCTAATTAAAAATTAACACTGCCAAGAAGGCTGTTAAAGTGAAATATTTTTCTAAAATTTTTAATCTCTCACTGAATGTTTTAGAAAAACCTGAAATCCAATAATTTCTGCTTTGACTCTAAGGCAAATTTTACTTGTCCTTTTTCTGCAAATGACTTTAATGATTTTCTCTGTGCTTATAATAATAACAAAATGGATTTTACAGGCTACTAAGTATTAAAGAACCAGTTGATTTAGGAGACTAGTGATTCCGTAGCTTAATAGTTAGCAAGTAAAAGATTATGATCTTAAGTATCATACCCTTTAACATCTACTACCCTTTACCTAACTTTGTTGGCCTTACACCTATTGCTCAACCCCTTTGGCCTAACCCCCTTGGCCTAACCTCTTTTGCTTAACCTCCTTGGCTTAACCCATTTGGCTTAACCCTTTGGCTTAACCCTCTTTGCCTAACCCCTTTTACCTAGTCCCCTTTGATAAACCTCCTTAGCCTAAACAACATTTGGCTTAACCCCCTTTGTCTAACCCTTTTTCTTAACCTCTTTTGCCTAACCGCAATGGCCTCTCTTTTCTTAACCCACTTTTCCTCACTCCCTTTGCCTAATCCTCTTTGATAAACCCGCTTTTGCCTAACCTCTTTTGCCTCTAACCTTTTTTGCTTAACCCTCTTCGCTCAACCCCTTTGCTCAACCATCTTTGTACAACCTTTTCTCAGCCTCCTTTGCTCAACTTCCTTTGCTCATTTTTCTTTGCCTTACCCATTTACTAAACCCCCTTGGTCTAACCCTTTTTGTCTAGCCCCTTAGGCCTAACCCCTTTACTAAACCCCCATTTACTTCAAGCACTACATCTTTGTTTGAAATTTAAGAACGTCGAGTTTAGAATGCACTACGCTCACAATAGTTAACATTCACACAGGAGACAAGTTTCTCCTTTGTGGCTACTCCGACGTAATAATATTCAAAATTAAAACTTTTATCAACCACTTAATCAGGTTTTCTACGCCCAGCTTGTCCACAACTCACGAGGACCACAACAACCACTTTTTTCAAGCACTTGCTATGTGAGTGTGTTGCTCTGTGTACACTGAGGTGGCTTAATTTTTAAAAAAGCTTTTTGACCACAGATAAATGCAAACTGGCCTCTGCAAGCAGCATTGTCCCCTTTATTAGGAAGGTGGAGAAACTCTTTGCTAATAAACTCATAGCACAAAAGATCTTTTAGGTCATAGTGCTGGCCGTTTTGGACAGGGAAAAAAACTCGCGAGGAAACAAAATAACGGCAAATGAGCGAACCTGATCTATGCCTATGGTAAAGGAAATATCGATTTTTCAAAATATGGCTGTCTCGGATATAGAAAAGTGGATATATTCTTATTATTTCTTACTTTTTGTAAAACTGCCTATAATTGGATCACTGACGATTGGATCACAGAAACTCTTTAGAACCGTACTAAATCAAACATATGTTGTAGATAAGCATGCTGGAATCTGAGCTCGAAGGCTTTTCTATCAAGAGTAGGTCCATCAGATAAATTCCACAACTTTTGAAATATTTGGTGTTTAGTAGGATTCCGTGGTAATCGGAAAGAAACATTTCCTTGCCTCTCTTAGGAACTGTTTGAATATAAAATATTTTGTAAATCACTGATTTATTTACTCGTTTGCTGCTATTTTTTCAAAACCGACCTGTTTTCAACTTTTTCTTTGCCAATAATACCAATGATTTTTGTGAACTAACTGTGTATAACGGAAGTAATAATAACAGACTAACTTTTGCAAAATTATGTTCCACAGTTCAATAAAGTCCAGAATTTCAAGAAACTTAAGAATCTATGAAATAAAATATCATCGTTTGGATATCGATCAGACTACCTAATTAATTTTCCTCTCGGTTAAATTTGTTGACAGCATAATCACATCTTACCATCTTACTACCTCTCACTAATTTATTCAGTAATACATAATTTATGTCATTACATAATTGCTTTAAAATACTCTGTATAATCTTTCGTCTTTATCGTCTGAATAAATTAAGAAAATTACAAAAATTTATGTAAATCTTGGATCAGCATCTCAAACCATTTTCTTTTCTTGTTCTATTATCTTCAAATGAATTTGTTAATTCGAAAACATTTTTCCCATTTCATCGTAAAAATATTATCTAGAATTGATTTATATGTTCACTGGAGTGTCAAACAATTGTTGGATTCCGTACATAATCTGAAAAACGATTTCATCAAAAAAACAAATAATATTTTTATTTCTTGGTCATGTGGAAGACGAATCATCAAATCATGTCCTGTATCTGTATACATCTTTATACTAACCAAACGAAAAGATTTATATGTTGAACGTAAATTGGAAAATGTTATCTTTCCGAAATATCATTTTTTTTTGTAGTACCGAAAAAGGTTGAGAATTATTATGATGGGTGAAATTTATTGTATCGATATTTCGTTACACGTTCTACTTGTACTCGGATGTATACAAAAACCATGAAATCGATAAAATAAAAATGTTGCACTCGAACCAGACAGGGCAATGCCATCATAATATGGTGTTCATGTCAAGTTACACCAAAATTAATTAACACCCGAGTAAATGTCTTAGAGTCGTGTCACCATGTGTACAAAATAAACTTACGAACAGTTTGTTCAACAAAAATATGAAAATTGGGTAAAGTAAATAAAAATGTGATGGTGGCTGCATTGCTACTGATAAGGATTCGATTTAAATATTATTACTAATAAATGTTTATATAATGTTAGTTCATAGTATTAAAAAAGTTATGGATCGTATTCGAAGTTAATTTAATTAAATTTTACTGTGCGTGCTTTTGCATTTTAATTAAACAATGTGATTTAATTACCTATGGTATTGTACAGTGGCCGAAAAATGTGGTAATTGAAATATCATTATATGATGAGTTTGTCCAATACCGAGCACCAAATTAATTGTTAATGTATGCATAATTTGTGTGTGCCTAATTACTAGATTAGGCTATATTAAATAAGCTTTTGTGGAACCTAATATTTATGTACTTTACCAACACACATTTATTTTAAAAACATATACCTCATTTAGAAGTATTTTATGGAACATTTACAATTAAAGATAGAGTTTTGAAATATTGTGTTCAACATTTGTTGTGGAACGTGTTTAACTTCATAAATTTTAACACCTCTAATTTAAAAATAAAATTTTGCGTTGCAACCATGTCCACTTGTTTGTACATTGTGTAGAATTGTATACTTGTTGTAAATGTTAATAGTATTTGTGGAACGTATTACACAGTTTTCAATTTTAAGCTCAGTTTTGTTTTGAGTTTATTTATTTGTCTGATATTTTGTATGGTAAAAAATCACGGTAATTATACATTTGATAGTGGGCATATTTTGTTTTATTGCTTAATCAAAAGTGGAACGTATTGTGTCTAATCATTGCTTTTAAATATGTTATTGGTTGAGGCGCGGCGCTCTCCAAATGTGTATACCTTTCGTTAATTTTATTTTTTACTATGACAGAGTTTTTAGTATTTATGTTCCAAATACTGTATTTATGAATTGTGTGGAACATAATAATTGTTGTGGAACTATGCATCAATTTTTTTAAGTGGTAAGAAATATCCATTTTAGAACGGTTTATACTGATTTAGGTAGTGTAGTTAGACTTTTTACGTTGTGTATATGGAAATTTTTTGTGGCTCGTAATAATTTTAGTTTTTAATGCTAAACCTTTTTAAATCCGTCATTAGTATGTTTAGCTGTTTCGCCAATGCAAGCAATTATTTGTTTTAATTTTTAACAACATGTATTTTTAGTGATTTATTACGAATTATATTCCATAAAATATTTTTGTTTGTTAGTTATAATTGATCTTTTTAAACTACTCTGTGGAACATAATTTTTACAATGGAATAAAAATAAGATTTGAATGTCTATACTAATAAAGGAAAAATTATCTGTTATAAATTTAAAATTTTTAAATATATTGTTTTTTGTTTTGTGGAACCTAAAATGTATATTAATAATAACTGATTGTTTTTCGTAAAATTCTAGGTAATTTAAACCGTAATTGCCATAAAAGTATTATTCGAAGTTTAAATTTGTTAACATGATATGCAGCATCTTTGTGGAAATTTCTTTAAAAATGTTGTGGAATATAATATATTTTTCAGAACATAATTTTTTAGTAGTTTGATTTTAGTTTGCCTTAGAAACGTGATTAATCTGAAAATTATCTGGGATACTTTGTATAACAAATGTTTAAAATGTAAAAAATCTTTAATTTGGAACACTATTTGTGGAACATGTTATTAATGTTTATTTTTAATGACTATTATTTGTAAAAAAAACGTTCTATTAGTTTGATAGTTCATAATAAGTCATTTTCGCTAGCTGCATTTATTGAAATAAATTACTATGTCTGTGGAACATATTTTATAGGAAGGTAGTAAATTTATAAGAACGGTGAAGGTTTTTATAGTAAAGTAGTACATTTTGTATATAGTTTATATAGTTACTGACAACAGTCTATTTGTGGAACATAATTTAGATGTTTATGTTAATCAAAAATATGGTTTGTGTTAAATATATATTGTAGTTAAGACGAGTGCTAACAGTGTTTTTGTGGTTTGTAAATACTAAGCTTTGGAACATAATTTTGATAATAACTGAACTATTCCAACAGAATTGGAGTTATGTCCGAGAAATATAATTTCTTCCAAAAACAACATTATATTTATGAATTGTGGAACATATTTTTTATAGTTATAATCAAATGTGTAATATAATATTTTCAATTAATATGGTTTTATTGAATTTATTTAGTTTGATTATCTAATATATTATTTTAAACCATATTTTAAAAATCAAATTATGACCCACAAACATTTAAAACTATATTTAATTTGTAGTATTTCAGTCCTGTGTTTATACCATTCTCTTTTTTTCTACAACATATTTTTTATAGTTTGGAACATAATACATTAACAAGACTAAATGAAAGTAAAAGGTAGTAATTTGTATCATAATTTTGTGGAAAATAATTTTTTGTAAAAGATAACATAACTTTAAATTGTTACTCTTTATATTTCGTTATTATTGCGTATAAAACTGTTTCGCAACTTGTAGAATTTGCAATACTGAAAATATGTTGAAGCATATTATGATTATAAAACTAAGCTGCTAGATGTATTCTTTTAAAGTATTTTTGTGGAACATAATATATATACAGTGTTGCAACAGTGATGATAATACTAATTTTATAAATATTTTATATATTTTAATATTATTAGTATTATTTCACTTAATGAGCGTGTTTCTCTTTACATCTATTGTGGTTGGTAAACTTCCATGGAATGTAATGAAAAAAATACTGTTTTTTTTATTTGTACTGATTATTTTACGTTATTACTACTCTTAAAATAATTTGTTTTGTGGAATATAATATTTGAGCAGCGTAATCTCGTTTTCTCTAAAAAGTTTATTTGTGTAGCAACATTTTACAGTCGACCATTATACAATCGTGTTATTTTTTTAAATTTTACTTATTTGCTGATCTGTGGAACCAAAAATGTATGCAGGGCAAAATTAAGCGAACTATAAGTATTTTAAAATACATAAATAGGAATATAGTTTCACAGTAGCAACCGCTAACTGTTATTGATTGTCCAATTAAAGAAAGTTTGTGTGGAACATATTGTTTAAAGTGGAACCTAATTTTAATTGTAACATCTTATCCAAAAAAGTATTATTTCAAACTGAAAGAGCCACTTGTCTGACTCTATAATTATATTCCACAATTTTTATTGCCAAATTAAATTAAATATTGCTATAGCATATATACACATATATCATAATTAAATTGTGATAAGAAAATAATAAACATTTTTATGTATGTTATTGATTAGGTTTTCTATGAAGTTAATAAAATTACCATAATTTTGGCTTGATATCGAAAAATAAATTTTCCGGCTGCGGTTTATTTTTATTATTGTTAACAATAAAATTAATTTTTATTGTTATTCTTTTTAAATGTCGAACGCCTTCGGAATAAATTATCACCCACTTAGCAATTTTTCGTATCAAAAAATTTCAAGCGAAAAGTTTATTAAACTTTTTTTTTTTAAACGATGTAACAACACTTAATGATTCAGGATATAGATGTAACAAGGCGGGACCAATAATCTGTCATAAATGAAAAAAAATTAGGAGAATTAAGTTTTGTAAAAGTTTCATTATTTTAAGATGTTTTGAATGAGATGTAAGTACTTTAAGTCAACAGGAAGAAATATATTCCTAAAAAAGTTTTACTACAATGCGATTATAACTATCAATTTGATCTAAACACTTAGTTTATTAACACAATAAAATACATAAGACATTTATTCAAAATTTTCAAAATCTGTAAAAATCTGAAAGATTGTATTTTTGTGTGCTAACAAATAACTTTTGTATGTGTGTATGCTTTACAGTATAATAGAGTATTTCCGTTTACTGGAAAACACTTAACAGTTTATTTTTGTGTGGTGGATTTGCGGTTTTAGTTGTGTGTGTAAATGTGTGTGAAAATTTAAGTTTTCGGAAGGAAAAAACTACAGAAAAAAGAAGATGCTGTATACCGCACAGCAAATTTAACTAAAACAGGTAACTCCCTAAAATAGTTTTTGTCCTGGAAGATGGAGATTTTCTTTGGTTGGGCGCCAACAATATAGTTTTTATTTTCTACGTTAATTTTTGTAGCTATTAATAACTAAAATTGAACCTCCGTTTACTATTTACTTACTCAATAAAGTGCCCACATTGGACTTCATTAAATATTATAAATTTTTTTGATTTGCTAAGAATTTTGGAATTTAGGAAACAACGATGAAAAAACTTTAGAATATAAAGGAACTTGTAAAATTATTGATATGCTATAAACATTCCAAGAATCATATCCTCCCATCCCTTCCAAGAATTTAATAATAATTTTTTATTAGATCTTCCCACTCTGCAATGAGTTTGGTCAATATACGCACACAGTACCATAAAAAAACAATTTCCGCAAAAACAAAAATTTACGAAAATATCCTGAAGCAGCAAACAAAATATTTTATTAATATTTTTCCATATATCATCATCATCATCATACAGTAGCACAAATAACTTTAGGTCAACATTTATATTTTTTTATTAGCAGAATATCTACAATCTGACCAATAAATATTATTGCAATCTAATATTATGAGAACTAATGATTAATTTACTTAAAACTCAGTTCGTTTAAGCTGTCTGGATAATGTTCGAATTGACTAGAAACGGTTTCTTCTTTTCCTCTAGAATGCGTTTGTAGTCTCTTTTAGTGACTCCTTGTTCGTAATATTTTATTTTGAAAAATTTACATTATATCGATGATGTTATGTTTGAGACAACCCAGAGTTTAATCTCGTAAGTTCAAATGGGTTTTAGGATGTAATTATATAGCAATAAGTTTAAATGGTTCTCCATTATTAGTGGAAGCAGCGGTTCTCCATTATTAGTGGAAGTTTGGAGTACATGTAAAATACAAGAGATGAAAATAAGGTATAATAACTATAACAATCCCGAAGAAACGCAACGTAAGATAATGCAAGAATTGGAGAGGATCTCGCTCCTCAACAGCATAATGAAAGTATTGGCCATAATGACCATGGAGCGTATCTCACTGTAGCCAACTATCACATACGAAATCACTGCACGGATCGCATCAATACAATTCGGATCATAATTGAACTATCTAACGAATGGAACTCACCGCTGTACCTACTCTTCGTGGACTTTGAGCGAGCGTTCGACTCGATAAATAGGAGCGCCATTTCGAAGACATATCGAAATCGGCATTCCAAGGGAAATAGTAGAAGTCATCAAAAAAATTTACCGGAGTGCTGGAAATAGAGGTCAGTATAAAGGCAAGCAGTAACTGTTGCAATGCTTCCAATATACGTGCTCAAAATTATCAAATGCAAATGCTAAACTGTGCAATAAATCAACCAACGTCAAATTTATTTGCGATGACTGCTTAATAAATCATGAAAACTGCTATATGCTGAGATGAGCACCTTATTGTCAAATGTATTCGCTAACTTTTAAATAATATCGTCAAGCCAATTGACTGGTTCACTGGCAATAAAACGTATAAAAGTATAAAACGTGTCGAATGAAAGGTAATCAATTCCTTTCCAAAACATGAAGTGTTGGGTATGGTTGAGTAGCGATATTATGTCGCGACAGTGTTGCGCTTCAACAAATACCACTGCTCAGTTTGAAGTTTTAGAAATAATTGCCACGATCACAGTGAATTTGGAAATGAAAATTGAGTTTGTTAGCATATGTATTTGTACTTCCCTCAAAATTAGATGAAAGGAAAAATAACCTTAAAAGCCTTTAATAAATTGTTTGATAGGGTAAGAGGAAAAAATGACTTGTTTGTTTGATGAGGATATAATTCAGCTGGGTCACTTTGTATGTTGATGAAGAAAATTTGAAATTATGAATAAAAGGATTTGGGCGATAGGAATTAATGAAAGTTGCATCGAAAGTTAGATGTGTGAAAGCCAACTTAACAATGAGCATAATATAAATACATATAGTAGTACTACCATCATAAGAAAAAACAGTTTAGCCATTGATGTTCCAGATGTCGGGTCGATAGAATATCGTCAACATTTAGTATAAATATATGACATTTAGGCGCTCATACATATAAAAATATTTTGATTATTTTATAACGATAGTAACGACATCTAGCACGTCAATGGGCTAACATACTATGGTAGTACTATGTGTATTTATATTATACAATGAGTTAGATCGAGTAAACATGAATGATGGAACAATGAAGTACAATTCCACAACAAAATATATATGGAAGATGTTTATTAGGTTGAATGGTAAACATTGTAAAGTAGGAAATGTGGTAAGTGATAATCAAGAGAAACGAGATGAATTTTTAAGTATGATGCTGAATGGAACCATTTGAACATGAGGAATATAACTACGAGTTGAATAAAATATTTTTATTTATTTATTTAATTAATTAAAACAATGCAACCGTAAATGCAATTGCATAACATATTCGTATAAATATTCTGACACAAAAATATTTTTAAACATTATAATAAGTTGAAAAAATTATACAACATAAGAAAAACCAAAATAAAAAATTAATAATAATTATAAGTAAGCCTTAACCTAAAATTAGTTAAAAATAAAATATTAGTTAACCAAAATAATAATAAAAAAACAAAGTACAACTAAACTTGGCAGTGCTGCAAATCATTTACATTAGAGCTCAACATAAATCTCTTAATTTAGAACTGAACATTTTAATAGTTGTGCATGATTTCAACTCATTGGGTAGGTTATTAAACATTTTTGGACCCAAAATTAAAAAAGAGTATTGAAAATTAGTGGTCTTGAATTTCTGGAGATGTAAATTATGTTTATTTCTAAGCCCATAACTGATTGTGCTAGCATTAGTAATATTAGATTTTCGTGACCAAAATGCTCTCAATGTTTTAAATAAATTCCTTAGCAACAAAACGTTTAAAGTCATAAATAATGGCCACGATTCCATCATTTTCGGTTTATTAATCATAATTCTTATAAAGTGTTTCTGAGCAATAATTAAGGGTCGAATTCTAGCGTTTTAAGTACTTCCCAACATACTATACCATAGGACAATTTAGAATCCACTAAAGCATAATACACATTTTTTAAAAATAGATACAGGACAAACTAATCTAAGAAGAAACATTTTACGTATAACTGATATTAAGTAGATGCAATGTAAGTAGAAATTTGAATTTGAATGAATTTCAACGACCTACTACTACTCTTGATACGAATCACGTGCGCTATAGAAATATTAGGTTATTAAGCAACTCGACAAAACAGTATTTGCTTGAGATTTTTAATAAAGTTTAGATGAGTTCCAGAATACCGAATAAACGGAAAGAAAGCCGAGTGGTTCCTTTACCCAAAAGAGAGCGGGATTTGTTGCCACAAATGACTTCAGATGTCGAAAAAAAACACTCTGCTAGTGAATGTGTAGAAATATTTGTATTCAGGAAATAGCTCTTTCCTTATAATAAAAAGGGCTGTTTCCTGAACATTGAGAGAGCATATGATTACATGGTTCCAGGCGGAAACTCCAACAAAATTCTTTCGAAACTTGGGTTTTTTCAGAAAGTATGTGATTAGATAAAATATTGTATGTGTGATAGGAGAACTGTTTTGGATGGCATTGGGTATAGATTGGAAAGAGCGGAAAATGTTGAACTTCCCCAAAGCAAAAATTATTTCTGAGTCTCTTGAACGTTTGTGTTGCAATTTGCGGACGACCTGAGAATTACACTTGAGCATTTGGACATCTTTTTAATATAAGCAGTATTGGTTCACAACCCGCTTTTAACAATTTTCTTTTTGCTTAAATATGGAAGATTTCAATAAGGAAATGAATTAAGTTTTGGCCAGCATGATGTTGGGAACAATCAGTTCGCTATAACTGGAACATAAAATAGTCTTTACAGATGCTAGAGTGGGCGAAACAGGAATGAGTGTCGGGATTTATATGCCAAGAATAAATGTTAAAAAAATGTTTTAATTGGTTGAAATTATCTATGTAATGTACGCAGAACTGATGGGAATGATAGATGAGTTGAGATATCATTTACAGCCGCAGTAAATGATGTAAATCACAAAGTAGTGTTATTTTCTGATTGCAGGGGTGGTTTCAGTTTATTTATATATGGCGGTGAAAACCGATCTAAGTAGAAAAAATTAGCAGTTCACCAGCAACAATTACACTAACTAAAGAGCAATGTTTGGTGTGGTCAAAAAGGATAATTGGCCCATATTCATTTGGAAATAAAGATGTCATAGTTTACAGCAATAAGACTAAATATTAGACGATTTTGAAAAAATGTGTAAGCCAGATAAAACAACCAAACTACCTTGTGGTTTCAACAAGATGTAGTCAGAGCGTATACTGCAAGTGACTTAATGACTCGGTTAAATGATATTTTTGGTAAACGCATTATTTATAGTGCAGAAGTAATTTTAATTGCTCTCTGCGTTTTTCTGATTCTCAAATTTAACAGCTCCTGACTAATTTTTACTATTAAATTACAATTACTATTAAATCGATGCCAGAACGCACCTTAAACTTCAAAGTTATGGAAAATGTTTTGGGAAGATCACAAACGGACCAAGCAAAAAATGATTACTTCTTGCGATATTACCTTTTTTATAATATGGATAATCTAATAGGATCTATACTAGAGCCCAGCATCGAATGAGTATATACGCGGATATCCGCAATTATCCGCTATCCGCGGATAAAACGGGATATATCTGCATGAATTCTTGCGGATGCGGATATCAAATGTGTATCCGCTTTTTACGAATATATCCGCAATCTTGGATATATCCAAATTTTGCGGATATTAATTGTTTATTCGCAAAAATAATTAGAAGAAACAACAAATAACTGAATAATCATCTCAAAGGAGTTAGTGCGAACGAAATATTAGTACATGAAACAAAAGAACGCGGGCTACATTATCTTGCAATAAATTAGAAATTGAGCATTATGCTGCAGTTTTCCTGCATCCACTCCTTAAACATTTAACTTTGGTCGATGCCCGTGAGCAAAATATGAGATTAAATTGGATTGAAAACCAAATCTCTACTGATACCGTTTCAATCGATACAGGAGAAATTCAGTAGAGTTCAGATTCACACATGAACAGGTAGTATATAAAATACATGAAAGATGCATTTAAATCTAACATATTTTATTGTTTGTGAAAATGAATCGTTAGAAAACAAGTTACACGTGTCTGTCACGGCAAATAGTTCACGGCTAACGCGATGATTTGCATCTTTTGAATTTTTGGATAGATCAAAAACTAAATTTCAGTTTTCGCGGATGCGGATGAGTGCGGATATGGGTATAAGCATTTTGAACGAATGCGTAAATTTAATGCTAAAGCCGGCAAAAATTGATTGTCTAATGTACAAATATAGGTCTATACTCCCGATAAGAACTTTAACTACCGATAATAAGGAATTTTTTATCCATAAAAATATTCAGTTAGAAACACGGCCACATCCACGTAAGACGTCCCGAAATCAAATTAACTATGTAGGACCATTGAAACGACGGTCGCGAGTCATGCAAGATATAAGATCATATCGGTTAGTTATCGAATTCGATTATCAATTGATCAGTACAAAGGTACGATGACGGTATTCGTACACGTCAGGGAATGCAGGGAAATTTTACAAACTTTTTAACTGTGAAGTTCTGATGAACAACAGTCTGGCTCTCAAATGGCACAAACTCGTCCGTTAAGTTCCAACTCTCATATTGACAACTGGTTTGATCAATACCTTGAACAACTTCAGCTTGTCAGTATTTGCAAGGTATTTTGATTTTAGCAGTGGACGTAAGTCAAACAAAGCACGGTTACCAGCGACGAGACGCGCTTTAATATCCCCTCCTAGACAATTCATGAGTGACAACGAACCTGAGTTGACGGAACCTTGTCACTCCTCCAAAGAAGTTTTTTTACAAAAGATAAATTTTAACATGAGATTAAAGAGAATCGAGGACATCTCCTTGCCGTGCACCAGAGTTAATTGCAAAAATCACTGATAGCTTATTTTTTCAGGTATTCCCAGATGGATTGTCATATGCTTGCTAAAAATCTAAGAACACGTGCAATACTTCAAAAGATGTTTCGTAATAGTTAGAATAATTTTCAGCAAAAAAATGGATCAGTGACTGACCGATTCGGACTAATCTTCTTTGGTAGTCACCTATAGTTTCCCCCGCTAGGGTAGTGATTCTCTCCAATATTATGTAAGACAGTCATTTGAATGTTGTGCAAAGATGAGCTATGCCGCGATAATTTTCACGCATTTTGAGCGATCTCCTTTTTTAAGGATAAGGCATAACGCGGCCACTTTGTAATCTTCAGGCATAGCTTCACGATAATATACTAATCGAATAAGGTCGAAAAGATTATTCCCCAAAATATCCTCTCCGAATATCTTAATGAAATCAACTCTAGGGAACCGGATTGTTTTTAGTCTCAGCATGGCGAGAGTCGAATGCTACGTAGATTGAGTCCTCTGTACACTTCTCTGTACAGGATCGCAAATTACATAATTTTTTCCTTATATTATCAATCGCTAGATCGAGTCGAGAGAACGGACCTAAATTTTCACATGAGTCAGTCTAATTTTTGCCAGTTCGAACATTAAAGTCAGTCTATTGAAACGGTACAGCCTAGTAATGGCTGGTAGTTACTGATTATTATTATGAGTGGGAAACAACAGATCATTAGAATGGAGAGTTTTGGGAAAATTGAGAAACGAATTTACATATCTAGCCAAAGCAATTCTTTGCTTGTAACTTAAGTATATTTATTTGTATTTTAGAACTAAAGGCTTTATGATAACGATGCTTGTATATGAAATTCAAGAAAGAAAGACGATATGGCTCTTATTGAGTTATAATTTATTTTGAATGTCACCAAATTTCTGGAATTTTGCCATCAATTATTGTTCAACATGAGTCCTAAGATATCCATATCTATTTCTTGGCTTCGATCCAAGGTTAATGCTTTCCAAATTATGGAATACTTATATTTTCCGACATCGATAAATGGTCTTGTACAATATAAACCCAAACAGCATATCGGTGAGTGTACGATTTATTACCATCACAAATAATAAAAGTTTTACGAACCCAAAACTTAATTAAAAATTCAAATCAAGTGCCATCAATATAATGTGACGATACCATACCGGTCGACGTAATTAAATCAAAAAGCGATAACGTTATCGCGATAAAATCAATTAAGCAATACGACAGTTGGTTTAACACCAAATCACATATCACTTACCTTTTCGAACCGTTTCCGATATTCAGCCTTTTCCAATTTTTCCGTTTCCAATTGAGCAATCCGATCACTAAGCTCTTGAACTCGAGTATTTTCACCCTCGTTCCGCGTAGCCAACGCTTCGAGCAATTCAAGCGCATTGATTACTTTTGGCATGAGTCCGGTCACCGAATCGGAACCAAAATGATCAATAATTTTTTCACATTCTTTACCAATTTCCGAGGCCAAATCATATACATCGACCACAGATACCTCGTCGTTTAACACCATTTCACCCATTTCATTTGCTATACACTGAGGCATTCACTCGACCGATATATTTTTATTTTTCACTTCGAATTTTTTTTTATTCACAAAACACGACACAATCACAAAACACACAAAATATATATGAGGAAAAACCTAATCAATAATTAAAACAAAATATTTTTGTTTGCTTTATGTAAAATGAAAATGCAACAATTTTTCCACTTTTCTGGTCGTGCAAAACTTTTTTATTGTTTGCTCGACGAGACTCAAAAGACGTTCGAAACTGTTTTCGTTTTGACAGAACACCAACGAAAAAAACAATAAAAAAAATTGACAGATACATAAAAAGAGCAAAAGAGGGTAAAATATGACGTCAAAATAAATGAAGTTGAATGGGTATTGTGGAAGAGTTGCTTATTATATTAGTATCGTGACAGTGTATAATGGTTGATTTAAACGAAATATTTATGTCTTGACAGTGATATAGTTGTGTTATATATCAATTATAGTTGAAAATCTCTTATAGATGTGAGTGGTGCATTTAAGTGAGTGCAATATCTCTTTATCTGCTTTACGACTCCATTGCGATATATTACCACCCGGTGAAATATGATGAATCCGATGTCATAATCTCAGCACAAACTTTTATCGCACCGTAGACTGATTGTTCGACTGTCCTCTCGAACATAGAGATAATTCTGTACTCGTTGGATATTAGGGTTCGACTGTTCTGCCATTGGTGGTGTCGTGAATGCCACTCTTTGACCGCCTGGATAGTTTTTGGACCGTCTGGATAGTTGACTGGATAGTTTTTGGAGATCTTCAGGTCTCTGTAGGATCAATATGTTTCAAGTTCTCATTTTTACGGCCTAGTCCCGTGTATAGTGTCTGAGGTCAGTGTTGTGATAAATCCAGTTTCCAACTTTGTCTGGGGTTCATAACAAATAGTTTTATAAAAGTGGGTAGTTAGACTACCGCTCAACCCGCTTTAAGCCTTTTGACATACTAATAAATCAAGCCGCTTTATCCAAGACCAACGTCTGCGACAGCCACCACTAACACGGAATTTTACTTTGCAGTATTACATTTGTAGCATTAAAATTATAGAAGACCGCGACAACGACGTAATGGATGCAGTTGATCTTGAATTAAATTATGCCAACATTTGGACCCGTCAAATTAATTCTGAAACCGAACGATAATTCGACTTGCAACGATTGATGTTATTCACGCGATAGTGTCATGACAGTCATGCGACACTCACTTAAACCGCATTAACACTAGCGAATTATATAATTAATAATAATAAATTTTCTCCTTTATTTAATATAAATTTTCAATTTTTCGTTTTTCTGTATATAATTTACAATAATTTTTTTGTTTTAGTCATTAAAAATATAAAATAAAATATATAATAAAAATGGACGCGGGTTAGTTGTCATAAAAAATAATATAAAAATAAAAATAAAATAAAAAATAAATTTACATATAATCTAAGAACTAAATAATATATATATATTTTAATCTCTACGATCCCGTTGTTGTACCTGTGCCATGGTTATATATTGTCTAACTAAACGTGATATTTCATGGGCCTGTTCCGTTTGAACACGAATAACACGTTGCTGCATTAAATTACCAACTTTCATATCTAAAAATAGTGCACCATCTTCGGAGCGTACCTGTAAATTATTTAAAAATAAAATTTAATTTAACGACAAAATGGCGGATTATTTTTTTTGTTATTTACTTTTCTAGTTGAAATCACTTCGGTAAATGCCCAATTTTGGATTGCCTCGTGTGTGTTTGGATCCAGGAATAAAATGCCACGTCGATTAAGTGCTAGTATAAGCTCTTTCCACATTGGACTCGGATCATCGGTTGGGCCCTCGTCAGCTAGTACACGTTTTACGGCAAAGAAACTGCTACCGAATAGTGGCCATGTCGATAATATATTTAAAAATTGTGCTTTAACTTGTATTGGATTTAGGCCGGCGACTGGTGGCCATGCCGATTGTACAAGCGCAACCCATTGTGCTGGTCGTAATTCTCGAATGCCAAGTGCCGGTTTTGGTAGTAAAAATTTAATTTCTTTCATTGCCGGTACATGATTTAAATCGGCGGCTCGATGTAATACCGCCGCTATGCGAGCCATATCACGAACGACTTCTGGTGCTGGTGCCCCACCGCCTGGTAACTCTAATAATAAACCTTCTAAGTAATCGGGCGCCACCTGATTAAATAGCACTTCGATATATAATGGTGATGGGATGGGGTCACGTTTTAACGGATAGTGCCAAACTGAACGGCAGAATATCAAGTAAAATGGTTGACCCGATTTAAGCAGCTCGGTGGTGACGTCGAGTATATATTCATCGGCGGCAAGGGGCATTGTAAATGCATCACCTTGTACGATACAGTATAATGAAAATTCTTGTTGTTCCGACGTCGAGTCGATTCCAAGTAGGGCACATAATTCCGAAATAACATCAGCCACAACAGTCGAACATCGTGTGTTTACAACACGTTCGGCTCCACCAGGCAATCGATAAATTTGACGTCGTGCTGATCGACCAGCCGAAACAGCAGTTACTTCTTCGACGCTTGGCACATTCTTACGTCCACCACAACGGGCCGTTTTCCGTAAATTAGATAGACAAACGGCCGCCGTACCATGACACGATCGTCGACGATCAGATGCGGCCGACGATAAATGTTCCATTAAATATGGTCGTAAAGCATCGGAACAACCAAAGTATGCGGCCAAAATACTTAATAGTCGCCATGCACGCTGTGCCGAATCAACACACGGTGATCGATTTGCTGTTGTTTGTTTCATCAGTTGGCAGTAAACTTCGTCTCGAAGTGCCAAATGTTTGTGACAATGCTGTAAATACACAAAGAATGAGTTAAACAATTTTAACCCTAAAAATATATAAAAATCACTCACCATTAATACAGTGTAGACACATTTTACTTCGGTTAGATCGGGATCGAGTGGTAGATCACCACAGTAACGTAAAATACAATCGAAGCATTCGAGTGCTAATGGTACCAAATCTGCCGGCAATCGTAAAAGTGGCGATCGCAATGACCCACCTTGCCATTTAACGAGATCAGCATGTGGACGGCTACCAGTTGACGATCGTTTTTCCGATCGACCCGATTTAATGTGATTTTCTTCGCCCGAACTGTAATCATAAGAAAAATAAAACTGTAATTAGACCAAATGTACATTAGGTCAGTGCTAAGACTGGTTTTATTTCTTAAAAAAAAAAAAAACATTTAGGTGCGGTTATATCTGCACAAATATATAAAGCAGTAACATATCGGTGTCGCAATCGCACATAAGAATATGTAAAGCATGAAATTTACTTTTACTTTTTATTATAGTAAATACTTTTATGTCATGAAATTTAATTACGGAATGTTCGTGCCAAAGATTTTATCTCACATTATGCGGTTACAATTTGTATTTGTATTTATAAAAAAGCCACCAAATCTCGTAATTTTTTTTTCGATATGCATGACTGAGCAAATATATCAACACGTATACATCAAACCGAGCAATAAATCAACCTTTCAAGGTATGTTATATACGTGAGACGTCACATCCTATTGCAGTAATCGTAATTCTTATATAGAGTTAACCTTTTAAATCAACACAACATTTATAAATAAAATCTCAACCGGAAGTTGTGATGTATATTTAAGCAAATGTTCAGCTAAATGTTTACATAACCTCAAACCATGCTAAAATGATTATGAAGCAGTATATAGTGGGTGCGCTTTCGGAAACATTTCGTATTTTGTCAACTTGATCTTTATGGATTTGAAATGTTAAATTGGTATACAAATACAAGATCAGATTTAATAGAGTTGTCGGTGTCGCACAAAGGTTATACAACAAACGACGGAAGACGAGATTGTGAACTATATAATTTAATACTTGTCTTTATTATGACCTTATGATCGTCACAGTACGAAGATATTAACGATTTAGAGGCCAATTCCAAATATACATGAGCCAGCATGATTATCTATCATAATAATAGGTACAATATTTATAACCTCTACTGTATTAATAATAGAAACAAAAAAATATAAACAATTGATGTAACGGTTTTTGTTTTAAATTTTTGTTGCTCAAAGGTATCTTGTTTAGTCATGTTTGAATATTCGTGTGCATTGGTAGAAAAGTTATGGATTTAATTTATTTCGTCATCTAGAATAAATACAAATTGTGCCAATTTTTTACCTCCGATAATCACACCAAAAGAAGAGTATGCAATACAGGATGGCTGGAACAGCGCAATGTGCAAATGTATACTTAAAGAAAAACTTAAATCTTAATTAACAACAAACAACACTTCTAAATGTGGAGGAGTGACAGAAAAATTAACAATTTTATGTCAACGATAAATAATCTAGATATTAGCTAAAGCCGTCTCTTTTATGTATGTTTATCTCTGGCGCTCAAAGGTTACTTCGATCAGCGTGAAAAATTTTGCATCGCACCTTCTTAGCACAAAAAACAACAAACTTCAAGACATTCACAAAAAAAATATCAAAGCAATCAAGTCATAAATAAGATTTATCAGTGAAAACAAAAGTGAATTTTTTTTCTGTGCGCAACAAAAAAGCATTAATTTACATATAACTTTAATTTATCAAGTGTACTTTCATTTGTATAAAGTTATAGCAATTTCCTATCATCGTCTTATTACAATTTGGAGTTATCATCTTACTAACTTACCAATTCATCAACTTCAACATTTTAATTCAACCATCAGCGTTTTAAGGAAGCACTAGAAATTTAGCACCAAATTATCAAGGTGATATGGTCATGGTAAGAAAGTAAAGTAAAACTGATTTGTTTTTTAAAATCACGTTGCTAGCTATAAGTCTAAATAGCTATCTGAATATCGAGCTGATATTCGAGTTGAACTGCCTGGAACTTATGGACGACATTTGCAAAAAAAAAATTATTAGTACCCTTAATGCAAAGTACATATTATTTAATTAAAAAAAAAGTACATATTATTTAATTAAAAAAAATTGGACAACCTCATGCTTACATACTGAATGAAACTAGAAGAGGTCAATTACATATGGATCATGCGCAGTAAATAATTAAAATTCCTCAAAATGGATAATGTTCCAAAAACTACCTAAAGTCGTTCCAGGAAGAAATCTTTCGAAACTAATATCCGAAATACTACAGCTGAAACAATGGTGTTGATTCCGTATAATTCTTACGATAGTCGCCGCCGGCTAATATTTATACAAAATTGGCGTAAAATTTAGCTAACTAATTCTAAATATGTACCAACGATCGAGTAAAATATTGTAGCCGTTTGTGAACTTAAGAAATAAATTGAAAGCATTCCTAATGCAGTTTTAAAAATGAAATATTTATGTCTTATCGCGACAGTAGAAAATTCCAGAAATTAGAAAAGGTCGGGAGTAAAAGTAAAAATCAGCAATTTACGAAACTAATGGAAATTTTGGGACTTGTATTAAGATCCAGATAATTTGTTAGGGTTTCTAACGAATAGTCTCCAAATAACAATCATAGAACGTTTAGGGTATGTGGCAGCAACTGTGATATGCGCTAATATAAGTTTAACCCCAGAGGATACCAATAAGGACGTAAAACAAGTGATACATAAAAGTTGAAATTTGAATATCTATTTCGAACTGGAAGTAGTAAACGCTGCGGTGTTTGGGACGGGAGGTCCCGGGTTCGAATCAAAACGGAAGAGGGTTGCATAATGGAGTTTTCATCACCTAATTACGATTGGTGATGATAATAAACACAACTATAACCCCCTGTTGTAGTGCAGAATCCATGGGCCGAGCCATCGTCAAAGTCAGTACAGGCTGGCATAGAGAAATCCATTGCGCTGATGGATATTCAAAATTTATATTGATGGTCATGAATTCAAGTAGTCACTCAATTGTAACTATAATTATATTAATTGTAACTGTATTTATATTAGTTTGACTTTAACAAATATGACCAATTTTAAGCCACTTTTGTATGGATTAAGTCAAATAATAAACTGATATGAGACGTTAAAGCTAAAATTATTTATTTACAATATGAACCATACATGCCTTGATAAACTAAATTAATATTATATTACTTAAGTTTCCTAAACCACTTAATTCGTGAATATTGCTAGTCAATACTACTCATCTCATCTTAACTTAATACTCTCAACTCTGTATTAGAAAACTTTTTGTCTTTGTTTAGTATAATTTTTGTATAACTTAAGTCAGCCAAACAACTTAAATAAGATAATTATTACTTAAGTCACTTATTTAAAAGTTAAGCCTTGTTTAATTAATCGTGTTCAATCAAACTAAAATTGTTTAACTAAAGTACATATTTTATATTTACTTTTGACTTAAGTCATTTACTTTTGGTCACTATGACATCACTTTCCGCAAAAGGAAAATTAATTTAGCTTAAGTTTATTACTTGGATGTTAAGTATTAAGTAGCTTATATATAAAATTTCTCAAATAGTATCCACTTAATCCGTTTATATTGCTGGTCATGAGTTCAAGTAGTCACTCAACTAACTATAATTATTTTGACTTTGAAAAATGAAACTTAAGTCACTTTTATATAGCTCAATCAATAAATGAAAATGCGGCGTAAAGCTAAAATCATTTATTAACAGTTTAAGTTATACATGTTATGATTAACTAAATTAAAATTGTATAACTTGAATCAACATATTAACTTAAATAAGATAATTATAACTTAAGTTACTTATTTACAGGTTAAGCCTTGTTTAATTGTGCTCACTAAACTAAAATTGTAGTACTTAAGTAGATCTTTACCATTTATTGGTCACTATGACATTAAT
This sequence comes from Tipula confusa, assembly GCA_963556175.1. Taxonomy (NCBI): domain Eukaryota; kingdom Metazoa; phylum Arthropoda; class Insecta; order Diptera; family Tipulidae; genus Tipula; species Tipula confusa. Next base: position 217,871,180 of record OY744476.1, read on the forward strand.
TTCTGTAAAAGGAGAATTAATTTAGCTTAAGTTTTTTACTTAGATGTTAAGCATCAAGTAGCTTATGTATAAAATGTTTCAAATATTTAAAGACAAAATAATCTACTTATAACGTAAGTTACATATTTAAACGCCAATTTATTTTTTATATTATTATTCACCAAGACAAATCCTAAGTCAGTTAACTCTAGCTTTGGTACATCTTTGGCGAGAAACATAAAACTTAAGTTACTTATTATAAAATCAAATACAAGAAAAGCAGAAGTTGAACAAGTTTTTGGTCTGAATGCCTGAAGACATTCCACGTGCGTAACAATGGCACTAATTTAGTTCTCATTAATCACAACTTTAGACTAACTATATATAGTCAATAAACCACTCATTATCGAAAACTGATAACGCTGATAATCAGTGACGCCATCGTATGATCACTTAAGATCCATGATCTTTAGACCATTAAAGCTGATGGACTCAATATTGATCACGCAATATAACGATCAAGGATCATTTTATCTCATAATCGATCAACATTTAAAAAAAATTATTCGATCAAGTACAAAATAGTTGAACACAACACACGATCATAAGACGGACACCTTGACATCAATTAAAGCCAATAATTATAATAATAAAAACGATCGATGATCTGATCGAGAAAATTTCGAACAAGATCATAATTTTAACGATCGTGATCTAATTGTAGTAAAAGTAATGATATAGAAAGAATAACATATGGTATATTATCGAAACACGCAGTCACGAAATTGATCACTAAACTTTCCACCAAAAAAAAAACACCGCATGCCGCAAAACTATTAATGATTCGCGAATTTATGTGTTACCATCAAAAATACTCGAGTAAAATGTTGCAAAAACTTTCTAAATTTTTAATATCATTTTTTAAAAAAATTTCAACTAACATATTCATAATCCATTTAAAACTATAATTATTCTAATTCGGCGGTAACACTATAATATTCACTTTCGAACCACATATCACTTTCGAATACTTAATTTATGTTTTACGAGCATTAAATACCTTTCATCCATTCTCACCGAATCACTACTGTAGTATCCCATTATAACACTATTTTCGTTTGTCAAAGTGTCTTAACATTTTTTCATGTTTTTGTTGATTTTTTTTTCTCACTATAAATCGTTTTGTTTTTTTTTTTTTTTATTATAAAATCACTTATCACTATTTTTAAAGCAACATATAAGTTTTAAACGAATTTTAACTATAAAATAGGCACGACACAAAAATTCGATGACACAACATATAGAGATCATAGCATCCACTCAACGAGACATAAAATTGGTAACTAACTAACCGCAAAAATTTTGTTACACATTTTGGTTACACATACTTGTTTATGATATATACAACATAATACAGCATAGAATCAATTGTTTTTGACTGTCTTGTTATTCTCACGTCTCTTTAAGCGCGCAAACTAACCAACCATATATACTGAAAGTGGAGGTGGTGCGGTTTAAGAAATACACAAAAACTTTTTGCTTACGGCGATTTATTTAGAGAAGGGAGCTTTTACCAATGTATTGTGGCTGCGGCGTGCGAGAGGCAAGAATAGAAACTTTTTTTGTTGTCTATCTAATTTTGTTGGTATACAACAGTTTTTTTTTCTTAGATTAGTAATTAAGACAACCAAAACAATAAACATATGGTTATGATGTGCAATGTTGCGGAGAATTTTGTGTGTGCGGTTATGAAATTATACTTTTTTAATAACGTCTTCGCTAACAAAACAACGCGATATTATCATTTTATCTAAATCAGTTTTTAGATGTGCACACACACACATACATATGTAGAAACGTACGAGAAAGTTACAATTTTCTTAAATATTTCTCTTGTAATTTAACGTTTCGTGATGATAAGTTATAATGAATGGGTTTGTGTGCGCACCAAAAAAAAAATTTCTTCGTTAAAGGTCTTGAACGAAGGTGGAATACAAGATTTAGAAATTAGATGATATAATTGAGTGATTCTGAGGTTTTTTGCCTAGCACTAAGTTATTTGAGAACTAAATGTTAACGAGGCGTAAAAGTTTTGCCCACATATATCGCAAGTTCAAATTTTATCACCGTTTTATACGTCACTAACGATATTTATCCGATTTATTTGATTATGATTTACATTCATGCAACTTTAAATTCATTTAAATTATACTTCAACCCGTTTCAAACTTTTAGATAGTAAATAAAATTGCCTATACGATTAACGGTAATATTTAATTTATATATTCAAATAAACAAAAATATTCCATATAGCAAAGCTATTTCAAACTTCAGTCAAATTCAAGTTGTGTCAAACTGATTAGTATCACATTTATTGCAGGTTAAAATATTAGTTTATAATTTTTATTTTTACTATTAAAGCATTTCCAAATTCATTCAAACTAAAGTCAGTCAATTATCAAACTTTTATATGATCAAAATTTAAATTTTAATTGTTTTAAATAAATGTTTTTAAAGTTACTGCGATTTCTTTGATTATGAACGTAACATTTATAAAATTGTTATCTATAATCAAACTTTCATCAAGTTTACGTATTAAACGTTGCTCCTAAAAATGTATTCAAATTATATTTAAAATCGTGTTTCAAACTTTTACATAATACCATAATACATTTAATTTCTTATATACATTATAATAAAACAAATTCAAACTTCAATCAAATTTTCAGAAATCAAATCTAAGTCAGTTTAAACTTGTATACTTAAGTTTGAATAAATTTTAACCTATTTTGAATATTTATATGAGCTTGAAAGTTATTTAAACCAAGTAACAATCTTCAGTTCTTAGAGATTGATTGGGATATATTCCAGGTATCAACATTTAAAGTAAATACTAGATCAAATTTCTTAAAATTCGTATACTCTTAAGTTACTTAATCCGAGAACTGACTTAAATTTGAATAAATAAATCTGAATAAATCCAGATCAAAAAAATGTTAATAGATTTTCCTATATTCATAGTTAGTTTAACAAATTCAATATTATCAACCAGTTTCAAATTTTTTAAATTTTTATTAAAATTAATAACTTTAAACCATATTTTTCATTATTGTAGTTGAACTCAAATTTGATTTGAAAAAGGTTTCAATAGTGTTTTAAATAAAACTGAGTAGGTCCTTAGGTTTTCAGTTACTAGTTTATTTTAAAATTCAGTAATTATCAGTTAGAAAAGTTATTTACCTATAATTAAACTATTTTCAAGTTTATTTAAGTTTTATTTTCTTTCAAGCAACAGATTCATTGATTTAGTTTATCAAACTTAGCCTCTTTAAGATATGGATTTAAAATCCTTTAAATTAAACTAAAGATACAATTTTCTATTCTCAAAGTTTTTAAATACAATTAACATAGTAAGTTTCAAACTTCAGTCAAACTTTTCAATCAAACTTCAGTCAAACTTTATTTAAATTATAAATAAAATTTTCGGTTATTCCAAAATTAAAACTAAAATCTAATTTATGGCATCACGTTTACGTATCAAAAGTGGTCTCTTGAAATGTATTCAAATTATGTTTAAAAACTTGTTTAAACTCAAATAATATTTAAAACGAATTTAATAAAATATCAAACTTCCTACACGGTATCCGGAAATTTTTAATTATATATTCAATATAGATTTAAAAAATTTGATATAATTCAAACTTGAGTCAAATTATCTTTCAAATTTTCTATAGATAGTTACTTATGGTTCATAATCAAGATTTAAATGGACTAATTTGAAAATTTGAATATGTTATCTTTTTTAAACCTTGTCAAATTTACTGATATTTAAAAATGGAAGTCTAATACTAATCACAAATTATTTAAATATAAGTCAATCCCTCGAATCAGATAACCTTCAAATTAATTTAGTGTTTCAAACTAACCTTTAAAATTTTAAATTAAAGTTTATAATCTGTTTGATTCTGTTTGATTTGGAACAAATTAAAACTATAAAATTTATAACTTGCCTCGTTCTAATTATAGACAATTCAAATCAAACTTTTAACTTTGGTGAACCGTTCTTTTAAACTAAATTTTAATTCTTAGATCAGTAATTCAACTATTTAACGTCTAAGAAACAGTTTCACCAAGCTTGGGCTAATAAACTTATCATTTATTTCAAACCTTTTTTTGAAATTTATAAATTTATTTAATTCAAATTATAGACTTTAAAATTCAAAAATTTCTTTTGAATGACTTAATTCATTCAAATTAACTTATTTTGTTTCTTTTTGGTTTAGATTCCAGATTTTAAAATTTTATAAAATATTTCATACTTATTATTAAACTAAATCCATTTTTATTCAAAAATAATTTGAAAAAACAATCTTGAATTTTCCGCATTTATTCAAATAAACAAATTTTTTACTTATCTATCAAATCTATTCAATTGTAGTTAGCTTTGAAATATTTCAAACTGATTCAAATTAACAAAAATTACCTTTCAATCTAATGATTCACAGAATAATAGTACTAACTCAAAATTGTTTAAGAGCCAACTAAAATGTCAAATCAAGCTCGGTCAAATCTTAGTCAAAAATTATACAAATTGATTTGTTCTTTCAACATTTTTCACATTTTAACTGATGTCAACATTTTAAAATTCTTATCAAATATCAACTATTCACTTCAACTCGAATTAAACTGTATTCAAATTCAAGTTAAATTTTCTTTTAAAATTAGAAGTTATTCAACTTCAAATATGGTTTTTATTTATGTTGACAATCACATGCTTAGAATAGTTGAGTAAATAGCTTAAGCATATAATTTTAATTGCTACCGTGATTAGCTAAACGAAGCAGCTGAACAGAAACATAATCATCATAATAAGCAGATCATCATACATGATATACATAATTTATATAGAAGAAAGTGAATTATATTTGTAAACGAAATCTATAACTTTAAAATTTATTATATGGTATTAGTGAAATTTAAACTTGGTATGCGCAAAAATTTCCATTTTATGTATATGTTAAATGACATGAGCATGTGCAATGTTGTCTGATGAATATTCAAACATGCTAATGATTGGCGAATTGAAACAATTTGATTATAAACAAAAACAAAATAAGATTTATGGGTGTGTTTGAGTTTTTAACTGTTATTACTCTATACGGCTTTGCTTTATTTGTCAAATTTTTTTACTGCGTCGAATATGTTTTGGACTATTTCACATTGACACCAAATCAAATAACTTGTATTATATTTGAAATGTTGTCATTGGTTATAGTGAATCAGTTGAAGGGTAGTTCTCATATATATTCCTTATAATAAAACTTAGAGCCTGTTCAGAGCCTATTGTGAATCTAATGGCTCTGATATCGCCATCTTCATTGTTATATTAAAATACGAGATGTCAAAAACATTGAAAATGACAATACAATCGTTAATTCATTGTATGTTTACTGCACCACTGTCATTATAAAACTCGGTTTAACACAAACCAACCAGAAATGCAAGGGTCTAATGCAAATTGCATAATAATACTCTCAATAATTATTCGTGGAAGGTGCTACAACGCAATCACTTGAGGCTGTTGACATAATTTTGAACCAGGGAGACAACATATCCAACGTTGCTTCTCTGCGGAAGCAATTATAAGCTCATCAAATTAATTGTATATTTTATCATGTGAATCTGATACGGGCCATGAATTTTAAGGCGCGTATAGGAACACTTGCATCATTTACAGAATTTTAACGATTGGAACATGAATTTAAATTCTTGTGGCAAAAGGAAAAAGGGATAGCTGGAGAGAATTTTGGTCTTCTCTCAAAAATCAGTATTCACTCATACTGAAGTATGGAGAATCGCAAAACGTTTCAAGAATGCATGAACCGCAGTGAAGCCCGCTAGGAATTCAGCCCCGTTTTGTATACCAACTTTTGCTCCTGATTTGGTTCCCAATTTTGTTTACAGAATAGGACAAAATGATGGCCAAGCTACAAGTTGGATGATTCTAATAATATGTTTTGAAGATTGGATAGAATTAAATCATCACTCTTAAAGAATTTATCAGTATTTGGTAAAGAATGACTACTTGTAATTTACAATAAAAGTCCAAATGAGTCAGACTCATATCGGTCAATTATCCTTTTATTTGAGTCAATTATCCTTTTATCCTAAATCTCAATATGGTTTCGAAAAATCAAAAATTACAGGAGATTGTTTGGCCGTTCTGCCAACAGATATTAACATATCATTTTGTCAGAAGGAGGAAGTATTAGCTTGTTTTTGGAACGTATCTAGAGCCCATGACAATGTTTAGATTGATATTTTATGTGAGGAGCTCGATAACTGGATAACTCTTTAAGAAAAGAGAGCTACATTCCTATTCAGTTTCAACTTCAAAGAATCGGCTATCCAAGCTTGCCACAGGGCTGCTGTTAAGTTTTTTCTAAAATATATATACACACGTAACATCGACTCAGTAATAAATCAAGTTTGCAGGATTTTACAATAGGCTGATGACGTTTTGATCTACATGACAGCAAAAATCATGATCGCATGGAATCTTCTATAAATAGACTATTTAAACATCGTTAAATAGATTAGTACATTAAGCCTCCGGTGGCACAGATAGATGAAGCAAAATATTTAGGAGTTATTTTTCAGCGAAAGTTAAACTGGGCCTCTCACATTAAAATTCTGATGTCAAAATAAAAAAGAATAATGAATCTACTGAAATGCCTATCAGGTATAAAATGGGGCGCGCATCCAGATTCTCTTCTCACTCGATATAAATGTTTTATTCGATCCGTATTAGAATATAGATGTGTAAGTTTTTCCGTAATTCCGAAAACTCATTTAATCAAAATAGAAAGAATTCAATTATAAATTTTTCAGTCTTCGATTTAGGTACCAACATCCGTAAAACTGTAATTTCAAGGACAGGTTTGGTAAATTAAATTAAAACTTTCGTCATTCTTGAGGGATTAACAGAAATTATAGACAAACTTAATTCGGAATTGACTTTTTTAAATTTGCACCTAACACTTATCAAAAGTTCACTCAGTAAATTACACTAAAAATAACTCAAAAAGTAAACACATGATAAAAAAAATATTTCAGATAAAAGTGGTATGATTTCCAAGAAGCATTAATATACATCAATAGTTAAAAGGTAATTTCAATAACAATTTAGTTTATAATTTAGTCAAATTGGCCTAGAAACAGAATTCATTGCTTTATACAAAAAATTGTTTGGAGTTGTGTGAACCCTAAAATGTACAAGAAAAGAAAATTAATTATTGTTTTTATTAAGAGGACTGACCTTGAAATCAGTTCAAATTTATTCTGCGAAGAAAGCAGTTTTTCTCAATTTAAAAATAAAATTGGTTAACTATTTATAAACTAATTTAAAACGTTCGACCTACTACAAAACCAATTAGAAAAGCAAGTTAAATAGAGACTGTAACATATTTTATAGGTTTACGGAAAGCCTAAAATAATGACACCAAAAATAACACCAAACACTTGTGAGAAAATGTACACGTTCAACTGATTTCGTCAGCCCACAGAAATAGGGATCAACCATTGCTCAATTAACATATTTAAAGATCGTTTCAAGGTCAATTTAATTTTAAAGTTTTAAATTACCTTAAAACAGAATTTTTTAATATGCAAGATTAAATTTCTTCAGGATTAATGCACGAAAAGATATTCAAGTTTACTTTAAAATGGAAAACTAACTACTTCGACTATAGATTGCTAACTTCATTTTAAATTGACCTTTAAATCATTTTGTTTCTAAAGTTTCTGATGAAGTGTCTATTTTTGAGTTATTACTGGTGTAACATATTAAATGGACTTAGGGTATATTTTGCTTCAATTCAATCATATTCAACTCAGTCAAATTGTTGCTATAGTTTTTAGTATACGAGCATATCTTAGCTTAGCTTTAGCGATAATCGGTTAATTAAGTAAGTACTTAGCATTCGTATTAAGAAAACCATATAACAATCAAGTGTTTGATCGAATCAATTTATGCTTAGAAAACCAAGATTATAATCAAATTGTTAGGTTAAATATAAGATATATAACGTAACAGTATGCCTGTGGCGTCAAAATATCTTCTAAATTTATATATTCACCACTAATCAAAATCTAATTATCAAACGATTTATGATTTACCACAAAATTATATATAAATTTTCGACAGCACGATTATCATCTATTCAACTATTTAAAAACCACAAAGTCATGCCAATATGATTTATTAATACATACGATGCTATCGAGTGTATAGCAAGATTAATGTTTCAAAAATTTTTTGAGAAATTTCAATTAAAAAAATCAAACAAATCAATCATACTGTACGATACCAAAAACCCAAACACTTCAAAATAATTCGGTAAAGAGAAAATTTTCACTCAGCTGTATAAGAAAAACACTCGTACATACAAGACTTGTATATAAGTATGTAAACATATTGCAAAATATCAACAGTTGTTGTTCTGGTAAATTCGCCAGAAGGTTAATTACATTTGGTACACAGTGGATTAAAAAAGTGAATGTGATTGTAAAACACTCAAAAAATATATCTACATAAATATAAAAATTTGAAGGTAAGAATTAATGAGTCGACCAGACATACTCGAATGTAATTAAATCGATTTCGTCAATTTGCTCTCTTTTCTAGATCAAGCCCATAATTATACGAAACGATTAACTTTTTAATTTATGTCTTTACATAAAGTTGCAACACCTTAGACATTTTTTTTTAAATTATAGTAAATATGATTAGAGATTATGACCCAACCTAAATTTACTGATAATACGAATTCCAATTATGTTTAAAATTTTCATATATCAAGATAATCGAATTTCCATTCAAATAAAAATGAAAATTGATTCGCTTTCATGCACAACATAATTGAATTAGATATAACAAACAAAAAAACATTAACAAACAAATGATTATCTTCAAAAAGTTAAGATAAGCATAAAAAAACATAAATTCTACGTAACATAATGTTTAAGACACATACAGTAATTGTGTGTATGAGAAGAAGTGAAATTATAACGATCTGCGCGATATTTATAAGAAAATTGCTTTATACCCTGTCGATCGTTATAACTTTCACTTGTTTATAAGCGATCGTAGTTTTTTTTCTCCTATGATTGTAAATCGATCGATCGCGTTTACCATTAATTAAAAATATTCAAAACGGATGAATTGGACATATGCTTTTGAACACAAACTTGATATTGAATATTATATGATGATCATGATTATTTTTAAATGTTACTATGATCATGTAATCGTTAGTCGAATGGTTTATTTGTTGCAGTAATAATAAACAAGATTAACATAAAATAAAAAAAATTGATTGGTTATGTTGAAGAATGACTATATCATCGAATGACTTAAGATCGAAATTTGAAATGTTAAAAGTGAATGTTATTTACATCAATTTTCTAGTAATAAACGTAAGTAAATTTGTGAGAACAGCAAAATAACATTCCGTCGGATGCAGTTTAATTTGGAAATGCAAAAATATAAAAATTTTGAGTTAAATTTGATTTAAAATTAGAGTATTAATATTTCACTCAAATCTTTTTAAACCTAACAAAATTATATTGAATAACTTTTCGTTAGCAGTAATTTATTAGCGTTTTTCAAAATGATGCTTAACTTTACCAAAATGTAAATTTGGATGGGGCTGATATGAAATATTGAGTGACAATTCATGTTGAGAGGAATTTTTAAATTCCAGCGAAACCTAAACGAATTCTGCCTCTAGTGCTATTTGTTACAATTTTCCATTATTTTGTAATTGAATTTTGAGTGAATTTCAAAATTCAAATATTTAATATCATATTGAGTTTGAATGATTCTAAAAACAGTTTAAAAACAAAACTTTAATAATGCAATTTAAACAAAGTATTTGAATAAAATTTGAGTGAAATTTGAATTATTCTTAGAAATGGTCTCATGTTCACTATTAAAAAGAATCACTCAAACTTTGATCATTGCAAACATTTTCAATTGTTTTATTTGCCTAATCAAATTTTAGTGCTCAAATAATTATCCTACACATTTTGAGTGAACTTTACTCTTAATTGAAACTGATGCAAAAAATCTAAAAGAATAAATTTACGATTGCTTTTACACAAATTTTATCAATGTTAGTTATTTTTAAATTAATTTTGAGTCAAAATGTATTTTGAGTTCAATGTAAAGTTAAGTGTGAAATTAACCATCCTTAAATTTTGGAAGTTTGCATTTAAATTTCCAATTATTATAACAGTTAGATATACAAATTTTCATCTGAATTTTAATGAGTAAAAAATAAATTTGAATTTTATTCGTGTTTAAATCCTTTCAGATTTAATCAGATATTAACGGCACTTCCAGTTTCAGTTTGAACATAAAAATTAAAATTTTGGTTGAATTTAAATTTAAAATTTGGTTAACTTTAAAAACTGTTTTATAAAATCGATAAACTGAAATTAATTTTATATGGATTAAAAATTAGAGTACAAAAATTTACTTAAACTTAAACACCAGTGAAATTATATTGAATAATTTTTTGGTAGCTTTAAAAAAATTGAGTGACAATTTGAGTGATATTATGAGTGCAATTTCAAAATTGAATTAAATTTAATTTAACGAAACAATTTAGTCAGCGGTTAAATTATACTCAAATTTTACTGACGATTTACAACTATATTTTAATTATTTAGATTTAAAATTGTCTTTTCACTCAAACTACGCTACATCTTACGTCATTTGTTAAACTTTGGCTGGAACAAAAACATAAGAACCGATATAAATTAAAAAAGTATATAATATAGTATATATTCATCAGCTGTAATATTTGATGAGGGAAAATTTAATTTGAGGTATTTTTAGATAAGTTAATTTAAAATTTTGAGTTTAAAGGACTTCAAACACATTTTTAAAAGAAAATTTCGATAATTTAATTAAATTTTAAAGAGTGAAAACTGAAACTACATATATAATAACTATTGAGCAGAATTTGAGTGAAACTTGTAATATATTTGGTAATGGTAAACAACGTTAACTTAAAAATAAATTCACTCAAAATTTAATCATAGTTAAATTGTTTTAATGCCTTACCAAATTTGTTTGAACTGAGTAATAATATTAAGAATAACTCAAACTTTACCTCAATGAAATTGTATTGAATAACTTTTTAGTAGCAGTATTTTTTAGCCTATTTTTAAAATGATACATAGTTTAAAAAAATTGAGTGATAATTTATCTTAAATAGAATTTTAAAATAAAATTCACCTAACTAATCAGCAGTCAAATTATATTCAAATTTTTCTGACGGTTTACAATCATATTTTAATTATTTGGAATTTTAATAATTGGTAATTGGTTTTTCGACAGGTTTTGAAACTTGAAAGTTAACATTTTTGTTTGTTGATTTATAATTTTGTGTTTAAAGTTTGAATGACTTTATAAATAGTTTGAAAATAAAATTTCGATAATTTAATTTTTAAATGGTTCTAATTTAAATTGAATTGATAATAATTATTTGAGCAGAAATTGAGTGAAATATTGTTGGAAATTATAAAGTACCTTCACGCTTAAAGAAATCCACTTAAACTTTTATCATTCTTAAATTGTTTTAAATTCCTAATCAAATTTTATTAAAATTAATATACTGTAATATAATATTACATAACCTCTTAGATGTAATCAGATATTAACTCCACTCCAGTTTATAGTTTGAATACAACTTGAAAGTTAAAATATTTATTGTTTAGAAATTTTGAGTTTAATGAGACAATGTTTAAAAAAAAATTTTGTACCTAAGTGAAGTTTAATAAGAATTGAAATTAAATTTGCTAAACCATAATACACATTCAAACTCATATACAATTTCGACCAATTCAATTGTATTCAAATATTCCAAAAAAATTGGCTTGATTCAAACTAGAGCTAAATTTTTATTTTGTTTACCAATTATAACTGTCCTTTCGATTTTTCAACCAACTTACGTGCACGTTTGACCCCTTTTATTATTTTAAGTTTGAATGACATTAAGACTGGGTTAATGCTGTGTGCCTTAATCGATTTTTCAAACTAAACTTTTAAATTATTTAAGCTTCAGCTATTGTCCCATAGGTGGTAGCTGAAAAGTATAGTTTCGATGTAACTTTTCAGTGGCTTTTCACAAAATGTATGAAATAACTATAATACTTTTAAACTATTAATAAACTATAATACTTTTTGGGTTAGTTTAATTTCAAGTTGAGGTGTAAACACAAAATGATTGAATGATTCTTTATTTCCACGAAACGCTTAGAAAAAGTAGAACTTTGCTAAGTAATTAAATATAAAACATATTTATTTAATTTTAATTTAAATTTGAAGCTATCTAAATTGTTAGAAGGAATTTTTTAACAAAACCTAGAATCAAGTTGTTACCTCAACCTTAAAAATGTAACTGCTTTTAATACAATGCTTTTAACTGTTGCGGAACCTTTAAAATTTTAATCTGTGTGGCGCATATAAAGGAACTGTACTCTTAACTTTCTCGTAGTACATATTAACGCCTAAATGTATTCAATACAAGGTCATTCAAGTTCCCATTGCTTTTTATAAACCGTTTACAGAATATCATAATATTAAATTATTGTAAATGGTATCTTCAATTCAAATTCCTTTAACACTAGGGTTTTTTAAATTTTATTATAATTAGAATTAAATGCAAATGTGTTCAAAACACTCGTATCACGGTTGATTATTGACGTAAGTTTACATGAACTATTTAATTAATCATTTAATGTCACGGTCATTTTCAAATACCATTCAAACAGGAGATAATTTAAAATATTTACTTAAGATGTTTAGTCAGACTAGTTTTGAAATTAAGTTTGTAAGGTCCGCTGTATAACGGAGTCCCAAAAATTAAATTATTTCAAACTCATTTAAACTCGAATCAAGTTTGATTCGTGTTAATCAAAACTAATCTAATCAAAGATAAGTTGGATAAATGCGACTTTATCAGGCTATCAATACAGTGATCACAACCAATATTTTGTTTTCCCACGATCAAACTAAATAATTTTAAGATCATTTGATTTAACTGTTGATACCCCAGATTAAAAGTATCAACATTAATCAGTTTACATTCTGAGCGATAGCTAAATGTAATCTTTACGATCATTAAAATTCCATCAAATTTTGCTTAAGAAAATTTCATTTCCATTAGCACATCAACATTTTAAAATTAGTTCACAATTTTAATAATAACACAGTCACAATCATTAAAAATAATATAGCTCGGCATAAATAATAGAAAAATATCCAATTGGACTTTACGTAGATCGTTATTTTGTTTTTAAATCTTACAATATTTTTATAACGGAAAATATAAATTCATAAAACATTTTTGCAAACTTCCTCATCCACAAAAAAAATTAATGGCCCGTAAAATTATTAATTAATTACAAGCAATCGCAGCGCACCAATCACATAAAAACCCAATTTGCCGTTCACTCAATGAAACATGACAGTAGATCGACTTACTCTAACCGTAAATTTGTCTATACATGATGGAATTACCGACCATGTCCATTATAATTATAGTTATTTATCGTTTGTTTTTCTATATTCGCTGTTGTTTAATTTATGTAAAATTGGATAAATTATAAATTTTAACGTACCGCGCTGACATCTATTACCGACTAGTCGGACTAACTTAAAAAAAAACGACGATCAAAATATTTAAAATGGTTAAAGTACTTACTCGTTTCGGAAATGTTGCATTGCGAATTGTAATAACGAATATTTTGTGACCGATTGTCCCGTAAACGATGTTGGCGATTGTTCGTTTTCATTTTGTGGTGACGACGATGCCGATGTGATCATCATATTGTCTTGATGATTAATCGAATTTTTATGATGATGATGAAGAAGATTATGGTCATTACGTGATTGTGTTTCACTGCGACCGGGCGACGATGATTTACGACCGTTCATCATACCACCGCCATTACTATCGGAATAGTCAATGTCGTGCATATCATTGTGTTGCATATTGTGATGGTGATTTTGTTGTTTATTATTTGATGATGATTCATTTCGATGTTGCGGCGATTGTGATAATGGTGCGGCTATTATGTGACCAGGCGTTTCCATACGTTCTAGCGGAACATTTAATGTTTGAGCTGCGGCACGGGCTCCCGACGATATTGTAGACGCTTTCGAATGTACCTGGAAAATAATGAAATGAGAAAATGTTATTATTTACAATGTTTTTAAGTTTCTTATTTATCAAATTACAACATAAACTCTATTGTGTTCAATATATTATGTCTTAACGTAAATTGTTATATATGGCGACAATTAAACTTTCGAGTGTACATAATTTATGCTTGTTTGTTAACCTTTTTTGTTTAGAAATTGGTCAACTTTATGTATTGTGTATTGTAAGCAGGGTGAACAAATTAAGAAATGTTCACACACAAATACACTGTTATGGGAATAAATCTGTTTGATGAGCTTACAAATTAAGTTGTATATGGAAACACGTTTCATGGTTGAATTAAGCAATTAAAGATTTACTGCATGACTTGACACAATCCAAAAGGTATAGGTAATTAAAAAAGTAAAATTACGTTGTATATAAATACGAACGAGTATAGTACGACCTAAATACCAATCAGTCATAACTTGACAATAATTTCACTTTATGCTGCAGTTAAAAAAGTCTCTATAGACTTGTAGATGCGCACCAATAATTGTTGCAACGTCTTCGAATAGTAAATGAATTTTTATCGACAGTAAAAGTTTTTTTTTTTTATATTATGAATTATTTTCGTTTAATTAATTTACTTAATTTAATTAAACCAACGCGTATACAATCGGAATTAACAAAAAAAAAAAAAAAAAAAAAAAAAAATCTCAAACAAAGAAAAGTGAAAAAAGAAATTATTGGAAAATTGGAATTTATAATTTTTCATTTTCACTTCAAATACAAAATATTGTAAAGTTTTGTTCAACCGGTTGTTGTACACACATATTTCTGCATATACAAATTCTGAATATATCGGGGCACTGGACATACAACATAAACATAAACAACTCTCACTTAAATCAATTATTTTGCTTTAATCGTTATTTCGATTAGGATATATACAGCATATCTAGATTTTATATAAAAAAAGCGACTAGAATGCTCATTGAAAGTCTATAAAAAGTAAATTAATATAAATAAAGTTTGGCGCCCAGTGTGGGGTTTGATTTATTCAATTATACAAAATATTGTATATAAAGCATAGTTGCACAAAATAAAAGTACTTTTACTTGCTACTGATTGGATTCGACATATAATTTGGTCGCAATATTTTTCGAAAATCACAATATTCGATAAACATGCTGTTATTTTTATGGCACCCAACATGGGGCCAAAAATAATTTCGTTTTGGAATAAAATACATTTATATTTTGAACATGTATTTCTGAACCTATACATTTAGGTTAAGATAAATAACGTTATGATGATGATGATGATGAGATGGACCCACAATACATTTTACTTATGTGTCTTATTTATTTTTTGTTCTCAATTTTTTCGATACTTAAGTTTTATTTGTGGTTAATTTATTCAGATGCATGGCATATAATTTTTGGAATCATTTTTGTTGATTAATTTGAGAAACTATACTAAAACCATAACTAACAGCAACAACAAGAAAAAAAAACTAATAAACAAATGAAAAAGAAAATGTTAAATCTTATCTTAATTCTCTTATTAATTTGATTTGGTTTGGTTTTTTTTTGTTAAAGAAATTCGTGTCAATGGTAGATGATCATATAATTATAAATGTTAAATTTTTGGTTTGAGGATGCATTAGAATTGGTTGGGTTACCGAAATATTGATTTTTAAGGTCAGTTATGTAGGGTAGGTTATATATATATATATATATATATATATATATATATATATATATATATATATATATATATATATATATATATATATATATATATATGTATATATATATATATATATATATATATATATATACATATATATATATATATATATATATATATATATATATATATATATATATATATATATATATGTTATTGAAATTTTGAACGAAAAATTAAGACAACGACGTCATATTTTTTTGCTGCGCAGATGGAAATAGAATAACTCCAAATTAGCACCAACAAATGTATATGAACAACCAAATAAACGCAAAATATTGCACGACATAAGTTAAAGCAGTGGAACGTTTCGACAAAAGACCAGTGGGCAATGGGACGATTTATTGGTCTACATTATAGTATCGAACGACCCTGTTCCATCAACCAATCTTCCAGCATTGGATGAGCTGTGCAAGTTACGCCTACTCCATCAAAACCACGGTCAAAATATGGTCTTCGAGCCAATCGCTCACCTGTAACATCACTCTCATTACTAAATCATCACCTTACTATTGTGTCTACTGTAAGGCTAAAGGTAACTCTTTAAGTCGATGCCATAAATTTTTACACAGGCCAATTGATCAACGTCGTAATTTCGTGATAGCCTCTAAATTATATTATGATGGTCTTCATCCTGAGCACGCAGTTTCTAATTCATCGCATCAATCACTTCTACACATCGTATCAGTTGAATCACCTTCCACACTGCCAAAAGTTTTGCCACCGAAAACTACTATGGAGGGAGAGCACCCATCAGTTTGAACAAGTATTTGCTAGTGCCAAAACCAATGTGGTTACACCATTACTTATCTATTTAGCAACTGAATCAGTCAAGGTCATTGACCTTTCGTAATTAAACTTTATGGCCGAGTCGTTTTCGTCGCTTTTGAACCACTTCCATGTAGCAAGCACCAAAATTTACGGAATTGGCTCTAATTTTGTCTCGACTTTGTCCAGTGCTACTATAACATTGAAGTGAAATATTACTAACTTACGAAACCACATTGGACATTCAATTTCTGCCTAAAATAACGAACTACCAACGAATTGAGTCACTTAAAAATATGAAAGTTTTATTCCATTCCGCCCAATACTAAACTCGCCGAACCTGAGTTTTTTAATAGATTCGACGAATCTGAGTGTAAAGGCTCTTCAAAAATCACAACTGATCCATCAGTGAAATTCCCCGAACTATTCGTAAGTTATTTAAAATTCATCGAAGTGTATTAGATGCCAAAACACCTGGTGGCTATCGGACATTATAACATCACTACCCCAAACTTTTACTTTTTATTTACAATTGTGGTTTGCTTTCGACGACACGAGTACGCTTTTAGTGCTAACATTGCTATGTATCGGCAAATACGAGTCCACGAAAATTACCCAAAATTTCAATTTAAATTGTGGCAAAATTCTCTGGCTGAACCATTGTCGATTAATAAAACTTAAATCTATTTATAATAGAGCTAAAAGATGAAATTTTAACCGTCCAATATAGTCACTAACACTAATAGTGGAGCAATATCGAAAAATTCATCTAAAATCCTAGAAAATATCTTACCTGAACATAAAACGGCTCAGTTTAAATTCGACAAAGATGACATGATCAAAACACTAAGAGTTTGTTGGTGTCGTATTTATGATCCGTTCAGTCTATTGACAATTGAAATAGTTTTGGGTAAACTGCTTATCAATCCTAGTAGTCATGGCAATTGAAAATTAATTGGAATCAATTACTGCCTCAGAGTTTGCACACCTATTAGCAAACGTTTTGCCACTTATCAAACAATTGCCACTTATATAACACAACCAAACCATTTAATATCCAAATACATGGATTTGCCGATGCCAGTGAACCCGCATATGAAGTGGTGCTATACGTTTGTAGCTCGACTATTGATGGTGGCGTCTCTGTCAAAACCCTGTGCTTGAAGTCAAGGGTAGCTCCAATTCTCACAATATTACCGCGCCTCGAATTATTTGCCGTGGTTCTAGTCGCTTAACCATATGAAACAAGGTTTCCGAAAGCCTGAACTTTCATGTAGATTTAACGTTTTATTGGTACGTCTCTACAATGGATAAAATCATGTCTGTCCAAATGGAAAACTTTTGTACCACATAGAATAAAAACAGTGCAAGAAATTTTGAGAATATACAATTGGCTACACGTACCAAACAAATACAATCCAGCAGACCTGATATATCAAGGTATGGACAACTAACTAACTGATCTCTCCAAAATTACAAGTGGAAAGTGAAATTTGTACGCAGCCGTTGCAACGTGATAAGTGGCCGCTAGAGAAAAAAACTAAAGAGGTGCAAGAACGACTAACACATATCGAGTGTGAGCTCTATAATGAACAAAGTTTAAAATATCAGACAAACACTTCAGTTAAACGATCTCGTAATTCATTTAATAGCGGCAACCGCGCTAACCAAAACTTCCAATGTTTTGGCTGAACTAAAACATTTAAGAGCAAAAGCTGTCATGACGCATGTAAATTATTGTAAACTGTGATGCTAAATTACTGAACACAAGCAGTATTTCGTGTAGCGAAAACAAACGACTTCAAAACTCAACATGATTGGTTGAGTGAGATCAAAAAATATTTAAAATGTCGATGTCATTAGAATGAGAAAAATGTGAAAATCACTCGTTTTTGTTTGGTGAGAGTGATGTCACTGGAGATAAATTACATGAAGGGCATGCTTTTACATTAATGCAATTACACGAATTGCAGCTAGAATGTGTGACAGTAATTTGTCAGCCTCCAAATTCAACCATTGTACTACAGCCTTGTGATCAAGGAACCATAATAAGAATTTAAAATTGTTTTACAAAAAATTTCTTGGGTTGACCTGTCACCCGTCGTGTAGTGACGGTTAAGGTGTTGGCTTAAACACACCGCAGGGGCGAGTTCGATCACCACCCTCAATGCCAAAATTGCCAATCACCTAGAACGATCACCAATTGTATAAAAATATGGCGTGAAAGATCTTGTAAAAGATCTCAATCTGTAAAAGATCAATGTTGGAATGTAATGCTGTTAAAAAAATTTCTTTAGTTAAAGTTTGCCTCAAAATATCATGTTCGTAGATTACCTGAGTAAAATCTGTGATATTATATAATTCACAACCATCCAAGAAAATGATAATTGATTTAATGAGATCTTTATTCTCTATTATGTTCCAGTTAATAAATCCAGGAAGCATAAAGGAACCCAGAAACTGCTCGATAAGTGCACTTGCTGGATTTACGTCAATTTATAAAAGTTCAACTCTAGCGAGTCGTCATATATGCACAAAAGGAGAAAAAAGAAAGGAAAGAAAAACTTTAGGAAAAACTGAAATAAAAAATAAGTTTCATATACAGGAAAACCAATTCCTACTAAGGAAAACCTGATCGAACAACTGAGATTTTACACTTTAGTTGAATTTAGAATAATCTTTAGAAAAAGTTGAGTATAGAATAATCTTCCGAGCAATGCAATTTTGTTCCTGGTTTAATTCGGTTGCTTTATAGAGATTATTAAAGCAAAAGCACTGCTGAGATTGAAAAGGTCATTCGATGGCACGAAAAATTCAAAAAACATCAAGGAGTTCGAACTTTGACGGTATCCTGTGAAAAAATGTCAAAGGAATATTTACAGAAGAGAATCCAAAACATTGGGTTTTTGGGATTTCGGTAAAACCAAACTTGGGCCTTTTCCAAAACCAAAACCCGGTTTTTAATTTCTTCAAAAAGTACAGTTGCTAACTGACGAATTGGAAACTGACAAACATGATAATTGCGAAGTCAAAAACAATTTCGGTGTTTCCTTTGATGGGAATAAAAGTATGGAAGCAGAAATTCTAAGTTATTACCTTCAAAGTTAGAATGGTTGCGTTATTATTTTTAGACGTTCAACAAACAAAAATAACGTTATTCTCCAGAAATATGTCAAAATACAATTGAGACATTTAATTTTGGCTTAACATAATTTTAGATTCCAAAATAAGATGAAACAGTCTTGTTATGATGCTGGAACGATTTTATCTTTTGTGTATATGCATTCAAAATAGTTTAGTTGATCTAACTGCCTTTTTCTCCGAACAAGAATTACAATAGAGATTCTACTCTTCTGAATTCTGTTGCTACCTTTAATTTTCTTTTGACTAAATTGCATGAAATAAAAACACAATTTTCACTGGAAATAAGAATTTCTTTTTTTAGCCGAATTAAGGAAAGACGTACTCATCTAACAAGTCTGCTATAGTACTTGCATAACCGATATCAAATACAGAATCAAGAAAAATATTCAACTTAAATTTTAAAAGGTATAGTAACGTTGCTTCAGAGAACTGAAGTTTTGGAAGGTAAACCTTATGTAAATTTACAAAACAGACAAAGATGAAGATGAATGTATTATACAGTAGAAAATAAAATTCCAGCAATTAAACAACAACTTTCAACAAGTTTTGTCTAAAAAAACGTTACAACATAAGGATGACAATCTATCTTTACCGCTGATTCAACATTAACGTTCATGGTTCGAAATCTCCAAAATAATTACAGAATTTTTAAGCCGGCAAATCCCCTAGCTGATGAATCAGTTGACAATTTTACGATCAGGCAGAGACTAACGATAATGATTTGGAGGATATTACCGAATATTCTGCAGTGACAGTTGAAAAAACTTAACATATTGAATTAAATAACTATGATTGTAAAACTGAAAAGCAACCTTTTGCTTATAATAAACTTATATATATGTATATATATATATATATATATATATATATATATATATATATATATATATATATATATATATATATAATATACGTATAGCGGTGAACTCTATCGACTAAAATTAGCATTAAAATGACGTTATTAAAACATTAATTATTTTTTGCATAATTATTTGGCTTTCGAATTTTATTTATTTTATGCAAAAAATCATTAATTTTAAATAGTTTTCACTATAGATAAAAAATTAACCGTTGTATGAAAATAACATAAATACTTATTATGCAACACACTATAATATATAAAATATAAATACATACATATACATATATGATTAATTATATGTGAAAATATATCATGTTTCGCTGTCAACAAGTAAGTTTTGTGCGGAAGTTTCCGCAATTCTTTATTATGATAATATTATTATTAAAAAATTTGCAAATGATCTTTGGTTATTCAACATTAGAAAATGTTGGTCCATTATGTTTAATAAATCACCAATATGGTGGCGAGAAAGGCAATGCACTGCAAAATATAAATATAAGCGAATGTTATATAGAAGAACGAGTCAGATTATATTATATGATATTAATTTTCACTAATTAAAGTTTTATTGAAACTAATTGAACAAAATTATATATTAAATTATGCTCGAGTGCTTTAAATTACACTCAACTGTTTACACAGTTTTGCGGATAATTATAATTTTGCAAGCAGGTTAAGTAAACCACTCTCATGTTTAAAATATTCACATTAAAATAAACATTTCAACATAAATATAACAACATATAAACTTTTTAACATATAAACATTGGTCAATGTTTTGCTCATATTTATACTGGCATGTCACTTAAATTGAATATGAAAATATGCATTTTAACATTTCAACAGTTCATAAACATAAACATTTTATGTCGTTCGAGTTAAAAAAAAATTTAATATTAGTTTTTATTTTTATCTGTAAAATCTGGCTTAAGTTAATTTTATGTAACTTAAGTCACTTAATAAAACTAAATAAGACAATTTCAACTTCAATGACTTGTTTAAGTCATATATGGCTCACTTAAAAAATAAAAATTGTATTACTTAAGTCACCTGCTTCCACTACTAATGAATTTACTTGAAATTTAATCCGCTTAAGCCATTCATATTGCAAGTCATAAGCTCAAAGCTACAGATCATCAATATATAACTTAATACATGTTGCATTAGTGAATTAGTCAATTTTTTACAAGTAAAATCAAGCTTAAGTCACTTTTGTGTTACTTAAGTATAAATTAGCAATTTGACATTTACAACTTAAACTACCTATTTAAGTCATTTCAGTTTTTTTATTTAAAAGATTTAAACACCTACTACTAGTAAATTTAGTTTACACCACTTAAGCCATTCATATTGTTAGTTATAAGCTCTGCATTGCTAAATTTGTTTAAGTTTAACAAATTTAACAAATAAAATTTAGCTTAAATCACTTTTGTGTGACTTACTTTATTTAATCAGCTTAAATGAAATATTTATAGATTGCTTACTTAAATCACATAGGTCTAGCTTAACCAAGTAAAAATAGTCTTATTACTTAAGTCAATAAGACATAAGTAGATTTATACTTAAGTAGATTTATTGAAAATAGAAACCATACTTATGCCATCCATATTGCTAGTCATAATTTCAAAACTTAAGTCACTAAAAACATTTAGCATAAGTAAATAATTTTAATTTTAACAAATAAAATCAAGATTAAATAACTTTGTCTCCCAATAAACGTAAATGATAAGTTTATTGCTGAAATAATGTTTCAGCCACTCACGCATGTCTTGTCTTAACCAAATTACAATTTTATTACTTAAGTTTCTTAAATCACATAAGTCATTGATATTGATTAACACAAAGTTTAAGTCACTCATTTATAATTTTGACTTTTTACTAAAAGTAGATTTAAAAGTTTACATTAATTGGCTTAAGTGTATATTGTTAGTCATTAGCTCAAAGCTTAAGTCGATCATCTTTAAATTAATGCACTTGAATTGTTAAATTTGTTTAATTTTAACATGTAAAATGTAGTTTAAGCCACTTTTGTGTAATTTAATCACCTTAAATGAGACATTTACAGATTAATCTATTTGCTCAAATTACATATATTTAGCTTAATCAAATCAATATAGTGTGTTTTATTACTTAATCTATTCATATTGCGTCATAATTTCAAAACTAAATTCAATCATCTTCACAAATAAAAACAAGATTAAATCATTTTGTCTACCAATAAACTTAACTGATACGTTTTAAGCTGAAATCGTTTATGTACAGTTTAAGCCACTTGCACATGTCTTGCTTAACCAAATTAAAATTATATTACTTAAGTTTCTTAGATCAAATAAGTTATTTATATTGCCAGTGATTAAGTCACTTATTTATAACTTTGAATTTTTACTTAATTAGATCTAAAATTTTAGCTTAAGTCACTTTTGTTTAACTTATTTCATTTTAAAAGCGGAAACATTTACATTTCTAGCTTAACCAAATTAAAATAGTATATCCTTTTAATTAAGTCATCCACTTCTTGTAGGTTTACGTAAAATTGAAACAACTATAAGCTCAAAACTTAAGTCACTCATTTAAAACTTAAAACATAAGTTTTATTTATTTTTTTTTTCTTAAATTATTTATTTATAGCGTCAAATCACTCATTTATACTATATTACATTGAGCCGTTATTGAATCATGGCATAAACCAACTTTTTCACTTAAGTCATTCAGTATTCTGAAATTTGACATTTTAGGCTTAAGTCACTTTTTTACAGTTTAGTTAAATATTTAATTATGCTTAATTAAAATAAAATATTATTACTTCTCTGAGGTCAGTATTTTCCATTTATTTTTGATTTAAGTCATTAAACGTATGTCACTTATTATATGTTATATCACTCACTTTTATTTAAGTCACTTCAAGCTTGGATCACGATTATTTTTAAAATTTACTGATCGATAGTCGTCAAAAC
Source organism: Tipula confusa (assembly GCA_963556175.1). Classification (NCBI taxonomy): domain Eukaryota; kingdom Metazoa; phylum Arthropoda; class Insecta; order Diptera; family Tipulidae; genus Tipula; species Tipula confusa. Next base: position 217,894,855 of record OY744476.1, read on the forward strand.
TTTTATTTATACTATTCAGCTTAACCAATTTTAAAATGGTTGAGATAAATAATTTAAATTAAATTTCTGAAATCAATGAGGCAACAAGGCATGTTTCAACTTTAGGTGTCATCACTTTTTCAGTCAAAATATTCACAATCATATTCAGTGATAGATATATGCATATTTGTATTGAATGTTCATTGAAAATTATTTTGAAAGTATTTTAAGTCATCATGGTCATGAAAATGTTGTAATCTTATTATAGCCGATGTGCGCATGTGTCAATTGATGAGCCAACTTCCATTACAATTTCTTTTACTTTAAAATTAAAATTTTGATTCATTTTTAGAGATTTGCCAAGCTAAGGCTATAGGCCAACTTTTTGTGCACAGGGTAAAATCAGAAAGGTAAATGAAATGTTTTTTTTTTGACGTTCCAGTGGTTTTTTGTTAGTTTCTTTATAATCGAGGTGAATGTTCATTTCTATTGTAATAACTAAAATTGTTTTTGTCTCTAATCAGAAAATGAAATTCATTGACAATAATAACGGTGTACACATGTCGAGAGTGACAAGCGTTAACACCTAACAAATTAAGAAACAAGCTGATTATAGTAATTTAGATGGCAACAACGACGTTGTTGTGTATGTTTTTGAATCGGAAAGTACCAATTTGAATTTCAATAGACCGGGATCTAAAGAAATTTTAACATGATCGTTGATGATGCTGTATATGCAACTTTACCATCGATAAAGTATACTATAATAAAGAACATATAACAAAATTGCAAGAATTTGTCGAAATGAGGTTCACATTTCGTGAGATTTCCAATCGCCGAGCTTAATAAGAAGCATGTATCGAAATTGCAAGAATTTTGGCACCCAATAACCTTTGTAACTGTTATAGCAAGAAAATGCAATTAAACTTATTGGATTAGCTTAGGTATCTATCTAATTTTGATTTTTAATTTGTTTGATATTAGTACAGGTTTTAGTACATTTTAAATATTTTTAGACGTTGTACACGTTTTCGTACATTTTTACAAATTTTAAATGTTAATCGATTTTTGTTTTGATAAACTTTGCCATTAAATAAATTTTGGATTACTATCAACAATTGTCAGGGAAAAATGTTTTTTGCCTTCTATTAGGAATATACATTTAATTAAGTTTTAATTACGAATTCCTTTGAATACAAAGGAATTAGTACTTGCAAGCTGAGGTAAATATGTACTAAAAGTGTATTGAGTTAACAAATTATTCGATAATCCTAGACTTCGCTTTTAAATTAATAAGAATTTAAAACTAAATTTTAGTACACGTTTTAAAATAGCACGTGATTGAAATAATTTGTATACTAAAAATGAGACTCCTTATGATTCAGAAAACATTTCTAAAAATCTTCGTCAGACTGCATAAACTGCAAGAAATGAGTGATATAGAAATACTGATTAAGTAAGCCTAAATATGAGTTAAAACACGTTTTAGTACACTTTAATAAATTTTAAAGTCGCTGTTAAGAGTATAATCCAGCAAACTGCTAAAACTCCTATTTTAAGGCTCCAAGCTAAATCATGGCTGTTCCATTTATCATGGCTGATAAACAATGTATTTTAAACATCGGTACTAAACTTTTAGTACTACGGATTGTAGAGATATTAAAATTTAGACAATTCCTATAATTAGAGTGATTAATTTTGTGATAATCCGATGGTTCATTCAACCAATATACAACTTTTGGATGCATTGATTTCAAATTCAATCTGATTATCTCATCGCTTTCACTAATTTCACTAAGCATTTTTTTTTTTTTTTTTTTTTTTTTTTTTTTTTTTTTCAAGATATAAACTCAATTTTCAAAATTACATCAAATTGAAGAACGCGCGTATATTTATATACATAAAATTAATGAGGCATTCGATAATGATCAAAAATCAAAAAAAAATAAAAAAAATTAGAAAATGTGTCAGACTATTATAATATTTTTTCTCGATCACTAAACATATTTGCGCATTGTGTTTTCCTTCAAGTCAAAGTCAAGTTTACATATATATAGTCACTAATTAAGTTCAATGTCGTTAAAATGCAAAATCGGTATGTTGTTTGAAAAGTGAGAAAATGACCACAAGATTGAGTGAGCTAAGACATTATTGTTATTAACTTTACAGTTATATCATAACGCAAAAATTTATACATTTTTCCGATTTTCCTGTTATCTTTCTTCACCAAAACAAAAGCGAACATAACTTTTGTAAAGTATTAGAAATTAGATCAGCACTCTTGCACACCGTCGTGTCGTTACTTTCAATGAATTTCTAAAACAATAGAACTTAACGATCACATTAACATGCCAACGATAGGTTAAAATGTGCTAAATGTAACAAGAACTACTAGTCTTGTATACAGACATACATACACTTAGCTAGTGTAATATAGCATTCTTTAAGTAAATTAAAACTAAACAAATCACAGCAATAAATTACACAAGACATCGATTGTAAAAAAAAAAAAATATTTTCTTCTTAATGAAAATCTAGGTGATCTGTTTTTCTTCATATAGTTAAACGAGTTTTTTTCATGTTTTTACAGAAACAACATCACAACACTAGATGAATTTGTTAAACATCGACAGTCGTCTGTCTTATTTATATAAAATGTCCAAGAACTATATTAGGGCATTAATATGATGTGTCCTATATATATATTATATATAAACAAACCTCAGAATTTTCTCGTAATGTTTCGAATCGGGCTAGAATTTCTTTGACCGAAACTTTTGGTTCGATCGGTTCTTCGATTATGGTTTCCATGCGACCTGCCGAACCCGAGCTGGCAATACTGCTGCGACGATTTTTCGTCGACGAATTAATCGATGATATTGTTCCATTACCGTTTAAAATTGGTTGTTGCTGTGACGCAATTATGGTCGATATGATTGGTTCCTCTTTTATTTCATCGCAACCCGAATGATCTCGTTTTTTATATCCACAATTTTTATAATCACATTTACGATGTGATTTTTCGAGATACGCTTTAATGATGGGTTCGTGCGCCGGTTGAACATCGTTAAATTCTTCGATATCACTTTTACGATGTACTTGCGCATGCGTTGTACCCGTTATATGTGTTAAATCGGATATTGAATCAGAATCGGATAGATTTTCGATTTGTTCTTCGCTACTATCCTGATCCGACGAATTTGCCAGACTATCTAACGACGACGAACGATGAAAATTATCTGATGATTTTTTATCCCGATTACTATTATCACTATTATTATTATTATTATTATTATTATTATTATTATTATTATTGCTACCATTCAACTTTTTATCATTTGTCGAAATGGGACTAGGAGTTGCTATCGAATCATAGCATTTATACGAATTCGATGGATCGCGAATTTTCATTGTTGCTTTAATTTGTTTACTATTGCTATGAACAAAACTATCCAATGGCCTCATTATACATAAAATCACTAAAGCATAATTCGAATTTTTATTTTTAAACACTAAATTAACAAAACCAACACCAAAAAAATTTATATTTTTTTTTCACTCAAAACTTAAAAACTATATAGGATATATATATCACGATCACGCACAATAAATTACCACGAATAAATTCTCACTATATTTTTGTACTATCCACTTTTTTGTGTATATATAAAACGATTTAATCGTAACGAAACTAGGTCTTAGACTAAACGTTATATTGTTTTTTTTAAGTTTTACGAATTTTTTTTTTTTTTTTTATATTTTGTATAAAAATGAAAATAATAGTAAATAGCAAAGCGGATAGTGTTATTGTGGTGAAGAGAAATAATTATGATAGTTTGGAGAGATGGTAAAAATTATAAAAAAAAAATTGATGATCGCGATCATAACATAAATCGTATATTTCGTTTCTTTATGCTTTGGAAGAAATATGTAGATGTATGTATGTAAGAAAAGACCGTTGTGCAACACACTTTATAATTTAATAAATTATGGTTAACTTTATTTCGACGAAATATTAAAAAATTACTGGACGATCAATTTAATATACTGTAATATCATTTTCATTGAAACGAACTTTAATTCTAAATGAAAATGTAAATATTTGTCACTCAAACGTCAATAGCACCATACAACGGACGTTCACTTTCAATTTATTATTTGTCAATAATTCAACCGCACCAAATACATTAGAATTCGTTGAACGCCGACAAAATTTACTTTCACACTAACAAAACTTAATTTATGGATGATATCATGATCGAATGCATACATTTTTGAAATTAGTGCAAAAAACTGTATAAAATTGACAGAAATGTTTTTCAAAATTCATTAGATCGTATCAACAGATTTTGATAATTTATATTGATCAAATTGCGATATGCAAAATTTTAAAAGTTGCTGATAGTAGTTGTTAACGGTTTTTACAGGTCATTGGATCGTAATTACATATCACAAATCAGACTAGAGTTCGTATAACATCAGTTTCATTTGCATCTTCCAGATCAATCAAGGTTTATTGTACTTATAGGCATTGGAAACTATTTCAGAAAATAGTCAGTGACAAAATCAGTTTTCAAGTGCCAGTTAAGAATTCAGCACAATTGGAGCACAATTAGAACTATACTTAACAATATTATATAACAGGCAGCCTGGGATAAAACGCATAATAGTCAAAAAAGAACTCGAACACATATCAACGTTTCTTTGGAAGTTAGAGAATTGGTTAGAGTAAAACGTAAAGCACGAAAAATATGGCGGTGAAATCGAGCTCCACAAAGTAAAACTTTTAAATAAAGAAAATAACAATGAATCGATTCAAAATTACTTTACTGGCCTTACTGGTCAAAAAGATACAGATTATTCCTTCTAGAAAGCAACAAAAAGTGTAAATTGACCTAAAACGCAAGTACATGCAATAGCACATTTTTTAAGTGGATTTCAATCAATGAATATCCGATGATCTCACGAGTTCAGTGGTATCAAAAAAATGCATGTTTGAGGATAACGCAGGCAAAGAGTGCTATGCCATGGCAATCGGAGCAATCCTTGACAGAGCAGAGTGACACCGAGATTTAACCGACTGGCTATATTTTTGTGAACCACTTTTTTGTCGTTCGCAATGACTTGGAATAATAATGTCCGGTGACGAATTTTAGCTGAGCTATGAAGAATGTGTTGAAATAGGGACCAAAAGACAAATCTGTAGTAAACATTAACGAAAGAGCACGTGCTATCGAGTGTAATGCATTTGACGTATTTGTCTGCATCTACAAGCTCGCCACATGCTTGAAAAATACCCCATTTACTCTCGATTAGAACTTGTGAGGCTCGATAACATATTCCAAACGAACTTCCATATGAGCGAACTAATTGTGCAGATCAAATGCTTAGGACCGCCGTATACTAATTCGTAACATGCAGCTGTAATGATCTTACCAGAGAACACCAAATTCGTGCAAAGTTGATCACCGATGGAGATGCCAACAAGGATACCAAAACTGTTGAAACATATATGAATGAACTCCTTGTGAAGTATTCGGTCGTCGTAAGCCGTCACTTCATGATTCGACTCACCACCATGATGGTTTTGCCAATAATCGAACGGTTCGATTCTCAGAGAAAAGGTGGTGGATTATTGAACGCCCAAGGGATTCCCAAATCCCTTGCCTGTTTGGGTCTAAAATCTACAAAACAGAGACATGGCATGTGATTTATCTGACGACCCTGAAATTCAAGGTCTGATACAAGGTATTCGAGAAAAATGCTATGTATATTACCAAGTCCTGCTCACCGAGCAATTGGCGCAGTGGTTAAAGCTGCGGTGTTTGGGACGGGAGGTACCGGGTTCGAATCCCAACGGGGGAGGGTTGCAAAAGGGATTTTTCATCACTTGATTACGATCGGTGATGACGATGAACACAACTATGACCCCCCGTTGGAGTGCAGAATTCATGGGCCGAACCATCGTCCATGCCAGTACAGGCTGGCTGGAGCAATGCAATGTGCAGATGGATATTTGAAACGCGAACCTGTATTCGCGCGTCCTCGATTAGGCTAGTAATGGCGTAAAGTAGGACGTTAATTAACCGCGAAAGAGTTGGGTGAGCTTCGGCCCCAAAACAGATTGCATAGAAATAAACAAACAAACAAACAAACAAACAAGTCCTGCTCAAAGAACGATTCGATGGATGTCTTCCGGTTGGCGAAAAGCTATTCGAAAAATTTTACAAGATATAAGCAGTATAGCCCAGCAAATCTTTTTATAAAGATTCTGAATGGGAGCAACACATTTTTAACTATTACTTCTTTAGCCTAATTGTCCAATATTTACAGTTCCACGATGAAAATGAATTATTGGCAGACTATTACAGGAAGTTAAAGGTAGACTTTAGGAACCAATATTGGTGAGAAAAGATTAAGCTTCAAACCTTGTTTATGGCAATTTACCGGACACCACACCGACTATTGGAAAATGCGACTAATCAGACAAAGCACATCACCAAGCAGCTCGACCAAGAAGAAGATTCGGTGCTGATACAATGGAGAAAACATTCGACGAAAAACCGGTGCACACACTGGTGTCGCAGCTGAACTGATACTGCTAAATCTCAATGAAGGTACTGCTAAATCTCAATGAAACTGATACTGCTAAATCTCAATGAAACAGTTGTAACTGCAATGGCAAAACATGCTTTGACGATTGGTCCTTACGAGATGCTCATTGCTGACATAAACATTTTGCTTTTTGGTGACTTAAAGGAGCTCCCACCTATTCAAGGCAGAACCGTTTTTACCCAAACAAAAAGCTCAGCACCAGCAACTCATTTGTTGTGTACTTTTTCTGTGAAATCGTTCAAAATAAGCGACAACAAGGAGGCACAACTTTCCAAGTTGGAGTTCCAAGTTGGTGAATTAAAGCCGGAAAACGTAAAAATTAATTTTAAAAAAATTGACAAAAACCACATGCAGTTTGACGGTCAGTTGATCGAATTGTCGATGCTTCCAAGAACATAAGTGTTATCAGCTGAGTCGAAGGATACATAGTAGGTTTTGCTGATAAAATCGCACTATAAGGATAATTTTACTTATGGAACTTTCTATCTCTCTGAAAATAACTATAAGGTAGAACTATATTTGTAACAATAAAATTAGGTACCCAGCGTTATTGATCTTGATCCCGTAACCATCATCTAAATAAAGGTAATATTATTACAGTGGAGAAAAGTATTCAGAAACATTAAATACTAACTATTGGCCGCCAAGGTGACAATCGGGTCGATCTCAATAATTATCTTACTTATCTTGATCAATATCTTACTTTCTTGTTCTATCTTTTCAAGTTTTAATTAAAAAGTGGTGTAGGGTGGTTCCGGCGACTTTCGAGAGATCCTGCTTAAAGCTTAGTTCAGCCTTCCATCTTAGTTCAGCCTTCCATCATTCACGCTTTTTCCATCCATAAATTCGCTTTGCGGTTCTCCTTGTACGGACCGCTTTGTTCTTCCTTGCGATTGTAAAACCTGTTCACACTTTTTTACATACTATATTCTGTTGTTCGACAGCAAGACGACACTTCTCTTTAAACCAATCATTTTTGGGTTTAATTTTATAATCCATAGTTATGTATGGAAGTAAAAACTCGATTTTATTGCTGTGAAACATTGCCAAATCCTGGTAAGTCCGGTAAATCATTTAAACAAATTACATCGCTAATTCTAAGTTGTTGTACCCTAAGGTCCACCGTTTGTGCATTTTCTGGCTACTTTTCCTCTGCTAGCAAGAACTGCTTTATTCTTCTGTATAGGATTAATCATCGGTTGTTAAACCCGATATGTCCATATGTTCTTTTTTAATGGCCTAATACCATATCATTATGGTCTAATATTTTAAAATTAAAATACTTCCTCAAATTGTATTTATATATAATTAACCGACATTTAAATTTATTTTGTCTCAATCGCTCGGTGTCATAATCAACTGCACTTTATACAACGTACATTAAAGTTTTAATGAACTCTCACTTTTTTATAACATAAGCAATCAAACATAAATTTATTAATGTACTTTACGAAATCATTAAGAAATAAAATGCATACACACTTGCGCATATGCATAGCTGAATCCATTCCGTACTCCGCAACATTGGGTTATACTATAGTTGTATTTGTCGACATCGACGATCGTTTCGACGGAACATTTTATTAGGCCAAATATACTATACAAAAGGTTGATCATCAATGTCATCCACAATAACCTAATTTCAAACAAATTAAATTATTGCGATCATTCAACCGATGCTGCATTACAGTAAACCTAATGACCGTTGGCTAATTACAATTACATATATGTATATATTACTCGAATTAAGTAATTAAATATCAACGCAGGGGAGTATTGTATAGCCGATTACCAACATTAAATGTACGCGGCGGGTGATTTTTTTGGCCACCATACTACATGCAATGCATAACATAACACGAATACAGACTCATACTTTATACGTACAAACAATACATAAAACGAAATTAGAGCGTAGCTTATTAACCTCACATAATATAAGTGTGCGAGGCTTAATGAATAAACATATGTTAATTCAAAGATGAATTTAAGATTAAGACGCCGTTGTTATAAAATGAGCAATTTATATTTTAATTTGTGCATCGATGTCGTTAATTTATGTGATTTTATCACTAAAATATGTGATATGCAGAATCTAAGATAATTTTGATTCTGTTTTGCGATTTTTATTTATTTTTTCTTAATCGAATTCAAACATAAATCAATTTGACGTGAGATAACCTATAAATGTCAAAAATAACAAAATAAAAAAGTAGAACAATTCCATCAACATGCGGCTAGAAATAATTTAGAGATTAATCGAGTTGCAAATGAGCATGTTAATAATAATTGGTTTTTAGAAGCCATAGCTGGTCCGTACCGTAATAAGATTTTAGCTTCATTCTAGACAATCAAAAGAAATAAAGTTGTTCTTTACAGGAATACTCATCAAATTTCAAATTCATAAATTACGTTCATCGCTACCGTTTCATTTATTATCGTGCACTTGATACTTCTTCTGTGATCGCTAACTTGTAGGAAAATTACTAACACAGCTTAGCAATTTCCTATGAATGATCACATGATTATGAATTTGATATTCATTTTTGAATGTCCCGAGTCCCGAAGAAATGTGCACATGTCAATTTGACCTGACGAATGTTATTGGGTGTATATAGAAAAAAATGTGCTTGTCACAACGAGACCGTGCGCGATCATAGAGTACAAGTTTATCGGTCACTAAGTTTGGGGCGGACATCAAACAATGGTGTCAAACGTGCCTGCAGGACCCATATGCCAATCGTAATCTTCGTGTTCTGATACGTAATTAAACGATTAACTGGTTTTTGAGCTCATAATATTCTACTATCATACCAACATATTTAGCAATTTCAAATTCTAACCGGTACTAAAGGTCCTTGCAGGGATGTATAGTATTATCTCAGGTCAATGGATAAAGTGTAGGACCTATCTTGGGCAATATGAATTTTGACTAACCACCTAAAGGTTGTCATGACATAGAACGAAATATTTGTTACCCTCTAGGACAATCCAGGACAATCCGTGGGTGCGCTCCTTTTACTGGTTGTTTTGTCATTAAATGTGTCTACCTTTGTTAGTTTATAGAAAAATCCCAAAACATCCTTAAGTGGTGTTTAGATTGAAATATAGAGCAAGTTAGTTGATGGCTGGTCATCAGCCCGGTTAGTGGCCAATATGTTTGATTGATAATTAATTTCTCTCTCGAATTACAAGATATAAAAGAAAATTAATCCACTAATTACTCCACAGACGCTTTTACCATAGTTATGATTACGAAACGGTAGCTTAATCTGGAACCTACAAGCGCGCATCATTAACGAGAGAAGGAAATAACTATAACAGCTGCAAAATATTAGCACAGTCAACTGTTGACATTTAGAACATAACCAACAAAAAGTTCTGACAGTTCGGTTGGTACTATTCGAATAAAAAAAGCATCAATGAGAACGTCTCAACATTACTTGAATTGCGCGGGAGGCAAAACTACCAATCTACACATAATTTGGTGTGTGCGGATTCAAGATATGATGTATCCAGGCATCATATAAAATCAAAATCCAATAAGCTAAGTTTTGTCAAAACTAATTCATGATCAAGCTGGTCAAAGGATTTACTAAAATCCATATACTCCACTTGAACATTGTGTCAATTGAGTTTTGTTTCAGAGAAGAAAATTGCATTGCTTCGAAACCAACTACATAGAAGCTAAGCAAATTTCTTCTCTAAAATTAGATTAGTTGTAGCAGATCTTCTTGAGAAAACCCCATGTAACGAAAGATGGTATCAAATCAAATCCTGCACTTTTTTTACAAAAAAACCATGGAATTCAGAGATGATATCTTTAATATGCAAAAAGAACTTTTGCAAATTTTCCCAAAAATGTCAACAAAGTTTGAGGTATTATTTTTTCATACATATAAGTATCTTCAAAGAAATCGGCAAAAAGACTGCAGACATCTTGAAGATTATCACAAACTTCCTGTTCCAAATAGATAGCGGACAGAAAATCGCTTTAAATTTTAGTTTATCATAAATAAGATGTAGTCACCATTTAAAAGTCATAGAAATGTGATTTAGTTGTTTCGTTAACTAACTCACATTATTCAAACAGTACAGTTATATATCCCAAAGACAAATTTCCTTTAATCCGATCTTTAAAAAAATAAGTGTTAGTGAAGGTTCAGTCACCCGGCCCTTGGATAGAAACAATTTACAATTGCTATCCCCGGTATGACAGTCATCTAATTTTGAACAACTGTAGTCCACCATTGATTCAGTGGTAACAGATGGATCAATACGACTAACATAAACGTGCATCTTATTTTCTATAATGGCTAATTTAATAGAATCAACAAGCAACCTGGCACCAATTAGACTTAGACGTTTCCAAACCGGATTATTTGGGACTATTTCTGGAGCAATGCAATGTGCACATAAAGAAAAAACAAGTGACTTGTGATAATAATAAGGAGATATTAAAACAAGTATTTATCAGATTGGCTGAAAAATCAGGAATTTGATTCTAGTTATGTTCATGAAAAAAGCAATCCCGACGCATATAACAGCTTGCAATCTTCAGCTTCTCCGTAATTTTAATTAAATATAATTGTAGTTAATCATAATTAATATGCACGTACGAATTCGGTTTAAAAATTACTCTCGTAACGAACATATTCTCCAGCAAGTAAACATAATTTGCCTGCCTCATTCACTAAAAATCAATTATGCATCGTCACTGATTGATTTGCGAACTACAATATACATAATTAAATTATAGAAAATAGTAAACAAAGCACGATAATAAGGTAATATAGTTATTGCTTCTAAGCCATAATAATGGTATGGTACACATATATAGTTATCAGTTAACTGTAATAATTATTTATGCTGTGTTAAGCATAAATTATATATTTTCAATTTGCTCGCACAGATCTTTTATTTGTAGTTTGATTCTTTCGTCTGTTTTCTTCGTATATGCCGTATTCAAACATATGGTCATATGGAATTTTTCATTCGTCTTATGATTTATTATAATCTTATTCTCAAGAAACATCGTTATAAATCATGCATGAATTATTTAATAATGGTCCAACCGCTATGTTAAGAATTAAAATCCAATTTGTCTCCCACAAAAACTACTGGAATCTATAGAAATGATTTTATAAATTACCTATCCCGATACAATACACGTATGTACGGATTATGCCTTAGATCAAATTTAAAGATCATATGGATCATAAAATGTAAGATGATAGCTTAAATAAATTAAGTTCCACAAACAAAAAGAGAAACTTGAACACAACACACGTCATGGAAGAAAGCACCTACACATGTATACGTCGATAGATCTGTGCAAGTTTAGAGCATTAAAATACAAATAACATGTTGACTTAAGAAAAATGTTCAACAATTCGTTATCTTATAAACTAAAAGAAAAAAATCGAAATGAATTGGATTATAAGATGAAACACGTTGGTGGACGTTTTTTATAATTTAATTTGTTGTGAATGTTAAAATTCCCCACCATCATATAGAAAGTTGATGCAAAAATAATGTTTTTGTTTTATTAGTTTTCGATAGAAAAACAAAACTAAAAAACGAAAATAACATAAAGTTGTGCATTGGAGCAGGTTTTCCGACAGTTTTTAATTTTCAACAGGTTTTACTTATTGCATTTCAAATAACCTTGTGCCATAAGACATGTACAGTATTGTGAAATTAAATTCGGATAGTTTGAATTATTGGTCACCAGCCTTATGCTGCCGAGACCTGACACCAAGACCTTTAAATTAAAGCACCACTCATCAAAATCGAACCAATTTTACGTGTTTCCATGCATCATTGATGGCTTTTCGTAATTTTGTGGGCTTCTCTCTTGCCTGATTTTTGGCTCAATGTTGCACTTACTACTGCTTGTACCATTTAAGAAGAACCTTTCCACGACTGATGGTATAACATGCGCACTGAGACGTAGGCCATCTGTTTACAAACATGGTTACTAGCTTCGGATAAAAAATAATTAGAAGCGTAGGTATCTATTTTAATGCAACCCATAGACTTTTTCGATTACTCAAGTCATGCAAAGGAAATGAAATAACACCACAGGAAGTTAACTATCTGCAGAGAGCGTAAGCTGACTGCAGTTAGTGTCAGATGAGAAAACTATTTTTATCGAATACTTTTCCCCGTATAGGATAAAGTGCTTGAACCAATGTTACATTGATACAAACCATACTTTTCTGGAACTGCTAAATAATAAAGTGAGGCTGTCAAGGTATCTCTAATTTTCTGGCACATAAACGGCCATTTACGCTCTTTAGAAGTAATTCTATATTCGTAATCTCTTTAATTCCCCTAATAAAAAAATGTTGAGTGATTTCTATTCCGATTATTTGCCAGTGGTATTTACAATTCTATTTAACATTTATCATGCTGGTATAGCAAAGTTGCTCCAAATTTACTCTAAAGCAGATTGGCTTTAATGAAATGAAATGTAAATTTCAAGTTCAACAGAACCGTTTAGAACACTTAAGTTTGCACCTAAAATGTCTCACAAAATTGAGATGCTCAAAATAAATTACTTCTCAGTACAAAAAACTGTGCAAACCATTGACATGGCCAAGATGAACAAAGTTGGTAAAATAATCTGCAAAATGTTAACATAAAAAGACTCCTGATGATAACTGTATTCCTATTTCAGAATTGATAAACTTCCCGCAATTCTCCAATCCTCAACGGAAACTGCAGTTGTTATCATTATCCCACTCACAGATGTTCGTTTCGCTTAAGTGAAGCTTTTTTAGGTATAGGCTGCTATTTTCCCATGCCTTACTAACATATGAGTAAACGGTAGCTTAAGCTCTTCCCTTTTATCTTATTACCACGTTTCCGTGACTCAAACTTTGCATTTTTCTTAGGTTGTATCTAGCAACTCCCTTTTGCAGCAATATATCAATAGGTATTACGCCAGCTAATGTAGAAACTATTTGCTGGCCTATTACGTCGGTGATGATAATTCATTCAGTCAGCCTATACCCAGCACAATCATGTGCAAATAATGCAACCGCCATTGCATCCTCTGTGGACCGATTTTCTCTGAAGCCGAATTGCCTCTCACTGTATATCATATCTACTTCAAAATTATCGAGGCCAAGTGCTTGAACAGCTTTTATTGACATAATTGCGTCCGTGGTTTCATCATTTCTGAATCCCTTCACGTCACTCTAAGTTCTTTATGCGGTTCTGTATCATTTGTCATAGTGTCATCAGGAAGCAGTACACTCAATAAAAAGATTGGGAATCTCTTAGTACCTCTATGGCATTATTACAGACGACTATGACATCATTTGCGTTGTTATCACTACCAATGATGCTCTGGTCGATGTCGTTAGGCCGCCTACTCTTTCTTTAGCTATATAGGGTTCCTGCATACAGAGTATATTGATCTTTTTGCATATTGAGTTGGACAAGCCTCAACTGACAGTTTATATGGATTTTAATCGTCGTAAACATTTTTTGCTTTTTGCAAATAACACATGCATTCCCTCATTCTTTTGGGGCTTGATTTATGGCCATGTTCGACCTATGAGCAATGTACACAAATTTGATATTTTACTTTGCAGGACTTGGCAATGAACCCAAATAGATTTCATATCAAGCTTTGTGATACTTGGACATAGACGGAAACTTGGCACACTCGCAAACCTGGAAAACACCTCAATGACCCACTCCTTGCTTTTTCTAGGCCCAGTTTCGAAACCAAGCTTGAAGTACTCTTCTGTAATTTCAACTTTGTTTTGGTTTCTTTGATATCCTCTAACCTTTCTGAACGTCAGCCTCGATTATAAGACCATTACTGACATTACAGACCCTTTTTGATGAAAAGTCCAGAGGCTACGGGTTTAATTTGTTCCCGCATTTTGTATTTACTTTCTCGCTGTTAGTAAACTATCGGTTGTACTCTGACTACCCAAATTGGCGTCCATTAAGTTTTCTTGTTTTTATTCTTGCTGGAAACACGGCTCAAGTACCACAAATACGTTCTTTAGTGTCTGTGCATAGGACACCTCATCATTTTTGATTGTTCCATGGGTTTCTTTAGTGTTTCCACTATTCCACCTATTCCTGTAGTCTAGCTTTTAGGCTAACTATTTCGGGGAACATTGCCATCCCAACATCTCTGATGAACCTGAGGCCCTCGTAACCCCTATTTCGCCCAGCAATACTGATTTTGCTTAACGATTTGATTTTAGACTTTAAACTTTCTACAAATAGTATTCAAATTTAAATCAAACTAATAACTAATCAATTTTATCGTTTTTCCAGTGATTAACTCCTACTTCAGCTCAAACTGTTTTTTATAATCAATTTTTAACTTTATACAAAATCCAATTTAATTTTCTTCAAATCAAATCAGTTGTAATCAGTTTTTGTTCAAATTTTTGATCATGAAATTGTAAAATAACTTTAAATAATAAAAATTAATTTTTAAATTATTATAAAATTTGATTTGTTATTCCAAACGTTTCAAATTATACTCAGATTTTACAGAAATATAATCAAACCCTTTAACATTATAAGTTCAAATCATTTGATTCAAATCAAATAATTAAATTAACCGGAAATAGTATTTATGCTTTCAAATCAATCTAGACATTAAATACTAGTTATATTTTACAAATTTGAGCTTAGTTTAAACAATTCAAATTTTAAGCCCATCATCAAACTAAAACGTAATTCTAAAGAGTAAGAGTTTAAATACTTGAAAGTTTTTTCTAATTTCAAATTTTACAAATTTTTCTGTAATCAAGTTTTAAGTTAAAAAAGAATACAGAAGGTGTAAAATATTATTTTCTGATTATTTGTTAGAAATGTACAAGTTTCAAGTTTCATTCAAACCAAATTTCTTCAACAAATTATTGTCAAATTTTCTGTCAAACAAACGTTTTGTCGTTGTCAAATTTTTGTTTTAAAATTAGATTTTCAATAGATTTGAATCGTTTTATTTGCTTGATTTGTATTCGCAAATCTGATTGTAGAACCCCGTAACTTGACTAACAAATTTACCAACAAAACAGATGAAACGGAGATTTGAACATACACACATCAAATTAAAAAAGATGGCGAAGAATGATAACAAAATGCACTTAAGCATTCTGTAAAATCTTTATTATGTAAGGTTTAAAATTAATGAAGATTGTACGATCCACAGATCGCATTAGATAGGCATGCGATAAAATGTTAGTAGATAACTTATAAGCCTACTTTCACATAAACACTCTGACATGAACCCAAAGTACTATTGCTTAAAATATTTCTAGAAACAAAATCCTAATCGATCTTCAAAAAATTAAAATTATCGTGTCAAATTGATCGATGATCTTCTACCAAAACAGTTGAATACCAAACGTACAGTTAAACCTTTTTTTTATATAGAAAGAAACGTTTAATAAATATAGAATGGTCTTAAAAATTTATGGCGGCAAGATCAACTTACGATCTCCAAAATACTATCACTTACAATCTCATGTAAAATTTATGATCTATGCAAATTTATATTCCAGTTTTAATAGGCATACATATGTATGTACCTAGCTAATTATCATTAAAAACCGATCATTTTATTATCAACTAAAAGTAGTCGGTCTATATCTGCGGATGCTGATACGGTCTAAATCCTCCATTTATGTATAATACAGACCATATACATACATTTATTACCTATCTCTTTTTTTACATTTAATGTCAAAGCGGTACAGTCGTATATATGATCGCAATAGAAGCAGAACACATAAACCGCTTTAGCTGGTGCGATCTACCGATTTCATATTTTGTTGTTGTTGCTTTAGTAATTGAACTTGAACTTTAATATTATGGCAAGAATGAAAGAATCATTTTTTTGCAATAAAAAAATTATTTACACAACACTTAAGAATTAATTACGGATTTATTACAATCTTTAATTAATTCATACAGTACGCGACGAAACAATATACAATCATATAAAATATCACTAACCTGTTTAAATTCTTGACAATAGAGTTGAACCATATTCTGGATAGCCGGAGCACGGGGTGCGTGTAAAGTTAAACGATTTCCATTTTTCAAATTTAACTGAAGCGCTGCTGGTCTTGGTAATGTGGTCGCACCTTGAAGATCACCAAATGGAACCGATCGCAGTACAGAGACTACATCGGTTTCACGTCTTGCTAGATAGACACCAGTATGTGAGACCGCGAGTATTGAAACATCGGGAAATTGTGGTGAACCACTTACGATGAATAGTCGGGCGAAATATAGAGGCCATTGTCGAGCCATATCGATTAAATGTCGTTTGACAATTGCTCGCACTTGTCCTTTCATATTTTCTTGTGTTACACCGTGCCCACCCAATAAATTCATAGCCGCGCGTTTTTCTTGCTGAGATATACGTAAACAAGCAGTAATGCCAAAAACGTCAGACGCGACTTGAGCAAAAAGTAGGTCGAGTGCAACAGGTGGTCCAATTGGTTCATTTGGATGGAAAACTTCTTTTCGAACGCGTAATTTCCATGGTACTCGGTTATATGTTAGACAAGCGGTGGCCTGGTTTTTCATCGACGCTGGAGCATGTACTGGTGCTGGTATCATCGGAGATGGCCATTCATCGTGCATAACACTATCCTGTTCGTCAGTTCGTTCCGAAACAGTTTTCTCTGAAATAACCGAATGCACCGAGTGTAACGTTGAAGCTGAACTTTTACGTTCTCGTTCCATTTGACTTTTTGAAACCATATGTGTTTTGAAAGTAGCCCGCTCGGTTGGTGACAAAATTTTTGTAGACTTTTCTCTAGCGTGTGTCTCTTTTATTTCGGTGTTTCGACTGTTGGCCGGTTGATAAACACGATTACTCTCCTTTTCGCGTTCAACCTGTCGCATCTCGTAAATTCGATCACGTTTTTCACGTTCCTTATCGCGTTCACGGTCACTACCACTGCCCGATGGAGGGCCTTCAACTTCAGCACGATCCCATACCGATTCAGAGAAATTTTCTCGATCCCGTGAACGTGAACGTGATCTTGATCGTTCTCGATCGTTCGGTATTTCTTTTTTGAAGCTAGTCTCATAGACGAGATCTAATTTGGCAGCTTCTGCACGGCCCCATGAATCATATGATATTTCCTTGGAGATTTCAGCTGCATTCCAACTCTGACGTTGGACCCCAAATGTATCTCGCTCCTGGCGCTGTACAAATGAAGGAAGATCAGTTTGTAATTGAGGCTGTGATATATTATGTTGCTGAGTTTGATGTTGGACGTGCTGTTGTTGGTTATGTTGTTGTTGTTGTTGCTGGTGCAAGGGTTTTAGTTGTGGTTGCTGTTGGTGATGCGATTGCGATTGTTGTTGGTGGTGTGTTTGTTGGTGATGTTGTTGTTTTTGTTGGTGATTTTGTTCGTAATGTTGTTGTTGGTTATGTTGTTGTTGGTGATGTTGTTGTTGGTGATGTTGTTGTTGAGTATGTTGTTGCTGGTGATGTTGTTGTTCTTGTTGTTGTTGGTGATGTTTTTGGGTTTGGTGTTGATGTTGTTGTTGACTTGGTATAACTGGTGCTGGTGGAGGAGGAACTGGTGGAACACTAGTTGGTGGTCGAATTGGTGGTGGTGGTGCAGGTCCCGGAGGTGCCGGTGGAAGCACAGCAGGCCATGGCGGTGGTGGTGGTCGTTTTCCCGCCTCCATTCTTTGAATTTGATTTCGTACGTTAATATCGGGACTCGTGGCTCTAGCACTACTCAAAAAGTTTCCAGCCAGTTGCTGCTCTAACATCAATCTTCGGGTATCTTCGAGTTTTGCTGGTGCGCGTTGCGGCCGATCCGATCGTGCACTAGTCGTTGATCGAACTGAATGTCCCGCAGTCACTTGTTCTAATCGTTGCCGCATTTCAGAACTTAATTTTAGTTTGCCTACACTACCAGGTGGTGGTCGATCTGCTCCAATATCAAAACTTCTTCGTCCTGACTTCGCTGTTATATGAGTACTTTGTGTTGTAATCTCTTGTATTTTTCCGTTCGATGAACTTTTCGGTTGTTGCATTAGTTTTGTTGCCTGCTCAATTTCAAATTCTTCCCATTCGATAGCTGATGCTGAACCGTTTGGTGAGCCGGACATATTTTGTGATTGTGGCGTTGTTTTACGCTGATTTTGACGCATCTTAAAGATCATAAAATCTCCATCCATTTCCATTTGAGGTGAGTCTTGTGGTGGCGGCCATCTCCATTTACCAATTCGAACTGTTTTGGCACGGCCATATGGATCCAGAAATGGTCGTATTTCACTTGGATCTCTGAAATCTTGTAGTGGTGGCATTGGTGGTGGTGGAGGCGGTGGAATCAGTGATCCGTTACTTTCCGACGAAGCCTTACGATGTTTCAGCATATCGGAAAAAGGAGATGAGCTAATTCGACTTTTGAAACTTTGTTTTCGTGCCGTAATTTGTGAGGAATGGGTTTGATGTGCGGGTGGTGTTTGTGGACTCGTTGGTGATGCAGGATCTTGACTTAAAAGTGTTTGAAGTGCTTGATTTTGTGCTAATAATTGTTGTTGAATCTGGATATTTTGTGCCATGGCTGATTGAAGAAAAGCACGCTGAACTTGTTGATGATAGGCGACGGGGTCAACTCCAGGCGGTATATTTACCATCGACATAAAAGCATCGGAGTTTGTGTTCACCATCATTAACTGGCTTGGTGTAAGTGGAAGTTGCGATTTTGGTGAAAGTGCTGAAGAAAATCCATTTGTGGTAGTCGCAGAATGATGTGCAGTGCCACCACCTTTAATTGCATCAACTAGTTCACTCTTTTCAGTCAACCGTTTTAGGGATTCACTTACAAATATTGGTTGGAAGAGGTCTGTAATATACTCGTCGAGTGATTTATCGTCACGATTTGTTATTGCTGCAACTTCTCGATCTAAATTATGTTCTTGATCGTCTTGGTGCTTCGCGCCTCCTCCTTTTATAGATCGGACTAGTGAAGACGGATTCATTAAATCGCTTATATCATCGTCAAGTAATGGAGCTTCGAGGAAGTCATCAATCTCACGTCCACTACCACGAATGCTTGCAGCTAAAGATCGAGCATCTGATAATTCATCAAGGGAACCATCCAAAACAGGGCTAAATAGTTCATCTAAGAATTGATCAACGTCTGATGCTTGTGATGGAACTCGCACTCGCCGAACATGACTTGCGAGCGATGGTGCTTCACTTGTGTCACTCATTGCTGATGAGCGGAAGCCAGAATATTCTGATTTATCCATATATTTGCTGGAATGTGATCCAGCTGATCGTTTTCCTGCGTACTGTGACTTAACATATCGTGGTTGTGGATCTTTTTGCATTCCGTTTGAAGGAATACGCTCAACCGAATGATAACGATCGTTTAATCGACTTCCAGATAACCCAAGTTCAAGATTCATTTGTGGTTCTTGCGGTAGCTCTGGCATTAGATCATTAACGTCACCTGCTAAGAGGTCATCGAGTGATCGAGATCTTGATTTTTCAGGCTCAAAGTATCGCTCATTAAGAGCCGAATTTCTTGATAGTAAATCATGAGATGTTTTACGCTGTGCCGCTTCAAAACGGGATGGCGGATATTCTAAGCGGGTTTCAATAATTCTTTCAATCTTCTTTTCTACGATATTTTCAGATAATGACTCTGGAACAATTGGTGCTGGAGGTTCAGGTGCTTTAATGACTTTATTCAACGTAGATGACGATGGTGAAGGTGGTGCTGGTGGTGGAACTTGAGGCCTCTTAGGGCTTGAAGGTTCGACAATCTCATTTAATGTAGCTTGAGATGATTTACGGCCACAACGTAAAAGATCGGTTCGTACAGCTGGAAATGCTGGGCACAATTCCTTCTCTGCTACTAAGTCAAGAACAAAATCAAGTCCGCATGAATCAGTTATAGATCCAGAATCATCAATTACAACAGTCCAACCACTACTTGGTATTCCGATTGCTGATACTGCTAAATTTGCAGCCTCTTCACAAGTAGTCCATGAATCGATTGCAACTGTTTGTGTAGCGCCATCAGGTAATGTAAGGCCAACTGCAATATCAGATACTTTAGTCGAAGCTCTCCATTCGAGCCACGATGATGGGAATAATCGACATGGCGGTGTTTGTACGGTTGTCGTGTTGCGTAATAGTTTTTTTAAAAGTAATTCTTTCGTCGGAGATGGTGCGTTGTCTCGGACAAATTTAATCAAATATTTACTGAATGCAGCACCAGGTTGAAAGCTCGACAAACAATGTGACATAAGAAGCCAAATTTTTTGTTGTTGCGACTCTTCTGCGCGATACACTTGATTACACAGTTGGACAAGTATTTCATCTCTAAGTCCTCGAGATGATAAACCTTTGTGCACAATATAATCAGCTAAAACTTTTTCTCGAGTACTATCGAGTGAGGTGTCACCGGTCCATCGTAAAATTAATTTGAATACTGCTAAAGAATCTTGGAAGTCATGATCACGAGCGGCAGCTCTAGATAAGAATGGAACTGTAATCGGATCACGTCTAGGAGCTAATTTAATACCATTGCAGTAAACCGAACTAAATTTACCGAATGAAAATTGATCGATGTCTTGTGGTAATTCCTGGGCAGCCGGTGGTCCAGGTACGGTACCAACAACTTTCACAAGATGTCGATCACCATGCATTTGTGACCAACCATCAAGCTTAGAGAATATGAAAGCCAATTCAGCTGGTACATCGAGATGAAGTATTGGTGACCGTTCACTTTGTTCTTTAGCAATACGTTGCGCAAGTTTTTCTTTTTGAACACGTTCAGCTTCCTTCTTTCGCTTAAGTTCATTTTTCAGCTTAGCATATCGTTTCCGTTGCAGTCTACCACGATATAAAGCTTGAGCCTTAACAGTTGCTCCCCGAAGTTGTTCAAATTCTTTCCGTTTTTGGTAGCTTCTCCATACCGATTGTACTTTAACCGCTGCTCGTTTTCGACGATGTAGCTTCTTACGTGTAAGCATGCCTCGAACGTTTCGTTGAATTACAACTGCGGCATTTCTTAATCGATCGGCTCGTGCACTTTCTAACAGTCGATGTAAAGCTTCCCGTAAAAATACTCGAGTGGCGCCAAGTTGAAAGTCTGGCCCTTCGATATTTGTATGGGAAAGAGTTTCAAGTACATTTCGACATAGTTCCCGATATGGTGTTCCTCGCGGTAGTGGTTTTTTAAGCATATGTTTATACCTTTCTACAAAGTGTTGGAACCTCAATCGAACCGGATATCCAGTTTGGCGAATTTTTATAGTATCTAACATACCAAGGTATCTAAGTTGTTGCAGAACACATGGCATGTCCATTCGAAGTGCTTGCTTATCGTTATTAGGTTTTATGCATCGTACAAACCATGGGTTACATTTGGCCATTGATTGAAGCAATTGTTGTAGCGAATCAGAAAATCGAGCTGCTACAGTTGGTGTTCTTGGCTTCATTGTAACGAATCGACCATTCGATCCTTTAGGCATAG
Organism: Tipula confusa; assembly: GCA_963556175.1. Lineage (NCBI taxonomy): Eukaryota > Metazoa > Arthropoda > Insecta > Diptera > Tipulidae > Tipula > Tipula confusa. The sequence goes on from OY744476.1 coordinate 217,916,961, forward strand.
ATTTACCAATATCCCTCTGTGCAATCATCTGTCGAGTCATTTCCATAACAAGAGGTTGTTTACTTAACGAAAGAAGTTCGATCACATCAAGCCGAAGTGCATCACGATTCTTTTCCAGAAATCCTTCGACACAATACCAAACTTGGCCAGCGTAATGTTTAATACCAAACTCTTGAGCCCCAATCCTAGGCCGAGAATAAAGCTCGCTTAGAGCATGGTTGTAATGACATTTTTCTAAGAAACTGAAGTCAGAAGCTCTTGGAAAATTTGATTCGTCATCTAAAAGATGGAATATGCCAACTGGTTTCTTTGCCATCAAATGGATGACTGGTAAATTATCTTCCCATGTAAGTGGCGTCCATTCGAGGCGTTCACGTGCATATTCTGCCTGTTCCAATTTAAATACGTGCTTGTTAAAATATAAATGCAAGTTTTCGTTTGCATAGTTAATGCAAAGTTGTTCAAAAGAATTCTCTGCCAAATCCTCAAACCCGAATATGTCTAGAATTGAAATTCGATGTGCGTCGTGAGTTCCGCCTTTATGTACAATCGAATTAATTCTGGAGACCAACCTACAAATTAACAGACATTAATTTTTAATTTGATTGCAAATTTCATTCAATCGACTTACCAATTAAATAGTCCTGAATACAAAGCCTTCGCAAAAGCATCTCGAGCATCCAAAGCCTGATCAATTCCTAATGGGGTATGAACGATTTCGTTCCGCGTTTCTGTGATTCTTGTTGTAATCGATCGTTGTAGGCCTTCGGACGAAATTTGAAGTAAATGTGCAGCCCATTTAATTTCAGCGTCTGAACCAAGCTCAACACCTTCTTGACCGTGACGCAATTGCCGACGATGAAAATACACATTTCCTAAATGTAATACGGATGCCAAAACCCGAACAATTCCTTCTCGTTCAATATCGGATACACCGAGTACTTGCATTGCGCCTAAAAGTGAAGGCCAATCGACACGACCTGGAGCACAGTCTGAGCCACCTTGATTTAAATAAAAATATTTTTCGGCCTCCAGCAATCCATATTTATTTCGTTCGGTTTCACTTAAGCCGCCTAAAAGCTCATAAAACACATGATAATTTCGTTCCCCAGGTGCTTGTGTAACGATTCGTGATTTCTCCAGTAAATATTGTGTAATTTTTGCACCAACGATTGCACCTGATTTAAAATAAACTTCTAAATATTTTCCAAATCGTGAACTATTATCGTTTTTGGCAGTGCGAGCATTTCCAAATGCTTCCAAAAGTGGTGCCGCTTCTAAAATTTGCTCTGTTATAACGGCCGATGTTGATCCGCCACCCGGGACAACGGCTGCCAAATATTGCATAACTAATTTTGTCGACTCAGTTTTACCCGAACCGGATTCACCCGAAATAACGACGACTTGTGGTGAAGGAAGGGCAGCATGTGCCGCCGCTCCAATCGCAAATAAATGTGGTGGTAGCTGTCCCAATGGTTTCCCGGCATACTGTTTGGCCACTTCTAATCCATATGAGTTTGGAAACATTTTATATGGGTTAACTGCGATTAGTATGCTCCCAGCAAATGTGTAGATGAGACCACGATCATATCGTAATCTAAGATTCCATAAAAGTGATGCTTCATGTAGATCATCTAATTGGGTCATATCCTCAACTCCACTGCTGCCCAAATCTTGTCTCGGTACCAGAGAGCCCTCACCTGGGGCCAATGTAAATGTCTGTGGCTAAAATTTAAAAAAAAAATCGATTAGTATTAGTTTTGGTTTCACACTATAAATTATATCGACCATTACATTCCGCGCCAATATGTCACCACACAAACTCGATAAAGTTTTCACAATTTTTGGATAACGATATTTTACACGATCACTTAATCGTTTCGCCCGATTCACTTCATCGTCTGCTAAACGCGAACCGATTTCTTCGCCAACCGAACGTTGTCGCCTTAACACTTTTGGTGATAATATCGATAGTATGGGCGATAACGATGGTGGACATGAGGACACAACCGATGGTGCCGATGACATTGAACCACCTTTCTGCCATGGTTCAAAATGAAAACGTACTATACGCATTCCATTGAATATTTAACAAACCGTAACCACATACACTAAAAATTAAAGTGAAAATCTAATCAAATTTGTAAAATTCGCGTTTTGATTGCAAATACAAGCACTAAAGACGGTAAACTAAAGTAAAATTAAAACTCTATATGCTGCATTTCGATTTTTCTTTCTAAAAGAAAAACAACAACAAATAAAAACCGATCTATAATCTATGCCAAAATAACAACAACAACAACAACTCATATAAAACTATTTTTTTTACAGTACCGATCTTGAATGAAACATCATCCTTATATATATCGTAATGCGATCGCACACTATACATCACAACTGTATACTCGATGGTAACCCGTTGTTGTTACATGTCGTCGTTGTCGTTCTATAATACTCGATCGATTCAATTTCTGTGGCCTCTATTTTGCAATTGGAAAATACATAGATCGCCTTTTGTATGCTGTACACACATCATGCATCATTGTGAAAAACTTGTTTTAACGATCTTATTATGTTTTCTCGTTGATTAACTTATATTGTTTGCTGTGAGGTGAGTTTTCAATTGAAAAAAGTCATATTCATTAGTATGCATATTATGAATGTTTACAAGACGACAAGACAACTGATCGTTCTTATATAATTTGTTGGTTAATGATCGTTGTATATACAGTTGGTTTAAAGTTCTATGATTGTCGTAGTTTCGTGACGTTGTGAAGTTAAAAAATTAGCGACTTTGTAAAAATGGTTGATTGTGACAAATTCTATATGATTAGAATTCTAGGTCAGGATTTTTTTAACGAGTTTTCCGAATGTGGATACAAATAAATAAATTATCAATTGTTGCACAAGCACACTTTCAGTTTTGACTTCAATTTTTATAACGTGTTAAAATTGAATAAATAATAGCTTGTTCTAGAAAATTTAATCTTGTAACTAAGTAAATTACGTGGACAGTGAAAAATTGATCAACTTTTCCTTTACTTTCTTATGTTCTTTGGTAAAGAATGGCAATAAATGTTGATGTACAAAACAAAACCGAAAAATAACAAAAACCCAACGATCTCCGCCAGAAAGTCCGTTTCAAGCGAAACAATTTGATTTAAAATCAATAGAAATGCCGTTTCAATCAATAAATAATTCTCCGTTGTCCCCCTAAACGAAGAGTTTCTTTAACTTTCTTTAACACCTCAACTACTGTCACAATCGGAATTCCAAATATAACTACGCTTTCCTTATCTATGTCTAGACGAACGTAAATGAAGATAAATAACTATAGTTTATAGTGCAACCTACAGTGCTTTTACCGACACACTTGACTTGTTTGCCGAGGAAAGAATACACTAGAACCGCAAAAAATATTAGCGTCTCCAATATTTGACATTAGTTCCAACAAAAGCTGAACAAACCCTATACTACGTGCGGTCATATGAAATTTGCATCCGTCAATTAACACTGGCGTATTGAAAAGTAAGTAATTGGCTGGGGCCACTTTGTTGTTACCGTCTGCAACATGAAGCAAAGTGGTACGAAACACCCTTTCCTACTCTTTACAGTCAAACTTCGAGTGAGTGAATCAAATAAAGGCATCGATCAGTAGACTAATGTATTCAGTTGCTCAGATCAAAAAAACTACATGTCAAGCGGAAAGTTTTGCAATGCAGTACACTTGTCAAAGATACGGGCATACTAAAACGTACTGCAATCATAGACCCAGATGTGTAAAATATACAGGTTAACATCTCACAAACCATTGTAGATTGAAAAAGTAGGGTACAGTGGTCAAATGTCTGGTCTATAGTGATAGTCATCTAGCCAACTATAGAGATTGCAGCGTTCATCAAGAAGTAAAAAAACGCTTATTTCCCTCTCTCAGAGAAAAAAGAGTGGAGAAGCCCTCTGCAAAATCGAATCTATCGTATCAACTTGTCAGAGGGACTACAAATGCGGAAAAACTCAAAGATTCAATTGAAAGACAAACTTCGGATGGAAATCAAAAATTCAACAGCCCGAGTAGTTCCACACAACGGTTGGAAAATACGATGGAAAATTGAATTATTCTTGACTATTATTTCCAAATCATTCCTAATGTCCAGAACTCATAAATTAACAGTTTTCGGAAGTTTCCTAAAAATACCAAAATACACAATACGAATTTCAGCCATATACTGCCCACCAAAACGTGTCATAAAAAATGGAAATGGGAGTACAGAGAGTATGGTTATAATTCCACTAAGAGTGAGGATCATGCAGAAATATTTCAAACGTCATAGATTTATGTGTTACCACAGGAATCACTGGCTGGCTGGCTGGAGAAGAAGATGATTCCGGACCATGACTTTGGGTTTAGCCTGGACCATTCAACAACAGAACAAGTACACAGATTAGTTCAAGTAATTCAAGAAGTCCTAGGGGAAAAAATGTTCTGCTTCTGTAGACATCAGAGCAATGCTTACCATAATCATGACTTCTATAATATATTAACATCGTATCTAATGGACAGATATTTTATTATAAAACATCAGGATGTTTTTACAAATGTCCGTCCAAATAAATCTGGTATACCACTGGGCTGCGTGATTATATCTGCAATATATCACAGATATACTTACAAGCAATTAACTAACTGTCGCAACATATGCAGACAGCACGGCAGTGCAAAGCGACAAATGTTTTGCAGAAGGATACTAACAGTATTTGCAAGGATGGATGAAAAATGGCGAACTAAAGTTTAAGATTCTGCTGCACATCATTAAAATGGAATTAAATATTTTTGATGCATTATAAAAGCAAGGAGAATCTCGAACAAGTGAAAAATTGCGAACATACCGGCATAATGTCTAAAATTCCCAATAAATTTATCAAGCAAACTTTACCAAAATTTTTCGTTTAATAAAATTTGGAAGCTTTACGGTAAGAAGTAAGTTATAATGTATTGGCGCAATGGGGTTCGAATCAAAAAAGTGGACAATACATTTTTGAAAACTAATTGCAACTTTATATTCTGTGGCGGCCAATCAATTAGCTGATAACCAATTGGCTAAGGCACTAGTTAAAAAAAATTAAAACATGAAACATGCAGTACAAAAAAAACCTAGAGCATTGCCTAGACCAGTCGGATCCTAATTAGTAGACTAAACAAACCTTAGAAATTAGTTTATGGCTTAACCACATTTAACGCCGGCATTTCATTGGAGTTCTGTAAATTGTATGCTTTTGGTCGCTGCAAGAAATTCATTTTATTTTATTTGCCTAAGGCATTTTACATTGAACTTTAGATCAACATGCAAGACCCTAGGTAAAAAGTACATAAATGTCTATGTGCCTATTTATCAACACAAGAGGTTTTGTAATTTTGTCATTTATGTTAAACCAAATAGACATCGGTGATCCGCTTCTTACATCTATTGGATATACCTAGCATTTAATCTGTGTCGATCGATTCACTCGATAGCCAAAAGCGCACTGCATGACTGATTTGGTCGTGATTTAGTGTTCCAAGTAACATTACCGCCGATTAATGATTACAGTTTGAGTCAAAACTTTTGGTTCAAAAACAATTCTCACGACGGCTTACGATTCGCAAGACAATGGCATGGTGGAACATTTCCATCGATGGCTTAAAGCAGTGCTAATGGCAAGCAAAACAAAGAAATACCCATAATCCTACTATAGATATCCGAGCCACAGTGAAAGAAGATATAAAGTGTTGATCAGCTGTACTAGTTTATGGGCAAACCATTTTATTACCTGGGGATTTATTCATCGAAAATCATCTTATACCGGTTCCTACTCACGACATAGTTAACGACTAAATAATACGCACCGGAATGCAAAACCTTTTCTCGATAGCACCTCGTCAATCGAAACAAGTCAACATATTCCTACCAAAATCATTGGAAAATTGAGATTTTGTTTTCGTCCGTTTTCGTAGTTACAATTTGAACTAACTTAAAACTGGATATGAAGGTCCATACAGAGTAATCCGCAAACTAATAAAAACTTTGTAGTCAAAACCAAAAGCAAATAGCAAACAATCTCCGTAAAAAGGCTAAAGCCAGTATTCGGAATACTATTTTCTGCTAAGCGACAAACAGTTGAACAATACAATGCAAAAGAAAGTGAAACTCATAACCTAAATCTCGCGCAAATCAAGATTCACTTACTCGAATGATGAAACCTGAGAGTTGTACTTGGTTTGTAAGAACTTGATCCATCTCACAGTGACAAACCTTTACAAACACCATTTTGAATAGCAAATCCAATTTGATTCTCCCTCGACGTTCATATAAAGATGTTCAGTTAGAAGGATAAAAAAATCTGTACAGTTGAGCAACAATTATTGTATTCAATTAAAAATTTTAAAATTAGTTAATTAACATATAATTAAATAGCCGAAGGAGCTATAGAACCATTATGATTCTCTCCAAATATTATGATTCCAGCTTTAAACAGAGAATTTTAGAAGTAAAATTCAAATTAACAAATCGAATAGATTTGGTTTGAATGAAAGTAACTTAACATCGGTGCGTGTGCGCACACTAATTTCCCATTTACTATAATGTTCTTGTTAAACTAAATATTTAATGAAAGTATAAATGTAACAACACCTAATTACCGTAAACAACAATTTATCATAATATTATCAATCATCGCATAACAAAAAACATAAGTTAACATCTAATTTACATAATATAATTGAATTTTAGCACATGAATGCATAATTAGTCAATGTAACCAAAATATTTTGTAGAAAGTCTACATATATAACTATATACATAAAAAAATTATACATCTACTAAAATGCAATTGCACAAAATTACATTATTTATCAATCATATATTGTAATTGAAAATATCATCAGCAATCATATACCGCGCATTTCCATTCCATTTGCGCGCTAATTTCACGCTTCTCTAAACTTGTGAGTAAAACATTTTTTTCAATAGCATTTCTTTTTAACTCAACACAACAACAAAAAAAAACTAACAAATTCTTTCAGTGCAATCACATGGAACCAAAAATTTCTTTAAGTAAATCATTAAGATCTCTATAGAATAGTGCTTCGACTCGGTTTTGAGCACGGTCTATGACGTGGTGCAGTGCTCGGTTAAAATGTTGTTAAATTCTTATGGAGTATTGGTTTTCAGATTACTGTGGCCCAACGTCCAGCATGTGACGCCATTTTTGAAAGTAAATAACTTTCGGTTATATTCTTATTCATTTGAAGACAAATTAAAAATATCAGTGTTCACATCGATACGGCCTAGCTAAACGAGACCTTTCTGCTTAAGTTGAATAATTCGTCAGTTGTGTGTAGAGAAGGTATAAAATCGCTTATTGCTACAGATACATCGTACTTGTAACTTACACCACTAATCTCTAAATATCTAAAGCAACAAGCTAAAGTAATACAAAATGTAGATTAGACCCGTATGAGTGTGATAGTTGGACTCGCAGAAATAAGTATGAAAGATGGTTGACGCCATTTGACAGAAGAAGTTCTGTGCATGGTTTATCACATGGAAAGTGATTCAATATTGAAATAAAAATATATCAAATATTTAGAAGCTACGCTTGTCGAAATAGAGCATAATACGAATGTGACCTTCAGAACTTGAAAGTAAATTCTGAAGTTGGGTTTCGTTGTTACTTAGCCGAGCTGGTTTTTTTGCCATTATAGTGTGCAATAGCATTAAAGTTTGATATTTATGTATCCACTATACGTGTTACGAATGATTGTGAAACTATTGCCTAGGGATTGGGAAGCTTGTTTTAAAATATATGTGGCTCTACTGACAATATTGATATTACTAAAGGGTGATTTGTTTAAGAGGCAGAGAACATATTGAAATAAAATACAGAAAAATGTGTTTAATGCGCGCGTACACGGCGTAATCTGGAGGTCCAATTTCTACACACTACTCGCAGTAAATCAGACTGCTTCCAGTGTTCAATTGTTTCTGGTTTATCAGCGAAGACATGCTTCTTTACATATCCCCAGAGTAAATATTATAATGGCGTCAAATGAACGAGGTGGCTAGTTGACAGGTCCATGTCGCATGTAGCGTCGTCCTGCTAAAACTGCATATCTGCAACATTAATGCCTTCCAATTGAGGCATGAAAAAGTTAGTAATCATATGTTTGGACCAAAGACTCATATTCAGACTCATATCTAGAACTTTTTCTAGATGTAATGCTTGTGGATTATCATCGCTCCAAATGAGGCAATTATGTCAATTGACATAGCCATTTAACCAAAAGTGTGCCTCATCACTGAACAAAATTTTCAAATGAAATTGTGGATCAAATTTGAACAATTTGTAAACGTTGCTCCGGCGTGAGTTTATTCATGATGAATTTTCAAACCAAATTAACCTCAAAACAACCGAGAACTGTCAAATATTTGTGAATTTTATTATTTTTCGGTTGATCGTGCGCATAATACGTCACCTATACGAGTAGACAGTAAAAAGTTGATAAACGTGTGCAATTATGTTATGCTTGTTGTTTACTTTAATCGTATCGTATATTTAAAAAAGTAAAAGGAAGGTTATGTCATTCGCAAAATTAGTTTATTGTCCACTCCGCAGTTTTATCCTCCTTCACTAATTCTGTTTATTTTACCGTATTTTATTCTATTTAAAATTATTATTAAAGCGGAGTGGACTGGTATATTCTCTTTTGACCTTCAGACATAGAAAAGCAATGTAAGAATACTAAAACACTTGCTTGTCAAATGAATAATTCCAAAAATGGTAAGTTAGTACCGTTAAAGTTAATAAAACATCCTTGTTATGCTACTTGTTTAAAACAAATGTACCAATAATATTGACGCTTAAGACTGCAATTTTCAAAATTATCTGGCGTTAAAAAAACAACGACATAAAGAGTATTTTTTCATGAATTGTGTTTCGGTGGGTTCTAATATCATTTTACATCCATATTCTCTTTGTCGTGTTACTTATCACTGGAGGCAGCAGTCAAATTTTGGACTCTCTTAGTCGATTAAAGCGACAGAAATGATGTTCAATCATGTGAAAAGTTTATCGTCGCATAAAATGTCATTTTGCGTCACTTAATACTTTGAAGTGACAGCCCTAAAATCATATAAAATTTATGCAAACCATAAATTTTATATTTTATCAAACGCATTTAAAAGTAAAACACATTTGTCATGCCACGTCATACGATCGACTAAGGGAATACTGATTTTAATTTGAAGTGATGCGACAGTTTTCTCTAATAACGCAAAAGAAGAACTATAGTCGAAACCCTCATTCACACACACAGTCAATCAAATCATATCGCGTTATCATTGATACATTTGAAAAGAAAAGCAAATCATAGAACAAGGATCAATTAAAAGCTCAATAGCAGTAAATCTTATATTCCTATATATGGAGATAACAAATGCCTAAGGATTTCTTGCAAGCCACTAGTATGCTCATAGAAGAGGCGGCGTCAAATGTTATACAACATCATTAATCTCTTACCCTCCACGATTTATGGGATTGCCCAACTTATTTGCTAACGGATAGACGAAAGATTCCAGAACTTATTGAATTTTGTGTCACTAAAGGAGTTCTAAGACTACCGTTAAAGGCTCAATCATGCTATGATTTGTCTTCTGAACATTCCTACATTACTGTATCACTATGCAATTGCGATCCCAACTGCCAATATATTGGGTCATTCACCAATCGAAGTACAAACTAGCAAGCGTATCAAGAGTACTTGAGTAAGAAATGAGACTTAAAATTACTAAAAAGAAGCAAACTAGTGTAATTTGATTAATTAAGTCAGACTCAAATGGCTCATTAGCCCTGAAGAATAGAATGTAATGTAATAAAATAAATACGAAGTTGGTCCCAGAAGTATCTGCCCCAACTTATATGGTCGAAAGAACCAACTTTATAATGCTTTAGTTTGAAGTTTGGCGACGCTATTTTGTTTAATATTGGTTTGGCAGCCATCAATATAGTAAACGCTCTCAGTGAATTTGTGAACATGGTAAAATTGGCCGTCATTATGTCAAATAATACTTTTATTCCAACCGCAATAGTACCAATATCAAAGCGAAGCTATATTCTACTCTAGGGGTGCATGCTACTTCGTTTACAATAGTAAAATATGGATGGCAGAGTTTAAAAGAGGCCGGATGAGCCGCCAAGACCAACACTGCATTGGTCGACCAAATGAGGTGACCAAGCCAAAAATGGAAAACCCCCATAATGGTACTACGTGACCGTTGGCTTAAAGTGTGTCAGCTAGCAGATACATAGAAGGTAATTTAAAAAATACTTTACGTCGCATTATGATTGATAATTTTGACATTAAAAAACTATGCGCAATTCCGCTATTAAGCACAATGCGGAACAAAAACAGCGTCGTGAGGACTTTTCAATCGACAGTTAGGCAAAATTTCATAGCAATAAAGCTGCTATTTCCGTCGATTCAGAACCATAGTTCCATCACTTAGGAATAGTCAAAACCAAAGACAGCTGCATCTGCAGGCAAAGCCATGACGTCAGTTTTTTGGAATGCACGTGGAAAAAATAATTTTCATTGATTATCTTCAAAAAGGGAAAACCATCAAGTGGGAGTATTTTGCGAACTTATTGCATCGTTTGAGTGATGAAATCAAGATTTGATTTCTCCATTTGGCGAAGAAAAATGATTTGTTACATCAATGGCCAAAACCAGTGAGTGAAAGGATTATTTCCACGAATTTTGTCTGTTCCCAAACTTGCTCAATGGTAAAAAATTGACAAATAATTAGGAGGTGGAGTCTCCGATTGATCACAGAAAATCGCTAGATTTCTAGATTTCTTTTCTGGAACCTCAGTAATAAAATTTCTAGACCAAAAAAAATTCAAAAAATTTGGCTTGCGAACCATTTTATTCTTTTGGAAAAAAAAAATAAAAAAAAATATATATATATATATATATATATATATATATATATATATATATATATATATATATATACATATATATATATATATATATATATATATATATATATATATATATATATATATATATATATATATATATATATATATATATATGTGTGTATATATATTTATATATATATATATATATATATATATATATATATATATATATATATATATAAATATATAAATATATATATATATATATATATATATATATATATATATATATATATATATATAAATATATATATATATATATATATATATATATATATATATATATATATATATATATATATATATATATATATATATATATATTATACATTCATAAAGATGAGTCCCCAATTTCTCTGACCTTAAAATGTATATCGATCTAAGTAGTACATATTTCAATTATCCATCGATCAGCACGATTCACCTGTTACGTTCCACATAATGATTGTAAACCCCAAATGAGGAATTATAAAATATGCTAAAATAAAATTCAACAAATTATTTTGTTCGAATTACGATCACGTATTTGGGTGCATAAACGAAAGATGTCATTATTTCGTTGTTGTTATTGTTATTCAAAATGGTGTTAATGATTCTGTTGTAAGATGAATACTAATTTATATATTATTACTATACATATACATAAAAATAAATCAAATTGAAAACATAAAAATTATAAAAATATTTGATTTGTCCTTTAACATAATTTGAATGTCATGATCGATACATTCGCGGTCTATACCATATTTATGTATATTTACGATTAACGAATATTTTACTTACTTTTCCATTGATAACCGCCTGCACAATAATAACTTGTGCAGCTCGATGTACTTCTTGTATTTCGCCTGGCAGTGGATGACCAAGACCTGGATCAAACCACACCAGATCACCTTCCTGGTATTCCATAATGTCCTAAAAGGTGCCGCTCTATTATGTTATATCGATCAGAATTTGTGTCTCGAAAAAATCCAAAATCAAAAAAAAAATAAACAAAAAATTGATCGGTTATGTCGTAGTCATATCTGCAAATATAAATAAGAACACAATATTTTCATTAGATAATAATATTATAACAAGAAAGACAAAATTAAATTGTGTGAAAATTTTATCCAACCATGACCAATTTCATTTCATTATATTGTAAATATAAAATTCACAGCGCTGTGTAAATGTCGCGCCATGGTAAAAAAAAAATAAACAAAAAAATTCAGTCTTAATAGCGCACGGCCAATCGTCGCGCTGTCTTTATATAATTTTGTAATTGCTCTATGTATTTTCTTAATTTTTGACGGCTTTTGTTTTGTCTGTTAAGTAATTTTGGTTTTGTTTTTGTTTTTTTTTTCTTTTTATTGCAATTGTGAATTGTTTTTAATCAGATGGAACAATCGCTCCCGCGTATATTAGTCGGAGTTTAGTTTTGTTTTTTGTATTATATATAATTTCAAGGCAAAATGGAAATTTAATGTGTACTGTGCGGTGGCTGGGATGCGATAAAAAAAAAGTATGGAAATTGAAAGTGTTATATGCGGGTCATATTTAATTTATTTATCTGTCGAGATGATAGATGTGGATGCAAATGAGGTAATTTCGTAGTGTGGATATGAGAGTCTCATGTATAGTTTTAAAATAAGTTTGTGAAGCGCTTACGAGTCTATTGTGACATAAACGTGTTACAGCGTTAACATCATTTTTGTAAAACCTAATGTAAGAATCACAATATGACTTAAGCCGTATTTAAATTATAGCATAAATCGTCTTAAATTACAACACTAAAAGAAAGAGAAATGACTGAAGCAGTAACAAAATTAAAACTCGACTTTCAATCTGATGGTGCACCTGCACTTACTGCTTAACATAGTTAAACAAATCTGTTGATCTGCAAGGGATTGATCCATCTTGCAATTTGGCCCTCAGGTTACTTGAATTGCAATAGACATTTAAGTGCAGCATAAGTTTCCTACGGGTTATGCAATGATTCGTTTAGTATGCCAATACCCGTTTTGTACATCTTTTGTAAAATGACTACTCCGATCTCCGTATTATTTGCATCGGTGTCTAAGATGAAAAGATCACATGATCGTGGATACATCAAAATTAGGGAGTGTTCTTTATAGTTGTACGAACGCGTCTCGATGCTCCGTCGTCCAGTGGTACATTTAAGATATTTCAGTTAGTCAATGTAGATTGCGTATGACATCTGCGAAACTGAAAACAACATAAAAGTAGTTAGAGTATCACTCCTCAGCTCATGAGCATTCTTTGAGTGCAGGCTACTATTCTATGTCTGCTTGCTTCTTGGGATCAGTTCGTAAACTTTCACTCCATACTAGTTTACCTTCTAGGTAGTTTATCGTCTTCTTGAAAAGGCTACATTTGATGCGCCCAACTTTAATCCGGCTGTTTTAAATGTTCTTAGGATTTGCTGAAGATTGCTTACTTTTAAATCAAAAGTACATCCTAGTCGGATATTGCCATTTAGATACACGAAACAAGTTTTTCAATTAAGGCCTTGTACAACATGCTTCTCGTACAACATAGTGGTAACAGTCCTTTTTAGTCACAACGTGGAGATTGCGGCAATAAACACAGAACCTTGTCGAACCATCCTTCTTTTTAACAAGAATTGCTGATGTGACAGGACGAATGTAAGAACATTTTATGATTTTTTCTGTTCAGGAACTCTTAAATGCCTAAATCCTAGACTTCAAAGTAAGGTGGCAGATGAGCTACAAAACCGAACCCACTTGTTGGAGTTGAGATACGGACAATCTCCAGGAGTTATGCAAAATTGAATTGTACAACAGATGTCAGCAGCGAAGAAAACGCCTTCAAGATGTGGAACGTGAAATAACGAAACTCAAGAGGCAAGCATATTGTAAAGCTCCAGCCGATGTTTTATCTGCGGTTAATGAATTAACCGCAGATTCCTTCATCAATGCCATAAGAGATGACTAAATAAAACTTTATCTTAAAACTACTGCTTAAAATCTAAGAACGAAATGTTACGTCACCATTAGAATATTAAGCAGCCTAGAAGTAGAAAATATTACACAGATACAGACCATAATTGATACCACGATTAGAAAATCAATTCAAGGCTCCCAGGGTGGTAGACGCCGATTACCCAATTCCCGATCAAAATGTTTCAAATGTCAAAAACCTAGTCACTTATTAGAGATTTTAAATAAACAGGAATCGGTTTAAAGGTGAAGCAACATGACAGCCGGAAAAAACAACCAGAGAGATGCGACAGTTAGGCGCTCAGAAAAAGATGCTGATAAATATTTTTTATTTTACCTCATGAATAAACTTCTTGAAAACTAAGTTTCACCAGCAGGGGTATAAGGTGGGGAAAGTGAGAAAAAACTTCAGGATCACTGTTTTAATTGCTCAACTCGGCAAGGGCTGCAACAGTTTGGTTGTTAGAGGAACGTTAGAGTAAAAATCATGCACATTAAATACCAGAGCTTCCAACTCGGTCATTTGTCTGCTATTTAACCTTAAGGGCGAATGTAAAATGTTGTTTTAACCTTAGACTGGCTACTGGTGGAGATGCAGCATCTAAAGAAGACTGTTTCCTTGTAGTCACAGTCGGAGGAATTCGGTTTGGTCATCGAATTAAATTTGTCAGTTTAACTGATCAATGTATCATAGGCCTAGGTTACCTCACATGTCTCTTAGTTTGAGGAATCATATATTGAAGTAGTGCTATATAGACGTGACGATATAATCAATAACAAAGAAAAAATTGGATAACGGGCTTTTGCTGAAGAAAGGATATGACTACCAGCAATGAGTGATAAAGTTATCTATATGCCAGAACAAACGGTGACCTTGAGAGAAACAAAATATGGATAGTGAGCCTGTGTTCGCTACAAACACACGTTCGAAAGATAGCTTTAGTATGTGGAAGATAACCCTTCTGAAACTCCAGCCAAAATTTACAGTGAGAGTAATGTATCTGAGTCCAGCAGAAAGTGTAACCAAATAGAAGAGGCAGTGATTAGAAAAGCTGAGAAAGTCGATTATGTCACAAATTGTGAACCTTATGGGCAAAATGGCAAGTTACTACATCCTAAAAAGAAGCGGATTATATTTATTCATTATGCAATCATCTTCCAACAGCAGAAGTAATAATAGTAACGAAGGCTCTACAAGAATTAGCCAACGTCTTTGCCATGAACGATGACGGTATGAGGCACGTTATATCGTTTAACAGGTTTCATTATGATTACAGGAATAACAAAAACCGGGAGAACTGGTTAAATAAATAAACCAAGTACCAATTGTACTTTGTAAAAAGAAGGATGGTTCAAAGCGTTTTGGTGTTGATTACCGCAAGTTCCACGATGTGACTAAAAAGGACATTTACCAACATCTTCAGTACGTTGAATCTTAAAACTGGGTTAGAACGGTGCAATTCATGTGGATGTTAAAGTTAAGATGGCCTTTCCTGCAGGGAATGAGTACCAATTTCGTTTAAAACAATAGTCAGCAAGTCTTAAGTACCATTAAACCTGCCAAATTAAAGTTGAGTGCATCAAAATGTAGGCTTTTCAAGTTAAAAACCTTTACAAAACTGTCAACTAGCGCCTTAATGATGAAAGTCTTAACTTCAAAGTTAAGCAATATAGTTGCATTTTGTTTAATGCATGGTGAGGTGTTAAAAATGTTACAACATAAGCAACATTTGGAAGACCATAAATGAATACCATACAGTCACAGATCAAATAATAGAGTACCAATATACTCTGTATCTGGTATTTGTAAACTTTGAAAGGTTGCGATAGCTTATAAAAAGCATTGAGTAACGAGAGGTTTAAAAGAGTGGCACCGACTTTTATGTGTGCTCCCATGATCCAGCAATACGTGGTGTTGTTATTTTATTATTTATGACAAAACAACAACATCTTAACATCATATGGAGCTTTTTCTAAATAGCAGAATCTAAAGCAGAAGAGGAAATTATGCTGAGTGACATCTTTATCAAAAGAAAATATTAAAGAATCAATTTTGATGTTTCGAGGAGGGAAGGGAACTATACAGAAATGCATAAGAAAATCGCAAAAAAGAATGGCATTCAACTATAAATAGTACAATACAAAAATTAGATCGTAACATGTCAAATAAATGACGATCTTTCAATATTTCGTTCAAAAATTTAAAATTAGGAAAGTCATTTTCGGTTGTCAAAAATGTTATCTATTAATTTTAGTCAATCAAAAAATCGAACACAAATCTTGAAGATGTTAAAATTCGATGTAAAACCGTTACTTTTAAAATATGTTCTATGAAATTCCATATATGACAACCGAAATACCAAAATCGAAGGCCAATATGTATCGGGGGAAAAAATTTTTGGAAGGTTTAACATTTTAGTGAAAGTAACAAAATAACAAAACTCACTGAACTAATCTAAAAGCTAAAAACGTGTACATTTTCAATGTTACTACTGTAAATTCATAATCGCACTACAAATGCGTGTGGGTTTCACATTCACACACGTTTTTCTTATGTCAAACATATAAAGTCTTAAAGACGCGCGAGTTTTGAGTGGTGGAATTTATGATTAGTAAATTTACAATTTTTTTTTTTTGTGGGTAAGGCATATTTTGTATTTTGTTGACTAACTGGAAAACAAATTTATTTTAGACGAGTAGGTATTTGAATCATATGATCGGTATGTGTTACTCAAGATGAGTGGATCCGAGATGATCAAGGTTTTTTGTGTTGTATTGTTATAAGAGAAAATATCAAGGTTTAAAATATGATGTATGGCACAAAAAGTTACATTTTTTTGTAAACATGCACTCTCGTAATTTAGAGATTTGTTTGTGTATTGTGTGATTTACTTATAGGTTGTCACGGATGGAGTTTTGTCACCACTTATTTGGCATCAAAATTTAAGTTTGGAATCTAACAGTCACATAAAGCAGTACATCCATATGTAGCGACTTTGTGGTTGAGAAATGAACTAAATAAGTATTTAAAATTGAATCACGTTGATGGGTATTTAGTAATTTAAAGCAACTTGTTCTCTATATTCGACTCCCAAAAGCAAACAAAAAAGCAAAAGATACTTAATCTCAACCTATATATGACCTAGAGCTTTTCTAAGTAAGTGGTCTGACGACATCAGCTGTTTAAACTTTTGCACTAATAATAGGAATTATTATAAAAATATACGAAATATGCTGCTGAACAGAAAACCATCGATAGGACGAAATGGTATTTTCTTTTGCTTGCCAGTCCGTACTTCGGAGGATTATGAAAAATGAGAAGAAAATATTCCGCAGATAATCTTAGCACAAAGGAAGAGTATGCTTTAACTCTTAATTTTACCAAAGTCAAATCACGTGATCACTTTCTAGACATAACCAATTAAACGTAGCAAACGTAAGTTTTAGGCATATCATAACTAATTCTGACCCAGGCCCTAACGGTGTATCCATAGTAGAGTCCAAAAAGGATCAGAAAGTGCCAAGAGACGATTTATGTGTCGTTAATTTTACGATCAATCATAATCGATCAAGACAAGAACCACTATTTTGACAGAGATTATTAGAAATAGCTCCAAAATAGATCCCGCGTCCACTATTATGGCGAGCTATTCCAACACCAGATAGGAAGCGAGCATGGAAGCTTTAATCTTAAAACATCCTGCGAATGATACAACAGGAGATATAGCATATTATAAACAAAAGGTCAATCAATTAAGAGAGGTCTACAACCATTTATAACCATTAATGAAATGAATGCTACATTCATTCATTAATGAGTGCATTGGTCGGTTAAAGGCCAGTTAGCGTTGGTATTGTGGATTTTTTAAATCAAGGTCCACGCACGTTATTCATCGCAAAATCCTTGCTTGAAAATAATTGCTACACAGACTTAAATGTTAAATTTTTAAAATATGTCCAGAGGAAGAACAGATGATTTTCTGTCACAAATACCGAGCACCGGCAAAGCAACCCAGGATTAGATGTAATGTTCCTATTAAAATCGAAATTTCTGTACTTCTAGTAGACGTAATTTAGGAGCCAAGAGACTATACAGACTACTGCCTCACCTCGTTACATACAAGAAAATACGCAGGATGCCATGTCATATGTACACTAACTACTACGTACTTTCAGGTTTGTTCGTTTTGTTGGCCGGAAATAAAAAATTAACTATTTCCAGGTCAGAAACTCAGATTGAAAAAGCAAGTAAAATCTTTTTACCATAAATGATATATTTGGTACAGTAAAATGTTTCATGCTGAGTGTAAAGTGGAATTGGCTCCACTCCCATATATTTCTGTAGTTGCAGCCAAACCTTCAGCCGGACGAAATTGAAAATTTAATTTATGCTAAGCTTCCTGATAGAGAACGTAACCCACTCTTATATGAGATAGTGTATAAAAAAAGGAACTTGCGGCAAACAGAACCGAGCCTCACCATGCATGATGAACGGCAAATATTTGAAGAGATTTCGCCGAAAATTTATTTCCGAAACACAAACTGGCCATGGTGGCTATCCCACATAAAGATGACGGATTTCTTAAGATGGAGAACAAACTACCACACTTTGAGAATCTGGAAAAACGGCGACAGTCGACAACAGATGGCTTGTTTCACATTGCCTAATATTGCGTTACAAAAATATTGAATGATTTTGACAAACCGTTATTATATCACGAGCTTCCAGGATAGTTTACACGGAACAATCAATAGTATAGTATACGGCATACCCAACTTTTCAGCCAGCTTGCCGAATACTTTCTCTTCCAGAAAATGGCGATCACTAAGATATACACTTACCGATGCCGCCGTTTTTCAGTCATCATACAATTTTTTTTTTTTTCATTTTTTTAGGTTTTATTACATGCCATCTGTTTTAGGGCCAAAACTCGCCCATCTCTTTCGCAGTTAACTTAACGTCCTACTTTACGCCATCACTAGCCAAATTGTAACGCAAACGCTTGGCCCGTATACTCTAATCAATCAAAGCAATCAATATTAGGTGAACGACTGACTGAATGTGTCATTTCAGAATTGAGTGGCGTACCAAACATTAAAATTAAAAAATTTAATGTTTGGTACGCCACTCAATACTGAACTTCAACTTAACCTTTACCATTGACCTTACATTTTAATTTTGAATAATTTAACAAATTCTCGCGTCACATTTACGATGACATTTACGCGACATACAACATTCACTAAGCTGATGCAATATTTTCGATATCAACAAAAGAGGTTTGACTGTATAGTATTTTCATATATATGTTATAACCTTTAAGTATATTTTAGTTTATTGTGCTGGAAAATTTCTCCACGTACTCACCTCAATATAATAAATTTTAGCTACTTTCGGTCTGTCGAACATGTTATCAAGTCACACATACTATTTACAAACATTGCCACCAAAATAAACAGAAAATCGATTAGGTGTGAATTTGCAGTCTAAACAGTGTTACTGCGCGATTTATGTGTATATATCCACTGTTCAAGAATGTTGTTAAATTTTTTGTTTGTTTGCAAGTCGGTGTATGTGTATTTGTACATACATACGCATTGGCAAATTAGCAGAATAATATAAGATTTTGATGATTTCTATTCAAATATTTACCATTTTATGGTATTTACTCGTATATAGCTTTAGGGTTATACATACTGATTGGGCGATTGCTTTATATGAAGGGAATTATTGGGATTAATGAACGACTTTCTTAATTTCACTTAAATATTGTCGGTAATACGATTTTACAAATATTTATTTTGAATGGTTAAATTTCTACTCAAATACATCCGAATATTATATTAATAATAATTTGTCGCACCAAACGCGACATTCCATTAGACAATTCCATCACGTTTGACCGCTTACACGATAACCAAAAATACTTAACTGTCTACTTATATACCTATATAGGACTTTAATTGAACAACTATAGTTATTTAATCATTATGCCTGCAGACCTTTTAATTATACCAATAACACGCTGTATATATACGTTAATTAGTAATGGCGGGGGGTGGGGATGTGAGACATGAAACAATTTCGTGTTATGTTTGTTAAAAATGTTAAATTCGATTGTTTGGTATAATATGTTGAATATAGATGAGTTGTGTGTGGTATAACATGGTATTGAACTTGATTTATTCAGTTTTGGTTTTGTTTTATAATTTTTGGAACGATTACAAAATGTGTTAATCGCTCAATGTATATGTTGATGACTTATCACTCAAAATTTGCGTATTGTTTCGTATAATAATATAATTAATCGGTTCCAAGCTAGTTCTTTGAATTATTCTCGATAACTAGAATACTGTACTAAGACCGGCCGAAGTTTAAACCAATACCAGTTTGCCAAATTACACAGTTTTCATCTGCATATGACACTTGGTTGCTGAAGATGTTACCAAAAATTGTTTCATTTTTTAAAGATAAATTCTAATTTTGAATAAGAGTTTTCCAGACTGTTGGAAAATCGGCAAAGTCATTCCTATCGATAAACCAGGAAAACCTTCCAATAGTATAGAGCATACTTGTCCAATTTCACATCTAAACGGAGTAAGAGCCCCTAAAACCACATACATCCCAGAGGGACGGAGATAAGGACGAAGCAAAATTATGCTTGAAACTAAGTTTAAAATTGTCTTTATTTAGATGAAAATCGAAAAGCGTCTTAATTGTTCCTATATATTGTTAATATCCGCAGTGCAATATGTTTAATTAAGTTAAACATTGAGTTAGCTCTATAGCTATGAATGCTCCATGTGATTATAGAAACTCATATTTCCAATGAAACCAACCCCTAGGTCTTTAAATTCAGAAACTTTTTGTAAAATGGTACTATCAATTTGGTATACCAGGATT
The DNA here is from genome assembly GCA_963556175.1 of Tipula confusa. Taxonomy (NCBI): domain Eukaryota; kingdom Metazoa; phylum Arthropoda; class Insecta; order Diptera; family Tipulidae; genus Tipula; species Tipula confusa. The sequence continues at coordinate 217,937,847 of OY744476.1, forward strand.
AATTTCCCGATCGAAAGACATTATTTTACACTTATTGATGTTGAGATTGAGCAAGTTGAAATCACACCACAATGCTATATAGGTTTGGTTATCTACTTCTCCTTGCAGTCCGTGAGTACCGTTGATGTTTTTATACAGTTTTGAATATTGTGAGTTCGTCGACAAACATTAGGGCTTGAGAATTATATATTACTTCAATGATTCCGTTAATAGAAAAATCAAAATCCATGAACTAATATAGAACCCTTGAGGTACACTGGAGGTGATAGCAATTGACCCGGATCTTTTGTTTCCAATTTCGATATATTGGATGCGGTCGACCAGGTACGATTTAAACCAGGCTACAAAACAGCTGCAGAATCCAAATTTATGCACTCAAGCGCTTAATAATGACTGATGGAATCAAAGTCTTTGGTAAAATTAGTGTAAACAACACAGCATTTTTTGGAGATGGCCTTCGTCGATTTTGTAATCTGTTTCTATCACTAATTTCTTATCGTACCAGTATTGACGAAAATACCTGACGGGATTTCTCAAAATTTATTTTCTGAACTCAAGAACTTAAGCTTGTAACATTTGAGTAAATCTCGAATCTAAAGAATTTTGCGAGATTTCTCAAGAAATTCAGTTACTTTATACATTGGTGATCGAATATTAGACTTTTTGTGCACTTTTTCTACTAAAATCATTAAAAGCAAGTCATCATCCAGTTACCTCTAGCACATAACTTGAACAAACCGTAGCAAAAATGGCTGCACAACATGGCATTTTAATCAACGCTACAACAAAAAGTGAGTTTATACGCAATAGCGTCAGGTCTTTGGAATTCCGTCTTCCAAGCTGTTCTGTGTTTGGTCATGAGCTAATGTGCGAGCTTCAAATGTGATTTAAAGAACAAAATGGCAAATTTTTAATCAGAACCACGTAAGTTTAGCTTGAGCATCTTTAGAATCTGATAACCTTGGGCTCATGCCCTCTATAAGTGAAGTACCAGTGTAATGATCAAATTCAAGAGCATATCACCGGCGCATTAATATAGATATGCTACAATCACAACATACAATTGGTGGTTATGGAGGTAAGTTACCAGAGCCAGACGAAGTGACGAAAATAAAGACAATCCACCCAAAAAGTCTTCTTCCGACGGTGATGTGAAAAAGGATTTTAATGACGAAGACGACAATATCGTCATCTTTTCTGACAGTACTGTCACTATAAAGTCCGCATTTGGAATCGTAAGTATAAGGTCCGCAAGAATTGTTTTGAAATTTAAAAAGTCGTACGAAAGGCTATTTCGAAGAATTATGGTAAAGTGGTCGAGAAAAACAGATTTCCCTGCTTTTGATTTGCAAGACATGTTCGCATCAGCACGGACGGAAAATTGGAGATCAATCAGCATACTGAGTTGGGCGATGAGTTCTTATTCAGCCTAACAATTTTGTCATTAAATAATTGCACGACCCGGTGAACAACTATCATGAGAAATCTGCATTCTTTTAAAAATTCCAAAACAGAAATCTTTAAAGAAGCCAAAGCATATCTGCTGCGCCTTTTTTGCAAGCATTGAAGAAGATCGGCAAGATTCTGATGATCAAGCCATGAGTGTAAACGCGGATGCAGCAAACGAAAATTTTTCGTAGTTTAAAAACAATCTACAATTTTTTAAAAGGGGACAGAAAATACCAAATCGTTTAAAGACATTAAACTAAATTAAGCCAGCTCAAAAAACGACTCAAAATGAGCGCAATTTTTACATATCGAGGAATTTTTTGATGCAAATTTGTTGACATTTAATGTAAACTGTAGAAGAATTGAGTTTATTTCAGCCACAGCACACGTGGCATGGTCTTGTTCCCTATATAAATTACGAAAGCGACTTGGTAGGCTAAATAGCTCATTATTGTACAGATATATACCCAAATTAGTTATAAACGTTTTAATATTAATAACCGCATCGGATATATTCATAATAAATTAAACGTTTTCATATATCTTAAAATCAAAACCTTAAGAAAACTTGAATTGTTAACGATAAACGGGTATATACATCCAATTTGTGTCGAATAAAAAAAAACCGAAAAATAACTAAAACTAAATACCAAACATTCATTAATCGTTTCAAATCGTATATGACTATAAATACGACTAAATACATTTTTGTCTAAAGAATTTTAAACTAAAAATTTTAACATCTTCACACTCAGCGCGAGTTAAATTGTGACGGTTAAATTGTTTGTTTCCAACTTAAAAAACTTATTTTTGTATTAAATACAAAAACATTAGCATTCAACATGTTAACAAATTTTTCTTATAAATTTTAACGTTAATTAATTTTTAGGTCAAACTCAAATACATTGACTTGGTATATCGCATCGTCTCATAAGAAAAATACGCGACGACGATAAAAACTTTCACACAACAATTCATTGAACAAGTGGATTTTTGTACAGGTATACAATATATATATATACATCTTATCTAAGCTTGCGGCTTTTTTTATTTATTTTATTTTTTTACTTTTTTATTCTTCATTCACAGAGATGTTGAATGACCGCCATGAATTTTTGTAATGTAACGTAATATATAAGACATAACAAGTGATTAATCTTTTGATAAATTCTTTTTACAATGATCGTATGATAAATCATATTTTGTCTTGGCAAAAGATGGCACCAGTAGTACTAAATCATTGTTACATAATTACATATAGATGGTTTACTATGTCATAACTCAGAATGTTAGTTTTAAATTAGCTTTCTTAATAAATCATTTTTAAAATTAAAAAAATGTTTCGCTAATAAATCGATTGTTAACATTAATTAACCTATATTTTCTTTCAAACTAACAAAAATTCATTCAAACATCACATTTCTAACTTAATTTAAAACAAAATGAGATAATAAATCAAATTTCCTGATTTTAGACGAATTTAAATTAAATTAAATAAAATTGACATATTTAAAATCATTCAAACTTCAGTCAAATTGTATTCAAATTACAAAGAAAGTTTAATGTATACTAAATTAAATATTAAATAATATTAAATTGAATATTAAATTAGTAAAATGAATTTTAAATTAAAAACCGTTCGAATTAAAAATAGCTTCTTGGTTCAAATAACTGTCAAATCCATAAAAATTTGCAAATCAAACTATTCGCAGGTTTGATTAAACATTTAGTCAGCATATTTTTTTTCAAGTGACCGATAATTGAATTTTAGTTTGGCTGAAATTTGTAAAATTTATTTAAAAATAAATTCAAATTTGGTTGAAACAGTCAAACCTTTTTTTTAAATTACAGATACAGTTTACTCACATAAGAAAAACTAAAAAATCAAATTGAATACACAGTAGTTCAAAAAACATTTAACACGTTTTAAATGTATAAATTAAAAACAAAATATATATATTTCAAATAATAAAACACATTCAAACTGCAGTCAAACTTTTTTTTATAAATACAAATAAAGTTTACTGAGATTTCAACAATGAAATAAAAATCAAATCGCAGAGCAAAGAAAAACAAATTCATGACAGTATCAGAACGAGTTCATACTTCAAATGCCTTTCAAATTTCATTTACTTCAGTTAATGTTCTTCAATTAAACTACAGTTGAAATTTTGTTTAATTTCAAATATCAATATTGTCCTCTTAAAATTATATACTCAAAACAAAATAGATGTAGATATATCATATAATCAAACACGTTCAAACTGTAGTCAAACTGTAGTCAAACTTTTTTTTAAATTACAGTTAAAGTTTACTGAAATTTTAACAATTAAAACAAAGATCTAACTGGTAACTAATCAATTCGCAAAATTGCATCAAATTTTTTTTAGTTTTTATTCAAACCGAATTAAATCATATCAAATCAAACTACTTTCAAATTTTAAGATTAGAAATCAAGCTATTTATTTAAAATATTTTTATCACAGGTTTAATTTAAATCTTTCGTCAAAGATTAAATTTTAAACAACTATTTTTGTATTATCAAACTGCTATCAAGCCTCATTCAAATTTAGTATTGATGTAATTTTAAAATTGAAACTAAGTTTTTATCTAAGTTAACTATCGATAATTAAATCAAATTATATTTAAAAGCTATTTTGAATTTGTATCAAAACTGTTCAAATCTGGTTCAAATTATTCTCGAATAAAGGTACTATATTCAATCGTCTAATTTAGTTTAGATTGAAAATGGATTCGTTGGTTTTCTGACTCTGAAACCAATGTCCTTACTTTTATCAAACAAGAAGAAAGAGACAAACGTATTTGTTTTTTTTTTCTCGTTTTTCTTATCATCTTTCATTTTAATGAGTTAACCTTAACGGCGATTCACCGGGCATATAGTATATGGATAAAGTGATTGTTTAACACGACGTGGCATTGAGTTCGATTCTCTTTGCTAACCACAACGCCATTACTAATTATGTGCGCCACAACACAGTAAAAATCAGTGCAAGTTAAGTTATAAGGATTATTGGAGCTGTGCAAATAGGATCCTTAGAATAATACTAACATAATCGAACACCTTTGCTGTAAAGGTAATGCGGCAATAGTTTATTTGAGAACCACGAAGAACTTGTCTGATAAAGGCCGATAAAGAAAAGAACCGAAAAAAACATGCAGTTTAAATTTGGAAAAACCTTGGACTAGTTATACCAAGCTAAAAAGGGTATACTGAAAAAAACTAGTTTTACTCAAAAACATACGTCAGACTAAGGTAGCTTATATAATACAACTCCAATACATGTTGAATTTTTTATGAAATGTCATGCTTTTACCTCGAAAATGGTGCAAGATAAAAGAAAATTATTTATGGTTAAATGGTTGAGTGTCAAAGGAGCTGTGATCTTGAATAAAATTGATACTCATCAGTTTCGAAGATAAAAGCTAAAGTAAAAGCTTGTTTTGAAAAAAAAAATGTAGGACACCTTCTTCCGATTAATTTATTAGCATGCATTGAATTTAGTTCCTTCCGAGAATCTATTTTAAAATTAGACACCATCCAACTGAATCTACTTTTTTAAATTTTTCGGGATGGAATGGATTCAAAAAAATTTTAAAAATCGGTTATTAAAAAAATAATTATTCCCAAATATTTAAACTCCCCTTTTGATAGTCAAAATTTACACCGTTTTGGAAATGAGGATTAAGCCTATTTTCATTGCTGTCACTTTAAAATGTTTGTAAATTAGTCCAAAAAACAAACAAAAAACAAATTTTTAATTTAAAAGATAAAAGCATGGCATTTTTTTAAAAAACACTCACCCTGTATAAATAGTTTAAAAAAAAATTCATATGTCAATTAAATATCTACTGTCCAAGCAAATTCAGCTCAATTCGCGCAGAAAAGACGGAATAAAATTGCACAACGATATGTTGTTGGTAATTATTTAAGTTACTTTCGTTACATAAACTTGGTTTGAAATAAAAAAAATGTTAGCGATTTGGAATGCAGTTTTGTAGTGGAAATAATGGATTAATTAGCTAAAAACGAGTTTATACTTATATACAAATTATATAATTTGTTTTTTATATTAAAACAGTATTTGCTTAAAGTCTTATATACGTTTATGTCTTCAATGTATTTTGTATACAATATATATATGGAGGTCATCCCGCAAGCATAATTATGGAAGAATAAAATTATAGTTTGTTTTATAGTAAGTGTCATGGTTGTGATGTGTCATATAGTATAATTATATTGTTACGCTTTTATTTATTTATAATAAGTATATAATCTACCTGAAAGTCAGTGATCGCCCGACTGATGAAGTTCAATTTGGTTGTAAGGTGTTGAAATCTGAAAATACAAAAAAAAATTATGTTTAGTAATTTTATAATGTGGATACGACGTAAATTAATGAAAATTGAGCAGTTCAATGTCTAATTGGAGAGAATGTCCAATAGTTTTATCAGTATCGTTTTAACCTCGCAAAATAATAAAAACAAAAATTCGTTTAATAAAATGGTCAGCATACTCGTCAACATGCGACTCAATTGAACATCTTTATAACATCGCTTATTTGTAAAATTCTTCGCTAATTATTGTACAACCGCTACAATAAATATTAAGTGCAAATCCAATTCAATTCAAGCAACGCTAACCCCGAATGCGTGCATCATCGTATCGGACACTAGCACAAGGTAGATATACTTTGTGTTGAAACACGCTTTACCCAATCTGTTAACACCGTCCAAAAAAACAAATTAATTAATTACTATGGGTCTCTTTTGATCGGAGACAGAAGACCCTTCGATATGCTCCGCCACATAATGTATCTGGATGGATATCAATTCCTTGAACTCACAATAAAGTCTCTTTGGGTAAGAAAAATGCCTATGATAATTCGAATTGCATTGGTGGCACAGGTTTTCAGGTTTTTAAGCTGTCAATCACCATTGTCAATCACCAGTACTGTGACAGCAGTCACGAGGCAATCGCGCCCAAGTGAACGAACGCTTAAACAAGGTGTTAATATTCCACAAAAACTATAACCGAGAGCATCATGAGGCACAAAAGTGGAACAGCGGCTAGACATGTTCGAGGCTAGATTAAACTACCTTGCCCAACAAAACTTCAGAGGAACGGAATATAGCTGCCGGAAACCTTGTAATTTGAATCGGGAAGCAAGAAAAATCTTAGAGAAACAGATCGTTGAACATTCAAATGGTCTGGTTTCAAAAAACTTGTAAACCTGTGGGTTGAATAGGCACGAGCTACTCCCCCACATCGTGCCACCTATTTCTACACAATACTAATAATCGCTTAACATTTAAAGTTGACACGGGTGCCGATCTTTCAGCGATACTATGGGTAACATTTTCGCTAAAGAATACTTTTTCAATTCGAAATCAACCGATCTATTGTTAGCGGCTACCAATAACACAATAATAAACTCTTTTGGAACGAACTCACTTCAGGTGAATGTCGGACTCAAACGTACGTTCACACATGCATTTGTATTAGTATTAGTGAACTGTACGATTGGCGCTTTCAATAAAAGTCACTATGGTGAACGACAATACATCAGCACCCAAACTTTTCTTAGTCGACCGTGGCTATGACACTCTGCTTAAGAAATATACTTCCTTATCACCAGAACTAAATTATAAAGTACCAGTTCATCATAATGTGATCATCATATTGTCTTTACAGGCCATTTACCAGTGTCAAAACTACGTAGATTAGATCCAGAGACATAAAGCTGCATTCATGGAATTCCAACATATATGGTAAAATTAGGGATTTGCCGACCATTGGCATCGCCAATATCGTGCCCGTTATATATGGTTAAAAAAAACTAACACGATTAGAGACCATGTAGAGACTATCGCAGACTCAACATAGTCACGACACCGGATCGATATACGATTCCCCATATACAAAACTTCTCCATTCATTCGTATGGATATAGTTTCTCAAAATTAAATCTCGTCAGTGTGCACATCTCATTCCAGTACCAGATGATCAGATGAAGATGTTAATAAGTGCCATCCAAAAGTGAGGAACTGCACAAACTGCACTTAGAACAATTATTTGAAAAATTAGTGAAGTTTGATATACGTATTAAGACTATCAAATGTATATTCGAGTGACCTCAGTAGACTTCCTCAGTCACATTATCACAATGTCAATAAACAGAACTTACGAATTTAAGGTGAGGAGAACCCGAGAGGAATGCATCAGCGCCAAAAACATTGGTGCATTCTTAGTTTTGGATTCTAATCTTAGATTAGAATCCATTCTTAGATGAAACTGAGTGGTAGTTTTGAATAAACTTGGCACAAGGTTCCATCAATAATTCACACCGCGAGAGCGCAAAGGTGATTCTTCGAGAAATGTTCGATTACCAAATTTTTTCAAAATATTTCACTTTGCCATCTCATCCCCCAGGTTTGAGGGCTCCTAATTATTTTCATAGAAATTCTTGAAGAAACCGATGTACGTTAAAAAACACAAAACATTCAAGCAGAATATTCGAACAGAAATTTCAAATTTGAAGCAGAAACTTTGCTCACCATAATGTAAAATGCCTTAGAAAGGGACAATACACCTAAAAAAATTCAAAATGTTATCGAGTTTTTTTTATTTTTTCGGCAAGTGCTACTATAAAAAATAGAATGCTTCTCTAAAATACATTTTAATCAATTATTTTTTATGGCATCAATCCAACGTCAAACATCAAATTGTTCAGCAAAACCAAACAAACCGTGTTCGTGATCATTTGTCGTTTTCAATTATTGGTAACATTTGTATTTACTTTCTTTATAGGATACTCATATTTTTATGAGGCATGCAGCTCTTTGTTTTTATAGAACAAAAAATGATTGATGGTCTCAAGTTTAAATCGAGTAAAAGTTAAAAATTACATTTCGACCAAGTTTAGAATGTCTCTACATGTATAACAGTTTGGTTCTACATATTATGTAGTAGTATGTACTATAAAAACGAAAGGAATAAAAATATCGAAAATTCTATTAGAGTGACAAAGACAATCAATTTTTTTTATTTTTGCATTATAGCAAAATTTATTGGATAAATAACCAAGATGAAGACGGAAACAATTTAAACCCAGGACAGGTCAAAATATATCACGATGATCTTCAACTCGTGCTTGTCGCTTTTGACATGTTTTAGTAGAACTTGAAGTAGAGGCTCTGATTTTATTAGTTTCCCGGCGTGCATCCCGCTTGATGATGTTTCAACAGTTATACTGATATATTCAACTGTGTATTTTTAAAACTTAAAAATGCATTTAGTTAAATATGTCATTGGAGTTTTAATTAAATAATCAGTCTATTAAATAACCAATATAAAGGTGATCTGTGAACTTTTAAAAGTTCCAGTAGCCGCGAGTTATGACAAAAATGAAGTCTGGGATAGATGTATTTATTTCATAAAAGATAAAAGGTCAATACCTTTACCGAATCATAATAATGAACCTCACCAATCGATCAAAGCGTTTATTTTTTTATAAATAAAATAAAATTGGCAACATTGAATTAATATATTCGTATTCGTATTTCCTCGTCAAAAATCTCATCCGGGAAACACCTTTCAATTTTTAATTGAATTTTTTCTCATTATATGTACATACATACAAATCACAAATCATCTGCGATTTCTTAACAAATCCAACAACTAAACATTTTTATACATCCATTAATCACTTTCAATCGTATATAATATATATATATATTTATATATATATATATATATATATATATATATATATATATATATATATATATATGTATATATATATATATATATATATATATATATATATATATATATATATATATATATATACAAGAAATTTGTCTTATTTTACAACAACAAGGAAAATTCATATCGCAACAAAGAAACTTTTAAACACCGTAAACCACCACCACCACCAACTTAAACCAATTAGATTGCATTCTATTCAATATATAGACACGACTAGACTTTAAATATTTCAACTTTTTTTCCTATATATGATACATTGCTAGCGCATTTTTTAAAGAAAGTAACTTACCTATTGCAATAGCAATATTGTTAGTAAACGACTTTCAACCTCGAAAAAATTTTGTAACTTTAATAAAAAAAAAAAAAAAAAAAATTATATAAATTTGATTTAATTTTGTTCGAGTAACACATTCGGTGTGAAAGGGTTAAATAAATAATTTACAAGAATTTTTTTATTTCATGTAGTAAATTTTTCTTAGCGTGATTTGTCAGAAGCTATACGTTTATGTCATTAACGTGTGTATGATGCTGATTTCCGTATACATATACGATAATATTATGAACTTTGATGAGGTAAGACATTAGTAACGGACAAGCATATTATATACAATCAGTACTAAGAATTTATATGCTAACAAGAATTTCACGTTGCCTACAAATAAATTAGGTTATGCCAATTTAGAAAGCAAATAACTAAAAAAAAAATCAAGCGCCATAATAATTTGTAAGTTTCGATTTGATTTACATTCTTTATAAACATCTTGTACTTATTATATGAATATTTATACAGTATGATTTGTAGAACACTTTGCGTGCGATAAATTCACAACTTACTTTGATGATAAAGTGCACTTAACCTTACCGCTAACTACTCCAAAATTGTTAACACAAGAAAATAGGCAATAATTACATTTCCTGAGATAGGATAAACGCAAAAACAAGTTTCACAGAAATTGCGAGTCTACTCTGTTGTGATATAAGATATATTACGATAGAGGTATAAGTCCTTTATATCTCCTCACTTAGTGTAAAGAAGTATTGTAAATAATCTGTTGTGAACCATTTAGGCGAAATCACAAATTTATAATTTATATAATTATGTATATATTATAAATGCCAGTAGACAGCCAGTACCAATTAACAATATACGAACACTAGACAACGCTAATCTGCAAAACACGGAATTTATCTGTGTGTCTTGGCACATTACTTTGTAAAACGTGAACAAGTTTTGATTATGAATAGGTTTTAGAAGATAATGAGTCAGTTCACTACGTTTTCAACTTCATTTTGCTATTATGAAACTTGTACGGTATACCTCTCAAGCTTGTTTGTTTATAGTAAGAGTAAACCAATACATACAAATATAAACTGAGATGCGACAACGTTTAAATAGAGCCTCAACAACGCCTACGATAACAACAGACTTCAGGCTTCTACAATTTTTAGTTTCCCTTAAAATAAATAAAAAGCCACCCACACCACTGTTACACCAACTACGACGACCAGTCAACATCGTAAATACATGTAGCGACCATCCACTGTCTACTGTCGTTATATACACTTACTGGGAACGATATTTCGGATGAAATATCAATGGAAATGGAGATAATCATAAAAAGGCAGACATAAAAATGAACCACACCCGGAGTTTGCTGCAACAAGCATAACTACGAGGAAATAAGAAAGGGTCTAGCTCGCAAGTTGTCGCAGAAACTACAACAACTAGACAACAACAGGAATTTTGTGGAACAACTGCACAAGAAACTACTTCTAGAAACTCCAGAGGAACAACAATTTAATATCCCGTATTTCATACAACAACGATATGACATAATTAGTGTAGAAATAGATGAGATAACAGCCAGGCTTCAAGATGCAGTACAACAACAATCAGCACAAGAAAGGCATAATCAATAATAAAATTGGTCAACCAGAATTTAAATTACCACCAATCGAAATACCATATTTCAATGGACAATATAATGAGTGGCCAACATTTTACAACAAATTTCGAAGGTCGAAAGACGTTTTATAACCGGTAGATACAAAAAACATCCCAACAAAAGGGGCTTAAACCAAATAAAATCATTTTTGTACGCCAAATTCTTGTTATTTCACAAGCACCAGGAAAAACTTTTTCTGGAATTATAAAAATATGCATTGTTTGTAAGACATCACCTACATAAGATGCCCCATGATTGTAAAAATGACAGTAATAGAAAGATCTAAACTTATAACAGGGTACCAGGGTATAACAGGGTAACAGGGTATTCTTTTAATCGCGACGCATATAGCAAATGTATATCAGCAAAGAAACCTGCGTGTATGTATGGGAAATCATAATACGTTACTACAGGCGAAGGAAGCTATACAACTTCACTCCATATTGCCAAGAATACTCTCACATTAAATAATGAAGTATCTTTATTAGCTAAAGCCCTGATCATGTAAATCTGCAAGTCAGCGGGGTTTTGATTACTCATCAAATTTCACGCAGGTGGTAGAATCGTTAATTTTACCAAAATTGACTGAACGTCTACCAACTAAACCAATAAAAGCTAAACCATCAGCAACACGTGGAAGGAGCCTATATTGGTAGATCTAAACTATAACGTATCGGTCCACAACAAGCGATTGAAAAATTAAATTACAGTACTTCAGCAGAACTAACTAATATTCAGCAAAGAAGTAATCTCAGCCAACAACAACAGAGATAAATTATATGGATATAATATGGCAACCAGGTATAAACAGGGCATTAATGCGCCTTCCATGGTAGGCTAAGGTTACGATGGAGCGAATGAGCGGAGGAATTCATGGTGCACAATAATATGTAATGGAACATTTTTCACTAGCAATATACGTTCACTGCGCGTCTATGCATCAGATATGGCTAGTTTAAACTTAGCCATATCTGATGCATGTGAATTGTCCGCTATTCGTAATTGCATGGGCTCACTTCAAGCGCTAAATATTTTTTTAATACCCCTAAGCGGCAACTATAGTCTTGTCAGAGTCGATTGATGGTATGGTATAAAATATTTACTCTGCAACGTCTGCAACAAGATTAAAGCAGTTGTGATAATCCAACGAGATGGATTCGTAATCGGTAATTGTTTTTCTAGAGTTGCAACATTTTCAACGTCGAACTCTGTTCAGTGTCTTGATATTAGTGTAATATCTCCCAAAAAATATTGACCATTTTTATATTTGGAAAATGACGAAGAAATGAAGATTTTGTTAGAAATGTATCAAACAACAACCAACTGTACCCTCGATCAAGGCATAGGAGAATTAAAGTTATGGAGGAAACATATTGGGTCATTGGAAAATGTTTCCACCAACGGACTCGATGCTTTAATGCTATGTAAGTTATGTAACAAAAACATGTTTCCGCAACTGTACATAAAAATCTTGATATATATATATATATATATATATATATATATATATATATATATATATATATATATATATAAATATGTATATTTATATATATATATATATATATATATATATATATATATATATATATATATATATATATATATATATATATATATGTATATAGGTATTTATACACGAAAGTGGTCCTCAGAAGTCATATAGTCCTATCTCCTGTAAAGAATCCAACCGATCATACTGTATTTATACAAGAAATTTTAAGGTGTGAAAATGTTATAAAAATCGAAGCTACATTGCTAAATTAAAGACGTTTAAGGTTAAATTTTTATACATTTAGGAAATTTAGCCACATGTCAGTATTGTATACATCACTCCATGATTAGTTTTATATTTATCGACTTAATTGGTTAATTTATTCGTCACATTTAAGGCGGTATACGAGTAAATATTTAGATGTCTTCACAAAAAAAAATGTCTAAAAATATCTACACACAAACTATATTATAACTGTTAATCGAATCAAGAATTTATTTATATATTTAGACACGTACAATGTGTTGTCTTCTTTAAAAAAAAAAAATTTAAAAACAACAAAAAATATAATAAAAAAATTATGTCATACAAAATTTGTATTTATAGTTATACGTATTAAAACGAAAGACTTGAACAAGTGACGAACCTGAGTTTTATATTAAAATTTATGTATCAAAATCAAAGTTTATCGAATTGTTTATAAAAAGCCTTGACATATTATCAATCGTGCATAAATTAAATTTTATATACGATTTGTATTTATAGATATAATCGTATAAAATAAAACGCGCAGAATGTTGTTTAAGTCTGCCATCTTTGTATCTTTATATATCTACATTAACTTAAGACAAAACCTGTTGTTTTATTTTACAATAATTACGTTATAATTGGATTATGTAAAATAAAAATGCAAATAAAGTTTTAATGTATTTATACTCGAAAATCAGGTGCATCGTTGATATGCACCGATTCAAAGTCATTAGGGACGCGAATGTTATGCAATTTTATATATTGTGTTAGCTTTCTCAAGTTCTCATATACAAATATATCTATATACATACTTGTCATGCATGCGCAATTAGTTTTTTAAATCATTATTGTGAAAATACTTTTGCTGTGTTGTCATCGCTTTGTAATTTATTATTTATGGCAGTTTTATGATTGTTGTTTTTAAAAAAAAAATTAAGATGTGCAATTTTTGTAAAAAATTGTATAAAGTAGTAAGTAAATATTATTCTATTAGATCTACCGCTTAAGAATTTTTGTCAATTTGTTTGATTTTCATTTGTGTGTGGAAGTATAGCTTGTAAGTGTATTAGTTGAAAGAAACGACGGTTATACTACCGTATTCGACTAAATGTAAACCACCATCATAACTCTCCATCTGCACGTTGCATTATTGTAGCCATCCGGTACTGACTTAAATGCTGGTTAACACACAGATTCTTTACTCTTTTACAGAGTATCAAAGTTAGGTTTATTGCCATCACCAATCGAAATAAAGTGATATGAAATACTATTTACAGCGCTTCCTTATTGGAGAAAGTTATCAGTTTTGAAAACAAAGTTTAATCCAACTTCCGTCACAAATTTAAATGTATATATATATATATATATATATATATATATATATATATATATATATATATATATATATATATAACATAAATATTTAATTAAAAATAAAAAAGAAGTTCCTAGAGAGGTATAAAATTGCAAAGCGTCTTTGGATATGGAGCGCATATTTGAAATGGGTAAATTAACAGTTCGAGCAATTAAGAAGTATAATGTTATAATAAGACAAACAGCCGAGTCTGGCTCAATAATTATAGCATGAATTAAACATTATTAGCCAGAAATCCCTTGTCGGAAATTGAAATATTGACGAAATTTCATTATTGCAGTGAAGTCATATAGGATTAAGTCAGAGGATATCATGACTATACAAAAAATTGCCTTCCTGCTGTGATTATATAAGTCCTTCACATAATTTTAACTTGTCTGATATTTGCAATAATTTTAATCGTCTAGCTATATCTACATAGTCATAACAATTTTTTGAGTTAAGAGTCCATAACTTTTTACTATCAGAGCGTTCGAAATTCCCGTACGAATTATTTCTAAGTGTTGTTGAATGTGACTTTGATGTCATTGTTTTAACGGAGACGTGGTTATCGCCTGATTTATTGAAAAATGAACTTTTAAATTCAGATTATGCTATTTATCGCTATCCTAGACTACTTTCACGGCGGATGAAGTGTTATTTGCTGTTAAATGTATTTTTAAAAGTGATTTGATCAACTTTTGTAACCCTAACAACTGCTATTTAGATAAAATGAACTTCTAAATTCAGATTATGCTATTTATCGCTATCCTAGGCTACTTTCACGGCGGATGAAGTGTTATTTGCTGTTAAATGTATTTTTAAAAGTGATTTGATCAACTTTTGTAACCCTAACAACTGCTATTTAGATAAAAACAAAAATTAAATTCAACACTTTAATGTTTCGAGCTCATTACATTCCTCCCTGTTGAGCATACTAAAATTATTGAATCACAAATTTCTTTTAATTGAGTTAAAGTTTTAGAAGTTTGTATTGAACCTAAGAAGTCCACTTTTTTAATTATCGTCAGAGGTAAGCCTAGTATTATATTATAAGCTATAATACGATTCCTAAGTTGTTTGAATGTATTGTTCGGAATATTTTGTTAGGATGTTTAGTAAGGGCATTACGCCTCAACAACATGGTTTCGTTCTAAGTAATAGACTGCAATTTACCCCGTTGAATTTATGAATTACTTAATTAATTTTTAAGAAATAATTTTTTTTATTTTACTTAATCTTTAATTTTGTGATGTTAAATTGGGTACTTTTCCCAAACCCCAACGAACGCATAATTCGAGGGACACTTGTATTTTTAATTACTTTATTCGTTTTTTGTCTCTACTAATATGTATCAATGACATGTCGTAATTGTTGTTTAACAGAAGATTTAAATCAAAAACTCTGCTTAAAATAAGGATTGTACACCCAACTATACCTTCACCTATCCATAACTAATTTTTTTACGAAATATATAGTTTCATTTTTAGATATAATCTCATTAAAACAAAATAAACACATATACCTTTAAGCCGTTTTCCATTAATTCGGTCTAAATTTATTGGGAGCCCTACAAACCATCACGAATATTTGCAATATATTAGCTCATAAATACTAAAATGTAAAAGCAGACCAGCACAGTCTACTTTAGTAAATTGTCTAGAGGCCAATGTATGGAGACCCAGAAACTTACATCTGTCCAGAAACGGTGATAGTTTATAGCCTTCGTTCTGTAGATATGGCAATTTCTGCACGCTTTTAATTCTGTTAGAATGACAGTCGTAAAACGACCATATGACACTATCGTAATCAATATGCGAACGCACGAACAATAAGGTAAAAGACGAAATATACACTTTAAAATGTCTTTATCAATTTTCTAAAGATTTTATATTGAATAAAAAATAACATCAATCCTTTTACATCGCTCAGTAGGTGGAATCGAACCACTTCGACGTTAATCGACTACAGGTTTGAAGCCTGCACCTTGGACCACCAAAGCTCAACTGAGCAAATTTCAACAAATTCATTTTGTATATATACAAAACAAAGTGGACTAGTAATTTTAGCGAATTATAATTATGATAAAAAATCAAAATTATCTCATATTTGAACATTTTATTTAACGTACACACTTTTATTCACAATCTCTAGTTCATCTTATCATTTTTTGTTAACGATTTTTCTCGCTTCTTCACTAAATCGCAAACTCAATCATTTATTACGAGTTTCCCGTTTAGCTTCGGGTATAACTTGACGTCCCACTTTTATATAATTGGAAATTCATTTTTCAACCCGTTTTAGCGTTAATAAATTCTTTGATCAATGCACCTTGCTTGAAGCATCTAGAATTCGGTTTAGTTTACTTAAGCAAACACTTTAACTATATTAACTATAACACTTTAACTACTATACAACCGGTAACTATAGAGGAACATGTGATTTTGCCAAATAAAAAATGATATACAACAAAAAAATCATAAAAATGAAGCCTTCCGGATCCATAAATTAAATTGGTGATTCACACGTAAATATAAAGTCACAGTGTAAAATTTATTGTTGCATCGACCATATACGTATTTTGCGTTTGACGAGTTAACCGACATGGGTTTTATAGTAAATTAGAATTTGATTGCAATTTTTATTATAAGTAATATGAACTTCTTTCCAAAATAAAATCAAAAAAAAAACTTTTCAAATTATTTATCATATAGAAATACACAAATGTATAAAACTTCCGGTCGTACTAAAGTAATAGTGCTAAATTAAGATTTAATAACTGTATGGGAAAGCACAAACATTTTATTAATGATTAGATCGTAAACAAATTAATTACCAGTTGCCCATACTTGGTTTCAACTATATATATCCTAATGGCATTTTTGACTAATGAGGTATTCACCATATAGTGTTACGTAAATAGTTCTTTAACTATATATAAAGTTTTTTTATTTTAATTTGAAACTTGTTTATTTCATCTAAGACAAATTGACAGTCAGCGGGAAACGTCGACAAAATGATCATTAAAGTCATTAATTGATTTAAGTTTAACATCTCATAATTTATCTATATAACTGTCGAGAGTATAAATGGTCTCCATTTCTCAAATTTTTTTAGTTTGTATTTTACAAAATTTTAAAGAAATGTGTCTATAGCATTAGGTAAACTTGCTTCTTTAGATTTAGATAGCAATTTCTAACCCTTTCGGACGATATATGTTAACAATGAAATAGAGTAGTAGTAGTAAATTTCGATAAAATCTCTATTTATTCGATGGATTGACCCACAAACGGAAAAGGATCAGCCATTGAAATTTAACTACCCGTTGCTGTGAAACATTACAATGCCCTTAAGATAATGAAACTAGAGGTTCAATTTTGAGATTTAATTTTAGTGCACCATTAAACCCAAACACTTATTAACTCATCCCGTATTGCTGTAGTAAAGCAAGTGATGTGAATGCGCATTTAACCTTCGACAAATTTAAAGAAATAATGCAGAGTAGAGTCCAGTTGTTAGATGCTCTTAGCTCTGATTACACAGTTCATTAGTTCCCGCGACATTAGTTTTGAGATCCACAGGGTAACTAACAAGTTAAACGTGTTTGCTTGTTGCCCCAGCAAACTATATTAGTCTATTTAAGAACAAACAATAAAAAAGTTAAAACTACTGTTGTGCGTCAAAATTGTTAAAAGATCCGGTTTTTAATGCAATTGCGGTTGCAATATATTTTATCCGATTTATTGCCAAGTTGGGTATACTTGATTCCTAACTAAAGTAATACAAATTTTGAAATAAAGTGCCCAACAAATTTTTACCACCTTGCAATTCTAATGTACATCATTTAATATTATTTACTAGAGCTGGTGAGATTTTAAAACCAAACAAAAAATCACTTCCATAAAGAAGAAGAAGAAGTGAATGCCAATGTCACTACACATTAACACGCACACACAAAAAATATTAACTTAACTATTTGTTTTAATCAAAACCTTGACTCGTATGTTTAAACACAAAACTATTTAAAATATTTTCTATGTCTATATATATTATATAGTTAATGTCACCATTGTTGTTAATTTTGCACGAAACGACAACAAGGAAGTGTTAGATTACACAAAATGTTTAGCTTCGATAAATTAGATCTGAATATGGTTGTATACTATCCAATTTCTAAAATTTTACGGTAATAAATCTACTTCGATAGTTTAAATATATATTAAAGCGGCTTATTCACCTGTCAACGATAATTAAATTATCGTTGTTGTTATTTAAACACCGCGCGGACAATTTTATTAATTTATCACAGCTCGAATTATTTAATAATTACGTATTACACGCACATACGACCTATAATATACCGTCATCCACTATCACTATATATAAGAAATGTTTAATAATTGGAGGTCCATACATTCGCTTATACTGTACAAAATCAATTATATAGAGAATGGATTTATTACGGTTACACGATACTGTGCAAAAAAAAACATAAATTTGTAATAGGCCGTTAAAATTATGTAATTCAGCATAAATTAATTACTAAAAATTGCAAGTAGATGTTATATAGAAAATAATTATGATTAAATTATAATAGTATGAAAAAAAAACTTGATTCGACTTGAACTGTATATAACAGACTGTATAAATATTTCGAAAAATTTATGTATGAAGCTTTAGCGTGACTTTGGTTTTTAATCAACCGAAACACTCAAAACAAAAACTATGCGAGTATATGCTTTCCGATCAGATTAATACTATATACTATCATATTGGAACTATATATGTAGCACCTGATGGTGCGCGGTTGGTAAATTGTTTTTTTGTTATGTACTTACGGTTATTGAAGCGAAAGTTGTAACTATGGAAGTGTTGTCTAATGTGAGTTTACGTAAGAATATATATATAATTATGTTTGTTGCGAAGATATCGCGCGATGGACACGTTAAATCAACCAAAACCATCTAAAACAATTTAAAAGCGTAGAAAGGCTATCGAACTTTTCGAATTACCTAAAATTTATATTCTAAACATTTAGATAAGCTTCAACTTTGTACGATTTCTTGTTTATCCACTCTTAATATATATTACAATCAACGCAAAGGTAGGCGAAGAAGTTACTATACATAAATCGATCCATATATACGAACATATATCTTCTTTGACCTGTTTCTGTATGGTATAAGTTCCGTGCACGCAGAGAACATTGGTAATTGCAATTTACAGTACATAATTTTTTTTTCGTATTACAGATACGCAAACTTTGTGCACGAAATCAAGAAATTCCAACTTCTTCTTCTTCTTCTTGATCGTAAAATATTATCGTCTTACAATTATATATTTACATTTTGTTATGTTTATTTTTTTTTCTAATTCTAATTCTAATTCAAATTTACTATAACTAGTTTTACTATACAAGTTTTTAATACATCAAGTTTTATTGATCAAGATTTTTGGATTTGGAATTATGTGTACATCAGTTTTTTGTATAAGAGTATATATGTTGTTTGGTTTGTTTAAATATCATGCCAGTTGATAAGTTGTTCTGAAGCTAAAATTGTCACTATACATGTTGTAAATATATAGGTGAGTTGAGGGACTTACTGACTAAATATTTTTCTACCTGGGTGACTGAACTCTACTACATATGGTGTTTTTATATAAATATGCATAGAACTTTATGATTTTTCCTTCTTTTTACATTTAATTTTCAACCACTATTTAAAGCAACTAGTGCAGTATTTCGGCAATAATATGGTATTATCACCCAAGTCGTCCATCGTCTCTGTTTTAGCGGCGTAGAAAAGCAGATTCACATATACCGTTTAAAGGTGGTAAATTACACTATCTTGGAGTCCAATTCATTCATTACGGATTCCTAAAGGTTGATAGAGAGCGTCCATAATCCATATTTAAAAGAAATGAGGGTATAAATTTCATAAAAATATTTTTTTGCTAAAGCAAAGAATAAAGAGAAAAATAAAACTAATCGATTACTTATACTCAAAATAGAGAACTTCTGGCTAGTCTACGGCTATCGTCGAATCATTCACCTAATATTATCACTCTGAGAACAAAGCTATTTTAAAGGGAAATACTTGCAAAGTACAATAAAACAGCTAGCTGTTTTCGTAACTAGTTTAAGAGTACAATATCTATAAACTGCAGGAGGTTATAATGTTACAAGAACCAGCAAATTTAATCAAGATCACTTAAATGTAAAGTAAACCCTAGATTTCCATTGATTAAAGACCAATACTTAAATCCTTAAATCGTTGATATCTTAGTCTTCTGGCATTCCACATTAGCAAAATGTGCATGAACTATGTCACGAACGGCTGGCATATCAACTGCATGGAAATCTACCAAAATAATTTTAACACTTTGGCATGGTCCTTGGAGCAACAAGCTAAGTTTAACGCAAAACAAAATTATGATCGACTTGTATGACTCATCAATTAATAGGTGTATGGGATCCAGATTTGAAATTTGAATGTTTCCAATATAAAATTGTAATCATACCAAACGATATATTCAGTAAAGACCTATTTATTTTATAACAATACTTGTTTAAGTTAGAAATTCTAGTGCTAAATATTACTGAAGATTGAAAATATATCCAAACGAGGTAACAAAGCAACTTTTCCCTATCACAAATATAGGAATAGATTTTGTATATATCTATAAAGTTGAATAGTCAAAAAGATAATAGTAAAACGCCACAAAATCAGAACAATATAAATTGTAAGGATTAAGGATTTTCGCTTACCAGACTGCAGTTTCTTCCATTATGTCTACCAAAACAACCCCACTTTAACATTGTTCTTTTTGTTAGTACAACATGCAATTTCGTCATTTATCCCACAATCTGATAACACTGACTTTACCAAGCTAAAGTGTGAATCAACTGGTTATATCATCTTGTTGTAATAAATTGTTCATATTATTGTGTTTTATTTTAATTTAATTAATTTAAAAATAACAACACAGTTGACGATTTACATGCTAAACTAAACAAAAATGAGATCTGTCACTTATTTGGCTAAAATCACGGAGAATTCAAAACAATCATAGTGCGCCTAAATGACGCATTTTTGAAAGTGGAATTACAATGCACATCATGATAAAATTTAGTAACAAATCAAAACATGACAGTTAAACTTTATACAAAAAATTGTGTTACATTTCTGTTTTTGAAAGTCTGGTAAACAAAAATTAGAAAACCCAAAATCTTGTTAACATAAGCTTTGTGGAACTAAAACATTATTTTGATGAAGTAAATGCTCAGAATATAGCCTATATATAAGCGAATTTGTTTCACAATCACAGACAACTAGAAATCGGTCCTTGCTAGATTTGTAGTACTGCTAAGCGAATTTGTAGACAGAATGAGCATTAAAAGACTCAACATTGTGACTGGACCAAAATAAAGTTAATATTGATGAGGTACTTGACACTTAGAAGGTATGTATAGTTGAAAGTTGTTAAATGTAGGATTGGGAGATGTGCTTGGTGATGAAGGTAATGTTGAGAGAGATGTTGAAGGTGATTATGTGTAAAGAAAATTAGCCAAATTATATCTTGAATAAAGTAAGGATCTCGATCAAAATGTGAAAACTATCACAGAATATATAGTATTCCTTTGATCCGCATAAAAATTACGGTCATATATATTCCTAATTGTTGGAGGATTATTGTTAGTATTAAGTAAATCAAATTTGAAAAATGTTAGTCACATCAGCTAATAAAAACTATTATTTTTTTATTTTTGGTTGATATTTTTACACCCAATTAAGGTTGTTAGATTTTAGAGCCCAACCGGTACAAGTTACTATTTTTAATTTTGTTACATTTTAGAAAATGTAAGATTCAAACTCAAAACCGTACTAATCGAACCAAAAAAAATTAAATTAATCAAAAAGTATTTATATATTTCAATTGAAATTTTACTTGTCTAATGCCAAACTATTTACATATATTGCAACACAAATAATGAATGCACTGTCAGTTTAATATACACCAACATAAAATTTAAAATCAGAAAAACACCTATCACTTTATGTTAAATATGTACAATTACGAATTGAATTATATGCGCACAAATGTGTGGGCATATTATTGTAATTATAAAATATTAGGACATATCTATATACAACATAAACTTATTGTAGAGTCGTGTGCACAGTGGGATCATCATAAATCGATTGGTTGACAAATAATTTTAAATTCTAATGAACTTTGTACGAGTTTCGAAGCTATATCTAATAAATAAATAAAAAGATGTATTTGTCTGCTAACAGAAGTAGGTAAGGCGTTGACTTGTCACTGTTCAGTTACTTGGCGTCTAAAGAACCTTATTATATTATCGGATAATACTATAGCCAATTCTAAGAACCGTTAAGGCAATCCTCGTAACCCTATTTAAATAAGTATCACGAAACATAATTAAAAATTTATGAATTACATTTATTCTTTACATTTTGCAATAACTGAAAGGAAATAGTTTAAAAGAAATGTCGACCAAAGAAATCACAAAACAATTTTTACAATTTTTGCGCACGTTGATTTATTTGTTCCTTAAGGTGCTTAAGTTTTTATTATTCAACAACATTAAGGACATTAGGGAATGTTTTAATGCATTTGGATTGCTATTTGGTTAATGCTTTTGCCTAAAGTAATGGCCACATTTTCTATGCTTTTATTATACTTGACTTTTACAATGCATTTGATGTTACCAATCATGTCTCTTATACTTGACTAACCACCTTCACGTAGTGAAGTCAGGTAATATGATATCGTTGCCTGTGTCAGTTTCATCTGAAGTACCATAATGAATGTATCATCGTTGGCCAGCTTTTTAAGACAAAGTCACCCAGTTTTTCGAGTTACATTGCTCTCATCAAGAGTTGCTACTAACCAGTTTACATCCTCTATCAATAAATTATATTTTTAAAATCCTTAGGATTATTTAGCATATTTAGGATTATTTCAACAAAAAGTTATTCGATTTTGACGTTAAATTTACAAATGTGAAGAATTTAATGATGAGGAAATTTCTATCCACTATAGTTCAATGAAACCGAAACTATTTCAATAGAAACCCACAAATATGACAGTAACTCAACAAATTCAAAACCATATAACTTTCTCTAAACCTATATGACAAACTTTATTCATTCATTCATTTATTTTTTTATCATAAACGACTTTCTTCATTAATTTTATTCCTTAAATGATTAAATCAACAGATCAACAATAATGATACAAGTTGATTGGCTTACACGATTGTAACTCAATATTCTCACGATGATTGTGTATGTAATCAAAAAAAATAGTGGTGTGACGTCATTAGTTTATCAAATTCATATATCCAGTTATTCGAACTCGAACGACTGTGCATCTGGTTAGCATTTTATATAATAATCACTGTATATACAAAGATAGAAATCAATTATACATAAGTTAAATCATTCAAAGTGTAAAATTACAAGAGACTTCTAATAAATGCATGCGCGCATGTAAAAGAAAATATTTTTCCATCCACTTTAACATGATTTTGATTATTTATTGCGTGCGGAAATATATAGAAAAGAAAAATGAACAGTTTATTTTCTTTTATATATAGAAACACAGAGGTATTTTATTGTATATAAAGCGAGAGAGAAGACGAAGATTATTAAATAAACAAACCAAATCTTACAGATAAATGTACATAAACTTAAGAGATTGTTACTGTATGATGAAAATTTTCACTATGGATTACTTCAACTTTACTGTATATAAGTCTCGGATTTGCAATTATGAAAAGTTCTTCTTCATTTCATATATCAATTATTTAGATGGGACTAAATAATAGTTTATATAGTGAAAGTTTAACTATTTTTCAGCTTAATAACTGATAAGGTCATGAATTAATGCTGAAAAGGCCATTAATTTATGGTAAATACGTCGAATTGAGATTGGTGATGAAAAGGAAACCGATTTTCTGCACTGTATGACTAATTTTCTCTACTTAACAGATCATCAATGTTTGGTTTGGCTTTCTAATTGTTGAGTTGCAAGCATAAACTGGAAATAAAAGCCATATTCTAACCATTTGTTTGTTTTGAGCTCCAACAAGTATAACGGTTTGTGTTAGATATGGGAGGCGGCGCTGACTTGACTCATATTTTCGATAATTTACCTCTATCATCGGTCGTATAGTTATGGTTAAGGTTTTGGCTTCAACACACCACGGTCGTGAGTTCGATCCTCGCCGCTGACCACAACTCCGTGACCAATTGTGTTTAAAATAGTTTATTGGGCTGACCACCTGAATTGTAAAAATATGGTCTGAAATATCTTGTAAAAGATCTCAGTAAGGGTCAACACTGGCCTGTAATACTGCTGATTTTCAGTTTGAGTAAATTGTGTCTACTCTATAGGGTATGGAACTATATGTATTTCTAAATTCCTTCTCTACTGCACAGTATTCCATGCCGTTGGTGGACATTCAAATTTTCATTTTTCTTGCGGGTTTTAGCCACCTTTTTTAATTGTATATACTTGGTGGTTTCCTTAGTATGCGTATATGGCTAATCCATTTCCATTTCCATTTTTTTTATCAAAACCTTGTATGTCTTATAATGTCTAACTATACTTCGATCTTCTGTCCAGCCCCATAGTTTATGTACCATGTTAAATGCATATATTTCTAGTACTTTATCGTCAGTTTAGAGAATGTCCTCTTCATATTTTCTTCAAACACATATTTTCTTGATGCGCTGTATCTTCGAACCTGCGTTTCACCTCTACCATGTTTTGTTGGTATATTTGTAATTTACATTGACAGCACAGTGCCGGTATCTTCCTTTTTTCACTACCTTTTACTATGTGAAATAATACAAGAATCTCCTTATACGACGATGTATAATCACCGGTCGAAATACTTGACAAACTCAAGATAGAAAATTAACTCTTAATTTACCACCACAACAATGAACGCAAACACGAGCAAGAACAGGAATAAGAAATGCATTGAACTAAGACTCTTATATTTGTTAGTTTCGTTAATAAACAAAATTAGATCTGAGTAAGGATAACACCACTTCAGCCGAAACCTAGATCCAGATTAGATAATTGCAAATTCACACACGATTTCTAAAAGATTTATTATCGGCTATATACAACCACAGAATGACGTTGATTTGAGAATAATCGATTGGTTGTACCATATTCACCACTACTATCAAACCTTAAAAGTCAAGTCAAATATACAAGTATAAAGCCATTTTGCACGTTAACAAATGACAATTTTTTTTTTGTTTTTTGATGTTATTGATAAACTTTTACAGCTCCTCGCAGTCCGATGTTTTGCGAAACGAAACAATCATGTTTTTGCTTCAAAAGCGTTTCGAAAGGCGATCTTTGGTTTCAACAAGACGGTGTCACAAACCATATAAGCCGATAGAAAATCGATCTCTTGCGATCCATTGGTTTTTTTTCTATGGGGTTTTGTTTCGGACATATGTTATGCTGATAATCCAGAGGCAATTCCAGCTTTAATATAACATAATATTGCAACTATTATTTGCAAGATAGGCACCGAAAAATTACTTAGAAACTGGATTGATGGGCTATTGTAAAGCGAGCAAAGGGAGTCACAAAATGAATTTGTTTTCCATAGTTTAACATAGTTTAACAAAACCTATAAACGGATTGGGCTCCATGATACCTTTAAAAATAGGTCTTGGTGAGTACATTAACTGTGCCAAAATTTATTTAAATCTGTCAATTCTTACTTAGCTGTTAGGACCAAATTGCATCCAATTTTTACTTAAAACTTATTTTATAGCATTTTATAGCCTCCCTTAGTAGCATAGCTGATCAATTAATTATATAGAAATTTAAGTCACTATTTCAACACCTTAAACTTCTCTTAAATAACTTCAGAATAAGAATTCATTTGAAGTAGGTTATTTATAAAATTGCTAACTGAATTTTGGTCCAATGCTAAAAAGCATTGCAGGATTTAACATTTATTTGGCTTTTTGAATTCATATATTAAATTTAATGTTTAGTTTTAGGAAATGTTTTCTTATATGACTGATCGAGTTTTTATAGTCTTTATACCTTTACAGAGGGCGTTGCAATACTTACAGAAGAAAAGTTATGTATGAAATGTTTTAATTCTATTGTATTTTTATTTTTAACTATTATAAACTGGTAGCCAACATGTTTTTATATATCCAATGATTCATATACATATAGAGGATACGTATTACAAAATCACAACAAACATGGTAACCGATTAAAACGGAAATACGATTTATAATGGTTAATACGAGATTAGAAATTTAAGTTATTATAATCGATTGCATATATAGGTATATAATTCAAAGATGAACGTAATGTAAATATAAAGCTATATGGGTTCGTTACACACATGAAATAGTTCAAAAAAAAAATAAAGTGTTTACGATACGAGAGCATATATTTCTTAATCAAACATATAAATCATATGGTATGCAGTTGATTGCCCCACATTACCTGTAGCGATATAAATGAACAAATTTCACTTTATTTAAAATGTAAACGAACATTTTTAAAGTATCTCTTCAAAGTAAACAACTTTATGTGTATATTTTAAGTGTAGCCACGAAAGCACTTAAAATAGTCAAAGCTATTTTATTTTTATTATACATATTTCGATTTTTATCTAAGAAAACTTTAAGACTTTAAGATTCGTTTGTTTAATTCGCTGCATCGTGTAACATATAATATACATATAGACTCACTGCGTGAAAACAACAGACCAGAAGTTGGTCAACTAAGCAGTAACAATAGTTTTGCGTTCTTATATAAAAAAAATCTAAGTGACATTTGATGTCATTTGTAAAAATTACGGGGCATACACATTATGATGCCTGAGGAATGATATATATACCATGACATAAATTGGGCTAGGTGGTTCTGCAAGTAATTTAAAGTATTCATTTACAATGAGGACTGATCCCTGTCACCACTATACAATTGAAATTCTTATCATATTTGCACATAAAATTAAAACACACAGAAATATTTTTAGAGTATGCGCGTTTAAATTATTTATAAACTCAAAACTTCATCTGATTTTAATCCTTTAGTATTTTAAATCAATCATTTGTGTTATTTATCCTTCTTTAATGAACGTGGGGTCAAATATTACCCATTTTTAACCCTTAAACTTAAAAGTTAAAAGGATAAATTTGTTTTCATACCAAAACTAATTAAAAGTGGAATAAAACCTAATTTAAATTACTATTTAAAATGAATACCCGCATAGCGATAGTGTATATTATAGTTGTCATTTACTACTGTACTTACTTTTACTGTCAAACTACGAAAAAAATACGCAGGCAAAAAAAAACACAACAAAAGACTTCAATTAGACGAAAATATTTGCCAAGCGACGAACCTTTTTATAAAGTAATATAACATTTTTGATTTTTTTTTTAAGTTTTTGACAAATCATGCTGTTTATAATTTGAACACACCTTAAAAATATCGAATATGACAACGACTGTATATTATATGTATAAAACTATTTTGCATATTTTTTTTATATGTATATATGTATATATAATAAAAAAAAAAGTTTTAAACTGTGCGGTATATTACAATAACAACAGTCAACAAATATTTATCCATTTATACAGTAAGAACTAGTATTTTGATTAAAACTATATGTATACACGTTTATAACGTATGTATTCATAAAAACTCCATGAATATATATACAGTGGGTAAAGCAATTGTGTATTTACAATATAAACGATGGTTCTAATACGTTTAGTCTAAATACTATATATCCTGAATTAATGCTACACTTCCTAAAATATGTTAATTGATGTTGCAATATCGACTAGTTGAAACCACTTTCGATGGCTCGATTATAGTTTACCTACTGTATTTTTGTACACGATCTTATACATATGTGAATATATGTTTTTGCATTGTTTTATTGTAAATGTACCGTTTTATTGGTTAATTTCTTGAAGTTAATGTAAGTATATATACTTGCTTATGTATACATACATTTAAAATTCCACATGAGACCTTTATCAAATCCGTTATAATTGGTCAATTAGTATATTATATATAAATAAACTCATAATCATGTCAACCTTGGCGCACATATCGAAAAACTAATAGCATTATGTAAATTGTGTTAGATAAACCAATTCCTTATCATATATAATGAATAAATATATCGCGCCGCTAATGGACCAAATGTCCAATCATATAATAAATATATTCAAGGTAAATGTTGCTTACCTTTGCGAGTAAAAAAAATATATTTCCTTTCTTATTTCTTAATATATAATTTTTTTTTTTAGTTAATATAAAAATCTTCAACACACTTATATGTAATTGTCACGTCACGTCACTTATGCGATCACTTTTCTTAAAGAATTTTTTTTTAAATATTTCTTAAATAACACTTTAATTATTTTATTGGTATATAAATTCAAAATTCACATCTTATTAAAATTTGTAATTTTTCGTTTTAAATAATATGTAACTTATAATATATAATATATATACAGAGTTACGTTTATCTTCGTTTTGTTGTTGTTTCGTCTTAAGAACTTAAGAAATTCAAAATGGCCGAATAATTAATTATTGTATCACAAGATTTTTTTTTATGTAATCTATATATATTGTGATCATGTATAAACTGTATAATGATTAAATTTTTTATAATCCAATCCTTTTGGAGTATGATCCTTATATAGATGAACTCATTTTTATAAGACGATTCACATGCACTATTCACAAAATATTTAAGTCGGTGCACTTTTGTATATATGTATATGTATATTTATTTGATAAACCCGTTAATTTAGATACGTATATATAAATTAAATTAAATTAAATTAAGCCCGCGTGATAAATTATAATTTAACACTGAAATAGTTTAACTTCTTAATATAAAACGTGGCCTTAATATTTTCTTATGAGTATAGCGTTTTTATTTATTTTACTTTTTTTTGTTTTGTTTTTTATTTTATCATCTGAAAGGTTTGAATGATCTTAAACGACTGACTTTAAGTTTGGTTGTGTTATTATTAC
The DNA here is from genome assembly GCA_963556175.1 of Tipula confusa. Taxonomy (NCBI): domain Eukaryota; kingdom Metazoa; phylum Arthropoda; class Insecta; order Diptera; family Tipulidae; genus Tipula; species Tipula confusa. The sequence goes on from OY744476.1 coordinate 217,967,222, forward strand.
GTTTTTTTTTGTTGTTACTATAGTTTTACAATATAGTTTATGTGTTGGTTTGCGGGTGTACTAGTGCGGTGTTTACCTGTGCTTTGTATATGTCTGTATAATAATATAGTTATATAGTTTACCTGTATATCTCCGCTATGTGTTTTGATTTTAAAATTTGAATATAATACATAGACGTAAAGTCGTGTAAATGATAGTAAAAAATGGTGGTTTGAATTGTAGATCTGCGTGTTTAACTTTTGGTCGAAAGGTAAAGTGAACGATATGTGCGATTAGTTGAATTTATTTTAATATAGAGTAAAACATTTGTGTATTGGACAATCCAGCGACTGAAAAAATATCCCTAATCTGGGCATCGGGCTGTGCAAGAAACTCTATATGCAATAGGGAAAATTAAGCATAAAAACCATTAGTCTGATGAAAAGTTATAGCGATGAAGATATGTATTTATTCCATATATGTGGTGCTAAGTTTTGATCGCACTTAACGTAACTTCTTTAAAAGAGTTACGGCACCATACCTTCTGACCTTAGACTGTTCTGAACCATTTCTGGATTACTTTATGTAGGAGAGTGTTTACACCAAAATCCTCATTATGGCAAACGCTAATCGCTGACACAAAATAAATATTGAAATATAATATAAGTTATAATATTTAGAAATTTACTGCTTTAATTCAACATAGCAATATGCTAAAATGTCAATAAATATAGATGGAATGTGATACCAAATAAATAAAGTAAGATTTATACAGTCCACTAAGCTAGAAATACAACATTTTTTAGTCCTATGAGCCAGATCTAATGCGATTCCAGAAATGATCGATATTCCAAAATTGATTATAATATCAAACCGGATAAACCACGTGGTCACGGAACAATACTTCAAACAACATGAGCCAACAGTTTCGATCAGACTTTAAGCTATACCGCACGTTTAAATCTGCCATTCTTTGATGGAAATGTAAAGCAATGGTAGTCATTATATATGATATATTCCTTTAACAATGCATGATAATATTGGACTATGCATATACGGCCAGCTAAGAGAGTCTGCTAACACTTCCATATGGCATTTTCGTGTCGATGACTTAAATTATTATGAAGCAGTAAAGCGGCTTGTACAAAATTATGATAAAAAGAAGCCTATCGCTGAAAGAAATATTCGTGATTTTTAACGATACCAAAATAACCTAAGCCGGAGCGAGCAACATAATGAAGGTATACAGGATACCATTAATGATACAATACACGGGTTAAATTCACTTATAAGTAAACCGACAAAGTAAACAAACAAGCAAGACGTATTTTGTAGTACTAAAGTGTTTCGGAAGATTTCCCTACCATTTTACTCGCGAGTTTTTAAACAAGCGAATAGATGCATTAGTTGATACAGTTACCAGTGCAGCCCAAGCAGAGGTATTTTCTTTGCTGAAATAAAATATTTCATCGCCAAAGCTAATCGATATTACAACTTCTTCCCAAAGGGCATATTGTAACAAACTGCAGAGTTATAAAGATTGTTATAAGTGCCAAAGATGACATAATACCTTACTTCATCTTGCATCGGATACGTCTTTATCAGTTACGATCCATATGTATGGTCATCTTCATCCGAAGTTGATAGAAGTTCGGAAAATATATCACCCGCAGTAAACATGCATCTAAGCGAGGATCTAAGCAATTTGCAATCAATTAATTTCAACCAAAATGAAGATTCCAATTCTGCCAATAGCCTTAAGAGCCTGTAAATAGACGATAAAAACGGTAATTGGGTTAAAGGTCGAGCATTATTAGATTCAGGCTCGTCTCATTCAATTATCACCGAAAGTTTCTTTAATTCATTAAAAATCTCACGTCAATAATCGGTTATGAGAATCCGCACGCTTAATGCTTTCGGTTTAGTACCGATGCTGGAGGTATTGTGGTACATGTGTGATTTAAAGGTCAGATCACATATTGATCATGCATAATTATATGCTACCGGTAAAATCATTGATTATACCATCAATTACGTCATATTTACCATCCGTCAAATCAACAAAAATATTCAATGTCATGAAAAATTGATCTCCTTTTGGGATATAAACCATGCTTCCATTCGCTATAATTGCATCAGCACCGTACCTGACAACTGCTATACAGAAGAGTGTAGTGACAAATTTCCAAAAGCAAGCAAAATCGTTAAATCTGCCTTCTGTATATATGAATGATGACTAAGCGAGCAATGTAGTTTCCGCACTAACAATACAAAGGGATTTAATCAGCTTGTTGTCATCTTGAGGAATCACAAACAGTCAAAAAATGTCGGTACTCGGAATAAAATATAATCCAATATTGTGATCAGTAAACCAATTCCCTAAAAGATCGGTTTTGTCAGAAATCGCTAGAATTTTTAATCCATAGGGGTTTACTGTCACCTGTCACCATGGGGTTAAAGATATTATTCCAAGCTCTTTAGTTGTATGGCAATACTTGGGATGATGAGCTACCATAGCATATATTGGGCAAATACCTTCAAATTAGAAGCCAATTTAATGAGCTAGCCTATAGCTAAAGTTTTCTAGATGGTTTCATATCACCGAGCAGCAAGTAGAGGTACTTGGATTTGCCGATGCTTTCTTGGATGCCTATGCCACAGTCATTTATTCACGTTCAATTTAGTATACCAAAGTTCGAATTAAATACAGCGACACTATATTGGTTCGATTGTTAAAGATTGTACTAACCACACTCGATTTGCCGAGTGAACCTAACATTTATTTATATTCAGAATCTACAGTAACATTACATTGGAAAAATTATTGAAGTCGTGGCCAATGGTACTTTGTTGCGACCGAAGACAATCCAGCCGATTATGCTACCCGTGATGTCAAGCCGCGTGAATTGTTAAGCAATTCAACCTATATGAATGGTTCTAGATTTCTGCATAAAACCTAGCTGCAACATTAAACTCTACCGTTAACCGAGATTTTAACGAACTTCGCAAATGTTTTATCCAGTTTGAAACTGATCAGAAACCTTATTTCCATGTATTCTAATTTTCGTATGCAAAATCACATATTTTAGGCTTTATTCTAGGGTACAAGGAAAAGTTAACTTAACAATTTAGTCGAATACCACAAAAGAATCTAACATTAGCTGAAATTATCAACGCCAAACGAATGATATTACATTGCACCCATCAACAAGCCTATATAGTCTATATATCCTGTATAGACCTCTATAGCCTACATAGAGATAAGTTTATTGTTGAAGCGCAATAAGTTTATTGTTTGAAGTATATCAAGTTGAACCTGGACACTAAGCATCCAATATTATTACCAAGTAACCGTGTTATCATGGTCCCTGTAAGTAACCATGATGTCTGTGGTTAGGAGACACTTCCATGCTTCGTAAAAGACTTCTAAACGAGCATGATATCCTAAGAATTCCACCACAGCTTCCTTGGCTTGTCGTAAGAGGGGGCTAAACAAAGGTTTAGCCCCCTCTTACGACAAGGATGCGGGTAGTCGTAAGCCCCCTTTTACGGATGCGGGTAGTCGTAAGCCCCCTCTTACGACTACCCGCATCCGTAAAAACCCTTAAATATATCAACAAAAAGAAAAATGGATCCCACCAAAATTTTACCAACCTTCGCTTATGTTGACAGACACGCGGTTTGGGATCGGTACGTGAAACGTGCAGTCGCTAAGAAACTCAGACTCGTTTGATGGCACTATCAGCCATGAAAGGGTATTGCTTGGAATTCGTTGCTCTCCTAGAAGCTCGATGGCCAAAAAGTAGAGATTATGTGTCCCATTAGGTTATACATTGCTTTACAGTGGAGATGACTTCGGCAATCTTGGTATTGGTTTTATTCTTCTAATGGTGAAAAAAGATGTTTTGAATTTCAAAGCAGTTGATAATAGTATATGTAAGCAACGTTTACGCATGCGAATAGCCAACCTGAAAGTCATTTGTTCATGCGCCCACTGATGTAAGCCAACCCAAAGATCATTTTACAACAATTTGGATGATCTGATGGAGCACGGCGTCAGAATAGTAGTTGGTGACTTTAATGCTATAGAGCTAACTTTTAAATCAGACTGACTTATGTGCCACCGATAATGGGGAAGAATGATGTAGTTTGCAGTCGCGCATGGCCACATTGTGGCTAGCACATTCTTTCCTAATAAAAATATCCACTTGGAAACTTTGACACACTCTCGTAAGACGTCCCGAAGTCAAATTGACCATGCGTTAATTTCTAAGTGATGATCTCGGGTCATCCAAGATGAGAGATCTTATCGGTCGGCTGCCAAATTCATAGACAGTGTTCATCAATTAGTCAATGCAAAGCTATTTAGACAACGATTACGCCAAACCATCGGCCATGCCAGTACATGATGGCTGGAGCAATGCAATGTGCAGATGGATATTTAAGGAATCTGTATTCGTGAGTCCTCGATTTGGTTGGCGACGACGTACGGCAGAACGTTAAATTAACCGCGAAAAAGAGCTTTGATCCCAGAAAATATTGCATAGATTAACATTAAAAAAACTGGCGAAATGAAACCATATTTTTTACGTTTTTTATGTTGGCAGCATGTTAAGCACTCGCAATTTGACAATTTGATTGTCTTCTCTATATAAGTTTATGTTCGTAATCAACTCCATGAGGTTTGTTGTGACAGCAACTTGTCAAATTTATAAAATGATTTCCGTTTCTTAAAGTTCAAAGTGTTTACATAAAAATTAAAATGTTTTATATCAGAAAATTGACGTTCAAATCCTTAAATATTATTCAATATCGTCATTTAATAACGAACACAAAAAATTATGTACGCCCATTGATATTGGGCATAGAAACATCGTGCGACGATACCGGTGCAGCGATTATTGATAGAACGGGCCATGTATTCGGAGAATTTGTTCATTCTCAACAAAGTACCCATCTTAAGTATGGCGGGATTATTCCACCAATTGCACAAGATTTACATCGAAAAAATATAGTGAATGTGATTGACGAGACATGTCGACGGGCGAATATAACGCTAGACGAAGTGGATGGTATAGCTGTTACGAATCGACCTGGGTTACCGCTTAGTCTTCAAATCGGTGTACGTTATGCTAAACATTTGGCACGTAAATATAATAAGCCCATTGTTCCGATACATCATATGGAGGCACATGCGTTAACCGCGCGTATGGAACACAAAATCGAATATCCATTTTTAACACTACTGTGTAGTGGAGGACATTGTTTACTCGCTTATGTTAAACAATTTGACCAATTCTATCTACTGGGCGAGTCACTAGACGATGCACCGGGTGAGGCTCTCGATAAAACAGCTAGACTACTAAAATTACGAAATTTACCTGAATATGAATGGCTTTCGGGTGGTGCCGCAATCGAAAAAGCAGCTGGCCAAGGAACTGATCCGTCTAAATTTGAATTTGGTCTACCACTGGCGCGGCAAAAGGATTGTATGTTTAGCTTTGCTGGTATGAAAAATAGAGCACGACGCCATATAATGTTGGCCGAACATAATATTGCTCATCCCGACGAAGTAATAACTGACCATCCAGATTTTTGTTTAGCATTTTTAAAAGCCATAACTCGACATATCGCTCATCGTACTCAACGGGCTATTGAATATTGTGAACATGAAAAATTATTTCAACACAACACAATAAAATCGTTAGTCGTTTCGGGTGGATGTGCTTGCAACGAATTTCTATTCACTGGCATCCAACAAATGGCCGAACAATTTGGATTCGAAACAGTTCGTCCAGCAAAAAAATATTGTACCGATAATGGAGTGATGATAGCATGGAATGGAATTGAGAAGTACATTAATAATAGCGATGTGATTACAGATTTTAGTCAGATCGAAATTGATGGACGATCCAAATTTGGTGTGGATTGGAGCGATAAGGTGCGGAATGCTGTGATTAGTTGTAAATGGGTTAAAATACCAGTACTACGGGGATTAAACGTATAGAGAGTTCGATTAATGTTAATAGTTTATAAAATGTAATACATAAAAAATATCTAATGATATTAAAGTGTTTTGGTTCTAATTTTCGATCAATGGACATTCAGTATATTTTGTCGTTTACCAACTACAAAGTCGTAACGCCTAAATGACAACAAAATGAAATTTGACGTTTCACAAATGAAAACAAATTTTAAATTTAATTTTATGTATTATTCAATAATATTGATGATTTAATACATTTAAAAATTATATATTATGTACAATAAACTTTGATACTTTTTAATTTTTTTATTTAAACATAAATAATGGAATTTTTTGTTTTTATATTATGTGCGCGTGACTCTATTGTGGGGCTAAATCAGTAATTGGATTGCCCCATTCACGGGCCATAATCAAGATTGTATTTTGATGTAATTTGGGTCCAATCAATGGATTCATTTGTGCCATATAGCAACAAAGCCAGCTACAAATAGACAACAAAATCGATACAATAAGGGAATGGTTTTTAGATGTACGATATACTTACAATAGCCAGCAAACAACAGCCGTTAATATTAGTATACACTGGACGATACTGTAATAAAGATATCACGTATTAATTATTAAGTTATAGCGAATTAAAGACAAAACGACTTACCCACGGTTAGGTCCTTTAGGGGCTACGATTGGTAAAATGATACCAACAATACCCCATAATACTGTAAAGATGATGATTGGTATAAATGATGCGCCCATTTTATATTTTTATAAAACACAAGTTTCTTAGAAAATATAACAAATTTTATTTCGAAGTTAATTGTATTTGTGGAATTTTTGGGCCCAAAAATTGAATCAACTTGCAAATCGATCGACTATCACATGACAGATGAACAAAAGGCTGTTGCGCGTGAGTATAAATAATGTTACCCAATTCGATATTTATGTTTATCGATTGTTCGTGTAACTGTTCGAAAAAGCCTTTTGATTAAGGTAGAACTGAAAAAGTGCAATTAAATGAAATAAATTATGTAGTCAAATCGATTGTGATAACAGAAAAATTCATAATTTACTTGGTAAACTAATAAATTTATCTAAACATATTCATATTCCACTGTTATACAGGTAAATCTACATTAAATAATTTCATCTGGCAACTATTAACAAAATTCTTCGAATCCACCGATTTGTCATAATTATTTGCATCTGTTTTAGTTCGTTCTCTTCTACGACAGCACGTCAAGTACATCGCGCGTGTGGGTGATATTTTTTAAGTTTTAAAAAGTAAACTAAAAACTAATCAATTTATCTTAAACCTAATATGTGAGTGTCAGATTTTGTTAACTAAATTCTATTTAATCGATTTACATTAAATTATTGTGTGATTTCTAAAGAATTATATAATTTTGCCAACAATGAAAAAAACATGTCTGGAATTTTTGGATGTTTAGTAGTAGTGGTGGAATCTAATTATGTAACATTTTCCAAATGCACCTTGTCTCGCCTTTCGACGTCTTTGGCTCGTGATTATATCATTCGGCGAGATACCATATATTTAATGGCCTTGATTTGATTTGTTAATTGATATAAAATTAATTATCGTACATTTTTTTGTTTAATTTCTAGCGATCACAAAATGTTTTCGTCACTATTCGAAGCAGCTCGTAGCTCACCATTTAAAACACCTTTCTCACGAGTTTTGTGTGAATCGAATGACAAAGCAGTAGTACCCAGTCGTACAATTGCTGCAGCCGCAGTAATTGAAGGTGATTCATGTGAATTTGGTTCAACAAAATATTTTGCATTATGCGGTATTGGTGGCATCTTGTCGTGCGGTACAACCCATACATTTGTCGTTCCATTGGATTTAGTGAAATGTCGTCTCCAGGTCGATCAAGCAAAATATAAGAATTTATTTACCGGATTCAAAATAACCGTGGCCGAAGAAGGTGCACGAGGTTTGGCCAAAGGATGGGCACCAACATTTATGGGATATTCGGCTCAGGTAAATCGATAGAATTGCATAAGACCACATGACCTAATTATCTTATCTTTTATCGACTGCATTTTAAACATAACATATTATTCTAGGGTCTTTGCAAATTTGGACTCTATGAAGTTTTCAAAGTTAAATATGCCGAAATTTTAGGAGAGGAAAACACATATCTCTATCGTACATATTTGTATTTAGCTGCTTCCGCATCAGCTGAATTCTTCGCTGACATTGCGCTAGCACCATTTGAGGCCGCCAAGGTTAAAATTCAAACAATGCCAGGATTTGCGAATACATTCCGTCAAGCTATACCAAAAATGATGGCTGATGAAGGTGTAACGGCCTTCTATAAAGGTCTGGTACCACTATGGATGCGTCAAATTCCATACACCATGATGAAATTCGCATGTTTCGAACGTACAGTCGAATTATTGTACCAATACGTTGTACCTAAACCACGAGCCCATTGCTCAAAGGGTGAACAACTCGTTGTTACATTCGCTGCTGGTTACATTGCCGGTGTTTTCTGTGCCATCGTATCACATCCAGCCGATGTTGTTGTATCAAAACTTAATCAAGCCAAAGGAGCATCAGCCATTGATGTAGCAAAGAAATTAGGTTTCATGGGTATGTGGAACGGTTTAATGCCACGTATCGTGATGATCGGTACATTAACAGCGCTTCAATGGTTCATTTATGATGGTGTTAAAGTAGCCTTAGCTATTCCACGTCCACCACCACCAGAGATGCCAGCATCACTTAAAGCTAAGCTAGCTAAGTAAACGAACAACGGCAGAATTGATTGATATTTTAAAAAACCAGGGGACGACCACCTGGAGGGAAAGTTCCAAAAAATGTATTTTTTTTTTTATTTTATTTATTCAACACAAAACTATCTTCTTACATTCTTCGTTTCGCATTTATTTAAACAAATTCTAAGAATTTCTATCTACTTCCAACAAAAACACGAGTAACTTCGTAAACATTCTAACATACAGATTTTTCATTTTTATTTCAAGTTAAATGTACATTTATAATGTAATTTTAGTAAATTAAAAGATACAAGTTAAATCAAAATTGTTTGTTTTGTTAATTCGGAAAGGTCATATCTAGGCAAATGAATTGAAACTTGTTAAATTGGGCCACATACAAAAATAAATTCGGGTTATTGATTTTCGACCAATTGCACCTATACCGACTAATAAATTTCCATAGCAACATCAACATTCAGGCGAAATTTGTTTATCATTTACAACATGACAGTTCAAGATGAAAGTAGCGAGACTCATTCCGGTGAAGACTCTGGTTATGTTTGCACAAATTGTGGCTCAAAAGTCAAAGATCTATACAAGAAGTACACATCCTCGATATTAAAACTAATAAATTGTGTAAGTTATACTTCGGCTTAGATGAATTTACATCAATAACAAACTGTAATAAATTTCAGGAAATATGCGATGCTCCGGCCGACAAATACATCGAATTCGAAAGCATCATCATCCTGATCGATGTGATTCTACTATCAAAACCAGCCTATCGACATATATTATATAATACCTCGTTCAAGAATCACTGGAAATTATTTGTCGTGCTACTACTCATCGAGTCGTACTATCTATGGAACGAAGATAAGGAAAATGGGGCCGTACCGGATGACACACATATCGAAGATAAAATTTTTTATTCTTGGGCAATAAAAATATTACTCGAAACTGTGGTGCTGTATACGATCGTGAGATTTATCATAGCGTTAAGTTCTACGGAAAAAATTGCCGGGAGTAAAGTATGGAAAGCCCTAACCATAACTAACTGTTCCAAATTTTTGTTACTTCCGATTATGATATGGCGAGAAAATTTGTCCGAAAATCATCTAAATATCCATCTATTACTAATGTTAGGTTACTATTCACTGTCGATGGTACAGACATATGCGAGCTTAGTGAATTGTAGTAATATTTGGGCCGCCCTTATGGTATCGATCGCGTTGGTATTACGAACCATGATTATGACCGGTTTACTGGAGAATATAACAAAAACATTGGCATACTTTGGACTTAAATAAAAATAATTTATTGGCTAGAATCAATTTGCTTAATTTCATTCAATAATTCGTTGAAGTCGAGAACCAATTCTCGTTTTGAGTTTAGGTCGATAAGCTCGAATTTAGGATCGTCGCCTTTTGTTTTGGCGCCCAGTACCGTAATCATTGGATACCCCATTCGTTTAGCGTCGAAAATTCGTTTTCCTATTGTCATGTTCGTCCGATTATCGATCAAAACTTCGTTACCTAAAACTGATTTTGCCTCTCGGTAGATTTTCTCGAGCCATATTTGAGCATCGGATTCTTCTTTACTGCCATCTTTGGGTGGAATAATAATAAGCTTGAACGGTGCTAATCTATATGGCCATCTTAGTTCACTATCTGTAGACAATACTTCTAAAGCGGCTGGGATGATGCGCGACACTCCTATTCCATAACACCCCATCACAAGATGTTGAGTTTTATTATTGGCTAATAATGCGGTTGCGTTTAACACTTTGGAATACTTTTCTTCCAACAGAAACGCATGTCCAATTTCGATACCCAAACGTTTTTCTAAATTCTGGTCATTACACTTTTGGCAGCCATCACTTTTCAGCACTTCCGAATTTGCAGAATAATTACACGATTTACAGATGACTAAATTATCCTCACCAATTTGGGCTAAATAATGAAATTCATGCGATTCTGATCCACCCATCATACCGGTGTCCGCCTTAACGCGAACAAATGGAACACCAATGGTTTTAAATATCGAATCGTATGCATCGTTTATTTCATTGTACGTCTTCATTGCATCGTCCCGCGTCACATCAAAAGTGTATAAATCTTTCATTAAAAATTCTCGCCCTCGGATTAGCCCGAATCTTGGTTTTGCTTCATCGCGAAATTTAATCCCGATTTGATATAGGCGAAGTGGAAAGTTTTTATACGATAAAGGTGATATCGAGGCTAAAAGCGATGTAATCGATTCTTCGTGAGTTGGACTTAATATTTGTACTTTACTGTGTCGATCTTTAGTCGTCATGATTTCATTTTCAGCCCCAGTATATCGACCTGTTTTCCGCCACAATTCGGACGACGTTAACAATGGCATACTCATCTTTTGGCATTGTGATTTTTCTAAATTCTCATCGATTATTCGAATACATTTATCTATACTACGTTGGAGAACAGGAAGTATGTGATAAGAACCATTTGACGTACTTTTTATAAGGCCCAATTCCAACATTAACTGAAATCGGAAAATGTTTTCAAGCCATTTTAGGTTATTTTATAAAAGATTGGTGGCATTTTTTTACCTTCTGGCTATTTGACGTTACATTTTGATTCTTTAATAAGGCATCTTTTGGGATGACACTAAGTGTTTGAAATAGTTTTGTTAATTTATTCATTTAGAAGCAAGCAAGAAATTGAACTGCTTTGGCAACTTTATGAAATGTCAAATTTTTGACATTTTATATTTATATAAATTTGCTGAACTTAACACCTTGGTGGCATTGTAATATTTTTTAATTTTTATTGTCAGCATCCAGCAAATCAGAAGCAGTTGGATTCTCTAGTTTCTCTATTATATTTTATTTTAGTAGGCCGACAGAAAACAATATAATACGTGGTTGCTGATTGTTCTTTATTTTTTTGTATCATTTTTCGAAATACTCAGATACTAAGATTATAAGCGCAAACCCTGAAATAATAATGATATTTGGAAGAAGATTGAAGAACGTCGTCGACTAAAAATGCAATTGTACAAGATAACGAACACCAAACGTGATTACATGGATGCGTAGAAAATGTTATTGGCTTGCTTTACATCTGGCGATGTGTTAACAACAGATAAAGCACCGCTAAAGAAATGAAAAGAATATTTAACATCACGTTATTAACAGGAGCAAAAATCTCTGTTCACCAATTGAATCCAACAACGATACTAGCTACACTCATCCAAAAACGGCAAGGGAAGTTAAAGAGACACTCTGCCTTGCAGCAAAAAGTACAACAGTTATCAGATCTAAGTAGCTTACAAAGTCTGTCTCTAGATGCAAATCAATCAATAATAAAATGAAGACGTGAACGAATTCGAATTCCTTGGTTGCACAATAGCAAAAACAGGTGGAACAGAGGATATAATGTGGAATACCCGTATTCTGCAAGACCCAGGTACACTTGTGTAAAAAAACAATGCTACTGTACGGGTATAAGGTAAAGAAATAGATAAAGGAAAAAAATCCACAAATACAGATTTACCTAATGAAGCGAGGCTCAAAATGCACAGAAGCAAAAATAGGTGAAGGTGGACACCAATTATCGACTAAAGTATTACTGTATGGTTGTGAAACATGGAAAACACAGAAAATTACACGAAGACTAGGTAGTTGTAAATAAATGCCTCACGCGGTAAAATAAGATAATAAGATGCTTCTGGCCAAACCAAATCACGAACAAGGAGCTCTTTAACTGTAGATAAAGGAAAAAATATGATCTTGCATTACAGAATCTTGCATTACAAAAACTTGCTTTACAAAATCTTGCGAAACGATCTCTCGCACATTTATAGAATCGCGCGCGCAATTCTATAAACTGTTATGCAAGATAACAGGCCTGCGCTGATCCAATTCTACTGTATATACGCTACTGAGTTGTTCATAATGCCCGATGATGGCTCTGCGAGGTAGAAACAATTATTTTAGTCTTTAAAGTCTTTAAAGCTTCTTGCAGAATGCAGTTATTAAGGATAGCTTTTTCGAAGTAACTCCTTCCACAAGGCAAAAACTGCTTTATATTTATAGAACCGTTGAAGTGGAAATAGTACCACTGGTTTATAGTGTAGCAACAAACCAGGAAGTGCTTCCATCAATTCGTTTTCTATCGAAGGAAAATGTGCCGTCAATGTACGAATTGAATCTTAATCCTCAAAAAATATTGTGTTTTTGAAAAGGATATTGTTTCGGAGACTAACATGTTTTTCCCTCAAAGACTCCTTTCAAAGATGATTTTGCTTTTTTGGGAAAATTATTTGGCGGGAGATTCAGAAAAGTAGATTAACCGCCAAATATGGAAATTTAGATTTCAGAAGCATTTTCTATGGAAATTCAAATAAAGCGAGCTGAATTAAGAAAAAGGAAAGCCTCCTAAAAGAAGATTAGGTCGTCAACTAAATTTGAAAGGTCACTAGAAAATTCAAGCATAAGGTATTTAGTTACATGGGGAATTTATATAGGTGGAAACCGAAATACCAAAAGAATTTGATAGGAAAGTTTGACATGTCAAAATGACCGTGGAATTCGAGAAAAATACGAAGACAGAAGCGCAGTAACTATAAGAAAATTATGGCCGGAAATAAAAGCAATATTGTTAATGTTTTCCAATAAAAATGAGATTTCAGTTAACAAAACTAAAAATAAATACAAGGTTACTACAAAATGTGATAACCAAACTATTTATAAACTAGTATAGTGTATTTGTGAGAATCACTTTTATTATTCTAAATAAATAAGCTAAATACTAATTGGTTCACAAGCACTAGGATATTCAAACGAAAGCGGAAAGGGCTTCTGATTGACAATCACATAAAGATCAATAACTGACTTTGTTTGTCTACACATTAATTTATCGCTTTGTTCCAGCAATGACGTTTTTAAATTTGACTGGATATCATTTGGATTGGCACACTGTTCCACCGGAATTGCTTGCTGAAAATTTTCTTGATTTATAACAACAAGCCATCGTCCACCGGCTTTTGCCGCTTGTGGCTCAATTGTTGTCCGATGCGTTTCACATAAATCGACTGCCGTACTATTATATTGTCGTACAATTTCGGGAATGTAACGTTTTGCTTGTTGTGTACCGGATTTGTCAAAAAACATATTTTGCCCAATCATCGAATTGATGAGCGTTTCGGGATAATTATTGTATTCCAGGACAAAATTGTTAAACACAATTTTATTCGTTTGCTTCATTCTATCATCGTCGATCGTGAATAATCTTTCATTTGTTTCGAATACGGGTGAAAGGTCCAATTCATCGTTAAGTTGTGGAAACTCTTCCTGTAAATCAATAAATAGTTTTATATTCCGCGTCTATATTGCACAATAGCAAAAATGTTTATTATTTTTGGAAAAGCCCGCACTTACACTTGAAATAACACTCCCACTTGCGATAAATGAACTTTTTATGCCTAGAGTACAAAAATATAGTATACTAATCACTAAACCGATGAGACTAAGCCATCTACATGTATTATTCCATCTCATTATAGCACGCAGACAGGCATCTGTGTGAATATACGCAATCTTCGCACTCGTCCAATGTTTACAATCAACTGAAGCTTAGCTTAACTGAATAACATATTTTAATCAGCCGAGTACAGTATGTATTTGTATGCATATATATATATATATACACGAGAGGTCTTATCAATTCTGCATATGTGTATTTCGCATCATTCACAACTTTGTTTCACATTTTTGTTATGCAAATCGGCACCTAATTACAGTTTGTCACAGTAAATATTTATACGGCTATGATATTTGGAAACGATACACATAGTTCTACATATTATATAATCGTCGGAGTTTCTTATATCTGCGAGATAATGATTTATACTTATCAAGTGTCATTAGAAAACATTATTTTGGTGCTAGTTGATTAAAATGTCTGTGGCCCCCATTTATAGCTGATAATTATTATAGATAATATTTTTTGCATGTGACGAAATTAATCTCGTCGAAATAGATGCGACAGTCATAACAAAATTTTGACGTTGTGTTTTCCCACCTTTGTTTATAAGATCCTCACAGTTCGTTCATAAACGTGACGTTCGTTTTATTGTGATCACTGACATATACAAATACTGACATCGTAGCTTTGCAGTGTCTAACTAAGTCGATGAAAACTGAACAGTGACATCGTACTAGCATAAAAAAAAATCTACTACCAATTTTGGCGATGTAATATCCACTGTAAATCAACCTATAGCCTTGAGACGCAAGGTTTTCACTTTTGAACTCTATTTTTCAGATCACCAAAAGTATGAGAGAGAGATGATGACATTCGTTCTCTCGAGTCATGCGCATCATATATAGAACAAAACCCAATGAAGACGGCATTTACTGTGTTCTAATTTGATGAAAATGCGTGATGTCGTTCATGAAGTAAAAGAACAACAAAAACGACAGTCACGTTCTGCAAGCTGATGCTAAACGGTTGAAGCAGCGATGTCCATGATGTTCGAATTGTCTAGAATAATACGAAGAGCTATAGCTTAGAATCAATACAGACAGATGGTTGATACGGCATGGGTTAGCAATGGTGAAAACGCTTATTATTTTTATTAAAAGCCTATTAGTTTACTCTTCATCAGTTGTGGTCCTGGACTAAACGTCAAAATAATTGCATGTATATGGCTATTTGCTGCTTGATTATGTCGTAATTTAAGACTGCATCATGGTATAGTTCTAATAGTGCAGTACATTTAACATTTACATTTTAAACTTCAGTAATCTGACAGCAGCTTTCTATCTGTATCATCTTACTTTGTAGTAATCTTCTTAAAATGGAATTCTATCTGAAAATTCTTGTACTGCCTGTGATCCTTTATATATTAATTCCCTTTGATTGTTGTTTAGTTACGAAGACTTAAACATTTGGAAACAGCGTACAAATGATCATTTAGATCAGCACAAATATCGCACTTATTTAGCAATTTTTCTTTCTTATTTTAGGTCTCTGTTAGTTGGGCTATAACACAGTAGTTACTCCCATTGGGCTCAGTTCTTCCGGTTACATCAGCAAATTTTAGCCCTGAGGATCTACATCACGCGGCTTCGTTCTTTTTAGCCGTCTTATATCTACGCTGTCGACGTCGTTGACAATATGTTGAATATCCGTGTTATGATGGAGTTGTAAACGCTAGATATATTTTTTGGACGGTTTCCATCTTTAGATGAATTTTGCAAGCTCACTGTTTCTTCCAATGAGCCAATACATTTTTCTGAACTTTATACCCAGTTCTTGCCTTTTTTCCTTGACTTGCTCTTTCCATTTTAACTTGGCGTCGAGCGTCATACCCAGGTATTTTGCCGAGTTCGCATGTGGCGGACACCACATTTCCTGCCTATTTATGTAAATAGGTAGGTGATCCAATTTTAGATAGGTGAAGGTTGTGTGAACTGATTTTAGCTCATTCAATTTTATTCACCATTTTTTTGTCCAGTGGACAATCTCATTTACAATGTGCTGTAATTTGCTGGTTGTCTCTTCGATTGTACTTCAACCGCCAAAATTGCTGATTTTAATATCTCATGGAACCGCTTAGGGAGGTCACGATGTAATTTATATTCCAGTCATCGATGTCAGACTCGATCAAAGGCCTGGGCAAAATCAAGGAAAACTCCAGATCATACTTTTTTGGTTTCAAGCATCTTCTCAACCACGTTAGTGACTTTGTGTACCTGCTCTATGGTGGAGTGTTTCTATCTGAAACCAAATTGGTGAGATGGTAACAGGTGTCTTTCTTCAATCAAAGGTTTAATCCTTTTGAGAAGTAATATTTCAAACAGCTTGGACAATGATGGTAATACAGATTTTTGCAGGAGGAGTGCTTTTCCATGCTGCGATCTGAATATTGTTTATGAGCAGCTCTACTTCTTTTTCAAGTTGTGTTTTGTTTTTGACTGGGACTTGAAGTACAATACTTTCCTCAATTAACAGTGCGAAGGTTTTCCAATTGATCTTTCCGCGTGTTAACCTTGGTGGCTTTTGTTTTTCAATTATTGTTTCAGTGATCGTAAGAATGATTGGAGAATGATCCGAAGATAAACCTTCATTATTTTCAGTATGGATATAATTTTATGAAATACCTTTAGCTATGAAGAAGTCAATGACGTCTGGTATTTTGTTTGTGTCCGTTGGCCAATAAGTAGGAATACCACTTGAATGAAACCCGCGGTTTACTTGATATCCAGCTTCCAAAAATTCTCTACATTTAGGTGATATTAGTCTTGAACCCCAATGCGTATGTTTGGTATTGAAGTCTCCTCCTATGATGAAATTTGAGCCCACCATTTTGAACATTAAGAGGTAATCATCCTTTGATATTATGGTTTTTAAGTTGATGCCTTGGTGGACAATATATCGCAGCAACCCGCAGCTTCTTATATATATAAGATAGTTGCTCCATCCCTAGCTCTTGCTGCTGGATGTATAGAATGGTAACAAGAATAACCTTTTAATTTTGTATAAGACTTTCTAGTGAAATGGCTATCTGCTATTAAGCATGCAAAAAATGTATGCAAAAAAATTTCTAGCTCTGGAAGATGTTGTAGAAGTCCATTAGCATTCCAGATTAATATTTTTAGTGGTTTGTTCATTTTGTGTTGTTTAGTGAGGAATCAGATAAAGCCACTTTTTTGCTACAAATCTGGTTAATTTTTCTTTTTATGTCCTATTTCGCATGTTTTGCAGTGTTTTAGCTACTTCACATCCTCTATAGCTAGCAGGGTGGGTTCCCTGGCAATTAGCACATTTTGCTGGAGTGTTCCTATCTATCACGCAGTTTTTTGTATCATGCTTTCCCGCACATTTTACACATCTGGTTTCACGATTGCAGTATTTTTGCGTGTTGTTGTATGCCTGACACTTTTTGCATTGTGGTATGATCCCTGTCGCTTTTTTCAATGGCTCCATTCGAACAACCATTCCGAAGATGTTCCTATAATGCTGAATATGTTCTCAATTTTGAGAACTGAGTTTGCAAGGGTCAGAGTAAATAGTGGTACCTTTATTTTGTTAACAGTATACTCCCTCCGTTTTCAGTAGGCTTCCTTTCAGTTTTAAACATTTTAACTGTATCTAAGATCATTAAATTTTTTCTTTTGAGGTCTTTAATTATCTCATTTGGCGTGCATGTTTGATGTAGACCCCTATAGCAACTACTTTAATGGGTCTGGCATTTTTGTCTTCTTATGTATACTATTGGAGACCTTTATCATTCAAAGCAGTTGAAAGTTAAGTATAACCGTCTGGATCAGGCATATTTACCCTCCAGACGTTGTTGCTTAGCAATGCAAGCTAAATATATGATTCATGTCATCTGGGAGGCCATGGTCGTACTTGTTTGTAATCCAATTACATACGCAAATCGCTCTAGGCAATTATGATTTACAATCCGTAAAAAAATTATCGCCATATTTCCGTCATTGAATGTGATGGAACATTGGGCGTGGCTTATAAAATAAGGGTAGAACACCCTTTGATAATATACTACGTAGTCACACATACATGTAAGATATAAACCCTCTTTAAACGCCTTTGAGTTTGCCCTATAAATCATTCACCAAAAATATATAGACATCGAGCAAATGGCTTTGATAACAGTGTATTGTGATATCAGATCTGCACACAAAATATTATGTTAGGGTAGATAAATTGTATTGCGTGTTTGTGCTCGATATACGAGTAGTTAGTAAATGGATTCGATTTGATACAAGTAATTTTAGTTTCTACATTTACTTGAAAACATTAAAGTGCGTTAGCACAATTGATTAATACAAATTTCGAAACTGAGATACGCTATTAAATCAAACCCTTAATTTTATTATTTCACATCAACCCTAACCAAGGCAAGCATAACGTCATCGATGTTAATTTTAATTTTGGTTTACATAAACTATAAAATTTTTACTGGTTTTAGCTCACCAATTTTGACAGCCTGCACTGAAAGCAAAATTTGCGGTTAGATTAGATGTATAACGATTAGGTTGAGATAGCGTAACCATAATTTTAGTTTTTGGGAGTTGTGGTGTTTGAATCGAAAGGGAGAGATCGGGGTTTTCTTCTGTGGAAGAGTTGTATGATTTTTAAACTTTAAAATGGATGCTGACTAAAATAGAGTTAGAATTTCAAATTCAACTGTGTATATATATGAGCGGAGACATCTACATTTTAGCAATTTAAAACTTAGAAACATTTGGGAATTTTTTTTAGAATTCTGACAACTTCTTTAATGTCTAGCTAATTTCTTTAGCCCAGAACCAACAAAACACGATGACAATGTGCGATCGATATTCAATATTTATTTTCAAAGTACATTAGGTTACGGTCTTCATCTAATATTTGATTTGAATATACTTGGCTGGTCATTAACTTTAAAACACTATAGAGCATCTTTCAACTTTACATAAGGTTCACCGCAGAGACAGAAATCTTTAAGTTGTTATTAAAGCCTATAGAAGTGGAGTAATACGTACTATTGCTGGTAAGTTTCTATATCTATACCGATATAGATACGCTAATTTGCCTCTTTTCATTTTCTCAACATATCGTTCCGATATCCGCATCACCTATACCTAATCTAATATATTTTTATACCTTATATAAACCACACACAAAAGCATCATCAGCTTGAACTCATCATAACAAGGTCAACAACTGAGAAAGAACTAAGCACTTAAAACCGAAGCTTGGAACGTTCCCAGCGTCTCGTGTCATTTTATCTGTTTTGCCTCATCAACATGCAGAATTGCACCTTAAGAGTATTCTTACTATATATACACATTAAACCATTCAATATAACGACCGCATCAAGTCCAATAAAATAAACGATTTATTCTTTGCGAAGTTGAAGTGAATTAACCACAATATGTCTTATCACAGAAAACTACGTCGTATATGAACTGGCTCTGAAGTTAACTTAGTGTTTGTGGGAAGGTTTTACCCAGCTTTTACACCAAATAAATTCATAGTAAATATGTTTGATAAACTTTAGATTTTTTGTGAGTTCGTTGCTAGGAGCAACACAATTTAAAGAAAAAATTGACATAATAAATGTCACAAAATGTCACAATTGAATGAAAAAATTAAGGTTACTGTGTGAATTTTAAAATATATTCACAACCAATTGTAGAATTATCCGATACAAATACTTTAGTTTTACCGTACACCGCGTTCTTTTTTTTCGACTTGGCGCTTCTTTAATAAACTTTTATGTTCGGTTACACATTTTTAGTTTAGCAACGATCACCGTGTATGTTTGCATCATCGATGCTCACCAAAAAGAGCGGTTACTGCGATGATATTGGTTGGCTGTCATAGAATAGGATAAATAGAGCCACAAACAATATTAGGGAAAAATCACCGAGATCTCTTAATGTTGCAGTGTCGCCATTTTGCTAAAAATAAACCACAACCCCGTGAAAAAAGGCTGGCCAGGACTACGAGTAATATCAAACCTGAATATTTATGCATGGAAGGAATCGACTTAACTTTTGTTCCTTATCTAATTGTTTATTAATGCAAGTAATATAACTTAAAAAAAATGCCGGTATCCTTGGAATCTTCATAGAACTAATACAGTACTAATACAGCAATAATTTATCCGTTACTGTAGTAATGTGACCGTTTAAAATGTGACTACAATAAAGGCATTTGAAGTTGAAATGACACTCTACAAAGTGCTTGCTAATGTTGTATACACTATACTCCCCATTGTTTCGATAATCATCGGTATTCTTAGTTGCATTCTGCAAATTGACACATATTCTTCTCTATTAAAAACTATAGTAGAAGAACAGGTTAATAAAAAATTAGGAGTACGATAGGTTGATAAGGAAAAATCGTATTACAACGCCGAGCTGCTTAGTGAATAAATCACACTAAAATAATAGGATAATAATGGATAGGATAGGATAATAGGAAAATAATAGGATATGTAGTTTTAATAATAGGATATGCAGTAATTCGTCTACTAATAGCTGGAAATATTGCGAACAAATGAATTGTGCTCTATTCAGAGCATTAATAGACCCGCATGGCATCTTTTGAAGAATTATTTAGTCATTCAAATGGAGGGTAATATAACCTAATCCTTAATTTTATTCATTTAATTAGACAGGGTAATATCACGGGTCTATACTTGCAATTTTAGGTTAAACCTTAAAAGCAACAAGCAATAAATAAACAATAAACAAGCCCGAATTATAATCACAGCCTACGAGTAGGAGAGCTGATCAATCGATCTAACTGCAATGAGATCGATTGCGACCACCATATGACATTTTTGCTGTATTCCAAAAAATATCTTGATATCTTGAACCATGATTTCTACTGTAAAACAATATCGAACCTGGGATCACCTCGTCTCAATTTTTGGCCATTACCTTTTAAAGAGCAACGATTTCAACTGTTTCTATTTAACGTTTTCGGCGATTAGATGTTGAAACGCGTCTTCGTACTAAAATGGTTCGGTTATATCGAGATGGTAACTAAGCGGTATCTTGTTCAACATTTCTTAAGTGCGCCCATGACAAAATATAAAACTTTCACGTTGACCATTTATCTCGAAAATCCTCATAATTTCCATCAATTACATAACATAATATCTTCTTCAGTAGATCTACATCATTCAATAAAGTTGTCACCTCGCATGTGATTTATACTATCTTGCAGCTAACATCTATATAAGAATACAGTAAGATCTTATTCTACATAAAACAGATACGGGATAAATTTTATGAGATAATAAATACATAACATCTTATCCCATTAATAGTACAATGCAAGCAAAAATAATGCAAAAATACAACAACAAAAAACTGCTCATCTCGATATTCATTCATAGACATAATATAACTGACACTTTCGTTTATACAATGGTTACATACTGTCAATGTTTTGCCAAAAATGTTTCAATTACACTCATACACAAAACAATTATATGACAAACCAAAAAAACTATAAATGTGTGACGTAAACTCACCTTTTATTTGTCATTATATATTTGGCACACAAAACCTAACCATAACCTAATATACATTTCGAATTCAGTTGTGGAATTGAATGAAACGTATAAAAGATCGAAAAATGTCTCGATCGATCCGATCGATACCACCCAGGGTGCAAAAATTATCCCAACAATTTTTTTTTTTATAACGAATTTTTGGTTTTGTTCGAAGTGCAATGAATGCAATTCGATAAATCAAATTCGATAATAATTTACGAACAATAATTTTAAAAATAAAAAGATTTTCGATCATAGATGATCGAGATGAATATAAAAAAACACTTACCGTAGATCGTTCGATCGAGATTAAATTGTTACGTTTTATGAATGAATTTTTTTTGTGTATACGGCCCAAATCTATCGGGAATATCATGTATGAAGTAATTTGTAATTTAATAAGACTACTGTGGATATATTCAAGACGATCATTACCCAGCTCATGATCATTAATCACGTATATATGGTGTTAAATTATTAATCAAATAAAATTTATTCGGATGGGTAATCACAACATCCGATTTTGTCTTCCGGGTTTCATTTCATTGTTGGTTTTAATGAATTAAAATTGCTACTTATAGTGTCAACATGATAAATGATGTACGTCTGGGGTTGGTGATCACTTAGAGTTTTTCATGGTCGTTGTATCAATCGCCCGCACTAACAAATAGTCCAAATCATAGTATAAATAGTACACATAGTACTACCACCATAAGAAAAAAATAGTTTACCCATTGAAGTTCCAGGGTCGATGGAATATCGTCAAAATTTAGGATGAGTATATGACATTTAGGCGATTATAAATATGAAATATTTTAAAACGATACCAGTAGCGACATCTAACACGTCAATGGCCAAACATATCATCAGTACTATTTGTCATATTAGTCATGTGATTATTTCCAACATAATTCTGTTCAAGCAAAAGTTATAAGGTCCATGTGGGGCAATGTAAAGTACATATCAACGTATAGTTCGCTGGGCTGGCCATATAACATGTCTTAAGGAGCGATTAGTAGTTTAAGGATGTCTAATAGTTAGCTGTATTTGCGTAAGGAATCTGCTGACTGTGTGGATTTGATTTTATTAAACCCGGTTCGCCACATTGTTGTCTATTTACTTATTTTAGTAATTTAGCAGGCTTTTTGTAATTTAGCTGTATATTTCTCGATACACAACTCGATAATAACAGCCAGTATCGCAGTATCGTCAGCAAATGTTGCGACAGTAGCATGTGGGGAAAGTATCTTGTAAAGAGCAAGTAGAGTATTATTCCTAATACACTACCTTGTGGGACTCCTGCTGAAATTTTTTGAACTCAGAATATCATCATTGCCTGAATGTTTCGGTCCTCAATATATGCCTTTGTGATAATATAAAACTGTTTTTGTAAATCCCTCTGAAGCTTAAAAAGCATCAGTAATTCTATGTACTTGCTCTATAGATGACTGTTTCTCTCTGAATCCGAACTGATACTGCGGGATAAGATTTCTTTGCTCTATTTTTTTCGAATCTTTTAAGTAGTAGTTTCTCGATTTCGAAATCACCGGAACAAGTGAGATTGATCGGTATGATTTTCTATCGTTCGGCGGTTTATACTAATAATTTATATTCCTAGAATGATATTTACCAGTGGTGATAGTTTCATTTTTAGAAGTACCTGCGATTATTGTGCTTTGCTTTATTCCAGCACTTCCTGCTATGGAGAAAACTCTCTTTTCCTTTTTTTATTTCTTTTGTTTTGCCTAATGATCCAGTTGGTTTCCTTTTCTAAATCTTCCTCATCAGTTCGGCATTCGAATCTGTTTGTGATCTGTGGCTTATTCGGTTTCTGAACCATTGTGATTTCTACCTTCTAGCCAATCTCCCTTCATTTTTCAGTATCATTTCCTGAGTTTGAACTTTGCAGTTCTTGTGCAAATGTTCTTCCTTATGTTTACATATGTTCGGAAGCTTGGTTTATTGCGCTTTTCTGGCTTGGTTCCGCATTTTATGAAACTGTTTGGCTACTTCACATTCCCGATAAAAGCTTTGATGCAGTCCTTAGCAATTCACGCATTTAACTGGTGCATATCTTGTTAGTTGCAAACATTTCAATTAGTTGCTTCCCTTAACATTTGAAACATTTTGCCTTTCGTCCACAGTATTTTTCGTATGATTAAAACTTTGGTATTTTTGCACTTCGGAGTTTTCGTTTCCAAATTTTTCAAATTTCTATCCAAAAAATTGCATCCTTTATTTTGAAGGTCATAGGTTGTATTTCTACTTTGACACGATAGGTGTAGTCCTCTACCCATAACTTTAATAGGGCGAATATTTTTATTCTCTGTTTTTTCTTCCGTCTCTTCCTACTCTGGAGAAAACTCTGCTTTCCTTTTTTATTTCTTTTGTTTGGCTTATTTATCTTAATTTTATCAATTAAAAATTTGAGTATGCCCAGTTTTGAAGTTAGCTTAGCAAAGACTAAAACCTTTCTACTGGAGGTCGACTAGCGGTTGGTCAGCTAGAAAGCTACAAATGGCTCCTCGAAGTCATTCATCCATTATTCTCAGAGACGAAATACTCAGTAGTATAGGATCATTTTACGGTCCTATCGTTTCATTTCTTTCTTTTATAAAATACGAATCAACCGATCCTTAATATTTTAGTGATGGTTTGACACGATCAGTAGCTTAGTTGCGTGCTGAACATTATCATCGATCTTAATGATTTGGTAAAAAATCCTGTCCAACCTATAGAAAATAGTACTAACTTATAAATCCACTAATAACCAAAGTTTTTAAAGTCATCCAGATAAAACTGCACAATAGAAGAAGGTATAGATTCCCAAAGCAGTTCTTTTTTATTTCTAATTTAGGAGCATAGGGCGTCTACTAGACTGGACCATTTCATTCTGTTGGGGACTATTGTCTTTAATATTCAACTCACCCCATGCCTTATCTAGTTGTTTCGCATCAGTTAGCATAGCTCTTTTCCATGTTATCGCTTGTCTTGAGACTATCCTCTTTCTTTTGCTGGTTCCAGTCTATTGACATCCTCGCAATGTCACTTGATGGATTTCGAAGTGTGTATCCTACCCATCTTCATTTTCGTTTCCTAATTTCTTTCTCTAATCGATTTGTCTAGTTTGACGGAGTCAAACTTGTTCAAACGTTTGAATATCGTCAAAATTTAGGATACATATAGACATTTAGGCGATTATTAATAGACAAATATTTTGGTTATTTTAAAACGATACCAGTAGCGACATCTAATACGTGAATGGCCAAACAGACCATGGTAGTATCGATGCTTGTGCTCAGTCTTATGGCTTTGGCCTTTATGATGTTAATTTGGAGACCAACTTTCTCCTACATATGGACATATTTGTGTGTTAGCAAGTATGTATTATCTGTGTAAACAAGATCATTCAGTCGACTGATAAACGGTCCCATTGTATTCCATTTGGGCTTGCTAGAATAATAGTAGGGATAGTACACTTCACTGCCTAACTACTCATTTGTAGTGGTATTTTCACTCTGCTTACCTAAAAGCCATAGCCTGCTTATTTCGTATATGTGATTGTTGGTTACAGGTGAGATATGCTCTATAGGATGATCATGGCCAATACTTTAAATGTTGTTTTGAAGGGAGATTTCTCTCCAATTCATACATTCATTCTTCCATCTCTCCGGTATGTATCTGTATTGCATTGTTGTGGTGGTGTATATGTTTTTGTGTGGAAACTTAATGCCAACCACGAATAACTAATTTGGGGCTCAGTATCATAGCAGATCTAACACGGATACATTTTTACAGGTTTTCTTGATTTATAAGAAAATGCCATCAAATGATACGTACTTCATACGAATTTCGTGGCAGCTTAATAAAATTGTACAGTCTTGGTGTTTATTTTCATGCCACCCTAACATTTGCCCATCCTAACTCTGATAGTGATAGTTTTAAGTGCCAAACGCATAAGCTAATCAGTTGAAGTTGATTTAACCTTTTCATGGCTTAAAAATACTATCTGCGGTAAGTGATGCAAAATAAACAGGTTAGTGCACCTAAATCATTCTCTTGGAATTTTTAGATGTTTAATTTGCTTTTGAAACTTGACCTAAAAAGCGAAGTGTCCATCAATTATGTTTACCGTCGAATTATGAATAAAGAAGAAAGATGCAAAATTTTTGGCAAACCTACATCATTTTCAAACATACATTTTGCTGTATAAAAAGTTAACAATTATTGTGTTGTGTTTCACCAACTCTCATCTTAGAGTTTTGGGTGGATTAGTTGTGTTTTGAACGATGTACAAGTGTAATTATCGATGTCAATGCCATCTCAGATTCGTTTTATTTTGAAGAACACCCAAATTGACCTTTTGGACACAATTTATTCGTCATTAATAAGTAGTTATGCAGTATTTAGTTAAAACTTATAACTAAAGTTTAAGGAGTCAACGAGGGTATTTAACCGTTCAAATGTATTAGCCTAAATAGCAGAAATACATCGATTCTGATGTATGAAGATGCAATTTGGATCAGGGGTATCTAGTCGGGCCGAAATGGTATCTGCTTATAGGTTAAGCGGTTTAAGAGCGGTAAGTGTATTCAGAACAAAATCGTGTAATGATTTACCCCATCTCTAATAAGCAATTTACTATAGCTTAGGAGCATTAGAATGTGTATTCTATAGCTTAGGAGCATTAGAATGTGTAATCACAGTGACTTAAGCAAACGAAACAGTATAAACAAGTTCATGCAGTTACTATTATCGAATGGTAACTCAACGATAACAATTCAAAGAAAATCTGGAGTCACCTGGAAAATGTTTTTGTATGTTTTTGTAAATTGCCAGTTTCAATAATTAGGTCATTGACTTATCTTGAGAAAACCAGCAATTTATTTTGCTGCACACCAAAAATAAATTTAAGACATTAATTAAGCAAATATCTCTTAACAAACATCATGTTTTGTCAGCAAGAAGTCTTTTTTTTCGTTTATTCGCACGAACTTCACGCGCTATGTAGATATTAGGCAAATATTTATTGTTGACTGATCATAATCAATTAGAGACTCTGTACAATTTTGATCGGTTAATTTGTAACTAAATATTGATTACGCAAATTATAGGCGTTTTGCGTAACACGGAAATTCCATTTGAGCTAGCATTTGAAACCATGAGTGATGATGGAGGATGACTAAATGCGACAATTACGTTGAAAATAATATATTCTTAGTCAAATAAGATCATAATGTGATGTCCATATATATGTGCAATGTCATATTCAATCCAAACCTATCACACATCACAATTTAATTTATTTAGGATTACGATTTTAAAATTCATTTCAATGATTTACAAAATTTCGCGCAAAATTTAAATCTTACATGACGTCGATTGATGTTAGGATTAAACTTGAACTTATATTAGACTTAACACAACAACAATAATTTGAACTTGAGACCAACAATTAAAGACGACCACCATGCACTTAACCCAAAAGTACAAACGAGTATCATCTTGTTGTTCACATTTCATTTCCTAAAACACACCTTGAAAACGGAAATGTCCGGTTCGACTTATGCCATATATATCTATAATCGCTAATCCATCATAATGCATGACATTTAAATTACAAACCACATTGGTGGCCCAAGTTAATTTACATATTCTTACATCAATTGGTGTAAACGTCTTACAAATTTTTCTTCAAGAATTAATCAACAATCAGGAGTCCAGGTGTCCTTTTTTTTTTTTTTTTTTTTTTTTGATAATCATAACAATGAATGAATGTATGTATACGAACGCGTATAGGACAATGGAACTTTACCTGAAATGATCGGGAAATAATTTTTAATTTTATTAAAAGGATTCTTTCGGTTTTCTGGTGTATTAATCAAAAATTGGGATAAAATCGAAAAAATGTTCAAGGCGTGAAAAATGTCAGCGACCAATTTTAATTTATCATCGAAGCGTAACTTATCGAGTATACAATAATAGGTACGCGATCGTTTTGTTGATCTTTTGGTAAAAAATTCTAAATCGACGCCTCTTGTATTTATGGAGTTGGTATACATAGTAGGGAAAATATTTATGATCGCACAGCAGGATTTTCGATGGTGTTTTATAAGGCTTAAATGAGTGCGGTTATTTATCCATAATTTGTGTCAATCGATTTGTGAGATGAAAACACAAACAGCTTGTTATATAAGCAAACAGCATGCAAACTATGACCAGGGGAAGTCATAATCTTGCTGAAAATCCAGGAACATGAATCGTAATAGTTTAAAAAAGTCAAAATTGACCAAATTTCTCAACACTATGGTTCTTCAAACCTCCTTTCTATATGACGTCGACCAAGATTCCACATGGACTTTTAAGCCTTTCTGTCGAGTAAATAATATAAAACTGGTAGATACTATGCTTGTAAGGTTTATTGAAGCTTCTCAATTTATTACTATAATTAAGTAGTTTTGTCTTTTTTGTGAGGTTTACTTTACAGCTACCTCTAAAAAATTTGGGCGTGATGCTAAAGTTTGACATTGCAACTGTGAGTAAAATACGTTCTTCCTATAGTGCCTGTGACATTACTCTCTCAACTTCCTCAATCGGCAGACCAATCATCATAGTCTCCCACTATCAAAAGAGTGATTTGCATATAATTACGTTGACCTTTCTTCGATAGACACATTTCTTAAATAACATCTTCGTCTATTTAAAGGTCACCAATACCTCGTTATATAGGGCACCCCGTTTTACGGCGATTCGCTATAACGTCTTTTTCTTATTATGACTTAGCTTTCGACTTACGCGTGGCTGTAAATATTCGATCTATGGCCAAAAATCAGCTATCCAAACAATCCACGATAACGCTGATAAAATAAAAAAGAGTGACAATAATTGCAGAACGCCAATGAGTCAAATGGTAATACAAAGCAATTAGCATTTTCGAAGTCAAAAAAAGTTCAGGTACGAATGGAACTGTATATTTTGAGAGATAAAAAAAAGGCTTCGGAATACAAAGTCATCCTTAGCAACGTCTAATTTTGTTTACTAGTGCAATTACCAGATATTTTATAATTTGCATGCTACAGTCGTTTTATTTCGTGTATTCCAAAATTATTAGGTTACCTCCTGGCATAGCGCTTGAAAACATCATTATTTGCTTGCTTTGCATGGCAGGGTCTTAATACTCTTAATGGTTTCACCTACCTATAGACTTTTAAAGCCTTCTGATCATGTATTTTGTTATAACATAGCCTTGTGGTCTTTGTGTGCTCACTCAATTGCCAATTTGATACTCTAGATAAAAAACTTTCACTAATACAAATGTCGACTATTATATACTATTAACGTTTCTACTGGGAGTGAGGTTTCTAAACGCTAAAATATTAAAATCTCGAGCTCATATTTTCGAAAAAAGGATGGTTACCGCAGCCTCATATAGCATTCGATTTGAAGAAATTGAGGTACTTCAAATACTACTACTTCAATCGGGTACTTCAATTGGGTCACTACTGCAATCTTTTGAAAATGCCTTTCGTCACCGCAATTTCTAAAAGATTAAATTGTTGCCACTCCTACATTTTTTGAAACATTTTACCTTCTCAATTAATTCCCTGATCCGATAAATCACCTAATTGATTCTTATTTTCCCTCTTCCTATACAACTTCCTTAGCTATTTTCCCCGGCCATACATTTTACAACTCTGGTTTCAGTTCTATTCTTACGTCATTTATAATCTTTATTAGTATAAAAGTCGGATCCTGAATCAGCGACATTAGTGATTATCAAATGCTTTATATGATGTTAATCGATATGAAATTTGTTGTCCATCCTTACATCCTCATACGCAATGAGGATATGGTACCTCTCCCTCAGGGAAGTTAATGGAGTAATAATATTATTATGATGTTGGAACTTGCTGCTATTTTATGTTTCTATACTCTTTTATGTTTCTCTATAAACTATAATATAATATGTATGTTGATCGCAAGTAAGGTTATTGACCAATATCACCTTTGATTATTTACGAGTCATGTGAATGCCTTTTACCAAAAATGATATTGTGCTTTGAAATTAGGTTTTTTACTTTATTTGTTGATTGTGCTCAAGTTAAAATACTTCCAATTGTGTTGAAGGTCACTTTTGACACTGTTTCTAATAAAATCATGTGTCTATAGGACTGCTTATATTCACCATCTGGAAGATGTAGAATATAAGCAGTCCTATCCTAAACTGTGGAACTACACTGCTGAGTGTTGTCTGAGCTTGATCTCTAATCCTATACCATTTTCTAATAAGAAATCTCGATTCGCAGTTTGTGAATCCGTCCTCACTTTTCTAAGCAGGTCAATGAATGAGACATTCCTCCTTTATAGTTGTTTTCATGGTCATTACTGGTAAGCACTAAAATCTTTTTTACACATTCATCTCCATTGCGGTTTAATCCTGGTTTAAACTAAGCAGCTCTTACTTCTTCACTAATTGTTTGGTATAGTTTTAAATTTAGTTCTCAATTTGAGCTGAAACGGAACTCTCTTTTATAAAAAGCAGATGAAATAGATTAAATTTGTTCTAATAAAGCGTCCAGTCAGGTTGGCCATTGCTTAATAAATTTCATTGCTAACAAGAAGTCCTGTGGTATATCTCCACTTTTTCAACGTAAAATTTTAAAATCCATTAAGATTCCGCTTTTGAACCATTAAATTTCTTGAAGAGCAACAAGTTTTGTTTTAATTCATTCCGACTTTGGCCCGTTCGATTTTCATAATCATTATGATCTTTGTAATAATTTTGACGCCAGTGAAATAATTGTCTCTTCCATATTTAGTCTTGAGCTCGTTTGCTGTTCGAATTCTGTAATAAATTTGACTTCTGTAATTATGACGTTTCGAGATAAATATCTAACAATTGTAAATTAATTAACACTATGATTTAATTCAAATATCACTTTATTAAAAATTTCATTCAATTCATGAAATTTGTGGTTCTTGCCAAAAAATCTTATTACTATTAATAACCTAGTTTACTGTCCAAGATGGAACTTTTAATATTTTGCTGTGGTTGGCCAGAGACATAAGTTACAGGATTCAGTAGCGGCATCAATAACATTTTGGGATCTATATGTGACATCGTTTACAAATTATTTGACTTTACGGTATAGAGATGATAATGGCACAAGTGACAACATGGCCAAGCAATGGTCTGTCTTTATATTTTTATAATTATCACTGCACTTATCCCCGTATAAATAATTATTCTATAGTAATCAGAATAAAAGTATCATAAATAAATTGTATATACACGGCTTACTGTTTACTATAAATTATTTTGGAAATGTCAAAATTATTTTATGTAGCTGCTATGATAATTTGGTTGCATGCAGAACGCTGTCAAAATTATTACAGGAAAAAAATGGTAAGAAATGAACGGGGCCCTTTAAAAAAGTTATTAAATAAAAATATTGGCAATAATTCAAGAATCATAATTCAAGGGCACTTGAACTAGATACAAGTTAATCGTTTATATAAACAGGTACATACGCCATAACATATTGCAATTACAAAAATTTTGCTAATCTATTAATAATGTCACTAAATTACCGATTACAACAACAAACCTACTAATTGATTATAATAAAAAAAAACATTTTCATGGTTAACAGATTATCTAATCTACTTGATTTGCATATAAATTGTCCAATAGTTGTGCTAACTCATTTTTAAAAATAATTCCTGATTACTGCAAAATGTGTTATAAATCCATAATTTAATCCGTTTAACATAATCCCAAAATCCAATTACCGCATTAAAAACTATTTCATCCATATCGTAGTTGGTGTACATGTCTACAGTAGATACATACAATATATACTGGACAAAAAATTAGGGTCAATGTCGAAATTAAGATGTCGATAATTGTAATGATTTCACATTAAGATGTTTGTGGTCGGACAACATTACGCACCAATTATTTAGCTCACAACATGATCTAATTATATTCAACTAATTTCGGGATAGATAAATGCACCGTACCCGAGAAAATATAATTTCTCACGCACTCTAGGAAGCTACTATACTGTATACTGTTATATATAGGGTAAGATATTACATCACTGTATATACACAGTATCATCCCCAAAAATTAAGATTTATATACATATTCATCTTCTAGAAATGTGTACGTCTTTTGTTTAATTGCTAAAAGGGATGAATTTTTTAGAATAAATCTTTTGTTATCCTTAAGACGACATATACCCAACTACAATTTTATATTTCGTTTTTGTATTCACTTTCAATACCTCCCAAGGTGTTTGTGTGCATTATCGAAAAATTCTTGAATGAATCGGTCGGACGTTGTCGATATAATCGATAAATATTTGCTAGACAACTTGGCTACATCGTCGGAATATTTTTTAATTTTTATTTTTTGGGGTAATAAAATACAATTTTACAGAATTCGTCATTAATCATGTAATGATCGGATGTTTGTTGTCCAAAACGCTTAGGTCAAAGTTAACTCTCGTCGAAATCATTCTTCCCACGATTTTGTTAGAATTTTTTTTTGTCATAATGCATATAAAACAAACATAAAACTATAAAATAATTGTCCTAAATCTACAAAATACATTTACACAATAATTTGTCCACCTGAGCCTGTGGGAATCAAACCTAAAAAAAAACTATTCTTCACGCCCTGAAAAAAAGAATTCAATTTATCTTCGTACATTGTGTCAAAAATAGTTATTTCATTCATGAAAATGTTTTTTAACAGGTATACCTGTAAAGGTAACAAAATATGTCGATTTCACGGTTTTCTAGAATTTTGGTCATCGATTACTAATCACCATTACCATGAGCTCTATATGTATCGAAAAAGAAAAAATGGGCCAAAATTAAAGTGAAATTCGTAACGCTCATAATTGGATTTATTTTTAGACGTTTATTGTCACAAACGCAAGTGTCGGTCGGTAAAGATCTTTCGTCGGTTAGTTTGATGTGTAAATGAGATAAATTTGTTGACAGCTTATTTCTAAACTATAGACAATTAAAAGACATAATCATTGCGTATATATACAAAAAAGCTGTTTTGAATGAACAAGAATGTGCCTAAACACTGCTACCTTAATTATTAATTATTAATACTGGTAAGAATATGTCAAAAGAAAATATGAAATTTACCAGCGCTAATAATTTTGCACGTTTCAAGATCTGGTGCTTCTGGTAGACGCTATTGGATAATTTAAATTAATTTACTCTATTATTTAGTTGCTTTCCAATCGATCACCGCAAGTAGTTATAAGTACTTAGGTGTGTATCTTTGCTAGATTGTAATTACTCGTAAATGCTCTTCCTATTTTGGATGAGCAGTCACGAGCAGTTAACATTTAGCAAAGACACACACCTAAGTACATACTTATAACTCTATCGATAGATCATTATTATCGGAATTAAGAACAGTTAGATATTCTATCGAAAAATCTGAATTTAGTATTCTACTGAAATACGTAATTCAAGAGTTACAGAGTTCGGTTTATTATCCAAATGTCGGTCGTCCTTCTATAAGTTGTGAGATATTAGAGATGTATTTTTATGTGATGAGATCCATTTAATTATGACAGCAACATCAAAATAACGAATCCATTCAAAAATATTGTCCACTCGCTCAAATATTCTTCAATTTTTATTTGTATAAACGATACCACTAGTGTTCATATTTACTTGAAAGATTAAGCAGAAACTGTATGAAGTTTCCGTGGTGTAGTGGTTATCACATCCGCCTAACACGCGGAAGGCCCCCGGTTCGATCCCGGGCGGAAACATTTTTTTCGCCATTTTGCCATATCTTTCCTGACCATTAAACCATTATACGATTAACTTGAAAAAATGATCTAAGATGGCCAATACAAGGTAAATCTGACATTTTTAAATCATTCGTTTATTTAATATGAAGCGAGCATCATTTCAAAAATAAATTTAATATAATGTTATCGTCGCATGTTTCCGAAATGTTTTATAGAATTGTATTCTATAAAAACGTAAACAAAATAATGCCGCCATTTTGAAAACAAAGAAATGTCTTAATTTTAAATACCATCAGCCTACTATCAAACATCAAGTCATAACGAGATAGTATAAGTATATGATAGACCTTATATGGCATCACGATATTAATTGCGAGTCTCTCCTACCAAACTGTTCGAAAATTGTTGGAACAACTTGATGTTAATCGCGTAGTTGGAGTAATTTCAAAACCAAGGCTATTCAACTAGACTGAAACAAACAGGTGAACAAACGAATGAATTAATATTTAATGGTGAATGGTTTTGGTAAGTTTGTTCCTTCAACCGCCCAATCCGATTTTCCCCAATCTCCTCAAATTTCGAAATATATTTAAATGACTTCCTTAAATACTTTGTTTCTGGTATAAAGTCCTTATCACTCCCTTCAATAACGTTTTTCTACTCGTGGATGGTACTTACTTTTATACATGCATGGGCAAAAACATTTTGAGGCAAAATGAAGGGATAAAACGGAAGGCGCTAATTTAATCCTTAATATAGTAATGCGCTGGCCAGCAGATTTTCCAAGTAGAACTTTGTTCAAAAACAATATTTACCATCAGTTTTGTGATTATGAGCCGTATGCCATTTCTTAAAGTTCCTTTTTTTAAGTTTCATTTTGAAGCAACATAATAATTGCATGGACTCTAAGTTTCAAAGCTTGAAAAGGCATGTCTTTTTGGTGGTAAACCTTTCTTGTTCGTCGCCAGTGACAATAGACTCAACACTATAATAAACTTACTTTTTAAACACTTTGTCTTCTTTTTCTAAGCAATTTTAAACTCTGTTGTTCATGTTTAGTGTATTCTTGTTCACGGGACATAATATGGCTCACATGTTTTAGAATTAGCAGGGGTACTTCAATCATCTTTTTCCTAAAATAATCTAAGTTGGTAAGATTACCAGCACCTATTAGGTGGACTAAAGAAAACAGCTTTTTAAGCTGTCCCTTCAATAATTTCAATTCGAATCCATGAAAAATTGACCCATTGGAAATGTTTGCCTGAAATCTCCTGCGAAAAAACCATTTCAAAAAATTTCTTGTAATGAAAGATCTTTTGAAGAAGTCATTAACTTTATTAATGGTTTTTGTATTCCATATAATATTCGTTTATGTTCCGTTCAATTTGTATTAGGATCCTAAGGCCGCTTTCATAGAAAAATTCTGCAGAATTCTTCAGTAATATTTCTTCGGCAAAACATGACGGAATTAAATATTGTTTATCTTTTTTAGTAATTTTTTAGTAATAAATAATAAAATTCAATTTTAAGTTGGTATACACTTTCGGAATTTACTAAAAAAGATAAACAATATTTAATTCCGTCATGTTTTGCAGAAATATGACTGAAAAAATTCTGCAGAATTTTTTTTATGAAAGCGGCATAAGGGCTACATAGACTGTGAATTATGTATTGTACAATAACTTTATAGATTCGAAATTATCCTCACATACTAAAACTAAGTAAATATGTATGTATATAAAAACAGTGTCCGTATAACAGTTTTATGTTTTTCAAAACTGTTATATTATTCAAAAAATTTCGATCATATAAAAAAATATTAGAATCGCACAACATTATTTTGAAGATTGACGTTATCGACAGTCGGATGTTTTATCAGTTCTTATATTTTGTGATTTATTTTATTGTTAATAAAGTATTATTTTATTGTTAATAAAGTATACGTAAATTTAAATTAAGATTTATTAATTTTTATAAATGACTGTTAAGTATAATAAAATTGAAATGAGATATGTATTATCATAAAATGATGATTCATATTCAGTGGTACAACATTGTTCTGTGAATTTTTGAAGCTACAAATATTTGAATCTACACACGCTGTAAAGTGGTGAACAGTTTATGGAGAGATTCGCTGGTTAGAATAAATATGTGATCAAAGTTTTGGAAGAGAATTAAAATTACCTTAACTTTAAATAGTTACATGTTGAATATATTATAATTGCATAGGGGTAAGTAAGAATGTAAACAGCTCCTTGTTATGAGCTTATGTGAATGTTTTCAGATACTTTAGCTATACATTTCTGTATATTAATATTCTGAATCGCCTCGAAGCTCTACAAAACAAGACCAACTAGATCTCAATTTATAGCTTGTTATTTTGTTATTAATCTATATGGAAATCATAATTAGTGTCCGTGGTATATATATAGTAGTTGATGTAATCTTGAGTTTGCTTCCCACCACTGGTCGAAAAGTTAAACTAAATTTAGAAACCTAATTTAATTATGTTAATTATAAATTAACATTTATAATTTTTGGTATAAATTTATATCAAAAATCTATTTTTGGTATAAATTAATTAAAAGTAACGGTTCAACATAACTCTCCTGTTCAGATTAACTCTATAGAAAATACATTATTGCGTACTATTCGCCGTACTTTTGATAAACGATTGAACGGAATGCTTTAAAGGTGAACTGCAAAATCCTTTCGTTTCCATAATTTAACTTTTTTATTATAAGTGCTGAAAATGAGCAAATAATTATATTTCATTCATCCCAGGTTCACGACTAAATCATATATTTTTTTTTTGTTAATCGTAATCCTTTAATCCTTTATAAAAATCATGTTAATCGTCGAACTAATCAATAAGCCGATTATTAAATGTGTCGGAAAGTCAATTTGTTTGGACAAAAGACACACGATTATCGTATATAGTATTTTTAATCTTATATATCTTTTCCATGATTGACTCCTTTTTCGTGTCGGTATCACTTTATGAATGAAATATTTTGTATGCATATTTTACAAAGCCCCAAACCAGGTGTTTAAGCCTGCCGACCATCAATCAGCTATGTATATATATTTTGTTTGTTTGGTTATGTTCACGATCAATAAGGTCGATTTGTTATTTAAACTTCTGTTCGGTATCGGTATTATGTTTATGTTTTTCTTTATTTATTTTGATAATCAGATTATAGATTTGACAGAATATTTGCCAAAAATTATTGCATTCTTTAAAATTATTCAATTTACATTTTTAAATAAAAATATCTTAGAGTCGTTTATAATTGAAATATTCATTGACAAGAATTTGTAAAGATGAGGGTGCTACTAGATCATATTGTTGGTTTTCATACCTAGTATTTGGGAGATACTTTTTAAAGCTAAAACACAATTAAAACAGTACTGGGTACGATTTTTTTCTAGGTCACTAACAACGACTCCTACGACTATCAAATGTTCATCAAAAGATTCGGGAAATTAAGAAACAGCTTTGTTAACCTATAAACAATAACCAATTCTTAATCTATGTTTAAGCTCATAAATAATATGCAACTCGGAAAGTGCTGCCTACGAAAAATAAAGTGAGAAAACAATTTAGCAGTTACAGGATAAGGATTGGCTAACCAAAATGGAGTATAAGAAACATCGGATCATGTGAATGGGATTTTGTCAGTACCTGAAGTTTCGATGTTTGGCTTTTAGATGTTCACTTTAAGATCAGTGGTTCCTCACGGATCTTTACTGTGCTGAAAAATCCGTATCCACATCAAACAAATAGTTAAAAATATCAACAAAGTAAAAAATGTGTTTCATCAACATATAAGCTGACTTCTGGATCTTCACCAATCAAAAGATTTAAAGGTGCTAGAATGGTGATTAGTAACTTTAAAGTTATAACTGTAAAAAAACGATTATAATCAGTCATGGGGAAAGTATATGCTTGTATTTTTAAGGACGGTTTTTATTTTTAAGGTCATTTAAGATGTGAAACCATACTGGTTGGTGAACGCTTCGTGAGAGGTATGGAAAACTTCCTATATTAGTGCCACCCGCATGTGACTATAACATACTGAACCTTGCTTGTAGATCAACTAAGATTTGTAGTTGGAAATCACGTGAATAATGGAAGGCTACCGTCTTAAGAATGCAAGAAATTACCAAAAAGAGCGATGCTTGCATAATTTCCTTGCAGGATTTACTGAAATGCATCACTTCTTTCGACCCAGATTTATATTACAATTCGGAACTAAGATAGGAACATTCAAGACATAGTGTAAGCCAAAATATAAAATTCATGAGGCTTTCAACCTGTGACATGAAATTATCGAGACTATAGGATTCTATTTATAGAATAATTAGACATTTTTAAACGGATCAAACTGTTAAAGCACAGTCCTTACTGAGTTAAAGATATGTTACTTTTTAAAATCTATACTCAAATGTTAATATTATGAGACTGTCTCTTTTTTCCCTACTTGTTGATTGACATGTACATGCCAAATCCAATTAATTCTACATGATTTAGTTTATTATAAGCACAACACATCAAATTTTGTTGCCGTACTTAATTAGCCACGCCACCAGACTAACAAACAAGTCAAATGAATACTGAGCGGAACGCATCGATAAAAGGGCCAATTAGTTTTGGGCAATTATTTATGGAATACTAAAATGATATCAAATCTCAATTTCATACAAAAAAAAAACGAAAAGCAACATAAATGAATGAAGTTAGCTCCCAAATATATAATCGACTATAACAGAAAAGAAACCAAAACATATTTCAACATAATGGAGTGTTGTCAATTATATATATAAAACGACAGATCATTCCGTCCGATGCCGATATCGGTATAGTTTTGCTTGAATTTTGGCATAAATATCTATGAAACAATTGAATCATGCGATCGAGATCCATTTGGTCCCAAACCAATGACAAAAGATTCCCTCATATCATCATGTTATGTATCGCAAATATACTAAAATAAAAACATCAAACATAAAATATGTAGTTGATGATGATCATAAAATGCGACAAAAATCACAAACAAAAAACAATTGTGGTGTCGGCATACAAGACAAATGGTTCAAAGAAGGTGTTGAGATGTTTTGTGTTTTTGTTTGCAATTTTTAACATTTTTTTTTTTTGTGTTGAATTGGATCATTTTTTTTATGAGACAAACATAAAATTTGACATGAAAATTAATAGAATATTGAACAATATAAAGATATTGATGCTGCAAAAAAAATATAAATAAAAAAAAATTCGGAATCACTTTAAAGTCAAAAAAATGCGACAAAAGAGCGAAATCGATAGACTTAATGTCGGCAGTGTCTTATATGTTTTTCATTGAAATTATGTTGTTCTATATCTTTGTATTTGCTATTTGGTTACCTTAGTTTGCATTTTTAACCATCTATCTGGGTATCTATATGTACGAATTCGTATATGTACAAACAATATAAACCGACATTGTAATTGATTTGTTTACAATAGACCCAAAATTATTTGGATGAAATGGTTGGAAATGCAAAATAGGTTGTGATATTTTCATAAAATGATCTTTCGTATTTTGACAAAATCAATTAGTACTAAAAATGAATGTGTCGATCGGGATACAAAGTGCAGAAAATTTTAACATAATTAGTATATTTGCAGATTGATTTCATGCTGATTTTAAAGGTAATTGTTGATGGAGGTTTTGCAGTCTTGGTGTAGTCTACGTATTGGCCAACTGATACAAATGAAAAATCAGATGTAACATATTTTTTCGTTTCTATAAAGGGTTATCTGTTAGTTACATCTATTTATTGGAACTTCAGGTGCCAATCAAAAGCGAAAATGAAATATAAGTTGGATTTAATAGACTTATAGATATTATACAAATGGGCGCTTGAAAAAGCACCCTACAAATAGTATCCAAAGGAAATAAAATCACTAATATACCCAATAGAAGTAAAGGTTCTATAGTGCAGGAAAAACGAAAAGCACGAAAAAAATGGCAAAAGAGTCTTGCTTCGTAAGACAAAACTATCCTAAACGTATATGGAATGCTCACTTTGGAAGCCAGCAAAGAGAATAAAACAACAAAAAATGCAAATTCCTCCAATCAAAACAAACTATGATGGAGGCGGGCTAGAAGTAAAAAGAAAAACATTATATATTTACTGTATAACTGGAAGAAATTTTTCAGCCATTACTTCTTCCAGTGACTTCGAAATTGTTCAATAAACTAGGACTTTAATGATTAAAAATAATTATAGAAATCTTATCCTACAACATCAGTTTGGATTCAGAGAGAAAAATTTAACCAGATAGAACAAGGATGTAGAATTCCAGATGTAGCGCAGGCTACATCTACAATAAAGTGTGGCACAAAGATATTTTCCAAAACAATTTTATATGATCATAAAGTCTTATATTGAGGACCGGATGCTTTATCGCAAATACGCATATATCATTATGCAATTACGCTAAGTACTTGCAGATGACATTAGATATACCAGGCTTAGATGGTGAGAACGCGTTATAAAATGAAGAAACAAAACTTAATATTAAATTAAGGAAATTGTCCTGGCTGCTGTCGACAAACTTCGGATAGTCAGTACAAATCAAATTGTTACTGTACCAACAGGAGCTAAAGTTCATTTAAACTCTTGGAATAAAGTTCTGAAGCTGCACGAAGAAAATTAACATAAAATTAATATCAACCTTTCACTCCGTTGTATAGGTAATGTCCGTGGTATATATAGGAATGTTAACCTGCAAGGGATCTGAAATAGAGACGGTTTATCAAGAAATTAAGAAACATGCAGTGTGATGCCTGATGTATTCTATAAACCACAGACGCAGTGAGTCGCTTGAAGATAAGGACGATCTGATATTAATAAAAAATAATAACCTATATAATTAGTGAAGGGAACTTGCTAATGGGCTTTACTTCAACAAAAGTGTCAAATTGTGAAAATGTAATTACTGAATGAATAAATCCGCAGATAGTTTTTTCTAGATTTTAAAGCTTTGCTGCTATTAACGAAATAATGCTTTTTAAGCATGTAAAAAATGTACCTAATGCATCCTTTTCAAAGAATTCATTTATAGCAAACAAAAAACAATTATAAACTCGGCCAAAATATTTTAAAAATTTTGTGGCTGTATAACCGGACATACATGAAAAGCATCTAGCATTGAAATATATATATATATATATATATATATATATATATATATATATATATATATATATATATATATATATATATATATATATATATATATATATATATATATATATATATATATATATATATATATATATATATATATATATATAAATCTGAAATCTGAACCGTATATTGGGACACTATACCAATATTCGGTTCAGATTTGACATATCGGTTATTTTAGCTCTGGCAACACTAATGTCATTCTTTCTTTGAC
Organism: Tipula confusa; assembly: GCA_963556175.1. NCBI lineage: Eukaryota > Metazoa > Arthropoda > Insecta > Diptera > Tipulidae > Tipula > Tipula confusa. Next base: position 218,008,233 of record OY744476.1, read on the forward strand.
GGAAACTCAGTATATTATTTCTAGGTGACGGAGTGAATCGCTTAACGCTTTAACAAAAGTGGGAAATGTTGGAAATTTACTTCCACAACAAAGACAATTGGTTCAAAATCGCAAGAAAATGTCATACAAAATTTGGTCAAAACACGGGACTCACACCCAACGGTATCAATCAGTTTGAGCTTAAATTGTGTGATAGGGGCTACCTACTCGACAATCCAACGCGTATCCGTGCTCATCGTGTTCGTTCAGCCGAAAATACCGCCACGGTTGCCGAAAATGTGCACCAACGGCCGAGTACATCAATTCATCATCGGAAATAAACATCAGCTGGTCTTACATGTAACGAATGTTGACCGTCTGATTCGATATCGATCCACTTTGTGGGCCAGCGATAAACTCGAAATTGATGAGGGTTTTGCTCAAAAAATCATCTTTTCGGACATTTTCATCTCGGTGGGTTCGTAAACAAACAAAATTGTCGCATTTGGGGATCGGAAAATCCACAAGGAGATATGGAAAAGCCAATGCATCCATTGCGTGTTACTGTTTTGTGCGCCTTGTGGCGTGGTGGCATTATTGGGCCGTATTTTTTCGAAAATGAGGCCGGCGCGACCCGTACGGTCAACGGAATCAACTACCGCCACATGTTAACATCTTTTTTGTGGCCATATCTTAAAGATATTGGTTTGGACGACCTTTGGTTACAGCAAGATGGTGCACCATGCCACATATCGGTTGTTACAATAATGGAACTGAGTCAAAAAGGCGATGGCTGCATTATCAGTCGAAATGGTGACGTGAGTTGGCCGGCAAAGAAATGTGATTTGACGCCTTTGGATTTTTATTTGTAGGGTGCCGTGAAGGACAAGTGTTATACGGACAATCCACAAATAATTGAGCATTTGAAAGCCAATATTGAAGAAAACATTGCCGAAATAGATCCGCACACAATCCAAAATGTGCTCAGAAATTGAGCTAGGACACCCTTTATATATATATATATATATATATATATATATATATATATATATATATATATATATATATATATATATATATATATATATATATATATATATATATATATATATATATATATATATATATATATATATATATATATATATATATATATATATATATATATATATATATATATATATATATATATATATATATATATATATATATATATATATATATATATATATATATATATATATATATATATATATATATATATATATATATATATATATATATATATATATATATATATATATATATATATATATATATATATATATACTTATAATATATCTATTTATATATTACCATACCCGATTTAATAAATCCATAAAGAAAAACTGGTAAAATTTAACCACCATTTCGATCGCAATCAAACAAATTAATCTCGGGAATTTTCAATTTTCGTATATCAAGGATGGTTGAATCTTGTGTGGAAAAAGCCCCTTTCGTAAGGCAACCAAAAATAAAATAAATGTCACCCCTCTAGATATATTTAGTTTTTCCTCTTTTTTAATTTTTTATTTTTGGGGCTCATTTTTCACCATTCATCCTGCTTGCATTTCATTAGATTACCCATCTAACTTTATAACCGTATAAAAGATTTTTTTTTTGTTTGTGGTTTTTTGAATCAAACGCCGAACAATAACCGCAGAAGTCATATATGAATTCGATAAATAATAATTATTTACAGTCTTTTGGGTCCATTGTGTGTCCCTTTTGCATTTCTGTATACATACATGTATATGAAATATATATCGGATCGGATAGAGGAATAAAATAATAAAAGATGCATCTGGGGTGTTATTATTAAGGATCAAAATGTTTTTTTTTTTAAATTCTATATAAACTCGGAATAAGGATGGATGAATATTTTTGGTTTTGTTCAATTCATTATCGAATAGAATGATTGTGCGTGTAAGCGCGGTATAGAAGTGGTTTGTTTGGGTATTACCATTTTTTATTTCGTACATATTATGTACCTATATATGTATATAATAAAAAATCATAAGTCCTTTTTATATACCTTCTATATATACACATATAAGGATAATCATATCTTATATAAAATGTCTCTCCATAATAAATTCAAAGTGTTTTGTGTTGGTTTAACGTTGAAATGAACAAAAGAATATCAAAGCTGTTGAAATTTAGAAAATGCCAAGATGAAAGGTGAGACCGATTTAATGGACGCGTGTTCGGATTAAATAATTTTTTTTTCGATAGAAGTCAACTGTTAGATTAAGGCCTAATTTACTATAGATACAACTACTGATATGATTAATCTGCAGGATACCTAGATACCCTTCCTTATCTATGACAAATATCTTTTGATGAACCCAAATTTTTACCAGGAAGATCTATTTATACTTAAATTATTGAAATCTGCAGCAAAGTGGTAAATGAGTTAGAAACTTTCTGTCAAGTTGATTTATAAATTATACTTATTTTTTGCTTTTTTAAAATTTATGATATTAACGTACAGGCACACGTTTCCATTAAATTGTCTGCCTGTCCGTCCAATATTGGTAGTGACACTATAGATTTAAACGAAGTCATCCGTTGTGAAAGTCGATTTATCCACAACTGTCTGTTTGAACCTTAGTTAAAATAAGGACCTGCAATTATTAGTTCAATAATCATGACGTTTTTTTTTCATCCAATGTTAATCCGTGCGTAGAAGATTATGCAATTTGTTTTTTTTCTGATTCTCCCAAAACTTGAATAATTTCTCACCTTATCGAGATTAACAAATTTGAAAAGTAGAGAACTTTATGAAGCAGGCTTAAATAAAATATTTTATTTGGACCAATAACGTATTGGTCTTTTTATTGATTTAACGTCTGCAGGAAATAGCGAGTGTCATGATATCCAGGTGAAAAAACAATATTTAATCGCATAAGCAATCAAAACCGTGAACCGAATTACATTACCCGCCACTAAAAACACAAGATAGTAAGTGGATTGGAAACCCAAAGCTAAAAGTCGATTTGTTTGCAGAGCACCTGTCTTCAAAAGTGCTCCACAAAACACATCTGAGGTAGACACAACTCTTGGAAAAAAGAGGTTGAACAAGAAATTCCTTTTGTTACCTTAAAGGAACTAAAGGACATGTGCAAAAAGCATCAGGCTATGACCTTATTACTGGCCAAGTGATGAAAAACACATTGGAAAATAGCTGAAGTAATTTCCAGAGTCAGGAAGCCAATAACAGAGGTGAAATCATATCTACCAATATCGCTGTGATGATAAAGACACAGCGATGATTTCGAGAAGTTGCTTTTAAGAAGACTATAGGATGAATAACTGTAGAAACTTCTTCCGAATCATCAATATGGCTTCAGTTCACTTAAAACACACGTAAACGCAGACATGTAAAATATGCGCAAAGTCGATAATAACATCCTTCGACTAAGTAGAGCTAAGCCCATTTTGACAGAATATGTGTAAAATTGATACACTAGAGCCGCAGAGGGCAGTCAGATGATATTAAATTCCATAAATAATGCCATCGAGTTCAAGTTACAAGTCATTGTCGTACTACTTAATTTTTTATTTTTGTATTTCAAAAATATACCACGCTTGCTCGATATACTTGCCTATATAGAATATCACATGTGTATATGATCGCATAAAATGATCGATCACTTTAATCGAATTATTAGCACACACACAGTCAATTAAATTCTCTTATTATTAATGTAAAAAAAAATCATCTTTAAGACAGTCAAATCACTCCTTCATAAAATATCCAAACTTGGAAGGTACGATCGTTTTATATTAAACATGTCAATGATCGATCATACTTAAGACGATCATCTAGAAATGTCTTATGGATAATACAAATTTCGATCGATATTTGATTTACGTGCATATATATGTCACTATATATATACTATATAAAATCACGCAATGAATAGAGATCATAAACTGTCAAAATTGGATAAGATCGATGCGTTAATAAAAGAATTGATCGTCATTAAATAATTTTTCCAAATTTTTGGAAACTATATAACAAAAACGAATTTTTTTCAGGAAAATTGAATAAAAATTGATTTGATTGTGAATTTCAATTAAATGTGAATTGAATCATTCGATTATGTGATCAATCAAAAAGCGACATGCAATCGATTTGTATGTGTGTATTGTGTGTGCGGTCATAGATTTTTGTTTAAAATAATTTTAACGATAACCTTTATATATAAAACGATGATAAGACAAATTCTTGATATGTGCATGTACAGAGGTAGGTAATTGATCCGCGGAACAATTTTATACCGTTATTTTGTACTATTGGACCTATAACAAATATTATGAATTTGCGGTAATTGTACAATATATTACTGTGCATACAGATAGATAGAAGTAAGCAAAATTAAGACTAAATTCGTTATTTATACATTTCAAACATGCCAAATTCAAAGTACAGTTAAATATTGATTTAAGTTTTTAAGCGTACATTAAAGTATTAAATAATTCGAAAATGATGAATGGCAATATAAATAGTACGAAGGCTATTTTTTCTTCATATCAAAGACATGATTATCCAATTTAAGGTGGCAGTCCAAATAAATACCAAGACCTTTATCGTTCTTGGAAAAATTTATTTAGCAACGGCATCATTCATGATAATTTTTTATCACTCATCTTTTTTTTTATTTAATTTTTGTTTTTGGGTCTTTTCAGGGACTGAAGCTTACCCAAATCTTTCGCGGTTACTTCAACGTCCAACCTTATGACGTTACCAGCCAAATCGAGGACGCACGATTGCATTGCTCCAGCCAGCCTGTACTGACATGTACGATGGTTTCAAAAAAAGGAGATCATTATTGTGTTCATCGGCATCACTGATCACAATCAAATGATAAAAACCTATTTTTAAACCCTCCCCGGTTGCGATTCAAACCCGGTACCTTCTGCTTAAAACACCGCAGATTTAACCACTGAGTCAATTCATCGGTGACACTCATTTTCAATAACTTGTTTATTATACTGGTCAATATTGACCAAATTGACCGGGAAATTGTAGCATTGTTTAAAGCTTCGTGTGCGTTTTTGTGGGTCGAATTCTAACAGGAGAGAGTGTAAAAGAGATTTTTCATCACTTAATTACGATCGTTAATGACGATGAATCCAACCATGACGCATGTTGAAAGCAGAATGTATGGGCCGAGCCATTGTCCGCACCAACACAGGATGGCTCGATGTGGTAAGTGGATTAAAAGGGCTTGGTACAGGGGCGGAGGTGTAAGGCTGGAAAAACAAACACCATGTAAACCAAATTTATAACATAGAAAATCTATGTTTTCTGCACTAGCAGGAACTAGTGCATTCTGTGGTAAAGGCCAACAATTATTTAAATGTGATGGGTATTTACTAAACGATCAATTATCTTGGTAGGACAAATTGTGCAGTCTAATTTGGTCGAACTATTGCTGAGATTTCGAAAACCCAAATTGAAATTGGTTTTCAAGGCTCATATTGCAAAAATGTTCCAGCAAATCTAAGTGACTGAACAAGATATCGAATACAAAAACACCTTATGGAATAGCATTGCATTATCAGGCTGAGATTCCACAAGCTTCAGATTTATTGAGACACTATTTTTACTTGGATACCTTGATGTCGGAAACGAATGACATCTAGGATGCTAAAAAATTTATTAATGGCTTAGGTCATTTGCCAGAAACCAGTAGTTTCAATCTTCGCAGATGGGCATCTAACAGTCCACAGTATATGAATAGTATTCCTAAAACTATGAGATATATCTCTATTTTAAAATTCGAGGGTGATCCCCAATCAGTTTCAGTGTTTGGTATGAGGTCTTAACACAATTAATGATAGTTTCGGATGGCTCATTGTCGTTTGCGCTATATAATGGCAGTAAAAATCAAGACATTTTTGTTGGCTCTTCGGTACGGTGAGGTTTGTGTTGTCACATTTATAGAACAAAGGTTTAAGTGAACAACAATGGAACTTTAAAGATGTGTAGTCAAAAGACGATGTAATACTGCGATATACGCATACTTACAATATCGAACAAGGCTTTATTCCTCCTTGTGCTCCAAATTTTTGTAAATAATGGAAGGCAGACATAAAGTCATGTCAAAATTATCTAAAACATGTGCTGGACATGAAACGCTGCTTACATTAAAGAAAAGATGACATTACTAGCACAAATAAAGCTCACTCAAAATTCTCGACCAATTACTGGGCCATTTCCAAATCGGTCATGCAATTAACTTATTACCAGAACCGAATATATTGGATATTAAAGAAAATAGATTATCACGTTAGCAGGATGTTCAGCAGAAATCATTGTCATCACTGCTGTTTGCATTCGAGTCTCCAATTAGGCGTCCGTCATTTCTGTTTCCATACCTGCGCCTAGAAGAACAATTCAACATTGCTGACGACCTATTTATATCTTGTATTTTTATCTAAAGCGAAATGTGTTGAGAGGTTTCATTGTGTGTGGACCTAGTAGGAGCATATACCATATATCTATTGCAATAATTATTTTCATTTTGATTTTAGGCGTTTAAGTTTCTAGAAAAATCCGATTGGTACTTTCGTAGCGGAAACAGCCGAAATTTACAGTTTATTTCAATATTCCGTTTCTGAACTTTTAATTTTCGTCTTCACGTCGAAACTGTAGTATTAGCTAAATTTTGCTAAATTTTGCAAGTGATTAATTCTCACATTGATATTATTAAGGGGTGCCGATTACGACACATAGGTGTAATGACACTCGTCTATTTTTATTAGGCCCACCGCTTTAAGCCAAACAATGCCGTTAACCATTATTTTCCATCTTGCGACTGGAGTTTTTCTCAGATCAATGGAAAATGTATTTTATTCGTCCGATTTTTAAATCAATCTCCGCCATTCCAAAACTTTTTTAAGTCTATGATCCCAAAATGTATATTTCTCCAAATTAAAAAATTATATCGCATCTCCTCAACATGGTTTTGATCAAAAACCTGGTATCTTCATGCGGGATAGCAATAGTACAGATAGAGTCCAAATCGACGTGATTTTCTGATTTGTATAAGGCCCTTGACAAAGTTGAACATTCAACCACACTCAACTCTTAAAAATAAACTTTAGAAATTGAAATGCGAGTCCATCACAAAAAAATTAATATTAGCAAAAGGTCTTCGCCAATTGCCTACCGCTCACCTGTCGATATTCCATTGGCACGTGATACATTCAGATACTGATAAAACCAATCATGAAAGAGTATCGGTTAGAAACCGAAACTACTGTCGAATTATATTCCCAAATTCACTCGAACCCCTGGATTTCTAATTAAAACTCACAAATTTTTTTCTCATTTATCGTAAATATATAAAATCATTTCTTCTAAAAATATTCCCTTTATCCTTAAAGTCTATATTATTTACACTATACAACATCTTAAAACTAATCACTTAACCTATCGAGGCACTTATCTATATCATAATTTCTTAATTAACTTAAGTCACTTTTGTTTATAATAAAAAATTAATATCCGTACAAAAATGGCGGACAAACAGCCGGTAAATATAGTGCCGAATTTAAATATTTATCCTGAATAAAATGTGTTTTTGTATGTTTTTTCAGATGATCCCGCCGCCCAAACCGTTTACCACATGTTGCACACGGAAATGGTCGTACACCGGTATGTATCCGTTTGTGTCGCGTTAATTCTTCGTTTCGCGTAAATGTTTTGCCACAGGTTTTATCATCGCATTTATATGGTCGTTCGCCTATATTCATTGAAATGATATGCAAAATGTTAGATAAGCTATACACAATTTAATCTTAATTTTTACAAACCTGTATGAATTCGTATATGTCCTTTTAGTTGGCCATTATTTGAAAATGCGACATCACAATGTGGACATTTAAATTTTTTTGGTCGTTGTTTTTTCATATTCACCATTTTCGATTGGGCCTCCTCGCTTAGTACCCGATAATATTCTTGTTCGACCACCGTTAAGCCATACGGATCGACTAACGGTGATACATGTGGATAAAACATTGTACTGTAGTCGATCGATATGGGATATCGATATAAATCGAATGGTACCGAATTTGTTCCCATGGTGGTGGCGGAAATTTGTGGTGTTGTCGTTGGAACTAGGTTTGTTGACGATGGTGGTGTTATTAATTGAGGCACTTTTATCACTGCTTCACTTGTTTTTTGTTTATTATCACTTTTATCCCAAGGTCGAAATAGTCGAGAACTCGTTTTCGACATTGTATCCATTTTCACTTAATTTTTTTTTCCTTATTTTAAACACTTTACTTCTTCGTTCACGTCTAACCACTGACTGATTTTAAAATATCACAATCGCTTATGTCCTTAAATTTCGGGATGACTTTAACAATTGTTTGTTTTTTTCTACCTAAATTGTCCTTTTTTTTATTGTTTTTGTGTTTGTTTTTGTGATTTAGTTCGGGAGAACAACAAATAAAATAAAAAATAAAAAAATGTTGAGAGATTCAATTGAAAACTCCTCCCTCCTTCCAAAACCATATACGGTTTGAATGCAATTTGACCCTCTTGAGAAAATAGGGGTTGTGAATGTTTTCATATTGCATTGGGGTTCGATTTTTGTTACCCACCCTAGTTTTGTCTTCAGACTTTGTTGTTGGTTCTATAACAAAAAAAAAATGATGCGTGTTCATCGTGAAAAATTTGTTGGTATGTTGTTGCTTTTGGTTTTTTGTTTGGGATGAGTGTGGTTTTGTTTATTTATTGTTTATGGAAATCAAATGAAAATATATTTGCAACAGTTAATTTAATTGTGTATGTGTGTGTGTGTGTGTGTGTGTTTATTGTGTGGTTTGGTTTTATACTGACTTGGGAGAGTATATATAGGAAATTGAATTTGTTAGCGCGTAATTTTCGCGGGTATAGTAGATAATTGAAGCAGTCATATAGATCAGGCGTTTTTAACCTTTAAAAGACATATTTGATAAAGTGTGAACAAAGTTAATAAACTTGCCAAAATTAGTATTTATACAACTCACTATCCTCAAATAATGTTTTTGAGTGATGCCACTGCTACACCAACTCTACTCACTGTAGACCTCTGTTATTTATATTCATCAATAAAATTGTTTCTAGGGTCAAATTCTAGGAACTGTGAATTTTATGTTGATGATTTAATAATATCAAAAATTGATGCGGTCCCTCAACAGTTCAATGAAATGTAAAATGACCAAGTCATCTTGGACCTGCAATTTTACTTTCGTGGCCGCAATTCATTTTTCGTTAAAACCTCATTATTTTCTCTTTTTCAGTCTAACTTGGAATTTGTTTGATCCTAGACATTAACTTGATATTTTTATTTGTGGATGAAATAATTTTAAACTATTAAAATTAAAAAGTAGTAAAAGTACAAAATAAATTCACTTTTGTTCGATATGGTCCCCTGTTGTCTTAACTATATGTCCTTGAGTCGGTCGGAAAGCTACTGCACGCTGCACGAATTTGAACCTTCGAAATGAGCTGCCATTCCCAGTAAATAGCTTGAGATGATCGGCACTTTCTTATTTATATGTATTAGTGCCATAACCTTTAGTGCCATAACGGTACAGAATCCTGTTGCAATGTTCAGCGTGCTTTCTGGTGGCCATCCAGATGTTACAATTTTACTTATATCTGGCATATTAACTCGGTTTTGTTTATTTACGTATTGCTCAATGTGAAATAGAGCCTTAACAGAGAAGGCGATATTCGGCAATAGGCCTTTTGCGGGCAAACGAAGAAATTTCTTTGCTCTATGCAAACTATTTTTTCGGTTTTAAACGAAGATCGTGTGACTTTTAGAACTTAAAAGGCTTCAATCCAAGCTCAGTTTTCATTGCTCCGGATGTTCAGCTCATCAGTCAATTTTTTACCACTGCGACTGAGATTTCGATAAATTCGAGTCATCCTCCTTTCAAAACATCAACATTTATTTTGATATTGCTTTTCGTTTTTACGTCCACTTTTTTTGCGCCTAGTAAAATGCTGCGATATAGTATATCGTTGTAACGAGAAATGGGGTGCGAGACAAACGGTTTATGCACATTGGGATGGCTAAGCCCTCGAATAATTTGAATTAGTTGCTTTTCAGCCAAATATAGCGCAATAACAACGTTGCGTCTGAATTCCATGTTAGGAATTTATTATTTTCATTTTTAGACATAGGCTGTGTCCGAAACATGATAAATATTTGTGAATAAAATTGTTGACATTTATTTCCAAAATATTCCCCTAAATTCCCAATTTTTTATTACGCTGCCCGAAAAGTGTATAAAATTGATTGATATATTTCTTTGCCTTATATGTTTTTCAATTCACTTTTTATGAGATGTAAAAACTGAAACAAATTACATTTAATGGTGTACATAATTATGAAATTGTCATAGCAACGAAAAAGTTCAAATTTTTCTGATCTAGTTTTTGAACGGTACTATTACAGAACCAAGTAGTGAATTTTATATGTTTTATTGTATATATCAGAGTGTGCTACGCGATGAGATTTTCTTTTATTATAGAAAGTTTAGGGATTTGTCAAAAATTATCATAGCAACTGGCCGTGATAATTTGAGTGTCTTCGTTTTTATCAAATAAATGTCAAAAATTTGCATTCACAAATATTTATCATGGGTTTCGGACTTCGTCTAAGACACAAATGCTTTTACACACAAATTAACAATATAATAAACTGCCATTAGTATAATTAAGCGCTCTGTCGTGTATTTTGTTTTCATGTTGAGTTAAAACAGGATCGAGTTAGATTTATCGTTCATGAAAACGGAGATTGGGGTCTAGTTTTGTTAATGTTTTTAAGCTCGACGAAACTAGTAGAGATGGTATAGAGTTGAAATTCAAAATGGCGACGGTTATTATGGATTTGACTTTTTGAGTGGTGAGCATCGTTTGTTAATTATTATTAATATTAATTGATTTATAATGAAGCTAACAAAAAACAAAAAATAAAATAAATTAATATCGGTCAAAATTTCAACTCAACCAAAATTAGATTTCATGGAAAACCTAATTTGAACTCAAACTAACCCCAAACCTTATATAAATCAAGTTTATGGTTGCTTTGACAGATACATCGGAGTGAAATTGCAATTCTTTTCAGGAGCCCGGTAGTTTTCATTTGCCATCTATCATAATTTTAGGGGATACATTTAATTTAATTTTAATGTATGGAAAGTTTTTATTTCAATACATTTTGGTAATTAACGTCAAGTCACTTAAGCTAATAATTTTTAGAACTGAGCATTTCTGATAAAATGAACGTTGAAGTTCAATGATTAATTGTATTAAATTGCGAAATTGTTCCCCACGATATGATTGCATTTAAATTTCATTACGGACGGAGATGACGATGAACACAACTATGATATCCTGAACGAACTAAAAATTCACTGAAAAGTGGTCTCAAATACCAAGTAAACCGAGGCAAGAAGATCAGCAAGAAGATTTTCGTTTGACAAGCGAAGTCGTATTTAACATAAAGAAAATGACGTAATTTTAATTCAAAGTTGTCAAATTTTACATGTAATTCTTCGGGCGTAACTAGCATTTTGTGATCTCACTAAAAAGATTTTCACACATCTCAAGATGTGCTGGATGCAAAAAACACTCAACATTTATGGGGTTTTCCAAAACAAAAAAATTGTTTAATGCCTACTCAAAATAATTGTAATCTTTTGGAAACACCTTTAAAAATGTTAGAATTCGTAACAGTTTATAGGTGTATTGAAAATAGAGGCGGATATAGCTTTATGATATGCCCAGAATTTACAACAAAAGGAGTGATGCGTCAGGTTTACTTTAAATAAGTGTACCTATATTTATAGATTCCAGATGTTAATGTTACGATGTATTTGATGGTTTATGTGTGCAAAATATTAGCAATGTGACCTTTTGCAATAAGATTACGAATAGTTGTACGGGTTATTACTCCTCAACGGTCTTAGTTATATGCTTGATAGTTTAGCATTGTTCTCATATAGTAATTGACCTCATAGAAATTGGTTAAGAAATTGGTTTGTGATCATGTCACAAACTGGATGAATATCATCGGGCAAAATGTATCCACATGTAAAATCAGACGAAATCAAGTTAAAGATCAATTACTTGAAAAAAATTGCTGAGAGTTAAGCTCGAAATAGAACCTAAGCGTCTACGGCGAGCGCCATTGTCTGTCAAATTAAAATATACAAAACGCATACTATGCTAACAGAACCATTGACGGTGACGACGACGATTTTTACGTTGCAATAAATTTAGATGCTATTTCTAATTTTATCGCTGGCAAATGTTGCCCACTGTTTTAATAATTCTTGTTGTTATTTGTATATCGTGATACGCTGACGCTATATTGTTTGGTATGTTGACTACAGCGATATCGATGTCGAAATTTGTATTTACTTATTGCTGCTCGCCGTTGACGCTCTTGTTCTGTTTCTACCTTTACGCAAATGACGTTTAAATATTATGAGTATATTTCTTATTATCATTTTAGTGACTTTTTAAAATTTTACTTCCGTGATATAGCACTTAGTCATCGACATTTTTTATTTGTTATGCAAATTTTTTGATGTCTAGATGTTTTTTTTTACATTTCATATTCGGTAGCTATAAACTTATTTTTTAGCTTAATTTAAACATAAATAGCATTTGCATTTTTTAATATTGACAAAATTTACGTTTGTTTTCAATGCTCTAAGGTACAAAATAAACTTATCATTGTTGTTAGGGGCATTCACGTGGCTCGTAAAATAAACGAATAGGAGTCGAATTTAAATTCTTCTACTTGCCTAGATAAATGCCATATTGTCGGACAAGCTGAAAAAGCAATTATACCCCAAAGAATTCTTCGTTAAGAGGTGCATACAATTGTTTGCCTAACGTACAAGTGTAAGCAATGCGATCGATATCAAAATAACTTGTCCGATGGGCCTCTTTGACCAAATTGTAAATCACATGTTAAAAATCAAATAAACGCCGATGGAAGCTGGTGAATACGTATGAAACGTTGAGAATATAAATAATAATTGTTCTATTTAATCGTTTCTGGGGCCGAAGCTCACCTAACTGTTTCGCGATTAATTCTAACATCCTATACTTTACGCCGTAGCCAAATCGCCGTAGCCAGCCTGTACTAATCTGGACGATGGTTCGACCCATGGATTCTGCACTCCAACAGGGGATCATAGTTGTTTTCATCATCATCACCAAACGTAATCAACTTATGAAAGTAAGATATATTTTTCTACGTTTTGGGTATCAGTACTAAGATATGATGATACATTTTCATGGTGGGCACTGGAAAACACTAGCACAAAAAACTCGTTAAACTTTCGTCGGGTATCGACAAAATTAGTTGCGTCGTCGCAGTATATGGCTTTTGGTAGCCTTCGTCTCCCCACAAAACATTTTCGATATATCCGATAAATCTTTTAAATGTATGACTTTGGTTACCATCTAAAATACAAACAGACGAGAGACTTTAATCTTTTGGACGCTCTGCCTTTTCTTATACACAGAATAACATTCACTTATGAATGTTACTCTGTGTATTTAAAATATTTATATTATTGACAACAATATTGTCTGAAGGCAGATTTGTTTATAAGGAAACCGCTCACGAAGGGAAGCGATTTCACCTCAGCGAAATCCAAACTCCACTGGACTTACGTTGGTAACATAGAACATAATAAAATTTCAAATCCTATAGTGCAACATTTATAAACCATTCGAAAATATTTTCATTTTTTAACCAAAATACTTACCAAAAGTCGAATAGCATCCTCGAAAGCAAAATACTTTGTTAAAATTAAACACATCTGCTTATTTTTCTAATTGATCATCTCTTAAATTTTATTGGTTTCTATAGAATAGTTTTCCATTTTTTTATTTTTTTTTTTTAGTTTACAATATTATTTTTATGACAATTATAAGAGGGTATATGTGTATATAACACAGAGGGTTATTAATATTTTTGTATATATATATATATATATATATATATATATATATATATATATATATATATATATATATAAGAACCACCCCTTTATATGTTATATATCTTAAAATTTAACAACCGCGTTTGCATCTAAATCTATACGTCTTGTGGCCGTAAAACAACTCTACTCCTATTTGTTGGTTTTAACTTTTATAAATTTTTTTATGAATTTATAACTAGATCTACTTTATAACGGTTATTTTTTAAAAATTGTATTAAATTCAACTTTGGTAATTATATTTACATAAAAATTAGCCAAGAAAAATAAAAAGTTACTAAAAATTATTGCTAAGATTTATAAAAACCAATTGTAGCTTAAATATATAAAATAATTAAAAGCTTTCGGGCTTTATGCAACAAAGTTGCGCTTAAACAGAATACATATATATATATATATATATATATATATATATATATATATATATATATATATATATATATATATATATATATATATATATATATATATATATATATATGTATATATGTATATATGTGTATATATATATATATATATATATATATATATATATATATATATATATATATATATATATAACAAAAATATGTGATTATCCCATATGATGATGATATCCCATGTGATGATCTCCGATGTCCTAAACTTCAATGAAGTGGCATCATTATTTTGATATTACTATATATCCGGTTGATGCCATTTTATTGTTAAATCTAAACTAAATTGATTGCTAAACCTCTAGTGACTTAAAAATAAACCACTAACTATTGACCAGAAGAAATATAAAACTAAAAAACATAAAACGGTTTTCACACCTTGATGAAGCCAGTAAAATCTGCAATGGAATAAAAATGTTTTTGTGATTAGTGGTGATGCTAAATTAAATTTTAAAAATTAAAGTCGCTTTTAAAGTAGCGTCATTAAAGCTTGCTGAACTATAGATAATAGTTTTGAAATTTATCAAGAAAATACCAAAATATCAAAAGTTATTATGATCAGTGCTATGGTTAAGCTCCGTACCTGCTAAGCTCAAAAAATAACAAACTTCATGTCACTAACATTTAAAATTATCAAAGCAATCTAGTCAAAAAAAATATTATTTTCAGTGAAAGAAAACTTAATACTTTTGTGTGCAACAGAAAAGCATTTCTGAAGTAAATGTAACAGCAGCTACAGCAAAATTTGCTTCGTCTACATAAACATTAGTCTTTGTCGGTTACAAATATCAGAACCGTCTAGCAAATATACAACGATTACAAATCATTAACACGAGCTATTCAGTCTAAAACAAGACACTAGGATTATATTAGTTAATTTATCACAGAATGTTCAGAATTAAACAGATAACTGGAACCAAGACACCTTATTGCGAAACACATGATAAAACAAACAAACAGGGCGTTAGAAATTACGTATCATGATTTGGAGTTCTGAGCAAGATCACAACGGATCAGGGATCACAATTTGAGTTAATTATTCTCAGAGAGAATTATAAAACTCCTCGTCTCTGAAGCCGAAATTTCTTTATTATTATTGGGAACAAGAGTGACCGTGAGGCCAATTAACATTTCCAAAACGGCTGATTATTCGGTTACCATGTTTAGTGCGCAAGGTATCGATTGTCTATCGGCTTGTATGGTAAGTGTCACCATCTTGTTGAAACCAGTCACCATCTTGGTCGTCCAAATTCAGAGCGGCCATAAAAAATTGAGTAGCATATACCTGTGTAACGGTCGCCATTGACGGTAGGACGTTTTCAGCAGCGTTTTCGAAAAAAAGTGGGCCAGTTATGCCACCATTTTCGATCAGCAAAACATTTATTTTGAGGAAGGAAATGAGGAAGAGCTCTTAGCCGCACTAAGTCGACTCACAGAGCTAGTTCGAAGACTTAGAGCTGGACTATTTACTTATAACTTGTAATCTAATTGAGTTCAAAGTTGGGATACAAGCCTTCAAAAATATTCTAATACTTTTATTTTAATTTCGTTTAATTAGAAAATTTTAGGATTTTCAGAATATCAGCAACCAAGAAGTTTATGAAATATGCAAAACCTAAAACTTTAGAAATTCTTTGAAAATATTGCAAAAGCCGTTTTAACCTTCTATTAACGAATGCCTTCTGATGCCCCTATATTTGGAACATGATTTTAATGGAATCCAGGCCTTTCCAATTCAGAAACAAAGTTCAAATTACGTTAAAAGGGGATGTAGCTCAGTGGTAGAGCGTTCGCTTTGCATGTGAAAGGCCCCGGGTTCGATCTCCGGCATCTCCAAATTTTTATGTTATTTTAAAATTTTTTAATATATAATTAACTTACCGATTCCATTTTGTTCGTGCCGATTCCACAGTCGATTCATCCTCTTTAAACAAATATATCCGCATTCCGGGTATATAATGCCGCAAATAATCCAACCAATCCATACTCTTCATATTAAAATCAAATTCACTTTGATCCTGTTTACTGAGTCGGGTCCACAACATTTGTACATTGTCGTTCGTAAACGTCCATTCGTTTGTACAAAAGAACGAAATGACATTCGAAAATTTGTGAATTTTTTTATAAATTTTAAGCAACCGTGGTTTATGGCCTACGCACAATGCCAACGAATCGATCAGCATGGCAGGTAGAAAATGTAAAAATAGCATATAGATTTTATTCATTGTGGCGGTTTTATGCATATGAAAACAGATGTACCATATTGCGGACGAGAATGGATGTGTAAATCCGTGTTTTATATTAAACTCGTTGAATTCACCCCAGGTCAGTGGATTTTCGACCGACGATACATAATTATAAATCGGAATGTCACTACTATTATGGACACAATTTAATTCTTTGCGTTCGGTATATCGTCGCGATATGTCCCATGCCGATGCGAGTAATGCATTAACGGTCATATCGACGGGTACTATGTTTGCGTTTATATCACGATCGCAATGCATTGTACGAAGCACACCGGTACCAGCGCCGGCCACAACACCCGTTGGTCCATATAAATTATCGATCCATCCGACGACAGGTTCACGTACCGATGATGTTATGATAGCCGGGCGAAACATACCAATCGGTAGATTGGCACCTTTTTGTCGAACCATATCTTCGGCTAGAGCTTTTGTGAACGCATACGTATTTGGCCATTTTCCTAATAATCTGAAACGAACAAAAAAATATTTTTGATTAGATTTACATCACACCCAAATACTACATTTAACATTTACAAGCGATGGGTGAATCCACGATTTACACACGTCACTTGCATAAATATTTACACGAACGATAATACAATTTGCCAACTGTACTGAGACGAATCATTAAAAAATCGCAAAATAAATTCGACCAAACATAATTTTTTTTTGTCAAGGGAACGAACGTTACTTAATTACATATTTACATTTTAAAGATCATTAATTACATGTTGACACTGTGTCGTTAACGTTTCGTTGTACTTTACAATTGTCAAAGACGTGCGATAATTAGTCGGAATATTGTGCTACAGTAACCTTGTTAATTTTTATTTTATGCTGTGTGAATTTCAAATCTTAAGGTAAACAAATACATTAATGGGACGGGCGACTTATGTAATCGTATATTGATTTGCAACGGGATGTTTGATCGTTCGTTTTGGGTGAATGTACCGACATTTTAAATCGTAACTTATATTTATTTAACTTCAAAGGTCTTTTAAAGCGGTCGAAATAATATCACTCACAAATTTAGCTTTGGATTAAGATTTTACTTATGAAATACTACGGATATTTAAATTGCACTCAAAATTCATAATTCGATTAGGACAAGTAATATTTTTAATTTTAAGTTTTAACTAAATATTAAAGTGTTATTTAGAGCTCAAGAAGTACCTTATAACCAATTCCACTTATAGTTTCGGTTAGAAAATTTAGAGAGCTACTTAGTTAATTAAATACAAATCTCACTCAAAACTATAGGTTTTTATTTAACTGTAAAAAAAGTGGTCAGTGGCGGGAATTGAACTCAAGACAAACTAGCATATATATTTGTGTATTAATTATAGTTTACAGATACAAATTTCACTCAAATTAATTCACTCAAAATATCACTCAAAATATTCTTTTGGATTAGAGCGTGTTAAGCCAATCACAAATGTTGAGACAATATCATTAGAACATAGATTACGTATAACAATTGTTTTGTAAAAAAAACTTGTAGTTGATGACTTATGCTCAGTTTCACTCAAAATTGTATAGTACATTAAGCCGCATAAGCTAATACAAGTATTTATTGGAATAAGGCGTGTTATGTGAATGACTTACTGATTACAAAATGCCATGTTATTGAGTAACAATATAATCATTTTGGAAACTTAACTCAATCTTGATGTTTTAAATTGAGGCTTAAAGATCTTAAGTTTAGGGTTAGATTTGGTTGAAATTAATTCACTCGAATATCCAGTTTAGCTTAAGGGGACTAAATAATTTTATCGTAATAATTAAGTAAAAATTATGATTTTAACAAATAGAGGACAAAATATTTCCACTCGGATTTATAGTTTTCAAAAAAACTACAGTTATTTCATGCTCAACTCGAAAAAATTATGGGAAAAATACTCTCTCTTCTAAACAGTTCCTGATATCAGTAATAATACTGCTAAAAAATATTAATATATTTGTACAAATCATTTTTAGGCAAAAAAACGGAGAGGGGTTTACAGATTTTCGAAAATGAATAAAAAGTCAATGACACACGTGATCGTGGTCCGGTATTGATGACAGATACCTTAATCGAAAGCAATCAACATCAGTATTAATACTGCTAATAAAATATTCATTCATTTCCACAAATAATTTTTAAGCATAAAAATTCGGAAAGGGGTAAGCTTTTACAGATTTTCGAAAATGCAGGAATTGTCAATAGCACACTTAATAGTTGTCCAATATTGATGACAGATACCATAATCGAAAGCTCTCAATATCATTAATAATACTGCTATAAAATATTCATTCATTTCCATAAATCATTTTTAAGCATAAAAATTCGGAAAGGGGAAAACATTTAAAGATTTTCGAAAATGACGGGATTGTCAACAGCACTCGTAATTGTGGTCCGATATTGATGGCAGATACCTTAATAGAAAGCTCTCGATATCAGTAATAATACTGCTATAAAAAATTCATTTATTTCCACAAATCTTTTTTAAGCATAAAGATTCGAAAAGGGGTAAGCCTTTGCAGATTTTCGAAAATGACGGAATTGTCAACAGCACACGTAATTGTAGTCCAATATTGATGACAGATACCTTAAACGAAAACTCTCGACATCAGTAATAATACTGCTATAAAATATTCATTTATTTCCACAAATCTTTTTTAAGCATAAAAATTCGGAAAGGGGTAAGTAAGCCTTTACAAATTTTCGAAAATGACGGAATTGTCAACAGCACACGTAATTGTGGTCCAATATTGATGACAGATACCATAATCTAAAGCTCTCGACATCAGTAATAATACTGCTATAAAATATTCATACATTTTGCCAAATAATTTTAAAGCAAGTTTGTAAGGAATATTCATACAGATTTAAAGTAAGTTTGATAGACGTTTAAATCATCTAAATAGGACCACTAGCACTGTTTTGAAAATTTAACCTACTTCCTTGGTTAATTTTATAGCTAAATTTGAAGCCCACATGGTTTAGTTAAGGACATACTTTTGTGTTAACTCTAATATATGAGACTTGAATAGAGTGATCAAATTACGTAAACGAACCATACGAAAAAATATAACCACGCAATGCCCTTCGATTATATTAAATATTTTTTGTGCGCGCATCTCAAAATCAAAGCTAACAAATCACGCGCAATAATCGACTAGATAATTGGGTCGAGTCAATAAACGCCGAAAAGAAAAGTGAAATTATACGAAATTTATATTTGATGTATCATAACACATCGAGATGTGATGAAAATGTAAATGATATTGAAGGTTAAGTTTAGCTTATTACCACACTCGAGATAATGTCTCAAGTATACTCGGTGTGTGATATATTAAAAATTGGCCGATTTCTTAGATTTTCGTCGATCAGGAAATCATATCGTAATCATTTCAAAAACAAGGAAATGAGCTTAGCACTCGAATTACAACAAATATGGCGATCAGGTTGGTTTAAGTGGGTAAACATATAACTGCAACTAAGTATAACAGCAATTTTGTTGTTGCTTGTAAAGTAAACACATATATCGAGTGATATAACATCTCGAGTATATGCATTAACCGATCGATATAATCACTTTAATAATTATATCGTTTGGATGATGTGAGCAAACGTGTAAAAAAGAAATTATATCTGTTACAAATCTGTTACATAATCATATCGATCATATCTATGTACATACAACAATTTTACCTTTAAACATTTTGTAATCATATCTTGTATACGAATTCAAGGAAACATTTAAATTTCTTTGTCAGCAGCGTCAACATCTCAGATATAAGACGAAGACCTTAATCGTAAGTTCGTAACCATATTTTTATTTCGTTAAATTCGTTCATTGTGTGCTCGGTGCGTTATATAATCAGTTTTGAAATATTTTGATATTTATATTTATATTTTCTTATATTGAACTTACTTATAAGACATTTATTTAATCGTTTTCTTCCGTTTTAAATACGTATGGTAAACAAACTTGTGATTTATGATCGAAAAAGTTGTATTAGATGCGTAAATTGTGTATGGCGCATGATATAACATTTTACTATTAAGGTGTATAAATATTAATCGACATTTAGGGACAAATTTTATGATAGTGTCATGATAGTAATAAATTTATTTTCGTTATTTTTTTAATACTTTGTGGTGCTTCTTTGGCACTAGAGTTCAATTTTCACTCTTCATTTGATGATAATAGCTGACCTTCGGATATATTAAACTTATCAAGACTATATGAACTATATTAAATTAAATGTAAACGATATAGTGTCATTACACTGTAATGTAACACATACCATTCACAATCAACCCACGATCATATTTAATTTCTTAACGATTATACCACAACACAAAACATCGTGACTATATAAAATCATTTCTTTTTCACCACATAATCTCAACTCAATCGTCTTTTATGATAGACAAATAAATTTCATTTCTTATGCCTATTATCCGGCTTACATGCACACACACTCACATATATATAACTATAAAAGGCTACTGACCTACAGACCCATAACTAGATGTTATAAAAAAAAACTACTTCAATCGTTAGTACTTAAAAAAGTAAAAAAAGAAAACGGTAATTTGTTGTTAAAAGAAAACGAGTTTCTTTAAAATAATTTATTGTATGGTTGTTGGGATAAGACGTCCATTTACTTAGACGTACATTCTAATTTATTGTTTGTTTGTTTATTTGGATTAAATCAAAAATTATATTTTGTTTTATGATCGATCGATAGTGATCTTGTGCCATGAGTGTTATGATCTTGCTTGTTACATAAAATCAAAAGAGATTGAAACCTTGGATCGATCGGTGTTACTAACACCGCAATGAATCAATTGCAAAATAAAATCCCCATTACGAACAATTAGGTCAAAAACAAGTTTTTTTTGTGTCATTCGATCGGTAGCCGATCGAGTAATATCTTAAATACGGAGAACTAGACAAATCTATAGAAATACCGAGTTTGTAATGGAATGCAAATGAAATTGGGTTGATTCGCGTTTTTTTTACATTTCTTGGTATGATTAATAAGAATGAGTTATAGATAGACAGTAAAATTGTTAATTTCAATGTCATCAATGATATGATTCCACGTATAATTGGATTACGTATAATCTTATCTGCTTATTCCAATGTATTATTGGACTTTGACATCTTAAACTATATTTAACTATCTTACATTATAAGTCAGATTGGCCGAGCGGTCTAAGGCGCCAGATTTAAGCTCTGGTTCCCCATGGGAGCGTGGGTTCGAACCCCACATCTGACATAATTTTTTATTGTTTCATTGTGCCTAGAAATAAATAATCAGGGTTCGCAATAGTTACTACAGTCACCACCAGCCTGACCAGACATAAATAAGGTAATGTTTGAGGGTCAATTGGAGCTTCAACATCAAAGAACTTATCCGCATTTTGAGTTATAAACATAATATGCACTCATAGCAAAACAAGCTATTGAGTTCTGGATATTTATCTGTTTTATCTGTTATGTTGAATAAATTTGAGAATCTCTTTATAATTGGATTTTCTCATCTTATCATTACGAAATGGTTCAATTATTTTGTATTTAGTTTTGTATTTTGCATTAATGTATGAGTCAGATTGGCCGAGCGGTCTAAGGCGCCAGATTTAAGCTCTGGTTCCCTATGGGAGCGTGGGTTCGAACCCCACATCTGACATATGAATTTTTTTCGATCGTATGATACTTAAATTGCATTTTTTCACATGTAAACCATTTTGCATGCAACAAAAAGCTTTCGTAATGTAGAAAAAAAGCTCGAAACTTAAAAATTCTAAATTTTTAATTCGTTTCATTTAGGGAAATATCCAAATTTCAGTTAACGAAAGTCTGAGTGTTACTTTTGATAGATTCCTATAGTATATAGAGTTGAGTGCGCTTTTTCTTTAAGCTTTAGTTCCCTTTCGAGAGCGTAGGCTAAAATGCTACATTTGACAACTTTTTTTCTATTTTAATTTCTTCAGTTTAAAAGCTGCTATCTCCTGTGGCTTTGAAATTTATCTTAAAAGTCATTTAAAGCTCATTCCTAAATAACGATGGGCTAAAATGTTGTGGGCTCAAATTTAATGAGAAAATCGATCGATTAAATAATTTAGCTTTTTTGAGCTTTTGTAAAGTGGTAAATCTACCAAAAGAAAACTATTTCGACAGTTTGAAAGTTGAAAATTTCCAAAATTCTCCATAAACTCATGATGGCTATACCCTATCAAAATTGAGAAGAAATCATTTATCGTTACAAGTCAGATTGGCCGAGCGGTCTAAGGCGCCAGATTTAAGCTCTGGTTCCCTATTGGGAGCGTGGGTTCGAACCCCACATCTGACATAATTTTTTTATTGTTTCATTGTGCCTAGAAATAAATAATCAGGGTTCGCAATAGATATTACAGTCACCACCAGCCTGACCAGACATAAATAAGGTAATGTTTGAGGGTCAATTGGAGCTTCAACATCTAAGAATTTATCCGCATTTTAAGTTTTAAACATAACATGCACTCCTAGCAAAACTAGCTATTGAGTTGTGTAAATTTAATTAATCCTTTCTAATCTAAATGTTTTACATCTTTTATGTTGAATAAATGTTAGAATCTCTTTATAATTCGATTTTTTCATCTTAGCATTACGATATGGTTCAATTATTTGGTATTTAGTTTTGTATTTTGCAATAATTTGTAAGTCAGATTGGCCGAGTGGTCTAAAGCGCCAGATTTAAGCTCTGGTTCCCTATGGGGTTCGACCACATCTGACATATATTTTTTTCGATCGTATGATACTTGAATTATATTCTATCCTCATGTTAACCATTTTGCATGCAAGAAAAAGCTTTCATTAATTTAGCTTTTTTGAGCTTTTGTAAAGTGGTGTTCTACCAAAGAAAACTATTTCGACAGAAAATTTGAAAGTTTCCAAAATTCTCCAAAAACTCATGATGGCTATACCCTATCAAAATTAAGAAAAAATCATTTACATTACAAGTCAGATTGGCCGAGCGGTCTAAGGCGCCAGATTTAAGCTCTGGTTCCCTATTGGGAGCGTGGGTTCGAACCCCACATCTGACATTAATTTTTTTTCAATTATTTGCTAACAAGTATTAAAGTGCCGAAGGGTTAGCCCAGTGGGTGGGTAAAGCTTTGTTTTTTGGATGGATATTAAAAACGAACTTTTTGGTCAAGTTACCTATCTGACATCTCAGAGAGATGTCTATTGCCCTCCTTAGTCGCTGTAGAATATGTCCTTCCACTTTATCAGATGTAATCTTTTAAAACCACAACGTATCAATTGTATTGAGTTATACTAACACGATACTACAGCACTATGCTCTCGAACAAATGTATCAACGTGATTGATTGATATTCATCTGCCTGATGTCAATGACGTGATCAATTATTAAGTTGCAAAAGATTTAAAAGCTAATAATTAGTCTTTTAGGTTATAAAATGTTGTAAGTAAGTTTATTAAGTAGTTCTTCCAACCGTTAGTTCAGAACTTATTAAAAAGTCACTAAAAGTTTCATCGGAGTGTAAATAGCTTGATGTATACTAAATTTAATTGGACTTAATCTTATCTAATTATCACTAACATAATTTTAATACGTTGTGTTATCTTTTTGATAAGAAATCATCTAACATCACAAGTCAGATTGGCCGAGCGGTCTAAGGCGCCAGATTTAAGCTCTGGTTCCCTATTGGGAGCGTGGGTTCGAACCCCACATCTGACATAATGTCGTCTTTGCGCTATTTTTATTGTTTATGGTGTAGTTTAGAGTTTTAGAGCATTCTGGATAGCCATAGTTACATAAAAACCGAATTCTTGTTCTTTTTTCGAAAAAAATCCAAATTTGACAGTTTGTAGCCTTGTATATTATAGAAAAATGAGCGAAAATTTTCGTTTTATCACCTGACTTCAACTGATTGTAATTCCATTAGTAATGGGTTGGGAGAGAATTTTTACTATAATGATGAAAATTAGACCATTCTGGATTGCCATAATTGACAGAAAATGTTGAACTTCAAATAACTATAAATCCATTAGTAATGGGGTTTAAAAGGATTTTTTTCTTAATGGTGATGTTTAGACCATTCTGGATAGCCGAATTTACGTGAAGAGAATTTCAGAGTTATGTTAGGTTGCATGGTTTCCACTTTTGCGAAACTCAATCTTTAAAGTAAGAAACTCAAAATATACAATTTATCGAGCTTTTAATTTACGAAAATTATCTGTTGCAACCAAATTGCATGCGTAGAACTATAAAAAGCTCTGAAAAGCTTAATACTGCTTGTGTTTACAATATTTGCTTGGAAATTGTTAAAATTATGACAATTCTACTTTTAGTTGCAAATATTTAGTTGCTAATAACATTTAGTTTTAATTGTGAGCTTAGCCATGTTGACAAACACTTATAACTATAGTCATGTAAGAATTAAATAGTAAAAATAAAACCCTTGGTGACCCTTTAAATTCTGAATTGATATTTAAAACTTTTAATGAAATTTAATTTACATACCTTCTTGGAGTGGAAAATGTCAAAATAAAACAATTTTGGGGATAACATCTACAAGAGGATTAGCTAAACTAGACAAAACAAAAGAAATCACGACTGTTAGATAATAAGTCAGATTGGCCGAGCGGTCTAAGGCGCCAGATTTAAGCTCTGGTTCCCTATTGGGAGCGTGGGTTCGAACCCCACATCTGACATTGATTTTTTTTTTCAATTATATGATACTCAATTGTATTCTCTTCTCATTTAAAATATTTTACATGCTGTAAAAGCTCTAATTATTTTGTAAAGTACAGTAAAAAACTCGAAACTTAAACGTTACACTTTAAATGCAGCAACTTATTGGTTTTTAATTTAGAAAAAGCATCTATAACAATTATTAGGTTACAAAAGCTTATAAAAGCTTGAAGAATATATTAAACATTTCGGAAAAGCTCAGTTGAAAACCAGTCGTGATATTTTGTAAATTATGCAACTTATTCTGCTATCAAAAGTTTGAGCGTTTAATTTATTAGCGTTAATTCTGATAGTTTACCAGTACATATAGTTGCGGGAGCTTTTTTTGGGATTAGTCATTAATCACAGGCGTAAGATTTCAACTCTAGTTTCCTATTCAAGCCTTACGTCTGACGTTTGTCTACCAATCCTATGGTAAAAGCAGTCTCTCCTTAACGTAGAACGAAAAGCACTAAAGCAGTATGCAGTAAGCTTAAAGGTGATGTGGATAATTTGGCAATTCATTTAATTTCGTCCATGAAGTGCAATGTACCTTTGGTAATATATGTGAATTATTTGTGAGGGGACTCGACCAAACAGTTATCATTATGATATAACAAACAAGCATGACCGAGTAATAGACAACTTTCGATTTAGTTGTTTATTTTTTTCCCGGAGAATCAGGTTTTCCGTTAACCTTTACAGAGTCAGATTGGCCGAGCGAGCCTATGCGCTAGATTTACGCTCTAGTTCTCTGTAGGAGCATGAGTTTGAAACCAACAGCTGAGATAGTGTCATCTTTTTGACATTTTATTGCTAATGGTGATTTTAAGACCATTCTGGATAGCCGAACGTATGTAGAACCAAATTCATTGTTTTTTAAAATTCAAATTTGACAGTCTATAGCCTTTTGTATATTGAAAAAAATTGTGCGCAAAATTACGGTTTTTCATCAGTCTTTCAAATGGTTGAAGTTCGAGTCAACTAAATTGGTCATGAAGGTTTCTTGATACAGTGACCGATACATTTTTAGGCATACTATATGAAATATATAAATGGTGCTATTGGTTATTGGAGTATCGGATTTGAACTCCAATTGGGACAGATTTTATGAACCTAACTATTTTACCAAGTATGACTTTGAAAGCAATTTGCAAAAACAAATATAATGCCCTGCAGCACCAGAATAGACAGCAAAGAGAAAAACATCAATAATTAAAGTTAAACAGTATCGACATGGTCAATAATCTCGTGGGCCCAAAACTAGGTCACTAAACTGACTTTTATAATTGATTGGTTCACTAACACTGACATATGAATAAAATTATAAAACCGTAAACAACTAAACACACATGAAATATTGCGACGTGTGATACTTTTGCCACTGTGATGCTGTTTTTTCATCCATCTTACATTATTTGGTGTGTGCATACATAAATTAATAAGAAAGTGAGAGTTTATATAAAAAAAAATGTTTTGTTGTTATTAAATTTTGTTGATTTGTAAATGTTCAATCGAACATATGACATTAAAAAATTTACAACAACAACAACATACCCACAGAATTATCATAGTCGATTTATGTAAATTTTTTAGAAATGATGAGCGAACACTGTACCGCAATTCGATATATTAAGCAATCGAATACAATGCCGCAAATAAGAAATTGAATTGATTTTCTTCTTACCATTTTTCATCTTACACGCACACAGACTTTTATCGATTTTGTTTTGATGTGCTATGTAACAAACCGTGGATCGATATTATGTAAAAAATCGGATATAAAATTACAAGAATTACCATTTTGCTTCTTTTTTTTTCACAGACTCACAGGTAGGTTCGAGAAAATATTCTGCATTTAATATATGACCTAGTCAAATAAAATTTACATAAATTAACAAAAAAAAAAAACAAAATGCAGATGATTTAGTAATCGACCGTGTTATGTAAATCTTTTCTTAATTAAACCTCAATGTTAGACATAGATTATTATGTATAGGTACTTACTTTGGTAGAATTTCGTCCAACTCATTGTCATCGAGTTTCTCGATCAATCGCTCCAAATCGTCAAAATTGATCGGATATTTGTAAAATTGTTCATCGATCCGTCGTAGATGGCAGTTTGAGTAGGCTGTCGACACGTGTATTACGACCTGGAATTGAACAACAACAACATCATAAATATATAAATATTTAAAAAATTTGTAAATAAAAGATAATAATTGTGGTTCGGGGGCATGTTTCGTGAAGTGTTTATACACGAGGTTGATATCGAGGATAACATTTAAAGCCAACCTATCGTTTTACATCAATTTTGGCGATCTGATGCTCCAATACCAGAGCACGACATCACAAACGTGAGTTGTCAAAAATGAGACTAACTTATGTCGAAATATATGGGTCCTTACTCTCAACACAACATTATGATCAATCTAATTGTGGCTATAGCATATTCTTTCCTTATAAAAATTGCTAAGGGACGAGTCTCAAATCATCCAAGCCCTGGCTACTCTAGGTATGATTGAATATTAAACCTAATAATGATTCGCTTAATGAGGGGGCTGTATTACACAACCTTCTCTTAAGACTGAAGTTTAAAGATTACAACCACTCAGCAATGAGCGCAGTTTGCATAACACCTTTAAGGAAGTTATTGAACTGCACCATATAACTTCATGGTGCTTTACTTAACTATTGGAAGGCGCATTTCTTTGATTTACCTATAAAGCTCCACATAAATTATTTTATAGCAGTATTTACACTGATGACGAGAGCTTTTGATTATGGTATCATTCATCAGAATCGAGCCACTTTTACATGTTTTATTGACTTTTTCTCCATTTTCGGAAATTTGTAAAGGCTAACCCCTTTGATCATTTTTTTGCTTACAAATTTTTTGTTAAAATGTAGAGATATTTTATGGCAGTATTTATAATGATGACGAGAGCTTTTGATTAAGGTATCAATCATCAGAATCGGGCTACTTTTACGTGTTTTATTGATTTTTTCTCCATTTTCGGGAATTTGTCAAAGGCTAACCCCTTTGATAATTTTGTTGCTTACAAATTTTTTGTTGAAATGTAGACATATTTTATAGCAGTATCTATATTGATGGTGAGAGCTTTTGATTAAGGTATCAATCATCAGAATCGGGCTACTTTTACGTGTTTTATTGACTTTTTCTCCATTTTCGGGAATTTGTCAAAGGCTAACCCCTTTGATAATTTTGTTGCTTACAAATTTTTTGTTGAAATGTAGACATATTTTATAGCAGTATCTATATTGATGGTGAGAGCTTTTGATTAAGGTATCATTCATCAGAATCGGGCCACTTTTACTTGTTTGATTGACTTTTTCTCCATTTTCGGAAATTTGTAAAGGCTAACCCCTTTGATAATTTTTTTGATTACAAATTTTTTGTTGAAGTGTATAGATATTTTATAGCAATATTTATACTGATGACGAGAGCTTTTGATTAAGGTATCGTTCATCAGAATCGGGCCACTTTTACTTGTTTTATTGACTTTTTCTCCATTTTCGGAAATTTGTCAAAGGCTAACCCCTTTGATAATTTTGTTGATTACAAATTTTTGTTGAAATATAGAGATATTTTATAGCAGTATTTACTGATGACGAGAGCTTTTGATTAAGGTATCATTCATCATAATCAGGCCTCTTTTTCGTATTTTATTGACTTTTCTCCATTTTCGGAAATTTGGAAAGGCTAACTCCTTTGATAATTTTGTTGCTTACAAATTTTTTGTTGAAGTGTATAGATATTTTATAGCAATATTTATACTGATGACGAGAGCTTTTGATTAAGGTATCATTCATCAGAATCGGGCCACTTTTACGTGTTTGATTGACTTTTTCTCCATTTTCGGAAATTTGTAAAGGCTAACCCCTTTGATAATTTTGTTGCTTACACAGTTTTAGGTTTAAATGTAGAGATTTTTAAAGCAGCATTTATATTGATGACGAGAGCTTTTGATTAAGGTATCATTCATCAGAATCGGGTCACTTTTACGTGTTTTATTGACTTTTCTCCATTTTCGGAAATTTGTCAAAGGCTAACCCCTTTGATAATTTGGTTGCTTAAAATTTTTTTGTTGAAATGTCGAGATATTTTATAGCAATATTTATACTGATGACGAGAGCATTTGATTAAGGTATCATTCATCAGAATCGGGCCAATTTTACGTGTTTTATTGACTTTTTCTCCATTTTCGGAAATTTGGAAAGGCTAACCCCTTTGATAATTTTTTTGCTTACAAATTTTTTGTTGAAATGTATAGATATTTTATAGCAATATGTATACTGATGATGAGAGGTTTGAGAGCTTTGAGAGCTCTTCATTAAAAAATCTTTCCTGATGATAGTTCTGTTTAAATATTACGAAATATCTCGTGACCACAAATTTCAACGAGTAATGGGTTTTTAATATCTAGGATCTCTAGTCACTCATGAGAATTGTGTGGGAGAGTAAAAGCTAAAGCCAAAATTTTGCAAATGCCGATACGCTGAATTTGTACATGGTGTTGGTGACCCGTTGTCATATATATGGATATAAATATTGAATCCTGAAGGGTAAATCTCGCTTTTGGCGGGATTAGGAATCGATGGAGACAAACTCTAGATTCGGTTCGTGCCAACAATGGCCTATGAAGTCCGATTTTTATTAATATTATTTTTATAGAATTTTATATTAAGTAATTACTAAGTACGCAAGATATGTCGCAAATTTGAATGCCGTCGTCCGTTTATTGTAGTATTTGTAATTCGTATTCGTAACTCATATTCGTATACGAAAATCAAATGAGATCTTTGCGTACATATTATCAACGGTGAAGGTTGGATTAAATGTATGTATGGTACTAATTGTAGATTTTCTAATTTATTTTAATTGAAATATGAATTCTTTAGTTTTTTGATGTATGTATTGCGATGATGTGGGGGGCTCAAAACAAATATTCGTAAGTTAAATAATGAGGCTTAATAGAAAAGGTTTGTTGTGCTTTAAAAAAAATTGAAACACGATTTTTGGGCATCAGAAATGGCAATTATTTTTATAATCATTCGAAAGAAGCACAAAGATATCTAAATCACCACCAATGTCAATGAAAATGCGTAACTCCGCAAAACCCTAAGTGGAATAGAACAGCTTACATCTTAACTAAAAGTTGAAAGTGTTTTTAAAATGAATACCATTCCCAAAATGAGGGGTTCTGAGCCACTAAAAATGGAAACGAAGTACCATTACAAATGTACCTAGACTTGTACAGCACCCTATAAAATATTAATTTATAACCCACACTCAAATTTATGAATGCGCCTAGACATTTGAACATAAAACGTAAAAGTGGGCCGATTTGAATGGTTTATATGATAATTGATAGACCTCAAGCTTAGTGCCAATATTGCTACATAATGAGTAAACCTTTTCTTAAAAATGAGGAGCATCACAATAAGCCAATGGATGCCAAAATACGCCTAAACTACAAATAGTATCCAATATGGAATAGAGCCTTGTTCATTAAAAAATGGCCAACCTATAAGGAAACCTACTTCATTGATGACTGCAAGAAAGTAAAATAATAGTGGTCAGATTTTTAAGAGTGATACCTTAATCAAAAGCTCCAGACACCAGTATTAAGTCTTACAGGTAAGTCTTTACAGATTTTCGAAAATGAATGAACAATTC
This sequence comes from Tipula confusa, assembly GCA_963556175.1. Lineage (NCBI taxonomy): Eukaryota > Metazoa > Arthropoda > Insecta > Diptera > Tipulidae > Tipula > Tipula confusa. The sequence continues at coordinate 218,039,390 of OY744476.1, forward strand.
ATTGAATCACAAGCCTCCGTGGCGCAATTGGTTAGCGCGTTCGGCTGTTAACCGAAAGGTTGGTGGTTCGATTCCACCCGGTGGCGATCTTTTTACTCAGTGAGTGTTTCTAGCCAGGTAATAACAGGTTATATTTTGTCATATCACTTAAGTTGTTTTTCTTCATTTATTTCGCGTTTAAGCTCTGCTTGTACTTTTTCCCAAATCACTGTTGATACAACCTGTATTACCACCTGTACAATATCCTCATAAATCTATACCCTGTTCACACCATCATGATCAATTTATTGGCAGATGTCATGGTATATCTCCATATCAACATACATATTTAACATTTATTTGTGGTTTTAATCTGTAGGTGGATCTTATTCGCAATTATCGCACACTTAAATCGAACATTCTCAATTCAACGTATAATCTCTAGGTCAATTTCGTAAAATTAAAATTCCCTTCAATTCCAAAGTGGATTCATGCATGGATGAAATTTGAAAGGTAGTCACCATCAAGGTGATCAATAACGAATTTTTTGGAAAATTTCATTTGCAACCAAATTAAATATGCGATCAAATATCATATATGCGTCATGAAAAACTCGGGTTGCAATACGATTAGCTAATACGATGAAACATAATTAGGTAAACAAAAGTACAAGCGGTATACATTAAACCTAATAATATTCCACTGGTTAGGTTCATGCGCTTACAAAACGTATACACGTTATAGTGAAAGTTCTTACAAAATCGTTATCTAATCGTGTTACATAGTTTTTGTTTATACTTGTATCTTGATGATCGCGCACAGACATTTTATTTATAATCAAATATACAACCAAAACATTAATGCGCACGTATCGGTTTGACCAGCCATATTTTGTATATATACAAACAAACGAATTTGTACCGTTACACCGCGCAAATTCTACGTTTAAGATCAGAGAGAAAGTATTACATGCACAGTGCACACAATCGTCGATCGTGTACGTCAATTCGAAAGTTTACTTTTTTTGAACTAAACGATCGTCCATGGAACATGGCGGAATAGCATAAGAATATAAAAAACCGTCTGTTTGTTTATAACAAATGAAAAATAAACAAATAGAAAACGTGTGTGTGTGTATGAGTGCGTGCTTGTATTTACATATGTGTATAAAATCGTGAAGAGCGAAGAAAGGTGAGAACAGCAGTAAAGAATACAACACATAAATGTATGTCAAGGTCAATATAGTTTTTGAGAGTCAATGATCGTCGTCGATCTTATAACTAAGAAAGTGGATGAACGATCGTACATTGTAATAAATTTTTTGTTAAGTATTTTAAATTATATGTCTAGGCATTTTTCGACTTACCTTGAGCTGTTTAATGTGCGACGACAAATCCAATATGTCTCGGGTCCCATGCACATTAATATTGATTGCTAAACGTAGCTTTTCATCGAAGCGTACAGTGGCAGCCGCATGAATCACCATATTTGCATTATCGATTAAAATTTGTCGATCCGTTAGTTTAAGACCTAGTCCAGCAATTGCACAATCACCCTGTATCGCAACGATCTTATGTCGAAATTTGGGCACTTCATTTCGTAACCGTTTAAATACGGGATCATCGAAAATTTCTTCGAGCCGTGAATGCACATCTTTACCTTTTTTCGGACGTACCAATAAATAAATGGTTTCAATTTCACTGCACGATCGAAGTAATTTATCGATCATCATTTTACCCATAAACCCTATATAAACGAAGACAAAAAATCGATCACTTAACATAGATGATCATTTACAAAAAAAAAAATGCGTTACCTGTTCCACCTGTTAGAAAAATTTTCGCACCCTTATAAAATTCTTGAAGATTTGATTTGCATTCATCATCGTTTATCGTGTTGATGTCTTGTGTCAACTTAAGATTTGTTTCGTTCCGCATTGCCACAAAATCCATCGTATGTGTAAATTAGTTGTTTTATGCACTGTAATCATACAAAAAAAAAAACACAAAAAATTAATTTACAACCATTGCAAAAAATTTGTATAAAAAAAAATTGTGGTAAACAAATAATAAGACGATGACTTTGTGTTCTGTTATTTAGCACAAATCTACTTATCCATCGATCGTTGTTGTTTATGAATCATAACACGATTTTAACAAATTTTGTATATTGAATTAACACCGATCGCTAAATAGTAGCACACCAAGATCAGAATATGTGTCAATTATGCAATATTATAGCGTGATGATCATCACCACAAAGTTAAAATTCTTAATATATTACGATCGTTGATCAATTTGTGTTTGGTGTTGAATTAAAGTTACGTTCGATCGATCATAATACGATCGTCTTATATGAATTGATCGTAAAATTATTGGTTTTCACTTTAATACAAAATTTAAATATATCAAGAAGATCAACAATGATCATGTTGATGAAGATCAGTTCGTACACAAGATTTAAGGTCAACATTTATCGATGGTATTTTAAAGAAGTTAGAGTGTGATCACCAAGGATATCTATGAGGACAAACTCGATGGACTAACAACAGACTTTAATTTTCTAAAAAACACCTCCATCCACTAGGAGGTGCTAATGTGCTCTAATCCCATAACTGTAGGTGATTAATAAAAATTATAAGTAAAGCATTGGTCCAATGTTGGCCATTATATGATCGAAAAAAGACGTGTGCAAAGATCTAGTGATTTTTTTGTATTCGTTAAATTCGGACTTTATTGTGAAGTGATGTAACAAACAGGGATACACCAATTAACCTGTCGTTTTGCTATGTTGAGCAACATCAATATAAAAAAGTGTAAGATCATTACAAAATCGCAAGATATTTGCTCTAAGAATCGCATTTACAGACGGGAAAAAATTAAATAGTGGGATGTCGAAGTCCTAAGAGTAAGACACTCAGCCAAAGAGTTACCAATAGACTGTACCATTCCTTCTGACTTACAGGTAAATTATAATTCGGTAAATTATAAACTATTATTGATTGAATTATTTCAAAAGGATATGTGGAGCTAAACTATCAACGATCAATATCTTGTAAACCTCGGCATCTAAAGAGATCTGCTAACGGTTTAGTTCAGAAAAATACTTAAAAGGTTAAAATATCGATGCTTTTAGAAATAAAGTATCAAACGAACTGTTAAAATAAATCATAACAACAATTCCGTTACCTGGGCAATCACAAGATTTTATCTTGAGTGTGGCTGATAAATCCTAAGATCTTAAGCGAGCAAAGTAATACTGTATAAATTCTTAACAAAAGTCATTGAGTAGGTTGGGTTTGTTCCTCTTAAGGAAATAAGCCACAAATCAAATTTCAGGGAACTTAATCGAACAAATGCCAAACAGCAACACGTACATGTCGTAACAACTAAGAGTTTTAAGCTCGCAATATTGACCACAATGTGTGAAAACAAGCTGTTATTAAGCTGAACCTAACGCGATTAAGGACTAACAACTGCCACTGTACCATAGTTACTAGCGACAAAAAGTGAGATAATTACTTAACACGATAAGGATAACTAAAACTCGTGGTTTTAACAGGATGACGCTATACGTGCCACACAGCACATGCTACAATGAACGATATGCATGAGCTTTAACGCGTTCAGAATTCTCAAAATCAACATAACTAATGTCATCCAGTAAATTCAGCCGGATTTATTTGATAAAGTCTACCACCGAAAATTTGTCCTTCCAAATACGTGCCACCAAGTAATACCACGGCGAATATTCTTTCAAATAAATAAAATAGAGCGTCTTTAGTGGAAGACCCTATAGTAACAAAAGTATTTAACATCATACATGCGTTGGTTTTTTTTGTAACCAAAACATTAAACGTGCGTTCTTTTTAAAGGTAAACGAAAATGCAATTTGGATGTGTCGGTTCTAATTGGGGGAAAACTAGCCATTTTCGAATTCTAATGGAGGGCGATAAGACAGTAAACATGAGAATCGTGAGATGGTGAGATGATCGGGATTAGAAAGATAATTTCAATTATATTCTATCAGTTTTGAGCGCAAAATCTGGGAAAAAGGTCGATTCCCCAGACCCAACAGATCAGTTTAAAGAACTAAAGTAATAATATTTTCGTACTTTTGCTTGGGGCAACACCCATATGACCATCAAACATTTTCTAGATTTTTGAAATTTTTAATTTGTGGCAGAAATTTCGTAGCTTTGATAGCCTAACCATCATGAGTTTTTGGACTTAGAAATTTTCGATTTGTGACAAAAATTTCGCAGTCTGGAAATTTTGGAAATTTTCGATATATGTAAAATTGCCAAACTTTCTGAATGTGCAGTTCAATCTCGAATAAAATATCTCATAAAAATAGGTTAAGCTTACGTCAACATGGCTTTATTCATGGCCAAATTGATATTGTTTATACAGTTTTCTCGAAAGCTATTGATACGTCTAAACGAAACGTAAAGCAACGATATAGTGCTTATGACAGAGAGTTACTTTCAGCTTACTGTCGCATCAAACACTTCAAACATTTATTAGAAGGTCGATTGTTCAAGGCATTATACCAATTTTCTACTGATGTTAAATTACAGCAAATTCCTCTAACGTTAAAAATTCCTCTAACGAAAACTGTATATCTTGCCAAAAATCTAAATTTTCTAGGTATACCAAATTACATCTCGATACTTTTAAATTTGCATCGCAATGACTTTCAGTTATTCATCTTGATCTCATGGGTCCACTACCGATCTTTGGAAACGACCGTTATTGGTTTACGTTAATTGAACGCTGGACTGAGACAATGTCGGTATCTGATGTAACTGCTGTTAATGTTGCTTGTGCCGTTTACTCAACTTCGATAGCTCTTTTTGGCGTTCCAATATCTATTATAACAGATTAGGGAACCTATTTCAAATCCCACTTATTTTTAGAATTTCGGTTGCTATTAGGCTTTGAAAGAAAGGTAACAAATAAAAACAAATAAAAAAATCACTTTTAAACTTTCCGAGTATCATCATCAGATTGCAACTCGGACAGATCGTATAGTCAATACACCGGCACGTTATTTAGAGTCGTTAAATCACAACTGATTTCTGGCGGTTTTAATCTGAAACATTAAACTATTTTTTTGTATTTTAAATTTTCTTCTACTCGAAATTTCCTCTTTATGGTTGGCGGCTTGGATAATTATTTTAAACAAGGGTACATTTGCTCTATTTTAATTATTTTTTGTTAAACAAAGTCGTCTAGATGGCCTTGCTTTTTTTTTTTTGTTTAAAGAGAAAATCGTTTTGTTTTTTCGTCAGTTAAAATGTAAATTTTCCAAAAATATAAGTACAGAAAATTGGTAGAGATTTTTTTTAAACAAATATTTGGATGATTGTTTTAAATAAAGCCGAATTAATTCATCAAGTTGAATCAAGTTTTGCATTCGGAGACGGTTAAAAAGTGTATAAAGTTATGAAGTTTTGTAAAACGCGATTAGCATGCGAAGAGGCTCCTTGTATGTTACTGGGTACTGTGACTATAGGTGACTATAGGTGTTTGTGTTTTTCGAGATCTTAGAGCTATTTTCTAGTGTAATGTAATTCGGATCAATCACTAGATCCACCAAAATGTCACCTAACTTCTGTATTTAAATCATACTAGATCTGGCACTCTGAGTTTGCTGATAACCATTTTGTACCTTTTAATAACCGATCCAACCGTTTAAATAAATTTAATTAGCTTGAGTCACCATTTAATGGGCCACCAAATTTAAACTTTCTCATTACAAAAATATTTAATGTTTAAATATTTGACGGCACACTTATTCGCAGGGCTATAAAGCTCGCGTGTAAAATTAATTTGCTAAGTAAATCCCCTCGTAAAACTAAAAATTTTAATTAACTTTCATTAAATTTTGGTAATTGGTTGCGAACACAAAAAAAAATGTTAAATTTCACCAATTATAGTACGCGACACACATTGAACATAATCTAACACCTTGAATGATTAATCGCACGTCTCGATCTTGTAAATATTATAAGCTTAGGTCAAAAAACAATCAACGTGGTCCAAAAATAATTTGCCAAACTATTTTTAACCTTCACACGATATGTTATTTACTATACGTGAGTAAATATTACGTGTCAAAATTGTGAATATACCGTGTGTAACGTGTATTATGACACCGTGCATACGAAGAGATTATCATTAATCTTACGCGATCGAAAAAAAAAAATGTCGCTTCTTTTGTTGTTGCCGTTTAGTTATGACATACCTAATATGTGAAGGTCGAGCCGAAAATTGAAATTAAGCCGATTTAAATTAAAGCAATCTATCGACACAGTATGCGCTCTGAACACTTTTACTCGGTCAAGGAAATTGTAACCGTGATCCACGAAATTTGGTTTTGTTGTGCACAGCGCATCATTGATATTTGTATGTCAAGTTTGTATATGATATGCACAATTTGTATATTGCAACAATTTAGCTAAAAGCAATTAAAAATGGTATTCACCTTGACAGATTGATAAATAATAGGTTTACATGAGCCGCAGTGAGTATGTAGTGTATACATACGATCGATCATTAATTAGTTTCGCGCAAACATTAAGTGCAAACTCATTGGGTACAAACCTGAAAATAAGGTAATTAAAAATCATTAAATTCCGGAGTAATTAAGAGACACATTTCCAAAATTAATTAACGATTTGCATAAATGTTTATTTATAAGAAAGTAGTGGATGTACTTGAGCATCATATAATAGCGGACAGCTAAAGGTCAATAGAGAATTACATATAGTGATATTTGACCATCGATCAAAACAATCGTAAGCTAACCATAATCTAAATTTAAAAAGACAAGACATGTCCTTCTATATCAACATTCTATAGCTTATTTCAGCGTATTTGACGTATTTAGATTTCTAGCCGCCGGGGTGATCCACAAAAATTTGCATTTAGAAAAAGTATCCTTGTAGTTTTGCATAACATGGTTATAAATGCTAAAATGAATGGTTCAAAATATATGATAAACATTAAGTAGAGTCGATTTGTGGCGTAAATGTCACAGTTTCGATACGCCAACTATCATGCGTTTACTAGGTTTTAGAAATTTTCGATTTGTGACGAGTTTTAACCGGCTAACCATCGTGCTATTTCTGGATTTTGGAAATTTTCGATTGTGGCGTAAATTGCACAGTTTTGCAAGGCTAATCATCATGCATTGTCCGGATTTTGGAAATGTTCGACTAGTAGCGTAAAATTCACAATTTTGCGAGGCAGACCATCATGCTATTTTAAAATTTTGAAAATTTTCGATTTGTGACGTAAATTCCACAATTTTGAAAGGCACCATGAATATAACCAGCATGAATTTCCGGATTTTTGGAAACTTTTGACTTGTGTCGTTAATTTTAAAATGATGATAGACCAACCACCATGAATTTTTGGATTTAGGAAATTTATGATTGTTGGGCAAATTTCATAGTGTTGAAAGGCTTACCATCATGAATTTTCTGAATTTTGGAAGTTTTCGATTTGTGGCATAACTTTTACAGTTTTGATAGGCTAACCACCATGAATTTTTTGTATTTTGGAAATTTTCGATTTATGGCGTAAATCCCACAGTTTTGAAACGCTAACCACTATGAATTTTCAGTATTTCGGAAACTTTCGATTTGCGGCAAAAATTTTTGATAGGATAATGACATAAATTTCACGGTTTGGATAGGCTTATCATCATGAATTTTCTGGATTTTGGAAATTTTCGATTATGACGTAAATTTCACAGTTTTGATAGGCACCATCTTGAATTTTCGGGATTTTGAAATTTTTCCGATTTGTGGTGTAAATTTCACAGTTTTGCAAGGCTAATCATCACTGTCCGGATTTTGGAAATGTCCGACTAGTAGCGTAAAATTCACAATTTTGCGAGGCAGACCATTATACAATTTCAAAATTTGAAAATTTTTGATTTATGGCATAAATTTTACAATTTCATCGTGCAATTTCTGGATTTAGGAAATTTATGATCATGGCGCAAATTTCACAGTGTTGGCAAGCTTTTCATTATGAATTTTCAGAATTTTAGAAATGTTCGATTTCTGACGATTTTAACAGGCTAACCATATTTCTGGATTTTGAAAAATTTCGATTTATGACGTAAATTCCACAGTTTTGAAACGCTAACCACCATGAATTTTCAGGATTTTGGAAACTTTCGATTTGTGGCGTAAATTTCTCATATTTGATAGACTACCCAACTATGAATTTTTGGGTTTAGGAAATTTTCGATTTGTGGCATAAATTTTACAATTTTGATCAAGCATTTTCTGGATTTAGGAAACTTCTGATTTTGGTGCAAATTTCACAGTGTTAAAAAGCTTACCGTCATGGATTTTCAGGATTTGGGAAATTTTCGATTTGTGGTGTAAATTTCACAGTTTTGAAAGGCTAACCACCATGAATTTTTTGGATTTATGACGGAAATTTTACAGTTTTAAGTTTTGATAGGCACCATCATGAATTTTTTTTGAAAATTTTCGATTTTCGATTTGCGATTTAATTTTCACTGTTTTGACAGGCGAACCATCATGTGTTTTCTGGATTTTGGAAATTTTCGATTTGTGGTGTAAACTTCACAGTTTTGATAGGCTTACCATCGTGAATTTTCTAGATTTTGGAAATTCTCAACTTGTTGTGTAAAATTCACAATTTTGCAAGGCTAACCATCATAAAATTTCTAAAATTTCGAAATTTTCGTTTTGTGTCGTAAATTTCGCAGTTTTGTTGGTGTAAATTTTACAATTTTGGTAATCTAGTTTTAATTATTTTCAACAGAAGCAATTTTGTCTAATTATTGTATTGTATTATTGAAATGGATTAAAGTGGATCAATGGAGATTGGTTACCCTAAGTAGCCATTAAGTGCAGTTTAAGTTTTAATTGGGATGGGAGTAAAACTATCTCGACTTGACTGGAAACAGGATAAGGATAAGAGTCTGTCTGACACAATATTCTAATTTTTGCAATTACGCATGCACATAAACATTAAATATTTCGTCATCTAAACAGACTTCCCCACTAAAAGTTGTACACTCAGAAACATTACATCCACCACAAGGACAATTCGACTGAGATAATCAACAGCTTACGATATACCTAACATCATAAATCTAATTACCTAATTCACATAATATCTAAGTTAATATGTCAATTACATGAGCTTTGACTGAAGTAAATAATTTCAAAATATGCATATCAAAATCGCGGAAACTTTTACCATTTTCTTTTCTTTTGTTTTTTGTGCAATACAGAAATTTTAACGTCTTTTATCCATTTCACGATTCTTTTCTACAATTTAAATTTTAAAGTTTATTACCTGAAACTATATAGTGTTCGAGAGGAGGGGGGAAACTAAAATAAGAAAGACGTAAGACGAGTTTGAGCGCACAAGTAGTTGTCGTTGCAGTTAAGTAAAAATATATGTTTTTGGTGTGTGCGCAGATCAAAATCTGTTAACAAAAAAAAAAGAAATCTTAATCGTTTAAAATATGCTGGCATAGTGTAAAAGCAGCAACAAATCAATAACAATAACCGCGAAATACTTAACAAATTCATTCAATCATTTATGTAATGGATGAAGTCAATTCGTTGAAATTGTGTTGAGTAGATTTGTTCGTTTCTTATATCGAGTTTTGCGCTTGTTTTACTGCTGAGGAATTATTTAATCGCGAGTTTTTTTTTTTTTTTAATTCGTTACGTAACAGAAATTAAAGAAATTGTCGTTGCGCGCTATTTGTGTACGATGTAATTGTTTATCTTATAACAACAAAATATATGATTGGTTTCAGAATTATGGTGGTCATTTAGGCCGACATTTTTGTAGACTTGATCATGATCTCGGGCGCTTGGGGAATTTTACATTTTGGAAAATTGTGAAGTCAAGACATTGAAAATAATATATGAGAAATAGTTTAAAAAAAAATTTCGCGGTTATTTCGTTTATTTTAAAATTAACGGTCAAATTACGTAAGGTGATAAAAAAAAATAAAAATTTTGCAATTTGATAAAAACGAATGTATTTTGATTTTAAGAAGTACATTGTTTTTAGCACTACCTTATCGACACCAAATGAGGTAAAATCGCTTTCTTGTGTTGTTGTGCTGCTTGTGTGTGCAGCAAATATACAATCTTAAAACTTTTACTGTGACAGAAATTTATATGTATATTGTGAAAGTTATAGTGCAAATTATACACTACACCAGTGATCCTTAGATGTTGTGGTGCGGACTGATAAGTTCATCTATAACTGCAGCGTACAGTTTAGAGTCTAAACATCTAAAATTCTAATTCTGGAAAACAGGGTTTAAATTCATATTTTTTTAGAGAGCAAACTGAAACTTTATATCAAATTTTATGCAGTAAAATTTACTATTATATAGGTATTTTAGAGAACTTCTGATTAAGGTATCACTCATATTAGTGATCAAACAGACTTTTTTCGTAATTTGCATCGAGAAAACACTTTGATGTCGACAAACTGAGTACATTTGTTCAAACGATCTGCAATTACCAGCTAAAATGGCAGATTGTATTTTCTGGATGCCTCCGGACATCAAAGTGTTTTCTCGATGCAAATTACGAAAAAAGTCTGCATTTGTCAACCACAGACGACTGGGTTTGTAAACTTTTTCCAAATAAGTGGATCTGTTTACGTGGTGTAGTAGCAGCCAAAAACAACGATGTCAGTGCCATCAACTTCATCATTCAAAACGAAGTACCAGGCGAATCATCAAAGTTTAAGTCCATCGATATTGTAATGAATCAAGACGAAATTTTCAATTTAGTGGGCTAATCCATTGTTGAATTTTTATGCAATATGCTGATGTCTTCACAATCGGACTATACTACATATGCTGTTGACTATTCATTCATATTAGTATATTTGTGAAGGGCTATCCTTTCGAAAATCTTAAAAAAGTGCACAAAATTCCAAGACCGCAATATCCCAGCAATGAAGAAAACTTGGTTGCCGAAACAAAGATTGCTACGAGTTCGTTTAGTTCAACTAAACAAAGAGCTTTTAAGCTTGAGAAAGATATGTGAGAATATGACCCCAACTAGTTGGTGGATCTATTCAAGAAAAGTAAACGATATCGCCATATATCAGGAAAGGTTAACAATGTTCATGGCAGAACTAGGAAGATCATCAAAACTACAATTTCAAAAAATAAAGTTCACCGTTAACCGATTTGAAGTCATTTCAAATCAGTTGAAAATCGAGAAATTTTACTCAAATTTTTTGACTTACACAAGGCTATAGACTATGCCTAAATTTGCTTTTTTGCAGGAAAAAAGTTTGATTTTAGACGTAGTTCCGGCTATTTAGGCCGGAGACCTACTGTATCAACCAGTTCAATCCACCCTTAACCGGTTTGAGATTAGTTGCAGTTCGAAAATTGTTTCAACCATGTTAATAAAATTACATTATAATGAGGTAGAAAATGAGTTTAAAGGACTCAATGTAAGAGAAAAAAACAGAAATGACTCTGAAGGAGGACGGTGGTTAGTGAAAAGCCAGTTATTTCCAATAATCAGGTGGAAGTAAAATATAGAACGTTTGACGCTTCTAATGCACAAAATATTCGCGAGCCCTAGTAGATCTGGATCTAATCTTAGTAGCGGAAAGAGAGCTAGAGGATAAATTAGTAGGAGCTACAACAGAATTTCAGGAAGTGGCTCCAAAAAACCAGAAAATGAATTGAAACCTCGACTGAATGCGCTTTTAATTTAAAAGAAGGGAACTAGTGTCGTACTACGTTATTTCCACAACAACCTTATTTCGTCAGACCAAATGGTGCGGAGGACGTGATTTCAGCCATATCAATGGAAGAGGTTTAAAAATCATGTGGCAAAGCTGGAAACATAGTTGATCAACTTTCCAAAATAGAATTGTCTATTGTATAAGTGTTGGTATATCCAGAGCTGTTTGGGAGTTTGTATAATACTTGCCAGGAAGAAGGATTTTTCCTAAACCGAGGAAAGTTAAACCGCTATTTCTCCTGCCGAAAAGAATCAAGGAATCATATAGTACATTATCATACCGACCAACTTGTTTACTGGACACTGCTAGTATAATATTAGAGAAGATAATATGCGAAAGACTGCATGAGTCAAATAAAAAAAGGAGGCCTGCCTAAAATTCAATATAGATTCCGAAAGTTGCGCTTTTCTTTCGACGTATTAAGCTCAAGGTAGCTGAGACGAAAGTAAACGAGGATTCTTCCAAATTGCCATTTTAAGTGAATTACGAATTCAGACCAACTCGGGCTTCCTGGAAATAAGAGCAAATCGAGAGATCCGAATTTGCATAAATTGTAAATGGATTAAATATAAATGGGTCAATGAGAGTGCAGGATTAAGCCGAACCACGATGAAAGATCGATGCAACAATTCACTTTAATGAAAAACCACTAGATCAATCTTAAGAACTACTACAAGTCCGTTTTTGAATTAAATAAGTTTATTCGATAATTGGTGCTTAACAATGCCAATGCTAATAAAAGCTTCAAACACCCATGGTCAGGTGCAGATGTAAGGCTTTCAAGGCTAATTATTCCAACGTACTCAGGAGACTATACCAAGTGGTAGTCGTTCTACGATCTGTAAGTGCTATCCATCGGTGATTTCGCTTAATTATCACCTGTTTAGAAATATGGGTATTTAAAAGGGCTGCATCGAGAAGAATCTGCCAGTATTTTAAGACATATTAGCATTACTGAGGCAAACTACATTAAATCTTTACAAAAGTTAAGGCAGTGCTATGACAGAAAACACCACACTATAATTTGTGCACTTTTATAGCGACCATATCTAATCGCTAGAAAATATTAATTAAGATATTTGGCGGATAGGTGCTAAAATGTCCGCTATCCTAGAGTTGAAAGCTCCCGGATGGCAATTATTCATCCAGTGGACGACAGAATACCAATTGGGGAAATTTGGTGTTCATCTCGAAACGGGTAGTTTCTGAAAAAATTTCAAAAACATGATGGGCTTATCGAATAATTCGTACGATCACTTTTCCAACTTTTTGGATACTTTTATGGCCATCATTGTAATATAGAAACAACAGTCATTTTGAACAAGTTCAAAGTAACTATACACATAGCATACAAAATTGGCAGACATTAAAGTTGTCAAGTTCAAACTTATATAATTATTTATATGGTGACAAACGATTATGGGCATATGATTAAATCAAGGTTTAACTTAATCTAATTATTAGTCGTGTTAATTAATGTAATATAATCTGATAATTAACCGATCGTTCACCTAATTTGTTTTATTTGCAATATACAACACATTGCAAATTGCAATATAATTTACATGTTACAAATTTAGCGACTTAATTTCATTAATTTTAGTCATCACGACGGTTTTAGAAATAGAAAGTTTAAAATTTTTTTTATTAGTGTTGCTATTTTGATCTATTCTGATAGTGGTGGTGAGATGATTATTATAATATGGTGGAGTGATGTGAGATGGCGTTGTGACACATTATTAACTAACCTCAATTTCATTTTTTATTAATTTTCATAATATTTATTTATATTCGAGTTGAATAAACTCGATGATATTTGCACAAAATAAATTAATATTGCTATTTTACAATGTTGTGCGGTAGATAAATGCGAAATGCGAAATATGCTTATTGGGCTTTAACGAAATGAAATGTCAAAATTGCCGCACATATATAGACATATCGCACTACATCATTTCGATGTCGACAGATAGTAGATCCACCAACACATTGTGTATCCAAAATCGATATTACATTTTTATGATATGAGTTGTCATCATAGTTGTGACCTGAATGCAGCTGATCGGACATTTTAGTTGTCATTTAAGTAGTTCAAGATGAATGTGAATAATATTTAATGGTTTTCATTTGCCAAATATGAAGATGAATTTCTTGGTATAGTTCTTCGAGTGTTTTTCATAAGAAACTGCAAGAACCATGGTTCAATCGACATCTATATCAAACTTAAAAATATGAACGTTAAGCTAAAAAAAACGGTTAAATTTATGTGTAGTTTAGGGCTTTGGTTTCTCTTGCTATAAGAGTATGCACATGTTCTATCCCAACAGCTGGTTTCCTTTTAGGCATAGAGCATATTATATTGAAAAATACCGCGGGAATTCCATCTTATCGGATATTCCAAAGTTATCCGAATTATTTGCCAAGAACCGCAATTTGTTTTTAACTTAGAATTCTATTTCAGTAAGTTCTTAATAGCGGTCAGTCCTACCATAATGGGTGCAGAAAGCCCTACTTTCTGTAAGAAAGCTTTGTAACAGGGCACGAACGGTTAATTTGTTCTGAGCCATCGCAAAAGCTCGTTTTATTTTTTTGACAATTAATCTTAAGATGTTAATCACTTTACGATTAATGCCGGCAAAGTTCGAATTTGACGGTGTTTAGATTGCTTTATTAGCAAATTGGGCGACACTATCTAGTGTCAATTTGTCACCAGAATTCACTATTATAAAGTTTTTGTCCAAAGTTTCCTCCTTTCCCCTTAAATGTTTTCCATTCCTTTGGGTTCGATTACATCTTTTAGTAACCGATCAAAAGCATCTTTCATGACTTGATGCCATAATGGCTTCATCGAATAAAAATAACTGTGCAGCTGCAAGAATCCGACGTTATTTTGAAACAGGACTTAAGAGGATGTTCGGTTTTTTATTAAATCCTATATAAGCTAAGTATGGATTAGTAAGTTTTCCCATCTTTTCACAGAATAATCTTCATAAAGATACTCAAAATATTTTTTCAAAGGTAAAATCTTTTTTTTAGTAAAGAAAAGACATACTTTTGTGCAAATACCCCTTTAAGAACTTCTGGATTTGATACAATAATTGCTTTTTGCATTGTTGCGTTCTGTGTCCTTTCTTTTAGCTCAACAGCATTTATTCTAGTGTTATTTTTGTGGGTTTTGGAAAATGTTGAGTACAATTTTGTCCATCCAAACAAGCGACAACATGTTGGATTCTCCGCAAAGCCCATGAAACATGTGCTACTAACGCATAAAGTCACGGTTGTGTGTCTTCGTCTGAGATCTGTGCACTATTAGTTTTATTAATTGCCTTAATGTCATTTGATCATGAGTTTTGTAAAGGATAAATAAATTTTAGCACGTCAGAATTGACATATTGACATGATTACACTACATAAATTAATTTAATTAGCACAAATTACCTGTTGGGCTATCGTTGTTGTAGTTGTGTTTATAGCTGGCAATGCTGGCGTGAGAGAAAACCCAATTACTGACTAAAAACTGACTAATTATAAACATTATTATTTCAAATATGTACACAAATATCATAAAAACTAAGAATTAATTGAAAATGATTACAAAACTATAACACGTCGAAGAATATTAAGACTTCGATTCTCAACAACGGCTTAATCCTTTTGTTTTTATTTTATTTCATACATATTTTTGTTCGTTCAAATGCGAGCCTACTTGATCAAAAAGATATAAAATATTCTATGTTTTATTTGTGGAAACAAAATTTGCTCATATTTCGTGCTGGGAGCTTTTTGAATTCATAAATAACTGAAACGAATAACACAACCGACTGTTTTTGCAACTGATTATTTTATTAAGGATCAGGCAGGAATATTTTTAGATGTAGATAAAACGGAATTCGATGACATTGAAAGTGAAACTAGTTCTAGTAAAATTTCAGTTTCTTAAAATCTCTAAAAAGTTGTTCTCAACTTGAACACACCAATGTGGCTGCATTACTACCGTGCAATTAAGAGCTAGATTGCGGTATTTTTTTTCTTTAAGCGATGATAGTTTACTCATCGGGCACAACTTCACTTTGCACACTAATCGAATAAATATAAATATAAAAATATACAGTGGTCGGGATTAATGCAATCGTCCTCAGGAGAACGATTATTTTAGTAGTTTCCTCTATACAGATACCCTCAAATCCGCAGAGTATATTTGACAACTTTCAATGTTACTGTCAATCACGTCATATCCCACAAAGTGATCGTCTTTTATGTATCATACACATTTGTGCTATATACTCTGTGAAAATTCTATGCACATGAAATGCAAAATTTAGCTACACAGATTCACCTAAAAGTGTATAGTTGACCAAATGTAAGAGAGTATCTGAGTATTCAATTCAACAATCAGGTTTGTAATACATTCGTATTGGTTTTGGCTTTACTTAAAACTTTCTGTATTATATACGAACCGTCTTCTAATTTTCGGTGACACAGACAAACAAAACTGATATGAAAAATTGCGTGTATTAGTGCTAAAATCCATATAAAACAATGTTTGATTTTCTTGTATTTTCTGTTTCTGTAGTATGCGAATGTTTATTTTATTTTACACTTTATTCGATAAGTTTTCAACAATTTTCATAATTCACTAGATCATTATGATGTTGAATTATTTTTAAAGTTAATTTAGTTCAACACCTTATACATAATAGATAATAAAGTTAAGAATAAGATTCTTAACTTAAAAAATTTATGTAAATATTGTCAAAATAAAATTTTTTTAATTAAAAAAAAAAAGAGAACACTTTAGACGTAGCGAAACAGCAAGTGTTTCAGATATTCGATTGTTTCCGTGTGTAGTGTGTACACTCGACTCTATCAGTGCCACACTGGTAGTGCGCGTCTTAAAATCATATTTCATTCATAAATTCTGAAAGATAGATATAGTTGAATTAACCAGCGAATCCGTTAAAATAAATGGGCCAACCAGCAGCGACTCAGTAATAACAACTTTAAGTAAGAACTTAAGATTACGATGGAATCCGCATGTAACTGAACTAATCAGTAAAGTCTTTAAGAATGATAAACAAACGAAAATATCCCGTTAAAATGAAATGTTATTTAACTAATAAGCTTCTTAAGACTAACCAGCGAGTCCGAAAGAAAAACATTGAGAAATGTGACGGATGTTACTTATTAAGGCAAATTCAACAAGTTGCCTTGGTTTGAAGATGTGTTTAAAATGATTTGACAAAAGCTCTCGACATCAGTATTCATATACTGCTATAAAATAAATTATTTTCCTCACTCACAGCTATGAGAAATCGATAAAATTCAAAAGGTGCATCGCTAATAGATAATTTACATTCAACGAATTTTGATGAAGAAGTTGATCTTGAAATCAATTTTGTTAAAATGGAAATAAAAACAAAAATTGCAATAACATTTGGTTTTTATTTATGTGGGTGACCTAAACATAGTATATTAAACTAATTTTATGCATGGATTGTAATTTTTTTTATATTTTTTGCTATAAAAAAATTTCATCCTGTTCATCTTTTTATAACAGTTTTGCGGGTTTGGATCTCGGGTTTCATCTTTTATTTTTACAAGAAAAAATTTTTCTCGGTTTGGCTTGCATAATTTTTCATTCTAGTCTCTTCTTTTTTTAAGATGACAAAATCGTTACATGTTCATCAGACATATAGTCGTGTATGTTGTGTGTTAGAGTTTGAACCTTATAGACGAGTATGGCAGATAATTTATAGTGACGGCATTGTCAAATACTTTCGACGTTAAAAGGGGTGCCTATGAGACAATAGCCAAAGCTAACACGATAGAACCAATCTGTAAAAAATAATTTCATTCAAAATGAAAATGCCATTTTTTGAAAATTTTCCATTCAACAAATTTAATTAACCTTTACACAAACCTACCTTCCGTAGATTATACATAACCATTGCGATTATAATTTATTAGTTAACCCACGCCACTATTATAATTTAACCCTATTCAGACAAATTCCAATTAAATGTTAAATAAAAATTTATCGTCTACGATTGTTTAAATAATTAACATTATTAACCTTTTGTATTATAAAATATTAATTAATAACATTTTTGGATTAAAAATTATATTTGCTACGAAAACTTTGTGCAATATCTTTGATTTTATATTTTAATATTTAGTGGCAAAGTAAGCTAATAACTTAAATTCTTCTCAAATAACTACCTCTACTCATCTTTTAAACCTGGATACCTATAGGCCAAAATGTATAATGCTTGTTTCAATAAAACCCCGGAGCAGTAAATATACACCGAATTCTAATATTTGGGGACTTTATCGCCAAAATGCTATGTACAGATAGTAAAATAAGAAATTTTCCAAAGCGGTATCACAAATCACTAAAAAAAAATTTTTAAATTTCATTAGTGATTGAAAATTTTTAAATTTTCAATCACTAATGAAAAATTTCAGGAACTTTGATAATTCTGAGGGAAACTCACCTGACGTCAACTGGGATTGCGACCGAAAAATGAACGCTATTTTTCCATAAACTACCAAATTAAACGCAAAATGGATATTTATTGACAATGCTCATTTTACTGTCAATTTAAACAAAATAAAACTTGCTAATAGACGAGGTCTTTCTGGACCAGATCCAACAAAGTCTTCCCCAACGAAGCTATTTGGAGTTTTGCTTACTGGCCTCGGTAAATAATTGAGCCACTACCTATTTGAGGGCCTGTTGATAAAACGCTTTGGACCAAGCAACTAATTTTGGGCACCTTTTTAAGTCCAAAGGAAAAAAATATCGATTCGAACGCGATCCAAATTTGCGATAAAAGTAAATAAATTTATAAAAGTAAATAAATTGTCTAAAATGGAATTTAATGCGATCACAAAATGGCGATCGATACTTAAGTACATATTTTTGCAGCACCTTTTAAACTTGGATTTTGTTATATTTACATATAATGGTACTCACGATCAACTGATAGATACAATAAAAATTAAAACTTACATATTTTAAATATAGCCTGTTATCAAGCAATGCTTAAATTACAATTTAATTATGATCACTTTGATATCGATAGTGATCTCTAATAAAGTGATCGCAATCGATTACTTAACAATTTAATTTTTTTATCGATGCAAAAAAAAAACAATTAAATTTAACGAATTGTTTTAAAAAATAATTATGAGATTTAGATTTGATCAACGTACGATCATTAAAAATAATAGCAATTTTGAAGTCTAGAATTTCGTTATATTTTATGTCGATACAACAACGACGATCGCGATTAACCGATCCAACTATTTTATATATAAGCTTAAGTATTTTAAAAAACTTGAATCGCGATCACATATAAATGTCTGTTTTAATAATGTTTGGTGACTTATTCGAATTTATACTATTATTGATATAGTGCCTACGTTTTGGTTTACCTTGTCATTGAAAGATCGAGGTTGATCGCTCCACTTTTGAAATTGTTTTATTGAATTTCAAAATATTTTGTGTAATTATAAATTGTCCTTTTAGCTCTGGAAAGTTGAACAAAATTTCAGTAGAAACCCAAATATTGTACGAAGCAACCCAAAACTCGAGATCATTTTGTGAATTTCTTCACAAAAAAAATATATCTAAAAATGTACGATCACGATAAACTCTTATGATCATGAAAGAAGAATAGTTTCAAGTTATAATTAATGATCCCTTGGATAGATTAGTGATTTTTAAAATAGTGATCGCGGTCGATCCATTTTGGACGATTAAATTAAAAAATTGATGTAATTAATTTATTTGTAATTGGTAGGATCTAGAATGGATAATTAATCGGAAAGTTTATATTGTACAATTATTGATAGCGATCACGATCAATTATCGATTTATTTTATATTTAAACTTAAGTATTCAATAAACTTCAATTGACTTCATTATTGGTATCCGATTTTGGAGCTAATGCGTTCACCCTACGTTCATTTTTAAAAATTAATCGTATAGAAATCACAAAATTTGTTTGATCTTGTTAATCCTTTATAAAGATCGAGATCGATAGTAATTGGATTTTGAAGTTTTTTTCCCAAATATTTGTCGACGTTAAACGCAACATTATTGAACTTCGTCACAATTTAAAACAGTATTTATGTGGCGATATAATGACGACCACGATCAACTCATAATACCATTAGAAAAGACATTTTAACTTAAACACGATCTTTTAGATCTTATTAGAGATCTACAATAGCGGTTGCGATTATCCGATTGAATATTTTAAATAATCATGATCACTCATATATCTAAAATTATATTTCTAATAGAAATACCCTAAGATTGTTTTAGTAACATTTTCAAAAATAAATTTCATATAGCGATCACGAAATTAGCTTGATCAATTAAGTCCAGCGGAAAGATCGCGATCAATCGTTTGGCTTAAAAATTTTGAAATTGGATTTCATTGAAAACCTAATATAACATCATGCACTTTCCATTTCGTTCTGTGAACTTGAATAGAAGTATTCGACGCAACCCAAAAACCCAAGATCATTTTCGAATTTCATCACAATTTAAAAAATTATATGTTTTGATATAACGACGATCATAACAACTCATTATATGATTACAAAAAAAATGTAAGTTGTAATTTAATCACGATCACTTTCTACGCAGTGATATTTACAACAATGATCGCGATCGATCACTAACAAAGATCGAAATCAATATAAAATATCGTATGGATCGTATTTTGTCGAATATTGGGTGATCTTTACGAGTTTATACCATTATTGCTCAACAAACTTCGGCTAATCTAGTCATGGCTATACACCAAGATCACTATATTTTTATTATCATTTTCAAGAACCCAATAAATATCATAACCCAAATATTTTGCAAATTAAAGATCATTTTTTGAATTTCGTTATAATTTAAAAATGTATTTATATGTCAATGTAATGTCGATCGCGATCAACCGATAATCTTATTAAAAACGACAAGTTTCAATTTATTTAGTAAATTTATCTATTTATTTTAGATCACTTAGATCTAAGTAGTTATCTTTGCAATAATGATCGCGATCGATCACGTAACACTTAAAATGTTACTTAAACTAACGAATTGTTGGACAGTTAATGTCCTATAAAATCAATTTGAATAATTATAAAATCAGATTTGGTCACCATGCATACTTTAGTATTAAAATGTCTGTTGATCGTATTTTGTCAAATGATGGGCGATCTATTCGAATTTATACTATTATTAGTTTAACTGTAGTGACTTCGTTTAGGAATATCTAGTCATTTCGTTACACTAAGATCACTAGCTCGCGATCCATGGTTAGATTTTTAAAACCAAGATCTTTTCAAATTTCGTCACAATTTAAACCAATTTACATTCCGAATAATCAATCACGATCAACTCATAATGGTATTAGAAAAGAATAAAAATGTTGGTGATAATTTAACCACGATCAAGAAGATCTATGTAATGATCGCGATTAAAATTAATTATTAAGGAAATGCAGTATTATAACTATACAATTAAATATTAATTTAAAATAAGAAACCTAGTCCTGTAAAAAAAAATGAAGGACATTTTAGATCTAAATAAAATTTCAAGACAATACTCACTAAAAAATGAGAATCAATTCAGTTATTGTTTAAATGAAGATCATTTCGAATTTCGTTACAATTTTACTGGCGATTGCGATCACCCGATAACCTCATAAAAAAAATTTAAGTTATAATTTAGCCACGATTGCTTAGTCCTAAGTACCGATCTTTACAATAATGGTAGCGATCGATCATGTAACACATTTTGCATGATTAAATTTCACTTAAACTTAACCGGAATTCTTGGACAATTATTGTCCTATAAAATAAATTTGAATAATTATTAAATCAGATTTGATCAACATATATATATGTACGATCATTAAAATTAATTATTAAGGAAATGTGAAGTAATAACAATTTACAATCGCAAATCGATCATAACATGAAAATAAATCTTAAATCGCGTTTCTCTTGAGTAGATTGGCTTGTTATTTAAATAAAATATCGTTATCCACTGCACAACCAAAACGAAATGTGATGCAATGAATTTCCACTTGCTTGAAAAATTATTAGATAATTTTGTGCAAATATTAATGCAAATACATAAATAAATTTGTTCAAGCAAATCACCTTATTTATTCGATTTTATAACACACAAACCTATAATACATAATTTTTGTAACACTAACATCCATAATCCAACCATATAAAATATGATAAGTGGTTTGGTCAAGACGACGTCAACATACAACTTTATTGTGTACATACATACATACATACATACATATATAAAATTTCCCTATTTCGCATTTTCAATTCGCGAATTAAATGCCACGGGTGAAAGTTTTGCTAATATTGAATTTTTGGATATAATAAATATTTCGCATTTAAGATAAAGAAATACCGAAGATGTTACATAAACCGTTAAATGCAACCTTATTCTTTGTAAATAGATTTTTAATTTATCGAAATTTTAATTAAATTAAAAAATTAAATTGAACGAACCTCTTCAAAAAAATTCCACTCAGTTTTTATTTTTTTAAATATCAAATTTCACTGGCTTTCGTTTTCCAAACAATTTTTATTTTTTATTTTTTTGTTTTATTAACAATTGTAATTTTGTACACTTATCATTATTAATTAAATATAGAGACACTTAGTTAAAACTTATTAATTTTTTTTAAATTAAACAGACCACACTTTACTTTTACAAACGACGAAAATTCCATAAAACTCGCGGATTTTTTGTTTTTCGAAATAACGAAATTTTTTCACTTTAAAAAAAATTAAAATTAAAATTTTTTAAGCTCTAAGCTGTATGTCTTAAGTGGTAAAGATCCAATCGACAACTCAATGTAGAATAAAAATTTTAATTTTAAAATTGATTTGAATTTTTTATATTTTCTTTTGTACAATTTTTTTACTTTTCTGTTGAAAAAAAAATGTACTCTCGTTTATTTATTTTCTTTAAGACGTTTCGGCCGAAACGTTAAATTAAAACAACGTATTAACGGATGAATCAAACTAAACACATACAAAGTTTGTACTTAACTAAAACTGAAAAGACAACAACAAAAAAAAATGTGTACAGTGAGAGGCGATATGAAATTGTTAAAAAAAATTTTGTCGGTTTTTGAAATATTGTGGAGGCGAGTTAAAAATTATTATGAATCGTAACTATCACACTATTTTTATAGTTTTTTTATATTTAATTCAAGTTCAGTGATGGCTTTTCAATTTCTCGTCTAAAGTCATATCAATTTTGCTGTCCCACCGGTTTTAATATCTGTTTGGTTAGATTACTGCAGAAACTCTCCGTTACTGCTTTTATTTTGGACCGACACATATTTCTATTTGCTTTTGGCATTTGTTCAGAAATAACTTTCAAAATCAAGAAGATTCTTGATGGTGCCTTGCAAAACTGAACTATTTTTGTGCAATTGAATTTTTCGTCATATTCGGAAATTTGCAAAGGGGTACCACTGTCCGGATTTTTAGGCTTGAAATATTCTTTGAAAGTAATCTGCTGTCGGAAAAGATGTTTGTAATCATTATCTGCAGTTTTATTGCATCGACAAACTGGTCAATCATTGACTACCTAGTGGTAGATTCTAAATTCGATTCGCACCTACTACGTTTTCGTTACTATTTTTTTATTTCAAAAATATTTGTAATATCCGTGGCAATGCTTGATTGAAAAATTTAAAATTAGTATGTATAATTTGTAATCCACATTTAGGCTGGTACTTAAAATTATGTTTGTAGTAATTGTCAAACATATTTTCATGGCATACGTAAATCCTGCAGCTTTACTACAGGTACAGTAGATTTACTACAGGTAAATCTAGAACTTCCAAATGGAATCTTTCCCCAGAACTTTCATTTTGATTTAAGTGAATGAACAAAAAGTTGTAGTGCGTTGAATGTCTCTTGCCAGTTTTGTGCATCGTCAAATTTTGCTGTTGAGTGTCCTTCGGATGGAAAGTATAATTAAAGAAAGTATCCTCCATTGCTGAGATAACTAGACAATTTAGTGAACATATTCACTCAGACAAAGGTGCTTTATTCTTTTCAATGGTGGAAGCAAAAATGGTTGTCTTTCTTGAACAAGCCATCTGTAAACGGATCTTCGATTGCATCAACCATTTTTTCACAAACCAATATCGACTCGCCAATATTTACTGCATACTGCGTAAAGTAAAAGCTAAAGCACGGCAAGAAGTGGAAAGAAATGTATGGAGCAGAAAATGCTATGCTGGTGTTTCGCCAGCAATGCATTCACTACTGATGAGATCGCTATTGAATTCACAAACAATGATGGTGAATCGCCTCAAACAATGATGGTAAAAGTGACATTCGTATTTATCCAAAAAAAATGTGGCAAGTCGCAACAACCGTTCATTTTTATGGATATTTTCAGCCCTAATTTGAAGCTGATCGGTTTCAAATTAGTGACATTCAATTCCCTACTTATTTTGAGAGTATCTCACTTAAAACAAATTTGACATCGAAATTACTGTCAGAATATCATAATTTGAAATAGTGGCTACTGCGTATGCTGAATTTCGTGATTACAATCTCTAGTAATTGTTTCATGGCACTTACTTCCTTATTCTTAGTAATTATCCGGGTTAATCGGTTCTAGTGCTGTATAACAGAAACAATAAGTATGATACCTTAAATATACAAGAATAACGTTTCAAACATTGAACAGTGAACATTAAAATTTACTTAATTGTGCAAAAAACAATTTTAAGTTTGAAATAAAAGTGCAATATTAACAAAATTTTATGCGTCCATTTACTCTACTTTTAAAGTACAGTGCTGACAAAAAGTATTTACAGTAGCATTTTAAAGTGATAATGACCTGGATTTTAAATCATTATATACATTATAATGTATAGGATATTTGGAAACTATATTCAATAATTGTATGAACTCCGAAATGGGACTAGATGACACAAGTTTAACCGTAACAACTATAACGGAAACCAGGTCATCGTCATCTACCAAGTCATATGACCAAGAAGCGTACGAATTGATTAACCACGTGTAAAGTACTACTTGTCAATCTTCAAATTCGCAAATTTCCCACTTTTAGAGATGAAATAGTGAAGTAGTCGCAGTCCGTTCCACGACCCAATCTAGCTTTTGAGTAGGTCATTAAAAAAAATTGTGCTAGAGTAGATTTCTTCAAACGATTTGTATGTGATACGATTTGTAAAAAATGACCGAAATGGATCTTAATCATCGTCTCCAAATCACGATTGTCCGCCAAAGAATCTCAAGATGCTTAAAGATATAAGTTAAAGAAAGAAGTAGACGTAAACATCAAATTAAAAAGTGGCCGGAAAGTGGCTTGGAAATCCGACGGAGGAAATCAAAACAAAAGTAGCAACAGTATCGTTTAGCGGAAGATAAACGTGAGCCTAACCAAGCCACCAAATATTTTGAAGGATTGATGCTCTAGGGGGAAAACAATCAATACAAAATGCGACACAACAATTGAAACAACCGCAGCAGCATATTTCGCTATTACGTGAAAGGAATGGACACTGGGTTAGAAATAAGGAAAAAAGTCTGAATTGAAGAAAAAAGTTGCTACCTAATGATTTTTTACTAGTTTCAGATCATCAGTTTGAATTTAAATTGCAGAACATTCTGCAACAGAACAATGACATAGTTTAAGCTTTTAATAAGATGGCTTCAGGACTAAAGTACAAAATTAAGAAAGGTATATCACATTATATCTTCAGAATATTACCATAGTATCTAAAGGGCCGGTTCTTGCGATGGTCCTTGTCCAGTAGGTGGCCTAAAAATATAATTTCGGGTTTTTGCAAAAACGCGCATATGTCTACGTTTACAACTAATATCTTTGAACTATGAACTCCCGTCTGAAACATCGCTTGACCCTTGGGATCCGGACGAATTGAGATGATCAGACGTAGACATTATTATTTGCTGCCGAAGGATCACCAAAATTTTCATCCAAAATT
The DNA here is from genome assembly GCA_963556175.1 of Tipula confusa. NCBI lineage: Eukaryota > Metazoa > Arthropoda > Insecta > Diptera > Tipulidae > Tipula > Tipula confusa. The sequence goes on from OY744476.1 coordinate 218,065,209, forward strand.
TTGTTTAGGCTTACTAGAACCGCAAGGTACGACTGAAAATTGCTACATTCAAGCGGTTGTACCAAAAAATCTTACCAGTATCATTTTGGATTGTGTAGTGCGTCACAGTAGCTATCATCCTTAATTCTACTGCCCTAAATTTAGCCAATAGACAGCCGAGGAGAAACGAAGAACATTTATGAAAACCAACAACCGCTGCTTTAGATGCTTAAGCAAGTCACATTATGTTTATCAATGCCGATCGAAAGGAAGATGCCATATCTGCAAAAAACGTCACAACTTACTATTATACCTCGACTCAACCACAATTCTTATCGCCCACACACTCCAACCATTATGCTGCCATATTACCTACTGCTATGGTAAAAGTACATAATAGAACTGACCAATATCAGCTTTGTCGAATTCTACTCGATTCCAGATCTCAAATCTCCTTCATTACTTCAATACGTCAAACGATTGCATGCTGTTGAAAGCCATAATTTGTAAGAGACCCTGAATTATTTAAGCAATACAAAGATTTTATGGAGAAAAATAAGAATCTTGGTTACTTGGAAAACTCCCACCACTACTTAACTATACGCGTAGTATTTGACGCATCCAGCAAAACCAGTTCAGGATTTTCTTAAACGATAATCTGTTAACCGGTCCAACACTGTAAAACCTTGTAAGCGATGTTATAAAATGTGTCTGGATACACCGAAGAGATCGTCGACACCAAAAAATAGTTTAGCGTACAGCTCCTGAAGAGAACTTAAATCACTTTGAACTAAAGATTTTAACATACGGTATGTCTTTGGCAACATATTTGGCAACCAGGGTCATCAAAACTTTAGCAGAACAGAACTCCAATCTATATTGATTGTAATATTGATTGATAGCAGATTGCCAAATTAATGCTCCAATCCGAATTTAACTTCCACAAATGGTGATTTAATTCTACTGAAGACTTTTTCATCAAAGTTAACATCTCTAAAGCATATCCATCAATGCCAAAGATAGAATCTTATGAAGTTAAAATCATCGGAGAATCACATAAAGTTGAAGTGCTGGGACAACAATGGCAACCATGTACCAATATTTTCACCTATCATGCCACCATCGAAGCTGCAACACCATACGCCAAAAGAGCGAGTTTGTCCAAAATTAGTCTGATTTTTGATCGACTGAAAATACGAATTGAAATTTCCACCATCGATGGTTATTTATTAACGATGCTAAATGCCAATTGCATGGGGTTCGCGATGCTGGTGAAATTGCATTTGCAGGATCAGTTTACCTTCGAATATTTTGTATCATCACCTTAAAAGCAGCCATGGCAAAAGGTTGCTTCCTCAAAAATATTTAACTTTCTATTGTATACTTGATTGACTAACAGGACCCCGCAAGTAGCAAATCACACCAATAAGATTTTAGAAGTGCTGCAACGATAGAAATTGCGGTATATCCCCATAAAACTGAATTCTGCAGATTGTAAAAAAATGACTCTATAAGCAAATTAGAACTACGAGATAAACTACAAGTTATGGTGGATAGTTGTCCCGACACATCAAAATCCGTAATCGAAGTTTTATTCTTTAAACACTCCAGCTATATGATACAATTATTAACATCCTGAGTATAATCCTTTTAATGTAAACTTAATTCGGAAGCTATAACGCGGTGGGATTGGCGAGAAGAAGAGGCAGCTCTACTAAGATTCACCCAGAAGCAATATTATGAAGCTGAAATTAAAGCCAGTTAGATTGCCACCGCTATGTCCTGATACAGCATTATATCGTTAAATCCATTTCTGGGCAAAAGAGAACTGCAAGTCGGTGGTCGTATTCGTAAAGCCAATGCACCTTATGATACTATTCATCCCATTCTTTTGCCTACAAATAGTCGCAGTCACATTAAAACGTAGAAAATGTTACATCATTCAGGGCAAGACTACCATCAAATCAATTATCCGGAATTGTGTGCCTTGTATTTAACAACGACCGATGACTAAAAAACATATAATGGGCAATTTGCCAAGGGCTAATACGCCCATTTCTAAAAATTTGGTTGGATTTTGCTGGCCCTATCAAATCCTATATGAAACGCGGGCGAAGGCAACAAGTTCAAAAATGCTAAATTCGCGACGGTCATATGCATCCGGACCATATGTTCGTATTTGCATAGTTAATTCGACCAGGTTCCGGTAGGTGCTCCCATACTATACGACGCGTCGAAATGGAAACGGAAACATTATAAAGCCGGAACGAAAAAAAAACAAAAATCTCTCAAAAGTCTTGCATGACAATCGAAGCTAAATATAATCATGTAACAATGAAACAAAGGCGCATGCCCTTCAATAAATATTCCAAGCCAGGATATACCTCGATCGGTCAAAGTAAACTATTTAGATATTAACCTCGAGAAACTTCTAGCATGGCATTTAGATAAATGGACAGTATGACACCAAATGGGACCAAAACCAATGAGAACCAGATGAAATCTAAGGGAGATAGATCGGAAAATAAAGGAAAACAAAGAAAAACAAGAGAGTACTCGTTTATGACATTAACAAAATTTGAAGGCCCTTTATATCGAAACTTCTGCAAAACATCGGTTTGTTGTTAGTTTGATTGCTAAAAATGATGAATTCTATGTAGACAAATATTTATCGAACATATTTGCCGATTAAATTATGGCGACCGATCGCTACACGTGAATATATCTATATACATAGAAATACAACTATACAATCGCAGTACATATGTCCATTTGTGTATTTCAGATTTCTGTATGTTCAAGTGATCAGCACTTGGATGTGAAGTTAATTTTGAAAAAAAAAAATAATTGGGTGGTAATTTTGAGTTGCGCCACATCCAGGCTGTTTATTTACTATTTCCAAACGTTGAAATTGAGAGTTACAGTGTACACAAAAATTCCCATATTCAATGGTGTTTGGAAACTTTGCTAATTCCATATAATTTCAAAGAAATCGTTAGGTTCTGTGTTTACTTTGTGTATAGTAATAGAAATTTTTTCAAAGTTTGCAGAATTTATATTTTTGATTGATGAAAATATGGTGAAAATGACATAAGTAAATATAAATAAAATGTCAACATAGTGCTACTTTAAACATTCTTCCGGGTTTATTTGTGTAAAAAAAGAGATACGAGTATTCTTTTTTTCATAGGTTATATCTAAATGGTAACGGCGGAAATTTTATCATGTATAAGTAAGCTAGCCGGCTGTTTTCAAACGCAAACGAGTACTTTTATCAAAAACTCTCAGCATCAGTATTAATACTGCTATAAAATACTAATGCATTTTCACAAATTTTTTCAAGCATGAAAATCCGGACAGTGATACCCCTTTGCAAATTTACGAATATGAAGAAAAACTCAATATAGCACTCGGAATACTGGTCCGATTTAGATGACTGATACCATTATCGAAACCTCTTGACTTCAGTAATAATACTGATATACAATATTTATACATTTTATACACAAATCACTTTGAAGCGAAAAATTCGGAAAGGGCTGTAAGCCTTTACAGATCTTCAAAAATAAATTAAGAGTAAATAATCACGTAATAGTGGTTTGATTTGTTTAATTGTTTATTTATTTAACCAAAACCAACAACAATGTCTACCAAAACCTTATATCATAAAAGTTAAACTCATCGCATAGCACACACACACACCCATTTATCAAAAATCTTATTAAATTAACGATTTTATGTGTCATACGCATTTCATACATTTCGTTGCTATGACAATTTTAATAAATAACGCACACTTCTAATATGGATGGTTTTACTTATAGAAGGCTTTGCCATTACACATTTGAATTTTGTTTTTTTATTTTATTTTTTTTTATTCATACCGATATTCTCACTTGCATTCATATAATTTGTGATCGGTTTGTTCGAATATGCTTTTCGTAATTTTCTTATGTTTCATAATTTCTGTTACATTTTGTCGTCATTTCCGTTACATTTACGCCGCTTAAGATGTTTTCACATCAAAAATAAACTGGTTGCCAGTAGAATTTATTCAAAAGTACTTGACCAAAGAATTTTTAGTTTGTGCTAGAAATCTGTATAAAATATTAAGAAGTGGTACAGGTTGTCACAAGAATTTGGTCAAGTAGTAATTATCGTGACATATCGAACTTATTTATTCTGTAAGTGCTAATTTAAATGACACATGTTTCAAGTTGTGACACCATAAAAGTTTACATTTTGTGAAATGATGAATTATGACAGTTTTAAATTTTCACTTCAGGAATTCAATTCTTGAAAATTGGGAACTGATCATATTTTGTTTTCGCCCAGCTATTTTTTTGCCCAGCTCTGTTGTCTAATTTTCTCATTAATATCTCATCCAATACGATCAGGTACAGCATTGGTGGGAGTACGGCAACGTTGCCTTCCTCCTCGAGTGATGAAGTATGTTTCACTATGTCGTATTTGTAATGAGCTCGGTTTCCAGCATCAAAATACATTTTTTGTAAAAGGTCGATTAATTTCTTTAAGATACCCATTTCACAAAGTTCCTGTCATATTTCGTCCCTCTATTTATCATGCCAAATGCGCTTTCGAAATCAATGAAGAGCAGGTATAGTGAAGCATTCAAGTCAATCGATTGTTCAGTTGTGATTCAAGTAATGAAGGTGAAGTTCTCGCCAGTTCTACCACTCTCGTAAGCCACCTTTCTTAAGGATATAAATTGTTAAGTATTCTTTCGAATTTTGTGATATTCCGCCGCTTTCAAACTTCTTGTATTAATGGTGTTAATGCGCATGCAGTTTTATTGCCTTTAATTATTTCAGTGGTTATATTAATACAATTGATGATCAGAGGTTTCCGCTGCTGTTTATGATGTGGCCTTTGAAATAAGCTTTCCTTCTCTTTAACTGTGCTTATGTTGGTATGTTGGTAATTTTGCCAGTGTCTTCTTTAACATTGGAAGAATGGGTTTTTCTTCAGAAATCAAAATTAAAAAATAAACTCACTAATTCATTTGTGGTGGTCCTAAGATTTTCAATTTTACCCAAAAATCCAACTGATTTAAAAACAAACAACGCAAGAAATAAATTTGAGCTACAAACTCTTAAGAGATCAATTAGGTAACTTACCTAAATGATTAACCATCAGAAACAGACTTCAAATTTATTCCTGAGTAACAACCGTCTCAAAGTGGCAAGTCTTTCTGAAAAATAACGTCTACGACTATACAACGCCAAAATATGTCATAATTTAAACAACAAAAAATTATGACGAAGTACAGCATCATTCGTTGGTGTGTGCGTATACCCATGATACTAAAAAATTGTAATGAACTAAGCGGGAAATTCCCTTATATGAATTGCATAAACGCATATCATTAATGATTCCAAAGAACTTTAATGCCTTTCGAGAATGAGTTGGAGCTTATTTCATAATGGAATAAAGTCGTAAAAAAATTATGTTCAATTTATATGATAATATGTAATCCAATACTGTTCCAATTTAAAATAATTTGATTTTTACGATCGGTCGCCAATCGAAGGTCTAATTATCAATCAAACTGCGTTATAGATTTAAGTAATCGTATAGGCTAGGCTAATAAACTCTCCAAGGGTGTGTAAAGGTGTATAATCGGCATACTCAATATATAATACTCGATCTAGCATATACAGCCAACCAACAAAAAATATCTACACAACCTTGTTCCAAATTTAACGGTCATCTGATACATGAAAAATGTTTACCTAAGTCGCAAATAAGGTGGAAGAATTATGTTTTTAAAATGAATCTTATTTTAAACCCGGCGGAGGTCGAAAACCCGTATGTGCGTAGTTGATTGCATTTTCAGTATAGTTGCATGTCAAAAATGACGACAGTAACAGTTAAACGGGTAAACAAATTTGTTTTTCAAAATAACCGAAAACTTGTTTAGCATAAGTTAGACAACTTTACATTTGTTATTACATTTAAGAGTTAACCGGAATTTAAAACGTGTTTCATACATGTTCGAAGAACTCATGACAAAGGAATTCAGGTGCATAAGTATACCTAAAGGCAATTCGATTAATTAATGCGGTTAGTGATCAATAATTAATTGATTTTATATATATATGGTGAACGATTTGTAAATATCTATTGTAACAGCTTATCGCATGGTTGTTCAATTAACGTTCTTGCTGCCCTTTGATCTCGTGTAAAATGGAATATCAAATTCATTCGAGAATGACAGCTTCCATATCTCTCTACTGCTTTACACCACACCTAAAGTGGATACACATCTGTTCTAAAACTAAACCTTATTTTCCGTTATATAACACTTTTTTTTCATTTGAAATCAGCATACCATCGACAAATGGTTGGTTTTGACAGAACAACACTTTTTTCCATTGTTTTCAAAATTGCAAAAGTAGCGTCACATAAATATGAGTGTGTTATTTTTTGATTGTTATAAAATTTTGACACATCGTTCGAAGCTTGCTACGTTCTAAAAATCATAATGTTTCTTATTAAAAACACCATCTCTGGGTTAGTATCGGGACTTATTAAACTATTGTTTATATATAACTGGTGCGAAATTTTAGGTTAATTTTTAAATTTACCGACATTTTGTTTGTAACGATTTGTTGGACATTAGTCGTTAATATTTTCATAATACCGAGTCATAGTATTGCTTAAATCTGCCGATTCCACGAGAGATTTTGGCAAAACTGCAATTCATCCACAGAATTTTAAGTTTTGGTAGGGTTTTGGGTCCGTTGGAGGGATACCGAACTTTTAGTGAAGTAGACCTGGAAAATTTGTTACATCAAATGACGCCGAGCAAATTTTCAACTTTTTATAGTAAAAGATGAAAGTATTTAAACATTCAACATATGCATTACCGTCTAGATCATTTATATACCGCATCTGACTTATTAAAATGGCCGTACTTGTCATTAGAGCCTAATTAGGTAATTAGGTTATGTTATAAGGTTATGTTTAAAATTTCCGATAAAATCCGAATACATCTACTGCATTTTAAAGTCTATAAAGTAAATTGGCAGTCCGCCAATTTACAGATGAAAACTTCTAGAGCAACTTTTAGAGTTGCAAACATTTTCTAAAAGCCACTCAACGAGAGTTTTAATTGCCAATATGGAAAGAAAGATATGCCATCATGAAGATTAGTAACTTCTTCTACTTTGCCAATTCTCACTTATGTGGACCCAAAGACGCATCTGCAGTAATTGGGTATACTGGCCTAACATAAACAACTGTTGCATAGGAGTGTTTCGATGCATCTGAGTATCCATGCAACTTCAACTTGACGAAAGACGATGGAATATTCAAAAACCGCAAGATTTAAACTTTCCATAGTCCGGTTTCTTTCCAGGTCACCAATATCAAACCACATTTGATGAAACCACTGCGGCCCACTCCAATAAATGGCTTGAACCACTGATTTCACATAAAGAAAGTAAAGCACTTATGTGAGTGTCTAGCCAATATATCATACACTATTGTAGCACAAATTACTTACACTAAGTATACAACAATTTATTTTGTGTGTAAATAAATTAGACCCTAGCCTATAAGTGGATGAATCGTACATATTGTAATTTATTTACACAGTAAAGTGCGCGAATTATTTAAATATCAAACGTGATATGATCATGCATACAAAACCTAAAATACCATTCATGATTTAATAATTTAATTCATTTTCAGATTATCAAAAAAAAAAAATTAAAAAATTCTAAACGATAGTGTTGTGAAAATTGATAGTTTAACGACCTGGTATACTTTATATAACGCGTATGGCACAGTTTAAATGATTTACTTCCCTCCCTACATATATGTATTATGTGTACGAGTAAACGTATGTAGTCTATATAAATAATCTAATTCAATTGAATGCACTTATGTTTTGTTAAAAGACGGCAAATCTTTGATTCGATTAAATCAAGCATTATCGAATGTGTTGCACTATCTCCTAGGCGATAGTTTACTATCAACATAATGTATAAATTGAATAAAAGCGCCTAAATGCTGTGAAAACAAATACATTATAGTCGGTAATACAGTTTAACTAGTGATTTTGACACACAACTAGATGGTCAGAATAATAAATCGAAATAATATTTTAACGACTATACAAAAAATAAAAATATAGCGGGAATGGAAAAACCGGGAAATGTGTAGATTTTAATTATCATTTTATAAATTATTAAAATAAATAAAAAAAAAAAAAAATTGTACATCCCCTGTGGGGATCGAACCCACGACCTTTGGATTAGAAGTCCAACGCGCTATCCTCTGCGCCAAGGGGACGCTGAATTTATATCCTTTTCCAACCAACTGGCCAAATTTAGAGTTTCCTTATGTATAATATAGATCTTAGACATATATTTTTCCCTTCAACATTCTCGACTGCTAACTGGTACTTTATAAAGCCTTGTTGACACAAAAGAAACCTAAAGCAACCATTGACGACAACGATTCCTATAGGCATAGATTTTCCAGGTTACCCTAAGCCAGTTACACCAAGCATAATCTCTAAATAACAGTTCTCTAAAAATGAAGGAAAACGTCTGATTGTTATCAACGCTACATTAGGAATTGTATCAGGACCGGAAGCCATACCCCGCACCATTGACACTGCAGGAATTATTTCTTTCTCACCCCTTTTAGTTCGATTATTCTCACATTTCTTGGCTATTGTGGAAATAACGTAGAGACAATATTTTACAATATTTCTGGGCATAGCTGGCATGTATGTGACAAGAACCTTGTCATAACTCTTGAAAATGAAGCTGTTTGCTTGCTTTGATGGAACATTTAAGTACTGCGTGAGAAATTGTTACCGTAGCTCGTCTTCCACCAAGACACTCACTGATCCATTTGAGATCAACTATCGACCTAGCACCACTCCTATAAATTAAGGAGGTGTGGCGATCATTCAACATTACCACTGGACGTATCGAAAATGCTTCCAGTAGAGCTTAAACTGTTTTATTAGTAACTCGGCTTCCTCAATCAACGGCCCTGGCATTAAATTCGCTCGCAATCAACAAAGAGCTGTGATTGTGATATGAATACCAACGTCTTACACTTTGAAACCCAAATTCAGCATCGCGAGCATTTTCTTAAAAGGGTAGCAGCTCGATTTGAGGAAACAGTTGCCGAAGTATTACTATCAAATTTTCTGTATTGTTCGCATACAATAACAACGTCTGCATCTAAAACATGTACTGTTGTTTGCTTTAGCTGTCCCGTTTCATTTGCAGCTACTTCTGATGTATCGGACACTTCAAACCACCAGTGGGATGCCTGTTCCCTCCATTAGTATTATCAATACAAAGCATGCAATTCAGATCATTGCTGCAGCTTTTTAAAATCACAGCATAGACCTATCCTTTAAACTCCTACATTATTGGGCTTGGTGACCATAAGTGAGGCATTTGAATCATTTGAAAGGTTCGTTTATTGCAAGAATTCGGCAAATCAACCCTCGTTGTCCCTTTGAACATGCAACATACTCCGCATCTTTCTATAGTTCTCTTTCTGGTTCTAAGACCGGCTCCAGAATTGTCAGAGTACGCACATTTGTTGTAATACGTTTCTTTTTGTCCAACTGATGACTTTTTGAGTAGTCTGACTATCTGAGGCAGTGATTCTCTCTTCCTTTTAGCAGATTATTCCTTTATCTTGATTAGTCGAAATGTCTCTGGTTTCGCACTAACAAGAGGTAACGAATAACTGGAGCGTATATTCTTCTCTAATAAGTGTAGATCCGTTTCAGATTGTCGACCAACACCTTCACGATCCGCATTCAGAGCCACCAAATTTCTTAATGTAATAGCTTTAAACACCTTTTCCTAAACATTAAAGGTAGTTTGATCAACAGGACCATCCTTTTTATTTTGCAATGCACTTTGTCTCCATATCCTTATATTCAAAGAGGTTGTTTATTTTGTTTTTGACTGCAGATAATTTTGTAACACTCGGATGTTAGAACTCAATACTTTTTCTTCTTTTACCTGGTTCTCAATCAGAACAAGAAGTGAGACTCGGGACTGATTCTCAGAACTTGACCCAAATTTGGCCGCTATTTGCGATCCTTCACACCAATCTTCCAATTTTTATTTATTTTTATTTACCACCAATTTAGGAGCATAGGGTGGTTAATGGACTGAACCATCGATCTTTGAGTGCTATTGCTTTTGACGCTCATGATTTAACGAGTTGTCTATTCATTCTGTGACATACATTTGATATTTTTTTCAGTGCATGGCCAGTCCAACGCCACTTCTGCTATCTGATCTTTGTATCAATGCCTGTTTGTTGTGTTTGCCTATTTTACTGTATCAATATTGGTAATGTTGTTTGGCCAAACGCATTTAAACATACTTCTTCACAAACACTTGTAACTTATTGCTTATTTTAATTAGGATCCCTATTTCAGTCATGTCTATTCAGTTGATGTGGTCAGTGCAACATTACCCTGATATAAATCCTAGTTACTCGATTATTTGTTTTTTATCGATCACAGGTATGATCAGTTCGCCTCAGGTCTCTATCTTGAGGATCTTAATGGAGATCTCTAATTTCTTCTACTAAATATAAGTGTTATAGCTTTTGCAGTTTAAATGACATTTTGTGAATATTTAGCTGAGATATTCGTCAGTTCCAGTGCTCTTCTTATTATTCAGCTTTCCAAAGACAATTTTGTATTAACAATCTAAACGCATGTGTGTTTTTATTCTTTTGCTATTATTGCATTGGGAGCAGTCTTCTTCGAAATATGTTTTCCATCACTTTAACTATGCTTCGACTGTAGTTAGGATTTAACCATATGCTTCTATTAACACAACGGTGTTGTCTGATACTTACACAAAATATTTTCCAAATCTAGTAAATATTTTAACAGATTTATACCGCCACCACTGATTTTAGTAATATTGTTTACAAAACAATTTGATATTTTTAGACAAGTATCTCGGGTCGAATCGTGCAAATCTCAGTTCGTCTCATTAATTAAAGCTCGCAACACGCATAATCATTATGATCAAATTGTACATATTTTGCTCATTCCTCTTTGTATTGATCAAACCTGCTAAAATGGGTAAGTCACATAATTGATTCGCGTGACTAATGTTTACTATACATTTTATAAAATTCTACAGTGGACCACATCGATTTTCAAATAATTCATTCCGACGATGTTGTAAAACATCACAATGCGAATATGATCGATTTGATTGTGGACCATAAGAAAAATCGGCAATTTTTTTACGCCATCGAAGTGTCGCCAAAGTCAAATTTTTTACTCGACTACAATGTGTTTAAGACGATGAGGACCAAACCGTTATTTACTTCAATCACATGGCATTTAAATCAAGGTTTCGAACAAAACGTATCGTTACTCGCACCATATCGTATGTTTGAACAAATTAATTCGAAATATCCGAGTCTTTTGCATTTATCATGTTTTAATTTGACTGAATCGAATTTAGACATGATTCTAAAGCATAACGTTACCAATATATTCGTCGTACGTGGTGATCGATATCTTCCACATCAACCTTATCAACACGCTGTCGATTTAGTCGAAGCGATACGAAATAAAACTCAATCACACCGTAATATATCGATCGGAGTTGCTGCATATCCTGAAAAACATTACGATGCCGTCTCACTTGATACCGATCTTTTACACTTAAAAGAAAAAGTCGATGCTGGTGCTGATTTTATAATAACACAAATATGTTTTAGTGCTACTAAAATTATTGATTTTATCGATGCGGCGCGTTCATTAAATATTACGGTGCCAATAATTCCGGGTATTTTTATACCACAATCGTACAATCAGCTACGAGTCGTTTCACGTTGGATTCCGATCGAGATTCCCGATGATGTTCGAACACGTTTAGAACATTTTAAAAATGACGATCGAATATTTCGACCGTTGATGAACCAAATCATTATCGATTTAATACACGAATTAAAGGAGTACACCGAGCGTAGCAATGATTTTCGTATTCCTGGTGTTCAATTATTTACGTTTAACGTTTTGGACAATGTATTGGAAGTGATCGATGGCGCTGATCTATAAAATAAATATGAAAAACTAATAATTTTTCGGTTAACACATTTATTCAATAAAAATAAATAGGTTTTTTGATTTCTCTCAAAATTAACATTAAAGTACGCGTAACATAAGCTTAATTTGTAATAAGGGGGGTACTTTTTAATCAAAGCTAGTTACAAATTTAATACTATTATAATAATAAATAAAATTATGGAATGTATAGTTTTAATACAAAAAAAAAATGTCGGAAATCCGACGTTTGTAGTGGTTATGAAATTGAGTTACCTAATTTGAAACATAATCGAGGCTAAGGCACAATTTTACACCGGCTAAGCTTACACTTATAATATAATAAGACATATAGTACCAAAAATAAATAAATAAATAACACAAATTTGACGATTACAAATGACTTGTTTCAAGATCGACCACTGTTGCAGCAGGCGGTTGCGTCCGCTCGTTTCGAAACTGTAAAAATATATCTTCCAACGATATTTCATTGATCGCAAAATCTTCGATTACTTTGGAACTTGCTTGTGCAAAATCATACATTTTACCAAAAATATGGGACCATTTAATTTTTTTTTCAGCAACATTGTATGCCAATGTACCGGCATAATCGTCTCGTAAATTACAATGGAACATGTCGTTGATGCCCGCTTTAATCTTATCGATTTCGTTTTGGTTTGATTTTTCGCGTATCTTTACCAAAAGCGTAAATCCAGTGCCAAAAATTAATTTTAATTTTTGTATGTTGCCGATACATTTAAAGTCACCCTTTACCATAATCGCAAGACGATTACACAATTCTTCACATTCGTCCATCGAGTGGGATGTCAGCACAACGGTTTGTTGATTTTGTTGAAACTCTCGAATGCATTTCCACATAAATCGGCGCGACAGAGGATCCACACCAGACGTTGGTTCATCCAAAAATATTACTTCTGGATCCGAAATCATTGAAATGGCGGTGTTCAATTTACGTTTTGTACCTCCCGAATAGCTACCCGATGGTTTATGTTTAAATTTGCTGAGATCCATTTTGGCGACAAAATTGTTTACTTCTTTATTTAATTGCGCAAATGGTGTCCCCTTTAACATGGCCATGTACTTAAGCAATTCAAACGATGTCATACAATCGATGAGTGCGTCAACCTCGGGACAATATCCAAATTCTTGTTGATACCGATTTGTATGCTTTCGGACATGCAATCCGTTTATATATATATCACCATCGGTAATCGAACTATTTAGTGTCATCATTTTAAAGATAGTCGTTTTTCCAGCCCCATTCATACCCAGCAGACCAAAACATTCGCCTTTTTTAACCGTAAAATTAACGCATTTGACTGCCGGAAAGTCGATATAATTTTTTTTAAGTTTCGACGCGACCAGAGCATAGTTGTCAAAATCACCCGCGGTTACCACAGCTTTTACTAATTCTTTCTCTTGTTCGACATATTGGTCGGGTGGTAGTAGTAGCGGTTGAATTTCTTCATTTTTATTTTTATTTTTGCACGCCTTTTTAATACACCGTATCGGGTTAATTAGCGCCAAAAAATTATTTACAGCTGTATGTATATAAATATTTTCAAATACGCAAATTATGACAAGGAGCAGAACAAATGCTTCGCCGAGGTATACGCCAAGTAGGCGGCCAATTTTAAATTCGCTTGGATTTATACTGTAAACGAGAGTCGCTAAATTCAACTGAAATCGGATTGCAAATTCTGGATGAAATTGGAATATGAAATATGTTTTGGGGTATATTTTAATGGTATCCTCCGACATAAACATTAAAGAAACGATCCAACATATAAAACATCCATAAAAAAGAGCTGCGTAAGCGGTCGATAATTTGTTGAATATCTTGGCTAATATATAAAGTAACGGAATGTACGCGAATCCTATTACAAGAATTGTACAGAACATATTGATGAGCGTACGTGCCTGTAGTAGGTCCCCAGCGCATAACCAAATAATTATTATAACCACACCCGAAAGCAGTGTATGGCATACAATATCGAAGAAGTACGTTGAGAACCAAAACAAACAGGGCGAAATTCGCTGAATTATTCGGAACTCGGTAACCTCTTCTATATGAGGCAGTGCCATATAAACTAATATATAAAAATATAATCCAATCGGCAGGATATTTGGAATAAGTGTCACAAACAAAAAGCTCACATCACCCATGTTATATACCCTCGCCACCGGATGATTCGACACAACAATTTTACTATCCTGTACATTCAAAAGCCGAAGTATTAAATTATTTGCAAAATTGATCATTAACGGATGTCCGATCACAATATTATTCTGATACATTACGAGCAATTGTGAATTTATATCGTCCATTTCAATGCCACCTATCGTTTTTTCATTATACTGTATCGCATCATGGTTCATTCGATCCTTAAACACTGCATTAATTTCACCGTTATACACTACAATCGGATTTAGTTTAAACTCTTTGGCTAGACTCTTAAATTTATCAGTAACATCACGATGATAACGATTTGTTTCGTTGATCACCAAAATCACATCCGGATTATTTAATTTATCTGCATTTAACTCGACTTTTTGGTATTCTGGTACAACATTCTGCTGTTCGTTTGTATTTAAATGGAACCAATATAACAGTAAAATAACAACAATTGGAACCAGAAAATGGATCAAGTATTTGACCCACGATCGTTTGATGAAAATTAGTTTTTTATAAACAATTGCCAAAAATCGGTTGAAGAATAAAAATTTTGATTTTGGTGGTACATCCTGATTCTCAATATTGACATACTTTGAGTCGACTTCGTCAGTATCGGTTTGCGCCAATGGATCTATCACTGTCGTTGCCGAACTAGAATAAATAAATTTTAGGTTAAACATATATTTAGACTGTGTCCGAAACTCATGATAAATATTTGTGAATATGTACAAATTTTTGACACTTATTTTTGAGAAAAACGAAGTTTTGTCAGTTGCTATGATAATTTTTGACTCATCACGTAGCACACTCGGATTTATATACATACAATAAAACATATAAAATTCACTTCTTGGTTTTGTAATAGTACCATTCAAAAACCATTTAAGAAAAATTTGAACTTTTTTGTTGCTATGAAATTAAAAATTGTAAGGTGGGGAAATACTTCAGGTATTTATAAAAGTGACGCTTCCTAGACAACAATTTACATATGTGAAGAGTTAGCTACGCACACTAATTAAATAATTTTTGTTACTTATTATCGAGTAGTCTGTTTTATTTAAAAAAAAAAAAAAAAAATAAACATGACGTGGCAAAACGATCAAAAATTATTTGTATGTGTTGAGTGTACCCGTGACAGGAAAGATAAAATAAAACCATCGCTCGCCGTGTGGCGTGTGCCATGTATAGATTTTTAAAATACTCGTTTCTGATTGGCTTTTCGGAAAGCGTGATCAAACATGGGGAATTGAGGGGATTATTTTTCAAATAAATGTCAAAAATTATATTCACAAATATTTATCATGGGATTCGGACACAGTCTTAGTAATAAAATAATGTGTCACTTACTTTAAAAATACTTCCTCCATCGTTGAATGCGATAAGCTGATCGATTCGATTCCTAACTTGTCTTTTCCATCTTCGAGTTTTTTAAGTGTTCTGCTATACTTACTCATATCTTCGTACGGCAATGAAATCATAAGAGTTGGATGCGTTTCCGATTTAACCGATGCACCACTAATACTGCCCGTTATCAAATTTAGTGTTTCGTTCATTTTGAATTTGTCACCCATTAATATTTTTAATCTATATCCTGATCCATAACGACGTTTCAACGCCATTTGGGTCCCTTGGCATGCAATATTTCCATGATCCATTATTATGATTTTATCGCCTAGAACATCAGCTTCTTCCATCGAGTGAGTGGTTAGCAAAATTGAACGTTCTTTACGAAGTGGCAGGATTACATCCCATAAATCACGTCGCGACTCTGGATCTAACCCAGTCGATGGCTCGTCCAATATGATTAGTTTCGTTTGACCGATTACAGCACACGCCAAACACAAACGACGTTTCATCCCACGTGATAAAGTGTTCGCCGAATTATTTGCAAAATCTGTTAGACGCACCTTTTCTAATATTGTTTTGGAATCCTCGTTTGCTTGTGCTCTCGTAAGACCGCGTAGTCGTCCAAATAAAAATAAATGATCGTGACAACTCATGTAACTAATGAACACATCATGTTGGGGACAGTATCCGATGCACGATCGATAGACGTTTACGTCAAATTCGTTATCGACGGATATGCGACCACTGGATGGTGGCATAATACCCGTTATCATAGACATAGTTGTCGTTTTACCAGCACCATTATGACCGAGTAGTATAGTGACACGATTTCTTTGAATTTCAAACGAGACATTATTTACTGCCGTGAATCGATCACTAAAAATCGATTTTCTGAACGTTTTATTGAGCTCGTGCACTTTGCATATACTTTGTTCCGGGCCTAAATCGTTAACTACAAATGATACTGGTGTTACGGTTTGGTCGATCTTATTCGATCGCCAAAACGATGGCATACACAAAAATAATTTAGACCGCGGTGTACCAGTTCTGCCGGGAAACGCATTCGATATATAATAATACAAAAATAAATACAGAAATGAAATTCCGATCAGAGCTATATAAATTTGTAACATACTATATCCATTTATCGGATTTCCGGTCACCAGCAAATCATCGAGTCCAAAACATCGCTCAGTATTTCGGTATTTAATGAAAATTTGCATTCCATCTGCATACAATTTGATCGGGGACAACCATTTAAACCACAACAGTACAGGATCAGAAGTTGATTCCCAGAGCAAGTACGGTATAATATAGAATGTAGTACCAATGGTTGAAGCATACGATACAGAATCGAAAAAAGCGCTTACAAAAAATGTATAAGACATGAGAGCAAATACGTACAGGACCATTACAGCAAATGGAAATACAATATTCATACACTCAAAAGTTTTGTAATACAAGGCAATACCGCACTGTCCCAGTATCGAGAGCAATGCAATAATAAATATTACCGTAAATAAGGCAATTTGATTCACGTAACTATAGCTTGTAGCTATACTCAAAATTTCTTTTACACCATCCTGCTTCTCTTCAACGATAGCCGACAGTAGTAACGAAATTGTCAACATTAAATACGACATGAGCACAACCGAAGAAAAAAAATCTAATTCCACAGAGGATGCCATTTTTCTTGGTTTCATGGGATTATGCCGTGTCGATATGGTTGGTAATGATTTCAACTTATTTTTTTGCATTAGTTCTATAAATGATTTTTCAATGGCAATTTCGATAGCAATAAATTCCTGGTATGGTTCAGAATCTGTAATTAAATTTAACAAAAATAAATTGTTACGTAATTGTCTAGTAAAATGAAGTAAGGAAGGGAATCGATTGAGATGAATATGGCGAGTCGCCTCAATGTCTATGATCTCATTTCATTTCTCTGCGGTATTTCTTATACGCATGTTCACGATTTTTCGAGGACATTTTAAAATGAGAAAGATGATTTGAACAAAAATATCGATGGTATCATTTTTTTGTTTCTGGCAGTTTTATGAGGTTTAGAATATTTTTTGCGCTTTTCTATTACCATTCTATGACGTAACTATTAAAATGTTCCCAACTCACGCATTTTTGTATAAATTTCCACGTATTAAACAGCCGATAACGGGACAAAAAGATAACGCAATCATAATCTGTGATAAAAACCACTGTGTGGTCACGAGACATTGACAAATTTATATTTTTGTTCATACATTTTATCATTGGTTGGCTGGCTACCAATGATTTATACTTACATTTACTTGCCCGCACCGATTCATGAAATATCCGATCAGATTTGAATTCGTTTGATTTTTTTCGTATTACATAGTTAAGAATTCGCGGATTTTTCACATCCGGATTATTAAATATCACTATCGTACTATGTGTCCCATTCTCCGTTAAATGAATATTATTTTGTAAATCGGTTATATTATGGAATCCCATGAGATCTGTAATAATACAAATTTATATGCTTTATTTATTGGTGACATAATTTATTGGGTTTTGGTTGGTGAATCGTACTCTCGCGTAACATATTCAATTTCAGTCCGGCTTCTTCAATTAATTTTGTATAAAACGTTGTATTTGGCGTATACAAAAGCCTATCATTTTCACCATAGGCACCTGAGTATTCCTGTTGCAGTAGTTCATTCTGAAATAGAAATATTTTTGGTTATCAATTGGCAATCGATTTTTTTTTTAAATATACGGCATCGAGACTATTTCTCTACACACAAATCCAAAATTGTTTTTAATCACAACCAAATTTAATAAAAAAATAACTTTGCCAGCGTCAAAAGATAAGTTGGGATTACGACCAAATACAAAATATAATATGATTTAGTAACTTAATCAGTCGTGTGACGTAGCTTTACGTTAAATTCAAAATTAAATTATTTTACAATTTTCGGCCACCAAACAAAATTTATTGTGCTTGATATGGATCTAAAACTATAAATAATAATGGGTATTGAAAGGCCATTGTTGGTTCATATCATATCATATCCCCATCAGGTAAGACGACTTCTAGTCGCCACCATACCACACTCCAAACCCGATTCTTTAAAGTAAAATAAAGCCTCCCCCCCAACCACATGTAGCTTAAACTATAAGTGAAAGTAATTAAAACACTACCGCAATTATTGTAAAACAATTTTAAAGAACGTCGTCAGCAAAATGTATGTAGTAAAATGATGAAAACCAGGTCAGTCTGCAAAAAACATTTGGAAACGATTCTTTTGAATTATTATTTTACTGACATTCAAATTTGCAGCCAGAAATGTTAATTCTAACTATTATTGTAATACGCATGGATGGTCATCAAATATGTCTTTACGATGAATACAAAATGTATGACGTGTTCGGACGGATTTAGAATTTTAATTACCCCTGCATGGTTTATTCTAAGTATAAACATAAAATGTTGGAAAACAGAACCAAATTTGTAAATTTGCATGATGATATCTTACAAACCCCTTAAAAGAATTTTTTGTAGAAATTGTAACCATCGTTCAGTAAGTCCCGAGACTAACTACTAAAACAACATTTTTCTGGCAAAATGCTTCTTTATTCATCAACATAATCTCCATCAACTGCGATACAAGCATTTCAGCGATTCTCTATCGTTTCCATAACATGTGTGTAGAACGATTTTTGTTTGGCTTTAAAATAACCCTCAGTTGCAGCGATGTCTTGATCATTAGAACCGAATCTCTTTCCTTCGAGTATTTTTTAGAGCTGACTGCTATTGTCACATACCATTTATTTCGAACAAACAGTGCTAAACAACGCTCTGAATCATCGATGCGTTGTTGTTTTTGTTCCATTGAGAGCAAACGCGGCACCCATCTGGAAAAAAGATTTTTCATGGCCACATTTTTATGAAAATACTTTATGACCTCAACCATCTTACGCACTTTAACTTTTCGATCTTTTATCACGATTGTTAGGACTTGCTTGATGTTTTCTTGAGTCACTGCTTCATTTGGAAGACCAGAGCGTTCAGCCTCATTTGTGTCTATTCGACCATGCTTCAAATTAGCATACCACCAAACAAATGGTTGATTTCGGTGGAATAGAGTCCGAATAATACTTTTCAAGGTATTACTGAGATTGAACGGTATTTTGCAATGTTATGGTTCGACTGTCATTAAATTTTGACAGATATCGTTTGCAGATTGCCACGTTCTAACAATCATAAAGATTTTTCATTAAAAGCACCATCTCTGGATTAGTATTGGGACTTATTTAACGATCGTGTATGAGGACTCATTATGATGTATGAGGACTCATTATGATCAACCTGTAGCTTTATATTTTTCATTCTTAAGAAAAACTGTTGCATATAAAACCTCGAAACTTTGATAGAACAGTCAAATACAAAGCTGTGGCGTTTAAAGTTTAAAACATGGCACTTTTATGGAATTCACAATCTAGGAGCCGAACAATCTCCATTGGTCAATAAAGGATACAAATGAAAAATAAAAATCAGCTTTCATTTTGGTTATGGACCCAGCTGATTAATTAAATATTGGGGAACATAATTTTGAAGCGGTATAAAAAACAAAATGCTGACAAAGAAAATAACAGCAAGTTTGATGGGACATCGGCAAAATATTCGTGGAGTATGGTTTCTTTGTTCGTCGATTTGTTATGGCAGTAAAAATGGTAACAACAATTAAAAGTAAATCTCGACAAATTGAACATTCAAAATTATTTTGTTTGGAAATTCCAGATGGGGCTTTGTTGAAAAAGGGGAAATTGTGAACAGTAATTGTTGATAATGCATCGACATTGAACAACGATCACAGTAATTAAACAGCGATTCGTTTAGCGTTACACATCAAGATCTTTTGGCAATGAATTGAGTCATTGGTTGATGATAGTCAACTTATTGTGTCATATTCGTGGTTTTTTCGTGGTCAAGATCTCTGGAGCGGCTAGCGAATATGGACGAAAAATTGCAAGTAGATTACCAAAAAGCTATGATACACTGGTTACATCGCTTAACACGAGTGAAGCAAATCAGTTGATATACGATAGCCGTGAGCACAAAAGGTTACAGTTGTTTCTTTTGTAAAAGTAGCGGTCACTTTAAAAAGGATTGTTTGCGATTTTTTGCGGACGATTCTAAAATCACTATTTTACTGTTTAGTTTACTGCTTCAGCAATCAAATAAGGTGCTCGATTTGATTCATACACATGTTTGCAGTTCAATGCAATTAATGTTACTAGGAGGAAAGCAGTACATGTTCACATTTAATGATGATTTTTCTCGCTACACAACAATTTACTAATTGAAAGATAAATCAAAGGTTCAAGAAAAGTTAAAGGAATTTGTGGCCATGGTAACCAAGGAGGCAGCATGATCATGGAACGAAGAAATATATTGGTTAACAGTGGCTTTAAACAAAGCAAAGCCGACAAGTGTTTATATATACATATACTTGATAACGAGTTGGTATCTATGTCGACACAACGGTGAAAAATTCTGTCGAATGATTTACTAACAAAACCATTGTCAGCATCAAAACAGTTGCTGATTGTATAATTGAGAAGGAGTGATTCCATAATTCAGTACCATGGTGAATTTTTTCAATAATTTGTAGTAAGTTGCCATTATTTGATCAATCTAGACATTAGTACTATCGATAGTAGTTCTTAATTTTGTAAAATATTAAAATAGTTCCCTTTTAAAGGCTGTCAAACATTGAAAATTTTATTGTTAAATTTACATTTGAAGAGTATAAATTTACTCTTACTAAGACTTACCTTGCTTTTTTTCCCAACGTAGTTCCATCGTATCGCAAATTTAAGAAAAGTTTTCAATAATATACGCAAAATTTTCTGGTATATACAGAGTAAATCATCCCTTAAAATGAGACAAATGAATAAGTTAGAAATAAGCAAATTTTTGTAAAAATGGTTTGGTTTTATGGGAATATTATCTTAGTGAAATTTAGTTTTGATCTAATGAACATTGGCAAAGTTATTTAAACGACAAGCGACCACCACCTTGTGACGGTTAAGAAAACATCAAGCAAGTCTTAAAAACCGTCATGAAAGATCGAAAAATGATAAAGATATTGGTATTGTGTTCATATTGTCACCGGTGGTATAGCGATGGTGGCCGAATTGTGTTTATAGATGCAGTATGGGACGCCTGTATATCATAGAGTTAGTTAGCAAACTCAAAAGAACCTGAAAAATCATGGATGGAACAAAAAAAAACAATAGTCCCCAATAGAGTGAAATGGTCCACAGGGAAAAGAGTTAAAGCAAAAAAATCATTGCTTTAACTCTTTTCCCACCGTTCTGTCATTGTATCTTCTCATAATCGTATCTTTAGACTATAACGTAATTGGATTATTCAGACAAAAATCAGAACATACATAGTGAGGTACTTAAAATGAGTCAACCGAAAAGCTAAACAGCAGCACCTTTTTGTAAAAATGCTATAAAGAAAGTTTCCTCATAAAAACAACATTTTCAAAAACAATGCAACGAAAAACCTTATCAAAAGCTTTTCTTGTAATTAGAGAAAAATGTGCCGGACATCAACCTAGACTGAAGAAATGCAATGTGCAGTTGGATATTCAAGCAAACTTTTATCGTGCGTCCTCGTTTTGGCTAGCGACGATTTAAAGTAGAACGTAACAAATTACCAGCAGATGAGTTTGGAAATCTTCGGTCCCTTAGATGGTATGGAATAAAACATAAAAAAAGGTGTAAGGTCGTGAGCGAATCGGTTAAAAAGTTAAATATTTTAACCATTCGCAATAATTCTGTTAGAGATCTTCCATTTCTGAGTGCACCGAAATATACTCTACTGTGCCTCTATATTCAGAGCATGTTAGGAGTAGATGTTCGATGTCCTCCACAACAATACAAATTTCACACAGATATGTTTTTCAATTTCACTTGACATTTTTGCATAAATTCATTCTACCATTTCCTTTACAATTTCACTTGAAACAAACGAAGTACATACAGCTCTTGCATCCATATACCCATATTCCTTTACATCCTTATTCAAATAACCCTCTTTGCAAGCATATCCTCCCTTTTATTTCCCTTGGTCTTTAGGTGCAAAAGTGTATCCACTGAAGAATCACTGAAGATCCACATAAACATGGCTCTGAGAGCCCTCTCTTGATATTTGATTGAAGTCGACTTACAGAGTTGGAAAGTTAACATACTCTCCTTCTCTCATCACTCAAGACCAACTTGATACCTTCCATAAAACCAATCAACTCTGCATTCATTATATAGATGTTTTCATTTATTTGTATCATTTTCTCTATATTCATCTCAGGAATGAAAATTCCTACGCCTACTTTGTCACCATTTATACTAGCATCTGTATACACTTCCACATTTGCAAAATATCCTATAACCATTTTGTTATATTCTCTCGTAACCGATCCATCATTTATCTTCGCCTTTGTTGAGTCACCAAATTTCAGTATTACTATAAGATTGTCAGGGGGAAAGCTGCTTCCGCCTTTTTTTATTTTGGATTTTGAAAATAAGTTAATACTTTCCAAAATTGGTCCTCTGTGTATTTTTGTATTTCTTTACCCGCCTTTCGTATCATATCAGTAGCGCTAGGATAAGCTCCCCATTTTGGTCTACTTACATATTTGTTCACATTTAATCTACATTTACAATTATTGACTAATTTTTCCATGTGCGCTTTGAAATTAAATTTTTAGTCGATCCAAATTCCCCAATTGGATGTGCCAATTTCACAGACAATAGTTTCTTGTATTTACACGTAGATTTAGTTCATTCCAAGCATATCATATTCACATATTCCTGGTCAAATATTTTGCTGATGATGTTAAAAAGTTGATGTCTCATTAAAAAAATGTTCATTGTAAAATTCTGTTATAAAAAATAAAGTAACCTTGGAAACGACCATGAGAACTAACACCTACATATTTTTCTCTTGAAAATCATAAATATGCTTTTTTAGAACATTTTCTTTATTGTATGTAGTCGTGATTTGTAAACCATATATTCGCTACTTAGGTCTGAATACCTTGGAAATACCGAGGAACTAAAGTTATACAAGATGGTTTTTAGACCTATCATGTTTGGGTGTGAGACATGTCTTGTCAATCCAAAATTCAGTTATCGATAAGGAGCCACCTTTGGAGTATAGAACGATATGACTTCCTCTGGTAGTTTTGAACCAAACACAGAACTGCGTTCGAATCGAATCTATTGAATAATTATGAAACGGTACGGCACCAATTATGTTATCATATTTAAATAAGAGAAGTCGGCTAGTAAATTCTACTAAACGTCAGGCTTACCATAAAATAGGCTTATCACGATCTATTTTAATATGTATGTTAATGATGTTGGGTTGGTTGAATATTGAATTATGTAAAGTGGATCCTAGTTGTTCTTTGTCATCTCTGCATATTGATATTACGTACAATGTTGTAGTATTCTGTTACGAAAAGTATAAACAAATGTATCATCTTCTACCTCTCCCACTTCAACAGTGCGTAAATATATAAATACCATTTACGAAATTAACTCAATTTTTGGGAGCGCCCCAAATATCACTCCACTAGTTGACTGCATAAAGTTAAAAAAAAATTAATTTATCGATTTTGTCAAATAATGTTATCTATTACTACTTTGGCATTTGGAAAATTCAATTTTCAATAGTTTATAGTTACAACGTAATTCAATTGGAACGCAATTATTTTTATAAATTAAATTATCCAACAACCTTATAATCTCGTAACTATTCCGCAAAAATTGGTATAAGATATAGATATCATAAATTGAACACAGCTTCATTGAATACAAACTCATAGTTTAATTCAGTTTACGAAATACGACGGCAATTACCGACAATATCAGTTCAAATTTGTTAAGTACAAGGGCCGTGTTTTTTTTTTGATATCGGAGAAATCGGAGAGATCAGAGAGATTATTTATCGGATATATCTGATAATTTTTTTCTCCGATTTTTATCTATCAGATCGAAAAAAATATTTTTTGTGTTATTTTTTAGTACCAAAAATAATAAATTATTTTATGAATTTCAGCATTAAACTCCCTAAATTAAAGTTTTATTTGTCACCTGATAGCTCAACATTAATCGGAGTCACCAATTTAGAATTTACTAAAAAATATAAAATAATCTGTACATTTTTTCAGAGTAAAAAGATCGTATCCGATAATTATCGGAGCGTAAAAAAAAACGACACAGAGAGATAATTTTTTTCTCGGATATTAAAAAAAAACGCATATCTGAAAATTTGACAGTAAATTTATCTCTCCGATTTCTCCGATACCAAAAAAAAAACAGACCCAATGATCGGCACTCGAAATGTTACCAACTTCACGCTGCTGTAGAAACTAAACCGCTCATGACAGCGCGCTAATTTTTTTTGACAAACGTCTTACGTCAGTCTGTTATATTGTCTACAAGCCTACGGAAGCATATCGTTTTACGCAGTTAAAAAAAGTTATCGCAATGGAATTAAAACGCAATAGTGTTATTGCTTTGTATTTAGCTGGAAAATCGCAACCAGCCGCCATTGTTAATGAGCTACGATATTTACATGTAAACAAACTGTTTATGTATCGAACCATTACACGTTACAATGAAACTGGTAGCATCAAAAAACGATTTTAACTACGATTAAAATCCTATACAAGATTACAAATAATAATTCAGTAGAAACCATTTGACGTTTTAAAAAGACTCGGCACTATCCCATAAAGTGTATATTTAGTTGCAACCTTTGGATATCTGCGGAAGGTAATGGTCAAGGGTAACTCAAAAAGTTAAGTCCACTTTTATAAATGCTTTTGATGGCCACTAGAACCATTTTCTTTTGGGAGTCGCTGTTGCCCTTTCAAGGCAGCTTCACATTCATACAATATATCAACGGGAAAAACTTTAATTTGGTTTTACTAAAGGGTGGGTAATTTTAAGGACCAATGTTGAATGTGAACCACACCTAAACGTCAAATTTTTTTCTGCATTTCATGTGACATTTCTCAATTTCAGACTAACTCAATTTGAAACATGGTAAGATACACAATCGAGCAACGCGTTAAAGTTATTTAGGCTTATTATGAAAATGGGCGTTCAAATCAGAATGCATATCGTGCACTTCGTGATTTTTTCGGTCAATTTAATCGTCCAAATGTGCGTACAATCGGAAAAATCGTGCAAAAATTTTAACAAACCGGATCTGTAGGAGATTTTAAAACACCAGTGCATGCTCGTACAGCTCGTACTGCAGAAAATATTGCTGCTGTTCGCGATAGTGTGGCTGAAGAGCCGTCCACCTCAACTCGTCGTCGTGCCCAACAATTGCACCTCTCACGCTCGTCGTTGATGAACATTATGCATAGAGACTTGCATTTACACGCTTATATGGTGCAATTGACTCAAGAACTAAAGCTTCTTGACCATTCTAAACGTCGTCAATGGTCAGAATGGTGGCAAGAAATGGCAAAAGTGGATGATCAATTTTCGAAGAAAATCATCTTCAGTGATGAGGCACATTTTCACCTCAGTGGATTCGTCAATAACCAGAATTGCCGCATTTGGGCGAATCATAATCGAAGAGTGATTCCCGAAAAACAAATGCACCCACAAAGATTGACTGTGAGGTGCGGTTTATGGGCTGGCGGCATCATCGGGCCGTATTTTTTCCAAAATGAGGCCGGTCAGGCAGTTACTGTGAATGGTGTTTGCTATCGTGAGATGATAACGAACTTTTTATGGCCCGAATTAGAAGATATGGATATGGGCGATATGTGGTTTCAATAGGACGGTGCCACTTGTCACACAGCTAACGAAACAATGGCTTTTTTGCGCGACAAATCCAATGGTCGTGTTATCTCACGTGGTGGCGATGTCAATTGGCCGCCAAGATCATGTGATTTGACACCGTTGGACTTCTTTCTTTGGAGTTATTTGAAAGAAAAAGTGTACGTCGATAAGCCAGCAACAATTCAAGAGCTAAAGGATGAGATAATTCGGCATATTAACGGCATAGAACCTCAATTATGCCTAAGCGTTATCGAAAATTTGGACCATCGGATGGAGGTGTCCCGCCAAGGTCACGGTGGCCATTTGGCCGATATTTTGTTCCATACATAATTGAACCATACCATATTATTATAATAAAAAGAATTGAGAATAATTTCCTAAATAATTTGTGTTTTATTCAAAATCAACATCGGCCCTTAAAATTTAACCACCCTTTATATGAACTAACCATAACCAGCGGTAATATTTTAAACATAGAAATGTATCAGGACAAATTTGAAAATATTAACGGTGGAATTTCATAGTAAATAGAATAACGGATCCATATTTATAAAATGCCGATTCTGTTGTGCGTGAAAGCGTATCAGCGACAATGTTATCTTTCCCGTAAACATGCTGGATGTCCGAACTAAATTGACTAATATAATCCAAGTGACGCGATTGGTCAGTTTTAGATTGGATTGCTCTAGTCAGAGGTTGGTGGTCTGTCAGAATAGTTAATTCCCGATCTCCGACGAAATATTTTAAGCATTAGATTTAAAAGACGCAATCTGGCAGATCACACTACCAGAATCAGCCAGAGACAAGACATCATTTACAGTACCCGGACCGCCACTTTACCAGTTCAAGGTAATGCCTTTTGGCATTACACATTAGTTTCATGATTGAATATTTGTATACTTAGATGATCTGCTCATTATTAATAGTACTTTAAAGGTTCATCTTGAACTAGAAGAATTGGTAGCGACTTTATTACGGTTGCCTGAGTTAACTAAACGTTGACAAAAGCAAATTCGCAATGAAAGACATTAAATATCTGGAATATTTAGTTGGAGAACAGGAGTTGAGATCAGATCCTGAAAAAATCGATTCAATACTTAACCTAGCAGCACCGACGAGTAAGAAACAGATACGACTCCTGAGGATAGGTGGGTGATACCGACGTTACATTGAAAATTTCGCTAGTATAACCGCATCTACAACAGATTGTCCGAAGAAGGAACAATTTACATGGACAGAGAAGAAATAGCATTCATTCGAACGATTGAAAAAGTTATTTACATCAGTTCCAGTTCTCATAACACCAGACTACACAGTTCCGTTTTTTATAAGATATGTTGCCTGTAAAGCAGGATTGTGAGCCTTATTGTTTAAAAAAGACGACCATGAAAACGGGAAACCAATTTGTTTTATGTCTCAAAAACTTAACAAGATGCATAAAAACTATTCCACTACCGAATTGAAATGTTTAGCTGCGATAGTAATTATTAAACGGGAACACAATGAACCATTAGTATCACATGGTGGAATCTCCAAAACTCTCGAAAGGATTAGGCGACATTTTTTGGTCAGGAATGGTAAAAAAGTCCAACCAACCATCCGTACGGATAATGATTCACAATTTCAGAGTACCGAGTACAAAGCACTATTGAATCAGTATGGAATCCGCGAATCAAAGACTGCTTGCTGTATACTCTCCTCAATCGAATGCCTCTGAAAGAGTTAACCGTTCTATCATCTCTGCTATTAGAGCATATATAACTGAAAAACACTGCGTGGGATACCTACATCAATGAAATCAGTGCTGCCTTACGAAATAGAATTCTAGAGGCAGTTCCAAACTCACCCCACTACCTTTTATTTGTTGACCATTGAATTAACCATGGGAGTGATTATGAAATACTGAAACAGTTGGGTACTATTTCCGAACGACAAATTCAATTACCTTTACCTACAAAGTTAGCATTAGTGCATGAAAAGGGCGCAACGTTATAACTTAAGGACACAACCAGTCGAATATCAGGTTGGACAGGAGGTATTTGTGAGAACGTATCCGCATAATAGTACTTTCTCTACAAATAATTAAAGCAATAGTTTCACGGAGAGTCGGCACAGTTAACCATGAATTATAAGATGAAAATATGAAACTGATGGAAATATTTCATGGTAAAAATATGCGAATTTTTACGGTATAAAATTAAGATATTGGCTTATAGAGATATGACTCGACATTTCCTTGATTTCAGCTCGTTTGTAATGAATACCAAATCAAAAATTCGAAAGGATTCTTCATTACGTTCTTTATCTAGAGGGAAACAAAACTGGTTCGGTGTTTAGGAGAAATTAGGGTTAAACTGACATCGGTGAAAATCAGGGCCAAAAACGCTCTTGGTTGTATATCATAATTGAATCTAACACATTTACTGCCTTCCAAAGTTTGGATAATGTATCAGTTTAGCTTATAAGGGGCTCACGCAAAACAAAAAATTATATTGATGTATAAGTACACGCAAAATATATTAGCGAACGTTCTGCAGGCAATCGATTCACGGCGCAGCCTAAACCATTGAACCAATTACTTATGGCATAGGGTTTCGAAGACAGCCTTTCTCACGTTTCTTAAGATAGAACCAATTGTTTCAAATGTCGTAAAAATCGACAACCACCACTATACCAGTAACAAATTCCAAAGTTTGAATTCACTGAGACTGACGGTGATAGCATAAAAATTATATGAACAACCACTAACATAGATTAACCACAATATCACTAAAACAAAAATAAACATTTTATCATGCCAAAACCATTAGTTAGAACTTTGAAACATAAATTGCGTGCAACACCCTTTTACCAAATAAACCATATGTTTCAGCATAAATTTACAAAAATTTTGTTTGCCAATGGATATTATAATGTACACATACCTCGCTTCTTTCACTAAACGTATCCTTGCTACTTTCACTAGTAAAATTGTGCTGCGAGGTCAGTGAACCGATTAATGCCACTAAATATATCAATCCAATCGAAATGGCCAATATGAAGAAGAAAGTTTTCTTAAAATATATCACTCGCTTAATATTTTTCCATAAAAATACATTTAATATACCACAAAACATTGTAAATTCGAACAAAAACACAATACCCGGAACCAAATATAATTTTTTGACCCTCCCTAAAGGGTTTTTATTGAGACACTACTACCACACCAAAGAACTTTTTGTTTTATCTTAAGATTTTACATTTTATATTATTTTATTGAATAAAATTTACTTGTTCAATATTCACTGTTGATAGCTGAATCGAGAATAAAATTGTAAATTAAATTTTATTACAGATCATTTTTAGCTCGACCAAATAAGCATAACAAAAAAACCTACGCTGTCAAAATGAATTTGTATTCAAAGTAGGAAGATTCCTGTACATATCAGTGTACTAAAAATAAACATTTTTACGTTAAAGCGCCTCCATAAAGTTGCATATTTTTTAAAATATTCTATATAAGGAATAGAATTATAGGAATGAAATAATGATTACGTGATTTGTGGATATTTCAATCGGTATGTAATTCAAAAAGAAAATAATATATGTAGTCTTTGATCACGTTGACACGCTCCATGGTTTAATGCCAGAAATACGGATAAAATTACCTAGGAAATCCACCCAATGTAAAATTACATGTATGAGTGTAAAATTACACTTGTCGGTGTTAATTATAAGCCCAGCATCTATTAATCGCTAAAAAAATAATTCGAAGGTGCTTTAGTCCAAACCTCGTTGTATGGAATGCATGAAACGCTGAAAAGTTTATGCCGCGTTTCTGAGGTCAAAAGTCATGCGTTTAAATTCAAATAATCTGAAAGAAGTGAATTTGCGGTTTAAGAAATATCCTTAATTAGGTTCGATGGGTTTTTGATGATAAGCCCGGACAAGATCGATCTGCATGATTTCTTTGAAATCTAGAAGAATGAGTAACACGTCTGGAGCTTTTGTTCTGATGTCTATTAGATTAACATCTAATAGACATCAGAACAAAAGCTCTCCTAAGATCAAAATTAAGAATGACTTGCCGGGAACCATAGGTGTATTCCGTTAGCAGCGAAAAAAATAGATTCAAATTTAATATTTAGTTTATCTTCCAAAGTTTCGCTATCATTTACTGCCGCCACAATAAATGAGCCACCTAATTTTTGGTAGATGGTCCGGAGCTGAGTGAACGAGAGCACTGGAAGTTGTTGATCGTTTGCGAAATTTCATTAATTTATTTTTGCATACCATCGAGTTTGACAATTATCTACGGTCGGGTTATATGTATCACCAATACAACGACGGTGGTGCGGTAGTGTGAGTGTTTCGTTTAGATATATAGATAAAAATTATTTTCAAAAGAGTAAAGTTTCTTTTTTGTGATAATAAATCATGCTTGTCTAATGCTTTTGTGATAATGTCCGCTAATCGGTCCTGTCAGCTTATTATTTTTGCATTTCGTCCAGGGTTTCAGGCTTAACAGCATTCTTAGTCTCATTCTTCTCCAATAAAACAATTTCTTCATGAACTGCTCAGGGGTACTGTCTCATCAATACGGCTGGCACTTTTTCACACAGAATCCGGTTTAATCGTTCGGCAACACCAGTGACCTCACCTCACATGGAATGTCATGTTACCACTAGTCGTTCACGACCCATTACCGGAGTCGTTATTCATAAGCGTTGATGTATCCACTAATCTGGTGCTACTATAGACACCAACCCTCTAAATATAGTAATTCAACTAATGAGTCTTTATTCTTGTTGTTATAGTTAAAGTAAAGCCCTCGGTACTTGTAACCTTTAGGAAACCGACGTTATTTCCGTTTTTAAAATTTTTCAAGTATACAACGTACGTTCCAATAAATGTGACAATCCATTTTAAAAATATACGTGAAGTTGTAGTGCGATTCTCGTGTGCATGTGTGGTGATTAAATGTTTAATGGTGAGTATTAAAGGCCATGCGCGAATCTGTTAAAATGACCAAAACGCCAATGGAAACTACGATTAAAATGTTTTCACCGTGTTTTGTGGTGAGTAAAACTTAAATTTTCTTGATATTTTCCTAAATACTCCCTCTTTGTGCAGGTAGTACAGGAAAACGAGCCGGTTTAAGAGTGAAAACAAACAAACGACTACTTGTTAATACATTTATTCAATAAAAATAAATATTTTGTCTATTCTACCGGTAACTAAGTATTTCCAAGCCAATAAGCGTTACAAAATTTGAATATACACAGTGCGTAAATTTTCCTTATATTTCTCTTAACCTAAAATTAAATGAAAGGTAGTTACAAACAACTTGTTTCAATATCGACCACAGTGACATTTGGATCAGTACGGTCGGTACGAAATTGTAAAAAGATATCTTCCAACGATATCTCATTAATGGCGAAATCTTGGACGATATTGGAATTTTGTTGTGTAAAATCGTAAACTTTTCCAAAGATACGAGACCACTGGATATTTGTCTCCAACACATTGTAGGCCAATGTACCGGCATAATCGTCTCGTAGATTACAATTAAATAATCCATTGATGCCCGATTTAATTTGATCGATTTCGTTGGGTAATGCAGATTCGTGGACCTTTATCAAGAGCGTAAATCCCGTGCCAAAAATTAATTTCAATTTTTGAATGTTGCCGATACATTTGAAGTCGCCTGTTACCATAATCGCTAGACGATTGCACAACTCTTCACATTCATCCATCGAATGTGATGTGAGTACGACGGTTTGTTGATTTGTTTGAAAATCTCGAATACATTTCCACATAAATCGGCGAGAGATGGGATCCACGCCAGACGTTGGTTCATCCAAAAATATTAAATTTGGATCCGAAATCATCGAAATTGCTGTGTTCAATTTACGTTTTGTACCTCCCGAGTAGCTTCCCGATGGTTGGTGTTTAAATTTACTTAAATCCATTTTGGTGACCCATTCGTTCACCTCACTATTTACATATGAAAATGGTGTCCCTTTTAACAAGGCCATATACTTAAGGAGTTCAAATGACGTCATACAGTCGATGAGTGCGTCAACCTCAGGGCAATATCCAAACTCTTGTTGATATCGATTTGTCTGCCCTTTTACATGAAATCGGTTTATATAGATATCGCCACCGGTGATCGAGTTATTTAATGTCATCATTTTAAAAATCGTTGATTTGCCAGCTCCATTCATACCGAGCAGACCGAAGCACTCGCCTTTTGTTACAGTGAAATTAACATTTTTTACTGCTTGGAAATCTCCATAATTTTTTTTTAGTTGGGACGCAACTAGAGTGTATGCTCCTAAATTATCGGATGCGATCACCGTCTTTACTAATTCCTTTTCTTGTTCAACATATCGATCCGGAGGTAGTAGTGGTTGAGTTCCTTCTTCTTTTTTATTTTTGCTCGACCTTTTCATAAATCGTAATGGATTTACGAGCGCCAAAAAGTTATTTACGGCCGTATGTACGTAGATATTTTCAAATACGCAGATAACGATTACGAGCAGGACGAGAGCTTCACCTAAGTATACACCAAGTAGACGGCCGATTTTAAAATCTTCAGGATTCATTCTATTAACAAGTGTCGCTTGCATTAGATAGAATCGTATAGCAAACTCTGGATGGAATTGGAATATGAAAAATGTTTTGGGAAATTGTTTTATGGCCTCGTCCGTTGGAAACAAAGCCGATACCATCCAGCAAATGAAACATCCGTAGAAAAGAATTGCGTATGCGGTCGTAAGCTTTTTAAACAGTTTGGCAAATATGTAGTGTAACGGAATGTAGGCGAATCCAACCACTAGTATACAGAAAAACATATTACTTAGTGTATGGGCGTCTAACAGATCTCCGCCGCACACCGATATAATTGTAATGAGCACGATCGAAAGTAACGTGTGGCATATGATGTCGAAGAAGTAGGTTGAAAACCAGAACAACCAAGGCGAAATACGTTGAATGATTCGAAACTCGCTCACTTCTTCTAAATGCGGCAGCACCATATACACCAACATATAAAAATATAATCCAACGGGGACTACAAACGGAATAAGTTTAACAAACATAGAGCTGACATCCATTCGATAAATGCTCGCCATTGGATGATTCGACACTTCAATTTTACTATTCGGTATATTCATAATACGGATAATTAAATTGTTCGCAAAGTTGATCATAAACGGATGGCCGATCACAAAATTACTCTGGTACATTATACTCAGATTTAAATTCGTATCGTCGATTTCAATTCCACCAATAATTTTTTCATAGTAATCGATCGGATCCCGACTCAACCGCTCCATAAACACGGTATTAATTTCACCGTTATACACTACAATCGGATTTAGTTTGTGATCGACGGCCAAATTCGAAAATTTATCAACAATATCACGATGATAACGATTTGATTGGTTAATAATTAAAATCACATCCGGATTTTTTAGATGTTTCGCATTTAGCTCGAATATGTCATATTCCGGCACTACGTCTGCGTTATCGTTTGCATATGAATGGAACCAAAATATTAATAAAGTGGCTACGATCGGGATCAAAAAGTGCACCAAATATTTAAGCCACGATCGTTTCATGAAAATCAGTTTTTTATAAAAAATGGCCAGGAATTGATTGAAGAATAAGAATTTTGATTTTTCCGGCATGTCTTGGTTTTTGATTCTGATCGAGTCGGCTTCATCCGAATTTTTTTGCGCCAGTGGGTCAAATGCGTTTGTTGCCGAACTGAAACGAAATTATCAATTTAAAAAAATAAAAATGCGGCCAATAATGACTGCGTTACTTACTTTAAAAACACTTCCTCCATCGTTGAATGCGATAAGCTGATCGATTCAATCCCTAATTTATCTTTGTTTACCTCCAGCTCATTAAGAGCTTTACTATACTTACTCATGTCTTCGTACGGTAGTGAAATCATAAGAGTTGGATGCGTTTCCGATTTAATTGAAGCACCACTAATACTTCTTGTGATCATATTTAGTGTTTCGTTCATATCGAAATTGTTGGCCATTAAAATTTTTAATCGATAACCTGATCCATACCGACGTTTCAATGACATTTGTGTACCTTCGCATACGATATTTCCATGATCCATGATTATGATTTTATCGCCTAGAACATCGGCTTCCTCCATCGAATGTGTGGTTAGCAAAAGTGATCGTTCTTTACGAAGTGGCAATATTACGTCCCATAAATCACGACGAGATTCAGGGTCTAGACCAGTCGATGGTTCGTCCAATATGATTAACTTTGTTTGGCCGATTACAGCGCAGGCCAAACATAAACGACGTTTCATGCCACGCGATAATGTTTTAGCCGGTTTATTCGCATTTTTGGTTAGACGTACCTTCTCTAATATTACATCTGCTTCGGTGTTCGCCTGATCTTTAGTGAGACCGCGTAATCGGCCAAATAATATTAAATGCTCCCGACAGCTCATGTAACTAATGAAGACATCATGTTGTGGACAATATCCGATGCACGATCGATAGAGATTTACATCAAATTCGTTATCAACCGATATACGACCACCAGATGGTGGTACGATGCCAGTAATCATAGACATGGTTGTTGTTTTTCCTGCACCATTGTGACCAAGAAGTATAGTAATCCGATTTCGCGGTATATCAAACGATACGTTTTTGACTGCCATAAACGGATCACTAAAGATCGACTTTTTAAATGATTTTGTGAGCTCGTGCACTTTGCATACACTGTTCGATGGACAATTATTATCGTTCACCACAAATGACACAGGTGTAGCAGTTTCATTGGCGTTTTTCGATCGCCAAAACGATGGCATACATAAAAATAGTTTCGACCGCGGTGTTCCAGTTTTGCCTGGAAATGCGTTCGAAATATAGTAATACAAAAAAAAGTACATGATTGAAATTCCAATAAGGTCTAAGTACACTGCCAGCAGACTGTATCCGTTCACTGGGTGCTCTGACACCAGTATATCGTTAAGGCTAAAACAACGTTCTGTATTTTTGTAGTTGTTAAATATATGCATTCCATCGGTGTACATTTTCATCGGAAACAACCATCTAAACCACAACAGTACAGGATTAGTTGTCCACTGATAGATTACGTATGGAAATGTAAAAAATGCGCTTCCAATAGTTGAAGAAAATGTCACCGAATCAAAAAACGAGCTCACAAAGAAGGTGTACGACATAATGGCACAAACATACAGAACCATGAGAGTAAAAGGATATATGATGCTCACACAATCGAATGTTTTGTAGTATATAGCAAGTCCGCATTGTCCTAGTATCGAGACCAATGCAAAAATAAAAACGATAAGAAATAGAGCAATTTGATTCAGGTAACTGTAACTCGTAGCAATATTCAGAATTTCTTTTATACCATCCTGCTTCTCTTCGACAATTGCCGACAGTAGTATTGAAATTGTTAGCATTAAATACGATAGTAAACCAATCGTAGAGAATAATTCTAAATCTATTAAGGAATTCAATCTCTTTACTGACATTGGATTGTGCCGCGTCGATATTGTTGGTACCGTTTTATTGTTCGCAAGGAGTTCGATAAACGATTTTTCTATTGCAACCTCTACGGCTATAAATTCTCTGTATGGTTCTTTATCTGCAAAGAAAAATAAGTATATAGTGTGATTGCGGGGCGTCATAAAATCGAAATACTTTGTATAGTTAAAAAAAACCAGAAAAATCGACCGACCAGATAAGAAATTATCAACAATCGCAAATTTCCCATTTCGTCATAATATTTCAGCTCTACTTACATTTACTTTCGCGCACCGATTCATGATAGATCAACTCGGTTTCAAAATTGTTTGATTTCTTTCGTATGGTATAGTTGAGGGTGTGCGTATTATTTTCGGGCGCATTATTAAATATCACTACAGTGGTTTCGGAATCGTCCGTTAAATTCACTCGATTCTCTAAATCGGTTAAATTAGGGAATCCAATGTGTTCTGTAATTTAAATAATACAAATTACTGAATTACTGTTGTCACTAACGTCCATAAATTATATACTTTCACGCGGCATATTTAACTTTAATCCAGCCTCTTCAATTAACTTTTTGTAAAAAATTGTGTTTGGCGTATAAACAAATCGAGCACTTTCGTTAGAGGTGTTCAGGTAGTCTTGCAGTTGCAGAAGCTCATTCTGAAATTAAAGCAATGTCTGTTAATAAATTTACTATGGAACCATTTCCTTTGGAGTCATCAACCATTGGATTGCTGGTCTGGGCTGACAAACCCGTTTCGTAAAACGGTAATTTAGAATTGACATGTGAAACATTTGACGGATCATTCCGAGCTATGGAAGAGTATCGATTAAAACCCTATGCTCTCTCAGAAACTCGAGAGCCAGAAGGTAAAGACCTTGTGTTCCAAGGCTATACGTTTTCTTACAACGGAGATGACTTTGCCAATCGTGGTGTTAATTTCGTCTAGGGAATTATACAACTAACTACCAAAATCTTGGTAGCATTTGCATTGTTAAAACCAGTTACCGTCCTGATGGTGTAAACGTTCTATGGTAGATATTGAAAAGTTCGGCTGTCAGTGTTGCCGAATATAGATATAATCTACGAATTATTAGTTTCACGAGGCAGGAGACTGAATTACTGGACAGCACCGCTCTTTTTGACTTAATTCTAATGCCATTTGGGACACCAGGATGGAAACAAGTGTTTACTTTGATGCGATAATCACCACGTGGAAAGGTCATATTTCTTTAACTTACTTTATGTTGAACATGTGTCAAAAGCTGTAGATGAAAGTGCGGAAACACTCAAATACCAACCTTGGACGTACTCACTCTACGATAAATCTACACAGTTCTTCAAGGGTGAATTGCATTAATATTCGGAGGAGGTAGTATTGCAAAGTACAATTATGGCAAAAAGGATTTTGTCCGATCCGGTTGTCATTGATCAAATGTTTCCACTTAAGATGATTTTTTCCGAAATATTCTGTGACGTAGGTACATTAGGTGTTTCAGGATTTCCAGCAAACGTATGGCTCAATCATTTGGCAAATCTGGAAGAGATGGCTCGTGATAAATGGGAATTACAAATATTTGTGTTTATAAAAAATAGAAGTAAAGCAGTCACAATGCTTTTAAAGTTGAGAAGAAGCTATTAAGAATTTTAGCAAATAACCGTACAGTAAGAAGATGCTATCTCTCTTTCTCTTCGATACTCTGTAATTTGCATGTTACAATTTAACCAACCAGCTCTGGCAAACGCAGATGTGATATCTGTATGATTGGACTAAATGGCAACTGAGTAAAATAACTACTGAGTTCATTTGCATTATTTTCACCTTCGTGCTGGCTCGTTGGTCTAACACTTAATGAGTCCAAATAAAAATATATGATCACATATAAATTACCAAGTTTTATTCAATCACGAGTTCAGGCATTTCATGAAAATTACTGGTGTAGTTCATGAAACAAAAGACCAACTAGTACGCTGGCTCACGGTAACGTTCTGCGAGCCGATACTAAACCAATAATTCAGCACTCTGCCTGAGATAAGGGCTGCTCTGCCTTTTGGTAATCGCATAGATCGCTATATTTAATTGCGATTGTCTCTTCGCCGGTATCTGTATACTTCTGTGTAAGACTTACGTACATTCTTGTGTACGGATGTTCCTGCAATTTCCAATCGCTCTATTGGATTTTTTAATACTTGATTTTATTTTATTTTAATTTCAGAAACCTGTAATTTTATATTTAAATAAAACTGATAGTTAGTTTATATAAGTGATTAAAAATGATTTATTTCGGCGGTAAACATTTTTTCGTGGTGTCTTTTTCACATGTTGAATTCTCAAAGTCTTAATTCGTAATGTCTTTTTTGTTTTATTTTTTTGACGTATATTTCTTTAGACCCAATATACCGAGTATTTTAGTTATCGATTTGCCCGTCGAGCCATATAGTGTAATTATGCTTTAGGGGTCACCACACTATTCCACCCCCACTGAACTAGTGAACGATAAAAAGATTCGCGGAACCAAACCGGTTTGACGTTGGAACGGCCACTTCAGGACTATGGTTGATCCACGAGGTTGTAAGTTACTCACTTTTCCGTTATTTTAATCGGTTG
Source organism: Tipula confusa (assembly GCA_963556175.1). Lineage (NCBI taxonomy): Eukaryota > Metazoa > Arthropoda > Insecta > Diptera > Tipulidae > Tipula > Tipula confusa. The sequence goes on from OY744476.1 coordinate 218,103,807, forward strand.
TTTGATATTAGCGGTGGGTGTTGTTGACTATGTTGAGTATGGTGTGCAGATCGAATTTGGTGGCATCCCGTTCTGTGGTGCTGGAGATTGTTCATGGTTTTAAATGGTCCCTCGTCTGGAGGTTGTAACGACTGTCGGACTGCATCTGTTTTCGTACTAAAACTTGTTTTCATTTGATAATTATTTAAAGATAAAAATTTGCTTTTGCGAATTTCGTGATGCGTAAGCGTGGTTTAGGTATGTAAATTGGCTGAGTAGTTGTGTAACAAATTCGGACTGTGGTGTGTTTTTGCCGATTTGTATAAAGTCCGATGGAAGTCGTATAGTTTCTCTATAAACGAGTTCAGCTGCTATTTTTTAGAAGTCTTCTCGTGATTCACAGAACGAACAGTATTATGGGTCCGTATGCGGGGGAATCTTAGGGATTTTAAAAGCTCTTCGAACAAAGTTGATTAGAATTTTGCACCTCTATCGGTCACGATGGTTTATGGTATGCTGAATCGGCTGATTCACCTTTTGATGTCTAGTAAGATGATAGATCTGGTCAGCGAGTGGGTCAGCGAGTGTAACGATCGATCAAGGTCAGGCAGTATGAATTATCTTTAGATACGGTTAATTGCGATTTTCACGTCGTTTATGTGCTCCTCAGCAATTAATGCAATTATTCCGAGGTAGATTTAGTCGAATACGTTATAGCATGTCTGCGACGAAGTTGTTATCTCTAGAGATGTGGCAAATGAAATCTAAGTGGCGTCGTTGCCTCGGTGATGCTGTTTCGAGGTTTTGACGGAGAGCCCTTATTACGTCCCTAATTATTTTATCGGCGAATGAAGCATTGTACGTGTCTTCAGAGCATTGGAAAAAGCAATTTCACGGAGCCATACCACGGAGATTTGCCATTAAAATATCGATTTGCGCTTAATGATGTAACAGCGCCATCGACGAGACTAATCAATACAAAATGAAGTTTTAAAATCGTTTTCAGCAAACGTTTTAATCATCCCTAGAAACCTCTCCTATATAAGACCACCGCTCTAGGGCTTAATGAGATAGTTGGAGAAATTAAGCCTTGGGAAGGAGCACAATTAAAGCGGTTGACTCGATGAATTTGCGTCGGGCCCAAATTGTACTAGGCCCCTTCTAAAACAGCACTGAATTGTCTTAGGGATAATTTTTATGTTTTTACGCCAGAACGACGACATAGGTGGAGGATAATCCAAAAGGAAACAAAAGGAACTGCAGCCTTTTGCACCATCTCAACAAGATGGCCATAAGGTTAGTTTTAGGTTTGGAGAAGTCCAGTTGCATCCGAAAGAAAGCGAGTAGGCTAACTGCACAAATTTGGGTACCAACGGGCAAGTCAGTGGTAGGGAAGGTTGCGTCTTCAGCAGAAGTGCTGGAAACACTTCCGGGTCTTTCCAAGATACAAGCAGGAAGGTAATGAGTGAAGAAAAAAGTCTTAAAGAAGCTCCCATAAAAAGTAACAGGAGGTTAGTAAGGGTCAGGTAATGGAGGGCAAAGGTAATTCACATTGCTTAGTTCAGTCCGGTACTAGGAAGGGAAATCAGCACCGCCCATACTCAAAACAAAATAATACAGATAAATCTACATCATGCTTAGGCAGCATCTTATGTTCTAAGCCGCAGGTTTGTCTGTCAAAACATAGGTCTGGCCCTGATTCAGGAACTTTGGACCTTGGATAATCACGTTAAGGGATTACCAAAACAAACGGGTAAGTTAATTTATGATATTGGAAGTCAGAGTCCAAGGGCAGCTATTCTGGCTAGCTCACAAGTAAATATTATTCCCATTTCAGAGTTCATCTCCAGGGGCTTGGTAGCAGTAATGGTGGGAGTGCTGGGAGAATTTTTGAATATGGGGGAATAAACCTACTTTTATCAATGCGATTAGGCGAGAGGTCCTAGATTTGACCCTAGCCAGTCCGTTCATAAAAGACTGGCGTGTTTCTGAAGAGGCTTCTCTTTCTGATCATATGCATATCAGATATGATCTAGAGGCACTGATCATGCAATCGCAAGAAATTAAAGTTCCAAAGCTAACAGACTGAGGCTTATACAAAGCATTACTCGGGTCAAAAATGCCTGAAGTATTGGGGAAAATAGATTCCACAGAAGCCTGTGAAGCAAAAAAAAGGTTATTAATACCGTCCTTTGGTGGAACGGGACACTGGAAAAACTTGGAAAAAAGCGAAATGTTTATTTAACACGGCCAAACGCTCCAGAGAATGGGGCGATTATAAAAGGGCCCTGACAGAGTACAATCTCGATTTAAGGAGGTCAAAGAGGGCAACTTTTTTTTGCGAGGTTAAAAACGAATTGCCGTCTGCAACTCGGCTCCAGAAGGTTCTTGGCAAAGGACCATTGAAATGACATAGGCTTTCTTCACAAGGCAGATGCAAGTTTTACTGAGAATCGGAGAAAAACTATAAGCTTGCTTTTAGAAACTCACTTTTCGGACTCAATAGAGGCGGAACCGCTTAAAGATGAGTCTATAGAGAGGGCAGCATGGGTGCATCTATTTACAGACCATCAATACATGTCCTCAGAGAGGGGAATTGTCTCCATAACTATAGTCACTGGTTGTTGATGGACTGCTGACCCTTCTGAGTAGCCATGGACTTGATGTCCAGGGTTACGCGGATGACTTAACTGTAATAACTCTCTCGTTAAATGGTGTTACTGTTAATTTTTCGAGTGAGGTTAAATATCTATGAGTTATTCTGGATCAAAAACTAAGCTGGAAACAATACATACTCAAGGTTCAGTGTAGAGCCACTAAGGCACTCTGGCCCTGTCAGAGCCTCTATGGACGAACCTGGAGTTTACAACCAAATATTATTTATTGGTCATTTCGAACAGTAATTAAACCCATGGTCACTTAAGCTTCAATGGTGTGGTGGCCTAAAACTGAGGAGAAGGCAACGCAAACATTACTATGAAAGGTTCAACGTTTGGCTTGCCTCGGTATTACGAGAGCAATGAGAACATTCCCGACTGCTGCAATGCTCCTAGGACTGGCTCCATTGCACTTTCATCTCAAAAAGGAAGCTGCAATTGTGCCTTTGAGGATGCAGGCAGGAGAAAATTTTCAACCAGGCAATATGGTTGGTTACCTGAAAATCCTTCGAGAGTTTCAGGTAAACCACTAGAATGCTTCCGATAGTAAAAGAAAGCGGTCCATGGTAGTGTACACAGGAGATTCAAAAACAGAAGACGGAACAAGAGTAGGAATATTGGGAAGTGGAAATGCCCTTTCAAAGTGCTTGGGATCCAATGCTACTGTTTTCTAAGCCGGAATGCATGCCATAGAACTTTGTGCCAGGATAAGCATAAATAAGGGGCCTAAATAGCACTAAGGTCTTTATTGTATCGAACAGTCAAACGACCTTAAAAGCTCTTAGTACCCACACCATTGAATCAAAACTGGTGTGGGATTGCCTTAACAAAGTTAAAAAACTGGCGACCACAAATAACGTAACACTTGTGTGGGAGCCAGGTCATACTGGAATCGAGGAAAACAAGGCTGCAGATGTCCTTACCCGGGCGAGTTGTTTTTCCATTTATAGGGGCAGAGCCCTTATACAGTGTCACAAGGCACTGTATAAGGGCTCTGCCCCTATAAGTAAATAGAACAGCGACGAAACACTGGGAGGACATTAAACGGTCCTCATTTTGGTGTAGTATTCATTTTTAGCCCATGGAACGTGACATTTGTGTTTATCCAAAAAAAATCATTCCAAGTCCGTAATCGATTATAGAATTTTTTACTCCGGTATTTGTCTTACGACTAGAAAGTGCGAAGGAACACATGAAAGGCTGTGGAACAACCCCGGTTTTGAACTGTTTGGCGGCCAGGGGTTCTCCTAGTGGTTTATAAAAGATTCTGTTCTAAGCAGTGAATAGTGTAATTTCCAACAATTACTGACACTATACACTTCACATGGCAAGGACGGTAAGTGGTTCATCCTGGCTAAGCATATTAAGAACAGATAGAAAGAACCAGCACAACGAATGTATAAAGACGCTGCTTGGAAGACATTCTCACGGAATAATTACATCACATGATAACAACGATAACAAAAACGGTTCGACCCATTAATTCTGCAACAGGCGGTCATAGTTGTGTTCAACGTCAATATCGATCGAAATCGAATGAAAAATATCGTGTGTCATGAACAAATGTATCACACACGCTATTGTGTTATTTATAATTGATTTTCTTACCATATCCACGTCACATCGCATTTACAACTGTATTTTGCAAGAGAACTTATTCAAGGCCATCTAATCTAAATTCACGTTCAAACATATGAAAAGCATACGGGGAAACACTTAGTGCAAGTTGAACATAAAATTTTCCCAGAAAAAAAGTGGGTTGAAAAAATAGTTCAGTAATCAGTAATTTTCTATTTCCACATCTGGAATTTTCCAGTAAATGTGACAACCACATTTAATGTAATATAAAACGAATGAATGTAAATCATAAATTTGTAATCTGCAGTCAGCATATTAAAAAATATTACACCATATTTTGAAAATTAGGTCATCAATCGATTTTACTGGCGCCAATTTTCGAAGCCAGAAATTGCATTTTCAATGCCAATCACAATTTCCATTTTATTTGTTTGATCATCACTTTGTATGTACGGTGACGAATCTTGATTAGAAACAAAACATTTCTTGGTACTTTTCAAACAAAAATTATCTAACTTGGGATGAGTTTAGAACGAATTTCATCTTTATTCAGACATTCTTGGTTTTCAATGTCGCATACTGTGCAAAACATTTTCCGTCTAATAATAACTCTCACATATGTATATTTTTTTTAGAAAACGAAAATTAGAAATTATACAGTATGTTCGTATGATCTCTAATTCTGCGAAAAATGTTTTTCCGCACAGTTTTCCAAGTAGTAAAAAAAAAATTAGTTAATGACTAAATCAAAAGTTTTGGACTACGGTTAGTTACGCCATTTGAATTATTTTACCGTTTAGTGCAATTAATTTTACCTCATTCGATTCAAGGAACATCTCTGTAATAGGTTCAGGAGGCGACCCACCGTGTAAATCTCCGATTAGTGCGATCACAAGTAGAAAACCAATCGACATGGCCAATATCAACAAAAACGTAAACTTAAAATGCAGGACTCTTTTAAAATTTTTCCAAAGGAAAACATTTAATATATTCATGATCATTGTGGATATAATTTACAATTTAGCTCGAAATTCACAAAATCTATAAAACTGAACCTTTTGGCACTTTGTAGAACACTATCCACACTAACACCGCACTTTTTTTTTTTTTTTGCTTAGACCTACACTTTAATCAAATAATTCACAGAATTATACATTTTTAATTAATTACTATGCCCTTATTCACTAGTATACGGCTAAAACTATAATAAACTATATTTTACATTTGTGTACCGTTTATTGTTTATTTACAAAATTGCGACCGCCACGAGAATTACCGAACGATACCCTTTTCATAACAAAATACAATTGGAATATTTCATATACAAGATTAGAAGTATACAACCACAAACCGCACTGTCAAATGTATTTTGAATAGTGCGATTCGTGTGCTTCATGTACTAAAATAAGATTTCGTAAATTATCTGTACTAATTTGTTTACTTTAAAATCGATTCTTTATTGCTTCAAATATACATCCCATGTTGTCTAGTGGCTAGGATATCTGGCTTTCACCCAGAAGGCCCGGGTTCGATTCCCGGCATGGGAATTGTTTTTATTCATTAAATCAATTTTTTAATTATGTTATCAAATTTAATTCATAACAATTCAAGACTTGTATTAAATTTACATACTTTACAATCATCATAATACATATAAACAAAATCACTCGCATAAAATCCTAATCGTCACCCGGTGGGGCTGTTTTTGAATTCCCATTCTCAGTCCTTTTAGCACTGTCACCTCCAGACTTTGACTTTCCATCATCATATTCACTATCTCGACTCGTCATTGAATTATCGTCGGCCGCATGATACTGCCCACTAACTTCTTTCCCCATTAACACATCCATGATTTGTGGTGAAAAATGCCCCATTTGGTTATCATTAATTGACTTGACCTGTTCGAGAAGTGGCGCTTTTAAATCAGGACATACGGTAATGGCGTCCTGTAACTGGGCCGGTTGTAGCTGCATCAATACCGATAAACTTTGAGGCTGTAATCTTTGGCAACATTTTAAAAATCCTTCCCAAACGACTTTTTGACGCCAAACTTGTTTTTGTGTTAATCGCTGCAGAAGATTTACGATGAAATTTGACATGCGAGGGTACAATGTGAGCGATTGGATTACAGTTCGCATTAGTAAAGTTGGTAGTGGAACCATTTCAACCAGTTGCTGGAGTACGATTGTGAGGACTTCATGGGTGTAGGTTTCCTTTTCAGCTAAACATAAAGCGGTCGCTTTGACTACCAATTTTAAATCAACTTTAGCATCAATCTGATGTAGCGCGACCAACAGCTCGGTTGGTGTAATTGGCATTTGGAATGCGGACGAATCAGCTCCAAGACTTAAAAGCCGATTAAATACTTCCTTTACGATAACTGGATTTAGTTTTAAGAACTTGGGGAGCGCATTTAATATTTCTTTACGTGAAAGACCGCTTAGAACTGGGATTAGAAGGCGGACATCTGGAACTTTAGTTGTGTATAATTCACGAACCTTAGAAACGAGATGCGGTGTTGGTTCCGTTTTCTCGGTTAATATATAAACGACCCGAGTAATTAGGGTTTCGGCCCCTTTCGGGCATACTTCAATTAAATTCAACAATTCGCTACAATCTGGGCCCATTTTACGTATAGGCATTTCGATCGATTTCAAAATTATACGTTTCATATCGGAATTTGTTGCTGTGTAAACTTTGGTTAAATTCCGAATTAATTCTGGATTAAACGGAAGCAGGGTTAGGAATAGCGTAAGACAAATGCGAGCTAAATCCTCGGTCCAAACATTTACAATATCATTTCGACCGTAGTCTCGATTGAACATGGAAAGTGGGACACTTGATTTTTCAAGGAAATGAAGCCACTCGACGGCGAACTCGGTTATTCTATCAGTCTGAATTTTATATTCGGTGAAGAGGGAGCAAACATGCTCGATGGCTTTTTCCCGGACCTCTGCATTGTTATGAACCGAGTATCGTAGTAAAACCGAAAGAAATTTTTCTTGTTTGGCGGGTCGTCGAATTACCAAATCTTTAAGCAAGACCATTCCACAATTTGACAGCTCGACTAGTTCGCACATTGCTACTAGATGTTTGATGGCTTCGTCTGAGATGATGGGCGCTTCCAAAAATAATTTTCGTAAAAGTTTTTCCTTTTCTTTACTGTCGGTTACATCGAGCACGCCTACAATCAACTGATCAAGAAGTTGGTTGTATGCGAATTCCGGTTTATTTTCGGATTTGATGTACGAATGCCGGGTGAACCCTTGTAGCAAGCTGTATTCTTCGTAGAGCCAAGCGAATGCCAGATCAATTCGATTCTTGAGATCGCCTACAATGAAATTAACAATTGTATCGCGAATTTGGGTTGAGAATGAGGCTGCAATTACAGTTACGATTCGACGGCGCTTAGCGGCGACTCCACCAATAATGCACTGCTTCTCCGAATTAAGAATTCGTTTAATTGTGCTCTGCAAGAAGTCTTCCTTTGCAGTTTTATTGAGTGGTTTGGTTACCTCTTGAAGTTTGAGCGTCTTGACACGTTGCTTCATTTTTGGAACTATCGACTGCTCACCCTTAACACGTTCGAGTGTTTCACGCAGTTTTTTAGTAGGATCATCTTTTCGAATTTCCTCTTCATCTATAATTTTATCATAATTCATTTCTTGCTCGTCTTTGTTGAGCATATCGGCTACTAAATCGGACGTTTTCTTAGCACCAAGAATTATCGATTTTTCCTCTTCGAGTGTAACTTTAAGGCGCATTGGTGTTTCTTTGGAAATGCATGAGGCACCCGGTCCAATTTTTGTCTCGGTTAGCTGCTCAGACAATAACTCGGCTATTTTCTTTTTAACATTTGCAACGGTAAAATTCGGTATCGGATGATAATTGGTAAGAAAAAAATCTGGTGGTTCGTTTGGTAAAAAATCCATTGCGGCCATGACAAGAGACACCACGAGCTCTGCCGACTTTAAATGCTCGTGTATAAATTTCTCGTTCACTTTATTCGATTTATTTTGCTGTTCAGCGATTTCATCTACATCTATTTCCATTGGACGATCAATTTGTGGTGATGAAGATCTGGGTCGATTATCTTTATTTAATTTTTGTTTCTTTTGTATTCCGGAATGAACGGCGTTATCGGCTGCCCGTTTAGACCGACGAGCTTGTTCTTGTTTATCAAGTTTTGGCAATGCTCTAGCGATTTCCTGATTCATAACACCCAAATCGTTCAGTAATGGAACTATAATGGGTTGAAGCTCAAATGCTGCCGGCATTTTAAGTATGTTGATCAGTTGCATTTTCATATGCTTCTTGACCGAGTTGACTTGAGAATCGGTTAAGGTCGGTGGTAGATTCGAATTTAAATTTTTGATAGCCTCCACAACATTTGTCATAAATGTAGGTCGTAATTTGGCAACAGTGCAAAGAGTTCCCATACATGCAATCAAGTTTACCGACGAAATGTGAGAGGCACCGTGAAATTTAATCAATAGTTCGAAAATATTGACTGCTTCGTCTTCCAGTTTACGACGTCGCACTATTTTTAACGTAAGCGGAATGTCTTCTAGTGAAAAATCATTTTCTCGTTTTAAACTATCCTCATCGGGGGATGTTTGTAATAGTACAACACCTTCTAAAAATTTTATGGCATTAGTCCGGATCCCATCGTTGTCATTATCGATCATATCCAGAATTTGTGCCTTCATCAAACATAGTGTATTCCAAGCGGATTCCATTTCATCGGATATCTCCGGGGCCGAACATATCCATTTTAATGCATTTCGATATACGGCCGCACATGCCTGGATGACTCGCTTCTGTACTTGTGGAGAATCGTCTCGAATAAACATTGCAAGAATTGTAATAACCCTTGGCAATAAATGTATGTGTAGTTTACAAATTTCTTCGATAAACCCAATTACAGCGCGTCGCACATCTTGAACATTTTTTTGGGAGAATGCTAGGATATCGTCGAGATACTCTTCCAAAAGTTCAGCATCGGAATGTAATAACAACTCCTGACATTTTGATACATTTGCAACTACAGTTTTAGAATCTCCCACTGCCGCCTCGTTTAGCCACTCGATAATCTAAAAAAATTAAGTCACAAAATTATAAAAGCAATTTATTGTTTGGCCCCATTGTATATCGACCTAACCTTACTTCTCGCACTTGCGATTTTTTCATCGGTGAAAAGGGCAGCGGTACCCTCCAAAAATGGGGTACGCGCTATTAAACTAGTCATTTTATTATTTTCGTATTCAATTTCGTAATTAACTAGTTAATTATATAGTTATATACAATTTTAATCTATTATTTCACTAATATCACGTAAACAGCGGTCAGCGACAAACAAATATCAATTTTGACATATAAATTTTTTGTGGTGAATATAATATAGTTTCGATTTATTCCGCTAGACTTTATAATTTTCGAATTATAGCACAATTTTATTTTAATAGGTGTCACTAATCTCTTCAAAAAGCGAAGTTTTAATAGATTTCCGTTAAAATGGCGCGCACCGATTTTATATAAAAATTTTCTAAAAATAAAATTTCCATTTATAGCTGTAAAATGAAAATTGTATTTATTTTATTATAGATGTGATGATAAAAATGCAATATTTGTTTTTATTTTTAATGTTTTTCTAAAAATATCCGCGGAGGAACATAATGAAGAGTATATATATGGGAAAATGTGAAATTCAATGAAAATGTGGAAATTGTGTAGAAATTTAAAATTATGTTAAACGTATCGCAGAAACGTCTTATTCTATATTTGATTGAGGATATATTTTGGTTGAAACATTATTGAAACGTGATAAAATTAGAAATTCAGGTATAAATGGCGGCCTATTTAAATGCGATGTTCTATATTTATGTTATACTTAAGCATGACGCAACACAGAATGCGTTTATACGAAGATAAATTTATGTTGTAAAGCAAATACCTATAGCTACAATGCCTGTAGATGCCTGAATTACGTATTAACGATAAACATCATCATAATATCATAAACTCGATTTGCATAGTAATAATAATATGAAGTTTTTACAGATCATTACTGGCCCGTATCGTATTAAGAATCTGGTTCCATCGGTTTCAACTCTGAGCTCGTTCTTTGTTTTGTTCTAGACACCCAGAATAAGCATGCAGAAGATTCTTACATCTGCGAATGATGAGAGAATTAATGCAATCAACCCTTAGCAGATCAGTTTATTTTAGTGACAATTCCTCATTAGATGGTTCTTCTTGCACATCTCCAGAGTCTTACGCGGGTGTTTCCAAGTTGACAACAATTTTATGACGAAAAAATATGTTAGCCACAATAAGATCATATGCGATTGCAAATTACATCATGCTTGGTTCTTTCCCCATTGTCGGTCGCTAGTTCGTGTTGGGAGTATAGAGATCATCCAAATTAACTTATAGTTTTGAGACACAAAGTTCACATAGTTTTGGGTATAGATTTATTTCTAACAAGTGTTTTTTGTTAAGGATGCGAGTTAGATCAGCGACAACGTTTATTTAGTCACCTCCTACGACAAGTTTTACAAATTGTGGTCGAATTCTACGGAAATCATTCTAGTTTACGATGAATATTAACCCCTCTACAACAGGGGCCACTCGATTTGCATATATATCCATTATAAGCGGATCTAGCCCCGATTTTCGATCGAATAAACCTAAATCACAATAACAATAACCTTTGTGTATATATAAAGTTCAACATCACCCCTTATACATATTTATGAAAATAGTTTATGCTAATTTTGGCCCTAAAATCGATAAAACATAAAAAAAACGTCTTAACTTTTGAAGGGTTAACTGAAACGTAACCAACTATTTGATATACTGAAAAGGCAGTATCGTGCAACGAAACTAAAGATAGAAACAGATGATATAATATATGGTATGACGACTGTAGGACACGCACAGTGATACCCAAATTTTCAAATCAACAAATTGTATCGAGTCATTGTATGTATGTACAAAAATAAACAAATCCAAATTCTATTATCGAAAAAGTTAAGTAAAGGATATCCAGCTCCCCGTTCTATACCGCATGTTATATTATAGTATCGTCCTTATTATATAGAGCGAACGTTTTCAATTTTAATCGAAAATTTCGTACCCAAATCCTATCTCATCTACAAAAAAAAAAGGATACAACTTTTTTTCCCTACATACACTCACATAATCATGATTATATCGATTTAAGGATATATAGCCCTTTTTGTTCAAGAGGATAATAATGCAGTACGATTTTATGGCCAACCCTCACGCGTACTCTTCATCCCATATTTATCTCGCACACCGTAAAATTATAACAAAACACAAATTTTCATTTCCAATTTTCACGTAAATTTTACTTGTGCACAAAAAAATGAATCAACTCGACGACGACGACAACGACGTAAGGAAACTTTTTGCTGGACATGACCAGAATATTTTAATTTTATAAAAACGAAAAAAAAAAATTGAATAAAATATATTGGTTTTATACGTACAACAACAACAACAACAATATGGAGGCAAGCATAGAAAAAAATGCGGCACTCACACGGAATCATAAATTATATTTTATCGTAAGCCTGACCCCTTTCTGCACGGAATCACAATAATATAAGACGCAATCACAATAATATAGCAAATATATTATTGTGATTGCGTCTTAGCAAACTAAACTAACTGGCGAATGAACGAACTAACAACGTATTGAAACGTGAAGAGTTTTGTAATAAGAAAATAAAAAAAAAAGAATTTGCAATTTGAGTAAATTGGATCGTAAAAATTGGTCGTGATGTGCTCTCGGTACAGTCATAGGCATTTAAAATTGCATAATTACCTGAAATCGAACTAATTCAGAAAAGTTTGTCAGTTTATTTTTTTCGTACATCATTGATACCCCCTCTTCGGTAGCTTTTATGCGAAGTATAGAAGGGGGCTATCTTAGTAAATATTCGCTACAGTAAAACCTTTAATACGCAACCGATTGGAGAAGCCCAACCAATTGGAAGATGCTGTGCTCCAGAGGTTTTCAATATGGAAGAGATATAAATCTCCAGTGAGTAATGGCTAGCGAGTATACAATAATTTTCATTCACATCGGGCTGCTGAAGTTTTGTAGTTGTTGAAATTCCTCTTAAAACAATCCATTAGAACCTGTTTCTGTTTATACATGACTTTTTCTGTAGGTTCTATAATCTTACCTGCACACCAACGGTATGTGTTATGACGATAAACTTTATAGCATAAACTAAATCGTCTATCTTAACACTATTTGCTTTAGTAAAGCAGACCCTATTTTGCATCCAAATATGCTAAGTAATGCCTTGGGGTCAGAACAAACTTAATCGCCAATAAATGTGCTTACTCCTTTGAAGTCTTTAACCATAGTTCTAGTGATTTGTCGAAAAGCACCTGCTTCTGGCAGTGGAGTGTGTCAATTGAAGCGACCTATACAGAAAAATCGACTAGTGTGATGATACCGAATTTTCCCAACCGTTGAAATTTTTCATCGATTTGATCGCTTCATAGGCTACATAGGTCACTTGACTCGATAAAATGATGTTGTTCCTGGTTTTGTATGTAATGTGTATGTATTGGGTTTTAGAAGACAATCTCAAGTTATCAGAAAAAACACTCTGACATTTCTTTTTTGAATTTTAAATGGCGGGAACCTGCGAACTGATTGATTGATTGATTTAATCTTGCAATTACTGATACGAAACCTGTTCCTGATTTCGTAACCTCCTGACCTCTTGTGTCTTGAATGATTGACTCTGTTCTGGTTGTGTGTTGAATTAGTTTGTTTAGATTGATTTTTGTATGCTCCTTGATGTTTAACAGCGTTAACGGAACTTGTTCTAGGTTGAGAAAGTCGTAGCATTCGACCCAAAGCTCAAGAAAATGATAAGAATTTGCATCGAAACAAAACTCCGAATTTAATTGGATAAATAGTGTGTTTGCATCAGATATTGAGGTTACGTTTTTTTGAAGCGCCTTCTTGTTTAGTAAAATTTTTAATAGCTATGTACTTTGAAGTAATTCGTTTACTTTACCTACTGAATGCTCCTGGAGTTTCAAGACATTTGTGATTTCTTCAAAAAATTGTTTAGTAGCTGGATCCATGATTTTCTTATACAATTTTGACAAAAACACAAAATAATAGATGGCAACTATCTTTGCTACCACGTCGATACTTTTTTTATTCCCAAACTAATCCCCAGCAGCATCCACTACTTTTGTTTCATCCTCTATGTAATAAAGTAAGCGGGCTTACGCTTCGTCTGAAGCTTACTGAAGTCTTTGCCTCTTGTAAAACAACTAATATATAAGGTTACCCAATAAGCAATTTCATTTTGAATAGCCTGCTATTTGGGCAGCTGTAAATTTTGAAGCTGTTATGTTTTGACATTTGTCAAGTAAAAACTAAGCCATAACTGAAAATGGTACGATACACGCTTCAACAACGCATTGAAATTGTTAAAATTCACTACAAAAATGGTGAAAATTTTGTAGTCGTATTTCTCAAAACTAAAGCACTTTTTGGTCGTCGTGAATCACCTCCTAGGCCGCAATAGTAAAACTGATAGAAAAATTTGAGTTGTTGGGACAAGTTAGTGATGTGAAGAATCGAAAGCACAACTGAGAATATTACTGCTGTAGCCCGTAGTGTTAAAGAAAACCCAGGTTTTTTGATTCCTCGTCGATCTTTAAAATTAGACACAAGGACAACATTACACCGTATTTTGCATAAAGACTTAGGTCTTAAGGCTTTTAAAGTTCAGTTAACACATAAAATCAAGCCGTTTGATCACCATAAACGTGGTATCTTCGCTGATTGGGTCCTTCAAATGCATCAAAATGATTCGGATTTTCATCGAAAAATCATCCTTAGTGATGAAGCCCATTTTCACCTCGGAGGCTACGTTATTAAGCAGAATTGTCGCATTTGGGGCTCAGAAAATCCAAGAATGATTGTTGAAAAGCTTCTCTATCCTCAACATGTCACTGTTTGGTGTGGTTTTTGGGCTGGCAGTGTGATTGGACCTTACTTTTTTCGAAAATGAGGCTGGTGCAACTATTACGGTGAATGGATTGCGCTACCGAGCTATGATTAATGATTTTTTATGGCCGAAATTAGAAGATAATGATGTAAAAGACGTTTATTTTCAGCAAGATGGCGCTACGTGCCACACAAGCAACGAAACAATCGCAATTTTTCAAGAAAAGTTTCCTGACCGTGTTATTTCTCGAAGAGGTGATCACAATTGGCCACCGAGATCTTTTGATTTAACACCTTTAGTGTTTTTTCTTTGGGGTCACGCGAAAGATAAAGGTTATGCCAATGCTCCACAATCGATTCAAGACCTTAAAGATGAAATTCGTGAAGTTATCGTGGCGGCCATTTGGCTAATATCGTTTTCAAATTTTAATTGCATACCTTCCTCTTTACAATGAAATAAACATTCATTGATTTCTATTAAAAAATACTTGTTTGTTTAATATCAAAATGAAACCTCTTATTGGAAAACCCGTTGTAACCGTTTCCTAAATGAAGTGATAAAACTGCTTCTTCGAATTATCTTCCAATTGCTTTGTTGTGGACCTTATCCTAAGTAATGGAATGTATATAGTGAATTTTCACATTATGAACTATCTCGAAAGGTCTTTACCCGATTTTCTTTATGAGTTACGTAAGAATCGCTCTTCAGACTATCTTATTGCCTTATTAAGTCGCTGTTGGTGGATCTCTTAGATATTTTTAAATTATTTGATAGAGTATGCCATCACTAATGATGATCACTAATATTTGGTCATTAAACCTGGTACCATGATACTGCATTGTCTGATTCAATTGAGTATGACTATGGTCTCATGAGATTTTGAATGACTCACTTCTGTCTTTCGTTGACAAGGTGATCAAATGGGGCAGATCTACTAGGATATAATCCACAAGAATTCAAAGCTGTCTTTTTACATATTATGTCCATAATACTATTCAGTACTATTCGATTAAGAACCACTGCACTAGAATCGATGTCGTGATTAATTAGGGCGTTATTATAGTAATCTCATGAGTATTTCAACTCTTTCGTTTTAGTTTTTCTATATAGTGTACACACACACACACACACACATCCATATGTACAAGACATGACTTTTGATTAGTAACCAACTCAAGTAATCAACATTTAATTTATATTTTGTACTCGTTCGTTTCGTTTCGAACCAAAATTACTCATATTTCGTTAATTCAAACTATACGAGTATACATACCATAATTTGATCACGACATGAAAATATACAAAAAAAAAATTTAAATCGTCCGTATACACACACATGGTATATGCACGTTTTTACCGACATGAAAATATTGTGAATTTACAAGAGATGTTCGTAAATTGTATAATACGCGAATGCTCGTATATTAAGACGTGCTTCTTGCAACAAAAATGGTTTACAACCGCAAGGTAATGATATATTTAACATTTCTCCATACGCTACACTTATAATACGGTTGTTGGTATATGAAACGTTAAAAAATGAAAGTTTTCAACCGCACGTTTTTGTTGTTGTTACTGTTTGATTGTTTAAAAACTCTAACGTTTCCGGTATACACATTTGGCTACTTATATTTTACGTATTATACCAGTATCTCGAGATATTTAAAAAGTCGGGAATTTAACAAATGTATGTACATATAAACATGTTGAAGATCAGTCTGTACAGTGACCGCGCGCGGTTAATTGTTGACGGAGAATGTTGGAATTTTAATGTGGATAACGTGTTTGAATGCGACTTGATTATGAATGAGGGGTGAGCTCGTGCGTACGTGATTTTGACAGAAAACAAAACCAAAAAAAGGTATTTTTATAATTTGGCATTTTATAAGATCACTGATAATAAATTCGACCGTAAAGGTCGATGTCGCTTTAGTATTATATTAGATATAAAGCTTTTATCGGATAATATAAGGTAATATAGGAAAATAAGGTAATTAAGCGGTTAGATGACTGGTTTGACTTTATTAAAAATATCACCAATGGAAAAACTGGCTTCCGGCATGGGCTGAAGCAACAGCTCCATGGTCAAAAAAAGTAAACCAAATATTTAAAGACTATACATTGCTTTAATAGGGATGTAGACTTTTTTTTCACGAAAACATGGTAGGTTAAAACCCAATGATGGTTGGGGTCAAATAAATGCCCATTCACAATGGTTTTTTGCCAAAAAAGATTAAAATGATTACACTCCCAAATCTTGTGCATGTCGGTGATGACAGTTCCCAGGACACTCAGCAATACTCAGTCTCACTGGATCATATATAAATTATATACATAACACCTTTTTTGGATTGACGTATTGGTGTTCTAATATGTCTCCATTTTAGCTTCCAATAGATCTCATCATCGGTGGAACCATTGTCCAGCAGCACCAACTCATTTCCATATAAAAAGTTGATTGCAATGCCTTATTTAAGTGTTCAGCAAATAATTGGACTTTTAATGAAACACTTTTGGCCCACTTCTCATTGTCCATTCATTTATTGATACAGTTATATCAGTTTTACTTGTTTCGCAACCCTTTTGACAAGTGACGTGATACCAAATCTTTCATCAAAATAGACTACCATTTTACATTTTTAACATTTTTAAGTTTTTAATCTATTTAAAGACACTAGTTTTTTCTTGTTGGTGGAAGAAGAATCTTTAAGCCCTTCACAATCTTGCAAGTGTGTCGGATTCTTCCCGACTAAACTGTAAACTCTAGTTTCTTTTGCCATTAGCCTCGTATAGAACTATACTTATTTTATAAATAAGTATTATTTCACTAAGCTGGCTCAGCTCAAGCGTTCCTGGCTAGTCCTCTCTAAGTGTCGTAGTTTGTTCATAATTTTTGAATTCATACTACCATTTTCTTCGTTTCCTCAGACTCAAGCGCACATTCGATAATATTTTTTGGTGCTAGGCCAACTCCCACTGCCCTAAAATGGTCAGATCTTTCATTACCAATCGGTGATCACCTCATACGTTTGGCATTATTCGCAATAAATAATTCGCGTTCCACAACGTAGGAGCTAGCACCGCCCCTTGTGGTTCTTTTTTGGTTATATGATAACCAGTCTCTTGTGCCTTTCAAAGGCTCGTTAATTTATCGAATTTTGCATATTACCCAATCAATCCTTATTTTTCCTTTGGATATGTCTTTCTTTGCTATGGCTTAGAAGGCTAACCAATTCCATTTGTGGTTTGGGATTGTTCCCCGTGCTTTCCAGTTCTAGCAAAATATCTCTTTTCGTAGTTTCGCGAATATGAATAACTTTTTCCTCCAAACCAGTAAGTTCTGTATTCGCCATCCCTTTGTTTAGCACTTCAGAATACGATTCAGACTTTTTTTTAATCAAAAGCGCATCGAGTAGAGGTGGTCATTTTTGATTTCTTTCCTGTATTTTTACTGCTACATTTTGCCTTTTTGGTTTATTTCCCACTGCTTCTTTCTCCAATTCTCTTTCTGGTTCTAGGGCCGGCTCCAAATTTGTGCGAGTTCGAGCATTTGTTGAAATGCGTTTTTTGTAAAAACTGATGGCCAGTCCTGGAGCATTGAATCTCTTTTCCTTTTAGCTGCATTAGAAGCGTCCAGCGTTTCACTTATCCCTTTACCATGAAATGCCAGCTGGTTTTAATCTCCGAACAATCTCCGATGTTACGTGTAGACTCGCATCTTCACAATCCTCCTTGAGATCCACCTTGGATTTTCCGAATTTTGGTCCTCCTCATTGAGTTTTTCTAACTCCTTTTCATTTCATTACAGAATAGTTTGAACAACCGAACCATCTTCTTGATTTCGCCATGCCCATCGTTCCTAAATCCTTCTCATATTCGAACAGGTTGTTTATCTGCTTTTTAACTGCAACATTTGGACGTTTGAACTCAATTATTTTGTCTTCTTTTACCTAGTCCTCATTTAGATCAGGAAGTGAGACGGCGGCAGATATAACTATTTCTGTAGTTTTTCCTGGAAAAGGCCACCCAAATAGTTGGAAACCAATTCTCGTAGCTTGATCCAAATTTGGCCATTCCTTGATTAGCTGAACTAAACAAACTAAACGAACTATGCTTCGGCAGCTTAGTTTCATACTGTTGAAATATTAGGGTCTTTGAATTTCGACGAGTGAGAGCCTGCTCGCTTAAAAATAAACTTGATGACTAAAAATTACAGACAAAAATAAAATCGTTCCACTTGGGTGTCTTGAAAAGTGGCTGCGTTAAGCCCTATACTTGAAAAAGGCGAAAAGCATGTGACCTAGCTCTCCTTTGCACAAGTCTCCTTTGACAATCAAACACTGATCAAGATTTTTTGCAAAGGATCATTCTTTCTAAATATATTACAAAATAATTCGTGATGCACATCAGGTTTTCTTGGATTTCTAACAAGCCTATATGATGCCATACATCAGTATGACTTATGGTTTGCTTTGCGATATCTACTAAGAATATGAGAACAATCTTTTCGTTTTCTGAACTGCTCATTGTTCCAAGCTCATTGAAATGCCAGCGTTCATTGCAGAATTCGTACTATCATCCGTAGCCTTTTCCATCTTACTTTAGGTACAGGGAATCTTTTAACTCCCGTTCCACTGCCTTTTCAATATTTTATTTGTTCCTAACCCTGTATTTTGGCGTGTAACGTATACATGCCGCAAAAATTCGTGCAATATTTTTATCTTTATAATGTAAAATTTCTGACGTTGTTTACGGGGAAGACGGATAACAAGTATATACTTATACTTTTGACACGGTTGAATCTGGTGCTTCTACTGATAGTAATGCTGTTCCAATATTTTGTTATAGTTGTGGGAGTTAATCTTTAGTTTAAGGTCCTGGAAACTCATGGTTTCGAAACATTTTCCTCTTTTGAAATGTGAAACACCCTGTATGTGCATGTTTAAAGTTGATTTAAAATTTATTGTCTTGTATACTAGGGTAGTATGTGCATAGATGTGTAAGAGATCTTGATGATGGATTGCAAAACGAAACATAATTGATTTTATATTTTGTTGAGTTTAGACACGGACTGCCAAGGGCATATACTTTCAAATTAACTTCTTCAATATTTTATACGTATACCTCATCCCTATAATATTATAAATTTATAATCACAACTCTCTTATCACCAAGTTGTTACATACAAACACAAACACATACTTAGTACTTACAATGCGATATGAAGAGAGTAAACAAGATTTTTTTTTTGAATTTTTAATTCGTCTTATCGCCGTTGGCATTTCATTTTAAAAATATATTTATAATTGATAAGCACATATAATCAGCAAGTGACCTGATTGATATACATTTTGGTTGATATACATTTCGGTGTATATGTGTGTGTTACATATTAGCACATATACAATAATGTTTGTTTATTTTTTATTTTTTCAAAACAGGCTGATAATAATGATGTATATCGAATGGCGCTGATGATGATTATGATGAAATCATGCAGTTTAACGATGCGAGCGCCCGGTTATCATTTAAACATTTTTATTTTGGTAGTGAACAACAATATGGTTGATAACGAAAATACAATATGGCGGTTTATAATTTTAAAAGTCAATTGTATAATGTGATAAAAATCCCGCTATATATATATATATATATATATATATATATATATATATATATATATATATATATATATATATATATATATATATATATATATTTGTATGATAAATGTTCTAATTTAAAAAAATAAAAATAAAAATTTAACGATACGCGATTATTTTAAATGGTTCGAATACGTCATACGAAGCGGGCGTTGATAAGAGCTCAAAGAATCGCGTGGTAATTTATTTAAACGTATATATTTATAAATAATAAAATGTGTATACACACACAGCTGATAAGATAACAGCGACCCTCACATTTTTTGTATATGTACACATTAAACATTTTACAAATATATGGTTTTATTATTATAATATAGATACTCGCGCGGTTAGTATTTTAAATAGCCGCGCGTTGAGATCAAGTGTTTTGGTTTCTTGTTGATTCTTTTTTACACAGCGCCTGCCATTGACTTTTAAGAGTACACGTATTCCGTATATAAATATTTATCGCATTTTAACATCATTCCCACAGACCAACGTCATCAAGACAATGTATATAATATGTACGTTGATACGTATATAAATATGTACTCGTATATAAGACAAAAATAATAATCGTAAGACGATGAATAAGAGATCGCGATCGCGCAAAAAAATAAAAAACCACAAAAAAGTTGTACTCGAACCGGTTATGTTTCTTTCTTTTCGTATGATAAATTTGTTGTTTTACGTAATTTCTTTAAGAGAGAACCAAACTGGATTTAAAAGTTATTTTTTTTTTTTTGTATATTTAATACTCGTATACATGTTGTGTCTTGTTCAAAATTCAAGAAACTGTATTATATATGTATGTACGAGTAGTTGCTGAAATAAGTAAGAATTAGCGTAATTTTTTATTTTTTTGCATTTGCTTAAAAATGAAATGAAACTTTGCCTTCTCTTCGTATTTATAGTCGCAGCCACGTTATCTGTCGTTAAAACCAAAGGAATATGTATGAAAATATGTAAATTTACAGTTGTAAACTGTAAACGGTTTGCATGAAATTTAACGTTATATAAATGGCTATGACTGGTTTTAGTGTTCTCCTGATTTTAAATTAAAAATTTAGTGATAGCGACGTTGTTTCAGTTTATTGCATGTAGAATTGAGGAATTATTGCTGTCGGGGACACGTGTCCTTTTTTGTTTCTTGCAGGTTTATTTGCTCTTCATTTATCTCCAAGAAAGCGTCCTAGTTGAGAATTTTTAATTTGTGAGTGGTTTGATATTTTCACAGTCCTCTCACGGTTATAGTCCTCAAAAATCCCGATTGTTACATAAACAAAAAATTAACGAGGTCTGGTATTTTATTTCTATCAGTTAGATTAATATGTTAAGTGCTTCCTGAATGGTAGTTGCAACTATTTCTTGCGTCTTGCTTTGAAAATTCTTTTTTCTATATGAGTTGTATGTCTTGAACCCCAAAGTTTTTTTTTTAGATCCTAGTGATCTAAAGAGTAAATTAGAATCTTTCTGGTTTATATTAAGTCGTTGAAGGCAGTAGATAAAAGTTATACTGTATTCATATTTTAACTACCCTGAGCAATTGGTGCAGTGGTTAAGGCTGAGGTATTTGGGTTGGGAGGTACGGGACTAGATTCCCAATGGGCAGGAAACATAAAAAGTATTTTTTATCACTTGGATATGATCAGAGATGACGTTGAACACAGCTAGAATCTTTGACAATTGTTCAGTAACCTTTTCGTTACATTTTTCCTCCGTTTAAGTTTTAGTTGGTTTCTCCCTTGAAACCTTAGAGTGTTGAGGAAACTGGCACATTTTATTTTTTAACCTTTTATGTTGTTTGGCTTCTCTATAGTTTGAAGGATGTGTCCTTTATATTTCTGCATGTGGTTGATTCCTGGGAATTTGTATTAAGGTATTAACGTCTTATTCTTTCTTAGTGGATGTATTTTAACCCTCACATTGAGAATAGCTTTGATGGAGAAGGTATTTTGAACTTCCTGCATATTTGATAAAAATCAAATATGCAGGAAGAGTGGGAGTCCTTTTTTTTGCGACTTGATTGTTCTTTCTCGTTTTAGAACATTTACTTCATCTAATATTTGCAGATTTTTTTCCCTCTAGATCTTTCATAACGGCATCTTTTACATGTTGGGTGAAACATTAAATCTGGGCTTTCTTATACCGTGAATGGTACTTTCTTTTCTATTTACCCGCTGCTAATCCAGTAGGGGCATCCCAATATCCATCAACTGGAGACGTGCTCGATAGGAGACCTGCAACTTTCCCGGGACAACGATGGCTGGATCTCAGCCTACTATATACAGTAGCAAGAGTCCTTCAACACGAAACGCTATAGATGCAAGCAAATAAGGACTAAAGGTTACTATAGATAGTAGTGCTCTCAATATTTGTGCCAGTCGTGGAAACTATCAAACTTTAAACTGCTTTGCTAAACGAATTGCATAAAAGGACATTTATAGTCTAAAACTAACTGGAGCTAGCCAGGAAAAAGTACAGCTAAAAGATCCCGAAACCGGTGAAACTAAATATTGACAATTCTGATAGAAGTAAGATTTTGAATTATACTGAATTTCTTATCAATACTGTTTCGTGTCTGGACTTCTCATCGGATCACACGTCAGTCCTCATTACTTTAGGTACAAAGATGGTAAATAAAAAGGAACTCTCGATATTATAAATTTTAAATTCTTAGAAGTAAAACCAGCAATTCAAAAAGAGTTAAATGTTGAAAGGCTCCTGCGGCTATGACCTACTCACAGGAGAAATTTTACAAGACTTTCATATACTATTACGATTTCCAGACGATACGGCAGTACTTTCAGCACTTGTAAATGTCATCAAAGCGACAGAGGTTTTGCAAGACAATATTAACGATTTGAAAGTTTGGATGGCAAAATGGTAATAAAATTGAATAAAGGCAAATCAAAGCGTGTGACATTTACAATGACGAGAGGCATTTTGCTAACTTGGCGAAAACATATATGAATGTGATAAAAGCAATTGGGATTAAAAATGATAAATATATACTAGGTTTTTTAGCAGAATATACTGGTGACGAGACCTAATCCGAGCAGGTTATTTACTTGCGAACAAAACTGTGAAATTTATACCATAAATCGAAAATTTCAAAATGGTTAGACCATCAAAACTTTTAAACTGCTGGGAACTTTTCAAGTTGATTCACTATTGAATTCGCTTGCGCCCGTTCGAATTGCGTTTCCAT
This sequence comes from Tipula confusa, assembly GCA_963556175.1. Lineage (NCBI taxonomy): Eukaryota > Metazoa > Arthropoda > Insecta > Diptera > Tipulidae > Tipula > Tipula confusa. The sequence continues at coordinate 218,126,893 of OY744476.1, forward strand.
GTAAACTATGTCATATTCTTTGAAATCCTTGTTCGTGGTTTTTTAGTGACAACACAAACCTTATATTTTTACACCATTTCTAAATGTTTTCTCCTGTAGCTGACTCATTAAAATCTGTTTTTAACTTTGTCCGATGGTTTGTTGATGCCAAAATGTGCTCCTGTTTAATGATGATATATATCCGCTTTTATGGGATGCATTGGTTGCAATACCTAATTTTTGATGTTTTTTCCGTCGGCCGAAAACAGACGTTGCATATGAAACTCATTTTAAGATTGGTTCAATAGACTAATCTTTTGATTAACTAGTCCATCGTTCATGGATCAAACATCCAGCATACCATAAATCTCAACAGTTTTTTACTGTCCGTGATGCTGTATATGATTCCTCGCATAATTGATGATTTCTTCCTTGACGTATTTTATCTATTCTCGTTTCTTTTGTACTGATGAGCATGCACTCGATCCAGTTTAGCCAACATGATACAAGGGAGCGCTTTAATACTTTGTTTCCTCCATCTGTGGATAGAAATAATCCAAATAATATATTTTCTATAATTGATTAAACATTCATTATTGGTACGACTTACCACACCGGGGGACGATTCTCGGCTAACAAATGGTATAGACGCATTTGTTAGTCGATGGTGGAAAAATAAATAATTTAAATAGTGCAAGTGGAATTTTTCAGTCAAGTTTAGTGTTATAGGGTATTTAAACGTATAAAGTTTGTTTATAGTGTAGTGAAAGTGAAAAACAGAAGAAAATTAATAAAATAAATGATTATTTTCTATTTGGACGTGTCAAGTAATGACATGGCAGCAAGTGGTAGAATTAATCGATCAGCTTAGTAGCAAAGACACAATTGATGTTTTTATTCACCAAATCAAACATTGAACTTAAAATGTACACTAGTGCAAATATACATGTGCATTGATAGGAATTGTTAACAAATTTTATAAGATATGTATTATGTTTTTATATTTAATTTTATTTGTATATTTAAAAAAAAATTTAATTTGACAATTTAATTTAATTATTATTATAGAATTATTACGTTATATTATTTTACACATTTTTTTAGTTTTGTTATTGTTGTATAAATTCGAGTGTAATTTTGGTTGTTCCTTTAAGCACGGCGTTGCGTTTATGTGCAGTTTACGAAGGCTTTGTAATGCTCGTGCTCTGTTCGTGGCCGTTTCACTGAAGGCTTGGTTGAGTTCGGTCGTTTGAATTTTCTTCAGTATTTTTTTCATAAGAGATGGTTCAACATTTATTGGCATTTGTCATATAAAAACGGTTAATTCAATTGAGTTGTACTGTTTGGTCGGGTTTTATTGAATCTAATTTGTGTTAGTTTTGGAGTTTCCTGTTAGGTAAAGCGTATATAAGGTTGATTTCGGCGATCATGTGACACATTTGTCATATAAAGGCGGTTAATTCAATTAAATTGTACTGTTTAATCAATTATTTTAAAATCTAATTTGTATAAATTTTAATGTTTTGTGTCAAATAAAGTGTATATAAATTAGATTTTCGGCAATTATATGACGTATTTGTCGTAAAGCGGTAAATTCTAATTAATATTATATTATTTTATAATTTTTATAATTTCATATTTTTATAAATGTAATAAATTAATTAATTGTAAATTTCAGGCAAAAACTAACAGTCCAATTTATTACAGCCCGTGGTTTGCAGAAATTATATTATTAATTAATTAATTAGTATTTTCAGAGTCATTAGTAATTTTCGGGCATAGTAAGTTATTACAGCATATGGCTTGTAGGAATTATATTATTATATAATTATGTTATTATATTAAGAATTGATTAATTTGTAATTTCAGATTAAAAATTAATTCAATTTATTACAGCCTACGGCTTAGAGCAATTAGTTAATTAATGGATTCTGTTTTCAGGGAACCTTTGCAGATAACAGATGAATGGTAGCACACTAGAGTTGCTGACAAGGGATGCCCAAATGCAAAGCAGTTCAGTAAAATTGCGATTGTCTTATGCTAACAGTAGTTCGAATATTAGCTACCGGGAAACCGGACCAATTCTGTTATTACTGCCATACCTTTCCTTTCCCTACCCCAACAAAAATTTACTAACTATGGGCCACCATGGTGTCTGTAACCGGGTCGATCTCAATAATTTAACTAATATCCTGCCTTATCCTTCCAAGTTTATGTAAAACAGGTGTACGGTGGGCCCGGCCATATATCCGGGAGATCCTGCTTAATGCTTGGTGATACATTCTAAATGAATGAATCAATCAATTATTGGTACGACTTACCCCACCGACACAGTTAATCGTTAACTTCATTACGACTCAGGCTGTACTTGAATCTATATATAACACATAAAAACATTGCATTAAATTAAAATAGAAAGGATATATCGTATAAATAAAAAATACATAAAATATGTACAAGAAGTAATTTTTCCTGGTTTTCATTTTTCTTTTGTATATAATACTACGTATAATAAATATATTTTCATCCCAATGTAAAAATAGAAAAGCAAAACCATCGTTATATTTCCATCGTATGCATTTGTATTAGTAAAGGAAAATCACATGATAAGTACATAGTAGAATAGACATAACAAAATGAGATAGCACGATATATATATTTATATTCATACATACATACAAAACCAAAAGCACGTCCCAGACCCTGGCCAACTTGTGTAAAAAAAAACAAACAAATTCAATCGATATTTGAATTTGCAGCGCAACACACATTTAGATTCTCGTATACATATATATTTTGATACCGTGTGTGTGTTATATAAAATAATAATATAGATTTTCCGTTCAGCAGAGTCTACTCAGGTAGAGTCGTTTTTTTTATAAATTCATAATCCGCCATGTTTGAAATGAAATATGTTGCGTCGCCATAGTTACCGCCGGGGATTGCCTTCTTTTCCGTAGTTTCAAATACGACTATATACACATTTTTATCGCGTTTTAGTTACACAACAACAAAAACGTTTGTTTTCTCACACAGATTTTCCGAGCATTTCCCAATGCTCTAAATTAAACGATTTTTTCCCAATGTTATATATATATATATATATATATATATATATATATATATATATATATATATATATATATATATATATATATATAAAGCGCTCAGTTGTGTGGATGTGTATGTAAAGCAGGACTATTATATACCTAAACGTTTATTTCTGTATTTTGCGCGCGCAATCAATAATATTGGATCAGTGTTTTAATGGAAAAGAAGGAAATTCATTTAAAAAATAAAATTGAAATTGATAGTAGTAAATATAGTAATGTAAATAGTCATGAAATAAAGCTCAATAAATTACGAAATAAAGCAACTTTAATATTGGCAGGAGCTGTTTTGTTGAAAAGGCCATGTTTGAATATATATTTTTTTGTTATTTTGAAATGTTAGTCACAAAAGCGCATTTTCATTAGATGTGGAACTGTATTGTGTTAAAATGGTTTTCTTGAGTGGAATTTTATCGGGGTAACCGTTGTTACAGTTTTTCAAATTTCAGTTTGAGTTGCATCTATTATCACTCCAAAATTCTTTGGTAGAAATTTTTCCAAAATTTACTAGTGTTTTCCGGGTGATGAGCATATTTGAAGAAGAATATTGGTTTCTCTGCTGTGAACTGCTTGGAATTATACTTCGTTACCTTCTCGCGCAGATAATATAATAATGAACATCTATGTGCTTTTTTTGGGTAAAAAGCTCTTTTCTCCTATAACTGGAAAGCTCCTTTGTTGCTACAGTGTATGATAATAGGACATTTCCTTTGCTCTAGCAACTCCTGATATATACTTCGCTACCAAATTGACTTTCGCGTTATTAAAGACAGTGTTGTAGACTTTGTTACAGACAGTGCAATTTTAGGTTAATTCTTTCACGCCTAAGAAATTGCTTTACCTTGCCGTTTGAAAACCTATTCTACTGTCGAGTACCAATCTACTGAATCGCTGGCCCAATATGAAATGCCATAACCTTGCATAATTTCATTTTCACTCTTAGAATAGATTGTATATCTGATTGCGATACCTGGGCAGTGAACAGAAAGCTACTTGATAAGGTACAGCCTTTATTGATTCACGATCTGATTGATTTTTCTGATGTTAGAAAAAATCAAGAATTCGTCAACGTATACTGCCACAGTCAACATCTTACTTCCATCGATAAGATCTAAACGATGATTTTAAACGCGAATTGAATGCTTAAGCCCATATAATGGTTGCTTCAGACAACAATCTCGTTGAGTATCATCATTTAACTTTTTAGGCTTAATCATATAGATTTCTTCTATATGATTAAGCCAGTGTCTCTGTTTTAATTATCATTTGCTGTTGTAACCATTGCTTCTTCCTCCACTTTATTGTTATTATCTTCTAATGGGTTAAAATGTTAAGACAATTGGGTATAATCAATTACCTTCGTTCGATTTGTCCTTCATGCCGTGAAGTCATTTTGTTTTGATTTTTGAATTGCGAGAAGTTAGATAACTCCTTGTTGCAGTACTCCATCCGTTTGTGATCCTTTTCATTTTCCGCAAAAGCATGCCATAAATTGAAAATTTCCAAAATTCTTAAAATACTTGATGTAAGCCTATCAAAACTATTAGGCTAATCAAAACTGTAAAATGTATGCCATAATTCAAAAATTTTCAAAATCCAAAATTTACATGATGAAATGAAAATTTTTTCCATAAACGGAAAATTTTCAAAATTCAGAAAAAACTTTTTATTTTATGGTTGTTTTTGACAGTCATACGAACAACTTAACTCCTTTCGAACAGTGACACAATTTTTATTTGAAAAAGGACGAATTATGGTACCATTGTTGCTAACATTGAAAATTCCAAATGACTAAACATTTGGAGGAGCCCGTGGCTAGTCTTCATAGATTACATTTGAGAAAGACAACAACAAATCATCTGTTAATATTATTCCAAACTATTGGAATATCCAAATACGAGCTCCTAAAAAAATATTGCTTCCAAATGTCTGTCCTGAACTGTCGCAATCTCAAGTAAGACGATCAAATTTACTTTCGGTTCTATAACAGTCTTATGCTTCGCAATTTCAACCGTCAAAACAACCAAAAGGCTCAAATGTTCGTCAAATCTACAGATGAAGCATCAGCTACGATCTTACTCCCTCTTGATGTCACGAATGTACTTCTTAGTCGAGCAGGCCGCTTTGATGTTGACTACATTAGCCTTGAATCGGTGTGGTTCGGTAAAATGTAAAAGTGTTTACCAGCTTTACGAAGGAATACTTTATGCCTTCGTCATTACATAGTTCCAGCCATCCTGTATTGCCATAGAAGAAAGTTTGATTCGCCGATTGAAATAAAATAATGAAACATCTTTTTGCATCCCTCTCTCACTGGGAATGAAACTCGGTATCTCACGTCCAAACGGCTTGTAATACAAGGTCTGTATTACCCTTTAATATATCCTTTAGTTTTCTGAAAGGAGGTGAGCTTATCGCAGTTTAATGAACGATGTTACGAACCAGGTATAAAACATTTTAAACATCTTGAAGAGCTTATTATACACGTATAACGATTTAAATGCAAATTTGGTGAGAATCAAAGTCGAGTTCGATTAGCCGAACATTTAATTTCCATACACGAACATCTTATCGATTTTGCATATAAAAATCTCCAATAAAAGCTTTGATTGGCACTTCGGGCATAAGTATTTGGTTCATAAGTATATTATCGGTCGGCACCACAGCCCAACCGATAAATTAGGATAACAATTGATTCAACAACTATGTCCTGATTTGAGGTTTGGAAGAGATCGTATCAAAAGAAACTTACCGTACGACCTTCAGATTCTATAAGGTCAACGAGAAACACATTCCACTATCATAAATTATATTAAACCGAAATCATCATAAATATTTGATCGTTTCACTGCTTGTGTGTGTACACAAGTTGATTGGGTTTGAATGTTCTGTACGTTACCAGAATTTTAGAATGTCCCTTTTTCATTATTATGTCTTTACGGTTTTTTACTGGCTTATTAGTAGTTTTATCACATCCATGTAATTTTTATCTTTTTTTGCAAATTTTGCCTTTTTACTTTAAAAATAATATTTATATGGACATACACACACCATACACCATACTTGTTTAAAATTAAAATGTATTCGCGGCGCTGACAATATGCTGTTTGCATACATTATACACGATGCAATCGAAATTATTTGCATCGTACTCCACCAGATATAGGCTATGTATGTTCCCGTCTCCTTGCCTCATTTCTACGATTCTATTTAGCTTGCAGAAATTCTTGTCCACATATATATCCATTTTACTCATTGAAAATTCTTGTGCGCGCATCACTGTTCATATATATATGTGCGCTGGGTACAAAAACAAAATTGGTTCGTATATTATGTGCTTGCCATCTTTCTTAATGGCCTTTTTTTTTGTCTTGTATGTGTTAAAAAGAGTTTTCGTTATGATTATAGAAAAAAAATGTTTTTATTGTTATTTTAGTTTTTGCACTTCCAGTCACGAAACATTTCGACTGGTTGAAATTTTAGTCACGTTTCTACTAGGCTATGTCTTTTTTTCGATTTTAATTCTTGATATACATATACATAGTACAGTATATCATCAATGATAGTTTGAAGTTTTGAATGTTAACAAAAAATGTTTATGGATTTTATTTCGATAAAACATAAAACATTTATTGAACGGTCATTTAGATTTGGGGCACGATTCCATAATCTTATAATATGATCGGTTCGTTTGCAAGTCCAGTTATTTGATGAATGTTAACTTTTTTTTAATAGGTCTGTATAGTGGTAATGATTTTCATTTCGCAATGTCATCACAAAAGTTATTACAATACCTTGGACAAATACTAGCTCTCTGACTTTTAAAATTCATTTAAAGCTGGGAAATTTAAAATTTAATAGCCAAGATAGTTGAGGTTTAACTTGTGACAAAATAACATACATTTCTCACTTAAAAGCTAGATCAGCCAATATTTTATAACATAAACATTTAGAACTTAGACATTTTTAAATCCACATAATTTTCATCTTCTACATTTAGAGTTTAAACTTTCAAGTTGGCAAATAGGTAAAATTTAGAATAGCAACATAAAAATTTAGAATGTCAACATAGAAATCAGTATTTCTAAATGTTGGTATATTACAATACTCTACAATGAAGAAAGTATTTAAATGTTTCACATTTAAGAACATTAGCATTTAACATTTCAACATAATGAGGCTTTAGTATACATAAATGTAATATTCTAAAACAAAAAACATTTTTGACATGATCAACATTTATAACTTAGATATTTTGTTAAAAATAAAAGTTTATAGCACATAATTTGAAATTTTGGGCCTCAAGCATTTTGTTTTGCAATCAGATATTATGACTCTTCATCAACATGAAACTATGGAAAATCGACAAAGATTTAGAGTGTCAACAACAAAATTTAGAATATCAACATACCAATTTAAAAGGTTAGTATAAAAGATAAACTATTGGCATTTAACATGGAAATTTTTAAAATTATAGAATTTTTTAAATGTTTGATATTTGCAATGTTCAGCAACTATAATTGCAAAACTCCCATTTTATAACACCAACATGTAGATTTTTAATTGTCGTTGACAAAATATGTAATAATTTCAAACTTAAGAGCATTTTTGATAACATCAACATTTAGAACTTAAACACACATTATTAAAAATAATAGTTGGATATTTATAACCAGAACTTGTAGGCCTAAGTTTTTTGTATAGCATCTACACGTAAATTAAAATCTTAACATAAAAGTTAGAATTTTAGATATTTGAACTGTAACATGGAATTTGATAAACGTTTAACATTTAAGAACATCAACGTTTATCACTGGAAATTTCAAAATGTTCTAATTTTGAATTAAAATAATATACTAGTTGGAAAATGTATGTAGTAGGTAACTATCCTTTTTCTTTATGGGATTTAGTTTATCATAACCGATACATCTCATGTGGACGTCCTTCTTCTCGGCCAACACCACCCGCCTCATGGTTGCTCACATACTCAATTCGGTTTTCACGAAAACAAAATTCGGTTTCAAGAAGTACATGACCAAGATGACTTCTTGCACATTATCTGCTACCAATACTTTTGAGTACTTTTACTCAAAAAGTTTTTTTACTGTACTTTTGCCAGTTGCTGTAAATTATTTCATTCTTTCAGATGGATGTCTCCAATAAATACATTTTTTACAGATAGCTGTGTCAGATTTTCCCGAATACTATTCCATACTATGGAGTAATGATGCAATCCTTTCTATTAATACCAGTACTGTTGAGTGAACTGTCGGTATATTCTCCAAATCTCAAAACGGTGAGAAAGTATATGGGGAATCAGTAAAACAGTCTGATAATGGCTTTTGTGGATTAGTTGTTCAAGATACAAACTATTGTGTCAGTATAATCATATAATCGGAGGACATATTTATCGATTACATCCCTGTAGCAATTCTTCTCTTTTAAATTTTTCATTTGTAGTTTAACATCAACATAACATAATTATAAGTAAATTGTTAGAGAACATGAAAAACATCAACATTTTAATAACTTTAACAATTAGTAAACATTTCAAACAAATACAGAATTTATGTATTCCGAATTCAAAAATATTAGGTAAGATTTTTTATTTTTTTTTAATTTGAAATTGAAGAACATTAACATTTGGAAAGTTTATTAAATAAAATAGGAATCAACATTTGATAACACCAACATTTATAATCATAATACTGTAATAACTATCAGTTTTTTTTGTTCCAAACTGATTTTTTTGATTTGCAATTAGACAAGTTTTACAATGTCAACATCAACATCAACATTTAGAATGTTAACATAGAATATTCTAAAATCCTAGTTTTTTCCTAATATAAAAGTAAAATAAGCATTTACAATTCCAGCGTTAAAAACTTTAATTAGAGTTTTGACATTGCTTTATTATATATTTTAACTGTTAGTTTAATGATTTAACATCAACATTTAGACCTTGAACACCATCAAAATTTCTAGTTATAGTTTTTTACATTTCTAGCTGGCATCAACAATCTAAAATTTTTGTATGATTATAAAAATTTAGAATGTCAACACAGAAATTTAGAGTGTCAACATAACATAGAGTGTCAAAATGTTTAAATTTATGCCAAAATTTAAAATGTTTCAAGATCCAGAAATTCATGATGGTTAGCCCATCAAAAATGTTAAATTTACGCGGCAGGTCGAAAATTTCCATAATCTGAAAAATGTCTGCCAAAATCCAGAAAACTAGAAATAATAGAAGAGCAAATATTAATACGATGTTGCCCCCTTGAATTTTAAAGAGAACATCAACATTTAGAATGTTACGAATCTTACGAGATCGATAAAATTTTAGAATTAATTTACTTAACATTCAGAAATTGTAATCATAAACTCTTAGATTTGCAATAATCGGAAATTTAGAATATCTACATACAAATTAAGAATATCAACATAGAAATTAATCTTCAAAATATTCCTTTTTACTGTTAACTAGTTTAAAAATAGTTAAAGAATTTATTTAGTCGACTAACCTTTTATAATCATTTAAAAGTTAAACATTGTTCAAATTCTAGAAATTATTTGCTGCAAATTCAGAAGTTAAAACAATTAGGAATCTCAACATAAAAAATAGTATTTCAAAATATTCATTTAGAATGTCAACTTCAACATTTAGAATGTCAACATAGAAGTTAAAATGTCAAAATATTACTTTTTACCGTAATCTCATTTAAAATTATTATTATAAGAACTTAGTATACCAACATTTTATAACATAATCATTTTGAACTTAAACATTATACAAATTATAGAATTTATTTACATCACATTCAGAAATTGAAATTATAAATTATTTATTTGTAATTAGACAACTAAGAATATCAACATACAAATTTAAAACGTCAACATATAAGGAAAAGTTACAAAATATTGCATTTTACGATGAACTACTTAAAAATTACTTAAAGGATTTCGCGGATCAACATGTTATAACATTATCATTTAGAAGTTGAACAATGTTCAAATTATAGAATTTAATTTACTTCACTTTCAGAAATTGTAATCATAAACTCTTGAATTTGCAAAAAAAGAAAATTTAGATTGTCAATTATAAAGAAATAATCTAGAATATCAACATTTACAAAATTCAACATCTATTATTTCAACATTAAAAAATTCTGAATATTCCCACATTTCGAATTTTATTAATAGTCTTATGTGGTTTACTAATTTTTAAACGAAGTCCGGGTCGTAGTAAAACTGAACCTTTTTCCAAATCATATAACCTCGTTCCAACAACCGTGCACATTCATTCTTTTCTGTAATCAGTATAAAATCAACAGAAAAAAATGTTTTCGGCGCGGAGAGCTCGGCATAACATACAAAAAAAAAAATGGGAAAAACCTTTTTTTGTGAAAGGAAAAATTAGAATGAACATTTTTCTTCTGCCATTGTTGTTGTTGTACTTTATTGGGAAAAAGCTGTGAGAGTGTTATATTATACGAATACTATATAACAACGTTGCTGTTTCTGGGAAAACTGTATATGTATACTCTCGTTTGTATGTATGTATGTAGAAATATACAATTTTATTGAGAAAAATGAAAACATTATGAAATTGAGGGTGTGACGTTATTTTTTTTTTATTTAATTTTCAAATCGATATCGTAACGATTTTCTTTTAATTTTTTTGGTTGTGTAGAATATTTTAAAAATAAACAAAACGATGTAGAAGAAGTGGAAAAATGTTGTGTGGTAGATGGTGCGGGGTTGAAAATTTATTGTACTTGCCATGATACGTGATAGTTTGATATACACGAATTTATAGTATACACTAATACCAGTGTAATAATGAAGAGAAAATTGTCATGAACATTTTCTTGATTATGGCACATTATTGTTGTTTTTTTTTATTTCGGTTGGATCAATAATTGTAATTCTATATAGACAAAATAAATTTAAAAAAAAAGAAAATCTTAGAATTTTCTTTGTACGAGTATAGGCTATATATCGAGAGATAAATTTAAATTGCGCGCGTAATGAAATTTACGGTTTGGAAGAAGACAAAATTTTGTTTGTGTTCTATTTTGATTAGAGGGTATGTACTATGTACACAATTTGCTAAGGTGGATGGGGCAAATTGTAAATGAAAAATTTAATTTTAAGATGACACATCGCTACGACGATGTAAAATAATAATAATAATTTTTTTTATAGAATTGTATGATAACACGGCAGATCCCATAACCAATTTGCCCTTAGCCTGATTTCTAAATAACAAGCAGATGAAGAAGAAGAAGAAAAATACAAATTTATGTAGTTTGTTATTGTAGAATGTGTCGCTCTTTATCATCATCATACTGGTCGGACAGTCAAAGTGCGCGATTAAAATTGAAAATATTTTTTTTAAGTTGCTAGACATGAGATATATAGCGGTTGACACGAACCTAAATCGTGCCGCGTACATTTTATATATTTGGTATGAAATCATCGGTTTTATAATGTGTCTGGGCCATACACCGACGGGAGAAAATCAAACAACAATCTTATTTCAGTCATGAAAGAGTATCGCTGTTACTTACTATTTTCATCCAAGATATTGATGGTCTTCCATTTTAATGATGTACACTTTATCTTATGTCACGTACCTACGTGACCTACTTTAATTTAAAGCGTTTTGAATTAGTAGCCATAGAATTTATTTTTCATCATTAATTTCAACTTCGTTTGTTTGATATACTGCGCATACCTTGGTATGCTATTATTGGTAATGATTCCGACTCAAACTTATTACATTTAAAGAACCATAAGAATCTAATGAAGTTACTTGTATAAGGCTTAAGCCATTTAACTTAAGTTTTGTTCTTTACAACGCGATAACATATTGTGTATAAAATCTAAAAATTCTGCTCATTAGAAAGAGAAGAAATACTTCTAAAATGTCATACTTAATTGACTTAATTTAGGTTAAGTCACTTATTTTAAGCTTAAGCCGCAGAAAAATAACTTACGCCACATTTTAATTTGGAAATTTAATTTAAATTAATTTTAATTAAACTTAAGGCCGTTTTAGCTAAAGTTGTAGCTTAAGTAAATAGTAAAAATATAAAATTAACTTAAATATAATTAAAAGATACTTTTTTGTCGTTTAAATCATGTTTAAGTCATGTTCAAATTATGTTAACAATTAAAATCAGGTACTAAATCGGTAAAATAATTTAACATACTTCACAAAAAACTGGAGACTAAAAATGTTAAGCTACTTATATTTAGATTAAGTCACGGAACTATACAGTAAGTTCTTGTTCAACTCGCAAAAATTGTGTAAAAACTACTTTCTCGACTAAAAAGCTCTTGACATCAGTATTAAATATTAGTACTGTTATAAAATATTCACATATTGTCCTTAATCATTTTTAACCACAAAAATTCGGAAAGGGATAAGCCTTTACAGACTTTGGAAAATGAATCAAAAGTCAGTAACACACGTAATAGTTGTCCGATTTTGATGACCGATATCTTAATCAAAAACTTTCAACATCAGTATTAATACTGCTTTAAAATGTTGATTTTACCAAGTTCTTTGTTTTTATTTGGAACCTCTAATGATATTTTAATTGAATTGCTACACTAATTTTTTAGGTTAAAACCTCTATATGCCACGATTTGCATCAGCTGGTTCTGCCACGTAACTGTTTCAGCTAAAGGACTTACTCCAGAAAATGAACATCATCAATGTCTTCATCAACATCATTAATCTTTCATGTAATGATCTTGCCCTAATTGGTACCATGATTTTGGTGCCAGATAAGGTAAGGATGCAGAATCACACTTTATCGTTATTAATTTGTATCACCAAATTATGATTTGAAAGTCTTAATGTTGTAGTTCTTTGAGGCTTACTCCTGCATGGTGGAGTACATAGTATTGTGCGCTCTGTTAATTTGAGATACTTTGAATGATACTTTTGAACCATCTTTCAATTTGGAGAAATTTATTTGGGTAAAAATAATACTTGAGCCATCAGGTTTGGCTTAGTTGGATTTAGTCCCGGTCTCACCATTTATTATTTCTGGCATTCTGAGCAATGAATAGAACTTTATATATTAAATTTTAGGATTAAGGATCAAATGACTTAAAATCCGCCCCTAAATAGCTCTGCCCTGTTGAACTCTGTAAAGTCCCCAATTTTATCAAAATGCTTATCTGTTAACTGATTACACAGGCCCATATCTTTATCAGTTGATAATCAGAATAAGTTGTACTTATTTGTAGTTTATCGTTCAAATTTGTTGATAGAATTTGAGGAGGGATTCTTTTGAATGCTGCTTTCGTGACTCGATCTTGTTTTTAATGTTCGAATCAGGGCTACAACGCTAAAACCGTTCGATCATACGCAATCAAAGTTTTGGCCAATTGCGGTAAATTGATAAGGTACAGTCTTAAGAGCGAATTGTTATAATTTGTGCATACGAGATGACAAATTGTTATTCACGCCGTCTTTTGGTAACCATTACGATGACATGGACTTACCCATGTGGAAAATAGTAGTTTCCGGTCAGCTCATTAGCTCATTAGTAGATTATGAACATGTTTGACCATCAGTTCATATAGGTACTTAAAATACCTTAAATCTACTCTAGCGACAATTTTACTGGCCCAAAATGGCGAGAAATGTTAAACTGTTTATTCGAAATTGCACCATCTAAAATGGGGCATCAAGTGGTATCCGATAGGCCTTTTTAAATATTATACATTTATCTATTGGGACCATATCCGAGATCAAAACGGGACAATTGTTATATTTTGATCATGCTCGATATATATTCAAAAAGCAACGACCTTCCCGATTTGCAGTTTTTTCAAAAATGTTGTATTTTTATTATTTTCGGTTTCGGAATATGTTACCAGAGAAAACGGGAAACAATTCATATCAAAATTATTTCAGCACTCGATAGCCAAATATGGAGTTCAATGCATTCTAACACCAATTTACTCTCGTCAAAGTAACGCCTCCGGGCGTGTTAATAGGATAATTTTAGTAGCCATATTATTTTTATGATAACCAGCACACGAAATGGGACTTACATATCCAAGACACAGTACATAACTAAATTTGCGTGATGAATAAGTCTGACCGCCAAACATTACAATTTGCGTATAGTCGCAATCAGGAATTCGTTGTAGGGTCTGTTTTTGTCCGTGCTTTCGATCAGAGCAATAATATTGTGAATAGGTTTTCCACTATTTGAGATCTTAATGGCAAACTGGGAACCTATCGTCTTAAAGATAATTGTTCTTGAAATCCTAAACGCATTACACTCTTAATACTATTACTATTAAGGCCCGGCAAGAGACTTTTTCAGGGTGTGGATCGTCCCAACGATTTGTGACAGTGCGTATGTGTCCCGGTCATAATTTGGTCACTAGACCATTGTGAAGGTGTTGCAGTTCTCGTCAAAGGGTCCAAATTGTAAACGAAAAAAAATAAAAAGTCGGATTAATAAACTTAAAAACTAAGGCTTTGGTCTGTCTCTTCGCTATGAACTGCAGTACCTTCAAAGTGATCGACAATCAAAATAATATGTATTATTTGTCCAGAAACTCAACTTCATGGTTGAATAGAACTCAGTAGTTGCCCTACTGTATAGTATTTAGAGAAAAATATTCTCTTGAAGGTCATCACATAGCTAGGCTCTTCACCACCTCTTACAAATTCAGCTTGCATAATCTGCAAAGTATTTAGGCTTTAGTATTGGATGTAGGGTTCAACCACACCAATTTTCAGTAAGTATATGGCTCGGTCCTTAATGACTAGTGCATCACAGTGGAACAAGTTTTTTGCAGTCTCTTTACATTGCCAAGGTGAAAAGTATGCTCTGTACACATCTCAATATTCACTAAGACTGTGTCCGAAACCAATAAATATTTGTGAATAAAATTTTTGACATTTATTTGAAAAATATTCCCTTACATTCCCAATTTTTTATTACGCTATCCAAAAAGTAAAATAATTGATTGCAATTTCCCCGCCTTATATGTTTTTAATGATGTGTGCCTTAATCGAATTTTCAAACTAAACTTTTCAAATTGTTAAAGCTTTCACTATTGTCTCATAGGTGGTAGCTGAAAAGTCTTTTCACAAAAACTATAAAATAACTATAATAATTTTAAACTATAAATAAACTATAGTACTTTTTGGTTTAGTTTAGTTTTAAATTCAGACACAGTTAGCGACTTTTGTCTACTTGTATGTAGTTCCATCTATCTAGAAATAGCATAAACTAACTCGTTATAATTTAGTTTAGTTAGTTTAGTCGATTAAGGCACACAGCATAAATTCACTTTTTCGAGAAGTAAAAACTATAAAGCAAAATTACAAAACCCTTTCGCGGACACGTCGGCATGTAAATAGGACACGTCAGCATTTGCATTCGTCTTCTAATTGAGTTTTAACTGTCAAATATTGAAAGATTAATTGTTTATTGAAATTGTCATAGCAATGAAAAAGTTCAAAATTTTCTTAAATGGTTTTTGATAGTAGTCTTTCAAAACCAAGTAGTGACTTTTATATGTTTTATTGTATATATCCGACTGTGCTACGCGATGAGTTGGCTTTTATTACAGAAAATTTTGGCATTTGTCAACAACTATCATATATAGCAACTGGCCGTAATAATTTGAGTGTCTTCGTTTTTATCAAGTGAATGTCAAAAATTTGTATTCACAAATATTTATCATGGGTTTCGGACACAGTCTTAATAGAAAATTTCAGAGAATTCAAAAAGTCGATGTATGGAGTAGTCCGGTGAATTCTTTGGAGCAAAAAGTTATCTTATAGAAAGAAACACATTCCTCCGTGCGATTGTCAAATAATTTTTCGCTTTTCTACCTAAACAGGTATTTCAAATCTTGTGTGGTTCCTGCCGCCAAAGTCTGTTAAAGCTGGTTTAGGTAGAATATTGACTATTGGCAATTTTAAGTTTCTATATATATGGAGCATATCCCAGTCGTCTCACAACATGACTAATGCACTAGCAAGCCGGGTTTCTATTTGTTTGCTTTAAAAGTCCGCTTACAGACACTAGTCTTCAATCAACTGATCAATCAACAGCTTTTTTTTTTAAACTGCTCTGGTGTTTGGTTTTATATTGCCAAATTTTCTCACAGTTCAACAAGTGTCAAATGCTGTAATGCAACTTTTAATGATTAACCTTGAACTTTATTGATCGTCATTGCAAAAGCTAAACGTTACGGAAATCGTGAGATCATGAAAGTTTTATTTGTACATACGTCTTTTCTTTGTCATACATCCTGTAAACACATTCCTCTTTAGAATGACAGTTAGCGTTTAACGAAAACCACAATCGGTACCAAGATCTGGAACATTTCTTGCTTGACAATGTGTCATACTTTCAGCACACTTATCTCAGTTTACATTCTTGTATAAGAACTTAACTTCTCCTAGTCTTTTGCTGGTGTATCAAAAACTCTAATAATCTATAACAGATCGGGATGTTGATACGATATGGGCCAGCATTGGCTTGAGAAAACTATTAATAAGCGATTACATCACACATATCGTATCCGTACCAACAAAAACTGTTAGTTTATAGGAAAAAAAATATTTGATGAGTTAACTGATAGTGTTGTGTTACTAGCACACTGATATACCCAGAAAGGTTATTGATATTTATACAGTTGTGGGTCTTTCGATTAGATAAGATTCTCTATAGCAATAAAACGATATGTGAAGTGTAATTTGTATGTAGAAATGTCAAACACCCACTCAACATATAAAGGTATTATGTATCGTCCTCTGGCCAACCGAATTATATAAGTGTACATTCCAAAAATATCTATGTTTAAAGTCTATTCCTGCGCTATGATTGGGGAGAAAGTACATATAAGTATAGTATGTACATATGTACAACATATATATGCTGATAACTAAATTTTAAAACGAAATAAATTTTCTCAGCTTACAGCAACCAACCAACACACACACATACATCGTACGCGAAAAAAACGTATCATTTAGACAGGTCATTTGAACCCTCGAATCAGTTAAATCTGGATTTGTTGTTGAATGGCAAGTAAAAATCTAAAATCTGTATCAATATTTTTTTGATTTTTTTTGCGCTTTTCACACACAACTTTACTGTGGTGTGTTGCGCAATCCATATACTATGTTGAATATTACGTACATGTCCAGTCGTCTCTTTATATCGACAAATACAACTTTCATTCAATTTGGTTGAAATGAACAAAAATCTCGACGACAAAATTAATTTTATGTTGGTTTCGAATTTTGTGATCTGCGTATAATATGATTTCTCTTTATGTATATGCGCACGATCAGTGCGATTGGATATTTTAAGAAAATTTATCTTGATCATGATCATAAATTGTTGCGAGATCCCATTAGAATTTTAGTGTTATGTTTTTATTGCTAAATGTATCATAGATTTATGTATACGCTTTTTACACTTTATTTAGTTCGTGACGCAATGATTCATGCGGTAGCACTGAATACTTGAGTAACGTTATGAGTATATGACCAAATCGAAATGATTCGGTTTACGTGATAATCGACTGACGGTTTTCATTCGAAATTTGAATCATTACGATTCGATCACCGCTAGCACAATAAACTTTCCGTATTCCATCGAATCGTAAGAATTTGACTCAAAATTATTTGTTCAATGGGCTAACCATCATGATAACTTTTGGCCAGAACATTTTAATCCAGATTTTGGAAAATTTAAAAACAATTCAAGTGGTCCAAGTTAGATCACTGAAACGTCTATCAAAAGCTCTCAAAATCTGTATTAATTTTCCCTACAAATTTCTGGACATTTGAAACAACATTTCTATGGTGTTTGTCGGAGTATGACTTGTAATGTCGACCTAAAGTTTGATCGATAAGCTTACAGATTAGATTAGACCTTTCAATTAGTTCAATTCAGGTTACGCATTAAAGATTATTTAATTGGGTTTACGTTACATTTATACAGGTGTACCGAAAGATTCTACCTTTTTGATAATTGAATTGACTAACCTATATAACCATATCTAGATGCTAAATAGATGCAGATCTATTAACCCTGTGTTCACCTAAAAATCAGGGACACTGAACAAATATCCCAAAATTGTATCATTTATGATATTTTATGACACTTTTAATTGATAAATGATAAAGCTAAATAGGTCAAATATTTTTCAACGTAAATTCGGTCGTTAATCGTAATCAAAACCGGTACTAGCTGAACAACTTCAGTACGTTGTATCACATCAATAATGGAAATAGTACATGTGACAGCGCACACTTATCTTTATTGATATCGTAATCGTTATGTTACTTATCTACAATTAGTGATAGTCGAAATCGTATTATTCTATACATATTATGATATATGTGATTGATTTCACACTGTATGCATACGATGGGGTGCCATAGAATTAGTCATGTGTGCATTTTTACGTTGAAATACATCAAAAAACCATCGATTGTTCTATAAATAAAACTGACGGCCGAATTATTTTTGCTTTTTCCAGGAATCGATCCGATTGACAAAATTATTATTAAACCGGGAAATACGAAATTTTCATCATCAAATAAAAATAAAACATGTTCACACACCTTGAGAAAAATCGTTCATTGCCACCCCATTCCATCGTAAACAGCCCTTGAGTACCACATCCACTAAAAATATCGTCTGAAGCACAATAAGATGAACAAAAAAAAAAAAAATTGAAAATCACAAGAATTTTCATTCGTGCTTTAAAGAACGTTCCTCCACGCCCGCCTTTTATATACACACACATATATCCATCTCGATACATATAGAAATACTCATTTGTGTGTGTTTGTTTATACCAATTTTCACTTATTCTATGTATACATAAAATTCCCAAGAAAAATGAATTTCCAGAATAAAATGAGGTTAAGTTTTTTTTTATTTTCCTCCTCTACATCTATCTATCTATATACAGAATGAAAATGGAAAAAAAGAAAATTTATTTTGGTATTGATTTTTCTTCATAACAGAAGGGTGTGACGTGTATATATTTTATGTTGTGTACTCGTATAAACCAGAATTTTTTGCAGCTTTTCCACTAAATGTGTATGTGTGTGTGTATTTGTGTTTGTATATGTAGAAAAATTGTTGGTTCGTGTGGTTCGTTTTGGGTATGGTTTTGTATTTTCCACGAACGAAATATTTATGTATACTGATAATAAAATTGAAAGTTTGGGAAAATAGGAAATTTTCATTCATACTATATATATGCATGCACACAGTATTTTTGATGAGGTACACCTCTGCATGCGCTAGAAAATATTTAAAAATGACGTGAAAACTTTAAAGATGTATTCGATTGATATAGGTATAATATATAAGCGGGATTCGGGTGCATTCGTAATTTGTCATATATTTATCTTAGAATTCTCAAGAAAAATGCTTAAAATCGTTCGCTTTATTAGCAATACACCAAAATTAAAGCAGGTTTCATATAGATTGTTTGGATTTGAGGAAACTGAATTGTTTTAAAACGCATATTCTCCTATGGTGAATTAAGTCAATTATAAGGTTAAAGGACCAATCACTCGGTATTGAACTATTTACAAAGTAATTAATTTTCAAAGCCCATAAAATATTTGAAAGACTATCCGTCGGCTTTCAAAGCTTATGTTTTCTTGTAATAGCTCCATTTGGCACACACATTTAGTCGGACTGTATATAGTCAATGTTGAAAAAATCTAAGACATACATATATAGTTGATCGAAAATTAAATCGATAGGATCGATTTTTAACTGATAATAAAGAGTCATCTTGCAGGAGGGTATATCCATTGAAATATTGAAGCTACACAACTAAGTAAAATCGCTAAATAATTGAGTTTTTTAGATATCAACTACATTCTGCGTCCTAAGTGTTGGCGCTGAGAGCGGTATCGATAAAATAAACTCACACTAGAAAACAGCTTTAAACCACATTTTTTGAGGTTTATTCTGCATATTCAGCATATATTAGCCCAGAATTGTTATTATAGTGAAGACATGGTCTTAAACTCTTTTAAACCTAATAGCATTAACTTAATCAGTAAATTTTATGTTCAAGGTCACCTTTGGTGCACATTCCGGTTGCAGGACACGTTTCCTTTCACTAGATTCAGTTTTTGGCTCGATTTCATTTGTCAGCCTTGGCTAACATCAGCTTTGCAACATCAGAAATGCAAAACCTAATAACGAAATGAAACGTATTGCCATCGATACACTTTTATTAGAGTTCCTATACACGAGAAAGCAAATACGAGCGATACAAGAGGAAGCAGCTCACCCGCAATGTGACAGAACTACAATATGATCTTAAGCAATTTAAGCGGTACCTGTTTTCTACTTATTGATACCGAATTAATGCTTAAGAACACTCTATCGACTGCTAGTGTAGTCGGTAAAAGAACTATCTACAGACACGCCTGTGCTTAATCTCGGTGTACAGACACATGATTAAATGTAGAGTTAGCGGACTGACGAAATCGACTAGAGTTGTCACTGGAGACTGTGACAATGTAAAGGCTGCCATAGGTGGCTTTAACCAGGACCTAAAAGAATTTAGAAACTCACAGTTCTGCGACTCACGTGGTGTATGTGTTGAAGAGGGGTCTGTTTTTAGTGACCAATCAGTATTTTCACTACTCTGATGAACCAGTGGACTATAGGATTGATAAAATCATGGAAAGCCTCAAAATTATCATATCTGGTGACTTCAATGTTAAGTCAACACTTTTGCATAATAAGAAAATAAACGATCGAGGGGTTCTTGTGGAAATGTTTATTGCAAGAAGAAGCTTATTTGTTCTAAATAAAGACGGCCAGCCAAGCACCTATACTGCCATAATGGTAAATGAAATATTAATCTTACATCTGTGAAGAGTGGGTTGTTGAGGAAAGTAACCGACTGGGCAAAAATGTTCTTCAAGCGATCACCGGGCGATTGTTCTCACTTTTAAATCTGAAACTGCACTTAATAGGAATTTCCCGCTATGCACTGACACGTGCAAATTGGGAAACGTTAGAAAAACTTGTTGAACTTAATTTGGCAAAGATGGTCTAAAAACATAAAATGCACATCCCAAAAGAATGTGGACAAAGTAGAGCACAAGATAACAAACTCGCTTATTAGTGTATGTGATAAAGTATACCACAAAAACGTGCTCACAAAGGAAAACTACCGTGGTGAACAAATGAGTTAACCACATAAAGAGCAACAGTAACAAGGATGCGCAAAATTTATCAAGAACTTAACAGCAAGACTGCAAAAGAAATGTAGATATATGTAGCATGCCGTAATGAATATTTCAGCGATGTGAATAGAACAAGCTAGATTAGTCTGAATAAGTGTATTATATAGAATGGTAATGTAGAATAACACGGCTTCGTGTATATAGATTCAGCACGGGAAGGCTTTAAAACTACTGAAGTACGGAGTACCTTAACAAATAGGGGGAATCTGATAACTAAGTGTTAGAAGGAAACCACAAAATGCTTGTAAGTAGCATTCCCGGATGATAAGGTAATATTCTTTGCACATAACTAAAGATAAAACGTTCAGAAAATAGCGCAGAGTGCTTTCAAAATGACAACTATAAAATGGAGCTTTCGACAGCAAAAATAGTTATGAGCCAGCCTAAAGAAACGCACGATATCAGAAGACCATCTTTATTGTCTGTGAATTAAGTGAGAATAAAAATTGTCAAAACCGTAAAATAGCGGTGTCACGTCACATGTCAAAATATTGCAGGAAGAATTAAAATGTCTTCTTTACTTTAAAACGAGTAGATAAAGAAACTTGAAACCAAAGGACCAAAGGACGGTTGCACTACTTACATATTCTCATACTGGGTGGGCTAAAATATTGGATTGTGACCCCCGCAGAACTTTTCAGAGTTTTTTAAAAAAGGACAAAATGGAGAGCTACGGGGACGTGGTATTGCAAGCAGGACAATTAGAAAAGCAAGCCTTATTGGTTCACTTAAAAGGCAGATGCAAAAAGTATTTATTGTAATATGGCAAAAGAGGTAAAATAATTCGTTGTATGGAACAACAAGTTTTGGTGTTGTTCCAAACATCTAAGAAAGGTTGGACAAAAGACTTGTGCTTAGTGCACCAAAATAAGTATTTGCCTATCCTCGTAGCAGAGACGGAAACCGGGTTTAAATCTTGGCTAAGCATACGGAGAACAGGTAATAAGGCCAAGCGCGATGGAACGAGAATCTATAAAGGCTAAGCCTGGGTGTCTAGATTTGGATCCATCTATATTTATGCTGGAATAGGTTAAACAGAAAACAAACGACAAAGCCCACCGCATTTTTTTATACGCTAAACTCAGTCACTATGTCACTACTTTTAGGGCTAGGATTCAAAATATGTTCGAAGAAAAACATATGAAAAATCGTTTAATCGTGAACTTATGAAAGTTTTCTCAAGTGTCTCTGTACTGTTTCTGGACTTTATTCCTTAAAATGATTCTACAACTCTTTTACAAGGTACTTAAGTTTGTAATTACTATAATGCCGAAACTGAATAAATTGTTCAAGTAATTGCGAAGGCTCCTTATATCAAAATACCAATTTGGTTATGTAACCTTAAATCTAAAGCAACAACCGCGCAAGAATATTTAGTTGCTTCAGTTTTTATTTATTTTTTTAGGTTTTACTTGTTTACGATGCCTCCAGCCATCCTATGCTGGATTGTAAGATGGTTTGGCCCTTGGATTCTGCACTCCATCAATGAGTCATAGTTGTGTTCATCGTCATCACCGAACGGAAAAATCCGTTATATCCGTCCTCCATTGGCAACTTGAAATTGTTGTACTAAAATTGCAAACCATTTGAATGTTGGCTTAATAATGATTGCTGTGGTTTAGAAGTCACATGTGAGATTTCCCCTTTTTTTAAATTAGATTACAGTTGTAGATTTACTAAAAATTCTTTCAAAATATCGTTATATTGGTAATCAAATAATTTTGTGTTAGAAGATCAAGCTTCTTCCTTTGAATAATAATCCGAACAATCTTTAGTCTGTGTGCGAAACGAAATAAAATAACGTAAAAATGTAAAAATGGTCGCAGTGCAGTTAAATATTTACATCATATTTTCCTTTGACGTTTTGAGCATCATATAACCATAGATAAAAAATTTACTAGTCACTTATTTAATCTATTTTTATCTATTTTTATTTCTAGCACAGTTAAAATATTTAAATTTTTAACCGATTCGCACATGGCCTAACGTATCTTATCTGTGGTGATAAAAAAGTAGTTAAAAATTAAAATTAAAGAAAATTAACAGAAAATTAATTTTTTTTTATATTCACCACAAACAAAAAATAAAAAAAATTTATCGAGGTATTTTGGCAACGTGATTGTTGAAAATACAAAGCCTACTATTTTTAAAGACAAAATGAAGTTGGCAGTTGTCTTTATAAAACTGAAACTTTATCTTTGAATATAAATAAAATATGTTATATATAAAGTGGCTGAGACGAAAGAAACGCAACCGAAGAGGATTATCCGGTCATTTATATCTCCAAGCTTTTAATATCATCGGAATCGCACGATTGAGTACAAACTCTAATAACTCAACATAATAAACAGGGGATACCATTTTCGTTATATATATGTGACGCCGACATAATTTGAACTTACGGTATCACTTCACATCAAGGTGAAAAATACAGATCGAATTATATGAAAGAGTATGCTTCCATTTACTGTATTATTAACGTATACGTAATATTGCTGTATTATTAACGTACGTATTAGTAACGTACGTCATTTGTCGCCAGTCGTATAGTGAAGATTATTCTTTTGTTTTCCGAAGACTTGAACCTGGCTTCAATTTACACATAATCTTATCTTAGTTATTTCGGGAAGCATAACTGCCCTCATAAAATATCAAAATCTGATGTGACGATTAAAGCCATTTGCAGTGACATTTTACTTTTGAGATTGGTAGCATTCGGTCTGCATATATGCCAGGGCCAGGTTGGAATGATAGTTTCATCAATGTGATGTGTTTCATTTTTACAAACTTTGGATTTTATCATGAGATTAAGGAGTATCGAGGCCAAAACCAAATGACTCTTTGCCATTTTTTTTGTTATTTCATCGCTTACGTATTCCATGTTTAAGTCTTAATGGGGGTTTCATTTCTAACGTACTATGGAGCATTCCAAATAACTTTTTGGCAAATTTCGCTGGAGGTTAAATTCCACGCCGCGATGCAAAACCTTATTAAATGCTTGGGCTACGTTTAAAAATATTGCTGAATATACTTTCTTTTTTTTAGCGCCACCTCCTGTGGTGGCACATACTTGTGCCAGCACATACCTGTTATATGGCTGAGTGCCATGGTTAAGTGTCGGAACCAAAATTGATGTACTGGTATAAGCTTTTGGCTCTCTATAGTTGACATTTGCCTCGTAATTAAGAAACAGTTTTTCGAAAACCATCGAGTAATGTGATTGGCATATACGAATTTGTCATTTAGCGGTTTATTAGGTTTTGGAATCATTATGATTTCACTGTCTTGAAACATAACTTAGTCTAAAGAAAGCATTAATCATTTGCTGAAGTTTTCTTAGCGCTTTTTCTTGTAGGATTTTGACAAGTTCTCTGACAAGTCTAATGAGCTCTTGTTTGGCTGTCGATCTGTGCATATTTTGTGCCTTCTTCAACTTTGGTGCTACTTAAAGGGATTTGTTTTGGGTGGGATTTTATTCTAGGTTGAAAACTTTTATTTGTTTGAATTCTCTGGCTGCCTCTCATTATTTGCTGCTCTTTGGCTGCATGTCCCAGCTCACTTTACGCATGTGGGAACCTTTATACAGTATTTGCGCTCGAATTGTTTAGGTATTCTTATATGTATTTGAACCCAATGGTTTGAGCCGATAGACGGGCTAGACATTTTGGAACACCTCATGTATATCACGAGTTGCTTCTTAATAGTTAAACAAAATTATCCTCGGAACGATTCTGACGAAATTTTTTTTGTTATTTGCCTACAATTTTCTCCACTAGAGGAGTAACTATCTCCTTTATTATGAAGACTTCCATTTCTATTATATTGTAAGCCATACAAAGTTATTTATGCCGCAATAGTTTTTACGTTTTTAACGAACTTTGCCATTCGAAAAAGATCGAAAAGATAGTTCCTAAAAGTATTTCTTTCGAGAGTTCCGGATTAATGCAATCGACTTCACAAGAACATTTTTTGGTTATCTTCGGCTAGGGTAAATTTCTCATAGGAAATTTTCTGTATAAGGCAAATATCGTCTACAGTTATGAATACATTCTTGAATGTATTCTACATGAGTCTGAATATTTTAAATCATAACACATCGAAACTAAACATTGCCCAGCAACATCATCATATATACCCGTACTACAAAATTAAATTGTATTCTATAATTAAAATATATATGAACATAATAGTTCGTTACGGCCTTATCTTATCTTGCACCGAAAACAAAATATATAAAAATAAAATTCATATATGATATCGCTTATCACAAAAACCCAGATGACGAGGCAAAGAGGCATAAAATTAATTATCAAATAATAAATGCGCGAGATAACGCACGCCACGTTTTAGATGTCTCCATTATGAAATAATAACACGTTAACCATATGTCTATGTGTGTGCACTAATATAAGAAGGTATAACAACCCGTAACCCATTCGGTGTGTGTTTACAAAATCAAAATTGATAAGATAATTCACATTTTATTTTTATATTTACAGTTAAATGTGATAAGATAAGTACAATAAATACATTGTAAATCTTCCATCTCTTTAACACCAAAAACAAAAAAAAACGCGACTATATACTATTGTGTTATCAGTCATGTGATCCGGCTATCTCATCGTGCACAATACAAATATGTCGCCTAGTTTTCGACGTTTTAATTTGACTAAATGTCGTTACGAGTACATGCAACTTACATGTATATATGCGATGTGTTAATCAATATATACCGCGGGTCTACTTTATCTAATCTCTGGAGATACAAGATAAGCTTACACACACATGTACGAAGCACTCAGGTAATTGACAAAATTATGTTGACTAAACAAATAAAAAAAACTTTTCTATACTTCATCGCGACTTGTTGTGTTGACATTTCTCATGCGTAATATAGTCGCGCGGTTATCAGTTGTCTGTTTATCTTTATCTTGTGTGTCGGATATGGATACGAAATTAATAAATGTATGCAGTATAATCATGACTGGAATGTTTGATTTGTATATGTGTGATAATTTTTTTTGTCAATATAGATATGAAATTGAAAAATTTTCGTTTTTGGGTCCGTCCGTACGACAGCTAGACCGATCAGTATAGTATTATAGTGGATAATTATTGCCTTTTAAATCAAAGTTTTTGATATCTATTTAAGTATCGAAATTTGATTGAACAGCTGTGATATATTTAATCAAACAGAAAAGTTTGTGAAATTTGGAAAATATCAAATATCGTTAAAAAAAAATATATTATAACTCAAATGCTGAATCAAAGATGGTAGCACGTTATTTGCTGAAAATCAGCGTAGTTTAATTGTTAACGTGTAATTGCGGTTTTGATCTCTTGCTCTTCGTATTGTTTAAGATGGAGCCGTCATCGCGATCTATGCTCCTCCAAAATGCGGCTCTTTTCTCAGATTTTGTTGCAACATCCGTTTAGAATCGGCTCACAGAACTCTTACAGCAAAACATAACAAAGGGTCTGTCATGCACAGCATGTATTATAAACCGGAAATCCTCCTTGAATCCACTAAAATTTCCAGCGCAACTAAACAATCTGCCTCATTGCCTTTTATTTTTAGTCGATCTTAAGTAAAGTTGTATCTTATTTGATATTCCATATTTTAAAGGTATTATTTTGAAGTGGCTGTATATGACCTGGATGCAGACGGCCTGCACTTTCACTCACATCTTTTCTTTTGCTTCATGAACGACACCAGAAGTTTCTGTTTAAAAAAATAATAATTTAGAAAAATTACTGACCTGAAAGCTTCAGTATTCAACGTAAATCGACCTATTTTTCTGCACGCTGGTGGCACTTATAGAGTCTACTCTAAGAAATCTCTCCAAAATCTCTATCAAAATCTCTCCAGTGGTTTATTTCGTTCATCTTGCCGGATCATACTCCAAGACTTCATTATTATGTGCCTGTATGTAGCATAATTCCTGGATGCCACGGCGTAACCAATAAAGAATTTTCTTCAGTAGCCCAACCTTTATGATGTACCACGGCATGGAACTGAACTTTAAAGTTTTATTTAACTATATATCCCTTGAACTTTAGTCTGCAACTCATGTGTAAGATACAGACAGCCTCAACTTCTTGGTACAGCTTCTTATTTGCATGTTACTTTTTGGCCGTTTTAAATTTTGCTTGAACTGGATCCGGTTTGCTCCCGCTAGGTGAAACCACGTTTAATACTTTTTGTTCTCTGTATATAGAGTACATTATAGAAGCGGATCTATATAAGCTTTGAGCCATATAAGGCATGTACAGATCACTCGGCACATGAATATATACAAATAGTGCTACAACGAGGCTTTAATATATAATATTGAATTAAGTGCCTTACTTCGGGGTCCAAGTTTCAGAGTTGATAAAACCACGCCATTTAACAGTTTTAAAACTCTGATAGAATTAATCAAAGCTTGGTTGCGCCCTGATGCAGACCATACCAATAGAACTACGGAAAAATGGTGCACCTGTGTTCAAATTTGATGAAACATTTAAAACTCTTGGACTACATTGGAACACATCACAGACAATTTTAGATTTCACACCTCGCTACCAATTTCTGACAACAAGAATTCAACCAAAAGCAACTTCCTTTTCGACAGTGGAAACTTTTCCGACCCTCTTGGTTGGAAACTAGCACCAGTTACAATAGTAACTAAATTAAAAAGGTCTCTTGCCTCGTTATCTACGCTAGGAACTTCAGCCAAGATGGCAAAATCAAGGTGGCTATATACTTTCATCAAAGACAAAGATAGGCCCAATTAAAACGATGTTGTCATCACCTACCACGACGTGAAGTTACTCTCAAAAATTGGTGTAAAAAGTTTTTAAAGCACTGCAGGTGTTTAAATGTGAACTCCACAGTAGTAAGCTCATTTGAACAGCTGATAAAAAGGATATCCAAGATAAACAAATTATTCCTCATCATAAGCTATTGTTGACGTTACATTAGAAAATATTTTAAAAGAGAACCAGACAATTATTCAGAAAGTACTATACCACCAGGAAGAGAGCTCAAGGAAACCCGTTATAGGAAATTAGGTACATATACGCAAATAGAGAGTAGCATTAGTGAAAAGTACATTTTGTCTCTTGATCCACCAAGGCTTAAGTAGTTATTCTATTCGTTATCAGGCCCAAGTAAGACTCTTGCTGTAGCTGCACTTTTGAACGGAAGGTGGATGATATTGTCTAGTGTTCGCAACGATTTAAACTTGTTGCACCACGTACATGCAGAAGTAAAATTTTCAAACAAAATCGCTCTTCATCCTCCTCTCCAACTGTATAGATCTTGCAACAACTTTATAACAGCCTTGTTTTTTTAAGTGCCAACTTCCCTTTGAAAAAACGAACGGTTGAGGAATTTCTGTATACAGAATATTGTTTGTGCTTGCAATAATGATTCTTTCATTTACTTCTTGAAAGTTGACACTTTCCTGATCCCGTTTAGGTGAAAAGGAAGTCTCATGATGCTATGTGATTTATCATGCATCGGAGATTCTCGCAAACACCAAATTGCTTCTGGCGCACTCACATAACGGCAGTTAATAAATTTTATAATTTTCGTGATAAAAACGATCAGTTCTTTCAAGAATATCTCGACGACACTGATCATTTGCTGCATGCCTGTTGCTTGTGTAGAATCAATAACATAAAGTTGGGCATATTGATAATGCATTGTTGTTAAATTTGATCACGGAAGTGAGTATATTGCAGATTTTGTGAGTTTTACACTATACTTTATAAAAATAAAAGATACTCCAATTCTTCTCGGTCAACGCTCATTGCTTTTGGCAGTTTAATTTTCTTTCTTTACTTCTAATCTTTACCATCAGGTGGACGCTCTTCTTTGAAACCTTTTTGCATCACAAAATTTGCAGATATGATTCAGAGATCCACTACTATGTTCAACAAAGTGAGCTTCTACAAAATTTATTCTTTAAAATTTATATGACTGTGTGAGCAGCATTGTGTTCAGCTTACTGTTCGGATGTCATTTGATTGATGCGCAGTTGCTAAGCCTCGACATCTATTATATGAATTTTTGCACGCAATTCCTCACTTTAATTTAGTCGCATTTCAACTTTATTTCATTAGCCAAGCGATGTTTTCTTGTAGAAGGATTTTCGTTTTCATTCATTGGCATTTGATGCTTTAGCACTTGATGCATTACGAACCATGCAATTTCTTACGAATGAGTTCATTTATTTAATTGTTCCTGGAATAGACAACTTTTGAGTTCTATATTTGTTTGCAATCTTAGTTTAGAGACAGTTTATTTTTAAACGTTCAGTTGATAACGAATTTTCTTAATGCGTTGCAATTTAAAACGAAGATGTAATTTTGACATTGATTAAAAAAAATAAAAACGTTAAGTTTTTTTTTTGTTTGCTTGAATTATAACAAAAAAAAATGTTCAAGGGCATTTTATATTTTACGATTATATGCGCACGATACTTTATTATACGTCACAATGAAAGTGGTCGTGGTCGAGCTTAGACAAAACGTAATGAAGATAGGTCATGTATTATTTGGAATTTTGTTGGGGTTTTTTATGTGCGTTATCGCGCAAGTCGTGTGTATTCTGGGATTTTTGCTATGACGTTTGTGGATTAAGATTACAAATATTATTATTATATAGGTTTAATACATATGTACGCGACATATTATATGTAACGTATGTTAAACCCAAAAGAGCCACCCTATATGAATAGAGTCGGCTGGATAAAATCAATACAATTTTACTTTAAACGTTTTCTGCATTTTCATTTTTTTTTTTTTTGTATTCTTGTAACACAACATTCATTACGTTTTACTGCTGCATGCATGCATATTCAATTCCACGCAAATAAATTATTCAACTAAATGTGTACCAGTATTAGTACACAACTATAATACGATTACGAATTACAAAACTGATTCATTTAACGTTTGGTTGGATTTCAATTACAACAACAATTACACTACAGTGTCGCGTGAACAAATACTTAAGTGTATACGTACGTAGTATATACAAATTAAGTTTACTTTAAATAAAATGGATGGTTTAAAAATATGCAATCGTGATACCGAACCAAAATAAAAACAAGAAACACATTATTATACTACTGTATAATTTTACTGTTAAATAAGTGACCTCAATTGTTTTAGAGCCACTATAATATAAACCAAAAAAGAGTTAGAGAGAGGGAAGTGCATAATATTCGAACAACTACCAATACAAACAAAAGAATGGATATCGATACGATTGTAATTATAAATCCTGTTTCGTGACCCGAACGCTAAATACGGCTTCGTCGGGAAGCCATTGTTTATTTTTGCTGTTATTTCTGTAAATTTATTTTGTTGTATTATTTACTTTTTGATAAGCGCATGTTACCAATTATTTCTAGTTAAATTTTTTTTGGTGGCTGTTAAAGCTGCTATTCGATGCAGGAAGCATAAATCTGTGAATACCAGAAATGAAGAACGAAAATATCACTATTTTCGTAAAAAATAGTAAAATATCACTATTTTACTGAACATAATAACACTGTTATTCTCTTTGGAAAGCAACAAAGGGATAAAAAGAACCAAAATACACATGCCCTTATTAAAAACAACGAAGGAACATGGGCCAAAAGTAACAAACCAAAAGATACTTTATTTGCAGCTCAGCTGCAAGAAAACTTTCAAACTTTACCTGGGCAAAAAACAGATAAAAACATAATAACTCTAGGCAAAATTAATGACCATAATTAATGGCCTCAAGAGGCTTAAACCAATAATAGAAAAAAGAAATTTGATTCCACCACATTAATTTGGATTTAGGGAAAACCACTCAACGATAGAACAAGTTCATTACAGCAGACATCATCGAAGGTATGATTCCAGTATATTCTTAGGTGTAGCATAAGCTTTCGACAAAAATAAACGTCGAGGACACAAGTTTAAATTGCACCGTGATTTACCTAAGCAGTACTACCAAATTTTTAATTCTTATATCGTAGATTCACATTTTCGTGTTAAATGTATCGGAGAGTAGTACCCTGAGTTAAAGAGAATATCAGCAGGCATACCACAAAGTAGCCTACTGAGTACTTTATTGTACAAACAGAAGTTAAAATCACAGCAATATCTGCAGACCGAAACTTCATAAGGACATCAACGTAGTGAATTGATGGACAAGGAAATGGCAAATTAACCTTTATTTTCTGTTTAGGGTGTCTACTAGACTGGACCACCTCACTCTATTGGAGGTTATCGAATTTAAATCACTCCATATCTTACCTAGTTGTTTCGCATCAGTTAGCATATTTTTTTTCTATGTCATCGTTGGTTTTCCGACTTTCCTCTTGTCTGGCGGGTTCCATTATAATAACATTCAGGCAATGTCACTTGATGGCTTTCGAAGTGTGTGTTCTATCCATCTCCATTTTCGTTTCCCAACTTCTTTCTCTAAATCGATTTGTCTTGTTTGCAGGAAGAGCTCCTTGTTCGTAATTTTGTTTGGCCAGAAGCATCTTATTAATCGTCTGAGGCATTTATTTACGTAGCTATCCGTAGCTTTATATTCTTGACAGTGCGAATGTGTTCTAGATCTTGTGGAGCATGTTGAAGGTATAAGGGCTGCTAGATAAGGCATACTGGCCTCAAGGAAGACGTTTTTTCGATTTGATTTTATTTTTCCCTTACTTCTTTGATGTTCCCAATCTGTCACCTATTTTTAGAAAACCTGTTTTTCAATCACAATTTCGACGTCGTGCTCCATTATGAATGTCATCCGAACATCCAAATTATTGTAAAACGAGTCTTTATATTTGGTTTGGCTAACGTCAGCGGGCGCGTTCATACAAATGATTAACAAACCAACTTGTTTGGGCATGCGACACCAAACATAGCTTACACATATGCGATTATCAACTGCTTTGAACTCCAAAACAGCTCTTTCCACCTGGGGTCCAAGAAGAAATCCAACGCCTAGATTTCCGAGGTCATCACCACTGTAAAGCACATGTATATAGGTGTTTCGAATATACCAGGGAGCATTTGCAACAGCAAAGTGTTTGTGATTGTATCCGTTGAAAAAATTCTCTATTTGATGCACTAGTTGATCCCTATAACTGAATACCATATGTCCATATGGGCATAAGTATCGCTTTGTTTAGTAAGGCTTTATTATCAGGTGATAATCTTGAGTTTCTTCCAATTAGCCAATTTATCTTAGCAAGTTTTATTTTTATTTGATTTCGCTTTGCTTCTTATTGGTTGGTAAGTCTTCTTATTGGTAAGTCTTTAAGTATTTGACACTGGATTGTTGAGGAATAGTTACGCCGTTGAATTCATTATGAAATTCACGGTATGTTTAGTATGGATGTAATATGTGTTGATTTATTTTCGTTGACTTTTATTCGCCAAGTCTTTAACCAATTATTAACTTTATTATAATGATTTTGCAATTGTTTTGAAGCAGTTGGGGAATTTTTGTGTGACACCAAGATGGCTCAACTCTTTGATCATTTCCCCGGTGATTTTTTCATGCCTGGTGATTTTTTCGGGTTTATGCAGTTTTTTATTGTGTTTTTAAATCCTATCCACTTGAATTTTCCTTTTGGGGTTGTCAGACCAGCGATCCAACGTTTGTTCAGTTTCCTTTTAAGATCTTAAGGGCTAAAGATTTAATTACAACCAATTTTCCCAAAATCAAAAGTTTAATTTAGAATTAAAATATGAAGACGGATTTGCTTAAACGCACACTTGTCTCAATACACATTTTGACTCACCCGTTTTATATTTAAGATAATAAATTTTCATTTTATTCAACAAAAATAAATGTACAACAACAACAAAACTACAATACAACTCCGTATTGCCATATGTGCGCGCAAATCGCATATACAAAAAGCATACAACAAAAACAAATGAAAAAAGTAAATAATATGACGTTGCAGACTGGTTTTTTTTTGTCTCATTTCTTCTCAGCAGCAAGTTTTTTCTTTTCTTAAATATAATATGACATATAATTGTACACACGTTTTATGACCTTAATAGTTTTTTTTTTAAACATAACACTAGAGAGTTTGTTGGTTGGTTACCATATACGATTTGATTTTTAATTATCATGATCATTAAGGAAAAATTTAATTAAACGAATAAATAGTAGAAAATAGTATATCTATAAAAAAATGTATAATCATAATAAAAAAAATTACGTCATGTAATTATAAAATTGTATGTACATATTTTTTATTTTATTCACGTACGTTTAATATTATTGCATTATACGCAAGCGCGTAGTCATACACAACATTAAAAAAAAATTAAAATACGAGGTTGACGTCACAACTCAATAATCTGCATTCCTTATGTACATTTTCATGAAATATAAAACGAAACGAACACATATGCACTGTGCTTTTCGATCCCGTTCGCCACGCCGCGTTCTTATATACCGCGCGCCGTTCAGTTTCGTTTATATAAATAAATAAATAAATATATATATATATATATATATATATATATATATATATATATATATATATATATATATATATATGTATATATATATATATATATATATATATATATATATATATATATATATATATATATATATATATATATATATATATATATATACATATATATATATATATATATATTTATATATATATATTTATATATATATATTTATATACATATTATTTTAGTTACCCAAATCTACATCCACATCATCGTTCTTACCTCGCGCGTCTCGCAGATAAATAATTCGTTCGTTAAAATATGTGTACAATGTACATACAAACTCGTACATTTTTTATTGTTGTGTAGTTTGGAATGTTGCCAATTTTTTATTTTTTTGGTGTTTCGTATTCTGCCGATTCTACTCCACCAAAAAATGTGTAATTATTTTGTGTTAGTTGTTTTGCTCGATGATAATTACAGTTACAGCATTAAGTTCGGTTGAATCACGCGACTTAAGACATTGACATGAATGAATGAATATTAGTTGATATTTTAAAAATTAATAAAAGTTGTTTTTATATAAAAATTATATTAGTGTCATGATATAATTTTTGTTTTAATAAGGTTCCACTCTAGCGTGCAAAACAAATATTATATAAACGTCAAATAAGTTGTATAACCAATTCTTAATTAAATTGCTAATGAAATCAATATTACGATAATGAAATTAAACACTATTAATTTATTTTGTCATAGTTATGAGTCGATTTATAGTAGAGTTAAACTTCTGTTTA
This sequence comes from Tipula confusa, assembly GCA_963556175.1. Lineage (NCBI taxonomy): Eukaryota > Metazoa > Arthropoda > Insecta > Diptera > Tipulidae > Tipula > Tipula confusa. The sequence continues at coordinate 218,161,533 of OY744476.1, forward strand.
ACTTAACATTAAATTAAGTTAAAAAACACGTGGCATTTGTTTTTTATTGAGCATGTGGACCAATTAGGGACCCTATATTATATGGAAAATGTGGATATCAGCTACTACATATGATTATCGCAATAATATTAAGTATTTCACTTAAAGTCACTTGAATGGTTGTAGTACCTGTCCATCATACTCTTTTTATAACAGCCGACCTTACTCCGTAGTCGAGTTGAGGAGACTAAGAGTACCCCAAGGACTAATCTCAAGGAGGATCTAACGGGCTGACTGATCATTCATTATTCTGAAATGTTTAAGGTTGGAAAAAACCCAGCATATCATACGCCTTCCATAAAGTATAGTCAATATGCCTTATAAATGAGAGGTCTGACGAAAATACAACATCATTCCTGGTGATAGTAATATTCAAAATCAAACCAGCTCCTGAAACACACAAAAACACTGGAGGAAAGTCTATATCGGTTGATTGCAAAATACACAAGAAATTACTCTTCATAGAAACGCCCCAAATCTTGCAAGAAACGAAACCCAACAATATCGATTTAAAATGAAAACAAATAGAATTTTTATTAGTGTGCTTGAAAATCAAGGTTACATCAGAAAACGCTTACGTTGAAATCAGTATATGTTGTTATCTATATGCCCGTTAAACAAATAACGTTTGCCACAAAGTGACTCCCAAAACAATGTAGTTCCATGTATTCTTTAAACTTTAATGGCAATTCTTCACTAAACTTATTAAGATCATCTTGAAGTTCGTCAGCATCACGTACATACTTGTTTAATAGTATGAACAATGGTAATTTTTACGAAGTAGACAATGATGGTGATAATTTTAAGTTCGTTGAAGTAATATATTCAACTTACGCAACGGTCTCGCAACTAAAGAATCATACTCACAGTAGTGGAACAAGGAAGAAAAATTGTCAAATTGTTCCGTAGATCTCCAATAATAAACGATAGTATTTTTCAAAAGTATGTGCTACTAGATTACAAAACCAGATGGAACAGCCTACTCGACATGCTAAAATCCCAGTGGTTATCGTGTATCAGAAGATGATGAAACCTATGTTATCTTAACAAAATAACAAAACGGTAAAATAAAAATAAACAAAACGGTAATTAATAAAACGATCACCAAACTTATTGAACGGAAACATGGTCATATTCAAAATTATCTACAGTTTTGTGAATGTGGCAGTTAACTAGTTATAAATATCAGATTGTACCGCTTTCATAAAAAAATTCTGAAGGAAATTTTAGTAATATTTCTTCGGCAAAACATGACGGAGTTAACTATTGTTTGTCATTTTTAGTAATTTCCGAAAGTGTATAGGCACCAACTTAAAATTAAATTTTATTATTTATACTAAAAAAAAATACTAAAAAGATAAGCAGGAAAGGTAAGGACTCTGTACCAGTAACAAAATCTGTACAAACCATTCTGTAACTTTTTGACAAATTTAACTTTGACTTGCAATCGTGGTCAGTATTTTCATGTAATCGGCCAAAGAGATTCAGTCCGCTAACATGAAGCAGTCAATAACATCTTTTATAAATATTGTGTATAACAGCGGAACGATGTGTATAACAGCACCCAGCTAGAGGGAACAAATTTGCAATTCAATTCCTCCAGATTATTTATAAGAACTGAATGCTCAATTATTTCGAAGATCTAAGTAAAGTCGGTTTAAATAACGTCAAGCTGCACTCTACGATTCGTAACTGTTGACCTATCGGTAAAAAATTCATGTTGCCCAGATAATTATCGATTACATTCCTTTCACCACAGAAATCTTCCAAGCGTTAGGGAAAGGCCCAATCCGAAGACTCTCATTAAACGGATCAGTAAAACTCTCAAACTGGCTGAGATGCCATCGTGTTCCGCTCTTTTTGACATATCTAGTTGGTACAAACAGTCATGAACTTTTTCCTCTGTTTATCAAGGTATTTCTCTAGGTTCACCAGTTCTCTAGTGTACCTGGTACCATGGGTCATCACGGTTTACAAAATTTAGGTCGGCTTTTCACCAACAGAACGAATATTTCGATTCCAGTATTAACCGCTGGTTTGAGCAATAAAACAATATCATTCCTGCTTCCTTCCGCGTTGAATGTAATATAATATTATTTTTTTTAAGATCTGACGTTACACTTACATAATTTGCTCAACAAACTAACCTACTGGTAGGTGAAAGGCCGAAATTACTAATCACCTACTGTACCACAAAATTCCACAATCGATTTTTTTTTTCATATCACAAAACATAATATAGTAGAAATACAACAAAATCGACAACACTGTAATTTAACAGTACTATTTTTTTTATATATCAACATTCTTCTATGTGTTCATTTATTTTCATACATATATATACATACATAACCGATTGACTACAAATTTGTTGTTGTTTCATTCTGATGACTCGGTTTATATTTAACATGGATCGGATTTTATTTTATTTGTTGTTGGTATTTTTTAATGCCGACATCCGTCGTCGTCACATATTACAAAAATAAAATTAAAAAAAACACAAATACATAAACATACACAGTTAAATAATTCGTGTATATAGTCGTCGCACACATCTAAACAAAATAAAATACAAAACGGAATATTTTTAATAAAATAAAAAAAAAAAAAAAAACAAAAAATACTTATTCGACATTTTTTTATATTCATTTTCTAAAATCGTCTCTATCGATGCTGTCATGGCGGTGAAGTAAAAATATTTCGAGATAAAAAAAAAGTGTTAATTTTTTTTTATGTTAAATTTTAATTAAATTAATTAATAATAAAATTTAACTGTATTTAATCGTGAAAATAAACGAACGGGATAAATAATAGTGAACATTTTATCCGTGTTTTTTTGGTGTTCTTTTGGTGCAGAGTGTATAATATAGAACTCTTGATTTTTAAAAATTATTTTTTGGAGTTTAATATTTTCCAATAAATTAATTTGCGCCACCCGCACAACGAAATATACACGCAATCACAATACGGAATAGTGAAGTTCTATATGTCGTGTGTGTGTGAGTGAATTAATTATTTGATTAAAATTGAAATTTAATCGAAAATTGTGAGTAGCGACAGCCATTTTAATAGTGTAAATTGTACACCCTGCAATACAACATTGTTTTGAGTGAAGTTTTTTTTTTTTATATTGCTCGCACGCAACAGTGAGTGTAATAATATTGCGTGAAACTACGATTTTTGATTTTTTTTCTAAATGGATTTACTAAAATTGCAGTGATAAATGTGGACGTTTATCGTAGTTATACACATATACGTTTTGTAGAGCTACCCTTTATTATAGTGTGGTACATGTGATAACAGTTAATTTACAGTGAATTCATAAAAATGATTAAAATAATATACAGTTAAATTATAGTGAAATTATAGTGTCGTGATAGTATATATATTTATATATAATAGTAACACATAGTAACGATAAAATGTCGGTTCACGCAAAACGGCAGCATTGCTATTTATGCGATTTGCCTCGTATGCCATGGGCCATGATAAACGATTTTTCTGAAGCCGTGTGTCGTGGTTGTGTAAATTATGAGGGACCCGATCGAATTGAGCTGGTACTCGATAATGCGCGACAAATGAAACGTATTCATCAAGCGGCCAAACGTAATCATGAAAATGGTGAAGTAACATCGCATCGTAATATGCCACAACCACACCATCATGGATATCAATTGCAACGTACATCAACGGCGGGACCACAAATGATGGAATTTAAGCCAAAATTGGAGCCACACGATACGGCACAATTAAATGTAAGAATGGCTGCAACACATATGCAACCCCATCATATGCCACACACAAATCGTAATCAAGCGCCACCATTGACAGTGAATTTAAAAAGGCCACCACCCGAAGACGATGAACATGGGGATGGACATCCAGTAAATAAACGGGGACAAACAGACGATAGTCAAAATCAAAGGCCACCGTTAACGCGTGGTGAATCATTACCCTCGGTACCATTTGTACCGGATCGTCAACCAAATTTTAAAGAGAAGCATCCAGTACGAGCGCCATCATTCGATACAGCCACATTTAAACCAGGAGGTGAGATTTTTTTTAAATACATTTTGTAAATATTGTGTTGGATCCAGCTGGGGTTGGCAATGTTTTCTTGAATTTTAAATACCGTGTACTTTGTGATAAATGAGTGAATGGTTGTATTCTGTTTGTTCGATTCTGTTCCGTCGGGTAACACTTCTAACTACACTATGATGACTTTCGAAGTAAAGAAGATTTTGAAGCGACTCAGTCTAGTATTAACTCACCTAAAATGAATAATACGCCTAAGTTCGATAGAATCCCTAATTCGAACCGCTAGTTTGGACTTAATTTAAGTCATGAGCTTTAAACTAAGTAGGACCAAGAACATTTATTTGGTTATTGTAGGCCTTGCGACTCAGAAATGAATCTAATGCTAGTTCTAGAACATCGGAAACCTCCGAGTGGCTTGAAATTTAAACCCCGGCGGATAAAGGAGCCAAAATCCGACTAAAAATGTTGAAATTTGGTAAAAAGCTAGCCTAAGTTCTTTTTAAATTTCGTGTTTTAAAGCCCCCATATCAATAATAATATCTTAAAAATTTATTGGGTAGGCAACCAGAAATAGTTTTTTCTTGTATTGATTAATTGTCCCATCAAAGATGAAGTAATAAATTGTGTGTACGGGTGATATAATCGTTTTAAATTTGGAAATGTCTGGGGTACCCTACATATAAATACAGTCACGTCGTTGCCGCCGCCATTTTTTTTTGATTCAAAATCATCGTCACTAGCGCGTTACAACAATAATACACAACCACAACAAAAACATAAATGTGGAATAAAACGAAGCAGATGTGCAAAATTTTTTTTGCAACATTACTACAAACACACAAAAACATTTTTTTAATAATAGAGACGACGTCGACGAAAACCGTTCGATTGTAGTTGTAAAGAAAAAAAAAATCTGTTCGTGTTTTATTTTTTATATAATTTTGTTTTTGTTTCTTTCTATCGTACAAAGCAAAACTAAAAATCAATATATGTGACGTCACATTTTAAATGTGTATTGTGTAACACGACGACGACGTATACTTATACAAACGAAGATTGTAAACAATAAAAAATATAGTATCCGGTACGTAGTTGCCAATTTTATTATTTGTTTTTGTTTGTTTTGTGTACATACATACATTTTCTTGAATAAATTTATGCAAAATTTTTATTTTTTTTTTATACAGTAGACGACGAAGTATGATGTATATAGGTTTATGTATGTATGTATGCCAAAATGACGACATTGATTGAACGATGATGCTTTTTCAGGAATGTTTAAATGCCATTCGTTATATAGTTTCTCGTTCGATTTAAAACATTTTAATTAAACGATTCGTAATGTAAATATTTATGTTAAATCGAGCTAAAAATAGTTTTGTTAAATTTTTTGTTTTATTCACGCTCGCGATTGGAAAATGGGAAAAATATATATGTATATTTGTCCAAATTGTTGGGATTTTGAATCCCTTCACCGCAACATGTATACACCAGAACACGCACGTTGATTTATTTTTGTCATGTCGAATTTTCTAAATTGGTGCTGCGTGCTAGGAAGATATAAAAAATTTAAATGTTAAAATAGTTGCCGAAATATCAACATTTTTATGTAAGCAAATGCTAAGTCTGTCTGTCTGCCTAAAATATATGATTTCTAAGCTGTCAAATGTAAACTAGTTTACATTTTATCACTTCCGGATGTTCCGTACAGAACACAACAGATAATCAGCGTCTACTATAAACAAACTGGAATTAAAGCAGATAACAACACGATATATCGTATGTTGTCGTATTAGTAGATGTGATTGTGTGTTAAGTACTGTAAAATGTAAAAATTCAGTTGATTTACAATGTACAGTATAAAAATAACATAAGCAGATGTTTTGTATATTATGGTTCTGACGAAACATATAAAGAAAATATTAAGAAATATAAAAATACGCATTCTGTGTGTGCCTAATAATAACGACGACGACGATGTGGAATAGAAGGAAACACAACCGTTGCACGTGCCTTTTTTTTGTATTGTCGTTCGACACAATAATATTGTACGCAATATAAACGGTTTCTTAGTTGGCAGATGTTTCTCATAATCTATATGGGTTAAGATTACACAATGGGTATAGGTAAAATTTCATTACACAATAGAAAAATTTCCCTTAAAAAAGAAATATCAGTTATTCGATTAAAATTGAAACCCAACTAACAAAACTATAAATCATCTAAAATTGTCTTGCTTCGATCATATAGTAAAATTAAATGACGTCACATAGTTAAAATTACGTAATCCATACTGTATATTACTATCTCTTGTTTAGCTCATCCACTGTATTTATATGATTCATGTTGTGTTTTTGAATATATAAATAATGCGCATGTGTGTGTTATTATATATCTCTTTAAAAATAGTATTTTGTTATTTATTTTAAATTACATAAATAACCTATTTTATATCCACCTAACTGTACCTTTATATCGAATTCGACTTGTGTATGTGTGTATCTTTATTTATTTATTTATTTATGTATCATTCAATAACATCACCATCATCCATCTGCCTCTGGTTCGGTAGGTCGGTCTCTTTCTTCAGTTTTTGAGTTCATATTGTGACGTCATGTAATCAACAAAAAGGTTAAATATTTTGTTATGAAATTGTTGTTTTAGTATAGATACAGTTTAAGATGAAAAAAAACAAAACATAACGTTCCGTTAGATTTTTTGTTTGTTTTTGAGGTACCAGCTGTGTAGTTGTGTGTGCATGGGAATTTAATGAAAATAAGACATTTTTACTTTGAATCATTTGCCGATTATAACTTATAACAAGATATATGGCGGCTGCGACTGTACACAGTTTATAAATAAATTTGAATGAACATTTTATCTATTTTACGTTTTATCATTCATATGCTAAACACGCTATTTACAAATGCTTTGTGTATTGTTCAGAGCGCTCGTTAAGTATGTATGTATGTATGTGAATGTTTGTTGTTCGCGAGTAGAATAGAAAGGTGTAATATTGTTTTAGTCGACGGCAACCTTGTCCATTTGTGTTTTTTTTTGATTCTGTATAAAATGGTTACGAATGTGATTACGTCACTATATGTAATGTCGTTGTTCGATAATCCGTTGGCTTAAAATAAATTGGGCTGTTGGTTGGTGTGTGTGTATGTTAAAATGTATGGTTTTTATTTTTGTAGTATATCCATCATTGCCACTACCACCAGTATCGCTGGGAGAATCAACACCTCCAGCACCACCAGCACCATTACAAAGTCCGATGGCTAATTTAATGTCTATTACAGAGACATTGCCACCAGGTAGTCCAAGGAGTGGACCATCACCACCCGGCCCGCCACCACCAAGATCTGCATCCCGCGGTAGCCAACATTCACCAAATAGCTCAGGTGAGAGTCGTGTCGAGATGAAAATGAAATTAGAAGGTAGTAGTTTAGGAATTCGGGTTCCTTTACCAGGATCGTCAAGTGGTCGACGTTCGTCTGGATCGCGTCACGTATCATCGACAACGGTTACATCAACGGAGCAACAACAGCAACAACAACAACAGCAACAACAGCAGCAGCAGCAACAGCAACAACAACAGCAACAGCAACAAAATTCAGCACAGAATGGCGGTGGTGTACCATCAAATCCTAACGTTGCGGGAAATGGTAGCACAAATGGAGGACCTTCGCCTATCGATGCGGCTGTACCGACATCAGGAGCACCAACAACCCCTGCAACAGCACCAAATCCAACCCTTAAGTGTACATTGTGTCAAGAACGACTGGAGGATACACATTTTGTTCAATGCCCCTCGGTTAATCATCATAAATTTTGTTTTCCGTGCAGCAGAGACAGTATAAAACGACAGGTAGCTCGAATTTATTTGACCACTTCGTGGATACTAATTGTTCTTTATTTGATTTAAATAGGGTGCTGGCAGCGAAGTTTATTGTCCAAGCGGCGAAAAATGCCCATTGGCCAATTCAACAATACCATGGGCATTTATGCAAGGTGAAATTGCAACAATATTGGGTGAAGATTTTAAAGTGAAAAAGGAACGTGAATCTTAAGATGGTGGGACCCTTCTATTTAACAAAATTACTTGAGGTAACACATACATTTAAAAAAAACATTTTTTTTAAATATTTAAAATTACAAATCTAAATATTTAATCGCATAACAAAAAAATAAATAAATTTTATAAAATATTAAAAAAAAAAACAAAATGGTCGAAAAAAATTGTTGTTGTAGTTCTCTATTTTGTTTTGTATAATATGAACAAAATGTCGGCGAATTACTCGCATTTTGAGACAAAAAATATATTGTCTTCTCTGTTTTTGGTGTGTGAGTACGCGTGTGCGCGATGTGATTGGAGGAATTAAAAAAATAAAAAAAAAAAACATTGAACAAAATGGCGGACGAGTATAGATGAAAACTTGCACCATTTTATGAATAGAATTTGTATATATTGCCTTGCGCCTCTCTCAAACATACACACACGCACACACACCCATTATTTATTAGTTAAATTGGTCACATCCCAATGTTTGGACGCATTCGGGGTTAAAAAATGAAATATTTTTTTAATGTTTAGTTTTTCGTTTATTAAGTTTAATATAAATTACATATAAATAAATAAATATATATATATATATATATATATATATATATATATATATATATATATATATATATATATATATATATATTTAAAAATTATAAATAAATAATCCAATAAAAATAGTTTAAATATAAAATATGGCATCAGCTCAATTTTTCGAGTTGATTTAATTTTTATTTTCAATTATGGATTTGACGGTTAATTTTGTGTGCGGCCATTTTTTATTTTTGTGATCTGTGATTTATTTTTTATAATTAATTTTATTAATTTTCGTCGAATTACCGACGAACGCGGAATATGATTGGTGGAAGCACGTGGTCTTGTAACTTTAACACAAATCATCTCCATATATTTGTATATGTATGACACACGGAGCCCAACAGAATTTACCGTTTTTTGTGTAAATAATTAAATAAAAACGTAAATTTAATTTTTTCTAACAATTTTGCCATAATTTAAATAAAAATAAAAAACAACATACCTATATAAAACTTAAAGATAAAATAAAAAATATAAGTCTTGTAATGGTGGACATTACATAAATTTTGTAAATATATATGAAATATTTTTTGTATAATTTAATTAATTATTTTCATTTTTATAAAAAAAAACGAAGAAAAATGGCGAAAAATCAAATTATTAAAAAATGTATATTTTCGGCGTACCCAAAAATTCAAAAGTCTCGTATTTGCTATGTATTATATATACAAATTGTACACACGTGGTTAACTTAAATTACGGTTTTGATCTGAACAAAATGGCGGGCATTATATAAATTCATTTATTTATACGTTTTGTGTACATTTTGTATTTTTGTTTTGTTTGTTTGTTTTTGTGTTTTTATATAATATATTTATATAAACAAATTTAATTAAACATAAATAAAAATAACAATAGAATATAAACGCCTCTTTAAAATACAACAAAACTATATTTTGTTAATTAATTAAGCTAAAAAAAGCACGGTTTATTTTTACGACGATGTATTTTATGCATATACAAAAAAAGGACATTGTACACCGCCATCTTGTTCAGCTTACAGATTCTATTATTTATTTATATTTTGTTGCGTTTTTTTTTCGGGCAGTCCGAACAAGATGGTGCGTGCCAATGACAAAAATGCAAATGAAACAATAGTGTGTAAAAAAACATGCGTCTATAATAAAAAAAATCCGTTGCACATTGGAACTCAACACTCGCCATGTGTAAATATATTGTGTATAACTAACTTGGTATAACCTAAAAACAAGAATAAAAAGTGAATAATAATTTTTATTTAACGATTTTTTAATTTAATTAAAATAGAAACTTAGATGAAAATGAATAAATAAAATAAATAATGAAAATGAATTAAACAACTCTTTAACTCTTGTGAATTATAACTGTGTAGGAGTTATATAACCTAAAAAAATTTATTATTTTTATTTGATTTTGTAACAAACACAGATTCGTTTGTAATTTAATTTAATTTAATTAATTAATTTTTTTTTATTGTATATATACGTTAAAACTATAAATAAATAATTAAACATGTTAAAAACAAAAAAAAAGAAAAATATATGAACTTATGGTTGAGGTTATGTGAACTAAATTTTATGTAACACCGACGCCATATTAAAAATAAAATTACAAGTTTAATAACAAAAGAAATATGTCCTTTTTAAACAAAACGGTAAATTACAGTTAAAAATAAAACTTAGAGATTATAATAAAAATATTGGTAAGGATTTTAATCGTTTTTCTCGATTAAATTCCTTTTTACAAAATAAAAAAAAAATGAAAAACTTAAAAAGAAAAATTCAGTGAAAAATTATAGAAATTGAAATACATACAATTTAAACGGAAATAAAATAAAAACAAAAAAATAAAAAATTATTAAAAAAAAATAACAAATCAAATTTAAAACTCGTAGTTTTATTAGGTGCTAAACTCAAGGTTCAGATTATATAGAAATTATCATCCCGTTACGTAAAAATATTTTTTTCTTGAAACTGTAAATCTTTAGTAAATTAATTTCATTTTCAATTTACAAAAGCAAAGCCTAAAGCCCAAAAACGAATGTATATACTGCAATCATCCGGGAGAGATAAAGGAAACATCTATTCAGCTTTAAAATATCAATATGGAATGAAAACTGCCTAACACAACACAAAGCTGAGGTCCACACATTTCTTATCGAGCACAATAATGACATAATGTTAATATCTGAAACAAACTTTAGAAATAAGAAATATTTCAAAATTAATGGATACTCATGAATAATGCGGACTTGCTATATACCTAAGAAATATAAAATAGACCTTAGCCACAGTGATACAAAAGCCCGGGAAAAATAAAACAAATAACGTCATATCGACCAATAAGCATGCTTTGAACAATATCGAAGCGTTTTGAAAAAATTAAAATTAAACCAGTACTGGAAAAGTGTCAGGTTATACTAGACCATTAATTTGGTTCCGGAAGTTAACATGGAATATAGTTGGGGTACCGGTCGAAACTGGATATTTTAAAACTGGATTTGACGAAACAGGATAATTCAAAACTGGATATTGTAAAACGAGATAAGCTACAAAACGAGATATGGTACAAAACTAGATATTTCAAAACAGGATATTTCGACATGTGATTTAAACTTAAAATGATTATTTAGGAAAGTTCTGGAATATGGCCAATTAGGAAGGAACTCGGCGAAAGTAACCGATTATGATGAAATTCGATATGAAAATGTTGATGAAAATTAATTAATTTTTCTCACATAGATTCTCTAAAGTGAAGAAAAGTTATATTAAGTAGAAGAATAAAAAATAGATGAAGATAAATTTTACTGACAGTAAGCTAGATCAAGTCAATGATTATTTTAATAGGATGAGAAAAGCAGCAATTAAAAAAAACCGTTAAGTAAAGGAAAATTCTATCTCCGTGCTTAAAATTATTCAAGTATGAAACCTTACTGGCCATATCCCAGAACTTTCCCAACAAATCATTTTTAAATCCTATTTTCATCATACATATCGAATTTTATCATAATCGGTTAAGAACTCGCCGAGTTCCTTCCTAATTGGCCATATTCCAAAACTTTCCTAAAAATCATTTTAAGTTTAAACCACATGTCGAAATATCCTGTTTTGAAATATCCAGTGTTGTACCATATCTCGTTTTGTACCTTATCTCGTATTGAAATATCCAATTTTGAAATATCCAGTTTTGTACCTTATCTCGTTTTGTCAAATCCTGTTTTGAAATATCCAGTTTTAAAATGTCCAGTTCTGAGCGATTCCCATATAGTTGCGCTAGAATACTGTTCTGCTGTCTTTCTGGATGTTGCACAAGCGTTTTGATAAAGTCTGGCATGAAGGATTAATTTAAAAAGAAAAATTGCCAAACCATTTTCTCAAAAGGCAATATATCGTGAAATTTGCTGGAACAGCCATCTTGATGTCACATACAATCTCTTACACTCAAGACAATTGCAAAATCATCTGAAAGTAAATCAACTCATCACATTCACTCTGAACAAATGCACATGCACATCAGTTAAATTAAACGATGTAAATATTCCTCAGCAAAGATTAAATACTTAGATTTATGCTTCGATCGTAGGATGAAATCATAACGAAGCGAAGCGCAACCAAATAAAAATAAATTTTTCAAAAATATACTGGCTGATGGGAAGAAAATCAAAATTATCTTTACGCAATAAAATAGAGCATCAAATAGAGTACTCCTGCAAACAACACAAGCAAAAATACTTCGAAGTATTATAATCGTTCCGACCCACCTAACTAGCAATATCTAAAATATAACAGGATTTTGCTTACGTTGAAAAGTCAAGTTACATCAATACTTGCCATCAACATACGGAGGAAATTCAAAAGAAATTCCAGATAGGAGTTGAAGCAAATATAACCATGCACACAATACAGTAATGAGTAAGATGAGCCTATTATGTTCCAATAGGAGATAAAGGATGCAACTGAAACAATCCTAACTAAAGATAACTAACAGATAGAATTCTTTGAGGACAGTAGTAGATGGCGCCCGATCACAAAGTGGAAAGTTAGAAGTACCATTCGGAAGCTCAAGAGCTGCTTGAATTGGTATTATACAAGGAACTGTTCAATAGTGACGCATCTATAGCAACCCAAATATTTTCATCAGTTTTTCAGAAGTATAGAATACAAGTATAATCCCAACAAATGCAAAGAGGAAGTAGAAAGTACTGGCAATGATCATACACCACAAATAAACTCTCATGAATGGAACCATACCTACCACCCCTATACCTACTCTTCGTGAAATTTAAAAATGCATTGAATTCGATCAATAGAAGCGCAATATGGAAAGCAATCCCTTAAACGAGCATCATGAAGAAAAAAATCGAGCTCCTCACAAATATACCGAAAACCATGGAAACACACACTAAAGATTACTGTATAACTAGGGTGCTAGTGAACAAATTCCATAGGGTGCAAATATAATGAATTTTGCTGAATTCTATCACGAATAAAAATCTTCTATGCAAACATAACAAATTGCTTAGATATAGTATTATTTCCTAAACAGTGGAAAGTCCAACAGTTGGTATTCCTGCTGAGAAGAAAAAAGGCATTAGACAATTCATCATCATACCGCCTAATCTGCTAACTTAAAGCTGAAAATAAAGGATACCTGTCTGAAAATTACTAAGAATTCCACAAAGTACGCTCTGCTATGGACACTATGTTGAGTGTCAGATCGAACAGAGGTCTCAATACAATGGCTTTAACTCGTCTATGTGGGAGTGTATATTAGACGTGGTACACATAATAGGGTCCCCCAGGTATTTAGTAAGGCTGGTGGCTGATTACTTTAGACATAGAGTTTGTAAATACGACATCGATGGTGTCACGCTATGTATGATGACTTTTTTAACTTCCGAGACAAGAAAAAGCAACAATTGATGGTTCTGTGGATGATGTGGCAGTTTTCGTGGTGGCATAACGTAGAGAGAAGATGGAAAAGATTTATATCTGAAGCGTCAAAGTCATTCAGGATTGGTTTTCAACTAAGGGGTTGCAGTTAACGGAGAATAAGTCGGAAATACTGATCCAGTAGGAAAATAATGGAAAGCATTATAGTTAAGTGGATTGGCAACTGGAAAGCTACGATGGAAGTTTTTTTTATAAGGCATAGGCATCCTATCATGAAATCACCCTTGCTATGCAAATGTTAAAAGTAAACTGTTCTCTTTGAGTTGATTGCATTGATTCGAGGCTTTTATTCGGGGTTGTCAGATTATTTTCACCAAGTGTAAGTTACAATCCTACGTGAAATGTTCCTGTTACCACCATGCTCTCCTCTCATAGATCGCTACATCATTCGTGGCGGATTAGGACGCTGAACGTGATCGAGCTATTGTACTTGCCGTATCATCTTATTTTCATCATAGGCAAGAATAAGGACAACACTGATTGGCTGCTATATGTACACTAACGCCGACTTAATGTCGTTACCACACCAGATTGTTACACGGTCCCAAATATTGTATCACAATTCCAGAAATGATTTAAAAAATCCTAGGATAAAAATTCAAAGATCAAAAATACTAGGATAACAAAACGTGACATAAAAAATTCCGGAATAACATATCCTAGGATAAAATAGAAATAAAAATCCTGGGAAAAAAAATCCCTGTTCCAGATTAAAATGGAACGTACCCTGATCTTTTTATCACGGGATTTTTAAAAATTTCAGGATTTTAAATGCCGGGATTTTTTGTCACGGGATTTTTCATCATGGGAAATTTTATTCCAGTATTTTTTATTTTGAGATTTTAATCCTAGGATTTTTATCCCGAGATTTTTTACCCAGAGATTTTTCATCCGGGAATTTTTTACTCTAGGATGTTTTTCTAGGACTTTTACCCCAGGATTTTGGTCCCGAGATTTTTTATCCCGGGATATTTTATCCATCCATGTTATCCCTGGATTTTTACTAAATCTAGAAAACTGGATACGTTTTCGTGCCTTAATCCGGAACATGTTCAGAAATGGTTTCCTGGTATAAAAAATCCTAGCATACAAATTTCTCGATAGGGGTACGATTCAGCTTTTTAATCCGGAACATTTTTGCGGAAATAGTTTTGAAAAATCCTAGAATAAAAAGTAAAAATCATCGGATATAAAATCCCGGGATTGGAAGCTTCCCAAGATAACAAATCCTAGGATGAAATATCCTGAGATAAAAAATCACAGGAGGAAAAATATTATGTTAAAAACTCCCTGGATGAAAACTCCCGGCATTAAAAATCCTACGATTTTTCAATCCTATTTTTTATCCGATGATTTTTCATTCGTTGATTTTTGAAACCAGTTCCCGAAATGTTACGAATTAGAATGCGGAAACGTACACGGAGTTAAAATTTTGTATACTAGGATTTTTTATCCCGGAATTTTCTATCCCTGGATTTTATTTTCGAGAAATTTTAACCCCGAGATTTTTTATTCCAGGATTTTGGAAACCATTTCTGGGAATGTTCTGGATTAATGTACTAAAACATACCCGAATCTAGAACTTAAACTGGACCCAAAATTTCAACTTGAATTAGTTCCAGAAAAGTTCTGGATTTAGATCCGAAAATAGTTTCTAGATTTAGAGGCGGAACCGGATCCGGTTCGAATAAGAAATACCGAAGTGAAAACATCTCTTATTTAGCTTTCCACCGCGCTGAGAATACAAACAACAAGAAATGTTCAGCCATCCTAAAAAGCACCTGTCGAAGAAGCATTTCAGGACTTATCATCCGAAATACCATTCGAGCATCCTTTAAATGGTGTTAATGTTACAAACGCTTGATCCAACCTAATAGCCAACCGAAGAGCAAGCACTAACCTAAAAAAGGTTCTCACTATGATGTAAGATACCCTAAAAGTTCAGTTAATAACCCATTACCAACGTTATAACGGAAAAAAACTAAGATTTTAAAACATTTTCTTTCGAGACGTTTCGTAAGAAATTAAAATTCTTTTAAAATGCCTCTCAACGATCACTATGGCCATCTATTGGTATCTCATAAAAATAAATTATGGTTAGCTATTATTTGCACCCAAGTGTTGCAGCCAAGACAATTTAAATAGTAGCGCCATCTTCCAAAAATTATAGCGAAATAAAATCATTATAGTATAAAAACCTTACAAATTCATAGAGAGAACTTCTTTATCGACTTCTTTATCTAGTACAATATTTCATAAACAAACGGCTTGCATCCGTCACACATGCATTCGTTCATTTTAATTTTGTATTTGAATCCAAACACTTCAGTTTATTAAATTTTGCTCCCGTTTATCGTATTAAATGTGCGTAATATTATTGCCGAAATTATGTACGAAAATTTATCAGTTATCAGTGAATGTGATAATTTAGAAATTGAAAATTATTTAAAATCATGTGGAAGTTATCCGAAAAATACCGAAATAAAATTTGTCGACAATCATGGCGAAGTTCGTGACCACCGGTCGAGAGATGTTGGTGGCCTGATTCAATATTCAAAATATATGCTGAATTCATTTCGACAAGAGTTGGAAGATAGTGAGCTACCCGATATCGATAAGCATATCATAATCGAGAAGGACCGTCTCAACGAATTACTAAAGACGAAAATTAAGGAATATTTACGAGATAATCCACAGCGGGAGGTAAAGAACGAAAAGCGTGTAAAAATTGTCCAGTACAAGGAAAAACCAAAACCATTGGTTCGCAATGTGAGACGAGTTAAATCTTTTGATCGGCATATCCATTGCGTTGGCAACAAAAAACCCACCAAGCCCGTGTTCGTTTCCCGAAAATCGCAACAGATTCACGAAAATAATTTAAAAACGTTAAAAGTCGGTCGAAATATTGTTATTGATCCGTGTCCTGTAACGAGTTACTATCCACGACGCATATTCAACAATACAAAACTGGCATCAAAAGAAAACCATGGCCCCACATGGCATGACAGATTATTGGCACAACCACCGTATACGAGCGAGGGTGATTGTACAATTGTGACGACAACAACGACTAGCCAGGTGATAAAAAAGTCGGAAATTAAAGTGTTACGATATAATTACGATTGGGGGAAGACGGATACCGTATCGAATGAGTCAACAGCCGGTGGTAAGCAACTGCAGAGTATCGATCAAACAACACAAACGGAGAATAAAATCGTTACGGTGAGTAAACACGAAATAATGAGCATTTGTTTATGTTAACACAATGTAGGTCATGGTCGGATATATAAGGGTGCATTCATGTTTTTTTTTTATATTTAAGACAAAGTCAGTCGAGTGTTACACCGAACAGCTATGCGAAATTGAAATATCACCTAAATTGGTGGAAGACATCCCCATTATTGAGCCCAGTACCGTGCATGTATCATCGTACCGAACCGATGAAAATGTGCAAGTCACTGTTGGATCTTCATTTGTGTATGAATACGAATCAACGTTCGACGAGTCAAGTTCCGACTCAGAACTATCCGAAACAGTTAAACCTCAACTTAAATCGACAATGCTGGTGCCAACAACCTTAACGCCGAAGAAAACGAATATTTTACTCGAGACAGTTGTGTACGACGATAAAAAGTTAGAACAGTGCGATGCCGAAATACAAACCGAATTCGAACCAATCCGACTAAATAAAAGTCCGATCCGAATAAAAATTACGACGAATGAGAACGATGTGACCCAAAAAGATGTTGAACTCGAGTTGTCGCGACTCGACGAAGAAATTATGCAAGATAAGTTTAAACTTCTTTCGGTATTGCGTCACTCGCCGCGCAACATTCAAAACGCATCGATTGCATCACAGTCACTCGATATATTTTCACATCAGTGTCAATTGAATGTTACACCACCTTCCACGATTCAACTTCAGTTAACACCGTTAAAACCATGCCAGGCTATGGATTTTATGCCATCGCCGCTCGAATTGTCATCAATACGGCCGTTATCACTTGCCCATAAAAACACGACGTTCGACACGAGTAACGAGAAATATTGGAAAACCATCAATAAGATACAAATGGATGCGGCCCGTAAACCATTTTCACCAAAATTGGAAACCGATCAAGTTGCTAAACGTGCTGCGGAAATATTTCTAAAATCGACTGGGACAAATACGAATCAAGCTATTGAACCAGAACGTCAAAGCTCTACGACGTCATCGTACGTTTCGAACGTTTTAATAGTAACAACATCATCGTCCGAAGTTGATTCAGATTCGACCATTTCATCACGTAACTATCCAAAATTCAGACGTACGAGAAACTCGGGTAAAATATCCGATGGTGAAGTACTTAGTTTGGGCGAGGTGAGGAAATTTTCCGATGACAGTGAATAAAAGTCGTTGCACGGATGAATGTAAGTAACATTTGTAAGGAAATGAGGGAAACCGAATTGGATAATTATTTAATTTTATTGTAAAATTGTAAAAGATATAAAATATAGAAAATGATGACAACATGTATCCGCGAGCGTTTTTCTTGGTTTTCTCGTTTCGTATATTTGTCTGTTTGAGGAACGTCGACGAGACTCGAGAGAAAGCACTAAGGAAATAAGTTAATTTTATTTTATGTATTCTAATTAATTATTTTCATAAATTATGCTTTATCTTTGTTTTAATTGGCTTTTTATTTATGTTCACGTGTTAATGACTTTCCGTTTAGGAAATTGTTAAAAATTCGTAAATTGGTAGCATTATTATGGCTAAAACCACGGCGACGTATTTTAAAGTTTCAACTGCATTATCGATTTTTGTGACAGTTTTCAAACATCGACATGATATGGAGGATCATGTTTTATTGTTCTGTGCTCGTATTTTTTTTGCGTTTACGATTAAGGACTAATTTATATTTTGATTAATAATTGAATTTCGGTAAATTTAAATAAATTATCATGTATATAACTATAGCTACGTGTTATTGAAGTTTTAATTTAACCTTAAAACCGAAAATGTGTGCAGTATAGATGTGCAAACGTTATTAGTGTAAATATTTTAGTTCAGTTATATTTAAATTTAGTGTAAAGTGATGGATAAGGTTAAACTCTGTCGCGAGTCCCAGAGTAAGTACAGGTACATCCTTAAATTTATGATTCTTTTTATACAATCTTGTCACACAAACTTGTAACATTTGTACATTTTTGGCCCACCAAAGCCAAACATTTTATCATGCGTAGTTATGATTTGACATCTCTTTCTAATCGATACCACTTTTTGGATAACTATATTTTGTTTCTCCTTTTTAATCTTGTTGCGTCATGCGTATATAGTATAGTTAATTTGGGATGTACTTTTCGATGTTGTTTTTTATACGCTTTTGTTAATTATTAAGGTGGATATTCACGATCAATTATTTTGGGCAATGTACTTTGTGACATCATATTTTGCGCATTATATTGTGTATTATTTTTTCGTTTGTGCAATTAATACATCGACGAGAACTTTACGAAAAATTTGGAAAATTATTTCGCAACTGTAACTGTGCAATATAACTGCACGTGAATACCCCACTTTGGCTTCCCCTGTTTCAATGTATTAAAAGGAATTTTAGAAATCGAATTTACTTAACTTCTAATTATTGGATCATTATAAAATTTGGCAGTTGTGTAGTTGTGTGGTTTTTAATTTATAATTTCGCCACTCATTTTATTAGCTAGAGAAAAACTCGCGAGTAGAGCATATAAGCATCAAAAGTTTGAGCCGACTATAACCTCTAAGCGCCTAAATGTATGTAATCTACAAATTTTTATTTAAAAATTAGAGCTTACCGTCTCTAAAATCCAAAAATAAAACACAAATACAATCAAAGAAAACAATCAACACAAAATTGTATATTTACTGCGTGTACATATACGAAATTCTCGTTCGTTAAGTCGATAATAGAAATAATCGGGGTACCGATAGAGCATGATTGTTGTTGTTTTGTTTATTTATTTCTCAGGAGAGTACATTGTACAGAGTACATAAAAGTTTCCTATTAGAATGTTCTTGTTCAATTTCTGTCTGGAATTAGGATGGATTTTTGGATTTGAGTGGTTTGGATGTCACGGGTGTTGGAATCGTTTTGGCGATTTCGCATATTTTTTCTACATTACGAAATGCTGATTTTTCATGGCTAATTTCAATTTCGCCACTCATTTTATTGAGTAGGTGATAATTAAATAATGTCGTAGTTTCATTGCTACATCAGTGAAAAAAGTAATTTAATTTTTATTATTTATTTTATTTTTAAATTTATTACAGCTGAATTACAATTCGTCCAGTAATTGGTCTTTAAAAACTGATGTTCTTTCTTTCGGACTTTTCTGGGCTATGAAACTAAACGTAACTCTTTCACGCTTAAAACTCAACTCAAGACTGCCCACCACTTATACACGAAATTACATGCATTTCGAATATTCTATTATTCTAGTATTTAATTCTACTTTTTGAAATGTCACTACTCACGACGCTATTCTAATTTTGCTAATACAAATGCTACTTCATAGATGTCTCTAGATTTAACTCTAGAGAAACTGTAACAATACCAAGCAATTAAATAATTCAAGTCACTTCAACTAGAGTTTTCAAATGGAAACAATTCTACAGCAATAAAATTTAAGAAAACCCAGCTGTTGTCGAAAACGAGTGGGATTCCAAGAGCTGTTTGCTGCTATCGATTAAACAAAGATCTTTTTTGATTCATTCTTTCTTAGATATTATCTTCCGTAAATATGACAGTTTGTTCGTATGTGTTGGATTGAAAGTTTTACTCCGGAAAGCAGGTAACAAAGCTGGTTTGGGGCGCCATTCCTGCCGATGGACTCTCTCTACTCGTATTTTGAACCATAGTGTGAATGTAAACACTACTGTTTATCACGAAACTATTTTGGAAGATGTGTTTTAGCTTTGGGTGCGCAAACTTATAAAGCAAGCGTCAACCAAGAATGGTTGAAAAACAACGTTATTAAACAAGACTTTATTTCTTTAACACAATGGCTGGCATATTTTCCAGATGAAAATCCGGTTGACTTTTCTTGGGATATTTTAAAGAGCAAGGTTGGCACTAAAAAATACCAAAGTGACGATCATATCAAGCAAGCAATTCATCGGCATTGTATTCCAGAGGTTCACAAAAACAGTACAGCGTTTTATTTTATTGCAATTATTGCAGCAAATTCAGCAGGAAGATAACGCAGAGCTCCGTCATAGATAACTGTTATTTCTCATGCAACTCGTTTGAAAAATAATGCACTTAAAACCAATAGAAGAAACACATGCTGATGAATAAAGAATTGAAAAATGGTATTATGACCTAAAAACCAATGTTAAACCTCAAGTTAGTAATGCAACTATAGAGTTTTACACGGATGAGAATGAGGAAACAAAAGGGACAGAATGGATAGTCCAAAGGAAGAAACGTTTAAACAAGAAAAGGAGAACGAAATACTCTCCAGAAATAGCTTGTAGTTCTCACTCCAAAACTCTCAGTAGGAAAGAAATAAAAGAAACAAGTCAGAAGGATCACCAGCGTGACAAGATCGAAGAAGAAAAATCACCACCAATTAACGTTTTCAGCATAAATGAATAAGCGTAATCCGCTTTAGACAACCATCCTCGATCCGCAAACTGTCCCATTGAACCCAATATGCGATTTCAATCAATTGTGCGGTCGCCGCTCTTCTTCTTTGTATTTTATTACTATCGCTAAATCCGATTACAACCTTCGCGGCGTCTAACGTATTGGCATCTCCGATCCTGTGTCGATCAGGTGTTTAGCCATGTTTGTTCCACCATTATTCTCTGGAGCAGTACAGAAAATGGACATATATTTTTCCAGGAACGCTTTCGCTGCTTGTTTTTATTTTGGTGTTAGATATTCTGTCCATTTCTGCGTCAGATTTTAAACTGTTTTCTGCTACCATTTTTTCTTGGCCTGTACACTCGGGCTTGATTTTTCACACTGCACTGTTGTGGATGCCACTTCTCATTTTCCGATGATAGTCCCTTTTTTGATGTTTTTTGTCAGAACCGTTGAATTAAGAGCGCGCATAGCCTTGTAGTGATTTCCCACTCTTTTGAAATCGAACTTTTAGCTCCATTCAGTAAAGTTCTCGTTTATGATCACTTTCATATTTACGTTTCAACATTTTCATTGTTCTACCGTAATCACCACGTTCAGTTTTTAGAACGATCTGTAGAGTCTCAGCTTTAGTTTCTTGAATATGTTTAACTACTTGCGAAGTTGTTCCATTTGCTTTGACGTCATGTAACTTCTCAAGATGTTCAAATTTTTGATAAAGTTTCTGTTCAACTTATTGAACTTCCACTTTAACCTGTTAAACATCGGTTTTAACTCCCAGAACCTATGTTTTAACTTCTTCTTGTGATTGCTCTACTTTATTTTGGAAAGAAGTAGATAATTTAGGAAGTTTTTCATCCATTTTATTTTGACCATCTATGATTAATTTGGTTTGTGGCAGTTATTAAATATTCACAATCCCACCGCTGTCACCAATTGTTACGTTTTTGGTTGTAGTCGGTTCATACCACTGGATTATGAATTAATTTCGTACAATATAAAATAAAAACTATTCGATTATAATTATCTTCACAACAAAGTCAACAAAACTCGAAATAAAGCCAATTTCCCTGCTTGCAGTACTCTCCAACATTTTTGAGAAACTGTTATGCTCAAAAGGGTGAAGCCTATAATATTTGAAAGACATCTCGCCTCATCAATTTAAATTTCGATAAAATCACTCTACCATTGAACAAGTTCACAGGATCACATAGAAGATGTGCTTGAAAATATGTTCCATCATCTTTCTAGATGTAGCCCATGCCGTCAATAATATTCGATATTTACCTAATTAATAATTTCAAATTCTGAAATCTTATATTGCTGAACCAAAACAGATATTTTCGCAAATATCAGCAAGGGTTCCTCAAAGTAGCGTCTTCGGACCACTAATATATTTACTTTATCTGATAATATGTGTTTGTTACATTCCGTCAGAGTTCTTTATTTGTTCCAGTTATTTAGATGAAACGACGTGGTCTTTAAAATTAAATTTTAATAACACTAACCTCTAACTCTCTCTGATAAACGGGAACTCCAAACGTGTTATAGGTGTCCTTCGACTCAGAAGAGATCACAAAAACAAAAACAAACAACATTTTAATTCGATCAGCCCGGTAAAAATTAATTATTAAAATAATTTGTCTAACTGTCAAAAAAACTGTCAAAACCAACCAAATTGTAATCCTTTTTTTGAAATCAATCGGTTTCACCCGCAACACCCCCTATAGTCGATATATTTATATTATAATTGAAAATATTTTGTTTATCATTAAGTGACGCGTATCGAAAATCAATCACTCCCCCCTTTCACCTCAAATCAAAATCTGATTTATGCTAATCGAACAAAAATAAAAAACAAACTTTTCCAATTTGAAAAGTTTATAGGTTTTAAAAAAAAAAAAAGAAAACGTAAAAGTTTATTTTCACACCACTCCTTCCGCAATAACAAGATCATCGTTTCGATTTTGTTTTGCTCATTCCTCAAACTGTTTGTACTACAACAGGAAATACAAATTTCCCCATCTCTATCACTTGAATATATATTCTCACCCGCGCTCGCCCGTTAATTGTAAAATCATGTTGTACCGATGCTTAAGTTGAGGTGAACACAGTGTACATCGGATATAGCTTAAGGCATCGGGAGAGGGATATACAAGATAATATTAATATACATTTTACAGGGTGGGTAAAATTTAAGTTTTTGATGCTCAAAGTAGTACTGTAAAAATAAGTCAGAACCTGAGAAGTTGGGAGAATAGGGAAGCTAATCAAAATTTATCGAAAATAGGTCGACTGAAACACTACTCGATTACTTTAAGCTGGTCACGAATTTATATACATATGGTGCTCATATGAACTGAGAAAGCATACTTGCCACCCTGTAAAACAACTTCTGTTTTTGTGCTGTTGTTTTGTTTAAAATTTAAGGCGATAAAAATAAAAATTTACGATTCTAAATCATCATAAGCGGACAAAATTCACTTGTGTATCTAGTGGCCGAACACAATGGGAATATTTTTCCGCAATGGGCAAGGTTGTGCCTTCCAACCCCTATATAATATATATATATATACTATCATCAAACCGCAATTCATATAATAAAGTAATTAAAAAGTTATAGAACTGAAGAAGATTTTTTTGGTTTGCATATTTTTCCAAAAATTTTCACATTTTTTCATTTTTACAGCCTAAAAAAAAAAAAATAACGGAAATGTAAATATTTAATTTTTGTGCTTTTTTGGACACCACTCCTCTTTCAATTTACGTAATTCTTGTGCTATAACGATGATGTTGTTGTTTTGTTCTCGGTTGTTATTATTATTATACGATTCATATACCGGATAAATGAATGAGTGGAAATTTTCCGTGGAAAACATAACAAACAACAACAACAACAACAATGAAAAGTATCAAAAATCATTGTGTCATCATAAAAACATTTAAAAATTATGTTAAAATATAAAATTAAAGATGACGACACGATGGTGGGTGGATGTTTGTAATGGTGAACAAGAAGAAATATGTTAACCGTAAAAGTTTTTCTCTTCCCAGAAGCGTTTAGGAAATTTTTGTGTTTTTATTTATGTCGATTTTCCGGACCGTATGTATTCGATTTTTTTTTTATTGATGTTGGCTTTTAGTTTTATTTAAACGATGTGCAATTAGTTTTGATGGGTGAAATTTAATTTTACTGGTACCCGGAATAGTTAAATAGTAATTTTTGAAGATTTAACAGGGCAAAACTATTAATTTGACTGTTCAGCAGTTTTGTTGTTTGATTTCAATTTAATTTTTGCAGAACATGCAATGGCGAAAGCAGATTTAATAAATTTGAAATAGTATATAACATTTATAAGTTATGAAAGGTACTTCACGAAGTTAAAGAGCATTCAACTTTTTATGGTACTAGACCGGTGCTACCAAGGCCAACAGTCTATGTTTTAATCGCTTAGTTTGAGGAGTTGTGGGTCAGTAGGTAATACTCCTTGTACTGGAAGACCAGCGCTGTGTGAAAATATAAAGTCTATTGCCTTTATTTTTTTGATTTTCATGTCCGGTCTGGTTAACCCATCAAAACTGTGAGAATCATGCCAGATCGAAAATTTCCAAAATCCAGAAAGCACGTGTTGGTTGGCCTATAAAAACTGTGTGAATCATGCCCAGATCGAAAATTTCCAAAATTCAGAAAGCACGTGTTGGTTAGCCCATCAAAACTGTGGAAGTCATGCCCAGATCGAAATTTTCCAAAATTCAGAAAACACATGATGGTAAGCCCATCAAAATATTGGAAGTTATGCCCAGATTAAAAATTTTCAAACCCCAGAAAACACATGATGGTTAGTCCATCAAAACAGTGGAAATCATGCCCAGATCAGTAATTTCCAAAATTCAGAAAATACATGATGGTTAGCTCATCAAAACTGTGAAAGTCATGCCCTGATCGAAAATTTCGGTCAGGGCATGACTTGAAAATTCAGAATCGGAAATTCAGAAAACACGTGATGGTTGCCATTTCAAAACTGTGGAAATCGTGCACAGATCACCAATTTCCAAAATTCAAAACCCAGAAAACACGTGGCCCATAAAAAATGAAATCAGGCCCAGATCTACAATTTCCAAAAGTCAGAAGTACTTGATGGTAGCTTATCAAAACTGTTTGAATCATCTAAACTGTTGAAATCATGCCCAGATCGAACATTTAAAACTAGAATTGTAGAACTCATTAATGACTAGTGATGTCACGAAATGTTTTTTTTATTTCCGCAAATGAGGCAAAAATAACATCTCGTTTCGGCAAAATGATGCTCTAGTCTATACAGCACGAAACATAAGGAGATTTCCAAATCGACTCATATTCAAATTTGAAAATAAGCGATAGCCACCAAGATCCCCAGATTTGACTGGTCCTGATTATTTTTCTAATTATGTCGCACGCCGTGTTTGACTCCAATATTTTCATTACGATTCGGCCTATACTTAGTAAACTATTAGCTACGGAAGGTAGAAGTTTGAGTGATTATTTATTTTTAAGTTTTTTCATGTCAACCTTATAACTACACCAATTTCCGTTTGAGCTAGCAACAATGAATCATAATTTTGTAATAATCGTAAAGTTTCACTCAACGAGCCCTTCATAGTTTTAATATCAATCACACGAGTTTAAGTTGAAGTGTTAGTTTTTTAATGTGTGTGAATCCATGAATTTCAAACGAGTAGTAAAGAGTGACAGTAACAATATAATATATTTTTGAGTGAAATTTAAAATTAGGTAGAACTAAAATTGTTATAAATCCGTTTGCGAAAGTTAAAAGTTTGAGTGATTTTTCTTGAGTGAAATGTTAGAAATTTGAGTGATCTTTGCTACTGAACTAACCGATTCCAGTTTTAACGGGACTATCAAAAATATGTGGAAAAAAGATCCATACTCATATCTGGTATTGCAAATTTCACTCAAGTTTTGAGTGAAATTAAAAAATTGATATACTTGTATTTATTTTTAATATACAAATGATCCATAAATTGTTCTTAAAGACCTTTTCATGGATTTTGTCAAATAAAGAGTAAATGAAGAGTAAAGAATGATCAATTTTTTTATGATTATAAAACTATCATCAAATTTGGAGTGGAATTTAATAAAACATGGATCTAGAGAACACTAAAAAGTTATCAAAGTGTTTGAAGCGCGGTTGTACATTAATTAAAAATTTAACTTATATTTGCACTATTGGAAGTTTCATTCAATTCAAAAGTGAAGTTTATACGAGAAAGAGGAACAACATGTGTTTTCTAATAATTGTTGAGAAAATTTCACTCAAATGTTAAACAAAAATTTCACTCAAATAATTTTTATTTTTTTTAAAGAATTAACTGTGTCATAAATCTAAACAATGCTGACGCGTACAAATAGTCTTTCAGATTCCGAGAAAAATATGGACGATTGTGGATGAAAGTAGTAGTACCGATATTCTATATAGTAATAAGATGTACCGGAACATCACAGATTTGAAAAGATTTTTAAAATTCAAGGGATGATACCTTTTTACAATTCAATGTCAAAGGCTCTATTAATTATCAGAAATAAAGCATTTCACTCAAAAAATTGATGATATTTTTAATGTTAACCATAGCAACTAGGTGGTAAGAGAGTAGAATTGAGGGCAGGAAAGGACAGGAAAGAAGGTGCAGAAACAACCCATAACCTTTTGCAAATGGATATTTAAGCTCAAATATTTCACCGTTAATCCGCAAGCAAAAGCATTAAAACCGATTACATTCCAGTTTTTTGTGGAATTTCAGTGAATTCCACAAAAACCATTAAAGACACAAATATTCAAGTTATTTCACGTTGGAGACTGGTAGAAAAATCTATAAC
Source organism: Tipula confusa (assembly GCA_963556175.1). Taxonomy (NCBI): domain Eukaryota; kingdom Metazoa; phylum Arthropoda; class Insecta; order Diptera; family Tipulidae; genus Tipula; species Tipula confusa. The sequence continues at coordinate 218,188,689 of OY744476.1, forward strand.
ACGTTTTAAAAACGAGACCTGACCATCTAGAATCCTTCTGGTTAAATTGAGTTGACCAAAAAGAGCAGGTAGTCTCACTTCGAGGCTATCACGTTAACTATCACGTTAAAAATAATAATACACATGTTAGTATTATCACCCGTTGAATCAGCTAACTATACCCAGTATGCGCTCAGTATTTATCAATCGATGTGAAACCCCATCGGTACCCCAAATATGCTAATCCAATTGTAAGAAAAAGTGCAACCATCCCTTGACTACATACAAACTTTAATAACGCATCGGCGTTTCCATGTGTAGGCCTCGCTTGATCTAAAGTCATAAGCTCGAAGATGTTCGATCCAACGTACTAATTGTGCCTCTGTGGCTTTTTAATAGCAGCCATCGTAATACTACATGGTCCATTGGCACATGATATTTTATTGTTATACTACAAATGTTATTTATTTCCTTATATTTTGGTGTTTGACGGATCGGCACCGCGTTTCTTTTGACTGAACCATTTTGGTAAATTTTTTCCATTGCTGATGTATTAAAGAAAATGAAAGTGTATTTTGGTGGCAGTATTACTCGATGGTTAAACTATTTGCCTGATTGTTGTTCCAATAACAATAACTTGAAGTACCAACTCGATATTATCATTCTTCACTAGGAAAGTAGTTTATCACATTTGAGAAAACTATTTGCTGTCATCTAGCCCATGCTAAAGATGACTTCGTTCTCGATAAGTCTTCTACAATATTTGGCCCTCATTCCTAGCCACTTGTTCAGTCTTCAATCGTTCGTTGCTGCATAAGATAAAGTATAATCATGGACTCTTCTGCCGTACTTCCCGCAACCATATTGAGATATGTGATTCACTTTGTCTTATGCCCGATATTTCAGGCTGATCATTAAATGCACTTGCAAATCAGTTTACTCTCACGTTAGTCAGTTTATCTAGTTCCATAAATCGCCGCTACATATCCAACATACGTATACTATGCAAATTCCTTTCGTAATTTAATTTTGAATAGCTCAAGAAAATTTAAACCTCCACTTCCTTTCCATTTTCCATTTTGTGCAAACGAATCAAAAAAAAAAATGTAAATTAAAAATTTTTTATATCCCTTCATTCCGGCCGAGTTGGTTTTTTTTATTTTTTTGGTTCGAATGTATAAATTCATCCATAGTAGGTACCGAGAAATGCAAATGAAAAGATTTCAATGTGAAAAACATGCAAAAACAAATCTCTATAGATGAAAAGTCAGATCCGCATATTCTGTATGACGCGGCATAGACAATTTATAGAGATAAGGGATATGAATTTTTGAATCCATCCCCTATATATTATAAGGACTAGCGACGACACATATATTGGATAAATTTTATCCTTGTGTAACTCAGATATTTGCATATGAAAAAAATCTAAAACATATTATCTATACTATGTACTGTAGCACAGTAATGTACAATGAAATCCAAAAAGTTCGGGAAATTAAGTTCCTGATTTCGTAATTGAAGAGAACTTGGTGTGTATCTTCGTTGTAAAGTATGAGACAAGATATCAGATGCTAACCCATTTGTCAGAGTCTAACTCTCAAAGGAACTTACATTTGAAAAAGTCTTGAGCGGATAAGAATCGGAATGAGAAATTGAAGAGCACATGAAAACAGTCAATATATCTCGTGGAGTACAGATCCTGAAATTTATGTCTTAATTAGACATAAATGATCATTGTGTGTTGAGTGAAAAATACAAAATCATCTGATCATCTAACAGGTTAGGGACCCAAATATAATAATAATTTGAAAGAGTAAAGCAAGATTGTTAAGTTCAAACCATTACTTTGAGTCGATGGTAAAAAAATGTGTACTATTAATAAAGAAAGATTTATGGCGCATTGTTGAGTCAGCTCTACCAGATCCAGTAACAACGGCATGGTCTATAAAAGGTTACGTAGATAACAAAAGTGCGATTACTAAGATGACTGTGTAAAATGACAATGTCAGAGGGAGAAGATCTTGCGAGCTATTTGATAGCGATGGTGGAATTGATGGATGAACTAGCAACTTTATGTTGATTCATTGACTTAGCCATTGACAGTGGTGTTCTATTTTTTAGAAGAAAGGAAATGGGAAACTTGACTAGTAATGGCGGAAGATCATTCAATATAAACAGTAATTAAAATTTAAGTCAGTCAGTTTTGTGTTATATTTGCTAAAGGGCTGGTTATGGCTGGTTACATCAAAGCAGAGTGCAGAACATTTTTGGCATAGAGAAGTAGAAGAGAAATTGGACAATCGGGTTCATCGGCACATATTTTCAATGACAAAAATTGTTTCTTTGAATTAAACGAATCACAAAGGATTTCAGTATCTTTGGCCGATGGTAGAAAAATGCAAAATTCCAGAAACGATGTCTATAAAGCACCAAGGGCATTTCGTTCGGATAGAGGCGGAAATTATATGGATCAACGACTACAAAGTTTTTTTTGAGTAAAAGTGGAATTAAGGTTCAGCACCGAAAGTGGTAAAAGTGGATTTAAGGTTCAGTACCGAAGACACCACAACAAAACGGTGTAGCTGATCACAAAAATCCAACCCTAGTCAAGATTACTAGATGTATGCTTTTAGGTTGTGGTTTACATAAGCAGTTCTGGGGAGAAGCCGTAAATACAGCGAACCACATTTTAAACAAATTACCTGGAAGCAGTGTGATAAAGACTTCATACCAAATAATGGCATTACAGAAAACCAGATGTAGTTTATTTGCGCGATTCGGGAAGAAAAGTTAGTGTTTGTCAGATGCGAATTTGGAAACAAATATTATCGCCTGCTAGATGTCAAACTGAATAAAATCAAAATTAGTCGGGCTGTAAAATTTATCACCAGAAACAACCAGAAATAGAGCGTAACTTTGAAGATGGCAAAGGTGACAAAAAACCCATTGATTAAATAGAGTAAAGGGACTTCATAAAAAAAGGATTGGATTTCGAGTGCAAAGAGTTTGTGATGCCCTAAGAATGTGTTCACGTCCGTCCGATCAGGCAGTTTGGTTGTTGGTAACCAATTACTAGGCTAAAAAAATCAACATAAGAAATGTGGATACCGACATACCGGCAAAATTTTACCAAACTCCCGCTTAGGTTAACGGACACGCGGTTTAGGGTTAGTTTTTAGAAACTGGAACATGCAATCACTAAGAAAACCAGGTGCGTTTGATGGCACTATGACAGCCATGAAAGAGTATCGTTTAAAACTCGTTGCTCTCCAAGAAACTTGATGGCTGTTTTGGATCAACGTACCAGTCAATTATTTATAATCATGCGCCGACTGTTGCAAGCTAGCCCAAAGATAAAAACTTGTTTCACAATAATTTTGATTATCTGATGCAATTCATTCCAGAGCATGACGTCAGAATAGTGTTTATTGACTTTAGTAGTAGAGCTGGCAAATATCTGACTATCTTATGTGAAATTATAGGGCTGTTTTCGTGACACGAACTAGCGACTGATAATGGGAAAACAATGTTGTACTTTGTGATCGCTCATGACCTCATGGAACACACTATCTTAAGACGGAAACATGGACACACTATCTTAAGACGATCTGAAGTCAAATTGGCCATGTCTTCATTTCTAACGAAACGTCTCACATCATCCAAGAAATGTGATCTTATTGGTTGACCACCGTTCTGATGGGGTGCACGCTCTATGGGAGGTATAGAAAACTTTGGTTGTCAGTGCTGCTTAGGTGACTCTAGGTATGGTAAATATTAAACCCAAAAATGATTGGTTTGATGAGGAGTATCGACATGCAACAGAATAACGCCTATAAAGGAGCTCGAATTCGTTTTACAATCGCACCGAACAACAAAACGGTCCTTGCTAGGAGAATTGCTGAACGAATTGTTAGGTGGAAAAACGTGGACCGTGGAAGGCTAAAATTTTAAGAGTATAATAACTCAGCAATGAGGCCAGGATTGGAACCTCCTTATTAACATCGATGCAGTACTCGACACTTGGAACGCGCATTTCTTTGGTTTACGTAAAAGAAACTGTTCTCCTGGGATACATGGAGATGCTTTGTCCCCGAAACTCTTTAATCTACCCAGATAATATCTGTGTAATTGGTCTAAACGGCAACAGTGTTAAAGAACTAATGGATCGACTTGTACGGTTCTCGGTTTCCGTTGGTCTCAAAGTCAATGAGTCCAAATCAAAATATATGATTACTGGTCTTAGAGACCTCCCAATCCTTTCGTTGATTTTTTAAAGGCAAATCGATCATAAAGCGTCCTTTAACGGCGTCCACACCCGCAGCTGTCGAAAAAGAAATATTCAATTGAAAAATCTCAGCTGTCCAGAATTCGTTGCACAGTACAGTAAATAAATATCCTTTTTTTAACGTCCTGTATTGTTTGTGCTGAGTTGCTCCCACTTTTGTTTAAATTCAGTTTTATAGAAACTTTTGTTTTTGTTTTTTTTTTTTTGTATTTTAACCAACAAAAAAATGTTTAGTTTTCAAGTATATATGTATGTACACGGAATATGTACAGTGAAATTGTTATGGTTTTCCTTTTAGTATGTAATATTTTTCCAGTTTCCAGCATCATAAAAACGAGAATTCAATTGTGTTCATAAAAATAATAAATATGTATAATGTTGAGATGAAGAATAAGGAAACAATTCTTAAGAGTTTTTCTTCTGTTGTGTGTATATGTTGTGTTATTATTTCATTGTTCGTCGGAATTTGATTTTCTTAAACTTTGTCTTTCCCTTTCCCAATATATTGTCGGGTCTTACAGGCCATTGCTGGTCTAGAACAATATTTATAGTAGGATTTTAGTCAACCTGAATTAGACAAGTGGTTCTCTGCTCTAAAATCAGAAAACAATGGAATTTTGTATCTAAATACCCCAGACGACATAGGCCCTTTTCTACATATGAATGCGAAATAAGTACACATATAATGCTAACATACATATTATGTACTATACGAAGTCTATAAAAAGTGATAGATAGGGGTGTGCTGGTTGTAGTACAATAATTCTAATTCACTTGTATATATGTATACGAGTATGTATATTTATATGTTCGTATGTTACAGCCACACAAACGAAGATCTTACTAAATTACATGTTTATGATAGCAAAATTAACATAAAATCGTTTTACCATAATTTGCTTGTTATGGCAAACAACAACAATAGGGAGTATATTATGCATATACTACGAATATACAACGACAAAAAATTCGGATCAAAAAAAGTTGATCGATTCGTCAACCGTAAACGTTATTCTTCCTTATATAAAATTATTTACCGTGAGTTTTTATATTCCACTTTAAAGACATTTTGTTCAACGGGGAGGGAATCAATATGATTGATGTAATTTTGATCTCAGCCTAATTCCTAAATCATATATACAATATCATTGGTGTTCCTATGTTTGTATACATTTATGGCTCATCTACATCCGAATTTATCGTAGTATGTGTGTATGAAGTTGATGCTCTACTGGATGTTCCACCTAGTACTTAAGTAGTAAAATCACGAAAAAATATGTTACGTTTGACAATCCAGACTATCAATAATGGGTATGAATTACAGATTCAAAACAAAAAACTTAGCACGAAAATTAAATGAAATAACCGTAAAATAGACAAAATATCACAACACCGAAAACACATAAAATTCTAAAATCGATATCGCAATTAAAGTTTAAAAAAAAAAAAATTATTTTACACGAAAATTAAATGAAACAACCGTTATCAGACAAAATACGTCAATTTATTAAAAAGAAACGCTGATTGATATAAATTTGGTGAGTTAATCAAAGAAATAACAGTAAAATTACCAATACCACAAACATTATTTTTGAAACTGTAACCAAATTTGAAAATGCGGATGATATAAGGATGATTTGAAAGTAATAGTTCTTGGATTTTACAAACCCCTCTTTAAGCTGAGATTTTAAAGATTCTCGCGACGATTTGAATAGATTAAGCTTCTCAGAAGATCTGTTCCTATAAATAAAATCTTATCGCACTCAATTTCTCTATTTACAGGGTGTCCGCCGGGAAGGTATACTACTTTGTTTGTTTATAATTTTTGATTAAATGAAAGAGAGTGGATTATATTGATAAATGTTTTATTTAATGTCGGCAATTATGTATGGAATAAAATATCAGATAAATGTCCGCCTCTGTTCGCCTCACAAATGCGAGCCCTTTTGAGCACATTTTTTATTACATTCTCACACATTTCACGCGGTATTTCATTAATTTCATCACGAATATTTTGTTTGAGTTGCTCAAGCGTTTCTGGTTTGTTTGCATAAGAGTTGCTTTTTAGATATCCCCACAAAAAGAAGTCCGGAGCAGTCAAATCAAGCGACCGTGGAGGCCAATCAACATCACCATTTTTTTGAAATAACTTGTTGTGGAAAGAGGTCTCGCAGTAATTCCATTGTAATCCTGGCTGTATGCGACGTGGCACCGTCTTGTTGATACTACATGTTAATCAAGCCCAAAGCATGCAGTTGTGGCGTTAAAAAGTTTTTAATCATATCGCGATATTGCTCCCCATTCACAGTTACCGTTACGCCGTTTTGATTTTCAAAGAAATAAGGTCCAATGATTCCTCCTGACCAAATTGCACACCAGACTGTCACTTTTAATGGATGTAAAGGTGACTGATGAATAATTTGAGGGTTTTCCATTGCCCAAAACCGACTATTCTGTTTATTCACATATCCATTTAAATGAAAATGTGCCTCGTCACTCATTATGATTTTTTCATGAAAATCGGAGTTGTCATGGGCAAGCTGTAACATCCTATTGGCATATGTACGGCGGCGTCAATGGCCTTGTGGAAGAAGCTCTTGTGTCAACTGAATCTTAAATGGAAACAAATGCAAATCTTTGTGCGAAATTGTGGCCAAACTTTGTTCTTTGAAGACCAAGCTCCTGAGCACGGCGTCGAATTGAGGTTGATGGATTGTTTTGAACACTTTCTTGAGCAGCAGTAATGTTTTCAGCCGACCTTGCAGTACGTTGTGGCCCATGCTTGGGCCTATCACTTACAGACCCTCTTTCTTCGAAATCATTCACTATACGATAAATAGTGCGTTTTGTTGGCACGTTGTTTCTCCCAAAAATTTCACGTAACTTTCTCATCGTCACAGTGATTGATTTTCGATAATTGATTTTGATAAAATGTTTTAACGATTAAAACACGTTGGTTTATCGAATATTTCTCCATAATAAATTTGCCACGTGTCTACTTCACGAGTGCCAAATATGAACTGTTAATACTAACGTTTACCAAAATGGCGGCAAAACAAAGTAGTATACCTTCCCGGCGGACACCCTGTACAAAAATCGTAAAAATTGCCTGAACTTTAAACAATGTTATGAATTATTGAATAACACAGCGGTGGGTGAATCATTGAAATTCATTGAAATCCAATGGAAGACACGACCATTCAAAGAATTTGAGCATCAAAGAATTGAGGCTGAGTACATCGCTAGTTGAAGCGTGTCTGAAGATTTCTTACTAATTATGGCTCCATACTCAAACCTGCTACATTTTGGTTAACCACGTTTAAATTGTTTGTTGTTTGCAGCAGTGAACCAAGAAGACTTGAAAACATACCTAAGAGTAGTACTAGTAAAAGGAAGTAATGCTCTGTATTCAAATAACCTCAAAAGTAACTTTAAAGATATTATCAACCAGGTGGCGCGACTTGCTTTGCTTAACAATCTACAAATACTTTTACAAGCACTGGGAGGTGTATACGCAAATTAGAGCATACGTGAACCTAATTGAACCAATGGTATAGTTAGATATGATTGAATCGGAATTTTAGTAAGTATATTAATCCTGCTTGTTATCCAAAAAAGAAAAACTCCTGTTCAAGCCAACGAAAGCCAATGATAAACGGAGCACCAGTTCCGATTTCGATGAAAATTGACAGTCATTTGATGTTTCGAAGTTTACCGAATATCTGAATCAAAGAAAAGGAAAGAAAATATGCTTAACAATTTTTAATTAACAGACCCAGGCTTTTGAAAAGTCTGGCACAAGGGACTTGTCTTTAAATTTAATAAATTATAACCTCCACAATATTACCAACGTCTAAAAATATATAGTTACACGAAGGTACGTTAAATCAAAGCTGGACCGCTTATGTATCCATTGTACACATCTATTTCCTCTTGCAGAAAATTTAACTATTGGCTTCTTTGCTGATGGCACCGTTACAAGTCGAGAGACTCCTTATAGATGCTGGATTGAATGGAAATGGTATGTGAAAGAAGTACTAGGATTGCCTGCATGATTCGCAGCTTCTGTTGGTCTCTAACGTAATGTATTTTATAGGTCATACTGTATATTAGGTTTCCTTCCATTCATCTCACCATCTAACCTAGTTCATGTCTGCCTATTTTTCCAATTCTCACCTACAATTCTTTATATTTTGCAATCATTATACCTCAGACACTAAACGACGCTGCTGAACTTTGAATAGTTCTTGATATTTACGTAAAGTCTGTGTATGATGATTTCGTTTTTTTACTACGCTGATGTCGCGTGATATATAGTAGAACAGTAGCATCAGTAAATAAAAAAAAATAAAAGCTTTAAACTAATGAATTTTCCATTTTCCTTTCGTTTTAATTTAAAAAAAAAGAAACTTTTTGTTATAATTTACGAGTATTCATATTACTCTATCTGCATTTTCAAGACAAATTTAGATGAGTAAGAAAAGGGGTGAGCCCGGGGTGAGAGGTGGAGATAAATGTATATATATATATATATATATATATATATATATATATATATATATATATATATATATATATATCTTATATCGAAGTGTGAAGATGCGCTAGCGCAGCAGCACGTTATTAAATTTTTTTTAATATCTTCGACACAGATTAATCGAAACACGTGTAGCACCGTGATCTATTGAATCAGCCTCGTACAAAATAATCTCTTAAAATTTATTTTAAAGAACAACATCACTCTAATCTCGATAGAACTAATCTTCTATTTTTTTTTTGTTATCAAAACAACACTCAACAATGAAAAACTTAAAAAGTTTTTCATTTTCATTTCGTTTTTGTTTTTAGAAGAAATTTACACAAAAAAATTAAATGAAACAACAATATTTTGTGTACAAATTATAAAAACGTTGCTGACAACAACAAAATCAAATATAATCGTAATATAGGGTTTTCCATTTTCAATGTCTTCCTAAATCGTGAAATTTTACTAAACCACATTGAAAAATGGGCCAAAATATTTAAAACTTTTATTTTTATTTTAACTTCGTTTCGTCGTCACCAGCCAATTTGAGGAAGCACGACTACAGCTATAAATAACCATCTCCAGTTGGCTTTGCTCCGCAGCCATCCTTTTTTGGCAAAAACGATAGATTTTGCACTCCAACAGGGATGAGTTCATCGTCATTACGATACATTCTCTGAAATGAGACACTCGTTTTTGGACTACCGCCTTAAAACATATCTTTGTTTGGAATTTATCAGCACTGCTTCTCACATTACTACGGACTAGATACTCTGAACTTATGCTTCATTTCAGCTTCCACCTTCTTTTATCGTTCCTTTAACGTATTATAGCCCTTTATTCCTTGTTGTATCCGCACGGAGCATCATTTACACTGCCGTTTGTGGTGACAATTGACTGTTCCATATTTCTCTCGATTGTACGTGAGCGCACAACCCAGTTGTCACCACAAAGGTTGTGTGCTCTTTATATCGTCGATTGCGTTTTGGCAGTAAATGCAACTTTGTATGTATTCCCGTCTTGAATAAATATTGTCAAAATATCCGTGACCACTTAGAATCTGTGTTATGTAGTAACACAGGCTGCCAGCCAGTTTCTCAATGAGTGCCCAGCAATCAATCCTAGGAGATCTGAATCTCTGGAATGCTTTCTACAACAGCCTACTGAGAATCGAAACGCCAGGAAAAGTAAGCCTGTATCCAACCTGTTGGACGTGTGACACCTTGTGATGAGTTAAGTCTCGTTCAGAGGTCTTAGTTGTTAGATGTCCAATCAAAAAGTATCGCGGTCTGATTGGGTCAACTTTGGTCTCATTTATAGCTCACAATGGTCAAGAGTTTGAGATTACCTCTATCTCAGCTAGTAAAGTGCTTATTTCCTTGGGAGTAATATACTCGTATATGGTTGCATGTAAATCTCTTAATATGGAAATTTGATCGCAGCTTCCAACAACCCCTCACAATGTGGAGAATTCGGTGGAATGAAATGTCATGTGATGCGGAGTTTTGCGAAGAAATTGGTAATGTTAGTTGAGGCCATGATCATCTTGTTGAAATCACTCTGCTATTTGATGTCAGCCCCAACGTGTCAGTGCAAATGCCACGTCGCGTCGATCCGTGAATATTGTCAGGGATCAAAAACAAATCGCTGATAGATCATTGACCATCTCCAAGTGGATGGCTTTCGTGCTCAAACATATGAATAAGCATATATATGCCTTATATTCAGATTACTTTTACTCGTGAATTTGGAAAGCTTCCCATCAACGGTTGGCATTGTGTCTTAAATTTGCTGTTGATGATGCATTTTCGAATGGTTTATGTGGCCTTATATTTGCAATTTGGAATCCAATACTACTTGAATGACCAGGATCATCCAAAAACGGGTTTAATGATTTAAGACTGGTGGTTGTGCTGACCTCTTTGATGTAATACTCGTCTTTATAAAATCTAAGTATAGTATTTCATAAAATTGGCCTCGTTCAAATCGATACAGGATTCTTAAATTTTTGGAATGTCAATATTGTTTATAAATCTCAGGATATAAGCCATGAATTTTTGAAGTTTGACGAATGGGGAAAATTTGTATATTATCGGGAACCGCTCAAAACTGGACATTTTAAAACTGGAAATTTAAAATAGGATTTGACAAAACGAGATAAGGTACAAAATTGGATTTTTCAAAACAGGATATTACGACATGTGATTTAAACTTAAAATGATTTTTTGGAAAAGTTCTGGAATATGGCCAATAACGAAGGAACTCGGCGAGTTCTTAACCGATTATGATGAAATTCGATATGTAGGATGAAAATGGGATTTAAAAATGATTTTTTGGGAAAGCTCTGGAATATGGCCAGTTAGGAAGGAACTCGGCGCGTTCTTAACCGATTATGATAAAATTCGATATGTAGGATAAAAAGAGATTTTAAAATGATTTGTTGGGAAAGTTCTGGAAAGGCCAGTAAGGTTCCTTTCTTGAATATTTCTAAGGAGAGAAATAGAATTTTCCTTCACTTAATGGTTTTATTAATTGCTGCATTACTCATCTTATTAAAATTAATTTTCACATTTTCATCCTATACATATCGAATTTCATCATAATAGGTTAAGAACTCAGCGAGTTCCTTTCTAACTGGCCATATTTCAGAACTTTCCCAAAAATCATTTTAAGTTTAAATCACATGTCAAAACATCCTGTTTTGAAATATCAAGTTTTGTACCATATCTCGTTTTGTAACTTATCCCGTTTTAAAATATCCAGTTTTGAATTATCCTGTTTCGTCAAATCCAGTTGTAAAATATCCAGTTTCGACCGGTATCCGATTTTATCATACCATATGCTTGTGGAAGCGGTTTAGGTTTGTTTGATTTTTCTTCATCGTGGTGTCTATGTATGTTTGTATTTGAAGTGGCCAGGACTCTGATGAGAGATATTACGAAGCTGGTCCGTCCTATCTTATTAATGTTGGTTGTTTTAAAATATACTATACGGTGGCGTAAGGGAATTGCCTTGTATCGCACAATCCGTGCATTTCGACCTTATAACTGCTAGTAGTCAGAAATCTGGGAATAAAAATGGTAATAATTGGGCTTACGTTTTGCCTTATACTCTCCGACACTAGATCTTTGTCTCTTGGAAGTGGTTCATCCCAACTCAGGTTTTTTGTCCAAAGCTGTCGTGAAAAATCGGAATCACGAATGAAACGGCGTTCCATTTCTTCGAGTCCTTGAATAGAACAGCCAAATGACTCCCCTAAGGCAAATGGAGAGGTTTTAATTGGCAGTTTCATTATGCATGGTCCTTCAGGTTCGTTCTCCAGATTCTGTTTGAACTGATTCTTGTAAAATGTTTCTTTCAAGCAAGAGTTCCTGATCATTTGATTAGCTCTAATCCCCTAAATCTATGCGTAAACGTCTGTCAATATCGACCATTTCGTCTTGGTTGGTCGAAATGATTTCATTCTTCTGTAGCGGACCGGTTGGTCCTGAAACTGTCCAACTAAACACTATAATTTGCAGAATTGGCTGGTTGTGATTTTTATGTGACCATTTTGCACAACCTTGAAAATATAGTCCGCTCTAATAAGGATATCTATGGTGCCCTTGAACAACTAATTTGATGCCTGTAATGGCAGTTGGCTTGTAGTTTTTGCCATTACAAGTGCTTCGATGGAGAATTGGGGATGTAGTTCTGGTTTGATATGAATTGTCACCAAATCCTTTTAAGTCTCAGAGACAGTTTGGCCGAGCCTACTAATAGCATTTCGAGCATTTCTTCCTTTGAGGCTAAGAAGTTGCGCACAATGTTCGGTAATAAAGCAGGGAGCCAGAATCCAAAAATGATCTACATGGCTAGGCAATGCCTAATACGTTGATTACATTGATGATAGCTATCGGTAACATTGCGGAAAAATTGCATTTTGCTATTTGGGTGACCTTTTCTTTTGTTGTGGGTGGTTGTGCAGGTTTTGGTGCACTATCAGCAGCCCCATCTTGGTGTAGCAGGATGTTGTGTTTTTGGCTTCATTTGAGACAGCTTTGTCTGGATGGACATTTAAATACGGGATGGTTGGAGCTTCCTGTTTTTTATACAAAAGCCTTTCGTCCTATTCCATCCAAGGTGTGAAACTTGCATTGATATATGGTTTGTGTTCGTTACACATTTTCCATTGGAACTTAGATCCTGATTTTCTTGCAGTGAGGCCCACACCGGGTTTTCATCTAAACTCCCAGGAGCGAGATGATTCTTGACTCATCGACCCAGCAATTTTAAGAATTCAAAAAACTCTGGATTAACTTTACTTGCCGAGTGTTCTGCCTATAATGCCTTAGTCTTTTCATCTAACTTATGCATCAAAATATAGATGAACCAGGGATCCTTCGTGTCTGCTACCTGTTCCATAAATGTTCTGGTAAAAGTGTTTATTATGAACTTTTAGCGATCTTAGCGTACCTTTGACTTATTGAGAGCTCCTATGTAAGTTCCCACAGTTACATATATATGTCATAAAAGCATACAAGTATTGCCACTTCTCCCTTTAGAAGTCCCTTTAAGTATTGAACATTTTCAACCGAGTTAAGGCTTAGGGGCTCATGTATGGTTAATTTTCTACCATATGACTAGGAAAATAACTTGTGCCTTGTTAGTGTGCAGAGTGCATCTGTTGCCGAACCACCGTCAATACTAGTACGTTAATGCTATAGAGATATGCAAAGTGAAGTGATTTCTGTGGCGACGACATATAGTATTAAAGACGACATCTAGCATTAAAGTCCCTATTCACATTCTGACGTCATTCATTTAGTCATACTCTACTTTAATACAATAGGACCCCATAGATTGGTTTTTTGGCCTCATACGACAGTAGCATGTTATCACGAGCGGACGTATATTATCAAAACCATGTCATAATGCCCTCCAACCACTAGCGGAAAATATGTTTCTCTAAAACGAAAGTAATTATATCGCGTGATGAGCATTGCATTTTGAAATATGGTTATTGTCGGCCGCGGGAAAATGTCATTTCCATACCAATTTGTATTTATTTTCTTTTTTCATAATAATGATTTTCATTAAAATTAATTAAATTTCATGAAAATGAAACAAGAAACTGACGAGTATAAAAATAAAATCTTTGTGTGTGTGGGTGTAAAATCCGCGGGTGGTATGGAAACTGTATATAGGATGGGAATGGAGAAAGGAAATCATAATAATTATTTTAACACGTATCCCCAACAGTATAATCGGTAGAATATTTAGCAGGCGATATCAAGACTAGGTTTGTGATACCACTTCTTATAATTGTATCTGGAAAATTTACAGCTAAATACAATTTGAAAAGTCAAAAAATTATTTAGCACGAAAATTAAATGAAATAACCGTTACACTGACAAAATATTGAAAATTTATAACTGTAATTGCAAGAAAATCTAATTGATATTCATTCTGTTGTTATTTGGGCAGGCTGATGTCAAAAAGTAGTGGCACTAATATTGATGTACATGCTTATATTAGCAAGGTGCGGTATAAATATAACTTTACAAATATCTGAAAATTAAATGCCCTTTTGGTTGCAGGACAAAATGGAAAAAATGAAGACCGTACAACCCAGGTGTTGTTTAGTGAAGATGAACTTAGCAATTTAAGAGTTGAAAGCATTCTTGAACCACATGTAAAACAAAAAATTTCTGAGTCGCGAGCCATCTAAATGATCACCATTATTAGCAATCTCAAAAAATCTGAAAATCTTTGTTTCAACACCGATGGTGTTTGAATTTGTGTATAGAAAACCTATCGATTCGTAATTAAAACTCATAGCCTTAATCGATACTTCCGTAGATCATATCGTCGTGTCGAATTCACGCCGATATAAATTAATCATCGAAAACAAAAAAAAAATGTCGAAATATAACCCGTCCCGTACACAACTCGGAAAACTATAAAAATAAAAATAAAACCACGAGAACAAAAGAAAACTAATTAATCAAAATTCCGGAAAATAACAAAAGAAAATGTTAAAGAAGAAGGAATTGTCTAAAAAGAAAATTGAATTTTCCTCTGTTGTTATATTGTATTCGTATATTGTTTCGATTCGTGGTTGAGTTAAGTATAATGCGGCAAAGAAGAAATATTTTTACAACAAAAGCTTCTTATACCGCACACAGTGCGATAGTGGGGCGATTCACCACCAATTAGTACACAAAAAATTCTTTTCAGTTTCTTAAACTTTTTCGTTGTCGTTATCTTAATATCGTTTCGAGTTTATTGTTGTTTTTTGTTACTATAACAGTAGAGAGATTTTTGGATAGCAAAATTGTTTTTGTACAGCTCGAGTGTGGGTGATGGGGCGGATTGGATAAGATAAATTGGCAATATAATTACTCTATTGATGAGATAAAGGAATCGACATAAAGATGATGGATTGTGTCATAATTCATCTACTCCTTTATGATAGTTATCGTAATTATATAAGATTGAATGTCAATTAGTCGAGTAGTTTATGTGTGTATTATAAATAAACTTTGGCGCAATTTGAAAAAAACTTTACGTAAAAATATCTAGGCTTAGATCAGTCTCTATCATGTCTTTAGTGTAAAATGTTGATTGTTTTGTTTTTGGTAAGTCAAAATGGATGAAGATAGCCTACAATTAGCATTGGTGACCCTTTTTGCATATTGGTGACCCGTCCCTAATAATTTATTTTTGTTGAAATAGCTTCATAACTTCTTCTTTGAAGAAACTTGATAATAAAAATGTATCTTGCCTTATAAAATTATAATTCGGAACAGCGCAATCAGATAAAAAAAAAACACTTTATCCGATGTTATGCATGGCCCGATTTATAGTATAATTCCACCTTCACGATTAAAGTACCGTTACAAAAAAAAAAAACACTGCAATCATATTTTTTCCTAAAAAATATCATATCCGCTTTTTTTTTATCATCGCACTCACATGTGCGATTAACAATAAACCGGCAAAAAATATTTGCTTCCTTCCGTCTTTACGAAAAATATCATTTCCTCATCACGTGGCGGCATAAAAACGCATGTAAAATTGGAAATCAATCTATCGATATAAATCGAAAAAACTTCATCGTTATCACAGCCACCATTCGCGGTATCGTAATATATGACGGGAACAGAAAATGTTTGTGTATGTATGTAGGAGACATGTGGCACATGGAATGAAACATTTTGGTACTTAATGATAACAGATAATAAATTTGCCAATTTTGTGCCTCCAATTTAATAACAGTAATGTATGTATATGTAACTGTCTATGTGTGTACTTACATGGTTTTCCAATTGGGGCACTTGAACTTTGATACACTATTTTAGCAATTTTAGAATTATAACGGAACCGAAAAGCGATGAAAGTTCACGAAGAGAGGAATATTTAAAGGTTAGTAGATTAAATTGGGTCAAAGCGGCGAATTGAGGAAGTTAAGCTGGACCCAGCGTATAGCTGGCTTGCTAAAAAGTTAAGCCCTCATGAAGTTATAATAAGAATAAAAGATATCGACAAAGTAAAAATGGTGGAAAAAAGTACTTGTGGCGTTGATGGAAGTGTGATTAGTCGTACTAGCGGCCTGGTGAAAATATGCCACTCCGTCAAACCAATCATTTTTGGGTTTAACATTTACCATACCTAAAGTCGTCTGAGCAGCACTGACAACCAAAGTTTTCAATACCTCCCACAGAGCGTTCACATCATAAGAACGGAGGTTGGTTTCCATAATGCTACTGCGCTAACATGATTCTCAGCTTCGTTTATCAGACCTTCACAGTTGAAACGTAAGTTTTGGTTTCCTGTGATCCCTGACTTGTACGAAAACTGCCATCTTAGGTTTGCAGTGACCGATAAGATCTTACATTTTGAATGATTCGAAACCTTCTCTTAATAATTAATACAATCATGGTCAAGGGCGTGTCTATGTTTCCAAGTGGGTATTTTGATGACGAAAGAATGTGCTAGCCACGATGAAATCATGTGCGATCGCAAAATACATCATCAGTCCCACCAGACCATTCAAATTGTTGTAAAATGAGCCTTTATCTCATCGCATAGACTACACATACAATTATCAACTGCTTTAAAATACAAACTAGCCTTTTTTATTGAGGCCCAAGGATAAAACCAACACCAAGATTGCCACGGTCATCTCCACTATAAAGCAATGTATAACCTTGGGACACACGCGGTCTCAACTTTTTGGCCATCGAGTTTCTTGGAGACCAACGAGTTTGAAGCTATACTCTTTCATGGCTGATATAGTGCCACAAAACGCGCCTGGCTTTCTTAGTGACTGCACATTCTACGTACCAATCTTAAAATGCATGTCTGTTAACGTAAGCGGGGGTCGGTTAAAATTTTGGCGGTATTCTATTTCATTTTGTTGATATTTTTAACATTGGACCATCATGTTTAAATCAATGAAAAATAATAAAACGGTCAGAAGAAGCATTTGAGCATTTTTATTTTAACAGCTTAGGAGCCAATTGTTCCGTGTTATAACCGACGAAGAGTAGAATTTTGACTAGCGCCTGCTTGCAACGTTATGTCTAGGGATATTTCTGCCATGTTATAGGGGACTAAATGTTGAAAGGAGAATTAATTTGGTAAACGCCAAAAAAGTTTTGATTGATTGTGTGTCCTATTTCACTTGGGAATATGAGTCTAAATACTCATCACGAGTTTGCGATTATTGCAATGTTATTGCAATTCAGGAAGACATACAAATTTAAGATTGATCGACATACATACCACTATTTTCATATAAGTCTATATCACCAACCTTCGCGGCTAGACAATTTATCAGGTCATTACACTGCCGAGATTGGATAACATGGCATTAGTCATGTTTATGGTATCGATACCGCGGTATTGACTTGCGTGTTCCATATCGAAAAACATGCATTAAATTTTTTTTATTTAAATGTCGCCATTTAGGCGATACTTACGAAAATGTATGAAGCGATGCACGAAATGGCATATCATATAACAAAATGTTTAGCTGTTGTAGGGTTTTTAAGCGTTATAAAGATTTTGAATTTCAGCTTGATGTGCCATAATTCTCGAATCTGGATATCTTTCGTTAAAAATTGTAAAGTTATGAGCTACTATAGTTAAACTGAGCCTTTAAAGAGATTTGACATGCGGACCTAGTTTTCTAGAAGGTTTATGTCAAAAATACAATGAAATGGTTTATGAACAGAGCTCTTAATGGAAACCCCTTTATATACCATTCATATACAGCATATATAACCAGATAAATAAGAACGAAACGAAGAAAAAACGACTACATTTTTCTTTTTGTAATTTAATTTTCGAAATAATAAAAATGAAATTCTGGAAATTTTTTATTTTATTTTACATTTTCGTCATCACATTAGAAAACACTATCTCTCCATACATAGTCATGTGATTTTGTCGTCGACGTCGTTTTTCAAAATCCTAATTTTTTGTTGTTATGATTTTATGTTGCCGTGTGTTTTGCTATACTCTCTGCTGTACTGTGTTATTTTCGTGTGTGTGTGTGTGTTTTTATGAATTTTTAGTACGACCTCGTAAATGAAGGGCATTGGGATGAGGTTGATTTTTATTTCGAACCAAAAACATTTTCAGTTCATAAAAATAAGAAAATTCAATGTTTTGCATATATATGAACGGGAAATAAAATCAAAACATACTTGAGAAAACGTATACATTATGAGATACAAGGAGATGGAGTTTGGCGTGTGTTTGTGTAGCGATCAAATTGTAGGAAGGATGCCATTGCAAAGCAAAATAATTTTTTTTTAAAAATTTTCATAAAATGCAAATTGATTTGGTTGTTACATTGATTCAGCTTACAGCTTTTCTCTGGTTTCGTTAGTGCGTGACTGTAGTATGCCAATTCTATTTTTTCAATCAGCTATTTCCTTATTTAGGATTCTCTCGTTTAGGCTACACTCGTATGTGCCAGGTGTTTTGATAGAGCATAGAAGTTTTTAAAATTTTTTGCAAATCTAACAAATGCGTTTCACGG
This sequence comes from Tipula confusa, assembly GCA_963556175.1. Taxonomy (NCBI): domain Eukaryota; kingdom Metazoa; phylum Arthropoda; class Insecta; order Diptera; family Tipulidae; genus Tipula; species Tipula confusa. The sequence goes on from OY744476.1 coordinate 218,207,514, forward strand.
ATCGAAATGCATTAGTAGGAATTAGTAGGAATCGCCAATTCTATTTTTTCAATCAGCTATTTCCTTATTTAGGATTCTCTCGTTTAGGCTACACTCGTATGTGCCAGGTGTTTTGATAGAGCATAGAAGTTTTTAAAATTTTTGGCAAATCTAACAAATGCGTTTCACGGATCGAAAGGCATTAGTAGGAATTAGTAGGAATCGAATTAGTAGGAATCGTCAAATAAATGTGCATGATTGTTGATCAAACATGCTATTATTTCTAAACTGTTTCAGTCACGAAGAGGGACCCATAAGCATCTCATGAGGTAAGTCCAGCCATATCTCATTCTCATTCTTTATACTGAGCGCCTTTTTTTCGTAATCTCTTCGGTGGCTTATCTTGAGTATCATAATTTTTTTAAATCCGAGTTCCATTTTGTGAACTTCATTCTTAGTTCTTCCTTTAGCTGTTATTTTTACATGAAATTTTAACGGGTCATTTCTGAGGCGTTGATAAATGATCCACTGTTAACATATTCGATAAATTCACAGAATATACCTTTAAAGTAAGCTCACCGTCTATCATAGTTTTCGGTTTTAAGTGGCTTAACACCGTCTATCATAGTTTTCGGTTTTAAGTGGCAAAAAACTGTGTTTTCTAACACAGTTTTTTCCAGGTTATTGCTGGTCTTCCGTTTTTATTTCCTTCCAGTCAAATGACATCATTACCTTTTTCTTGTTTTAGTCTACCAACGAGAGTGATTTTTCCAATGAGTTGAACATTTGCATCTTGGTCTTACATATCTGGCTTAGTTTTTGCAACTGTTTATGTCTTCCTCTGTACACATTTTTCTGGTTCTGAAAACCATCTTGTTCAAGTTTTTAATTTTGTTTTGATTTCAGGAGAGATTCTGTCAGAAATGATCATTGCAAGTATTTTTGTTGCGTTTAGCAGAGCCAGTTCTGTTGAATGACTGTTGATAGTGGTTTTTGTTCGGCTTGTTCTTTAATCCTCATCATTCGAGGATTGAAATCGTTAAGGGATGCCGCAGAATCACGCGATCCCAGGCTCATCCACATATGGTGTTGCAAATTATTATTTGACATTGACAATCACATTTTTTATTATAGTACGTTGGCTGTCTGATAGTTCATTTTCGAGAAGATGTCATGCAAGAATTCTCCGATAGCTTAAATCAATTAGACAACATTTATCTTGGTTACATATATAGTTATGCAACGGGGTGTCATTTGGAATACGCTCGCTTTCAGCTATTTACTATACTAAACCACAAAAACAACAACAACAACTAATCGATTTAATCTCAATAAAATTAATGATCTGTTCACATCCAAAGGTGCGGGACACCAAAAATGTTGTCTAGAAAAATCATAAATTTCAACATCGCGCGTAAAAATGTTAGAATACGATATTAGAGAAAAAACAAACCGACAAGCATATATTTACACAATGCTGCGATAGTAATCTCCCCACCCAACTTAACCGTATGTAGTTTTTATGTTGTATTTATGTATCGGAGACATGCTGGCTGACACACTGTGTTCGTTATGGTTTTTTTATTTTAGTCGACACAAATTGATTAATTATCATCTGCGGTGTACCAGGAAAAATTCACTTTCACATTTTATTACAAAATTTCCCGACGACCATTGTCGTAATGTCGCATTTTATTTTATTATGATTTTACGTCGTCGGCGTTGTTGATTTACTTTATAATTTAATAGAGAGGTTAACCTAAATAAAACAAAAAAAAAAAGTGTTTTGGGCCTAAGATGTTATTTACCGAAAATAAAAGCAACAAGTATACCATTGTAACAATGATGACAACTTTATAGTGTTATGTAAGTAGTTCCATTAACAGTCGCCTGATTTGATTTATATAGGCGACTACTTTCCGACACATTTATAAATTTTTAACACACGTCCATAAAACACAACCAGCATGTCATGTGAAATTCATGATGTGTTTCTCATTTAGACAGTGTGTGTGTCACCCATTTCGTATAAACTGAAACATAAAAATCTGTTGTTTGTGCCTACTCCAGATAAGTCCAATATCTACTACGAAAAACAAAAAAATAGATACAGTAGTTTTTAGATAATGGATATGCTGCTATAAAAATAGTCTGTGTTATGTATATATTGTGCAAGATAGATAAGATTTATAGATTTTCATCTCTCGTTCTGTTGCTTGCTATTTTTATTTTTTTTTTGTTTAAGTTGTGAAAATAAATCCTAATTTTCGTCGTCATCTCGAATAAAAATGGAAAAAACTTTTGGTTGATTTTTGTATTATTATTATTTTTTTTATCATTTTTATGTGGTTTGGTTTTTGTATTTTATGTTTTAATAATCAAAATGGATGGTATAATTTATCATTCAATGGGAAAATCTCATACCCGCACACTGCACAACATAATATTCAAGTCATTTTTCATTTTGATTGGCTTTTGGTGTTTTGATTGTATTTGGTGGCTACCGTTATTTATTGTTACAAGGTCATTTAATTTTTAATCGCAAATGCGGATCAATCAAAGTTGTTGACAACACAAAAGAAGGACCAGAACATAGTGAAATACTGAGATTACGCGGTTAAACGGTTTAGAAAGGTTTAAAAAGTGCCAATTTATAAAAAAATATGCAATTTTAATTGGGTCACCAAAATTTTATAAAGGGTCACCAAAAATATTATTTCGTATTTCTCAACGATTTTGGCTTAGCAATCATAAAATGAACATTAACAAATCATTAGACGGGCCCATTGTCGAATTATAGACATAAACACGTGTTTTTTGTTTGGGTCACCAAAATATTTCGTTTTCTGATTTACAAGTATTAAAACGACCGTTAATTTTCAATATCATAAAAATATCGTCGAATTGCGGCCTATAAACATAGTTTAAATAAGGTAAAGAAATGGCCCTTTGTTAACATAGTTAAATTAATTAGTACTGGAAGGTTTTTACCCAGAATCTACTTGTCAGGAATTAAAAAGTTACCGCTTTAGACGAACTTAGTTCAAGAATCTTAAAATGGAACGTTTTAAAATGGGTTCGCACTCTGATGATCCTAATGGTTCCTTGATCGTCTGAAATCGTTTTAACAATATGCCCAAGACTTCAACTTAATGGTGGCGCCTAATTATCATGCATGTAGCATCATCCCTTCACGTTTTAAATCGATAACCATTCCAAGTCCGCATGATGGAATAAATACTACAAAATCATCGAAGATCACCAGTAGATAGAAAGCTCATGTCGTGTTGGGTGATTTTAGTGAAAATCCAGCGCTGTTGGTGACTGCCATTGCAAACGTGCTGAACAATCGAAGCATTCCGATTGGAGTTCTATTGGAGGCATATTATCATTCAGCACGTCTTCAAAGGGTATTTGCTTATTGTTATGTCCCAATTTGAAAATGTGCAGCAATTGTTCATTGCCACGATTAATCTTCTTAGAATCACAGAAACTCCACCTCCGCAGATGGTTTATCTTGTGGATCCGTAATATTTGAAGCTGGATTGTTTTGGAGCCTTTATTTTCTAACAAGGAGATTCCAATACCTCAGGATGGATCTCGCGATGTGGCAATGCGTCGGTTTTTAATCTTAGAAAACGACTTTGCCGATTACCTGAGATGAGAGCTAGTTATATTTGCAGCTCATTAGTTAGTATCAGAAGTGGAAGCAATTGAAGCTTGTCGATTATTTTGATCCCACAACTCCTAATTATTTCTTGCCGCATCACTGCGAATTAAAAATAGCGAGTTCGACAGCTAAGTTACGGATCGTTTTCGGTTGCTCCTGAAAGACATCGTCATTCGTGTCGTTAAACGATCATTTGCACAGTAGGCCAAAAATTCAAGAGGATCTCTTTGTGATTCTTCTATACGCTTCAGACTCAATATTTCCATCGTTAATTTGCCAAACGACCGGTTAAGCAATTTGTTACTTCCGCGGTGGACTTAACTAGGCCATTAAATTCGGAGACTCTGGAAAGCATCTATTAAAATAATGGAACGGCTAATCCGTAACGTCATTGGGGAAGCAGATAAGACCGTCGATGACCTTCAGAAATTGATTAAACAGGTTAGCAAGTGTTAAGAAATTACTCCCAATAAAACCAGTTTCTACAGACTCCAGTCATGTTGAATGATGGTACTTCTCCGCGATGTTTTGGCGCCACCATTAAGTTGGTATGTTGGACGCATTGTTAAAACGATTCCAGACCTGTCTATTGACTTGACTATTGACTTGACTATTGATTTGACTATTGACTTGACTATTGACTTGACTATTGACTTGACTATTGACTTGACTATTGACTTGACTATTGACTTGACTATTGACTTGACTATTGACTTGACTATTGACTTGACTATTGACTTGACTATTGACTTGACTATTGACTTGACTATTGACTTGACTATTGACTTGACTATTGACTTGACTATTGACTTGACTATTGACTTGACTATTGACTTGACTATTGACTTGACTATTGACTTGACTATTGACTTGACTATTGACTTGACTATTGACTTGACTATTGACTTGACTATTGACTTGACTATTGACTTGACTATTGACTTGACTATTGACTTGACTATTGACTTGACTATTGACTTGACTATTGACTTGACTATTGACTTGACTATTGACTTGACTATTGACTTGACTATTGACTTGACTATTGACTTGACTATTGACTTGACTATTGACTTGACTATTGACTTGACTATTGACTTGACTATTGACTTGACTATTGACTTGACTATTGACTTGACTATTGACTTGACTATTGACTTGACTATTGACTTGACTATTGACTTGACTATTGACTTGACTATTGACTTGACTATTGACTTGACTATTGACTTGACTATTGACTTGACTATTGACTTGACTATTGACTTGACTATTGACTTGACTATTGACTTGACTATTGACTTGACTATTGACTTGACTATTGACTTGACTATTGACTTGACTATTGACTTGACTATTGACTTGACTATTGACTTGACTATTGACTTGACTATTGACTTGACTATTGACTTGACTATTGACTTGACTATTGACTTGACTATTGACTTGACTATTGACTTGACTATTGACTTGACTATTGACTTGACTATTGACTTGACTATTGACTTGACTATTGACTTGACTATTGACTTGACTATTGACTTGACTATTGAATTGAATTAAATTTTGATAAAAATAATCCAAATTCAAAATTATTACGAACTGTTAAATAAAGTTTGAACACAATAAGTTTAGTTAAATTCGTAGTGCAAAATACAGTCCAAACATTATTGAAATCGAAATTTTACATGGTTAAAAGACTAAATGTTCTTAAAATAGATCGAGTAAATGTTATGTCTTGCATTCATTGTTCATTGTGATCGGTCTTAATAAGTGCTTGTATTCAAAAGAACGGACATGCAATTTAGTTCATACAAGCATATGACAAAAATCAAAAAATTGTTGACAAACAAGTAGCTTAATGATGTTATTGCATCTGATGTGCTGAATAAACTAAGCATAGTGAAAAACTTTCTCTTGCTAGAATCTTCTTTAGATGTTTTGTATTATTGGGTACATGCACATGGTGTAGTGGAATAAACAAAAGTCAAATATTTCTTTGATGGACTCAAATCTTTTTCTCTTTAAATACATTTACAAAAATATCTAAACCATATGTTCCAACCTAAATTCTAATTCCAACTCTGCCAACTCACCTGTAATTCTGATCATTACTAATACAACTTTTAATTGTATTTAATTTCAATTCCAATTTTTTTTTTCATATATTTCTTCTACACATTTTTCTTTGGGAGACATCGCACAACATTTTAATATGTTTTTTTTTTAAATCTCAGCTTCAACGTGTGCTGTGCTCATTTTGTATATGTATACTGAAACAACAAGAAGAACCCATGTTGATGAGATGAAATTCCCATTGAAACAGGTTATTTTGATATAAAAATAATTTCATTCTTATATTCTCAATTATTTCGTTTTTATTTTTATTTTTTAAATAAATAAGACAACAATTTCTTTAATCTAGTACATATTTTCTTGTTCTAGTACAATAATAACATTATAAAATTAATATTGTAACTAGTTTTCATTGATGATAAATAAAATTTAAAATTATAAAATGTAAGTACTTTTTTTTTAAATCCGTTATATATTCATGGCGCCTATTTACAAGAAAATAATAATATTAAAATTATTTAAGGTTATAAAATTGGTTAAATTACCTAAAATAAAATGGCGCCAAAACGTTTAGTAAAACGATTTTGTATTATGTGTGCGCGCACAATAAAATGCTAAAATCACAGTTAAGTCAAGAAAATAAAATGTAATTGACTGAGCTAATGGAATTTAGTATATCGTTCGTCTCTCTTTCGTAAGTAGAGAGTCGAATGATCTTAACATATATTACTAAGCAATCAAGAATAAAAAGTAAAACAATCCAAGTCTCGTTTTATTTTATACCTAAACTACATTTTGTAAGCTCTTCTCCGCTCGACTCTGGTATTTTAAATTCTCTGGAATTTTTTTTTCTTTACAAAATTCTTCTTTTTCATCATGATTTTCGTCTTCTTCTTATTATTATTCGTATTATACTCTCGTCTTATCTTTGAATTCTTTTAAGTTACCTTTAAGTCGTCTTATTATTAAAAAAAAAAAAAATAAAAACTTTTATTTGTTTTTGTATTATATTCTGACACCAAAACCAAAATGCGATCCATGTAAGCCACGAAATATATAAATTCACACACATATGTACATAATATTCTATACAATGCAACAAACAATTGACTTAAGTTTAAGGTGATTAAGATTACATTGTCTGCACATTTCAAATACAAAAAGTTGGGGAAGGTACGAGTAATTTGGTTGTGGCGATTATGACGTGTGAACTGGATTTCCATACAAAATAATTTTTGTTTGGAATACTCTACGCTATATTCTCTTCGACCGCGGTGTGATCTCTGATGGTGATCTGATGATAACCTTGGACGCCGCAAATCATATTCTGAATAAGGGCGTTCATTCGTCGAATTGTTTTCTCTATATGTCTGTGAATATACTCAGCGACAAACAATTTCGTGTGCAACATATTTGTGTACATACAACATAAATTGGAGTTTGTAAGTGGGTTTGAATTGTTTTTAATACAAATAATTGTACTATTTTGTGTTGTTGTACTTTTAGGGAGCGGTAAATTATGTATGGCATTTCTTTTCTTTCGAAATTATCACTCTGTGTAATATAGATAAAGAACTGGGTCTGCAGCGCAGCGCGGAATTTTGATTTTGTTTTTTTAAGAAATTTAAACTTTTACTTTTTGATTTATGTATGGTAACAGGGAAGGGGAAATTTTTTACATTTTGTGGAGTTCAATGCTTTTTTTTTTGTAATGTAACAAAGTAAGATGATCTAAGACGCTCATTAAATCTAGAGCAGTTATTTTTTTAATGAAATACTTGAAACGTGTTTAAAAAAGTTGAAGGAAATTATTAGAAGACTCAAGGTAAATGGAAGATTTTGAATGTTGTAATATTCCTTAAAATAAGCTTACTCGAACTAAATGGCCAATCATAAAAACGGGTGGTCGTAAAATTATCTTTCGAACGGACACTGAAATGTGTAGAAGAGTAGATTTCGAAATTTAACAAAGGTGTTCCGAATTAAAAAACATTAAGAAGACCCTAAGTCTTAATTTAAGAAATTTAAAAAATTAATAAGGTTAAAAAATAATTAAAATAATTTAAAAAAATTTTATCACATGAAAATTGAAATTTATGCCACAAATCAAAAATATCCAGATTTCAAACAAAGGAATCCCATTGAAAACGAGTGAACGTTAAGTCAACGTTGTACAACGTTAAGTGAAGAAGAAACTTCCTTTTTAGAATAAAAATTTTAAAATAAAAAACTGGTAACGCCGTTTTTTCATCTGTCTTCAAAGAATATGTTTACAGCTGACCGCTTCATTGTTCCGGTTGATGTTTTGACAGAAACTACACGAACCAAAATATCAGCAACAGGATGCAATGTTTAATTGTAACCTATTAGCCATTTCAATGGCAATAAGTGGTCCTCTTTTATGAGGACCTCTTTTATGTTCGACCAACTTAAATCAGAAATTGTCCAAAGTGGCTTGAACCTAAGAATGTCTTCAATTCACATTCAGAGACTTCAGAGTTCAGAAAAATTCCAGACTTCCGCCAGACGGCTGCTAGAAAATTCGTGCTGTTTCCCTAAATGGTTTCAGTAGCAAAACGTCACTAGAAAATAAAGCTTGAAACTTCACTATGCTTAGGCTATCATGTCATGGCACAGTTTGCTTAGAAAAGTCTTCGTTGAAAAGCTGTTCCAGTTTTTTTTTGGTTTGAAGGAGGGTGAGCCAGCGCAATAAAACCTAGTATAAATAGATGGTCGAACTCAAGTAATTCTCATCATAGGTCTTTTTTTTCGGCTACTCCCATTGAGTATGTGATAAAGTCAGACTTGGCCCTCTGATGATCCAGGTGTTTATGTACCCTAATGAGTTCTAAGTATAGTGTGAACTTAACTATGGCTTAAAATTTGTAAAGTCCATTTAGTATACCCTTTAGTAAACAGCGATAGTCAGATAACCACATGTTGGAAGCTGATTTTTTCCCCATTCGTTTGTTTTTTTTTACCATTCTGTTTCGAGTTCACCCTTTTTTGGCTCAATAATGAAGTACACCATACATTCATAAATGTCACAACGCAATCCTTTTTTCCAATAATATCTCCTTGCATTAATTTTGACAAAACAATCTGGTAAGCTCAGAAATGGCTGAACCTAAATTTTGTCTTTGACTATACTATTTAGGTGATGATGGTTTCTTTTTGTGATGGAATTTTTCACGAGCATACATTTCGAAAACATTTCCATTCACGTAATGATTTATGTGGTAATTCCCTTTTCTACCATTTCGTCACCTTTTATTTATAAAATTGTGGCTCCAAGACCTTTATAAAGGTTATGAGAATTCATTTGTGTGATTGATGGTGCTATACATTTTCTCCGTAAACTTTTATTATTTTTCAGCAACAAGTCCCATTTGCGAAAAAATAACAATATAACATTCACGTCGAATTGTTGTAATTTACTACACCAATCCCAAAATATATTTCCAATATGTATACAAGCATATAGATCCCAGCAGCATGATACCTTAATTACCGTTGTAATTCTTCGAATATAACAAGTGATTAAATTTTGTCACATCTCGTATAAATAAGATCCAAGTTTCCCACCATAATATCATCCATCCACCTTATTTAAACATCTCACCATATGTTTCCAATTTCGTAAACCAAAAAGTTGAAGAAAAAAAATCTACCCTTGTCTAATCGAAACGACAATAAACTACCTGAACCATCAACCCTAAATACTCACCTGTATTGTGTGTATATTATTTTTACCCACCCCACAATTTTATTTTATTTTATTTTTCAATAAAAATTAAAAACAAAACGAAATCCAATAAAACTATTTTCTCATGGGTCTCAACTCTCAACCTAATTTCGCTCTCATATTCTCATCATTCTCTTACGCTCTTCTCTTGCACAAAATAAACGATGAAAAAAAAACAAAAAAATTATTAAATTCAATATCGAAGAATATTGTCATGGCAGCCATGCGCATGTAAAGTCGATTTAAGTTGCGCGTTTTTGTATAATTTTTGTTTTTTAATTTCGTTATGTTGGTAAAATATTTAAATATTTATTCATATATATATGTGTAATTCGTTAAAAGTGTGCGGGATTGTAACAGTTATAAATTCAAATTTTAACCAAATCATAACATAAAACAATAAAATTCGTTACATTATTTGATTATCGATGTTTTAAAAACTTGAATTTTTCGCGTTCTTTCGGTGTATTAGTCGATTTTAATATTGTGGTGTGTGAAAATTAAAGAATTTACCTGTGTGTATTTGTATTAAATACGAAACGTCATTAAATTGTTGTTGCTTTTGTTGTTTACCTGGAGAAGTAATATAATTATCAATTTTTTTTTTAATTGTGCTGTAATTGTAAATTGTAATTGTAATAATAAAAAAGTAGTTTTGTGCTTTAATCGGCAAAAGGAAAAATCGAGTGTTAAAAGTGTATTTGTTTATAGTTTTTTTTATACATAAAAGTATTAGTGTTCTCGTTTATTATATTATATTTTATAATATTGTGATAGTGTATTTGTGTGTATATTTAGTTTGTTAGTTTCGTGGTTTTGTTTGAAAGTTTTTCATAAAGAAATAAGTGAAAAAGTGAAAAATTTCTTTTACAAAACCAAAAATATTAAATATTTACTTTGGATTATATTTTACACAAAGGGGCACACAGCTTATTTATCGGACTTATTATCGGGTACATCAGAATACACATCCAATACTAAATCATATGAACCCAATTTGACAGGTAATTTTATTTTGTACCATTAGCGTGCTTGTGTAGTTGTACTTATTTGAAATCGTTGTTATGATATTGTGGTGGTCTATCCCAATGAAATTCCTGGAATTTCGTTAATACACCTTCTTTACATTTTTTTTATAATATATTAAACTTAAATTCTTGTTTTTAGCAACAAAAAAAAAAACCCATCTTGAATTTAAACAAAAAATTGCATTGAAAAAACTTTTTTATTTCCACGTTTTCTTTAAGAAAAAAGATCAAAAAACTTGTAACGACGCCCTTTGTATACGATTTCTCTTTTATTATTATTATTTATATGTCAAGTAACCATAGCGACCATATTTATACTTTTCGAATTAATTTCGAAATATCGGACAATTGAAAATCAATTTAACGACGACAACAACGACGACATCGAGAATCCATGTTAAAACATGTTCAGTTTTGTGCATTAATAAAAACAAAAAAAAAATTTATTCAGTTCGTCATTTATTTTTGTTGTGTGATGTTTGGTGGTAAAAATATAGAAATTTTTTTTAAATAGTTTTTATTTAGTTTTGTTATGGATTTCCGGCGTTTTAAAACATTATTGTTTTATAATTTATAGTTTTTCCCATTTGTTTTGTGGAATATGTATAAATAATCTTGTGCGATCGATTTCCGTTTAAAGGAAATTCGTTTCAAGTAAGTTTATAATATATTGTATTTTTGTGTATAATAGTGTATGAATAGTAGAAGGAGTTACTTGATATGTTCATGCGGTTCAAAATGTATTATTACATTAGCCATGGTATCAGTTTAACAGAAGAAATATTTGAAATTAATTAACGGTTAATTAAATGTATTTAATTGTGTCAACAAAGTAAAAATGGATACATGGCTCATATCGGGCGGCTACGAAGTTCGTAGGCAGTAGTCCTCAAATGTTCACTACCAAACTACGATAGCAGTTTTCGTACAAGTCAGCGATCACATGTAACAGTACCGTTATGAAATTCAATCAATATCTTCATAATGTGGATACCGCAGAGATCAACAGAAAAGATTTAGTTGAAAAATTCAGACATAAGATTGGCATCAAATGAAATGTTACGGTGTTTCTTCCGAGTACTCCAATAAAATCTGCAATAGAGAATCTATATAAAAACACTGGTTAAAAACGCATCTACCAATTAATTAAATACAAGCATAAATCAAAATAGTTATTACATGTATATTGACCAGAATTTTTTCCAATTTCGAGATAAATATTAACAACAAACATCTGGACATCTATGGGAAGTAAGCTGGCTCCATGCCTTATCAACATATTCATGAGTCATTTAGAAGAAAACCTTAAACAAAATTTCAACGTATTTGTAGCGACTTCGCTACACAAACACAAAAATCAATTATTTAGATATTTCGTGCACATTCATATAATTCTCTAAATATATATAGAGCGTAAAGTAGCTATTACACATAGTACTCAGTAGCCATGGCCTGATGAGATGACAATTAAATTTTAACAAATTATTACGATTTCTCATCAGATCGAAACTGAGCTTTGCTTTGCACAACATCCAAATCTGAATAATTTAAAATAACGACACACATCCGCCGTCGTTATATATTCTTAAGAATTTGGTTCAGATATGCAGATGACATTTTCGTATTAGTCAAACAGTTAAATTTACCAGTGATACATTACACCCGCAGCAATAAAATTTTTAATTGAATTGAAGAAAACGGCATATTGAATTTCCTAGATATAAAAATAATCAGAACTAATAACAACAAAGTGAAATTAGGGATTTTCAGAAAATCTCCAAACACCAATAGATTCATCTTATTTGACTCGTTTTACCATATTACGCACAACACAAGCAGCTTTCCACTCCGTGGTTCTTAGATTATTCAATATACCAATGGAGAAACCAGAATTTGATGTGGAAGTTAAATTTATTGAAAACGCAGCGTTTTCTAATGAATACTCGATTTTATTATCAGATAAATTAATGAACAAACAGAAAGTTGAAAATGTCAAAACTCTTTTCACGAAATTGAAACCAGCCAAAGAAAACTTAAATTCTAGCATCAGCATTCCTTATTTTACGGCTATCGCCAATAAATTTCATCGAGCCTTCCTGAAACATAACCTAGATCCCGTCACACGACCATCTACAGCAAATTCAAAAAAAATTAAATAAAGCGAAATTCGGATCGCGTTTCGGAATCTACCAAATTAAATACTCAGACTTCCAAAACATTCATATCGGCCAGACATCAAGAGAATTAGCACAACATTTTTTTTTAAAGTTTTTATGCCATGCCATCTGTTTTGGGGCCGAAGCTGTCCTAACTCTTTCATGGTTAACTTAACGTCCTAAAGTGATAAAAAATCCCTTTTTCAACCCTCCTCCGTTTGAATTTAAACCCGATACCTTTCGACCCAAACACCGCAGCTTTAACCACTGCGCCAATTGCTCGATTAGCACAAGACTTAAAGAACATGAAAAAGCTAACCCTAATTCAGTGTTGCATACCACATATTTCAGCAAATCCACATTATAGACACTGCCAGACCAAAAATTATTAAAACAGTATATCAAAAATAGAAAATAGATGGCTTTGAATCTAGATGGCAGGAGTCCCCTAATGTTTAACTTCATCACCTATTTAGTTTTGATTTATTTTTATTTACATAAAAGCAAGTCAGTATTGGGGTATTATAAAATGATGTAACTTTTATTTTACTCCATTAGACGACTTTAATCTTTATAAAAGGCGCATGGTAGGCGCGTTATGGAATTTGATTTTAGGTTTAATTTTTCTGCGATGTAGCTTCAAAATTCCGTGCTAAGTGTCTTGATAGAAACGAGAGAAATATTGCTTTATCTATAGACTCATTAGAGCACAGATTCTTGTAAACCGAGATTTTTGTAAGTTAGTCTTGTAATATTTATCATACTAACACAATTCGTGAGCATTTGTCTGCGCCTAAAGTCAAAATCAATGCCTTACAAAAATCTATGAAAGATAATTAAAGCCGGCTTTTAGTGTATGTCATTCAAAAAGTTATCCCTAGATAATTTGTTTAAAGAAAAAAAATTTAAAAATAAGACAAAAGAGCAAACCTTTCGAGATGTTGAATTTTTCTCTTTGATATAAGTTTTAACGATTGTTACTACGATTGTTCGCCTTTAGGCATTAATGTGTTAAATTTTGACAAGTTCACAATGCAAATAAAACGAAAACAAGTGTAGAAAATCGCATTCTGGCATCTGTGATACGAATTTATTGAAACTAAAGCAAAAGACCTTAAAGATTCACTAGTCGGTTTTAAATAATAAGAGTTACTTGATAAATTAAAAAAAAAAAATAGCGAATTAAGCCTGTTAAGTTAAAAGTTAAACCAGCTTAAGCACAGTTACTTAAGTCAGTCGACAATAGTACCGTTTGACTAGCAGACGTAAAAATGTTTAAATCCGATTTTGCAAGCAATTTAAGGTTCTGTGTTCTTGGTTTGACTGGAAACGGTCCCATAGAGGTAGCAGCTCTTAGCTCAGATATACTTCGGACAAAATAATTTAAAACTTGAAGTAATAATTTAGGCTAGAAATTATTAAAAATCTTAGCTAAGCTAGCCTTCTAAGCTTAGCTAAGATTTTTAATAATTTCTAGTCTGAAGGTGAATTCAGGATTGCCTTCGTTCGTTCGTTGGTATAGGTTTTTTCAGTTTTTGTTTAAAATAACGATTTATTTCTTTTGCAGTTGTTTTATAATATATCCAACTTTTGTTGGTTTATATTCAACTTTTCTACTGAGCGAATATGGCGAGACAGAGACGGGATAGAAGTGAAAGAGATAAAAACCACTGCAGAAGGAACGAACGAATGAAGACAACACTGAACTCGCCTTAAGACAAAGGCTACTCTTATTAGTTAAAATTAGTTCAGTTGTATATTAGACAATGAGTTTTAGCCATAGCTTAATTGAAACCTGATGTAGGGACGTGAAAATTTAAGACCAAATAATGTTCCAAATTAAAAACTAGATATTCAAATATTTAGATGCGATTAAACTAACTTACTATGTCTTGCTTCAGAATGTTACCCAGAGCTAATATATTCGCGCCATCGTGATTATCTTATTTAATATGTTTTCATTTGTATGCGCCATTTATATCCTATTTCAATCACTGCCGCGTGGAGCCACATAGTATCTACGTAATTCCAACAAATAACAGTAAAATAACCCACTAACACTCTTAAAACACGTTACAACTTTCTTAATACACACAAAATTTTAAAATGTTTATGAATTACTGATTTAAAAGACTTATTACGCACGAAAATTAAATGAAATAACTGCTAAACAAAATCTAATTGATATTCATTACAATTCACACACAACTCTGAAATTTATAAACATTACAGGTAAAATAAATCATTTTACACTAAAACTGAACGAAATAACCGTTAAACTGACAATAATACATTTTTGTAGTGTAAAATAGTGCAGAGAAATAATTGTAGGTATAATGAAGATTTGAACAACTCAAGTTATTCATAATAATAAGCGATTATAGATTATCGAAAGCTCCAGGTACTCCCAGGAACAGTTCAAGAATAATCCAAGGTTATTTTACTATTGATAATTTTGAAAAGAGTTTGTTTTGCTTATAGATGTTTTCTGGAAAATGTAGTGCAACCTACCAATAAACAATTTATCGAGTAATTTACTCAATCTTGAATAATTTATATCTAGTTCTCATCCCTTTCTTATTATGATGGTTATTATTTGGCCGTTTTTCCAGGTTTAAAAAAAGTACTTCGATTCGAAAATTTGTAACAAGGGGATCTACAATTATTTTTAGAGACGTGGTTAGGAATGTGTACCTTAGTTACTTTATTCACAGATGCATTCAGAAAGATTGTGATACTAAGTCATGCTTGTTGTATTTAAATTTGATTTCGAGTGGTAATTGATGTCTTTAGAAGCAGTAATGGAAGATGTTAACCAACTCCAAGTCAATGTAAAAGACACTATTGACAGCTTTACTATCATCACCGTCAACGGTGATTACTTTGGTGTTACCAGAATGCCTATTTAAGATATCTAAATCAGTTAATCTTCACGAAATATATCTGCCAATATATGTTCTGCCAGTTAATCTCATCTTGCTGTTTTGGGGTCTGATCTTGAAGGTTTGTTTTTTGACTTGGATTTGTTGTTCACTTTAGTTTTGCATAATTATTGGTACTTTGATCTCCTCAATCCTATTGTGTTGTCTACATCATATTTTCGGCTACCAAGATTATTCCATTCCTGCAGTTTGCTCACTGACATCCTCGTAATTTGTGACGTAAGCTTTGTTGCCAATTTTAAGTTTTACTTTTATTACCCGTGTTAGTATACCATCAAGCCATCTTCACGTTTATTTTAGTTATAAAGAACTGGTTAATTACCAGTGTTTGTGCATAAAATACCTTTTCCTTTGTTTCTATACTGTAGCTAAATAATGTGACGACCTCTTTAGCACTATAGTTTTCTAGTGCAGACTATATAGTTCTAAAAAACTATAACTTCGTCTTTTACATTTGTTTTCCCCATATATTTCGTTCAAGTTCATTTACCCTCCTGCCACACATATTCAAATGAATAAAAACAATTCAATATGCATCGATGCAATAATATAAACTGTCGGTCATGCAAAACGCGTATTAAATTTTATTGTTCTACTTTAATAAGCGAACAGTTCATAAACAAACATTCAGTTTCCAACATATAATAACTTTGCCATGTTAGTCATCACGCCTTTAAAAAGCTTTCTCTAGCCGAGTTTGTATAATATTTGTACACATGTATGTAAAAATGTTAGCACTACATATAGTTAGGCCGGCAGCAACTAAAAAACTTCATTCAAAAATGTGATTTATGACTTTGGACAAAAATATTTTTGTATCCATACGTTTCATATGGTCTCGAACACAGTTCATATGTACATACATTTGTTGATTTTTGTTTATTATTGCGCTATAATTACTCTGTGTATATGTACGAGTCGTAGTTATATCGAGTGCCATATGTGAACAATAAAAATATTTTCCATTTTTTGCAAAAATGTCATTATAATAGACTTTGTTAATCATAACTTCTGAACTTATACAGGGTGTCTCGGTTTGAGATGTTAATTCGTTAAAGGGAGATTTCTCTGGTAACCATTGAGATGTAGGGCGTTAAAAAAATGTTATATGCCCAAATATGCATCCAAATATTACTATAACTTCCTATATGCTTTATTCAAGGCCTAAGTAGTTAACTTGTATCTCCATAAAGTCTTGTCTTGCAGTTGCTGTCAGAAGCCCGCATGATTTTCAATTTTCTGGGATGGTTGTCCCTGGTCCTGTGAAAAAGGAGATAAAAATGCGAAAACTATCGCGGCATAGCTCTCATTTGCACAGCATACAAATTACTGTCTTACATTATATTCTAAACGGAGATTCTTAACGGATGGTACAGTGATCTCTCAAAGGAGAGCCACTAGAATTACCCTTTAACCGATTTACATCCCAAACCTAGGCACCCTGTATACGTGTTGTACATGATAATAAGTTGTTGTTCTTTATTCAAGTATTTTCAAGCCGATATATCATCATAGAAATTTAAGTTTCAAGTTCAAGGTGACCATATATGAGGATATTTATCTGGTAATATCATGTTTTGTATGTACAAACACTCGAATCAAAGTCACGTTAACGGAGTTCTAAATAAATAAGATTTTTTGTTTAAGAGTTTAGTATTATTTGTGGGGGTGGGGGTTAACAAATATATTAGCTATATGTAGGTGTCCAACCAAACGTTAAATTTCTATAATCAAAAAATTTACATCTTAATCACACTTCATACTTTGTGCGTCGCATCCCTCACGGGAGCTTTAAGTCTTTATACTTGGCGCCCCATGCTTAACCCAAATATTACCTTAACATAATTACATTCAGATCTTGGCGTTAAAAATGAAAAAAAAACCAACCGTAGTGTACCTTAGTTTCAAGAATATAACCGTTACCTTTAGGTACTTTGTGTTCCGGTTCGATGCCCACATTTAATTAAAAATTACTGATTCTCAACATAATATTTTCTTCCACCGAGAGATAGAATTTTGTTGTTGTTGTTGTTGTACGTACGTACATACAACATATTATGTGTACTTAAAATGCCTCGATGTTGTTGTTTTGGTCTGTGTTTTTATTTTGTTGTTGTTGTTGTTATATGTTGCTGCTTTATAATTTTTTATTTATTTGTAGAGATAAATTACAATTAACATGTAAGAAGGAAGAAGCTTTATAAAGAAAATGAGTTTAAATAAGATCATTTTGGATGATAGTGGTTAACAGTTTGCCTGCTAGTGTTTTTTTTCGGTATCATTTTCGTAATAATACTTTGTCCTTGATACGATTTATTTGATCAACATTATTTGTAGTGGTTAATAACTTGTTGATTCTCATCCGTGATTCAAAAACTAGTAAAATTCGTTAGTTTGGCAGACCACCCACGAAGGACGAAATGAAGGTTTATGTTGTACTTCTACTTATTTAAATCGAAGATAGTTCTTACAAAAATGCGTCGAAACCGTCACATCAGGTAATCTATTATAATCCTTGGAGCAAAACGTTTTTAAAACCGTTGCCAAATGTGAGAAGTCAATCGAGCCCAAATGAGCTACAATTGCTATCAAATTAGTTTTAAACTCCAATAAAAATGGACATAGTTTCCTTAAACTCATTTAAAATAAGAGGAATCAATGTAAAGTACCACATCAAGACTCTTGCACAATTATCTTCTTTAAATATACAAGTTACAGAGGTTATAACTCACATTTCAATGGCATATTTAGAGTGTAACTTAAAAATGAGATTGTTTGGCTGAACCACGAAAATGAAATAAAATAACCGTTAAACTGACAAAATTCGTCATTATAAGTTTTTTTCCTGCTCAAAACGGCTAGCACTGTGACCTGAAAGATCCACCTTCCTAATAAAGGCAAGAATGCTGCCTGTAGAGGCCAATGTACATTTCGCCGGGGTCAAATACCTCTCTCCAAAATTAAGCCACCTCAGTGTGCCCAGAGCAACACACTCACATAGTATGTGTTCTGCAGTTTCTATCTCTTTCAAACAGAGTCAAGGCTAGGTTCATTTTGTTCAAATGATATCTCAGGTTGCAGTACCCTGAAAAAAGCTTCCTAATATTTCCTTTACTTAAATTGCCCGCCAAGTCTTTATGATGAAATGGTCTGATCAAAGATTTGGCCTGTCTAAGGCCGGGAATACAGTTCCAATAAGTAAAGCACTGCAGTTTTTCCCACTTACTAATTGTGTAGGCTACTGAGACCCACGGAATACCACAGAACGACTCAGGGCCAATTAGTGTAACTGACGAGCCTGTCCGCGCAAGCTCGTCGGCTATCTCAGTTCCAGTGATACTCCTGTGACCAGGTACCCACCACAACCTAACTGTGTTATGACAAGAGAGAAATTATAGCAGTGTATAACAGCTTTTAACTGACTTAGAATCCAGGCAATTAGAAGCCAGTGCTTTCAATGCTGCTTTGCTGTCGGAGAAATTGTGGATGGAGGCGTCTTTAAGACATTTAGTCATAATAGTTGAGATGCAGGTTTCGATGGCGTGAATTTCGGCTCGAAAAACACTGGGATAAGTTCCCAGGAATTTCGATATTTTGTAGTTGCCTACACTAATGCCTACTCCATTATCCATTTTTGATCCATCCGTGAACTAGACTAGGCTGCTAGGTTCCATAAGAAGTCCACCAGTATCCCAGACTGTTCTATCAAGGACTGTTATCCCGAAATTTCTGCCAAAGCAGAGTTCTTTGAGCATCACATCTGGGAGTCTAAAGAACATATCCAAGTCTGAAAGTTCATTCAAAATGTTCAGATGACCCATATGACCAACATAACTATATTGATTCACCAGCTGTAATCTAGCTGTACAAGCAGCAGGTAATTTTTTAACGTAAATATGAAGTGGAGTGAGTCTGATGAGGGCTTCCATTGCCGCCGTAGGACAAGTGCTCATAGCGCCTGTGATTCCGAGACATGCTAGCCTCTGACAAGATTACCACTCAATGTGGTAATCTTGTTCATAATAACTTTTTGCTGTACCTTAGGCCTCCAGATTATGGACCCATAGCTTACAATTTGCGTCACTATCATGATGTACATCCATTAAATCATTTTTGAGCTGAAGCCCCAAGTCCTGCCAAACATACACCTACAGACCCACATGGCTCTGACCGCGCGTTCGGTAGTTGATTTGATATGAGAGTTCCAATTTAGTTTCTTATCTAGGATAACACCCAGATATTTGACTTCATTGGAGTATGTTTCGAGCGGTAAGCCGCTTCGACCTTGGTAACAAGTAGATGTAGCGCTTCCTCTGTGGATTTGCCTTTTCTTTTGCAAATTGATCAGGATTCAGGGGTCTTGTTACAGTTAACCAGTCTCTGATATGGAGATCTACCAGTCGTTCCATAGTTTTTAGAATAAATGATGTAAGATTTATAGGTTGATAGGACTTAGGGAGTTCGCTCGGCCGGTTGCCAAGCTTTGGGATAAAAACCACATTGACTTGGCTCCAAGCCTGTGGTATGTGACCCGAATTGAAGTTAGTTCTAAATACGGCTACCAGAGCAAGAGGCTTAAATTATTTTCAGCCAAATAAGGCTTTGAAGAAGGGCTGGGAAGATTCCATCTCAAAATTTTTCATCTTTTTATTCCATCATAAAAAGCTTACCGGATAAGCTATGAACCCAACCCACATTTGTACCCATATGTGTACCAAATATAGGGTTAGTTATTGTATTTGTATCGTAAACAGTGCAGCCGGAAAGGCATTTGAAGCAATGTTTCAAGCTGCAGTTTCTAGGTCACTAATTGAACTCAAAGATGCTAGCAGCATGTCCGTTTTGATGAATAAAATATCCCTGTAGGTCTTCTAGTCTGTAAAACAAGGGATACGACGCTCTGACGCCTGTATGATCACTCCCGGTATATTGAACCTGATGTGCAGGTAGTCCGACAAAGAAGCTTCACTTGATATATGCCAGTTTGCGACGGAGTTGGAAATGAACTGACTCGACAGAATGACGTCCAAAACCTCTTGCCGAATCATGTTAATGAAAGTAGGGCTAGACCCTTTATTTAAAATGTCTATGTGTGACTGCTCATATGATAATTTAAAAGGGACTCACCTCTACTATTTGTGTTGCTGCTACCCCAAATGATATGATGCGCGCTTGCATCGCAGCCTATGATAAATTGTTTATTTTTTAGGTTGCAGTAATCCACCAAATCCTGTACAACTACAGATGGAACACTTACGGAGTCACCAGGGAAGTACGCAGAAAACCAGAAATAATTACAAGAAGATCTAATTGATATAAATTACCATACAAAACTCTTAAATTTTTATAAATGACTGATTTAAAAAATCATTTAACACCAAAACCAAATGAAATAACCGTTAAACTGACAAAATTCGTTCTATACTTACCACATCATTATTGTGTAATTAAAACAACAAGCCGCTGTTTGTCCTAAGAATTAAACCAGCTCAAAAGTTTTGGTTCTTTTGAGTGTGCGTACAATATTGGTATTGCAGCAGTTAAAGCTGCATTGCCTCTATATTCACATTGGCCGCCCTAACTATTGTTGCACCACAAGCGTATCTGGCGATATGCAAGTTATCTGAATACTAATACCGTCACTTCTTCATTTTTACTGTCACATACGAGTACCGTCCCTTCTTCATCTTGGGTCCATGCAATTTCTTACTTACTCTTTACACCCATCAAGTCCCATAACACCACTAACATTCACAACTTTTGTCCCCAAATATTACATCTACAATTGATATTTTCCAACTGCACAAATTTTGCAGCAGTTTAACAGATAAAAATGAATCTACAATAATTACCAAAATCCACATCCATACTTGACAAAGCCTCGTACTGAACATTGGTTTTAAGTCTGGATAGGCTTCTCTCCCATTGTATTCATTCCAACTGTTGAACAAAAATGATGCCAAATTACGATGAGATATCCAAATTAAATTCAAATCGAGGTAATGTGGTAGGTTTGGCCGCGCGTGGAAGAAATTGCCAAAATACATTCGGAATCCTATCATCATCATCCGGTATCATCATGATAATTTCAGAATCCAAAGTAATGTTCAGAACCCAAAGATTATTTACCTTACGTTAAATCACCAGTGGAAAAATTGGAGTAGTCATTGAACTTGAAAATGATTAACCAAAATAAGTTCATTGTGAGAATAATCATCCTGCTAGATATAGAATATTCATGCTGCCTAAAATGACCTATTCTATAATCTTTCAAGCTTAACTAAACTAAATGGAAATGGAAGACTGATTAAAAAAAAAAGAGAAGATCTGGCTTTAAAATATAATGTAGGAGGGTTTTCACATTTCCAATTTTGAACTTTTTCGGTTAATATAATTCGTAATGCAAAGTTATGCCTAATTACCGAAAGGTGGACACGTTTTGCAATATAGGAATGCGAAAAACAAAGTTCCTCAAGTGGGTGACCTAATCCTCAAATATTTGAGTGTTTATGCAAATTAAGGTAAGGTTAAGTTATAGCATTTGAGAATTTCTGAAACAGGACTTGCTACTAGTGTAAAGATTGGACCCTTCAAAAAATGTTTTCGTCACACACGGAATTTCAGAAGCGTTAAAATATGATACCAATAATCAAATAATTCTAAGTTTCCTAATCTCCCCTGTACATGCGCACGTTTCATAATTTGTTGCCCATATGAAATTAACTAAGTTTGGTTGTTAAGCGTCCACCTACGTTAACATTTGTTGTATATATGTTTTATAAATACGTGACTAATTAGATCTTGTTTTTTGTTCAATTTCAGCTGATTGCGTCATGGTATGAAGGAACCGAATAATTTTGAAGAAACTGTAAGTATCTAACCATAATTGTGAATATGAAGTGATTTGAATGTGTATACCAACGAATGTTTGTACAATAATAGGAATCTCTTGAATTCATACATAAAGAAGTAATGTGATACAATATTCATCTCGTTTATGAAAATATACCCAAATATTATTTTGGATGAACGCAACGGCTTGACTTTGATTGATATCATTGTGTGATGATGAATTATTTTTGATGTATTATAACCAAACAACGTATATATTCAAGAGGTGGAGTTGACAAGTTTCCGCTTCCAAACAATTTATTTTTTATGCATGCAATATGAACAAGATCACTGATCTTAGATAATGTTGTTACCCTGAACTGAACCGTATGTATTTTTATGTTTATATACATGAAAGATCATTTAACTTTTACTAACGTTGTGACTAATATTCAACTCGATTCTTAGAGCGGCAATATTAAACTTTTTGTTTATTTATATTTTTGTAAAACCCACCTACGCGACACATTCCAAATGATTGATTTACATAATTTCCATTTCCGTATATCGAGAGTTTCGTTTATATAGTATTTATAGTGAGAGAAAGATAAAAAGAGAAAGATACTTGTAAAAGTACTTTTAAAAAATATTTAAATAATCTTGCGCTTACTCTCTCCACCCAAAAAAAACTCAAAAAAATATTGTCGCCAGAGATAAGTGCTCGTATTATATTATAAAAGTTGAAGTGTTCTAAAACATGAAATGTAATAATAATAAGAAAATTTTCGGTAAAAGTTCTTTGAAATTATCCATAAATTTAAAATTTTTTTATCGTTTTAAAATATCAAAAAAAAAAAAAAATAAAAAAAAAAAAAACTGGCGTGATAAATCATTTCTGGCAGTTTTCTTATTATTATTTTCTGTTGGATTGTCTTGAGACATTTCAAGACAATATATAACTTTTTTTCATATTTTATTTCGTTGTGCGTCTCTTGTTCGAAAACCATTTCGAAAATCTAAACATCATTAGTACTACAATAAAATAGGTTTGGATTATTATATATGCGAGAGAAATTTTATTTTATTGGGGATAATCAACATGGGGGGTGTGTTCGAAATCCATTTGTTAGAACTGTAAAATTGTCATCTGATAACAGTACTGCTAATATCAAAATAAATGCCTATACTGATTTAAATTTAAATTTAATGTTTGAGTGAAATTTGTTAGCGTACTAAATGTGGAACTTCTCAAGGAATATGCTTCATACTAGTTTGATCTATCTAACTAAAATTTCAGCTTTGAACTTAATTTATTGAGTACAACTTTAGCTTAAAATTAAGTATAAGTTTTAAAAATTTATAGCCTAGTTCAACACAAAAAGGTACACTCCAAATATGAAATTGTCTCTTGAAATCATTTTTTGGGTAAAACTCTAAGCTCAACATTGAAGTTACATTTTTTCACTCAAACTGTTTATTAAAAATTTTGAAAACCTAATAAGTTTTACTCAAAAATGTAATATACCAACTGCTTTTTTTTTTGTTTTAAAAAAGAAAAAACAACGCCTCTTAAATTAAAGAAAACATCTTTTAGTAATAGGATGTAGATTTTGTCCCAGAGTACCATTTTCCACAGATATTACTAAATTTGACTTTAAACGACTGAGTTAAATTTGATTTCCAAATGCACTTCCTGATTTTATGGCAATAAAACAAAAAAAAAACTTAAATTTTGTAAACTACGTTTATAAAAATTTCACTCAAATATGAGTGTCAAAATTATATTAATCAACATTTTATGTAAAAGTTCTTGGCAAATCTTTTGAAAACTTGAGAAAAAATTTGAGTGAATAGTTAACAAATAAATTCAAATTTAAAATTAAATTTAAGTGAATTTTTTTCGTTAATTAAATTTTTGAATTTTTTTTTTATCATTTTAAAATTTCACTCAACATTTTACTTTAAATATTTCCTTATAATTTTGAAATGAATATACTACAAATATTTCATAACCCGTTTTGTAATATTACCCTATAAGTTTCACTCAAAAACAGTCAAACACTGATTTCCACTTTTAAGAATTCGAAAGCATCTTGTTAATATGACAAAAAAACTCAAATTTTAAGTTCACTCAAACACAAAATTTTGAATTATTACAAAATTTTTGATTTACAATATTTTTGAGTGAAAATTTTACTGTTTCAGATCATTTATATATGGATGTCAAAATGTATTCACCAATTTTGAGTGATATTTATGTTGTATACTTAACCAATATAACCTTTGACTTAAAGTAAATGTAATTAAATTATGCAGTTGAAACTTACAAACTTAAAGTAACTGTATATTTTGATGTTACTTTTGAGTGAAAATTGGTTTGAAATGATTTTTTATTAAGGATTTATTTAAAAATATTATACTAAAGTTACATAATTATGTTTTTAGGTTTGAGTGAAATATTAACTTTAATTTGAACTAAAACAAAATTTTAATTAAAACCAACAAATATCCCAAATTTCATATTCATGGAGAAAAGCGCAAGAGTTTCTTTTGTGTATTTTCACTCAAAATTAAAATTATAGTTAGGTATTGTACAGTGAAATAAAAATAACCAAATATTGAGTGGAATTTTAAAGTAAAATAATTTAAATAGAATAAACTAGAATCGGTCAGGAAATTCAGACAAATAACTTGTAATATAAAATTAACACTTACGAATTGTTTTGGAGTGAAACTTTAAAATCGGCCAGTTCTAGCTATTATTTATATAAAATAGTAACTCCTCCAAACTTTGGAAAAATCATCTCACAAGAATTAAATTTCAGTGGAAAGTGAAATTGTATTAGAAATTCAATATTAGAACAAATTTGTGATCAAATTTAAATATTATTAATTTAAACCAACAACTCGATCCAAATATCGACTAATGGATAAAATGAAAATAAAAATTAAGTGAAATTCTCAGGTATATTTGGTTTTCAATTTTTGTATCGGTAGTGAAATTTTATTTTAAAATTTCGAGTGACATTTATGTTACATTATTATTTTTATGGGTATAAGCCAAATATACATTTTTGGCAATACTATAAAAAGTAAAGTTTGAGTTAACGTTTCTAACGAAATCCCGTATGGTAACGTTACGTGCTAGAGTTAATTGTTAACTGTTTTAGTTAATTTTGAGTGAAGTGCAACAAAATTGAAATTTTTTATGTATTTGAAATGTCGAGATAACTTTTAAGTGGATTTTTTATAGTTAAAGTTTAATTTTAACTCAGATGGGTCAAATTGGTAAAACTGTTCATGTTCAAATAAACCTAGAAAATGAAAATTCAACTTTAGAGAGAAATTGATATTTTGTAAAAAATATAAAATTTAACGCACTAGGTTTCACTCATAATTTTAATGGAAACTAGTCCAAACTGACCTAGTTTAAATTGGTTTACGTGTTTGAGTGAAATTTAAAATTGTGGGAACAATGTTTTATTTTTAGCAAAGTAAAATTGTCATTTTAGCCCGAAACAATTGTTAAGCTAAAGCGTTTCGTATTTGAGTGAAATTGAGAGAAATGGTTGATATTTATTTATGATTTTTAATTTTTGATTAAAACCGATAAAATTAGTATTTAAGTTTTTCACTTATTTAATCATTTTTGAGTGGAACCTTTTGAAGTTTATAATTCAAGTATGCGATAATAGAATTTATACAGAACGATTCATCAAACAATTAGTAGCTTTTTTGAAGTTTTGAGTGAAATTAATAATATTAAATTTTGAGTGAAATTTTTTTTATTAGTAAAATTGGATTTAAAATTGAACTAGATCATTAACAAGCTTAAAATTGCTGTATTAAAAAAACTCGATTGTAACCAAATTTGGTTGCGGAAATCCACTTGTTAGTTAATTGGTGTTATTTATTGCCTTCTTTTACTTCAACGTTATAAATGGATCAATGTCGTTTTGGTTTATCAGTATGTGTATATAAAATTACTTAACCATCGCAAGTAATCAAAATAATGAATATATATATTGTATATATACTGAACGATTACCTATACCTTTCATGGCTCACTCGAATTTCCGTTCACCTCGAACTAAATTCTTCCAATTTTTGTAATAAAATATGTATACAATTCTTACTAAACTCGGTTGTGTATTGTATTTAGTTTAATCGATACATCGACTTTACAAAAATATATATTTATACATATATATAAAACTGGACAACC
Organism: Tipula confusa; assembly: GCA_963556175.1. Taxonomy (NCBI): domain Eukaryota; kingdom Metazoa; phylum Arthropoda; class Insecta; order Diptera; family Tipulidae; genus Tipula; species Tipula confusa. The sequence continues at coordinate 218,234,166 of OY744476.1, forward strand.
TTCATTTAAAGCGTATGTGTACACGCTATATACCGATTTACAGTGTAAAAATAAAATCCTAATTATTTACCGACTGTTTATATGTAGACATATTTCAACATTACATTTGCATTAAAATGGTTTTAACAAAATCGTATATATGCTGTATGGATGTAGCATTAAAAAAAATGTAAATTAAGACGACGACGTCGACGATATAAAAAAACAAACAAACATACAAAAAATATTATGGGTGCGAGACTTTCTAAGATTTGATTCTTGTGCTGCATGAAGAAAGCACGTGTTTTCTGATTTTCAATTGTATTGTATATGCGGTGGAAAATTTAGTTGGAGGTGGGCACAGATTTAAATTTAAAATTTTTGGAGTTTTTTTTTTTGTAGGTGGAATAATTTTATTCGATAATTGACATGATTTTTAGATGATTTATCGAACGAGATAACGTTAGTCATAAATTATTTGGTGAGACAATAAATATATCGGTGTGGAGGAGGTGGTACAGTACGTGGGGATTAATGTTTTTACGTTTTGGTCGAGTAATCAATTTTATTTTTATGGATGCTGGACACAATATACCTGTACATATTACCATTTTTAAGATCAATTATATCGTCTAAGCGGTATGGTACAATTTCCGTTTCAAATTAGAGTTTTTTTTAGTGCTTATGATAAATAGTTGCTGTCGAATTCAAGGACAGTCGAATAAAGTTGTACTATTGTCGTATATATGGTTTATAGACTTGTCATTCATGTTTTTGTTTGTATGCGTTTGGAAATAGAATAATTTCAAAACCTACATTCTTAAATATTGTTTAACTATATCTTAGTCAAAAGAATTTAAAGTTTTTATAATTTGTGTATGTTTTTTAACCAATCAAATCTTAAAATTATGCTTAATATACACAAATACAAATTAAGGATAAACCCATCTTAAAAGTTACCGACAACAATTTAGGTTCGACTAAATATGTATACATTAAATTTCAGGTAACATTTATTTATTTTTTAAAGGAAATATTATCGAAACTAATTATCAAACAAAACAATTTAACAACAATATATGTACCTTATAACAATATAACATAAAAAAACGAAACAAATTTGTTTCTCACGACTCTTAAGTCGAGAGATCCAAGACCACCCATACACCTCATGTTTTCGATTATATGGATATTTTTCTTCAAATTCGTTTATTGAATTTTAATGTTCATAGGTACTATTTGGAAAGTCATTAGCAGGATACTGTACCGAAAACGATCTAATCATTTTGTGTTTGTTGGGTAAATATATACGCAAGATCGGAAATAGTTTATGTTGATATTTTAGGCTACCGAATAAATGATTATATATTTTATAAATGTTCACATCGTTAAAAAATTAACAAATCTAATCTACATTTTTAATTATTAATTGTTTACCGGTTAAATTTTTTGTTTGGTGAAACGACGATTTTATTGTCGCACGCGTGTAATTTTTGGCTCTAGTAATTTTTAATGCAATCACAAATTTTAAATAAATGGCAGGAAATAAAAGCGATCGAATGTGATGATCACATTTAAATTAATCACGTTTTAGTGACTAAAAATACCGGAAAGTTGTTTTTTACCGAAACCTAGTAGTTCAAATTTAGTATAGCAGCAGATCAATATTAAACCAAAATAAAACTACGAGAAATAGCTTCCGATAAATTGTTCATGCAAGTTAGAAAGGTTTATAGCATTCCCATTTCTAATTTCTAGATTATAAAATCGTCTGACGAAACTCGATTGTTTCAGATATTGATCTCAAGGGAGCTGTATCTTAACTGTCTAAAGGTATTCTGTCATAATATGACTGAATCCATTTCGTAATTTTACAGCTCTTTTTAACCGGATCTAACCACGTGAAGTTGTCTTTGACTGATTATTTTAATACTATCTATTCAAATCAATCACAAAATTAACCCTCCAAAAACTAAACATACATTGTATTTCTTCAGGGCCCTTTATCTTATACAACAATAAATATAATTTGATTATTAAGAAACGATGATCCATCTATTTATCCTCTATAGGTATAAATTGCTACAAATATATTCAATTCTCGTGATATATGACAAGTAAATTTACTGTGCTCGTAACTTTATTAATTTTCCAACGACATATATAAATTTTATTATATCGCGGAATTTGTTTTTTTTTTTATTTCTCACATCTCACTTCCTGAGGAAAAGGTGGAAAAATCATAATTTTCCAGTTGATATGGATTTTTTATTTGCATTTTCCAGTTTGCCTCCCTATTATTTATCGTGTTAATAATAATATTTTCCCAAAACATTTTTCATTTTTTTTGTACGTCTATGTAACGGTAACGTGTGAAAAATCGAAGACATGGAGTTTTTATTATTATCCATGTATGTAATGGAAATGTGCTTTGGGGCATGAATATTAAATGGTTCTAAAATCGTTTAACAATTGATTTTATTTGGTGCGAATGTGGGATGATAGTTTTTATAAAGTAATGTAGTTTTTATCCGGATTATCGCGGGTATGTTCCTATGGTTAGATATCATGCAGAATCAATTTATTTTGTTCATGTAGCGGTTATGTTGTTTTTGAACTGTTTGATTTTCTAGCCTCCGGTGACCTGCAAAAAGAGTTTCTTTTTAAATGTATTAAGATTCAAGAGATTCATAAGATTCATAAGATTCATAAGATTCATAAGATTCATAAGAGTCATAAGAGTCATAAGATTCATAAGATTCATAAGATTCATAAGATTCATAAGATTCATAAGATTCATAAGATTCATAAGATTCATAAGATTCATAAGATTCATAAGATTCATAAGATTCATAAGATTCATAAGATTCATAAGATTCATAAGATTCATAAGATTCATAAGATTCATAAGATTTATAAGATTCATAAGATTCATAAGATTCATAAGATTCATAAGATTCATAAGATTCATAAGATTCATAAGATTCATAAGATTCATAAGATTCATAAGATTCATAAGATTCATAAGATTCATAAGATTCATAAGATTCATAAGATTCATAAGATTCATAAGATTCATAAGATTCATAAGATTCATAAGATTCATAAGATTCATAAGATTCATAAGATTCATAAGATTCATAAGATTCATAAGATTCATAAGATTCATAAGATTCATAAGATTCATAAGATTCATAAGATTCATAAGATTTATAAGATTCATAAGATTCATAAGATTCATAAGATTCATATGATTCATAAGATTCATAAGATTCATAAGATTCATAAGATTCATAAGTTTCATAAGATTCATAAGATTCATAAGATTCATAAGATTCATAAGATTCATAAGATTCATAAGATTCATAAGATTCATAAGATTCATAAGATTCATAAGATTCATAAGATTCATAAGATTCATAAGCTTCATAAGATTCATAAGATTCATAAGATTCATAAGATTCATAAGATTCATAAGATTCATAAGATTCATAAGATTCATAAGATTCATATGTGTCGTAAGTGTCATAAGTGTCATAAGTGTCATAAGTGCCATAAGTGTCATAAGTGTCATAAGTGTCATAAGATTCATAAGATTCATAAGATTCATAAGCTACGTGACAAAAAGTAACTCAGAGTGCCGGCAATTGCAAAGTATTTTGACTTAAACAATGGGCGTAGGGCTTACAAAGCGCGGTTGCCTGCGACAAGACACGCTTTCATATCCCCTCCTACACAATTCACTTTCAAGTCTCTGCATGGCCAGTGAATACCTCATAGAATGGGTCCTTTAAGCAAATCTCCGCAGTCGATTTTTGACAATTTTAAGTTAACTGGAGTAATATAGTGTACTAAAACTTTTTTCAAAATTTTCCATTCATTAGTTTCTTTGCCCCTAAACGCATTTTGAAAGGAATTGAACCAAAAGTCACCAATATAAGGTGTTATACTTCTCTAATTATCCAAATGATATTTTTCACAAAGCCATGTATAAAGTTTAAAATTAACGTCACCAACGATTTAAAATATATTACCTTTTTATTTACCACCCTAAATTCATTAAAAGTCAGACTTCTTCAAGTTTTATTACCTAATATAACGACTTGGAATAACCTCCGACTTTGCACTTCTAAGGGCACAAACACAATAAAAACAATAACAATAACTAGGCTCAGGTCAGTTGGCCACAAACCTTATAATTACAATACAATTAATTCACACGCACCAAATCTACCGTATTCGAAAAAAAAATAAACAAACACAATAAACATACTAATTATAACGGTTATTCACAACACAAAAATTAATTATATGCAAACACACACACACACATACACAAAAAATGACCCTGACATCATATAATTTGTTATCTCTTTTTATTTTTGTAGCATATTTACTTTTCATTATTTTTTCATATTCTTATCTCTGTCCTTTCAGGTGAAAAATATTAAATCTGTCAAAAATACTAATTAGTACATAATTATGACGTTATAATAAAATGGTTTATAGGGCAAACGAAATTAACACCTTTGAAAACAAGTTAGTTTGTGGTTAAACATTTGTTTTCTTTTATATTAATAAAATGGCTACCTTTTGAGAAATAGTTAATTGCGTGCTTTTCTTCAATGAATGAGATAAAATAAAAAAAAAAAAAAATGTTGAACCAAAACTAGTTCATCTAGCAACGGGAATTTCTCTATATTTGAATTTTATATCATCTGTGTATTGGTTTATCTTTATAGTTTGGAATATAATGAGCGTGAAAGCACACCGCACACACAATACGCGTTTTATATACAAAAGAAACCCACGTTGAAAATAAAGTAACACACACACACATGTGTATTCTCATATATTCACGTTAATATAACTGGCGACAAACAATATTACATACAACTCGGCAATGACTCTCGCTGTAAGTATGTAATACGAAAACCAACAACTCTGCACACACATATATCGTGCGACAGACGAAATGAATTAAACTACACAAAACGAAAATGTAATTCGCTCTCCGCGCTTTTTTACTTGTTGGTTTTGTTGTTTTGTACATAGCTAAAACTTATGCCTGGAATATTATAATAATATTGCGGTGTTTGGTTTGTTAATCAGCGCTCTAAACACATAAAAGTAGAAAAAAAAATTAAATTTATTGTGTTGATGTTGATGTTGACTTGTTAGCTGTAGTTTGTTTTTGGTGGTTTCTATATGGAATTTGATCAGTTTTGTTGTTGTTATATATTTTTTATAATGCTGCTGCTGCTGCTGCTAATTTGATACAGTTGTTTCACATTTAAACTGTGTTGTGGCACATCATATAATAGAATAACCTTGAGGTAAAAATTTTGCTATGGATAGAGATTATAATGAGATAAAGATGTCATCGTACGAATAAATTGTGGCAAAAAATGAGGTTTAATTTTTTTAATAAGCTTAGGAGTTCTGGCGCTAGCGTCATGATATTCTGAGTAAATGATAATTATTTTTGATATTAACAACAAGATTATAGCTTTCATTGAACTCAAACAGACACTAACTAATGAAAAAAGAAACGATTATAAAACAAAAAATATAAAAAGTAAGGTCACCATAGGTCACCAAACATATTTTATATTATTTAAAATTAAATTGTCTATATGTTCTAAACATCCACTGGTCTTTAGAAAGTACGTGGTAGTTTGCACTTAATGTGAAAGACTGGGGTCATCAAAAGTCACCAAAAATGCTTGCTTCGAGGTAACTAAATAATTTTAAATATATTTAATATTTGTCTTAAGTATGTGATATTGATGAATAAATATTCCTAATTGATGCTTTGAAGCTTGCAGTAATGAAATTTTATTTTGTCTAAATTGTATAGAACTTTCATGTTTTTTGTATTTTTTTTAAAGGTTTTGAACCATGGTTGTGATGTTTTATCATTTCAAAACTAGTATGATTACTTTACATAGTTAATTGGCATTAAAATGAGAGTTTCTAATATTGGTGACCCCAGTTTTTTGTTGTAAATTTGTGTATTGTTCGACACGTTTAGCGCTGAAATAAACTAGAAAAAAAATCGTATAAGATGAGCTCTATCCAAATCATTCGACTTGACGGTTGATTTTCTAGAAAATTAAAACATCTCCTATACGTTTCTTTATACGTAAAAAAAAATATTTCAAATTCAGTTCATAAATATTTAAACACAATTTCAAAACGATACCAACCTTCTTTAAATTAACTTAAAGATTGGCATAATTTTTCACAAAACATTTTTTTTGCTGCTTTCTTATAGATATACTGCTTCATTTGAAATTTAAAACAAAAACCTTGAGTATCGCATATAGTATACGAGTATATATATATGAAACAAGCATTAAACACTTAGCATTAATATAAACCCTAAAATTACGTAATCCGAATATAAAATTGACACTGCAACCATTCCATAAACACCACATATATAGTGACTTTTAATCTATGTGTATCGATTTTAATTCGATTTATATCTCTCGTGTATATTAAATTTAATACTCGACTATTTTGAAGAAAAAAAAACTGTATAAATTCACATATCTAGGGGAAAATCAATAGAACGTAATGGAAAACCCTAAAAACACATTTATATATTCCAAGTGTCACATATTAACGTATCGTATATATATATTTTTTTCTATCCAATGTAATCCAAAACTGGTACATACGTACATTATAACTGGTAATACTTATTCGTAATGCGATAGTTGTATGAATTCATTTAGTATAACAATAAAATTATGATATCAACTATTTTTCCAACCGGAAATGAAATGTTATCTTTACGTATATAGTGCAGGGATGTAAATATATATTCAGGACATCATATCTGCATGTGTAAAGGGGGCTGAGTGAAAATTGTTAATGTCAAACGCGAAGGCACAACTCAGGTTGAGACATAAACATTGATATAAGATACAAATCTACAACACATTCCTCAAAAAAAATAAACATGGCTTATAAATGCTGACATGTGTATATACATATGTGTTTAGATATACCTTAGACATATTTTTTTTTTGAATGTCATGATATTTTTATTTCATTCAACAAATTCAGACTAAAATTACATGTGATTTTTGTTTTATACGTACAGGTGGTGTCAAAATAACGCCGACTATCTAGCCATACAATGTTTTCCAATTTTACTTTTATAAATTGTCAAATTTATCCATTTGGACTATTTTGTTTTAGATAAACTTTATAAAAATTTTTAAATGTTAATGTTAAGTATTTTGAATAAATTTGAAAAATTTTTATTCGAATTTTGAAAAGTTGTTCTATTTTTCTATAGTATATGTAGTTAGATTTACTATTTTGGAAACAATCTTTGGAAGAGAATTAATAATTTAAAAATTTGATTTACAAATAATGAAAATATGTAGAATTTTAATATTGGTGACCCGAAATTTGGAGTATATCACCTGATGTGTATAGATTATAAAGTGATTTATGAATTAAAATTTTTTTTGTAAACACAATCCAAATTTTAATACAAAAAACAGCCATCCAGTTCCAATTGGTCATTGGTGGTGTAAAATGATGTATTAAAGTAAGTGTAATAAATATTGGTGACCCCAATTATTATATTGGTGACCTGAAACTCAAAGACTTCTAATGACATCGGTCATCGGTGTAAAAATATGTATAACCCTATAATTAGGTGTATTAAATATTGGTGACCCCAATTATTACATTGGTGACCACAAGCTATAAGACATCTATTGACCACACAATTGTGATTTGGATTTGCTTAACTTTGCGTAATTGTTGTGGCAATAGTAGTTATTTCCTCAACATAATCGTCTTTATCTTGATTACCGTTAATATAGTTAAAGCCAATCATTGTGCCATAACAGGAATTTTGATAGCAAAATAATAACTATCTTCGCACTCGTAGCCAACAATTATAAACCTCCAATTAATAAATATCCTTCTTTCAATCTTACAATAATTTCAGTGGTATGACGTTTTACGAGGTACTCCTGTATTTAAATATGGAGGAATCATTAGATTTCATTTGGAAATGTTTTTCGTTTCTCTTTTTTTTTTTAAATGTATTTATAAGGTTTCACACAAAACAACAAAAAATAAAAATTTGAAATACAAAAAAATAAAACTTAATGTCATGACATATATACGTTTTGGACGATGTGGCATGATGATTTCTAGCACGATTCAGGTGTTTATACACACTTTTCAAACTATATAATATATCAATTATCACGATATCAATTTGTTGTAATTGATGTTGGTAACACCTTTATATGTACATTATGTATAGACCAGGGAGTACCCAATGTGTCAGTATCTTAATATAATTATACGTGACAATATCCCACAAAATAAAAAAAAAGAAACACTTTATGTTAACAGTAAAATCCCTTTGGAGACATAACACATAAAGATACAAAAGAAAAATCCTCGAACCCATAGGAACATAAAATATAATTAACTAAAAACATAAAAACAAGAAAACAAAATCTTTTCATGTCTGTATCACTGTAATAAACGTAGAGAAAAGTTAATAAAATTCATAATCACGATGTCGTCCCCCGCTTATAGGGATACGTAGGTATCCGCACAAATATCATCTTGTCTATGTTCTGTATATCAAATAACAGTGTAACCCTTTTATTTTTCTGTTACTACATATTATGTTACAATAACTATCTATCACATAACATGCAAGCTACATATTATACCCCAAGTACACACACACACACCGGAATATTATCAAAAATATTATTTTTTCTGTCCTAATCCCCATGTTGGAAGACCCGAAAAAAAATAAAATTAATGGAAAAAAGTTTTCGATTACACATATACACAATAATACAAGACGACGACCTTTTCTTTAAAAAAAAAATAATAATATTGATAAGGATATTTTCTTTTCGAGTTTTTGTTGCCCCAAACAAAAAAAAAATGAAGAATAATTCTTGAGCATAAGTTATGAGATGATAATAGGTCCTTAGTCACACGAAAACATAACAATATATCTATTTTTGTGTTCAACTCGATGTATGTATGTACAAGAAATGAAAAATTAATTAAAAATCATCATTATGCTTAAAAATATAATAGCTATGGATGTAGACCTTCTCGTAATTAGATGTATATGGTTACAAATAATAAAAGATATTTTTAGATTTATGATTACGATGATTTTTTTTCATAAAAGATAAGAAATTTAAAAAAGGGCAAACGTAGAACGAGCTTTTAAGCGAATTTTCAGTAGTATAACTTTAAAAACTATTCCACCAAGATGCAGTCATAATGAGGTGTAAAAAAATAATGGGTCACCAATGTTCTAGTTGGGGTCACCAATATTACATATATTCAATTTAACGGATTTTTTTGCAACGTAGATATAATTTCGATTGACATAGTAGTCGGGGTGAGTTGTACGGTATGTAAAATTTATGGTTAAGGCACTATACTGCAAAAGGTGGCAATTTGCATTTAATTTAAGGATTTTGAAATGAATTTTTCAACGTCAGAGTCCGTATCACATATTATAACTATGAATAACTATAACTGTCATTATGAGTTTTTAAATTTCGTTTCAAAATATTCAAAGTTTAAGGTGATCGGACTTTAACCATTTTAGATCCAGCAAATTACAAGTGACACACACGCACTAAATGTGTGTATATATCTCGTATAGTTAAGAATAAAAATTTCTAAAATAAAATAAGACTCACACCAGTTTTTTTTTTCGTAAATTGACGACTCATTGGTGCTTGACCAAAACTCAATTGGACGTTCGACTTTCTCCTCAAATGATGTAAATGTCGCACGCGCACCATACAATAATTAGAATCAAGCACCGAAATATTTTGATTGATTTTTTTTCCACTAGTTTAATCCAAAACTAGTAATTCTTAAATTTAGCGTGAAATTAGCTTTAATTTCACATTTTGTAGATTAATTTTTAAATTTGTTGGTCGGATTCTGTTAATCGATGTTGACAACAACGTATACTTTTCGCCCCACATATACTTGTGAAAAACATTGTAAGCAAAGGCAATAAAATATATATATATATATATATATATATATATATATATATATATATATATATATATATATATATATATATATATATATATATATATCATCTATACATACGCAGCCATTCCATATTAAAACCTAAAATTTTCTGATAACAACCTGCAATGTTTTGAGTCTACGCGATAATTTATCAGTGGCGTTCATTGCTAAATAAAATAAAAATTTATGAGTTATAATTTTTTTTTCTAATTTGATGCAGCTGCTGCAAATTATAAAATCCTAATTGCACCAAGTCAAGTGTTCGGAATCGATCCATTTCTGTTCTTGTAATTTATTTGCTCGGTTTGCCATATATTTCGCCTCACTAAACTCTGATCAGATTTTCGGAAAGGCTAGTTTGTTTTGACGTTAAAATCGTATAATTTTATTTTGTTGTTCTTGAACTTTCCTATTTTTCAAGTATCATCACGGTCATGTTTTTATAGAATGCTCAAAAGTCCTTGTAAAACTTATCGATCGAGGATTTAATATTTTTTACTCTTTTATTTGTTGGATAAATACGCCAAACAAAAACTATTTTGTAATACTTTTCTGGTGCGTTCGTCTATATAAAGTTCATCGGCTTCTGACATTTCTAAATTAAGTATTGTTCAAAATTCTATTTCATTTCTGTAATTTTTACTGAAAAATGCAAACTTTTAATTCGATTCACAAAGTTTCTACAGACATTTCTAACGTCTGTTACTAACGCCTACTAAGTACGTCTATGAAACATCCAATAAGAAAGCATTCTAATTAAAACTTAAAAAGTTTAAACAAATGTCAGTGGTGTGTCGAAAATTAGATCTGCCCTTTTGTTAGGCAAAACACATTTCAACATTAAAAATAGACCATCAATTATCTTAATTAAGCCAAGATGAGCCGGGAGCTTAGTTAATAAGTTGTAGTACAATTGTTTCCTGTAACAAAAACCCAATCAATTGATAGTGTGGCGTTATAAACAAGGTAAATAAGGCGGCCAGACTAATTTATAAATGAAATACCTGGTAGAAATTGGTATGAAAGGTTCTTTAAAAAGCATCCTTTCATTACAGAGCAAACATCGCTCTTTTTACGACAAGTAGATAATCCATCAATTAACTACAAATACGGGTTCGGTTATAAGATGTGTTAATCGATCACGGATTTTTATTGCACTCGAAACAGCATTATTATATGCATAATAAAAGAAATTCCAGCTGATTGGTAATTCGAAAAGTGGATGGATTACTTGCTAATGGTTTGAAAAATCTACAAAAATTCTATTTTGCTTGCGTGTTCTTTATCAAATATTGCAAACAGCGCTGCTCATTTTGGGTTTGATACTCTGTCAGACTCAATTGAGCGCATCCTTCAGAAATCACCAAATGCTGAAATCGCTGTGGCAGGTGATTTTAATGTCCACAATGACAAGTGGCTTCCTTATTCTAAGTTCGTAACACCGGCTGGTGAGGCGGCTGAAATGTTTGCAGCTTTAAACCAACTCACACAACTTGTAGATCAGTCTACGAGGATACCAGACCGGGTCAACGATACGGGTCATTTACTGGATCTGTTTTTAACTTCTCATGCGGAGAAATACAGTATCTCCGTCAGTTCTCCTTTGGGAAACTCGGACCATCGGCTTATTACAGCGGAATTTCCAATGTCATGTCCGTGCCAAATGAATGTTCCGCCTAAACGTCGATTATGGCACTCTAAAAATGCTGGCTGGGAAGGAATGAACAAGTTCTTTCAATGGTACTCTTGTTTTGCCTTCGGTAATATTGACAATGCAGCCATTCTGGTTTCGACTGTCATTCTAAGCCAAATAAAAAATCAGGCAATCCTTGGCATAATCATGACTGTAGAACAACAACCGCCAATAAAGAAGCCTCTTACCGCAAATATGTTAAGAAACCATCAAATGAAAATTTAGCTATATTTAAGGCGGCTAGAAATCTGGCAACGCAAACAGTGTCCCAAACTAAAAAAATACCAAAAAAAAGTTCGGGAAGATTTGCGGCAGGTCTTAAAGCAGGGCAATAGCAATCGGACCTTTTGGTCCTTTGCCCGCAAAGTAGAGGAAAACTTCTTGAACATTAGGAAATCATCAATACCACCTCTGAAAGAAGGAGACTATATTTTTTCTACAGCTCAAGAAAAATTCAATCTCTTCGCTCGAAAATTTGCAGCAAACTCTAATTTACCTGATTCTAACTTAATACCTCCGATTATCTCTCTAGCCAGTTCATCGATGCGCCTTTTTTTAATTTTCATCAATGATCTTCTATCAGCAACTCTCAATCCAATATACTCCTATGCTGATGACAGCTCAGTTTCCACCTCTTACAGTTTACCTTCTTCTTCATCGCGACGATGTTCTCGCAGAAAGAATGGCTATGAATGACCGCCTTACGCGAAATCTCAATTCCATTCTTAAATGGAGTGAAGCCAACAGAGTTGAATTTAATCCCAACAAATTTCAAACCTGTTTTTTTCTGGCCGAACTGATGGTTATTCACTGTCTTTTCTGACTGGTGAATCCAGACTGGTGGCTACGTCTGCCACATTTGAGATTCTCGGTTTAACTATTTCAAAGAGAATATCTTAGGCTGAACAAATAAACAAAGCAGCGATTGGTGCAGCCAAATGTCTTGGATTTTTACGACGATGTAAGTTTTACTTTAATCCATCCGAAATACCTACAATATATAAGACCTACATAAGACCCAGGTTGAAGTATAATTCTTATATTTCGGCTGGAGCACCGAAAACTCATTTAACTGCACTCGATCGGGTCCAAAACCGAGCAACTCGAATGATTGAAGACGTAAACTTATTATCTGATCTTGATTCTCTTTCCCATAGGCGTAATGTGAGAGCCTTATGCGTGTTTTATGAATTTATGAATTTATGCCTGGTTTGTCAAAGCCCGCGCGTAATTTAAAACGGCTGGTAAACCGATACAATCTGGAAATTAAATTTGCGAAGACCAATAAATTTATAAACTCATTTTTTGTTAAGAGTACGCGAATGTGGAATAAACTGAACGACGAGACGTTTCCTTTGGAATACAATTTACAGAGATTAAAACCTAATATCAAAAGTAAACAACTAGAAGACTAAAAACGTTTATTCCTTTTATTCCTCTCTTACCTTGTTTCCTCCTAATCCTTCATTTTACCTTTTGCAGTAGTGCTGTGTGTTTGTTGCTAAAACTTTCATATAAAGGATAAACATACCTATATCCTAAGTGCTCTGAACATTTATAAAAAAAAAAAAAAAAAAAAAACGATCCTGGACAAATTAAAGTAAACATCTAAATTTGAGCAAAGAAGATTTTGCGCCACTGCTTAAAACTTGTTCCGATCGTGCGCCTAAGACAGAAACGATTAAAAATGTATTCAGAACCTCGGGTGTATACTCCTTTGGTTCTGATAGCTTCGACTACTTCAAACTTTTAGAAGTAACAAAGCTAACATCATCGTCGGATAAAGTACTGATCCTCAGGACGGTGACAACAATTAACAAAAAGAGCCATATTTTAAAAATATTTTTTATATAGAATTTTAAACATCCTGCGATAAGAGAAACTAACATTGCCGAAAATTTGAACACTTATCGTTACAAAATCTTAAAAATACTTGTCAAAAAAATGCTCAAAAAGTGGACGTTAGCTACGTTTGCCTAATTACCGTATTCGATAGATTTTGAGTGGAAATTTCTAGTGATAGTTTTAGCATATAATTTTAGTGATATTTTTGCTTATAGAAATTTTAGTTGCAGTTTTTCATGTATTAACGCTTTTCCAACGCAATTGTTTTGGTTGTATAACAAGTTTATGGCAGTGGTCACTAAACTATTTATTTACGCGTCATAGACGTCCAACTATCGCTTCGACCAATTGAGTGGCTTCCTTTGCAATCTTTGCTTATTTGTTGAAGGTGAGTATATTTTTCAGTTATTTGTAGTTTTTTTTCTACAATTCATTACCAGCCTTATTTAAAAACAATAATAATACTATTATAATTGTATGAGACTAGCATTTGTAAATGAGAAATCGGCAGCAAACGCAGTGGAACCTCTAGAGTTGCTGTAGAAATATTCCATTTACATAAATTAAAAATAATGAAGGTCACAAGATAGAACTCCGAAGCAATATAGCTTTTTAAGCAGCTAGTACACTGAGAAAAACTTTTGATAGCTCGATAAACAGAGTTGATACTTTTACCTCTTTATCAATAAGTCCAGTTATATGTTCTACGAATTCCAGCAATGCTTGTTCCGTATTTTTGTTTACAAAACTATTTTTTATGATTTTTTTAAAATATTGGAACAACTAAAGCCCTCTTTTGGGATATACCCAAGAATGCCATTTTTCACAACATGAAAATTCGAGATGCCATCCAAACCAGGAGAATATTTTTTTCTAAACGATTAATGCATGTAGTACAACTCTATAGACCAAGCTATTTACTGTTCTCCAGTTTTCCCGAGTATTATGCCCATTGTTAATAAATTAATAAATTTTGCAGAATAAAATTTGTTTTTGGTTTTTTCGATTTCTGGATTCAAATATTTGAAAGGTCAACTACGTGGAAGCAGAAGCATTAGTACGACATTTCCAAATAGAGTATGCTAGTTACATCGAAGCCCTTCAAAGATTAGTAAAACGATACGATCGGAACCGTAGCATAGTCAACGAGTTCATCGAGACATACCTCCAGCAACCTCAAATTACCAAGCTATCAACTAAAACAGTAGGACAACTGTATGATGTTTGTGACGAGGCTATTCGCGGCCTAAAAACCCTTGGTCCAAGTATAGAGTCAAGGGATTGTTGGTTGGTTTATTTACAAGGAAATTATATGATGCCACTCTACAACTATGGCGACAAGAATTGTCGAAGAAAGATTTTCCGACAATTCAGGAGTTATTAGGGTTTCTAAACAAGAGGATGCACACTCTGAAAGGTTTCAAACAGCAAACTAACAAGATTCATAGCAAATACAATACACAAGTGAAAAGCTTCCTCACAGACCAAAAACTCATTGTGCACCGACCAACAGCACCATCTTTGCGATTGTGCTAAATTCTTACAAATGAGGTTGGAGCAACGTAGGCAATATGTGCATAAGAGTTCCAGGTGTTATAACTGGCTGGCGGTAGAAACATGGCGTATACGAGTGCAAATCGAAGGGGTGATGCCATCAGTGTAGAAAAAGGCACCATACACTGGCCCATATGGAGCAAAATACCACTACTGTGACGTCGAAACCAAATCTATCTACCAGCAAAGATGTAAGTACTGCAATTGTATTGTCCGAAGACCCCGAACCCATTAATTCCAATGTCGTTGCTAATTTACATTCATCAAATTCCAACGAGGGTGCTGATGGATTGTTACCAAAGTCTCTGGTTGAAATTTGTGACAGATTTAGAATATGGCAACCCTGTCGAGCTCTGTTAGACTCCGCTTCAACATGATCTTATCGAAAATTGTGCAAGCAGGCTAAATCTTTCAAGATCCAATGCAAGGTTTTAAATTAATACCATAAACGGTGGAAATGCTGATAGAGTAAAAGGAGTATACTCATTGGTGGTGAAATCAAGAGTCAACACTCAGTTCATTATTGACGTATGTAATATCAAAAATTATATCAAACCTTCCATCGCACGTTATTGACCGTGAAAAATTAACATATCTGAAACAACTACCGCTATAGCTGACCCAGATTTTCATATATCCGGCAACCATAGATCTTTTAATTGGATGTGATAGATTTTTAATGATAATATCCGAAGGTCAGATAGCCGATGCAGTAGAAAAGCCTGTTGCGCTAAATACGAAAGTAGGATAGATCGTCGGAGGAGTTTACCGAACACATGAGCACCACAACGAAATCATATCCATTGATCCAAAATTGTGGGAAACCGAGAAAGTACTAGCTGTCACGCAATACACTGATGAGGAGAAACTATATATGGGACTGTTCGATAGATAAATTCCAATGCTTTCTGATTTATATATATATATTTATATATATATATATATATATATATATATATATATATATATATATATATATATATATATATATATATATATTTATAATATTTATATACATATATATAAAGTCTCTTAATTTCAGTTCATCAAAACAATAAAATATACTGGCAAGAAGCACAACAAAAAAAAATCACTTAAACCAAAACATGAATCACTGGATAATATCACAACTCGCACACAGTACATTACATATAATATACTTATATCACTCGTTTATACTTTCGGTACCAGAGATGGGAAAATCCAAAACAAACACAAAAAACTACTAAGCACATGGGAATTTTGGGTAAAAAAGAAAAACAAAAACATAAAAAATTCATTTTCTCATTCGGGTTTGTTGTTGTATTTTCCATTCACCAAAAAAATTTGTTGGTTCATACAACCATCTCACCCACATGCTTCTCTCGTTTTATTATCGAAATACATAATTTCATTGTTGAAATGGGATTAAAAGTGTAATACGTCGTCACATTCTGTATTAATTCATATAATTCACTAACCCATTCCCGATGACTGGCACGATGAACACATATATGTGTATGATTTTAGCTCGAAATTTTATTTATTGAATGAATTAACATTTGAAATCCATTATCAGTATTTTTCGAACCATTCTCACGCCATGTCGATATGTTGATGATCTATAAAATTATTTTAATTGTTGCCACTCGATTTTTTTGTTCATATCTGAATCTGTTTTTAATTACTCCGCTTTTTATACCACTATTATATACGTCATTCACATATAAATGTGTATATGTGTGTGTACATGTGTGTACACGTATATAGATTTCAATTCCCTAAATGTAATTCCGGGATATTCAATATATATGTATGATTTCTAGGCGAACGTATTACAAGGAAATCGTTGTGTAATAACAATAAAATAAACTTTACCTTCGAGGTAAATTTTATTCTGAGAATTTTCATTTTGTATGTGTATGATGGTTTTTACTTAGATTGACGGATGGGAATAAACATTCTTGCCGATTTTTTTTTTATTTTATTTTTTGTTATTAAAGAGGATGGATTTAAATTATTTTTAACAGTGTATACAAAAAGTGAGAGAATAACACAATTAGATTTTCGTAAAATCATTTTCTCACCTTAGGCACACACACCGACACACGCACCAGAATTTTGTTAATTACACTCGATACCAAGAATTCGCGTATAATTATATCCTGTCCAACCTTAAAACCACCCGAACATGTACATATTTAAAACATCTCGCTTTTCTACCAAAAAGCACATAATCATTTTCAATTATTTATTCACAAAAATTTTATTTACTTACTGATCCCCTCCCGACCCCTTCACATAATATTAATTCATCGTTTCAAGACGAAAACGAATAATAATTTACTCAGGTAATTATCTTTGTGCGAGAGATCTGCAAAAAACCTTTTCTTGTAAAAAAAATGTTCCATATTCATATCCACGAAATTTTAACCTTAAAGTTATTCACTTGGGAATGGGACTTTGTAATTCGAATGTCCACTTAATTTTTTGGTTTTGCTCTGCACGTGGATATATTATACAAACACATACAGAGAGGTAGGCCAAACATAGTATGAATTTACTATACACATAAATTTATTACCAATTTTTATATTATATAAAATGAGAAATATGTTTCGTGACTTCACAATCGAATTTTTGTCACGTACATTTATATACGAAATCGTATAAAGGATGATTTACATCAAAACTAATGAAAATTGCCTAGAACGTTACGCGTGTGTGGTAATATTCGAGTAAACATATTTTTTTATTGATATTTAATATATTTTTTAAATATCGGTTATTATGAATTTTTGTAATTATTCGTTAGTACGAATTTTTAACGTCGACGAGATCATATTTACGAGTATTTATTATGATTAAATTAAAGTTTGCCTATTGAAAATTGTTAACTTCATAATTTCATTGTTTAAAACAAAAAATGCATAATAACGAATAATATTTAATAATTTTTTAAAATCGGTCAAAATTTGCTAGCAAATCTGGTGTGTTAAAAGTACCATTTAATTTCGTTTTGACACCAACAACTTCATATAAGCGAATATTTGTTATAGCTAATATTAATATCGCTTATTACGTATTTTTTCAAAATATTTAGTTAAGTACGGAGGAGAAATGTTTCGACTGGGACAAATTATTTTTAATATATAAATGTATGGTGATCAAAAATACTTCATATTAACGGGTAACACTGTACATTTTTTATGGTTTGTGAAGAAACACATTAAAACTGTATTGTAAGAAGAAAAACTGGTTTCTAGCTTATTACACCCAATTTAAATGCATTATTATTACCGAATATTGTAGTGATTTTTAAATAACGAATTTTTATTGAAAAGTAATTTTTATTTACTTATTAACTCTAAAATTTATTGTTAGTTGAGCTTAAGTAGAGTTTTTCTAAAATTGGAATAAGCTTGAAGGACCAAAAGTTCATATAAACGAATATTTTAATAAGCTACAAGTTTTAATAAATTATTGACATTTATGTCCTGTTTTTGTCGCTTATTGAAGTGTTTGATGAATATAAATCGTTAAATTATATATGTATAACGATATCAAAAAGCTTAATTTATCGGTTATTACGTATATTTGAAAATAAGTAATTAGTTTAAAATTAACATATGATGGTGGCTTAAAATCTCTAAATAATACCTTAATACCAAAATACCAATATGTGCATGGTGATATGTATTATAATAATATAATAATATAATAATATAATAATATAATAATATAATAATATAATAATATAATAATATAATAATATAATAATATAATAATATAATAATATAATAATATAATAATATAATAATATAATAATATAATAATATAATAATATAATAATATAATAATATAATAATATAATAATATAATAATATAATAATATAATAATATAATAATATAATAATATAATAATATAATAATATAATAATATAATAATATAATAATATAATAATATAATAATATAATAATATAATAATATAATAATATAATAATATAATAATATAATAATATAATAATATAATAATATAATAATATAATAATATAATAATATAATAATATAATAATATAATAATATAATAATATAATAATATAATAATATAATAATATAATAATATAATAATATAATAATATAATAATATAATAATATAATAATATAATAATATAATAATATAATAATATAATAATATAATAATATAATAATATAATAATATAATAATATAATAATATAATAATATAATAATATAATAATATAATAATATAATAATATAATAATATAATAATATAATAATATAATAATATAATAATATAATAATATAATAATATAATAATATAATAATATAATAATATAATAATATAATAATATAATAATATAATAATATAATAATATAATAATATAATAATATAATAATATAATAATATAATAATATAATAATATAATAATATAATAATATAATAATATAATAATATAATAATATAATAATATAATAATATAATAATATAATAATATAATAATATAATAATATAATAATATAATAATATAATAATATAATAATATAATAATATAATAATATAATAATATAATAATATAATAATATAATAATATAATAATATAATAATATAATAATATAATAATATAATAATATAATAATATAATAATATAATAATATAATAATATAATAATATAATAATATAATAATATAATAATATAATAATATAATAATATAATAATATAATAATATAATAATATAATAATATAATAATATAATAATATAATAATATAATAATATAATAATATAATAATATAATAATATAATAATATAATAATATAATAATATAATAATATAATAATATAATAATATAATAATATAATAATATAATAATATAATAATATAATAATATAATAATATAATAATATAATAATATAATAATATAATAATATAATAATATAATAATATAATAATATAATAATATAATAATATAATAATATAATAATATAATAATATAATAATATAATAATATAATAATATAATAATATAATAATATAATAATATAATAATATAATAATATAATAATATAATAATATAATAATATAATAATATAATAATATAATAATATAATAATATAATAATATAATAATATAATAATATAATAATATAATAATATAATAATATAATAATATAATAATATAATAATATAATAATATAATAATATAATAATATAATAATATAATAATATAATAATATAATAATATAATAATATAATAATATAATAATATAATAATATAATAATATAATAATATAATAATATAATAATATAATAATATAATAATATAATAATATAATAATATAATAATATAATAATATAATAATATAATAATATAATAATATAATAATATAATAATATAATAATATAATAATATAATAATATAATAATATAATAATATAATAATATAATAATATAATAATATAATAATATAATAATATAATAATATAATAATATAATAATATAATAATATAATAATATAATAATATAATAATATAATAATATAATAATATAATAATATAATAATATAATAATATAATAATATAATAATATAATAATATAATAATATAATAATATAATAATATAATAATATAATAATATAATAATATAATAATATAATAATATAATAATATAATAATATAATAATATAATAATATAATAATATAATAATATAATAATATAATAATATAATAATATAATAATATAATAATATAATAATATAATAATATAATAATATAATAATATAATAATATAATAATATAATAATATAATAATATAATAATATAATAATATAATAATATAATAATATAATAATATAATAATATAATAATATAATAATATAATAATATAATAATATAATAATATAATAATATAATAATATAATAATATAATAATATAATAATATAATAATATAATAATATAATAATATAATAATATAATAATATAATAATATAATAATATAATAATATAATAATATAATAATATAATAATATAATAATATAATAATATAATAATATAATAATATAATAATATAATAATATAATAATATAATAATATAATAATATAATAATATAATAATATAATAATATAATAATATAATAATATAATAATATAATAATATAATAATATAATAATATAATAATATAATAATATAATAATATAATAATATAATAATATAATAATATAATAATATAATAATATAATAATATAATAATATAATAATATAATAATATAATAATATAATAATATAATAATATAATAATATAATAATATAATAATATAATAATATAATAATATAATAATATAATAATATAATAATATAATAATATAATAATATAATAATATAATAATATAATAATATAATAATATAATAATATAATAATATAATAATATAATAATATAATAATATAATAATATAATAATATAATAATATAATAATATAATAATATAATAATATAATAATATAATAATATAATAATATAATAATATAATAATATAATAATATAATAATATAATAATATAATAATATAATAATATAATAATATAATAATATAATAATATAATAATATAATAATATAATAATATAATAATATAATAATATAATAATATAATAATATAATAATATAATAATATAATAATATAATAATATAATAATATAATAATATAATAATATAATAATATAATAATATAATAATATAATAATATAATAATATAATAATATAATAATATAATAATATAATAATATAATAATATAATAATATAATAATATAATAATATAATAATATAATAATATAATAATATAATAATATAATAATATAATAATATAATAATATAATAATATAATAATATAATAATATAATAATATAATAATATAATAATATAATAATATAATAATATAATAATATAATAATATAATAATATAATAATATAATAATATAATAATATAATAATATAATAATATAATAATATAATAATATAATAATATAATAATATAATAATATAATAATATAATAATATAATAATATAATAATATAATAATATAATAATATAATAATATAATAATATAATAATATAATAATATAATAATATAATAATATAATAATATAATAATATAATAATATAATAATATAATAATATAATAATATAATAATATAATAATATAATAATATAATAATATAATAATATAATAATATAATAATATAATAATATAATAATATAATAATATAATAATATAATAATATAATAATATAATAATATAATAATATAATAATATAATAATATAATAATATAATAATATAATAATATAATAATATAATAATATAATAATATAATAATATAATAATATAATAATATAATAATATAATAATATAATAATATAATAATATAATAATATAATAATATAATAATATAATAATATAATAATATAATAATATAATAATATAATAATATAATAATATAATAATATAATAATATAATAATATAATAATATAATAATATAATAATATAATAATATAATAATATAATAATATAATAATATAATAATATAATAATATAATAATATAATAATATAATAATATAATAATATAATAATATAATAATATAATAATATAATAATATAATAATATAATAATATAATAATATAATAATATAATAATATAATAATATAATAATATAATAATATAATAATATAATAATATAATAATATAATAATATAATAATATAATAATATAATAATATAATAATATAATAATATAATAATATAATAATATAATAATATAATAATATAATAATATAATAATATAATAATATAATAATATAATAATATAATAATATAATAATATAATAATATAATAATATAATAATATAATAATATAATAATATAATAATATAATAATATAATAATATAATAATATAATAATATAATAATATAATAATATAATAATATAATAATATAATAATATAATAATATAATAATATAATAATATAATAATATAATAATATAATAATATAATAATATAATAATATAATAATATAATAATATAATAATATAATAATATAATAATATAATAATATAATAATATAATAATATAATAATATAATAATATAATAATATAATAATATAATAATATAATAATATAATAATATAATAATATAATAATATAATAATATAATAATATAATAATATAATAATATAATAATATAATAATATAATAATATAATAATATAATAATATAATAATATAATAATATAATAATATAATAATATAATAATATAATAATATAATAATATAATAATATAATAATATAATAATATAATAATATAATAATATAATAATATAATAATATAATAATATAATAATATAATAATATAATAATATAATAATATAATAATATAATAATATAATAATATAATAATATAATAATATAATAATATAATAATATAATAATATAATAATATAATAATATAATAATATAATAATATAATAATATAATAATATAATAATATAATAATATAATAATATAATAATATAATAATATAATAATATAATAATATAATAATATAATAATATAATAATATAATAATATAATAATATAATAATATAATAATATAATAATATAATAATATAATAATATAATAATATAATAATATAATAATATAATAATATAATAATATAATAATATAATAATATAATAATATAATAATATAATAATATAATAATATAATAATATAATAATATAATAATATAATAATATAATAATATAATAATATAATAATATAATAATATAATAATATAATAATATAATAATATAATAATATAATAATATAATAATATAATAATATAATAATATAATAATATAATAATATAATAATATAATAATATAATAATATAATAATATAATAATATAATAATATAATAATATAATAATATAATAATATAATAATATAATAATATAATAATATAATAATATAATAATATAATAATATAATAATATAATAATATAATAATATAATAATATAATAATATAATAATATAATAATATAATAATATAATAATATAATAATATAATAATATAATAATATAATAATATAATAATATAATAATATAATAATATAATAATATAATAATATAATAATATAATAATATAATAATATAATAATATAATAATATAATAATATAATAATATAATAATATAATAATATAATAATATAATAATATAATAATATAATAATATAATAATATAATAATATAATAATATAATAATATAATAATATAATAATATAATAATATAATAATATAATAATATAATAATATAATAATATAATAATATAATAATATAATAATATAATAATATAATAATATAATAATATAATAATATAATAATATAATAATATAATAATATAATAATATAATAATATAATAATATAATAATATAATAATATAATAATATAATAATATAATAATATAATAATATAATAATATAATAATATAATAATATAATAATATAATAATATAATAATATAATAATATAATAATATAATAATATAATAATATAATAATATAATAATATAATAATATAATAATATAATAATATAATAATATAATAATATAATAATATAATAATATAATAATATAATAATATAATAATATAATAATATAATAATATAATAATATAATAATATAATAATATAATAATATAATAATATAATAATATAATAATATAATAATATAATAATATAATAATATAATAATATAATAATATAATAATATAATAATATAATAATATAATAATATAATAATATAATAATATAATAATATAATAATATAATAATATAATAATATAATAATATAATAATATAATAATATAATAATATAATAATATAATAATATAATAATATAATAATATAATAATATAATAATATAATAATATAATAATATAATAATATAATAATATAATAATATAATAATATAATAATATAATAATATAATAATATAATAATATAATAATATAATAATATAATAATATAATAATATAATAATATAATAATATAATAATATAATAATATAATAATATAATAATATAATAATATAATAATATAATAATATAATAATATAATAATATAATAATATAATAATATAATAATATAATAATATAATAATATAATAATATAATAATATAATAATATAATAATATAATAATATAATAATATAATAATATAATAATATAATAATATAATAATATAATAATATAATAATATAATAATATAATAATATAATAATATAATAATATAATAATATAATAATATAATAATATAATAATATAATAATATAATAATATAATAATATAATAATATAATAATATAATAATATAATAATATAATAATATAATAATATAATAATATAATAATATAATAATATAATAATATAATAATATAATAATATAATAATATAATAATATAATAATATAATAATATAATAATATAATAATATAATAATATAATAATATAATAATATAATAATATAATAATATAATAATATAATAATATAATAATATAATAATATAATAATATAATAATATAATAATATAATAATATAATAATATAATAATATAATAATATAATAATATAATAATATAATAATATAATAATATAATAATATAATAATATAATAATATAATAATATAATAATATAATAATATAATAATATAATAATATAATAATATAATAATATAATAATATAATAATATAATAATATAATAATATAATAATATAATAATATAATAATATAATAATATAATAATATAATAATATAATAATATAATAATATAATAATATAATAATATAATAATATAATAATATAATAATATAATAATATAATAATATAATAATATAATAATATAATAATATAATAATATAATAATATAATAATATAATAATATAATAATATAATAATATAATAATATAATAATATAATAATATAATAATATAATAATATAATAATATAATAATATAATAATATAATAATATAATAATATAATAATATAATAATATAATAATATAATAATATAATAATATAATAATATAATAATATAATAATATAATAATATAATAATATAATAATATAATAATATAGTAATATAATATTTCCAGAGTGATTAGATTTATTGCAACATTTAATTCGGCAATCAAAATGTTCTTGACGGTAAATGAGTGGGACATTTTTCCTTCTTATTTTGATCACGTTGCGATTCAAAAGTTCGTCTAACCATGTTCAGGAATCTTCACCATCTACAGTGTTCAAGAAAATTTCGTGGGAAAACAATGTTCTAAATTTTTTCTTAGCCTGAAACTAATTTGCAGACTTTATGCGCGCCATCTATGGTTTAATTTTCTTGTTTAACAAAATATTGAATTTATTTTATTTTAGGGAATATATTTGATCGCGTTAACGATCTTTGGATTTTTGTTAAAAGATCCAAGTGAAGCAGTTAATGATTGACTTTCGAGTTCGTATTTGTAACCATTTTTAATGTTTGATACCAAATACTCAAAGACCATTGTCGTAATTTTGTGTTTTCGTGCGGTCAACATAATTTTCGCAGTAATAAAGTGTTTTGGAAAAATTTATTAGTGATGTGGTTTTCTTAAGAATCTGTAAATATTTTCTTATAAAACCATATATGAAATACCACAAAAATATTTTATCTTTTCGCAATCACATATACAAAATTAGTACGTGAACTTATTATATGCCCATCAATGCGGTTTTGTGGCCATAAAGACAAATTTAAAAATGACATTGAACCAGCACATAACAAAGTATTTGTCGATTTGATGTACGTGTACGAATTATTCGACCGATTTTATTATAGAATTTAATAAAGGTTTACGACTTTTCGGTCAATTCTTTAAAGATGTTTAAGCAAGGTTCTAGAATTCCTTAACAAATCAACGCATAAAAATTCAATCTAATCTGGATTTTCTGAAGGACATTTTCCGTTGATGTGGAAACACTTTTCTTGTTGTATTTTTATATATGTATGTCGTAAATGGAAAATTATCAAAATTCAATGACTCAATGAATCGTTCTGATTTCCTCGATTTTCCATTTCTTTGATTGTTATTGTGCAGAACTTTAAAATTTTTTTATGGATTTACTTTTTTTTTTTTATATATGTGTATGTATATTCTAAGGTCAATTTACCTAATGAAGGAAAATCCTTTTTCCGCCCTTCTTCTTTTCCGTTTTCATTTCCTTATCTTCTCTATATACGTTTTTAATGTCTGAATGAAAACAAAAACAACAACATAAATGGAAATTCAACCATTGAATAAAACGAAATGGAAATTTTTTTTATTTTTTGTTTTGTGTTTTTGTCTCAGTATTATTTTGTAATGGGAAAAGAAGTTGAAGTTCTTAAACAATTTTTTGTGATATAAATTTTTTTTTTACTGTCTTCGTCGTATCCCTTTAAATAAATATTTAAGATTTGGTATTTTCTTGGTCGGTCGATGGCGTGTTATTATACAAAATATATTTAGGTGGTGGCGGCTGGCGGCAGGCAAAATTTGAACAAAAACCAAACACAAACCAAAAAGAAGAAAAAGTACTTTTGTCATTTCTATTTTGTTGAAGGATAATTGAACATAATAAGACAAAGGGAACATCACAACAGAGATGGGTACTATGTATATATCCTTTATCTTAGTTATGTATTTTTAAATCAAAACCCATCGCTGTTTGTGTGAATTAAAAATTCTATCCATTTCACAAATCAACCAATTATCCTAACAACTCTTCGGTGGGAGAGGCACCCACCCAAGGCGGATGGGTAAAGAAATATTCAGTTTTGATCAATATCGTTGACAGTAGTATATATATATATATATATATATATATATATATATATATATATATATATATATATTTATATATATATATATATATATATATATATATATATATATATATATATATATATATATATATATATATACATATATATAAAAGTACAATGTCTACGGATGGGTGTGTATATATAGAGGAGAAATATTAGATAGGAATAATTTTAATTTTTCTTTCTCGACTACTGTACACCACGAACGACTGAAAAGATATTGTAATCATAAGATAAGAAAAGTTTTTCATTTCTCATTATTATTTTTCTTTCGTATTTGGACAGTTGCAAATTTAGTGCGGTTGTGAAAATTAAATGAAATGTAACCGGGAAATGTTGTCTAAATTTTAATTTAGATAAGAAGCTTTAGTTTTAATGATATTTGGTTTTTGTTATAGAAATTATTTGCCATAATAGAACGATACCAGAAGGACAAACCAAAAATTAGATTTTTGTGCGTCCACGTCGTTGTCGAATTATCAAGTAATTATATAGACAAAATATTCATAAAAAAATTCGTTTTGTAATAATGATGATGATAGGCTCTATATACAAATACCAACATACACGAATTTAATGGATTAAATATTACGCGATAACAAGAGAGACTCTATTCATTAAATTTTTTCTCGTACATCATCCATTACTGATTCGTCATAATCACCCAATAAATCATTTCAAACACAACCCCATTCCGACTTGAAAAGAACAAAAAAAAAAAAATCGGGAATTTTCCTTTCAATTAATTCAAACTCTTTTATAAATAAATAAAAAAAAATTTGATTTCATTTACGACTTCTTTTTTATTTTATTAATTTTCCAATTGTATCATCCCCTACAGGTATTGATATTAACACATTCCATGACACATTCGATTCGTTAAGATTATATGTGATATTGAACTAATACATTCTTGACCATTATCATGTTTTATCAAAATATATAACATTAGGGTAGTAAAAATTTGTGATTGAAAAGATGAAAACGAGAAGAAAATTCGTATTCATTAATAATAAATTCATGACAAAATCTACTGTACGAGAGCAACGTATATGTATTTGTATGGGAGGAAAATCATATATTTTCTATAGTCTATGTCCTAGTACTAAGTGATTTTTATTTTCATTTTACTATATTATCACTATTATTATTGCTACCATTATTGTTATGGTGGTCATTATCATTATTATGATTATGCGAAATATAATCTGTAAATTATTGCTGGCAACATTTTTATTTCGAATTATTTGGGCGGGTGCATGCGATGGTTTTTATATATACAGTTAACACTTTGATGAACCATGTTTGGTTAAGTCGATCCAATGTCGATGCGATAAAATAGCAGAAAATGTGCGGAAATAACAGAAAGTTGGGGGACCGAAATGTTACTTTATTTTCTATCAAACTAGAGACTCTAGTCATTCTTTGTCAGTTTCATCAAAAAATAATTTATTTGGTCATGAATTTTTATTTAATTAAATTTGATATATAAAAGAGCAAAATTAAAAATAAAAAAAGCAAAATTATTTTAAATTTGATCACATTTAAAATACTTAACACATTTTGAATTTAAATTAATTCAATTCAAATTTAAAAAACGTAATATAAGTTTATTTGATAAAAGTATAATACAATTTGTGTCATACGAACTGGAATGAAATTGTTAAAATTTGAAAGAACGCCAGAAAATTAAAATAAAAATTTGAAACAAACTGCTTACTATTATTAGGACTTTACTATTAGGACTTTAGTATTGATATTTGGAAAACATTTAATTAATTTGAGATAGGTTTGGTTTAAATTTTGACACTTTAAATTCCAGTTTCATCTAATTTCATACGCCATTTCAAATATTTACATAATATTTAAAGTTTGATTTGACTTTGAATGAAATATATATAAGTAATCAGAACACAAAATTCGTCAAGCCTTGTTTTGATTCGAAAATTTTATTTAATCAAAACTTGATCCGTTTCAAACCGTAAATTTGGTTAAATTTAAAATAATAAATTGAATTGAAATTTGTTTAAATTTTTTTAAATGTTTAATTTGAGTTTGATCAAAAATTTGAAATAAGTATAATTTTAGCTGAACACAACGTAACTGAAATATGAAATATTCAAACTATACTAGTTTTGGGCCTAATCTTAGGAAATTTCTATTGGTTCCATTTATAATACATATATTTAAAATTTGATTCAATTTTGAAAGATGTATGAGTGACATTTAACAACAAGCTGCATCAAACACTAACTGCGGAGAACATTATAGTTTACTAAACTCAATTCAAAATTTAAGTGGAATCGATGTTTTGATAAAATATTTGAATGGTTTAAATTTCGACAATGGTTACTAAATTTTAAACCTTAAACTTTCAAACTAATAATGTTAAACTCCAATTTAGAAAGATAGCTCGATTTGATAAAAGTTTGACTATTCCCAATAAAATTAACTTATATTCAATTTAAAGCGAGAAAAAAGTGTAAAATTTGAATGCCAGAATATAAGTATTTTAAAAAATTTGATTGATGTTAAATATGGTCTATATTTAAAGTGTTAATTAAAATTAGTATGTTTTAAACTTAATAATTGATTATTAAAATAATATTCAATACTATTGAAATTAAACTACATTTCAAGTTTGGTTTGAATTTATTCAAAGTTTGATGCTATTTTTTACGCCAGTTTTTGTTTGATAATTATTATAGTTATCTTAGTTTGATTGAAATTTTTAATTTATTTAAAACGTTATTAGAATATGAAATGTTAAAAAAAAATAATTTCAAACTCCAGTTTAGAAAAACTGTTAAGCTAATTTGATTGAAGTTTGATTTAAATCGGTAAAATGAATCAAATTAAATGTTTAAAAAAAATTTTGAAGTTTGAAATTTGTATATCAAATTGTTACTATTTTAAATTATTATGAAAAGCTTAATTTGAGACAAGTTTGATTCATATTTGAAGGTATAATAATTAAATTTATTTAGTTTTAATCTATTTGATTTGAAATATTCCCGGACACAATTTCAATAGCTCTTTTATACCGCATATATCATATTTGCAGTTTGATTCAAAATTGAATGAATAATAACAGATAACATTTTGAAGAAAAAAGTTCTTTTCAAGAGTTTGATTTAAATATTTACGGTGCCCTACAGTTGATTTGTTAGAAATTAAATAGAAAATAATTTAAATTTTAAAACGTATGTGAGTTTGACAAAAGTTTTAAATAAAATTTAGTTTGATTCTGTATAAAAAGCAATTGGATTATGAAATTTTCAAATAACAAAAGGTTAAACTAACTAGAAATCAATTCCATTTCTACAAATGGTTTGAAACAAAATATGCATATACAATTTGAATAACAAATTGTGACTTGACTTATGACAAATTTGATTTATAGTTGACATTTTGGTTAAATTTAAAATGTTTTGAAATTTGACGCTTTTAAAATAATAAAACTGGTAATACAAAATATACAAGTTTCATTGAACTTTAAATGAAATATGAGAGTTAATAAATCAAAATAATTTGTATAAAAATAATTTAATGTAGATTCTAGATTCAAAATTCTAAACTTGATTTAAATTTGAATTATTTAGATAGATGACTAGATTAGTTTGATAGAAATTTGAATACAAGTCCCGAAATGTTGCGAACAATTTGAATATCAAAATATTAGAATGATATGAGTTAAATATTTGTTTATATCCTAATTTGAGGCAAATTTGAATGATACTTCAAGATTATAGTTAATATGCAATCACTATTTGATTTCAATCTAATTGGAATTTGGCAAATTAAAGATTCATGAAATTAATAGACGTAACATGTTTTCCATTTAAACCGTTTATATTTTATTGGAAGTTTGATTCGAATTTGAATACAAAATCAGATCATAATAAATGTGAAGAGGTAACTTTTGTAGAAATCTTAAAAAATTTTGAACTGTGAAGTTATATTAAAGTTTATTCAAAATACTATTAAGATTGATTTAATGAAAAGTTTGATTTAAGTTTAATTCCGAAAAACTTAGTTTGATCGTGGTATTTTAATATTTTAATGTACTGTTATGAATGTTTGATTAGAATTCAAAAACTCTTCCAAAAAATGCCTGGTTTGAAATGAAACTGAGTTAAGTTTGATTACAGTTGGAAAACAATTATAGTATTTAACATGATTTAAAATTTTCCGTTTCATAACCTTATTGCAAAATTAACCTTCTACCATCAAACTTTTCCCTTGTACTGAAACAAACAAAAAACATGGCAAATTAATTATGTTAACCAGTTAATTCGTATTTTCTGCCAGCAGTCATACATAAAAAATTTGTTACAAAATAATGATTGACTGTATAGGATAGTCGTAACACAAGTCAAAACTGTTGTTGAAAACTTTGAAAAACATTTTTTTTTTTGCAGCAACAATGCCAAAGAAAACTTTTCAACACGTCTTCAATTCCTAGAAAATTAAAAAAAAAAAAATACAGCACAGTTAGCAGTAGCAGGCGGCAGCAGAAGCAGTAGCAGTAAAGAAGCATAAAAAACAAAAAATATTTGTTGTATTTTATCATCATCGTCATCGTCGTACAAAAAACTAGTTCATTCATGAGAAAAAAATTTTCTTTAGTTTTTCATCCTCTTTTATTTTGTTTGTGTAAATGAAAATTGTTTTTTTTTTTTTTTTAAATATTTTGTTATAAATCAAGCTGGAAAATTGCATATATTTATATATAGTACAACTGTTGTAATACAAATCTTTATGGGTGCAATACTCTTAATTAAATAAAAATATATATTTATGTTATTGTTGTTGGATTGAGAGTCGGAAAAATTTGCAATTTATAAGTTTTCCCATAAAAAATTATTGGATATATGATTTCCTTTTTGTTATGTTTTGGTTTGTACTTGATTCTCTCAAATATTTGAGGGATAAAATATTTTTTAACACTATGCCAACCATGGTGAGAGCGTTAAAATGAGAATTTGCTATCAACATTTAGGGGTAAACTTTATTGAGTAGATTTATTAATAATAACATTTTTTTCTCTTTTTTTTTTTAGGTAAGTCAATTAATTTGTATGCTTGGAGAATAAACTGGTAAGCTTTAAAGCATCGAGAAAGAGTATAAAATATTTTCCCCATTTTTATATAAAGAGGAAAATACATTTTCCATATGTTTAATCACATATTATTACCAAGCAAAGCTAGTCAGTCATACTCCAAGATAAAAATTCAATATTAAAATTTTCCTAGTATTTTGTCTCGTAACCAAATAATATTCTAACCGTCAGTAACACTACAACCGGCTTTGAAATTGGTTCGTGGCTGTGAAAATTTCGTAAAACCATATAAAATTCGTTATTTTATAAAAACTAGAAATGTTATTGTTGTTATGATTTTCCTAGGTTTGAAATTTAGTAAGTGAATTATTTTCGATTTCGTCGTTTACTTTTATTGTGTGTGTGTATGTGTGTGTTTATACTATACTATAGTAAAGTGAAGAGTGACAAATAAAAAAATAAAAAAATGTTTTTGTAATCAATAATGAAAAAATTAAATATAATAGAAAAAAGAAAATTTTGTATATAGTGGAAATTTAAGCTTTTGTATAAAAATGAAAATTTTATAAATTGTGTGTAAATGATACGTAACGTTATTGTGTTTAGCTGATGATAAAATTGTCGAATTTACTACTGTACTACAGCAAGTAGTATATAGTCGACATAATTTGAGCTTTTATAAATTAGATTAGGCAGTCGTTTCATATGGCATGAGATATAGGGAGTGCCGCCAATTTTGTGCATTTATAATTTTATATTCTATACAGATTTTGCTGTCGTTTTGTATTTTTTTAAAGTGGTTTGGGTTGCATGTTGCGAAACACCATACATTATTTACTACCCATTATATTACGGTTTACAGTTGCACTAGGTTGTGGGTGTTAACGGTGTTCATTAGTGATAATGTTTAAAATTTGGTTCTAGTTATGAGTTGAGTTCTTTAAAATTCAGTATTAAGCTTTAACAGTTGAAATCATGCAACAAGTTGATTATAAGTTAGTCGAAATGAGATTTTACTGAAAAACTTATCGTTTTCTATAAACTCAAAGATAACATAAAAATGAGTTTTTCATGAATATTTTTATTATGTTTTTCTACCACAAAACTAATTTGCACTTTTTTAGATTTTCGATTTTTAGCTGCCGTTAAGTGATTTTGTAATGAACACCAAACTAATGTCTATATTTGCTTCTACTACTTCAGCTTTTAAAGCTCCCAAAGAATATTGACAGCTA
Organism: Tipula confusa; assembly: GCA_963556175.1. Taxonomy (NCBI): domain Eukaryota; kingdom Metazoa; phylum Arthropoda; class Insecta; order Diptera; family Tipulidae; genus Tipula; species Tipula confusa. The sequence continues at coordinate 218,268,537 of OY744476.1, forward strand.
AACAAGCGGTTGTTTTTCGCTTAAACTTTGAAATTAACTATTGAACTTTTAAATGTTTTTTTAAAAATTGATCTTAGTTTAAATTTCAACGTCCTTTGTTGAGGCTAGTTTTCATAATATGAACGGCAAAGGGTACCGCGTAAAGCTAAACATATTGAGTTTTTTTAACTCCGAAATACGTACTATTATACAAATATATAATTTCAAATAAATTGTTTGAGCTTAAAAAGATGAATCGATAACTTCATAAACAGAATATTAGTCGTAAATTTTTCGTTCAAAGCTCGATTAGAAAATTGGTCCAAAATTGTAAACAAAGTCCGAAACAGGAGCAATTGAATAAAGTTGATTGAACGTTTTTACATTTTAATGCTTTTAACTAAAAAGATTTTACAACTGAAGCTTTTATCGATTTTTACGTCAAAATTGTGCTTTTTTTTACTTATTTTGATATTTTGCCATTTAAAACTGTTATAAATTAAGTTGTTACGGGATTATTATTAAAAAAGCTTAAATAAGTTTAATACAGATGGTTGTGTTCATAAATTAGAGGATCTTTTGATGCTGAAATTAAACCACTACTATTTATAGAAGTGTTCGAAACGTACTTTTTATAGGTTGCTTTCGAAACCCATGATCCTACAGAAAATATGATTATTTGGAGCTTTTAGCATTAGTTAAATCGTACTTAAAAATTTATTTTCAAATTGAAAGTTCTTTGAGTTCGGTACATTTTTTCATAGTGAACTAAACCATTGCGATTAATTAAAGTTACCTTATAACTAACAGTTCGCCATCAAATTTAAGCTTTAATTAAACTTAAAATTTGATGAAAGAGCGAATTTACTAGTAGCAAGCTTTGATAAAAACTACAATCAGTTAAACAGCTGTGATTAAATAAAGTTTCTTTCAAGTTTAGTTTAAAGTGGCTTTTAGGTTTCACAATTTTAAGCTTTTTTTACTAAAGTTTATTTTCAGTAAATTTTATTTCAATGCAAAAATGCATTGTTTGTATATTTTTAAACTTATGAGATTTTAGTAAAAAAACAGAAGATCATAAGTTAAATTTTGCTCTTTTTGTTTCAATCATTCAAATACCAAGCTTTCGATAAACTTTTAATAAATATAAATCGCATTTAAAAATTGGAAGCTTTTGACATTAAAAGCTCTATTTTAAAAAGTTCGAAACATGAGCAAATGAATAAATTTATTTGAATATTTTTTTAAATTTTAGTGCTTTCAACTAATATTTTTTTCCAATTGAAGCTTTTATCGATTTTGTCAAGTCAAAAAATTTATTAAACTAAATGAGCTTTTTGAGTAAAATAAGTTCTTCAGCTAACTTTTACTCTTGAGGTTTAACTGGTTTAGTATATTTTAGTTTAGAGCTTTTATTTTGAGATTGGTTTATTTTTTCAAAGTGAACTGAACCATAGCAATTTAAAGGTACTTCGTAACTAACGGTTTGCTTTAAAAAGCTTTAGTAGCAAGCTTTGAACATTTCAATTCAATCATTTCGATATATTTTAGTTAGTTTCATCCTATTAATAAAAGCTTAATGCCAAGCTTTCGATACAGATCCAATACAATTTTTCAAAGTGAATAATTTCGATTGAACAAAGTTCTTCTTAGGTTCTTGAGCTTTTCGAACCTTTAACGGCTTTTCATTTATTCTAAATACATTAAAAAATGTAAAGTTCATAAAAGTTTAGTTTTTTTCTACCAATATAAATTAAAATTTACAATACGTGTTAAGGTAAGCTTTTAGAAGCTTTTTATTTTATAGAATTATCAAACTATCAGCATTAAAAGCTTAAATTTATAAAAAACTCCAAGATTTAGTAATCAAAAAGGTTTTGAAAAACATAAGTGAGCTTAATGTGCTTATAATTTTTTCTACAAGTTTTTGGCCAAATTTGTTAGATAAGCTTCATTAATTTTAAATTAAGTCTAATTCTATCTTGTTGAGCTTCCTAATTTAGTATATTTTAACTTTAAGCTTTCATAAAAACTGGTTTTAAGATTTTAAAATGTATGAGCTTTTAGTAAAATTTTTTTATTACTTCGAGGTGTTTCGATTAATTTTGACATATTTTAGTATCGAGCTTTCCATTAAAATTAAGCGCTGCACAAAAATATTTTATCAAGTATTATAGATCAGCGTTTATGAAGCTTTTAAATCAAAATATTTTTTTTTTATATTTTACGTGTTCTGCCGAGATTAAAATTATAATAAATAATCTTTAAAATATTTTAAAAGCTTAAAATAAACTTTTGAATATTTAATTGAATTTCTTGTAAAATTTTTGTGATCGTTTTGCTCAACATAAAATTGTTTATAAATTTAAATATGGTTGTGGTAAATAAATTTGTGGTAAAAATATTAGATGAATTTTGTCGAAGCTTTCAGCAGATATTATAAATTAGATATTCCCTAAATTGTCTAGCTCCCACTTTACTCGAATAGTGGTATTTCTACTATGCTATTTCGCAGTTACATTCTAGACTACAAATCAACTTCTCGTAATCAAACTGTCAACGACTAAAGTATCAGTATATATATATATATATATATATATATATATATATATATATATATATATATATATATATATATATATATATATATATATATATATACATAAAGTGTTAGTTAGTTATTCATGTCACATGACGAGTTATAAAAAGTAAAACGGGAAAATACATTTTTCTTCAATATACTATTTGTGTTTGTGTACGTTTGCTACATAATGGAAAATGATAAATTTTCAACTAATTTCCATTTACGACAATTATTAATGATATAATAAACACTTTTCATTTTACCAGTTACTTAGCTACTCGTCTCGTATCGTACATATATAGTATGTGTTGTATATAGAAGAGATATGGTAACATATTGGCATGATTTGCATAAAAATTATGAGAATATAAACTGTGAGAAAATGAGAAAAACTATTAAAGATGATAAAATACGTTTCGTATGTCGCCAACAACTTTTCATTACTATAACTGTAAATATGTCAACTATTTTGTATGACATGCTGTAAGTAACACTCTTTTTACATATCAAATTACATTTTGTGCTAATCTCAAATGTTGACACAATTTGGACAACGTTTTAATATTAGATTTTGTTATTTGCGTTTCTCATCGCCTCCCCCATTTAACCCCATCTCCTTGTTCAATTTGATAAATCATAAGGCGATAAGGAAATATTTGTATTAAATTTCCCATTCAAATTAAAATGTATATATATAAAACGATATACTATTTGCTCATAATATAATCCACCCAATAAAAGCGACCCACCCGCAGTAGCGATTCCATTCCAACCCTACTAACAAAACAAAAATAAAAATTTTGTCTTGTGTTGGAAGGAAAATCACTTAAAGTTTTTTTTTATTTTTTAATTTTTTTTCCCAAAATGAAATTAAAATAAAAAAATAATAAATCTTTTTAATTGTTTTTCATTTTCCGTTTTCCGTAGTTTAACTCTCTCACTGTAAGCGCGGTGTATGTTTATGTTTAAGTATATGTGTATCGGGGTACATATCACACAAGACACATTGAATCGAGACACTTACCCATTCCTCATCGACTAAAAATGTTATTGTTTTTATTGGTGTATATGTGGGTGTGTGTGTATGCTTGAAAAGATATATAATCAGATGTGCTTGTAGAAAATTTATAAAATATCGTGTAGTCTAGTGCGGTACGGGTTCTATGGGTATACGGGTGCGGTAAATTGTTCGTATAAAAGACAAACGCACAAAACAAAAGCAAAATATAATAATAATTAAATGGAAAATGGAAAATTATTTTTTATTTTTTGACGTGTTGGATGGAATTTTCTTTTATGTATACATCTATTGTTATACCATATTTTGAAACGCGCGAGAATATCTTATGGCACACTCACATACACACACACAAACACCCTTAAACACATCTACCCATATAAAGCTTTTAATAAAAGAAATGGAAAATAAATAAATAAATTTCCACTCTCTTCGACGACGAAAACGACGACGACAACGACGAGGACGTCTTATATATGAAATATTATATTAGATTGTCATGTCATGTCACGTGAAAATGGGAGCACGTGGAAAACAATAGAACAAATAAGATTATATCCATTTTCGAAATGTGGCTTTTGAAGTACATATATTTAGTGTGACGTACACGTACAGAGTATTCTCTGCGTTTACTTTCATTAGGCTTCGCTGTCAAATACCAAATGATTGATTGTAAATGTTTTTCTCTATTGTTTTGTTTGGTATAGTGGCGCGTTTAGCGGTGGTATGATAAAGTAGAAAATGTTTTTTGTTTATAGAATTTTGTGTACAACAGATGGGACTCGTTAAAATGCCTTAAGTAGTTTTAGCGTTAGTAAGATTTCTTAATTAACTCGTTTGGTATAATTTATTATTTATCATCTTCATGTGTGTGTGTGTGTGCGTGTGTTTCTTATATACAAATCTAGATAAATTTGTTAAAATTTAATAAAATATTGATTCTTGTAAATATTAAAACTTCTCACTCTGAAAACCCCAAAATACTTACAGTATCAATCGTGAGAATTGTCAATCTGTTTTCCAAATATATATATATATATATATATATATATATATATATATATATACACCCTTTTCTGTTACTTTAAAGCAGTTTGTTTTCTTAACTGAAGAATACATTTTCCTCATTTTCTTTTCTCGAGTATTAGAACGAAAAAAAAAAAAAACTTTTATTTTGTATTTTTGCAAGCTTTGAACTTTTTTAATTGTGTAATTAGATTTTGAACTTTTTTTTTCTCAGTTGCTCTGTGATATATGTTTTTTGATTGTTGTTCTTTTTACTTAGTATAACAAGCCACCCCCGATTTGCCATCTGAAATATAGATACATTGTCTCTCTATAGATGTATACATATAAATATATTTACCCGAAGTTTGTCGCCTCATTCACGAAAAAATGAAAAATAAGTTTTCGGAAATGAAAATGTATAAAAACAAATTTTTTAATAATTTTTTTTGGTTTCGTATATATATGTATGATGAGAAAAATAATGTAAATGAAAAGGGTGGTGTAGAGGGAAGACCCCAAAAAGTTTGATAAATTGAATTTATATTATTGGGATAATTATAAGTCGTCTTTTCGTTTTGGGTGATCGATGATGGTATGAAGCAAAAGCACCAAATTCGGATTATTTCATTACGCACGATATATACGACGAATAATGTTTTTAAAAATTGTTTAATTTGTTGTGATCTTTAAGAGGAGCTGATATTAATCGAAGCAATTAGCATTTTAAATGACATGGACTAACATAATAATAGTATTTACTTATATACATAATTTTAGATTTTGCGAATAATTAATTCATATTTTACGATATGTTGCATTAAATGATATGTCATAAATTATGTTTGATTGATTAATGAACTCACGTATATGAGTAATCTTATTTTTAATATGAGTAAATCTTAACATGTATTAATTCGCCACGATAGTTTATTTGATCTCCACGAGTCCACTGTAAAGTTGGATTTGTGTATCCAAATTAAGGTCACACTTGGTGAATCAATCAAAAAAAATATCATTAAAATGATCCACTAACAATCTCACAACACACAAAACTGCAAAACGTACACGAACTTTAAATTCAAAAAAATTTATTTAACACTAAAATCGAATGAAATAACTGATAAACTGACAAAATACGTCCAAGAAACACTATTAACCTTGCAAATAAAAATAAAAATGAAATCATAGGATTAATATATTAGATCAGCACCATCAAGTTAGATTTTAGTGCACAACATTTTAGATACAATTTTACAGTTAACTGTAACGTTTTAATGACATATTTTAAAGCTAGTTTATAAGTTAATCGTCTAAATATTTCGTAATGTATAGATGTCTAGTAATTTTATAATGATTCTTTCGGTATCGGTACCTAGATGACAATTTTTGCAGTTAACATTTTTACCAACTAGAATTGCTGTTTTGAAATAATAGAAGAAAGTAATTTGTAAAGGTTTACTCCTTTTCAAATTAGTATATTTTTTAAAATGATTTTTAAAAATGTATGAATATTTTGTATCAGTATTTGTACTGATGGCAAGAGCTTTTGATTAAGGTATCAATCATCAAAATCAGAATACTGTTGCGTGTGCTATTGAGAAGAAAATAAGTTACCAGGAACAAATTCGGAACATACACGAATATGTTTCCAGTTTCGTTGTTAGGTTAGTTTCTGTTCTAGAACCGGATAAGTTTCCAGAACTGTATTAGGAATATTTACAGATTCAAAATTGGAACGGAACATTAGAACTAGAATCTGCCACAAAAATGTTCTGATTTCACAGTTAGTGATTTAGCAGTTTTACAAATAAATGTAGGTAAGGAAGGTTAAGGTATTATTTATAATAATACTTCTATATGTATGCAGACGCCTGAACATGTACATATACACACATTATACACTCATTTATTGAAGTAAACCATGTTGGCGAGAGCTTATTCTATTTCTTATATGAAATTCTAATCTAGATTTAACCAAAGATTCAAAAAGCACCACAAGATGGCTTACGTTAAACAAATCAAGTAAAGGTTTACACAAAGAACGTGCTGATTTGCTTAAAATAAATGGCGAGATACCATCCGGACCTAAACTACCAAAAGTATTTAAACATTCTAACCCAATCTAAATCTCCGAGGTACCGAGTTGGGTAGTAGTATATGACGGCCAGTTAAAGCGGAAAATAAATCGGCATTGTCAAATGAATTTTTGAAAAAATGTGCAAACGGATTGCATATTTCGTCGGAACCTGAAACAGAAGCATTATTGTACGTCCTAACCCTTGGATAGCCCTGTGATTTCCTTTTTTATCTATAAATGCAAAAAATCGTTTAGGTTAATATAAATTTCGCTTTCAATCTGTAAAATATACATTTTGTACAGGAAATTATTAAGCAATTTAAACTGCATAATTCGCGAAATTTTAATTTATCATTTGCATCTCCGGAGCGCTTGAATGTCTTAAAAGCGTTATCCAAAATTTTATAAAACTCAGATACAGCATCCGAAATTTTCAATCCACCAAAAATAGTAGACCAATCGACACTAAGCAGAAAATTGTTTAAGAACGAAAGATTAGCTTTCAAAAAATCACATTTAAAATCTTTTATTACAAGCCGTTTTCATAGCATGTATTGTAAGTAAAAAACGTGTAAAATATATAGTGTAAAAAAAAATCACTTTTATGTGGATTTTGATAGCACTACTAAATGCAATTTTTCATATCGGTTTTGTTTGTCTGTGTCATCAAAAGTTAGAAAACGGCTTGTAATATGGAGGGTTTTGATGCCCATCCACACATATATACCTGTATAGGGAAATAACGATATAGACACAAAACTCCAAAATGTACACAAATTACAGATTTAACAAAACATAATTTAACACGAAAATTAAATGAAATAACCGTTAAACTGAAGTCCTTCATTGTAATTACAAGAAAATCAAATGTATATTCATTTCAATACACTCAAAACTTTAAAATGTATATAAATTAGATTTATAAAAATTATGTAACACTAAAATACAATTAAATAACCTTTAAATTTACAAAACATGTCACTGCAATTACAAGAACATTTAATTGATATTCATTTTAATTTTCAATAGACTCAAAACTCCACAGATTCCAATGATATTATATTCACTTTTCGTTTCAACTAAAGAGAGAAAAAATTAAATCCCGTGACTTCGTTTGCATACATTCCCAGTGTTATGGTACACTAAGGCCATATTTGTCTTCAATGTTATTATATAGCAACTGATTGCGTTCCATGTCATTATTTGACTTCTATATTATAATGTTCTAAATCTAAGTTTTTGGCGTCCAGAATTATAGCTTTAATTTAACAAGTTTTAACGCACATGATAACAAATTGTGATTTAGGCACACTTATAATAATTTCCCTAACCTACAAATCATCATAAACCAAATAATAATTTTTGGGCGCCCAAACTGGGGTCATAGTTATGAACTTAAATACTTATGGAATTAAATCATGGATTAAATTTCATTAATTATGTATGTGCTACTTAATTAGTATATGTGATACAACATTGTCTATACTTTTTTATAGCGCCTCACATGGGTGGGTATTTACATAAGCAGGTTATAAAACCACCATTAAAAACAATTAAATTTATTTAATACCATTATTACAACATTATTATGGATTAACCGAACCTCTTGAACTTGTTTTGAACAAAACAAATTATGTTTCGTAACCACGCAATTTAATTCCACCACCCCATCCATATATACAAGCCATATAATTACTGGTAAATCCTCGCTCTGTTGATGTTGTTGATATATACCAAACAAAATTAATTTATCAATTACTAACAAATTATCATACTCTCACGGTAAAATTTAATTCTTTTGTTTTGTTCCCCAATTAATTTATAACCAAAACACATAATCCGCCCCGAAGTGGGGGTGTGCGGTTTTAAATTGTTGTTTGTGCAAAAAAATGATTTTTTTTTCGTGGGTAGTGTTTCTGGTAAAGTTGTGAGGGGTTAGGTGGGATATATATATATATATATATATATATATATATATATATATATATATATATATATATATATGTCGCGGGCAGTCACAACGTAATTGTCAATTAATCGATTATTGATGTTTGAACAGTAGTCAAGTGGAAATGCGATTGAAAATATTTAAATTAAAAATTATATTGATTACAACATAAAACAAAATAAATTATGAATCACAAAAAGAGGTTGAAATGTGTTCATAGGGTAATCGAAATTAATTTAAAAATAATTTTTTATGTTTGATGTTTGTCTGTACGGCAAATTGATTTGGGTTCAAAATACCATAATTTCATCAGTTATTCTTCTCGTCTACGCGTATATAAGTATATATTTCTATAAATTAAATTAAAGATCACAAGAAAATTGATAAGATTATTATCTTTCATTTTCTTTTCCAATTCTTCCCATTCCTTCTTTAATTTGGGACGTAAAACATTTTCATTTGTTTCGTTATAATTTTCTTTAAAACTTTTTTTATCACACCATCGAAGATGTCGTTTTTTCTTACTTTTTGTTAAATACGGCGTATTTATATATTAACGAAATTTATTATATATAGGCGATATGGCAACACTTTGTCTTGCATACAGACATACATATATATATATATAAAATTAAATCAAGAGGAAAGATATTTTTACAGAAGAAAATTCAATTAAACATTAAATCAATTTGGTCTTTCTACTATGCGTGTGTGTGTTTGTGTAATTTGATATATTTTAATTAGATAAGCATGTGATTAATTTGTTTAATATTATATGACCCTGTTTACTAGTCTGTGTAAGCTTTTAATAAAAAAAAGTTTATAAGTTAAATCCGATTTATTTATATTAATTGAATTTGATAAATCTGAAAAAAGTTGTAAGTTTTTTTGTCGCTTCCATTCAATGTTATATGGCGCTTAGATTTCATTAAAATGTCATTTCTTTAGACTATATGCCCCATGTTGGGCGCCATATACACTGAATAACTTTAGTTTCGACAGTGTCACAATATTACATAATGGAAAATTTCTCAGTCTAGATGAGAGGATAACATCTGTGTGGCCAAAGCTTTGAAAAGGCTATACGGCACAACTTTTATAGTAAAAACGAAACAGGCTTGTTCTATATAAAATGACATCAGACTAAACATTTAAATTTTTTGTATTTAAATTAAAAAAAAAGTGTGTTGGCTATGAAATATCAAAGGAAAGGATAAAGGAAAGGCTTTGTTGGTGGAAAGGAACACGAATGGAAGCGGTAAACAAAAATATTCCTTCCCGCCTAAGGTCTGATGGCACTCGTTGGAACTTTTGATAAAATTTTCAAAGACATTTTGATATAGTTTTATCAATGGAGTATCAAACATCGTCTTTTACTTCAGGTTGAACTTGGGTTATTGACATATACACTTTCTGTTTTAAAAAACCCCTAAACAAAAAAATCACTTGGTGTCAGATCGCATGAGCTTGATGGCCATCACATCGCCGTTATCGTGAGATAACTCTCCCTTCAAACTTCGTCTTCAACAATTACATTGTTTTCTTCTATGTGTTGCAGGTTGGACCATCCAGTTTAAACCACAAGTCATTCATAGTGACCGTTGTCAGCTGCATTGGAAAAGAAAAAAGTTCCAATCACGCCACCAGCCAAAATTGCAAACTAAACATTGGATGCATGAAAGACGTTAAAAGATCATTCTTAGATTCACAACTAGCTATCCAGTTCGAAATGCTCCTTATCGGGGAATTTACTTGTTGTTGCAGATCCATTCAGTGAACGCATGGCATTGAATTTTTTTATACACAACATTTTGAGTAAAAACTTTGCCGCTTCCTTCTATAAGATTTCCCTGCTCTTTTGTATTATGTATTTGTGTACTTTTATATTTGATTTGGATGTCACTCTGGAAAAACCAAGTTGTCCATCAATCCTACTTTGTTAAAGGTTTGCCCTTTTTATTTATTTATATAGTCGTCACAAAGGAAACTGTCGCCTTCCCAATGTAAAGGGAAAATTGTTGTCAGGAGGAGATAATTCAATTCGTGGAATTGCAATTTCATCTTCTTTTGATCTTGCTGTATAGTGAACGAGTTTTATTAAAGCTCTGTTTCTATTGCTCCAACTTTTAGCTTTAAAGCATGTACCGGCATGTCTTGTGAAGTTATTGTATTTAAAAACTCCTTTGGGAAAATTGTTCTTTCCTCTTCAGTAACTAAAAAATTTACACTGTAATCTACTTTCTCTTCTCCTTCTAATCGACTTGATACGTCGTCTTTAATTTTAAGTGTGTTTCGTTTAAGGGGCACAATATTGCTCCATTGGAAAAATATTTAGATTCCACAGCAGTAAATGTTTTTGCAAAAATTTCCTCTATCATTGATCCTTTGCAAATGAACTCTTCGGGTATTTCAAAATATCTTCTCCAAAATCTCGTGAGCTGGACAATTTACCCAACTCAAATAACCAATTGGCAAAATCTTTATCTTCCCCAGTTATCATATGTGAAGTCAACTTTACTGGGGTTAATGTTGGCCAGAGAGAACACCTTTTTATAGTTTCTTCCATGATGGTAACTCGATTAACATGTAGAAAAACTGGCAGTATTTGCCTAGATCCAGAGGATTACTATATTCCCAATTCTGTTGACTACCTCAAGTGCGATTCCGGGTGTCATTCCAACCTTATTCCAAACAAAGTTTGACATATCTTATCATATTTGCCCCTGCAGATTTCATTCGAATTCTTGATGAGCGTGTGTTGGTTAAAAGTATTAGTAATTTAAATTGAGAGTGATATGTTCTTCTTTACTCTCCTAAAGAAGTCCAGCAATTCCAGTGGAAGCTACCGGTAATACATGTTGTCCCTTTTCTCTTAAAACACTTAATAAAGTGTCAACCAATGCTCGGTTTTCAGAATAACTTTTTTTGCGATGTTCAAAATCCTCATTCATAGCTGATTTGTGTTTATTCTAAAGATTCAAAATGAGTCCTGAATTTCCATATAAGTAAATAAGAGCAAACGTAAGTCTGATTTGTTTTGGCGACCGCAAATCCGCAGCTTCTGTGAGGGCATAATCCCACTCAGTATCATCAGCAAGTAATTTTGTTGTTCTGCAAGCCTCTTTAAATATACCATATAGCACGCCTTCCACAGTTCGTAGACAGTCAAAAGATTTTGCTTCTCTCATATGTAACAAGAGTAGTCTCAAATAAAATTGCTCGGCGTCATTTATCCATAATGTATACATTCTATGTATAAGACAGGATATTGTGTCAAATCTCGTCTTTGATATTGGGGATATCCCTTAACGTTTGCATTAGTTTTCTTCTGAAATTCTTTTGTAAACTGCTTTTTACATTTTACATTTTCCATGCAAGGAGAATTTTGATTCCTCACTTTACATGGACCGTGTATCATATGCTTGACGACAACTTCGTAAAGCTCAAGGTATTTTTCATTGTTTGTGATCCCTTTCCAAATAATTTTATCAATCTCATCAATTCATCTTATCAATTTTATCAGTGGGAACCATTTCTTCTCCGTTTTTATTTTGGTATGGGCTTTGATATCGATACCTGTAAGGTTCCAATTTTATTTGCCTTTATGGCAACAGTATAGAAATATATATTTTTGCGATCCTCGCTTTCAAAACGTAAATATCTAAAATCAGTGCACTCAATGTATAACCTATACATGGTTCAGACTGTGGAATCAGATTCTGGCTGTGTTTCGTTCCGACCACATTGCACGGGATTCTACCATTATTTTTAAATTTTTTGTACGTTTATTTTGCTTTTGTTGATCAATCACAGCGGCTCTTTTTATGGCCATCCATATTACTGCTTTATCACGCTCCGCCACTGTTTGTTGTTCAGCTCTTTTTGTTGTAATTCCAACTACTGTTTTTTTTCGTTCGTTCTATTTTTGCTGTTTCATCTCAGTGGCCCTCTATTCCAAAGTAGTTTGTTTCTAGATTTTATAACCGCATATTGCTTTAACATAATTGCTGATAACAATAGTTTGAATTCTCTAAATAGTGATCATCTTTCTAGATCGTGATTAAGATAAAAACTCTTAAAACATCATGATCGTTTATGTAAACTGTAAGAGCCAAAAAGTAAAAGCCATCCAGCCAGAGAATCTTTCATATAAAATAGTGCAACTGCACAGGAGCGCTTTAGTATATATAAAATCGACTTCGACGACGTCATACATAATTAATTCGACACACATAATATGCGTATCATAAAAATTAAACATAATCAACAATATAAGCATTTTAGTGTATAGCATCCAATAAACAAAAAAATTCGTTACGCACGATAGGGTCAACAAAAAATGTAAAAAATTATACAAAAATATTTTTTAGAGACCAATACCTAAGAAATACAAATAAAAAGATGTTATTTACGGATGTTCGTCTGTCTTATGATATGTTTATGTATATACACCTAGCCCTTGATTAACACGGAACTTGATTCTGATAAAAACTAACTAAAATTATGTAAAAACTGTATGGCGAAAAAAAAACAAAAACAAGAAAAAAAGTAATCAAAAATAAAAGAAGAAAACGAAATTGTTCAGTAGTATACATTTGGTTGTGTTCTAAAAGTGATGATTAAATGATGATTAGTGATGAAAGTAAAAACATTTCGGTTAAGAACTCGCCGAGTTCCTTCCTAACTGGCCATATTCCAGCACTTTCCTAAAAAATCATTTTTATGAATCCCATTTTCAACCTACATATCGAATTTCATCAAATTCGGTTAAGAAATCACCGAGTTCCTTCCTAACGGGCTATATTTCAGAACTTTCCCAAAAAATCATTTTAAAATCCCATTTTCATCTTACATTTCGAATTTCATCAAAATCGGTTAAGAAATCACCGAGTTCCTTCCTAATTGGCCATATTCCAGAACTTTCCCAAAAATCATTTTAAAATCCCATTTTCTTCATACGTATCGAATTTCATCAAAATCGGTTAAGAACTCGCCGAGTTCCTTCCTAATTGGCCATATCCCAGAACTTTATTAAAATTCATTTTAAGTTTAAATCACATGTCGAAATATCCTGTTTTGAAATATCCAGCTTTGTACCTTATCTCGTTTTGTCAAACCCTATTTTGAAATATCCGGTTTTTAAATGATCCAGATCCAATTTAGATGCTAGAATGGTTTTATAACGACGGTGGATTTTTCTAATGTGAGGTGGTGTGCGAATTCAAGCTCAATTTCGATCTAATGAGAATTTAGTTAAAAATTAATGGTCATCTCCTCCGGTCATGGCGACCGAGTGCTATGTGTAATTGCTAATTTACGCTCTATTGGTGTTGCACTTATGCACTAGGAAATCTATTGGTGGTTGACACTTATGAGAAGCGGAGTTAAAATGCTGTATAAGTGCAATATACTTTTTTTAGCAACAGTATTTGGTTGTTAATTGATTGATTGATGGACTGATTGATGGATTGGACTGTAGAATCTAGGCTCATCTCACGGATAAAGCCGGGCAGATTGCACATATCGCACATATACACACAACATGAATATTCTTGCATATTTATTTACATACACTTACACACATCTGTACATTTATAGTGATAGAACGATCCGATTACCTTCACCGTGACTATCGTAACATCAACACAGCTCAATACACTCAAAACTCTAAAATTTATATAAATTAGGTTGAAAACAATTATTTAACACACAAATTAAATGAAATAACCGTTAAGCTGGCAAAATACGTTATTGTAATTATGTACAAGAAAATCTTTACTTTAGCTACAGTATTTAGTTGGTAATTTTTCAAAATTGTGATGTAAGTTATGTTGGTACTAGTATATTCGATAAATCATAGAGTGTAATTGGCTAAAGCACGTGACTGATCTACAAACTTCTCAAATCACATCAATATTTGAATGAATAGTTTATGATGATTTCCGTCATAAACGACACGTGTAAAATGCAAGTATAGTATACAAAATGGTTTCATGTTCACTTCTAATTATTAATTCACAATATGGAGAAAAATCGACTTACTGTTTTTGTTTCTACGGTTTATAGCTAAACAGTGCGCAAAACGGATAAAAATTTACCAGTTATACGATTAAGTGCTTGAAAAGTACTGATTTAGTGATCAAATTAAGTGATCTACAACATCTAATTTTGAGCATCATTTTCTCAGATGATTTGATCAGATTTACTTTTAACAATTTCGATTTATACAATATTTTTTTGGGAACCCAATCCATCGTGCAAAACGAGTGATAAGTGTAAACATACATAAAGTTTGAATTGAAGAATGAAAAATGATGCTGGTAAATGATCTTAAGACGAAAAATAAAAAATAAATTGTTAAAGTTATTTGTTTGTTGTTGCATTGTAATAATCTTTTTCTTATATTATTTATTTCACTGATGATTGGTCGTGGGAATTGTAATTTTTTGTTGTTGTCTTCATCTTTAAGTTTTTTTTATTTTTTATTTTCACATATCGTCTCTTTATGTTATAATGTCGTTGTTGTTTAAGAAAAGAGATATGATGACACAAGAAATATATTGACTTAGTTATTTATGTATAAACTTATTTACAAGAGACGGGTGTAATCAATCACAACATTTCTCATTTATATATTATATATATACGTTTTGTAAAAAATCAACGGATTAATTTTTAAATAAACGGTTTCATCCTCCCGCACGCCAAAAATATAAAATATACTTAAATACAAATAGATAATTTTCAATTACGAATTACCTTCTGGGCTAAACCTGTGACATAAATTATGTTTGTTTTCAATTCGATTTGTATCAAAATCGTTTATTGATTTTTGATTTGCCAGCCAATTGCGAAAAAATATCCTCATCCCCTTGATATGCAATTTAAATTTTGACGATATCCTTAAATATAATCTTTTGATAAATATACACATTACTGAACAAGGCAAATATATCTTATGTCTCCTTCGCTCGTGTAACGATGAGCATAATATTAAAGAAAATTAGCAAGTGAATTGAAAAATTGAATTTTAATTTTCATAAATAAATAAAAAAGAAAAAAAAAATATAGAAGATGAAAAACGGAAAATGATAATCTGATTTTTTCAAATGGAAAGCGAATATAAAATGAAAACGAAAATGTCGATACAAAACTCAAATAAATCAAATCAAGTGAGTGATAATGAGATAACTTTTTAGAGTTGAATGATTACTCTTTAACTCGACACTGACGCTGCGGGATGAGTGAGATAATAAACTTTATATTTTTGTTGTTGTTGCTATTTAAAAACCCTCATCCCGATATTAAAGTGGTATAGACTTAGTGGTATATAAAGATAGACGAGTAGTTTATCTTTAATACCATAAAAATTCTTACTACACACATACACATCAAAAAAAACTTAAGAGAGGATATAAATAGATTAAATATACGTAAAGACGTATAATGGACACATAAAAACCACTTATGGAAATGCCTTTAGAAAAACGATAAGGTACAAGTATATATGAGAAGAGTATATATGGTCGCATATTCGAGATAAGGAAGAAGAACCACACATAAATCTCATGGATTTTTTTTTTATATTTTAAATTTACAATTCATTTGAGTCTCTCTCTTTACTCGTAAATATTTATTCGTTCTTCTTACGGAGGTTTCAGTCTTTCAATATAATAAAATAAAAATTATCATTTTTCAACAATAAAAGATGTGGTCATTAGTGCCTTTGAGCATTAGAAATTAGATAAAAAAAAACAAACATATTACGCTTCTCTTCGAATTGGTTTCTTTACAACTCTTAAGCATCGCTGTATTATGGTTTTTGGTTTATTATATGGGGAATTGCATTTTTGTAACGTTTTAAATTCGTTATCGAATTTTTTTTCGACTTTATGTTTTTTTGTTATTAATGGTAAAATTATTTTCAGAATTTAATTCGAGGTCCCTAATTCGAAAATTTTCTTGAAAAATAAAATTCCATAAAGCTTCGTTTTTTAAAGAATAAGTTGTTCAAGCTTAAATTAACTTTTAAGACACTTAAAGTTTAAAGTCTTTCAAAAAATTATGCTATTCTTAATTCAATATTGCAGCTCGTAATTTACAATTTTTAAAGTTTCCGTTATACGAAGTTTGTTTACTTTGTACTCGACTAAACCAGCTTAAATACTTAGATCAATTAGACAAGTGTACAGAGCTTTAAATTTATTTTAAATGATCAGAACCTTTTTTATAATCAAAAGATCACCAAAACATTTCTTAAAATATAAGTTGAGCGTCAAAAAGCTTTTAAAATTTTGTTCACCGGCTTTAAAGTGTTTGCAACTTTGAATTAAATTTAAAGCTTTCGAAAATGACTAAGAATTTGGAATTTTAGTCGAAAAAATTTTGAATTCTGTTTAGGTAAATTCGGCTCTACTCTACGAAGTTTAAGAAAGAAATTTTGAGAATCTCAAAATATTTTTCTAAACTACGCGAGGCTATACTGTCTAAATTTGAAACTTTTAGAAAAAATCACGAATTCTGTTTAGGTAAATTCGGCCATTTAGAATGGTCAGATGAAATCCAAAAAACATTCACAAATTTTTCTATCATCAAAAAATTTCTTAAAATATAAGTTATGTGTCAAAAAGTTGGTAAAGCTTATAAAGTGTTTTCAACTTTGAATTAAATTTAAAGGATTTGAAATCGACTAAGAACTAAGACTAAGAATTTTAAAGCTTGCAATTTTTGAAGATCTTTAGTTTATCATTCAATACAGTGTGCTTTATAAATGCCTATAGAACATTGAAGTCTTCCAATAAAGCTTAAAAAGAATCTAAAGTATCGGTACTTTTACACTTATGTTTGACCTCTTAAAACTTGCCTAAATAATAAAACTACATGACCATGAAAATCAGAAGCTTTTGTAAATCTTTTCTATTTAATTTTATTGAATGCTTAAAGCTTTCTGGATTTACCTTTTGAAAGTATTTAAAAAACCGCCGACTACAATGTTAGTTTTTCTAAAGTTTAACTACCTTCAGATGACGATAAAATTAAGTTTAAAAAGAGTTTGTAAAGTTGAAAAGCGACCAAAGTGTTTTTCACAAAGTATAAGTTAATCAAATAAAAGCTTTCGACAACTTTATTAACAGTTTATAAAATATTTAAAACATAAATTAATTTAATGCTTTTGATACGAACTAAACTAGTCTATACTATTTTTGGAAGATGGCTAATTTTTTTACAACAGTGCTTCTTAAAAGCTTTGTTTACCATTAAAGATCTAAGTATATAATTCTTAAAGCTTTGTTAAAATATTTGACTTAGATTTCTATGAAATTTAAGCTTTTGGTGAATCTTATTGCTAAAATCGTATCGAATACTTAAAGCTTAAGTAATTTTAAATTCTAAAGTATTTATTAAAGTTTGTAACTTGCAATGCTTTATGTTGATCCTTTTATTTAAAGCTTAAAATTTTGACTGGCATAAGCAGAAATACAAATTTAAAAATTATTTAAGCTTCGAAAGACTTTTAAACTTCATGAATTTTTAAACATACATAATTGATTTAAAAAAGGCTACTGGCAGTTAATACCTTAAAAGCTTAAAAAACCGATGGTACTGTATTTAAAAAATATGGTATTGTATTAGCTTTCAAAAATCATAAGAGCTTTAAGCATATTTTATAATATTATTTAAACTAATAATTAAACTGTCCACTCTAAATTATGCATATTTAAAAGCTTGTTCATGTAAAGTTTAAAATTTCTTTTATGGTTTTATTTTGAAAAGCTTACAATTAAAGCTGTTAGTATTTTTAAAATATAGCTAATACGATGTCTATACAATTTTTAGTATTTAAGGGATACAATTTTTAGTATTTAAGGGAGTTTTAAAGCCTGAAAAGCTTAACATTTTTTTAATTATTTTAAAAGCTTCCACAAAGTTATCAGGCAGAATTTATAAAGTATTCATAACTCATAAATAAATTTTAAGCTTTCAGCTTTGAAGGAATTATAAATAATAGTTTATTTATAAATAATTGATTTTAAAAAATTAAAAATAGTTGATGCTTCTTAAAAGCTTGAAAATGATTTGGCTTGTATTTTTAATTTAACTTAATTGCGAAGCAAAGTTTAAGTTTAAATTGAAAGCTTTCACAATATTTTTAAGTAGATTATAAAAATTTAAATTTGTAATTAAGCTTTAAGCTTTTAATGTTGACTCAGTGCAATTAGCCGAACTATAATGTTTTCGTGAATCCTATTACTAAAAGCTTAATCAATTTACAATTCGAAAACATTTATTAAAGCTCATAAAATCCACCTTCTATTGGACGATTTTGAAAGTTTAATTGAATTTTTTGATTGCGCTACTAAAATAATGTGAATTTTCGGCTTACTAATTGGAGAGGTCATGGCCACTATTCGTTGAAATTTGTAGCATTTTTGAATAATTTTCCAATTTCAATATGTAAAATCACTCTTTCTCCTAAAACCTTCTTGGATTTTGGAATCACATTTTCCAAAATTTTACATAAAGTGATGATTTGTTACTGACATATTTAGCAAGTGACAAAAGACGAAAGTGTCATAACCATAATTTAGATCATGAAAATATGAATTCATTTTCTAACCGTTTCAAATCGATTACGATTGGAATATATCGAATATTTTTTTGTCAATATTTGTCCATAAAAAAATTGTATCAAATAAATAAATTTACCATTTGTTGCCGGCAAAAAACCTACACATTAAAATACATTAAATATCTGGAGGATATATGAAATCATATATCCTCAAGATATTTAAATAAATGTTCAAATTTTCTCCAAATGTCAATACTAATACAGATAGATAAATATCTGTAGTTTTCCATTTGTATATATACAGGGTGACTTGGAAAACTAGTGACTCTATACATATATCTTGTTCAAGAAAGTATTGAATAATTCCAATCTAAAGGACATAAGGTAATTTGAAGGTTACTGAAAACTTGGGAAAACTTACATTTGGCTTGGTACCCCAAATCTTGATGTATGTATCTGTCACATTTTAAATATCTTACCTTGTAAATACGAACAAACATTTCTAGAACCAACAAACGCAACATTATTTCATTGCATATCAATAACGGCACAAAATGGCAATCAAATATTTATTTATCGTTACGAGTTGTGTACTATATTTAGCCCTAGCATACAACACACGATAAACGAATGTTATATACATTTTGACTGTTGTTATATCAATCTATCTCCGAATCCCAATAAAATTCTATGGACCACAAAAAAAAAAAAAAAAATTAATGGCCATCTGTACAGATCCACATGGTGTGTACACAGAGAATTATTAAAATGAGATTACAACAAAAAACTGTACATGGTTGATGATAATGGTCGGAAAGACGACAGCAATTTATCCGGATTTAAGGATTCCAAAATTAGAAGGGAAAAAAAACTCATAACGAAAGGAACAATAAAAATCTAATGTGATAATTCTAATGTTTACTTTCTCTCAATCTGAATCAGTATGTGTATGTTATGTATATATGTATGTTTAGATGGGACAGGATAGATCCTTTTTTTTTTTAATCTTTCAACATGAAAAATAATTATTTATTTAGATAATCTGACACTAAAGACCGATAAATATATCCTTAATTGAACCAAATAATTGTAGACCATTTACCATAATAGATTTGTCTCACACAGGGATTATCACCTATCATACGAGGCCACCGTTAAAATCTATATCGATATTAAATTAATTTTTCCTATATACAATGAACCTCCCTCTCCTTTTCGAGTGACATTTAATACAACGAAAATAAAATTCGTGAAAAATTCGTCTAAAAACCAAACCAAAATTATTTTATTTGGTACAAATATCATCAGGTGTCAGTTTCGACTATAGAATAAATGATGCTACTAACAACAACAAAAGACGTTAAAGGATTTTCCCTAAATTTTCCTGTATTTTATTTAATTCTATTTAATTTTTTTTTGTGGGGTCAAAATTACGTGTCGAATGGAAATTTTTTTAGCTAGCTCTCGTGATACTATCGTTGTCGTTCAGGATACGATGCAAGGAGTACGTTTATAAGAAAATTTATGATAATCGATTAGAAAATGAGAGATGGGAAATAAAATTGTTTTTAAAACGATTGATGGATGGGTCGCACACGCTTTTTGTTTATGTTTGGTTGATGATCAAAAAAGGACATTATACGGATATTGCCTCTAATATGTGTAACCCAGAGATGGGATAAAGATTGTAATTTTTTTTTTGTGGTGATTGCTATCTTGGGAAATTGTGTGTATGTGTGTGGCTCTGTAATAATTGATACTCCTATATTTTCTATATTTTTGACAGTAAACAAAGCTCTTGAATGTTTGCATAGTCTTCGAATGATGTTGAATGTGCCACCGGACTGTATTATTTTTTGGAATGGGTGGCAGAGGATTATCGTTTATATTGACTAAACAAGATTCAGACTTCAGCAGTTCACGTTTTTCAACCAAGACCTTAAATAGCCAGCAGTAACACGAGCTGTGCTGATTCAAGACTATGATATACTGTTATGCTTTTTAAAAATTTGGTTAGACTTAATCATTTAATTTAAAGTTAGTTAAGCCAGATTGTTAAGAAAACTCTAGTTTCATTATTAAAACTTTTGTAACATCTGGGAATCAAAAACTAAATTCTGAAGTTCCATAGACCGATGATATATAGGTCTAAGTGAATTTGTTTTAGACTTAATTGAGTTAGCAAAATGTTCAAAAGTACCATAAGTAAATTTAAATTTTTGCAAATTTTAGTTTTTAATTTAAATTTAGCTCCAGTACTAAAAATCGATAATATGACTGAGACTTGATGATATGTGACTTAAAGTTCGTTAAGTAAGTCAACATTTTGTCTAAACGGCTTAAGCTTAAAGTAACAGCATAATATAGAAATTAAACCAAAATAAATTTACCTGAACTCTAGTTCTAAAAATAGAGAATGTTATCATCTATTTGACTTAAGTTTAAACGTGGCTTAAGTTAAATGTTTAATAGTAACTTGATAATATGTGACTGTATTATTTAGTTAAATGTTAGTTTTTAGATAGTTTTTATTTTTATATTTTTAAATTTAGCTAAGCTCCTGTACTAAAAATCGATAATATAACTTCTGCTTGAAGATATTTGACTTAAAGTTCCTATAGTAAGTACACATTTTTCTAAACGGCTTAAGCTTTACGTTTAAGGTTGCTACCATTATATAGAATTTAAATTCAAATGAATTTACCTGATCTCTAATACTAAAAATAGATGATACGACTTAAGTTCAGTACTTGAACTCTAGTACTAGAAATAGAAAAAATAGAAAATATTATCTATTTGACTTAAGTTTAAAAGCGGCTTACGCTAAATGTTTAAAAGTAACATAATAATATGTGACTGTATTATTTAGTTGAATTTTAGTTTTTATTTTAAATTTAGCTAAAGTGTTGTACTAAAAATCGATAATGTAACTTAGGCGTGAAGATATATGATTTACATTTCATTTAGTAAGTTAACATTTATCTGAACGGCTTAAGCTTTACTTTAAAGATTTTAACAATTATATATGAATTTAAATCAAAATAAATTTACCTGAACTCTAGTTCTAGAAATATATGTTTTTATTTATGACTTAAGTTTAAACGCGGCTTAAGCTAAATGTTTAAAAGTAATTAAACTAAGCTCTAGTACTAAAAATCGAATTTCGTTTCCTTAATTTAAACTTATCTAAATGGCTTAAGCTAGGCGTCTAACAATTAATAAAAAGTGACATTATCACTTAAGTAAACTTTTTATTTTGATTTGAATTGAAATTAGTTAAGTTGTTGTACTAAAAATATATTTTGCTGAACTTAAAATTAGCTTGCTTAGCTAATCTTATAGTTATTTGTTTTAACCTATTAGTTTTGACTTAAAACTTATTAGTTTCAACCGACTTTATAGTACTAAAAATTGACTTAAACTAAGTTATACATGACTTTAAGTTAGTTTAGTTAAAATTTAAACTTAAATTTAAATTTAAGATTGAGACCATAATATTTTGTTTTTTGTTTTAAATTTAAATGAATTTAGTTTAGTTCAAATACTTAATATAAAAATAGATAATGCGACCTATGCTTGATGACATCTGACTTAAAGTTTAAAAAACGTTAGCTCTACCTTTTCGATTGATGAAATTAAATTTGATCATATATTACTTAAAATTGCTCCAGTTAGCTTAATTGGCCTAAACTGTTTAATATTTAAATAAATTTTGCTTAGCTCTAGTACTAAAAATAAGCATTTTAACTTGAGGTTCCAGACTCAAATGATACTAAGTTAGTTTACATTTATCTTAGCAAACATTTAATTGAACTTTTTCTTCTAAACTTTAATATATAGTTAACCTTTAGTACTAAAATATATAGCGGGTTTTAAATTTGATAGTACATGACTTACCTAAAGTCTGTTAGTTTAAATGGTTTTAGTTAAATTAAAAATAAATATTTTTATTTACGTTTCTAGCATATTAAGGCTAGTTTGATTAGTTAAAATTGTGGCTTAAGCCACAGTAGAGACAATAGTAAGAAAAAGTAAGACAAATTTTAGCAATTTTAGGTCATTGATAGTATAAGCCTAGAAGAGCTTTAGCTGAAGTTTTCATATTGAAGTTTTCCATTAAAATTAAATTCTTAATTTGCCAAAAAATTTTGAATTTAAATATTAATCTCTAGCACTAAAAAGAAATAGCGAGATTAAGTATGACTTAAATTTACGTAAAAGTTTTAGATTTAGCTAATAATATGTGGCAGTGACTTCTTGTTTTAAGTTTAAATGAATATAGTTGTGCTTTAGTACTAAATATATCGAAAACAAATGAATAAGAGGCAATTTGATTTAGTGCAGCTAACATTGGAGACATTAAAATTAGTACTGGCAACCTAGACCTAAAAATAACCTAAAAATCGGTCTTTTGGTATCGCTAAATAGTATCTATATATATGTAAGCCACTGGTCGATTTCGCAAATGCTGCACTTGACAATCAAATATAGAAGAGCCACGATTTATGATGATCGAAAATATTAAATAGTAATTTAACATAAAAGTTTTTTTTACTACCTCAGCTATCTTAAGATCTTAAATAATACTTAAGATATTAAAATATTCTCAATGACCTTACAAAACAAACGATTATATTATTTCACAATTCTTTCAAATCAAAATAATTTATTACAAAAAGTGTCTTAAGAATTCATACCATATTTATTATTGTGTGTCTTCTTAGACACAAATATCCTTGATTTACAGATACCGCCCTTTCATGGAAAACAAAATAAATTGTTTTACCATTTTCTCCAAATCCACACACACACACCCAAAGAAAATTTATTCCTTTTGTTGTAATTTGTTTTTGCCTCTTATTTGTTTTTGTTGTTGACTCGAAATGCGGAAACAAAACAAAAATACTTTAAGGATTGTTTCTAAGTGGAATTTAACGGACAAAAATAAAAATTGTGGTGGTTATTCTAATAATATTTGGAATAAATCGATTTGTTGGCCCTTCCAACAATATTTTGAACAGGAAAACGATATGAACTACTTAACGTGGCGAATCGAAATTATTTAATTTTTGTTCAAATCGATTTTTTCGTTAACTGTTGTTGGTAGAAACTAATTTTCCAATTGAATTGTTCAGTTATGTTAGTTCAACAATACGTAATTTTAGTTTACCGTTGGCCAGGGGCTAATCAAAAGTAATGAGTGTATTTTTAGCTAATGGTTTTCAGTGGGTTGTTACTAGTGCTGAAATTGTATACTGTCATCCTTTTAGATGTGTTCAAATACTCCTCGGTCCTAAAATCTTCAATGTCTGCATGTATCAGAATTTGCTTTTGTGCTTATTATTTTAATTTAAACTCAAACCTGACCAAGTTTATTATTTTTGCTATATACTGCTAAAGTTATGATTAGGTTTCCTAATACATGGCCAATGCCTGTTCGTAATATTTTTTTACATGCATAATCATCGAATGTGTTCCTTTATCTTTGATTTAAATTTACCTTATTACTTTACCAGACACCATTGTAGTAAACGCATTGACAGAAGTAGAATAATTAACTATTACTATTCATTATTCTTATCTCTCTCAAAAAGGTAAAAAAAAAACATTCGACCTCAAATTATGTATCGCTAAATATTAAAAAGGGTCTTCACCGCATAATTTTCATTATCATATAGTAGATAATGCCATGGTCCTAGATAATAGCATCCGGCGTGTATATATTATATTAAATTACCCTTTACCAACTTCCTATGTTACATACATATATTTTTAAAATTAATTTATGCATGAAACCCATTTTTATCCTGTTTAATTATTAAAATTAACAACAAAAACCTTTAAAGAGTATTAATTTAATTTCGTAATTTTACTGGTGAATTCACTAAAGACTTATAAAAGTTCAGAAACACAAATTACCCAACAAACAAAAAAAATTATAATAATAATAATAATAATTTTAATTAACTCAAAAGACGTTGAAAAAATGGAAGGCAACGTCATCGGGAAGGGAAAATATTATAATGAAAATGAAACGACAGACAAACGTCAATTAATTTTGATATTTTTTTTTTTGTAAGAGTTATTCGTATATAACACTTACATACTACCGAAAAATATAATTTTGAGCCCACAATACTAATTACAACCCTATATACATTTTGTAAAACGATGACAACAAACAGGAAAATGTTTCATTTAAAATTAATAAAATATTAATAAAAAAAAAAAAGTTTTTTCCAACTTTACATCATGTTGGTTCGATGGGCGCGCAATTTTTTTATGTCTGTTAAAAGTTAAATTCGCATTTGTAATCGACCAAGAAAGGGTTGGTGGTGTAATTTTGAGTAAATATCGAAATGATATCAAAAACATAACCCTATTTTTTTTGGGTAAATATTTTACAGTTAATGTATGTATGTATACGTCTTAATATTTAATTTAACGTCTTATGTGACTTTTATGTGTATTTATACAATATGAAGAAAGAATGGAATGTAATTTCTTTTTAAAAGCTCCAAAATGTCGAAACAAAAGAAGACTACAATGGGAAAATGTATAAGAAAATAAAAAAAAAACAAAACATGAAAATGATTTCTTTTTAACATTTTAATTTGATTTCCAGTTTATGTACATTTATATATATATATTTCTGCCGCATGTAAAATGTTAGTTTTCGTAATTGTTGAGCGCACGATGCTTAATGGGATATAATGTTATTATGACTTTTGCGATACGATCCATCCATATACCCAAACCGTACCACCAAAGTAATATTATAATAATTTCTGTTGTATGTACATTTAAATACAGCAATTATCATTTTAACTTTAACTTTTTGTGTTTTGTGCCAGTTAAATTGTTTGGAATTTAAATTTTTTAAGAAAATCATTCTCTGTCGAATGTCAGTTATTTATTCGTTCGTCTGTTGTTTTTTTTGTGTGTTTCAATCTTCTCGACAGATTGTGGTGCGGTTGAATAAGTTTGGAAAATTGAATTGATGAGGCGAACGAGCATGATCAATTAACTGTCAAGATGATTTGATTGTTTTATTTTGAACAGTCGTTAAAACAAATTATAGTTCGGACGAAGTGTGAGGATGTTATTTTTGGGATATTTTTATAGTAGTTTTGGTGATTTATTTTTACGGATGAACGAATTCTGAATATTTGACTTAAGAACTAAATTAATACAAAAATGGCCTATATTTGTTTTATAATTTTATTAAATTTTAAAAAATTTGTAATATTAAATTTAACTTTTTCGGTAGTAAAAGTTTAATTTTTGGAAAAACTCCTGAATTTATAAGTAGAAATTCAAATTTCTAAAGCTTTATTGAAGTTTTTCAAAATTTACATACTCTTTTTTTTCCTTTACTCCAAGTAGAGCTAATGACTTCCTTAAACGCAACCGCCAACGGACCCATAAAATACGCAATTTATCGCCAAAGATTTTAGTCAGTATCTGAAACTTTTAGTCAATACTCAAGGTATGTTCGTCTCCGCTTTGGTATATTTGGTATAACACGAATTATTATTTTGATAAATTTGTTTAGAAATGTCAAATATGATTTGTCAAATTTTAAAATTTTAAATTTTAAAATTTTTTTTAGAATTAAAAGTGTTTTTAAAATTTTAACGTTATATAAATTTTAAAATTTCACTCAAATTTGTAGAAACCCTAAAATTTTAGCGGAGTAAACCTTAATTTTCCAAGTTACTTAGACAGCAATTAAAAACAAACAAAAGTTTCTGAAATTTTAAAAATGTAATCTTTCAAATATCCTGAACACTTATTACCTAAACTAATTTTATACTATTTAGAGTATCTAAGCTCCGAAAATTATTACCATAAATTTCCAAATTTCAGAAAATTTGATTCTTAACTCTATCTACATTTTACAAATGTAGGTTACATTTTTTAAAATCTTAAAACTCTTTTAAAGTTTCATTGTTCATATATCTTTCCACAATTAAATTTTTACTCAACTCTCAGAAATTCACAAATTAGTTTAATGTAAGTTTAGAAATTTTAGCAAAATTTCTGAATTTTCATGTTAAATACTTGTGAAACTACAAAACTGACCACAATTAAGTAAAATAATCGAAGTACTCTCGTTATTCAAATAAATCTGTTTCTGAATCCTCGACGTTGTAAAATTTTAAACACTGAATTTTTTAAACTTCCAATAACAAAGAATAAAAAGGGAGATCATTTAAATTTCTCGAATTTAAAATTTGAAACCATGAATTATACAATTTTCTAAATTAGGAGGAAATAAAAATTATAATAAATTCTTTCAAATATTTCAAATTGTAAATGTCAAGAATATTTTTGTAATTTATTAAAACTGTTTTAAATTGATTCGGACAGTTAAACATTTTAAAAATATTATATTTTAAAAATTTCAAATTGTTTTAAAATCGAAATTGGATAATTTTTATTTATCTTAAATTTGAATCATTTCGGTAGATCCTACATAAGTAATGTATATATTTTAAAAATGCGTACAAAACTAATTTTGTTATACAATTTTTTGTATTATTATCAAAATTTTCCGCCAAAATTTTAAATTTTAGTTGAAGCTTTTTAAACATATTTTTACATGTTTTAAATTGTTAAAAATTGAAAAATTTTATATCGAAAAATAATTCATAATTTCTAGAAAATTTTATTTTTAGTAGAAATGTTTAACATTTTACTTTTAAATTTCTTTACTGTTAACTTTTTGAGGCAACAAAAACTAAAAATTATAAAAAAAAATTTGATGCAAATTTAAAATGAAAGGATTAGTAACCACTTTCTAAAACTTTAAGATCGAATCAAGTTTCTTATTCTGGAGTAAGGAGGTTTCAAGTTCAATAAAAACAGTTTATATTAACATGAATAATAGCTTTTAATTCTCAGTAATTGTAAAATTCTAAATTATTCTAAATATTTTTTTTATACAAAATTTAAAAATAAACATCTCTAATAATTTTCCAACTAACTAATATGAATTTTGAATTTCTAAAAATTGTATTGGTTGCAAAATTTAGTTGGAAATTGTAAATTAAGTTTAAACAATTTTGAAATTTTATTCAAATTTAGGCAAAACGTTTTTTTAATTTTACCGAAAAAATATTTAGATCAATTCAAGTTTCCAAATACCGACTATCCCCAAAAATTTATTAAAGTTCTCTGATTATTTTAAAAACTATTAAAATTCTCTTAAAAATTCAATTTTCGTTATATCTTTCCATAATCAAAATATTACACAATTTTCAAAACTTTCCAAATTAGTTTGGTCCAGAAATGGTACAGAAATTTTAGTAATATTTTTAAATTTTAATGTTTTAATACTTGTTAAATTTTAAAACTGTCCATGTTTTATTATATGTCCATGTTTTAAATTATGAAAATACTCTCGTTATTCGAGAAATATTGAAATATTTGAAATATTTGAAGAAATTTGAAGGATTAAATCAGTTTTTGTAAATAAAATTTTCAAAAATTCCAATTTTTTATAACAAAGTTTCAATTTTTATTAATTTCACTTTTACAAAAGATGACTTAAATTTCTAAAATTTTAAAATATTAATAAACATTTAGTTTTGTGGTTGAAACACGTTATAATGATTAAAATCCAATTAAAAATTTAAAATCATAAATTATAAATTTTTCTGAATTAGAATGAGTCTAAAACTATAATATATTCTTTGAAATATTTTAAAATTCAAATGTCAAGAATTTTTTGAAATGAATTATAAATTTATTAAACAATTACAATTATTGAAATATCGTATTTTCAAAATTTTAATTTGTTTTAAAAATTGAAATTGGAGAATATCTTAAATTTCAAAAATTTTACGTAGATCTCATGATTATAGATTTTAATAATGCGTTCAAAATTATTTTTCCTTATAAAATTGTTGTATTATTTCCAGAATTTCATTGTTAAAATTCTAAAGACGACATTTTTAAATTTTGATCGAAATTTTTTGATTACTACAAATTTTAGTAGTGGTTATTAGAAAATTCTAATTTTAGTACAAATCTGAAACACTTTACTAAAAAATCTTGTTTCTCATAACCTTTTAGCAAAAATTTAAAAAAAAGGATTAGTAACCGTCTTTTTAGCTTTAATTTCGAATCAAAATTCTTATTCTAGAAACTAGCTTTTCAAGTAACTTTTAATACTTACAGTGATTCAATCTCCGCAGCTTTAGGTACTGAGATTGTCATTTGAAAACACAAATAAATTAGTTGCTCAATATATTAAAATTCAAAGTAAGTAGCTCAAAATGAAAAAACTGTCTTTAACTATAAATTATATAAAATTAGCAGTTATTTACGTTTGAGCAACTTTTGAGTCACAATATCATTCTAAATATAGTTGCTCAAATTGCATCTACTTTCAGAGGTTCTTTTTACTGTTCTTATATGATAGTATATAAACAAAATTCTAATTTGAAAGAGTTCTTTGTTACATACATCAAGCCTACATGTATATATATATATATATATATATATATATATATATATTGAGCAATTCATTTCATTTTACCTCCACGATAACTTTTACCAGTGTTGAATGACTCGAAAACTAAAAATAACAAAAAAATTGAAGCAAAAAAGTCGATAACAAATTGTGATACGCGAAATTATATATAAAAATAACTTAATGCCATATATGATAACTGATGATGATGATCATGACGATGATAAAATCATCATTCACAATTGATTTCAATGTAATTTATGTTTTTTTTATTGATGACAAAAAGAAAAATTGAATGTATATATTGGAAAATAAGAAAAGGGGTTTTCCCATATTTGGCATCCAACTATATATACCTACACCACAATATATCGAAGAGCACGTATATGAAAGAGCAATGTGACACAATGTCGTACATAGTAAACCGCAGATTGTATATGGGAACATAAAATATGGACGATAAATTTTCCGATGCAATGTCGCAAAGTCGCTGCTCTATTTATATACGCAAAACCGATAAGACTTAAATTATCTGTATATAATACGGTATGATACCACCCGTCGAGCTTGTATAGCTATTTGTTAAACCATTTTCTTCGCCTCTCCGCACCGATCAATTTCAATATTCAAAATTAAATTATTTATTTTTCGAATTGAATCGAATCGAATATTGATTGGTTTTTGTTTTGTATGTACCCCTACATTCCACCCTTAACCCCCTCTTCTTTTTTTTATTTTATTTTTTTTTATATATTTTTGATATTTTAGTCTGCAAGAAATGTGTATCGTACTAGAATAGCGAGTTAGATACAAACCTTCAGTTTTGCTATATAGAATGATGATGAGTAGGGCTGGTAAGACGTTCTGCTATTTGTTACACACCATCCATATTATAGCAGATAGATAGCAAACCGAATGGTAATAGTATTATAATAATAAAGGAGATATCAATTTATTTATTTATTTTCGTAACTCTCGCAAACAAAATAAACTATTAAGTTCGTATCGAGAGAAATTGATAACTTAATTCGACTAATAAAATTTGATTATCAATCCTTCTTCGGTTCGTATACACGCTCAACGATAGTATGATAGGCTTGTGTATTTCCTTTTATATTTCATTTTTGTTATCCTATTAGCAATAATAACATTTAAAATTACAGCGATTATTAATTTTCTTTTGCCAAAGGCCATAACTGGCACGACTTGTGCCCGTTTGAATGTTAGGGTTTTGGGAACATTTTAATCATCTAACATTTCAAACTTCTGTCAAACTATAAATCTGGTCAATCTGTTTTCAAACTTCGTTCAAACTGGATTTTATCGTTTCCCTCCTAATCATATTTTTCTAAGAGAATTTAAAGGTGAATTTGAAACAAAAAAAATTAGTTGGAGTATTCAAACTGGACTTAATCCATTCAAATTGCATTTGAAAACATTTTTGTAAGCTTGCGAAAATCACAAAATATGTGTATTTTTAAAAGTCACAAATGATTCTGGAGAATTTCAGTAGTTTTCACTTCAATCCTCTTTCAAACTTAGTTCAACTTCTTTTCAAACTAATTTACAAATTGTTTGAATTAAAGTTGTGTTATGATTATTTATAATTTTAAGTATAATTAGGTAGTTGTTACCTCTCCGACAACACAGGTCGTAGTAAACCAACGAAAATTAAGACATTTTATTCGGTGACACGGCACATGAAAACGTCTACAGTAACACATGCAGATATTTTCTTGTGTATACACAAATGTTTTGAAGACAAATAAATTTGAATGAAATTTGATAAAAAAAAACGAAATTGTGGTTTATTTAACCGCATATCAACAAAATGCGGGTTATCCTCTGGTGACATGATGATGATGATGACGGCGGCGGTTTTTTACGTATATATCTCAAATTTAATTCGTTACGACGTTACCATGGAATATTTATGTATTTATGGGTTAAAATCACAATTATGAATCATAAGCCATGAAATAAAGTAACAAATCTTTGGAGGAAAATTCTATCATGCGTGTAAACAATCATAATAAGTCATAAAAATTCATTATTGCGCGATAATCGAGTAACAATGTTGTGTTTACTCGTAGATATTGGATTTATATTTATATTTTTTTTTATATACGATATGCATACAGACGTATCGTGGAATTTCGAATGGAATGAACACAAAAATTTTGTATATTTTCAAATAATCGATAAGCCATGACAACAAATTTATGGTGGCGTAATCAAATAACTTATATTACTATAAGGGAAATCGTGAACATTTCCATAGTAAATGCTAACGACAACATGATTTCGTTCAATTTTGTTTCGGATAAAAATTCTAGATGGCATACCAAACGTTTTTAACGAGAACAATAGATGGCACGTCAACCAATTTTTTTATTTTTTATTTTTTCATAAAATTTCATAACAGCTGTCATTAATGGTACTATTGTTGTTATTTCAAAGTGTAGCGTCTCACGTCTGTGAAGTGAATAATAATAATTTGTTTTGTGAATTAAAAGTGTTGTATATTTTGTTTTATAAAAACCTTTCATAAATTATAAAATAACATAAATAAATAAGTTATTTTAAAATAACATAAATATAAAGTGCTTGTTTTATCAAAATGCCGCTGAAGTGTTTTAATTGTTCAGCGAAGATTGGTTTGCATTCGTAAGTAGTAATTGATGCGAAAGATAGCTAAAACATAATTATTCATCACTTTAGATGCTAATTAACACAATATAAATATGTTGTTTGTTTTAAATTTATTAAAATGTAAAGTTTAACCTATAAAAAAGTGATTTTATACCACCAAGCAATTGGACTATTCGAATTAGTAGCTAATTTTAGATAAATTTTGCATATATTTTCGGTTAAAGGTTTTATTTTTACAATTTATATTGCCTCAAGCGTATACTGAATAAAAGAGCTGATTGTACCCTTTTAATTTATAGCGCACCATCATCTGAAGATTACAGGAAAATTTGGCGAGATATTGTTCCAAATGTCAAAGCTAATGAATTGGATTATCCTTCATTTAAACTTTGTTCCAAACATTTCGAGGAAAAATATTTAACCACTGGTAATCATCTTACAAGAAATGCGGTACCTTCGAAATTTGTTTTGGACAATGACATGTGGTAAGTTAAACCAACATTTCTTTTTAATGTAATTATGTTAAAGCTTGTAATAATAAAATTGTTATATTTGCGCCTAGGTATACTATTGAATATGATGAGGATGCGACATTAAATGTTCCTACTGAAATAATTAACTATAAAAAGCCAGAATGTAATAAAATTTCATGTAATGATAACACAACAAACTTAGAAAACGAACCACCAAATTACCCTTCAACGTCAGCCATGAATACGCCACCGAATTATCCTTCAACGTCAATCACGACGTCACCACCAATCAAAAAAGCAAAAAGTGGAAATATTCTACCAACAACACCGCAATCAAGTGATGCCATTAGCCGTCAGTTCAGATATACTGGAGACATTGATGCATCTTACAATTACACACCACGTACTTCAAAGCGAGCTATATCCAAATTGAAAGAGGAAATTGGGAAAACTCGAAAATTAAACAAGGCTCTTGTCACAAAATGTAATCGTTATCAAAAAAAGGTACAAGATTTCGAAAATTTCATGAAGAGGTTAGAGAAAGAAGGGATTATTAGTGGAGGATCGCGTGATACATTAAATGTAAGAAAATTATTTTAATTAAGCGCTTTACCCACAGGAAATCAAAAAGAAAAATTGGATGAAAAATACTTAATACGGTTTTAATTTTTAGTTTTCTTACGGGCAAAGCACTTTAAAATCAAACATTTATTTATTTGATATATTATTGTATATATTTATATACATATATACAATATATTGTATATATTCAAGTATATTAAATATATATTTGATTGTATATACCTTATGTTATTTGCTATATTAATTGTCAATACTAAAATATTTATAATTATTTTTTTAATTTATTAGGACATAAGCCAAGAACAATCATTTATTTATGAATTAAAATCCGGTGTAAAATTTGGCAAATATACACCGAAGTTGCGTCAGTTTGCGATGACCATGTCATTTTTTTCAACTGCTGGTTATGAGCATCTTCGGCAATTTTTTATTAAAAGTATCAAACTACCACATATAAGGACCATAAGACAATGGTACCAGAACTCAACAGGCAGTCCTGGTATTACAATACAAGCCGTGGAACATTTGCGGCAAAAAATCCAAACAGAGAATAAAGATATCTATTTCTCCATAATGATGGACGAAATGTCAATCAAAAAATGTATTGATTGGGACAATAAAAATAAGGAGTTTGTGGGGTTTGTTAATTATGGCGCAGGGTGTTTGGATGATAATGTAGATGATGAACAAACACAGGCATCTAATGTGTTAGTGTTCTTCATTTGTGCTATAAATTTAAAATTTAAAATACCTATTGCATATTTTTTTATTAATTCCTTAAATGCAGCAGACCGAGCACATATAATAAAATTTGTCATATCCCACTTACGCGAGGAGTGTAATGCGAACATTATAACGTTAACATTTGACGGGCTTAAGGCAAATTTTAGTATGGTCAAATTGTTAGGAGCCGAATTACCACAAAAGCCTTATTTTTATGTCGAACCTAGTGATCAAAAAATTTTTATTTATTTGGATAATTGTCACATGATTAAACTTATACGTAATCATTTCAAATTAAAACGTACATTTTATACAAAAAATGACGATAAAATTGAATGGCATTACATTGAAAAACTAAATAATATTCAAACTGAAAGCGGACTTGCACTTGCACCAAGAATTAATGCCACACATATAAAGTTTGAAAATTCTATAATGCGGGTAAAATATGCAGTGCAAGTGTTTAGTCGCAGTGTAGCAAACGCATTAGAATATTTAAGCCAAACCGATCCAATATTTAAGGATTGTATGCCTACTGTTAAATTTTTACTAATTATTAATGATTGTTTTGATATTTTTAATAGTAATAGTTTAATGGCAAAATATTATTTTAAACGACCTCTCTCTAAATCGACACACGAAACTTTTTTTAAAAATTTAGAATATTTAAAACAAACTATCAATGAATTAAAATATGTTAACAAATATCATCAAAAATTAAATGTAATACAAAGTAATTTCAATACAGGATTTTTAGGTTTTTTAATAAATTCCGAAAGTCTAAAAATTATGTACAATGAATTAATTGTAAATGATAAATTAGATTATTTGTTAACATATAAGTTTAGCCAGGATCACTTAGAGTTGTTTTTTGGGTTGATTCGTTATCGAACTGGCCGAAACGACAATCCAACATGCAAACAATTTATAGCATCCTATAAACGGCTAGTTGTTAATAAATCTATAAAAGCGCAAGGTACGGGTAATGTTTCCTTGCCAGAAATATTAACTATTTCATCCAGCCGAAAGACAAATCAATTAAATTTAAATGATGATGTTGTATTAGATTTAATTGAAGTCGAGCTGGATGAATACTCGTGTGATATAATAACGTATTTAGCTGGGTATATTGAAGCCAAACAATTGCCTAAATTTTTAAAATGTAAGGAATGTCTCCAAATTTTAAATAAAAGTGCACGGTTGGAGCTAAATCTAGGTTTATTTAATTTAAAAAAATGGGGTAAATTAATGACCCCATCATTAAATACATACAAAATTTTAGTCGAATGTGAGAAAATTTTTAAAAGTAGTGTTAATATTAATGTAAAATTAGAATATAGTAAGTTAGTTTTACGATCAATACAAAATATTAGTTTAATCGATTTAATTTTTATAGATAATAGCAATCACTTATACTCTAGATTTAATATTAATGATATAGAAAATCATTTTTACGTGTTAATTAAAACTATCATAAATATATATTATAAAATAAGATTTTTTCATTTTGCAAAACAAGAGAATTTAAAAAAAATTGGTGTAAGAAAAAAATTAACGAAGTTAATTCATTTTAATGAAATGAAATAATTAAAAAAAAATAAAATTTGGTTTTATTTATTTATTATTGTATATAAATATAAGCCCATGTACTCCAATCCCGATTATAAAATTTAAAATTTTTTTTTTAGATTTAAAATTTTTGTTTCGTTAATAATTCGTTCAATATAAAAAACTGTAGATAAAAAAATGTAAACATTTCGTTCAACTACTCTAGTGCCATCTACTATTTTTATCCCAACTAATATCATGTTGGCACATAAAATCGACGCGATTTCCCTTATAGTAATATAAGTTATTTGGGCGTAATACATGTTCACAGCTGGCATGTATCGCGCATTTATTTATTTTAGTCGAACCAAGTTACAATAAATGAAAAAAATTGGTTTAAATTCAAACTCACTGTAATAGTCTTCTACATGTTACGAGGTTTGCACACATGTTAACGCATTACGACTATCGTCGTAAAATATCCGCCAAGTCATATAGTCGTTACTGCATGATTTATTACTAAACTAAAAATTATAATGTATTGCGCACATAACAGCATTATATGAGATTGTATTATGAGAATCAACACTAATTTAAAAATACAAGCATAAAAATAAAATAAAAATTAAATTATTGTGTAAGACATGGTAAAACTTTAAAAAATCTTTGATTAATATTGCGATAGATGGATGATATGCACGAGGAATTAAAATGATTATTTGATTAACTCGTGTTCCACGGAGTGTATAAAAGTCAAAATCCGGTTAAAAATCCTTTCAAACCAAATCAAAATCGTTTCAAACCAATTCAAATTTCTTTCAAATTTATTTTAAACGCATTGCGTTGTATTTAAAAGTGTATAAAATATTAAAATGTTTTTAATTAAAAGCAAGTATTGTGTATTTCTCTATTCAAACCATCAGTAAATAAAATATACTAAGCTTGTCCTACAATCAAGCGGTATTTAAGTTTGAGTTTCTATTTTAAAGTCAATTTTGGAAACGGTTAAAACGTAACTCTAACCGATAAGGTTTACTCGATCAGTCTTGACTTGCTAGATCCGGTTGAAAAGTCTTTCAAACCAAATCAAAATCGTTTCAAACAAATTAAAATTTCTTTCAAATTTAGTTTGATTCCATTGCGTTGTATTTAAAAAGGTTTTAAAATATAGGAACGTTTTAACCCAATAGCAAGTTTTATGTATTTCTCTATTCAAACCACTATTCAATAAAATTTACTAAACTTTTCATACAATCAAGCGGTATTTAAGTTTGAAATTTCTATTTGAAGTCGATTTTGAAATACGGCTAAATTTGTTACTTTTCCCGTTAACAGTAACTCGATCAGTCTAGTTATGCAGGACAGTATTGGATAACTTGTGAAGTTAGGTATGTCACTGTAGGAGTCCTTTTGCGCTTAATAATTTTCAGAGATTGGTAAAATTCGATCGTTCGGACAGAAACGACCAAATCATAGTACATAACTTCAGAAGGAAACTGACAAGCGGTGCATAATATGCGAACACTTATTTGTTGTACTAAATTATGCACCCTCCTGCCTATCGTTATCATTTAGCCAAGTGTAGAAGTCATACCAATGTTTTTCTGAAGCCTTACCGACCACCAACTTGTGGTTCTATCGATTTCGTGGAAAGTAAGACAAGTTAAAATTAGCCCAAAATTTGTTTTAGGATATTAATTAAGGCTTTTGTTTATATTTTTTTAATTCTTTAAAATTAATACAACCAACATTAAATTCTGTCCACTTCAAACCAGACATTTAGTTAAAGGGCTCATTATAGGCTTTTAATATGATTTTATACAAATTTATATTAAAAAATATAGTTTTAGGCTCGTCCTGATAAATAAGGCTGACAGAGTTTGAACTAACTTAAATTGTATTTTATAGGCTCAATAATATACCTTAATAAAAAATTTAGGCTCATTAAACTTTATAAATCACAAAAAGCCCAAAAATATGTGTTGGCTTCATTATACTTAAAATTCAATACTTTTTTGAACTAGAACAAATAAAAGCCACCAATCGGCAACAATTGTAACTAACCTATCAACACTTATATTTTAGCATAAAAATGGGTGTCCATAATGAAAAACTTTCGATATAAATAGATTAAGATAATAATTAAACTATAATAAAAAAAAAATTCAAAGTGACATCTGTGATTTTTTATAGTGAACTAATTTAAAAATATATTATAAAAATTAATAAAAAAAAAGTGTTTGAATAATAAAATGTTAGTTTGTGTATGCCGGCCTGTGACCAGTTCGTTACCACGATCACCACCTTCGGCCATACCACCAGCAAAACGAATTAATAATGTGGTCACATGTGAACCGCGTATCTCATCAACGACAACCATATCAACAACACAAATATTTCAAACAATCAAGGTAAGATGATATTATGCATGTGTATCTATATACGTGTTGTCTTATCATATCGTCAGCGTATAATCAAAGATGCCGTGTGATGATGGTAATAATGATAAGAAATTTATGTATATAGACGAGATGAAATGGTTATGCTAATTTTATTAATCTTAAGATGTTCATTTTTCTCTCACATAAACATATACACATTCAACAAGTACATATTTTGTGTATTTGTTTGTGTGTTGAGATAAAGTTAATTTTGTATTCATTTGGTGGATACATCTTTTTTTTATGGGGACGATGGGGATTTTTATCACACTGATTGTGCTTAAATGATAACACACACAGTAGATGAATTATATTTTATTTTTCCAACCCACATATTTCCAAATATGGGTCGTTATATTTATATATATATGACTTTATTTATTATATACTTCCTTTTTATCCTTTTGGTTGGGATGGTCGACGATGGATGTGTATATAGTAGGCGTAAAACTGATTTCCTAATTTTTATTTTGCATAAAAAATCTTTTTTATTTAATTTTTACATTT
Source organism: Tipula confusa (assembly GCA_963556175.1). Taxonomy (NCBI): domain Eukaryota; kingdom Metazoa; phylum Arthropoda; class Insecta; order Diptera; family Tipulidae; genus Tipula; species Tipula confusa. Next base: position 218,307,127 of record OY744476.1, read on the forward strand.
TGACATTTTGATTAAAATTGTATGATATTTTATTTTATGTGTGTGAATGTTTACTAAAGCCCGACCTCTTTCGGACATATTAAAATACATAATCCTTTCGTTTAAACCGTAAATACCACAAGAAAACCATTTAACCGAATATATGTATAGAGAGTGAAAATTAATTGAATTTTTATTTTTTGATAATACAAATCTATAAAATTTACGAAAAGGTTATGTTCTATCATTATAACACTTTTACGGATTTGGTCCCTCCTTGTAAATAATGAGGATTTAACATTTAACCAAACCACTTGACATCATTTCGGATCACGCGGTGAAGAAAAGGATTAAAACGTTTGTGTGGTAAATCAAAAAGGATTGTGTGGTTTCTTGGTGGAAAAATATTATTTTTATTTTAGGATACAATTTTAATTCGAAAAATTCTTTTCCGGATCGTAAAGTAATTGTGACAGTTTTTTTTTGTTTGAAAAAATGAGAATGGAATGACACTAAAAATTGTTGATTTGACTGTAAACTCATCAGTCTAAAAATCTTTTAAGTTTGAAAATTGAACATAATTCTTTAAAATATAAATTTCACCAAATAAATTGCATAACTGCTCTTAACTAACTTTGGAAAATAGGTGCCAGAAATCTTAATTCTGTTAATTTATTTCCAATTCTGGTAATCCAAAAATATTTTAAATTATTATTTTAAAATATTGGTTGAGCAATTCTTTATTAAAGGCTTTTATTTCGACAATTTGACAAAACGTTGATAAAAATTTTAGAAAAAAGAGATAGCTAGTTTTGACCACAGAATAGCTAGAACTATATAGATTTACCAAACATCACTAAAGCATGCCCTCTGACGTCATTGTAATTACAAAAAATTTAAATGGTATTCATTTTAATACTTACAAAACATTAAAATTAGTTATATAACAAATTCAAAAAATTATTTAACACCAAAATTAAATGAAATAACACTTAGACCGATAAAACGCATAATAGCACTTACAACGGTAAAATATTAGATTCCCTACCATTTTGTACTAATTTTGAGGAATTTTTGACTAAATACGAGAAATCCAGATAAAATAAAGCTTCTTTTAAAAAAACGCCGTCACCAAAGCATAGCTGTTAAATATTTCATTGGTAGATCTGATTTTTAAGAACCTGGTAACAGTAACCATTCAAAATATTACAAATATTCATAATTCGCAGAAAATATTTTCAAATCTACAATGTACAGTCAATAATTTACGTTTCTGTAAAATTCCATTCGAAGCCTTATAAATTTAACCACCCACATATTGAAGAAATGTCAAGGCCTTATGTAAATTAACGAAATATTTTTTCTGCCAACCACAAATCAATTGCCGATGGGTATTTTCGTATAATATACAAATGTTTTGATACATTTTCTTGTAAGACGTTTAAATATTGTAAAAAAATGTTTTTGTTGCTGTTGAACGAGTATGTATATAGAGATAGTCAATAAAGGTATTTGAATGATTGACAGATGATGCCCATAAGCAAGGATTATTTTGTTTTTGAGTGAAAATATTAAACAGATCATAAAATTTAAGATGTTTCGATTTGTTTGTTTAACGCCGCCGCCCCGTAAACCTAATTCGATTATCATATTAATGTTTAGCTCAAGAAAATGTGATTCTGTGTGTATTTGTGTGTGAGTTACATAAAAGTTGCCAACTAGAAAAAAATTGACATATTCAGTTTTGGTGTTATGTGATAATGAAATCAAAATACATTGCCAATATCCTTTTTGTTGTTTTTCAGTCGTTTCAAATCAAACTTAACATAATCCAATTGGATGAAATTGTCTTGATTTGATTATATCGAATAAGTACACAAGAAAAATAAAATAAGGCCTCTAATCCTGTTATTATTATTGAGTGGAATAAATTCTACATTTTTTTGATATTGTTTTTGGGACTTGATATGTTTACGTATAGAGTATGGTTATTTGAGTGTAAATTTATAATGTTCTAATTTTTTTGAGTGATTGTTGACGAAAATTTTCTGTTAATATATAAATAGAAGTTCATATTTTTCACTGAGTGAAAGTAGTCGAAAATCAAGTTTAATTCACTCGACGAAATATTTAACATAATTTATTTAGTTTCATTTTGAGTGAAACTTTAGTAGAGTTTATTTTGTTGGTTGTTGATTATTTCCAAGGGTGTAATTCTTTGAGTGAAAATTAATAATAACATTTAATGAGTAAACAAACTGCATGAGTGAATTTATTGATATAGAACATTGTTTTGTTTCCTTGTAATTTGCAATTTGGACAAAACAAACATACAATGAAGTGATAAATTTAGTAAAATTATGTGATATTTCATAATAAGCAAAAGTAATTTAATACCATGAAAATATCACTGAACAAAAAATTTGGGATTTATGTAATTTTAATTTTAGTGGAATTTCGTTAGGATTATTTTTCGTTATTGAGTGAAATTTATCGTTGCCGACATGTCCTGTGAAAACAAAAGGTGATTCGTAAATTACAGTGAAATTTACATTTTTTTCACAATAAATTAAGTAATTTCTCCTAATGTGAAATTCACTCAACATAAAGTTTTAGTTTTAAATTTGAGTTCCAATTAAGTCATTTACAATTTTACTTGTTTAAGTCAAAACATACCTTAAACGTAATTTTAATTTTAGTGGAATTTCGGATTATTTTTCGTTATTGAGTTAAATTTATCGTTGCCGGCATGTCCTGTGAAAACAAAAGTTGATTAGTAAATTTGAGTGAAATTTACATTTTTTTTCACAATAAAATTTAAGTAATTTCTCCTAATGTGAAATTCAAATAAGAAGACATAAACAAAAGTTTTAAATTAAAAAGTAAACTTGAGTGAAATTTAAATTTGAGTGATTTTTACTAAACTAGTAATAATCGTCTTTTTTAATGACAGATTGTAATTAAAAAATTACTTAAGTGAAATTTGTATATATTATAATGAGTGAAAGTAATGGAAAATAATGCGAAATACTTTAACTTAAACTCAATTATTAAGATTTAGTTTGAGTGAAATTAGTCTTCCATAATTTTTTTAGAGTGGAAGTTATTGTTACTTTTTAATATTTAATATAATATTAACTTTACTAATAACAAATTAGAAAGAATAAACCAAAATTCTAATCTCAATTTTAGTGAAAATTATTACATTTTACAATGGGTAAAATTCATGCAAAATTCACTCATAACTGCATTAATTTATTTTCTGATGAATAAACATTTCTTTAGGACTTACCTCAAGGTTTTTGTTAATTTTATATAGAATTCATGACTAGTTTGAATGAAGTTTGAAAGGAAATAAAATTGACTACGGCATAAAATGGCATAATAACTGCTGCTTCTTATTAGTCCTGCAAATTCTGTTTGATTGAAGATAATTTAGTAGATAAGAAAATAACTTAATCAAGTTATTTCAAACAAAATAAATTTAGTTTGAAATAAATAAAATTTAAACTTATTCTCACGAGCAACGCTAATTATAAGCTTATGTGTGATAAGATGCTGAATTAGATAGATTGATGAAATACCAATTTAACCGGACATTTACAACTTTTTTGAATCTAGTTTGAATGAAGTTTGAAATTAAAAAAAATATATAATTTAGTTTGAGCTGTTTGATAAAATGCAAGATAAATATCAACGTACTTTTAGCACAAAGACGATAATAAAACTCATAAATTATCATTGCAAATGCAATTTAGTAAGTTAATCATGTCGGAAAATCTCAAATTTGGTCAATTTCCATTAAAATACAATTCCATTGGTAAATCAATTTTGTGTTCATTTTCTTTCGAGGAAACGATTACGGAATTTTCTCAGATTTAATTGAAAATAGTAAAGTTTTCTTTTTACTGTGCAAAAGCATTTCTATATACGTATAAACGAGTATGCTTTTTTGCTACTTTTTAAAAGTTTTAAGTTTTTTTTCTAGTTGTTATTGTAACATTTTCATAAATTTACAAACATTAATTTTCTCATGAATTTTCCATTTTTTTTAAACTTATTGTTGTTGTTTTGTTTTGTTTTCTTCCCGTTTTTCCATAACTTGGTTTTCTATCGAAATGCTTATGTTTGAAAAACGGAAAAACAACATATAAAATAGAAAATTTCAATATTATAGAAAGTAATATGTGTGTGTGTGGATGGGTGTGTGCTTTGAATAAGGTGGGGTAACGACAACCATCACATATATTATATAGAAATTATTTTTGAGAAAATTTTAATTTTGGTTATTTAATCGGTGGAAAATGATTCGGTTCCAGTTGACATCATCGAGTTAGCTTATAATGACTGATTTACTAATTTAATTTTTTTTTTATTCTCGTTACAGGTAAGTTTTTGTGGACTGTATAATCGATTCGAAGACAAAATTACTCTAAATATATGCACAGTAAGTTACCCATAAAAACCCATCAACAGTAATTTCCAATGTCGTAAATTCTGAAATGGGTTAAATATTTTATTACAGTCTTAAGAATTCGCGTATCATTATTCGACAAAATAAAAATGGATACTTTATTTATTCGCCCATGTATTCTGTATATATATACAATATAATGAGATAAATTTTATGAAGCGATGATAAAATTACAAATTGCAAAAAAAAAAAAAAATATTTTTGCAGCGATTATTAAATTTAGCGCAATTACTCAAAAACCTTGACTTTAGATACGTATAACGCGTAATAGAGGAAGCGTTTCAAAAAATACAAATTCCCCACTTGGTTGAATCATAGTGTAGATCGGCATCGGCATGGAACGTTTTTAAATTATTGCACAAATTTTGTATGAACCAAAATATCGTCCTTGAATGTGTGAACGAAAAAATTAACACGATTGATTAAACCGAAGATGGTTTGATTGAGTGTTTTAACTTTTAAACCATTAGAGTTTATGTTGTTGGTTTATTGTAATTGTACATCGCAATTTTCCATTATATCCGATGGTTAGATGAATTGCGTGTGAACATTGTTCATCAGATATAGAGAATATTCAATGTCAATCCCGTATCCTCCAACAAGGTGAATCGTATAATTATGTTTTTACCAACAAAAAATTAATCACATCCAATCATCGCATGACTCATACTGTAATTGTCTTTTTGTATTAAAATTGTCTTAAATGTCCATAAAACGAGCAGAGCCAACACAAAAAAAAAATCGTTTCCGTTTTTTTACATTGTATATAAGGCAGTGATTATTCAGCAATATCGCGAATTTAATTTTTTTTTTATTTTATAAATTTCGAAATACTTATTGTGGATGATGATGATGCTGATGGTTTATGCGTATATATATATATATATATATATATATATATATATATATATATATATATATATATATATATATATATATATATATTTATGTCGGAGAGATAGAGAACCACCATAAATTCGTCTACAGTGAAAAAAAAATGTTTATGCTGCTGGAAGAACGCATGAACTCCTTCCTAATAACCGTTTTTCAGTGTATTCTATATCGTCGTTTCGTTATGGTTTTTATCGAGTCGAGAATTTTAAGGGATAATTTATCAATGTCAAATATGTTTAGGTCCGTTCGGGTGTGAATGCGAAGGAAATTTGAAAATTTGTATACTATCATTGCACGCGTTAAGTATGAGGATATGACGTTACATTATATTTTTATGTATATATATATGGTCTCGCGGTGTTATGGTTTACATAACGTTGGCTTGTATATAGTACGCCTGCTGAATTTCGATAAATCGATTGTGCAGACAGAAGGAAAGAAACGTTTCCCAAAGTTTGTTTTTTTTTTCAACATGCTGCTGGTTCATACATATAAGGACAGTATTTTTTTTTGCTGCTCACTGAATATTTTTTTTTATAATTTCCTTATATCATCTACAAATGCTGTAGATTGCGTAGCTCTATCTGCATGATTTTTTGTAATTGGTGCCACCCAAGTTTTTTCTGATATTAAAGTCACAGTAGATTTCCTTCCCGTTTGTAGGCAGGAGTCGGACCCATGATGAACAAATCTGGCGAGGTTTTAATTAACGGATCTATTAAAATATTTAACATACATCTGCACTCTAGTGTGGATCTACTAATATAAGCGAGGTTCTGATTTCCCTTGTATGTATTCATGACTTTGCCTTTGGTCTTCGCCTTCTTTGGAGTCGATTTTCCCCCTTCGGTCCATTGTTTTGACTGTTCTTTCGTCTCAGGTGTAAAATGATGAACCCATGTTTTATCCATAGTTATGGTTATGAATGCCTACCATGTCGGGTAGCTCGCGCTTTTTTAGTCAACGATTTTCCGTATTTTTTTCACCATTTCTGGCGTAGTCACCTTATTTGGTACAGCCTCGTTTAAACTCTACCATCCAATATTTTTCTGTTGTAAACGAAGGAGCAGCCTTTTTAATCTTTATAAGGTTTGAATTTTCTATTTCTACCATAGTCATTCTTTTTAAACAACCACCATACGTCGGGTGGGTATTTCTGGAACCACCCTCGTATACCCTATAGTTTAGACGATTCTATATATCTCTAATTCAGTATCAAAAAAATCGGTAAAGCTACCATAAATATATTGTAGATCAAAGACGAACTTTATCATTAATTCTGCCACTCTCCATTTTTTTTTTTTCGAAAATTAAAAATGTAAGGCGAAAGTAAAACCTACCATAAGCATCATCTACTCGTACATCATCATAAATTTTATATGATTCGACAAAATTGTGAAATAAAATTACTCGACCATGCAAATTAGTATACCCCTCGATTTGCCCACTATCTATTTTATGTACATTTTCTAATTATACATTTTTTTCATTTTGTATCAAATATAATCTTTATGTTTTTGTTGGCAACAGTAAAAAAAATGATTTATAAATTTTAAATTACATATTTTTTTTTTTTTGGAAAATCTCATGATGTCGAAATAATTTCCTTTGTACAAAACAAAATTTTCCAACAACAATGAAAAACTGCATAGTCGACTGTCTTTTGTCTATATATCGTTTCAAGTATTACAAAAATTTTGATAACAATATTTTCTAATATTCAAAAAATAATAATAAATTCTGTTTATGTTCATAGAAATGATAGAGCTTTAAAAGCTTTTCTATTATTATGTCTATCATATGGTATACATCTATCGAAAAGTATAAAATAAGCGATGTAAAAAGATTTAATTTCTCCACTTCATTAGAAACATTGATCCGAAACTGAATTTATACATCGATGAGAGCTTTTTGTAAATAATGAAACAAAATAAAAAACGAAAAGCTCAACAACAAAATAACTTTTTTTTTCATAACATCAGAAACATCTGATATAGAGTTAAGAGTAACAAAAAAAGTTAAATTAACGTTAAGTTAGTCTAAAGTTTTTTTGTTTTATAAAAGCAAAAAACAAAGCTTTTTTGGTATGTATGTGCTTTTTTATTTGTAAAAATCATATTGCGAATATAAACGTTTGTTTTTTTCGTAAATATTTTTCAGGAAAAGTATATATTTCAATCAGAAGTTTTATTTTTGTGTATGTTGCAAAAAGCTCATCTTGATTTTCCAAGAAAAGAAGAAGAACTGGAAATAATGATGAAATAAAATGTCTCGCGGCAGTTTTTTAAGGAAAAAAAAATGTTTTTTTTTTGTTATTTGCCGAAGTGAATAAAACTCTGTAAGGTGAATTTTTGTTGGGGTGGTGAATTATGTATTTTACTTTTCTTGGGAATCAAGGTTCTTCTAACCTGTGATTCGCTTGATAAGTATTGAGATATTGCACGGCCTTAGATACAAAATATAGTCAATTATAACCAATCACCTAACGCAAGCTTTAAATTAATATGGATTTTTCATCTTTTCCTCATAATAGTATATATCCTACAACTATTTTAAACATAAAAACTTCAAAAGCTCTTTAAAAATAAATTAAAAAAACTTCAATATCTGTAGTATATACTCGTATCGTACATTGCAATGCATATATGTAAGTACGTATTTGATTGGATACGAGGAGACTTCAAAAAAATGATACATCAAAAACATTGTATATAAGCTTTTATGTGTTGATCAAATAAAGTTGTATGAAAATATTATTTTCTAGATGAAAATTCTTAAGTGTATATAAGATTTTATGTTTGAGGTGTTTGAATATAAATCTTCCGAAATGCTAGTTTTGTGTAACTATATTTAAAATATTGTAGTCGAGCTTTTTAATTTTAAATTCGGAAAGCTGCATTAATTTTACAAAACCCTTATCATTTTGTATTTGAGTGATAGTAAAAAAAGCTTTACTAAACATATAAAAAAACTTAAACTTTCTCGAGTTTTACAAAAGTTTTTTGAGTTAAGTAAGATACGTTAGTTTTGTACTTAAAAACAGCTTTACTGTTATTACTTAAAACCTGAGATTCTTATTTAAAAAAAGGTTTAAAAAAAATTAACAAAATGTTGCATAAAAGAATAAAAAAATGCGTATTCGGACTACCATTGTTTCCAGAATTGTTGTACTATTTTGGTTATAATGTTCAATCTTGTGGCTGTCTTTACGTTGGTCATGTCAGCCTTTCGCTCGTCTTATATAAGTCTTCCTATTAGGAAGTATCCTGATGTCAACCTTGTATCAGTATCTATATCGTTGAATAGTGGGGCTAGCGATTCTTCGCAGTTGATGTTTTGTTGACTTTACTTCTGCTTGCCATTAACCTCCAAAGTGGACACTTCCTGGTGGGATAAAATGCCATGTCGACCCGCTTTTCTCCAGTTTGCTGGTGACTTTTTGTTGTTGTTGTGCTAGTTGTTTTTTTGGTTGTGGTCTTCACAGTTTATATGTTCAGTGGTTAGCCATCCGTCCGGTTGCAATTCTTCTGATTACCACAGTTATTTTATTTGTCTATCGATGTTTGCTATTGTGACGAGGCAGGGAAATTTTTTGACAGGGAAGTACCCAAAATAATTTTTTTGTACAATGCACTTTGTATTAATTTCTCTCTTTTTAACCCTTTTTAAATGATCTAATTGATGTCAGTTTAGTGATCTTAAAACTTGAGATAGTAATCTTTGTTAAACCTGTTTATTAACCACAAACTAAATATTTTTAAAATCCAGCAAAAGCATTATGGTAAGGCTTTTCAAAATTTAAAATTTTTTAATATCTTGTAATTCATAAAATATTGCATGTTCAAACGTTAAAGTTAAAGCAAAGTAATCGCAAAGCTATTAAATGCTCATACCGCAACAGAAAATATTAAGGTTAGGTTTTAAAAAATTGAGGTGAATAACTTCAACAAAAAAAACAGTATTTTGTATTTAAAAACACTAAGAAGAGTAGTTTTCAAAACAATCTACATCTACTGACAAGTTTAGCTCAAAAACAAATAACAAAATAATGAAAGAGAAAGAGAGATATATTTAGTCACACAGCTATTAACATCTTTATGTATACGGTGGCTCGGTCACGAAAATGTTGCTAATTAAAATAGTGAGAGAGAGAGATGGAGTAAACCAAAAAGCCATCAAAATCTTATGACACATGAATCACAAAATTAAATAGTATATAAGGTTATGTTTTGATAAAAACTTCACTAATCCATCACATTCTTATTGAGATTAAAACCCTGTGCCTTTTGAAAAGAACACCACAGTACAAAACATTTGCAAAATTTAAAACTTTTCAAACTCGAATAAACAATATTTTACTAGGATATTGCCTATCATCAACTTTTGTCACGAGTAGATCAAATTAGAAAACTGTGCTTATATTGCATTTATATTTTGAACTCAAAAGAGAATAATCAGGTTTTTCCTTGGTTATCTTTTCTAAAAGGCTTCCAACATTTCCAAATCGGTACAGCGATTTTTTCGTGAAAATGTTTTTTTCAGGCTGTTTACTACAATATAAAAATAGCCAATTCTAAACTTAAGTCAAGAACCGTGCCTAGATTTTGACTAGTTAACCACAACTATCCGTCCTTCCACTGTATATGTGCAATAAACGTATTAAGCTTATATACATGCCAACTATGATACGCTCACGAAATATGATGATTAATATTAAAAAAAAAAGCTACATGCGAACATGAAAAAGCCATTCCCATGCCATTAGAATATCATTAAAGCTCGTTTATACGGTACATATATATATAAAACTAACGTTGGTTAGCTTCATGACAAAAAACTATAATCGGCGGCAAAAACCAAAATAACATAGACACTCACACACACCGCAAATTGAAAACCATTTTATTATATTTTCACTTAGTTCGTATGTTCGTCCTTAGATACATATTACAAAACACTATGTGTGCCAACAACAACAACAATAAAAATCAATAAACTATTTCGAAATTACAATTTCTAAAAGTTTTTCATATTAAAATAAATTTTAATGTTCTGAAAAGTTTTTTCTTCTTCTTACCACCAAACCTCTCAGCCTCCCACACATTATGAAGAAAACTCATTTATACGAGCCATAATAAGTATATATGTTTACCATAGATATAAAGACTTTTCATCATACACCTATATAAGAATCGTATAGTGATATATGCAATTTTGGTTTATAGTTTGTGGTATCAATTTTTCGTCTTGGGTATATCGTTTCGTTGGGAGGGAATGGAACATTTTTTGGTGTAAAATTAAAGTGTCATTATCTGTGCCTTATCAAATAATTACAAAAAAAAAAATATATATTTGTAATAAATGTTTTTTTGGGGAGGGGTAGCAGACGTTAGCATTTGGGATGGAGTGTTAAGAAAATGTATAAATAAATTTTCTTTTCCTTTTTTGGGGTTTCAAAAAGGTGAATGATGGAAAATTGGAATTAATTTGTTTTTGAGTTTGATGGATGGGATAAATATAGTTTAGTAATATTTTATTTAAGGAATAGATCTCACATAATATATATCTTCACTCCGCAAACATAAACGTTTACAAAAATTGCGAATATCGAATGTTGAATATTTACTTTTAAACATTTAGCAACACGATTAGTTCAATATACTTTCTTAAAAAATTAAATTCTTTTCAAGTTAAATCAAATATGCAACCTTTGCAATATAAACTTTCACTCTAAAAAAGGTGTCGCGTCTTCCAATTATTAAAGCTTATTTAGTATGTAAGAGAAACTAAGATAAGTTTATAAATTGTCAGAGCTTTTCATCTTGCAGTTGCATAAAGTTAGTTCAAGCAAATGTATAGTGGCTTTTGATATTTTTTTTTAAACTCAGTGGTATTTTGATTTTAAAACAATAACTTAAATGGAAATGTGCTTTGAGGTTTTGAATTAAAATTGCAATTAAAACCTATGTCAATTGAAAGCTTTCTAATCAAAGCACCTCAAAGTGATATTTAAAATATCACCAGTAATTAAATTGTGTGGCAAAGATCAAAATGAGCTTTTAAATTTTTAAATACAAGGAATAAACTTTCAATAAAACCATTTACGAAAGCTTATCGAACTAATTTTTTAAGTTTCTATTGAAATTTGATTGTATTTTCGAGCTTTAAAGTTATGAGAAGGAAAAATATTTGTAAATTGTGAGCTTTTAACCATATTGTGAAAGCTTACTAATTTTAGATTTTACAATTAAACCAGCAGTGCTATAATACAATGAGCTTTTATATATTAAATGACAAGAATCCTATAAAAACGTAGTTGAGCTTTTTAATTTTAAATTAAAATTGCGTGCAAAACCTACAATTACAGCTCAACTTTTATTGAAATATCGTAGAGCTTCTACATTTTAATGATAAGAACGCAATCAAGATTGTCCGACAAAGCCGCTGAATAAATCGCATTAAAAATGTAAATATTAAACTTTAACATTTTTAACTACAACGGATTTCACTTTAAAACCTTAAATGTAATCTAAACTTTCAATTAAGTTATTTATGAGCTCATCTAAGTAAGCTTTTAAATTTTAAGTATATTTTATGTCACTTTCAATGTTTCTATTATTATAAATGTACAATTTTATTTGTAAATTGAAAATTGTCTAAACCAGTTGAACTATGAAAGCTTACCAATATTAGATTTTAAAATAAAGCTTTCAGTGATTCAAAATTTTGCAATGTCTTTTCCAATTCCTGTCTTTATATATTGGAAATTTTTGAATCAGACCAACTGTAATGGTTTACCAATGTTAAATTTGAAAATAATGCTTTCGATAGCTTTTAAATTTGTTATTGTGAAGTAAACTAAACCAAGTCGATAGTTAAACATACTATTAAAGCTCATAAATTAAGCTTTCAAGTTATAATTTAAGATTGTATCCAAGTAAGGTATACTCCAACAAAGAAAAGTATGAAATCTATCAGTGAGCTTTGAAATTAAGTATTTTAAAAATGTGAAAGCTTGTCAAGATTTGGCAAAAGCCTTTAGTAGCATTTTTGCTTATAGCTGAACTTTTGCTTTTGATAAAGATGAGCTTTCAGTATCAATTTTCAGGTCTATAAAAGATACAATTTAATTTGTAAATGAGCTTTTAAAAATTGTTGAATTGTGTGAAAGCATACCAATGTAAGAAAACAAATGAATTAAAATTACCATTAATGTCACTTAGATGGTTTTTGGAATTTTTCGAGCGTTACTGGCCTTTATAAACTGAAAGCTTCGATAAAGCCATTCATGAAATCTCATTTAAAAAAAACTGATTTCACTTACTTACTTTTAAGTTATGAGAATGACTTATATTTGTAAAATTTAAAAGCTTTCTAGTTAGATTATACAATAAAATAACCAGTAGCATTTTAAGTTTTGGATTTTAACAACAATTAAGTGAGCCTTAAAGTATTTACTGTAAAACTTTCAAAAAAAGCCATTAATGAAAGCTCATCAAATTAAGCTTTATAATTTTGAATTCAATTTCTTTTCAAATCCCGATCAGACAAGCCATAATTGTTTGCTAATAATACATTGTACAATAAAGCTTACAATAGTTATAAAAGTTGTTAGGTTTTGAAACTAGACGTCGAGAGTAAAGGCAATTATAAAAGCTCATAAAAATTGTAATTTATGATTGTAACCAAGTAAGGCATACTCCAATGAAGAAACGTATAAAAGTTTATCAGCGAGCTTACACTGTGGAAGTTACAGCATTTTAAGTTTTGAGTTTTAAACAAAAGCTAAGTGAGCTTTAACTTTTTTGATGTTTTTCAAAAGCACAATTAATAAAAGCTTATCAACGTAAGCTTTCAAGTTTTTAGTACATTTTGAGTTATTTTAGATGTTTAAATAAGTATTAGATCTAAATTTGTAAATTAATAATTTTCTTAATCATGTCAACTGTAAAAGCTTATCCATGCTGGATTTTAAAATAAAGCTATCAGTAATAATGAAATAGTTAAGTTTTTTAATCTTTAAACTAAACTAGGCATTTAAAATCTTAATTTTATCAACTAAACTAAAGCAAAGCCTATTATAAAATCTTACAAATTGAGCTTTCAAGTTATTGTAAAAGAAAAGTATAAAAGCTATCAGTGAGCTTTAAAACTGAAATTTTTGGATAAGTGAAAGCTTACCAATGTTTAGTTTTACAATAAATCAAAGTAGAGCTTTCAGGCGCAATTATAAGTCTTTAAAACATAATTTAGAAATGAGCTTTTAAATTTTGACTAACAGAGAGGTTCAAAAAAGCTTTGAATGAATGCTAATTCTGAAGTTGCTTCTTTATTTTAAACTAACGAATTGATCTTTAAAATTAGGTCAAAGTTTACCAATGTTAGAAAATCAACTACAAAGTAAAGTATAAAAGCTCACCAAATGGAAAGCTTTTAAACTTCAAATTAAAATTAATGTCACTTAGTTGTTCTTTGAAAATACGAGCCATATTTGCCTTTATAAATTGAAAGTTTTGTAAATTAGACTGACCAGGAATTTTTTTAAAGTTATACCTCATAATACAATCAATGGGAGCTTTTAAATTTTTAGGTTTCAAGCAAAAGTCAAGCCAAAACCTGACATAAGATTTTATAGAATAAAAGTCGTAGTTGGCCCTTACCCTCCTAAGACACATTTTAAAGTACTGTTTACTATTTGTTCGGGCCCAACAAAAGTTTTTCTACTCAGAACCGCATCATCATAAACACGAATCCTTACCGTCGCTATTCATCCAGTGACGTACGTGTAACATGAACAACATAAACTGCATCGACTATAATCGATTTTCTATCGAGTGTTTTATAAAAAATTCAATTCGACAATCGAAAATTTCGAACTTTTATTATTTTTTTTTTAGTTGAATATTTACTTTTTAAACATTTTGTGCTTTTTATGTTGTTTGCTAAAAACGAGTTTACTTTGGTCTTCAAAAATGACTGATTGATTACATTTTTATGTTTTTGTGCGATGGTCTGCAGTTTATTTAAAAAAAAAAAATGGTTTGCTGATTGCAATTGGTTTATGGAAGGGGGTATTGTTAAATTTTGTAGGGGTTTCGCTTCATAATTTAAATCAGTTTTTGAACAATTCAATGAAACAAAAAAAAAGTTTTAGTTCAATCGATTCCTAAATTTTTAAACGTAGCCCTCGAATGCTGTAGGTTGAAAAGTTCTAAGGAGTTTTTACGGAAACTTACTAAGGTGGCTTTGCACAAAATGGCAACAAATACGGCACCTTCCATTAAAGCTCGTTAAAGTGAGCTTTCTAATTTTGACGAAATATATTTCTTTTACAATCATTAATCGTTAAACTGACGACAATATCATTGGAAAAGAAACAACTTCAACGAAAAGCTCTCATTAAAGCATTAAAATGAAACTTTTAAGATTAAAGCCACATTTTATGATTTAGTTTCTCCTATTTACATTTTCTAAGGAAACATATACATTTTTCAACCAACAATTATGAAATAGAATTTCTCGTCGATGTGCTTCGAACTATTGTGAAACTTTGGGTTCTTGATGCCTGTCTAAACAGTATACCCACCAAAAAGTAATATCTGTTGTGGTATCAGTCGATAATTAGTTTTGGGGATTTCTTTATCGATGCGATTTCTTTAAAAGCAAGGGAGTGATGCTGTATGGTAAAAGATTGCACCTGAATCTGTTTTTGTTCAGATTTAACTTTTTTTAGTACTTTTTGAAACTATGGTTTAAGCCCAAAAAAACGTTGGTCAAATTTTTTCATCCCTTTAATCGGTTAACTTTATTGGTATCTTATAGAGTTTTTGCCTTCTGCTGCTCCATTGTGCTTCGGAACATAATAGTTAATAAATTTTGATTTTATTCTGGCCATCCGAAAGGTAAACATTTCTTTCTGATGTATTTTAAGATTTGCTTCGACTTTCATTTAAGTTATTTGTTTTATTTAAGTTATTTGTTTTATTTAAGTTATTTGTTGTAACGTTTTAATGTTACGACCTTACACGTTTTAAAAATTCGGCAAGTTTTCCTTTTTGTTAATGTCAAAATAATTTAACAGTTTAGTATCAGATTTGCTTTCTATAACGTTAGGCTCAAATACTTTAATATACGATAAACTGTCAAAAGCAAATTTAAATACTTAAAAATATTTTATGATAATAAACATATTGGCAGCCATCTTTTTAGCTGAAGAGACATAAATAATTAACAAATTCTTAACTGACGCACAACCTATATTCAACATTTTCTAAAACTCCATGTTATTTGTCTTAACGATTTAAAATCTTTAAAATCCATTCTTATTGAAATTAAGCAAAATAATCCGCACAAAGCTCATAAATTCTATATATAGGGCTGCACACTTTCAAAAAACGTTTTTTTTTTCTTTGTTAAATTTGCTTTTAGCTTTTAACGGAGCACACACAAAAATCAAGAAAATAAAAAAAGTTCAAAAAAAAAAAAAAAAAATTTTATTTTACACTTCTAAGCTGATAATCCTTAAAATGTTAAGGAAGCAAAATAAAAAATATAAACTAAATGTAAGATGAAAAGCGGCAACATAACGAAAAGAAGAAAATCTTTAGATATAAGTAATGAAAATCCTGCTAATAACAGGAAAAACGAAAATCTTAATTTTCATCATCATCATTTTCTTCATATATACTTATATATATATAACAGTATATCGACATCGTCATAGTCACGGTGGTGACAGACACTCACACGCGCGCACAAACGATTTGATTTTAATGTTTAATAGAAAAAAGCAACAATTTACTGTCGTTATTGTTGTTTTTTCTTCCGAATTCTTCGGTTTTATATCATCTAGAAATTTTTCAAGAAATTCCCAAGAAACCGTTCGCTCCTTTTTATTTCGATTTTATATTTTTCTTGTGAAAATCCTTGGGAAAAAAGTATAACAGATAAAGCGATTTAGAAAGTTGTATATCTTTAGCATTCCACGTGATTCATTAAGAGTTATTGGTAGTAGGTAAACTACTAGATTACCTTCCCAACTAACTAAAAATATGATTAAAACGGCAACACTTAAATCATAATATTTACTTAAAGCGGGAGAATACCAAAATTATTTTTGACAACTAATACAATTGGCGATTTGGGCTAGTGTCTTACAAAATAAACAAATATTCGTAATTCAACTCGTTTCAAACAAATTCAAACTCAGTTGATTATTGAAAGTAGGCCTCGGACTTTAATTCCCTTGTAATCCATTATTTTAAAAATTGAATTGAGTTTGAATAATTTCAGTTCAAATCAATTCAAACTCATCTAGAATGGGTTTCAAATTGAATTCCGATTTTCAAACTGATTTAAAAATACGAACCCTTTACTTTAAATTTTATTTTAAATTTTAATCTATGTTTAAATCGATTTATTTCAAACTTATTTAAATTTCACTGTCCAATTTCTTTTTTTTATGTTTCTCGATTTTGAAATAAAATTTGAATAAGTTTGAAGTGTTTTCATTGATTGAAGTTTTCCACCATGAATTGAGTTTGAATTATTTGTTACGATATACGTTTTGGTTTCAAACTAATTCAACTAAGCTTGACAATTTATTTATTGTATTAAAAATATTCTCTGGGTTTTCAAAACGACAGGTTTGTACCCAAACGATAAAAAAAATTTAGTTTGAACAGTTTATTTAATTTTGTTAAACTTGTTTTATTAGCTTTGAATGGTAATAATGTTTTATTTGCCGATTTGTTTCGTCAATTTTTGGTTATATTCTAAAGAAAAACACAAGCTTATGTCAAACTTAATCAAAATTTGTTATTGTTTAACGATTGTACACATTTTTAAAAATTTGTTGTAATCTAAAAAGTTTCGATAAGTTTGATTTTTGTTCAAGTCAAATTTCAAATCTAATGTATAAAATGAGAATAGAAAACAATTAGTTTAAAATGATTTGTTTGCCATAAGGAGTGATTACGATGTCTTAATTATGTTTTTGGTTTGGATTCAAACCTGCATTTAATTTCAATCAAATTATTTTTTTAAATAATTTTTTTTTTAAATAAACAATTAGATAGAGTTTGATAATACTTTGAAAGCCGTAATTAAATTTGAAATTTAAAAGTTTTGCAAAAATGATAAAGTTTTCAAAATCATATAGTTTTGAATGAACATGTTTGATACCCTTCAAACACATAGAGAATTTGATCAAATTTATAAATTTAAAAAAAAAACTTAAAAAACGAGTATACTTTTTGATTTGACGTAAATTTGTGTCAAATTTATAAAACTTGATTGTTTCGAGGGTAGTTTGATTGGTTTAGAATTATTTTAGTTGAAAAAATCGAACCTCATCAAATTTTGTTCATTTATCGATTCGAAATTTAACATATTCTGTTTTTATGTAGTTTGAAATAAAACATTTGACACATTTTAACTAAACTTTAATTGAGTTGGACTTGAGTTTAAATCTTTTATTTAACGCATTATATCAAATTTTGAAAAGCTTTGATAAAAAAGGTCCAGTTCATTTAGTCAATATTGTTTTTTAATTTAAAAAGTTTGGTGTTAGTTTGAAACATTACTTGATGGAATTTTGTGAAGTTTGATAGAAATTTGAAAGTTTCCACATTATATTAACTCTTTTTTCTAGATTAGGTCGTAGCTCTTTGTCAAATTCATATTCAAACTCGAGGATATTTGGAGAATTGTTCACTGCCAAATTATTTGTATCATGTTTTGAAATGTTTTAGTCATTGTTTGAATGGAAAAAAATAATTTTAATCAAACTTCACTAGTTCTTTAATTTTAAAAAAAGTTTTTTGAAATGTTTTTGAAGTGAGGTTTTGATACGATATCTTGAAAGATTTTGAAGTGAGGTTTTGATACGATAGTTTGAATCAATTAACATTCAAAAATTAGAAAAATGATAAACAGTTTAAAAAAACAAGCTGATATTTTAAAAGATCCATACAGTTTGATAAATAGTTTTATACAGTTAATACAATTTTGTCAAACTTAATTAAAGTTTGATCAAATTTTGAATGCAGCTTGATTGGTCTAAAATGAGTAAAGGTTAAAATGATCTTTTTCTTTACTAAATTTGTGTACAGTTTCTTGAGGGATTATATTTGGGAGTTTACACACTGTAAATCAAATTGTTTATTTAGTTTGACGTTCGAATCAAATCAAATCAGATTTAAACAAGACCGTAGTTAAATTATTTCGATATTAATTTAATTTTACCTGCTATTCGGTCAAACGCGTAGTGTAATCATGAAACGTGATGTTAAACTTAATCAAACTCGATCAAAATTTGATGAAAATTTGAATGTAGTTTGATTGGCTTAAAATGATTAAATTTATACAAATAGCGATATCCCGGTAAATGTTTTCATATATCGATTCGAACACTAACATTTGAGGGTAGTTTGAAATAACAATGAAAACTTTATGGCCCATAATGTGAACCCACCTTTACGTATAACAATAAAAAAATCGAAATGTCCTCTCACCGAAATAAATTATATTTGTTTTTTAGACGATGATTACGATGTTTTGTTGTTGTCATTATTATTTCAGTACTTTGTGCCCATCATCATTGTGTCTTCATAAAAATAATATTCTATTCTTATAATATTTTCTCTAATCAATAAATAAATAAATAAAATAAAATTATAAGAAAAATATTTATGAAGCCTTAAGGCATTTTATACCCTAAAAACCTAATAAATTTATTTTTATTTGATTAATTTAATTTCATGTTGTTGTTGTTGTTCATATTTTATATCTCTTTCTAATTTTTATTATAATTTTTATTTTATTTTTTCTGTGCGGTATAGGTGCCTGGAAGGCCAACAGCTGCTGAACTTAGGGCGATGGCATTAAGACAACAGCAGCAAATTGATTCACAACATCAATTGTTGGCAGCAAAAGAGCAACGATTACGTTTTTTAAAAACTCAAGATGCTCGTGGTGCGGCTGCCGCAGCTGAAGGTGAACGATTACGACGATTGCGAGAACGTGTCGAAGCGCAAGAATCAAAATTACGAAGATTACGGGCGTTACGCGGCCAAGTTGATCTACAAAAGACATACAACGTTACACTGAGTAAGTAGTAAAATGAAAATCGATTTTCCATTATTATTGTTATTATTATTTTTCATTTTTATATTGTTGTTGTAACAATAATACCCATGATACAATGATTATGATGTTGTTGATGGGTGAATGTGTCTATGTGTATGTGGTTTAAACGAAACTGAGTCGATATGTGGTTATACTAATATATAAGGACGAGCTGAATGAAATGTGTACATAAATATTTAATGTTGACTCTCCTAAAAAAAAATGTCCTCTGTGTTTCTAAACCATGTTTATATTATGCACCACCACCATATGTATATTTACCATGGGTCATCGTCACCATTACATAAATTATGCAAAATATTTGGTTGTCCAACAGAATAAAATGTGTTAATTTAGTTTATATGCGCTTGATTTAGTACATGAAAATGAGGTGAAAACAGAATGTTGTGAAAATTCATGTTCGTAAATACATAATATGGTAAAAGGATTAGTGATGTGGGATTTATTCTGGCAACTAATTCATGTAACATGTAAAACAAACATACAAAAAAAAATGGATAATAATTTTAATGCTCGCGCATATGATGATACATTTTATTCGGATTTATTTTGTATGCAATTTTAATGGGAACTAGTCATTGGTGGGAAATTTATAACTAATTTTATTTTTATATAACTTGAATGTGTAGAAGATGGGATTAACCGAGGATCAAAAGGGTAACTTCAATCTCGGTATCTTTCCAAGTTTAAAACACTTACAAAAACCAGAGGGAATATTAAATCTGACAATTGTAATCTTCCGATTTTTGAAGACTGAAACGAGCTCTGAATATTGCTTAGCTTGCTTTATATCATATATGTACAACTTCTTGCTAAAATGAGTGTGCTTATCAACATCAGCGGTACCATTTTCCAACATCAGTTTGCACAAATAATAAAACTTGGTAAAATGCTTAGATCGACAGTTGAGGTTTTCTGAGCCAGTTTCTGGTAAAATAAAACTAAATTCATTATGAAATGAGCACATTTCTTATTATCACAGTACGCAGACTTATTGGATACTAACCTCCTGTGACTTGGTCAGGAAAGTGGTTCCTGACCAAGGGCAAGATATTGATTTTGGGCAAGATATTTCTTTGTTGTTATCATGTTATGTATAAAATATACATAACTAATCCCAATCGATAGACGTAGATTATGTTCCATTTTCTTAATTGATCATCACCAAATCCCTCGTCTCGGAATTGCCGAGAACAATTAACGTCCGATATAGTTTTTCCCATAAATTTTGTAGCTTTAACAATAATGTCGTGAAAACGACAAGTTGAATTTGACAGCCATGTCACTTGAGATTTTTTTTCTGTATATTGCCCCAAACGTATTTATAAAAACTTGACAACAACAACAAAAACTCTAACATCAATCTTTAATTAAGTTTGCTTGAAGCATTTCACCATTCTATCCTTTTATTATCTATATCGAGATTTCAATATATGTACATATAAATTTGTCGATCCCACTCCTCTCATTCAGTTATTTTTATTTTTTTTTTTGGAACAAATAACAACAAAAATAACAAATCTAATATATGAGAAACATGCTCGGTCGTATATTGACTTAAAGACTTTGTCGATATATGAATGTCTGTAAAATATCCCAGATCCCCATGACACTTTCAAAAATATTAATAAAAAATATTTTTATTTTTTTTTTAACCAAACAAACAAACAAATTTCATTTTCTATTTTCCATTTTTATTTTCAATTTTTCATTATTGTTGTCTGAATTCAATTATAGTTTGCTTTCCTGTCCTCTCGATATGAGTATATAGTATATAGTATATCGATACGACAGAGCTAGGAGATTTTATTTTTTTTTTCAATTTTTTGTTGATTTAATTTTCTACAATATATATATCATGTACGTATTGAAACAATTTTCCGAACGAGTTTATCAACCACAGCAAGTAAAACGTGGTGGAAATTTAATATTTGATTTTTTTTTTGCTAAACTTTTTCACCTTTAAAATTTTGTAGAAATTTAATGCTATGATTTAGTGGCATTTGGTGTATATTGAAATTGTGTATACGTATATGTGATGAGTTATGTGATGAGTTATGGGCTTAAATAAATATTAATATGAGGCCATTAAAACTTCGGTTGATTTATGGAGGCAACAAATTGGTTTGGCTAAACAAATTGTTAGTTCGCGGCTGGCTTAATTAAAGCAAAATAACTTTTAATTTATATATAGGTTACCATGTAGGGCAGTAATGGAATTAAACATTTTAAAGGACACAATATGTCGCTAAATGCAAAAGTTTGCTGAAAAGCAGCTCTAGCTATTCTAAACCGTTTTCTGTAATTTCAAAAGCTTCCTTTCAATTTTAAAGTTATTTCATTTTAAAATTAACCAGAGCTCAATTCAATTTTATTATAATGAACAATTTAAAACATTTAAACAGTTTATCGCAAGTTAATAAATCTTTCTTTCGATTCAAAAGACACTGCTGATGATTTTAAAAGAATCTGCTTAAAGCTCAAAATTATTTTCTTAAATTTAGTTGGAATAAGCCTTTAGAAATAGAAGAAAATGTAACTTTTAGTTTTAAAAAGGCTCTGCCTTTTGAATCTGGTTTTGCCTTTAACAAATAAACTTTGAGCTTTCGACTTTTGGATAAAATTAAGTATCAAGCAGCTGTTTTAAAGTAATCCTTCAAATATCTTTATTGGTAAAAATGCTCATTTTAATGTATGATTTATTTGTAATGTTAAAGCTTTGGTTCACTTCACTATTCAGGATAAATATGTTTCAAATTATGTAAAAGCTCAACACATAATATATTTTATTGGTTTTTTATTTAATATTAAAATTTTGATAAACGAACAATTTATTAAAATTACCAAAAGCTCATGTTAAGTTGAAACTGGGTTATTTAAAAATTAAATATGCTTAAAAGCTTCCTAACTTAATCGTTTTTTAGATCGTTGCCATTAATTAAAACAATCCGATAATAAGCTACTATAAACAATATTATCAACAATATTTATATTCTAAACTGTAAAATGTATTTTAAAATCAATAAGCTTTTCTTCAATATGATTTTAAATTAACTTAAAGACTGCATAATAAACTAGAAACAATTCTAGTGACCTTCAGCTTGAAAGATAATTGATTAAATTTATTTTAAAAGCTTTATATTTTTGAAATCAATGAAACCAATCCCTTAAATAATTATTGGTTTTACATGAATCCCACAAAAAAAAACTTTATTTGCTGGATCTAAGTTTCAAACTCTGAAAAGCTGAATATTTTCAAATTTAACAGTAGTTCAGTTTAAAATCACTAGAGTTTCAGAGCTTTATAAATGTCATTGATTATTTAAAAGCTGGGGTACGAAGTGCATGCTCACACTTAAAAACTCATAATTTAAAGTTTTCAAAATTAAATATATTATGTGTAGTAAAAATAGTAAAAACACAACTTTCAAATTTCAAAAAGCTCTTACTGAGATATTAAAGAATTTTCGGTTTAATAGTTTATCTTTTTAAATCGGAAGCTTACCATAATACACTTTCGATAAAAATTTTATTACGGAAAGCTTCAATTTTAGTTTATAATTCAAACTTTTCCAGCATATTAAAACACAATTTTAATCTGTTTGAAATCCGAAAAGCTTTGAAAAAAACTAATAGGAGTAAGAATATATATTTGAACCCCATTAAAGCTCGTTAAAACCCACAATGCTCTATCTACATCCTATCATATAATTGGTGTAATGTTAAATTTTAAATTCTATCTAAAGCTTTTAATTTTTGATGCAAAAAATACATCAACTTTCTTGTGGTTCAATTTTTTAAACTTAATTTAAAGTTCTTAGTTTAAAATTACCGAAAGTTAGTTTAAATGAGCTAAACTTTTCTTGATTCCAGAAACACGATTAAAGACAAGCTGGGTTTTAAATAGTTTAGAGAATTTTAAAAAATTTGTAAAGCTAATACAAGTTTAAAAATATATTATTCGTAAAAATTTCAGATGCAAATCGTTTTTCCTTAGCTAACCCAATTATTAAAATTTTCGAAAGCTCACCTAAAGTTTAAATACTGAAGTCTCCCGAATTTTAAAAACACCACTGAATATTTTAAAAAGGTCTAGTTATAATTTAATGCATTTATTTTTAAAACATTCTAGACTCATTGAGTCGATTAAGCTTTTTTTTATAGAAGGTTTTAAAAAAGCATATTATTATTAAAATGGATTTATATGAAAATATTGCAATTTATTTGAATTTTTATTAATTTAAAAAAATGTATCATTCAAAAGCTCTTATGTAAATAAAAATACCCTAAGTAAATTAACCGTATGTCTTTGAATTCACATAAAAGAGAAATTCCCATAACAGCTTATAAAATATTATGAAATCTTATTGAAAGCTCTAATAATAATTAAATTATAAACAAAGCGAACCTCAACCCAATGTTAATTTCAATTTTGATAAAGTGAAGTTTTTGTTTTAAAAGCTTTTTTTTAAAAAAAGTGTTCGTTGAAATAATTTGAAAGCTTGGTTTATTGTTATGATTAAAATTGTAATGAGTAAAGTTTAGAATGTGCATATATTTTTGCAATTCTAGTTAAACCCAATTCTTAAAGTCTCTACCAAGATTGGCTTAGACTACGTTTCTTTTAATAAATGAAAAATTCAAAAAGCTCAAAATTGTTTATCTCGTGAAAAGCTTTATTTTAAAATTACGAATAACTTGTATTGAATTAAAAATCTGAAGATTTTTGAAATAAAAGCTTTTTAAATCTTGACATTTTAAAAGCTTTTTATATTTGACTTCTTCCTTTAACAATAAGTTTAAGATACTGGTAAACTTGTTATTTGAAAACATTTGGAAGTTCCTAGTAAAATAGCCAATATAAAGGTCATTTGAATCAACTAGGTTTTTAGAACTAAAGCAATTGAAAGCTTTTTATGATGAAAGCTCATTTTTTAAACATTCCATTATTTATTCCGCCTTTTTCTGAACCTTTAATTTAATTAAATTTACAACAGTTTTATTAAGATAATTATACCTCTACAAAAAGCTCCTATTTAAAAAACATTTAAATCAAAAGCTCACCGTATTAAAAATTACTGAATTTGGGCAAATATTTTCTTAAATATTAATATTATATGTTTTTTTTGGAAAAAGCTCTATTGGTTTCAAATTTTTGTATATTAAAGCTCCAAAGCTTAACTGAATATTATTTTTTAATGCTGTCAAAAGCTTTATTCTTAAATCTTTCTACAGAAGAACCTAACAAGTATTAAAAATATTAAGCTAATATTTTTAAGTCTTGACCAAAGCTAGGCCTTTTTATTAGTGTGCTCAAGTTAATAAATTTGCAGGTTCAATAATCCAAATAATTCAGCTCCTATCAGTCATATCCCAAGCTAATTCATTGAGATTAATTTCTAGTTTTGAGCAATTTTGGAACTGGATGCTTTGATGGTTTCTTTAACAGTTTTAAAACCAAGGTCGTTTTGTATATTGTTATTTTTGAAGTATACCATTGGCGTTGGTAATACAAATACTGCGTATAAAATTTCCTGTTGCAGGAGTTCTCTTTTTGGAACACAGGTAGATCCTCATAACTGATCAAGATTGATTAGCGTTTTGTAAAGTAGCTCTTTATTGTCTAATGTGTACTTTGAATCTTTTCAATCATTCAATACATTTTGAAAAATGCTAGTTTAATTGGTTCCAACATTCTCTTCGGCATTGAATCACACGATTATATAGGTAATTTATATAGGTAATGATGTCAAGTAGTCGATATGACATCTCTGCCAAATGCGATGTCGTATATGTAAACAAGAATCTCCCATCTGTTCAATTTGTTCAGTTTCACATTCATTAAGTTTACTTCCGGAACCAACATTAGTAGGTGTCGTAGCGATAAAATGTACCGGAGATAGAATATCTATATCATCGGCAGTTGGTAAGCCGCCGAGAGACATGGGATTTAAGATTCTATCTTGGTGAGGAATTTCTGCAGTGTCTCGACGATTAGAATCGTTTCACCAAATATTATTTTTAGGCAGTGTTTCATCGATTTGATGGATGATTCTTATAATCCTCCAAAATGATTTTCTTAAAACACTTGATTTTCATAACAAGTATCGATCACTACCAATAAAATTAGACCCACCATCAGAATATATGTCCGTACAAAAATCTCTTCTATAGCGACAAATTTCCTTATGGCGGCGAGAAACGCATTTGTTGAAGATGTTAAGATCCGTCATTAATTCAATGTGTAACGATTTGAAAGGTTTTTGACCTTCACCTATTTCTTGTGTCAACGGATTTGGTTTTGCTCTAAAGCACTTAAAACACGTTTTGATCACATTTAAAATTTTTGTATTTCGTGTTAGTACCCAAAATTTGTATATCATCATGGTTAGCTTAGTGTAACCGTATCGAGGGTCCGCATGATAATATCGAGAAAACACTTTCAATAAATATTTCAATGGACATTTCAATGAACGATTTCTTCTGTCGTAAGCAATTTTTGCACGCAGTTTTCTGCATAGTTTTACCACGTCTTTCATCCCTGCGAGGCTGTAGTATTGGTTACATTGAACAACTAAAAACTAAAGACGCGCAAAATGTTGAGCTATCTTCTTCTTTAGTAGTGTCATAATTAAATTTCTACTCTGGCCAATTTTCTGAAATACTAGTTAAATATTTCGTAGGGTAGTATTCCTCGTAAAGCGCAGTCAGCTGAATCTTCTTTTGTAGGAACATATCGCCAATTATTACACATCTGACAATCAATCTAATACAATCTAATCAAGTTCTAGCATTTCCGCGACTGACTTAATTATTTTGCTAGAATATGAGCGGCCATCAGTTTTTATGACGCCTATAAAGGACAGCGGCGTTTGCCCTCTCTCTTGCATCACTGAACCCATGTATTTCGTTATCTGATGTATGCAACCACATATAAGAATTCGACCTTCTTCCAAGGTAGAGCCAAAGGTCTGGGTGAAAATGCCTTGAAAGGCATTCGAGTTCACTTAAAGATGCTTTAAAAACAATTTTTTTTTCTAAAATCGCGTATTGAAATGTTCCAATCGTATTATTCAGTAAGATCCAGATGAATATACATAAGTACATATAAAAACATTTTTTTGCTTGGATTACTAATCCTTTGACGATGGCAAATCTGATTAAATCATGGATATTAAACTAAATGGCAGAAAAAGCAGATATCAATAGATTTCCCCAATGGAATTTCGCGAATTATTTTGCCATCGCAATCAATAAACTTAAGACTTCTTATATATCATTTCTTATCCCACCTATATATTCAATGATTTCTTTATTTTATTTTTTATTTTTAATATTGTATATTAGTATCATCATGATTTTTTCAATCATCTTCTTATTGATACTAAGTCTTATCATCATCGTCATCGACGTTATGATTCATCATTATATTTGCATCTACTATACGTAAAATATCCTTTTTAAATTAAATTTACCGAGGTATGTTTTTTACTATATAAATGTAGAACATAGTTTTTAGAGAAGTGGGATACCATTGAAGAATCCGTAGAAATTTTTTTTTATGGTTTATGTTTAAACATCGGATTTTTTTATGCATGCTACAAGAATTGATATGATGTAGCTACAAAGAGATTTACATTTTTTTACTTCCAGTTTAAATATATAATACTCGATATATAGAAAAAGTAAATCCAATTATCGTGTGCATAGCACACCCACACACACATTATTGTATTTTGCATTAATTTTAATTAAATCTCAAAATTATTTAAAAAAATTTAAATATAAAAATGATTGAGATTTTTACCAACCAACAAAATAAATAGTTACTATGGGATATACGATTATTTTAATTAATTAGTCCATAATTATATTTTTGTTGAAAAAAAAATTATAATTAAAATTTTAATTTATCAAACCCGAAAATTACATTAAATTTGTACTGTTGTTTTTGGTAAAAAGCTTTGTGGCGATTAATTTTCTTGGTAAAATGGTTTGGGTCTCCCTCAATATTAAAAATAAATTTACAAGTTCAATACTCTAACGTAATCTGGCTCTTTAACGCAATTATTATCTACTGTATATTAGGATAGCACTCCTACAAAAACTACCATTTAGTCGAAAAAGTCATTTAATCGAAACGTAAATTGGTCGAAATTTAAGTTTTGCATTATTAAGATTTGAAACTAGCTATATTCAGGTTTTAGAACATATGTTTCTTAAAAGCTTATTTTGGCTTTGTTCTTATGTCGCCGAAAGTATGCCATAAAGCTTTGAAATATTGTGCACAAGCTCTATACAAATTAAACTTGCTTTTTAGAGTGTTACTCTTACAACAACTTTGAATTTATTTCTTTTTAGTTTTCTCATTTCTGATGAAAGATGGAAGATGAAAAATTTGTAACAGAATTCACATAATTTTTTAAACCTATAATCGTAAAACTGTCATAAAATTTAGGCAAATCGAATCAAATCGACATTTGACCGAAAAATTACCACTAAAATGTTTATTAAAATGTTCTTTGTTTGAAATTATTCATTTTCTCGTTCAAAATTTATGTTCGTTTCCAATCTTTGCTCTTTAACGCAATGATCGCACTCATTAGAACTTTTACAGTAAAATTAGTAAAAAAAGATATTAAAATGGCATTATTTAAATACAATTGTACGTATTCAGACACCCGAACAGTCCAAGACGTAAACTGTAATAAATTAAATTTAATTATCTCCCAAAATTCAATTGTCACAAAGAACAGAAAATTTGAGAGATCTTACAAAGTAGAAAAAAAATCTAGTAGAAAAAAATACAAATATTAAATTAGAAAATCAAATTTTAAAAAAACAATTTCAGAAAATCCAATTGATTTACATTTCGTAAATTAATCAAAAAATTACAACAAATAATATGCTCATAAATAAAATTCTAGTATTTTCTGTTAAAAAGTTAAAGCAAATCATCTTCTATATTCAACATTTAACAGTAAAATGACGCATGAACACTCTTCACACACATAAATTTAAAAAAAAATTCACAAATTACAAATTTCACAAAAAAAAAATTATTTAACACTAAAATCAAATGAAATAACCGTTAAACTGACAAAATACGTTATTGTAATTACAAAAAATCTAATTGATTGTAATATTTATTTTTGAAAATTTTTTATTTATTTATGTAATTTTATTTTGATAAATCGCCTATGTTTTTCAACATTGCCCAGTGTTCATTTTAATAATTCCTGATTTGAAAAATAACGAACTTAAAATTGTTTACTTGTTTGTAAGTTATTTTTAGAATACCCACAAATTTGAATTCATTTTTAAACAAAGAAATGTTTTTGGTATATGCATGTTATCAATTATGTAAGCTATCAATATAAATTAGATTACAATGACGTATTTTGTCAGTTTAACGGTTATTTCATTTGATTTTAGTGTTAAATAATTTTTTTTGCGGAATCTATAATTTGTGAATATTTTTTAGATTTATGTCTGTTAAGAGTGTTGGTGCGTCATTTTACCGTTAAATGCTGAATATAGAAAAGAAGGATTTGCTTTAATTTTTTTAGCAGAATATGCTATAATTTTATTTATGAGCATATTATTTGTTACATATATTACATACATATCGAAAATATTTGTTTGTTTAAAAATGTATTAAAATTCGAGGGTATTCTGGAAATCCCTTACAAACAAGTAAACAATTTTGAGTTGGCTATTTTTCAAACCAGGATTATCAAAATGAACATGAAATGGACTCGTTTGGTCGAAATGTGAAACGATTGAAAACTAAATGTTTATTCACCTTTACTAGGTGAACTAAATTAAAATAGGGCTTTGGTCGTAGATTTATAAAGTTGTTCAAAATGTCCTTTGTTCGAAAAAATGTCATTTGATCGAAATTTTTTGTTCTAAACATTCTTTCAAAATTGTGTTCCTGTTAACTAACGGTTACTTAAACCACTCATAAAATAAAAGTTTCAAACTTGATAAATGTTGTTGAAGTCCAAGAATTTTTAAATTAAAGCAAGACATTTGGTCGAAAATTATGCTTTTAGAAAATTATTAAAACAAACGTTCAGTTAAATCTTTTCACAATCCGCTTTAAACGGCGAAAGAATATCAATCCAATTTTCAGGCATAGCATTAGTGGACATCGTTACAAAAAAAGTCATATGATCGAAATTATTTTTTGGTTCCGAAACTGTATTCAAAATCGTGTCTATAAGTATTACCTATACAAACAATTTACGATTTTAACAGTCAATGACATTTTATCGAAATAATGATTTGAACATCAATCAAATATAGAAAATAGCCGGATTTAAAATGTCATTTGGTCGGAAAATCCATTTTGTCGAAACATTAGAAACGTCTAAAATTCAGTTTTCCGACAATTATAATACTATTTCTTTATCAAAATAGAGTTTTTTTCTCAAAATGTGACACGACCTTTCCACTCAAAACTCATGAAATAGAAAAAAAATTCCAACTGCAAATTAATTAAGATGGCCACAAAAGTAATTTACCAATTGTTCCAATAACACACAACGTTATTGAATGACATTGATTGCGTCGGTCGATATAATAATACAAAAGGGAATAATAAAACGGTTCACAACAAAAGCTTAATCGATATCACCCCACCATTTCATCAAGAACTCCCCAATCCCTTAAAAATAGTATAACACAACAATAGAAACCAAAACACAACAATATTGAAATGGAAATTAAAATATTTGTTAAGTGAAAATTTTGAATATTAAATAAAATCTATATATATATATAAGGGGCGTGTATCTCACCCCTGACATTTTTGATTCGGGTGGAAAAGCTATTAATTGTTTACTATTGGTGTGTGAGAATATTTTCGATATTTGACTAATTTAAATTTCCAGTCCAGTCCAACGAAAATAGACTTTTTGACTTATTTGATACGAAATTCTTTTCATTACCTGTTAGATTTGACCCTACATTTCGAAATGTATATATCTACACCTGCCCTTTCCCATATCAGTCGTATACGAAATTACATTGCGATGGATACGAGGAAAAACGTTTTCATGTATTTCTTCTTCCCGTTGTTTTATTATTATTATTATTTTTTTTTAGTGTACACAGTTTCGGGGCAGATATTTTGATGTGATAGATTATCGATAATGAGGAATTTTACAAATCGACTAAATGGATGGGTGAAGGACACATTTAAGTTAATATTAAAGTTGATTAGGCGGTTTGAAAATGTCAGGTTGATGATTTTATTAACTCGAAAATATATTCGATTGGAATCTTGATATCAAGTATTCAATTGATAGTTTTAGGTTTATTTGTTGTTTTCTTTAGGTTTGTCTTGAAAAAGTTTCAAAATTGACATTTACCGTTTTTCCTATTGGTTAATTAGTAGCAATTGTTTTGAGCAAAAGCTTTGTAAACTTTACAACTTCAATTATTATAAAGTTCTACCGCAAAAACTCCAGAAACCAACCTGATTTCTATGGTACCTTGAGTATTTGTGGCCTCAATATTTCCCCAAGTGCGTTCAAATCAGCTCTTGTTTAAATCAAATTAATGTCGAAGTTTGTAAAATTTATGCTGCGTTCATCACATCGGATGAATATCTAAGGATTTTTCATCCATGCTCTGTATCTCTTTATTTATTTTTGTTTTGCTTACTTCTTCGGATGATTGCTCAAAGATAAAATAATTTTAACTTGATTAGGGCGTGGCTTCATATGGATTATTTGATAAGGTAAATAGGACGACTAAATTTCTTAGGATATTCATCTGAGGTTATGAACGCAGCCTTAATTAGTAAATAGACATGAGAGTCTACGAATGCTTAAAAAATCGCAAGGTTAGACTTGAGCGTGAGACTAGTATTTAAGTTTTGTGCTCTCAATACCACTGATCGTAATCCTATTTTCTCTTCTCTCTGTTTCTCTCTATCTTTCCATCTTTATCGCTCTCGCTTTCCCTATCTCAATTAAGCTAAGTAGCCTTGGTTATTTCTTCTAAACCTTCAGATATTTTTGTAAAATTCCCATTTTATTTTTCTTTGACTTTTCCATTTTTTGGTCAAATTTTAATCTGGTCCAATTTTAAAATTTTCTAATCGATTTGCTTCTCGAAAATTGAGTTTGGCGGATCAAGTTTTTGAGCTTTTTGATAATCAATCTTCAGAGTTTTGCCGGGGTATTTTGGTCATTATGCGACATTTAGGAACGCTTTGATCCTGGTTGTCACCTTTAGTTGTTTTGATGTACCTGCTAATTCTTTCATTTGCACTTGCTTTGGTACTGATACCAGTTCAAAGGGAATTTTTCTTAGGCTGAGTTTCTCTAAAAAAAATCTAATAATAGGAATTCTTTGATAGATGACAAGATTGGTGTCGAAAGTAACTTGTTGGGAATTTCAGACTAACTTTTTAATTCAAATTTAGTAAGTTTTTGTTTAGTTTTTCAGTATCGATTTGCTACAATGAGTCCACTATTTTTGTCTTTGGTGCGTACACAGTATTAGACCGCTGCTCTTCTGTTAGAAACACCAAATATTTTCAGTTCAAATATCAAATGCAATTGATTTTTAAAATACGGCGGGTGGGATAAGACTTTCAATTGTGAAAGTGCAGTGTTTTCAGGTATAGTTTTTCACAACTTAAGCAACATGTAACCGAGTGTTGTTGTCCAGTAAAATCACATTGTCGTGTCTTTGCTTATATTGTTTTCGTTTTCCCTTCAATGTTCGACTTAAACGCATTAGTTGTGTTCGGTAGCGAGCCCTTGTGGTGGATTCACCAAGTGGCAGCAGTACATAATACGCCACGTCGATTTGGCCCCACCAAATACTCAGCATGAACTTCAAACTATGGATATTTGGCTTGGCTGTCGAGGTGGATGCACGGTTGATTACACTTATTTGACTCAAATTTCTACATATTCCCGTGCAAAACCCGTATATTTTGCCTATAAATCTCTACAAACCTAATGACTAGTTTTGGGATAAGTCTAACCTTACCATATGACGTTTCTAATCCACGGCCTTTGGCCATAATTTACTACTGGTGCCATGTGTATTCATTAAACATATTTTTCGGACAGAATAACAGCCAGATGAATTTTTAAGAAAGTTATCTCTATGGTTGACTTCAAAGTTCGTACGTATCTTTCAATAGCTCGTAAGGTGAAGAAAATAATGAACTTATACATGAGATCCTAGATACGTACGTTACTTACTATCCACAGTAATTGTGGCTCTCAAATACCACAAAACAAGTCACTCTTAGCAAATTTAGCACCACTTGTGGTCACTTTTTTAACTAAAAACCTTTTTCATATTTTTAAAGTAATAAATTTAAAAGGTAAACCAATACCATTCCCTATCTTCAAAACCCACAATCCTATTAACCATTTAACACACACGCACATACACAATTTATTTCACACATCTCTTCAAACCATCACAACAACCAAAAAAAAAAACAACCTCATCGATCCTCATAAAAAATCTTAAACGAATCTTTTATTTTCGGTTTTGTCTTTAATTTCATTAAAATTATTTTAGCCAGAAAACCCTTTTTGTGTATATGTCGAGAGCTTTTTTTTGTGTGTGCGGCAATCATTTCCATTTAATTATTATTTGTCTTGGATTATATTGTTAAGACTCTTTAAGATGTCAAGAATAATAGTTTTTTATTGAGAAAAAACCTTTTTGCCGGTTACTGTTTTGACAAGAAATTGACTTGTAAATTGAGCGTGTGTGTATGTATGTGGTTTTATCAGTTTGTGATAAATTTAAAAATAAATATGACGAGGGAGTGTTAAGCTTTGAGTAGAATTGTTTCCAATCAAATTGATGTACCAAATCTTGACATGGACCTTGCTTTATTTTACATATTTAGCGCAAACACAAAATTTTCTAACCTGTTGAATTGTTGATGAAGAAAAACGGGGAAAATGTTTACAAAAAAAAAAAAAAAAAACATGATTTGATAGAAGGTTTCATTTATAACCAAACGTTTGCTTTCTCATTTTATGTACTTAACTTTTTCTCGTTTTCGTTTTTTTTTTTCTACTTGTCGATGCTGTTAAAACGATTGACAATACGAAAAACCTTTTTCGTTAAATACAAAATAAATACAAGAAACATTCCAATCCATTTCACATGATTGAAAAAAATAAAAAAAATCGTGAGTATCTTCTCAACCATATTTTCCGCCCACCTCATTCGACTCCCCCCACTGCCATCGTCTTACATCCTTCATTTCGATGTAAACGGAAAATTAGATATTCAATTTTCTTCTATCATATCATACCTTTCTTCTTGTGTATATATATATAAGAATAAATATTTCTTTTAAATTAACAAAATCATTATACCATCATCAAAAATCATACATGACGATGATGATGATCATTATCATCATCATCATCACCATCGCTTAGTCGTATACACACAGTAAATAGAATATAGATAAAGAAACATGATCATCGCACCCCTAATCACAAGAAATGAATAAAATTGAAAAACGATTTTCTGTTGATGTTATTGTTATATTATTGTTGAAATTGTTGTTGTTGTGTTGATGTTATCAATTTTAGAGAACCTACATATTTAATCTTAAGAAGAAAAACGAAATTGTGCTACGTACTTTTGTTGTTAAACAAGACAGGTGTATTAGGGTATTTCAAGAACTTTGAAAAATGTCTGTGTAGGATGGATCATCATAATATGCCCAAATATTTTATTTTTTTTAATGATTTGGAATTTTTGTATATTTGGGTCAACATAAAAACATAAAAATTATGGTGTAATTTTAAAATTGACGTGCCTTCGTTTCATTTTTATGGGACATAGCAATAATTACACGAAACGAGGGTAAGAATTGATCTTAAATTGTACTGGGCATATTGTGATGCCAATTGATCGATGATTGTCTAAATATCATCAATTCCTGATGAGTTTTAGAAATAGAAATACGTTAGTAATGGGTTTTACAGCAGTTAGAGATCGGCGTATTCGTATACCATTAAGATCGTAAGATTTTTAAAAAAAATACATACCGTAATTTTTGCAAACTGTTGTGATCGTATAATTGTAAATGGCTAAAACCATGATCATATAATTTGTTAACATACAAGTCTTACAAAATGTCGGGTTTCGATCATCAATCGATGATCGTTAAAATTCGGATTCTACCCTGGGAAGTAATTGCAGTATTTAGTATAGTGCCGGTGATCGTATAATTTTAAATCGATATTTCCATTTTCCCACAAAATTTTTCATGTATTTGAAGAGAATTGTTGATCGTGAATTTACGATCCCGTATGATCTTCGGTCATGTGTTTTATTCGCACAGCAAAATTCGTTTAATGTTGCTAAAGTTCTACTATTTTGCGATGATATGGCATTTAAATATTAAGTGTTATATGAAAAAAGCAACAAGCAGAAACCAATCAGATCTACTATCGATCTTAACTTGTTTTATTCATATATCTCAGTTCCAATAAATCGGCCATTGTAAAATAAACGGAATTTGTTGGAAGCGATCGTACTATCGGTGATTAAAATATACCTATATTTAGACATAATTTTAGTTTAAACGTAATCCCGTCGATCATAATACCGTTCGGAATATTTGAATTGTGATCGCTTATATTAAGAAAGAATATCTTGTTTCCAATTAGTCGATGTTGATTTTGCTAAAGAGTACCAATAATTGGAATATTGTAGTACTTGGAATATATTTAGTAATTGGGGGCAATCTTGGAGGTATTAAAAAAATTACCTGCATTTTATGGAAATTATTGCTGTTTGTTTGGGGTCGATGAATAATGATCGTGCGTACTAGAAAGTATTAAATTTCATATTTCGTCCCTTATTAATCGGCGACTTCCTCAATGTGCTAAATCTTCCCAGAGAAGTAATTGGTTTTTTTTATTAGTGGCGGCGATCGTATTTTTTCATCGATATTAGTATTCGATAGTTAATTTTTCCAGAAAATTAACATTCATTCGAAAAAAATAATACAGATGGCACCAAAAATCAATGCGATCACGATAGTGTCGATCTTTATTGTTTTCGAGCGTAATTAATCATGTGCTCGATGCTATCTGTGAAGATCGAATTGTGATCGCTTTAGTGTCAATTAAACAATTATAAAGTAATTAATTTTTTGGTAATGATAGCGATCATTTAATTTTTATGATCATAAAATGATCATGTTATTATGATGTGATATCTGCGCAGAAAAACTAGTACTTGGTAATCAATTAATCCATTCTGCCCAACAGCAATTTCAATAAGTGAATTCGAGCAATTTCAATAAGTGGGTCAGGCATAAATAGTTGAGTATATTTACATGCTTTGCAAGCTGTTGTTAGAATAATTTAAATGTGTTGACTAAAACGGTGATCGTACTGTTAAATTGCATGAGATCGTCGATTTACCATTGACGCATTATGCATTATGGCAATTTATACTTATTACTGAGCTTGCCTTTTCTGCTAGTTAAATCGTCCGGCACAAAGTAATTCGCTTTTATGTTTGAAATAACTTAAACCAGCTAACCCTGTTTCAGCGTGTTTTATTTTTTTGTATTTTTCTACCAAAAGTTTAATTCTAACTCAACACTTAAAATATCTGGAAAAAGTTTATGACCTTCGACTCCTTTCAAAATACTTATATTACCGTTTGTTCTACAACAAAAACAATTTTATTTAAAGAATCTATCGTAACAATATCGATGAGGCATTCCTGAATTAACGATTTATCAATTTGCAAAAAAGCTTACATCTTTTTAATGTTACATATCCATCTTCAGTGAATCTTGGTATATTATTTTTGCATTCGTCCACCTGAGTAGCTGTAAAATAAAATTTTACCAAATTCTCTTCAAATTTCAGTGAAACATTACAAAATTTAAAATATGAATCTGGTAAAAAAAAAACTTCAACACAGCCCAAGTTTGAAAGCTTTATTTCAAACTCTTTCAGACTTGCGTCTTAAATTGATATACTCAAAATTTATAAAATGTTATGTCAATTTGTATTTATAACATTATAAACGAACATTAATTTTGATGACCAACATAAGAAAAATTGAACTTGATCAAATAAATTCAGTTTAAAAGCTCTAACTATTCCAACTTAAATTTAATTTTCTCCTATGTACTTATTTAAAATTTTAACAAATCGTGAAGTGATACTTTAAAAAAATATTCGATTTCTAGTAGTTAAAATGCTTTCAAACCTCCATCAAACTTGACTGAAAATTTAATTTTTTTTTATATGATTTAAATTAGAATACAAGTACGATAAATGTGGATAGAATTTGTATCCAACGTTATTTGACTAGTCCATAAAAAAATACATTTAATTTTCTTTCAATCTTGATTCGAATTCAATTTTTAATTCAGTTTCAAATGAACTTTAAATTTTATTTAAAAAATGTCATAAATGAAGAATCTTTAAACTAACAAACTACTTATTTGAATATAAAACTTATTCAAATAATAATAAATTGATCTTAATTGTAACAGAAGTAGAAATCAATTGAAGAGCACATTCAAACAGTTTTTAAAATTGTATCAAACTATACTTAAACGATAGTAAATATGCATTTTTTAATATCAATTTTAATGACATAAAAAAATTTACTTTAAAAAATAATGAAAGCTTTAGAGTTTCAAATCACTATTCAAACTTACATTGAATGTTTTTGTTAACTAAATTAAACAAAATTTAACCAAATATTGAATGTTAAAGTTGAACAAAAGGTAAACAGAAAACGGTTATTTTGTTTTAATTGCTTAAGTATTCAAAATGCTTTCAAACCTCGATCAAATTTAACTAAATATTTTATTTTACTTTTTTTATAGTTTGGTTTTGAAATGTTTTAAATGTTATATTTTAATCAAGATTATATTTAAATTTAATCTAAACCGAAAACTGAATTGAATTTTCTTTTGAAATAGGACTTAAATTTAACATATTTTTTATGGTATGGCATTTATTCGAAACATTTTCTCAAAACTGTTAAATCTGGAATTAAAGCAGTCAAGCTTTAATTAAAAGTTATTTATTGTTAAAATCGGTCTTGGAATTGCTGCTTCAGCTTGTAGTAAATTGACTGCGTACAGTAAAATTCTTATCTAAATTGAATCAAACTTAATTTGACTAATCTAAAATACTAAAATTTTAATTGTAAATTTAAATTTCTTTCAAACTTACATCAACTTTGATTAAATATTATTTATTTGATTGTTTTTCATCTTTACATCCAAATGCACTTTAAATTTTAATAAACGTACCTAAGCTTGACTGCAATCAAATTTTGTTGCAAATTCTTTGCTGTCCTTTACTTAACTGTCAAACTTGTAATTCTAATATTTAACTGTTTCTAAACTTATTCAAAGGCAGTAAATATCGAAACCTGCTTACATAAA
This sequence comes from Tipula confusa, assembly GCA_963556175.1. Lineage (NCBI taxonomy): Eukaryota > Metazoa > Arthropoda > Insecta > Diptera > Tipulidae > Tipula > Tipula confusa. The sequence goes on from OY744476.1 coordinate 218,345,064, forward strand.
AAAAATATAAAGTTTGATCATTTTCAAAATGTATTCAAAATGGCGTCATTTTACATTCAAACGATGCTTAACAAACATACTAACTTTAAAAACGCAGTATTAGGTTTTAATGCATTGAAAAATTTTGATCGATTCTCTACTACAGTATTCAACTTGCTTTCAAACTCTTATCAAATTTGACTAAGTATTATTTATTTGATAAATTCTTTCCGCTTTTAACTTTAGTTTCTAATTAGCTTTAAATTGTAAATGAATGTAGTTAAGCTTGACTGGAATCAAACTTAGTAGTCACGTTTAAATTCATTACAAACAAAATGTTAAATGTAATACTTATTTAGTTCTAGAATTTATCAAACTATTTCATACTATATAATATACCATAATTTGAAATGTAATAGAAGTAAAGGTGAAACCTGCGCCAAACCCAATTGGCGTAGAGGTTAAACCCTCGGTGCTTGGGTCGGGAGGTAATAGGTCCGCATCCCAATTGAGGAGGGTTGAAAAAGGGATTATTCATCACTTGATTGCGACCAGTGATGACGATGAACACAACTATGATCCCCTGTTGGTACGCAGAATCTATGGGCCGAACTATCGTCCAAGTCAGTACAAGCTGGCTGGAACAATGCAATGTGCATATCGATTACCAAAGCGAACCTATGTATTCGTGCGTCCTTGATTTAGCTGGTGATGGCGTGAAAGTAGGACGTTAAAGTAACTGCGAAAAAGTTAGGTGAGCTTCGGTCCCAGAAAGGAGTGCAAGGAAAAAAACCAAAAAAAAAAACCTACACCAATACTAAAACTTGAAACAATAGAATACGACCGTTTGATCGTCTCGCAACAATGATAAGAACAACGATATAAAAAAAAACAGAATTCGCGCATTATGTCATACATCACGAATTTCATTATGTGTGCATATAATGAAAATGTAGCACGTCGAGACTACAACAACAGCAACACAAATTTAATTACCTAATTGTTGAACAATAATTTTATTTTTTGATCTAATTAACCTTTTTTGCTTGCACCCCACTTACTCCCTATAACTACGCTCGTTTGTGAATTTTATGCAATTCGTTTCGTTTTTTTCGGTTTTCACACAACGACGGCATAAGGTCGAAGGTTATATTTAAAGCGCGAAAATTGTGAATTGCGACTGTAAAGATGAGATCGTATTGTGACATTCATTCAAGGTTTTGTTTATATGATTAGAATATGTATAGAATATACACGTTTCGTCAAATTATGCGGATGAGGCGGATATCGTATTTTATAGGTATCGATTATAAATTATAGATTTTGTTTTAAGATATTTGATAGTTTGACGTTTATCGATTGTAGTTTTTTTTTAATTATTTACATATTTATTATTGCAGCTGATAGTATTTAAGTCATTATATATACTAGCATTAATATGTATAGTCATTAATTATAGCTTAATGGCTAGTCCCATAGAGATAAATTTCAATACAGTATCATTTTGTTCTTTGTAAGCGTCTAAGGACTATTTTAATCATAACGTTCGTCTTCATAGTACAGTCCCAAAGCTGTATTCCGTAAATCGACGCAAGCCGATTTTCCATTTAGACATGTTCTTTCCATTTTAACTTGGCTAGAAGGCCGATATAATCATATGAATATGTTCGAATCTGCTCGATGGTAACACAAATCTTCCCGGTTCCGATTTGCATGTCGATGGATTTTGCTTTTTTGATAACCAATGCATTCTTTAGTCCATATTATGACATCTGTATTCATGTTTGGCCAAAAATATCTCGAGACTAATTTCATAGGAAGCACATCTGTAGGTTGTAGGGATTAATAGACGATTCTTGTCGATGGATCTTTCACAATAAATTTCAAAATCGTTTAGGATGGTGAGATTTAATTTAAATTATGAACTCGCAGGTCGTGATGAACTTAATAATTGTTGCAGTTCATCGTCAGACTTCTGCGCGTGACCTAAATCCTTTAGGTCTTGTGTGGCTTACATATGTGCAAAGTGACCACATGATCGTGACAAAATAACTGCGACCACATTATCCTTGCCAGGAATGTGTGTTATGTCTGTCGTAAAGTGAAATATATAGTCAAGTTGCCTTAGTTGCTGTTAATTTTTATCATTTAGAACTATTGCTCTTTGTAAGTGCCTGCGCATATGCCGAACTGGACGATATGCTGAATTTCTGCAAGATGTCATAGCTAGCACGGCTAAATCCGTCGTTTAATCAAATAGTCATCGTATTTTTAAATCGACGAGAGGACCGGATTTTATCAGAAAATCAGCGCCTAAAACTGGCCGTCAACTGAGATTACAATGAAAACGTGTGGAACAGACCGCTTTAAACCAACATCGAAGTTTAGTATAGTTTTGTGCCATAGTTTTGGATAATTCAACCATTAGCAGCGAGTAACATTCGTTCAGCGTCTTATTTCGATGATTAGCCGTGTCGGGCTTGACAGAGCACGTTTGGAACTGCGACTCAACTTGCGCAAACCCTACATTAGGATTTCGCGCCCAAAAAGTTGCTATTTTTATTCTTGATGAATTAACAGCATCAACTTAGGAGTTCGTAATATTTATAAATTGATATTTTTTTACCAGTTCACGAAAAAGGTTCCAATCGGTATATTCCAATCGGTTATTGCAAAGCAAATAAAAACTATTTCCGTCTAATGTTTTCAAGCCAAAATTAAACAATAAAAATCCAATAAATTAAACACCATGGCCTGTTAAATAATCGCATTAAATTTTTTAGTGATTCTGCACTAAGCTTTGCAGCTCTAACCACTGTGCCATTTGCTCATTATCTTAAGTAAAAAAAATCCTTTTTGGTGCTTAAATTTTGTTGCAAAAAAAGCAACTCAGGAAAATTGCTGGGTGTTACTATGAATTTAAAAATTCGAGTACAATAAGATACGATTAGAGGTAGCAAATCGCCAAAGAAACTGCAGTTTCAGTGAGCGCTGGTAAGTTGAATTCATTATTGAAATCTAAAATCTCATGATCCAAAGGCTCATGGATAACTGGATTCTGTGGAATATTCCAGAAGAACTGGAAATCATGAGATGTAAAGATGTAAACATTATTTTGACCTGTTCTCATCCCTAAATTTGGTATTACACTTCAAACGTATCTCTCGTACGCCATGCTTATACCAGCTCATTTGACACATCTTGCATTACCCGCAAAAAAAGCTGCAAACCTCTTCAATTCACAGGTAAAGTGAAGCCATAATCTTGAACGATCAATTTGGGTTATCTGAACACGTCTGAAACATTTCACCAGTGTTTCAGTCTGTTACATTTAATTTCCAGGCATCGTTTCTAAGTGCTACTGACTTGTCATCCTTAGCCGTGATAGTTTTCTTCAAATCATTAATAGTAGAGTGATCTTTGACAACAACTATATTTATAGGAGGTGGCTGAGTTCTCTTATCTTGTTTTGCACTTTTTTTGCAGTGAGTCAATATATTCTGGCGTAAATTCTGCTTGTCTTTTATTTGTGGGCTTTATTTTTACAAAAAGTTTGAATATAAGTTTTTAGTTCGTTCAGTTAATATGGTTTAGCTTACGATCGCCGAACCTATCACTTCTTTTTAGAATTTAAACAGCGTCTTCATCTTATATATTTCTGCCATTAAAAGTAATAATGTAATTTAAAGGCCATTTTTACTAATTTACAAGCTACACGACTAATGAAAAATCCTGGAATAAATGCATTACCTGCCAGGATCACTTTCGGATTTTTTTTTTCAGAATTTATCTTTTGAGTTCTTTATCGGTGAGGAATTCGATGCTATCCTTATTTTGATGATATACCATGATCACGGTAGTTAAAAATACTAACAAATTTACAATGGACCCGATTAAAATACCCGATTAAATCGGCTTATACTAAAGAAACTGTCTAATTGTCAGTCTTCTTTCTCAGGTGCTGCCATCTATTAATTTTCCTTGAAAACTCGATTAGTCTAAATTATGCCACAAGATGTCACAACCATAACATATCATTTATGCTATAAAAAAATTATAAGCAGCAGTTTGTGTGTGTCGTGCGAAGAGCTGATAGTGACAACTAGCGGCAATTGCAAAAGGCAATTCTATTTTCCAATTGGACATATTAATTTTCTAAATTGTGCTTTGTAAAACATAGGTGAGGATTGAAGACGACCCGCAAAAACATTAGGAGTCAAAGCAAAAACTTCATGGAGGTGGGTTAATGAACAGAATGTGGCTGCAAAGAACAAAGTACAAGAATAACTGTAAAGCAAAAAAATGGAAACTTATGCAGACTTATCAGATTGATGTTATATATCAATCTGAAAATCGAGCAATTATATATAAGCATGAAAAGAAGTTTAAACATTCACAAGAAGATTAAAAGAATGTTCGTAAAGCTTCCATTATCATACGTTTACTAAAAAGTTGTTGAGTACCTTAAATTCTAGTGCACTCAAAATCCAGATAGTATCTGCCCGCACTGGTAAAAATGTTAGATGTCAGCAGTCTTTGGAATAGTTGGCGCATTGTGTTGTTTTTTAGCCCTTCAGTTATAATCTCTCAATATATGAGACACGATTTTTTTAATTGTGACACGATGAGCACACACTAAGTACTCTCCTCGCGTAATAGTATGCGGCGTTAAATTTTTTACTCATAGGACGAGTAACTAATTAACATGTAAAAATGGTCTAGAGTTCGCCCGTAATACTGCCAAAATATCATCAAAGTATTTCACAAGTAACTTAAGTTTCGTTTTTAGGTTATTCAATTTAGTGTTGCGAGGTCTTTGCGCAACAATATCAGCTATGACACTCGACAGAGGATTAAAAATATGCATTCCAAAAATTTATCTGCATAAAATGCAGGTTTAACGACAAAATAATTTGCATAAAGAAGGTTAAAGAAAATATCTCTTGGGTGTTAGGATGTCTTTCTACACAATTCCAGCTCTCTTAATAAAAACTTCGTTATTGCAGATTTAACACGGTATATAAAAATTACTGTTTTCACTCTCTATATTGAGCTAGTTTTATCTTCACTCTCTTTTCTTAATTCTCCTATCTAATTGACTTTTTTAATTCTTTGAGATTTCTAAATTTGGTTACTTCTTGCAAATCTTCTGATATTTCAGCTGCTATAATATTTAGTCTCTCGGTTACCTGCACAACTGTTTTTTTCTCATTTAGTACTTCAAGCTGGGTTATCTTGCTCTGGGTATCCGACCCATATACTGACCCAGCTACGACGCCTTGATAATTGCGTGAGGATATAACCCAAACATAAATTTAATTTTTAAATCAATTTTCCACCATGTCTCGTGTCGAATACACGCAAAAATTTGTTTCAATAAAATGTTGTGGTATTTTTTATACGTATGAGTACACGAACCAATTTAATACCCTCGTCAAAAATTTACATACACTTAAATCGTAAACACGCATATATATCCGTACCTACCCTACCTTAGTAGACCTTCGTTATCATCACCTTATAACATAAAATATTTATTAGGTCTGTCAGTTTTTGGAGGGGTGCAGATGAAACCCGATTAAATAAAATTTTTTGTGACGAAATATATTGAAGATGAATATCTAAATCGTATTACGTAGATATAATCATCCCAATCGTCACGATCATTGACGTATCCCGACGAAAAAAACATCTTCACAATAAAATTATATATCTTGACAAAAATGATAAGAAATACACAATTGAAATATTATTTTAAATTAACCTTTTATCGATAATGGCAATATAAGAAATAATAAAGAAGTCAAATATCTAAAGATAAGAAGCCTGGATATGTAATTATGCGCTGGCATGCGATATTGATGTTGATTTTCTTTTGCTACCCGCCGCCCTATACTTTTACCAAGTGTAAGATGATAAAATCTATTTTCAATCACCTTAACAATTTTCTTAACACTTCAGATGAACAATTGATTTTTCATTTTCAATTTTATATGTATATATACGACTATATATACCTATACATATATATCGAAAACGAATGAAAATAATTTTCTCTCGATTTTCCTCAATACAACAGAACGGAAGATGTTGTATCTCACACCCTTTGTACATTTAAATGAATATTTGTGTAGTACGGAGTATACATACATCCATAAGATGCTGTACGTTCGATTTTTCTTGTTTCCTTTTTTCATTTTTATTAATTTTTAATTGTATTTTCATTAGGATTCTATATAGTTGAATAGTTTTTATTGTTTATATAAAACTAAGTACAAAAACCAAAAGAAAATTGAATTGTTTGTTTAGTATAAAAACTGGGATACCTATATATACGATACTCAACCCCCTTGATAGTTTTCAAAACAATGGTTAGATATTTTACAAAGAATTTATTATTAAAAAAATAATTTTTCATATATTGTGGCCTACTTTTAGGCGAACAAAACAAAACAGTAAGTCTTCAATATGAAATGGTTAGTTTTTTGTCAAAACTTTTTTAAATTATTATCAATTAATTAGTGTCAAGATTATTTTTAAATTAAAATTGTATATACCTTTGTCGTCTATACACATTTACTATATCATATTAACCCAATTAAAACATTCAAGCTTTACTCAAACTTATTTCAATTTTTGATAAAAATGTTGCTCGTATATGTAAAGATATAATATATTGGATTGTGAATAAATGTTCAATATTTATTGATTGATTGATTTGGAGTGTACAACCAAGCGGTAATATAATAATATAATAATATAATAATATAATAATATAATAATATAATAATATAATAATATAATAATATAATAATATAATAATATAATAATATAATAATATAATAATATAATAATATAATAATATAATAATATAATAATATAATAATATAATAATATAATAATATAATAATATAATAATATAATAATATAATAATATAATAATATAATAATATAATAATATAATAATATAATAATATAATAATATAATAATATAATAATATAATAATATAATAATATAATAATATAATAATATAATAATATAATAATATAATAATATAATAATATAATAATATAATAATATAATAATATAATAATATAATAATATAATAATATAATAATATAATAATATAATAATATAATAATATAATAATATAATAATATAATAATATAATAATATAATAATATAATAATATAATAATATAATAATATAATAATATAATAATATAATAATATAATAATATAATAATATAATAATATAATAATATAATAATATAATAATATAATAATATAATAATATAATAATATAATAATATAATAATATAATAATATAATAATATAATAATATAATAATATAATAATATAATAATATAATAATATAATAATATAATAATATAATAATATAATAATATAATAATATAATAATATAATAATATAATAATATAATAATATAATAATATAATAATATAATAATATAATAATATAATAATATAATAATATAATAATATAATAATATAATAATATAATAATATAATAATATAATAATATAATAATATAATAATATAATAATATAATAATATAATAATATAATAATATAATAATATAATAATATAATAATATAATAATATAATAATATAATAATATAATAATATAATAATATAATAATATAATAATATAATAATATAATAATATAATAATATAATAATATAATAATATAATAATATAATAATATAATAATATAATAATATAATAATATAATAATATAATAATATAATAATATAATAATATAATAATATAATAATATAATAATATAATAATATAATAATATAATAATATAATAATATAATAATATAATAATATAATAATATAATAATATAATAATATAATAATATAATAATATAATAATATAATAATATAATAATATAATAATATAATAATATAATAATATAATAATATAATAATATAATAATATAATAATATAATAATATAATAATATAATAATATAATAATATAATAATATAATAATATAATAATATAATAATATAATAATATAATAATATAATAATATAATAATATAATAATATAATAATATAATAATATAATAATATAATAATATAATAATATAATAATATAATAATATAATAATATAATAATATAATAATATAATAATATAATAATATAATAATATAATAATATAATAATATAATAATATAATAATATAATAATATAATAATATAATAATATAATAATATAATAATATAATAATATAATAATATAATAATATAATAATATAATAATATAATAATATAATAATATAATAATATAATAATATAATAATATAATAATATAATAATATAATAATATAATAATATAATAATATAATAATATAATAATATAATAATATAATAATATAATAATATAATAATATAATAATATAATAATATAATAATATAATAATATAATAATATAATAATATAATAATATAATAATATAATAATATAATAATATAATAATATAATAATATAATAATATAATAATATAATAATATAATAATATAATAATATAATAATATAATAATATAATAATATAATAATATAATAATATAATAATATAATAATATAATAATATAATAATATAATAATATAATAATATAATAATATAATAATATAATAATATAATAATATAATAATATAATAATATAATAATATAATAATATAATAATATAATAATATAATAATATAATAATATAATAATATAATAATATAATAATATAATAATATAATAATATAATAATATAATAATATAATAATATAATAATATAATAATATAATAATATAATAATATAATAATATAATAATATAATAATATAATAATATAATAATATAATAATATAATAATATAATAATATAATAATATAATAATATAATAATATAATAATATAATAATATAATAATATAATAATATAATAATATAATAATATAATAATATAATAATATAGTAATATAATAATATAATAATATAATAATATAATAATATAATAATATAATAATATAATAATATAATAATATAATAATATAATAATATAATAATATAATAATATAATAATATAATAATATAATAATATAATAATATAATAATATAATAATATAATAATATAATAATATAATAATATAATAATATAATAATATAATAATATAATAATATAATAATATAATAATATAATAATATAATAATATAATAATATAATAATATAATAATATAATAATAATATAATAATATAATAATATAATAATATAATAATAATATAATAATATAATAATATAATAATATAATAATATAATAATATAATAATATAATCAGGCCCCATGATCTGTTCTTAAATAGAATAATTAACCATAGGGATTTCTGAATTTTAGCTTTTAGCTCCTGCTCATCGATCTCCTTTGACAAAACACTTTCTAAACCAATTTTTCATACATTGGTGTATGCCATATAGTGCCGGAGTCTTTTCAACTCCTTGAACGCACTCTCCTGTTACTCGGTCCAATAAAATACCCTGTCCTTTTTATCTGCCCTTTCCATTTTAATTTGGCGGCCTACGATCAAGTTTCATATCAAGTTTCATTTCACTCATTTATCGCATCATTTACTATTTTATTCTTTTCAAACTCCACGAATCTCAATTTGTCGAGATTCATTCAAAATGCGACATCAATTTTTGTACAAGATATATATTTTTATAGACTTTTTTAAACCTCTTTGAATTACAAATTAATTTGAAAGGAAAAAGTAAAATGTATATTTCAAGTTTGATTTGAATTGAATTTATTCAAACTGACATCAATTTTTACTTTAAGCTAACATAAAGTCACATACTTAATAGGCAATAGAAAGCTATAAATAAATTATTGCTAATCTACTATAATCATTTCAATTTTTCATCAGCCAAATTTTATTCTACTATTCAAACTGATTCAAATTGAAGTTTTAATTTTAATTGAAGTTTGAAAACATCCAGTTTAATTTGAGACAATTTTTAAATTTTTAATGTAATATAAGTATTTGTTATAATTTGTTTCAAACTGTAACCAAATGGTACTTAACTGAATCCAAATTAAATTTTATTATAAATTAATTAAAATAATTTTTGGCTGGAGTTTGAAAACAATTACCAAAATTTGAACTGATTAGATATGATTGACAAGTGAAATCAGAGTGAACCATCGATTAGGTTATTTTTTCTGTACTTATTCTTGTCTACTACAAATTTGTTTTTTTACTCAAAAAACTTAATTTGATTTGGGTTTGAACTCAATGTGATCGCAGTTTTGAAAACAATTTGCACAAAAGTAGTAGAATTTGATGGAGTTGTAGTGTAATTTTCATTCATATTTCATTTAATTTTAAAAATAGTTTGACCGGAGTTTGAAAGCAACTTGAACACTGTACATTTAGTATCAAACTTTAGATAATCTAAGTTTCAAAGTTTCAAACTGTTATTGAATACTCCTAAAACTTATCTTAATTTGAATTTATAATAAACTTACTAGAATACAGTTTGAATGAAGTTTGAAACCAAGCACCTTAATTTGATTGTGTGATAGTGAAATCTTCAATTAAAATTTGATTATAATCTTAAATATATAAAAAATTAGTATACGCAATCAATCATTGACGTAGTAAATGTTAAAATTACAATTAATTTGATCCAAATTTGAATACCTTATTAATTTATATTTTTGTCTAATCAGGCTTTTTTTTTGTGCCAAATCACATCTGCAATGTTTCAAATATATATATTTAAATGTTTATGTTTCACCTAACCTAATCCGTCAAGTTTCATTCAAACTCAACTCAATTCTAAAAAATTTAATTTTTGTTTTTGGGTTATTTCGATTTGAAAACTTTATAACTAATACATTAGATATAAATAACTGAAATCGATTAAAGTCTTTGTAATCAAGTTAGTTAGTTGAGTTAATAAAAATTTTGTTGTACCCGGAATGTTTCCATTATTTCGCTTCCATTTTCCCTAATGAAATCGGAAAATATAAATAAACAATAGACATTTTACTTCAGTGGTTGTTGTTATTATATATTCTTCAAAACTTTTTGCACAGTACTCTCGACAACGTTCAACAGACATCATATGCATAAAAAACATAAAATTTGCATAACAAAGTTTTTTGTTTTTGTTTTATGATTTTATCTCTTTTATAAAAACGAAAACTTTTTTTTTTGTGTGTTTGATCAATATAAAAGAAATTCAAAACGACGAGAATACCAACAACAACCAATTCAATTTGCAATAAATTTTTGTGCAAATCTTAAATTGGCGAACACAAAAAAGTTGTGCCTGTAACCCTTTATTATGTATTTGATTGTAGGCGACGACGACGACGACGAAGGCAACAAACATATACAGTACATAAATACAAAAGAATTAAAATTTAGGGAGTGTTACTATGCGCGCGGTTAAATCTTGAATTGAATTCATTAAACAATCTGTCTTCTTTAAGTAATCAAATTCATTTCAGGAAGTGATTCGAGTTTATTATGTATGTAAAAATTGTATCACACCATCAAACTTGTTTGTATAAGTGTGCGCAACGACTTTAAAGGTCAAACCATGCGCGTATATCTTAAATTAAATCGTATATTTTATTACACTTAAAATTGCTTAGCATAACCTTGGGGCAGACGTTCTGTTATATGTCTTATTTATGTTTATAGCTATAGGAATATAAATTCATCTAACAGAACGTGTCGACACAAATTTTAGGTTTTTTGCCCTGTCAAAAGGTTACGTAATTTAGATAATTTTGGATATGTCGCATATATATTACCGATTTCATGCTATTTATATATGAACAGGTAGACCTAGTTTAACGCTGGATGCAAGTAAATGTACAAAACTCAAATGTAGCAAATAAAACTTTATTTTATTTATACAAAATATGTAAATATTAGGTCTTGTAATACCTAAACAATATCAAAAATATATCAAATTCTTGATCATACGTTCCACAAATATTTAACCTATTAAAACTATTAAATTTATTATATAAATCAATAATTTTTTAAGTTCAGTCAAATACATGATTGCTAGCCCATAAACTTTCTAAAACATATGCCAACAAATAAAAAAAAATTAAGAAATACTTGATGGTTTCAAAGTTATGGTTTTTAACAGAACATACCAGCTCCAAAAACCTTACTGAAGGTCAAAAGTAATAAAAGCTATGTAGTGTATAATATACTTTTGTATTTCAGACTATTTGCTGACCAAGATTTTAAAACTAACAGGTTCCACAAAACATTACTAATTGATTGACAATTCATCAATGATTAAGCATTGAATCCTACAATGCAATCAGATAAATACTCCTTAAGCATTTAAATAGTAAGTCCTACAATAAAATGCTCTAATCTCAGATCAAAATATAGTGTATGTATGTACTATATTAAAATTTAAATATTTTTTAATTGAAGTCTTTAAAACAAACATGTTCCACAGATTTATAATAACCTGTAATTCCAATTCTTTTATAAAACAGCCTTTAAATTGGTAAAAAATTATAATAATTGTTTGTATAACATTAAAATATTACGTCCCACAATGCTTTACTTATGAATAATGTAATCTTGAATAAGTATAAGTTACAAATTCTAATTAATAAACATAAAAAATATACAAACAGATACGTTCCACAAAGCTTGCTGATTAAAGTCAAATGTAATACAATTTAAATTGTTGATAACCTTTAAGAAGGTACAAAAATTCTAACATTCAAAGGGTAATAAGTGTTTTTATCACATTAAAATATTAGGTTCCACAATACCTAACTTATGATTAATGTGCTTTTGAATAAGTATAAAAAGTTAAAAAGTTTTCTAATTAGTTAGTAGACATAAAAAATATACAAACTATTAAATATCTTCATATATTTTTAAAATTGATCAGATGATAAGTTCCACAAAGCTTGATGATTGAAAACAAAAGAGATACAACTTATATTGTTGATATGAGCTAGTGCTATTTAAACTATACATAATTTTTGTGTGATTTATTCAAAACTAACATGTTCCACACGTTAATTAAGCACAAAACTGAAGATCACACTATCAAAAATAAAAAATTATGTTCCACAACCCGTAATGTACAAATTGATCGACAGTAACGCATTTAACTTTTATAAGTAAAATAATTCAAACGTTTAAAATGTTGTAGCAAGTTTAAGTAAAAATAATTAACTATTGAGTCCCACAATGCTTTACAAACACAATTAAAAAACTTTCGCACATACGTTCCATAGTAACGATTTTTTTTAACTTGTAGATGCAACTTACTTAGAATAAATGAGATAACGCTATGCGAAGCATGCCTACAATGATATATACTCATCCAAAATGTAGATTAATCTTTTGAGCTTATTTCATTTTTTTTTTATATATTTTGGAAAAACCTTTTCATGTGAATTAAATTTTCCACTTATTAAATTAAAAAAAAAAATTGCAAAAAGCTCTACGTATATTTCATTTTCACGAATATATCCGGCTCAGTTTTGTTTTATAATTTTTTTAGGGTTTGAAATTATTTTAATGAAAATTATTATGTACAACAACAGTATTAATGAAGGAGTTCGGGAGGGTACAAGAAGAAAACTTACATGACTTGTAAAAAGCTTAATAAAAGCTACTTTATGCTAAAAACAGATGTATGCCACCGCACACCCCCTAAGGATAGCCTTTTGTATGATTTTAATTTTTATTTTTTAATACTTTTATTTGGTACCAAAAATTTTCTTGTTTTTGTTTTTTTTTTTTTTGGAAATTATAACATTTTCGGTTAACGTTTTCATTTGTTTGTTTTTCATTTGTTTTGTTTTGTAATTATTATTTTTTTGACTTTTGAATTGGATGTGCGGTTTTTAAAATTTCTAGAATTTTGGTTTATATGTTGATGTTACGCAAACGATATGTTCGTTTCACCTATTCGTGTATGAACTTTGAGTGTAGGAACGATTAGGTTTACTTTTTTATTCGTAGTCACTTCGGTCAAGGAACAACCACAGTCAATCACTTTAGTCAGAGTTATATTAAAGTTCTAATCTGTGAAATATCTGTGATGTATTCAGGTGAAACTTATATCAGACTTACCAAGGAAGAATGCAACTATGGTAATGCTTTAAACATTATGATTTTATGGATTTCGTAAGTTTTCGATTTATGTCAAAAATTACGGAAGTTTTATTGGGCTTATACCATCATACGCACTTTCTAGACTTTAGAAGTCCCGATTTGTGGTATTTTATGAACTTTGAATTTTTAACGTTTTCGGGTTGAAGCAAAACAGTTTTAATGGGTTTACCATCATGCATTTTTATTGGATTTCTGAATATTCCGATTTATGGCATACATTTTACAGTTTTGTTGCATTTTCTGGATTTTGGAAGTTTCTAATAATTTGTGGTATTTTTTTTTTTAATTAGAAAGTTTCTGATTTGTAGCATACATTTCACAGTTTTTATGGGCTAACCATCATGCATTTTCTGCATTTTGGATGTTATCGATTTTTGGTATGCATTTGGGAGATTTGGGCTATCATCATGCATTTTTTGGATTTTAAAAGTTTTCGAAAGTCCCACGTGCTTATTATCCAAATGGATCTCTTGAAGAGTCAAGTATATAGGCAGATCGTAATTTTGGATGCAACATTACAGGATGCTTGGTAGAATAGGATGCCATGTTGTTGTGGAGTTGTTCTCCAACTCGAAGTAGCCTAAATTCATCAAGAAACGGGTTCAATGATTAGAGTGCATGATTTGATTGCATCTTTTTTATGCTAAAACAGCTTTTAGACTTTGTTCGTAGCGGCAAATGGTTTTTGCGGCTATCAGCACTATTGGTGGCAAATTACAATATATAACAAAATGGCTTGCATTGCAGAAGCCTTGTAAGTCGATTGTGATGATATTTTGGTTTAGATAGTTAAAGCAGCGATTAGTGCTTTTTGCGAATTGTTTTCTATCAAATTTGCTCATTGCCTGAAATACCACAGTGAAATTGCCAATGACCTATTTCTTAGCACTTTGCGCATTGAGGTGCGGTAGTTTTGTCTGTAGTTTGGCCACTATACTATTTCATTGTATATTCAGCAGCAACATGTCCTCTAAATCCTGTATTTGGAACGGATCTTTCAGAGGTTGACATTATTTATTCCAAATAATCGAATTGTATGCTTAGGATCTTCAGAATTTGAGAGATTTCGAAATTACTTGTATCTGCTGAATGGTCTGTCCATGCTGCCTTAGATTTGTCATTTAGTTTCTGTAGTAAGATGTAGATCAGCCATCGATGGCGTGTTTAGCCTACTTCATCAAGTGTTTGAAGTCCTCGAATAACCTCATAGATGTATCCATTACACATTTTATGTTAGCGGCAAAATGCTAATTGTAGTATACTTATCGAAAAATAATTGGCACTCTGTAATCTCCAGAGAAAGATGAGACAAAGCAAAAGCGTTGTCAATTCAACGCGTCTAAATTTGCTATGCAGATAATTATCTTATGGGACCATAAGCAAAATCCGTGTGAATTTAGAAGATTAGTAAGCCTTTCAAAGTTTGCTCGTAATTAATTTAAAATGATGCGCTCTACCTGACATACGTCATCGAAGTGTTTCGAAATGGGGAAACATGTGGCAAACGAAATCGCAGAAATCGATATTCTATACTCTCATTTACTAGACCAATTGTAACGGTTATTTCATTTAATTTTAGTGTTAAATAATTTTTTTGAATCTAATTTATATAAATTTTAGAGTTTTGTGGTTTTGTGAGTTAAATCCAATTTAATTTTCTTGTAATTACCATTAAGCATTTTTAACGGTTATTTTTTTAATTCTTTTTTTTTAATCTGTAATTTATATTAATTTACATAAATATTTTTAAATTTTATTTATATTGGGACTCGATGCACTTTTCTCAAATTTAGAATATTCGTATATGTGGGTATAGGTTTCACATATCGTGAACGTTGTTCATATCAATACCATAAATAATCATATTGACCACAGCATTACCCTATATTAATATTCTGTTGGCAAATTATCTATAATCACCTCTCGCATCAAAATATAATGATAACAATCCATAGTCACACAACCTCATTAAAAATCGCTAAAATGGTATATATTTTTGTGACAGCCGTGCCACTAAATCATTAAAACCATCTTCTGTCGTCATCGTCATCATCGAATAATTGATTCACCAAATGTGGCCAATTAGTCAACAACAGTAAAAGCAACAACAACAACAACAATAAAAAATCATTTTCCTAACTTTGTAAACATAAAACCATTTTTTTTTCTCCTTGCTAACAATTTTTTTTTCTCGTTCCAGGTAATGATCTCGATTCAATACGTGCATTATTCAGTGAAAAAGAAAAAGAATTAAGTTTGGCGGTTGCCAAAGTTGAAGCATTAACGCGACAATTGGAAGAATTACGACGTGATCGTCGTGGTCCATTTAATTTGATACAAGGAAATGGATTGACAGGAAATAATGGTGGCGGCGGAGGAAATGGTACATCGGGCAATAATCAACAATTAGCTGTATCGCCAGCAGCTAGAGAACTTGAAAAGCTACGACGAGAATTAATGGTAGGTAGATTTTTGTATATATGTAGTATGTATGTTGGCTGCAAATTGGATATCCAATTAAAATGAATTTACGAACTGATTTATTTGTGTCGTAATTATTCTCATTTTCTTTTTTAACAAGGAATTTACTTATGATGACTGTTGTACATAAACAAGACAATTTAAAGATGCATATATAGCTAGAGACGAGTACATACCACTGGCATATATATGTATGTTTACATCTTCTATGTGTACACAATCCTTAAAATAATATTTACAAGTAGAAGGAAAATATTTTTTCCATTTTCAAGATAGGTTTTTGTTCGTTCCCTATGTACATGTTGTTGTTTTGTGTCATCATTTTATTAAGAACAAAACTACAACACTTTATGTACACTTTATGTATGATGCTGGCTGCATGTACCTTTAGCTCTATACATTCGTATATGTTTGTATGTGTGTTGTAAGGTACAACATATTTTTAATTAGAGAAATGTTTATTCTCTATATTCGTACATGAATACTTATAACAGAAAAAAATTCTTCATATGGGAATATGTATGCTCTTCATTCTACAATGTTGGATCAATATGGCACAGTTTTCTAACAATTCACTTTGCAATTGATGAGAATTTAAAAAAAAAATATATATTTTTGAAGTTCTTCGAAAATTGTAATTGTATTAATTGCATTGTTGCCTGCTGGAAATTCAAAAACTTTCTGGTTCAGGAGGTTTTAAGCCCGCATATTTCGTTAAGTATCCATACACGAGCATGATATCCTTAGAATATAACATAGTAATCTTGGCTTGTCGTAGGAGTCAACGTATAGGTTGCTTACCGGAACACGATATCGAAATTGCGTTAATGACTTTAAAATTAGAGCTAGTCACGAAGTCTACTACCAAATTCGGAGACGACGAATATCAATTGGTCACTGCAAAGCTACGATTGTTCGTATAATTATGACGATAGAAATTGTAGGTGACTTCAATGAGAATTGCGTCCGAATCGGTCAGTCATTGATCGAGATTTTTCCCTGAGGATGATTCTTTCTAAATATTATGAAACATATCGTAATGTACCTATATCAGCAGACCAATCTTAAACGGGTAAGGCAGCGATCGGTAAGATAAGAACCCTCTTTTGCTAAGCGTAGATGTTGCTGACGGCGAAGCTGCTGCGTAATTTAATAACAAGTTCCTTCTTGTAAAATTTGTGTGACAGTATCAGAAACGGAGGGAACATACCTGGCGTTTGGGATTCATTACTTTTCACCCTGTGGTTCAATATTATCTGGTTTATTTACATTAACCTTACTTTTAAGACAACCACATAAAAAAAAGTCGAGAGCAGTTAAATCGGGTGCCGTGGATTAAACAATTCTAGATGGATTAGCTCGAACACTTCCGTACAGCAGCAATATTGTCGGATCAGATTATACGTTATTATTTCCTCTTTCTTTAAATTCTTGGCTAATTCGATAAATTGTTAAATGGCTTTAACCGTTCCTATATTCCTTCCGAAACTTCCATGTTAATATTATGACTTGTGTAAAAGATTTTCACTATTAAAACGCGATGTTCAAAAGAATATTTTTACTTGATTAATTTGCCTCGTGTGTTCTTCACGAATTACGACTATCAAGTATGAACTGTCAATATTAATAATCGCCGGAATGGTGGCAAAATAATTAAGATGCTTTCGAATGGACACCCTGTACATTCCAACCGTAGTCATGGACGAAATGTAAGCAGAAATTTCCAACGTTACCATGATTGGGTCACAGAAACAATTGTAAAAAATATTACAATGAGATTTCAATGCGAAAGTTGGAACAACACTGACCGAACACTATCAACTTTCACGGGTAAAAATGTATTAGGTTCTGTGTAAAATGTTGATTTCTGTTTCACAGATCAGCTGTTTATAGGTGGCAATAGGTTTCCTTAAAACATACATCAAAATACATTGAAATCACCGGATGGCAAGAAATTACGCAATTTAACCCAAGCTTCAACAAAAACTGCCTCGGACGTAATCGGTTATCAAGAATATAATCGGAATATGAGTGATGACTGATGATGCATGGCATACGATTAAGGAACGCAAACAATTTAAATTCCAAACGTACCAACCAAACTAGGCAGTGATACTTAGCAGTTAAGTAATAAATTTGGGAAATGGAAACAAAGAAAATATGCGGAGGATATTCTCAAAGCTAGTAAGGAGGTATTAGCAATCCAAAATATGTGACCACCATCAGTGTGTAAGAAAAGTTTCTGGCAAAATTACCAACATATACCAAGTGTAAGGAATGGTTCTGGTCTAGTACTAACAACTGATGAAGCACCGTTTGAAATGGAAAATGTATTTCGAAGAGCATGCCATTAACAGCAGCAAAATTCTTTGATCATCAATTGCCACTAATAACGAAACAAGCTACACTCATCCACTAACCATGAATTCAACGAGAAGTTAAAAGTGTAATATAGAAATGCTAAAATGTATAGAACAAGTGCTTGGCAGAATACTACAAAAATAAAAGGAAGTCTTGACAATTACGATGCCGTCCTTAACGCAATTTGATCTAAAGTGATTTTCTGAAGTTGGTTTTGGCCAACCTTGCAAAATGCGATTATTTATTCGAATAAATGATTTGAATGTACAAATAAATTGGAAGTTTTTGTGGGTTCACTTTCCCAAATTCCAAGGGAAGATAAAACTTAGGATGGAATATAACCAATATCTACAAAATACGATCAACCGGCGGTTTCTATCGAAACCATCGAACTTAAAGCTGGACTATTACGTAAAATGATGATTTATTTAATCCACTAGTGGACAGTGATAAAGGTTATTTTGCATTTTTCTTTTGTTTTGGTAGTCACTGTCATGTATTGTCCGGTATTCACTGTCAATTTATCAGAGCTATTTGCCAAACGTTTTAATTTGTCTCGGAACTCATCAATCGGTGACATTAGTTTATCATCCATAATCTAAGCCAGTGAGTTCTACGAACAAAATTTGAAAACTTCACTCATACTTTGCATGCACATGATAAGTGGCCGAAGTTTATTCAGGTTACACATTTTGGTCGAGATCAACATAAAAGTAATCATTCCCAAAACTATTTGATCCCGGATATTTTTACTACAGCAAAAGTTCAATTTGGCTGCCTTCCAATTACTAAAGCCATTTGTTGCACATATTCTCAATTGGGATTAAATCTGGACTTTGCAGTGACCAATCAAGGGGTTGTTGATCCAAATCTCTTAGACACTTCGTGATGAAATTATTTTTGTGAGTTGGAGCATTATCTTGCAACAGAATAAAATGCTAGACGATCAAACAAACACAACCGAAAACTAATGCGTGCTCGAACAATAATTCGAAGTACTTACTTGCGCTTACCCTTTAAGGTAACATAGGATTATATGATTAGCAACGCTATTGTAGCTTAAGCAACCCAATACCATTATTTTATTGCCACCACTATGGCGGGTTGGCAAAATAATGTTGCTATTTGTTTTTATTCGAAACAAGAAATGTATCAGGAAGCTCGAAATCAAGTTCAATACAAAAGCAAACAAAGTGAAACATACTACAACATTCGAGAAGTAAAGTAAGAGTATGTCATCATTTTCAGAGGCCTGTGCGTAAGTTTTAATCTGACTTTATCCACTGATAGCGGATATTTGCGAATATCCGTGGATAGTGGATGTTTGCGGATATATTCAGCCGATGCAGGACTCTAATCCTTATCTAAACGAAAACTAGATAACATCTTTAACGCATTCAATAGGAATAAGCAGTTAAACTCAATGATCTCGATTACGCAAATGGAATATGCCTGCTTAAATTTAACACTTTAACATATAGCAAATACTGCATCAGCTATCTAGCTAGCAAAGTTGGTCTCAAGATAAATATCTAGAAAGTCAAGTAGGTGAGGCACAACACGAATATAACCCAACCGATTAACGTCAACCAACTGTACAAATTAAAGAAGTAAACGAATTCGTACACCCTGGTAACACAATAGGAGAAACATGTGGGGAAATGGAAGACATAAACAAAACGAGATATAGATTTAACATGTTACATACAATCTGGAATACCTCTCTCCGTGTGTAGCTCGTGTGTAAAAACCGTACTATTGTCTGGGTGTTACAAACTGGGTGTCCGCCTTCGACGAATATTGAAGTGCTTCTGACCGAACCCCATTACAAATCTTGCTTAGAATTGAAACGGAAACAAGGCAACGAAAATTGAGATAAATTGAAAAAAAACATTAATTGATGCAAAAAGGATATCATTGGACTAGAACCTGCAAGAAAAAAGAAAGTCGGAGGACCATCACTGACTTGGAGAAGAACTATACTTGGAAGAACAGAAGCGAAAAAACTAAAAAACAAGGGTTGAAATAAAATCTGTAACCTTTAATAGAGTAGGAAGGTTCAGTCTAGGGATCTGCTATATGTAGTCTATGCTTACAAAGTTTTCATCGGCACCTTGCTGATTTAATTATAATATCCCCTAGATTTTTTAAGCTATATAGGTTGGGCCATCTATCGGTTTAAATATGAACCACCGGTTATTTCGAATCTGACCATACTTATGTCATTCTATTCTGTCACAAAATCCAGTATATTATCTCCACTGAACGAAATGAATCGATTTATGCTTGAGCAACGTTGGGATTTATTGGAAATTTATTTCCAAAACAAAGACAATTGGTCGGATATTGCACGAAAATGTCGTGCAAAATTTGATCGCAGAGAAGGACCAACAGTGCCCGGTATACGCCAGTTTATTGTTAAAGTTCGTGGAACTGCTTTCATTGTTGATGCGCTAAGACGTGAGCGTGCTCGTACAGTGCGTACACGCGAAAATATCGAAGCTGAGAGTATGCGTGAGAATCCATCACCATCAACTCTTCATCGTTCTCAAGAATTGAACATTTCACGCACCAGTTTACGTCGAATTTTGCGAAAAGATCTCGGTATGACGCCTTACAAAGTTCAATTGGTTCAAGAGTTGAAGCCGCATGACCATCCGCTTCGTTTTCACTTCGCTAGATGGGCCAACGAAAAACTTCACGATGGTGTCGATTTTGCCAAAAAAATCATCTTTTCGGATGAAGCTCATTTTCATCTTGGTGGGTACGTTAATAAGCAAAATTGCCGTATTTGGGGTTCAAAAAACCCACACGTGGTCTTACAGAAGCCAATGCACCCATTACGAGTGACTGTTTGGTGTGGCTTGTGGAGCGGAGGCATCATTGACCCATATTTCTTTGAAAATGAGGACGGCACAACCATTACAGTCAATCCATGATAACCGATTTTTTTGCGCCCGCTCTTCATGGTATTGATGTGAACGATGTTTGGTTTCAACAGGATAGTGCAACTTGCCACACATCTTATGCTATAATCGATTTATTGCGTCAAACGTTTGATGGCCGTTTAATTAGCCGAAATGGTTATGTCAATTGACCGTCAAGAAGCTGTGATTTAACATCATTGGCTAATTTCTGTGGGGCGCCGTTAAATACAAGTGTTATGCCGACAAACCAGAGACAATTGCACATTCGTGATGCCAACGCCGAGATACGACCCCATACACTCGAAAAAGTGCTCGAAAATTGGTTCGACCGAATGAGGTACTGTGAGGCCAGCCGCGGCAGCCATATGAATGAAATATTATTCCATCTCTAACCGGAACAATTGTACTTCACAACAAAAAAATAAATTTGGCAAAATTCCAAAACGTTTTTGTTTTGTTATGGCCCACCCGTTATTATGAGTCCTCGCAATTGTATTAAGACACTTCCTGAAATATAAGGCAGTACTATTTTCCTTGGTCATATTCTGATACCGGAAAGGATTAAAGCGAATCCTAATAAGTTAATTGTGGTATCCAAAAATGCTTACACTCCGGGAATCGACCAACTTGTAGTTGTATATTGAAAGCTTTTATCATATTTTATGGTAAAACAACTTGTTCCATTCGCCGATTTGAGCAGTACAAACCTAGAGTAATGGTCCAATCATTCCAATCAGGTTCATCAGTCTGGAAATCAGGGTCCTTGCTTGGTCGATATCATTCTCAACTGAAATATCATTCTCAACTGATCCTGAAAGGGCAAGGTATTCATTATCCGTGAAGGATAAAATCTACAAATCCGCATATTCAAAGATGTTTCTGTTATATTTATTTCTGCTATCTCATTACAATATTCTAGAGATAGTGCATATGGTACTATGTTTTGGGTGCCTTTATGGGACTCAATTCGAAAATTGTAACCGTGCAATTTAAAACCCCGACACTCCAGCTGGGTTATGCTGTAATTTTTCTGTGCTCTGTCTTTCTGAAACAGCGTGATGATTGATTTTATTTCTCTACACGTTGATGGTTAGATTTGCACTTTTTAACCTACTAGCAACTATACTCTAACAGTTTCATATGCTCGTAATATATCGTACAAGTAAACGAAAACCCTATCATGCAACTCGTGGGGAATTACCTTATGCATAAGGAGACACATCGTTGGAGCTGCAAAAACGTATTATGTAATTCCTAATCTGTAGAAGACAATTTCCGTTGGGGTAAATTATATGCATTGGGTTTTTCCTTCGTTTTAGTGTTTCCCGTCATGTGTTGTCCGGTTTTGATAGTCAATTTATCAGTGCTATTTGGCAAAAAGTTTTGCTTTGTCTTATGGTAGTTATCAATCGTTGACATTGGTTCCATAAATCCATAATCTAATCCTGTTGAGCTCATTAACCATGATTTACAACATTTCGTAATTTGAGCTTAAAATTAAGAATTTGACAGTCAGTTGAAATTGTAAATTAAAATGATTGAGTAGCTCGCATTCATTCAACTGACACAGATGTCTGGGTAACATTTTCCAATTAAATGTAAGTAAACTGTAAACCAAAAAAAATGTTACTGCACGAATTTAATTTAAAAACTTTCTTCGGATACACCTGATCTCATTGCAACAAAATAAAGCAACATCTTACATATGCGCGGAGAGAAAATATATATATATGTATATATATTTTTTTGGTTTAATATACGCGTAAATTACATATCTTTTTACACAAGTACATACAGGTAATGATAAATTTCCAACATATTTTCTTATGCTTGTTACATATTTCATGTTTAACTCGTTTTTCTTTTGTTGTTTTTTTTTTTTTGTTTAATTTAACTTTTTGTTACCTTCGTTTACAGTACCGCAATCAATTATCATTACAACAAGATGCCCGATTACATATACAACGTGAAGCATTGCAACAGCGACAAGCTGAGTTGCGTTCCGTCGATCAACGGATATTAGAATTACAAAACCGTTTACAAAAGAAGAAAGCTTCGAATTTGTTAATAAGTCAAACTAGTAATAATACCAATAATAATACGTTTATTAATAGTAATCAGAATAGTAACAACAATATCATTAATAATAATCAAGCAACGATCAATTTATCGATATCAAATCTTACAACAAACGCCAATTCGATCATACAAAAACAACAACAAAATAGTAACGTCATCAATAATAACAACAATAGTAGTACTAGTAGTACTCAACCATCTCAACTGCCGAAATTACAAACTGGTAATCTTAATGGACAATTAAGGTAAGTGATTTTTATTTTTACATAAATAAATGATGACGATGACAACAACAACGATAAATGTTTAAGACTTCGATGACTTCCAAATCAGTGTGAGCTGTGTGAAAAAATTTTTTTTTGTATTTTCTACCATGGTCATCCGCATTAAAAATTAAATTACAACAAAAATTAAAATATTTAATGTTGCAACAATAACAAGAGCAACATATAATTTTTCTTCTTATTGGGTAGACGAAGTTTATATAATGGGAAGGGACGGGATGATGGGTGGTTTCAAACCACTCTTTCTCTCGCTGGCTTTATATTTTTACGACGTGACCAAGCCATCTAATTTGGTTGAATTTCATGATTCCGTTAATGTTTCAACTCCGATGAGCTGCCTTATCTCTAAATGCATTGTAATCCGATACTGGTTCTCAGCGACTTTTATGGGATTATGAATCGTTCTTTAATAGACACCATTTCTCTCGAATGCAGAGAGAATTCAGTTGTCGCTGGAGGTATAAGATAAGACGACAACAACTCCATCTCCAATGTCAAGCAACCATTGGTTGGGTTAGTACAAATATGACCGTTTGGGATCATCATAGTAAAAGTCCAAAATGGAACAAAATCTCTCCGCCGATATTCCATTATGCGTTAATCAACAACTCTGGGAGCTGGCTAGAATTCAGTGGACCAATAATTCATTAATCCAAAAGACAGAAACGAATACCATAGAAGAAATAATACTCACCGGAAACCAGGGCCGTCGCTAGGCTATTTTACACATGGTGTAAAGTGCCGCTGCAAACAATAATACATTGCCACATTAGTGTCGCACCAATGAGTTCTTTTAGTTTCCACTAAAGCTTCATATAAATCAAATAAATGCAACATTAATGGTTGCAACGAAACTTAACGAAACTTAACGAAACTTTTTTAGTTTAATGACCAAACCAAACACTAATGTGTAATTGTACAAGCCATGAAGCTTGGCTAAAGAAAACATATTATGACTACTTATTAGTTATGTGTTAGTAAATTTTACTACATTTACATACATTTTACTACATGATTTACTACATTACTACATTTTGTATATACATTTATTTTGGTTTTGTAACGAATTAACAAAATAGTATTCTATTTTGATACGATTGATTTGATATAACGTTTCTAAATAAAAAACAAATATTTTGTTTTACCTGTACACAAACAAATTAACGAGTATTTAACGAAATATTTAAAGTTTTTAAAAGTTAAATTAAAATTATTCATCGATTTAATTTTATTTCATGACATTGCTAATTATTTGATAGATTTTCACCTCAAATTTCTATTGGGAGGATTTCTATTTTTTTAAATTAACCTAATTTAAAATGAATTAATAATTATTGTAGAGTCAAGAAATTAATCCTGTATAGCGACGAAATTTTTTACGATATTGTCATAAAAGTTGACTCCATATCAGTGTGATATTTATATTTTTAAACTATTTTCTGTTTGGACCAAAAAGCCAAGAACGATTCACAAACGAACTTAACGACAATAAATTATAAAAAATTAGCAATCTAAACAAAAGTTTTTTATATTATTAGTAATTTATTTAATCCATTCAGTTTGTTTAATTAAAAAACACATTTTCGTTAAGTTAATTTGACAAAACTTTTCAAGTTAAACGAAACAAGGAATAATTTTATCTACTTTGATTTTAACAATATTCAAAAACTAACCAATAAAAATTTATTAAATTGTACTCAAATACCTTAACGAATATTTAACGAAACCTATTAAAAATGATTATTACAAGTTTTTGAAAGCAAATTAACGAATTATGAATCCGAATCACTTTTTACATTTAAAGTATATTTAGTTAGTTAAAGGTATGGAAAATCACCGTTTAAAAACCAAATATTATTAAAGTTGGTTAAGTTTTCACCACTTAAAATATAAAAGCTGTTGGTATAGAAATTCAAAATACGAACGAAAGCTAATATTTAACTAATGAATAACTAATTTAAACGTTTTAATGAAAATATAATTGTAACTTAACATTTTCAATTAAACTTAACGAAAAACTTAACGAAACAACATTGATATTTAGTTTTAGCGTGAATCAATGATTCAAGTAACTTAACGAACAATTTTAGAATCGTTAAGTGAAATGGTTTATTCACTTGATAGGTGCTCATCTTAAACTTCGAAGGTTTCGGGCATATTGTAACATTAATTTACAATTATAAAATAATAAAAGCCATCTGTAGTAGAGAATAAATTTTTAGCAAGGTCGTACAAACTTTACTGAATTATTCGGTAACCGCGGAGTTGCTAGCAATTTGGCTAAAAAGTCTTAAGCGAGCTTAAGCTTTTACAGTTTAAGTTGAGATTGTAATATGTTCTATCTGTGCCATTTAGATAAGAATGTTTTAAAATAGAACTTAACGAAACTAAATTAACGAAAATTATCAATGTTGATTATACATCTCATTCGAAAACTATTGGAATTTTAGTAATTATTATCGGTTTTTTTAACACATTTCCGTTAACTTAACTTAACAAAACTTTCCAAGTTTAACAAAACGTAATATTTGTCTATTTTCAGCCTAGTCTCACATAATAGCTTGTGAGTTAAATTTTCCACCATTAAAATGAATTAGCATAAAATACATAAAACAGTGTTGGAACTAAAGAAGTATGTGATTCTAATCCTTAAATTTGCGCCTGTATTTCAATATTTTTCTCCTTTATAAACTATGCGTCATCAAACTCGTGTCTCTTACAATCAATTATTAATAATCCTAAAAGGAAAAATCCAATAAGAACTCAAGTAATCCAATTTGTTTGCCACCCCAAATTTTGGCACCCGGTTTTACGGCACCATCTGCATCTATGGTAGCTTTGATCCTGCCGAACACCAAAACAAATATCGACCATTGGCACGTACATGAACACGAATTGGAAACTCTAACGAAAACATCAACATTAGCACAAGTAAAAAAGGAAATGAAGCGATATAATTTCGAGATATTGGGCCTTAGGGAAGTAAGATGGAAAAACAATGAAGACATTACAACAAGCACAAGCAACTATCTGATGTATTTTGGTAGACAAGACACACATAAACAAGGAGTAGAAAATTAACAACAGCTAAAGGAAAGAAAGTACTCCTTGAATGGAAACCTATAAGAAGCAATAACAACAAGATTCCATTCGGAAATAAATAAATACTACGATAATTCAGTGCCTTGCATCTTCAGAAGAAACATGCGACACAAGGATTTATTCTACGAGCAGCTACAAGCTACAATATCCAATACTGATACCAAAGATATATTCAAAGAAATGCTCCAACTCAATCTCCCAAGTAACGATACCCACATCATCGATCAGGAATGGGAAAAAATAGCAGAAGCCTACCTTAAGACTGCTACACATGTGCTTGGCTACCAAAACTACACCAGAAAACCATGGATTAGAGATGATCCGTTGAAAAAAATTGAGGAACGTTGCCTACTAAAGTTACAGCTGTCATGCAAATACGGCGGAAAATCGAAATAAATATGAAGAAACTGCAAAGTAAATAAAAAATGGCAAGAAATGATCGCAGGAAATACACCGAAGACATTCTCGAGATTGCAGAAGAATCAGCAGCAAATTGAAATATGCGCACATTACATTAATGAAAGGTCATAGATGAAAGGTAAGAAGGGTCATCGGGAAGATCACAAACTTACCACCAATAAAGGATACATTTGGGCAAGTCCTAACCATAGAAAATCAACAGCTAAATATGTGGAAAGAGTTCTTCGAGGACAACGCAAAACATGCCAACAACAATTACTAAATGGTAACGCATCTATGTCGGCAGTAACTCTAATTTCACTATTTGCAGAAGCATAGAATACTGGTAGAATCCCACAGAAATGGAAAGAG
This sequence comes from Tipula confusa, assembly GCA_963556175.1. Taxonomy (NCBI): domain Eukaryota; kingdom Metazoa; phylum Arthropoda; class Insecta; order Diptera; family Tipulidae; genus Tipula; species Tipula confusa. The sequence continues at coordinate 218,373,247 of OY744476.1, forward strand.
GGCTTGACTTTAATAATTCCGAAGAAAGGCGACCTTAGAGAGTGCATAAACTGTAGACGCATCTTTACCTCCTCAACAGTACAATAAAAGTTCTAGCAATGATCATTCTTGAGCGGTTATAACCAGCGGTCAACCAGCATATCAGAAACGAATAAGCTGGCTTTAGACCTGGTAGAAGAGCTCGGAGTTAATGCAATCAACCCCAGGAGAACAGTTTCTTTTTAATCTTTGCATGGTCAGTGTGAGTTTCTCGTAGGATGGGTCCTTTACTCTTTGCACATCTCCGCAGTCTGTAATTGACCACTTTCAATTACGGCATTTGATACTTGTTGAATATTCAGTAAATCTGAGAAATGCTCCTTCCAAATGTCGAGCACTGCATCGATGTTAACACGGAGGTTTCTATCCTGGTTCCGAATGGCGATAAGTATGGTGCATTCCGGTAACTCCTCCATTACACTTACGGATTTAAAGAGGCAGAGGAAATAAAGCCTACAAGGGTTATATTGCTGTTTTTGTATGCCATTCAACAAAATTTTGACGTGGTTTCTGATTTAACAGCCAATCCCTTTTTACCAGCATTCAAAAGATTAACATCGCACAGGGAAATTTTTCTCACATATACAGTGATAACGGTACAAACTTCATTAAGGCAAACAAAATTTTAATCCAAAACAAACGGCAATGGAAAAAGTTATCCAGGGTCATTTTTCAACACAAAAAATATCATGGCACTTTATACCACCAAAAGCGTATGAGAACTTATATGCCACGCTATGCAGGATTGAAGCATGTCTTGGATGTCCGGACCAAGTGGAAAATAACACACCCTAACGTAATAGTGGGTGGCTTTGTTCTGATAACTTACCTCCCTTGATGGAGGCAAGGGGTCTTAGAAAATGAAAACACTTTAAGAAGTAGATCATGCGGAGTTCCTAAGGCCGCATTAACATTGCTCCCGAATAAAGGTATAATATTATTGAATGCTTAACACCCAGCAAAATCTGTTAAATCTATCACGAATTCAAGATGAAATGAATCAGATCGGGGAACATTTTTCACCAGTAATGTCTTTGCCTGGCAGAAAGCAACGGGACAATGTCGCAATAACACCATTATACGCGTTCGCATACCGTTGGTGGAAATAAACGTTCCTACCAATTGTTTGCACTCTTATTTGTTCGATAATCTTCAAAAAACTTTTTAGTTAATCATCACCGGGAGCATTATATGCACCAATCAATCAAGAAACCCTTAGGTGAACAGTTGCTCCTCCACGGTCACAGATATCCGTCATAGCAGCTGAAATCCATCAAAGCAACCAGCTCAGGAGGCTTCATTATTAAAGCGAATTATAAACGGACATAAGTTCGGTATAAATGCCAACGCAATAGAATGCTGTGATGTTTGGAAGTTGAGTGATGCATAACTCTAAAACTCTTTAGAAATCAAGTATTTCGAACTACTGGAATTGTTGTTTTGATTCTTGTCATTCTATTTTGCAAACGTTCTTTCAGCTCTTCGATTCGTTGCGCGTAGTTTACGCCAACTTGAATGTGTCAGCGACGTATAATTGTACTTTGTCCAAATCGTACCATCTTTAACCCTAATGTTGGAACCTATTATTGCTCTCACAATAGAGTTTTCAGATTCAACATTAGAATCGTCTGTACATTGAACATAGTCCATATTGAAAACATTTGATTGCAGATCCTATTGCATCGTTGAAGCCAACATCTTTTAAAAACCGTTGTCGCTTCCGCTGATTGCTATCTCATTTTCTCATTATCTCATTAATAGTGCATTTCCTATATACAAAAAGTATCAAAATACAAATGTATCTTAGCCTCCTCCGATAAGAGACAAAATATGACACACACACGAGGTTTAACACTACAAAACAATCCATTGTAGTATATTAACTTAACTATAGCAGAGGCTTTGGGCATTTTAGGACGCCACCGTCCTTATATTCAAATGATCTTTCAAAGTTTGCAACACAGTTTCTCCAGTCCCATACCGTGAGTTTTCTGAAAGTTTTTTTGTATGGTGGCTTCTTCTTTATGACCTTGTGCCCTGAATGTTTTTTTTCACAAAGGCTTGTACAGTTGCGTTATTCAATTTTGCTTTATTGTTGCAAAAGAAAGTAAAGATTCCTCTTATGAAAGATAATCTTTAACCGATATCATTTACTTATCATAAACAAAGAAATTGGCCACTTACTGACGGCAGCTGTACTTGCAGGTAAATATTTCTCTTAATTGAATTACTTTATAATAATAAGGATCTAGTTAAGTGATCACTTCTATATCAAGCAGGCATGAAAATATTTTAAACCATGGCAAAATTTGATGATCGTTTATGTCATTTCTATAAAGAGATCGCATCTAATCGTCATTATATTTTAGAAAATCGGTGCTTGTGCTGCACTTGACAGGAAAGTGACAAATAATAATTTCGTTGGTCGTATAATAATTGTAGATCGACAAAAGGTAGATCATAACATTTTTTACGTGACGATCTCTTCGAGTGTCAAATTATGATACGGAATTGTATTAAATTACAACATTCGCCTATCATTTTTTTGTTGTTGTACAAACAACAAACGAAAACCAAATTATTATTAAGATGTACACAGCAGTAAAGTATAAAATATAGATGGGAAATGTAAGATGAGAGTTCTGCACGAACGAGATGATGTCTTCTGTCTTTTATGTAATTGAATTGATTTTATTGAGATTTATACAGAAAAAAATTTTTTTTTCTTATTTTAAAATTTAATTTTTGTGTAACTTTCATTTTACCATCGAATGTTGCGATAAAGACGACGACGACAATGTAGATGATGATGATGATGATGATGTTGATGACTTTAGCAATTTTTCTCACACAGAGATTTTTTATTTTTTTTTTTTTCATTTTGATTTTTTGGTGGAAAATGTCAAACGACTTATGATTTATAAGACAAATTGAATTGTGACTTTTGTTTTGTTTTTTTTTTGTTTTTATTGTTGTTATTATCTGGGTGTTGCATCAGAATTAATTATATCTGCGTGAGTGTCTGTGTGTGTATGTATGTATCTGTTTGGTTTTTAGTTCGTTGCTGGTGGTTGCATATTTTTTTGTCGGTTTTTTAAATTGATTGTATGATGAAAGATAAATTTGCAATTTGCGTGTAGTAACATAATTTGGGTTTTGTGAACCAGGTGAAATTTTATTGTTGAATTTATTAAAAAAAAAGGGTCATGTATACATGTTTGATGTGTACATAATTAGCAAATAGCCAGATGACAATTCAAATGTAAACGACACAACCTTTTGTGTCGTTCATTAACCCATGTGGTCAATGACTTGTAGAATACAAACCAGCATGTTTTTCCTAAAATTTGATCAAGGTATGTTCCACTTGTCGTGGGGAGGTGACTTTACACTCTGATCCTTGGATTCATAAGCCGCTTTGTAAAGTAATCTAGATGCTTGATTCCAGAGTAGTCATTAATCATATATAAACGGTTTTTACCGTTGATGGCGATTGACAAGATTGGTTCCCACAATGCTATAAATTTCTATCAAGATTTTATTATTCAGTTTTCTTAGCTTCGTTTATCAGAACTTCGCAGTATAAAGTTTGTAAAGTTTGATTACACTCTGACTTGTACGAAAACTGCCATTGTAGCTTTGCAGCAAGACCAATTGATTTTAGAAATTCATAGATAGTAAATTTAACTTTGGTACGTCTTACGCGGGTGTGTCTATGTTTTCAAGTGGATATTTTTATAACAAAAAATGTGTTAGCCACACGAGATCATGTGTGATTGCAAAGTACCTCATCTTTTCCCCATTATCGGACCTAAACATTCACTTTAGCCTGATATAGCATTAAAGTCTTGAATCACTGTTCTTGCTTGCTTTAGTATGGATAATTTCAGACCATCCAAATTGTTGTAAAATAAGTTTTTATATTTAGAACTAAAGGAAACATGCCCAGTTGAACATGACGGTTAGCCCATCAAAACTGTAGAAATTATGCCCAGCTCGAAAATTTCCGAAAGATTGTTGACAATTTCTGACGTCTTTGATGAAATAAACTGACCAAGTATAAACGACAAAAAAAACTTGTACTCAAACCGTTTTTACAAACTACCATTAACAAAAATTCCGAAACGAAATTATTTGAACCATTTTTTTTCTTTTATTTTTCCAGGAAGTCAACCAACATTTATCCCCAACAACGTGTAATTCCACGAGGTAATGTTGCCGCTATCGAACCATTCAACCATTCGCCACAAAAAATTCAAGCACCAACCGTGAACAACAGCACAAGTGCGGCCCACAATAATGTAATTAAACCTGCTCATCAGCTAATACAAGATTTGGCCAACTCAAAATTAAATCAACACCAATACCAACCCCATCAGCAGCAACAACAACAAGTAAATGCGGCCACCATTCAACAAAATCATCATAATCATCATCATCAACAGTCGTTGCCGGAAAGCGATGAAAATAAATTGGCGCGAAAATTACAAAAAATTGGTGGTGGTAAAGACATTCTCGATAACGACGATACACATAATCTGATTGAAAAGCTGAGTGATGGAAAATTTCAAACACTGCCTTACAATACAAAATTAAATAGTAATAATAATAGTAGTAGTAATAATAATAGTAATAGTACACAAAATAATAAGGAGAAAATTAACGAATGTGATAGTGAAAAAGCTGGTGAAATTGGTAATGGCCAAACTGTACATAGTACACCATTGGTTGCTGTTAATAAATCGATTGCGATTGTGCCCCAGACGGGGGCGACACCAACGAACGACGATCAAAATGGTGGTAGTAGTCACATTATTAAACCGGCGCTCAAAAGTAAAATGTTTATGAAACAACCGCAAACACATCAGCCACATCCACTGCATCATCAAATTCCATCGGGCAATGCAGTTGTACCGCCCCGCAAACCAATCAGCAGTGTTGCACCGACGATAGCACCAAAAACTAATCCAAAAATCCATGTAGTACAACCGATATCCACGTCAACATCAAATAATAATAGTAATAGTAATAATAGTAACAGTAATAGTAGTAGTAATAGTAATAGTAATAGTAGCAACAATAATAGTAATCATCATAATAATGATTTGGATTCTGATAAACAAACAGTGCCAGTATCGCCACGGCCCGCACTTCCACCGAAACCAAATAAATCGCAGCAAAACAATCAAAATAATTCGAATAATATTAATAGTAATAATAGTAACACTAATCATAATAGTAATAATAGTGATAATAGTAATTCAGAAAATGTGCCTACAATTGTTAATTTAATTACAAAATCACAAAATATTGTTATGGAACCGCAACATGCGGCCAACCACATGAATGACCCGAACATCAATCAACTAGCTTCGATCGTGATCCAAGATAATTTACCGATAAAAGCGCGACCGCTCACCATCAAAAAGCAACCATTTCACGAGCAACCGAAATTAAAAAATTTCACATCGGGCATCAAACCAATACAGTATACATCGCGCCGCATCGAAATGCCACCATCGTTTTTATTTCCCGAAATCGAACGGGTCGAGCTCAAGGATCGTAATAACGATTCAAATCAATCGTCGATCGATGAAACGGATAAAGCGAATATTGTAAATAATAACAACGATACGATTTCGACAACATCATCGTCATCGTCGATACCATCGATTAAAGGTGAAGAAAATGGAAATGGTGGTGGTGGTGTCGCTGTGGGGCCAGTAATTAACGGTGTTATAAAACGTCGGCAAAATGGTGACATGACCAAAATTAAATTATCTCGACGTGTTAGTTTTGATCCGTTAGCGCTACTATTGGACGCAAGTCTTGAAGGTGAACTGGAACTTGTAAAAAAAACGGCAATGCAAGTCGCTAATCCGAGTGCGGCCAATGACGAAGGGATTACGGCGCTACATAATGCAATCTGTGCTGGACACTTAGAAATTGTTAAGTTTTTAGTGGAATTTGGTTGTGACGTCAATGCACAGGATTCGGACGGATGGACACCGTTACATTGTGCAGCAAGTTGTAATAATTTAACGATGGTTAAATTTTTAGTTGAATCGGGAGCGTGTCTATTTGCAGCGACGCTTTCGGACCATGAAACACCGGCAGAGAAATGTGAAGAGGATGAGGAGGGATTCGATGGGTGTTCAGAATATTTATACAGTAAGTAGAATTTTATTCGATTGGTTATTGAATTTTAGATGTTGTGGTAGCTCTCAAAGATACTCGATGGCCAAAATAAGACCATGGGTCCATAAACTGCGTTACTGTGTTTCGGAAATAATGTTAAATTTTCTTATAACTGAACACGAATGCAAGTTGGTCTTTCAAATGCGATAAGCACCAACATCTTAAAATTTATATTTTCATCGAAACATTAAATCGGCAACCATGTTATCCTAGCATTAGATGGAGGCTGTTAGCGTTGGACGGAGTAGACTATAAAATCTCGACCTTCGACATAATATCGAAAATGTTTGATCGCTTGGTAGATAGCTAGTAGCTCTCTATCGAATACGGAGTATTTATTTCCAAAAAAAAGGTTATCCGAAAATAATCCACAGGCCTTACAATCCCCATTATTAAATGTTTGCAACAGGGCGCCTACGGCAGTGCTCGAGACGTCAGTTGATCCAATAACTACATGTAGCAACTTACTTTTATAGGTATTGATAGTTAGCTGTACACATTGGTGGTTGATTATCACCTTTGTGTCTGAATAAATCGTGATAGTAGAACCAAGTTTGATGCTGGCGGATTAGGCGTCGTTTCCGTCCTTCTCTTCTCTATCAACCCTGGTAGAACGGTTTCTTTTTAGTCTCTGCATGGCCAGTGTGAATTTCTCGTAGAATGGGTTAGTAAATAAGAGAAATGCTCCTTCCACGTGTTGAGCATTGCATCGATGTTAACACGGAGGTTTCCACTCTGGTCCCGAATGGAGATAGATCTAAAGGTATGGTGCAATCCGGTGACTCATTTAAAGAAGTTACATAAACTGCGCTCATTGCTAAGTTGTTGGACTCTTAAGACTTTAGCCTTCCACCATTCATGCTTTTTCCATCTAAAAAATCCTTTAGCAGTTCTTCTAGCAAGAACCACTTTGTTCTTCCGTGCGATTGTAAAACGTATTCGCGCTACTTAATAGGCTATATTCTGTTGCTCAACAGCAAAACGACACTCCTCACCAAACCAATTGTTTTTGGATTTAATTTTTACCATACCTAGAGTCGCCTGGGCAGCACTGACAACCGAAGTTTTCAATACCTCCCATAGAGCGTTCACATCATCACAACGGTGGTTGCTCTCCATAATGCTACTGCTAGCAAGAACTTGATATTGTGCTCTCTCATCTTCGTTTATCAGAACTTCACAGTTGAAACGTAAGTTTCGTTTACTTGCTATCCCTGAGTTGTACGAAAACTGCCATCTTAGCTTTGCAGTAACCAATTGATGATCACTGCCTTCAAATTTGGCAATTGACCGATAAGATCTCACATCTTGGATGACCCAAAACTTTCCTTTAGAAATTAAGTCTTATGAGGGAGGTGTTACCAGAGTGTGTCTAGGTTTACAAGTTGATATTTTTATGAGGGAAGAATGTGCTAGCCGCTATGAGAGATTGGTCACTAGATTATGGGTCACTAGATCGTGTCGGGAGTGCGTACCTCTGTTTTCACATAAGAAGCCTCGCATTACTACGACTTAAATTCAGCAGCTGAAGACATGATTCTGATATGAATATAACCTGTGAAGCAGAATCCAAAACTACCCTGAATGTGTGCAATTTGCCTTTGCTTTCTCGTGCCTTTAGTTATGATATATTCTGAAGTTTCATGTACGTTTTTATGAAAGCTTTTAGGGTGTACCACTCTCTATCATACCGTTGAATCAGCTTTTGCAATGCTTCGTTGTGGTTTGAATCCGTAACAGAAAGATGATGAACAAATCTTGCAGCTTCTCCCATTAACAGAACTCTGAGGTACTGGAATTGTTGTGTTGCCGTCAGATTACCCCGTTCATGTATAGTGAAGCTATATATATAAATATATATAAAAAAGGACCGCGATTGTCTTCGTCGCAGACTATACCTGCGAAAGTCTACCTTTCGAGATAGCCAAATTTATACAATAATAGCCTTTTACGTCTGGAAAATTTTTTTGTCAAAATGGTCAATATTCATCATATTTCAAAAAGCTGTAAAACTTCCATAAAACACATTTATTTGTTAAAAAAAAAAAAAAATTTACAAAATAGCTGTGGCCGAATAGTCGGGTAATCGTTTAGTACTGTAAATTAAAATTTTAGTACAAAATACAGCCAATCGCTGAATAGTCGGATTAATTATTCTTTTACCCATTTTATTAACAGTGTACACGGTTAAAAGAAATAGCGTACTAAAAAGCAGAGTAATTGAGTAGTTGTTGTTGTGGGTTTGACATTCAATTGTTTTTTAGTACATACATCTGTTTTCGATTTTGTAAAATTAAGTCTAAAAAATAATGTGGCTATTTAATATATTATTCATTTCTGGATAATTATTTTAATTAATAATTACAAAAAACAGCGTTTTGAGCCAAAAATTATCTGACTTTTAAAAATATATCCGTGAAATAAACCCTTCACACCTATATATTTTACCCTTCAAGCCGATTTTTTCCAACGAATTCGGACACCACTGAAGTTAAATTTGTACTAAAATTTCAATTTACTATACTAAACGAATTACCCGACTATTCGGCCACATATTTTGCCAAATGTACAATGCCAAAATATGTACTAAAATTTTCGAATTTCATCTTATTTCAATTTTTTTTTTTATTTAATATGATATTTTAGACAAACCATGCGACTTTTTTGCTAATATTTTGTTTTATTTTCCAGGTATCCAAGAAAAATTGGGAATTTTAAATAGTGGTGAGGTATACGCCGTTTTTGCATACGATGCTCAACAATCCGACGAATTATCATTCACCGTCAACGATTGCTTAACAATTTTACGTAAAGGTGACGATTCAGAGCGTGAATGGTGGTGGGCCCGAAATGCTGATAACAAAGAAGGATACGTTCCACGAAATTTATTTGGGGTATAATACTCTATCATAGCTTATAAAAAATTATGTACTAAAATTTTTTTTGTTTATATTTCCAGCTTTATCCACGAGTACCACTATCGAATCAAATCGAATAACAATTAATCATTATTAGTAGTAAACAAAATAACAGTAACAACAATAAAAAACGTAAAAGATTGAAAACTTATATAACAAATTATATTTAGCTAGAATATCATATCGATGTGATACGTCTTAACTATATATTATTATGTACGTATTATTGCACAATAAGAATATCATTAAATTTTTATCACTTTAAAATCTTTAATTAAACAATTTAAATTTAAAAAAAAAACCAAAACTAATGGACCACAACGTAAATTAAAAGTAAAAAAAAATATTTTCATATCAGTTTAAATTATACGATTGTTATTTAATTATACATTATCTATTATACATATAAAATTAAATAGCGTTAACAATTTATCAACCCCGGAGTACTAAATACACACATCATTTTGTACTTAAGAAAAACAAGACACCACAAAAGACATTTATCATCATCATCATCATCTCTATTCACTTAAATGTTTAGTAATTTAATTTTTAATATTTTTTTCAACTTTGTACTAAAATTTTAGTACTTAAATATATTTTGCTCATTTTAACTTAACGGCTCTATGTTAAGATAATAATCGAACAAATTTTATAATTTTATAACTACAGTTGAATCTCTCTCTCTCTCTCTCTCTCCCTCTAATAACAATTTTATCGGCCCTTAAATTCCGTTCTCAAATTCTCGAAATCAAAACAGTCGTTTTCTGAAAGATTGCTCAATGCAAAAAACATTTTTTTATAATGGCAAGGCGTCATTCACTAACATGGCGGTACCAAAATATTATTTATTCAATATCTTTTTCAAAGTTAGGCCACCATATATATGACTTAACTTCAACTGTTTTAATATGAGAGTGATGTACATCCTGAGATGTAAATTCATTTTGGCTTTCACAATAGAACAATATATTCTACTGATAGCTCGTTTAGTTACGATAAATATGCATCAAACATCAATTTGTTTAACGTCATAGCATAGATAAATACTACAGATTTCTCATTTGTGCAATTAAAATTAAAAAATTAAACTTCTGATACTTTCAATCTGGATATTTCGATGTATTTATCATTTTACATTATTCGATAGTTTAAAATAAAAGAAAGAAAACGAAATTAAATAAAAAAAATATAAAAAAGAATTCAAAAATTACGATTATATGAAATGAGAAATCTATTTTGTTTATCTATGGTCATAGCATTCTTTCTATAGAACGATCCTTTCAATAAAAACAAAATCCCTTCTTTCTGCGATTCTTTCAAAACAAATCCCATATTCAGCAGTCTAGTTAGACGCTGACAAATGAACTTCTCAACTTAGTAAACGACTTGCTGACATTTGTAGCATAACCTTTTTTTCTCCCAAAATTCCTAACAGCGGCTTCTGATCTGCAATCACTTTGAAAACAAATGGTTATTTAAGAAAACAAACGGTCTCTTTGTGACTTCATCCTATCTTTCCATTTCGCTTGCAATTTCCATATTTTTACAGAGAGAGATCGATTTAGTTAACTGTATATAATCATAGATTAAGATATAAAAAGATGTTCCAATTAGAACAAAAAATAAAAGTAAGTGATGGGTAATTTATAATATGCTGACGGGTACCACTAGTTTGAATAAAAATTTAAACGCATTTTTTGGTTTACTGTACAAAGTACAAAAATTTAAATTTCAACTACAAAGAAAAATTTCATTGCATAGAAAGGCTACTTGGTTTTATTTTTTATCCTTTCTTTGTCAAATGCATATTTTACAAACCTTCATTATATAGTAATCAAGATAAATGGTTTCTTCTTTTTAGTTTTACTTTTTCTATGATTATTTCTACATACTTGTGTATGGGCCATCTTTATTATATCTTAATCTATGATATAATCACCCAGCTTGTTGTTAAAATATATTTTTTTTTATTTTGAGATTTTCCTAATTTTTCTTTAATTTATTTGCTTAAAAAATAATTTTAGTAGAATCTCAATACTAAAAATTAGATGTAAACTACTAAAATATGTACTAAAAAAACTAGTGCGTGTGTAAATGTGTGTACTTATCTAAAAAATAAATCGTCACGTGTTGATAACTATTTCTTTTTTAAAAAAAATGTATATTCGATATTTTATTTGTTTCGATTTTTATTTTTAATTTTTTTAATTTTTAAATACTTAAAATGGCAATTTATATATTATATAAATATTAAAAAAAGGAAAATGTATAAATATTAAATATATATATATAAATATTATTATATAAAATATTAGTAATTTTTTTAGTTTTTATTTAAATTCATAATAAAGTTAAATATCTACTATATATTTATGTGCAGGGTGAGTCATCTATAGTGAAAAATCTCTAAATAACGCTTGAATGGATTTAAGGGGCACTTTATGTTGGTGTATTTTAGTTTTCATCCAAAGGATTTTTTCAAGGTTATTTTAAGGTCATTTTTATAACTTTAACTATCGAATAGTATTCAACATGAACAAGAAAGTTACCATTAGAAAACATATAGGTATATTTATTTAATAATACACAAGGATACCGAGCGTGATTTATAATCGCTGGATTCCAGGATTAAAAAACATCAATACCGGGAATTCGAAACTAATGTATGGAAGCTGATATGACTTTGACTTTAATGGTCCTCAATTAAAATGGAAAGTTCAAATGCTAGCAATATTTGTCATATAGCAATATTAGAGCTGCAATACAAAGCTGCGTGTGTTGTTAGCATTTTTACGCTTATTTAACATAAAACTTATGGCAAAAGCGACTGTGAACTAGCAGTAATAGCTTCTAATAAAATGTGTGTCCCATTTTACTTTTTAATAAATAAAAGTGTTCGTGCATTGACAAGGAGCTTGTCTACTTAGTCAGGCTATTTATTAGATATCGTTTTTTCTTGGTGATCGGTGAAACTTTGGTGGGTACCTTCTTGATCTCTGGACCCGAAATATATTCTAAGTAATTCTTCGAAGAAATCATGCTTAAAAAAAAAGTTTAAAAGGTACTTTTTATTTCTTCATCTCGATCATATTGCTGTCCGGGTTTCGGTTGAAACAAAATAAAAAAAATAAACCAAACCAAAAATAGCAGGTTCCTGGGGTCTCGAGAATGCCAATATTGTTTGAGTGCTTTCGGGAAAATAGAGAAGAAACAAGAAACTCTTAAAAGTTTTGAAGCTACCACCACAACATGAAAGCCCATAAAAAAGAATAGATCCCACCAGAGCCAAATAAACTAATAATAATTTGAATTGCAAGCCTTCATTGCGAGTGTGGGTCTGCCAATTTAGATTTGCGTCATTTAAAATTCCTAAGAATTTCATTTTGTTTGCGATAGCTACAGCAGCCAAATTAGGTAATGTCTTAAACTCTATCACAGCAAAAGCCATAATGATAATTCCGGCCAGCGATAAGACCATTTGACCTAAAGAATTGTATAGTCACTTAAATGGTCTATGGATACAATTTGGTGTACTAGTAAAATAGCCAGTTTCAGTTAAAATAACCTTGAAATGACCTTGAAAACGTACAATAGATCGGAAATAAAACAACCAACATGCATTTCGGTTAAAACCCCTACCAACTTTTTATAATGCATTTTTACATAATATTGCTCGTTTTCGAGTGTATTGGGTTGTCTCACTTTAGGTGACATACCCTGTATAAACATATTACAAACATAATGTAATTTATATCGCACTATCCCTGCAATAACACCAAAAGTCACAAAAGCCGTCATATCTTGATCTGTGATCTAACGAAATAATTGGAAGTACTACAGTTAAGGTTTTTATAGTATGGCCCAGCAATATAGTACACCGTCCCAGGAAAACTCCCAACTTTTTCAATGGTAAGGACTTCCATTGAATTCAATTTGCTTTTATTTGTATCGCCGGCTTCGATAATTATTTAAAAAATTTAGTTTACAAACAAAGCACTGTCAAATTACAGTTTGATAACGGTTTGGATATTAACTTGCTTCAATTGTCTTGATTGATTCATTAAATGGTTTAAACGGCAATATTGAGGCTGCGATCCAGGCTTGGAATACGAAGCACTACGTTATTCGGGTGTGTCTGTGCTTCAACAAAAGGCAAAGTACTTCCTATTACTTAAATGTAAACGCAATCAAAGTGTATACCTATCGTTTTATTGCACGAATAATTCGATATACATACAGTGATAAACAATACATGACTTTTCTATTAATACCAACTGACATTTTGGTAATATTCGAATGACAATAAACATAAAAAATTTTTGTAAATTGCAGGAATAAAAACAGTTTAAAATAATAAAATAAAATTATTGATATTTAAAAAATTTAATAATAAAAAAAATGGCCGACGTTTTATTTTATTTAGGGTTAGATTTAAATTCCTTCCACATAACAATACACAGTACCATATCGTATAAAAAGCTTTCTAGTTCGTAAATCAATAAAACAAAGTAAAATATCGCCAGCGAGCGATAAGACCATACATCAGGCACTTGGCTACTTTTACAAATATTCACTCATCAGTATTGGTGAATATCTCACAAAGACTGATTCTAATTCAACTTAATCAAACGCTGTCGACTTCAATATAAATAATGCTGTAAAAGCATCAACATTAATCCTGCTGTCGAGAGTTTTTGATTAAGGTATCACTCATCAAAATCGGACAACTATTAAGCGTTTTATTGCATTCCTAATTTATCAAAATCAGGCAAGGAGTTAGCCTTCTCTAATTTTAATGCTCAAAAATAATTAATGGAAAAGTGCAAATATTTTACAGCAGTATTTATGTTGATGTCGAGAGCTTTTGATTAAGGTATCACTCATCAAAATCGGACAACTATTAAGCGTTTTATTGCATTCCTAATTTCTCAAAATCAGGCAAGGGGTTAGCCTTCTCTAATTTTAATGCTCAAAAATTATTTATGAATAAGTGCAAATACTTTACTACAGTATTTATGTTGATATCGAGAGCTTTTGATTAAGGTATCACTCATCAAAATCGGACAACTATTAAAGGTTTTATTGCATGCCTAATTTATCAAAATCAGGCAAGGGGTTAGCCTTCTCTAATTTTAATGCTCAAAAATTATTTATGAAAAAGTGCAAATATTTTACAGCAGTATTTATGTTGATGTCGGGAGCTTTTGATTAAGGTATCACTCATCAAAATCGGACAACTATTAAGCGTTTTATTGCATTCCTAATTTATCAAAATCAGGCAAGGGGTTAGCCTTCTCTAATTTTAATGCTTAAAAATTATTTACGAAAAAGTGCAAATATTTTACAGCAGTATTTATGTTGATGTCGAGAGCTTTTGATTACGGTATCACTCATCAAAATCGAACCAGTATTAAGCGTTTTATTGCATTCCTAATTTATCAAAATCAGGCAAGGGGTTAGCCTTCTCTAATTTTAATGCTCAAAAATTATTTATGAATAAGTGCAAATACTTTACTACAGTATTTATGTTGATATCGAGAGCTTTTGATTAAGGTATCACTCATCAAAATCGGACAACTATTTAAGGTTTTATTGCATGCCTAATTTATCAAAATCAGGCAAGGGGTTAGCCTTCTCTAATTTTAATGCTCAAAAATTATTTATGAAAAAGTGCAAATACTTTACTACAGTATTTATGTTGATGTCGAGAGCTTTTGATTAAGGTATCACTCATCAAAATCGGACAACTATTTAGCGTTTTATTGCATTCCTAATTTATCAAAATCAGGCAAGGGGTAAATTAGCCTTCTCTAATTTTAATGCTCAAAAATAATTTATGAAAAAGTGCAAATATTTTACAGCAGTATTTATGTTGATGTCGAGAGCTTTTGATTAAGGTATCACTCATCAAAATCGGACAACTATTTAGCGTTTTATTGCATTCCTAATTTATCAAAATCAGGCAAGGGGTTAGCCTTCTCTAATTTTAATGCTCAAAAATTATTTATGAAAAAGTGCAAATATTTTACAGCAGTATTTATGTTGATGTCGGGAGCTTTTGATTAAGGTATCACTCATCAAAATCGGACAACTATTAAGCGTTTTATTGCATTCCTAATTTATCAAAATCAGGCAAGGGGTTAGCCTTCTCTAATTTTAATGCTTAAAAATTATTTACGAAAAAGTGCAAATATTTTACAGCAGTATTTATGTTGATGTCGAGAGCTTTTGATTACGGTATCACTCATCAAAATCGAACCAGTATTAAGCGTTTTATTGCATTCCTAATTTATCAAAATCAGGCAAGGAGTTAGCCTTCTCTAATTTTAATGCTCAAAAATTATTTATGAAAAAGTGCAAATACTTTACTACAGTATTTATGTTGATGTCGAGAGCTTTTGATTAAGGTATCACTCATCAAAATCGGACAACTATTTAGCGTTTTATTGCATTCCTAATTTAACAAAATCAGGCAAGGGGCCTTCTCTAATTTTAATGCTCAAAAATAATTAATTAAAAAGTGCAAATATTTTACAGCAGTATTTATGTTGATGTCGAGAGCTTTTGATTAAGGTATCACTCATCAAAATCGGACAACTATTTAGCGTTTTATTGCATTCCTAATTTATCAAAATCAGGCAAGGGGTTAGCCTTCTCTTATTTTAATGCTCAAAAATAATTAATTAAAAAGTGCAAATATTTTACAGCAGTATTCATGTTGATGTCGAGAGCTTTTGATTAAGGTATCACTCATCAAAATCGGACAACTATTAAGCGTTTTATTGCATTCCTAATTTATCAAAATCAGGCAAGGGGTTAGCCTTCTCTAATTTTAATGCTCAAAAATAATTTATGAAAAAGTGCAAATATTTTACAGCAGTATTTATGTTGATGTCGAGAGCTTTTGATTAAGGTATCACTCATCAAAATCGGACAACTATTTAGCGTTTTATTGCATTCCTAATTTATCAAAATCAGGCAAGGGGTTAGCCTTCTCTAATTTTAATGCTCAAAAATTATTTATGAAAAAGTGCAAATATTTTACAGCAGTATTTATGTTGATGTCGGGAGCTTTTGATTAAGGTATCACTCATCAAAATCGGACAACTATTAAGCGTTTTATTGCATTCCTAATTTATCAAAATCAGGCAAGGGGTTAGCCTTCTCTAATTTTAATGCTCAAAAATTATTTATGAATAAGTGCAAATACTTTACTACAGTATTTATGTTGATATCGAGAGCTTTTGATTAAGGTATCACTCATCAAAATCGGACAACTATTTAAGGTTTTATTGCATGCCTAATTTATCAAAATCAGGCAAGGGGTTAGCCTTCTCTAATTTTAATGCTCAAAAATTATTTATGAAAAAGTGCAAATACTTTACTACAGTATTTATGTTGATGTCGAGAGCTTTTGATTAAGGTATCACTCATCAAAATCGGACAACTATTTAAGGTTTTATTGCATGCCTAATTTATCAAAATCAGGCAAGGGGTTAGCCTTCTCTAATTTTAATGCTCAAAAATTATTTATGAAAAAGTGCAAATACTTTACTACAGTATTTATGTTGATGTCGAGAGCTTTTGATTAAGGTATCACTCATCAAAATCGGACAACTATTTAAGGTTTTATTGCATGCCTAATTTATCAAAATCAGGCAAGGGGTTAGCCTTCTCTAATTTTAATGCTTAAAAATTATTTACGAAAAAGTGCAAATATTTTACAGCAGTATTTATGTTGATGTCGAGAGCTTTTGATTACGGTATCACTCATCAAAATCGAACCAGTATTAAGCGTTTTATTGCATTCCTAATTTATCAAAATCAGGCAAGGGGTTAGCCTTCTCTAATTTTAATGCTCAAAAATTATTTATGAATAAGTGCAAATACTTTACTACAGTATTTATGTTGATATCGAGAGCTTTTGATTAAGGTATCACTCATCAAAATCGGACAACTATTTAAGGTTTTATTGCATGCCTAATTTATCAAAATCAGGCAAGGGGTTAGCCTTCTCTAATTTTAATGCTCAAAAATTATTTATGAAAAAGTGCAAATACTTTACTACAGTATTTATGTTGATGTCGAGAGCTTTTGATTAAGGTATCACTCATCAAAATCGGACAACTATTTAAGGTTTTATTGCATGCCTAATTTATCAAAATCAGGCAAGGGGTTAGCCTTCTCTAATTTTAATGCTTAAAAATTATTTACGAAAAAGTGCAAATATTTTACAGCAGTATTTATGTTGATGTCGAGAGCTTTTGATTACGGTATCACTCATCAAAATCGAACCAGTATTAAGCGTTTTATTGCATTCCTAATTTATCAAAATCAGGCAAGGGGTTAGCCTTCTCTAATTTTAATGCTCAAAAATTATTTATGAATAAGTGCAAATACTTTACTACAGTATTTATGTTGATATCGAGAGCTTTTGATTAAGGTATCACTCATCAAAATCGGACAACTATTTAAGGTTTTATTGCATGCCTAATTTATCAAAATCAGGCAAGGGGTTAGCCTTCTCTAATTTTAATGCTCAAAAATTATTTATGAAAAAGTGCAAATACTTTACTACAGTATTTATGTTGATGTCGAGAGCTTTTGATTAAGGTATCACTCATCAAAATCGGACAACTATTTAGCGTTTTATTGCATTCCTAATTTATCAAAATCAGGCAAGGGGTAAATTAGCCTTCTCTAATTTTAATGCTCAAAAATAATTTATGAAAAAGTGCAAATATTTTACAGCAGTATTTATGTTGATGTCGAGAGCTTTTGATTAAGGTATCACTCATCAAAATCGGACAACTATTTAGCGTTTTATTGCATTCCTAATTTATCAAAATCAGGCAAGGGGTTAGCCTTCTCTAATTTTAATGCTCAAAAATTATTTATGAAAAAGTGCAAATATTTTACAGCAGTATTTATGTTGATGTCGAGAGCTTTTGATTAAGGTATCACTCATCAAAATCGGACAACTATTAAGCGTTTTATTGCATTCCTAATTTATCAAAATCAGGCAAGGGGTTAGCCTTCTCTAATTTTAATGCTTAAAAATTATTTACGAAAAAGTGCAAATATTTTACAGCAGTATTTATGTTGATGTCGAGAGCTTTTGATTACGGTATCACTCATCAAAATCGAACCAGTATTAAGCGTTTTATTGCATTCCTAATTTATCAAAATCAGGCAAGGGGTTAGCCTTCTCTAATTTTAATGCTCAAAAATTATTTATGAAAAAGTGCAAATATTTTACAGCAGTATTTATGTTGATGTCGAGAGCTTTTGATTAAGGTATCACTCATCAAAATCGGACAACTATTTAGCGTTTTATTGCATTCCTAATTTATCAAAATCAGGCAAGGGGTTAGCCTTCTCTAATTTTAATGCTCAAAAATTATTTATGAAAAAGTGCAAATACTTTACTACAGTATTTATGTTGATGTCGAGAGCTTTTGATTAAGGTATCACTCATCAAAATCGGACAACTATTTAGCGTTTTATTGCATTCCTAATTTAACAAAATCAGGCAAGGGGCCTTCTCTAATTTTAATGCTCAAAAATAATTAATTAAAAAGTGCAAATATTTTACAGCAGTATTTATGTTGATGTCGAGAGCTTTTGATTAAGGTATCACTCATCAAAATCGGACAACTATTTAGCGTTTTATTGCATTCCTAATTTATCAAAATCAGGCAAGGGGTTAGCCTTCTCTTATTTTAATGCTCAAAAATAATTAATTAAAAAGTGCAAATATTTTACAGCAGTATTCATGTTGATGTCGAGAGCTTTTGATTAAGGTATCACTCATCAAAATCGGACAACTATTAAGCGTTTTATTGCATTCCTAATTTATCAAAATCAGGCAAGGGGTTAGCCTTCTCTAATTTTAATGCTCAAAAATAATTTATGAAAAAGTGCAAATATTTTACAGCAGTATTTATGTTGATGTCGAGAGCTTTTGATTAAGGTATCACTCATCAAAATCGGACAACTATTTAGCGTTTTATTGCATTCCTAATTTATCAAAATCAGGCAAGGGGTTAGCCTTCTCTAATTTTAATGCTCAAAAATTATTTATGAAAAAGTGCAAATATTTTACAGCAGTATTTATGTTGATGTCGGGAGCTTTTGATTAAGGTATCACTCATCAAAATCGGACAACTATTAAGCGTTTTATTGCATTCCTAATTTATCAAAATCAGGCAAGGGGTTAGCCTTCTCTAATTTTAATGCTTAAAAATTATTTACGAAAAAGTGCAAATATTTTACAGCAGTATTTATGTTGATGTCGAGAGCTTTTGATTACGGTATCACTCATCAAAATCGAACCAGTATTAAGCGTTTTATTGCATTCCTAATTTATCAAAATCAGGCAAGGGGTTAGCCTTCTCTAATTTTAATGCTCAAAAATTATTTATGAATAAGTGCAAATACTTTACTACAGTATTTATGTTGATATCGAGAGCTTTTGATTAAGGTATCACTCATCAAAATCGGACAACTATTTAAGGTTTTATTGCATGCCTAATTTATCAAAATCAGGCAAGGGGTTAGCCTTCTCTAATTTTAATGCTCAAAAATTATTTATGAAAAAGTGCAAATACTTTACTACAGTATTTATGTTGATGTCGAGAGCTTTTGATTAAGGTATCACTCATCAAAATCGGACAACTATTTAGCGTTTTATTGCATTCCTAATTTATCAAAATCAGGCAAGGGGTAAATTAGCCTTCTCTAATTTTAATGCTCAAAAATAATTTATGAAAAAGTGCAAATATTTTACAGCAGTATTTATGTTGATGTCGAGAGCTTTTGATTAAGGTATCACTCATCAAAATCGGACAACTATTTAGCGTTTTATTGCATTCCTAATTTATCAAAATCAGGCAAGGGGTTAGCCTTCTCTAATTTTAATGCTCAAAAATTATTTATGAAAAAGTGCAAATATTTTACAGCAGTATTTATGTTGATGTCGAGAGCTTTTGATTAAGGTATCACTCATCAAAATCGGACAACTATTAAGCGTTTTATTGCATTCCTAATTTATCAAAATCAGGCAAGGGGTTAGCCTTCTCTAATTTTAATGCTTAAAAATTATTTACGAAAAAGTGCAAATATTTTACAGCAGTATTTATGTTGATGTCGAGAGCTTTTGATTACGGTATCACTCATCAAAATCGAACCAGTATTAAGCGTTTTATTGCATTCCTAATTTATCAAAATCAGGCAAGGGGTTAGCCTTCTCTAATTTTAATGCTCAAAAATTATTTATGAAAAAGTGCAAATATTTTACAGCAGTATTTATGTTGATGTCGAGAGCTTTTGATTAAGGTATCACTCATCAAAATCGGACAACTATTTAGCGTTTTATTGCATTCCTAATTTATCAAAATCAGGCAAGGGGTTAGCCTTCTCTAATTTTAATGCTCAAAAATTATTTATGAAAAAGTGCAAATATTTTACAGCAGTATTTATGTTGATGTCGAGAGCTTTTGATTAAGGTATCACTCATCAAAATCGGACAACTATTTAGCGTTTTATTGCATTCCTAATTTATCAAAATCAGGCAAGGGGTTAGCCTTCTCTAATTTTAATGCTCAAAAATTATTTATGAAAAAGTGCAAATATTTTACAGCAGTATTTATGTTGATGTCGAGAGCTTTTGATTAAGGTATCACTCATCAAAATCGGACAACTATTAAGCGTTTTATTGCATTCCTAATTTATCAAAATCAGGCAAAGGGTTAGCCTTCTCTAATTTAAATGCTTAAAAATTATTTACGAAAAAGTGCAAATATTTTACAGCAGTATTTATGTTGATGTCGAGAGCTTTTGATTACGGTATCACTCATCAAAATCGAACCAGTATTAAGCGTTTTATTGCATTCCTAATTTATCAAAATCAGGCAAGGGGTTAGCCTTCTCTAATTTTAATGCTCAAAAATAATTAATTAAAAAGTGCAAATATTTTACAGCAGTATTTATGTTGATGTCGAGAGCTTTTGATTAAGGTATCACTCATCAAAATCAGACAACTATTAAGCGTTTTATTGCATTCCTAATTTATCAAAATCAGGCAAGGGGTTAGCCTTCTCTAATTTTAATGCTCAAAAATTATTTATGAAAAAGTGCAAATATTTTACAGCAGTATTTATGTTGATGTCGAGAGCTTTTGATTAAGGTATCACTCATCAAAATCGGACAACTATTAAGCGTTTTATTGTATTCCTAATTTATCAAAATCAGGCAAGTGGTTAGCCTTCTCTAATTTTAATGCTTAAAAATTATTTACGAAAAAGTGCAAATATTTTACAGCAGTATTTATGTTGATGTCGAGAGCTTTTGATTACGGTATCACTCATCAAAATCGGACAACTATTTAGCGTTTTATTGCATTCCTAATTTATCAAAATCAGGCAAGGGGTTAGCCTTCTCTAATTTTAATGCTCAAAAATTATTTATGAAAAAGTGCAAATATTTTACAGCAGTATTTATGTTGATGTCGAGAGCTTTTGATTAAGGTATCACTCATCAAAATCGGACAACTATTAAGCGTTTTATTGCATTCCTAATTTATCAAAATCAGGCAAGGGGTTAGCCTTCTCTAATTTTAATGCTCAAAAATTATTTATGAAAAAGTGCAAATATTTTACAGCAGTATTTATGTTGATGTCGAGAGCTTTTGATTAAGGTATCACTCATCAAAATCGGACAACTATTTAGCGTTTTATTGCATTCCTAATTTATCAAAATCAGGCAAGGGGTTAGCCTTCTCTAATTTTAATGCTCAAAAATTATTTATGAAAAAGTGCAAATATTTTACAGCAGTATTTATGTTGATGTCGAGAGCTTTTGATTAAGGTATCACTCATCAAAATCGGACAACTATTTAGCGTTTTATTGCATTCCTAATTTATCAAAATCAGGCAAGGGGTTAGCCTTCTCTAATTTTAATGCTCAAAAATAATTAATTAAAAAGTGCAAATATTTTACAGCAGTATTTATGTTGATGTCGAGAGCTTTTGATTAAGGTATCACTCATCAAAATCGGACAACTATTTAGCGTTTTATTGCATTCCTAATTTATCAAAATCAGGCAAGGGGTTAGCCTTCTCTAATTTTAATGCTCAAAAATTATTTATGAAAAAGTGCAAATATTTTACAGCAGTATTTATGTTGATGTCGAGAGCTTTTGATTAAGGTATCACTCATCAAAATCGGACAACTATTAAGCGTTTTATTGCATTCCTAATTTATCAAAATCAGGCAAGGGGTTAGCCTTCTCTAATTTTAATGCTCAAAAATTATTTATGAAAAAGTGCAAATATTTTACAGCAGTATTTATGTTGATGTCGAGAGCTTTTGATTACGGTATCACTCATCAAAATCGAACCAGTGTTAAGCGTTTTATTGCATTCCTAATTTATCAAAATCAGGCAAGGGGTTAGCCTTCTCTAATTTTAATGCTCAAAAATTATTTATGAAAAAGTGCAAATATTTTACAGCAGTATTTATGTTGATGTCGAGAGCTTTTGATTAAGGTATCACTCATCAAAATCGGACAACTATTTAGCGTTTTATTGCATTCCTAATTTATCAAAATCAGGCAAGGGGTTAGCCTTCTCTAATTTTGTATGCTTAAAAATTATTTACGAAAAAGTGCAAATATTTTACAGCAGTATTTATGTTGATGTCGAGAGCTTTTGATTACGGTATCACTCATCAAAATCGAACCAGTATTAAGCGTTTTATTGCATTCCTAATTTATCAAAATCAGGCAAGGGGTTAGCCTTCTCTAATTTTAATGCTCAAAAATTATTTATGAAAAAGTGCAAATATTTTACAGCAGTATTTATGTTGATGTCGAGAGCTTTTGATTAAGGTATCACTCATCAAAATCGGACAACTATTTAGCGTTTTATTGCATTCCTAATTTATCAAAATCAGGCAAGGGGTTAGCCTTCTCTAATTTTAATGCTCAAAAATTATTTATGAAAAAGTGCAAATATTTTACAGCAGTATTTATGTTGATGTCGAGAGCTTTTGATTAAGGTATCACTCATCAAAATCGGACAACTATTTAGCGTTTTATTGCATTCCTAATTTATCAAAATCAGGCAAGGGGTTAGCCTTCTCTAATTTTAATGCTCAAAAATTATTTATGAAAAAGTGCAAATATTTTACAGCAGTATTTATGTTGATGTCGAGAGCTTTTGATTAAGGTATCACTCATCAAAATCGGACAACTATTTAGCGTTTTATTGCATTCCTAATTTATCAAAATCAGGCAAGGGGTTAGCCTTCTCTAATTTTAATGCTCAAAAATTATTTATGAAAAAGTGCAAATATTTTACAGCAGTATTTATGTTGATGTCGAGAGCTTTTGATTAAGGTATCACTCATCAAAATCGGACAACTATTTAGCGTTTTATTGCATTCCTAATTTATCAAAATCAGGCAAGGGGTTAGCCTTCTCTAATTTTAATGCTCAAAAATTATTTATGAAAAAGTGCAAATATTTTACAGCAGTATTTATGTTGATGTCGAGAGCTTTTGATTAAGGTATCACTCATCAAAATCGGACAACTATTTAGCGTTTTATTGCATTCCTAATTTATCAAAATCAGGCAAGGGGTTAGCCTTCTCTAATTTTAATGCTCAAAAATTATTTATGAAAAAGTGCAAATATTTTACAGCAGTATTTATGTTGATGTCGAGAGCTTTTGATTAAGGTATCACTCATCAAAATCGGACAACTATTTAGCGTTTTATTGCATTCCTAATTTATCAAAATCAGGCAAGGGGTTAGCCTTCTCTAATTTTAATGCTCAAAAATTATTTATAAAAAAGTGCAAATATTTTACAGCAGTATTTATGTTGATGTCGAGAGCTTTTGATTAAGGTATCACTCATCAAAATCGGACAACTATTAAGCGTTTTATTGTATTCCTAATTTATCAAAATCAGGCAAGGGGTTAGCCTTCTCTAATTTTAATGCTTAAAAATTATTTACGAAAAAGTGCAAATATTTTACAGCAGTATTTATGTTGATGTCGAGAGCTTTTGATTACGGTATCACTCATCAAAATCGAACCAGTATTAAGCGTTTTATTGCATTCCTAATTTATCAAAATCAGGCAAGGGGTTAGCCTTCTCTAATTTTAATGCTCAAAAATTATTTATGAAAAAGTGCAAATATTTTACAGCAGTATTTATGTTGATGTCGAGAGCTTTTGATTACGGTATCACTCATCAAAATCGGACAACTATTTAGCGTTTTATTGCATTCCTAATTTATCAAAATCAGGCAAGGGGTTAGCCTTCTCTAATTTTAATGCTCAAAAATTATTTATGAAAAAGTGCAAATATTTTACAGCAGTATTTATGTTGATGTCGAGAGCTTTTGATTAAGGTATCACTCATCAAAATCGGACAACTATTAAGCGTTTTATTGCATTCCTAATTTATCAAAATCAGGCAAGGGGTTAGCCTTCTCTAATTTTAATGCTTAAAAATTATTTACGAAAAAGTGCAAATATTTTACAGCAGTATTTATGTTGATGTCGAGAGCTTTTGATTACGGTATCACTCATCAAAATCGAACCAGTATTAAGCGTTTTATTGCATTCCTAATTTATCAAAATCAGGCAAGGGGTTAGCCTTCTCTAATTTTAATGCTCAAAAATTATTTATGAAAAAGTGCAAATATTTTACAGCAGTATTTATGTTGATGTCGAGAGCTTTTGATTACGGTATCACTCATCAAAATCGGACAACTATTTAGCGTTTTATTGCATTCCTAATTTATCAAAATCAGGCAAGGGGTTAGCCTTCTCTAATTTTAATGCTCAAAAATAATTAATTAAAAAGTGCAAATATTTTACAGCAGTATTTATGTTGATGTCGAGAGCTTTTGATTAAGGTATCACTCATCAAAATCGGACAACTATTAAGCGTTTTATTGTATTCCTAATTTATCAAAATCAGGCAAGGGGTTAGCCTTCTCTAATTTTAATGCTTAAAAATTATTTACGAAAAAGTGCAAATATTTTACAGCAGTATTTATGTTGATGTCGAGAGCTTTTGATTACGGTATCACTCATCAAAATCGAACCAGTATTAAGCGTTTTATTGCATTCCTAATTTATCAAAATCAGGCAAGGGGTTAGCCTTCTCTAATTTTAATGCTCAAAAATTATTTATGAAAAAGTGCAAATATTTTACAGCAGTATTTATGTTGATGTCGAGAGCTTTTGATTAAGGTATCACTCATCAAAATCGGACAACTATTTAGCGTTTTATTGCATTCCTAATTTATCAAAATCAGGCAAGGGGTTAGCCTTCTCTAATTTTAATGCTCAAAAATTATTTATGAAAAAGTGCAAATATTTTACAGCAGTATTTATGTTGATGTCGAGAGCTTTTGATTAAGGTATCACTCATCAAAATCGGACAACTATTAAGCGTTTTATTGCATTCCTAATTTATCAAAATCAGGCAAGGGGTTAGCCTTCTCTAATTTTAATGCTTAAAAATTATTTACGAAAAAGTGCAAATATTTTACAGCAGTATTTATGTTGATGTCGAGAGCTTTTGATTACGGTATCACTCATCAAAATCGAACCAGTATTAAGCGTTTTATTGCATTCCTAATTTATCAAAATCAGGCAAGGGGTTAGCCTTCTCTAATTTTAATGCTCAAAAATTATTTATGAAAAAGTGCAAATATTTTACAGCAGTATTTATGTTGATGTCGAGAGCTTTTGATTACGGTATCACTCATCAAAATCGGACAACTATTTAGCGTTTTATTGCATTCCTAATTTATCAAAATCAGGCAAGGGGTTAGCCTTCTCTAATTTTAATGCTCAAAAATTATTTATGAAAAAGTGCAAATATTTTACAGCAGTATTTATGTTGATGTCGAGAGCTTTTGATTAAGGTATCACTCATCAAAATCGGACAACTATTAAGCGTTTTATTGTATTCCTAATTTATCAAAATCAGGCAAGGGGTTAGCCTTCTCTAATTTTAATGCTTAAAAATTATTTACGAAAAAGTGCAAATATTTTACAGCAGTATTTATGTTGATGTCGAGAGCTTTTGATTACGGTATCACTCATCAAAATCGAACCAGTATTAAGCGTTTTATTGCATTCCTAATTTATCAAAATCAGGCAAGGGGTTAGCCTTCTCTAATTTTAATGCTCAAAAATTATTTATGAAAAAGTGCAAATATTTTACAGCAGTATTTATGTTGATGTCGAGAGCTTTTGATTAAGGTATCACTCATCAAAATCGGACAACTATTAAGCGTTTTATTGTATTCCTAATTTATCAAAATCAGGCAAGGGGTTAGCCTTCTCTAATTTTAATGCTTAAAAATTATTTACGAAAAAGTGCAAATATTTTACAGCAGTATTTATGTTGATGTCGAGAGCTTTTGATTACGGTATCACTCATCAAAATCGAACCAGTATTAAGCGTTTTATTGCATTCCTAATTTATCAAAATCAGGCAAGGGGTTAGCCTTCTCTAATTTTAATGCTCAAAAATTATTTATGAAAAAGTGCAAATATTTTACAGCAGTATTTATGTTGATGTCGAGAGCTTTTGATTACGGTATCACTCATCAAAATCGGACAACTATTTAGCGTTTTATTGCATTCCTAATTTATCAAAATCAGGCAAGGGGTTAGCCTTCTCTAATTTTAATGCTCAAAAATTATTTATGAAAAAGTGCAAATATTTTACAGCAGTATTTATGTTGATGTCGAGAGCTTTTGATTAAGGTATCACTCATCAAAATCGGACAACTATTTAGCGTTTTATTGCATTCCTAATTTATCAAAATCAGGCAAGGGGTTAGCCTTCTCTAATTTTAATGCTCAAAAATTATTTATGAAAAAGTGCAAATATTTTACAGCAGTATTTATGTTGATGTCGAGAGCTTTTGATTAAGGTATCACTCATCAAAATCGGACAACTATTAAGCGTTTTATTGCATTCCTAATTTATCAAAATCAGGCAAGGGGTTAGCCTTCTCTAATTTTAATGCTTAAAAATTATTTACGAAAAAGTGCAAATATTTTACAGCAGTATTTATGTTGATGTCGAGAGCTTTTGATTACGGTATCACTCATCAAAATCGAACCAGTATTAAGCGTTTTATTGCATTCCTAATTTATCAAAATCAGGCAAGGGGTTAGCCTTCTCTAATTTTAATGCTCAAAAATTATTTATGAAAAAGTGCAAATATTTTACAGCAGTATTTATGTTGATGTCGAGAGCTTTTGATTAAGGTATCACTCATCAAAATCGGACAACTATTAAGCGTTTTATTGTATTCCTAATTTATCAAAATCAGGCAAGGGGTTAGCCTTCTCTAATTTTAATGCTTAAAAATTATTTACGAAAAAGTGCAAATATTTTACAGCAGTATTTATGTTGATGTCGAGAGCTTTTGATTACGGTATCACTCATCAAAATCGAACCAGTATTAAGCGTTTTATTGCATTCCTAATTTATCAAAATCAGGCAAGGGGTTAGCCTTCTCTAATTTTAATGCTCAAAAATTATTTATGAAAAAGTGCAAATATTTTACAGCAGTATTTATGTTGATGTCGAGAGCTTTTGATTAAGGTATCACTCATCAAAATCGGACAACTATTAAGCGTTTTATTGCATTCCTAATTTATCAAAATCAGGCAAGGGGTTAGCCTTCTCTAATTTTAATGCTCAAAAATTATTTATGAAAAAGTGCAAATATTTTACAGCAGTATTTATGTTGATGTCGAGAGCTTTTGATTAAGGTATCACTCATCAAAATCGGACAACTATTTAGCGTTTTATTGCATTCCTAATTTATCAAAATCAGGCAAGGGGTTAGCCTTCTCTAATTTTAATGCTCAAAAATTATTTATGAAAAAGTGCAAATATTTTACAGCAGTATTTATGTTGATGTCGAGAGCTTTTGATTAAGGTATCACTCATCAAAATCGGACAACTATTAAGCGTTTTATTGCATTCCTAATTTATCAAAATCAGGCAAGGGGTTAGCCTTCTCTAATTTTAATGCTCAAAAATTATTTATGAAAAAGTGCAAATATTTTACAGCAGTATTTATGTTGATGTCGAGAGCTTTTGATTACGGTATCACTCATCAAAATCGAACCAGTATTAAGCGTTTTATTGCATTCCTAATTTATCAAAATCAGGCAAGGGGTTAGCCTTCTCTAATTTTAATGCTCAAAAATTATTTATGAAAAAGTGCAAATATTTTACAGCAGTATTTATGTTGATGTCGAGAGCTTTTGATTAAGGTATCACTCATCAAAATCGGACAACTATTTAGCGTTTTATTGCATTCCTAATTTATCAAAATCAGGCAAGGGGTTAGCCTTCTCTAATTTTAATGCTCAAAAATTATTTATGAAAAAGTGCAAATATTTTACAGCAGTATTTATGTTGATGTCGAGAGCTTTTGATTAAGGTATCACTCATCAAAATCGGACAACTATTTAGCGTTTTATTGCATTCCTAATTTATCAAAATCAGGCAAGGGGTTAGCCTTCTCTAATTTTAATGCTCAAAAATAATTAATTAAAAAGTGCAAATATTTTACAGTAGTATTTATGTTGATGTCGAGAGCTTTTGATTAAGGTATCACTCATCAAAATCGGACAACTATTAAGCGTTTTATTGCATTCCTAATTTATCAAAATCAGGCAAGGGGTTAGCCTTCTCTAATTTTAATGCTTAAAAATTATTTACGAAAAAGTGCAAATATTTTACAGCAGTATTTATGTTGATGTCGAGAGCTTTTGATTACGGTATCACTCATCAAAATCGAACCAGTATTAAGCGTTTTATTGCATTCCTAATTTATCAAAATCAGGCAAGGGGTTAGCCTTCTCTAATTTTAATGCTCAAAAATTATTTATGAAAAAGTGCAAATATTTTACAGCAGTATTTATTTTGACGTCGAGAGCTTTTGATTACGGTATCACTCATCAAAATCGGACAACTATTAAGTGTTTTATTGCATGCCTAATTTATCAAAATCAGGCAAGGGGTTAGCCTTCTCTAATTTTAATGCTTAAAAATTATTTACGAAAAAGTGCAAATATTTTACAGCAGTATTTATGTTGATGTCGAGAGCTTTTGATTACGGTATCACTCATCAAAATCGGACAACTATTAAGCGTTTTATTGCATTCCTAATTTATCAAAATCAGGCAAGGGGTTAGCCTTCTCTAATTTTAATGCTCAAAAATTATTTATGAAAAAGTGCAAATATTTTACAGCAGTATTTATGTTGATGTCGAGAGCTTTTGATTACGGTATCACTCATCAAAATCGGACAACTATTAAGTGTTTTATTGCATGCCTAATTTATCAAAATCAAGCAAGGGGTTAGCCTTCTCTAATTTTAATGCTCAAAAATAATTTATGAAAAAGTGCAAATATTTTACAGCAGTATTTATGTTGATGTCGAGAGCTTTTGATTAAGGTATCACTCATCAAAATCGGACAACTATTAAGTGTTTTATTGCATTCCTAATTTATCAAAATCAGGCAAGGGGTTAGCCTTCTCTAATTTTAATGCTCAAAAATAATTAATTAAAAAGTGCAAATATTTTACAGCAGTATTTATGTTGATGTCGAGAGCTTTTGATTACGGTATCACTCATCAAAATCGGACAACTATTAAGTGTTTTATTGCATGCCTAATTTATCAAAATCAGGCAAGGGGTTTGATTAAGGTATCACTCATCAATTTTAATGCTCAAAAATAATTAATACAAAAGTGCAAATATTTTACAGCAGTATTTATGTTGATGTCGAGAGCTTTTGATTAAGGTATCACTCATCAAAATCGGACAACTATTAAGTGTTTTATTGCATTCCTAATTTATCAAAATCAGGCAAGGGGTTAGCCTTCTCTAATTTTAATGCTCAAAAATAATTTATGAAAAAGTGCAAATATTTTACAGCAGTATTTATGTTGATGTCGAGAGCTTTTGATTAAGGTATCACTCATCAAAATCGGACAACTATTTAGCGTTTTATTGCATTCCTAATTTATCAAAATCAGGCAAGGGGTTAGCCTTCTCTAATTTTAATGCTCAAAAATAATTAATTAAAAAGTGCAAATATTTTACAGCAGTATTCATGTTGATGTCGAGAGCTTTTGATTACGGTATCACTCATCAAAATCGGACAACTATTAAGTGTTTTATTGCATGCCTAATTTATCAAAATCAGGCAAGGGGTTAGCCTTCTCTAATTTTAATGCTCAAAAATAATTAATACAAAAGTGCAAATATTTTACAGCAGTATTTATGTTGATGTCGAGAGCTTTTGATTAAGGTATCACTCATCAAAATCGGACAACTATTAAGTGTTTTATTGCATTCCTAATTTATCAAAATCAGGCAAGGGGTTAGCCTTCTCTAATTTTAATGCTCAAAAATAATTAATTAAAAAGTGCAAATATTTTACAGCAGTATTTATGTTGATGTCGAGAGCTTTTGATTACGGTATCACTCATCAAAATCGGACAACTATTAAGTGTTTTATTGCATGCCTAATTTATCAAAATCAGGCAAGGGGTTAGCCTTCTCTAATTTTAATGCTAAAAAATAATTAATACAAAAGTGCAAATATTTTACAGCAGTATTTATGTTGATGTCGAGAGCTTTTGATTAAGGTATCACTCATCAAAATCGGACAACTATTTAGCGTTTTATTGCATTCCTAATTTATCAAAATCAGGCAAGGGGTTAGCCTTCTCTAATTTTAATGCTCAAAAATTATTTATGAAAAAGTGCAAATATTTTACAGCAGTATTTATGTTGATGTCGAGAGCTTTTGATTAAGGTATCACTCATCAAAATCGGACAACTATTAAGCGTTTTATTGCATTCCTAATTTATCAAAATCAAGTAAGGGGTTAGCCTTCTCTAATTTTAATGCTTAAAAATTATTTATGAAAAAGTGCAAATATTTTACAGCAGTATTTATGTTGATGTCGAGAGCTTTTGATTACGGTATCACTCATCAAAATCGAACCAGTATTAAGTGTTTTATTGCATGCCTAATTTATCAAAATCAGGCAAGGGGTTAGCCTTCTCTAATTTTAATGCTCAAAAATAATTAATACAAAAGTGCAAATATTTTACAGCAGTATTTATGTTGATGTCGAGAGCTTTTGATTAAGGTATCACTCATCAAAATCGGACAACTATTTAGCGTTTTATTGCATTCCTAATTTATCAAAATCAGGCAAGGGGTTAGCCTTCTCTAATTTTAATGCTCAAAAATTATTTATGAAAAAGTGCAAATATTTTACAGCAGTATTTATGTTGATGTCGAGAGCTTTTGATTAAGGTATCACTCATCAAAATCGGACAACTATTAAGCGTTTTATTGCATTCCTAATTTATCAAAAGCAGGCAAGGGGTTAGCCTTCTCTAATTTTAATGCTTAAAAATTATTTATGAAAAAGTGCAAATATTTTACAGCAGTATTTATGTTGATGTCGAGAGCTTTTGATTACGGTATCACTCATCAAAATCGAACCAGTATTAAGTGTTTTATTGCATGCCTAATTTATCAAAATCAGGCAAGGGGTTAGCCTTCTCTAATTTTAATGCTCAAAAATAATTAATACAAAAGTGCAAATATTTTACAGCAGTATTTATGTTGATGTCGAGAGCTTTTGATTAAGGTATCA
This sequence comes from Tipula confusa, assembly GCA_963556175.1. Classification (NCBI taxonomy): domain Eukaryota; kingdom Metazoa; phylum Arthropoda; class Insecta; order Diptera; family Tipulidae; genus Tipula; species Tipula confusa. The sequence continues at coordinate 218,405,149 of OY744476.1, forward strand.
CTCATCAAAATCGGACAACTATTTAGCGTTTTATTGCATTCCTAATTTATCAAAATCAGGCAAGGGGTTAGCCTTCTCTAATTTTAATGCTCAAAAATAATTAATACAAAAGTGCAAATATTTTACAGCAGTATTTATGTTGATGTCGAGAGCTTTTGATTACGGTATCACTCATCAAAATCGGACAACTATTAAGTGTTTTATTGCATTCCTAATTTATCAAAATCAGGCAAGGGGTTAGCCTTCTCTAATTTTAATGCTCAAAAATAATTAATTAAAAAGTGCAAATATTTTACAGCAGTATTCATGTTGATGTCGAGAGCTTTTGATTACGGTATCACTCATCAAAATCGGACAACTATTAAGTGTTTTATTGCATGCCTAATTTATCAAAATCAGGCAAGCGGTTAGCCTTCTCTAATTTTAATGCTTAAAAATTATTAATGGAAAAGTGCAAATATTTTACAGCAGTATTTATGTTGATGTCGAGAGCTTTTGATTACGGTATCACTCATCAAAATCGGACAACTATTAAGTGTTTTATTGCATGCCTAATTTATCAAAATCAGGCAAGGGGTTAGCCTTCTCTAATTTTAATGCTCAAAAATAATTAATTAAAAAGTGCAAATATTTTACAGCAGTATTCATGTTGATGTCGAGAGCTTTTGATTACGGTATCACTCATCAAAATCGGACAACTATTAAGTGTTTTATTGCATGCCTAATTTATCAAAATCAGGCAAGCGGTTAGCCTTCTCTAATTTTAATGCTTAAAAATTATTTACGAAAAAGTGCAAATATTTTACAGCAGTATTTATGTTGATGTCGAGAGCTTTTGATTACGGTATCACTCATCAAAATCGGACAACTATTAAGTGTTTTATTGCATGCCTAATTTATCAAAATCAGGCAAGCGGTTAGCCTTCTCTAATTTTAATGCTTAAAAATTATTTACAAAAAAGTGCAAATATTTTACAGCAGTATTTATGTTGATGTCGAGAGCTTTTGATTACGGTATCACTCATCAAAATCGAACCAGTATTAAGCGTTTTATTGCATTCCTAATTTATCAAAATCAGGCAAGGGGTTAGCCTTCTCTAATTTTAATGCTCAAAAATTATTTATGAAAAAGTGCAAATATTTTACAGCAGTATTTATGTTGATGTCGAGAGCTTTTGATTACGGTATCACTCATCAAAATCGGACAACTATTAAGCGTTTTATTGCATTCCTAATTTCTCAAAATCAGGCAAGGGGTTAGCCTTCTCTAATTTTAATGCTCAAAAATTATTTATGAAAAAGTGCAAATACTTTACTACAGTATTTATGTTGATGTCGAGAGCTTTTGATTAAGGTATCACTCATCAAAATCGGACAACTATTAAGCGTTTTATTGCATTCCTAATTTCTCAAAATCAGGCAAGGGGTTAGCCTTCTCTAATTTTAATGCTCAAAAATTATTTACGAAAAAGTGCAAATACTTTACTACAGTATTTATGTTGATGTCGAGAGCTTTTGATTAAGGTATCACTCATCAAAATCGGACAACTATTAAGTGTTTTATTGCATTCCTAATATATCAAAATCAGGCAAGGGGTTAGCCTTCTCTAATTTTAATGCTCAAAAATTATTTATGAAAAAGTGCAAATATTTTACAGCAGTATTTATGTTGATGTCGAGAGCTTTTGATTACGGTATCACTCATCAAAATCGGACAACTATTAAGCGTTTTATTGCATTCCTAATTTCTCAAAATCAGGCAAGGGGTTAGCCTTCTCTAATTTTAATGCTCAAAAATTATTTATGAAAAAGTGCAAATATTTTACAGCAGTATTTATGTTGATGTCGAGAGCTTTTGATTACGGTATCACTCATCAAAATCGGACAACTATTAAGCGTTTTATTGCATTCCTAATTTCTCAAAATCAGGCAAGGGGTTAGCCTTCTCTAATTTTAATGCTCAAAAATTATTTATGAAAAAGTGCAAATACTTTACTACAGTATTTATGTTGATGTCGAGAGCTTTTGATTAAGGTATCACTCATCAAAATCGGACAACTATTAAGCGTTTTATTGCATTCCTAATTTATCAAAATCAGGCAAGGAGTTAGCCTTCTCTAATTTTAATGCTCAAAAATAATTAATGGAAAAGTGCAAATATTTTACAGCAGTATTTATGTTGATGTCGAGAGCTTTTGATTAAGGTATCACTCATCAAAATCGGACAACTATTAAGCGTTTTATTGCATTCCTAATTTCTCAAAATCAGGCAAGGGGTTAGCCTTCTCTAATTTTAATGCTCAAAAATTATTTATGAAAAAGTGCAAATATTTTACAGCAGTATTTATGTTCATGTCGAGAGCTTTTGATTAAGGTATCACTCATCAAAATCGGACAACTATTAAGTGTTTTATTGCAATCCTAATTTCTCAAAATCAGGCAAGGGGTTAGCCTTCTCTAATTTTAATGCTCAAAAATTATTTATGAATAAGTGCAAATACTTTACTACAGTATTTATGTTGATATCGAGAGCTTTTGATTAAGGTATCACTCATCAAAATCGGACAACTATTAAGGGTTTTATTGCATGGCTAATTTATCAAAATCAGGCAAGGGGTTAGCCTTCTCTAATTTTAATGCTCAAAAATTATTTATGAAAAAGTGCAAATACTTTACTACAGTATTTATGTTGATGTCGAGAGCTTTTGATTAAGGTATCACTCATCAAAATCGGACAACTATTTAGCGTTTTATTGCATTCCTAATTTATCAAAATCAGGCAAGGGGTTAGCCTTCTCTAATTTTAATGCTCAAAAATTATTTATGAAAAAGTGCAAATACTTTACAGCAGTATTTATGTTGATGTCGAGAGCTTTTATTTAAGGTATCACTCATTAAAATTCGACCACTATTAAGCGTTGTATTGCATGCCTAATTTATCAAAATCAGGCAAGGGGTTAAATTATATATTTCACTTGTTTAAACTTATTATTATTTAAACTCTGGAATTATTCCAGAGTAATATTTTATTTATTTATTTAATATTTAGTACAAACAATATGTTATGATGTTAAAAACAATAATAATCTAAGATTATGCTAAGCTACGAGATTATATATTATAAAAAGAATAATGCACCGGAAAGGTGGTGTCATATTAAGCACGTTGCTTGAGTGGAAAATTCCATGTGTTTTAGCTGTGTCGACTAAGTCTAAAACATAAATGTTTTCATGGGATTTTCTATTTAGTTGTGTCCGCTAAAATAATGATGTTATTGACTCCAATTCAACCATGTTGGCTGGCTTGGTGTTGTTGGCTGGCTTGGTGTTGTCTGGAATACTTAACTGTTATCCTTTCCCTGATTTTCATGAACAAAAATAATTTATGGAAAAGTGCAAATACTTAACAGCAGTATTTATTTTGATGTCGAGAGCTTTTGATTTTTTTATTATAATTCACATTTTCGGTTTGAAAGTCATCAAGATATAATAATTTAAAAGATATGCTCCTTAGCCTGACAAAGCTGGCTTTATTTTGCACATATCGTCATCAAGTGACAATAGAATTTTACTACAATATAGCATTTTGTATTAAAATTATTCAAGCCTTCTTTGATGTTTATAGTTTGTACATAATATATGTAGTTTGTCACTGGGTGACGTAATAAAAATGAAGGAGAAAACAACAATCATGCGCAAGAGCATACCTTTAAAAATCAATATCGTGGAAAGTCATTCATAACCTCAATTTGTTTTATGTCTATGTTTAAGCCAAATCTTTAAATATATCTTATTTAAATCTCAATCAATTATATTCAGTAATAATACCCATATTTTTAAAATAAAATGACATGGATATCATTTTTTTAATAATAAGTTTTTGTAATATCTGTTTTGTTATTTTATATTTTCATGTTTTGCACTATTATATAGTTGTATTTGAAAATAGAGATTTGTATGACCCTTCAATTAAAACATTAATTAAAAATATATTTAAAAAAGATTTTATTGATCGGATTTTCATTCATAATTTACCTATTACTTTAAATGTCTATGCATTTAAAATTAATTTTTAACGACCATTTTCATGTTTAAAATACGTTTTAAGTCGCGTACACAGTATCGATTGTTTGTTCTCAGGGTCGATAAAAGTCTAATCGGTATAATATCAAAGGGTATAAGTGTAGTGTGGGATACTGTGATTACCGTTGAATAAATAAATTAAGTTGTGATTTGTGATTTTGGTAATTTAAAGAATAAGTTTTAAAGTTTTCTCCATTAATATATAACATGAATTCGTCATCTTCATCATCGTATGATTCTCAAGAGAAGAAACAATAATCTTCTAATAAAAGTTTAAAGAGAAAATGACGCAAACAAAAATTTAACGAAAAATGGCTGATCTTAGAAAAATTTAAACGATTGCTTGAAAAATGGTCAGATGATAAATATAAACGTCGATGCGTTGCGTTTAACAAAGATTTAAACTGTGGTAAATCTGGTTTAAAAAACACAGTGACACCAAAAAACTCCAAGAAAACGTAGCAAAACATAAAGAAAGGTTCATAAACGGTTAAGACATTTTTAAAGACGAAATCCAATCCAAATTGCGGTGAAAAAATTTGAAATTCGGCTTAGCATGTTTTTTGCAGAACATAACGTGGCTACCCAAATTGTAGACCATTTATTCCTTTTATTAAAAGAAATTGTACCTGCTTCTATAATAATAAAGGAAGCGAAATTAGGACGTACCAAATGCGCAGGTGTAATCAAAAACGTTTTGGTGCAAGAAAAATCTACTATTTTAGTGGAAACGTTAAAAAGTACTCAGTTTTCTGTTATGGTTGATGAAAGTACTGATATTGGTACAAAAAAACTATGTGTATTTTGGTACGATACATTAATCCAGAAAATGGCAAAATATATGTAAATTTATTAGACTTGATGACAGTGGGATCGGATTGCAATGCTGCGACACTCTACGAGGATTTTAAAAGAATCGTAAATAATCACTGTACATATTTAAACCATTATTTTATACATGTTTTAGTTTCATTTAAGCATTACAAAACTTTTAATAGGTATTCCGTTTAAAAACATAATTGGTTTCTGCAGAGATGGAGCCAATGTAATGATGGGTGCTAAAAACTCCTTTAGTTCAAGGCTTACGGAGGACAATCCACACGTTATAACTGTTAAGTGCATTTGTCATAATGCTGCTATTGTGGCTAATTAAGCATGTCTTGCTCTACCAGAAGATGCCAGAAGATTTGCTGAGGCAAATTGGGATGTATATTTCCAGTTTTTTAAAACGTTGCTCGCAGCTGCAAGAAACTCAAGATCTTCTCGGCGCGGACCAACATAAAATAACTAGGACCGACGCGGTGGTTCTCTCTACAAAAATGTGTGGAGCGAATATTAAATTATTGGCAGGTTCTGCAGGCGTTTTTTTAAAGCAGCCGTGAAAGTTGATAAATTGAAATCAACAGAAACAATTTTACAAGAATTGCATAATTTGGGTACTAAATCATATCTGTTATTTTTAAAATAAGTGCTAGAATTTATCAATTTACTAAGCGATATGTTTCAATCCAAAAAAGCTTTAATTTATCAACTTCATTCGGAATCCGTGAAAATATTCATGAATATTGGCCAAAATTTTATTAAAAGGGACCAGCTCAAAACTAATATAAATGTCAGATCGCCTCACATATTTTTCTAATTAGAAACAATTTATCTAGGACCAGAAAGTACAGAATTTATGAAGCAAATTCCACAAACAGAATCAAATAAAATTAGAGTGGACTGTCTAGAATTTACATAGTAGTGTTGGAACAAATACAAAAGCGCCTACCTATTTATGATGATTCAATTTTTAAAGGAATGTTTTTTCTACATCCCAAAACTTTACTAGGAATGGATAGTATTAGGCAAGAAACTGCAACGTTTGGTTTTGGGAAAATTTGCGAGAAGATCAAAGTTGATCAAAACAAACTTTCGGTTGAGTGGCGAATATTTCCGAATCAGTTTTCTGACGTGCAAAAATCTATATACGGTGGATATACACCAAACCTTTTTGGTGGACAGTTTCAAAAAATAAAAATTTTAACTCTTGGTTTCGACCGAGAAATCGGTTGTTTTTTTTACAAAGGGAAATATTTTAATTTTTTTTATGTATGTGTATTGAAATTCTATGTATTAGAATCATAAATTTAAATATTTGAATTTTAACGTTGATTTTGTTCAAAAAAATGTATTCTAAATGCTTGCAAATCTAAAATTTTTAAAGTTTTATAAAAAATAAATGGCTTTTAGTGTTTTTAATAAATAAATAACTTTTATTTAAATTTGAATCGCAACAAAAATACATAATAATGACATTTTTCAAATAAATGAAGGGTTGTCCTTAAAATTTCCTAGAAGAAATATTATATTTTAGTACCAATGTAAAAAAACAACAGCAAAAGTTCTCTTCATTAGTACAAATCGGTTGTTTTTTCTACAAATCGGTTGTTTTTTGTTTGCATGTGTAGGTAATAAATTTTGTGTTGGGACGCAATTTTTTTGAGAATGTATACTATCCGTGTGAGGTGCGATGTAAAAAAACAACTAACTTTTTGGTGGAAACGTACACTAACGATGCTTTCCTGAAATATCAAAAATTGCATTTTATCTATTACCCTTTTGGCACGGCGTTACGTTTACGTACAGTTTACGAAGAGTTTGCAATACTAAACTATTCGTAAAAGTTACACTAAAAAAGTACACTTTATGTTATGTAATGGTGTTTTTCCACGATGAAACATAGTTTTTCTGCAGCCAAACATTAAAATCTACAGCAAAACCAAAAAAAGAATGATAGTGTTAAATTCTACTTGAGTGACAATGACAACTGTTTTTTTTATAGCTAAATTTTATAGTTTATATAAGTTGACGTCTTCCCTAAATAACCTAAAAAAATCAAAAATTTATTTGCACATATCCAAAATAAATTGTATTCTCTTATTTTATTGTGAAATTGGCGAATTTAAATGAATATTTATAGATTCGAAAAATAAAATAAAAATGAAAATAAAAATAAAATAAATTTAGCTATAAAAAAAATAAACAAACATTGTATATTTGTGTTCGAGGAATATTTTATCGTCCAAACACAATTTGTATGTGCATGCATATTTTGCAGCAATTTTCAACCATAAAAAGTATTCCAATTTTATATTTTTTGTAAATAATTTTGTATTTTTTCGTTTTGCTGCCATAATTATGTCGATAAAACGAAAAACACAGCGTGCAGCAAAAGTTGTCCGTCTCACTTGTACAACAGTTAAATTTATATTTTTATCTCACGTTTTTCGTGCATATAAAATATGTTTCATCGTGGAAAATACTCTTAAATGAAACATTTGTCATGAGAGAATTGTAACTAATTTACGAACACCTTTATATATGTATTCGTGTAAATAAAAGTCTTTGTAATGTTTACGTAAAAGCGTAACATTTACGACTCGCTTATGCTTTACAATTATGTACCATCTAGGCATCTTAGATGGTACATAATTGTAACGCATAAGCGAGTCGTAAATGTTACGCTTTTACGTAAACATTACGAAGACTTTTATTTGCACGAATATATATATAAAGGTGTTCGTAAATTAGTTTCAACTCTCTCATGACAAATGTTTCATTTACGTAACATAAAGTGTACGGTTTTAGTGTAACGTTTACGAATAGTTTAGTATTGCAGAGTCTTCGTAAACTGTACGTAAACGTAACGCCGTGCCAAAAGGGTTATAGTATTTAAGAGTATGTAAGAGCGCTAAAAATGATTTTAAATGGATTATTGCATGATAAACATTGCTATATATAATTTTAAATTGAATATTTAAAAAATCTGCCTTGAAACCTAAATATTTACAGAAAAAGTGGTCAGTAGGGAATTTTTGCTAAGTTTGTAGAGAATTATTAATTTTAGATCTGGCATCACTACTCAGTTCGAAATGTGATTAGATAAAGTTATGTGCTTCACCAAACATTGTATTGATGTAATTAAATTTGTTGATAAGACACCAGTTGCGGTTGAAAAGAAGACAACTTATTAATATTCTGCTACGTACTAAACGAAGATTGCGTTTGACCGAAATTTTTAATTTTTGAACCATTTAATGAGCAATGGTTCCTATTTGGTGCATTGTAATTGGTGTTACTGTCTGTTCCGCTCTAATAATTTTGTATAAAACACAGCAACATACAAGACATACAAATAATACGAATATTTATCTGGATTATCCAGCTAATGGGTAAGTTACACTACAATCGTTACGCAATGAATCGAAATTTATTTTCTCATTACCGTTTCAGTGGCGATTCACACGGATCAACGTGTAGTATTTGTCTAAATAATGGGCCAAATAGAAGCATGACATCCTTAATTTGTGGTCACTCTTTCCACCCGCGATGTATAGACAATTGGTTTGAATCTTCCAGCCATTCACCTAGTGTTTGTCCTATTTGTTTTACGCTTGCATAAAAACCATTCCAGGGCCTTTAATAGATGATTCATTACAATTTTCATCAACGATGTTAGCTATAAAATACTAAATTGTTTTAACCAATTTAAAATAATCCAAATTAAATGTTTTTTTTAAATTTTATTTTTATTAGAAAACACAAAAGTGAATTAAATAATCTTATATAATAAAATGAAATTTTTAATTCATTCGTAAGGAGATTTTCCGTCTTTTGACCAATTTTTTCATTTGGGAGAAACGATTTAAATGGCGTATTTGCCAAGCTCCCATTGCCAACAGGACAAATGTTTGAATCGTTGATTTGTACTTTCGCTAGCTTGTCGGAAACGCTCTTCTCGGATCGATGGATAAAATAATAAATTGCTACAATACGAATAATTTATAATTCTCGTAATATTTACTCGTTGATAAATTGGCTCCTTGGTGAATTGTGAAGCTTGTTGATCTAACAACTGTTTGATTCGTAATTGTAATTCCGTTAAATTTTTTTTTTGTTGAAGTGCAGCATAATCGACGCATGTTCGTTCATCAACCTGAATATCTAAATGAACCAAGCGGAACTTGGTGCAATGCTATCTAACGTTAGGCATTGACAAATTTGTCCCCAATCCCTAAAATGGAGTTAGAGTTCTTTGTGGTTATATATTACCATAATAACAGTTTATAGTTGTTTTAGAGTTCAAAAATAAATAATCACAATAAATTATATCATTTGCGATTGAGCTCAAATTGACATGCTTACTTTTAAACTTTCATAAATTGGAATTTATGAAAGTCTATTTTCTTTTATGTTTCAAGTTCTCATCCATAGATGTCACGCAAAGCAGGATCTAGGGCACAGACTCTGATAGATTAAGCTTTGTGTACAACCCTTCTAACGATTTCCATTGTTTTGATATATCTTTAAATTATCTGACATTTCTCGGTTTAACAACAACACAAAAATCCTAAAAAACACTTGCACAAGAAATAATATATTTTTAGCATTTGAGTACTTCCCCAAACGTTAATATTGATTTATTTAAATTTGTTGATAAAACGTTAGTAGCTGTTGAAAATAAAAAGAACTTATTATGTAATATTTTTCTACATACAACACAAAGATTGCGTTTGATCGATAATTTTAATTTTCTGTAATAATCGCTAATTAAATGGTTTATTCTATTTGGTACGTTGTATCGTTGGGGGTTGCTCTCGGTACCGCTCTATTTGTTTATTATAATTCGAATAAAACACAGCAACATACAAATAATCCGTTTACTTATCCGGACTATCCAGCTGATGGGTAAGTAACACTACAATCGTTACACCACAATAAATCGAAATGTATTGACTCGTTATCGTTTCAGTGGCGATTCACAAAGATCAACGTGTAGTATTTGCCTAAATACGGTGACCAGCAGCAGCATGACACGCTTAATATGTGGTCACTCTTTTCACCAGCGATGTATAGACAAATGGCTCGAGTCTTCTTGCCATTTAGCTCATACTTGCCCCAATTGTCGTTCGCCTATATAAAAACACTTCCAGGGCCTTTAATAGATATGATTCCTTCCAATTTTTCATCGCTGCTATTACCTATAAAATACTAAATTGTTTTAACCAATTTAAAATAATCAAAGTTGTTTTTTTAAATTTTTTTTTATTAGAAAACACAAAAGTGAATTAAATAAACTTATAATAAAATGAAATTTTTAATTCGTTCGTAGGGAGATTTTCCATCTTTAGACCAATTTTTTCATTTGGAAGAAACGTTTTAAATGGCGCATTTGCCAAGCTCCCATTGCCAACAGGACAAATGTTTGAATCAATGACCACCATAGAACACGTTGATTTGTACTTTCACTAGTTTGTCGGAAACGCTCTTCACGGAACTGTGGATGAAATAATATTTAATTAGCAATATGAATAATTTATAATTCTCGTAATATTTACTCGTTGATAACTTTGTTCCTTGGTGATTTGTGAAGCTTGATCTAACAATTGTTTGATTCGTAATTGTAATTCCGTTAATTTTTCTTTTTGTTGAAGTGCAGCATAATCGACAGCATGTTCACCAACCTGAATATCTAAATGAACTCGTAGTTGTGATCCACTGAACCAAGCGGAACTGTTCGAGTACATGCAAATTGCGTGCTCGCCCGGTGTATGCGAAGTAAATGTTATCCTACCTAATAGTTCGATTTAAAATGAAATAGTCTATAATGCAAACATATCTATACACTACCTTCAGAACTATATAAACGAGACAGTACAGTTTTATCATCGGGATCCTTAACTTCAACGTGCATTCCAATACCGGGTGATGATGGCATGAAACCTCCTGAACGTGGATCATATAACTCTACCTTATAATTTACTAAAATAAACAAATGTATCATAATTCAATATTAGAATATACAGATAGTGAAATGTCGATATTTTCCAACATTTTCCCACAACTTACCAACAACATTTGTCTCCTCTGGGATTTCTTCAATAAAACATTTTCGTTCTGTTTCACCAATATGAAAATATAATCCATATGCAAAATTTATTAGAACACACAAATAAATGAAATAACTATAAAATTGTTTCATTTTCTTTCTAATATAACAGAATTTAGCAAAATGAAAAACAAAATTGGTGTGTTATGAAAATTTATCTGGAGAAAAGTAGTCGACACGTCATTTATACAGTAGCCCACAGTAGTGAAAATTCGGTAAGTTTAAACAAAAAACTTAACGATCGTTGTGTAAAAAAGTCATTATATTTACTATGCTGACATGGAAGTACTAGTTGAGTTAAGATTGAGTTGCACTAAAATAAGCATCTTATAATTTATAAACTAAAATAAGCATCTTATAATTTATATTGATTTAAACTTAATTTAGTTGTGCTTTAATTTTGCTTTTAAATTATTTTCTGATGCATTCAAAAGGCTGAAACAAACCTAATCTGATAATATTTCAACATCACTTCGAATTTGCATCAGACTGCTAAAGCGTTTGCTACTCCTTGTACCGAAACTATTTCAACAATATGTAATAAAATTGCGAGACCAATACTTTAATAAACACGACTGCACCAGCCACCACAGTAGGAAAAACAAATAATGCTTCAATTCAATATAGAAGCCTAAGTCTTCAGAATGTTTGCCTAATTCCATCCGGACTATTAAACCAAAGTTTTGGTTCCATCTATCCGAGTTTGAAGAACAGTTACTTAGGAATTTGTTTGCTTTAAAGTAGGGGTAGATTACGACCAACAAGCAATAGTTTTTCCACAGAGTGCTATTGGGCCAGCATGTCTCCTTTCGTGCAGTCGATAACCAAAATTTTTGCAGCGGTATACCTCGTGTTCCTCCAGTACCTACGTTGAACTAATCACTTCAGTATCAAGATTACTAATGTTTGTTATTCATAGGTAAGCTTTCCATCTGGTTAAGTTGTCGATAAAAATGATTCGTTCGGGGTTTCAACTAACCTTAGAGTTAGAGGTGGTTGTGTTAAAAAGCGATGAATGAGTTTATTGCTTGTCATAAAAAATTAACATCTAACCATAACATCGAAGTTTTCAATTTGATGGATTCTTCTGCGCTTCGAAAAAAAAACGAGAATGTGTATTTTAACAATAAAAAAAAGTGGCTGAATTTCAACGGAATGGCTTGTTCCCATGTAAAAAAAAAAAAAGCTACCCTCTGAAATTACGACTTTTCATCTAGAGCCTATGAGACAATAGTGGAACCTGCAACTTTAGTTTATTGTAGTCGAATCAAAATGAATTAAAATTTGGGTTTTAGGATATTAGTTGAGTTTCAATTTAATATTTTTTATCGAAGCGTGTATGCGTGGTATTGAACAAATTATATTAGCGATTATCAATTATTTCATATTTCGATTCAATCAATGTTGTATGATTCAATAAGAAAACGATCAAACATAAACGTCAAATTTGAAGGAATACAAGTTAATTGGCAAAATAATAAAATCAAATAATTAATTATGGATATAATGCTGTTGGTTGGAATTGCAGTAGCACTACTAGCAATTTTACTAACAGTTTTATTCTTTACAAAGTCATCAGATTCGAAAGATCGTAAGTTATGAAAATGACACGTAATGAGTTACAATAATTCTAACCTAGAAAACTTGTTTTTATTTTCAGAAAGTGCAACAGCTCCTCGACGAGATGGTGTTCCACAACGGGTTGAGGGTGGTATCCAGCGTAGAGCACAAATAGCTCGAAATCAAAGAAATCGGATGCGTACTGGAGCTGGAAATGCTGGTTCATCGCCCAATGGTGTTGATACTGATGAGGATGAAGATGACGAAGTCGCTCGGCCTGGTGCAAGTTTTAATGAAGAGAAAATGGGAACTAAGAAACGTGCTAAGCTAGAGGCTAAGGCTGAAAAGCGGGCCCAACGTGAAGTTGAGGTAAAAATGCGAGATGATAAGAAAAAACAAGATGCGCTAGCCGATGAGGAACGTCGTAAACACGACGAAAAAGAAAAGGAAGAAGTACGGATCCGTGAAGAAAGCGAACGTCTCGCCCAGGAAGAAAAAGAACGAAAGGAATATGAAGAATATCTAAAAATGAAAGAAGCATTTAGTGTTGAAGAGGAAGGTTTCGACGAAGGCGAAGAGGATGAAAAAGAAAATCTACTCCAGGAATTTGTGAATTACATTAAATCCAACAAAATTATTGTCCTAGAAGATTTGGCTTCACAGTTCAAGCTGAAAACACAAGCTACAATCGACCGCATTACCGATCTACAAAAGGATGGTATTCTAACCGGAGTGATCGATGATCGAGGAAAGTTTATTTACATATCAGAGGATGAACTGAAAGCGGTTGCCAAATTCATAAAACAACGAGGCCGTGTGTCTATTACAGAACTCGCCGAAAGTAGCAATAATTTAATTAATTTAGTGCCTATTGTGGCAAAATAAATTTTTATTTTATAAAAAATTTTACTCTTCCATTTCTACTTCATCATCGTCATCCTCTTCCTCTTCATCGCTTGTAACATCCGGATCACTCTTTTGTTCGTCACACATTGGACACTCGCATACAAATAAATAATTTTCATTTAACTCTTTCTGTCGGGAGTGTCGTGATCGGGATAACATGCATTCGTCTAGATACGAAATGCAAATCTCATCACCAATCTTAATATCGCGAAGAGTTCTCACGCTCAAAACATGATTTGAGTATGGGAATGTAATTTCAGCGTTTGGAATGCAGCTATGATTCAGTTTACTTTGCAACGAGTACAACCCGGTTCCTTCACAATTTAGAAACACTCCTGCAACTAAAAACAGATTATTGGCGTAGGCAATGTAATTTCAAGGGATTCAAACCTTACATTCTTCAATTTTAGTATAGAGATTTTCAATCACTTCATTTACAGTTTTATATTCTTCTGATGCTTCATTCAACCCTTTCGATAGGTTAGTCTCCCATGTCGCCAGTGAACTGGTTCCAATTCCTTGCGCGTTTGTTCCGATCATAGCGAACAGTGATTGGAATCGTTCCATAGTTAGGATCGATCGTATAAATTCATCTCCACTAAATGCTTTAACGGTAAGCTTGAAAAGGACATCCAAATCTTTCTTAAAATTTTGACCAATCATTTTGTGAAATAGTTGAAGTTCCGTATTGACTGTGATTGATTGAAAATCATTAAATTTGGCCAGTAGTTCATTACGATTTGGTGATTGTTTAAGCATTGCAAGTATTTTAGCGATTAACATAATACTACACGATTCAGGAGGATAATGCATACGTTTCCATGTTTCTAATAGTTTATTGAGTGGATGATCGAGGTCGTCACGATGTGGGCCAAGACACATTACTTCATGGTACGACTTTAATGCATCTTGACGACATTTTTCCGAACAATAATCGACACCACAATTGGCACACAATGTAAACTGATTCTTGATTGGTAGTGTCGGGCAATATTGTGGCATTGGTAGTTGAATGCTCGGATCAGCTGCTAGACGGCGGACATTGTCTTCAGCCGTTTCAAGGGGTCTAAAAATTTGCTATTCGTTAAATAAAATGACACCTTATAAATTAAAGTAAACCTACCTCATACAATATTCACAGGCTGAATATTTATACGTTTCATTCCACGGTAGCTGGCAGCTAACCAATGGCGATTCATCAAATATAATATCTCCAATAATAAAAGATTTAGTGGCAATAACACAACGGCCCTAAGAAAACATAACCTCACTATATAGAATATTCAACAATATACTGGTTAATTTAACTATATTTACTCACTTTATTTGGATTCACAACAATTTCAAATCCTGACATTTTAATAATGTTTAATTATATTTAAATAAAGTTGGAATATATGTATGTATTATAATATTTTTAATACACAAAAAGCATGTCTGCAGACACCGCAATAGTTATAAAACATACCCAGCAATTTAGCAAAGGCACAAATTTTATAAAGCTCCGCTGACATCTCCACATATGTATTTGACGTTTACTGTATTTTAGACTCACTTCACAACAATTTAGTTGCCGAATTTAATGGTAATTCATAAATTAGAACTAATATTTTTCTTCATTATCGTAAGCTAATCTTGAAAAACTAAATTAAACCCGATATTAAAATTTTGTTATATTTACGTTAAAGCTAAATTTTTTTCGAAGAACTTTGATGGCAGGCCATACGCACAACGGTAAATTTCCAACAACATTAGCCGAATTCGGATATGCGTTCAATAAAGGTGAGATCATAACTTAAAATAATATAACAAAATATAAATTTGACTGTTTTCGTGATTAAAGAGGGCAAACTGCGGAAAATAGACGAAACAACTGGTAAACCGGATGATAAAAGCTTTGACTTTAATGTTTCCAAAGATGCGAGTTATAATCAACAACATTACGAAGCATTGGGTGAAGTGATCACAGACGAAGTGTACAAATTATTAGAAGAAAATGGAATGTACAAAATTTATATACCATCCAATGTTCCACAACAAGAAGCCACATTCATTTTTAGCACAAAACAAGAACTCGCAAACGTTGATAAGCTTCTCGTTATAATACATGGAAGTGGTGTGGTGCGTGCAGGTCAATGGAGTCGAAGTCTAATTATAAATCATTCACTAGAATCAGGATCTCATTTACCATACATAGAACGAGCTCGTAAACTCGGATATGACGTAATTGTAACCAATACTAACGATAACTATCGAATTATAAATGGAAAAAGAAAATCAATTGTCGGCAGCGAATCTCCATCCGCTCATGCTGTAAGTGTTTGGAAAGAATTTGTAATGAAAAGTAATCCAAATGCGGTGGCTATTGTTGCACACAGTTATGGTGGTGTAGTCACAATGGATTTGGTTAAAAAATATCAAGATTTTTTTCGAAAAAAAGTATTTGCCGTTGGCCTAACCGATTCAGTTCATTATGTGCTAAACGACAATATTCAGAATATTATTATACCGATTGCACGAAATTGGGTTACATCGGCCGAACCAATGAATACTCCACTACGAACATCGGATAAAGATGTAGTTCGATATTCGGCCGGACATGTGAAGCACGAATGGACATCACACAGTTGCATCGATGGATTTTTCAAATTTCTGCAGGAAAGATATAATGAATTCAACCACCATGAGACTAATAGTAAAGAAAAATCTGATTTGTAATATGTAATACCTTTAATTCGTTGGTTTTCGCATTTCTAATAAATTAATAGTATGTATTAAATTTATCCATTATTTTTCTCTCCAAAACCATAGTGTATAAAAATCGGCTTTAAGAATTGCAACTCTCCAAAACAACATAAATTTTTCAAAATACTGTTGTCGCTTGCACTCGCACTTTTTACCGTACAAAAATTTCATGTGCTATCGCATTCTAAAAACGAATAAAATTTATTTTCATTTCAACTTTTTACCAACATGAAGTTTGGTTTAGTTACAAACTAGAAAATGTTGGGAGAGGTACCGTTTGTGTCACAAAAAAGTAGAAAGAAAAAGCTAAAAAAAATAGTAAATTAGTACTAGCTACATACTTACTAAAAACTTTCTAAAAAATTAAATAAATAAAACTCGCATACAAATTGAAATACACCGATTTATATAATATAAAAAAATGTGTTGTGTTAACTAAAACTACTACCTAGTGTTTAATTAAGATACGAAAAAATATCCATAACAAATTGCTCATTTATGTTCGTTTCGATTTTGGTGGTGTGTTGTTAAAATATTTTCGTGTGATGAAAAAAATAATGTATATAAAAAAAAAATAGAAAATATTTTATTTTGTTGTGTTGTGTTTTTTTTAGTTTATTTATTTCTACAGGTGGGTTTACAAAATAGGATTGAGCTTTTATTTAGTATATATGCGAGTTTGTCTACTTAATTTTACTGTGTACATTTTTCTTATTGGAAATTAGAATGATGGATTTCTTCGTGTCGTCTTCTATCGTCTATGCAACACGTACACATTGGAAATCCAATGTGTAATGTTGTAATTTAATTAAAAAGAAATGCAACGGTAAAATATTTTTGCTACCGGTCCCGTTTAATAAGAAGAATTCGTAATTACTTATGAGCCACAAAGGTTGTTTTTTTTTACTTTATTTTGTTTAATTACAATTCTAAATCATAAATATACGTCAGCAAAATTACATTTACAGTCGCAGTAATGACAATAAAAAACAGGAACAGAGGTACGAACCATGATGTACGAATACCTTATGAACTATTGTTAAAGTTTAATACAGTTGTTTGGATAGGTCAAAGATTTGGGATTAGATAGTAAATGAAAACGGGCTTGTAATCGTGTTTTGTTTAGACCCAAATATCCAAAATCAATAGCAATATGAACGCCACCTACGCCCCTTCGCGCCGAACGAGATAGCGAGTCGATCCCGAGTTATTGCATTTTTGGGATACCAAACTTTTTCGCAATGCTATCATTTATCTTGTGAGAAACCCGAGTCAGTATCAAGATTTTCACTGTTATCATTTATCTATCTATTGCATAGAACAGTGGTACAAAACTTCTTAAAAGCCATGATGTGTCTTGGCATCATTAAAACTAGTTTAATAGTTGATCATTCTTTACTGAACTCCACCATAAGTTGTTACCTTTCATTTTTGACAAGATTGCAGCTGTAAAGAACGTGTTCTTTGGTTTCGTTATCACGGCTATAATCAAAACTGCTCTTTTCGCTTCAGTAGAACCTTTCTAGTTAGGATGCCATGCTCAAGCCTTTCTTCGACGTCAGGAAGTAAACTGTAGATTGTCTTAACTTGCTACATTGCAATAGATGCTTTCGCATCCGCCTCTTGAGCGAGTCCTGTTTGCAATATCACGATTCCGTAGCTCACACTTTACCTTTTTATTAGTTTATACCTAGCAACTCTTTCTTGGCAACAATATATCAATCGGTATTATGCCAGTTAACACAGGAACTGCATCGATTGATATAATTATGTATGCTTTTGTAATACCAAGAAATATCCTTCTTTGTGCGCTTATTAAATTTCTACGGTGGTGACAATTCATTCTGTCAGCCCATCCGGCATAAGCATTCGTGAATAGTGCAACCTCGTAGATAGTATTGAATTACAGAGTAATTAGTAGTACAGAAGGAAATGGTCTTGCCACATCCATCTCTATGCTCTCGAATGGTGCGGCGACATTATACCTCCATTTCGTATATGTCTTTCCATTGCCGTACACCTGTTCACTCTTTACAACAATACCTTGTTAGTTTTTTTCTTGCATACTGGCTTAACCATTAAGCCGTTAAGATTGTAAATGTCATCAAGCTCAAACTCTTAAATGCCAGGATAATTCATTGATTCGTCTTATCATAGTAGGAACACGATAGGCTAGAAAACTTATTAATATTAGTTAGCTTCAAAATCTGGCCGATATATTATAGTACCTAAATGAAGTTAATTTTTCACTTCAAGGGCCTTTAATACTAAAACTTTTAAGATCAGTAGTAAAGTCAACTCAATAAAATCAAAGCCGAAGTTTTGAGAGGCTTAGATCACCAAAATTAATAAAGAATGTTTTTTTATAGTAAACTATTTCTAATCATAATAAATGGCAATCATACCAATCGACCAGTATCTTGGAATATTTTCTTTTTACTTACTATTATTTAAGTTGGGTCGAAAATCCTTTCAAATCGTAGACTTATTACCGGTTTGCTTTTGATTTACCATCTCCCAAATGCATTGCTCAAGTCTTTTTTATATCGTCTCTACACTTCCGATAGACCGACAATGGAAACAACCTTTATCGGAACTACAAAAATAGCAGCCTCCATACATTTTTTACTGGGGTACAAATTTCGCTAGCTGAATTTGCCAAATATCTCAGATTGCATCTCGATTCAAAATTGAACTGGAAACACCACGTTAAGCAAAAAGCGGAACGATAATTAAACCAATTTGGACGTATGGTCTCCATCTGTGGGGCTGTACTAAACCATCAAATCGTCTAATTATTCAATGTTGTTAAAACAAATTTCTTCGGGCAATAACGAATGCTTACCGTTACGTAACCAACGAGGAATTACATGACGACCTAAATATCAAATGGATTGATGAAGTGATTCAGGAATTTGCCAACAATCATGAAAGAAGATTACTCCATCATATCAATTCTGAAGCAATACAACTTCTTGACCTAACGCAAAAACTAAGACGCCTTAAGAGAATCAAACCGCATGAGCTAGTCATGTAATAATTGAAGATCCGTTGTTGGAATATTGATTCCTTGTAAACCCGCACTCGTTCCACTTATTTGTTACAAATACTAGTAATAAATTATCCTGAGATAAGATTGTACTATTATTTAATAAAAAAAAAAAGTCGTTCTGTACTGCCTTGGACGATTGTTCGGATCATGGATTGTAGACTTATCCAACATGGTCATAGTTGTGTTCTTCGTCTTTACTAATAGCAATCTAGCAGTCAAGTGAGGATTTCTCTCCATTCTCACTCTATATGGGCCAAGGGTTCTTCTTGTTATACTCTATTATAATTAACAAATCATCATCTAACTGGGTTTAAATGATTGTTTCCTAAGACAATTCTTTAAAAGATGACAACACATCCTCCCATGTCTCTCGACCGATAATTGGAAGGATTTTGGTTCTTCCATTGCTAACCGACGTATTGCAGAAAACTCATATTTACGTTTGCAGTAATTGCAGTGCACATTTTTTCTGTGTAATGGATGTTCGGTGCATTTTTTTCTTTTCATATTTTATTGTTGTGAATACATCGTTACGCTTCTCAATGGTTGTTCCTATTTTAAAAGTTAGAGGGTGAGAGTCCATATTGGTGTTCTTCAGTCGTTGAGTGGTACTGCTACCAATAATCGGTTTTCCCGATGTTTATTTCTTTGAACCGTTAAACCTCATCCTTAGCCTTTACAGTGTTCCACACGCAATTTTAAATTTGAGAAAACGACTAGACCGTCAGATCACTAGGCTGACAAGCCGCCTCTATAAAAAACAACATATTTTTACGAATATAAACACCAAAAAAGGATACCGCCAAAACATTAACAGACCCCACTCACGTCCGAATCCCAATACAAGTAAGATGTAAAAGTGATTTTTCATGAAAATGAATTTTCATAAGAAAAGTGGAAGGTTTCATGAAATTAACAATAAAGATGATTTCACTTACTCACTTATAATTTCAGTATTCGTCTTAACATAAAAAAAACCGTATGCGTGAAGCTACCTGAATCAAAAAATATGTAAATTACAGAAAATAAATACTTACGTGCCAGCACACGTGAGTTTGGTAAAGGAACGTGATACGCACGAGGAGGTTTCATTGTGGTTTTAATACATTAAAATACCAAGTAAAACGACATTGCACACTTTTTGTACGTGAGTTGTGTTTACGTGATAGCACGTGAGCTCACATGGCGTGAAAATAAACTGTTGCCGCGTTAAAATGAAAATTAACAAGAGTATTATGAAAATAGTAACATGACTTTAAATTTTAATCGTAATAAATACTTTCAATTCGAACCAGATCAACTAGGCCAGTGAACCCGTTGCGTTTTGATTTTCATACATTTGCATTAATTACTAAATGTAAGATTTGGCGCTGACAACTCAGGTATGGTGAAATGATGGTTTTAAAAAGATCTACTTGTAAAAGCAAAGCTGTTGACATTCGAAAGATGAGTCATGCAAATGATATATGGCCCCAAACGCGATAATATCGGTCTTATTGAGTTCTTTTTATTTGCAAAATCAGGAACTTCAGGATTAAAATTCCTGAAATCTCCCATGAAAGAAAAGATTTAGTTTTTCTACCTGTCTAGCAGTTAGGATTGCAACTGATATAGCCAAATTGTTGCAAAAGCAAATGGTATCTGTGATTGAACTAAAATACTATACACACTGCTATAAACAAATAAATGAACACTTTAGAAACAAAGACGAAGGATGTAATCGTGATTTCGATATTAGGACCCATTGTTATGTGTTTGTGAGGTGAGAGCAGAATAACGAACATGATCCTCTTTCTTTGCATCTACTTGAGATCTCAAATACGCCAAATATGGAAAGAATTCCGTGAGAATATCTTGAAATTTGTATATCTACATTTAACAGCTTTAATAGTTCGCCTTCGCAATAAAGATATTTAAATAAGACTATTACAGTTGTTTATTTTGGAATGAAGTAACTAATCGACGGTGCTTCCTATTCTCTGAAAGCTTCCAAGTTATGTGCGGCAAGCAAGCAAAATTGCATTTTTAGTTCCTTTCAAAAACAATAGCAATTCCAAATCTATGTTTATTAAAAGAATTGTAATTTGACTTTATGGGATATAACAAGTCATAATATCTGACCTCTAAATGATGGAATTATTCTAATAACATGTGTCCGCACTAAATTAAGAAGAGTATCAAATTATTTTTCGCAAAATCGAATTATCATTTGCAATTTGTTGTAGAATTCATTAATTTGATTTTCTTATCTTCTAATGGTTTTTATTAAAGCCCCTAGGTCAGGTAGCAATTGCATGCATCGGAAAAGACTTATAAATGAGCATGATATCGTTAGATTTCCGCCACAGAATCCTTGACCTATCGTCGACTAAACAAAGGTTGAATCACTGGACTGACTAACTATATCCATAAAAACACAAAATTGGATACCATACTCAAAAATTTAACCAGATCCTGCTAACGAACACGCGATTTAGAAGTGGAACGTGTAGTCGCTATAAAATAGGCACAAGCAATGGTATTATATCAGCTATAACAAAGTATCGTTTGGAAGTTGTGGCTCGTCGAAACTCGATGGCCAAAAAGTGTAGACCATGTGCCCCTATATGTTACTTAAGACCCGTATTCTCATTGTAATTAAAACTAGTTTAAGACGTCCTACAGTCAAATTGACCATGTGTTAATTTCTCGGATCATCCATACGATGTGATACCGTATCGTTCGACTACCAAACTCGTAGGCAGTGATCATCACTTGGTCACTGCAAAGCGGCGATAGTAGTTTTCGTACAAGCCAGAGAGCACAAAAAACCGAGTACGTTGCAACTGTGAAGGTCTGATAAACGGAGATGAGAAAACACAATATCATAATCTTGTGATTCAAACATGATTCAAAATCTTGTGATCAACCCATGTGATTGTTGTGATAAACCACACAGTAGCGGATAATTTTTACGGTGTGTGGCATACATATACTGCTGATAATGGTAGACACCTACAGAATTTAAGACTTTTTAGTCAAGAACAAAATACAACTTTAATCCACACCTCATTATTGGGTACAGGCCTCGTCGAAAACCATAGTAACTCGATTTTACAAAGATTACGTTTAGACTATAAGAACCGTGCTTTCGTCGAAATATTCGTGGAAATATATACACGGTGTTTTGTACCTGAGCGTAAATAATTTCAGGGGTGAATACTCCATTAATTTCGTTCTTGAACGGCCACTATTGTCCATGTTCAATAATGCATTGCGCTAAAAAAAATTTGTTTCAAATGTGATACCTTCACTCATTTTTTCACGCTCATCCCTAAAGTTTTGCGTTTTTCATAGTTTATACCTCTTAAAAAATAAAAATACGTAATAAGTCGTTTTACGTTTTTGCTTTTTTCTCATATAAATGCCTTCCAAAATCCGACCCTTTTTCGGCCATATTGTTACACACTGGCGCGTATCGAATCAGCAGTCTGGCTCCATCGGGTTCGATCCTGAGCTTGTTCTTCGTATTGTTCTAGACAATCAGAAAAAGACAAGTTATTTTCTACCCCGAGGAACCATCGTCGACGACATCGACCTCTGGCTCTTCTCTCAAATAGCAGCATGATCCGTTTAGGATCAGCACGTAGAACTTTTCCGAGGCAGTGGTTTTTTTATTCTATGAGCTAGATCAGGAATTTGCATCCAATTTCGGAACTCGTGGTTGAATTTAACTCGGTAAAAGTCGTCATCGTCGCCATATATCATGCGCATGCATTCTTCTCTCGAATGACGTTAACCATCTCTCATACTCATCCGTTAGGGACCAACTCTCACACTCATACATTACAACGGACCTGATCAACACCTTGTTCAGGTTGTCGCCATTTGCAAGGTATTTTGACTTTAGCAATGGACGTAAGGCATTCAAAACACGGTTGCCAGCGACAAGACTCGCTTTCATATCCCCTCCCACACAATTATTATGAGTGACAATGGATTCTAGGTATCGGCCATTCAGTCTAATTACACAGCCTAAACTCAAATGCCTAAACTTTAACACATCATTGTGACTGCATTACTGTCATTTTATATAAACGTACATATTTTTTAGGTATTACCAGGCAACGCAAGCAAACGATAAGCTATCCCAATGGATTGAGATAGGTTTGCTGAAAATCCAAGAACACTTGATATAAGTAACAAGATGTTCCGTAATATGTAGCAAGAATCATTCTTAGTAAAAAAAATTTGATCAGTGACTGGCCGATTCGAACGAAGCCCTCCTTGGTTAGCACCTACAATTTCCTCCGCCAGAGGAATGATTCTCTCCAATATTATTTAAGACAGTAATTTGTATGCTGTGCAAAGGAAAGCTATGTCACGATTGAGTGATCTCCCTTTTTAAGGATAGGGCATAATGTGGCCACTTTCCAATCATCAAGCATAGCTTCGCTTTACGATACTAATCGAATAAGCCCGAAAATATAATTCCACAAAGTATCTCGTTCGAATAACATGAGCTCGGAATTAATGCAATAAACCCCAGAGGAACGGTTTCTTTTTAATCTCTGAATTGCTAGTGTGAATTCGTCATTAAATATTGAGTAAATCAGAGAAACATTCCTTCCAAGTAAGCACCGTATCGATGTTAACACAGAGGTTTTCATCGTGGTCCCGAATGGGGACAGACCAATTTCTAAAGACATGGTGCAGTCCTTTAAAGAAGTTACTTGAACTGTGCTCATTGCTGAGTATCTCAACATTTTAGCCTTACATCATTCACGCTTTTTCCATCTACAAATTCGCTTAGCGATTCGCATATCAAGGACCGCTTTGTTTTTCCGTGCCAATGAAATTAACATATTGTCAATTTGACTTCGGGACGTCTTACGACGGCGTGTCCAAAAATATTAAACAATTCGTATTTCAAACTTCCAATACTTCATGCGGATATTTTAGCAGCGCAACTAGAAAACATCGTATACCAACATGTATCTCACGCACAGTTTGGGAATCA
This sequence comes from Tipula confusa, assembly GCA_963556175.1. Lineage (NCBI taxonomy): Eukaryota > Metazoa > Arthropoda > Insecta > Diptera > Tipulidae > Tipula > Tipula confusa. The sequence goes on from OY744476.1 coordinate 218,429,424, forward strand.
AACAAGACATTGATCGAATCTTAACTATAATAATCTCTAGACTGAACAAAATGGATCGATTCATGGCTTGCAAGTACTTGATCTTGTACACTACTAAATTTTTTAACATAGAGAACAATGAACTGCTGATTTTTTAATATAAAACTGTGGCTGTCGTAAAACTAGACGTAATACTTTATGCGGCTGCAATAAAAATCAGGGAGGTTTTACGTTGTTGAGGACGCTAATCCCTATGTATATAGAGTTAACTTGAAGACGTTAGTTAACATGTAGGGCTAACTAGCGAAATGATCAAAGAATTAAATTACATTGCAAAATGCATTACCCATTCTAATGACACAGTTTTTTTTTATGACCTTCAAAAAAAGCTTAGATCACATGATTTAAATGGCAGTACATTATTTAAAGTTTTTAGTTCGCTCCCCTGATCCATAAAAGAAAATATGTACATATACATGTAAAAAAACAAATCTAGTACAAAGTTTTGTGTGTTTCTTGTTTTGATTTACAGATAAATCTTGCAAGACTTATTTTTGTTTTATAGCTTTTTCTTACCTTGTTTTCTCCAGAAAACAACAAAAACCAATATAAAATAATAATTATAATACTCGCTCTTTACTATGTATCATACATGAATATTGTGTAATTTTTTTTCTTCAAATTATTTATAATAATTTTTTTAATTGATTAATCTAACAAGTTTTTATTTTTACATACAATAGTATTTTCGGGTTTTCAAGAAATTTGTCTTAAAAACTAACTCAACTTTTTGTTACAAGTTGCAATCGAAAAATTGTCCTTCACGATCTATCTTAGATAAATTTGTATGATACAGATTTTAAAAATTTCGTAATTTTTTTTTTTTAGCTTTCGTCTATTTATTTACAATAAAAATTTATAATCATGAAAATATTAATTTTTTTTTCTATTTCTTTAAAAAAAAATCTCGTATTTAGAAAGAGACCTTGAGGAATTATTATTATATTTTCTTATATATACGTACACACTATATGTTGTTAGTCAAGAGATGAAATAATATAATATACTAAAATCAATTACAATGCGTATTTTTAATTCGCTGGTTAAATTGAAATGTGTGGAATTTCATCTGAATTTAAAGTGAAATGTGATTTGTTTTACTTGTTTACTTATTCGCGAGGTGCGGGTGGTGTCTCGTGACCTAAAGATTTTTTTGTCTTATACATATATAGTAAATTCTCTTATTGGTCATGTAAATATATGTGATAAGATTTTAACTAGGCAACTTTGATTTTCTCTTTAAGGACTCAAGGTAATGTAAAATTGTTGACGAGAAATTTATAAAACTTTAGGATATAACAAAAATATGCTAAATGTCTTCGATTCACCTCTAACAATGATGAATGTTTTTCTCTTTTTCCATTTAAACTATTCCATTCCATTTCTTAAAATGAAATGTTTGTTTTGTTTTTGTATTTACCCCATGGTTTAATGTCTATTTAGTTAGGATATCTGGTTAATTTCACTGACTGATTGTTCCGCAGAATTTCAAATTAGTGTTGGCTTTAATCCAAATGGATTTTTTTTACGAATATTTGTATGTATTTCATTTTTAAAAGTGTTAAGAAAGGTATATGAAAAGTACCTGACCGAGACCACAACAAACCGTATTCAGATCACGGTATATTGATGATTAAGGTGTTTGCTTAACATGCTGTAGTTCTGAGTTTGAAAATTTTTTGATTTGACATAAATTGGATTTGCACGAAAATTATATGATAAAAGATTTTAAAACACTTGATGACGATGAACACAACAATGACCTATTGGTGGAGCGCATAAATAACAAACAGAACCACTTTTCAGGCCAGTACAAGATGAATAGAGTAACGCATACCTGTAGATCCTACAACTTGTCTGGCAACAGACCGAAACTTATTTTATGGAAATATTTGTTCGGTTTGATCTGTTTGGTAATTTGCTCGGTCATTAACACGGCAGCAAATATTTTCAAAGAGTCATAGCAAAGACGCAGCAAATATATTTTCTCCTAGTTTACGCGGTGGCAAATATTTAGCAGTAAATAATGAACGAGCAAATATTGGATTAACGTTTTTCGTTTTCATTAAAAACAAAAAAAAAATATGATCGCAAAATCGAAGAAAGTGGGTCAGAGACTGTGTGATGAAAATGGCTGCTAATTGAGGATTGCAATGCGTTCAAAAATTGTATCTAAATAATTCAATTAAAGGGTGGTCCTTTTAAATTCTAGAAATTTGTTCGATTTTTTCGGCGCCTATCTCGCCAGTAATATTCGCAATGAGTAAAGCTAGGATTTTCTCTGGATTACTCGCTTAACAGCTATCCTTAACGAAACCCCGTATAGAAAACAGTGCAACGGCGTCAAATCGCAGCTCCGTGCAAGCTAATTGACAACTACAAAACGGTTGATTTTTATCCGGTTGCCAAATGTGGTTCGCAAGAGATCGATTGTTTGTCCGACTTGTATAGCATGTGGCACCATCTTGTTGAATCCAAAGGTCGTTCACATTCAAAGCATCGATTTGAGGTCGTAATTGACGATAATGGCGTTTCCAGCAGAGTTTTCGAAGATAAATAGTCCAATTATGGCTCCACCTTAAAATCCTCACTATACTGTTACTCTTGATAGATGCATTGGCTTCTCTACGATTACGTGTGATTGTTCCGAACCCCAAATCCGACAGTTCTGCTTGTTTACATAGCCCCTGAGATGGAAATGCATTTCGTCTGAAAAGAAGATTTTTCAACCGAAATCGACGTCATTATTAGTATTTTCCTCAAGCAGGTGTGACTAATAGCCGGTTGCAGCGATCGGTGTTGAGTGAAAGCTGTTATCTTACTGTTAACAATAGCAAGCCTTCCTCACGAAGTTTCTTCACAAATTTCACTATAGGGGTTTCGCTTAATGGCTCTTTCACGACCCATATTTCATTTCAAAATTCGAATTACGCAACAAGTTTCGGCTACAAAACAACTATGTAGTTTGAAAAGATGCTTTCAATTTTTCGAAACGCTTTTCGAATAAAAACGTCAGACTGATAAACAGTTAAAATTCAAACGTTGCAATAGCAACAGTGTTGCCATAGTCTATGATTTCAAAACAAGCCGATAGATGGCCGACCCTTTACTTAACTTGTTTGCTCCACTAATAAAAAAATGAAATATGTACTTGTATGACGAAAGCGGATCTAAGCTGGCGGAAAGTGGTTCTCACGTTGCGATTTCTTGCAACTGGTAAAACATTGGCTTAATTTTAACACATGTATCGGATTCCAAAAAGTTGTGTTATGTGCGAGTATCATTACGCTAGCCTCCTAAAGATGGCTGCTCTCACTTCTGTACCAGATGAAATTATCTAATTAAATAATTAATACGCTCTGTTCTGAACCGAAAAAACTGTTGCTATTCTTTTCTAGCAAAGGGACAGCCAATTTTTACGCCACTTCATGGTGCTATTTTGCCCAAATTTCATCTTCGATGACAATCCAGTAAATATTATGTGAATTTTATTAATTCTGATTATTATCGTGTAATAGATTGATTTTATTGGAATATTGACAAAGTGTCAAAAGCACCGTGCATCATAATCACATTTATTAATAAAGCAGTGTATGCATTCTAAGAATGTATGCGATATTTCTCTTCGGTGTCGTCTATGACTATTTCATGTGTTGTGACGTCACAAGGTCTACCACAGTAATCATCAGTTTCTTGCTTAATTTCTGTTTGATACTTGATTGTGTGACTGTCAGTCACAGTCAAATACATAAAATAAACGACGAAAAATGACATTTAATGTACTGTTAGTAGTGCCATCACTTGCCGAGGCGAGGTGTTCATCACACGGTTTTCGTATCCTTAAAAGAAATGTTTTCATTTAAAAAAAACACACAGTTCTCCGAATTAGTAACATAAACTGTACCATACTGTACGGACCTATTGCAAATATAATTTTACATTCATTTTGTGGTCACATTTTTTTTATATATTCAAATAAAATCAATCTATTACACGATAATAATCAGAATTAATTATTGATTAACATTTTTGCATTATTAATCGATTAGAATTTATCTATATACTAATTCGATACGCCATAGAGTGTGTAATAGTGACTCGTATATCATTGATAATGTTATCGTAGATAATTGTAACGATTTTATACTTTTCGGAAGTTAAATATAAAACATGAAATAAAAATTTGTTCTGATCGTGATGATATCTCTAAACAGAAGATTCCTCTAACACCTAGAAAAAATAGGCGTCTGCAAAAGTTTTGCTATACATCATCTACAATATACCATCTTTAATATTATACAACCTTCTTGCTTCTAAAATTAATTTTTAAAAATAATGTAACGAAGATTATGAGACATGGAGAAAAATGGCATCTAATGAATTAATACGATATATAGCTGTTGAAATTTGAAAGAATTATTTTGCGTACTATAAATGGAATTTATCGTGATTAAACGTCCTACTGAACACCGACGCCAGCCAAATTATTGACACATGAATACAGGTTTGAAATATATATGGCTTTGAATATCCATCTGCACATTGCATTGCTCCAGCCAGATTCTGCACTTCAACATGTGGTCAAAGTTGTGTTCATTGTCATCATCGATCGCAATCAAGTGATTAAAAATACCTTTAAATTCTTCCCCCCGTTGGCGTTTGAAGCTGGTACCTCCCGACCCAAACACCACAGCTTTAACCACTGCGCCAATTGCTATAAGTCAGTTTCTTTCATATGTTTGGTCATCCCAGTAAAAATTAATTGCGTGTTGATTTCTGAAAGCAGAGATTATATATTAACTTTATGATTTAGAATCATTGGCAAAAAGCCCCAAAACAGATTGCATGGATTAAAACATAAAAAATAAATGTAGGCATCAACCTAGTTGTTTGCAATTAAATATTATAATTAGAACTACATATTTATATCGCTCATGAAGTTGACGGAAGGAACATTCCGATTTCTGCGAGAGAATAGGACAAAAAGTCGCTGTCGGCTTCGACGTCACGGTCTAGAGAATGACTTAGCTTATTTGGTTGTTTAGGTCATACAAGGAAGTCGCTTGCGAATCGAAAGATTCAGTTCATTATTGCGGTAGAGGCCTTCTAAATAATTTTTATTAATATTTGATCATCCAGCAAGGATGCTTTATTTTAACTTTTTTTAATTATTAAGTCATCTTGGTCACAGTTTTACTGATCGGTTGATTGGTTGGTTGAGAAATTTTCCTAAACAATGCCGATTTAGTACAATACTGCTGTACTAAATTACCTAAATTTCGTGCTTTAGGTCAAGCTAGTTCTTTTCTAGAATTTCATCCATCGCGTATCTTATGAAATCTTTCGACCATCTTTTTATAAGAGGGTAAAATATTTGTATATACATGTTATCTACTGGTCGATCTAGAATTGATTTTTGGTTGATCGTCATTTAAATAGGAAAGTAGGAGTTTTGCAGAAAGGCGGCAGTAAAAAGAAAATTTTATGTGATGAATATTTTTTCCTGGATTGAAGAAAATTGTAATTTGCCCCCGAAACAATTAAAGGAAAAAGTGCAAATTAGCTTTAATAAAACTATAACAATTATGACCTTTGGTAATGTTTACCTGGGAAGTGGACATTTTATAGTAAAAGAAGTGCATAGTAAAACCCAAAACTATGAGTTTGGCAGACAATTTGGAAGAAATTTGAATTTGGAAGTTAACAAGAAAAGACGCTTAGAATACGTCCAAAATTTTACTGCATGATGTGTAAAATCTCTTTTAACCGTTGCGCCAATTGTGAAATCACCTTGATATTTTCTAAATAACACTTGGAAATTGTGTAGGGTAATTTTTCACGAAATAGCAATTAAAGGAGGCTTCGACCAATAATTTTGCCAAAAAGCGCATAGAAATATGTAGTAGAAAAAGGTTAAATCTGGGACCTCTCCATTTTTTATAATATTGTTTAATTTATTTCGAAATTTTCTTTATTAAATACCATTTTATAAATTCTATATGATTTTAAGAAATCTTTGTTTATAAAAAAAAAATTAAAATAAACAAATAGAGTAATTCGTAGAATATCATTAGCAGGGTAATTAAAATTTCACATTAATTATTAGAGTGATATAAATACACTACTTGAGGAAATAATACATTTGCTTAAAAACGTATTCCAATAATCTTAAGAAACGAACAAAATTCAATTTTTCCTGACCATTAAATTCAAATTATATTTACACTCTTTTTAAAGAGTGGACCACAGGTAGGTAGCTTTTTACAATAGTTAAAAAAATGCAACGGTCAATATTTCTTAATGATTGATGCTCCATTTCACAAAAATGTAGCTTGACCGATTTCTACTGTGGCTCTGCGAAATACACTTTTTTATAAATCAACTGGGTAATTTTCACCTCTCTCTATTTCTATTTTTCTTACTGTAACAGTAAAGTTTGGGTGCTACTGTTATTTGCATTAGTTTAGTGGCATTCAATTTAATGAAAACTGTTACTTAGCAGACATATGTTTTATCAATAAATCGGGCTGGATTAGAATTGGAGCTGTCTCTTCGTATTGTTCTAGCCAACCAGAAGAAGCCAAGTTATTATCTAACATAATCCATCATATCCAACAGCAAACTCCCAAACGATGGTTCTCTTACAGAAATCAATACAATCGTCTTTGTCCCCAAATGCTGTCATTATATGAATGAAGTATGGAATGAAGTAGGAATGAAATATGAACAACCACAAAAGATAGAAATAAAATGTATAACTGTAAAACAATAATTTTATTTGTTGAAAAATTTGTAACGCCAATTCATCATCAAAATTTACAAAAAAAGCTTTTCTAGCACTTTCTAGTAATTTACACATCTCCATCTGAGTGTCTGATATATTGATCTTTTTCGATTATCTTTTAATCTTTTTAATTAAACAATCGACATTTTTGCACGATACCCGTTCCGCTGTATTACAGATGTTTACCTTATCTACATTTATAGCTGAATTGCTTTATCATTGTCATTTATAAAAAAATATAATCAATCACGAATAACTTATCTAAAGCATATTATTCAGAACAACCTTATATAATTTGTAAATAAGCCGTATTTAGTTCAAATGTATTAGTTTAGTCTTAATTGCTAAGTTTGGCTTAGTTCAAATTACACTTAAGGCAAATTGACTACTTTATAAAACTGACTTAAGTGATATTTCCCATTGGTGGGCTTAAACAAAAATAACTTATCAGCAGAAAAAACCCGTATATGACTATATTACATTAAAAAGAAAATTTAAGAACCATAAATGACTTAAGTGGTAGTTAAGGTATAAATGCTTTGTAAGTAAAAAACAATCGGTGGGTTTTTTGACAATCGCTGTACAATCGTACGATCGACAAAATTTTTAGCTTTTTCAGCTTTATGAAATAAGCATATTATACCATAATTTAGTTGATAGTTTTTTCGATAGTGGTATCAGTAAATAGTTTTAATGGACATTTTAGTATGTCGTATAAGCTCAAATACAGATTGTAGTGCATTTTATTCCGGTATTCGATTGTTAACTGAAAAATAAATTGTACAGTTAAATTGAATTGTTTTAATTCTATTTCTTAAGCTTGAACAAAGGTCATCTTAAAAGTTTGAGTAGTTTACATTCTGTACAAGGTAAACAAAATAATAATAATATTCCATATTTGCAACTTACAGTATCTTTAATATTCTTAAGAGATTATTTTGGTTTTAATTGAATGTCGCCCAACATGAGGCTTAATATTATTAAGATTGTCTTGAATTTGGTAGCTTAAGATCACGTATACGATTAGTATTAATTTTAATTGGTACAATTAAACGTAAGTGACGTAGTTTGTCTAAATATGCTTAAAAGACGTAGTTCGACTAAAACTGCAAAATTATAACCACATTGTTTTGTATGGTGCCCAATGCGGAAAAGTTATTTTTGGGTCACCACGTGTTTATTTTGGTATAATAACAAACATAAATTATTTATTTCACAAATTCCGAATTAATATAAGAGTACGACACTAATTTTAATAATTTAATTAATCATAATTATTTATTTTTTATTTCAGATTATTTTTGTTAATCCGGAAGGCAAGGCACTTCCGGCTTCAGCTCAATTTTACTAATTCGATATTAGAATATACAAGATAAAACAAAAATACAAAAAAATGGAAGGGCCTGAAATAACGTTTCTTTTTCAATTTGGTAGTCTTCGTGATATTGTAACAGCATCGGCACCAGCATTAAATTTAAAAACGCTAAAAGATTTAGCGTGTGATTTTATAAATGATAAAGTTTGTGATAAATTCGATACTAATATGGGAATAATCGATTTATGGATTTTTTTTTGTTCTATATGGTTTTTCCACAGATTCCAGAAAATGGATTAAGTAGTTTACCCGAACGATTGCTATTATTTCGTCACGATTATAGTAATCCAAATGTATTACAGCTGATTAATTCAGCGGCCGAGATACGTGATGAAACGCTTGTCGAAATTGTAATGACAGCAAGTCGTAAGTACCGTGTTTAGTAGTTATGCATTTTTGTGTGTGGTGTTTGGTTTGCGGATTGAGTTTTTGTTTTTTTTTTATTCCCTATATAGCTTATAACGATGAAATTCCACTTGTTCGTCCTCATACACTTGTTGTCCATTCATATAAAGCACCAACATTTTGTGATTTTTGTGGTGAAATGTTATTTGGTTTAGTGCGACAGGGTTTAAAATGTGAAGGTTGTGGTCAAAATTATCATAAACGTTGTGTCGTAAAGGTGCCAAATAATTGTAGCCGATGTGATCCGGCGCAACAGCGTAAAACTTCAACGTTACAGGCGCCAGTGCGTAGTCCGTCGGGTGGTTCGAGTAATCATTCGTTGGATGCGGCGGGTGGCGATGATCGTCAAAATAATGTGGGTTCGTCATTGGTAAGAAAAATGGCCCAACTTATGAATGATATTAAAAATTAGGTTTAAGAGTTTTGTCTTTTTTTTTTTAATAATAGTTGGTGATGGGTTCTGTGATTTTTTTTTTGTAAAGCACGATTATTTGTTTAGTATAATAGCTAGACTTAAAATTTTTTGTAATTTCAAATGACTTGAATAAAATTTAGAAAAATCCGGAACATATTTTTGTTTTTATTTTTTTTTACTTTATCTTTTTTGCGCGGATATCACAGATCCCATCGCAGGGGTTTTTTTTTTTAATTTTAATTTGGCTTTTTTATTGTGTGTTTATGCATTAAATATTTTATTCCAGATTGTTCCAAACTCGACAAATCGACAAAATCGTTCACCGTCGCTAGATAATCACAGATTAAATATGACACAATCTGGACGTATGCGTATACCGCACACATTTGCGATACATTCATATACCCGTCCAACGATTTGTCAGTATTGTAAAAAATTATTAGGAGGGCTGTTTAAACAGGGTGTACAGTGTCGTGATTGTCATTATAATGCGCATAAGCGTTGTGTTGAAAAAGTTCCGAAAAATTGTCAAAGTGGCGAAAATGTGCTAACGGATTTGAATGATAGTGCTTCGGCGCGTGACTCAGGAACCGGTACTATGATATATAAGGATGATTTTGATGATAGTGATTTAGATGATAATGGCAGTATACATAATAATAATAATATTAGTAGTGTTAGTAATAAGCCTAAACATCAAACGCCTAAAATAAATGGTGCCCTGCAATTGGTAGATTTAGATAAGTTAGAAGTTGTACCTGAACAACAGGCATCATCACACCAATCATCTTCATCATCTACATCATCGCCCAGTGCAAATATTCCGCTTATGCGAATTGTCCAATCCGTCAAACATACAAAACGACGTGGCGATTCGGCCGTTAAAGAAGGTTGGCTTGTCCATTTCACTAATAAAGATAAAACAGTGCGACGCCATTATTGGCGTCTCGATTCTAAGGCAATAACTTTATATGTTATGGATCAAGGTAGTAAATACTATAAAGAACTTCCATTAAATGAAATTGTTGCTGTTGATACGGCACGTAATTTACAAGGTGATGTTCATCACTGTTTTGAAATTCGAACCCCAAATGTAGATTATTTTGTGGGACAAGATCCGCTATTCGCATTAAAAGAGGGTGATTCAATGTTATCATTGCCACCACCGGATAGTGGAGTTGGTGCCTATTTAGCTAAAAGTTGGGAGACGGCGATAAAACAAGCCTTAATGCCCGTGACTCAAACAAGTAAGTATATTTAAATGTATGGAATATGTCTATCCTCTAATTAAAATTTAGAACATTTAAATTCAGAAATTTCTGGAGAACCAGAAGAAGATGTTCACGATATGTCTCAAATATATCAAATATTTCCGGACGAGGTGTTGGGCTCGGGACAATTTGGTATCGTTTATGGTGGTGTTCATCGGAAAACACATCGAGAAGTTGCTATAAAAGTTATAGATAAGTTACGATTTCCGACCAAACAAGAAGCTCAACTTAAAAATGAGGTGGCCATATTACAGGTAAAGTAGTAACAAATGATTTTTAATCTGGTTCATATTGAGATATCCCTATTCGCTTTTAGAATATTTCACATTGTGGCGTTGTAAATTTAGAACGCATGTTTGAAACACCTGAACGTATTTTTGTTGTAATGGAAAAATTAAAAGGTGATATGTTGGAAATGATTTTGTCCAGTGAAAAAGGTCGATTGAACGAAAGGGTTACAAAATTTTTAATCACCCAAATTTTAGTAGCGTTAAAACATTTGCATAGTAAAAATATTGTGCATTGTGATTTGAAGCCCGAAAATGTTTTGCTCTCTTCGGATAATGAATTTCCGCAAGTAAAGCTTTGTGATTTTGGATTTGCTCGAATTATTGGAGAGAAATCATTTAGACGATCGGTAGTTGGAACGCCGGCCTATTTAGCACCCGAAGTACTTCGTAATAAGGGATATAATAGGTCACTCGATATGTGGAGTGTTGGTGTTATTATTTATGTTAGCTTAAGTGGAACGTTTCCATTCAATGAGGACGAAGATATAAATGATCAAATTCAGAATGCGGCGTTTATGTATCCGCCCTCGCCATGGAAAGAAATTTCTTCCGATGGTAATTGATTTCTATTTTAACTTTCAGCACTTCATAATTAATTTTTTTATTTTATTACAGCAATAAGCCTAATCAATAATCTTCTTCAAGTGAAACAACGGAAACGTTTTACTGTCGATAAAAGTGTGCAACATATATGGCTACAAGATGCTCAAATATGGCGTGATTTACGTGTTTTGGAAGCACAAATTGGTGTACGATATTTGACACATGAGTCGGATGACGATCGATGGGGTTCAGCGCCATGACATTGTGATTTAAATAAAACTATATCGACAATACCAGAGGCATCTGGTTCAAATGAATTATTATCGCAAGAACCACCACCACCACCATCATCACCCGCAATAACAACAGCACAACCATCCAATTCTCCCAAATTTTATGATTTACGTGCCAAAGCATTGAAATGGGTTCGCGAACATTTATGTCGTATCATAAAAACTTAATTTTATTTTAATTTTATTTTAATTTTCTAATTAAGTGACGTATTCAGAGTTTTAATTCGGATTCGTAAACGATTTTGTAATTAAAACACTGCAGTATTTGTTCAATCTTTACAAATATATTTGACTCAATTTTACAACACTTTTAAACCCTTTGCAATCTCACTGTTTGACAATTTAACTTTCACGCACTGTGTTGCTCACTCTCTGATTAAATTGAACTATCTTGCTGCATACAATCGATCGCAGTCATATACAAATTCCTAATGATTTCGAAGCTCACATCTCTTGCACCATTTTGCAACGAATTTGCCGCAGTTAACCTAGTAGAATCGCTTTCTTACTTTGTCTAATATTTAGTTGATGTACAAATGTGCATCAGTCTTATTATTTTATGTGGTGTGCTGGTAGCACCACCTATTTGGTATTTTTCACGTCGACGGATTCCCAAAGTTGTATAAGCTACCCATTCACAATTTGTAATGTCGATCTTCTATTAACTATAACATAATGTTGATTAAAAATTTGCTTTGAGTCGGACTCGTCTAATCAATAAAGGATTTATTTTCGTTTCTCTTACAGTGTATACTCGTTGAACAGTGCTAGTTCTCCCATGGTAAAGAAATAACTCACCTCTACGCTCAGTTTTATTTGAATGAACCCTAAGTCTCATGAAACAAGGTAAACCACTTCCTCTTGGTTTTCTACGAATTTCAATCGGGCCTTTACATTTTCTTTTATCATTAATTCAGGTTTGCATCTCGAAATTTATATCGGATGTTCACCATGAAGCAAGTGTGTGCTTTGACATCCGAATAAAGCTTCCAGGTCGAAAGCTGCAGATACACTAATATTTGGAAGTCCAACTCCCAACCGTCTCGAACTGTATATTTGAGTATTCAATCTTTGTCAACCTTAGAAAATAGGATGATGTACTGTTAAACACATGACGACCCCCACAACCGATACAAATACATAACAATCGGCCGTTGAGTTTGACCAAGAATTTACGATCCATACAGATTTCCTTGACTTCGTGATGACTAATCCACAGGAAATTTTGGCTCGAGGTTCTGCACCAAATTATTAGATATTCTGTGATTCAATTCAGATTCGTTTAATTTCAATATTTGTCCAGACTTTACAAATATATTTGACGTAATTTTACAACACTTTTTAGCATTTTAAAATTTCACTGTTTTACACACACACACATGTACTATATAAATTTATATATAGGTATATATAAAATAAATTAATCACCCCTGAGCTGGATGGGCTTCGAATATCCTTCACCTCATCCAATTTTAAATTAATTACCTAATTAAAATAATTAATAAATTTATATAATATATTTATTATAAAATATACAAAGTGGCCAAAATATTAGGGACAGGAATTTATAAAAATAATTTTTTTTTTTTTGAAATTTATGGAATTGATACTTTGATATAATTAGTGTAAAATAAAATAATTATTTTCCTTGCCAAATCGAACTCTCATTGCATTAAATAATTACATTTTTAAAAATTATTTTAATTGTGCCAAATTTAAAAAAAAAATATTAGAAAAATACAATTTTGATCGTTCGTCACAATTAAATAAATAATCTCGAATAATACAAAAGAAACATATATCTCTAACCACCTCTCTATACTTTCCTAATAAACTATCTAATCTAAAAAGAAAAAAAATTATATACAAAACACATAATTCCAAGAAAATGTTACTACTTAAAAACAACACAAAAATCAAATATTTCAAATTTACTTAATTAAACCATAAAATCACAAAAACAAAACAAAAAAATTGTTAAATAATTTAATTATTGTAATTAAAAAAAAAACATAAACACACACACAACAAAAATACTCGAAAAAAATATAAATAAAATTTATATAATTATATAACAAAATATTTAATAAAAAAAAATTTAAAATAAATAAATAAGTATTAATTAAAATTTAATTTAAAAACAAAACAAAAAAAAAAATTAATTTAAAATAAAATAAATATATTTTTTTATTTTGAATTTAATGTGATTCAAGACTTGAGAATGAGATTCAACCGGTTAAAAAAGGTTAGTTATACCCGCTTTACAACTAAAGCTATACTACTACTAAGCTAACTCAGGTCAAAACACTCTGAATAAAACGAAGTATGGAAAACATTACAACCACCTTCGAAGCTATTGCAAAGCGAGTAGATGAGCAAAGTAATTTTAATAATATCATATTTTATCAAATGAAAATACAATTCTTACTCCCACATCACAATCCAATATTAAAATGTTCTAAATAGCAATCTGGAATGCTATTGGGTTTATGAATGTAACATATTCTAGAAATATCATTATTTCTAAATACAGAATATATTCCTTATATCCTAAAGTCATTTGTTAATTTTTCGTTTGTTAAAATCCGGGGTTATTACTTTAGAGGTGGATCGGCTTTCCTAATAAAGGAAAATATAAAACACCATTTAGAAAAATGGAAGAAGAAACAATGCACCACTGTAAGGATAAACAGACAGCTTTCTGTTTTTGAAAAATACTGCCCATCACGGCATAATATGAAAAGGGAAGAACTACATTATCAAAGGGTAGAGTATGTTTGCAGTAGCCAGATATTAAAATGTGAAGTTTACTCTGGTGGCTCACTAACATACTGAACTTATCTAATAAAACACTGCTGCATTGGCAAGCACCTCCATTATACAAAATAAAGAGGTGTTTAAAATACCCTAACTAGGCCTAAATGCGTGTGTATACACGCATACAGTGGCAGGCGACGGAAATACCCAAAATCTAAGTACATCTACATAAAATGGATGGTGGGATCTGGTCAAAAAGAAAAGGCTGATCGATTTGCGGATCATCTCAATCTACCTTCGAACCACTGCCAACGAAAATATAATATCATTTCAAAGGCTAGATGAGCCAGTAACTTATCAAGAATTTAAAATAAAATTAAAAGATAGCAAAACCTGATAAACCAACTAACGATAAAAAATCATTTCCTTGCTGTCAATGAACTTTTCGAAAAACCAATACTTGAAGTCCGAAATCTAATTGCTCCATATCGATCTGGATTAAGAGAACGCATTCTACATTAGAACAGACACATAGAATCACAACATAATTACAAGTACGTCTGAACGCTATTAAGTATGCTCAAGTACCTTCCTGTATGTCCTGGGTATTCGATAAAATTTGGCACAAGGATAAGAGAACTGGAATAGAGAACTGCTGCGGGATAGTTCTATGTCATACTAAGATCTTATTTATCCAGTAGACATTTTCGAGTGAAATATGATGAAAAATATGCCGAACTACATAAAGTTAGCCGGTATTTAATTGTGGCGTAAATAGTTACATCGAATTTATTAGAAAATCAAATCATAAAATCCAAGTGCTTAGTGAAACGCATGTTTTGTTGTAAACCTAGTGATTCTACGCAGAAAGATGAAAAACGACTTATTGACGAGAACTAATTTAATTAACCATCGAACCAACTAAACAAAATTAAGTTTGTATTATTGATTGTGTAAATGAACTGATAAAGAGTAAATGCTGCATGGTTTTCCATTTAAACTTTTGATCTCTGTCATACGTTAAAAAACCGAAAGTCGTATTAAAAATAATAATAACAATGATAATAAATTCTGACGAAATGTTTTGCATCAATACTTTGTGTGTATATACCAATAATTGTACTATATATAAGTCCACTCTAGACATTTTAAAAATAGCATAATATAATTGCAATTAGGTACACAGTCCAATGGTTGTTTTTTATGATGTCATACATTTAGTCAAACAATTTGATATCAGTGCATAAAGACACTTTCTATTAAATAAATAACACAGTGTCAACCGATGGCTGATCTAATGATGGTTAATTCGATAGTCTTGTAAATATTTCTTACGTTCTTTAAGTTTGAGTTTCTGTATTCCTGTGGCACTGGGAGAATGTTCTTTCTTCAGTTTTGTAACATTCGCGGACAAACTGCAGCCAAAAAACAGCATTCAGAAAATCAGCGGTTTTACTTCTCACCGAGCCCAAAATGTTGGACTCCGATGATTATTCCGCCATCGGTATTAAAATATACTTCTTAAGCCAAAGTACGAATAATGGTTTTAGCTTTATATGGGTTGAAATCTATGTCTCGAAACACTACTTCTTTCTATGTGGTCGCCGCTCATTTCGGATTTGATTTCGAAATTGCGCTCAATTTTGAAATGTTTGAAGCTTTAAAGCAACAAACGCAACTTGAAAATCAGTTTACGGAAATATCAACGGCTTATTACAGTGGAATTTCCAACGTCATGGTCATGCCAAGTGAATGTTCCTCCTAATCGTTGATTATATGGTACTATAGAAAAGTGGACGTAGGAATGAACAAGTTCTTTCAATAGTTTGAATGGTATTTTTGTTTTGATTTCGGTAATACTGATAGTTCCGCCATTCTGGTTTCGACTATCACTCTCACAGAAATGGAACAGTTCATTCCTTCTAGTTACTCTAACTCAAAAAGATCAGGTAATCCTTGGCATAACTTCGAATGCAGAACAGCAACTGCCAATAAATTTAAGAAGCCTCTCACCGCAAATATTTGAAGAGCCGGCAAATAAAAATTTAGCTGAATTTAAGGCGGCAAGAAACCTGGCAACGTAAGTCAGCCAGGCCGGATGGTATTCGCCTAATTTTTCACAGATCTCAGTCAAATCCTCTATCAAGTTTTTTCCACCGATCTAAATCTTTTGAAGTTTTCCCTTCCATCTGAAAAACGGCTAACATACATCTTTGGTAAAAAAGGCAGCAAATCGAACCCTTCAAACTATCACCAAACTGTCATCTCGGTATTTTCCTAATAACTTCAGACTATAATCAAATTCCAATTGGTGGAATATTTGGAAGATGACCTTCTAATGACCTTCTAATTGACTTGTTAGTATGGTTTTCGCGAAGGGCGTTCAGCAGGTGACTTAATTCATCAATCTGGTAAATCACAAGTCATTGCCATCGATTTCTCGAAGACATTTGATCGCGTGTGGCACAAGGGTCTGCTGTGAGGGTCAGAGATCCGTCCTTTCTCTGACTCTTTTTATAGTTTTCATCAAACTAATTTTCAACCGAGCATCTCGAATGATTGGGGACTTAAAACTATTATCTAATCATGATTATCTTTGCCATAGGCGTAACGTGGAAGCCCTATTCGTGTTTTTCAAGTACTTTCAAGGACATTGTTCATCGGAACTTTAAGGATTTATGCCTGGTTTGTCAAAGCCCACGCGTAATTTAAGGCGAAGTGCGCACCGATAAAATTTAGAAATATAATTCGCCAAGACCAATAAATTTAAACTCTTTTATGTTGTTCAGAGTGCCTTACCTGTGTGTTTTTTGTGCTGGGACATTCATATTAAGGATATAACATTATCCTAAGTGTTAATGACATATATAAAAAAAAAGGAAATGTAACCGAGCTTTAGCTCCTACTGAAATATCTCTGTTCAAAAATAATATTGTCTTTGTTCGTTAGAGATTTTCCTGATCACAGATTAGATTTCAGATAAGAATCGTCTAATGGTAGATTGCAATTTTTCCATAACATGCAAAACCACCTTTTTAGTATTGGTATACATTTCCCTTTTCTACAAAATAAATCTCTACCATTCCCAGTCCGTATCAACAATCAGGTTCCATAGTAATCGATCATAAGCTAATCAGCACATCGTTTCATTCTTGGCAACCAGAAGAAGGCAATCCACCCGTTCTGTACTGCGAGGACCAATAGTCATACGCAGTGACCACATCACCAAAACCTGGACCCACGGGGTACTTTATTCATGTGGAAAACCCAGTTTTCACCCACCAGCCAATGATATATTTTTGGTATAATAGAATTAGAATAGAATATAGAAATTGGTATAATAAAATTATGCAATAATATGGCCAATATTTCTTAGTTACTGAATTTTGTACTCGTTAATTCAAATAAGAAAAACTCTCCAAAAATAAAACTCTTCAAAATAAATTATAGCTTATTTATTCTCATCAGGAAACACTAAATTTACGTGGCTGACGTTTTTATGTTTTCTTTTTTTTATAGCACATTTATATAAATACAACAATTTTGACAGTTCGATATTATCATTTTGGTTCGACAGACAGAACAGAAGTAAAATAATAAAAAGGAGAAAAGCGTAAAGAAAATAAAGAAAATTTTAAGTGTTAAAATAGTGAAAATCAATTTTTTTAAATGTCATAAATATTTTTGTTTATTTTTTTATATATTTATATATTGTATAAAGTATATGTAATTTACACGATCCTGTCGGCTAATACTCTAAAATATAACTTGAACAATTGTGTAAACTGGGAAGACGAACCGTGTCTGTGTGTAGTAGAGTGTAGTGTCACGAAAAAAATGGCGTTAAAAAAAGTTAAAGGAAATTTTGAGCGAATGTTTGATAAAAATCTTACAGATTTAGTTCGAGGCATACGAAATAATAAAGATAATGAAGTATGCAATCCAAATTATTGGTGGCATATTTATAATTTAATGAATTATACGTTGATTTCAGGCCAAATATATAGGGCAATGTATCGAAGAGATCAAAGAGGAATTAAGACAGGAAAATATCAATGTAAAGTGTAATGCGGTGGCTAAATTAACATATGTAAGCAATTTTAGATATATTTAACGACACAATACTAATTCACTTTGTTAGATCCAAATGTTAGGATACGATATTTCGTTTGCTGGTTTTAACATAATCGAAGTGATGAGCTCATTGAAATTTACTTGCAAACGTGTGGGATATCTAGCGGCGAGTCAAAGTTTTCACCCCGATATCGAGCTATTAATGCTCACCACAAATATGATCCGAAAAGATTTAAATTCACAGAATCAATATGATGCCGGGGTCGCACTAAACGGTCTAAGTTGTTTTATTTCTACTGATCTTGCTCGAGATTTAGCAAATGATATTATGTCACTGGTAATTTGAACGCAGATAGGCGTAAACCAACTTGAGAGTAATACATTATACTATTTTTTAGATGAGTTCGACTAAACCTTATCTAAGAATGAAGGCAGTTCTTATGATGTACAAAGTATTTTTACAGTATCCGGAAGCGTTACGTCCTGCATTTCCGCGTTTACGTGAAAAATTAGAAGATCCAGATCCAGGCGTGCAGTCAGCTGCTGTCAATGTAATATGTGAATTGGCGAGAAAGAATCCGAAAAATTATTTATCATTAGCCCCAGTTTTTTTTAAACTTATGACCACATCAACAAATAATTGGATGTTGATTAAAATTATCAAATTGGTAAGTGTAGCATATGTTTAGAGAAAAATCGATGAAAACTGAGCAGGTTAACAGATATTATGAGCTGATTTGTTAAAGTACCAATAAAATGTGCTGAGACAAATCAGTAAAGCATATCGATTACAAATTTTATCGGTTTATTGTTTAATCAAATTTAGTTTGGTGTTTTAACGTTAATTGAACCAGGAATCGGAAAGCAATTAGCCCAACCGCTGATTGAATTAATTCTAAGGTTTTTATGAAACTGGTCACTATATTTATCGCTAGTTACATATTATCCTCTCATTTAATTGTTTTGTTTTTCATTTAGACCAATTTTGCTATTTATCATTACAGTTTGGTGCATTAACTCCTTTAGAACCTCGTTTAGGAAAAAAATTAATTGAGCCGCTTACGAATTTAATTCATAGGCAAGTTTTTAATTTTATCGTATTTAGATGGGCGTTTAAAAATACCCAGCTTCGATCTCAGTTTCTAACCGTTATTATTTATTCCAATTATATAGTACATCAGCAATGAGTTTATTGTACGAATGTATTAATACTGTGATCGCGGTCTTAATCAGTATAAGTAGCGGAATGCCAAATCATAGTGCCTCTATTCAGTTGTGCGTTCAAAAATTACGGATTTTAATCGAAGACTCGGATCAAAATTGTAAGACGAATACTATTCGATAAATGACACAATACTAATTATAATTAAAATTCTAGTAAAATATTTGGGACTTTTGGCAATGTCGAAAATTTTACGGACCCATCCAAAAAGTGTACAAACACATAAGGATTTAATTTTAGCGTGTCTTGATGATAAAGATGAATCAATTCGATTGCGTGCTCTCGATTTACTGTATGGTATGGTGACGAAAAAGAATTTAATGGAAATTGTCCGCCGGTTATTATGTCATATGGAAAGTGCTGAAGGATCTACATATCGTGACGAGCTACTTTTTAAAGTTATTGAAATTTGTTCGCAAGGGAATTATCAATTTGTTACGAATTTTGAATGGTATTTAACGGTATTGGTTGAATTGATACAACTCGAGACTGGATCAAAACATGGTAAAGTTATTGCAACTCAGTTGCTCGATGTAACGATAAGGGTTCAGGCGGTGCGAGGATTTGCGGTGTCCGAAATGACCACGCTACTCGAATCGTTTCCAATATCATCACAGAGTAGTACTATGTTTGAGGTGCTCTATGCCGCTGCCTGGATCGTTGGGGAATTTGCCAGTGAATTAGATAATCCGAGAAGTACACTAGATGTACTTTTAAAACCGCGCCAACTTCCTGGACATATAGAAAGTGTTTACATTCAAAATATCATTAAAATTTTTGTTAGGCTTACGAATATATACATGGAACAAAATAATTTTCAAGCAATGTGTGAACTTTGTGATGTACTAATAGCTAGATTCCCCATCTACATAAGCTCTAGTTTTATCGAAGTTCAGGAACGGGCCAGTTCTGCATTTATGATCATACAAATGTGGCATGAAGAGGTTCGTAACTATTTAGTGCACTCACGTGCCAAACGAGGTGATATTTTAACGGATGATATAAAAATGGAAATCGATAATAATTCATCGGCTCAAAATGAAATAGTACTAAACGAGTTGAGGGAATTTGTCGAGGAACTTAATTCACTATTCGAAGGTGATTTAAATCCGGTTGCACCAAAGGCACAGAAAAAAGTATTGTTACCAACCGGATTGGATCTTGATGAGTGGATTAATCCGCCACCGGTCGATAGTAGCACATCCAGTGAAGACGAAAAAGTTGATTTGTTTGTGAATTCGACTGCGGCTTATTCTAATAATGGAGATGAAAGGCGTAGTGGATCCAAGACTGTGGAATTAACTGAAGCCGATATGGAAAAATTACGGATTACCCGGCAGCATGAACAAAATAATAACCCGCACTATTTGAAGTCTTCGAAAGATACAAAAAAAAGTAAAATTTTGAATTTAGGTGATGGCTGTGAAGATATTCCGGTAGCTGAATTAGCGTTAGAGACGCCACTACAAATACATTGTAAGTATTTATTAATTTTCATAACTATCGAAATATATTAGCGTTCAATTTAATTTTAAGCCACAAAACGATCCGATAAATATTTATACGAGATGAAATCGATTGCTAAATCCTCGTCGAAGCGAACCAAGAAATCCAAAAGTAAGAAAAAACACCAACCCGTTGCGGATAGTGACTCAGATGATCATGATCTGCCTAAGCAAACACCGCATATAGTTAATACCGTTGTTGAATTGCCCGAAGGTGCTACTCTGTCGGACGCCGAAGATAAGGAAGAGGCATACGATCTAAATGACCCACATCGGGCACTAAATATCGATTTGGAACTGTAAGTATTTGTTTTATTTTATACATTTTTAACTTCTAATCAAATTTTTAATTCTTTTAAACCATTATCATTAAATTTTAGACCTGTATCGGATGCCAAGCAATCAAATGATCGAAAATATTCAAATAATAATATTAGCAATAACGAGGTTTTGATCGAAAATGAGCCAATAATTAAACAATCCTTAAAACATGACACGAAGAAAAAACATGAAAAGAAAACCAAAAAAGTGAAATCAAAAGATAAAGAAAAATCCAAGGAAATTGAAGTGAATCTCATGGGTCACAAAGACGGTGATCTTATGGGAACACCAAAAAAGCATAAAAAATCAAAAAAGAAATCAGAATCGGGTGATGATTTAAAACTGGTAGCGAGCAGCAGCAGTGGTACTAAAAAAAAGAAATCAAAATCATCATCGTCTAAAGACAAAACAAGTAAGAAATTAGCAGCCGATCATATTGGCTACGAAGAGGCAATAGGAATTTCAACACCCAGCAAAGAAGTGGTACAACTCTGAAATTTTTAGCTAGTGCTAGAATCCTTAATACTAATTTACCATTAGATAATCTATTATTATGCGTTATAATAAACTATTAAATATGACCGCGCTATTATCGTTTTAATTATCAATTACTAATCTTAACACAAATAATCTCAACAAAAATTAAAACTTATATTTATGTAACGAACAAAATAATTAAATTATAAATGACTTTCTAATCTTAAACATTAAAGATTCTATTACAAATAAAGAGAAATTTTAAGGAATTTAAATAAAAAATTATATAATAAAGATTTATTACAAAACATTTATTTGATTTTAAAAAATTACATAAATTGCGATGTAAACAAGAATTTTAACATCAACCGGTGACATTATAGTAAAAATCAAACGGAGAAATTATTTTCTTGCAACTATGTAGGTACCACTGTATACGATGGTGAGCACTTGAACTACATATAATTTTGTTTTGTTTTGAAAATACGGTGATTTTGAAAATCATTATTTTTCGTGTATGTGATGATGTGTATTGGCAATTAATTTAAAACTTAAAATCTGGAGATTATAATTAGGTATCTATATTTTACTAATTTTATATTTATTTTCGTTTTGCATTATTTTAAAACATTAAACTAATTTTAATTTAACTGGAGCGATTAAAATGCCAGGTTAGTATACAACTTTTAAAATGGCGGCTAATTCTTTTACACAGCGTTTATTTTAAATTAATTAGTCTTGTTAGCTTTTTGTGTAAGAGGTAGATTGTTGTCACTATTTATGCTAAATTTGCTAAATTAAAAAAAATTCTTTTATTTTGTATTAAAAATATTATTAAAAATCATCTTGGTTTCTTTTTACGGTTCACTTTGCTAATCGCTATGCACTATGATAAATTTTTTGTACATGTAAACCTTGTTGTTGAGAATTAGTTTACATGTACGTCTTCTCTTCTACACATATCTCTCCTTTGAAAACCTTTATTGTACATTTTCAAATTTATAGTTACCTTACAATAATATTACTTAATTACTAATTTTAATATTTCCTCCCTTTCCAAAATAAAATTTTATTGATTTTATTTTTCAATCTTTCATAGCCATCTTAAATAACCTCTGGCTTGGTTTAGATACCCGATCTAGTTTAGTCTTATCAAAGAAGATATTTAGTCAATCCACTTGACTGAGTAACCTCTACCTGTTGATCAGTATTGATATTAATTGGTCTTTCTAAGCTTTAATCGAAACTTTCAGAATCCTCAATTTTGATAATAGCCTTAAAATGAACTAATCTTCTCAACTGAAATTTCTGATATTATTTTTTTTTTATTTATAATTTCTGACGACTGTTTCAAGCTACTTCTAATTGTATTTTGTTACTACAAGTTGTAGATAATTCTGGTATTTCGTGTATTTCTAAAGACTTTACAATTTGAAGCCTACACAAATTCTACACTTTTCGATATAATTTTCTATATCCGAATCCTATTTATAGGTAATAAAGTATTTACCTGGCCCGCAATTTATTTTTGGTCATCCCAATATGTGGTTAATGCAAATTAGTTAGCATATATTTTCGCAGGTTTTCTGGAACCATAATGCAATCTCCCAAAAATATTAGGCCTCCATTATAAAATATGTTGTTCTTTGATTTTCAATAAAACTTTATTTCATCAGGTAATTTCGATTTAAATATTTATTGGGCCAGTTAGATTATTAAACACTTAACCCATTGCACGTCTTATTGACTTTAACTGGCATTCCTCTCTAGAGAAGATAATTTTGTAGACTGCTTAAATAAAATTTGAACGTGTTGATTTTAGGAACAGCAATGTTTTCGTAGTATTTATCTAATTTACCTAAAAGACTTAAATTAAACATTTAATAGAGCTTTACAATTTAAATAAATTTTAGAGCCAATAAATTAAATTTCACTAAAATGCTCTTAACATAATATCCTGCTAGACAGCACTGAACGCAAGATATATGACGATGATATCGATTTTTTTGATTTTTTGTATTTTGAAGTAAAGAAAATAAGCAGGAAAGTAAACATAATAAAGCTGGAAAAAGCATAATTATTTCCAAAATAAAAATATGTATCACGTTTTGTCTATATAATAATTGAGTAAACATTCGCTACTATACCACTACTGTACCACCAAATATTTGGGGATAATTAAATTCTTTACATTCGGTTACCTAAAATTAGCATGTTAAAGCTTGTCAAGCTATTAATTATCCTTTTGAAACGTATCATCCAATTGATTTGAATTGGTTTGTAGGATTCCAACAGGAGCAGTAGCAACATCGGTGTTTGCTCATACCGTGAAATTGTTGTTTCATCCTGTTTCAAAAATTAAATTAATTTATTTAACGAGGTGCTTTAAGCAGACATTTAATGCTAGCTTCTCAGTTTGATCTTTACTTTTTTAAATCTATTATTTTCTCATAAGAAAATACATGCAGATTCAATTGAAATAATCATATACTTAGTATACTATAAAAAAAGTCTTGGATTAGAGTTTCACAACATTTTAAATATAAATCCGTATCGCTCAACAGTTAAAATCTAAACAGGAATTCTTTTTTATTTAGAAATAAGTAAAAGTAATATATAAAATAATATAAGTCGGTTTGCTTAAAATCTACATAGATATCATATACGAATCACATCATGCATGCTCAGCATCATATTTTTCTTTAAGTTTTCGACGTAAAATTTTTCCAGTCGTATTTTTTGGAATTTCATTTATAAATTCAACTCCACCTTCTAACTTTTTGAATGCCGCCACTTGGTTAGCAACGAAATCTTTAACTTCGATTTCGCTTATTGTTTTATTTGGCTTTATAACAACATATGCACGCGGTACTTCACCATATAGTTGATGTTTAATACCTATAACCGCCGCCTCTAATATACTTGGATGACTACGTAAGATCCCTTCTAATTCGGCTGGTGGAACTTGGAAACCTTTCACTTTAATTAATTCTTTGGCACGTTCGGTTATATAAAAAGATCCATCTATATCGTCATAGTGACCAATATCACCAGTTCGTAGCCATCCATCACCAACTAATGTTTCAACATTCGCTTTTTCATTATTATGATAACCTAACATAATTTGAGGGCCACGAACTAGAATTTCACCGGTAATATTTGGTCCTTGGGCTGTGTAAGTTTTATCATCAACCAATGTAATTTTTGCTTGTGTCGATCCTGTACAATGACCTACCGAAGTATACACTTTTCCACGTACGTTTAGTATAACTACTGGTCCTGTTTCGGTTAAGCCATATCCTTGCATAAAAGTTGCTCCATTGGTTTTAGTTAGACATCGTTCAACATCTTTTTGTCCTATTGGTGCTGCACCAGACATTAGAAGTCGAGTACTTTCCATATGCTTACGGGTTATTTGATCGAAATGTCCCATAAAAAGAACTGTTGAAATAAATAAATATCGACATTTTTTATTTCTATATTTTTATGATTTAAATTAAAACTTAAATGGGTACTTACTAATTGGTGGGACCAAAAATAAAACAGTTGGTTTAAAATCGGTCAAAAAATTAATGTACGTATCTGGTTTGAAACTGGGCAGCGTAACTTGTTCAACTCCAAGCACCAGTTTAGACATCAATGTTACATTAAAACCGTATATGTGAAAAAATGGTAGTACACAACATAATACGTCTTGGATTTCACCGCCTGTATCACGTATTTGTTGAACTCCATGCATTTCGGAATTTAACATTTCGGAATTCGATGTTAAGTTATTGTGTGAAAGTCGAACACCCTTAGACATACCGGTCGTACCAGATGAGTATGGTAGCGCACATACACCGTTTGGATCGACAGCGACCGAGTCTAGTGTGGTAAAATCTAGATTTTTTGAATTAATTAATTCTTGGAAATCGATGGCACCATTGGGTAATGGTGTTGGCTCTAAATATGGTGTAACGATTATTTTAGCTGATCGTTTATCTAGATTAAGAGCTTCTTGGACTTTTGTAAAATTGTCGGCAGTGGTGAAGACGATTTTTGAATTACTATTGCTTAGCTGATGGAACATTTCACCTGAAATTTAGTAAATTAAATAAATTATATAGTAGTTTTTGAAGTACAATAAGTAACATTTTTTTATTGAATAACGCGTATCATATTTTTAATATCAGAAGATAAGTGGTTTCATGCCTTGTGGTACTTGAATTAAAGCTAATAATATTGTAAAGTAAATAAAAAATGTGACTTAAGTATGTATAACAAGATACCACCAACAATATGTTGATTTGTATCATATCAAACCAATTTTTTTTTAACTAGTTCGGATTTTTTTTACAATTTCTTATCAGTTCACAATACAATTAGATTTAGAGGCAGTTTGGACTTGGAATTTGATTAAATAACGTATTTTAGGGTTTAGATTATAATCTATATTTGTACAATTAAATATGAAATATTTCGATTTATTTTAGCTACTTTTTGCTGGTTTATATGTAATATGTATATGTCAGGTAGAAAGTCCAAGGCAACTTATAAAATGCTACCTACATTTAATATTGACATTTTATACTGAATACGACAATTTTCTTATCATCCGTATATAAAAACAAAAATAATAACAAATGATAAGCGGTTATTTAGCTTATAATTTAATCCTCTATATATTTGTATTTTATTTAGATAAATGTCTTTTGATTGCTTACGTGATGTGTATACCGGATTTATAGTTGTTATAACAAATCCTGCTTCGATGGCGCCTAATGCTACAATCGGAAATTCGGGTATGTTCGGTAAACATATTGCAACTGTATCGCCAGGATTTAATCCGAATTTTGTACGTAAATGGACTGCTAAGGCTGCGGTATGATCGCGCAATTGACTATATGTGTATTGACGCTTTGTAATTGCACAGGTCTGGAAATAAATAAAAAAAAATATAAAGTGTTAAAAGAGCCAGATAATATTAACAAAATATTAATATTGTATTAACAATTAAATTTCAACGGATTCGATTTTGAGTTAGCCCTTCATATTATTCGACACTAACTCAAATAACCGAATTTGTCTTCTATCGCAAGGATCCATCTGCGCCGACACCAATCTAACTTGTTTCTCAAATTTAGCCACCTACAATTTCCTACGCTAGAAGAGTGTTACTTGTCAATATAATGTATTACTATAGAGCTATGCAACGAGATATTTTTGCATAAGACCTTTCAATTCATTGAGCATAATTTATTTTTCATTGCGAAAAAATAGCCCAACAAAATAACTCATTCGAATATCAAGAGCTCCTAATTAATACAATCTCCTTCAGGGAAAAATTTATGGTTTAGTCTCTGTTTTCCAAGTGTGGATCTCTTAAATAGATGGATCCTCTATGCAAATTGAGAGATGGACCCTCTTAATTTGATGTTAACACGGATTTCTACCCTCGTCTGCGGAATAGTAATATACCTAGATCTTAAAGTATGAGCAGTCTAGAGAATTACCGTTTCTCCTTATGCTGTATTTTGAAATTAGAAAATACCTGTCTAATAATTATGCACAGAATTGAAAATGATATCTATCTATCAGCATGTTGATGTTAAAAATACAACTTTAATCTTCCTTCAAGGTATTTAAAATCAATTAAATATTTCGCGTATATTTAAATGATGTACACAATACACATATTGCCTGCGGATAATCAAGTACCAGTTTCAAGTGGATTCGTAAATTTGATTTTTTACTGTCATTAATAATAAATATTAAAACTTATGAATAATAACAATGAATGATATGATCACAAGTCGAGTATATTGATCTCTACATTTACAATATTGAATACAAAATTATAACAACTGGCCATGAACATATTGAATACTATTTCTTTTATTACCAAGGTTATTTACTGATTGCAAAAAAAAACTGCCCAATAATAATAATCGCACATTAATTATGTTATCACTTACCGTATCTATACATAAACTTTGAACGGTATGTATTTTTTAAACTTTACTAACCTTTTTCTAAATTGCAAATTCCAAAAATATCAACGTATTTTTCGATCAATTTGAACCGTGAACCGATGTTTTGATGTGTAAATCGATCATGTTTAAAGTTCGAAATTCAAAGTATTTTAAATTTTATTCCAAAGTCTGTGTTTGATGTTTAAAAAAAAAAGTTGCAAAGAAGACAGTTGTTATCAAACTCAGTTCGAAATGTCATTAGATAGAGTTTAAAGAGTTTTTCGAACCATAATGATTTTATTAATTTACTGGTTTTAGCTCGTTCCTAAGGTAATCTAATTATTTAATGAAATCATTATGACATTTAACGATGTTCTAGTCTTTATGGAATGAAATAAGCATTGCGGTGAGATAGCTAACTAAAATAAGATACTGAGATATTAATTTTCCTTGCAAAACAAAATGTAATGCAATTAGATTTAATTATGACTGAGTTTCGATGCTGCAGGACATTTTTAGCCATAGATTTAACAAGTTGCAATATCTTACATCCAATATATGCTCATCTTCTTGTACCTATATGATTATTAAGCTTCCGATTTTGACGAATTTCATTATTATTTGAAAAAAGATCAACTAATTAAGCAATTATCTGAATCTTTTTATCTTTTATTTATAATAAAAATAAAATAATAATAATATAAATTTGATCAAACATCAGTTTGGTTTTATAAGATTTTTTGGCTTGTCATCCTGGATTTTTAGAAGCATGTGTTTCTAATAAAGCTCTATGCAATTTTACATACAACATTATAATGAACTTCCACGGTCACCTGATTTAACATCCCGGAACGGGTTTATTAGCGATGAAACTAGTAAAATACTGGATGAAATGTGTAATATAAAGTTAAAATAAAAATGTTACGTAAATAGCTCGCATTTATGTGGCTAACAGACATGGGCTGTTAGGTGCTATTGTTATCTATAAGCAATTCCTAAAATAATGTTATTTCCATTTTCCATAAAGTTATGATAAAAGGTAGTTTCTTTGTCTGGTGACCCCAGAATAAGCAGCTTAAAAAAGTGGCACTTTTAAATATCTTTATTTTTTTATTTATCTTGAAAGGCTTGTTATATGTTTAATCTGCGGTTGTAAGTGTTTTACATTGGCTATTTTTTAAATAAGTTATCAAAGTCTTGAGGCTAAACTATAAACTTTTTTTTAATTATATTTAATATTTAAAAATTATTATTAAAAAGAGTCTGTTAAAAAGGGTTCGTTGGTTTTAATTATGTTAAGCACTGTATATTATAGTAAACCCATTAAGGTAACGACTATATGAATTTAACATTTTTATTCTTTTAATTAAAGCTTTTTAATATTTTTATAGACAAACTCTTATCGATGAAGTAAGTACGACGTGAACTTTCGAAAGAATATAGAACAGTTAATTTTCAAGTGACTATAGACAGAGAAAGTCAATTTGTCGATCGAACAGTTTGTATGATGGATAGTTCAGTAAACTCTAATTACAATTATAATATTCAGGTGCGCAAAGTTCAATAAAATAACATAATCTAATGCATAAGCACAAACTTCAAGAAACATCATCTCCTGTCACGCATCTTAAAATGGCTCCATAGTAGGAATACATTGATTGAAGTGAGTAATTTTAGCAACTAATTAAGCATATTTAATTTGAGATGCCCAAATAGTAGGTGAATATTAGTTCAATTAGTAATTGGTTGTCACTTTTCTATTTTTAAGGAGAGGATAATGTACATCTAGTTCATCACCAGTCGTTCATAACCTTTATTTGGATTCCGACTTGTAAATAATAGCTAAAGTTGTTAACTGATGTAATAATTGCTTTCAGAATTTTTTGCCAGAAGGTTGAATAATAAATAAACTAAAACGACAAAATGAACTCCTATTTACAGGAACTTCGATTGTAGCTCCATTAATATCTCGTAATTGTTCCATTAATAGTTCAAGTGCGTTATCAGTATCCTAATGTCCACTATGTTCCAAAATTAATCCTATTTTATTTAGAATTGTTGGCTATTTAACAATTTATAAAATGGTACTTTTTTCAACAATTTGGTTTTGTTGTGAGATAAATCGTAGTTTTGTTAAACAAATCAACGTTATTACAGGCCAACCGGCCCGCGGTGTGTTGGCTTCAACACACTGCGGTCTTAAGTTATATTTCCGCCGCTGACCACAATGCCGTGAAAATTGTGTATAAAATCGTTCGTTTTGGCTGAGCACCTACAACGATCACCAATTGTAAAAACATGGCCTGAAAGATCTTGTAAAAGTTTTGTCCAAAATATTTAAGGCTCTCAAATGAAGTGATGGGGCTTTCGAATTTTAACGTATATATATATGTATAAATATATATATATATATATATATATATATATATATATATATATATATATATATATATATAAATATAAATAAATGTGTGTGCAAATAGTATAGTAATATAATCTAATAAAGCTGTGTCTACAGCTTTACGCAATATGCTAAATTAATAATATTTTTAATTTCAAAGTTCATTCAAATTACTTACAATTGCTGGTTTATTTTGCCATTTCTTATAATCTTTAAAAACATACTGGTCTAAGCGTACATTAGGTACCTCGATTGAAATGTGTGGCGAATTCTGAACAAAATCAGATTCATATGGAAATTCCTGATATTTTGCTAGTTGAGTATCTGCGGTCGTAGTTACTATGGTACGTTTTTGTGTATGATTAGACCGTGATCGATGCTGGTGTGATGCTGCCAGTCGTGTTAACGATGGATTTTTACTAACAATATGTATTGTCTTGCGAAACATTTTTTATTTTTATTTTTAAATTTAATGTAGGTACTTGGAATGAGGTCGAGTTGTTTAGTTGTTTAGTTCTTTAATCAAAACTATAAATAAAAAAA
This sequence comes from Tipula confusa, assembly GCA_963556175.1. Classification (NCBI taxonomy): domain Eukaryota; kingdom Metazoa; phylum Arthropoda; class Insecta; order Diptera; family Tipulidae; genus Tipula; species Tipula confusa. The sequence continues at coordinate 218,460,093 of OY744476.1, forward strand.
ATAAATTTATTAAATCGGAATGTTATAATAAATTCATTCGAAAAGTTTTAATAATGGTTTAATGCTTAAAAAAATTCAGTATACGCGTGCCACGAAGACGATGTTGCGCCACGAAGACGATAATTTTCATAAAAATTTGATTAGTGCAGTATTTTTATTTACATAGTTTTGTCTTTAATATTGGCGTTCTTTTAACTAATTATAAAATTAAGTTTCTATATTTGTTAGATTCTTCATCAAATACAAATTCAAACTTTTTGTACAAGTAAAATTGATCGGTACTATAGAACAAGTCGAATACGCTGTTACAATAATGAAAGATGATAATCCAGAGACGATTGACGATTTGGAAGCAAACATACGCCACTTTATTGCCGATATACTGCTTCAGGAGCGCCCGTATGCCATAAACCATATTTAAAGTCCAATGGTATAAGATTATCTTCCCGATAAAGCTAAATACCATGGACATTATCTCGATTTTTATATATTTTATTGAACTTTCACTTTTTATAAATCTATAAATATTCATCTATATTAATCTATTAATTTTTTCAAGGACGTTTAAATACTATACCTAAAAGTTTAATGAAAATTGGATGAATCGCATATTTCCCGCTTTTTCAAATGCAAATATTTCAAATATCAAATATATACATTTACCAAGTATATATATAATATATATATATATATATATATATATATATATATATATATATATATATATATATATATATATTTTATATATAGTATATGCATACAACTAATGAAAATTCATTAGAAAAGTGTTGAAAATTTTCAAATACGGTTCGTAAAGCTTCTAATTGTTTTGGTCGCAATGAACGGTTTTATTCCTCCTTGTAATACAATTGTGACCTTATTTAACGATTAAAACATATCGATCAAATTATTATAGCTGAAAGCTATAAAATAAAAAAAGCTATTAAGCTTTGGCACAGCTGGAACGTACGAATTAACACCTCGTAACTTTTTTACGTTTTGGAGTTTCTATGTTAAATAAGTATATGCCAGTGCGCCACAAATGATTTCAGTACTTAAGAACAATATCCGATTGGATAAATTGAGTCTCATTTTTATGTGAAAAGTAATGGGTAATTTTCTCAAAATAACTGAACCCGATTTAGACTACAAAAAACAATGTGAGGCTGAGTAATGTTCTTAAAAACTTTCGATTATTCGTTAAAATTCCGAAAATTAAACTTCTTAAATTTTGTGCTAAGTGCAACAATAATATAGATATCACTTTTTTAAGGACGTTTATAATAATATTTTCTAGGATGTTTCTGTCAAAATCATATTAATTTACAATCAATCACAAAACGTGGATCCAAGGTTCAAATATTGAATTTAAACACTTCGACCACTTAATATACAACTGAATTGGTTATAAAAACCGCATAAGAGTAAATGATTCACAAATCACAATTTCATTATTGAAATAATTTTTATTTTCCGATACACAATGACGTACGAATTTCGAGGGCAAACTCCACAAACGTTTCAATATTGATAAGATGCGTGAGTTAAATTTTCCAATCATTCACCTAGCTTATAATTAAATTATATAATCACAGAAAAAAACATTTTTAAAACTATTTTAACTGACATAATTCTATATCTTCTTGATGTGACCTTCTGACAAAGTATGTAAATATTTTTAAAATTTAGCAAAATTAAACGTTGATTGTTTACTGTTTTTACTAAATTTTATCACGAACATAATTTTTGCACTTTACATAGTTTTAAAACTGCAAAATTACATATTATAGTTAGCTTTCGTCAATCATTTTCTTTAACGTTTTATAATCAAACTATGCTGTCAACAATATATTGATATATTTTTATGAAGATGACCTTATGATGAATTAAAATTATGTAACTTTGTAATAAATTCCCGCATACATTTTTTTTTATTCAAAATATAAACACTCACTCACTATTTAGTATTTTATACACAATACTCGATCACTTATTGCACCGTATTAACGATCATAGACAATATGATGAAGTCAAAAAAATAGCGATCAACAACCTTTACACCTTTAAAACAATAAATTTTCTTAACGTTTTATTTTAGATTATGATTTAATTGAAATGCAATGTAAGCTGTGTATTTCAGTCTATTATACAGGCTCTAATAATATATATTTTTTTGTTCACAACACTTCACCAACTAGTTCTAGACTGACTCGTAATCTTGTAGTATTTTCATTAAATAAAATAAAATAAAATTTTCTTACCCCAAGTACATAGACGCACAACCAAGTATGAACAAGTGTTGGGTCATTTTCTATTCGTATATCAATTTATATTTAAAATTATATTTTCAAAACATTTTGTTTATAAATCTACTACGGCCAACACACTTATATACTGGTATATATTATGTGTGCACATTACGAGTAAGTTGAATTTGAATTATCATAGTTTATGTTTGTATTGAAGAGCTTTTTTGTGCATAACATTGAGGTTGATCAAAAGTTATGAATGATAAAAGTTGTAAAGTATAAGGTACAGTAGTGGGTTATTGTATAGCACTTTATAAAACGGGATTTAATGTGGGACATTTATTCTGTTTATTGCAATAATATTTTTTGTTAAAACGGATAAAGCTGGTTTTTTTTAACTTTCATACAACTTTGTGGCTGTCTAACTGCATATTTATATAGTCATCTTATTTTTTGAGTTATTCATCTAAATAACAAAATGCTTTGTAAAACCTAGAAAGAATTATCTAGAAAAATCACAAATTTTAGTAACCAATAATTATCTCCGCTAAAAGCAAAGACCAGACCCAAAGTTCATTATTGTTTTCCTGATTGATCGCTACTTTAAGTCTAAATTGAGGACTCCTATATTACATGAAAGTCGCCAATCACTAATCAGATTTCATAGGTTAGGGAATTCTGGTTGAATTACACGGATAACAAATATCCACAAAGAAAAAATAAACAAATTACGCCAGTGTTTGACAGTTTTATCCCAAACATGGAGGAGAATCGGTTAGAACTCGTTGCTATCAAAATACTCAAAACGGATATTACCTCGGCCATCTTAGTATTGAATTTCAACCCTTAAAATTTCAGTTCATTTATAACTTAGAATTTCAGAGAATTAAAATTAGCATTTTTTTATAGTTACTTACTTACATATTAATTTAGCGATAGAGAAATGTAGTCAATGCTTTAAAAGCACTTGATAAAAAATTGATTTTCAATAAAATGGTTTGTCAATCTGCAGCTATTTTGTGGAAATCGATTTAAAAGTAAGCTGCATTAATAATACAATTATAACTGTTAATATGACTGAAACTTTTCAGAACCTAATTCGCCTTATTTGCTTTTTTATTTTCAGAATAAAACACCAATTAAATTGAACGGAGATACACATTGATGCAGTTTACGACTATATATACGAATAAAATAAACAAGCAAACTTGTTCGGGAACATTGTTAAACTAATATATAAACATTGCTGCAAATTGCGAGAAACATATTTGTCAAGAATGAACAAACTTTGAGCGTTTTATTTGCAAAATCCTAAACAAATTCGAGATGAAGCTGAGAATTCATAACATATTAGTGAATTTCTGGTATTTTCAAAAGGTGAGCTATTTCGTATTATAACGAAAGATTGTATTGGATCATTCTCTGCGAGTTAATAGACGACAGACAAAAAATGTTACCATTAGACATAGAATGCCTCAGTACGATTTTCATTTTGTGCTACAAAAGTTAACTGAAATGTCTGAAAAGTGACGTGAAAGTCCGAATGCCAGATGGAATATTAATTGAATAGAATTTTACTAATTGCTAACTTACATTTCTTCAAATTCCAATTACTAGAGTAATATAGTCTATAGATTTAAGTAGTGGTTGGTTGAAATGATTAGTAGCCTTAAACACCAATCGAATTTAATCGTTTTTTTGGTGTCTATTTTTATGTTAGAATTGCGACAATTTGAAGTTGAGTCTTGTTCTAATTAGTAACCAGTTTTACTATAGTAAGCAAGTAATTAAACAGTGATGTTTATAGAATATATTTTGTAGTTGTACATATTCTTAGTTGGCCTCTTGTATATTCGTAAACGAGAATACTTTACTAAGGAACTCCGTTTGCTCCGTGTGTTGCGAATCGGCCGCTCATGACTGTATAAATAGGCAAATAAAGCAAACCAATCTATCAAAAAATTATCAAAGTACATAATTACAAGTAGTATAACTAATTGTATTTATTTTTCAACGGTTATGTAAAGTAATTAAACTGGCGAAACTCCACAAACGACATCTAATCATATACGAGAATATCGATTAGACAGCTTATCGCATCAAACACACATATAACTAATTGATAGGTATAGTCTAGCGTACACATAGTTAGTAAATTAGCCTTCAAAATTCATTGAAGGTTTTTTTTTCTGTATATGATTTTATCAATTTTGTAAAATGATTTTTTGCACGTGTTGTACTAGTATTTTATTAGTTTTTCCGGTTAGAAATTGTATGAACTCTAAAATTCTTAAACTGTTTATGTAACTGAATATATAATTAATGAAATGTATGTATTCGTTGTAATTGATTTGGTTTTATTACTTTGGACTGAGTTAGTTCTATACGTACTTGTATTAGGTCAGAAATAAATGTTTTATTGTGGCTAAAGTGAAATTATAGTCCCACACGTTACGGTCGATTATATCAGACAATTAAGTCACTTATACAAACGATAGAAAATATCAAGTCTTATCTGTTTTGCAATAGAACTATTTGACATTAATTTACTTTTAAATTAAACAAAAACTTAAACCTTAAGGCAGGTTTAGTATATACACAAATTAAAAAAATCACAGTTTACATTGGGGTTTCCCTAAAGAACTTAGAAAACAAATTTAAAGTACAATTTTGTGATGTGTATATTTTTTGGCAAAAAAACTCGATTTACGATTGCGGAATTTGAAGTGTGTGTTAGACTATTTTGTGTAATATAGTTTTTGGCAATTACTGGGGTCATGTACTGTATAACCAATTTAATAATAACGTTTAATAATATTACCAGTCACACCTTAAATCATTTCTGGACGAATTTTACCAGGTGAAGGAATTTAAAGTCTCCAACTTAAAGAATGTTTTAAATTTAACCGAAATGACTGCACTCTAAAATATTAGCATTCTCGATAACTTATCTAAGTGGACATTGCCACTAGTTGTCGAACTAGAGTAATCATTATTCGTTGTAAAATTTGCTGTAGGTTTTAACACCTTTTATAATGCCTTTTGCGACTAGTTTTTTATCGATATTAAAATATTTCCTTTTCTTTTTGCTTGTTTACTTTAATTTTTGCTTCCCAAAAGAGATTTTGTTGATTATTAGACTCTGATGTTACTATCATGCTTTGAACCGTAATTTTATAAGTGCATATAAGTGCATGAAACCTCTGAGAAACAATATAACCAATATTACTGTGTATCAATATAACAGTCCCTGCGTTTTGAATGTATTAATTTCAGGATAACCAAAAGGTTTGTTGTATGTACTAATTACTTTGTAACGTATATGCTTCACCATAATTACAATTATTTCCACTAATAGTAAATAGGTAATTTTCACATGAATGAAAATACAACTGTTTTCGGTGATTAGAAGTGTTGGACAAGTTCCGAACAACTTTGATGAGCGTTCTTTGATCTTTGAAACTCAATCTGTATGAAACTAGTTCAAAACCCAAAAGCAATACATATATCTTTTTATATAATAGTAGACAATTTTCGTAGATTAAGTTATTTAATTTTTTTGTATGAGGAAGTAACACAATAATAACAAAAATTGATGTGTAACCATTTTTTTTTTATTCGTTTTAGAGAATTTAAATAATCCGACAGTGATGAATGTCAAATTGTTGTTACTGTAATCAATACGCCAGCTTCACTTAGCCTTTTATTTGTGCAATAATTGGTAAATAAAATATTTTTTGGAGACCGTAATAACCTTAATCACCTTAATTATTGCAAGTTAGTATAATACCCTTACTAATTCGGTTCTTCCATTCAAATGGTATAAATCTGGAGGGAGCACTTCATATTATCCTTGAAACTATAGTTGAAGTTTTGTTTTGTTGGTGGCAATTCGTAGTTTCCAACATCGCCTCGTTTCCGACCGGATTTCAAGCGCTGGCTTATTTTCTCGAATTTAACCAATTTTGCTGTTCTAGTCATTACAAGAGTCCAACTTTCATATGCATACATAATAACGGGTAAGATCAACATCTCTTAGAACTTAAACCTGTTAATTTTTGTAAGATAATTTGAATTAAGTGAAAGATCTACACGGTTGTATGTGGGAAGAAGTATCTGGATGAGTGACAATGAATTCGAGGTAACGGTAACCGATTATTCTCCCTAGCTATAGATCAAGATTTTTTCAAGGTAGTAACTTTAAAGGTAAAGTGCAGTCCAATGACCAATTTTGAGAAAATTGATTATTGAAGTGGTTTTAATTTAACTGCATTTTGATAATTCATTAGGACAAACTTTGTATTACTTCATAGACAAAATCAATTAAAGTGTATAGATGGCACTAACAAATTTAATTGTAAATATACATATGTAGTAATTTGGCAAAGAAAAAACAACCCATCTTAAATGAGTTTCCAGGATATCTAGATGATTTGTTGATGTAGTCGGATTGTTGATACTTAAAATTAATAATTTAAATCCATTAAAAACAACATTTTTTCACCCTTTTTGAAAAACAAGAAATAAGGATTATATACATATATATATATATATATATATATATATATATATATATATTTATATATATATATATATATATATATATATATATATATATATATATATATATATATATATATATATATATATATATATACACTTAAAGGAAGCCCTTTAAATAGGGATTTAAAGAGATTTTAAAAAATGCTATCAAATTATAGAACAAAAATATCGTTCTAATTGATATAACTACTGAAAATACTAAAACTGCTTACCATAAAGTATAATCGGTTCATTTATTCAAAGTACGTTTGACACTTAATCGGCAAGTTAGTATTATGTCCATACGAAAGTTTCATTTTTTACTTATCAATTTTAGATAGCAAACTGCATTCACTATAAGCATACACCTATGCTGCAATTATTTTCAACACGGTTTAAAGATATACTCACATGTAAATGTTTTTTTGTCAAGAAGCTAAAGAACCACTGAACTGTAACAATGATCTTCGTTAGTTTATCATTGACGTGATAGCTTGGGAACATTAATGTATCTGTAAATATTATATAGTATTTGACTTGGAGATTGACAATTGTAGAAAAGGGCCGTTTGTAATTATTTATAATTTAATGAACCTTTTTGAAAATATTTTCATTTAATTATTTTACTAGTATATTTAGCTTACGTCATAAATATGCATTCTCACGTAATCGAGTCGACAAAGAAGTGAAACTATCGTGTAACCAAATTGAATTTGGATTCTGTTAAAATATCTGATGAATTAGTAGATTGGTTAGGATTCAGGAACATCTAATTTAGAAAAGTATCCAACGTGATACGATCTTTAGGTCCGTTGCACATTTCAGCTAAGTTGAGCGATGCAATGTAACCTATATGTTTTTGTAATATACAGAGTTTAAGAACACTGCACACTTTGATAAAGCTATCTGAGATATTTATTTTTGTTTTGAACGATACAAACTAAGTTCGCTCCAGTTGTATTTCTTTTACTACTCTCAGCGATATCGCTTACTCAGCCATGGAAGTTTTTCTATATTGCATTATTAAAATACAATCTAATATTGTTTCTAATGTTGTATGTGCGTAAATAACATCAATTTAGGTCTGATTAATGTTATAGCTGAAATGTGCAACGCAATGAACTAAGCGAGCTATACTAAGTTATGCCTAAACTATAGTTCCATCGCTTAGCTGAAATGAGCAAGGGCCTTAGAATCGAATTATTTTTATTACTTTTTGGAGATACCAAATTAAATTTAAGAACATAGAAAGGCAGGCTAGTAAAGATAAATCCAAATTTATTTCCCGGCATCTCCTGTCAATCGCTTTAATATTATTTTTCTTTATTTTTTCTTTCTACGTGAAAGTTCAAAGCTATTTGATGCTTTAATTACGGCAAAGTTAATAGCCAAACTTAATGAATTATAAATATTTTAACAATATTGGTTGAGTTTTTCACCTATGGATAAGATAGTTGCAAAAACTGAAGTTACATCTTGTACCGGTGACCGACTTTCGTGTAAACAATACTTTTTTGAGAAGTGGTTCAAAATATCTCGTTGGCCGATTACGGTTTATATATTATAGTAAACCATCAGTTGCAAAGTTGCTTTCGTCGAGCAAACATAAATTTATTATTATAATATTATGATAATGTTTAAATCTCCACCCACTACTAAAAAGGAATGGTCAAATCCACAGAGATCAATGTCCACGAGTGATTTAGTATTAAACACCACGAGTTCATTCGAAATAAAAAAAAACCCTTGCAACACAGTCCAATTAAAAAAAAAATGAGAATGTGCAAAAAATTGCTTCGCCTGCAAAAAGCTAAGCTAACATTATAGTAAATGAACAAAGTGCAACAATAACAAATGAAAAATAAAAGTGCATCGTCGTAAATTGACAATAACATAAATAGTGATGTTGGTCAGTGTTCAGTGCATACAGGTACATAACAGTGCAACCTAAACGAAAAAGAAGCCCTAAATCAGCGGCAAGTGCAAGCGTGAACAAATTCACTAGACTAATTAACGTAGAATTAATGCATGGCAATCGATTTTCTAGTTAAATATAAACCGAGAATGTTCCTGAAGAAAATACTCCAGAAAAGGAGAAACCACCACCAATTTATTTGAAAGAAGCATCCTCAAAAAATCTTACTGACTTAATAAACAAAATAACGGGTGGAAACTTTTACATTTCCGGGGTGAAAAAAAGAAATATAAAAGAAACAAAATTCCAATCTCTCAACATTAATGCTTACAAAGCATTAATTACCCAATTCGACAAAATTGATAAACGGTACTATACTTACAAACTAAAGAGCCAGAAATGATTAGTTGTAGTAATAAAAGGTATTGAGAGTTTCGTAGATCCAAGCGAAATAAACAACGCTCTTATTGATAAAAGCTTCCACGCTAAAACAATAACGAACAGTTTTAATAGAGAAAAAGTGCCTCAACCATTGTTCCGCGTAGAGTTGGAAGTAGAAAGTAAAGAAACAAAAGAAAGCATGCAAAAGTGCAAAATATTAATGAAGGAAACATCTCTTTAACATTAAACAAGCTCACCGATATGATGCATAGTCTCATGGTAATGATGGAGACAAACATGGATTTAATATGGCAAAATATGAATATGATGATCCAGATTGTCGTTAAAAATCAAAAATGAATGTCCTTAAAATAGCAATATGGAATGTTAATGGCCTAGCACAACACAAAGCTGAGGTTCAAGCATTCCTCATTGAGCATAATATTGACATAATGTTAATATCTGAAACACGCTTTACTATTTTAAAATTAATGGATATTCAATTTATGACACTAAGCATCCGGATGGCAAAGCACATGGTGGCACAGCTGTTCTGGTTAAAAGAAGGTTAAAACACTACGAACTTAATTAATACAGATAAAAAAAAGGTTCCTGATCTAATTGACTTTTGCGTAACGAAGGGTATTGCACGCACAAATGTTAAAGCAACTAATTGCTTCGTTCTGTCTTCTGATCATTCACTTGTAATAGTAATGTTGAGCACCGATGTTCTAAAGGCAAAAACGCCGAAACGTCTTACAAACCAGCAAACTAAATTGGACCAATATGTCGAACAATGTCTAGTCGAACAATGTAGTCGAACAACTAGTCGAACAATGTACTTCTTTAGATATTTCACTTACAACATCAAAAGAGGGCAGCAAAAAATGCTACACCCGCCGTCAATATAACAGAGAAAGTTAATAAACTGACCCGAGACATTCAGAACCTTGTTCAAGAAAAACGATGAATAAGGAGGCAATGGCAACAATCCAAATCTCCTTTATTAAAGTGGAAGTTTAAGCGCGCTATTAAAACTCTAAGAATGAATGAATCACTGATGGAAGAACGAAACCAGACTTTACAGAATTATTTAAGTAAACTCTCGGCAACCGAAAGAACAGATTACTCTTTGTGGGAGGCAACGTAAAATTTAAAAAGACCAGTTAATTCTAACACCGATTAGACTGACAAGTGGAAATTGGGCAAGAAGCGATAAAGAAAAAGCATTAGCTTTTGCTGACCATCTAAAGGAAGTGTTTATACCTCATCAAGATGCTAATAAATTTGTTCAACCTGAGTAAACGGATAATGATTCGTCCTTTAAGCCAATTAAGTTTAAGTTGAAAAGTGTAAAGAATACAATCAAAGAACATACAAGCCCGAAAAAGTCACCGGGATATGATCTTATTACGGGAAAAATTGATAAGAGAATTACCTGATTAATGTTCAAAAGTAATAACATTCATCTTCAACGCAATCATACAAATTTGTTATATACCACAGAAATGGAAAATTTCCGTTATCACAATGTTTCAGAAGCCCGGGAAAAATGTAACACATGTAACGTTATATCGACCAATAAGCATGCTTCCAACAATATCGAAGCTTTTCGAAAAATTGATACTAAGTAAACTTAGACCAGTATAAGAATAGCGTCAGGTTATACCAGACAATTAGTTTGGATTTCGAAGTCACATGAAACCATAGAGTAAGTACACAGGATTGTAAATATAATCTTTTGAGTAAAAGAAGGACTGTTCTACTGTTTTTCTGGATGTTGCACAAGCATTTGACAAAGTGTGGTATAAGAGCTTAATTTATAAAATTAAAAACCTATTGCCAATCAATTTTCACTTAGTTCTGAAAAACTATCTTCTTCGAAGACAATATATAGTAAAACAAAATGAATATCAATCACTGGCCTAAATGATATTAGAGCAGGTGTCCCTCAAGGCAGCGTCCTTGGACTATTAAAAAGGTAATAATATCAACATATGCTAATAATACGGCCATCTTAATGTCACACAAAAACTCTCACACTGCCTCAAGAGAATTGCAAAATCAACTGTGCAAAATTGGGCAATGGCTAAAAAACTGGCGAATAAAAGTGTACGAAAATAAATCGACTCACATCACGATCACTCTGAACAAATGGACGTGCCCACCAGTAAAATTAAATGGTTTAAATATCCCTCAACAAACAAAGATTAAATACTTAGGTTTACACCTTGACCGAAGGCCATATAGAAGCAAAGCGTAACCAAATAAAAATAAATTTTTCGAAAATACTGGCTAATAGGAAGAAAATCAAAAGTATCTTTATGCAATAAAGTTTTACTATACAAAGTGATAATTATGTCCATATGAACCTATGGAATTCAGTTGTGGGGATCTGCCAGCGCATCAAATAGAGAACTCCTGCAACGAACACAAGCTAAAATATTCGAAGTATTACAAACGCCCCATGGTTTATTCGAAACAGCAACATACACGATGACCTTGGTATTAAAACCATTAAAGAAACCATCGGAGAGTTAAGTACGAAATATTACTTAAAACTACAAGAGCATCCCAAGGAATTGGCCAGAGGTATACTAAAACAACCAAGGTACCGACGACTTAAAATGGTAGATCCACTTGCACTTACGGATCTTTAATTTAAATAATTTGAATATTCAAGGTTAATGCAAATAAAGAAATTGTGAACTCTAATATTAAGTATTAACAGTGGTTAAGACTTAAAAAATTGTTTAGCTTATAAGATTTGAATACTTCTTGTTAGTTTCTTTTGTAGAAAGATTCAAGAATAAAGCCATTGGCACCATTAAAATTTAGTTTAGGTTGAAGTTTTAAAAACTTTAGCCAGAGACATTCAAAGTTTCTTTAAAGCACTGATACGTCTATTTGTTACTAATTCGGTAATTGCGTAATGCTAAATTCCTAACCTATAAAAGTTGGCTTATTGTTGATGTGGCTGTATAAATGTCAAAAACAAGTAAAATATTAGGGCTCTATTCCATGCACTGATTTATTGAAAATGTGATAGAAAATAAATTGTATTAGAGTGATCGAGTTAGCGAGTTAATTTTTAAAATATAAAATCATTGATTATCACCTTTTCAGTAAATCAGTAAATCAGTGCATGGAATATAGCCCTTATTTGTGTGTAAATACAATCATGTTTATGTCTGATTAACATAGCAATTTTTTTTTACTTTCCACAGTTATATTATACAGAACAACCATGAAAATGACAAAAAAAAACTTGTTTAACTGCCATCCGCGAACTATATTATATACTCGGGTATATAAGTATACAAATTACTAAATAAATAATGCAAGAGTTAATAAAAAAAAACAATTTCTGGTGTTGTTAATGCGCGAACCTTAACACAGCTTGTGGCAATTTGAAATGATTTATAGATTTACTTCTTCTAGATACGTTATCAGAATCACAGGCTTTCCTGTACTTCGTCGTACATATGTATATACATAGAATATGTATGTTAGGATTTAATATTTAAAATTTGCGTATTTCGTTTTCATTTTTCTTATTTATTACTTTAATTTGCACGAACATTTATTATTTACATGTCTGATTGCGAAGCGCGAAAAAAACCAACGAATTGAACAAAGTACATAGGTTGTATTATCATTGTTCTCGTGAATGTTTATATAAAATATGTATGTATATAACAAAAATTAGGTCTAAAATGTGAAACAGCTTAAAGTTACGTTTGGCGTTGATAACAATGTAGAGTATATCTAGGGTTTATATTACAGGTGGTTGATTTATATATCTAGCTACGAATATATGTATAAACAAATATGTGTACGATACAGGTGCTAACCTTTGATTAATTTCATGTGTAACGATCGATATATTATAATCATAAATTACACACGCGCGTAATTTTATAACCGATTTTGCATCCTACTTTTTGCGAGTGGTATAATTATATATTCTGTCATCATTTATATGATCTCAGCTTCCAATTGACAAGTGTGTGTGTGTACACAACCTATCCCAATAATTTTATTTAAACATATAAATTATAATTTATTTTTATATTTTATTTTAGATTCAAAACCGTGCTTGCTATTTGTTTGCATACAGTAATCCCTCGAGATGCACGTGGGTTGCGTTAAAAATAAGAAATCAGCACTTGAAGTGCATCATGAAATATAATATAGTGTTTAGTTTTTAAAGTGATTTTGCACATGGATTGGTGCAAATAAACGAATTCTACTGTTGGTAGTAGCTACCACGAGATTCTGGAGTGAGACAAGTATATACATATATCTTTTATAAGATTTGAAAAAAGGGAACACATACATCTAAGGTGCAATCAATTTAAGCTCAATTCGTATTTTCTGATGAAGTGACATTTTTCTAATGGGTTAGTAAACATGCACAATTGCAGCACTTAGCTTAACGTTTTGATATGAGAATTCATAAATGTGCATTTAACATTTAGAGCGCTATGTCCAGCCCTAATATGCAAATAAAAAAGTATCGCATCTCCGTATTATGGTCGATGAAGAACAAGTATGTGCTTAGTGTATTTGGCTGCAAAGGTGGATATGAAGAATATGATTTATCGAATGGCTGCTAGGGTTAAATTTTATATTTATTTATTTCTCAAATCTAAAGTTTACAGGAATAGGTCACGTCTGAATTATTTCATGCTTGAAGTATTTAAGTATGTCACAAATATTTTGTTTAAGTTATTCAAGTGTTTCAGGTTTCAGGTTTTACTCTTATGATATCGTCACAAAAAAAAGTTCGGGTCGTTTGTTCTGCTAACCGTAAAAACTAATCAATTTCCCTTTTGTTCAGATAATTTGTTGTGGTATGTTTCCAAATCCTGAAGATTTGTAGGAAATTATTAGAAAATTCAAATTCACGAAACATGTCCAAAACGAAAATGGTTCGACTGTAACCGCCAAATACCACCGCGAATCCCAGTTACGTTTTTTTTACTTTAATATTTAATATGCACACAAATAAAAACCTCGCAAATCGTGGGTTTACTTTTATGTTCGAGTTCGAGTTCATATTATCTACATATGTGGATACATGTTATTAAAAATAAATTTTTTATTAAACTCAGTGCAAAGTAAAGAATATACTGTACACAAGAAAAGCAAATCACAAGAGAAAGGGTCATTGGCCATAATACTTGAGACTTGAGAGCGCGAATAGATAAGTTTAATGCTCAAGATATTATATATATAAAAAAAAACAAAACAATTCAACCGCCAAGTTGATATACATGCATACATATATACTCGTTTATACGGTTTAAAAATAAATTGTAATTGATTGACTTACGAAATATTTTATTGTTATCGCGATTACGAAGTGATTCGATTTATTATGATTGATGATCGGGCGTGTATTATACTATAGGGAAGTTGACCCAATATATTTTTGCAAACGATTGAATAGTTGGAATATACAAAGTACATGACTGCGATATGATATGTTATCGGAAATATTGTATACTGTTATTGTAAAAACGATAATAGTGATCTGGTTTGAAACGGTTCATTCTTTTTTGTTGTCTTATCTTTCGCGTTTGAATTTAGGTGCACGAAATACTCGTATGTGGTATTTTAATTTTAAAGGCTTTTTATGAGATATCTCTATTACTGATAGGAGAGTTTCTTTGGTGGTCAAGTACAATTTGACAATTATTGGCATTGACATTTTTTTTACCTTTTAACTTACCTTTTTTTTTCTAGGTACACTTGTACTGCTGCTATACAGTTACTCAAGACGTCAGTGCTTTAACGATGTAAGTATGTACCATTCACTTTACCGCATGAAACTCTTAAATCCATACATGAAACTGTTTTGTAGACACCTTGGACACCTTGTAATATTCCAACTAATCGGTGTTGGCAAGACGTTACAAAAACCATCACTCCCTTATATTTATGTTATAAAGGCAATATTTTTTTAGCTATCAAAACGGTAACCGGAGACACGCTTGCTTTTTGTAAACCAGGTTGAGAGAGAATTAAAAAGAATAACTCTAAATATGTAAGTTAGTATAACTATAATTGAACCTGCTAAAATAAATATAGTACATAATAGTTTTGAATTACCTATATAGTGTTCTGAATAGAAGAGGAGTAGATCAAAGTCAAACTGGTACCGAAATAGTCTAAAGAGACTTGGCTTACGGTATAAATCGTTTTTTAAATATGTAAGATTTAAATAGGTAGATCTTGCTTTCTTGCAAGGATCTTGAAATGATCTGGGAATATAATAGACACAGTTTGAATGGTATCTGAATTTAAAGTGATAACATTTTTAAACTCAGAACTAAGGCTAGCTTGTTCAGGAAATTGAGTGAAATTTGTCCTTAAATCGACCTTATTTGCATGGAAACTACTCATTAAGTATAATGAATTACTTCATTCTAAATATATCATTGTGTAGGTTCATCTTTAATCTCGATGCATCATTTTTTGTATTTTCACATTGTGGTCAACAGGAGGCGGGGGAGGGCGCGCCGTGAACCTCTAATTAGAGCGATTTAACATGCTAGCGAGAGAATGCATTAACTGATCGAACCAATTTTGGTGTTAAAATTTGCGTAAAGAATAGTGTGATTTAATTAAATTAAAATTAAAATAATTAATATCCACATTAATTATAATTAAGATAAAAAAAAATAATTTTCAAATTATACAGTCTGAATGTCTGTCTCTCTAATTGCCTAATTATTGCAATTATTTGTTTTCAAATGGAAGTTGGTATTACAATAATGCATACATTGAGGCGAATTACATAAAAATATGTGTGCAATTAAACAATATAAAGTAGTACATATTAATAGTAACAGATGTCACTTTACATCCTCAGTGTAGTTTTACTGAAATACAAGAATCGTTCTCTATGCCGCTTTTTATAACTATGACAGAAGAGTAGCCAATTTCAAAATTTCAAAAAAAAAACAAAAAAGGAACATAACCGCTGAGACCTTGCCCTTCATATCGTATTTCTCATACCATCGACCAATACTTAATCGTTTGTACACCGCCGATGGCGCGGTTGCTAGTAATAAATAAATCGATTTTAATAAATCCATACAGTTTATCATTTCTCACACTACATATTTGCGTTATCACGTATCACTACGGCCGTGCAGACGACACGGCCACCTCGTTTTTTTTTAGCTAAAATGAAAACATTTCCAGTATTTGACTATAAATTCCAGATTAGGATTCGGATTTTGGATCCAAATCTCCGAAAGAGAATAGGATAATTTAGTTCGTCATCCTTGTAGTATTTGTTTACTTTAAAACATCTGTGTGTGTACAGCTGCGAGTATTTAATGGTGTGTTATCACTGTAATAAATATTCAAATTAAAGCATATGCCGCCAATTGTCAGTGACCCAAGTAATTGTATTTGATTTTTTTTTGTAAACATATATGTGTTGTAATACACTTGCTTCTATTTTATTTATATTTACAACCATACGCAAACGTATTTGGCAGTTTTGATAAACCGTTTTTTACGAAATTTTACAGCGATACCAAATCAAATTTAGATAGTAACGAATTATTATATTTGTGCATAATTAATTATATTATTCTTTGTACAAGTCGTAACATGATTTTTGGTTCTGCGAACTGGCAAGAACAAGTCATTAAAATTTATTGAATTGCCCAACATTTTAAACTTCCAATAGAGCTAGTTACGACAACTAATAGGTCATAATTTCGGCTGCGGAACTTTAGTGTTATAACTTAGGTTATTAGTGTAGATGAATAAATGGTTGGCGATTAGAGTTTGTCGCCACTTATAGTTAGATTCATCATAAAATGTTCAAATCAGTTTGTTTCGAGTAGTGTATCTATCCTTTTTCTAATAGTGTGTTTATGGCTAATCACCAAAATGACAAAGGTGAACCTGACATACAACAAGATGATAGCGATAGTTTTTTTGGCTGCATAACTAGGTATACTCCAGATAGATTACTTTGAAAAGGGGAAAACGATAAACCTAAAATGTTGGAATCCTTGTTTGAAATTATGCCAGTATTTAAAGATATTTATTTATACTTGAAAATTTAATAATACTTGGTCACGGAATTCATTGGTCTCTGTCGAATATAGACTTAAAGAATGCGACGAAGGGTTTGAGAAAGTTATATCTAGAGCAAAATAAAATATTTAATCGGGAAATCCAGCTATTAGACGCGTTCAGTTTAATTATTATTAAAGAGGGGAATCATGAGGATCTAGCCGGCTCAATGAAAAATAATAAGGAAGAAACAATGCCTGTGTTGTATGTAATTGCCACCTTTGGAAAATGCCTGAAGAAGACTTTTGTTTTAAACACTACTAGCGACAAAAATACTTTACCATTTTGTAAGTCAAAAAAATTGACACATCCATTTTGGCAAATCTTCACTAACTGAATATCTTGATAAAGCTGACCAAATAATTATAGTTATATCTATAGCAGGCAATGAAGACAACCGAAGAATTTCTTTAAATTCAATTTTCGAGTAGTTACAAAATCCAATCTATTTTGGTCGACTTAACGTCGTGGCAAACATCGTGGCGGCGTTAAAAACGTTTCATATTCACCTTCGTTGTGGTTCCTTGGTTTCCGGTGTTTACTATCGGACGTTCCTTTATTGTTAACCACAGCTCGTTTACTATCGGACGTTCCTTTATTGTTCTTAGCAGCCATTTCGTTCGTTGTAATTGCGTTTAACACTATGCTTTATATCATTGTCTTCACAATAGGTTTGAAACAACTTACGCGTATAAGCGTATTAGGAAATGGTCCGAGCTGGTCGATATGCACTGTATTGAATGGTACCATATTTTTTGTTGTTGAACAAGTTTGTAATGACGCACAATCAGTTATCATCTCGACAAAGGCTAAGGCGTCCAATTCGTATGAATAGTATATCCTTTGGTTCACATTGGGTGGTCTATCTGATTAAATAGGCTACATGTCAACTTTTTTTATTACTGATTGGCTTGCAACAAAATTCCATCTAACCCTTGCAGTCAAGCAACGGTAACTACTTAATGTTATAAATTAGGGTATTATATTGCTTAACGTTGTGCGATTCCCTAATTTAGAATATAAACGCGGTACCGCTTCCAAAGGGATCTGTTTTTGATCTTCCGAGTATTTCTCTAATTCTCTAATTTTCCCATATCATCTAGATATACCATTATTTCCCCATTAGTCTCGTCAACTATTCAATTCATAATTTTCTGGAAAATAGCAGGGAATTAGGGAATTAACTTACCAAAATAACATCATTAGAAACTTATAATGTCCATCAGCAGTAACAAAAGCGGTTATGGGTATTGAATCTGGAGTATTCTAGACTCAGCGCTACCTATGGTAATATCCTGATGATAAATTCAAAACGGTGAAATAATTAGTTCCGAAAAAACGTTGAAGTAGATCTTCCATAATCGTTAAACGAGATCGGTCTTTCACCATTGTAGCGTTTCTCACATGCTATCCTCTTTTTTCTTTTTATTATTATTAATTTTCATTTAACATAACTATTCGATCATCTTTACTTGTTCACATCCACCATCACATTGTCGTTCTTTTCCAGTCCTTCTCTTTGTTATTTACATTGCAGGGTCGCACACTACAAAATATGATATTTATTTTTCTAGTGGAGGACATTTTTGTGTTCGTGGAGGATGGAGGCAATTTCTTACGAAAGGAGGACTATCCTCCACAAAGGAGGACGTGTGGTAAGCCTAGTTGTATGGGATGATCTTATCGTTCAAAACTGCATCAAAGCTGAGTTTGATATTCCTCTGACGATCTGATGTTGATATTCCAGAAACTGTTTCGATTAATTAAAATTACTGCTATATTTATATCGATCGAGTGATTAAACTGAAATAATTCAATGAACTTATACATCTGTTGGATACAAAAATATGTTAACACTGCAGCACTTGGTTTCTTTCGATGCCTAATTTTAATCTTTGCGAGAATCAAGTCGGACTAAACCTTTACTTTCATTATCCAAAACCCGTGATTTCGGTAAGATGTCTTTAAGCTTTTCTAGGACAACGATCGTTATAATTTTACCCAAACCATTTTAGTAGTTTAGCAAGTGCTACCGATATTTAGATTGAAATCAAAAAGTTAAGAAGTTATATTGACGAATGACGCAACAAAAATTTTAGACCCCAAAATATTAAAAAATTAAATATACAAAGCACTAGATTAAAATCATGACGTCAATATACTGATTCCGTTCAAAACATTTCCATCAACTACCGCTCCTGTTGAAATGATATTTTCACTCGTATTGAAAGAGTATATGTGATACACAAATTAAAATTTTCATTTATATCGCTACTCGAAACCACCCCGTTATACAATAAACTTTAAACCTAATTAAGATTTTTATTTCGTTCCAATTTCTTATGTTGTATTTTAAATATGTACTCGTATGTATTGTACTTATACATATGTTTATTAGGTTTTATCACAATAAATACGCGCAAAACCTGTTAAACTTGTGTGTTGTGTACGCGATGAATGCTTTAAAGTAAAGAATGGTTTATGTTCGTTACGAAATCTTGAAAAATGTTTATGTAAGCTCTTAAAGTTTCTTTCAATTGTATTTTAGTTGCATGTCTTAGTATGACTATCATCGTATATATTATATACAAGTAATATGAAAGTTTATTTATTTAGAATACAGAATATATAGTACATAAAACGTATGTAGCCCAAATTTATACAAAATTAAGATTATCATTTCAATTTTGCCCCTAAATTCAAAACTGTAAATTTTTGTTTTATTAGATAACGTGGTATACCCGTTATCGCATAAAAAATATTATAATACATGCATAAAAAAATATCACTTTCATTGCCACAGCTCTTACTAAAACCGCGGTATACCAAAATATGTAGACTTATACATCAATCATGTTAGATTTATTTATCGTATTTATTTATAAACCGTTCGTTCTTCACATAATTGTTATGAATTTATCATCGTAGTATACATTTTCTTTACGATAATTTTATTCGATATTGTATTGTTGTAGATATTGTACAATATAAAACCAAAGTAAAGATATATTATAGTCGTATATATGCGCGCTACTATTCAACATTTCACTTTCACTAAATCGCGCGAATCAATCAGCAGAAGAAAAATACAAAAAAAAAACTCTCGATTCTTTTCCCCATCACACGACATAAACATATAAACAGAGTTTTCCCTTTGGGGAGCTTCATTTTTGAACATTGTGTTGTGGCAATACTATAAAAATGTGACGTTATGTTTATGTTAACTATCGCACAAGCGCAACAACTCCAATTTATCTATTATAAGGTCTCTGTGTCGGTGTTATAACGCTGTAGTCGCTCTGTGTCGCTGTTATAACCTATACAATGAAAAATGGGTCAAAATTATAGTCGCTGATAAATAGACAACCAAGCAATGTATGCAAATTGAAAATAGATTGTCGTAATCTTCTAGATAACGAAATAATATCTTGTCGTTTGCTACTTTAAAGTGCAATCATCACCAATAGCGAATTAAGTCACACTCTTGAAAATGCAGGATCTTTTGAGAGAATATTAGGAACTTTTATCAAATGGATGGCACACAAAATAATTTGTTTGCATATTTTTGTTTTATTGGGAGATTTTGATTTTAATGGTAAAGGTTGTGGCTACTTTCTTTCGGTACAATCTGGCCGATGTATAGCTCTCTTTATTCCTTCATCAAGCTCCCTTGATGCTCTGAATGATTTATTAAAAATTGTGACTTAAAGACTAAAATATATAGGCCGTTCTTCTTTCTCGTCAGCATGAAGTGCTAAAGTGTTCCTAATTCATGGTAATGGGTAACAGTAGAACAATTCTTCTTGTTTTGGGTAAGTCCTGTTCATACTGTTTCATTTTTAACCATGTTATTGGTCATTTATTTAACATGAACTGTTTATAATACCTCCCAGCAAACATGAGTTTATCAGTTTTAATTTTTTTTTGTATGCAACCAAAATAAAACAAAAAAAAAAAAAAGAAACAAAAATACAGTTTTAAAAAAATGTAGTTACATCTCGTTCTTACTCATGCGTATTCCACGTTTGATTGGATATATGTAATGGTCGTGTAATGACATTTGAAATAAATACGCGAAACATGTTTCTTCCGTAAAATAAAATAAAAATATGTAAGTACAATTTAATTAGTTGAATCTTATTAAACAAGGTGGTTTTATTAAACCCAAACTAAAATAGAAATTTATTAGATCTTTTAGAAAGCCGAAAAAACACCAGCGATGGCGAAAATGAAAATTATCAAGAAAAAGGTTATGGATTATGGATGAACTGTAATAATATAATTAAGGACTCGAAATTAGAACGGAGTTTTGTAGCTGAACTAAAGGATAATTTGCATAAGAGAATTTTATTTCTTAAATATTAAATGTGACTAACTTTTATAACAATATTGAGCTTTATTTACTGAAAAAAATAACAATTAAAATATATATATATATATATATATATATATATATATATATATATATATATATATATATATAGAGAGAGAGAGAGAGAGAGAGAAAACGATAAAAAAACTACTTCAAAAGTAGGGCCGTCGAAGTAGTTTAAAAGTACTTTTTTATGTGTAATAGGATACGGTAGAATCACAGCATGATTTTCAAATAATAAGGGTAAAAGAGTAAGCTATATCCAAAAAAATTTTAAACGTGAATTTTTTTCCACAGACCTATCTTTTTTTAGTAGAAAAAAGTACTTTTACTACTTTTGCACCACATCTAGAAGTAGTTCTAGATGTGGTGCAAAAGTAGTAAAAGTACTTTTTCTCAACGAGCTGTTTTCCGGTTGCACTTCGATCTATTTTTCCAATTTCGTTCAACATTCGTCTTGTCATTGCATATTCTATTTATTACAGTTTTTCATTATGTTGTATTTGAAGTCGCTGGGCAACTTTTGCTTCTGCTGCTTTTACTTGATCCGCTTTAGTTACTTATTTCTGTTTGTTCCTGATTGTTGAAACCAGGTTAGACTGAAAGTTCATTGCCGGTTGTAGTAGTTATAACAATATGATTTGTGCTTTTGGTGTGCTGTTAGGAGCACTTTGCTTTTTATGGTTCCTCCATCCAACTGCCGTTGCATATTATTTTAATGACCCCTTTTGATTTTGGTTGGCACTTAAAGTAGCCATAATTATCTTTACATTCAACCATAAAACTTATAAAAATTGTGTATCGAGCACTCCTAATCATAAACTCTTTACAAATAGCAACAGCTATTCATAATATTGATATATCAAATCACATTCTAAATATTACTTACTGTCAATATTTCATTATTTTGTAATGCGATTTCGCGAGTATAACTATACAAAATTTAACCGCGAAACATTTATAATGCAGCAACAACCCCACGATATCGATTAATGATTTTGTTGTGTTAAACTTTTTTTTTTTTACTAACTCAATGTCGTTCGCTATTTCAACAACGAACATAAAATAAGAGTAACATATACCTACATAATTTAACATGTTGTAATTATGTAGAAAAAAATATTTTTAAGTTCTCATAAAGTAAAAAGTTTGTTATACATGCAATGTTTTATAAGAAATTTAGTGAGGCCATTTCTAAGACGAATATGTGAAATGTCTTTTATTCGGAGGGTTGATTTAAAATATTTGAAGCGACGAATTTATTTTTCTAATAGTTTGGAGGACGGTGGACGAGACAAAAGTCACTACAACTTTACCAAAAACGTCAAGCAAACAATTTCTTGGTTTTACAAAAAAACGATAGCAGCAAAAAATTAATCGCCCCAGGTGGGCCACTAAGATTTATCAAGCATACCTGAGAACTGAGGCTTATGCTTGAATAATGTACCATTTATTTAAGTAAAATATAATTCTTGTTTTGGATAGTAATTAGGCCTACATTATAGGAAGCCGTAATAAATCAAACTTAATTTAGCTTTAGCTCAAATGTTCAGAACATTTAAGCAAATATTGAAATGATGCGTCACATTTTTAATGAAGCTTTTAACTCAATGTCTCATTTTTTAATCTATAAATCCTTAACTCGACTTTGGCTATTGAGGGCTTCTGAAGGATCATGTAAGATCATGCTTCTGAAAGATCTCAATAAAAGTTAGACTACTTTTTTAGGGCTTTCCTCCTTAATGGTCTATGTATGATTGTCTCCGGCATTTTAATCTGTAACGATGCCCTGTAACGCCGTTGAAATAGCCGATGGAAATTTCATTTGGAATTTTCCTTCCTTCTATGAAGCTCCATGCGATCCTTCGAAGATCGATGTATTTCTTTCGGTATATTTTACGTCGAGTGCCGCTTTGTTCATACGTTGTACCTCAACATGAATATATTTTTGCTTCGTATTGAGGATTTACAAAAAATCTCTTCTACAATTATAATATAATTGAATAGGGGTCTTAGTTTTTGGGCACATAGAAGGGCAATCATAACAATATTTTGTATCTTTTGACAAGTAAAGAAAATCATATTTCGCAAAACATCTATTATGCGGTCTCTTAGTGTATCAGATGTCCTCAATTTATGTAATGGCGTTCCCGTTAAACTGTTGTTGTTGAATCGGGAATTATCTGTCAAAAAAATGTTATTTAAAAACGAAGGATGTCTTTTGGAAAATGTAAATACTAGTTAGTTATATATGTTGAGCTTATAGTAGCAGCTAGTACCTAGCACGTGATAAGAATTAAAATAATTTAATTGTGCTGTTTCTTCTGGAAAACATTATGTGTAGAAACATCATATAGAATATGATATTATTATGTATTTCTGTTAGCTTTTTTAACCTCAAAATTGAAACTTTTAAATTGTAAAGGTTTTTTGATGTTTATTGTGTATAAATATTTGAGTGATAATAAAAAAAACGGATCTGCGTGAATGAAATACAAAATTATCATTAGCAAATTAATAAAAATCGCAAAATATATAATATATGTACTTGTATAAAGGTATGTGCCTGTTCACATTACACATATGGATGTCATAAATAAATTTGCATATTAACAAAACACTAACCTATATGCATACAAAAAACAATATTCGAATAAAGTTTTGTGATGCGTGACATGTGAAATTTACGAGTGTTTAGAACCGTGTTCTGTTTACGGCAGTTTATTGATCGGAAAATACTTATAGGAGTGAAAATGATATTCAGTGGAATTTTATGACATTTTAATATATTAATACTTCACATTACGTATATTATTGCGTATAGTTTTGAAAACTATTCTAAATATTTTCTGATTATCTTATCATATAAACAGTGACCTTAATCCGATTCGCTCGTGAACTTGGCTTCAATAAAAATAATCTTCAATTAGATTTCGTTTGTTTGTAGCACATATATGTGTAATAGAGGGTGTCACAATAAAAGTAAAAATAGTTGGTTTCCAATCGACCGCCGCAAGTACTTATAAGTACTTAGTTGTGTAGCTTTGCTAAATTTTAACTACTCGTATAACTGATAATGCAAAATTGTAAAAGCAGTTACAAGAAGTTAAAATATAGCAAAGAGACACACCTAAGTACATATGTATAGGGTGGGCCATCTATCGGTTTAGATTTGAACCTCCGGTTATTTCGAATCTGGCAATACTTATGACATTCTATTCTGTCACAAAATTCAGTATATTATCTCCACTGAACGAAATTAATCGATTTACGCTTGAGCAACGTTGGGATTTATTGGAAATTTATTTTCAAAACAAAGACAATTGGTCGGAAGTTGCACGAAAATGCCAATTGGTTGGAAATTGCAAGATTTGGTCGCAGAGAAGGACCAACAGTTCCCGGTATACGCAAGTTTATTGTTACAGTTCGTGAAACTGGTTTCATTGTTGATGCGCCAAGACGTGAGCGTGCTCGTGCACTTGTACACGCGAAAATATCGAAACTGTGGCTGAGAGTGTGCGTGAAAATCCATCAACATCAACTCGCCATCGTTCTCAAGAATTGAACATTTCACGAATCAGTTTACGTCGAATTTCGATACCACACGTGGTATTACAGAAGCCAATGCACCCATCATGAGTGACTGTTTGGTGCGGCTTGTAGGACGGAGGCATCATTGGCCCATATTTCTTTGAAAATGAGGACGGTGCAACCATAACGGTCAATGGAGACACATATCGCACCATGATAACCGATCTTTTGCGCCCGCTCTTCATGGTGGTGATGTGAACTTCATGGTATTGTTGTTTGATTTCAACAGGATGGTGCAACTTGCCATACATCTCATGCCACAATCGATTATTGCGTCAAACGTTTGATAGCCGTTTAATTTGCCGAAATGGTGATGCCACCGCAGAGATACGACCCTATACACTCAAAAAAGTGCTCGAAAATTGGTTCGATGGCAGCGGCGGCAGCCATATGTATAAAATAATATTCCATCTCTAACCGGAACAACTGTACTTCACAACAAAAAAATAAATTTGGCAAACCATTTAACCAAGTAACATTTGCTTAGGTCAATAAAATGATAGGCTATCGTTATCCAGTCGACAAACTGCTAATGAGCTTTTATGGTAAAAAGGTGTTTGTCTTTGCTAATCTAACTAAATATGGCCTACAACAGTATTGAATATGCGATAGTCGACATCGGGTACCAAAGGTTGATCTTCAATAATTTTAGCTTGGCGAGTTTTATTCCAGTTGACACAGGATTTTAAGCCAAATGGCTAGCACTGTCTGACTCTCCAATATTTCATAAATTTAAAATGGGTTTGTTTTCTTAATAAGAACCTCTAAGATAAAAGCTAAGTAGTTGCTTTAACTATTTGTAAAGATCATGTGAGTGGACGCATTTAAACATTCTATGTAAGGACAGAATTCTATGGCAGTAAACATAGTAGCGATCGTGATCGAGCGTCAGTCAGGTAAAATATTTAATCTGTTTCCTTCGCTTTGGCACCATTGAATTAGACTAAATGAATGTTTGAATTCAAAACTTTTTTCTTATTTGGTATACCAGGTAATTTTTATCTCAGTTTGGCAGATAGGGGGTTTAATTCGAACTTATACTTATTTGTTTGACTTTATGCGATCTAAAGTATGCAATCCCATTTAAAATTAGCATATTTGTGGCTCCCATTCGGACATGCACACAGAAAAATATGAATGAAAGCAAAATCAAGAAACTCGCTTTATAGTAAACCGAAACAATTTTTTTAAAATTAAAGCGAAAATTCTTAAGATAAACATTTTAGTTTTATTTTAAAGCAGTAATAACTAAAATTAAAGCTAAGAAATTTTAATTAATCGTGATTCGCTTTAATTTTATAATCAAGAAAATCAAAATTTTATAACTAAACGATTATACTCAATGTGCAGCGATTTTCGTCTTTTTGTTAATTTTAAAGCGATCATCGTTTTCACAAAAGACCAAATATATTAACAATTAAACTAATCGTTTCATCCTTCTAAACTTCTTATTGTTTTATTTTTCTTGTCCTATATTCAGTTCTGTAAGAGAAATTAATCAAATCGGTTCGTTTTCCAATCAATCCCAAATTTTATAGTAATTAAAATTTTTATTAATTTGTATTTATAAAAATTAAATTTTAATATTGTTATTATATTATATTTATTATTTATTATTATTTAAAAAGTGAAAAAAAATATTGTACAAGTCAATTGTAAGTACCTGTGTTAAAAAGTTAAAAATAAAAATTTTCAATAATTTGGGAGATGAAAGTATAGAATTCTCACAACCATCTAACTTATCGAATCCAACCTAAGTGTACAAGGTTGTACCATTAGCTGATACCCCAAACCAATATTACATATAGTTGGTTATAATATGTATATAATTTGACTTAGAACTAATCAAATCCTCAATTTATTTATAATATATTACATGGTAAGTATTATTATATACAAAATTATGATTTAGGTTGCGGGTTATAAAAAATAAAAATGTACAGTTCAATTTTTTTTCATAAATATGTACAGTAGTTAGTGGCTTTCCAATCGGCCATGTCTTAAAATCGTCCTTGCTAAATGTTGACTACTCATAACTACTCCTACTATTCTGCAAGAGCAGCTACGAGTAAAGTTAAAATTTAGCAAAGACCTTACACCTAAGTACTTGCGGTGGTCTATTGGAAAGCATAACTAATTTTTAAAAATTGTTACGTGCTGCCTACAAGTGAAGTAGTTAAACCTTTTAAAAATGAGGGCCGAAATAACGAGAGCCAAATTTAAGTTGATAAAATAAAATTATTAAATATTTTCATGTCACTTTAGATTTTAAATATTATGAACAATAAAATTGGTTATACATATTTTGTATTGTAGAACTATTATTGAATGTAAAAATAAACTACGCCAATTTTAGCTCGTAAAAAATTATCTGCAAAATCATTTATTTAGTTGTAACCTCTAATTTTTATTTGTTAGTTTGATATAGATTTTGAATTTTTGCATCCATTGAAAAAAAAAAATCTCAACGAGTGGAAACGAATATTAATTACGTCCATTCAAAAAATAAAACTAAAACTATCCAAGATATTTCCACAAAAAGTCTTCTACAGCAAATGAAGGATGATGTTGCAAAAGGTAAAGTTAATTGTATAAACAACGTCTGCTATATTTATTCTAATATCCAAAAATAATTTTCAGATGAACGAGATAAAAGTACACTTTTAAGCATACATGCTTTGATAAAGCCATCAGCAAGGATCATCCATTCCAATAAAATATGGGAACCATCTATCAAAGATTCCCAAGATGGACAGTTTCAAATATATTAAACTTCATATAAATTAAGGCTTGCTAAATACACTGTCAAAGGTTTGAAAATGAATACGTTTTTGTGTGACATTAGGAATGTAGATAAAACCTTATGTTATGTTTATGTAGGTCGAAACATTTATTATGAAAGTAGAAATTTATTAAATGCCTTCAAAGGGTATACACTTTGCAGTAGAGGTCAAAGTAATATATATATATATATATATATATATATATATATATATATATATATATATATATATTTATATATATATATATATATATGACACTAACTATGTAGTATAGTAAAGATTGTGGGTAGGTTTGTTTGTCATTAATACTATTATTATAATGATAATTTTAAAAATTTTATTTACAAATTTTAGAAAATAGGATATATTTTATAATTAAAAAATATTTTAATGTAGATTATTTTAAATTAAAATAATATTTAATGTTGTAAATGTTAAATTTAGTATTTAAATGTAACAGAAAATGTATTACGTATATTTTAATTTAATTTTGTTGAAATAAAATATATAAATTAAATAAACCAAAATATTATAATTGTATTAATAAACCCTCAATTTGAATTGTGCTATATTGTGGTATATAAAACCAAGAACTTTTTGAGAAGCTTTTACATGGTCCAAAAACAAAATAAGTAAGCATGAAAGTAAAATTATTTCTTCTTCCACTAAAGCGAGCTCAGTTTTAGATTCAAAATTGAAAATTTCATCACGAAAATATGCAGCTTGGTTATAAAATTATCTGTTCTTCCACTTAAGCGAACGTAATTTCAAATTAAAATCAGCAAATTTTAACACAAAAAAATTCAGCTTTGTTATGAAGCTAAACATTTTAATTTAAAGCTAATTTAGTTTTAGCATAAAACATGATCGGCTCCTTTGAAAATATTCGATTTCTCATTTTAAAGCGACTGTATATTTAGAACAAAGAAACATAGTCTTTGCGATAAGCGAAAACGATTTTCAAGAATATTTCGCCATGCTATAAACTTATAGGCGATTTCTGTTAGTTATTAATCTTGTTACAAGATTCGTATCGTATCGGGTGAAAATAATGCCGAAAATTTCTTGTCTTTAAGCGAAAAATACTTATTTTTTTTCTGTGTGTGCTTTAGTTTAGATGCAAAACTAGACTAAATAAATAATAATGCGATCAAAATATGGGGCTGAATCAATATTGAAACAATTGATCGATCGCAAAAGTGTATAAGCTTAAGTTAATGTTGACACAGTTGCTCAGTTTGCTTAATCTGATTAAATATAAAACGATAAGCAATTTGTTTTTACAATATTTATCAAAAGATGAGCTTTGTTTGGCTTCACGTGATAGAATTTTTTTAGAGATATAAATCCGCAAGCGGCTCAATATAAAAAAGTAACTTGGAACCACCGTACCATATAGTGCTAACTAAAAGATCCCATATCACTCTCTAAGTCATCATAATGACCACGACTTTTGTGACTATTTAAAGGAGGCTTATCTCTCAAAAAAAATTATTCAATTAAAAGCTTTTTACGGCGTCGTTTTTGGATTATAAATACAAAAGGATATCTAGGCAATCGCAGGTTAAGTTTAATCTATTATCTGATATAAGGGTAAAATATGCATATCCATTTAACAGGGTCGGCGTAGGTTACTGAGGTCCATGAGACGTTAGCGATGCAATAAAACATTTAATAGTAGTCCGATAGTGCTGATTAATGCCTTATTCAAAAGCTGTCGATTTCAGTAAGAACGCTACTGTAAAATATCCAAATATTTTCATAAATTGTTTTTTGCATATAAGTTTGGCAAGGTGTATTACCCTTATTATGCCGAACCACAAAGATATAAAATAGATTCTAGATTATATCAGAATAGATCAAGGATCGGGATTTATAGAATATATCAGGAGGACAGTTTTTCAGTAAAACAGTCAAACATTCAACTAACGATATAGTGGTTGGCAAAATCATCTGTGAGACAAATTAAGCCCATCATGGATTCGAGACGAAAGTGATAAATTACAAATAAAGAGATTAAATCACGTAAGCTACACCATACATTTTCAATTCACCATCGACCAGATAAGGTCTGGTTAAACAACTGCAACATCAGGTTTGGAAACGCAGACATATGGAATACACTATGTACTCCTGGTACATCCGTAGCAGGAGATGTTGTGTTACCCATCAGGATATAATCCAAACTAATTGGTTATTAAATAGTCAAATAGAACAGGTTTCTTATGAACAGGAAAACAGTAAAAAGATTTTCTGTCAAAGTTTAAGTTCATCAACGAAACATCAAGTAACAGGAAAATAAAAGGTTATGCTTTAGGGAGATATTCCGCTATGCTCAATATATTTTGCTTCACCTTGTAAACCGCCTTTAGTATAAAACAAGTTTTTTAATAATCAATGAACTTTGATCTATGGTTGCGATACCTCTTTAATATATCGAACAAAAAATTGTTCCAAAAACAATGTCCCTTATGTAAATCCTTGTCAACCCTTTTTCGAATATATTCACAATATTTAGATGGAAAATCAATTTAAGAGCCGAAAAAACAAGAGAAAACTAATATTACATTTCGCCTGACCTGGCTTGAATTCAAATTTGAAATATGGCAAACAGAACCCCAAATGTGATTTTGTGGAGAATGAGTTGGATTATTGTAATATAAATTCGTATATACAGACTAATTTGATATAATAAAAATAAAATGCCATCAAATAAAAACCAAATCAAAATAATAAAAGACGGCTTCAATAAGCAACTGGTACATTATTTTGGTTTATATATCTGTATATAAATATGTATATATACAGGGTGAACCATTTAAATTGAGACAGGCAAAAAAACACTACATATGGTTTTAGAAAGCATTGATTAGTTCCAAGTATAAAAATAGCATGGTTTTCATGCATATTAAGAAATTGGTGGCCATTTAAGATTTTTAAATTATTATTGGAGTTGTTTTTCAAAGGGATGGGGTAAAGATTTTCCTAAAACTGTTACCACTGCAGAAAAAAACACGAACAAATACACCGAATATTAGACCGAGGTGAGTAAACCTTCAGTTTTTAGAATTTTTATGAGGTAAAAGCATATTCTTATAATATTGCTATTAAGCGATTTTACTTAAAGTAGATATAAGAATTTCTTCATAAGATCTCCTTTATAAGGAAGTTTTTTTTTTATGTTTTATTCAATTCAATCTTTTTTTTGTGATAGAAACAAAGAGTGTTAGAGATGGGTGAGCCAACTCTTTCACGATTATTTTTCACGTTATACTTACGCCAACGCCAACAATTTTAAGGCGGAAGATTACATTTTTCAATAATACTTATCCATCTGCACATTGTGTTGTTCCAGTAATCCTTTACTGAAGTGAGCAATGGTTCGGCTCATGAATTCTGCACTTGAACAGAGAGTCATAGTGGTGTTTCTCGTTCCACAATCAGGTGATGGAAAATTTCTTTTTTATATATGCCTCATTATAAGATTTAAAAAATTAAAAGTTAGAATTTTTACTGTTTTTTTTATCTGTTTTTTAAGCACGAAAAAACTAACACTTTTTTTGATTCTGATTCAAAATATTTTATTTTGTAAATAAATTTCGATCACTATGTGACCATTATCGATACATTTACTTTTTCTTACTAAACGCAAACTAATCAAAATTACAATAAAAAATATATAAAATATATATAATTTTTAAAAAAAAATTTTTTTGAACAAATTATTTTGTACAAAAAATAAAAAAATATTTCAACTAACATACACAGAACACATTTGTTTTGCATGCCTATGTACCTAACACGGAAAATTCAGGTTTACACAATATTACATAATGGACGGCTCAATAGCAATCAACGTTTTTTAAAAATACTACACATTTTAAATAAGGGCGAGAACACTTGTCCCATGTCAGAATACATAAGTTCATCTTGTTGATTTTGTATAAAAATTGACTCCAAGATATCCATTTTTCGATTATTACTGCATTCCTTTAGCAGTTTTAAATTGGCTATGTTAAACGTTTGTCCATTTAACAACATATGATTCATGTGGTTTTTTTGTCATTGTGGCCTTAAGATGTTCTCCAAACCTTGTTTTTAGACAATTCATTGTTCTACCAATATATTTAAATTCATAGCCAGGCTCATTGCATATGATTTCATAAATAACCGATTTATATAAGTTTCCAATTTGGTCTTTTGTGGATGACGTTAACATACGAATATGTGACACTAACCCTATTTTTTTGCCCTTTGATTCCCTTTTGGTGAGTTGTAGCTTTTTGAAATCTCTGTCTGTTTTTCATTCTTCGCAAAATTTGATCAATCCAAGGCATTCCATAGCCGTTTTTGTCTGCCATTCCATAAATCCTGGCTAATTCCATCTGGTAGTCATCATAAGATAAAGGTATGTTTATAAGACGAAAAATCATGCAGTTAAATGCGGCTTTCTTATGTTGCATGGTGTGGTTTGAACAGGACGTGATATATCGACCAGTGGTTGTTGGTTTACGATATACCTTGAACTTGATGAAATCATCCATACCTTTCGATAATTTTAAATCCAAGAAAGGTAACTCGCCGTTCACCTCTTCTTCTACAGTGAATTGTATTTATTCATGTTTGGAATTAATAAAGGACAGCGTGTTTTTAACCGGCCTACGATTAATAATACAGATAACATCATGGACATATCGATACCAAACCCGAGGAAAAAGCTTAGAAACACTCAATTCCTTTTCTAAATAGCACATAAACAAATTTGCAACAAAACTTGAGATAGGGTTCCCCATAGCTACACCTTGGTTTTTTAAATAATAATTTTCCCTAAATTTTACAAAATTCTGGTCTATGCAAATTTTGGTCAGTTGTATATACATTGATTTTTGGTCTCGAGATATTCTCTTTGAGGAGCCAACCTTCAAGATATAGCAGTGATTTTTCCTTCTGAATACTCAGATATAACGAAACTACATCAAACGAAACCAGAATTTCATTTCTTCTTATTTTGATCTTGTTTAGTTTCTCTGTTAATTCGATCGAATTTCTAATATCAAAACCATCAGGCGGTGGAATTTTCCTAAATTCGTTTAGTAACCATTTTGCGATTTTAGATGTGGGCACATTGATATTTGATGCAATTGGTCGCATTTTGTTGCCGGGTTTATGCGTCTTAGGTAATGCATAGAGTTTAGGAACTTTCGGGTTGCTTACTTTGAAACGAAATGGTATGCTTCTATAGTTTAAGATTCTTGAAGCATTCTTAGTTGCGTCCAACACTTGCTTACACATGACATTTAAGGGTGATTTCCTACATAACACATATCCACCCTCTCTAAGCATTTGTAAAACTCTGTTGTCATAATCCACTCGGTCCATTATTATTATCGCGTTATTTTTATCCGTTTTTTTAAAGATGATGTCCTTTTCAGCACTTAACTGCTTAAGGATTTTGCCTACATTTGAAGTCTGAATATTGTATTTTAGAAAAACTCCGTTTTTTATCACATTTTGAACTTCTGATCTTATCACATTTTTGACATCAATTGGAGCTAATTTTATTCCCACTTCAATGTCCGACACAATATCTAATAGTGGTAACTTATCACTCATTATAGCAAAATTTAAACCATTATTAAGAAACTGGTACAATTTTAAAGTGGTATAAGGTGATTATAATATTACCACTCAGTGTTAAAAGTTCCACTACTTTTATAATTAATAAATAAATATATTTTTTGTAACTAAATATGTTAAGTTTGACATTGAATTTAGCCAAAAACTTTCCTATTTAAATATTTGCGACTAAAATGTGACAAAAGTAAATTTTATGCGTTAACTCATAGTATAAGAATGTAGTGCCTAGTTACTTTCATATTTCTACCATATACATAAACATTCTCGGCACTTTTCTAATTCTAATAGATGATGACTGAAATAACATTTTAAGCAAAACTGCACTGAAGTTAAATTCCCAAAGAAAAACTACAGTGTATAAGACGCGGTAAGAGACGATTATATTATCTTTTATATTATCGTTTTTTTTTCAATTATTTATTAATCCATACTTCAATTTCTGCACCCGGTATAAATACCAAATTTGTTGACTGAATTTTTTCATAATCAACGAATAAATACTCCCCCTTCATAATAATATATAAGAACCACGCAGGCTCCCATAAAATACAGGAATATTTGTGGACATATTTCGTTTTATTGATTTGAAAAAAAAAAACACAGGGTTAGTCTGATAAAACAGCAACTCTTTTTTTTCAAAAATGGTTAGAGATGCAAAAGGAAATACCAGTTATAAGGTTTGTTAGATAGAAGAAAGCACTTTATACTTTTGAGGCATCCTGTCCTTAATTTCTAATAAGCTTAACCACTTTTGTATTCAAATACTTTGTCCAACATTCTATTATTATTGATATATTTAAATATACTTAACAGATCAACATAATCACATATGTTTGGGTTAATATTTTAGTCAATATAAGCTAGTCCTTTTTATTGGGGTAAATATCCAAACAGATGAAATCTGTTAGCTTCTGTTATTCTGTTATCTGTTATTCTGATTTATTTGCTTTACATTCTTTAAACTACTATGCACATTTTTATTATTTATTTAATTTAATTTTTTTTGGTAGTGATTTACAAATACTCTCATTTTGATTGTAAATATTTCAGAAAACTACAACTGTATTGAAATGATGAAGGCAATATATCAAAAACCAGTATAATCCAAAAGCAAGACATTTTCCGGATGAACCAAAAAAATCATCAGAAATATTTTTATATCAGCCAGTGAGATGATAAGCTGTTATGTCAAAGCACAAACAAAATACACCATTTGTGCCTTAAACATACGAAACAGAAAATGCACTAGTAACAAAACACTGGGTAGTACTTAAACTCAAAGAAAGCTTGCAGCAGGCTAATGAACAGAGATATCACATATTGTTGGGAAGTAAGGCTAAAGAGAAAAGTATTTTGATCACTTGAGATGAAGTCGCATCCCACTGAGAGTTTAGATAGCAGATTGCTATTGTGGATAGAGTCTATTAGAAATAGACTTTATGAAGGCATATGTTTGTATCATAATTGTTGGAAGAGCAGTTCCGCTACATTTCATGTCTATTTATGTAGCACGATACAGAGAAATGAAAGGACGAAATTGGTAAACTAAAGAATTAATACCGGGACATAGTGGGCAATTCGTTCCAGTTTCAAGAAAATTACTGTTGAACTCTTCAGTTCTGTAAACTAGAGATGTAGACAACCCGAAGAGGACAAGTCGTTTCTATTCTGGAGAGCCATCATCGCTGAAAGTGACGCATCTGTCATTTGGCAGTTATCTTCTTCGTCCAGAGATCACTACACCATCTGTTTAGGATCAGACCACAGAACGTCACCATACTCCATCGTACTCATTGTTTTTATACTTCATTAACGATATAAAGGATCTCGTGGGTAAAGAGTACACACAAACAATTATTCAGATATTTCGTGCACATTCATATAATTCGCTACAACTTTATGTACACTGTACAATTAGTGTACACTGTACATGAGATGGCAATTAATTTTTAACAAAATTATTACGACTCCTCATCAGGATGAAACTGATCTTTGCTTCGCACACACACACCCGCGCATCTGAATAGTTTAATAACAACGCCGTCGTTCTTAGAATATTATAAGTGCAATCACCGTTGCGTTTGGGGCCATTTATTAAGCGCATAACTCTTCTCTTACATGCTATCAGCCATTTTGCATACTCATACGGCAGAGTACCAACAGGTTTGATAAACATCGCGTACAGCTTCAGCCTGTTGGCATTTGCAAGATGTTCTGACCTTAGCGGAAGACGGACAGCATATTCAAAGCATGGTTGTCAGCGGCAAAATGTGTTTTTATTTCCCCTCCCACACAATTTTCATGAGTGATAAAGAATCCGAGATATTCTCAGGTAATGTCAGGTATTCTCAGACATCGCAAAGCATACCATAAGCTATCCCGAGGGATTAAGTCATAGGCTTGCTGGAAATCCAAGAATACCTGATGGACGTCACGAGATGCTTTGTAATATTCAGAGAGTCATCCTCAGTAAGAAATTTTGCGCTTCTCTATAGGCTAAATAATGTTGCCCGACAGCAAAACAACACCTTTCTGCAAACATTTTTCGGTTTAATTTAGACTATACCTGGACGCCTGGGAGGGACTGACAGCCGAAGTTTCCAATACTTCCCATGAATCATTCACATCATTAGAACGGTGATTGGATTCCTTAATGCTATTGCTAACAAGATTTTGATATGGTGTTTTTTCATCTTTATTTATCAAACCTTCACAGTTGAAATGTAAGGTTCATTTTCCTGTGATCACTGACTTGTATACGAAAACTGCCATATTAACTTTGTAATGACCAATTCATTATCACTGCCTGCAAATTGCCTGCCAAAAAAAATACTTTTTCTTGGCTGATATAGTGCCAGCAAACGCGCTTGATTTTCACAGTGACCATATATTCCACATATCAATTTTAAACCGCGTATCAGTAAACGTAAGCGGGGATCGTATTAAATTTCAGTGGTCTTCAGTTCTTTTCTGTTGATTTTTTTAACAGTTTAAGTAAAGACCATGGTGGTATTCTATGGATAATATGCTCGAGTAAAAATACGTTACAAGCCCTGCCGGTGCTCCCCAAACAAAGGGCCAATTTTATTATTTTAAATATTGCTAAAATAGGGATATAATATTTTTCATCTTTGACAATTTGTAAAAGCGCAACGGTAACAAATTTTAAAAATCCGTATAGTACAATTTTTTGCCTAAAACTGCATTTCCTATCAAATCCTGCAATATATTATCGGCGCTATGTTACTAAATAAGTTGACCTGTATTCTAGACCATACGATTTAGATACAGAAGTTTGGTGGGGAAAGTTAGTTAATTAATAGAAAGTTAAATATTTGGTTCAAGTCGAGATAAAACTGTAACAAAACATTTAATGGATGAAGTTAAACAATAGAAATGTGAAATTATAAACCAGATTAGCTATAAAGTAGCCAAAAATATGATCTAACAGTACATATTACATAAATTAAAAGTGATTTATTGAGTATATTGTGGGAATTAATCATAATCCAGTGATATAGGGATCTTAATAGGCACGACCATATTTTTTTTATATCCTAACTATTTATTTCCGAAAAGAAGGTGGTGTATGATTTTTTTAAATTAAGGGCCTCACCCTGTTTTCCAATATATAGATATATAATTGAATGCTTACCACTACATGCACAAAATATGTTAACTATTGTAGTTTTTAATACGATCTTCTGTTGAGTAAATGTCCTCCATCACACCATCACTATCATTGCACAATGTACATCACTACATACATGTACATCACTACATACACAGCACACACGTTTCACTCATATCATATTTTATACAACAACAAATCATTATTCACAATACTATTAACAACAACAAAATATTTTTTTTGTTCGTTTGACTACAACTATTCGAACGTAAATTATTTTTATTTAAGTTTTGAATAAATTAAAACAAATTTTGTTTCGGTTATTTTTGGGGGGTAAACAAAAACGCAAACGAATATTCACCAACCAAACAAATAAATAATAAAACAACAATAATGTAAATCGCGATTTACTAAAAATTGCAAATTAAAAAAGTTCGTGACTTTTGTAAAAAAATAATTGTTTTGTTTAATTTGTTTATAACTTTTAGTTGATAAATGAATGTCTTACGAAAAACTTTATGATGGTAAATTATTAGGAACCACAAACAAGGCGCAAAATATCAACAGTATACATGCCGTTATCCTGTACTATAAAAATATGACGCGTTAACAACTTTGTAATGATGATGTGATGATGGTTGATGCTGCTAAAACCTTCTTTTGGTTTTATTATTTTTTTTTTGTTTTTAAATTATTAACAAGGCTCTAAATTTTATCGTGGTTTTTATTGCGTTTAATCATGTACGTCACACTAACGCGATATAAACCAAACCAAAAAAATTTTATAAACACGGTTAATATACAAAAATTTGCGTGACTTGCGTATTGAAGGGCTCGTCACAAAATAAAATTGTTATGAGTTTTTTTTTGTGCGGAAGTTTTCCTATATTCATTCAAGATAAAAATAATAAGAAAAAAAAAGTATCAGTGTATTTTTAGAAAAATTTACAAGTGGGTGAAAATTATGTAGGGGAAATTTTAATTAATTACGGTAGAGAAATTAAAATGATTTGATCAATCATTATAGTTATAACTTATATTGTTCAGTCGAATATTTCCAAAATCCAGAAAATACATGATGGATAGTCCATCAAAACTGTGAAGTTTACGCCATAAATGGAAAATTTCCAAAATCCAGAGAATACATGATGGTTAGCCCATCAAAACTGTGAAGTTTTCGCCATAAATCGAAAATTTCCATATTCCAGAAAAAACATGATGGTTAGCCCATCAAAACAGTGAAGTTTATGCCATAAATCGAAAATTTCCAAAATCCATAAAATACATGATGGTTAGCTCATCAAAACTGTGAAGTTTACGCCATAAATCGAAAATTTTCAAAATCCAGAAAATACATCATAGTTAGCCCATCTAAACTGTGAAGTTTACGCCATAAATCGAAAATTTCCAAAATCCAGGAAATACATGATGGTTAGCCCATCAAAACTGTGAAGTTTACGCCATAAATCGAATATTTCCAAATTCCAAAAAACACATGAAGGTTAGCCCATCAAAACTGTGAAGTTTACGCCATAAATCGAAAATTTCCAAAATTAAGAAAATACATGATGATTAGCCCATCAAAACTGTGAAGTTTACGCCATAAATCGAAAATTTCTGAATTCCAGAAAATACATGATGGTTAGCCCATCGAAACTGTGAAGTTTACGACATAAATCGAAAAATTCCAAAATCCAGATAATACATGATGATTAGCCCATCAAAACTGTGAAGTTTACGCCATAAATCAAATATTTCCAAAATTCAGAAAACACATGATGGTTAGCCCATCAAAACTGTGAAGTTTTCGCCACATATCGAATTTTTCCAAAATCCAGAAAATACATGATGATTAGCCCATCAAAAATGTGAAGTTTACGCCATTAATCGAAAATTTCCAAATTCTATAAAATACATGCCCATCACAACCGTGAAGTTTACGCCATTAATCGAAAATTTCCAAAATTCAGATAATACATGATGATTAGCTCATCAAAACTGTGAAGTTTTCGCCATGAATCGAAAATTTCCAAATTCCAGAAAACACATGATGGTTAGCCCATGAAAATTGTGAAGTTTACGCCATAAATCGAAAATTTCCAAATTTCAAAAAATACATGGTGATTAGCTCATCAAAACTGTGAAGTTTTCGCCATGAATCGAAAATTTCCAAATTCCAGAAAACACATGATGGTTAGCCCATCAAAACTGTGAAGTTTACGCCATAAATCGAAAATTTCCAAATCTCAAAAAATACATGATGGTTAGCCCATCAAAACTGTGAAGTTTATGCAATAAATCGAAAATTTCCAAAAGCCTGAAAATACATGATGGTTAGCTCATCAAAACTGTGAAGTTTACGCCATAAATCGAAAATTTCCAAAATCCAGAAAATACATGATGATTAGCTCATCAAAACTGTGAAGTTTTCGCCATGAATCGAAAATTTCCAAATTCCAGAAAACACATGATGGTTAGCCCATCAAAACTGTGAAGTTTACGCCATTAATCGAAAATTTCCAAAATCCAGATAATACATGATGGTTAGCCCATCAAAACTGTGAAGTTTTCGCCACATATCGAATTTTTCCAAAATCCAGAAAATACATGATGATTAGCCCATCAAAAATGTGAAGTTTACGCCATAAATCGAAAATTTCCAAATTCTATAAAATACATGCCCATCACAACCGTGAAGTTTACGCCATTAATCGAAAATTTCCAAAATTCAGATAATACATGATGATTAGCTCATCAAAACTGTGAAGTTTTCGCCATGAATCGAAAATTTCCAAATTCCAGAAAACACATGATGGTTAGCCCATGAAAATTGTGAAGTTTACGCCATAAATCGAAAATTTCCAAATTTCAAAAAATACATGGTGATTAGCTCATCAAAACTGTGAAGTTTTCGCCATGAATCGAAAATTTCCAAATTCCAGAAAACACATGATGGTTAGCCCATCAAAACTGTGAAGTTTACGCCATAAATCGAAAATTTCCAAATCTCAAAAAATACATGATGGTTAGCCCATCAAAACTGTGAAGTTTATGCAATAAATCGAAAATTTCCAAAATCCTGAAAATACATGATGGTTAGCTCATCAAAACTGTGAAGTTTACGCCATAAATCGAAAATTTCCAAAATCCAGAAAAAACATAATGGTTAGCCCATCAAAACTGTGAAGTTTACGCCATTAATCGAAAATTTCCAAAATCCAGATAATACATGATGGTTAGCCCATCAAAACTGTGAAGTTTTCGCCACATATCGAATTTTTCCAAAATCCAGAAAATACATGATGATTAGCCCATCAAAAATGTGAAGTTTACGCCATTAATCGAAAATTTCCAAATTCTATAAAATACATGCCCATCACAACCGTGAAGTTTACGCCATTAATCGAAAATTTCCAAAATTCAGATAATACATGATGATTAGCCCATCAAAACTGTGAAGTTTACGCCATAAATCGAAAATTTCCAAAATCCAGAAAATACATGATGATTAGCTCATCAAAACTGTGAAGTTTTCGCCATGAATCGAAAATTTCCAAATTCCAGAAAACACATGATGGTTAGCCCATCAAAACTGTGAAGTTTACGCCATAAATCGAAAATTTCCAAATTCCAGAAAACACATGAAGGTTAGCCCATCAAAACTGTGAAGTTTACGCCATAAATCGAAAATTTCCAAAATCCAGAAAATACATGATGGTTAGCCCATGAAAATTGTGAAGTTTACGCCATAAATCGAAAATTTCCAAATTTCAAAAAATACATGGTGATTAGCTCATCAAAACTGTGAAGTTTTCGCCATGAATCGAAAATTTCCAAATTCCAGAAAACACATGATGGTTAGCCCATCAAAACTGTGAAGTTTACGCCATAAATCGAAAATTTCCAAAATCCAGAAAATACATGATGGTTAGCCCATGAAAATTGTGAAGTTTACGCCATAAATCGAAAATTTCCAAATTTCAAAAAATACATGGTGATTAGCTCATCAAAACTGTGAAGTATTCGCCATGAATCGAAAATTTCCAAATTCCAGAACACACATGATGGTTAGCCCGTCAAAACTGTGAAGTTTACGCCATAAATCGAAAATTTCCAAATTCCAAAAAATACATGATGGTTAGCCCATCAAAACTGTGAAGTTTATGCAATAAATCGAAAATTTCCAAAATCCTGAAAATACATGATGGTTATTAGCTCATCAAAACTGTGAAGTTTACGCCATAAATCGAAAATTCCCAAAATCCAGAAAAAACATGATGGTTAGCCCATCAAAACTGTGAAGTTTTCGCCATAAATCGAAAATTTCCAAAATCCAGAAAACACATGATGGTTAGCCCATCAAAACTGTGAAGTTTACGCCATTAATCGAAAATTTCCAAAATCCAGAAAATACATGATGATTAGCTCATCAAAACTGTGAAGTTTTCGCCATGAATCGAATATTTCCAAAATCCAGAAAATACATGATGGTTAGTACATCAAAACTGTGAAGTTTTCGCCATAAATCGAATATTTCCAAAATCCAGAAAATACATGATGGTTAGCCCATGAAAATTGTGAAGTTTACGCCATAAATCGAAAATTTCCAAATTTCAAAAAATACATGGTGATTATCTCATCAAAACTGTGAAGTTTTCGCCATGAATCGAAAATTTCCAAATTCCAGAAAACACATGATGGTTAGCCCATCAAAACTGTGAAGTTTACGCCATAAATCGAAAATTTCCAAAATCCAGAAAACACATGATGGTTAGCCCATCAAAACTGTGAAGTTTACGCCATTAATCGAAAATTTCCAAAATCCAGAAAATACATGATGATTAGCTCATCAAAACTGTGAAGTTTTCGCCACATATCGAATTTTTCCAAAATCCAGAAAATACATGATGATTAGCCCATCAAAAATGTGAAGTTTACGCCATAAATCGAAAATTTCCAAATTCTATAAAATACTTGCCCATCACAACCGTGAAGTTTACGCCATTAATCGAAAATTTCCAAAATTCAGATAATACATGATGGTTAGCCCATGAAAATTGTGAAGTTTACGCCATAAATCGAAAATTTCCAAATTTCAAAAAATACATGGTGATTAGCTCATCAAAACTGTGAAGTTTTCACCATGAATCGAAAATTTCCAAATTCCAGAAAACACATGATGGATAGCCCATCAAAACTGTGAAGTTTACGCCATAAATCGAAAATTTCCAAATCTCAAAAAATACATGAAAAATACAATGCTAACTGTGAAGTTAGCCCATCAAAACTGTGAAGTTTATGCAATAAATCGAAAATTTCCAAAATCCTGAAAATACATGATGGTTAGCTCATCAAAACTGTGAAGTTTACGCCATAAATCGAAAATTTCCAAAATCCAGAAAAAACATAATGGTTAGCCCATCAAAACTGTGAAGTTTACGCCATTAATCGAAAATTTCCAAAATCCAGATAATACATGATGGTTAGCCCATCAAAACTGTGAAGTTTTCGCCACATATCGAATTTTTCCAAAATCCAGAAAATACATGATGATTAGCCCATCAAAAATGTGAAGTTTACGCCATTAATCGAAAATTTCCAAATTCTATAAAATACATGCCCATCACAACCGTGAAGTTTACGCCATTAATCGAAAATTTCCAAAATTCAGATAATACATGATGATTAGCTCATCAAAACTGTGAAGTTTTCGCCATGAATCGAAAATTTCCAAATTCCAGAAAACACATGATGGTTAGCCCATCAAAACTGTGAAGTTTACGCCATAAATCGAAAATTTCCAAATTCCAGAAAACACATGAAGGTTAGCCCATCAAAACTGTGAAGTTTACGCCATAAATCGAAAATTTCCAAAATCCAGAAAATACATGATGGTTAGCCCATGAAAATTGTGAAGTTTACGCCATAAATCGAAAATTTCCAAATTTCAAAAAATACATGGTGATTAGCTCATCAAAACTGTGAAGTTTTCGCCATGAATCGAAAATTTCCAAATTCCAGAAAACACATGATGGTTAGCCCATCAAAACTGTGAAGTTTACGCCATAAATCGAAAATTTCCAAAATCCAGAAAATACATGATGGTTAGCCCATGAAAATTGTGAAGTTTACGCCATAAATCGAAAATTTCCAAATTTCAAAAAATACATGGTGATTAGCTCATCAAAACTGTGAAGTTTTCGCCATAAATCGAAAATTTCCAAAATCCAGAAAACACATGATGGTTAGCCCATCAAAACTGTGAAGTTTACGCAATAAATCGAATATTTCCAAAATCCAGAAAATACATGATGATTAGCCCATCAAAAATGTGAAGTTTACGCCATTAATCGAAAATTTCCAAATTCTATAAAATACATGCCCATCACAACTGTGAAGTTTACGCCATTAATCGAAAATTTCCAAAATTCAGATAATACATGATGGTTAGCCCATCAAAACTG
Source organism: Tipula confusa (assembly GCA_963556175.1). Classification (NCBI taxonomy): domain Eukaryota; kingdom Metazoa; phylum Arthropoda; class Insecta; order Diptera; family Tipulidae; genus Tipula; species Tipula confusa. Next base: position 218,503,764 of record OY744476.1, read on the forward strand.
TGAAGTTTTCGCCATAAATCGAAAATTTCCAAAATCCAGAAAACACATGATGGTTAGCCCATCAAAACTGTGAAGTTTACGCCATTAATCGAAAATTTCCAAAATCCAGAAAATACATGATGGTTAGCCTATCAAAACTGTGAAGTTTATGCCATAAATCGAATATTTCCAAAATCCAGAAAATACATGACGGTTAGCCTATCAATACTATGAAGTTTACGCCATAAATCGAAAATTTCCAAATTCCAGAAAAACGTGATGGTTGGCCCATCAAAATTGTGAAGTTTACGCCATTAATCGAAAATTTCCAATATCCAGAAAATACATGATGGTTAGCCCATCAAAACTGTAAAGTTTACGCCATAAATCGAAAATTTCCAAAATTCAGAAAAAACGTGATGGTTAGTCCATCAAAACTGTGAAGTTTACGCCATTAATCGAAAATTTCCAAAATCCAGAAAAAACATGATGGTTAGCCCATTAAAACTGTGAAGTTTACGCCATAAACCGAAAATTTCCAAATTCCAGAATATACATGATGGTTAGCCTATCAAAACTGTGAAGTTTATGCCATAAATCGAATATTTCCAAAATCCAGAAAATACATGATGGTTAGCCCATCAAATCTGTGAAGTTTACGCCATTAACCGAAAATTTCGAAAATCCAGAAAATACATGATGGTTAGCCCATCAAAACTATGAAGTTTACGCCATAAATCGAAAATTTCCAAAATCCAGAAAATAGGTGATGGTTAGCCCATCAAAACTGCGAAGTTTATGCCATAAACGAAAATTTCCAAAATCCAGAAAAAACATGATGGTTAGCGCATCAAAACTGTGAAGTTTACGCCATTAATCGAACATTTCCAAAATCCAGAAAATACATGATGGTTAGCCCATCAAAACTGTGTAGTTTACGCCATAAATCGAAAATTTCCAAAATCCAGAAAATACATGATGATTAGCCCATCAAAACTGTGAAGTTTTCGCCATAAATCGAATATTTCCAAATTCCAGAAAACACATGATGGTTAGTCCATCAAAACTGTGAAGTTTACGCCATAAATCGAAAATTTCCAAAATCCAGAAAACACATGATGGTTAGCCCATCAAAACTGTGAAGTTTACACCATAAATCGAAAATTTCCAAAATCCAGAAAACACATAATGGTTAGCCCATCAAAACAGTGAAGTTTACGCCATAAATCGAAAATTTCTAAATTCCAGAAAAACCATGATGGTTAGCCCATCAAAACTGTGAAGTTTACGCCATAAATCGAAAATTTCCAAAATCCAGAAAATACATGATGGCTGGCCTATCAAAACTGTGAAGTTTACGCCATAAATCGAAAATTTCCAAAATCCAGAAAATACAAGATAGTTAGCCCTTCAAAACTGTAAAGTTTACGTCATAAATCGAAAATTTCCAAAATCCAGAAAATACATGATGGCTGGCCCATCAAAACTATGAAGTTTACGCCATAAATCGAAAATTTCCAAAATCCAGAAAATAGGTGATGGTTAGCCCATCAAAACTGCGAAGTTTACGCCATTAATCGAAAATTTCCAAAATCCAGAAAATACATGATGGTTAGCCCATCAAAAACTGTGAAGTTTACGCCATAAATCGAAAATTTCCAAAATCCAGAAAATACATGATGGTTAGCCCATCGAAACTGAGAAGTTTACGCCATAAATCGAATTTTTTCAAAATCCAGAAAATACATGATGGTTAGTCCATCAAAACTGTGAAGTTTACGCCATAAATCGAATATTTCCAAAATCCAGAAAATACGTGATGATTAGCTCATCAAAACTGTGAAGTTTTCGCCATAAATCGAATATTTCCAAAATCCAGAAAATACATGATGGTTAGCCCATCAAAACTGTGAAGTTTACGCCATTAACCAAAAATTTCCAAAATCCAGAAAATACGTGATGATTAGCTCATCAAAACTGTGAAGTTTTCGCCATAAATCGAATATTTCCAAAATCCAGAAAATACATGATGGTTAGCCCATAAAAACTGTAAAGTTTACGCCATAAATCGAAAATTTCCAAAATCCAGAAAATACATGATGGTTAGCCCATCAAAACTGTGAAGTTTTCGCCATAAATCGAATATTTCCAAAATCCAGAAAATACATGATGGTTAGCCCATCAAAACTGTGAAGTTTACGCCATTAACCAAAAATTTCCAAAATCCAGAAAATACATGATGGTTAGCCCATCAAAACTGTAAAGTTTACGCCAAAATCCAGAAAATACATGATGGTTAGCCCATCAAAACTGTGAAGTTTTCGCCATAAATCGAATATTTCCAAAATCCAGAAAATACATGATGGTTAGCCCATAAAAACTGTAAAGTTTACGCCATAAATCGAAAATTTCCAAAATCCAGAAAATACATGATGGTTAGCCCATCAAAACTGTGAAGTTTTCGCCATAAATCGAATATTTCCAAAATCCAGAAAATACATGATGGTTAGCCCATCAAAATGTGAAGTTTACGCCATTAACCAAAAATTTCCAAAATCCAGAAAATACATGATGGTTAGCCCATCAAAACTGTAAAGTTTACGCCAAAATCCAGAAAATACATGATGGTTAGCCCATCAAAACTGTGAAGTTTTCGCCATAAATCGAATATTTCCAAAATCCAGAAAATACGTGATGATTAGCTCATCAAAACTGTGAAGTTTTCGCCATAAATCGAATATTTCCAAAATCCAGAAAATACATGATGGTTAGCCCATCAAAACTGTGAAGTTTACGCCATTAACCAAAAATTTCCAAAATCCAGAAAATACGTGATGATTAGCTCATCAAAACTGTGAAGTTTTCGCCATAAATCGAATATTTCCAAAATCCAGAAAATACATGATGGTTAGCCCATAAAAACTGTAAAGTTTACGCCATAAATCGAAAATTTCCAAAATCCAGAAAATACATGATGGTTAGCCCATCAAAACTGTGAAGTTTTCGCCATAAATCGAAAATTTCCAAAATCCAGAAAATACATGATGGTTAGCCCATCAAAACTGTGAAGTTTTCGCCATAAATCGAATATTTCCAAAATCCAGAAAATACATGATGGTTAGCCCATCAAAATGTGAAGTTTACGCCATTAACCAAAAATTTCCAAAATCCAGAAAATACATGATGGTTAGCCCATAAAAACTGAGAAGTTTACGCCATAAATCGAATTTTTTCAAAATCCAGAAAATACATGATGGTTAGTCCATCAAAACTGTGAAGTTTACGCCATTAATCGAAAATTTCCAAAATACAGAAAATACGTGATGGTTAGCGCATCAAAACTGTGAAGTTTACGCCATAAATTTTCGATTTATGGCGAAAACTTCACAGTTTTGATGGGATAACCATCATGTATTTTCTGGATTTTGGAAATTTTCGATTATTGGCGTAAACTTCACAATTATAGTGGGCTCCATCAATTATTTTTTTTAAGTTTTCGATTTATGGCGTAATCTTATTGGTTGATGGTCATATTTGGAATTGTATTTTGACATTTCTTAGTAACAGCATAAACTAAGGTATTGATTAGCTTACCATCATGTTTTTCTGGATTAAATTTATATGGATATCCGATTTAGGGCGTAAGTTGATTTGCAATGGATCTGTTTTGTCGATCCAGCAAATTACAAATTACTTTAAAATTTATATATTTATGTACTTATTTCATGTGCTTAGGATTTTCATCTCTATAAAAACATTAAGATTATTGGAGAGCAATAAGCTGATACCAAATGTTTGAAGGAAAAACTGTTAAATTAATCTAGTTTTAATTAATCTAGTTCCAAGCGTTAAAAAACGTATTATTCTTCGACGACAAGTAAAATTTAGTATGATAAACTTCTAAGATAATTCCCGTTTGAATGTGCCCACGTGTTGGTTGTTCTTAAAACTGTCCGCATCACATAATTGTGTTGTTAAATCAGGCAACCCCCATTCAAACTAATAATACTGTTCATATTCTGCTCAATCACCCTTTAATATTTTCATTAAATAGTAATGGCACATGCGTCCTTGTTGCACGTTTTTCCTCTTTGGTAGGGAAAATCATATACATATACACAGACACATACAGACACAAAAACTTCAATTTCGCTCTATATGTTTTCGTTATACATTACATTCAGTCTACGTTTAGGGGTGCAGTAAAAATAAATAAAATCAAATATTTGAGAAAAAAAATTAGTATTATACATTTTATTAGTAAGAAAATTAATTTTCCACAAAAAAAATATTAAATTTAATAGTTTTGTGTACAAAAAAGTTTTTTTTTCGGTTTTTTATTACGTTAATTATAAAAAATGGTTTCATACAGTGTTTTCTAATAAAAAAAAATTATGAAAATTGATGGTGAAAATTAGTAATTAAAAAATAGTTTTAAGTTATAGTTCTGAGGTTGAATAAAGGAATTAAAAAAAAAAAATTTAAAAAAGAAGCAAATTCGTTGCACTTACAAAGTGTAAATGAACATTTTAACAATATTAAAGTGGATTTATTGCTGTTCGTACTGTGATCACAGGTAATGTGAATATTGTGACGGATGAAAATTTTTCTGTGTACCTACAAATCGGCAATGGTTTTAAAAATCCAAAAAAAAAAAATTAAGCTAATTTTTGTGACCATAAAATTATTTTTTTGGTGTTGATCATGGTGGTGGTTTTGTGGTGGTGAAAAATTATAAATATATACATAAATTGGAAAAATCAATAGGAAAATGAAAAACAAAAACTTTTCAAAAAAGACCAATTTTCTTTCCAATGTTATCCCAATGCTTTTCGTCTTGTTGTTCTTGTAAAATGTGTATAGTTTCCATCATTTTGTTGGTTTTTCGGAATTTCCTTTTTTTATTTTAGTTTTCCACAAAATTTGAAAATTAAAATTGTTAATTGGATTTAATATCGATGTGTTTGTAGTACGTATATTTATTCCAATAAATAAGAATTCATTGTGGTTAAGGCATGTTGTAGCTAATAAACTATGTACCTTCAATCACTATACGATATTTGTCCCATAAAATGTGTTGGTGTGTGTGTGTGGTCCTAAGATCATTGCTAAGGTCATTAAAATCAGATAGTTGAGGTTAAAAAATGAAAAAAAACTCTTGTGGTGATATGATAGGATAATGTTTGCGGTGGATGCGGTTAAAGTATAAAAATTGTCGCTACTGGCAAATTATAGACAATTTATTGAGGTTGTATATAGGGCGTCCTGTTGAACATATAAAATTTATAAAATTAATCTGCCACCATATTATGGAAGTTAATTTATTTTGCTCGTATGCCATTTCTCTTAAGAATACACAATTCAACTGTGTCAAATGTGTAGCAACAAATTGTTTTGTTAGCAATCCAATTATAGCCGTATATCGTGTTTTGCTTCACTACAGCGATGAGTTTAGGATAAATTCAATCTTTCATATGGAATTAGTGTGTGCAAATTGGAAAATTTATACTTTACTTGGTTCTGTATCTAACTCTATCTCTATAATTCTTATTATATACCTATATGAAAAGAGAACAATTCGAAGTCGGTAAGAGAAGAGAAAATTGCATAATATACTCATGTAGATATGGATGGATACGTTAACAAATCGTATCGATTTAGTAATTTCCACGCGAGCAAATTTTTCATGCTTACTCAGAAATCGCACTCGAAACATACAACAATCACCAATTTCACATCAATGTAAATATCATGGGTCAGCGCGCCGTATATTACTTGTTCTTGTGGAATTTGAGTTAAGTTTTTCGTTTTTTGATTTGACAAAGACAACGACATTCGTGCATGTATGTACATATGTAGATTGTCAATTATATTTTGTACATTATTTAGAACAAATGCTTTAAATATTTGATGGGTATAGTATATTGAAATTGAAATTTTTGTTTGATTTGAGAATATATGCTTATTGACGTTTTAATATTGATTTGTAAAGTTCAAGGGTCGTATATACGACAAGTAGCAAGCATATTAGCCTTTTTAGCTTAAAAACACTTAGTTTAACGTTTGAACTTCTCATAATGCACTATAATACTAGTAACATTAGAAATCAAAACAACATCTTCAATCTAAAAATGTTTCTGTGAAAATGTGCTGATTACCTACCAGGACCCATCACATTTCAATATATTTAGCACACAATACGATAAAAAGATATAGTCTCTGGATTAGTGTAATGTATATATTTTTTGTAGCCAAATTGATACTGACCTTGAAGATCTACGGCTTCAATTGTAAATTGGTGATGTGTGGACTTCATATACGAATTTTATTGCAAAATATATTTTAAAGCATGCGGTACCGGTCGTATAGCAATGGTTAAGATATTTGATTAGCATGCGCAGTTCCGATTTCGATACTTGCCGTTGATCAAAATTTATAAATAATTTCATCTTGCACCGGTGGTTGTTTAAACGAAATTGTCACAGCAAAGGACTTTAAGGACCTTTGTATCATAGTTAGTGAGCTATATTTTGCTAGCTTTAAAATATGTAATTGTTACAGAGTTAATCTGCTGAGAAAAACCTTTTTCCGCCAAACTATTTACTAATATCCAGAAACTGGCGAATATGTGCGGTTCAATAAGTTCGTATAATTTTTTCGTTTACCTTTTTCCTTTTATCAATGTAATCAAACGATTTCCTTGTTCGACAAATGTTGCTTTCTTAAGTACTGATTTACCCGGAGATAGCCAATATTTTCACTGTTCCTTGGTCTTCGGTGTTCAGTAATGGGCCATAGGGAGGATATAGGTTAAACGTTCCTTTTTTTAAGCAACCACGGCACTCAATGCTCGATATGCAAATATTTACCATATACTCACTACATCTGATTTTCCTAATTGTTGAAAAACTCTAGTAATTCCAATCTGCAAGACGAATTTAGCCTATGAAAGATTTGCGACCTATTAGTATTCTGTTTGGTCTGTCTAAAGTATTTCAAAGAGTTATTCGCCATATGAAAATAGAATAGAAGATCTTGAAAATATTAACAATGGGCAAATGGAAACCGCTTGCTACTGAATTCGATGAAATTTAAATTTGTTTTATGTGCTCTGCATAATTTTAAATACCATAGAAGTAACCTTAGTGCAATTAAAAATAATGACTAATAGTGGTTATGACGGTGATCTTTGATAACCACTATTTTGTTATTTAATTACACCACACTATGAATGTCTATAGAGTAGTAGTTAGGATGCTGTATAAACACTGTAACTTGTTTTTAATTTTATTGTACAATAAGTATATATTATTATTATTTATGATACACTGATTGGTTATTTCACACGTGTTAATTTACTAATGAAAGGTAACTATTACCATCAACGATGTTGTTCCCGCGAGAGGACTGAATGTAATGTTGTAAAAATGATTATCAAAATTAGCAAAATAAATTTTATTATGTTGGTACCTATATATTTGTGTTCGATTGATTTCTATTGAAATTATAGATGTCCCTATAGGCGGTAAGAATATTTGACATATCTTAGTCACACTAAAATATTCTTACCCCTACAGTACTCCCCATCGAATAATTTCCCTCTAAGGAAATCTTATGAAGAAAAACGTACTTTTTTGTAAGATTTTGAATCCAAATCGATTGAGCATAATATTCCAAAGGCTGGCTTTAATATGTCTATAGAAATGCTATGTTTCTTGCCCTTGATAAATATTATGAAGTGTTTGCGGAGCCGTTTTATGACTCTGTACGGACCTTCATATGGAGGAGTCAAACCAGTACGAACTTTATCTACCCTCACGAAAACAAAATCACAGTTATCCAATGATTTGGGGATAAATATGTCAGTTGGTTTTGATTGACGTGTAGATGTAGGTATGAGGTTTTGCTTAGCTGATCGAAGATGGTCGATGAAGAGGATTTTCGATAAAGAACTCATCGGGTAGTTTAATTGTCTGACCGTAGACAAGTTCATCTGGTGAGCATTTTAGATCTTCTTTTACTGCTGCTCTAATACCGAGTAAAATAATTGGAATTTCAGAGTTCGAATGTATTGTGTTACATCTAGCCATAAGAGCAGATTTGAGTTGTCGATGGAAACGCTCGACCAAACCATTAGATTGGAGATGATAGGAAGTTGTGCGAATTCGATGTAAGCCCTTGGATTCAAATTGACTTTTTATATAAGCTGGAACCCCAAATCTGGATATGTAATTGTGAACAAATGTTGTGGCAATGGTTGTTGCAGACATATCTTTTATGCAATATGCTTCAGGCCATCGAGTAAAGCGGTCGACACAAGTGAAAAGATAGTTGTATCCATTAGATGGAGGTAGAGGTCCTACGATATCCAAATGGATGTGTTCAAATCGACCTGTTTGAATATCAAATCTTCCATGTAGTGATTTTGTATGTCTCTGTATCTTGCATTTTTGGCATGATACACAAGATTTTGTCCACCGGGTTGTGTCTTGATTTATATTAGGCCAAAAATATCGAGATGTAATCGATTTACGTGTAGCACGGATTCCTTGATGCGTTCCCGAAAAAATTTCTAAGCCAGGTAACTTAAAAAGTTCTAGTTTCATGGTGGAACTAGTGTGACATAAGGAACCAGAAAGTAAATTCTAAGTTCTAGGTCTGCTTTTTGTGACTTAGCGATTCTGTTGTAGTCGAAGTGAGTCTCGACTGCGGCATTTTCATGGTCGGTTGTTCGTGATAGTGTATCAGCAACCACATTGTCTTTGCCGTGAATGTATTGACTATCCGTGGTAAATTGAGATATGAAGTCCATATAACGTGATTGTCGTGGATTTCTTTCAGTTGTTGATTGCTCTTGACAGCGGTTTATGGTCGGTATAAATTGTGAAGTCCCGACTTTCAATAAAATATCGAAATTTTTTAATAGCACGGTAGATAGCTAATAATTCCCTTTCGAATGCCGAATATTTCTTTTCAGCGTCCGATAATTTCTTTGAGAAAAGCCCTAGTGGCTCCCAACATCCTCCACAAAACTGTTGTAAAACGGTGCCTATAGCCGTGTTTGTTGCGTCAGTTGTGATACTGAATTTTGTGTCATTCAGAGGATGGGTTAAAAGTGTTATGTTAGCCATATTGGTGCTAGTACTTCTGCTAACTTTGGTATAAATCGGTAATAGTAGTTCACCATGTCGACAAGTTGCTGAATTCGTTTAATTGAATTAGGAGCAGGGAATTCTGTAATTGAATTAATTCGTTCTTCTGACGGCAGAATACCATTCGGAGTAATTTTGTGGCTGAGAAAGTCAAGATTGCTTACACCAAAATTATTACCCGCTTAATATGCCGCTTAATATGGCGTAGTACTTCAGATGGTCTTTGGTCGCCTATTTCTGTTTTATCGAACATTGATTTTAACCGCCGCTCTTCTGATGGTAAGTTAATTTCTAAAAAAGCCATTTTTAAATTTTCGTATTTGTTGTTCAATTGATTTCTATTAAAATTATAGATGTCCCTATAGGCGGTAGAAATATTTGACTTATCTTAGTCACACTAAAATATTCTTACCACTACAAACTTACCCTGAAAGATGTTCTGCAGTGCTTCAACCAAAACCAATCAACTAAAATAATGTCAGGTAAAACTTTATTAATGCCTCATTTCAGGCATTAATAAAGTTTTGATTTGTCTCCGTTTTATTCACAATTTGCCACGACGAACTCATATGACAGAGTATTCGTTTTCTGGTTTACAAATTTAAAACTTTTTTGAATATTAAAATTTGCGTTATGATACATAAGGCCATCATAATCAGTTAGCCAGATTACTTGTGCAAATTTTATTTTGGAAGTAGTGACCGCGTATGCGGTTTGCTATTGCCTAATAATCATACTAGGGTCATGAACGATTTCTTTTTTGGGCATCACCGTGTATAATAGATCAGCAGTTTTGGTGTCGATTTTTAAAAAACTTTTTTCGAAGTTTCTAGGATTTCAACTAAAATTCTTATATGAGTTTAAATGTTGGAAAAATGAAACTATCTGACAAAGCTGTAAGAACATTTTTCCATGGCCTACTTAAATCCGTTTAAGATTACAGGTTCGTTTTAAATATCTATCAGCTCATTAATTGTTTCAGCCATGCTTTCTGTCCTGGCTATGATGGTTTGTCTTCATGAATTCTGCACTCCAATAATGGTCCATAGTTGTGCTTATCGTCATCACCGATCGCGATAAAGTGATGAAAAATTATTTTTACATTCCTCCTCTCGTTGGGGTTTGAATCTGGTACCTTCTGACCCAAACACTCCACACAGATGTAAAACCTATTCAAATAATGAGGAAAATTATTTTTAGTAACATTTATAGAAATCCTGTAGCAATAATCATACTTACCTCGAAAGCTGACGATCAAGATATCCACCAAATGAATTAACCCACTTGTTCAAGTTTCGATCAAACATCGGAGCGCATTCATAAATTTGTAATGTCCATCCGAATTTTTCTGCAATAAAATTTTTATGAAAGATTTTCAATATTTTGCGGCAATATAGATACTGATCTCAAGAGCTAAACATTAGAATAGCAGCCGCCCGAATAGTTTATTCGAAGTTTCATGCAAACAAATATCAATATGCATTTTTACACTATATTCTATCGCTTGACGGGCAATCAGACTCTCTTCATTAAACTAATTACTTCTAGCCACTCTCTAAGACTCTCGAAGGATAATGTCGGGAGAATTTAATAATACCATGTGAAAGCCTGATAAAACAAATACCTCTATAATTACTGTGCCAAACGCGTCGTGATCGCATAGCATAAATCAAACGACGGACATGCTCTACATTTTTATATGTACATCAGTATTATGATCAGTACATTTACCATAAATGTGATTTTAATCGCTTTAGAACAATGTATGGCCTGACATTTTATTTATTTTTGCTAAACTTGACCTTACACACTTTAAGTCTACACACACACACATATATATACTTTGTACACCTCAATTTATTTTAAATTTCCCGTATGTTTGTGTTAAATGTCCTTGATGTTTTAGAAAAAAAAGGTCGCCCGTCGTTCCCGCCTTATACTACTTTCGTAAATATTTCTGTACGTTTCTGTAAATTCCCCAAACTTCCTTTCATTCCTTTCATTTTTATTTGCACCCATGGACGATTTTAAAATGTATTTAAGGGATGTATACATCCTCATCCTCCCCGTTCCATAAAATTATGCTGTATGGTAAGAGTATGAGTATTATGGAGCGGAGTACGAGAATAACCAAATCGATTAATATTTTTTTTTCACTTTTCACTTTGTATATACAAATTTTCCACCCCATCGTTTGATTTTGTTTTGTTTATGGAGGGAAACAACCTTCTAATAAAAGCATAGTTTTTCTTTTAACTTTTCCAACTTTTTCAGTTTTACAAAAAAAAAAATTCTAATTATTATCGTAATAATAAAGCAATATTATAAGATCATCAGCCAAAAAGGTCACTAAAATTACATGGAGAATGGATACTTATATAAAAATTAGAGAGGTAATTAATGAAGAAGTTCTCAAAACTACCCTTAGGAGTTCAGAGACATTATGTACTGTATATGTTGATGTATGAAGTACTTTTTACGAGAATATGGAAATTAAAGCTGTAGGTCAAATATAGATGTGGTTTGAGGTACATAACATATGTAATTGGGACAAAATCTAGCAGAACACAGTGTGATCTGTACAACTTTAAGCACGTCGAAAATCATTTTGGGAATCATTCAAAGTTGGTCCGATTTTGATGAGTGATACTTTAATTTAAAGCTCTCGGTATCAGCATAAATGCTGCATTGAAATATGCATATATTTTCATAAATTATTTTAGAGCCCAAAAATCAAGCAAGGGGTTAGCCCACAAAATTACGAAAATCCATAAATTAGGCAATAAAACACGTAACAGTGGTTCGATTTTGATGAGTGATACTTTAATTTAAAGCTCTCAGTCTCAGCATAATTACTGCACTGCATTAATTATATTTGTTTCCTATGGTTTATAGTAATTTCAATAGAAATTTCAAATCCTTAATTTTCTTAGGACGCATGTATTTTTTAAACGGTTAAGCATCTAAAGACAATAATCTTTTCTGGGGCTGAACCTCACCCAACTCTTTCGCGGTTATTTGAACGTCCTACTTTACGCCAACGAAAGCCAAATCGTGGACGCACGAATACAGGTTCGCGATTTTGAATATCCATCTGCGCAATGTATTGCTCCATGCCAGCCTGTACTGATATGAAGGATGGTTCGGCCCATGGACTCTGCACTCCAACAGGGAGTCACAATTGCGTTCATTGTCATCAACGATCGTAATCAGGTGATGAAAACTCCCTTTTGCAACCTTCCCCTGTCGGGATTCGAATCCGGTACCTCCTGTCCCAAACATCGCAGCTTAACCACTGCGCCACTTGCTCGGTATCCAAAAACTTTGAATTGTTTTTAATAAAATTATTTTAAAATATTATGTGCACCTGAAAGCATGTGCAACATAAAAGCTTCAACTTGATCCTTTCAAGATTAGTTCCATTACACTGGATTTATGGAATCAAAGGGCTGATACAAAAAACTGACAGATTTAATTGCCAAATTATAAGTAAAAATGATAAGCAGGAATCTGCATGAAATACCGTTCTAATCTGTCAAACGGACTAATTACTTTTGGCAGACGCAAACTAATCCGTTCAACCACACATGTACAAAATATAAACAACGAAATAAGAGAGAGAGGAAATATACCAATGCAATTTTGCCATGTTAACACAAATTTTGGACGTCCAGACAAACTTATTTTGCTTCAGTATTCTTTGCTATTTCGGGTCGAGAGTACAGTCTTATATTTAAACCACTACGGATTAAAGGGAAATATGTGCTTTGGAAAAATTAAATAATTCTCCAGATAATTATTTTATGTTTGGTATCCATTTCACATTTATGAGTAGCTCACATTAAAATAATTAATAATGGTATAAAGTGTAAGATTATGTCTATACACATATAAGTCAACATCATCGGTCACAAGATGAGACATAAAACCTAAAATTAAGAATTTAATTACCCATTTTAATTGTGTATAGCTATCTGGGCAAAAGTTATGTTTAATGACATGATATTGATTAAGTTTTTTTATTATTTATTTTCGACTGCTACTCAACTCTACACTTTATCATCATAATGGTTATCATCATCATTATCATCATCATCGTCATCACTATCCCAAATATTTATGTACTAAAAACACCGAACACGGGTAGTTTATGTAAGTGGAAATGTATCTAAATAAATGAAAATCTATTATTAATTTACTCACTGCCATGATACGGAATACAGTACCAACAACAACACAAAAAAAAAAACATTTCTGAAGTGAAAACTTTACCGCATATGTTGAGTGTGGTGGCGGCGATGGGAGAGTAAAAAAATATATATTTTAGCATCGTCATTTTGAGGCAAACAGAATTTTTATTATTTAAGTATCCGCAACCATTTGAAATACGCATTGTATCTCTCTCTCTCTCTTTCTCTTGCCTGTCTGTCCACTCATTCAAAGTCAAAATTTTAGTTAACATAAATGAAATCAAAACCTCATCTAATGGAATTTTATTTTGGTGCGTTGGTAGAAAAGCTGGAATTACATGATTGGTCGGATTTATATTAAGAGCGGAATTGATTTGTAGTAACTGTAATGATATGGTCATGATATTGGAAGGCTTCAGTTTCCTGTCTGATATTACTATTGCATTTACATTTACATTTTTTTATGGAATTACTTTTATTTCGCACGAATACAGTTGGCTTTAAGATACTAAGCAATGCTCGCGTACTGTATTCTTTCCCAATTTAATTAAATCGTCCAACAAAACTGTAAAGTGTATTCCAAAAGAATGTCAAATATATGCTAAAAACCGAAAATCCAGAAAATTCATAATAGATAGCCTAATAAAACTGTCAAAGTTATGCCATAAATCGAACTTTTTCCATTTTTTCACATTGCAGAACCTAAATAGTACGAAAGATAACCTCTCTTTATAGTAGGATCTAGAAATAAAACTAATAGGAATAAACTTTAGGCTGAGACATCAAATTTGTGATAAAAAAAGTTAATTATTTATTGAGGAAGAATAATTCACCGATTTTAAAGTTTTAAGATTTGTCGAAATTTAACATAAGGGCCAAATGTAGAGGAGCAATGGATGTTTACTTTTGGTAGATTAGCAGGGGGCATGGGTTTTGGAGAGCACCGTAATGATTAAGACCTTACCATAGACGTAAGATACAGAGACGAAGTCATCCCAAATTAACATCAAAAAAGGCTTTATTATTTTTCAAGACATTTGCCACTAAAAACACTCTTGTCCTTGTGCTCGAATAAATTAGTTAATCCGAAATTTTTCATTCGCTTGATCTGCTTTTTCAGGCGTTGAAATTGAAATACGGGAATAACTGTCACTAATGTTTGTGTAGTGGAATTAATCAGCCTATGTTCTACTAGAAATTGACGTTACCTGTGTAAACTACCACGTTAAGTATATACTTAGTTGATCTAAAATTGATCTACTGTGGTGTTGATTGACTTTGATCTACTGCTGGGGAAGTGTTCTTTACAATAATGAAACACTAGCAAATTCCCTTGACTTGCGATAAACAAAATATGGCTCGGTCATTGGAGAGCAGGTGGCAAAAAGCGTCAAAAGTTATTCAGTTATAATGTCGCCTTAGAAGTGGATGGTACTCTATACAGGTTCTGAGAAATCGAGAGCATTTCAACAATTAGAGATCTCACAGAGACAGGGCAGCATCGTCAAATATATTATTTAGCGTCGTAGTTTAAGAATCCGGGAAATTCATATAGAAACACTCGGTCAAAGGGACACTTTGGTTCCAACTTTTTTATAATTAAAATTAAGGAATATTTTGTCAAAATGACTTTATTGGTTTTAAATTTTCGGAAATCGATCACGAACAGTAAATTGAAGAAGCCTAGATAAAGCAACAGCTGAAGATGAAACCGTCAAAGTACATATTTGACGAAGTGAGCATTACTGTCAGAATAAATCAATTTTTTTGAAAATTGAAACATTGGAGTAGTTGGTATACCTATCACCATCCGAATAAAAATATTTTTTGGCTACTAGAGCTAAAGTGAAATGATCCGGCCTAATTTAACTCCGTAAAGTTCTTAAAAACCGAGTTTAATGATACCGAGACATCATTAATGATACCATCACATAGTTGGGCTTTGAGAATCTGCAGTAAAAGTGCCCATCACTAAGGTTAAGTAAAATTAACGATGTAAGTTATTACTTCCTTATGCCAAAATAAGGCAATGATAGAAATAAAGCGTTTCTGTGCATTTTGTGATGATGAACTCGATATTTTAACATATGATAATTTTTTAGTTACGAGAAATTTAAGCGAAATTTTAAAATTTGACTAATCGGCATTGGCTATTTTTGGACAAAATTAAGCAACATTTTTCGGTAGCAAAGTGATTATTTAACCGTTTTACAATACCAAGACCGAAAGAATATAAAATGCAATAAAATCATAGTAGTTGAAGAATTGTTTATGAGAATTTTTTTACATCCTGGAAGCTTGGAAGGATCACTAATGATGAAGAACGTGATGTTGTTGTCATCGACGTTTTTAGGCATCACAACTAATATCAAACTAACCAGTAATCAAATTCTGCATCGAAAAACTAATATGGTTTTTGGGTAAAGAATCCAAATTTTTAAAGGATTGGGATATTTAACATCTACCACTCACACCATTTAAACTCTAAAGTTGTATGCAACAACCATTTCTAATAGCATCAAACTGTGGGCAGAAATTATTAAATGAAAATAATTGGCTGCTTTGAGCTATACCAAAAAATTTAATTTTCCCAAGTTACTACTCAGATCTAAATATCTGCTTCCACAGAACTGAATGACAATTTGTCAAAGAAATTTTTAATCGTTATCATATGTTTGATTAAAAACTGAGCCAACTATTATTATCTCAAAAATATTGAAATAATCCTGAAGAACGGGATTAGCGAAATCAATTGAACCAAACGAACATGAATCATTTCTTTGAACACACCAACTGGGAATAGGACTTAAATAGCGCAGGAGCGTTTCTATAAATGTAAATTATCCACACTGTAAAATTTGTTGAACTGAAATAGAAATATGTCCCAAAGGATATTTTTAAACTTAAATAGTATTCCCGGTGGCTTCAGAAACAAAGACATATAGTTGTGACTTGGATGGTATACCTAGAGAATTTGGAAATAACTCTCAGAGAGACGCCAACACTCAAGTTAAAAGATCTTAAGATCTTATTATTGGGGAGTGAGCTGGTCTGATTAAAACCTACTCTTTCCCTATAAACTAGCGAGATTTTCGAGTTATTTGCTTGTCTCAATTATAATACCTCACCCTGTACACGAAAAACTCGAAATAAATTATTTTTCTAAATCGATATTTCATTAAGCATGAGTGTGGTTTGCATCTTATAAACCACAAGCGACATAGTGCTGACACTAAATTTATTATGAAGCGAAAGTACGATATCATTAACCTATATATAAACTCGTATATATGTATAGAAAAAGACCGCACCTCGCCCGTTTTCCGTACACATATAACAACAACCCATCAATATCTATCCATCATAGTACATCCGTTTTAAATATAACCCCGCACCGAACAAAAGAAAAACTCTTAACGATAATTACATTTTGCCGCGATAAAATCCATGACGTGAATGAATTTTTTTTGTCGTAATTCTTTCCGATTCTCAAATTAAAAGAAAAAAAAATTATACATTTATAATTTTTACCGGTAAAATCCTTAAAATGTGTGTGACGTATATCTTAAAAAATTATCGCTAAGAATTGATTTCCCGATTCTACTCACCACAAACTGTATACCTACCTACTCGAGTATGTTAAACCACCCTCAAAAACCAGATTAAATCGGCACTATAAATATTGTAGACAAAAGCTCATATCCATAATTTTTTTGTATACACGTGGACAATAGATAAAAGCTTTTTTATGAGAACAGCTCCATTTGAATTATTCTTTTTGTCTACTTACAAACTAAACATAATATACGAAGAGACTTAGTATGGTGGCGACATAGCTAAAATCCAATTAATAAAAATGTTGTGACATACACACGAATTGGGTGATGTATACGGGGGGAGTGAGGACATGAGCTTACCAGAATAAATGGGTGGTTTTATACATGTCAATCGACATCATTTTTAAAACGCAAACCATTGCACCAAATAAATCTATGTTTACATAATTGCGATAGGGCAATGAATATATATTTGAATACAGTATGATCTGTAGAACATTCGGATTGATATTCAAATAATAATATTTTGAAGTTATAGTTCTGTAATCAATTCTAATCTCAATTCAATCAATTCTAATCTACGATATTTTATTTCGAAATATTTCAGGGACCAATCATAGCTAAAAATACTCGATCGGTAAGTTTATTTTACTAGTAAAGCGGCTTTCACAAAGAAAGTACTTTAAAAGCTTTTCACTGTGGTCAAATATCCTTCATGAGACTCAAAAAATATAATCAAACGAGATTTTTGTAGGAGATGACTAAACTAGGAATGGTTCTTTGCGTAAATAGAGATTCTTGAATGACTACTAGTATTGAACTCATTTATGGACAATATGGGAAGACGTCAGTTCATATAATTACTATTTTGGTTTAAGATCAAAATTATGACATTCAATTCAAGAAACAACGAGGACAAGAAATGACAAACAAGCTTATACATGGTAGTGGCAAACAAACTTATATTAGATCTTAGTAGGTTTGACAAAGAGGCTTTGCCAGTAGTGCCAACTAGAACTGCTGCAAATTTTTAGAGGATTCCAAAATTCATTATTCCTAATTTGGATTACTTGTTCTTATTGTTAAAATAACAACAATCCGATTGAATTTACCCGATATTAAACACATAAACTATTTACAGGTTTTTATATCACAAGAATCTACAATGCCTCTATCGATGTCACTTTTTTCGTTTTGATCGACTTTTAAAAGAGAAAATGGGCAATGACAAAGCTTTGGTAGGAACGACCTATATCAGTCATCAGACTCGGTGAGCTAGTGAAATTATGCTGCTTCGCGCCTAAAAACCAAGAGTGCGATTTGCAATGGCAAAATGTTTCTTCTTAAAGATTTGAAGCCACATCTGATCATAGTTCTAGGCTCGTGAAATCCTTTTATTATCGCAAGAAACAAGTAAACGGTTTTTACCTTTGAACAAAGGTAAATGGTGGATCCTTCTAAGAGTTACTTCTGGTCATAATTTGTTATAAATTTACTACTTGTAGCTATGCCCTTAATGCTTTACCCAATGGTCAGTATTTTTACTACTTTCAGAATGTTCTGAACCAGTTAAAAAAGAGTAGTAATCCGAGCAGGACCGTTTTTGTAAAAATATCTTTGTGTTTTGGTGTTAGGTGTTTGACTCAGTCCACAATGAAGCCAAACCAAATTTACTATTATATTTACCGTTAGTTTCAGGACTAAGTTTATCATTTATACATATGTATACGAAATCTAGTACTTTTATGACTTCGTTGATAGACGCTTAAAAGTTATACTGTTTTTCTCCAGAAAAACAGTATAACTTTTAAGCGTCTATCAACAAACTGATCTGGAAAAGTCCAGATCAGTAAAAAAAAATTTGTAATATAAATCTAATAGAATTATGCTAACCATATGAATAAATGTAGCTTACTCATACGACTATTGGCTGCTTTGAGATCCAAAAGAGTATTTATTTTTCTTGTGGCTGTAGAAGAAAATTAACATATTATGTTATATATATATATATATATATATATATATATATATATATATATATATATATATATATCGGTTATGCCGACATATAGGTTAGTATTTATAACTTTAAGAAGGTAGAGTATACATATCCAAATTTGGAACAACTTCATGCAAACATAAATACAGCTAATGAAGTATGCCTAAATTACCTTTAATCTAAGGGGTCACCCATTATTTAACATATTTAAAAATCTTCTACCAAGATCCTTTATATCCTTCACGCAAATTAACTTTGAATTTTAATACAATAGAAATACTATAACTAAATCATTCACTATTTTCAAAACCAATATGTCAACCACAGTTCGAAATATCTCTGATATAAAGTGCTTTACAGAGCATTCTGTAAATGTTTATGTCGTCAGATAACCATTAGCCGACTTGTAGTCGCTGCATTGTACTGATTTATGATTTCATCGTTCAAATCAAATTAAATTCTTTATTTTTTTTTTCATTTCAGGACTAGCATCATGATGGCGATAAAAACGAAATGATAGAACTCGATACCATCAACATTGCCATCATCATTTTCATCATCATCATAGTCATTAATATTATCATCACAGAACAAATTGCAGTTCTGTTAGTGCCTCTAATAAAAAAATATCGAAACTATACACAAAAATCTAGTGCAGTGGTAAAAAAAAAGTTATGTGATTTTAATTTAATTAATTTAAAAAAATAAAAAATAAAATTTCTGTGGTTATGTTAAGTGTGACCAATTTGCGTACACAACATAAAAAAAAATTCCAATGAAGAAAAGAAAAAAAAATTTAAATCTTAAGTGAAATTAAAATTAATCACACAAAATAATTAAAAAATAAATAAATAAATAAATTCTAAAATATATTAATACAAGATTGTAACGATAAATAAAATTATTAAAAAAAAAAAATAAGCAATCAAAATGCCTGGAGGACGGAGAGGATTAGTCGCACCCCAAAATACATTTTTGGAAAATATTATTCGTCGATCGAATTCACAACGTAAGTTTAAATTGAAAAAGTATTTTAAAATTATTCAAAAAGATTATGTTGTGATTAAGAATATAAATTAGGTTCCACAATATATTTCAACAAATTTATATAATCTTGCTATTTTCGATTCGTAGGTTCCTACGACATATCGACAATTTTTATAATATTTCACTTCCACAATTAAATAACGATATAACTATACGAATAGGTTCCACAACATCAAGAGTAAATTTATATTTAAAAAAATTTAACATTCCTTATAAATAGCAGCCTTTATTAGCACTTCACGATTGCCAACTATAATTAAATCAACATAACTTACATTTCATTTGTAATATGTTCTACACTATATACACTCAATAATCATGTATTTAACATCTAATTTATACACGCTACGCCAAACCGAAATCAAAAATTAAAGAATAGTTAAAAATTACCTAATGTTGTAAACTTTTAAAGATCAAATACAGCCACTTAAAAATAAATTTTACAAATCTATAAAATCCTTAATTCTTATTTTTGTACCAAAACATAGATTCCACAATTTTTACTTGTGGATTAACAGCTTAAGCTCAGTAATGAATATGAAAAGTTCCGCAATATTAGAAAATAGTTTTATTATTAATATATGATAGTATTAATAGTTTTTACACAACTGTTTATACAGTTTTAACGGTTTATAAACAAAACTTAACTTTAAATTTTCAAGTATATGCCAAACACTACATTTAAATGATAAATTAGTCGATTTGAACATATGAATCATATGTTCCACATCAATATTATAATTTTAAGTAACAATTAAAAACTGGTTAAGTGAACAACTCAATAGATTATCAGCTTGCCATACGAAAAATATTCCTCAGTTGGCGTGAATCAAATACGTTCTACAAGTCATAATGATAACCCGTCTGTTTAGATTTACTTAACACATGTATAAATTACTCTACGTATATGTTGCAAAACTGATAAAACCAACATGTCAATTTTTTTTTGTGAACTTCTAAAGTGAAGATATAAATTAAGATAAATATCTTCCACAATTCTAAATTATCCTTAAAATCTAAGGTATCTTTAAAGTTACATTTTAGTTTTTATAGGTAACTCATACAAACTTTGGCCGATATCGTGGCTATTTATTGCTAAATTACCCCAAATTTGTTCAAAAGTTTATTTCTGCTTTGAATAAACAGTTTAATAATTTATTATGAGTAGATTCCACAATGTTTAAATTATATTAATGTGTTTACTTTAAATAATTCGATGCTAGAGAAAACATCAGACATGACGTTCTATAATTGAGAATTACATTTAAAAAATTAAACTTTTTCTAATAAACCATCCATTGTAATAGTCTTTTATTAAATTAAGTTCCACATTTGGTTTACTAACATAACTCAAAACGGATATTTTTTAAGCAATATACTTTTGACAATATTTAGTGTAACTGTATAATTGTCTGTTCAATTTGCTTATCTTAGCAAAAAAATTTTCCTAGTTATTTTTCACAGCCTACAAAAACATATAAACGGATAGTAATATTCTTTGCGGCCAAAAAACTATTTGCTCATAATATGTTCCACAGATTGATTTACTTCTTGATTAAATAGAAACTGTAAAGTAATGGGCTTAGAAGCTTTAAATATACAGTTAAAATCAATAAACTGAATAAATTTGATCCAATTTGCTATGTGCTTTTTCCTCATTTTAATATAATTGGGTTCCACACTACTTTCCAGTAGTACATAAAAACAGATCATTATTTAATTTTTAATTTGTATTATTTTCATTTTTCTTGGAGTTTGATAGTCATGCTTGAACAGTCAAATTTTTTACCTTGACATATATTCAAGTTTCTATAGGTTAACCAAGTGTTTGGTTAAATTTTGATAATTTTTTAAGTTTATTAGAAACTTTAGCATCTAAAAACAGCTGATAAATGAGTTAAATTTATTAAAGCTACATAACGTATTTTACTTAACATAGGTTCTACATTTGAAAACAATTAAATAAGTAAAATAATTTATATTATTTATTAATTCAGCAAAGTTTCAAAACTTTGTTAAATATAGGTCCTACACGGTTTAAACATTTTATATTCTTTTAACGTGATAACGACGCAGCATGTTTAGAAAATAGAAATTTTTATATTTAGTTAAAGTGCATTTTACTATACATAATTAATTTAAAATTGCCTACATTTAGGCGAATTTGCATGAAAATATTTTTAAGAAAAAATTATATACAAAAATAGTATTAAAATAAGATCGTAGGCCAAGTAATAAACGTACCTCGATGAAAGTCAGCTTACTTAGTTAATTGGACGAGCACTATTTGAAAATCAAGCACAATTTAGCCCATCAGTTTAAGGACAAACAGTTTTTGGATAACTGTGTGAAAAAAATGTAACCTTCCTAATTTCATTGCAATACTGTACTGTGCAGTACTGCTCTGTTTTTCACGTCAAAAGTTTCTCAACATACTCAACAAAACTTGTGGACTGCTTGAGCTTATAGTGCATTTGTCCAAAGAAAAATTGATTTAAACAAACTTCACGTCATTAAATATAATTCCATCAGACATGTAGACGACAAAGCCTGACGATTCTTTATTACACATTTCAGACACTACTATTTTCACAATATTTTGAAAGTGTATACATTTCTATGCCATTAAACAGTTTGCACACATGCAATTGTGTGCATTTCACAATTCAAGAGACTTAGTTTACCTTTAAGTTCCAGTTAAATTCACCAAATATGTTGCAACATTTTTGACAGTTCAATTTTTAATATATGTATATTTATATTAGCTACATATTAACATTCCATTATTTCTTTAAAATGCATTTACTGTAGAAACATTTTTACGATTCCAAAAATATTAAAACCGAACATTATGTTCTACAATGTGGTAACACTTGTAAGCAGCTCTGCCCCTTAAGATATGCACAATTTTTTTTCAATATTCTAAATGTGAAACTTTATGATAGTTTTTATTTAAAAAGGAGATTAGGTTCCATAACACTGGTAATACCACTAAACATTGGTAATACCACTAAAAAAATATACAAATATGTTCCACAATATTAATGTGCTTTATTATTTAATTTGGTAAAGTTGTTATTAAGGTTTGACTCAATATAGGAAGAAAAGTAATTTAACACACAAATTCGGAACTCCTAATTGTAAAAATAACTGTGCGATTATGGCAAGTACGCTTTCAAAGGAAATTTGCAATCAACCTGGTGAGGAACAGTACAAATAGTAAAAGGCAAAGATATTTTCTACCATTAAAATTCTAAATAATTTAAGTCATGTCTATCATTATTAATAGTGACAAGAGTGTCTGTCACCAACACACATTTCTATTATTTTGGCACACTTATTATTTCGTAATCTTTCTAATTAGAAGAAATTTTAAATTACCATTAAAATTTAAATCCACACACCTGCGGTAATTCGATTTCATAACAACATCCCTCGGTAAAAAAAAAGTTATGTATATAAACTTCGATATGTACTAAAACATAAACCATTTAATCCATAAAAAACTTTCCCCAAAAAAAAAAAAAAAAACTTAAATCCAAAGCAATTTTTAAATACCAAATGTGATACACATGATTTAGATTTACATAGCAGAATTTGGATATAAATAAAATTCCATCGAGATACTAATACATACGTCCCCCACAAAACAAATACACACATACTCAAAAGGCACACAAAACAAATAAGAAATGATGACTATAAAGCTTTTAAGCTTTACACACACACATTTATATATTCACATATATATTTATAAAAACAGCATTTTTAAGTTTTCCCAATAATAACCGAAAAATGGGAAAAATCGAATTGAAAATTCCAAAACAACATAAAGAGACCACAATACAACCCATAATACAGTCATGGCTAAAATTATTTGTGCAAAGCAAACATTTTTAGTTTTCGAAATAAAGTCCCGTTAGAATTAAGTTACAACTCTTGTTTGTAGCATTGTCAACATAAGTTTATACTTGGAAAATTGCCAGTGAATTCATATCATACAACGAGCAGTCAAGAAATCCCACTCAAATCCGTTTGCGAGAGTGATTATGTTTCGATAAGTTCCGATATGCTACAATTAAAATAAATCGAGTAAAGTTTTCTTGCTTAAGAGCTTACCACCTACTAATCGCTTCAGATTTGTGAAAAACCCGAATAGAGAAAAAACTCTGAGAATTAAAAAAAAGAGGTTAACTAAATGTAGGAGGAGACATTTTTAATTTAAATCACTTCTCTAAAATTTCTCCGAAATATTTTGCTTGAAATACAAAAATTCTAAATATTTCTTCCTAAAACTGTAGCAAATTGCCTATAACTGTATCAAGAAGTATATACAAACATACAGAAGGACAAGATCGATATTTCTCAATTGAGAATTAAATCGTTGAGCTAAACGGTATCAACAATTATTTGAGGGTTAAATCGAAAAGGTTGACCATAAAATATTTTACCAAACTTATCGAGTTGTAAATGTCGGACATCGCGATTTAAATAATTAATGTGTGTACAACTGTACAGTACTACAACCAAATAAATGTCGAATCGAATCGATAAAATTCGATGCCATAAAACTTTACACCGAAAATAATAATAAAAAAAAATGTTCGAGTATTGACTTGATTTTTTCTTGTGACATGTAACCTTGTCATACTTTTGTATGCAATTGCTATTAATCCTTCACAAGGTATTAATAATTTTAGATTTTATAGAAATGCAACAGATAGCGAGCTTGTTACTGTAAAAATTATAAGGGGTTCTTCAAGCACAATTCATTATCTTGAGTTTTACAATGCCTACTTTCCTTTCAGTGTCATGCCAAAGTATTCAGCATAACTTTATTATCTTTTCTAAAATACACGTGACTATATTTAATTGCAGGTGTTGATTTGAACATGTCTGTCATTCTCCTAATTTATTTACACCCTGTATGTTTATAAATAGCTGTAATATGTTGAAAAGTGCCCAGAGAGGTTTTATCGTCACATGAAATGGCCTACTATGGACTAGACTGTTTGGCCTTTACAAGTGTGCATTTGAGCAATTTTTTCAATAAATACTTTACCTCATCCTCGGAGACTAATATTAAAATGGTCATTTTGTTGTTTCAAATCGATCATCATTATGTCATTTAAAAGCATCCCGGGTACAGTGTTTGCGTATGAAGATGTTTATCGTTAGGTAACAATCTGCCTCAAGAACTATTTACATTTTGTAAGGTTGGGTATAGTTTGGAACAGCTAATTACATCCTCTGAATATGTTTCCAGTTGGTTACACTAATCCTGGATTCATTGATATTTAGGATAAAATCTTCTTCAGAAATTATAGTTAAACTTAATTTGACAAGCTGTAGCAGGTTTGGGCTTCACGTCCTTTTCATATATCTGATATTTTAACATGAATGAACTACATCCATTACACCTACAATAAAAAACCTTAAATCAAAAGCCGATCATATTTGTAACAATAAAATCTATAATAATCCTGGTAATTCTTGGGCACGTCTCACATTGCAAAATTTACAAAAAAATTTTGATATAATTACAAACCCGAAAGAGATAATTTTTGTCAGTCCATTAAAAATAAATTTGAAAAGGAATGAAAATAAGATACTTGTACCTAATCAACGTATACGGTTTTAATTTTTTACGATAATATTTTCCCAGAATTCTTATTAATTATTCAAATTTGGTGCATATACATAAAATTAATTTATTCATCTCGAAATAATAAGATTATGTTCTTAGATGTGAACGGTAAAAAGAAAATTTTTTTAATGATTTTTCATTCGTTTGCGCTACACCACACAAATAATTAATAAGTTGCCGTTTACGAACATACCTGGTGGCATCTTTCGTTTTTCAAAATATTATAGTCATAATATATAATTTCAATGAAAACTAGATAGTTTTATCACTAGAATGTCATACTGCCTAGAAAGAGACTGATAATTTTTTTCTGAGTTTAGTGGCATCTCGAAGTTATCGTAGAATAATTACAAAACCATTCGCTTTCATAAAGTCGATCCAACACTACCCTATTTTCGATAAAGGACGATTTTCGTCGTCCCAACGATTTTATTTGATCGCCGTTTTGGATTTGAACTTCAACACTCTAAAATAAATTGTTCTATAAAACGTTTACTTTTGATTACTAATCAGAAACCCCGTTTCATAGTCTAATTATTTTATTTTAGCCATTAGTTTTGTCTGGATATCAATATTTTGTTAATTGCTTATCATTTGTTTCACGACAAATTCTTCTCGACACTTCCTAAATATTTAACTTTCTTCTCTACATGAAAATCGTGCACCTCCAATTTATTGTGTTTATTTTATTTTTAGATCACAATCCCACTGCTGTCACCAATTGTTACATTTTTTTTCTATTCCAGATTTTCGTGTAAAATAAACTTGATGCTTTGGAAGTTAAAGGTTTAAAAGGTCTCCTCTACTTACATTAGTTGATGCGTGAGACAACTTACTTGCTTGTTAAGTCATCACCTTTTTCGGTTTTAA
Organism: Tipula confusa; assembly: GCA_963556175.1. Classification (NCBI taxonomy): domain Eukaryota; kingdom Metazoa; phylum Arthropoda; class Insecta; order Diptera; family Tipulidae; genus Tipula; species Tipula confusa. The sequence continues at coordinate 218,530,205 of OY744476.1, forward strand.
AGGGTACACCTTTAAAGAATATTTAAAAATAAAGTTTTGTGAATAATTTTAAATCATAAAATTTATTCAATTTTCTGCCTATAACTGACTGCCGTTGGCCCAACATTGGCACTGTTTTGCTTTGTCCCAGCTAAATACACCGTAATTTTCTATAGTTTTATACGTTTACATCTTTCTATCGCATTTCAGGATACTTATTGGAAATGTATGCCACTTTCTTTTTGATTTTCTGATATGCTGAATCATCCGGTTTGCAACATCAACTGAAATACTCAACTGAAAGCCAGTTACTTTTATGTAGAAGACCAAAATCAAACCATTGATGACGAATTGACTATCAGGTTAATGTTCATGCGGGATTTTTAAAGGTTGCTTAGCAATATCCGAAAAATTAATTTAGAAAAATATAAAACCTACATTTTTTAATTTATTAAGCCAACCTGCATATTATGTTGATAAATTCTACATTGCATGGTTGTGATTTTCATTTATGCAACTAGCCGCCAGGTGTTATTTACTTTTTGAGTCAATACAGCATTAACTCTCGAGCTAGAATAAGGATTTACAATAATTGGTAATATGTTAATAAATCTACTTTGGAAACCGTGGACCGGATAACTGATCTATTAGCCGGTTTACGTAAAGTAATGAGAAAACCTAGTTTTAACTGATGCTTTTTGTTTTACCTTTGATGATGTATTCTATAATTCTGAGTTAGTGGTATTCCAAAAAAAAAAAGTGCCAACGGCTAAAGAATCTTACAAGACCCAGACAAAGGGTTAGAGAAGTACCAGTTGTTTATACTGATCGACTAGACAAATTGTTTAGGGAAGGATACAAATTTTACTGACATCTAATGACACCCAATCTGACATATTATACTCATCCACCCCAAATCTAAGTTATATAATAATTAACTTTACATAACGTCACAAAAACTCGATCAATTTATATATACCCCAAAAATAAGTCAAATTAATTTGCTAACAAACCCCCATTTTATTACAAATCCATACCTTTAGTTTAAATAAATTCGCTCATTCCCGATTCGGTGGAAAATCCTTGGGATGTAACAATTAATCAAACAGTTGAAGGCAAAATAAAATAAAAATCAACAAAAACATTACAAGAAGAAAAAAAAACGAACGACGATTGATGAAGAAAAATGGGCCATAAAGCACTAAATCCAAATAGAAAAATGTTTTTGGAAAAATTATAAATGAAAATTCACAGTAAACCGGAAAGCACCGAACAGAAATATTAGACATGTTTTAGTTGTTTATTAATGAATAGTCACCGAATCTGTATAAACATGATAATAAATCTGTAATGTTATAAGCAAAAGTGTGTACCCACGAGGTCAAATCTATAAAGTTACAGAGACGGTGTACTATGCGTAGGCATAGTAAAAACTGCTAAAGTAAAGAAACATATGTTGGAATGCATGCCAGTAGACAGACGAATAATAGTAGCAAGATTCCATTTGAAAAAAGGAAACACAACTATCAACTCAGCTTCAACCGAAAATAAAAATGACAAAAATTTTCAGAAATACAAATGGGCATCATCGGATGACAGAACCAAAAATCAGATATCCAACGTAATGTTAAACATAAACTTAACTACAAGATTACAAGATATCAGACCTATGTACAAGTTCAAATCAAGTCAGCTGCGATAAGACTCAATACAAAATGATACAAAAAAATATACAGGAGACATTCTCAAAACTGCTGAGGAGACAGCATAAAATCAAAACATGCGAGCACTGCACTAGTGCGTAAGAGGTCTTTAGCAAAATTACCACGTCCTAAGCAACACGTCCTAAGCAGCAGTGGAAATCTCTTAGCAATACCCAACCACCAATGGAACGGGAAGTTAAAGGTATCATGGAAAATCTAAGGAACAATAAAGCTGCTGAAACGAATAACATAACTGCCAAGATATTTCAAGGCAATACAACTGCAACTACCAGCAGTCTGATACCAAGAAATATGGAGTTCGGGCAAAAAACACGAAAATGGGAAGAATAGGTTTGACAAATATAACAATATACGAATAATTTCGAAAGATTAAATAAGACTTAAACAATATCAACAAAATAATCGAGAAAATTCGAACAAAAAATCATGTTTTGACGTGTATAAGTCAAATTTCTGTTACTAAGCACGGATTACTTATATTCTTTTTTTTATTTTTATTTTTTTTTACTTCGCAAATCGAAAAGGTAAATGTGTAAGTTTGAATAGTAATGCTGTGAAATTGCCCAATTTGTAAAGTTACGCTATATAATTACGCAACAAGTATGTGACATGTCGAGACGATTGCATGATTAGATTACTTCATATTTATGACAAACATAAAATTGATTTTAAGTAAAACCGTTCTGTCTGGTTATTGACATATCACATGTCAAACAGGAAAACCAAATAGTCATGTATATTTTTTATCTTAGCGTCTCTTACACGACTTAGCTTCTGATCAAGTTTGATACATTAATGTTATAGCTTGTTTGAATCAAATAAACCCAAAGTAAAACAAAAGACAATTTTTAGCCAAAAACCATGTTTCGACTTGAACAAATTAGATTCGATTTGTTTTTATCGAGTTTTAAGGAACTTTTTGATTTAAATCAATTTGCTTCAATATGTCATTGACAGTAATATCGAAAGATAGGCTAAATGATTCATGTACCATGTCAAATTAGTTGCATGTAAATTACATAATTATAGCATACATGATATTGATTTTAAAAATAATCGTCATTGTCTGGCTATTCACATATCACAATAATGTTCGAAAGACAATCAGCCTTTCATATCATACTCGCGTACATAAAAAATCGATATTGACAACAACAAAAATTCTATAATATACATCAAGGACCATCATAGCAAGCGGAGCAACACGTGATTATATTTTTTTGCATATTTTGTTTGGAATATAGTGTAGAAGAATAGCGTACGACCCAAGGATGGCTATTAACCTGAACGAAATTTTTACTATTTTCCAGATAATTTACAATATATAGATTTAGTATATATGTATTCATTTTTTGGACGAATGTCAAAAAATTTTAAACAAAAATTTTATTTTCTCTTCATCACGTGGCCTCGCTAAAATATTTAGAAAAAATATCGAGTGCGCACTGTGCGTGGGAAATAATTCAATTCAAAACTCAATTTTGAATGAAATTATCTAAGATAATCGAATTACTGAACATTTTCCACAAAAACATTTTTTTTTTCGTTTTGATTGAAATTTATTCAATCTATGGAATGGGGAGGTAGCTCGAGAAAATTCTCTTATATAGAATTGGGATTTATAATATTTTACATTTTGGTTATTTGCGATTATAGCGATGACAACCAAATTTGTAATTATGGTAAATTTTGAGGGGGTTTGAGGGTTGTAAAAGTGTGAAATATTAATCGGATTTAAAAATTTGAATTAATAAAAAATAAATTGAAAATGGAGGAATTTAAATTTTGTTAGGTTTCTTATAGAAGATGGTCAGAAATTAATTACAACAATGTGATTAAAACAATTTTGATGTGAATCTTGCTCTTTAACTGGTTCGCAATACTCACTTTGATTTGCTTGTTTATTGTTTCTATATCTATAGTTGGTTGTGCCTATATGTGTAGTGATTATTTATTGTATATTACAATTTTGATGTACAAGCTGAAAATCGAAGATATATCGAAGTAACAATCTAAATATTTGCCTTAAGAACTAACGACTAGACTAACGAAATTATTTAATGTGTTTCCACGCTACGTTAGTAATTATTTTCTCATTAACTCATTACTCATTAATTTATCGATATGTATCTTCTACATGACCTGCTTTATCCTATGACTTATCTAACCTTAACCTTCTGTTCGGTTTTTTACCAAAGTATATTTTTATCATAATATATCCACAAATATTGGCAAATGACACCGAGAGCTAGAGGCTTCAGAAAACACCACTCAGTGATCTAAAATCTTACTAATTAGATGACAAGCGCAATTTTCACTGTATGTTTTTATTTTGTGACCACTACAAAAATTATTTACTACTGTCTGATCGATACATAACGTTATCAAGTTGGGTTTAAGAGTGACTATTTATTTGTCATATTCCAAACTCTCAAGGGTACTGCCAGCTAAAATCTATAATTACTCTATTAGTTTTCAGTTCAGTTAAAATTTCCGCGCTTTTTTAGGAAGATAAGCTCCCAATATTTACAAAACATTATGCTTTAGCTGGTTTTTAAGTAGATAGTCGTGTGAAGACACAATTATGTAGCCATGATGAGATCGTGTGTGATGCCAAAGTATACAATATTTTCCTTATTGTTAGAAGTTGGGACCAAAAAAAAATATATATATTTATATCAGGGACGAAGCGTCCTTGGAAGCAAGGGAAGCACTGCTTCCCTTAACAAATAATTATGCTCAAGAAAATTCTTTATTAAAACCTTTAATTATTAATGATTTATAATAAGTAACTAATATATAATAATATAATAATATATGTATTATATAAATAGCTTATAATTTTAAAATCATTCAATTAAATAAATCTTTAGTTGCATTCTACCATTAAAATTACCATATAAAAGTGAATCCAATATGAAAAAAATATCGGATAAATATTCTAATTGGAAAAGGCAGAAATCAAATGTGTTTATTTTCGGTAAATGTTTCAATTTTTTCTCCTGATTTTTTGTTGCGTTGGTTTTATTTCAAGTTTTCCCCTTAAAAAAAGCACTGATTATTTTGGTGAAATTGAACATACAAAGCAAAACATACAAAACAAAAACGAATAGACTGATTTTCTCTCTTTTAAAGAGTGCTTAGTAATATAAAACAATATCGAAAATTATTTTTAACTAAAATTTCTTTTGTTTTGTATTTTTTTTTTTTTCGTTGAATAGACAAAGTCAACTAGTAAATTTTTAACTAGCTTGCTTTTTTAAATATTTATACGAGAAACTAACAAAACGTTTATTTAATGATTATTAAAAACAAGTAGAATTTTAAAGTATAATTATTTTGAATGTTGACCCTTTTGAAGCGCAGTTTATGATTAAAAATTGGCAATAATAAATCAATAAAGCCAACGCCAACCTCGGATTAACATGTCGATTTTCAAATACTTCTTAAGATAAACCAACGAGACTTTCAGGATGCGCATATTCAATGCAAAATGTCATCCATTTAAAAACTTTCAGAACTTTAAGAAAATACGGAAATTCTTGGAACACTAATTGACTCCGTTTGCTTTGTATGAATAAAAGGGCACGTTTTCAGAGGGAACGATGAATCTGACTATTCAAATAATCGCGTTAGTTATATTTATGTTTTGTCTATATGGTTTAAAGGTGCTTCCCCAATACAAATTGCCACGCTTCGTCACTGAATATATATATATATATATATATATATATATATATATATATATATATATATATATATATATATATATATATATATATATATGTATATATATATATATATACATATATATATATATATATATATATATATATATATATATATATATATATATATATATATATATATATATATATATGTATATATTTCAATTAGAATATCAATCCTTACCAATTTTGAGTATCATAAAACATCTTATTTGAGTGCTTCCTCCTCATTATTCCATATTTTGTAGACGAAACCTGATAATATGAGATTTTGAAAATAAATTTTAACATTTTATCCTTATGGGACTTTGCCGTTGGGACATATAAAATCAATTTAGTTTTGATATGCTATGTGATATGTATAAGTGAATAGAACTAAATAATACTTTATACAGAATTCTTAAAGATAATGTACCTTTAAAATTTGGAAATTTTTTTTTCTTTTGATTATTGTTTGATGTTCAATTCAAAGGGTCAATTGTTATTTTTCGTGGGAAGAGGTTGAATAGCAGTGGTGTGGAAGAAACTGGGCTTAAAAACCACGACATATGATGTTTAGTGATGTTAACCTCACATTTGAAAGAGTCATTCATTTTTGATAATTCGTATTCTACGTCCACTATATTAAACTATGAATTAAACTATAACGGGAAGTATGGATGTAATGGCTGAAAAGATGTAAAAAGCTGAAAAAATGTAAGATAATGGTAATTGGTAAAAATTACCTACACGTCAGCTTGGTCATGTATTGTCTACTAATTCTATATGGACAATAAGGGTAGGGTCGACGATGATTCAGCATAAAAAATCACTTGACATTTTTTAGAAGCAAGCTTTGAATCTACAACTCAAAACTAAAATTTTGGTATATATTTCAAAGTTTGAAAAAAATTTCTACATTTTGAAAATTTTTAGGTTTTCGCATAAATTTTACAGTTTTGATAGACTAACCCATCACGGATTTTTCAGATTTTGGAAATTTTCGAATGCTTGTCCTATTTTCATAGTTATATCTGCTTACAGGATTTCTACATCAATTAAATATTCCTTATAACGAAAATTAGTTTTAGACACTTTGTGGTTTCCTTCTTTTTCAATTTTGTTAAGCCATTATTAGTTGCTAGGCTTATCTTGTGGAGAAGGACAATGACTCCGCATTCCTGAAATGTATTTTTTTAAATAGTCTTTACTAATAGAACCACTTAGCGAATTTGTAGAAAAAATGAATTTGAGAAAAGTGAATAGTTTTAATATAAGGAGACCCATTCGATAAAAGATTTACTATTACATTGCACTCAAAATCCGTTCTCTTGAATCTGATTGCATTAATTTAGATTACAAACATATCACGAAGTATACATGACTGTCTTATTAAAGAGCATCAATCTTATCTTACGGAAAATTGTAGATGTCTTATGTCCATCTAAATTTTAATGCGAGGAACTAAACAATGAACCTCTTGAACCTTATTTGATTTATACATCTCCATAGTTATAGTTTGAAATGATTTTTTAGACGAATTTTCATATAAATTCTTGAACCTCAGAATTTGTCAGCAATTAAAAATTAAACTATGTTAAATGGAATGATAAACTATAAACACTAATTTACAAAATAGAACAGTAATATACATAATGAAAAATGTAGTTGTGGAACATGTTAAAGAATATAATTAGGGGTAGAACATAACTCTTTTGTGGAACATATTTATAATTTATATAACGACAATAATAAATTTTTATTTCTAATTTCAGCTGATAGTTCATTTTTACTAGCCAATGCTCAAATTGTTGATTATCCTATAGTCTATTGTAATGAATCATTTTGTAAAATAAGCGGTTACAATCGGGCCGAAGTGATGCAAAAGTCATGCAGGTAAGCATTTAATAAAATACGACAAAATATTTCAACTTCCAATTTCAACACCGAAGAGTGGTTTTTAGATGCGGTTTCATGTATGGCGAGCTCACCGACAAAGAGACAGTCGCCCGACTAGAATATTCACTCGAAAATCAACAGCAAGATCAATTTGAAATATTATTGTACAAAAAGAATAGTAAGTCGTAATGTTGCCACAATTTAGTGTCTTTCGATATATCAATACTTATATAATATTATTTTGTTGTTGTTGTTGTTATTATAGAAACACCATTATGGCTTCTGCTGCAAGTGGCACCAATACGAAATGAACGTGATTTAGTTGTTTTATTTTTATTAACATTTCGTGATATAACGGCACTAAAACAGCCAATAGATAGTGAGGATAATAAAGGTGGCCTATCAAAATTTGCAAAATTAGCGCGATCGGTGACGCGCAGTCGACAATTTAGTGCCCATCTGCCCACACTAAAAGATTCGACAAAACAATCAAATTTAGCTCATGTGAATTTTTTGCATACACCTTTCGACTAAATTATGCTCTTACATACATTTTATTCACAGATGATGTCACTTAGTGCTGATATATTACCGCAGTATCGACAAGAAGCACCAAAAACACCGCCACACATACTCTTACACTATTGTGCGTTTAAAGCAATCTGGGATTGGGTGATATTATGTTTAACGTTTTATACAGCAATTATGGTTCCATATAATGTTGCCTTTAAGAATAAAACATCAGAAGATGTATCACTTCTTGTTGTTGATTCAATTGTAGATGTTATATTTTTCATTGATATTGGTAAGTAGCTTTAATTTCGAGCCAGTCACGTCATGTCGGCGTTGCATAATTTATTTTGTAATTTTATCCCATCCTTTTTCTCTCTGTTTCATCTCTTTTTCAACATATTTGTCTCTATCGTCTCGCATAAAGTTTTGAATTTTCATACAACATTTGTGGGACCAGGTGGTGAGGTTGTAAGTGATCCAAAGGTGATTCGAATGAATTATCTAAAATCATGGTTTATCATAGATTTACTAAGTTGTCTGCCTTATGATGTATTTAATGCATTTGATCATGACGATGATGTAAGTGTGCTTAGGTGCTAATCCCTGCAAAGTGTATATGAATTTAATGTCTGAATAATTTTTTTTTTATTATTTTCGTGCCAAAACAAGGGAATTGGATCATTATTTAGTGCCCTTAAAGTAGTACGTTTATTACGATTAGGACGTGTTGTACGTAAATTGGATCGATATTTAGAATATGGTGCCGCTATGTTAATATTACTTCTATGTTTTTATATGCTAGTTGCCCATTGGCTAGCATGTATATGGTATTCGATAGGACGGAACGATGCTGACAATGGGGTACAATATAGTTGGTTGTGGAAATTAGCGAATATAACGCAAAGTCCGTATTCGTATATATGGTCGAATGAGACGAATGGCCCGGAATTGATAAATGGCCCATCGCGTCGCACGATGTATGTGTCAGCGTTATATTTTACAATGACATGTATGACGTCGGTAAGTCACAACGATATTTATTTAAAAAAAAGGGTGTTCAAACCGAATAAATACGATTTTAAAAGAATACGAACTCCCGGAATTCCAGGGAATGTAAGGACAAGATGCCAAAAACGTTTATAATTTAAAAAAAAAAGTTTTATTTGGTTTTATTTATTCTTGTTGATTATGATATGATTTATGAGCGCCATCTTTGCGGGAAATTTTTATAATCGACTTCTAAAGACGAAAATTAAAAGCGCCACCTATATTTTAATGTCGATTTATTTTACCAAAACAAGAAAATCGGTTCTTGAAAGCCAACGACTCACAAAATTGAAAGCGAATGACTTTCAAAAACCGAATCAAAAAATTTTTTGTTTCTAGCACATACACTCACACACACAGTTACACTCCTAAAGGTAAAAGAAATCCATTAGTCACATTTAAAATAAGACCTGGAGGTCGTTCATATTAATTTTCGTTAGATGGCGTTCGCCATGGGGATTTTTATTTTTATTTTTATTATAAATTTTGATTTATGTAATTGCGTTCGTACGATTGAATATTATTTTGAAATTTTTTTATTTTTTTTCGTTTTTTGATTATAGGTTGGTTTTGGAAATGTTGCCGCCGAGACGGACAGCGAGAAGGTGTTCACCATCTGCATGATGATAATTGCAGGTGCGATGTAACTACGTTCCGTTGCCACGTCTGTTTATAATTTTTTTTAATTTTCTTCTCATTTGCATTATCATTTCTTTAATTTATGTAATTAATTTTTAAATTTCGTTTTGTGTGTGTATGTGTGAATTTTCTGTTAAAAACAAAAACAAAATTATCGCCATTTTATTGTTTATTTCTAATTTCAAATAGACGTCGACACAATTTGAACTCTAAACTATGTATACCTATACTAAAACAAAATGATGTAAGCTACACTTCTTTATACAAATTTAACATTTTTTGGTAAAAAAATAAAAAAAAAAACATAACCTCTCGTTTGTGTAAATATACTTCACATGTTAATTATGTTAAACTTTACCTCAAATTTTTTTTTTATAAAATGTCTCGTATTTTATCATTTCTGTTTTTCCAATTCTTTTGTTTTTTTTTACTTTTCTGTCTATCTATATATAAATATATATATATGTGTTGTTGTGTGTTTGATCAAAATGACTTTACCATAACCTAAAAATAATAGTAAAATAGAAAAACTAACCTAAAAATTTTATTTTTTTACAACAAAACAAAACAAAAATATGTTAAATCTGAACTGTCACATACACACCCTATCAAAATAATATTATATAAAATAGCCCTACTGTACGCCACTATATTTGGTCATGTGACAACAATCATACAGCAAATGACATCGGCGACCGCAAAATATCATGACATGCTGAATAATGTGCGGGAATTCATGAAATTGCACGAGGTGCCAAAAGCATTATCGGAACGTGTTATGGACTATGTTGTTTCGACGTGGGCTATGACCAAAGGGCTGGATACCGAGAAGGTAGTAAGGGTCCTTTAATTTTAAAACTAATAAAATACAAAATAAGTATTTAGATAAAAATGGCTTATGATTAGCGCTCCGCCAACTTTTACCAAGCATGTTATTTATTTATAACCTAAAAATTTTTTTGTGTCATTTTTACAAGGTCCTTAATTATTGTCCGAAAGATATGAAAGCTGATATTTGTGTACATTTAAATCGTAAAGTTTTCAATGAACATCCGGCATTTCGCCTCGCATCGGACGGTTGTCTGCGTGCACTCGCCATGCATTTTATGATGTCACATTCGGCCCCAGGCGATTTACTTTATCATACAGGAGAAAGTATCGATAGTTTATGTTTTATAGTGACCGGTAGTCTAGAGGTGATACAAGACGATGAGGTTGTTGCAATACTGGGGAAGGGTGATGTTTTTGGCGATCAATTTTGGAAGGATTCAGCGGTGGGACAGAGTGCGGCAAATGTACGTGCACTAACATACTGTGATTTACATGCAATTAAACGTGACAAACTATTAGAAGTGCTGGATTTTTATCAAGCGTTTGCGAATTCGTTCGCTAGGAATTTAGTGTTAACATATAATTTAAGACATCGATTAATTTTTAGGTGAGTATATCGTTCGCACTACCGAGCAAAAGATGGTGTAATTATTTTTCTTGTATATTGCAGGAAAGTAGCTGATGTAAAGCGGGAAAAAGAATTGGCGGAGCGAAGGAAAAACGAACCACAGCTGGCAACAAATCAAGATCATTTGGTTAGGAAAATATTTTCGAAATTTAGACGTACACCTCAGCCACAACAACAGGGTTCAAAAGATGGTGGTACTCAAAGTGATATAGAAAAGGGGGAAGGTGGTGATTCTGATAGGGGAAAACTGCCTGCGAAATTAACATTGACTGAAGATTCACGAGCCCTAACGTCGGCTCCATCTCCGTCCCCATCACCGTCACCATCATCAGGACCACCATCGGCTCGTGGTACACGAGCTAGTAAATGGGGTCGTCTACTAGGTAGTTCTAGCGTCGATTCGGCTAGCGATACAAGTGCTAAAGTTGCGGTATCGCGAAGTTTAAGTGCACGCGAAAGTTTACGTGAAAGTGCTCAAGGTCGTCAAAATAGTAGTTCAAGTTCAAATGGTGGTCAAGGTAATAAAGTTTTCCCAAAAGCACCAAAACTATCCGCAAGTCCTGCGACTCTTGCGCGTCAAGACACAATCGACGAGGGTGGTGAAATTGAAACTCGTGCTGGAACAGTTCCCGATACTCGACCACCATTTGAACGGCAACCGTCAGAACGAGATCGACTTTTAGACCCGGCAGCAAAAGAACGTCTTGCACTCGTAATGGAACGAAATTTAACACTAGAACGTGAACGACAAATCGAAATGGCAACGTCGAGAGCAACAACGTCCGACACATACGATACAGGACTACGGGAACAACCGCCAACTATGGCGCAACGTGATTTATTAGCAACGGTGCTCGATTTAAAGGTAGACGTGCGTTTAGAAATGCAACGATTACAACAACGTGTCGGTCGCATGGAAGATCTACTTACCGAACTAATAAAACGACTTTCGACTGATTCGTCTGGGGTGAGTACACCGGGCGATGATTCCACCCCAGTCGTTGTTCCATCAATTTCGTTTACATCGCCCGGTGGCACATCAGGGATTCCAGGTACCACAACGGTAACTTCATCGTCACAATCAAATCCAACATCATCACAAACCATAGCCAATCCATCATCCGGTATATTATCTACATCATCATCATCGGGTGGTGCAACGACAGCACCGACTGCAACTACAAGTTCGGGTGGTAATGGTTTGGGACCAATTATATTACGTAAACGTCGTTCAAAAAGTCGAAAAGCACCGGCACCACCAAAACAGAGTCCTGAACAGACACGACTACTGGAAGCTGAACTAACATCGTCGACATCAACAATTACACGTAAGCGTGAATTTCTCTAGCCTCGGGTTCTTGAACGTCATCATTTTACGAACAATGAACAGTTTTAAGGGCCGGTCATTATTGATAAAATGATTGACGTTTTAAAAACTATCATAAAAACTATCGCCCATATATATATATATATATATATATATATATATATATATATATATATATATATATATATATATATATATATATATATATATAATTACCTTAATCATTATATAAGTAAAAAGCATTAAATGTGCAATCTATTGAATAATAGTTCTAATAAATAAATAAATTAAAATTATTGCAATGCAATAAAGTATTATGTACTAAAAAAATAATAATAATTCAAATTAATTAATTTAATTACCAAAACTATTAAAAAATGATAGACACAGACAGCAAATCGATATTTATGTAAGTGTACTTCAATGAATCTTCGCCACAGCGCATACGCGCGCGACATTAAAACTTTCTTTCGTGTTTATGTTAAAACTTTAAAAAATTAAAAATAATTTAACAAAAAAAAAATTGTTAATTAATTATGAGCGGAACAAACGATAGTGTGAAAATAATTAAAAACTATTATTTATTCTCTCCATAATATAACTTACTTTCGTTTTACACTATACTGTTACAACTTAAAAACTAACGTGTGACAGTATGTGAGCACCTCCATACAGTTAAACCGTTATTTAATTTTATGTTTTTTTAAGTACACTTACATTGTACATAAACAATTATACGTCGTAGTCTTGCTATACAGAAGAAGAAGAAGAAGAAGCAAAATAAAAACACTACAATTTTAGCCTTAGATAGTTTAATACAAAACAATTTTTGTGATACAAGCAATAGTGTGACTGAATTTAGTATTGTGAGTGGGATACAAAATGACTGCAAACTCTAATGATATTTGTCACTTAACTATCAGTTTTACTAGTCGCTGATATCGGTTTACGAACAACCTAATTGAAAATACATATTTTAACTTAGTCTACTTAAGTTTAGTACAGCTTTAGTCCGAAATGTTTACTAAAGCCAATGAATTGATCTAGTAAATTTGGTTTATATGTTCAAATGTGTTAATGTAACTAAATTTTGTAAATTATATTCGAAATCATTGTAAGGTCACAAAGAACAGAGTTTTCACTAGATTATTTTATAACTTTTAACTTTCTGTTTCTAATAACTCACTCATATTCTGCTCGGCATTTTTCCCAGTATGTCGCCTATCGATCACCACTTGTGCTATTTTAATTTCGGTATAAAGGTCTGTTTACTTTGTTTACCACAAAAGTATAATTCGTTAATGGTTTTATTTGGCCAGAAGCATTTTATTATTCTCTTTAGGTATTTGTTTACAAACCCTTGTAGCCTTATGTGATATTCCGTGTTTCTTCTTTTAGTCAACTGACATTAAACAACGGTAATGAAATTTAATCTCTACATGATCGAGTGAGGCCACTTTAGATATCTATAAGTGGTAGTTTATGTAAAATTATAACTTCAAACTTTGATTTTCTCGTGAGATCAAAAACAAGTTTAACTAAAATAAATTATGGGGTTTAAACTTAAACTTAGTAGACCACTGATTAAGATATATACTTAAAGTTAAGCATATTTGACTTATGACCCGTCTATGTGATTTTGTTGAACCATAAATATATAAGTGTGTAGACTATAGCTGTACTATATATTTTAAGCTTAAGGCATGTAACATTAGTATGGCTTAATTCCGTGAGCAAGTTTTCTATTTAGTACTAGCTCAAACTAAAAATAAATATACCAACAGAAATGTACCAGGCTTAAGTAATAGACATAAAGTATCAACCTTTTCCACTGACTTTGTATAAAGTTTATATTAATATGCAATAGCTGTGCTTAGAATTTATTTTTTAACCTTAAACTAAGTCTAATTAGTATGACAGTAAGTTAAGTCATATTAATAGGGATTCAGTTACATTGATTAAGTTATATGGTCACAAGCAAGTAAACGTAGGATTAATCAAATTTAACGTTTATTTATTAAACATGAAAAGACGTCGTGTTTTAAAATCGGAAATACGTTTTGACTTAAACCAAAATAATTAAAATATAGTTAGAGTCGATATGTTTAAATTATGATAAACCAGATAACAAGAAGGCTAAATTTCTTAACGTCAAGCATAACACATATTTATTCCACATTTTAATAAAATTTGGATACACACACATTTTAACTTAACAATAATAATAATAATAATAATGCAATATACATAACTAAATATGTAGACATCTCCGTTCAACTCGTTATTAAACTGATATGAAAGTGAACAAGAAGCTTAAGACAAAACAAAGTGAATAGATCAATGAAATTCTTATAGGTATTAGATTTAAGCCATGTCGAATAAATAAATATAAGTTTTTCACCTTCCCCTGTTTATTCGACAAGACCTAAATTTTAACAATATAACTAAATCACGTACCATTTAACATGTTTAAATTAAAAATTAATAGCAGTCACTAATCTGTATCCACCAAAAAATTTAAATTCAGTCACCTTTTCTATATAAATTTTATATTTAAGCAATGCGATTCACACATTACTCTCGACTATACATTAGAATATACGCATTAAATTGTGCTAAGCTATTTTGCTAATCCAAAACGCTTAGAACAAAACACTCGCGTACATACCGTCATAATTGGAATTGAATTTTAACTTAATTTTTAGTCATGTCGAGAGTATACCATTGTTGCTATAAATCTTTTATCTCTTTATTAATTATAATTTCCTTTTTTACTAACTTAAAAAAAAATCTTATTTATTTAAATAAACAAATACAAAATAAAAAACCATTATTGAATTATTAATTATTAAATTTACTGAAAAGACAAACATTTATTATATTAATTTTTTATGTAAATATTATTATTAAAACAAAACCATAAATTTATAATTATAACATTTAGAATTTATGAATTTTTAAATATAAATTTGAATAAATGATGATTAGGAGGAATGATTTAAAAAAATGTATAAATAAAATACAAGAACAACAACAAAAAATTAGGTTTCGAATTTTAAAAAATAAAAATAAAAAATACAAACAACAAACATAATGCATAAAATAAATTGTAATTATTAATTAATTAAATTTGATAGTTTGATAGTAAATTTTAAGCAGATTCAAACACTCTTGTTGGCACAGAACACCGGAACAGATGTTGGTCATTTTAGACACCAAATATCAATTTACACCTGTCGTAATCATTTAGCTTCTGGAGTTGCCGAAGAAAGTGCCGTGTAGTCAAATTCTTCTCTATCAAAAATAAATCAGCTTAATGTACCACATCGAAAACAAAAAATGTATCTGATATGTGACCTGTATTCATCTTAATATCTCACCCAGCCTGCATCGTTGCATATAATTTGTGTTAATGACACATTTCGTAGGTATTGTATATTATAAGCTCATACTTAGGTTAAAACAAACTGGTTCGGTTAAAAAATCAATAAAGTTGATCAATAAAGTGTGTTTCAAATAAGTTGGATTTGAATTTCTTCGATATCTCAATTGGCTTATTTCGTCGTTATCTAGCTTATTTGGCAGGAACCGCATTTATATTTGCTTATTTGAGTAAATCATACATTAAGCATTAGCCTTTGAAAGCATTAGTCTTTGAACCTTGAATGGAAAATAAAAATTCTACTCCATCGAAGTTTGATAACGTTTTTGTCAAACTTTGTAGTAGTTGCTTTCCACATGTCTCTTAAGCACACTTATAGGGGTTATCTTTATTTGTTCAGTATGTTTTATGACGTTTCTATATTTCGCAACTCTCTCTTGCAATAATATATTATCTAAATTTTTTGTGTCAAGAAAGATTCCCCTTTAAACAGTCATTAAATTTTTATTTGATAAGCAAATTTTATGGGTCCTAATTAGTCATTTTCGTAAGTGTCCTTTTTCTTTTTGGAACAGTACATGTTCTGGTAAAACATAGTCTAAAATGGCTTTATTTTGATTCTATAACCAAGTTTGTAATTTTCTATTAACTATGAAAACTATTTCCAGCCTTTTCAAATTCGTATACGTTAGCCATCGTTGGTTTTGAAGCACCCAAAACTATTTATATGCGTTGCCTTAAAATCGTGAGGTCTCTTCTAGCGTTACATTGTTTGGGAGGAGCCAGGGTATCTATATTTTTTTTATTATTACAAAACTTTCTTATACAAGATTCATTATGATTATAATGACTATAGTTGGGTGAATTTGAGGGATATCTCTATTTGCACTTTGCGTAGGATTATAATTGGGGAATTGATTGCCATGCGGGCCTTAATGTTTAGGGAATAAGTTCTTCTACAGTCATGACAACGTATAAAATACATTTATTCCTTTTATGATCAAAGATGCTATTTATGACAACAGTAGAGCTATTACAATGGTTTTTCGAAATATTTCTTAATTCAATAATGGAACCAATTTAATAATTTATCTGTGTGCTATTTGATGTTTCTTCCCCTCTTTACAAGATATTATTAAAATAATCATTAAAATAGCAATCCGCGCCAGTATCTCGACGAAAGTCAATAAAATTGTTAATAAATAGTATATACATGCCAATATTTCAACGTTAGTTCATTTTTTAATTTTAAATAGCTTGTTGACTTGTTATAAATTCAAACACTAAGCAATTCCGATTGCTTTTCCAAACATAAACAAACATTTCATGAACTTCAATTAAAACTGTGTCATGACATAATATCGATATCATTTAGTAACGGCGCTACTAGATTTGTTGCACCACGCAACGGAAAAGCAAACACCTAAGGAACATATTTTTTCTATGTTTTTATATATACAACATTTCCATGAAGGCACTAAATCTTGTCTTTTTGTAAATTATATATCATATAAAGTACCAACTAATTATCTGCTTACTAAATTTCTGAATCATATGTCTAAAATGCAACTGATCGTTTACAAAAAAAATATACTAATAATTTACATTAGTGTCGTATGATAAGTAACTAGCCATCAGCTATGAAGCAACATTTTAAATTATTCAAAACGCTTTTTATCATCGCTTTTCCCTTCTAAATGCATAAATAATATATTTTTCAAGTCCAGAAATCACAAATAGTCAGAGGGCACTGAATCAAGAAAATATAATGGGTATGGAAATAATTCATATCCTAAATTATTAAATGTTGCTATTAAGAAGACATATGCGCAATGCCTTGATGAAAGAGACTAATTGCTAATGCAATCGGTGTTAAGACGGTCTAACAGTTTTGAAAAATATTTATCTATAACAATTATTCTTGTTCCACAATAAGGTGACTTAACCTTTTTCGGCGCTAATTCTCTAAAAACATTTTACTACTTTGAGTGTTTATTGATCTCTACAACAGTTAATTAAAGATGTTATACGTTTACGTTTGCAAATGTTCCATTTCTTGTAGAGCCTTTTAAACATTTCTTGTAACCAAATTATTTATCAGATAAGCATGCTGGGTTCTAAAGATTATATATGCTATTGGAAGGATATTTTTAGCTAGTTACGGTTAAGCCTTCATATCAGACTTTGCCAACAAAATTACTAAAATCTTTCCCTTTCAAATCTTTTCCCTTGCAAGTTTAGGTTATACAAGGTAATAATTAGATCTGTTACCTTGTATGTGTATGAGACTTGGATCCTGAGGAATGAGTAAAAGTAATGGTTAATGAGTAAATGATTCTAAATGATATATGGACATATTTGCACCAAAAAAGCAGATATAATTAGATGAAGTGATGCCTCGAGACTAAATCGTTTTTGATTCGAGAGGGCTTTGAAGTGTTTTCGAAAGTATACCTTCCATTTTTACTGCAATAAAAGCAATCGTTACCACGCTTTACTATGCAATCTTAGTTACAGTTTAACTAAGTCGAGAGTACAATACAATTATCCTAAATCACTCTGCTAGGGTTGGAAGTACATTAATATTTATAAAAAAAACATTGCTAACATTTTGAAGTAGCGCATCATGGAATAGAAAAAATCAAAACTACCTTAAAGTTGTGACAAAGTTTAATATTAACTATTAGCAAATAAAAATAAAGTACTATTAACTGTTTTTAAAAAGATGTGAATAATCTTACACAAACCAATTTTTTGTAACAAATGTCAAAAACAAAATAACCAAAAATCTTTTTAATCACACTTTCACGAGCACAACATTTTAACTGCAGTACAGCGAAAAACTTGTACAGTTTACCAATTTGATCCAAATTCTAATTCTAGCTAGTTTTATACAGTTTATTCCACGAGATAAGTGCATATTATCAATACTCAGTACGAAAACAGTTTATATTTTGTGTAAAAATAAGATATCTTTAGCATTTTGATTTGATCGATCTCGTTTCGTGAAAAAAAAACAATAACCAGGAATCTTTTCATTTATCGGGTATAATTTCACTTCGCGAAACCAATCGAATAAGATTGAAAAGACAGATCCACAAAGAACTCCAAATTGATAAAATCATCCTCATGAAATGGCTTTTTTACTAGCATGATCTAGATTAATTCCTCCAAGAATGGTTGACAATTTTCATCTACAGTTTTTGATACAATGATAAACTTAGAGTAAATCAGAAAAATGTCCTTTTAAAGTGTTAGTACCGCATCAATGTTAATACAAAAGTTTCCTTCCTGTTTTCCAATTTCAGAAGCATACCCTTCAAAATCACACATTCGAATCGATACTCTTTGATGGTTCGATAAAATGACCAAATATCGTCATGCCTGTTTTTTTAAGCGACTGCATTTTTCGAAAACTGAAAAAATTTAGATTTAGCGGCTCCATCTCTGGTCAAGACCAGTAATTTATCATGCGACTCTCATACCTTTATAAGTTTATATAATGAAGAAGATTACACATAAATCAGACATTTACATTTTTAAAGCGCCACCCGAGGCTAAATAAACATTTTACAAAATTTTAAATAAACAAAAAGTCGTTATATCATTTGAGTAAATGGTCTAAACTATGTTATACCATTTACATGTATCGTTTTTATTACTATAAATAATTTATTTAATCATAAAACAACTTACAACAATTTAAGATGATTCAGTTAAAGAAAATAAAAAATAAATCTTTAAAGACGCGTTACGATGACGATATGATTCAATTATATATTGTGGATGTGATACAAATCGTGTGTGTGTGTAGAATGTTTATTTTTCTTTTTGGCTACAGATTTCGATTTTCTTATTATTTTCTTAAATAATCATAATACAATATTCTAATATTAGAATCGTTATTTATAAAAAAAAATTAACACTTAAGAAGCGCTTCTTAGTTTGTTATTTTTTTTTATTGTTGTTCGTTAGGTTCATACGCGAGAGATTTTTTGTACTTAAGACATATGTGTGGCGCGATTTTTAATTTTTTTTATTGTATCTATGTATATATATTAAGTGTATATTGAGAGGAATATACTTGTACGTATGTGTAAATAAGTCATCGAATTATTTAATGATATTTTCTTTTATAATTTTCAAACAAAAAACTTTAAGAAAAGTCAAGAAGGTATATTATTATTTTAAACATATGCTGTATGAATGAAAAGATTTTTTTTTTAAATTTCGGTTTTAAGAAAATAATTAGTCATATGTAAGATTGAAAATTGAAAAAAATTTGTATATACAAATTATATGGTTAATTTGGTGGTGAATTTGTTAAGCTACGACAGTGAAAGAATTCAAATTTGGGGTCGGAGTAAAGTTCTTGGACGTTCTGTTCTAACAGTATTATATTTTTAGCAAATTACCTAGATAACCTAAAATATAAATATGCCGAAGAGTCAACCCAATTTTTTAGCCTAGTCGGCTGTGCTCGGTACGCCGTGCGAACATCTAGTAATACTTTGTGCTTTATGTTTTGTTTATTTTTTGTTCCCGTGGAGTTTGTAACATATATTTTAAATATTTTTTATTGTTTTGCCTTTAAAATAACAACGAGTCTTAAGGGGACAAATATAACATCTATATCATTCTATGCTGCTTCCTGGAACGTTTACAAAATTTTCAAACATCCAATCGTTCTAACGTCTTATAATGATTAATTTTTTTTTGTGTCTGATCCCCGCATTCTTTTCTGGGGCCGAAGCTCTCCCAACTCTTTCGCAGTTAATTTTTAACGTTCTACCTTACGCCATCACCAGCCAAATTGAGGACGCACGAATACAGGTTCGATTTTAATTCCATCTGCACATTGCATTGATCCAGCCAGCCTGTACTGATATGGCCTATACTGACATGGATTCTGCACTCCAACAGAGGGTCATAGTTGTGTTCATCGTCATTACCGATCGTAATCAGGTGATGAAAAATCTCTTTTGCAACCCTCCTCCGTTGGGATTCGAACCCAAACACCGCAGCTTTAACCACTGCGCCAATTTGCTCGGTAATGATTAATAAAAAGATAATAAAAAGGCTTTCCATAGTTTCTAAAAGTTCCCATATCGTTCTAGTAATGATGTTACCTATCTTGAAAGCTAGATAGCAATATTACAGATTTTTCAATCTGCTTGTTTTCAGAGAATATTCTATTAATGCTTTATAACTTTATCAACTGAAGGCTGCTTGTTTTGAATCTTTTCATGATTGTTTGACCCTGCGTAAATATTAGCGTCAACGACATATTAGTGGGAGTACTGAGCGTTGACATAAGTAATTTTTAAAACTTCTACCTAACCGACCAAACAAAAGAAAAATATTCTTTCATAAATACTTGAAATCGCTTTTGTGCCTCGTTAATTTTAAAGCGATAACTTCTTATGCCCCATCCTTTCTAACCTGTCGAAAATAAAATAAGACATGTTATGTTACCTCTCCAGCAAAATAATAATTAAGCAGAGCTTGAAACGAATAGGCTTAGAGTATATGGATTTCATTGTTCGATCATCGGACTTTTTAGGGAGCTGGGATTAGACAATCAAACGTACAATGTCTAATTATATTTAAATTATGTTTTTATGATAGAGTTAAACTAGGTTTATGTCTTGCATATTTTATAACAATAGTTTTATAACAATAATTTTATAACATCTATTTTAAATAGCTGCCATATTTTCAATTTAACGATATCTTAACCCGTTTAAACTAGTCGCAGTGAACTGAATATATCTTTGTTGCGTGACTCTACATTAACAATGAAGTTCGATTAAAGTAACAACACAACTACACTAAGCAAAAACTTTGAAATGATTCCTTTATTAGATATTAGTTACATATTCGCTGGTTGGCACATTAGCCTACAAAACTATTCAGTGATGGTTTTTGCTTAACCCTTAGTTGAATCCAGTTTTCGTAAAGTTTTAAAATAGGAAATTTACAGGACATAGCCCTACGCTAGAATTTTAATAAGCTTAGATTAAAAAATTAGCAATTCTTAACTTTAGTTAACGAGAATAATCGGTTGAATTATATTTAATAGCAGCTAATTAAATTTGAATAAGGAGTTTTTTAGAATTATTGGTCAAAATGGCATAAACATTATCATTATAATTTTGAGTTCGTTCGTTCTGAGACTATTTAAAATATTACTTCTTATACAAGTATGTTTGGTATATTTTTCTGATTAAGAAAACATCATCAAGGTTCACGCAGCTCCTTTTTATGTAATGTCATTTTACTTTTCTTTTTCCAGTTAACGATTCCTAAACTACTGAGTCCTCATCCCTCCCGAATAGTAGTTTCTCAAATCATTCTAACTATATATGTCCTTTTCAGTCGTAGTTAGAATTTTAATTGAGAAAATAAAATAGGAACAAGATGCTAAGCCTGGATAGTATATTTAATATAGAAGCAGTTTGTATTCTATTTTATTGATTTATTTCTATGTCGATGACCAATATATACCCCTAATTATATTCTGCCAAATAGAGAATAATTAAAACAGTTACCAATGCAATAACCATATTTTCCTTTTGAAGATAATCGGTGCAGACTATATGCGACGTGCTCCAACAAGTAACAAGTAGTCTAAACCTTTTTACACAGATTATTATTCATTAGGTGCAGTTAGGACCGTTAACATACATACCTATTGGTATTATATTTGATTATTCAAGCTGCCAGCATAACGTGACCTGATTTTTGTCACTATATAAATATTCGCTACATAATGCATCGAGATACGAAAACCGATGGAAATGTTACATCGAATATATCGGTAGCAATCAACATGCGGCTAACAGTAGGCGGACTTGAAAGCGCTCATTTTCACCATAAAGTTATCGATTTCTAAACTTTTCTATTCTTTGAGTTAGCGTGATATCACATTTATAAATGGTTGACAAAACCAATCGGATGATGCTTGACCAGTACCAATCTACTCATTAAAAATATGAAAGCAAATTTAATATTTAAATAATTTGTCACAATATTCGATACATGCTTCATTAAAATGCGTACAGTACATCTCATGACGGTGATCACCATTTATTGTTTTCTGTTGAGAGCATGTGTCGCTCCTTAATTTCTTTAAGGATATACTTTAAGTAAATAAATAAAAATATAAGCAGATATCATTTGGACAACATGGGTGCTTTAATTGCAAACTTTCAAATTCTGATCTTAATTGTGTATTGTTTCAAACTCAATTGTACGTAAAACACTTAGGAGGTGATACGAAAATTAACACTTACTTAATATTAGTGGATGAACCTCATACTAAATCAATGCAATTGAAATCGATTAAATTGTGCTTAAGTATCATAATGGCTAATAGAGTTTAGCAAGATGTATGACTACATAAGACCATTTATTGAACTAACCTCTTATCATTCTTAAGCTAATCTCACACTTAGAAGATACGTGAGAGTACAAGTGGCGATATTATGTACGACAGATGTTTTAATATTGAAAAAGTGTTTTATTTGTACTCCACACTTTGTGCAAACACTTAATCTGGTTATTAAACATACACGGTCGAATCACACTTAACGAATAAACATTCTTCCCACACCAAACTGTAGCGATCAATAAACACCACGAAATTGTATCATACTCGTATATAAAAAAAATATTAAATTTGCGATCTTAAAAATATACACACATCTTAACGTATTTCGATCGTATGTAATTTTAACAATTTCTAGTGCAAATACATTTTAAATTTTTGCAAAAAAAATTGTTTTATTTATTTTGAATACATAAATTACATAATATATTAACAGTTTTATTTTGGAAAAACATTTTTATTTTAATTTAATTTATTTTGTTTTAATCAACAATACACAAAATTTAGAATTAATTATCGCAATAAAAATTAAAAATATATGTATATTATACAGGGTATTTATAATGACCAAAACACCTAAATATCACCTAAATATCTCGTGATTGACCTTGAAAATCACTATCAATGTCATCTTGGTATTTTAAATTATTACCACTGGTTTTAGTCACTATTTCAAATATAAAATTAATTACGATTTAATTTCAATTATCGTTCAAAACTATCCTAGCTATGAGCTTATTAATAAGCTGACCAATTGCTTTGCTATGGTGATCCTGATAATTTTATCCAATTATTTTAAAACCATTGGAGTCTACCCATCGGATTTCATTAACGATGGCATAAGTTTGTTTATCTTTTTATTAAATGTATTAAGATCATATTGCAATGATCAGCTGAATGTAAGGTATTTAGTTGAATTATAAGTGAGAAGTTATTTTTCTTTGTAAAAAGGTATCCTTGCGCTGCAGAGAAATGTTTTTTTCTGAGGTTTAACAAATTGAGATGATATCACAAAGTTTCAAGTACAATTGATAGTTATAAAGATGTATAAACAATATCCAGCCCAAATCCCTTGTAGAGCTGATTTACCCTTGTCATTAATCTATATATAATCTTATCTAGATTAGGTTATATTTAGATCATCATTTGACATGCGTTGGTAAAAGTTATTATATATTTTGGTTGGTAGCTCGGAAAAATTTATCAAAATTTAAAAAGATTACTGACTGGTGAAATGTTAGGAGTTAAAAGTTTGAACCATAAGCTTTATATCAAGCTGATTTAGGCCAAAACTTTATTCATTTGAGGTGTTCCAGTAATTTTAAATAACCCCGTTTATATATATATATATATATATATATATATATATATATATATATATATTAATATATATATAAATATAAATATAAATATAAATATATATATATATATATATATATATATATATATACATATATATATATATATTAATATATATATAAATATAAATATATATATATATATATATATATATATATATATATATATATATATATATATATAAATTTATATATATATATATATATATATATATATATATATATATATATATATATATATATTTAAATATAAATACACATCTATAAATATAATATATGTATAATATAAAAACGCCTTGAAAATTTAAAACAAATAATTAAGTATTTATTTAAATAATTTTTTTGCAAAATGAAAATTGTATTTAAATAATTTACCAAAATAAATAATTTTACAACAACAAAATAAATAGTACAATATTTATGCACGATTTTAATTTTATTTAACTCTACTTCTAAATCTACTAAACTTAACTATTTTTACTAATAATACAATAATAATATACTCTTCTAAATATACAGTACATAATTTATCAATCGTGTAAATAAATGCTGATAGATATCTAAATATTACTAAAAGATCGCGGCGGGCTACACATCGTCAATACATTTTACCATTATACAGCACACTCAATCCCACTACACTTCCTACTTAAATCATTGACAAAATCCATTTAATATAATGTGCGATCGACCAGATTCGATCAATTGCTGATCATTAATAATCATTCATACGATTTCTTAATTTTTTTTTGATTTTTCTTCTTAATTAAATATTAGAATAAATGTATATATATATATATATATATATATATATATATATATATATATATATATATATATATATATATATATATATATAACTAAAATTTCGCCTTCCGAATTAAATTTAACAATTTTAAAACTAACTTTACTTTTGATCACGATGCATAATCTTAATATTATTATATTATACAAAATTTTTAATTTTATTTTAATTACCCGCCGACTATTAACTATAATAAAACTATCTGTATATATACAAAAATATTTTTTTTATCTACATTTTAAAAACTAACTAAAACAGTTAACAGCATTATACCGCCATTTTCTATTATATCTCAATAATATATTGAAAGATAATTCTTCCAATCATATCTGCTATATGATCAAAAGTAACATTTTGTTTTAACTTTTTAAGTATCCTTTAAACAGTAATTGTTTATTTAATTTTTTAAAAATATATTTTATGATCAGTGATTTTTAATTAATTCAGTTTTTGCAAAATTTAAAATTCAAATTGATCAAGTTTAAATTAAAAAAAAACATTATGTGGTTAGATAAAAATATTTCTTAAACCAGTACTTGAGCTAAGTATAATTTGAGCCACCACCATTGCTGACACAATCATACAAAACGTTTTTTTCTTGTCTTAAAACGACTTGCGCCAAAGATACCTACGATTTTATGACATTATGCGCACTGAGTAAAATAAAACAGTTTTAATATAATCGTAGATAACTTTGGCGCAAGTTGTTTTAAGACAAGAACCATAACATAATTAAACACATAAGCTTAGCTTATTGGTAGAATTGAGAATGAATGATATTTAAAATTTGAAATTTATTTTGAAAAAAAAAAAATAGTTCATATTTGCATTCTGAGATAAAATTGCTCAATAATATAACAATTAAATTGAGTTTACTAGTTAAACATTTATTTTCATTTTGGGCTCTTGATCAGTCATTCATTATACTTTTTCTAAAACATAACGAAGTTCTATCAATTTGATCAGTTTAGTTTTCTAAAAAAAAACAAATAATGTTAAACGGTCCTTCAAGTTAAAATATAAAAGGACTGCAGTAACTGTTTACCAATCACCATGATTTATAAATGTTATGGCGCTAACTTCTTAATTTTAACCGTTTAATTAACACAATATATTTCTAAAATATAAGTGCACTGCAAACAAAAATTCTAAATTCATTGCAAATATTTGTATTTGTATTTTATGAATATAATTTTCTTTTTAGACTGGACAAATATAATTTTGTGAGACATATAGGATAATTACGAAACCTTATAACAATCAAAAAATTAAAAATTGCGCGAATATATATATATATATATATATATATATATATATATATATATATATATATATATATATATATATATTTATATATATATATATATATATATATATATATATATATATATATATATATATATATATATATATATATTGAACAGATTGAAAAGTTTCTTTAAAACATAATTTTCCAGCTGCTCGATCTCCAACCTGGCAAAACGATCACCAATTTATCGAATTACATGCACACATATTATTTATACGTTATAAAGACATACATTAATTTTGTTTATTTATATTTGGCTTCGTTCATTTACCTTAGAGCTACCCTTAATGTACATTTTTAAAATACGATCATGTTCAATATATTTTAAATATGCGTCTGATTGTTTGAACTAAATATTAAATATTCAAAACACTTTGAATTGCGATCGATCATATATACATAATATAACGTGTAGATAGAAGGAGGAGAGCATGGTTAAATCACACATGTAAATTTACCATCTGTTTTCCATAATTTTGTTTTTCCATTTTTTTTTTGTCTTCATTATTTTTCCACATACCAAAACGATCGAAGAAACGTTCGAACAAAAAATTATGTTAATAAATTTGATCATATTATATATTATTATGATTATTATTATGGGTAGTACACTAACCAGATGAGATCATGTACGATGTGTACATATTATGGTACATATTATATCAAAATTGAAACTAAATCAGTTCAAATTTCAAGCGAATTTAAATAAAAATTAATAAAAATAAAAACAAAAAAAATGCTCAATTAATAAAAATAATTAACGAAACTAATTAATTAATAATATTCATACACATATATATATATATATATATATATATATATATATATATATATATATATATATATATATATATATATATAAACACTCACACACATGACAACATTGTTATAACACAGCGATGCCATTTTATTATTGATATTAATTTAAAATGTTATTAATTTTTAAAACTATTATAGTTTTAAATTTAATTTTTGTTTTTTTATAAATATAACAAAAATGTTTAATTTTCTTGTAAATATTTTAGGAAAAATTAATAAAAATTATGAAAATAAATTTTAAATTGTTTTATTTAACATCCTTAAAAAATCTTTAATTATTATGTTAAAAGCTTGATGTACTTTACGATCGCATACGGTAGCTCTTGATGTGAGCACTTTATAGGAGGTATTGAAACTGTGTGAGGTCATTTTACAATAAATTTGACGTTTAGAAATAAAAATTTTAAACAGCATTATTTGTTGTGTTTAAATTTATAAAAATTATTAAAAAATGATACCAAAAAAATTTAAATGACTCTAGACAATTTTTCTATATATGCATTATTTTTAATGTCGGTTCTTCTAAATAATTTTAAAATTTATGTTCGAAAGACATTCATTATTTCGGTATAGGTAATTGAATTAATTTGAGTTTAATTTTTCTGGTTCATTTTTTTAATTATAAATTTTAATCAACGATGTATAAATTTTGACAACCAAACAGTACAGATTTCCATAGATATAGAATAAAATTCAAAAGGTACACATTTTAAAAACAGTAAAACGTCAAAATTCTTGCAAACTATCAATTTTGGCAAGATTAGTAGAAAATGACACTTGACTACAATCGGTGATGACGATGAACACAACTATGATCCCTGAACCAATATCTTTGATCTTCCTCGTTGAAGTGGCCGAACCATCGTCTATGCCAGTATAGGCTGGCTAGAGTAATGCAATGTACAGATGAATTACAGCGAACATGTATTTGTACATCCTAAATTAGGGCGTTAAGTTAACCGCGAAAGATTTGGGAGAGCTTCGGCCACAGAATAAAAGGCATGGAATAAAAAACTAAAATAGTCCAACAGATTGCAAAACCTCTCTATTTTGTTCTGTCTCTGCATTTATCTATTGTTTAAATTAATCCAATGTTATTATTTTGGTCGAATAAACTATGCCCGCTATTATGCCCAATATATTTGAAAGCCAATTTCAATCAATCGATTTGGAAATTTATCATTTAAAATAAATTTTCTTCGTTTCACTAAGTATAGAGTATCCAAAGGTCCACGCAAGTTATAAATTTTGTGTCATTTCTGAGGTTCAAATGACTTTCCAACAAATCACAGCTGAAAGTACAGGATTATTAATGGAGTGTTACGCGAAAGAACTTCATCACGTCAAAATTGCTGCATTTGAGGTTAAGAAATTCGTTATTGTTAAGAAAGAGGGTCATAATATTATTTGAAAATAAGTCATGCAATAACAATTAATGGTGCTTGCTATCCCGACATGATAATCCAGTTTTTTGTGCTTAGCTTGCAAGTAATGGATGTGGACGACATGTGGTTCCTACAATACGGTACAATATACAGCCATAAGGCCCGAGAAATAATTCCTTTGTGAGTCATTTTAAGGTTTATGACAACCAGTTCACGACTATCCACGTCTTGAAAGATACAATTTAGATATTGGTTAACAAAACTCATACACATTTATGGAAAATTAAATTACTTTTCCGGAATTGTAACTGACTTCCTATTTTGGTTGTAGGTATTAAGTGCCCCTAACTGGACTGGAAATGAATTAATGTAAGCTCTGCCGAATCAATAGCTAAGTAACAGAATGACAGTGTTCCAAAAGAGACTTGCTCACTACTAAACATAATCACCGGCACTAGGAATGCATTTAATACAGATTACTGCATATTTTCTTATTTGTTACTCTTGTGGAGATCTTATCTTTTATCATTTAAACCCACAACAAATTGTTGAAAAGTCGTATCTAACATGAAGAATAGAACCTGATTTAGAATCCAATCCCAGATTTGGCTTCTCGTAGTTGCCTCGAACAAAACAAAGAGCTAGCTCAAGATAGAACCCGATGAAACCAAAAATTAAATATTTGAATCTAAACGCTACAGTACATTAAATTTTTATGAACCTTATTAATTTAAGCTAGTGAATTTTCTACACTTGACATTTCCAAAACAACTTAAAAATGTATAACCAACGTCATATGTAAAGGATACGTAGGATGTAAACTTGTTAAAAAATGTCAGTAATGAATTTGTCAGGGCCGATTTATGTGTATGCTTTATACTTAAGTAATAGGATAACGAGTGTTCAGGTTGGATCACGTTCTGCTAAAAGCAAAAGGAAACCTACTGGGTTGGTATAAACCAGCAATTTATTATAATAATAATACACAAATTAATTTAATAATACACGTCTTAAGATCGTTACAAAAATTAATCAAACTCATGTAATTAACAATCGCCACGTATATTATTTACCTTCCTGCAATAAGAGCTATATCAAATAAATAAATTATCGCATATTATACGAGTATTTTTTTCACAGTGTGTGCCTCTCACATACACAATATGTAATACATAACATATACAATTTTTTTTTATCTATTGTCGAAGGTTCGTATTTTAACTGTGTGTTTAGTCACTCATATCGCATATATACATATATGTTAGTCAGCTATGTAGTTTTGTATTTATAAGAATTGAAAGTGTATAACTGTAATTATGTATTGTTATCGAACGAATATATTTGTTGATTATATCATTTATTATTTGTTTTCTTATCAGTCTTATCAGTTACATTTTTGGTTAATATATTTCAGAATACTGTTTGGTAGATCGAATATGTCGTCTAATATACCCCACATATATATATAACATTTATTGTGTACAGCTTAAAAATGCTACTGATCTTCGAGGTTCATGATATGAATCACGTATTCACCCCATATTTTAAAAAACTAAATAAAACACCACAACATAATGTATTTAGTTAACAACTAGTTTTATACAGTTTTTACCAAATTATTTTTTATTTATTCTTAAATCATTATTTAATGTAATAAAAACGAAAATAATTTGCTAAATAAAATTTTTATATTTTCCTCCCGTTACTCATATCATAATGAATTCCCCTATATTTGATGTCACTGCCCTCGTTTTTCTCTTCGTCGATTTCGATTTTCAATTAAACGAAATCGTAGAAGGAAATTGTGTTGCTTTATTATATACGGTTTAAATAATTTTTTAGAAGTTTGCTGTTCCTAAACCAGTTATTCGTGTCGTTTTAGACTTGGGGTAACCAAGTGGAATTGTTGGTGCACAAACATTTTGGTGGATGTTGTGGATTTTTTAAAGGTTCATAAATTAGTTGTGATGAGAAGTCTTTTAATTGAAAAATGTAACTGAGCCCTAGCGTTTGTCAGTAACCGATCAAGTAGAACCGCTTCTACTTGATTGACCAGCAACTGTTCTAATGTAAATTTTGAGCCAATCATCATTCGAACTAGAAGAAATTTAACAAGATTTATAATTGCCTCATGTAAACCTAAATGAGTTTTTTTCTGACCCCGAACCAGCTCTTCGAAATTCTAAAGTTGGTGATATACCTGAATTTTTTTGTTCATTCGTATGATCAACAATTCCAATACGTCCTATGATAACTATATTTGCTTTCAAGTACCTAAAAGAGGTCAATTTCACCCAAATGAACAATTCATGAAAAATCGCCAAAATAACAGACGAATAGCATTCACCAACGCTCGTAGAAGCCAACCGCCAACTAGGTTATCTTTCGATTATCTCGATGGACCGGCCAAAAAATGATAAATAATTCTAGGTCGTTTATTTAAATTTACAGTTGAGTGTCAAAAAGCGAACTCCTAATTATTAACTTTATTCATTTAAAAGAACTGTTTCGGGTTCCTCATAAGTTACGTCCTTTAATAATTTTACTTTCAATTGTGTTAGTTGATATGATTTCATAGTTTTTGTATACGTAATTTCATTTCATGCACCTGTTAAACAATCCAATAACAGTGGTGACAACATTGGAAAAATATTAATCGATTATAATAAAATATGTAAATATCTTTAATTAGCTCAACCTGATAAAATTCCAGGTGTTATTTTTTGTAAATGTGATTATCCTCTGTAACTTTTATTGAAATTCATCCCTAATAAGTCAATACAATTAGATGAGCTTCCTAAATAAAGAAAATCTTCTTACGTCATTTCAGTTTTTAAAATTGTAGTCAGAACTTATATCGAAAAAAACATTGAGGTGTTTTCTTTTTATACTTAGCTTTTTATAGACCCCGTATAATATTACTTTCCAAGAAATTTAATGGCCAAAAAAAAGAAACTATTAATCCCAAAAATATAGATATTTTTACAAATCAAATGAACGGCCCCGTACACGAGAACAACAACATTATGTTAAAAATGTTTATTTAATAAATATTACGATTTAAAAATCATGCCTTGCATTTCTTAGACTATTCTTGATCGCTGATACGTGATCAATTACAAGCCATGTTCAAATATTTATAATAATTTTCCACAAAATTATTTAAATAGGTATAAACGAGAAACCATACAAAAAAACGAAAATTAAAATATGATAGAACAACAAAATAAAAAAACAACTTTTAACTTAAAGATCATCTTTCTTCGAACACACCAAAAATATAAAAAACGATCGAATGAAAAAAAAACAACAACAACAAGCGTCACGAAACAAAGAAAACAGTTCAATAATATTGTTGTATGGTGCTGTCTTATGTTTTGTATAAACAACAATAAAATTTAGTGACAACTAAATTTAAATTTGTAATCAATTAAATAATGTACAGACTATATATATACATATATGTGTTTGTATGAGTGTAATCTAACCGAAACAAAGTCGATTCGAACTTCATTATACTGTCTCAAGTCATTTAATTAACTAATAACAAAACTGAATTCGATATTTAAAATAATTTTTCCCAGATCTTTGTAAATTATGTACCGCGAAACACCATTTTACTTTATTAGTATTGTCTCAATTCTAATGCGTGTTTGTAAACTTAAATTTCATAACAGAGTAGGTTTTAGTTAAACGCATGACTAAAATTCATATATAGGAGTATAATTGCATCATGCGTTTAAACATAGATTAACTGTCATCGAAAGAAGATCACTCAAATATCACAATGTGGCTATCTAGTTATACCTTACGTTTTCTTTATATGTGGTAATATTAGCTAAATGTACCAGCAAGAACTCGATCAACCAGAAAAGTTTATAGTTTATATTTAGAATTGTTTGCAGATTCTCACTTGGATACACTTTATTCTCGTTGGAGTTAATCTTTCTACAACAAAAAAAACCTAGACCAATCAAATTCTGGCATAAGTGATTAGTTTAAAACAAAATACATAATCTACTTGTTCCCTGTTGCTGACATTGAAATTATAATTCCACTATGGCCACTGCTAAGATCTAAATATCTAACAAGATAAACTTGTATAAAAAGGTAATCAGAATTGCGGTCATAAATGGTTCTGTGAATTGTGAACGCTATTTAATGTTAACAAGATCTAGCTGACGAGATTTAAAGAAAGAATACACATGCTTTGCTTGATGATCTAAAACGAAATATTAATTTTTATTCATTAATTACTTTAATAAATAAACTAGGACTATTAAAACAAATAAGCAATGAAAAGCTTCAGAAATTGATTGCTCAAAATTGAAGATGTACCAGTTGGGGCATACAGTATCGATCAAAATGAAAATCGAACAAAATCTAGTATCGAGACACTCAGTAACTATTTTTGATGGTGAAGCTATTATGAAAAGGTTAGATCTGACCTAAGTACTATCCATCAACTGTGTTTCGCTATATGATATTATTTATGCTATGGCACTGATAAAAAAATTGTTTACCGGCTTTTACCGATTTTTAGTTTGGCTTAAACCATACCATTACCGTTTATCGGGAAGTTGGCTTACCCTAGTATCCATATAAAAACAACTACGAAATACTGTATATTGAAAGTATTCTAGGTTTTTTGCCGAAAGATATTACTTTTGAATATAACTTGACTTGCACATGTTATTCGATTTGATTGTTGATTTTAGTGGGACTCTAATACTGAATTAATAATTAAGCTTCAATAATTGTAATCCGAAGCTGGTACTTTGTATTATTTCTAACTACCATAAGAAGACAAGCTAAAATTAGAAGACAAAGCGTGGTCTATTAGAAGACAAATAGGAAACTCTACACCTAAAAAAATTGTGGCATTTCTCTCAGACTGCTGCTGTCTTTAAAATATCAGTACGCAGAAAGTGAGCGTGTTACCGTAGATACTGTCATTGTTTTTATGCATTTTTTGCAAAAGTGGGGAAATGTATTAACCTTTTTGATATACTTTGTTTTAAGCTTATTGATTTTAATGTTATCAAAAGCTGCCAACCGTAAAAACTAGTCTAATACTTATTTTACACATATGCCAGAACACAGTTAAACTACCTAAGACATACTCCGTAGCGAGAGAAGGTTATCTGCGACTGCCCGATTTAACCAAATCTATCTTAATAGACACCGAAAATGTCCCCCTTAAGATAAATGATTCTCATTAATGATTCTTCTGCGATACTTCATTAAACAGTTAGCAACATGTTTTTTATGGACGATGGTTATGGAAGTTAATAAAAGAAGCACCTTTAGAAGACAACAAAATATTTTATTTATTTTATTATAGAGGAAGGGACGTTCTAGTCATTCCTTTTTAATACGTCTTATCATTTAGCTATGATAGTTCAACAAAACCACTATGTAGAAGCCGTCCCCACTTCTTAGAAAATGCGTATTCAGGTTACTTTGTGTTAGTGTTTTATAATGTGGTGGGTATTATGGTTTTGTGTTTTACGAAGGGGAAAAATATATCATAATAAAAAAATCTGCGGCGGATGCTATTTATCCGAAATTAAAAAATTGTTTATAAAATTTTACCAGCATTTAAAATACTTTGCACACTGTAGCACTATACCACAATTGATTTTTCCGTATAATATTATGTTGTATAAAATTTCCCTAAAGGTTGGCGGCAGAGCGAAGTCCACTAAAAAAAACTTCAAAGAATTGAAAAATAGAAAATCTTAACAAACGAGAGAGAGAGACAGAGAGGAAAAGAGTAATTGGTGTCAGCATTGATTCAACATACAAAAAACGTATAAGTGTAGTGTATATAGTACATTGCTATATTACACTATACACGATTGTCATTTTTGTTAAGTAGCAATAAGAATCTCGATATAGTTCACAGAGATTATCCCCTTATTTGTTGTTTGTCGAAAATATAAAATTTAACCAAAATAAAAATACAAAAAAACTTCCTTTTCGCCTATTCTTCGTCTTTTGAAATATTTTTTTTGTTGGTCCTTTTCTCATCGAACATTTGGATGTGTGCGTACGGCAGTGTGTACATATATGTAAAAGAAAAGCCGAAATATTTATTATTACCAAAGTACCAAATGCCAAAATATGTGTTTAAATTTACGGGGTGGGTTCTAATACCAACATGTACACTGTACATGCAACATCTATATATGATTATGCCGAGTATATATATATATATATATATATATATATATATATATATATATATATATATATATATATATATATATATATCATCATCATAGAGGTATCATCGGGGGTAAAATCGAAAACACAAACAACAAATAAAAGATTTTTGGAAAAAGAGGGAATTTTTAAATATTTTCTTCTTCGTAATTTTTGTATGGAATGGAATAACACAACAACAGCAACATCACAACTATAAGAAATATTCGATGTTGGTTGATGATCATGATGATGATGATGAAAACGAATGCCGAAGATAAAGAAAACGAAGAAGTAGTCAAATGTATATTATTAAGTAAAAGACGATGAAATTATTTAAACTAAACTCTTAAATAGAAACAAGAGATTTTGTATATATTGTTGAATGCTGTGTGAGAAGAGACTGTTTCCGCGGTAGATGCGTAAGAAACGAAACAGAGAACACAACACCAAATCAAAGGAAAAAAAACACAAGAAAGTGAGAATTTTTTTTTCTTTCGATACTGTTGCACGTAAGTGTATTGTTATTATCATAAGACGAAGATGAGATCTGTGTATATTGTATATAGAAATAAACAAGAAGGGTGGTCGGTTAATTACATTTTAAAAGATTAAGATGTTTGAGTTTTGAGTGTTATGCTTATAAATTCACGACAATGATACAGTATATAAATACAGTATATTTAAGCATATGCGAGTATGTAAAATAGTCTTAATTGATTAATTGACATGACGAATAGATTATGTGGTTCACTAACTCTATCTAAACATATTTTTTGGATTTTATCTAAGTTTGTTATATATGTTGTACATCATGTAAACATAATTTGTATGATAATGAATCTCGACGGATCATCATCATCACAGGATTGTCGACGTCTAATCAGATTATATGGTTTTATTTTATTTTTTCGTTTTTGTATGCCGGTGACGTAATTTTAACAATATTTTGTATATGATTTGTATGCAAATGAGGGTTGCAAAAACCTTGGAAATATATTATTTGTGTAAATACATTTTGTAAAACGTCGCCGCCGACAAGCCATTATTCCTGTTTTTATTAAAAGTTATTCGACATTATAATGTACTTAGAGATCAAACATTTCTAAATAAAATTTAACGTCAACAACCTTTCATACCTTGACATTTTTTTTTCTTTAATTTATGAAAATCAATTTTTCATTACGTCAATTTGAGTCAATAAAATTTAATAAAATGAGGGTGAAATCCTTGAAGACGAATGATCCCGCGGTAACACGAGATCGTTTAATTTTTGTGTGCATATACATATAAACAAACTTAGAGATAGAAATTCAGAAAATGTAAACAAGAAAGGTACACGAAGATTAAAATTAGAGTGTTCTGTGATAAATTGTCTAGAACAGAGTTAGTGAACATTTTTCCAAAAAAATGTTTCAAATACCTAATTGTAAGTCAAATCTTTATTAGCCGACAAAATTTGTAAAGTTAAGAAACATTAGCAGATAGCTTATTGTGGAGGATGTGGTTTAAGTTAAAGAAATTCGTATCCTGATTCATTGATAATATTTGTATTATTCATTCAAATGCAGACGTTTTTCCTTCAAAATGATAATAAAACTTATTGGTAACCGATTTTACCGTTAATCGACATCAATCTAGCGGAAAGGTTTATATGGTGACCCCACTCGATGAGTTCATCTTCATTTAGTTGATTATCGCAAATACTCATTCGTTCGAATTTACATCCACCTAACATTTTGTTTTTTTAAACGAAGTCATAAACATAAATTAGTTTCCATTCATTTCCGTGTAAAAACATTAAAATGAAACTCAGAAAATCGCACTGGTTTAAACAGTCATATATATGTGTTTAAAATTAAAAATTAAATCGGTTTAAGTAAGCCAAAGTACACATAAAATCATAAATCGAAGTAAACGAAAAAGTTTTATTCAAAAAAATATTGGAATGGTGGGCCAACTTGTAAGTTGAAAATCAGTAATTGGATGATAAAATCGAGTGCGAAAACTTGAGTTAATAGTTTTGGAATCAGTTTTAAGCATGAGTGATAAGTTATCATTTTCTTATTGTAACT
Source organism: Tipula confusa (assembly GCA_963556175.1). NCBI lineage: Eukaryota > Metazoa > Arthropoda > Insecta > Diptera > Tipulidae > Tipula > Tipula confusa. Next base: position 218,567,229 of record OY744476.1, read on the forward strand.
TCGATTCGATCAACATTTTTGAGACATATGATAACATACTCGTATAAACATTTGGACGTTTTCTTGCTTAAGTAATTTTAATAAGTTAATAAAACTGGAAGTGCATTATTCTCCACAGTTTAGCTATACACTTCGTTCTGTTTTTACACGAATTTGTTTCACAGTGATTTACGAACAGTGATACACGAATTAGGTATAAAATGAAATTCTCTTTTAACACGAATTGTTGTTATTTAACACAATCGATTAAACCATTAAAGACTTATTTTTACCTCTGTTTATTCGATTTTAAGAAAAAATTATTTTTGTAACACTTGTTTAAGGGATGCTTAAAGTTAATAGCTAAAAAAAGTTAATATAGTTGAACATCAGTGCCACCGATCTAATTTCTTTGGAGAGACTACAGAAAAGATTTCACCCATGGACGAAGAAAAGGCTCAAGTCTTTTCTAGTGTTACAAAACCGTAGTGTTACAGTAGTGTTCTAGTGTTACAACGACATTTCTGTGTTACAAAAACGAAAACATATGCGTTTATTGTCAGCCAACGGAAACCGAATAAAATTTTTACTTGTTACTTCATTTAGTTTTAAGTGCCTTTGAATTACTGACATTATTTATTAATATTTTTTTAAATACAATTAATTTAAATGTGCAATATAATTTTTGAAATAAAAAGCGCAAGCTCTTGTAGTTTTATCCCAATTTTTTACTGGTTTCTCGAGTGTGAAACCAATCTTCTTTTTTTCTATTCTGGAACGTATCCATAGTGTAAAACAGAATTAGGTGTACATATATTAATCTATTCGATAATCACATTTTGAAAATAAATTAAGTAGCTTAAACACAACTTTTTAAATGTGTCAAGACAAGGCACACTTAGAGTGAGAATAAAGTAAAAGTATCGTCATAATCTAAACAATATTTTTGAATTTGTTTTTATTTACAAATTGATTAAGTCCAATTAGAAAACAAAATTTAAACTTAAGCACACCTTCCTAAATCATATCGATAAAATTGGCATAGAGTAATATTTTTTATTTAATTTAATATTTTGTCTGATCCAAACCCGTAGTCTTCTAATCCTATCCAAATATGAGCCAAACTTTCTAGGTTATACCACTTAAGTGGGAATAAAATAATATCATTTAAATTTAAAATATTTTAAGTTTAATCTTAAGTCAGTTTAGTCACATTAGAAAAATTATGTAGGTTATATTTTGTGACTCAAGCACAATTTTTTAAATCAAAGAACTTAAGCAGATGTAACGTTGTATCTTATAATTTTACCTCTCGAACAGCTGAAGTCACATTAAAAAATATTATTTGAGCTTAATACATTTGCATTTAACATAGCTATAATAGGTCATATCACTCAAGTAAAAATAATAAAGTGAATAACTTTTGTTCATTTCTGATCTAAGTCTATTTAATTTATAGATAATCCTTTTTATTTGGCTAAGTTGATTCAGTAATGGCTTATTTACACCTTAAGTCTGATCTGGAAGAAATCATGTTGTAAAGATTCGCGACTTTAGTTAAGTTTGTAAAAATATTTATAAAAGTGAGAATAAAATGATTTATATTGCATAGATTATTTTTATTTACATACACTTCGCTTCAGTTGCAAATTTTGGCTTTACTTAAACTGTAATCTTCTAATCTAAAAAGCGTTTTTAAAATAAAATTCAACGAATTAATTATTGGGTGTATTTTTTTGTGCATGAATTTTTAAACTATTGAAATTAAAACTATTCCTAAATTCATTTGATATGGCACTTCAACTGCACTTTAACCCTTAAATTGTAATTTATCGGTTTAAGTCGATAAACGCCAATTACTAATTTTTTTATGTACTTTTTTATAAACGATAGAATGCATACAACAAAATAATATTAAAGTGACTTATGTTTTTAATATTGAATCAGACTCATGTTATTTTTTTTTAAATTAGCAACGCATGCTTGGTATTATGAAACTAAATTTAATATTATTATGCAAGGTTATTTATTGTGATGTCTTAAAATAAAAAAGAATAACAAGTACAGTTTTACAAATTCTCGTTAGCTCAATTAGAAATGATATTACTGTAAACATAAATTTAAAAAATGTTTAAATCAATTTTGAACTAATTAAGAATTGTTTAAAAAAAACTGAAATACATTTTGATCGTTATCAGCGTATGCAAAACTATATTAAAAATTTGATTGTTTAAACGATGCGTAAAATTATTCTTTGTGTCCAAAAAAAACAGATCCTAATCTATAACACTTAAGATAGTGTTAAACAAATCAAAAAATGTATATGTATTTACACCACTAGTAAATAAAAGTTTAATCGCTTAAACCAAATCAACAACTACATCGTCTATTTCACTCACTGTATCCCCCTCAACTAATTTAATAAACCATATTTCGTGTATAATCAACATATTATAGATACACACACGCACACAATAAAAAATAACAAACAATCTTGTTACGTTTAAATTACGTATCGTTCTCTTTAACTTCGATATGTCGAGTCAACGTAGTCTTCGGTTTTAAAGAAGTTATCGCGCACGACATAAAACAAAAATCCGAAAAAAACATTTAAATATTTTGGGTGTTAATTTCCTCTCTTTTAAATTTTTATACATTATGTTGTGTCGTTGTATTGTAAATAAGTTTGTTGCTGTGTGTGAGGATGAGGAAAATTTCTTTATCATTTTTATCGTGGAATTACGATAAGACGGTCATATTGTATTATGTATATATGTATGGTAAATACGTATGTAAATAATTGATTATCTTGCTTTAGTCAACTTCACACAAAGATGATATGACCAAAATATTATGTTGGGTTAAAAACTGATAAGAAAACTAAATTGTATTGTTTTAAATATCGATTGATTGAAAATTGATGATTCATCGATCAAATAATTTTTGGGTGCTTAACGCTCTTATCGTTAATCTTACGGATAATAAATAATAATGTATAAAAATTGGTTTGTTTATTGTTCGCATCGATGGTCATTATTATACGGGTCATAAAGTAAGTAGTCATGACTATGGTAACCACGATGACGTAATAAGGAAAAGGTTGCACGTTACTGTACTAAAATCGAATTAAAAATTATGTACGATCGTATAAATTATTTAATAAAACTATCAAGTAAATTGAAAATGAATTAAAATTCTTAATATCATCTTTCTTATGTATAGTTTCTGTCTTTGTGTGTATATGTTTGCGCGAGTTTCTTATTTCGCTTGTAAAAAACTACTTCGTTGTATATGTGCATTGCTAAACATTTAAACGAATATACTGTGCAGCATGATCGACATATGTGCACGTGACAAACAGGTTTTTTAACATTGAGCACGTGATGATGATATTTTCCTTATACGGTTGTTATTTTTTTTATGTTGTCTCTTTCTTATTTCTTATATCATGAATATATCTTTAAGACAAAGCTCAATAATATAAGAAAATTTATTACATCGATTAAGATATGTGTTTATAAAGAAAAGAGAAAGAGAACTAATATATTATGTGTATTATGTTATGTATATACGGATTTCATGGAGCAGCGATTATCTTTCTTTTATTATATTCCTTTTACTATTTGAAAATCTTAAAAACGATCTTAATAAAAATAAATTTAAGTGATCGATGATTTTGTTGTGTGTTCTTTTGTTTTTGTTGTGTGTTAATTGATCGCACATGTAAATGTAATATTATTCCGTTTTCATATTGAATTATGTATGTACAATATGTACGAGTATATTTGTTTTCGTATATTTAAAAAAAACACAACAACGCCGTAAGGTCGAGTTCATTGCGCTTCCACACCAATTGTGATGATTGATGTAGCATAGCACATACAACAAGCAATGAGCTTAGAGAACGGATGGAGGGGAAATTACTTAACGATATTTTTACAATATAAAATTAATTAAACATTATTTTAATTGAATTTGTTTATAACGATGATGATTACGTTTTTATTTGTAGGAAATAACAAGGCTGTTTGGGAGGTGTTGTTTGTTTATGGTTTGTATATGATCGAACGATCGAATGATATAATACATTTTGAATAAACGACCTCCTTGGAAGTTAAATAAGTTTTTTAGTTAAAAAATGTGTTGCTGTATCATTTAAAAGAAGGTTTTCTAAACGCTTAGTTTTTATATTTCCACGATCGGGTAATTTAAATGATCATACGAAAGTATTAGCCTGCAAATTTTTAATGTAATTTTTAATATATAGTGTCCCAGAAGTGAAATAAAAAACAAGCGGTAATTTTCAGCAAATTTACCAGATATATATGTGGTTATCGACAATGAAAACTATGAGTAGCATTTCTCGGCAACATATAACCATCTACCTACTATCAACGAGTAAACTGCCCCTGTCTGGATTCGAACTCGGTACTTCCCGCTCCAAGCGGCACAGCGCTTACCACTGAGCCACACACTCGGTAAAAAATTACGTATTTCGTCTTGAAATACGACGAACGAACATCAGTTCTAAATAAAACTAGCTGAAAAAGAACAGCAGATATATATGGATCATGGATGGGTGATATTTCAATGATACCTGGAGGAAAGCACAATTCGGTAGATGCAAGGACCACTTTCCGAAAAACAAACGATTTGGTTTTTTTTTGATTGACTAGAACGCTTAGTTCTAAAAGATAAGGAAGCGCTAAAAGGTAATCAGGGATAAGCAAATGATTTAAAACTAATAGTTTGGATTAAAACATCGTTTAACAGAAATTTTTCCCAACAGATAGTTTAATATAATTAAATAACTTCAATATACTTATTTGAAGTACAGCAGGTGCAGTTGACATTTGTGATAACTGCTTATCAATCAGAAAATAACACTTAAAAGTGGTCAAATGAAATCACTCACCATTTTTTAGATTTATCCCTAGTGAGTTTCTGAATGGTAAGCCAAATACTTTAGTAGGACTTTAAAATCAATTAGGCCATCAAGTAATTTGGATAGCAACCAGTTTTGACCAGTGCTCTTTAATAACTATGTTTGGTAATTGATAAATTGTTTGTTTATTCCCAGCTTTCTCTTGTTAAACAGTTCCGTATGAATTTATTTATTCTTAATGAACATATTTAAAAGTATGCGATTTTTAGAAGTTAGTTAGCTACCTGTTAGACTTCACTTCAATCTTTTATTTTACTGATAGAATTTTAAATTTTATATTTGCAGGCCTAAATTGTTATTAATCATGGCTCATACTTTATGAAAATGTGTAATATATAGCTAAATAAATTGAATTAATTGGCTGTCCAGTAACCAGTATACACCTGTTTATATAAACAACTGCATATATCTTGTTTTATTACAGTTTTACCATTTAAGATGATACAACTATCAGTTAAACGTTGTCTAATGTAACATGTTACCATTTACATTTTAATGTTTATGTTTATTACTTGGTTATATAGATCCTCTTTTAACTGCCAAAAATGCTTTTAAAATGTTCTCTCTACTACTGTAATAAAGTATTTAACTCTCTTTTCTACTAATTTATAACATATTATAAATTATAATACATACATAACATGCATGATCAAACCTAAAATTCTGCTGTCTATAAAAATTTAATTACGAAATAATGTAGTGTTTGTATCAAAATACTCGTCTTATGTGACTGATAACGTTTTCAATACATTTGATGATCTAGTACTTTTTTATTTTATAAAATTTATTTGGAATTTCACAACAAAGTACACGAACAATAACATAGTGCGATCGCTTAAAAATTGTTTATCTAAGTGTTTATGCTATATACTAATCTTCCGAATTTCTTCGCTATTTTAATCGATTTTGTGAAAATATGTTTATGGTTTACAGCTATAACAGCATTTTAATTATAATAGTACCAAAGGACAAAACTATTTAAATTAGTTCCCACACATCATAAAACAATCATCCATATATTATAAATTATAAATAAATCGTAAGCATATATGCTACACCAATATCAATAAATACGTGATCACTCAATTGAATAACCATAAATAGATCACTTACTTATGTCTAGCTTATATAATTACTTTAAAAAAACAACCATAAATCATTATTTAAAATATTAAATGCGCGCGCGATCTCAATATAATTAAAATATACAAGAGAACAAAACATTATGAATGTATATACATATATACATATTTTTATATAATAATAAAACCAATAGTTTATGTATATAAGACATACCACCGGACATTCATTTCAGACATTAGAAAAAATATTTGTAGTGTACGTATTGTATGTAAGTATATAAAAACTAAAGGTGATCGACATGAAATAACGATAAAATAAAAGAAACATGAAAATAAAAATAATTGAATACACAATTAATCCCTTGATCGTATACAGCTAAATATTGTATGATCGCACTCTCCGATCCGATTTTTTATAAATTCGTATGTGTATTGATTGCGCGCGTACTGTTTTTATTTGTGACTCTCTTACATTTCGTAAGAGATATACATTAATATTTCCGGTTCCATAAGGCTAAAATACGAGAATTATTTTTACCTCGATATTCATAAAGGAAGTTGTCGTGTCCCAAAAGTTCATCGTCGTTAGTATTAATATTAAATGGATTATCTGCCATAAACATTGTAATTTTATCACTCATAATGATCGGCGTCGTATACATGTATGTGTATAATGTACATAAATAAACTTAAGAATATTTATTTCGATTTTATTCATCAGGATGCGGGTTAAAAAGTTTATTTATTTTTTGGCAGGGAAAATTGAATAAAAAATTATAAAAAACTTTGAATTTTACTTTTATATATATGAATTTTTACTTTGCGGAGGGGATGTTGGGTTACGTGCATACTCACACATATTAGTCTAAAATTTATAATACAGAAGTAATTTTATTTCATTTAACTTGTTTCTTTGAACAGCTGCTTGTATGTAAGTAAAAGATTTTTTACAATAATATATATATATATATATATATATATATATATATATATATGTGTGTGTGTGTGTGTATATCCAATCAAGTTTACCCTCAAATTCTAATCGATTACAGCGATATTGATTTTTGTTGCTACTTCAAGTGATGTATATGTAAATACAAAATTATTTGAATTCTCATGATATGGTGTTTTAACAAATAATAATAGGTGATTACCGAGTGATTTAATTCACTCAGTATATAAACGACAGACACGTGGTTTAATCGGTAGGTTAATGTTGAGTGTTTAATTGTGAATTTCATTTTTAAACGATACGATACAGCATAAAGTTATGCTCTAAATAGTCCGACCCTCATTAATCACATAATTTAAGTTTCATTTTTGTTTTTTGTTCTTTTTTGGTGTTTTCGTGAGAAATAATAGACGAAGACTAATGACTTTTAGATTTCGACTCTCTCACATAATATTATTTGACATTATGAACTTTAGAGTGTACGACTTTATTTTGCAGATCATAGTTAGCATGCATATACCTTAAATGTATGATATTGTTATTAAGCTATGATGAACTTATCGAATTCTAATGACCCAATAAATTTGTGATTTTAAAAACATACTTCAACAGTTAAAATATAAATACTTTGGCATGACAGTAAATATTGTGTGTGTTGAGTGTGTAACTGAAAAAACTGAACAAAATAAAGAATCCATATGATTGAATATCAAAATATTAAGAACAAGCGATAAACAGTTAAATGCTTATAACAGTTTCAGATACTGTGAAAGGAGTTAATTTTAAATAAATAAGCTATGGCTGTAATTTTTTTATGGTGTTAAAAAACATAATATCGACTACCGATATTATGTTTTTTAACATACGCAGTGTGATTTGATCTTGCGATATAGTGAAATAATTTTCTTGTCTTAACTTAAGGCTTCATAAAGTAGCAAGGTCATAGAACACATTGCCGGGTTAAAAGTTATATGACGAACAAACTGTACGTGATCCCAATGCTGTTTAATTGTTTGTAATTGAAAAATTAAAGCATCACTTTATTATTAAATAAATAAGGTATAAAGACTGCAAACGGCCGCTTAACTCGTCTCTACATAGGCCTTTTGCCAAATTTAAATTCATCTTTAAATTTATTTCAACATTGTTTTGCACTTCATCTTGAGCAAGAGCTAATTCATGATGGGATATGCAACAATAGAAGTAATGTTAAATCAGCCATACATCACATCACAATGCAAATTTTAAATGATTTAGCCGATCCTAGCCTTTTTATTTCTAGTGGATATTGCAAAAAGAAATACAGCTTCATAGAACGATTTATTTAGTTGCCTACAAAACATTTTTGAAGAAGAATGCGCCAATTAGAGCAGTGAAACCTAACAAACAATAATTTCACATACAAATGCTTAATTTTAAGCTATTTTTGATTAAAAAAGCAAGTACGAAGTTCTTAAAAAACGGATAAAATACACCTTAAAATAGATTTAATGAATCTGAGGCCGTTTCAAACTACAAATCGGCAGTACTATTACCAAAATTCAAATTAGAACGAAAAAAGTATTAATGCCATTGAGTTTAAAAGCCCCAATAATACCACTCTTGCAATTACCGAGACCTATATTACGAACATTACACCCGAATATATATATATATATATATATATATATATATATATATATATATATATAAATATATATATATATACAAGGTGGCTGAGACCAAGTGTTACCAAATGAAAACGCTGTAATTTTTTTAATTTTGCTTATTTTTTATTGAAATTTCGTGGAATATGTTGAAAACATATTACATTTTATGAAAAACATGTTACTGCTCGATATGACCTCCTTTGGCTCTGATTATTTGATTCAGTCTTCCATAGAAAGCATTGCATGCTGACCGAACGTGGGCTTGCAGAATTTTATTCCATTCTCGAACAAGAGCTGACTTCAATGCATCAACACTTTCGTATTTTTAGTGTACACCTTACTCTCCAAAATGGACCATATGAAGAAATAAATGAGATTCAAGTCTAGTTAATATGGTGGCCATTCTTTCGACGAAATCAGTCGCGGAACGCAATTTTGTAAATCGAGCTTTGTGTGACGGTGCCAAGTGCTGTTGGAATGTACAACGGTTCGTACCAAAGTGTTTACGTGCCCAAGGTAGCAGAGCATCGTTTAGGATCTTTTGGCGGTACACCTCTTGGTTTACTTTGCTTCTATGTTCGATGAAAACCAGAGGAGTGCGTCCATCTGCAGTAACTGCAGTCCAAACCATAACATAAGCTGGTGATTGCTTGCGCATGGCAACTCTTGTGTCCAAATTATCGTTGGACTTGTGCTCTAACCAAACACGATCATTTTGTTTATTCACAAACTGTTGAATGGTGAAAATTTTCTCATCAGAAAAGACAATTTTTGGAATCTCATCACGTTCGGCCAAGGCCTTCAATGCTCGTGTTTTTTCAAGCCTAACTTTTTTTTGTGCCTCCCTAAGATCTTGAACTTTTTGTATCTTGTAGGGCTTCAAGTGTAGTTCATTTTTCAATATGGTTTAAATGCTGTATCGTGAAACATGTAGACGTGCGGCTAATTGATTGGCACTTTGACGAGGATTTCGTTGGATTCGTTTCTTCTCCTTTCGTATCAATTTTTTTGATGTTGCTGTCTTTTTAGGACCGCCTCTGTTACGTTTAGCGATGCTACCAGTTTCGTTGTATCGAGTTATGGTTCGATACACAAACATTTTATTCACATTCAAATGCTGGAGCTGACGAACTATTGCTGTTTATGAATTTTGGTCTCAGCCACCCTGTATATATATTTATATATATATATATATATATATATATATATATATATATATATATATATATATATATATATATATATATATATATATATAATATATATATATATATATATATATATATATATATATATATATATATATATATATATATATATATATATATACAATATAAATTAGTAATTAAACAGAGCACTCGGTAGCCATGGCATGATAAGATGACAATTTTGTTTTAACAAAATTATTACATATTCCTCATCATTTTGTAAAAAAAATGTAAAGCTAAATTCTCTATAAAACACTAATACGAGCTGTTTCTATGCCAGATGGGACTAATTACTAGGATATTTTTTTTACTAATAAATTTACTAATAGTGCAAATCGCATTTAAAACATCCTAAGAAAACCAATGCGGTGATTTCGACTTAACAGAAATTGGTTCAACTGGAACACGGCTTTCAAAGACAGAAAAAGATAAAACGTTCGATTTGACTAGTAGAAAAACTAAAGCAAAAATGTATTCCCAAGGAATCGAGCCGCAAATATTTAAAATCTATCATGAGTGTAACTTTTTTTAGTAAGTTTCAAACCTAAATATTTTATAACTTACTATGCTTAACTAAGGTAATTAATTTTAGGTAGCATAACAAATTTCTGTATATTTCATTCCTAAAAAATTTACGACAAAACTCTAAAATAAATTTACCAAGTAAACAATTACAGTTAAGTCTCAATTATGTATGAATATTTAAATGAAGTAAGCATTACATTTTAAATAGAGCTAAATGAACACCAAACTTAATAAACAGTTTTGATATATTCTAAACAATCTGTTGTGGAACAGTTGCCAGCCAAATAAAAGACGCCCAACTAGGCTACTGCCCATAATTTTTCAAATACGCATAAAAACACACAATGATACCTAATGAAATGCTCGCGGCATTAGTATAGATGTTATAAAAAAATAATAAAATATTTAAGGATTTTTGCATAAAGTATTTTGGTAAAAAAATTCGAAATTAGATTGAATCCGATGGAATCAGTAAGCCTGCAAAATACCTTAATATTTTTTAAGTTTAACAAATTTATAATGATCAAAAATGTCAGAGCTATGACTGTATTCGATAGTCCGAAAACTTTACCTACTATTGATTTGGTGAGCTCTACCTAAGTTTCCCCATACAGTTATATTTAACCTAAATCAAACGAAATTGTAACATATACTAAAATTATGTTGTCTAGTTGGAGATCAATATCGGGCTAATTTGATTTCAGAGCTTATTATATAAATTTACATCATAATAAAATCGCGATCAAAGTTCATGATTACAATTAATATTTTTTATTATACGAATCTTCCACGAGTACAATGATCTATATACATAAATCGAGCTAATTAATAGTTAAACAAAAACACCTATCTAGTTTTTATGAACAACTTAAATGATGACGATAATGACTTTCACAAGCAATAATCGAATTATATAATGTCGCGGCGATTTAATAAAAGCGCCATCGGAAATTATAATTATATTTATAAATAAGAATGCCTGCTGATCAAATACTACAACACAAATATAAATAAATTAGCTTGTGTGATTAATGACGATTAGCCAAAATCATTAAAATTAATAAAGACAACAATTTTGGCGACCATTACCTTAATTTGTACGATGTGTATAACTTGTTGTCTTATCACTTTTGTCGTAAATAGAGAGAGAAAAATTAATGTCATCAGGAAATTCTAATTTTAATAAATCCCCCAATGTCGCACAGCGCATTGTTGATGGATTTGTTTGTTAATGAACAACAACAAAACCGACGGTCTTACATTAAGAACACAAAAAAGGTAAAATTTTGGTTAATACTTTTAAGAATGAAATTCAGATTTTTTATACATGTATATTGAGAGCTGTTAAAATTCATTATTATATTTTGTGTGCTGGAACGTTGAAGAGAATCAAGTCTCGAGTACAAATCTATAAAACTAAAAAATAAATGAACAATAGGAGACGACAAATGTTTGACCTGTTAAATTACAAAACAACCAAATAAATTGAAAAACTATATAAGAAAACTACCACCGCCACAAAAAAACTATTTGAAACCACACCGACACAACATAAAACTAACATACAAACGTATGTATCATAATCGTAGAAACCGTTTTTTTTACAAAATTTTCGATTCGGTTTTTATAATACATATACGATAATAAACATACATACTAAATACGTGAGCTAGTGTATACACACTCTTTTTTAGTTTATAATACACAAATAATAATGCGATCGAAGCAAAAATATTATTATTTTAGTGTATTGAGAAAGAAACAAACACACGATCGTGTAAAAAGGGGACAGATTCAAACAGATGGTATTACATATGAACATTTATTAAACAAAAATTAAATTGTGATACATATGATCATGCATGCGGTAGAATGAAATCAACATATACAATATATTTGTATATAAACATAAAATAATGTGTAGCAACATTATACATTTAGTGAGTGACATTATTCGTTCCAGACACTGAGAATATAAATATGTTTAAAAAAATAAGATTAAGGTGATCGACACACAACTTGATTTGATTTGTAAATGGCGATTATTAGATTACATAATTTTGAGAGTAGCTCAAATTATCACCTTTTAAATACACAATTTATGCTATCACTATAATCTAATATATGGCGTGTAATCACTTGTTACTTAAATTTCCGTTATAAAAACGCGATCACTTGTTCTTATTTTTAAGTTAACAACAATAACAAAAATGTAGATCACCCACCTTTTTTTGTTTGAGATTAAGATTCTTTTGGTATATTATAAAAATGTTTTACACACAAAAAGATACAAATTTGTGTTTAGAAGATCTTGCTGAATCATTTTTGTTCTCTTCAGTCTTTTATATTCTATACTTGATCGCTGGTTTATTATATTGGATTGAATGAATATATCTGAAAGTGAAGAATTGAGGATCAATGTACTGTTGATTTTATTGGGTGACTTTGCTTAATAAAATATAAATTACAGTAATTCTTGTACGGTAAATAGCCTTATATTAAAATATTTTATATTCAGCGATTGACCATGATTTATCATATAACTTTCTATAGACGATATCAATTTTTGCAAAACGCATTTTTAAATTAATTAAAATTTTGATGGTATTCATATTCTTATTAATAAGAATTAAGCTGATCGAAGGCTAATTATGATTAAATCACTGACCCTATTTTATATTGTACAATTCTTGAGCTGAGCAATCGTTTACACCAGTGCAAAAGATTGTATTGTATAGATAAACAACTGTTTAAGTAAGGTTATAAAAAAAAGTTACTCCGACAGAGTGGTGTGTGTGCTTTAATTGCGAGTACAGATACCAAAGGTACAAAACCAATAATTACGTTTGAATTGAAAAAATTAGATAACATTTAAAGAATCGTAGTTGATCAACATTTTTCAATATTCAACTTGAAAATTATAGTTTTACAGTGTTAAACTATACAATTTAAGTTTACAGGTTACTATGAACTTTGATATAAGTCACAATCACAATAAGGAAATAATTTTTTAATAATTTATTTTTCACAATCTGGTCTACCTATTTTCGAGTCCGACAATTGCTTTAAATTTTATTTGAAATAAAGTTCGAAATATTAATACATAAATGAAAGCAGACAAAACGTTTACGTACAAAAACCCCATAACATAAAAATATTTTGGGACAAGCTTATGACAGGCTATGACTAAATAGTAAATAATAACATTAGAAAAATGTGCATACTAAGATTTACGACCTTAGATAATATGTTAAATCATGTTTAACCGTTTTAGTTTCGTTTCTGTAATTTTTTGTTAGACAAACATTATTTTGTTATCTGGTAACAATTTGTTTTCCTAGTTTTAGCATACCAACAAATATAAAAAATTTCAACTATCCTATTGCTTTGACTATTAGTAATTACAATATTACGCCAGTTTTATTGTTGTAACCATTATTCTGTTAACAGGATCGTAAAGTAATAAAATTATATGAATATTTTTTAAACAATCTGTCGACCTAGTAGTTTTTGAAATTATAAATTAATACTCATTCCATATCCATGAAAATATATTATGTTTCAAACCAAAACTAAAAATCTTATTTAATTTAAAAGGATCACAACCATGTACAATACAATACAAATAATAAAGAATTTCATAAACTATATACACGTATGAAGATATACATATAATATAGTATATACACACAGATCTATTGTTCATACATATTACCCTCCACTAAATTTTAATAGTGTTTAGTTTTAAAAAATCTTTTCATTTTCTTTATTTTCTCATGCCTCTAAATTTGTGCTGTATACGTGCTATGTATGTAGCTAAGCTACGTATGTACGTACATATTGTAACTTTTACTTGTCACAGTATTAGTTTTTTTTTATATTATAGTTTGTACTCTTGTATAGTGCTTTTGTTGTAATAAATAATGCCCATTCATTATATTATTGTGTATAGTTTAGAGAGATAGAATGTTACATTCCAAAAATGATATATACATAAAATAGCAGCAGCTATATATAGAGGTATTCAATCAGCTGTTAAATCTGGTGTATAAATATGGTATTAGCACTTGATTAAAAATAAACTGTTTAGTGAATTTGTTTCCGCTCTTCTCCTTGCATAAGTTTTTAGTTAAATTGGAGGCTTTTTCTTTTATAAACTTTGTTAAATCTTCAGACTGTTTCATTGTCCGCAGCCAGACTTTAATATTTCTATTATTTGCTTGTTCTATTGTTATAATTTAGGGTTGGTTTAGTAGTAGTTATCATTATTCTTAGACTTTTGCCCGATATACCAGTGTTTTATAACCTTTATTAGTTACCGAAGTAATATTTGTGGTAGTACTTGCTACCGAATCTAAAATTATCATGAAATAGATGCTAAAATCTGAAATTAGATACAAAACTTAACTGGGTTGTGTGATAACTTCAAAAGCGTTTTTTAAGTTGAAAGAATAAAAAGCTCTTTATAGTCTATAAAGAATATATCTAATACTACACTATTATAATATTATATTATAATATTATAAAACTGTATTGTACTATTTTTTTAACTAAGTTTACTACACTTATTTAAAACACAACAGAGTGCTTTACATCTTTATGGTCTGAAAAGACCCAGAAATTTAATACAACATGCACACACCATTTGTACCAATTGGTTTAAAAAGGCCTCATTAAAGGTATTGTAAACCATAGTACTGAAGGTGAACATCACTTTAAGTTTCTGTTAGGATGTATAAGTATTCAAACATTCATCAGTATTTTTTGATATTATCGTGTTTGCAAATTATTGAAGGTAAGTAGTCTAACATGAGTTTAGCTTATAAGATTATTTTCAAAATATTTACATGTGTCCAATTTTATTAAATTAAACCTTTGTCAGAATACGATGTGTACAGACAGAATGGATCTATATATTAAATTATATCTTGTTAACAATATCAAAAAATCCTAGACAACTTGTTCTATAAAGCAAGCACTTAAATTGAATATACAATTCACCATTCTAATTCACATCTCCCAATTTAGTGTGGTGAATATAATACAAATATATAATATTTTAACATACAAAAAACAATTTTTCAAATCTCCTTCTATTGTTACAAAAACGAATCTCCTCATCATAATTTATGGTTCTTATTGTTTATTTTTTGTATTACATGAATTTTTTATTGTACTTAGGGGTTGCTTGTGTAGTAGTGTTAATATTTTATCGCGGTAATTTAAGATTTTTTTCTCCCAGTTTTCCATTCATTGTTGGCTGTAAATCTGTACAATACATACAAAATATTTGTAGACATACAAAGATATAAAAAAATCTAAACTAGTCGTGTATCAGAACATAGAAATATAATTTTTGATCAGCTGTTAGAAAAACTTACTGAAAAAGTACCAACAAAGCACTTGTGGATAAAAAATATATATATTACCTCAATTTAAGCTGATTTAGGGAAGGTAGTTTTCACTGTGTATATATGTATGTTTATCAAGAATATAGACAACTTTTTTTAAATCTTTATTTTTAATCAAAGATTTTATGGTTGATATGAACCTAGTAACTATATTTGGTGTAAGGATGAGAAGTTTAAGTTGGTCGACGTGAGTAGTTATTTTGCTACGAAATTAAATATTACTATCACGTTTTCTTGTTCTTTGAATTTTAGTTAATATTATAATAAAATATATTCAAACTATGTCACCGTATATCGATTAAGTTATACTAAAAGATAGCCAATCTTCAATTTATGGTTACAAATTTTTTATAAACACATAGGTTGAAGTTGATGAAAACTGTCATCTTCTTCCAATCACTAAGTTTAAACAAATATTTTTTTTTATTGTTTATGAATTATTTCCCGCACACCTAGACTTTATGAGTGGTTGAAGTATGTATTTCTTACTCAAATAAATAAACTTATTATTTAAATAAGGAAATGGGCGATTTACTTAGATATTTTGAAAGTAAGTAGCACATTTCCTTATTTAAATAATATTTCACTAAACATCACAAAAATGTTACGTTCTCTTTAGTTTTTTACTCATTAAATATTAAAATAATAAGTTATTTTTAATTTTTCATTACAAATACTTACAAAAATCAAAATTTTATATTTACGAAAAATTAGAATGAAAATGTGCCATGTTAATTTTATTACTTTTATAAGATATTTTATTAGTTTATCATAAATATTTCAAAAAGTAGCTTTATTGGCCACCTTCTTATTAAATGAATTTCAATAATCTTTTTGAATTTCTAGTGAACACTTTTTATTATCAGAAATCTTCCTTAATTTTGAACAGCTGCTTTAATTTTTTCTGTTATATTTCCTGTTACAACTTTGGATGAATAATCCAGATATAGGACTAAGATCAGGTGATCTTGCAGACCAGTAAATCAGTTCATGTCATCAAATTCAACGATTATTTATAGTTAAGATTTAGCCAAACCTGTATTTGATACACAAAATTAGCAAGTGCACTATAATTTTGCATTTTGCACGAATGCAATTTTTAAACATTCTTAATACTGTCCCTCGTAAATTGTAAACTATCTATACATAGAATATTGGAAATGAATTTTCCATTTTCTTTTTTTCTTAAAATAGGATTTCAAAACTTTATTCGTTTCTCAAAATTAGCGCACAGGTGTATAACGGTACAGATAGATTACTGGCATGAACAAAACTACAAATTTTATGTATGGCATATTTTAACGTAAAAACCAATGCTGCATAAGTTAACTCGCCATCTCCATCCGACATAAATTATAATATTACGATTAACGTACCAGAGTAAAAAACTATGTAAAATGGCGTCGCGTGTAGTCAATGTACGATATTACAATGTCAAAATTTTGTATACATTCAGCCATTGTTCACTAGAACATTGGGAATTACTAAAACCACCAGCCCGATATTTGAGTGAAACGAGTAAATAATTTGTATGATATAAATGAAGCTACTATAAAGTGGTTTAGAAATATGAGCAATAATAAGTAAAATGTTTAAAGAACGGTTGGATTTTTTACTGTTTTAATTTAATAGGGACAAAGCTCAAGCCACTTGTACTTGCATAATATGAAAGTTCAAGAGTGTGACCACCTGCATAATTTGTATGTTGATCACTTTTCACCAGTTATTATCTTACACCACTTGCATTTGGCCGTACTTTAGTTCAACAAAATTCTTTTTATTGTTCAATAGAACTATTAAAATTTTGGAATAACCTAAACTTTAAGCGATATTTGAGTGAAAAGAATTAAAAAGAAACAGATAGAAATTAATTTGTATGATATAAATTAAGCTCGCATAATTTTATTGTTAAAGCAGCTGCAAAACTGTTTACATCTAATTTTAACACAAATTATTTGTATGTAACTAAAGGAAGGCTTAGTTTTAAAACAAGGAATGGAACAAGTTAGAAAAACTTAAAAGATTAAGAAATGAAATGCTAGAGTAAACCACTTTCATTGTTTGAAAAACAATTCTTGTAGTTTTCTACATATGTAAAAACTAAAGCCAGATAACATTTTAGCCGGTAAAGGTAATTCTTTTCGAAATAATAAAATGTTAAAAGAATGGTTGACTATTTTATTAGGCTGTAATGCAATGTCTGCGAAAGTTCCAGCCACTTGTACTTTCAAAGTTTTCATATTCAAGAGTGTTGGATTAAGGGCTGCACTGATTCCATGCACTGATTTACTGATATAGAAATATAGAATATTTGGCATTTTATGCTTACAAGCATTTTTCAAAAAGGATTCTGTAATTGTTGTTCCATTCACTGCATTTTTTATTATAAAATGTAACAATATACAAGTCTAACCGTATATTTTACATTCAATAAATAAATTAAGTTCGTTTTTTATGCAATACTTATATTCGTTTAAATCGAACATGTTTAGTCAACCTGGGCCTAGTAAAACAATTACCAAAATTGTCGAGCATTACCACATTAAACAAGTTAATACTTATACCATCTTTAATACCAAGAAATTTACATTTTCCTTGACTTACGACAAACTCAACTTACGACAGAACTACTGGAAAGATGGCCCATCGTAAGTTGAGGACTATTTTAACATATCGGCATAATATGATGGTATGATTTTAATATTTTGTGCCTTCACTTGAAACTGTTATAATTTTAAAGGTGTAACTCGATGGTTATGGTAGGCGTAAGAATTGGTTGGTTATTTACATAATTGTTTTTTTTTATTGATTGATTGAAGAACAACTATTGATTAGGATGTTAACTATTGATTAGGAGAATTGGATAAGATATTTACTTGTGCCAGACATAGGCCAGTTAAAGATCCTTAAGCTATAAGTAAGTAACGCAATGACGCAAAAATTATAAAAACTAATATACAAATTATAAAAAAATATATAATAATAAAAAATAAATTATCTAAATAGTTCTTTATTGACAAGTTAAGTAAATCTTGTAAAACTTTCAACTAAGAACTTATTATAAACTTAAGCTACTATAGCCCCATATTTGTAACATTAAAACAAATTTTCAATTTACCTCATAAAGTAGCTTAACATATAATAAACACGGCACTTTTTAAATTTATATTATAAAATATAAGAAATAACTATGTAAGCCTATTATTATTATTATTTATGTAGTTTGCAGAAGAATCAAATACAAAGTACATTACAAATTTTATTTCTGGGCTTCGGAACTGTAAAACTGACATAATACGACGCAAATTTAAAATTTATTAAAACTTATAATCACTAACGGCAAAAACTAAACTGCATAAGTAATTTAAAAAAAATTGCTGTTGTGCTGTAAGTAGACCTTCGCTGTATTTTAGTGTTTATTTGATGTAAAATCTGGATCCAAACTAAACTTTTTCATAACTATATCTTGGCAAGCTCTCTAACTTAACTAAACCAAATGGGTTTTTTAATGGTCGGGTATGCATACTATAAACTATAAGGTCCCAGTAGTTGGGTGACACCTCCATGCTTCGCAAAAGACTTCTAAACGAGCATGATATCCTTATAATTCCACCACAGCATCCTTTGCTTTTCGTAGAAGGCAAATATATAAAGTTTGGATCGCCGGGCTGCTTACGCGGATCCGT
This sequence comes from Tipula confusa, assembly GCA_963556175.1. Lineage (NCBI taxonomy): Eukaryota > Metazoa > Arthropoda > Insecta > Diptera > Tipulidae > Tipula > Tipula confusa. The sequence goes on from OY744476.1 coordinate 218,586,666, forward strand.
AAAAAAACCGAATTATTTATCTTTCATAAAAGTAAAACACCTCAGGACCACATCTTGTACCGTCAGTCCAACCAGGTTCTGGCATATGCAGATGATATCTGTGTAATTGGACTGAATGACAAAACAAGAAATATTGAATTATTTATTTTTATTAAAACAAGGTTTTATTTCGTTTTAATAAATTTAAAGAGAGAATAATTTTATATTGTGATAATATTATGCAAAATAGTGAAAGAATGATCTTTTCACGCAACAATACGATTATTCTTTTGACTCTGATGAAAAGAAAACACGATAATCCGATTCACGAACTTTAGGGTATCTTTCCCTTTAAAGTGCTGCAGATGTATTTGCATTTTCTCTGCACTCACCGTAAATAAAATGCATATTTTCATATTCCTGTGACGTGAGTATACGTGTCATTTTGACAAACGCCAAATTAGTATGCAAGAGTAGTCCAATCCAATAGCGAAATGAAACACATGCGATATCGAAAAAGTTGATTGTTGCACTAAATATTTACATTAGTGAGAAGTGAGACTCACTCACACTTAACTAACTCAAACTCTCCTTGTCTCACATGAATCAACGATGGAAAAATAAAGCTTATCACCGTGTTGTTATTTTTTCAGAATTTTTAAAAATATTTTATTTACTAGATTTTTTTTAAATAGTCGGCCGCTTATGCTTTCTTACAATGTTTGTTAACCACGTACGCTTTAACTTTTACAAAAAAAATATTTACCACATTTCATGATTAAAATTGAAGTTCAGATTTTTGTTTCCAAAAAACTACAATAGTTACTCATATTACTTACTGCATATCTGTCAGTTATGCAGCATATATAAAATATTTATTTATATATGCTGCATATATATTTAATATATATATATATTATTTTTTTGGTGCACCCAGTAGTTCTACTATTAAGTGTTTTAGACTGTCTTTCTGGGACATCCTGTATATCCACATTATTGATACATTGGCCAGTTTACGTAAAATCTGACAAAAAAGTAATCGCTTGAATTATTGTCGAAGCTGACTATCGGTTCAAACACCAATACATCTTCGATACAAATTCGAATAACCAATTTTTAAGTGATCTTTCAAATCTGAAAATTGGTTGCGTTCATATAAAAAAATATATTCATTATGTTCTAGAATACTTCTCTTTGTCAACAAATTTACATACAAACATGTACTATAGCCCGTGTATAATTAATTTGTGTGTGCCAAAAACTTACAATTTCCCAATAATTAATCTTTTATTATAAAACGTTTTATACAGAATATTTTATTTTTCCTTGACGTTTTCCTCGAATCCATATGACTTATATAAAATAATAATAATAAAATTCTTTGTAAACCACACAATCGCAATATTTTCCATATACGTATACACAAAAGTAAAGAGTATACTAGCTAACACACATTTTTTTTATTGTTTATTAAAAACATAAAACCGAAAAAGATATAATTTTTTGTTTTCTTTTTAATCTTTGACTTCTTTTTTCTGCTTAATTTAAAATAAAATATATATGAAATAAATTAACAAAACAGAAATAAAAAAATAAATAAACACAAAGAAAAGTGAGCGCGCGTATCAAGTATGTATGCATGGTAATCACTAATACACATACTCATAGTTTTGACATAAGAAAAATAACAAAATTCTCAAAAATATTTTTTGTTGTTTTTTTGTTTTTCATTCTCTTTTTGTGAGTTTATTTATTTGATTTGTTTTTCTGATTTACGAAGATACACTAGAACGAAGGGGAATTATCACATAAAATTGTGTTCGTGCTATATAAACAAAAAGCACACATTATACGTAAACGGAATTATTAAAAAAGTTTCAATGAATTTTTATATTTTTACCAAGATTTTTAATATAACGGTAACATATTTAAATACAAGTTTTTACGTTTTTTAATTTTTGTTTTTCATACAGTATTCAATTAATTAAATCTAACCGAAATGAATTAATAAAATAAACATATGGCTATGGTGAATACACTTGCATACTTTTTTAGCAAATTTGACAGTGTATCAAGCAAAAATGGAAAAGAGACAAAATGTAATATGATTTTGTCATGAATGAAATGAGAAAAAGGATAAAGTAATAATAAAATAGGATATTTTTACTCACCACGCCGAGCGCATACATACATATATGTATATCTATATACATAGCTCGTAAGGGTGATAAATTATGTTTATCATTTGACTTTATATATATAAATATATGTATATATATATATATATATATATATATATATATATATATATGTATATATATATATATATATATATATATATATATATATATATATATATATATATATATATATATATATATATATATATATATATATATATATATTTATATATATATATATATATATTATATATATATATATATATATATATATATATATATATATATATATATAAATATATATATATATATATATATATATATATATATATATATATATATATATATATATATATATATGGATATATTTTTTTTACTTTCTCACTCTAGCTTTCTAGGAATGAAAATTTCAAACAAGATAATATTTAAAGTCATAACGTGAATTGATCACGTACCCTATTGACATAAGTAAATGTTTGTTTTCTCCTTAGAAAATTGGAAAATACTTGATGACCCGTTAGAATATGTGTATATACATTTTATATACTGGATTAAAATTTAAGGTGATAACATATAACATGTTTATAAATAAAATTATATTGATAGAGATAAAAGAGAATGAGTATTAATGACGTATGTTCTGTTTAACAATGTTAGCATATTATTACATCATTGTGTGCTTTTTTGCATGTACTTAATGCCGATATGTTACTGTATTGGGAATAATATTCAAGGGTGGATGATATTTTTAAGCCGTTACAAACCGAGTGGGTTGTGTATATGTTGCTATATGGTATAGCAGGTGAGATTTATTTGTATATATATATATATATATATATATATATATATATATTTATACATAAGTACGTACAATGGTGATTTTACGATCTCTTTCCCCGCTCTTTCTCTCCCTCTTTCTGTATGTATTTATATTTAATTTAAAATTAGACTTTACTTTATTTTAAATACCTTTAGAATGTAAGTATTTTTCTGTTTTCAATGTTTATGTAGTTTACACAGTAAGCTATTTTTACTAATTTGAAACTTGACAAAATAGGAAATGCGGGAATTTATAGAGAAAAATTGGTTCCGGAAAATTGTGTACATATAATATATATGCGTATCCGTAAATAGATTTTTAAATTCTATATTGATATAAAATACAATTTTTTTTGCTTATATTATTTTGTAGATATGTATGTGTGAAACAGGAACGTAATAAAACTAGCCGCACTACATAATTTACCAGATTAAATAACGTAACCCTGAAACATATTAACTAAATAATCATAACAATTAACGATGTTAATATACATCAGTCACCTACTGTGTAAATAAAATTCTAGTTTTCTACACCTGTTGAAACAAACAATTCTAACCATTTGTAAATAGCAGGTAAGCAATTAATAAGTGATTGCAGTCTTGTAATAAATCAAAAAGTGAAACCTAAACACAGAAAGACAGTCAACCATCTTAGTTGATGAATTAGATAAGAAAACGTGGATGACATTTTACATAATATTCATAACTTATTAACAAATCAGTATTGTTAACTAATTTACAATAAGCTTAGCTTTAGCACAAAACAATTTACTAGCAATATAAAAATGGTCAAAGATATTCCACATCAGGCTCAATTAAAAAATCGTTCCGATAAAAAACTTTTAAAGAAACTATGATAGAATTATGCGATTTATTAAAACTTTCACCAAACCATAAAAACAATTTACTTAAAAATGTTAAATTTTCGACACAAAATATTTTATTTTACTGGAGATATTCCTGAAATAATCTATAATTAATTTCATCTATAACCCCGATATAGCCACCTGAATCTGGTATTCAAATTGTTATATCATACCATAATCATATCATTATACAATCAAAAATGTACCTACAAATTTTGATTGTTCACCAATTTTCCTTGATTACAACATCGTACTCACTTTCCTCACACATTGTCTTAAGTTGTTTACATATATACATACGTATTAAGAACAATATCATCGTGTAATAACAATGTTATTATAACAATGTATTTGTCATTATCGTTATTGTTGTTGCCTTTTCAATAAATTATATTATTAAATAAAATAAAAAAATTGACACATGCCTCTCTATTTTGTAGCTTTAGTTTTTATTTTATTCAACACGCTACACACTACATGCATATACAATTCTGTCTACAAAAGAAATGTTTATTTTGTTTCAATGTGTATGTTAGCAGAGGTAATGATAATTTAGCAAGAGAATAAAATTAAAGAAGCAAAAAGAGCGAACATGAAGAAAATCGTTCATAATATACATACCATTGAAATACAGAAAATACATAGAAATGCATTTTCATTTTTTATTTTACTAAAAAGACTTGGTGTGTTGTTGTTACCCAGTATTAATTTATACTTTGTTGGGGGAATTTTTCCATATTTTCTGAAGGTTTTTCAATAATGTATATATATATATATATATATATATATATATATATATATATATATATATATATATATATATATATTACATATATATATATATATATATATATATATATATATATATATATATATATATATATATATATATATATATATATATATATATATATCTTGATTATAAATGGAGTTTTCCGTTTAACAACGACAATATTTTATGGGAAATGTTTTTATTTGGGAGAGCAAGCCAATATCTCTCGATAATAAATTGTCAATTATTGTTTTTGTTGACTATTTCTTGGTATTATCGCATGTATTAATTTTTATGAAGGGTGAAGATTTTTCTGGAGAATTAATTTATGTGTGTTTGTGAGTATGTTTAGTGATCGCGCGCGCGATTTGTTTATACTAACAAAACGATAATTAACAGATTGATAGATTTAATTTAGTTATTTTCTTGTTTCAAAAACTTAAGAAACGGTAGGTCGATGAACCAAATAACATTTATTTTATTATTTGGTTTTTAATTTAGCGTAATTACATAATTAGGGTGTTAAATTTCTCACTACATACACACATTTTGTATACTGTATATTTAGTGTTGGTATTTCCGGAATCGGAAGAAAACTTGCTAGTTTTTTTAATTTAATTTATATTTTAATCCAAACAAATTCTAAAGCCATTTTAATGGATTAATTTTTTAGTAATTTTGTAATATGATATATTAATAGATCAAGTAAGGTCTAAATTAAGTGTATCGTGAGGAATCTTATCGAAAAAGGAGGGTATATCAATATTGTTCGTGTATTGAATAATTATTTTGGTTAAACTTTATTGTTTTTACTGCATGTAATATGTTATTTGACGATTTTAATTCGTATTTACAACAAAAAGAAGTTTAGATAAATTTGTAATTGATATTAAGTAATCTGACTGATTAGAGAATGAATAAATAATAAATACAATAATAATACAAAGTATATCAAATTTTAAAAAAAATCTATAAAGCTAATACTATTTGAATCCTGTTTATATGACTATGTATAAATTACAAAGATATTAATTTAGGACATGTTTACATCAAATAGTTAAAAACAAGAAAAATGTCTAATTAATATTTAGTGAAATTTGTTTTATTGAATTTGCGTTGAACCACAGAACTTTCTTTATAAATATCTAAACAGTTTACTTACCTTTTTAAAAACAAAACTTTAAAGCCTTAACTTTACACTATTGTTAGTACATATTTTATTATATTTAACTATGTACTAACAAATTTATTATTCCCATGTTATCTAGTAGGTAGGATACCCAAATCAATATGGTAATCAATTTTCAGAAGGTGCATACCATTTGTCCGTATCATCAATATCTGAAAGGAAAAAAATAGTAACTTCAATTAATCAAATATAATTTTACAGTTTAATACAGCTGAAGAAAGATACATAGAAAATTATTTAGTTTCCATATTTTCATAAAAATAACTGAATTAAAATTACAATGCTAAAATGTAAAGCAAGTATTTTATGACTAATTATAAATTAGTGGTGCACGCCTTAAAAATATTAACTTCGTTTATATTGTTAGATGATTTAATAGTTTAAAAAAAAAAAAGTTTTTGAATTATTAAAAACAAATTGTTAAATAGTTTGTTGGTCTCAGGTAAAATATATATTTAATATATATAAATATATATATATATATATATATATATATATATATATATATATATATATATATATATATATATATAGTGGGCTAAAAAACAGAAGTTTATTTAAATATGGATATGTATGAATTGACAAAATAAAATAAAAATTTACTTCCTTTCTAAATACTAGATCTTTTCTAGATATTTATATTTATCACAACAAATCAATAACATTTCAAGGATTATCCTTTTAACAAAATTCGTAACAACTTAAAAACTGTAAAACAATAAACTGGGAATAATTGGTATAGATAATTTTGTTCGACATAAAAAAAACAGTCAGTGACCGCCTTAAAATTTAAAAATATAAATAATTTATGGGGTAATTCTCTAGCTAAGTAGTATAACTGCATGTTTTAATTTGTATGAAGATATATTTTTGTTTTTCTTGGCGAAAAGTTTTTCGTTTGAACATAAATATGTTACATAGTAAAGAAAAACGCTTCTACAATAAACAGCCTCATTGCATTCGAACAATGTTTAAATATGAAGGGTGACTACAATTAAACAACATAATTTTCATTGTGAAAATTTTTTAAAGGGGTATCAATATTGATGATACACGAGAATTTAGTTGTGGTTGATTTTGAATAAACTGAGATTAATTTAGTTTGACTCGATTTAACTATTTAATAACATTTAAGATTCGTTGACGAAAAAGAATTTAATTCATGAGTTATAATTATTTTAACGTAGCAGTGATCTAAAGGTGATGATTCGGATATTTCAAACTGCTAGTTATAATTGTTGATTGGAATCCATGTATAGTTAGATTAAGGCTACTAGTTACGTATATTAAGAAGTAAACAATAAAAACGCTATGCATTAAGATAAATGTGCAACATAAAAATGCTGTGCAACAAAGAACCGAAATTTGTTAAAATTAAATAACTGCGAGTGTTATATAAAAATATTTAAATATAAAAACGTTGCATGTTGTTTACAACGTAGAAACAAAATGTAGTAAATAGTCATTTAAATTTTAAATAGGTTATATAAATTAGGTCGAGAAACAGTTGAATTAGTCGTACTAATATTCATAGTAATTTTTGATATAGTGTATATAGTTAGAAGGCAGCAGGTTCAAATACGGTGACGAACGTTCTTGACATTTTATCATCATCATCCACATTATCATTCATGGAACGTCAGAATACACGAAAGAGTCTTTATGGCCTTCTCTCTATACGTATACAAAATGTACGCAACCTCCAAATAAAATAACAAATAAATATTTCCGAACCTTGATTGTTAAAAAAAAATTAAAATACAAAAACAATTCTGACATTGACGTAAACGTAAATCTGTACCGCTAAATTCACGTTTTTCCAGTGCTCTATACACGCAAACAATTTTGTTTTTTTCTTCTCATTATGTCGTGTTTTTTTCAATTATTATTTTTTGTTTTTATTCCAGGTTTCCCCTTTCGGAAATGTGTGCGCGCCGCATATTACGTCACAATCGACACCGGCACATTTGCCAAAAAATTATTTTATTATTATATATTGTTGATCAGCGCCAACACAAGTTTGTCAGATAGAATCCCACGCGTACTTAAATCGTTACTTTATCCGTTTTCCACCCCAAATCTATTTCGTCATAGTACCATATAGTACACAAAAAGACAAAAACGAAATAATAACGAAAGTTTCGAGGGTATTTCATACAAACAAATAAATAATTAGATAAAAACGAATAAATAAATAAATTAAATTGATTACGTGCGATAATATCGGTGTATTAGTGAGATTCGGGGGAAAATGAGTACGATTGAGAGAATATGAAATAGAGAGTAAAAAACAAAGAAATTATTATATACAAATTTTTTTTTTTAAATTCAGCCAAGACTAAAAACTGAAACAAAATAGAAAAACAGTTTCACCGTAACCGTGAGAGAGTTAAGATTGATTTTTATAAAAATAAATAATTTATTAAGGACTAATAAAATAAAGAATTGTATTATTTATTTATAAAAAAAAACATTATTTAACAAAAAAAAAAAAACAATTATTTTTAATTTCAAAAAAATATTTAGTGTTTAATTTATAATATTTTAATATAAATATTATTTACTAACTCAAAATTGATTTAAAACAAAGACTTTCACTAAATATATTTTAAATAAAAATTAAAGTGGTGAATTAATTTATTTAAATAATAATATATTTTGCTCTCTCTGTGCATGTGTGCGTTATTAGTGGTGAAATTTGTTTGATGTGAAAGAAAGTGAAATTACAGTTAAATATTTTACACATACTACTACTACTACTAATTTCAAATAAAATAATATGTTTGTATTGTAATACAGAAAAATGAAGAGTGATTAACCTATATTGTGTAAAAAATTTTGTTAATTTTTAATCACCTCGCACACGATCAATTAAAAAAAACTTTAATTAATTACTTTATAACTGCATACTCTCGGCGAATTTTTGTGTGGTGGTGAATTAAAAAAAAGAAAAAGTTTATATATTGTTAAAAAAGGCCAACGGCAAGGCCGAATAATAATTTTTTTTGAAAATAAATAAATTGTGAATAAAAAAACTATTAGCGTATATTATTAGAGCGAGATAAAAAATATTTATACGTCATAGTGTGTTATATTAACTATATATATATGTATATATATATATATATATATACATAAATTTTACAACAGTACTACAATTTTACAGTTCCCTTTTAAATTTTAATTTTTTATTTTTGTAAATGTGAATGTGATATAATTTCGAAGTGTAAAGTGTATATAAAAGACTTATATAATTGTGAATGTACCTTTCAAACTACTGAACAATAAGTAAAATTATTAAAAAGAAATATTTATATAAATATATTAACCTAAACATAACATATAAATATGACATTACCAACAACAACAAGTATATATGATGATAGCGATATATTTGGTCCATCACGTTCATTGCCTATGCGTAACAATCGTCCCAAAGTTCCAATGATTTCGGCTAAGTTACGAATGAGGGAAGAGCGTAAAAAAATATTACAGCTAAGTGCACATAAATTAGAGCGAATAAAAGATTCGGAAACAAATCTGCGTCGATCGGTGTGCATTAATAATACATATTCACGGCTCACGGATGAACTAAGGAGAGAAAAACAAAATAAATTTTTAGCTAATCTACCAAAGTAAGTAGCGCAATTTGCATTTAAATACAAAAATATACATATATATATAAATACAAGTGTGGCTGTGTGTGCGTGTACATTGTTTTAACTTGAATGCAATACATTAATCTACAGCTGATTGGTGTACTACACACAACATTACGTAATGCGATTAGGGTGGCATTCATTTAGTGTCACTAAAACCTGATTAGGTCCTTGCTTAATAAGTAAATAATCAAAGACCAAATGAGAAGTATGATGTAATGTTAAAACAATTTAATGCTGTAATCGATTTTAAAACGGTGGCGCTAGCATAGATTTAGGATAGACTGAATATAGCTAAAAAACCATTTAATTTAAACAAATCAATTACTTGACTATTCTGTCTATGTATATTAAACTCCCTCTTCTCTTTTACTACACAACATATTTTTCCGATTCTCTTTTCCTCTATCCACACATAGCAGCAAAAAAGAAAAAAAATCAAACCGAGTGGAAAATTATTTGTCAAGAAAAATATTTTATTAAAACTTTCCATATAAGTAAATAATTTGGTGTGCGATGCAGGCAGGCAAAATACTTCCGGACGATGAATTTTAAAATTCAGTCCAATTCGATATATTTTACGTTCTATAGAATTATAAAATTCCCAGATCGAGAATTTGAATATAAAAAAAATATTTTTTATCGCGTCACACTACATATATATATACACACACACATAGATATAAATTAATGATGTCTGTAAATAGAACGTCGTTAGTAGCGCGTTAATTTGTTGAATGTTGATTAAAATACAAATTTTTTATTATTATTCAGCTGATTAAATTTCATTTGTATCTTATGAGAGGGGATAACACAATGTTTCGAAGTTGTATGACTTGGCCGAAGGTCTGCCATATAAAAGAAGGTTATCGAATAACCTTTTGACGCCTTGACTCTTTGCGAAAGTACTTTGTCGCACAACCTTAAAATACAATCTAATATACTTTGAAAATATTATCAAATCCCAAAAACTATTTTATAGAAAATAACTTTGTAAAATGTTTAAAAACAAAAAAAACTTTAAACTTTCTCTTTCCATTCACCAAATTCATAATTGACTGAGGTATATATAGAAACGAAAAACCGTCTTACTGTTCCGCGTAACAGCTGATTTTTTTTTTAATTTCACCACTCGGCGGTTATTTTTAAAGAAAGTGCAAGCATTTGCATTAAGGAATTTAAAATTAACTATTTTGAAGGTTCTATATTATATTAGTTATTTGACGTATACAACTCGAATAATTGGATGGTTTGGCGTGGTTAAAAAACCCGCAGCAAGTATAAATTTAGCAGATATACACAAATTTGTACGTAGAAAATTTATATAAAATACAAATTGAAACAACAACACTAACCTTGACACAAAAATTGTGAAAAATATAAAGAAACATATTACAGTATAGTAAAGGCTCTGTAATTTTAAACTTAAGCACAACAAACCAACCAAATCCATTATATAGAATATATATTATGGATTGAGGATCGAGGTCACCATCAACCAAGAGTTTTTTTTATGTTATGTGCTTTTTGGTATTCAATTAGATTGGTATGTAACAGTTACGTTGTGGAATTAGTCTTTTGGGGTTAAATGAAAGCGAAAATTTAGGTCAATATTAAGCGAGAGAGATGAATGATGTCATAATCCATTCGGAATGATTGAATATTATATATTGTTTCCGTAATCGAGTTATTTGAATTCAACATTTTATTGTAATACTTCCGTCTTTTCTGCGGTAAAAAATAATATTAATTTTTCACTTAACATATAAAAACAACTGGGACAAGTTACATAATACTTTGTTCGTAATTTTCAAAGGGCATTCATCAATTAAAATCCAACTTAAATTTTTATCATTACATAAATCAAACTTAACTAGGTGTAAATCAGTTTATGTAAGAAAAGTTTCGACCTAACGCGTCTTTAAGCAAAACTAAACATTATTAGTGTTAATAAGTTATATTTCACTTTTGTCTTACAGTATAGTTGAGCATAAAGTTTCGTTCAAGATAAACTTCTATCCAAATTTGTTTTTAAATTATTGCGAACCTAACTTGATCTTAACCATAAATAAGACCGGATAAACCAAATTAAATAAAATAAAAGAGAAATCAATCGTTACTTAAATCACAATACAAATGGTGTGCCCACGCTTGATGTTCCCAAAAAAAAATTGATTAAATAAATTCTTATTTAACATATTACAATGTTCTTTGTTCGGCCAGCTTGTGTGTTTCGATTCTTAACTACAAGAAAACATTTATAACCATAATTTTTGGGAGCAAAATAATACAAGGACATTTTGACTTAACTTTTATTTTTACACTGTAAAAATGTTTACCGTATATACGTCAATCTTATAAATAGTCATGTCAACAAGTGCTAATTGTATTTTAGAAGGCCAACCACAGGTCATTTTATTTTTATCAACCAAAACCACTTAAGAAATATATAACACTACTACCACCGCAACTGATTGTACGAAATACATATCGATTACGATAGATAATTGTGGTGTATGTATATGTATGTAAGAATGAAAAAAAAACGAATTTTTATAAGACGAAGATAAGCGTTTGCTACATCTAATTACGCGTTCACTTATCAGCTGTTTTAAAAAATTGTGTGTACACTTTAAATATACACTCATTTTAGATAAACACACACCACCGCGTGCACAAAGTCTAATCGATTTTGTTTTATATAGTTATTGAAAAATAAAAATATAAAAAAGATATGTACGGTATTATATTCTGAACAACCCCGTCGTCATCACCCCGTCGCCTACATTCACCCACACTCGGGTCGAATTAAATTTTTCGTTTTGTTTGTGACATTATAACCATATATATAGCGTGGGTACGGAGAAAAACAACATAAAAAAAATTTGTGTGAGCATCAGTGGGAAAATCATATTTTTCCGTCTTTTCCTTTGTGTTTTCCGAATAAAATTCGAAACTAGAGGGAGGAGTAGATATATTATTTTATATAGAGTACTACTATACACCACCTTCATACTCACGGTATAGTGTATAAAAATTTGCGTGTTTATCGTTTCGTATACATTTATTGGAAACTTACATAATATAATGTAGGCTACAGATATCAAAATCTCTTAATAACGTTATTGAAACGCCTCTAATTAACATCTACGGTGTTATACGTATATAAACCGAACATAACATACGTTGTAAGTAAATAAACAAATAACAAGCGCGTCTTTATTTTAATTTTAAGTTCGTCACGATACAAAATGCAAAACAAGTGGAAAAATATTTGAGCGCACCAATACGACTGTACACGGCTGTTATTATTCAATTGAAATAATAAATAATTAGAATTTCGCGATATATTTTCATTGCGTCATGCCTTACAAGTTAATTGTGATACGCGCGCGAATAATAAAACATTTCATAGGTCATAATACATACATGTACGTATGATGGGGAAAATCCCGATTATAGACAAAAACATATTTTTTGAAGAACTATTTGTTGGTGACAATATTTTTGTTTAAATTCTAAAATTTATTTCGGATTCGTGCAACCTTTTACAATTTTTCGCGAAATAATATAAATGAACAAAATTAAATATTCTGACAATTCTGATTAAGAATAATGACGTAGTCTATTATATATGGCATATAATAAATTTCATTAAAATTTACTTGAAATATTGTAAAATGCCTTATCGAAATTTAACAGGTCAAAATTTTATTATCACTCCCACATGACGACGTCATTGACCGAATTAATGACGTGACATAGCTACTGTACGTAGGCACCAATATATTTATAAAACCGAGAAAAAAAACAACATCTTATCACTAAAGAATTTCAAGCTCTCGCGCTCTTGGTTATGGATGAATTCGTTTTGATTACATCACAAAAATTTCGTCGAAAGGCATTGATCAAAACGCAAAATTACAAGAGCTAAATATCATTTATGAAAATTTACAAATCGCGCAATTCATTCAACAACAACAAAAATAAAAACAAACATTTCAAGTTAAATAAAAATACAACAACAAAACTAATATCTAAGTACTGACTGAGAGAGCGAATAATTTTTTATACTTCTACACACGTTTGTTTTTTTATTTTTTTTGCTAAATATGAAATTTCTTGGAAGATTATCATCATCTTCTCAAACTGTTTCAAAAAAATTCTAGAAACTCAAGCAGCAACAAAACCAACAACAAACGAAAAATGTATTGATTTATCAATTCTCTATAATATGTAGTATGTATACACAGAGCTACACATAATTTTCATATGTGGTAATAAATGTATATTGCGTGCGTTGGAGATTCTTTGGGAGAATGGGATATGCCTATATATCTACCATCCAGCCTGCCTACATACACATGTAATATACGGGATGATTAGGGTGGATATCATATTTTATTGTTATATAGTTTATATAAAAGTAAAACAGGGAACCTTTCTGTACAAAAACAGAAGATATTTTTTTTTGCTTGTCTGTAGTCAATACTTCCATACAAATATATACTTTACGTATACATGTTATTACTTACGACGGGTAACCTTAAAAAGTGAAGGATAAAAAATATACATTTTAAATTAATTTTGATTCGTATGTTTTTTGCGATTTTTGCAATTTTTTTGTTTTTTCGCACATGAAGAACAGTTTACTATATTTGATCGAGGTGGTGTCTAGTATTGTTAAACACTGAATTTAATTTAAATGTAGCAACTAAATGACAGATAGTTGTTGATTCATATGAAAAATCTATTTAATATCGTTAATATTTATCGAAACCTCTCAAAATCGGTTTGAATTAACCAATTACATTATCCACAATTAAAATAATAGAATCTGTATAGATTATTCCAAGTAAATTCTCAACAGTGCAAATAAAATTTTATTTGGTCAAAAATGAACTGTGCTTAATCCATACACAACAGAATTTGATTCAACAAATTTAGCAAAAAACTTGGTTAAATTGGAAAAATTCTGTAAATATGTAAATCCTATTATCTGAATTCTACTCAATTCTATAAAACTTTATAATGTCAAGTATTGACTGAGCTATTACAAGATGGTGCAAAATAAACGCGGTGCTTTGAATTTTTTATAACTTTTTTATATTTATTTATTTTTTAATGGCAAGTGGTGACCATTTTCTGGTTGGCACATTCGAGCTTCGCAAATTTACAGGTGTTATAGTGTCGATTACATTGCGATTATTAGTTTATAGTTGAGGGATAGTTTTAGGCTTATTAAAATACACTCTATCGTTCAAATATCCTCAACGGAGACTGTAAAGAACGGTTAAATCCGATAAACACGAAAGTCAATCAAAATCGTTCGTTTTTCAATTGTGTATTGTTCCATCAAAAATACGTCCAATCTTCTTTAAAAAATTCTGAAATAAAACGCTCACATAAAAAAAACTGAATTCAAACCAAAATGTTAATTTTTACAAACCCCTAAAACAGATTTTGATTTACCCAAATGACTGATTAGAAATTATTGGCAAAAAATCTTAATATTATAAAAAGTCTCAAGTGAAATATATAATAAAATATATAATCTCATATTAATTCAAACCCTTTTAAAACTAAATATAAATTAAACATTTAGATACTTATTGTTAGTTGATACTGACTTAATTATATTTTGGTAATATTTGAAAGAAACTACATTGGCCCAAACTGTGATCATATAAAATCGAAGGTTTAGTTGGTCAATGCCACTGAAGAAGGGAAAGTATAAATAATACCGATTTACAGTTTGATATGTGTGAATGTTTAATATTTAAATTTTTTAAGTTTCTGAATTATTAAATAATTTTACTAAATCAATTTTTTCACTTTTTTTAATTACAGATCAGAATCAACACATAATAGTCAATTAAATAATGGCAACAACCAAATGAATAATAATAATTCCCCGGTACATCCAAATAATACAAAGCGCAATTATTTTCTAAGCCATCATACACCTAACCATCTAGATAACGATAGTAATAATAATAAGGATAAAATTAATAATTGTAATAATAATAATAACAATAATGTGAATATGAATAATTTAAGTAATAATAAGTATAGTAATTACCAAAAATATAATCGAACCAATCATAATATGGATACAGATCTTGAAATTCTTGATCGTGAAATTAATGCTCTAGATGCCTCAATACCATTACCACTTGTCGATCCCGAAATAACACAAGGAGCTGAACAGCTCGAACGTATTATATCAAGAAAACGAACACGAAAAGAGGAGGAAGATAATGATCGATTGGTGCGCGAAGCATTATCACAATTCTACTTGCCTAGTTCGAAACTTTTATCAGAAATTGAAGAATGTCCGATTTTGCCACCGGAAAAACGACAAAAACAATGTCATCCCGATCTCGATTTTGATGTGACACTTGAATTAAATCAAAATCAAAAAGAATTCGAGGTTATAATGGATGCGCTTAGACTAGGCGCAAGTGGTAATAGTTGTGGATCGAATGTAAATATTGATACATGCGGACAGGCGGCTATGTTAAGTGAATCAGGGGTTTTTCATAATTTAGTTGTTACATCGCTTGAAACATAAAAAAAGTATTTTATTGTTTACTATCATTTAGATTAATTCATTTTAATTATATATATATATATATATATATATATATATATATATATATATATATATATATATATATATATATATATATATAAAAACTTTATATATTGAATCTTATTTGATTATCTTTTTTTTTTATGTTCGATAGTTTTATAATTTATATAAATTGTTACCGATGCTGGAAAATATCTATCTATAAAACTATGGACAAACTATTATTTTATAATCATTATTATAATTATTACGTATTTAAATTACCGGAACCGAGTATCGCTTAAATTTTGCATTTCTACGGTACTAATCGGTCCCAGAACCAAAACTAAAAAAAAAACATACATTTATTACACACTATATTATTTGTTTCTATTATTTTTTACGAAAGTTTAGTTAATTTTTACATATTATTTAATTATTTTTTAATATTTTTTATTATTTAGTAAAAATAATTAAGTAAAGATTTTGAATAAATACAAAAAAAAAAACAAAACTAAAAAATTAAAATTTAAAAAAAATTGAACTGTGATATAATCTTAATAAACAAAAAATATTATTAAAAAAAAACACTTATTATATTGATAAATATAAAAAAATTTAAAAAAAAAATAGAACGCGTGTACAGCTTACACTAAGTCACATTCTGTGTGCGGTAACATTTCGGTTACAATTTAATCACTTTTTATAATATTAGTTTTGTATTTTTGTAAACAAGTTTTTATAATTTTTTACAAAATTGAATCAGATTAAACAGATGGAACTTAAAAAAAAAATCTAACTCAGCAAGACTTTTTTTTTTAAAGTTGCGCGCGCACGCGTTCACAAGTTATTACTATTAATATAAAAAACTATTATTAATATTTTTTAAAAATTATATATATAAATAAAAATTAAATGAAAAACAAAAAAACCGCAACAAAAAAATTATTAAAAAACCAACAAAATGATGTTTTAAATAATTATTATAAAAATATTAATTTAAATAAATTATAAAAAAAAAAACTTTATGTGTTATTAATTTATTCGATGTTGCTCAACTAATTTTTTGAGATATGGAGAAAAAATAATTTATGGTAAGTAGTGTATTTCGATCTCTATATTAGATTCGTCCATGGTTTTTCGATTGAAACGCTTGAATATTTGAGTAAATTTGATTCATTTTAAAACATTTTACATTTTGACATAATCACTCACTTACGGATTAAATTTCGTTCGATCCTTCGGTAGTTTTTTTAACCTACAGTAAAATGACGTTTTTTCTTCTGCAGCTTTTCTATATTGATGGTTTATATCCACCATTTCTACTGAACGAAACAAGGCGAGACAGAGACGTAATGAAAGGTATGAAAGAGATAAAAATAAAAAACACATAAGATTACAAATATAAAACGAAAGAAAAAATCAAAATCATTCTGCAGTTTCTTCATAAATCATGACTCATTTTAAAAACGACATTTTAAAAATGAACGAACGAAGTTAACACTGAAGTCACCTTTACTATTTCTTGGCGAAATGTGATACAAATCAGAACACGAATTACATAGCAACAAAAGCAAAAACGCAGTTTAAACCGATTAAGAACATCGTCAAGAAAAACTTCTATTATGTGTCTCTTGAAGTATGTACTTTGTTTATGCGATGTGCTTATAGCATAACCAGTTGTTTGGTGTTTTTACTGTTGGCTGTTTTCCAGATCCGTTGGAGAACCCAACCTCTATTTTCAAACAAAAATAATTCGCAACTATCTTCAACCAATTTTTACAAAAAATTCACCCATACCTTTCTCCTTCTACGCTTATGTTAAGTTTTAACTTAAGTTAGTTTAAGTAATGAGGCAAGATAAACCCGCTTTATCAAATTATTACCGGCACATAACTGTCGTAATCTTTCCGATGGGTTTTCCCGATCCTCTGCATAAGATCACCCGGTGGATGTTTGTTGGCATTTAAAGAATGTCACCAGGTAGTGGAATCTTTCCACTACTAAGAGAGTCTTAATAGCTTTCGCTATAAATTTTATGTATGCTATAAAGTCCATGTTTCTAGATTCTCGAAACTATTCTGAAGCCAAGACTTTCAAATACTTCTGTTTAAAGGTTTTAGAAAAGATGTTTAACCTATAATTGATTTGTGCTAGTAAACTTTTTGAAAAGGATTCCAACCGACTCAACTACTAATGACTTTATTTGAAGTTTTTAATATTTACCTGTTCTTATTCATTTGGTAAGCTAACTATTTTTATCAATTTTTACTACCATTTTTGTTACACTCATCCAGTTTTAACTACAGGTAACATGAATGAACTTAAGATAAAAGTCGATAACAGCCCGCGCGGCTTGATCTCGCACTCTTGATCTCTATCAAAAGCATCTAAGAGACACCTTAGAGATTCGTGAAATATTTTGATACTAATTACTAATTATTTACCCTAGTAGTAAGCTTGTTTGGGTTCTCTACTGTATGTTCTGGCGGCCAGTTTATCTATTTAAAGACTTACTTTATTCCGCTTAAATTCTGCAGTTCAAGATAGAGTATAGTTGAGTTTGCCACCGATCGTTTATTATCTATATAACATCACCTATTGAGCTTCAAAACCAGGTACATTACGTTTCAAGTGCCGTAGTTTACCAACTGCCCTAATTGCTCACTTAAATAGTAAGTATGTTCAAGTAAGTTTGAAAGAAATCTGCCACATATAAAAATAAAAGATTTAAAACGTGATCATTAATTAACATGAAATAAATAAAAATACACACAAGGTTAATATTACTTCAATTGCTTTAAAAACAAAACAATACAACAACAATAACAAATACATAAAATTGGTTAGTCTTCTTTATAAAATTTATGTAAATTGCCGCTATGGCCACCGACAAACAATTTGAGGTTTAGTACCCGATGATCATGTGCACGTAACGAATTAGTCATAAACCAAATAGTATTACGTCATTGTACAATTTGAATTGCGGCAAAATGATCATTTTAAATGATTCACTCTAATCAAATTTTGTGTTAACGTTCATATATTGTTGAGTAAGCACATGATGATAAGAAAATTACCAAAATTAAATAATGATGAAAAATAAACTGATCAATACAATTAGTTTGGGTTACCATTGTTATGACGCACAAGGTTTAATTTTAATATGTGGCTTGTAGCGATAATATGGAATCTAAAAAATTTATGAAATTGAATTTTTCGGAGAAAAGGACATATATCGAAAATTGACTTTTCCAATTTAAAAGTGTCCAAAACCTATTTATGGTATTAAAATAACATTGCTGTCGTCGCGAACGTGGGACACAATTATATCATCAAGCTAACCAGATTCTAGCATAAGTAAATAATTGAATGACAACATCGGAAAAGAACTACATGATCTACTAGCACGTTTCTCAGCTTCCAATGATCTCATATTCAATAACACAATATAACACAAAATATATGATCAAAGTTTTTTAGAGACTAAGATGCAATAACACAAAATTAGTTGCGGTAGATAGTTGCATTTTACATTTTTTAATTTAATAAAATACATTTTTGATTGTTTTATTTTATAAGGTTTTTTAGATAAATGCTGTGTACATAACATCGACTGGATATCCTATGTTTACTCTTTATCTCTTTTTTTGTTTTCCATCTTAGGATGCTTCGTTCATAGATAAAATATTTTTAACTCGATTGGGGCGTGGCTTGACTTGATATAGTTGATTTGATTGCGTAAAGAGATAGAATGGAAATTATAAATAATCAGCCGATGTTATGTACGCAGCATAAATGTTTAAATTTTATTCCAATTTTAAAATTAATTAAATGGCGATCATGACTACTGATCGATATAAATTATATTATTACGCTTAGCTATTTTAAATAGTGTCATAACAAAAACTTCGTTTTAAGTTATTATTTATAACTGCGATTAAATGTATGTAGTGATCTTAAAACTGCAGATCGCTATCGATCAAGTAACTTACTTTGTACGGTTAAATTTCTCAGTTATTGTACAACTTCAATTGAATTTAGCGAATTATTGAACGATTGTTCTATAAAATTATATATTCAACTCAAATTCTTTTAGAAATACCGAACAACTAAAACTGTACTCTGTGTTGATAGAACTATTGGCATGGATGGGTGTGAGAGATCAACCCTGGCGTTCAATTTAATCATTACACTAGCAATTTGATGTAAATTTCTGATGTCGTTAACGAAGTAAAAGCGCACCTAGTAAGTTGGCTCGGTCACGTTTTGCGAGCTGATTTTGAACGTACGACCCAGCGATCTCCGCTCAACGGTGGTATATTAAAAGAGAAATTGAAGTAGTACTCACATCATTCACATCATTTGTACTGTGGAAATGTTTTAATATCAGGTAAAGGCACAGTCGATGCCTATTTAAGTAAATCACCAACATATTGAGATAAAGCATCCCCTTTAGCTAATTATCTTCAATAGTAATGCATATCGCAACCATTTTTCATTTGAATGGGATAAATTCGCTTGATTGTTAATGCAATGAACTTCAGAAAAACGGTTCATATTTAATTATGAATTCCCTATATATGCATCTCAATAAATGCTTATTTTAAGAGCCACATCGATGATTACAGATAATTTTGCGAAATAGGAATAAACCTTTAGATCTAAACTAAATTCCAAAAACAATATTAAAGAAATTATGCTAATTGCGCGCATTACTGAGTTTTGGTACTCTCAGGAACTTGTTCTTCTACCATTCCTTCATTTTGATCTACTTTGTTGATTTTGGCTATTATAAAACGATTTTACACTCAAATGATCTTTACAATTTTCTGTACCTCCCATAGAACGGTTACATTGTTAACTTTTATTTCTTATTCTTATTTATCAGGCCTACCAACTTAAACGAAACTGATATGGTATTTTCACAGCGACCAAATAGATTTTTAGTCAATAAATACAGTATTATTTCCCTATTATCGGTCGAAAGTTCAGATGCTATTATAGCGTTATTGAGTATTAAATTTCCGTTTTGCTAACTTACTAAATTTATATTTACTTCGAAATTAAGTATTTTATCGTAGAACTAAAGCCATGCAGAGCTCTAACACCTCCCTTAAGCGATAACCTCACTTCACCAATCATTATTATAACTATCTTAATTGAAAAAACGCTTATTGGAGTGGATGTGATTAGTAAACCTCGATTATGCGGACTGTAGATTTAGTTTGCATATTTGATCAACACAATATACATATTACGATTGCTATACAAAGTTTTTGATTTATTTGATTGGTTGATTTACTTTTAGTGTTGTACTAAAATAATGTACTAAATTTTATGACAGAGATATGATGACGCAGTATTTGAATTATTTAAATTAAGCTTTTACTTTTTAGGGACAATATAACCTCAAATATCAAAATATTTATATAGTTCAAAATAAAATTGTTGAATTGTCCTTGCAACATCACCAGTACATGTCAGCCGTTGGATCAGGGAATAATTCTTAATGTTATTACCCACAAATCATCTGGCTCGAACACAAATGTAGCCGTTATTTATTGCGATCCATACAGTGTCGTCGCTAATTATTTTAAACATGAGTTTTCCTATTGAAAATTAAGTTTTGGAATGTCAAGTATTCTCTTACAAATAGAGATGTCAAAAAACCCGGAATTTTTGAATCCCGAGATTCGACATTGAAAAACTTAATCCCGGGAAATGCAAGATTCAATAAAACCAAATTTTCTCTGAAAACAAATCAATTTAAAATTAAACAATTATATAAAATTATACATATTATTCAATAATAAAAATAATTCATTAAAAATTCATTATTATTGCAATAATGCCCTGTATCCCGAAGGTGTTTGAATGTATGGTTAAAGAGGTTTTATTTTTCCATAGCAAGCAATTAATCAGATCAGCATGGATTTTTTCTTTTACGCCGGTCTACTGTTACTAATTTGGCATTTTGCCGGTGTTGTTTAACAAATTTGCAATTTCTAAAGTCTAGGTTGATGTGGTTTATACAGACTTTGCTAAGGCTTTTAATAAACTAAACCACCGTTTATTTTGTTAGATAAGCTTAGTAAGCCCAATTGCTTTATACCGCTGAAATGGCTAAGTTCCTACTTTACTAATCGACATATCTTCCGATAGTTTCACGGTTTTCTCTGGTGTAACCCAAGGAAGCCATTTGGGACGATTTCTGTTCCTGCTATTTACCAATGATGTTACAAAATTATCGGGATTTGCAGTGTTTATTGTTCGCGGACGATATAAAATTTGTTTCTACTATATCATGCGAAACGGATAAATTTAGGTTCCAACAAGTTTTGAATTGTTTTTGTGATTGGGCTGATCGTAAATTAATGTTTCTTAATGTGGAGAAATGTCAGTCATGACAATATCGAAATCTAAGCAGCCTTTAATTTACGAGTATTATCTTACACATAAGATTTTAAAACGGATGGAGTCGGTAAATGATTTGGGGTAGTTTTTAGCTTTGACACGACGTTCAACTTCCATATTGTCGCATAAGTCCTACTCAAAGTTGGATTTTATTAAGCGATACTCGAAAGATTTTCACGATTTTTTGGCCTTTAAATCATTATATTCATTATTTGTGAGGTCGCCATTTTACGATATTCAAACTAAGAGAATAGAGAGCATACAGAAGTAATTCTTATTATTTTATTTTCAAATCTCCATCCTCAGGAAGGGGTGATTTTAAACTGTTACCTTATCATGACAGATGTTGTCTTCTGGGTATACAGTCACTGTCGTAACTACTTGTATTTTGATCCTGTAGCTCGTATAAAACGCGACTTGAATAGTATATCAATGTGGTTCGATTTTAATATTTCGTGGGACGCTTTTAAAAAATCAATCTCCTCATTATCGCTTTAAATTAATAATTTATTGTTGTGTTGATGCTCATTGTTAAGAGCGTATTTTATATTACATTTTATGATTTTGCTTTAATGCGTACTTTTATTTTAATATATTTTGAAATTTTATTCATATATATTTTAATTTACTGTTATATCGTTTTGTAATTTAAATTTTTCGTTACCCAATTGCATACACATGCTGTGTGGTAAATAAATAAATATATTTAAAAAACATAACAAAATTATGTTTGAAAATAACGTGCTCTCAAAAAAACATAAGCTGTCGAACATTTTGTTGCTAAGTCGATTTCGAATTTTTGAATTTATAAAACTAGCTGAAAAAGCCCTTTCAGACTCCACACTTGTTGGCTTTATTTTAAGTAATTAATTATAAACTTTTTGAAGGTGGTCACCATTGGATCCTCCACCTTCAAATAATGACATTTCCTTCTGTAATTGTGTAACTAAGCTTTCTACTTTGGTTGGAATTTTTCTTGCGGAGTTTAAACCTTTTTCCATAGCTAAATTCAGCTCTTCCGCTATTGAAATTGGCATTTCAATTTCATTGTCACTTCCTTTATTAGCTTCATCATCCGTTTCTAGGTTTTCCTCACGATCTTCAATTTTATCTAACCTTTTTTTAAGGTCTACCATAAGTTTTCTATTTGGCACATTGGTTCACAAATTCAGGCATCATTGAAAATTTATTATGACCGTTATGTAGATACACTACTTTTTTTGTTTTTTAACCCTGCAATCTTTTCTGGAGCCGAAGCTCTGCCAACTCTTTCGCGGTTAATTTTTAACGTCCTACCTTACGCCGCCACCAGCCAAATTGAGGACGCACGAATACAGGTTCGATTTTAAATCCATCTGCACATTGCATTGCTCCAGTCAGCCTTTACTGACATGGACGATGGGTTCGGCCCATGGATTCTGCACTCCGACAGGGAGTCATCTTCTCCGTTGGGATTCGAACCCGGTACCTCCTGCCCCAAACACGGCAGCTTTAACCACTGCGCCAATAGCTCAGTAGATACACTACTAAACTGTGACTCATTCGGCGACTCAAAGCAGAAAAAAGTTGACGGCTGATGCCACATTTTTGTTGTTGTATTTTTGAAAACATGAACTCCAATGCAATATCTGCGGTAATTAAATTTGCGCCTTGAGCACAGTGCTTCCACTGTTGCTTTGATTGGAGCTATAATCCAATAAATAAATTAAATATTCGAGGAATAAATTCATTTGAAATGAGGAATAGTAAATAACAATTTCAAATCTAATCGAAATTGCTGTATTCATTGTTTTTCGTTGTATTCTGATTAATAATAATATAGTTTGATCCCGAAATCTTGAAAATTTCGAAGAATAATCCCGAGATTTCGGGATCATGAATTGATACAGGATCCCGGGTTTGCCATCTCTACTTACATATTTAATAATATGGGTGCCGATATCATAATTGAAGATAAATCCCAAAAGCTTAGCTCGATTTTAAATGGAAAGGTAACACGAAGGCAACATCGAAAATGTAACTTCAAGGAAATCTTTATTCAAGGAAATTAAATTTTTAAAAGGGTAACGTGGAGCTTTTATCGATGCATACATCCACTGAAAATGTGTAGAAGCGGAAAATTTCGATGGTCCTGTGAATGACCGCTTTAGTGGAGTTTCTTAAATAAATAAATCGTTTTTCAACTTATAAACTAGTCCTTCCAGAAAATTTCAGACTTTAGGGAATCGCAGTGATTAAATGTATTGCTTCACGATCAGTAATCTTACCCTATTATCCAAATCTGAGATGACAATTTATATGAGTAATATGCCATTTTAGCTTTAGAGATTTTGTAAACAAATGCTTGCCAGTTACCATTTTTTAGTTTTAGAAATTTGGCAATCAAATTGTCATTTGTTGATCGATCATCTCTGAAGTTTAACAAATGCATTTCTTATAACTCCCTTATATTTATAAAAATGTTTTAATTGTTAACTACATTATACGAAGTCGAAAATTGATTGATGCGATCTTAAACAAAGCCAAATTAAACTGTATGCACATGTGATTTTAAAACAATCTTATAACTGTGCTAACGCGCCCTATGTGTTTTGGAGTAACTTGTGTTGTGTGCTTCTGATAGTGTTCCAAAAACTTAATGTTTAGTAGTTAATGACTTGTTCTGCAAATACATCAGTTGTAGTTTAGGTTACAAGCAGCGTCTGATGATTAATATTTTGTTAAAAAAATTGTTGTTTATTTTTTACCCATTAAAGCAAAACTTTTAAAACTGGCTATATATTCTTCAATACTTTTAAATGACTTTTTAGTCAATCATGGTTGCAGGACAATATGGCTAAATTTTTTCTCGCTTAATGGTGATATACCGAACATGGTTTCTGAAATTTTTGAAGATTTTGCAAGTTAGAAAGTTAATTGTGGTGCATTTGTTGATAGCTCTAGAGTTGGTATTTTCCAATTTAATATTCCTTATTTATCTATTAATGTTAGATTATGTATGTAATGCTTTATGTGATTTTAATTATGGATTTGGACCTAATGAGATACCTTCGTCAATAGTTAAACACGTGTTTCCACAGATATTTCACCTCCATTATATTTTATTTTTAACCAATCTTTAGTTAGCGGAGAATTTTCTACCTTTTTCGTTGTGACCATCTACAATCCTAACGAATTGGCCACGGCGTTGTAGATGGCGTCGCGATCGAACTCAAAACCACGCTGTGTTTAAGTCTATACCTTAACTTCGCCAAAATTGTTCGAATTAATTGTGATGAAGCATTTGTCGTTTCTTCCCAAAGAGATAATCTTGTTTTCACCATGGTTTCACCAGTGGTAAATCTGCAACTAAAATCCTTTTGTATCATTTGAAACTAAGCTTGCCTAAGATGATACAATTTATTTTGCTTTCACTAAATCTTTCGATTCAATTGACCATACAATTATTTTAAAAAAAAACTTGCATTTATTGATTTAGATCTAAATTTTCTAAGACGAGTTTCTTCATATTTTAAGGAGTTGGAAACAGCATGTTTGTTTTTAATTATTTTAAATCTGACTATATCTCTTGTCATCAGGAATTTTCATTTTGGCTCAACTATCTTCATTTTATTTGTAAATGGCATCCCGAATATTTGTAAATGTTAATTATTTGCCGGTAATTTGATATTTTCATGCGTATTCACTCTTTATGTGATGCAGCCGGAAATGAGTTCATTGTCTAGTTGGTGCTTCACGAATAAATTGATCATATAAGTTAGTGTTATCTAGTCTCATTTTTTAGAACAGTTAATCCGAGTGTTTTAAATAATTTTTTGGATTACAATTACTTTTATGATACGAATTTAGGTGTAGTGTTTCATCATAAATTTTTATTTATACTCTATGTATTCTAACTCTATGTTGGGTTTTATTTTAAGAATGACAAAGGAATGTTGATATATTAAGATTACCTTCTTAGTAAGATTTCATCATGAATATGTGGCGGTGGAATTTGTTCAGAAACGGTTTACCATCTCTGGTCGTTATGAACCTAGGTGGCAGTAGTTGCGCCGTCTACTATCATATGCAATTCAATGTCAGTCTTCATATTTTCATTAAACTATTGTTTAAGAGTAACTCACCGGAGGTTTAAACCTCGAAAATATGGAGGAAGAGTTAAACCTGTTTTTCTAATTTTAAAGAGACAAACGCACACGAATGTACATCACGACTAAATGAAACTTTGTTGCTTCTAAAACTAACACAAGTAGGAGCTCGGCTGACAAATGCCGCTGATATTTTAATTTCGAATGAAAAGTGACCAAAATATTTCTCTACTCCATACTAACGTGTTAAATTGTTGAATTCCATAATGGGCCTTATATAGTTAATGACTTCTGTTTGGAGTAAATTAAAAGTTATCTTATGAAACAACCAAATACTGACTTGCTTTTTGTTAAGTAAATATATTTGTTACCCTTAAAATATATTACTCGAAACCTCCTAATAAGAACCCCATTTAGTATGGATGCTGATTATTATAGGTGGAACATAATTTTGTTATTTTTAATGTGAAAACAGACAAGCTAGGAATGTTGTGGATTAAATTCTTCCCTATTACATTTACCCCAATCAACCACAATACAAGTCAGAAGTAAATCATTCAAAATCTCCCGAGAGCGAGGCAAATGGGAAATGTATTCTTGTGGCTGTTAAACTGATAAGAAGCAGACACTGTAGTATATTCAGCAAGTGTTTTCAATGTTTGTTTATTCAAGACGTTTGCCCAATAGTGAGTTGAATAGGAGGCATCTCTTACAAAATCCATAATTAAACTCTGCCAAAAGCTCATAACTTCCGAGATAGTTCATAAAGTGAAAATTTACTATAGATTTCATTATTTTACAAAAGTCGACAACAAAGTAATAAAGCGGCAATTGTAAGAGAAGTTTTATCACCTCTTAAAGGTGCCGATTCAATGTTAGTTATTTTCCAAATCGAGAGAAAATGTCTTTCATGACATTTGAAACAACTATTTTAGCACGTTGGATTTCTATCAATCCCAGGTGCTTTAGTTGGGTTACGATTTTAAAAAACTACATATTTGTACCGACAGTGTGGTCGGGAAGAATTATTAATGAATACTATGATGTATTTTGCTTTAAAATATCGAAAAAGTGTTTTCTAAATTCAATTCGTAATTCTTAAATTCTATATAATAACTATTTAAGCTCATTGTTATGTAGCTAATCATAAAGTTAAAATAACTACTGTATAATAGTTTTTTCCTAAAATAAAATAAAAAAATTATTTTCAGTTCTATTGATTCAGACTTATTGTACAGCAAAGTGGAATATGTTATTGAAGTTAACATTGACTAAATGAAATAGTGTGAAAGTGGAATATAAGTAAGACAATAATTCATAAGATTATATTACGATACAAAAGTTAAGTGTTGGTATCATCGCCAACAAGTTTTAAAATTATATCCTTTAAAATACTACAGGGAAAATAACAATATATACGCTCTTTGCTATATTAATCCATTTTTCTTAGAAATTTTCAAAGTTAGGTTCCGAAAAGAATTTACTGAAAATAAAAATTACTGGAGTTTTAAATTTTTTTTTTTTTACAAATGTAAACGCAGTTACATTTCTTGTGAACATTTGATAATATAACAATTCATTGGAATGCTTACAATTCAGATGAAAATTTCAACTGAAATCGATTGAGGAAACGGTGGGTATACTTTTTTATGATGTATACCATAATAATAAGCCACAAATTAATCAACGGTTCTATATGGAAAATTATGTGATTAAATATTTTGGTCGTTTTCAATGCTGATTATTTACATTTAGTAAATTTTTATTTATTTAACTTTGGTAAAATATGCTACTTAATCAATATTGAATATATAAAGTCTTACACTACGATATGAATTGAACAAAGCTGTGTACATTAATTTCTTACTCTATGCTTAAATGATGACCTTTTTTCGTTTAAAAAAACTTTATATTTCTTTCTTTAAGAAAATCATATAAAGCGGATTCACATGAGTAAATAAGTGTACTAAACATATACATATAGCATATAACTGACATAACACAATATAATCATTGGTGTTTAGCATGACATTAACAAAACAAAAACTCAATATGCGGTTTCTCTCTGCGATAACAAACAGAAAACTATCAATAATGATAAGCAATGCATATATGTATGTATGTGTATGTCCGACTAAGCGATAATCAAAATCCCATAATTGTATATAAACATACTGCATACATCATTAATTAATCACATTGCTGCCTTTAAATATTTTGTGTTATCTATACGGCCAGGCGACCGCAAAATTTTTAAATGTTTACGCACGTTATCTGCTTGTTTTTTTTTTGTTACTTTTAAGCTACACGGACACAATATTTAAATGAACATGAACGATTAATGATCTTGCGAGCAACACAAACATGGAATAAATCCAAAGCCGAACTTTAATTTTCCTATTAAATCAGTTAATCGTTTGGTTTTATGACATCTGGATGCGTATTCATACATTAGTTAATTTAGGATAGATAGTACACTAATCGGTAGCTTAATGATTTCTATTATTTATTTTATTATCATTATCTATTGCCCGATATCAGTTATCAGTTTACCAACCAAAAATAGATAAAATTGTAAGTAAATTATCAAACGAGTTTAGGATAACCTCAGATGTTTACTCTTTACCAAATTTTTGTTCGACTTAAATTAATTGACCGTGGTATTAGTTAACATCTGGACAATTAGCATTTAGACAAAGCTAGCGTAGTAGCATTCCAAAGCCATGTTTGTATTGTTTTTTGCTGCATACGATATACCTCGCGTGCATACGGAAACGTGTTCAAACTCATAATAAATGTTCAGCTTTGATATAAAAAAAAATATTAGAAAGTTAGTTTATAAAAAAAAAATATCGGCAATCAAATGGGGTTACATCATTAACGACAAAATAGTTTAAATACGTATTACTTGGCCAGTATTTAGGAGAACATATATAGAGCTTCTGTCAGTATCACTAAATATATATAATATGTAATTATAGTATAAAAAGATTAAGATCGTATTCGGGTTATTATGCCTGATCATTGGGTTCCTAATTATATTTAAAAAAAAAACAACCGCAATGGGCATTTTGGAAACACCCTATCTAAATGGAAAAAAATGGAAATCAAAATGTGCAATTATTATGATAGCACAAAGTTCAGTAGAAATGAGAATTTGATGATTAATTTTATTGTTTCGTCATATGAAGTAATTTAACTGTTTGTACTCAATGCTTACATCAATTGACGCAAAGGTTAATGTTGCAGTGGGTGCTTGGATCAGGAGATATTTAAAATTCTTAGGAACGTGGGTTGCTAACGATGAACTTATAAAAATATGAGCCACTGTTTGAGAGTAGAATTCAAGAGCCCAACCATCGTTCACGCCAGTACAGCGGGCTGTAAACAAGAGTATCGCAAGATAACTAAAGATTAAGACACTCTTGGTTAAGTTTAAGTTGTGGCTTTCATAAATTACTAAAATTATTTCTAAAAAAAGGATACCGCCTAATATAAACGGATCCCTACCCCTACCAGAGCACGAAGGCAGAGTAATGATGGGTAGCATTACCACTAGAGGAAACAAAAAAGGAAATGTAAATGTTGATAATAAAGATAAAGAAGCCTGAAAATTGTTGGTTTGATGATGAGCGCCATCTTGTGGTAGAAAAACAGAAAAGCGGTAAATTATTTCACAATAACCGCATCAACTGAACGGACCTTGCTAGGCTAACCGCTAAGCAAATATGGGAAAGTATAAATCGGCAATGTTAAAAAGCTGAAGTCTTAAGAGTACAACAACACAATAAAGATCGCACTGTACAGTTTTTTCAAACAAAACCAATTTTTCTCCAATCATGAAATCATGAATTTTATGAAAATCGTTAACGAAGTAAAAGGTACATCTCTGCGAACTGATCATTACCGGATGGTGCAGCAATATCTGAGAAGAAAGCCGATATTTAATGGAGATCGTTTTCCAAAATGGTCCTGTGGATAAAATAACGTCTTGACTTCTTCTGGTCGTCTAGATCAGTATTAAAAGGAAGCTCAGGATCGATTGTTTATCAGTTTACCCATTGTTATTGTTTTTAGCCTCTTTAGACTTTCATAACTTATTTGCTTAGACAAATGAGTTAACTTCCCCTAGAAATAATTTTACCGTTTCAATTCACACAAATTGATAGTTACACTACTAATATAGCGCCTTTGGTTTTGCCTAAGGGTTTTAGGTAAAAATAATAAAGTCAAATTAACTATTAAGGCATTGCCGTCTGCGACAGAGTGAAACAACCGACTAACGAGGACTAACTAAATGACGTTACTATTGATGACCAACTATACCATTCCGTACTAGTTAGGTCTGATAGCAGTAATCAAACCAGCCAAAATACCTTCAAATAATTAGGAATGTGAATAATTCACATTCGCTTTCAAGGTACACCAAATGATTCTGGACTAATCTAACCATTTCGGGAGACAAAGAAAACGAGAGCACAGGACGAATTATAAAAATAAAATAATTCTAAAAAGTCTAGCAAAACTCCAGCCAAAATTTAGAACCATTGACTGAATTTGGCGAACCCAGCAGTATTGTAAAACATCAATACGCATGACTCCCTAAGCTAGAGAAGCGACCATTTTTTCGGGTTACTTTTAATACAAATGGAAGTTAAAAATATAAAAAAATAATTTCGACTAGCGTCAAAAGCAAGACTAGCGTGAATTAGTGTAAACCTGTAAGCCGAATTTTTAAGTAAATTTTCGTTTGATGCCAAATTTTACGAATAACTCAGTCAATGTAATACTATGTAACTGAATCATTTCAGAACCAATAGAATACAATTAATTCATCATTTACGAAATAATACCTTTCGCTTAGGTCTATTGCCATTGCGATACTCGATGCTTGGAATTCCTCTTGGAGGTCTTCTAAAATGCATAAATGTATGTCTTTTACCTTACGTAGTATTTGAGAGAATCTAGAATGATTGTCTTCCGAATCCGTCAATTGCTGGTATATATTTTACTACGGATTCTAAATGTTACACTAAAAAAGTTTCAACAATGTCGCAATCTTTATAGTCAGAACATTTTGTTAAATTTCACAACATGATTTCGGTAATTATTGTAATAAGTTCTAGTGTACGATAAGAAGTTGTTCAGGTAGTAGAAGCAAATGATATATGTATAGTGAATAATTGGCAACACTGCAAAAGGATTACTTAATACCCTTGTGATTATTTTTGTTGGCTTTAAAATCCATTTTAAACCACAAATCAGAGAAACATAATTTAGTTGAATTATTTGCCACTAGATCGTACCAAATTAATGAAAATATGCGTAAAAACATTATGTAAAAATACTTTCAAAGTAGTTTTTGATTTGTTTTACGGTTTTTGGTAATCTTATACCGCTGACCGTCTAGAATGTTTAGTGAAGAGCAATTAGTGGTTATTTCGAGAATAGCTGCTGTGGGCCTATAGTTCGAGATTTACTCTGACGTCCAGTGTGATAATCGTTTTTTGACACTTAAATTTTTTGCTCTTGTCTAATTTGCTACTAAAACTGGTATGCTCCTATCAAATATTATCGAAAACAATAAACAAAATGACTACTAATTTTAGTAAGTATTTCAATTATTTTTTTTTGTTCTGGTCAGACCGTTAAGTCCATATGACCTTATTTTATTTTTTATTTGTATGTAGTGTCAGCAATGACTGGTACACAGCGAAATTAGAATTTTAGACAACTTCAAATCTACTTTGTTTGCTTCGTACATGTAATTCTGATTCAATACTAATACTGTGCGGCTTTGCTGCAGTTTAAGTCCCAGTATCTCAATACTTGTTGATTAATCTTTCTTAAAATGGGTATGGGAAAATTGACGTCAAAACGGCAATAATCGGGAATGGGTTTTCCCCATAAATAAAATTCCCAAACATCAGAACACACTTTGGGGAAAAATAAATGCACACACAGGTGTTAATTTTTAAAATCATACAAATAGATTAGAATTGTATTGTCATTCTAGCTATTTTTATCCTAAATATTAGCGATATTTAGATGTCTGTAATCGAGTCAATTTCTATCTTTTAAACTAAACCTTTCCAAACTATTTTTATTTTAGGTCTTTTTTCATAGGTGAAAAAGTTGTGCCCGGTGAAACTCTCAAGAGTCTAACTTAATCAAACACTCAAACCAACCAGTTGAGTATATTACGAAGAGCACAAATATGCATCGAGGTAACAAAAATACCTTCACCTAAATTCGCATTGTATTTGATGAATAATTATATGTACTTTACGAAATATGTAAACGCCCCAACTAAACGGGCATATTTTAAGAACTTAATACAAACAAACTAAACTGAACGATACTTGATTCTTGTATTAAATTTAAAAGCTGTATAAAGCTCGTTTATCACGTCCTTATATTGTTTGTATTGTGAGACGCTTTTATATTGTTACAATATTTAACACTTATAAATTATGTGATTCATTATAATATGCAGATTTTTTATATCTTTTTCCACTCCCTTAAAAGCTCTTACAATTAATGATGTATATATTCAAAAAAAAATATTATTCTGAGAAAGTTCAGCTACTAACAATTAATATTAATTTTGTGATAGAGAACACGCCCAAAACTTTGTAAGTTCTCGAAATCCTTATTAAAATAGTTATAATATGTAATCATTTCGTTTTGCGCAACCTAACTGAAGACAAATAATACCATTTTAACGAGAAATCATAATTTCCCACACTACATAAATAAGTTTCGTGATTCGATTAGTTATCGAATAATTTTTTACCGGAACTGGCTAAAATTCCGAACCTCAACCGACAATTATGCGATATTTGATGGTTTAGAAGACTAACTGTCAAGAAACACTGATCTAGATTGAGTCATATCTCGTGCTGATGTTTATCTAAAAAAAACCTGTTATTAAACCGACGATTTCTAACTACATCAAAACTATTAACTATTCATGTTTCATACTTAAAACTTGCTGCTGTCTTTCTTGTCAAAACAATATAAAAATAAAAATAATAGTGTAATATAATGAAATAAAAACAACAACAATAAAATATCTTAAGACCTTGAGTTAATATATTACTTAAATCGCGAAACTTACAAATAGCAAAAATCAACAACAACAAAAATTGCAAAACTGTAAAATCACGGAAATATGAAACAACCAAAAAGAATATAAAAAAAAATCGAAAAAAAACTTTAAAATACGAACTCTTATACTACTGTACGGTAATAGTTGGAATTATTTTTCCAAAAAGGTTTTGAATTAATGCGAAATTCCAGTAAAATTAAACGATAAGTTCCAATAAAATCTGGGATTCCCCCAAGCCCGGGATCCGCCTATTTATTTATTATTATGTTTACTTACATTCTAAAGATATTTACGCAAAAATCATAAATTTGCGGTTGACAAGACAAATTGACGTACTTGAGACCCAAGGTCGCGACAACGGATTATAATAATATGTTTCATTGAATATACGTTATAACCTATTTTGAACTGTACCGTACACAAAAATAGATACATACAATTTTTTTTTTTGATTTTCAGTGACCAATTTTCACCATACATGTATGTACAAAAAAAAATTATATTTTTATGGCATGCCCAATACTAGTTTGTATGTGGTATAATATAAAGAAAAACTATAAAATTATAAAACAATAATAATGAGGTCAAACACTTGCCACATTGCTTGCTCTCTTTTTAGTTTATATACAGTGTTCTCGAAATATTTGCTCTTAAAATAGTTATATTGCTTGCTACTTCAATTTAATTTTTTTTATTTTAGCTTGTACTTACGAAACATATTTTGTTTTTTTATTGTTTCCTGAATAAGAAAAGCTGAGCATGGTAAAGCTCTAAAATTAAAGATAAATTTCTCCTCAACAATCCGAAAACGTAACTATATTAGTTTTATGCACGCAATAACTATATAACAGTCTCTCTTAACTCTCTACTCTACCGTGCTGCATGCGCTCGCATCTGTTTGCTGTGTATGTGAGAGTGTTTATAGTTGTTGGTATTTCGGTTATGTTGTACTCTTGCTTTTCAATTTGGTTTTGGTTGTGTTCATTGTTTTTCTTTCTAGTATTGTTATGGCATGGTAACAACAATATAAAATATCGCCGTAGTTTTTTTTATTTTGTTCGTTTTGTATCACATTCGATGTCAATGTACCACCATCGACTTAATATGTCGAATCGAGGTGAATGCAATGGAGTAGTCTGGCGCCTTTTTAACATTTTTATCTGAAATATGTGCGATTTGTATTGATGAATTAAAATTATAGGTTTGTCTGCTCGATAAAAGTTCGCCATAGCGCCTACAATATTTTTCGATTATTTAATTTCGCAATTAATCCAATTTAATTAAACGTATCGTTTACTCATCAAATAATCTTCGAATTGTAATATTTTTAATACAGGTAGGTTGATCAGGTTATTTTTAATATCAAAAAGAATGATTTCGTACATTATATTACTATATTATTATATTATTATATTATTATATTATTATATTATTATATTATTATATTATTATATTATTATATTATTATATTATTATATTATTATATTATTATATTATTATATTATTATATTATTATATTATTATATTATTATATTATTATATTATTATATTATTATATTATTATATTATTATATTATTATATTATTATATTATTATATTATTATATTATTATATTATTATATTATTATATTATTATATTATTATATTATTATATTATTATATTATTATATTATTATATTATTATATTATTATATTATTATATTATTATATTATTATATTATTATATTATTATATTATTATATTATTATATTATTATATTATTATATTATTATATTATTATATTATTATATTATTATATTATTATATTATTATATTATTATATTATTATATTATTATATAATTATATAATTATATTATTATATTATTATATTATTATATTATTATATTATTATATTATTATATTATTATATTATTATATTATTATATTATTATATTATTATATTATTATATTATTATATTATTATATTATTATATTATTATATTATTATATTATTATATTATTATATTATTATATTATTATATTATTATATTATTATATTATTATATTATTATATTATTATATTATTATATTATTATATTATTATATTATTATATTATTATATTATTATATTATTATATTATTATATTATTATATTATTATATTATTATATTATTATATTATTATATTATTATATTATTATATTATTATATTATTATATTATTATATTATTATATTATTATATTATTATATTATTATATTATTATATTATTATATTATTATATTATTATATTATTATATTATTATATTATTATATTATTATATTATTATATTATTATATTATTATATTATTATATTATTATATTATTATATTATTATATTATTATATTATTATATTATTATATTATTATATTATTATATTATTATATTATTATATTATTATATTATTATATTATTATATTATTATATTATTATATTATTATATTATTATATTATTATATTATTATATTATTATATTATTATATTATTATATTATTATATTATTATATTATTATATTATTATATTATTATATTATTATATTATTATATTATTATATTATTATATTATTATATTATTATATTATTATATTATTATATTATTATATTATTATATTATTATATTATTATATTATTATATTATTATATTATTATATTATTATATTATTATATTATTATATTATTATATTATTATATTATTATATTATTATATTATTATATTATTATATTATTATATTATTATATTATTATATTATTATATTATTATATTATTATATTATTATATTATTATATTATTATATTATTATATTATTATATTATTATAT
Source organism: Tipula confusa (assembly GCA_963556175.1). NCBI lineage: Eukaryota > Metazoa > Arthropoda > Insecta > Diptera > Tipulidae > Tipula > Tipula confusa. Next base: position 218,623,161 of record OY744476.1, read on the forward strand.
TATTATATTATTATATTATTATATTATTATATTATTATATTATTATATTATTATATTATTATATTATTATATTATTATATTATTATATTATTATATTATTATATTATTATATTATTATATTATTATATTATTATATTATTATATTATTATATTATTATATTATTATATTATTATATTATTATATTATTATATTATTATATTATTATATTATTATATTATTATATTATTATATTATTATATTATTATATTATTATATTATTATATTATTATATTATTATATTATTATATTATTATATTATTATATTATTATATTATTATATTATTATATTATTATATTATTATATTATTATATTATTATATTATTATATTATTATATTATTATATTATTATATTATTATATTATTATATTATTATATTATTATATTATTATATTATTATATTATTATATTATTATATTATTATATTATTATATTATTATATTATTATATTATTATATTATTATATTATTATATTATTATATTATTATATTATTATATTATTATATTATTATATTATTATATTATTATATTATTATATTATTATATTATTATATTATTATATTATTATATTATTATATTATTATATTATTATATTATTATATTATTATATTATTATATTATTATATTATTATATTATTATATTATTATATTATTATATTATTATATTATTATATTATTATATTATTATATTATTATATTATTATATTATTATATTATTATATTATTATATTATTATATTATTATATTATTATATTATTATATTATTATATTATTATATTATTATATTATTATATTATTATATTATTATATTATTATATTATTATATTATTATATTATTATATTATTATATTATTATATTATTATATTATTATATTATTATATTATTATATTATTATATTATTATATTATTATATTATTATATTATTATATTATTATATTATTATATTATTATATTATTATATTATTATATTATTATATTATTATATTATTATATTATTATATTATTATATTATTATATTATTATATTATTATATTATTATATTATTATATTATTATATTATTATATTATTATATTATTATATTATTATATTATTATATTATTATATTATTATATTATTATATTATTATATTATTATATTATTATATTATTATATTATTATATTATTATATTATTATATTATTATATTATTATATTATTATATTATTATATTATTATATTATTATATTATTATATTATTATATTATTATATTATTATATTATTATATTATTATATTATTATATTATTATATTATTATATTATTATATTATTATATTATTATATTATTATATTATTATATTATTATATTATTATATTATTATATTATTATATTATTATATTATTATATTATTATATTATTATATTATTATATTATTATATTATTATATTATTATATTATTATATTATTATATTATTATATTATTATATTATTATATTATTATATTATTATATTATTATATTATTATATTATTATATTATTATATTATTATAATATTATATTATTATATTATTATATTATTATATTATTATATTATTATATTATTATATTATTATATTATTATATTATTATATTATTATATTATTATATTATTATATTATTATATTATTATATTATTATATTATTATATTATTATATTATTATATTATTATATTATTATATTATTATATTATTATATTATTATATTATTATATTATTATATTATTATATTATTATATTATTATATTATTATATTATTATATTATTATATTATTATATTATTATATTATTATATTATTATATTATTATATTATTATATTATTATATTATTATATTATTATATTATTATATTATTATATTATTATATTATTATATTATTATATTATTATATTATTATATTATTATATTATTATATTATTATATTATTATATTATTATATTATTATATTATTATATTATTATATTATTATATTATTATATTATTATATTATTATATTATTATATTATTATATTATTATATTATTATATTATTATATTATTATATTATTATATTATTATATTATTATATTATTATATTATTATATTATTATATTATTATATTATTATATTATTATATTATTATATTATTATATTATTATATTATTATATTATTATATTATTATATTATTATATTATTATATTATTATATTATTATATTATTATATTATTATATTATTATATTATTATATTATTATATTATTATATTATTATATTATTATATTATTATATTATTATATTATTATATTATTATATTATTATATTATTATATTATTATATTATTATATTATTATATTATTATATTATTATATTATTATATTATTATATTATTATATTATTATATTATTATATTATTATATTATTATATTATTATATTATTATATTATTATATTATTATATTATTATATTATTATATCATTATTATATATCTTTCCATCGCAAAAGTGAGATCCAATGACCAAGTCCGACTAAAATTCAGTTCAATTTCAAAATACTCCAAAAGGTTGGTTGTTAAGCTTGAGGCCCTGAATCAGGATGAAGGACAGTTACAGTATGTTACCGAATTCACAGTCACTTTTAGAGGAGTTTTAGTCGCAGTTCTTGGAACGACGGAGAATCTAAAGGATTGAGCCTAGAGCATACAGAACGAAAGTTTTTGTAATTCCGCTGTATAATTTTAAGTCATTGTTGAAACTTTGAGACAGTTTAGTGAAGTTTACTGAAATGACATAATTAGATCAACAATTACATTTTCTATTAAAACCCAATCCGATTTTATTATGGAGTACATAATAATGTACTCCATTATAAAATTTGCTTTGGGTCTAGAACAGATTCGTTTCTCGAATCTGTTCTAGACCCAAAGCAATAAATAGTGTGGACCAAGGATTCTACACTCCAGCAGGTAGCATAATTGTGTCTAACGTCATCACCAATCGAAACTAACAGGTGATCATTGTTTGATGTATAGATCTATCCTTACTACGCTATGAACATTAAAATCCACCCAACTTCCATTATAAATGGTATTCATCCGTTTGAATTTAGATGAAAATCGATAAAATTATTCGTTTTCGTTTATAAGATCATGACAATTACCGAGCAATAGGCGCAGTGGTTAAAGCTGCGGTGTTTGGGCGGGAGGTACCGGGTTCGAATCCCAACGAGGGAGGGTTGCAAAAGGGATTTTTACCTGATTACGTTCGGTGATAACGATGAATACAACTATGATCCCCCGTTGGAGTGCAGAATCCATGGGAGCATCGTCCATGCCAGTACAGGCTGGCTGGAGCAATGCAATGTGCAGATGGATATTTGAAAAAACGTGAACCTGTATTCGCGCGTCCTCGATTTGGCTAGTAATGGCGTAAAGTAGGACGTTAAGTTAACCGCAAAAGGGTTGGGAAAACTTCGGCCCCAAAACAGATTGCATAGGAATAAACAAACAAACAAAACAAACATGACAACGAATTGGGTAGCCGACCGATAACACAGCATTTCTAGGATGACTTGAAATAATGTAGTAGCCACAATGAGATCGTGTACAATTGTAAGTTACATCACTATTTCCCTACATATTATCAGTTAGGAGAACAGGCATTAGCCATCGAAGTTTATTGGCACAAGTATCTACACTCCAACAGTGTGGCATAATTGCCATCGTAATCATCGATCGAAATATAACAAGAATTTGGGTTAAATTATTCATCACACTGCTCATAACGACCTTGTTGACAAGAATGGGAATATCTGCTCAAAACAGCACACCATCTTATACGAATATATGATACTATCTCGATACAAACAACTTGAAGTCAAAATAGGACCTCAAAATTGTCAAAATGGAATTCGTGGCGCGCTCACGAACTGACTAGTAATTCAATGACCGAATGATGATGACATTGCATCAGTTCTACCGATTCGAATATTTTATTTTGATGAATGTCATGTCATAAAGACAAATTTATAATACGTAAAATCGTTGAGCAGTAAACTTTTGGATGAACAAGAGTTAGTACAACATTGCTCTCATTTTTTATTTTCGGTTACCTACGATTGTAAATATGAGCCCACTTCTCATTGATTCGTCCGAAGTGACGGAACATTAATCGTAAAAAATAGTTAAGCCTAAAATAAAATTAAATCCATATCCCTATTTTATAAAACATATGGGGCTTACCTGTTTAGAGCCTGGTCCAACTCCGCTGGTTATGTTATTGCTAAATCCATCTTGATCTCAATCCGAGATTTATTTATATAATAAATACTCTACACGTATAAGCGCTACTGCTGAGTAGGTACGCACATACAAAGCAATAACCAAAATCTGTGCATTATTCGATTTGGTATAACCGAACGGCATCACTAACAGTTCTAAACTAAATCAAAATTGTTGAATTTCAACAGACTGAATATCGACGGAATACCACCAGAAGGTTAAACCAGCATTTGATTATAAGTGTCTATACATTTTTATACTTTTAAAACACAGGATAAACATTTGTAATAACGGAAAAATTGTAGTATAAACTTAACACCATTTTAAAGTTTGACAATCAACAAAATTATAAACGAACACAATTCACAATGGTAACAAAATACCCAAGCGACCATTAATAAATAAATCAAAGTGATCGATAAACAAAGTACAAACGTAACAAACCTAAAAACGATGTCTCATAAATTATATACATGTAGGGTTTGTTTAAAAATTCACACGGTGCAGTTTAGGGACGTTTGAAAATTATATACTGTACCCTATGTTTTATATTAAACCGGTCTAAACCTAACCACGACGCACTTCGCTTTTTATTTCGACCGGTATTAATGATTTTCAATGTCACGCATTGAAAAGTTAGTGCGAGTGGAACAAAACATAACCTACAAAAATTTAAATTCTAAATAAGTACTAAATATGTAATGAATAAAGTGAATTTATGATCGAAGGAATTTACTCTGATCGGATTAAAATAAGTTATAGCTTACACTATAAGCTCCGTGCCAATTTTCGAATAGACCAATTGATTGAAAATTATTTTGATAATAGCCAACTTTTAGGGAAAAAGTAATTTTTTTTTTACATTTTAGTTGCTTTACAATTGAACACCGCTAGAACTTATAACTACTTAAATATGTAAGTTTGAGCTACTCGTAACTGCTCTTACTATTTTGAATGAGCAGTTACGAGTAGTTAAACATTAACAAAGACGTACACCTAAAAACTTGCGTTAGTCGATTGGAAAGCAACTAATAAGTCGATTTTTGGTCTCACTTTTTTCGGTTACCCTTGCTATAAACATTGATTTCAGATATTTCAAACATTTTCCTTTCATTATATTTGAAAAATAGAAAGAGGTCCCGTTACATTGGTAAAGAAAAAATTTGAATGGTTCGACAAGAGAACACGATAATGGAATATTCTACCATTGAATGTCCAGTAAGCATGTTCCCGTGAATCAATCTTTGAACTATAACAAAAAATCGTACTAAAACTGCAGTATAGTTGGTGATATTGCAGAATTATATCATTTAAAAGTTAACAGCGTAAAAGAATTTATATCCGAAACAAAATAACCGTAAACAAGGCAACGGTCAGTCGAGTCGATGTTTCTTAGTTGTTCATACTTAAAGACGTCTGTGAACAACCCGTATTCATAAATCAGGAAAGCGTTTATACCGTTGTGTATATTTAAAATCGTCTCAATTATTAAGCTATAAAAACTGCTACAGCTAGGAGTAGGTTATACTTTAAAATAACAGTACTATTGGTATTGCATTTGAAGTCAAACTTTGTCGATTTGACAGGGTTTGTTCACGTGTTCACGTGAATTTGTGGAGAATCAGAACGGGAAGGACAATTTAAACCCACCATCATTAACCCACAGTACATTAACCAACTTTATGCCAATATTAAAAATATTAAGAAAATAACGTTGGTGGGTTTGAGATTTAAAATTGGAACGTAGAACGTACAGACAATTAGACAATCAGCCATGAAAGAGTATCGTTTGGAACTCGTTCTCTCCAAGAAATACAATGGTCAAAAAGGACCTCATGTGTCCCAAGGCTATATATTGCTTTACAGAGGAGATGACCTCAGCAATATTAATGTGGGTTTTCTTTTTGGGCCCCAGGTGAAAAAGGCTGTTTTGAATTCCAAAGAAGTTGATAATCGTACGCGTAAGCTTCGTTTCCGCATGCTGATGATATATTTAAAGTATATTTTTTATATTTTGCGACTAGCCAACCTGTCAATCATTTGTAATCATGCGTCCACTGATGTAAGCCCAAGAAGTGCTCGTCAATTGGAAGGAGCATTTTTCTGATTTACTCAATGTTCAACAAGTATATCAAATGTAGTATTTGAAAGTTGGCAAATATAGAATACGGAGATGTTCATATAGAGGACCCATCCTCCGAGGAATTCGCACTGGCCATGCAGAGGTTTGATTGCTGGTTTGATTGCATTAACTCTGAGTTTTTGATATTTGGAGATCTTTTTGACTTTTATCAATTAGTATGGCAAATTATGGCTTCTTCGATTAGTATAGCGCAGAGGTCACTGTTGGCAACGTTGGCTCCTCGCAGTAGAGAACGATTTGTCACCAAGCTGAAGTTGTACTTGGTGTTGATCAGACCACTTGCCATGTGAGGGTGGAAACCTTATGAATGAGTATAAAATATGGCTGATGATATTCGAAATATTCCAACGATGTTGTTATTTTTGTAAATGGAGTACGTTTGTTGCGTCATGTTGTGTGCGATCCTACAAAAAGTCGCAGTCGGTGACTACTGCTCCTCATAGAAGAGAATGACTAGGTGTCTTCTGGTTGAAGGGTTAGCTTATGAACGAATCCAATAGCCGCAAAACGTTACTACAGTCCGACAAAATTTTGTAACAACGTTCCACCCATTTTAATTGCCACTGGCTGGAAAAATAGTAAACAAACTGTATCTCCCATCCACCAACGTGTTAAACATTTTTATTTATTATTATGATTTTTTATATTATTATTGTTGCTTTAATACTTGCTACTTAGCTGTTTCTTCTCTTGTTATGTGCTGTTGTGTGTATTTGTTTTCTGCATTTCATAACAGCAAAAATGAATAAAATGGAAAAAAATCGAAATAAAAAAAAGAAACTTTTCCGTTGTAGTTGTGTTTTCACTGTTCTATTTTCTTGCTTTTACCTTTTGGTTGGTTTTTTAACGTTTTAAGTCGTTTTGTGTACATACATACATATTCGTTATACTGTTACTGTTTCTTAAAGTATATTTTTTGTTCGAATCGTTTCGTTTTATTTTTATTTTTATGTCAGCACAGAGACATTGCCCCAACAACTGAACGAAACAAGTAAGAAGAGATTACTGTGTGCGATATACAAAAAAACTACAACAAACCACAAAATACAAAAACAAAAAAACATAAAAAACAACAAAAGAATTTCTGAAGACGTTTTTTGTTTTTGTTTTGTTTATGTTAAGATTTCAGTTCCGAAATATTTTATCACGACATCTTAACATGATTTTTCTTAATGTGTGTTACACAATAATATAATCGTCGCGGTATGGTCATGCCATGTAATTGAATAAATGGTTTTGGAGTGTGCGGTAGCGAACAATAATTCGACTCGAATTTTTTTTTTTTTGTTGAATGGAATCCGGCGGTTATTATGATTCAAGGCACTTTGAATATTATTTGCACCAATATTATAATTGCATCATGTATGTATAGAGTGGTTTAAACCTTGAAGTTAAAATTTTAACCATCAAATAAAATACCAACGTAGAAGCTACATCGATTAATTACCTGACCTCTTAAATTGTATGCAACCAAATTAACTTCCTGCTCGCTATAATACGCAGGTAGATTATTTTTTTTGTCGATAATAACGAAGCACTCAAGAAATAATATCATTTTATGATTATGTCGGGCAAATCACATTCCAAAATCGTTCCAAAACAAAAACAAAACAAAAAAAAAATAACCGCAGCGTGCGTTTATTGAAACGTGTTAAAACTCATAATAAGCGTTTGGGATCGCTTATCAACAACAAAATTGGAAAGTTACGTTTCGTTTTATTTTGTTTTGTTAGGTGTTTGGTAACTTTGTAGCGACCATATCTAATCTATAAATAATTATTTCGGGATCTGGATGCGGCGGGTTATGCACTTTATAACATGGGCCATAACATTTTAAAGAAGGATTTAATCTAAGAAAATGGAGCAGTAACATTAAAGAACTGACATTGCATCTACTTACAAATACTCGCGAGGTTGGATTGTACTTCGTTAAAAGGGATGATACGAATAAAACTCTTGGAATTACCTGGACGGGGTAGTTTGGAAACTGTTCGATCAATAGGACGATTTGCACCTATAATTATCCAAGCAAAACTAATGATGCTGACAAAAATCAAACCGACTTATGTGAAAAATATAGGTCCGTACTCCCGACACGATCTAGCTACCGATAATGAAGAAAGAATCAAGTAATTTGCGATCGCTTACGACCCTATTGTACCTAGCACATTCTTCCCTTATAAAATATCTACTTGGGAGCATGGACACACCCTCGTAATATGTCTTGAAGTCACCATGTGGTAATTTCTAAGGGAAGGTCTCGAGTCATCCAAGATGTAAGATCCTATCGGTCCGCTGCCAACTTTGTAATCAGTGATCATCAATTGGTCACTGCAAAGCTAAGAAGGCAGTTTTCATACAAGTCAAGGATCACAGGAAAACGAAACTTACGTTTCAACTACGAAGATCTGATAAACCAAGATTAGAAAGCACAGTGTCAGAATCTTGTTAAAAGCAGCATTATGGAAATCAACCACCATTCTGATGATGTGAACGATCTGCAAAAAAACTGTTTTAAATAACTTTTATGCGTTCTTGTTCAGTTTTGCTAATTACGAATTCTAGGCTATTTACGTGGATTTAGTGGCAAAGAAGAAAATTCTCAACTGTTAAGGCCAACTGTTTTTAATTTGCACAGCAAACCCTTGTGCCAAACACGAACATATGAAGGTTGAGAAATGCACATATTCTGTTGTTCAGTGACAACATTAAGTAAGTCACCTGGTGAACGCCCCTCGCGAAAACCATACTCACGAAAACTGAAAATTAAGTATGTTCTAAAGTACTTTGGAAAGCACCGAGACAATAACGACGTACGTTAGCCATTTTTCAGGTGCAAGGGAAAATACCAGAAGACATCGGTAGAACAAACATGGTAACGGCTTTGATCGGGATTTACAACAATAAGGCTTAAATCTAGGCCTCTATAGGCCTAAATCTAATGTGGTGCAACGACGAGCTGGCTATAGAGATATAATCGGAGGTGTTAGGTTAGAATTCGCTAAATTAGAGTTTGCAGCATATTTTCGTGCGAGCGAATTAGCTATTACTAGGGCAGTAGAAAAAATTTTGTCCCCTTCCTTAGAGGTGGTTAGTTCCTATTATCTAAAAAAATTTCCTCGACTTAACGAGGAAAGGACCAATAGGTCCGATTGCTATAAGCCTGGTTTAAAACTTGCCGCAACTATTTTCAAACCTTTTTTAGTGATCTATTTTATCTTGCGACACCGTTCGCGTTACCAGGTTTCTGGCCGCCCTATTCAGTTAAATTTTGAGTTGACGGATTTTTTACATATTTGCGGTGAGAGGCTTCTTTATTGGTGGTTGTGGTTCTGCAGTCGAACCTTTGATTTTGCAAAGGTTTGTCTGAATTGTTTGGCTTAGAGAGAACTTATTCATTCCAACCATCTGCATTTTATAGAGCCATAATCAACGTTTAGGAGAAACGTTCTCTTGGTATGCGATGTTAGAAATTCCGCTGTAATATATAAGCTAATGGTCGGAATTTTCTAAAGGGGAACTGACAGAGAAATTGTACTTATTCGCATAAGACGTTCAACACGAAACCATTAGATGATCGGTATTTTCGTAGATAAACGTTTCAACCGCTTCACCAGCCGGTGCAACGGACCCAGAATATGGAAGCTACTTGTCATTGTGGAATGTAGATATTAAAATCACCTGAAGCTGAAATCATTATTTGCACAATGGCCTAAACAACTGGGAATGAAAAAAAGGTATATCTTTGCGGATATAAATGGCAATTTTTCTTGGAATAAACCAATGGATTAAGGAGTAAGCCTTAATAAGTAAGGGTATATGGAAGCTCTATGGTATTCCACAGTTAAACGTCAAGCAGTGATCACATGGTTATATTTATGGTGTGATTGATGAACTAGACCAGAATGGCAACAATACGACAGAGATTGAATCAAATTTAGATCGTAACCCATTTTATTAGCTTCATCTGTGCCCATGAAACAAATGTCAAAATATCCCGATCGAAACTGAGCTTTGCTGTTCGCACATCATTTCCAAATAACTCGGCACGAACAGATAATGGCAGAGATTTTCCTTTATAACTTCACATAATTTTTTGCACTTTAAGTGCATTTAAGGCAGCCTTGTCTATGTTTTGCCAACGGGTTCTTATCAATTTATAAATAGCGCAATAATGGTATTGTAATTGCAGTAAGTATTGCTATTAATATCTATAATGTATTTGCTTTAAACGGTGATAAGCACACTAGGTATAATTGGGTCAGGTAATCTGGGTCATACATAATCTATTATTACAATAATAATTGTTAGTTGAAAAAAAAGAGCGCAGTTGCAATCAGATTTCTTTTTTAATCAATGGTAAATTGATCAAACAACTAATACAGTCTCCCCTTACAACCGCAGCACAAACAGCCATCGGAAAACGACCATAGAGAGCTCGCAAAACATTAGTACGATGACTAGTGTCATCGTAGCATTGCAAATAATCAGAAACTTGATGGAATTAATGCTATGCAGAGCTGGAAACTTAAAAAGAAATGCGGATATTTCTCGAATAAATTTTAATCATGAAAAATCTTTTATTTAGCTTTATGATTTTAACGTGTCACTTGATTGATGGTTTAATCAGAAGTGAAGTTAGATACAAAAGTTAAATACATTGGAACATATGCAATGGTTCGAATGCGTTCAATGCTTATTTTCAATAAAACTACGTGACGGCCCGTAATAACGCTAAGAATGAATCCCGTAAACTTCTTCGACAAATTCAACGACAATGCGCTAAACGGAAACTCCAGAGATTATTTTGGCCAATGCCTGAAATCTTACTAAACATTATCATTCTAAATTTACCGCCATCAGAGACCTCAACGGTGAACTGACAACAAATCAATATTCGCTTAGTATGACAGTCCTATTTTCAAAACCTACTAATTAGTAATGTAACTCTGATCAGATGAGCCATCGTCAAGCGAGGACAGTTTCATTCCACACCTCACAGTAGAAGAAGCTATCGATAAGTCTAAGAATGACAACGCTCTAGGTCTCGATAAATTCCTCGCAGACTCTACGGTCTAATTATCGTAATCTGGGATCAAGAAGAGCTAACTCAAGATTACCTCAAAAACAGCAATCATGGTTTCAATACATAAAAAAGGATACAGTCTACATTTTGGAAATTATCACAATATAGCCCTTTTAAATACTACATGCTTAGTATAAATATACATAGTACTAACATGTAATATTTGACCATTGACGTGTTAGATGTCACTACTGGTATCGTTTTAAAATAATCAAAATATTTTTATATTTATAATCGCCTAAATGTCATATATTTATTTATTAATTTTTTACGATATTTTATCGACCCTACATCTGGAACTTCAATGGGTAAACAATTTTTTTCTTATGATGGTAGTACTATGTGTATTTATACTGTGCTGCATGTTAAGCATTTGCTAACAATGCACTCGCCAGATACATCCCTTTTACTGAAGCGATCATTACGGAGACTATTAGTGTAGACTTCGCCCAACCTTTGTACCAGCACTGATCAAATCTTTTTGATCAAGATTGTTTTGGAGAAATGGTTGTAGGACATCAACATGCATCAGCTCTATATCAATTTCCAACTAGCATACGATAGCATCAGCTACAGAAACCTTTGGTCTGAGCTCATTTGTCTTGGCAATCCAGAAATACTCGTCCCTATATACAAATTATCTACATAATCGAAGGGACAGTATCTGATCACTGTGAAATAACATCGGGTGTGCAGGGGATGCACTCGTGCCTATCTTATTCGTAATGGTATACGTCTTAAAGAAAACCTGAATTTAAGCACAGAACGGCGTTTTTAATAAATGTAGTCAAATGTTTGACTATGCAGAGGATATAGTCGTGCTCGGTCAAAGTCCAAATAATATCATTATTAGTCTGATATTATCACTAGAACGGAATGCCTTAGACTAGGTTTTGACTTTCTTGACGGCATATAGGAGCACCTTAAGTGCAAATTTCGGAGCTACTGACCATGACTACAGCTGCGTAAAAGACTTTAAATACCCGGACTAACTATAACATCAAAAAATGATTTACAGGAGATATAAAAGCCCGCATTGCTGCCGGTTACAGTTTTCTATACACATCTAAAACTTTTAATCCTGACCAACAATGACAATTCCGCTCTCTACATTCGATCTATGGCCCCGTAAAATACACTGGAAAAAGCTGAGTGTACTTTACACTGAGTCGAGAGCTACCATCTCATAGAATAATTAAAAAAAAGTGTTACAACATTCCACTAGTGTACGTCAGAGGGGAAGACCAAGACTTCACTGGCGTGATGTGTGACATCGCCATTATGTGGCGTTAAAACCCCTTCTTGTGAAGTAAAGCCATATATTGAGTGGGAGATCTCATCTAGGATGAAAGATCTTTTCGGTCAGTTGGATAAAATCCAAATTATACCGGTTATGAATGAAACTTAACTTTTCCAATTTTTTATTTATTTTTTTATTTAAGAAATTTACATTTTCTTAATACAATTTTTTTGTTGTTTTTGACACTTCGATGAACCACGAATATAAATAGAAGTACAGATGAGATAGGTGACAAGTCTTATGCGTGTATATTAGACAACGAGGATAAAGGTTATATGAGAAACGGAGAAAGGAAATGAACATAATTCATGACAATTTCAAATGTTGACGTATGTAATTCTTCCAAATTAAAAAAAAAAAAACGAAAAAAATAAATTCCTAACCATAAAAAACTTAAATGATAACTTAAAGTTCTGTATGCAGTTCTTCTTGGGTATTCGATGGATCAACATCTTCTACCACGCCTTCTTCTGTTTCTTTTATCACTGGAACTTCTTCCTGGGTTTCTTGAGGTGTTTCAGTCGTTTCATTGGGATTTTCTCCATCTTGAATTACTTCCTCTTCAGTCGTAGTTTCATTTTTTTTGTCTTCCTTGACTTCTTTGACTTTGGGCTTCCAAATTTTAATTTTGTTCACCAAATATTTGACTTCACGATCGAGACCTGCCATTTTATCAGTGATCAATTTTACGGTGAGACGAACTTCAGCATTTTTGGGCAGTTTATTTTGTTCCGCCACTTCGGTATCACGCCATTCTTTAGTCTCTTTGATGTATGTCTCAAGTGTTTGAATTTCAACGTCGGTGAAGACGTCCTTCTCTGGATTGGCTTTTGTTAAATTGGCCGCTGTTTTATAGAATTTTTCGGCTTCTTCAAGCATTTTTTTAAGTGCTTTAAGAGCGTCGGCTCTCTCGGAATGTTCCCAATGCCGACTGAAAATTGGATTCGTTAGTTTTTTCAAATCATCCAATTTGTTTTCATATACTTCGGCTGTGGCATCGGAACCATCGTCGTATAACCATTCGCCAGTTTCGGCGCAAGCTTTTATAATATCAGCAATTTCGTTCTCGTTCGCACATCTGCTGTACTCTTTTTGCTTGAGCTTGTCTTGTGCATCGATTACGAATCCTTCAAGTCGATTGAGTGCAGTTTCACGACGTACCCGTGCCTTTGCAATGTCGTCGTACACTTTGACTTTAGATTTTGACTCGGTTATACCATCATCATCTAGTGCTGGAGTGAACAAGAATTTTACCTCTGAAGGTATTGTCTCTTTCAATATGACAGTTTTCACTTTTTCAGTTTTATTTCCAGTTGGAACAGCGGATGCCGTATCATTTCCAGTCGATTGTGTTGAATTTGAATCGCCGTCGGTGGACGCGGTCTGTTCTGAATCAGTATTTTTATTATCTTCTACTCCCCCTTCAGTATCCGCCGGTTCAGCATCATCACTCGACTGGAATAATTTGCTTATGGTTGATCCTAGCTTTGAGAATGTGCCTTCCTCCTCGGGTTCCGGAACCTCAACGACATTTTTCTCAAGCACCAGCTCAACATTGGTAAGCGCTAGAAGACCAGAATCATCTAAATTAAAATGAACCTTAATTCCTTTTGACTCCGTATTTTCGGCTTTATTTGCTTCTAAAACTTTGGCAACGTCTGTAAGTGAAACTCGGGCCAAATTTAGGTTTCCCAAACTTTCAACTTCGAGCGCTGACGATAAGTAATCCAAATCGGCATAATTCACATCGAAACTAAAGTCAGTTGTGTGCTTATTGAAAGTGATAACCTTTTTCTGAGGGAAAGGATTCATTGGACCAAATAATGTGCGTTTCACTTGTTTTGGCTGGCCACTTTCACCCTCTCGCTCGAACACAACCTGGAGTGGGAAAAGTACAGCGTCCTTGGTGATGAACTTCTTTACTTTAAATCCTGTAGCTAAATCGGCGGCCCTATATACTGATCCCATACAAGCTGCTTCATCTGCATTCAAATTTTTTCCAAGCCTTTGATTTATTGTTTTTTCTAACTGTTCTTGTACTTGGGGTACTCGAGTACCTCCGCCAAATATTACAACTTGACTGACAACGTCTAGTGTTAGGCCGGCTGATTTTAGTGCAGCCTCAAGTACCTTTGGCACTTCTTCAAACAAATCACTACAAATGGTTTCAAATTGTTCACGAGTAACTAATACACGGAAATCGATTTCCTCGATAAGACCTTCGATTTGGGCATAATGTTCGGTATTTGCACTTAAAACATTTTTAACGCGACCCGCTTCTTTAAATAATTTGGCCATGGCACGTGCGTTTGTCGTCACGTCAGTTTTAGTTTTTTTCATTGCGTTAAATTCTTTGGCCAAGAAATCCCGAAGTCGAAGTTGCATTTCTAGCCCACCTAAATATCTATTGAATCCAACACCTAAGATTGATACAACGGGATTTGTTTCCCGTGTTGCTTTATCTTTAACAAGTTGATAGCTAACTATGGTTGCAGTGGTACTACACGCTCCCATATCATAGAACATGTAATACTGTGCCGTTTCGTTGATTTCTTTGCGCTGGAAAATACCATAATTTAAAGCAACTGCTGTGTAATCATTTTGAAGTTGTAGTATTTTTAGATTGATCATTTTAGCTGATTGCAATATGGCTTGACGTTCGGCTTGGCCGAAATATCCCGGAACCACTAGAACGCACTCAGTAATTGGTTGTCCGATAAACATTTCGGCATCTTCGCGTCCTTGTTGCATAAGTTGAGCGAGTAACTCTTCAATAGTGAATTTCTCATCACCATTACGGAATACAACGGTATTTCTGTTGGGTTCACCCTCTATTTGGTAGTACGGGAAACGTTCTTGGTATTTTTTAACCACCGGATTATCAATAGTTTTACCGATTAAATCGATAAGATATCCATAACTATTGGCCGGAAATCTTAATCCTATATTTTGTGCGTCCTCACCAAAGAGGCGCTCATTATCACGGAATGCAATTTGTGTGGGAGTTTTACGTTTTGATTCTTTGTTCAGCGCTATTTCCATAGGGATGCCGGGCGATACAACACCAACCTGTAAACAGAAAATAAAAAGAGACAGCTATAGTTTTTACGACACAAACATATGACATACCGGTAAACTATATGTGCGGTATCCAATTTATTATCGGCCAAATGATCGAAAAATTATTTTAAGGATTATAAATGTTTAAAGCTTCTTAAGAAAAAGGGTCACAGAAATCTTAATTCACTCATATATTAAATTTTCGATCAAATGACTTTCGGTAATTATGTCCACGCGTTTAGACATACCGGAATTAAAAAAAAGAAAAAAAAAGTAGACCAACACGCAAACATAACGGGATTTGCATTAGAAAGTTAATCAAGCAAATTCTAATCACATATGATAATAAAATAAACAATGAGGTTCGATTTAAACCATTCCAAGAACCAGCTTACCTTCATCCATTCACTTCCCAAGTCGATAGACATCACAGCAGCTGAATTTGTATAAGTCACAAAACATTGTAGCAGTACAAATACGAAACCAAATAACATAAATTGTTTAGAATTTGATGATGTTTGCCTCATTTTGTATTTTATGATTATGTTGAATAAATTAAAAATTAAATCTGAAACAAGCAAAATCAAAATGTTAGGTTATGTTCTTTACATTATACAAAAAAAATTTCTTCAATTAACACAAAAGTACCGTATTTTAAATTAATTTACCTAATTATTATAAAATGTAATAT
This sequence comes from Tipula confusa, assembly GCA_963556175.1. NCBI lineage: Eukaryota > Metazoa > Arthropoda > Insecta > Diptera > Tipulidae > Tipula > Tipula confusa. Next base: position 218,639,748 of record OY744476.1, read on the forward strand.
AATTTATTAATATTTTTTATATTTTTATTTAGAAACTTGTAATCTAAATCCACTTTAAATTGTTTTTCTTTTGGATTTAACTTTTAAACTGGAGACGCCATTAAGACGAAAAAATGTTAAAATTTGTTCTCCCTTTACGTTTGCAAGTTGTTTTCAGTCTGAATACTGACGTGTTACTACAATCAGCTGTTTTGTATATGTGTGGCAAAATGTCATTGGGCCACGTGTTTAGGAAGATAACTATTTTATCGACATGATATTTTAGTTATATTATTCATGTTCAGATGTCACTAAATGTTATTTGTTTATGTGAAAATTTGTCAACGGAATGCGCTCATTTTTTGACACCAAATGTTTTTAAACTCAATAAATGTACCGGAGAAAGTTTTCGAAGATAAAACACGGCAATTATTACTTTTATGTTGGTTTATTCAACGCCGAGCTCAAATTTCATTTTTCGATAGCGAGTACCGCTACATCTTCATGACATGTACGTAACTATGTCTTTTTTTATTGGGGACAAAATGATTGATTTTTTTTATCTAGATTTAAGGCGCTTGTTGTGGACGTGTCAGTCCGACGAATTTGTATTATGCTTTGAAGGCTAGGTAAAACGATTCTAAATATATCCGCACTTTTCAAAGAAATTTAGTCTTTTCATTTTCCTAAGGTACTTCGTCCTGTGTAGTCACTTATACAGCAATGTCCCTTACTTTTACAAGGGATTCCTGGGTCAAAGTTTTAACATTGTTGTAAAATGAGTCATTATAGTTTTTGGGTTGGACTATATTTGGTCATTGGAACCCAACTGCGTTTCGTTTCAAATTTCAAACTTTCAATTCTCGATAGCGACTACCGCATCTTAACCACATATATTTAACTAAAACAAAAACCAAGGACTCAAACCGGTTTAGTAAAATGTTGCACAACCAAAATTGCATAAACTGTAACACCGACATATATAAAATGGTAAGTTTATTAGTTAAATCGTTTACATATAGATGTCATAAGTCGACATTCATTCTTATAATTTACGTGAGTCTATTAAAGCAATAAGTGAATAAAAGCAAATATTCCCGCACGACTATTTACTGGAATATTGGTAAGGCATGCTTCTTCCAATTATCATTCCAACGATTCTGTTGAAACTTATTGAGATTATCGGCAAAAACGGTTTTGATATTGTAAAGTGTCACATTACTCGGGAAATCGTAGAACCAGTTCTTAAGAATTTCGCATAGTTCCGTCGAATTTTCAAAGACGAACCCGTTTTTACCATGCTCCACTAATTCGTTAAGACATTTGAAATTTACAGCAGCGACGGGGAGTCCACAACCAAACATGTCGACCACTTTCATCGGTAGGTCTAAGCCGCTTGAGCTCCAGTGAAGACAAACTCCAATATCGCTTGCGGCCAAGATTTGAGGGTAGTCCTCAATCGTCAGCCATGGTGTGATCACTTTAACATGATGTAACTTTTTTTTATGAATTTCCTCGATGAAATGTGCCTTTAACGGACCCTTGCCTGTAATTACGCAAACCAAATTCGGATACCTCTTCGAGTCTTCAACTACTGACTTTTCATAGTCTTCGAGTGCCTTTAGTAATATACTAAAATCTTCGTCTGGTGTCCAACTCGTGCTCGAGATTAGCAACCCCGGTCGATTCTTTTTCAATTCGCATTTGCCATTTTTGTATTTGATCGTAAAATTAGTCTCTTCCAAGATATCGTCCGAATCCGACTTGGGAAACAACTCGGCATTGAATTCGATATAGTCTTGACAAAGTTTACGATATAAATTGTGCTTCTCTTCGAGGCTGATTGGCCGAAAATGTTCAGGCGGTCGATCGTACAGTACAATAGACCTGTGAAATGAAATCGTTAGTATTGCAACATATTTACGAGCACTAATTAACTTACTGAATCCCAAGATTATTCTCCAGATCATCTTTCATCGCTTTGGTGACACAAAAATTTGCGTAACTCTTGCGGCCGAAAAAATATTCGATTTTTTTCGAAACCTTTACCAAAATTCCATTCGGCGAATTGTTTAGGGCCATTATGGTATGCGCATAATTATGCCAATCGATTATAAAACGAGCTCGCATTATTAAACAATACACATAGCACACAAAAAGTGTAGGAATCGCTGGTGGATTCTGGCACATGAGGTATTCGGGTCGTTGAACACTAAACAACGCAATAAACAAACTCAACACTTGCCACATCGTTTTAAATATATAATTTAATGTTTTAGGTAGCCCTAGTTCAGGCATTTGGTTTATGTTTCGAATGCGGCACGATTTTTTAATTACATCGATCGGATCGGTTTGTACGTATCCGACCAAATCGACTTCGAAATTTTCTTGCAACAAACTCTGCACATGGTACTGCATACGTGGACTGTGTCCAATATCACCGAGTACAACAATACATACGCGTCTCTTCATTGTATAAATCATTCAGTAGTGGTTTTATTAAACTTCTGGCCCAATAATATGATTATCGCAATTCATGTCGGGAAAAGCGAAAATGTGGCAAAATTTGTGTGCGCGTTTCTATCTCTTCGTACTGTTTTTATTGTTTTGACATTTGATTTTAGCGCTTGACGTAACAACAGCTGATAAGTAAATAGTGGTGCAATAACGATGAAATATGAGGTACTAGTTTTTTTAGTGGGATTCTTGTATCAAAATTCCGATTGGATAAGGAGATCCACCAGAAATTACTGTGAGAATTTAAAGATCAGCCCAACAAAACACGATAAATACAGAAAAAATGTTTTTATTTGTCTAAAATATGATACAAAACTTTTACTACTTTTTATTATTCTTATCGCGTGGCTGGCAATGGATCATCACCTTGATGGCATTGCCTAGTCCGTGTCGTGACGTATTAAACGCTTCGGCCGTCTCATTGATATCAAAATGATGTGTAATCAGTCGATTAACATCAACCCGACCACTTGCAACCAGTGCCAATGCAGTCGAGTAATCGTTGCAGTAGCGAAATACTCCACGAATATCGATTTCACGTGCCATGGCCGCAACCAACGGAAGACTAACGATTGGTGGCCCACAACCGACAATTACAATTGTACCTCCCGTCTTAGTGGCTTGTAGGGCAAGACGATTTGTTGGCTCGAAGCCAGTGCAATCGATCGTAATATTTGGTGCATCGCCTAAAAGTTTATGAATTTGTGCGGCCATCTCATCTTCGGTGATTGACTTAGGTACGATATATGTATGTGTAGCTCCAATTGATTTGGCCACCTCTAAACGTTTTTCTAACAAATCGGTGATGATGACATTCGATGCACCCATTGCTTTGGCCGCTAATAATGTGACAAGGCCAATTGGTCCCGCCCCTAAAATTAGCACATTCGAACCAAGTTGAACGTTTGCGCGACGACATGCATGTACCCCGACCGAAAGTGGTTCGAGTAGGGCACCTTGTTCCATTGTAACGTGATCGGGTAGTTTAAAACAGAAATCAGCCGCATGAGCATAGAAACGTCGTAAATTACCATGGTAAGGTGGTGTCGCACAAAATTGCATTTCTGGACATAAATTATATCGGCCGGTTTTACAAAATTCACAAAATCGGCATGGCACACCCGGTTCAATGGCGACACGATCACCCACCTTTAAATTTGTTACAGCCGCGCCAGTTTTAGCAATCACACCGGACGCTTCATGACCTATAATCATTGGGTCCTTAACGATAAAATCACCAATGCGTCCGTGCACCAAATAATGAACGTCCGATCCACATATGCCGACACAATCCATTTCGATAAGCACCTGATTATCGGTGATCGATGGTACAGGAGTTTGTTCCTAAAAATGTACGCAACACGAATTAAATTTAGCGGTCATTTGTGAGTCAAGATGAATGTTGGCGTATTTAAAAATCGTTTAAATATTTGCCAAATGATTTAACTCAAGTACACTGACACGTGAGCTCATCCCACGCACGTTTCATGTCATACTTACAAGTCGTAAATCTTCGATACCATAGAGAATAGCTGTTAGATTATCAACGGGAGCAGCCATTTTGCGTAGCACAAATTTTTACGATTCACTTCTTGAACTATGCGGTGTTATCACAAATTGCGTAATTAGAGGCAGCACTGATAGTAATTCCACGACTACAATTCGACCGTTGTAAAAGACGGTTCACAATCAAATGTGTATGTTATCAATTTGTACACAACATTTATATATCAAAGACCCACGTCACGATGTATTTTGTTATTTCCAACTTTTTTTCTATATTTATTTTACTTATTTTTACTATATAAATAAATTTTCATATTCTTAACTACAAAAAAAAAAAAAAAAAAAAAGAATACAATCACGTCACGTTTTCATCCATTTTTAACGGTGTTTTGTTTACATGCGGAAATCACAGCTGGCTACGTTTTTTATGTAATCCGAGTAGGACAACTATAGTGAACTATGAATTGTCAAATTTTTTTTTATATGTATTTGCACTTTCAAGGTCGTTGTATACAACAGAAAAAATTTTGTATTGTACGAAAAATTTGCATACATTTTCTTTTCAATACTCAATACTAACGTTCGAACACGTCTTGACTATAATATTCCTAAATGACTTACGAGAAAATGACCAATACCGATAGATGTAAACAAAAATATTTTGACAGAATTATCTTTTTGTTTTATCTAAATATATGTCTCCCTCGCTCTTAATATAATATGATGTACATTGAACCGTACAGTACACGACGTGAAACATTTTATTTAAGTCGAGAGACATATTATTCGCGACATCTTACATTAAAATGATATAAACTTGGCCACGGTATAAATTAAATACATAATTCGAAAATATATGTCTTATTACCGTTGGGAAATGTGTTTCCGTTGTACCTTATAATTAGAAATTTGCGATATGGATGTATGTACTGGAAAGTACCAATGTACCGAAGATAACGAAGATTAGAAAAATAAAATCAGTTTTTCGGAAAATATGGAAAATCAAACAAAGATCGATTAAATATAAATTAAAATTAGTATTCGTTTTTATTTTGAGAAAATTCTCTGGTGAATTTAAATGTTATGATTGATGAGGTTATTGTGTGTATTTGGAAAAGACCCGGATTTGATATTTTATTTTTAATGAACTTTTAGTGAATTTACTGTTGTTTATCGATTTCTGCCCCTTGCGGTTCGGGCACTCTCATGCTTCTTAGAAGACTTTTTTCGAGCATGGTATCCTTAGAATTCAATCTCGCCATCCTTGGGGTATAAGGAGACTACGGACACACGGTTTAGAATTGGCACGCGGAACGTGCTAAATCATCAGTCAGTGGTAGCCTGGTGACTATACAGACACGGTAGAGAGTACGAATACATTGAATCGATCATTGTTAAAAAAACTACCACTGATGGCGAATTGGATAGGCAGACCTAGGAATATTGCTCAATTCTGTATAGTGTCAAATTCTGTATAGGCGAGAGTTGCTAAATACAGACTACGGATATGTGCATAGAAGGCTCGTCCAACGAAGTGTTATTACGTCATGCAAAGTCTAAGAAAAACCCGTTTTCCTGGGGTTGATTGAAATAACCCAGAGCGTTTTTTATTTAGAGGGTATACTTAGTGGAACTATCTTTCCAATTTTATTCCAATAATAGCAAAGATTGAAAAGTGGCTACTTCTTTATGAATGGAGATCACTCCAATTTGATTGCGGGTGGTATGGTGCTGAACGAATGTGCTGAATGACTATGATCGCCTTGAGGCCGTCATAGTCTATGTGTATGCGACGCCATGGACCTTGTGGAATAGGCCATGATTCGAGATCTGCTTTTATAGGTGATTTCGCTGCACTAATACACTTAGAACATGATTTGACTGTGTTTTGTATGTCATCGTCAATATTTGGCCAATACACGTAACTACGCGTAATAGTCTTCATTCTTTCTATACCTCGGTGACCTTGGTGAAGCTGATTGAGCACCTTTTTTTTAAAAACTGATAGTATCACAATTCTTTCTCCAAACATTACCCAATCTTTTACAATTGCTAGACCATTTTTCCTATGATAAATTTTTTTAATTTGTCCATCAGAAATATCCTTATTTTCTTGAGGCCAGCCAGTGTTGATGTACTGCTTGACTCTTTGTAGAGATTCACATTCCTTAAATGCATCACGAATCATGCCAAATGTTAATGGAATATTACCCATTGATTCATTCAACATGCAAGACAAATCTTCCTCGAAATGAACCGATGCTATCACATAATCTTCATCTGGCTTTATCTGACTATCAATTAATTTTGATAAAATATCAACATACCCGAAATGTTTTGTTGAAATATATTCAATATGAAAATCATACAAAAGTAAGGTCAAAGCCCATTTCTGCAAACGATTGATTTGAAGAGTGAATTTCTGACCAAAAATCATTCGGTGAAATTTTGTTACCGCGAAAATGAGACCAAGAGCCTCCTTTTCAATCTGGCTGTAGTTGCGCTCAGCTTTTGTAAGAGTTCTGGAAGCATGATAAACTGCCTTGGACGATTTATCTGGAAACTTATGAAATAGGCATGCTCCAATACCAGTGTTGGATGCATCTGCTGCTACCATATTGGGATTAAAATGAGAGAACATCAAATCCAACTTTAAAATATTTTTTAAAGAGTCAAACGATTGCTGGCATGCTGGAGTCCAAATCCATATTGAATTTTTAGACAATAGATCGTCCAACGGTTTGCGTAGCTGATGCATATCCTTTATGAATTTACCATACAAATTTATAGCACCATAAGATATGACTGAAGTGATGTTATATATCTTTCGGAGGGGGCATCTTAGTTATTGCATCAACGTTTGATTGATCAGGACGGATTCCCTCTTTATCAACGATGTAACCCAAATATTTGATGGATTTCATGTAAAAACTACATTTCTCAATTTGAAGGTGAAAACGGAATTCCTCAATTCGCTTCAAAACTTTATATAAATTTTGCTGGTGATCTGCTTCAGTTTTCCTGGATACTATTATATCATCAAGATAAGCTGCTGCTCCGTCCAGGTCACCCACCATTGAACTCATAATTTGTTGGGAAGCTCCTGGGGCTTGATACATGGAGGAAGTCTGTTAAAACGGAATAGTCTTCTATGTGTGTCGATCGTGAGTACCCATTCGAAATTTTCGAGATAACATCCTCTGGTAATGGTAGTGGAAATTAATGTGGTTATAAGCGCAATCAGCTGAAAATGCATGGCTTCACAACTCCAACATGGTTTCCGTGGTACCGATGATGACAGATGAGCTGACTTTGACTGTTGATTTCGTGAGGGTGATGTTTTTTTCTGGCTATGCGACTTTTGATTCCTGACAGCCTTGACTGATGAATTTTTATGCTCAATCATGTTTGGGTCTTGTCTCAAATTAGTTACCTGTTGGCAATCATCTACAAGATCTAAAAGTATAAGTTTACCGTCAGTATCGTTCTCAATATTTGATAGCAGTCTTCTACGCGTGTCTGAATTTTGTGATGAGCGAAGACCACAGACGTTAAATAGACATTTAAATTGTTCCAGTGTCAAATTCGATAGTTTCGACTTTTCATATTGTCTATTTATGCTTGCCGCATATGAAACAAAATCTTCGGAATTTTGTTTTTCCGTTAAAAAACATCCATAACGCAGTCTGAACAGTGTTTTCTGAAACCTAAAATCCTTTGGTGATTTTGGGAGAATGTAGTTAGAATATTTAACAAAATTGGCGTTGTGTACTTTGTGTAAAAGGATTCTATGTAGCTCCTGTGTCTGCTGAATTTTGCATTAGCTGTATTATGACAGTGTTCTGGTTTGCAACAACCTTGCACATAAAACCTAGTTGGGCTGGACCGTAGGAGGTTCATACAAAAATAGTACCAAAGAAACCACTCAGTCATTTCCTCCCTTTATTGACATAGATGCAACGTTTCAATGACTTTGGACAATCGAAAAGTTATACTAACCAGCCAAATCACCAAGAAAGGGCAGAGATGTGAAGAATGGTTTACTCCAACCACATAACGTGGGAAATATGGACTATTCCATATTCGACAGACAACTATTTGCGACGGATCTACGAGCAATTTTAGGCCAAATGCCGAAAACTCATATGAACAGCGTAGAACAGAAAGAAGCATATATATCCTGCCACATTATGGAGTACTCAAAGGAAGTAGCAGCACAACCAAATTGTGCGTGGTTATTAACGTGCTCATGTTAGATGCCACATCTATTCAAGCTTATTGCAAATACTTACCCGATTCCGGCAGCATCTTTACGACGTACTAGTATAGGAGATACTGAAAAGATTTATTGGCAAATTTGCGTAGCACAAGAATACAAAAATCATAATAGACACGTTAAATACTGTAATTTATCGCACAGCGTCTGCATCTTTCATGGCTATTAGATGCTTGAAGGAGCTAGCAGATTTACATAAGGATAATTTCCCCAAAGTTTGTAGGGCTGTGGACCATGATACTTTATACGTAGATGAGCTAATGACTTATTGCTATAGCATTTCGCATGCTTAAACGTAGCTTACTCATACACGGTTGTCGACTGCTTTGAAATCTAAATCATCATATTGCTTGGGGCCCAAGAAGAAATCCAATACCAACTTATAACCTTGGCACAACATTGTCTCTAATTTTTAGCCATCGACGTTCTTGAAGAGCTATGAGTTCCAAGCTTCCATCGAACATTTCATTTACACACAATTCGCTCCACCATCTGATGATTACGTCGCATCGGCAAATTGTGAGGTCGCGATTAAAATCGAAACTCCTCAAAATATAACACCTTATCAAGGCAACAACAAAATGGCGAGTTACACAAAAAAAAAAAAAACGATTAAATCACATACGAAATTAATTCAATCGTCGTGCCACGTCTATTTATAAATTTCATTCGTAAATTTCGTCCTAACGACATAAAGCCATTAATACTGCAGTATATTAGCAAAATTTCATGATTTAAAGACGATTACGCTCTGATGACAATTAGGAATTTCTTTAATTGATATTTAATTATATCGCATCGATAAAATGATTTCGAATAAAATTTTAATGAATGAACTGTCCCAATTATACCATTGAATTGTCATTTTGGTATATTATGCATAGCAACAAATAATTTGTGCAAACGACAGTTGGTCACTAATCGTATTAAAGTACATTGCCCTTCATTGCGGCTTAATTTTAATGTAAATTAACTTTCGTTCTAATGAGAGAGGCAATGATTTAACAGAAAAGAAGTAAAAAATAAAAAAAAAATATTTCCCTCCGGTAGGGAATTTCGATTAAAAAAAAAAAAGTTTTTCAAACGATATGGTTTGAAACATCCACACAATAATGAATTAAAAGGGGAGCGAACCACCCAACATTTTCCTCCCAATTTTGTTCATTATCAACGACAGACGTGTGAATGTTTTATCGACTTTTTTTTAAAATAATTAATCATTTTCTAGTTTGGAAATTTTTTTTTTGCGCGCTATAGGTGTGTTTATATATCTACCGAGGTGAAGGATATATACAGTGAGGAAGTGATTAGAGGTTCTTAAAATTTGTTTTTGTTAAATTGAATTTTAATTAATTTAGAGCTAAAAATTGAAAAAATATAATATAAATAATGGTGGTTTTTAATAGATTCTGGTGGGGTTAAACATATAATTTCACCTACCTACCTATAGCAAAGACATAATGTTAAAAAGTGAAATTGCAATTAACCATAGCAAAATAGTTTATTTTCAGCTTTTGCATGGCTAAAACGAATTCCTGAAATGTTGAACTCTCTTTGCGCTATTTATAAAATATCTGAAGATATGGTGCGGAGGTCGATAACTTCTTTGTAGATAGAAATTTTATGATTTTGGCTTATTTCTAAGTGACGTTACTCTTGAAACCCCATGCCTTCCACAATTTACGCTTTTGTCGTCTATAGATTGATTTAGTGGTTCTCTTAGCAATAAATGTGTTGAGAGTACACATCCTTGAATTACTGGTAAGGTGTTCAAATTATAATTTGCATTCTATGAACACAAATATAATAATATAGTGTGTGAACCATACTTTATTTTCCTATATATAGTAAACTGTCAAGAATATTTTATTGTCTTGTAGTTTTATGGTTTAACCTAAAAAGAAGTAAGAATAAAAGTGTAACAAGTTTTTTTCGTTTTCTCTGAAAAGGAAGAGCGAAGTGTGCTAAGAGAGACTGTTTGGTGATTCGTGGAGTGTAGAGACTGCGGTCCCATATTATAACGCAACACCAGTAAATTTTTTTGTATATATCAGCGATGTGCGACGTCAACAAACGTCGACGTCGCCAATTATTGTCGACGCATTTTTGTAGAGTCAACAATAACAAGTTTTGTTGACGTGAATTGTTGACGCGTCAACAATAAAAATAGAAAATAGTACTTTTTTTTGTTTCTTTTTATTTTTTTTTTAATTTTTGATATAACCCAGTTAGAAAATTTGTTTGTAAGTTGTTCGGAACTGGCTGGAATATTCAAACATTTTCTGGCCAAACTAGAAGTCTCAGAAACTTTTATGTTCGCCGAATACCAAAAAATATTTGGGTCTTTAATATTTTTATATTTTAAATATTTAAAAATAAAGGGTTACCCAATAAGAAGTTTCATTTTGAATAGCCTGCTATTGGGACAGTTGTCAATTTTGAAGCTGTCATCTCTTGACATTTGACAACTAAAAGCTACGCCGTTACTAAAAATGTTAAAATTCACTGCAAAAATGGTGAAAATTTTGCAGTTACAGTTCGCAAAACTAAAGCACTTTTTGGTCGTCGTGAAGCACCTTCTCGGCCTGGAATAGTGAAACTGGTGGAAAAATTTGAGCTATTGGGACAAGTTAGTGATGTGAAGAATCGAAACCGTGTGCGTCGCTTAAGAATAACTGAGAATATTGCTGCTGTAGCCCGTAGTGTTGAAGAATCCTCAGGTTTGTCGATTCCTCGAAGATCTTTGAAAATAAACATTCCACAAACGACATTACACTGTATTTTGCATAAAGACTTAGGTCTTAAGGCTTCTAAAGTTCAGTTAACACAAGAACTCAAGCCGGTTGATCACCATAATCGTCGTATCTTCACTGATTGGGTCCTTCAAATGCATCAAAATGATCCGGATTTACATCGAAAAATCATCTTCATTGATGAGACCTATTTTTACCTCGGAGGCTACGTCAATAAGCAGAACTGCTGCATTTGGGGCTCAGAAAATCCAAGAATGATTGTTGAAAAGCAATCATTGGATTTGGTTTGGTGCGGTTTTTGGGCTGGCGGAGTAATTGGACCTTACTTTTTAGGAAATGAGGCTGGTGCAACTGTTATGGTGAATGGATTGCGTTACCGAGCTATGATTAATGATTTTTTAAAGCCGGAAATGGAAGATATTGATGTGGACAACGTTTATTTTCAGCAAGATGGCGCTATGTGCCACACAAACAACGAAACATTCGCAATTTAGCAAGAAAAGTTTCCTGACCGTGTTATTTCTCGAAGAGGTAATCCCAATTGGCCACCGAGATCTTGTAATTTAACACCTCTAGGCTTTATTTTTTGGGGCCACGTGAAATAAGGTCTATGCCACAGTCGATTTAAGACCTTAAAGATGGAATTCGTGAAGTTATCGAGGACATACAGCAGTTCGGTAGTTGTGATAAGAGAAAATCAGTCACTTGGTCAATTTAAAATAAAAGATTAAACCGACAATATCACGTTTTTCACATTTTTTGCCCAAACTTAAGAAAAATTAAGGTTTAAGATATCTAATATCTATAAGGATCCGTCTTATAGTCTAACATTGCGGAAATTGACAAATGTTACTTTTTCTGGCTAATTCAACAAATTCTCTTGGTTTGTAAAATGACAATTGATTTAAACGAAACATTTTCGTTCAGTTCTTAACACTTCACTGGCCAGTAACATGTGGACTCAACCCGTCGTATTCTTACTTAAAGTTGTTGCTGAGTCACTGGTTGGCACATTATGGTAGAACTATGGTATCTTACCTTTGTAAAGTAAAACAAAAAAAAAAAAGTTTCGGTAAAATTCGGATAGAATTAGAGAGGAAAAAGCAAAAAAAGGAAACAAAAACAAAAGAAATTATCGAAATAATTTTTTTTTCTTGACATTACGTCATTGCCGACATGAAATTGACATCGACGTAATGTTGACGCATTGTCGTCGCGTCAACGTCGACAATAATTGTTGAAAAGTTTAGATTAAGGTACACAGCATAAGTTTATTTATACATATTATAATAATTTTTCATAAAAAATTAATCATTTTACTGGTTATGTTAACTAATGCTGTCTAAGACTGTGTCCGAAACCCATGATAAATATTTTTGAATAAAATTGTTGACATTTATTTGAAAAATATTCCCCTAGATTCTCAACATTTTTATTACGGTGACCGAAAAGTACAATAATTGATTAAAATATTTCCCCGGCTGAAATGAGTGAGGAATAAAAACTATGAAGAAAAATTACATTTAATTGTGTGCATTGTTTATTGAAATTGTCATAGTAACGAAAATGTTCAATGTTTTCTTATATGGTTTTTGAATACTATAACCAAACCAAGTAGTGTATGTTTTATTGTATATATCCGAGTGTGCTAGGCGTTGAGTTTGGCTTTGGTTATAGAAAGTTTGGGCATTTGTCAAAAATTACCATAGCAACTGACCGTAATAATTTGGGTGTCTTTGATTTTATCAAATAAATGGCAAACATTTTAAAAATGTTCAACAAAAATTATGGTTGGCAACAATTTTTCATAATGGAATAGAGACCCTAATCTGTATTTTTAGATAAGATAAATTTAAGTCGATTTAATGCTATCTTTGATAATTTAGGACATTCAGTGACTCAAATACGAAACTACAACGTTCTTTTAAACAAAAGTTCGAATAAAATGAATGATCAGAAGCAACACGTCTGCATAGTGAGTTATTGGTGACTTTATTGGTAGATCTTGCAATAACCGAACTGACTGCTTAATTTGCGGGATGCTAAATTTGAACTGTTTTCGATCATTCAGTTTGATCGAATAATTGCTTTCGAGCACTCTAATCGCAAATGGTTGCGTCATTTTTGGTTCAGTGAACAAATTAAAATGTAATCTCTGTTGGTTCGCTACTTTTGTTGAATTCGAAACTGGCGGTTTGCTATCCAACTACTTTATTAAAGACGCCAATATATTATGAATACAAATTGGTATCTTAAATATTTTAACAACTGTAGACCAACACAAAATGGCTAGACCTTTCCAATTACATAAACCTATTATTCTATCATCAATTTCTTAAGATAATTTTTATTTTGGAATAAAACAATATTCTTAGTTCAGACATAAAATACAATAAACAAAAATTTTATGACAGCAATGATCTTGTCTGTATGCCACACCATATAACTCAGATAACATATAGTGATACCAACAAAAAGGTTGTGCCAACTAAATTTCTGGTATTAATACTGCACATAAAAAGTGTAATCTACTAATTAGTTGTTAAAAATTTTATTATAATTTTGAGAGCATTCCTTCTTCGACAAAATCTTAAATAATCACAAAACACTTCCAGTTAACCGTATAACCGTATTATGATTAAGTCATAAAGTTCTTTATGTAATTCCATCTTATTTACGTGTATAAACACTAAAAATTGCACTTCGACAATATTAGACGAATAAGGCAATAAGGTATATACACATTTGATGGTCGGATGTCTCTTGTAAAATAAAAATATTTAATGTTGACATTTTTTGTTTATGGACCATGACACAAATAAGTAGGATGATCGTAAGATAAGTAAAAATAAATCATTTTATACGTTTAATCGAGGATAATACAATTTTGCAAACCTTAAAGTGTTCGTTTAGTGATTACCTTTGTAAATCTGGAGTATAAGGTGGATGTGAAGGCAGTTTATACCATAAGGTAAGGAGTTTTATTCAGGCAATAATAGTTTGGAGTAGTATTTAGAGATCTAAGATAAGATATAAAATGCAATAAGACGGCAAGGGCCTTCAAAAGTCGTCAGGTCAAGTGTGTGGGAGAGGCGTCCATTAACAAAGCCGTTGCTCAGCAATGTTGTCTTTTCGACAGAAGGGTCTCAAGGTACTAGTTATAACATACCATGAATACAGATTAGGATTACCTGACTGAAAGAAGCATTCGGATGGTTTGGTGACGACGTGGAAAAATCCAAGACATTTTACAATACATAAATGGATCATTAAAACATTAAAACCTCATTAAAAGTTAACCGCAAAATAGTTGAGAGAGTTTCATCCCCAAATCACTTAAATATACATAACACTTAAAAACAAGCTTATAAATAATTATAAATCAATCTTAAACTTAAAGTTTTATTATCATGCTTGAAACTCATTCGATCGACTTAATCCCAAAATAAAAAACTTAAATAACGTTAAATTTAGCACAAAATTACATAAATATAATTTGACTTAAGTTGATTTTTACACTTAAAAAAAATAAAAGATTACTCTTAAGTAGTGATATTGTAGGTTAAGCTGAAAATAAATCAGTTGTTATATATTATTAATTAACTATAATAAGGTTAAGCTTCTAAAGATGACTTAAGTCATCTTTAGAAGCTTAAGCTTATTATAAACGTGAATTTGTTGGTTAAGTTTTGAGTTGATTAAAATAACTTAAAATAGTTTGGCATTTGATAAGTTTCGATGAGAACATTAAATCAAAATATAATATATCAATTTGGCTTAAGCCTGATTAGTTTGACTTAACGCAATGTTAAACTAATTATTATCTCATTTAAATGTTTTTATTTAAACCAAAATAAACATTAAATATTTGACAATGAATATATTTGAATTAAATTAAATTAAACTTAATGTTTTTGTTACAGTTTCAACCCGCTTAAATATAATACTTAAATTATGATTTTGTTTAAATTTAACGGCACTTCAGTTTACGTTGGTCGAATAAGTTAAACTCGTTTAAGTGATATCTTTACAAACAAACGTTGTGGCTAAGAGTTAAACCAATAAATGGCATAAACCAAAATCATTATACCTAATTTTATTAAAATAAGGGATAAATAATCTCACTTAAAGTTCAACCAACTAATCAAATATTTGATGAAAAGGTCAAATTTAGAAAACTTAAGATTTTTATGACTTAAAAAAATGTTACGTCACAATTGATCGTATTACGGCTTAAGCCAACATTCAATAACATTCAGTTAGAATGGTTAAACCTTAATTTTTATAAATTATGTGGCTTAAGCCACTTTTTTCTAAGCCAAAATCTTATAAGTACATTAGATCTACTTATAGATGCCGTTAGGGCTCATATAGTTAATGTATACGATAGTTTAATAAGTTTCGAGACTAACCAGGCGTCTTTAATGAAATTTTTTATCATTTTTAGAACGTGATTTAAGTGACTTTTGTAATTTTGAAAACAATGGAAAAAAAGTGTCATACAAACACAAATAATGCTCAACAGAGCTGGTTGTCCAAACGAAACAGTGACTAAACGAAACATTAAGCAAGTCCTAAAAGTTGTAATGATAGAAAGTAAAGTGAAAGTGCGTGAGATAGCTAATACAAGTTCGAACGGCTTAAACCCAAAATAAAAGACTTAACATTAAATTAAGCATAAAATTATTAATTTTATACACGCGTTTTAACAAATTAATTTAAGAGAAGTTATAAAACTTAAGTCAAGTGGAAATGTTTATACACACATATATATATATATATATATATATATATATATATATATATATATATATATATATATATATATATATATATATATATATATATATATATATATATATATATATATATATATATATATATATATATATATATATACCCCGACTTAAGTTAATTCTTATGCTTAAAATGAATGGTTACTCCTAACTAGTGGTATTGTGGGTTAAGCTGAAAATAAATCATTTGTTATGTAAAATAATTCGGCTTAAGTCATCGTTTAAAGCTTACGCTTAATATAAACCTGCATTTATTTGTTAGTTAGGTTTTGAGTTGATTAAGCCACTTAAAATAAAACTTAAGCATATGATAAGTTTCAATGAGAACATTTAACAAATATACAATATATCAATTTTGCTTAATTTTGATTAGTTTGACTTAAATTTGAAATTTTTGAATATTTTTATTTAAGCATTTAATTGTTGACATTTGATAATAGCTGTAATCTTTGAGCACGAAAATAACTACAGTAACTTACAAAAATTAATTGGATGGTTTAAGCAAAATATTTGATAAAATTTAAACACGCTTAAATACAATACTTAAGTTGCGATTTTTTCTAAATTTAATGATTTAACCTCAAAATATATAAATAAAAAAAAGATACAATAGATATAATATTTTTGTCATTGCACTTCAGTTTAAGCTGGTCTAATTAGTTAATGTGGTTTAAGTGATATCTTTACAAATAAACGTTATGGCTAAGAGTTAAACCATTAAATTGCACAAACCATAATCATTATACCTAAAAAAAAGGAAAAATAATATTACTGAAAATAATCAAATATTTGATAAAAATGTCAAATTTAGTAGACTTAAAATTTTTCTGACTTAAAAAAATGTTACGTCACAATTGATTGACGCAGGCAAAATTGATGTGAAAAATCTAATATAGTGAACTGCCAACATTATATGTATAACATTCAGCTGAATTGATTAAAATTTAATTTTTTTAAATTATGTGGCTTAACCCACTTTTATTTTTCTAAGCTAAAACATTATAAGTAAGTATATTAAGTCTACTTAAAACGGTTTAAACTAGTTTTATACTCGATGTTAAGCAAGTAAATTTTTTCCTTGATTTTATAAAGACTAAAGGCGATTAAAACCAGTACCCTCTGAAATAAAGGCGGCAGCTTAAACCTGTTCGCTCATTGCTCATTCAAACTGACTTATTTAATGTCAATAAACTTAAATGTTTTTGCTAGCTTCATTTACTTTTGAATGGTTCACTTTCAATGACTGTCAAACACAAACTGATACTTACCATACAACCGTCATATTATTATGACTTCAATATTGTATGTCCATTGGAAATGTGAAAATTCATAAATTTGTATAAAACATAATTTTCGTTATATGCTCGTAAAGGTATAAAGCTGCAGCAGCCTTTACATTATTTATGAAAAGCAATAATACTCGAGAAAAATCCATTTATTGAATTGAATTCAAGATTTTGTTACACATAATTTCATTTCGAAAAATTAAGCACACAGAAACAAAGCTTTTTGTCAGTAAAATTTTTTTTTGTTTTTTTTGTTTTTAATAAAAATGATGCTTTTTTTGGCATACAATCTCATCGTGCGCTTTTAAAGCTCTTTTTTCATGATAAATATTTCGAAATTGAATGAAATTTAATTTTTGTACATTTTATTGTTTTAATAAATGATTTATGATTCGTTTTGTTTGCCAGTCTATCATTATTATGAATTATTGTTCAGTTGGTATGTACATTTTTCAAGTAAATTATGGGTTTCAATGATTTCCAACAATACAAGTGAAAGGCGCCATTAAATAACCAAAGCGAGCATCGATCTTGCATCAAGCGATTTTCTATAAAAATATGTACAAAAGTTTGACCGGACTCTTAAATATGTGACTTTATTGACAGAAGCTAATGAGAAACAGGTGCTAAGTAAAATAAGAAAAGAAATCATCGGTGTATTCAGTTCTCCCGGTTTCAATATGCAGAATGGGTTACCAGTAGCCCCAAAGTACGGAAAATCTATTACGGAAGATGGGTCTAACAAACTATTTAGTTTGAAGTGAAATTCTAACCTAAATGCCCTTCGCTTCTCAGTTTGCCTGGCAGAGAGAACCAATCATACCAAAAGAATACTACTCTCCGAAATATTCTACTAGCAAAACATTCGACTCTTTAGGATTGGTATCTCAAATATTTTTTCAAAGGGTATGGTACTTTTTGTAATATTCAGCTGGTCGATATCGCTTTATAACGTACTACTCGTTACCAGGTGACTTTAATTTAGTGGATTTTTCAATTGCTGTGAATTTGCATACAGTGGAGCAGTTTATGCCAAAACTCAAAAATGCATGAGCACACATAAAAATAGTTCATAAGGTATTATGTTGTGATAGTAAGATCGCACTAGATTGGTTATTATTTCACCCGAGGAAATAGAACAACTTCAACGTGAATATGCTTGCCATGCTCTTTCCAGATTTAATGCAGCAGATTTTGAGTCTTTCGGGGGTAACCACTAACCGTAACGATTTCACTATAGTAGAAAGGTCCAGCTTGGTAACAGGCAGATGATATGCGGTATTGATCAGTATTGTCAATGGTTTTTGCCGATTTGGATTTGGGAATGATTTCTACAGTTTTGATGCGGATTAGTTGATAGCGTGCTTGAAAAAAGATAGCGTGCGTGGCAAAAGTTTGGTTGAAGTACCAGAACCACATTTATCTTCAGATAAACTATCACCTTTAGCCAGAGACCTAGGAGTCGAAATTTAGACAATATTAGCTATGAATAATTAGCCATGAAGCAAAACGATGCTGTGGCATCACACACCTGGATCAAAACCAAGGCTACTGGAACACATACCAACAAATTTAACATGTTAAATTTAACGAGCTAGAGGCGTTATCAATAATATCCCTACAACATCAAAATCATCTATAGGCAATTTCAATGCTCAAAGTAGGAGTTCAGAACTTTGAACCTATATCCGTTTAAACAGCTTGCATCAAGTGAATAACAATAACGAATTTTGCGTCGTTTAGCTAACTTTGATGTATATTTACTCATCGCAAGAATGTCCTTCTCAAATCAAAGAAGTGGTAATCAAATCGATCAGGTCATGATCTCAAAACGACATGAACATAAGCTTGTCATTTTCCAATAACCAGTTGCAAGCCAAGTCTGAAATCCATTCAGTATCCAGGAGCAGTGGTAAATCCTACAGTCAGCCCTTACAACCGCAGCTCAAACGGCGTTGGGATTTGAATTCCACTGAGTTATTGTTAAGTTTGAGCGTCTCAAGACTGATATCTATTAATGGTAATCACTATTACTCTGCATTTATGCAGCACGTAAAGAGTCCAAAATCCTTAATTGGCTTTTGGCAATAATTTCATACTTCATAATTTCATACTCGTGATGTTAATTGCATCGTGCGGGTCACAATGGTTTCCCGCTCATTCTTATTAGAATTCAATTCAAAGTTCTCTGCACTTCAATTCAAATTAACCCGCAATATCATTTTAGTTAAGTGGTTGCAGGCCTACCTTTTGGATCGTTGGCAATTCGTTAAATTATATGATTTTTATTTCATGCGTCTTCCGGGGTTCTTCAAGGTAGCCACATAGGGCCATTACTGTTTCTCAATTAAGTGCTTGTCGGTTTCAAATTCTAAACTTGTCTGCTTTAAGCCAGTGATATGAATATTTTTGCTTCCATCACTAACATATCAGACATGCCAAAAAACGATGACATTACTTTGCCTGCAAATATAACTGTCTTCACCTTCTTTGTAGCCGATTTTCTTTTTTTGTTCCATTGTGACTGTCTGTTCGTTTCAGGTGTGACGTGATGATCCCATGGCTATGAACCGACGTAAAAACTAGGCTTTATTGCTGTGAAACTTCGCCAAAGGCTCGATTGAAACATCCTCATCTCTATATCGATTTCCAACAAACATATGATACCATCAACCAAGGAAACCTCTCTTTCGCGCTCACATGACTAGGAATTCCAGAAAATCACGTATCTATATGGATGCAAATTAACTTAATATGGATCTCTTTGAGGTAATTTCGGGTGTACGATAAGGAAATGCACTCACATCCAGTTTATTCATTTTGGCATCAAATGATATCATTAACAGCCTCATATTGCTGCTAGGCTACACGATCACAATATGCGCCGCAATCATGCAAACTCGCGCTTAATGAAGCATTAATACAACCGGTGTTAAAAACAACGGAAAGTTTGACTCTGACCTCCAACGTAAAATCCCTCCATGGCATGTAAACCCAGAGAGTGAGAATAATGACAGACACTTTACAGTTTTAGTGGTCTAACCGTCGTGCAATTTTGAGATGAATTAATTTTATGAATTTTTCGAATTTCAGAAAACCTACATTTAGTTAAAATTTCTACTGTAGTCTTCGATTCTTTAGATAGGCACACATTGTATCCGCTATTGACCATATATGGTAAGATATCTAAACGGTATTGCCAAGGATAAATAAGGAACTTTTACTTTATTTTTTTTAGCCCTAATTTTTTAATACTAGCGAACTTATATTTATCTGGCATTCACCATCCAACTAATAATAAGTAAGTCATATTCCGCATCTTTGTGTCTGTGTGTGTAAACAACTATAATAAACCACAAATATCCTTATAAAATAATACAATTTCGTTTGATCGTTTGAAGATATCCTTTTTTTTACGAATGTATCTGGTACTTGTTGGAATTATGAATATTTTTATATGCGGGTCTTGGTATATGGTGCTGATGCTCCTGTACTTTACCAAAAAATATTTTTTTCATTTTTATCCTTTCCCATCTCAATAAACTATTATATAGATGAGTATCCTTTTTTATGTTCATCCATGTGAAACATACATATATAAATGGATCCACCTACATATGTACGCACCCACCTATAGTGTACCAACCAAGGATATATGAATGTATATGAAGACCAGACAATAAAAAAATTACATTTCATAAATTTTAACATGTTTATGAGGTTGTGTAGCATCTGTGCGTGTAACCAAGTTTAGTACACTTTTTTTTTATGTGGAGCGCGGACCCCAGTCAATTTTATTTTTTATGATTTCAAATTTGATTTGATTGTGGTACGATTATTTTGACATTGTGTGATGTGAGTATAATGTTAAAACACTGGTGGTTGGCGTTATTTGTGCGACTAGTAAAATATGTACATCTATAAGAGAGCAAGGATTACACTGAAGGGACCCGCATCGGCAAGCACCATGGTACTAACTGTCACTTCAAAACCGATGGGTGTTTTATGAGTTTATTTCGCCTACAAAAAGTATCGTTTAAAAATTAGGTGGCAAAAATATGGAGATAATATGTTTTAGGACTATGATCTAAATTTTGGCTAGATTGATTGCTGAGTGGAAAATTTGTAATATGAGTCCTTCTAATAATATTAAAATCAGTGGTGAAATCAGGAACATGCACAGCTCTTATTGAGAAACGAATTGCACTCATTAAGCGGCCCAAATAAGATGCCAATATTTTAATTCATGCCTCCCGAGTTCGAATTGGTTGGATAAGCTGCAGAGTGAAAGATTAAGTCACTGTGATTCGTTGCTTCAGAGTTTTGGGTGAGCAACAGGCAGAAGAACACAATAAACTGGTGAAGAGCCAGCCACCAGTGGCTGTAACGTGTTTTGTGAAATTTGAAGCAGCTAAAAAGAACATAAGATAGCTTTGAGCAAACCTAAACTGAAGTTGGCTGGCAGGAAATACCCTCGAGCAACTTATAATGGAGCTAAAGTGGGGTATGCTTACAATCAGCTAGCAGTATAGACGGAAAGACAAAACGGGCTGGTACATGGATTATCTAGGCTACACTATGAATTCAAAACATCGGTAATGCCTCAGTAGAGAGTGAAGAATCAGATACTGGATTTGTATGGGCGTCAATAATCAGTTTTTAGCTGATATTTCATTCCAACTGAAAGCACTAACTATTTCTGTGACAGGAGATTTCAATTCTAGGGCATTTGGAGTGGTTTATGCCTCTTGCTACCTTTCGAGGTAGCAAACTACTGGAGATGGCCGTGAGATAAGGGCTAATCAGGATATGGGGACCAGGATATACCAGATCCATACCTAATAGGCTATTATATTCCTTAAAAGGAAGCAATCGAGCTAATATAAGCTAATAGACGTGTTACGAAACAAAAATGTTGACTTAGATGCAAGCACCTTATGTGGCGGGTTCCTTCCCGATGGAATCTGATAACCAGTACCGGGATGGCCTTCATAGCAGGGCGGTTTTAGTGGGTGTAAAATTAATACCACATAACAAATTTTTTCAAAATTTTTAAATTTTTAAATTTCATGATGAAATCCAGAAAAAACATAGACCTCCAAATCTGTAAAATTTATGCCACAAATCGAAAAATTCAGAAAATACCCGATGCTTAATCCATTTAAACTGTAAAATGTATGTCACAATTTTATTGTCAATATCCAGCAAATTCATGATGTTATTAGCCCATTAAAATTGTGAAAATTCTGCAAAATCTAAATTTTTCAAAAAATTTTAAAAATTTAGAAAATTTTGAAAAATTCACCCAGAAAAACTATAAAATTTATGCCACCATTCGGAAATTTCCAAAATCCAAGAAAAACATGATCACATAAAATCACATAGAACACTAAAACTGTAAAATTTATGCGACAAATCAAAATATTTCCAAAATTTAGAAATTTTATCATAGAGATCGCGTGAACGTAAAACATTGACAACTATTGAACGTACAGCTACCTTACACATTAGACACTCCTTTTCTTTTGTATGGCAATCCAAAATGTCAATCCTAATCCGCGTGTCCTTGTACGTAAAATCGGCCGTCTAATTTGTACCCAATTCGTTACCTCTGAAATAATCCTATGAAAAAAGTTTTTAGGTTACCCCAAGGATTAGACTAGTTTTGAGTAAATGACTATGTGTATCCGAAACCGACATGACTTATTGGTCATTAAATCTGTAACGAGGACAATCTTCCACATCTTAAAACATTTAAAAAATAAAATAACAACAAATTTCCATAAATCGACAATTTAAAAAAAAAAAACAAAAAAATGAAAATGAAAAACAAAAGATAAACACATTTTGATTTTCCAATCGACCAATTTTTATTGTCACAATTTTTTGTCATATCTAGATAATATACAGTGAAAATAAGTTTTACAATTTTGCAAGCACATACCAAATGGACCAACATATTTTCTTCCAATTTTTTTTTCGTGTTTTGTTAGGTTAGAGTTAGAGGAACCCCAAACACACATCTTAATCACACAAGCAGTCAACCGAAACAAAAAAAAAAAAAAAAAACAAAACGAAATAAAACGTTGTGATGTCGAACATAAAAGTCAATAAAATTCTATATGTCAATAAAATTTTTTTTAAAAGCTCGTTTAAAGCTTTTATGGTGTATAGATTTGATTGGTGTTGTTTACATGACCAACATTTTTATTTTGTTTAACGACTTTGACCCCGATTAAATGTTCTTTCAAAATTATTGTATTGAAACTTTTCACCTTTTCGCACCCAACCTACCTATTTTAAGTACTGTGCACAAGCTCGTTATGTTCTAGATTACTATGCGACCGGGCATTAAGCATAACTCCATAAAATTGTAAATGCAACGAAAAAAAACATTTTTTTTTACTTCAACAACCATAAACCACCGTACAATTTCCTCGTTATACATTTTGAACTTTTAGTTTTTCCTCGTCTATTGTATACGAGTGTATATTGTGTAAGGAGCTTTGGAAAATACAATACACACACATACATAAGATACTCAAATAGAATTCCTTATTTATTTTGACTTCTTTGACGTATTATTCTTATTTATTTATTTTACTTATTTGAATTTTCCATTTAATTTTCTTTACAAAAAAAAAAAAAAAATACAAATTTTCACAATTTTACCAGTTTTTCCACAGAATAAAAATGAATGTTTTTCTATATTTTCCGTTGTGTATAGTATTCATTGTTGTACCAAATGTGACATTATATTTCGGTTGAATTAACCGGAGTTTGAATATTTTATTGGTAAAGTTTGCAGCATTGGTAAATTTTTAGTTTTTTACATAGAGTTTCAAATACGAAAATCTTTTGAAACGTTAAGAACAAACTATACAGGTGAAGGGACGTAATTTTTAAGTGCTACGTTCAGGAAGCTTAGTTTCGTTTTGTTAAAGAATCAACCGAAAAATCGGTATAAATTATTAAAAACGCATATACAAAGTACCATTACAAAGTACCTTCATCGAGTTCATCAACTCAAGGAAATACAGTTTATTGTTACTCAAATAATATTTCCTTAAAGTTGAATGCCAAAGTGCTCTTCAGTATTTTTAATGTCCCAGTTGGTTTAATTATCAAACTGTACCCTATATAGTTGCAGCCATTCTGTACAGGTGTAACTAATGGTTTGGTTTATATAGACTCGTTAATGTTTTGTTCATCGTAACTGCTCGAAATACAATTGATTGGTTGATTAAAGTCTGCGGCCAAAGATTAAATATAATAATATAATAACATAATAATATAATAATATAATAATATAATAATATAATAATATAATAATATAATAATATAATAATATAATAATATAATAATATAATAATATAATAATATAATAATATAATAATATAATAATATAATAATATAATAATATAATAATATAATAATATAATAATATAATAATATAATAATATAATAATATAATAATATAATAATATAATAATATAATAATATAATAATATAATAATATAATAATATAATAATATAATAATATAATAATATAATAATATAATAATATAATAATATAATAATATAATAATATAATAATATAATAATATAATAATATAATAATATAATAATATAATAATATAATAATATAATAATATAATAATATAATAATATAATAATATAATAATATAATAATATAATAATATAATAATATAATAATATAATAATATAATAATATAATAATATAATAATATAATAATATAATAATATAATAATATAATAATATAATAATATAATAATATAATAATATAATAATATAATAATATAATAATATAATAATATAATAATATAATAATATAATAATATAATAATATAATAATATAATAATATAATAATATAATAATATAATAATATAATAATATAATAATATAATAATATAATAATATAATAATATAATAATATAATAATATAATAATATAATAATATAATAATATAATAATATAATAATATAATAATATAATAATATAATAATATAATAATATAATAATATAATAATATAATAATATAATAATATAATAATATAATAATATAATAATATAATAATATAATAATATAATAATATAATAATATAATAATATAATAATATAATAATATAATAATATAATAATATAATAATATAATAATATAATAATATAATAATATAATAATATAATAATATAATAATATAATAATATAATAATATAATAATATAATAATATAATAATATAATAATATAATAATATAATAATATAATAATATAATAATATAATAATATAATAATATAATAATATAATAATATAATAATATAATAATATAATAATATAATAATATAATAATATAATAATATAATAATATAATAATATAATAATATAATAATATAATAATATAATAATATAATAATATAATAATATAATAATATAATAATATAATAATATAATAATATAATAATATAATAATATAATAATATAATAATATAATAATATAATAATATAATAATATAATAATATAATAATATAATAATATAATAATATAATAATATAATAATATAATAATATAATAATATAATAATATAATAATATAATAATATAATAATATAATAATATAATAATATAATAATATAATAATATAATAATATAATAATATAATAATATAATAATATAATAATATAATAATATAATAATATAATAATATAATAATATAATAATATAATAATATAATAATATAATAATATAATAATATAATAATATAATAATATAATAATATAATAATATAATAATATAATAATATAATAATATAATAATATAATAATATAATAATATAATAATATAATAATATAATAATATAATAATATAATAATATAATAATATAATAATATAATAATATAATAATATAATAATATAATAATATAATAATATAATAATATAATAATATAATAATATAATAATATAATAATATAATAATATAATAATATAATAATATAATAATATAATAATATAATAATATAATAATATAATAATATAATAATATAATAATATAATAATATAATAATATAATAATATAATAATATAATAATATAATAATATAATAATATAATAATATAATAATATAATAATATAATAATATAATAATATAATAATATAATAATATAATAATATAATAATATAATAATATAATAATATAATAATATAATAATATAATAATATAATAATATAATAATATAATAATATAATAATATAATAATATAATAATATAATAATATAATAATATAATAATATAATAATATAATAATATAATAATATAATAATATAATAATATAATAATATAATAATATAATAATATAATAATATAATAATATAATAATATAATAATATAATAATATAATAATATAATAATATAATAATATAATAATATAATAATATAATAATATAATAATATAATAATATAATAATATAATAATATAATAATATAATAATATAATAATATAATAATATAATAATATAATAATATAATAATATAATAATATAATAATATAATAATATAATAATATAATAATATAATAATATAATAATATAATAATATAATAATATAATAATATAATAATATAATAATATAATAATATAATAATATAATAATATAATAATATAATAATATAATAATATAATAATATAATAATATAATAATATAATAATATAATAATATAATAATATAATAATATAATAATATAATAATATAATAATATAATAATATAATAATATAATAATATAATAATATAATAATATAATAATATAATAATATAATAATATAATAATATAATAATATAATAATATAATAATATAATAATATAATAATATAATAATATAATAATATAATAATATAATAATATAATAATATAATAATATAATAATATAATAATATAATAATATAATAATATAATAATATAATAATATAATAATATAATAATATAATAATATAATAATATAATAATATAATAATATAATAATATAATAATATAATAATATAATAATATAATAATATAATAATATAATAATATAATAATATAATAATATAATAATATAATAATATAATAATATAATAATATAATAATATAATAATATAATAATATAATAATATAATAATATAATAATATAATAATATAATAATATAATAATATAATAATATAATAATATAATAATATAATAATATAATAATATAATAATATAATAATATAATAATATAATAATATAATAATATAATAATATAATAATATAATAATATAATAATATAATAATATAATAATATAATAATATAATAATATAATAATATAATAATATAATAATATAATAATATAATAATATAATAATATAATAATATAATAATATAATAATATAATAATATAATAATATAATAATATAATAATATAATAATATAATAATATAATAATATAATAATATAATAATATAATAATATAATAATATAATAATATAATAATATAATAATATAATAATATAATAATATAATAATATAATAATATAATAATATAATAATATAATAATATAATAATATAATAATATAATAATATAATAATATAATAATATAATAATATAATAATATAATAATATAATAATATAATAATATAATAATATAATAATATAATAATATAATAATATAATAATATAATAATATAATAATATAATAATATAATAATATAATAATATAATAATATAATAATATAATAATATAATAATATAATAATATAATAATATAATAATATAATAATATAATAATATAATAATATAATAATATAATAATATAATAATATAATAATATAATAATATAATAATATAATAATATAATAATATAATAATATAATAATATAATAATATAATAATATAATAATATAATAATATAATAATATAATAATATAATAATATAATAATATAATAATATAATAATATAATAATATAATAATATAATAATATAATAATATAATAATATAATAATATAATAATATAATAATATAATAATATAATAATATAATAATATAATAATATAATAATATAATAATATAATAATATAATAATATAATAATATAATAATATAATAATATAATAATATAATAATATAATAATATAATAATATAATAATATAATAATATAATAATATAATAATATAATAATATAATAATATAATAATATAATAATATAATAATATAATAATATAATAATATAATAATATAATAATATAATAATATAATAATATAATAATATAATAATATAATAATATAATAATATAATAATATAATAATATAATAATATAATAATATAATAATATAATAATATAATAATATAATAATATAATAATATAATAATATAATAATATAATAATATAATAATATAATAATATAATAATATAATAATATAATAATATAATAATATAATAATATAATAATATAATAATATAATAATATAATAATATAATAATATAATAATATAATAATATAATAATATAATAATATAATAATATAATAATATAATAATATAATAATATAATAATATAATAATATAATAATATAATAATATAATAATATAATAATATAATAATATAATAATATAATAATATAATAATATAATAATATAATAATATAATAATATAATAATATAATAATATAATAATATAATAATATAATAATATAATAATATAATAATATAATAATATAATAATATAATAATATAATAATATAATAATATAATAATATAATAATATAATAATATAATAATATAATAATATAATAATATAATAATATAATAATATAATAATATAATAATATAATAATATAATAATATAATAATATAATAATATAATAATATAATAATATAATAATATAATAATATAATAATATAATAATATAATAATATAATAATATAATAATATAATAATATAATAATATAATAATATAATAATATAATAATATAATAATATAATAATATAATAATATAATAATATAATAATATAATAATATAATAATATAATAATATAATAATATAATAATATAATAATATAATAATATAATAATATAATAATATAATAATATAATAATATAATAATATAATAATATAATAATATAATAATATAATAATATAATAATATAATAATATAATAATATAATAATATAATAATATAATAATATAATAATATAATAATATAATAATATAATAATATAATAATATAATAATATAATAATATAATAATATAATAATATAATAATATAATAATATAATAATATAATAATATAATAATATAATAATATAATAATATAATAATATAATAATATAATAATATAATAATATAATAATATAATAATATAATAATATAATAATATAATAATATAATAATATAATAATATAATAATATAATAATATAATAATATAATAATATAATAATATAATAATATAATAATATAATAATATAATAATATAATAATATAATAATATAATAATATAATAATATAATAATATAATAATATAATAATATAATAATATAATAATATAATAATATAATAATATAATAATATAATAATATAATAATATAATAATATAATAATATAATAATATAATAATATAATAATATAATAATATAATAATATAATAATATAATAATATAATAATATAATAATATAATAATATAATAATATAATAATATAATAATATAATAATATAATAATATAATAATATAATAATATAATAATATAATAATATAATAATATAATAATATAATAATATAATAATATAATAATATAATAATATAATAATATAATAATATAATAATATAATAATATAATAATATAATAATATAATAATATAATAATATAATAATATAATAATATAATAATATAATAATATAATTTGAACTTTTACTCTCAAAGCTGTTATTCGGTTAGTCTTCCTACTTTATAGTTGCCAGTCAAATCAACTGCCTTATTATCTCGTTGCCTACTATCTACCCTGGAGACTTCATTAACTTCAGTTTTCTGAAGACAAGTTTGTGGTTTATGTCTACATTGGAGCGCTATAGTGTTAAAAAATAAAACTGTTTCTTTTAACCCCCTCATCATTCTGCCCCGTGGGTAGGAATTGCACTTTAAAGCTTATAAGCCTTTCGATATATGACGAACCATTTTCCTGACGTGCTTTGAAATGCTGCAATCCTCCTTCGTTCTCCTTCTTGCTTTTCTAAAGTATTCGACTGGATTTTATCAAACACTTCTCTGCGTGTCCTGCCTTAATTTGTTTTAGTTTTTCACTTTGTTGTTGAAATTTTTGCGTCAGTTAGAAGCATTACTCATCAAATGACTGCTTATTCGACTTGTTTTTTAACTTCTACGTATTGCTGGTTCAGTTTTACTATCATGGCATGAAACAGGGCTTTGGTTCTTATTATTTCCTGAAGTGTAGCTATTACTTCTTTTATTTGCTTCTCTTTTGAAACTAGCTCCGGTTCTCGTTGCTTCCAAACTATTTTTTAGTTTCTTAGACGTGTAAATATTTTAGGGCTTTATTTTGTTTCTGTATAGAATTTTGCGATTAAATCGACCACATGTTTGACCAGGTTTTTAAAATATGTCTACTTTTGCAATCTTGCAATATACTCTTGAATATGGGATGGCTGCTTCTAAAACAATCTAGATATTTGTTACCGTTTTTGATAAACTTTTGGTATCTTTTTTCGATTAAGAAAAATTATTTAATTGGAACAAAGCATTGAATGGTTTTTATCCAGATTTTTACATCTTGCACGTGGCAAAAAAATTTACCAAATTGTCAATGACAAAGAGCCCTTCTTACACAATCATTTCTACATTCTAGATACTCTGGTAGCCAGAAGAGCCACAAATACTTAAACTGCAACTATCCGGGAGAACAAAAATCTATCCAGAAGTTTCACCAAGCAACATTCAAGGTGGAAATTAGAACGAAACAGTAAACAGTAGCATGTATCATAGATATTTATACGCTAGTATCTTTAAAGGAACTGCTCTAAAAGTGCAAAAGAGTGACGAAAGAAACATCTCGTTAGCTGTAAACAAGCTCACCAATATGTTGCAAAGTTTCGTGGTAATGATGGAGGGAACCAGAATTCAATGATGCAAAATATGAATAAGCGGATGCAGATCGTTAAAAAATAAAAATGATATGCAATGCAAATGACCTAGCACAACACAAAACTGAGGGTTAAGCATTCCTCGTTGGGCTCATTATTGAAAAAGTGTTAATATCTGAAACAATGTGGGTAAAAACTATAACATCGCCAAAGGAAGACGATTTTGATGCCATAGAGGAACAGAGTTTGGATTAATTATCAACTGGTCAACCCACTTACTAGGCAACAGTTAAAAAATTATTTCTGGCCTAAATAACTTTTACGTTACTATAAATAAATGTTGAGACCAGTAAATTTTGAGTACCGATGTCTGAAAGACATTAAAATGCCAAAACGTCAAAAAAGTGAACTAAATGGGACCAATATAGGAGGCTCGTCGAACAAGAATGTTATTTAAGTAGACCAACTGATATTTGATGGACGGTAGAAATGTTAAATTTATTTTGGAAAAATGCTGCACCGGCCGTCAATATTCTTGAAAAAAATAAACTGTCCGTGACATCCAGAAACTTGTTCAAGACAAGCGAAGAATAAGGAGGTAATAGCTACAATCCAAATAAAATTGAAGTAGAAACTAAATCTCGCTATTAAGACCCTAAGAATTGCATTGAATAAAGAATAAAATCAGAGTTAACGGAATTATTTAAGCGAACGAACTCTCGGCTACTGAAAGGATATGTTACTCTTTGTGGAAGAGAGCTAAAAAATGAAATACAAATATCGACTAAAAAGCATGCTTCCAACAATATCAAAGCTTTTTGAAAAAATGATACTAACTGAACTTAAACCAGTATTGGAAGAGTTATATAGACAGGTTACACCACAGCATCAATTTGGTGCATTTCAGGATATTGCACGAGTTATAGCATGAACGATTAATTTATAAAATATTGTCAAACCTTTTTCACTTTGTTTTGAAAAACTTTTTTCTTCAAAGACAATATGTTGTAAAACAAAATGTGGTGTTCCACAAGGTAGGGTCCTTGGACCAAAGTTGTACTTGTTATACATATCCGATTTACGATTACTAAACAGATAATAATATGAATATTTGCTGATGATATAGCCATCTTGATGTCAAATAAAACTGTTACGTTGCATTAAGAGAATTACAAATTCATTTGTGTCATCAAATAGAGGAATTGTCGCAAAGAAATGACAAATAAAAGTGAACGAAAATAAATCATCTTACATCACGTTCATTCGAAACACGTGCACTTGCCCACAAGTAAAATATAACGGTGTAGATATTCTTAAGCAAACAAAGGTTAAATACTTACTTTTTTTTTTTCTGTGAAGGTGTTCTTCGTTTTTAATTCATTCCCATATTTTAGGAAAGCTGGGATTTGATTTCATTCTCTATCTCTTATTGATTTAGACGCCTATTTATAGAGCTGCTAGACTTTTTACTTTTTTCCAAGTCGAATTTTTTATGGCTTTTATGTTTCTTGGTATCTTTTCAATAATAGAAGTACCATTACCGTCCTTTAGTCCCATTGAATTTAGTGGGTTTACAATCTGTGAGAATATTTTGTCTACCTTTAATTGTGTTTGTTTGGGATTACATACAGTAGTAGTTAATACTGAAATGTTCGGTCAACAGGATAATTTAATTAGTAATCTAACAGTTACTATCATGTCAAAGATCAAAACACATTTCGACCGAACAGATCATTCTTAAAGTTATGTATCTAAAGAAAAGTTATAAATCCATTTCTTATCTATATATATTTACGACTATACTACAAAGACTGATGAGTGTCCCTAATGCAAACATAAAAAAAAAAAAATTACAGACAAAGATAAACAAAAAATTCTTGTTAACTTTCAATTTCTTTTGTCCAAATCTTTTACTTATATAACATCGAGTATTATTTTGTTGGCCCTCTTGTAAATAAATGGGATTTTTTTTTGTGTGTGAAACAATTGATTGTACACAATTGAAGTTGTCTTCTGTTCAACATCTAAATTGATACGGATACGATATGGTTTACAGGGTCGAGGTTATTTTAGTAATAAATATGTCCTTGAGTTTTTGGTAAATTTGTGCACGAGTACTGAAAATACGAAATAGTGAACTACATCTTGCATAAAAACGTTGAGCTAAATATTAAGACTAAATTTGGTTACAGTCCATTAATTTAATTTGCATAGCAATTCCTTCTTCTCTGTGCCTTCGTCTTTGAATTTAAAATGTATGTATATAGTCAACGAATATATGCGGAGAACATCTGTTTGCAATAATTTTGTAATGGCCAAAAATAGACTTTAATTGCAAAATTTTATGTATTCCATAAATAAATGTATGAGTATATCCCCAAAAATTAGATGGAAATTTATAAGGAGTAAAAAACTACCATAAAAATGGAATTTCATGTTGTGCGTCATTAAAGAAATCAGTTGATGGATACGCATTTTGTATTCATGATGCTACGGAAATTAGTGAAATAGTTTAAGAAAATTATTAGCTCGTGTTCGAGATTCCTTTGGTTTGTTAACCTTTATGCAAATTATTTGGTGAACATAATTCAATGTTTCGTTGTTGGTTTGGCAAAAATCTCGTTGGCTCGGTAAATATCAAGACCTGGTTTTTTGGGTCAGTTGGAACTCAAATAACTGCACATCTTATCCTTATTATAATGCCTTTGCCATTTATCCAAGCTTTGGAAACTCTTCCATTAAGATATCCATTCAGGAAGCTTGTGATACTGGGCACTATTATAAGCATTGCTCCTTCTATCACTACTACAGTGATAATAGGTTTTGTTTAATGGGATTGAAGTCTTTTATCAGGAATTAATTTAAAACCGTTTCAATTTGTGTCTGGAATTGTGACACCTCTTTAAAATTCAAAATCGTTGATCGCTGTCTCCCACAGGCCACCAAAAAAAGGTGCGGATTGTGGAATGAATTGTCATTTTGTGTTGGTATCTATATAAAAAGGTTCATAATGTTTTACAGAGTTATTTACTCTTAGTATTTCCGTAAAGGTATTTTTACTTAGGTCTCTGCGGGCCATAAATCGTTAAATCGCTTACTAATTCTATATGTACGCAGCCTCAGGCAAACAAAACTTGCAATGCAGACCTTATGTGGTGTCTTCCAGTCACAGATTTTAACCATATAGGTTAATGACGATCCAAAATTTCTACCTTAAGGTGGATATCATCGTTGACTGGGAAGCATGAAAATACCTTATATGGGTTACATCAATGATTTGTTCAGTAACAATGTGGTTTGCTGGTAGAATGGTTTGAAATTTTGTCTTTTAATTGGATTTTAGCATTCCTTATTCGGCTTCTAACCCTTAAAACTCCTCTTTTACTTAGAAATGGATGTAACGATAATATAGTTAGCTTGAGTTTGGAAATGGTTTTTGAAGGCGAATATTCCTAATTTCACAAGAGCGTTTGGCTTCATTTGTGCCCACTTAATGATATGCTCGCGGATGCTGCTGTTATTTTTTCAATTCTCTTTGGATTTCAGCTGGTTTTCCATTACTTCTTAAGTACTGTTCTCAGATTGATCAGCCGAATATTGCACGTTTTTCTAATCTGGCCATAGTTCCCTCGGTTGACGAAGTTAAATAGTTCCATTCTACCAAAGGTCAAAATTAATCTACACGGAAGGTAATTTGCCGGGGCTGGCGCGATCAGATGGATTTGCTTTTATCGTTACATAGCGCAAATTTGATTTAGAAGTAGTCTCTAAAATTTCATAGGTACGATTTGCAACTTATGATTTCTATGCTCGAGGATAGAATGATAATCACCATACCACGTTGAGGGGATCTGTCTAGGTGAATATTGCTAGATTTGGCCATTGAGCCTATGGCCAATAGAAAAGTAGTAAATAACTCCAACCACGTTGCAAAATTATTTAATAGGTGCGACTTTGGTGTTGGCGGTAATGATTCATATTTCGTAGATTCAATCCTTCAATTTGGTTCGTGAGTATATAACTGCGGAAAATGGACACTCTGACACATCTGAAAAGCCATGCAGTTTTTAAATATGAATCATTTCTCATCAACATCTCAGTATTGAGATTTTTTCTAGTTCCGTAAATTCTTCTCTTAGGGATATTCATTTTTTACTAATGATTCCGGGTAACAAATCATCCCGCTGCTAGTTTAGAGTCATAATGATTAAAAGATAACTTAACCAAAACAGTAGATGGGGAAAGCCACCTTATAGGATCAAAAACCTAGGATGCTTCCGACAACATTTCTCCTTTGATAAATGAAGGATTTGGTAGCATCAAAACCTTAAAACAAAAATAGTCAATTTTTGGGTTACATGTGACTGATTCCATCAACAATGGGCAATTGTTGATCAGCTTTCTAAAATTAAAGCATCTGGATTTTAAAATTGTGATGATTTGTTTCTTCAATCCATTGTGGGTTCCTCGCTCCTGCCATTTAGTCATAAATGTAAAAACCTTCTCGAATGGGTTTGGATGCAGTTGAATATTGCTTGTGACATTATTCAATCAATCAACAATTTGGTGGCTAAGTAAGGAGCTGCAGCGGTCCCATATGTTACAATCAGAAGTTTATCGGTTTATCGGTGCTACAGGAGTTTCTTGCTACACAATTTTTTGGTATTCAATATCAGTCTTGTTAACATTTATCTGGCGGTACATTGATTGTCCTTTATTTATGTTTCTGCCGACGCATAAAATACAACCCGAATTTTAGTGGTCATACTGGATAGTTTCGTTACGACATGTTGAGTAAGATAGATTGACACTTTTTGATCTATATTACCTTCATTGGTATGCTTTTCATATAACCCAAATGCATATTTCAGATTTAGATTTTTCTGCAGTCCTTGCTCCATCGGAATAAAACGACATCAGTGAGTTTCTTTAATTACATGGTATGATTGGAAGCTTGTCGATAAATCTACTGTCAGATGCACGTGTTTGGGCTTCTTTAAAATGGTTGAAGTTATTGGGATTTCTTAAGTTTCCCAAAACCGAATCTCATCATTTCAGTCAACAGACTAAGGGTTGAAGTGTGCTGACGTTGGTCGTCAGCCAGCTCATCAAATTACCAGTAATAAACTAGCCAAAAATGTTAAAATTGTTGCTATCGGGATTCCTGTACTTTGACATCTCTGATAATATCAAAAAAGTGGTAAAATCCAATTAAAATGGGTTAATGGTCTCATTATAATACCTATCTGCTAGTTGAAGCGATTCTAAGAGATTCCAAAATTTTGTAGAAAAACTGGCTAATAGTGATAGGACAGGCACCTTTAATAGTATGAGAGGGTTTACTACAATTGGAGATTTTAGACTGCATCAAGAACAAATATTCAGATTGGTTACGCCGTGTGCATTCCCACTTTTTAGGAATCAACTCCAATAATTTTAACATTGGTCTTTATTTTCCGTAATAAGAGGCGTTTAACACAATCTTCTGATACAAAAGACGCCTGAGAACTAAAATCCAATAACATTTGGCAGGTTTGTATGTATATGTTAATGAGATTGATGGTGTGTTGAGGGATGCAGTATTTGTAGAAGGTTTTGGTGGTGATTGAGAAACGGAACTTAGGTGCAAATTGGAACTAATAGTTAGTACATGAAGCAAGCTATGGAGTCGTTTTTACAAATCTGGTATGACCTATTAGACCACATATCGATTTTTTTTAGTAAAGATCACAAATTTAACGGAATAGTAAGGGTTCTGATACCTCGGACACTACCTGACGACTAATAGATATATGCTTGGAAGTACTAATCCCGACCCATAATTGCGTGTTCTTTTTTGTGTGCAGAAGTCTGTTACAAAACCAAATATACTTTACTGGAATTATACAAATATTCCATTCTCGTTTATAAGTACTTTACAAAACATGTGATTGCTTCAACCGATAACAACCGGCATACGTATAGCATTTAGTAATAAATCGCCAACCGACCCTTCATACCACTAAACCATGCTAATTAATATTAAATTAATTAGATATTATAATGAAAAATCCTAATTATTTCCATTTCCCAATTACGTTCATCCTCTATAAACAAAAATATGTATGTACATAAAACAAACTTCATCTTTACAATTTCCATATCTAGATAGATAAACGATGATACTACAACAGCACAATGGTTAACAAAAATAAATTTATTCATCTTTTTTATGGTCCTCATCATTAAAACTGATTAATTATGTCTGTCAATAAATTATGTACAAAGATAATATAAAAATCTAATGATATACTACTAACCACCACGATAAGATACTTTACGAATAACGGCACGAGTATACATCATAATAAACGAGCAGAAAATATATTAATTGCAATTAAGTGTGATGATGTTCGCGCTACAGAATAATATTTATTTTAGCTGTCAGATGAAGAGACGGATTCTATATGCATAAAAAAATAAAAATACAAAACGTCAAATGTGGAGATGTATTCTAATGATAAAAATACTAAAAATAGACAAAATTAAAGTTTTTTTTAGTAAGTTATTTATGAGAATAGTGTATTTTGCATACGTTTTCATAATTTTTAATTTGGTTTCGGCAAGCAAAAGCACAACTTTACATAAGTATGTATGTACATAGTACCAACACATAAAATATGTATGTATATTTTATGATTTTAACTATAATAATTATATATTATGTACTACTTACTTACATCTTTATCATATCAAAATATATGTATGTTGTGTTTGCATGCTTATACTATATTATGCTTTTGTATAATGTGTGCGGGTGGTAGGGAGATTAAAAAGAGAATTTTAATGTTAAATATGTATAAACGAATATAAATTTTGCCGTTATATATATATATATATATATATATATATATATATATATATATATATATATATATATATATATATATATCTTTTGGTATACAAATATAGGATTTGTTGTGGGTGGGTTTTGGGAATGTGTATGATTAACACAACAAAAATAGAAATGTGAGGTTATGTAGTTTACATACATATATATTGAAGTAATATTATAAATATTATTATGAATATAGGTGTAAAGTATGTCTTAGATCTAGTTTTTTACTATATGATGTTTGTTGGTATGTCTGTATAATATATATGTTATATTTGGATTTCTTATTTATGTTGATTAGTATTTATGTTTTGTGGATTTTAAAATATAAATGTGCATACATAATTATTATAATTTTGTTAACACAAAATAAAATGTTTCTTTGAGACATCAATAAATAAAGTAGTTTTTTATCGTCATTGGTGAGACCTGATTTATTTTACTTTTACACTCTTTAGGCTAAAAACTTTATGTTAAACTTTATAACATGTATTGTTTGAAAAATCAACATGCGGTGATGGAACAGCAACATGCAGTGATGAAACTTGAAATCTGTTGGTAATCATTCAGAATCTCCACCAGTACCTTAGATATGCTAATTGGAAGCTACATATTTTAATTAGTGTCTTGTTGATTCCAATAGATAGCTTCTCTCATTCTCACGAGAAATATTTTCAATCTTTAAGCAAAGTGACTCTTTAGTACCATTAAAAAAATCTCCCATCATGGCATTAGATGATAATTTTTTGTTCGTTATATCATCTTTTGACAATGAGTGAAGTGTTCGACCTATGGTAAAGTGTACTGACCACAACATTTGATCTTTTATGTCATCGGATGGTGAATTATTCACGCATAGAGTACCAGCGTTTAGAAAACTTTCGATGCCTGTCAGTCTCTAAAGTAATGAATTTTTCAATCAAGTTGGCATTCAAGTTGGTTTTTCGCAGACTACTACCTTGAACACAACCGTTTCAACTTTCTCTTCTCCATTAGAACCGTATGTGACACGTTGTGGAGGACAATTTGAGAGTCATAGCGTTATTCTTTCAATACTTATGCTCAATGCGCTTTGAACAACCAACATCAGATTTGTGAGCAACAAAACACTATTTATATTCAATCTAGGAATACCTACCTGATTAATCGGTGCTATTATATGTTTGCCAGTTATATCTCCTCTGCGGTGGTACGGAAATACATCGCTGTGGCGTACGCCTATTGGCTATCGTCGCAAAACCCAAACAGCTCAATAATGATCTCTTAGTATGCTCTGTGCGTTCCTCAAAATTCGTTGCGAAGTAACTTGTTTTTTGGGGGCTCGATTTTAACCTCTTGCTTTGAGTTTGCGCCTCAAATCAAATTGTTTCGATCATTCACTATCAGAATTCCCCATATGTTTGAAACCCAAAACTGATGAAATAAAGGTCAACCCGACTGGACGAAGTTTATGTTTCATAATAATTGAAACCTTTTATAAGTTCCAAAAGTCTACCAATACGAAGATTGAGAAAAACGCCACCGTCATAACGAAACAAACAAAGTTCCCTTCAAGAAAATATTCCTTTCACTTAGAGGAAAGGCGTATGAATAATTCCTGAGTTCCATTTCCCTAATCTACACTTTCTATACACTGTTGGGCAAATGAGATAAGTCATTTTTACTAAGCCAAGAAAGTGCTCCAACAATAGAGTTTACTCGACCAATCTAACTATATCAACACAGTGCCACACACTGAGTACTAAAGAGACTAATAAACATTTCAAACTGATTGTATTTTAGCTGATAAGAAACTAACGAGGTCATAGATGTGAGATTAGGGAATATTTGTTGCCTCTATAAAAGTTAAGTTCGTAGTTTGGCTTTCTAACAATGACTTAATATCCTAATAAAAATTATTTTTTATTAACTTTATTTATTCATAACAGTGTAAATTGCTAACATATTGTTGACACTTTGTCTGTCGGCAAATATTTCCAATTATTGATTTTGATAAATGGAACACTTCAGTGGAACAATCACGAATTTCTGCAATTGCGCCTTTTTGTAATCGGTTTAATTCTCT
Organism: Tipula confusa; assembly: GCA_963556175.1. Classification (NCBI taxonomy): domain Eukaryota; kingdom Metazoa; phylum Arthropoda; class Insecta; order Diptera; family Tipulidae; genus Tipula; species Tipula confusa. The sequence goes on from OY744476.1 coordinate 218,679,933, forward strand.
GCACACAGTTTCCGATTCAAATAAATTTGTTTGCAAGTGTTCAAATAGACCGTTATCCATTAGCCAATCAAAAGCTATATAAAGACATCGTACTGCAGCATCATGCTTAATGAGTTCAATCAATAAAGTTGTATTTTGAAGGCATACCGATTCGTGCAGGATTGGCCCCAGTGTAAATATATTTTTTTTCGTTTGTTGTTCACTTGGTACAATGCAAAAATCTAGAACTGGTTCAAAATCTTTAAGACAATTAAATCCGGTACCGAATATTTCACATATTTGTGGAAAATATTTATATCCTTTGGTTGCATCTTGAAAATCTTGTTTCGTAATGTCATCATCTAATCGATCGAATAGTGAATCAAGCGTAGTAAATATGCATTTAACGAGCTCCTCTAGCTTAGCCTAAATAATAGTTTTATATGTTTATAAACTTAACCTGTTAAATCTGTTTGTACTTACAGTAGTGGTTGTGGTTTGTTCTGTGTTTAGGGAACATACTTCACTTGGATCATTGTTTGCGACAAAATTGGCTGCGGTGCGTTTAAATTCACTACGAAGATTTTCTTTTTCGCTAAGCTGGTGGGTGGCAAATGCGCTAACACTTAAAAGTATGAAAACACTAAAAATTTGTTTTATCTGCATCTTGGAACGGGTACAAGCACAATCTTACTATTAAATGTATGATATATGTTTTTATATATTATAATAATACTCAGTATAGAAGAGGACCATAGCTGGCTCGTGCCATATCAACAATCAGGTTACATTAGTTTCGAATCCAAGGTTGCTCTTTCATATATTATGCTAGACAGCCTTAAGTTTAGCTAAGGTTAAGTATTTGTCTATTCCGAAGAGTCATTGTCGTTGACAGTTAATTTTTTGATCGTTGAATCAACCGATTGGCTTGTAGAAAGAGACCAAACTAAAATACTTAAATTCGAAAAAATTTAAAGAAAATTGAATTTTGGTCCAAAAATAGTATTGATCCAAGTTTTTGGCGACATCATCCAAAGAATTACCAACCACCTGACTCAGTACACTACCAACTTCTCAATAATATAAGAGCGGTCAAAATGTTAATACGTTAATTGAGCAATTTAAACCAATTGATTCGAATTAATTAAACAAGTGGTTTAAATTGTTAAAGCAGTTTAAAAATTTAAGTAGGTTTCGGTAGACCATTTCCGGAAAATGTTTAATTGACTATATCTTATTTTGATTAGCATCGAAAATCTCCCCAACACAATTTGATCGATATGCTGTGCTTGTGAATTTATACTCTGCTCGTATCGATACGAAAGCTAAGATTTACCTATGATGCCATGCATAGTGAGATTTTGCATCAATGATAATTTATCATTTGACGAGTTTCGTGCCTGAGAATGTCTTCTAGACTTAGCCTTTATACGTTCTCGTGCCGTCGTGCTTGATCTTTCTTGTTGTTCTTTGTATGCTTAGCCAGACTGATTAATCAGTTACCATCACTGCCACCTGAAGGCGTATACTTTTTACTATCTAGCCCCGCTGTCTATTAATGTCCGTAGACATAAGCATGTTTAATGACACTTCTAGTGTCAATTGTTTACGGGAACTTGACAGTATCTATTGCTTAGATTAGAATAGTGTCACATAATCTTTTAAAAACCATGATGTTTCTAGGTATAGTTGGTTTCTTTCGTCTTCGACAAGATTGCAGCGGTAAAGGAAATGGTTCATAATTTCATCATCATGACAACACTTCCAGCTGCTCATTTTGGTTAAATGAAACCTTTTGAGATTGGATGTTATTTTGTATGCTTTATTAGCATCTGAGTTAATAATGCACTAAGCCCAAGACTTTTATCCAACCTTCCTTCTATGTTTGGAAAGAAACTTAATATTGTTCTTTCATCCATAGAATTGTTCCACCTTTTTGAAGAATTGCAATGGAGTGTCTCTCTTGCAGCAATATATCAATTGGTAGTACGCCAGCTAACACAGGTACACCTGTTGATACAGTTCTGTAAGGTTTTGTAATACGAAGGATTCCACTTTATGCACTTATTAATGTTCCTTGGTGGTGACAATTCATTATGTCGCCTCACGCAGCACAACTATGTTAGTAATGCAACCACGAGGCGTTGGTATATAGGCTTGAGCTTACTTTGTTATATGCCCCAATTTTCTTTTGCCACTCGTCCCAGCATGAAGAATACTTTTTACTGCTTTCTGCAATCTTTTTGACATGTGACGTGACACCCAGCTTTTCGTGAAAATATATCCCAATCCGTTTTACCGCTCCATTCACCGCCTTTACAATTCCTTATTCCATACTGGCCCGCTATGCCACATGCGATTGTTATTGTCATCCATTGTTATTCTAGGATCGAGGATCCTAGAATAACAATGCTTGTTGGAAGGATATTGCATTCGAATTTATGTTTTTTGTGTGCTGTGTTAACATAAATTTGCGCGTATTGACCGTTGACCGGTTACAGATGGCTGGATCTATGAGACACTTGATCATGTATCTCAAACACATATGGCTCTCCTGCAAGAAAGGCAACCATATTTTCTTCCATCGGTGCAAACAATAAAGCGCTATTGTATAAGTGAAAATTATCACAAAATGGTCTACAGTCTTGCTGCATGGGGTTTGATAAAAGTTTTTTAAGGAACTGAATCAACGAGGTTGTTCTCAGCATTGCACAACTGAACCATTTTCCACCTCCATTGAACGACATTTCTTATGCATTGCATTTAATTAGAATGTAGGCCTTAGAAATGCACTGCAATAGTAACATCTCCGTGCAATTTTATCAACCCACTTAGATTTACATTTATTTCCACGAATGACAAGCAATATTTCTTGTACTAATGGCGATTAATTAAGCTGATGATTAAAGATTCTTTTCAATTTTGTTCAGTCTATATCTAGTGTGCATTTTTATCACACCATGAGCGTCGTCTATAGCTATATTTTGGAGATATATATTATCTACACATTGTTGATATTTTCAACAATTCTGTGGATGGGGTCTTAAGATTTCCTACTTGTATAAATGTTCTTTACTTTCCAACCACAGGAGCTTTAAACTATTTATATAGTACGTCTAAACAAAAATATAACCTTTGATATTGGCAATGACCTACAAAGGGTTAATGATAATTATATAGCGTATCAAATCGTAGCACCATATTGTTTATAAACTATACATTAATTATAATAATAAAAACTTGAAATTAGATTAAATATTTTAATAATATTGTATTCGTCTATCGAGACGTTACAAACAAATTTTAAATGAAATTACATGAACGTCAAATTTAAGTCGATCATGCAGTTTTTATTTGAATAAAACTAGTACCTCTTTGTGTGTTGAATAAATTTAAATAACTACTGCAAGATCGACGTCGTTAAAATGAGAATCCCACTTCTCGATGAATGGAGGTTAGCAAGTTAGCAAGGAAAGTCATTTTAAAATTTATTTTAATATATTCACGTCATGCACGCAAACTATACAGAAAACTAATAATTGATAGCTGTACATATTTAATTACATTGTAAGTCACTAATAAATCGTTTACATTTCGTTCCCTCACAGAAATGGCTGGACATCGTTGAAATCAAATTTAAAACGGACGGTGAACATTCACCCAACTGCGTATTAGTGTCTTGTCGAAGTGTATCGAATTCACTGTGAATTATTATATAAAACGATTAAGTCACTTTATATGTGCGTATATATGTGTGTAAACCTACCGACAGTCATTTTCCGATCCAAACAATTCAGTTGTATCACTAAAAAATAGTTCGGATGCACCACTCTTACCAAACAATTCCGCCGTTACCGACAAACATTTTAATCCATCCTCGTGTTCGAGTATATCAGCCACTAGACTACCATTATTTAAACACATCGTTGAATGTATAAGGGGCACAATCGAAAATACTTTATTCTTAAAAATCATTTCACGGTCCGATATACACATATCGACGGCTGGCACAACATCACGAATACAAGCGAACGCATTTTGAAATACTTCACAAACGGGTCGAATATATTTTCGTATATTATCGACACTAAGAAAATCCGTTCGTACTATATCATCATCGGCTATATCTATGAAATGATCAACGGTCGCGTTAATACATTTCACCAAGCTATTAACTTTTTCGGTTGCGAATACAATTTGATCGGTTGTAAGATGTTTTGGACAGCAATATTGAATATCGGGACAAATCATACCGTTTAGACCCGATTTTAAGTCCATACGAATTATATCCTTTTCACTTAGTTCACCAAATTGATCGACATCATTATCGATTTGGGTAGAACTGGTAAGAACCACACAAAAAATTAACACAGTTACATAAACTATCGACTTCATCTTTACTTGATAACTAGTAGTTGCACAATGCGATCAATCTATTATAAAACCAATCGTGCCGTATCACTGCAAAATATTTTATTTCTAACTGATCTTTGATGATCTTAAGCGTTGCGTAATGTTTTTATATGCCGGAATCGACTCTATTCGCAAACGTACAATGCATAATAATTAAGGGACGCATCTTAAATAATAAAATTTTTATTCATTTACATATACAACAAACTATATGCATTTAGTTTAAATGATGAGAATAGCAATTCAAATCCGTGATAAATCGATGACATTTCGTACCATCACAAAAATGTCCAACCAATTGCATTACTAGTTCGAGTACGGCGGTTGAACATTCTCCCACTTTCATAAAGGTCTCGAGTCGAAAATTATTAAATTCACGACATAATTTTTCCGATCCGAATAGTTCGGTTGTATTACTGTACATAATTTCGATGGCACCGGTCGCCACCATCCATTCGAATGCAAATTCTAAACATTTAGCACCATCCTGATGATCGAATAAATCGGCCACAACTAAACCGTCTCGCAAACATATGGTCGATTGTATTAGGGGCACAATGGCAAACACTTTATCTTTAAATAATTTTTCATCGGGATTATAGCACATATCGATCGCAGACTCGAATCGTTTGATACATTTGAACGCATCGTGGTATACATCGCACACGGGTCCAACATATTTAGGTAGGCGAAACGGGCGTTTAAAATCGTCAAGTTTTACATCATCGTCCAATTTATCGATGAATTTGTCGAAGGTGTCGTTTCCACACGCCAGCAGCTCAGTTAATTTCCACTAAAAACGGTAAAAATAAAATATAACATTGCAACGCTTATGTATGATTTCGTAAGCTTACATTTCCATAACCAACTTGATCCGGTGCCAATTCAGGTTGACATATTTTTTCAATACTCGTTCCCAATATACGGACCATAAATTGTTTCAATAGAATTCGTAATTTATCTTTATCACTTAACGAGTCGAGTTGATTTTCGGGACTACACTGTAACTTCTCGAACAAAGCCATTAAATACAATACAAGTATGACGAACTTCATTTTACGACTGTGGATCAACAATAATTGAAGTCAAAACACAACAAAATATTTAGAAATTTGGGATATTTACCATTTCTGTCTTATCGCGCGTCGATGTTGTGTATTGATTTGATCTTTTGACCTTATCGACTTCTCATTAGATTACGATTAGTTCACGTGATTATCGTGATTCACGTCTTTTTGTGGTGCTGTTGTTATATGTGAGATAAGGTATTTTGAATCTGGTATGGACCAGAAATTTAAATGAGCGAACATGCAGGTACTTATGGTGTGTATTTGAAACGCGCATAAAATTCATGATTGTTAGCTCATTAAAACTGTAACTTTTTTGCAAAAAACGAAAATTCACAAAATCCATAAAATTCATGAAGGTTAAGCTCATTAAAAGTGTAAAAATTTTGCATAAATCGGAAATTCGCCTAATCCATAAAATTCATGGTTAGCCCATTGAAACTTCTGCACAAATCGAATATTCCAAATTCCTTAAAACTTCAAAATTTAGCACAAAACGAAAATTTCCAAAATCCATAAAATTTATGGTATGTTAGCCCATTAAAACTGTGAAATTTCTGCACAAATAGAAAATTCAAAATCCATCAAAATCATGATGGTTGGCCCATTGAATCTTCTGCACAAGCCGAAAATTTCAAATTTCCTTAAATTTATGATGGTTAGCCCATTGAAACTTTGAACTTACTGCACAAATCGAAATTGTAAAAAATTCATAAAATTCATAATGGGCCATTAAACCTGTGAAACTTCTGCACAAATGGAGTATTCCAAATTCCATAAAATTCATGATAGTTAGCCCATTAAAACTGCAAAATTTCTGCTCTAATCGAAAATTCGACAAATCCATAAAATTCATGATGGTTAGCCATTGAAACTTTCATCTTACTGCATAAATCGAAATTTTTCAAAATCCATAAAATTCATGATGGTTAGCCAATTAAAACTGTGAAATTTCTGCAGAAATCGAAAATTCCAAAAATCATACAATTTATGATGGTTAGCCCATTAAAACTGCGAAATTTCTGCATAAATCGAAAATTTGCCAAATCCATAAAATTAATGATAGAGCCATTGAAACTTTCAACTTACTGCATAAATCGAAAATTTTCAAAATCCATAAAATTCATGATGGTTAGCCAATTAAAACTGTGAAATTTCTGCAGAAATCGAAAATTCCAAAAATCATAAAATTTATGATGGTTAAAACTGCGAAATTTCTGCATAAATCGAAAATTTGCCAAATCCATAAAATTAATGATGGAGCCATTGAAACTTTCAAATTACTGCATAAATCGAAATTTTTCAAAATCCATAAAATTCATAATGGTTAGCCCATTAAAACTGCGAAATTTCCGCCATAAATTGAAACGTTGACAAATCCATAAAATTCATGAAAATTTGAAAGTTAAGCCCATTAAAGCTGCAAAAATTTTGCATAAATCGAAAATTTATAAATTCATAAAATTCAAGATGGTTTGCCTATTAAAACTTTCTGCTCAAATCAAAAATTTCAAAACCCATAAAAACCATGACGTTAGACCATGGAAACTTTGAAATTTCTGTTAAAATCAAAATTGTCAAAATTTATGATGGTTAGTCCATTAAACCTGTAAAATTTCTGCACAAATCGAAATTTCCTAAAATTCATAAAATTCATGATGGTTAGTCCATTGAAACTTCTGCAAAAATCGAAAATTCTGAATTCCCTAAAATATACGATGGTTAGGCCATTGATACTTTGAACTTATTGCACAAATCGAAATTTTTAAAAATTCATAAAATTCATGATGGGCCATTAAACCTGTGAAACTTCTGCACAAATGGAGTATTCCAAATTCCATAAAATTCATGATAGTTAGCCCATTAAAACTGCAAAATTTCTGCTCTAATCGAAAATTCGACAAATCCATAAAATTCATAATGGTTAGCCATTGAAACTTTCAACTTACTGCATAAATCGAAAATTTTCAAAATCCATAAAATTCATGATGGTTAGCCAATTAAAACTGTGAAATTTCTGCAGAAATCGAAAATTCCAAAAATCATAAAATTTATGATGGTTAAAACTGCGAAATTTCTGCATAAATCGAAAATTTGCCAAATCCATAAAATTAATGATGGAGCCATTGAAACTTTCAAATTACTGCATAAATCGAAATTTTTCAAAATCCATAAAATTCATAATGGTTAGCCCATTAAAACTGCGAAATTTCCGCCATAAATTGAAACGTTGACAAATCCATAAAATTCATGAAAATTTGAAAGTTAAGCCCATTAAAGCTGCAAAAATTTTGCATAAATCGAAAATTTATAAATTCATAAAATTCAAGATGGTTTGCCTATTAAAACTTTCTGCTCAAATCAAAAATTTTAAAATCCATAAAAACCATGACGTTAGACCATGGAAACTTTGAAATTTCTGTTAAAATCAAAATTGTCAAAATTTATGATGGTTAGTCCATTAAACCTGTAAAATTTCTGCACAAATCGAAATTTCCTAAAATCCATAAAATTCATGATGGTTAGTCCATTGAAACTTCTGCAAAAATCGAAAATTCTGAATTCCCTGAAATATACGATGGTTAGGCCATTGATACTTTGAACTTATTGCACAAATCGAAATTTTTAAAAATTCATAAAATTTATTATGGTTAGCCGATAAAACTGTGAATTTTCTACACAAATCGAAAATTCCAAAATTCATGATTGTTAGCCCATTAAAACCGTGAAATTTCTGCCATAAATCGAAAATGGACATTAAGTGTTCAGAAGTAACTATCCCATTCAAAAATTTGGTGGCCATTCACAATTATCAGCTAGAGACATGATCATTTTTCAGCCATGATTTTTTTCCCACTTAAATAATTGATGTAAGCTTTTTAAGTACTGACACCCTTTGTAATGGATTTCATTGTATCGAGAAGTTGTAGATTACCAATGCTTTAAAATTATGTTTCGAAAGTTCAAATCCTCTGTATTTTGACAGTTTTTATTTATGATTGAACATTACATCAAGAACCGGTGGAAGACAAGTTCATAATGTAGTATAATTTTAAATGTTTTTTTAACTGTCACTTGTAATAATTTTAAGACTTAAAGATATAACTAAATCATCGCGTTCTTCTTTTATTATCAATATCCTACATATAGCAACTCATTATATAATCCAATTTCGAAAGCCCCAAGCAATTATAAGGTTGAATATATGGACGGTATGGTTCATATTAAAGCCATCGCGTGCGTGGGAGACAAAATAAAAATGAAAATTCTATATTTTCCCGAACACAAACATTTTTGTTTATTTATCTATCTTTGTGATGCATTCACCCACAGTTAATTTCCTTTTCTCGTCAAAATCTTTATAGCTTTTTTTAGCAGTATAAATCTGTAAATTCTTCGTACTATATATAGAGAACACCATCACCCTAGAAAAGAAGCTTTATCAGTTTGGGTTTTTCATTTTTCTTCCATTCAATTTTCATTTTTTTTTTGTAATTATAAAAAATAAAAATGTGACTTTGTTAATTGATAAAACAGTTGTGATTCTTTTAATCTGTGTGTTATAAGATGGATTTATTTTAACAAGAAGCTTATGCGGATTAAAATGTTAAAGCACTTTATTATTATTACCTTATATGCGACACATGGATAAATGTACACGTTTGTATGTACAAAAAGCTTTATTTATAAAATTTTTGCGCGATAATAAACAGTTCTAGATATAGATTAAAGGGTGTCTCAAGGTGAGGTTTTATTTTGTTTGTTATATAGGAAATTTGACACGATATTCATGTGTTCATGTTAGTGGGGTACTCTCTAAGTTCTACTATGATTCGCTCAAGTAGTTTAATTAAGCTTTTTACTACATGTATATATATATATATATATATATATATATATATATATATATATATATATATATATATATATATATATATATATATATATATATATATATACAGAGCGATCTGTAGAACACTTTACTGGTAATAAATTGAGATTTTACTGAATTTCCCTGTAAACGCAAAAATTTCGTAACCCAAGTTCGATAATATCTAAATATTTGATAGTTTTATTTAAGATGTGCTAGATAGTTCAGCCTCCGCGATGACATAACTCTTCTACAAAACTCTTTGGCAAGATTACAGATTTTCAAGTTTATAAGTGTTTAATGTTTTGTCTAACCGAATATCAACAGTTATCGGGACATCTTGTACGAGCATATGGGAACACACCCGTTCCGGTTAGAGGCGTTTTATAAGTAGATGTCGAATAGTGATAATCAAAAGTCGTAAGAGATCAAATATTCTAGGAATGGTTAGGTTTGAAACGTTTAATTTCAGAATATCGAAAAAAAGCAGTTCAGAAGTAAAAGCGGTACCTGAAGTTAATGTTAAAGCACAAATATAATCTATATATGCAAAACATTTTAACATATGCAAAGAGGCTTCGCCTTACTTTTTGCTCAAATACTTTTTGCACATCTAGCTGAGGCGAAAGACTTTAATCGTAGAATGTTATAATACAAGTACAAATTGTAGTGGGCAACACCGACAGTGATTACAATAGAATCCTAGGATCAATACTCATATTACAGAGCTTCAAGGTCACTGTCAGTCCACAAATCGAAATCAAGCAATCCCCAATTCCAATATACAAGAGCTTTTCCACAAAATGGAAAATGAGAAGCTATTTTGAAGACTTGTTCGAAGTTGTCCTGCCTTAGTAGCAAGTTCTTTCGTTTGAGGTCTCCAGTGCATTAGCGATATTCCATCGTTGATAGATCATGTGAGTTTGGAATTAACATATTGCACTAGGAATTTGTTACAGACCTCGACGAACAGCATCATCTTCCTAATCTTGAACCATTTTTGCAACGTCTAGACAAATTTAAATGGCGGTAAAATAAACAAATGTCCATTTTTTGACCTGAAGTTAAGTATCTGGGCACATCGTAGATGTTGCGGAGGTCCATCCAGCCGAATCTGGGTTGAAAGCAATTCAAAATTTAGTAAAACTATTTAACGGCCAGCCTTTGTTAAACAAATTAGTACTAATAAAGCCACTAATATTCCTCTTATGAGTTCACTACTCCCTTCAAGGTCTTGAAGAGCACGGTTTAGGGCTTACATTTGCTTATGTTCGCTCATATTCCCTAATTATGGCGAAGCGGTTTCCATACTTTGGACTGAAAATTCGTTAAAACTGAATCAGTTGCTTAAAATTTGCCAAAACTACTCGTTGCTGCTGATGTACTTTTCCATTTTATAGTTTGTAATCACGACAAGTTTGTTTTCATTTGTCACCTGATGTCTAACCGAATATGAGTTCTTCTGTAATCTTAGGTCCAGTGAGATTGCAAATGAATGTAATGAAAAGGTCTGGAATCCCATGAAGCTCGAACATATGTCATGGCGTTTTGGGCATATTTCTGCGTATGTGTCGGGATCTTCGTGAAAGTGCGGCAGTTAAATTTACCAATTTGCAATATTCCCTTCGTTGGCATCATCATCTCACATCTCATGAGTTGGTGTGTTTGGCACTAAGGTTTCCAACCTGTACCGAAGTTAACTTTCATGCCGATCAATGGTAACTATCCTCACCTCGCCATAACAGCAACTGAGACATGTTGCAGTGCTTGGCCATGCTGCTGACCGATTATATCTTACCTTTCGAAATGGTCGCCTACCATAACAAGATAGAAGATAGAAGATAGAAGATAGAAGATAGAAGATAGAAGATAGAAGATAGAAGATAGAAGATAGAAGATAGAAGATAGAAGATAGAAGATAGAAGATAGAAGATAGAAGATAGAAGATAGAAGATAGAAGATAGAAGATAGAAGATAGAAGATAGAAGATAGAAGATAGAAGATAGAAGATAGAAGATAGAAGATAGAAGATAGAAGATAGAAGATAGAAGATAGAAGATAGAAGATAGAAGATAGAAGATAGAAGATAAAAGATAGAAGATAGAAGATAGAAGATAGAAGATAGAAGATAGAAGATAGAAGATAGAAGATAGAAGATAGAAGATAGAAGATAGAAGATACAAGATAGAAGATAGAAGATAGAAGATAGAAGATAGAAGATAGAAGATAGAAGATAGAAGATAGAAGATAGAAGATAGAAGATAGAAGATAGAAGATAGAAGATAGAAGATAGAAGATAGAAGATAGAAGATAGAAGATAGAAGATAGAAGATAGAAGATAGAAGATAGAAGATAGAAGATAGAAGATAGAAGATAGAAGATAGAAGATAGAAGATAGAAGATAGAAGATAGAAGATAGAAGATAGAAGATAGAAGATAGAAGATAGAAGATAGAAGATAGAAGATAGAAGATAGAAGATAGAAGATAGAAGATAGAAGATAGAAGATAGAAGATAGAAGATAGAAGATAGAAGATAGAAGATAGAAGATAGAAGATAGAAGATAGAAGATAGAAGATAGAAGATAGAAGATAGAAGATAGAAGATAGAAGATAGAAGATAGAAGATAGAAGATAGAAGATAGAAGATAGAAGATAGAAGATAGAAGATAGAAGATAGAAGATAGAAGATAGAAGATAGAAGATAGAAGATAGAAGATAGAAGATAGAAGATAGAAGATAGAAGATAGAAGATAGAAGATAGAAGATAGAAGATAGAAGATAGAAGATAGAAGATAGAAGATAGAAGATAGAAGATAGAAGATAGAAGATAGAAGATAGAAGATAGAAGATAGAAGATAGAAGATAGAAGATAGAAGATAGAAGATAGAAGATAGAAGATAGAAGATAGAAGATAGAAGATAGAAGATAGAAGATAGAAGATAGAAGATAGAAGATAGAAGATAGAAGATAGAAGATAGAAGATAGAAGATAGAAGATAGAAGATAGAAGATAGAAGATAGAAGATAGAAGATAGAAGATAGAAGATAGAAGATAGAAGATAGAAGATAGAAGATAAGAGATAGAAGATAGAAGATACATCAGTGTGATCTATAGATCACACTGTATTTAGATACAATTATATTATACTTGAACAAGATAAAACTATAACAGCTTTTTTTGTATTTTGTTCCCGAGTAACTTAATTAAAATTTAATTATACAAAAAGCTTAATAAGTATCTACCAACAAAAAAAAAGAAGCGCACACAAAGTAACAAAAATTCTAAAAATATTTTGTGATACTTGTAAGATAAGATGAAAAACCGCTTAAGATAAGTTTTCGGTGTAAGTTGGTATAAATCAAACGAACGCGATAATTTTTTGTTGATTTTGCTAACTTAATCAGTGCCATGGTTGTAAAATTTACTGTAATATATATGTACGTCTAATTCCTTTGAAAGCTTACAATACCTTTAGGAGAGAGAACATATAGCTAAGGGTAAAATATATTTGCAAAAATTTAATTTTTCAACACACGTTACTCATAATATATCACATGTGTCTAGAGCCGTGTGGTGTTGTTGTAATTTTCATATTTCCTTCTATATACTATTTTCGTGTGTGTAACAACAAAGTTATTTAGGCATCAGTGGGAAAATTAAATTTCTCTTTAGTTTTTTTTTGGGGGGTTATTTTTGGATAAAATATTTACTCGTCGATTCACTTTCTGTTTTCATTTTTTTCTTGTTGGGATTATGTTTCATCTTAAATTCATTCGGTATAATTCATTTACACAAGGGAAAATGAATTTTTATTACGTTTTTGTGGAATCAAAGAGAATCAGAGCGAGCGAAAGGGAGGAAGAAATGAGAAATGAGAACGAAAAGATTCAACTGTTAAAGTATAAATTCGGGTTTGTGGTATTTGATTTTGTAAGAATGTAAGGTAATGAGTAGATGGTGAAAATTGAAATAAGTGGGAGAAAATAAATGTTCTATGGCCTTAAAATAAGGAATGAAATAGAATTATATAAAGAATTTGATAAGAATGATTGCTTAGCAATACGGACAGTTTTTAGTGTTTGAGGAATAGAAATAATCAATTAAACTAATAATCAATAATAATAATCAATTAAACTGATTATTCCGTGCGCTGGTTTGCGTTTAACATTTTCCAGAATTTTATAGAGCAGATCTAGTCTAATGGACTAATGACCAATTTGGTTCTGACTTAGTTTACAAATTAAAATTCATCTGTGACTCCCACCAATTGGCATTTCATAGTTTCTGGTGAGCTGAAATTTATACTAAATTTATCTCAGTACGACGCTTTTTTGAAAAAATTTTTTCGAACGATTATAGTCAAAAAGGAACAACCAGAAAATAGTGGTTGCTAAATATTGACGACAGTCGATAACGACAGTGAGTTAAACATTTTCGGGTATACAATTTTAAAGGGTAAAGTGGAAATATGGAAATAAATACTACAAAAACTATGTGAAAAGCTTAAAAAAAGCTTAAAACTATTCATTACACTTTTGTAGTCTTAATATGTAACTTTTCATTATATACATATAAGACTATGGATCTTGTGTATAATAGAGTGCATCATTCATAAAAACATGCAACACAAATGCTGTTCCAATTAAAACGAACTTTTTAATGAGTTCGAATTTTCTTCCAAAAAAATTATGTAAACTATTCGTAGTTATATACCAAAAATATAAAAGTTAAATAATCCAACGATTACTAAAAAAGCTTTTATTTAATTTGTTCAACAAAGGAATGCTCAAAAATTTTATACAATAGCAACGAAATGTGTAAATTATTTTACAGGGTGTTTTACGATATATTCATCCATTTTTATACGATATATTCATCCATGTTTAAGGTATATAACAAATGATTGGCCATTTCACTCTGGAATCAAATCGGTAATCAGTTAAGTAAAGAGCAGCGGATCAAAGTCGGACAAAGGGTCCAAAGGCACAACCTAAATCTTAAAAATGGAAAAACCTTCAAAAACGAATATTACGTCTAAAGGACAAAAGAGCTGAGAAATGGCCAAAAATGAATAAGAAAAAATTACCTTTTACCAAGACAATGCATCGTGTCACAAGTCGTCGGAAATAACGGCCCCACTCAAATTGCTTCCCTATCTACAGTATTTTCAAGATATAGTCGCGTTCTATCACCTGATCCTAAACGGATGTTACAGGTGTGAGTTAGATCACTTGACCCCTTATTATCACAATGTAAAACAGTTTCTTTTTATGTTTTCTATAAATAAATCTTTTTTCGAGAATCTTGAGCCACAATAAATCCTAAATTGCTGCAGATACTCTTAGATAGTCAGCTTCAGTGGTAGACGGCGCAATAGTTTGTTGTTGTTGTCTTGAGTTCCATGTTATAGACCCTCCTTGTATCTTAAACACGGATTTAGTTGTTGGTGGTTTAGCTTTAAGTCTCCTGCCCAATCTGAATCAGCGTACTCTACACAAATATTGGCTAAATTTTAGCTTGGCTGCTCTAAATTTTAGCTTGGCTGCTGTTTCTGGATTATTATTAAATCTTCTAAACACATCTGCCGCATATCAAATATTGGGCCTTGTTATCTGTGCCTCAAACATTATGCTTGTAATAATCTCATGGTAAATCTATTAATTTCCAATCTGTTATCCAATATTTATTTGTTGTCAGTCTTTATCAGAAGATGTCGCTCTTCCATGAACGAAAGTTCTACTATAATCTTCATAATATTCAAACATGATGCATTCTTCTATAATCCAACTTCTTGTGTTTCTATTTTAGAATATGCGCCATATGCAACTTACATCCAAAAACTTTCAAATAGCCAAGAAAAATTATCTACGAGCACTAATGAATATTTTGCACCTCCTAACAATTTGGTAGCAATGGGGCAATGGGCCCGAGTGAATACCTTTAAGATGCCGTCCGATTTGGTAATGCTTTTTGGAAATGGTTAACTTGATTGTTTTCTTTTCAAACAAACTTGTCCCGTATTAATTATATTTGAATAAAAGTTCGTCCCGTCGACCGCACCTCTCAATTTCTTAAGAATTTTTCCGTTAACACGATCCCCGTTGACATAACCACATCCTTCTATATATTTAATCGATAAATATCACCGACTCGAACACCGACTTCCTGTAGCAACAACTTAATGACCTTGAATCCATCATAATAAAAAATTAAGATCCTGCTCACCGATAATAAATTGACACAAATAATAGGTACACATAATGACGTGCTAGATGTCACTACTGATATCGTTTTAAAATAATCAAAATATTTTTATATGTATAATCCCCTAATGTCATATATTTAGGACGACACCTAGACATCAATGGGTAAACTGTTTTTCTCTTATGATGGAAGTACTATATGTATTTATACTATGCTGAAAGTTCTGCCAAACAATAAATCAATTAATTTAAAAGTATTTTAATGAACATAACGGTGCGTTTGAATTTTTTTTTGGCATAGAGATGTTCACTAGATCTGCCGAATCTTGTAGCAATCGGCGACTGCGGATGATTTCCAGCCACCGGGTTTTTATTAATTTAGGAGTGTTGCATTTGGCTTGTGTACTCTTTTGGATCTTTTAATTTTCTAAATGTAGTAAGATGGTTACTTAACGCCGCGCTTTGGGTTCGATTCCCATCGCTAAATAATTGTGTGCAGTGGCCTCGGAAGAAGTATAATATGTGAAGTTCTCCCAACAACTTTACTGTGCATTTCAATAAGTTCAATTAATTAATTTTAAAGGTTTTTATTATTAACTTCCTAACGGAAATCTCTTGTAATAAATTCTGTAATATTCGCGTTACAACTGGCATTCACTAAGTTGTCTTTTAAATCAACAAGAACAATGATGCACTTCTGACTCTGATCTGAACAATATTAATTTCTGACTAGGTTTATTTCAGGATTTGACATTTTGACATCAGAGCGTTACGCTAGTGGTACTTCGTATCTGAGAACCTGACTAATCACTGATTTTACAATCTTTAATCAATGCCTGGAGATTTTGGATAACTCAAGCATCTCGATTGAAAACGACATACTATACAAGTTTTTGGAAGCTTTGTTATTTCATTTTCATCTCTATATATGATTGCCTCGGTTTTGCACAATGCTTACTCTTTAGCTACTAATTGCTCTGGATCTGGTGATTTTGTATTCCAAAGCTGCATAAATCACCATTCTGATATCGTGTTAAATTATCGATCTCGCACCATAGATTATCCAATTTGTTTGAAATGTGGATACAAATCTGTGTATAAGATTATCGGCTAATAAGTAAAAGTTCACTGAACCCTGCCCATGCTTTTGCTCTAATTTAATTGGATAATAGAATTTTTGCATACAGTTATAAGCACATAACAATTCTGGTTACTGTTTGGGCCAACGTGGTGTGGTGCGAATGGAAGTCACCTGCTAAGATATTTTTGTTACTGGAGCTGAGGAGCTGTTCAGTTAGTTTGGGGTCCCTACATTTAAAAGTGGTGCTTCAGTTTTGGTTGTTAGTAGATTTTGGTGAGGAATGCTATTTCAAATTAAGATAACAGTGCCTCCAGAGTTGGCATTTATTGCATCTAGAACGAGGTATACCACGCGACTGGAAAGGCTTGTAGCAGAATAGCATCTCTTTAGGCTGTTGTCGTCGGTCTAGTGAATTTAGACCACAATTTTTTTTTTTAGAAATTCATAAAAAATGTTCTAGCATGAAGGGTTTAGAAGCGAGGAAATGAATTTTGGTATTAGTTGATGGGATCTGATCTAGCACATCGAGCAAGGTTTGTTCCAAATAACTCTTTTCAGTCTTAGAGTAGGCGAGAAATTGGAGGAGGTGGTTGGTCTAGAGCCATGTTGCTAGCTGTTGCATTTGCATACAAACCTCCTTCCTTTCGTACGAGCCAAGCGCGTACAGAAATTGGGTAAGACCTGGGTTAGACGGTGAAATATTAGAAAAATACTTTTTCTCACCTGACACTGATTGTAGTTTGCTAAGTGCTGCTCTCCGCAGTTTAAACATTCTGGGGTGGCCAGTTCTCAGTGTAGTTCCAGCAGTTCCTTTCTCATGGTTTTTTTTGGCCATTTCAGCAATGAGTTACCTGGGCTAGGCTACTTTATTTTCTTCCAGATGACTTTGTAATAGTTCATTTGTTGAAATGACAATGAGTTTTTCGTCATCAACTTGCTTGCGCGTGTGGTATTCTTGTACGTGTGGCTCCGCCTTTTACTGCGGTAATTATTTGCGTGGCAGTTTCTGCCATTTTCTCAGCTGATACCTTGTGAAGTTGTTATTTTTAATGGCTTTTTTGGTTACTTGTCTGGTACCAGCAATCTATAATTAATGCTTCAGATTTTTACTAAAGCATCTCACATCAATAGGAGATACTATGCAACTGTTGCTTAATAAGCCTAAAGGTCATTATTTCATCCGCTTACTCTATGATGTGCATGGTTTGCATAAAGTCATGTCTTTTGGTGTTCCTTAAATTAACAGAGCTCTTAGCTATCCTGGATCTGGAGATATCGTAATCCAATAGCAAGAAATAACTTTTCAACATTCTGGCATCGTGTATCGATCCTGCACTAGATCTTTCCAATTGTTTACTAAACTGTAAACTAAAGTATAGGTCTGGGACACATATTAATCCATTAACTGTTTGTGCAAAGGATTTTTTGGGGAGCAATTAGTTTCAATCGATATACTTTTATGATCCCAAAGACATAATTGTGAAGATATTATAATTTGAGATAGTCGTGGCTAGTTTTAGAAAGTTGCGAGCCCAGAGCCTATCAAAATTTTAAACAGAAAAAACATGTTATTCCATGCAGTTGCAAAATGATTTTGTGTTTCTCGCTCGATAATATTCTGCTATATGGCAGCAACAAGCTGGAGTAGAGTGACTTAGAAATGTAAAATGGTCATGAATAATATCCAACATGTAGAAGGAACTTTCCGGAATTGTAAATTATGAAATTATGTATCGTAAAAAGCGGTATCTGTGTATACGCTAAGCGATTAGGAAGTAGTTTACCCATTTGTTCCTTACATCAAAACTCGACGCCATAAGCCACTAGATACCAATTTTTCGTGTATTTTCTAGTTATTTGATATTTATATAGTTTACAGAGAGACACCCTGTCTATTTTCTAACTATACATACGCACACATACACAAACAAAAACCATACATATATAATTACAAAATGTGTGTGTATGTGTAATAGTTTTTTTATATTTGCTACAATTAAATTTGGTTCCATACATTTCTGTATATAAAGGATATAATATGCACTATAATGGGCTGCATGGAAATGTTAACATTTTCCTCTTCATAATGATATGAATTCATAATTTTCCACGTTTGTCTAGTTAAACAAGAAAACCCACTACCCTTCCACACCCACATATACATACACATAAAATAAAATTTAAAGTTGATATTATGAGCTTAATTACAGCAGATTATTTTTATTTTTGGTTATGTGAACTCGTCGACGAATTCAAAAGTGGCTGTATAATGTACTTAGTAGTTAGTTGTGTGCTTGCAGTATTGTAAAAATATAAAATCGGCAACAACAATAAGTTTACTGTTGTTAGGAAATGGAATATAAAATTTCTGGGTGATTTTTCGTTTTTCTTTTTTTTTTTTAGAAAATTGTTTGGCAAAACTTTTCCAGCAGAGAGTTTAGTTCAGTAAAACAAGTTTGTGAGGATATTTTGTTTTGTTGTGTGCGATTTCGTGGTACCATATAAGATAATGGGAAATGGGAAATGGGAAATGCTGTTTTTTTTTTTATTATACCTTTTAAATAGATTTTTTGTGGTTGGCTCGTTATTGTTGTTGTTATTGTGTTGATGTTGCGAACTAATTTAATTTTCAAACATTTTACTTTTTTTGGACTCTGGTATAATAATATAATTACATGTATATATATATATGTACTGACGTATTCAATGTTTGTTGTTGCTTTATTAATGTACTGAGTTTAACATCCGCAGATAATTATTTTAAATGTAGTCGTTAGAATATTAAAAAAGGTCGATTGGTATAATAATTTTTAAGTAAATTACATTTATTGTGTATAGAAAATCAGCGATGCCACAAGCTGTCTAGGTCTAAAAATTATAAGTAAAAATTTCATCGGTTGAAATTTATTCAATTTTAAAAATAACTGTTTAGTTTACTTATTTCTCAACCAACATATTGCCATCGGTAATTCTATTAATGGTCTATCTCATGACAATGTGGCAGACCATTTTTAGGGTTTGATGTTAATGTTGATCTCTCATAAGAATTACATTATTAAATCTAAAGTCTAAAGTCTAAAGTCTAAAGTCTAAAGTCTAAAGTCTAAAGTCTAAAGTCTAAAGTCTAAAGTCTAAAGTCTAAAGTCTAAAGTCTAAAGTCTAAAGTCTAAAGTCTAAAGTCTAAAGTCTAAAGTCTAAAGTCTAAAGTCTAAAGTCTAAAGTCTAAAGTCTAAAGTCTAAAGTCTAAAGTCTAAAGTCTAAAGTCTAAAGTCTAAAGTCTAAAGTCTAAAGTCTAAAGTCTAAAGTCTGAAGTCTAAAGTCTAAAGTCTAAAGTCTAAAGTCTAAAGTCTAAAGTCTAAAGTCTAAAGTCTAAAGTCTAAAGTCTAAAGTCTAAAGTCTAAAGTCTAAAGTCTAAAGTCTAAAGTCTAAAGTCTAAAGTCTAAAGTCTAAAGTCTAAAGTCTAAAGTCTAAAGTCTAAAGTCTAAAGTCTAAAGTCTAAAGTCTAAAGTCTAAAGTCTAAAGTCTAAAGTCTAAAGTCTAAAGTCTAAAGTCTAAAGTCTAAAGTCTAAAGTCTAAAGTCTAAAGTCTAAAGTCTAAAGTCTAAAGTCTAAAGTCTAAAGTCTAAAGTCTAAAGTCTAAAGTCTAAAGTCTAAAGTCTAAAGTCTAAAGTCTAAAGTCTAAAGTCTAAAGTCTAAAGTCTAAAGTCTAAAGTCTAAAGTCTAAAGTCTAAAGTCTAAAGTCTAAAGTCTAAAGTCTAAAGTCTAAAGTCTAAAGTCTAAAGTCTAAAGTCTAAAGTCTAAAGTCTAAAGTCTAAAGTCTAAAGTCTAAAGTCTAAAGTCTAAAGTCTAAAGTCTAAAGTCTAAAGTCTAAAGTCTAAAGTCTAAAGTCTAAAGTCTAAAGTCTAAAGTCTAAAGTCTAAAGTCTAAAGTCTAAAGTCTAAAGTCTAAAGTCTAAAGTCTAAAGTCTAAAGTCTAAAGTCTAAAGTCTAAAGTCTAAAGTCTAAAGTCTAAAGTCTAAAGTCTAAAGTCTAAAGTCTAAAGTCTAAAGTCTAAAGTCTAAAGTCTAAAGTCTAAAGTCTAAAGTCTAAAGTCTAAAGTCTAAAGTCTAAAGTCTAAAGTCTAAAGTCTAAAGTCTAAAGTCTAAAGTCCAAAGTCTAAAGTCTAAAGTCTAAAGTCTAAAGTCTAAAGTCTAAAGTCCAAGGTCTAAAGTCTAAAGTCTAAAGTCTAAAGTCTAAAGTCTAAAGTCTAAAGTCTAAAGTCTAAAGTCTAAAGTCTAAAGTCTAAAGTCTAAAGTCTAAAGTCTAAAGTCTAAAGTCTAAAGTCTAAAGTCTAAAGTCTAAAGTCTAAAGTCTAAAGTCTAAAGTCTAAAGTCTAAAGTCTAAAGTCTAAAGTCTAAAGTCTAAAGTCTAAAGTCTAAAGTCTAAAGTCTAAAGTCTAAAGTCTAAAGTCTAAAGTCTTAAGTCTAAAGTCTAAAGTCTAAAGTCTAAAGTCTAAAGTCTAAAGTCTAAAGTCTAAAGTCTAAAGTCTAAAGTCTAAAGTCTAAAGTCTAAAGTCTAAAGTCTAAAGTCTAAAGTCTAAAGTCTAAAGTCTAAAGTCTAAAGTCTAAAGTCTAAAGTCTAAAGTCTAAAGTCTAAAGTCTAAAGTCTAAAGTCTAAAGTCTAAAGTCTAAAGTCTAAAGTCTAAAGTCTAAAGTCTAAAGTCTAAAGTCTAAAGTCTAAAGTCTAAAGTCTAAAGTCTAAAGTCTAAAGTCTAAAGTCTAAAGTCTAAAGTCTAAAGTCTAAAGTCTAAAGTCTAAAGTCTAAAGTCTAAAGTCTAAAGTCTAAAGTCTAAAGTCTAAAGTCTAAAGTCTAAAGTCTAAAGTCTAAAGTCTAAAGTCTAAAGTCTAAAGTCTAAAGTCTAAAGTCTAAAGTCTAAAGTCTAAAGTCTAAAGTCTAAAGTCTAAAGTCTAAAGTCTAAAGTCTAAAGTCTAAAGTCTAAAGTCTAAAGTCTAAGGTCTAAAGTCTAAAGTCTAAAGTCTAAAGTCTAAAGTCTAAAGTCTAAAGTCTAAAGTCTAAAGTCTAAAGTCTAAAGTCTAAAGTCTAAAGTCTAAAGTCTAAAGTCTAAAGTCTAAAGTCTAAAGTCTAAAGTCTAAAGTCTAAAGTCTAAAGTCTAAAGTCTAAAGTCTAAAGTCTAAAGTCTAAAGTCTAAAGTCTAAAGTCTAAAGTCTAAAGTCTAAAGTCTAAAGTCTAAAGTCTAAAGTCTAAAGTCTAAAGTCTAAAGTCTAAAGTCTAAAGTCTAAAGTCTAAAGTCTAAAGTCTAAAGTCTAAAGTCTAAAGTCTAAAGTCTAAAGTCTAAAGTCTAAAGTCTAAAGTCTAAAGTCTAAAGTCTAAAGTCTAAAGTCTAAAGTCTAAAGTCTAAAGTCTAAAGTCTAAAGTCTAAAGTCTAAAGTCTAAAGTCTAAAGTCTAAAGTCTAAAGTCTAAAGTCTAAAGTCTAAAGTCTAAAGTCTAAAGTCTAAAGTCTAAAGTCTAAAGTCTAAAGTCTAAAGTCTAAAGTCTAAAGTCTAAAGTCTAAAGTCTAAAGTCTAAAGTCTAAAGTCTAAAGTCTAAAGTCTAAAGTCTAAAGTCTAAAGTCTAAAGTCTAAAGTCTAAAGTCTAAAGTCTAAAGTCTAAAGTCTAAAGTCTAAAGTCTAAAGTCTAAAGTCTAAAGTCTAGATCTACACTTTAGACTTTGGACATTAATCTTTAAAAAATTACCATCGGTTATCAACAAGGAGCTATTTGGTTTAATGCGCAAGTGTTTTTCCTGTATGTTAATGGGACTTGTTTTATTCACACTTTAAAATAACTGTACCAAGATCATGAATAAATCATTTAATTTAAATTGAACAAAAAAGTAAGTTAAACATTTTACAATAGGAAAGATATACAGTCCTTAACTAGGAACAAATATGATGATATTGAAATTTCAACCGATGTAGTCAAAAACTAGAACTTTATTATAAGGACGACCTATTCTTCACAAAATGAACTTCAATGTCACTCAATTTGATAAACATGTAAATGTGTTCTTTCCAGACCGCAAAACGTATTGTGTAAGCCCTATCAAATATCCTTTTTTAGTTTTGTACCGGACCCAAAATTTTTATAAAAATCTTAATAAATCCTTTAACTTCATATACATATGTATATATATATGGATACAAAGAGCAGATATTTTTTTTATGTACCAGTTCACAATCAAACTTGACCTGAAATCCTTTTTCCCATTTTTATTTATCTAAATTTATAACATAAGCATTTTATTTGTTGTATATCCTTATTCTTCGTTTTTTTTTATTTGAAGGTCTCCGATTAAAAGTGCTTTACAATTTTATGTCCATGGTGTTGTATTGTTTTGTCGGTCTTGTCCTTTCCAATCATCCATGGTAAATTTGTTGTTTTTGTGTCGTTGTAATCAAATTAAATGTAAAATTGACAAGGCATTTAAAATCTATTTTCGAAATTATCCTTTATATCCTTGTTGGACAACATTTTAACCTAAATAAGGATATTTTTTGACAGGTGGATAATAATTATTGTGTTTCGAGTTTTTTCAGTATTATTAAATACGCAAGACTCAATATTCTGAAGTGCTGTTAAAATGCACTGATACCTAAGCCACATCGGCGGACACCGCAATAGCTTTTGATAAAACAGTTAAAAACAGCTTGTAAAGATACAAATCTATGATAACAAAAATAAACAAATGGGGTCGGAAATTATTGGAACATAAACCTCCCAAGAGTGTATCTAATGAAGAATCGCCCAAAGAAGGATCTGTCACATTATAAAAATAATTTAAGGACTTTAAATCATAACAGTTTATTTATAAGTTTAGTACATGTTAAAAGCATTCTAAATTCTTGATGAATCGATGACATTGCGTACCTTCACAGAAGTAGCCCAACACCTCTTTAATTATATTGTCCAAGATACTTTGCGAGCACTCAGCAACTTTTTTGTACACATCCAAACGTAAATTGTTGAACTTGCTATAAGGAAAAACGAAAATGAAAATTCAAAATTTGTTGTTGTTTAAAGCAAGGAAAATTGTTTGTTTTTTCATTTACCTGCACAATTCGGTCGAACCAAAAAATTCATTCACGTTTTCATCATCGAATAAATCATCGAATCCAATTTCGGTCACCCATTCGAACGTTTGTTCGATACATCGTGGACCATCATCATGCTCAAACAAATCGGCCAACAAACTACCATTTTTCAAACAAACTGTTTGCTGTAGCAATGGAACGATGGTGAAAAGTCGAGTTTTGAATCGCTTTTCCCTATTGCTAATGCACAAATCGATTAACGGTTCAACGCCACGAATACAATTAAAAATATCGTCAAACAAATCACAAATTGGACCAATATATCGTCGGAACGTTTTTGTATTTTCAATATCCGTGAGTTGTGCATCAAAATTTAAACTATCGACAAACTTATCGATGGTAGCATTGCCACATGATGTAAATTCGACGAGTTTTTGATTTCCAAATATGGTTTGTTGCGTTGATAGTACATGGGTGCATACATTGTCCACATCAAGGCCAACCAAAGTGTTGAAGTAGTCTTTAAATTCTACTCGAAATTGTTCTTGCCCAATTAATGTGTCGGTTTCACTTGAGCCAAATGATTTACCGAGTACCATTAGTACGTGTAAAAATATGATTAACTTCATTTTGTACGATTCACTTGACTTTCAATTACTTAATGATCCGGAATATATTTTTTAAAATTAAAATATGACTGGCACAATATTATATGACCTGTACTGATCTGTTGCATATCGTGGAACGATTAAAATATTTACATTTTGTAATCATAGCCTGAGTTGATAGGGGGCATCCAAATAATTCGTAAAATAAATACAGTGTATTTTGAATGTTGAAAAACAATCACTAAGTCAAGGGTGGTTTCAACTCGTTGATTTCTTGGACTTAAAAGCTCCAAGATACCTAATTAGCAAATAAGATTTGTCTCAAGGCCATGCAAACATTTACTGTGGAGTACATAAGATAGTTAATAATTTAAAAACACTCAGAAGCTGGCCAATTTCTTGGGCTCAGACATGAAAAAACTAAATATTTATTTTTAAAGGTTTAGTAGAAACTAAGTTGCACAACTAAGTGCTTGAAAAGTGCTTGATTAGCAATCAAACTGAGCTGGTAATTGAACATAACGTGAGCGTACCACACTGATACTTAAATATTTTAGATCAGTTCAATTGAGGATGTCTGCTCATATTTTACTATTGTGGATATCTTTTCACAGTTCTCAACGTTTGTGATTTTTGGATGTTTTTTGTTATAGTTTTTGAAAATCTTAAGGTATCTGCATACAAAAAACCGTGACCAAACTTGAAACATTGGGGAACGTCGCATTAATCAAAATGTTTAAAAGTAATGGACCAATGTGACTGCCTTGTAGAGTCCCAGAAGGTATGGTAAATTCGAACGAAGGAACCTGTGAAATATTAACATATTGATAACGAGATGATAGGTGTGTGCAAACCGTTTAATTGGAATAATAACATGTACGAACTCTTTTAACTTTTGAAGAAGAATTTTGTGATTTGAATTTTTTACCGCGGTTTCCAATTATATTGAATATACATCGCTAAAAAAAAAAACTTTAAGTTTATAACTGACAAATTTCTATACTGAGCTTAAATAAGAAGCATTACTGCACGTTCTAATTCTTGAAAAGCTTTGAGTATTTCGTTTGTTATTTAATGAATTCAAAAAATTGGTTTTGACTAACCAAAATTTCCCTTTCAATCTTTAAGATTTTGTAGCGGGTGAGTATATATAAAATACTCATCCGTACATATGATTACAACACAATCACAACACATATTATTTGTAAATATATAATCAACTTGATTATATATATTTACATAATAATAAAACAAAAACACGACTGTCAAAATTGGTCGTCTATTTACATAATGTTGACAGTCAAGCAATTTCGGAGTTGGATTGCAATTGCTGAGTACACCAGTTCATGGTGTGCACCGATAGATGGTGCGATGGCGAAAAATAAATAGTGAAGACAACTAAGAACACTAGATGGTGCGATATGTTATTTATATTAAACAAGAAAAATAAATAATTGAGACTCGGCCATTCCAATTTGAACCAGCGAGAAAATTACATCGTTCGACCATCATCATCAACAACATCATCATCATAAACAACAACAACAACAATATAATTAAAATTCTTAATTATAATTGTTACATCGCATATTGTAAGTTAATAAATACAGTGCGTACAAATAAAATAAATTAAGTTATTATAATTGTTGTATTGCATACAACAATTATATTTATAAATAGTGAATTTTATTTTCCTATCCCAACTTGGGATAACCTACGGAAACATAGCTTGCTATATTTGGTGACCCCGACGTCCGTTTTTACGGCCAATAATTAAACCACGTGGTTTAAATTATCACGCAACGCGCAGCCTTAATTTATTTTTTTTTTTTTTTTTTTGTACATTTGTTTTGTTTTGTTCGACGAAATAGACAACATGTCTATTCATGGTGATGATGACACCAAACTAGAAGTGACCAAGATCTCAGCCACTGGCATTCGTCTCCCAGAATTCTGGATTACTAATCCGGAATCCTGGTTCAAGACGATCGAGATACTGTTCGACGCGAACAAGGTCACGAGCGACAAACAAAAGTTCGCTCAGGCGATCAGTTGTTTGTCTCCTACGCAGGCGGTGATGATCGATGATGTTCTGCAGGAACCTCCTGCAGAAGATAGATACGCACACCTTAAAGCTGTTCTGATCGAGCGAACAACGCTCTCAGACAGAAAGAAATTAGAAGCGCTGCTAGAGAAGACTGAAATGGGCGACCAACGTCCATCGGAAGTCTTACGGCGCATTAAATCACTAGCCACTGGCCGATTTAATGCGACACTTATTACACAACTGTGGATCAGGAAACTACCTGAATTTATTCAGATAGCACTGATCCCACAGCAGGATAAGGAGGCAGACGCATTGTCTATCATAGCCGACCGGCTACACGAGGCAATGCCAACTACACATGTGGTGGGCGCTGTTCACCACGTGTCACGGTCCCGCGAAAGGATGGAGCCTGACCACGTGCCTACTAGACACGATGGGAATACTACAACCTGTAGTACGAGCACCAACGAGCAACTGGCTCGCACGCTCGACAGACTCAATTCCAGACTAGACAGACTAGAACTTCGAGCGTCTAGTCCAGCGACCAACTGGCGAACACGATCACGTACTCCTTCCACTGGAAGGAGGTCGAATTCAAAAATAAGACTAGTCCGCCCGCTACCAGCACGGTGTTATTATCATACAAAATTCGGACACAAAGCCGAATATTGTAAGTTACCATGTGATTTTCCCAAATCACAGGTAAACACAACTGTGAACCACAGGTTCACAAAACAAAAGGCTGTAGTGATGGATAACAATTCCCCAAACTAATAGGTCTATTGGCTTGCGCGGCTGACCATAGACCGAATTACACTAGCCGCCTATTTATAAGGGACAATCAGAACAAACTCACGTTTCTGATTGACACTGGCGCTGATTTATCCGTCATGCCCTATACAACTTGTATTAACCACAAATCCCAAGTCAACACCGACTTAGTTTTGTCAGCCGCCAATGGTACGACTATCAATACCTACGGAAGCAAATTGCTGCAAGTAGATATTGGTCTAAGACGGAACTTTCCGCACGTATTCACGATAGCAAACGTGAATCGTCCTATCATTGGTGCCGACTTTCTTAAGAAATACGGCTTACTAGTCGATCTTAAGAACAGGAAGCTAATTGATCCAGTCACACAACTGTCGATCAATGTGTCACAGACACTAGCGAACACACCTTCGCCCAGGAACTTCCTGATTGACAACGGGTACGGCAAGCTATTAAAGAAGTTTCCTTCTTTAACAGCTCCGCCGAATTACAATTCTCCCGTTAAGCATAATGTAGTACACCACATAGTGACTACAGGACATCTACCGGTGTCCAGACCAAGAAGATTGGATCCGATCCGACACAAAGCGGCTACAACGGAATTCCAACATATGATACAACTAGGTATATGTCGGCCATCGGCATCGCCAGTATCATGTCCACTACACTTGGTTAAAAAGAAGAATCAAGACTGGAGACCATGTGGAGACTACCGCAGGTTGAATATGGTAACGGTACCTGACCGTTATCCTATTCCCCACATCCAGAACTTCTCCATGCACCTACAAGGTTGCAAGATATTCTCGAAGATCGACTTGGTCCGAGCTTATCATCTTATCCCAGTTGCACCTGAGGATATTCACAAGACGGCAATCACTACTCTATTTGGTTTATTCGAGTTTACTCGAATGCCATTTGGACTTCGCAACGCCGCACAGTCGTTCCAACGATTCATCAACGAAATCGTCAAGGATCTCGACTTTGTGTTCGTCTACATTGACGACATACTTGTAGCTTCAACTTCGGAAGAACAACACATGTTTCACCTGGAAACATTGTTTCAGAAACTTTTTGAATACGAGGTGAGCATCAACAGTGCGAAATGCGTTTTCGGCACTAGCTCTCTCGACTTCCTTAGTCACAAAATTACTCCGAATGGTATTCTGCCGTCCACTGAACGAATTAACGCCATTCGGGAATTCCCAGCTCCACAAACAATCCGGCATATACAGCAATTTATCGGCATGATAAATTACTACCACAGGTTTATGCCTAGGATAGCGGAAACCTTAGGTCCTATCCACACTCACTTGGCTACTTTACTAAAGAAGCCCAAGACGCCGAAAAACTTCTTCTGGCCAGACGAATGTCAACAGGCATTCGACAAGCTAAAAACCATTTTAGCAAACATTGTACTATTGGCACATCCAATACATGACGCTAAACTTAGTGTCACAACCGACGCCTCAAGCACAGCTGTAGGCGCCGTGTTGCAACAATGTAACAATGGGGATTGGGAGCCGCTTGGTTTCTTTTCGAAGAAACTTTCGAATGCTGAGACAAAATATTCCGCATTCGATAGAGAGCTACTAGCTATCTACCAAGCAATTAAACATTTTCGATACTATGTCGAAGGTCGAGATTTTACAGTCTACACCGACCACAAACCGCTCACTCGAGCGATTCAATCCAAGGCTGAGCGCAACCCGCGACAAACTCGCCACTTGGATTTTGTGTCTCAGTTTACGACTGACATACAACACATCCAAGGCAAGGATAACGTGGTAGCCGATACACTGTCTCGAGCATCAAACCACGAAACTTCATCTGTCGAGACTCACTTCGACATGAAGCAAATTGCAACATCGCAAGAAACCGACACGGAACTTCAGGATATACTTTCTGGTTCCGCAAAACGATCTAATTCCACTTGGAAATTAGAACGCATTAAATTAGCTGACTTAGCTATTTACTGCGAAATCTCAACGGGCAACAACCGCCCGTATATCGCAGAACCACTGCGACGAAACATATTTAATGCACTGCATAATATATCGCATCCAAGCATCCGAGCCACTCGGAAGTTAATATCTACTAGATATTTCTGGCCCAGTATGAATAAGGACGTGGCCCACTGGGCGCAATCCTGTTTGTCCTGCCAAAGATGCAAAGTCACAAGACATACTAAATCCCAACATGGGCATTTCAGCGTTCCACCGGGACGTTTTGAACATATCCATTTAGATATAGTGGGACCACTTCCACCTTCTAATGGATACACATATCTACTCACCTGTGTCGATCGTTTCACACGATGGCCAGAAGCGTACTGCATACGAGACATCACTGCAGTTACGATTGCCCGAACATTTGTTGAGAACTACATCTCCAGATTCGGAGTACCGGTTAACATCACGACCGATCAAGGTGCACAGTTTGAATCCAAACTGTTTGGTGAGCTAACTAAGCTACTTGGTTCCAACCGGATCCGAACCACCTCGTACCATCCTCAATCAAACGGTATGGTTGAGCGTTTTCATCGCCAGCTGAAAACATCACTAAAATCCCGATGTAACACTGTTCATTGGAGCTCCGAGATACCCATAGTACTACTAGGTATCCGAGCTACTGTAAAAGAGGATCTCAAATGTTCCCCAGCTGAGCTTGTCTACGGACAAACACTGAAGCTGCCTGGCGAATTCTTTGTAGATAACCCTATTTTACCTCTCAGTACAACTGACACTATGATCGAACAACTACGATCATGTATGAGCAACCTAGTGCCCAAAAACACTCGTGTATCCAAGCAAACGGACATACATGTCCCAAAATCACTAGACACTAGTGATTTTGTGTTTGTTAGAGTAGACAAAGTGCGCACAGGTTTGACACCGCCATACGATGGCCCATACAAGGTTATTCGACGTTTACGGAAACATTTCGTACTTGACGTCAAAAACAAACATCAATCTATCAGCATTGATAGATTAAAACCGGCATTCGGAATTCTTTCTTTCGCTGAGAAACTTTCTCCAACAAGAAAACTCCGAACAGTCCGCATACAAGTGTGAAACTTTCACATGTTAAACAACTTCCTAAATAAGACACTGTCAGTAATAGGAAATGAAGCAAACAATTGCTAGAACAATACAAACCTCGGTTGTAACTATCTCTAGTTCCCGTGTGCAACCACGGTCGAGATAAGCTTTATCTCCCGTGGGCCGCTAAACCATAGCCTGAGTAACAGCATATATTATGTCGAAAACTGCAGCAATAGCGACTATGAATATCGACAAAGATGATTTGCTAACGCTGACCGAAATAAGGCAAAAGACGCTACTAGCTAGCATTAATGCAGCTACTTCGGCAGCACCAGAACAACCACCACAGGTGGCAAAGGTGACAAAAATTCCAGCACCGCGTAGTTTGCCGAAGGGCAGGATATTTAAAAAACGAGCTCACGTTTCATCAGAAACGTAAACTGAGCATACACCGTCGACACGTCCAACTAGGACGGTAGCAACCCAAACATTGGGATCAAAAACATCAAAAAGTAGCTTCCACCACAGGGGGATGCTTACTCGGGGCGAAGTCATGTAGCGGGTGAGTATATATAAAATACTCATCCGTACATATGATTACAACACAATCACAACACATATTATTTGTAAATATATAATCAACTTGATTATATATATTTACATAATAATAAAACAAAAACACGACTGTCAAAATTGGTCGTCTATTTACATAATGTTGACAGTCAAGCAATTTCGGAGTTGGATTGCAATTGCTGAGTACACCAGTTCATGGTGTGCACCGATAGATGGTGCGATGGCGAAAAATAAATAGTGAAGACAACTAAGAACACTAGATGGTGCGATATGTTATTTATATTAAACAAGAAAAATAAATAATTGAGACTCGGCCATTCCAATTTGAACCAGCGAGAAAATTACATCGTTCGACCATCATCATCAACAACATCATCATCATAAACAACAACAACAACAATATAATTAAAATTCTTAATTATAATTGTTACATCGCATATTGTAAGTTAATAAATACAGTGCGTACAAATAAAATAAATTAAGTTATTATAATTGTTGTATTGCATACAACAATTATATTTATAAATAGTGAATTTTATTTTCCTATCCCAACTTGGGATAACCTACGGAAACATAGCTTGCTATAATTTAAATTTAATAAAGGATTAAAATATGGAATTTGAACTCTTTGCATAAAGCTCTGTATTTATCCTAGTCGTTATTGAAAGTTCTAGACTTACGGTTAACAAGTTTTTGCACAAATCGAAATTGGCCAAAATCCCCAAAAAAATCATCATGAATAGCCCATCAAAACTGTTAAATTTCTGCTCAAATTAAAATTGGCCAAAATCCCGAAAAATCATGATGGTTAGCCCATTAAAACTGTTAAATTTCTTCACAAATCAAAATTTGCGAAAATCCCAAAAATCATGAAGGTTAGCCCACAAAAACTGTTAAATTTCTGCATAAATCAAAATTGGCTAAAACCCCAAAAAATCATCATGGTTACCCATCAAAACTGTTATACTTCTGCATTAATCGAAATTGGAATCTTCATTGTCAACCATGACCTAAATGCCAAAAAGTTGTTCGAGTAGAATCTGAATTAACCGGGATTGCAAATTTTGGAATAAGACCATTGCAAAGTTCCAATTAGCGGGTGCATCGACTTTAAACGATTACAAAACAATGCAATTACACAGTTCAATGAATGCTCCTCGGAAGCGGTTTAGTTGGCCAAATTTCGCAAGTAGACGAAATGCCAAAATTTCGTTGGCAATTTTAATTGTTTGTATGATAATATTGATAAGAAATTGTAATATTGATAAGAAAATTGGTACCTGACCTCGACAAAAGAAACTGGTTAGTTTATGCTTAATGATCAAACTTATATAGGTTTTTCAGATTAAATCAAACCAAATGCAACGAAACTTTTTACAAAATTAACAGGAACCTTTTTCTAATGAAACGAAACCATTTCCAAATTAAATGAAAATTTTCAATTGTAATGAAACCTTTTATATTAACTTGATTGCCTTTCTATTTAACACTTAGATTTATTAAGGATATGCTAAGACTGTGTCTGAAACCCATGATTAATATTTGTGAATACTAATTTTTGACATTTACTTGATAAAATCGAAGACAACCACATTATCACAGTTAGTTGCTATGACAATTTTTGACAAATACCAAAAGCCAAATTCATCGCATAGCACACTCGGATATTCAAAAAAATATATAAAATTTACTACTTAGTTTTGTAATAGTACCATTCAAAGCCACGTAAGAAAAATTTGAACTTTTTTGTTGTTATGACAACAAATAAGGCGGGGAAATATTTCAATCAATTTTTATATTATTCCGACAGCGTAATAAAAAATTGAGAATGTCGGGGAATATTTTTCAAATAAATGACAAACATTTTATTCACAAATATTTATCATGGGTTTCGGACACAGTCTAAGTGTAATAAATAATAATTTAAATATTTCCAATTTAAAAATTAAAATTCAACAAATTTTATTTTTATTTCGTATTAGAAATTGGATTACAAAATAATACTCAGTGCTCTCCAATTTTGCAACTATAGTTTCTTAATGAATTCGCAAAATCTGCTTGAATTTCAGGTAGAGTTGGAAATTATTTTGTAATGGATAATGCCCCAATGCGTTAATCCTGCGATCAAGGTACAATATTTTGTTAACAAAACAAGAATAATTCGACCAGATGTCATTCTTTTCGAATAAGCGTATCTTTGGTAGAATTTAAATAAAAAAACGATTTCGTATATGCACTATAAATTAAAATTATCGCACAATGTAGATAGCGGTTAAAACCATTGTTTTCTTTGCATAACAATGCAAAACAATAAAAATATAATTTACACTTCAATTTTGAACATCAAACATACGACTGAAATAATTTTATACACGCGTCAAAATTTATTTTGAATTTTTTGGTTGTTTTTTAATAAACAAAAACAGAAAGACATTTACATTGCAAACTTGTAAATATACCAAAAAAATATAGCGCCTCTGGTGACAAGTATTGCAATTAGAGGCAGACCGTCATAATTGTTGCAAAACTGAAAATAAGTATTTTTTAGTTAGTTGGCTTACTTTTGTGAGCGCGTGATCACAAAGGTTCGTTGGGTTAACTATTTGCAATAGTAAACGTAGCATCATGTTCATACAACCATCTTTAAAATCCCAGTGGTCACTTAGTTAATAAAAAATTACGAAAAAAAAAAACGAATCGTATGTACTTGTAATTATGTTGTGTAATAGATTACACACAACACATCAAGGGTTCATCCCAATCATGTATTCCCTAATGTGTTTAAAACGATTTTCAACAAATCGATGCATGTACATGTATATATGCCAATTAATTAATGCTGTTCTATTATCTTTACATAAAAGCAAATTTATCTATCGGTAAATCTAATTTATTATCAAATCCGTGTACTAATATTTACTGTACATAAGTTTTTTGTTGATTGGTTAGTTCATCGTCTTATCTACTATGTACATGTACTATTGTGCATATCCATTATATGTATCCTTAGAAATTATTAGAGATGTAGTTTGGGGTTTCGGTGTACACGCTACCGGTAAATAATTACACAGTATCGATAAATATTTATGGGCTATACATTATATATATATATATATATATATAAGTCCTTTCACCTCTCTCGTCCTTATATGGTGCATCCCAGTCCGAATAACTTTTAAACTATCGGTTCATATTTTCTACACCAATTGAAGTTATAGGCGTGGGCCCATCAAACTAAAAATTTTTACTTAATCGTAACGATTACCTTCACTGTAGTCAATCGATTCAGCCCAAGAAATATTAGTTACGGTTTAAAGCTGTAGATAATGTCACCCAAGTCATAAACCGTAGCATGTTCACGCTATATACTTACTGTACCAATGAATTTTTGATTCCCTCATGTTCGCCATGTTACCATGGCACTCGGTAAAATCGTATGATCTTAAACTTTAAAAAGATTTTTCGTCTTAATTAAGTGTCTTACATGATCCACATGGTAAGTCGACAGGTGAAGAAACCCTTTTTGTTATGGGCTTTCGAAGTCCGTCGTTCTTGCCCATTTCTTTCGCTAAGTATGCAAGTAACACGTTTCCCAATGCTCAATTTAAGTTTTTGTCTACAGTTCGGTGTTCTATCGGTCGTCTTCTATAAAGGCCGTTTTCTATCTATGTGCTCTTCTAACTCTCGAAGTTCATTATTTTTCTCCATAATCACTTTAAAGGCAGCAATATCGGTCAAGAGTGTAAATTTCAGCCCGGGTCGATAAACCCGGAATTTTCGTAAAGCTAGGACTATCGCAAAAATTTCCAACTCATAACTATATACAGTGCTTTTCCTCACATTTCGTTTTTTTGTAGCTTAATGCAGGATGGCATTTAAAGTCTTCACTTGGCCTCTGTAATAGGATGTCCCCAAGCTCAATTTTGCAAGAATCTTTGTGTAGTTCAGTCTCTGCTACTCTGATTAAAGGATAAGTATTTGCTTATTAATCAACGCCCGTTTAAACCGTTCAAACGAGTCCTTATGCATTAACTATTTCGGTTTAATATTTAAACTTTAAAAAATCCAGATGAACAAACTCAGAAATTTTTAAAATCTAAATATAATGTTTAAAACTGATTCTCTGTTTTAGTCTGGGTTATAAACGTTTCAATTTCAAACCAAAAATGTCTGTAAAATAGTATCTATTGGTTTAAAAAGAAAACCTGTTCGGTTTAAATTAAACAGGGTTGGTTAAAATATAAACTCGATATAGTTTCTAATCAAATAAAAAAAGTTTTTTTTTATTTAAAATAAAAGTCAGTAATTTCCTGATCTGGCCAGTTAGGTATTTGTTTTTGTTGAACAGCTCTATCATTCCTGTATTTGACCTCCATATTGAATTTGGTGTGCTACCTAATTGACTAATAAATAAGAAATATAAACATTGAAAAGAGATGAAATTTGCTTCGGTTTATTTAGTTCGGTTTCGATCGATCTCATGACCAAATTTAACCCACAATTATATGTGAAATTGTGGGTTAAATTTGATATACAAATTAAAACATTTGCTCTTTCATCAGAATAAGACTGTAGCGATCATACTACAAAAATGCATTTAAAATAAAATTTTTTTTATTTTGACAATGTTTACATAAGTTTCCTTAATGGCAAGTAAGGTTCTTAGCCTAAACTTTATCATCTATTATTTATTCATAAATATTTTAATATTACATCTAATGTTTTAAGTTCAAAAATGTATTTTTTTTTTATATATAAAAATATTTAATTGGTTAATATTTACATAAATTTTCTTAGTTAAGCTTCTTAGCCTAAACTTTATCATCTATGGTATAATAATGTATGGTTCATACTAGCTTTTTATACTTTGTATGATCACGTTGTTCTAGTGAATTATAAGAAAAAATGCAAATTTCGTTTATTACACTTTCGATGTGTTCAATTTTTTAATATGAAAAAGTTTACTTAACTCTTATGTTTTTTTTGAGTTGAGAACCATTATGGACAATTTTAAATCTTTTATGTTTTAAATTAATATTTAAGAGAAAATTTTGGATTTTTTAAACCTTTTATGTTTAAATTTAGTATGACCAAATATATAATCTTTTTGTACTTAAAATCAAAAAGATTTATTTCAAGTGTTTTTGTTTTTATTCTAGATCAAAACTTTTCATGTTTAAAATTAATGCTTTGTAGTTTTAAATAAGTTTTAAACTTTTTGAAGCTTAAGAATTAGGATTGAATTGTTTTATTATTCTATAAAACTATTGTGGTTTAAAAAAATGTTTTAGCTGATCAATTGGATCGTCTAATAATAGCACAGAAAACTTGCCTCTCATAGTCACTTGCCGCTTCAGCTCGTCCTTTTTGTTCAAGGCTTAGTGATTCTTTAAAACAATTTTGTCCCATAAAAAAACTAATCACGTGCTCTCATTTTACAATCGGGAAATTTACTTAGCCGTTGAAGGTACACAAGGAATTCTCTACATCATTAATTGAATATCAACGGCCGTTATCTAAAACTGAATGCATATTTGAGTTCTTGAAGTCCATTGAAATTGCCGAGACAATTTCATTGGATTCTTTATATATATATATATATATATATATATATTTTTATATATATATATAAGAATATATATATATATATATATATATATATATATATATATATATATATATATATATATATATATATATATATATATATATATATTTCACTGGTGAAGTTGTAAGTACACAATTGCCGTGAGTATTAAGCAGCTTGATTAACAGCAAAACAAATTCAGCAAAACATAATTTTTCTGGCAGTCATAGCTTAAGCTGATTTCTTTGTGTCGATGGCTAACCTTTTTCTCTCGTAATCCAGCTCCAACAAGATTTTTCTTTTATGATAGTAGGTCTTCGTATATTTTAAGATAAGGTTATCTTGTTAGTCGTTTTATAAAAAACAAAATGCTGAATGTCCCTTCTAGTCAAGCTGGAGCAATCAAATTTGTTTGTCATGAATAAAGATTACTTTCGGCAAGAGAAGCTGGCTTGAAAATGAGTAGTACCTTGCATTTAGCCAGTTGAGCAAGAGAGCTTTGTTAATACAAAGAGATTGAAATTTCGATTCAAACTTAGGCATCTATCGAAAATTGGGTGGTTTTTTGGATTTTTTTCTCAGTGTGGAAATGAATTGGAGTCAGTTGGAGTTCAAAAGTATTCAATGTATTTTATTCGAGTGGAATTAAATCGAGTACAGACGCAAATCGATACAATGCATTGTGGTAAAGAATATTTTACGTTTTGTTCTTCGGCGCGTAAATGAACAACGATGATTCCATATTTTCATATTTATCCCGCACACTATCAACGATTGACCTGGCGATTTGTCCATCGTCATATAGCAAACGCTAAGCGAACGGGGAACTGAATGCGTTTTAAGTCGAACGGACTGTCAGTTGGAATCCGAGAAATTTTCGGAATTAGAACTTCCACTCCTTTGAATACCGATTTGGGTTTGAACTATCTTCATTCTTGTGCTTCGCTGCCGAAATTGCTCGTTCGCTGAGCCAACCGTGATTCTTATAATTTCAGCGCATGTCTAGAAACACTTTTGTGATAAGCTCTTCCATCGACGTCGTTAACATGTAAAAATTCGAGGAAAACGAAATCAATCTGGTCCAAAGATCAACAGTTTGACGAAAATCACCGGCCAGCAGAATCAGCATAAAATTGATGATTTTGCAATTTTAATGCAGAATATGCTGTCCGGTTAAAGTCCAGCACTGTGACTGTAATTCCGATGATGCAAAAGCTAACGCTATTTGAGATCTCGAGCGAATTGTGGCCAAAAACAATGAAATCAGAAAGGTTTTACCTGTTCCACCGGGAGCATCGAGGAAGAATATTCCGCCGTTTTCTTCATCAACTGCCTTCATCAATGCATCGTACACGTTCTTTTGTTCATTGAATCATAGACGGACACTTGCTCTCGTCTTCGATCATGACCAAAGCTTCGTTGCGTATCTCGTCGTTCATTTCAAGCTCATAATTTGATGTTGCAGTTCGAACTTGATGCAAAATATCGTCAGACATTTCGTCCATGTATTAGTTTACAATTCCAATGAGTTCGATGGATGACACATCTCAATGATGATCGCAAACAATGTACGTGCCATTGAATTTTTAAAGTAGAGGGCAATTTTGAATATGATTAGTACAATCGTTCAACATTATCGAAAAGTGAAAGGTATGATTTAATTTGATAAACGCACTTGTCAAGCATCAATAAATGTCTGGAAACATTTATCGAAATCATAGAAATCACACCGAACGTCATATGATTGTAATAATGGTACCGTTTATAGATGCAATGCACTCAATTCGAACATCATAAAATTGTGAATTAATACTCAAATTACCAATTTAATAGCAGTAAGAAAAATAACACGTTCGCACAATCGAAAATGACAATGCGAAACGGACAGCTGTAAAATTACACAACGCTTAAATCAAACAACGCTTAAATCTACTTGGTTGTGACATTAATGATCATACCTCAGCGCCATCTCTTATTTATCTCGTTAACAGAATATTTCAAAGAAAAAAAAATTAAATTTTCTTTAAAATTAATTATTTTCGTGATTGTTTCATCACCTAGTCGATCTTGAGGTGTTTCACTTTTACGAAAGATAAATTATAGCATGAGATTAAAGATTATCGGGGACACAGCATCTACTGGCCGTACCCCAGAGCTAATTGTATAAATTCTTTATAGCTTTTTTTTCAACTTTGACACAACATTGTAACTGCATTTCTGTAATTTGGTAATACGCATATATTTTTTGGGTATTCCCAGGCATCACTAAGGAAATCATAGGATTTCCCGATAGAATGAGTCATAAGCTTGCTGGAAATTCAAGAACACTTGATAGAATTAGGTGTATTCAGACAAAATCAGCCTTGTTAGTCACCTAGTGTTTCCTTCGCCAGGTATGTGATTCTTTCTAATATTGTTTCCAATAGTTATTTCTAATATTTCTTTCCAACAGTTTGTATGCTGTGCCCAGGAGAGCTATCCCGCGATAGTTTACACATTTTAATCGATCAGCTGTTTAAGCATAAGGCCACATTCTTTTCTATGCACATCTCCGCAGTGTATATTTGACAAATTTCAAATACAGCATTTGACACTAATTGTTGGACATTAAGTAAATCATAAAAATGCTCCTTTCCAGTAGTTCATGGTCCCGTAAATTATAGTCTACTAGAATTCTAAAGATATCATCCCCGTTTGTATGCATTATATAAGTTGTGTCGCAATCATACCACTTGATTACGAAATGAAAATAATTTAATCGTGCCAAATTTTGCAACAGATCGCAGTAAAGGTCATTTAATCTTTTGCCAAATATAATAAATAAAAAAGAAAGTTTCGTATCATTAAATCATTGAACGTCAAGCAAATCGTACGAAATGAAGTTCGTCATATTTTTAAACGTACTAATTGTACTCGGTACAACGTTCGGCTCAAGTGAAATAAACCCGTTACTTGTTCAAGATCAGTTTCGTAGAGAAATTAAGGAATACTTTGTCCATGTGGTTGGCCGTAATTGGAACAGAGAATGTGCACTAGAGTTATCACCGGAACAAGACGCATTTGGAAATCAAAAATTTGACGATTTTGTATCATGTGGCAATGCTACCATCGATAAGTTTGTCGATAGTTTAAATTTTGATGCACAACTGGCCGATATTGAAAATAGAAAAACGTTACAAAGGTATATTGGTCCCATGTGCAATGTTTTTGATGATTTTTTCGAATGTGTCCGCGGCGTTGAACCGTTACTGGATTTGTGCATTAGAAATTCCGATAGGCCATACAAAAATCGACTTTTTAAAATCGTTCCACTAGTTCAGCGAACAGTTTGTTTGAAAAATGGAGGCTTGTTAGCTGATTTGTTTGAGCATCCCGATGGACTTCGATGTATCGAACACACATTTAATGGGACAGGCCCTAGTTATTTCGATGAAATATTTATTGACGCAGATGTTGAGGAAATTTTTGGTTCAACCGAATTGTGCAGGTAAATTAAAATTAAAAAAAAAAAAAAATCCTTGGTCGCAACGACAACTTTTCTATTTTACATTTTCGTTTTTCTTTAGAAAATTCAACAATTTTCGTTTGGAGGTTTATCAAAAAGTAGGTGAGTGTTCACCAAGCATCTTGGACAATATAGTTAAAGAGATGATAGGCTATTTATGTGAGGGGTCACAATGTAAACGTTTTATTACGGATTTAGAATGCTTTTAATGTGTTTATACTGTAATACTCTTAAAAATAAACTGTTATATTGTAAAAGGAAGTTATAAAAATTAAAATTCGGTACGATTGATGCTCAAGTGTTGGATTGTTCTTAATTTGAATCCTGTAGTATGATTTTATATGGTTCTTCCTTAAGACGTAGCTAGTGGTACCCCAATGTAAGCCTTACTTGGTAATATGCGATAGGATGTACCCAGTCTAGCGAGTCCATCGGCTTTAATATTCTCCGTTATGGTGAAATGCCCTGGAACCCACGTAAGATGAATGTTGAACTGTTCAGCCATCTTATTAAGAGATAAGAGGCAGTTCCGGGTTACTTTTGACGTGAAAAAGCCTGATTGTAGGACCTTAATTGCAGCCGGACTGCCCGTAAAAATGCCAATATCCCTTACAGATATTACATTATACTTCATCGAATCTATGTCCTCCTTAATTGCAAAGAGCTCTGCCTGAAAAACACTACAGTGATCAATTCCTCGCAGAAAACCCCACATTAATTCCTCGCAGAAAACCCCACAGCTAGCTTTGCCATCCATCCTCGAGCCATCCGTGAAAAAATTGATCGCATCGCGCTTCATAATTGCTTCACTCGCTCAGTCCTCTCTGAAGGGAATATCAGTTATAAATTTAGCCTCGAGATAGGATAACGGGATGGTGTATTCGATTGATTTGGGAATTCCTTTATTATTTAGAAAAGATGAGTGCCCCGTAGAATTGCAAGTCCACAGGAAAATTGATATGAGCCTAGGAGCTGAACAAGCAACCATCTGTTTAGCTAAAATATCAAGAGGTATAAGATGAAAGAGAATCTCCAAAGTTCAATTAAATGCCATCCTTTCCCAATGGCATTTCTACAGGAGTATAGCAGTTCAGTAGCTTTCTTTAGTCTTTCCAAAATATTAGGCTTCCAATTTAGTTTTTTGTTCAGAATAAGACCCAAGAATTTTACTTTATCAGTGATTTTCAAACCAACTCCGTTAAGAGTGGGTGGGTCAAAAAAGGAAAGTTTATACTTCCTGGAAAAAATAATCACTTCAGTTTTAAGTGGATTAACATTAAGACCGCACATCTTGGTCCATTTGATAAAAACATTAAGGACATTCTGCATGAGAACTCTCAGGGTACTTGAATATTTACCGAAAATACCAATTGCAACGTCTTCCGCATAAGCAACCATTTTAAAGCCCTCCCTCTCCAGGTTTAGTAACAAGCCGTTTATGACCAAGTTCCAAAGAAGGAGGGATAATACACCTCCTTAGGGGTACCTCTACACACAAATCTACGGACGGATGCTTCGTCAAAATTAGCCAAAATGACTCTACTCCTAAGTATCTGATGAATCTAGGAACCTAGTGATACATCCACTCCCAAATCTGAGGGAGCCTGCGTAATCGCCTCAGATTTGACAATGTTAAAGGCACTTTATATATCACAAAAAGTAACCAGGAAGAATTCCTTATGGTCCAGCGAATTCTCGATAGGACATATGAGAGAGTGTAGTGCCGATCCCACCGATTTCCCTGCATGCTGAGATGCTGAAAACTTAACCGGCTCAATCGAGCTTCTAATATAAGCTTCTAATAGTTTCTCTAGAATTTTTAATAAATAAGCAGATAAGCTAATTGACCTAAGGTCTTTCGGATCGCAGTGAGAGCCCGCCTTAGGTATGACAATGGACCATTCAGTGTATTTTTTGGAATGTGACATAGTTCCAGGCTACTTTTGAAGATCACCTCAAACCACGTCCCCGTTAAATCAGAGGTCTGTTGAATGTCGGCTGGAATAATGCCATCCGGACTTGCTGACTTAAACGGCTTAAAACTGTTTGCTGACCACAGGATGTTCATCCTGCTGACAATATTCCCAGCGAACCCACAAGCTATATTCGCCCTTGGCAGAACAACCGGAGACTCGGAACAGCCTGAAAAATGCGCTTCCAGTAGAAGATCCAAAGATTCCGCTCCCGTTGTAGTCTACATACCATCCGGTCGTTGAAGATATCTTCGAACGGCAGGATAGTGGATAACACCTTACGTCACCTAGCTGCCTCAGAAGACCCCTGTATATTTTTACAGAATTGTCTACAGGGTTTGCTTTTGGCATTCCTTAATTTATATTTATAAGGTTTTAGGACTTCCTTATATGAGTCCCAGTCCACGTCATGCATAGTTCTCTTCGCAATTTTGATTCCGGATGCATTGATTGTAGTTCCTAGAACCATTGCAGTAGGCGATACTTACTCTTAGGCCTGCTAACCTACCTGCTGTGAGGACACGAAGCTGAAATAGCTTCATTGAAAGCATTAGACATCCTATCAACCAGGACATCTAATTCCTGTGTAGATTTGGGAGATTCAGGGAACTATATAGTTCTAAAGGTATCCCAGTTGGTTTTCCTCTTGTTTCTAAAAGTGGGAGTCGTAGAGTACTTTATGTCTACTCCATATTGCAGATAGGAATGAACAGAAAAGGAGTGTTCATTAAACACCTTCATCAGACACCTTCCAATTTATTAACTTATTTGACAAGAAGTTTGAGACAAGCGTAATGTCCAGAATTTCCTATCTATTGTTAGTAATAAAAGTAGGACATTTATAGCCTATGTTACAGATAGATAGATTAGTACCAAGAACATAGGAAAGGGATCCACGCACGAGCTCTCGGCCTGCTTGATATGTTCTCCACAGCAGTGACTTCAAGTCTGGTTTCAGGGCAGACTTCCCATAGGCTACAAATGTCCATTTTTTTATAGGCCAAGAGACCTCTGGTTGACACAGCCTGTCATCTTGACATGGTTCCTGTACCAACCACCACCGCAGCAAGATGGGCAACTCCAGGGTTCCCCCGCATAATATTGAGGAAGGAAGTGGATAAAGCCCTTTCCACCTTCGTCCATTCAGCTGGAGCGATACTCCCATCGTACTGTGCCGCATCAATAACAGCTACGACAAGAGGGTCCTTGAAAACCTTGCTAAAAGATCTACTTGTAGTTGCCTGCAATTTAGACCTTTTAACGTCCTTAGGAGATTCTTCCTGAGATCTCTGTCGTTTAAGCATGGAGCTCTCAGTAGAACCTCCCAGCATAGGCTGCATAGAACCCGTAGCGCTTTTAGCCCACTCCAGTGTGGCAATGTCTTTGCCAGTTCTACTGGCTGACGGATTAGCCTCGGACTTTTTTAGGGCTCTTCATGGTTTTCTCCTCGCAAAACAAGGATAATTCTAAATACATCTGGAGGACACCAGGTATCTAGAGGCTCCATTTGAGACTGAGCTATTTGAAAGAGCCTTCAGCCAATTTGATTATCAGCACGGGTCACGTAACACCTTAATCCGGCCCTTATTTTATAGAGCTAACACTCACATCTAATATTTGGCCGACCGAGCTCGTTGCCCAGGTGGTACGTCGTGGAGGTATATTAGACACAATTGGTGGACTCTAA
Organism: Tipula confusa; assembly: GCA_963556175.1. Classification (NCBI taxonomy): domain Eukaryota; kingdom Metazoa; phylum Arthropoda; class Insecta; order Diptera; family Tipulidae; genus Tipula; species Tipula confusa. The sequence goes on from OY744476.1 coordinate 218,723,409, forward strand.
CATAGTTGCAACGATGAAAAACATGTCAAAACAAGTTGACACGCTCCACTGCCTACCCTATTGAGCCGCACCCACCACCCATGTAAAGGATATGTAAAGGAGTGAATTGCTGATTGGTCTATCTGTAGCCAGCAAATAGAGTAAGATAGAGGGAGAAAAGAACTATATTGGAATGGATAATCATAACACAACCATCTTCTGGAAATTAATCGTAATAATTTGCTACGATGTGGCTGACATGTATCGGACAAATTATAGCGGGACTGATTAACTTACGATTGCAGAGATTAAAGATGTTTTTTGTGGATGCTCTACAAAATCTTTAAAATAAAAATTTGTATCTTAGAGCATGACCATCGGTATTATTGTCAAACTACTCGTCATTTTGATAGTGCGTTGGAAAACTTGCTGGTTCTATCTAAAAGAAATTTTGGTAAAACACATTTGCATTTCCGATTTCGTTGGGACACAACCGAACATACCATTGGCCATACCATTCCATTAAAAGAAATGGATTTAAAGTGAAGATTTAGTTTGCATTAAGTTTAGTTATAGCTAGTAGTGTTGCCGGTTAGACGATTAGTTTGTTCAGAGCCTTAAACCTCTTTTCTCAAATTACTGAAATGGATCTCAGAGACTTGTGGCTTAAACAGGACGGCGAAACCTGCCACACAGCCAACGAACAAATGGAATTGTTGAAGACGAAATTTTAATGGATCTTGTGCTGAAGTGGCCACCCTACATATTTTATTATTAATTTCAACTTTTAAATCTTAGAAAGCTACAATGCCAGACACTTATTTTACAACCATCTTATACATGACAAATTTATATTCATAATAGTTTTCCAATCAACATTATCTTGTCAAACAATCTAAATTATTAACGTAATTTTGGCATTTTGTCAGCTTGCAAAAATGGCTAAATAATGGTTTAGCCAATATAAAGGCATCCGATGAGCATTCATCGAATTGTGTAAATGCATTAGATTGTATTCGTTTGTAGTCGATGCACTCGCTTGCCATATTAGTATGTTCTGAAAAAATTAATTGTTGCACTTCATTCGAGTCAAGCGCATTGTACATTTGGCTGACACACTTCACCCCATCACTGTGTTGCAAGAGTTCTAGTAGTTGTGTTCCGTTTTTTAAACATGCAGATTCAATAATTATTGGTACAAGAGCGAGTATACCATGCGACATGACTTTTTCCTTTTCGCTCATGCACAACTGTAACGTTGGTTCAAAATCACGATAACATTTCATGCCATCGCTAAGAACGGTACACATTTGGAGTAAATATTTATTCGCTTTGGTTAGGTCACGAAAATCGGTTTGAACTATATCGTCGCCTAATGCATCGAATAGTTTGTCTATAGTGTTGTTGAGGCAAAGACCAAATTCTTCAATTTTTCCCTAAAAAATAGTTTATATAAATTAAATTACTGGCCCATCCCTCAACTTATAATGGCCTACCTCAAGAAGAGCTTTTTCTTCTGATGTAATTGTTGCATTGCAATGATCCACATGACTAATTCCTATCATTGCAATCACGGTAAATTTAGCTTCTAGTCGTATTTCTTCTTTTACACTGAGGTCATGATCGGCAATCGAGTATCCAATCATGCCAAACATTATTAGAACAATATAAAATGTTACCTTCATTGCAAGACTGTGTATTAACGAATCACTAGGTTGTTACTAGTCTACTTGTACTAAAGCGAATGATTGACTAAAGACGAATAATTGCTTTGCTTTGAGTGACAGTCAAGTTTAAATAGTGATGGCTAAAACAATTAAAATGATAACTAAGCGCATGACAGAGACAACAACTTTTAAGATACAATTAATTTAATCCTACACAGAAACGCTAAAATTAATTTTATTTTTTTTGTTTCCGCTGATTACAAATAGTAAGTCAAATATAGTTCAACCTAGGTTAAGCCTAAGTTATCTTTTACTATCATTATACTATACATATAGGTAATAATCAAATATATATATATATATATATATATATATATATATATATATATATATATATATATATATATATAAATCTGCAGTTTTTGCATGTGTACTAAAGTAATTAACTCTGTTGCATTATTGATGGCTCGAAAATCGATTTTTGAACGATCAACTTGAGCACTTGATCGTGGTTGGCCAAAGCAATATTCTATCAATCTGAGGGCTTTATTACGACTTAACGATCACTAAATAGTACAACTGGAAAATTACTATTTCTGTGCTTACAATAATAGTTTGATTGCAATTAAGCAATACTTTTAAACATATGACCTTGATAACCTTGACTCGGCTTAACTCTTAACAATTTAGAGAAAGGGGAATTCCAAGTAAATATAAAAAAAGGAATAAAAACATAGGATCCTAAAATAACAAAATCGGTTGAGGCTAAAGAAAGGTAAGGATACTATCATTCTTGAAAAGGTGCAAGGAACCAGAAAGTTCTAAACATTTAGAGCTTGTAAAACAAAAAAAAACTTTAAAGCTCTAATATTTGCCTGAATAATTAAGAATCAAAAATTTCCAAAATGGATTTTGGAAATTTTCAATTTGTTCAAAAATTCCATTTTTTTATTGCGATAATCATCATGACTTTCCTCGATTTTCAATTTGATTGATTGATTGATTGATGATTCTGTGAAACCAAGCGCTTGTCCCATAGCCTTTTAACATTTAACAAACGGAAGGATAGGAGGAATTTTGATATATTTATATTTCTATAAATATATTTGCATGTATTATAGAAACGACCTGGGTTCAGACACCTCATGATCATTACGGCACAATTCTATTCTACTTTGTGGTGTAAAATAAGCATAGTGGTGTCAGTAATGACAGAACTGGTCCAGTTTCCCGGAAGCCAATATTCAAACTACTGTTCCTTAAATTTCCTTAAAAATAAATGTTATTAATGGACTAATTTCTCTAAGCCATAGAATGCAATAAATTAAATTATTTTATACCTAAAAATTATAAATATTTAATCCATAATATAATAACACCATAATATAATTTCTACAAGCCGTATACTGTAATAAATTGGATTAGTTTTTGCCTGCAATTTCTACAATTGACATATTGGACATAAAACTGTAAAAGTAATATAAATTATATTTTAAAATAATTGATTAAACATTAGAAATCAATTGAATTAACCGTTTTATGACCAATACGTCATGTAATCACCAAAAATCTAATTTATATACACTTTATTTGACATAAAACTTTAAAATTAATATAAATTAGATTTTAACAAAATTAATTGAATATTACAAATCAATTGAATTAACCGTTTTATGACCAATTCTTCATGTAATCACCAAAAATCTAATTTATATACACTTTATTTGACACAAAACTTTAAAATTAATATAAATTAGATTTTAAAATAATTGATTAAACATTACAAATAAATTGAATTAACCGTTTTATGATCAATACGTCATGTAATCGCCAAAATTCTAATTTATATACACTTTATTTGACATAAAACTTTAAAATTAATATTAATTAGATTTTAACCAAATTGATTGAATAATACAAATCAATTGAATTAACCGTTTTATGACCAATACGTCATGTAATCACCAAAAATCTAATTTATATACACTTTATTTGACACAAAACTTTAAAATTAATATTAATTAGATTTAAAAATAATTGATTAAACATTACAAATCAATTGAATTAACCGTTTTATGACCAATACGTCATGTAATCACCAAAAATCTAATTTATATACACTTTATTTGACACAAAACTTTAAAATTAATATTAATTAGATTTAAAAATAATTGATTAAACATTACAAATCAATTGAATTAACCGTTTTATGACCAATACGTCATGTAATCACCAAAAATCTAATTTATATACACTTTATTTGACATAAAACTTTAAAATTAATATAAATTAGATTTTAACAAAATTAATTGAATATTACAAATCAATTGAATTAACCGTTTTATGACCAATTCTTCATGTAATCACCAAAAATCTAATTTATATACACTTTATTTGACATAAAACTTTAAAATTAATATAAATTAGATTTTAACAAAATTGATTGAATATTTCAAATCAATTGAATTAACCGTTTTATGACCAATATTGGTCTAATCATCTTGACTTTTTTGGGAAATTTTTGATTTGGACAAAAATTTCGCAGTTTAAATGGACTAACCATCAATATTTTACCGAATTTTAGAAATTTTCAGTTTTTGCTGAAATTTTATTGCTTTAATGGGCTAACCATAATGACTTTCCTCGATTATGGAAAATTTTCGATTTGTGTAGAAATTTCGCAGGTTACTTGGACTAACCATAAATATTTTGTTGGATTTTGGAAATTTTCGATTTGTGCGTTAATTTAATTGTTTCATTGGGCTAACCAGCATAATTTTTATAGAGTTAGACATTTATTATATCTACAAAAGCTACACAGCTTAATGACTAATCAGCTGAATTTTTCAGTTACGTCATACCATTGGTCAGATTGGTAACAGTTTAAAAGGCTTACAGTTACAGCATAGACATTTGAAGAGAGATACGTTCGCAAAATGAGCAACGATTTGGTGGTATCGCAGATTGAAGGAGCCACTTTCTTATCATACAACTCTCGTATACCAACAGAGCCACTTGATCACAAATCCAGTATTATTTTTAGAAACAATTTTTACACATCATGCTATCAATACTTACGTCATCTAAAATATTTGAAAAAGTCCAAAAAAAAAAAAAAAAAAATTTAAAATTGCACAAAGGTCACGAATCAGACGTCTTATCAAAATTTAAAAATAAATTTCGGCACAAAATTCATTCGTTGCTAGTACAAGATGACGATAAGACAGATGATCGAAATGAAAAATTTCGTTGTGTACATAATTTTCGCACTCGTTGGATGTGCATCGTGTGAGTACAGTGAACCGGTACAAATATTAGCCGTATCGAAAAAACACGAATTGGGTAACGAACTAAAAAATTTTGCGGTTGAATTTTTAAACACCGATTTACAATATTTGTGTCGTCCGGATTTAAGTGCTGCTGATACACGTACGATTGGGGTGAGTAACGAAAAAACTTTTTTTTTTGATGCTGCGTTGAAAATCTTTAAAACAAAAGCTCTTATCTTATTTTATAATATGCGTAGTTGTTTATTCGCAGCTTTCAAAAATGTTTTAATTCGACCATCGATTCGTTTATTAATCAAATTGATGACTATGATTTCGGTAATTATGATCGGTATTCGACATTCGAAAGAGTCGTACTAGCATCATGCGCCCTGTATGATAATGCGTTCTCGTGTTTGGAAAAATTTTCGCCCGCCATCGATTTATGTATTGCGCCGGAATATTTACACGTTAAAGCGAAATTATTTAGTATCGCTCCGTTACTTCATAACGCCATGTGCAAGGATAATGGGAGAGATTTGGTTCTACTGTTGCAGCATCATAAAGATTTAGGCTGCGTTGAGCGTGCCACCGAGAAACATCATTTTACCCAACTTATTGAAACGGTGCTGGCGAGTAACGAGGAGGAGATATTTAGCACAGAGGCTACATGTCGGTTAGTATAATGAGAATATAACCGGTAATCAGGACCATCTAATATTTTTTTTTTATGTGTTGTATATAGTGAGCTGCATCAAGCTGGTGAGAATGTTGGCATTTCGCTAGGACAGTGTTCAGATGAAATAAGTGAAATTGTTAAAAGATTGATGTTCAATTTATGTGACAGTACAATTTGTAATCAAGTGCTGAGACAGCATAGATGTATTTTTTAAGTTAATCGCCATCATTATTAATCTGCACAAGTATATATAGTCCGTTAACGGCTTAATCATTCGTCATCACATTTATAGATGTATAGTCCTAAAAATATAAAATTGTCATTATATCCATCTTGGCCATAGTATTTTAATTGTAGATCAAAACCTCAATTTATTTGTGAATTTTTCAGTCATTGATGTGTGGTTTGGTAGCCTATGCCCTAATAAAAGAGCGCTAGAACATTTTGTACATTTTCTCTCACAGCTTGCTTTGGAATGTTCTTATTATCATTTTCTCAACTAAGCTTTTGCACTGGTGATCATTATTCCTACAGTAAATATTACAGGGCCAAAAAAAGCGTTGGTTAATGTGTCTGGATATGAGATTGGATGCTTAATCGTACGTATCAAGGACAACGGCGCTTTAATTCATTCACTTTCTTACTATTTCTGTAGCATTGGCCTTATACTGGTAGGTACCCAGAACTTTTGTCATAAACGCGATAATAGTAAGGATGGTCCAGCATGCTAATTATCGTCATGTTTGTCATGCAGAAGTAATGAGGAAATTGGAGACTTGAAGTGGAAGATAATGGAGTGTTCGTGTAGTATATGGAGCAAAGCTGTCCTGCAGCCTACCACCAACTCTCATTATGCCGTTTAATTCTATGAAAATATTTAATAATTTTAGGATGCTACCCTTCTTCACTTCTCCGTTTGTTTGTAGTACAACTAGGTAGGTCCTTGTAGTGGTACTTTCACTGTTCATTGTAAGAAATTTTATGTAGACTGTGGAAGAACTCTTTTCGTTGCAGGTAAACGCAACTGATTCGAGATTAGATGAATCTCTAATCGCTGGTTCTCCGTTCGAGATTAGTGTTGATCACTGATTGAGTTAGCCAATTTTTGGCATTTTTATATGCAGCTACGCGGGCCTATAGGGTAATTGTCCAATCAATCTAACACTATCTTGGAGTCCATCCAAGTATGTATGCGGTAGTCCCATTAGATCGGATTTTCCGATGGACTACCTTGATCAGGTTGGACAAAAGAATAGTAGCGCATATTTAAGCGTTTGGTGTTTAATTGGTATGCAATGAGTGACTTTAAAATAAATAGCTACGGCATAAGCCACTCCAGTCGCTAAATCATCAAGTGGCAAGTCCACCATGCAATTTTTCTCTTAGAAGGGAGCGGATCGTCCCAATCTAGTTTATCAGCGCAAAGCATCTGCATAAATATCCATGTGTTCATGACCACAGGAGCTTTCTACCCCAAAAGGTTAAAAATTCAACTGGATCCGTTAGATTCGAGGTGAATATAAATTTATCACTTTGTGTATTGCAACTTATACCTAAAACCTTGATGGCGATAATAGCTTCTGGATTTCAATCTTTAGTTGTTTTAGTTGATTTTTTTTCCTGAGCTGGAAACCATGGTTGCCGTGTATGAAAGCCACATTTGCTTACATCTGCGTACGCCTTGATAGTATTGGCTGCTTCCAGATATGATGTTTGCAGGGCTTCTGCTTGTTTATTTGACCGCTTTAAAGGCCAAAAAAGATGAAAATGCTAAATCACAAGTTACGGTAATCAATTTAAGGTGAAGGATCTATTCTCCAGACAATTTTTTGGTAAATAGTATCTTCTGACGACATGACAGCTTGTCGATAAATTTTTTGGACCTCCTGAGAGAAAACGAATTTATGCTTTTGAAATCGTAGAATGACTGTAGATAAGCAGGACTGCACAATCGGGCCGACAGCCAAATATTTGTTGACGGATGCGCCTAAACTTGCCTTCGCAGAGAAGCTTCCGGAATTTCCTTAGGCTTTCCTTGATATTATTTAGACGGGCACATCGGCTGTTCTTTGCTTAGATGTAGGTCGATTTGAACCGATGTCGTTCGATCTCTCAGAAACTATCCTTTTCCAGAAATGTATTTTCGGTTTGATGGTAGTGGTTGCTAAACCCTATATAAATGATCTAGACTCTCCTAAACTACTTACGGATCCACGATCAATTCACCTTTTTATTCGCCAATGTTCCATGTATGATTCCGTAATAAAGCTCTTTTGTGGGCCACAGTTTAATAGGATCCGATACAGAGTAAGCTCTCCGGAATGGTTCCTTACATTTTTAAGTAGTGTGGGAAGTATTGAGTTAGCAGAGAGGTTCTGAGAGCAGCGCAAAAGTGTATTCTATGGTGATGTAGTTTTGCTCGTTTGCGGTTGATGGATTATAAAAAGTTTTTCTCATTATGAAGTAGGGAATGAGGTTCGCTTCCACATTTCTGCACATTTCTGGATGGGCATTTGAAAATAGGATGACCACTGGTAAGGCAATTATAACAGCCGTGCGACTAAGGTGGAGTATTTTCACTGAGGGCAATGTGTCATTTAACTTCTGATTTGAAATCGGTGGGTTTGGAAGGCACCTGAAATGATTCAAGTGCATCAAAGTGATGTGCGAGAAATTTAAAAAGTAAGAAAAGTCCAGATTATCTATATCTGGCGCGGTTTCGTCCCATAGTTCTTTGGATTTCTTATTCTGCCGAGGTAACTCCAAACAACACAAGCGGAATCTCTTTGGGGACCATCTGAAGAGGATAACAGGTTGATGATGAATATTACGTGCAAAGACTTAAATTTTGCATGTCCTTTAAAGCGTTTTCAGCTATCGTAAATTTTTGAGGATCAAGACGTCTAGGTTTGCATAATGGCAGTTGCTTTCTGGGTGATCTCAGAAAATCCATTTAGGATTGATCCATATAGTCTCCGATATTACAAAATTGAGGCGATGGCGACCTAATGGACGAAACAGTTCCTGTAGTAGTTATGGTTATTATATAGGCTCGATCATGCGAAATGGGTGTCGATTTTAACGGTAGTAGTCTAGATCCATATGTTTTTATCGGATAACTATTTCCAGCTGTTAGCTGAAAGTATTGGTATTTTATTAGATTTTTAAGTGAAGAGGCAGGTATAGCGCATTGGATGATTTGCAAAACAACATCAAGAGTTTAATCTTGAGATATTTTTTTATGAGTTCACTCAACACAATCAGACCACTATTTTGGTGGATTTTATTAACTTTTCGTTCGTAACCGTAAACTTGTGGGTTTACTTTTCCCAATGAATATTTTATAGCAGTATTTATATTGATGTCGGGAGCTTTTGATTTAGGTATCAGTCATAGCAATCGAACAAAAAGAAAAAGGCCCAAAATCTAAAGACAAAGAAAAAAGTGTTTTGGGACTTAGGAAACATCCAACAATAACTGTCCCCTCTGCTTATAATGTCCTGTATAATACAATTCAACATATCCTCAATAAATCAATCAGTTTCCTTGTTCCTATATATTATATAATATTTCAATATTGCATAATTGTTTACCGGTAAATCATAACCTCAAACCACGTCACTGCATAGATTTTTAACAATTGGACCAATCAACACATAATTTATTTAGTAAATTTTACAACATAAATCAGATAATAAATTAGATAAGTCGATAAATGGGAAAATCATTTTGTTTCCAATGTTTTCAAAAAATATTTATGGGAAAAATTTTATCACGGCAATATTTTGAGTAAGATTAATGTGTGGGTGTGTGTGTGTTTTTTTGTGTGATTGATGGGGCAATTTATTGCTTCCCATCATAGTTCCGCATGCAAAACTAAAATGTTGCATATATATTGTAATACAATTTTTGCAGTGGCAGATTGGGATACTTACAACTGTATGATTGTTAAATTTTTATTGGTTATATTAACAAAGGACTTGATTCACAATCAAATAATTTTTAGACTAGAAAATTAATAGACGCCTTTTCTTGTCAAAATAAAATAATTATTACATTTAGGGTCATGGGTCACCAAAATTAAAATTTTCTAAACACAAAACTAAAATCTTTTTTAATGTGGGAAGAACATCCTATAGTTAAACTAATTCAATTTGAAAAGAAAATATAACTTTGTTGTTTTATGGTTCAGTTGGTAATTAGAACATTTACATTGATTTAAGCTCTTTTCACTTGAATTTAGCTCAAACATTAAAAGATACACCCTCAACAACCCTTTTCACCTCACCTTCGGTTCATTAAAAGTATGGGTGTAATATTCAAATTTGGTCTCATTTACCAGCATTAAACCAAACTCAGAGGTTTTATACATATTTTGCTTTTATCCAAAGCATTAGGAACGATTTTTTATTTCTGTTTGGTTAAATTGCAAGGCATGATTTAAATGCTGAAGAAATTATAGATATCTTTTTCCACGAGGCAGATAGTTATTAGCTCACTGACATGGAAGCCACGTTTAAAAACTTCACAATACTTGACGTATTACACGGGTGTGGCTAACAACGCCTTGGCTAATGTTTTGGTACAAAAATTGTTTATTGAAATGTTTACATATTTTAATGCAGTATTTATACTGATGACTAGAGCTTTTGATTGAGGTATCATTCATCACAATCGGGCCACTATTACGCGTTGTATTGAAGATACAATCAAATCCGTAAACTTGTAAAGGCTACCCCCTTTGCTAATTTTTTGATACAAAACCTAGTTTTTTATTTAAATTGAGTCTCTAATACACTTAAATCAACGACTTTAAATGGCACTTGCCTTTATTGCACGTTTACAAGGAACTTCACTGCTGTAACTCTGCTTACCGTATGGCATTTCTCGTGTCATTGTAATAAACTTTATCGTTTGTACACGGCCGATGCACATCGATGCGTATCGATTTCAACAAACCCATGCAGTTTATCATTTATGACCTCACCGATGTTTGGATGTTATCACGTAGCATACCTACGGTCGTGCAGACGACAGGGCCCACCCATAGGCTTTTTAATTCTGTTCTAAACCAATAAACCGGTAGTGGTACTTGTAGATTTATTATAGATGTACCAATGGTGCCCAAATTTCAACGTCATAAAATGTAACTTATTAAAACTTTATTTATGTAAAACTGTTGAAAAGAAATTCATTAGAAAAGTCTTGGCCACAGACATTGAGGAAAATAAGAAATGTTGAAATAGATGACATTACCCAAATGAATACAACGATAAAGAAGAGACAAACAGTTGTTGGGTTGGAAACCATTTCCTGTTAAGATTCTAGTAATGTCAAAAATTTAGACATCATCCTAGAAATTGTAGAACGAACCATTAAGACAATTGATCGATCAAAAAGAAGTCAAGTGCAGATGGTGCAAATCGTGACTGAACGACTAAGTATCATCAATTTAGCGGCCAAAACTGATTCGAACTTTTTGATTTATTCGACAAAACGACAAATTTGTGACGTTTACCATACGAAAAATTCAATTACGTGTGGCAAAAATGATTAAAACACGATCGTGATACTGTACAAAATCAAAAATTTATTTTACAAATATTTTGAACAACCTCATTAGGAGCATTGCAGATCATGCAAAAAACGATCACAATGAGTCCCGATGCAGAAAAATTCTAACATATCCTTCACCATTTCCAATACGGGCAATGAACATTCACTTAATAATAAATATACTTGTTTGAGTACCGTATTGAATCCTTGACACACGTTTTCATCGCCAAACAATTCGTTCGTATTACTTTCAAAAAGGTCAACTAGCCCTACATCCATCAATGTAAATGTCACGTTATTGAAACATTTGATACCATCTTCATGTTCAACGATATCTGCAACTAGATCACCATTCCGTAGACAAACTGTTTGTTGTATCAACGGTACAATTTTGAAAACTTTATTTTTGAATACTTGTTCACGTGGAATTAGGCACAAATCGATCGCGGGGCTTATAATCGCAATACATCTAAACATATCATCCAATACTTCGCACACGGGGGCAGCATACTTTCGAACTACTTGACTTATGTTATCGGATTTACTAAAATTTAAATCGTCATCGAGCTTATCGACGAATATATCTATGGTTGCATTAGCACATTCTACGAATTCTTGTATTGCTTGCTAAAAATATGATACACAATTTCAGTATACAAAAAGCACTTGGCCATTTTACAATTATGTTCATACATTACCAAACACAATTTGTTCAGGTGATATTCCCCGTGGACAAAACGATTCCATACCAATTCCATTATAATGTTCTAGTTGTTGTTTAAGTTCCACGCGAAATTGTTCTTTACCACTTAGCAACTTATAACTGTTTTCTTTGGACGAATCGGTGCACACTCCTGCTACTAGCACCGCGATGCACGTTGTAATTAATATAAAATTCATGGTGAAATGATACTGCAGAAACTCTCGGTGCATGTTTTATAGTATTTTGGCTTAAAATTATGAAATCCCACCGTCTATGGTCGGGGGGCAATTACATAACTTAATTAACTAACTTTTTAATACTGTGTGCTTACGCAAAGCTGTTTTGGACTTAAGCTATCTTGGACTTAAGTCAATGATTCGGATTGTTGATAAAGTACAAGGGCAGCAATGGTGGTAAAATCATTTATGATTATTTTTATGAAATATGAGTCGACCTTTTGGTATTCAAAATTTTGCAGTCTTGCGCAACTTAAAATAAATTTGCGTCGATTACCTCTTATCAAAGCAAAAACATTTAAATCGAACTGTGTGACTTGTTAAGTAATATTGATATTGAGTCAAAATATTGGTCGTCAAAACATTTATCACGGTTTCAAAGGGGACCAAAATGGCTAACTAAATCCAACATTAAGAAAGGAAAGTTGCTGCATAATCCACTCACAAGAATACCTCTTGCATCCTGGTCCTGATGAATTAGTAAGAGTGGTGTTAAAACACAACCTAGAAGACAATAGTAAAATAATCCCACTGTCCAATTGAACAAGGTCAACCGGTAGAGGCAGTGTAAGCCATCTGGTAATAACCAGATTTGCTGGGTAGAGGTAGTAGCTATAAAATGGACCGTAGTAATCTATTATAACATGACCTGGTATCGGGAAGAATAAAGGCCTTTCAGCAAACGCAACTGGAATATCGTAAAGTTTGTATTAATTTATCCAGCTTCTCAAAAGACTCAACTTCCTACTCAACTCATTTCCCAAACCAACATCCATATCCACCTGAATAAGGCATCAATACAAGAAGAACACTTTTAGCTTAGCCTAATGAACATTTTTACAGAAATCGATCTGCATTCTCATCGACAACAAACTTACCCAGAACCCAAACTCACCCTCCAACTCAGAATTTACAGACACTTATAAATAAATAGAATCTCACAACCCACATTCAACCAGGTACAAACTCCTTTTTATCATCAATTCTCAACAAAAACTCCAACAGTAGAAATCTTTCCCGCAATGAAGTAAAGATCTTGTCCTACAATGCAGGAAACCCATCGAATTCTGAGACACCTCGTCCCTCGACAAAAACTCAGAGACACAAAAGCTTATTAGATTTTAATACATCACAACACAAACGAGATCCTGGAAAAAGGTACTGGTTTGTTATTATTTAAAGAGCCATCTCCTTATTCAATATCCACTGAATTTCAATAGTGACTCGTGTTGAGGTTTGACTTGTTCTGCAATCGGTTGCCTACCTTAAAGGCGAATAGGGGAAGATCAAAAACTCGAAAATCATATACTCGGGGTGGCATACACCAATACTTAAATAGTCAAAGCAACGCTTAGTTGCTAGTTTATTCAAAATTTCGCATCGATTGGTTTATAATCTTAGCTGTCTGATGATATCGCACAGTTCGGTCATAGGTGAATGTTAATTCTTGTGCTTTTCTTGGGGATTAAAATTAAAACAAAGAAAATAGCGACGCCATCTTTAATACATGACGTTCGAATAGAAACATAAAGAAATACCATATGGCTAATAGTGCAATGCAAGAAGTGCCAAGCACATAATAATTTACAGAAATATTGCAATAGAGAGCCAATATCTAGTGAACTCTATTGAAACATCCCAAATATTTTTAACAAAGGATTCCGCCATTTACTTTGGACAATTATGTAATTGTTGGGTGAGGTTAATAGATATATAAAATAGAACGATCTTGTACAAAATCAAAAATTTATTTTGCAAATTATTCACAACCTCATTAGTAGCATTGCAGATCATGCACAAAACGATCACAATGAGTCCCGTCGCAGAAAAATCCTAACATATCTTTTACTATTTCCAATACGGGCAATGAACATTCACCTAATAGTAAATAAACTTGTCGGAGTAGCATATTGAATCCTTGACACACTTTTTCATCGCCAAACAATTCGTTCGTATTACTTTCAAAAAGTTCAATTAGCCCAAAATCTACCATTGTGTCCGTCACGTTCATGAAACATTTCATACCATCGTCATGTTCAACGATGTCTGCAATTAGGTCACCATTCCGTAGACAAATTGTTTGTTGTATCAACGGTACAATTTTGAAAACCTTATTTTTGAATACTTGTTCACGTGGATTAAGGCACAAATCGATCGCTGGGCTTATAATCGCAATACATCTAAACATATCATCCAATACTTCGCACACAGGGGCAGCATACTTTCGAACTACTTGACTTATGTTATCGGATTTAACAAAATTTAAATCGTCATCGAGCTTATCGACGAATATATCTATGGTTGCATTGGCACATTCTACGAATTCTTGTATTGCTTGCTAAAAATATGATACACAATTTCAGTATACAAAAAGCACTTGGCCATTTTACAATTATGTTCATACATTACCAAACACAATTTGTTCAGGTGATATTCCCCGTGGACAAAACGATTCCATACCAACTCCATTATAACGTTCTAGTAGGTGTTTAAGTTCAAAGCGTATTTCTTCTTTTGCACTTAGCAACTCGTGACTGGTTTCACCGGACGACTTGGAGCACACTCCTGCCACTAGCACCGCAATGCACGTTGTAATTAATAAAAAATTCATGGTGAAATGATACTGCAGAAACTCTCGGTGCATGTTTTATAGCAGTTTTGCGTACAAAATGAAATCCCACCGTCTGTGGTCGGGGAGCAATTACATAACTTAATTAACTAACTTTTTAATACTGTGTGCTTACGTAAAGCTGTTTTGGATTTAACCTAGCTTGGACTTAAGTCAATAAATCGGATTGTTAATAGAGGCCAGCAATGGCGGTAAAATCATTTATGGTTATTTTTATGAAATATGAGTCGACCTTTTGGTATTCAAAATTTTGCAGTCTTGCGCAACTTAAAATAAATTTGCGTCGATTGCCTCTTATCAAAGCAAAAACATTTAAATCGAACTGTGTGACTTGTTAAATAATAGTGATATGGAGCTAAGTAACTGCTCGATTTTGCCTAATTGCCTAATTAAAAACAAGAAATTGTAATTAAAATCAATTAAAAAAATTCAGTTTACTTTTAATTAAAGATTACAGATTTTTTTAATTAAGTAGGAATTTAAAGGTTCCTGAACATCAACCGTTCCTGAAAGCCACGTATCTCTTTCGCTCCACATAACATCACCACAATTCCATGATGATTGACAACAAAACAAGTGTCAAGTGAACCCTTGTTCCATAGTTCCCAAAAAGTGGAGGCTGAACCTTATTCAAGCTGAACAACCAAGAGCAACCGTGCTTGCGAAAACGTGGCCTCAAGATAAGAATTTCATTAAATTCCGTCATAACACTCACAAGTACGACAGAACTCTAACCAACCAAAACACGAATAGTAAAATACATATTCGCAAATCACTTGAAAATAAACCACCCACTCTTGATGCAAAGAGGGCATCAATGTTCGAAATTAATGATCAGAGAGGCACACAATCCAACGTTTCCTGTAGGATATTTGGCAATAATGGCCAAATTGGGGCAAAAATACTGGACATTGCACACGAAGAATTCCTTCCGGCACCAATTCCTTCCACACAATTGCACAAAATGTGCTTTATTTAAAAAGTAAACCTCCTAACAATCGATAGGTATATTACTACCAGAACGAGTACTGCCATCGTCTCCATTTACAAACGGCCTAGTTGATTTTGTTGAGCCAATCAATTTAAGAGTGCTGCAATAAAACTTGCAAAGGATACATTGCCATTTTTATATGCATTGCAACAAAGGAATTGCATCTTGCACTGATTAGTGGTTTAACAGTTGACGCTTTCCTGGCTGCCTTTAAGCGGTTCATATCCCCAAGAGGATTTTGTCTTTTTGGAAAAGATGGTTGTCAAAATATTTATCACAGTTTCAAAGATGTCCAGAATGGCTAACTAAACATATAATAATATAATAATATAATAATATAATAATATAATAATATAATAATATAATAATATAATAATATAATAATATAATAATATAATAATATAATAATATAATAATATAATAATATAATAATATAATAATATAATAATATAATAATATAATAATATAATAATATAATAATATAATAATATAATAATATAATAATATAATAATATAATAATATAATAATATAATAATATAATAATATAATAATATAATAATATAATAATATAATAATATAATAATATAATAATATAATAATATAATAATATAATAATATAATAATATAATAATATAATAATATAATAATATAATAATATAATAATATAATAATATAATAATATAATAATATAATAATATAATAATATAATAATATAATAATATAATAATATAATAATATAATAATATAATAATATAATAATATAATAATATAATAATATAATAATATAATAATATAATAATATAATAATATAATAATATAATAATATAATAATATAATAATATAATAATATAATAATATAATAATATAATAATATAATAATATAATAATATAATAATATAATAATATAATAATATAATAATATAATAATATAATAATATAATAATATAATAATATAATAATATAATAATATAATAATATAATAATATAATAATATAATAATATAATAGAATAATAATATAATAATATAATAATATAATAATATAATAATATAATAATATAATAATATAATAATATAATAATATAATAATATAATAATATAATAATATAATAATATAATAATATAATAATATAATAATATAATAATATAATAATATAATAATATAATAATATAATAATATAATAATATAATAATATAATAATATAATAATATAATAATATAATAATATAATAATATAATAATATAATAATATAATAATATAATAATATAATAATATAATAATATAATAATATAATAATATAATAATATAATAATATAATAATATAATAATATAATAATATAATAATATAATAATATAATAATATAATAATATAATAATATAATAATATAATAATATAATAATATAATAATATAATAATATAATAATATAATAATATAATAATATAATAATATAATAATATAATAATATAATAATATAATAATATAATAATATAATAATATAATAATATAATAATATAATAATATAATAATATAATAATATAATAATATAATAATATAATAATATAATAATATAATAATATAATAATATAATAATATAATAATATAATAATATAATAATATAATAATATAATAATATAATAATATAATAATATAATAATATAATAATATAATAATATAATAATATAATAATATAATAATATAATAATATAATAATATAATAATATAATAATATAATAATATAATAATATAATAATATAATAATATAATAATATAATAATATAATAATATAATAATATAATAATATAATAATATAATAATATAATAATATAATAATATAATAATATAATAATATAATAATATAATAATATAATAATATAATAATATAATAATATAATAATATAATAATATAATAATATAATAATATAATAATATAATAATATAATAATATAATAATATAATAATATAATAATATAATAATATAATAATATAATAATATAATAATATAATAATATAATAATATAATAATATAATAATATAATAATATAATAATTCGAAAAAATTATTTAACACCGAAATTAAATGAAACAACCGTTGAACAGACACAGAATTACTTTTAATATGTTAATAAAATGATCATTGATCAAATTAATTATTTCATTTAAATTATAGTTATAAGAACCTGGAGCAAATTAAACAAGATGTGATTACCATAGCAAAAACATTTTTATTCAACAATTTATTTCGGTTACACCGCCATTTTTATTAAAATTAAAATTTCAGCATTTTTTGGCCAATCATATAGTAAACAAATTGTATAGTACTAGTAGCACTTTAGCTCAGATACATAACGTTCACATTGAGTATGATCGCAGAAAAAGCCCAACATGTCCTTCACCTTTTCAAAAATTGGTTTTGCACATTGTCCCACATATAAGTAGAATTGATTGACGACATCGTGAAAACGTTGACAGACTTCCTTATCACCAAACAACTCCGTTGCCTCACTTTTAAATAGATTAATAATATCTATATGTCGCATTTGGATGATTGTGGTTTCTATGCACTCCATGCCACCTTCAAGCTCAGCGAGTTCCGCAATTAAGTCACCGTTACGTAAACATATGGTTTGCTGCATCAATGGTACAATAACAAAAAATTAATTTTTAAATATTTTTTCATCATCTTCCAAACATAAATCGGGGGCCGAACTAAAACCACCGACACATTTAAAAAAATCATCGAACACTTCACATACGGGTCGAGCTATTAGTCGAATTGCTTGGCCAGGATTTTGAATACCGTTAAAATTTACGTCATCATCAAATTTATCAAAGAATTTATCAAAAGTGGCATTAGTACATTCGAGAAATTTTTCGAATTGTTCCTAAAAATTTTACAAAAATTATTATACGTCAGATGAAAATAATAAGCACATGTCGGTGACATACATTACCAAATTGATAATTTTCTGGTGAAAGTTGACGTGGACAAACCGATGCAAAACCATCTGATTCAGAACGTTCTAATTTTCGTCTTAGAGTATTACCAAATCTTTCTTTTGAAGTAAGAGCTTGGTAGGTGTCATCGTCTGTAGACCAAGAGGCACATACTCCGGCTATTGCGAGCGTAGTATATATTGTAATTAAAAAAAATTTCATGATTAAATGATGATGAACAAATGGTTGGAACACTTTTTATGACAATCTTTATTTGCTATCTATCGACCTTTTGAGTTTTTTGCGAATACTGTGTGACCTTGAACAAATAAAAAAATTTAAAACAAAATAAAATTCTACTGATAAAACGAAATCGTTTAATATTTTGACAATAATTTTTAAAGGGTGCCCGATAACGGTTAAGGGTGCCCGATAACATTGGTTTGTCAGCCTCGAATGCAGCTTAAATACTGCGATAAAATATTTGTATATTTTAATATCAATAAAATTTTCGTGTAATTCAATGACGTATTTTGAAAGTGTTAATTGTTTACAGACATTTTAGAATTGAAAATGATTCGAATGATACCTCAATATAAGGCTCTGGTCATCAGCATAATTTCTGCTAAAAAATATATAAACATTTCAACAAATAGTTTTTTTGCCAAAAAATTAGCAAATGGGTTAGCCTTTGCATATTTACGAATTTGATCGTATTTTGAATATAATAGGTATTAAGTTTGATACCAACGGGAAGTTTATCTCCAGCGAAATTATATGCCCTTTTTCCGAATAAACCATAGTTGGTTGTTGGTGTTTAAGAGCCATATTCATTCTTATTCAATATTCACTGTATATCATAGTAGTGACTCGTGTAGAGGTTTGACTTGTAGTCCCATTGGGTGCCTCCCTAAGAGGCAGATAGAGGAAAGACTCGGAGTTCAATGACTCGGAAATCAAATACTCGGGGTGGCATACACTAAAAGCTAAATAATTAAAAGAAATTTTAGTTGCTAGTTTATGCGACCTCCAAATTTCGCGTCAATTCGTTCATAAACGTAGCTTCCCTATGATATCGCATAGTTCAGTCATAGGAGATTGTTAATCCTCGTCCAACTCTTGGTATTATAACGAAAGTCAAGAAAATTAAAAGAGATACTGGATTTATGGATGAAATTCCTTGGAAAGTAATCTGCTCAGATTTGTCCTGTAAATGAAAATTTATCTTCTACATGTATAAACTGCAAAGAACATCATCATGTATATTATAAAATGTCAGTAGGAATATTTTTGGCTAATACATTAGATCTAAATCTAGTGAAACATCTCAAATATTTTTAACAAAGGATTCTTCCATTTACTTTCCAAAATTGTTTAAATGTTGGTTGAGGTTAATACATATATAAAATATGATGATATTGCACAAATTCAAAAATTTATTTTACAAATTTTTCACAACCACATTAGTAGCATTGTAGATCATGCACAAAACGATCACAATGAGTCTCGTCGCAGAAAAATCCTAACATATCCTTTACCATATCCAATACGGGCAATGAACATGCACCTAATAATAAATAAACTTGTCGGAGTAGCATATTGAATCCTTGACACACTTTTTCATCGCCAAACAAGTCATCCGAATTACTGCGAAAAATTTCAATAAGCCCAACATCCACCATTGTGTCCGTCACGTTCTTTAAACATTTAATACCATCTTCATGTTCAACAATGTCTGCAACTAGGGCACCATTTCGTAGACAAACTGTTTGTTGTATCAACGGTACAATTTTGAAAATTTTATTTTTGAAAATTTGTTCACGTGGATTAAAGCACAAATCGATTGCGGGGCTTATAATGGCAGCACATCTAAACATATCATCAAATACTTCGCACAAAGGCGTAGAATACTGTCGAATCACTTGACTTAAATTATCGGATCTACGAAAACTTGCGTTGTCATCGAGCTTATCAACGAATATATCTATGGTTGCATTGCCACATACTACGAAATCTTGTATTAATTGCTAAAAATATGATACACAATTTCAGTACACAAAACTTGGCCATTATAGAAATACGTTCATACATTACCAAACTCAATTTGTTCAGGTGTCAATCCCCGTGGACAAAACAATCCGATACCATTTCTATTATAACGTTCTAATTCTCGTTTAAGGTCAACACGTATTTGTTCTTTTCCACTTAGCAGCTCGTAACTGTTTTCACCAGACGAATTGGAGCACACTCCTGCCACTAGCACCGCGATGCACGTTATTAATAAAAAATTCATGGTGAAATGATATTACAGAAACTCTCGATGAATGTTTTATAGCAGTTTTGCTTACAATTACGAAATCCCACCGTCTGTGGTCGGGGAGCAGTTACATAACTTAATTAACTAACTTTTTAATACTGTGTGCTGACGCAAAGCTGTTTTGTACTTAAGCCAATGAACTTAGTTTTTGATAAAGTACAAGAGCAGCAATGGCGGTAAAAATCGTTTATGATTATTTTTATGACCTTTTGGTATTCAAAATTATGCAATCTTGCATAACTCAAAATAAATTTGCGTCGATAACAACTTATCAAAACAAAAACATTCAACTCGAACTGTGTGACTTGTTAAGTAATGTTGATACGAAGCTAAGTAATTGTTCAATTTTGGACAACCGTCTTACAACTGTTGTCTTGAATTCGAAAGCTCTCGAAAAGTATGAACACAACCATTTTACTTCTCTATTTTCTAAAACTTGACTTGGTACGCGAAACGTGCTGTCATTAGAGAAAACCAGACCTGTTTGATACTATAGCCATCAAAGAATATCGTTTGGAACACGTTTGTTTCCAAGAACCTCGATGGCCAAAAAGTGAAGACAACGTGTCTAAGACAGGGCATTGCTTTACCATGGAGATGAATTTAGCACTCTTGGTGTTCGACTTCTTCTAGATCCCGACGAAAAAGTTAGTTTTGGATTTCACAGTTTATTCAATGGTTATATATGAGTAAGCTACGTCACATATGCGACTATCTAACCTGTCGGCCATTTGTGTTTACGTGACCACTAATGCTAGAGCTGCCAAAAATTGGACTGAGTTATGCCAAAATAAATAGGTCTGTAATCCCGATATGATCCACTGCCCAATATTGGGGAAAGAATGAAGAACTTTGAAATTGCACATGATATTCGTTTCTAATAAAAATATGTACTTTGAAAAATAGACACACCCGACAAAACGCCGAAGACGTTCCAAAGTCAACGCATGTAAAATATCCGCACTCATGGCGTCCTTAAATTTCTTCCAAAATTTGTTTGAGTTATTTGGAAAGCACATTGTCAATATAAATTCAAATAAAGCACGAATTTGACGAGGGGTAGTATCGAGAACAGCATCGGTAAAAGTCGAATCCCAATAAGAATCTCCTTCTAATAATTGTAATGCGTGACATACATCATAATTTGTGACATATATTTGAACGTTGTCTGTTTTTAAATATTCAAATGATGTTTCTTTTGGAACATTAATTATTTGGATACCCAGGGTATAGTCTGCCTAATATATTCGTAAAAAAAAGCTTGAATATTCGGTGAGGGGTTGTCTTTTTTACGGAGTTCCCAAGTTTTAACGTGATAACGTTTTTAAACTCAGAACTAAGGCTAGCATGTTCAGAAAATCGAATGAAATTTGTCCTTAAATCGACTTTATTTGCATGGAGACTACTCATTAAGTATAAGGTATTACTTCATTCTAAATATATCATTGCGTAGGTTCATTTTTAATCTCGATGCATCATTCTTTGTATTTGCACATTGTGGTCAAACAGGAGGCGGCACACCGCGAACTTCTGATTAGAGCGATTTACCGTGATAGCGAGAAATTGCATTAATTGATCGAACCAATTTTGGTGTCAAAATTTGAGTAAAGAACAGTGCGATTTAATTAAATTAAAATTAAAATAATTAATATCCACATTAATTATAATTATGAAAAAAAAAACATAATTTTTAAATTATACAGTCTGAATGTCTCTCTAATTGCCTAATTATTGCAATTATTTGTTTTCAAATGAAAGTTGGTATCACAATAATGCATACATTGAGGCGAATTACATAAAAATATGTGTGAAATGAAACAATATAAAGTAGTACATATTAATAGTAATATATGTCACTTTACATCTTGAGTGTAGTTTCACTGAAATACAAGAAACGTTCTCTATGGCGCTCTTTATAACTATGACAGAAGTAGCCAATTTAAAAATTTAAAAAAAAAAAAAAAAAACAAAAAAGGAACATCACCGCAGAGACCTTGCCCTTCATATCGTATTTCTCGTACTATCGACCAATACTTAATCGTTTAAACACCGCCGATGGCACGGTTGCTAGTAATAAATAAATCGATTTTAATAAATCCATACAGTCTATCATTTCTCAAACTACATATTTACGTTATCACGTATCACTTCGGCCGTGCAGACGACACAGCCACCTCGTTTTTTTAGACGTATTCTATGTAAAATAAGTCGACACGTCTGAATAAAGTATGGTTTTTGCAAAACGTCCAAAATTATTAACGTCCAAAATTATTTTGTTGTTGGCATAATTTGAAAAATTCAGTTAACGTTTTTTTTGTTGGTGCTTCTGCTCGACTAACTGTAATTTTTTTCTGTGAAGTAAACACATAGCCAAAATGTGTTGGCCAAATAAGTGACAGCTGGATTTCTTTCGTGAATAGGAAAGATTAGGCTGCCAGACTGCCTTATCGCGTGTTTTACTATAAAACCCATTAAAGATTTTAGTTTTTGTTTGAAAACACGTGCCGTTATGTTATGTGATCGGATAAATATTTTTTTCTTTTGGCCCACTGCAGATTACATGTAGTTGTGATAAATCTGGTCTTTCGTATGCACGTACGTAGGCCATTGCAACTTAAGTATATATTCCTTTATATGCCGAGGACTTCCAGTGTATGCCGATGATAATATTGTTTATGGTATCGTGCAAATGGATGTTTTATTTGGACCCTAATTTTGCCTGTTTAGAAAACATATCGACAATATGTTGGTGGTATAAGTATCTGCATTTTAATATGTGTTTGTCTAAATTGGTCTGAATCATAAGCGTGCATATACATTGTTTCATCACCTAAAAGTTAAAAAAAATGTATAGTAAATATAATGTAAAAAAGTTTCTAAATCGGCTACTATAGCACATTCCTGTATTACTTGAATGTACTCGCAGCGGATGTTCGACTGCTCTACTTCATTTCCCATTAAATAAATTTGTAGAAATTTTGATGCTTCCGTGGGTAGAGGAAGTAAAAGGCCTATTTTATGATAGCCCTGATGCTGTATCTTGAAACCAGAATTAAATGTGCGTACGTCAGGGGAAGGAAGTCATTTGAAAACAACTATTAAATATCCTAATTTTCAAAAATAATTTCGACTTTGCGGTTTTGCCATACATAAGCATTTTCAGTGGCTCTGGTGGTTGGTTCAATGTACGTAAAACCACTTTCCCTGATGAACAACACATCTCTGCGGTTTAATTTTTGTGTTAGTGCTCTTGTTGCTTGCATGCGTACTCGATCATTCAAATGCATCACATTTTTGTTTGAATCCGTAACACGATTGCGAAATATTTGCGGTGTAATTATTTGTGCAAGTGGTTTTATTCTGTTACACTTTCTATTGCGAGTTTGTCGGTCACTACGACCAATATTTGAACATTGTCGTCCATGCTGTATTATTTCACTGCAATGAAATGTTATTTATTGCATTATTATCACTTTAAAAATATTTTTCTTTGTATTTTAAGGTAATCAATAATATTGCAATCAAATTTCGTGTCATTACCATTTTAAAATTGATTGAAAGTTAATTTGAAATTTTATTTGTACAATACAATGAAATTTCTAATACTGAAATGACAAATGCTTGTAAATTTATGTCAAATTAAAAACTATTTTGTTTTTTTTTCATATTTAAGGTCACTATGATCATAGTTTTAGTTATTATGATGATTGTAAAATTTTGAATATGTATATGAAATATTTTTGAAAAATACATTAAAGCCAACCAACGCCACCTGTCGGAAGTTTTTATGATTATACCAAAGTATATTATTACATTTAAATTTAATATTGTTTATATTAAAATTATAGGAAAACTATATTTTCGTAAATATCTCCACCCCAGCACCACCTAACGGGTCCATATTTTGTAAAATATTTTATTTAAATATTATGTGGTGTGCATTTGTGCTAAATCGGTTCATAAATAGGACTTTGGAAAAAAACGACCCCAGGCCTTTTATAACTAGTTGGATAGCTTCAGTGATTATCAGCCGTGATGTTAAGACATAGATATGCGCACCAACGTTTTTATATATTCAGTTAAAAAAATTTAATTTTTTTGCTTCTTGCACTCATAAGGACCTTGAATCTGCTCCACTGTGCTTAAATTGGGTGCACTATAGAAACAAATGTCCTCTATACAATCATACAAGTAGCACACTCATTTACTTCACTCAAATGAGTGAAAGCTTCCAACTTTCATGATTTAGTCTTACTCACTTCTTTGTTCGAATCATTGTAGTGCCTCCTTAAAGGTAACCACTCAAAGTAATTTTTGACACTTTTTTAAAAAATCATTTGCACATTTTTTTCACAGATGCAAACATACGAAGTACATCTCTGGCCTTCTTAAACTCATATTCATTCATCTCCTCAATCTATGAGCTCTTTTTTCAGTCTTATCGACCCTTTCAATACATCCACCCGATCATCACCTACACTAGCATCTGTAGACACTTCCAAATGTCCAAAATATTTCATTTATATCTTTTAAAATTCTCTTTTAACTGATAGTTCATTCATCGCAGGTTTTGTAGTGTCTTGAAAACTAAACAAACGTCCAGAGTTGCAAAGAGAATACTGTGAAGATTTGGTTTCAACTGTGAAGGCCTGCTAAAGGAAGATAAGTAAAAAATCCAATATTAAAATCTTGTCACCACAAGTTCTATGAGAATTTTGGAATACAATAACGCTCAGGCCAATAAGTGGAATAATTTGAGCGTGACTACCAAGAAGAATTTCTTATAATTCGTTCAATTATTGAACAAGTTGTTATTGGTTTTCTAAACGCACGACAAACTTCTTGTTATATTATGGTGACGTGTACATTAGTAGTTTCGATCTAACAACTCATCCCTAAGTTTGGTGTGATAAAAGAGATATGGCCCATCTAATGTTTTGATGAAGATAACTGGAAAGTAACATCTCGGGAACTCTCCTCGTCAGCTAGACAAACTGTGTACAAATGGAACGCTAACATAGGGTTTAAACACGTACCTATACACATACTGCGCAGCCATATCCTCACAAATACAAAGATTGCATGCCAAATTGAACGAGCAAAATGTTCCGAATTACATTTTGTTCTTCAGACGTCATTAATAAGACGTCCTTGACCTATTTTATCTAAGTAGATGCCATGAGAGGACCACTCTTAACATGCACTTTATT
The DNA here is from genome assembly GCA_963556175.1 of Tipula confusa. NCBI lineage: Eukaryota > Metazoa > Arthropoda > Insecta > Diptera > Tipulidae > Tipula > Tipula confusa. The sequence continues at coordinate 218,749,577 of OY744476.1, forward strand.
GAGAGCGTAGTAATTTTGCATTGTTGGTTTCTCTTTTCACTGGTCTGCGTGGGTTTATTTGTACTAGATCTATAGCGGCTCGATTGTGAGGTAATAGCGATCGGTTATAGTAAGCGGTTCTTCTTGTAATGGGGCCGATATTTTGGTAATTGCTCTTTTGTAGAGAGATTTTTTAGGTAGAGAATGGGTGTCAACAATTTGACCTCGTACCCATTTTTAACAGTGGTTAGTTATCTTGAATTAGAAGAATGAGATCACCGATTTCGATTTGAGATATGACTGTAGCCATTGGTGTCGTTGTTGTAACTTGTGAAGGTATTCGTTACTTCAATTCTTTCAGTTGAGATTTTTTTTTTAACTTTTGCCATCTAGTTAGTTTGTCGATCTTTGTACTCTCTAAATTTCTTTCGAGTATTTTTGATATCGAAGAATCTATCAAAAAGTGGTCGGATGAGAGTGCTTTCAAATCAATTATGTCATTTGCAAAGAGCTTGCGTAGTCAATTCCTGTATGTGAGAATAGTTTAAAGGACTACACTCTTGGAGATGACAAGTTACCCATAAACTGACTGTCACCTGGCTTCGTCTTGAATCTGTGGCAGGTAACAAATTCTGAGATGATTGCGCTTTCATCGTTATTTTACTATTTATAATCCAATGCTTTTTTCGAATGAATGCTAAGTTTCTCTATGCATCGTTTTATTGTGTGCACGATTATCGTTTTGCTGAGTTGGTGGTGAGAGGGAGTTATCTCTGAATGTTTTCCTTCATAATTTAATAGTGATTGTTGAAGACCTATTAGCTGAATTCCAACTTTATCGAGGAATCGGCTTAACTGCAGTAACTTGCTCTTGTTGATTATTGGGTTGCCCATTTGAAGGTGCGTTATCTCAGCATGGAAACAGCTGCCTTGTGTGTGCCGTACTATATATGGCCGTTGGTGCTTGTTTAATTTCCATTGCTTCTTGGACTTCCGAAATACTTTAACTAGTAAAAGAGTTGTATTCAACTCCAGTTGAAGCAGTGTCATTTAAATTGTTGTTGGTGCCACTCTTGTTTTGGTAGCTATGAGGCTCATATTGACTTCGTCTGTAAATTTGACTGTGAGGTAGACACAGGCGGCATACGCGTTTTCTGATGCTTCGCTGAAGCCATGTACTTTTACATGGCTAAACTTGGTTACAATAACAGATGCTACCCATCTTATTGCGTCGAACAATTTTGCCGTTGTATATAAAATATTTCATTTTGTTCCCCGACCATTGAGTGTAAGATGATCTATCAAACTCAATAAATTCTGTTTTAGGCCTCCAAAATGACTCTATGGCTGTATCATGACTGTAATGACAGGCTATTAAGTCGTCAACGTAAAACTTATTCTTCACTATTGTGTAGGTTGATGGGAATGCTTGTTTTTCGACTTCCACCCGTTTTTGCAGTACTCTTACATCGATGTATGTGGAGGCTGATGTGCCGTATGTTACAATTTTTAATTGATATTCAGTAATTTTTCGGTTGGTGAGTTTCGTCATGCCACAAAATTCGTTAACAATTTCTAACCTTATCGCTAAGCTATGTCCATAGTTAACGGATTTGTAACCATTTAATTAAATGAAAATCAAAAATTTTAGCACATTTTTGGCCAAACAGACAAGGCTTATATACTGTTTAAATTTGGATGTTTTCCGAAAAAATCACAAATTATTTTTCGGAGTTTTAGCTTTCTAGAAGCGCCACAAATGACTTAACGTCCTTCAATAGCTTGTAGTTAACGGATTTGCAATCATTTAAATTAAATGAAAATCAACAATTTTAGCACATTTTTGGCCAAACAGACAAGGCTATAAACTGTTTAAATTTGGATTTTTGCTGGAAAAATTTCGAATTAATTTTCGGAGTTTTTACTTTCTAGAAGCACCACAAATGACCAAATGTCCTTCATTAGCTTGTGATTAAGAAATTTTAAACCATTTAAATCAAACTATACACCCATAGCATCGTAATCGATAAGCCATATGTTTCCAAACCCATGGCTTATCTTTTGCATTAAAATGGAACTTACATAAATCTGGAACCATCAGCCCACCTTGACAAATTGAAATTGATATCAATTGATAAGACTAGTCATTAACCAAATTTGTTTATTTTTGCAATAAGGGCTTAATGCTTTTCATATAATGAACAATGTTCAAGATCTAACCTTTGTCTTTGCCTCTTTGGAGGGTAAATATACACTCCATTGATAAAAACGGCTCTATATACATGCCATTGAAAAAATTATATTTATAAATTTAGATAAGTGTCAGTTGACAGTCATCAGATGTCATATGACAAGATATCACCCTATGAACATTTTGGTCAAACCAGTAAATGATTTCGTCTTATCAATATAGAATTCGTTTTTCGTTTTTTTTACGTACAAGGTCATATAATACTCACGAATAAACTCAAAAGGTCGTAGATAGGAAACAAAATTAGTGTAATAAGACAGTAAAAATTGCTTCAATCGTTCGTTTGCCATCATCCAATCATGAAGTGTTTGTTAATTACAATATATACTGCGCTCGCGGTAGCCGGAGTATTTGCGTCTTCGTCTATAGACGATGACACGTACCTAGCTCTAAGTTCAAAAGAAAAATATCGTTTTAAGTTACAAAAAAAATTAGAATGGTCTAGAGAAGTAGGATTTGCAACGGTTTGTCCACGTCAACTATCACCGGAAAACATTGAGTTTGGTAATGTATGTCATCGATATGTGCTAATTCCATGTACCTTTTCATTTGGTGTAAAATAATTTTTTTTTTTTTTTTTAGGAACAATACGAACAATTACACGATTGTGCAAATGCCACTTTTGATAAATTCTTTGATAAATTTGATGACAACATAAATTTTGATGATATTAAAATGTTTGGCGATGCGGTTCGATTAGTAGCTCCACCCGCATGTGAAGTGTTCGATCACTTCTTTAAATGTGTCGGTAGTTTTAGTTCGGCCCTCGATTTATGTTTGGAAGATGATGAAAAAATTTTTAAAAATAAATTTTTGGCTATTGTACCATTGATCCAGCAAACTGTATGTTTGCGTAATGGTGACTTGATTGCGGAACTCACTGAGCTTGAACATAGTATGAATTGCATAGAAGGCGCGCTCTTTCAAATGAGGCATATAAATGTTATTGATCTATCGAAAAGTGAGGCAACGGAGTTGTTTAATGATAAAGAAGTCTGTCAACGTTTTCACGATGTCGTCAATCAATTCTACTCATATGTGGGACAATGTTCACTGCTAGTTTTAGAAAAGGTGAAGGACATGTTGGGATTTTTCTGTGATCATACTCAATGTGAACGTTATGTACCTGAGCTCAAGTGCTACTAGTATTTTATAATTGGTTTACTATATGATTGGCCAGAAAATTCTCAAATTTAAATTTTAATAAAAATTTGCGGTGTAACCGAAATAAATTGAAGTAAATAGATTTTTGTAATGGTAATCACATCTTGTTCAATCAAACTTAGTGATGCCACGTTCGTATATTGAAAGGAAAGAAATGGGTCGTAGCTGTTTGGGTAAGTATACTAACTATTATGCGCCGTCTCTAACTAGGTTTGCCATAATAAAACTAAATAATGGCTTTTGAACCACATGTTTAAACAAACCGAATAAGCTAAATAATTTTTGAAACCCGAGGATCCATTGTCACCGAAAGCGACCTCTGCGTCCTTAACCGTTTTATGAAATCACACTCATCGGTCAGGGTCCAATAAACCCATAAACAGAACAACTGGTCTAATATCAAACAACTTGTCTGATATTGACCTTTTCAATCATGGAAAAGTCCCTGAACACTTCACATACGGGTTAACTTAACAGTTGATCTGCTTGACCAAAATAGCATTAAAAGTGGCATTAGTACATTCGAGAAATTGCTCCAGTTGTTCCTAAAAATTGCACAAAATTTAATATACTCCAGATGAAAAAATGTCAGTGATTAGTACAAGGTCGTTTTCCATTTAAAGTTAAAGTGGGCAAACTGATGCAAGTCCATCTTTTTTAAAATGATCTAATTTACGTCTTACATTTTAACGACATTTTTCTTTCGAACTACGAGCAAGGTAGGTCAAGGTACATAGTTCTCCAGATATTGCAAGCACGGTATATATTGTTATCAACAAAAACTTCATGATTAAATTATGGCGAATGAATGATTACAGCACTTTTTATTGCCATATTATATTATAAACAAATGGTATTTGCTATCTATGACCTTTTCAGGACTGCATGGCCTTGCACGTAAACAAAATAATTTTTTATTGATAAGACAAAATTGTGCACTGGGTTAAACATTTAAATGGGTGGTCGAAAATCTTGCGCAACCATAAAAAAGACAGCAAAAAATAAAGAATTCACTGAATCATACCAGTGATTCAGTAGCATAACCAAGTTTTATGCAAAATGGGGCCTAATCCTGTGGTTCAACAACGATTTGGTGTCTGGCAGTAATAACATCGACGTAGAGCTAAACCTTTAACGAGAGATAACGACACTAATGAAGCCCGGTGGTTTTAACCTGCGGAAATGGTCAGCCAATCATCCATTACTATTGAAGAACATTCCAAAAGAGAACTGTGAAATGATGTCCTAGGAGATTACCGATGGCAGTCATCTGATTTCGGTATTAGGTGGAAAATATAACCCTGTTGAAGACTACTTTCATTTTAGGGTGTCATTGTCAATATCACCACCTAAGATAACAAAGCGATTGGTCTGAATATCCTGTTTACAGATGGAGATCAACTGGAATCACATTAATTTTTGGAAGCGTCAAAGGATGCATATGCTGCCGCTATTTTCGCGTAGTTTCAGGTGACGGAAAGATTGAGACCAACATAATAATTACTAAAACCCGAGTCGCCCCCATCAAAGCACTCACAATTCCGAAACTAGAACTAAACGGCACTACTTTATGTACTTGTCAGGCTGTAAGTTTGAAAAAGGTTTGTCTGTAGACGATCATGGAGTACTACAAATGAGAGGACCCTTGGAGAATGCTAGAAGTACATATGACAGCAAGCATCCAATTTTATTATCGCACGAGCACATCATAACAAAGGAGATCATTCGTGAACTATACATCTTAAGAATTTACATGCCAGCCACAAGCAATTGCTAACCATGGTTAAACAACCGTATGCAATCCCACGAGCGAAAATGGTAATTAGTCGTATCGTTCATTTATGCTTCACGTGCCGGCGATTTAACAGTAAACCAGAACAACAAATGATGGGAAAACTTCCTGCCTGCCGAGTCAACCTGTCAGCAAGAGCCTTCATCGAAGTTTAAACCGAACTATAGCTGGTTCATTTACCTTAAAAACCCATAAAGGCCGAGGCGCCAAAACCTTCAAAGCATATCTGGTTATATTTGTATGTATATTTGTAGCAACATCGCTGGAAATTGTCACGGATATGACATCAAACACCTTCATTTCTTTGCTGAAACGATTCAGTGCCGTTCGTGGATTACCCCAATTACGAATTTAGTTGGAGCAAGACGTCAGCTGTAACATTTCTACGAGCAATTTTTGAACGAAGCGCAACAAAACCAAACTGAGGCATAGTGTACCGAGAACCATATCTAATGGCATTTTATTCCACCGGCTATTCCTACCATCGACGGTGTATGGGAGGCCGCCATTAAGTCATGAAAATACCATTTAAGTCGAGTGATTGGAGAGGTCCTTAGGTTTACCTATGAAGAGTTCCTGGCCATTACAAAACAAATTGAGGCACTATTAAATTCCCGACCGTTAGGAGAACTCCAAGACGAGGATTATGCAGCCATTAACACTGTTGCCAGTACCTAACCTTCAACATATAAAGATGTCGCACCCAAGTCGATGGCAACTAATCCAACAGTTGATTCAATGATTTTGGAAGCAGTGGTCTCAGGAATATATCACTTCCCTGAATAACTATTATAAGACATACGGAAATCCATCAGTTCCAAGAGAGAGGCCTTGTTTTGGTGCATGACCAAAATTTACCACCCACCAAATGACCACTCGCTGAAATTTGTGAACTTCATCCCGTGACCGATCAACTTATCAGAATCATCTCTTTAAGGCTATCTAATGGTACCACTATGAAACGGCCTTTATACAAAATATGTTCATTAACGAAATTTGACCCTAGCGAGTCAACGGCGGTGATATGTTTAAAAAAGTTCTTACCTCTTGTTTTCGTGCGTACGTCATCATTCGGTTTGACAGTTGTCATTTATATACCATGGCAATGTTAGATCAATTTAATAATTTCTATAAATACACTGCCATCTCGTATTTAGTTGAAACAACTTTGGTAATTGCTCAATGTAATTAGGTGTATTTATTGGCTTAACCACTGATGCCCCTATTAGTTATAAGCAAAACTAAATAATTGCAAACATTTCTTTTGTCAATGTATATCTCTCTTTATCCAACCATAGATCGATACACATCGCAAAAAATTACGATTTGCTAGTTAGATAGCAACTTTTATTTTTAATATAATTAAAAGGTGTTTAAGGCCGAGAGTAAAAAAATTCAGTAGTATGATGGTGTAATACCAAACTTTTTTTGTTATATCCCTACTCCAGTCTGGGGTAGTACATAATAAACTATATACAAAGTCTTAAAACCTTTCAGCTATAATACGAAAATCTAAATAGCATATTGTTTCTCATTATTTTAAAATTTATAAGAACTTAAATATAATTTTAAGTTCTTAATTTTTATTTTTTTTTATAAAAATAAAATTAAAATACTTAATTGGAAAATTGTGTAAATTGCTTGTATACCGAGTGAATTAATTAATATGACACAACAGAAAATAATCGTTAAAATGTTATTTGGTTTGAAAAAGCATTCAAATTGCTGTTGTATCTGGTTAGAGTGAGGTTTGTCATCAAGGACACATGAAGGTCCATTTTTTTATTTTTAAACGGGTTTTTATTTTTAGATGGAAAATTTGAACGGATTCACCCAAACGAATTTCAACTACCACATGACTTATTTTTTAGATCAAAAACTATGGATAGTGGCCAATGTTAGGCATTACCGCGTCTATTACGAAACCTTAACGACAAGTAGACATTCCAAATCAAAGTTAGTTCACTTCCAAACTAAGTTAGTATTTCTGCTATTTAGTGAGTTGAGATTAGTTTTCAGCAGTTGGAGCCCATTTCCGAGATTTTATATTTCAAAATGATTTGTGATAGTGATTTATCATAATTATCACTAGTTTTTGCCAAATGACTAAAAAATACGCTGCTTTTCTTTATTCGAATGCTTGTTCATTCAGCTTGATTAAGCTACAATGTTTTGCAGTCCACATCATCCTTAAGTGTCCTACAGAGTACGTCTCGGAAGTAGCCAGTTATTAATTCTTTCTTATCCATTTCTGCTACCCTGTCGTAAAGTGATGGTTAAAATGTGATGGCTTGAACATACTGCGGTACTGAGATGGATTTCTTACAACTGACCACCTACCACGATCACCAATTGTAAAAATATGGTCTCAAGATATTATAAAATCAGACCGTCTGGCCTTTTAAAGAGTTTATGGTTAATTATTTTCTTATACGGAAGAGACTGTGGTATGTCGGCACCTTTCTTGATTTCCACTGATAGCTGTCAAAAGTTTACTATCAGGTTTTTTTCTGTCTTATTTGAAATGTGATACTTTTCACAGAAGGTCGTTAAGTGGCTTGGTTATTCAAAAGTATCTTTCCATTAATATTTGAAAAAAGTCAGTAGACCCTAAAAACCCAATGCAGCTGTTGAACGGTTTTGAGACTTTCGAAATCGCATCTCTTCATCGAATGAAGGCATCATTGACACACAGTTGTCTACAAATGAGATTTATAAAACGCCCATATCGGGGTCTTTGAAGGTCCTCTCTGAATGTTAGTCGTCTAGTTTCACTAAACTGGCGAAACTAACTTGAGAAAAAAATCTTTCAGAGACATAAATTTTAGATCGCTCGGTATACCACGTTTAAGCTAGATGCAATAAATCTTAACTCACTGCCATCTTAACCCAGAATGACATTCCTCACTTCTTGCCAACATATTTGTAACAGACAAAACTGAACCAACACTTGTAAATATTGCTTCCCCAAACAAATACCACACGTTTTGCTCTATTTTAGTGAGAAAGCCAAAAGGCCAATACGTGGGGTTACCCAAACAATTAGCTATAATCCCAATATCCAATTAAGTGCTCCTAACGAGCTAACTTTCCCTAAAGGAATTTCGGTTTTTAGTTTGGTACTATCTAAACATTTCTCTCTATGATCACTCTTCCGCGGGCTTTATACGAATTTTGTTCAGATAACTTTCACCCACAATCCTTTTTAAAGCCCAAGCCGACTACTCAAAGTGAGAAAAAGTGGCCAGGTTAACTAACGTAATCAAAAATTCCTCTTGAACTCCAATAACTCATTAAACTACATAACCGAATGCGTCGGCTCTATTATAAATATTCTGGATACATCTTGAAATCTGACGTTAGTTTCTATTCCAATATCATTTCCTGATTGTTCAACGAACTAAGAAGTTCATAGTTTACAAGCAGAATGAAAAATTGGAAAAGCCATCCCTATTCCTAAGTCAGGAAAACGCTCCAGTAGTATAATGCACACTCGCCCAATTGAACTCTTAAACAGAATATGTAAGGTCATGGAAATAGTCATTCTTAACAGGCTGCAGTTCCTTTTACAACCCTACATTCTAGAAGAACAATTTAGATTTCGTTCCAGACACTCTGCTATCAAGCAGATCTTCTATTAAAAAAGCCCAACGATTAAGTCGTTCAACAATTGCAACGTTTCTGGACATAGAAACACCTTTGAGTCCGTCTGGCATAATCCTTATTATTTCCTTCAAAGATTAACGAATTACTTAGTCGAACCAAGCTTGCTTGATTACAATTTCTTTCCTCCAATGAAACCAGTCCGTATATTTGTTACAGGGTAATAGATTGTCAGAGCCAACAGGGAAACTTTCACCATCAATAATTATATTGCCTTTAACCTGACATAAACTTGCCATAGCTTTATACCAATACCGTAAAATCATGAAATTACAAACAGGAATTCTTGCAGTCCTAGAGCCTCACATTGTCTGTTGTCAAATGAATTAAGATCAAAGAAGAGCCTAAAAAAGGAGAACTTGAGTGTTTTCTACGTGTTTTCTCAAATGTGCCAACATTCATCACGGTAAATGTCTTTTCCTCCGAATTTATAGAGAGACATTTGGATCAAGATGTCCAAACTCGTTACACGTAAAACTTTGCAACGGTAGAAGTGGTATCATGTGGCATAGATTTTAAATTTTGACATAAACTATTCCCTGCTTGTATATATTTAATCGGCCGAATTGAATAAGGTAGGTGCGAGTGCATCCTTTTCCCGATTAGTAAATGTTATCTCAAAAGGATCAGATACTGCTTCTTCGACCACTCTTATAAAATTTGAACCAGATGTAGTAAATTTGCATAAAGAGACGAATTTTTCTAGGATGCCAAGTCATATAAGGGCGAACTAAAGGTTTCCGTTTCCGACTAAAGCAATCCTGATCGTAAAGATTTTATCAATGGTTATACGGTTGGGGTCGATTTGTACTGATAGCATTCACTGATCGCTTATGTAGCAGGTTATTTTCCAATATTAAGGTAGCTGAGATCTAGATCGGAGAGCTGAGTTGCAAGGATGGCTCCTTCGTTTTTAACTAGCTCTTTAGAAATTTCATCGAAGTCCGGGTCTTTACTATTTTTCGATTCCTATTTAGTAGGTTTTGAAAGTAGAGCTGCTCTACCGAGATAATATGACTTTTGTTTCATTTGTTCTCAGGTCATCATTTCCATTTCTAATGACAGTTATTCTAGGAACGAAATGTAAAGTAACGGGTTTTTTAATAAGAGGTTTCATTTTGATATTAAAAAATAAAACAAGTATTTTTTAAGAAAAATCATTGAATGTTTATTTCACTGTAAAGAGGAAGATTTTCAAATGTTAATGTTGCCATTAACATTTGAAATCGATATCAGCCAAATGGCCACCATGGCTACGCTTGCAGTACCATATCCTTTTCATGAAATTTTCCATGACCAATTCGCACATTTGCGGTTGTATGTCCTCGATAACTTCACGAATCCCATATTTAAGGTCTTGAATCGATTGTGGACCATTGACACAGACCTTGTCTTTTACGTGGTCACAAAGAAAAAAGTCTAAAAAGTCAGGAAAGTTTTCTTGCAAAATTGCGATTGTTTCGTTGCTTGTGTGGCACGTAGCGCCATCTTGCTGAAAATAAAAGTCGTCCACATCAATACCCTTCAATTCCGGCCATAAAAAATTATTAATCAAAGCTCGGTAGCGCAATCCATTTACCGAAACAGTTGCACCAGCCTCATTTTCAAGAAAATAAGGTCCAATCACACCGCCAGCCCAAAAACCGCACCAAACAGTGACAAGTTGAGGATGGAGAGGCTTTTCAATAATCAATAGTGGCTTTGTTAACCCTAAATGTAACAATTCTGGTTATTAACGAAGCCTCCGAGGTAAAAATGGGCCTCATTACTGAAGGTGATTTTTCGATGAAAATCCGATGATTGACCGACTTGAGTTCTTGTGTTAACTGAATTTGAAAATGCCTTAAGACCTAAGGTTTTATACAAAATACGGTGTAATGTCGTTTGTGGAATGTCTAATTCCAAAGATCGACGGGAAATCGACAAAGCTGGGTTTTCTTCATTACTACGGGCTACAGCAGCAATATTCTCAGTTGTTCTTGAGCGACGCACATAGTTTCGGTTCTTCACATCACTAACTTGTCCCAACAGCTCAAATTTTTCCTCAAGTTTCACTATCGCCGGCAGAGAAGGTGCTTCACGGCGACCAAAAGTGCTTTAGCGAACTGTGACTGCAAAATTTTCACCATTTTTGTAGTGAATTTCAACAATTTCAATGCGTTGTTGAAACGTGTATCGTACCATTTTTAGTAATGGCGTGGTTTTTACTCATCAAATGGCAAAAGATGACAGCTTCAAAATTGACAGCAGCCAAATAGCAGGCTATTCAAAATGAAACTTCTTATTGGGTTACCCTTTATAAGGTTAGAGCATGATTGTTGACTTTTTCGATCCATAAAAAAGTAACAAGTTAATTGAGTTACCCGTTTTTTTTTAACATAGTGGAGTGGTTAGAAACTTTATTGCAAACTTATGGAAAATAAATTAACCGAAATCGATTTTTCATTGAACTGACAAACAATGTGGTAAAAATGATGTTGCAACGCGATAATTTCTAAATTTAAAACGATTATCGCAATTTTCATATCGATAAAAGCTTTAATCGTTTTTCTTTGTGTGTACGTACCAAATTTATCACTCAAAACAAAAATCAAAAGTTTTAAAAGCTTTGTATATATTTACACAACGAACGACGATGGTATAAAGCTAAAGCGATTTAAAAATTTCGTTTGGATATAATACCAAAGGTAAAAATGTAAAAGATAATTTTTCATTGGAAAAAAGCTCATCCCCATAAAAAGTTCATTAACGTTAAACGACAACCTAAACATCATCTTGCTCATCTTCTAAATATCAAATCTTGAATGTTTTTTTTTTCATTTTGTAGGTTCGGTATGCTTATGTCTGTAAGCTTTTTGTTGTTACCTTAAGTTGTTGGTTTTATATGTGTGTGTTTGGCTGTGTTTGTGTCTGTGCATGTAATCATAAATTAAAGGAAAAGCTTCATTTATTTTTTATTTTTGGTGTACAATGGCATAAAAGTGTTAAAGTGATACGGGAAAACAAAAACAAAAAGGAAACTGAAATTAATTATTTTCGTTGAAATTTTTTTTTTGCTGGATGAGCTTTCGTTACATTTTTTTTTTGTTGCTGGTTAATTTATCATTTTTCATCTCTCTGGGTAAAAAAAAAATTAAATATCGTTGAAAATATTTTGGTATGTTGTTGTTGGCTTATGTATGTATATGTATACAAAAAGTAGACATATATAGTTTCATGTATGTGCTTTAATTATGATGATGACATCTGTGTTTATATAACAAAAGGCGAGATAGTTTAGTGGGGGTGAGTAGCTCATTTCGTATAACGAAGGTTTGATGGATATCATTTGATGTGGATTTCGAAAGTAATTTATTGATTATGATCTAAAATGTTTGTTATGTGTGGTTTAAGTGCTTGCCAGGGTGATGGTTTGCACATAAGCTCTTCATTATGAATGATTTGATGGATTTGGATCAAATTGTTGAACTTTAAGTTAAACGATTAAGTAATGGTTCTATGGGTTGATCACATCACATAAATATTAGTCACTAGATAATAATCGTAATGGTTAATTTATAAAACTTGTATGATGAGTGCCCGACATTGGCTGTGGTAAATCAGTTATTTTTTTGGTAAGTGGTTTATTCCCAAATAAATTCTTTATATGCCAAAACTACTTTAAAGTGACATTAATAGAGGTTCTGTATTCATGTTATCAAAAATATGCCTCCTTTTCTGCTAGTTTCATCTTCCTGACACAACACCCAGCCAAAATTTGTTTTTAAGAATATGACTTTCTAGTATGGCAGGATGGGTCACAAAATAAATGTTATCTTTAGCAGCGACAAATTAATGCCAAACAATGATAATATCGTTAAATAAATCTGAGTCAACTGGGATGGGTGGAAGTTGACTCCCACAACTGATTGGCCCAATTCTAAAGAATATAACTGTTACAGACATGTAGAAAACAAGATTAATCGATCTTCTTGACTTGTGCCTCGAAACTGTTTGAAAAGTACACGAGCAATTGTAATACCGGCTGCTTCCTTGCTCGATTTCCCGCCTTGCTGTAACCTACATATCTTTGAATTTTGGGCATTCCTAACGATCATGAGTAGCAGAATATCTCTTTTGAAATTTGAATGTTGGTAGATCTAGATTGTGATGGTTTTGGCGCAGAATGGTTGTGTTCCAGCTTTTATTTCATGAGTGATGTCATCAGATGTATCATACACTTGGCGAATGTGTTTAACTGATGCGTTTGGTAGTGCCACCTTGAACTACTTTGATGCTCATAAGATCAGAAAGATTGACCATTACAACTTTCATGAACTGCATTAAAAGTGAACCATCGGTGGTTCCTGCTCGTTCATACAGCTTCTGCAAAAGAATCATTACTTACCAGACCCAGCCTTCGGACATGTTTACCTAACAGGCAGTATTTTGTACCTCTACGATTGTTCTTAACTCACGTCTACGTAGAGACATTAGTGTCCTGGAATGCTTCAAGCCCGGTATTGGGCACACTTGTCTTACCTTTGCACATGTCAGGGTGTTTTGTTCACCTTTCTAATGCTAGGGTTTTTCTTCTTGTTCTATTAATTGTACCTTGTCTAGCAAGTGTTTTGTACCTCCAATACCCCATGTTGTCCGAGTGATCAGAGAGCCAGATGATCTAGATTTTCTAATGTTTACCCATGTCATTTAAAGATGGGTCGCAACCTCGCACCATGCAATATTAGTCGTGAATATTACAATTAGCCTTAAATTTTTCTCAATCGCTTCCACTTGAGCTTAGTATGCACTGTAGTGGTCTTTGCCCTGTAGCTTCGGCTTCCAATATTAACCTATTATTCCAAGACTCTCTAGGAAAAAATAAGTTTTGACAACCTTTTTCAAACCATAAGACTGCTAAAGTTGAAGACATTTCAAATAGCAGTGAATTGGTCTATTTAAGTGAAACTTAAATACCGTCTATTTAAGTGAAACTTAAGCCCTTATAATTGTGAATAAATGTTTACCAGAGGCCGTTATCCCCACGTCAGCAGCGTATGTTACCATTCCCATACCTTCCTCTTACAGTTTCATAAGTAATCCATTGAACACAATATGCCAAAAAAGGGTATATGGGACGAGCCCTTGCGGATTACACCTAATCATCTAGGCACTTTTTTCCAGGAATGCTTTACTATATTGAACTCCGGCAAGTTATGCACGACACTGAAAAAATCCAAAACTTTTGCGTCTATAAATACCGTTATACAATTCGTTGATGCCATAAAATTCTTAGGACTTTTCTAGGATTTTTCTAGAAACAGTTTAAGGTTACAGTAGGAATGTTTTTCAAATGAGGTTACAGTAGTAATGTTTTTCAAATGAGCACGCAAATTACTAAAAATTTTCCCTCGGCATAGAATAATAAATCCACGATTGTCCAGGCCATCAGTGGCCTTTTGTAAATCCTGTTTCTTTATATATTATCTTATTATTAATATTACAAAAACCGCTATAAAAAATATGAATTTAATATTCATTTTTATTACCATAGAATTGTTAGGATAAAAATTCCAAAGCAAATATAGTTCCAACCATATACCAAGATATAATTCAACGTGTGATGTACTTCCAAGTAATAAAAAATTAAAAAAATGTACGACGACGAGGCAAAGCACAAAAGAAAAATTACCAACAAAATAAATTTGTTTTTCTTCGTTTGTTCGGAAACGAGATGAAAATACAAGCAAACCAAAAAATATAATACTTGCACCATTCTTGTAGGATGCCTAAGATAGACGCGTCACTTATATCAAACGGATATCCACCAGCCCCCCAAACACAAAAAATCATTCTTGTGTAAAATTTTTTTTTTTATGCTTTGTTTTTATTTTCAATTTTCTCAATTTTCATTTTTTTATGCTTAATTCATATTTGCGTAGTCTTCTAGACAAACAAAAAATAAAATAAATCTGCTTAGAGGTAAAGTGTTATAGGACGATATAAAGAGGAACGTTCGTGCAATGATTAAATTTGCATTTTAATGCGATAGATGGAAATAAAATTGAATTTAATGCGCACACACAGCACACAAGATGAGTTTTCCCATTTTCTAAATATTTTCATTTTCGTATTAAGCTAACCACAAATGGGTTACTATGAAAGCCTAAATATTTTAAATCGCTTGACACTTAGTGGAATCTTATAGAAAAAATCTATATAGAGAGTCATTAGAAATAATCCCAGTGCTCAAGGTCAAATCTTACTATTCTTAGAAAATACATGATGGTTATCTCATCAACACTGGAAAATTAATGCTACAAATTGAAAATTTTCAGAACGCACAAAATGGATGATGGTTAGTCCATCAAAACTGGTATATTTATGCCACAAATCGAAAATTTCGAAAATCCAGAAAATGCGCTATGATTAGCCCCTAAAAACTGGGAAATTTATAGTACAAATCTAAAATTTTCAAAACCCTGAAAATGCTTGATGATTAGCCAATCAAAACTGGAATATTTATGCCACAAACCGAAAATGTTCAAAACCCAGAAAAAGCTTGATTTTTAGCCCATCAAAACTGGGAGAAATATGCTATAAATCGAAAATGTTTAAATCCAGAAATTGCAGTATGGTAAGCCTGTCAAAACTGGAAAATTTATGGCACAAATCAAAAATTACAAAAATTCATGATGGCTAGCCAATCAAAACTTGCCAATTTATGCGAAAAATCGAAAATTTCTAAAATCCAGAAAACGCATGATGGTTAGTTCATCAAAATTGGAAAATTTCAGAACGCACAAAATGCATGATGGTTAGTCCCTTAAAGCTGGGAAATTTATGACAACAATCAAAAATTTCCAAAACCCAGAAAATGCTCGATGAAAGCCCATCAAAACTGAAATGTTTGTGAGATTCTGAAGGCCGTTAAGTCGTGAAGCTCCCCTTCTCTTATATATTGGCAAGACTATGAATTTCTGTAAACATAGCAGAAAACGTTTTAATAATCTGGAAAGAGAACTCAAGGTGAACGATGAACTCAATAGCGTATATTCGCAAGGTTTGATTATAAAAGGTGCAAATAAGCAAAGGAAAAGGCGGATGCATTTGCATCATATCTTGCAGACAAACTCCAACACAAACTGTATATGAAAACATAATGTTAGTTAACAAAATGTAAGCTTGAAAAACCTCCTGAATATGATCTTTTTTTTTTGTGTTTGAACCCTGCAATCTTTTCTGGGGCGGAAGCCATCTAAACTCTTTCTCGGTTAATTTTAAACGTCCTACCTAACGGCGTCACCAGCCAAATTGAGGACGTTCGAATACAGGTTCGCTTTTTAATCCATTTACACATTGCATTACTCCTGCCAGCCTGTACTGACATGGACGATGGTTTGGTACATCGATTCTGCACTTCAACAGGAGGTCATAGTTGTGTTAATCGTCATCTCCGATCGTAATCAGGTGATGAAAAATCTCTTTTGCAACCCTCCCCCGTTGAAACTCGAACCCGGTACCGCCCGCCCCAAACACCATAGTTTTAACCACTTAGATGGTTAATTAGACTTAACTATGGAACATAGTTAGGACCAATACATGACGTTTTCGGGTAAAATATGGTATTTCATCTTTGTATCCCTTAATAAATGTGATGGTTGGAGGGAGCATTGGTTTAGTTTGGTTCGAGCAACTTAAAATATTTCTATTCGAATCGAAATGTTTAAACTTTTATTTTTGATGTTATACACAGACGAAGATGTTCTAAAGACTAAGCCGAAAAAATAAACCATCTACCGTACTAAATCATTTAAATAAAAAAATAAAAGCAGACACACACACATAAATTCCTATTAATTTTGTCAAACAAGAAAATTTGGAGCTCCCAAACACACCAACAAAATAAATCGGTAGGAAAAACAAAAGCTCATAATAAAGTGATAATTCATTTTTACCAGTTATATGTTCCTGTGATGCTCCTTCGTCCTCTATATTATATGCTCTCACTCGTCGTGTTTCTTAACCAATAAAAAACTGTGCAAGGAAACTAAATGAATGAAGAAGAAAATGGAAAATGTCATTACCATAAATTTTCATAAAATAATTTTTCTTTCTCTTATATATTTTAATAAATTTTCCCAATTTTCCAACAAAAAAAAAAATATGAAAGGATATAAATATACGACTATCAAAGGACATGTTTTTGTTCAATGTTTAACAACATAATCGAATTTATTGGAAAATATTTTTTTGACTGTAAGATGGTTGATGAATGAAAATTTATTTTTTTATTGAATTTTCACAAAATACTAAATTTGACATCCGAACCAAAATCGAATTATATCCATTTAATAATTTTAACACACAAAGCGTTATCATCGTTTATAATTAATGTCGACGGAGCTATCCAACAAAAAAAAAAAAAAAAAAACCAATAAAATATCTTGAAATTAACCCCATAAAAAAGCTCTTTTAAATTTTAAAGCTTTTACAAGATAAATATTAAAACATTCATAAATATTTTGAAATCTCATTCGTCGTCTTTATTTATTAAATTTTAGCTGTTTTTATATTATGTTTCGGTTTTATCAACTCGCTCTTGTCATATACATCCAAAAAAAAGCACACGAAAAAGCTGTATACAACATCTTATGGGATTTTGTGTTTTTTATTTTTTTAATAGTGAAAAGTTTTATCGTTTGTTTCTTCTTCAACGTCATTGTCATCCATCGTTTTTTTTCTTATCATTGTGTTACGACTTTTTGGAAAACATTTTCATTTCTATGAAAATATTTAGTAAAAAATAAAGTACGACAAAATATCTTGAAAATGGTTTGAGCTTAAATGTGAGCTTTTTTGAGAAAGTATTTAAATTTATAGAAAATGTTCAAGGTCAATTCGAATTTAGTGTATAAAAATTTATTTGACAGCTGCATGATTTTAGAATTGAACAATAGCGAATTGAAATTGACCGAACTAGCTCGAAGCATATTTATGTACTCGCTTATATCATACATTTTTCAAAACATAGATACGGCTAATGACATTCAATTCGAACAATTTAAATAAGCTCGTAGCATCGGTTATTTGGATGGGACATTTTGCAGATCTCTCTCTTTGACCTTTCTCAATTGATTTTATTAATTGATTTGACTTTTGACTGGACTTTTGACTTGACTCTTTTGACTTGACTTTTGACTTTTGACTTGACTTTTCACTTAAATTTTGACTTGACTTTTGACTTGACTTTTGACTTGACTTTTGACTTGACTTTTAACCTGACTTTTGACTTGACTTTTGACTTGGCTTTTGACTTGACTTTTGACTTGACTTTTGACTTGAATTTTGACTTGACTTTTGACTTTTGACTTGAATTTTGACTTGACTTTTGACTTGACTTTTGACTTGACTTTTGACTTGACTTTTGACTTGACTTTTGACTTGACTTTTGACTTGACTTTTGACTTGACATTTGACCTGACTTTTGACTTGACTTTTGACTTGAATTTTGACTTGACTTTTGACTTGACTTTTGACTTGACTTTTGACTTGACTTTTGACTTGACTTTTGACTTGACTTTTGACTTGTCTTTTGACTTGACTTTTGACTTGACTTTTGACTTGACTTTGGACTTGACCTTTGTCTTTGACTTTTGAGTTGACTTTTGACTTGACTTTTGACTTGACTTTTGACTTGACTTTTGACTTGACTTTTGACTTGACTTTTGACATGACTTTTGACTTGTCTTTTGACTTGACTTTTGACTTGACTTTTGACTTGATTTTTGACTTGACTTTTGACTTGCCTTTTGACTTGACTTTTGACTTGAATTTTGACTTGACTTTTGACTTGACTTTTGACTTGACTTTTGACTTGACTTTTGACTTGACTTTTGACTTGACTTTTGACTTGACTTTTGACTTGCCTTTTGACTTGACTTTTGACTTGACTTTTGACTTGACTTTTGACTTGACTTTTGACTTGACTTTTGACTTGACCTTTGTCTTTGACTTTTGAGTTGACTTTTGAGTTGACTTTTGACTTGACTTTTGACTTGACTTTTGACTTGACTTTCGACTTGCCTTATGCCTTGAATTTTGACATGACTTTTGACTTGTCTTTTGACTTGACTTTTGACTTGACTTTTGACTTGACTTTTGACTTGACTTTTGACTTGACTTTTGACTTGAATTTTGACTTGACTTTTGACTTGACTTTTGATTTGACTTTTGACTTGACTTTTGACTTGACTTTTGACTTGACTTTTGACTTGACTTTTGACTTGACTTTTGACTTGACTTTTGACTTGACTTTTGACTTGACTTTTGACTTGACTTTTGACGTGACTTTTGACTTGACTTTTGATTTGACTTTTGACTTGACTTTTGACTTGACTTTTGACTTGACTTTTGACTTGACTTTTGACTTGACTTTTGACTTGACTTTTGACTTGACTTTTGACTTGACTTTTGACTTGACTTTTGACTTGACTTTTGACTTGACTTTTGACTTGACTTTTGACTTGACTTTTGACTTGACTTTTGACTTGACTTTTGACTTGACTTTTGACTTGACTTTTGACTTGACTTTTGACTTGACTTTTGACTTGACTTTTGACTTGACTTTTGACTTGACTTTTGACTTGACTTTTGACTTGACTTTTGACTTGACTTTTGACTTGACTTTTGACTTGACTTTTGACTTGACTTTTGACTTGACTTTTGACTTGACTTTTGACTTGACTTTTGACTTGACTTTTGACTTGACTTTTGACTTGACTTTTGACTTGACTTTTGACTTGACTTTTGACTTGACTTTTGACTTGACTTTTGACTTGACTTTTGACTTGACTTTTGACTTGACTTTTGACTTAACTTTTGACTTGACTTTTGACTTGACTTTTGACTTGACTTTTGACTTGACTTTTGACTTGATTTTTGACGTGTCTTTTGACTTGACTTTTCAAGATAACATTTGGAGAGACTTTTGTTCTTCGTACTATCTTGATTTGAATTTTACCTAAAAAGTGTATAAAATGGTTGGTTTTCTAAATTTCAAATGCAAATTTCTTGGAAGTTATCTAGGTCATTGCTATCAGCTGCTTATAAATCTTACCCGACTAAATAAACAAAACTTTTTTTAATAAATTATGTTTGTATCCCCTAAAATTAAATTGTCTATTCAAATACATACCTTACTATAAAAAAAATATTAACAACAATTTTGTGTTGTTAGCTATTTTAAGATTCATATCGTTGCTGCTAACTCGAACAAAAAAAAAATTAGGAAAACATGAAAATCAACAATTTTCCAGCAACAACAACAACGACAACAACAAAACGAATTTAGTTGTTGTGTTGTTATAAATTTCTTATCACCAATTCATCAGTGTAGTATCGTCTAAGTATATATAGCAACATAGGATCGCTTAAAGGTAACAACAAAATAAATTTATTCGGATTAGTGTTGTTGTTGTGTTATCTTTCAAATAAAAATCAACAGACATAAAAAGTAAATTGTATGATATACAAAATAAAACTCATTCCGCAGTGAACTCGCCCAACAACATCACCCGCAACTCATCCACGCAGTTATGTACACGCATCGGTATAATCGGTTTCGTTTTTCATGGTAATTTTCACGCAAATAAATCATACGATTTGTATTTGTGTTCCATGTTGTTTGCGAGCGTGTGGGACTATACCAAAATGTATGTGATATTGATATCTCTTAATACGATTGGGAATATTTTTTTTTCAATTTTTTCCCTTCGCATGTCGATGGTGGTTTGTTATGTAAATATGGTGGGCGAAAACATAAACCAGAAGGTACCTTTATATATAATAATCACAGATTCGTGTGTGAAAATATATATTTTTTTTGATACACAATTCTAGGTTATAGCTACACTGCTATACATGTAATTTGTGTATCAATAATTCCTATATATACATACATATATAAATTGTGACACCAATCCTCCATATACATAATAAATGTATGGGTATGCATTTGGCGCGAAATGATATATTCATTGATGCTCAACTGGAATGGTGAGGTTTCTGAATAAATATTGTAACGAATGATAAATAAATATTGTTAACATAAATATTGGGATAAAACAAAAAATTATGTAAATTTTACCTTCTGCTTGATGTGTAAATGTACTGTTCATGGTGTATAGTTTCCTCGGCTCCCAACACTTTCCCAATTCCAAATTATTTGGGTAAAACAAAAAATTGATAAAATTCGAAAGTGAAACATTATACATTAACTTGTTACGACATAATAACAAATGATACATGTTTTATGTATACAATAAAAACATACAGACATATATATCCCCAAATGGGGAAGAATTATGCATGGACGGTAAAAAAACAGTCTATCGGCTATTTTATACATACAGATATTTTATAAAAACCACCTTAGAGAATATGTATCACCATACAGTCAGTTACCAGCCAGCCTCGTGATTTATTTGGAAATAAATTTAATTCCAAACTGCGATAGTTTTCACATTGCCAACTATATACAAACTTATTTAAATATTCATTATAAAATTAAAAACAACAACCGAAATAACAATAATAATAATATTAATAATAGTGATAGTAGTACATAATAAAAACTTATTTTTTATCTGATTTGCATACTGTCATATGTACTAGATTTTATAGTTTGGTATAATACACATTGTGTTAGATGAATGCATACAGTACGGTATAGTACTGTGTTGTTGCTGTAAATCGTCTAGTTTAACTATTTTAATATTAAAATATATAACACACACGAACACACAAACATGAGTTTGGAATGATGTTAGTTTTGTTGAAATTATAGAGATGAATGAAAAGTGATAGTTGGTAAACTATTTAGTTGTCTGCATTGTTAAACTATTGATTTTTTTTTGTGTACACACAACTGGTGTGATGAATTTTTGCTGATTGTTCATTGTTTAGTTATTTTGTTTAACTAATAAAAGAATTGTCTTTTTAACTTTAAATCGTATAAAACTACTATTAAAGTGATTCAAGATAGTCAAGTCAAGATAGTCAAGATAGTCAAGATAGTCAAGATAGTCAAGATAGTCAAGATAGTCAAGATGGTCAAGATAGTCAAGATAGTCAAGATAGTCAAGATAGTCAAGATAGTCAAGATAGTCAAGATAGTCAAGATAGTCAAGATAGTCAAGATAGTCAAGATAGTCAAGATAGTCAAGATAGTCAAGATAGTCAAGATAGTCAAGATAGTCAAGATAGTCAAGATAGTCAAGATAGTCAAGATAGTCAAGATAGTCAAGATAGTCAAGATAGTCAAGATAGTCAAGATAGTCAAGATAGTCAAGATAGTCAAGATAGTCAAGATAGTCAAGATAGTCAAGATAGTCAAGATAGTCAAGATAGTCAAGATAGTCAAGATAGTCAAGATAGTCAAGATAGTCAAGATAGTCAAGATAGTCAAGATAGTCAAGATAGTCAAGATAGTCAAGATAGTCAAGATAGTCAAGATAGTCAAGATAGTCAAGATAGTCAAGATAGTCAAGATAGTCAAGATAGTCAAGATAGTCAAGATAGTCAAGATAGTCAAGATAGTCAAGATAGTCAAGATAGTCAAGATAGTCAAGATAGTCAAGATAGTCAAGATAGTCAAGATAGTCAAGATAGTCAAGATAGTCAAGATAGTCAAGATAGTCAAGATAGTCAAGATAGTCAAGATAGTCAAGATAGTCAAGATAGTCAAGATAGTCAAGATAGTCAAGATAGTCAAGATAGTCAAGATAGTCAAGATAGTCAAGATAGTCAAGATAGTCAAGATAGTCAAGATAGTCAAGATAGTCAAGATAGTCAAGATAGTCAAGATAGTCAAGATAGTCAAGATAGTCAAGATAGTCAAGATAGTCAAGATAGTCAAGATAGTCAAGATAGTCAAGATAGTCAAGATAGTCAAGATAGTCAAGCTAGTCAAGATAGTCAAGATAGTCAAGATAGTCAAGATAGTCAAGATAGTCAAGATAGTCAAGATAGTCAAGATAGTCAAGATAGTCAAGATAGTCAAGATAGTCAAGATAGTCAAGATAGTCAAGATAGTCAAGATAGTCAAGATAGTCAAGATAGTCAAGATAGTCAAGATAGTCAAGATAGTCAAGATAGTCAAGATAGTCAAGATAGTCAAGATAGTCAAGATAGTCAAGATAGTCAAGATAGTCAAGATAGTCAAGATAGTCAAGATAGTCAAGATAGTCAAGATAGTCAAGATAGTCAAGATAGTCAAGATAGTCAAGATAGTCAAGATAGTCAAGATAGTCAAGATAGTCAAGATAGTCAAGATAGTCAAGATAGTCAAGATAGTCAAGATAGTCAAGATAGTCAAGATAGTCAAGATAGTCAAGATAGTCAAGATAGTCAAGATAGTCAAGATAGTCAAGATAGTCAAGATAGTCAAGATAGTCAAGATAGTCAAGATAGTCAAGATAGTCAAGATAGTCAAGATAGTCAAGATAGTCAAGATAGTCAAGATAGTCAAGATAGTCAAGATAGTCAAGATAGTCAAGATAGTCAAGATAGTCAAGATAGTCAAGATAGTCAAGATAGTCAAGATAGTCAAGATAGTCCAGATAGTCAAGATAGTCAAGATAGTCAAGATAGTCAAGATAGTCAAGATAGTCAAGATAGTCAAGATAGTCAAGATAGTCAAGATAGTCAAGATAGTCAAGATAGTCAAGATAGTCAAGATAGTCAAGATAGTCAAGATAGTCAAGATAGTCAAGATAGTCAAGATAGTCAAGATAGTCAAGATAGTCAAGATAGTCAAGATAGTCAAGATAGTCAAGATAGTCAAGATAGTCAAGATAGTCAAGATAGTCAAGATAGTCAAGATAGTCAAGATAGTCAAGATAGTCAAGATAGTCAAGATAGTCAAGATAGTCAAGATAGTCAAGATAGTCAAGATAGTCAAGATAGTCAAGATAGTCAAGATAGTCAAGATAGTCAAGATAGTCAAGATAGTCAAGATAGTCAAGATAGTCAAGATAGTCAAGATAGTCAAGATAGTCAAGATAGTCAAGATAGTCAAGATAGTCAAGATAGTCAAGATAGTCAAGATAGTCAAGATAGTCAAGATAGTCAAGATAGTCAAGATAGTCAAGATAGTCAAGATAGTCAAGATAGTCAAGATAGTCAAGATAGTCAAGATAGTCAAGATAGTCAAGATAGTCAAGATAGTCAAGATAGTCAAGATAGTCAAGATAGTCAAGATAGTCAAGATAGTCAAGATAGTCAAGATAGTCAAGATAGTCAAGATAGTCAAGATAGTCAAGATAGTCAAGATAGTCAAGATAGTCAAGATAGTCAAGATAGTCAAGATAGTCAAGATAGTCAAGATAGTCAAGATAGTCAAGATAGTCAAGATAGTCAAGATAGTCAAGATAGTCAAGATAGTCAAGATAGTCAAGATAGTCAAGATAGTCAAGATAGTCAAGATAGTCAAGATAGTCAAGATAGTCAAGATAGTCAAGATAGTCAAGATAGTCAAGATAGTCAAGATAGTCAAGATAGTCAAGATAGTCAAGATAGTCAAGATAGTCAAAATAGTCAAGATAGTCAAGATAGTCAAGATAGTCAAAATAGTCAAGATAGTCAAGATAGTCAAGATAATCAAGATAGTCAAGATAGTCAAGATAGTCAAGATAGTCAAGATAGTCAAGATAGTCAAGATAGTCAAGATAGTCAAGATAGTCAAGATAGTCAAGATAGTCAAGATAGTCAAGATAGTCAAGATAGTCAAGATAGTCAAGATAGTCAAGATAGTCAAGATAGTCAAGATAGTCAAGATAGTCAAGATAGTCAAGATAGTCAAGATAGTCAAGATAGTCAAGATAGTCAAGATAGTCAAGATAGTCAAAATAGTCAAGATAGTCAAGATAGTCAAGATAGTCAAGATAGTCAAGATAGTCAAGATAGTCAAGATAGTCAAGATAGTCAAGATAGTCAAGATAGTCAAGATAGTCAAGATAGTCAAGATAGTCAAGATAGTCAAGATAGTCAAGATAGTCAAGATAGTCAAGATAGTCAAGATAGTCAAGATAGTCAAGATAGTCAAGATAGTCAAGATAGTCAAGATAGTCAAGATAGTCAAGATAGTCAAGATAGTCAAGATAGTCAAGATAGTCAAGATAGTCAAGATAGTCAAGATAGTCAAGATAGTCAAGATAGTCAAGATAGTCAAGATAGTCAAGATAGTCAAGATAGTCAAGATAGTCAAGATAGTCAAGATAGTCAAGATAGTCAAGATAGTCAAGATAGTCAAGATAGTCAAGATAGTCAAGATAGTCAAGATAGTCAAGATAGTCAAGATAGTCAAGATAGTCAAGATAGTCAAGATAGTCAAGATAGTCAAGATAGTCAAGATAGTCAAGATGGTCAAGATAGTCAAGATAGTCAAGATAGTCAAGATAGTCAAGATGGTCAAGATAGTTAAGATAGTCAAGATAGTCAAGATAGTCAAGATGGTCAAGATAGTCAAGATAGTCAAGATAGTCAAGATAGTCAAGATAGTCAAGATAGTCAAGATAGTCAAGATAGTCAAGATAGTCAAGATAGTCAAGATAGTCAAGATAGTCAAGATAGTCAAGATAGTCAAGATAGTCAAGATAGTCAAGATAGTCAAGATAGTCAAGATAGTCAAGATAGTCAAGATAGTCAAGATAGTCAAGATAGTCAAGATAGTCAAGATAGTCAAGATAGTCAAGATAGTCAAGATAGTCAAGATAGTCAAGATAGTCAAGATAGTCAAGATAGTCAAGATAGTCAAGATAGTCAAGATAGTCAAGATAGTCAAGATAGTCAAGATAGTCAAGATAGTCAAGATAGTCAAGATAGTCAAGATAGTCAAGATAGTCAAGATAGTCAAGATAGTCAAGATAGTCAAGATAGTCAAGATAGTTAAGATAGTCAAGATAGTCAAGATAGTCAAGATAGTCAAGATAGTCAAGATAGTCAAGATAGTCAAGATAGTTAAGATAGTCAAGATAGTCAAGATAGTCAAGATAGTCAAGATAGTCAAGATAGTCAAGATAGTCAAGATAGTCAAGATAGTCAAGATAGTCAAGATAGTCAAGATAGTCAAGATAGTCAAGATAGTCAAGATAGTCAAGATAGTCAAGATAGTCAAGATAGTCAAGATAGTCAAGATAGTCAAGATAGTCAAGATAGTCAAGATAGTCAAGATAGTCAAGATAGTCAAGATAGTCAAGATAGTCAAGATAGTCAAGATAGTCAAGATAGTCAAGATAGTCAAGATAGTCAAGATAGTCAAGATAGTCAAGATAGTCAAGATAGTCAAGATAGTCAAGATAGTCAAGATAGTCAAGATAGTCAAGATAGTCAAGATAGTCAAGATAGTCAAGATAGTCAAGATAGTCAAGATAGTCAAGATAGTCAAGATAGTCAAGATAGTCAAGATAGTCAAGATAGTCAAGATAGTCAAGATAGTCAAGATAGTCAAGATAGTCAAGATAGTCAAGATAGTCAAGATAGTCAAGATAGTCAAGATAGTCAAGATAGTCAAGATAGTCAAGATAGTCAAGATAGTCAAGATAGTCAAGATAGTCAAGATAGTCAAGATAGTCAAGATAGTCAAGATAGTCAAGATAGTCAAGATAGTTAAGATAGTCAAGATAGTCAAGATAGTCAAGATAGTCAAGATAGTCAAGATAGTCAAGATAGTCAAGATAGTCAAGATAGTCAAGATAGTCAAGATAGTCAAGATAGTCAAAATAGTCAAGATAGTCAAGATAGTCAAGATAGTCAAGATAGTCAAGATAGTCAAGATAGTCAAGATAGTCAAGATGGTCAAGTTGTATCAAGCTTACATCCCGGAAAGGGGTAAGCCATTAGAAAATTACGAAAATGGATGAATTGTCCATAGCATACATAAAAGTTCAAGATACTTTTTCAAAAGCTTCTTTGTTTATGTTCTCGCTAAACTTTTGATTAAAGCTTATATTTTTTGTTAAATTTAATTTTTATGGCGTACACACTTAACCAACATAAATTTAAACGTCAAATTATTAAAAACAAAAATTAAAAGCTCACGTCTACATATACAAAAACAGCAAAAAAGTTTCACCTCTCGGAAAACATTTCTTCTTTACTGCTGTGTATAACTCAATTTAAATTCAATTTAATTTTTTTTTATTCAATCATCATGTGCTTATCACATTCAGATGGAATAAAATTCGTTTGCCACTTTTATTTTCGTGAAACAAACTTTAACACTATCATGAATAAGACTGCAAAAACCAAATAAAAGAAAATCGTATAACCCTCAGTTCGTAAAGAAGTTTGACCCAAAAAAACAAAATTTCGTGCTTTTTCCTCATATTTTCCTTTTATTTTGACAAACCGTCCCTCATGCTGGGATCAATATAATAATGTTAAAAGATGAACAAAAGTGAGAAAATTAAGGAGATGGTTGGAAGACGGTCGAAAAAGCACAATAATCTTGTATAACGAATTAAGTTAACTTTTTTCTCTATTTCTTAAAAAAAAAAAATCATTTTTGCGTTGTTTGAGCTTTTATTATTGTTGTTGTTGTTTTGTACACACTGTGTTTTTTTTACGATATGATCAAATCCGTAGAATATTGTGGAATAATGATGATGACACTGAAACTTTTCTTCTTTTATTTTTCAAATAAAACTTTCAATAATTTTTTGGACTTTTTTTTTTATTTTTGGTTGCGGCGGGTGTGGGTGTTGGATTTTGATTTTCGTTATTTTTTTTTTGTTTTTTTTTTTGTTTCGAACTTTTCATTGTGTTTTGCGTTAACAACGAGAAAAACAAAAAAAAAAAAAATGTATTCATCGATGTCATCATTTAAATAAACTTAAATTGTTGAGCTTTTTGTTTTTAATGCTGTCGACGTTGTTGCTGTTGATGTTGTTGTTGTTGTTAGAAAAAAAAACCGGTATATCGGAATCGATATAAACTCCCCCGAATAATATCGACAGATATGTTTTGTAGACAAACAAAAGAAATTCAATTGCGAACGTAACATAAAAAGGGATATCGTAATTTTAATATGTTGAAAGTATTGAAAGCTTTTGTTGTTGAGGTATACAATATTGTGTATTTGTATATAAGAATAGTTGTGAAGTGAAGTAGTTTTGTTCTGCTCTACATGCACACGAAATGAAAAAATAAAAAATGATTATCTTGTTATCTAGTAAACTATATACTAGTGTACACACACACATATATATATATATATATATATATATATATATATATATATATATATATATATATATATATATAACCAGATTATTGCTAGTTATTGCTTCGAGCTTTTTAGATACAAATATGTTTGTCGATTATGTCAATTGTTTTGTGTGCTTGTATATTATAGTACAGTACAAAAAACTCTATGACTTGGGTTTATATATACACAGTATGTTCTGTTTGTGAAATTTTCAAAAAAAAAATTTGATAAGCAATTTACTTGAGCATTGTTTTAAAACCTTCAACAGTTGATTGATTTTGTAAACTACTGCACTAGTAAGAGATCACAACCTATACCACAAGCACAGTGCGATGAAACACTAGTGTAAAATGCTCGACAGATCATACTGTATATCGGATAATGTAGATAACATTATCCACCACAGGAAAATTTTAAAGATATGTTAGCTATATTACATCGAGGATTTTCAAGCAGAAAAATTCGATGAATTTGTTTGCGAAACGATTGCCGTTGGGATTTTTTATCGTTAGCTTCATTCTTGCGGAAAAAAGTTCTTATTTGTGGTATTTTGAACCATAGACGAGTATTATGTTGCATGTTATATGAACAAGACAGTTTTTTTCATGCTCTTTATACTACTGTTAAAAAAAAATTGGTAAATAAGTCTGATGTATTCTGAAGAATTTATTTTAATTAAAAATTATTTAACGACTGTTAGTTGTAGAAAAGTAGTTTTATGTGATTGATTAGCTTTACAATGTTATATGGCTGTAGTGGCTATATTTTTATTTAAACGGGTAACAGGTTTTAATTTAGCATTATAAAAAAAGCCAGAAACCACTGAGATAAAATAATATTGAAAATTTCAACTATTGAAAAACAGGAAAAACCATGCGGCCCTATCAAAACATGAAAAAATGTGCCACAAAACGTACATTTTCCAAATTCAGAAATTTTGGATAGCATACCGAAGCTTTAAAAATGTTGCAGGATTTTTTGTTGATTCTACATGATGCGAATTTGCTTGTTTCGTAAGCGCTTGTGTGCTTGTAACTCTGTTTGCTTCAACGAGTTTTAACTTTGCTGAAGAAACAATCAGGCAACAATTGGCACAAAATTGGTTCATTAATTGTTGAACTCTGCATAAAATTATATATAGTGGTGCTACCCTGAACTTTGATTACAGTAACTGTACCAGAAATCTGGCCAGAAATTTACTTTTTAATTTTCAGCATCTTGAATGCTGCACTATGTGTTAAGGAAGATAATAGCTGGACGTCGGGATTACATTATCGGGTACATGCATCGTATGCTCGAGTGCCAAATACTCATTGATAAATGCTTTTAGGGATCATGAAGTAAAAAGTTGGCGTTTAACTTACTTTCCACATCGTAGACACGTTGCATGCGATCCTACAGTCAAGATAGTCAGTCATTCCTATAGGGAATGAATAATTTTGGAGCTTTCTGCTGAGTTGATAATAAATGATAAAAAAAGTTGCTGGGTTGCTTGAGAACCATCCAGATACAATCCAAGTCATCCAAGTCAATATTGTATTATTTAGATAAGTAGCTTTCACCAATATTGGATCATTTCTAAGTTTGCCAAAACGAACCAACCAACTATGCCTGAGCTTTATCCAAACATTCAAAAAAGATTAAGCGGATGATGGGCCAATACCGCTAACGTAATCCTGTAAAATTGATTTTGATGAAGAAAGACCAACAGTAGCAATCGATTGGTACTCCGCAGCATTTGACATTTACACTCGTGGGCGACACATTATCACTGTGGTTATCACTTTATTTTATAAGTAACCCTTTTTCCACGTTATTCCTCTAACAGGTTAAGTCTCTTATATGTACACTATCATTGATTTGAAAGGTCGTTGGATATATCTGAGTCTCGAATTTGTGAAGTTTCAAATAATTATGACAGCAACGACCGTATAACATCTCAACAGAAGATTGATGGCAGCTTCTAGCAACCGTTTTTTTCATTGCTGCTTTTAAAGTAAGCACAAATCGTTCAGTGTTCCAAATTAGACGCGAGATGAAATGGTGCAGATGTCAAATATTCAATATTTTTTTTAACGTGGCAGAATTGAAGAAATTCCGCCTTCTAATTTTTCATATTTTGATACCATACGTATCATGGCTTATATACAAATATCGTACTCATAACCCATCTCTGCAGCTTACTGCTGAAGTGTAGTTTGATTTAGCTTTAATCCCCCCACATTGAGAATGGTACAAAGCTGGATTTTAAATATCGAGGCTTAGCGTCAGGTTTTAACTTCATTTCAGACTTATATACGTTGTAAATTTTCGCAATGTATTTTCTAACAACAAGTGATGGTTCTGGCATATTTTAGTGATTTTGGGTTTCATTTCACTTTCAATGTCGTATTTGTTAATATGATACGAATGTAGGAAAGCCTTTATTTTATTGCCCACATTTGCTTGGATTTATGATCAATTTTGATCAAAACTATATGGATGAGCTTGTTTTCAACCATTGGTCCCAATGCTCAAAGTCTACGAATGATTTCATCTTATGTTTTAGTTTGTATGTATGGTTGTGCTAGTCACCAGAAAATGAGTCGATGTTGATTTTTAGTAATCGAACCAGTTTTGGATTCCGCCCTCAATCATCATTTGTGACAAAATGTTGTGCTTAACAACTAGGCATACTGCATAGTCATTCTTCCAGACACATACACAGACTAGCATCAACATCGGTTAGATAAACCGTAGGCAAAATTTATATGACCATTGATTAGTCTATGTAGACCACTATAATGTACCTAAAATATCAAGGATTATATCGTTGGTAGCATTTCCAAGCTATTATCAACAATTATGCGATTAAGATTCATGCACAAAATGAGCAACTACAACTAAAGCAGACCCTCAATTTTACAAACCAAGCAAAACTGAAATGGGGAAGAAGACGATATCAAATAAATTCTAGATCCTAAATCAAATTTGAGGAACTGTAGCAATATCAATCAAGGTTGTGATCTACAATGAATACATTGCAATACTAGCTTTTAAGCGTCTTAACTCACATATTTATCAGATTCTACATAGTATAATTAAAGTTTTTCTCACCAGATACCGTTTTTCTAATAGCTAGTAGCAATATATACAGCAACTGAGCAGCTTTAGGCTCCAAATAGACCGAAAAGTTGTCATAAGATGTTGTTTGAGATGAGAAATGAAGATTTTTTCATATTTCTGATGATCAAAAAGAATTGAGCTTAAAGCTTTTTTATAAATAAATGTAAATAAACCCGAAAGCTTTCGTAATAAATTTTAATTAATTTTGTGCGTCCACAAATAATTAAATTAGAGTATTTTATAACATAACTCATTATTTAAGCCGTAATGCCACACGTCAACATTTCAACAGCCTAATCTCATATATGTGATTTTTTTAATTTCACGGACAATACGGTTTAACCAACAAAATCATAAATTACATGAAATCCAATTAAATTTTTATTAAAATAATAAAATTGTATCAAAACAACAATGTACGTTTTTACAAAACAAAAATCTTCAAAAGCTTAAATTCCATTACATACTTTCATACATAATAAAAAAAGGTTATAATTGCATTTTATAGAAATTCCATAAAAAAAGCTCTTTTCGTTAAATAAATCTCGAAATTCAAACAAAAAAAAAGTGAAAACTTTGTGTATGTAAATATAAATATTTATTTAACAAAGCTTTTTTATTTTTGTTTTTTTCGTATAAAGCTCGAACATTTTTTCTCGTCTCATACAAAGACAAAGCTTGTCGTATCCTAAATACGAATATTGTCATTTTATATAATATACGGTTTTGTGCTCTTAAATTAAAAACGACGCAAAGATTATATGCTGGTGGAGGCGGTGATGGTTTGGAATGGTAACCAAAAAGGACCAAATATAAAGCAACATTTTTTTTTGTTTTTATTTTTTTAGCTAGGTAGAATAAGATAATTTTTTTCGGTTTTGTGATGAAAAATACAAAAAAATAAAATCTCGTCTTTAGTTCGAAACAATGGGATAAGAAAGATAAATAATTTTTTTTACTTTGGTTCCATAAATGTTTTTCCTGCGATGAGGACGACTCACACTCATACACACACACCGACACATCAAGATCTTACCAACTTTATATGAAAATAAAAAATGTTACTGTAAAAATGTTTACGAAATATAAATAAAAATAAAGTTTATCTTGTGCAGACTGCGCTAAACAACAAGATATGCCAAAAATTAAAACAAAAAAATGTTCAAAGCTTATGCAAAGTTTTAAATTAATTTATATACCAAAATCCATGTGATTAAGGAGCCATGGATTATACCAGCTTTTGTATTATGATTTATAAATATTTGGTGTTTGGTTAGACATTAGATTCCCACGAGTGCATTGAACTTTTTTACGGTTGGGAATTTTTATTTAAACTTTCGATTTTTAATGGTTTCACTCAGTTTTAGTTTTATTAGAGGATTTGTGTCACTGGTTTTAGATAGCAGTTTGATTAAGAAAAGGCAATAAAAGCTTGTTAGTAGATTTGTTTAGTTTATGCTGAAAGTTTAATTAGCTACTACAATTTTTTAAAAAGCTCAAGGTAAGCATTCCCCAATCACTATTGTACAATACAAATGTATATATCGCAAGCTTTTGTCACGATTTTTAAGAGTATATGACTGTAAGATATATCACTGAGCTTTCAGTTAAACCATAAATGAAAATTAATATAATTTAAGCTTTTTCTGCACGTTGCTAAAATTATTCTTTTCGAAATTAGTTTTTATTAAAAGCTCAACAAACTAGACTTTATTAAAGTTAGTTAAAATTGTATTAATCTCAAACTTTAAAATTGATAAATGAATCTGTTAATCAATACAAAAAAGTGGAAAGCTTTTTACAACTTTTTAGAATAATCAGCTGTAAAATATGTTATTAAGCTTTTATTAAATCGAATTATTTTTTAAATATTAAAGTATTGAAAACTAAGTTCACTAGAATTTATTTAAGGTAAATTTTAAGAAATAAAAAAAGCTCTGTAAAAGTAAATTGATATTGAAAGGTTGAAAGCTCACCTGACACTTGTTAACTTTGTTCAAATAATGAATTTAGTTCACGAAAGCACTGAAAGAAAAATATAATTTATTAAAGCTCGGTTCTATATTTTTAAAGGAGCACATGTTATTTAAAAAATATTTTTTTATTTAATACTTTGTTCTATTTTTATGAAACATAACATAATTATAAAAGCTTTCGCGTCACTTAAATTATTAGCCCTATTCCTCTAATATATAGCTCTAAAATGGTTAGAATTTTACCAATATTTGAGTTATCTAACTAGATAAAAATTAAAAACCATTCGATTATTTTAAAACTTATCTGATCTGGTAAGTTCACTTGATTCACTTGTAAAAGCATACCATGACTTTTTTTGATTTATATAACATAAAAGTTTGGCAGTAAGCTAAATTATTGACTTGAATATTTGTTTGAAATATTTCAAATTGGAGTTTTGACTTAACTTTTGACTTGACTTTTGACTTGACTTTTGACTTGACTTTTGACTTAACTTTGACTTGACTTTTGACTTGACTTTTGACTTGACTTTTGACTTGACTTTTGACTTGACTTTTGATTTGACTTGTGGCTTGCCTTTTGACTTGACTTTTGACCTGACTTTTGATTTGACTTTTGACATGACTTTTGACTTGACTTTTGACGTGACTTTTGACTTAACTTTTGGCTTGACTTTTGACTTAACTTTTGGCTTGACTTTTGACTTGATTTTTGACTTGACTTTTGATTTGACTGTTAACTTGACTTTTGACTTGACTTTTGACTTGACTTTTGATTTAACTTTTCACTTGCTTTTTGACTTAACTTTTGTCTTGACTTTTGAGTTGACTTTTGACTTGATTTTTGTCTTGACTTTTGACTTGACTTTTGACTTGACTTTTGACTTGACTTTTGACTTGACTTTTGACTTGACTTTTGACTTGACTGTTGACTTGAATTTTGACATGACTTTTGACTTGACTTTTGACTTGACTTTTGGCTTGACTTTTGACTTGACTTTTGACTTGACTTTTGACTTGACTTTTGACTTAACTTTTGGCTTGACTTTTGACTTGATTTTTGACTTGACTTTTGATTTGACTGTTAACTTGACTTTTGACTTGAGTTTTGACTTGACTTTTGACTTGACTTTTGACTTAACTTTTCACTTGCTTTTTGACTTAACTTTTGTCTTGACTTTTGAGTTGACTTTTGATTTGACTTTTGACTTGACTTTTGACTTGTTTTTTGACTTGACTTTTGACTTGAATTTTGACTTGACTTTTGACTTGACTTTTGACTTGACTTTTGACTTGACTGTTGACTTGACTTTTGACCTGACTTTTGATTTGACTTTTGACTTGAATTCTATTTTAATATTTGACATGAATTTAGTCTTAATTTCAAAATTGACACTTGTTTGATGGTTTGAGTCTTTCTATTTTAATCTTATATTTAAATAAGAAGCTGTGAGACCATAAGGCTTCTTCAACTCAATTAAATCCTCAATTTATTAAAAATCCATAAAAAACGTATCATAAATTACTTATGCATTCATAAATAATGTCATAAATCAAAAAAACATTTCACATATTTCATATAATGCTGAAGAAACACGTCCCTAAATCATGATATGTGTATATATTTTATATATAATACGAAAAGAAAATGAATTTGGTTAAACGATGGTTATACATAAGTAAAAACTTCATTATGATTTTAAACACAAGCATTTTCATAATACATAATTAATGTTGAAGCATCATATAATATAAAATTTGCCGCGCTAAAATATTTCAACACCATTTTTTTTTTTGCTTTTGACTAAAGATTTTACACGTCTTTCATAAACATATATATAAAGCCCAAAACTAATTTACCAAAAAAAAAAAAAAAATCATCACACCACATCTCGTTTCTGGTTCAATGTCAATTTGGTACATATGATGCACTCATACATGTAAATTACTATGGTAAATTACTATATTCTTTCAATATAGAAAAAAGCTTTTGGTAAAAGCATGGAAATTTATTTTAATAAAAATGCAGCATAATAATACTTAATTATAAATAGAAAATTCTTAAGAATTCTTCATGAACCATGTTACTCTTAACTATATTTAAGACACTTAAGTTTACACACACATTTGTAGAAAACTATACTTTTGAACGTAACTTGAAATATTTATTTTTGAAAAGCTCTCAAAAAATAAATTTTGTCAAAATTTTTCAAATTGGTATATGAATATTTAATTATGTTGTAGCTGTGGTTTAAGTTGAAGAAGTAATTGGGTGGTGCAGAATTTACATTTTGTTCCTCCGCTGTTGGAAAATAGAAAATATGTTTTCTTTAAATATAAATTAATTTAATTGAATAAAGAGTTATTTTTTACTTAATTTTGTTAATTTTTTGCTATACATAAATTAAATAATTTAAGTTTTTCATTTGGATGCTTACAGTGTTTTTTCAAACGATGACTAGATGAAAACTTGGTTTTCATCGAAACTGGGAAATTTGTGCCAGAAATTAAAAAATTTCATAATTTCAGAAATGAAGTATGTTGAATTTAAGGAAAATATTTAGTTTTACTCTGGTATGCCACAAATTAAAACTTGATCAAATGAATAAGTATCGTGGCTTAAAAAGTTTGAACCGATAAGAGAAGGAAATCCTTGTTCCCACCACTTTTGACATAAGTTAGATCTTTTGACTCATATTAACGGGTCAATCAATAAAAACTTTCAAATCGTTTAATCTTTTCTGTAAGCAATATTCAAAAGCTCTAGTTCAAAAGTTGCAAAGTTTGTGACTATATTTCCTTATTTAATTTATTATTTGTATTCAACAAAGTTTAAATAGTTGTGCAATCATTCGATTGATTATTGCACTGTAAAAATATACAAAAAAACATCATAGTTTACACAAAATCAAGAAAACCCCCCAAAAATACAACACACCCGACACAAAAAATTTTCTTAACCCGCATAAAATTTTCCAACCAATAAATCAATAAAAAAAATTTCCAAACAAATATTAGTTTTTCTCCAAATTTATTTAATTTAATTTTTCCACCAACAAAAAATGGGAAAAACCATAAAAAAGCTCTCAATTTTTGGTTTTTGTTGTTGGTGTAGTAAACTTTAAACTTTTAACTTATCTCTTATATCGTACGAAAGTCGATAAAGAAGACAATAATTAAAACTCAAGAAAGTTTTTTTTTATTTTTCTTATCAAATTGTCTAATAGAAATTAATAGAACGCGATTTATGGGATACAAAATGAAAACGACGAAGCTTTTTCGTACTAGTATATATAAAGTCTCGATTTATTCTTTAAAATTTTTATTTTACCATTTTTTTTAACTTAATTTCATTTTATCTTAAGTTTGAATGGTGTTGGAGCATGGTGTTCCTTATCGGTTTATTTTTATATCCTATTGATAAGTACGAGGTGTCTTTAGGATATTATTGGAAGTTGGGCTAGACATGCTCATGCCACAATGCCTTTATAGGGTAGCGTATTATTTCGCGGTTCATTTCTTAGAAAATTTAAATTAACTGTTATTGATGCATAAAAGCTCAAAATTACGAAATCAGGTTAGAAAAAAATCTAATATCCTAATACAAGATCGCTGAAGTGGAAATGGAACTGCAAATGGTTGAGTATATTTTACCATCAGCACATACTGTAGACAAAATGAAGGACCAAACTAACATTAAAATTTTTCTAATTCATTTTGGCCAAAAAACAAGGCTATGACTGTATAAAATAGTTTTTTTTTTGAAAATTAAAAGCTTTACTCATGATCAAAAAATAAATTTTGCAAGCTTTTGACATAAGTATTTCGACAAAAATCTTTGCTGCTTTGAGATTTTTGTCAAAAAGTATAAAAATAATTTGCTTGAACGTTTACAGAATTAGAAAGCTTTATGTACTTTTGGTCTGAACTTTTCGTCAAGTTTATTCAATTATTTTAGATAAATGCCATACGCTTTTTACGATTAAATTATAAATCGTTTCATTTTAAATAAAATATTTTATTTAAATCTGATATTTTATTTATATAATTAAATTTAATTTAAAACCTGGTTTTAAGCTTTTATGTAATTTAATCTGTAGCGACCGATAAATATTTGTTTAATATGAGATTTCGGGACAAATATGTGAGTCTGTTTCATTATTCCATTGGTTTTAGGATTATATGCCGTCATACGTTTCCGATAATATCGAAGAAGCGAAGTCAACTAACTAAAAAGTGTTGACTCAAACTGTGATCCTTGATCAGTACTAATCTGAGAAGGTACGCCAAAACGTGATACGTAATTATTAACAAAAGTTTGGACAATAGTGGCAGCTGTCATGTTAACCATGTAGTAAGCTTACGGCCATCGAGTAAAACGACCGACAATTTTAAGAACGATATCCAAATGTGGATGTTCAAATCGCCCTGGAGGAATATTAAATTGCCCGTGAGGTGAAATAGTGAGCCGTTGCACTTTGGCACGTTGGCATGATACACAAAAACTGGCCCTTATTAATACTAAGTTTAAAATAGCGAGCTGTAATCACATTACGAGATACTAGAACATCAGGATGTGACAGGTTATAAAAAGCGTCAAAAACATTACGAGGTAAAGGTTTTGTGATATATGGGTGATTAATACCCGTCGAAGTTTTGTAATATACTTCAAGGCTAGGCATAATTTAAAAAGTTCAAGTTTCTTATTAGAAGCTGAACGATAGATAGCTGAGAACAGTTTCAGCTGTGGTCGACTTAATATTAATAGTGCGAGATAAAATATCCGCCACGACATTGTCCTTTCACATGCTGACTATCCAAGGTAAATTGACTAATATAATCCACTTGGCATGAATGCCTAGGATTTCCTTCAGTTTTTGACTGAATTACTCTCACTAAAGGTGTATGGTCGGGAAACATGGTAAAGTCCCAACCATCAACAAAATATCTAAAATGTTTTACAGCTTGATAAATCGCTGGTAATCCCCGATCGAATACTGAATATTTTAATTCAGGACTCGATAATTTCTTTGAGTAAAACCCAAAAGCTCCCACTTCTTTTTATTATAATGCTGCATGGCAGCGCCAATGGCGGTGTTAGAAGCATCAGTTGTAATACTGACAGCAAGAAGAGTGATATCCGTCAAATAATTATTTTAATGAGAAAATGAAACTTGACATTTCTCTGGCCAAGAAAAATTCTTTCAAAAAAATGTAAAGGAGCTAAAAATTCCGCTAATTTTGGAATAAATCGGTGATAATAATTTAACATTCCAATATAACGTTTGATGTGCTTAATTGAACACGGTGCGAGAAACTCTCTGATGGGGCGTATTCTAACCTCCGAAGGATAAAAGCCATCACGAGTGATCTTGTGGCTCAAAAAATCATGGGAGGAAACACGGGAGAAAACGAAATTAAGTCGTGGGACTACTGCGTTTATAAACACTGGAAAGTTTGCGCAGGCATCGCGGAAAGTTACGGAAACTTTCTTAGAAGTGCGCCATAACCATTATCAATGGAGAAATGCATTAGTGTAGGAGTTTTGAAACTCTTTACTATTGCATCCACTGAATCAGCGCTACTGATTGGGCAATCCACCGATGCGATAATAAATGCATGATGAAAAATTCCCTTAAAATCGATAACAATTTTCAACATCCTAGTACCATAAGTACGAATCGTTGACCCGTTGGCCGCTGTCAGATCTAGATCTGACGAAAAATTAAAGCTACTTATATCATTAATAAAATATACCGGGATAGCCGAAAGGACAGCATCCGTGTCCACTAAAAAATTTAAATGTGATACTTTGTCATATAAAACGGAATTCGATCGTGAGCTGTTAGATTTATAATTTAAGATTCTTGTTGCACATATTCACTAAGAGAGGAGTACTGTAGTGACCGAACTTTAAGCTTAGAAACTTTGTTTATTATTAAATTATATTCTAAGGTGCAATTTAGGATGAAAAGATACAATTTAAAACTGACGGAGCTTTAGAAATTTTGACTTAAGTATATTAGATTACACGTTAGGGTTGAACTGATGGAAAAACTGATTTTCCAATTTTATTATATAAGCTCAATATTTCGACAAAAAGCATCAATGCTTTCTCTAAACTAGCTTTATAATTTTTGACATATTGCGTCATAAATAATTTGCATCCCAGTTCTGGGAAGCTTTCAGATTAAATCTGTGTTTTCAGTTTTAAGTTTCTGGTTTACAGTGTACAGAATAATTTGTTTCACAGTTTGAGCTTTAAGCTCACCTTTTGCATATATTAGATGAAAACTATTTTTCTTCGATTTAGATTTATGGAGTCAGATGCAGACTGTTCATATTTTCAAACTACCTGGATGACTGCAGATCAATGATTAGCATTATTTACATTATCATTGGGATTGTTTACGAGTTATGAAAAAAATACAAGATTATGTATACACATTACGTGTGTCACAGGAAGGAAAAATTTGTTGCACGTCTTGCCGCAAATTAATTAAGTTCATACCCATCGTTTCAAAAATTTATGTTGTTGCTTTATTTTTCCCAAATGTTTACGCGTACAATACATAATTAATAGAATTACGATAAAAAGAATTACGGGTAAACGTACATACATACATTTGCGGTTTTATTAGAAAATGCTAAATCGGAAAATTATTGCGGGTGATACAAGTAATAAACGAAACAATAACCAAATTTGGTTTTAAATATTTTAGCAGAAAGTTTCAAATCGCACCACACAAAACAATTTGGTCGTACCATAATCGAAATCTAACATCATTTTTATATTTTCCCAATTTTCCAAATTCTTATATGTACAACAACACACAGCGCACCAATTGTAATAAAAAATTATTTTTCTTTTGCCACAAAAACCAATCAAATAACATGGACGAGTCTATATATTCGGTATATACTACTACTCGATACAACACAACAGTCAAATCCAATAAAAATGATGATAAGAAAATGGAAAATTTTTTTACGAGTCGATATATTTGTAGGAAATAGAAAATTCTTATCAATTTTCCTTTATTATGTATAATGTACGAGATATAAATGTAGAGCATGGTAATCAAAGAAATGTCGAGACAGACGCGCTACTAAAGCAACAACAACCGTATAGTAAGCCAGTCAATTACAAGAGAGAGCAAAAGAAAATGTATTTTCCATTTCCATTAATGAACAAATCAATTAGAATTTCTATAAATAATCGAGTGTCTAACCCAATCTACTTGAAATAAAAATATTAAATCTGCCTGTTCCTTTATTTGTTCACACCGAAATAGGCACTGTGTCGTTCACTTCGTACATAATAAGGAAAAATGCGCGCGAAAATAATACTAATAAAATTATTTTGACAGGTCTATCGTGCCGTAACCAAATAAAAACTGAATGGGTGAATGTAATTGATGTTGATTATTTTCAACTAGGCATTTTCTATTTGTTTCACTGAAACATGAATTCCCCACATAAAGGATAAGAAAATTTTAACTCCTTAGCTCCCTACAAAATATAACAGTTAATTATGATGAAAATAATAATGTGATGACGAAGGAGTGACACAAAAATAATATTAAAAGGAAGAAAAGTAATTTAAATTCTAATCAAAAACGTTGCTTAATTATTCATAGAATTATGTCTGAAAATTACTTTACGCCACCCGTTGGGAAATCACCAAAATGCCGAACTGTGTTAAAACTTTTTTTTTTGATGTTTTTGCGGAGCATAACGTTGGTGTTATTAAAAATACGAAAATAATGATCACGACTTTGTATAAATAACACAACACAGTCTTATAAGAAGTCGAAATTTGCAACGACCGTAAACAAAAATTTTAACGAGCTTTAGGGGCATTTATATATGTACAAATGAAAATTGCATACAACATTTTTTACCGAATCTTAGATTTATTTTAACAAAGCGGTTTATATACTTTGTAAAGGTGTATTGCCCTGTATGTTGCTGAATAAAATATAAACTGCCTTCCTGAACGCGTCTTTAGAAACACAAATGTTCAACCGTGGTTATTCTAGACTTTCTAGACCATCCTATATATTCTTAAATCCACTCAAAACTCATCTTCAAGAAAATTCTACTCATTTTACATAAAAAAAAAAACGAAAATTTTATCTCAGATTTTCCCAAATATACAAGACTGTCAAAATTTGAGAATTTTATTTTTGAAAGATCAAGATTTTTTTAAAAGGAATTTCGGTAATCTAGAACTTTATAGACCATCCTATAAATTCAAAAATACACTCCATTCATCAACAAGAAATTCAACTCATTTTACATCAAAATAAAATCGAAATTTTTAACTCAAATTTTCTCAAAAATACAAGGCTATAGACTGTCAAAATTTGGGGTTTTTATTTTCGAAAAATCTAGATTTTTTTAAACGTAATTTAGATTATCTAGAACTTTCTAGACCATCCTATAAATTCTAAAATGCACTCCAAACTCATCATCAAAAATATTCTCATTTTACATCAAAATAAAATCGAAATTTTTAACTCAAATTTTCTCAAAAATACAAGGCTATAGACTGTCAAAATTTGAGAATTTTATTTTCGAAAATCAATATTTTTTGAAACGTAATTTCGGTTATCTAGAACTTTCTGGACCATCCTATAAATTCTAAAATCCACTTCAAGCTCTTCTTTAAGAAAATTCTACTCATTTTATTACAAAATAAAATCGAAAGGCCGCGTTTCTTGTCAGTCCGCTTGATTCAAGTGCGATGCGGATTGCTTAGAGCATCTTCTTAGACCAAAATCATGGTTCCAGTCAAAATCACCACATGAAGTTTTTCATCGGAGAAGGCCAGACTGTCATATATAACTGTCAAAATTTGGAGTTTTTTTTTTCAAAAAATCAAGCATTTTTTAAAAGTAATTTCGGTTATATAGAACTTTCTAGACTGTCCTTTAAATTCTAAAATCCACTCCAAATTCATTTTCAAGAAAATTCTACTCATTTTACACCTAAATAAAATCGAAAATTTTAACTCTGAGTTTCTCAAATATACAAGGCTATAGACTGTCAAAATTTGAGAATTTGATTTTCGAAAATCAATTTTTTTTAAATGGAATTTCGGTTATCTAGAATTTTCTAGACTTTCCTATAAATTCCAAAATCTACTTCAAACTCGTTTTCAAGAAAATTCTACTCATTTTGCAACAATATAAAATCGAGAATTTTATCTCAGATTTTCCCAAATATACAAGGCTAAAGACTGTCAAAATTTGAGAATTTTATTTTCGAAAATCAAGATTTTTTTAAACGTAATTTCGGTTATCTAGAACTTTCTAGACCATCCTATAAATTCTAAAATCCACTCTAAACTCATTTTCAAGAAAATTCCACTCGTTTTATATTAAAAAATATGCAAGGCAATAGGCTGTCAAAATTTGTTTTTTTTAATAGTCGAAAAATCAAAATTTTTAAAATCGAAATACTGTCCTTTCATGTTAGTCCGCTCGGTTCTAGTGAGACGTTTCGCGATTTTACCAGCAATTGTTCCCAAAATGGAGCTTTTTCACCTTTATGTAATTCCGCCCTCCTGTTAATGGATCCACTGAACAGCACAACATTGTACATAAGTGATCGAGCTGTGTAGAATGTACGATACGGATTTCTTAGGGCATCTTCCTAGACTACAATCTTAGTTCCAGTTAAAACCCCCCATATTTTAAGCTGATGCACTTACACTCGTGTAATTTTATTAGTCGTTTTCTTGTGCAAATCTTACAACTAAATTTAATGGAGCTAAAGTTGTCGAAAAAACACCGAAATTCCGGTAATTTGTCCGGAAATAGATAGAACAGTTAGATTCAACACTCAAAAAAATTAAAGCTGGACATCTAAAACAACCTGTTTTTAAATTATGTAGACCTTCAAAACTGAAATTAATCTACCAATTCCCGCCGGGCAGGTTGTGGTAGCTAATTGGCGTAGTAATCAAGTCAGCTTTCACTTACCGTTAATATTTGTAAACTGTTTTATAATTAATTTCCAAGCTGATAAACTAAAAGCTCTCCAAGTAAGCTTTAACAAATTAATATAATAATTTGTTTCAGTACAGTGTGGTACACAACTGAATCAGATCCTTATGACTAACAGATGTGTTATTAATTGTAACATGTAAATTAATAATCAAAGCTTCAAGCTTTTATGAAAAAATTAAGTTTTTAAAATATTTATGTAAACTTATTTCATTTTTTAAGCTAAGTTATGTAAATATCTGATAAGTTTCGATTATTCACTTTTTTCTCTAGGTTACAACTTTTTATAAATTTTTCATTAAAATTAAAAGCTAATTCGTAAAAGTTAAAAGCTTTTTGGAGTTGGAAAATGGAAAATATTTTATGCTGCTTAGAAATTAAAAACCAACTGTCAAGTTGTTTAACTAAAGTAAATCGTGTTAAAAAATTTAAAGCTTTTTTGAAATATTTAATGAGCTTTAAATCTTTCAATCAGGTTAGTACTTTTAAAGCGTTTTGAAAAGTGTAATGAAATTTGATGTAAGTATGGTCTAAGCTACAATATATAAATGAAAGCTTTCAATTATTTTTGTGCCTATATTTTCAGAACATGTAAACTTTTGGATATTCGTTTACCATCTGCCACTATCTGAGGTTCCGATGGCTTTAATTTAAAAAGAAAAAAAAATAAATTTAGCAAGTTTTAAAAATATGAGCTTTTTGAATATGTTCTACTTTCCTTGATTATTAGTCTAACTAGCTTTTTTGCTTTCTAGTGCTGCTAGGATGAACTTTGTCAAATATTTTTGATAAAATATGTCGAAGCTTTTTTAAAAAAAATTAAAGCTTGTTCTTTTCTGTCAATAAATTAGGGATTTGGCCATACTATGACAAAAAAGTAGCTTTTGAGTAGTTCATTGTTATAACTATACATCCTTTTTAGTAAAACATGCAACATTTTGCTCTTATTTTTGCATTGAGCTTTTAAATTAATGTTTTTTAAAAATAATAACGAAACTCACTGAATTAGCCACTCTATACAAATCCAACTCATATCTATACTTTTTTGCCCCAGCGAAAAGCTCATACAAAAGCTTTTAAGCTCATATTATATATTTTCATTAAAGCTTCGTTTTTGAACTAAAAAACAATTAAATAAT
Source organism: Tipula confusa (assembly GCA_963556175.1). NCBI lineage: Eukaryota > Metazoa > Arthropoda > Insecta > Diptera > Tipulidae > Tipula > Tipula confusa. The sequence continues at coordinate 218,793,905 of OY744476.1, forward strand.
GAAAAAAAATGTCGATGAGTTTTAATAAGAAAATGTGCTTTTTAGGATTTTCCTACCCTTTCAGATTACTAGTATTGATAATAATATTTAGCTTTAATCTCGTTAATAAAACCTCTTCAATGCAAACGATTAACACTTGCAAACAAAATTGGTAAGATGTTGCAAGATGAAAATGTAAAGTCGTGAAATGGAAAACTCATTAAAAATTTGGTCTCGTAAATATATCGTTCGGCACGTACATATCTCACCACATTCAAATGTTTTAACCTTTTTTACAAAATTATGCACAATACCCGCAAGATGAAAATCACAAAAAAAATCGTTTGATTTTCATTGTTTCCCATCAAAAGAGTTTTCATTTGGTAAATTTTCCGAAAATTTAATTCATTTCGTCTCAACATAAAAATCTAATAAGAAATTTGCATTCTTCGTGAAAATTTATTTGGTGTAATGTCATGGAAATTAACCTGAACCAGAACCAGAGGTATCTTGGTAAAGTCATTTTTTGCATCGAAATAATTAGATTAGAAATGCCATTGACTCTATAAATAGAAGTTCATGGTGAAAAAAATTAATTCGTTTATGAATTTAGTTTTATGAGGAGGAATGTCTTTCGGTTGAACAACTAACTTCTGTCTTCTTAAGATGAACTTCCTCTTGAGCCAGTCTTTACTTTTTTTCGAGGCCAATAATGGTAAATGCAGTTTTAGTAAGTCTAGTATTAGGAACTTTCTTTTAAATGGTCAACTAAACCAAAAAAGGTTTTAGCATCGATGGTGCCTAGAATATCTAACAATCTCTGAAACATTATTTTAAAAACATTTTTTTATACAAGTCCGCCATTTGTCCTGCTATACGCACCAACTCACATTATGTAGATAACACAATAAGTTAAATTACTCGAAAAAAATCGATTATAATCTACAACGATGTCATCATACACCAATGATATTTCAAAATATTTCGGTCACACTATCATCAACATCATCATTCAACTATAAGAAAAACAAAAATTTTATTTTAGCCTAACCTTCACTGGCCATTCTTTTAGTCACAACGACCGGCAACAACCTACAACAACACTGTACATTTCCAAATCAAAAAAAAATTCTTAAAAATCATCGTATAATCATCATTAAGCTTGATTGATTTACAATTCCTAAGTAATACAACCAAAATGGTATAAAAGAGATGAAAAGTTATGTTGGTCAATTTGATATAGTCGTGTTGGCACAAGACGGGAGTGGGAGAAATTTTAAAGTTGGTGAACATTTATTCCAATTTACACAAATTCAAACCCAACATCTTTAAGCTTATTATCATCAAAGTGTTTGGCCTCAGTTGTCGGGTGGCACTTGTTTGCTTTGTAAAAAACTTATAAACGAGCACTTTTCTTCTAGTAAGTCGCATAAAGGTCGGGAATTTAGTACAGAGCGTACGTGGGATGGATTGGCCTAGTACTTGGAGCAAATGATATTTAACAGATTTAACAGCTATTTTGCAAAGTCCGTTGAAGTGAGGTGATACAAAATTGTACTTTGTCGGCTCTGGAACCGTTTGAATTTTGCAAGAAAGGTATTCGTTGACATATTGGATGCTAATTCCAGTGCTTTTTGATGCTATGATATCCGTAAGAAATTCTTAGTCGATTTCTAGCACATTCTCTAGTAATTTTACATTGCTTGTGATCCATTTACGAAGGTGGTATCTTCTTAGTTTTAACATAAGGTAATTAATTCGCAGTCTACAGTAAAACCGCTTCTTTGATTATTGACGCCCTAGACATGACGTCACCTATATAAAAGTCTCTCTTCAATGTCTTTGCTGCATTTGGAGCAAAAAGGCGTAAGAAGCGATAATGTTAAACGGAACTTCTTTTTAATGCAATGAAAGCATCTCTAGCAATGACTGTTGTACGGTTGCTCTAATTACCAACAAATCATTAAATGACATTCCAATAGTTAATTGCGCTGACGCTTTCAATACTAAATGCTTAGTGGTCGAGCTATATGATGACAGGATGCTGGGGCATGTAGTGTTTATCGAAAATTTTGATTTTTGCAATGAATTTAGAGTAGAGTTCACAAAATTCTGAAGCTTTCTTCAATTTCTAGTATCTAAAGCTAAATCGCCTCAACGCTTGTGTAAGTGAATCTTCTAATTTAATTCTAACTTGGTTAAGTTGCTTGCAGACTCCTTAAGTATTTGACTGTCAGCTATAGCTCCATCAAAAATCTGTCATATATATGTGGGTACAGTCGTATGGAATTTGGGGTCAGTTAGTTACAATCGACTCAAATACGTTAATTGGTCACGGTTCATGGATTTGAATGGTAAAGTTGATGTTATTTTAGGTAACAAGTATGCAGTAATATTGATGGTGAATTTGATGGGGGTTCTGGATCTTATCATAATCGACGTTACTTTTCTTTAACATCCAGTTTTTCAACCATTCAATGTATTGATTTTGAATTTTGAATTAAATCGTAGATCTTTTAAGCAATTTGCGCTATTTTCAGTAATGTATATGATCTCAGTTGCAATTGCCAACTGTTTAGCTGGATCTTGCAATTGACGACGATTTATAAATACTGAGTGGAGATCTAGTGTGTCGTGAGATTCGTGAGACCACATTATCCATGATAGAGATGTGCTAAATATCAGTCCTGATTTGTACAATGAAATCTAAGCGTCTGAATTGACGAGAAGATGCCTTATACGGATTCTGATTAAAAGCATAGACCAATGGTTTATGATTGGTGTAAGCCGAGTGATTGCCGAGTATCCAAAATGAACTGTCAACCATGATGGCAGAGGTGCTGATGATGATCGATGATTCAGTAAAGTAGTGTCCGTAATTTTATTTTTGCAGTTATTGAACGCTTCAATTGATGCTGTCGATCACTGAATTGGAGCGTGTTTATTCTTAACATAGCTTTTTAGGTAGTCGTATAGTTATGTTTGATCGGCAGCAGCACCTTAGAACGACTTCATATCTATGACCGAAAATCATTCTAAAAAATTCGAAATTCGAAATGGATACTGATCAGGAATCGCAAATTTATTAAGTGATTCGGAAATTTCACACGGTCTCCATTCTCCATTCTTTTTTTGCGCAAGATACAGAAAGCTGTACCAAGGACTGCTGCTAGGTTAGTAAATCTCGAGTTTTATCATGTGTTTGAACTCTGTCCTCACAATAATGAGTATGTCTTATGACGGTTGTCGTGTTTTGCATGCAATCAGAGGTCCGTGTTTGAAATTGTTAATAGTGTTACATACTCCTAGGTCCGTTGTAGATCTATCAATTTCAGTTAAAGCAGCAGCATCATTGAAAGAAAGTGTACCGGATGTATACAAAGACTTAACATACAAAGACGTTTCGAACAAAGCGAGCTTCCTCCAACTGAGAATAACTTACTAATTTTTTGAAACAGAACTATTAGAAGAATTTTTGGGAAGATACTGATAGCCAGGTTGAAAAGCTTTGGTACCGAAATGTACAGAAATTTTGGTCACAAGATTTTGATCAGTAGGATTTTGATTATTTTGTGAATTTTGTCACGACTTACTAGAACCGTGTTGCGAACAAGAATTGTGACGAGGTCTAGAATTTGAGTTTGAACGAGTTCGATAATTATGCTGAAAAAAATCCGAAATTTCTAATTATAGAGATTTTTTGAATTCTATTAACTTCTGGTCAATTGCACGAGTTGAATTCTGATATCTAGAAAAGGACGCATACATCTCAAGGAAAATTATTTGTTTATTGTCTCGTTCCATCAAACGCTTAGCCTATCACAACTGTGGAATGTTGGCCAAATCTAAAATTTGGCCAAATCCAAAAATTTCATAATTGTTATCCCATCAAAACTGTGAAATGTTGGCCAAATTAAAAATTTGCCTCAATCTAGAAAATTTATGATGGTAAGCCTATCAAAACTGTGAAGATTTGACCAAATCGAAAATTTGCCAAAAACCAGAAAATTCATGCCCATCAAAACTGTGAGAATTTGACCAAATCGAAAATTTGCCAAAATCCAGAAAATTCATGATGATTGCCAATCAAAACTGTGAAATTTTGGCCAAATTGAAAATTTGGTAAAATCCAAAAAATCCTGAAAATTCATGATGGCTAGCCCATCAAAACTGTGAGATTTTGACCAAATCGAAAATTTGCCAAAATCCAGAAAATTCATGATGATTGGCCAATCAAAACTGTGAAATTTTGGCCAAATTGAAAATTTGGCAAAATCCAGAAAATACATGATGGTTAGCCCATGAAAACAGGGAAATTTTGGCCAAATCGCAAATTTTCCAAAATCCAGAAAATACATGATTGTAAGCCCATCAAAACTGTGATGTATTAGTCAAAACCAAAATTGGCCAAAATCCAGAAAATTCATGATGATTTAAAATTCTGAAAATTCATGATAGTAAGCCCATCAAAACTTTGAAATTTTGGCCAAATCGAAAATTTGCCAAAATCCCAAACAATTGACCCAGGGTTCAATTTTATGGTGCTCAACAATTTAGACGGCTTCTTGTCACCTAGTGTCAAGCGATGCATTAATTGTTCGTCTTCGACTATTTCGATGAAGCACACGGATCTTTTCGGTTTTTAGAGCGGTGTATGGTTGAAAACTTTTCGAGTTATAGTCATCAAGATGTCGTGGTGTTGTGCATCCAGAACCCCAACCGCATGTGCATATTTAATTGACTCCGATGAAATTCCGACAAAGACAAGAATTACAAATGCTGAAAGTCAAGAAAGAATTACAAATGCAGACATCACGTACAATAAATATAAAAGAGCCAACTCATATCGACTAAAACTCTATAAGTCAGTGGAATCAAACCTAGTTGGCTTTCCAGATGCAGATCAGACTGCAGATACAGACAAAGAAAAATCAACAAAAGGCTATGTTTTCATTGCACACGGTGGCAATGGCTTTAGAAATACAAAGAAACAACCAACAGCATTGTTGCTTATATTGTTTGCTATATTAAAAGAAGCATGAAGATGGAACGGTCTGATAAAAGATCTTGGCATTGAGCATCAATTTCACAATGCGTGTAAAATTCAAGAAACCATCGGAATCAGGAACGACCGTGCACTATACTCAGATTAAGGAGGAGTGATATTTATATGCATTTCTAAATTTATTCTTTAATTGTTGTTTGTTGGGCAATATATACCATAATATAAATACACATAGTAGAGATACTACCATGGTATGTTAGCCCACTGGCGTACTAGATGTCGCTACTGGTATCGTATTAAAATAATCAAAATATTTTTATATGTATAATCGCCTAAATGTCATATATATTTATTCTATATTTTGACGATATTCTATCGACGCAACATCTGGAGAATCAATGGGAAACTGTTTTTTTCTTATTTATTCTATGTATATACCTATCTGTCAAATTAATAAAATAATAAAAAAGTCTCTCACGTGCTTTTATAGTTGAAACTAATATATTTTATTTATCCTTTCTGCACTGTGCTTTTATAGTAATTTTTGTGGCAACATCGTTGCAGTACTTGACACTTAGAAGGACCACTTCTTTGATTTAATAAATGTTTAACAAGTGTACCAAAGTGCAATGTACATAAAGTTGTTAAATAAAAACTGCAAATATATGCCTAGATGATCTATTCTACCCGCAGGAATTAACTCCACTGACGAAGGAAATTAAAGAATGTTGACTGAATCAGGTACTCAATGTTTGAGTTTATTCGCTTAAGATTCTGTCTAAATATTAAATAAATCCCGTGATCAGAAGTTCTTGAAATTGCGATGGTTACCAAGTTCTCTTAAACTTTTTTATTTCATAAAAATTACTAAAGCCATTAATGAAGTAAAAATAAAGCAAAACTGCTGGACGGGCCAGATATGGCCTGTAAAACCCGTTTATTTATATTATTATCAACAAAATTTCAGAACATATATACACACACATACAGATACAACATATCCTGTGTCCTCAATGCAATTTTCTAATGTTGTACCATCATCCGAATTTATATTTAAAACTTTTTGTGACGATGGTATGGTAAATGGATTTTCTTTCGATTTTTGTTTCACTCAACTTTTAAAGTATTATATATTTATGTGTGGGTGTGTGTTTAGTATTTAGATTTTCAAATATTACTTAATTTATTAAATATCGTGTCGGTGACAAAATTGTTTCCGATGTAGGATTAAAAAATACCAGAATACGGCTTTGTGGGGGCACAGCAACAAGTTAAAATTTAATTTTTGGTTTAATGGTTTGATAACAGTTATGATATTATATCGCAAAACATCATTAGCACCGTCAATCGTGAAATAATTATATAAACGGGACTATATATTTACATGAACTTTTCGAACAACGCTGAATATAAATACGCCAGACGCCAACGCAAAATTAACAACAACATAAACGTTCCCAATAATTTCCAATTATTTTCGAATTAAATAAATATTTATTTGTCCCGAAAACGTGGAAACGAACAAATCACGTTCGACTGTATATATACACTCTCGTATACGACACTGTACATAATATTATATAGTAAAACGAAATCGGAAGAAACTTTTTATATTTTTCGTTTAAAATTGTTATTTTCCAGCTTTTAGCTTTATTCACTTAAAAGCAAGCAATACACGAAGACTTATATACTCGTACATCTAAGATGTACGGTGGAAGGAGTTGAACAAAAAATAAAATTCTTATACTAGTTTGAAAGTGTTAATTATAGGAGTCGAGTCGAATTTCGTGACGAATACAAAAACAACAAAATACGGTTGCAGTCGTCTTCTGTTTGTTGTCTATAAAATAAAACGATGGAAAGACACGATGATGCAACCCAAGATAGAAAACCAAGAAATATTCTATATACCATTTGTCTTTATATGATAATGCATATAACCATATTTAGGAACCATAAATGACATAAATTGAATTTGATAATTTTAATTTTTTTGTTTTTTACATTTTCCGAGAAAATTTGAAAACCCAAATACATATATGTTAACTGGACATTTTCCAAAAAAACATAAACATTTTTCTATTATTTTTGGTATCTGAAATAAAATTGAAAATGAAAGAGTTCCAATGCGGATATGGATATGACTAATTGATTGTTGGATGAAGATGTAATATGGAATTTGAGGACATCACGATTATGACATTTTTGCAAGAAATGTAAACAATTTTATTTGACAAACATCTGCATTATTTCAATGACATAAAGTAATATCATAAACCATTATCAAACAAATGCTCCGTTGTACGGATCCTAAATGATTGAAATGAGTCTTTATATTCAGGTTGCCTAACATTAGTTGTGCGAGATGAGCGATAGATTGACTAGTCATATATGCAGAAACGTAGCCGACACATACCTGCTTTAAAATCAAAAGCATCCTTTTAGCTGGAGCCCAAACAGGGGTCCAGCAAAACTATAGTGATATTGTTTTGAAATTGAACGCTAAATTTGGTTTATCTGAAGCACGAAGAATCTCATAAACTATACTGACCGAAGTTCACTTAGAATAAATTACATAAAATAAAGTTAAGGTGAAATTCCGTAATTAAGTTGAAGAATATAGACTTTAACTGCCGTTAGACTTAATGCTGAATTATAGAACTTTTAGACCTTGGATTTTTATGAAATAATTCGTACAACCCTTAGATTCCTCCGTTATTCGTGATGAATGTGCTTCTCTCTTGCAGTTGAAAGTTTTTTTTCAACAAATTCTTCATATCCGTGGAGTTTTTCTCAATATACTGTTAAGTTCTCAATATACTGTTTAGGCCGATGAGAATCGGCTGCCAGAGGCATTATGTTAGAATAAAAAATGAACTTACGGTTAAGGTTATAGATGTGAATCGATTGGAGTATCTTTTTTTTTTACTCTCGTGTGCGTTTTAATCCTTTTAAGGTTTATACTTTATGTCATACCTCTAACATACGACTCAGTGAGTGGTCACCCTATACATTTTTTTTCCTGGAGTCAGGCAAACAACGTCAGAAGCTAGTTCAAGTTAGATTGCCTTTATAACGAAGCAGCTGAATAAGCACCAGCATGGTTTTGTCAAGGATTTGGGATTGAAGAAAGAATGGTCGAGGAAAGTCCACAAAGCCATTTGGCAGTATCACATTATTTGTGCCATTGGAATCAGCTGTTCCATAAATCAGCCAATGGCATTGACTAACAACCACTAAGAACGTCCGTGAGCCAGATTAGAGCAGCTTCTTGTGGTAGACAAATATTTTTGTCAATCTAGTTCATGTTAGTTATGTATAATTGAAATAGGGACAAAGATCGGATGGCTTTTTCCAAGGACTAAAATGGAAAATATTCTTGAAGCGTTAGCCAAGATGATGCTATTTGATTTAAGAATATAAGACCATTTCTTCATTTGTCTGATTCAATGAACTTATCCGGCATCAATCCTCAAAATAGTATAGATCAGCTAGTTTGTAATCGGTTGGTACATTAAACGAAATTTTTGATGATAATAATTTATATGGTGGACACTCTCGCGTGGAGAAGCCGAATTTCCAACGAGCGCATCCCTAGGTGGTGGATCGGAGAATACCCTTACTGGCTTGGCGGTAGGTGGGAAATAAAATACCACCCGGAGACCAAATTTGGCTAGGAGAAGGCACCCCGAACAATATACCACCCATGTCAGATCAGGAAAAGAATAAGGTTACGGTGCAGGGACTAGGATATCCATTGCATGCGACTTCAAAAAGTGAGCGAGTGGGCTTTCAGTTGTCGATATCCAGCAACCGTAATGCTTTAGTAGAGGAAAGGTACTAGAGCAGATAGAAATATAAACCCTCTGGACCTCTAACAGATCTGAGACACCCTTCTATGTTAGCGCAAAGACACCATCTGCGTCAAGACGGTAACGAAATGACCTCAAAAGTTATCTCGTTTGAGAGCTAGACTAATGAATTAAAGATTAAATGCCAACAAGACGAGATACAATGTAATAAATACCAAGATATTATGGTAAACTTACAAAACAGAATTGAAACACTAGAGAGGCAAATGAAATCATCTATGTCTACTAATGTCAGAAGTCAGAGCCTACAAAGTCTCAACAATGAATATTTTACGGATGAAGAAGAACTCGAGATGGAAGTCACTCAATCCAGACAAAATAATGTGAGCAATGTTAGAGATTTCAATATCAGAGCTAAAGTTTTCGCAGTGACAGAGAAACCTGCTCAGTTCAAAGCAATATCCAATAATGATTTCTGCTATACTGCAAGGTGACTATAGAACCTCCAAAAAAGGTAACAGATATACCTCAGTGTATAGATTGCCAACAGTTAGGATACACGAAGAACTTCTGTAATAAACAAGCCAAATGTAAATGCTCAGAGAAGTGTCAAGCAAATTAATGTCAAAAGCCACGAAATGTTATGCCAACTTGTGCACTGTACGGAGAAAAAGGTCATCCGGCTAGGTAAAAAGGTTGCCAGGTATATTAGAAAAAACGGTATGCTCAGCTACCGTAAAAAATATCAGTGGTTCAGCGCCTACAGCAAAATCAATAAATCAAAATGAGGCAAAAACCTGTTATTAATGAGCCAACTATTAGTAATATAATGAAGATGTTCACCGATTGTCACGTTGAAATGAGACAAAATTTCAGCTGGCTTACTAACAGGGTGAAAAAACTGGAAGATAATTCCAAACTACCAAACAAAACGCCAAAAAATAAAAAGTAAATGAATGTAACGTTCCTACGTATAATAGCCTGGAATGCTAACGGGCTTATTGCAAGAGCCCAAGAATTAGATGTTTTTCTAAGAATCAACAATATAGACGAAGCTTTAATATCAGAGACAAATTGTACAGAGAAAACCTTTATTAAAAGTATGGGATATAAAGCCTATTGAACATTGCATCTCAGGGGTCGTGCTGGAGGAGGGACAGCAATCTTAATTAAACAAAATATCTTACATTCCCAACAAGAGGAAATCAAAGACCCATTTATACAAGCTACCATAATAACGATGAACCATGGTGGTGCTGAACTAACTTTAGGGGTTCCACCAAGACATAATATAGTAAGACATCAGTATATTAGAATTTTGAAAAAACTTGGACCAAGGTTTACTGTAGGAGGTGACTACAACGTGAAATACACAGCATGAGGTTCACGACTCACAACACCAGGTAAAGGAAAAGAACTCCTCAGCGCAATTGAAATGTCAGGTTGTGAATATCATGCATCGCGTAAGCCAACCTATTGGCCTACAGAGTTTCTGATTTAATTGATTTTTGTATCTCGAAAAGAATAGCCTCGAATCACATTAATGTTGAAGGTATTGAAGATCTTACTTCTGATCACTCACCGGTCTTAATGACTTTGAGTACAGTAGTCATTAAAATGAAAATGAAACTTAATCTCACTAATTAATTTAGGGAAGCAGTCAAAGAGGCCACACTTGTATTAAGGGAGAAAGGTGTGCAAGATATCAATTACTCAATGGGGATTCGTGAACTGATAAAAGGCGTAGGAAAAGACGCATCTGGCACAGAACCAGAAATATTATCGACAAAATAGAATTTAACCGAGTAAGTAATAAAGTAAACCGATTAATCAAAGAGCAGAAAGAGACTTGTTCTGAAAATTATCTGAAAGAACTAGGTCCTGGAGTGGACAAAAACTTTTCTCTTTTGAAAGCTACTAAAAGATATGGAAGACATCATGTTAATCCTTCATCATTAGACAGCCTATATTTACTCATCTTTTACCCTGTTTCCATTAACTTATATAGTGGTTATATCCGTTAATAATTCGTACAATCCTTAGATTAACGGAGGATTGATGTTGAATGTGCTTTTCTCTGGCAGTTGAAAGTTTTTTCAACAAATTCTTTATATCAGTCGAGTTTTTCCGATAAGTTCTCAATATACTGTTAAGGCCGACGAGGATCCACTTCCACTGCCGTTTAGTTGAGGACTTACTATCATAAAAAAAAACAAATTATGGTGATACTTTAGCGGAAATAGAATTATGTTCATTTACTCAACATACTTTCGGGCAGGATTAAGCTTCTTTGCCTAACGGTCAAGTATATTATTTGTAATGTTACTTCATGTCTAAGCAGGATTTTTGTTAGCGTTTAGTTGAGCCAGCTCCTTTGTATAGATTTTCTGCAGTTGCTGTGTTGTTCATAGGAAGAAGGCAAACTTTTGTAATAAGACACTTGAATTTATCGCCACTGCTGGTTTTAATTGTTACTTCTGTCGTTATTAATTATTGTTACCAGGATGGAGCTCTACAATTTGTCCCAGAGACCACCTTGTAGGTGGAATATTATCTTCTTTGATCAGGAAGACATCATCTATGAAATTCCATTTTCCTCGTCTTTAAAGGGTATTTAAGTAGACGGTTGACAAGCGCTTCCAAAAGCGTTGAACAAGTTATTGTACTAGAATCCAGCGCTGAACTGAAGAAATGTTTTATTTTCGTATGTTTGACTCTCTATTTAAAAAATGACCTGGCGTTAGTATCAATCATCTCCTGTGGATCTGCAGATATTGTCGTTAGAGGTCTCGAATTGAGGCATGTCTCGATTTGAGATTGAACGCTGCTAAAAACGCAATTAAGATCTGATCACTTATAATTTTTATGTGAATTGCTTTAGTTGAAAAGCACACAAATACTGCTTTATATCCCTTGTATATTTAGTGCTCTCACTTGAATAGAGGAATAGAGCTAACAAAATCTACTTCGGTAAGTTTGCCATCAGTTGCGTCTTGATGGTAGCTCAAAAATGATGTCATACTCTGCATTTGTTAATTTCTAATCGAACTCTTTGTTTAGCATTTGTAAACCAATAAACCGTTCGTAAGTAGGCTAAAGTTAATTGAGTTCCTCCTTGTAGTGTTTTTAGATGTGCAATTGCCATTAATAGTTTCGTTATGTGATGCATTGGAGGCAACAGTACAAGATATTTGGCTTCAAAATCTAGATTACTGTTGGTTATGCAACCTCCCATTCGAAGTATCTCGTGTTCGTCAATGAAAGGGTTAAGTGGCAGGATATTACTTTTTGCATATACTGATCTGTATTTGCGTATGCACCTAATTTCTTCTTGAAAACCTTGACGTTGAACTATTCTGCATTTTTAATTACAAGCTTCCTTGACCTCTCTTTCTGATGGAATAATTTCTGAATAATCACCAGGTTCCCTTTTTAAACATGTTTTATTGAAGCGGTTAGATATCCTTTGTATCAGCTGTTCAAAGGAATTGACTACTGTGGAGCTTGTAACTGAAAACACCCGTTTCAATTCTGGGCCTATTATATTCTCACCCATAAATGATTGCCATGTTCAGTTTTGAGTATCTTTAATTCATGTTTCTTTAATTCGTGTGGATGAACTCTTCTAGTGGCGCAATCAGCAGGGTTTTCTTTAGAACTTATATGTCTTCACTGTACTGGACTGGATTTTCCTTGAATTTCCGAAATTCTATTTTCCACGAAGGTTTTGTATTTGTGCAGATTTTCCCGACTCCATGATAGCGTAATCATTTTCGTTTTAATTGGGGCTACCTTCGTCTTTGATGAAAATAGAGAATGTTGTTTCAAAGCGGACCCATCTAGGTTGTGGTTTCAAATCGAAATACCTAGAGTTCTTCCATCAATAATTTAGCCACTATTGTAATTGGTCCTAGCCATCCAAGGGGTTCGGGAAGTTTTCCACTGTCAGACAGCAAGTTGCGTTTGGCCGAATTTTTTTTATTAGAAATTGGTAGTGAGATGCGAAATCCAAATTTGTCTGGTTTAAATTGTCATCAAATTTGAACTCTACAGTGGTAACTGTTTCGTAGTTCTATTAGAATGTTCTACATAAGATAGGGAAGATTAGCGGCCCATTTACTTAGGTTGAATCGACCGGTTTTAATGTGATCAGCTGATTTTGAGCAATTGTGGCGACTCTGACTTTGGTAGCGGAGCATGCTACTTTGATTACAGCGTGGTGTGGTAAATAAAAATGTTCAGTTTCTCTATTTTCCTACTCGATGTCTTTCATAGGTCCCATCATTTCTGACATTATTATCTTCTTTTTCAAGCTCCCAAAACATTTTTCTTTTTCTTTTGTCGTTGCTACCATGCTCTGAAAGATGACCTTATTTACGTTTGCTGTTGTTATTCCGGTGATGATCTATCCTAACTTCGTTTGTTGGATAATTGGATCTTTTGGTGCACCTTTCAACTGATTTGCCGTTATTATCTGTTCATAATTATCGGCACCAAAGGGTATGTCGATTGGACCGGGTTAATAGTTCCTAAATCCATGCAGGTTCCTGAAACCAGAGCTTTTATCTTTTATTTAAAGTTTGATTAAAACCTTAGACTAATGGTAAACTCTACTGTTGAGTGCACTGTCCCTGTTTCTGTTGATCTCATAACGACAATGTTTGCTTAAATCGATTTCTAAGACAGGTAGCGCTTGAAATTGCTCACAACGGGTAATTTCGTGGTTGTCGCTGCAATTAGCGCACGTAAAAGATGCATTAGCCATCGCAACATATGTTAGTAATCAAGCCTTTGGTACCTGGTAAGGTGTTTTCCAATATCGGCAAGGGATCAACTGATTGAACTTGATCCACATCGAGTAATTAACGGTAAATTATGGCACCCAATAATATATATTAATTTCGTTGGGTTCGATTAGCTCTAGCTTCATGTTTAATGGAGTTTTCCCAAGAGTTTGATTTCGGTGTTATGCCGTGACAATTTTAATCGTCAGCAAGTTATTAATTCAATTTACATCTTTGTGTAGGAGAGAATGGTGAGAAGAATTACTGCATCGGCAGGGAAGGGTTACTATGGACATGTTTTCTATGAGTGATCAGTATGTAAACATCCTTAGTACAATGTTGAGTTAGCAAAACAAGCAAGTAAATATTCCAGATGTTTGAATAAAATTCGATTCATTGTGTAGACGATGATCTCAACTACTTAGAAAATTTCAAATTTTATAGTGAAGGTTGGAGTCTCCGATTTTATTGATTTATCTCTCTCTGCTGATCTTACAGTAAGCCATCCTGTGAGTCTTGTTTTCAAACCTTTTACGATGATTTCGGCGCCTTTCTTGCAAATAATAGAAACAATGTAATGTTTTAAAACTGCGGAATTATTTCTGGCTTATCCACATAAAATGTATCCTTCTTCAAAGAAGGATCATCCCCTTGCGTCAAATCACAGCTCTACACAGACCAATTGATATCTCCAAAACGGTTGATTATCCGGTTGCCAAATTTGATCCGCAAGAGATCGATTGTTGAAAACAAAGGTTGTCCGCAATGATTTCTCACCAAAAACTTGTTTAAGCCTATTTACGGGTTTTGGCAAAAAGAGGACAATTTCCGGCAATTAAATTAATCAATGACTTGCAATATCGCCTAAATGATAGCCTTAAAGCATAAAATTAAATATTATGTGATTATAACATCCGTTATATAGTTAAAAGAGATTTACTCCATAATTTTCCGATTTTTTTTTATTTATATTCCAAAAAGCCAAACCCAGAGATATACAATGCCGATAAATCAAATGTATTAATTTTCCGTACCACCGTATAACATTTTCTCGATATTTTCCTGGCATTTATTTTTTACGAGTACAAAATACCGACACCATTTCTGGTCCGTAATTCAAATTTCATTTTTGGTAAAAACAAAAAATCTGCGTTAATATGTTATTTTCCCCAAAACAGATATAACTTCGCTGTACGTGGTTGTATGTGTGTGTGAACCGCACATTATATACCTTTATAAAATTCACATCAATTATGTTTTACCTTAAACATAAAATTCTGTAAAAAAACTGTAATAAAATTATATTTATTCACAAATTATGTAGAAACAACCATCATAATTTTCTATTTCGAAACGCTCGTACATCAATTTTCATTGAGAATTTTCTATTTTTGTTGAGTAGTTTATATTTACTTCCGTGTTGCAGATAATTTATGAAAAGTAAAAATATTTGAACAAAAATGTTTTTACTGACTTCCAAAAAGTTTGAAAATATCTCAACTATCAGGACAAGGTATAATACTATCAAAAATTCTATTAACAATTTTTTTTAAAGCAGTTGCAAATGTGCTACTGCCGACTACTGACTCAGTGTGGTTCCTAAAACTTATACAATTTTAAAGGTAGAGAGGTTAAAAACACAATAAAAAATTCTATAGGTCTGAAAATCTGCACCAGAACATGATCTTATTACCTACTGGAGTAATGATAAGAGCTTTCTATGAAATCGCACAAGCCTTAATACATTTAAGACTACTATAAAAAATTAAATGGTTTTAGCCAAAGAACTTTCATGTAGTTCTGGAAAACTACCATCTTCAAAGGTAGTACTACTCTAGTCTAGCCTAAATAATTCTAGTACAGGTGTCCCACAAGGAAGCATTATTTAATGTGTAGATTATATGTTTATGTATAATCTGTACAGTAATAAAATAAATAAATACCCATAATATACTATAAAAATAATAATATCAACAATATAATATTAACATAATTTCTTAAATGTGTTTTTATGTCACTAAATTTAACCAGAGCCTCCTATATAACAAAGCCGCAATGATCAGACAAACTTTTAACTAAGCTTAATATAAGGGTCACATACATTTTACGATATTCCATAAGAACACATGTAAAATATATCTTTTTTGACTCGCGTTTTCGTATTGAAAGTCATTCATAACCTCAATTTTTTTTATTTTTATATTTGTATATGTGAAATTTTGATAGAATAGAGTAATAAATTCGAAAAAAACCAAATCATGAAATATCGACGACGTATGATATTTCGATCATACAAAGAGTTTGTTTTTGTAATTACTGTTTTTTTTAATTTTTTTTATATTTTTAGTTTTGCGCGTCACTGACTATAGTTGTGTTTGTAAATAGAGGTTTTTTATGACCCTTATATTTAAACATTAATTAAAAACATATAAAATGGATTTTATTGATTGAAATTCCATAAATTAAGTATTAGAAGTAGAGTTTTTTTTCGTCTTTCTACCACCTCTATTTTAAGTTCGATTTTGATCATTGCGGCTTTGTATATATAGGAGGCTTTGGTTTAACCGAGGAAATGTTTGATTATAAATCAAAAAGTACACAAATCAAAAGTAAAATGCAGACAGTATAATATCAACATTACAACATCACCGAAACTTAATTTAACAAATTTGTAAAAGAAATTTTAATTCATAGGCATTATAATATCAACAATATAACATAAATATCATTATTAAGATTTTAAAGTGTGCCATAAAATTTAACACATTCAGAAAGTTTTTATTTTTCTACTAGTTACTACTAAAATATATTATTTATGTGCCCTATTTTAATGGCGGCCGATTTGCACCATTTGGTTTTGAAATGTGATTTTTTAACGATGTCATTTGGGAACATGAATTGTATTACCATTCATTTGTTCAATTTCCGTAAACTAAGACTGTGTCCGAAACCCATGATAAATATTTGTGAATAATAATTGTTGACGTTTACTTCATAAAATCGAAGACACCTATCATGGTCAGTTTCTATGATAGTTTTTGACAAATATCAAAACTTTCTATAATAAAAGTCAAACTCAACGCGTAGCACACTCGGATATATACAATATATATTTTATTTATTTGTGATAATTAACCCTTTCGCGGACACACATTTTATAAAAAATACTAGCATCATGACACATGCTATAATTTCGGTTCTAGATGAGATACATGAAGTCTGATTATTGTTTTAGGATCGTAATTGGATGAATATATATTTGACAGTTAAAACTCAATTAGGAGAGTCTGTCGGCAAATGCTGAAGTGTCCTATTTACATGCCGACGTGTCCGCGAAAGTATTTTGTAATTATTCTTGATAGTTTTTGCGCTTCGCAAAAATTGAATTTAAAAACTTACAAGGTGGGGATTTAATCAATTATTATACTTTTCGGACAGCGTAGTAAAAAATTGGGAATTTAGGGGAACATTTTTCAAATAAATGTCAAAAATTTTATTCACATATATTTATCATGGATTCGGACACAGTCAAAGCTGAAGATTGCAATTATAATTAACATTGTAACGGAATGCAAAAAGATTTTAAGCAATGTAAAGAGTTCGTCTGGATAGAGCAATGTATACTCGAATGGTTTCCGGTATTGCTTTGCTTTGTTCTCGACGGTCTGAGACAAACAGGTGGACCATTCTAAATTCGAGCGGGTTCCAGTTTTGTTGTTCGTTGTTCGTCTACTCTAAACCTTTTAATGTCTTCATAAATGTACTGGCAATTGGTATTTTGTATAATCAATAGCACTTGTATTGTCACAAAATAGGTAACTTTGATGCTCAGGAGAGCCTTTTCATAAGCTTTTCAGTTTCTTGCTGTGCTTGTTGAAAAGCTTCAAAGATATGTATGTAACATAAATGGAGTTAACAAGTCGCAACATATTCAAAACTGGTTCAATAAGTTCATAGTTAGTCGAAAATGACTAGAACTGAAAGATTTTATCCTGGGACCGCAATAGGAAAAGATCGTGGAAGCAAGATCCGAACACTCGATGTAAGGTGGCAATATGTGCTCGACCCTGCAAACAGGTGCGATTAAATCGTTTAAATGCAAAAATAAATGTGTCTGCACTACGGCTTTGAAAAGCTTAGGAATATCAGTAACTAACAAGGCCTCTTTTGTCGGTTTTATAATCGATCAGGATTATAAAGGAAATTTTCCAAGGACCAGGAAAAA
The DNA here is from genome assembly GCA_963556175.1 of Tipula confusa. Lineage (NCBI taxonomy): Eukaryota > Metazoa > Arthropoda > Insecta > Diptera > Tipulidae > Tipula > Tipula confusa. The sequence goes on from OY744476.1 coordinate 218,811,710, forward strand.
ATCATGTCCGAAAGTTTTAATTGAAAATAGATATAAGATGACCAACTGGACCACGGGGCGCAATTTCTTATAAGATTTGAAAAAATTAAGTCCTGTTCTGAAACCTTACTGATGTTAAGCTGGAATTAAGTCTTGAACATTCAAAAATAAAAGGAGGTTATGATAAATGTAGATAAAACTCATAAGATCCTCACATGCAGAACGTCACTGAACATATTTTATACGTCAAAAAAACAAATTTCAAAAGCTTCCCCTGTCTGTAACTCTATGTTCAATTAATCGGAGTGGTCCCGATGCTTGCAGAATATTTAAATATAGTTTACGCTTTAACGTTATTAGACGTTAAAGTGTGCTAAGCGGGGATCTGGAATCAGATCCCCGCTTAGCACAAAAAGAGTCAGTATTATCGCCATCAATGACTGAATTGATACCTACGACAGTTGATGCCACAATACCATCCATTAATGATTGCATGCCGCTTGTAAAGTTTAGGAATTTACAAAAACCTGGTGACCCATTCCATACAATTATTTTAGCGCGTATTTTGACTGGCAAATGTAAATGTCCATCATTTTTCTTCACAAGTTTCTGTACAATTTTAGAACCTACGGGGTCTCTTAGAGACCAAAATTGAGCTACACTTTTATTACCATTTTCACTATAAACCGTCGAGACAGATTGTGTATATGGATTTGCAAAAGTTTTCACAGTCTAGTCAATATTTTTGAAAAAAATCCAGTTCTAAGTTTGCCAGAAATAATTTTATTTCAGCCATGTCAGCACTCTTTGTTTCAGTTTTTAACTATTTTACGATAATTTTCACCACCGGTAAATGTCCAATCAAGAAACTCTACATGGAAATTATTGTTGCATGGACCGGAGCTGTGCAAAACTCCTTTGAGCCGATGCCACATCCTCTTCTGGCAAAGCTCGCTTCTCGCATAAGTTTACTTGGTAAGAACTGCATACATCTTCTTAGCTTAAGGCAGTATTAATAAAAAAAAACAGGTTCCTTTAGAGTTTCCATACTTTATATGCGTCTAAAATAGGATTAAGCTGTCAATCAAGCATCCAGTCAATCCCAACTCAATTAGTTTCCCACAATTATACTCTAAATTAAACTAAATTGATATCAAATCTAGTTACATTGAAATATAAAATAACACATATAATGGTGAAAATTCCATGAAAATTTATTTTCCAATATAAAATTTAAAACCACAAACCGCAATTTTCTAAGAATTTGCACACAGAACCGACATGAATGCAACACATAATTCAAATGAACATGCATCGATTAATGCTCAACAACATACAAAAAAAGTCAATGCCCCAAATACACACAATTATGGTAATTTCCCACATTTTCTCGTTAACATATTACACTAGTAAACAATTTAGCCAAGACCTCAACCCAATTTGAGTTAAATAAAAACAAAAAAATTCGAGTGAAATTTTAATGCGCATGAAATTTTCCACTCCGAGTGTAGAAACGACAAAACACAGATACCGGAATAAAACAAAATCGTAAAACTCTACACAAAAAAACAAAAATTGTGAGCGGAAAGAGAAAAAAGAGAAATGTTACCACTCGTACAATATTTTCATGAAAAACAATGAAAATTGTTATTTTTATCATTTTATATTGTACACAACAACAAGATGAAATGCAGTAAAAAGAAGAAAAACGAAGAAGACTTTTTTTTTTTTTACAGAATTTTTTACATCTAATTTAGTTCGTGTTACGCGTTTTAACTGAACGGTCGCATATATACCGAATTATATATAGAGACGTACATGCGTGCGTGTGTGTGAGTGTGTGTATTTATTGTTCCGGTGAAAAATCGAAGCGAGTGAAAATTTTCATTCTATTATTTTATGATATGACACACCGTATCAATTTTTTAAGTATGGGGATTAAAACAAAAAAATAATTAAACAAAATTAGAGAAAAGAAATTATATTTTTTTTCAATTTAACAATTTCCCATTTTCCGGTATTCGTGAATATATTGTTGTGTTAATTATAGAATTTGTGTGTGTATGTTTATTGTTATTGTATATATTATGTGTTTTTTGTTTGGTTGGTTCTAGTGATGTGAAAAATCATAATAAATAGAAAAAAAGTGAAAATAATTTTCTTTTCAATTTATATGTGTTGTTGTTGTTGTTGTGAAAATTGTGTGTGAATTTTATGTGTTAAGTGTTTTTGTTATTTTACCGATTTTTTATGTTGGTTTGTTATTAAAATACTAGTACATACTAGTACACAGTGTGAAGTGATCATCATTTCGATATCTTTATAGCTAAGAAGTGATTTTATTGTTGTTGTCGATTTTTTAAGACAAAAAAGATAATTGGATACATAAACATACGTGCATACATACACGTATATAAGGCACGCATCGCATTTACAAGAAGTTGTGTTCGTAGCTGATTGGAATAATATATATGCTACTCGTATATATATATTGAACGGAAACTCATTGGCAATGGAAAGTGAAAATTTTGTTCTTTATCGTAAGTGAGATGAGCTTAATTTTATTTATTTTTCCAAACTATATACCTAATTCAAAAGAAACGAGCTAAGAAGGTTTTGATGTTGATGTTGTTGTCGATTTTTAAATTACATTTACGACACATTGTGAATAATGAGTAGATATGTAGAGGTGTGGGAAAATTCTCGTGTACACATCAATTATTTGGAAATCGTAAAATATGTAGAGGAGATTTTTTGTTTTATTTTTTATGAGTTCCACGAAGGCGAAATGGTGTTATGAGATTAAATTTAAGATGTGGTCTAATGTCTGAATGATTTACAATGAGAAATGACAGCTGTTTGGTTCGATTAACTTTAACGATTTAACTTTTTGGTGATAACTTAATGATTATCTTTCGAGCGTTGTAGTTGATTTGTCTAGACATTTTTCTTTAAAATTGCAATGAACCACATCATATTGCTATAGAATTATTACGAATGTTTTTTAAAATGTTTTAAGTGCTTTAGGCCTAAATTAAGTTTGAGTAACACTTTTATGAACATTTAAGCTCTTGCTCTTTAAAGAGCTCTTATTGATCGAACTGCACAATATGCTCTGTTCCTTTCTGGGCGTTGTTAGATATACCTCGATTTGTTGAAATTTTTTTGAATTTTTTTATATTTGTACTTAAACTTCAATATTTATAAAAACTACTCAAAACTGAAATTGTGCATACTCAACTGTGAGCAAGAATTAAAATATTTGCTAATAATTGGCATTTATAAAACTTTTAAGTTAAAAGAAAAACTATCACAACAATTTCAGGTTCCAAATTACACATTATTTTTCTTTTGAAAATTTAATTAAAGCTTTAGCTGATTAGTAAATAATTTACTAATTTATTGGTAATTTAGGGAACTAATTTACTAATTTACTAATTTACATTTAACGCTTTCAGAATTGTCAAAATATCACAACTTGCTTGAAATAAAGTAATTCAAGTTTTGAAAATATTTTAATATTCTAATTGATTTTTTTGTATTATTACTGTACATAAAAGCTTTGTAAAACATATTAAAAAACTATTAATTTTTAAATTTAAGCAGAGCTTTTTCATAAACCATAGTTTATAAACTTTGTTTTCAAAATTTGGTAATTTCTTTTTAACAATCCGATATTCCATGAAGCTTTTGACTATTACGAAAAGCTTTGAAACTGTAGCAATCACTTTAAATTTTTAAAAATAAAGCTTTGAAGTATATTTAATCTTAACTAAGTTTTAAGATAATAAATTAACTGAGACGAAAGCTTTCAGTTTTAATCTGTAAAACAGTTGGAGTAATTTGAAGAAGCTTTCACATAAAGTTATTAATAAATCAAAGCTGAAGAAAGGCAAGTATTAGTGCTTGGTGTTTTATTTCGCAACGTTAAATAAAAAGCAATTTAAAGCTTTCGGATAATATTTAACCAGTAATGATTTTCGTAATAAACTCTCGATACCTTAGAGGTGCACATTAAGTTTATGTAAACATTTTTTTAAAAAATCTATTATTTAACCATGGTCTACAAAATATGAAGTGTTAATGTTTTAGTTAAGCTTTTTTCTAAATGAACATGCCATTTTAGGAAGACTACTATACTTTCAATCTCTTTTATGATTTCCAAAACTTAACGATTAGTTTGCGCTTTACAATTAACTAGCAAAAATTCAATCTGCAAAGTCAAATTTGGACGTATATAAACGATTCACAAAACAGAATAGCAAAACAATTTGGTTTAAATTTAGACTGAGCTTTTTTTATGAAAAACTTAGTATTACGTAGGGCTTTTGACTATTACTTTAGGAGCTTTCAAACTGTATTTATCACTTTAAATCTTTATAAAAAGCTCTGAAGTTTATTTAATGTTAATTATCCTGTAATTAAGATATTAAAATTAATGTGTCGAACGCTTGTTTTAATCTGAAAAGAGTTTTGGTTTAATGAAAAAGCTTACTTAATTTGGCTTTTTTGGACATAATGGTGAAAATGAGCAAATGTCGGAATTCCATTTGTATTGAAGTTCGTGCAATTTGGCTGAGTTTTTACTGAAAAGCCAAAAAAACGATTTATAACTGTAAAGTTAATTTCTTAACATTAAACATAAGAATAATTTAAATACATTTTTCGGAAAATATTTCACTAGGAATTGTTTCCGTACTACTCGAGAGTCGAAACTTTATGATGTAAACAAAACATATTTGATTTATAAATATATTAAGCTATATAATATTTAGCTTCTTGAATTTAAAATTATTAAAAAAGCTCACATATAAAAGCACATAATTATTAAGTGCCGTAATTTAATTTAATTATATTTGGCTAAGCTTTTGTCAAAACGGAAAGAAATTCCATCTGATAAACTGACTTTTTCGTACTTACATGTTTTTCGCTACTCTGGTTATGCTATTTTCGGTACTTTACTATTTAAAAGCTTCAGAGATTTTAAATATTTAACGATTGGTTCTTAAAGCTTTTAAACTAGCCAATAATATTTACATCTGTTTTGTAATAATTGGAGTGTTAAAAAAATTTTATAAAGCATATAAAGCTTTGTTTTTATTATTACAACAACTTTTTTTTAAAAATATACTTTGTCTTGTTTACAAAGCTTTGTCTGATTTGTAAAATTCTAAAGTTTGACAGCAATGACATTTTTGGCAATATACCAATTTACCCTTTAAGCTTTTGGAATTTTCAAAATTTCACAAATGCTTTCAAGTTTCGATTAACATTTGTAGTTTACCTAAAAATGTCATTTCACATAAATACAAACCAATTCTCACAGAGCTTTTATGTTTATCTAAACAAAGTAAAATGTTCGCGAGTAAAAGATGCTTTCATTTTAATTTGAAAACATATTTAAGTTTCGGAAATAATTTAGTATTCTAATTTATTTTGTTGTAATGAATATAAAAGCTTTGCAAACCTTTAATGGAATAATTTGGATTATCGTTGATTTTTCATTGACATTTTTTTTACTGTTTCACGTGCTTTATGGTTAAATTTAGTTTGAACTTTTATGAACATTTAAGCTTTTCCGTTTTTGGGGAGCTTTTGTTGATTATAAATGTAGATCAAATCTGAACTATACAATATGTTTGGTTCCTCAATATTAAAGAAAACAAGTTTGTTTTAATTTGCAAAAACTTGATTTGAAATAGGGCTTTTGACCATTACATAATAAGCTTTTAAACTTTAATATTCACTTTAAATTTTTAAAAATAAAGCTTTGAACTTTATTTAATCTTAATTAACTTGTAAGAAATTAACATTACTGTTAAGCGAAAGCTTCCAGTTTTAATCTGAAAAACAGTTTGAATTTTATGAAAAGCTTATTATATATAGCTTAAATTTTTGTTACGTGTCAATTTAGTGCAAGTTATTTTACTTGTATTAAAGTTTATTCTTTTTGACCGAGCTTTCCCTTGGTTAAAATTCACAGCTGAAAAAAGTAATGTTTTTAAACATTAAAACATTAAAAAAAATTTAAAGCTTTCGGGTAATATTTAACCAAGAATGCTTTTCGTAATAAGCTCTCTATACTTTATAGACACTCATTTCATATTTTATAAAGCTTTTAAATATACTATTTAAAAGCTTTATAAAATATGAAATGGTTTGGGTTTTTTTGAATTTTATTTTTAAAATTTTTACGGAAAGTTTAATATTTATATCAAGTTTTACTACACCTGCAGCTTTTAATAAATGCTTAGCTTTTACAAAAATTAATATAAGCCAATACCGACAAATCAATGATTCAGAAAAGCATTCATAATTGCTGGGAAGACTTATATACATTTTAGGTTCCTAAGATTAAGAGCTTTTCCAATTTTTACTTATATAACAAAATATGCTTTTACTTGTCTTTACTTAATATTATTTATAAAAAGCTCATCAAATTCAGTTTTTTTATTAGTTTTTGTATTTTATGTTTAAAACTCAAATTTGCTGGTCAACAAACACTGATGGTATCGTAAATTTGCTGAGCTTTTGTTACAGCTACGATGGACCAATTTGTTAAACAATGAACAAAATAATGATTTGAGTGTTCAAAATAAAATACTACGTAAAGCTTATCAAATCAATTTCTAATAATAAAAAAAGTTTTCTTTCGAAAATCAAGGTTTGACATGTTTTCAAAGCTTTGACTGATTTGTAAAATTTTACATTTTGACAGCAAATATCTTTTAGTAGTGACAGTTTTGGGTGGTATAATAATTTTTTTTAAAGCTTTCGAATTTTTTTAATGTCCATATAGCCTTGATTTTTATGGAAACTTAATAAAATATCAACTGAGACAAATTATGCTTTCATTTTAATTTGAAAAGCTGTTTATGTTTCGTTGAATGTTCTAATGGTTTTTAAATTTAAGCTGAGCTTTTACGTAATAAACTAAAACGATTCTTGAGAAATTCTGAATTCTGATTTGAAATTTTCTTTTATAATACCTTGATATTGCGTGAGGCTTTTGACTATTACTTTGAAAGTTTTCAAACTTTAATTATCTCTGTAAAAGTAATTATATAAAGCTGTTAAGTTTTTTTAATCTTAATTAACAAATAATATATTTTGGTTAAATGAGTAACAAAAGCTTTCTGTTTTACTCTAAAAAAACAAGTTGAGTTCAATTAAAAGCTTATTAAATTCAGTTTTTAAATCATTTTACAAGCATTATGGTCTAATTGAGCATCTGTTTTTATTTTATTTGCATTGAAGTTTGCGCAATTTAACTGAGCTTTTACTTAAAATGAATTTACATTTCAAATGGAACATTGACCTGTTTTACTATAATGTGTTAGTTTCTCAACCATAAACGGAAAGATAATCCGAAGCGTTTAAAAAATATCATAAAATGAAGCTTTCGAATAATATCTAATGTTTGGATGATTTACAATGTGAAATGGCAGCTGTTTGGTTTAATAAAAAGTAACAAGTAATATGACAAGTAGTATGAGGGTTTTCTTTATATATTGTGTCTTTTTGACACAATATATAAAGTTCACACTTTTTTATAAAAAGTTCACACTTTTTATATTGTGAACGAACATATATTCAAAGCTGATTTGGACAATGTTATACAATTTATAGATTTATCTTCTTGGTATAAACTTGAATTTCCTGATTTCAATACTATCATTTTTATTCTTTCGATATTTGGTGTGAGCTCGTTCACAGTTCCGAACAGGATTTAGTTTGAGTTCCACTGAATTCATTTTAACCTGCTTTGGTTTGTTAAATTTGTATGAAAGCTTAAAAATACGTTTAAACTTTAGTTGATGTTGTTGTAATGTAATACTATTAAAAAGTTTCGTAAATTATAAAAGCTCAGTGAAATAAATTTTCTTTCATTCGGTCCATGGTTCACAATAACAGCAAGTTTGTTTCGCTGAGCTTTTTTCTAAATAATTTGTTCATATTCAAAATTATTAAACTTAATCGATCTAATCGTAAATTTCAAGTCTAGGCTGAGCTTTTATAAAATTGAACAAAGTTCGAAGCTATTAAATCGACATTTCTGTGTAGCATTCAAATTTAGGACATGAATTTGGATATATATGGTGCCTATGCTTTTGGAGCTTTTAATATATGAGTGATTTAATATATGACGGATATTTCAAACTTATTAAAATTAATTTATATGTAAGCACAAGTTTTGTTTTCCGCACTTGGTATAATTGTAACCACTAACTTGTGAAAAAAACGAAGTCACATAGATTTTTAAATGTCAATATATGTGTCGTTAATACTTTTTTAAATCAAAGTTTCCCAACATAAAAGATGAACAGCAAGATTAAATTCATTCCCATATTTAAATAATGAACTTTTGATAATTATAAATGCTAATTAAATTGGTTAAATCGTGGTGGTGTGTCTATAAGAAGTTGGGTGTGCTTATAAGATGTCTATAAGATTTCTCAATACTAAAATAAACGATTATTTGAGCCTTTTGGTGAAAAATTTAAAAATACAAATACAAAGTTTAATTGAAATATTGTAAGCTATGAAAGCTTTTCGAACTCTGCATAACTATTATAAATAACAAAAGAGCAATATTTTTTTAAATATTATTAGAGGATAATTTTTTCAAAGCTTGAGTCAAAATGATGATTGATTCTTTTTTACCTACCAAGATGCCGTTTCAATTTATTTGAGCTTTCACTGAAAACGAACTTAAACCAAACATTAGAGATTTGCTTATTTTTTTAAAGCAAAACAGAAAATTGACTGTTTAAACTGAGCTTACTACATCTGTAACTTTTACAAAAATGAAACAAAGTCGAATCTGGCAGATGAATGATTTTGAAAAGCTTTTTAACATGACGAAATTTGAGAGCTGTGACAGTTATACTTTTATTTTCAAAGCGTACTTTTATTGCTCTCTTTGACATTGCTTAGATTTTATAAATAATATTAGTTTTGAAAAGCTCATTGAGTTCAGTTTAGTTCTGAGTGTTTCACTTTAGGTGAATTTATGAAATTTTTAGAGCTTTTGGATCACAAGTTTGGCAAACATTTTAATGTTTTTGGCTTAATGTGGCAAAATTATTCAATACTTCTTTAAATTTCCTGCAAAATGTAAAAGCTCTTGGTTTGGTTGACTTATAAATTATTTTTAAGTGGTCAAATAAAATCAGTTTTTGACTTTGTTTTGGGGCTTCTGAAAATTAAACATTAAGGCTAAACTTTTTCAAAATAAATAAAAATCAAAACTGATAAATCGACGATGTAGCATTCAAATTTAAGGAAAGAAATTGACTATATTTTTTGTTTTAGTTTATGGAGGTTATTGCGAGCTTTTTTAAAATATTTAAATAGTAACTCAAGTCTTATGTTTACCACAAAATCAAGTAAAAATACTTTCAAAGCTTAATTGATATGACTCCATCAAGCTATATGACACAAAATAATTGTATTTACAAAAGTGTAAAATATAAAAGCTCAGAAAAATGTATATAATATTTTATTTATTACAATTTGCGATGAAAAACACTTTTGACTATATAGTTATTAAATTTTAACCTTAAATTAAAATAAAGATTTTTTTACAAAATCAAAGTACAATTGGATTTTTCTGTAGAGCTTTTGAATTTTATGAAATTTGTTCAATCTTAAGTTTCAACTACTGTATCGTGTACCTCAATGCCAATGGAATTTTAAACTATATTCAGGAATATATGTTAATTGTTTTATTTTCAACACATTGCAATTATTTTGAGCTTTCAGGTGAGAACTAAAGAGCAATATTTTAAGAATTAAATGATTGATATTCAGTGGAGCTTTCAACCGCACTTTACTCAATTTTATTATAAAACTTATTTTACAACTTTCTCTGTTTTTGAAAAAAAGTATTGAAAGCTTAATATAATTTTTAAAAATTTACAAACTTTTAATAACGTATAAAAGCTTCTCAAATTTACAAATTTACCAAATTTTTGGATTGCTTAAATTTTTAAAAGATTTTACATTAATTTAAACCTAGTGAAATATTAGTAAAATATAAAAATTAAAAACATTTAGGATTTCACAGTTTATTGACTATTTTGAGCTTTGTGGTGATTAGCATTAAACAAATTTCGATGTTCTAATATTTTAAACTACATCAAACTGCTAACTTCAATTGCTTTATTTTTAGGAAAATACGTGACATTTGAAACGAATTGTATTGTTAAAAGCTTTACAATATACAACTTAAAACTCTCATTTCATCAATATTGTAAATCCTACTAGAGATTTTTTAGATTTAAATTTGTAAATATAGCTCATAAACTATAACTGTATTTTTTTTAACTGACGACACGTTTTAGCCAAGTGCGTGACTGATTGTAAAATTATCACTTTGATTCAAAATGTCACGAAGTTCAATAAAATCAACACTTGTTGATTCAGTTGCTGTTGATAGTGTAAATAGATGATTTAATCATATTTGAGCATTTGAAAATATTGTGATTTGGTCACTCTAGTAACAGTGAATTTTAAATTGTGAATTTTAAATTGTCTGATTTGCGTAGCTCCAGTTTGCAGTAAACTTTAAAGTTGGATTCAATTTTTTTAATTTGTGTAATTTCTGTTTTCGGACGATGGAGACCTAACTTTTTCGTGGTTAACTACACCATCTCTAGCCAAAACTGCTGATATCTGGATGATAGATGATTTGATTTGTTCATAGCTGTTAAATTATTTAAAAATAAAAACCATTCGTTCCTAAAAATATTTTTTAAGCTTTTTTAGTTATAACAGAATAACTCAAAGTTTTATTTATACCAACTACTAACTTTTGAAAGTTCTTTTAAACATAATTAATAGTAATTTAAAAATAAGTTATTTAAATTAAATTATTGAACTTTATATATTAAAAAAACCTTAAGAGCTTTTGGTAGTAGTGCATACAATTTTTTTAAGTTAATATAAAGCACCAACAATTGGAAAGATTACCTTTATAAAGGCTTAAATATTTATGAGTTTTTGTGTTTTGAACACTTTTATCTCTTTTTTTCAATGCTTTCAAGTTTTTAGTGATGATTGACACATAATTTTCCAAAAATTTATGATTATGATTTTGAAAAGATTTTTGACGAAGGTTATTTGAGTCTTAACGTTTTAAGCAACATGATTTTATTGTTTCTAAAGCTTTTCTTTTTGGTATGTACAGAAAATCAAATTCAATTTTTTGTTTATTAAGATTTTCGCTTTAAAAAGTCTGTGAGCTTTTTTAAAATCAAAACATCAAAGTTTTTTTATACTACAAAGAGTTTGATTATATTTTAGGTATTTCTAGCTTCCAGTCAAAAAAATTATGTTTGAACCGCTCAAAGGAATGAGCTAAAGTTCCATATTAAGAATGAATATGTCGCGTAATTTTTCTTTACTGGCAACCTATGTACTTACGAGAACATTTAGTTATGCTTTTAAGTTTTAGATACAAGTTTTTGCAGATTTAATCTACCGTGATAAATTGATGATATGTTATCGAGTTGAGTACTCTGACGAGGTCCATGCTCAATCTTTAAATGCATTCGAATTTAGTGCCCTTAATTAAATATCGGAAATGCAGGTTCAAACAAAACATAGCTTAAAGCTCGCGATCAAACGCAAAGTATACTTAACTTCTGCTAGCAAGAGCTTTTTTGAAAATTAACCCAATTGTTACATATAGTTCGCAACCATCTGCCCTTTAACTCCATCAATTGGCAAATTTGATGCATCGGTGATCATTTTGTATTTTGCACCGGCAAAACACTTTACACTCTACACAGAGCGTTTTCCATTATCTTAAATGCTTTATTTCGTCTTGTGTGGAACAATCCTGGAAAACAATATTCACCATACCAACAAAGCGTTGCGTCTGGGGAACAGAATTGGGTGAAAGAAAATTTTTGGTTGCCTCAACTTGATCTACGGATGGCAGAATACCATCAGGATTCACATCATGATTTAAAAAAACGAGTTTGCCCTCATCAATGACGCAGCTGAAGATTTTCGTGATTGCAATTATGATTTCGACTTGCAGCGTGAATGTCGATGACGCATTCTAAAAAAAACTCATAATAAAAAAATTTCTGTTCATCAGTTCAAGGGGATTTTTGTTGTATGAGTGAAAATGAAAAACCTAGTAGATGAGGAATTGGATATCTGTTAAGAATTGTGATCCAGTTTCATTTTTCTTCAACTCCAAATGCAGTAGACTGGACGTGACTGGGTTGATGTATGCCCTGGGCCATCATGTATTCAAACTGTTCTTTAGCTATATGTAATTGATCTGGAGCTAAACGTCGCAGGGCATGATACAGGAGGTCCATTGGATACTATGTTTTGAATGATGGTTTGCTTGATGAGGTTGGGGTGAGACCATTATGTGTAATTTCGGGAAAACCTATTCAAGACAATTTTTAAAATCTTCTGTCCTTGAATGTTAACTAGAAGACTTGTATGGTTTAGGAAATCCGCACCTAACATTGATATTTGTAATCACGAAACTTTTGGTGCCAAAAGCTTGCATTGGAAAACCATTTGCTGCAACAAATTTGCAAGGCACTGCTGATAAAGAACCTTGCAAACATTTTAGTGGAATAACTGACACGTCTGCACCCATATCAATTAAAAATTTTAATTTTGTGATCATACCAAAAATTGAGCTTTTACAATTTTTTCTGAGCTTAATGATCATATTAAAACAAAAGGTAAAGATTTTTCCGTGTTCTTGTTCAATTGGCAAACCGAATTTGTCAGCGTATGACAGTTTAAAACCAAAATAATAATAAAAAAAATAACGCAGAGTTACCGTAGAGCCAAGCGGAATATTTGGTCGATCACAATGGTTTTTGCCTAGTTTAGCTATTGCCACAATTTTTTAAATTTTCCATTGTGTGGGGAAGTAGCTAAGCCTAGAGCAACTCCAGAATAGCTTTGTAAGGTATAGAAAACCTGAGTCGGAGAGATGTTTTAATGTGATGTTAAGAATTGTATCAAAACCCGGAGCTTTATACGGATGACTAGCATGAATAATATTGAAGACTTCATGGACAGATACTAGACATTTAAAAATGGTGCTCATAATAGTCTTTGACTCATCAATATCTTTTTGATGTCCACCTATTCTGAGACTACCATCAGTATCCTTACCAATGTCAAATGAATCCTGGTTAGTTCGTCTCAAAAGCTCAAAAAGCGGATGCAGTTTTTTGACTGCAGTTGGAGTTTTGGCTAATTTGAAAACGTAACAGTATTGAAAATAAGTCTCGTTGATTCTTTGGGCCATTGGGAACAACATCTTTCTGCGCCAAATACTCAATGCATTCTCATGGTACTACTTGATTTTTTATATACCCCTTGTAGTAAGAAGTATCGCTTGTCTTCGTTCCTGGGAATTTGTGACCATTTGATCTTTTTCATGTGGAGAAGTTGTTTGTAATCGGGCATCATTGACTCTCGTTTAAACGCCAGATTTTTGAAAAACTTTCGTTCCATGGCTAAAACTGAGCGTTCACATATATGAACTCCCAAGCGGTGTCCTTGGTGTTTTGAAAGGCTGCCGCACTAAAACTCGATTATCATTTGTTTTTATTGTTGTTGTTTTAAATACGGATTAATGTGGGATTAGCGAGGTCAAATAATTTAAAATTGTTATGACCATCGATACCAAGAGTAGTTTCAGGTAACTCTAACGAAATGTACTTAATGATCTGAGACGATAAATTGATGGAATAACTGGGATCAAACCTTAACGACTAACGTCGTGCTTCTTCTCATAGTTCCCACATTTGATGACGATAATCAGACAATCTGAATGTTTTATTTTGGCCCAGACTTAGACGAATGATTTATGATTCAGTCACGAAAGCGCACTGTGATCTGGAATCAACGCGATCCCGTATTGATTGTAGATCATTTTTATTTGTGCCTTCCATGTTTAGATTAGGGTCAAGAAAAATTGACGCTTTGTGAAGCATAGACACGATGTTCGAGAATAACACTTATTGCTTTCATGACCTTTCCTAAGGCAATCATGATATAATCTTTGGTCATTTGCAGTAATCCTTTATAATTTATGCTCTTCTAAGATTTTTGATCTAGAAATGTTTGAATTAGCAGTGCTATAATTGGTTTGGGCTTTTCATACTAATCTGTTAATTTCTGCCAGGCTTCATCCTGGTCCGTTGTGGTAGTATGGCGAATCAACTTTGTAGTAGGATTTTGAGTATAAATCTCGAAAAGAAGGCCACATTCTGTAATCCCCACTGATGTTTATAGCTTCATCGCTGATCTCGTGTTCAAATTTGCATACAATTTTTGAGAATTTAGTGGCTTTGTTGAGGGCAAAGTATTTACTACCATAATCCACTGACTACTGCCAGGTTGGCAACGGAACTAAGTCGCTTGTCAGAAACCGAAAGGTAACCATATAATACATGTTCTGAATTAAGGCGTTTTTATATACCATCTTGAAGGTTTGAGCAAATTCAGAGGAATTTGATTGTCCTTTTTAAAGTAACCTTTTTTAGGAACTAATAAACTTTAAGGTTCCTATACAAAACGATATGGTAGATGTAGATTTTACCGCACTCTGAAAGCAGTCTTGTACGCAAGACACAATACCATAGACTCGAGTATATAGCTAATATTTACTGTCCTAGGTATTAACACTTTGACAAAATCTGAGCTTAGATGCATTCTAGCAGATTTTTTGCAATCGACCGATCCTAAATTTCCCATATACCAATAAGAGAGGTAAAATACTAGTTTCATAACTTGAACTTAATACATTAGGGCAAAAAATTAAACATTCGATACGGAATTCAGAAAATATGAAACCCAAAAATGAGTTATACAATGCCAGAACTAATTTATATAACTTTTTATCGATATTAGAACTTTAAATACAATAAATCCAACAATTTCTTAAAGTTTATAATTTACCTTGATGTTCACAAAAGATTAAGAAGTTTTCCAAAAAATTTGTTTATCAAAAATGTAGAGCAAACCCTGTTCCAATCTAGTTATCAGCATTACCAGTATACCACAAATTGTTATATGTTAAAAATTTTGAAAAACTACACAACAAAAATATCTGCCCACACTCAAAATACTCAATGTCTTAACTAACCTTTTGTTCCAAATACTTAAAAAAAAAACTTTTTATTTGTAACTTATGTTATGTCCAAGATCTACCCACAGCATAACTATGTTTGTCTAAAACATAATAATTTTTAATTTTATTTTAAACTTTTGTCGAGAACTTTGTTCAACACTTTAAAAGTTTTATGTATTATGAGATATGGCTTGATAAATTTGAACATTTTTCAGTTTTTAAGTAAAATCACAGCGGACTGCTCTCTTGCAAGATAAAAAAGTACATAGATTTTTATTAAATTTATATACTATATATATTTGTCCATCTTTAAACTGAATCCAATTTCATTTTCCATTGAAAATAAAATCAATTTTTCCAGTCCTATATATAAATTTATGCAGAACACACACTAAACATACAACTAATCACCAATTCTGCCAATTTCGAATATTCTCGGCGATAAATTAACAAAGGAAACAAGAGAACAAACAGTATAATATGTGATAACATATAATTTGTTAGATGGTAGCAGCAAATTTTAAGAACATAAATATAAAAACGTTAATTCGATTAGATAAATTCGTAGATTTAGAAATATCGAATCAATTTAGAAATACAAATTGTAATATGTATATATGGTACATATAAGATTAGTAAAGACGTTTATCGGTCTGATATATTCGAACGAGAATACGATTATATGGGTAAATTGAAATATATGTACAAACATGTTTATGGTGTTACCCAATCAGAATTTTATTGGTTAAAATGAACCATCTGCACCTCATAGCTACATGTTACAGTAGTAAATTTGTTGTTATTTTTGGAATTTTTACTTAATTTAAGTTATATTTCTGAGAATTCCAAATAGGTAAGCATAATTATTCACTTTAATTAAATTTTAAGCTACACAACTTAAAATAAATTTATATTCGCTTTTGATGTTTAATGGGAAACTTTAAGTGGGGGATTTTCTTTGAATTTTATTCAATTCGAAATGTTTTGTACAAAAAAAGTAGCATTTTAAATTAATTACTGATGTCTTTCTAAATCTATAAATTGGCAAATTAATTTACAACTCTGGGGTTTTAATTACCATGCAATGTACTTTGTATACACATATATGTACTTTTTTTACATTAAAATTATTTTTGGCATCACATTTAAACAACAATCAAATTTTGTTTGACTTTTCCATGGTCAAGGGATTAGCCTTGGGGCTTTAGAAATTATAGTCTTCTCATCATTTTCGTTCGATTGAAATCAAGACTCTGAACTCGTCCTTTCCATTCTTGCTGCTTCAAAAGCTTATTATTTTTGGCCTGTTTGAAAAATGATTCATTTCTGATTTGTCAAATATGCTGGCACTCTAATGGCTGCATATGAGCGATCATGCATTGGTGATTCAAGGGATTACCTTATTATAGCTTTTGGTGCACTCTAGTACTTGGTAATGATTAGTTTTGTTAGTTCATCTTGGCTACGTTGAGAATTCTGGCCAGTTATGCTCGTCATATTCGTAAAGTCATATCGTTTTACAGCGCTCAACTTCCATACAAACGTCAACGTCGATCTAAAAATTGAATTTTAGTACCACATAGGGATTATAATGGCATCGATTGACTGTTTAGCACCACTGTATTATAGGTTGGGCCATTTAAAAGTTTAAATTTAAAAATGCAATAAAACAAAAACGGTTTGAAATTTGGCCAAATTTATTTTTATGTTGTAATGTACAATTATTTCGGTTAGGAATGGAATATTATTTTATTCATATGGCTGCCAAGCCGGCCTCACAGTATCCTATTTGATCGGACCAATTTTCGAGCACTTTTTCGAGTGTATAGGGTCGTATCTCGGCGACAGCATCACGAATGTTGCCTTCAAATGCTCAATTGTCTCTGGTTTGTTTGCATAATACTTGTCTTTAACGGAGCCCCACAGAAAATAGTCCAGTGGTGTTAAATCGCAGCTTTTTGCCGGCCAATTGACATCACCATTTCGGCTAATTAAACGGACATCAAATGTTTGACGCAATAAATCGATTGTGGCATGAGATGTGTGGCAAGGTGTACCATCTTGTTGAAACCAAACGTCGTTCACATCAATACCATGAAGAGCGGGCGCAAAAAAAGTTGGTTATCAACCGTAATGGTTGCGCCGTCCTCATTTTAAAAGAAATATGGGCCAATGATGCCTTCGCTCCACAAGCCGCACCAAACAGTCACTCGTAATAGGTGCATTGGCTTCTGTAAGACCACGTGTGGGTTTTCTGAGCTCCAAATACGGCAATTTTGCTAAATAACATACCCACCAAGATGAAAAATCTACCAAGCTTCAAAAAGTGTTCGAAAATTTATAAACCAGATTTAGTGGTCAGACTTTTTAAATTCACGATGAAATACACTTTTAAATACACTGATGCAAAAATTCATCACCTGGTTGCAATTTGTTCTTTATTTCTTGCCACGTTGGATTTACTGTTAATGTAATGAAAAAGATGACCGTGTTTTGCAAAAAATGTCATTGCATCTATACGCATTGCTCTTTTATATTTTTAGACGGCATAATCTTTGACTTTGACTTGAACTCCAATGTTTTTTTTCACATTTCTATGTGTGGTCAGCCAGTGCTTGTTAACATTGCTGCGAATATGTTGATAAATATAATTATAAAATTTTAATTATTGATTGCCACGGTGGTTTCATTGGCAGTGGATGGACTCTACAGTCGCTGATTTAAGTTAAACGAATGTTGCTGTCTAATTTCCTTGGCCAGTATGCTGTGGGAAACGTAAAGTAATGCAAAAAAATTCTGAGGAAAACTCAAGGTCATTTCCGCTCGAATCAACTCGGTTTTCTAATTTTACTTTGCTTTTTCTGGCAGCAATACTGGTAAACATTCGCTTCAAATGACGCTCGATAGCAAAATGTGTTAATGAACAGAGCTGGGAAATGACATTCAAAACACCGCAACTTTGTTCGTTTACTTGAGTTTCGTCAAAATAGAATGGAAGCTGAGCCCTAGTTTGTTTATCTTCTACTCGTTGTCAGTACCTGGTTTGATAATAAAAATTTACGGTACATCGAGCTGATATTTGATCAAGTTTTTCCCATTATCATCGACTCGCTTTATTGCTTTGATAACCTTGCCTTCTCTCTTTTTCCTTTCTCTGTCTGATCTTTTTTTTGCTGCACGATTTTTTTCCGCCATGATAGTATAGTTAACATTTCCTGGAAAATGAATTGCGGCTCCAGCCTAAATGTGGTTTACAAGTTATACATATGGCTTCGCCGTTCGAATATGCGGTGAAGCCGTTTAGTTTATTTTTTTGTCATTTTTAGAGATTTTTCCCCCGTAGAGTTAACAAAATATATTTTCAGCCTTGTCATCCATATTTTTATTTTAATGCAAAAAAGGATCATTAGACGGTTAAAAGGAACATTAAGTTGCATAAACTAGTCTTTTTTGGAAGATTTAGCGAACGATTTTACGTCTTCTTGAGATGTTTTGCCAAGTTAAACATCGATACGATCCATTTTTTCCTTTGTCGTCCCAAATAAAGTAAAGGAGAGAGAACTTCCTAACATTTTCACTGGTTTGCACCTGATTCATTTTGGATGAGTTTAAACCATAAGATATACATTTCGTAACTCTTGACGTGGCACAGTCTACTTCAAGCAGTATATTCCACTTTCAAATAACTTGCTTGATCTTTTCAATTAATCACCAGCAAGACAACAAAGATATTTTGCTTCTAACTCTGGTTGCGGAATCGTTGTGATTGATCGTTCAACTTTAAAATGGGATAACGTGATAATTTTTGTCTACCGAGTAAACATGCCACCAATGACTTCGGAGAGTGTCTTCTAAGATCTCTGTTACCCTGTTCGCACCATAAATGCTTTAAATAAAACCGATTCACTCCGAAATTCTACATACTTTTACATATTCTTAAATGTCTTGTTCTTAAGCGTTGAAGTCACCAATGACCAATGATGGTTCCCATTAGACCATCTAAATTATTATAAAATGAGTCTTTAACTTTAGGATAGCTGATACCCGCGGGCGCATGAAAATAAATTATTTTTTTAAGCTTCCTGGTTGGTAGAACTAACGTTGGATCTATTTCAAAGGATATCGTCTTTAATTTAGATGCATTTACTTCTCCTGATGGAGTGGTCCCTTACAGATAATATGGTATCTTTGATATTTTGATGCGACATAAATCTGCCTAAGCATAATTCATATGTCTTCATAGTAAACATAAATTGATTCTTTGCAATAGGACCAACGAGGAGAATATTGTTTAGAGTATACTCATACTTCGGAACTTAGAAGAGCTATCGATTTCATCGACTACAATTCCAACTTGATTGTTGATCTGTTTTATTTTACATAACCGCCACAGATAATTATACCAGATAAACATCTTGTATGGCTCAAATTTACACAAGTAAATTCGTACTAAGCAAACTAATGCAACCGAATTCTAAACAAACGAAAAATAAATGTTCATATAAAAATGCATACTGTCATCCTTTTCTTTTTTTTGTGCTCGACTATCTGATTATATAAAAAAATAAAACATAAAACGAAACCAAAATATTTTACGAAAAACATGAACAATTTTTGTTTTATTTTTTTTACAATCAAATAGTCATGTTCAAAATAAAAAAAAGGACGTAAATATGCATTTTATATGTACATCTATTTTTTGCAAATTGGTCAAGCTTTAAAAAGAAATATTCAATACTTTAAATTTATATTTCAAGTATTTCTATTTTTTATAAAAAAAAAAAAAACTATGTAGAACATAATTAAACAGCAAAAATACTTACAAAATATTATTATGGTGAAAATATATTAAGATGAGAGTAAAAATTAAGTGTGGCTATTATTTATATGTATGTATAAGACCTAAGGTAAAAGCTCAAGTTAAAAGTCTTCTGGAACCGCTAATAAACTTTAAAACATTTTGCATTATCAAAATGAATTGTTAACCCTTACATTTTGTGGAATTTAAAGGTTGTAATTAAATGTTTTATATTTAATTTTTTTATCGGCCAATAATGAACTCGCAGGTATGGTTTTGTTTTAGACAAGTGGTCAGTATTTAAATGGATCTCCAATATATATTCTAAATATGTAGTATGCAACGACATACTAAAAATGTAATAGTCGCATTATTAGTTTAAGACTGCATTATTCAAATTGCTTCATTTATCAGGAGGGTACCATGATACCTCGATAAAGTAATTTTCTTAGACGAAGATGGTAAAGTAAATTAACTTTTAAACCTATTAAAAGTCGTAATAACCGAATTAAAACTATGTGGAACGTAATTTTATAATTTAACATTGAATTCAAAAGAGAATTGGTAAAAAAAATTATTATAGTTTCATCTCCTAAATTATTCATAAAATTGTATTTTAGACCAAAAAAATTTTTGATAACTGTGGAACACGATATCTTATATTAAAGTGCACTTATTTTGGATACAGTTAACTTGAACTTTGCAAAATGTCAATTGCTAAATATCTAAGACCAACTTTACTTTTCAAATTGTTTTATCATTAATACTGTGTGGAACATAAGTAACAGAAATAATTAAGATTATGTGGAACTTAAGCCAGGACCTTAACAATCACTATATGACCGGTGATAAAAAGTTGTATAAGCCATATTGATTAATATAGTTGTGGAACCTAATTTTTAAATTGGGTGTAATGAAGAATTTTAAGAAAATAAGGCAAATACTATGAGAGAATATTTAAAATGTATAAACTGTTTACTTTTACCGGTGGAACCTAGATATTTCTCGATACTTGTTGTAACATTACACAAATAGTCTTCGACTATGGTATTTTCAATGACGAGTGTTTTTAAAAATGTCTGAACAGTTTTATAATTGTGGAACATGTTTTCTAAATCTTTCAAGACATAAATGTTGACATATATGTCAATAAGGTGCATACACATTTAAAATGGCAAAAGAGCTGGAAGCGAAAGTTTCAAAAATTATTATCATGTGCTGTTATTCCTTTAAAAAATGAGCTTCCACTAAGCAATCACTCAACGATGCAATCACTCAACGATGGAACTAAAGAAGAACAAGAGGCAAACTTGAAGAAAAAATGGATACCGCCAAAATTTTATAAGACCTCTGTTCATGCTTATATATACGTGTAATCAGGATGTTTTATTGCGCCATATCAGCCATGAAAGATGAAGGAGTTCCCTTGCTTTTCAAGAAACTTGTAGGTCAAAAAGTGTCGAGCATTGTCCCAAGGATATACTTTGCTTTATAATGGTAATGACCTCGGAAAAATTGGTGTGCTGCCATCTCACGGCATCGTTGAACCTTCAACTCGTTGCTGGCTTGGCAAAATTGCTGTGTTCGAATCAAAGTTCATTTTGGTGATAGTTGACGAGGTATATTATGGTTGCCTACTGCGTATTTTGCATTAACCGAAGTTAGTTTAAGTCGATAAATGATACTAGACCTGGAAATTTTTTGGGATTAATACTGTGTTGTGGATAGTTGTTGTCTGTCAAGTAAGGTTCGTACAACTAAGAGCTCGAGTTGGGATAAGATGTGAAATTGTACAATAAAGTTGCAGGAACTTTGCCCTGTTGTATACTCCATTTTTCAGCGAAAATGTGAAACTGGATGTATCAAGGCAGTTAATTGTGACAAATTTACGGACATCAAGTATCTCAAGTAGGAGATGAAAATATTTATGTAGTACTCGATTTGCTTCATTTTCACAAAAAGGCTACTCGCAGTCATACTGATTTAAAAATCTTGGTAGTCAGTTCAGTGATCGCATGAACCGTTGATTATTGATGCTGGAACCTTAATTTTTAGGGTTCAGGTGCTCGTTTATTTTGTAATATATGATAATCTAATAGATCTTAGCCAGGTTCGAGAGCAGACTTATAGGTCATATTTGTTCGCTTCGGCCAGTGGTTTACTTTTCCAAATTATGGGGAAAACCTGTGTGTTTTTTCCAAACTGGGGAAATGCGTGATTAGTAAAAGCGTGGTGGTAGATTAGTAGCAGTTTAAGCACTGTATTGGGAATCTTATTAAGCCCGAATGATTTCTTTGCTGTCGTTGCATTAAGGATAGCCACTAGCTCCGCAAAATGGCTAACCATTGATTGTGGAAGCTTGAAATTTTGAGTTTTGTACCCCGTCCAGGCTCACATTTTTTCGCCATGAAGGTCCTTCATTATAAGTATTTCAGTCTCTTTGACCTCCAGGATGTAAATACTTTTGTCCAACTCTTCCGCATGTTGATGTTATGCGTGATAAGCTGCGGATCCATTTGTATGATTTATTTTCAATAAATTGTACAGATGGAATTCAAATTAATTTTAATTATTTTAAGACGTGGTGGTCATCAGTATGAGAAAAGAAACCGATCAGTTGAGTAGAAGATTGTCATTTTAATTATTTTGGCCTGTCCTCAACTTTTTTCGATGCAAGATCTCATATGATCGCAAAGTGCAATCCTATGAGATCTTGCATCGAAAACATCAGCTTCCAAGCGGAAATAGAAAACTCAAGGGACGGTTTTGCTAAAGCCAGAAATTTAACTAATGACTTCCACCCAAGAAGTAAAGCCATCAAAGACGGAAATGGAGAGCTGAGAACAAACGTGGCTGATGTTCTCTCAGTATGGCAAACCTACTTTCAAAATCTGCTAAATTGGACCGACGAAGTACCCCCATTAGAGCAATAGCTCCTCCAGGTGAAGAGGTCCTTGTTGAATATCCCACAGTAGAGGAAGTAGATGCAGCTATTAGTAGATTAAAAATGGAAAGGCACCCGGTCTCGACGGAATCCCCACAAAATTGATTAAGCTCGGAGGCGCTACTCTTGAAACATATCTATACGATCTCATCGTCTCTATTTGGAACCAAGAATGACTATCAATGTGGTTTTCGTCCCAACCGAACGATCACTGACCAATGTTTTACCATGAGGATGATCTTTGAAAAATGTTAGGAGTACAACATAACCATACACCAACTGTATATAAACTTCAGACAGGTATAATACAGTTTAAACCGCGAAAACTTATGGGCCACGCTCATATGTCTAGGAATTCCAGAGAAACTCGTTTCTCTGTGCAAATTAACAACCTCTGGGTCTGTATGTATAATTGTAGAATCTTAATTGAGGGAGCTGTGTCAGACAGGGAGATGCACTCGCGCCTGTGTTGTTCAACTTGGCGCTTGGGTACGTAGTGAGAAAAAGCAACATTGCGCTGGCGTGACGACGTCGAACAAGATCTACATGCATTAGGATGTCGAAACTGGAGGACAAGAGCGATGGACCAAGATGGATGAAGGACCTTAGCGCGGCCGGCAATATCCCTTCATGGGATGTGAAAGCTAGAGAGAGAGAAATGTCACTTGACGGAGGAAATTTTATCCTAGTCATTGATCAATTTTTTTCAATGAGGATAATTTTTCTTAAATATTATGAAATTGCTCGTGATGTATTCCAGGTATCCTTGGATTTCCAGTTCCTATCTTTGGGATAGCTTATTGTTCGCTTACATTGTTTGGAAATACCTCGAAGATATGTGAATTTATGTAGAATGCAGTTCTAATCCTATAACAAAGTTGAGAACAACCTATTAGGTATTTTTGCAACTATCACTGGTGAACTGCAAGGAGATGCAAGCTCGGTAACATTCTACAACCGGATCGCTAATTGGAATAGAAACAAATTTGCGTCTTCTGGTTGCATACAACAATATGATGAAATACAGTCACTTCCTTTCATCCTTTTATCAGACATAACTTCGCTTTACCGAACTAATCGAATAGGGTCAAAGAGATAATTCCAACCAGGTGTTGACCTTTCTAGTCTCTCTATGCATATTTCTGCATTATGCATAAATTTCAAATACAACATTTGACACTTGTCGAACCAAAATTTATAATTGTCGAACCGAGTTTTCGGAATTATTTAAGAAAATGAAATGTCAAGGACCCAGAAAAATATAAATTATACTCCAAAAGGATTTATTATTTTGTTGGTATACGTAGAAAAGGCATCATCATATTTATTCATACAAAACAAAAGAAATCTAAAAATATCACCGAAGAAAAACATACGAATCATGAAAAGCTCGGTACACCATTCATTTTTATGTTTTTTATATAATATAATTGATAGATTAGGCCTACTCTCCCACACACACACATTTTTATCTCGGCAATTTTTTTTGAAGGTTAGGAAGGTTTTTCTTCTTTTTTTCTTACTTGTCGCATCGCAAAAAAAAAAAATAAAATGAAAATCAAACGACTTTTTATTTTATTGCGTTTTAACAAGATTGGGGTTTTGTATGGGGTTCCACGTTTATTATGTTTATAGTAGTGTTGATTCTATATAAATTTTATGACATTTTGTGTTTGTGTATGTTGTAGATATTGTTGTTGTGTTTGTGTGTCAACAATAATTTACGATACCAGTTTTACAACTTGTTTGCAACATAGCAAAGAGATTAGATACTAAAAATATCTTAATAAGAAAGTATTTTTTATTCAAAAATAGATCTTATGTCGTATAAATAGTACTTACTATGTACTCTTATCAGTTGAACACCATACATCCAAAACATTATATCTATATATGATATATAATCAATGTGGAGAAATATTTAATGTAAACAAGTATTTTGTATGGCTGAAAAATCTATAGATAGGACATAGATATAGTAAAGTATGCGTTCAACCGAAAAAAGCACGCTCCAATAATACATTTTTTTTGGGGCTCCTCTCGGATAATCATGTGAAGTAGAAATTTTTTTGTTCCTTCCTTCCGTTTAAAATGGATTAAAAAATATCTTGATACCATTTTTGCCTATTTTCGGATACCCAAATTAACAAAATAACAGCAACAACACCAACAAAATAACAAATTGCCAGTCATGCATTAACTATTGGATTTTTCATTTTTATTTATATCAATGTACGAAAGTATGTGTAAAATATATATATGTGTGTGTGTGTAAAGAATTGTTGAGAAAAACATTTTTAATTGGAAAACGTGTTTTTCCTTTATATAACTATATGCCGCTGCTGTTACTGCTACTGGAATTCGTTAGGCGAAGGGTTTTTTTTTTTTTTTTTTTTTTAATTTATGCGGTTTGTTGAGTACGTGCGTGTACGCGAAGAATGTGTTTGCGCGCGTTTACGAAAATAAATGTCGTATTTTTAGAATGAAAAACAAAACCATGCGAGATTAAATATAAATTTGTCGTCGTCTTTATGTCTGCGCGTCTGTTGTCATTATTATGGTGCATAAGGTATTTATAGTAACATTTGGAGAATTTTTCTTGAGTTAAACATAGTTTAGGTTCGAGACAAATGTGTATTTGAATGGGTAATTTGTCAAAATTTATGCGATAAAATATGTAAGGTTTTGATATTAATGTGTGCTGTAACTGTTGATAGGATGTGTGTTTATATGAACTTGTGTTAGGAGGGATTAAATTTCAGATAAAATTAACTATAGCAGGTTTAAAAATAAAATATCGTAATATTTCATAAATTTTTGTGTTTGGAAATGTTAATGGAAATTAAATTATCAACAACTGGCTCCATCGATTGCGATCTAAAGTGTTTAGTCTATTAAACAAAATACCGATCGTGTGAACAACTCAGAACAATTCTTACTGCCCTAATACTCTTATTAGTACCATCTTCAGCTAATAATGTAGCATCAAATTTTTGCTCGTTGATTTCCGCAATATCAGACAAATTTTTCATTACATATTTGTCCAAGTTAGTGTCTTTTTGTTTGTGCCAAAGCCAGATATGGTCATTATGTAGTGTCTCTCCTCCTCTTTGACTAGACAGCTTCTGCAACAGTTATTACTTTCCAGACCAAGGTTTCTCTCATATTCACTGAAAAAGCAGTGTCCTATGAGGACCTCAACGATTGTGGTTCTAGTATGCCGTGGGGTGCTCCAAGCCTATTCTTGGTTAAGAATCATCCTCGTTATAGTGGATTTCCATAGTATATACAGCTTAGAGTCTCACTAAAAGGTGACTAATCAATTTGATTATGCGATACTTCCTCCCCATGAATGACAATTTTTCCATGACTGTATCCAGATAAACATTATTAAAGTGACTGCGATATCAAGGAATGCTACCATACAGAACTCTTGCGAGTGAATTCATTTCTCACTCTTATGTACCAGAGCGGGAAGTACGCGTTTACAGTACACATGTTGGGACACTTAAATTTGATCATCTGCCAACCTTTCCCAGGCTTCCAATAGAAAGGATGAAAATGTTGTAGGTCTTATGTCCTTTGGGTATTCATGCAAGCCTTTTTTCGCTTTAGACCACGTTTAACAGTCTATAAAGATCGATCACCTCTGCAGACATGAGAGAAAAATCTCTCATTTTTTGTGGATTTGTACTGGCATAATCCAACCGGGCCTTCCAATTGAAATGACTTGAATTCTTTCACCACCTTAGTTGGTTTAGCCTTATTAATGGATGCTTTGTACGTTCTGTTCTTTGTACTACTGTGCAAAGACCTCATACCGCTTTCCTATATTTGACTCAGTTGGTTCTTATATATGGTTCTTGAAAAGTTCTCAGGTAGCAAGGCAAATTTTGAGATTATGTAGTTTATATAAAAGATACGAAGGATATTTTATAAAGTGAATATCACATCCATTATCACCCTGCTATTTCTTGTGTTTAATGTGGGTTCTTACTCAATGTTACAAATATGTAGGTTTTGGCAAGTAACTAAACGATTAAACACTTCTTTCGTTTATGTCGGTACTTCCCTAGATGATGTAATGTGTGTTGACATTTGTTTCAAGTATAATAAACCAATCTTCGTTTGTTCAGTTTTGAGGACCAGTTGCCCCATATTATTCGGGTAAACCTACTTCACCTGGACCATATAGGCTGCGACTAGACAAATTTTGTTATGACCGACCTCCAGACTAACCACAGTTATATTATCATTGCTGTTTTGAAAAACAAGGAAAATATAGGTTATGTTTAACGAGTATGTAGGATGTTTCTCTCAGACTCACTTAAATATAACATATTATCCCCCTTTATCAGAAGGCCACACACCCTTTTATTATTTATCTAAGGTTCCTGAATCAGTATGAAGAGGAGAGTTGCCGAGACAGACTTTGTTTGGTGTAGGTTAATCTGAAGTATTCTTAACATTTTTATTATGAACCATTCTTACCCCTCTACATGATACTAAGACAACTTCAGGTCTTTTTCGATTCAACATGAGACATTCTCATTGTAGGTTAAGGAGCTTTTTAAAGTTAAGCCTATCTTCATAGTTCGAATTTTTTCTGTAAATCTAGGACAGCCGTGCCGTGTTTAGTGGAAGTGCCAGCCGGTTGGTTGTCTCTGCTTGCTTTCTCATAATTTTTAGTATTTTGAGGGTTAAGGACCCGCAACCAATGTCACTAACATTTTTTGCTTTAGGTAGAGAAGCAGTGCACTCTTTATTGATAGTCTCCTTGGATTTATCCAGCTTAACAATCTTCTAATTCTTGAATAGGCAATTGGGGTAACTATCCGTAGTGATCTTTAAAAGTAAAGAATTTAATGGGTTAAACATTGCCCACCATCCCTCTGATGTGATGCCTCCAACTTCCTGATTTTGTCAATCACGGCTAGCATCACCTCTTCATGCTTTCTGATGAATCCACTGAAAAACGTTACTTTAGACTTTGTTTCCAACTTATTTGAAGACCACTGTCGTTTAAACTCGTTATCGCTTTCCGAACATTTGCAACCGAATGCTTTTCTGGCCTAAGTTTCAAATGGCCTCTGTTCTACTGTGTGCTGCATCTTAAGGATTACTTATTTGTATTTGAGCAATATTTTTTTTGGCTGAGCATCGCTTTTTATAGTCTTGTTTAGAAGAAGATTTGGTTTTTCATCACTTGTCAATATGGGTGTTTGTCTTACTTTTTCAGTTTAGGCCCCCTGGCAATGTTTTTAGTTTTTTAAAAGTGTTGGTCTTTTGAGTTTTATTTTTTAATGAATCTATATTTTTCCGACATGTTTCGAAGAAATAATGGTCCATCTGTGTAAAGATTCGGTTTCAGGTATTTAGAGGGATTCATTAAGGACTGGGCTTTATTTAGTGGGACCAAAACATCGCCAATCACTTTTTTTATATTAATCCAAATCACGAACGGATTGCTATACAGCTCGATCCGGCCCATTCTATGAATGACAACCTGAGGCGACGACAAATTGTAAAGAATATATACAGTGAACTATTTATGAAATAATAGGTCAGTTGTAGTACTATTCGGATGTAGGTACCTAATTTCTATAAAATATAATTTGCTTACTAACTTGAAATGAGTAGTTTTTGTCACCAGGCATACAAAGAGTGCAATATGCCCCTTATGCACATTATGTTATGACCTTGGTTGGCATGCCCTTTAAGCTGGCAACCAGGAACCAACTTTCTAAAAATTAATCAACTTACCAAAGAAATGGAGGAGATTGATTCATTACACGATAGTGTGACTAAAAGTAAAATGAACCGACCTAACACCTCGATCGGGTCGACAAAGATGTACCTGTCCAAACTCAAACTAACAATATTGCATAGAGATTATGTGGAATGGAGCTTTCAAACGGTCTCATAATGGTTACTACTAATATTGCTTGTAACACCATTTTTAAAAGCTTGTCAATGTTTTTGATGTACTGCAGCGTTATCCGTTGTTTACTGTTAAAAATTAAATTTAAAAAAAAAGTTTACTTAAAGTTTCACAAGATTTCTCTGGAATGCAGAGCTTGAGTCTCATAATTTTTAAATTATTAATTTTGTGTAAGAAAGCTTAAATAGTTAGATTATCGAAATATTTTAAACCATTTAGGGGAGCTTCTGAAATAATATGTTGAATGAAATAGAATTTTTAAAAATGTGGAAATAAAGCTTAACAGAACAAAACATTTTTAAAATTTATTTCATACTCTTATATGTGTTCTTAATTTTTGAAAGCTTGTATTAAAATATTTTAATTTTGCATATTGTTTAGTAAAAGCTTTTTAAAACAGTAAAACAGTATTGCGTATTTCACTAAGTTAAATATTTTTTAAAAGTCATTAAGAACCAGAAAAATTAAAAGCTGTATTAAATAAATTATGAAAGTTTATAATCATAATCATAAAAGCTTGATACTTTCGTATATAGTTTCAGTTGGTGTTTCTGAACATAATCTTAACGTGGAACCTGAAAGCTTATATTATGAGTTTAAATAAAACGAATAAGTTCATTTTTGAGTAAAATGATTACAAAGCTTATTTTAAGGCTTTTACAAACTAAAGCTAGTCAGAAAAACTTAATTGTTATTCCAAATTATAAAAGTTTTAAAATTGTGCATCGTAATTTTAATAAAAAAAATCGAAAGCTTTCTCATGTTTTGTAATAATTCTTTTAAATTTAGCGTACGAAAATAATAAATATACTTTTAAAGTGCTTTGAAAGCTTTCAAATATTTTAAAACTTTTATTTTTTTGTTTCAAAAGCTTTAAAAGCTTTAAAGCTTTAAAATCTTCTATTATTAACTAAAAATAACAGGGGATCACATCTAGGGGTTTTACAAGAAAGTTTTTAAACTATTAGTTGTGCAGCTTTTATACTAGGTGAAGTGAAGCTTATTTAAACGTAAAGCAAAAATTATCATAAAAGTTTAAATGTATCCAAAATCGTGTGCTCATACATATAATATAAAAGAAAAGCTTTAAAGCTCTTAAAATCATTAATTATTCTGTCGAAGTGGAGAAAATTTAAACCCTCTAAGCAAGGTTGCTTATAGAAATATGATAACCTTAATATTTATGAGCTTTATTTTGGTACCCATTTAAGTTTTATAAAAGTCATGAAACTGGACTGTTCCATTTTACACTTTAATTTTTCAAAACAAAAAATTTTTGGAATCATTAATACTTAATGCAGGCTTAATTGGAATTTTTAATTAAAATTTCTTAACAAAAGCATAGTTGTTTAGGGTTATTTTACGTTAAAAATATAAATAAATGCACAATAAAATCTGAAAGCTTTTAAGAACTTCAGAAATATTTTGACCTTTTGAAAGTTATTTTAAGTTTACATATTATGATGCATTTAGAGCTTTTAAAAACTTAAGTAAACTTAAATAAATTAAAATTTGTATGTAAAATGTTAAAGCTTTTGAAGCTTTTTTATCATAACACAAATCAACTTTTTAAATTAATTTGACCTTATAAATATTTAATTGTTTACAGATAGATATCAATACTGGAAGCAATTATTTTAAATTAAGCTTTTTGAAAATGATCCAGAAGCTTTAAAAAATTAAAATAATTTAAGACTTTAATTTTTTTTTGTTTAATGACTGCTTTGTCTCAACTAACTGTTCAAAATTAAGCTTATTGACTTATATTTTACAAAATATTTAGGTTTTTGATTTATGGTGCTAATTTGAAAGTAACATTCTGAATTGAACTTTGCAACAAAAGCTTAATATTTCGCTTGATATCTTTCAGTTTTTAAATTTACAAAAATTGCCTTAGGAAAAAATCAAAATAAAAAAAATTAAGCTTCTAAAATTTATGGGCAACCTCAAAAGTTATAAGTGAACTTTGAAAGCTTTTATAAATAGTAAACAATTTTATTTTGTTTTTTTTAAATATTAGGTTTGCTGCTTTTTTATTAAAATTAAAAGCTATTTAAGTTTTAAAAAATGTATGCAATTTTTGAAGATTATTGAAACTTAAAACTAAGTAATTTTTCGAAGTGGAAATGTTTAATCCTAATGTAAGATTGCTTAAATACTTATATAAATATTAAGTTTTATGAGCTTTATTAAGCTTTATCAAAAATAAAAATGCGACAAACAATATCGAAAGCTTTTAAAATTTTCAGAAATATTTTGATGACTTTTATAAAAGTTCTGTAAAAAGCTCTTAAAAATTAATGTAAACTGAAAAATAAAGCTTAAAACTGTTGAAACTTTTTAGTCATATCAGACTTAATTATTTAAAATTAATCTTTCTAAGTACGATTTTAAAGTTAAAACTGAACACCAAGGAGCTAAACTTAATCCGAAAAGTTTTATCAAAAGTTTTAACACTAAACGATAACTATTCTTAAAGTTTTCAAAAATTGAAGCAATCTAAGAAACAACTGGTTTAATTTAGTTTAAAATTTAAAAGCTTTTTAAGTTTATAATAGTACTATCAACAAACAAGCTTATTAATGAACTTTATTCATTAAAGTGTTTGTTTTAGTACTGCGGCATCTAAACAACCTGTCCAAAATTAATAACCGAATATTTAAGTTTTGATCTTAAACTAATCATTTTAGATTAACAGTCTGAAATGAAGATGTGTTACAAAAGAAGCTTTTTTTTCGAAATTATGTTTTAATATTTAAATGCCCTTATAAATGAAGTCAAGTATCAAAAGCTTTTTGATGAGTATAGGTATAAAAATTAAGCTTTATATTTTATTTAAAAATATTGCGTTTTTCTAAAATTTATTAAATTTAAATTAAAGAGACTTCGAAAGTCGGAAAAGTTAAGGAAAATATAATTCTGACAGCTTTTTACAATAGACAAAAAACGTTTTTCTTCAAAGCATATTAAAATATATATTTCAAAAACTGAAGCTTTATTTTTTTTGTTGAATTATTAACATGTTTTGTTAAAGCTCTATGTAAACTTTCAAACTTTGGTTTAAATTTGTATTAAAATTTTCGAAAATTTAATAGTTCAGTTTGTTTGCTTTTAGTAGTTTTAAGGTACAATTTTTTTTAAACTAAACAGACAAATTTTGAATTTTTGAAATTTGAGCTTTTTCGAATTGTCAAACCTAAAATAGCTCATAATTAATTGAAAGCTCTAATTAAACCATTCAATACTTTATTTAAAGCAATCGTACCATAGAAAGCTTGATATAACAATTCGAAAGCTGTAGAAAGGTTATAAAAGTTAAAGTAGTTATGGTAGTTTATGGTTATGTATCTATTATCAAAAAAATGTCTTCAAAACCCATAAACATGATTTACCAATAAAGTAAGCATTTCATACATTACTTTATTTATTTATACCAAGCCAGCAAAATATGGAATTTTTATAGGTTTCTACGATGTGAAGCTTTTTAGTCTTAAAGAAAAAATGGGTTATAAAAAATTTTAAAGCTTAAATCATCCAAAAAAATTTCAAAATTGTATAATCGAATTTTATTTTCGCTTCCAACCTTTTATTACTATTTGCGATTTATCAACGCGTACAACCTAAAAAAACGAATTTCCTCCCATAAATACGAGTATGTACGTTTCAAAAAAAAAAATTTTGATGAAAAGCTTAAAATCTCACATACTTCAGGCGGTTCCATAATTTAATGTCAACCAGTCAAGTAGTCAAATAATCAACAACAACCACCCGTTTTTCAACATTTGTTTTTCATTTCCACCATCAACATCACATTTTTATACTAAACAAGCTTTTTTTTATATGTATCGATATATAACATGTGTGTGTGTGTTTATTTGTATGTGTGTGGGTGGTATAAATTTAAATTGATAAGAAAAAGGCATATGAATGTACGATTTTAGAATCGAATTGATTGTTTTAGAAGGCGACACGTGCATATCCGAATCGCATTCATATACGAGCATAAATGAAAATGATGAGGATAAAAAATCGACTTGTTGGTTGTATGAGCTTTTGTGAATTTATATA
Organism: Tipula confusa; assembly: GCA_963556175.1. Classification (NCBI taxonomy): domain Eukaryota; kingdom Metazoa; phylum Arthropoda; class Insecta; order Diptera; family Tipulidae; genus Tipula; species Tipula confusa. The sequence continues at coordinate 218,844,567 of OY744476.1, forward strand.
CATATTCAATATATAGAAATGTGATATATGACTTTTTTGTGTTGCAAATATTAATGGTACGCGTATTTCCCGGTTTCATATATGTACAATACATACATATATGATTATGCTTTTCACCCCAGCGAAGTCATTAAATTTTGTTTAATGTATTTCCGAAAATACTTTACACATCATTAATCGATACACGATAAAAATAAATTTCGAAATTAGATCTATTATAAATACGCAAGCACAATAGAAAAGACTAGGCAAGATGATGCTGATGATGAGTATGTTGCCATTTAAAAAAAAATATTATGCTGCTGCTATTATAAAGGAAAAGTAGAAACGGAAGCTCTTAATATATTTATATAGAAAAGCATCGCAATTTACTTTCGTATCGAAATTCATCACACGTTATTATTATGGCATTCCGATACGAGAGTACAAAGCACATTTTCTATTTTTTAGAAAGAAAAAAACTTTTTGGCAACAAAATCGAGCTTTTATTTTTTTTGTGAGTATATAAATAAATACATATCAAGGAAAGTTTTATACTTTGTTTATTACATGTTTGGGTTTTTCTATATATCTCCAGTCGTTTGGGTTTGTTCAACGCCAGAAAAAGGACGAATTTCAATGTCTTATATATTATGTTTATATGGTATATGTGTTGTTTGTCAAGAACATGTTTATATGTATATATTCGGAATACACTGTGCTATATTATATGGGCGAATTATAGGGCATCTTCAGCTCGTGTGTGTATCGAATTAAATTTATTTTCTATAATATGGTAATTTTTTGGTTTAAACCGAATGTTGTTGTTGGAGTATATTTAAAATTTAAATAATATAGTTCCCTAAAAAAAAAATTGTTGATTTTATTAAAATTGTAACATGAGTGGAAATATGTTACATGATATGAGATAAATACATATACATAGTAGAAGAGCTTTAAAATTATGCAAATTAACATTTTTTTTTCTTACGAAGATACGTACATATATGAATCGTATTCATATGACATTTTAATGTTCATAAAAGCTTTACAATATTTCAAATCGATTTCAATTTGCAAGATTCAATATAATTTTACCCACGCTCAAAGAGAATCTATGTAAAGCACGCTTGAAATATTTTAAAGTTAATTTTTTTATTTTAACTGTAAAAACTGCGAAGACATTTTTTTCGAGCTTTCTTAAACTTTGATACTTTTATTTAAATGTTACTCAACTGAACTTTGTGAAAGCTAACTTAGGTCATCTTGAAGTTTTATTACTATTAAGCTTTCTAATGTTGATTTAATTTAATCAAAGAGTAAAACTTAAAGTTTATTGTAGAGCTTTCTAAATATTAAGGGAATACTTAGAGCTTTCATAAGATATTGGTTTATGTTCAAAATGTGCAAATAATCTACTAGGAGCTTTTAAACACTTCTACAGTTATTTTTTAAGTTTACTCTATAAAATGCTCTATAAACCCAACGTTTGTATAACTAATTTCAAGTTAAAAGCACAGCTTTAGTAAAAGTTTATTTTAAGCATTCATTGCTCTTTTTAAATAAAAAAAAATATTAAAAATTATTAATTAAAACTTGATCTTTTGAGAATTTATTAAATAAGCTTTCCACTTCCACGAAGCTTTGTTAAATGATTTTTAGTTTTAAATAATTTTAAAGCTTTGTAGTTTTCGAAGTTTTAATATTATGCTAACCATCATTTGTTCTCTAAAATCAATGAAAAGGAAAATCATGCCCAGTACGAAAATTTTTAAAATCCTGAAAACACGTTATGCTTTTTACGATTAAATGATTAAAAGCTTTAATGATTAAAAATCAAAAGCATAAAAGTTGTTTCAATACTTCCACTTAAAATCCAAGTTCAACATAATTCAAATATTTAAACAGAAATTTAGTGAAAAAATAAGTTATCAGAAATTAAATCATGTAAAATATATCTCGCGAGTAAGGCTTTTTGGTTGTAGCTTTTAAGTTTAATTTGTTAAAATCTTTTATTGATACTTTCTATGAATTAAATAACCGGTGTATCTTCCCAAGCTTATCTCTTAAAATGACTAAATTTGAAAGTTTTTGTAAGCTTATAAATTAAAAGCTTTAACAGTCAAGAACCATTTTTTAAAATTGGAAACCCGTTTTTATATTTGTGATCTTTATTTTGTTTGATTTAAATTTGTTTTTTTTAAGTTAATTTTAGCTTTTACTAATAAAATTTACTAATCCACGACATTTAAGTTTTTTATGTTTCAATTTAGAAGTTTTTAGAAGAATGAGCTTTTAGAGCTTTTTTAAACTACTGAATTGTAACTTTTTTAAATCAACACCGAAGCAAACTCATGCTTTTTTAAAATGTCATTTTTATTTTTTTGAAGCTTATAAATGTTACAGTATTTTTTTAAAGCTCCACGAACAAAACTGAAAGCTTTCTAAGGTAAATTTAATTTATAAAGGTGAAGTTTAAGCTAACATATTTTGGAATACAATTATACAAATAACATAATAAATAGTTTATTGCAAAGCTTTTTGATTATTATTTACAAAATATAGTGTTATCTAAGATGAAACTTCAGGTTTAATTTTAAAAATCTTCTCAAATTACACTAGTATCTAATAAATTATATGGGTCATTTATCATTTAGTTAGGTTTCAGAAGTTTCAAAGAAAAATTTCCTAGAATATACCTGGGCAATCCCTTTTTTGTACGCTTTAAATTTATGAATTCGAAATACAACAAGCCATATGATGATAACTTTATAATGTGAAAGAAAATTAAGCTGCTTAAAGCTTTAAAACCTTCTTGAGCTTTTTTAAATAAAAATAAATAAAGTTATTATATCATAAATGTTTATGTTAAAAAAGATGTATAGATAGTCCAATTTTTTTATCTTAACTTGCTAGAAAACTTTTTAAAACTTCAAATTTAAGCTTTTTAGAATCACAATGTTTTAATTTAATAAGCTTAAATGATTTGTACTTTTAAATATTGAACTAATTTTTAGAAAATGAGTAAAAGCTTTTCTAAATATGAAAGTTAATTTAACTTTATGATTATTCAGTTTGGTATTATTTAAGGAATAATAAAAAAGCTTTCGACATTATGTTCAATTCTCTTCATTTTTATTTAAATGTTTTTTTGAACAAGTTTTAAGATTTAAACATTTGAAATTATAGTAGGATTACCAAAAAAAAATGTTGAAATGGATCTAAAATTAGTTTTTTTATACAATTTGTTATAGTTAGATGATTTTTCAAAAACTTAAAATTCTTAATTTACTAAAATTAAACTTACTTTCAACTTTAATCATTAAATTTAAAAATATTTTCATTTGAGGTAAAATATTACCATTAAAAATTTGAGTTTAATACTAAGTACAGTGAAGATTTGTAATACCTCTTAAGTAAATTTATTTAAAAAGTTCTTTTTGATAATCAAATAAATTATTAGCCTTCAATAAGCTATATTCAGCTTTTAAAGCTTCTTTTTACTGTTGCATTAAATAACAATTTTTTTAAAGAGTTTTTTTTAAATTTTAAAGTTTTTCAAATTTTGAAAATAGTTTAAAGCTGAGCTGTTAAATTAATATTTATCATATTTTGATTTATATAAAGTTTACTTGGACCTTTGACATTGACTGTATAAGAAAACTTTCCAAATCAAGATTCAATTAATTTCTCTAACGATGTTAAAGCTTACTTTGTTTTTGAATTATAATTGGGAAAAAGCTACAGCTTTTAAAAAATTATTGTTAAATGACTGATTGATGGTTTAAACACTTCTTTGATTTTTTTACTAAATCGTTTTGTCCCATCATAAAATATATAAAATATTAAAGTTTAAATTGAAAGTAAGCATTACATATGTACAACAAATATAAAGCTTCGTGTTCATTTTTATTTGCAAAAAACTTTCTAGAGTTTTTTTATCAACCATAAAATTTTTCAGCATTTTTTTAAAAGTTAATATTTATTAAAGTTTAATTTTATAAAAGTTTAAGAGCTTTTATAAGTTTGTTCGCCGTCAACTTGTATTCGAAAAATATAAGCTTTTTATATATTTTAATATTCGTTAAAATATATAAAAAGCTTATATTTTAAATATTTTAAAGCTTAATTTTATTTATTTCATGTGCCTGAAATACCAATTGTGCGATTTTAATTTTAATGTAAAGTTTAAAAAGTTAAATCTTGCAAATCTTAAACAATTTGAAGAAGAATTTTTTTTTAAATTGAAAACTTTGGTGCAAAATTATAATGTTTTACATAAAATATGTTTTTAGCATTTTTTAAAAAGTATAAGTTTAAAACTTGTATAAAAAATGTAAAGGTAATAGCAAATTTTGTTATGCAAGTGCACAGTGAAAAGCTTTTTCATTTTTCTTTTTAAAAATGTATTTCAATATAAATGTATTGCATTTTGAGCTTTAATTTTCAAAATTTTAGCATTTTAAGTAAATTTAATCATAAATATCAACAAATAGGACACTTTTTAAAATTAAATACACCTACAAAATTAGGCCAAAACTACTAGAAAAGATAAACGATAATTTGTAAAACGTTTATGAACTTTTATAAACTTTTTGAAATCCTTATTAAATAATTTAAACTGCATTGGTTAAAATCTCAAAATAATGGTGATAGATAGTTGAAAGCTTTTTTTTAAATAAAGCTTTGAAACAACAGAATTTACTAAAGTTTACTACTTTAAAGTCGTTTTTTTAATGTAAACTTTTTTAAAGTTTTGTTATTTTTTTAAAATAAGCTTATAATTATTTTGTTAAAAACGAAAAACTTTTTCTTTTGATTGATTTACAATTCTCTTGCCAAGCTTAGCTTTCAAATAATTTTAACAAATTTTTTATCAAATTTTTTTTTAAAGAGTTTTGTGATTGAAAATAGTATAAAAGTTTTTAAATACTTTTACAGTATAACTTAGAGCTTTAAATTTAAATTTTTTAACAAAACTATAAATTGTAAATCAAAAAGTTTCGAAATGTTTATAACTGTTTCCTCAATATATATTATTTCCAAAAACAATATAATTTAAAAAAAGTAAATATAAAAATTAAAAGCTCAAAAAAGGATTTTTCATGCAATTTTACCAAATTATTTTAATATACTACTACTAAATGAGCTTATAAATGTTTAATGTTTGTTTTAAAAAAATGTACTTACGTCAAGAGTGATGATTATCACTGTCTTTTCTAAACTAAGCCTTTTTTATATTTTAACTGCCCACATTTTTTGAAAGCTCACATTGATATGCTGAAAAAAATTCAATATTAAAATTTTTTTATGGTAATATGGATTTTTTAATAAATTTGCTTAAATCGTTGAATTCTATTTTATTCAATTTCGCTACTATTTTAATTTTGTTTAAAAGCTTCATTGTGGAATCGTATTAAAAATATTTTTAGGGTAGTTAAACTTTAAAAGCTTTTAAAAAAATTCATATAGCAATCATATATGTTTATATATTTAAAAAAACTTATACATTTATTTTGCATAAAAGCTCAATCAAACATAGAGTATTCGTTCGTCAGAATACTATAAAAGCTCACAAAAAGCTCACAGTTTTTTGATTTTTTTTTAATTATTTTTAAATAAAACTGTAACCGACTAATTGTTGTTTCAATCTTCATAGTCTAAGTCTACCTAAATTCATCATTTGTGCTAATTACCTTCCAGTACTAATTTTACAAAAAAAATTCTAATGATGTTGAATCGATTACAATACTAAAACCATTCCACTCAGAATTACATTTGGAGTAATTCTCTTATCCTAGGATTAATCGACCATTATGAACCACCTAAACATTTTGACTTTTCAAATTGTTTACACCCGACCAAATTGTATACATCCGTACAGTGATTTTTTTTGCAAACACCCTAATGACTTTTATCAAAAAATATAAATATAAAAAAAAAATTTCGATCTGTCAAATTAAGTCGGTTCTGATTTCTATCACAATAACTATACAGCTCTAGTTATGGAATGTTGGATGTAAAATTACAATATGGTTGTTGGTTTTGTTAGTTTGCCTCCGCAACAACATATTTCTATATCAGAATACATATTTTCGGTTTCCAAAATGATTGATGCCATCCCCAAATGCTAGATTTGATTGACGGTTTGATTGATTGTCATTTGTTTTATATTCAATGTTTATGTACCTATATGTACATAGATTTTCAATTGAATTGGGAAAACATAACACAAACACATACGCACACACCCAAAAATAAAAGAAAATCGAATTTTTATTGTTGAAACCGAAACAAGAGTAAAAAAAAGCTTTGATTTAATTGTCAATTTGAAAATGTCGGATTTTTATAAATCGAGATACACCATAATTACGATAGTCTTACAGCTTAACAATCGTATAAAGAGAAAAGCTTAATTAGTAAAATATTTTACTGTATAACGATTAAAAACTTTTGTTGATGCAGCGTTCGGAAAATGAAATACCGTTGCAGGCAAATAGTTTTGTTGTGTAATTGTGTTGTTGTTGTTGCAGCATCCTATTTGCAAAATGTAAATTCTCCTAATGATAGAATAAATATTTTAAAATATTAGTAAGCATTTTTCATACAAAAATAAATAAATAAATATTCCACTTTATAATATATAGAAAAGCATAAATAATTTTTTTTAACCTTTTGGGTGTTTAGATGAAATTTTTGAAACGAGAAAATTAAATTTATGTCGATGCTTTTGTATTTGCTTTTGTAAGTATGTAGGTGGTTTCAAAAATTTATTAAGAAACTTTTCGGGTTTGATTTTCGAAAGGAAATAAATTTAATTTACATTCTCATCTTAGGTAATTGAATATTTTATATTACATGATTTTTTATTTTTTAAATTTTTATATTTTTGTTAAATATATTGTGCTAGCGGTAAAAGCTTTTATTTCATATTGCAAAATAATTTTTTTAACTTTTTATTTTTACCTTATTACCGTATATAATTTAACGTGAGATTGTGCAATTTTTGTAATATTTAATGAAAAAACAAAAATAATTCCACTGTACTAATTTGTGGAAGAATGAGCTTTTTGTTAAATGATTAAGGTTTGTTTAACTAACAGTGGAATAAATTGAAATTTTTGATAGAAACTCTTAATTATTATAAAACTATTTGTTTTATAAGTTTATATGTAGTAATTGAAATCACAAAGTGTTCAAGATGTCTTCTTAATATCTTAATATCATTTAATCTGAAATATGTAACTTATAATTTATCTTAGTTTAGTTAATGAATGTCTTACCTTTTTTCATTTTGTTTATATTCCAATTTATAACAACTAAATAATAATATTTAAATTGAACCTTACAAATGTCACTCTGTCAAAACTTAATAATAACCTGATAAATGTTGCTAGAAAATATCATTGTGTAGAATTTTGGCCATCTGCCACCAACCATATTATGATTAAAACTAAATATTATACCATAACATAAGCATAACCATTGTAAAATAAAATAAATTCATTCTTACAAAACCATCATCAAAAGCGAAAGCATCAAAATAATAAAAATCAAATCAAACCTCATCATCTATATTAATCCACCACCATACCATCATTTTTACATCGAACTTCATTTATTGTTCGTGGCACCGAAGCTTGGCGTAAAACACAAAGCTTTCTGAAACTTTTTAAAATGATTATTACTTATGCCATGGGAGATGTTTGTAATATTATTTATGTTTTCATCATCAGATATTATAAAATAATTTTATTAGAAATTGAGCTTTTAACTTTTTTAGCAACTTTTTTGGTTAACGCTTATCGATGACAGGTGTAAAAAAACCTTTTCGGAAGCTTTTTTTTCTTTATCTGTATTATCAAACTAATATAAAATAACTGCATATCCTAAATTAATAGCCATTTGGAAGGCGCAAAAGTTTGTGTAGATGGCGGTGGCTCCTCGAAGTAGCAAACAACTACGGGTCGAACCCGAAGGAACCAGATTGATGATATGATACGGGATCCCAATAGCCTGTAAAACTGCCTGTATTATATTATTATTACTTTGATTAAATGTTAATCTGGGAGTTATTGACCTCATTATATTATATTACGTATTGGTTATTTTATTGTGTGGCTAGTTCAAATTAAAAGTTGCCACTTTTGTTGGTTTATAACATGCTGTTACTATTGAAACTAAATAAGCTTATTTATATTTTTCCTTTCGTTTTAAAATAAGTCATGATTTTAAGTTATGCTTTTTTGTTGAAATTCTGTTGAGTATTTCATAATTTCTAAAAGCTTTTAAAATGAAGTCCTAATCTCATGTTATAGTAAAATGTGTTTTGTAAATTCTCTTGCAAAATTTTTCCAAATTTTATAATTTGTAAACTTTAATTAAAAGCTTTTTAAAAGCAATAAAAGCATAGTAAACACTACGCAAAAATTAACTTTTTAAAATAATTTAAACGGAATAGATTAGCTGCCACACGGGTGATGGATGAAAAGCTACAACAGTCACATATCATAATCGTCATAGCATTTTATTTTAGTTTAAATTAGTTTGTCTCTTTTGTTTTGATAGAAACCAAAACTATTAAAATGAAATTTTAAATTACAAGATAAACTTAAAATTAAAATTCATCAAAATATTTTTCAAAAGAATTTTATAAAATTGGTCAGCTTTGGAAATAATGTTTTATTTTAATGTCATTTGTGAGCTTTTATTTTTCTATCAGATATTGAGCTTTTGGAAAACTGTTTAAGTTTTATTTACTGGTATCAAAAGCTTTGATTGGTTTTACAAATTATTTTTATTTGAAACTTGTGTTTGAAAAAGCTTATTTTAAAGCTTTTTTAAAATTAGGATTTTAATTTAATTTAATAGCGGATGTTTAAAAATTTATATAAGAATAACATTTTAAAAGAAACATTTAAAAAAGTTCAGCTCTTGACCAAAGAATGGTAAATACTTAGAGTCTCTAAGAGTTTTAATAGATAGTAGAAGCCATAAAAGCACAGATTCATCTTTTTATTATTTTTTCAATTTTTTTGTGATGATCAGTGTGTGTCAAGTTTAACTTTTAGTTAAATTGAATCATTAATGCCTTTATTATCTATATTAATTTTATTCCTTTCTATCTACAAAAGCTTCTAAAGCAAAGCCGTAACTTAGTAAAAAATTATTTTAGTAAAAATTTAACTTAGTATAAATCTTTTTGAAAAATTTATAGGAAACGTTTTAAATAATAATAAAGTCGCTTAGCTTCAGTAATGTGCTAACCATCTAGTTACTAAACTGGAAACGGTGATTCATATATTGTTTGATCGATTTGAATTTAGAGCTTTTATTGTGTTAAATAACTTATCTTATATTTTGTCAAAAGCTTACTATTTTATTATAATTATTATGCCCCTAGTTTTCATAAAATAAATTGTATTGGTGGTAATGAGCTTTTAAATAAAAGTTGATTTTTTGAAAGCTCTTAAACAAATAAAACATTTGTGAAACAAAATTTAATTCGGTTTATAATTTTGGGTGGAAGATTGCAACTATACTTAACGAAAGCTTTCAAGGACTTAAACTGATTTAGTACTAAAGCTTTTAAATTTTAAGTATAAGGGCTCTTCAAACAATATTTTACTGTTAATTATTTATTATTCTACAAAATCAATGCCTCCAATAATTAAGATAATCAAAATTGTACAGAAACCAATTAAGCTAGATCTGCTAAATCTTTAACATTATTAAGCTTTTGGCATCCTTTGACCAACATTTTAGATAAACCTTCGTAACTTTGTGACTCTTGTACGTCTAATTTTATTGACAAAGCATATTAGCTCTCAACACTTGAGATTTATTTATAAAACAAATTCTGTATACATCACCTGTTGAGCTTTAATGTATTACTTAGAACGTTAGAAAAAGTTTAACTATTTAGCCTTATTATCTGTACATTAAATAAAGGGATTGAGGTAATACTACTTAATCGGTTAGAAAATTGAGCTTTTTAAAAGCTTATTTAACCGATTTAAGTTTTAATAAATACAAGTTTTATTAAAATTAAAATTAAAAAGTTTTAGATTTTGGCAAAGCGCAACATAATTTATTAAACATTTTCAAAAGCTTCTAATTAAAATAAATCAAACTGTGCTTTCCATTTTCCAAGTTAATTGCTAGATGCACAAGACATCAGTGAAACTTACGATTTATTATTTGTTAAATGTTTTCTATCGTTCTGCAATAAAAATGCATAAAAATGCAAAATTTACAGTAATAAATAGTATTTGCTCACGGAGCTTTTATGTAAAATAGTAGTTTATTATTTAGTTTTAAATTGGTTCAATTGCTAGGTAAAATTTAAGTTGAGATAGTTTTATCTTATATCATAAACGATTCAAAAAATTTTAAACTTATTTATAGTTGAGCTTTTCGGCTAAAAATTTAATAATGATCTGTATTACCTAATTTGATCAGATCTTGATTTGACACTACTCAAGATAAGCGTAGCTTTCAAACAATACGTTGATTATGCATTAGTTATAATATAAAAGCTCTTGCAAAACCTACGTAACCTTAATATTTTCGAAATTAAAAAATATAAGATTTACTTTTAAATTTCCTGAAATATTTCTATTACAGTAGATTAGGTTAAACCTTGTTTTATAAGCATATAGAGCTTTAATGATTATATTTAGGGCAAGCATTGTACCTGGTTTTTGTGCAAAGTATTTCAATGTTTTATTATGATATATAAAAACTCAAAAGCTCATATGTTAAACGTCAGTTACCAGTTTCGGAAATGTACCATAAAAGTATTGGTGTAAGTTTTTATACCAACTCATAGCACTATGAGCGCTATAAAATTATGCCAAAACAAAAAAGCTTTAATCTTACATTAAGTAATAAAGAACAAGGTTAATAAATATAAGATTTATTGGATTCGGATTTAATTAATTAAAAGACGTAAAAGATTTTAAAAACATCAGTAAAAGGTCTACTATGGTATATTTACTGATTAATATTCCTTGGCAAGTTTTGAAAGTGAGATACCAGGATAAATTTTTAAAAACGAATATTGCAAGCTTTATTTACAATAAAGCCATCATTATTTACAATTTACCATTTTTTACAATTTGAAACATTTTGTCAAAACTTAAATAATTAAATTCAAATTACAGAACATAATTTCAATTATAAATTTATTTGTAAAAGCTTTCAAACAATTAAATCTTGTATAATATTCCTGATAAAACATTTATATATAAAAAAGCTTGGTTGAATACTAACAATAGTTTTTGATCATTTTGATGTTAGTTATGAAAATCTAAAGTTTTTAGTTTAAGCTTTAATTTCAGATGTATGTATTTTCAATGCTAGTGGCAATATTTATTTCTTGAAAAAAGTAAAATTAAATCGTTTACTTTAAAAAAAAATTGATTTTTTCTTGCTATTCAAAAAAAGCTCCTAGTTATACGTTAATGTTGAAAAATCATAATTTTCTTAGGTGGTTGTTATATAATTTGCTTTTAATTTACAATTTTAAGTTTTCTTTGTAATTTTTACTAATTTTGAGAGATGAGGTTTAAGCTCACATATAATAAAAATTGTCAATATACCCCTGTTTAACTAGGTATAATTTAAAAAAATGTGTAATCTTAAAATAAATTATATTTAATTTAAGCTTAAAGTTTGAAAAGCTTTCGGTTAGTGAATTTCATGGTTTTTAGTCCCATAAACTGAATATACAGATTTCATCAATAAACATAAGTCAATTTGTTTGAAATTTTTTTTTTAAATGTTTTAAATGATTTCAATTAATATTGGTAGTGTTAAATGAATACCAATATATCATTTCTCAGTTTTAGTTTCAAAACCTTTGAGTCAAATTTATTTAAAAAAAAATTCACGTGACTAGTCCACATTTTTTCATGTATTGTAAAAGAGCAACACCATGAGAATTTACGGTTTTAAATATAACCAAGTCTAAAATAAGCTTTTTATAAAAAAAAAGAAAGTGTAAGCGAGCTTACTGTAAAATAGGTTTGTGAATGAGTGCCTGGTGTCAAACACTATCAAAAACTTTCTTAATGTCAACCAAAGCACCACAAGAATGCGCTTTTAAGCAAACATATTATTTTAATAAAAACATTTCTGCTCTGTTTAAGGCATACATTTTTCTTGAATTAAAGCTTTAAATTATTTTTGGAATTTGTATACTAGATTATCTATATTTCATTGTCATTTTGCAATATATACCAAAAATTTAAAAAAAAATATGCTTGTCTTTCTAAAAAAATATTCTTGAAGCTTTTAAAATTAAAATTCAGTTTAATTTGCTTTAAATAATGAGCTTTCAACAATCGTTATGACATGAAAAAAATTCATCAGGAAAGTTCTGAAATTGTAAATTAAATTTATAAAGCTCTTTTATCAATTTAATAATTTGGTTTTCTTATAGAGCTTTTACTACAAATCAGCGCAATAAAAATGATTTTAATTTTAGTAAATAAACTTTAAAGATATTTGAATCGAAATTGTTTGATTTTAATGTTGAAATAAAGAAATATTTAAAAGCTCTAAAAACTTGTGTGGCAATCGTGTGGAAGCACTCAAGCTTCAAAAACTTTTAAACTTTCTCATATTTCTTCAGATTTGTAATGATCATGCAAACGGTGCTTTGAAATGTTTTCAAATGTAAAAGCTTTTAATATGATATGTTTAAAAGCTTATAAATATTGTGTTTTGGACTATTTAAAACTATAAATCTTCCAAAAGTAGATAAAAATTCGTAATCGATGAAATAATCATAACTGTACCCGTTTGGTAATTTTATTTATTTAAAAGCTTTATAAATTTTTCCTACCTTTGTAATTTTACAAAATCAACGATGAGCAAAATTTTCTGATGATTTTTAATTAAATCCAGTATACTCAAAATCGAAGAACACAGATTATTCATTTAACAATCCACTCCTTCTTTCTATGTTGGTTCTACTCTATCCACATCAATCTCTAACCTGTGATTAATTTTACGTAATCGGATTACGCTTATTTTTTGAATGGAGTTTCCCTTTGAAAAAAATAAAATAGATAAAAGTTCGTCTTAGGTAAAATGAATTTTGTTTTTGTTATCTTAAATAATAATTTTGTGTAATTTATTTTTCATTTCAGGTGAATGAACGACAACAAAACGGATAAAAAAAAATCCCTAGATAATCTTACTATAAAAAGGGTGTACTACATAAAGGACGACATAATATTATCGAGCCATAATTCGGACATTTAATTTAATTTTTTTTTTAACTGCTAAGACATTGATGAGAGACGCACAATCCCATTCAACTATTTTATAATGTTAAGGTGATAATATAATACACAACTCGTGCGCGTTTCCTAAAAAAAAGGATATTCAACTGCAAAAACAGGAAAATCTAGCAAATAGTGTACCTCCCCTTGATAAAAAGGGCGGACAATCACAACAACAGCAAAAATGTTAAAAATTTATCAACATTTTCAAATTATATTGTGGATACATTTTATCCTGGGTGATCCTGTACATCGTGTCGATCCTTTAGGTAAGTACCCAAAAGCATCATACTATAACCAAACCCAAAGGTTTAATTTAATTTTAATGAATTTATCTCCCCAACATAATAAAACAGACTCTTGAAAAAAAAAATGAAATAAAAAATAAAAAGGATACTGTTTTTTCAGCTGTATGCGTATTTTATTGTATTGTGTACGGTGTATGCGTGTGTATCGTAACGAAATATTTCGATTGGAAAAAGAGGATAAATTGATGAGATTTTAAGGATATTATTATTACTTTTGCTTTGGTGTACACATTTCTAAAGTTCGCATATACCGATATTGATTGTAATTTAATTTTAATTCGACTGTGGAGTAAAATTCGATTTCATTACCACAAATTGAACAAACGCAAAAAGTAAATGAAAATGAAACATCCTATTTGGTTTACGATGGAATTCAAATGATGAATTTTGTGGTTGGTTAGGGTGGCGGAGTTATAAATGGCCATGGTATAAGATAACAATATTTATCGGTTAAGCCGTAAGCAGTGACAATATAATAAATTTATTTAATTCCTCCTTATCACGACAAATTGCGAATGTTTATTTTTGTTTCTTTATTTTTTTAATTTAAAGTCATGTAAGCGGAGCTTAATTTGATCGAAATTTTATTTTTTTAAAGCTTTCTCGTACTGAAAAGTATAACGTAAATTTTGGTTTCATTATAATCTTGAATATGTGTGTGTGTGTATCGTCGTCTTGTTTGTTTGGGAAATCTTTTGATTTTTCTTATTTTTGTGTTGACCTAATTTTCGTCAAACAGAGCTTCTCGTACATAACGAATTTCTATGTGTACAAAAAATTAATTTGAATTTTATTTTATGTTCTCTCTGCTGCCATTTCTCCCGTCGTTTGTCTTAATATTTTTTTTTGCTTCTTTATTGATTTTACAAATGTTGCCAAAAAGTTATGCTGTTAGTTAAGTTACAGCAACAACAAAAATATTCATCCTACTTTGCGTCTATTTCTTTTGCTATGTGGAAGAATTTTTTTCTTTATGGTAATTTGATTGGAATGGATATTAAGACTATATCGTATCGTTCCATATATAGATAGGTTTTGAAAGGTTGACAAATGGAATATTTTTTTTTACTATTATTGCATTGAGTCTAGGAATTTAAAAAAGTTGATGATGTGAAATTTGATTATTCGAAGTTGGTTACTTTTTTGTGTGAGTGTGGATAATAGGATTTTATCAGGGTCTATGTTCTATCAATAGATCGCAATGAAATGAAAGTAAGACGATGATTTCCCTCGTCAATTGTTGAGTACTTAATAAAGGATATAACAAGGGTTGTGGTATGTGGTCTACGGCCATTGTATAATAATTTATGGGTTATCGAGATTTCAAAATCTTGTTACATCATTTTCATTAAATTTGTCATGGATTGTTAACTTTTTTACTATTTCTTAATATTAGATTGAAGCTTTTTTGTTTTTTGGCATATTTATTATTATTAAGCTCAAGGAATTGTATACCAACTCACAAAAATAATTTCCTGATTTTTTTCACAACCAGGTAAATTATACTAAGCTTTTGAGCTTTTGAACTTTCATAAATCATAATTAAACATGTCATTGAGGTGTTAAGCGAAACTTTTCTGGTCTGTGTGGCTATAAAACAAAGTTTGTTTTAAAAGCTCATTACCATTATTGCTTAAAGTTAACTCTACTTTTTTTTAGATACCTAACCTCCTGTAATAAAAAAAGAGCTTAATTCATATAAATTAATAAAACAAAATATTATATGTGGAAAGCTCAAATAATAAGCCGGTTAAACGATTTTACGAGAGCTTTTTTATTATAATTAACGCAATAAGCGAAATTTAAAAAAGATTATTAACTTCAGACTTAAGTCAGTTTGGAATTTTTATTTTTTAACCAAAAAAATAAAAATAATACAAATTATTTTTTTAAAAGCTCAATTAATTAGATGATTTTTCAGCGTCTCTTGAACGACCTTTTCTTAAAATGCTTAAACCACTTAAGCTTTTGGCTTTCTAAATTTTTCAATACAATTTTAAAAGCTCTAAATATTTAAATAAATTACTTAGTTTGTAGTTTAAAAAGTCAATAAAATTAAAGCTTAATATCCAAAGAAGAAAAGAGCTTAAAAAATAATATGACTTTTTAAAAATTAATAGCAAATTTAAAAGCTTAATACAAATAAAAGTTCGGTTTTAATTTTTTGTTAAATTAGATTTGTTTAATTAAAAAAAAACACCATCTACTTTAATTACCAGGACATGTTTAAAATAGTGTTTAAAAGCTTAAGGTTTAAAAATGTAATTTAAATTGGTTTAATAAGTGAATCTTAGTTTTTCTTTGTTTAAATCAAATAAAATATTAAAAAGCTTTTATATTTAGTGTTTATGTAATATGAAAAAAAGCATTCTTATTAGAGAACACAAAGTATTTATTAAAACTAGTTTTTATCATTCCTCAATTTTTTTAAACACAAAATTGAATGATGAAATTGGAATGCAAAAGCTCATAAAACATGAAATGCTTATAACTCTACATATCAACTTTTAAAAATTTAAAAATTACCTCGAAGCTTTCGAAATACTATTTTAGCTTTATGATTAAATAGAAAATAATAATGGTTAAACTTGTAACTTTTTTAATCATACGTAAGCAAGAAAAGCTTTTAGCAAAAGTGAAAAAAATAAATTGTAAGCACCATAGGTATTGTGAAAAGCTAAAAGAAGTATTTCAATAATTATAAGCAAACTATTTTCGGTTGTGGCGTAATAAAAAACCTGTTAGTGCAAGGTAAAAAGCTTTATAACAATTTGCCTTTATACAAAAAGCTTTCTATAAAAAAGAATACAAAAGCAGTAACAAAAATGTTGACAGTAACAAATATGAACACAAAATAGTTGGTTAATTCTTTGAAAATTGAGAGAGTGTTATAACTCGAACAAATTTTATAAAGTTAAAAAAAGCTCCAAATTTTAAATAGCATGTTTTTTAGTGAGTATCAACTAAATGCTAAGGTTTTATATTTAAATGTGGAAAGGCTTACCTAAAACTGTATCATAACTGTATTATCTAACATTTTCAACCTTCAAATTTTTCCAAATATTAAAGATTTATTTGTTAAAAAAGCTTTCGTTAGAGTTTTTGGAGTAGTAAAAATAATTAAAAGCACATAGTAATAAAACAATATTTAAAATATTTTCTGATGTCATAGAAAAGGTAATCAAACCTCCATCAAGTATGTTAAAGCCTTTTACTGTACATCTAACATGTGCTTTTTCCACATAGTGTTTTGTTTTAAGATTAATATTTAAAAATAATTTGTCCTTAAGTCCTGGTTTTTAAATAAATTTTCAATCTTACAAATTATAAATGATGCTTTCATTTAAAATTTAAGCTTCAAAAGTTTTCAAATACCATTTTAAAATATATGTGACTTTTTGAACCACATAACTTGTGGTTTAAAACTAGTAAACTTTATTTAATAATAAATAAGAAATAAAAGCTTTTTATAAAAGACTAATTGTATTTAAAGAGGAGAAAGACATTTCCTCCCATAAAGCTTTTTTGAAAAGTTATATGTGAATTATTTTTGATTGTGGTTTAAAACACTAAAGCTTTTGGTTAAAAAACCAATAGTATTTAAAAAGGATAAAAATGATGATACTTCAAAGCTTTTTACTGTTTGTTTTAAATCCGCCTTTATTAAAAGTCCTTTTTAAAAGTAGTAAAAGCTACTTTTTGAAAAATATCCTTAGAAAATATTTCTTTAGCATAGCTTTTCTCTTTCTTAGTGCAGATTTTATTCAAAATCCTAGGTGACATTAGAAACTTGTTTATTAAATAAAGCATTTTACAAATTTTAACAAAAAAGACAGTAATAAGAACGAAAAAACTTTTTTATTAAGTTTTCAAAATATAACTTATATAAATAAGAATTTTTCAAGAATTATCTTCAAGTTTTAAATTTTTAAATAAAAAAGCTTATGGAACTATCAATAAATTAAAATAAAATATTTATAAGTAAAAAATAGAAGCTTTATAAGTATTAGTTAAAAAAATGATTTTTAAATGGAACTCAACTACAAAAAAATTATTTCAAAGCTTATTGTGCTTTTATTAAGCCAGTTTAGTCTAAGTAATTCATTTTTTTTGTTTTTTGTGTAAGTTATATATTTTTTGGGGTTTAATTACAACTTAAATGTGAAAGATTAAGCCTTTTCAACTAATTTAATTTTTTTATCGAAAAAGCTTTTAAGCACTACGTAAATTCTAAATTTTAATGCTGTTTAAATTTGCTACCATCAAATTCATTATCAGATCAAAATTGTTAAAAGCTGACAAAAACTTAAGATTATTAAAATCAAAGCTTTTTACAAAAAATTGAATTTGAAGCTTTTAATTACTTAACAGTGTAATAGTTTACGTTAATTTAAAAATGTGCGGTCGTGGTTCTAAATTTCATTGTCAAACTTCAAATAACACTATATTTCCACTTTCGAGCTTTGAGGATTTTTTCGCTTTTAAAAACACTTAAAAAGCTCAAACTTTAAATAAATTATTTTAGTATCAAAGAAAGGGTTTGGTGATTCATAGTTTGCATTTGTGTCGCGCTATAATTTCTAGAAATTTAACCCTCATTTTGTGCTTTTATAAAACAAGTTTAGTTTGAGCTACTCCGTGGTTTTTGAGCCAATTTTAATAATTATAAGTTGGGCTTTAATTTCAACCAGAAGGTGATGAAATGAAGTCTTTTCAGTGAATACAATTTATTTATTCAAAAAGCTTTTAAGTACTTTTTAAGTTCTACTTAATATCTATTGTTCTTCTAATTCTACCTGAAAGCACTAGATGCAATAACAGGGTATAATTGCTTAAAGTTCATATAAATAATATTTGTTGAAATAAAAGCTTTTCACAAAAAAGCTCCAGTGGAATTTTCTAGCGAAATTTTTTATGCTAATTTAAAAATATGCCATCACGGTACTGTTTATCATAGTTAATCTTTAAAAAAACACTTAGTTTCCATTTAGTTTTCTCAAAAAAGCACAAATCAATGAACCGATTTGGTATCGTAATTCACATTTATGTAGCACTATAATTTCTAGAATTTAAATAAATTGTAATAATTGTTAAAGCTGTGAACTATAATATGCTACTAAAGCTCAATTATAAAAATGATTAATAATAAAATGATTAATATTAATAAAAGCTCATTATGTGGTATTTTAAAATAAGTTCAATTTAAGCTTCTCATTCATTTTTTACTAAATTGTAAAAATTATTAATTTTAAGTAGGGCTTTAATTTAAACTAAAATATTGTCTGAAAGCATTTGGTCACCATTACCCTATCATCAGTTTTAAAGCTTTTCACTGTGCATTGTACATGCATTTTTTTAAATGTTTTGTTAATATTAATATTTAAAAAGTGGTAATTTTATTTTCTACCTGGATTTTGAATAAGCTTAAAAGCTTATTAAAACTAAGTGGAGCTTTTATTCCAAACCTTTCAAAACTATTTTATCACCTTAAGCATTTGAAAGGCAAATATTAATAAAAATAGATGTAACCATCTATTGAGAGCCTTTTAAAGCTTATTATTGTCTACCTTAAATGTGCTCTTTGCAAGCTGGAACAGTAATAAAATCGAAAAATTGTTTTAATGTTTTTTAAAATTGTTTAATATAACACTTTTAAGCTTCAAGTTTAAAATTATAACAGCTTTCATTGGAATATCAATAATGTAAAATAAACTATTTATGAGTAAAAATTACAAGCTTAAAAAATTTTACATCGATGAGAATTTGTAATGAATCTCAGTTATAGAAATAAATAATCCAAAGCTCATTATGAGCTTTTATAAAACAAGTCCAGTTTAAGCTACTCAGTTGTTTTTGAACCAATTTTAAAGGTTATTAATTGTAGGTGGGGCTTTATTTCAAACTCAAAAGTGACAGTGCGAGATTAAATTTTTTCAATGAAAACAATTTATTTATTCAAAAAGCTTTTAAGTACATTTTAAGTTCTACTTAATATCTATTGTTTCTTTAAATCATCTTGTGAGTAAAAGATGCATTAACCCGGTATAATTGCTAAAAGCTCACACATAAAATTTATTTAAATAAAAGCTTACAAAAAGGATTTTCAAGCTTTTTTAATTTACCAGTATAAATTTAAAAAAAAGTTAGTTTCCATTTTCGTGCTTTCGATTTTTTTTTACTTTTTGGATGATAAAATTAAAAACCAATCCTTTTGCTTTCGTTGAACCAAATTTTGAATCTTACATTGGAAAACGAAAAAGCAGTTGTAATATATTGAACTGGCCGCCCACATAAAAAACCCATTTAAGCTTTTTATGCCAATTTTTATTGTTACTCAAATACATAAAATTTGCTTCAAACCCTCAAGCTTTAATGGAAAAATGCATAAATTTTAAGATTTCTTTCTATATTGTATTTAAGCCACAGGCACCTCGCTATCATAACATCCATCACAAAGCATTGATGTAGCTGAGTGTTTATACGTTAAACGAGTATCCGATCGATTGAATGTAAAATAAACTTTTCCGATATACTTTGACGAAACGTATACGTTTTATCCGTTGCACACACATTCCCTCGTTTAATCGATTTTTTATTATATTCGTTTGTTGTATACGTGTATGTGTGTATGTATGTGCTTTTTCATAATTTGTGTGTTTTCCTTTTTCCTATTGTTTTGTTATCATTAAGAAGACAATATATAAAGATGAATCTGTTGTATTATTTATGTACTACATCTTCTTCTTCTTCTTCTTGTTTTTCGACTATGAAGACGACGACCAAATTTTCGGTATACGCATTGAATACATTTTTGATTGCCATGTTTCATGCGTGTGGTTTTTTCTATTGTGTACTAGTGTTGTTGTTGTGAGAATCACACACGATCTTACATTAAAGAGACACACATGTACCTTATATGCCTCGCACCCACTTCACAATATCGTTTTTTGTTATTCGTATGTCGTTTTTTAATGAGGTGGTAAGATTTATGATACGAAACGAATTATGATGTGCCAGTGACAGTGTAACGACCTTAATTTTACGAATTTTTTACCGCATATCAAGTATAAGGTCGATATTGTCGCACTAATATATTTTTTCGTATGGCTGCGACACCTTAATTTGTTCTATATGTATGTACGTATGTATGTATGTTTGTTGGTAACCATTTTTTTTTCATTATTAATCGGTTTGGATCCACTTAAAAATGTCTTAAACATCGTTTCGATATACAATCGTACATATTACGAACGAGTGTTAAAGATGAAAATTCATATATTCATTTTTTGAACCATTAATCTTATCAGACAAACAGCCATACACACAATATAGCGAGGGAAATTATTATTTTAATGATGATGATCATCATCATCATCATCATAATTTCAATCATGCATCCCATATATGAATTCAACATAAGTTTCGAAGCAACAAACGATTGTTTTTTACCATCAGTTTTGCACCATAAAGAGAAAGCCAATCGTAATTTCTCGTTAAACATTTGAATGTCGAGGTAAAACACCCGTGATTTGAGAAATGTAAAAATTTGAGTCACCCTGCGGGAGTTAAAGTGAGCGACGTATTAACATCATGCGAAATTCAATTTTCATACCAAATGATGATGGAAAATAAAAAAAGGAAATCTCACAATACGAGGTGCGTGATACGGAAGTAATCTTTTGTTCTCTTGATATATTCGATCTAAAAATTTTAAGCTTTAGAAAGTTGAACTTTTGGTTTTTGGATTTCTAATATATATTTTGCGACTTGTAATTCAAATTGATGCCCGTATCGTGCCAAATAAATCTTAATGAGATGATGGGAATAAACAGTTGAGAGATTAATGGTTTGGCGCGTAAATTCAATTATATATATATATATATATATATATATATATATATATATATATATATATATATATATAAATATCGTAAAACATAAAATCATAATAGGATTACTTTAACGTCGGAATCATGTGACATATCAGTTATAAAATTGCCTATCACTTTACACCAAATATATCAATTATCAAGTGACCACCGTGTGATTCTTCACCCGAGCCTATTACACTCTTCGTGTTTGATGCTCGCATACATATCCATTAAAATTAATTAATGAATATTAAATTTGAAAATTTTTAAATAATTGTCATGTTTCAAATGAAAAATGTCATAAAAAATTTACAAATTAAAATTGAAACAAAATATTTTTCATCAACGACCCCAATTGATTTAATAAAATGAAAAAAAAAAACGGAAAAGTTAAAAATACGGAAAACATTTTTCCCATATTATATCGTAACATTGGTCCATTATGGTGGTGTGCTGTGGACAAATTCAATTTCAAGTTTTTTTTTATTTATTTATATGCACTACACAAATTGATTAAAATTGTAAAAACTATTTGGCTACTCAGGTCAGAGTTGTCCAACATTTTTTTTCTCGAAACAGTGCACATTTAACAGTATTTGAGGCAAATTTGACAAGAGTTTGAACGGTTTGTCAAATAAGTAAAATTTATTTGTGAGACCAACTAAATAACACACAGCTTACACTTGATAATTTTCATAGTTTTAAAGGCACAGTTTTTTTTAAGGACTTGAATAAAGTTTGAGTGAAGTTTGAAAAGAGTCAAATCCGATTACATCCAGAATTTTTCAATCACGTTTTACATACTAATTATGGTAAAATTTAAAAATGTTTTGAAAACTTTTCACCAAAAATTTTTGAAATAACTTGAACCAAATTTGAATGCAAATTGAACCTTTAAATTGACTTAATGTATTTATTATTTATTTTCGATATTATGCGTTCAACAGTATTTGAGTTAAATATGACCGTAAATTTGAAAACTTTTAAAAATTGATTTACCAAAACTTTTTGATTTATTTTAATTTTCAAAGTTTGATTGGAGTGTGATCTTGTTTGAATCAATCACAGCAAATCTTACATTTTTTGAGTTCAAATTAACGATAGTTTGAAAGCTATTTGAAATCAGTATGATGTTGAAGTATTGTGTAGGGTTTACAATCAAAATTTACCAACTGCACTTGGCAGTTAATTTTTTGAAAATTGAATGCAATTTGAAATTTGAAATAAATTGAGAAAAAGTTGACTTAAGTTTGAATGCTTTATCAGAAAAATTAAATCAATAAAGTTTTTAAGGTAAGTTTGATTCTAAATTTAAAAGCTTTGACAAATCAGTAATTACCTTCAATTAATTTTTGTGTTCAAAGTTTGATTGGAGTTGTATTGACGATAGCTGAAAAGCCTCTTCAAACAGTTAAGGGGTCGTACACAAAAATAAAATTATCAATAGTAAAACCGAGCAAAATAATTTTTGACCTAATTGTTTTTGAATTTTTTTCTAGTTTGAAAGGGTTTTCCAAAATCTTTTGGTGTTAACACCAAATCAAACTTTAAAAATTTAATAAAGTTTGAAAGCTTTTTGAAATGAGATAATTTAAATTATTAACCCATTACTAATTAAACAGTAAAAATCTTTTCCTACTTGCTAAAATTACGCAACCAAGTTTTAAACTAAGTTTGAACAGTATTTTACGTTTAAAAAAAATGATTTTGTATAAATTGATTGCTAAGATCAAGTTTAAATTAAATTTTACTTAAATTTTTGGGTTTTTGTTAAATTTTAATAATTTCATACATCATTTTGAATCAAGTTTGAAAAGTATTTAAGCAATTTTCAAACAAATTAAATTTAAACAATCATATCTTGGTCAAACCTTACTGTAAGTTTAAAGCTAATAGAATAAAAAAATTAAGTGGTTTGATTTGACCACCTAAATCAAACTTGCATTACGATTTATGTATTAGAATTTAAATATTTCAAGTTTTATTTGATATTTCATATTTTTATCTTTTTGGTATTAAAATATTTGAAGAAATATATAAAAAATTTGAAAAAGTTTGAATTGTTGTCGAACTTTAAAATTTTTGTAAATTTTGAACACTTTGTTTGAAACATAAACAGGGAAATGCATAGAAATTATTCTGGTGGCTGTGTTTTTTTTCCGTGGATGCTTTTTTAATGCTATCTTAAATGTTTGCACATTTTGCCTGACTATGGGTACAATAGTTTAGTCCAAGTTGTCTTGATGTTGATGATTTGGCACAGCTCCTGGAATACAGTTGAATCATAGTTTTCTCCTTGGTCGAAATGTTGCTCCGTGGCTCTCTAAATCTGCGTAGCCAGTTGTTGCCAAACATGTCAGCAACTGTCCGAGATTTAGAATGCTTGAACGACTATGGTTTTTCCTATACTTACTAAGTTTGGGGTCATTTACTTCCAGAACAATTTTTGCACTTCACACACCATTTTAGTACATTTTTTCGGCAATTGACACAGAGTTTCCAATATTTCAATGTTAAAGTGGATGAACAAAGGCAAAAGATCGTATGGCAAGGAATTGCTTTCAAAAGAGCAACCTTTAAACGCTATTGGTCTCATCGCTAGTAGATTCATCGTTTAATTTTGGGAATCGGCTGACACCCCAATTATGCCAAACAGCAAATCGTACTTCCAGTACACCGAATCAAAGAGGTCCTTTGGGAGATGCATAATGACAAATCTGGGTCACAAAAGTGGGCATCAATAACACATTAGACAAGAGCTCGGTTAGACTGGCTTTGTTTTTCAATACTGCTTGTACTTCGTATCAAGATATTCTGTTTGCGGTCGTTCTAAGTAGGTATTATCTGGTCATCTCTTATGGGGTGAGTAAAGGTTTTACGACTGATTCATTCAATGCAACGATGCTTGTTGCGCGAGCTTCGTTACTTCTCGTTCCACATTTTGAATGCGCTGCTAAAGTTTGTTATGCAACTTAATTGCATAGCTTCTGGATATATGATTGACCGTCTCCCAACTCTAACTACCTTGAGATTCTGTTTTAGCTCATTTCTGTGACAGGTATGGTTTGAAACACATCTGCAGATTTACCTCACAGGGCTAGAATTAAGGCCTTCAGCTGTTCCTGAGCAGTCTATCTATTATGCTGTAACGTGGTCTGAAATTATAATTTAAAGATTTTTATTGGACTAATGGGGGTTTCAAGGTTTCTTTATGTCTTTCGGGAGCTCATTATTTTACATAGCACTGTTAGGTAGTTCCATTAATGTGCAAGAAGAACTTGTTTCATAAACTACAATAGATTTCTTCAAATGTTGTATTGCTCCCCTCACGTTGACAAAGTTAGCAATGATGACCATTTTCAACTCTGTCACCTGTCTTGTGAAGGTTTTTTCGAGCTCATGCCTCCGTCGTGTCACTCCAACAATGCTAAATTTATCTTACTTACTTTCTGCAAGCGCACCTTGCATTTGATCTAACTTCTCGTTTAGTTGCCGGTGGTAGGTGTTTCTAGTTGGTTATTCTTTGGTACTGGTCTGTTCTCTTTAGTTGGAATATAATCCTCTTTTGCCTTTGGTACTAGTAACGATTTATAACACTACTGCTTCTCGCTATGATGATATTTGTGGTATGAGAAGTAGCACTTCTTCGGTATCATCGTCGATGTTGTCTTCCATGGGAAAGCCACACTTCTGCAACTCATCTTTTATATGGGAGTAAATGTGTTGAAATTGGCGTTCCTATTGCTCGTCGTTGCAAAATCGCACTTCTGTCACCAAATTATTACGAATTGTGGGCTCTTAAAACTCTATAAAATCGATCTCTGCAGCAAATTGGCCACCAAAATATTGCTGCTCTCAAACTTCATTTTATGGTTTTATTAACATCGACATGTGTGAGTAAGTTATTCTTGATGCATCTATGACGTCATACTTCTAATTAACTAATTGCACATTCTCGCATAAGTATCCTTGCTTCTCTGTAAATTCCCTCCTTCACAAATGAAGTTCGACACACCGCCGGTATTTTATTTAATTGTCACATTACCTTATATGATTTATTTTGAAAATTGACAAAAGTTTGGAAAATTTGTAAAGTATAAGTAATAAAACCACATTTTCTAATAATCAACCTTTCCACTTGGGTTTGAAACTTTTTGTATCTTAAAACAGGTTTGAAATAATAGAAAAACATTTATTTTAAAAAATGTAACTCTTCCAACTCCAATCAATATTTAAGTTTTTGAAATTTTAAAGTATTAAATTTGAAATATGATTACTATTTGATTCAAACTTGACTGAAGACGAAAAGCTTTTTAAAATAAATGAAATGTAGAAAATAAAGTTAATAATTGGGTTCCACAGATGTTCAAAAATTGAAACAGGTTTGAAAACGAGTATTAATTGCACCTAAATGGAGTTATTTTGAGTACAATTTAACTGAAAAAATGGTAGTTTCTTGAAACTTGATTGATTGATTGATTTGTTAAGTGTAGTTAAAATCAAATTTTGCTAAATAACACTTGTTCATACCATTATGTTTTTTTGAGTACAGTTTGACTTAAATTTGAAAGCAAAACAACTTTATAATCTGCCTAGCGTAGGAATTCATTTCCAATTTTAACAACAAACTACTCGTATAGCTGAATTTAATATGTAAACTTTTCACAAATTTAATAACCATACATTTTTTGAAATATTTGAACAAAGTTTGAATGTAAATAAATAAACTTTATTAAAAGTTTATTTAAAGCGGTATTCAATACCATGCACGCAATAGTTTGCTACTGCAATAAGTTTAATCCGATTTATTTTAGTTTTTGAGTTTGATTTGAGTTTGATTCATCTGACAATGTTGTTTCAGTTAACCATTAACTTTTGCAGCCATTTAATGTTAGAAGGGGTTTTGAACCAATAAGTCAATTTTTTTTTGTTAAACATACAATAGTATTTGAGTTAGTTTGAGTGTAGTTTGAAAGGTCTCTGTTAATTGAACTATTTTATTATGGACCTAGTTTGAATATTATTTTTGGTGTATTTATTTTCCACTTAATTGTTTATTGGATAAGAATGTGAATAAGTTTGAAAGCATTATGATCATCTCAATATAATAGTACTCAAATTTAGTTTGAATAGTAAAAAATTGAAAAAATACCAAGTTTGACAAAAAGTTGAAAATTTAAACTTGACTAATCAATCTAATAAAAGATTGATCATAATTTGAATCAAAAACTTCATTAAATATGATTCGAAAATGGAAAATGCATTGAGCTCGAGACCGCTCGATGCGTAGCATCCAGTGCCGGCGACTACGAAGTGTTTACTCCAGCCCTTTTTCTTTTTGGTAGTTTGACCAGGTCAATCCCAAAAGCAGACATAACACAAGCAGATTCAACATTATCACATTGGCAAAAAATTCAGACAAGAATCTTAATATTCTGGAAGAAATATTACAGATATTATCGTTTTACAGCAACGACCTAAATAGCAGAAACTTGTACACGATATCATAGATAGTGATGTGGTTCTTATCAAAACTGACTACTCCAGTGAGCAATCCAAACATCCAGTACCACATTTCAATGCCTGGTGGTCATTAACTAGGTCGTTCACTAGAGGGAGTACGTTGAAGATTACCAGACAAGATGAAATGTTTAGTTACATTTGACACTTTGACAGATAATTGATATTGACCAACTAAAAATAACGTAAGTAACTTAAATGATCAACACCACTAACTTGGCTACTTGCTCAGAGATGTCGCTACTACTTATTTACCACCTAATAATTTATCATTACACTACCAAAATGTCACTTTGCCCCACAAAGAGTTTTTGCGGTTTAAATCTATTACAAAACAATTTACGATCCATCACGATCTATGACGATCTATAACGAATAGTTTTGATGTATGTTAGAAAATAAACATTCGAGAATCAAAGTGAAGAACAGTGATTATAAAACAAGTGATCTTTTATTTTTTGTACTTGGACAAGGACATTTACTATTCCAAAAAATGTATGCCTACGCATTCACACCGGCTACGAGCGTAACGATAATAATAGTTACTTATCTACATAAAACAATCGGACTGAGGTATTGGAAGGTTTGACTGTGATTAGCTGGGTATGGAGAAATAAACCAGCAGCAAACTTTTACACTTCAAAGCTTAAACAACGAGTTTTATAAAAATTTAAAATTTATTTATTTATAATAAAGCTTTTAATTTTTAAAATTTAATTCAATACATAACGCATTTCAAAAAAGTTTATATCAATTTTTAGTTGGCTAATCATTCAAATTGATTTAAAAGCTTTTTTATAGTTTTCTTATAGAATATTGAAAATAGTTCATCAAACGAGCTTTATATATACTAAAGAGGCTACTTTGTTTTGACTTTTTTTTAATAACTCCCAGTTTTTAATATTACTAAAAAATTGATCAAGTCAAAGTTGTTTTAAACAATTTTAAATCAAAAGCTCATTTAAAATTAATAATTTAAAATAAGTTTTAACTAATTTTATATGTTTCATTTCATGACGGAGATTAAATATTATACATTAATAATATTAAAAGCTTCTTAGCTAAGCTTTTAATGGCTAGTGCAATATATAATAATAAAAATTGTATTTGATAAAAAGTGTTAAAATTTTAAAAGTTCCGAGAAAAAAATTTAACTAATTCTAAAACTTTAAATATTTTTAAAAAGCTTTTTAAAATTCCTGGTTTAAAAGCCTCATTAAACAAAATAATTACGAAAATCACACAACTGTGATATTTTTACATACAAACTTTACATCACACTGAAATAATCCTACTAAAATAAGAGCTTAATTTATTCCGTAACATTTTAAATACTTGCACGATACTCTTCGAAATTTAATTGTTTTGTGTGTGAGTGGCGTGGCTTACCAAAATCCTCCAAAATAATGAACAACGAAACAAAATTTTTCTCTCATATTTATCATAAAATCATAATGTTATTATGAAATTAATAATTATGTAACATAATTAATTGGGGCTCTAATTAATATACGCGAACATAAACAGTACGGTTAATATTTTTGTTATTGTTTATAATAAAATATTTTAATTAATGGTGTGCACAAATTATAGTATGAGGGTGTTTGGCCCCTAGAGTATAGAGACTAAAAATTAATCACTTTACTCCTTTTTTTATGTTGGGGTGGTTTTTCCGCTATTATATCTATTCTTTATAAATTAAAATAAAATTACGAAAAAAAATAAATTAAATTAAAATTTTATTTAATTAAATAAAATAATAAATTATTATTTTTTTACATTATTAAATAACAACATTGTAGACGTCATGTTGGGGTACACAATGTTTTATGTTATCGATTTATTTTTAAATTATGTATAGATACATAATTTTTTTTGCGTTGGTCGCGTACACAAGCTAGTTTGACCTTGACCAGAAAACAGTTTTTGAAGTTAATTTTTAATTTTAATAATTTAAAGGTTTCAGCTGATGTACGAGAGTTTCGCTCGTCAACCTTACAGACTAAAATTTTATTGTTAGTGACGGCATTACTATCCGAGATTAGCTACTTAACAGACAACTTTGTTTATTTTATATATAAAAACACAGAGTGGAAAGATATATACTTGTATTTATATATTTATCTCATTCATACAAATAAACAAATAATTAATATTTGAGGCATATATACGACAAGCAAATAAATTGATAAAATTTTAACATTAAATAAACAATTTTGAAATAAACACCAATAAATCCCAATGTTGGAAAATTAATTCAAATTTTTTTTCTTTGAGTAAAAGCTTTTCGTGTTAAAATAAATAAATTCAGAACATGTGTATACTCATGTTAATTCATAATTTAAAATTATTTTAATTAAAAGTTTTATGTAATTTAAATTAAATTGTTTGTTCTATTTAAATAAATAAATAAAAAAATAATAATTATATGTATATATATATATATATATATATATATATATATATATATATATATATATATATATATATATATCTATATCTATATATATATATATATATATATATATATATATATATATATATATATATATATATATATATATATATTCCGTTTTTTTTTAAGCTGAAACTTTCAAATATCTCGGAAAATAAGCACTCTACGAAAAAAATGTCATTGATCAAAATTTAATCATTCCAAAGGGGATATACATTAGTGCTCAAATTAGTACCTCTCTTCCCCTTCTTGCAGGTGAAGCAGGAGGTAACTTTGAAATTAACATAGGAACCCCTACTTTTAATTGCAGATTCGGATTCTTCGCTAAAAATAAATAAGGAGGTTAGTTAATTTTGGCTAAAATCGGTTAACCGGAAATGGCTGCTTCCATAGGAAATTTTTTAGTTTTGTAAATATTTCAAAAAGTACAGCACTAAAATTTAATGGTAGATTTCCATAACCTGCCGAAAGGAGCAACATCTAATGGATTAAAGTGCTAGCTTATAGAATTAGTGTTTAAATATTCTGAAACGATGTAATTTTGATTAATATTTTAAATCATTTTACAAGCCTCATTTAAAATTCACTTCGCTCCCACAAAATTTGTCCAATAGTCACTCTGAATATGTTTCGGGTCTCTTTTTTTAAATGTAAAAAGACGACGTACTGCTAAGACGACCTCACTGGTTAAGTTACTCACAGTTTCAATATGCAAAGTCTTTAAAGTCTGTTTTTGGGTTGGTGGATAACCAAGCTAGCACAATAGTTGAATCTATTTATGCGTAGCATCTGGAAGTATGAGATATTGCCTCCTTAATTTTATGCATAAGTTTAACCAACAGAAGTCTGAGTATAGCGATATTATCGGAGCAACCTTTAACTTGGAAGTTAAGAAGTTAATCGTGGTTCCTTGCACAACTGTGACCATGCTGTATACAACAGAGCAGTAAGTTTCTTCACTAGCATCGGAAAAGCCATGTAACTGTACATCTGCGTAATTATTTGAAAATTGATTAATTTTAATGCGATGAAAATGATCAAAAGTCTCCTCGTATGTTATGGTTTTTTCTTTCAAAAGCATCAGGCAATTTATCGTCCCAAAAATTTTTTTAAAAATCGTAGCTTTTGAAACAATATTTTTAATGTTACAATTGAAGGGACCAAAAATCCAAGCGGATCAAAAACTCTGAATAATTTTGCTTTTGGTAATTTGCCCATTTTGTTCTGGTTTTACTTTAAAGGTGAACATGTCATCGATCCTATACTATTGCAAATCGAGAATTTTAACTGATGACGTATCGACACTACATAAATCTGTGATTTTAGATTCCCCATCTGGCGCGTCACAAAGACTTACAGCGTTTGAGTACAATTTTCTCAAATTGTAACCGCTTTGGTTTAAAGTAGCAGTTAGCGAATTTTTTAGTTCCAATGCACTATTTACATCCCAAATATCTGTTTAAACGTCGTTTACATAAAATCGTTCATTTTGTGTTAAGACATTTTGTCATTCGCGGTATCACTTGTTAATTGTTGTAGATAGCATTTTGCTAAATACACGGAACATGTAAGATCGAACGTCAACCTGGTCAAATTATAGTGTCCTATTTTTCATTTGGATTCTCTCGCCATTAGATCCATTGAACATATCAATCTTCTGAACCTACAGCCACTTGGCGATACATAATTTCAATAGCAGCCTCGACTACATTTCGATTTTCTCTAAACATCAACAATGTTGCCCATACGATGGATTGGATCTTCGGCCTTACCATCAGTGTATCATTTAGGGAGATCCCTGTCGAAGTTTTACTACTCGTACTTTTGTGATGCCTCTGGCTTTTTTAGTTATTGTATGATTTTGCCTCATCAATGGATTTTTATCTCTGGTACCTCTATTATACGGCCCATACTTGCATACATATTCTTTGAATTGTGAGTCTGTATGAGTTGTTCTTCACATTCTTTGTCATGTTGTGAAAGCTCGTTGCTTCGTGGTGTTTCTTCTATTTCCCAAAACTTTCGCAAGATTTTAGCAACATCCATGTATTCAGGATATCTATAGATGCCGGTTGCCGAAAGTCAGGATCAGCTAACTACAAGTTATGAAATAATTTATTTTATTCGCCGGTTACTTTGCAATTTGGCAATCTTGAAGGGAAGCGGTTAATAATTAGAGCGTTTACTTCGATTTGGCTTTTAGAATTTATTGAACTAGTAGTTCCTTATATTAACCTCATATTCGGATGGCTGCGACGAAATTATAATCGCTGTGTACAATTTTCAGATATGAAAGATGATTGAGAGGCTGAATCTAGTAACCAACGTAGTTTATACAATTGTGTAGTACTCAAACTTACGGGGTATTCTTGTTTTGAATATAGCGTTATACATCTTCCTTTTTGTTTGATTACTGCCTCTATCTCCAGTTTTCACATGTTTAGTTACGTCGTTATTGGACTGATTGTATTGTTACATTCAACATGGTGTGATGTCTCCGTTTACATAATGTGCAAGTAAATCTTGATCTACAAACAACGGATTAATGGCAAACAGTTGAAACACAATTTCTTTCTCAGCGGCTATTTCGTTCCGATCTGTAACTGTTAATTTCAAGTATTTAACGCTTTTTCCTATATAATATTCCTACACTCAAAAGACACCTGTCACTGGAGGATTACAATGCTAACGAATTAATTCACTTAATGAGCTTAGATTTGGTTAATTGTAATGAGCTTAAGCTGTCTAATGCATCACTCCGTTTGTTTATGAAAACGAATAGTTGTTCTAATGTAGGAAAGTTTGTTTAATATATCTCAAACTTCACCTATTTCACCAAGTATCTTTAATCCTCTAACTATACCTCATCGGATACGTTTGATAAGTAACGAAAGGACTTCGAACAACTTTGTTGTAATATTGGTTACTCCATAAAACGATTTAACATCTATTACTGCTGTGATTTATTAAAGAATATGCTTCCCCTTCAAGCAGACACTTCAGGTACTGTAACTTGTGCACCTTAGAAATATTGTTGTTGTTGTGAATGGGTTCTTCAAATAAATCTTGAAATGATAGGAATTCACTATAGTGACCTTTGCATGAACGAATATTGACCCGTGGTAAACGGGGTAAACTTAGTGTAATTGATCATTTGTGTTACTTATGTTATTGTGAATTGGTCAATAAAAATCTTAATAATGCATTTTTTTAAAATAATTTTTGTTAAATTTAAAAGCTTAGCTAATAATAAAATAATACTTAATCATAATAAATCATAATAAACTTTGATTGAGTTTTTATTTGTTTATGAAAGCTTCTTAACAGCCCAAAGAGAACATATTTTAACCAATTTTAAAATGTTTTTTCTATACCAATTTTCAATTTTTAATATATTAAAAATTGAAAATCGACATTAAAAATCCTCTTTTGTTTTAAATCAAATGAGCTTTTAATTCCAAATTTGAAAACTTGAAATTGATTTTTTTTTTAATATAAAGTTAATACGTTTTTTATACAAAATGTTTTTTAAAGTATAAAATTGTATTAAAAACTTAAATGTGTTTAAAAATCTTGTGACAAATGCTTCCTTGGTAATAAAATAAATTTTTAACTGTACAATTTTCTATAATTTTAAAATTTAAATAAAAAGCGCCCTCTGTAGGAAGTATTAAAAAATGTATTTTAAAGGTTCAACAAATACTATCAATAAATGTATGAAAAGTTTCAGAAGGCAGACCATGATTGTTTGAACTAGCTTTTGTTAAAGCTTTTTATATTATAATATCTTCTAAAAGTTTAAAGCAACTTATTTATTCTCAGCCCTGTTAAAAGTTTATTGAAGGGTATTCTGAAGGGTATTGAATAGGTTATTAAGTTTGCAATAAAAAGCTTTTTTAAACTTTAATGATTTAAAAAAATGTAAATAAATATTTTTCTTAATTTTCAAAATTACAAGCCCATAAAATTGTATAACCATTATTATTAAATATGAAAGCTTACCATCAAAAAATGATTTATTATTTCTTTATGAAAGCTTTTTAATAGCCAAAGAATATTTGGTAAACGCCAGTTTACGATAAACCAATATTAGTACCGCACTTTTCCTGAATTCCTGAAATATTCAGTATCGGTTTTGTCGTATACTCTTCATTGATTTATTTCATACTGGTTTGTCGTAAACGTTTATCGTTAACCGGTCGTATGGTGATAGTTAAGGTGTTTGTTTAAACTCACTGCGGTTTTGAGTTCGATCTCTATCTGAATGAGACTTTATAGTAGAGAGTAACACCAATAACCCATCCATTATTGGTAGATCCTTTAAATTAAAAAATCCGAATACAACTATTATTTGTTTATTGACGCCAATTCTTACCCGCAAGTAATCCAAAAGTTACGAGATTGGTCAAATATCAAAAATCCAGTAAATTGATTTTTGAAAATTGTTTGAATAATCAGTCAACAAAATGCAACCGATGACGAGGCTGAATGCCGTGAGTTTTTCCAAGAAAACATCACATATGTTTATAATCGTGAATACATACCATTACGATTCAAGCAATACCAATCAAACTTATATGTGAAAGCTTCTCATAAGTATTACGTAGATTAATTTCGCTTGAGAAAATATTAAGCTTTGAAAGTTTACTTAGAAATATATTCAAATTTCTTGAGAAAAAATTTCAACAAGAAATTAGCAAATCATCAACGCAAATTAATAGCATGCCTCACTAATCTGTTCTTAAAATTGCTAGTACTACCATAAAGGTAGTTTGTAATGCCTCTTTAAAAACTACATCCGGAGAATCATAACATTCAAATCTTCTAGTTGGTACAGCTCTTCTCCCTATTAGCTATTCAAATAACTAATTTCCTTGCTAAGAATTTTGCTGTCAAATTTTCATTTTCCACATGGGCGATCGTATGGAGATACGCTAGAAGCAGCCGCAAAGCCATGGATTGAAATTATCTCCTTGCTTACATTAGGTGAAATAAACCTAAGAAAGTGGTCATTGAACCATCCTGCAGTATTAGCAATATTCCACCATAAAATAAGAGCTTTGGATCTTGAAAATAACTGACAAATCCAATTTCAATCTGTGCTCGGTATATAGTACGATCCTAAGCAAGAAACTATATTTTCCCGCTTATTCTTACACGAAACGAAACGAAACGAAGAAAACAATCCTTTTTTGGAACTTACGAAATTTTTGACCTGTTAAATCTACTTGCGCTTATTTAGATGCGATGAGTATTTCCACAGGTTGTTATTGATTTGGCTGATCCATACACATTAAAATCTCATCATCAACGTGGAGCTAAACTTCTCAAGACTTTTTTGATAATATTTGTTTGCATGGCAATAAAGGTGAAATATGTATTAACCGATTTGAGCAATGGCACATTTTTAGCCGCACTCAGGAGGTTCTGCACAGTTTATGGGGTCCCTTCGGGTATGTACTCCAAAAGTGATTTTGAGGAACTTCAAAAATTGTACACCCCATTTTTGACCCAGGTAACTTGAACTAAAATATTAAACTGGTGTACAAATAACCATTTGCACTTCATTCCTCCTATGGCACCTACATTTAATGGCTTTTAGGAGGCAACCATTTTTTAATTGGTAAATCAATTACAATGCTAACAGTGATGGTATTCTCACGCAACAACATGATATTTCTTTAGAAAATACCAGATTCGGTTTTATTGGAAAAAGGATGTTTATACAGTGGCAAAGCTTTAAATATGTTAAAAAAGCTCACAAAAAGTAATTTAAATATTAATCACTTAACCATTCCTAATTAGTAACTAAATAACGATTACACAAAACGATTTTGAATAATTAAGTTCAAAAGCTCTTTTGAAATTCTATAAAAAAAAATTCAAAGCATTTTATTCATAAAGTTTAGAAAATTTAAAATTAAAAAAATTTCAAGCATGTATTTGAAATATAGATTTATAGGCCTAACAAAAATAAATTAATTTTATCAAGCACACCCGATTTTCAATAAATACTTTTCTAATATCATACACGATTAATTGGCGAAAATAAATTTAATTTCCTTTGATCTTAATAGAAAATCTTTTTTTTTTTTGTATCCTTTGTATAATTTTCGTTTTAATTTTAATCTACAAAATATATAATTCAGAAATATTTTCTCGATTGAATGAAAAATTTATCTTATTTAAATTTTAGTCCAATGCAAATTTTTTACAATTAATTTTAATACACAAAGTGAAAATTTACAAAGTGTTTTTCAAAATTCTTACTTGTTGTTGTTAAGATTTAAATATTTAATTCTTGACCAGTAACGTGCCAATATTTATAAAATTAGTTTGTATGATTGAGGAGGCAAAAAATGGGGCAAACCACTCACCTAAAATGAGACTAGAATTAAAAAATCATTTTGATTGGAATGTAAAAAATTCTAATCGAAAATTCTTTTGCAACGAACATAAACATATTTAGTAAAATATTTTGCCAAGCATTTTTGTTCTTTCGATTATAAACGAGTTGGGTGGATGGTACAAAGATTGGATACGAACGGGTGTAATAAAATTAAAATCTAAAAAGTTCATTTTCTTTACCGATGGATAAAAGATTTATGGCAAATTTATAGTTTTAGGATTGGTCATAAATTTATTTACCATATATGAAGCATTTATGTGCGTCGATAGACCTTTCTAAGTTCGTAAAACATATTTTACTTTCTTTCATTTGTTTTGGTAAAGGTAAAATGTTACATAAAATGGAATTGATTTGGAAACTGTGTCTGTCGACTGGACATTTTTACAGGCAAAAAAAAATTCAATTGAAAAATTTTATGATGGTTTGAATCGATCTATAATCTGGAGTTTTTTTTATTTCATTTATATAGGTCGTTAAATTATGGTGCGGAGATGGATGGCAACTTAATTTGCTGTGAATGCATCCTGAATTTTTTGTTGAACTGAAAAAATCATAACTTTTTTTACTGTCTTAGATAATTTACAATTTATCATTTGTTTTGTAAAGAAATGATTGATTTTAGGGCTTGGTTTTTTTACGTTGAGGATACTTTAAACAAAGCTTTCGTGGTTTTAAAATTATTCATCAATTTGAAATGTAAAATATTAGTTTTTCAGCTTTTTTTTTCAATTATTTAAATGAAGCAAAACTAAAAGCTTTCATAAAAACTATTTTTTAAAAATATTTTAAAGCTTTTACACGAACTTTTTGCAAATAATTTCCAAAATTCAATATTAACCTTTTTAAACATATTTAAACTATAAATAATGGTTTAAATATTTAGATTTGAAATATTTGGTGAGTTTTCGGAGGTCCTCTAAACGTAAAGCTTTAAATATTCACATTAAATTTTACATTAAATTTAAAATTAATTCTTTGCAGAGATTTAATATGTAACAAATAAAAATTATTTAGAGAAACTTAAAAAAGCTCAAATTGAAAATGTTAAAAGATCGAAAGCTAATAAGAAATTATTTGAATTGTTATTAATGTGGATTAATGGTTCCTTCCAATTGAAGAACACGTCGGCATTTTGCAAGCACCACTTCACTCCCTGTCATCATTAACTGTGTCTTATTCTCTCAGAAAAGCTTCTCAGATTTTGTTTGCTTGCATTATAATGGCGAAAGTTTTGCTGTTGGCTTAACTTAGCTAATTTGGCTTAACTAGCAAACGTTTAATGCCTCTTAAAGCTCCGTGGCCAAATTACAATCAATCGATAAAAATACCAGTTTCGTCCAGTCTGCTTACGTATGCCCATACTGAATAGCTATCAGCTAATATTAAATTCATACTACGAAGAATTATGAACAAAGTAAACCGCCTCCGGTCAATTTTGATTATATCGGGCCATGTTGAATTCTGGTGATCAGGTATGTCAGTATCACTAATTTCTTCCACATCCCGAAGGATAGCAAAATGAAGGGTAATACCATTTTGGGTTGGATGGAAGGTGGCAAAATTAATTTTACATAGCCAACCGATGTTTATTCTCTATGACGCCAATTAAATTGTTCTAAAGATGAATACTAAAAAAAGCTCTTTTAAGTCATCATCATTGAAAAACATTTAGTAACTGAGTCCTTTTCAAAAAATGTCCGTTTTAAGTAAATTCTAGCATCGAAATAAAGAATTTAATAAAATATTTAAATTGGTAAAGCTTTTTTCCTTAGTCTTATAAATTAATCTTTTGATGTAAACATTTTGTTTTGCTCTTAGGTTCGTTATACTCGTTAAATAATTTAAGTAAAATTGTTAAAAAAAAAAATTGCGAAGTCAAAACTTTTTTGTATCAAAAGCTCAAATTTTTTAGATAAACGTAAAGAAGAAAACATCACAAAATGTATATAACTTTGGGAATGTCCTTTTAACATATCGAATTATAACTTTGAGTGTAAAGCTTTTTCATAACTTTTTTTTATTTTAATAAGTTATCTTATTTTTCTTTAAAAGTGTTTTAAATATCAAAAATTGTGTACTTTTAAAAATTTAGTAACTTTCTCAAATTTTGAAAGCTTTCATTTTTTTTGACTTTCTAAATAAATCTACGTTTTAAACTATACCTAAAATAGAATTAAAAATTTAAATACTAAGTATTTAACATTTACAAGAAAAGTTTACAATTTAACACTTTCTAAAGTTTAACTTAATCTTATTGAAATAAATTGATCAATTATTTAAAATATTTTGTGAGCTTTTTTAAATTGGTTGTTGGAATTTTAAATCTTTTAATTTTCAATGTATTCCTTTATTTTAGTAACATTTTAAAATAATTAAAAGCTTTTATAAAGCACTAGTACTCCAACCAAACTATTTCATTGTGTTTTAACTTAACAATGATGTTTTTAAAATATTTAACTTTTTTACCATACTGAAACGATTTTTTAACCTCTGAACTACTAAATTGGTTTTTAAAACTCGAAAGCTCTAAAATGAAGCTGAAACTCAAACGCATTGAAACTTGTAATTTCTGCGATTTAAGTCATATAGCGAGCTTTATTATCATTTTGATTAAGGATGCTTAAATTTTTCGAAATTGTTTTAAATTTTGGAAGCTTTTTTTATTTAATCAAAATGGTTTAAAGAAATAAGTATTCGTGAGGGCTTTTAAAACCAATTGGTTTCATAAATCTGACTTTAAAATGTTTTGAAACTTTTGTTTGCTATTCAATTTATCGTATGGAACTTTTATGAAAGCTTTTACATTCAAACAGGCGGAATAACTAAGTTACTTTTTTAAATAATAATTTGGCTAGAAAAATTTGCTATTTTTGCTGCAATTCAAGCGTCTGACGAGGAAGAGATTGGTGAAAATTATTCCGAGTATGTGGTACAATTAAATTTGATATGTGAAAAGTTCGATATGGCAAACCGTACACCTGATGGTTTTAAAGTGTTGGCATTTGTGCAAGGGTTCAACAATCCTTGTACTGATGTAGAGACAGTGGAAAAGTTGTGAAGTCGATGGTTTTGAGCCCATACGTTCACCAGAACTCATAGGGAAACATAAAAATGTAAAAGACGAAGCAGATAGTTTAAATGGCATAACCGGAGAAATTTCAAGCAAGATTCCCAAGTCAGAAGTGTGGGGCAATCCATTTCCATAGTGATTGCCCTCACCACGAAAATACTGGTTTGATTTTAAGCAGCTCAATCGCAAGGCGGATTAAGGCGGAAGAAGATGAAACTAC
Organism: Tipula confusa; assembly: GCA_963556175.1. Taxonomy (NCBI): domain Eukaryota; kingdom Metazoa; phylum Arthropoda; class Insecta; order Diptera; family Tipulidae; genus Tipula; species Tipula confusa. Next base: position 218,883,691 of record OY744476.1, read on the forward strand.
ATCGAAACTTTGCTGTGGGGACTTTTGCTGTCGAGTCAACAATTGAAAGTACGAAATTGAAAATGCCACTTGATTCCGGATCTGGCTGGAAATTTTTTTTAAAGCAACAGGCACTTTTTTTCTAAAAACAAGCCATGAGCGTTTTAGCCGTTTCAGTAAGTATACTTGGAAGGCATGACTAAAATTTAAATTTTGCCAATCAAAACTGTGAAATTTTGGTCTTAATCGAAAATTTGCCTATATTCAGGAAATTTATGATAGTTAGCCCATCAAAACAGTGAAAATTTAGACAAATCGAAAATTTGCCAAAATCCAGAAAATTCATGATGATTAGCCTATCAATTATGTAAAATTTTGACCAAATCAAAATTCTCCAAAATGTAGGAAATTCATGATGGTTAGCCTTTCAAAACTGTGAAGTTTTGGCCACATTGAAAATTTGTCAAAATCCAGAAAAATCATAATGATTAGCACATCAAAATTGTAAAACTTTGGCCAAATCAAATATTTGCCAAAATCCAGGAAATTCATGATGTTTAGCTCATCAAAACTGTGAAGTTTCGCCAAATCAAAAATTCCTTAAAATCCAGAAAATTCATGATGGAAGTGCAGCCACCAAAACAGTGAAATTTTGGTTAAATCGAAAATTTGCCAAAATCTAGGAAATTCAAGATGGTTAGCCCATCAAAACTGTGAAATTTTGGCCAAATCGAAAATTGGTCAAAATGCAGAACATACATGACAAAAATAAATGAAGATCGAGAAAAACTACCCTCAGATCCAGTAACAGACCTTGGCGTTGTTGTTTGCACTAAAAAAAACAATATTGTCGGAATTTCCAAACATATTGTCGGAATTTACACCGATCATAATCCATTGTTGATAATTTTTGGATCGAAAAACGGCATTCCGGTGTAAGCGATCGCACTCATCATACTTATTTTCTAACTTTTTAAATATGTGGACTAAAATATACGGATTTGAGGTCTGAGACCGATATAGCAATTCAGCTGCCAGTAACATTTGAAGATCTGCAATATTAAACCAACGCGTGCGAAACATTGGTAAAAGTTTTTGTTTTCATCTAAAATGGGTGGCTGCAGCTATCACCAAAGCAGATAATTAGTTAAACACTTTCGTTTACTTTCGACAAGAAGCCTCCACCCCTCCATATGATGATGGGGCAACCAATGAAATATAAGATAGACTTGTGCAAAATTAACTAATCTTCCAATGATATGCAATACGAAAATGAAACAATAGTTCAACCGAGTTAAGAAGTCCTAATTTAAGTATTCAGTAATAGCGATTGAGGGGAAATCCATTTGAACCAAATAAAAAACCGTTTGACCTTCCTGTACGACTTTTAATAATATCAAGGAAGATACCGAAAGATAGGGATACCCTAACCACGTTGCACGACTCGAGCTGGGCCAGAAAACTCCAACATATTACAAAATAATTTCAAAATTATTAAGTCAAAGCCTTTATGTATTAAAAGCTCAAGCTATTTAGTTGAATGCAAAAAAAACATCACACAAGGGATCATTTTTAAATTTGAAAATGTAATCTTAAAGTCATACGATTTTTTGTGAAGATATCCCACTTTTTTATAAAAACGAGCTTGAAAAAATCCAAAAATTATGGTTTTAAGCGTTTGTGGGAGCTTTTACCAATATTAAGAACTCAATCGTGAATTTCAGTCTTGCTCATGCTAGAACAAATAAAGGAAGACATCATTTTAAAAAACGAGCAATAAATAGCAGATTTTAAGCCATACACAGTTATTCTCCCCATAATCAATATACCAAAGTGTTTAATCTGTATATAATCATTCACCATAAAGCATTTTTGATTTTCTCCAGGAATTTCTGTTGTGTAACACACAAAACAAATATAGATTTGTATTTCATATACATCCTAACAATTGTGTGTGTATTCACATTTTTCTAAAAACACAACAACACAAAAAGATTATGTACTGATAACTGGAAAACAACTCTCTGCTTTTTTCAAATTGAAAAATTAAATAAACATTTTTTTCTACTCTATATATGCTCGGTATAGATATTACAATATTTGAAATGTTGATTAAGCTTTTGGGAATTATTTATAACACAAAAATGTATAAATAATTTTCCCAGATACATGGAGATGTATGTTTATGAATTTTATGTAATAGATTGTGTTCCTACATACATATGTTGCAAGGTTTTATCTAAAAAATTTTAAGGAAACACAAAATGGAAAAATCCCTAATGGTCCGACCTCTTCATTGGTAAAGAATGGTAAATTTCCATCTTTTTGATCGGTGGTGCATAAGTGAAAACCAAACAGAACGTATATTTTGTTTCAGTAACCTATTAAATAATTCATTTCAAACTTTATTCATATTTCAAATCAAATTTGTGTTAAAAAACTTTTAAATCCCTTTTCGATCTTTGTTAGAACTTTACTAAATGGTTTACTGCAGTTCACTTAAATATTTAAGTAATTTCAAAGCATTTTTAAACAAAGTGCAGATAATAGAGTGGAAAACTGTCTAATTTTGATTGAATTTTTTATGTGATTGGTTGAATGCGGTGTGGTGGTATTTCGCCCCATTCTCGGCGAAGAGTAATCTTTAAGGCGTCAAGCGTCTCATATTGTTTAGTTAATATTCTGGCTTGCAGAATGAATCATATGGTAAAGTCATATGGTAAGGTTTAAGTGCTTTTTATTGTAAAAAACGTTGGGTTTCACGGGCTTTATGGCATAGTGTTGTGTCTTGTTGAAACGTCCAATAGTTTCTACCAAATTGTTGATGTGCCCAAGTTTCTACCCAGTTTGTTGGTGCTACCAGTTTCATTAAAATCACGTGTAATGGTCCGATACAGACACATTTTCTTCACATGTTAATGTCGAAACTTATTAACAATAGCTGGTTGCGATTATCCAGCCAAATACAAAGCAATAACACTTTTGTGTTTGAATTCCATTTCGATAATTTTCTTTAACTGAGCTGTAAAACGATATGCTTCCATAATAGGCTTGTAAACTATAAAACAGAATGACATTTGTGCAGTTTGGTTGCTACAGCAGCGTGAAGTTGGTAACACGTCGAATGCCGACCCTTACAATCTATATATATATATATATATATATATATATATATATATATAAATTTGTGATTCGAAATCGAAACAATTGGTTTATTCGAGAAGAAAGCAATTCAAGACCATTTTATTATCTGATGTTTATATACGCAACTACATTATCGACATATATTTTGTGTTAATTAATTCAGAGTACAATTAATTGGTTTAATTGCGTTTAATACATAATCTGACAAAGAATGTTAGTAATTTGGAAGATTTATGTTTATGTTTGCTTATTGTTGTAAGTTGACATTATATATGCAACTACATTATCGACAATTGACATACGTGTCAAAACATGTCGAAATATGTCGATAATGTGGCCAGTTTTATGTAAAAAAAAATTATTTTACTCATTTTGACATGTCTGTCGCAACCTAAAAAGTGTTCGAGTAAAACAACAATAACTTGTCGCAATTTCGACATGTCAAATCATCAATTTTTTTTTAAATATCAGCCATCTTGTCGAAGCTCGAAACTCGAAACCCGAAATGCTTACATAATCGCACCGATGGTGTTATTTTTGTATTATATTATTGTATTATTATGTTATTATGATGTATTTGACATGAACTAATCCAACATACAAGGTTTATGTGATAATGCGTATATGACACAACCTCCAGCGAATAACGTAGTGATGAAACTTCTGCAGTATATTAGTGCTTGGTCTTCCTTCAGTAGCAACCTAATACAGACGTGCAAGTTAAACCCGAACTAGACGGTGTGATTACATAACGAAAGGTAATATCAAAAGCGTCTAGATACTTTGACCCTTTAGGCATTTTATCACTATCCTTAATATTATCAAATCTTTTATTCGATTCTAGTTTTTGAAGTTAGATTGGGATGATAAGTAGAATATTACCAAAACGAATACCAAAGGTTGAGAGAAGATTTCTAATGCTTTAAACATACTCAAGTTTTTCGATCTACTGTAGTTTACAGCAGAGTTTCCAGCGATAGGGGAGATATAGCTACACACCTGTTCAAGTCCAAAACCAAAGTGGTGGTCAAACTTTTGCATACAGCTTATTTTACTGTAAATTCATGTTCAAAACATATAGTGTCGAAAATTGTGAAGACAATTTGAAAATCTCTTCATCTCAAAATTATTCACCTTAAATCGGTTTTTCAAAAATTTCCCAACATAAATTTATGTATAAATCAATTATACTGTTAATTATGCTCTTCATTTACATAATTTAACAAAATTCAATCGATAACCATAAAATGCATTCACAATGAAAACAATTTTAATTAATAATCGAATTAAAAATAATTAAATATTCATTTTAAAAATCATAATTAAGTTTGTGACCTATAATCATATATAGCATAAATACTATAATACACATTTTTATGCAACTATTCGATTTTATATATAATAATTATAGATTTAGGCCAATTTTTGGTAACATAAAATGAATATGTTACCCAGTACCTAGTACATCCCCCCGTCTATGTTTCCGCACACGAACTTTATTTTAAACTAAAGCTTTTACAATGTTTCTGTGGAAAATTGAAACATGTACATTAATATGTTTTCAAAAGCTTTATGTATTGTAATTAATTTTACTTTTGTTGTAAATTATATACATTAGGGAGGTATATGTATATGAAAAATATAACTCCGTAAGCATCAATACATTTAAAACATAAAATTATGGTGATGCAGAGGAGGTTAATCCTTTTTACAATCATCTCAGTACTTCTTCAGTTTGCTTTTGTTGTTACGTCTGAAAGGATTTAAATATGAATACAATTAAGAATTAATAATAACAAAAACAACATCACTAGAAGATGTACATTTAGCTTCATTTTAACATAAATGTATAGCAAGTAATAACAACAACAACAACAACTACCGACAAAAAGCATTCGATACATAAAACATTTTTTTAAATAAATATTAAATTGAAGCTTTTAATCTGATTAGAGAGATTTTTTCATCTTTAATTTTATTTTTTTTATGTTATGGAATTTTGTTGTATTCCTCTTGTTATATGTACAGATTTGTACGATGTACATATATAGATATGCTACTCTCGTATGTTCAGAATTACAGCATATATGAATTTATATTTTTTACTTTTAGTTTGGTTGTCTGTTAGATTTTCAATTGAAAAATTTTCAATCGTTAAAAATCTTCAAATTAATATAAATGAATTTTTTATGTTTATGTTATATATAACACCTTCGATACCATGATTTTTTGCATTCGAGTTGTTGAAACGAAAATTAATCGGTTGAATCGATTAAATATTGAGGAAAATCAAAAGTTTCCGTAAAGTTACTTACTTTAAATGGTCTAGAATTTCAGAAAACCCGATTCGTTTAGTTTAAAAAGCTCTGATTGAATTTAACGCCTTTTGCTTACATTTAAGGAAATGTTACAAAATCAAATCTAGGTGTTAACCAAATACGAATTCTCCAGTTTAGAGGTCGATTGCCTCAATTCAACGCCCAAATTGAAAACTAAGAAACCGCCAAAAATTTATTTAAGAGAAGCGTCAATGAACTGTTTAACAGAATCGCAATATTAATAGATTCTAAATCTGAAAAAAAAGATTTAAACCTTCGAAATCGATGGCTTCAGAGCCATAGTTAAACATTTTGACGAAGTTGGCAAAAGACATTACACATACCAACTATATAAAGTAAAAAAGAGCTGACTGTTTTGCTAAAAGGAATTGGATGCTGCGTAGATGCTAGCGACATTCAGCTGCACTTACTGCGGAAAGTTTCCACGCCAGATCTATTGGAAATATGGTTAACCGTGAGAGGGATCCTCAACCAATGTTCCGTTTAGAACTAGAAAAGTCTAGGAAGAAAAGTCAAAAAGAGTTCACAAGATTGACAATTTTAAATATTTGCTCCATCGCAAAATAGTAATTGAAGAACCTAATGCATAAAAAATACCAACACACAAAAGCATACTGCACCTTAAATTAAGTTTGTGTTATTTCTGGTGAGCTTCACGACTCCAAACAGTGTGATAAATCTCGCAATGACTCGTTTGTAAAACGCTGTAGTAACTGCGGTGAAAATTACTCTGCAAATTACAGGGGTTGTGCAGTGTATTTGGAGTTAAACCGGAAAATAACCATTAAAATAAGAGCTGACCAACGAATGCTCAATATGCAATTTAATAAGTGGGCCATGCTACCAAAAAATACAACACTCACCAAACCAACGGGTACAAACACACAAAATGATAACTTGGAGACCTTTGCTAGCAGTTTTCCACAAATATCCTGAAAGGTAACAAACCGAAACCATAATATAAATACACATAGTACTACCATGGTATGTTAGCCCATTGACGCTACTAGTTTTAATATAATCAAAATATTTTTATATGTATACTCGCCTAAATGTCATATATTTATACTAAATATTGACGATATTCTATCAACCCGACATCTGGAACATCAACGGATAAACTGTCTTTTTCTTATGATGGTAGTACTATGTGTATTTATATAATGCCGAAACCCAAAGTTCATTTTAATGAAGAGGCATACAAATTCATACCACGGTAATTAAGTTAACCGAGACCATCCAAAGTTTCATGATGTGTTTGAAAGATAAATAAGCATGATGATTATAGTCAAAAATCGAAAATATGACTGTTCTAAAAATAGCAACATAAAGCTGATGTATAAACTTTTCTTATCGAACAAAATGTAGACATTATGTTATTATTTGAAACACATTTGACAAAACAAATTTTTTTTTAATTTTGCCGGCTATTTTTTTTTCTGACACCAAACATCCGGATGGAAAAGCATATGATGGCACTGCAGTCCTAATTTGTAATATCGACTGTCTACTGTCCACCGAAACTCGCAATTAAAAACCGCAATTTATCGATTACTTTAATCAGTTGAGAATCAAATTTCTAGCAGGGGGTGATTACAACGCTGAACATTTGCAATAGGGTTTGAGGTTAGAGTCACCCAAGAGCGAGCAATTCTTCGGAGCAATAAACGAGAAAAACCTAGATTATATATCATTTGATTAAATTACAAAATTAAAACTCTTCTGCCTACACAATTTCATGCAATTCTTGAAAAATACTTAGCCCAAAGGATGTTCCAGGTTAGATAAAATACGGCTACTACTAATTTAACCGAAATAAAAGCAGGAGTACCGCAAATTAGTGTATTGGGACCTGTAAGAACATCTGCACAAAATTGAAAAGTGGTTAAAAACTTGGCGGATAAGGATATATAAATGTAAATCAACACATGTAACATTCACACGGAATAAACGTACATGTCCGGCAGTAAAATTAAACAATATAACAATTCGTCATCAAACAAATGTCAAATATCTTGGTCTTCATCTTGATAGAAGATTGACATGGAAAAAATACATTGAAACAAAACGCAATCAAATAACAATAAAATTCTCCAAAATGTACTGGCTAAATGGTTGAACATCGAAACTCTTTCTAGTCTGCAAGGTTCTACTATGCAAAGTGATCCAACGCAGTCTAAAATACCAACTGAAACTGGAATCACATCCTAACAAATTAGCTAGAGATTTAATAAGGCAACCAAAATAAAAACGGCTTCGCAGAGCAGATCCTCTAGATTTAATAAATTAAGAAATATAATCTAATAGTTACACGCATGTCGAGCTAACACACTTAAGTAATTAAGTAATTAAAAAATTAATAATAATTCAATAATAATAATGCATAATGGTATTAAGTATTAACATAGATTTAAACTTAAGTTAAAAAATTATAGTTTTTAAGAATTTCACTCTTCTTGTTAGTTTCGTCTAAAGGAAGATTCAAGAATAAAGAGACTGGCAATAGTTACAAAAACAATATCCTAACTCAATGATAATTGAGTCAAATTGCTTCAAGAAATCCTGTACAGTTGATGCTCGTTAAGTAATGTTTCGTAATATTTAAAAAGAATCATCTTCATCAGTGGCTACTATTGCTTTTACTATTGCCACAAAGATCCCATAAACCAAGATCTCTGAATTAATCTTATCAACCAAAAATGATTTACCGGTGGAATGGTTTCTAAATGTACATCTTTTCATTTAGAGTCATTAAGATTGATTAAGCCATTCCAGTCCATAATACCATTGTTGTAACTTCGTTAATTGGTTTGAGTGAATCCTATTAAATCGTAATCTAGGGGATGGTCAGCGGATTTAACGGGTACCCAATGCTGTCTGACGGACTTCTTCAAAATTTGGCTTATACTTGATTAACAACGAATGTCTTCTATCTGGCCGAGTTTGTCGATAGCCATGCTAATATAACGGTTAAATCGGTCCATGCGTAAGATTTTGCAGTAAATGCTATCATTTCTTTCACTATTTCTTTCACGCAAATCTTGATGATTTAGAAAACTAAAAAAATATATTTACAAATTTTTTTTCTCTATCCTTTCCCTTTGTTTATAAAATAATCGATATAAACTGTGTTATATCACAAACAAAACAGTAATCAGATACGCAAACGAAAACAAATTTATATGTACGTCCTAATTTTCGATTATAGTGAATTTGACTTTAGCGCATCTATTATTATTAATAATAAACCTTAATTCAAAACACAAACCAATATAGATAGAGCGCCTCTAGAAATTATAGTTTGAACTATTAAAAACCTAAAATACGTAATTACTGGACACCAGGGTTGGGCGTTTTACATGTAAAAAACGTTTTCTCCATTTTAAATGTAAATAACGTAAATTACAAAAAAAAAATGTGTATTTTACAAAAATATGTAAATTATATATAAAAAACGAGAATCCGTCCAGAAATAATTTAAAATATTGAATAAATGATACAAACATTTGTTTATAAGAATAATTTGCATTTGAAAATCCAATTAAACATTTTATTTAAATGGTTTAATTATTATGATTTAATTATTTTCAACTTTTAGTTATCTACATTGAGACTATAAAAATCACCTATCCGTCTACAATGCCATCTGTTTACGTCTTAAACTAGTTTTTATATTCGACAAAATAAACAACTAGTGACATAGTGCCATCTAGCTACATTTGAATAAACTAAAATAAAATATTTTTAAGAGTGCATATTTCTTTCAATATGTAGCGGAAAACTAATTGCAATTTGACGTTTAATCATAAATAAAATAATTCTCTGCAGTGAAATAAATGAAGTGAATCTATACTCGTTTGACTGGGTTTTAAATTTAAATCTTTATTAATTTCAAACAGGACAAAATCAAACAAATTATCACTACCCGTCTTACCCTCATCAAATAAATGTATGCCTGAAATTACTAGCCCTATTCTATCCATTCGATAAAATGCCTATGCATTATGCCTTTGATGTCCAGAGGTAGCGAATATGATTATTGAATTTATAATCATAAAATGATTATAAATTCAATAATCATTGTGGAACTGTAGTGAATTTTATTAATTCAATTTAATTTTTCTTACTCTAATAACAATTAATAATTTTTCATAGCCTAAGTTTGCAGCAATACCATTATACTAACCTGACCATAGAATTAATACTAGATAAATTGATTAATACATTAATAATTAATTTTTTCTTTTTTATGTCAAATTGTAAAAACCGTAAAATTTGAAAGAAAAATTCGAAAGTAGGTATTTTCTGATACGCGAAAATATATATTTTATCAAAAACAAAACACAGCTTTATCGGTGATTTTATTTTGTATAGTTGTAAGATGGTTTTCTGGTACATAGTTTATTGATATGGTATTTTAGGAATATTACATTGTTTATGCATATTAGAATAGTAGCCCCTTTAATCCAACCTTGTAAATAATTTTATTAAACCAAACAACATTTCTGCTTCTGTTTTTTTTTTGCGATTTTGTGTGCAACATCTGAACTTTTTCTGTAGTTTTGTGGGAAGTAAGCCGTGCAATAATTATTGTATTTTATGGTTTTATTTTACAATACATAGTATTAAATATTATCTATTATTATATTTACACTCCTGTACTTGTCTATGCTACTGTTGAAAAATGTTCGTAAAAACATAAACCATATTGATATTATAATATGAGGAGTTGAGGTTGCACTCAAGAATAAAAGTAGACTATATTGGCTATCTCGGTATTTTAGAGTGATTATTATAAGATAGGCGCAATGTCACTTAGGAAAATATATATATATATATATATATATTATTTTGGTAGAATATTTTTCTTTGTTGTTCCACTTCGGGAAGATTTTTAAATTGATTACGTAACGAAACTACTTTTAAATTTTTCGGGAAAATAATTATTTCAAATATTGATGAAAATAATAATTAATTTTCGGATTTTGTAAAATGGAAATGTTCATCACTTGGTTGCGATCGGTGCTGACTAAAATAATTTATAGTACAGATCATTGGTTACACAAATAAAAACAGTTAAGTACGCTATTTAACAACACAATTTATTTATTTATATAACATATAGAACCTTTGTACAACATAAATTTATTGCTACAAAATTTGCAGTCGTCTAAATTTAGAGTTCCTCATATTTTTTTCAGTACATGTAATTCTTTTCCTTGTATCAGCAATATTATTTCTATCTTTAATTTTTTGTAATTGCCAGGAACAATTTTTTCTAATTAAAACAAGTATAAAAAATTTCAGCATCTTCAATTTATGTTCCTGGCACTCCCCCGTAACCCATTCATTATGCTTAAGGCTTCTATTACATGCATCTACGCATTTTTTAAATATCGACTATAAATATTTTTTTTTGTATACTATCAGTTTTTCAAAAATTTTTATATGTGAATATGTTATTTCAAAAAAATAATCTGTTGGATTTTTCAAATAAAGTTCCTCAGATTGAGTTAAATAATTTCTAGCTTTAATTAAATATTCTGAAGGTAATTTCATATTTTCATCGGATTTAATCATAAACCTCTTGCATCCCTCACATGAAAACTGTTTCATAAATTTATAAACTACATACCCAACGAAATCTCTGAAAGAAGGCAGGTCAATTTCATGAGTTTTATTATTACTAAATTCATCGACGAAAGCTATTTCATTAAAATCATCATCTGAATATTCAAAATTTATTTTGTTATTAGTTTCTATTTCAAATTCTGATATGTCAGTTAAATTAGGTGTAGTTTCGAATTCAAGAAAGTAGATACAGTTGTCAGGCTCATAATTCAATGATGATGAATTGCACATCAGTTTATTAGTCATAATTTTAGCTATAATAAAATTAAATTCATAAATTGAAGGATTAAATTTATTTCCCCCTCTGGACCTAATTTGGGAAAATAAATTCTCTTTGGCATCAGTTTGTAATTTTGATGTCAATATATATGTGATTTCTTTCTTTGTTTCAACAATTTTATTTAACATGCACAAAATAGTTTTTATCCTTCAACACAGTGTACTTTATTTTTTGTTATTATTTCTATTTTCTCTAGATATGCTAATAAATTTACTAAAATATTTTTTGGAATATTATCTTCACGCAATGATAGTCTTGAATTGGCAGATTTTTTGCAAAATTGGCTTTTGCTATTAATAGCGTCGAACCCATCATTTATTTTTTCTAAAAACGCTGCTGTTGATATTGCACATTGTTTAGCCGTTGGATTTTTAAATTTATTTAACCTGTGAAACGTTCTGATTCCCTCGGCGCAGCTTTTACTTAAAATTTGGGTGGCTAAACTGAGCCGCATGCGTTGGAACGTGTTTGGATGTATGTGGATTACAGTTAGTTTAGGGCAGACTCGTATGACTGATTGGCAATCCAAACTTTATAATTCTTCCAACACATCCCAACAAACTAACCCATCTGGTGTTGAAATATCGTAAGCTAGGATTGTATTCCGTATCGATTTGATTATATGTGGAATATCAAAAAACGTATATACAGGTTCCTTATTTGTATTAAAAAATTGTTGTGGTGAACCAATTCCCAATTCGTTAAAGGCGTTTCGATTATTTGTAGCTTGATCCCTAACTACAGCCCAGACTGTTACTCTCGTTTGTTGTATTTAGTTTCTGGATGTTTTGCTTAATTAATTCCTTTAATTTTTTTCCTGGAATAAGATTTTCGTTAGCAACATAACTTACAATAAATGCATTTTTAGTAAATAATCCGCTAGACATAAATAGGCAAATATGCTTTTTTGGGATTATCGCCAAAATCTACTAAACCAACTCGACCAAGACAACATCGTCAAGTGGTTGACTTTATTTCAAATCTGTCCTTATTTTCATTTCATCAAATATTAAAACATGCTGTTTTGAAATATCTGGCATATCTTTTATTTTAAATGCAATTTGTTTAAGTAATTGGATATTAAAACCAGGCTGCAATTGTTTTAAAACACACCAATTATTAAGTGTCCGAAATGATGGTAATGGGAAATTTAGAGTTTCCCTTTAAAAAATAATGTAAGATGAATGCGATTTAAATTCAATACTTTGCGCTAGAAAACGTTGATATTTTGTATATGGAGCATTTTTGCTTCGCTGTTGTAGGAGCATTTTACAAAATTCCTTCGTGTCTTGGTTAACATGTAGGATTTGATCGATGTGATCAGATATGGTTTTACGTTTAAGATTTTTATTTTTATTTGAAATTTGCTTTCTTAACTTTTGATTTAAATTAAACACTCGACATTTATTTTTTAAGTTCATCAATAAATTTTTACATCTATTGTTTGATTCAATATATTTTTTTCTATAATAAATAATTTTTCTCTCATTTGTAATACAATTACAATTAATTAAATTAAATAGTTTTGTGTTTTACTTCCTTCATGTTTAGGTTTTTACCACGTGACCAAAATCCTTTAATTAGATTGGTCAAAATCTGGAGATGCACCAAAAACATCTTATTAAAAACTTAATATTTTAGGAGTTGAACTAAACAAACGGTTGATATTAAACAAATGAACACCATAATTATTGAACAACATTTAGTTCAATTACATACAAAAATGTGTATTAGTGTTAGTTACACTAAAACTGATTTGTAAGAAGCGGTGATACTGGCGGTTAAACTTAATTAACTACTGAATATTTCTGGAACTAAAGGAGATACATCAAAATGAATTGAAAATTTGTAAACAGCGTATTTGGTTTAGTAAAGATCAATATCTAACTCAAAAAATACGATTTTGGAGATACACCAAGTTAGCACTGGTATGACGATATGTAATCGTATAACTAAACTGATTACATACTGTAAAAACGGCCGGTCAATTTCACTATGTTATTACTTTACTATGTTATTACTTAGTTGAAAGAAATTAGAATAAAAAATATTGTTTCGGTATAAAAAGGACAACTACAAACAAAAATTGGTTTGTGCCAGTATTAAGTAACAGTTATTAAGCAACAGTATTAAGGTTAAGTAAATATTATGTTTATTGACTTTCTCTATATGACCGATAATTTATTAAAACTACGCATATAAAGGAAATTTCTCGATACAAATCTATAATTTACATTCCAAATTAAAAAACCTCGCTTTTCATAGAACAAATTAAAAAAAATGTATCATCAGTAGGCTTCGTATTCTTATATTCCTCTTATATTAAAACTGCTGATTCTGACAGATTCCTCTTATATTAACACTGCCAAGACAATATTTACTAAAAGTACAATGAAACATATTCTGGCTTACATTACTAGCCATTATAGCCAAGCCAAGGCAATAGAAAGCCTAGAGTCCTCAAATAAAGGTTTAGTGGAACAAACTTGATTTATTTCTGGAACTAAGAAAATTGGTGCAATAAGTGGAGTTGTCAGAGAACTAATAAAAAATAAATTCAAAAGTGTGAAGTCCAAAAATACTGGCTTGATTGTTTAAAAGCCATTAAAGCTACCTTTGATGATTCCAGAAATTCGAATGAGATCGAACAATTTACAACATCTGAAATATCTGGATTACAATATGCATCAATATCTGTTGACGTAGAAAGGTCCTAACCGAAATTTTTTTTTTCTAAATATTTTTGCTTTTTTTATTTTGTTATTTTATTTGGTTTTTAAGCATATATTTTAAGTACATACTTATGATTTTTTAGGGCATAAAAATCATATGACTAATAATCAGTATTAAAATGAAAATTTTAATATCAACTCTAATATGTCTAAACGACAAAGAAAATTTTTACCAAAATAATGTCTAATCCTGGCGTGAACGATTCAAATAAAAATTAAATTCATTTTTCGTTTTGTTTTACTTTTTCTTTTTATTATAGTTCAAATTACTTTTAGCAGAGTCGCTCGATGATCTATATTGGTTTGCGTTTAAAATAAGGGTTTACAATTATTTCCGATAGAAATCGCATTCAAGAAAATAAAATACAACGAAATTGGTTTTTACTTTTGGTTTGCACATCTGATTACTGTTTTGTTTGTTGTTATATATACATTAAAAACAAGTATTGAGGATACAGTGACCACTGTTTATAAACTGTAGTGATATTTATTCGATATTATTCCGTTATAACATCACATTAAAATCAAGTGTCAACTTTTTGAGTGTTTATATTATTTATAATCACTAAATAACTGTGTAACCGATGTCGGAGATTTGTGGTAAATGCAACGTTGAGTGGAATGGGCGCGAGGAGATGTGTCCATGTAGCGGTGTATGCAAGTTGATTTTTCATCTTAAATGTGCTGGGCTAAATACATCGTCTTACAACCAATTGATGAAATCCAAACAATTGCGATGGTATTGTACTGCTTGTTGTGAAATAACAATCTTTGCAGTTATTCGAAAAGTCGATGAGTTAGCAGTTAATATGATGAATCTGTTTAACTCGTTTTCTATTATGAATGAATTTATGAAAACATCAATAGAAGCCCAACGTTTGTCTGCACATTCATTACAATTGCAGTTTTCAAATAATGCAACATCTGGACAACCAAGTACTATACATGCTGAAAGTGATTCTACACGTGGACTTATTGGAGTTGGGGACCCTGTCATATCGTTGCAGTCTGTCGATGTTCCGGACAAAGATATTATTTATGTAAGCAGGCTTAGTCCACAAACAGAAGGGGATGCACTGGTCGATTACCTCAAATCAAAGTTGGATGATATCGCGGTAGTTAATTGTCGTTTACTGCTACCTAAAGGAAGAGATAGGACCTCATTAACTTTTGTTTCATTTAAAATTGCTGTTGACATAAAATTTTCCGGTGAAATTTTATCTTCCACTTTCTGGCCAAAGGGTGTTTTAGTAAGACGATTTGTTCGTAAGGTGTCACGGCCATAAAACGGCAACGGAATTATCTTACCAGCCATGAGCAGATAAAAAAATATAAAAAATATAATGTTAAAAAAAAATATATTGTCCTGAAAAAAATATAATGTCCATCAGTAGTTTAAATAAGACCAACAGCGATAGCATCATCGACAGCAGTATCACAAATAATTTATTAAGCATAAACAATACAACGAAAAACAATAACGGTTTTCATATCTACTATCACAATAATAGCGGGATGCGCTTCAAGGCTACTGCAATTTATTCATCACTTTTATGTAATGATTACGATATTGTTGTTTTTACTGAGACCTGGCTAAACAGCAACTTTAATTCAGAGGAATATTTTCCGCCTTCTTACACGGTATTACGTCAGGATCGGGACGCCGATAACGTCACAGTTGTTAATACTTCAGCGGGTGAATTTGATATGTAATAGTGAATCACTCACTGTTAAAATCAAATGTGGCGAGTTTTGGCTATTTTTGATCGCTGTGTATTTTCCTTTTGGCAGCATTGCAGATGTCTACAACGGGTTTATGGACTTCATCAAAGACGAGATATTACCGATGATGAATGCGAAAGATCATATTTTATTTGTAGGCGATTTCAATTTACCAAAAATTACATGGAGATGGGCGGACGACAATTTTTATGGTTCAACTATGGATGATCTATCGAATCAGGTGTTGGATAACTTTGGAATTTTTGGGACTCGTCAGTTTAACACTGTTTTTAATGATCATGGTCGAATTTTAGATCTAGTTTTTTCTTCTTTCGACGACGTTGAAATCGAAGCTTGTCTTGATTTAGCTGGTTATTTATCACACACCACTTTTGATTAAGTTTTATTTTTTTGATTTTGTTTCTTGCGAATATAGTAATAATATTGAATTCAAATATGATTTTGTAAAAGCCAATGTGGCTTCTTTGACTAGTTTTCTGCTAAACTTTGATTGGACAACACTGTTTCGCAATCTGAATATCTCGGAAGCCGTGTCTGAATTTTATAAAATTTTGAATACTGGTTTTGATTTGTTTGTACCAAAAAAACTCGTTAATTCCGTTTATACTATACCATGGTTTAATTTCCGTTTAAAAAATATTGCTAATCGCAAGTCTAAAGCATTTAAGGCTTATAAACGAACTAATGACATTAATACCAAACAAAAGTATAGCGATTTATGTAAAGAGTTAAAATTTTTAAATGATTTATTATATAGAATGTATATCTTACAGATTGAGAATGAAATTTGTTCCAATCCAAAACGGTTTTTTTCATTCATTAACACGAAAAGGAAATCTCAGGGCTATCCGCGTGTAATGAACTATTTTAATTCACCTATTACTGGCTCTCAAGTAATTTGTGACACCTTTGCCAATTTTTTTCATAGCTCTTTCGATGACGACGGCACGAATATAAATTTAAGCTCGGTAGATTTGCAGTCTTCCGCCTTGATCCAATCCACGTTTCATGAAGTACTTAATGGCTTAAAAAGTCTAAAAACTGATAAAGGTGCAGGTCCCGATGGCATTACTCCATTTATATTGGCTAAATGTGCCTATTCGGTGTGACGTCTATTGCTACATCTGTTTAATTTAAGACTTTCTACTGCTTCCTTTCTTCAGATTTTCAACTGCTTCCTTTCCGAAGCTTTTCGTCTTTAGTTAAATCAAGAATTGAGTTCCATTTGAAAAACAAAATTAGTGTGTATCAACATGGTTTTTTGGCGGGTAGATCTACAATTACTAATCTTATGAGTTTTTCTGGCCATTTATTTAATGCTGTGGGAAGCCGTGAGCAGGTTGACGTCATTTACACCGATTTTTTGAAAGCATTGGACCTAAGTGTCCCACAAGGGAGTCACTTAGGTCCAATGCTTTTCATAATATTTATTAATGACGTAGTCCAGTGTTTTAATTTTTGTAGATGTCTTTTATATGCGGATGATTTGAAAATTTATGCCAATATTAATTCTTTTATTGACACTGAGCGTTTGCAGCGAGAACTTGACATATTTTGTAATTGGTGTGTGGTGAATAAGCTATCTCTGAATCCTAATAAATGTAAAGTTGTATGTTTCTCAAGAACTCGGACATCTTGTATTGTGTCACCATATGTCTTGATGGATGTACAAATAAGTCGAGTGTACGAAATTTTAGATCTTGGAATAATTTTTTCATGTAATCTTACATTTAATAAACACATTGATTACATAATAAGTAGGGCGTTTTCAATGTTGGGATTAATTAAGAGACACAGCCGAGAGTTTCATGATCCCTATACGTTAAAATTTCTTTATGTTACCTATGTCAGGCCAATTTTGGAGTATGCTTCGGTCATATGGCATCCTTTCTATCGGATTCATGCTGTCAGAATTGAAAGCATTCAAAAACAATTCCTGATTTATGCATTACGACGTTTACCGTCCCTGAATCGACATATATATGTTCGTGAACCGTACATAAACCGTCTTTCATTAATAAATTTACAAAGTCTAGATCGTAGACGTGAAATACCCTGTGCCGTGTTTGGTCGGGATGTTCTGTGTTCAAGGATTGATTGCCCGGAATTGCTTGGGAAGTTTAGCATTTATGTTCCACAGAGAAATTTAAGATTGCGGCCGGGTTCTCTCCGTATTCCGTTTTGTTCAAATAATTTTCACAGTACAGAACCATCGTTAAAAGTTCTAATCGAGTTTAACAAGAGTTTTAATTTCTTTGATTTTCATATTTCGAGAGAGTTGTTCAAAAAACGTTTATTATAATTCGATTGTTTTTATTTTTGTATATAATTTACATAAATTTATATTTAATGTTCCTTATTATTATTTTTTACCATAGTAGTGTGTGAGTAGTCAAACTATTGTATTTTTACACGATTGATGAAATAAATAAATAAATAAACAAATCTAATAAAAAAATAAAAATAACAACAAAATTAGTAGAAAGTTATTAAAGATCGAGGGAGAAAAAAATTAAATCATTTCACCCAATC
The DNA here is from genome assembly GCA_963556175.1 of Tipula confusa. Classification (NCBI taxonomy): domain Eukaryota; kingdom Metazoa; phylum Arthropoda; class Insecta; order Diptera; family Tipulidae; genus Tipula; species Tipula confusa. The sequence continues at coordinate 218,902,071 of OY744476.1, forward strand.
CTCCGCCAATTTATTCGAAAAATTTTATATTTTCTGTTCGGTCTGTCGACTATTAAGATGTTTATCTTTACATTATTTATCTATGGTACAAGCGGAAACGAATGAGAGGATATAGAGCACATTAAAAGTGCCTTTCTAAAATTATTTTAATTATTTTACTAAATTTAACAAACATTTGAACCTTCTTATATGTTATAAAAGACGTAACTTCAATTGTTTTCTTGGAATAGGTATATAAAATAGGTGTATAGTAGAGGTATAGTTAAAAACGTGGCGCCCTCTACCATAAATTTAATTTGAAGGATTTATTCAAAATACAATTAATAAAAATGCTTAAGCTTTAAAGCTTCCTTCAAAGTGCCAATTAATTTATAAATACATTTTATACATCATTCACAATATCATAAAAATGATTACAGCGAGCTTTTGTTATTGATATGTAGGATGTTGTTTTGAATGTTCTTAATTTAAACCCACTCCAAAAACAAATATTTGTTTGTTTATATAAAATATAAAAAAGCGAGAATGATAAATTAATTAATAAAATACAATTTTTATTTTATTAATCAGTTAATTTTTTATGATATGTAATAATAAAAAATACAAAATTATTGAATTGAAAATTTATACCAAGAACACAAAAATTTAATTTTTAAATGTTTTATTATTAAAATTTAATATTAACAACAAAAAATTTTTTTTTTCGATAAAAATCTTCGAATTTTTTTAAAAATTTTGTTTGCGTTTATACAGATTATAACCAATATATAAAAAAAAATTATTTTATCCCTATCGACAAAGACCCGTACTAACGTATATTATTTATTTGCGTTGTTTGTTTTTATTTGTGTACGTGTGTGAAACTTCAGAGCCAGCTTTTATTATAAAACATTATATTTAATATTTATGAAATTTAAAATTTTTTGTTTATATTATGGAATGGAGTATTGACCAATACCGCGGTTGTAGTGAAAGAGCTTTTTGATTATTAATCGGCTTATTGCTGAAACAGGTCGAAGATCACATTACTATATTATCACAATTGTTTTTTTTAGTTTAATTGTTAGTGACATTAGGTGAAGCTTTCGATGATAAAATTTTTGTGTACATTAATGAAATTTTTTAAAGACTGAAAGAAATAAAAATTGATATTTTGCAAAAGCTTCTCATTTTTTTTTAATTAAAGGAAATTGAAAAAAAAATATTAAGTTTATTGAGGTCATGGTTATTTGTACAAAACCATAGTTTTACTATGGTTTTACTTCTCTAAACACTTGCAAAGATGTTAAGGAAGTATTTTTTTTAGCAATGATGAAGTGTGTTACTCTCACGCTTAAAGCTTTAAAAAGTTCGAAGATTTAAAACAAAACCACCAAATTAATGTTAGTTGTGGTATTTTATTTAAAAGTAAAGATTCCTATTCAAAAGTTCACAATTTTGCAATTATTTTGATCGGGAGACTGTTTAAAGCTTTTTGGGAAGTTTAAATTGTTTAAAAACTGACAGTTGAAAATTAAACAAATTATAAATAAAATAAGTTGCTATCAATAAAAATTTGAAAAACAGGACCGCAATATGGCAGACACTTTGTAAAATGGGCATCGCAAAGAAATTAATTGAACTCATACAAGAAACGTATCGGAATGCTGGGAACTGAATTCAATACAAAGGCAAACAAAGTGAGACATACTACAACACTCGAGGAGTAAGGCAAGGTTTGCTTACTCTCACCAATGCTGTTCCTAATCGTATTAGACAGTGTAATGCGGAAACTAGATAACAAGTCCCCTAATGTCATTCAATGGGGGTTAACTGGTAAACTGTAAAAACTGTAAAAGTGGCATTTATTATTTTACTTTTAGAAAGGAAAAATTTGAAAAAAAAAAATTTGTTTCATTTGAAACGACATCTACTGGCCGATCTTTGGCAGGTCTAGTTTTAATTTTATGCTTATTCAAAGCACTGGGTTGTTGTGCTTAGAAATAAGCCCTGTAAAAAACATTTATTTAAAGTTTTGTTGACCTTAAGCCACTTTTAGTTTGAGAAAACTTGACATTTTTTTTCTTCTTTGAAGCCTTTTAGCGCAAATAGATTCATTTCAAACGTGGTTTTAGTTTTGTTTGAAAGGCTGGATTATTTTCTTTTAAATCCCGTACTAGGGTTTTTATAATATTGGTAGCTACCTCCTCTAGCGGATAAATTCAACACCCACATATACATCATTGTAACATCTAAAATAACTGTACATTATCAAAAAATATTACATTCAAATTTAGCATGAATCTAGACCTTTCTTAAATGGTACAGGCTACGAATATATGTTTTATAGAACAGAAACTAGCATATTTTATATATGAGTACAATATTGTAAGTGTGGAAAATTCTAAAATTTGCGTGTCCAATAACGGGACACTCGAAGGTAAAAAAGAAAAAAAAGAAACATGAGTCCTATTATTTTGAAGTGGGAACTCAAAAAAAATAAAAAAATCGAAATCTATGAGATGAATTTCGAAAAATGCAAAAAATCGGCTGTTTTATAATGGAATAATTGAACCCATGTATATATATATATATATATATATATATATATATATATATATATATATATATATATATATATAAATATATATATATATATCAAATAATATATCAAAAATATCCTTTAATGGCCAAATATGCAATAAAAACTTAACAATTATCTTGACTTCCATTTAAGCTTTGCACCCTTTATATTCATTCATGCATAATTTCTTTACCATCTGGTACCGACACATAGAGTAATAAGTTGTGACTTTTTATAAATAAACCAGTAACCGTACAATAAAGTTTATTCTTTTGCATATTTCATGATATCGTATATCTCATCAAACATATTTCGTATAAAGTTACCGTACACCCCAAATTCTATCGGGTAAAATCAGAATTTCCAAAAAATTTCTACGAATTAAACAAAAAAACGAAAAATAATTTTTCCAACTCACAATGTTGAGGTTTTTCCTTTTTATTTTTTTATTTTTGTTTTTGTCGAGATAAGATAACTTTTCTTACATTGCTTTTGTGTGCCTGTATGTTTGTTTTACGCTCTCTGAAAATATGTATATTCTAAAAGTTTCCAGCCCCTTTGGTATGAGTTGATATGCAGAAGAAGATTTCATCTTTTTTTTTCTTTTCAATCTTGAATTTTTTGTGCTCTCAAGATTTGTGTGGTTTTCGTAAATATTTTTCCTATTTTTAGGTTTCGATGTGCTTAGGACTGCGTATAAATGTGTGTTTGCGTTTTGTTGTTCCCCGAAATGATAAATTTACTTATGCTTTTGTACATATCTTTATATACATATGTACATAATTGATGGGTATACGGTCGTTTTTTTTACATTGGGTGAATTTGTCTTTCCAACTACTATAATATAGAGATAAGAAATAAATTGGTTTGATTGAAGGATTGAATGATTGTTTTGAAAATAAAAAAAAAATGTCGTTGTTGTGAATTTAAAAATTTGACTTGAGTATACACAAAGCTTTTAGTAAATAAAAAATAATAATATGTCAGAGCACCGCACCAACTCGTTCAAGTTGGAAAAAATTTATATAGTTTTCAACCAATAACGTCAAAAACATATTCGTGTATAAAAAAAAAAAATTTGTTCTGACCACACATTGACAGCTGTTTTTTGAGCATGTAGATTGGTTTGTGTAAAAATACAAAAAAACTACAAAAAAAATATTTCACATAGCTATCACCGCAGATTATTGTTACAGTATCCGCATTCATATGCTCATTCCATAAATACATCACGTAATTGCGCAACAACCATTTAAATAAAAGTAATTTCTCTCATTAATATGCATAGTATAATATACAGGGTGACCATTTAACGTTAGACGACCAAGTAACTGGAAAATTACAAACAATGCAAAAGGATACCTTGCAAATGTCTACTAGTTAAAATTGTACAAAGTCTCTTGTCAAAAATGATTCCTTTGGGACCACAATTCCAAAGATTTTCGTAACCACTTAGAATGTTTTGAAATGTTGTCTCATCGTTGTATATATTAAGTCATGTCTATTTTCTTTGCTTTTTAGGTATCCTTTTTGGTCATTGAGATTTATTCTTGTTTTTTAACAAGGGCTAAAAGCATTTTTTAAGGGAGGATAAAGTATGATTAAAAATATGACACAGCTCGTTAAAGCAGTACAACCGGAAATTGGTTTTCTTATCTGATTTCTAAGAGCTTAATTTTCAAAATTTAGTAAGGTTTAACGTTAAATTGAAAGTTTCTGTCGCCTAGAGCTCCAAATTTGCACATAGTACAGCCTATTGACGTCGCTAGATGTCGCTACAGGTAACGTTTTAAAATAATCAAAAAATTTTTATGTATAATCGCCTAAATGTCATATATTTATATACAATTTTACCGATTGTCTATCGACCCGACATCTGGAGCATCAATGGGTAAACTATTTTTTTCTTATGCAGCTCCCTAAAGATCTTCATCCTTCTGTGATCACTATATTTTAATCTGGTAACATTGCTGACAGAATATTTAATATTCTATAGAAAAATATTGGCACGTTTCTGGCATGTCGGTCATTTGAAATAATAAAAAATCATCGAAATACACTCACGCACATTATCTTCTTCTATAATTTGTAGTTAAGAAATCCCTAGACTAGTGCGATTTAAAAAAAAACGGTTTCTCTATACCTAACGGTTTTAAAATTTCCAAAGAATTGTTTCCAGAATTATAAAATTAATTTAAACATAAAATGATTCAATAAGCCAAGGCATCATTGCCAAGGTGCCTATTATTTGCGCCACACTTTGCAACCCATAAAAGCAACGACAGGGGAAAATGCACCTACGATAGCATCATTTTAGAAAAGCTACATCAGAAATCATAAATCTCTAGCGCTTTATTTTTAAAAAGAGTTCCGGGAACATTTTTTCGATCTTTCTCAATAATCAATAATTAAATCTATTCGGGTTTGGGCTCAGGTTTTCTATTTTTCGCTTCAGAACTTTAACCATTACTGCGCATCTAAAAATTCGTAAAAATTTAAGTTTTAGTTTTTAGTTCATTCAGACTTGTTTAAAAGCTACATCACAAATAGTATGCTTTCGAAACGACTTCCATCCAAAATTCCTTACTTAATTCGACACCAAAAAGGATCCATCTCATTTCTTAAATAATTGTACGATGCATTCCTTCGGCGATTTCATTTTGTTCTAGTGTCTATGGAACTGTGTGTACTTATTTTGAACTTTGTATTAGTATAATAGCCGATTTACATTCAACAAATATTTCATCTTGTAAAAAACTGAGACACTAGATTGAAAAATTATTCAAGCCAAACCGAGAAAAAATTTCTTCTTGTAAAAATAAAAAGATGGAACCCGAGATCCAAACCCAAAAACTGTTATAAAAAAGATGATCTTGATTTTTACAAGATGAAAAGTTTTATCTTTTTATAACAAAACATATAACATGATGACAATACATGTATACAATTAGTTTAATATACTATATTTTTGTTACTCACACAAATAAAAACTAAATGTTATTACAATTATTCTTTTTATATCAATTTTACTAAATTGACTTCAAGATCAACTTCTTCAAAATTTGTTGAATGTAAATCGGCTATAAATGATAGCTAATAGCTGATTTACAGTCAAAGGATTTTTTACTTTGTAAAAAAAACGAGACACAAGATTGAAAAATTATGCAAGCGAAACAGAGAAAAAATGTCTTGTAAAAATAAAAGACGAAACCCGAGACCCAAACCCACAAAACTGTTATAAAAATATGATCTTGATTTTTACAGGATGAAAAGTTTTTTTGTAGCAAAAAAATATAAAAAGAGTACAATACATCTATAAAATTAGATTAATATACATAGGTACTATGTTTTGGTACTCATACATTTTATTGCAATTTTTGATTTTATTTCAATTTTACAAATTTAATTTCAAGATCAACTTCTTCTTTAAAATTCGTTGAATGTAAATCTGTTATAAATCAACTTTAGAATAAATATGAAGGAACAATATCAGATGGCGACCCAAAGTACCACCCGGGTTTTTGTCATGTGCTCTATCTTTAAATGGAGGAGTTATCAACAACCGATACACTCGCTGTCACTATTGATTGAACAATTTTTAAGTAAGCCAATAGGACAGCTTTAGACCGTAAAAACAGCAATTTAAAATGATTTAGGTGTGGGTAGATCATTAGTGAAGAGATTGATACAAATTGGAGTAAAATTGAAGAAATCTAGGAGATTTTTGCAAAACTGATTCAGTGCAAATCTGAATCAAATACTTTCTTAAGCTTGTCAAGCCCGGTAAACTTGTTCATGTTTGACCTAAAGCAACATTCTCATCAAGTAAGATTAGTTGGTGTTGAGCAGAATGAACCAATCGATAAAAAAACGGCTGGTTACCTAGAATCTATAAAACTTTCTACGTGGCATCTTATTCTAGTGGGTATGGTTCATTCAATTAGTTTTATAGAACTGGATGGAGGTTGATCGGCTTATAACTGGACATATCTAAAGGTGGCTTTTTAGATTTAGTGATTGAGATAACTTTATCATGATTAAAGGAAGCTTGGTTTACTCTTGGTTGATGGGTTTGGATGGAATTTTAAACTCCACTTTTTAAAGAATCCATCATTCAACAAGTGTTCAATAAAAGCCTTTTAACACTGTTTATGTTGTAAATCATCATAAATCTATAGTAATTGCATCTAGAACATTACGATTTTTTAATTCCTCAATAATATCCTTGAAATATCCTTTGGGATCTGCTGAAATTCCTCAACTTTTATCTTGAGTTTGGCAAAAACGTTTCTTAGTGTTGATCCTGGTTTATGTTGCGGTACAGTTCTGGAGGCTTTTGTACTGGTTTTGTATTGTTGCATTCAAAAGTTATGAGAGGAAGCTAGTGCTGGTACATTAGTAAGTCTAGCTGCAACCACCGTCTCTTTTCGGTGCTTTATTCTGGTGCTTTTAAACGTTGGTGTGCACAAAATCTCTTGTAGTTTGACACATGATCTTCGTTGCATTTCAAGCATTTCGTAAGCAGTTCCCTTCTTGGTTGTCATCTTGCATCTCGTTGTGCAGTTGAAGTATGATGCTGCATGTCCATATTGCTGGCAGTTGAACCACGGAGTAAACTTTTTCAGTACCGGTGAACTTTGATTCCATGCAACTATTCAGTAATATAGTAATCCACACTTTTCCTGGAGCTTCTTGATCATTCTCTTTCCTCTCGAAAATTGTTATTGGTGTTCTTTGTATTTAACATTTAATCGCACCCATCCAGTGCGATTTAATATTTTGACCGTAAAATTGCTAGCTCCAGTAAAGCTCTCGCTTTTTGACTCTAGTTCCTCCATTTTACAGTATTAGGTTTATTTTAATTTCCGCGGTCAAAGCACACTTTAGTTTTCTTTTCTGGATTACAGACCAATTGACGTCACCCACATAGTTAACTCTTATACCGTAGTTTTTGCCTTATTCTGACACATTAAATCTATTTGAGACTCTTTCTGCAGAAACCACGAGTTTTGACACTTTAAGCCTATATTTTAAGGTAAGGCATTCTCATCTTTGGAACTCAAACACGTTTACTTAAATAAGATATAGATTTAAATAAAACTTGTGTCCATGCAGTTTGACTTCAATCATAGAATGCCGGATATAACAATTTATTTCTGTTTGTTTTTGTTTAGTATTGCCTCACTAACAAATTATATAATAAATTGAATTTATTTACTAATGACATCTACATGTCAACATTTTAATAATTAATATTAAATCTCCCTAAAAACATTGTATGCAGAATACGTCTAACTACTAAATAAAATACTGTCTTCAGGTGCTTTTCTTTTTTAAATTATCCATGTCAAGTGATTTAGTCCTTTAAGCCTTTTTTAACTTAAAATGAAAATTGCATTAGCAATTTGCTATGAAAATATTTTTAAAAGCAAACAAAAAATTTCATCATCTTCTCTAAAATGAACATCTTGAAAAAATAAATTCTTCTGTTAAAAGCTTCTGTTGATAAATCAGGACACATAGTAATAAAATGTGTAAACAGAAATGATGATATTAAAATTATTCGTTTCGTCGTTTTGCGTCCATCTTTGTTCGAGACTAAAGTTTGTTGATATGAAAATAACGAAAATCCTTTTTGATATTATGATGGAGGAGTGACAAAAAATGTAATGCATTTTGAACAACAGCATGATAGTGGAAGAATTTAATAATTCTTAGACAAAATGAAAATATAGAAAACTCTGAGTGGAAAGATGTTGTTCGACCTTTTTTTTTTTTGATAACAAGAATTGTTCTAGATAAAGAAATGTAACTTTCGTATTGTGTCGAAAAGCTGTTATCATTTAATTTTCATATTTACCCAGGAAGTTAAGTTTAGTAGTTTTTGTTTTTCTTTTGGATGTTACAAAAGTAAACGAGATGGAAACAGCAACAATAAACTATCAACAGAAAGTATCTTACGGTGTATTATCTATGTACATAGGTACAGTGCTTCGTATATGGTATACACATTAGACGGAAGTTTTTGTTTATGTCGTAGTTGTTGTTGTTGTTGCTGTTTTGTACTGAAGTGCAAGCTAATTTTATTTTTGTAAGTGTAATAAATCACTCTAAACACTTGACACTTTGTGTACGTGTACGATAGTTGTTTTTTCCCCCGTTCCATATATATGAAGTCGTAATATTAAGACAAGATTCATGGGTTGGTAAATTTTAGAGTTAGTTAGTTAATTGGATTAGGTCACTGAATATGATGAAATGTGGAACATAAACATTTTATAGTTCATAAAATTTAAAAATTTTATAAAGTTTAAAAATAAAAATCCGGCAAATTAGTTTTTTGTCACCAAAAACTTTCAAAGATTTATAGCGAAAAATAGTGCTAGACGAATGATGACATTATATCATCTGTAAAAAGTAGTTAAATAGTTTTGGGGAAAGACTGCTGAACTTAAATAGTGGACAGATTCATATTTACCTACTTGTTTGTAAACAAGAGTCAATTTTTAATTTGGAAACTTCAAATTTGACCCATATTTCAACGGAAATGACCACCCCATTTAAAGCTATTAAATTTACATTCTAAGAACTTCTAAATTTCAAAGTTTTCATCCAAGCCACAGTTAAACCCATATTTTAATTTTACGCCAATTTTGCCATCAGTTAGGTGATGGTCTTGATTTGAAGTCAAAATTGAATTACTTCGCGTCAATGTTAGCATGACAATAATGCTAGGATGACTACTGTAATGGAAAAATAATATTTGTAGACGAGCGGCTTCTTGCGAGTATAATTGTTCTTTGGTCCCAGAGTAGACAATTTTTAATTGTTAATATGTCAGTTCATCGCTGGCCGAATGGTTTAAATTTATTGTTGAATTTTGGTAATTGATATTCGTGAGTTGCTTTGATTATTTTTGCCTCTTCTTCTTTTATTTTTCGGTGGAAGCTATTGTGCTTGAATTAGACAAAGTAGTGGTGTATGAACCGTAAATTTATGGCTATAGATATAACTATACAATTTCTTTATACAAGCAATTTTATCCAAAGACGCCTTGTCTGTCGTGGCGTAACTTGGCTAATTTTTGAAGATTCGTAAATATTAAGAATTCTATGCTGGTATAGATCGTCCATTTGAAAAACAATTTTTTTAATTTATCAAATGATTGTTATGAGTGGTACTCTAAACCCACGTAGGATCTTTTTCTAGAAACAAAAAATATAAGAATAATTAAAAAGCCCCAAAAATACTGGAAGTTGATTTTTGTTTTGAGAAGCTAGATGGTAACTGATCGCTGTTATTTTTCGGTTTGTATATGGCTTAATCTTCTAGAGTCGAGGCTAAAATCTAAGAAATTTACTAAAGAGATAAAAATTTGACAATTATCAAGATCCATTAGTATTTGACAGCCAGTCTTACCTTTTCTTTATTCGATCGATGGCCTTTATTTTATTGTCCTTTACTGAAGCGAGAACATATTATCTTCTTTCGTCTAAGATTGATGACGTAATCCTGTTTGGGGAATGTTTTTGCTTCAGTTGTTCCAAATTTAATATCACACGGCAATCAAAATTCTCTGTTAAATACGACCATTGCTGTTGCGTTTCCTATAGTGTACTGTAGGTGCGATGGTGCCATCCTTGAATGTTGCTTCAATGATACTCTAAATCTCCATTGCTAGATGTTCACAAATGTGTCAGCAACTTTCCAAACTTCTTAATTCATGGTCGCTTTTACCCATTTATTTTTAACATATTTGGTTGCAATTTTTTACACCAAGTATTTTATTTTTTTTTATTTATTATATTTTGTTGTAAACTATTGGGGTAGACTCAATTTCTAGCGGGCTCCACTATAGTTTTTGAATTCTTGGAACGTTTTTCCATTTTCCATACTTCAGTCAGTAAAGACTGATTGTTGAAATAAGATCCAAATTCTCTACAGCTACCCCTTTTTTTTTTGACAAACAAATTTAAATTTCCGTTTCAGTTCTGTTCTGTTCTACTAAAAATCTGCAATGCTTCTTTCTATTTATTTTTTGCACTATTGAGTTTTATACCTCATGCAATATTAGCGCTCGTACTTAGAATTTAATTGAAATTGGAAATCTGGAAATGAAATTGGAACTGAAGTTGTTCCATCTCATTATCACAAGTTTGTGATCAAATGCCAATTAATTTTTCAAGTAAAATTGAAAATGCCTTGACAAATAGATAAATCTGTTATTAACTTTTATGAAATGGCGGTGTTGCGATTCTTGTTGTTGGTCCATCGTTATTGCAAATTAAACCAAACTGATCAAATAACTGAATTATTTGAGACTGAAAATTTGAGTTATGAATATTATAGTGTCCAGAGAAGAAATGCTTAGTAGAATCAGTTTCTGAAGCAGGGAGTCCAAACTCTCGGCAATCAATTTATCTGTGTCTCGTTATGAGGATACACTTAGCTTGGTTTTGACCAGCATCAGATTCACATCGCAAAACATTCAGGGAATCTTCCTGATTCAAAAAGGTCTCCATAGCCTTAAATATATTCCGCACAGCTATTTTCACACCTGTAAACAATGATTACTTCGTTGCAACTCCGTCAAAATATTTTTGAAAACATTACCTGAATCGTTGACAACAGACCCATTCACCGAAACAACTAATTGATCAAGTTATTCACAGGAAATCAATATTTGTAAATTGATAAAATCAACAATTTTGGCATTTTGAAAATATTCGTGAATATTTTGACTGCAGCAACTTCGATTGGCGTACAATTGGTAGTTTATATAACTTCGTATTCGATACCTTGTAGAATACCTATACCTTATCTATTCTAATGTATAATAATGTAACCGTACAAATGAAATTGCTCTTCTGGCCTTAGCCAGGTTTCTGAGTGGCAAAATATATAAATTTTCTGCTCACTTAGAGCTATTCAAATTCATTCTTCCTGGGGACTACGCTACATTTTCGTTTTCATCAAAAGCTTGACAGTACTAGTGGCAATAGTTTTGCTTGTGGACAATTTAACTTGTGGATTAAGATTAAAATTGTCACATATTTGTTCCACAAATGAATTAAAATATAAAATTTTCAACCAAAGATCCACCCTTATTTCTAGCAGTACTTTCTTAGAAACTTCGGACTGATCCTCTGTTACAATTTTCTCAATATCTGCAAAAGTTTTAATCATTCACAGAAAAAACATTTTTTGTTCTAATAAAAATTTTCTTTTGATTATTAGCAATCAAGTCGATTTGACCTCAGATTTCATCTCATGTTTCGAGAATAAGTCTGTAAATAGGTAATAGGAAGTAGTTGCAGGGTTAAATGCCTCTGCATGAGATAATATATCGTATTCCTGTTTTTAACTATACTTTCCTTTCTTGTAATGTCTTAAAAGCACCACAATTTCGAATCTCAGTATGTTCTTCACTGCAGTAGATGCACACTCCTGTACTTTGAGGGCATTTTGTTACTATTTTACATTTAATACAGAGGTTTTGGTAATATTTAGAAACGTGGTTGAACTTAACACATTTTTCACAAGCCACTAAAGAAGAATTAAATACTCTTAAGGGTATCAGCCATTTGTCAATTTTCAGACGCAGAACTGTACCAAAAAAAAGTTGAAACAACCGAGACACTTCTATATTAGACACTCTATATTATTAGTATTTTTAGATTTTTTATAAAATGGAATGATTTGAATAATAACGGACGAGTATCTTCTGAGTGTTATAAAAAACGTGTAGGAGTATCGATAATACGACTTATAAAACATTACTGTCAAATTTACTGTTGATCATATTGATAACATCATAATTTAATATGGTAATAATTTTACTAAAACCAGATAATCAAAAAATCATAAATTTCATGGCAACCAGATATTCAAATAAATTATACCCGTTAACCGATTTTTGAAACCAAAAGATTTTCAAGGTTATAGACAAAAATTCAAATAAATAAATAAAAAAAAATGTTTGAATGTGTCGTTAAATTATTAAAACTAACACAAACATATCTACGCCAGCAACGAACTCACATCCTATACAACCATAGCTCAAAACGCAACCGCTATACCACGAATACTTATCATACAACCAAAACCAGACTACAAGTAAGTTTTGTTTGGTGTATTTGTGCATGTAAACGTGTTTCAGGTACAATTTCGTATCAACGTTTGTGTGCAAGTACAATGCGTGATTTACAGTTAAAACCGAAACAAACATTGGACACAAAATAAAAAATTTTGTTCGTTTTTTGTTTGGCGTAATGGATAGGTAGTTCGTTCAAATAATTAAATGCAATCGGTCATGGTTAATATTGCGAAAAAATGTGGTGAGTGAAATGTGGTGGTGAACTTTAAATGAAAAATGTGCAAAGAACTGACTTTGAATTATTGATGTGATTTTGGTGATAATGAATCTCGTATGATATTTGCAAAATATGAAGTTGGATTATTCGATTAAAAAATGGTGGATCGGTGGTACATTATACAGATAAAAAATTTTGTGTGTTTTTTTTAGATCACTACAAAATGAAGTTCGTATGTATTTTAAGGTTCGTGAAATTAATATTTTTGATTGTACGTACTATATTTGATTTTAGGTGAAACTTTTTCTCGAGGTTGCTAAAATCTTTTTTTTTTACGTGAAGTCTGAGTGTATTGAGTTATTATACAATGCAACACATAATTCTATTGAATTAAGGAATTTGAGTTTATTTGTATTATTCGGATGACGATGCATATTCTAATTTAAAGTTAAGTTTGGCTAAATACTCTCAGAACTATTTTTTTTTTATTAAATGAAAGCTAGCAATGATGGCCAATGCTGCTACCCCGTTTGTTGTGGCTTTGGCTGCATTTAATGTTCGTCACGCAAAGGCAATTGGTCTTTCTACCTTGTCTTAGACCTGTTATAAAACTGAACGTAATTAGTGGCCCGATGCGTCTATGGTCAATATAAATAGCTTCGTAAAGTCTGAGTATGCAAATGTTCGGTCTCTTGCTAAAATCTTCTTCAGAGTCTCGAAAGTTTAGGTCATTCTAAGATTTTCTGGACCTTATCAGGATTTGGTTTTACACCATCCTAAGTTATTAAGTGGCCCAAAAACTCAGTTTCTCTTTTGCAAAACTCTACATGGCGTTGTTCAAATCCCGTTGGAACGTGGTGGAGTCGTTTTTGAGTCTAAAAGGCACGCTTTGAAAACTCTTTGTCTGTTGAACATGCCGTTTTTCCATGGTTTTTTTCCATCGGTATTTGATGGAAACCCGATTTAGGGTCTAGTTTTTAAAAATGTTTTGAGTTCACAAAATTATCTAGAATTTCTTCGATTTGCAGGATGGGGAACTTATCGTTTACTGTCTTTTAGTGTAATTTGTGAAAATCTATTACTAGCTAGGTTTTTCGTTTTCCTGGAGCATTATGTCTCCTGATTTTCAACAAAGTGTAATTATACCTGTTTTCTCGTGTTTATTCAAATGTTATGTCCTTATGAGCTGGCTAATGGCTATTTTTCCGATACTGAAATACTGAAATCGGTTTTAAGGTAGTTATTTAAGGTAGTTATTTATTTAATTCTTTTCCAGTAAGGTATTTCTTAATTCTCGGTACCCTCGTGTTACCCATTTGCTATGTTTTTTCAAGTATTTAAAGTTACTTTATGGTAATAAAAATATTTTGCCGTTAATTATGGCCATGGATTTTGTTTGTTTGTTTGTTTGTTTATTTCTATGCAATCTGTTTTGGGGCCGAAGCTCACTCAACTCTTTCGCGGTTAATTAACGTCCTACTTTACGCCATTACTAGCCAAATCGAGGACGCGCGAATACAGGTTCGCGTTTCAAATATCCATCTGCACATTGCATTGCTCCAGCCAGCCTGTACTGGCATGGACGATGGTTCGGCCCATGAATTCTGCACTCCAACGGGGGGTCATAGTTGTGTTCATCGTCATCACCGATCGTAATCAAGTGATGAAAAATCCCTTTTGCAACCCTCCCCCGTTGGGATTCGAACCCGGTACCTCCCGTCCCAAATACCGCAGCTTTAACCACTGCGCCAATTGCTCGGTATGGCCATGGATTGAGATCCTAAAATCTCATCGAAAAATTTTAATTCAAAATATGTTTGGGCTGGTAAATTAGAGCCTAGGAAAATACCTTTGATTGTTTTGGGTGACTGGTTATAGCCAAAATAATTTTTTCTATTCTCTCTGGGTTTGGTTTTACCCTTTCTCGGGTAATTATATGTCCAAGAAATTCTGTCTTTTTTTTCAGTTATTTCTATTTGTCGAGCTGAACTTTCAAATTAAAATACAACAGTCGTTTAAGTACTTCACGAAGGTTTGCTTTATGATTTTTTAGATCAAAGCTAATACTAGCAATATCATCAAGATATACGTAGCAAATTTTCCCGATTAATCCGTGTAGGACATTATTCATAACTCGTTGAAAAAATGCCGAACCCGAATAATATTCGCGCAAATTCAAAAAGCCCTTTTTTATTTGGTTTAATGACTTTAAAATTATTTATTTCAAAGTTTAATTTTAATAAGTTTTTTGGCGAATCTGGATCATTCGTTAAAATTGTACAGTATAGATTAAAAGTTTTCGGATTTGTATAATAATGATCTTCAGGCTGTTGAAATTCATGGCTCAAGGGAATGACAAACTTAAAGAATTAAGCTTTTCCAATTAAGGCTGCTCAAAAAATTAAAATAAATTTATTTCAGTTCGTTAAAATCAAAGAACCAGAAACTATAGAAGACATTACTATTCTGCAAGAATTGCGTTACTTAGAAAAAGAGCCCGTATCCTCGTACCCGTAGAAAAACCATCGGAAGTGAGCTTATTGTTATACTTAGGACCATCACTGGTTTAAAGATTTTGGGAGAATTACTGGTTAATGTATGGCTCATTTCATCTAGTTCCCTCGATTACTTATTCCTCAATCATTGTAATTTTGTATATTGGAATTTTGATTTTGGGATCTTATAAAATACTACTCTAAAATTACGAAGCCGCATTTACTAAATTCTTAAAAAAGGTGCAATAAGTAATATTAAGGATTCGGATTACTTAAAATTATTTGAAAAGATGAAAAACATAAAAACTAAGGACCAAATATCATCTTACTCAGATTTATATGTGCTGGTCATGTACTAACAAGGGAAGCATCAGAATATTCGTTAGGAGCCGTGCTTTCAAAAATTCAAGGTAAAATAGAAAGAACTTCTTTTGGGCTATACAAGCAGTACGTTTATGGGAGTAAATTCACTAAAAGCTCAGAGATAAATTTTAAAATCTTAAGGTGGCGTTGGGAAATAAAGAATTACATGACTACGATGTTATATGTAGAGAAGGTAAGGCTGATGATTTAGATAATGCTCTAAGCAGGTTCCAAACAGAAGAAATTAAAACAACAAAGAAAATAAACTTTCACCTTGCTGAAACAAATTGAACATACCAAAAATTACTCAATTCCAAATTAAGCTTTAATTGACTCAGAAAGAGTTCACTCAACCAAATCATCGAATGATTCGAAATACTGAATTTCATTGTTTTTAATTGAATGACCTATAAGGTCACGATCTTATATATATATATATATATATATATATATATATATATATATATATATATATATATATATATATATATACATACATTTAACATTTTACCTGTTTCGTGCTGAAATAAATTATAACATAAAAAAACCGGAAACCCATTTCATCCAATTTTCACACTATAAAAATAACAACGTAACTACCTAACTATCCCATCCAATTATTTAAATCCATTTCTAAACGCTTTTGTCCATTTAAATTAGAATTTTTATTTTGCATAATATATTTTCACTCTCTATACATATATACCCATTTTGATAATGATTTCCCATGACTTTTCCACTCCTTTCAATTTAATTTGATCCAATTTAATAATTTCTCACCTACATATTGTTGTAACGCGCCACCATGTATCTAACGAAACAAACGATTTTCCACCGTTTTTTATTTTCTTTATTTTCTTCCGTTCGTTTTCCTTTTTATTTTTCCGTCCCGACAAATTATTTTTTTTTTAATTTTCCCAAACAAAAACATAATATCGGAATGAAAAGAAATTAAATAAATTACTTATACAACAAAAACGATGACGACTTGAAAGCTCTTGAACAAAAAAACAAAAAAAATAAAAATGAAAAACTTTTCTTATTTTTGGAAAAAAGTGTAATATGATAAAATGAAAATTAAGTAAATTCATTGGGGAAATAAAAATAAATTTAATTGAAAATTACATAAATATTTTCGGCAGTAGATGGGGTGCGAATAAACGGGGAGACACTTTAAATAAACTGGTCCTCGAAATTTAGCTAATTATGCTTAGTATAGTTCGGCGGTATAGTCGTTCATTTTCCATTAAACTTTCCAGTACATCGAAAAAAATAAATGTCTCAAAAGCACGATACAAGTAATAATTTGTTTAATTTAATTAAAAAAAAATTAAAAAAATTATTTTTATTCGTACAATAGAATAGGAAAATTTTAGCTTTTCATTTTCGTCATTTAAATATAAAAAAAAATTCTTGTTCTTTTTTATTAATTAATTGGAGTTGTGGAATTTAAGGTGTGAAACTTTTTTTTTCCAAGTCCCATGGAATGTACACAACAAAACATGCAAACAAAACAAAAAAAAAAGTTTTCAAAAGTTGGAAAATTTATCGGAAAATTTTTTATAATATGGTAATTTTACATTTCTATTGGACCAATTTACATAATAACTAGAATAATATTTTGGCGTACGATCTGACAAAATAAATTTTTATGTCATAAGATTGCACAGAATTTTCGTTATCATTTTCGTCTGGAAATATATCATATACTTGAATAAAATGAAAATGTATACAGATTCGTAATCTATCAGGTTTATTGTTTTCTGGATATCTCAAACTGCCAGTCTTAAATATCTCTCTGGATATAAAAATAACTTTTTACAACGTTACGTCTTCATCATTTACGAAGATAATTTTTTTTTTTTGAAAGCTTTGATACATAAATTTTCAATTTTACTTCTTGGAACGTTTTTCTTAATGTTATGTGGCAACCAAAAAAAATGTAAAGTAAGATAAAAGCTTTAAATCTCTGTCGCTGTGTAATCGGTTTATAATTTATTGAAAGTATAAAGCTCGTTCACGTTTTCAATACCACCGTAGTTAGCTAAATCTTTCGACGGACCAAAGGTCTTCTTCCGAATTTCAATAGATCTAGGTCTGAAGGTATGGTGCAGTCTGGCTGCTCATGAAACGAAATAACGTGAACCGTATTTATTGCTTATTTGTTGTGTCTTAAAATTTGCGTAGCGGTACTTTTTATTGTAATCCTTTACTTGTAACAAAACTGGGCGTAGACCCAACATTTATAAATTTCTTTCTATTCTGTGAATACAAGTTTTCCAAAGTACTTGCTGTTTAATTTCCCTTTTCCTTTGCAGGTTCTAATCGATCTGGATTGCATAATATCTGGCTTTGTTTATGCATTTGTTATAGAGCATAGAAGGAGTCCATCGTGCTAGACTGAGTGATTTTCTCAAGCATGTTTAGTGGGCTTGTTCATGTTTGGCGTTATGGGAAACATGCTCATCAGGTCAAGCAAGTTGACGTTGATTTGATTGGCCTGAATGGAAGACAAAATGGTGATCTTAGGATATGGAAATGCTTTGCGTGGGAGGGTGTTCTAGTGGGAGTGGTTAAAGGATTTTTCTAGGAAATTGAGCCTATTATTATGCCAATAGCTGAACACATTTGAAAAGAATTTTGTGTTTATGGAATGGGTTAGATTGGGCGTGTTTTCATGCTGGAAACGGGATAGATTTCTTGAGCGGGAACCGAAGGTGTTATTGTTGAATTGGTGCATGGTACAGGTCAATTGTGGATTCTATGTTGGTGGTTTTTGGAGGGAATTGACGTTATAGTTGAATGTTTTTTGCTGGGAGAAAGATGTGTTGGTTCGTCGGAGTGATTTGGTGGGATGATGTTGTTTGATGTTATTAAAAATGGCTCAATTGCAGGACTTTGCAAGTTTTCAGGTGTGGTTTGGAGGAAGTGTTATCGATGGAGGAAGTGTTACCGATGCGATTTTAATCTTGTCTAGGCCATGTTTTCGCGAGCCTTTGTTTGATGGGCCGAAATAACGTTTTTGGAATCCATTTTTTAGGAATTGTGTCCAGTACCTTCAGAGGTACTGGTTACTATTTTGCTTGCCAATCATCATATAATCGAGATAATGGATTGAGTTCGACGAAGGTGTTTCCTGGTGTTAAACTGATCTGTTTTGGATGTGTTGCTGGTGGCATTTTTGGAGCCACCTTTAACTGTCTGATCTGTTGGGAATCGGTGGATGGGTGTTTCGGTAGCTTTACTGTGCTTTATAAATAAATTACCAGAAGCATTGCTTTTAGATGATATCCTTTCTTACAAACCGGTGTGGTGCTGCGATTTTCTTCTGCCGTGTTTTTTTGGCACATTTGTAACTTAATTTGGCTATGGTCAATCCACGTGGGCTAAACTATTTTCCCTGTATTGTTAGTTTCAAGTCATTTAAAAGGTTCACTCTAAAAACTATAGATCTGAATGTAGTTTGTTTTAGAGGTAACGTTATCAAAGTGACAAAAATGTGTTTGTACATGCATACTTCTCGAAACCAAGTCACAAAGACAACTTGTTCTTAGACTATTTGCAAACAGTTACTAGTCCAGAGGACATTTGCAGCCTTGAGCATCTATTCAACTTTTCAATATTTTTTTTTTCTTTGGATTACAGTACTTTTCTTTAGGTTTTGTGGACACTCTGCTAATAGTTTGGCTGTCGTTGAATTTTTCTGCACTTCAAATTAACGTCTTTTTAGTGTAAATTTTGATGTGAATGTAGCTCAGACCTTGGTAGCCCTCTACTCTATTCTTGTTACGGCCGAAAATGTTACTGAGTTTTTTTTATCAGCATCTGTTGAGTCAAAGAAACAACTGTCGCCCAAGAAGGTACTATTAAAGGTTAACACAGGTAACCCTTTCATCAGTAAAGGACCATAATTAAATGACCAGCAACGACGAGGTACCTTAGGCTATGGAATCTCTGGTAGGAGAAACAAAAGTTTTAAAAAAATTGTTAAAAGGTGTTAAAAGGTGTTTGTTGGATGGGTGGCCGATTCATATAGTTCGCAGAAATTAAGTCCCTTATAAAATCCTTATGTGATTTGGTTCGCAGTGCTACCATTAGTCGTAGCTAAATGAATGTTTGAAATTCTCTCGTGCTTGTGGTAAATCTCTCATTAGTTGATTTTTGAACCAAATTTGTACAGTTAAATATTCAGTAGGTTTGACGCCATTTGGAGGATACCGTCAACTATGCTGCGTGCAAATACTTCGTGTGGGTCTAATCGATAATCAGTTTCACGACGACATGATGGCTATAAACAGTATGAGAAAATTCTGATGATATTCAATATTGGCATGCTTAATCCTGCTATCCACTCGGAGAATTCCATGATCATATATGAATGGATTTAACGCTACCAATTTGCTGTTGTTCGGAATCACTTTTTTATTAATGAAACCCGAGAAAGGTGTCGGTTGGTCGGTGATATTTCTTAACTGTCAGGATTTTTGATTCTTATTTACTGGATTTGTTAAGGTTGTTGGCAAAATGGTACAATAATACGAAGTAATTTTTGAAAATTTAAAATTTACGAGCTTCTTATGTTCCATAATATAAATACAGATAGTACTACCGTCATAAGAAAAAGACAGTTTGCCCGTTGATGTTTCAGATGTCGGGTCGATAGAATATCGTCAACATTTAGTATAAATATATGAAATTTAGGCGATTATACATATACAATTATTTTGATTATTTTAAAAGGTTACCAGTAGCGACATCTAGCACGTCAATGGGCTAACATACCATGGGAGTACTATGTGTATTTATATTATGTATGTTCTTAACTTAGCCAAGCTTGTGAATGCTGCTGAATACAAATGGATTAAAAATTTTGAAAGCCTTTGATAATATCTGACGTTTGGTTTTGGTAATTTCTGGATTCACTACAACCTTGAACTGAAAGTAGTTGGCAGAGATCCCTGAAATCTCGATCGGTGACAATTCTTGGTTGCGTTTTTTGGTATCACCGCCACCAATAATACATAGTTCCTGGTCCATTTTCGTAAATAAAATCCTGTAGTCCTTAGTATCTCCATAAGTTGCTGCTGGATCATACTGGCATCTCCTTTATTATTTGCTCTAGACATCAGATCGTCCATATACAGATCTTGTTTGACAATTTTCGCCATTTTAGGAAATCTTTTCGCATTATGGTCGGCAATTGTTGCTAACTATTCCGTAGATAACGGTCAACAATCGGTAATCTTTAATGTGTAATTCTGGGGATTCACGCCAAATAATACGCTGGAAGTTTGTATCTTCCGCAATTAATCGAATATGGCGTTACATTTTCTCTATTTTACTCGTAAACATAATACCATGTTTTCGAAACCGAACTAAAATGGCACAGAGACTATCTTGGATAGTTGTTCCCACAGTTAGGATATTGTTGATTGATACTTTGGTCGATGAATCAGCCGAGGTTTTAAATACCACTCTCAACTTGGTAGTAGCATAAAATATGGCATATATAGAACGATGCAGTTGGACCGATGATTGGAGTGGTTGGGAATGAGTATTCCATATGCGTATTCCATGAGTGAAAACCCTTTTTGAAGTAAAGGACAGTGATGAAGTAATCACATACCACGATATACAGGCTCTGGAAGCTTTGGAAGGAGCAACAAAAGTATTTCGTCAAGTAAAAAAAAACTAAAAGCTTCTTATGAGGTCCAAATAGCAAAAAAAGTCATATTGAAAAGGGAAATAAGAGAAATAAGCATTTAAATTGATCAAAAGCCTCGAATATAGTCCCTATATTCTAAAATATAGAAGAGAAACCATATTTCTAAACTGAGTAGGAACTGCGGAGAACAACAAAGTATCCGAAATGCACGTTTAGTAATATTTAACATCGTGGTGCACGTTTAGTAATATTTAACATCGTTGAACGATGAAACTTAATCATTGGCCGCGGAATCACAGCAACATCAATTAGGCCCATTTGATGGCTAATTATTATACTTTACCACATCTATAGTTCAATTACCATGGATTTATATCTAAAAGATCAACTGCAACTAATCTGGTGGACTTTACCACCAGATTAGTTGCAGTTGATAACAAATGACTTTGTAAAGGGTTTTGGCTCTTTTGATCAAAAATAAGTATTAGTGAAACTCGACAATTTTAAGTTCTCTATAGATGCTTTAACTAATATTCCTTGCAAAGTTCTCATACTCTAGAACTTTTTCAACCTCTGTCAAGTCAACCTTGAAAAGTCAACCTTGAATTTTACTAACCCCATTATTCATAAAAAATCCTATTATTTTATTGTTATATTCTTGGCTTCACATAATAAATCTTGATTTTAGAATAACTAGAAAATATTATCTGAAACTGACAGTTACAAAAATTAAAATAGATATCGGGTCTACCTTAAAAACCAAAAGCAAAAGTGGCCAACAAAAAATTAATGAAATTGGTATACGTGCAATGATAAAATTGGGGCCACATTTATATGCATAAAAAAATCTCAAAATTCCGATGATGACAAAACCAGATAAATTTTAGGTAATTGAATTTCATCACACCTAAACTTACATCACTATATTGTATTTGTATACAGTACAACGTTATTCAGCGCTACTGTTAAAGTTATTAGTTAGTTGATGCTCTATTAAAATGAAATGATGTTCACTTTGTACCATAAATATGGCGTGTTGTTGTTGTCATAACTATACATACATAACTATACATACATATGAATGCTATTTTCATCCCTAAACATAAAATATAATTTAAATTTTATTATCATCATAAAAAAAGCACAAAAAAGCTTCCAAAAAAAATTGAAAATTTAATAATTTTTATATCACAAAACATATATAGTTAGTGATAAGAAGTAACCATAGCGATAACAAAATATGTATAATGTGATTTGTATAGTATTTTTTGTGGCTTCAGTTGGTCCCACAGTTCTGACTAGAACGTCGTTACGGAACTCTTATAAAAATTCGTTTTTCAAGTTGCAGTTTCCTAATAAAAAAAATCGTATTTGTCAAAAAACCAACAGGCGCTCTTAAAACTGACATACATAGTAAATTGTTGCGCTGTTAGTATTGGTTGAATACATACACATAGAATTTTATATGTTTGCCTTTGTATTTTTTGGTCTAGAATTTAATCATAAATTTTGGTTTTATCTGAAGCGCAACATCGCATCATCTTAGTATGGTACAATGTAATATTATGAAGTTTTTAGAGTCCATTGCTGGCTCATACGCAATCAACAATCTGTCTCATATGATTTCGTTCCCGATCATGTCAAATGACAATTTTTTAGAATTGAGCTTTTAAACATGTTATCATATACTTTCGAAACCCTTTACCATCACTACAGAGGACCCTCTAAAAAACAAACAGATAACGAGCAACATTTCAGAATGAGCATGATCATCAACCAGTCAGCAAACGATCGATGTACACTTGCCTCGACTCTATATCCCACTTTTGAAACGATGATTATATAAATTGTACTGCAATGAGAACAATACTGATAAGGATGGTTCAGAAAAACACCGTCAGTAGAAGTTGTCATTAACCCGAGTAAAATAGCCATCAAACAAGGATCTGATCGATTTTTTGAACGCTCGGTGGCAAACACTGAAAATAATTTCGATGACTCAAACCAAATCAAATTCGCCACATTTCCATCAAAAAGCTCCATCGTCATTGTATTTGCCGCATACAAACACCGGTCTATTTAAGCTTTTAACATTCTGATAAAAAACCATTCACGAAAGAAGGTTAATTTTCAACTGCGATTGCAGACGAGCCATAAGTTCAGTATGCATGAGATTCAGTTTGCATATATTTCGAATTTAAGTCCCAAATCACCTATCGATTCATTATCATATGCTCGCCACAGCAGTTTTCATCGTATCGATCACCAGCTAAGTCTGCGCCGTTCAAGCTCTATTCGATTCGGGATCCTATAGGTAAGCTTTATATCGGAGAGCAAATCGTTTTGGATTATCAAGACAATCAGATATGTGGCATTTGCGGCAACGAGACGCATCAGTTGCGTTCACAGCCTTCGTAGTTGATAGCATCACAGGCACGTTGCCATCCCAATCAATCAACATTCATCAATGGCAACACTTGGATCATTTAGAACAAGCTGATTTCCATTACTATTGTTCCAACCAGATTGATATCTTGCTCAGAGCTGATGTTATTGCGGACTGGTCCAAAAGGATGGATGCATCACCCATGATGCCGTGTGAACGATGACTTGATACCTTTGATTCACACGGCATCAAGCATTTAGCCAAAGTCAAGAGATAAATGGTGGCGATGCTCCGATGCGGTGGTTTTGAATTGCGGTAATAACCTTTAATCAGCTACCATCATCTTCATGAGATATCGGTCGAAATCTGCGAACATCAGAGTCAGCTCGAGCTAAATAAGGATCCTTCGAACTTTCATTTAGGATTTAGTATTTACTCAGCGTCAAATGTTTGTACACGAACCAATCGAATTATATTGTCGCAGTCATCCGCTTTGATCCACTTAGCTGGGTATTTGAAATCCTAATAGCACAGGGTCTTTCAGAGTCGTTCACTTAAAACAACATTCAAAAGTCCACGATAATAGTAAAATTAACGGTTACGGGGGCGCCTCATTAAAATTTAAAGCCGAGGTGATGTATGTTCGCATGAACCAATTCACAAGTGGTCTTCAGAAATCCTGAATTATCTACTGCCATCTAATTTGAACCATGTCAACCCCTTACACAGAATCCCGTGGGCTGAAATCGTCAAATGATGCGCATTTGACGTCGAAACAGGTTCATTGCACAACCGTCTATATCGGTGGATGGGTCTCGTTTAGCTACAAGAAGATAACAACCACGTCAGTGGATCGAGAAAGCTTGCACTAACATCGATTACCGTAAAATAATATCAATGATCATAGCACATGCAGAAAAGAAACTGGCCACAATGACATATTCTATCATTTACTCGTTCAATGTTCATTATTCGACAAACTACTTCGTGTTTCAGCTTTTTGAAAACACCTATTCCAACGTCAACGCGCGCATCAGCACGCAGTTAAAATATTTTTAACCACTGGGGTCCATTGAACTTTTGGGTTCTGGGTCAGGTTGGTTGAAGCAGTTCATTCGGTTTATGAGATATTACGACGCCAGTCAATGACTTGTGTAGCAAGGACGGCACTGTAAGTGTATTTACAGTTCAAAGGTAAGGTTCAATTTCCTGTGATGTCAGACTTGTACAAAACAGCCATCGTAGTTTTGAAGTTCAATTGGTGATCTTCTGCCCTTATAAATTAGCGTATGGTCAATTTGACTTAGGAAGGTCTTCCTTGGGTGTATGGATTTGTTTGCAAAGTAATATTTTCATGTTTTACGTTATTGGTTTCCAGTTCAATCTTGAGTCAAGATGCATGCTAAAATATTTGGGAAATTCAGCTTCAGAAGCTGAAAGAAGCTTTGTTCCTCATTGAGAAATGTGTGAAGGTAGTTATTTTTATGCCACAACGCGTATGTCACATGGACTGATTTTAGCTCTTTCAGCTTTATTTTCCAATCCATGACCGATTGGTTGATTTCGCTGATGTCACTTTCTATCAAAAGTACTGTGGTACAAGAAACACGGTAGGGTTATATTTATTCTCTTCAAATGTTTGTTCTATCTTTGTTGTCACTTGATGATCTTGGTCATAATGGTGGAAGGTTCATTTCTGAATAAAAACAGGTACACTTTTCAGGTACACTTTTCAGCGATTTTAATCCTTTCAAAAACCGTTTCTCAAACAACTTAGTAACGATGATATTGGTTTATATGATGTCACTTGCTTAGCAGGATTGTCTAGGTTTTTCTTAACTCTTTTGCCTTTTGATATAGAATCGGAAAATGTTGGTCTATTCCGTGTAAATTTTTGGGATTCAAGTTTATATCTATGCTAAATGCTTTACCTAGAGGGATGCCACTTTGGATGTTTGAAGGATATTTATCTGTTGTGTAAACAATTTGACCTTTTTTCAGCTATTCTCAAACTAGGAGGCAGTTGATCAACTAGGAGGCAGTTGATCTCCTGTCCAAGTTTTTCTTGTAATACTATAGTATATCTTTAAAACTGCCTCACGCATTCATAGCTAATGAAATTTAAAACATGCAGTTCAAGTTCTTCTCAATTTTTTAGCTGAATTAGGTGGTCCAGTTCCGCCCGAAGTAATTTATAATCAGAAAGTTTGGTTGTGAGGCGAAGTTTTTTTTCTGTTTAATGGTTAATGTGCTTAGAGTCATTAAAATCGGTGTGTATGTGGTGGGAAGTACAGTCTAAAACACCTCCAATTTTAATGCTATTGAACACTTTTCCTCTCGATATGTATAATTCAATTAAATCAGGATCTTTGGTGATGTCTGTAAGCCAATAGGTTTGGTACGCAATAAGTAATACTTACATCCTGATATTTCTATTGCATTTGGAAGTTCTTTTCCTTTATCTGGAATTATAAGTCGGAATCTCCAAGCCGTATGTTTTATGTTGTAGTCATCTTTTATAATAAACCTTGGTTCAATTTCATTAATGATGTTAATATTTCTTACAGCACTTACAATGCTTTAAGATTTCCTGGGGCGTTGTATTCGGCCTGTGAGCGTTCCAGGCCACTATATGTAGAAAAGTAAAAATAATTTACTGTTTAGAATTTTGTGATTTGTTTGACGGCTTGGAATTATCTTCCAGCTTTTTCAATGTGATCAGCTGATATTTAACCCTATTTCAGCCTAAAATTCGCTGTGCATTTTCATTATGTTACTTATGGTTGGCTTGTTCGTTGCAAGTCTTTGTTTGATTTCTAAATCAAACAAAGTCTTTTAAAGTCAGTTTAAAGTCTTGGTTACCTGTAAATAGGAAAACTGTTGACTCTTACTTCTAATTGTAGTAGACGTAAAAAGATTGTTCTCGTTTATCTCTCTAGTTTGCCTCTCTAGTGCTTTATTTCTATTTTGCATTAGTCAAACATTCTAGATATTGTGGTTCTCATATTGTTGTTGTATTGCGTTATAAAGTTGGAGGCCTTATTCATTAGACGTAAGAGGCTTATCCTTAAACCTACTAAGGTTGCTTAGCTTCCCACTACTTGGGAAAAATTTTAATTTTAATTTAATTGTGGTCGCGGGAGAACGATGATTTAAAAGCCCGCTTGCTCACTTTGCAAAGTCACTGTTACTAGGTATCCAAGTCCTTGCACGTCGCAAGGTTTATTATTCGTGGTTTATTCCTCTGGCCAGTTTTGGTTTGCGGATAATATTTTATTTTCCACGTACCCGCCGGCAAGGCAGTCAGAGCATTCCCCTATCTGCCTCCTATGGACGCGCCTGATAGGAGTTTCAATACATATAATTGACAGATAAGGATCCCTCAAATGACCCTGATTTTCTTCATCTGGTCGTATTTCTTAATCAACGTTATTTAGTAACGCCTAGACAACAGAGGCTTAATATAATCACCATAAAACGCGCAAGAAAACTATAAAATAATTGAAAATCGTTTCTCGAAAATTTTCCCATAATAAATATACTGCCAATTTGTTAACACCCTGTATAATCATAAAAATATAAATCCATTGACGAGTTCTATCGTATACACATCATCTACTCGTATCCATCCACATTATACATTATGATGCGGATAAGATTGATTGCCAATTTGAAATTAGAAAATTTTTTCGTTAAAATTTATCTCTTTTGAATCGTACATGGAAGATTGAATAAAAGATGGAGACAAAGTGTATTACAAGAACCAGAGCACATTGTGAAACATCTATCATATACGTATATACAAAACGAACAAAAATTTTTCATGTAATTTTTCATAATTTTTCATCAATTTTTCTTCCATCTATATACAAACGTGTCATCTTTCGTCGCTTACGACAAAGTATATATGTAGAATTTCGATAAAACACAAACATTTCTACATACAGACAACAGAAATTTGCTGTTCATCCCATTGGAAAATTATTAAATGCATCGTTTTCCATTGCATCGTTTTCTTTGTGATGTTACTGAAGTATAAAAACAAAAACAAGTTCAATGTACATTAAAAGGAACATCAAAGTAGGGTTATGTATAGATGTACTAGGTGGCTGTAGTTTTTGTTTTTTTATGTGACGAGTAAAATCATGAACATCAAATACAGATAAAGACAGACAGACAGAAATGGCAAATATGTGAACCGGAAATTAATATTTTTGATCATCATTATTGTTGGTAATGTTGCTGGTGTGTTTATGATACGTCTGTGTGCTAAAACCATAAAAAAAAATATTTTACCACTGTCGGTTGTCACATAAAAAAAACAACAAAAAATGCTGCTCATAGGAAAATGGAAATTTATGGTGTCAAGGTGTAAATTTGTAACTTTATTTATTGAAACATGTCAGTTTTTGAAACTATCAGTGTTAGTCAGTTAATAGCAATTTAACTGGTGACTTAATATGACAGTAGCAATTTTTATAACTGCATTATTATTCAATACGAATAATAAATTGCTCGATGCGGATCATGTATAAGGTTAGTCTAATTTTTCAAAAGTGGCACATGTGATCTCTCATTAGGCACCATTGAGCTTGAATCCCTCGCCTTTATATAAGTAGGTCCAAATTTGGACGCTACTCGTAGTAATTATCATTGTGGGTATTGTTAAAAGCTTAAAAAAAGAGATTAAAACAAACTAGACAATGAGCTTTTAAGTGATTAAAATAAATTTGAAAATTCTTTTTGAATACGGTTGTTCATATTTTATACCATTTCGTTTAAGCTTTTCGAAATGCTAAAAAGTTAGTTTCTATAGGTAAGCTTGTTGATTTATTTGTTTTATAATTAAAGCTTTTGGACTAATGATTTTGAGAGGTCATATAATAGAAACGAGAAAAGTTTTAAATTTGTCATGGATGTTAGGGATATACTTTGAGCTTTTATACTGGTTTAAATTTAATTTTGTCAAAATATTTTTTTTTCTAAAATTATTTATCATGCATGTCTATAATTATTGAAATAATTAATAAAATTCCGTAGTATTTAATAAAAGCTTTTATTGTAGTTCAAAAATAAAGCTCACCACTACTTTAAAATATTATTTTCCCCTAATAAAAAATAAAAAACGAGCTTTTACATTTCGAGCTTTTTATATTTCAAGCTTTTAAAGTTGTCTTACGATTATTTAATACAATTAAGTTTTGTATCAATATCACAGTTACCGCATGCAAGGTTAGAAAATAGACTAAACTTGGATTATTACAGATTTATGCTTTAACATAGAATTAGAATTTAAAAGCTTAACATAATATTATAAGAATATTAAGTTAAACATATTCCACATTACAATTAAACGGAGGCTTAACTTTTAAAGACTAATATTATCATTCTTGTTGCTGAATACTGCCAGAAGCTTTCCTACAAGCTCTCGAGTGCTTATTATTTTATTTGCTTAAACTATATAATAAGCATTAGTTATTAACGAGGATACACAAGTTCAATAAAAGCTCAGTTATTGAAATGTTTTAAATTTTAATGTATTTAAAAAAATATCGTGAAACCGATAATGATTGAGCTTTTGATTTTAAGAACTCAAACATTTTAAAAATTATGTTAAAATGTCACATGGCAAAGAACATCAATCATGAGTAAAACGTGAGCTTTTTTGAGTAACTTTCTCATCTTATGGTAAATTGTTTTATTTCAACGGCTTTTTAGACAGTAGTTTTTTATGTGTTGATAAGTTTCTATAAAAAGCTCATTTCTCGTATAATTACACAGCTAATTGGTTAAAAAGTTTTGCAATATTTATCGAGAAAGCTCATGTATTTTAATTTGATTAAATTTGACAAACAATAATAAAAAACTACCTTTAAGTATTTTGAGCTTTTTCAAGTTAATATAAAATATAAAACGTTTTGTATTAATATCATGATATAATTACTCAGAACTTTTTTCAGAATCAATTTCCATAAATTCGTATAGTAGCTTTTATAATACTTCTCAAATAAAGCTCTCAGAACTATTTAACAATTTTTAAATTTAATAAAGTATAATTAAAAATCGTACTTTGAGCATGTTGAGCTTATGAAGTTATCTTAAGATTATTTAATAAATAACGTTTTGTGTAAATAACAGATTAAACACCTTTAAGCTTGTAAATTTTAGTTAAATTTTTACATGGTACTATTAAAAATTTTCCAAGAGCTTTTCTTTATTTTATACTAATTATTACAAAAGCACTGGTTTTTACATCTGATTTATATATACAAGGTTATACATTTTTCGTTTAACGAGCTCATATAACTGAAATTGATTATTACAGATTATTCAGATTTATTTTTCTCAAAAAAGCTCAAAACCATTTTAAATTTCTTTTAACTGTTTTAATTGTTAAATTCAAACGATAATTTTTAAAAGTTGGTCCTATTTCATAAAACATTGTGTGATATAGTCCATGCCTGTCGACCTTCAAGGTTGGCTGGACAACTAGTCCAGAACTATTTTAGAAAAAGTTCATAGTGTAACACTTGTTATACTTTCAGCTTTGATAAACCGTCCTTCCTCAGACCTCATCGTGGTTTACTTGTAGTGTTTGATGTAAGCTTCTTTTTTTATGGTCAATATCTTTTGATAAACCTCAACATTCTTTAACTCCTATAGCCGGCGCAACTTGTTGTCTATATCAACAAAAGTTCAGGGTATTTAAGTATATTTGAGTTTGTCGGGTCATCCACCTAAACCTTGTATTTTGCGCATTCAAGTTGTGATTAGGAGTTCTAGGTTGACCGTCTTACAAATACGTTAACTTCCAAAACTAAGTCGAGGATTCTGTATTGATAGCAGATTAGATTTGCAAGCTGTCTGGTAGATAATCACATTAAATCACCAGTGTTTATCAACTCAGAGTGTCCGTTTACTTTCATCTCATGAGCGTTTTTCTTCATTCTAGGTTTTATGTGAAGTGGAAAGCATCTGTATCGAAAAGTTTCAGCTGATGTTTTACCAATGCCGCTGATATTAAGTTGACCGTTGGCTCGCAAAACGAGGCTTGGTAGCTGAGATCGAGTAATGCTTTAAGTTCTTGGTCAATTCCATGATTATCGACTACCCAAACCATAGCTGTCGATAGAAATGCAATATCCTTTAGTGACGTTTAAAGAACTTGTATCTTTAGCTGAGTGAACGTCAACATGAAGGAGAAAGAACAATTTCAACACAGAGTCCACGATCTTATTTCCTTCGATCGAGAAAAGGTACCTCTACGTTAGAAAATAGCAACAATATACTCACTAAATAAAAGAGACTATCGAAGCTATGGGGATTACCACGGTATGGCCTGAAACACTGCATCTAACATTTTTGAGTCATACTTGATCAAAATCTAATACAATATTTGTTATCAAAGCCTATAAGATGTCATATAGGTTTATTTCTAGTTCTACAATACAGCTCATGGGGAATTTACCAACATTAAGCAATACGCTTAGAAGATCATTTTAAATATCCTTTTGTGACAAAGCACACAAAAGGATATTTAACCATCTTTGTTTGCTTACAACTAAGGCCATAGACCAAGCCTAGATGATTGTGTCACGTGAATTGTTTTGAGTAGCGATAACGATACTAATTTTGACAACGCTAAAAACCAATTTCATCGAGAAGTGGCTGCACTGCTTCTGTAATCCTCTAAATAATTTTCCCAGCTATTGGCCAACGAAAAAGCAAAATGGTATTTAATATCTTCAGCCTTACTTCATTTTAGAGGATTTTCTAATAAAAATCATTGCAGAAGTAACGTTTTTTTTCGAAAAACTTTAACAAGTAGAAGCTTGCTTAAATTAAAGACCCCTGGCGCCAGTGCAATCCGATCTCACAAATATTACTTTTTTCACTCCAGGCTATTTCTTAATCTGAGGCACTGATTAAGAAATAGCCTGGAGTGAAAAAAGTAATATTTGTTACGGTCACTTTTACAAGATCTTATAGAAGAGCCAAACATTTGAAGACTGGTAGAAAAAAATGAATCAAGGTATTTCGATAAGGTCCTAATACTTAAATCAACTTCAACATAGAATAAAATGGTAATTTGAGCAACCAATTATAAAAACAGGTGACCTAGTGCTTATCAAGGATGCCAGTGGTCCTCCATTAAAATGGCTTAATGAAGAAGTAAAGGAAGTATACTCCGAGACCAATAAAATAATTTGAGATAGATAATAATTTTCACAATAGAGTCATTTCACCATCCGATGAAGGAATCTATTTTCACAACTGTCACACTGTCAACATTAGACCCGAAGTGTGTCTTAAAAAATGTCGAGTACCAGTTAATAGCCATTGAGGAAAAATCACATCACAACTAATCAATTATCAAGTTATTTATACTATACTATGGCAACGAAAGCCCAACAGTACCACAATTGGATCTCGCAACAAAAGTTTAAACGGCTAGAATGGCCGACAACTTCACAAAGGAAATTGCAGAACTTTAATTTTTATCATGTTAAAAAAGGTCAACGAAGCGAGGCTACCAGATATCATCGATTCATCCCACCTTAGACATCACCTTCAGCATTTTTAAAAGGCTGCTGAAAAATATCAACAATGCACGCTGCACAAATGTGAGCTTTCGAAATGTGAAAAAAATTTCAAAAATTTCCATCAAGAAAATTTGCTGGCGTTTATGAGCCCGCATGCCCAAAGGTTAAGAACAACTTCCTAAATAGATAAACAATTATCTTCAGGCTCCGGTTAAAATTACGATTGGAGAGCGTTCATTGGTAGTGACGGCGGTTTAAACCACCACTATATTGCTGCGGTGGTGCCTGCTTTCTGGTAACCATCTGGGACTATTAATGTTTGTAGGAATTTTCTGATATACAAACTTGGTAATTTTGGTTAATTAAATGTTGCTCAATGTGGAATTGAGCCTCATCCGAGAAGCCGGTATACGGCAACGGACCATGTTTGCGTGCAAATAAAGCAATTCCTTTGCTATTTCCAGTCTTTTTTCTGTTCAGCGATAAGACCGCGTACCTTTTGGAACTTCAAAAGCTTTAGTCTAAGCTCATTTTTCAGGTCTGGATATGTTTAGCACAACAGTCATTTTTTTACCACTGCATCAAAAATTTTATTTAATTCGGGCTTTATCTTTTGAATAGTTTTTTTTGATGTTGCTGTACTTTTACGACTAGTTTTTTTGTCTGGCAATAGTACCTGTATTATAATAAGAAATGAACACGATATGCAAATTAAGAGGTTTGGCTCTCAAAAAATTTGAAACCTGTGACTTTGACAAGATTGTGAGGCCAATCTAACCCACAAATTTTAAAAATTAACAAATCCTTTATGCAACTATCAATTGTCTAAATTTGGCACATTTTATCAACCGACCATTTGACTTGATACTTAGTAGGAACAGTACTAAGTGTTGAGTACCAATGCTATGTGTTGGTAATATCAAATAATAAAACAAAAAAAAAAACAATATTGCAAAAGCTCTATGCACAGTATTTAAAATTGAAATATTGTTCGATAAAATATTTTTGCACATCACAGCACAAGATCCTTCGATACAAACCATATTTACATCTACAACCAGACATTGCATGAGAAATTTTATCCACACACTATATAAAAAGCAACAAAAAAGCTCTTAATTCGCAAACGGCAAAAATGTTATTCGCTTTGAATATTTTTATTTAGTGATAGAGTGAGAAAAAGATAGAAGAGGAGACTCCTTTCATATTTCATCCATTCCGCGTATATAAATACATAAAGCTTACAAAAGAGAATATGAAATATTGAAAAATCCAGTGGTTTTGAATTTTTCATTTCCCAAATACAAAAATAAAGCTTTGAGTAAATTTTTTTTTTGGTTTGCCTGCTGCTTATTTTCAATTTTATTTTCTGGTTGTAGATCACCAGAACAACGAGAAAGATTCGCGTAGCATACACACACACATACACACCCTCTTTCAAAACATATCAACAACAAAATCGAGAAAATATATACATTTTTGGATAAAACCTTAATAATAGATAAAAAAAAATTCCACTTTTTTTTTTGAAAATCTATTTAGTATTCTTAAATGGTATTTGGCTTAGCTTGTGCCGCCAAGGAATATAATAGCATAAAAATAACATCCATAAATATTCGTCTCAAGCAGCATACCAAAAGCAAAATTATATAATGAGACGTTTCAAAACGAAATGTTTTATTGCTATGCTGCGCGCTTTTTATAGTCAAATTTGTTAGTTTGGATATTTGAAATGGATTTGAATCCAATTATTGAACGCGGTTGAATATATTATTATTAGCTACATAGCTGGCCACAAAAAAAACTACTTGTCTAGGATTGAGATATTGCTTGTCGTGTGTTGTATATAAATCAGATTTTTATTTGTGATTTAAATTTATTGCTAGCTTACATTTTGGTTTTTTACTATATATTCGGCACACAAAACAGTCGATAATATCTAGATTGAGATTAGAACTGGGTTTTACATGTAAATTTAAGCTTTTAGATGGGATTGGTCGATTTAAAAAAAAAATCCATTTTTATAACAAATATTGAAGAAAATTTTAATTTAAAAGCTCTCAAAAGCTCTTTTTATATTTTTACTGTTTTATGGTAAATAAACGATTTAAGTTTATTATTCTATGATGATTGTAATCTAATGAGCTTTTTGAAATTAGCTAGCTTAGAAGCTTCAACGTGATATGACTTCCTCAACAGCGAAAGAAACAACCAATTTCCGCGATTTTATATTTCATATGATTGATTACTATTCTTTTTTTTACTAATTTTTCTTTTTACATTTTGACATTTATTTTAATTAACAATGCAAAATAATATTGCAAGAGAATCGCTATAATCAATTTTCCTTGTATTAAATACTGATCTAGTAACCAAGAGATGGCGCAATGGTAAATAAAAGAGAAATAAATGCGATTCATAATTTTATGTGATTGTAATAATAAATTTGATTGATTTAATAACTATCGCTTTCAAGAGTTAGTTTTTCAAGGACATCAATATTTAAATAACTGAACTTTTGTTGAACATATGATCATGGA
Organism: Tipula confusa; assembly: GCA_963556175.1. Lineage (NCBI taxonomy): Eukaryota > Metazoa > Arthropoda > Insecta > Diptera > Tipulidae > Tipula > Tipula confusa. The sequence goes on from OY744476.1 coordinate 218,936,939, forward strand.
AACTTGTGCTTATCAGCTAATCTAGTAAACTTAAATAGCAAATTCAAATAAAAAGCACTCGCATACAAATAATAAAAAGGTTGTCTAATAGAATAAAAAAGTTACTTGTTAAATGTTTTCCGATTTTTTAAATTTCAATAAGTCAAACAATAATAAAAAAAATGAGCTTTTCAAGTGCTTTTATGATTATATCAAATAATACGGGTTGTTTTAATAAAAATTAAAAAAAAAAACATTAAATTATTAAAAAGTTTAAATGAGCTTGGCAAATTATTAAGCTTTTCAGTTTAAAAACACCAATTGCTAAAATTGGATTATTACAGATATATGCTTTAACATATCATTAGAGTTTTAAAGCTTATTTGTAATATAAAATATATTGAAAGAAACTTGATACTTGGTACACTATCACTTTTACACTATCTAAAGTTTTGTTAAAAGCTCGAATTTCTACAAGAATTAACCCAAATTGAGGTTTAAATGCCTTTAAATAAACGGGAAACTTTTAAAGCCTAATTTTGACATTCTTGTTGCAGATAAGTGTAAGAAGCTTTCCTAAAATCTCTCGAGTGCTTATTATTTTAATTTTTAATAATTTTGTTATTAAAAAAAAATATTTGTAAAATAATAAGAAGATTAGCACTTGCTACTTCAAGCATATGCAAGTTTAATAAAAGCTCAGTTATTCAAATATCATTCATTAGTTACGACTCCCATCTTTTGGAAAGTTTTCTTATACCCAAACAATATTTAACGCTTTTTGAGCTTTGAAAAGCTCATTTGATTATGTTTTTAAAAGCCTTAAAAGATCTTATAATAATCAATATATATCTTAAAATCTATCTACATTGTAAATTTGCACAGATGTTACATAAACTTTGAGCTTGCACATGATTTTAAAATGAGTTTAGTCCGAAAACCTTTTTTCTATTTTTCAAGCATATCTTTAAAAAATTAATAAAATAATTAATACAATTACCATAATTTCTTATAGTAGCTTTTATAATTATTTTTAAATAAAGCTTTTAGTTTTTAAATTCGATTAAAAATAATTTTTAAAAAACAAGCTTTTAAAAGTTTCGAGCTTTATCAGTTGTTTTACTAGTATATAATAATTTACGTTTGGTTCTAATAACAGGTTGAACACCTGTAAGCTTGTAAATTTAAATTATAATGTTTAACTATTAAAAAGCTTCAATGAGCTTTTATTTGTTTTATACAAATTATTATAGAAGCATTGATTGATTAACATATATAAAGTTATAATTTGTGTAAGCTTTTCAAATTGAAAACACAGATAGGTGAAATTAATTTATTACAGCTTTATACTTTTACATATTTTTATTGTTTAAAAGCTTATTTATAATTTAAAATATATTAAAAGGAACTTGATAGTTGTTCAACAATTAACACATTACAATTTATTGTTTTAATATATTTTTTAAAAATATTTTTTAAATCGTTGATCGTCAAATTATTAGTAAAAGCTTGTGTCAATTTGTTCTAGAAACTTTCATACAGTCTTTTTATTATTTCTGTACCATTGCTTTTACCTGCATTTGTTATTTAAATTTATATTTAACTTGAATGTATTAACAGATTAGCACTAGCTCTTAAAGAGAAAATTCTTTAAAAACTACCATCGAACAATCTAAATTTATGAATGACCAAATTCAGTTCAAATTTAACCCACCTTGTTCGTCTAGCCAAAATCTATTTACATCGCACTATTAGAGAACAGATTCTCATCCAGCTCTGAGTATCAGCTCTGAGTAGTCGATCTCTATGCTTAACATGTTCACCAACACTTATTAGTACTCATGCCTTAGCATTTTGAATCAAATCTCAAAGAAGACGATGTTGTCATTAATTAGGAACCAAATTTACCAATACTAGAACGGCGAATATCTCGAGATAAAAAAACAAGCTCGGGATCAAAACCGATAGAGAATATTGTTAGTAGGTAACCTGTTCGAACACAGTATTTTAAGTATAAAAAAAATCAAACTTCAAGAAACTTATCAAAAGCTCATATTATCCGACCACAAACAAACATGTATGTTAATGCATAATAAAGTAGCAAACCATCAATGAATTTAATTAAAACTTTGTCGAGTGCTTGCGTTTAAACAAACAAACTTGCACTAACAATTCCATCATCAAATATTTACTTAAAACCGATACATAACAACTTCTGCTTTTCTAATCTTTCGAGATGTTATTAAAATTATTTTCAAACTACCTAATTACATATACTCGAATGAAAAAGCTTTACTGTATTAAAACAGCTTTTTATATATTTTATCAATGATTCAGTATTTATGTATTTTGTGCACAGTGAACACAAACGAGTTTTCCACCCTCCAATCTCCTGATGTTTATGTATGGAAAATCCATTTAAAAAATTGTAAATGCAAATACTTTGGAATATTTTTTCCCTATCTCCATATACTCATTCATTAGTGTGGAAAACACTATATAATTTTCCAATTTTCATTTTGTAGAAAAAAAAACTTCTCCTTTTTTTTTCATGTGCTCTAAGTAACGAGATACATTTCTAGTTTTTTCAACCAACACAGGAAAACGAGTTAAAATCTGTGCAGGAAAAGTTGGTTTGTGTATTTGATTTGGAAAATGAAGCAACACAAAATTTTTTCTATATAAATGTTTATCTGTCTGTTTGGTATACCAAAAGCTTATATTTTATTTATTATTATGTATAATTTGTATTTAACCTTAGTTTATCGCTTGAACCAACAGGTCCAAATGGAAGTAACTTACCTCACTGAAGCAATCATTTCTAGAATGCTGTTGTTTTATCCTGACAAGGAGACATTGAATTGGCGGTAAGTTGTCCATCAACACAACAATGAAGTGGTCCTTCAAAAAATTCTGTTTCATTTGCAATTTTTGCCTTCCTTGCATTGACGTCAAGTATTCAATATTAAACCTTTTCTAGAAGTGCTAAGATAATTGCTGGACATTTTGCTAATGGGCTAAATGGGTTAGTTTAAAATGTGACCAATCAAATCAGATTACTTTAACATATGGGCAACACTTGATACTTCCTATGAATGGATATCTGTTGCCTTACAGAACCCATATTGATTTTTAGGCAGAACCCATTTGATTTTAATGGCCTCCTATACTTTCGCATATCACCTTCTCTAATATTTTATCAGCTATATCCAGCAAGCAGATTTGGTGGTAGGATGATGGATTTTCTAATACTTTCGTTCCTTTAGGCAAACCCGTTAGACCCTCTACCGCATTGGAAATAATTTTTCCTCTAGGCAAGTAATATACAGGCTAACAAACCTCTCCAGAAATTGCTGGAAGGATTCCGGTCTAATTCTTCGCGGAGAATGGCAATTTTGTTTTCGTAACTCGAATTTTGTTTTAGACCTTACACGTTGATATAAGCGTCTAGCATGGAGGCATTTTTTCCACTGCATAGATATTTCTTTAGTCTACCAGTACACTGTAACTTTCCAGCTATCTATTAATTTCCATTACATAGCTGCATCTTAATAGGCTACAGTTCCTGACCAAACTATCTTCCAACATAAAAATTAAAAAAATTTAAAAAGTGTGGAGGTAGAACCAATGGTCAACATTACCACTGGAAGTCACAAAAATGTTTCTAGTAGAGCCCTATTGTTAATAACTCATCTTCTCCATTCAAAGCCTAGGCTTAAAATTGCCCGAAATCATCAAAAGTCTGTGATTGTTTATGTCACTAATCATAAAATCCAGAATGAATTTAAATCCTTCTGCACTCAATCATAGATCTTACAAAACCAGATTCAGGTATGCTAGCATTTTTTGGAAATTTTGACTCCCTACAGACCCACATAGCAAAACGACTTGAGAAATATGTGGCTTAGTCTTACTATCCTACTTCCAGTATTGATAACATAAAATAAAAACGTGCTGTTTGCTGTAATAATTCTTCTTCAGCTTTACATTGATTAAAATTTAGTTGGATTGACCTCATCTTCTTCGTTTCATTCCCAAGGTCTTCTAATATATCGGATACTTCAAATTATCAGTGGAATGTCTAGGCACTCTAAAAGCTTTACCACTACAAAGCATGCATTTTGGACCATTGCTTCAGCCCTTTGCAATATGACCCATTTCTTCACACTTCCAAAACAGCTTGGACCTTTATAAAGGTTTATAAAGGCAATATCTTTAGTTTCTCCCACCAGTGTTTCAAGAGCCTGAAGTACGTCGTCCTGTGTAGTCACTACATCAATGTCCCGTTTTGACAAGACTATAATATCAGCGGTAAAAATATTTTTTTTTTATAAATATTTTTTCCCATACCCGAGTCCGCTTTCATTTTCCTTAACGGTTCAGCTTATACAACGCCTTTTAATCTTTTTTTAATCATAAGTACATCCGGTCGACTTGGTAGTTTCCGATTTTTATTTAGCCTTTTTGGTGCAACTTTTTGCCATTCTGGTTTACCTCCAACCGCTTTTCTCCCCAATTTTCTTTCTGGTTCTTGGGCTGGGTCCTGAATTGTGAGATAACGCTAATTTGAGGTAATTTCCAAGTTAGCAGTGTCTGCATTAGGAGGATCTAGGGTTTCTCTTATTCCTTTGTCTCGCACTAACAATGAGTCTCGAATCACTGGAGCGTACTATCTCCGCTAGTACGCGTAAAACTTACGTGTAATAATTTTTTCTTCGGGAACCAAGTTTCTCACTGCTGGAGCATTGCGGTCATTGGATTTCGACAACTGGGAGCCTGATAAACTGACTATTCTTTGCAGGGTTGGTCCGTGAATGGTATTTAATTTTCCACTTACCTGCCGGAAATCCGGTTAGGAGTGTCTTCTTTCCACAAGGGAATCGTTTTGTGTGTGACAAACCCCTTCTGTGAGCCTGAGTCTAAGGGGACATTACTGTTACTGTTACTGTTACTGTTACTGTTACTGTTACTGTTACTGTTACTGTTACTGTTACTGTTACTGTTACTGTTACTGTTACTGTTACTGTTACTGTTACTGTTACTGTTACTGTTACTGTTACTGTTACTGTTACTGTTACTGTTACTGTTACTGTTACTGTTACTGTTACTGTTACTGTTACTGTTACTGTTACTGTTACTGTTACTGTTACTGTTACTGTTACTGTTACTGTTACTGTTACTGTTACTGTTACTGTTACTGTTACTGTTACTGTTACTGTTACTGTTACTGTTACTGTTACTGTTACTGTTACTGTTACTGTTACTGTTACTGTTACTGTTACTGTTACTGTTACTGTTACTGTTACTGTTACTGTTACTGTTACTGTTACTGTTACTGTTACTGTTACTGTTACTGTTACTGTTACTGTTACTGTTACTGTTACTGTTACTGTTACTGTTACTGTTACTGTTACTGTTACTGTTACTGTTACTGTTACTGTTACTGTTACTGTTACTGTTACTGTTACTGTTACTGTTACTGTTACTGTTACTGTTACTGTTACTGTTACTGTTACTGTTACTGTTACTGTTACTGTTACTGTTACTGTTACTGTTACTGTTACTGTTACTGTTACTGTTACTGTTACTGTTACTGTTACTGTTACTGTTACTGTTACTGTTACTGTTACTGTTACTGTTACTGTTACTGTTACTGTTACTGTTACTGTTACTGTTACTGTTACTGTTACTGTTACTGTTACTGTTACTGTTACTGTTACTGTTACTGTTACTGTTACTGTTACTGTTACTGTTACTGTTACTGTTACTGTTACTGTTACTGTTACTGTTACTGTTACTGTTACTGTTACTGTTACTGTTACTGTTACTGTTACTGTTACTGTTACTGTTACTGTTACTGTTACTGTTACTGTTACTGTTACTGTTACTGTTACTGTTACTGTTACTGTTACTGTTACTGTTACTGTTACTGTTACTGTTACTGTTACTGTTACTGTTACTGTTACTGTTACTGTTACTGTTACTGTTACTGTTACTGTTACTGTTACTGTTACTGTTACTGTTACTGTTACTGTTACTGTTACTGTTACTGTTACTGTTACTGTTACTGTTACTGTTACTGTTACTGTTACTGTTACTGTTACTGTTACTGTTACTGTTACTGTTACTGTTACTGTTACTGTTACTGTTACTGTTACTGTTACTGTTACTGTTACTGTTACTGTTACTGTTACTGTTACTGTTACTGTTACTGTTACTGTTACTGTTACTGTTACTGTTACTGTTACTGTTACTGTTACTGTTACTGTTACTGTTACTGTTACTGTTACTGTTACTGTTACTGTTACTGTTACTGTTACTGTTACTGTTACTGTTACTGTTACTGTTACTGTTACTGTTACTGTTACTGTTACTGTTACTGTTACTGTTACTGTTACTGTTACTGTTACTGTTACTGTTACTGTTACTGTTACTGTTACTGTTACTGTTACTGTTACTGTTACTGTTACTGTTACTGTTACTGTTACTGTTACTGTTACTGTTACTGTTACTGTTACTGTTACTGTTACTGTTACTGTTACTGTTACTGTTACTGTTACTGTTACTGTTACTGTTACTGTTACTGTTACTGTTACTGTTACTGTTACTGTTACTGTTACTGTTACTGTTACTGTTACTGTTACTGTTACTGTTACTGTTACTGTTACTGTTACTGTTACTGTTACTGTTACTGTTACTGTTACTGTTACTGTTACTGTTACTGTTACTGTTACTGTTACTGTTACTGTTACTGTTACTGTTACTGTTACTGTTACTGTTACTGTTACTGTTACTGTTACTGTTACTGTTACTGTTACTGTTACTGTTACTGTTACTGTTACTGTTACTGTTACTGTTACTGTTACTGTTACTGTTACTGTTACTGTTACTGTTACTGTTACTGTTACTGTTACTGTTACTGTTACTGTTACTGTTACTGTTACTGTTACTGTTACTGTTACTGTTACTGTTACTGTTACTGTTACTGTTACTGTTACTGTTACTGTTACTGTTACTGTTACTGTTACTGTTACTGTTACTGTTACTGTTACTGTTACTGTTACTGTTACTGTTACTGTTACTGTTACTGTTACTGTTACTGTTACTGTTACTGTTACTGTTACTGTTACTGTTACTGTTACTGTTACTGTTACTGTTACTGTTACTGTTACTGTTACTGTTACTGTTACTGTTACTGTTACTGTTACTGTTACTGTTACTGTTACTGTTACTGTTACTGTTACTGTTACTGTTACTGTTACTGTTACTGTTACTGTTACTGTTACTGTTACTGTTACTGTTACTGTTACTGTTACTGTTACTGTTACTGTTACTGTTACTGTTACTGTTACTGTTACTGTTACTGTTACTGTTACTGTTACTGTTACTGTTACTGTTACTGTTACTGTTACTGTTACTGTTACTGTTACTGTTACTGTTACTGTTACTGTTACTGTTACTGTTACTGTTACTGTTACTGTTACTGTTACTGTTACTGTTACTGTTACTGTTACTGTTACTGTTACTGTTACTGTTACTGTTACTGTTACTGTTACTGTTACTGTTACTGTTACTGTTACTGTTACTGTTACTGTTACTGTTACTGTTACTGTTACTGTTACTGTTACTGTTACTGTTACTGTTACTGTTACTGTTACTGTTACTGTTACTGTTACTGTTACTGTTACTGTTACTGTTACTGTTACTGTTACTGTTACTGTTACTGTTACTGTTACTGTTACTGTTACTGTTACTGTTACTGTTACTGTTACTGTTACTGTTACTGTTACTGTTACTGTTACTGTTACTGTTACTGTTACTGTTACTGTTACTGTTACTGTTACTGTTACTGTTACTGTTACTGTTACTGTTACTGTTACTGTTACTGTTACTGTTACTGTTACTGTTACTGTTACTGTTACTGTTACTGTTACTGTTACTGTTACTGTTACTGTTACTGTTACTGTTACTGTTACTGTTACTGTTACTGTTACTGTTACTGTTACTGTTACTGTTACTGTTACTGTTACTGTTACTGTTACTGTTACTGTTACTGTTACTGTTACTGTTACTGTTACTGTTACTGTTACTGTTACTGTTACTGTTACTGTTACTGTTACTGTTACTGTTACTGTTACTGTTACTGTTACTGTTACTATTACTGTTACTGTTACTGTTACTGTTACTGTTACTGTTACTGTTACTGTTACTGTTACTGTTACTATTACTGTTACTGTTACTGTTACTGTTACTGTTACTGTTACTGTTACTGTTACTATTACTGTTACTGTTACTGTTACTGTTACTGTTACTGTTACTGTTACTATTACTGTTACTGTTACTGTTACTGTTACTGTTACTGCTACTGTTACAGTTACTGTTACTGTTACTTTTACTGTTACCGTTACTGTTACTGTTACTGTTACTTTTACTGTTACTGTTACTGTTACTGTTACTGTTACTGTTATTGTTACTGTTACTGTTACTGTTACTGTTACTGTTACTGTTACTGTTACTGTTACTGTTACTGTTACTGTTACTGTTACTGTTACTGTTACTGTTACTGTTACTGTTACTGTTACTGTTACTGTTACTGTTACTGTTACTGTTACTGTTACTGTTACTGTTACTGTTACTGTTACTGTTACTGTTACTGTTACTGTTACTGTTACTGTTACTGTTACTGTTACTGTTACTGTTACTGTTACTGTTACTGTTACTGTTACTGTTACTGTTACTGTTACTGTTACTGTTACTGTTACTGTTACTGTTACTGTTACTGTTACTGTTACTGTTACTGTTACTGTTACTGTTACTGTTACTGTTACTGTTACTGTTACTGTTACTGTTACTGTTACTGTTACTGTTACTGTTACTGTTACTGTTACTGTTACTGTTACTGTTACTGTTACTGTTACTGTTACTGTTACTGTTACTGTTACTGTTACTGTTACTGTTACTGTTACTGTTACTGTTACTGTTACTGTTACTGTTACTGTTACTGTTACTGTTACTGTTACTGTTACTGTTACTGTTACTGTTACTGTTACTGTTACTGTTACTGTTACTGTTACTGTTACTGTTACTGTTACTGTTACTGTTACTGTTACTGTTACTGTTACTGTTACTGTTACTGTTACTGTTACTGTTACTGTTACTGTTACTGTTACTGTTACTGTTACTGTTACTGTTACTGTTACTGTTACTGTTACTGTTACTGTTACTGTTACTGTTACTGTTACTGTTACTGTTACTGTTACTGTTACTGTTACTGTTACTGTTACTGTTACTGTTACTGTTACTGTTACTGTTACTGTTACTGTTACTGTTACTGTTACTGTTACTGTTACTGTTACTGTTACTGTTACTGTTACTGTTACTGTTACTGTTACTGTTACTGTTACTGTTACTGTTACTGTTACTGTTACTGTTACTGTTACTGTTACTGTTACTGTTACTGTTACTGTTACTGTTACTGTTACTGTTACTGTTACTGTTACTGTTACTGTTACTGTTACTGTTACTGTTACTGTTACTGTTACTGTTACTGTTACTGTTACTGTTACTGTTACTGTTACTGTTACTGTTACTGTTACTGTTACTGTTACTGTTACTGTTACTGTTACTGTTACTGTTACTGTTACTGTTACTGTTACTGTTACTGTTACTGTTACTGTTACTGTTACTGTTACTGTTACTGTTACTGTTACTGTTACTGTTACTGTTACTGTTACTGTTACTGTTACTGTTACTGTTACTGTTACTGTTACTGTTACTGTTACTGTTACTGTTACTGTTTCTGTTACTGTTACTGTTACTGTTACTGTTACTGTTACTGTTACTGTTACTGTTACTGTTACTCTTACTCTTACTGTTACTGTTACTGTTACTGTTACTGTTACTGTTACTGTTACTGTTACTGTTACTGTTACTGTTACTGTTACTGTTACTGTTACTGTTACTGTTACTGTTACTGTTACTGTTACTGTTACTGTTACTGTTACTGTTACTGTTACTGTTACTGTTACTGTTACTCTTACTGTTACTGTTACTGTTACTGTTACTGTTACTGTTACTGTTACTGTTACTGTTACTGTTACTGTTACTGTTACTGTTACTGTTACTGTTACTGTTACTGTTACTGTTACTGTTACTGTTACTGTTACTGTTACTGTTACTGTTACTGTTACTGTTACTGTTACTGTTACTGTTACTGTTACTGTTACTGTTACTGTTACTGTTACTGTTACTGTTACTGTTACTGTTACTGTTACTGTTACTGTTACTGTTACTGTTACTGTTACTGTTACTGTTACTGTTACTGTTACTGTTACTGTTACTGTTACTGTTACTGTTACTGTTACTGTTACTGTTACTGTTACTGTTACTGTTACTGTTACTGTTACTGTTACTGTTACTGTTACTGTTACTGTTACTGTTACTGTTACTGTTACTGTTACTGTTACTGTTACTGTTACTGTTACTGTTACTGTTACTGTTACTGTTACTGTTACTGTTACTGTTACTGTTACTGTTACTGTTACTGTTACTGTTACTGTTACTGTTACTGTTACTGTTACTGTTACTGTTACTGTTACTGTTACTGTTACTGTTACTGTTACTGTTACTGTTACTGTTACTGTTACTGTTACTGTTACTGTTACTGTTACTGTTACTGTTACTGTTACTGTTACTGTTACTGTTACTGTTACTGTTACTGTTACTGTTACTGTTACTGTTACTGTTACTGTTACTGTTACTGTTACTGTTACTGTTACTGTTACTGTTACTGTTACTGTTACTGTTACTGTTACTGTTACTGTTACTGTTACTGTTACTGTTACTGTTACTGTTACTGTTACTGTTACTGTTACTGTTACTGTTACTGTTACTGTTACTGTTACTGTTACTGTTACTGTTACTGTTACTGTTACTGTTACTGTTACTGTTACTGTTACTGTTACTGTTACTGTTACTGTTACTGTTACTGTTACTGTTACTGTTACTGTTACTGTTACTGTTACTTTTACTGTTACTGTTACTGTTACTGTTACTGTTACTGTTACTGTTACTGTTACTGTTACTTTTACTGTTACTGTTACTGTTACTGTTACTGTTACTGTTACTGTTACTGTTACTGTTAATAACCAGAAGATCAATCATTGATATCTTGTCTCCGTGATTCTCTCAATGCTTTGAGGCCCCGCACGTAAGTGTGGCGTGATAAAAATGTTCGTGGCGAAATAATACTGCTGGTGTTTTCCCGCATAATACTGCAGATGGTTTTATGACACTGCTTTTTATTTGAAGCACGGAACAACACAAATCATATAATGATAGCCATTCTGGGTATTCCCCAAAAAGGTGTGGATATTTATCTTCGCCTGCTTGGTAAGTCATGTTCATTGATGAATCTAGGCCTGTGCAAGTGTCTAGCTAAGCGACACTTGTTCTTTGTCCGATTCTTTTTTTGTACGCTAAGTTTTAAGAAATGCTAATTCAATTGTGGTTTAGCACAAACAAACACTTTTTTGAATTCAATGATTCTATTTTGATTTCCTCGAACAGCATCAATCATCATAATTATTTTGACAAAATTGTATGTTAATGCTACGAAATATTACTCTAACGACTTTAAAGATGTTGACAAGTTTTTAACACCAAACCATAAAACTAAATCGGTAACAATCATTGAAACATAAAAAATATTGTAAAAATTTTAATTATTTTTGTGTGATTGAAAATACGAACAAGTACGATAAAAAGTTTTCCCAAAGCTGTCAAACAAAAACCATTTTTTTGTGTGTTTTTCGTACCAATCAAACTTTTTCTTTTTTAACATAAAATATTTAAAACAAAAAAAAATTAAATTTAAAACTTTGACATATTTTCATCATTCAAATAATATTTTGGTTTTGTTTTTTATACAAAGCTCCAAAATCACCTTTCACATCAAAGTGAAATACGAGAAAATCTGTCAATTTTTGTTGCCATTTCCGTCATTGTGCTGACAAATACCACATAAAAACAAAAGAAAATTCGTTTTGACATTTTCTAATTTGGAAACCATCCCAAAAGCGCACACACATACACACACAAAAACACACAAAATTCGAAAGCTTCAATTTAAATATGTAATGTACACATATAAAAAAAAATTTGCCCGAAAGACGCAAAAGTAAAAAAAAAACGACGAATGTTATAACTTTTTTTTTATCTGCACCGACAGAACGTGACTTTTGAGAGCTTTTTTTTCTTACTGTATATTATTATTATTTTTTTTGACAGTTGTTGTTGCTGTATATTATGTATCCCATTTGGTTGTTTATTATGACAAATCAAAATTGTATAAATATTTTAATATTGTTATATTGTGTCGTTGTTGTAGCGCTGCTCCGTTGCCGTCATTCGTTCTTATCGTGGCAATAGCATCTAACACCCCGCGTATAATATAAGACGACACATTCGTAATAAATAAAAAATAAAAATGAAAACGTTTTTTTGCTATGTATATGTGTTTATGGAAAATTGTTTAATTTATGAGCTTTTTGTTCTATTTTGGTACGCGTGCGGTGCTTGATTATTTATTTGAAGGGTATTACGTTTACGCACTGTCTTATAGGATTATACGGATATAAATTATTTTATTTGGACATTTGTATAATATAATTGTTTAATAGTTGTTGCTTTTTTTAATTATTTAAAATTTTGAGGAAGCCTCTTATCGGGCACGTATCCAGGAAGTGAATAGGAGGATGTCCCCATTGAATCACCGGCTCGTAAATGGGAAATAAAATAAGCTATACAGTAGAGATTCTTGTTTGTTCTGGAAATGGGTATAAAATGCTATAAAGAAAGGATACGTCGATAAGCATACCATCATACAAGAGTTAACCAAGTCAACAAATTTGTTGGATTATGAGTCACTTCAGATATTCAGCACACTCAACTTGATCGATTTTTCAACGGTCATAAATTTATCATCTTCTTGAAGCGTAAAGAAAATGTGAGTGTACTGCGGAGGTCCCTTCTTTTGAAAATTGATTTACCGTTTTACCAGGTCTTAAGTAAGTTGTGATGTCAAGCCAGCTTGGGTTCTTAACGAATATAATGCACAGATTGTCCATTTCCAATTTGTCAAAAATCAATATTGCATCTTGGAATTTCTGATGCATGCCTCCTGGTGACCCTTAAAATGATGACGATTAAATAACCAAACCTCCAGCTTATATTTCAGTGGCATAATTGAGATCAAAGCGTATGGTACTGTTTAAGCGAGGCAACACTGATGATTGGATTGAGCACATTTTACCAAATACGTCGGCAAGATTTTTGTATCCATCACGTAGGTAATTCTGCAGTCACCTACTTCTCTGTAAGGATAGATTATTGCGTAAGCTTAAACTTAAGATGCTAAGACTGATTAATTTTTGTTCTGGATTTTCAGGAGCCTTTGGATGAATATCTATATCATGGTTAAATGTATAGAGTCAAAAAGCAATCGATTTGAAAAATAACGACTGAAATTTCACATTCGCTAGTGAAAAATGCGTTTTTCACCCTTCGTATGGAGTCCGATGAAAAGTATGAAAAATATGGCCGGTTATTTGGAACTTTAATTGTTTTCGCAACGATTTTTAAAAACGATTTTTTATCGTATGTTGATATATGTTTTAGAATTGGCCTTTTCAGCAGTTTATTTTGTAAAATGATAGCTCAAAATGCTTACGTATAACCCAGTTCATTTGTCTGTATTTGATGTTAAAGCTCTTTTTTTATTTTGACATGCTTTTTTCGAGCTTTTAGGTTTTCCTTGTTTCATATGCCAAATTTTTAAGGCTCCTACGCTTCTTACAATCATTGATTCTAAGATTTAGATTCAAAGTTGGGGATATCGTTACTACTCTTAAGTCACAAAGAATCTTGTTGTTTTACGTTCTGTGACCATAGTGGCTCCTGATTTACCGGTACGTGACAATGTCACCAGTCCGCTTTTGTATAAAGACATGGTCTGAATTTCCTAGAGGAGAACTTTTATCACGATGTTGTTTTTAACATGAGATGTTAAAAAAAAGATGCAGTAGAAGACTTATACTGTTGACCCAATGAGGTATTCTCGCAGGGTGATTTACAAGCTATTTTAGTTGGTTTGAGGATGTAAACGTTTCTGCCGCCTTACCAAGCCACTTCTCATTTTATTATGTACATTGAAATCACTTCCCAAAGTGGTTTCAGCATTTGGCGAATTCTGCAAAAAATGCGCTCAATGGAATCTGAAAAAGTATAAAATCCAAAATGAGTTTGGATTAATTTGTCTTTGATAAAGACTACTGCTGAAACTTCTGCGACCAAAAAAACTGTCGCGGTGGTAATTTAAGGAAGTGGAAGCTAAACCTCCTCTAACTCCTCGAAGGGTTTTTAATCAAATCTAACCGAATTAGGAATTATGCTCGAAGGGGCAGAACGAGACTACGCTGGCGAACCGACGTTCAATACAATCTACATAACACAGGATATCGAACCTACTGGAAACGTGCAAAAGAGAAGAAGGCCAAAGAGTGTATAAGATACTAGAGGCTTACGCAACTTACAACGCTTGACAAATATTCACTAAAATATGACTTTTTAACTACCCTTTTAATTTAAAATGAAAAATATGAAGAATTTCTGCAGACAGTTTTTTCTAGGTCATACAAAAATTGCCCAATGCTTTTCCGGTGAGAGCGGTAGTTATATATAGTTGCTAATATATCAGCAAAATAGCAATTAATTAGTCACATTTTGTACAATTACCATTTTCTCCCAACGATATGAGAAATATAAAAACTAATTTCAATAAAGCTCTACACATCTGTTCTATGTGAACTTAATTAATTATTTAAATTACCTGAAACACTTTTCCATCTCTGTATACGCTTTATACCTATATAGACGTATAAATTCTCGTCGTATATTAACATAATGAATATAGTCCTCACCACAGTAAAATAAAATTAATACCAAAAAGCTTCTAAAAAATTTAATCGTAAAAATTTAAATTATTACTCCCACATAACGAATTACATATAAAAACATAACCTAAAAATGGTTATATTCAGCGAGACAAAAAGTTTACGTTCCACATATAGTTTTCGATCTGACTTCTTAACAAAAAAAAAACTACAAGTTTCATTCGTTTGTATGCGATAAATATAAAAACTTTTTCACATCATTTCCCAAGCATTAAACATATGTTACCATATTATCAAGAGCTTAAAGCTAACGGTGACCTCATTACCCAAATCAAAGTCACAAACATATACAAACCAGCAAATAGACCAACTTTAAATGGAATTGATTTGGTTTTTGTGTGTTTCGGTTCGCCATTTCAATGTGTCGTATTAGTAAGTTTTGAAAAGCTTTACATTATATACACTCTAGTCCGCATAACCCAAATGACAGTCAAATTTTACTAAATTTCGTTTCAAAATAGAAATTTATACGAATTCATGATGTGTATGAGTGTGTGTATGACATGGAGGGCATCACATATACGAATTCGACCAAATTTTTTTTTGTGCTTTTACATCGCAACAAGATACCGTCATCCACATATTGTATATATATATAGAAACACACCCATAACGCTTACATATTTGGCGACAATAACAACAACGTTTTTTCGAATTACAACATTGTCATTGGTGAGTGGTGAAAAAAGGCAAAAAAAAAATCTAATGTTTCTGGTGTGCGTTCAAACTGTGTGCTTTGCCACGTACATATATTTATGAAAAATATTTGGAAGGATTTTTTTTTTAGTTCGTGGAAAGGTCTTAAAATGACATAAAAGTAAATAAAATATTTTTCGTTAGATTCGTTCTGATTATCAATGATGTGGAACAGGTGAAAATGTTGAAGGAAATTTGAGTGTAATATACTCAGCCCTTCAAAAAGCTTATATCTAACTAAATTATAATGAATACATTTTACCACATCATGCACACACACACACACACCAAAACACTCATACAATTATGATATCATGATTTTCCACCATAAATTTCTGATTCACTCAAGTGTGAAATCTTAACACTGTGTTATGTGTATAAAATGCGGGTTATAATTCATATATTTTTCGAGTTAATGGTTAGACATGCTGCTTATAAAAATGTAGCACCCTTCGAAAAAAACACAAAACAGGAAACTGGAAAATTTATAACGAGTCGAAAAACAATAGGAAAATTCCATCTAATTAATTCGATTATTTTTTTGCATTTCGGATATGTTTAATTTAAAATATGACTAGCTGTATGCCACAAAATATGGTATGAGCTTTTCGGTTTTAATTTTTTAATTAAGTTCAACACCACCACCATCACCATCGCCACCACCACAAACATGCGACATAATGATAAATACAAACTAATTTTCCTATTTTTTGTGATATATATATATATATATATATAATTTTGGCCGTTCAACCCACCCCTCCCAGGACATGATGTAGATGTTGATATATTTTATGTTCAGTACATGGATATAGTGTATACAGCAAGTACAACATTTTGCATGTTTAATTGTCACACACAAGAGTTTTTTTTAATCAACTAAATGAATTCTACCTCCTTCTCATGTGTATTAACATACTCATGGTAATGGTGCTGTATGGAATAAGTCACAAAGTATATTTAAATTTTCCATAATTAGTCCATTTTCCTTGTTTGTTCGAAAGAAATATAACGTCATAAACTAAGAGTGTAATTGGATGGTTGGCATTTTTTTATGTTTTATGCAAAAATTGTAAATATGCCGAGTTGAATTTTTTTTAACCACTCAGAACGACGATCGTTATATTTTCACGAGGTCAGTTCCTCAAAAAAAAAAATAAAACTTTGGTTTTAAATTATAAAAAATATCTTATCAAGCTCAAAATGTTACTACGATGGTGTTCAGCGTCTAAAGAAGAAGCATAACAAATTTTAAAATCATTAAAGATCAAAACACTGGAGATACTCATCGTTCAAGATTGACAGCTACCAATCTGTATTGTATTTGTTTACCTTTTTTTAATAGCTCAATTTTGCCATATGTAAATAAATTGTGAAAGCCAGAAGTTGTAAACCATTTCACTTTAATTTTTCTGTCCACAATTTTTTGTGGCAGTAGACAATTGATTGTATCAAGATAACAATTAAAATCATAAATTAGTAAAAATATTTTAATAAATAAAATTAATTGTTTAATTGTTATAATTCAACTTCGGTGGCAAGCAATTAAGGTACATTGCCCCATTTCTGTCCTTCGAGCCAGATTAATCGGTTCCGGAATAGTAATTTAATCTCGAGAAATAATGATTTGGGTTCGCAAGTGAACAAATTAATACTCGTTTCGCCATTTTGAGAATTAAAAGAAAACTTAATACTTTAACTATGTGTATGTTGTATTGTGAGATGGCAAATATCATTCACTATTGAAGGAACAACTACGCTATTGAAGGACTATATTCAGTACCACCCTTTTAACCTCAATCTCAAACTATGCAGAGGTGCTAAAGCTACAGTCAGTCCTACAAACATCATTAATTATACTGTATTGGATTTTCAAGGAAAACCACAAATTGCTAGACTCTGGCTTCCAAGCTAGTTTTATTGCTGAATCCTGCGTGCATTAACACAACTTGAAACGAGTTAATTCACGTATGAATTACTCAATAAGTGGCCTAAATGTTTCAAAAACTCGGCTCTCAAAAGGACGAGTATCCTTAGAATTACAACCACTCTCTTATCCCAATTCCACAATCAGCTGGCAAAAATCAGACTGACATATGTGAAAACATAGCTTCGTACTCCTGACACGATGTAGTGACTGATAATGGAGAAAAAACTTTACGGTCGCTCATGACCTTATTGTAGCTAGCACATTCTTTTCTCAAAATATCCACTTAAAAACATGGACACACCCTTGTAAGGCGTGCCGAAGTCAAATTGACTATGTGTTAATTTCTAAGGGAAGGTGATCTAAGATTTGAGATATTATCGTTCGGCTACTAAACTTGTTGGCAGTGATTGTCAATTGGTCACTGCAAAGCTAAGATGGCAGTTTTCGTACAAGTCAGGGATCGCTGGTAAACATAGCTTACGTTTCAACTGTGAAGGTCTGATAAACGAAGAAAACTTCGTTTGTCAGTACTGGCCAGGCGACTCTAGGTATGATAAAAATTAAACCCATATATGATTGGTTTGATAAGGAGTGTCGTCTTGCTGTCGAGCAACAGATTATAGCCTATAAAGAAACGCAAGTATGTTTTATAATCGCATGGAAGAACAAATCGGTCCTTGCTAGGAGAACCTCTATGCGGATTTTTAGACGGAAAAAGCGTGTTTTTCTCTGATTTACTGAATGTTCAACAAGTATAAAATGCTGTATTTGAAAGTTGTCAAATACAGACTGTGGAGATGTGCATAGGGGACCTATCCTACCAGGAATTCACACTGGCTATGCAGAGATTCAAAAAATACCATCCCAATGGGGTTGATTGCATTAATTCTGAGCTCTTGATATTCGGAGGGGATACTTTGTGAAACTATCTTTTCAAACTCGTTCGATTAGCATGGCAAAGCGATGTTTTGCCTGATGAATGAAAGTGGCCGCGTTATGCCTTATTCTTAAAAAATGAGATCGCGCTAAATGCGAAAACTATCGCGGCATACCTCTCCTTTGCACAGCATACAAATTACTGTCTTACTTCAAATCGGCCAGTCACTGATCAAGTTTCTTGGCTGAGGATGATTTTTTCTAAATTTTACGTAACACCTTGTGACGTACATCAGGTGTTCTTGGTTTTCCAATAAGCCAATGACTTAATCCATCGAGATATCTTATGGTTTGCTTTGCAATGTCTAAGAATACCTAACAAATATGTGCGTTTTTCAAAAATGAGAACCAGCTATAAGGGAGTTGTATAATTAGCTCTGGAGTACGGAAAGGAGATGCTCTGTCCCCAATACTCTTTAATTTCATGACAGAAATCATCTTTCGTAAAAGTGAAACACCGCAGGATAACATCTTGTACCGTCAGTCCAACCAGGTTCTGGCATATGCAGATGATATCTGTGTAATTGAACTGAATGGCACCAAGCAATTGGCGCAGTGGTTAAAGCTGCGGTGTTTGGGACGGGAGGTACCGGGTTCGAATCCCAACGGGGGAGGGTTGCAAAAGGGATTTTTCATCACTTGATGACGATCGGTGATGACGATGAACACAACTATGACCCCCCGTTGGAGTGCAGAATTCATGGGCCGAACCATCGTCCATGCCAGTACAGGCTGGCTGGAGCAATGCAATGTGCAGATGGATATTTGAAACGCGAACCTGTATTCGCGCGTCCTCGATTTGGCTAGTAATGGCGTAAAGTAGGATGTTAATTAACCTCGAAAGAGTTGGGAGAGCTTTGGCCCCAAAACAGATTGCATAGAAATAAACAAACAAACAAACAAACGAACTGAATGGCAACGGTATAAAAAAACTACTGGATCCACTTGTACGATTCTCAGGTTCCGTTGGTCTCAAAATCAATGATTCTACAACAAAATATATGATCACTGGGGTTTGAGGCCAAGACGCAATGAATTTTAGTAGTGGCAACCACACATTTGAAGGAGTGACAAGTTTCCAATACCTTGGGTCCCTTTTCACTCATAATAACTGTATGCGAGGGGATATTAAAGCACGTTTGGTTGCTGGCAATCGTGCATTTTATGCCTTATGTTCACTGCTAAAGTCCAAATACCTTGCAAATGCCGACAAGCTGAAGTTGTACAAGGTGTTGATCAGACCCGTTGTTATGTTTGGGTGTGAGAGATCGACGCTGATGGATGAGTATGATAGATAGACACTTACCGAGTTTTATTAAACCACAAAATCAGGAATTTAATGAAAATTCCTGATTTCATTCCTGATTTCATGATGACTGAAGAGGCATCATTTGGCAAACGCAGAGGTCGCTGTCTGCAAGGATGGCTCCTCGGGGTAGAAAACGACTTATCTTCTTTGGGTTATCTAGAACAATACGAAGAACAAACTTGGGATCGAAACCGATGGAGCCTGAATGTTGATACCGTACAAGACGTTGGTAACCTGTTACTTTTATATGGCTTTCAATTACGGAAATGGTTTTCGAATTGCCAACCAATCATTTCGAATAGCAGATATCGCAGGGAACATTAAAGAATTAGATATGCAGGCACTGAGTCTTCTGCATACATACAGGTATTAAAGGTGAGTTCTGATCCACTAAATGATAATTTTATATTCAAGGCGTCAGTTCACGCATACTCAGACTTCACGAAACGAATCATTCTGTCAGAGGCTAGTAGATTATTCGATTTTTTTGGCTGGTTGTCATTTAAACAATTTTAAACGATTTAAAACGGCATTAAAATAGATTTTCCAATTACGCTTACTGATTTTCTGAAGGGTAGTTTGACGATGAATTTTATACCCAATAGCTTTTTTGGTGGTAGTTTCGGTTGCTCGCATTTTTGATTGTCTGGGTTACACGACCGTGGTAATGTTCAGTATTTTTTTGACAATCCAGAAAATGCTTGTTTTATTTTAATGTTTTATTTTATCACTTGGTCCAACAATGTGTTCGTGTGATGCTGAATATTGGTTTTATTATCAATGCAGTTGGCATTATCATCTTTTCGATCTTATTTTAAATTTTGTTCATCGACAGTAAAATATCCATGCAAATGTCCATAAATCGTACTTAAACTAATAAAATGCTAAAAGCTTTATGAATTCATTTGTTCGGGAAACTTGAACATTGACGCAGTATTTTGTAAAGGAGTCGAGGTAAAGATAAATATAATAATCTTTTAAAATAATGAAAAGCTTTCAAAAAGCAAATAAATTGTATTGAGCATAAATCCCTTATTTCTAAAGTTCTGGTAACTAAACATAAAAAGCTCAAATTGCGCAACAATAAAAAATAAGAAAGCTTTTTTGGGCATCTTCCTCTATCGAGAGCTTTTCGTTTATTTTATTTTTCAAATTATTGACTGACTGTTTACAAACGAAACTGTTGACGTAGAAAAGATTTGCAAAGCTTCTTAAACGAATATACCTTTAAAGCTTTAACAACTTTAATTTAGATCAAAAAAAGTTTTCATTAATAATAATTTGCAATTTTGTTTTGAAAACATTTTTATATTGAAGTTCCTTTAAACATTTGGTAAAAGCT
This sequence comes from Tipula confusa, assembly GCA_963556175.1. NCBI lineage: Eukaryota > Metazoa > Arthropoda > Insecta > Diptera > Tipulidae > Tipula > Tipula confusa. Next base: position 218,958,142 of record OY744476.1, read on the forward strand.
TTTATTTGAGAGCTTTATAAGTGCTTTCTAAACAATGTTAATCTTTCAAAATGTTAAGCTTCTCGACAGTGCAATATTATTAAGAAGTGTGACTTTTAAAACTGAGATTGTTTGCAAATATTTGACTTTTTTACATAAAGTGCTTAAATATTTAACAGCAACGTTATTGCCAAAACTATATAATGATTTTGTAAATTTTAAATTTTAAATAGACGAGTATATAAAACTAATTGATAAAAGACTATCCTAAAAAGTTGATAAAAAACTTCTAGTACGGTAAAGCAATTTATATTCAAAGAAACTTTTTTTCTTTGAAATTAAAAATGTGTTTTTGAGCACTTCTACTGTTCATTAACATTAAAAGCTCGAAAATTGCAAACACATTGCTTTTTTGATCATTATATATTTTAGAAATAATCCTTATAAAATTTCAAAAGAAAAGTAGTTCAAAAGAAAATAATAGTTCAATAGTTTTCCTTCATTATTGACAGTTGATTAAACCTAGATAATTTCTTTTATAATGCTTAAATGACATTGCAATATTATGCAACTCTAAACATTTAGGAGGAAGAAATTAAAATTTTGAAAATTTGTATTTAGCTCTTGTTGCTCTGGTTTCCACACATCGACGGCAGCATCCCATAAATGAATGACGGAAGGCACTTCCACATTTTATATCGTTTACAAATATTTGCAGAAAAACTATTACACCAAGAGCCGTAAGAAATTGGACGAGGAACAAATTCGTTTCACTATATTTCCTATCTACGTGCCACGATGCCGTTTTTTACGGGTTTCTATTACACATCTCTTTCTAGCATATTAGTCCATCTACTTGGGCCGGGCTCCTTGCTTCTACAAGGCCAAGATGGCTCTTGATATTAAAGATTATTTTCACTTCACCTACCAAGAAGTCGATAGGGACCACTCGTGCGATAACGACCTTGTACAGTTACCATTTTCTTTCTATATTTCTCCATCCTAAATGTATCCACCCATAGTTCACAGCCGTTGGGCCTCCAACGTTTGTCATCAGCCTAACTTTGTTTTCTCCAATAGAGTCAAATCACTAGTTCTGCGCATAACTTTGTTAAACTTACGTTGCACATCGACTAAATATTGGGTGATCATTAATGCCACAATAGCATCTGCATGCCCTACCATGAGTGTGTCATCCGTCATTTTTATATGCTGGATGTCGTCGTAGGATATTTTCAACTCAGGCTCCAGCGGTCCATGTCTACGTTCCGTTACAGATCCCATTACACATCCCATTTAATGCGCTTACCTCTGTTAAACTTGACAGTTTATTTTGTTAGGTAATTTTTTCGACATAACCTGTAATCCTCATGTTCCAGCTAAACATTTCAGAGGTAAACATCATTTTCTGAAATTCGCTTTCTCATCACCCCACCATTTTCTGGCATTAACGGTTCACATGCTTGATTTATTATACTCATTGTGCTACTCGCTATTTTATCGAGATATCCGGGTTCTTGTCATAAAAAAAAAGTTGCCAAGAAATGGCCTTCACTTAGTTTGGAAAAACTCCATTTCGTAATTATTGGTCAGCTTCACTAATAGTTTGCCATAATTCTTGTCATACTCTGTACTACATATATTGTAGACTCTTCATCTTTTAATGGATATTTTGAAGAATGATCACTTTATGGTTTTGTTTTTTGATTTAGGAAGGGTTCAGAAATGCTTATGGAATGCTCCCCAGAGGATCAAATTGTTGCTATTTTTCTTGACATGCTCTTTCCATTTTAACTTGGCATCGAGCGTCATTCCCAGGTATTTTGCCATGTTTGCTTGTTGTGATTAACTTTTAAATAGGTGATGACTGTGTGAACTGATTTTAGCTCATCTAATTTTATTCTCCATTTTTTTATCCATGGAGAATCTCAACATTTGATTGTTCTTCTAACCACCAAAATGTATTATACGCAAAAGTTGCAATATTAGTTTCTCCAGGAATAGGCATGTTATTCATCTATAGGAAATACAAGATTGGTCCCAGCACGCCCCTTGTGGTACTCCTGGTTCAATTCTCTTGTGTGATGAGAACTCATCTTCATATTTTAATCTGAAATATCTCCTTCCATTGTATGATTTTAATATCTCAAAGTTAATGGAGCTCGCAATGTAATTTATATTCCAGTCCTCGATACCAGATTCGATCAAAGGCTTAGGCACATCAAGGAAAGCTCCAGAACATACCTTTATGTTTTCAAGTATATTTTCAATCATGTTAGTGACTCTACCTGCTTTACGGTGGAGTGTTTCTCTCTGAAACCAAATTTATGAGATCGTGGCAACAAGGGTCTTTTTTCAATCAGAGGCTTCATCCTTTTGAGGAGTAATTTTTCGAACAATTTGGACAGTGATGGTAATACAGATATAGGTCTGCAAGACGTTTTCTCATTAGGTGGCTTATTAGGCTTGGGTATCATAATAACTTCTGCTATTTTCCACTGCTGAGGAATATATTTCATTCTAAATGCTGCATTAGTTATGTGTAGTAACTTCTTAAGACATTTTTCTGGCAACTTTTTAATAACTTTCCCTGTAATAGGCACCTTTTTTGCTTTTAGGTTATGTTTGATTTCATTTTTGAGTTTTAATTTTAACTGTTCATACGTCTAACTCGTCTTTTTATGGTTGAGAAAGGTATTTGCATCTGCTGTTTGTCTAATCACAGGTTTCATAAAGATCATCTTTATTTTTGGAGCTTTTGGCCCAAGCACCATCTACTTTGTTGATTGGTGGCATCTGCTCTTTTGGTATTTTCAGTCCTTTTGTAGCTTTCCATAAAGAGTAATCACTTTCTTTGTAGCCAGAGAGTCTTGTTAAATATTTATTGAAGCTTGCCGATTTGGTTTCTTTTAAAAACTTCTGAAGCATGTTTTTAAGCTGAATGAAAATAGTTTTACTCTCTAGTGTTGGATTTTTATGTCAGATTTTGCAAGATTTCCGCTTTTCGCTGGCCAGATTTCTTATTTTCTGTGTATATTTTATTCTTGTGCAGCTTAGTTTTGCAAGAAGGAGTGCTTTCCCATGCTGCGATCTGAATATTGTTTATGAGCAGCTCTACGTATCTTTCAAGTTGTGTTTGGTTTTTGATTGGGGCTCCATTAGCATTCCAGGTTAGTATTCTTAGTGTTTTGTTAATTTTTTGTTGATTAGTGAATGATCAGATAAAGCAATTTTTACGCTACAAATCTGGTTAATTTTTCCTTGATGTCCTACTTGCTGTTCAAGATTAACTTGTCTTTTGTTTAGACGCTCTATATTTTTTTCTATTTTAAAGAGGCATATTGTTGTCATAGCTTGTTGAATTCAAATAGTTTGATCTGAAGGCCCAAGTAGTCTTTGTATGGCTGCTTGTGTAAGAACTTGCATGTCGTCTTTTTCAATGGCTCTATTCGGACAACCATTCCCAAGATGTTCCTAATGTTGAATATGTTCTCAATTTTCCCTGAGTTTGCAAAAGTGAATAGTGGTACCTTTATTTTGTTAACAGTACTCCCTCCGTTGCCGGTAGGCTTTCCTTCAATTTTAAACCTGTTAACTGCATCTAAGACAGATACATTTTTTTGAGGCTTTCAATTATCTCTTCTGGTGTGGATGTTTGATGTGGTGTCCATTTCTGGAGACGACTCAGTTTTCCTTTTACTAGAAGGATTAACTTCTGTTGTTTTTTAAAAGCTTTTTTTGATTTTCTCATTATCCTATTGGTTTCTCTTTCTAACTCTTCCTCGTTGGTTTGGTCCTCAATTGATGAAATTACCACTTTTCGTTTCTTTGTTGTTCTTTTCGTGGTTTAGGGTTTCTACTTCGAGCTTCAGGACCAGTTTGGTAGTCCATCTTTAGGTTATGTTTAACATTTTTAACTTCATCTTCAAGAAGTTGTATATGGTGCTGCATGCAATGAATGGCTTTAATTCTTTGTTTTCTTGCCAAGACTGGTCTAGAGCTTTGATTACTTCCTGATTTTGGGAGTTATCCTCATTTTGGGAGTAAATGATTTACATATTGAAGCTGTGAGTGATTTTCTCAGCGAGGCGTTCCTAGCGATGCTTCGCCGTTTTCTATCTAGACGAGTGGTTCCAAGCCCTATCTCTAACGATAGTAGCTCAAATTCTCTGGGAGCAAAACGAACTCTAAATGAGGTCTACAGAATAATACCTTAAAAAGTGAGTCATTGGAACTTGGTTCAAAAATCAAAATGGTTCTTTAATCCCGTCGCAGTTATTTTTACGACAAATTTTACAACTTAAGTCGGTTCGATAAATGTCAAAGCAAATTAAGTGGATATTAAAAAAAAGCTTCATTATACGCATTATTCTCCTGTTTTTACCACATGTGCCTTTTATTCATATTAACATTAAATGTTAATGTTAATATGAATAAAATCTTTCATTCTGGGTTTTAGTTTGTTGACTTTTGATCGACGAAACTTTTCCACTTTTACCAACACTTACAAAAGTTAAACGTATATAAAAGCAATTAACTGTATTCATCTCACTTAACTACATTAATAGCTCATGTTTTTTAATTATGTATTTTTTTTTTAAATGTAAGCAAACAATTCAGTTGATAAAATATGTTAAACATTGAAATTTAGTATATAAGACTATATGTTATCAATTTTCCATCCAATTTGCATAAAATAATTTTTTACCATCCAAATGCGTGACACCACCCCATTTAAGAACTACAAATGTATTTCTGTCCGGATACATATTCCCACATGCAATTTTACTTTCACACATAATTCTCGTGCGCTAACGATAATGACGCAGGTATGTCAAAATGTAGATTAAAATATCAAACGTACTTCCGTGCACGTAAACATAAAATATTTACTCATAGGTTATCTGTTTCACTCATCGGGCATATATCAAAATACGTTTTGTTCGTAACACTCCAACAACACGAATTAACAACTTAATTACCATTAGCGCAAACTTCTTCATCATGTAAACATATTTTATGTAGAATCATGTCTTATGTTGGCTGCTGTACTATACAACATTAGCATATTTCCGTGTGCAATTATATTTTTAACCAATTTAAAGATGAACATATTTCCCATCTTCTTTACGCCATACCAACATCATCATATCGTAAACGCAAACACCATACAAACGCAAATGATGAAAAACTTTTCCGTTTGCTTGCTATGTTGTTTCCGTAACATCTCGTTACGTTGGTTACACAATCACATCGAAAATCTTTAAAAAAAAAATAGACAAAAGTTTTTTTTTTATAATAATATTTGTGCGCTATGATACTTCCATCCACGAATTCCATATTCGTATTGGGCGCGTTAAAATTTGATGAAAAGTCTAACGACGTCTTCGCAGAGAAAATATAGCACGAAAAGTTTATCATCAATTTTGGTTTGTGTTGTTGTATTCGGTTGAAATAAATTAATCATCGTCATAAATTTATGCTCATTACAAAAAAAAAAAAAAAAATGTTATGAAATTTTTACATAAAATTTAATTTGCATGTTTTTTCTATTTAAATAATGAAAACTGTGCGAAGCACAAAAAAAAGCTTGGGAAAACTTTTAAATGTATATTTTTCCTCCACAGTTTTTTTTCTCTGCCGCACATTTTTTTTTCATTTCTCTTGTAAACTTTTTTTGCATGTCCTCAAAAGCTTCATAGTTGGTGGGATATTTATTGGTTTTAAAAGTTTACTTAATTGGAATGGTAAACATTTCAAATGTTGTCTAATTTAAAAAGTTCTACTTGCTAACTGGTTGGTATTGCTTCTGAATGTAGTAATAAAACTTATATTACATTTTATGAAATGTATTTTTGCACATCAAAACAGTTTTTGCCTTTATTTCCAACTAAAGGCTACTACGTCAATTTCTTCCTATGATTTGCCAAGGTCTTTCGCTTTTTCTAACAATGTCCTTTTCCCAAGCAATGGATAGTCTCATGTTTTGTTTTATCTAACTGCTTTGTTTTTGTGCAGTTTGATGATTGGTCTTGTATTTAGCCAGAGCACTGCAATATTTGTCAAAGGTATTTCTTTACAAACAATCTGTAAGTTCTTGTCATCAGAAAATATTCTCAATTACTCTAAAACAATAAGCTTTTAAGTCATTACCAAGTGTATTGCTCTTCTCCAACCCCATCTTTTAATTCATTACTATAATCTGATTCATCAGATAGGTAGATCTTTTCAGCAGCTTTCCATAATTTTAAAAGTCCCTTCCATGTTTTTATTGTTTTAACATAATATGGTTAAACCTGGTTTAGAGAGTCATGACAAGTGAAGTAGGGGTACTCTATCTTATTTGGACTACCATAGTAAACCAAGGTGGTACTTAGAATATGACCTAGTCAACGTCGCTATACTGGTCACCAATAATTGGTTCTATGAATCTTGATGCGTTTGGTAATGGTTTTACCATTCAACATATTCTTAACATGAAGTCTTTCCAGAGCAGGTTTGTGGGCACTGAGTAGTTTGTTGGCATTTATTCTAGTATTTTTCCTATATTGTATTACACAATTTCATCAACATCAGCCAAAATTAGAGGAAGCTGCCATCTTCCTTAACAGATTAAGTCTGAGCTCTGAAAAGCTCTAACACTTCATTTTAAAATAAAACAAAACATTTATGTTGAGACTCAATTTGTATCCAAGGTTTCTCGATTACTTTATGAAGCGCATCCAGCTGTTGTCAAAAATATTATTGAATAATTCAAAGGGTGCTCTTTGTTGGATGAAGTTCTAATGGAAATCGAACATTTTCTTATTGAGAGGGCTAGCCACCTTCAAATTTTTAGAATTAACTTTTTAATCGGTTTTTAGGCTAGAGCTAGCATTGAAGTCACAAGGAATTCTGTTTTTGCAGTACTCAGCATGCCAAAATAAAGCCAATTGCTTTCAAATGTTGTTTTCACATATGTCTAAGAACTGTAGCACAGCTCTTGGGAAACATACCTGAGGATAGATTATCTCTAGCACCTCCATTTGTCACTAAACAAATTAAAGCTGTCGTTAACTTCAGGTTAATTACGGCATTATCGATAAACCCGGACGGTTTAATTGATCTTACTCCAGGAACTTTCCTTAACAGGTGACAAATGCCCATTACTAAGAGCTTGCACATTGTACATCGGCTATTTAAAACTGGCAAAACTGCAAACAACCAACAAAAAACATAGAAATTGGCCAGATATAGTACTTTTCAAATAACCTCCTCAAATTTATGATGACAAGCCCATCAAAACCAAAAATATTTGCTACAAATCTTTCCACCTTCCGGAAAGATCTACATGATAGTAGAAACCCAACAAAATGGTTAAAATCAAGTAACAAATCAAAAAATGGTCTGATGTGTTCTAGTTTACATTAGAAATAAAGCGAGCTTTTATAAAATTAAACACATGGGAGTAAGATTTAAATTATGAGAGTAACCGCGATATAGTATGCATTAAATTTGCAGTCTTGAAATGCTTATCTTGAAATGTAGAAAGCGTTTAGTTAAGCTTTTACAAAGTTTTGAAATAAATTAAAATTGTAAGTTCCATCGACAAGCTTAGAGTAAAATTGGTTTAGAGCTTAAAGCTTTAAGTTTTTAACTCTTCTAAATGTTTGATCTAAGTAAAAAAAACTGTAATATGTTAAAAACCATATTATAAGTTTAAAAGCTTTACGACCTTTTAAAATGAGTTAAATACATATTAAAATGATAATTTTATCATGAACTTGGTTGGAATAAAAAAAAGCTTTGTTTATAAGCTTTGAGGTAGCCACAAGTTTTAATCAGATTTCATATTAATTTGGATGCTTCTGAAGTTCATGTCAGGGTGAAAAATTTAAATAATGTTACTTAAAAGTTAAAACTTCAATTACTTAATAATTAGTAAAAGCTTTAGAACATTTTAAACTTTATTAGGATAATGATATTTTTTATAAAAAGGTACAAACAAAAAAAAACGTCTTATATACTAAATCTAGCCGTTTTAAAGTTTATTGAGCTTTTAACAAATTTGCCAAATCATTAAAAATATTGAATCTCATTACAAACATGAGTAAAAAACTTTAAACGAGCTTTCACAAAATGTTGCTAAAAGTTTTATTTCGATTCCAAAGAATATTTTTAAATACATTTTTCGAGTTTGTTTCAGTTACATTAAACAAGCGGTGTTAAATTTTGTGAGCTTTTGATCAAAACAAATATAGAAAGCTATCATTTTTTAACTAGTATAAACTTAATTTAGTTTTTTTTTATCAAAAATGATTAAAACTGATTTTTCTATAAAAAGCTCTAGTAAATTGAGCAAGTTTTAAAATTTTGACTTTTTCTGAGCTTTTATAGAAATAACAATACTATTTCAAATTCCGAATTTAAGTAGTAGCCTGATTTCTAGTAATAATTGGACAAGCCGTATCCTAAAAAGCTTTTTAATTTTAGTCTTTTATTAAATTGTGACTTAAAAAGCTTTCTAAACCCGTTTAAATATTAGTTTTAATTATTAAGTTAATAATTCAAATAAAAAAATGCAGAACAACAGTTATTTAGAATATTTTAGAAGCTTTTATTTTGTTGTCTAGTACATAAGCTTATTTCAGAACTTAAGAGAGAGAGTTTTTTTAAAATCATTCTACTAAATTAAAAAGCACAAAAGTCAGTTGGAAATTGGTAGATTACTTGAACTTTCAATAAGTTCTTTTATCAAAGTAAAAATAATTTAGGTTTTGAAGAGTTTATAAAAGCTTTCTGAGATTTAAAAGAAAATGTTGTTAATGCTAATGTCGCTTGTATTGAACGTGATAAGTAGAGGGCTGATGATCATAATGACTTCTTTTTATTTAAGATTTAAATTTAGAAAAGCTTTTAAGTAAGTATTTACAAAGTTTATAAAATTATTTTAAATTGTGAGGTTCTTCATTACTCTTCGATTAAAAGTGATTGAACTCAAAGGATTAATGTTTAAAATAACTCCAGTTTTGTTTTATTTGCTTAGTCTTGTGACAGCTTTCACAATGCGTTAAGATTGAAAAAATATTGAAAGTATAATATAAAAAAGATAATAAAAATATGTAAACAAATTTATTTTAATCTATGTATTAATAGATGCTTTAACGGGTTTAAAAATTTATATTTTAGGATTAGATTAGTAGTAAAGTTAAGTACTACCTAGCAAAACGACTTAGACCTTTTGTTAAAGATTTAAATTTTAAACTATACAGAGCTTTTAAGTGAGATTCTACGAAATAAAGTTCTAGTAAAACAAAACGAGCTTTTATAACCTTAAATGGTAAAAGCTGTTCTTTGACTATCTATTTAATGTCAAATTAGTTCAACTTAGGTGCATTTAAAAGAGCTTGTGTTTTTTCATTGGAATTAAATAAACTGTGTAATATTTTATGAGCTTTTGATAAAATAAATGTAATATGCTCCAAAAGAAGTTTAATAAAATTTATTTAGCAATTTTTTATTATAGAAAAAATAATAACGGCCATTTTTATTAAAAAGCACTAATAAATCAAGCAAACTTAAAAATGTCGAGCTTTTATAGAAATAACATCATTATTTTAAACTTCGAATTAAGCTAAAATACGGTAACTTTTAATAAATGACTTAATAGGCTTACACGAACCATTTTTAACTTTAGTTTTCATGAGTAAATTAATAGGTGTTATTTATAAAAAGGCAATAATATGAATATTTCCAATTATATAAAAGCTTATTTGAGTTGCAGCTTTAATAAATAAGCCTTTTTTAATTGTTATAAATTGTTTATATTAGTAATATTAGAAATATTAGTAAAATTGATAATTTAAAATATTTTTTAAAATTTTTATTTTATTTTGCGTAAAAGCTCTAAAAATGTATTAAAGGTATGATTTAAATATAATTATGTAGAGCTAAACACTGGCCCAACATAACTTTTAAATATTACTCTTAAAACAGAAAGTTTATGTTTGTGTCGTAAAACACAAAAAGCTTCATATTTAGTTGAATAAGAAAATGTTTGGGCTTTTTACTGAAAATTAAAGAAATGTTAAAATAACTAACTTGAGCAAAGTTTATGATTTCAAAATTTATAAAGCTTTCATAGAAAGAACAAATTCAGCTGTTTTAATGAGCTTTAATGAGTTTCATGAGCTTTGATGTATAAAACAATTTAAAATATAGAAACTAATTGTAAATTTGATTTAAATAATTGGAACGAGCTTTTATAAACTTAAAAGGGATTTTGAATACTACATAACACTTTAAAAAAAGCTTATCAAAATGTCATTAAAAGCTTTATTTTATCTTCTGACTTAAACCTCATATTAATTTAAATTAGGTTCCTATGAAGCATTTTAAAGAGCTAAATTTTTTCCAGTTTTATAAAACAAGCTGTGGTGAGCTTTTGATCAATTTTTATGTGATAAAAATACAAACTTTAATAAACTTTATTTAACAATTTTGTTATTTGAAATTATCAAAACGACCTATTTTATAACAAAACACTAGTAAGTTAAGCAAACTTGTACATTTCGAACTTAATAGAGCTTTTCTAGAATGAATAAAAATAGTTAAATTTCACTAGCTACCTGGTGTCTAATATAATATAAAAGGCATAACTGGACAATTCGTATTCTAAAAAGCTTTTAAATTTCAACCTTTTATTCAATTGTGACTTAATAAACTTTCACAATCTGTAACGTTTTTGTCATATTTCAAAAGATAGATATTTAGAATAGTTTCGAAGGTTTTATTAAGTTGTCTAGTACATAAGCTTATTTTAGTTGCAACTTTCGAAAAGCTTTTTTTTAAATCCACCTAATACAAAGTAAAAAATTCTTTATTAGTATATTAAAAACTGTGATATTTTTTTCAATTTCAACAAAAGCTCAACTTAACAATGGTTAACAGCATTAAACATGTCTTAGCTAAAGTTTAAACATTTTATATTAATGACGTGACAAATTTGATAAGAATTTTTTAATATTTTGCAAAAGCTTTTAATATTTGTTTATCTTAAAGTTTTTCACAAAAAAGCTTTTTGTTAGTTTTATAGTAATAGTAGATCGACTTTTCCTGAAGCCGTATTGCTTTTTACAAGTCTTTTACAATTTCAAAAATTAACGTATTACAAGACAAAAGCTCTAACTCTAATAATATATTTCCAAAATTGATAAAATGAATGATGTTAAGGCCTTTAAATCTTTAAAACTTTTGAAAAAAAAATTGAAATAATGAATATGGATATTATAGCTAACTAAAACTTTGAAATTCTGGAATTAATCAAGTAGTCTAAAATTTAAAAAATGCATGATCATTGTCTTCGTCATCAATTTCTACAATTCACTGTACGTTTGCAATTTACCGAACATCTACTATAAAATATTTAATCAAAATTTATAATTCTCCAACAAATCGTTCGTAACGTTTTTCTGGACATCAAAGCAGATGTGTTCATTGCAATATTACCAATATATAATATCGGAGAATCTCGTAAAATCTCAATGGGATAATAAAACGGAATCGCCGTCTAAAAACGTTAAATCGTGTAATTCTATCGCAACATGAATAATACATCATTCATAAAACTTCACATTACCAACAACAACAACAAAAAAAGCATAATACAATAATATGTCATAAATAAATAAAAACATAATTAATAGTTTATTTATGAATTTTACATAATTAAAAGCTCCATGTATGATGGATTTTATCCGTTCGACATTCATTAAAAAAAACATTTTAATACTTCGTATACCACACATTCGAATTGTAGCTATATGCTCGTAATACACTCAACATACATAAATTTAACGTTCGAAGAATAAATTTACATAAACAAGTTTTTAGGTTAGAGTGGATAGTGGGGTCATATCACAGCACGATTGAATGATTTAATTGTTTAGTGGTTTCGTATTTACATAGATCGTAAAATTTTCAATAAATAATTTGGTAAAATTATATCGTCTATTGTAAATTTCACAGTTTGATTATAGTAATTGTGTATATGCACACACACACACACACACACATTCCAATGATTTATTGGTTTTGAATTGAGTTGTTTGTATATGATTGGACGAGTGGTAACATTTATATAAAGCGCTCCATAACGTGTACATATACCCATCGGAGACAACAAAGTGGAGTACATTAGTTTAATAGAGGAGGAAAATTCTCTACCTCTTTGGCGGACAATGATCCATCCTGAAACTACTTTGGATATTACTTCGGGATGATGTCTCGTATGTGTCCGTATTAATGCTTCTTTAGTATTCATTTAACTTGTTCTGTGGTGGCTGTTTAGTGCTGCTTTCTTTAGTCGAAGAATCTTTTCTACGTTCTGTAAAACTGGATTATAGTTTGGGTTCGATACAAGCATGATATCCACGATATTATCGGGCATCAAGCCTTCCAGTTTACCTCTATAAATACACGAAGGATCTTTCAGCTTTCCAATTGTGTGCAAATATTTAAAAAAATACCCATGACTCGTAAGTAGTTGGGTTATGAAGTAGCTTAATTATTTCTCTATGATTTATATCGACCCACTTAGAGATGTTTTTAATCAATTTTTCTGTCCATTTCCTACGCCTCTAGTCGTGATAATTCCTCTGCCAGCACAACATAACATATTCCTTGGTCTAGTAGCTGTGCGTTTCAGGTGCAGGCAGCGCTTCTGAGGTTTGCTATTTCATCAGACCATCAATAGACAGCTGACTTTCTATCCTCTATGCCGTTTCTTTTAGGCATCGATGCATCACAAGCTTGTTTTACTAGCTTTGTGGCTCTAGCAATTTCTTTATCAATCCGGCTATTCTGATTACTGTTTCTTTTCTTGCATCCATTGTTGCTGTGAGGTTTCCTAAAAATAGCTTAGCTGCGTTTCAGCCTATCACTTGATCGATGCCACTGTCGGAAGGTCGCAATCCTCTACAGACAGAATAGGTAATATATTGATTATCGCTATTATTGTAGTTTTCTATGACTCGCCATCCCGTAATTTCGGGCGATAATATAAAATCGGTCATAAGATTGATTTCGGGAATAGTTTCAGTCTTCTAAATGTCAATATACCGCCCTTATTTATCACCACAAACCAATTCTAGCTGCCATGTTCAGAATATACTCCGGCTATAACAAGGACACAGCAGGAACCACTCAAAAAGCGTTCATAGGTTCGTTCGTGGTAAAATAGCAACTGACATATATGGTATCCTTAATTTTTGCCCTTGCTAATCCTTCTTCAGCTTCATAACTCTCAGTTATGACTCAGAGTATGGGTAGTCTTTGATTATCTGAGAACTATTTCCCTTGATTATCTGAGTTTCCCTGAAGAACTTTCATCTTAATATTTTTATATCGGCCTTTCTCAAGGGCCTGCCGTTATATCTGACAAACGCCTGTTCTTGGTGCGTATTTGGCTTGTTCTGGCCCAATGTGGTTTTCAGCATATATGAAGCACTTGGCTTCTGCTTTACATTCCTTTTTAAAATGCCTTTTCTCTCCACAGTGGAGGTAAAGTTCTAACTCTGGTTCCTTTACAGTTCACGTTATGGTGGTCGTAATCAAAGTAGCCATAACATCGGACCACTCCAGTCTTGTGCTGGATTTTGCAATATAGCCAGCCTTTTTTAAGTGACCTATCCGATTTCACAAAGGCTATTCGCTGCTCTCTCGAATTAGGTTTGGTAAGTGATACCTTGAATTCTTCATGTTGAGATCTCATCTGATTGCTTTTTTCACTTCCTCTTCAAAGGATAATCAATCTAAATCCTTGATTTGCAGTGTGATCTTAGGTTGCAAATTTTATACCGTTACCGTCTTCCCTATGACACATCTTAAAGCCTTGCGAATGCTAACTTTGTTACGCATATTTGCTTCAAGTTCCAAAAGAACATCACCTCTCCTATTGACGGGGACACCCGGTTTTACCCTTGGTTTTCGGTATTGTTTCCTTCGCTTCTTATTTGAAGGTGGTTGATTTTTTGACTGAACTACAGTCCAGGTTTACGAATCTTCACCTTCGTTTTGCCATGTTTGCTTCAACTAGGATAGAATCAACCATTACCTTCTTATTTTTAACAATTTCTGTCTCAACAGGAGTGAAGCTTTTCCGTTTACTTCCACCTCCCGTATGTGTGCTAGTTATTTCATCCTTACATCTTCCTTCCGCTTTCTTTCCAGATTTCCTGGTGGAAAACAGTTCCATCAAGGATCTCTTAACAATTCAAGAAGTTTTTCGTTAATTTTTTTGCTTTGTTCAAACTGTCGTTCGGTAGACAGTTTTGTTTCGCCTTTTTATTCCATTCCACCCTTGTGCTCTTCTGTTCTATTTTTGTTTCATTTCGCACTGCTGATGCTGCTGCTTCATCTTTTGTTTTGTCTTTTTAAACTGTGGGATTTATTACTTCTGTTATCGTCGACTAATCACAATTTATGGAAAGATTCATTATTTGTTTTTACCAACAGTGGTATTTCTTCTGTGTGATGTTGGTTTTCAAAGTCTTACTACCAACGCCTTTTTTACCGTTAGTTGGTAAATCTCGTTCACCCAACTCTTATTTCAATTTTGAGACTTTTAACTCGTAGATAGTCATTTTTATTATTATTTACAATCCCACCGCTGTCACCAATTGTTACGATTTTGTCTTTTCCCAGTTCGTATCACTGAATTATGAATAAACATAACTGATATTGTTGTCCATAAATAAAACAAAACTGTCCCTCTTGCTACTCGTTCTTTTTTTCTTTTATCTGTTTGTCCTCTTCAAGATGTCGCGACGCTATTCATTTGTTTTTCTTCAATATATATTTGCTTAATTTTTTATAATGCTAATTTTACTTCAAAGAGTCTCTAAGCATAACAATCGTCAAAAGTCAGAAAATCAAGGAAGTAGCTCACTTCTAGTGTGTTATGATTCCTGATAAGATAAAAACACAACCAAGGTATTTGATTTCTCTTATTAGAAATGTACATCTTGTTGCTGTCGTCTGGGGCATGCTGCTAGAAAATTACAAAATTACAGGACACCGCAATGGGAAAATGTCACTGCAAATATATCATATGATAATCATGCCGTCAAACCCTATCCATCTCAGGAGGTATCGAGAGGATGTAAAGTCAACTTATCCAGACATTGAGAGCCATTCAAAATAAGCTTATGCGACAAAGTGACTATACGACAAAGTGATCAACTGGCTAGATATCAAAGTTGATAAAACATGCTTATGATAGAAGACCTACAAATCAACTGAAAGGATTTTTTACAGCACTTATATCCTAAATACAAGAGCTCATTCAAATGGAATAAAAAGGTATAACTTTGCTGTTGCTACTTCACAAAGCTGTCCAGCCCAAAGTTTCACATTTAATGACAACTGATGGCCATCGGAAACCTTAAAAATTGTCACAGCTTATACCTGAAATTTCGGCAACTCGTCAAATATTGTGTCCGATTTCTCAATCAGTTTAATAAGATTTGTAGCGTAAACATGACCAACAAAGCATTAACTAATATGTTGGAGCGCAGTCACTATTGGACCATACAAAACATACTTTTAGGACTTTTAATGAAAAATCAGTAGTAAAACGATTCAGATCGAGATGTGTTTCAAAATCTAAAGTAAAGTGTGCATTATTTTTAGCCAATTTTTAGCTGGGATTCCTGGAACTAGATGCAAGACGACGTTGAAGTCTAAGCAGTTCTTCATATATTTGTTTCTGGAAAGGAAAAACCAATGCCAATATAAAGTGATAATGGCCTTAATTTCCAACAATTACTTAAAAATACTTCCGTAGTTGCTAATTCACTCCATAATAACAGCCGAAAGGCGATTGAAACTTTCAGCGATGACCATAACTCGTTACATTTAATACCCTGTGTTCACCTTTCCATGGAAGTTCTCCCATACGTCGGTGGGTGTCAAAATCATTTAAAAAGCTCTCGACTCTAGACGATTAATTCCCACTTTTCAAAAAAATCATGAACTTTTTTGAAACAAACCATGAATCATTTAAAGGGGCGCAAAAATTTAATTTTTAATGTTCCAAAGAGGAACACAGACTCCAAATTTTTCAACCCGAAAAAATGCTCCCACTCGTATTATGTGACAAGTCTTATTTTGTTGAATACGTCAACCTTATCAACCTTATAGCCTTTATTTGTGAGTTTAAGGTTGATTTTGTACAAATGATCTTTTGCCTAAATTACTACCAACATTTTGCAATTACGTTGAAATTGGTCTTATCATTCATAATTCTGAGTAATCAATAAGAGTTCTTCATGCCCACGCAATTTTAATAATTTCCTTATTTTTATTCTATTTTCAGCTCTACTCTCGGAAACATTGCGAACATACCATAAATCTGGATGTGATTCTGAAAACATAGCATTATTTTGTCCACGTGGCACAAGTATTTCCGTCGAATCATCACAATACGGCAAACATGAAGGTAAATATGATTTTTTTTATTAATTCCTAGAATATGTTGATTGCCTCCAGATATGTAAATAAAATATAAAAAAAACATCGACAAACGGAAAATTTCAAAAAATATATTTTCCAAGAAAATTTAAAGTTTATCCTTTATTTTCTAGATACTGAACGGATTAATTCGTTGTGCCCGGTGACCACCGACAACATTATATTGGATAAAATGCATAGTGGCACTGAAATCGAAATAAAAACACCGGAAAGTTGTTTGTGGCCGAATGCGTTACAGGTGAGAAATAAGGCAAGCAAATTTTTTTATAATTTCTAAATATCATAACATATATATATATAATACTATACATACATAAGAAAAGTTAAATCAGATTTGGGGATTATTAATTCTCTAAAGAAATAAGATTCTCGTTTGTGTTCTTAGAAGCTGTAAACGAAATCACGTAAAGTTCATACGTCTTCTACACTTTACTGTGTATACCCAACACAGTCAAAATTTATTTTTCCTCCTTGCATATTAAAGCATATATTTTGCTGTTGTATTACGACTATATAAAAATAAAGCTCGTATTTATTTTATTTTGAATAAACATGAAAAATAAAATCTAGTACCGTGTACAGTGAAAAAAAACGAAAAAAGCTCACTCTTGAGTAAAAGTAACAAAAAAAAAAAAAAAAAAAAATCAGTTGCAAGATAAACACATGAAAAATCAGTGCGGAAAACTTGTGTTGTGTGATTATACATTTTCATTTGTTATTTGTGCTTTTCATTTTCATCTGCTCTCTGCTACTACATATTATGCTATAATATATACTTGTAGTATGACTGGTGGTTCGTATATACTATGCTACCGCTGATTTTTTTTTTACCCAGTGTTGCTGTATTTAAGTTAGGAATTGTTTGGGAAAATGATTTACATTTGTGGATTTATTTACGCTTCGAAAAATCTATAGAAATCTTAGTTTTGCTGTTAAAATGAAAATTCACAAAAAAAAAAAAAATTGTGTTGTGTATTTGAAAAGCTCTTTGTTGCTTTCATTCGTTCTTATGTGTATGGTATACAAATATTATGATTGTTGTAGTTGTTGGGTTTATGATTTATGGATGACAAAAAAAAAGTTAAATTTATTTATTTACACACACATATATATACACATAAAAGTTTAACGTGGTTTTAAAAATTATGTATAATCTACATGTTTTGTGTTTACGGTACTTTATGATAGAGGAGGTCGTGACAAATCTTAGTTTTTGATAATTTCACCTCAAAACGTACCTGTGTAGGCAATATGGAATGAGGAAGAAAACTTACTCATGCATGTGTGTGACATGTTTTGTTCTCTATACGGTATGATAAATTTTAAACATTTAAATGTAGCTTTTTTGTATTTCGGATGTGTCATACAAATTTAATGTTGTTCGGTTGACGAATTATTTTATGGTTTTATCATATAATTATGGTATTTTGACGATGTTATACGGTTTGTATCACTATATGTGTTTGATATATAAGTATAAAAGCTTTTGAATTTCATTTATCAAAGCTAAACAAATTATGAAATAGTACAGCTAGATGGAGTAATTGATTTGATTGATTGATTAGAATGTACCGCCAAGGTCAAACCAGGACTTTCCGGGATGTCGGGCACCACCGTAAACTCGTGTTACATATAACAAAACCGAATGCTCTGCATTCTGACGTCTCTTATCAGCAACTCCAGTGTGCCACCATTCAACGGTAACCTATAAAGGTTCCCTAAAAACAAAATCTATTAAAGAACTAATTTCTCTAAACCGTAGGCTGTAACAGACAGCATTAGTTTTCACCTGTAAATTACAAATTTATTATTTCACCTTCATGCTGCCAAAATTTATTAAACTCAATTTATTTGATACAAAACTTTAAAATTAATAGAAATTAGATTTAAAAAAAATGATTTAACATTACAAATCAATTGAATTAACCGTTTTATGACCAATACGTCATGTAATAATGCATTCTGCACAAAGTATCCGGCACCATATTCCCTGAACCACGCTGGTGTTTTATAGTGAAGTCATACGCCTGCAGTTTTAGGCTTCAGCGGGCTAATCTTCTATTTAAAACTTGTTGAGACAATAGCAATGTTCGGCTGGAATGGTCCGTTATAAGATTGGAGTGATATTCCTCGATGTATGGTCGGATTTTTATCCCTCGATGTATGGTCGGAAAGAGAACACTTCCAACTCTTGTTTTTGGAAGAATTGCATCTAATCCCGAACGGCTTGCCATAATCAGGGTTCACTAATAAACGAGCAGTTGTTAACAGACGTTTTAGTTTATCCAGATCATCTTGTGGTTTATTGGTCCATATGAATTTCGGTGGTTTCCTTAATAGATTTTTGATGGGAGATGTTATCTAAGCATAGTTGGCTCTAATACCATCCAGGCATTCCGAGCAAACGACGTGTCTGTTTCACACTGGCCATAAGACCGGCATTAGACAGGCGTTTTGATGTTATTTTCCAACAACTTCAGGTGATTTTCAACAGGAACAGATGTGATCAGCAAATCATCGAGATGCACAACAATTTGTTGGTGATAGCAATGCAGTATCCTTTTGTCCATCAGACGAGACATCGTCTGAGGAGAATTACATAACCCGAACGGCATCACACAACACTGGTACATCGGCCCATGAAAGCAAGCAGTATTTGCCAAAAAGCGTCTTTGAAGTCAATGCTGGATACATATTTGGTGTTATTAATCTGCCAAGAAGTCTGTTAATTAAAGGTAAAAGATATGCATCTTTTTTCGTCAATGCATTTACTTTTCGTGAAGCAAAGCATAACTGAACCTTATTTGGCTTGTGGATCAGCATGACTGGAGATGACCACGAACTCAAACTCTCTTCTATCACTCCTAGAGAAAGCATGCGAACATATATATATATATATGTGGTATTTCATGTTCAACGTTGCTAAGAGTCGAGTAAACTCGTTGCTCCGAATAGAAGTTAACGCGTGTTTATTATCAGTTTCAACAGAAATAGTTTCTTTTGAATTCGACAATCCAAAGGCTTAAAGTCAAAAACCAAGTAAATTTGTCCTTGAAACGAAGGTACTAGATAAAAACAAACAAATTTGGTGTTGCTATTAAATTTAACCAATAAATCGACAAACCCTGTGGTTTTATTTTTCGATCTATCGGCCATAAATATCTCCGGATTTATGGATTTATGGTTAGCGTTAATTCTTGTTAAAAATTCAATAGACTCGCGAGTCACGCCCTAATATACTAAAAGAAGCTCCACCATCCAATAATCCTCTAATCTGCTTTCCGTTAATTTCAATAATCCGCGCAACATCCGAATAAAATTACGTCGATCTTTCCAATACTGTATATTTCGATGGTAGTGGGTTATCTGCGTGATAGGTTTTCCCTTCTAATGTTTGTGGCAAAATGAAAAGTGATGGCGATGAGAGTGTGTAGGAAAATAAAAGTGTAATCGAAAAATAGCTGGGAACCCTTCCTAACCCACTAGCAGACCCGAAAGAATGTTGGCTAATAGCATTTGCATATTTGTAATGCCAGAATAGTCTAGATGCACGTGCATTAAGCTCCAAAGTAGGTGGAGTAATCGGATACTTGGCTGAGACTAACGCATGATCAGAAAAATCTAGTGGAGTATTAATATCAATAGAACATTTATCAGACATGGTAGTCAAAAATCAAACCAATAATTGAAATGAATGACCAAATGTGGCAGAGATCTATTATATCTTATCAACTGATCAATTGCATGTTGCAGGATTCATAATATAAATACACATAGTACTTACTACCACCATAAAAAAAAAAAGCTTACCCATTGTTATTCCAGATGTCAGGTCGATAGGATATCGTCAACATTTAGTATAAATATATATGACATTTAGGCGATTATACATATAAAAATATTTTGATTATTTTCTAGCACGTCAATGGGCTATGTGTAGTACTATGTGTAGTGTTTTTACTCCATGCAATCTTTTCTAAGGTAAAGCTCATCCAACTTGACCAAAAGTGATCGACGTTTGTTTATTTGTTTTTATGCATAAAAAGCCTAGCATAAAAGGTATTGATTTGCAAATAACGGATGTTATCGTACTTTTTTCCAAATTGGAATAATAAAGTTGCGATTTCTTTTAAAAAATTTAAAAACGCAAAACCATGAAGCTTTCAGATAGTGAAAAGAGTTAATCCACCAAAATAAATTATATTAAATTGTGGAAACTCAACATGTTTCCTAAGCTTTTCAAAATCACCCAATTCGATATAAAATAATTACCTTAGATCTGTGTCACCAGTTCGACACTAAAATGATAAATAGACTTCCCCCCATTAACAATTCTATTTGTGTAATTTCCACAAACAATTGAAATTTCCTATAATTAATTCGTCAGCTCCTGTTGCAAATAGAATAAAACAACATTTACACCCCTAGGCAATAAAAAAAAAATTGCGTCAGACAAAAATATTAGAAAATTTTTCTAATTTAACAAATTATAAAATTTCATCTATATAATTCTAATTATTATTATTATCATAATATATTTTTAAATAATTTTCCCCAAAAACAGCAAATTAAAATGTAAATATTTTCATTCGATGTAAAATATACAATTTACGATTTTTCATTCGATCAAAATTTATTATTTTTGTTTCTTGGAAAATTCACTGTACGATGTACATCAAAAATAATAAATTTTCTAGCAATAAAATGACTTACACCAACCATCGACGTGGTATGATGGTATGGTGTAATGTGGCATCAAGACTAAAATAACGGAAAATTAATTTAAATGGAAAAAATTTTCTTGTGTGCTAGCTGCTGCTATATACATTACGATATTGTTATTTTCTATTTTCCGATGTTTTTTTGTTTTGCTTCTCATTTCCCATCTAATGTAGGTTGCTTTTGTTTTCAATGTCTACGCTTCTCGCAAAATTGTTGATTTTTATAAAGTGAAGGTAGTTTCCTAAACTTTTATGTTTTTGTTCGGTGTGCTTTTTCATGTATATAGAGAAAAGTACTTAGAAAAAAAATTTAAAAAAATTTACGATGAAAATTGAAATGAATTGATTTGATGAAATTTTCTTTTTATTTAAATTTATTTATTTAATTACATTTTTTTCGAGTTCTATTACCGACGTTCGTCTATACCGAGATTCACTTTCGTTTTTAGTGAGTCAATTCGTGTCGAATCGAGACAGTTGTTTTGATTTTGAGGCAAAATGTGAAATGATGAAAATTGAAAATGATTAACTTGGGAAATTAATGAGGCACGAATGAGAAAGATGGAATATTTCGTTTTTACTTTGTTTCGTTCGTTGCGGATATACGCAAACGGGGGGATAGGATAATGAATTGTGAATGTTTTCGTTGCTGTTGGATTTTATTTTATTTTTATTTTTTTTGTTATGCTTCAAAAAGGTTAAAGTTAATCGGGTTACATATTTTGTTGTTGTTTTTACTGTTGCTTTAATTAGAGTTAAAATCATGTAACATTTGAAAGAGTATAAAAAAGTTCATGGCAATAATTTTCTATAAAAAGATATAACTTATGGCTCACTTTGGGCAACAACAGCAAAAAAAAAGGAGTCTGTTTGATATAATTGTTGTGTCAGATAAAAATGAAATAATAATTTTATTAAAAGCAGGCTGTCAACTATGGTTATAACCCTTAATTGGATCATTATTTTGCTAAGGCGGTTTTTTCGTAGGAGTGACTTTTTCGAAAATTAGTTTGGGATTGACGACCCTTATCATCGCAAGAAATTGTACGAGATTTTAATTTGTGTAAATAACTTACAGTTAACCTTTTTTTTTATTTTTAGCAATTAATATTTACTTTCTGTTCTATCTGAACTTTAACTGAACTTTAACTTTGACTGAATTTTTAATCTAAAGATTATAGTTTTTTTTTTTTTCAATTTTAGTTGTTCTGCAATCAATTATCTTATATAAGGCTGCTATTTCTATAAGTGGCGATCTGGAACATCCTGAGTAGGTTTTAGATTATGTATGATTTGTTTAATCTGTAATTCCTGAAGTTGGTGTGGTGTCAAAATAAAAGAATCGAATTTGCTTTGCTGAACTTCGGCGATGATGTCAATTATGATCGATTGCAATACGCTTAGTCTAGTCATTTTCATGATAGTATAAAGAGCTTGTTTTGTGAATTCCTCATGAAAAATGATGCTGCAGAGCAGTTATTATTTCATTTTGATCCTTCAACTTACTGACTTCGAAGCAGGTGATGCTTGCCTAACTTCCGTGTTGTTGCTGCTCTTTATAGTTATAACTCTAAAACCTCTTTAATTCTTAATGGCCATTTCAGTGAACGAAGGTTATCATCCTTAACATTCCCTTGTTAAGGACCTCAACCTGGTAAATACTGAAATTGGAAAGGTCCAACATAATCTACACCAGTATGCGTAAATGGTCGTGTCGAAGATACTCTAGCCATGAGTTGTTCTTCTTGCAAATCTAAGGACACAAGTGAAGATTTTAACTGATTTAGTCAATGTTGAAGGGCGCTAAGAGTCTTACTAATATACCGTTTACTTCATTGATCATTACAATTAGCGTACGTATTTCGATGCTTTCTTATGTGGTTTCTTCAATCTGAGATTGTAGAGAGGTATATAATAATTTTACCTTCCCAAGTATGGGGAATAAAACTCACTATTAATTTTATTTATTTATTTTTAACACGCACTTATTTATTTTATATAAAGACTTACAGTTCTTTTTCCCAAACAATTAATTATCCTAATTGTTGTTGTTTTTGTTGATGATGATCTTTTTCCGTGTAATCTTACTATGGAATGGTCGATTCATCGTATTTTTATTTTATCTTTCATCTGACGTCTTTTGGTTTGAAATCGCACCATCTATTGATGATCACTGGAACCATCGTTATTCAGCAATGTGCTGGAAAGATAAATTGTGTTCGACTGCGAAATTGATTGAATGTCAATGTTGTGTAAACAAACAACCAACATTGACATGACGTGATTTCAATGTGCGTGATGTGATGTAAACATAAAATTATGCTAGTTATATGTTACATAACTATTTATTATAAATAACCGTAGTGGAGATAATGTAGATTAAATTTTGATGATCTCGTTAGCAACAAATGTTTTAAACTTATTTGGCTTTTCTTTGACCTAAGCAAAGGTTATCATAAAATCAGCTGTCCAAGCAAGTGTTTTTATATCGGACAGTTGTAACGCTTTTATCGTTTTTCTTAGTAGTCTTGCTAACAGCACAGCGACTTACAACTCCTATCCGTGAATTGTTAATTTTGCTTTCAATAGTGCCACCTTTGTTTTTACAATCAGTATGGTCAACTTGCTATCATCGGACTTATAGTTGTATTTTTAATAAATTACCTCCGTATATGCATCAAGATACCTAAGATTTTGGGTATTTTTTGGTTATTGCTACTCCATTTTTTTAGATTAAAACCCTTGCTTGACACAAAAATCTTCTTTTTTTGCTGCAGAGCACTGTTCACCTTCATCTTGTGCTACCTGATGAAGAACAGTATAATGGCCAAATATATCAAGTCTGTAAATTTATATATCACCGTGTTCATCTTATAGTATGCATCGATTAACATCTTACTGGAAATAGGTCCGCAATATTCATTGCTATTTACTCAAACGGTGCACCAACAAGGTATTGGCCCTTGTTCTCGTATGTGACCCTCAGACCTAGTAAAATCGATTTCTAATTTATTCAAAATGTTTTATTGATCCTGAAGTGTGCTCCGGCTTTGATGTTTTGCATTATTAGCAGGACTTCAGTTATTTGATTCACTGAAAGCACAATTTGCTGCCTACTGCTTTTGCTTAATTTTCGTTTATGACTGCAATGGCGCCCTGCAACTTTTAACGATTGTACTTTTTAGTGTGATGTCTTGCCACATAGTCTTGTACTTTCAGCTATCTATTTTACTATTGGTGCAATAGAGTCGTCTTGTTTCTGCTCCTGTGTAAGCTGATCCTTTGTCCAATAATCTTTTACGTTCACCGTGATTCGCTACTGTTGAAAAGCAATTATTTTCTGCTTCTTGACACAGTGCTTGCATTGGTCTTTTTAAAGTCACCTGGATATTCCATCAGTACTGTTATGTTACATACCTCGTCTATATGCTCAGTCTTAAAGATGTAGGCTTGCATTCATTTAATCCATCTGGCAATTTGAAATCCATCGAAGTTTCGATGAATTTAACTTCAATCCTTCGACTTTGATGGTTTTGAGGACTTCTTTGACTTTATTCACATGCTCATTAAATTTACGACCTAGCACAATGATATCGTTCAAAAACACCAAACAAGTTTTCCAACTGAGGCCTTGGTCGTTTAAATATAGCAAGAGCATTGCATAGCCTGAAAGGTATGATTTTAAATTTGTGCAAGGCATTCCAAGTAGTAAACGCGCCATTTTCTCTTTATTTTCAGGGTAGATTGCTACTTGCTAATATCCACATAATTCTTTTGTCAATTCTGATTTCGATCAGTTTGCTTGTCCTTTAGCAATACGATTTCGGAATGTCATCATACATGATCTTCGAACGCAAGGAATGAATAAAGAGCTAGACAGCATGTGACTCTCCGTGACAATGTTAAGCTTAGATTTCAATTTAGTAGGTTTGTCAATAATATTGTATCTTGTTGGAACTTATTTGCATTTATTTTCGTAGGTTATCAACTGATGATTTCTTTTATGCCGAGACAAAATTCATGCAAAAACATCGTAGAAGTCAAATCCACATTTTTTCTTGTTTACTGTATGTAGTGACCTGTTGGCTTTAGAACCAACAACGCCATGCAAATACCCAATGCTTCTGTTTGCAATCCAAATGTCAGGATACTCATTGAACTCTGTGGGCCTACGTTGGTTTTAGTAATTGCGTGGTTTATATCCGCCTTTCAAATAGGTACATAATAATTTTGTATTTTAATTCGATGGAACCTTTAAAAGTTTTCAATGATCTTTCATCGTCAAAACTACTTTGACATCGTCAAGGTTAACACTTTTATCATGGAGAAGTTCACAAACTAAGAATTTTTGGAAATTATTAAAAATGACTACCGCCATTCATAGTCGGTGGTCGCCACTTTAAAACTGCTTACTCCAATTTTCAGCCATAATAATAATCCCACTAGACCACTTGTATTGTAAAATAAAACACACCGGTTGTGTATCAAAAATATCATAGCCATAAGTGATTCAGTTCAAAATATAGAAAGAGTTAAGGTTGATGATCGATATCAACAATCTGTTGTGATGGCAACAAAACCTGTCCAGGTTCTATTTTTAAACCCTTCCTAAATTCTGGTTGAAAGTGCAAAACTAACTTTTTCCCAAAAGGCAGTCTCTAGTAACAATTTCAAATTTTCAAATTTGTTTTTTTTCGCCCATCCGCAGTGTTATCATAATGCAAACAGAAGCAGGATTTGTTTGTTTTGCGTTACAAGAAAGCATTATACTAAAAATTTGTTGGAAGATTCTGGGTGAAAACCTTCCAATACTACAGGAAACCTAACTTGGTAGAGCTGTCAGTGGCTCACTTCAGCTACTATTTGAACACACAAGAACTAATTTTCTAAGCGGCTTGGATGAAACGTCAATCCGTTTGCAAGATAAATTCGACACTGTGGTAAGGTCATTTTGGGGAATTGGGTCGTATCCTATTGTTGAGACTGGGTGAAGCCAATCAAAAATGTGAGGACTATTATGGCAATCGTTAGATTGCCCATTTCAAAATATCCATGGAATTTGGGCGAATCTCGCGATGTGGCAACGCGTCGGTTTTTAAACTTAGAAATACGATTTAATCGATTACTTGAGATAAGGGCCAGTTATTAGGAGTTTATTAGTGAGTATCAATAATCATTTAGATTTCGTCGATAATACTGATTCCGTAACTTCTTATTATTAATAGCCACATCAATGAGTATATTAAAAATTGCGACATTAGACTTGATCACCATTTCGGTTTAATGACATTTTCCGCACTGGACCAAAAATTCAAGAGGAGCCCTTTGTGTTTTCTAAATTCATGGTTCTTTGGATACGAATGAAAAAGCTTATTTTGCCTGCATATATCTCCGTTCCTTGATCAATAGATTAGAATTGTAAGCTGCCTAATTGATGGCTGATTTGGTGCTAAATTATTGGTTAATTTGCATAAAAACGGGATTCCTGAGAGATATTACCATTTCTACGAAATATTATTGGATGGATTCGTTAATATGACTACGTTGGGTAGACTTCTGTTGCTCATCGCGTTGAAAATTGCACTACTGGTAACACCGAGCCAAGATCTCATCGATTTGATGAACTTCTCAAACAATTTTTGGGACATTTAACAAAGTTTTGTTCGTGATGCAGTTCATCAAAAAGCGCCGCAAGCCTTTGCTATTGAAGAATGATCGTAAATTTGAACCCACAAACTTTTTTTATTGCCACCTGAAATTGAATTTAAAACGGACTTATTCAGTGCTAGAAAAACATTAGTAAGTACCTTTAGTGCTTTCAAGCAACTCCCTAGATGTTGTTGCAGTTAATGGAAAGTTTGACAAAAGACTGCTTTTAACTAAATAATGTCTAGCATTTTTTAACTTCCGGGTTGACTTCACAGTCTCATTGAGCGTTCATCACCAAATATACGTTGCAAATGGTCACGAAATATTTTTCCGATAACGCAGACAATGAGAGACGGCGAATGGCACAAATACAAAACCATGCTCCAGTGCTGGCATTGATTGGTGTTTAATACCTTCTGTGAAGCCAAGTTTAGTGGACTCTAGGAAGCCTCTATTAAAGTAATGAAACAACTAATTCATGACGTTGTTGGGGAAGCAGACACGACCGTCAATGACCTAAAGACATTTATTAATCAAGTAGCATTCTATACATAGGGTCCATAAAGCTGCACACCTGGATTAGAACATTCAAGTATATGGCTACGATTTTGAAAGGAGTATTTTTGCACTCTACAAAAGCGGTTATATTTTGGACCAACAGTTTGAAGCTTTGAACATTTTTAAAGTTGGTGACTTAGCTGGCTGAACCAGGTTCCAAGGGAGTATACTTTTAAAACAAACTTTAAATTTCTGCTAGAAGTTACAATTTGATGACTACACATTCAGTTCAACGTTTCCCATACCAGTATAAAAAATAAAAATTTTGTAAAATATGTATGCCAATTATTCAACATAAACTAACGCCACAAAACAAAAATAGTAAGACTAAATTACATCCATTATCTTCCTTTTAAAATATTATGATTGTCATATATATTTACTGTCAAAAAACTTGCTCTCAACATGAAGCAACCAAAAATAAACAAAAACAGTTGCGATATTCTCGTCATCATCATCATCGTCTCTACTTTTAATTATATTGTCCCAATGAGCTTTCATGAATAATTAACTTAACAACATAATTTAGATGTTTTTCATCTTTGTTCGTTTGGTTCATATAAGCACACAAAATAAAATTATAAAACAAAAAAAAAAACGAATGAAAAGTTCAACGCAAAAAAAAGCTTCAAAAATGAAAACATTAAAATGTAAAGTTTATGTTACATTTTATGTTTTTTTTCTGTACCAATTTTTGTACCTCACTTTTATTTTATTTTTGGTACAATTTTCTCGTATGCTTTTTTATTGTTAACTTTTATTTACAGAAAACCAGAGAAAGTTCGGTACATATTTAAAAAAATAAAAAATAAAAATTTACCTGGGAAATGCTTTTAAAAAAAACCTATATATACATTTTTTGGCTTTTTTTAAGCTCAGAACAAAGTAGAGAGAGGGAGAAAGCTTTATCATCATAATCATTATATGATACGTGCACGGGTGGATGGGGACGGTAATAAAATGTTTGTGTGGTGAATACTTTATTAATTGTTTGGGATAGTTTGTTATACAAAAGCGCAAAAAAATATCAGTACACAGAAAAAATAGTATAATGTAAAGTTTCTGAATAGTTATAAAGTGTATAAAGCTCTAGATTAGTTCCAAGAGGTTATTTATTCAGTGATGAATGTTATAAATGTTTTCATAGGGGAAATGTTGGGAGAACATATTGTTATCAATGTTTTAGTTTTAATCTGGAAGTTAAAGCTCATTTAAGTTTTATTCGAATTGCAGATTTTTTTAAACTTGGTTTGGTTAAGAAGCTTTTTACAAAATAGAACATGATTTTTTTTGTGGTCACGTAATGAGAAAACTTTTTTGGTAAACTGCTGTTCAGTTAAGCTATTGTTAAATATAGTTTTTAAAAACAAGATCATATCTGTATAAAATGAATAATTATCAAAAACCAGAAAAATTTAAGTGGTTAGCATTACGAGTTTTTAGTTTTGTTTTGAAAGTTCAAAGTAGGAATTAGATTCAATATTAAAATTTCATAAAGACTAAAAATTTTAGAAAATTTCGTTTAAAAATGATTCTTGGAACAGGCGAGTTCTTCGAAATACTATTACCTGAAACTGTCAAACGAACTGAAGTAGTAATAGCCCAAAATACTATATTCGGCTGGAAACAGTTGATCAATCTTCGATGTATAATATTGCAGCCACAGACGTCGATGTTCTTCCACGACAGTTTTGGGAAGTTGAGAAGGTCAAGCCATTGGTTACGGAAGAAAAATTGAGTGAAACTCACTTTGAAAAAAACTTCTTCTAGTACGAAAGAGGGAAAATATGTTGTTGTAGGGTATCCTTTAAACCAAATTCTCCCAACATCAATTTCATGGATGAATATGCCAACCTTGGACATATGGAAGTAATACCAAATGGGGAGATTGCTCAAGCTACAAAAAATATATATTATCTGTCACATCATGCCGTGCCGAAAGAATCCTTGAAAGGTTAATGATCGGACTGACAGTACAAAATACGTTGGTTCATATCGTAATGAAATTTCGAAAGCATAAAATCATCGAATATAGAGAAAATGTACCGGCAAATCCTGCCGGTACACCGGCAGAACCTATCAAACATTATCGGTTGCAGACTGTTACATATGGTCTGGGATCATCACTATCAGGCCATTAGATCATTAAAGCAGTTCGCAAAACACAACCAAAAAGAATTACCACTAGCTGTCGAAATTGTGTTTAATGATTTTTACGTAGATGATGTCATGTCAGGAGCCGACAATTTAATGCAACCAGTTAATTGAATTGATTAATCGAGGTGGATTCATTCTAAAGAAATGGCAATCAAACTTTAAACAACTTTTAACAACCGTACCAGCGGACAAGAAATTTCCCCTGCAGTAGATGTCAATGAAATCCGAAACACAAAGGATTTAGAGTTACAATAGCATCCTAATTTCATACAGTGTCGATCTACCATAAACAAACATATCAAGTAACCGACAGTTGTTATTAGAGGCTTGGAAATTATTCGATCCCCTCGGATTATTGGCACCGTTTATAATATCCATAAATCTTTTATTTCAAAGTTTATGGTTATTAAAATTAAGCTGGGATGATCTGTTACCACCTGACGTTGCAGCTAAATGGTCTAATATGAGAAGTGCATTCCATCATTTCACCGATCTTAGAATACCTCGATTGGCCATTGGGCATAACCACCACATTTAAATCCATAGGTTCAGTGATGTATCTGAAGAAGCTTATGCTGCTGCTGTTTACATGAGAACACAAGATGACAAAGAAACTACGCCATACGTTTGATAGCGGCAAAAACAAAAATTGTCCCTATACAGCAACTCTTCATACCACGGTTGGAACTATATGTGACGCAGGTCTGTTAACCAAGCTACTTTAAGCTGTAGTGAAGTTTATGGGTCTACCAGAAGTTTAGCCACTCAGAAAATGGAAAACGTTAATCAGTAATCAAACTGCCGAGATACACACCAGATTGCCGTAATGCCAATGGAGACACGCAATTTCCACGGATAACCCAGTAGATCATGGCACACGAGGAGTGCATCCAACCCATTTGAAAGAACTTAACATTTGGTGGGACGTTCCTGAATTTCTAAAACTACGTGGCCAACACAAAAGGTAGTCTTTATTTGCCAACCGGTGCAAATAAAAACTGCATGGCCACCATTTTAACCAAGTAGTCATCGTGGCATACATTGTTACGAATAGTTTCGTATATTTTTAGGTTTACAACAAACATACGAATGAAAGCAAAACTTGATCAGCAGACAGAGGTCCCATTCGTCCTGAAGAGGTTGGACGAGCTGTTGGTGAGTTGTACATGCGGCTTCAAATAATCGATGTTCACCCTGAAAGTGACAACTTGGTACGAGTAGCAGCGATAAAATCCATTCATGGAATCATCAAGCGTCTCATCAATAAACTCGCTAAGTTACCAGTAGATTGAGTGATATTATATTCTTTCAAGGTCGGGTGAATGTTGCAGATTATGCCCTATGTTTCGATGCAACATTATTATTCAACACTTGTCAACACTTTGTTATTTTTGTTACTCATTTTCCTTTTATTTCTTTGAATTATGTATGATCAGCTGTTTTGCTTTTGGAATTTGGTTTATAAATTTACGCTGAAAACAGGGGAAAATGTGAATTATCGTAATAATTATTATTAATTTTAAATACTTAGCTAAATTATAATTAATTTAGTAAAATATTAAATTTTACACAAACAATCACAAAAATGAATACAAACGCAAAATTGATTGACATTTTGACATTTGTTATATAGCGACTAAATTGCCATCACGCACAATTTATGTGAACTAGAACTGTTATATTTTTGTAAACTGTTATATTCTTATAGTCGAGTGAGGAGAAAATATTTGTATGGGGAATGGGATGATTAATGAATGGGGGATGTTATAATAGAATCTAGCAAGAGATATAATTCACTATCGAGCATGCAATTAAAGAAAAAACATTGAAAAATAAAATGCATTTTGTACGAGAGCATTTAATCGAACCGTCAATTACATAAAGTGCGCCCATATTGAATATTTTCCCTTCTTGGTTTTGATATTTATTATTTGATCGCGCTTTTGATGTGCGCTAGATAAAGATTAATTTCTACCAATTTTACACTAACTCAAAAGGCTTTATTCTTTTAAGCCTTCTGACTAAATCCGTATTAGCCAGTAGTTGCATTAAAGAGCTTTCCAGCTAAGCTAAGCGTGTAATGTCTTACCAATATATTTCGATTTAGTTTCATTTAATTTTTTGCGCCATTTTTTTGTCCAGTTGTGTACTTGCTGTACGGCGATTTGTAATTTCTCTATTGTATCTGAGTTGTTATCACCTACTTCTATGATAGCAGTGTCATCGGTGAAAGTGGCTATCATGTTGTTTTGTGGGATTGGAAAATCTCGGATGTATAGTAAAAACAGAAGTGGCCCAAGTACACTTCCTTGTGGAACTCCTGCTCTTATTTCCTTAAGCTCAGAATATTCATCATCTTCCTTAAGCCTGAAATATTTTCCGTTATATATGATTCCAGTATTATGCAAGTATTATAGGATTAATTTGAGTTTTAAGATTAAACCTTCGCGCCAAACCTTGTCAAAGGACTGCGCTGATCAATATTTGAGTGTTCAGTGCGAAAGCCAAATTGTTGATTCGAAATTAGGTTATTTTTCTCAATTATTAGTTCGAGTCTTTTTAATATTAACTTTTCAAAGAGTTTAGACATTTTCGGCAGTAACGATATAGGCCTATTGGCACATTTTTTAACCTGAATACAACGTTTATGATATTAGTTAACTTTACCGTAGCTTTCAGGTCTAACCCAGGTGTTTTCTTTAAGTTTAAATTGTTTTTAATTTCGTTTACTACTTCATGTTTCTCGTAATTGACATTCATGAGGTTGAAATATATTTTTATGATTATTAGCAAACCCTTTAGCTTTTTTTTTGTTTTTCGTTGTCGATGATTCATCCATTTTTCTAATAGGAAGGATCGGTATTATTGGTCTTTCCAGAGTTTTAGTTGCTTTCCAGAGCGAATGATCTGTATTACTGTCTATTATTAACTTAAGTAGAAATTAACTGACTGATTTTTAAATTTTTGAATTTTTCTTGTTAATTGCTGAGTAAGACAGTTAAGGCTTTTTTTGTCTTGTGAAGCTCTAGTTTGGTGCCACTTTTTTCTGGATTTGCGTTTATCCCTAAGGAAATTTCTAATTACTATTGATAGCTATTTCCTTTTAGCCTCGATTTGGTTTCTGGAGTACTCTCCCATGCCGATTGTTGAATATCCGTAATGAACTTGTCTATTTCTATGTTCAGTTGATCCATAGGTTTTAAAGAAACTTCCAAATGTATACTTTGACTTCGGTGTACTTTGAAATTTTTCCAGTTCGTATATTTGTTAGTAAATACTGGATTATTGGAGAATGATCTGAGCTCATATCATGACTTTCTTCGACATTGTGGATTTCATATACTGTGAAAATGAAGTTGTCCAGTAAAGACCAAGGAGTATGGTAGCTTTCATT
Organism: Tipula confusa; assembly: GCA_963556175.1. Taxonomy (NCBI): domain Eukaryota; kingdom Metazoa; phylum Arthropoda; class Insecta; order Diptera; family Tipulidae; genus Tipula; species Tipula confusa. The sequence goes on from OY744476.1 coordinate 218,991,109, forward strand.
CAAAAAACTCACGATGATAGAAGAATAACATCAGAGAGATGAAGAACAGAGCATTGGAAGACCGGCAGCTCTAGTCAGTAAAAATGTAAGCATACTTCGGATTAACCTACATCTCACAACCGTTATCTGCTCTTCTCTTTGGACTTAAAAAAAATTAATTTTAATAGCTTCATACACTTTTTTAAATTTCACTCAGATCTTAACCAAAGCTTGACAGCGTAAATAACTATCTCAAAAGCTTTTGTGAATACAACTTTATAATTCCTGTCATTTATATTTGTATTTAAAACTGGGTAGGATTATGTGTCGAACAATAGTTTTGAGTAATTATCATGAGCTTTTTATCCAAAAGTTGTATGATAATTTTTAATAATATTTTTAAATTAAATTTAATTGTAAACCAAAAAATTGTTTTTTCAATTTTAATTTTATATATGTAGTTCAAAAAAGTTTATATTTTTAATTGAATGAACAATGAATTAAGCTTTTCAAATAGCAATCACATTTATGGATTTATAATTGTTCGAGAAATTTTTGGAAATTTTTTTTGTGGAAATTAAATTAAAAATCATGTTTGGATCCTTTTACTAAATAAATAATTTGTTTTAATGCTTTAAGCTCTATGCAAACTGTTTTAAATCAGAGGAAGGTAGAAGTATTCTGAGTTTTCTAAACTATTATCTCATGGTTGAAAAAATTAAAAAATGATCTTGGGATTTCTCCATCTTTTTAAATAAGCAGTAGCATTGAACGGAAACCCAAAAAATATTTGGAAACTAAAATCGATAAGTTAAAAACACTTTACGTTGATTACATAAAAATAGATGAGATAATCCAAAGCAGTTTTCCAATACAATAAAATGCATTGTGATGCATAACATGCATCAAAAAAACCACCCCAAAATAATTCGTGCATTTCCAGAAACTGCCGAAGTCCTGAAGTTTTTTGAATAAAACTCTGCATGATGCTCGATTTGTAATGGTTTACACCATACTATTATGACTTTGGAAAAGTACGAAAAGTCAGCTTCAAAATCCAACCAATTATAACTTCCATATTTGAGCAATGTCTTCTTTCTTTGTTATTCTTAAAACTGACAAAACTACTACTAGATCAGGGGGAGCAAACTAGAGATTGGCCACAAATCAACAATCTTGACTATGCAGATCCTAATTATAGTAAACCAAGTTCAATAGATATTCTCCTAGAGGCCGATTATTACCCAAAACCATATTGAACAATATTATAAAAAGATATTCTGATCAACAACCTATGGCACAGAGGACCAAAAATTGTTTTTGTAAAATATCAGAGGTGCGCAACCCAGTGATTTAGAAAACTAGTTAAACAAATTTTGGGAAATTGAAGAAATTGGTCAAGAACCATTTCTCCGAGATGGAGAAAATACAAATGCTATTGACCGACGCAAAAGGCAAAATCAGGACTTATATGGTGTGCATTGACTGGATTACTACATTAAATGGGTAGAAGTAAAGTAATTAATGCCACCTAGGATAACTGGGATCATTGCTTACTACTGTTTATGATGGGACATCTTAGTGCAGTACACAATACAAAGATCTTGCCATGTGCCAAAAGATTTAGCTCTCCAAAAATTGAACTCACCGCAAAATAAGAGAGCCGCAGGAAAGAGAGTTGTTGTGTCCTTACAATCCAAACCAAGAGAAGGAAAGGATGACCACCGAAGCGGCAATAAAATTGGGAAGGACTTAAATATATAGTAATCACGAAAATCAAGTTTTTCACATAAAAACCCGGCGACAAAAATAGCAATCCTCGAAGTGGCACAAAACAAATGTGACGGTAAAAAGAGGATTCAACTTACCAGGAATAGCATGCTACTAAATTGAGCATTTTACAAATAAATATTTTAAAATTTCTTTCATAAAGTTTTGGTTTGACGTTTATGAAAACTTTTGAAAGCTGTGTATAAAAACTGATTAATTAATTTTTTAATTTTTCAAGTTTATGAAAAATTAAATTCTTCAGAGGTAAATAATTTTTAGAGCTTTTAAAACCTTATATTGAAATTCTTGGTTCTGGACATTGTAGCCATATGATTGGGTATTTTTAAGTATTAAGTAATAAATAAAAGCTTTACAAATGGAACGAAGCTTTCTTTTATAAAATTTATAAAAAAGTCTTATGAATTTTTGGATAAACATAAGGAAATATTAAATATTTCTTAAAGCTTTATTTAAATAATAAATATTTTCCAATTATCAAATAAAAATCTTAATTCTGAGAATTTGAATAGAAATTCTTTTGTTTTAAGAAATTGAAAATGTTTTTATTATTAAAGCCTTGTGGTGCGATAATATACAAAATATTTATACATTTTTATTTCATAATTCTCCTAAAAGATTAAATTAATTTTTCAGGTTATCGAAACTTTTTTGAATAATTAGCTTAATAGCATAGAAGTAGCAAAAAAATCGATTAATTTGTGTAAACAGATCTAAAATAAGCTTAGTAACAGCTCTTTATCATCTAAGCTATTCTAAAGAATGAAAACTTTATTACAAGAATTTTTTTGATAATTGAAATTTTTTCACATTTCAATATTATAGATTGCCTGAATTTATGCAATCTGAGAGCAACTCCTAGTAGCAAGATTTTACTGCTAGGTAACTGTGTAGCGGTTCAAAATGGTTTGTTTTTTTTCTAATTCTAATTCTATGTTCTAGTTCTGATTAGTTCTAATTAGACTAATTGCACAAAAATATAAAGTGGATTATGTTACCGTTTCTTGGAGTATGTGCCACTCAAATTTCACTCATGAGGCGATCCCAGTGGTTTAAATTTTCATTTTATTATATCTATTGTAGAAGCGCTGTTGCTATGTCTGGTGACTTTAACTTCAGAAATTGGAGTACTTCTCGTATAGTTGATTGTGAGAGCATACAAAATTTGTACTGTAATTTTTGTAAGTATAGCTCTAGGGACTACATCAAAGTTGTGCCAAGTCACTTCGTCAGTTAGCTGAAAGTTATTTCATTATTACCAATAGCCACCATTGAAGTGGCGGTCAGATTATGCAGAGTGCTACTTGATTCTGGAACACAGGCTTCCTTCAGTACTAGACTACTGGAAAAACGGGCCAACTTTGTCATTAGTGATATACCTTTCTATTACTTTTATGCTCGTCCCTATTATGATATTTTGCGAGCAAAGGGTCTAATTCATGGTAGCGTCTTTTGATAAGGAGAAAAATATACATCTAATCGTATCGATTCAACGGTAAAGGGCTAGGTAAGTGCATGCTGTGTATAAAGGAAACGAATGGTCACGCTACTCAACCGCTACAAGTCCATTAACGATAATATCCCATAAAAACAAAAAACTTTCAGCAAAGTATTTCCGATAATATTAATCCACAACTTTTTTTGATCGAACCATGGTTCATTAAAAATAAAAGCTGAATTCCAAAATCAATAGTGTGACGCCACTCTACACAAAATTATGATTTGATTTATTACCCAGCTACCAATTAAACTTTTCTCGAGGAAACTATTTTTTTACATAATAAACTATTTAACAATAAAAACGAATACCGCAAATACAACTTTGTGTTGAAAAGCTCTCTTATAAATTTTTCGAAACCATACAAACCAAAACAAAACAAAAACATGGGCGGTGAATATACAAAATAATAAAAATACAATAAATTGAAAAAATATTGTTTGAAAGCTCCATCCATAAATAAAATCTCCCTTGCCACCAAATATGGAAATTAAATCGGAAAATGGTTGTGTATTCATAAAGCATCATTACATGTGCATGGGAAATTCAAAAAGCTCGGTAACAACATATTTTTTTGCGAGTATATATAGTTTTGTACGCACCTCCTTCATACCGAGAATTTCACTTCCCAGCTTTCAATATTCATTTCTAATCAAAATTCTATACGAACGTTCGAAGAAAAATCATTGCCACCAATAAAATAGCATATGGCCCTCATACTCTGCCATAAAAATATTTTTGTTTCACGTAACATTACGCAGACGAAAAATATTGATGTTACGGTAATTGTGTACTGCAAATATACTTGGGTAAATATTTTCTTGTTATTTCTTAGTTATTTCACTCGCTCTCATTTTAGTGAAATCCTTTCTGTTTTCATTAAACTATGTACCTCATATATTTTATACATTTTCCCACACAAACCATCTCGTACATGCAAAAAATGTAACATGAAAATAATTTTTTTGTTGTGTTTCGACTTTTAATATGGAACAAATGTTAAAGTTTAGATGTAAGCATGTAACTTTATGTTTTCCTCTACATCCGCATCCATGTATATGTATACAGACGTTTATACCATAAATGGAAATATGTAATATATGTGTATATGTGTGTGTATGTATACGAAAGAAGAAGAAACCCGGGAAAATCTATATATGCGGGATAAAAACTTTCCATTTTATTTTTGTAAACTTCTCTTTGTTCGGTTATTCCGACATGCCAAAAAACAACAGCAAACACACACAGAATATTAAAAAAAAAAAACAAAAAAAAAAGTTTAATTCAAAAAAAGCTTTTATGAATGAAAATCATTTTATTTTTCGGTTGTTTTGCCATTTTCCTTTTTATTTAATTCGCTTGTGCCGACATTCTCTCTTCATGCATCATTAAAAACTGGTTGGGATTATATGTCGAACGAATTTTTTATTTTTTATTTTTTTTTTGGTACAGCTTTTGTTGTTCTATGTATTTTCGGAATAATTAACGCGAACTTTGTAGTCAAAATGTTATACTAATAATTTCTATTAAAATTTAATTTAACTGCAAAACGGGACTTCCACTTCTGTTAAACCGCATATCAGCCAAAAATGTTTTTGTTCAGACCGGGCAAGTAATTTTAATGCGAATGGCTAAAGGTTTGTTTTTGTTTTAAAACAAAAGTTCACACAGTCCGTTGTCAATCTGTTATCTAGACCTACTTCCAGCGCCTCCAAAAGTCAATTGTTATGAAACAGCTAACCAAGCTTTTCTTGGTTGTTTGGCGCCATCTGCTAAGCTCTTGAGCAGACAAGATATGGGGGATATTGCACTCAACTGAAATTTTTGAAAAATATTAAATTATTTATAATATCGTGTGTAAATAAGCGCCAATTTTTAAAGGTGTTCTGAGTGTGACTTAGGGCCACCTCTACCTGGTGGTTGGTGGGTTTTTAAGATTGGAGTTAACTTCCATTTTGTTCGTATAGCTGTTGTGGTAGTAGGCGTGCCTAAATTGTACGGCTTATGGCAACGTTTGGCGTGTCTCCCAAATTTGGTACCAGCATATACTGTAACGATTTTGGGTCAGACTTTGGCTTTAATCCTCTACGCTGATTATTGAGATTGATAATCTATTTTTGTTTCAAGTCGTGCTAGTCGAGTTTGAATGAACTTTTAGTATTTAATGGTGGTCAGTATACATAAGAAGCTGATAAAGTAATGGGCTTAACTGCCACAATTGAGTTCGAACTTCTAATTAGTTCATTAGTTTTAGGATCCTTCCTAAAGAAATTGCATCGGGTTGTGCTATAATTGCGTTTTTATTATTTCTGGGAGTTACTTGAACCATAGCTGTTTGATGATCGAATAGTTTAGTTGATTTTCGGCCAAAAACCAAATCGATCTCATCGGAGCTTACCGTCTCATTCCAGTCACTCTCAAAGAGGTTTTTAAAACTTAAATAACCACACCATTTGCCTCTCCGAATTCACTCGAATGCCGTTTAGTCTTGACAACGCGCAAACATTTCAACGGTTTGTGAACGAAGATTTGTGCACCCTAGACTCTTTTTTTATTTACATTGACGACATTCTTGGGGCTTCTTTATCTGGGGAACAACACAAACTGCACTTTGATCAATTATTTCAAAGATGAGTTCAGTTTAATGTTCATATCAAGACAGTCAAATATATTTTTACTTAATGCATTCCTAAGAATACCCAAGACGGCCAACAATTGTTTTTAGATTAACGAAAGCCACAACGCGTTTACATCCGTTAAAAATTAATTAGTGAGTACCACACTTCTTATCCATCCACTAAGCGACTCAAATCTTAGCATTACTACTGATGATTACTACTGATCAAGTACTGATATCGGAGCAGTATTGAAACAGTACAGTAACAAGCTTTGGGAGCCTTTGAAATTCTTCTCCAAAAATCTCTCGAATGTATTTCGTATTTATGTAAGATTAAATAACGATCCAGGGTGGTTTCGGCATTTAAACGACGGTAGTGCCAGTCATCGCTTTCTTTTTTCTTCACCAAGAAGAGAAAGTAATATACCGTAGAGGATGACAATCCGCCGCTTTTTGTTTTGCAGTCAACAAGGTCAAGCACAAGGAAACCAGCATAGTCTAAAGTTTCAAATAGAGAAGGAAACATCTTCAGGGGCAAATCGATTCCATTTGTGACGGAGGAATGGATTAGCGTAGGGATTTTGACCTTTCCTGGCTTTGTATTAACAGTGAAATTTTCCAAGGGATATAAAAACTGTCTTTCATGAAGGTCGACGAATGAAAAAATATAGGAAAACTCCCGGCGTTAGTCAATATTACCTTTCGATAATCTTCTACCGTAAATTTTGTTTTCTTAACCAGTAGCGGCGGAAAGGACCAAGGTAGGACCTCTGTTAAGAAATTGATAAAAATCTTTTTGCTACTTTTGACTATCAATCTGGTAGGTTAGGTTAGGTTAGAGTGGCTGCTAACGCACACTTAGACCGGTGACGGTCCATTGTAATACCAAAGGATCCTACTCCCCTGTCACCTTCATTGGAACCATTCATAGCTACTTATGTGGCGTAAGATATCTCGCACAGTGCAGTTCTCGAGATCCATAAGGCCGTCAAAACAATACTTGCCCAGATGTTTGTATCTCCTGTAAGCTAGTGCCGGGCATGAGCAGAGGAAGTGGTCTATTCCTCCTCCTCATCCATACAGCTTCTACAAAAGTCATTTGCCATTGACACAAGCCTCCTCGCATGCTCCCCAATGAGGCAGTGTCCTGTGAGCACCCCCACGACTATACTTAAGTCAGGTTTACGTAGGGATAGTAGTCTTTTGGAGCGCTTCAAGTCCAGTTTCGGCCTGAGTTGCCGCGCTACATTGCATGTTATGGTGCTATTCCAACTCTTCTGTGCCGAGGCTATCGCCTCCTTTTTAAGCCATAAAAAGTGCTGCTAAAGGCCTCCCCAGATTGGCCCTTTCTGGTTTCAATTGGAGAGTTATACCTTTCCTTGCCAGTTCACCAGCCCTACAGTTCCACAAAACGTCCGAGACCGGAGACCCAGACTATCTGGATATTTAGATGCACACTCATCTCGTTAAGAGATACGCGGCATTTCAAAGCCACCACGGAAGTCAGAGAAACTGATTCCTGCGACTTGATTACCGCCTGATTGTCCACATATCTCGTTATATCCCTTGTGGATATGGCATTATGCATCAACTAAGTCAGCGCTTTCTCAATCGCTACCACCTCTGCCTGGTACACACTGCAGTGATCAGGAAGACGAACGGATATATTCACATTTAGTTTGTAACGATTTTGCCGTCTAGTTTGGAGCCGTCAGTGTAAAATTGTATACTTCCAGTTTCTGCTGTTGACCTATTCCCCCAGAATTTCCTTGAGCGGATAAGGGTCCGGAAGCTTTTTTCAAAGCACACAATCGGTATTGTGTAGTTACTATTCGCCAAAACCTCCTTAAGCGAACTGTCAATCGTCGAGTGGCCCGTTTGTAGATATTTCCACTCAAACACGGCAGAGAGTCATGCAGCCGTATTTGCCGCTCTCTGCTTACCAAAGATGTCAACAGGAAGAGGTTAGAGCATAGCCTCCAGAGCACGTGTAGGAGTTGTCCTCAGTATAAGCGGGGCTTATAAGCAAGCAGGCGGTTCTTTGTACCTTCTTTATCATATTTTTATAAGTTTTCTTGTCTAGTGCTGGCCACCACACACTCTCCCCATACATCAGAATCGGTCTGACTACAACGGTGAAGAGCCAGTGTACCAGCTCTGGTTTTAGACCCCATCTCCTACATGCGGGTTTTTACATAAGTACAGGGCCATGGTAGACTACTATACTCTCTCTAAAATATTGGGCTTCCAATTTAGCCTACTGTCCAAAATTATGCCCAGAACCCTTGCCTTATCAATGAAGGCTAGTTCCGTGCCTTTTAAGGTAGGAGGGGCGACTACCGGAATTTTATATTTCTTGGTGAAGAGTACAATCTGATAATAACTGTGAAAATTTAAATTCAACATTGCGAAATCGATCATTTAAGAATTTTCTATTGGCCACCGCATCCGCTAATTCTGGACATAAAAATTTATCACTGTCATGCTGAGTATAGTGATTTAACACACAGTGTAGTAGTGTACTATAGTAGTGATTTTTACATAAATGATCGGTGGAAGTTTCCGAAATTACCGAAAGTCTATACGAGTTTATCTGCAACCGTTTGACCAGCAAGTGCTCTCTTTGATAAATATACCATGCTGGGGTTTTGTTCATCCAAAATCATCTTTCTTAAAAAAATCTAATCATTTAGCATAATTTTGAGTTTTTTGGAGGGCTTTTCCAGCTCTGTTACACATTTGCAATTATCTGCTTATAATACTAAAACAATTGGTGATGCAAGTGTTTTGTTGCATCTACTGTAAAATAGTATCGTTATTGGGACAGAAACGAGGTAAATTTATTTTAGAAGATTTAACTGAAAAAACTCGTTTTAAATTAACGTTTAAGCGTCGTGTTGTAAAGTCTCGTGTGTTCGAGTCGTCCTTGTTGTTTTTTTTTAAATTGTCTTATGCAACAAATTCTGATGATGCTTTTTTATGGATGCTTTTTTTGCATGCTATTTACTTTTCAACTGTCATGGGTCAGGAAATGAGATATTTTTTACATAGGGTGTCTCAAAAGTTGGTTTTGATCAAACAAAATAAAATTGTATGGGAGGTGAATTCCTACTCTTATAGTTCAAAACTATTATTAAACTTGTAGAACGATGGATATTTGACACCCTATTAAAAAATTTATGAATACACCCCACCCATTTTACTCCCCCCATTTTCGATTGGGTTAAATTTTCCTAGTATACACAAACCGGGTGTTTTTTTGAGCTAAAACTTTCAATTATATTGGAAAATAAGCACTCTACGAAAAAAATCTAAATTTAATCATTCCGAGGGGGACATACATTAGTATTAAAATTAGTACTCTCTTCCCCTTCATGTAGGTGGGGAAAGAGGGTAACTTTGAAATTAAAATAGGATCCTCTTTGTATTGCAGATTCGGATTTTACGGCTAAAAGTACGTAGGATTCCCTTCAAACATTTTTTTCGGTTCATGATAGATGGCGCTGTAATTGACGATATTATATTTTTTCTACCGATCCAGCGGCCATTGAAATTACAATCAAGTACTTCACGTGCTACCGACGAATAGCGTGCTAGACAACAATCGTGTTGAAACCACATGTTACGTCGCAATTGTAAGCTCAAGTCGTCAAATAATATTGGAAGTTTATTTTCTAAAATGTTTCGGTACATTTGGCCATTCAAGTTGCCTTCAATTATATGAAGGCCGATGAGTTGGTTGCCAATTATTCCACACCACAGGTTGAGAGTCCAAGGCCGCTGATGTTCAATTTGGCAAAGTCAGTGTGGATTTTCAACACTCTATTAATGCATGTTGTGTCGATTAACCGTTCTACGGTTTGTATAAAAGATGACTCATCGGAGAATTATACGTATAGCGTAAAAAATTCGGAAATAAACGCAATGAAGATTTTGGTTTAAAGACACATGATACGGCTGATACTTATATCGGTTTAAAATTTTCCAAACACTGGTATGGGATAAACCGGAATCGCTAGCTATGTCCCGTGCACTCATATGAGGATTATGAGCTACTGCAACCAATACAGCAGTTTTATTATTTTATCCAGTGGCTGTTGCTCGATGAGTTCACTTTTTCGGTCGAATACTTCCACCAGAAGTGAATTGTTTGAAATTCCGGTCAAATAAAACACGTGACCGAATCTAATCTGGAAAATGTAAAGCATAGAGATTAATCGCATTATCAAGACTCCGGCCAACTTTTCCATAAACCAGGAGCATTTCAATTTTTCTTGCACAGTTAAATACTCCATTATGTATTTTGACAGCCTAACGAAAACGGTTTTTTGTTTTCGAAATAATTTTCGAACTTAATCGATATTTTTAAAACAAAATACAAACATTTATTTGAAAGCAAATTTAGTCGCATGTTCCTGGGTTACGATAATAGTAGTTTCTTGACAAGTCATTTTTCAGCAATTTCGAGTATTTACATTGAAAACGTTTTAATTCGAAAAAATTGAATATCGTCTATTACAGTGCCATCTATCATGAGTTGAAAAAAATGTTTCAAGTAAATCCTACGAACTTTTAGCCGTAGAATCCAAATCTGCAATAAAAAATAGGGGTTCCTATTTTAACTTCAAAGTTACCCCCTTGCCCCATCTACATGAAGGGGAAGAGGGTACTAATTGTAGCACTAATGTATGCCCCCCTCGGAAAGATTAAATGTTGATCTGGTACATTTTTTCCGATATATTTTAAAGTTTCGGCTTAATAAAAACCGTATTGTTTTATCTGACTCCCTGTTATATATTAAAAAATACATGAATATACCCCACCCATTATCGCACAGGTTAAATTTTCCTAGTATAAACATACTTATATAAATATTAAATCGCCCCCAATGCATTTTACAACTTTTTGGTATGTATCAAATTAATTTATTTATTTTTTTAATTATAAATTAATTTTTAACGCTATGCTGTAATTATTTTTTGTTATTCTAAAAATTATTTCTAGAGAAAATATTTGGAAAACATTTCCCGATTTTATATTAAATATTTTATTTTGTGTTATTTTGTATTTGTTTATTTTTATTAAATAATGCTTAATTTATCCATAAATTTTCGGTTTGTGTTTTTGCGTCAGGATATCCTTAATCAGGATTTTGTATTCGAATACAGGATGTTAATACATAAAAAAAAAAATTATATTGTCTCATTTTTTTGTTGGGATTTTCCACTTACGAATTACAATGGAAATTTATTATAATGGAGCTTTGGATGAGGTAAAATGTTGGGTGACACGAAGAGGGACGACAACAGGACACACGAAATAAAATAATGACATTTTTATTTTAACTGAGAATGATTGAGGATAGAATTTTTTATTTTTCGTTTTTTTTTTTTTTTTTGGTTGGTATATAATTTGGTTTTGTTGGAAAATGCGTGAAAACAAATAGGATTAAGGACTTGGTTGTATTGTTAGGATAAAGAATAAAGGATTTTGATTTATCCATAATTATAATAAAATTTTGACCAACCTTTTTTTTATATTTTGAAGCGTATCGCATTTACTTCATTGTTTGCAGCTCTAAAGCTGTCTTTTTTTCCAGGCAATTTAAGTCAATGTTAACGAAAAAAGGCCGCTTAAACGGGGTTTTAATTAGGATATTTTATATAACATTAAAAAAAATATTTTGACAGGCTGTATAAGCTATGTATTATGCCATTCGGAAATTGTTGTAAAGTAATTGAATAGATTACAACTGACAATGGATAAGCATTGACAAACATGTTTTCAGGCTTAAGCTAAACTAATGTTTGTGGCAGTTTTTTGTTTAATAATTAAGAGCTTTTAAGAAAGTATTGAATTCTTTGTTAGAATATCCAAAACTAGGAATACATACAGTCAAGTATAGGAGATTGACTTTTTTAGTCTCTGCTTGGCTAGTATAAATTTGTCGTAGGATTGAGTGTTATGTTTGCAAAAAAAAAGTTCTTAGATGGAGAAAAATCCTTTATATTCTATTCTTTGTTTTGCATTTTGGAAAAGGACATATTAACAAAAATATAAGAAAAGATAATCCTTTTTAGTGTTATTATACCAATGACAACAACAAATTTGTTTTTGACAACTTTAACCTGAATTGTCCAACGTACCTTTTTCAATCGTTTATCCATGTACTCCATGACATTAAAATATATGTCATTGTATTTTTCCGATCGAAAAAATTCTAGAAAAAAAAAATTCAAAACAACAACCACTAAATACAAATGGTTACCGATAAGGGAGAAAATTTTGTCGTCGAAATCCATTAGTAATACATACATACAAAGTTGTAACGGTACTACACAGTGCTTTTGTTTAGAAGGATAACGATGTTTGTGGTGTATTGTGTATTGTGTAAAACAGACTTCATCGGTTTTAGTACCGAGTTTAAAATAAAAGAGATTGTTTAAAACGATTTTAAATAGTATGAAAGCCAGTAATCGACAAACTGTTTATAAAAAGTAGCCATGACTTCCTTTTATTACTATTTTGCTCCTATTTTGCTTCTGACTCTTATAAAAAAGAGATATGTCTTACCGGAACCTGCTGAACCATTACGATTCATGTTGTATCATATTGTTTAGAGTTTAAAGTTCTAATAGGTTGGCCAGCTATTGCTCTTTTCTTTTTTTGTCTATAAATTCAGGTTGTTCTTAAGTAATTCTATTTTGCTCCGGTAGACCAAAATCTGCACAAAAGAATCAAGCCTCGATAAAAATTGACTCGATGTCTTGAAATGTAAAATTGTATGAAGACGGACGGACCAACATGGCGTCTTAAAAAAAACAAAATTCATATGCTCGCGAAAATTCAAGTTAACAGCATAACTGACAGTCATTCGATCTTTGTATTAGTTAATACTGCTTAATTAGTACTGCTCTTGTATTTCGAGTTAGCACTTTGAGTTTGCCACTTAATTATTCATAAAAACGTCTGCTTATCTGACTGTTTATTAATACTGTATACGCCCCTAGTTAATTGTAGACCACTTGTACTACTTAGAATAGTATCATAGAAAAAGTACATAGGAATGATAAATTTCGTATATTACTTTGATATTCAAAACAAAAAAAAATATATAATTGTCACCAAATCCATCTTCCCGTCCAGGACCAATGTCCGATGTGTAGTATTTGAAATTAGGCTCATTTTTTGAATTTCTCAAGTGTAATGAGTTTCTACGTAAGATTCTATTTTCTTCATTTCTTAGTATGTATGAATACTACGATGTAGTATGTATACTACGATGGATACGATGGTCTCCAAGTGTTTGCATGCCTATATATTACATTTTGTTCCGTTTGAAATGGTTGTCTAACTTTTGATGTTTTGTCATGATACATCTTTGTTTTTGCTTGATTATCTTGTAATTTGTTTTTTTGACCCATTTTTGACCGGAAGTTTCGTTTTGGTCATTTTGCTCATAGCAATTTGTGATGGCGATGCACCCTGATTTGCCACAGGATGGTTCCTGTATTCAAGTAAAGCAAATTCAATATTTTTATCGTTTTCTACAGCTTTCTTGATCTGTTTTTTGCAATGTGTACTGCCTTTTCACTCTGTCCATTTGATCTTGCATATGTTGGGCTTGAAGTTTTAAACTCAAAGTTCCATTCTTTGCTGAACTTTAAACATTTCTTTGAATTAAACGGCATATTATCTGCAAAAACTGTCTTTGGTATGATGAGTTGCTTCTCAAATGGATACTCAGGCACCTCATGAATCATCAGAGGCTATTTTGCCTTTGATGGTAACTATTTTTCGCATATCCGATGTCATTCCAATATGCCTTTTGTGATGTTTATCTAACATCTTGCCGATTTGAGTTCGCGGAACTATCACACGATTTCCGAAAAAAAAAACTCGCCATCAATATAAATATCACTCTGAAGTTAAAATAATGTTTTACTATCTCGGACACTTTTTTCTTATAGGAAGGCCATCCTTCTTGATACATTTTTGTAAGACGTGATAAAACAGGATCACAAATAGTTTCTCTTCTGAATTGTTCCTTCCTCGGTTCACTTAAATCGCCGGAATGCACAACTTCTGCATATTCTTTAAATTCTCAGATATGACCTCTACAGATGATCTGCGATGTGTTACCCTTTGTAAATATTTCTATCGTAAAACTAATGATGATATTTCATTATTACACGCGTAAACAATAGGCAACATCTATTTTTCTACCTGCCAGTGAGACTACGAGAAGCATATGTAACAGGACACTTATTTTGCAATAACACACAACCTATACCTGATTTCGAAGTATCTGTTTGTATCACCACTTTCTGATTCGAATCAAAAGGCTTTAATATTGGAGCTTCACACATTTTGTTTTTCAACATTAGAATCGCCTGTCTGTGAGCATCCACTGAAATTCTGTGTGATTGCATAATAATCTTCTTAATGGTTCAGATACTTCAGCCATATTTGGTATAAAACTTCTCAAATATAGTTTGCCATACCCAAGAAGCGTTGCATTTCTTTTTTATTTATCAGATTGTTAATGTCCGTGATCGCTTTTATTCTGTCGGGATCTGGACTTACAACATCTTCGCTGAAAATATGACCCAAGAATTTCACACGGTTAACTTTAAACTGTAGTTTGTTTAAGTTAAATTTGATCTTTAATATTTTGCCATTTCCAGAAATTTTCTTAAATTATGATCGTGTTTCAATTCAGTTCTACCTGTAATCAGCAGATCGTCTATATAAATATAAACTCCATTCAAATCACCAAAACTTTTTTTATTCAATCTCTGAAAAACAGGGGCATTGTTCAACCGAAATGGCAACCTCCTGAATTTGTAACAAACGAAATTTGTGCTAAATGCTCATAAATTGGCTGATTCTGCCGATAACTTAACTTTATAAAAGCCGTCCTTTAAATCAAACACAGTGAAATATTTTACACCTGTCAATTTTATCATAAGATTCTCCAGGACAGGTATCAAAAATGTTCTCTTTTTACGGTCTGATTCAGCTCTCGGAGATCTAAATATGAACTTAAAGTACCATCCAGTTTTTCTACGATAACAAGATTACTGACTACGTCAAGTGATTCTATAATACCTAAGCTTTCTAATTGTGATACTTTTTCCTTCGTTTTTCCTCGTATTTTACAGGAATTCTTCGTGCTGCTTTTGACACTGGATTCATATTATCTTTTAAATAGATCGTTAATTCATCTGGAAATTCACCAAGACCTTCGAAAATTTCTTTATTCTCATTAATGAACTTATCTCTTTCTATTTCGACACTCTGAACTAGTTTTATGATTCCTAATTTCCTGCAACACTGAAAATCTTAGATCGGTGTTGAATCTGGACGAAACAGTATAAATTCCTTAGTGAAATCATTTTACTCAAATTTTATTTTTAAATTGACTGTACTGAATGTTGGAATAATCGTCCCACCGCCTCCAAGATGCCTCTGTATCTTTTAACACAGTTTTTTGAATTTATCTTTTCTCAATGTTCGATCAGTAAGAGATTTACGTCAGAACCCAAATCTATCTTAAATCTACAAATGCTATTATTAATTAACCATTTTTCATACCAGCCGTGTCTAGTCACGTCACTGATTTTATGCACTACATCGATGCAATAACTGTACGTGCCATCATTCTCGGCTTCAATTACGTCATGCACTTTCTTAGCTCGACAACGTCTGGCAATATGATTCTGCACGTTTCTGATATCTTCTCCAGATTAGGGTCCTCAAATTTTATCAGTGTTTCTTGAACTGATAAGTCTTGTATTCCGAAAACAATTCTGTCCCGGATCGTTGTTTCTTCTTGAGCTCCAAATTTGCAAGGTTTGGCTAATCAACGAACGTCTGTCAAGAGAGCATCGAATTTTTTACCTTCATCTTGTTTTCTATTATAGAAAAGATGTCTCTCGAATAAAATATTTTTCAACGGCGTCCAATACTATTCGAAAGCATCAACTATGCAATCAAAATATTCTTTTTTCTTGTCGTCTATAGATCAAAAATATCGATGGCTTCCTCTCCAACAATATTTAACAGTATTGAGCTTTAACATCGGATTCCTTTTTATCCAGTCCGCATGCCTTTAAATATATTTTCACTTGACTGTGAAATTTTCTCCAATTTTCGGCCATATTACCCGTTGTTTTTAACACACCCGATAATTTCATCTCCATTTTGGTTTCCCTGATTTACGTGTTATTTTTATTTTTTAATTATTTTTGTAATCCGCGTATTATCGTTTACCACAACTTCGCCATGTATCATCTTAGGTTATAGCATAGTATAAATACACATAGTGCTACCATCATAAGAAAAAAATAGTTTACCCGTTGATCTTCCAGATGTCGGGTCGATAGAATATCATCAACATTTAGTATAAATATATGACATTTAGGCGATTATACATATAAAAATATGTTGATTATTTTAAAACGATACTAGTAGCGGCATCTAGCACGTCAATGGGCTAACATACCATGGTAGTACTATGTGTATTTATATTATGCTCGTATTCAGACATAAAATGTTGGAAACTGATTTCGAAATTCGGGTGAACGTGCATAGTGACGTCCCATGCTTTGTAATGGTTGAATAGCTGTGATTAAGGAAGACCCAAATGATTTTGGTGATTTTTTAAAGGTAGTTTTACAAAATATCTATACCTTTACTTGTTAGCAATGACTCAGTGAACTTTTGTTCTCAAAGTTGCTCTTCTGGAGACAAGAATTTGGTCCTGGTTTCAGTGGATTCTAAATCTACCAAAACTTCCCAAGTGTTTGATCGGTCTATATTGACAGAGCTATGCTCAGCGGTGGAAGCTTCCATGGAAATTAAATCAGATTTTGGCGAATTACTGTTTTTTCCAGCAGAAAACCCACCCAAAAATGGTTTTTTGGAAAATTAGTTCATTTTGACGTGATTTTATTTGGCCATTTTGAAGAAATTGAATAAAATAGTCGGCTCCTATAAGAACGTCATCGTGACTTGGTTTTGGAAAGTGGGAACAAATTGGAACTTTAATAACTTGCAACGTTGTGTAGTTAGTACTGCTTAATTAGTTTTGCTCTTTTATTTCAAGTTAGCACTTTAATAATAAATAAAAATGTTTACTTGTCTGACTGTTTATTAGTATTGTATACGCCACGAGTTAATTGTAAGCCCATTGTACTATTTAGAATAGTATCATAGAAAAAGTACATAAGAATGATAAATTTCGTATATTACTTTGGTATTCAAAACAAAAAAATTGTATTGGTGTATTGGTTATTGCATGGAAGTACAAAGCGAAACAACAACATATGTTTAATTGTATATCTATCCTTGTTGCACATTATTTTGCATTTAAAAAAATTTTTATTTTCAGTTTTGTTTGGTTTTGTTTTCCTTTCTCATTACTACTGAAGAGGAAGGCGAACGTGGATCTAAGTAGCCAAATGGAGTAGCCGCACTCTTTACTATAATTTCCTATAATTGCTCATCTATGTATATAGAAAATGACTAAGTACTCGACAATTTGTTTTGATTATACTGTGTACGTACAAACGTATGATTTTTGTGGTTCATTTTTCTCCAACAAATATGTCTATTATGTATTTTATTATTTACAAAATTTTGTTTTCTTTTATGATCAATTAAATTTCTGATTTTTTTATTATTTAATCATAATACATCCGCATTCGTTTACCTTTAGAGTAGTAATAACAAAGGAAAAACAAAACCAAAAAAAACTGAAAATAAAAATTTCTTTAAAAGCGCAAGTACGTATGCCGATGTAAAATGTAAAAAACATCCGCATACTAACCAATCAAATCAACACATATAAACCATGTGACTAGCTTCACCAATCAAATCACACGTTTGCGGATATAATGTTGCGGAGCAAAATAAAAACAAAGTAAAAACGAAAATAAAAAATGTTTTAAATTTGTTTTTAAATAAAATACGGAGATTTGTGTCCGCATACGTGTGGTTTGATTGGTGAAACTAGTCACATGGTTTAAATGCGTTGCTTTGGTTGGTTAGTATGCGGATGTTTCTTATTTTTTACATTTGCATACGTGCTCACGGCTTAAATGCAAAATAATGTGCAACAAGGATAGATATATAATTAAAAATATGTGGTTGTTTCGCTTTGTATTTACTAGCATGCAATAACCACAGTATACGTTATATTTTTATTTTTTTTTTCGAATGTCATATTAGTATACGAAATTTATCATTCTAATGTTCTTTTTTTATGATAGTATTTCAAATTATTGTTGCTGTTGTTGTTGTTGTTGTTGGTGAAGACAAAGATGTTTATTTTTTATAATATAATTTTGTTACGTCTATACTTATCGCCAGATCAACAAAACAATCGGTTAGTAATTCTTAGTAGTAATTTAATTAACCTTGGATTTGTTTTGTCTTTTAGGTACTCCGAGGTAAGAGAAGTAAAAAGCTTACCTTTGATAGTTTCAATAATGAATCATAAATTGATACTTGTAAAGGTGTATTGATCAAAACATATAACAAAGTTTGATTGCCATAAAAAAGCTTAAATCCCTTTTAAATTTTATTTTACTTAATATAAATTGAACTGTACCGATCGCCGAGTTCACAAAAGTTAAAAATAAATAACTTCGTTCGATTAAATTTTCAATTATTCAGATAAAAATTTTCGATTTAAACAACAATTTTAATAATGCAGTCATAATCGTATTGGTTGCAACACATGGCTTTACATGCCCATTTTTATCAAGGTAATTTCTATTGAAATTGGTTTTTTTTTTTCATATCATATTTACAGTGAACAGTAGATTTCATATCTATCCACCTAAGCACAAAAAAGGCCAAAAATTTTGGAAACACGATAAAAAATATTTCCATTTATGGATTTTCCGAGTGAAGTGGTTTTTCATATCCTTTTTTTTTGTTTTCTATTCAACCTTTAACCATTTTCATTTCAAACAATTTTTATTGCGAAAGGTTCTTTCGGATTTGGTTTCGAAAAATTTTATTGGTGTACGTACATACATATATGGTAACTTGAACATGGTACACAACATTCGGAAGATATTGATTGGTTAATAGATAAAATGTGATTTTAAAATTAAATTGAATCCCTTTTTTTTTTATTTAGAAATATTTGGCTCCTAAAAATGTCCTAAAAATGCTTAACATTATTTTTAAGGTATGTTGTTTAAACCGAAACTACAAAAAAATGTAAAGGATACGTCTTTATCGTTGTTGCGATGACATTTTATTATCAGAACGATGAGTATATCATATTTTGTAACGTCGGTTGTGTTTTTGTGTTTGAATGTTTTCTTATTAGATTAAACCTCATACAACAGTTTTATGGATTAAGTCATTGACAAAAGCTTTATATAATAATTAAATCTAAATAGCTTGTAGCCAAAATGAAAATCTACGAATATTATATTTAAAATGTGTACTGAAGATAATAAAATGTACTTTTTTGTGTTTAACATGCTTGCCTATACTGTGCCAGCCGAACAACCCCTTCCTTATCCACTCTAAGCCGTCTTTAAAAAAATCATTTATATAGTTAAAATTTGTTCCAGAGGAAAAAGCTCATTTTATTTTAAAACAATTTTTCAAATAAAATAATTTTGTTAAATTAAATTTTACTTTAAATTAAGCATAAAATAAAGCTTTAGTAAGTTCTACTTTTAAATTACAATTTTAAAGTAACGTTTTCGGCAGTGCCGTTCAAAATACAGCACTTGCGTATTATCTGTTTAGTACATGCCTAGCAATAATCATGATTTTATCCAAATTGTACCTTAATTTACCCAACTTTTCTTAAATTACACCAAATGTTTAAGCAATCGATATTTTTAATTGTGAAAGCTTTATAACGATCTTTATTCATAATTGGATGTTGTCCGAAACAAAGCTCAGTTTCGATTTGACGCGGAATCGTAAATTATGGTCATATCACCAGACCATGGCAATCGAGTGCTATGTGTAATTTCTACTTTACGCTCTTTGTACGGTGTACATGTAGCGTTAGCGAATTATATGAATGTGCACGAAATATCTAAATATTTAATTGTGTGTGTAGCGATGGTCGCTACAGTACTCTTCTGCAAGTGATGGATTCCAGACAATTTAGGCATACTCCAGTTGGGATCTTACATACGCAAAGTGCTACGTAAATAATGTTGATACATCATTGAATTCCCCTGTCCACCTTTTGACAAAACCAAACATCGAGTTGGTTTTGGCAATGATGTTGTCGATATGCCTGTTAAACGAAACGTTTTCGATGAATGTGACTCCCAAATCAAGTCTCATAAGCCCTCTGTAATTCAATGATGGAATGACATTATTTTGCATTTGTTGATATTTAATTTCAATGAGTTTCGGTCACACCAATCATTTAGTCGATCGATATCTGCTTGTAATTTGTCAGCCTCGCAAGTTTCATTAATGGTACGGAAAATTTTGATGTCATCTGCGTATATGAGAATACCTGCATTTTTAATAATCTCTATAATGCCGTCAATGAAAACAAGAAATTTCCGAGTTCCAATGTGTGACCCTTGAGGAACTCCAGAAGTGACCGCAATTGCTTTAGCAATTGTGACATTTCTTATTACCAATTGTGACATATTGCACACGATTTGATAAGTATGAGGTGAACCATTTAACAAAATTAAGTAGAAATCCAAGTGTATAGGCTATCAAGGGCATTTTTCAAGGGTGACAGATAGAATCAAAAGCTTTGCTGAAGTCTGTATACACTACATCTATTTGGTGGCGTTTTTCACTTCATTAATGACTTTACTAGCAAATTTTGTTAAATTAGTTGATGTTGATCTACTCGGTATGAATCCATGTTGTGCGGTTGATAAATAGCGTGCCAATATAACTTTGGAAGTGTTGCAGACAACAAGCTCAAATATAATTTTGGGATTGATGAAGTTATAGAAATTCCTCTGTAGTACGTAACATCATCCCTTTTTCCAGATTTCAAGATTGGTGTAATTTTCGATAATTTCCATTTGTCAGGGACACGCCGGTTGCAAAAGAGTAGTTAAAGAAGATTCGCAAAAGACATACTATTGGCATGTCTTTTGAAAATCGGAGATGGTATGTCATCCGGTCACCAAAATTTAACAGTACAGATAAGATATTGTCATCAGTTATAATACGAGGATTAATTACGATATTGGTGTGGCTTAATTTCCATGTTTGAAAGTCAGTGTCTTGTGTCCCATGACTGATGGGACAAAATCGGCAAACATGTCCGCAATTTCTTTAGAATCAGTGCTCTTGGTGTTATTGTAAGACATATTAGTCGAATACCCTTCAATTACTCGTTTTGACCTAAAATATGGCTTTTTTTAATTTTTTCCTGGACTCCAGCTAGATATGATGTGAGCTTTAATTTAAAGTAAGCGTCAAAAACACCACAGTATTGCCGAAACTTGGTTTCGTCCACTTTAAGCTCACTTTTGAACATACTCGCATAAGCTTTAGATTAACGGTTCTTAAGATTTATGAGTCGATCATCAAACCATGGCAGACAATTAATAATTTTTTTGATGCTGGACGGAATATTATTTTCCAAACCTCGCATCAGTAACTCATAAAATCTGTTCACCTGGTCGTTTATATCTTTGGAATTTCAAGTATCATTCCATTTAGTTTCTTCCAAGTATTGTTGCAAACCTAAGTTGTTAGCTTTGTTAAGATTGTATGTATAATGATGGTTATAAGCCATTTTTTCCGATATAAAACCTGTGATGAACGTCATTAACGACAAATGGCGTTAGTGATTCGGTTACTTTAAAACTATCAGCTTCGTTGGTAAAAATCAGGTCCAATAATACCCCATGTTCATTAGCAGTATTGATTTGGTTTAAATTGGCATCAAGCACGGTGTCAGTGGAAATCCATGATGCGTCTGCTTTGATATTATAAGAAAGAATGGTGTTCATTCTTTTGTCATATTTCAAGTTAATATCAGATAAGTTGAAGTTACCAAGCACTAGTACAAAATCAGAAGATTTAGTTTTATTGACACATGTACCCATGGCTTCACAACACTTACATAAACATCACTGCTAGCATGAGGTAGAATTCAATAATTTACTTGTTCAATAATTTGGGGGAATAAATTTATCGGCAAACTAAAAAGCGTTGAGTGCACCGCAATAAGAACACCGCCACCAGATTTTTTGTACTTGTCGCTTCGGAGCGGTCGCATCTATAGACTACATAGTCTTGTCCAAAAAATTCCATACTGCATATGCCAGAGTTTAACGCTGATTGGCCAATTACATAAATTAAGTAATTTAATTTTATAACAAAGTTGTAGAACACAGAAGCTTTCGAAGACATTTTGTTTACATTTTGGTAGTAAATGAGACAAGCCCCACTTTTCTTTTCTTTTTTCTTTTCTATTACTCTTTCCCAGGTCTTTTACCGAGCATGACGAATACGTCAAACCGTTATTTGTGCTGTTATATTGGATGTCCAGGTATTCCGTAAAAAAGATGTTTTTTATTTTAACTTAAATTCCTTGATAAAAATTCCCATTGGCCAAGATTGAGAGTTTAACATTGACACAAAAAACTCAACATCAATACAGAGGTGATAAGCTTTATAGTTGCAGATACCGCCATTCCTTGCTTAGGGAATCATTCTTATAGCGTTGACCTTTCCTAGATACGTTTTACTAATGAAACTTTTAAACTGTTCATCTGTAACGGATGGGTCAATTCTACCATCGTCTCGGTTTTTCCATACACTTATGGTTAGTGGATTGTCCAGCAAACTTTTGACAGTTGTTTCTGATATGTGAAGGAGAGATTTCTGAGGAATTACTGAAGGTATTTTTTGTAGATTCGGTTGGGGTTGATTCTTGCGGTGTTTCTATTTTTTTGGCCTGTTGCAGTGACTGAAGCTGACGGCTGCTGTTGTGTTATTTTTCCTTTTTCAAGGTTACAGGAAGTGTGAGTTGAGGGACTACGATTGATGGTGGTTTAGATGGTTTGTCAAGAGAAGCTTTTGATATCGACCGAGTAATTCGGCGTTCCTTCCCTTTTATAGATGAATTTGAGTTTTAATGGTTGGATGTCGCATTTATTGCAGTCAGCAAAGTAGCCTCCGCGTGTTGAAATTTTTTGATTGAATGATCTAATTTGGAGTATGGATCGTTCATACAGTTCGATCAGTACCAACGCAAGCCGGGTATCCCATCCATTATAATTTTCATTGCTTTTGTTTTTGCGTGTTTTGTGGCACAGTTATAGCTTGTAACCTTGTCACACAAAAACCCGTTACACGCAAAAACCATTCATCCACTATAATGATGGAGCAACCCATACACTTTTGTGTACCTCAATATGAGTTACACAATGTGAAAGTTTCACATTTTTATGCAGACTTTTTGGATTTTTCTTGTTGGAGAAGGTTTTTCCGCCAAAGAAAGGACCCCGAATGCAGGTTTTAATCTATCACTGCCGACAGATTGATGTTTATTCTTGACGTCAAGTACGAAATGTTTTCGTAAGCGACGAATGAATCTGTAGGGGCCATCGTATGGCGGTGTCAAACCTGTACGAACTTTATCCACTCGCACAAACACAAACTCACTAATGTCTAGTGACTTTGGGATGTGTATGTCCATTTGTTTGGATACCCGAGTGTTTTTGAGCACTAGGTTGCTCATACTTGATCGAAGTTGTTCGATCATTGTGTTGGTTGTAGCTACGGGTAAAAGAGGGTTATCTATTGTTTGTCCGTTGACAAGCTCAGCTTGGGAACATTTAGAATCCTTCTTTACTGTAGGTAGCATACCTAGTAGTACTATGGGTACCGGGCTTTTAATCATGTTTCCCACTGGCGGTGAAAACTCTTAAACTTGCCGTTTGATTGAAGGTGGTACGAAATGGTTCGGATCTGGTTAAAACCCTTAGTTAGCTCACCAAAGAGTTTGCATTCAAACTGTGAACCTTGATCAGTCTTGATGTTGATCGGTACTCCAAATCTGGAAATATAGTTCTTAACAAATATTTGGGCAATTGTAACTGCAGGCATGTCTCGTATGCAGTACGCTTCTGGCCATCGTATGAAACGATCGACACATGTGAGTAGATATTTGTATCCATTAGAAGGTGGAAGTGTTCCCACTTTATCTAAATGGATATGTTCAAAATTTCCCGATGAAACACTGATATACCCATGTTGGGACTTATGTGTCTAGTGACCTTGCATATTTGACAGTATAAACAGGATTTCGTCCAGCTTATTCATACTGGGTTAGAAATATCTAGCAGATATTAGCTTCCGAGTGGCTCGAAAATGTTATTCGAAATGTTATTCAGTGCATCGAAAATGGTTCATCGCAATGGTTCTGAATTTGCTAATTTAAGGAACCGGAAAGTATATTTTGAAGTTCCTTGTTAGCTTCTTGTGATTTTGCGATTTGCTTCATGTCGAAGTAAGTCTCGACAGATGAAGTTTCGTGGTTTGGTACTCGAGACAGTGTATCGGCAACCACGTTTTCCTTGCCTTGGATGTGTTGTACGTCAGTGCTAAACTGAGACACAAAATCCAAGTGGCGAGTTTGCTCACGTGAGCAGTTTGTGGTCGTTGTAGACTGTAAAATCTCGACCTTCGACATATCGAAAATGTTTGATCGCTTGGTAGATAGCTAGTAGCTCTCTATCGAAATTTTTTTTCTGCATTCGGAAGTTTCTTCGAAAAGAAACCAAGCGGCTCCCAATCCCCATTATTACATTGTTGCAACATGGTGCCATCATCAGTGCTATAGAGGCGTCGGTTTTGACACTAAGTTTAGCGTCCTGCATTGGGTGGACGAATGCTGGACGAATGCCTGTAGACATTCGTCTGGCTAGTAGAAGATCTTCAGCGTTTTGAGTTTCTTTAGTAAGGTCACCAAAATGGGGGGGATAAGAGCTAAGGTTTCCGCTATCCTAGGCATGAACTTGCGGTAGTTATAACTTATCATGCTGATAAATTGCTGTATATGAAGAAGGCGATACAGAATTGATTGGTATTGGCAACTGGCACATCCGTCATGGAAAAGGTGATATTTTCACACATCTTTTTAGGTGGTTCTGCACATCCTGTTTCATTTTCATTAAATTCACTTGACAAACATCAATGAAGGTACAGTTAGGTAAGATAAAAGCTTTCTCAATTGTCATTCGTTGTCGGAAGTTTCATCAGTATGGTCGTAAATTCGCATTGCTTGCGGGTTTTTAATTTATTCTGACACCGGTTACCAGTTGGGGTTTGACAAATAATTTGATGATGAAAAGGAGTGGCCTATCGAAATCAACGGGATGCATAAACATATCAAATTTCCCAATCGGGTGGGTACCACAGAATCAGTAAAACCATCACGTTGGACAAACAATTGTCACAAATTTTGTCACAAAAGCGATTGTCTCGGGACTGTGAACTGAGAATTGCAGTCGTATTTCAGCGATGATTTATTATTGCAAACTGAACACACGAGAGTATAGTAATATCAATCAGTGATAAAAGCCTAGCTTGCAAATAGTGTGGAACACTTGACCATTCAAATCCTATTCAAATTCTTAATAAATTGGACAGAATTTCATGATATCTTTGACAAAAGTAGTGCAAGAGGGGATATAAAACCACCAATCAGTAATGGTATGACCCATCTAAAATTAACTAATGCATGATCGCAACTCTACAAAATAAGTTATGAGTAAAAAACCCGTTGAAACTTTTGCCAAAATTTTAAAACTTTTGAAGTCTAAAAAATACATGATGGTAAGTCAATGAACTAAGCAGATTACTCAAATCCAGCATTTAATCTAGCATTAGCTGTGGGCTACATAACTCAATTCACATGTGACTAGACAATTTTTATATTTCATTTTATAATAAGATTATCGTTTAAATACGTAGACCAAGTCTAATTTGATATACTAAAATGGACTTCTTAGAAAAATAATAGAAAAAAAATTTATGTTGGTCTAACCTTAAACGTCTGTCGTAATATATACCAGTTCATCTATTATTTATTGAAACATAACCACTCACTTATATTTTTGGGGATTTCCAATTTACTACTATCATACCATCACCAACACCAACAAAATAAAATCCATTTTCTTAATACTGTTTTTATATACATTTTCTGCCTGTCTGACGACGATGTGTTGTATACTCATCATAAAAGATTCAATTTGTACCAACCAACAAAATATACTCTTTAAAAAAAAAAATCACATCTTCTGATTTCTGATATACGAAAAGATGAGACACTTGAATATGTGTATGTACTCATATGTTCAGAAAATTGAATTTTATACCAAAATCTGTTTGCCATTTTATGTCATATTGTACCGCAGGTTAAAATTTTGCGATTAATTTAACATTTTCGGATGTGTATACATATTGCTTTGTGTGAGAATGTAAATTAATTCCCTGCAAGCGTGGATATGCAACATATTTTATTTCTGTCACTCTCAACAAAAAAAAAATTAATTCTGTCACCACTAATTTATGTATTCACCTGGATATCAAAATTGAATAACCGAAAAAAAACATTTTTGACTGATTAAATATTCAACATAATTTCCAAATTGATTCATCATTATGTATGCGAACATCAATACATCATCAACGTCAACAACCAACATAATATGTATGTACGTGTATGGTAGCGTGCAACATTAAATGGAAAATTACCGATTTTTTTTGTTATGATGTGGCTGTTGTTTTTGGTTTCGGCGTAAAATCGAAAATTGTATACCCGACACAGAGCTAAATGCCCACATTCACAATTAATTAATCATTTCTATGCTCAAAAACATAAACTACTGGCATTATCTCTGCACGACAGTCGACAATAAAATATAGTGGGCAAAAAATAAAAAATAAAAATAAAAATTGGCAACCACACAGCACTAATAATTACAGAATTCTCTTTAATCACATATAATTCATTATGTATGCTGTTTCCCAAACATACACTGATGATATAACCAGCAAGGGGGGTATAATGTTGTGGTTTATGTATATAGTTAATGCGGCGTTTTGGTCAATGCTCGATATTTTAGTTTTTATTAAAACTATTAATCCTATTTTGTAGTGGCGATTATATACATTTTGAGTCTGATAACGATATATCTGGATATTAAACATAAATTTATGTAAAATTATGTTGTATCGGCTATCTGGTGGATGGCCAATTTTAAATATTATCGATTTTATATTGACATTTTGTTTGTTAGCTGACATATGAACTATTCCCAACACTTTGCAGATCCCTCTTAACTTTTTTCTTTCAAATTTTTTTATCAAACTTTATTTGACGATTCCTGTAGTAAAAGCTCCCAAATTTATTAATCAATATTATTAAAGCTTTTATTGTATACATTAATAAAAAAATGATGGTCTATTTATGTAACTTTAAATCTTACTTAAAGAGTGTTTTTTACAGATTACCGCGCCTACTGTGGGTCGGAGCTAGTCCATCATGTATCGGGTATTTTAATAGCCTTCCTTCCGACTGCTTCGCACTGATTGTTCATTTTTTCTTAGTGTAGTAGACTTATTCACATAAAACATCATCCTCTTGACTTTGATGAATGGCTTGGTTTAGTTTGTATATTCTAAGATCATTTATGCTAATACAGTTTTCAACACCTTAACCATCACTAAACGATCGATTACCCAGGTTCACTATCATAGATCATCTTAGCAAGCGAGACCTTGTTTTTTATTTGTTTGGTTGTTTTATTCTCCTCTAGATGTTTTGCAAGGTTTAAACTATCCTCCGTTGGAAGACGAAGTATCTTTGTGATGAGTCTTTTAAAGATGGTATTTTTAGGACCCCTTATTGATTCAACTCAAGTTAGACCATCAGATCGTGGGTAAATATGTAATATTCTTTAATCGCATAGTTGGCTCGATGATGTTAGTGGCCTTCCGGTTAAGAAATGACCTGATCTGATATTAGGGCATCGTAATCGTCCAAGTCGCTTGACAGTGGGATTAACGATCTGGAGTTTAAGCATGACTCAATTTGTGATTTGTGCAAGACAATATTGCTTCACCGATGACCTTTTTAAAATTATTTTTGGTTGGTTTGACGCCAGATTTCCAAATTCCGCTGAAATGGGGACTACCGGGCGAGACAAAATGCTATATACTATAATTAGCTACTTATTGTGCCGCATAAATGTTGGTTTGTTGCAAAGTCAACCGTAACTATGTGTTTAGCTTGTTCCAAGCTGAAACTTTAATGTACAGGTTTAATGTGCAAGAACTTTCTTCCATTCCACCAACAAAGTTAATCCTGTTATCAGAATGTGGTTAACAAAAATGGAGTGGGAGGAACAACTTCCAGATGGCATATTTAAAAAATGGTGCTCTATATGAAATGAGCTATCCTTTCTTGCCACAGTGCACATACTAAGATTTACACATATACTACTAACCATAATTGCATTCAGTATCCTGGATTCTGCGATGCATCGGAGAAGGCATATTCTGTGATGGTATTAGATCCATAGACATAAAAGGAAAACATTTCTTACATTTAATAGCTGCAACTGTAATCTAAGAAAAGTCCCTAAAAACAAAAATTTGCGCTAATTTAATGCGCTAATTTCTAAGAACCGTATGCCGCAATAAATTGGATTAGTTTTTGCCTGAAATTTACAATTAATTAATTTATTAAAAATATAAAATTATAAAAATTATACAACTTAGATTTAAAAAAATTGATTGAATATTCCAAATCAATTGAATTAACCGTTTTATGACCAATACGTCATGTAATCGCCGAAAATCAAATTTATATGCATTTTATTTGACACAAAACTTTAAAATTAATATAAGTTTGATTTTAAAAAATTTATTAAACATTACAAATTTATTTAATTAACCGTTTTATGATAAATAACGTGTAGAACTCGGTGGTGCCGTACTATTGAGTAATTCGAGTTTTGGTTGTCAACAGCTTGCAAAAAGAAAAAAAAATAAAGAAAAAAATTAAATTAAAAATTAATGCATATAAATAAAAAACTAAAATAAAATAATATTGTAAAATTGTTAAAATTTAAATAAGTATAAGTGACTTGATTCTAATTTAATTTATTTAGTTTAACTAATTGATAGTTGTGCATTACTATATAATAAAAAGTGACATTTAAAATTTTTTCGCGGGAGTCTACAAAATGTCGTCATGCAATATGTGTTCTACAAACATCACAAAGGCGAAATTCCCTGGTGTAAATTGTGCTGGTCCTTGCAAAAAATTATTTCACATCAAGTGTGCCCAGATTTCTAAGGATCTCATGCTAGGCATCAAAAATCACTCCGCAAGCTGGTTGTGTGTAGAGTGCCGTGATATCTCAAACCAGTCAATTATTGAAGGTGAAGACGATGCTTCCGATGAACTAATTGTTCTTCCAAGTTTATCTGATATCATGGTACAGCTGAAATGCATGGATAAGAAACTTTCAGCTCTTGAAGCGTTAAAAGCCATGGTAACCTCACTGATATCAGAAAACCAAGTATTGAAAACCAGAGTTGACAAACTAGAGGCACAGCTATTAAACAATACTACAAAACTACATCTCCTTGAAGCTGAAAATGATAAGCCCAACCAACAGCAAAATGCAAGCAGCATAACCATAAGAGGCCTTCCCATCAATCATGGCGATATTCGTGGTGTAGTTATCGACACCAATAAGAAACTAGATTTGGAAATTCGTCTTGAGGACATAGTGTCAATTCATGAAATACATAAAACTAATAAAATCACTAGCACAGCCTCGTCAGTTAAAATTAAAGTTAATCCGGTTCTGCACGATTTATTAATTGTAAAATTGAGTTCTATTGAACTCAAAAACAATATTTTACAACAAATGAAAATTAAAAAATCACTTTCCACTAAGAATTGTCAGGAAATTTCTAATGCTATTTGTGTTAGGCTTAGCAAATATCGTTTATGGAAAAAGTACCCGAATTTCCAATTCCACTTTGATTATAAGCAGGCGCGTAATAGGGTTGTAGGGTTAATTAGGTTATCTAAATATAATTTTTTTAAAGATAAGATAGATCACTCTCTCCCTCCCAAAGTATTTTAGCGTAATGTTCGTAATTTGGGACTTGGTAGATGCAGGAGTATCATTTATGAGGTTTTCAAGCCAAATGAATTAAATAGTTTTTTTTAGCTCCAATCTGAACTCTGGTAGTAATTACTGATCGAATTACTTTCTGACATTTTCGTTCTCAAATATTTCGCTCAATTAGTTACATTTCGCTATTTGGAAGGTTAAGTCGGATTATCCACTGGTTTGGATTATACCAGTTTAAAATTCGTAAAACGAGTTTTCCCTTTCGTTTCAAAGTACTTGTTAGAGGATAGAATCCTCTATTCACCATTGCTCTTTACATATTTTTGCTGATGATGTCCAAATATATAGAAATAGTCGTTTAGATCAAGACTCTGGAGTTAGGAATATTTCTCTGATAAATGATGATTTATGTAGTATAGTTGATTGGTCGATATTGTATGGGCTTAGATTAAATGCGAGTAGATCTCAGTCTATTATAATTTATAAGAAACCTCTTGATACTTCGTCCTTTCCATGAATTTATCTAAGCGATCCTTTTATTCCGTTTTCAAATACTGTAAAAGATTTAGGGTTAGTTTTCAATAAATCTCTTACATGGGGTGACTTAGTTAATATTAGTAGAAGGGTGTTTGGCATGCTTAGTTATTTGTACAAAGTGGTAGGGTTTACGGATAGTCATTTTAAGAAAAGAATGTTTATGTCTTATCTTCTCCCTCAGTTTATTTATGGTGATGTAGTTTTGCTTGGATTACTTCAGGAAAATATGAGTATTCTCCAAAGATGTTTTAATGCTTGTACTAGGTTTATTTTTGGTATTAGAAAATTCGATCATATTTTTCCTTATTCTAAAGTT
This sequence comes from Tipula confusa, assembly GCA_963556175.1. Lineage (NCBI taxonomy): Eukaryota > Metazoa > Arthropoda > Insecta > Diptera > Tipulidae > Tipula > Tipula confusa. The sequence goes on from OY744476.1 coordinate 219,021,987, forward strand.
GTTTTAGGATGTAGTTTATCTACCTTTTTTGAACTTCGCGTTTGTCTTTTTATTTTCAAACTTCTTAAAACTAAGCAGCCAATTTATTTGTATAGGAAGTTGTTGTTTAGTAGGTTTCATTCGGCTAACTTACGGTTACTTCATTAAAAATTGCTACGGTGATTCCATTCTTTAAAGGTGATCGATTTAGCACTGCAAATTATCTCGCCATTTCACTTCTTCCAGGCATTTCAAAAATTTTCGAAAAAACTATTAAAACGCATTTAGTTGATTTCTTGGACAAGCCAAATTACTTTAGCTCATGTCAGTTTGGATTTAGATGTAACCGTGAAACTGAAGATGCTTTGATTACACTTATGAATCCACTGCACGATGGTCTCAATAATACCAATAGTGTAGCAGCTCTATTTGTTGACATCAACAGTAGGTGCTCCTACGTTTTGCGAGCTAATTCTGAACAGGTGGTGCAGTAATCTTGGTGAAAAAAGCCGCCATTTTGAGGAGAATGACTTGTTTTTTCGAGTTGTCTAGAACGATTTTAAGAACAAGCTTGGCAACGAATCCGCTTATGCTGAATTATTGATATGTTACGCGCTATCAATCTCCTTATTCAAAGGCTTTATTAAAGGAGTATCGATTAAAAGAAAACTTAGTCACCCTGTATCAATGAATATAAACTACAGGTTTTATTTTTATATACAAAAAAAAACCTCGTGTGTATAGACATATAAACAGATATCAGAATAAAATAACAGCGAGGATAAACTGTAGCACAAAAAGTTATATTATCTCGGCGTCATTTTCCCATCTCCATTTTCAAAAAGCACACCAACCATATACCACACACAAAACTAATACCTCGGTGGTATATCGATGTAAGAGGATACACACCAGGTAAATGTCGATGTTCGATCCAAGAGGATGAGGTATTTAGCACTCGTATATACATCATATTAAATAGGTATACGTTACATGAGGTACAAAAAAGTTATCAATTTACCTTCCCTCACACATAGTGAATTTAGACGAGATGGAAAACGTTTCAGCTACATAAACAATGAAAAGTTTTTTTTTTTTTATAAATTTTCGTCTCGTTTCCATTTTTTTTTCTTGGTTCTCGTATAACGATTTATGTTCTGTGGTGTAATGATGACATCAAATGTTAATGAGCTGAATGGAAGGTTAATTCGTATCGTACATATTCATTTCAATTAAATTAAAATTAACTTTCAAACTAATTTGATCCATGTGCTACTGTTATATGAGCATGATTGTGCTCGTATGAGTTTATAAAATATATTTTTTAACTTATATATGATGTGATGTATGTTCGCGTCGTGTGAATATATAAGGGTGCGCGCCACAGGTGAATTAAAAATATATTTAAACTTTAATATTTAACTTAATGGGGAGACGGTTCACGTGGAATAATATGATTTCGAAAAAAAGTATTTCTGTTGCATAACTTTAATTTTATATTCTATATACAAAGGGTTGCAATTGGGCTTGAGACCCAGATTTTTAAGTCCTTTTTCAAGTCCTTTTGGATAACGCTATTTCTAATATACCATGATGCGTTTAAAATAGTTGATTGATTGATGAGACTGTGAGCTCAAGCTCCAGGCAAGTGTTCCGGATAATGCCGGTTTACATTTAACAAACGGTAGGATAGCAGAGACTGTCATATATTTATATTTCTATAGATATATTTCCATGTATGACAGAAACGATCCGGTTTCAGCCACCTCATGATCATTACGGAACAGTTCGAATAGAACAGGTTTTTGTGGAGTAGGGAATTTAAGTTATGTTAGTAATGACAGAATTGGTCCTGTTTCCCGATAGCCAATAAATTACAACCTTTGATTTTAAAGTTATTAATTAATTATTCTATCTCCCTATTGCTAGAAATTAATAAGTATATTATTTTTGCATCCAGATATTCTTTTGGATTTAACACTAAATCTTCAGATATTTTGCAAATTTATCTAAAGTATTGTTATTTATTTTATTAATTTTAAGATAATATATCGTATATTGATTAGCAAAATGTTTGCGAACTACATTTTCCTAATTTATTTGATGTACTGCTCGAAAATTTTACAATTAGAATTTTATTAAAATAATTAAACGTTTAAATTCGTTCGAATCCACCGTTTATAGCAATTACAAAAAGTACTCGCATGAAATTCCTATTTATATTTACTTTAACATCAAAAATATTACAATTAGAATTTTATTAAAATAATTAAACATTTAAATTCGATCGAATCCATCGTTTTATAGCAATTACAAAAAGTACTCGCATGAAATTCTTATTTATATTTACTTTAACACCAAAAATATTACAATTAGAATTTTATTAAAATAATTAAACATTTAAATTCGATCGAATCCACCGTTTTATACCAATTACAAAAATTACTCGCATGAAAATCTTATTTATATTCACTTTAACACCAAAAATATTACAATAAGAATTTTATTAAAATAATTAAACGTTTAAATTCGTTCGAAATCACCGTTTTATAGCAATTACAAAAGTACTCGCAAGAAATTCCTTTTTATATTTACTTTAACACCAAAAATATTACAATTAGAATTTTATTAAAACAATTAAACATTTAAATTTGATTAATTCCACCATTTTATAGAATTATAAAAGGACTCACATGAAAATCTTATTTATCTTAACTTTAACATCAAAAATACTACAATTAAAATTTTATTAAAATAATTAAACGTTTAAATTCAATCAAATCCACCGTTTTATAGCAATTAGAAAAAGTACTCGCAAGAAAATCTTATTTATATTCACTTTAACACCAAAAATATTACAATTAGAATTTTATTATAATAACTAAACGTTTAATTTCGATCGAATCCACAGCAATTCCCGTTTCACAGCAATTAGACCCCATATGTATTGTATTCATGAAGTTCTAGCAAATTATATGAATTTGCACGAAACATTTGATTCAAAATATAAAACAAAAATGTGTACGTACGAATTTTTTAAAAACAAAAACGTCAAAGCAAAAAAATCCATTTGGCTACTTAGATCCACATTCGTCTTCCTCTACAGTAGTAATGAGAAAGGAAAAACAAAACCAAACAAAACTGAAAATAAAAATTTCTTTAAATGCAAAATAATGTGCATCAAGGAATGGCTTCATTCGCTTTGTAATGGCATGCAATAACCAATATATATTATATATTTTTTTTGTTTTGAATGCCATAGTAATGTACGCAATGTATCGTTCTTATGTACTTTTTCTATGATAGTACGCAAAATTTTATTTTGGAATCTTTGCATTATGTTGCTATGTTTGGAGTCCAGCGATGAACTTTGTCGATGCTTGCTTGTAGTTTAAGTGTAGCATCTTCAATATCATTTCCTATACTACCATGATCTGTATCCATGAAGTGCCATGAAGTCTGTTTCCTCCTTCCATTGATTTTGGTATATCATAAGTAAACAATAAGTACAAAAGCGGTCCCAAAACACTCCCTTGAGGAACTCCGCCATTATTGCTTTTAATTTAGAATATTCGTGCTGTTGTTTTATTCTAATATATCTCTCAATTATGTATGATTATATCTCATCTTCCTGTCAAACTTTATCAAAGGCTTGTGCGACATCAAGGAATACCGTGGAGTAGACCTGCTTCCTGTGGTAGTTTTCCAGGTATGTTAATCATTATGACTTCAGCCACTTTCCATAATTTGGGTACATATTTAAGTTTAAATGACGCATTTATAAATTTAATGAGCTTAATAATTGCAGTTTTTGAGATTTCTTTGGCCACCTCTTCTGATATTTAGTCAAAACCGGGTGCTTTTTTATTTTTCCGCTTTTTGTTTATTATATCTATATTTTCAAAACACGACGCAGTATTGATATCGCCAAACTCTTGATTAAAACTGTGATCGAGAGTTTTTCTTGACTGCATAGTGGTTTTAATATGCTTTTCAGATGTTCGGCAAACCTTTTGGCTTTCTCTTTATCTTGTCTTGCCCAATTTTTAACTAGTTTTTTAATTGGAAGCTGTTGGATAATAGGTCCTTTTAAACTTTTGGTTGCCTTTCATAACGAATATTCAGATAAGTGTACAAGATGTTGATGGGTGTTTTCCAAGAAATTTTTCGCAGCATGGTTCTTTGAAGCAGTAAGCTTGGATATGTCCATATGATTAACACTCTATGACATACTATGAGTTTCAATATTTTTTTAAAACGATTTAGACGTCTTTGGCGGTAGTGTACAACTACTAACATTTTTTGGCCTTAACGTTGGAGATCTTACAATTTCCCTACTCGTTTGAAACATGTCAGGCAAACTTTGATTCATTTCGTAATTATCTATATGTAGCAATAGTTCGTTCCTCTCAGAATCCATGGAACCGACCTCCGAAGATTGTGGATTTTCCTGAATATCAGGTACTTGGGTAGTTTTATTGTTAATTGTTTTAATCAGAAACCCAGAATTTGCTTAAAAATATTTTACTAGATCTAGCAGCATCTTGGAATCTGGTCACTATCAGACTAATGCGTGAACCCATTCACAAACAGAATCAACATACTAAGCATTTAACATTTTTATTTTCATCTAATAAGACCACTGCAGAGATAGCACTAGCAGTAGCACTAGAAAGGGTTAACTTATAATATTGTATCCTTTTTCAAAAAATTAAGCAAAAATATTTTATACAAGAGTTAAGCATCGAATCTAAAGTCATGGTCATGAGAAAGTGAACCAGAATCACAAGATATCCTATCAAAAGCTGTGCTGGAGTATGTGATAGTGGATTTGAATATGATTATACTGTTCAAAATGTGAGAGCATTGGTTTTGATCATCATCTTCCCCTTGGCAAAGTTTGATTTCAAAGTGGAATTCATTGTAGCTCAAAATTGTTGCTTATCCATCTATGAATATAATTCTCCGATGAACGCTATAAAATAGAACGCTATAAATTTCTGAGTTGGATTCGCATCAAGTTCCTATTTTATTTCATAAATTTTTTTTCGTGGCAATGCTTGATTGAAAAAAATTTCAAATGTTGTATGTATAATTTGTAATCTACATTTAGGCTCCTAAAGTCAAATACTTGTTCGAATGCCCGGTGATAGAAACGAAACATAGGCAACAATGGATTTTATTTTAACAACAACACAGGGACCATTGTCACAGAGACCATTGCCAAACAATGAGTTCAAAATGCCCTTAATTAAAAAGATTCTGATGCTGTCGAACGGCTCACAACCGCAATTTAAAATTCCACTTTCTGTTCATAAAACATCAACATGTAACATTTCTTATCGTTCTAATATTACAGAATTTATTGGAAAGGCAGAAATAAAACCATTTGGAACGAAGTATCAATGGTAAAAAATTGATAAATGCAATGAATTCTTTGAGGGTAAATTCGTCATGTTAAGTGTAATTTTGGCCTGTTTTACTGCATGCAGGAAGATCAGACATCGTGAATGCATCGATAAAAAATCATATATTTGTCAAATCATCCCATGTATTTGTGATCTTATTTAAGTTTTAAACATAAAAGTGATCGAGGCCAACTCGATTAGTCAGGGTTTCGTATATAAAGTTTAAATTCAATAAAATGACATTTTCTCAGGAAACATAAGTTAAATGGTAACCATATATTATGTTATATGTACAATTCAATAATCAAAAATATTTATTCGTTTCCATGTAATTAATTTGTATCGCCTGAAAACATAGATTTATTCAAATCCAGTACATTTCACCATCACACTGTAGAAAATGTACATAGTGTAATGAGCTTTTATACAAAAAATAACCGAAAAATGTTATTTTAAAACCAAATTGATTTATAATTATAACCAAATACAATAAATTTTATTCTCATCCTGGCTATGTGTTTATATGAATGTGTGTGCGTGTGTTACATATCATTTAATGGCATACCAACATTTTTCCAAAACATAAATCCAACATTCATAACAATAAATTTACCATAACCCATCATTAAATCTATTTACAACAATTTGATTGTTTTCCAAAATTTAATTTTATTTTATTTACTGAAAATATTTATAATTAATATAAATTTTCTGAAAATTAATTTTCTCACACTGTCGAAAAATTGTTTTGTTTTTTTAGATTGTTCTCGAGTTTATGAGGAAGCATGTAATTTCGTGCAATGCATACATTGTTGTTGAAGAAAATTGCAATATTTTCCGAAACAACAATGTTCGATCTCTGAGCTTACTTTTTGTATAGTTTTAGACAATCAGACCAGGCCTAGTTGTTTTCTACCTCAAGAAGCCGTTGCTACCACCAGTGACCTTTATAGCTGCCAAATGGTGGCTCTCCGTTGAGAGATCACTGTACCATCAGTTTAGACTCTCAGAACGTGATCGAGCTCAAATTTTCATCATTCGTGGTTAAATAGAACTCAGTATTTGTCGCCACGATAGCATTTATCGCTAAACATCAAGCGCAGAAGCGCGGAAGCTAAAAATCAAACGAGTGAACCCAATCGACCTTTTTTACCATTGCCATTCAGTTCAATAACACAGTTGTTATATATATATATATATATATAATATGCAACGACCTGTTTGGACTTACCAAATCTAATTTCAAAAATGCCTGGTAGCATGGGCCTATACCTTAACGCGTATTGCGTCTGCAATTTTGACTTTTAACATTAACTAAGATATTTTTGAGAAATTTATATCAAGAATAGAGCCACTTTTCAGTCATCAGGCATAACTTCGGTCCATACTAATCGAATAAGGTCGAAAAGATAGTTCTACAAAGTGCCTCTTCCGTCGCCAGAGTGAGGTTCTCGTAAAAAAAACGTAGCCTTTAGAAACGATTGTTAACTATTTTGAAAATCAAAACAGACATTCCTACATGTGGAATCCAAATTCAAGATTGCCAAAGTCATCTACACTGTAAAACAATTTAAAGTGATTGAGATGGTCTTCTCTTTTCGGTCACTGAGTTTCTTGGAGCTTCTTTCCTCGTGAAAACCGCGTATCTATAAACGAGCATTTTACATTTTTGGCTGCATCCAATTTGGCCATGTTTGTTTTTTTTTAATTGCTAATAACATGCATAATATAAACACATATAGTACTACCATCATAAGAAAAAAACAGTTTACCCATTGATATTCCAGATGTCGGGTTGTTAAAATTTCGTCAACATTTAGAATAAATAAATGACATTTAGGCGATTATGCATATAAAAATATTTTGATTATTTTAAAACGATACCAGTAGCGACATCTAGCACGTCAATGGGCTAACATACCATGATAGTACTATGTGTATTTATATTATGTAACATGTGGTGTTTTGTTAGCATGCAACGAGACATGACAATCACTTTAAGGTACAGCAATTTTTAATGACAACCAGTTTTGTAGATACACACAACCATGTGGTGTATTATTGGATTCTACTATTTTTTCACAGACATAATTTGTAACGGAGAATTGTGTGAAGTGTTTGGCATTACCTCAATCGAAGGCAAACGTTTTTGTAGCACGTCGTCTGGTGGCATCTCGAGAAGTGCAGAAACTTTTGAATTAAATTTTTAAATTTAAATTTTAGTGTACCGCCCAAAAGTAACAACACCAAAGTCATCATTAAGGAATTCGAAATGTTTCAAACATCTTAAATCTTTTAAACTAAAAACGTTTGAAAATACTAGCAAGTCTCTCAGACACGACCCAAATTGCTACCAAGTCCCTACTAAAAACTACAAACTTATACTAGTAAATCCTGCCTTAGACGACTGTGACATTAGAAGAGTTGGAAGCAAAATTTAGCATAAAAGTTATAAAATACTACTATAAATGAACCTAGGATATATCCTAGGCAAGCAGCCGCCATCACGAGACTAAGTAAAGCTCAGCGTAGTGAAAAACAAAAAAATTCAGAATATAATGATTCAAACATTTTAACGAGTAATGAAGCAACTCAGAGCAATATAGTTCCAAAATCAGAGATAATAAATCAGCCACCAATATATAGTTGGTCTCTACTATCAATGCCTTAATATCAAGAGAATTCAGCTTCCCTGCGTGACTGTGTTAGTTCGGTCGAGGTGATGTGACTTGAGACTCTTACAGTTCAATGTTAAAAACGTTACGTAATTATTATCTCGTGCAAAATTCGCCATTATATCCTATGAGATGTACTTAGTGGATATGGGGTGATGCGCACCAGCTCATTTCGAAAAGGACCCATTAAGACATGATCATCGATAACCAACGTGATGAACAGCTGGAAAATGGGCACGAAAGATAGGTTAATATTATTTTCTGCACCCAACATCGTTTAAGCCACCTGACGTTCTTGCCAACTTGTGAATTTGTACCGAAATCCTTCCAGAGTTGTTTGACATTTTAACTGTTGACGTTTTCGTCGTTCACATTGTCTACTTCAAGGTAGCTCCATTCGGTATAAATTAGACAGCCCATAGTTCCATTCGCTTGTCCATCTGTCCATCTGAGTATTAAGCGCAACTAAATAAATTATAAATATCGACTTCATTGTTGCTCCAGTTTGAAGCCACGTAGATAGAGCGCATTCGTACGTTCTTAAGTAAAAAATCATATCTCAATAAGATGCTGTTCAGACTGATCGAGCTTCGAATTAGAGTCGATTTTTGAGAGCACCCCAGAGAATTCGGCAATTGATTACTGCATGACCTCATTTAGTTCTTAAGTGGGAGCCCTCGCCACAGCGAAGGACCAACCATGAACTGCCTAATTTGCTTGTAAATTAGAGTTGGGTTTTTTTAGAGATATTTGTCTCAAATCACCGATCAGAAATACATCCTTTGCACCAAACGGAACATTAAGTCCCGCGATTTGCTTGAACTGCCAATTGATTTGTTGTAAAAGATCCGATAACATCATGCTAACTTTATCAATAATAACAGTGCAAACGCACTCAAAGATAGACTGAAATTGAATTCTTCATTCGCATAACGTTCTCTCACTTTTTTGCAACTGAACCTAGACGATTCAGTGTGGCCAACATCAGTTCATTCTTCATTTTGCCATTTGGACTAACATAAAAACCAGCGGATGGGTCACATTCAGGAATTTGTGCTGATAGTAGATTTGTTAAGTCATTGACTTATTCGCTGTCTGGATTTTCGTTATATCCATACTCTGCTGTCCACAGATATCTATAGTTTTCGAAATATCTAGGTCTGACTCAGCTAAAATCTTTACTTGATCATCACGAAAAGCCAGATGCAAAGTAACCATTTCTCGCTTGCAATTATACTGGTCTATACCAATATCGTAGTTCCGATACCGAATAATTGTAGGACTACCACGTTTATTCCATTAACAATTATTCCATTTGGCAAAGACACTAGTTTTCGTTTGAGAAAAACCCGCAGTATGTCCAGGTAAAAATCATCTGGCTGTATACCAAAATATGATCTCGGAAGAAGTGAACGATATCGGTGTAAACGTTCTCTTCAAGTGCTTTCTACAAGTGATGATATATGTTGCCATATGGTTTTCAATGCTCATCAGTTTTATCCATAGGCATGAGAATGAGTGTCGGGCGACTGATCATAAAGAGTGCTTTGAAACAAGCATTGAAAGCGTCATCGATCCATAGTAGTATGTATATGCATGTAGACTGCCATGCCGCTGGAATTCAATCCGTTTGAAGAAAAGGCGCATGCAATTGTTACCAAATGGACTATCGGATTCTGACTGCAAAATCTTAATGATTGAAGAAAAAGGTTGGCTTACCAAGTTGCCGAATCTAGGCAAATAAGTTCCACCTTCTGTCTGCCCTCACAGTAGTACGTCGAATTGGGGATCAATCGTAGGATTGCCAAATTATTTTCGATGTATCCGTAAATGAAGTATACATACTCGATATGTGCTCAAATTATACATTCCCAGATTGCGATTACCAGCACATTGTATGGCGTGGAAACCCCACTGACCAGATGAAGCACTTCCGACTACTAATTGTCATATATATGACACATCTACTGCTCTTAGCTATACGAGCCATTGCACGACTTAAATCGCCATTTAATCTACGGGAGTAGCGACACTACATCAGCAACTGGGTTTCCATTACAGGTTTTCCACTAAACAAATTAGCTTCAAACTCGTATGAACTAATTTCTTCATTATCAAGCGTTTACGTATGCTACCCAAAGCTTCGCGTTTATACGATCCACTTGGCTGGTTAGCTCCGGCCATCATTCCAATGAAATCATTATTTCAGCAGTTATATGGTTAATGCATTTTTAATGGGACAAAACACCGCCACAAGCAACATTATAAACACCTGGGTGATTATACGAGATAATCTGAAGCAATTAGAAAAATCAATTCCTCGCTTAATAAATATCAGACCATCAACGAGTCAACCAGACGCAAGTGGCACTGATTACGCTGTAGCTCTCTATTGCAGATCAGTTGAAAAGTTTTCAAATGCAAACTTTCGGTTAATTGTATTCAAAACAAGAGTGGCATCGATCAAGACGATTTCTGTTTGCGAAGAGAACGACATTGCTTTGTCAGATCGAGACAATACTTAACTCTATAAGTTACTGACACAAGTAACCGAAGATATTTTTGATGGCCTCATTTTAGCACATTTTTGATGGCCTTCCTACTCTTATCAGTTCAGACTTAAGATCAGTTCAACTTTTATTCTAACCCAATAAATTCAGATTATGCTATTTTAGCTCATTTGTTTATATGAAGTTAACTCAATAAGTTTAACGCATATATTGATTGTTAGCTGTCACTTTATAGACAATTTCAAAGATTACAATATTGTATCAGAGATGTCATCATTAAATTTATTTACACTTTGTTGAGTGGCTTAAGCCCAAAAAATCGGATTTTGAATTTTTTTTACTTTTTTCAGTGCTCTAATAAAATTATCGATCTACATAAGGATTCAAGACTGGTTCAGTTGCAGACGAAATACCAAATTGAGACTTTCTAACGTGAAAACATTACAGATATTTTGAATATTTGTAGTGCTTCATCAAATTTGGCGTCAGAGAAAAATCACAACTTCCGAAAGTTTACAAGAGTAGAAAATTTTTAGAAGTTTTAAAGTTGAATTACACCAGACATTCGGAAAAAATGATTCTTAAGAACAAACTTGGGAATAATGTGAAATTACATTCGCTGACTGTAAAGCTTCTTCACAGCCAAAGCTTGTTAAATATGACAAAGAACCTAAAATGTAATAACAAACTTTCAATAAAATTGTAGATGAGGCCAAAAACCAAAAGATAATCCCTGAAGTTGTTAATTCAAATTTTAACCAATACGTATCAGAGCATCCGTAAATTTATGTAAACCGGTTCAAATATCATATTCCAAGAAGTGCGCCTTCGAGGTTTACTTTAATATTCTAAATATATTTTAATAAGTTTCGTTATCTTAAAAATGTATCGTAAACTAACCTCCCAAAGGTAAACACCGCGAAACATTTTCTGTATTTTTCAAATTTTATGATGATTATCATTCTCAACATATTTAACATGCTGATAATGTTGAGTACTCGTATCATCGTCACGAGAAATTTATTATTCATCAATCCTAAAAAAAATTGTCGATACAAACATTTCAACTTTTTCCCATTTCCATCATTATTAACAAGAAAAACAAAACCTTGAAGTGCACATAAAACTTAAAACTAATAAAACAAAAAACCTCAGTAAGTGCTTCTCTTCATTAGGTACACAAATTGTACACATACATAGATAGAGGTTTACAGTATTTCCTCTAAAAACAACATTAAAGTAAAATGAACTTTAAACAAACAAAAGCATCGCAACAAAAACGCTTTTCCGTTTACTTTTCTTTTTTACCATTCCCAATTTTATTTTGCTGTAAGCAACGAACCATATCTCGCAGCACACAAGCAGCCGCCGTAGCAGAAAATGAAACGGAAATTTTTCATAACGAATATAATATAATTTTCAATTAAAAAATTATAAAAAAAAGGAAAAACGAAACAAAGAAGGAAAACACCTGAGAAATTTTCTTTATTTGTCGTTTTCGTCGCTTCTTTTATTTTGTTTTTGTTGTTGTTGTTGGGTTGTTATTGTTCGTCGGTTTATGTACTACCTGAAGGAGCTCAACAATAACGAAACAAAAAAGGCGCATTTTAATTTTCTTCCTAATCATAACAATATACTGATACCTCGTCGTCATTATTCGCGAATTTCTATAGAAAAAAACCAAGAAAATTGACGCGAACCTAAATTGATAATTTATAGTGAAAAATTATTTATACGTTTTGGTACAACAAAAATAAAAATAAAGGAAAATCGTGCAAAGTAGATTTAATAAAAATAAAAAAGCTTTTCCTTATCGTATCGATTAATTTGTGATATCATATTACGGATGATGCGGCGACGATGCGATATTTTGTGAACACGGAATTCACCATAAAGATTTTCGTCGACAAGTGCTTTTTACATTTATTGATTTTATCATTGACCCGTGATGTATCGTATCGTATCGTTTAAGAGACTATACCTATACCTTCGTGGAAATACTTATTTTATTTTATAAACATAAATCAAAATGCGATGAAAGAAGGGGTGGGGAAATGATGAAAAACTCCTTCAAAGGTAATAAATTTATTTCCTTTTGAATGCTTTTTTCGATTAAATTTTCTTTGAATACTTTAACGTGGAAATTTTATTTTTATTGTATTTAGAATCATAAATTAATTTGGCCGGCCATTCGTGGCCCATGTCATGTTTGTGCAACTTAAGAATATTACGACTTTAGGTTTTTTAGGACTTTTTAGGTCAATTTAAGATCCTGTTAGTCATATTTCCTGAATGCTGGCTATCTGGCATAACAATTTGGGCAAAGATTGTTGCGTTTATATTCGTTCCTGAAAGTGTGACCTCTGATTTTATTGTATTCAAAATCCCTTTAAGACCCAAGCAGAAGCAACAAAAGTAGTTCGCAACTACGCCCAGGTCGACTGGATGAAATTTAAAATTCCTGTTCATCGAAACCTCTCCAAATATTCTGGAATCACTACCACTATTTAAATTAAGAAAAAAATGTCTAGGTTAACTAACGTAATCAAACTTGCCAACTACTTTCCTGATTGTGGAAAGCTCGGAAAAGTCATCCCTACTCCTAAACCAGGGAAGCCCTCTAATAGTATAAAGCATACTCGCCCAATATCACTTCTAAACGGAATAAGTAAGGTGATGGAAATAGTCATTACTTACAGGCTCCAGCCCTTATTAGAAACCTACATTCCAGAAAAACAATTCGGATTTCAGTGCTGGGGCTGAAAAACTCTACTAAAAATGCTAAGCAATTTGATCGATCAACAATCGCAGTCTTTCTTTAATTTTTTTACCGCAATAGTCACATCTCTCCCAAAACCAAATTAAGAGTATATAAGGCATATGTGAGGCCCGTTGCAACCTATGCTATAGCTGCATGGATGGAAGAGTTGACCAAAACACAATGGGGTAGCCTGTCAACCTTGCAATCAACCACCGAACGCAATATAGAAGGCACTTTGGGAAAAGGACATCCCAAAGAAATTAATCGAGCTCATACAATATATGTACAGGGAGGCAGATAATCGAGTTCAATAAGGCTTGCTCGTTCTTAACAGGGGCAAACAAAATGAATCCTCGCTACTTATGTACCCAGAAGTATTAGAAAAAGTATAGAAGTTGTCAGATCTGGAATCAAAACCGATCAGAAATCAACACCGATATAATGAATTTATATACCTTCTGTCCTATCCCGAAACACCATTCTAAGAATGTTTCATTCATGTGTGAAGAAGGTTTTGCTCTATGCGGCTGTGAAACCTGGAAGCATACCCAAAATATCAATAACAGGCTACAAGTATTTGTAAATAAATGTCTTAGAAAAATACTGAGGTGCTTCTAGCGATGGATTGATTGGCCACACGGTAACTAAGTCGTCCAATTATGTCACAAGAAGAGTTTTGGAGTCAAATCAACAACGAAATAGGTAAGTGGGACAACCACCTGCAACATAGAAATATCATGGATTTGTTTGATGCAAAATTTCTCGACATACCTAAAATTGACCACTAAAAATCAAGAAACTAGGTAACTTGCCATATGAAGAAAAATTTTGTCAAATAATTTTAAAAGCTGTGAGGTTACTAATTTAATAGCGTTTGATGTGAAGGTGATGAATTCGAAACATTAATCAACGGATTCATATATTCCGAAAGATAGCAACATTTTATTGTTAATGGATCATACAAATTCTCCCTCTAGTATGCCATACATAGTGACGATAATGACATCGAATAGATAATAATGACATTGTGCTCCGATGATGAAAAGAAAATTGACAATTTATATAAAAATAATAATAATAATTTTCATTTTGCTTTTATTTTTTGGTGAAAATCGATTTATATATATGACAATTCTATCATCTAATTTGGGGTAAAAAGAATTCCATTTTTATTGTTAAATGGAAATAATTTTGCTTTACTCGTATCAATAAACTATATATTATCTCATTGTTCTATTATAAATATATATATATATATATATATATATATATATATATATATATATAAAAAACTGCAAACATTTAAGTAATCAAGTGTTAAAGATTGCCCACTTTGCCAACCACTATACACACTATATAAACGAGGATGTCCTTCCTTCTTTTTTGCCCGTAATATTTGCCAACTCTCAAAAAAACATAAAACAAGACGAGAGGATTTCTGTTTTTTTTTTATAATTTTTATTTGAAAAACTATTTCCACTTGAGCAAGGAAAATGAAAGGATTAAATGAGAAGAATAAATTGAAAATTAATTTTTTTTTCCTTATTTTGTGTGTATATCCATGTGTGTGCACTTATGGGTAAATATATTTCGTTACAAGAAACAAAACCGAAAAAAGTTTAACAAAAACATAAAACAGGACGAACATTTGCAAAAAAAAAAATGGGTCGATCGTAAAATAGTAAACTGACCAGAAAAACAAAATAAACTTTTTAAATTGTAAAGTGTTTAGTGTTGAAAAAGTTGAACGTCTAAATGTGTACCGAGCATTTTATATACAGTAGGAAAACTATTTTTAATACGAATAATTTGTTTTTGAAAGCGGTTGCTGGCCATTACGGTACCAACGATTTACATGTCGGGTTTTGATATTCTTCCAAATTCAAAAAATCACGAGTATACTGATCGTAAAACACAAGAAACATCTTTAAATGCCACCTATTCTAAGAACAAAATAAACAAAGCTTTCAAAAATATGATAGAATCATTATTAAGGCCTTTTCAGTACACTGTTTAAGTCAATCTTTAAAAGAAGTCCCAGCGACCAAAGTTACACAACTACACTTAAACAACCCAAACTTTCATGCTCGGTGATTTATCTTTCCGATGAAGCAAATTTTTCAAAAATCTAGCATACTGATAACAAGTGGCGCAAAAGTAAAAAAAAAAACATAATAAAGTATAGGAAAGATCCTGAAAAAGCGACTGCAAATGATTTAAAAAGAGGGAAATACTCAAAAATCTGAAGAACTTCAAGAAAAATGTAGAAAACTAATTTGATACATATCTAATGCTGTAATCTTGATAATTTGCAAAATTTTAAGAAAGCCCTCCCTGATGTGTAGAAAATTTGACTCTCTCAACATTTTTTTTGATAAAATGCTCCTTCCAATTCTTTATGAAAAATAAAAACCGGACAATTAGGTTTGATTTTTAGAATTTCACGGGTCTGTCGAACAGGACTATATAGTCCTATCTAAAATCAGAAACTGCCTTGTCCTAAACTATCCAGCGGCAATAATGCTTTTAAACCATCAATATGATCGTAAAAAGTCGCAAGAGACATAAACGACGCAGTTAGTAAATATCAACTTGTATTATTGGTGATTTGCTGAGGTTTTTGGATGCACGAGCTCGATGTAATTAGGATAACAGGTAAATGAACATTCCCAGTGAGTATAAGGAACCATACACATTATACTTTCAAATCTTGAAAGAACATCTTCTTTCACAAAACAGATGCTTCACAGGCTAAAACTCTAAGCACCATGCTAAATTTGACAGTACAAAGTCCGGATATGTTATCTGTCACCGGAGATATCATAAGACACTCCATAATGATGAACACAATATCAACGCTGGTTTAATCCTGCAACCGTAACGTCAGCTTTGACTCAACCGAAGGTACCAAATTTGCCAGCTGCTTCGAATACCAGTACTATTTTACCCACAACTATTATTTGGATAGTCGACAATCACGGAATCGAGTGAAAATTCGGATCACAAGTCTCGTTCGTAACCGATAGTCATGTGTGCAATAAATAATTCAGCTTGCGACGATTTAACAGCAGAATCAACACCACTGGTATCGGATATACATCAGCTAGTACCTCTCGAGGCACCGTTACAATTCGCATTAAATTTGGAGTACAAAACCATACCGATGAAATAACAATAAACGCACTGATTGTTCCAAAAATAGCAGCTACGCAAGCTGACAGATCCGAAGTGATATCAATCAAGAAGTATTGACATACTATTGGAGCAGACGTATTATTTGAAGTCCAGTGGAAGGTGGTCGATTAAGTTTCTTACTTATAACCAACCTAATCCCACATAATACCAAATTTCGATGGGTAGTAGGGGAAATGCCGACATATAAGCTCAAGAGCTCTAAACATATTGTTCTTTGTTTGACATAGATAATGCACTGTGACGCAATGCATTCCAGTTTAAATCCAACCTAATAAAACTTCAAATCTATACTGTGGGCCATTTTCCTGCATTTTCACCTTTCCAAATATGTTTTCTCAGTCGACATTGGGAAAATGTACCTGCAAATGTTAATACACGAACTAGACCAGCCGTATCAGATAATCCTTTGGCGAAATTGAAAATCATATACGAGCACGCAACTTGATATGTATAACATTTCGAAGTTGCATTATGGGTGTATCAAAAAGCGCCGACACCTGGAAAAGGAAATTATACCGGGAAATCTCCCAATGAAATGGGTAATTTTATCTGCTCCATTTGCCAGTGTAGAAATAAATGTTACAGGTCCATTCAGGATTCATACAATTCGCAAACGGAGAGCCCGTCTAGAAACAATGACATATTTATATCGGATTGTCTGTATGTCTAATCAAGCCGTTTATTTCGAACTATTCATGCATCTGATCACCTAATTTTTCTCAGCAGCACTAAAGCGCTACTGTGATAATACTGTATGATAACTATACCTGAAAGGCATGCAATATTATTTTGAAACGAACCAATTGTCAATTTTCAACAAAATGACAGACGAGAGAAAACGATTCAAATTCAATCTAACTGCAGCCCAACACATTGAAGGTTTATGGAAGTCAGCGGTCCGCCTAGCCAAAACACATATACATTGCACCATTGGGACACAAATTCACACCCTCGTAGAAATCGATTAAATTAAAATTTAACAAATCTTTCACGAATATGTTAAAAGCTTTATTAAAACACCATGATGAAAGAGTTCAGGGCTATCTAAGTGAAGTCACTGCAATAAAAGTAATAGAAGTAAACTTAAATGATTTACACTTTCATGCTCTGTGATTTGCCAGTCTGAAAGCATCTAGACAAGAAGCACTGCATATATTCAAATATATTTGCTCAAAATTTCAGTAAAGTATTTACTCCGAACGGGCAAATTAGTATCCAAAAATTCCTATTTGAAAAAGCACGTTTCTCGAAAATCTCTCCTCCTAAAACTGCAAGACTTCACTGCAAAGGAAGGTTCGCCAATTATAAAGATTTCAACTTGCTACCGACTCTCTAAAAACTTTTACATAAAATGCTTCCTTAAAAACATAAACCATGATTCTTCATGAAAAATAAACTATACCGAACCATCAGATTGTATTTAGAAAATTACACAGGAGTGTTGAACAGGACTACATAGCCGTATCTGAAATCAGAAACTGTTTAGGACAAAAAACGTACTATTCTGCAGAAGGAAATCCATAAAGTTTTTGATAATAACCCCAACGAGGATTGTCGATTCGCACTTACATTGACACGACCTTTCACAATTATTGACACGATCTTTCTGAAAAGTAGGTGTTTATGGTTGAATAATGGTTTGCCAGCAGTTGATCATTTCAAGCTCGTTCATAATACTAGTCCAGTACAGATTGTGAAGAGTTCCAAATACGTCAAGAAATACCCCAAGTTTGTAGTTTTAGCTCCGATATTTGGACTATTTTGATCATGTTCCTAATAGCATCTTCTTTAGACTTAGCGCTTTCAAAATATAATTTTTGGTATACTTCAAAAAAGTAGAGGACTGGATATCTATATTTCTCGAGTACTCAGAACTTCAATAATTTCATCCCTGCTAATGTTTGGAAAAACCCGGAAACCTAGTATTTTTTATATGAATACAACGGTTAATTTTTTGGTTGCCCAGGTAATAAATTTGCTAAACATATAAGATATCATAAGAGATATTCTTTCAGCATTTTCTTTTGAATCTAAAATGCAAATTCGTATACTTCAATGCACTTTTGTTTTTAGGACGCTATCAACGAAATCTTTTAAAATCTAAACGTGTCTAGATTTTGCATATCTACATCGATCCATTCTTTTAATATTACTGAAAAACATTTTAAGCTCCATTTAGACTTAATCACAAAATAAACAAAGCTTGACGTTTATACACCAAGAGCGAAAAATGTTGATTTGGTGCAACCACTGCATGCCAGTAGGCATAGTGTACTCTAACAATAATTGTAAAACGTATAGCACTTGGTTAGCATAATCATTTGGATACTTGCCACAGTAACACACAAAGGTATACAATTTTAATCGGAAATACTTGCAATATTTCAGAACAATCAATATTTTCGATGTTTTCCCGATGATTGGAGTTTCACCATTTACACTTATCAAAAAATCTAATCAGAGGAACTAAGCCACATAGATTTTATTAGCAAATTTACCATGGCCATTTACCACATACATGGTGGAAACAATCAAATATCTCACTTTTAAAAATATCCTGCCTCAGAACAACGGAATCAAAAATCCGGACAATGTTAAAACGATTTTATAACGTTTTACATCTTACTGACCATTTGCATTACTTTTATATTAATTATTACTTACTACTTGATACCTTACTACTTTTTGGTGAAAAGAAGATACAATTTAAACTTAGTACTATTTTGTTAAACTATATGACCTTCATAAAAATAATAGCATTTTTTTCGAAACCCAGCTTTTAAATATTGTAAATTAATACACTATACAAACGATAGACAAATTGCTTTTTTCTGTTTAATGTGTTTGATGGTTTATATGGACTTACTGTAAGACTTTTCCAGGCTTCACCCTTAGTATAAATACATATAGTACTACCATAGTATGTTAGCCCATTGACGTGCTAGATGTCGCTACTAATATCGTTTTAAAATAATCAAAATATGTTTAATGTATAATCGCCTAAATGTCATATATTTAATCTTAATTTTGGCGATACCTTAAGCATCTTTTAGCAAACGATATCATTTTTTTAGTGTAGGTATCGGAGGTCAGTCGGGCAATTAGAGTGGTTAAAGCTGCGGTGTTTAGGTCAGGAGGTACCGGGTTCAAATTCCAACGGGATAGGAATGTAAAAGGATTTGTTATTACATGATTGTAAGAGTGCAAAATTCATTGTAAGAGTGCAAGATCCATGAGCTGAAAAATCGCCCATACCAATATAGGCTGTCTGGAGAATATTTAAAACAAATCTATGTATATGGGCGCCCTAGATTTGGCTAGAAACGCCGTAAAGTATAGAACGTAAAATAACCTCGAAAGAGTTAAGATAGATTTGGCCCCATAAAAGATTGCATAAATAAAACAAACAAAACATTTCTTTAAATTTTAAACTGTCAACCTAAGTTAAAAATATGGGGTCGATGAAGAATTCTAATAATTTCGATGAATTTTCTTGTGGTGTTTGGATATTATCAATTTACATCATTCCTTATTGATCTTTTATTATTATATCGATCACAAATTAATTTCGAAGCAATATCATAATTCGTGACTTTCCCTCCAGACAATTTCCAATTTGATCCTGATCGTTTTATTTAAAAAAAAAAAAATCATTAAATTTGGGGTAATGAGCCAGATCTGAACACAATTGAAACATGAAAACAATATTTTGACATCTTCATCTCACATTAATAACTTATTCAATGACCCAACACAAAATGATGACTACATCAACAACAATAAAACAAACAAGAACAATTCAAAATAATAACAACACAATCATCTCCGAAACAAGAACACGAACAAGACAAATTTGTATTCCCAATTATTTAAATTTGGTCCGCAATAACATTAAAATGTTCATCTTCTATATATCTATATATATACTCCATTACAAAGTTTTTGTTTTTTGGCCATTTCTATTTTCCATTTAATTGGAAAATTAGTAAAAACCGAAAAAAAATTGTTTGTTGTTGTTGTTGTGTAAGTCAGTCAAGACAATTTAATACAAAAAAAAAACCAAACAGATAAAATTCAATATAATCATGATTAGAGCATTTTCGTTTTTGGACTTTGGGAAATTGTTTTCCTTTTTGTTTTTTGTTAGACTTTTTCATTGTTACTGATAATTTTGAGTGATATGCTGGATGCTGGTACAATATTAGATGAGACTTTTTTTTTTTGTAAATTAGTAAGTTACCAAAAATGTTTTTTTCTTATCATCATTTTAATTTGGTTCGAAAATAGACTTCTTTATAAATGTGAGACTGCCCTTCTACTTATATCGTATTTGTGCTGTGCTCATTCTTCAAGTTAAACGATTTTGTTTCAAGTTTAATTGTGAACAGTTTTTGGACATTCTTTGGTCGGGAGGTAATTTAATGACTTGTAAAATATGTTGAAATGAACGTGATAACCTTGGAACTATACACCACAAAATTGATTCTTGTTTCGTGGTTCCACAGCTATTTAATGTTAATGTTGAAGACCTGCTAAACTGTAGGTTGATCGGATGAAATCTTTACTTGACTTTACAACGTCATATTGGTTGCTAATGATTTTAATAGTAGGACTAGTAAACAGCAAGACGTGCGTTAATCCCTTGGAATGCGCCACCCTTTTTCAAAATAAATTTTAAAAATACAGCTATTATAAATTAATTTCTTGTCATTTGGTAATTCGACCAGTTTCCGATATTTTTTATATTTTAATATTTTTTATATTTTTATATGTTTTATGTTTTGTATTTTTTTTGTATATACTTAATATTTTTTTTTATATTTGTTATATTTTTATACTTTTTATATTTTTGTATTTTTATATTTTTTATATTTTCTATATTTTTTATATTTTTTACATATTTTATATTTTCATATTTTTTATATTTTTAATTATTCATCATATTTTGTTATATTTTTATTTTAATATTTTTTATTTGCTATAGTTGTTATATTTTTTATAATTTTTATATTTTTTATATTTTTATATTTTTTATATTGTTATGATTTAATTATACATTTCAAGCGGAAACTAATTCAATTTATTTCAACCTAAGGATTGCGGAAATTAGCACTTAATAGATTCAGACAAACAATGCAAGATTACAGAAAAATGATTGCAGATTGGAGTTCCTGATAAGATATGACAAAATACAGAGCAGTTCATTATAATTGTGATTGTCTTGTGCTAACTGTAGTTTGAATATTGGCTAATGGGAAACCGGACCACCGGTCATTTCTGACTTACCCTTCTTTTCCCTTCGCCACAAAAAAATACTAACTATCGATCGCTTAGATGTCTTGTACCGGGTCGAGTCTGTTATAACTAACATTATATACACTCCTTTGGTTATATGTAATACAGGTGTATGGTGGTGCCCGGCATTCCGGGAGTTGCTGGTTCATCCTTGGGCGTACCCTCTAATCAATCAATCAATCAATCAATTTGTAATTCGACCAGTTTCCACATTACGTTAATCAATTCCTCTTTCATTTTTATGAAACCATTATTCTTCATTGTGATATAGATTTCATCACCAATTCTTTGAATTTGACGTCACAAGTCACATAAATTGTTTTCAAAACATTGTTCCATACCTTCAAAAGATTTTTTGCTGTCTTGCCAAACCATTGCTTATACGACAAGCGAAATATAAAAGGGCTTCTTTCAGCAATGACAAGTCCTTTGAATAAAATGTATTATAGTACTTGCTGCCCTAACAATCTGCCTTAATTGAGCATTTCCCGTTCACCGCATTCATTTTGATATGGAGTGTATAAGGACAAAATTTTACTATTGACAAACAAAACCCGTTTGAAACCTCTGGATTTACACTCCCGACCAAGACCTAAATACAAAGTACTTGGATCCACCGTACTATACCTCTTGCATTGAGCCACGTAGACATTATTATAAATCATTACACCACAAATACTTGCACGTTCATCACTGATACCATCTTTAAAAACATTTTGAACAATTTTGTTGTGTCGCTCCCATTGCAACAACAACGCCTTCTGTGATCTGTGATTTCCATTGATAATTTTTTCGAATTTGGGTATCTCAACAGGTTTTAGGTACATTTCTAATATTATTAATTTGGTAAGTGATCTATTTATTGCTGTGGGTATTGAACTGCCATCAATATGAACTCTACTTTTATACGCTAGCCTAGCATGATCATTGTCTAAGGTCTCTTTACAAAGTTATTTGTTCCTATGAATTAATTGAATCATAGCACGCTGCATGTACTGTATTAGGTTTCTCGGTTGGTTTTTACCATCGGTTGTTTTTTACCGGTAATTTAAGTAATTTTTAGATTACCGACTACCGGTAAAAAAAACACTTGAAAACCGGTAAAATATTCATATTCGAATTTCATGAAAAATGCGCTGAACAAAATGTCTATACTTAATTTGTTTTTTAATACTTCAAACCATCGACGTTAATCCGCATCTATCGATTTTCCGAAGAATCATGATTGGCACATTTAAAAATCGTAAAAATGGAGTTAAAAAATAATAAAAATTCTTATGTGAGATATTCAGTTTTGCAGGAAAATGTAAAAACAAATTGGGAAAGAATTGGTGTCGTTGCTAGATTGTAAAACAAGATTAGTCGGAATTAATTTTATAGTAGACAGATTTTTGTAATTGGAAAATTAAATCGTTCACTTTTGTGGATGTTAATATCCAGCTGTTACAAAGTTTAAGTGATATATTGCTCCCATAAGACAAAGACGTCGAGAATTTCTCGGCGAAATAAAAGATTATTTTCTTTAACCTGATTTTTGCAAAGCCCCACCGAATTTAAACAAAAGCATCGTTTGCAATATTTTTACAAAACTACTATTATCGCCATCTTGTTTATTTCACAATCACGTCTCATCAATTGGAAATTCTCCATCTGAAACTAGTCTAGATGATTTAAAGGACAAAAAACAAACATTATCTGAAAAACTAAACTCAGCTAGAATATTATCGCTACGCCTAAACTGAAACACCCTAATTGAGTTTACTGCTAATGAAATATTTCGATATTTGCGATATTGAAAGTTATGAGTAACAGAATCAAAAATTTGGACAAGTTACTTAACGCACTGAAAACTGTTAAGCCTACTTCCATTGATACCGAGCGAACATTTTTAATCGTTTGTACAGTTTTTGCACTATAATTAGATTCCAACTATCGGATTATATATTTAAAGTTGTAATATTCTAATAAATAACCGGTAAATACCGGTTTTACCTATTTGTCCATTATTTATTTGAATTACCGAAAACCGGTTTTTCAAAGATCGGTAAAACGAGAAACCCTACACTGCATGGTGAATTTTATAACTTTCATCCCTTGGTTTTTTTCGAAAAGAGCTTTGATCTTAACTATAGACCTGTACAATTAGTACAGTAGCGTTTGTTGTAGCATCCGATTTAGCGTAATGTTGCTGCTTTGATCAGTTGCTATTGAAGATTTTTGTTGGTTATTTTTACAGGTCTATGTCTAAGGTTATATAATCCGTCCTGCCCAATGGTATCGGTGACTGTGGTTGCTCATTGTTTACCGGAAATTCACATGTATGTTGTGACTTTTCTTTCTCCTTTATATCGTATATTAACTCTTTTGATTTGGCAATTGTAATTCATCCTCAATGAGCTAATCTGGCCTAAATCACCAAGTTTTCAGATCTTGTAGACATTTTACCGTTATATCCATTGACGCGCAATTTGTTGGGTTCGACCTTGTTAATACATCGTGTCAGCATGATTTGCAAAGTTCGGTTCCTGCAAAGGTATTCCATCTACAAGGATGGGATGCTAACCAATTCAAAACTTTTTTTGAATTTGTGCAGGCTGCAATCCACCAATCCAAACGAATGCAAAGCTATTCTGGAGTATTCTGTTCTAAAAATCACGAAAATGATTAGTTTTTGGGTAGGTGTGAGTGATGCCAACGCTTTATTTCTAATATTGCTTCTCTGGCCGTCCCTCGCGGATTTTACTGTAAAATCTCAGAAAATTATCTAGTCCTCATTGGTGATTTTATCTTTTAACGCTTTGAAATTTCCGCTCCTGTTGCGGACTCAAATATTTCCAGCTTATCAAGCCAGCTCACGTTCCTACCACATTAGCACATCTAGGCGGTAGTAAAACGCTAGAACGACTTCAGCGACAGTTTTACTGGAATCAATGGCAAGTGTGGCTAACTGCTCTAGATTATAAATGTAGAATGAATAAAGCTGTGAATTTTTCCACGCAACTATTGATAGAAAGAGCCATGGCGTCCACTAGACCATTTCAAAAATATGGTGCCGATTATGCGTTACAGAGACTGTTAGATAAGCATGACAATCTCTGCAACAATCAAAGTATTTTTGGACTTGGCCAGTCCGTTTTTATTCGTACATTTGCCAAATTGAGCGCTAAATTCAAACCTGCTAGAATATCGAGCAAAGTTGGGTCGATCGTATATCAATTACAAGATCCCACTGGGACGTCCCCTTGTTTGTAACGCCACGTTGTTGCATTGTGTCTGTGGACGAAATTGCACTGCCCTGCTTACGTGTTTGATGGGATAACCTGTTGTGTATTGCGGTGGTAATGACACCAACTATGATTGAAGGAGAGGTCCAGAAGAGTGATTAGAAGAGAGAAGGAATGGAAGAATGTTATGTAGGATTTTTGTTAAGGAATGTCAAGCTAAATTTTTTTGTTTTAGTGAGCTCTTAGGCGATCAGAAATGTTGCAAATCTCTGACAATTTGGATCATTTGATAATCGACGTAGACCCTTGTAAAGTTACAGAGAACTGAAATTTATCGTCAGGTCGATGCTAATAAATTCCAAACCCTTTCACGAAAGCTACTTCATGAAGCGTTTAAATTTTCTGGGTTGGTGTAGTTCGATGTTCTGGAGCAATTATATTGACGCTCTCAAATTGGAGCTCATCCAGAAATGGAGCTTCGCTGCTCATTTCTGCCATTAAGTCGTCGATGTACATGTCACTTCGAAGTGTACTCGAGGCTTCTGGAATTTTTTATTGGTTTTGGTTAGCGATCTCATCAATTACCACCCTTGGTGCTAAATTACCCTTGGTGACCTATTTAGTAGGTCAACAATCTCCCCAATTTTCTAGAATGCTCTAAAGTACCTTCCTAACTCTGAGTAGCCTTCCAAACTCTTAAGGTTTTCCGAACTTAGAATATCGAAAACATTATTTGCCCATAGCAGCATGTCTATGGAATTCGGTGTGGTCTGCTCTGGGTCTGGCTGAATATTAACTAAACGTTCGATATCAGCTTACCTTATGACTAGATATCAGTGACAGCTGTGTAATGATTTTCGAGAGAGTATAAGCATCTTCTGCTAATTTTGTGCCATCATCGGGTCCGCTGGTTATATATAGTGATAGCCTATCCCCCTAGTTATCTCTACTTTGCTTTGTTCAACACCAGATATCGTTATTCTATGGTGGCTTGGTAGATTGAGGGGTTGCTTGCATGCTTCTGGAACAAATGATAATTGAGACCCAGTATCGATT
Source organism: Tipula confusa (assembly GCA_963556175.1). NCBI lineage: Eukaryota > Metazoa > Arthropoda > Insecta > Diptera > Tipulidae > Tipula > Tipula confusa. Next base: position 219,048,090 of record OY744476.1, read on the forward strand.
AATACTATGATTACTCACAAGCTTTGAGCTCTGAACTGACCTTGAACTCTAATTAACGCCATCGGTGATACTTGTCGTTTTTCCTTGCAGATGTGAGTTGGAATCTAATTTTTTGAGTTGTGTAGAAAAATATGAAGAGCACGCTCGAGACCTCAAGTTATCTTAAAACGAAAATCATGTAAATACCGTGTAACTCGAGGGATAGGTGTATGTATATTTATAAACACATAAATAAATAATTGATGTAAAATGCCCCCACTGTGCAAATAAATTATATCATAACCATCCTTATATATTAAATATAAGATCAAAACCAATTCCTGCTGATTTCTTATGACTTCTCGTCTCTATCATAATTTTCTGGAACAACACAATAAAACAATCAACATAACAATCACACACCAGCATAGCAAGTATCCATATAGAATAGCAATCAGAAACATAATTTATTTGAGAATATAAAAAATTTATGAAATTTTTATTCGATCGACATGCGGTATAGTGTAATGTGTTCGATTGTGTTCGAATCTGCACATAAGAATATAAAAATGTGTATATACCTTCGGGACAATTTGAATCACTATATATATACAGGCTAAAAATAATCTATGAAGATATATAGTACTCACTTTATTTAATTTGATTGGAGTAAGGCTTTAAGGATGTTTATAGGCGATAAAATAATTGGCAAAAAATTAAATGGTTGCTGCACTCGGGTCTGAATTATTTACAACGTGTATTCCATTTTTTATTTTTAAATCTCTTGGCTCTATATCGAATCTGTAAAAAAAATTTTGACCGACTCACTGTGAATTAATAATTTTGAGATGAAAATAATTCTATTTTGATTGTTATAGTAAATTCGATATCGAGATTTTTGTCCATTCATTTAATACTCATCCAAAGCTTTCGAGCCAAACGGCAAGTAAACAAACACAACAACAACAACTATATCATATCATATATATAGACAGAACCGATTGAATTGGGATTACATACATATATTTGTGTATAGTGGAGTTGATGAACTAGCTTTACATGCCATTGGTTTTATGTATACGGAGTAAACACAATCGATTAGATTTTCTAAAGATGTATGGGACGGACATGAAATACATGAAATCGAACAATAGAGCTTTGATTTTTTTTAACAAAACTTTTACTTTTTTTATTTTTTATTTGTTTGACTGGGAAAATAAAATATTTATTTTCTTCCATTAGGCACGCATTGGCTCGAGAGCTCTTCATCTATTAACTTTTAAAATATATATAGTGTGTTTGTGTGATGATGAAGTTCATTGACTGACATACACCGTGTGTATGGTACACAAAAGCCATCTAATGACGGAATCATTTTTGATGTAAAATAAAAAATTTTAACGGGGTGAATGCACACATGATGACGTTAATATATACTTACACGATTAGTCGATTCTAAATTTAAACGGTAAGAGTATTATGTGTGATTTTCTTCAAGTCATTTCCCGTAACGTATAATTTGGTACTTTACTCGGTTATCACAGAAAATTATACAATGATGTCGTGTTGATTTTTTTAAGATTTAAATTTGAATTTAGATTTTATTGGATATCGCTAAGATTATGCAAACCTCCACTTACGTTTATCGACACGCGGTTTAGGGTTTTTACGAGGAATGTCCGTTACCAAGGAATCTATATCAGCCATGAAGGAGTATCGTTTATAATCATAAACTAAATGTTTCATTAGGTTCCCTGGGAGCAACAGGAAGAAAACTCAGCACTTTGAATTTTTCCAGTCACAACTCTTCTGAATCCACCTAAACCAGGATAAACATGAATGACTCTTCCAAGGAACCATTGACAGGCCTTGATCACGAGGATATCATATACTTGGACGGAAGATTGCTTGGCACTCTAATTGGAATGATGTTGCAAAAAAATTGTTCTTCTATCAACCTGCGTTATGCTTTTAATATCAGAAACCATACTCCATGATTCCAAAATAGGATGCTGCTCTTTTTTAATCCTAAAGTGTGCGATTTTCTCTTATGTGATGACCTTGGTGGTATTAACTTTGCTGATTTCCTTAGCAGCATTGAAAATGCGGCCGTTCAGCTATGCATGTGGTTTTTATAAAATTTGTTAAGATGAATTTGGACGTTTTTGGATTTAATTCAAGAACTCGCAAGTCTTTCAGGAGGTCGATTAAAATTGTACCTTCTTGTACAACACAAAAATCAATTAAATTAACCATTTTATGGCAAATACGTCATATAAACACCGAAAATCAAATTTATATACACTTTATTTGACCCAAAACTTTAAAATAAATATAAATTAGATTTTAAAAAATTAAACGTTACAAAACAATTGAATTAACCGTTTTATGTTCAATACGTCCGGTTTTCCAGCAGTTGATTTCTTGTCTATTGAATGCCCGTACGCGCATACTTGAAACATTGAGCTGATCTTCTCTAATGATTTCTTAAGTGACTCGTACAGTTTTTAATAGCTCATTTTCATCGCAGATCGGAAATATTTAACAAAAAAGATGTAGTAATAGTTCTCGGAGTCGGCGGCTTTTCTGAAGCATGTCCTTCGAACCACAGTAAGATGACTTCTAATTTTCATGTTTGTGAATACATCGTGATCTCGATCGTTTTTCTCAATGACCACCTTAAACTGGTAACAAAAACTAGCTGTATCGTCATTTACAAAACGGAAAACGTTTTGAGCGCTGTTCCCTCTTACGCGTGTTAATAAAAACTCATCGAAAAGATGAAGTAATTGCTTCAGTGCTGACTAACGACGGCCGGCTGCATTTCGTATATTATCACAGTTTTGGTATCTTTGCTGGTATCTTTGCTAGTAATATGCAAATTCAATGTCTTAGTCGGTTTGTGGCTCGGCAAGCATCTTGCAAGATGATGTTGTCCTTGACTGTGGCTTCAATATGTCCATAATTATCAATTAATGTGTTAAACTCGGTGACACAGTCTTGACAGTTTAAGGCATACCTCTTCTGTCATTTGATATCAGCAATCATATTTTGGCATGAAGCTGTATAAACTCGTTTTTTTGGTGGACTCATTACCAATCAGTCAATGGATACCCCGTCAATGACGCAAACCGCAAGGAACCTCTTGTAAAGCAATGCAGACTATAGAGGGTTAAATTTCCGTTTATTTATTTTACGATTAACGGCCTTATGATGATACAGTCCCTGTTTGCTGTGCCAAATTAGTTGTAGAATGTGGAAAAGCTTCTCTCGTCGTATATAGATAAAATCCACTAGTTCTGGATTCATTTGGTTTGGTTAAGTTTTCAACAAATTGGAATACATCACACATCACTCATTGTAATTTCCTAAAGGACGATTATACTTGAAAATGATTTGCTATCATAGATACTGATGGAGCTTAAAATTTCTCGCACCTTGATATCCATAAGATCTAAAATATTGTCCGTTACAAGTGTTTATGTTTTCTTTGTGCCAAATCCAGATATTAGCATAGAAGTTGAGTGATAATTTCTTCCTTCTCTTTGCCTGAAAAAGTCATTGCCTTTCAAACCCGCAGCCTTCTCGTATATCCACTGAAAAGGCAATGACCGGTGGATACTTTTGCATATTTTTTTAATTCGCTTCTGCGCAGAAAGGTAAGTGTTTTGGCACCAAAGTTTCTGCCTTTCCCTAAGCGACAGTCCAAATACCGTAATAGGCCTTTTCACGTTTGCCCTATCCGGTATTACTTGAAAACATTACATTAAGTGACAAGTTAATCTACCCTGTAGTTTCCCTTGACGTCCAATTGACCCAGATAGTTTGACGCCATAGAAACAACTCACAACGACCTGATGGCCACTTGTCTGACCACATATATTGTAATATCATTCGCTCTTTATAGTATTTGGAAACTATTCATCGTTCTGAAGATGAAAACGCTCTTTTGCGCAGGAACTCTACAGGTATGACAAAAAAAAAAGTAAACCCAAAATTGATTGGTTTGATAAAACCGAAGAGCAGACTTGTTTCATAGTAATTCGCAATAATAGAAGAACCGCCAAGCTAATCTGTAGACATGGAAGAAATACAACAACTCAGCAATTATCGCAGTTATTTCATTAAAGGAATCACCGTCTTATTCTTTCACACATATCTATTGCCATACGTGGTTAGAATCAGTCTCGAAAACTTCTATTCAATTTTAAATGTATCGAATTAGGTCACCAAATACAGTCATGTATCAAAACGACCTAGTAACCGACATAACAAATCATAATAAAATGATTTTTCACGCGAATGCCTGTCTTGAATAATTTTTCATCTTTCATCTTCATATACGTCAAACCGACAAATTATACAGAAATTCAATTTAATATAATCCAATGCCAAAAAAAAAAAAAAAACTTTCATAATTGAAATAACGATAACAATTATTATATTCATCTTAAACCACCGCACTCAATTCCCGACTCGACTTTCGAAGACACCATCCCATCAAAGATTGACAAACACAAAAGATTAAATGTAAATAAAAAAACGCTTATATAATCTGAAGTAATCATGTCAGAAGTAAAAAAAAAATAAAAATAAAAATTTCTGCTTTCGTGATCAAAATCCATAACTTCCCGTTTGAAACGCACATAATAAAAAAAAAAGCGCGGGAAACACACAAACAATAGAAATTTGTTTTCCATTGTTTTGCGCCGCCAGAAGCGTCATATCAAATCATATTTATACTGATAATTTATAATACACGGATTAATATGAACTCGCACCGCGTGCCCCATTTTTTATCTATACACACGAGACACTAATTCCAGCGGATACATATTTGTATCGTGACTCACACCGCTTCAGCGCCCACCCATTATCCGAATTTATTTAGTAAAAAGCAACAAAAAAAAAAGCATAAGAAAAATCTCATCAATCTAAATAGACGCGAACGACGATGATCACGATGATATGATGACGAAAATGAAGATGTTATGATATATATGGGAAAATTCCATTTTCAACAATTTTCCAAAGTTATTCGATTTTTTATTTTTCCTTATTTTAATGAGACAACAATGATGGTAACAACAATAACGTGCACAGTTTGAAACTCGACAACAATTCACCATTCGGAATTTGAATGTGGTGACAAATATGGTGTGACAAAATATTTAATTCGAAAATTTAGTCTCCATTTCCACCGCACATCATCATCATCGTCATCATCTTCGTCGTTGTCGACGCGGCATTGCCTAAATAGATTTGAACAAGATTGATTATTCGTTTAAGTGTTTGTAATTGAAATATTGTTTTTCGAGCACAGCATGATAATGATTATATCCGTGTACTCTTAAATTATATATCCCTATTTATCTTACACACACACACACATACTCGCATACATATATAAGAAATATAAAAAAGCACAAAACGATATCGTTATATACGACTACACATACAGTGTATAGTTGTTAGCATTATTTATTCAATAAAACACAACAAAAAAGCTTTTAAAATATTCACAACGGTATAGGTCTTTCATATATACATGTATACATATTTAGTGCCCATTCACATACACATGTTCATATATCGAAAAAAAGGAGCTTTTAATTTTTTCGAATATTTAAAAAGGTTTTGCTTATACATTTTGAATGTTATAAAATTTTTATTCACAACAATGAAATTGGACGAGGACCATATCAAATCGTGGTGGCTGTGTATAGGAGATGAGGCAAAGAGCAAGCTTTAATAAAGTTAAAGTTAAACGCAAGCAACAAAATAACAAAAAAAAAATACTTATATGAGCTTTTAATTTAGAGAAAAGGATCGAACACAAATTTTTTCCCTTTTTTATTATTACAAAAGTTGGTAAGCTTTATTGTATGTGTGTGCGTGTGTGCGTGTATATTTGTATCCGAGGTTTTTAGTTAAATTTAGGATATATTAATAGGATATAATGTTTGCCGAATGTTTATCGGGTTTTGTTGTGTTTGATTGGATTTTAGAATTTTATAATGGAAAATTGTGATGGTTTTTATGTTTGAAGCATGTGTAGTCGCCCAATCTACAGTAATTGCCATTAGAATGGCCTTTACTGACACACCGAGATATTTGAACATAATCATAGACAGTAAACTTAGTTGGAAGACTAACTTAATAAAAAGAGGTTGGTTCATAGTAATTGGCGAGCACTGCACTAGATAACTCACAAAAATAGAGTAAATAAATTGTAAAAATTTACCTGAATTCTCTTAAATTAGGCGCGAAGGAAACCACTAGTTATATACCACAAGTGATTGCAATTGAGAAAATCTTGATTTAGTTGAGTCATAATGAGCCATACAAGAATGATTTTGCAATATATGTGGGAATGGAAGCAGCTTTCACTATCTGGGTCACTTGGAAGTTAAAGCAAACTACAGGGAAGATTAATTTGCTAGCCAAAGTAAGAATGTTCATCTAAAATCGGATAGGGCAGATATGGGAAGACCTATAACATGCATAGATTAGCGTTTAAGAAAAAGGAAGAAAACAATACACTAACCTTTCTTCGTAAAAGCGTGTTACGAGTAGTAGAAAGGATATACTCACAGGACTCTGCTTTTTCCATAAATATGCGAGAAAGCTGGTTCTGGAAAGTAGTGGCTTCTGCAAAAGCTATGTGGATAAAGACGAGAAGGAAATAATGGTTCACTTTCTATGGTCATATCCAACATTGCTCTCCTCGGGCTCATCCAAAAAAAATTTTAACCAATTCTCATGTCAAAAACTGTCTTTATAGTTAAACCAGCTGCTTAAAACCACCGGTTTTTATATCAGGCAGGAGCTAATGGCATTAAAAAGGGCATGTATGTGGGTAGAAATATCATCGTAACTGACACTAAAGATGAAATATTGCAATTACAGGGGAATCTCAATGCTCGCTGACTATGATTTCCAGGCCATAAAATTGGGAGATCAGAAGTAACACGCCTATCCTGAGTTCTTAAACACAAAGTTATTTGTGCAGATACTTTGAGCTGATAAACTAGACTGAGGCGATTGGCCCCTTTAAGAGAGAAGAAAAATTTGGGAGAAGATTTAAAACAAAATATACCACCATAAGGAAGTTGTTTCGATTCAAGTAAACGAAGGTGTAAAAAGGGTAGAAAGGTTTCCTATTAGAGTTACTAAATCCTGTTTTAGATCTTAACGACATAACACAGGTTGGTGGTAGTCAAAAGAATAGCCCTGCTCTATACTTAATCCAACACCCACATATTTTCCGGTCCAAGTTAATTCTGTGTTAGCTCTACTTAAACAATAAGGCAGTATCTTGAGCTATTCAGCAACTTGTCAAGTTGATTTAAGATTAAACCACATAACTTCATCCCACCTAACTTACTTTGTTTTGGAAATATCTTGGGAAGTAGCTAAAACATGAGCCTTCTCAAGTCAAACATTTTCGCTCTCACGCCATCTATACAGTTGGCCACCTTTATCCAGACGACAAATTATGCAACACACGAGTCAAAAATTCTCGAAATGTTGATATCTTTAGAATACCTGATTTCATTGTTGTAGCATTCTAGCCAGAGAGCAAAGCAACATACTGTCCAAGTAGATGCATATCATCGTTTTAAAGTAAAACAACTTGCCTTTTGTTGTGCAAAAATAATTATGCTGCAGAAGTTTTCGCAATTGAAGCGATCACCTTTCTTGTGAATCGGGTATAACACTTTCCATTTATCAGGCAGAATTTTGTTTGGCCATACTAAATGAATAACAGTTCCACAAAGTATCTTTTAAATATATTTGACATTCGTTGTCACTCTTTCAGTTGGCTCAAGTTTATTATCGCCTCATCTACAAATAACTTATGATACTATAAAGGAAATAGCTATCAAAAATTCGCACCAACATGGGGCAAATCTTAAGAGTACAGCACTAGTCATTAACTGTATATTAACACAATTAATTTTCATAATTGTATAAAAGAAGTAGATAAAATAAAAACAACATGGAGAAAAAAAAGAAACAAACACATTTTCGTTAAAATTTTGAATTTATTGGTCAAATACCGTATATTTTGATGATAAAACGATTAGGGTGACATCTTTAGATCTATCCGGGAAATTGTTTTAACGAAATTATGTTAGTGCGAGTTTACAAAAGTACAACCGATTTCCCTTGCAATAATATAAGTTATTTGCTCATAAATATCTTCTGGTGTGTGAAGTGGGAAGCGCTCAGAACTGGACATTTTAAAACTGGATATTTCAAAATAGGATTTGACAAAACGAGATAAGGTACAAAACTGGATATTTCAACATAGGATATTTCAATTCGAGATAAGGTACAAAACGAGATATGGTACAAAACTGGATATTTCAAAATTGGATATTTCAATACGAGATATGGTGCAACAATGAATATTTCAAAACAGGTTATTTTGACATGTGATTTAAACTTAAAATGATTCTTTAGGAAAGTTCTGGAATATGGCCAATAACGGAGGAACTCGGTGAGTTCTTAACCGATTTTGATGAAATTCGATACGGAGGAAGAAAATGAGATTTTAAAATGATATTTTGGAAAAGTTCTGGAATATGGCCAAATAGGAAGGAACTCGGTGATTTCTTAACCGATTTTGTTGAAATTCAATACTTACGATAAAAATGAGATTTTTTAATGATATTTTGGAAAAGTTCTGGAATATGGCCAGTTAGGAAGGAACTCGGCGAGTTCTTAACCGATTATCTTGAAATTCGATATGTAGGATGAAAATGGGATTTTAAAATGATTTGTAGGGAAAGTTCTGGAATAAGGCCAATAAGGTTCCATACTTGAATATTTCTAAGCAGAAAGATAGAATTTTCCTTCACTTGAACGTTTTTTTTAATTGCTGCTCATCTTATTAAAATAATCATTGACTTGAAAAAATCATTTTAAAATCACATTTTCATCCTACATATCGAATTTCATCATAATCGGTTAAGAACTAACCGAGTTCCTCCCTAATTGGCCATATTCCAGAACTTACCCAAAAAATCATTTTAATTTTAAATGACTTGTCGAAATATCCTGTTTTGAAATATCCAGTTTTGTACCATATCTCGTTTTGTACCTTATCTCGGATTGAAATATCCATTTTTGAAATATCCAGTTTTGAATTGTCCTGTTTCATCAAATCCAGTTGTAAAATATCCAGTTTCGACCGGTACCCGTGAGAAGTATAACACCCAAATGACAATTTTGTTTGCCTATATTTCTATATAAAGCCCATTTTATTATTATTGGTGAGCGATCAAATGATAAATCTTATCAATCTTCCGTAGACTTCATAGACTTTTTTTTCTGTGGGCCAATATGTGGGATGTCCAAATGTTCGATGCCTCCCATTAATAAATTGAGACGGTTTTTCGTTGTTCACTTTGGTAACCATCGCAGATTTTAAATTTCGCTTTTTTTGAGTGATGTGGGTTACCAAAGTTCCTAAGAATATTTGTTTGCTTTTTTGGGAACTAATTGAGGTAGGACAGGGTTTCCTCATGCCATCTATTACAAAAATCCTGAACCCACTTTGGTCTATTTTTGTAAATATTTACTTTCCGATCTGCAAGTTCAAACAGCGATTCCAGATAATATATTTTGTTTCCCTAATATCACATTCCATATGTAATACCAAATTTTTTAGTATCCTAATTGCCATTTAATAGTTTAGGGGTTGTTTTAAGTTCAGCTATAAAAAAGAACTTTGAAACATATTTCAATTAAATCGCCATTTTCTATAAGAAGCCGACCATTTTGAGAGAGCACATCAACAGTGTGATCTATTAGTTCCAATGCAATTTTTTCGTCATCTGTTAGATGCATTTGGATAAATTTTAATTTAATGAGAAGTTTTATTAGATAATAAGACCGAAAATGTATCCTTTTCTAACACAAAACTTAACTCTATTTAGGGGTTTCTCATTTGCCAAAATAAATGTGTCAAAAATACATTTAGAAAACGATGTAAACTTCAAGTTGCAGGAATCCCTGTTCAGTATAGGCTTTGGTGTTAAATCTGAAGATGATTAACCTGTGTCCTGCCTACACAAATGTGTAGTAAATCTTGATTGCTCTAGTTAAAGATGTCGAAGGTAGTTCAGAGATAAAATTGAAACCAACTTACACATTTGTGTATTTAAAACTAATTCGTTCGAAACAAAAGTGATCATATTTGAAAGCCAACTGAAACATTTGAGTAAGTGGTCACTATGTTAATTTACAAAGCTCTACCACATTAATTTTGACATTCTAAATTAAACTATTTATTTTTCTAATAGATGGAACCACTACTATTAATAAAAAGTGTATTATACGAATTGAAAACCTTTCGATTTAAAAAAAAACTTTTCTTACCTACACATTTGTGTCAGTCGGTTGTTGATCAATATTCGAATGAAATGTTATATCACACTTCCAAAGGGTTACACAATTGTGTAAGTTGGAATTTTGGGTTGATAATATTTTATATATCAAACATACATGTTAGGCAAAAGGCTTATTAGAAAATGATATTCTTTGGGATATAGTACTACCACTACTATGTACAATGCCGTACAATGCGCATCAGTGGTTGATGTGAGCGAGCTTCTTCCCATATTAAAAAAAAACCTTTGTTGACTTTCACATCCTCAGCAAGTGTGAAAACAAATACACAAAAAGGCATGATAGACCATAATGCAACATACTGTGATTTTATATATAATGAAGCTATCACTTATGGGAAAGATTATCTCATAAAAAGAATAGATTTAGGAAAACCAATTAGAACTAGCGAAAATAGTTGAGCTATTTAATACTTGATTCAATACAAGAAATTAGTTTTGATACTACTTCATTGAGACAGTAACTCACTGAAAACTAAAAAAGAAAGTGGTTTGCCACGAAAGATTTCCCGTTTAAATTTAAAAAAAAAATGTAATTCCTACTAAAAAGGGCTTTGGAATGACCATAAATAAAAACTACATGTGTGCTCATATGAGTTCTCATAGAGTCCCTATCTCCATGCAAAAGAAGGCAAATCCAAGTAGTTCTGTAACACTTTAAATATATAGACGATCCGGTAATCTAAGATAGCGATATCCTGATGTTCTTTAATTTATCTGCAGAGCTGTAATGGGGATAGTTCCGAATTTCATTATTTATAAAACCCTGATATCTTGAAATTTTTATGCTTCGTACACAAGTTTACAGTTTAACAGTCCATCGACATATTAGAATGATGATGCACAATTCGAATTTTTACAAAATCCTATCTTATCTGGCGTCATTCGCACACACAACAATAAAAACTACATAAACTATAAAAATTGTTTGATAAACTCATAAAATTGCCCTAAATTCTTGCTTCCCATCCCCATATATATGTATATATAATATAGTGTAACCCTGTTTTAGTAATAGCACTAGGGTATTGAGTACAGACACCCGAAAAATGTATTCAACCAAATCGGAAAAAAACTATTGGAAAAATTTTCAATTTATTTTATACGAGTTTTCGGCAGCAGCTATACCTAATCGAGGAGGGTATATAGTCCGGGGAAGGAAATTCCGATATATCGATGTCTCTAAATATAAATATATATTTGAAAATTTATCCACCCTCAACATTTTATGTTTCCCCACCCAAACTTCAGTCGATTTTATGTGTAAATGTATATGATTATTTGTTGTTGTTGTTAGTTTATGTTACGCTATTATGGTTCCAGGAATTAGGTATTGGGGTGGCTCTACTATACTTTATCTCAAAATATCCGTACATCGATATATGCTTAGAAAAAAAAATTTTTTTTGGAATATGAGCAATGTTCGGGGTATATTGGGGTTTGATGTTGTCATGCTCGTCTATATATGTATATAAACTCATATAATAATGATGCTGATGCTAGTGATTTTAATAATAGTTTACTGATAACAATAATAATGATGGGTCAATAAAATTCTTGTTGGAAAATATTTCGAATTTTTTATAGATTTTTAAATTTAATGAAAATTTATTGTAATGTTCCGAATTACTTATTTTGTTCGGTTGTTTGTGCTTGTTTACCAAACAATTTGTTTTTGGGTCATATAAGTTTGTATTTCTTTTTTGGGCTCGTTTCTAGGAAGGATACGGAAGGATATATGTATATATTATGGTGGTATGGAATAATACGAAGGCGGATAACAAAAATTTAAGTAAATCGATTAGGAATATAGATTGGAATCGGTTTAATGATGGGATAATCTAATTCGTTTTTTTATATAAATGCTTTTAGGGTTAAACTGTTTATAGGAGTTCATATTTTAATGCTTAAACCTAAAATTTTGTGTATATATATAAGATTGGTCTAACTCTATGGGTTAACAGGTCATCTTGTTATATAGATTCAAGTTTAACTTTGTGACAAAAATAATGTTATTACCAGGTCATTTGGATGTTAACTTTGAAAGTTTTTTCTTGTACTGATGGCATTATGGACATCTGTATCTAAAAGTTTGGTTTATTGTCTTGTTACATGACTATATCTGGGACAAAGTTAGAGCAATTTTGCGAAGGGGTAATACTGTGACCTCAGAGATAAAATATTTCTCTTTTGAAAACTTATCTGTTTTTATAGCAATATTTGTGCTGAAGTTCAGATGGACTTGTGTGCAAAACATATTTTTATTAAAATTATCATATATTTCGCAGTTTGTCTACTAAATACTTCATGTAGTCTATTAAACCTGAAGTTTAACATTTCTTAGAGATGTTGTCATAATTTTTATGTTTTTATGTTTTATTTAATTACAAAAAAATGTATTACTACGAAAAAATATTATCGATACCAAATTAATTCCATTCTACCAAAGAAACGCAGCTATTACATTTGTATAAAACGCAATTTGACATTACAATAAAAATACAAGAATCGCACAACTTTAAATTCAAAGCTAAGATGGCGAAGTGTCGTTTGTTTTTGTGTTTTAAATTTTTTTTAAATTAATTTTATTTATTTTAAATTTGTGTAAGTCGAAAATGTGACAGCGTAATATGCTTGTGTAAAAGACGTGAATTACTTTATAGTGATGAACGGGATCAATGAATTTGATTCGAACAGTCGAAAAATAATATAAGAAAACCATTGTACTTGAAATATCAGGTGAGCTGCTGCTTCTAAGTTTATTAACCGTGCCAAAATTATTATATAAGCTTAAACATTCTATGCAAAATTATAGTATTGTACAACTTTACACTTCAACTTTACACTTGAGTTATAAATCGTGTTTCAAAATTACGAAGATGTAACTTTCCTTCGTTTTCAAATCATGAGATGTTGTGGGCTTGTTTGCATAAACCTGAAACATAAACCCAAAGAAAAAAGTAGCTAGGCGGTTAGACTATTTATTATTTTTTTATTCGCTCAAACGGGAATTAGATACACAACTCATTAAGTAATTAAATTTTTCAGTAGACACAAAAAATTATAAATTATAATGTCACGATAGCGAGCACCAAAAACTGTTATTGGCTTGAGTATAGTCTCATTCCAAAAAATGACACGATGTAGATACATTTTTACCAAAGCAATCAATCTTAAAGTCTCTTGAAATGTCTTAAAATAACTTGACAATATTATACTGACAATTATGTTTTGATATATATCTATAGAACCCACTTTAACAAAAATTATGACGGTGCCTTTGATACATCTAACCATAAGCTTAAACATGAATTTTACAAATGATGGGTTGTTTAAAGTCAAAACATTTTAACCGCTCGTTTCGAAGAGCTACTTGATGCAAAAGCATAAGCATATCACATCTTACCAATAACCGTGATCTAGGATTGTAGCTGTGAACGTGCAGATACAAAAATGAAGAGGTATTTAACTATTTTAGTCAAGACTATATATGTTTTGTCACAGTGCCCTCAATCTCAGTAAAATTGGTATTGAATTGCTTCTACCAGAGCATTGAAATAGTCGTATCGGATTTTAAAATAGTCATTGCAGGCTTTTATGAGAGGGTTAGGAAAGATCTTGCCAGCAAAAATGCGTTAAATATAAATTCAGTTATTTATAATTTTAGAACAAATTTACCTTTCATGTCGCGCCAAACTTTAGGAAAATATTTAGATTTATAGGGTTAAAATCACTGATTTGATACTTAATCATAATTTTACTCTTGTAAATAAGCTACAACCAACTACCTTGTTTTCTAATAATTTACCCACCTTTTTAGTATACAATAATTCGATTTACCAAAAAAATGACCGAAAACGTCATTTACCTTGCGTATGGCACGCAGCCTAAATTATGTATATTTAAAATATTGTATATTTATTTATTTATGTATATTTAAAATATTGAGTATCAAAATGGTGAAACCAAACTTTGAAAGCCTTAATCCCTTCTTAAATTATTAAAAATAATTTAGTCAAATGTAGCAGATGTAGTTATGCAAATTGAAGTGTTTTTGTAAATATATGGATTCAGTAATTTATGGCCTTAAACCTCGGACTGAGTTTCGTCTCAATGAGTCCGTGTCGTTTCCACTGTATGTATCAAATAAATGCAAAATGAAAATTAACGGTTACAACGCATCTATAATTTAACGAAAATTATGAATTTAATCCATACTTAATTAAATAATTATTAACGTTTTAAAAATTCTATTCTGTTTTCCTTTTTTTTTTTTTTAAACCCGTTTCTATTAAGTTTCAACTTAACGAAACATATAGTTAACTTAACGAAACTTTCGGTTTAACGGCCCAAAAAAAAATTCTATTTCGACTATATAACGTTTTTCAATAAGTAACAAAAAATTTTTTTTTAACTGTACTCAAACAAATTAACGCATTTTCTATTTAACGAAATATTAAAAGATTTTAAAAGATAAATTTAAATTTTTTATCGAAATTTCAAAGTAATTTAGTTCTAAACGTGGCCAATCATTTAAAAGATTTTCATCTCAAACTTCTATTACTCGAGAGGCCTAATTTAAGATGAATTAACAATTATTGTAGAGTCAACTATTCAAAAACAGACTTAACGAAAAACACTTAGCAAAAAACCACTTAACTCGACGAAATTTAAACGAACCAACAAATAACTTGTTGATTTTGATTTTGAACATTGTTCAAAAACTAACCAATAAAAAGTAATTAAATTGTATTCAAATAACTAAACGAGTATTTAACGAAACCTATTATAAATGCATCACCAATTGTTGAAAGTAAATTAACGAATTAAGAATCCGAATCACTTTTTACATTTGAAGTAAGTTTTAAAGGTGTTAAAAATTACCGTTTAAAATCCAAATATTATTGAAGCTATAGTAAAGTTTCCATCACTTAAAATATAATAGCTGTTGGCATCTACAAAATACAAGATCAAGCTGATAAGTTTGAACGCGTGTTAAGTTTGAATAACTAATTTAAACGTGTTTAAGAACGTAATAGTGGTGGTTTTAAATGGCAAATGGAAATATCATTATAACTTAACGTTCTTAATTGAATATTGAAAAACTTAACGAAAAAACTTTTATATTTAATTTTAGCGTGATTCAATGATTCAAATAACTTTAACAATTTATAAATGTTTAACTGAAATCTCATCTTAAATTTCGAAGGCTCTGGGCATATTGTAAGATTAATTACCAAATATAAAACCATAAAAGCTATCTGTAAGAGAAAATACCAATTTAGCAAGGTCGTACAAACTTTTCTGAATTATTCGCAAACAAATGCTATCAAATGTTGATATTAAATGTTTTTCTTTTTCTTTTTAACTCAATAGATTGTTTGCAATTTAAGTAAACAAGTATTGCACAATGAGCTTAAGTTTCGATTGTGCCATTTAGATGAGAATGATTTAAAATCGAACTTAACGAAAATTATCAATGTCGATTAAACACTTCATACTTCATTAAAAAATTATCGGGATTTTAATAATTCGTTAACTTAATCTTCGTTAACTTAATGAAACTCTTCAAGTTTAACCAAAGAAAAATATTGCATTTTTCTATTCTCCACCTAGTCTCACATAACAGCTTGTGAAGTAACTGCTTTTTCTCTTATTAAAAATTGTTTACATAAGCACTGAATTACTGTAGAGCCTGTGTTGTACATTAGTGAACTTAACTGATGCACTTTTTTCGATTGGAAATTTTTGTGCCAGCACCAAAGCCGTCCTGAATCTCTTTTAAGTAGCTTACATGTATCTAGTTTTCTGTGTTAAATTTAAAATTGATTAAAATTATTAGGACAATTATGTTTTTTGGTAAATTTTTTTTCAAAAATCACCTTATTTAACCCGATGTGTAAATCTTATGCAGATATAGGTAAACCACCTCAATATACTGTTGCTGAGTCTGTGCAATAATATACCCATATATATACCCAATAATTTACCGAATGGCCTTTAAATATTATTTTGGTCATCCGTGAGCCTGTCAAGATCACTTACATTATAAAATTTATGGAGTTGAACATTTTTCACTCTTAATGTGATAATAGTAGTCCGAAATAACATCTCTGGATTTTGATATTTTCCAACTCCTCTAGCAATCAATTTTGCCCATCTAGCGAATTCTTCCGTTTGCACCAACCTGTGATTGCACGCCATTCAAATAAACTGGTTAGACAACACTATTGGATTTAGTAGCTGCACCCCGCAGACAACTCGAAAAATCACAAATTTATTCGGATTTTTTACAGCGAAAATCGCTAGATTACTTTACAGTTAAGGTAGTAAATATAACATTTTCCTTTGAAATATTGAATTTGCTGTAGATCATAGGTCCAGAACCACCTTCTTGCCAGGGCATCGTAATCGAGTTAGCGCCATTATAAAATTTTGGAAACACGAATTTATTATATTTTCTTAAAGGGCCATTAATCATGTAACGTTGACCCATTTTTCAATTTGTTAGCTGGAAAACTGCCCATTGATATTTTAACTGATTTTCCTGAGATAGCACTTAAGCCCTTAAACGCATTAACAAATGCATGTTTTTGCAAGACCCAGCTTAATTTTTTTTGGTATATAATTTCCTAAAATTAAATATCATGAATAAGACTATAGAAAAGAAAATAAATATGTTGCAGAGCATCTGGATCTCACATTAAAATATCGAAAGCTTATAAAATTTTCACCGAAGTAGAAAAAATTATCACTTAAAAGTGTACCATAAAATATGAAGAAAATATCCTACAATAAATTTTGCACAATGTTTTCAAACTTTATAATTAACCTGTGATCGATATGAAATCGACATCGAAACACTATAAACATAGATCTATTTTCCAAGTACAAAATGTACCACGATACAGCTGTCCTACATTCAATACACGTCCTTGACCTATATAAACGTATATCCTAAATAACAAAATATATTTCAAATGATTTTGTGGAACAGACGACTAGGACCATTCACACAAAATTTGAAAAAAGTGGTTCTACAGGTTTGTTATAAAAGTTGGTGATTGACAAATTTGGGTTCCTTATAATAAATGCATCTAACTATTAAACTCATCATCTCAAGTTCATGCAGTTTTATTGCAGTCAAAGTTAAATTATAATTACAAAAAGGCTGATTTTACTGGAACGCGTAATTTCTTAGAAATGGTGGATTGGGATACAAATGTTTACTCCAAATTGTGTAACGGTCATGGTATGGTCCCTTTGTTCTTTGTTATTTTAGTTGAAGCTTTTCAACTTATATTTTTATACTGTGTGTTTTTTACGCTGAAACTTTGAATTATCTTGGAAAATAAGCACTATAATACGAAAAAAATATCCTAGATCAAAACTTAATCATTCCGAAGAGAAAATACATTAGTGCTAAAATTATTACCCCTCTCCCCTCTTTGTAGATGGGGCGGGGGTAACTTTGAAATGAAAATAGGAACCCCTATTTTTTATTGCAGATTCAGATTCTCCGGCTAAAAATAAATAAGGATATTAGTGAATTTGATTAAAATCGGCTAACTGGAAGTGGCTTCTTCCATAGGGAGTTTTTCGAGCTTTGTAAATATTTAAAAAAGTACAGCACTCATGAGACAACTGTTAAGTACAAAAATGTACGCAAAAAAAAATTTAAAAAAATAAAAATAAATTAAACTTCCCTACGTACTTA
Source organism: Tipula confusa (assembly GCA_963556175.1). NCBI lineage: Eukaryota > Metazoa > Arthropoda > Insecta > Diptera > Tipulidae > Tipula > Tipula confusa. The sequence continues at coordinate 219,066,204 of OY744476.1, forward strand.
CTTTTAGTCGGAAAATCCAAATCAAAAATAAAAAATAGGTGTTCCAATTTTAATTTCAAAGTAATCCCTCCGCCCCACCTACAGGGAGGGAAGAAGGGTACTAATTTTAGCACTAATGTATGGAAGCGTTAGAAGAAAAGAAATATTGTCTTGCCGTATTTCTGGATGTATCCCAGGCCTTTGATAGAGTTTGGCACAAGTGATTAACATTCAAGATGAGCCAAATGCTACCACAAAACTATTGCCAGCTGTCTAAATTATACCTCTCTGATCGCCAGTTCTGAGTCATCCATGAGAAAATATGTTCTGACTTTTATCCGACAATTTTATTACGACACTGTAATTATGTCAGTAGACGAACCAGAACCAATTGCAGTGGAAAATCTTCAACGAGCAATGAACAATGTTACTAAATGGACAATTGACTGGAAAATCATGCTTAATGAGCTCAAATCAACCCTTGTGACATTTACGCTTCGACACAAAATTAACAGTCTACACATATACCTCAATAGGATGCAAGTGCCACAGGCTGAATCGGCAAAATAATTTGGTCTGTATTTAGATTTAAGGCTCAACTGGAAACATCACGAGAGACAAAAATCTGATCAGAATTGGGCATCATTCCAAAATGAACCTGTATTGCAAAAAACTAGTCTACCAGACTATCTTCAAACCAATATGGACGTATGGTGCTCAGCTATGGGGTTGTACTTAAAATCCAATAGAGACATTATACAACGTATAGTCAAATCAAATTATTCTGCAAATACTTATCAACACTTACCGATTTGTGACTAAAAGGGAAATTCACAATGATCTAGAAATATAGGGTGGGCCATTTAAAAGTTTAAATTTAAAAATGCAATAAAACAAAAACGGTTTGAAATTTTGCCAAATTTATTTTTTTGTTGTGAAGTAAAATTGTTCCGGTTAGAAATGGCATATTATTTCATTCATACGGCTGCCACGACTGGCCTCACAGTACTCCATTCGATTGGACTTTTTCGAGTGTATGGGGTCGTATCTCGGCGATGACATTACGAAAGTTGGCCTTCAAATGCTCAATTGCCTCTGGTTGGTCGGCATAACACTTGTCTTTAACGGCGCCCCACACAGAATAGTCCAATGGTGTTAAATCGCAGCTTCTTACCGGCAATTTTGGTTATTAACGTACCCATCAGATTAAAATGAGCAGATGAAAATGAGCTTCATTTAACAGATGAAAATGAGCTTCAAAAAGTGCTCGAAAATTGGTCCGATCAATAAAAGCTCACTTTTTAAGAGAAATGGGATTTTTAATATAGTTTTGGCGCATATAGCTTAATAACTTTTAACATTCTCAAAACTTTGGTTTAAAAGTTTATTAAAATATCACGTTGTTTTTATGTCTATTTAATGAATATCTAATCGGCCAATTTCAAGTCAAAAAATTACCATACCGTACCGATTTGGTACACATATCATAAACATTATATCGGAACTATACTCTGATGACTTTATGGGTTCTCACAAAGCTTTTGTGATAATCTTAAACAATCACATATTTTAAAACAGTTAAACCAAATATTTTTATTAGATTACTCCAGCATCCAGACCATATATATTGATTATGGTGCACAAATTTTATCTATTTTTCCTGTGGCGATTTTCTAACTTATTTGTTTTATGTTACAGATACATAAAACAAAGAAGTTAAAAAATTCGATACGATCTTTATATTTTATGTAGAAAAATATCATGCAGTGTGAAAAATTATGAAAAATCCAATAAGATTTTGCGTTGTAATCAAATTTAGCAAGACAAAAGCGTATACACAGAAAAGCTCAAAAATTATTGTTTGGTGCTGTTTATGTGTATGTGTGTGTGTGTGTGTGTGTGTGTGTGTGTGTGTGTGTGTGTGTTTATGTATAAACATATATGTTCAGCAAGGGAGTAGGAAATAGGATTGTTTCCCGTCTTTTGTTGTTTTTGTAAATACCTAAAATTTAGTATTCTGACATATTGTTGTTTTTGTACCGGAAAAACAAAAAGGAAAATATTACAACAAGTACAACCTAAAATCGTATTTCCTTTAATCATGGTTTATTGTTTTGCCTTTATTTTACTTTGTCTTATCATTAAAAAAGAAACCGAAAATAGAACTGCGTAAAAATGATGACGATGGATGGATGAAGACAATGGGATATATATATATATATATATATATATATATATATATATATATATATATATATATATATATATATATATTTATTTATTTTTTTTAAAGCTGAAACTTTCAAATATCTCGGAAAATAAGCACTCTACATAAAAAATGTCCTAGAATTTATGAATTCTGAGAGACATACATTAGTGCTTGGATGACTCGGAACTGGCGATCAGAGAGGTATAATTCAGGCAGCTGGCAATAGTTTTGTGGTAGCATTTTGCTCATCTTGAATGTTAATCACTTGTGCCAAACTCTATCAAAGGCCTGGGATACATCCAGAAATACGGCAAGAAAATATTTCTTTTCTTCTAACGCTTGCTTAATTACCGTAGTTATTCGATGGACATGATCCATTGTGGACTGGTTATTTCTGAATCGAAATTGAATATCAGGAACCTTTACCATTGTCTTTAACCGTTTCAGTAGTAGTTTTTCAAACAGTAGTTTTTCCCTGATTTCAGCCGGGTATTTGCCTTCAATCTCCACTTTGTTCTTTAACTCTGGAGTAGCTAGACTGGCGGCCATACGAGTGTATTCAATGACATTTAATACTAACTTTTAATTCAACTAGCTCTTCCAATTTTTCTCTGAAAAGATCCGTGGATCTGTTAGTAAAGTTTTGCTTTTTCTTTTTCTTGATGATTATAGCGCTTACTGACAACAGTAGAGGAATGTGATCAGATGTTAAGTCGTTCATTCCTTCGACTGGAGTCGTAACTGGATGAAATGCCTTTTATAATGAAAAAATGGAGACAGGTTTTCACATTTGTTTTCATGAATGGCATTGAACAAAGCATTTCCCAGGAGAAATTAGCCTGGAACCCCAAGCGGTATATTTTATATTATAGTCCCCTCCAATAATAAATCTTGGACCGAGACTATTGAAAACATTATTAAATTGTAATTTCGTTGGTGTATGCCGTGGAGGACAGTATGCTACCGCAATATTTAGATCTGTGTCATTATATCGGATTGAGATAACCGTTGCTTGCATGTAGCTTTCACGAATCTCCTCTTGTTGATTATGTTTGATATTATTTTTAATTAGTACAGCTGGACCACCTCTTTCACCAGGATGGGTTGTTCAGTAGGAATTAAATCCCTTTATTCTGATAATGCTTTTGCAACTTCATTGCTCAGCTGTGCGATTAGTTTCTCCATTTTAATAAATTTATTCAACATCTCCTCACTGTCTATAATATTTGTTGGTGCACTCGGCATTTGTTCTGATAATGAAGTTCCTTTTTCACTGAAGGCTGCATATTTTTCAAATATTTTATTGTTTGGTGATCTGATTGTAATAGAGCTCCTTCAGAATGAAAATTGTTCCTCGTAACTCTTTTGATCGTTGGTAGAATTTTGTAGCAATGTTTGGTCCCCCCTAAAATCCATAAGACTGACCACCGAAGAGAGTAGATTTTCCTGAACATCAGGTCTGCTACCTAGAGTATTAAGTTCCTTTTTTGTTTTATCCATTACACTCGTTACATTAACCATGCAAGACAACGTTGCTCAGGTGCGTGGAGGTAAACTAGAGACAGTTGATGATTTCTAATTTTACAACGTTGGAATATAAACCAATGTATAATAGGCTTTAAACGGTCAAGGCCTACCCTATTGAAATACACCCAAGACACCCTTACTGATAAAAGATACTGATGTCATGAGAGCTTTTGCATAAGGTGTCAAAGTTTCAATTATAACTTATTTGTTAAAATTAACAATTTAAAAAAGTACGTATAATGATGTTGAGACAATTTTTGCTTTTCAAAGCATTATAAAGCTTAATAGTTAGAAAACTATGTTTTAATGCATTTTAAATATTTGAATTAAATCTTAATACTTTATGTTGCCTTTTAATACTCTCAACAAAAACTATATATAATATTTATTATGTTCCATTTAGTAATTAACGTAAAATTGTGTATAAAAGCTTTTAAGAAATTCTTGAGTGTAAGGTCAAAAATTATTTTGAACTATTAAAGTTGTTCTCTATTTATCTCTAAATATATTTTAGTTACACATATTTTTGATGTAGCAAAAATTTCTAATTGTATTTTAAATATAAGTGATCATCTTGAAAGCATAAAATACAACAAAACAATTAATGACAAACCAATTAATGACCAACAATCTAATAATACTAACTTTTTTTCTAACTGATCTCAAATAAACCTGTTAAAAAATAATATATATATTTTTCATCATTTTTCAAATCCAACTAAGCTTTTATTTAAACTTAAAACTACGAAAGATTTATTTAAGCTTTTGTTTAACATATTTCAAATTTAAGATATTCAGTCTAATAAAACTTTGAAGATTTCAGAGCTTTCTATCATTTTAAAACTATCAATTTATCCTTCAAACATATGTAAAAAATATTTAAAGGTTGTTTGATCGTTACAAAATTCTAAAATTTTTAAAGTTAGATTTCGTTTATTCAATTTAACCAAACACTTAATTATAAGCTTTATAATGTACTGTCAAAAAATAAACTTGTTAACTGCTTTTCAGCTGTTTTTCTTATATTTATGACAAAGTACTAAAAAAATGATTTCTTATAAGATATTTTTATAGTGTATAAAATGTCTTAAAGAGCTTAGATAAAAACAACATTTTTCAACATTTTTCAACATTTGTCTTATACTGAAAAATATTTTAAAATTTGCAATGAAAAAGATTGTATTACATATAAATAAAAAGTGGCAGAGAGTAAAACAATTTTAAAATACTTGATATTTCTGTTTTCGAAAAGTGTTTTCAAAAATTTTTATAGTTAGCTGCTTTAACAGCTAATTGTTATTTATGAAAAGCTCACAACTCCTTTGAAATTTAGTTTAGTGTAAAGGTTTTCTATCAAAATTAAACTTTCCAATTGAGCTTTCAAATTTCTTAGCGTAATAAATCATTATAGATTTGGTATAAAACAAAATGGAAACATCATAAAAAGTTTATATTTCAAACATATAGCATTTGAGCTTCTTTTAATAAAATGTATGTTTAACACTTCAAGCTTAAAATTTATAGTTGAATTTACAGTTGACAAATTTACATGGTTGTGTGTCCATTTAGAATAGTTTAGCTAACCAATCTACTAAAATAAATTACAATGCAACATTTTATTTTACAAGCTTGCTATCTTTATAAAATGTTTTTGAAATTTTTTTAATGAAAGCTTTTAAAATTTGAGAGAAAATAGCATAGTTTAACTTGAAGTTATTTTTAAGGAATTGATAGCCTCATTTTAAATTAATCAAATTGTTAAATAAAGTAAATTAAACTTTAATGAACTTTAATAAACTTTAATTAAACGTTTGAACTTTAATAAAGCTTCTATTGAACTCGTTTCAATTATTGCCAAAACACTTTGTAAAGCTTTAATGAGGGCTGCATAAATGTACAAATATTGTCTTTTTACAATATAGTTATTTTTTATCTGTACTGAATGTAACAGTTAGAGCTTTTTAAAGCTTTAATCCTTATTTAACTCTCACAAAATTTGATGTCTATGATTGTTAGTTATCTCAAAAATTTACAAAATATTATAAAATGTAAAATTTTATTTTAAAAATTACAATTTTAAATCTTATATTGTACTGTCAAAAGCCTTTTAGCAGATTAACCATTTTTTCAGTATATTCACTAAAAACTATTAAAACGTCAATTCTTTGAGGGCCTTCTAAGATGTAGGAAATTTTAAGATCCTAAACCATGTATGTATGTGTGCATTATTTTAAAATTATTTTAAAATATGCATTTTATTTACAAACGCAATTTTAATTTTGTTTGAAGGTATGTGTATGTGTATCCTTCAAAATTATTAAAAATCTGTGAAAGCTTTCCAAATTGAACAGAGTTTTACCATTTATATTAGTCAATTATGAAATTCAGCCCAAAGCTAAACCGGAACTGTAAGCTTTACACATATTTTGTGTGCTTACGATACATATGAGTTTTAAAATTAATATCTATAAAGCTTTATCCAACATTTTCAATTTAATTATTAAAGTGCTAAGCGTAATGGATAGTTTTGTATTTTAATTTAATGTGTTTTTTGCCTAAACAACCCTAGCAATTTCTATTTAAACCACTTGTCAGAAATTATTGAAAAATGAGCTTTTAAGAAATGGTTTATCTTTAATTTAAGCCGCAAGTTACAAGTTTTTAATTTTTTTTTTTTTTTTTGTATTTCAAAAATGTGGCTAATTAGAGAACCAAATTCAAGCTGTTGAAATTACAGCTTTTTAAAAACTAGAACCAAATCAACGCTGGCAATAATTGTTATCGTTAATGTGTAAACTAGTAATGGCCTTAGAATTCTTTTTTAAAACCTATGTTTTAAAAAAGAATTCTAAAACTGCAGCTTTTGTTAAAGATACATTTTTTGGCTATAAATAATTATTACTATAAATAATTATGACGCATTAAACTGGATTTTTTAAGTGCAAGTTTTAACTACATGATCGAGTTTCCATTTAAGTGGCAATTAATTATCATTGTTCAGACTACCAAGTATTCTATCTACCTACCGCAAAATTTGGTGATGGTTTGATCTATTTGTTTCGATGCTATAGGGATCGCATATATTACGTGAATCAGTGATTCCTATATACGTCCAATGGTAGATGTCGTTCGGCTTCCAGGTGTCTAGCGGAATGCGGTTTGGTAACTCATATAATCATTGGTAAAACTTTGAGTTCTCGATCATTCAGAAAGTGTACAGGTGTGAGACAATCTAAATCATCGAGAATAATAGTGAGTGGTCCAAGCGGATGGGAATTAAGAAACGCGTTAATTTGTTTATTCAGAGTTCATAAGTGAATTTGATGAGACCAATCGTTGGGCGCAGATATTTGACTTTAATTTTACACTTGCTGTATGACAGCCATCCAAATTCGGGATAGCAGGTAGCGTGAATTTCTACTCGATCTCAATAATTTCACACATATAATGTAGTTCACTCTTTAGTTATTGTTTGCATAGTCGTTGGGTCCCCAAAACGTTTAAAGTAGCCTGAATTCATGTGACGTGAGATCAAAAACCAATTCATTGTGGATTGCCACCGTGACAAAACACAAAAGTATACAACTCTTCATCGGTGATTTACGTCGGATGCGATAGTGAACGAAAAACGGTTAGGCAAAATGTACACCGACGTTGTAAAAAGGTAAAGGGATGCAAACTCTTTCCGGTGGTAGCTTTCGCATTTGTTAGATCATAGAATTTGGTCAAGTTCGGAACTTTCTTAAATTTTTGGCCAATTTTTTTAAAGATGGTCGCATTATTTTAAGGTCAATATTAATGTCAAATGGTGGCTAAAAAAGCGGCATAAGGCATAAAGCATAACTTCTCCATATAATTTGAGGTGGGGTAACGTTGTCATCCTTAGCGGGACTGCCCTACACTTTAACATAGGATTTTTATGTATACGCAGTCATCAATATATATTAAATGTTTCGGTTATGTTGAATACTTGGCGATGGTCTGTAAATATATTAAGTTTGATGAGATCCTCTCAAAATGGATGTGCATAATTTTAACTACAAATGGTTAAGTTTAAAATAAAAATAATGAATTGTATTTAAAACTTTTTTTCAACTCATAAAAAACGAGCTTTTACCCGAAATATAACAAAATAAATCTTCTTTAGGGTTAAAACAAAAATCAAAAAAAATCGTGGCAAAACTTTCATAAGCATCACCGCATCATAATAAATTTGACGCATGACATGTACATATTAATCCCGAAAATTTAAAAACTCTCATACATGTCTGAGACCACCTGTCAAAGATTATGCGAAATTTTCTTTTTAACTAATTCCCCCCTCACCGTTTCACAGAATATGAAAAACTAATTATCATTTATTCACTCTCGACTTATGTATATATACGAAACAAAACAATACATAATCTTAATCCGTAATAATCGTACAAAACCAAAACAATAATATTATAACAACAACCGTAGTAATAACAATAACGTTGATGATGATGATGATAAGAAATCATATAATCATAATAATAAATTTTCGTTTATAGACATTTTTCCACAAAGCTGTAAAAATAACCGAACGACGAAGAAAATTTTCGTTTGTTTTTTTTTTTTCAATTGTATCAAAAGTGGATAAGTGAAGTTTACCTATATAAACACTAGGAGCTTTTGCGAAAGTAAATTTACAAAAAAAAAAAGTTTGATTGACGGTGCGGTATCCCGCGTTTCAACATGAACGTTGTAATTATTAAAACGAGTTTAAAGGCTATTGCTGGCCCGAGTCAAATCAGCAATCCAACAGTTTCGATCTTGAGTTTATTTTTTATAGTTCAAGACAACAACCAAGATGTTTTCTACTCAAGAAAACACTGGTGGCTCTACTCGCAGAAATCGCTGCACCATCTGTTTAAAGTCGACCCACAGAACATAACCGAGCTTTTGTATTCGCTTGCCTTTTACGTCATGAACGTCATCAAGAATTTTCAAAACTTTGCAAATGTCGTCAGAGTCTAACTCCAACACCCATAAATGACAACGGGTCTATAAGGGTATTGCGTAGGTCGAACTTTTCTTTTATTTCTTTTTCTCCTGGTTCTTGATTTTGGATTCTTAAGAATTCCGTATTTTTCAAATTGTTCCATAAAATGGCATTTTCGAGTGGAGAAAATTGTTTCAATATTTATTTGAAGTTCCTCCACTTTGTTCCTTAAATTGGCTGAGTAGGGTTAGAATTTTATGAAGATTGTTCCAACTGTCGTTTTGATTTCAGCCTTCACAAAAATATCGATTGGTGTTAAGTTGTTAACTGGACCAAACAGTGAGGTGAATTTTTAATTTTCTGTTTTAATTCGGAATAAGTATAGCCATCTTAATCTGTGAAACAAGTGTCAGAATGTTGTTTTTCGGTTAATAACAGCACCAAGTTGTGACTGTGTGTCATCACCAATTATACCGTCAAATGTTTTCAATCCCGGCAGAACAAAAAATTCTAAGAGTTTTGTCAATCCCTATGCTATTAAAAAATTACCGACTGCTCGATTTCCCCTCCTTGCGAATCTAATTTTGGGCACCTCATGCTAGAGAGGCTGCCATTATAAAATTTAAATCTGTGTTCTGCTCAATTTCTTGTTCGTTTTCGTCCTACGTCTTTCGTTGTTCATTTGGTTGATTTGTCTGATCTGTAATTATGGATCACATGTTGGCCTGGGTAGTATCTTAATGTTTTGGATAATATATGCCAAGTTCCTTTGTTGTAACGTCATTTGGTTATTATTCCTCCGAATTTCCGGGGGGTTTACTTTTAGTGGAGAAAAATTTTGGTTTTTTGGAGTATTTATTGAATTGATTTTGGAGTATTTATCTTCTGGGGCCGAAGCTCTCCCATCTCTTTCGCGGTTAATTTTTAACGTCCTACCTTACGCCGTCAGCAGCCAAATTGAGGACGCACGAATACAGGTTCGATTTTGCATTGCTCCAGTCAGCCTGTACTGACATGGACGATGGTTCGGCCCATGGATTCTACACTCCAACAGGGGTCGTAGTTGTGTTCTTTGTCATCACCGATCGTGATAAAAAATCGCTTTTGCAACCCTCTCCTGTTGCGATTCGAACCCGGTATCTCATTTCCCAAACACAACAGCTTTAACCACTGTGCCAATTGCTCGATTGCATTTTTTATGTACCGTGAAATTCCGGAAGTTTAGATTCTAAAGACAAGATGCTTAAGTCTTTGGTAATATTTGTGGTTTCTGCCATCAATGAGAAAATTATTTGTGTAATTGGCATATTCTTCTGACTTAATTTTATCGACAATTAGAGGCTGTAGAGAAGTAGAAAATTAGTTGCTGAGCTTTGGATTCGATTTAACGGACTTTTTCATATCGGAATTAACTAAAATCTGCTGGTTGTGAGCTTTAGTTTAAAGATTTTTTTTTACAGCGGGGCCATTAATTTTTGCTGCAATTCTTCACCGATCACGAAATCGAAGATGCATAATATCTTAGAAGAAATGCCCAAATTTTTATGTGTTCAACATTTTTTTCACGTTTTGCTGAATTTCAGCCAAATCCGTAAGAACTGGTTGAGATGAAAAGTTCAACGTTATGCGGTAGTCGAAATATTTTCGAAATCAAATACAATGGCATCTTAGTAAAACTTTATTAGTGGTGGCATAGTTTGCTAGAAGCTTTAAGCAGCCCCTCTCTAAGCATTTTGATAGAAACTAAACTGTTAAACTTTGGATTTCATAATATTATTGATAAGTCGAATAATTTAACTCATGTGACCTTAATAAGTCTGCTAAGGATGAATATTTAGTGATAAGTTCATCATACGAATAATTGTGACAGTAAAAATGGAGACAAATTGGCTATTTTAGTTTTCTTCTTTGCCATGTCCATAACTTTGCTTTGGAAGTAGCCAGAACTCTGGTACTTGAAGTATCCAATTTTAGTTCATTTAGAGAAAGTCCTCAAGACGTGCAACCCGCTAGATTTCAGCCGACTAGAAACATCCCCAGTATGATTTCCTGGTTTTTATCGTTTAGAATTAATTCCCGGCCAATTTAAAACTATCTGAGAATTTATCTAAAGGTATCTATCTAAGGTATTTTTTTTTTCAGCTGGATGAACGAACTACTAGTCCTTTTTAAAAATCTAGTAACAGAAAAAGAGCGTATAGCCTAAGTTTCGCATTATCTTTCTTATCAAATACTAAACTGGTAACGAACGGCCCTTTTGAGATTAGCACCACAAAAAATTGTAAGAAATTTTTTAAAGTTATGACTACTGCTACGAGCAAGCCCAATTAATCAAATAGGCGACTTGCTAAGGATAACATAGTGCGTTTAGTAAAATTTGTTTGCTCACAAGCCCTTATGGGGGAAAGTTAAAACAATTTTGACAGTAATGTCAAAATTGTCCTAGTTTCCTGGTAGCCAATATTCAAACTTTTATGAACACAAGGCAATCATATTTATAATGAACTATTCTGCCTTCTGCAACCTATATTTCTGTAATTCAATAAATCCTCCTTGTAAGACGCTTACACTTGAAGTGGGTGGGTGAGTGTGATTTAGTTAAATATTAAGAATGTATCGGTTTTTAAGGATGCGGGATGCCGGTATCTGTCCAGTGATCAATTCTAGTTCATTTACTTATTACGACAAGCATCAAACTCTGTGGTGGTTTTCTAAGGATATCATACTCGTGTATAATTAATTAACAAAACATACGTATGCCCTCCGACCACAGGGGCCAACAATGTAATTAAGACACAAAAATATTTTCTTATTTTTGACTTTTTTATGAACTTTAAAAAAAATCTCACGATTTTGGGTTTGTCACCAATATTTCCGAAATACTCGTTTATCGGGTTAGGTGACGGTAATGTTGAGGAAAATCCGCAATTCAGCACAACATAAAAATACGAAAAACACGTATTTCTACATTGTGTCGGTTTGTCATTGTGTTTTTGTCGTCGGTTATGTTGTCTTAACATTAAATTTTTTTTTTTCGTCTAATCATCATTTAACAAATGGTAACAACTTTTAATGTTTTGTTTCGAAAACAAAAGAAGGTGAAGAAGAAAATTTGGAAAATATTCACATAAGAAACGATTTTTGGCTACCGCACATAAAATACGCATGTGATAAGATAGGTAAAGGTAGGCAAAAAGTTTACGTGATTTATTTATTATAGAATTTGATTCATGGTAAAACAGTTGAAAGATTACCTAAAAGTCCTGAATCAATTCCCTGGAAAATTGTACAAGATGTTGGCACCCTCGCACATACAAACATATATATATATATATATATATATATATATATATATATATATATATATATATATATATATATATATATATCGACATATATTTCACAACATTGATTTATTTATTTTGCGTGCGTTTAAAAAGTTTTTTTCGTATTTGAATCCTCGCACAACAGAAAATTTTGTACATAACCCTAAAATGTATTGTTAGGTATTAATGTTGGACGATTTTCTAGGAAAATTTACGATAAAAGTTTAGGGTTTTTATTTTACATTTTGCCGAGGTAAAAAAAAAGGATTTTTGTATTACCTAAAGTGATGTATTAAATATGGCTTACCGTTCACTTAATATAGTTAGTGTGTACAGTAAACAAATAATAATAAAGTGAAAATCCACATACGATGTTAAAATGAAAAAATGAATCGGAAAATTAATTTCCACGCACACATTTTCATTATTATATGTTTTTATGGATTTATATATACAACATATTAAATTCATTCCCATATATATTCATGTGTGTAGATATATTATGTACGGGGGAATGATACCCAACCCAAACCATGTAATATCGGCAAAATATTATTTGCTTTATAGATGGTTATGACGACAAATTTGTCGATTTTATAAAAATTAGAAAATATTTTTATTATACATACAAAATAATATGTGTACATGGAAAATTTATTATTTTTCCGAAGAGGATTTGATTTTGGGGCTTACACATCCAATATTTTATCGTCTCTGCTTTCATCAATTCAAATATGTTGGTGAAATGTCGAAATGATTGAAATTTAATTTTAAAGATATTATTTTTAAAATATTTTCGTATGTATAGTGACATAATTACGATGAGTATAAGAGGGAAAATATTTAGTTGTGTGAAAGTGACAGTGACATTTTGTGCAGATGTTGTTTAATATTTCAACATCACATAACAATGCAGTCACTGTAAATTTACCTATAGACATTTTTTGTACTCGAACAAAAAGATTAATGCATATAGATTTGTAATAGGATATAAAGCTTAAAGCGATGTTTTGAATAATTTGTTTTGAACGCGAAGAACTTTGAAGAATAGTTTCTCACTTATTGCGAATGTGTGAAGGACAAATTGTATGATTGATTTGTTGGAATCTGTACCTGTTAATTGCAATTTCTTTCACTTCTAAAGCGCGTGGTAATATCTCTTCAAATAATAACATGCCTTCGCAATTTTGGCACCTCAAGTAATGTTAGATTAGACCATCACCCAAATAAACTTAAAGTTTTGTTAGCAACCGGTTAAACACTAAAATTTTTAAACTTTTTGTTAAATTTACTAACACATCGTTAAATAAGTTCTAATACCATCTACTAAAACAATTTGGCATGCTTCTTCTTTATTTTTCAACATAATCTCTTTGAACTACGATACAATCATTCCAACGCTTTTCTTACTTTTCTGTACCATGTGCATATAACGAATTATCTTTGCCTTCAAAATAACCATCAGTTGCAGGAATGTCTTTATCATTAGACCCTAATCTCTTTCCACGGAGCAATTTTAAGAAGTTTGCAACAACCAGTAAATACTAATGGCCCAGATCTGGATTAAACGGTGAATAGAAAAGAAATTCGAAGACCTTTCAATGACTTGTGGGATGGTAAAATATACATTTTTTCTTCTTATTATGTGGCGATTTTTAAGTGATCCGTCCTTTTGTCCCAATAATGCCTTGAACTATTTGATATTGATGGTTTTTCCATTTTCAAAGAAAGCAATGAAAAATAACGCCTGTGCGTCATAAAATACAGATTTCATAATCTTGCTGGCAAACTGTTATGCCTTCATTCATTGTCACATACCGAAGGACCAAATCCTTTTAATTTCGAGTAAAGAGAGCTAAACAACCCTGTCAATCATAGATGAGCTGCTGGTTTGTTCCATTGTGAGCGAACCCGGTACCCATTTAGAAAACACTTTTTCTGGCCTAATTTTGAAGTAAAATATGAAGAACATTTTAAAAATCATAAAAAAAATTTATAAACGCGCCATCTCTGGCTAAGTATCGGGACTTATTGAACGATCGTGTATGAACCTCAGAAGAACACAACATTTAACAATGCACCAATTCTTTTATTAATAAAAGCTTTCATCAATTCTTCAGTATAGCGCCAGCTTATTCAGCTTAAAAAATTCAAATTCGCAAATTGGGGTACAAATTCTCTCCTTTGATAAGAACGACAGCATCAATTTGGAATTGCGTGACATTCAGTTTCCATTTACATCGTTGATGCAATAAAATCAGAAGCTACCAAAAACCTTGTAGTCGTTGCTAGATGTTTTTTCATTTCGATAAATTGTTCGATGGAATTCAGTTCATCCTAGTAACTGTCAATGCCTCTCCGATCAGAATGTAAGATGGTGCAAATATTTCCGAATAAGCCCAATCATAATTTATTTTACATAATCTCAAAGGTCAATATGAACCGTTTAGGAACCACAAAAAATGATTTAGTGTCGAGACACCTCACTACGTCTAACTGGCATGCCTGGACTGTAGTTCAGCAAAATTGAGCCAACTTTAAAAATGGTACACAGTCCTGCTGGTAAATCTGCAATTTTCTGACGGGCTTTGTTGAACCGATATCGAACGTATGACTTTATGCTATTTATTTCTGATTATACTCAGCATCAAAGAGGTGCTAGCATGCCAATTATGTCCTGAGCGATACCAATTGATGTTTAGCTGGTGAAACGAATCATTTTTCAGAATTTGTATATTGGGCGTTACGAAGGAGTACAACTTCTAAATTGTTCATCTCAGCTGGTGTTAGTTAGTTAGTGAGTATTAGGTGGCCGCCCAACAAAATGACGAGGCATAGACACATATGGTCCGCAGCCTTACCACAGAAATTGCTTCTCCGAACTACTCTACTGTAACCAATTTGAGTTTCTCACGAAGCAGTAGATATCTCTAACGCTCAATTTACTGAGATCCGTTAGATCACACAGGAGGTGAGCTTTCAAGAACTTGAGTCTGTTTTGCGACAGACTAGGACAGGTGCATAACAAATTAAGTATTGTTTCCTCAACCGTGCTAATATTATGCCGTTGCATAGATATTAGCTGATTAGACCTTTTTAAGTCCAAATTAGGCCAAATTTGCCTAGTAATTTCACATGAGGTGCAATTTGCCCATCTATTGTTTGTAAATTTACGAATTTCTTGCACGGTAAGATTAGGCAAGTAATACCTTGTCGAGTTCATCGGCTTTCATATTCTCCGTAATATTAAAATGCCCTGGTACCCATATAATATGGATATTGAATTGTTCAGCCATCTCATTAAGAGATGAAAGACAACTCTGGGCTACTTTGCCCAGAGTTGTCTTTCATCTGGTTTGACATTATTAAAGGAACCCTCAATATCACAAAAGGTCACCAAAGAGAATTCCTTATATTCGAGGGACTTCTCTATAGGGCATAAGAGAGAATGGAGAACAGTTTTCATCGATTTTCCTTTACTATATGCATGCTGAGACGCTGACAGCTTTGCAGGCTCGATTGAACTTTTGAGATATGCCTCTATCTGTCTTTCTAGAATTTTCAAGAAATAAAAAGATAAGCTAATAGGGCTACGGTGTTTGAGATTGCAATGAGGGCGTTTTCCCGCCTTTGGTATAAAAATTACATTTACTTCAGTCCATTTCTTTGGAATGTGACATAGTTCGAGGCTACTATTGAATATCACCTCAAGCCAGGGAACAGTAAAGTCAATGCTTGAAACTGTTTACTGCCAACAAGATAGTTATCCTATTGACAATTTTGCCCGGGAGGCCAGTAGCCTTATTTGCTTTTGGCAAAATAGAAGGAGAATTAGAACAAACCGGAAAATGAGTTTCCAGAAGAAGCTCCAGGGATTCCCTACTTGTTGTAGTCCATTGTCCATCCGGTCGTTGGAGATAACTTGGAATGACAGGACAAGTGGGTAATATTTTACGTAGCCTAGCTGCCTCAGAGGACTCCTGTATTTTATTACAAAAAAGTTTCCAGGGATTGCTTTTGGCACTTTTTAGTTCATATTTATACGCTTTAAGAACTTCCTCATAGGAGTCCCAGTTCATGTCAGTTTTTCTTCTCTTCCGGATTTTAAAGAGCCGTTTGCATTTTAAGCGCGTTGCTTGTAGTTCCTTCGACCACCATGGTGGACGAGATTTACCCTTAAATTTTAGCTGGTGTTAGACACCATGACTTTTCGAATTTTAAGCCACCTTGAGAATTTGGTTAGTGGCTAATGGTGTGGCTAAGTGTTATCTTTTGTGATTGTATCTTCGTAGTATTGTTTGCATAACCTTTTCATAGGAGCTTCATGACTTTATGATAGCACCAACTTTTTCTCAAAACTTTGTTATTAATTGATGAAGATCATTGTTTGGATGAGACGACATATTAATTTTCTACGCTGATTCTTAAGTTCCTTGATTGCTTTATTTTCCAACTAACATCCAAATTTTGATGATTATAGTAATAATCGAAATATTTCTGTTTTCACAGGTTTCAATATCTGAATAAATACATATGCTTTCAGTAGGATGATTATAATGCTAGGCCGTTAATTAAAATGGAATTTGGTCTTTACTTGAAACCTAAGAGTTATGTCACAAATTAAAGTGATAAGCATTCCAAAGTGAAAAGCTTTCAAAAATTGATTTGTTTACATTTTTAGGAATCAGCTTTAATTTCGAAGTTTCTATGCATTTTCCATTCAAATTTGTTTCTGTTTTGGAAAACTTTAAATATATTTTGTACAATAAGCAAAGCATTTTCCAAAAGCTTTGGGGATTTAATTTATTATAAATTAAATTTTCTCAAAATCGACTAGATTAATTTGGAATACGAATATGCATTTGCCATTTTCCATAAATTTATGCTAATTTAGTTAAAAAATAAAAATTATAATTAAAAAAATTATTCGGGCGCATATGCTTGAGAAATATTAATTTATATTATCTGAGAAATGGACTCCCCCGGCCAAAATCACTTAACGATCCGTAAAATATGTATTTAATATCCAACGAATAAAATACAAATAAAAAAAAATTCGACTAAACGGTAACCGAATATATTTCGTTCAATTTAACCTTCCCGCCCGTTTGACAAGGAAAAAAATTATTACAAGATAAGAAAATAAATTTTCTTCTCTACATCTCATTTATTTAACAAATATACAGCATACATTTGTAACCCAAATCATCTAAAATATATTGAATTACCGTGTTTCCATACAAAATCCACACCCACACACACACTCATAAACAAACACATTCATATACACAAATTGATGGAAAATTATTTTTATTCTTAAATTACGAAAATATCCACCACCAAAGAAAAATTTCCCATTCCAAAACAAAAAAAAAAAAAGAAAATTATATTTATATTTATATAATATTAAGTTAGGTCCTGTGATATGGAAAATATCCATTTTCAATCGTGTGATAATGTTTTTCATTCTACTTTCTACATCCCTACAGTATACCCCACCGTATTATTAAGTATAGTGTATGAGAGACCGATTTTGATAATCAAAACACGATTACAGAGATTTCCTTGAGTTTATTTATGTGAATTTTCTCAAATCGATTAATTTTTTGAGACGCCCCTCATTTCATTTTTAAGATTGGGGTGAGAATAATTTTGACGCGCTCCAATCGATTAAAACTAATTGATTTAATTGTGATCAAAGAGTTTTAAACCTTTAAAAACTAAATCGGCAGTATTATATTTTGTACACCGGAAACACTTTTACGTAAGTACAAAGGTGTTCGAAAAATAAAATCGAATTAATCACGACAGGCCTATACACCTAGAATTTCTCTTCATGAAAAAATTACTTAAAATATTGTGCACGGTTCTGCCATTAATTCAATTAAGTGATTGAGAGATTTTTTGACTTTCTATACAATGTAACCATGTTTCAATCTTGTCGTTTGTCGTTTACGTTTCGAATTGACAGTTGTTTTGTCATTATATACACCGCGCTTTTTCTATACCATATAGCTTTACAAAAGGAAAGGTGTGTTTAGTAAATTAATCATTCGAAAAAGAAAAATCGTCATCAACGTCGACTTCATCTCTTTATATTGTTAGAAACAATATAATAAGAAAATGGAAAATGGAAAATTTTCTTATCTGGTTTGTAAATTTTATGTTTTCCCACTGTTATTTCTTTATATATATATATATATATATATATATATATATATATATATATATATATATATATATATATATATATATATATATATATATATATATATATAGCTACTTTCGATTGCGGCACAACACACCACATACCGCATACATACACACACACACACACACACACACACACACACACACACACAACAAACTTACAAAGAAATAATGCGAATTTAAATATCGCTGGGGGTTTGTGCTTTCAACGATAAAATTGTTGTGCGAACGAACGAACGTTAGAATGAAATTTATTGTCGGCAATTCGAATTAAATCTTCATTCCGCATATTGAATGATATATTTATTGTTTTCATTTTCTAATTTCGTGTGTTTTCTTTCCTTTTTTTTTGGCGGAAGGTGAATTAGGGATAGTAAAATGTAGGGTGTAGCGTTTTGGGATCTTTAACTCATCGAATTTTGATTTGAAATTTTACATTGTAAAATTTTGATTTTTTATCGTAATGGTAATGTCAATTTGTTTTGATGTTAGTGATGTTTGTCAACGGGTGATAAATAAAGCAATCAAACATTGATAGCATTCTAACATTTTATTAAGATAAGATACTAACCTATTGCCTACGTAGCATAAGTAAGCATTAATTTCGTCAATAATATTATTGGTTAATCACTGAAACGGCCAGCTAGTGAACTAAATAAGCTATGTTAAAATGCAAGCAGCAAACGATCAGAAATTATTGAAAAGTGGATAAAAGATATTAACGGTTCATCAAAAATGCATGGAATACCAAGCTTAAACTGCAAGCGGACCACAATAATATGAATATGAAGAGGAGGATAGTTATGGCTACAAATTAAAACACGATATGATTGGTAAAAACGTTATCAGTTGAACACGCTTTAAGGAAAAAATAAACGTCAATTTTTTAAAGCGCACAAGTGAAACTTGCAACGGTACAGATTTCTAAAATGCCGCTTCATCGTTAATGCCATGCAGACAATCATTGAAGTATATCCCAAACTCGAGAAATTTCAGAACGAGAAGCATGAATTCTTCCCATCCTGAATTTACGCGAGTTGTGTTTCTCAAGCAGTCAATTGCCCTAAGCCCACAAGATCAATACAAAGAAGTGAATCAATTACTAATTGGTATGGTTAACAACAAACCTAAACTCATTTCGAAATTCACCAACTAAGTTGCCGACTGCAATAGTAAATTTTTTGGGCCACACATAGGCTGGATCCCTTGTCGTGATTTTTTGCTATTACTAATTGCACCACTGACCGGTTTGTGCAACTCTTAGAAGTAGAAAAGAACAAGGTGTATAATCATGTTGGTAGAATTGGCGATATGAGAGCAATAACCAATGATACTTGCCAGGTAACTATAACGTCTCATTTTAATAATGTGGAGAGATTTTGAATTTCTGCAGCAATATTACCAAAACTAACCAATTCATATCCTCCTATTCTCCTTTCCATTGATAAAGTGAAGAGGCAGTCTACTAATAAAATTATACCTGACTCGTTATTCCACAGATTTCAGAAAATCGATTTGCTCTGTCAAATCAAGCTGGGTCTCCAACTAACCTGTACTTCAGGAAAACAAATTTTATTGGATTGTTGGTGGCCCCTTAAATATAAAAAAATATGCAATGAATTAACTGTCGAGTATGAGTGCCCAGTTTCGATCCTTTAGCACCGACTATTCAGTTATGCATTGACCGGAGATGTACAAAAAAATGAATCGCAAAATTTGCATTTAAGCTACCCAATGATAATTTCAAAATTATTGTATGTAGATCTAATGAAGAAGAGCTAATCAGAATACGGTTACAGTACGGCTACAATCCCGCTGCTGGATCTTATTACACATCAAGCCGTTACAGCGTTTAGCTGAAGATGTAGTCCATATACATTTCCCAAGGTGCAAAATTTGTGCACTTTAACATTTCATATGCAATATCTGAGCTGAAGGAAATGCTGCGACAAATATCAACCATTTTGATACAAGGTTTCTCTAAAATTAAGAAAGTTTCCCTAGAATGGAAGAAATAAATGGCCATTGGAGGATCTAAAATAGCACATCGTGAGAAATTTTTGATAATAGGCGACTTTATAGTTGTAAAAACTTTAGGGTTAGTAATAGGGTAGAATATTAATTTGGCAACTAATGGGAAAAAATATTTTATCAGGACCTGCGTGGAAATTGAAACTGAGTTAATAAATCGAGAAAAAGTTCATATCTAATCCCAAGGAGTTCAGGAATTTAATTTATAAGAAGAAAAATGAAGCTGGATTTACATCGAATTTGTTTTACCACAGCTCTATTGCTTATCAAACCTTCTTCATCTGCAATTTTTTTGCAGTTGCGTTCCTACTTTTCCAATCGTTGGCAAGTTATAAAGATCTTGCATTCTTCCTCCTAATTATATCATCTAACGTAAGCATTGTCATTTTAGTTATTTACTAACGAAATTGTAAATTGCTTTAAGCTTACTAACTGCCTCCTCTTCACAAATGACTAAAACATTTTCACTCGGGTTCCTTATTATTTCTAATTGTGAAAAAATACAGGATTTTGCAGCTGGTCAATTAACAATAGATTAGTATAAACGTGAGCAAATTAGACTTTACACTGAGCTTTGTTTTATGACTTACGATGAAAGCTCATAAGATCTGGATCTGTTCTAATAAATTGTAAAAAAATGTCTAAACTGTTTATTAAGAATCAACGTTATGAGGCTTAAATAAATGTACAACTGAATTTAAGCTGGCGTACTACGCCGTTAATTTCTACATCTCAATAATCGGACCAATTTGGAATAATCCGTCTCGTCGAAGGTATAAATGTTCATCTTTCATCGTTCCTAATCCATTTGGTTCTTCGCTGTAAACTGCTAACTCTCAATGGCAATGGGCTCAAAAGCTCCACTTGAGCTTCTTAGCTCAAACGACCTATAGTAAAATGTGTTGACGCTAACATTAGATTATTTAATCATTCTTACATAAAGAGAACGAAAATCTAGGATACTTTCGATACTGAATTCCTTAATCGACATTACGAAATTTAGGATTTTTGCTGACTATACATCACCAAAGGTTATTTATGCATGAGAAGTCGCTGATGGACTAAAACACCAAAAGTTTCATTCCTTAAAAGAGAAGAACTGCTATTATGTAGGTTTATAATTAAAAATTGATAAAATTCATTTACAAGCTTGTTAGCGCCCCAAAAATTAGAATATTTACGCACCGCCTTGGTGCTTAAACAGATAAATATGCATATATATATATATATATATATATATGCTTTAACTGACCGTTTGCCTCTACGTCTTATGGTAGTCATTTCAAACGGGCTAGCATAATCGACGCCTACATTTACGAACGCGTTAGTATATACCTAACACTCTGTCGGGTAATTACCCATGAATTGCAACATTAGTGTAGGTTTTTGCTTCACACATTTCACACATTTGTGTATAATTTCACGAACCACATTTTAAGGTCCTAGAATTCAGTATTTTTTGTGTTTATTAAATTGTAGATTTGATTGATGCCGGCGTGATAAGACTGTATGTGATAATCTAGTACGATTGCTAGATTGGTGCTGCTGATTTCCTGATCCTGCCACCAACTCATAAGACACTGGTTTTATGAATAAAATGATTTAACATTTTGAGGTTGCTGGAATTTTGTATTGATAGCTCCTTCGTTAGATTTTTCCGGTAGCTTAATTGAGGTAGTTACAAACCAATGCTTCGCTGTATCTTAGACACTCGACAATTCCGCGAAAATCGAAACAGCAGTGCTAAAACTTTTGATATTTTATAGAAACTGCAAAACCGTTCAATGTATTCTTGGACTACACAGTTTTCAATAACTATACCTAACGCGACACATTGAGCGTCCAATTTTCATTAGATTTTGGCAACTACAAAGGCCCATGCCACTATTGCTGAGTTCCTTAATTATCGCATACGTATATCAATCAACATCAGTTTTGTGAGCAAAAAAGCTCCATTAAGTTCCAATCTCAAAATACATAGCTGATTAATCAGTGCTACTTTTGTCTTGACTGCTATTAGATGCATGAGTTATGTTACCACTGGTGTTACAGGGGTCAACAACTTTGCGTGATTCCGACAATATTGATCTCTTAATATGCTTTGTGCGAGTCTCAACATTTGTTGAGATAAAAAACTTATGTTTGGTTGCCTCTGGATGCTCTGTGATTTTCTCTTGTTGAATCCGATCGAGTAAAGAATTTTCGAAATGCTGTTTTTAGTTCTATTGCTTTAAGTCAGTTCAATTGCGAGCAATGCTGCTTTATTCTGAACTTTACTCGATGATGCTAGTTCTTTTGTCAATGTCTTTAGTCGATATTGTCGTATCGGTTGATTTTTTCGTCCTCTATTAGAACGGATTAATACTGGCAAAAGCGTAAAATTTTGTTCTTCAATTAACTAAATGATCGGTTCGACACGCAAGGCATAAAATTGGCTTAGGCATCAAATACGACGCATAATTTGTTCTGTATAAGTTACAAAACTTGCTACCTTGTTCAAAAAAACTTTACATTGCTCGTTTGAATTTTTGCTAGTTATAATGATGGCCTAATTTTACTTTATTTTTTGTGGTCGTTGTGCACAAAACAGATCTTCACATTCATTTTCAGCAGCCTATGGCTGCGGCTTTATTGATATTGATTCGACCTCCAAAAAGGCACATAATGATGCGTCAATTTCAAGCAAAAAATTTAAGCACGGTGAGGATTTTTCTTGCTACAAATCTCACTGCTACGACCCAACCTAGTGATATTTCCTCTGCGATTAATCGATTATTTAGCTGTACTCTTTTACCTACAGTTAAATTTTAACTGAACACTTACGATAAAACTAGGGATTTGCTAGTATTAATTGCAGCTGTTCACAGTCAAATGGACTTAAATCGCTTGATGGAATGCATGATGGTATTTTTTGATACGATAATGTTTCAACTTCCATTACCCTGGTTTTAAACTGGACGTAACGATAAAGCTTTCGAACACATTCTTCGGAAATAAACAATTCTCGGGATAAAGAATATAACAGCGATCTGCTATTTATTTCAGTGAAGTCGCTATATTTCTGTTAGACGATGATGTTGACGACCCATTTTTTACATTTTTTTTATCACAACTTCTTCTCGATGCAGCAAAGTGTGATGCTGACGTTGATAATGGTGGCATCTAGCTTTAAACCTGCACATATATTCTCTATGATTGAGTAAAAGCAATTAAAGCAGTTTAGTTAAAGCAATTAGGACATCGACTTTTGACTTTTATTATTTCTTCTTGCATGATCATTTCTTAATGGATTAATCCGAATAATTTTCTTTTCGATACTCATAAATTGGTCAAAGATTTCTAGTGCTCAGTTTGTTCTAGTTTTGAGCTAGATAACTATTATTTATCATAGGCAAGTTGGAATGCGTAGATTACGCGTTCCAATGGGAACCTTCGTAATTTCGCAATCTGGCAATCTAAACATCTTCAGCCAATAATACTTCTCCTGATTGGCCTCTTTGGACCGTTTTAGAAAAGGTCAAGATATATGCAGCTAATAAAATGATTTTTTTTTACTTTGAAACGTCAAAAAAAACTCCGGGCTATACGGACCACCACAACTTACAGTCTGATGGTATTTTACGATTTTTCGTTTTAAGAAAATAGGGATACTTACTGGACAAATTGAAAACATATTTTCTGACCTTCTGGTATGCTGTGTCATCTTGCACTTCTGTATTGACTTAAATACACTTAAAATTAATGACAAATCAACATATTTCCAATGAAAAAATATTGCATAAATATCTTATGGACCCAAACATGCCACATATATCCCATACCATATCCTTAATTGGCAATATTACAAATGCAAAAATTCCAACATTAATTGAACCAACACAAATTCCATAATGAACTAAATATTTTCAACATAACTTGTGGAGTAATACATAAATCACTCATCCTTACCTATGTATATCTACTATATATACATAACCAATAAATAAACCACAAAAAAAACACAAACCACAAATAACAAAAAAAAAACGATCAACATAGAAAATCAAGAGGGAGAAAGAAAACGAGCTTTTATTACTTTATATAAAGTCTAATTGGAAAATGTCTCTTGAATGTCTAATAAGTTTGATTACAGTTTTGTGTGTTGAAAAAATTTAATTCACAATAATCATAACGACAATGTGCACCCCGTATACCAAATCCCCTTTCGAGCTTTAAATTATTTGTGCCAGCGTTTTTCAATTTTAACGAAAAATACAAAAAAAAAATGAAAATTTTATTCGACAAAATAATAAATTCTCGGATATCATAAAAAAATTGATAACCAAAAAAATTTTCTATTATTTGGCATTTTTGTCTCATACCGCGCGAGCTTTTTTCGTTTTTATGTTTTCGAAAGATTTTGGTTTTGTTGTTTTGATTGATGGACACGGACACAATTGAAAAGGAAGAAATTTACGAATTTTTATTATTCCGAATGTCCTTAGCTTTTTTGTTGGTGGGTTTTATTTGTTATTGTTCGCATTATTATTCGGTTGGGTTTTTTTTTTTTTAATTTTCCATGAATTCGTTTTACGTACCGAAGGATATCATAATAAAATGTTACAGTAGATATTTTTTTATACCTTTTCCTTATGAATAAGTTATTTACGTGTAGAATTATTAGTCGTCCTGCAAGGAAGACAAAAAAAAAACGACTACTAAAAAAATTTGATTACGTAATTATCAGAAGGAGAAAAAAAATAAAATGAAAAAAGCTCGCGTGTTTGTTGCAATAATGTGATTAAATCATTTAGATGAGTTTTTATTGTGTTGCTGCCTGACTCGAGTATATAACATTATATATAAGGTGTAAAGATAGGCCATTATATTATATAGCAATAAGAAAACAAATATATTTTAAGTATCCCTAAAAAAAGGAAGTTAGTAATAATTGATATTTGTTTTGGTGAATAGCAAGCTTTTCATTGTTTTTTGATTTACGACCATAATTTACCAGCTTTTGTTCATTTCGTTCGTATAAATTAGAAAAAGATTTCGTAACAATGTCTTAAAATGTATATCTACTCGAGATAATAGACACACACAAATAATAATCAAAAGCTCATAAAAAATTCTTAAATCCCGTGAGGATTTTTGTGTACGCGATTTGACATTTTAAAAGTTTTTAAATTAGATTTCAGATGTTTTTTGTCGTTTTTCCATTTTTACCATTTTCGTAATGAATGAATGAATCTGTGAAATGATGAGCTTTACAAGATAAAATAATAAACGTATTCATCCTCCCAACACACATATACTCTAGTAAAAAATATATATATATATATACAAAAGCTCTACCATAGTGTGTTATGATTTTAATTAAAGTTTTTGTTTGTGTGTGTGTGTGGGTTATGTTATTTCGTTGTTGGGATTTATATATGCCTTCGGAAGACGTAGCATTTAAGTTAATTATTTATTTTATTTTAAGATGATAACCGAAAAAAGCACGTTTTCCAAATTAATGATAACACAATTTTTATGAAAAAAGCTTTTTCACTATAATCTCGAAGTGTTATAAAACTGCCTTGTTTGTTTAGTTTTTGTGCTTACGAATACCGTATATGCCTTTTTTTATAGATCCATAGAGAAATTATATTAATGCGAATATGCTTATTGCCTTTATCATTGAACTTATAAAAGAGAGTAGATGTGTGTGTGTATGTATATGTGTCTTTATGTGTATGCTTACAAGGGTATATTGAGAATATACACAAGGATTTTCTACTTAACTTTCTTTTTTTGTACGACAAGAATACATACGAGTATATTATAGATAGTTTTCACTATAATATAAAATTAATTGAATATTTTATATAATATATTTACACACACACACATACAGAAAGACAAACTATACCAATGATAATTAACTAAGGAGTCTTTTATGGATTGAACACACGTCATAAACTGTTGAATTAATTTGTGTGTATATATGTGCTAAATCCTTTTGGTTATGAGAGACTTTTATATGATTAGCATAAATTAGGGCGAATTACATTAAAGTTCTTCGAAAAAATAATAATGCTATAAACCGTTATAGGGTGGTCTTAATAATACTTCGTTTATAGTTAAAGACTCTTTTGATGAAATCAAATAACGAACTACTCGGTGTAGTCATAAAAGTCCTTAAAATTTCGTTTTATGAAGCCCAAAATAACTTTGGATTTTGCAGTAGTAAAGATAACATGACTGGTGGTAACTTTTAGGCCTAAACAAAATATTACTTTCAAATTTGGTATGAACTCGACACTCTTAACCTTGCTGTCATACAATAAATGCTGCGTAACGATCGGGGAATGGATACGATCAAATGACAGAGCCTTGCATTATTTTTCACATTTAATAGTTATTGCTAGTCGCCCGAAGTTGCATCTATCGAAATTTTTTTGCTGGTTTATGGTACTCGAGTTGTAGTTAAGAGTTAAAATTACTACTAATTGATACCAGCTTTCTTTTAATTCATTTAGGATTCAACATTCCGCACCGCTGAATTCCTCGATTCAATAAATGGAAGAAGTATAATCTTACTGATTGGACGTTTATAGTCTCCTTTGGCCAGTGAATACCTGACGAATAATTCCTAGAGTCCGTTTTGATGGAGGTAAATTTTCATCCTTTACAATTAAGGTTGTATTTGCCTTTTTGCCATTTGTTCCTCTGTTGAAGTACCGTAAGATAATTCTTTGATAGTCTTTTGATTTTCTCAATCAATATCCATCGAGACAACAATGAAATTGCCTTGTATTTTGGGTTGTGGATTAGGTGTAATTGATCGTCCAACCAAAAAATATAATAGCGTGATTGAATGTCCACCTTTAGTAGAATAAGTTCAACGCAATTTTAATACTCTTTCGATTTACGTTAAAAGTATATATTAAACTCGTCATACTTTAGTGATTGGTTACCCATGACACGGTTTAGATAGAACTTCACACAACCACTTTGGACTTTGACCACCAAAGTTAGAAAATGTTGTCGGTATTATTATATGCCAATTGATTTGATCCTTAAAAATTAAAAATATTAGAATTATTTTTATGCAGAAAATCGAACCACTCCTTTAACCTTATTCGCAACATAAGTGATCCACCTATACGTGGATGTGATGATAACCATGCAAGGACGATGGTTGAGTTGTGATGCCGTGAATTGAATCCTACAACCGATTTTGGTATAAGCGACTCCTTGATCAAGTAGAAGAACTGAATCAAAAATTAATTTGTGATAAAGTTCGACACAACTTTAAGTGTGGTACACTGACCTGCTTGATAGATGACTTTTGTTTTTTGCTGCTATGATGTTGACTGAAATGCTAAAGTGAGTTTGTATTGGGATATATAAATGCTCCGTAAGCTAGTTTCGAAGGGTTTGCAAAAACGTGTAGTTCAATTTCCTTTGTTCCATCTGTCATCAGCCGTCGTATCGTAAAATGTGAATATCTTCTGCGAAAGGTAGATTTTCCTTTATACTGAACCCCTTTAATATTTTTTCTGGTGGGGTCATCCCAGCTAAATTCTAGTAACCACAACAATTGGAAAAATATTTTAATTAAAACTTTTATGAGAGCTAGCCAACAAGGCAGATCAAACAGCTTTAAAACTTCTAAAAGAATCCTACGCTTCGTGTACACGGTTGTTTTTTCCAGTGAAATCTTAAAAAAATACATCTTTCTGTAGATTCCAATATATCCTGAGTGCTTTTAATTAAAGTCGTTTTATTAAACGACCATTTTCGCAATTTGAACTCCACTTCTGTTAAAAAATGTAAGAGTTTTCGCTGGTTTGTAAGGCTGGAATCGGTATCGTGTGAACCTGTTAACACAGCATCAACTTAAAAATCATTTCAAACGATCCCTGCAATCTCATCTTGTTTATCTGCTGCATCCATTCCTATATTTGTTTTAAGACACGAGATGCAAGGGATGCTGCCCTATCTGTTTCATATGTCACATGGTTAACAACATGTATTCTTTTATTACCTGCTGTGGAAATTTTTTCTATACAATTTTCTGGAACTCAGCATACTCCACGTGAAGTAATACTTGCCTGTACATTTTCTCTATACGTCTGCCATAAACGCGATTATGTAATAAAGCGAAACTGCTAAATGCCTTTTTTAGTGACTTTCGAGACAAAATGTTTCTCACAACCCAACTCTTCTTCTGTTAACTTTGGTTTGAACGAAACATGTTCAATTTCCAAAAATCTTCTCACACTCTACCAGAAAATTTGTGGTAGACTCAGTCAAATTAAATCAAAAAACTTGATTAAATTCTCCAGCTATAACCTACTGAAAATGGTGGCTTGGGTCTGTACGACTCCTTGGCTATTTATAACCCTGACCCTAATATTTTAAAGGACTATGGTCAGATTCAATCAAAATATCGATTTTTTCTGGTATGAGAAAGTTTGGATCAGCAAATTCCGATTTATCCAAATGAGCTAAGATGTCATTTTTTGAAAAACTGGCTTGTATTTTTATCTGGATTCTAGGATCTCACCGAAAAATCGTCAAAGTACGAATTAGTAATCGACATTTTTAAAATTAAAATGTAAATTATTAGAAAATGGAATATTTTCGTAATTTTTATGAAAAATATTAATCGTAATCGATGTTGGATACTCGTGCAACTGGTAGAAATATTGCACGCTAGCTCAGAACACTGTATTAGTAGAAAAACTCGGTGACAACCTCGGTAGAGAACATGAATTTCGATAGAATGTTAAACATTTCGGCCAGTTTAATCTGAACTGCAATTATATCAATTCTAGGGTAATAGCAATCAAAAATATAACCACCTTTTAGACTGGTGTCACAGTCGAACCGAAGTAGGATGAACAATTTTTTTGAAATTAATCTCATTTGTGAGATTTAGGCAATAATTATAACAGCATAGTTTTTAACAAGAATACCCAAACAGAGAATCTTAGTTGTACTCGGAAAACTGAAGGTATTATGGTAAAAAACTGAAGAAACCATATATGTTTGGTTTTAGATACTGGTAGAGCTAAAACGACTTGCTGTGATGGCTTGAGTGGTTATGCGTTTATTTGTTTATTTATAAATTTGTGGAATTATTACCAACATAAACAATTTCATTGAAAATTATCCCATCATCTTTAATATTTGATGATATCATTTGTGATTCAACAAATTTATCACAGTTTATCAGGGTGCTCCTAATTAGTGTGAAAAAATCAAACGGCATTAGTCAAAACATTTTTGAGGTAATTATACTTTTCATGAACTATTAAATTGCCCTTTTTTCTAGAAGCTTTGAATATTTTTGAAGTAGGATGTTGACAACATAGCGCAATAAAGTTGAATGTGTAGGAATGACTTTGGCTTTTTTATACTAAAACACTGTTTTAACTTGGCATTTGTCTAAATTATATATTTGTTGATATTCCGTTCCTCCAAAATGTTAAAGTTTTCAAAGCATCCCTTTACAACCCTCACTTTCTCTCTTATTTCTGCTTGCGATTTAAGATCTCTCTAATGAAAGCTTTCGTTGTTCTAACGTGTGTGGCAATTCGTTGTTCTAACAAAATTGTTTTGACAATGATTTTTAAGATCAACAGTATTATAATTAGTATCGCAAAGCTTTTAATGTATAATTCTTTTATTTTATTAACTCTGAATTTAGAGCTTTATAAGAGCTACATGCAATATATAAAATGGTTATACAATTTAGAATTCCAGTTTTTGTATTTTCACAAATTGGTTGCAAAACGTTATTATAATCATTGTGGAGATAAAGCTTTCTTAAAAACTTTTAAAACAATCAGACATTTACTTAATGTGTACAGTGCGTTTTTATTCAAGTTCCATGGCGTATTTAAAGTAATAATATATCTTTTCTAAAGCTTACTTGGTATTTAATTAAATAAAAATATTAAATTGAATATTTTTCTAAAAAAAAAATTATTTTTCTAATATTTACAAAAATCAAACGAGCTTTTTCTTGAGATGAGTGATTGATTACTATAAAACTCCACTAAACCAATATTTTTAGTTTAAATGCATCGAACACATTTTGAACTCAAAAATTAATAGTTTTTCTTGAATATACATTAAAGTAAAATAACCGAGCTTTCAAAAAATTCTAGTTAAATAACCCCGAAAAGGATAAGGAAATTCTCTTTTTGGTACAGTTTTCTTAAACCAAATAATCTAATGAATAAATTAAAATATTTAAAAATTATTTACCTCATTGCCATTTATTGAAAGCTTTTATTATTTCAAAAATTAAAGAAACATGGATGTTCTCTTCAGAAATTGTTTGATACATATTTTATTGCCATTCATTAAAATGCAGCTTTTATCGTTTTCAAGTTTAAATAATGTTTCCGTTTATTATAAATTTAACCTTTTACAGAAGATTTTTGAATTTTTATTTTAATTACATTTTAAACCGGTTTGGAAAGCTCTCATTTTAATTTTTTTTAAATAAAATGTAAATTTCTGTTTTGAAAGCTTTAACTACACTTTATGATATAAAAAAGCTTGTATACATTGTTTTAATGTGTGATTTACAATTTATTTATAAACTGTTATTTAAAGCTTTTATTATATTATATCATCAAAATAACACAGTGCAAAGCTTTTGTCACATGATTGATTTAAATTCATTTTAAATTTATAAAAATAAATTCTTCCAATTTTTTTTTAACCAATGAGATTTATCGTTGATTTTTAGTAAATGAAAAAAGCTCAATACAAAGTTCATAATTGTAAATGGTGAACAATTATTAATTTTTTTTTAAATAATGAACTCTTCACTTTAAATTCTGGAAAGCTTTTACCGTTTTTACTGAATTTAATTTATCAGTTTTTGTTTCTTTAAATAAGCTTTAATACTTTAATATCGTTTCGAAAGTTTCAGTTATGTTTAAAAAATCAATTTTTAAATTAAATGTCTAAATGTGCTTTGAAACTCCATTTCAATTGATATAGTAAGCTTTACTACAATGAACAAAGAGGGTAACAAATTAAATAGTTTCTTTTAATAGATTTTCGAGCTTTCATCAGTTTGTAAGTCATAAAATTAAAATACTTTAGGATCAAGATATTTTAAATAACCTTATACTTAAATTAAATTAATTTAATGTATTATGAATGAATGAGTTATAGTCCCAGTGCTCGTTCCTTTAATTAAGATAACTTTAATTAAGCTAAGCGTATTTTTCTACAATATTTCCCAATCTTGTCGTGAACGTTAATTGTATAAGCTTTATACTAGCGAGCTTTTCTGTTTTGTGTTTAAGAAAATGTTGCATTGAGCCATATTACTTAAAAGTTTATTATCTTAAAAAACTAATAACATTTTTTAGGAAATTACGAAATTTAAGCTTTTCTACCAAAAAAATAGACTTTTTTCTAAAATCTTTTGATTCCTCTTAATTAAATGAAATGTGGAAAACATGGGTCTTGTAAATTTTATCAAAAAATGTTAAGCGAAATAAGAAGAGAATAAAAGTTTTCTTTTGTAATATAAAGCTTTAAACTTTTTTTTCTGAAAAATTATGTATCAATTTTTTACATTACATTAAAGTTTTATTAAATGTTTATATTTAAACATTTAATAAAACATTAATGTAATGTTAAACATTATTTAATGTTTATTGAGCTTTTTTGAACTTTGATCCTATTTGTTTACTAAGCCTCTTATCAGAACCAGACAGTTCTACATTTTTACATAGATTTTTAATAAGTTTCTAACTTATTTCCTCATAGATGCCGTATGCATTATATAATAACAGTGATTAAGGGCTTTTAAAGCTTTTATATAAATATGGTGAAAACATGTTTAGTAATGACGTTTTGTTATCTTATGAGCCAAACTTTTAATTTTTATGATTTATTTTTATAAGTTATACTGAAACTTTCCAAGTATGACTAAAAAGCTCTAGTTAAATATTTTCGAGTTTTGATATTTGTCCTTTAAAATGTTATAACTTTTGTAAATGTTATTACATTTACATTATTATTGAGGGGCTTTTTTATTAAGTAAGCTTTTTGATTAATGCCAAAAATTGTTGATTGAAATTTGTTTTTAAACTTTTTCAAAAATACAAAGCTAATTTGTAGTTTTCCTACGATTGTTTGACTAAATCGTGTAAATAAAGTTTGAGATCCAATAGTTTTTCAATTACTTTCTCACTGAATTTCCCTTTTTACAAGTTAAATTCGTTTATTTTTCCCAAAAGTAAACTAATATAATATCTTTTCAATGTAACATATTAAAAGCTCAGAATGTTTATATAGACAAATACAAATTTACTAAAGTTAATTCAAGCTTAAATTTCCAATTGAATAGACAACGAGTATTTTATTGGTAAATTTGAATAAAGCATATAAGTAATTTTTTTTTTTTTTTTAAAAAAGCTCTGTACAAATTATTCAATATAATCCTCACATTATAAAATTTACAAAAAAAGTTTTTAATTTTAAGTTTATGGTCACCCAATGGAAATCATTTCAAACCATATTCACATACAAATGGCTATAAATGCAACTATGTATTTATACGGAGTCGATGAAAAGTACATTTTTTTATCGAGTGCCATCAATTCTAAAGTACGTGACTAAATTTATACCACTATATATAGTACTAATATATTGAATAAAGTTTTTCAATTTTTTTTCTATTTCAAAGTTAGTTTGTACATGCATTCAGGTGCATTAGACAAAATACAAAAAAAAAAGTTTTAATTGCAAGTCACGTATGTGGTCTATCAGCTTAAGGATATATTGAAATATCGTTTGTATGTTCATTGAAATTTTTTGTTTTTTCTATTTACAGTATTCGTTGGTGCAGACAGTTGTAGAGGCGTGCCAAAAAAAGACACATTGTAAATTTGTTGCTCAACCTAAATCGTTTCGTGGCGATCCATGTCCTGGAATTCGTCGAACCGTGGATATTGCGTATAAATGTCGACCATGTAAGTACAGTTTTACTGATATATATATATATATATATATATATATATATATATATATATATATATATATATATATTTAAACCATTATTATTTTTCCTCAAATTTGTTACAATTTTGTTTAGTCAGAATACGGGGTATTTACAGTAGAAAAAGTACCAACTGTTTCAGCACAAAATGTAGAACTGTACCATTTAAGATTCTTTTTACTAGCCAATTCTTGAGAATGGTACAAAAATTATATGACTCACGCAGCATCAGGAAACATGCCATGCACCTTATGATCGTTATTTGTGACTATTGCTATTAAAAATAATCCTGATGGCTCTTTACGACTGCAAAAACATTTAAAACTAGACATGTCTGATAATTTTGTTCATCTAACGCAAGATCAAACCGAGCAATTGGCACAGTGGTTAAAGTTGCGGTGTTTGGAACGGGAGGTACCGGGTTCGAATACCAACGGAGGCGAGTTGCAAAAGGGATTTTTCATCACTTGATTACGATCGATGATGACGATGAACACAACTATGACCCCCCGTTGGAGTGCAGAATCCATGGGCCGAACCATCGTCCATGTCAGTACAGGCTGGCATGGAGCAATGCATTGCGCAGATGGATATTCAAAAATCACGAACCTGTATTCGTGCGTCCTCGATTTGGCCCTCATTGGCTTAAAGTAGGACGTTAAAATAACCGCGAAAGAGTTGGGTGATCTTTGGCCCCAGAAAAAGACTGTAGGGATTATAAAATAAAAAATGCAAGATCAAGAAACTTCTTTGTGCCTGGTTAAAAATCAAAATCAACTGATAAAAAAATACCGAATTGGGGCCATTTCAAATAACATTACGTTGATAACCATAGCCAATATATAGAGTAGTCTCAACCATGAAAAATATTGTCAGTAATCCCGGAAATGTATAATGTCATTTTGTATTAAAGACACCGTTATAAAAAATTAACTCAAAAGCTTGTCACACAAATATTAAGATGTTAGCAGTAGCTTGGACTTAGATTACCGCAAATTTATTGGATAATGGTTCGACATGCCATTCTAACTCTACCAATTGTAAATAAAGTAACATTAATGAGTGTCGTCCTTTAAATAAACTTTTTTTAAATAAAACCTCACTATGAAATAAATTGGTTTTAATTCATTGCTGAAGATACTTGATGAAAATACTTACATATTATATCTTTAATAAAATAAAGTTCTGAACTTTTGGGTACTATAAAATTTTCAATTTACATCTTTTTGTATGACTAAAGCATGTTTCATATGAAAACGAGGTTTCTTTAACGAATTCAGTATTTTAAAAGCTTTGCACAATTTAAGATTTTATTAAATCATGAGTAAAGTTCATTAAAATGTCAAAGCTCTATTTACGAAATTTTAATGAGTTATTAACTATAATAATCTTTTGGTACTCCTTTTCTCTATTTATAAATTTTCATGCTTCTAATTATCAAATTATTTCTTTTAAAAACATATCAAAGAAAGCTTTTAGAATATATTTTTAAAAAAACAACCACAGAGTAATTCATTAGATTTTGAGATGAATATAGTTTAAAACTTATGTTGTTTAAAAATAGTGAACAACTTAAATTTTCTATACTTTGAAGAGCTTAACAACTTAAGCATATTTATAATAATAAAATATGCTTTTAATTGATTTTAATTTAAATTTGTTTTTTTTTAATATTCGAAAAATCTCAGAGTTTTTATAGAATTATTATTTTTATAAGGATAATTTATAATCATAAAGTTCTGGAATTTATTGTTAAACGTCTTGAACGTAAAATATTGCATGTCCATGCATAGGACTTATAAAAAATAGGTTCTTCCATAACGAAATCGTTTTGGTCAAAGCTATTAAATGAATCACCCTTTCAAACACTTACCAAGAGATAAAAAAGCCCCGTTATAAATCTCAAATCCACGAATTCGATTAAAATCATATAAATATTATCAAACCGAAAACATTCGTCTCCAAAAAAGCGAAAAATCAATAAACAATTCATGTGAAAGGCAATCAATCAGTATATATCGAACAACATCGTACATATTATATCTCAACATTACAGCAACAACACCAAAATTCGACTATCATTACAACACTGCATTATAATAAATATTGTTCCAATCCATCAAAATGTAACCAATCATCCTAATAAAATAGCTACCCAAACCTAACTAACTACAAAAAAAAAAAAAGCTCCCACTCTCACTCAATCGAAAAACAAAGTCAACAAAATATGTGTGCTGCTCGCTGGAACAAAATAAAAATAAAAAAATATTCATTCGAAATTCAATTTCCTTATCATAAATTCATCGATCTCTCACATATACTCATTTCCGACATATACACACACACGCCGAAAATTCACTCAACCAAAATTTATAGGGGACACACAACAACAAAAGCTCATTTGTTGGATTTGAAGTTTTTATTTTTTTTATGTTTTTCTGATTATTGTTCGTTCTGCTTGTTATACTTATAACAAGCAAGAAGCAAGCATCGCGTACTATATAGATATACATATACAAACATCGCTACATATAGGAATACATTTATTAAGTTAAACATAATATCATCATCATCATCGCATAAACATCATATCATGGTTTATAGCGTCCGCCTATCGATTTTCAAATACGATACACAAAATGTAACATCTTTTTGACTTATATAGAATGAAAATCACAACCTAAAACCACAATACGGTTATTTTGTTTGTTTCAAAAAACTCTGGCCAAAAATGTAAAATTTTGCTTATGATTAAAGCTCAATGAATTTAAATACATCGTATGGCTAAAATTAGTCCAATAAATTTGTATATATAGATTTTGTTGTTAGTTTTCATGTGGGCAAATATTTTAAAATTGATAAAATGATTAGTTTGGTTACAGCATTAGAAAAAAAGCTCGTTAGATCTGCTTTCATGTGTTATAGATTTCATTATAAATTACAAGGTTGAAACTAATTAAATATCGAAGTATTTCAAAAGCAGCAAAAATGTTCTAAAAAATTTATTTAAAAGCTTTTAATATTAAATTGGCTTTTAATTCACACTTTTATTTAAGAAGCTTATATAAAGATAATTTTATCAAACTTAATTCAACATCCTTATAAAATAATCCACATTGTAGTGTGAGACTTATTAAATAACTACTCATGTTCTCATGCCATGAAGATTAAAACGCAAGCAGCACTCATTTAATGTAGATCAGTCCTAAAACTTTTCTAACGCCAGTTCTAGGTGTTACCGATGTTGTGGCATTAAAGTCTTAAAACCTCTAACGCCATCTATCGCTGTATTCTTATCAAAGATGTAGCATTATTATTTGTGACGCCTAAAGCTAGAAGTTGATTGATGGAGTGTTTAGCCCAGATACATCTGCAGATGTTGTTGTAATATAACGTATTGAGCATCAATCAATATCGTATCGTTCTCACGAACCACAATATGGTCAGGTTTTTGTATATAACCCCGCAATTAGCTCGGGTTGCCTGAAGATGTTAGAAATCGTAGTTCAAGAGTGGATGCCCACCACTTATTTCCAAGACCCTTTTCAATGAATTTAAAGATGTTATCATAACGCTTTATCCTAGTACCACGCGTTTTATGGCATCCTTGGAGAATGTGATTAGTTGCTTCAGCGATTGTACATTCTGCGCGACATTGCCTATCTTCGCGATCTCTTTATCTATTTGTTCTTGACTTAGAGGACAAAGCATTATTTCGCAGTCTAAGACAATTAAAATCGCATCTTGATAACAGTTTGAAAGGTTCATGTATCCATATATGGGCAAACAGAGTGACTGCTGAATATTTTAAACCTGACCCATTTACTGATGCATATAGTCCACTGATACTCCAGAAAGAGTATGTCAACCCTTGAATTAAAAAATCGTCCGTCAACCTTCAGTCTTTTACGTGCATTATCTATTTCACTATGGCCAATAAGATATTGGCAATAAAGGTATTCTCTAAATGGGATAAATTAAGACCCTCTACAAGTAGTGTAATCTCAGCTTAGGGCCATCTAGTGAAGGCTTACTAAACCAGGTCCACCGTGGCTTATTGGCACATGAAATAGTGCGGTTAGCACATCTATTGGTAAATTGTACCAATCCTTTACTGCTTTCCTGATAATAATATACGGTCTTTCTAAGGCTACCAATCGTAACGTGCGCTAAAATAACTCGATAGTAGAATTGTGGTGTATCAGGATATAAAGTACATAAAGTCTTTGTAAGGGCTTTAGTGAGGCCTTCCGTAGATTGCCTAATTTACCCTTCCTTTCAGCTGTAAAGTAAACACTAAGGTAGCACCATTCTTCGTATCTTCTAAGTGATGAAATTGGTGATCCCGCAACTGTAAATGAACACTGTCAAATATAAGTGTATTTAATCTTGCCACTGGCATCAATACTGAGGTAAAGCATTTAGACCTTTTCAAATCCATGTCACACTGTGACAAGAAGTCATGAATTCGGTCCAAAAAAGTTGTAAACCAAATGGTGTTGAGTGCCATCGAGGTCAAGCCCCACCTAATCAGCGAGTGTCTTCAATAGTATATTAATGATCATATTAAAAATAACTGGAGATAATGGATCTCCTAGTTTGACACTACGTAATGGGTTAATGTTCCCAATCGTCACCATACGGCCTTGTTGGATTGCTATATACATTATCTATATAAGCAACGAATCCCTCGAGCATTCCATATGATCTTAAGGTTCCAAATGTTTCCAGACGGAACATAAGGTAACTGCTGCCTTTGGCGATGAAATTCGTCAGTTAAATATATGGTCAGCTGTGAGTGTAAACTCTTTGGTAGACCTTGCGGTTTTTTTTGCCATGGAAACGAGATGTTCTGAATGGAGGCTAGCTTATTGACGTTATGGAGGGATAAAAATGTTTAATACTCTGGTAGTTCTTTGAATATCATAGGAGTGATTGCTACAATTCCCAAACGTAAGCACTCCTCAATATATTTAATAAACTGATGGACCATGTACTTAAAGTCCGCTTTCTATCTGACAGTTTTCGATTTAGTTTTCACATACAAAACTCGTGGCGGAAAGAGTTGAGATTGATCTACGGGTTTGTTGGTGGCCAAAAGTAGAGGCATGTGACCGAATTATCCAAGGCTTAGTTAATATAATCCTATCAACAATTTTAAGGTCAATTGGGCTGGTTACCAAAGCCTTCTTCTATTAGCCATCAAATACAAGCATTTGACGTTTTCGGCGGGTACCACGAAAGGAAAAAGATAGCGGCACATCTATTAGTCAAAGTTAATATCACCGTTTACCTATGCTTGCTTGAATTTCTTAAAAGCTTTTATTTTATTAAAATCGTCAGAGTTTGTTTTTATGATAAAAATAATAACATTTCCCAAAAATATTTTATAGATATTAAATGGCCCAAATATTGCGTTTTATATAAAATTTAGAAGTTCCACTGTAACCGGCAAAATATTAATTTTCATCAAAGCTTTTAAATCTTAAAATAATTTATTTGTTAAAAATGTAAGATGCAGATTAATTTTCACTAAAAATGTTCAAAAATCTAATAGTTTTCAAGTTTTACCCAAATTTTAAAACAAAATTTATTAAACTTTAAAAACGTTTGGTTTTAAATTTAAATTTAAAGAGATTGCGTTTTTGTGTATGTTGAAGCTTTCTTTTCAATTTAAATTGAATAATTCAAATGAATAACACATAATACTTTATAGAGCCAACAAAAGCTTGTTGGTGATTTAAAAATTACAAATTTGTAGTATATCCAAAAAGTTTTAAGTGTTAATGATAGTACTTTTAAATTACCTTGATTAGATTTAGTTGTCTTTAAAAGATAAGCTTTAAAAGCTATTATACAACTAAGATTTAATGTTAAAAATAAACTACTGATTTGTTATTAAAAAATTTAAGCTTCAAAAACTTATAAAAATATTTTATGAACATTAAAATTTTTATTTATTTTAGTAAAAATCATTTATATCCAAAAATAAATTTGTTTGAGCTTTTAACATTAATATTTAAAGCTTTTAAAATATTAAAGTATTATTACAAAAAAATGGTTTAAGAAAATTAATATTGTTCAATGAACTATTGTCTAAATAAATTTAATATATTTAAGTTTAAAAAAGTGTAATTATTAAAAAGCAATCAAAATTATCCATTTCAAGTACTTTTGTTAATATGAGCTTTTAAACAAAATTTTTAAACTATGCCTTATAAATATAAAAGCAAGAAAATAGAATGACAGCATTTAATTGTTACTAACGAAAGTTTTTTGGAGTGTCAACAATACATGGGAAAACTTTTCGTTGCTGTTAGAGTTAAACGTTTATTTTAAAGATTTGAAATTTTTAAGGAATAAAAGCTTAAAAAATACTTAATTTAGTTAAAACTGAAACGTTAAATATTCAAAATAATGATATTTTTAATTTTTCATTATTTTGTAAAGGATATCTTTATGACATCCTTATGACAAAAATCTTAAAGTAAAAAAGCTTAAGCAACTTACAACTAATTAAATATTAAAAACTAGTTTTTGCTTTGAAGTATTTTAAGTTTCAGTTAAACCACATTTGTAGAGCAAATATCAAGAAAAGTGGTTAGAAATTATTGCAAATAATCTATTCATTTCCACTTTTGGGCAGCTTTAAATATGTAGCTTAATGAAGAACCTATAAAGCTTTTAATTATTTTAAAAGGTATTTTTAACTTAGTCTTAGCTTTATAAATCGTTTATTCTGAAAAAAGTTACAAAGTTTTTCGTAAATATAATTTTAATTTTAAACAAAAATGAAGTATTCAAAAATAATTAAAATAAAGAGCTTTATGTCTTGTAGGACCTTTTTTTACTGATCTCATCTTTCCTATAAAAGTTGCCTTTACCTTTTAGAATTTTTAATACTTAGTTTAAATGTTTATTTGATTCGCCACTAAGCGTTTTTAATGTGATTTACGCTTAATGGTACTTTCTGACCCAAATTGATTGTTTCAACTTTTTATTAAAGCCTTAATTTTAAAGCTTTTAATTTAACTTTTGCTATTATTGTTTTGTACATGATAATAATACAAAAATTTGCAATGTAAAAATATTTTTTTAACAATTTGCTTGATATATTTGAAGCTGAAAAGCTTCAAAGATTAAGCTTATAGAAGCTTAAAAGCTTCTATAAATAGCGCTTTCAAAATTATAATTAAAAACATTACAGGATGAAGTGATACGTACAATATAACACCGTTCAAATCAGGTATTTTTTAAGTATTAAATACTATTATACCGTAATGAAAACAACTTAAAAATAAAAACGAGTAAATTTAAAATTATAAGAGCTTTAAAATTGTTTTTGTTTAATAAAACATTTCAATCTTAAGGAACTAGTTCTTATAGTTTTTGACATCATTTATTCAAAGTTTTAACCAGCCTTGGCAGGTTTAAAAATAAAAATTTGATAAGCTTTCAAACCTTACCTTGAAATATTTTAGATTTTTGTGATTTTCACTTTCTTAGTAAATCTACTAGTACATTGGGCTCTTGTTAAAGTGTAATCATATAAATGTTTGGCATGAAGTTATTGCCAGTTTTATTGTTTAAAATTTCCTCTAGTCCACATTTGTAGTCTTTTACTGCTCTTCGGTTGCTGACACTAAGATTCAGTTTTACCGTTTTAAATCTTTTGCAAGACTTATAATAT
Organism: Tipula confusa; assembly: GCA_963556175.1. Lineage (NCBI taxonomy): Eukaryota > Metazoa > Arthropoda > Insecta > Diptera > Tipulidae > Tipula > Tipula confusa. The sequence continues at coordinate 219,107,151 of OY744476.1, forward strand.
GCTAGGTTTTAGTGTGTTGGAGAACTTGCCATGTGGTAGTGAAAGGAGGGTGATTTAATTTATAATGAAAGCAACCAAAAGTTTTTGACGGTAAAAAATTCTCCTCCATTACGATTTTGTGTCATAATGGTTTCATTGCTTATATATGTTTTGGTTCTGATTAGGCTGAGAAGTTCATATTTTTAATATTGATTACTGACTTCTTTCAATCTCACGCCATTTTAATATTGAACAGTGCTACTGCACATAATTAAGCATTTTATTAAGCAAACTATACTCTCCGCTCCACTATAAATATAATGTACAGTTTTGGCCACAGCCAAAAGCTGTGATTAGTTACAACCACTGCTTTAGTTGCAAGGTTTTTTAAATCTAAAGTTTCTTAATTGTGAACCGAATCCAATATTTATCTAGGCAATCTCACCATTTTTTCCTTAATGGCTTCAAAATGCACCATTTTTTTATTAAAAACCTCCTGGATTAATTTAAAACGGAAGGAAGTTGATTTAACATTCACTATTTTCCATTTAATGCTATTTTGGTAGCTAAAGCTCTTTGTTGCTGTACCTCAAACCACACTGTACATTGGTTAATTGCAAATTTGCTTGTAATTTGTGCTTGAAAATGTATGTTGTAATCTAATAATTTGGTTTATCACGAAGCCATGGTTTATTCCAAACTCTTATTTTTTTGTTTCGTTAGAGAGTTCAATTTTAATTTTTACTTGTCAAACAGACTTTAATTTCTAAATAATTTTGTTCCGTTTTTCAGTTATTTGGAATCACTTATAAATTTTTTAATTTGCTTCTTTTTAGTGACTGACTGTTAAACTATAAAGTTTCAGTACTGTTAGTATTATAAAATCTAATTTAACTCAAAAAACTAAGAACTTCAACTATTTTCTGCCAAGTTCTGTTCTTAATCTATTTATTTATAACATTAAAACAGCTAACGGTTGCATTACCCATTAAAAATTATCCGTATGTCGAAAAAATATCGATCAATCGTTTTTTCCATTATATTTTTCTATTCCCAGTTGTTAAGTTCTCATAGAGTTTGTACTATCGATTACCAATATAACAGTCTAATCTCTTAATTCAATAAAAGCTTTTAGAAGTAATAGCAAACCACATACATAAAGCAACGATATGTAATTATATAATTGAAAAATAAATCCTCTGCATTCTCGCCAGTCTAGACACGACCAAATGGTATTTGAACAAAATATTCAAAAATAACTCATTATAGGCATAATTCTAAAAGAAATATGATAATTTGTAAACAGCATAAAGCTTGAATATGGATTACATAATTTATGTCTATAATATTTCTAACATAATACTAAAACGCAATTCTTAATGAAAGCTTTAAAAAAAATATCTTTCTATCTGATTAAGATGAAATCAATACAAAGCTACTTAATCAATTTGATGTATAATTTTTTGAAGAGCTTTATAAATTGTATGTACACAGAAGTATCTACACACTCATAATTGATTTGAAACATCATTTGATTGATCAGATCTGGCCAAAGGTCACATCGGTATGAACTCATTTGTCACTCCGTCCACTAGTATTTATCTCATGACATTATATTGTACCATAGACAATGGTATAATAGAAGCAATCAAAATAGCATTTTTCGTTCGTTAAATACTAATTCACTTCTTTGAATTCAACAAAGATACTACAAGGAGTACGACAACGTCAATAACGACGACTACGACTTACTATAAAGATGAAGACAATAAAGTTAAATGTTTTTTTTTTTACAAAAGCTTACAGTATATTATTTTTTAATATCGCAAAGTTTATATATAAGAAAACAACGAATATTCGGTCCAAACAGATTTTTTTTTGCGAGACAAAGTCACATACACCCATAAGGTGGTCGTCGACGATAGAATATCGACTTTAAAAGTAAAATAAAATGAAAAAAAAAAACTTCGTGATTTCGATTTTTATGTTTTTCGGTTTTATGAAAAAAAAAATTAAATTTACAAGCTAAGCTTTTCGTGTATACACCCTCCCCCTCCAAACAGTTACATGTACATATTTAAGCTTACACTATCAGTTTTTCTTTTTTATGGCTCGTTGATTGTTTTCATTTCCATTGTAAATCTGTATGTTAGGTTTGTGTGATTTTCTTATCATATCGATTGAATATTCGTTTGTAGAGCTTTTTTATATACGAGCAAATAATATCTAGGGCAAAAAATCAAATCGTATATTGGTATTTCATACATTCCTGGTATCAAAATATGTGTTCAATTTTCGAATTTTGTGCAAACATAAAACATTGAGCGGAACTGATTGTTATTGATGTAAACGAGATTGATTCGATTTGACGTAGAGATGCAATTACTCACTATAAGCCAACATTATCTTCAACATAACCATCCGTCCTAAAATATTATAATAGTTTCATGGCTGATATCGTGGCTCTCCGATCAAGAAATGACCAGAGAGTAAGTAAACCCTGCAGACATCTGGGTTGTCCGACATGGGGCATAAATCTCACAAATTTAAACACGCACAAATTTAATCTCGCTTAGCCGGGGATTAAACTTCAACGTGGGGCCATCGTGGAATTTTGTCAATCTCAATAAAAAGGTTCAGTGACAGAAATTAGCTTCTGTGTAGTAGATGTTCTGCTGACTGGCATCGTGTTATCTTGTCAGCTCAATATATTGTTTAAACCAACTTGATCTAGAACTGTAATGCTCAATCGAGCTCTGATAGGGTTATACAAATTATTAATCCCGTGCTGACAAGTCAACGTTAGAAAGAGCATCTTCAAAAACTCGTAATGCAAAGTAGTTTGTCGAGCAAGGAACATCGAACTTGTAAAAGGTATATGTAAATTGGACTGGCATTTTTTCGCAACTAAACAGGACCCGTCAACCTTAATCGATGGTTGCGCAATAATGATGGAATAGTGCCACGAATTCAGCAGGATTCTTCAATGTTCTAATGAATTCTACATGGTTCTAATTGGTGGCCTGAATATATCCAGAATTTTTGGAACACGGTTTGTCACGAACATGTTTTACCACATCTTAACCAACCAAAAACAACTTGTGAATCGGTCCATGCGAACATTTAGGGTTATGACACGTTAAGTGATTTGACTATGGGGCTTACTAAATTTCTGTGGAATTTGTCTGGGGCATTCCTCGATACAATTCGCTGATGTATAGTTTCTGTGCTCCGGTGCCATTACAATTTGTCGATACATCTACTTGATGTCTTCCACGAACACGAATTTATGTTTTCGAAAACGAACTAGGATTCATAAATAAAAAAGCGGCCTAGTGTACAAAGCATTTCCTATCGTACTGCGAATATTGTTGTTTAAAATCTCGAAATATCAACAACTTGCTTGGATTGGTGCTTCATTGATTTCAATGATGGTTCTCAAAGTCCTCCAAAATATGAGTGCGTTATAAAATGTCACAATGTTCTACCTTTAACTAAAAGTTTATGAATATGTGTAGTAGTCCTTGAATATCACTATATAGAGCCTATTGCTTACGGTAAAAAGCATAGAAATACCACTACATTTACTTTGAAGAACTATATGCCCCTTACTTTTGAGTCATTAACTTGAAAGGAGCCGGCAACCTCCCACGGAAAATATTTATTGTTCGTTAGTGATGATATAGTGACAAGATATTATTTTTGCCAAAAGTGAAACCATTTTGCGTAGGTGTCTTATTTTTTCTTGAAATGTTGACTTTATATTATTCTTCATAAATCATCAGAGGCTTCCTTGAGCTCTCCGCCTAGTGGTATACAATTTTTTGAATAATCGCTTGGCTTAAATTTTAAACATTTTTTGACGAAGCGTTAACATTAGCAAATGCTGTGGAATATTTTGTTCACCTAAAAAATCTTTTCTATGAAAGCTGTTTAAAAGGACTTCACTATTGTGAGGCTCATGGCTGACAGTACTTGTAAAATTCTGAGCCTACTATGAACAATGAATAAGTAATGAATTCACTCTACGAGTGAAAGATTAACATAGAGAAAGTAAACGTACTTCCAAAAAATTTAATTTGAAAGCTTTAAGCTTTAAGTTCGAAAGTTCCTCGTGGTATGAAGAGTTTGAACCGATTAGTTACTTTTAAATTTGAAAAAGCTTACAGTTTAAATAAAAACAAAGCTTTTGGATTACAAATTTAATATTAAAAATTGCTACTCGATAAATTAATAATTTTATGTGGTCTAACATCTACAATCCCTTTTACTACATCACGTTAAATAAGCTTAAAGCTCTTTTTAATTACTAACGTAACGAATCGATTTAAATGAAATATTTTCTATTACATTTTACTGAGCAAAGCATATTATCCAAAAATAGAAAATCTTTACAAAACAACAAAATATATAAAAATCCTTAAAAAGCTCTTTTCGTTTCGTTTCACTACTGTGTGTTTTCTATATTCCAAATAAACACATAACGTAATTTATTGCAGTTTTCAATTCAGAAGGAAATATTTTCTGTATACATGTTTTTAACAACCTGAATAATAGCGTAAAAAGCAGTCTGAGCTTAAGGAGGTAAGGAGGATGATTTAAAATAAATAATGATACTACACAAATAAGAAAATTATAAAAATAACTAAAGCATTAATTGTGGTTGATCCAAAGCGTATAATAATGAAGACGAAGAAATTTAATTTTCCTTTTAAGTTTTTGTGTAACGATTTTAATTTTGTATGGGATACAAAAGCGTCCCATATATGGGTATATAACCAAACAAAAGGAATAGAATTTTCTTTTTTTTTTAGGTTAAGTTTTAGTTGAAAATTTTATATTAAATAATTATTTTTTTCGATAACATAAGGAAACTGTACGAAAATACTGTATAGTAGAAATGTAGTTTGTGTTTGCAAAAGGAAAACTAATTTCATGATATTTTCAATTAAAATATAATATTCTTCGCCATTTATTTTCAATAAAATATTTTCAATTACATTTATATGTTTGAATAACCACAAAAAGCTTTTAGACGCTTTGAAACATTTTCCGTGTAGATCAAATTTGTAAGTCTTAAAGTTTAAATGTTTTCATTCATAGATATGATAGTTTTTAAAATTCAAAATAAATGGAGTACCAAATATCTTATTAGAACTTGTAACATATATAAAGAGTATATTTAAAATAGGACCTAATTCGAAAACCTTGGTTTGTAAATTTTTAATGATATTATTTCGAGCCATAAACTAACTTTTTTAAATTTAAAACCATTTCGTAGCAAACTTTCAATAATTTTATATGGGCTTAGTTTTATTTTTAATTCTACAAATTTTGTTAAACTATATTTTTACTTATGCAAAGCTTGTATTTAAAATAAGCCTTTAAATTATTTGGCTCTTCTGTTTTATTCGAGCAGTTCGTTAAAATATACGTTGACAAAACTTCATGATCAAAAAGCTCTGCTTTCAAGTTAAATCACTTGACAATCTGGAAAATTATATTATAAAAGGTTAACTCAATATTTTAAAAAAAAGTTTTTAAAGCTTAGAAGTTATCGCTATTAAAAGTTAATTGTCAAAGCTCAGGTTTATGTTATCTTATTAACTATCAAGTACTATCAAAAGCTTTCGTAAGACTGAATTTTAATATATATAAAACATTATTTAATATTATTTTAATATAAAAGCTCAATATTCAAATCGAAAAGAATCGTCAAGCTGGTAGTTCTCCAAAACAAATTAGACGTACATTTGTAAACTTTATTTTAACAAAAGCTTTGTTTAAAAATTAAGGCTATACTTCCAAAGTTTAATTACATAAAAATAAAAAGCTTATTTAAATTGTTTTAAATTTGAACTTTAATAAAAATGTAAGACTTTGGACTAATTTTAATCTGGGATTTTTTTTATCCCAACATATAAAAAAAGCTCTACAAAACCTTTTTTTTCTTGTTATTTAAAAGAGTATTCATTGAAATTTGTAAAAAAAATAAGAAGCTTTTCTGAATAAATAAGCTTAAACAAACTACATAACCCAAATTAAATCACAAGCATTCAAAAACTTTCTATAAATAAAAATTTCTATTATTAGTTATTTTTACCTTTTCTGTGGAAAAAATAAAGTATTAAATTAAAAAAAGTTTAATAAAGTTTTGATGCAAAAGGAAATAGCTCATAATAGTTAACTTAGTTTTAAGCTTTTTGTCATTTCGTAAAAAAGCTTTTTTAATAATAAACCAAAATATAAAAGCTTTTCATATGGTGAGAAATGTTGTAACATATGATAGAATATTTTTCATAAATATAGCAAGCATCGAATAAACCTCTAAAATAAGCTTAAAGCTCCAGTTAAAAAATACTTTCCAAAAGCGTTTTAGCGTAAAAACAAACTTTTTTTAATGAAAGCTCAAAATACACACATGCCTAAACAAAATTTAACTAAAGCAAACAGATTTTAAATTTTTAAACATTTAGTTATATTTTAGGAGCTTTTGTACTTCAAATTAAACATAACAACGCTTACTAGATATTAAGTATGAAATGAAATTAAAAAAACTAAGCTAAACAAGTGAAATATATGTTTCTTGAAATTAATAGTTTTAAAATGTAAATTTCTACATTGCCACAAAGCTCGATATTTAAAATATTTATTAAATGAAACCGCTTAAAGCTCAAATTCTAAAACTTTGTTTTAAACGCTTTGAATATTCGCTTTGAATATCTTCAAAATAAAAAAAGCTCTAGATGAATGGTATTAAGAAAACTTTTTTAAAAGGTTTAAATATTTTATAAATAGATTAGTTTGCAAATTGACAGATGATATAATTTAATAAAAATTTTAAGTGTTGCCAAACTTGTATAAAAAACATCAAAAGCTTTATAAAAATGTTTAACGAAATGTATCAAACAACATAAGCAACCCGTGTTTTAGTTTAAAGCTTAACAAAAACACCAAAAAAATTTAAATTACTGGCCAGAAATTCTGGGCAAACCACATATTATTTTTAATAGATGAAATATCAGAAACTTTATGAAAAACATTGAAAAGTGTTAAAAGCTCATAAACTCTAGTACATCCTAAAGGATGATTAATATAAAACGAATTTTTATCATTCGTTTGCGATCAGTGATGATAATGATGACCCTAGAAATTTAACCCTGTTGGAGTGCAGTTTCTATTGACTAAGTTTCCAGTAGAGAATGGCTTTAGTAATGCAACATACAGAAAAATATGTCAAGCATACCTGCAGTGGTGCAGTTTTGATTTGACTGGCAAAGGCGTAAGTCATTAAATTAAGCAAAAAAGTTAGAAAAGTTTCAGTCCTAGAAAATATTGCATAAACTAAAATATACAAAAGCTTAATGATCATTGGTCTAACCTCAATTTTTTTATTTTATACGTTTTTTTTTTTGTGACTGAACCCTGCAATCCCTTTTTTGCCGAAGCTCACCCAACTCTTTCGCAGTTAGTTTTTAACGCCATATTTTATGCAGTCACCAGCCAAATCGAGGACGCACAGTTACAGGTTTGATTTTAGATCCATCTGCACATTGCATTGCTCCAGCTAGCCTGTGTACTGACATTGACGATAGTTCAGCCCATGGGTTCTGCACTCCAACAGGGGGTCATAGTTGTGTTCATCGTCATCACCGATCGAAATCTGGTGATAAAAAATTCTTTTTGCAACCCTCCCCTGTTGGGATTCAAACCCTCCCGTCCCAAACACCGCAGCTTTTACCACTGCGCCAATTATTATTTTATAAGTTAAAATGCCAGTTAGAAAAGCGTAATCGACTTTTTTAGCTTTGTATCATATTACATGACTACTTTAGAAGGTATCATGTTAAAAACTGCAAAACTTTTTTAATGTCATTTGGAAAAGTTTAGTAAACTTTTTAGTAGTAAATTTTTTACTAGAAAGCTATTAAAGTCAAATAAATTGTATTACAGCTCATGCTAGAACGATTTTTGTCGGTACATTGTTGTTTTATTGCACAGGATTGGATAACATAAAAAATATATAATTTGTCGTTTGAAAAATGGTTTTGTTGAATATTAATGATACAAATTGGTCAGTGACTCTGGTATGATTTTCCCTTTATACAAATACTCTTGAAAATAATTTGTTTTTCTTATGAAATTCGACTGACCATGAATAATAATGTTTAGAGGGTGAAATTTTAATGGTTAAGTTTATAAGGGTTATTGTCATTTAAGGTGTTAAAAAAAGTCTAGACATTTTTGTTATACTAAATATAATCAGTTAAATAACTTTGAAATTGAAACAAAATTTCATCAAAATGGTATCAGCCCATATCTCATCTCCGTAAAGCAGGATTGAGTATACCGGTGACATGAGGAGTCTTCGTTTTCTAGAACAAGGACCAGCCACGTTAGCCATCAGTCTACTAAGAGATAGTGTTACCGCAGCCGCCTTCTTGCAAGACTTGACAGTCCAGAAAAAGAGACGTTGGTATTGTTTGTATCACCTTCATACTAATACCTATGGGCATGGCAGTTGATATTCTCCGTTGTATAGTTAGTATGACATTCTTCATTTTTGCAACCGCCAATTGCAACCCGTGTTCAACAAGACTTGACTCTCCTTATAACTTGGTTAAGTTTGAGTTGAGCTACCTCGAAACTTCTGGGGGTGATCACAATGGCAATACGCCCACATACCCTACCAAAAATAATTCGCCAGATATCTCAAATCGCAAGAAACAAACACAATGTTCTAGAGTTCAGGTCCAATAACCGAAAGGTCACTAAAGCACCTCAAGCATATTATCCCACCTCGCCGAGTTAAAAGTGTTTTTGACATCAAGCATGCTCAAAACCACTATATGGACCGAATAGCAAACCCTGTCAGTTCTCACAACCGCAAACATTTCCTCCTTAATTCATCGTCAAGTGACCATATCGAAAGCCATGTTGTCTTGGAGATACAACTACAGCAACCCAAATGGTCAGCGCCAACCTTGGTTTCAACATCTTCTCTAGAAGTTTCCCATCATATCGAGTAGGCAGAAAGGTCTGTATATTAAAAGGGATATCTAAATTACTACTTTATCCTTTGATGATCAGCTCAAACCGAGCCATCTCTCAGCGTCAGGGAAACACTCCTGCTGCCAAACACTTATTTTATGTGTTTAGCAATATATGCGGCTGACTTCTAGGCACCACCTTCAGCGCTTTCACAGGAATGCCATCCTTCTTGCTCTTCAAATTCCGATGCCAGTGTATTGGGTTCCTTTCCCGGTTCTGCTCCTTTACAACCAAACTAGCTGAGTTTCTATCTTAGAAACCAGCTGCATCAAAATCAGAAGCCATGCATGTTTTTAAGTTTCCTTGCACAAACTTAACCATTTCGGTCTGCTTCTCCTCTTAGTCAGAAAAGCCTTTTTGAAAGTCTGATAGGCACTAGTTCATCGCTTATGGCCAGTTTTCCTAGCACTGGGTAACTGTTCACATTAATAGCATTTAGGCTGCGATGTGCATGCCACAGCTTTGTGTCTTATCTGACCTCCCCACATACCCAAGGTAGCACCGCAAGACTTTGATCTTTCTGGCACGGTCATAGATTCAGCTGATTTTGAGTCTTCCTATGTCTAGGAGCTTAAAAGCGACTTTTTCATCTAAAACGACGATCGCTTTATTTTTGATCATGTTTTGTCCATCAAGTAGACTCTGATGTTTCCAATCTCATCTCCGGGGTTACGTCAAAGTGCCGTCTTAACCTCGTCTTCCATCGTGGGGCAGTCCTGATAGGAATTTCTACCTTCTTTTGAGGTATTTGTTTCCTTACTGTTCCATTCATGCTGACCGTTACTCGTAAGCTCTCCTGGAGCTTAAGGAAAGCTCTGTAACGATTTAGTTCTATGAAATTCTTCTATCTGCTGTTGTCCATATGCATTGGATTTCCATCTCCGAGTCATCCGGACAAACTCTGCTGCGAATGACACTTGAAACTGATCTTCACTTGTCATATGATCTGCATGAGCGATCAACTGATAAATCTAGCATTTATCATCATTAATGGGAAGCATAGTGGGAATCCAACTTTCTATCCGTAATATCAACTGTATTCGTTACCTCCATAGTTGGTTTGTTTTTCTGGGTATCGGGCCTGTAGCCCGTAAACCAGGCATAGTTGCTTTACCAAATGCATCAATCACACTACAATTTTTGTCTCCCCCCATTTATGCATCACTCCTACATTAATCGCGAGCGCCTAAGCCAGGAGATCCATTTCATTTAATAGAGCGACCCATTTATAAGAAGCGTCCTTCATCCAACATTTATACATCATTCACATGGAAAACCGACAAGCTCCATCGTTTTCGCTGAAGAAATGTTTATAGAGATGCTCTTGCAACCGTTATTCATACCCGTTTATAGAGTAAATTCATCAAGTCACTTTCAGTCAGTAAAATTCACAATAATGGGGATGGGACAACGCACAGATAAGGACAATCAGTTCAATGGGGTTGGTTGGTTGAAGGTGCCATTTAAAATATCATTGGAAATCAGCTGAAAAGAAGCTAACTAAACTTTAATTCACTTAGACACAATCAAATATGGCTATAGTTCTGTTAGCTGCAGCCCCCCACTGGATGACCATCCCTTTATAATGAGTACAATTATTGTAGCCAGTGCCACTCTTTCCCTTACATCGTTCTTTCTGTACTTACCGGTTATAGTAAAGTACCAAGTTTAACGGAATTCAACGGTTTTAATCCTACAACTATCAAAATGGCGTATCAAAATTTGAAGATACTTCAAAAGTGTTATACAATCATTTGAAAAGCTGCTTTATTTGGATAAAACTTTGTTAAGGACTATACTTAACGAGAAAACCGTTTAAGTTTCCAAAGCCTACCATGCATCTTTAGGATGAATTAACCAACTAAACAAAAAGTCCAAATTTTACGCACGAGTTTTGAACACACACGCCTGTAACTACCGTTACAATATATTAATTCCCTTCTTAGCAAAATTTCCGACATATTCTTAGTCAAACAAACCCATAAATAGGCTCAAATTTAATTGTAAATAATTTACTTATAAGTTCCCCATTTATAACGTTTAACTACGTTATTTAAGTGTTTACTTATCGAGAAATTTATATTTTATTTTTCACTAAGCTTCCAATTTGATATTAAATTTACGTTTTCGTTTTTTTTTTTTTTTTTTTTTCATCACCATCTCACCATCATCATTGTACTGGCAAAATCAACATTAGAAAGCTCACCCTCGCATGCACACATTTTCATTCTCATTTTTTTTTTTTAAACATAAACAAAAATAAAATGTTTTTGAAGGGAGAACAAACATGAATTTTTATATTATGTACCTCTACCATAACACGCTGGTGGTTATGCTTTACGATATATTAGCGGTAAAAAAAATTATTTTGTCGTAACTTAATTAAAAAAAATTGTCGAATACGTCTGGAAAATGGCTGGCTTACACACACACACACACACACAGCACACAAATACACGCTCACTTAAAAGACGACTTAATTAAAAATATCCATATACTCGGAATTAATTAAAATTCTGTCAACAACATAAAATTCATATATCGTATTAAATTAACAATTTTCAGTATAACAAAAGCTGGGAAAAGCACAATTTTTTTATGTTGTTGGCTAAATAAACAAAAATATATTTTTTGACATAAATCGAAAAGATCCTATATAGATATTTATCGGGATATTCGATTTTCAAATAAGTGTGATAGTGTTCTGTCATTTCCTTTTATACATATGTCTTTTTAACACACATATATACACACACACGCACTCCATTGTGATATGATATGTTTTATGAAACATCAAAGATTAATAAAAACGGAAAAAAAGCTCAATGAGCGACATGAGGTTCAAATACCCAATTGAATGACTTAAATTTTTATTATGTTGCTTCTGAACACAACATTTATACTCGTACATACATATATGTATTTATATAATATGTACGACATAACACATAATGGTAACAAGAACAACACAACTGAACATAAAATTTATGTTTATTTTTATATTCACATATATATGTATGTATACGTATATAGAAAAAGTCGTGATGGCGAAATCCCTCAGAGGAATGAATTCAGATTAAAAGATGTGTCGAATATATGACTTGTACGTTGTTGTTATTTTAATGTACATGTATGTCCTGGCAACTCGCTTAAAGACCGTATTGAATCGTGATAATGGATTTTTGGAATTAAAAGTTGTAGTGAATAAAATTTTTAAACATAACATGAGCAACTAAAATTAAGAATGAAAAAATTACTGATGTTTGAGTTGGAGTTTGAAAATATTAAAGCTTTAAAGATTTGTTCACTAAATGAACTCAGCTTAAGTAAATTTATTGTGGTCAAGGTAAAGAATATTAAAAAAATAAAAAATGTAAATTTAACGTTTTATCCTCAATATATTTTAAAGCTTTCGATTGTATGAAAGCTTACTTATGAAAAAAATTGGTTTTCTAAAAGCTTCGTTATATTTAAAACTGTAAGACACCCTTACATAAATACAAATGACAGAATCCTGAAAAAAGTTTAATCCTGGAGTTTTTATAGGTAAAAAGTTCATTTGAATATAAAGCATTGAGTGTTCAAAACATTATTTATAATAATAAATAACCATTAAACTTTTGTAGATTTGTTAAAACTTTAAAGAAGCTTTCAATATTTCCAAGATTCATATTAATTTATATTAATAATATTAGTAAATAAATCTTTGTTTTTCAATATTATATTTACAACTTTATGAGCTTTAAAAGCTTTTTAAGGAACAGATCTTTAGCAATCTATGCCACTGCAAATTTAACTAAATTAAACCTTATTAATGAAAGCTTTTATAAAATTCTGATAAATTATAAAAAATAATTGAAATTTACGAATATGTAAATTGAAAGCTTTTAATATTTGATACAGACTAAAAGACATATTGGATAAACTCACTCGCTTACGATAGCAACTAAAGCAGATTTTTTAATTATTCAATTGTTTCTGAACTAATTTCAAGATTCATACTAATATTCTATAAATGAAGAGCACAAAAAACAAATGTGCTTAAAAAACATAAACTATGTTTGTTAATAGATATTGAGTAATATTGTCGAAAGCTCTAATAAATTTTGACCAATTAAACGGAATTATTAAAAATAATTTTACAAATTTTCTCTTCAATTTTCAAAAACACATGATAGTTAGCCAATTAAATTTATATAGCATTATGGAAAGTTAAAAAGCTTCAAAAATTTAGAAACGCATGATAATGTAAGCCTATCAAAATTGTGACACGAAATAAAAAATTTAAGAGTATCCAGAATTTTCCAAAACATTGAAGAAAATTTAATAGTTTCAAAATTCTCAAAATATTATATATCAGAAAATGTTAGGCAGGCCTAACAAAATATATTAGAAAATATTCCTGAAAACTTAAAATTTTCCAAAGATTTCAAAAATAAAGATTAGCTAGTCAAAACTTTGTAAAACTTTTCGGATAATTAGAAAGTTTCCAAAATTTGTAAAATTATATTTTAAATGGTTCATTATTTTAATCAGAATGTACATACCATATAATATGCAAGACAAAGCTTTAAGTTGAAATAAATAAATAAAGCTTTTAACAGTAAAACTAAACTTGACCTCAAACATTTTTTAACAATTTATTAAGGTTCGAAAAAACATATATTTTTCAAATTATAATTAGTTAATTAAAATTATAAACATGGAATCCGAAGCTTTTAAAATTTGACGAATTTTCATTGTTTTCAAAAAAGCTTTTTAAAAAATGTAGTATTGGTTTGTGCTGCCATTGAAAATTTAGCAAAAATTGTAATCGAAAGCAGAGAAAAATATCAAAACTTTGAATATTAGTGTAGTCATATGATTAGATTAGGTTAGGGTAAACTGTCAAGTTACTAATTGTTTAACTTTAATTTCAAATAAAATGATCTTTAAGACCTTTGAAAGCTTCATCTGTTTTCATAAAGTTTGAATTGTTTTAACCTTGCATCAACATTTTAATTTAATTATATTGAATAAAAACTTAGTATTGAAAAACTCTTTAAAAGCTTTAGAGTTTGTTTTATATAAAACACACCACTGTTTTTAGTGGAACATGAATGCAAAAAATAAAATTGTTTAATAAAAGCTTCTGTTCATATTGCAAAAAATAACTATAGCATAGTCTGTGTTCATGAATAAAAAATAGCTATTTCGTAGATTTATTTTAATTCTAACAATGAATGTTTTTCAATGGAAAATCCCATAAATAAAAATGTAAAGCTTTTATGTCTTCAAGCAATTTTATTGGTGTAAAAATGATGTATTTGCATTATTAGTTTTTCACAATCAACATAATGTGATACATTTGCATTTAATATTGCATTTAATATTTCTGAACAATTTGTAAAAGCTCTAATTTACCTTTTTATTATTATTACTAAGCATCAATTGAACATGTAACTGTAAATAAATTTAAATTTGCTCTAAAATAAAAGATATCATAATACATCAATAGCTTTTGAAGTTTTTAGTTCCAAAATGCAAAATATGTTTCAATATTTTAACAGCTAAGATGAAAATGAGCTTTGAAAATCCAGCTTTGAAAATTCATACCTAAAGTTTTTATTTTTTTACTTTATCAAAACTCTCTGGAAAATTTAAAATTTCCTAAATATTTAATACATGATTGTCAAGAAAATATTACGGATAATTAGAAATTTGGTAAAATTCTTAAATATGTCTTAAAGCTGTTCAGTATTTTAATCGGTTAAAGGCCTAAACATTTACTACATCTATTAAAAGTTTTAAGTGTTTGCATTATGTTAGGACTGATACAAACTAAGAAGCATAAAAAGCTTTAATTTTAAATATGAATGAGTATCATGCTTAATGCTTCTATTTAAACTTTTTGTAAGTTCTAACGAAACTGACCACATTATATAAAATAGCTTATATAAGCTTCAAAGCACATTTTATCTTTTATAAAGCATTCATTACTACTAACATATTTTCTAAATCAATAAAAGCTCCTAAAATAGTTAAAATGAGAGAGTTTAGTGATTTTCATATTGGAGCACCAAATTTTGCAAATTCACAACTGTAGCTTAAAAGCTCTGGGGACTGAAAAAAATTGAATAGAAAAAGTAAATAATTAAATGAAATGCTTATATAAAATTGACATTGCAAATAAATTATAACGCTAATAATTTTAAAAAAAATCGTAAATCTGATAGCTTTTAAACAAAATAACATTAAAAAATATATATTGAAAGCTTCTACTTTTTTGTAAAGCTTTTATTGGTTTAAAAAATTAATGTTTTTTCAATAGTCTTGAACTATAAATTTATACAGTTTAAACTGCTGGGGAGTATTTTAATCAGTTACGTAATAATATACATTCAAGCTCATAATAGAGATCAATATAAAAGCTCTTTTTAATATCCATATTCAAGTGTAATATTTTATATATGTTTAAAGCTTTAACATCTCAAAAACTTTATTGCATCCTTAAGAACTTTCATTTTAAAAATGTTCCTTACTTGGGAAAGCTCTTACAAATGTAGGCTAAATAAGTGCCATCCATTAGAATTGAAAATATAAGCTTTCCAGTTCTATAGAAATAATGCATTTTTATGAAACGAATTTTAACAAAAGTTTTCAAATTAATAAAATTTTACTGTCATTTATTAAACTGTGCTTTACGCAAGTAAACTCAAAGCTTGAACTGAATTATTTCAAAAAAATTTATTTATAAGGTTGTAGCTTTGAATATTTTAACAATTTACGATTTTACTGCATAACTGCAACTATAATTATCTTCCAAAATCGGATCTAAACAGTTAAAAATTATTTCTATTAATAATGCATTTTATTTGAAATAATTTAGGAAAAAGCTCATAGAAAATACTTAGTTTTTTGATTACTCATGACTGATTGGACATGCCAAATATTATAAAATTCAAAAACGGTTACTTAAAAACTTTTAACTTTGCATAAGATATTTTGGTTTCTATATATTAAAAATTCAGCTTTGAATGTTTAGTAAAGCTTTTAGTGGTTTAAAAAGTATCTGTTTCTTCTAAGGTCGATCAAATTGATGAAAGCTCTATATAAATAAATCCACGTTAATTAGAATTTTGTTTGGTCGAAAGTTCATACTATACAAATAGGCACCAAGTAAAATTGTGATTAAGCTTATCAAACCAAATTAAATTAAATATTAGAGCTTTTAAGTTTACATCTTCTAAATGTTAAATAATAGCTGAACTTATCTGGAAGATGAAAAACTTTAAATATTAGTATCCTAATAGGCTTGGCCAAGCAAGGTTCTATACGACAATTACGAAAACTGTCGTCACAGCATATGGTTAGTAGGCAATAGTTCTTAGATATAAATAATAAAACCATTTCTTGTTGCATTCAGCTTTAACTTGAAAACAAATCCAAATATTAAAGAATTACGGTATTCAATTTTACTAAAAAAATATAATTTAAAAATTAAGTTAATCTGGATTAAATATAAGACCTTCAAAAATTTTGATATTTTCAAGAACTTTGGTATTTTTAGAGAAATTAGTAATCCACGTGCCTTAAATTGGTCAAATTCGTGGTAAATTATTATATATAAGCTTAGGTCACAAATATTGCTTAGGTTATTTATATTGTATTGATATCACGTATGTTACTAACCTGAATAGTTGCTGCTTTCATCAGAAAAATGTCTATAATAAAAATTCTCAACATTCTTGGAAATACCAGTTCTTTTTTTGTGAATTAATATAACTTCATTTAAAGTTTATCTGCTCGGTATTTCTTAGAAATTTGAGAAGTTTTAGAAAATCAAATTTTTTTATTATAGAAAGCATTTCGTTGGAAGACAACTAATATTTATTACTGTTGTCACAAAAATACTGGAAACAGTTTTCTAGAACTTAAAATATTAAACTAACAATTTTTCACCATAAGTATAAGATGTTAAAACTTTTTTTTATAACAAAAGCTTAGTATTTTAAATGCATTTAAAAGTTAAAATTGTAAGTTTTCTGTTCCTCACCTTTTTTAAAGGTGCATACAAATATTTTATACATATAGGTAACGGGTTTATAAAAATATTGAATCTTACTCTGTAAAGCTGAAATAAACTTTAACAAAACACTCAAATCTTCGCATTTATGGTTACAGCTTATATTTTTCACAATAACTGTAAATGTTTTGCGAAAATTTAAAAGTTTCTAAAAGCCTAAAAACTCATTATGGGTAGCCTTTCAAAACAAATTTTTTTTATTTTTTTTCTTTATTACGACTTAGTTCTTACAACTCATTTAGCAATTTTCCTTTCTTATTTTAATTCTCTGTTAGTTGGGCTATAACACAGTAGTTACTCCCATTGGGCTCAGTTCTTCCAATTACATCAGCAAATTTCAGTCCTGAGGCAATAAATCAAGCGGCTTTGTTCTTTTTAGCCGACTTGTATCTACGCTGTCGACGTCGTTGACAATATGTTGAATATTCCTATTTTCATGGAGTTGTAAACGCTGGATATATTTTTTGGCATTTTTGTGATTTCTTCGTTGACGGTTTTCATCTTTAGATCTCTATGTATATTATCATTTCTAAAAAACCAAGGCGCATTGACCATGCATCGTAGTAATTTGTTCTAGAATGTTTGTATACTCTTAACGTTAGTTTTCTTTGTGCATCCCCAGAGCTGGATGATATATGTCTACACAGGCTTAAATATATGGCACAGTATATGTGCTTACTATTCCTTCCAATGAGTATATGCTCACTATTCCTTCTAATGAGCCAATTCATTATTCTGAACTTTATATCCAGTTTTTGCCCTTTTTTCTTGACATGCTCTTCCCATTTTAAGTTGGCGTCGAGCGTCATACCCAGGTATTTTGCCGTGTTCGCATGTGATATATCCTGCCTATTTATGTAAAATTGCGAGGTGATCTACTTTTAGATAGGTGAAGATTGTGTGAACTGATTTTAGCTCATTCAATTTTATTCTCCATTTTTTTTGTCCAATGGACAATCTTATTTACAGTGTGCTGTAATTTGCTGATTGTCCCTACGATTGTACTTCCAACCGCCAAAATTTCTGTATCATCCGCAAAGGTTGCAATATATGTTTCTCTAGCAAAAGGTATGGCATTCGTATAAAGCAAATACTATAATGGTCCCAGCACGCTCTCTTGTGGTACTTCTGCTTCAATTCTCTTGTGTGATGAGAACTCTCCTTCATATTTTTGAAATATCTCCCTTCATTGTAGGATTTTAATATCTCATAGAACTGCTTAGGGAGTTCACTCGATCAAAGGCCTGGGCAACATCAAGGAACACTCCAGAACATACATTTTCGTTTTCAAGCGTTTTCTTAATCACGTTAGTGACTCTGTGTACCTGCTCTATAGTGGAGTATTTTTCTCTGAAACCAAATTTGTGAGATGGGAACAAGTGTTTTTCTTCAATCAAAAATTTCATCCTTTTAAGGAGTAATTTTTCAAACAGCTTGGACAATTATGGTAATACAGATAGAGGTCTGTAAGACGTTTTCTCATTAGGTGGCTTATTAGACTTGGGTATCGTAATAATTTCTACTCTTTCCCACTGCTGAGGAACATATATCATTCTAAATGCGTAGCAACTTTTTAATAACTTTTCCGGTAATAAGATCCTGTAATAAATTTCTTCCAGATGTTCAGCAAAAAGATCAGCTTTATCTTTGGGGCTTTTGGCTCAAGTACCATCTACTTTTTTGATTGGTGGCATCAGCGCTTTTGTTGTTTTAGTCCTTTTGTAGCGCTTTTCATAAAGTATACTCACTTTTTTTGTGGCCAGACAGACTTATTAAATATTTGTTGATGCTTACCGCTTTGGTTTCTTGTATTAACTTCTGCAGTTTGTTTTTGAGCTGATTGAAAATAGTTTTGATCTTTGGTGCTCGATTTCTATGCCAGATTTTGGGAGCTTTTCGCATTTCTTTGACCAGGTTTCTTATTTCCTGTGTATATGTTTTATTATTATACCGCAGCAAACCGCAATATATTGCAGCAACCCGCAGCTTGTAATTACTTAATTGCACGCTAAGTGGTACAATTTGCATTGCCTCTATTTCGAGTGGATATCTTCAAAGTGTTTGATGTTTTCTCTAATGAAGATAGTTGCTCCAACCCTATCTCTTTCTGCTGGATGTATAGAGTGGTGTTTTGGCTAATTCACATCCTTTATAGCTAGCAGGGTGTGTTCCCTGGCAGTTAGTACATTTTGCTAGAGTGTTCCTATCTATCACCCAGTTTTTTGTATCATGCTTTCCCGCACATTTTACACATCTGGTTTCACGATTGCAGTATTTTTGCATGTGGTTGTATGGCTGTCACTTTTTGCATTGTGCAACCATTCCCAAGATGTTCCTAATGTTAAATATGTCAATTTTCTCTGAGTTTGCAAAGGTCAGAGTGAATAGTGGTAACTTTATTTTGTTAACAGTACTCTTTCAGTTTTAAACATATTAACAGCATCTAAGGCCATTAAATGTTTCATTTTGAGGTCTTTATTTCATCTGGCATGCATGTTTGTTGTAGACCCCTAGCAACTACTCTAATGGGTCTGAAATTTTTGTATTCATATGTATACCATTGGATCCCTTTATCAATCAGTGCAGTTGAAAGTTTTCTATAACCGTCTAGATCAGGCATATTTACCCTCTAGACGTTGTTGCTTAGCGAAACAAGCTTATACTCTTTTCCTGTCACTTCTTTCATTAACGCTTGGATAACGCTAAACTTATCGACATGTGTGATATTGATTGCTGGTGGTGGTTTTCCTGTCTTGGTCTTACTGATATTAGATAATTGGTTTACCTTTGCTCCCGATGTGTTCTCACTGGTGCTGTTTTCTGGAGACGACTCAGCTGTCCTTGTACTGGAAGAATTACCTTCTTGTGTGTTTTGCTTTTTTAAAGCCCTTTTTGATTTTCTCATTATCCAATTGGTTGGATATTTCAAAATTGTGAAACGTTTCGAAAAATTCAAAATATTAGATAGATTTCAGTTCACATTTTTAATCGAACTGTGCATAACATTTATGAAATTCAAAGCTTTACTTTGCAGCGTAACCTTTCAAAACTGTGAAATATCTCGGAAAATTTAAAAGTTTCCAAAATTCGCAAAATTCTCTTAAAAGCTCTTAAAAGTATTATTCTAGATAGCCCGACGAAGACAAGTCGTCTTCTACCCCGAGAAGCCATCGTCGCCGACAGTTACCTCTGCGCCTGCCAAATAGCGGCTCTCCTCTCACTGAACCATACGTTTAGGATCGGCACACAGAACGTGACCAAGCCAGAGTATTCGCTAATCTTTTATTTCTTTCATGAACGAAATTAGGAATTTTTATTAAATTAAATATAATTGGGTATATTTCATGAGATTAAAGAGTATCGGAGACAGAGTATCTCCTTGCCGAATACCATCATTTACACAACTGTACTGTTACTGTCATTTTACACAACCGCTGATATTTGTTAGGTATCCCGAGACATCACAAAGCAAACTATAAACTATTTCAATGGATTGAGTCATAGGCTCGTAATATTTAGAATGAATTATCTTAACAAAAAAAATTGATCAGTGACTGACTTATTCGAACGAAATGCTCCTTGGTAGTCACCTACAATTTTTTTGGTTTCTGCATGACCAGTGTGAATACTTCGTAGGATGGGTGCACATCCTTCCAATCTATATTTGACAACTTAAAATAAAACATTTTTTTTAATAAAAGCTTTAAAAAAATAATTCTTACGTAAAAATAATGAATCTACTTCTAAAATACTAGAAATCTACATTTATATATATTACACATAATCTTTATATAAAATATAATCTGCTATATTGCAAAATTCGGTACTGAAAAACTATACCTCCCCAAAAAGCACAACCATGTATTTTACAAACACATCATACATTATCTTTCCTATACATTTGTTATCTTTACCATCTACGAGTATTTTTGTTGTACAAGTAAGATGGTTTCGTTAAAACGAAAAACCTAATAACGATGACTTATGAAGTTCCATTAGTCATCTCTTATGTTAAAATTGGATTTGATTTCAGCAATCTCGCAAAAATTATGTTTGCGGTTATTTGTTTGGTATACCGTCCCTCTATATATAAATGACCGTAATAAATTATTTTTATGTATAGTGACCATTTCCATTTGGTGTTGGTAGTTAACTCGCAGCTATTCACCCTCCAATTTAAATATTTAAACGAAAATTTTAAATTTACAGTTTTTGAATTGGTATATATATATACTCGTATTTAGGAGGTGATATTTTCAACCCAAAACACATCATTTCGTATGCAATGCATGTGATCAAACATTTTCTGTTTAACATCTAAACGTTAAAAAAATGTATATAAGTTTTCCACTTTGCGTTGCAAAAAAAAAGTACAAAATAATAATCAAACAATAAAAAGTTTACTAAAAAGCAATAAAAATGTATGAGAGCTTTCGTTTCGTTTAGTTGTATATACATACATTACTTTCAAGTACCTTTGAAGTCGACGTTAAAAAAAACGCGTGAATATTTTAAAGAGCAGAGAGAGAGAGAGAGAATGATTTTGTATAATTCGAAATGATAAAATATTTTTCTCACCGTTGTGGTTGTTGTTGTTGTCATACTTAAAGCCAATTTAAACTTTTTTTATATTCCCTGTTGGAAAGTTAAATTGAAGTAAATTGCAAATAAAAAGCTCTTCAATGTATTTAAAATGATAATAATGAGAAGAAGACAGATAGATTAGTTTTTTGTATACTTAAGCTTGGTGCAATCATAAAAAATACTGCGATCATAAGATCCGTTTGACTATCGCGAAACAGCTATTATGACTATGATATGACTATTATTATGACTTTTTTGGTAAAAGAGAGAACCTTTAAAAGACTTTACAAAAAACTATCATAAACTTGCAAAAGGGACCGACGTAATCCTAACCTTCCAATTTTCTTGTCATTTAAGGTACACGATCTAATTCGTGGCCGTTCGAAATGCATAAACCACTTTTAAGGCGCTTAACTTGTAAAACGGTGCCTCATGCTGCTGATATGTGCATCTCTCCATAACATTCATAAAAATGGGAGCTAGCACCGACCATTGTGATACTTATCCGGTTATATTTTAGTCTTTTGTGACCCAATTGCTCTCGTGCTTTAAAGTTTAATTCTAGAAAAATCAACCACCAGGTATATTTAAAGACCTCTACACTTAACACCGCTTTTAATATGCACTCCCATCTAGCCGAGATAAGAAATTTTTAACATTCAATGTAACTGGCGCACAATACTTTTTGGATACTATCCATTATCTGACTCCTGCAATTTGCTAGTTGCATGTTTTATGGACTTTTCTTAGTGATTTTGCCACCAGTCCCCTTTATTTTAATATCATCCTGGAATTATAATTCCATCGCATATAATTCTTTCTAATATTTTACCAGCCGTATCCAGGAAACAGATTGGGCGGTATATGATGATAGATTTTCTAATGCTTTCGTTCATTTTGGCTGAAATACCAGCCGTTGGACTTTCCACTGCATGGGAATAATTCTTACCATAGGAAAGTATACAAACTAACAAATCGCGCAAGAAAAAAATGAATTTAAATCTGTACCGAAATCCTTGTTACTCCCACTTTGCTTCATGCTCTTAGAACCTCCTCCATTGACACTGGTGGAATTACTTCTTCCTGGTTCCTAAATACGATGATTTTTACATATCCAACTGTTTTGGAAATAATGTAGAGATAATAGTTTTCAATAATTCTGGACATGACGGGCATGCATTGTATCACCATGTTATAACCATTCTACACGACTTGCACTACAATCCCGGTCTACCTTTTCACACTGTTTGCTGATGTGTAAAAACATCACTGTTTGCTTGCTTTGGAGGAATACTTAAATACTGATCGGAGGGCACAATTTTCCTGCCATAACTTTGTTTCGGGCTTTGCACTTTGATTTAAGTACCTAGCATCAAGGCATTTTTATGCCTCCTCAGCTGGGCCTTTTTCTTGGCCCACTAGTACAGCGCAACTTTTCAATTATGTATGGATTTATGTTACATTGCTCCATCACAAGCTCTTGTAAAATACTCCGTCATTTGAGACACCTGTTTTTCTGCAGTTCCTGACCAAACTACTTCAATGAAAAATTTTACATCTTGCAAAACCAGATTCAACACCTTCAGCATTTTATTGAAAACTTAACTTAGACAGACTCAGGTAACTGTGCAAATGTAGAAATCTGCTGCCCAAGTCTGACTATCAAACGTCAATTATTGTTTACATACAATAACAACTTCTGCGCCCGAATCTCGTAATGTTTGCTGAAAGAAGTGTAACGCAGCTTCACAGAAATGAAAATTTGGTTCTCTGTTCCATTTGCAGCCCCTTCTAGTATATTGGACACTTTAAACTACTAGCAACTTGTCTTTTTACTTCAAAGTCTTTATTTGTAGCAGACCTTTGCAATATAACCTTATTCTCCGCATTTTTTCACTTAGACTTATTCTTTATAATCCTACATTGTTGAGCTCATATTAGGGGCATGTGAAAAATGTTAACTGCCCTTTTATTTCCCAAATTCGGCAACGAATCCAACCAACCCTTATTTTCTCTTTGGGTATGGCATTCTCTGCTATTTTATTTGGAAGGACATACTAACCATAAACTTTTGGCATTTTTATAGAGGCAATACGTTTAGTTTCTCGGAGACTTGAAGCATTTAATTTAAAATGTTATTCGATTTAGTATTTTCTAGTACATCACCAATGGCAACTATCAGATCATAAGAAGTCTATTACGTGTAAACATTATTTCAATGCTCCAATGACCTTTTCCAGACTAACTATTAAGTATGCAAGTAAACTATTAAACCATGACGAGGTTTATTTCAGCGAATGAAATGACCAAATGGGGTAATTTTGTCATATTTAAGCTTTTCAAAATTATTAAAAGAGTTCAGAACGATACAGGTAGTGCCACCTATGATATGTCAGTGAAATATATAGTATGATTATCTATATGTATTTATACTATAACTTTAGTAAGGTTAAAACCAAAATTGATAGAATATAAATATTTTGAAGGTACATTCTTAGGTCAGACAAACCCATTTCTCTATCTGTTTCTAAATAGACGACAATTAATTATCTTATCTGTAACAGTAGTATCCAAATTTTTAAAGTAAATTTAATTATTGTTTTGGAATACCCATTATTTACCCAAACCCAATTATAAAAAGATAGACAGACATAAAAACTTATATTCATATATCCACTTAGAACAAATTTTTTTTATTATTATACTTTAGCAAAACTAAAGTTTTACCTATTCTGCAAACCCAGCAAGTATTTTGGTAAACAAAAAAAAATTTCCATTTTTTTTTTTATTTTAAAATAAAACTTATCATTTTAATATTCCAACTATGATTTATGTAAAAAAAAAAAATTAAAACTTGATTTAAAATTTTAAAAACTATTTATGTTTGCATTTTTAGATGAGTTTCGAAGCAAAGTTGCTTGTGAAAATGATGTTGTTCAACTGCAATGTAATCCATATTCGAGAATCGCCATTTATAGTGCAAGCTATGGTCGTACAGAGTACGAAAGTTTGCAGTGTACACAACCACAAGGTGTCAGAGAAGAAAGTAAGTTTACACTTTAACGTTATACAATCAGGTAAATAGTTTAACCGATTTTAATTTTTTTTTTCTACAGCTTGCCTGGTATCATATGCAACCGAAACTGTGATGCAAATATGTCATGGACGTCGAAAATGTAGTTTGTCCGCCGACAGTAGTACATTTGGGAATCCGTGTCGACCTGATTCAAGAATGTATCTGAAAGTTGTGTACACATGTGGTAAGTTAAAATGTTTAAAATTAAAATGTGAATGTGCAAAATCAACTTCGGATCGTTTATTCGTGTATTTTTAATGAAATTCACCAAAATTGACTAGTTTTTCTTTTAATGTGCTTGATTAGATCTAAGAAAATCGTTAATGGTCAATATATCATTTCCAGTGGTTTTGGTGACTATTTGGTATCCATTTTGGTCTCGTATATACTTTTCACCTCTTTTTGATCTGCAAAATAACAATTTAATAACAATTTCTTTTTGATCTGCAAAATAACAACAGGCTACCTTCTGAGGCATCAAACAAGTATTTTAGATAGTATAGCATCCTTCTTTAAAGACATTGCAATGTCACTCGTCAGTAACTATACCAGCTTTATAGTTTTTAGGCTGTGTATGATATGAAACTGATACGGGTGTTAAAAACACTTCAATGCATCTTTCTAGAAGAGAGGATTTAAGGCGATGCTTCTTAGAATTTCACAACTGTTATAGC
Source organism: Tipula confusa (assembly GCA_963556175.1). NCBI lineage: Eukaryota > Metazoa > Arthropoda > Insecta > Diptera > Tipulidae > Tipula > Tipula confusa. Next base: position 219,132,580 of record OY744476.1, read on the forward strand.
AGCTTTGGTCTGGTATTGTTTTAATCTGGTATTTGTTTGAATTATTATAGAATGGTTTAAGGTACTGTGGAAATAGCCAAATTTTGGAAAAATGTGGATTTCCAAATTGAAAACATTTTACTCTGGCCAGTTCTTATTTTTCTTGATGGTAAATGTCATTGCCATCTTTGCAGGTATTAGCTCAGATCACTTGATATTTTTGTAAACAAATGGCCACCTGACTGTATAAGACAAACCCTGGGCTTTAGTTTTTACTATACCGGACATACACGGGATTCACCGAGTTCCATTAAAAAAAGATGCTTAAACTTCTCCAATAATTCATAGCACGTTAATGTCAACTTTCACTCGACAGACAAATCGGGTCGGTTTTTGCATAAGAATTCCGTAAAACCCAAATCAAATGTAATGGTGGGACATCAAATTTGCACTGGGATTTGCTAACCGGAACTGAATCGATAATTATTTTCTTTAGGTTTTTCTTTACTTTACGACGGTTAGCGAGAATGAGACGAACCGACATTAGAATATTAATCTCAAATGATTTAAAAGAGAAAACCTAATTGATGTAAACAAAATGTCACAAATAGTTCAACAAGTGCACTCGACCAAATTGAAGCCGATGGCACCACCTGATTTGGATTTTACAAATTAAAACTTGAACCTATAGCTAAACAAAATAATAGGGACGGAGAAAGTTCGATTGGGGCATTTTTGGTGGCACTTGAGAGGAAATACTGGAAACTTCTTAAACAGTTCAAGAAAACGGTTATGAAAAGATGGACTATGGACCAACTAAATCGTAAATATCGAAATGACCAAAATCAAAGTGAAATTCAAGTAAAAAAAAACTATGCAGGGGTTTGCTTCATCCTTCAAGTTTCCAAAATGACCTCCAATTTTATGAAAATAATAAAAATGTATCTATATTTATTGCTGGCATCATAGGAGGAAGTTGTTATGGTGTCACAACTATAAGGCTTCAATGGTTAAAATCTTTGTTTGTTATTTGGCATTTGGACTTTATAAGCCAATTAACGTTAGATTTCCAGCACATATTGGGGGCCAACAATGTGATGAACCATAATATAAATACACATAGTACTACCATCATAAGAAAAAAACCGTATACTCATTGATGTTCCAGATGTCGAGACGATAGAATATCGTCAACATTTAGTATAAATATATGACATTTAGGCGAATATTCATATAAAAATATTTTGATTATTTGAAAACGATACCAATAGCAGCATCTAGCACGTCAATGGGCCAACATACCATGGCAGTACTATGTATAATTATATTATGGATGGACTGATGCATTTTCTCGTATTGAGTGAATCGACGTTTCTGAATCCATTGATTCAGGTGAAATAAAATGCTACTTTGACATTTTAACTAGAAATGCAACGCCTATCGAGGACTCAAACCAATATTTAACGAACGACTAGCAAGCATAACAAAATTAACTCCTAAATTGTACACACACTACGATAATATATTATATAACCGCGTTACTGCCAACTGTGAATCAAAATACACGCATAAACCGAACATATCTATAAGCAAGTAAAGTTTCCTGCGGCCAATTGAAGATTTGGCAGATTTCCAATTTTAAAAACCTTCCAACATAGATACATTTCTGAGTGCATTTCTGCCATCATATCTTTCGAAATCGTAAATAGGACAAAGCGAGTAATCGATTGATTTCCAATACTTCAAACATCGAAAGTTGGCTGGTTAATCATAAGAAGCCTAACAAATTTGTCTTCCGATATTATCAATATATACACAACCACTGATCTGCTTATACATTAAAGCCAGGATGACTTCAAAAGTCAAGGTAGTTCTGGGAAGTGAAATAAGCAGTAGCTGAAACTGTATCGGTGAACAGCAGTGAAATTTTTTACGAGCAAACTACTAGAAATGCAAGTTGCCTATTTATTGTAGAAGTCACATTAAAGGATTTCCAGAACAAAAAGAGTGCTACTAGATTCAGGTTCACAGACATCTTTGGTCAATGAATTATGTGCAGAACGCCTAGTATTGAACCGAAGCCATACAAGCATAACTGTTTACACCTTAGAATCTTCGTCATATATTGGTGAGATTTTCGGAAGTTCGGTTGAAACAGCAAAATAACGATTATTCTCTTTAGAAAGGAAGGTCATTCATTAAAATACTCGTATATCTAATACTTGTACACATAACTTATCTAACTTCAGATCTAATAACGATAAAAGATATTATTTCCCTTAAAATGCAGTGATCATAACCCAAGTAGTAGAACCACTAAACTAAGATTAGTTTTCGATCAGTAATGTAAAACCCGCAATAATTATCAAAATTTTGGAAATATCCAATTGACGACGCGGTTAATATAGAGGACATGCCAACAGACCTTCCTAAATATACTAACTTTAAATTAATACTACTTTAAAACGGTTGTAAGAAACTAATTAAAAACCTTTGGAGCTGCGTGTGCTGTGTACTTAGCTGTGAGAGCTTATAAAACGCTGGATATGAAATGGAGTGCAGAATCTGATAGATTGTCGGTTAAATTGCAATTACTGTACTTTTTAAAATTAAAGTATCCATCAAGCACTAGCAGAGCTCACAAACATTAACTACCATCAGAACTATGGAGTGCTGTGCTAATATGCAAACTATTTATATTCTTTGTCAAATCTCTTACATAATTTGATGGTTAAGCCGTTCTTTCCAAAAAAGATTACATGATAATACTGCTTGGCTCTTCGAATTTCTTCGTAAATGAAAGACGTTTGTGGGTAATAGAAGAGCCGCAATTCTTGATACTGTTTCAAGAAATAGCCGGCATAGTGTTGACTCAAAGAACTACCCAGTTAATGTCTAGGGAAGTCAAAAAATCAACAATGAAACCGCCAAATGCAGAGAGTGGAGCATTCAAAGAAAGAGCCAAATATTTCCATTTACTTACTTAGGCCGTTGGTTTTTTTATATCATATAGGCTATGGCAGTTGAAGAACGTTGCGAAATATTTAAAACTCAAGTTATTGTTGTGTAGTCGAAACGATGCGAATTTTGATAAGAAATGTGAGTCGTGAAAGAGTGCCAAACGGAACCGCTGTGAACAAAATTGATTACAAAATTCATGAGAAAGGCTTGCTATTGAATCACAGAAGTAGACGCCGAGCTAGGACAATGCGCATGTTTGAAAATACTGCGGCTATAGTCCAAAGTGTAGAATATCAAATTCAACTCAACAACAATCGCAGCAACTGGCCATTAGTCGCACCAGCCTGAGGAGAATATTGAACAAAGACCTCTGATTGCCTATACAAGATTCATATGACCATCCGTTTCGATATCAGTTCTCTGTGTGGGCCATAAAACAGCTTGAAAATGTCGTCGATTTTAGTCGAAAAATCAAATTTTTAGACGAAGCGTATTTTCATATTGGGAGCTATTTAAACAATGAAAACAAGAGGGTTTTGAATTTGCAAGTCTTACGTAATGGAAAGAAGCCAATGTATCCATCAAGAGCCACAGTTTGGGAAAATTGGCCCATTTTCTTCGAAATGTTGCTCGTCCATTTCAGAGGCATGCTCACCAATTTTTTATGTCCTGAAATCGATGCTATAAATGTGGATGACCTTTGGTTTCAACAAAATGGCGCCGCAGGGCAATGTTGCCCTGCGCAGAGCTGAGATTTCACGCCGTTAGACGTTTTTCTATAGGTTTTTGTTCAAAACAGATATTATGCGGATAATTTAGACACGTCCAGGTAGAGACAAATCCAGCCTTAAAACTCAACATTGCGAGCATTACAGTCATCGTAATCATCGAAAAAGTTCAAAAACTAAACTTACAGGATGCCTTACTGTAAGGCCAGCAGAGAGAGCCACATGCACGAAATATTTTTTTTATTGTTAAATCGGAGACTTCAACCTTCACAATAAAATTTCCAAAAAGTATTACTGTGAACCAACTAACCATTTAACTTATTAACATGAACCATCATGTAATTTGAGGATTTCGGAATTTTACAGTTTTGGTATAAATATTACAGTTTCAATGAGCTAGCATTAATTTTTTGGATTTTGGGAATTCCGGTCTTCACCAAAGTTATTATATTTGGCCCACCAGGTGGTTAAATGATGATTCTAGGTGCATTAGACCGAGTGGATCTATTCTACGAAGATGTCTATATTTTGGCTGTCTTAGTAGTTTTTTAATTCATTGAGACGTGCTTCTAATTTTGAATGAAACTTCAAACTGTTATGCTTTTAAACCATTATAATCTCTAGGTCCGAGTGGATGATTTCATTTCGAATATAACAAGCAGAATTTTTAATGCAGCGTAGTATTTCTGATGCCCTATAATTGAATTTCATTTATCCAAATGGTCATTAGAATCGCTTGAGTAATCGGCATCTTCGGATGCTGAAAGTTCACTCAGTTTAATCGTAATTTCTTGGTCGATTTCTTCTGTCAAGGCTCGTTTTAGAGCTTTAACAGGTTCATTTAATTCATTTTAAGGTGATTGGTGGTACAAACATAGTCGGCGTACTTTCCGCTTTTCTGGAATAAACTGTTAAACGTTAAACTGTTAGGCTTATTGACTCTTTCAGAGTTAATAATTCCAGACATAGCATTTTTTGCTAATTTTCCATTAGTTGCGGTAAACTTTATGTTGCCACTTCAATATTTTCTGGTGTGGATAGTGGGCTGTCTATATAGTTAACAGTCATGTTCTACAACATTTATATATATATATATATATATATATATATATATATATATATATATATATATATATATATATATATATATATATATATATATATATATATATATATATATATATATGTATATATATATATATATATATATATATATATATATATATATATATATATATATATATATATATATATATATATATATACCATTTCAGTCAGTTCTTATGGTTTCGGTACTCAATGTTACTATATTTCGGAAATGATCAGATGATAGGTCATAGCAATCGTCTACTTGAGCATTGATGCAATCGATTTCTCTTCTAATACAGAAGCAAATACACACAGAAGTCTATTAGATCAGATGGTTTTTTTTTCTATATGGCCAGTATAAGTAAGTAGGGTTGGTGTTTAGAAGATAGGTAATCTAGATTTGCCTATGTTTTAGTCCTAAAGTGTGTTTCTGATATCAATATTTTGATAGTTGAGGAATGTTTATATATAAGCTTTGTGTTGTCATATCTGCAAGTGTGATAGAATTTTAATTTAATAACCAAAAACTTATATAGAGTATTAATAAATTTTATTGAAAATTTAGCCCATCCGGTTACAACCACGGTATATAGATACTTTCCAAGGTTTCTTCTCAACGACTTAAATTAATTAAAAAAAGTTACGACCAATAAAATTATGTGGCTAAATGTGTTACTGTTTATTGATTTTAATGGTATCTATGTCCTCATACACACCACAAGACAAATATAATGAGGTTTATACATTTTATCATCACAGCACATAGTAAGTTATATACTTTTTGACGAAAACATTATAATCGTTAAAACTTGCCAAAAAAAAAAAAAAAAAAAAAAATTTTCACTTAAAACCATCATGGATCAAAAAATGAAAATAATCAGTTGTCTGCTAATTATTAAACTTTTTCAACTAAAATATATTTATAAATTTTACGATGTCGTTATTTTTTTTTTATCTCGTTCCAGTGCCGCGTAAAGTGTTAAACGATCAATATAATACACCACCTGAGCCCGACGAACCGAATCAAATCGATGCTGATAAAATTGAAAAACAGCAACGAGAAAATCAAGTCGATGAAATTTATGATGAGGATCCATTTTATCGGGAATCCGAAGCAATACCACCAGCACCAAAGTTACAAGGCGATTTAACTAAAACACGGGCGGATGGTAGTGTCGAAACAACAGATGTCGTGGGTTCACAAGCACCACCATTTAAATCACTCGATGACGACAGTGGCAGTACACTTGAAGGTTTGAATTGTATATAGTTGTTTCAGATATTTATTCAATTTGCTTCACATATTACGGCATGGGTTAACTGTTAATATATAAATATGCATGTATTGGACTGACAGATTTTATTTCAGGTAATAGTTTTTATTGCCTATTATATACATAATTTTACCAAAATTTTAACAAACTTTTTTGATTATGTTGTGCTTTTTATTGTGCAATGGTTATTTTACTGGCACAATATATACAAACTGGGTCAAGCTTTAATGAAAATTAAAGTTTTCTAATTTAAAATTCGAATTGGATACGTCGTACGAACATGAATAGGCTAACTCACATCAATATTATATAGAGTTGGGTGTTCCATGGATGATGTTAGTGCTTCAAAATTGTATTATGAATTTTTATTGTATGTTATTATTGCTGTTATATTATTATTGTTATTATTATTTTGCATTAACTTATATACAAATAATGACGATAATGATGATGATGATACCATGAAGCAAATTTCACATTCGCATTTTATGAGGACGATAAAAACGTATACACTCTTGTTATATTGTTAAATTTTATATTTGGTAGAATTTTAAATCAACTAAAAATTAAATTGGAAATGACTTTTTTATTGAGATTTAATGGCATAATAATGTCAGTTCGCAATAGTTTCTATACTATAAATGTCGATTACTCAATAGTCTGCACTTTAACTTTTTTCATTATTCGTTATGTTTATAGTTCAGTGATTTTACATATTCAGTAGATACCATAGTCAATGACTTTTCGATTTAAATTACTTTTAGGAAAATTGAATTACGAAACAATTATACCTTTGCTCACGTACAAGAATACGTGATTGAGGAATGGTGGTTGAAAAACCGGTCGCAAGTATCTCAAGATTGCCTAATCAGTTAACATACCATCGCTATAGATCGAAGTACTCTCTCGGAGCCAATATAATAGGACCGATTATTAATTTATATTGGACTGCAAATACCTTCTCGAACGTAAAATCACTGTAAAACTATCAGGATGAATCGATTTGACCGCCTCGATGTTCAGTAACTCGAGATAGTAGCAATTGCAGTGTTAACTCCAGACAGTGTTAATTTTACTTTTGAAATCGTTGAATATCCCTTAAACAAACAAAGAAGTATACCTTCCCGGCGGACACCCTGTACTAACCGGCCAATCGCTAGTTTTAATATTAACCATAACCACTGAAATAAGCTTTTGATCGTTCAGCACTTCTTCTGACATTTCTGAACTTACCGCAATTTAAAAGATTATCAGTTAATGGCACGTGGCTTTATATTGATTACGAATTCGTATACGTGTTCTGTAGCCACTTTCCATTCTCACACAACCACAATGTGGTTTTCAGACTTTTCTTGATACTCTATTCATAACTGCAGCTTCTTGCAAGTTAGTTTAATCTTTGAGTCACTAAAAATGAGGCAGATGCTGTTCAGAAAGTTTTAGAGTTTGTAGGTTTGCGACTCATTTAAAGAGTCTTATCTCAAAAATATTTTTTAATTGCTCTCAGATTGGGCTCAATGATACCTCTAAGAATAGGTTTTATTGACTACATGAACGGTAGTAAACTTCATTTAAATCGCTCAATTATTTCATAGCTGCTAAGACCATATTGTATCCGTTTTTTACGTAAAATCGGCCGGTCGCTGTCCTTTTCATTTATCCAAATTTGCCAGATAATTTTCATTTTCAGTGAAGACACTCCTTTGGGTGTACGACCGGTCTCACTACTAACTGGTACTGGACATCTCCGGTATCGTCTTGACTAATATCAAACAATACACGTAATTGCACAGTAATATTGCTTTATACGCATTTATCATCGTATCTTCTGATACTTCCAGGTGGCCCAGAGCAAGGTATTTTTTGACAAATTTGCAATATCAACTTTTGTATAAATTTTTTCCCAAATAGTCGCCTAACCGCCACTAACAAGTTAAGACATTTCCATATGCCATTCTTCGATCTCAAGAATTATATCCCAATAAATGTTACTCCCAAGTAGAATATCTATTTTGTCTTAAACCTAGATCTGGACTCATTGAATCGATGGTTGATACGATGAAAAGTAAAAAATCAACTTGTATTTTTGTTTCCATATCATAAAAATCATCATTAAATATGGATCCGGTACATAAATATTGTCACATATTTTGATGCCCTAATACTATGTCTTTACCATCCTGTATATTATTATTCATTTATTCTCCTTTTTCAGGCGCGGTTGCTGAAAAATGCTTCCTTAACAAATGAAGTTTCAGATCTAGTATCAAGTAAACTTAGTCACCAGTGTGACGTAAAATTTCTTAAAAGGTCAAGAAAAAACAGCGCAGACCAAAAAAATGGATATCCATTTTACAAACGCCCCCTATAGGTGGATTAAAAGAAACATCACTGACTGCTTAATTCATCCTGAATCCACAACATTCAAATGCGTGTCAATACTTGTATGATGAAGTACCAGAATACTTTGTTTTTTGGGCAGGGTTGTTGCAGGGACTTGTTGCAGGGAGCAACAAGTTTTAATTACCTTAAAGTTCATCCCGAATTCAGTAAGTGGAGGCTTGCAATTTTGGTGACAGATGAAGATATTAAAACCTTACAATTCGGAAATCTTTCTTAGTGATGCCACATCACAAGCTTGATTTGAAAGTTGGGTCATTTATCATATTTCTAAAAAAATTAGATATGGTCTGTTTAATGAAACAAGATTAATTTTCAAACAACGTATGACCAATTCAGAAGTGTTGACGAGGTCTGAAACTGGCCAAACTGTCATGTTGTAAGGAATCAAGCTCATTACAAAATCAAACGATCTCCTTTTCCAATTTTTAAAAGACCATTTCCGGTGAAATTAGCTTTCTCAATGACAGTACTAATAAAGTTCATGGGCAAACCAAGAAATCTGACATATACCTTCCCCAATCAATATTAAGTCAGTGCTCAAGTCGTTTAATTGTCGTTTACTGTAAACAATTAAGAGTAGTTAGAGGACGATTAAGAAGCAAACTTGATCCAAAATCAAGTTGTTATTCCAAAAAGAACCTTTAAGCTTGATTTTAAAACTGGGCGCGGAAACAACTTGGATGCTCATTTGGATATTGAGATGTTACTAAATACTTTCAATTCGTTGCTATTTCAATATACGTTGACTATTTCAGGATTCCCAGGTGCCTCAAATACCATACATTTGGACACATAGTAAGGTCTTGCAATATTAAAGAGCAATTTTGGGCACTGTTCTGAGGACGAGCATCATTGTAAAAGGCTAAGTTGACCAATCATTGATCAGCAGATTTTGCAAGCAAACACGTATTGAACTTGATCATACAACTGGATATTGTATCAGTTTGATAAAATTTTAAAGAACGTCAAAAACCTTCCAATTATCATTACAAACTCCAATTAAACTATGGCGGGAAGCATTTGTAGCAAAAAGAAGCCAAAACACTTCAAAAAGTAACCAATTGACCATTAAAAGATGACTGAATGTCAGGCGTTAGTCATAACCTTAAAATATCCAAGCGTATGACAAAAGCGTACCACAAAAAAGTGCTCGGAAAAGCAACAGTTACAAGGATGTGCAATGTATATAAAAAGAAGGACTCTACCGCAAGACTGCAAAAAAATGCAGATATGTTTAACATGCCTTAACAAATACTTCAGCGATGTCACGAACACAAGCCAGTTAGATCATGAGAAATACCAACCTTGACAATGCAGAACCATAATTTTAGCATTCATAATTTTAGCACGGAAAAGCTTTACCTAGTGGCGCAGTGGATAGCGCGGCCTCGTTTGGAGCGGGAGGTACCAAGTTCGAATCTAAATAGGGGCAGGATGCAAGAAGGAGATTTCACACACGATTACGATCGGTGTTATTAATGAGCACAACTTTGACCCCCTATTGGTGTGCAGAACTCATGGGCCGATCCATCTTTCATGTTATTGTACAGGGTGACATAGAGCTATGCAATGTTGTAGGTGGTTTACTGTACTTGTGTGAATGGATATTCAATGAATATGTTTAAATGTAAAAAAATTATTGAAGTATTAGCCTTCAAGGGACTTAAAGTCCACTGGATGTTATTTTTTTATAAAAAAAGGACTAGAAAATTAAAATATTAAGCCTGACAACTATCCAAAATCTTTAAAAATGGCAAAGTAGTCATCATTATGAAGAAAGATGAACGACCGACCCAAAATTCTACAGGTCAATCTTTCAACTACCAGTTTTGAATAAATCACTAGAAAAATTATTGATTAAGGACGGTTGATAAGAGAAGTCCATAGAAATACGAGATATAATGAAACACAGTTAAGATTAACTGAAAAAAGGCCTACAGATGATGCTTTAGTGAAAATGATCAAAGCACCAATTAAAGCAAACTTCAAAATACTTTGATTAAAGGGTACCCACTAAAGTCCATATTACACCAACATATTTGGAACATTGAACTAGAGAAAATTAAACTAAGGTCTCTCAATACTGTAAAGTTAAGCGAAGGCCTAGTGGCTACAAATTACAATTCTAATATTTCCTTGTCCCGAATAGCCTAATATATTGATATATTATAGCCAGAGAGAATTGCTACTTTTAGTATAAGAAAAAAACAAAATGTGAGTTGGGGAAACGTGGCAACCAGACAAATAGAAGCAAACTTTATTAAATCACTTAAGCGGCAGACACCAAAAGTATACTTATTGTAATGTCACAAGGTATAGATGGAACAATTATAATAAAGTTTCTATTCCTTCACAACATTGAAGAAATTTTAAGAAAGCGGCTTGCCCTCAGTGCATTGCTTAATAAGTGATGACGGGACTTTGCAAAATACTTAGAGATTTTCGATTATATGGCAACAATTTTAGAGTTTCATGTCTTTATTTGACCAAATAATCGGATTTGCTTACAAACTATAATTGATAAGCACCCAACTGTAATTTTTCCTCATAACATATCATATTGGTTTCGAATAAATTAGTCACTAAAAAAACAAACGACAAAGAAAATAATTTTAGGATATTCTCTACTGAATTGATAGATAAACTATCCAATCTAATGATAATGATTATACCTAATCTAATATGTTAATCGGCATAACGACCCCGTTGACTACATTACATACTATGACAAAAACAAAACTTAATTGAAAAAATTTCCATCCTCATGCGGGCTTTTAAACCACCGATCCAAATTAACCGACTAGATAAATAAATAATTTTTGTATAACATTTTCTGTTTATCCTATCAATTTCAATATGTGAGCTTTTTAAATTTATTTTTTGTATCCATCGCTTTAGTTTTTATATTTATGAATATTTACCATATATGTTTTAATTTTTTTTTTGTTATGTGTGTCAGCTATACAAATTTATACATTTTTTTTTGTGAACGTTATAACATTTTTATTCTGCAATGTTGAACAATAAAATTAAAAATTTATTTTCACAATTTTTTATAATTTTTTTTTTTTCACGATACAACATTAAAGTGTGGGAATTTGTATTTAAAGTCGAAAACACTTTATGCATAGCGTACATTTGTAGCATAGTAAAAATCAACAAAATACAAAATCAAATCACGAACTTTACCAATAAAAAGTCATCAGATCATAAACTTTGGCAGAGTAAATTAGAATACTTAGCAAAGTGTATATATTATATAATCTGAACCACTTTACACAGTAACAAAAAAAAATACAACAACATCAATCGACATCACAAGCTCTTAATTTCCAGTTATTTTTTACTTAAGTTTTAATTGTAAATTTATGCAAATTTCATTTGCTTACTGATTTTCATTTCTTTTTTATTCATTTTCCATGAATGAAAATTCATCATCAGTTTTAACAAACGTAGCAATGTTTATGAAATGAAAAGATTTTATAGGAAAATGTAAATTAATATTTTAATGAGTTTAAATGGGGTAGTGTATCGGATGGGGGTTTTCGACATGGTGGTGATTTTCACTGTGATATATTTATCATATTCCAATAGGAAAATGTTATGTATAATATACAAAAGCCGAAAAACCTTAAACCGTAAACTTTAAACCTTAAACCTTAAACCTTAAACCTTAAACCTTAACCCTTAAACCTTAAACCTTAAACCTTAAACCTTAAACCTTAAACCTTAAACCTTAAACCATAAACCTTAAACCTTAAACCTTAAACCTTAAACCTTAAACCTTAAACCTTAAACCTTAAACCTTAAACCTTAAACCTTAAACCTTAAACCTTAAACCTTAAACCTTAAACCTTAAACCTTAAACCTTAAACCTTAAACCTTAAACCTTAAACCTTAAACCTTAAACCTTAAACCTTAAACCTTAAACCTTAAACCTTAAACCTTAAACCTTAAACCTTAAACCTTAAACCTTAAACCTTAAACCTTAAACCTTAAACCTTAAACCTTAAACCTTAAACCTTAAACCTTAAACCTTAAACCTTAAACCTTAAACCTTAAACCTTAAACCTTAAACCTTAAACCTTAAACCTTAAACCTTAAACCTTAAACCTTAAACCTTAAACCTTAAACCTTAAACCTTAAACCTTAAACCTTAAACCTTAAACCTTAAACCTTAAACCTTAAACCTTAAACCTTAAACCTTAAACCTTAAACCTTAAACCTTAAACCTTAAACCTTAAACCTTAAACCTTAAACCTTAAACCTTAAACCTTAAACCTTAAACCTTAAACCTTAAACCTTAAACCTTAAACCTTAAACCTTAAACCTTAAACCTTAAACCTTAAACCTTAAACCTTAAACCTTAAACCTTAAACCTTAAACCTTAAACCTTAAACCTTAAACCTTAAACCTTAAACCTTAAACCTTAAACCTTAAACCTTAAACCTTAAACCTTAAACCTTAAACCTTAAACCTTAAACCTTAAACCTTAAACCTTAAACCTTAAACCTTAAACCTTAAACCTTAAACCTTAAACCTTAAACCTTAAACCTTAAACCTTAAACCTTAAACCTTAAACCTTAAACCTTAAACCTTAAACCTTAAACCTTAAACCTTAAACCTTAAACCTTAAACCTTAAACCTTAAACCTTAAACCTTAAACCTTAAACCTTAAACCTTAAACCTTAAACCTTAAACCTTAAACCTTAAACCTTAAACCTTAAACCTTAAACCTTAAACCTTAAACCTTAAACCTTAAACCTTAAACCTTAAACCTTAAACCTTAAACCTTAAACCTTAAACCTTAAACCTTAAACCTTAAACCTTAAACCTTAAACCTTAAACCTTAAACCTTAAACCTTAAACCTTAAACCTTAAACCTTAAACCTTAAACCTTAAACCTTAAACCTTAAACCTTAAACCTTAAACCTTAAACCTTAAACCTTAAACCTTAAACCTTAAACCTTAAACCTTAAACCTTAAACCTTAAACCTTAAACCTTAAACCTTAAACCTTAAACCTTAAACCTTAAACCTTAAACCTTAAACCTTAAACCTTAAACCTTAAACCTTAAACCTTAAACCTTAAACCTTAAACCTTAAACCTTAAACCTTAAACCTTAAACCTTAAACCTTAAACCTTAAACCTTAAACCTTAAACCTTAAACCTTAAACCTTAAACCTTAAACCTTAAACCTTAAACCTTAAACCTTAAACCTTAAACCTTAAACCTTAAACCTTAAACCTTAAACCTTAAACCTTAAACCTTAAACCTTAAACCTTAAACCTTAAACCTTAAACCTTAAACCTTAAACCTTAAACCTTAAACCTTAAACCTTAAACCTTAAACCTTAAACCTTAAACCTTAAACCTTAAACCTTAAACCTTAAACCTTAAACCTTAAACCTTAAACCTTAAACCTTAAACCTTAAACCTTAAACCTTAAACCTTAAACCTTAAACCTTAAACCTTAAACTTAAACCTTAAACCTTAAACCTTAAACCTTAAACCTTAAACCTTAAACCTTAAACCTTAAACCTTAAACCTTAAACCTTAAACCTTAAACCTTAAACCTTAAACCTTAAACCTTAAACCTTAAACCTTAAACCTTAAACCTTAAACCTTAAACCTTAAACCTTAAACCTTAAACCTTAAACCTTAAACCTTAAACCTTAAACCTTAAACCTTAAACCTTAAACCTTAAACCTTAAACCTTAAACCTTAAACCTTAAACCTTAAACCTTAAACCTTACACCTTAAACCTTAAACCTTAAACCTTAAACCTTAAACCTTAAACCTTAAACCTTAAACCTTAAACCTTAAACCTTAAACCTTAAACCTTAAACCTTAAACCTTAAACCTTAAACCTTAAACCTTAAACCTTAAACCTTAAACCTTAAACCTTAAACCTTAAACCTTAAACCTTAAACCTTAAACCTTAAACCTTAAACCTTAAACCTTAAACCTTAAACCTTAAACCTTAAACCTTAAACCTTAAACCTTGAACCTTGAACCTATAACTTTTGCTGAACGTGGAAGGTTGTAGGGTGAAGGTTGAAGGTTGAAGGTTGAAGGTTGAAGGTTGAAGGTTGAAGGTTGAAGGTTGAAGGTTGAAGGTTGAAGGTTGAAGGTTGAAGGTTGAAGGTTGAAGGTTGAAGATTGAAGGTTGAAGGTTGAAGGTTGAAGGTTGAAGGTTGAAGGTTGAAGGTTGAAGGTTGAAGGTTGAAGGTTGAAGGTTGAAGGTTGAAGGTTGAAGGTTGAAGGTTGAAGGTTGAAGGTTGTAGGTTGAAGGTTGAAGGTTGTAGGTTGAAGGTTGAAGGTTGAAGGTTGAAGGTTGAAGGTTGAAGGTTGAAGGTTGAAGGTTGAAGGTTGAAGGTTGAAGGTTGAAGGTTGAAGGTTGAAGGTTGAAGGTTGAAGGTTGAAGGTTGAAGGTTGAAGGTTGAAGGTTGAAGGTTGAAGGTTGAAGGTTGAAGGTTGAAGGTTGAAGGTTGAAGGTTGAAGGTTTAAGGTTTAAAGTTCAAGGTTCAAGGTTCAAGGTTGAAGATTGAAGGTTGAAGGTTGAATTGAATGTTCAAGTTTGAAGTCTGAAGTTTTAAGATGAAAGGTTAAAACTTGATGGTAGTTGTAGGTATACAGTTGATGAAACTGGTTCAGCTCTGGTAGTTGACAGTTTTAATTAAAGCAAGAGACAGATAATATTTTAACTAGTGTTCCTTACCAACCTTGTCCTAAGGACAGGTTTTTAAATTGTTCAAACAACTATAAAACCGATAAAACTACCTCTTAAGAATAACCATATAAACTTATGACCGGACGATAAATTTCCAATTTTACTACCAAACCAAAACAAAATTACAATTTTCCAAGTACAAAATCGAATTTTCATCAATTTAAAAAATATTCGATAAATATCCAATGAAATTCAATTACATTCCATAAAAATATTTATATTAGAACTTTTTTTTTTCTAAACTTTTCTAAAAAATAAAATGTATCATATAATATGGAAACAATTTCATTTCATTGCATTTCCATATACGATTTCCCGGAGAGTATATTAGAAGGATAAACAAGACGAAAATAAAATAATATTTTTATAATTTCCTTATTATTTTCCCGGGAATATAAATAAAATTCAAATTACCATATACATAATAAATTGTTGGTATCATATTTTAAAAAAAAATCATTTGGTCGTTATCTGTCGTCGGATAATTTATGTATAGATGCCATTCTCGAGACTGAGTGTTTCAAAAATTCAAAAACAAAGGGCAACTAAATAATTTCGATAAAAAAGTTGTTGGCCCCAGTTTGTATCAATTTAATAAATTGTAATTTTTAGTATTTATCGTTGTTGTCTGCCGTCTATGTAATTGTGACGCAAACATTTCAGGTCATCGTATTTAAAATAATTCGACTTATTTTTATCTGTAAAATACTTGACAGGCGATATATTGGTCTATAAAATATATAATGTACATTTTATTTTATTGCCATATCTTGATATGTTAGATTTCGGTGGCCCATAACACTTGCCATCCACAATATGTGTTTCCGATATTTCTGTGTATTCACCATCTGATTTTGTATGGTGATCGTAAAACCTTCAGTGCTAGGGATAGTTTTCCAAAAATTAGCCATTTGTTCGACGTATTTATGTCAACACTTCGTAGGCTAAGCCCTTGATTAAATCTTCTATATGGAGTAAATGATTAATGGTTGATTCTGTAACTTGCTTGTTAGGGTGTACTTGTATAAACAGTGGATGTAATTGTTACCTGTACTTCAAGATTCGTTAATTTAAGTTCAGTAAGTTCTCTTAATAAATTTGTTAATTTATCATGTTCATGTGATTCGATCTCGGATTTGACGCATTCAAGTAGTCTCAAATTACTCAATCCAATGAGTAATGCCACTTGCTGTATTAGCATTATCATACCACTGTATTTTATGTTCTGGCAAGTCAGTCTGTATTTTGTCAAAGACTATATCCAATGCTTTACTTCGTGTCATTGGCCAAATAATTTTAATGCGCTGAGGGTGCGAAACTTGAAGTAACTAGAGCTTTTATTCGCCGGCATTTTTCATTTAACAAAAATGCACCGTTATCGTCAAACATATAGTCGTTGAGGGAGTTATTATTATTATAGCAATTTCGAAACATATTTCGAAATTGAGAATTCTACTTAACTTCCTTAAATCTATTCAGTGCCTTGATTTGATTTTGAACGATTTAAATTCTCTCGTCTAACGAAATTTTTACAGTGAAATTGATATAAATTGTCTAAGATTTTCTTGAGATTGTTCGATTTTTCTAGTTTTTCTACATTAATCATTCGAAAAAAGCTTGATTTTCATGAAAACGTAAAATTGTGTGTTAAATTACATTTGGGAATCGAATTTATTGAATTTATTGAATCGAAAAGCTTTATAAAAGTAAACGGCTACGTTTAATAATTTAAAAGTTTATTACAATTAGTAATCTATAATTTTAGAAATTCCTTCTAACCAAAAAACTTTATAAATTATAAAACTTTAAAAAAGGAACAAAAAGCTCATCCTATTTGGTGTTGATGAAAAAAATATTAAGTTTTTCGAACTTTTTCTCTAAAACTATTATTAGCTAAAATTTATAATTAAAAACATAAAAAAACATTTAAACTATGATTAAGCATCAGTACTGTCACATTAAGCTCCAATAAAAAGAATTTGAGCTTTTAATTTTTCAGTTTCATCGAATCATTGAAATTCCCAACTTTTAATCAAACTGTACATGTTTTGTCGGGTTATGGAAAGCATGAGTGTTTGACATACGTGCGTCGAGATGAGAAAGCGACTAATGCTTAATAGGAACAGTACCTTGTTTTAGACGATCAGTTAGTTCTACATTAATGATGTCATCTGGATTTGACTTAAGAAAGCAAAGTGCGCATAAACTTACTAGCGGGCATCTTAAAAGCTGTGGCATCTTTGAACCTTCGAATACATTAATAAACCTTGGAATGGAATAAACCTTGCATATTGAGAATAAAGATTGGTTAGAAGTGGGTTATGCCTTCCCAAAAGGCTTCCCCATATATAGCTTCTGTGAGAATATTTTAAATTGCTACCAGAGATAACCATACCAGTGGATCCAACAACCGACTTGCTTCTGAAAGTACTGTTCGTTTTGTGAAGTTCTTCTCGGCGGCGTAAAAGCCAATTGCGTGATACCTAAACATCAAGCAAAAAGTATAGTGCACTGACTGGAGTGAAAAGTTGGTCCAACTGCGAGACAATCGTGAATGAATACCACTGTAGTTGTTTTACAGATCCATTAAATACAACTCTAATTTTTGTTATAGTGCTGAAAGTTTGAAGTACTCCAGAGTGCAGCAGGCAAAACTGCTTGTCTTACGGGCAAAGCGGCGTGTAGTCAATACACCGTCTAGTTTGATATTTTATGGAACAGTGGTTTTTGCCAAAAGATTCTTTTGGTGAGAGCATCTTTTGATCAAAATCGACCCATTGTAACTTCCAAAAATGTCGAAGACTTCAATTAAAGTAAAAAAAATTGTCTATCTGATTATTTGATTAAAGGGATAATGAAATTAAAAGATGCTCTTTGTGTGGGCTAGATTCTAGCTAAATATGGTATCTTGAAGAATGGGTTCGTTAGGACTAGTTTTGGTCTGACCATTTTTAAGAAGACTGAAAAAGTGGCCCGCTCCCATCTATATGGCTTCTCTTATTGAATAAGGACCAGCTAGTTTAATTCCTGCGAACAGTTTTGGATTTAAATTTTGTTGCGGGACATTTAAGTGCCGTTAATTTATTATCTAAATTATGAGCCTAATTTTCTCAAAAGCTTAAAATATTAACATTATTTTGGTTTTGTTTTGATCATAAGTTTTCTGTACTTATGACAAATACTTTCAAGTTTAAATGAATGGAATTTGAGCTAAGCGTATTTAAGTTAGTTTCGAAAAGTCAAACTATTAAGTTCCATTTCCAATAATTCAACTTTTAGCCTAATTATATTTTAAAAATTGTATTATTGTTCAACATATTTCTAATCTAAAATTTTTATTTTATTAAAAACTTTTAAGAATCTGAAGAAGCTCAGCAATTTTTATTTTGATTGTTTTATTATATCTTGGTCCCCAGATTATTTTTGAAGCTTCAGTATTTCCATTCAAATTTGGTAAATTACTTTAAATTTTGAGTAAATATTGAAAGTATTAAACTAAAAATTGAAAGCTCGATCCAAAACCATTTTCATAGATTTATTTTAATTAAAAAATATCATGGTTTTGAAAATCGTTGCAAAGGAATACTTTTAAGTTTGAATGTTTAATAGTCTTAATAGATAACATTCTTTTAACTTTTTGGCCTAAAAATTGAGCTTTTAATTATCTTTAAAATCAAAACTTTCCTAAATTGTCTCGAAAGACACTTGAGAGAAAACTTTTAAAAGCTCAAATATATCTTATTTGAATTTTTCTAGACTTATACATTATTTTTGAACTATAGTTTAGCTTTTATACTTTAAGACTAAGCATTTTAGAAAATTTGTAAAGTTTTTAAACAATTTTAAAGAATTTTAAAGTTTTAAGCCTACTCGTTTAACTAAAACGAAACTAAACTGTACAATCATTCAATTCTGAAGCAATAAAAATAAAAAGGTCAAATTGCAATAAAAATCAAAAAGCTCAATTTTATTGAAAAATACCGTTAATATTTAAATTACAAAAATGTTGTTATTGAATAACTAATATCTACTCTACAAAAAAATATTGAAAAGCATATTAAAATGAAAGCTAAATTTACAAAAAGTTCAATGTTATGCTTATGCTTTTATTTCATTAAATATGTCAAAAACATTTCAAACTTATTTAATTATGTACTTAGAAACTAACAAATTACAAAAACTTTAAAAAATATTATGTTCTAGAGCTTAAAACATATTTACATAAAACATATTTACTGATCTAATTAAAGCTTTATTTTGACTGTATTTTTAAAACAGTTTTTTTAATTTAGAAGTAAAAATAAGTACCAATTTCGAAAAATTGGTATTTATAATCGATTAAAAAAGCGCATTAGTCGATTAGTCGAAAAAATAAATTTGTGGAATTTATGGATACAAAAATAAAATTTTATAATCGAATTTTTAATTTTAATTATAATGAGAAAGCTTAACTTAGCTTTAATATTATTTAAATTCTGTGTCATTTTTTGGTAAAAAGCATTCTTATTATGTCTCAACCTCATTTATTATTTTAACATTTTGTTCTTTTAAGAGACGGGCTTTTCGTCAACTTAAGCTAACTTAAACTGTTAAGTTAGTTAACTTAAAACGGTTGGTTTTTGTTGTCATTAGGCTTCAACAAAAATTGAATTGGAAAAAACATCAAAAAATATTTTGCTTCAAGTATTTTAAAATTACAAAAAGTTCGCTAATTGAAAAATAATCGATTTCAAAAACACTAAATTAAAAAGCTTTTGCATTTTAGTTTATTACTTATATGAAATGTATTATTTAATTTTAATTGAATTTTAATTTTATTTTAATTTTATTTTAAAATTTGTTAACCGTAATGATAGGGAAGACCTTTCATTAGTATTAAACTATTTAAGCTTTTCCTTTTAAATTTGTAAAAACTAAAAAACTAGTTTTTAAAAGCTCTTCAAGCAAATTTATAATTATTTTATTTTGAATTTGCTTTTATACTAAGTTTTATTAGTTCCTAAATTCATGTTATACCAAACTTATCTTCCACCACCTTAAAGCCAATTGACAGTTAATTTAAAAAGCTCCCATATATCGAAAGATATAAGATTTTAGATATTTAAAAAAGGAAACTCACTTTAATGTCCTACAGGATATTTCAACGAGAATGTTACTATTTGGGTAATTTGTTTGAATGAGTACAGATCGAGTAAAATATTGGCAAGAACCACAGAAACACTTTCAGTAAAATCTCCTGTAATAAGGGTAGCTTTGAGTTAGCCAAGTATGTGAACAGTTGTTTTTTCAAAGTTTTTACAAAATCTGACTAGGTTTTCGACGTTTCTAGCTCCACGAAAAATATTCTGAACGATGAATTTGATTCTTTTAAGTTGTGCGAAGACCGATTAGAATCGCTGGTAAAATGTTAAACAAACTGGTTTCTTTATAGATTATTGTTACCTTAAAGTTTAGACAGAACCCTTCTTTTATACCATTTGCATGAGGTTGAAAAGCCGGAGTTTGCAAAGGTTTGGTAGCTAGTATTTTCGATAGATCATTAAATAAGCGTGGATTGATCTGTATGCCCTCATCTTTAGTTATTAGTCAAGGAACTTGACTAATCACCGCCACGTCAAACAAAACGGTTCATAATCATTTAATTTTGTGACTTGAATACGACTTCTCGAAGTTTCATTGGAATGTACAAATTTGCGTTTCGGAAACGTCGCTAAAAATTTGTCAAGATAATTTCTAAAAAAAAATTACACTTTCAAAGAACGAATCCTCGTCCCGTCAGGACCGGCAAATGCATTCAACTGTCTGTAATCTTCACAGGGATGAATCAAACATGTCTAAGGAAAGCAGTTCTAAAAATCGGCAACTTTACTTCTGCAATGTTACTAATTTCTATACGAAATTCCGACGTAAACCAACCTTCAGTTTAATCCATTTTTCACCGAACGCTTTGCTGTAACATTACCGGCAAATAAATAACGGCTCGATGTGTGCCTAACATACCATTTATAGGAGGACCATACTGAAATGTTAGCTCCCGAGTCGATCAAAAATTATATGATGTTGTTTGTTTTGACCGCTTAAGATTGCAGATTTATTTTTTTTTTTGATAAACTTGGATCGAAAATTCATAGTTTAATGCATTTGTTTGCTATTTCAGCAACACTTTGCTGTTTTAACGTCTTTTTTTACAATTCTGTTGGTATTCTGTCACCCAATTTGATATATACTTGCAACATTTTTCTGTTGTTCCTATTCAGCATATCTTCCAATTAATCAGTTTTTGATCGCCGAATATTTGTCTGTTGATGTAGGATTAGCAAGAATGTTATCGACCGGGTCAAGAACCTTGACATCAACAATAGCCGTATCAGTAATATTTACTTGGTGAAAATCTCTTTATATGGAAGGAAAACGGAATGTCCTCCTCGTATGAAAATGCCGTGTTTTCCAATCTCACATCAACCCAAATTAGGTCCTCCTTATAGAGGAACGGATTGATCGAAATATTTCTGCTGTGATTATTAATTGCTTTGCGTTGACTGGATGTCAGTTTTTTTGTGAATCTCTGCCACTCGATCTGCGATGGCTGTTTCCCATGTTGAGCATTTTTTTTAATCTAGGAGTGATCATGAAATCACACCATACGGTATTTGCAATTATGTTAATATTAAAACTATTTTGTACTTATTGGACCAAACAAGTCAATAATACCACTCTGCATTACTCCAGTCGAGGGAACGCCAGTTTTGATTTTAACAATGCTACTCTTGTTTTCACTGTCAAAAGACGAATTATACTTTGATCATTGATTGTGCTTCTACTATACAGTACAACCGCGTATATGCATGTTGGGATGCATTACAGAATCCGTTAAGTTAATACGTACAGTTGCCTTCCATATAATTGATATAGCGAGGTATTTCAACTTGTTGCGCGGCATTCAGTTCCAGTTTGAGTTGATCCCAGCGTTTAGCAGTTTCTGCTAGTAATTTTGCTGCTAATTAGTTCCAGTACAGACTTTATAACCTTTAGTACATTTTTCAGCACAACTGTTTGTGCTGGTTCCAGTCCATCTCTAATGTTTTTCTTTTACCTGTATTTACGGTACATCTTAACACTACCCGATGTTTTCTTCATCTAAGAAGGTCCGCTCATAAGTCACTTTGTAATGAAGGGCCAGTAAACATGGCTCCATTCAAGCTTTTACCTGTGACATTCTCATCGATGCGTCCAATATTTCGCGATCTTAGTAGCACCCGTGGTCTTCTATTACTGACTTCCAGGATATCTTTTAATTCCTAAAACTTTTATGTCACTCACCGTCTTGTTTATAATATGAATTGTGACGATCTGCTGTTTGGTTGTAGTTTGTGACTCCTTTAAAAAAGTTACATGAACTGTGATCATGGCTGAGTTGTTGTACTCTCCGTCTACTAATTCACTTGGCGGTCTTTTTAGCAGGAATTGTTTTGTTCTTTTATGCAATTGTAACACGTATTGACAACAAGGCAACACTTCTCATTAAACCAATAATTTTTGGGTTTAATTTTTACAGTATTTGGAGTTGCCTGAGCAACAACGATAACCTAAGTTTTATGTTTTATATCCTAAGTTCCCATAGAGCGTTCACATCATCGGTAGTTGGTTTCCACAATGCTACTGCAAACAAGATTTTGATATTGTGCTTTCTCATCTTCACATCTCACCTTCAGACTTTTCTCACCTTCGGACGTTTTATGAGAGTGTTCCCATGTTATTTAGTGGATATTTTTATCACAATAAGGTCATTCACGATCGTAAATCACATTATTCTTCTCCCATTATCGGTCACTAGATTAAGTCGGAAGTATGACCTATATTTTCACTTAAGTCAGTTTCATTTTTGCCAGCGCTAGCATTAAAGCAGGTCATCTAAATTGTAGTGAAATTAGAATTTTAAGTTAACTTACAACAGTCAGCACATGAAGACAAAATATTGTCAGGTTATGGCTAAGTAGTCGCATGCGTAAATGTAGCTTACATATACGATTATAAACTGCTTTAAAATCTAAAACTGCCTTTTTCACCTGAGGCCTAAGAATAAAACCAACACCAAGATGGCCGAGGTCATCCCCACTGTAAAATAAGTAGGATAGCTTATAAATTTGCTAGACGAAAATATTTCTACTAAACATCGGTAGACGATACTACAAAATATGGATACTTCAACCAATAATGCAGCAAGTTGTGCATCAACAGTGAAATTTTAAATTTCTAAAATCAAAAAAATGATGACCTTTTTATTTTCCACTACCCTGTGATTAAACGAAAATTTCTAGTGTTTGCAACCAAGGTTTGCACTGCATTAAATAGACAAAATGGGACGTTATCTGAATTTTGAAAACAACTCAAATGTTCCAAGTTGATGGTTACTATTTTTGAATAATAAATGAAAGCAGTGAGTCAAAATGTTTTTCCCGTTTACGATCCCATAATTAACCAACCAACCAAACAGTTACACTATATTTTAAAAATAATGTCCTGCTGCTACAAGTAGTAAATTAATTTTGCTCTTAAAAATCTAATTATGTAAATATTTTTACCAACCAATCATCCTACACAGCATGCTTCAATTAAATTGCAAAATATATCATTTAAATCGATTGAATCTGCCGACTATTCCACCGTTCCAGCAGCAGCACTCGAAACAGAAAAATATAAAAAAATTGTTTTTTAATAAAATTCTCGAAAGCACATAAAATTGTTGTTGCTACAAAATTATACAGCAATAACATAAATAAGCTTTTCTCAATAATAGCAATAATATAAATACAAATCGATATGAAAGCTTTATAGCATTTTTCAATTTTTTTTTTTTTTTTTTATGGATTTATAAAAATCAAGTTGGGTACACAACTTTGTATATGTACAAAATAAAATCGATTTACAATCAGGATGCAATTTATATGAATTTAAATAACGTTGGCAATATTATAAATGCATCCAGCATTTTATGTGCGTTTTATGTAATGTGGGTGGAGGAGTAAAGGCCTGGATTTATATTGTGCTATAGTGCTGTAAATTGGGTGTTTGTACAGTTATTTACTAACTTAAATGAGAGTGAAGCTTTGTATGTTTATATTTATATGTGCGAGTGTAAAAAGCTTTTAGATTGAACATTTTGCCTTCGTTATTTTTTATATTTTCATTTGTTTTCCACTATATATCGTCTATACCCTGGTTTGTATTTTATACACTTGTCGGGGGATTTTCATTGTTGTGCTACTAAAAAAAAACACATTAACTGGTTTGGTGATGAAATTCGTACAAATAAACATGACATAAAACGGGAAGAAATCGTGTGTGTCAAATAGAGTATCGCAACGATTATATTGACAAACATAAATTTATTGTTCTGCAATCGTTTGAAATTTTTTTCAAAAAAATATTTTCAACAGGTGAATTAAGTCGAACAGATATATAGGTATGGTATTATGTGTGTTAACTTAAGTGAATAATGTGAATAAAAATAAACCATCGTCATATCTACTATAAATTGCCGTTGTCATGTTTATGTATAATAGTTTTATAGACGATATACGTGGAGGTTTTAAGCGATGTTAAGAATTTGCTGCAGTCATTGTGTGATACGATTATTTATTGAAGATATGGTATAGACGAGTTGAGCTTTTATATAAAATATTTAAAAACTATGGTATATATATGTAGTTGATTTAAAAGCTTTAATATATTTTCAATGTTTTTGTGCTTAGAACCTTGTATTATTCCACAAGACAGTAATGTAAAACACAATCTTTGATATACTTTAAATACACTAATGCTTTATGTTACGTCGCACTTAAAGCTTAAAAATAGTAAACATGTTGTTTTGAAAAAAGATAACATAAAGGATCTTTAAACATGGCCTATTATTTGACCTCTTTAATAATTTTTCTTCGAAATATTGTTTAACGCTAGCCAGATTTTATTCCAACTTTCTAGCACTTTTGAGTCGGTTTAAAAATCGACAAGAGAAGTACTGCTCATCTATCGGAGTAGTCAGATGAACCATTGTATGGAAATTACATTGGATTAGGTACGACCTTCCATTTCAGTGTTTTCAGGTATATATTTTCGAAACCTGACCAAAATACTGCCGAGCATTGTTGTGTTTTAAAACTACTTTGCCGTGTCGGTACTCGTACGATGACTCACTAAATTTGGCTTAGCCATTGATGTTGATGCATGGCCGTGGTGCCCTCACAGTTTAATCATTTTGAATTATTGAAATGAATTCATCGCCAGTCACAATATAATGCAATGCTGTTGTCGACAGATTTGCAAACGATGTACACATATTTTTTGCCGTAGCAACCATCATACATATAGCAAAAATAACAGCATCATCATAAGCTTTTATAATAACTCGATGCAAAACTTCCCGAAAATGCTTTTAATTTATCTTAAATTTCGACATAATAATAGGGCACAAAAATAATATTATAACGCCGACAAAAATTCACAAATCTATAACGTTTTGTCAGAAGTTTAAAATTACCAATTAACGTTTCTAATCCTCCAACTTTGACAATCATTTAATGCTGGCATCATTATTACTTTGATTGGGCGAGCACTTTCGTCCTAAAACGTATATTCAAACCAGCTGTATAATTTTTCAGATTCTGTCGTATTGATTTTTCAGAAGTTATTATTTATTGATACGACCTTACTTATGACCGCTTTTAATATAGAGTTTCCCAATAAGAAGTTTAATTTTGATTTTAGAAAAAAACGAGTATTTTTTAAGAGAAATCAATGAATATTTATTCCATTGAAAGAGGAAGGTATGCCATTAACATTTGAAAACGATATCAGCCAAATGACTGCCACGGCTACGCTTGCAGCACCATATCCTTTTCATGAAAATGTCCATGACCAATTCGCACATTTGCGGCTGTATGTCTTTAATAATTTCACGAAATCCATCTTTAAGGTCTTGAATCGATTGTTTAGCATTTGCATAGACTTTATCTTTCACGTGTCTCCAAAGAAAAAAGTATAAAGGTGTTAAATCTCAAGATCTCGATGGCCAAATGTGAACCTTTTCGATAAATAACACGGACAGGAAACATTTCTTGCAAAATTGCGATTGTTTCGTTGCTTGTGTGGCACATAGCGCCAAAATAAATGTCGTCCACATCAATATCTGCCGATTCCGGCCATTAAAAATCATTAATCATAGCTCGGTAGCGCAATTCATTCATCGTAACAGTTGCACCAGCCACATTTTCGACAAAGTTAGGACCGATGACACCGCCAGCCCTGAAACCGCAGCAAACAGTGACACGTAGAGGATGGAAAGGCTTTTCAACAATCATTCTTGGATTTTCTGAGCCACATATGTGACAATTCTGCTTATTAACGTAGCCTCCGAGGTGAAAATGGACCTCATCATTGAAGATGATTTTTCGATGAAAATCCGGATCATTTTGATGCATTTGAAGAACCCAATCAACGAAGATACGACGTTTATGGTGATTGACCGGCTTGAGTTCTTGTATTAACTGAATTTTAAATGCCTTAAGACCTAAGGCTTTATTCAAAATAAGATGTAATGTCGTTTGTGGAATGTCTAACTCCAAAGATCGACGGGGAATCGACCAACCGAGGAACCGACGTACACAGTTTCGATTTTTTACATCACTAACTTGCCCCAACAGCTCAAATTTTTCCACCAGTTTCACTATTGTCGGCCGAGAAGGTACTTCTCGACGACCAAACGTGCGTTAATTTTGCGAACTGTGACTGTTAAATTTTCACCATTTTTGTAGTGGATTTTAACAATTTCAATGCGTTGTGGAAGCGTTTATCGTACTATTTTTAGTAATGGCGTAGTTCCTACTTGTCAAATGTCAAAAGATGACAACTTCAAAATTGACAGCTGCCCAAATAGCAGGCTATTCAAAATGAAACTTCTTATTGGGTAAACCTTACTTGTTGGATGCCATTGTATTCTTTCACACCTTAAATGTTCACGAAGTGGAAGTATCTTCTTCTCTTTATCTATCACTTTGGTGTTATGTGTTTATTAGGATCGAAAATATAATTTGGGATTGATTTAATTTCATCTGATGACATATCCTTTTTTTTTGTTGTTAAAGTGTTTCTTTCGCTTTATTGTTTACTGTTTTGAAGCGCTGAATCATAGGCATGTGGTGCATTTTGGATTTTTCTTATGCTGTTTCTGACCCAATATTAGTTCTAAGATGCGACAGGGATGCTATTGATTTTATTAAAGCTTATCCACCTTCCTAATAAAGGCGAGAATGCTGCTTGCAGAGACTAGTTTACATTTTTCCGGGGTCAAATACCCCTCTTCAAAGTGAAGCCACCTCAGTGTACGCAGAACAAGATACTCACATAGTATGTGCTCTTCGGTTTCTATCCCTTCTAAACAGAGAGGCGGAGTTCTGAAGACAGCTTCATTTTATTCAAATGATATCTCAGGTTACAGTGACCTGAAAGAAAACTCGCTAGTTTCCTAATATTTGTCTAAGGCCGATATAGTACACTGTGCCTGGAATACAGTGCACGGCTCAAGCACTGTATTTTTGCCCATTTACTAATTGTGTAGGCTACAATGGTCCACGGGATGCCATAGAAAGGCTCATATCCATTGAGTGTAGTCGACGAGTTTGACCGTGCAAGCTCGTTGACTATTTTATTTCCAGTATCCAGTAACCAGTTGTGACCTGGTATCCACCAGAACCTAACGTTGGTTTGACCAGAGAGACATTGTAGCAGTTTAAAACAACTTCTAACCGACTTAGAATCCAAGAAGTTACAAGCTAATGCTTTCAATGCTGCTTGTCTGTTAGAAAAGATGTGGATGGAGGTGTCTGTAAGACTTTTACTCATAATGGTTGAGGCACAGGTTTTGATGGCGTGAATATCGGTTAGAAAATCTTGGGAAATTCCCAGTGATTTCGATATTTTGTGGTTGGGTTTAAAGACACCAATGCCAACTCCATTATCCATTTTTGATCCATCCGTAACCCAGACTAGGCTGTTAGGTTCAATAGGAGGTCCACCAGTATCCCAGTCTATTCTATCAAAGACTATTACCACGGAATTCCTGCCAAACCAGAGTTCTTTGGGCATCACGTCCAGGACACTAAAGAACATATCCAAGTCTAAAATTTCATTCAAAAAACCCAGGTGACTGCTCATCAAGACTATATTGATTCACTAGCTTTAATCTAGCTGCACAAGTAGCAGCTAATTTTTTGACGTAGATATGAATTGGAGTGAGTCCGATGAGGGCTTTTATTGTCACCGTAAGGCAGGTGCTCATAGAACCTGTGATTTTGAGACATGGTAGCCACTGCAATGAGGTTAGCTTGTTCCAAGTAACTTTTTACTGTACCTTAGACCATCAAACTATGGCCCCATAGGTTACAATTTACCTCACTATCGTGACATTAAATCATTTTTGAGCTGAAGCCCCACGTCCTGCCGAACATACGTCGACAGGCCCATGTGGCTTTGACCGTGCGTGTTCGCTACTTGAGTTAATATGAGAGTTCAAATTCAGTTTCTTATTTAGGACAACACCCAGATATTTAACTTCATCAGATTATCTAATAGTAATATCATTTAGACTGATTGAACTAAAGTTCAATTTACGTCTTTTGGTAAAAGGCATCAGGACTGTTAGGCTAGCATTAAGCCCGCTTAGTGCACCAATTTGAAATAATAAACAAAACATGTTGCATGCTGGCAAACATCGTACATTCATGCCTGCGAGAGATACTGATAATTAGATTATTCACATAACCAATGGCGTCATATCCGAGTAGATGGATCTCATCAAGTAACTCGTCGATCAAGAATGACCATGGCAAAAATGACAGAACACTTCCTTGTGGGGACCTCTTTCCTTCAGTAATCGTGACTGGCAGACTACCTAGTTTGGATGTAATCTACCTACTAACCAACATGGAACTAATCCAGTGGTTAGTCGGATCATCAAAACCTCTATGCCTGATTGCCCTAGCAATTGCGTCATATCCAGTATTGTTAAAAGCTCCCTCAATATCCAAAAAGTGCACAGAGCAATTTCTTTAGAGCGGTAGGCCGCTTCAGTCTTGGTAACAAGTAGAAGCTAGTTCTATATGAGAATACTAGAGCCAGGGCAATTAAGTCCAAGCCCCTTTTGAGGAGAGCTGGAAAGATTCCATCCCCATCTGGAGTATTGAACGGCTGAAAGGAATTAATGGCCCATTTCACTTTATCCGGAGCAAAAAGTTTACCGGATAAACTATTAACCCAACCCACATTTGCACCCATATGTGTACTAAATATAGGGTTAGTAATTGTATTTGTGTCGCAAATAGTGCAACGAAATAGTGTAACGACAGCGTTACTTAAATCCTCCTTAAAGTTTTGAAGATTATGTATTTGAGGCAATATTTTTGGATGACTGAATGTTAGTCTTTGGTCAAGTTTCCCAAGATATTGCCACATTGACGAGCAGGTCAATCGCCGTGGGAAAACACCAATTTTTGTGATTGGGTGTTTGGCCATTCCCTTTTATTTCTATTTCGATACATAAACAACGTTGTATTTTTCTAGAT
This sequence comes from Tipula confusa, assembly GCA_963556175.1. Lineage (NCBI taxonomy): Eukaryota > Metazoa > Arthropoda > Insecta > Diptera > Tipulidae > Tipula > Tipula confusa. The sequence goes on from OY744476.1 coordinate 219,162,361, forward strand.
TCAAATCGCCGAACCGCGCCAATGCCCATTTTCCTGTGCTGAGATATTCCGCCTCTAGAACATTTGTTGTATCATCTGCCAGTGTGATAAAAAGTTTATTTTTAGGTGTGTAATAATAGACTCTGATTCAGTTGTGATTGGGCAACCAATTTAAAAATATGCCGGTGTTAGCGCTTCGATACATTCCTCCAGAAGAGAATTAAGCAAAGCTTCAATTTGGATTATCAGAGTATATAGCTCATCGTACCTGAGTGTGGTTTGTCCGATGCAAATGATAAATTGATTTGCCCAATTTGCAAGTGATCTTTTACTAAATTCTATTTTATATTATTAGTGGCTGTCCAGTTCAGGATATGCCTTGTTCCTTCAGATGTTGTTTTACATCAGATGCCGAAAATGCTCTACCTAGTTGGCTAATTTGAAGGTGTTTATACGGCTTTTGTAGCCATACAGGTGAATCTAACTAGAAAGTTGCTCGTGTGCAACCTTTTTTTAGCGAAAATATTTGACGCAGATATATGATACTTCGAATTAAATCCTTACCTCGGAGTATGGTGCAGTGCTTATATGGTGTATGATTGACATCAACAAATTTGGCCCTGAATGTAAATGTTGTTCACGTGTTTCTTTACGATTTCACGCACAGTTCCACCACTAAAAAATAAAATAATAATAATAAAAAAAACACGACGTAACCAGTTTGGTCCCAGTCACCACATAAAATCCTTGACAAAGTCGTAAAGCAGAATCCCGAAACACAATATTTTGGGTTCTGCATAGAAGGAACGTGGACCAATTGCTGAACATTTGTTGTATGCAGTATTTCGGAGACTCAATTTAGTACGAAAATATTTTCGTAAACCTACCTAAGCTAAGAAGGTAATGAAATCAGACCACAAAGATATCTTTGGTGGTTTTGCTATCTTCGGAGACGTTATAACTTATGTGGTCATTCGAGTGAGCAAAAGAGCGGCACATATTTTTAATCTGGCTATAGTGTATTTTACTGGCGCGATTTTGGCGGCGCATGCGTTTTTCAAGTATCGGCAAATCTCCACAAGTGTAAAGTTCTCACTGAAATCAGCCGTATTGGTATTTTAATTTTCTTTGCTAATTGAAGAAACTGTCGATTTGCGGGTCAAATTTAATTCCATGAATAGAGATTTACTTATTTCCCTCAATGATCTCCTCATAACGAAATTACTCGGTCATATTCTGGTATGTTTTCCAGGAATTTAATATTGTTGGTTGCCCATTTTCGAATATGGTATATCCACCGAGTCGTAATTGAGAACTTAGCTCTCCTTAAAGAGCTTCCTTGATTGTGTTTACTCCAACTATTAGTACGTCCATATAGAAGTCTTTTAACGAAATCTTTTGCTGGATTCGGGTAATCTTTAACGTGTAGGTGTGCAAATTTGCAAGTAAAACTGACGCCTTACCGTAGCTATTTGTTACTATTCAATACCATGCCTATCGACCAGCTTGAATTATTTCTTAATACGCTTAAACGTGTAGGTTGTTCCAAAACTATTGTGAAGATAATGATATAAAGCATGTGCTAAACGCATCCACAACGAAAGGAAAGGCTGTTAAGAAAATGAATCGAGCTGCAGATAACAATAAAGAGACGTTCGATAGTAAGCACCGGAAACCAAGCAACTATAACGATTTTTTTTTATGAACCGTTTTAAACGCCGCTACGACGTTTTTAACGTCGACCAAAGTAGATTGAATTTTATTACTACTCGAAAATTGAATTTAAAAAAATTCTTCGGTACTTTAGAAATGTATCGAGGGGATGGTTGCCCTTATTGCTTGCTACAGCTAGAACTATAATTATTTGGCCAGTTTAATCGAGATATTTCATTAGTGAAGATTTGCCAAATAGATGTCAAGATTTAGGACTTACAAAATGGTAAAATATTTTTGTAACTAGCAGTGTTTAAAACAAAAGTTTAACTGTCCTCCTCTGGCATTTTCCAGAGTGTGACAAGCCTATATATACCATAAGTTATCTTATTGTTTGAAAGTTTATATCGAAACAACCGATTCATATTTGAGGCTTTTGTTTATCTTTGCTTTAGTTGAATAGGAATTGGTTAACTCCAAACTATGTAGGTTGACCAAAAGCTTCAACGACCAAAAAAGATCACCTGTTCATATTTTCTTGACTGATGTACTACAAGTAGGATTTAGTAGAAATTAGTTACTAATCAAAAGCTTCAAAAAGCTTTGTTAAGTTAAGACCAAACAAACTATAAGATTTCTGATCAAAAAAATTTCTTAAAATGAGAAATAAAGTGAACGATTGAAACGGTTAAAAATTTAAAAGCTCAGGCCTTTGAAAGCATATATTTTGGCGAAAGCTTAGTTTTTTTTACATAAATAGACCCAAATTTGTTCGATAAAATTTTTTATTGTCACATTAGGTTGGAAAAATTTTTAAAGCATGGCGTATTTTGATCCATTGGAAAATCGTTTACTTAGGGCACTACACATGATGCATCAAATCAGTTTTTTGTTATAAAAGCATAAACAGTAAAATCTAGTAAATTTGTCAAAGATCCATAAAATTATATTCAAAACTAGCATAGTCCTATTTAAATATAAATTTAATTATCTTTGAAGTGTAGATGAATTTTAATTAATTAAAAACTAACAAAACTAAAAAAAAAAACAAAAACCTTTCAACAAATTATCTATCTCCCCGCACTAGTTTCGACCACAACTCCTCATTATAACCATAACACCGGAAGGCCATTCAAACCATATTCAAGCACTATTATAATATATGAGAACATACTCGTCTACTCATAACATATATATAAACTCGTATCTATGCTAGTTCCATGTTTTTAACCAATTTAAACGTATAAACGAGATAAAAAACAAAAAAAAAATTGTATTTTCCTCATACATACGAACGAACCAATAATGAGACTAGTGATGATAATATTTTAATAATTATCCTTTAGAGAAAGGATACAAAAATTTTCCACTCTGATAATTAAATTTTCTAAACGATAAATGGATTGTACTCATCGTCATCGTCGTGTAATGAAAATTGAAAATCCAAAAAAACTAAAAAAAAAAAAAAAAATTTAATTCGAAATACATGATCCATAAATACCTTGTAAAAACATGAAAATCATATACATTAAAAAAAAAGCTAAAAAGCTTTCGTTTTTATGTAATTTATTCGAACGAGTAACATGAATTTTTTTTTGTACAGTCGTTACAAATAACGAATATGTGAGTTGAAAAAAAAAAGTTGTGTCTCGTTTACATATTTACACACACACACATACATCTATACGCGATATGTAAACACAGATAAAAGGTTAGAGCTTTTACTTATTTTGTTCGCCGTTTTTTGGTGGTTATGGTTGCGGTAGAATATTATAGTCGACATATGAAGTTGGCAGGCGCCTTGTAGAATGAGACATAATAATGCTACTTATATGTTCGTTTATACAGACGAGTGTATGTTACACTGTTGGTTTGGTGTACGTCTCATTGTGTGAAATGCGTAAGGAACAATTACTAATTCTTAAGATAAACATCATACATATGAATTTTTAAATAAATAAATAAAAAAAACATTTCTCGTGTTATGTTTTTAGGTTATGTATATTGTCTTATATTATACGCGCAAAACATAATCTTAAATCTTCTTCCTGAGTGAGTACAAAACAAAAAGCAAAACAACAATTGTACAACATAAATTGTGAAAATTAATTGAAATAGGGTGATTCAAAAGGTGTAAAAGAATTCTGAAATGTTTGTGTCTAGAAAATAAAATTTTGTGTAGCCAAATTGTGCGTGTTTCCTAATAATTTAATCAAGTAAATTTTTAAATTATGTCAAAGCTTTTGATGCACTCGTTAAAGTACGACTGGTACTTTACAAAAGGACATCGCCGACCAATTCTATATTATTTCTGTAGAGGTGCAGGAAGTGGTGAACTATAATTTTTTGGATCTGTTACCGTTATTTATTTATCATAAATCGGCATGAAAAAGTTACCGGGCCAACAACTGGGCACAATCGATACGCGCTTTTAAAATATCGAATACAAAAATGACATATGCAACTTTACGATGGTGGTCAAGCCGCTGCAGTCCAAGTAGACCGCAACGGTCCTGATACGGTGAAAGAACAAAATCATCAGAACGATTGTGGGGTAACTTACAATATATAAAACGAACTGCCTCTGAACACTTTCAATAGGTTCTGAATGGCACATGTAAAACGAGGACCAGAAAGGGGAAGCATATTCCAGGATAGATCGTAATAAAAAGGCCACATACAATGCCTTAAGGGTAATTAGGTTACAAAAGTCAACACAATTTCACTTAATAAAGCCTAACACGGTGTTAGCTCTGCTAACATGCTAATGTTAGGTCAGAGGTGAAAATTACTCCATTCTATTAACAACGACATCATGGAGGCTATAATGAAATAATATTGGGGAACGAATGCGAAAATATGATACAATCTTACATTCAGCAAGCAACAAGCAATCGGATAAGTTTGCGGTTGGAGTAAATATTTTAATGTTATCTGCAAAGAGAAGACATTTCGCGAACTTGAAGCACTCGACAACATCGTTGATAAACATTATGAATAGAAGAGGGCCGATATGACTGCCCTAAGGAAAAACAATCGGAAATCTTTAGGGACTGCCATCGATTTGAAAGATAAGACGTTAACCATCTAACGGGGAGATACTGACACGGCAAGTTCTCTAACTTGGCGATGAGAATGGCGTGATCGATTTTATCAAAGGTTTTAACAAAATCAGTATAGATTACGTCGAGCTGGATTTTGGAGTTTTAACTACTAAAAAGATCGCCGCAAAATGTAACCAAATTAGTGACCGTCGATCTACCAGAAAAAATAGTACATTATGTACCATTGATTCAAAAAGTTGAGGTAAGACCGATAAAAGTGCAATACTTGCAATACAGTGCTGACTTGAAAATGGAACACATAACTGAAATCTTCCAGGGATCTGGAAAACACCACACCGTAGGCTTTCATTGAATAATAAGGTAATGTAACAGGCCAAATTTTCTGCATAGCCCTTTAATAAAATGGGTGGAATGACATCATGCCCCGGACCCTTATTAATATCAAGGTTGAGTAACCGATCGTGAACTTTGTCTACCGTAAACTTGATAAAACTGAAATTGCTATTGGAATTGCTGACGAAGTTACGTAAAGTGACAAAATATGGCGATGCTGGCTCGTAAACTAAAGCGAAAAAATCCGCAAACAGATCACATATGCCAGAAGTGGAGTTGGCGATCGAGCTCTGATAGATAATTCATCGAGAAAGAGAACCCAGATGTTTTTCTTTTATTGTTAATACATTTCCAAAACGCCTTCAAAAAGCAATTCAAGGTTTTTAAGTTCTTGCGGGCGTGAGCAAAATCAGTATAAAATTTTGATCCATGAAGCCTGTATAAAGTGTGAAGCTTATTACGGCGTTTCTCGATGACAACCAGCTTCCGGTTGTACCCAGGTTCACGGATGCGCAACCTGATTTTAATCAAGGGAACATATCTTTTGACTCCAGCTTTGAGTAATGCGTTGAATGCTGTCACAGTATGGTAACTGTTGAATATTCTGTTGGCCTGTGTAGCTGAAATAGTTGCACAGTAATGTGATTGCTCTTTCATCAGTTGTGAAAGGCGAAAAAACACCATCAACGTCGAACCAAACAACACCGGCAAGATCACCGATGATCAATAAATGATCGCTATCACGGACTAAATGCATGATATCGAATTTTATGAATTCGATGAACATATGGTAATAATCGATTTTGGACCCATGGGGAACATATAATGCGATGATAAACACGGATATACTGCATACCATTATGCGTACGATGATTAAACTGAAATTAGGATGGCAAGCGATCAATCCGCTGGGAATATTATTCTTTACAGCTTTTAATACGCCACCACCTTTATAAGGTCAGTGACGAAGTCGTATCTGTTCTTTCAATTTACCATGTAATCAGATGGAAAATGTTCTGCGGAATTCATTCTTAAAGTGAGCCACGTCTCACTGGATGCAATACTGGATGCATTATGATAGTAACACGGGATGACTCTAGTATCACGGGAAGAAAATGAAAGTGGTACCTTCGCGGAAGACGAAGCTGCGACTCACGTTGTGCGATGAAGACGTTAAAGATGGATTAGTTTTTTGGGCGATGTACAAACTCCCTCACTAAAATTCTGGATGGCCAGATGTCGGGTTGAACCAATTTGCTGAACAACGCTGGGTCAACGCCAATCTTAAACGAAACAAATTTCATCCGACTCACATACTGGTTGACCGAAACAAGTAAACGACAGTTCAGTTCTTCTTCATTAGCGCCAATTCGCTGACATAAAAATTTACATAACGCAACTCATGTAGTAGAGACTTTGAACTTAGATGCATATATGAATTTTAGATCCTTAAACGCAACAGCCTTAATTGATTCATCAGCGGCAAAGTGGGAAGGTCCAACAGTAACGTTAAGATTACACTGCTTCAGTGCTAAATTTCTGCAATGAAGTATCGAAACTGTTAGCTAGTGATTTGACTGTTTGGGAAACCTGCCTAATTTGCTTCCTTAGGCCAGAAATTTCCGTGATAGAAATAATGTTTATTATTTTATAACTTTAACTAATTTTAATTATGTAGTTTAACATAAAAAAGACTAGTACACACAATGATGCGCAAAAATATTGAAGTTAGATTGGTCTAAGTGGAATATTGAAGAAAATAACCAACTGCCAAAACTCAGTGCAAAATTTTAAAATGTGACAAAACATATGGGAGGAAGAAATTCGTAGTTGATAGATAAAAAAAGTTCTCCAAGAAATATTATCTTTTCTAACAGAACAAAGACTACAGTATATTTATTCTTACAGGTTTTGCCAAATGTAATATCCTTCTTGCACAACTGTTCAGTGGAATGGACGATTGATGTTTAGTTGGCCTTTATTATACTTAAAGAAGTAAGGAACGTTATAAATGGTTTCCAGATTTTAACTAGGGTATCAGTTATCACATTATGGTCTTTAACCATAAATCATCATGTAGAACTTACAAATTCTAGGAATTTTTTTAAAATCCATATACCTTTAAGATTTAAACTTAAAAGCTTATTTTTCCGAATCATAAATTAAATTTTACAACTGCAGATAGCGAAAAAATGTTATAATTAAATTAAAATTATTCACCATTTTACTGGCGTTGAAGTTTTAGTTTTTGTTTTAAATACCGTAATTAACAACAATTCGAAGTCGCAAGTATTTAAATTTTATGTAAGCTGGTGGTGTAAATAAGCTTTTCGTAATTACTTAATCAATTAGAAAAGCTTTTCTTATCGATGTTGTAGTTTAAAAATCTAATTATTCAGAATCTGGCAATTCATGCTAGAAAAATCTGTCATAAAAAATTAATATTAAGCTAAGCCTTTTACTACAGATTTTAAAAATGTCTTTAATAAATAAAATAATTTTTTCAAAGCTCATAAATTAAATCAAAACAAGAGCAAACTTGTATGAGTGAAAAGCTCTAGAAATAACTATTTTAAATTAAAGTCTTACAAAACATTTAAACTTGGTCATGTTTCACCCACATAATATGATGACAGACCAAAAGTTTTGGATATTGGAACTAGACGACATTTAAATTAAATTGTTCCCCGATTGATTATGATCTTTTGTTTTTGAGCTCCTCGAATTTCTGGCCTTTAAATGTATAAATATATTCCTCCTTAAAATAGCAATAGACAATCAAAAATAACAATCATGAAAAGAAATAAAAATTTGGTAAAAGCTTTATATAAACCAGGTCAAATCAAATACTTGGTTAATTTTGCTAAAGCTTTTATGTCATATTCATTGATTCGATAGTATGATATAATTTTCATTAGAAAAATCTGGATGATTTAAGATTTTTTTAATCGTTAGAAAATTTGCTTTTGAAAGTTATAACTCAAGAGTAATTGGCTTAGCTTTAGTTACAATGTGCTTTATTGACAGAAGGTTTTCTCTAAAAATCTATAAAATCTCTTAAATTTCTGATTTATTATTTTAATTTACTGTTTTTAAGCTTTTAAAGGTTTTAAAGCCCTTCAAAAACTTCATTACTTAAGCAAGTATTAAAAGCTTCTAAGCTTTTAAGCTTCAAAGCTAGTGTAAACAAGCTTCGTCAATCAAGCATAAAATTTAAATAATAAATTAAACTTTCTAAATTGTTCAAAATAATATCATTTTATTTTAAGAGATTTTAAAATATAAAAGCTCATGCTTTCGTATTTTTTAAAACGTCATTGTTTCTTGTTTTTAAATTTACTGTGTTACGTGTAACTGTAATATTAATAATATTTATTAATTAAACAAAACGATCCCCATTTTTCTGCAAATAATTAAAGCTATTCGGAAGCTTTAGTTTAGAAACTAATAAACGCTTAAAGCAAATTAACCCAACCGATTGAAACCTCAAAACTATTACAACTTATAATAAAAACCGGTGTTTTCTGATTTGAGCTTTTGCTCTTAAAAATAATGCATGAAATGTAAAGTTTATAACTCAGTTATAATTTTAGATGAACAAATGCCTAGTTGGTTTAAATTGAATACCGATTTTTATCGTAATGACCACAACAACAACATAAAACTAATTCATACTGTGAGTGCTTTAAATCGTAAAATAACTTTTTTCGTTTAAAGTTGTAAAGTGTCCTAAAAACAAAAATGTTTGTTGTTAAAAAAGCTAATATTATTTGAAAATATCACTGATTTTTCATATTTAAATATGTGTGTCAATGAAAAAATGCAGCTAATCAGAAACAACCTTAATCAGTAATTAAAGCTTTACGAGAGCTTTTTTCAAAATTATTAAATCACGTTCGTAGATTGAAAAAGTTAGTTTCCTAAATAGTTTTATTTTAGTATTGAGCTTTATAATTTTGGAAAGAAGCTTTTATTTTAATTGCAAATGTTTTGTCACTTTACTTTGTTGTGTGGTTGTCAATTATTGGTTCAAACAAGCTTTTTTCCTGTTTAAATAATTTCTTCGACCCTTTTTGGTTGAGTTTTAAATATCGAAATAAAGTTTATCTTTTAAATTATCTTTTAAACTATAACAGTTAAAAGATTGTTAAACGGAGTGATTCGATATTATACGTTGATTTCGTAATCTAGGGAAGTTGTATCTAAAACGGCCCTTAGGTTGTATTTTTCATTGTTTTAAAGCATTAAAAGCGCTTTGGAAACTTTCATAAAACATTAAAGTTACTTAGAAAGTTTAAAAACTATAAAGTAAGCATATTTGAACTTTGGGTGTCTAGCATAAAGTTTAAATAATTAATTAGTTTACTAGTCTAAGATGATTTTATGGCGTATCAATGAACTTTTTGTAAGTTTATCAATTTTAAAATTTCGTTTTAAATAAACAACGCTTTAGACATATTTGTGATGACATTCAAATATCGCAAACGATGAACTATTATGAACCCTTTGGCTCAAGCGTCTACCTCGATAAATTCAAACAGTACTGGTGGCAAGCGAAGAAAGTTTAATCACAAAACAATGTGACATATCGAATAATCTGAAATCGCGATTTGAAAAATTCAGCATCAATTTTGGAAAATAAATCACAGTGGCGTAGTCGTTCTAGAACTTCAATTGATATATAGGTCAAAGCTTTGAAGCTCTAATAATTGCATTATAAATGACAATTACTGGTACCACCGTAGGTTTGGTATGCGTGCACGGAAATGTAAAGTTGATGGTTGCACATATATGTGAAATAAAGCATCTTCAAGTACAAGTTCGAGAAACTTGAGCAACCCAATGTCGTAATGGCCAACATTGGGGCAGTTTCCAGTTGCCGCCTCATCATTAAATGTCCAATTTAAGGAGCCGATTTCCTTACCAAAACTGGAATTTTAGTAAAAAAAGAACAAACGACTTCTTACAGTTTCAGCCCCAAAAATTGCCGAAAACTGTTCACCACCTAAATTATTTTCTATCGACGGAAAATATGGCGACTTCTACGACAATTTCCAAAACTAACTCAAAAGCCAACATATGATATTCCAGTTCAGCATAACATAAAGCAGTACAGCATTGTTTATCACATCGTAACTGAAGGACATCTAAATTACTCGCTCAAGAAGACTATATTCGAAGAAAGACAAACTCGCAAAAAATCTTTTCAATCGTATGGCCAGCTTGGGACTTTGTTGTCCTTCATCTGCGTCGGCCACGTCTTCATAACACCATGTTCCGACACACGATAGTAATGGTTGGCGTCTTTGCGGTGGTTATCACCAAGTGGTTATCCGGACAGATATCCTTTACTGCTTCTTTAAGTTTATGCGAATGTATTACGGGTTGAGGAATGTGGTCCAGACGTTTCAACGCTTCATGATCGAAGTCACTAATGAACTGGATTTCGTTTATGTGTATCTCGACGATATTTTGGTGGCCGAAATCGAAATGAAAATGAGGATCACGTACATCTTCGAATTCCATTTCAAAGACTCAGTGAGCACGATCTGGCGATAAAACCATCGAAGTGTGAATTTGGTATACCAGGGTTAAAGATTCTCAGTCCCAAAATTTCCAAAGACGGTACTACGCTATCTATGGACAGAATTGTTGCAATACGTGATTTCTCTCTACCAACGTCCATTAAACAAGTACAAAGGTTCAAATGGTGAACTATTACCATCGTTTTATTTAAGCACCTAGTTGAGAAAATTGCTCCAATCAACGAGCATCTTTAGCAAGAAAAAATATAAAAACTCCATTTGATTGGCCTACAAAGTTTTTATGTTTCTTTGATCAAATCAAAATCGCACTAGTCAATGCAACTCTATTGGTTCATCCATTAGAAAAAGCCAAAGTTAGTAATCATTACAGACTTTGGGTTTTTTTTCGTAAACTCGCATTAGCCGAATGTAGGTATTCCACTTTCGATAGAGAGCTTTATTATGCAATCAAACATTTTGAATATTTCGTTAGATGTAAGCTATTAACAATTTACATGGATCACAAACCTTTAGCATATATACTAAAATCTGAAACATCAAGAGATTTCATGCAACCTCGTCGGTTATCGGAAGAATAACCAAGAGTCTGGTAGAAAATACGAAGAAACAACATGGTTCCTATTATCAGCCACGACCAACTCCAACATAAACTGCACCAACTCGATGCAAGGATGACACAAATCGAACAGTTTCATGAATATATATTAGTAAAGACCACTCCTGAAAATGAAACTAGTATGCTCAATTTCAGAGGATCCTTTTACTCACTTTTAATCAACAACTTTGAGATGCTGAAAGTCAGAACTAACAGGGTGCTGGATAAACTAAAATCAATGGATTAAGCTAAACAAAATCAAACTAAGGCGGATTGAAATTCTGCAATCTCCTAAAAATGGGCACCCTTCCTTTATTATTTCCAGAAGGATTATTCATTAAAACGATAGTATAAATGATACTGCCAAGAGGCAGTAATTTTTACCCAAATATTCTGATGAATCAAGTTGTAAAATAAAATTAATGTGAACCAATTTCACAACAGACCTAAAACAATAAGCCATTTAAGATCGAGTCACTCTGATGGTCACATTGACAGAAATCGATAACTAATTAAAGATATTTTGGGGAATAGAAAAACTGCATGACAAAAAACTCATGACAGATGAAGAAAAGCTATGTTAAGAATATTATAAGCAGAAATACCGCCGAGACCCAGACGGTCGATACCTTGTATCACTTCCATTTAAACAAAACATACCATGTCCCTAATCATCCAAGAAGAGAGCTTTGGCTAGATTTATTTAACTTGAATGGCGATTATCACTAACCAGTAAATTTTTGTCGGAAGTGCTAGAAATTATCGGAAGTGCTTAGAAGGAAACTTTAATCAGGGTCATTTTATTGAGAATAAAACTCTCAAGACTCTCAAAAATGATGTCAAAAATGAAAAAAATAAATCAACGTAAAATGTTGTCTGGATCATTAAAATTATTTGATCCTTTGGAGTGGCTGTGGCCAACCCTGTTACAAGCCAAAATCTTAATGAAAACCCTTTGTGTGTATCTCTGACGTAACCTGGGATCAAAACCTGTCAGAAGACATCGAAAACAAATGTCAACACTATTATATATGTCTCTGCCGAAACCATAGAAAAGATAAAAATTTCAAGGTGGATAAATTTTATTTCAATTCTTCCAGGAGAATTACTTGGATTCTGTAATGCTTCCAAAGTTTCATACGCAGTAGTGATATTCTACTGCAGGACTACAAACAAGTGGTTTAAAATGGGCCCTTTAGAGGCTCGGTAAGGAACTTTTCCGGCTACTATAGTTCAAGTAAACGTTTTTTATCGTTTAGTTTTCACGTTCCTATAAATTTTAAAAATAACTCTAAAAGGAAGTTTAAATTTAAGATAAGAGCTTTTGCCTGAAAGCTAAAAAATGAACTTTAACATTTTTCAAAGTGATCAATACTTATAATTTCCGACTCGATTACTTAAAGCCGCAACAACTTATACTACCATAATATAAAAAGGTTTATGTACATATAACAGCTTATTTTCGTTTTGACAAAATGAAAGCTTTTATATGTGAATACGAGTAAACAAAACTAAACTTAGAGGTAAAGCTTATATATAGTTTTTTATCCAAACTTAAATTAAACTTTACTGGTTTTTAATACAATTAACGAAACTTCATGCTAACCATAAGCTTTTATGCTTAATCCATTGCAACTTTATTAAAACTAATCCAACAAAACTATAACTACTATTAAATTGTGAATATCAAAATTTGTAAGTGCTTTTAAAAACTATATTATGCCCTTACAAGTTTATTGGATTCAAAAATTAATTTGAATACTTAACTTTTTTTTAATCTAAAAGCTTATTTTAAATAAAGCTTAACTATTCTGTATTAAATTTTGTTTTGATTGTTGAAACTTTTAAAATATGCATATTAAATCGGTGAATTGTTTACTTTAAACTCAGATAGTTAAGAATCGACTATCCAATTTATAAATCTACGCCACATCTAGGAAAACATCATTTTCAGGGAATTTAACATTTATTACCCTAGAGCTAATGTTTTTAATGATTAAATATTCTAAATCTCAATCCAATAAAAATCCGTACTAAAATATTTACCAAACTTACATGTTGTACATTTTTATTTCACACAAAAAACAAAACTGCTGCATGGTTAAAAGCACAATAAGCTTATTTAAATTAAATAACAACAGTTACCAAAAAAAACCGGTATGTAATTCGCTTTAAAACAATGAAGCTACTTTTAGCCATTGAATTCCCATTACACAATAATAACATGAAAACTTATTCCATGCGATGATGACGCCATTTAAAATTGGAATGTACACAGATGAAAGCACATATGAAATAAAAGCTTGCATAAAAACTAAACCAAATTTCAAATACAATCAAAAATTAATTTTTTTTTTTGTTCAAAACGAAAATGTTATTTTATTCCGCATCGTTCCACCAAAAAAAAACTTGGATCAGATATTATTGTAACAGAGCTTTTGTATTTCAACTATTGTTGTAGAGAACTTTTATTTGTTCAAAACTTACTGAATCTATAATTTAGAAATAAATGAATAATAAATTTCATTATTGTTGCGGGCGGCAGGTTACAAACAAAATGAGAAAATAAACATCCGGTTGTATGAGATTTTTCCAGATATGCCTTACTCGTAAAATCTATAGGTGCGGTTGTAACATCCATCTGATGTGGTTTGAGATGTGGAAAACTTGCTTATTTTTAGATTTTTAATTATGGAAAAACAAGTTTTGATACATAAATATTGAATCAACTGGTTAATTTCTATTGCAAAATAGTTTTCAACATACACACAAGCATACCGAGGCACATGGATGGAAAAGTAGTAAGGAAATATTCTAAAATTTGCAAGCCAAAATTCTTAATCATATTTTATTTATGATTAAAATATTATACCCCACCTTGGGCGCCACAATCTAAAGGAGGTCAACTATAATTTATTATAATACATACATAAATTTAATAGTTCTTGTTTTCTCAAAAAACTAAATATTTTATTATAGATTCGAAAAGGGCCATCGAATAATTTAATCCATAAATTATCCCAAACAAATTTATGATTGAAATGTATATACACAGAGATAAAAACGAATCACTGTCAAAGGTGGCCATTTGGGACTAGATTTTTCACAATATCATATAAACATAGTTTTTTTTTTTTGTTTTATTTGCAAATGCGATATAAATAATGTAGCACCCTAACTAAAGTAGAAAAAAAACGTTATAATTTATAAACACCCCACAGGCAGGAAACCCTTTTTTCGTGAAATGAACGATTTCGATTTGTTTTTTTTTTTTTGTAGGAAAACTTCTCCCAAGGCTAAATTATATAAAGATAACAGACTTGTATAACGTATAATAAGAACATTGTTATCAAAAAAATTATTGGCCTAATAAAAAACGTAGATTCGTACGGGAAAATGGAAAATTATTAAAGTTTTATAAAAAAAAACGTTTATTTAACGTGTATTGATTTTCTTTAAAATGTCTTTACTGTTTTTAAGGATTTTAATGACAAAGAGGTGGTAATGGGACTTTAATGTTTTTTCGTTGGCCCAACGAATGCTTTAGATCGTCAGAGTAAGTTGCGATTTTTATTTTTTTTTTTTAAATGTACAGTAATCATCGAAATGCGGCGTGGTATATGCACTTTCAAATAATTCTTATACAGATCGCATCAACTGTTTACAGTGCTAAGTTTCTAAATCTGATGTTTGGATAGTCATAGACTGATCCCGCTTATACATATATATATATATATATATATATATATATATATATATATATATATATATATATATATATATATATATATATATATATATATATATATATATATATATATATATATATATATATATATATATATATATATATATATATATATATATATATATATATATATATATATATATATATATATATATATATATATATATATATATATATATATATATATATATATATATATATATATATATATATATATATATATAAGTTACGATTAAATTGTTAATTTATTTTTTTTAAATGTACTTTGGACTTATGTCTCACCTTATTGAGTCCCAAATTTAGGCTCGCAATTTTGCTGATATATAAAATGTTAAAATATAAAAGATGCTCTCAACTATAATTTTGTTTACACGCGCATCCGGTGTTACTATATTGCAATTCTATCTGAATATCCGTTCTTATGCAGACATATAATATTGTGTGGTCTTAACTCTTCCCTTTTTAAAAATCCTCGTCTGGTGGATTAAAAATTTAGGTGAATATCCCATGTGGCTCCAAGAGTTGATTAGTTAGATTTTTGTTTTGCAACAGGACCATTATTTTGTGGTTTCTCAATCTTATCTCAAAAATAAGAATCATTATGGTGTTAGCAACTGTAATGATAATGTCAGTGACGTTCTTCAAGTGATGAACTGCTGTGGTCAGTTTTTGAAAATTCCCTATGTTTTGTACATGTAAATCATGTAGATATTCCAGCTTGAGTTTACTTCCTAGTTCTGTAATATTTGCTTGCAGTATTGATGGTAGTATTTGCGATGTTCTTGTTTCGTTGGTAAACATTTATATTTTGCTTTCAAATGTTTCGTTTTGACATTAAACCAAGTAATTTTATTCCAAGTAAGACTGTGTCCGAAACCCATGATAAAAATTTGTGAATAAAATTTTTAACATTTATTTGAAAAATATTTCCCTTTTTCCCAAAAGGATTACATTCTCAATTTTTTAATACGCTGTCCGAAAAGTACATTCTGGATATTAATGTAAAAAGTACAGTTTGAACAACTTTGATAAAAATTAACCAAACCGGATTTGTCAACATTATTATCGTTTGTAACAATATTGGTAACGATGTGGTTTTCTCATTTTCTAAAGTATCATGAGCGGTTGTATTTTCATGATTAGTACTGTAGCTGGTCCTAAGTTCATCAGGTCGTAATATTTTTATAGCAGTGTGTGTTTTATTTGTTGTGGAATCTTCTAAGTATCCCTCAGCTACAGTATTAAATTTCCAACCACCATGCCTTTTAAGGCAAATGAAGTCACCGTCAGAATGTACAAGGAGTGTAGGTGAAGTCCGACGCAAGCAATGGTCGGTATATTCATTTGCATTTTTTAAATTTAAATGCAATGCCACTTGTTTTGTAACGCTACTAATTTTGTGAATGCCAACTACTACCCGATGACATAACTCCACCTTGGTATTTTATAATAAGACGCCGTACTTCGAAATTTTCTGGACAAAAGCAAAGTATTTTCTGCAAATCCCCAAATAATTGTCTCCCAAAACCATAAAGAGTAGCGATTGGTTTGTTTTAGAGTTGGTCTTCAATGTCATCTATTATTAAATGGACTAGTTCGTCGCAACGACATGAATCCGCTACTCCTAGTATTAAAACAACCTGCAAGAAAAATACCAAAAAGTAAGTATATATATTATCTTTAAGTTTTAAAGCTTATCATTTAATATGTCTTATCAAGAGCATAATCGAAAGGGTCGTTAAATTTCAAGGGCCGATGTTGATTTTGAATAAAACACAAATTATTTAGGAAATTACTGTCAATTCTTTTTATTATGATAATATGGTATAGTTTAATTATGTATGGAACAAAATATCGGCCAAATGGCCGCCGCGATCTCGGCGGCACACCTCCATCCAATGGTCCAAATTTTCGATGACGCTTAGGCATAATTGAGGTTCTATGCCGTTAATGTGTCGAATTATATCATCCTTTAGCTCTTGAATTTTTACTGCCATATCGATGTACACCTTTTCTTTCAAATAACTCCAAAGAAAGAAGTCCAACGGTGTCAAATCACATGATCTTGGCGCCAATTGACATCGCCACCACGTGAGATAACACGACCATTGAATTTGTCGTGCAAAAGAGCCATTGTTTCGTTAGCTGTGTGGCAAGTGGCACCGTCCTGTTGAAACCACATATCGCCCACATCCATATCTTCTGATTCGGGCCATAAAAAGTTCGTTATCATCTCACAATAGCGAACACAATTCACAGTAATAATAAGCCTGAATAACTTTAACGCGTTGCTCGATTGTGTATCTTTCCATGGTTCAAATTGAGTAAGTCTGGAATTGAGAAACGTCAAATGAAATGCAGAAAAAAACTTGACGTTTAGGTGTGGTTCACATTCAACATCGGCCCTTAAAATTTAAACACCCTTTAAAAACAAGTCGATTTTTGCTTAATCGAAACCTTTGGATGTTTTTGCTCTGTAATCAATAGTCTATTTTTTTATAAATGCTGGCAATTTGGAATATTTTTTGATATCTACGTCATTTTTATAATTCAATGTGGTTTGAATACTGCGCACAAAGAGTCGAACTTTTCATCTACGTCGACAAATTGGCAAAGTAAGCCAATAGAACACTTTCTGAATATAATCCAGATTGTACATTTTTTTTCAGTACACCACTACAAAAACCGCTTATATACGCACTCATAAAACTGATTTTGATGGCAATAGGTTTAACACAATTTCTTTTGCTGTTTAAACCACATCCGGTGGTAAATTTAATAAATCTTCTGATTCAAACATTTTGTTGGCAAGAAAGAATATATTGTAATTATAGCTTTGCAGTTTGACGCGTACAATAGTCAAACCAAACAAAAGTCATGATCTCCTTAGTTTCACGAAATATTTCAACAAAATTAGTTTCAATATTTAAGTTTTAATTACATAATTTCTACTTACTCGTATAATTAGTTTGCCATGAGCTTTCCTTCGTTGAAGAAAAAATAGTATGTGTAATTCGGATTTAAAGTGACTTTGTTTGACTTGCAATCTTTGCTTTTGCTTGGCTATGCCGCGCTTCACCTCGCATGCAAATATAATTTATCGCCAAACAAAGTATTACTTTAAATCCTAATGACACAATGTACTATTATATGTTTTATTGTACATCTGAGTGTGCTACGCGATGAGTTTGGCTTTTATGATAGAAAGTTTTGGTATTTGTCAAAAGTTATCGTAGCAACTGGCCGTCATAATTTGGGTGTCTTTATTTTTATCAAATAAATGTTAAAAATTTGTATTCACATATACAGTGGTCGGCCCTTGAAGTGTTACCACCTTCACGTTGCTGTAGCAACCAAACAGTGTATAACAGCGCGCTTATTTTTTGACAAACGTCAGTCTGTTTACAAGCCTACGGAAGCGTATTGGCACAATTAAAAAAAGTTATCGAAGTGAAATTCAAACGCAACAGTGTAATTGCTTGGTATTTGGCTGGAAAATCGTAACCAGCCATTGTTATGAACTACGGCATTTACATGTGAACAAAATGTGACCATTAAACGTTACAATGAAACTGGTAGCATCAAAAAATACCATACATGTGGATATTCAAAAACAGTAACATCGCCAGAAATGGTTTGGAGGGTGAAGACCAGAATTCAACGTAATCCACGACAAAACGCGGTGCAATTGGCGAACAATCTCAATGAGTCTGCTCGTAGCATGAAGCGGATATTAAAAAATAAGCTACGATTGAAGCCCTACAAAAAACAAAAAGTGCTACACTATAAAAGAAAATTCGCCTAACAAGGGTAAAGATGTTAAAACAATTGCATGTTGATGGTGAGCATGAGAATTTAGTATTTTATGAAAAAAATGTTACGATTCAGCAAAATGTAAACAAACAAAACGATCGTGTTTGGTTAGAATGCAAATCAAAGGACAATTTATACCAGCGAATTGCTCTTGCCAAAGCAAGCGCCTGCATCAGTGATCGTTTGGGGCGTGGTAACTACCACATGACCCTCACCACTCGTTTTTGTTGAAGAGGACGTAAAGGTAAAACAAAAAATGTACTGTGAAAAGATTTTAAACGATGCTTTGGTACCTTGGGCATGTAAGCAATTCGGTAGAAACCATTGGACGTTTTGACTAAACTTCAGTAGTGTTGTCATCTAAGTGTAGCAAGATTTCGTTGTGTTGATTGAGGATTTGATGAACCCTGTCTGTTATGGCAGTATTTATTTTGTATTATTCGTTGTTATTTTAGATAATTCTGTCTTGAATTTTTAGGATTTCGTCTCAATCCGTTGCGTCTGGTGAACTCGCCATCCATTTCCATACGGAACCAATCCAGTTAATTGATCGTCTTATTTTTAAAGGTTGCCCTTGGAGTTCTTCCAGTAATTTTTCTATAGCTCTTATTTAGTATCTCAACTTCATGATGCTGGTTGAGTCGATCACTTTTATTTTGTTCAATATTTCTATATACTTGCTAAGATTGATGTGGCGGACTATCTCGAGGTTTTCACTTATGATATTCCCGTTTACTTGTTTAATAAACATTATTGAAGTGTCATACTGGTATATATGTAAGAACGATGTTATTGTCCTTAGTCATAAGCTAGAAAGAGATACATAAATTTTGAGTTGCTTATGTTTTTAATATGAGTAATATGGACTCTTTCCGCAGAATCTGTTGTCACTGTATTTTTGTTGTCTTTTGCAACGACTTCTTTTCTAAACTTTAACTTAATTTTTCCCTGAATTTGCTTGATGGCAGTGTATATTGGCGTATATTTTTTGCTCATTTGTCTTCAAATTGTCCATTGACTGAGTCCATCTGAGTCTGAGTTTATGATTGGTAAGTGTTCCTAATAAATAGCAATTGAATGTAATTTTCTGTAATTTTTACGCCATTTATTAATGTTGAATGTAGATTTCTCTTTAGTTTTTGACTCAGTTGTTTCTTTATTCCATCATTTAGAAAAATATAATGTCTACGGTATTTGTTGTGAGGTTCTTCGTAGACACAGGTTCCATTTTTTCTGTTATTATGAATTAAATTCACTCGCATTGTTGTATAAGTTGAATACCATCCTCATTTGTACTGTGTATGGTGTCAATACATGGGGATATAATGATGTTGGCTACTTTATTTGTTATTCCAGGTTTAAAGACAATCTCGTAGTTGTACTCCTCTAGCCTAACTTTCCATATTTTCTGCTTATTATAATTATTTCTATTGCTGAAGGCCAAGGTCAGCGGCTGTTAATCCATAAGAGTCCTTGCTACGTAGAGGTAATTTCTCCTCATAGTCTTCTTGAGGGATCTGGATATTTACGTCATAAGTTTGTCCTTGTCGATATCGGTTTGTGATGGCCCCAATACTGTGGTTCGACGCGCCTGTTGTCAATATGAACGACTTGTCAAAGTCTGAAAATACCAATAAATCTGCTGATGATAATAATTGCTTTAGATGTTGATAGGCTCTTAGCTCGGTGTTCTTTAGTTCTACTTAGCTTTAATTTGTGCATTTTCTCCCTTTGTTAGATTCATCAGTGGTTTTGAAATTTTTTAAAAAGTCCATCAATAAAACGTTTGTAGTAAGATGTTAGCCCCAAGAAAACTTTTCAGCTCCTTTAGATTTTCAGTTGGCATCAGTTTTTGAACGGCTACTACTTTTTTGGGTCGTTGAGCTTTTTATTATATAGCCTATGAATTCAGTTTCTTCCTTTAAAAATATCGATTTGTCTGAATTAACGTGAAGTTTGGCTTTTATATATTTATGTGTCATATGTATGTATGAATATATGTATGTATTGATGTATGTTTTTTGTTTTTTATGTACAGTTGGTTACTTATCGATTTGATCTTCAATTAGCAGGAGAAAGTGACGGCCCTTTACTGTATTATTATTTAGTTGGTGGTATAGTCAACACATAATCACTTGCTTTCATTTTTTTTTTCACAAGAACTATTGGACTTGCGAAAATTGTGCCCTTGCTAATGATATCAACTGGCAAACACTCGTTCACTTGCTGCCTTACAATGATTATCTCAAGTAGTGATAAATAGCTCAGATTTTGATTAGTCGGTGCATCACACACTTTGATTAGTCGGCGCATCACCGCCTGTGGTTTTGGAGGTGAATAATTTAACACAATTGCCTTAATTTCATTTACTACCTTGGATTCGACAATATGATCTAATTCTCTCAGATCACTCACAATATCGGGATGAGCAACTTTCGTTCAAACACATACAAAGACCATTATGTATCCTTTGTAAATTGAATAGCTCCTGCAAAGTCTACATACATGTGTGTAAATGGATGTGACGATAATAATCGTTGTTGTGGCAAGTATACTAACAATTGTAACTTGGTGTTGTCAGCTTTCTGCCGTTTGTTATTCAGTATTCTTTCTTCTAAAAAGAGCAAAAGTTAAATGACTGTCACCGTGCAATGTTCGTACATGTGCATCAAATATCAGCAGCATTATTAAGCGGTACTTTCAAGGTTAAATAAAGAGCTGTTTGAGATTCAATCTCCTACTCCCAGAATTTTTTAAAAAATGGCTTTTCGCTGGTGTTTTTGTATATATAAAATTCTGGAATGTTTCATATTGCGGCGTTGTGGTTTATCCCTTTTTTGATAAAGTGTTAACAACATCCGATGATTCATGCGATTTTGTTGATGTTTGAATATTTCTCTACCAGCTGCCAAAATGGATTAACTATTTCAGGACTCGAAATTAACATCACATGTTTTACTGCTAGCGCGGCGTCACTGACTTGAACCAATGCACTATTAATCGTCTATTTAAATTATACAAGTAAACAAATTTTTAAGTAACTTTCTGTGTTCAAGTTTTTATACATCTTTGAGCTGGTTATTAAAAGCAGGTTTTTCAAGCTGGTAACACCAAAGCTTTTTAGATAAACTTTTAGATAAACTGATATATTTGCGAATTTTAAAAAGCTACTTCAATAAATTATCTATGTCTTCAATTATATCTTTGTTCAACTGATAATACAAAGTTTCTCAAAAATGTGATTTCAAGAAAGCTTTTTTAAAATGAAGCTTTTTTTATTTTACTTTAAGATGTTGATCGTAATTAAAGCTTACCTTGAACCAAAAATGTATTTTTGTTTTTGACAAAAACAAATAATCCAAAATAATTTGAGCTTTTTATATGTTTTATGGTTAATCGGAAAGTATTTGGTGGTTTAATAAAACAAGTGTGACAAAAATTCGAAAGGCCACCAATTTTCATACTCAAAAGAATTTTTACCAAAAAAATCTTTACTTTAGTCTCAACTTTTAATGTTCAATATTTAAAAAAAGAGGCAAATGGAATAACTTTCAGACCTAGTTTGCTAAGCTTTCAATCAAAATTTATTTTAGTTTCAATGTACTTTTCTGGATTCCAAAACATAATTTGTATCATTAATAAATAAATGTTTAATAAATAAAATCGGAAATACCATAATTTACGGTTGTACTATCAATAAACAAAAGCTTTAAGTTCATATCTGGTATTAACTACAAGAGCTTAATAAATCTGGAGTTTTTCTACAAGAAAAACTTTATAAACTTCGAAAAAGCTATGAATTAAAAGTTTTTAATTACGTTTATGTATCAAAACATTGGATTAAAAATTGTAGTTAATTTTAAAAAGTAACTTTTCAAGACTTTCGTAAATATTGCAAGCTAACTATTTCTGTACACTAAAATTTTGAATAAGTTTGTTTTTATGATGTTCTGATTGGTTCAATTTTTTCAGAGAATTTTTAATGAAATCTTTAAAAAAACATTTTTTTAAAATAATCTAAAATAATGTCGAGCTTTTACAGTATTTTTAAATAAAAAAGGATTCAGTTATTAAATGAAAAAGTTACTTGGTTTATTAAAATAAGACAAGAAAAATGTTTATTAGAGAGAATAATTTTCAAAAAAGCTCAAAACTAAAGCGTTGCTTTTTTAGTTCGCATTAAACAATTTTTAAATGGTAATTCAAATCATAATTCAAAAAAGCTTTTAAATGGTTTGTTTGTTTCTTTGTTTGTTTATTTCTGTGCAATATGTTTTAGGGCCAAAGCTCTCCCAACTTTTTCGCGGTTAACTTAATGTCTTACTTTATGCCATTACTAGCCAAATCGAGAACGCGCGAATACAGGTTCGATTTTAAATCCATCTGCACATTGCATTGCTCCAGTCAGTCTGTACATGGACGACGGTTCAGCCCATGGATTCTGCACTCCAACGGGGGGTCATAGTTGTGTTCATTGTCATCACCGATCGTAATCAGGTGATGAAAAATCCCTTTTACAACCTTCCCCCGTTGGGATTCGAACCCAATACCTCCCGTTCCAAACACCACAGCTTTAACCACTGCACTAATTGCTCGGTAACTTTTAAATGGTTTAAAAGACGAAATTTTTACTATGTACTTACTTTATTTACACACTGAAAATAGATTGAAAATCGAAAGCCTTCCCATCAAAAGTCACATTATCTCAGACATTGGTGAAATAACTTTTATTAAAAAAAAGCTCATTATAGAGTTTTACATTAAAATGAAATTTTTTCAAACAGTGATTTGTAATGCAACTTCAATGCTTTAACCATTAACCTATAAAAGAGCTTTTACGGTCAAAACACAAGATTATAAAATTACAAGTAGAATAACAAGTTTTATTGATGGGTTTAGGTTATTTATAATTTATGGTTATCACGACTTATTTTAATTTAGCTGTTTAAGCTCAAAACTTAATCTTAGAGCTTTAAATACTATAAATATTGCTAAACTTCATTTAAATTTCTATTACAAATAACAAATATCTTAAGTTCTTACAATAGTGATTTGTCAATAAACTTTAGTAATTCGAGCTTTCAAAAAAATGCATTAATATTAAAAAGTTTACACTTTACTGACATATGTGCTTAAACTTAAGTTTATTTTTTGAAAATTTTCTATAGAGCTTTTAGATGGGATCGATGACTTGAGTTTCCCTTGAGCTTGACTTTTAATTTAATTTACTTTATTTTAATGTGTACTGACTTCTGTAAAATTGCAGATTAATCGTTGTTGAAATGTTAAAACCACTTGCTTTCAATCATTTGTAGAGATTAATCTGGCATTACACTCAAATAGCTTACTTTTTAAAAAGCTTCGGCTAGCGTTAACAAAAGTTTTTTAAAAGTAATTTTATTTGAATATTAGGATTTTTAAACCTTAACAAATGAAAAAATAATGCAATATTTAGTAAACTTTGAATCAAAAAATAATCCTGTATTTTTTCATATCATCACACTAATTAAAAATTATCATTAAGCTTTTAACCAAATTAAAAGTTGTCAAACTTACTTTAAAAAGGAACATTGTGAATCTTTAAATAAAACTTTTACTTTTTAACATCGGCTTTTACTTTTTAAGTAGAAACAAAAAATTATTATTTTGCAATATTGTTACACCATGAAAGCTTTCGGAACCTTTCTAAACAATTTCAATAATACCGTTATATAATTATACAATTATTCATACTGTTATACATTTTGATCAGTGTTCAATAGAACCGATGAATTTCAATGAGGTAATGAACTATGAAGTTTTTGATAAAGCTTTATACATTATGTCTTAAATATCAATTTATTCTTTGTAAGAATATAAAGTTTTTCCTTTGAGTTTATTCAATTCAAACTTTTTTTAAGCTTAATGTTAAAAAAATACAATTATTTTTAATTTGAATTAACTTGTTAGCAATATTTTTTTTTTACTTTCTAGAAGCTTTCTTGCATCTAGAATTTTAATAGCAAACTTTTATATTTTCAAATTAAAGTAAAGCTTATTTAATTTAATTTGAATACTGTCTAAATTTCTAAAATAATTTGTAAAGTTTTTAAATATTTATAAAAAATTTTGTAAAAATAAAATTACAATAGAATCATCTCATTTTTATTAAAAGCTCATATGAGTAACAGATCGATTCGAGAATTCATTTAAAAAACCTTAGCACTCCCAAAATTAATTGAACTATCAACAAGCCAAATGTGGTTGACACCATCATAATACAACAAGCAAGCTTTGGCACCATAAAACATTTTTAAGAACCAACCGAAACAAACAATTTTTTTTATTTTTTTTTTTTTAAATAATAACTAGTTTTACGACTAAAAATTAAGCTTTGACTGTAAAAAGTTTATTACCATTATAAGAGACACATTTGGATTTTATTAGATGACAAGACAAGAGTAAAATCAAATCTAATCAAATAAACTTTTTCGTCCAGTCGTCGACGAGAAACGATGTTTCCTTTTAATATTGCTAAAACTTTACAAAAATAGAGTAAAGCATAACACAAAAAAAGCTCACTTAATTTCGAATAAATTAAAATGGTAAAATATTATTATACAGCACAACAATAATAATAAAAGCATTTTCTATATATAAATAAATAATAAAATACTAAACTTACAAAAGCTTCACTTCTTAATTAACTTTTGTGTTTCTTAAATAAAAATAAAATAATAATAATAATAAGTTTATAAAAAATTTTCTTCGTGGAAAATTTTTAAAGTATAACAAAAACAAAACAACAATAAACAAAATTTCAAGTAATTCAAAAAGTCATTTAAAATGTGTCAATTTTTTTAGCACGGCTCACACCGTACAACAGTTTTTCACTCTCTTCGTCTTCGAATTTACTAATTTCGTCGTATTTTTGGTGTGTTACTAGTTTTTACCGCACATACTCGTAGTGTAAATATTTCAAACCATAAAATAAGGAAAAAACAAAAAAAAAAGTTTTTCCAAATTATATTGTTTTGTTTTCTCGAAGATAAATATAAAACAATTGAAATTATTATTGTTATTATATAATATGAAGAAAAACTTTAAAGCTCTTTATATTCATCTGTCTTTCATTTGCTTAAAAATAAAAATTTCCCACTTTCATAACATAAGTAGGTATGAGACTGTATATATAAGAAAAACAAAAAAGTTTTTTTAAGCTGAATGACAAAACAGGTAGAAAAGTTTTTAATTTTCATTGGAATAGAAAAATAAAAAGTTTTAGTGTTTCCATGTACGAATACCTGTCGGTCGCAAGAATAACTATATGTTTATATATTGTATTCACTCAGCGTGAGTACAGTTCATAAAGTTTTTTCTCGGTGACCGATTTAATTTTTATTTTTCATTTCATAAAAATCTTATTAATTTTGACTCATCTGCACAGTATCTGTTTGTGTGTGTGGATGAAGTTGAGGAAGCGATAATAATGTAAAAAATATTGAGGAAATACTTAAAAAAAAAGTTTTGAAAAGCACATTAATTTAATAACTTTTACAATTTTTGATTATTCTTGAAATTATTTTGTAACTTTAAAATATTTTATAGGGGAGGTTTTAGTGGTTTATCTTCCACGTTTTTAATTAGTGGAATGCCTCGTAAACTTTTGGACTCATTACAAAAAATTAAATACTTTGCATTGTACGAATAGGAAGTTTAAAAGCTTAATAACTTAAAAGTTTTACGACCACGATTATTAAAGGAAAAATTTAAAATACTGCAAAAAGTTCCAAACTATTGTGTTTCCAAACTATTTTAAAAAAGTTCTCTTTTTCGATGAAAACTAGAAACTATATTAAGTCGTCCTCCTTTTAAAAATTTAAATTAAAAACTGACTATATTTTAAAAAAACCAAGCTTTGAAGCACAAAAACTATTTAGACGTATTCAATTATTGCAAACAAAATTATAAATTTGTGTCTTCAGTTTTATCAGTCAACTAACTTAAAAGTTCGATTTTGAAATTCCAAGGTTTTAAACTCACGAAATTTTCACAGGTATTAATCAATTCAGTGGTTGTAAATAACACTACAATGTTTTGTCCCTAAGTTTGTCCACTAACTGACTTGAAAAATGTGATTTTTAAATCAGTGAAGATTTCTAAACAAATTTACAAAAAAATCTAAAGCTAAGGCAATTCTGAATAATTGCCTTGACAAGCTAAATTCAAAACTATAAAACATTGTAGGGGGATTATCGATTCATTAGAGCCTTTTACAATTATCATATTGAAAAAGCCCCATATACCAGGATGGCTACTGAAGGATGTAATTATTAAAAGTAACCAATTAAGAACTTAAAACTCCTTAAGTGTTTTAACTTCAGTAAAAACAGACTGTTACTGTTTGCCATGTGTTCTATTTAGGTACTCCAAATAGAGTTCTATTTAGGTTGCGCTGTTTTTCAAGGAGTACCAATTCAGTATTATATCAACGTTTATAAAATTGGTGTTTAGCCATTCTGATACCCACAATAAACAGTGGCACAGTGGTATTCAAATTTCCACCAGCTTAAAAGGCTTAAGGCTTAAGTCTATAAATTTACAAATTCAATGATATCAAAAATACTTCCTAAAGTTTACTATTTATAATTTATAAAACAGTCTCTGAAATGTTTTGTATTTTGTTTCGACTTAAGCCTTAAGCCACTTTTGATTATCACCTTGATACTCTTTAAATACGGTATAATTTAATTTATAACCTTGAATATAGAGGTTTTTTCAAAAAATATCGAGATAAGCTCGAGAATTAATAAGCTTAACATTTGACTTAAGTCTATATTTATTCAATGTTAAAACTGCCAAAAATTGTTTATTAGACTCATAAAGTTTATAGAAGATTTATAAACATAAAACAGTCTTATGTATCTAAAATATGTTATAATAAGTTCGACTTAAGCCACTTTTAATTATCTCCTAGGTAAATTAAAATTACAAAAAAATTTAAATATTACTAGTTTAACATTTAGCTTAAGTCCACAAAAATAAACAATTTCAAAATTGACAGAAATTGTTCCCTAAAGTGATTTATAATCTTACAACAGTATTTTATCTTTAAGAAAGGTTATATTAATTTAAAGATTTACGCCACTTTTGACTATCACTATTTTACTTTTAAATTTCAAAATAGTTTAATTTTTTAGTTTTAAAGTTAAATAAAGAAGTTTGAAATAGGTTTAAGTTTTTCTTGCATTTCCAACAATTTATTGTCGAAACTGCCAAAAAAAATTTTCATATTATAATCTTTAAATCTCTGGAATATGTTGTATTAAGCATTGACTTAAACCACGACCTAAGTGGGCTTTGAAATAGACTTAAAATATGCCTTAAGTTTACAACTATAAAGTTAAGTCAGTTAAGAATCCAAGATCCTAAAAATATCCTCGATTGTTGTAAGTGCGATTATTTTTTGGTTGGTTGAAAAGGAAGAACAATAATCCATTCTTTATTAACAGGTAGAAGGAAACAGGTTATATTGCACATATCAAACAAATGCATAATTGCTGGGAGCTTACGAATTAAGTTGTAATGGCTATTACGACATTACAATATTTGTTATTCCCTTCTCCAATATGGCATTAAAAGGCTCAATCATGCCGTCTTGATTGTGTATACTTAGGCGTCGTTCATATTTTAATGAATATTTGACACATTTCTTGGAACCAAACTGACTCGATATTCTATCCTTGATATGAATTAACCTTTATCGGACCTCATATTGACTGATCCAATTGCCCACTACAACATTTTTGTTACTGGCATTTTGTCTGCTATTTTAATCCATACTGACCAATACCTCTTTTGGTGGTAGAAGTTTCATGAATGTAATGTCAATGATATTTTCTTTGTCTTCCACTTGGCCGCAATGCTTGCAATCTACTCAGCATGGTTGTTGCCATAAACCTTCCTTAAATGAAACGATTAACCCTGTAAAGCTATTTATAGAAACTTTTCGCACATTTCACTATAGTGCCAATAGCTTTTTTCAAGTGACGCAAACGATTCGTTCAGGCTTTGTCAGTACTTTGGAATACAATAAATGTGCAGTTCGGTACTTGGTATACCAGAAATTGGGGCCTTACATAACCGCATTTTCGACTTCTTCCATGTGCTTTCCTGCTCTTCCAATAAAATTTCTTAGCTCGTATAAATTTTATGGTGTAGGCCAGTCTTTTACTGCTGAAATCTTTTCTTTATCCGTGTGTATTCCGTGTGTTTTTACTTTGTGCCCTAAATATTTGACCTCATCACGAAACATTGTACACTTCTTCGGACTTAGCATTATCCTCTTTTAGTTTCCTCTCGATTACTTTCGCCAAATTCTTCAAGTGCTACTAGAAGTATTGTCCCGTTACTATGATATCATTCAGATACACTAGGCACATCTTCCAGTGCAACTCCTTAAGGGTATGTTCCATTACCCAGTCAAAAGTTGCAGAAGCTTTGTAAATAAACCAAAGGACATGAATTTAAACTGCCATAATCTTCACTGATTATTTACTGTGCAAATCAAGTGTGGAAAATATTTCTGCTTCTGCCAGTATTTAGTCTTGTCATTTAGTTGATCATTAATAAGGGACAACTGTCGATATTATGTTTCTATAATCGATGCATAATCATAGACTGCCATTTTTCTTTTCCACCAATACAACTGATGAGCTCCAAGGACTGCTAGACTGCTCAATAACTCCTATGGAGTTTTTATTTCAGCTATCATTCTCTCGACCTAAATCTGCTTTGCTTGCTAATGGTAGTCTTCTCATTTCCTAATGAATTGGCATCTCCGATCCTATGTCGATCCATGTTTATGTTGATCCTGTATTTAACCATGTTTGTTCTTCCATTACTCTTTGGAGTAATTCAGAAAATTTATTTTTCAGTAACTCTTTCGCTGGCTGTTTTTGATACACTGTTAACAAACTTTTTTTAAAAACCATCCACCATCCAAAACAAATCCGCTCACCTTCATGAAATCCATACCCAAGATTTTCTCTTCCACAATATCGGCAAACCACACTTCATGGTAAAATAAACTATTGCCAACCCGTTACTAAACTCTTTTCTTGTCTTTATTTACCACATTTTACCAGTAATGTTTGTTACTATTTGAACTGATTGTCTCTCGCTTGCTGTTATGTCATTGCTGTTAAGCTATCGCCTCCTCTTGCCAATCGTGAGATGAGAAGGAAAGTTATGGAGCATATGTTTGTGGGAGTCAGTTTCTGCTCCTCTAAGCTAACGTGAATTAGTTTAACGACTCCGTCATTAACTACTTCTCTTTCTTGGCCAATTTTTCGACTTCTTTCCTTGGTCTGCGACACAATAGCGATAGTGCTCTCGATCGTTTTTTTTCGTTTCACACAATCTCTTAAGATATGTTCCATACTGTCACAACCGCTATCACCTATTTGTCCCATCATTTGGTTTATTCCGCTCTGCTTCTGCTTATGCTCCATCATTTGTTTCGTGGCAGCCATTAACTGTGACAAATCGAAATTTCTGGATGGTTCTTTTATTTCTACCAACATTTGCGTTTTTTTTTAAACGATTTCTATAGTATTATCTTCATTTTCTATCTTGAACTTAAATTCTTCCAGATTTTACCTTCTTTTTTCATAGCCCACTGAAGTTGTACCACCATTATTACCGATATTTAATACATCCCGTCACTCCAATTCTTTTTAGAGAAAAATAATCTTTGTTCTTCTATTATTCACAATCCCACCGCTGTCACCTTTTGTTACGATTTTATTTCTATTCCCGGTTGGTATCACTAATTCCACTATTATACTTAAATCGTAACAATATACGATTGAATACTATTCAATACATGAAATTGAATACTATTCATGTTCAATGGTTTTTCTGCTATATTATTGTCAATCAAGAACTTACCCGAGCCAACTCCAGGTACTAAAAAAACAAACCTCTCGAATATCGTACATGTCACATTTTTATCTAAATTAGACAATTCATCTTTATTTTGTCCTCCCGGACCTCGCCAATTTAACTTAACGATGTCAGAGCTAACAGAGCTAATTTGAAATTGTATCAAAAGTCGACCCTGATTACGTAAATGCAAAAAAAGCTTTAGGAATTTTGTTAATCTAATAAAACAAAACTTTTTCATCACCACACTATATATCGTAAGAGCTTTTGGGAGACAAACCATAGATTAAAAACATGTAACAAATCCTTAAGGGGGAGAAAGTAACGAATTTTTCAAAACTTTTTAATTATTTTTTGTTGTTGTACGATACTAAGCTTTTTCTGTGTGTTGTCCACCCTTTGATGTATTCACACAAAATATATAGTTTTTTTTTTTTTTTTTTTTTTTGTTTTATGATACCAAACTATTTGTAACACTTATATCCTAATCAAAAAGTTGTATAACCAGAACAAACAAAGTTTCTATTATTATGTAGCTATATGTAGAATACGTTTCCTTTTTTCGTATATATGAATGAAAATTAGCATAATGCTGGAAAACTACCTATATGTACGTACGAGATGAAGGAAAAAAATAAAAAAAGTTTGTGCATACAAATTTGTTAGAAGTGTGACATGTTCATCGGACCGTATACACATATTTATACTGTGGTCGAACATTGTATTTTGCATAAATATTATATTTCGTCCTGGCCGATGTACATGCCCGCATGTATCGAGATACAAGATAAACACTTGTATTTATTAAGGTAGATGTTTAAAACTCGCATCCAAACAAAAAATGTATATTAATGAGCCATAAAGATTTTTAACTTTTAAACTTTTATTATAGGCTAATTAAAAATAAAAACAAAAATGCTTCTCCCTCTGCCGCCCATCTCACCCGAGATGCCTATCCTAATTGAATTAATTAATTTTAATTTTATTAGATTGTTATTATTTTATGAGTTTTTATGTTGATTAGAAATTATATGTTTTCGAACTTTTCTCATCTTAAGTGGCTTATGTATACGATCTTTTGTTGTGTAGGATATTTATACATAACCGCGGTAACTTTTATTTTTTTTTTTTTGAGCAAAATTTCAATTCATGTCTGTAGTACACAGATTGATTGATTTTGGGGGCCAATTTTCTATCGATTTATCATATCTTGTTAATAATTATTATTCATTAATCATTAATCAATTTATTGACTTGTGTTAATCAATCACGTATATCATGATGTTATTAGTGAAAGGACTCATAAAACTTTTTTTTTTTTATTTTAATATGATGCCCATGGTGTTGAGAAATTTTGATAGGTATAACGACCCTTTTTTAATTGTACATGAAATGGATAGTATCACGAATTACAAATAATGCCACGTAACTTAATCAAGTAAAGCACAAAAATACCTTTTAGCTCTGTGTCATTACATAACTTCAAAAGAACAACAAGTCGAGTTAATCACCATAGAATTCCACCACGGTTACATTTTGTAAATTATTATCCCATCCAAATATATCCGAAAAGAATCCTTTATAAATCTAATTTGCTCTTATAAGTCGATAAGTGTATACTTCAAACCTATTTCGAAACAAATTGCAGCAATGGCTGGAATATTTCTCGGCTAAAGAATTGAAAAAAGTTAACCAAAACACATTTTCAAAATATAATGTTAACCTGGTTAACTCTACTTTAAGTCCTTCTCTTTAGAAAGACCATAATAGTTTCCACATTACATTATATTTGTATATAAAAATCACATCATTGCATACATTCCGGCCAAACTAACAAAATCGATCATCAATTTGTTATAACACAATGAAATTCGTCTATTGTCAAATAGATGGCACTGCAAATACATCATAAACTAATGCACCATACAATAAGAATTTTAAACTGTATTTTAAGATGTTGAACATTTTCTATTTCTAAATATTTTTCCAGTACCAAAATATAGTCACGACAACAATTTCAATAGTACGATCGTCGTTGTTGATCCTCATCATGAGCATGACGATAATTTATTTAATTTTATTATTTTTTGGATTAATTTCGTTATTATGATCTCAAGTAAGTTATTTAAATATAGAAATTATTGTTTATGATCGTTTTATATGATTTGAATGAGCACAAAATTATGTTTATGGTTCGATGTAGATCATATTTTTTGGACACAGTTTATTGATGTTTAGATCGTTACTCGATGTACGTTTTGATTGGCTTGTATAATGATCGCGATATTTTTACATTATTTTCAGAAAATCAAGAACGGCTTTATTTATACTTGATCATTTCGGTGACTGCTGCAATTTTATTATGTTTAACATTGGTGATCGGTCGACTGATGATGCAACGGCGAACAATGCCAAATGATCCAAAAATTCATCAATCGAATACAGGCGAAACAACTCTGCCGAATGGTTTTAACGATGATATATCGGAAATTGATGCAGATATTGATTTAACAGCACCAATTCAAATATCGAGTGTGAGTCGAAATGAGCCAAGCTATAGTTCATATAATCCATCACCGATCGGCCCTTATTCAACGTCCACATCCAATTTTGGCATGAACAGTAACATATCATCGTCAACAATGACGACGTCAAGTCATCCAACACCCATGTTAATACCAGCAAGTTCAATTATAAGTAATATGCCAACGCATACAGCGATTCGAGGAGGATCAATCTTGGTGCCATCACATTCGATCGGTAAGTTTTTTTATTAAGTGTAAAAAGTGTATGCTAAATTGGTGGTGTTTTTTTTTTTTTGGTACACAGGACAAATTGGTGGTATGCATCCACACATGACAGGAACACTGCCACTACATCGGACACCAAGTACGGGAAGTAGTTTAATGGGACC
The DNA here is from genome assembly GCA_963556175.1 of Tipula confusa. NCBI lineage: Eukaryota > Metazoa > Arthropoda > Insecta > Diptera > Tipulidae > Tipula > Tipula confusa. Next base: position 219,195,932 of record OY744476.1, read on the forward strand.
ACAAAACTATTTATCCGGTTCGATTGTAGGCCATGGTACACTACGCCGCCCTTTCAATCAATCACAGCTAACCGCAGCACATAGTTACGACTTAGATTCAACACTACCACGTTCATTAATCCGTGGCGGTGATAATTCACAATATTACTATGGATGACATTTACTACAACCGCTCAACATGTCGTCGGCCGTCAATGCGGGCGCACTAATGTCGAGCCAATGTCAAATCAAAGAGACACCACTTAGTTATCAAAATTATCCAACATCAGGAGGAGCAATACTAGATCATTCAAATACAATATCCACCACATCTGCCACAACATCAACAATAGGAAGCGGAACCATTAGTGCAATTCAGCATCAATCATCAATACCATCAACAACTACATCATCAACTACATCAACTAATACCACCACCAATAATACAATTGTGTGTCAATCAAGTCGAACTTATTGTTTCTAGAATCAAGTTACAAATTATTTTTATGTGAATAGTGATAAAACAAATGAATTAGTGTACTTGTAGTTATATACATAACATTACATAAATATATGTTTCCGGGTTGCAGACATTTTTTGTTTATGGCTTTAAAACCATAATTTTCAAAATTTGCACGTGATCGATCCAAATTTTGAAATATTGTCGACAATCGGTAAATGAATTCAGTTGCATGTTACGAACAAAAATGAAAACACAGGGTAACGCATAATTTGTATGAGTTGGTTACATCGGAAAAATGTGTATTGTTTGACAAAAGGTAGGTTGAATGGTTTAACGATCGTTAAAAGAGGCTGAATAAGTTTTGGGAACTTATCACAAAATGCATTTAAGATTAGAAATATATGTTGCTAGGACAAGATCGAAAATGTTAACACAGAACTTATCATCCAAGTTTTGAAATTACCACTTAGACGAACTAACGTTTGTTGATTGGAGCTTTAAAATGCATTCTATGAACATTAATAAGCTCTTAAAGATTTTTTTTAAAACATTTATAGAAGCTTTTATAGTAAACGTATGTTTATGTATATTGCAGTTTATATTTGAACTGGACATATATTTAACTATGAGAGCTTTTAAAAATATTAAAGCTTTTATAAAAATATGTTAATTTTAAAACATTTTGATGAATTCCAATTTTTTTTAGATTACTGCATTTGAAAATAAGCTAGGTTTAAATCGTTTTGCTTAAAAAGCTCATAATGCTAGGATCGTATAGAACAAGGCCACGATATTGCATGACTTATTAGAACTGTTTGTTGGGAAGTTTAGCAACATAAAAGTATTAAGTTTAATAAAGCTTCATTCTTTGAACCTTAATAAGCTCCTAATTTTTACAATTAGAACATGATCACAACTTGTGTATGCAGTTTTAAAAAAACTTTGAATCTGTTAAGCTTTAGGATTTCGCCTATTTTAAGGTTTGATCTAAAATAATCTCAAGCTTTAAACCAAAAGCTTCAAAGAATTTTTAAAGAAATTAAAAGTTAGTTCATTCAATTAATGTTAGTCGTTAAGTTAAATTAACTTATATTTTATTATTTAAAAGAAACTTTTTTAAAAGCACGCTTAAAAGCTTTCAATTAAAGCATTTATTTAAATATTTTCCTTTCAAAAGACACATTTCTTCCACAAATTTATTATGCAACTATTACAAACTTCAGTTTAAATCAGTTAAAATAGAGCATGTTACAGAATTAAGCAGCAAAATAAGCTTTAGGCATGTAAACTGCCGTTAGTTGAAATATATTTCTATCTTAATTTAGAAATGATCGTACGGTTGAATCTTTTAAGTTATAAACTTTTTCTTTGGTTTTTTTATATTTTAAAAGCTCTTACACACCCTATAAATATAATACTCTCACATACACTGCTCTAAGATACCCTCGACATCAAATCACAACACCACGGAAGCTATTAGCTTTAAAAAGGGCATTGAGAGCTTAGTTATCCTAAAAACAGTTAAGTTTCCAATGGTAATTTCACAGATTTTTCAATAAAGCTTTAATAAACTTAAGGTTTAATAAGTTAAAACTGAGCAGTTTACAGAATTAAGCATTTTGTACAGTTTGTACTAACAAAATTCCAAGTCTTTGTAAAAAAATTTGAAAACTAAAAGCTTTTTTAAAATTACAAAGCTTTAAACATTTCGTCAACAGTCCATAACATAATCAACTTAATAAAATAAGTTTGCATTTTAAAAAATTATTATTTGTAAAATAATTCATGTCAAAGCTCAAAGCTTTATAATAACCTGAACATTTAAACATCATGAAACTAATGGTTAAATAGTGGCTTTTGAATCAAAAGTTTCAAAGTAATTTCTATTTAACAATGAAGCTTTTTGATTGTACGATGGTAAATTGGGAAAAGTGATAGCTTAGTTTTTCAATTTATCGTGTTAATGTAAGCTTTTACATAAACGATTTTTTGGAAAAGTTTTAAATTTGCAATAAATCATAAGGTTTTTAAACTTTTAGAAATGGAAGTATTTAGTGAATTAAAGTATTTGTCTGTAAAAAAACATCCCACATATTGAGCTATGTCATTTTAGCACCGGTTCTAAAATCCTTCTTACGATGAACTAGATGGTGTATTATTAGATGACATTTTTGAAAAAAAAGCTTTAACTTATTTATGATTCAAAAAAGTAAAAGCTCTTTATGCGAAAGTAAATTTTAACTGTTTGTAATTAAGGTTTAAATCAATATAAAATTAATGTAAACAAAAAGCTTACTGTGAAAGTTTTGTGGTGAATGAGTTGGGTTAAAAGCGATCAACTCTGTTTGCTTTCTTTAAGCTTCACAGTTTTTAAATTGTAGTGGTTTTTTAATTTAAGCGTTGTTTCATTACTGAACCAATATGCTAAACACTCAGCTACAAAAACATGCTAGAAACGAAAATTAAGAGCTTTTAAATATTACGTAAAATGTATTATTAAGGAAAAGCTCCCATTTTAAAATATTTAGACTTATCGACCTTAACTTAAAAGATGGGTTCCAAATATCAAGTAAAGTAAAAACTTTTGTTAAATTTTTTTAATGAGCTTTTTCAATTTATTTAATTTTGATTAGTCACTTTTATCAGCAAGTAAAACAAGTGGTTAGAAACCCTTGTTTTGATGCGATTATGCTTCAACTGGATTACGAAGCAATGTTTCACTTATTGTCTTCAATTCTAGAATTTAATATTAGTAATTTTAAAAGCTCACATTTTTTAATGTAATTTGGATATGAAATATTATGGGTTAAATGATAAAATTGGTATGTTATTCAATCAAAAGAGCTTTATGCTTTTGCATTAAGAAGACAATGTAAGATCTCGAGTTAATAACGTTAAAACTTTTCAGTTAAGTTTTAAAAAACTCTCAGCAAACATACCCACGGAACTAAATTAACTAAGTTCTTAACTTAAGCATCCTAGTCAATCTTTATAAATGAGCTTTTTCTAATAAGTATATAATTCGAAGTATTTTTAAATTTAAGCTTAAATAAGTATACAGAACTTTATAATAAATTTATAATGATACTTGACTCCATAGATGTAAGCTTTCAAGAATATTTTAAAATTGTTTTTTTTTTATTTAGGAAGCTTTTAAATAATTTTTCAAAGTAAATAAATAAGTTATAGTATAAACAGTTTAAAAAAGTTATAAGTTGTTTGTGTAAATAGGTAACCAAAGGAAAAGCACTAATGGTTTAAGTTTATAAATCAAACTTAACGCAACTTTTATATTTAAACTAATAATGTTTAATAATTTTATTAATTTTCGAAAGAGCTTAAGTTTGCTATTTCGTCTTTAAAATGTCTCAATAAATAAAATAACCAACAAAAAAAAGAAAAGATAAATGGTTTGAAGCTATACATTAAACTTGAAAGCTCTAAATGTTTTAGCATTTTTTGTAGTGTACAGCACTTTAACTTTTTTATCAAATTTATATCGAAAATCTATACATAACTTATCAAGAAAATTACTTTGAAAAGCTTTGAATGGTGGTATTTTTGCCGAGGTCCAGAAAGAAACTTACAGGATTGCGATTACATTTACACTAACACAAAAATAAGAATTGCACGATCTAAAAATAAAGTGCGCCGAAAAGAAGCCCAAGTTTTTACGTTCGAATGTCGTGGAAGTGATGCACACCCAGGGATTTACCGGTCGGATGAGCCAAACGAAAGGCAACCTATCCAATTTGCTCAACCACGACGGCAGGTATGAACTTCGGTGCTAATTCAGAAGAAAATTTCCGGACGGCATTATTTAAAACATAAGTGCGGACAAATACCGATTATCTTACGTTCAAGAAACGTCTTCTACTAGAGGAATTATATACGCGTTCACCCTTCAAATGAGCCGCGCGTAAATGTTGTATAAGTTTTTTTCGCAGACCATCTAATCGATCCGCAGATTCGTTCGATCGGTTTCCGATTCAATGCTGACCGAACACCACAAAGTGCGGAGAAAAGAAAGTAGAGGCATGGATAACGTTCCGCAAAGTAGCTTCTACCGTAGATAAATACTGATCCCAAACCGTGTGTCGTGATCCTAGATAGGCGCGGAGTGCCAAAACCTCAGTACGATTGACACGTTCTGCAGCATTACTCCAAGGTGAATGGAATGGTGTCCGAATTTGCTGCACTCTGTATTTAGCCAACAACTAGTTAAACCGCATTTCACTACCGGTGTGTACTTTTTCAGGAACTGCGAACATATGAAACACGTCTTGTTCCAGGAATTCGCATAAATCACCAGCTGTAGCGTCCCTCATTGCTTTTAAAAACACAAACTTTGAAAAATTATCTAATTCTACCAATATAACAGTATTATGATTTGACATCCCCGCGGGAATAAAAAATTTTTAAACTCGTTTAAGAACGGAACGAAAAAAAATATAACAAAAAAACAGAGAAAAAAAGTTGGTTGAAGTGAGGTGGTACCAAAGTGCGTGTGTGTGTGTTTAGTGTAAATATAATCGCAACCCTGTAAGTTTCCTTCCAGACCTCGGCAAAAATACCACCCATACTCTCTGGACTGAATCTACTCGGCAAAACCTGCGGGTCGAGGCCAAAGGAAATCAATTCTGTTTTCGGACAACCGTAACAAGCTTTTAAAAAGAGATGTTTAAATCTGTAAAGCTTTAGTATTTAAACATTTTAAAGGTTGGTCTAAAAGATTATCAAGCTGTAATCTGAGAGCTTTTTAAATTTTGCTTTAAAGAATTTGTTAAAGAACTTAAAAATTAATTTATTTAACCGTTAATTTGAATTAATTTAAAAATAATTTATGAAAAGTCGCCGATTAGAAAACAAACCGAAAGTTAAATAAAAGCAAACTTTAGAAATTTGGCTTTCGGAACTTAGAGATATGAACAAAATTAAAGCTACCGGTTCTATCACTAGTTTATTTTCAACGCTTTAAAAATGGTTATTGAGAACTTCAGTAAATACTTAAACATATTTTTCTTAATGGAATAATTTAACTTAAGAAAAGCTTGTTTAAGGAGTAGAAATCGATGATTTTAGGAAATTTTAGTGTTTGCTCGTAAAAAACCAATCCTAACTCGTTTTGTGAGGCTATCACGGCTTAAACTTATAAATCCTGAACAGAGCTCATTAATGTATAAATGAGCTTATTTTAAGCTTTCTCAACTTTTTAAACAGATGTTAGTATGAAACTTTTATAAACTTAAATTTAAATCGGTTTACTGCAATTTAAACTACCAATATTCAATTTGTTTGTAAAAAAAACTGAAAATAAAAAGCTTTTTTGAAACGAATGAAACTATCTAAATGGAGAAGTTTGAATATTAGGAAAGCTTTTTTAAAGCACAAATATCTTTTTTAAATCTTTTGTTAATGCTAAGTTTCACGCTTTCCCAACAAATTAAACATTTATATAGAAGTTTTTTATGATTTACATACAGAAGGTTTTATGTCTACTTAAATGTCGATTAGGCAGTGGCTTTATATTTTCGAATTTTTCTAGTCATTTCTATTAAATAATGAAGAGTGCTGGCTTATAAGATATATGCGTTTAAAAAATTCACCTAATAAAGCTTTACAATTTACCGAATTATTGAGAGCTTTTACAAATGAAAAAGAATTTAGAAGTATTTTTAGTGCAAAAAAACATGTATTAATTGTTGGAATAATATCAAAAAAACGTTATCGAAAAACAGGATTTTCAGCAACAAAATAAAAGATAAATAAATTTAAACTTTGACAAAACTTTGGAGATGTGGCTTTTGGAACTTAAAAACATGAACAAACATAAAGCTACCATTTGTATCACTAGTTTATTTTTAACGATTTAAAACTTGTTTACAAGCTTAGTCTATATAAAACATGCCGTATCTGAACAGCTCATTTTTAACTTAGGAAAAGCTTAATAACCGACAAAATATAGTATGAAGTATAAAAGTGGTGGTTTTATTTCAATTTAAATGTAAATTTGTAAAAAAGCTTAATCCGTGTTTTGCAAAGCTAAAACAACTTAAACATATAAAGCTCTATGTGTAAATGTAGATTTTAACGATGTATTGGTAAATTTATCGGTAAAACATTAAAGTTTGTCACATTACTGCCCGAAATTCTAAAATGTTCAATTAAGTTCTAAGTCAAAATATGGAATCAGAAGAAATAGAAAGCTTTTCTCTTCTTATAGATTGCACTTGTAACGTTTTACGTTTTTATCAAATAAAACTTAGTTTTTCCAATAATTATTTGAAAAGCTCTAACAAACGAGCCTACTTAAAACTTTGTTTTATTTAAATTTTGAAAGTTTAAAAATATTAGTTCATCTCTTAATCAATGTATTCTAGTAAAAATTTTGACAAACGTAAGCTTTTAATGCTTATTTCAAAAGCATAAGTTGTAAACGCCAAATTAATTAGATTATTCTTCTAAATTTTTACCTTCATTTTCCTTCATATTGTTGCGTGAGAATACCATTATGTCACTGTAAACTGTGAAACTAAGACAGAATAAAATGCTGTTGTATTTCAATAAAATCTACCAAAGGAAGGATTTGATCCCGAATTTTATCAAAACTGGGATCAAAGATAAATCCTTGGCTGCTCACACCACCAAAATAAAAGCTGAAAGGTTATGGTTAAGCAAAATTATTCAGGAACTTTACACCAGAATTAACTTTCTAACCATAAAAACTTATAACCTACAGTCAAAAATAGCGGATCAATTCCACTATTTAGAATATTGTACTATAAAAGAATTTGTGGAAAAGAAAGTAGAGTCAAGGTTCAAACCAAGAATATTGAATATAAAAAGCAAAATCAGAAAACTCCAGCAAAAACCAATTAAATCAAACACCACTGAGGTTCCTCTTATAAAACATAAGTTTCATAAGAGACCCATAAACCTAACGGAAATGTTTAATGCCAAGGAGATATGTCTACTTGATAAAGGATTAAAACATAATTTAACCTCTAAAAGTGACATAGGGCAACAGAACAGATCTCTATTTAGTATGGAAAGTTCGTCACAGTGCGCCGCGGTTAAAAGGGACACTATTCTACAAGAAAGTTTGAGATCTCAAATTATGGACGGGACTAGAAAAACTGATGTGATGCACTGTTACTTTGGAAACTGAAGAAAACAAGTGTATTAATTTCCTGAATCTAACGATTCGGAATCAAAATTATGAACACAAGTTTAAAATCTTCAGAAAACCAACACAAACGGACCATACAATTCATAACGACTCACACCATCCACAAGAACATACGATTGCGGCATACCTGCACATGATCAACAGACTGAATACGATACCATTGGACCAAGAAGACTATACAGAGGAACTGAATACTATTAAACAGATCGCTAGGGCCAACGGGTTTCAACCGGCAATGATAGACCTATTGAACAGAAAACACAATAGAAAAAAACTTAACGAACAGTATACCACCCTGATAGCGAAAGACGACAAAGACAAGAAATATATGACATTTCACTACGACAGAAATACAGCGAACTTCATCAGGAAAGTACTGAAAAATCATGGTATACAGGCAGCATTCAAAACTAGCAACAAAATAAGTCAAAGAGTGTGATGGGTTCAATAAAGGCCAAACCGGTAAATCTTTCGCAACTCGGTTTAACCAACATGGGAAAGAAATCGGCAAACCCAAAATAGAGTTAAACTACGCACAACACATGACTGACAATAACCACAAATACACAGGCATTAACGAAAATCTGAAAGTGTTGCATAAATGTAAAAAATGTTAGTATGATGACAACACTGGAAGATTACGCAATTTACAAAAACAGACATAACAAGGACATAATAAACCTTCAGGTACTATACTAAAATCAACCACCTGTTTAAAAAAATAATGGAAAATGAAAATAGCACAAGGGGGCGGAGCCAAAATCATACCTGAAAAATGGGTATCGGTCGAAACTGGATATTTTACAACTGGATATTTCAAAACAGAATTTGACAAAACGAGATAAGGTACAAAACTGGATATTTCAAAATTGCATAATTCAAAACGAGATATGGTACAAAACGAGATATGGTACAAAACTGGATAATTCAAAACAGGATATTTCGATAAATGATTTAAACTTAAAATGATTTTTTAAGAAAGTTCTGGGATATAGCCAGTTAGGAAGGAACTCGGCGAGTTCTTAACCGATTATGATGAAATTCGATATGTCGGATGAAAATGGGATTGTAAAATGATTTTTAGGGAAAGTTCTGGAATATGGCTAAGTAGGAAGGAACTCGGCGGGTTCTTAACCGATTATGATGTAATTCCATATGTAGGATGAAAATGGGATTTTAAAATAATTTGTTGGGAAAGTTCTGGAATAAGACCAGGATTAAGTTGTACGGTTAATAAGTTGCCTACACCAGTTCGATCAAATAAACTTTATTTTTGTAAAAAAAATCTATAATTTATTTAATTCTAATAAACGATATATTAGTCAGATTGCTAGGTTGCCGGCTCAACCTAAAAACAAAATCTTAAAATTGAAACTTTAAGTCAATGTTGTCTGAAATCTGCCAAAATACAAAGAAATCTAAAAACGAGCTTTTTTGAAAGAATTTTGTTTGAAAAAGTTTTATATACAAAAGTTTTAAAGCGGTATGGATAACGTTTAATGATACCAGTCATATTGTTGAACTGAAATTTTTAAACCAAATTTTATCTGTTCAGATTATTATCAAGACCCTGTTAAACTTCAATTCCATTTCTAAAAAAAACTCGCATCTCCTTCAAAACGCCTACATTATGCTAAGTAATAAATTTTAAAATTACATTAATTAAGTGCTCAAAACATAAATTTATTATGTACTAACAACAACATAAAACATAAATTTTAAATTATGCAGACCAGTGCACAAGTACTTAAAAACAGTATTACAGAAAAAATTTGTTCAAACAATTAAACACCTTCTGTTAACAATAATTCAAAAGCTCATTTATCATCACACACACAAACTCATAATAAAAAACTTATAAGCATCATATATAGAATGTTTACTAACTAGCAACGATTGTAGAGCGCATCTTAGCGCATAAAAATTTTGTTGAGCTAAAATTGCTTTGGTTGTAAATATGTTGTGTATACACAACAGCTACAAAACAAGCACACGAATATAAGAAAATTAATAAAATTTAAGGGAAAACTCATAAATAAATTTTCCCACATCTAAACACACACACACATAAATATATGAAAAAAGCTTGTTTCGTGAACAAAATGAAGTTAAGTTAAAAATAATGAAGTCGCGCATTTTTTATGCAAATTTTATTTGTTATGTTAGAATAAAAAATAAAAAAATTCAGAATTTTTTTTTACATCTCGGAGGTACATATTATCTCATTTGTAGAAAACTTTTCTCTAGTTCTAGCAAAAGCTCGTTCATATACAGACAATTTTATTATCATTGTTGTAGTACAATTTTATTGTGCTGAAATTTAATTTCCATCATATAGAAATTATGTACCAATTGTGTAGTACATCACACTCGGTATATGGTAACAGGGTATACAAAATTGGCCAAATTTTTATACATCTTGATTTTGGTTACATTTGCCATTCGCTTTTTGAATTGGTATCGAAACGCCGTCAACGATTTATGGCCGTAAAGTAAGAGCAAAAAAAAAGGTTGTGCGAACGTGACTTTACACAAAGAATACGAAGTTATAAGTTTATATTCTTAGGTTGTGTCTATATGTATATATGTGTGTGTATCCGTGTAATTTAGGAACAAACTACGTGAATGGCGTTAATCATTTTGGTGCCATACGAATTTTCCAGTAACAATTACGTATTTACGATAATAAATATGGTTTTGGTCGAAGAACTGCGGAAAAACCGAAACCGATTAAATTATGTTGGTCGTTTGGTGCACGGCATGGGGTGGAAATGTGTTTTTGTGCGTGCCATCTCAAAAAACAAACACCTTAATTCTTTGGTAATACCTTCTTGTTTGTTAATAATACGTGCGCGTGGGTCTGACAAATATATTAAGATTTTTATTATTCAATTTACATAAAATTTGTATGCAGGATTGAGATGACGATGATTTTTTTTGTTTTTTTTTTTTAATTCAATCTCAGTGCGGGTATGTGATAAATTAGAAAATTTATGTTGATAAATCTCATTGAAAAGGCTTATTGATAAGTTCGTGATTTTCATTTTGCCATTTTGCACGTTTTGTCTAAGGTCGAATAAATCGGCTTTGTTGTAAAAAATTTGAAAGCTTTTAAAATTGTAAATTGGTTTAACAAAATAAACAGAAAGCTGATTATATATCCAATATTATAACAAAGAGCTTATTTATTTACTAATAGATATAATTTGAAAGCTTTCAGTTGTTGATAGTTCTGATTATGACCAGAGAACGTCATTCAAACGACCAACAATGATACCTTAATGATTCACTAAAGTAGAGAGCCAATTACGGTCATGCTCAACCAACATGAAGAATTACGCCGTCATGAAGATTACTAATCTCTTTTACTTTACCGATTCTCAAACATGGTCCAGAAAGGCAAGACTGCAGTAAACTTAATTGGTCGAGCTCGTGTCATCGAGAGCAACATATTTAGCAGATTTGTCCACATCTACAAGTGAATCGGCAAATACCATATTTACTCTCGATTGTGTTGAAGTCACTTTCAAGGACAATAATGTCTTACCAGGTGCCAAGGCAAAACCACATATTGACAATGACGGTGAGTTTAGAGACATCTCTCTCTAAACCTAGTTGACCTAGTCCCAGCACATTTTTCATTTCAGTTCATTAAATTTCCGCTCGGCCAGTCACGATCACCACTTTCAAGATTCGAATCAACAAGTATCTTCGTATATTGGATAGCATCCACGGCAAGAAGATCCAACATAATAACGAGATGTTGGAAAACATTCATCTCTACGTCAGGAACTGGCAAAGTTCGATGGCATATCATAGTTCTGATATAAGCGAGCTGATTGCGTTATTCAGATACTTGGAACCGCCTGACTATTTCATAATATTCAGCTCCAGCAGTATCTAAGTGAAAGACCTTGTTCGACTGAAACTAGTCGAAGGATACTGAACCTCGTTGAGAAGTTGAATTCTAATATCAAAACTTGTCTCATTTTCACATACTGGTATGGGTCAACGATACACCGTTTCATTGGAACGAATTGCTAGAATCAACGAAGTTATAAAATGTGAGCTGCCCCACTAATACAAAAACGGATTCATCGAATGTTTCTTCAAATTCCCGCGTGTTGCGCATGTCAACACGCATGCTGAAACGCAAGGCCGAGCAAAATTTTACCAGCAATTAAAAGGTCAAACTGTTGAAATGCTGCGGATGGGTAAAATGGACATTCCATGTTGGTGGCATAAACATCCCAGTTTTGATGGGCTAACCAGCCTGCACCGCAAGATTTAGGCATAAATATCCCAGTTTTTGATTATGCATTTTCTGGATTTTGGAAATGTGGGGTTTGTGATCATTTTTGATGGGCTAACCATTATGCATTCTCTGGATTTTCGGAATTTTGAGTTTGTAGCGTAAGAGTCTCAGTTGTGATGGACATCGTGCACATTCTGGATATTAGGAATTTGAGTTTGTGGTGTAAAAATCCCAGTGTTGAGGTGCAAACCCTCATGTATTTAGGGTTTATGGTGTTAAAATCCTACTTTTGCTGCGCTAACCAACAGGCATTTTCTTACCTTAGCAGATCCGCACTATATTATCCTGTAGCTCAAAGAAGAGAGCTAGGATAAAACCCGCTCTCTTTAAATCTGATATTCCATAAAGAGCTTTATTTAGAACTGTATAATTCTGACAAATGGGAGAAATAAGCAGATTTAGACAGTATTCAGATGACAAAGAGTTATTCAAGAATCGTTATTACAAGTCAAAGTAGCAGACTTTAAATAGTTTTCCGTGACTTAAACTGTGGGACATATTATATTCAATTAGAAGAAATACTGAACATTTATTAAATTATTTTATCATTTCTATTGTGACTATAAACTTATTTTAAACCTGCTGTGGAACGTATGTAATATTTTGAATTATGTAAGTTCCAGTCAAAAAACTGTGGAACATATTGTCCAAAATAAAAAACCTCTTCCTATTTTCCATTACCGAAATGGACAATTTTTTAAAATTGTTTTTGAAAAAAGTGTGTGGAACGTAAGTTCAAATAAAAAATAGTATATTACAAAAATAAATAAAAGTACATTTTTCAGGTTCAGTTTTAAAATCTTCATGTCCATTACTTCTTTGACGATGAACTATTTGACAGTTCTCAAGGAAAAAAAACATTTAAAATCAAATAATTTGGAGTACGGTTTGTGCAACGTATTCCTTGATTGCATTATGTATATCGTCTTTGGTTTCAAAGTAAAATTTATCAACTAAGCTGGAACAAGTATAAATAAAACCGATTTAATCTTCGAAACTTTCTCAAAAATATTGTGGAACATAAATTCAAACATAAAAATTGTTTTTGTAAATTTGGTTCGTGTTCCATTACTAATTTAACCCTGATTAATTTATCGTTTCTTAAATTTCAGTAAAAATAACTGTGGAACATATCATCTTTAAATATAAGGGAATCTCATACTTTCGCTAATACCAAAATTAAATGTTTTTATTTAATTTGATTGGTTATTTTATAACTAATTTCTATTTTGACATTACAATAAATCTTAAAAGTAAAATGAAAAATGTGGAATATGTTTTATAATCAGAAAATAATAGCAACTATGGCAAAGTTTTAGTTGATAGTGTATCGAAATTTATTAAAAATAATTGTAGAAAACTAATAATATCGAATATTTACCGATTTGAATGCTATCGTCTAATGTCTTAGCGCTTTTCTAAACTTAGCACTTTTTAGAATTTTGCAAATTTCATTCGAAATAATGTGGAACATATCTTTAAATTTAAAAAAAGCTCATTCTTTATCTAATTCTAAAAAAAAAAATTCTAGTTCTACATCAAATAAGTTTCGAAATTAAGAAAAAATTATGGAACATGTTTTTAAATCTAAAGTAGATAAACTTCTATGATGAAGTTGTTGACCCTAAAATGTCGAAATATTTTTTTTTATAATTATTTAGCTTATTTTTAATTAATATTTTAGTGCTGAGTCTTTAAAAATGACTTAACATTATTGTGGATCGTATGTTCAAATAGATAATAAATGGGATACTTCATAAATTAAATTTATTGATTTTGCATATTATTACAAAATGTGGAACATAATATTTTTAAAACGAATATTAAAAGTGGAATCTAACATATATTCATTAAAATTGGATATTACTCTTTAGTAATTTGATGTTGATCAAACGTCATTAAAAAATTGTGGAATCTATTTGATATAATTTTTTAACAACGAGTGGAAGACCAAATGAAAACTTGTCACTTATTCAAAAATACCAATCCAACAGCAAAACTCACTTAACAAAATAATCGAAACCATTCAACACGACCATTACTCAAATCGACTATACAATAAAAACAAATCTCATTAAAACAAACAAACTCGTCAAACAAACAATTAAATAAAACAAATGCCTTCATTTACTCGATTGTTTTTTAATATTTAATTGAAAACTTCAAAAACAAATTAAGAAAAACTTAAAACTTTTTCTCATTTTTCCTATTCATTATTTATTTATAATTATTATAACAAAAAAAAATTTTTTATTATTTTTATTTTGTTTTTTAGTAACAAAATATGAAAATATATATATTTTTTTATAATTAAAAAATCTTTTTTAAATAATTTCTATATAATTAATTTTATAAATTTATATAAAAATAATATCGAAAATAAATTTATATAATTGTTAATTAATAAAATTGCATAACAGCAAAAAAAAAATCAACAACAAATAAATAAAAATGAAGAATTTAAAAACTTTTATATAGTAAAAAAGTTAAGTTTAAAAAATATAAAAAACAAAAACAAAAAATAATATTAAATATTCCTTCCTATAGAAATCTTGAAAAGCAACACATTAAATTAATTTTTTATATAAAACAAAAAATAAAGTAAGATGCAACAAAAATCTTAAATATAATTAAAATTAAATTAAATTTACTGTAAAAAATATTATGTTTAAAATTTATTTAGTGAAATAACTACTTGTTATATATATATATATATATATATATATATATATATATATATATATATATATATATATATATATATATATATATATATATATATATATATATATATATAATATTATAAACAGCATGATCCGTAGAACACTAAAAAATCGTTATTGCGGACTGCAGTTGCAATAACCTCACAGTTCAGGCCCAGATCAACACTTACTATATTTTATGGTAACGTATTACAACCCTGAGTCGACCTTAAAATTATTATTTGTAAAATATAATGAACTGGTTCATAAATATTAAGTTATAAAATATACAGGTGAAAGTCACAAATGCTAGTAGCTGTCCCTGGATGAATCTTGATCTTTGAAATCAAATGAAAGAAGAAAAATGCATCCTAAAAATATTTAAAGAGTATTATTTTTTTCTCCAATTTCGGTTGGTGAAATATATAATACTAGCATCCATCCTGAATAAGTTATATTTTTGGGTTTATTGCAGTCGGGTATTAAGACAAATTGGTTATCAGAATTTTCAATTCTTGACAGACCCACATACAATTGTCCATGTGAAAAACATTTTGATTGCAAGTCTTTTTAACAAGTTTCAATTTAATATTATGTGGTAGAAGGCCTGCGGAATAAACCTATTTAAGAGAATTCTTGCTCGGCTAATTCACTACTTCTTCCGTATTAATTATAGTACCGATAGATCTTATTCTCGAGTTTCACCATCCAATTTTTGAGAAACGATTGCTCTTTCGCATAACCAATGATATGTTTCCTGCAAAATATTTTCTATCGCCGGATAAACTGCCGAAATCAACTCTGTCACGTGTTAAATACGATCCCTTTTTGATGATCAACTATAATAATAGAATTTACATTTCTAAATTTTCCATCTCCGATTAGAAGTAGTTGTCGAGAGATTCGACACTACCTCCACCAAGTTGTGCTCTCATGTTTGTCCTCAAACTCAATTTCTCTATGAAATTCCATACCTACAGATCTAACCTTAGCCAGTAGTATGCCAATAAGAAATGTTTTTCCTGTCCCACTAGGAGCAGCCACAAAATATATTTTAACTCGGTTGCTCTAAAAGGTATCGATGATTTTATCAGGCTCGTCGTTGATCAGATACCAACTTAGGAAGATTTTCATGTACGTAATCTCTATGAAGAATACGTTGGGTTGAGTTGGTTAACTGATACGACGAAGATTATTGCGAATAATTCTCTTAACTTGTGTAATGACTAAAAATGGTGGCATAGGGCAAAATTCTCGGCAAGCTGCCTGAAAAGTTGGTTAAACTATTCACAGTCCTCAACCTCTCAAAAGAAGTTGGCTCTCGGACATGATGCAGTAATATAAGTAAATAAAAACACTCGGTTTGATTTGGTTGAATATTATCCGAGAGTCGTATTTTACGCTTTCGTCTGGAAAATATATGCTAAGTAACCATGTTAAGTAACCTGGAACCTCTTGATATAATAAAGTTTTCGCAAAATCATCCAAGCTACACATGTCAAAAAAGCCAATAAGCGTGCGGTTTTTTGTGGATTTTGTACGATTTGGTGTATGTTGTCCTCCATAAAATACACACATTACCCATTTTCTAAATGTATGGCCAAATGAATGACGGTGGGATATCGTTCATGGATGGGCAACTCAAATATTTGCCAGAATGCCTCCGAAGTGCTTGCATAATTTGAGAATGAACCCTCATGACACGTTTTATCTGCCCGTTCCGGTAATGTAAGACGATGTCTCTAGATCCTTCATCTACCAGAAGTACATCTACTACCACGGTGTTGGCTTACACTGGCAACGGTCAGCATGAATCAATATAACTGCAAATCATCTGTTCCTCCTCTGAATCTACTTTCACGATTATAATTGATACTTTGGCATAGTCTTTGAGCGAAGTGATAGTTGATCAGCGTCAAAATCAATAGTTTAAAGCAAATTTTATTTGTTCTCCATTTTTCCGGTACAAATTTTCCGCCTGTGATAAATTTAACCATGTATACTCTAAAACAGTATAGGACCTCTAGGGTGCAAATGCCAATAAACTGTTAATTTATTGAATACTGTCTTGTTCCACCCAAATGGCAGCTGACCTTTATTATAACTGAAATTCAAATAACTGAAACAAATGAAAACGTTAAAACTATATGTTTAAAAGAGCACCAATCTTAAAATTTAATTTTTAAACAACAACAAAACTGACACACAAAATTGTGTGTTATAGCCATTGTGGCACTGACCACCATCGTATGTCTCAAAATTTGGCCAAAATAGTTATGGAAGCTATCTTCAATCTCTGAGCTTAATTCCCAATGTTGTCCACTGACTTATAGTGATAAAATCGTTAATTGGGTGGTCCACCCTCAACGATCGCCAAAATATCATCTAAAATATACTGTAAAAGACTCAGCAAAGTATCAAATTCGCAACCTTGCTGGAACGTTGCATGACTTAAACTTCAGTGAGCTCGATTTCTATTATTTTTCAAAAATAAAACTTGTGGAACATAATATGTTTAAACCGAAAAAATTGTGGAACCTATTCTATTTTTGTTTGGTAAATGCATATTTTATTAAAACAATTTGGGATAAGTCATGTTCCTAAGGAAGTCTTGTTAAAAAACGATTGTGGAACATATGTACAAGCTAAAAATAAAATTATTTTTATGGACGGCAAAATAAGTGTAGAACGTGTATTTAAAGGCAACATTATATTATTTAGCTTTACATAAGAAAATGCTTTAAATTTCAGTGACCTTGTTTTGCGATAGTAACAATGGTTGTGGAACTTATGTTCAAATATAAAAAATGTGGAACCTATTTTTAGTATGGTGTAAGAACTGCATGGACACTTTATTAAGTTTGTAATAATGCAAGCTACAAACTATAGTGTCTACATACCGAAATATTGGTTGTTTCGTGTTCTATGGATCATAATGTAAATAGTATAGAAATGTATATATATATATATATATATATATATATATATATATATATATATATATATATATATATATATATATATATATATATATATAATAGGGTGACCTAATTAATCAGAGCAGCAACAATTTTACAGAACTATGAAACTTTTAGGTGTGAAAATGATAAATTGTTTGGTGACGTAAATATCTTACTAAACAGTCAGTCTTCCTCAAATTTCACACCAACTAATAAATTAAGCGGTCCCTTACAAAACAAGAGAACCAACATAGTTTAGGACGACCATACCAATGTAGTTATTAAATAGGAAGAATTTTGGCACCTGGATCGCTTTAAAGTTATCCAGGGTCATCAAACAAGTTTATCTTACTGCTTTTTCCTGTTAAGAAAATGAATATTTCCCCTAATTATCATACGTTTTAGAGAAACCTGCTCTCTTATTAATTGGCTTACCCTAAACTTATTATTTTTAGAGAAAAGATTGCTGAGAAGCAGGAATTATTGTTATAAGAGGATTTATTATGTTAAGACGTTTGGTAGGTGAAATTTTTATAAGTAAATATGTGAGTGAAGCGTCTAAGAGAGGCTTTTAAAAATGTTTGAATATTTGATTTTTTTATTTTGTTCGGAAATTTATTAAGACAATCAAGTTTTATTTTGTTTTTTTTTTTTTACAGGTATTCAAGGTAGAGATTTGGTGGGAAAAAATGTTACTTTAAGTTTTTTGTGATAGCTCCTCTTTGTCCATCTTGGAGCAAGACGTATGAAGTTCCATGAGTAGTTCGAATTTGGATATTTCCTAGTACATCAAATGGCGAGATCAACTGTCAAAATATTGATAAATTTTAAACTTCAAAGGACACAAACACGTGGGTACAAATTGTCTGTGGCAGTAGTTGCAGAAAAATCCCAGTTTTGATTAGCTAACCGTCATGAATTTTCTAGAACTTGGGTATTTGAGGTTTGTGGCATAAATATTCCTGTTTTGATGGCCTAACCATCGTGCATTTTCTGGATTTTCGGAATTTCGGATTAGTGACCTAAAAATCCCAATTTTGATGGGCTAGCCATCGTACATTTTCTGAATTTTGGGTATTATGGGTTTGGGGCCTAAAAATCCAAATTTTAATATGAATTTTTGGATATTGAGAATTTCGGATTTGTGGTATAAATATCCCAGTTTTAATGGGCTTACACATCGTGCATTTTCTGGATTTTGGGGGTTGTGGCCTTAGAATCCCAATTTTGATGGGCTAACAACCATAATGAATTTTCTAAACTTTTGCTACCATTTGCAATGTCAGATTTGCAATGTCGAGTTTAGCGACGCACACGATGAAAAACACTCTCAGATATTTCGTCCTTATATTTGACCGACCAATCGTTCGGACTCGAACAGGAACAAGTGGTTATGATAATCGCAAACAGTGTGTGTGAATTTGATGCATTGTACCAAATGTACAACTGTAGAGTGTCTTCCGTCGATTGCAAAGGAAAAGATGTGCCAAATCGCCTTATTGCTGCTCATATACCGACCGACCTGATACTGAAATACTTTGTCATTTGCATTTATGACACTGACACAGTCATATTGCTGCCTTTGTTCTTATATTTGCATATATAATTGAAGGTCCATGGATCATGGACCAGGATCAAATTTCAAGGATTTCGGCTGAGGATGATGGAATCGATTTCATCCGGTCTGAGGCAAACCATAATCCCGAAATTTAGCCAGGTAGCAGTGCCTTCTTGATTTCGATTCATTGAGATAACCATCAATAGATATTGTAACGCAACATATAAGTCCAGTGCATTTCGGACACGTGTTTCAATTCATTGTTCTGACAATGAAGCACGATATCTCTTGATTGCAAAATATCTCCGACAATAACAACGACCACTTCGTCGATTGTTGGTGGATTGAATTTTCTAACATGCTCACCCACCAGCGTTTTGTCATTATAACAATAATGGCTGTCCAATCCCATGCAATTTTAGACAGTTTGATCAATTCGTTGTTCTGATAAACATCCATGAATTGTCCATGAATTAAATTCAAGAATTGACGGGCCGCATCCACAGCGCTCCTACTAAATGATATATTTGCCAATAAATCTGCAATGGTGACATGAAATTGACAGTGTTCAATAGTTTCAACGTGGAATCTGATGAGGCAAAAGAGGAAACAAACTTGAAAGATAAACGATGCCAGGAAATGGGTAGAATCAAATCATATTCTAGGCACCAATGACCGTAATGGCTCTGGTAGCGGGACCAAATATGACCATTCCACCACGAATATCAAAACTAATCGATCCTCGCTAAACAAAACATTTGAATGAATCGGTGACTATGTCTAAGCCTTCGATTACCTTAATAAATGTTACCTTAAATGATACTAGTCGTAAAATTAGTCAAAAATGTTTTCTTTCAGTTTTAGTGCAACTTGGCAAAAACACAACGATATCGTTGTAACACAACAATATCGAATTTTTCATCCTAATATAAGGATATCGAATTACTCGATCAATAATTAATTATTTATCTAATATACCTTGAACATTAAAAATCCATCAAAAAACATTTTTCCCACCAAAACTACCATACCATTACCGCAAACACATTGTCAAAATAATACATTTGAAAAAACATAAAATAGTTTTTAACTATAATTAAAAATAAATTTTTTTTTATCCGATTATAAATTTTATTTGAATAATAATGGCGGGAGTACCGACACAAACAAAAATAACCTAACAAAAAATGTAATTTTAAAAACATATTTTTTTTTTTTGGTTAGTTGCAAAATTGTAATTTAATATTTATTTTACTAAAACAAAAAATGATATAATTATTTGTAAATAGTGGGGAAAAAAAATCTATTATCAATCTGTTAATAATATATAAATTGTATATTTATTTATTTATAATTACTCTAATTACATTATAACAAAACAATTAAATTATTAATTATTATAATTATTACGATTATGGAATGGTTTCAAACAAGCACATAAATAATTAATTTTATTAGATTTAATTATATTTATTATATAAAAAAAAGTGGTTCCGGTATAAAAAAACACCTCCAATAACTTCCAAAATATTTATTTTTAATAGAATACTTCTGGGTAGAAAAGATTTTATACATTAAAAAAATTGACCTTCTTTTCGTTCAGGAATGATGGCCAGCCTTTGTCAAATGAAAATGAAGTCGTGTGACCCCTCATTTTATAGGTATTTTAAGGTTGCGTACAACGCTAAAGTTTTTGAAGTAATTGGCTCGACCGTTAAAGGACAGCTGAAGATTTTTTGATTTTAAACTCACTTTCTCATCTCTACACTAGGGTTTTGCCCTGAAGCAAGGATTCCAAACCAAGATTAGTGCAAACTTGATATAAATTTGGTTTATTTTCTATATAAAATTAGGTGACATAATAATTTCATTTGAAAACCTCAAAAACATTGAAATAACCTTAAAAAAGTCGAAAGAGTCAAAAATATACAATATTTTGTTTTTTCCCGATGAAACCACTTCTTATGTTATTTGTCTGTCTTAATTTAAAAATTTCACCTTGTACATACAAAATGATCTGCCATATAAGTTACAAGCGATATGTCAGGCTGTGATTGAACTATTTAAATTAACCAAAAGGTTTATGATTTTGTTTATATTTTACTCCTTAACCTGATTATCGATTTTTAAAATTATTATATTAAAATTTGAATAGGTCAATTACCTTTTGTTTGAGGGGTCACAACGTACATATTGAAAACATGGCAGTATTCCTCTTTCCTTTATCCTTAATGTATTTGAAGCCGTTTTAATTTACAATTTTTTAGGAATAACTAAAAAGCAATCACAAACTTTTTCTAAAATTAAAATAATTGAACCACAATCTGAAATATCGTCTATGTAAAGTGTTTTATAGATCATACTGTATATCAATTAGCTAATTAATTAAAATAAATAAATTATAATAGTTTTTAATTAGTTTAAATAATATAAATATATAAATAAAATTATTTAATTAATAAACAACAGAATTTTATATAAAACAAACAAACAAATTTAGATAAATTAAGGTAATTTTTGATTTTGTAAATAATTAATAAAATTAACAACACAAAATGGAATATATTCAGTACACAATAAATTTTAATAAAAAAAATATTCACCGAATACGTCTCATGATTCAGTCAAACAACTAAACTATAATATTGGAATAAATCAAACAACAAAAAATTGTTCCTGAACTATTTTTCGATTGAATTCAAAAATGCATGATGTGCACACATACACAATTGTGAATTGTATTTCCGCATATTGTGAATTTTGTATGAATTATTATTAATTTAATATTTGGGAAAACAATTATAAAAATATAAAAAAAAAACAATTGAAATAAAAGATGATTTGATTTTTTCAAAAAATTTAAACTTTTGGTCTTTTATTTGTTTCGTGGAGATGGAAGGTGACCTAAGATGTTTTACGTACTCACAACTGCAGTTAAATTTACTCGTAAAATGCAACCGCACGCCACTTTTGACAATAGAGAAACCTGATCACTAATTACCTGCACACAGTATATTGCAATATCATTCTTGGATATCACATTATCCCTCAACCTTGTCTATAGTTTTCTTAAATGGGAATAACTTCAAATAGCACACTTCAGCTAAACCGCCGGACGTCCGTAAAGAATTGCGTTCTTAGCTTTATTTACTCTTTCTATAACATTAATGCTTTATTTAGCCATTTTGCTCGTAGCAGCCACAAGTCAATGTCAGCCAAGAATAATCATTTATTGCCAACACGTAATGAAAAAAATATAACCACCATTTAAAGATCAAGAACCTTTAAAGATCAAGAACAACAGTTAAAAAATTGTTTTATATCATGTGTCGCATCGAATATGTGTCGCCTAAATACCGATTAGTAAATTACTTTGAAAAAAATTTAATGATCTTAAAACCTTACAACAGTTTTAAAAATTTCTATTTACATTGTGTCATTTCACATTTTATATTGAAGATTTTTCACCTAAATGCCGATTTGTATACAACATGTAAAAATTTTACACTACAAAACGAATTTCTGACCGAGACGTGTCTGTTCTTAATTTTTGTGTTCGTCAACAAATTTTGTAACTACCAATGGAACGAGCAGAAACGCATTTATCGGCCTTTTATTACGAGGGATTGAGACAACTATTGACAAATAGATTCGATGGGCTAACATCATTAAATTTATGAATTTTTGGAACTTTGCAGTTTTTGGCATAAATATCCCAGATTTGATAGACTATCATCCACCATGCATTTCCCGAATTTTTATAAGTTTTTGCGCAATAAATTGATTTCGTGCATAATTTATGGATTTTCGTAATTTTGTGGCCTTACCCTTGCCTGATTTTTAGGTCCAAGAAATTTTTCGAAATATTTGCACATTTCAATGCAGTATTTATGCTGATATCGAGAGCTTTAAATTAAAGTATAACCCATCAAAATCGGACCACTGTAACGTGTTTTATTGCAGAATTTATGGGTTTTCGCAATTTTGTGGGCTAACCCCTTGCCTGATTTACTGGGTCAAAAATAAAATTTGAAACTATTTGCATATTTTAATGCAGTATTTATGCTGATACTGAGAGCTTTAAATTGAAGTTTAACCCAGCAAATTCGGACCTCTGTTACGTGTTTTATTTCAGAATTTATGGATTTTCGCAATTTTGTGGGCTAACTTGCCTCTTGCCTGATTTTTTGAGTCAAAAATAATTTTTGAAAATATTTGCATATTTTAATGCAGTATTTATGCTGATATTGATAGCTTTAAATTAAAGTATAACCCATTAAAATCTAACCACTATAACGTGTTTTATTGCAGAGTTTATGGATGTTCGTAATTTTGTGGGTTAATCCCTTGCCTGATTTTTTGGGTCAAAAATAAAATTTGAAACTATTTGCATATTTTAATGCAGTATTTATGCTGATACTGAGAGCTTTAAATTGAAGTTTAACCCAGCAAATTCGGACCTCTGTTACGTGTTTTATTTCAGAATTTATGGATTTTCGCAATTTTGTGGGCTAACTTGCCTCTTGCCTGATTTTTTGGGTCAAAAATAATTTTTGAAAATATTTTTAATGCAGTATTTATGCTGATACTGAGAGCTTTAAATTAAAGTATAACCCATCAAAATCGGACCACTGTAACGTGTTTTATTGCAGAATTTATGGGTTTTCGCAATTTTGTGGGCTAACCCCTTGCCTGATTTAATGGGTCAAAAATAAAATTTGAAACTATTTGCATATTTTAATGCAGTATTTATGCTGATACTGAGAGCTTTAAATTGAAGTTTAACCCAGCAAATTCGGACCTCTGTTACGTGTTTTATTTCAGAATTTATGGATTTTCGCAATTTTGTGGGCTAACTTGCCTCTTGCCTGATTTTTTGAGTCAAAAATAATTTTTGAAAATATTTGCATATTTTAATGCAGTATTTATGCTGATATTGAGAGCTTTAAATTAAAGTATAACCCATTAAAATCTAACCACTGTAACGTGTTTTATTGCAGAGTTTATGGATGTTCGTAATTTTGTGGGTTAATCCCTTGCCTGATTTTTTGGGTCAAAAATAAAATTTGAAAATATTTGCAAATTTTAATGCAGTATTTATGCTGATACTGAGAGCTTTAAATTAAAGTATAACCCATCAAAATCGGACCACTGTAACTTGTTTTATTGCATAATTTATGGATTTTCGTAATTTTGTGGGCTAACTCAAAAAATAAATTATGGTTACTCCATCAAAGCTAAGATGAGAAGACACCAGTCAGACATTGTACTATTTTATATCTTTTTTCGATTTTTTAAAGCGGTTTCATAATTGACTTTAAGATCATTATACATACTTTTGTATCCACCATTGCCCATTCCCCGTCTTGATGTTGTAATATTATTGCTACTGGTCGTTTATGATTTCTGTGAAATTATGATTAGGAGACACAAACAATATCAAAATAAAAAAAAAGGTCGCCTTCGTTTATTTACCCAATGTATTACTAAAAACGAAAATGTTTGGTTTGGTTCCATTGTTTCGTTTGGTTCATTTGTTTAAAAAACTCCAAAGGGTAGGTAGCAATTTAGAACCTAACAATTTATTAATGGGATTCTAAGCTTCATGCAATATTAATTGTGCAGGAAAGATGTTTAAAAAAATTGGTAGAGGTCAAGGTATTTTATTTTTTGTAAAATATAAGCTCCTGAGAGACTTTTTGACAAATTGTATATGTTAAATCTTATATTTTATTTATATGATGAAAATTGGTAATAAAATTGTGCTTGTGCAATTTTTAAATCTTTAAAATAATCGACAAAACTTAATTCATAATTCATATTTCATATGGTTATGCTAACAGAACTGCCTATATTTCAAAAAAGATAACTAATCTCGGTCACTTTGGAACCATTTTCAATAAATTTTGAAATTGAGGTTAGGATTGATATTTTGATAGGAGTTTATGTCATAACATTGCAGTAGTATCAAAGTAGAAATTATCGCTTGTAGCTGAATTACGAAATTGATTAGGCCAAAACACTCATAATAGTAAACCAACCGCAATTCAAACAATTGTTTTGATAAGAACATAATATTGTAATCAAAGATAAGAACTATCCAACATTTTTTTTTTTTTTTTGACAACATAAATAAACAAAACTCTAATATCATTTAACTGTACAAGTTCTTATCGGATGTGTGCGCACCTAAGTCTAAATATTTTTAAAATATGTGACCGGCTGTTTTAGTTTTAATAAAGTGATCGTACTTAACAAACCTTTCAAATGATGTGTCTCGTTTTGTTAAGTTTATTCGTGGTGTTATGTTATGTGGCGGCCGATCCAATTGTTGCCAATATGAACGAATATATGGATTTGGTGATGGAAGATGCGGCACCATGGATTATCAAAAATGGTTTGGATCCGCTACGTCTCATTGACATTTCAAAACAATTTGAGTACAAACCGATGCTTGCGACGTATCATGGCCATGTTCGTTTAACAGAAGGTCTGCTCCATAATTTACGTAATATATCGCGTAGTGGTAATTCGATAATGCACTACGACTATAAATTGTTGCGAATCGAAACCGAAGTATCGATGACAAATTTAAATGTGAGTATCTGATCGCGATCGTATCTATGAATCCAAATAATCGTATATCCAATTTATTTTATATATGTGTTCAAAAGTTTCGTTACGATTACGATGTGAGCGTAATGGATTTACGACCTCAGGGTTGGATCGATGGAACAATCACAAATATTAACGTTCAAGCCAGTGTAATCGTCGATTTAGTCGATTTTATCGTGTATACGCAAGAGTTTCGGGTCACATCGATCGGCGCACTCGATATTAAAGTGCACGGTAACACACTTATCGATTGGCTTGGTAATGTAATGATTAAGGTGATTACTTCGGTATTTAAATCTACCATAGTTGAATATGTGTCAGGGAAAATTCACGAAATGGCTCAGATTACGATCGATGGGATCAACAATCGGTTAAGTATTTACGATAGACGTGAAATGGCCGCTATTTTTTTTAATGATATTGAAATAAAGCCTATGCTTCCACTTTAGGTGCTAATGTCTTTAAATTTTGGTGTTTGTGGTTGACTTCAGCATTGGGGTCAAAAGAAAGCGGTACAATAATCGCGTTAGTCATCCATTACCACTCGTGTAAGGTGCAGTAAATAATTTGCGATCAAACTACAAATATCACAGCAGTACATAGAGGTTCTGAGGACTCACCGGCTATTTAAAGCGAGGCTGTCGTTATTGTTTTAGAATTCGGACAAGGTTCTATGTCGTATTGAAGATACAATACAATAGAACCACAACGATAGCTGTTCTCGGAACTTTTTTGGGCGACATCAATTAGCCCAGTGGTTAAAAATAATGAACCCAAAAAATTAGGCAGTGGTTAACCTACAAAATTAAGAAAATCAGTAAATCATGCAATAAAACACGTCACAGAGGTCCGATTTTGATGGGTTATACTTTAATTTAAAGCTCTCGGTATCAGCATAGATACTACATTAAAATGTACACATATTTTCAAAAATTATTTTTGACCTAAAAATTCAGCCAAGGGGTTAGCCCACAAAAATACGAAAATCTATAAATTCTGCAATAAAACACGTTACAGAGGTCCGATTTTGATGGGTTCCACTTTAATTTAAAGCTCTCGGTATCAGCATAGATACTGCATTAAAATGTGCAAATATTTTCAAAAATTATTTTTGACCCAAAAATTCAGCCAATGGGTTAGCCCACAAAATTACGAAAATCTATAAACTCTGCAATAAAACATGTAACAGAGGTCCGATTTTGCTGGGTTAAACTTTAATTTAAAGCTCTCGGTATCAGCATAGATACTACATTAAAATGTACACATATTTTCAAAAATTATTTTTGACCTAAAAATTCAGCCAAGGGGTTAGCCCACAAAATTACGAAAATCTATAAATTCTGCAATAAAACACGTTACAGAGGTCCGATTTTGATGGGTTCCACTTTAATTTAAAGCTCTCGGTATCAGCATAGATACTGCATTAAAATGTGCAAATATTTTCAAAAATTATTTTTGACCCAAAAATTCAGCCAAGGGGTTAGCCCACAAAATTACGAAAATCTATAAATTCTGCAATAAAACATGTAACAGAGGTCCGATTTTACTGGGTTAAACTTTAATTTAAAGCTCTCGGTATCAGCATAGATACTACATTAAAATGTGCACATATTTTCAAAATTATTTTTGACCCAAAAATTCAGCCAAGGGGTTAGCCCACAAAATTACAAAAATCTATAAATTCTGCAATAAAACACGTAACAGAGGTCCGATTTTGATGGGTTATACTTTAATTTAAAGCTCTCGGTATCAGCATAGATACTACATTAAAATGTGCAAATATTTTCAAAAATTATTTTTGACCCAAAAATTCAGCCAAGGGGTTAGCCCACAAAATTACGAAAATCTATAAATTCTGCAATAAAACACGTAACAGAGGTCCAATTTTGATGGGTTCCACTTTAATTTAAAGCTCTCGGTATCAGCATAGATACTACATTAAAATGTGCAAATATTTTCAAAAATTATTTTTGACCCAAAAATTCAGCCAAGGGGTTAGCCCACAAAATTACTAAAATCTATAAATTCTGCAATAAAACACGTAACAGAGGTCCGATTTTGATGGGTTATACTTTAATTTAAAGCTCTCGGTATCAGCATAGATACTACATTAAAATGTGCAAATATTTTCAAAAATTATTTTTGACCCAAAAATTCAGCCAAGGGGTTAGCCCACAAAATTACGAAAATCTATAAATTCTGCAATAAAACACGTAACAGAGGTCCAATTTTGATGGGTTCCACTTTAATTTAAAGCTCTCGGTATCAGCATAGATACTACATTAAAATGTGCAAATATTTTCAAAAATTATTTTTGACCCAAAAATTCAGCCAAGGGGTTAGCCCACAAAATTACTAAAATCTATAAATTCTGCAATAAAACATGTAACAGAGGTCCGATTTTGCTGGGTTAAACTTTAATTTAAAGCTCTCGGTATCAGCATAGATACTACATTAAAATGTGCACATATTTTCAAAAATTATTTTTGACCCAAAAATTCAGCCAAGGGGTTAGCCCACAAAATTACAAAAATCTATAAATTCTGCAATAAAACACGTAACAGAGGTCCGATTTTGATGGGTTATACTTTAATTTAAAGCTCTCGGTATCAGCATAGATACTACATTAAAATGTGCAAATATTTTCAAAAATTATTTTTGACCCAAAAATTCAGCCAAGGGGTTAGCCCACAAAATTACGAAAATCTATAAATTCTGCAATAAAACACGTTACAGAGGTCCGATTTTGATGGGTTACACTTTAATTTAAAGCTCTCGGTATCAGCATAAATACTACATTAAAATGTGCACATATTTTCAAAAATTATTTTTGACCCAAAAATTCAGCCAAGGGGTTAGCCCACAAAATTACAAAAATCTATAAATTCTGCAATAAAACACGTAACAGAGGTCCGATTTTGATGGGTTATACTTTAATTTAAAGCTCTCGGTATCAGCATAGATACTACATTAAAATGTGCAAATATTTTCAAAAATTATTTTTGACCCAAAAATTCAGCCAAGGGGTTAGCCCACAAAATTACGAAAATCTATAAATTCTGCAATAAAACACGTTACAGAGGTCCGATTTTGATGGGTTACACTTTAATTTAAAGCTCTCGGTATCAGCATAAATACTACATTAAAATGTGCAAGCATATGCAAATATGCAAACAAAAAATTAAGCAATGACACACGTATGATTGTCATAGGGCCTCGCCAAAATTGAATGGATTACTGCCTTTATTTAATTTAAAGTCGCAGTTTTTCAGTTATTTACAAAATTGTATCCGTCCGTTGCTAAATAAAGCAACAATTATATGTACTGGAATATAATGAAATAAGCTTTTATATCACCATAAAAAATAAAAATGAATCAAAAGCTTACACAGATTTATACTGCTTGCCATAAATTTAATCTTGCTTCGTTTTTGTTTTCGTTTTTTGATGGTCGCATTAAACTTTATGACTTTCAAAGCTTTTAACATTATACAGTGACATTATTTAACTCTTTTGTTAATTATACCATCATGGCGAATAAAATCTTATCGGGACATACATCTAAATAGACACAGCTTAATAACGCTAATTCATATTTCTTGTATTTAGGAACATATGTGTATCGTAACAAACACATCCACAACTACATATATGCCGTCGTAATGGAATGGAGTCACGTGAAGATAAATTAATTAAATTTTTTTTATTTTAAAATGACATAAAACCTGAAAGGTATATCATACCTACCTGTGTATAGATTTTTCCCAAGCTAAAAATGAAAAAAAAATTAAAGCACGAAAATATCATAAAAAAAATGTGGAAAATTTTATAGTTTTTGCCTGAGTATGACAATTTTCAAATTTCAAGATGAACCCTACGGAACTACTTAAAAAGTGTTATGGAAAATTAGTTTGGTTGATAAATAAATACAGGAATCAACGATGTGACACTCCTGCAAATATAAAGTGTAGTAAAGTGTTTTGGATTTAAGCAAGCTTTCGATAAAGTATTATGTTAAAACGCTTCTTTTCCCATTTTCGATAACCATCATGCAAATTTTCATTTATTTTCACAGATCCGCAAAAAAGCTCATAATGGATTATACTCAAATCAAAAACCAGCAAAATCCATTAACACAGTCGAGCACAACATACTCAAAAGTCTCTCGATACACATTTTAATTATGGTCATAAAATCGTTGCACAGTAGCACCAAACAAAAAAGCTCTCCGCTTTTTTAATGTAATTATCAAATTAACAATTTAATTACATAAAATCATAAAAAGATACAAAGAACCGAGAAATCTCTATACTCGTAATGTACATAAATTGTATATGGTGTACATGTCGTTTACATGTGTGTGTGTAATGATTTCACTAAAATTTCCATGACATTAAAAAAAATAAATGTTCGTGATGAAAATGTTCCACAAACATAATGTTTTCAATGTCGAAACGATAGTGTGTCAAATTTGTATGTAGCTTTGCCAGTAAAAAAAAGTTTCATTCATATCAGTAACCCAGCTTTTACACCAAATAAAAACATAGTAAATATGTTTAAAAAACTTTAGATTTTTTGTGATTTACGTGCCATCTAGATTTAAAGAAATCTAAAGAAAAAAAAATTTCATAATAAATGTTACAAAATGTCACAACTGAAAGAAAAAATTAAGGTTACTGTGTGAATTATAAAATATATTCACAACAAATTGTAGACTTACCCGATGCAGATACTTTAGTTTTACCGTATACCGCGCCTTTTTGCCGATTTGGCGCTTCTTTAATACATTTTTATGTTCGGTAACTCGATTCTTTATCAAATTTTATAAAAGATATTAAATTCTAAAATTAGCGCTCAAATCGAATTGGTTTCAGTTTTTAGTTTTATTTTACAGTTTAATTAAGATAAAAGTTCTAAAAAAATATCTTAAACAAAAATTATTTATAGTAAACAAATTAATTTTCTACTGCCAACACATAAAAAAACAAAAAACTCGAAAGGTTATTTTGTTGAGAAAAAATAACTCGAAAATGAGTAGAGTTTTGAACTGAGCATTTTGTATTAAAATTATTCAAGCCTTCTTTGATGTTTATTGTTTGTACGTATTATAGTTTGTCACTGGTTAACGAAATAAAAGTGAAAGAGAAAACAACAATCATGCGAAATCGCCATATCGTGAGTATAAATAGTGCTATAAAATATTTATGAATTTTTGAGAAAAATTGGATTTTAGAAACGGATCTACTAGCTCTGGCAATAAGATCAAATCGAACTCGGTTTGCTATATGAGGTTGACGTGTTCAAGAATAAGGCAAAGAAAAGTGCAGTGTATAAACTAACTTAGTGATAAACTAGTATATATGAACGAAGCCAAAACTGAAAGCATGAACGATGTCAATCATGACATAACCTGCTTCGTATCATCCAAAAAAATAATAAAAAGAAACTTTAAATGCAAAAAATTTTTGAAAGCTCACTTCACTTTTTCTATTGTAAAGTATTTAAAGTAACGTAGTGACATATTTGACTGATTCATAACGAAATTTAAAAGCTTTCAAAAAACCTAAGTAATTTAAAAAAATTAATGAAAGCTCCAGTATTACATTATTGAAACGTATTTAAAATTTTTATGCAAAAGATCATTTATTTAAATGAACCATAAGCTTCTGAAATTATACCTTAAGTATCTAACAAGCTTTTGAATTTACAGACACTTTTAAATATATTAAACCTTTAATATTAATAATTATTGAAAGCTCACTTAAAATTGTTCAGTAATTGTCTATGTTCAGATTTTTTAGTTGCATGGTTTAAGATAGAGAAACGCTTTTAAGCTGAAAAAATGTGTTCAAAATGTTTCAATTACATAATTTAAAATCATGTAAAGCTTTAAAGATATTAAATGAAAAGAGCTTTGGAATTTAAAAAGTAATTAAAATAAAACAATCATAAATAAATTTAACAAACTAAAATCTTTAAATGTCAATTTTTGAAAGTGTTAAAATAATCGAGCTTTATTTATTAAAAGCATTGAGAGCTTTTTGGATGCGTAAAATGTACTAATAAATCAATAAAAATTATAAAAAATCTGGCAATGTATCATCTCATCCAATTGATATTAGCCGCAGCGACTGAAGCAACATTTTAAACGTAACTGAACATCGAGACAACCTCGCAAGAGGGCCAATAATTTTACCGCACTCTAACAGCAGTTGACGTTTTGTTGATGAAACACTGAAAATAGAAGCACATTATTCGAATGATATGCAATCATTTCCTTAATTTTCCATACGTTCTCCGTTTAACAATAAAGGACTCTTTGAGATCCAAAGGCGTAGTGAAACCCCCAGTTGTACTAAAGTAAACGATAGTTTTTTGAACATATAGTAATTGTTTCTGGAAAAGTGTCACAACCCGATAATAGATCATCTACGTAGAAGTTCGATTTAATGATACCACCATAAAATATGAGAGACAACTGCTGGGCGTTATTTGGTACTTGATGCAAAGATCTTACGGCAAGGTATACCGAACAGGTCAGCCCATATGTCACAGGCTTTAAACTGAAATGTTTCATCTCGCCACTTATACTATTCTGCCATATAGTTCATTGGTAGTTTTGGTGATTGGAATGAACTACCACTTATATATCGATAGATTTTTTCATCCTGAGTTGTTGGAACATCGTAGTTCGCCGTGTTAAGGAATGAATCGTTATGCATGGATAAGACGTTTGAAAGTTGACTGGTTGTTAATTAAAGTTAGAATGGATGTTCCGGCCTCTACCATTTGGAGATGGCTTACAACAATTGTTTTCTTCTCTTTTGATGATTCGAACTGCATATTATCTTGCTCTTGTTCAAAATACTGTAACTAATGGGGCCCGTTTCACCAACTATCCATTGTTCCAATTTTTTCAAAGAGACTCCGTGACTTGCAGAATCTATTTGATTATTTGCCACAAATGTTTTTCACATTGATGGATGTTTTCGTATCCATGCAAGTGTGATGGTTGAATCGGACGACAAGGTGACATTGTTTATGTTTACCTCCTGTGCTTTAATCACTTGTTTGATTCGGATTTAGAGTAAAGCGCCTCATAATTCTAACCTTGAGGTGGTCAGCTTTTTCTTGGTCGGCGCAAACTTTGATTTCACTGTCAGGAGCCAAACTGCCACTTTTCCGTGAGTGATGGTTTTGCTATTCACTACTGCGGCTTATGCAAGCTCGGAGGCGTCGCAGAACTTATCGTGGAATATGCATAAACTAAGTGGCTCTTAGTTCTGTTTTGAGTCGATCTCACCTGTTCGAAAACTCAGATGGCAACCTAAATTCGGGCTCCTTGCAAAAAC
The DNA here is from genome assembly GCA_963556175.1 of Tipula confusa. Lineage (NCBI taxonomy): Eukaryota > Metazoa > Arthropoda > Insecta > Diptera > Tipulidae > Tipula > Tipula confusa. The sequence goes on from OY744476.1 coordinate 219,229,065, forward strand.
ATGATTTTGCAGCTAACTGTGAGTGTAGTTAGCCACCATTGTGGGTCAAAAACCTTTGACATTTCAGACAGGAATAGCATCTTAGTTAGTTGGTATGTATTTGGCGGCAGGTCTACGTGAAATAAGAAATAATCTCCAGCTACGGGTTTAATTAATCTCAAATGTTTTTACTGACTCTTCAGTCATTAAATGCAGATCGCTGATCAATCTCTGGCTTCTAAAATTCCTTCTAGGATTTCTAGATGATTCCTGGCCCATTTCTTCAGTTCTATTCCACCTTTATACAGGATTAGTTGTATCTGCATATGTTGACTTTCTTCTACTCAGCACCGGTTAGTACTTCATCTACTTAAAAGTCGTGTTTTAGGATGTGGCTGGCTTCCGGATGAGTGGTCCTTTCGTTACCTGAAATTTGATGGAGAGTTCAGATGGCCAGATAAGGGCGGTCAATATCCTGTAAGTTACTATGGTTAGTTAGTATTCTTGTAGAGGCCGATTTTTGTGCTTTCTCCCGGAATGGTTTGATATGGATGATGTTCATCCTGTATTTTAAGTTGTCGATACATTTTTTGGACATCTACAGAAAAAACTACTGGATATTTCCTCCACCTTAAAAGGATGGTCAATAAATCAGCTTGTATTGTCGTTTAGACTTTGGCCAGTAAAGTTTTTCATTGACGCATCTTCGGGCCTAGTTGATTCTGGTGTTTTCTTTATTACCGCGTGATAGGGTTGATAATATCTTCCAGTGAATGGTTATGCTAACTTTATGTGACCCATAGTGTGGTATTCCATCATTTTCAGTTGAGGATATCGCTGCAGTGCACGTTGCCTGGAACACGCCGTGTTTTCAGTTGGAACTGCTGCAACAGTCCCAGTAACTTATTTCAGTTCCCAAAATCGCTTCATTTTCGATACAATCTTCATTGTACCACTGTTGACCTTTTGAACACGATACATGATGTCTATTTGGGTTCGCCCTGAAATCACCCAAATTAACCTGGTTTTGATTACATTTCGTTTACCTTTGATTATTTTATCACTGATCAAATCGTCATACATACATCGGCTCCCAATAACAACTCAATAGGAGCGGAGATGTCAAACTTAGGGTCAGGCCATATAAACTGCTCCTAATTTTTATTTGGGCTGCGGTTGATTGCACGTTCCGGAATCTCCATAGTTATTTTCGGCAATACACATGCTTCAACTTTTAATCGGTATGATATAAAATGTGTGGTTAAATGCATAGTTGTACCTTAGCGTTTGGTGGGCACGTATTATTAGCCCCGATTCCTGATATGTGGCTGCACGTTTGGCATAGCTTTAGCCATAAACGTCTTGTATTGTTGGTAATGATAGCAGAGAATTGAAATACTTGCATGCTAGTTGTCTAGGATTGTTAAACCTTGACTGAGCCACTTCCAGACCTTTTCGTAATTATCGCCTATTGTTGACAGCTGGCTGATGAATGGAGTTGCACTTTTCTGTAAGTGCGATTTACGATATAACATTTTCACCGTATTGGATAGTTGGTTGTTTTAGTTGATGAACTCCGTGAAAATTACGTTAAAGGAGCGCCACTGCTCATAATAACCATTTAAAGACGGGAGTTCGACTTTGGGCAGCTTTCGTTATTCCGGCAAAGGTTGTTGATTTGGTTTAGCTGTGATTCATGTTTGTATCCATAAAGAGAAATGTTTGTATCCATAATGAATTGAGTCTAGTTTCTGATACATTAGGCTTCATTAGATATCTTGCCTTTTAAACGAAAACATCGTTGGGGCACTTCTTTTTCTCTAAAATTTTCTCTTTTTGATCAAAAGCAGACAAATACAATCTTATAAAGTTTCCGGAACTTGGGTTTGAGTTGGGAAGGATTCGTAACACCAAGGCTTTTATTACCAGTGACAAATGAAACCAGAACTTATGTGTCATTTTCAATTTCACTACAGGGAGTCGAGACAGATTGAATACATGGATTTGCAAAAGTTTCCACCGACTGGTCCATATTCAATTTATATGAGGAGATGTGGTCGGATAATTTGAAAAACCCATCTCCAAATTTATCACAGAAAATTTAATTTTAGACATGTCAGTTCTTCGTTCGTTGTTGAGTTCAAATCAAGACACTCTTCATGAAAATCGATGTTGCATGGATCGAAACAATGCAGAAATTTGTCCTCTCAAAATGTAAGCTTTGAAATAACTGTAATAGCAGTTTTAATTTAATAGGATCAAGTTTTTTTGTGATATCTTAAAAAATGTAATCAAAGAACCGAACCAGCCAGTAGAAATATATTTTTTTAAAAGTCATTTGCTTGATTGGCTTAAAGCCCTTCGTCAAACATTTATAATAAAAACTTACCAAAAAGCCCTAAATTAAATTACCATCAGCTCCATTTTAAAAAGATAATTGATAAAAGTTTAATTAATAAAGAAAATCCATTTAAAAGGAACCAATTATACAAAACGTACACACAGCTACATATATCAAAAAGGAAAACATAAATAATTTTGCCACCCTCTACACCCCTTATAAAAATTATAAACATCAACAACAATCATAATCAACATCATTAAATGAAAATTTCCTTTTCGTTTCGTGCAGTCATTCGAAACCAACGAACGAACAGCTACAAAAATCTAATTTTCCACGGAAGGAATTAACAAATAAAAATGTTCGTTACAGGCGCAGGAAAAACTTTCAATTTTCATATCTCTGCTATACCCTGTATATACATAATATAGGTACATGGTACTCCCTTGTGTGAACGTTGGGTTGCGGTATTTCAACTTGAGTTATTTTGTTGTTGCTGTTGTATATGTATATACAATCTTTTTATATTTAATTCTACAAGACGATGAACTTAATGAAATTAATTTCATGATTAAATTATTTCAATTTTCTGTTTGAAATGTACGAGAGTAAATCAGAAACCAAATTAAATGCACAAAACTGAGAAAATGGAGAAAGAGCTCTTTCAAAACAGCCTGGCAAAAAAATACTAATTCAAAATTGCACATGGCTTGGACACCTTATTGCACGTGGCTTGGATTTGTACACGATTATGGAAAACATTTTTAAACTAACAATTTGTATGCCAAAAAATAATTTGATTCCACTTCGAAACGTGATGTTGCGTAATTTTTAAGAGCACATCATTTTATTATTTCCAGGAAAGACCTCAATACACCTACTCATCTCTTAGCTGCTGAGACTTATTTTTAAATCGCATACAAACTTGCTACTTATTTATTTCAACCGATGTATATTGCAATACTCATAATTCTCTAGAAAATTATAGCAAACCTAATAAGAAATCGCTGCCAAAAAAAAATATTATTTACGGCAGATAAGATACTGCAAATAAACTATATCACCCCAATCATAATTTTAAGTACTATAATAAATAAATTAAACCAAAAGGACTAGACTAATATATTATTTCAACAATATTAATTATTAATTTTTAAAAACCAATAAATCCATAAAGTATAACTCCCAAACACTATGTTTGACTGCAATAAATTAATTTTTTTTTAATTAGATTACCCCACACCTAAGACACCAACCTTTTTAATAATTTTATTATTATCACAGTATACACATTAATAACATTAAACCTAATCAAGATCTATATTACCTTGTTATTCATAACGTGTATATGGGATCCTATTTTTTTGAAATCCTTGTATTTTTTTTTGTAGCAGGGTGGTAAATAAGGTTAGTTTATTAAACCAAAATATATTTTGTTGTTTTAATTACCCATAAAATTGTTAAGTTTTTTTTTTATTTGCTGAAACCAAAAACAGGACATATACACACACACTATGCGTATATAAACAAAACATTTACCCTAGGAACAGATTTTTAATTAATTTTTAATCGGTAAAAATTAAAAAATCAACAACAAATTGTAAAGAAAAGGGATTCTCAGGTCCTATAACTATATATATAAACATCTTCCCTAGTATATATATTATATACAGAGATGGTATCGTGTCAAATATATCAGGAAGGAAATGAAACAGAAACAACATGTTATTATACAGTAGAATGAAAAAGGTATATTTATGTACATATATAAAATTATCTGACCATATGGTTATGATAAGGGTATTTAAATATCTCTTTACCATAAATAAACTATCCACACCCACACTATGTCGATAAAAAAAGAACCATCGACCCCACATGACTCTTACTTCCCACCATAAAGATGAAAATTCATTTTCTTTTAACATTTAATTTATATTAAGTGTTTTTTGTCTTACAGTGCGTTACACAACATAATGTCAAATTGTTTGACATTAACAGTAATCGATATTCTTAATTTTTACCTTAACGTTGGCTGTAAATAGTAAACTTCTAATTAAAAACCATGAGACCAATAGCAATACATTCAAGTCACATCATGGCTTGAAATTTACTTTTTTAGATCGTAAAATATAGCGCTTAAGATGATGTCTGGAGGATATAGAATTTAATAAGGCTACCATATGAACTATCAAGCTGAAACGAATAAATTTACATTGGTAGTGGGCTAGAAAAAATCCTTCCATCATGTTAGATAGAGTGAAGGGACATTTCATTGTAAGAACCTACCAAATTAGGTTAAGGCTGTTGGAGAATAAACCGAGAATGGCTTAGCAAGTTCCATGTCGGTTATTAAAAGTGACCAAGTTCACTGGTCAAAGTGACCAATTGTAAAGCATGCTTCTAGGTATTAGATGATGTAGACGAAATCCGGTATGAGGTAGTTAGTACACGTACGAGTGTTTAGCCCTTTACGGAGTCGACAAAAATTAGCTAAATTTGAGCATTCCATAACTATTAAAAGTAAAGCCTTATTATTATATGTTTTTATGCCTTTGTGGCCTGAACCGTAACAATAATCTGGCTCGATCGGTTTTGACCTCGAGCCTGCTCAATATCCACAACCTTGCTAAACGTTTTTCCACATACTACATCACCAAGCTTGGTGTTCTGGAAAACTAACTCGCTTTTTGTTGTGATCTTTCCTTCGGATAATATGTCAAAGCAACTATTTGCACCAATTATTATATCTATCCCGGCGGCTTTGTAAAACTGCGGATCGGCTTACTAATACCGCTTGAAATCGGTTACGTTTTTTTTAGGCCATTAATGGCTATTTGGCAATTAGCTTTGGGAATTCAAAGGCATCTATCTCAAGTATTGATTTCAGTTTGTTCCATGGTCTCATCAATAATGGTATGACTACCTTTATATATTCATTGGTAATTGTTCCATTGCCCGATATGGCCAGGTTAGCACTGCGCTTCGTTTTAGTTTTAATTTCTGCGCACATTTTTCGGAGATAAACGAGCCCTAGGACCCTGAATTCAATAAAATTCGGCTCGCATCTGTCACCTTCAATAACGCAGTAGGTATAGTAAGGTACTTCCTGAATGATTGGTTGTTGTAGTGGAAACCTGTTGATAAGAGTTGGCTTGGCTTTCTTCATTCGGTTGTATATTTGATATGGCTATAGTGGGTTCGTATAGTAGTATGTATGGTGTTTTCTCTATTATCTCAGCTAGGAACAATTTATTGAATCAAGTCCATCAAATAAATGCAGCTTATACTCTGCAGAAATTTGAGCCCTTATGCTTGTTGGTTTTACTGACTATAGCTTGTTCACCATTATGTAGATCAACCTGCATTGCCACTGAGGGTTGGCTATTTAAATTCTTTATATAAGCGTGCATTGAATGTTTTCACGTCCACGTGGCCACCGATGGTTGATGGTACCAAGGTTGCATCATTGGGTGATGAGGTTCAATCCATTTTTGTTCTGAACGATTGATTTAGTCTTGCTACAACTGTCTAAAATGTTTCTCCGAATTTGAGTTTCATTTCCTCATTATCGTCGAGCTCAATTGCCATAAACTCGTTGCAATACTGATTCACGTTCACTAGATTCACATAACACATTGATTCCTGTACGTGGGTCATCTTATTTATATTCTTGTTGAATATAATAAATTATAGAAATTTTAAAAATCCAGCTTACAAATTGTTCAGATTACTTGGACTCCACTTTATATCCATCGATTTTCTTGGACATTAACGAATTCCATACGATAATCTTTCATTGTACGAACAAACAAAACGTTTTTATACTGACAGAAAGTGGTTGGATTCTAATAATTTTTTTTAAATGACACGTTAATATAACGAAAGTTCAGTGGATGATTTTGGTTGGTATATTCTAATGTGTATGTGAATGAACGAAAATTTTTGAATTTGTTAAGCGGATGAGAAACGATTTAAATTTAGCAAAAATAAATTTTCGTTATCACAAAGAACGTCACAATAATTAACGATAAGTTTTGTTAAATTCCTATTATATAGTTTGGGAACGATTATAAATAGACATGAAAGCCATCTGTATTAAGTACTACCACCAACAATGTCCTATCTATTTATATTGATAAGTTTAAACAAAAAAACAATTAATAGCATAGTGCAATCTGTAAAACGAATCGAATGATAATGAAAACCAGCCAAAATTATTCCGTCTCATATGTAATTAACACTTTGGCGAATAAAGATGAGAAATTTAATTGCAATTACGTTTATAATATTTGCGAGTGTTGTGCATTGTGACCTCAAAGCCAATAAGTATGAAGGTGCCGATACAAAAAGTGGCCAAATTGAGGCAAACATGAACGATTATATGGATTTAGTGATGCAAGACGTGGGACCATGGCTTGTGGCAAATGGGCTAGACCCAATGGATTTGCCCGATATCACCGAAGAGTTTGAATACAAACCATTGTTCGTTACATATAATGGACAATTGTATTTGACAAAAGGACAAATTTGGAATTTACAACATATTTCGCGTATCGGTAATTCAACTATGTCGTACGGTTTCCAATTGTTACGTGTTCGGACTGGAGTTTCGATGAAAACCTTAAGTGTAAGTCAACTTAAAATTAAACAAGAGAATTTTATATTATCAATTCTATTGTTCCTGGTCCATTTTATAGTTTAGATTCGATTATGATGCTTATGTTATGAGTTTAGGGCCGAATGGATGGCTTGAAGGAAAGGTCGAAAATATAAATATTCATGCTGATTTTATAGTCGATATGCACGACTTTTATTTGTATATGCAAGATTTTGGAATCGACAGCATTGGTGACATTGAAGTTAAAGTACGTGGTAACATTTTAATCGATTGGATGGCTAACGTGATCATTAATATTGTGACCTCGATGTTCAAGTCGACGATGACCGATTATATTTCAAGCAAAGTTTACGATATAGCCCAAATAACGATCGATAGTATTAATCAACAGATTTCGCAAAATATGCGTAAACAAATGATAATGGAATTTTTGGAAAACCTAGGCCAAAATAAAATAAATCTTTAAATTAATAAAATTGTTAATTGCGAGTCGATTGTTGTTTCAATATTATCATATATCGCATTCAAAATAGAGTTCGAAATAGAAAAAAAATCCAATTCAAATTGCAAAATCTTATCGTAATCTTTGTACATGTCGTATAGATAGTGGCCAAATCAAAATATATAATTGTGCGACCTTATAAGTTGTTGATAGCACGACAATCAAAGATGAACAAACTAATTAAGATTATGGTGATTTTTGTTAAGTATCATATACAATGGATGACCATTAAAGAAATTTATCGGAATTCATGATACCTTTGAACTTGGTCTAAAATTGATTTCTGCGCCCATACAAAGACTTGGAATATCTCTTGACGTATCTGGAGCTTTCGCCAATCTGTGTGGGTTTAGTATTTCGAAAGATTCACAAATATTGTCCCTAATTAAAGCATACTTCAAAAGAGGATGCCATTCTTGGTCCACACTTTTTATTTATAGCACACTGAGCTACTTCTTGAATACTTCGACTAAAATTTTCAGCAAAAATCCGTTACCTTATCGTCTACGAATGTTACTCCTTGGAAATTGGCATTCATATACTACAATCGAAGACGATGTTTCAGATTACTGATTTGTGTTGCAGCTACAAGATGGAGCTTTCGTCTGTCAAAACAGTAATGTCAAAACTATAAAGGTAGGTATTCGTCTTTAATAATTCAGAGTGCAACAGCTCCAAATGCTGTATCTGAGTCATCCACAACGATTACCAAAAAAAACCAGAGACGTTAAATTGGAATGCTGTTGTGTTGCTAAATTGAATGCTGTCGATGAATCGACATCCCAGTTAATTTTCGATTAGTCATTCTTCTTCGAACCAATAGGAAACTGGTTGGGTAAAAATTGGTTTTGCATCAGCGTGTGGAATAAATCGACGATAGACGTTGATCATGCCAATAAAACGTCTCAGTTCACGCACAGTTCCGGTGACGGCTTGGTTTATGCCTCACTGTTAATGTAATCGAGAAAATGTACCTCAGCTTTTATAAACACACATTTTTTTCGTTTATAACCAGGCCATACTCCTCGAAATGCCGGTAGACATTGTAGACATCCGGCAGACATCCAAAAAGGACTTGCTGTGTTAGAAATCCACGTTAACGCCGATGAAGGATCGTGTACAAAATTGCAAGGTGTGGAAAGCGATGTAACGCTTACAAAATTGCAAGGTGTGGAAAGCGATCAATTAGATGACTATTTTTGAGATCGCCGAGTAGCACAAATTGACTGAGTATATCAGCTCCTAGAATTGAGTATATCAGCTTCTAGCTAGAATTTGTATTCCAACCATTTTTGTGTTCTTCTTCATTATTAATTTTGAAAACTCTTTTTTACAATCCTTATTCATTGGAATCCGATCACCGTATCTCTAGGCCCAAGTATAGTACATAAGTGTCACGGTTAATTGTTTTTGGTGCTTTTTTGAACGAAATGGACCCGCAAACCTATGATAATTACACAAACAAATATGGTCATTGAGATCTTGACCAAGATGCACCAGGCTAAAATAAACTTGTAATTAAATAAAATATTGAATATACATTGAGTAAAATCATCCCACAGTTGAAATTATAAGTTTAGTAACGTCTTGAATTTGATTATCTTCGTCCTTATTTTTTATTTGTACCAACAATTGAGAAATGTATTCACGCGCTTTTATTGTTATCACCTGAGACAATTGTCTTTTGAAAATTTCTGTAACGGCCCGTGTAATCGCATTCCATATCCAGTCGAAAAGCACATTACCTTCGAATTCAACGTAGAGATTACCTTTGGTTTCGATATCGAGTCGATTCAAATTTAAATAGTATGAATCTAAATCGACCACTAACGAGCACCAAACGACAATGTTATTTGCTTGTCCAACAACCCGGCCATAGTATTGCAGGGCTACAAGGTCGGTCACATAATCATATTTAAACTAGAATTTTAAAATAAAATTCGATTGTATCTGCAAAATATATATAGCTGTTTATCAATCACTTACATTTACCGATCGAATTATAATTCCACCGCGGGCTTCCAACGTTTTATTATCGTACACTATAAAACTATCACCATTTCGCGTAATATCACTAAAATCCGATAGAGTTCCATTCAACAATACCAATTTTCCATTATACAGATTGTAGAGTAGTTGGCCGGCCAATTTTTCTTCGACTCGCGGCAATTCAATCGGATCGAATCCAGCATTCCTTAAAAACGGTGCAATGGCGGGCGAAAACGTATCAACATAACGATTTACATTAATTTTGATGCGATGATTCTTTTCTCGGCTAAATATGAAAAGTCGTAGACAAGTTTTATAAAATCATGAATAAAAATTATAAGTCAAGTATACTTACTATACTTTCTCCAAATCTATGGCCATCGAGCCCGATATAAATTCTCCAACGATTGGCAATATTCCAATGTAAAATATGGAGCACAGCATCTTTGCGCCACCCAGTACAATGTACAACTAAATACGAACGATAAACGGACTGAACTTTACACTACTATTTATGAATCATAACTTTGTGTAATTACTTTGGAATCGTTTACAGACAATTAATTGTACATATATTTGTTTATCGTACCAATTTGATCTTGACTAGGTGCATGAAGGTTACACTGGAAATTCATCAAAGCTAACGTTATACATGAAAAATGAAAGTTTTGTCTGCGCACACATAGACAAACGGAAGTGAAAAAATTTTTACACTTCCGATATAATTAAACTATGAATAGAACTAAACAGTAGTAAATACTACATACAGGTAATTTACATTGGTTCACCTTCAATATCTTTTGAATAGTATACGAGATGCCTTATTTGGTTAACAAACACATTTTAAATATTCGATGACGCAACATTGCTCAAGCGTTTATAATTCGTTATCGCCTAAATGTTTGCAATATAATTTAATTTTAGTACAGTAGACTATATTTAAAGTACAAATTATGTTTGAACGTTATGACACGTCTAGTGACATCTAGTTGCAGACAAATAAGTTTTATCCTTTCGACCGTTCATCATCAAAATGAGTATGACTCCCACAATACTAAAATTTATGTTCATGAATTAAAATTAGACATCAGCGAGGTGATTCCAAAGTCAAACGTTACACAATATCGCACAGTTACTCGTATATATAAATAATATGACAGGCTATATGTTATGGCCATATAGGAAACATAATCAACGTGTATGTGCGATGTAGTTTTTCGATACAATAAATCTCAATGAGTCCTAAATCCTCAAATCAACACGGAACACATATTAAGTTTTTTAGAAGCCGATAGATGTTTTTGCTTGTGTGTGTGTGTGTGTTTTCGTAGGCTGCCAAAAATACGAATGATGCTATTCAATTTATAGTCACGTTTTCGTGATTTTTTTTATAGATTTTTTGTTTGTAACATTTTCATCCCCAGATAGATGATGATGGTTCCCTTTTTTTATCAGTAGCATTATACAACAAAACCATCATCGTTAAAAAAGAAACTTTATTTCCCAAGTGAAGCGTGCGCATCATCCTCGATAGTGTGTTGGATAATTTTTAATTTTAGGCCTTTGGTGTATGTACTATAGTGAAATACTGAGAAAATATAAAACGACGAGAACCAACAAAAATGTTAAGAAAGGATTGTCTTATCCCAATATATTATCATCAATATCATGGTTATATCCTTTAAGACGTATACATATACTGATCTTGAATTTTAACACAAATAAAAGCGTTTCGTGTGGCATTTTTTATGTTTTGATGCCGCAGTGGTCGAGGGGCATTTATGCGGCTTAAAATATATATTCAAACAAGGATGCTCTATTCTTATAATTTCACTTCTTGTTCATTTCGTTATTGATTGATTGGTTTGAAGTAAGCTACCCAGCTTTAGGCATGATCTACCGGAAGTAAATATAAATAGTACTGAGTGCTTTCGATTAAAGTGTCAGTAGGAGTAGCGAGCCACTTTACAAATGTCTTCGATTGATGTTATGGTTCAGGCCAGCAATGGCCCTTAAAATCCGATTATATACTATATGTTTATATATTTTTACAACTTTATATATATATATATAACGCTAATGCAATAGGAATTGATAAAAATTTATCGAGGATTTGTAATTGAATCAGGATATGAATGATGAATTTTAAATCGAACAATTTTGTCCTCGAACCGCAAACAATAATTACATTTTTTTATGTTTCCATTGCGCTTAGTTTTTAGATTATGCTGCGCGCAATTTTGAATCGTTTTTTTATATGAATATATCAGCATGTATATATGTTACCCATAAACCCAAATTTATATAGAAACAGAGTGTCAAAACATGTTTCGAATTATGGGCCAGTTCTACTATTATGAGCGGTTTGAAGCTTGTTTAATTCTCCCACAACAGTGATATGATCCGAAATTTCTTTGAAGTGCAAAAGTTTTCTAGATCGTTTGTGACATCATGCAAATTTGTTGACTTAGCCTTTCTATCTTATTTGCGCACGGAAACGCCCAAATTTTGATGTTTACAATTTTTTGTTAGAATTACAAATTTGAGTTCCTATTCTCAGCTAACTTCATAATTTACCATTTCAAATTTTGAGTTTTTTGGGTTAAACATCGAACAATGCTGTCCCAGATGCAGGGCTGAGTCCTCTTATTCTTATTTTGTTACTTAGCTTCCATTAGGGGGCCTTGATCTAACATCTTAGCTGCTGGGCAAATCTTCTAGTTTGGTAATTTTGACCAAACACGAAAAGCTCTTCTTATGTTCCGCGGACCATACATTAAGAATCACTAACCTTTAAGAAGAGCACCATACAAAATATTGAATAAAATTTCCAAATGAAAATCTAAATCGATATAATTCATATTTTAAAAAATGGATTTTCTTCACAGATTTTTCACAATATTAAATTAAATTTAATTGGATTAATGGATAGATATTTATATTCATAAAGCTTTTTTGTGTGCTTTAAACAAAAAAAATTCTTTATTCAAATTATTTTATTGGAATATTTTAAGAAATCCGTGCGAGATAAAACCGATAGTTTTCTTTTTTGTGAATATAAAATTATACCAGCACATAATAAGCGGACGGGGATTGATGCATAGTATAACGCTTTTTAAATTTATGTATACCGAACACCATGATTATTAATATATGTATGTACCAAAATAAATATGATATTCAACATGCGAACGAACCCTACTCTCTTTCGCTCTCTTTCTCGTTGTCATACCGAGTTACAAAACTCATTTATATGCTTTATATCCATGTGGTTGGACATTAGAAATATGTCACAGTGATACATATAATATATATTCCAAAAGGATTATGATTTTATTCTTGCGCAAGGAGGACGACGACTATCATTTATCAAAAAGACCAAAAATATAAAGAAAGGATTTTATCCTTTATGCCGCCTAAACCAAAAATGAGATCTACTGTCTGTTACATGTACAACAGAATACATTTAAAATAATAAGAACAGATAATATCCTTTTTAGACTAATAAACAGTATTAAAGCCATTTTTATCGCCTAACACCTTGTAATCCTTTTTTAAATTGTTCTATTCACTTTGTATTCACCCACAGTATATACGATGGCGAAACGTCTTAAAACCACGCACAATTTTAGTCGTGCCTTGTTTTTGTAAAGCCGCTATTCAAGTTTCCTTAGGTTTCAAATTGCAAAGAATATGTCATCAAAAGCAGAGAAATCTCTGTAAATATAATACTGGTAGTGAAATGACACTTACTCTGCTCTAGTGAAATATAAAACAAAAAGCTAAAACTTAAAAAATTATAACAAGTATTGAGCAAAGAAATCGATCTTCCAATAAGCATTAAAAAGCTTCATGTGAACATATTGCCTCACTACTAAAATAATTACATCAAAAGATTGCACCTTGCAATTTTAAAGGTCCTTTCTTTAGCTTTGTTTTACTTCACAGCTAAACAAATATCTTTTTAGGCACTCAAAGATTCCAATTGATGAGCCAACCGATGAATTATCAATCGACCTAATCAAATATTTCATGTTCGATCAGTGACATCTATGTATCGTTCCCATGAACTAATTACCTGTAACATCCGTTCTAAATCAAAGTTTCTAAACACGATTCGTTACAATAGCTGTAAATCAAAGTGCTTGCATTATTTAATTTAATTGATTTATAAAATAAACCAAATTGAGCCAATTAATTTATGGTTTATAGTCTTAAGTGCTTCAATATTAATTGTTGCCATCATTTAATTTTATTTAATTTTCGTGGAAATAACAACAACAAAAATTGATTGGGACGAATGATAGTGTGTATAGTTAGAGTATAGTGTGTGTTGTAGTGTGTACACCACAAACAACTTCATAATCAATTGAATTTAATAATTTTGATTTAATTTTAATTAATTTAACTTTTTTTTTTTTTTTTTAAATGTGAGTATGGGAATTTTTCGATTAATACTCGTATGTAAGTGGTGAATGAATTTTAATTGGTTGATCGGTTCGTCGGTGCGGTTTTCTTTATTTTAATTAAATTTTAATTTAATCATTAAATAATACATATATGATATTTGCATTGAAAATTTAAAAGTTTCCGGAAGGAAGAATAGGGTGTTTAAATCGAAGGTCGTCCATCGATTAGAATTTTTTTTAAAAAATATAAAGGAGGATAAATTTACTCAAATGGTTGGCATGTTAAAAAAAGGTAACAAAACACCGCTTCCATTATATATGTTAATTTTTGCAAGAACAGAAGACATTAAAAATAAGGAGCCTAGATGCGTGAAATTTTTAGGAAAGCACCGTACGGCTGAATGTATGAAACAAAACTACACTCCAACCAAAATGTGTCAACTGTGGGGAGGCACATCTAGCCACCTAAAGAGGTTGCATTGTTATAAAAGAGCTGCAAAAAATTCTCAACAAAACAAGGGAAACTTCAATAAGTACCAGGCCAGAAATCAACTCAGCCTCAACAAGAATATCCACAAAGTTAAGGACACTAGTTAAGGACCAAACATTAACCAAATTATCAAGAACTAATCCAAATGTAACATATGCTGATTCACTCGCTATTGGAAGTTCGAGAAGGCAACATAGTTCTCCTTCAGTTAATGATTCAAAATGTAACCAAAATAATAAAATACTACCAGATATTCTTAATAGACATAGTTCACAAGAAGAAAAGCAAGAAAGAGCCCTCATATCAATCATGCAAAGTGATACAACAATTACAAATGATAAGCAGCCAATGTTAACAAATAAATATACTGACTGGAAAAATTTTAGGAATAACCTAACCAATAGCATCATTTTAAACACACAACTTGCATAAAAAACATTATAACAAGAGGTGAAAAAGCTCGTCAAAGATATACAGCAGCAGCCTGGAAAAGCACTAATACAACAAACAAAAATACCTGGATCATCTCGAGAGTACCTTTCACCCCAATTTAAAAACACTTAATCAACAGGATATACTGATTGAAAACCATACAACCATCCTGAGACAGGAAATCCCATTAACTAATGCTAAAAAAGTGAAGCAAGAAATAAAGAACCAGGTAGTACTTAAAAAATTACCAGGATATGACTTGATAACTCTAGAGATTCTTAAACAACTACATAATAAAGCTATTAAAAAAATATTGGACAAGATTAATGCTTCCTTCAGACTCCGTTATATCTCTCTATCTTGGAAATTTGCGGAAGTGATAATGATACCTAAACCAGGTAAGCCACTAAGTGAATTAACCTCGTACAGGCCAATATCACTTCTTCCCATTATGTCAAAACTGTTTGAGAGACTATTGTTAAAACGAATTAATCGAGAAATTACAAAATCAGGAGCTGGTCCGTCCCATCAGTTTGGATTTAGAGAGAAATACTCCACAATCGATCAAGTCCGTAGAATAACAGATTTAATAGAAAAATCCTTAGGAAAACAAAAGATTTGTTCAGCCATATTTCTGGATATACATTTGACAAAGTCTGGTTAGATGGCTTAATATTTAAATTGGAGAAAACTCTGCCATTTGAGTATTACGAACTGCTACAGTCATACCTGAAAAAAAGATACTTTTGAGTTAAACAGGAAGGAACTTACTCCAGCATAAAAGAAGCTACAGTAGGAGTCCCGCAGGGGAGTGTCTTAGGGTAACCCCTTTTCGTACTGTTTACAAACGACTTACCAAACTACTGCCGCCACGTTTGCCGATGACACTGCAATTCTAGCTATTGATGACACAATCGGTGAAGTCACATTTAAACTACAAATAGCCATAAATAATATACAAGATTGGCTAACTAAGTGGAGAATTAAAGCGAATGAATCAAAGTCTGCTCACATTAACTTCACTAATAGATCAATAGAAATACTACCTGTGACTCTCAATAATATCTGTACCACATGCAAATCAAGCAAAATCCCTTGATGCATAGTTAAAGTGGAAAGTACATGTGAAAAATTAAGCAGAAAAATGTATTGGTAGCCGGTCTGGACTTATGGTATCCAACTATGGGGATGCACCAAAACCAGCAATCAACAGATAGTTCAACGATTCCAAAATAAAGTTCTTAGAGGGATTCTAAACGCCCCTTGGTACACTCGTAATAGTGACCTTCATAGAGATCTCGGAATAGACACAGTCACAAGTTAAATAAAAAAATGTGCTCAAAAACACCAGAAGAGGCTTCACCATCACCCTAATATTGAGGCTATAAGACTAATTCATCAAAAGGGTATTATAAGAAGACTCAAAAGACTAAAACCTTTTGAGTTACCTGAGTAGTGCGCATAATGCAAAGTGCTTGTTCATTTACTGAAACGTGTAGCGAATTAAGGCTTAATCGTAGAAATTCACCAACAAGAGTAATTTTCTCGAATAAGCGAACACATGAAGCTTTTGACAAAATATTTTGAAAATGTTTGACAGAATTCAGCTAAAATATAATAACGAAATATACTAACCAACTAACATGTCCAAGGCTTAGAAAACACATGATGGTTACCCATCAATACTCAGCAATTTATGTCACAAATTAAAAACTGTCAAGGCCCAGAAAATACAAGATGGTTAGCCCAATAAATCTGAACTAGTCTTGTCATAAATCGGAAACTTCTAAGACCCAGAAAATTCATGACGTAAGCCCATTAAACCTGAGCAATTTATGCCACAAATCGAAAAAATTTCAAAATCGAGAAAACGGATGATCATTGTCCATAAAACAAAGCAATTCTTGTCACAAATTAAAAATGTCCAAAACCCAGTAAAAACGTGATAATTAATTCATTAAAACTGGGCCATTTATGTCACAAATCGAAAATTTCCAAGACCCAGAAAAAACATGGTGGTTATCCCATCAAAACTGAGCAATTTATGTCATATCACAATAAATTGCATCAGCTATCGAACAATTAGTGTACCATGCTATTCAAATATGTCCTCAGATTAAATTTAGAGACTAAACGTTTGCAGAAACCATCTAATTTAAAGGGCATAAACCATTATCTGTGACAATATCATACACAAAGAAATTGTGAGTTACATTTAACCACGTTTTTAAAAAGGATGGACGATAGAAAATTGTTGATCGTAACCTTAGGGCAGATGTCCAACATGAGACACGAATAACAACTGTAATGTTAAAAAAAATCAGCTTGACTCATCATATACATGATTTCACAAACCACTTTGAACCTTATTCAACACTTCAGACAAAGTGCTTAGAGGTTTTAAAGTTCTGGGTGCAGAATGGTAAACACGTGATCCATGTTAAAACATTCAATAGAAATCAATGGTCATGATATCCTCGAATTCCTGACAGAACGCTGCGATACGTTAGAAACTTTCACAATATTAAAACGTTCAAACTTTAATGGTTTGCATAGTAATGTACACACAGTCACGGCTGGTTTAAGGAATATTTTAGAAACCAACCGTCTGTCTCAAAATTGTTTAAGTTCCAGCCACGAAAATAGCAGCGGTCAAAGTCGAAACAAGTGTTCCAACTGCAGAAAAAAGCATCACACCTTAGTTTACTAAGGCCACGCAGTTATAAAACGTCAAAATCCAATAAATTATTCAACCAAACCAGGTTATCATCAAATTTTATTGAAACAATTTACCAACAGACTAACAAGTCCTGTTATACTTGCTAATTTAACATCAAAACTACCAGCTGATCCAACATTTAATATTCCGAATGTTATATTGATATGTTTTTAGGTTATGATGTTTTTTATGAAATTATTCGATTTGAAACAGATTATATGTTTGCACAGTCTACGATGCTCCTTTTCGATGGGTCCTGTAAATGGACAAATGGATACTCTTTGAACGATATTTTGACAGTCGGACGAACGACACAGGATTACCTTACCATGATACTAATACATTTCCGGTTTCACAAAACTGCTATTTATGCCGATACAGATCACAATGCTTAAGAAGCTATACAAATATATGAAGAAATGTCATCACAAATGCGATTACAAATGGGTGGGTTCAAGTTGCTAAAATAAATTTAGCAACGAGTCGTTGATAAAATATTTACATTGGTCTATTTTGGAACCCGAAGGATGATTGTTTTATCTCTCGAGTATACCTATTCAATACAACTAAACTATCCGGAAGGGCTTTGTTAGAAACCTGCAGAGTATTCGACTGAAAGTCAGAACCTCATTACACAACTTTCAAACCATCCAAATTCCGTAATTTGTATTTACATATCGTCCACAAAATACTAATATTCTCGTACATGGTTTTTTGGACATATATGTGTTCAAGATTCTACGGGAAATATACTGGTAATATACTATAATTGCAGCAAAACTGAAGATTTCTCCTATTAAACAACCATCTATACCACGTCTTGTGTTAGATGTGCCGCAGTTCTTCTGTGTCGGTTAAGCAATAGAACTTCATGCATCTAAAAAAGCATTCCTAGAACCCAAAGGATGCATGTACCTTCAAAACAAAATCCAGCAGATTTAGCGGATTTCTGATTTTTTTGGGGCCCCTTGTCTTTAAATTATTTAAATTATCATCAGTTGTCCGAAGGTATGGTGCAGTTCTGTGACTAATAAGTTACGAGACCTTTTAACTTTCAAGGTTTCGTCCTTTCTCAATAAAACATTTATAAGTTTTAACATATGTTCCCTATTTTGTTGATTGATTTGTTTATGAGATGTTAGGTCGATTTACTCCAACTCTTTATTTCAATTTACTTTAATTCTTTCGTTGCTAATCTCACCTTTTTGAACTACCAGTGGTTCTTCTGTCGAGAAACAAAGGATAATGTGATCGGACTCGTTTCGGTGTACTTTACAAGTCTTGTTAATACCTTCCGACCACATATGGAAAGCTATTGAAATAATTTCCATCGAACAATTCAACAGTTTAACAAAATTCGCAGGACGAAGCAATTATTTATTGCTTCGAAATAATTGGCCTCATATACTTTTATGTGAAGACTAAACGTTTCAAATCGTTTTAACCCTTTCAAACACGTTGTGTCAGCAACATTGTCTTCATGTAACAAAAGATGATTGATTTTGACATTTTAACCTTGTAATAAAAAAAAAAATCAATGTCCCCATCATTTCCGAGCTATCGAGAGGACATTAATTTTATATTCAATTACGAACCAATTAATAACATTCAGACCGACATACTACATATGGATATAAATAAAGAAACTGAATCTGATTTAACAACCAATCAACCATACAAGGGAAAAAAATATCCTTTCCATATCCTTTTCATCGATATGTATCCTTTATATGTATATGTGAAAATAGATATATTCTCGTATTCGCATTGATTTTTAACTTTTTGGTGGTGTATATGCATATGTGTGTGCGCGTGTGTGAGTGTGAGTTTGATAAAATTTCAATAGTAAAGGATATACGAGTATCTGTTATGTCTTATAAATTTCTTGATCCGTATATAACGAAATGTAATTTAGGGGAGCGATATCATTGGGATGGGCATTATTTGGTTACACACACACACATGGACATTTCTATCTATTACTATTATTTAGATATTCAATTTTATCCTTAGAATTTTATTTTTATGATTTAAAGGATATTTGATGATTTTTAGATTTTCGTTTGTCTGGGGCATATCCTTTTGGGGGATTTTTTACTATTATTATGATACACCAAATTTATGTTATTATTATTACATCTATTATTGCTTTTATTTAGAATCCTTTTTTTTTAGCTAGGACCAATGTGTGGACATAGCGGGGTGGGTCTTTTACACAATTTTGGTTTGTTGATTTTTAATTGACAATAGAAACTGACTGGAAAAACTAATGACGAAATCGTAAAAAGGATATTATACCCTGGGTAAATTATCCTCTCATTACCATCATGATACTATTATGGTTATATTGTTTGGATGTATATATAGAATGTGTGTACCCACACACATTTATATGCTAAAGGTAAATTTCGAAACAAAAGAAAATTAATTATTCGTCCCAAATTAATTATGTAAAATTTTCTTCAGATGTTATGTTTTTCCGTTATACTCGTAAATATAATGGGCCCATGAAGAACAAACCGATGAAATGAAGAAAAACAAAAAAACGACCTTAACGCAACAACAACAACAAAAGATTTATTTTGTTTTTGGTTTAGTTTTTGTACATTGCCATCGTTATACGGCATGTATTCAATTGAGTGTAATAAGAATCAGGAATTGATATGGCCTAATTAAAAGATTTTAATTAAGAAAATTAACTTTTATCGAAATAGGTTTTATGTACGTATACATGTTAGTTGTCATCAACATTGTTTGGGTACCGGAACTATATTTGGTTACATTTCGTTCGACGTTAACCGAAAAAATGTATTTATGGAGTGAGATATGCCGTGATTGGAATTTAACTACAGTTTTGTGGTAGACTAACCTCTAAAATTCTATATTTCGCTTATAGGGGTAGATTTCTTGGATCTTTCTCGCTGCATCACAAGCTATTGTAATGTTATCTGTTATTTGAGACACAAACTTTCTGCAGCTGCTGACAAAACTCTTTTTTCCGACATAAAAATAAAAAGCTTTTCGACAAACATTTTTTGATTCCAGCCAACTGGAGCTTACACCTTACCAATTTACCAATTTATTTTCATTCAGCGTTACCACTGGAAGTAACTAAAATGCTTTCAGTAGAGCTTTACCTCTATTGTTAGTAACTCGGTTTCCCCATTCAACGACCAATCAACAAAAACTATGATTGCACGTGCACCACTAATCAGACAATCCAGAAAAACTCCTCTATTGTTGTATTAGGATGAGCATATAGCAGCTATCGATATAAATACCATCGACCTTGCATCTTTCAAAACCAAATTCAGCATTGCTATTATTTTCTTGAAAGGATAACTTTCCACAGACTCGGACAACAGCGCGCCTTAAAAAACCACCTGGATAAGTTTGATATAACGTCTTTTGATATATCAGACACTTTAAATTACCAGCAGAATGTCTATTCCCTCCAATCCCACTGGTTTATCTGCTATTTCTATTTTATCCGCTGTTTTCTTTCTGGTTCTAAAGCTGGCTACAGATTTGTCAGAGTAGACGCATTTATTGTAATCCATTAACTGATTGTCAGTTTGGGGGTGGTAAATGTCTCTTCCTATTAGCAGTGTCTGCATTATATGCATCCAAAGTTTTGCTTATCTCTTTATCTTGTTTAGTCGGAACCTGCCGGTTTCAAACCGCTGAAGCACACTTCGGCTATTAAGTGTACTTCCAGACCCCCAGAAGGTAAGTTATGATGAGCTTTCATCATAATATTTTCTGGATTTTGGAACTTTTCGATTAGTGGTATACATTTTCCAGTTTTGGTGGACTAACCATTATGCATTTTCTGGAATATGGAAGTTTTCGAATTGGGGCATAACTTTTCCAGTTTTGATGAGCTAACCATCGTGCATTTTCTGGATTTTGGAAATTTTCAATTTGTGGCATAAATTAAGAATTAATGTTGCTGATTCTCTCTCTTTCTGGCTTTCACCCCCTTTCTGGCTCTCTCTCTTTCTGGCAGCGCGGGCGCCAAAATACCCATGAAGGTATTTTGGCGCCCGCACTACGGTCCTTCATCCATTTCGGTCCATTGCTCTCGGTTGGTTCAACATCCTAATGCATGTAGATCTTGTTCGACGTCGTCATGCCAGCGCAATCGAGGTCTTTCTCTACGACGAACACCAGCTGGTTGTTGATGGGACACTTTATTGGTCATTCGTTGTTGTGGAGATCGTGTAACGTTGCCGAGCCATCTAACTCGATTGGATTTGATGAATCCGATAATATCGCAGCCTCTAAAAAGTTGCCTTATCTTGTGGTTCCTATGGATCCGGTATTCGTTGTCCGCGACTTTGATTGGACCAGAGATTGAGCGGATGACCTTCCTTTCGAAAGTAGATAACAATCTACAATCATTAGAGGTCATGGTCCAGCTCTCGCTTCCGAAAGCCAGCACAGGTCTTATGAGTGCTTTATAAAGTGCGAGATTGCACGACTGCGACACATGTTTAGATCGCAATAATTTCGATTGGGCGTAGAAAACTCGTTGTCCGGTAGCGATTCGGGCTTTTATTTCTGCCTGCATATCATTCGACGATGTTATTACTGACCCGAGGTATTTAAAGTTTTCGACGCTATCAAAGTTATGGTCGCCAATTCCGAGATTAACCATGGAGATGTTCCTGAGTATTGATAACAATTTTGTTTTCCTGCTGTTAACCTCCAAACCAAATCTTCTTGCGCAGCGATCGAGCTGTATGAAACTGTCCTTGATATCGCGAGGTCTTCGGCCAAGAAGCACGTTATCATCTGCATATCCAAGAATTTGGCCTGATTTATTAAATATACAGCGCGAAGTTTCAATGTTGCTTTTTCTCACTTATACGTACTCAAGCGCCAAGTTGAACAGCACAGGCGCGAGTGCATCTCCCTGTCGAATACCAGATGTTATTTCAAAGAGGTCTATGACACAGCTCCCTCAATTACGATTCTACATATAGACCCAGCAGTTGTTAATTTGCACAGTGAAACGAGTTTCTCTGGAATTCCTAGGCATATGAGCGCGGCCCATAAGTTTTTGCGGTTTATACTGTCATATGCCTATCTGAAGTCTATATACAGTTGGTGTATGGTTATGTTGTACTCCCAACATTTTTCTAATATCTTCCTCATGGTAAAACATTGGCCAGTGGTCGATCGGTTGAGATGAAAACCACATTGATAGTCGCCAATGGTATTTTCGGCGAGAGGGATGAGTCTGGCAAGTACAACATTAGCCAACTCTTTGTAAGCAGTGCTTTGTAAACAGAGAGATACCACGATAGTTTCCACATTTAAGACTGTCTCCGTTTTTGTGCAGCGGATATATGAGTGCGGTCTTCCAATTCTCCGGCAACTCTTCTTGGTCCCAAATAGAGACGATGAGATCGTATAGATTTGTTGCAAGAGTAGCGCCTCTCTGAGCTTAATCAATTCTGAGGGGATTCCGTCGAGACCGGGTGCCTTTCCATTTTATAATCTACTAATAGCTGCATCTACTTCCTCTACTGTGAGATATTCAACAAGGACCTCTGCACCTGGAGGAGCTATTGCTCTAATGGGCATCACTTCGTCGTTCCAGTTTAGCAGATTTTGAAAGTAGGTTTGCCATACGGATTGATGGCTATACTTCTTGGGTGGAAGTCTTTAGTTAGATTTCTGGCGTTAGCAAAACAGTCCCTTGAGTTTCTTATTTCCACTTAGAAGCTGATGTTTTCGGTGCAAGATCTCACATGATCGCGCTTCTTTTGTCGAAGGTATTTAGTCGTAGCTTTCCTAGCACTGAGATATTCTGCTTCTAGTGTTTCTAGTGTTGCAAGCCAACCATTTTTCATGAAGCTTTCGTTTATTTTCGACGACCCTTCGGCATTGATCATCGAACCAAAAATTGCGGGATCTTGGAGGCCTTCTTCCGATGGAATTTTGCGCCGTGGTGGTTATGGCTGACTGTATAGCATGCCATTGCTCCTGGATGTTAGGAGAAGCTTCTTCGTTGTTTAAAGTGTCTTTTAGAGCATCGATATTCCATCGAAAGGCCTTTTGTGCTTGTATGTTGAACGTAGGTGACAGTTTGCACTTATACTTAAATATGACAAGCACATGATCGCTGTCCATGTCTGCACCTCTGTAAGATATGACGTAGGATATGCTGGTGGAGTATCTCTTAGACACCATGACGTGATCGATTTGGTTTTCCGTTCTTCCATCATTCGATCTCCACGTTACTTTGTGGATTCTCTTGTGTGGGAAAAACGTACTTGATACAACTAAGTTGTACGCTAGTGCCAGGTCGGTGACGCGTTGGCCGTTGTTGTTACTAGTTAGGTGCAGGCTGTTAGGACCGATGTACGATGTATTTTCTGCAATCCTACCGATTTTTGCGTTAAAGTCGCCCACGATGATTTTAATGTCATGGTGCAGTATGTTATTGATGACTTCCTCCAGCTCGACAAAGAAGAGATCTTTGATGTAATCAGATTTACCTTCGGTGGGTATACATTAACGATCGTGATGTTGAATTTCTTAGTGCGGAGCCTGACTGTGCATATCTGCATGTTGATAGGGCGGAAGTCGAAGATATGATGATTCGCGCGCTGATGGATAAGGAAGCCAACTCATGGCATGGATCCCACTCCCAGACCATCTAAGCTCTTGTAGTGCAAGTACGTCTAATGTGTATCTCTTTGGTTGGTTTGAAAGGATCTGGAGATCTCCAAGTCTTAAGAGGCTAAGATCGTTCCATTTTCCCATTTTTAAAGCGTTGTCCGTGTACAATTTCTGAAGTCGATTTTGTGATGAATCCGATATGGTAATCCGAGGCCTTTGGTTAGGGTTCATAACTTTAATTGTTTCTATAAGAGCAAGTTGTTGGCCTGCTGCCACGTACTGGAGAGAATCTTAAGGCATCCAGTCCTACCTTAAACACATTTATATAGCGAGCCGCTTGATACAAGACAGACGTCCGCTTCAGCCGCACCTAACCTGGAGAAAAGACGCTGATTTGGTATTGGTTTTGAGGCGCCAATGACTCGCCCTGACATGTAGTGTCCATAACTATAAACAGGATTTCCCCTGCTGGTCTACACTACACCGCCTGATCATTTAGCGTGACCCAGGGAGCACCGCAAGCAGGTATGAATCTAGGACTTCACCCCCCTGATGCTGATTCAACATGTATAAAGTGGTATATTCCATAACGTGGTTAGGTTGTCGTGACTAACAATTTCCTGTTGTTGTTCCTATTAGATAATAGGCGGTTTCATTATTTTCCCCTGTTGATTCGGGATGGTTGATGAGTTTTGCTGATAAACCTCCGATTTTAAAATGGTTAATTTTATGTGTTTTGGTCACTTGCTTGTTTTCGTTTATAATTTTCGTAAATGACCATTTGACAAATCTGACCAAATATTGTCCATTTTACTTAACCTCTAAACAATTGTGTTATGTCCATTCTTAGTAGTCGTTGTTAACTACTTTCGATTTCCATGGTGACAAATATGACCATATGCTATCATATTCTGTTTTGATATTGTCGTAATATGCCCCTGTCAACTATTTTGATGATTCTTCTTCTGATACTTCCATACAGATGGCTTTGCGTGCCGTTAATTTTTTCTAATATCTTCTCCCTGTGCTTGAGTGCTAGCTATAAAGCTTGCTTGGTTTTGTTGTTCTGCCCAATGCTTTTGCAGACTATTACTTTATAGAGGACTCGCATCTTTATATGTTGCCCTTGTATTACTCATCCATTGTAAATCTGACAATAATTGCTATCGCATTTCGTTAATTTACTCTTTTCATTCGATAACGACCGACGACGTTGTTGACATTCTTTTATTTATTCAACATATAACTACGGTATTATGGGTATAAACAAAAGACGAATATTAATTAATTATTAAGAACTTCAACATCGTATAAATAAAATAATTAACTCCTTTTCAATACAATATATACAAATATATAATTAAATCTGCTAATGTATACTTAGACCCAACACACAATATCTGTATATCTACCCATCTCAAATAGAATTACTCGACGAAACAATTTCTTACATATTTACAAATCGATTGAACACAATGAACATAGATACGATTTGAGTATTTTAAAATTAAAATTGATATTTGCACAGCGTCTTATTTTGGATATAAACATCATCATCATAATCATCATCCTCGTCATCTTCCCCTTTTCTCTACAATGACAAGTACATCAAGTACATGACTTGTGTTATTTTTTATCAACACATAATATCTGAATATACCCAATATACCACCCTATACCCATGCCTTCAAAGTCAAAAATACCTTTAAACAGTGTCGGCAACACAAAATTTGGGAAAAAACAAATGTAAATATTGAAACACTTGATTGTTGAAAAGAAAAATTGGAAAATTCGATACAAATTTTTTCCCTTTTTTTTTCTTTTCATGCTTAAATAAGGTGTGTGAGATGATGGGTTTGTAGGATTGAGATGATAAGGATTCTTCAAGTGTCTGGTATACTTAAATTTTATTTTAAAAATACTCGACTTTCGTTTCGATTCGATTCGATTTTTGGTTTTAATTAAAACGAACAAAAACAAAATATGTCGATTCCCATTGGGATCGTATTCGCGTAAATCGCCTCACCCAAATCGATAAACGGGACTAAATCATTATAACGATAAATAAAAATAAAAATTCTCATGCTGGTGTCTCTCCCCCTGGAAAAATGTAAATAAAAAATGTTGATCGATTTTTTTCACGATCACACACGTAATCTGTCACCTCTATTCGTGGTACCATATGTATCATAATATGCTGTATTGAGTATGTGGGTAAGTCACGTGACCCTCTTTCTATTATACACTTATGTTCGAAGGGGTATTCCTAATTTTCGATTTTTATCTTAAGTATATTTTTACTATATCGAATCGAATCGACTTTGATATTGGATCACACACACACACAGAATACAATTTACCTTTCATCTTTATTATTCGAAAGTTGATTCACTATTGTATTCAATAAAAGGAAGGGAGTTTCACTTCACATAAGAAAGTTAATTTTTTTTTTTCAATTTTAAGGGCAATTGCGAACACAAAAGCACACAATGGTATATAGCTATATAAGGTATCGATTCTGTTTATGGGAACATAATGTCAAATAGGGGTGACATAATTATGGGATTAATTCATTTGAAGATCGTTTACTATCATTTTAATAAGGTGCAAAAATGGGGTGAAGGTTAACATTTATTATTATATATTTTAATCTGATAGACAAAATAATCTAATTCTAGATTATGTTACTAGATGGTGTTCAATCTCTTTGCGCCAAACTGCAACTTGACTTGAGTTTTGACTTGACTTTTGACTTGACTTTTGACTTGACTTTTGACTTGACTTTGGACTTGATTTTTGACTTGACTTTTGACTTGACTTTTGACTTGACTTTTGACTTGACTTTTGACTTGACTTTTGACTTGACTTTTGACTTGACTTTTGACTTGACTTTTGACTTGACTTTTGACTTAACTTTTGACTTAACTTTTGACTTGACTTTTGACTTGACTTTTGACTTGACTTTTGACTTGACTTTTGACTTGACTTTTGACTTGACTTTTGACTTGACTTTTAACTTGACTTTTGACTTGACTTTTGACTTTACTTTTTACTTGACTTTTGACTTGACTTTTGACTTACCTTTTGACATGACTTTCGACTTGACTTTTGACTTGACTTTTGACTTGACTTTTGACTTGACTTTTGACTTGACTTTTGACTTGACTTTTGACTTGACTTTTGACTTGACTTTTGACTTGACTTTTGACTTGACTTTTGACTTGACTTTTGACTTGACTTTTGACTTGACTTTTGACTTGACTTTTGACTTGACTTTTGACTTGACTTTTGACTTGACTTTTGACTTGACTTTTGACTTGACTTTTGACTTGACTTTTGACATGACTTTGGACTTGACTTTTGACTTGACTTTTGACTTGACTTTGGACTTGACTTTTGACTTGACTTTTGACTTGACTTTTGACTTGACTTTTGACTTGACTTTTGACTTGATTTTTGACTTGACTTTTGACTTGACTTTTGACTTGACTTTTGACTTGACTTTTGACTTGACTTTTGACTTGACTTTTGACTTGACTTTTGACTTGACTTTTGACTTGACTTTTGACTTGACTTTTGATTTGACTTGACTTTTGACTTGACTTATGAAATTTCTGTTGATTTGACTTTTGACTTGGCTTTTGACTTGTTTGTTGTCTAGTTGTTCTTTGTTGTCAGGACTAGTAAGATACTCACTTATATAATTGCTTACATTATAACTTTAAATAAAATTGTTTCTTATATTAGAATTTAGTCATATTTAATTCCGATATTTTAAACATAATTAGCTTTAAACATCTCAAACCATTTATCGTTGAGCTTGGTCTTCTACATGTTGGTGGAGGGATTCAAAATGTGCCTATATCATACGGCATAAAACATCCAATATTGCGATTGCCACATTGCGAAAGTATTATTAAATTTTAGGTTTTAGCGAAATAGTAAAAAAGGTTGTGTACGCAATTGCGTTAAAAGAGCAGAGAAGATAAATCAAATTATGGATGATAGAGTGAATTACGCAGCTCAATTCAGATTGATTTGACCTAAAGCGGAGGCCATAAATTATATAAGTCAATTATATGTATATCTAGTAATATGAGTGGCCGATGGAAATATAACCAAGTTATCTAAATGGCAAATTGGACAGAAAATAATTCAGTATATGTGGCAAAGGTAGAACATAGAGTAATTTTGAAGATGTTGTTATTAAAGAAAAGAATCTCTCACCGGAACCGCCAATTTCACAAATTATGCTTACTGCCAGCTTGTTGGATCAAACA
Organism: Tipula confusa; assembly: GCA_963556175.1. Taxonomy (NCBI): domain Eukaryota; kingdom Metazoa; phylum Arthropoda; class Insecta; order Diptera; family Tipulidae; genus Tipula; species Tipula confusa. The sequence continues at coordinate 219,257,460 of OY744476.1, forward strand.
CTTTCTAATGGTGATTATAGAATCAACATTTTAGTAACTTATTCAAATATTGTAAACTTGTAACTTGGAAGGAGCGGAAATCACTGTCGGTGGCAATACCTGCTTATAGCGTAGAGAATAACTTTATTTTCTCGGCATAAAAACCAAAGGAGCCTGGTAAGTATTGCAAGTAAAGCATTTCGTAAATATAAAATTTATCGAATAATTTAGAGACCAACCCTCAAAAAAATTAAACTAAATTGAAACGGTAAACACAACACAATATACATTACGCTAGTGTATCAATTTTAACCATTAAATCATATCAGTAACTCTAATCAGTACAAATAAAATTTAAATTGTATTAAAAAATTAAGCGGCGCTTTTTAATTTAACAGAAAAATAAAAATAAAAACATTTTTATTTATATATAAAGTTATAATATTAATAAAAATTAATAAACAACAACAACAACAACAACAATGGCCAAAATCAATCAAATTAAATTAATTTAAATTTTTAATTTTATTTATTTTAATTTATAATTTTTTTATTTTTATTTTTTGTTAAGTTTGTTTTGGTTTTCTAATTTAAATTTATTTATTTTCCAGACAAATTTTTTATTTTTATTTTTTATTTTTCGTTCTGTTTGTTTAAATTTATTCAATTTAAAAAGAAGATTTTTATTTAAGTATCAGATTTTGTAAATCAGCTTTTGTAATTAGCAAAAATATGATACATTTTTATAGGTGCACAAATGTATAAGGAGCAAGGGGAGGAATAAAAATTATTTTTTTTTTTAATTTTTTATTAATTAAAAGCTTAATTAATCACTTTCTTGCCTTCTCGAATTTTCTTGGTTTGATCATTCTTTAGAAAATTATTTCACACAATTTCAAACTGATAGTCCTGATAGGACAAATACGTTATAGAGGCAGCGTTGTTTTATAGAGGGTGGGCCAACTTGAACGGACTGATTTGAAATACTTATAACTTTTTTATTTTTAATGTTTTTTTTAATTTTTTTTTGGCAGCAAATAAAGAATTTTATAAAATTTTATAATGTCATCAAGAACGTGTAAAAATTGTTAAATTTTATTATGTTTCCGGACGAGAAAATATTACAACACAAAGAAAATATCTTCAGCATTTTAATACTGGAGCGCCACCATAATGACTACAATATGCCATAGATTAATTTTGCTTGCGACAGAAAATGCCTACTTTTTGAACAATCTGATTATGATCGATTAAGCATAGTGTCATTAAAATGGATAAGTCAATAAACAGAACTGTAAATTTGAGGTACAGAGAGTCCGAGAGCAGTGCATAGGCGACAATTAAACCCTATCAGATGCACTGTTTGGTGCGGAATTATGGCTGATACAGTTCATAGAAAATGAAATTAAGCAGCCAGAAATCGTCTCTGGGGTGGCATATCGGACCATGTTGGAATATTTTTATTACCGTTAGTTCTCAATAATCGTGACGTATGATTACAGCAAGATGAGGCTCCAGCTCATGTCACGAAAGAGCAATAGCGATTTTGCGAGATTTTTTCGATGACCGAACAATTTTAAAAATGCTGATTTCACGTGGCCACCCCGTTCCCCATATTTGACGGCCCCTGATATTTTTGTGGGGTGTCTTGAAGGAATGGGTTTACGTCCACAAACCATTCAGGAAATAAAACAGAATATTCCCAAATTGGAACATTGGGGCTTGAAACGTTGCGCAACGTAATGCAAAATGTGTTAAAAAGAGTCATTAACTCCCAAGAGCAAAATGGCTTTTGACTTATTGCGTCCTTATCTTTTTGATCGTCGGTAATCATTTAGGATCTTGAAATTTTTATCAAATTCCAACTCTCACATCCATATATGACAACGGATTTGAGCAACACTATACAACTTTAGCTTAACAGCATTTGCAAAGAATTTAGATTTTAACAGGGAAAGTAAGGTATACAAACATGGTTGCTAGTAGCCAGATGGGCTTTTATATCTCCTTCCACACAATAATTATGAGTGATTAGGGATTCTAAGTACCAGGATCCTAACCCATCATTCTTTTAAAAGTTTGGTCATCACCAATAAAATTCATTGCGTGTTGGTCCCATTGCGTGTTGTTTTAGACTTATTGATATTAAGACCAACGGAATCACACAGATATTTTGCCAACACACAGATATCATCTGCATATACTAGGATCTATTTGGTCTGACGGAGATAAATTCTAACAAAATATATCAGAAAGTTGGAGATTGGGCATATCCTTGCCATATACTAGAACTAATTCCAAAAATGTTGATAGCTGTTATCAACTTTTACACAGCATTATGACTGGAGATCAAAGAAATGCTTGCTTGTTGTTTTGTAAACCTATTTGCACTTCTCCATAAGGCTATGATCTGTTGTTCGATATCATGACGGTACTTCTCATCAAACTAATCATTTTGCCTTTAATTTTCACCAAAACCTAGAGTCACCTGGGCGGCACTGACAAGCAAAGTTCTCAATACATCCGACAGAGCGTTCACATCACAGGACAGTGATTATTTTCTCATCTTTGTTTATCAGATCCTCACGGTTGGAATGTAAATTTCGTTTTTCTTTGATGCCTGAATTGTATAGAGAAACTGCAAAAGTAGCTTTTCGGTGACCAGTTGATGATTAATGCCTATGAACTTGGTAGTCGACCATGCATTAGAAGTTAGCACATGGTCAACCTGATGCTGTTACAATACTGGTTCAAGTTTAGTTAGTATCATTTTTTGAAAAATAGTTTTTTATTGCTTTTTTTTAATCTGTCCAAATGGAACTGAAAAAACTTGATATTAAAGACGTAAAAATTTAAATTTGTCTAAAATCCTTAGTTCTTTACCCCAACTACTACATATCTAGTTAAAATATTGGTTTGTCCAATCAAAATGCATGATTCCTATAAAAATTATAAAACCAAATTTTAATATAGCAATTTATTTTATTGCTTTCTCCGCCATCATTAAATTTCAACCAAAAATTGAAAGATTGCTAATTTCGTTCAAATCACCAATGTCCGCTGTATAGATGAACATTAGCATGTATCCAATATACATAGATAAATTGTTTTAGTATATTTGGCACCGCTTGTACAGAAATCACGACAAAGAATAATGCTGACTATTCATGAAAATCATTTATGATTGATATTTTCAATTTCGATTGGAAATTTTCCAAAATAAAAAACAAATAAAAATTTACCAGAAGAATTGAAAATAAATATAAATAAATAGCAAACCAAACCAAAAATGTTATCAAGATTATAGTGGTAGATACACAAAACCCTATATTCCCAAAATATTCATTTTGTGGTACCATATCATAGGAAAAAAGAGGGAGAAAGAAATAGGAAATAAATTAGGCGAGGGTGAAGTGCTTGGGAAAATATATATCTTTTCTTCTAAAATATTAGATTTTTGTGTGGCTGTGTATCCAATTTCTTTTCTATGCTATACATATACTATATACGAGTAGTATAAACAAGCAAAGATAAGGATTACACTTAAAGTTATGTCATCTTTTGATGATTATCCGTTTATTGCCCTTTTTTATATCATCCGATTATTTAATCAATCTTTCGGTATACTCAATAAATATATAAAGTAATGGGCAAAAGTATTTGGAAATTAAATTTCCTGTAAAAAGTGACCTTCATCATCAAATTTTCAGACCATATTTTTACAATTGGTGATCGTTGCAGGTGGTCAGCCTAACAAACGATTTTACACACAATTAATCACGGCGTTGTGGTCAGCGGTGGGGATCAAATACAAGGGATGTAATACAAGGTATATATTTCTAAGTGAATAAAATTATAAGGTCCAAATTTACAATACCATAAGCTTACCCATAGTATTATATAGAATCTTTAATTTTACGTACACTACGTAAAGCCAGTGCAATGCACTGGTATTTAAATTCCAAGATGAGCGTAAAATACGATTCGAATTTATAAGAAACAAGAGATTATGCACTATTTGTTTGTTAGACTCACATAATGTTCGGGAGGGTCGTCTGACATCATGCAATTATTGTTCGTTAAAACACTATGTATTGTTACATTTTGCGGAAATGGTTATGCATTCATTCGAATTGTGAGCCTTCATAAATTTTACAATCTTACGAAACTTCTAGTGATAGAAGTATCCTGTCTTCCTCAATTACATATCGTGCTATTATTACATATCGTACAATTACATATCGTGCTTATCAGGGTTAAAGAAAATGCCTGGATTAATAATTGCAATTCTTAAACGTGGACTTTTATCACAAATCAAATTAATAGAAGTCGCCTCGTGTGAACGGAATTGAAGAAAATGAAACCCTTATTCTCTGTCGTGTCAAAATTAGTTACTAAAATACTGCAAAACTAGTCTTTACTCTTTGGTGGTTTATGGGAGACTAGCTTTAACTTGATACAGTTAAAATTCACTTGATACGGGCTATGCATATACATTATAGAAATTTTGCGCTATTTTAAATAGAAATTTTTTGATACTTTATTTTTGAATTTTACAACAAAATACGAGGCGACTTCATATCGGGCCTGAATATGGGCTCTGTAATGGAGCAAGTACGCAATCCGTTCTCACAAATACGTGCGAGCCCGTTTTGTATAAAATCTTTTGCATTGTCGTGATAAGTGGTTGTTGTCGGCCGAACAGTAGACATAATTTTTTGAAATTCTTATTCCGAATTCAGATTCCGTTTTTTTTGTTTTTCGTTGAGCAGAAATATTCTCCTGGAGATGCTTTTAAGTCGTCTTTGTACATAAACTTTGTCTCTGTCCTGTGCCAACGTTCAATTATCCCGTTGGCCTGCAAATGGTATGGCGTGGTTCTTCAATGTTTAACGCCTAGAATTTCACTCAGTTCACTGCACACTTGCGATTCGAACTGACGTCCTAAGTCCGATGTAATTTTTACTGGGACTCCGAAATATCGAATCCATCCTGAGATAAGATGTTTAGCGACAGATTCTGCTGTAATATCTTCCATATCGGAATTGCAGTGGGCCATCTAGAGAACCTATCAATGACTGTTGATCTGTTCAAATCGGAAATTTGGATGGCTGTAACTCAAAATAAGGAATTTGTTGTGCCGTATTATTTTCGAATTTTGGCATTGAATACATTCCTTTACGAAAGTTTGGCAATATTTATTGGTCGAGTAATTTCCGTGTGCCTCGAACGCTAGGGTGAGTAAGTTTGTGCACTTTAAGGATAATTGCATGCCGGTACTCTGGAGGAACGAATGGCCGAACTCGAACATGTAAAATATCAAAATATATTTTAGTTTCCAAATTTGACCTAGCTAACTGACTTAGTGATAATGAAATATTTATCGACTTACCGTTCAATATTGACTGCAACTCCGGATCTTGCTGCTGCTCCGCTGCCAAGTCTGCAAAATCTACTTCGCACGATAAATGTACCGAACTTATCCTGGACAATAAATCAGCGACGTTATTCTCCGAACAAGTTGTCTAATTTGACGTGGTGTTGACGGTTCTTTTTTTTTTTTTTTTGAAAGCGAAGATCAGTGGTTTATGGTCTGTATAAATAACAAATGTCGGAAATATTTTACGACTTGGTAAATCGCAGTCAATTCCCTGTCGTAGATGGGACGCATTTGCTTAATATCAGGCAATTTTTTTGAATAAAATGGTTGGAATTCAGGACCGCGCCAACCGCTTTGTTTGATGCTACAATTGCTATGTCGTCGATGTGAGGTAATACGAACGGTAATTCTTTTAATACCTCGTTTATTAAGCGTTGCTGGGTGTTTGCGCCGCGTTACAGAGTCCGAACGGAGTAAAAAGGAATTCAAACAACCCAAACGGTGTTGTGATCGCGGTTTTTGGTATATCTGTTGGTTCCATTGGTATCTGGTGGTATGCCCGTTGAAGATCGATGGAAGAAAATATTGTACACCCATGTAATATGTTTGAAAAATCCTGAATAAATGGAATCGGGTAACGATTCCCCAGTTACTTTTGGATAGCCGGCAAATTTTCATTTTTAGCAAATATTCGAATTCGGTACGGACGATTTTTAATCTGTCCGGAGCGAGTCGACAAGGCCGTGCGAACACTGGATGATCTGTCGTAACTATGTGATGAGTGATATTTAATTTTGACGGACTTTTATGATAGTGTATCACTGTGATGTCTTTATATACTCATAGTATATCTGCTTTTGAATCTGTGACGTCGAAACTCGTAATTCCTACCAACAATACTTCTATATTCGTCTTCTTGATAATACTTTGTCCCAAATACTTTTGTCGATGACTGTAAATATATATATATATATATATATATATATATATATATATATATATATATATATATATATATATATATATATATATATATATATATATATTTATATATAGTTAAACAATATTCTTGATGGATTAATCTTTTCGATGAAATTCTTGGAGAAGTGTATACTGTATAAGAATGGATTACAAAAACAATAATCAGAAAATGATAAATTTAATTTTCCTATCGGAAAATTTGTTTTCAAAATATATAAATCAAATTATTTTTAAGATATAGATAAAAAAATGGAAATTGGGAAAAATCGATTTATTAGGAAAGGTTGGGTATGTCCGTATTTCAGAGAACTAACATATTAAATCTAACGATTTTACTGACCCTACTTTTATCCAAAACATAGGGGTTACATCATTGATTCATAGAAGCACCGTCCTATAATTATTAGTTTAACTACTAGTGGATTACACGCCGGGCCTATTAAGGGCCTTACCATTTGGCAGGAGCTGAGATCACTTTACACGACGATGGCTCTTCGAAGTATAGGACGACTTGTCTACTTTGGGTTGTCTAGAACCATACGAAGAATATTCTCGGGATTGAAACCGATGGAGCCAGAATGTTGACTCGGTACGGGCCAGTAATGGCCTGTAAACACCAATATTATTAGTGTTTTAACAAGTGCTGGTGAGGTTAATTAAGCCTTCAGCTTACACGTTGTGTTTAGATCCTTTGTACGCGCAAAAACGGTAAATTCGTACTTTGAGACTTTTATATTGAGCAACATCATATACTCAAATGGTTTCAACAATTAGATTAAAAAATAATAAGCGCTTTATTAACCACACGTGTACACTTTAATTAACCCTAAGAATATAATGACGATACGATGATGAGAGATGTGGGGGATACAAATTTACAAAAAGGTCGTTAGACCTCATTCATTAAAAGCATGCATATTTACCAATACGTATAGTGGAGGACGAAGGCAATGATAATAAAGCATACGAGGTGGAAAAATATGTAACACATATGTACTTGTATATGAAAATTAGTTTTTCATGAAAATGAAAAAAAAAATTACTAGAACCAATGAAATGGAAATAATTATAAGGATGTCTATACTGGAATAATTTTCTGTTCCAATAAGTTTCGGACACATTTTTTGTATACACTTTTATGAACTAATGTGGCAAAGTATCATATTAGTAATATATACTCGTACATATGGTTAAAACAGACACATCAGTATTGAGTTTATACTCTAAAGAATTTGTATCCTTCTCAATGTACCAATAAAAGCCTGCATAATATTAAAACGATTTATAACAAGGATCGAGTTATGTTTTTAGGAAAGTGGAAAGGAATATAAGTTTTTCTAATATCCTTATTTGATATTGCCTTGTTGGGTATAAGAACATATCATATACAGTTTATTACATTATTTTAAATATGGACTGCAGCTTTTTAACATTTCAAGTTTGCAACCAATTTGTATTTCACGCATGCAGCGTGTAGCTTTATGTGAATTACAGAATTCTAAAACTCACAAAAAAATCGTGTTTTATGGCAAAAATTTAGTAATTTGCTAATTTGGTGGACGCCTTGCCTGATTTTATGTTCAAAAATGCTCATATCGAGAGCTTTTGATTACACTATCATTCATCAAAATCGGACCGCTATTATGTGTTTTATGGCCAAATTAATGTAGTTTGATAATTTAAAAAAAAATATTTAACACTAAAATCAAATGAAATAATCGTTTAACTGACAAAACATGTCAACATTTTTAAGAAGTGTAAAGCTCCTAATGGTATATAGTTGGTATTTTGAATTGATGAAAGCATTATTTGGAAAGGATCTTTTTTTACTAAGAAGTGTACAGGTCCTATAGGTATACGAGTAAAGATGGCCGATGTTACTTTGTCTCGTAACACATGTGTGAGAGGATATATGAAAACAAATTTTTTTGTCTTTGGAAATTTCCAAACCGTGCTATAGCGAAACCATAATTCAAGTGAAGAGTGTCCTTGTTGTGACGTCAACAATATTTATGGAGATTCATTCAGTTCAAGCGTATGTCAATCGAGAACCGTTAACTTGTAGTTAACCAGCCTGGGGTATGCTACAATTGTCTAAAATACGGATATGCAGTACGTAATTGTCTGGTCGACTGTTCGTGTCGATTGTCGAATATGCAAAGCTAACCATAGCACTCTACTTCATCTAGGATTTAAATCTGTTACACCAGAGCCAGCACAAACATGCGAGTTTCACGTATATTGGATACAAAGACTTTAACATCAAGGGGCATCGGAAACCATTCAAAATAATCATTCAATCGAGGTTCAAAGCAAGTGATGTCTATGAAGTTGAGGCACGGATTTTACCAAAATTAACTTTCACAATCCCACAAGTATAGATTGACGCACAATGGATAGAGGAGATGAACGAAAAAAAATCAGTTAACCAAAAATCAGCGAATCCAGCTAACTTCCAATCCATTGAAAAATCAGTTAGCGGATCCAATTAACCACAGTTGAATGGGTCATTTCTGGAGCAACACATTCAGACACAACCAACTTGAACTCATTTACAAGTCCTATAGAAAAAGATAATATAACTAAATTATTGGAAAGGTTCTGGATTTTCGAAGAACTTCAAACAAAATCAACTATTACCGAGGCGAAGCATAATGTCAAAGCCATTTTGTTGACTACCATTTAAAATTGATTCTAGTGAATTGAGACATTCAAAATCGTCTGCTATCAACAGATTAATGGCTATGGAGCGTATATGTTAAGGAAGCACCCAGACCTTAATACTCTAAATACCAAGTTCATGATGGAGTATTAGAGGTAAAAACATTTGCAGGAGATAGAATCTAATCTAAATGTTTCTGCCTACCTCACCATGCTGTGATTATAAGCATGACAGTTTAACCATGTAACCACGAAACTGCGAGTCGTTTTCGATAGATTCGGTAAATCTTTGTCTGGGATTTCATTAAATTATTAGTTAGTCCCACGGTACAGAAGGATTTAGTACCCAATTAGTATTTTTCAGTTAAATAATGCCACGTACGGAATTTCTTGTGCTCGGTTCTTTTCGTACGGTACATCAGATCGTGGAAGACTACAAATCGATACTGGATCCTCAATAGGATCTAGTATAGCAAAAAATGATTTTTACGTCGGTAATTGCCTATCTGGTACTAACTCAATCAACAAAGAAAAATTAAAAAGGAGGTTTCTGGATTGGTGGCAAAAGTAGGTTTTTGTCAGATCCTCCGAAAAGTGAAATCCTGAGCTATTAAGCGCTGTTCCATCTACTCTCATCTACATATTAATGACGAGTCCGTGACATTCAAGATGTTGGGTCTCCAATGGAATCCCACCAAGAATACATTTTCATATAAAATACAGATCGAAGAGAGAACAATGAATTCCAAACGCGGGATGTTATCTTAGATTTAAGGATTTCACCTGCAGTCATTTTATTTCAAATCAGCCTACAGAGATTATATGGTTGAAAAAATTAAATTTACTGAAGTCAAAATCCACCGGTTTTTGTGATTCGTCGGAGTGTGCTTAAGCAGTAGTGAATTATCTTCGTATACAACCTACAGTCATGGCATAATAGGATTGTCTTGTCCAAACGAAGGTATTACCCCTGAGCAGGAGCCTCTTCCGAGGCGTGAGCTGTGTGGAGCAGTATTTTTGGCATAATATGGCAAGTTTTGATTGGCTAACCATCATGCATTTTCTGGATTTTGGAAATTTTTGATTTGTGCCATAAATTTTCCAGCTTGATGGGCAAACCATCTAGCATTTGTGCGTTCTGAAATTTTTCGATTTGTGGCATAAATTTTCCAGTTTTGATGGGCTAACCATAATGCATTTTCTGGGTTTTGAAATTTTCGATTTATAGCATAAATCTCCCAGTTTTGATGGGCTAACCATCAAGCATTTTCAGGGTTTTGGAAATTTTTAATTTGTGAACTTTCGAGTTTTGATGAGCATCACGCAGTTTTTGGGTTCTGAAAATTATCGACATAAATTACCAGTTTTGACAGCTTACCATCACACATTTTCTGGATTTTGTAAATTTTTGATTTGTGGCATAAATTGCTCAGTTTTGATGGGCTAACCATATGCATTTTCTGAGAACAGTGAGATTTTGGAGACCTTGGGCCCTGGCATTGTTTCTAATGGCTCTCAATATAGATTTTTCCTATAAGATTGCACTAAGTGTCAAACGATTTAAAATATTTACAATTTAAAATATTTAGGCTTATATTTAGGCATAGTAACCCATTTGTGGTTAGGTTAATACGAAAATGAAAACATTTGGAAAATGGGAAAACTCATCTTGTGTGTTGTGTGTGCACATTAAATTCAATTTGATTTCCATCTATCGCATTAAAATGCAAATTTAATCATTGCACGAACGTTCCTCTTTATATCGTCCTATAACACTTTACCTCTAAGCAGATTTTTTTTTCTTTTTTTGTCTAGAAGACTACGCAAATATGAATTAAGCATCAAAAATGAAAATTGAGAAAATTGAAAATAAAAACAAAGCGTAAACCCTTAAGCAACTCTTGGAGTTCAGTCAGTGGTGGTTCAAAGAAAGACTAGCCAAGAGTAACGACTATCGAACACACAAACTTATAAGACAGGCAAATTTCATTGGTCTCAAAGATACGTCAAGTCACGTACTAGAAGATCTATTTAAAAGAGGTTGAATCATATTCAAAGATCAACGCATATTGGCGAGGGTTATACGATGAAAAGTATGATACCGAATCCTGGGTCCAATCAACACATCGAAAAAGATATAAAACATATGTTTGAAATGGCTCAAGCTTGCGAATTTCAGGATCTATTGCTTAAACCATAACAAAAAGGGTTGGCATATCTCTAACCCCATTCATTGACAAGGAAGGCTACTAAATACATTAGACAACACTAGGCAGCGAGGACATTCTGGATTCTAGACCGATATGCCCTATGAGTAACGACATAGATGAACTATTTGCACTGATCCCAGCATATTTTCTAACCGCTAGGCCCATCACCTCAATTCCTAAACCTCCCTTGAAGATGGCAGAATGTGCAAGCCAGAAAGTAAGGGTTCTGAAACTAGTGACACATCAATTATTTTCATACCTTGCAGCAACTAAGAAAGTAGACTAAGGAGCATGATTTTGCGAAAGGAAATTGCAACTGGCAGTGATAGGCAGACCAAAGTAATAATGCTCCGAATAGCTGACAATCCAAACGTAAGAAGAAGCATAAGAAACCTAGCACCCTTGCTCAGCTAAGAGGTTATAAATTATGAAAATGTATGATGTTAGCCCACTAAAACTGGAAAATTTATGCCACCAATCGGGAACTTCTAAAATCCAGAAAATGCATGATGATTAGCCCATCAAAACTAGAAATTTATGCGATAAATCGAAAACTTCCAAAATTTAAGAAATGCATGATGGTCAGCCCATCAGAACGGGAAAATATGTATGCCACAAGTCGTAAACTTTCAAAATTCAGAAAATGCATATGAGTAAACTATGCATATGACAACTATGAACGTAAGAGTCGGGGTCACCAATATCACGATGAAAGTATGTCGTGATTATTTTACCCAAAACATCTGGGCAATTAATTGGTTGGGGTATATATATAGGTATGACGTACAAGAGATCACATCATAATGAAAACACGATCCTTTCAGCATCTTTATCATTCCAAACAATCGATGATAATAATACAAAACCACCATCAACACAGACGACGAGTATTACGAGTAAATTATGGACTATTTATGTATACAAACATAATCGAATATAGGGAATTGCCCTCATCCTATAAAAATCCCATTATGGTGTGTGTTTATAAAAGGGATACCGAAAAAAACAAAAACAATTCCACAAAATATTTTGTATTTAAGGATTTAACTTCTATACGAGCATGTATAGTGACACGTGAACCGTGAAATTTTTTTTTTTATATTTCACCATGTAAAGGAATTCATATCGTACCTATTCGTTTATGTACGGAGAGAGGGGTGTCTATTGTGTTGATTATTATCCTTATTACTCTCAATATCGTAGCTGCGCTGTTATCCTGATTATGACGGTTGATAATGATAATAGCCTATTTCGACATTTTTTTTAGTCCTTTTTAATATCCTTTTAACTTATATTTAATTATTCGAAAAGTAAATCTTAAATCTTATCGTTCGAATACATATTTGTGATTGATGTAACCAAATAAGGACATTTTTTTAAGGATACTGTGTAAATTTTCTTCCTTCAACGTATATATAAGGATATCTATGTGTGTACATTGTGTGTTTAAAAAATTTGATTTATGGATTTTATACGGAAAATGTTTCCTCTCGCCTTTCTCCATTTAAATGCGTGTCGAGTTATACGAGTATATATATGATGGTAGATCCGTATGCTAGGTGGTTATGGGTCATGGTTTTACGTAAAATATATAAACAGAATAATAGTCAAGTTAATTAATTAACACAATGTATGGCAATGTATCAATTGTCATACAGTAAAAAAATGTATGTATATCAACACCCCATTAACGAGTTAGTTTTCGAACCAAATATTTATTTTGTCACGGTGCATTGTCCATTACGAAAAACAGAATTCGATATATGGGTTGTGTGAAATATTAGTGTGACCATAAATTATTTAAACCGAACTGATGTATAGAATATGTGATAACTGATAACATTTGTTCAAATGTTTTTCTCATTTTATATTACGGGAGTTTGCAATAGCAATATTGTTGTCAATTACCACGGGCAATTTATAAATTTGTAAAACACTTCTATACACAATTTTAATGGAGTGGTGATTTATTTGACTCATTGTGCTCTTAACTATGTATATTAAGGATCATTTGAAATCAATAGATTACAAATAAACACAGTTTTACAGGCCATTGCTGGCACATACCATAGTATAAATACACATAGTACTACCATGGCAAGTTAGCCCATTGACGTGTTAGATGTCGCGTTTTAAAATAATCAAAATATTTTTATAATAATAATCGCCTAAATGTCATATATTTTTCATTCAAATTTTGACGATATTCTATCAACCCGACACCTGGATCATCAATGGGTAAACTGTTTTTTTCTTTTGATGGTAGTACTATTTATTTATTTATTTATTTTTATGGTTAAAATTTATACATCAGACTTAAGTCCATAAAATATGTACAAAAAACAAATATTAATATAAAATTATGTTGAATAAAACACTAAGCCTACGATTAAAAATCGTATCAATGATAATACAGTAAAAATAATAATAATCATGATGATAATAATAATAATAATAATAATAATACAGTAATTTTTTAAGGGTTGGTGTGTAGACTGCACGCATAATATAAATACACATAGTAATACCATCATAAGAAAAAAAACAGTTTACCCGTTGATGTTCCAGATGTCAGGTTGATAGAATATCATCAACATTTAGCATAAATATATGACATTTAGGCGATTATATATATATATATATATATATATATATATATATATATATATATATATATATATATATATATATATATATATATATATATATATATATAAATATTTTGATTATTTTAAAACGATACCAGGAGCGATATCTAGCATGTCAATGGTCTAACATACCATGGTAGTACTATATGTATTTATATTATGCTGCACGTATGCCAAAAACAATGAAGTTTTTAATTTTATAACTTAATTAGAGGAGAGAAAAGTATTTCAAACATTCTTTTTTAAACCGGTGTAGACGTGTAATACGCTTTTGAGTAAGGGGTAGGCTATTCCAAGTTTGAGCCTCACAAATAAAAAATGATTTTGCTCTAAGCGCGGTTTTAAACCGGGGTAAAATAATAGATAGAATTCTTTCAAAAATTGCAGTTTGCACTTTATCATTTAAATAATCAACAGATTGTAATAGAATTAAAGGCCACATTAAGTGTTCTTCTATGTTCATAACTTATGGAACCCATTACTATATTGGCATAGGTTAGATGAGTATAATAAGTAGTGAATGAGCTAATGCTTTTTTAGTTTTTGTGAGAGTAGATTTTTTAAGTTTATATAGCCTTCTCAACCCAGCGTAAATATTTAACCAAATTTGGCTTACATGTGAATCCCAAGTAAACTTCGAGTTCATAATGAATCCCAAGTTACGTGCTTTATCAACAAATGGCACAACATCATTACCAATATACACAGCTGGATATGTAATACTCAGATTATGAGAACTAATATGTAAAATTTGAGATTTGGAATAATTCAAAGCCCAATTAGAGATTGCTCTAATATCAGCATTAACAGAATCGGTGATATGTTTAATATAATCAACTGTATTGCTTGCGTAAATTTGTATATCGTCAGCATACATATGATAGTTGCAATGCTTAATTACGGAAGTGATATCATTGATGAAAAGCATAAACAGTATGGGCCCTAGTATCGATCCTTGGGGAACTTCCCGCACTACATTAATATTATGCGAATTTTCATTATTAAAGCTGACTTACTGGAAACGGCCATTTAGTTAGTTTTCAATCAATTTAATTGCTTCCGACGAAAAATTAAAATATGCCTCCAACTTAACACGCAACATGCTATGATTTAGTGAATCAAAAGCCTCTGAAAAGTCAAGTGATGGTATACCATCATCGCCAACGGAATTAGATTTAATTCGCATTACAGCTAGTTTCAGCACTTTCATTAACAGCACAGAAGCTAGACTTGTGTGCTATATTTATATCACCATTTCTAAGCCTGTCGATGTTGTTTGTGCTAATATTATGAATATTATTGCCATTAGAGATAGTTTAAGCAAACCAATTGTTAATTTCATTAGCTGAGAAATGAGGAGTTATTACCCCAACATCTTTAGAAAGACCAAGATTACGGATGTTGGTCCACAAATTTCTTGGAGGTAAATTGTGGTCAGGCTTTTTATTTAGATAATTGGACTTCGCAGATCTAATTAGCTTTTTAACATGACATCTACTACGATAAAAAGCTCTACGATTATAAACAGTTTTATTACGCTTCCAACGTTTATAGCGATCAAACACCGATACATCCAGTGGCACAGGTCTTCCAATTTTGGCAGAGTCCTTAGTAATGATTAGGTCTAGTAACGATGCAATTTGATGAAAATTGGAAAAATGAGTAGTTTGATCATTAGAAAGGTAATTTAGGCTTTGACTGACCAACACGTTTTTGAACTGGCTACCTGATTTACTGTTATTAAGCATATTTATGTTAAAGTCATCGGCTTTTATAATACTATCTTAACCAACAAGTGAAGAAAGAACTTACTCTATGACATCCACGTTTTCACCACACGACTCCAATAACAATGATGGATTTATTAATAAAAAACTTCTATAAACAAAAATTCAGTCAAACCATTACTAGACTGGTCGAGGATTTTCCATTTTAAACTATTTATAATATAGATAGCAACACTACCACTTCGAGTTAAACGATCATTCCGAATTAGCGTATAACCAGGTATATACCTAAAGGATTGGAGGACATCCACGGTTTAAACCAGGTCTCAGTAATAGCAATAAAGTGAAAATTTAGTCCATCAATTAACAAATTCAGCAAATTTATCATCCATATTCAAACTGCGCGAATTGAAATAAGCCATTTTGATACTATCAGAGGTAGGATTAATTGAGCATTTTATGACACAATTAGCAACATTGGTAGATATTGGGCTCAAAATAAACAAATTATCCGACACCATCTCCAAGATACCACATCAACAACGGTTCAAAGAACACACACCAAAAAATAAATTTCTGACACATCACAGAAAACACTTTTTCAAACACTTCATCCACAAATGGATCGATTTTATCTGCAACTGTTGATGGAAGCGACATTGTTTCTCTTTCAATACACTCATTTCGTGTTAAATTTTCAGTATAATGAGTAGGTCGAGGTGAAAAAACAGCTTGAGAATTGATTTGATTTAATCCATCCGATCTTCAAGCGTTATGACACGATTTTTGATTTTATTTATTTCCACACACAATTTCTCAATTTCTTCACAAACATAAGTTTTTATAGACTTTACAGATTCCATCATACACTATGTGTATTTATACTATGCACATGCCGAATCGACGATCTGGATTCATCGATTTCGATTCCAACTTGCTATTAGTATTGTGCTAGACAACAAAGACTTATCTACTCTATCTCTACTCCTATTAACAATTGTCGACACAGCGATCTCTGTATCTTCGTCGCGTTTAAAAATTATTTTACACTAAAATCAAATGAAATAATCGTTAAACCGACAAAACACATCACTTTAATTACCAACTGGATACAGTACTGGGAAATCCTGCTGCTATTAAAATACAATTTTTATGTTGACATTCCATTAACAAGTCAGAAAAATATTTGTTATCTTTAACTCAACTCTATCAAAATGGCCTTAATCACTTTCTATACTATCTTAACACGTAAATGTATCACA
The DNA here is from genome assembly GCA_963556175.1 of Tipula confusa. NCBI lineage: Eukaryota > Metazoa > Arthropoda > Insecta > Diptera > Tipulidae > Tipula > Tipula confusa. The sequence continues at coordinate 219,274,308 of OY744476.1, forward strand.
AACAATTTGTATACCGTCGGCTGTTTCTGATCCACCCACTTTCAATTGAAATTTTTTTATTTTTTATTTTCTGTTCTATGAAAACTCACTTAAACATAGGCTTAATAGTAAGTGTCATTTGTTAAACGATGTCAATGACATTGGATGTATTCACCGTTATATAAAAGCATACATTTAAGATCTGGTTATTTCTACTAAACTAAAGATAATCCAGTAAATATTGGTTCTAAGTCGAAATTGATTAAAGTGAACTTGGACCATTTGCTAGGAAATAAACGGATGCAAGCTATACATGATTTAAACAGTCTATATAGCCTTGTATTTTTCGCCAAAAATGTGTTAACAAATTTGATTTTCATTTATTTTAAAGGTTGTTAATCATTCACAATCTAAGGAAGGATGTTAGGCCATTTTTAGCGATTTTAGGAAGCCAAGACAGATTTTAATTTCCAACAGGCTGCTAAGTAAACATAAGCAAAAAACAACGACAGTGGCGGGAAACACCGTAAAGGCGTTTTAAATATCTACAAATTTCATACCTTTATATAAGCCATAACACTTAAAGAAAAATTATGATGAAAATCATTACAAAATTCAAAACGTCGTCACCATATCATTCGCGTTTTCTTCCTATGTATAATGCGCCGACTATTCCTCTCTTTCTCCCATGACGATTCAATTTTTCTAAAATATATAAAAAATATTGCAATTTTCATTTCTAATTAAGTTTCTTGCTCGTTTTTTTATATTCTTCGTATCTGCACAGCATCTTTACATAAGACTTATGTTTAAGTAACAGAATTTTTATTTTTTTTTCAAACAGAACATTTTTCATTAGTTTTCTATGTACATACACGAGAATAACGAAACTGATGCGTGTTCCAGTCCGTCTTATCTATAAATGTATATATGTATATATATATTATTTACAGTATGATCTGTGGAACACCACTTTTTATATAGGCAATATTCCTGACAATAATTTAAACCAGAAAGCACACATAAACCATCAACCATCAATGAATGTTACCGTAACACTTTCAACGATAACCATCACTATACGACCGGTGACTCAAATCCATCAAATGTCAAAAATGTTATATGAAGCTCATTACAGTCCGCTCCATGGCACTTAAAATGAAGTAACTAAGAAACTGAAACTGAAGTGGAATCTTACTGATGTGGAGAAGATTCATTTTACGTTCTTATATTGATCCAGGCTTGCAAGCTATATTCATTACTGAAGAGCAACCCATCTAAAACTGATAAAAACCCAGATTCAAACAAACATTGCTTAACCCAAGGTTTTCGGCAAACTTCAAACTAAAGACTAAACTTTGAGGTCTTTAAAAATAGAACCAGGAATCTGCCTGAAGAAATGAAGGACAAAACAATGGTATTCTTGAGTCCAAATCTGAAACGAAAGAATTCGACCAAACGCCCCTTGAATGGCTAGCACTAGTTACAATAGTAGTAAATTAATGATGCAGGAACTTTGGGTAGCATGGATCAATCACAACCTCCGATTTTATCAGTGCGATGGTAGGACTTCAAAATTTCCCTTCGCTCGTTAGAGGAGATAACCATACCTAGATGGGTCCACTTTGTAATGTCTCCAAATATCGTAGTTTCTTCACAATTTTTGCAATCATACTACTTACTATTCTCCATAATATTTTTCATTGCCAAAGCGTGGTCCTTCAAAAACTATAGTGGTAGAAATCCACCTCTCTATATCTCCTCTTTAATACAACAGCACTCTCCGAAATTGGTATGCCACATCAGAATAAATGTAAACAAGTTACTATATATGTAATAATCTGTGACTTTGGCGCCTCCTACGTTCGTCATTATTCGTAATAAATCTGTAATCCACCCACTTTAACCTTTTTGCCCTCCATTTTCTACAGGTGATCAAAACTATTTACGTATTCTAGTCCGCCAACTTTAAACCCATAGACTATAACCAATTCTGAATGATTCTTGAATCGATACTCTAGGTACTTATTTCGTCTGCCTATTCTTTTTATTTTGCCATCAGTACAACTGCCACATTATACGCAAAGCCATCAACTTTTGCTTGTTCTGGTATCGGTAGTTTAAAAATGCTGTTATATGTGGCATTCTACAACGTAGGAGCTAGCACTGACCCTTGTAGTACTCCTCCGGTTATATTGTAGTATATCACGCTAGCCCTTTGCAATATGACCTTCCTATTCGTACTTCTATCCACAACTTAGAACCATCCTTCCAACTCCTACATTTCGTCTTTACCAATCCAATCCTTATTTTCCCTTTGGTTATTACAATATTTGCTATTTGGCTCGGAAGGTGGACCAGTTTTAATTGTGTTCCCTGCTAAGATGCTTTTAGCGTTTTTATAGAAGCAATACATTTTCTATCTTCCTCCAGCGATTCAAGAACCTGAAGTACTGCACCTGTGTACTATATCAATACCCATTATTTTTACTAGAGCTTCCTGGGTCCAGGCCTTAACATCAGCCACCTGACCGATGCTTTTCTCCAACCGGGATTAGAAAGCAGCTGTTTGCGGTTTCCATATCTTTCCATCATTCCACTTCCCATTGCTTTCCATAAGTTTAGCAAAAGATCTTTCTCCCCCAGACCAGTAAGTTTTAGTCTGCCTTCTCTTTCCTTAGCAGATCAGCATACGATACAGCTCCTTTTTGTTAATCAAAAGCGCATACAATCGAGGTGGTCGTTTTCGGTTTCTTCTCCACCAATTTGGTGCTACTTTTTATCACTTTGGTTTATGTCCAACCGCTTCTTGCCCCAGTTCTCTTTTTGATTCTAAACTTAGCTCCAGATTTGTCAAAGGATGCACATTAGATTTTCCCATCTTCCCTTTATTTCGACATGAACATTGTTTCTATCCTTCACATATTCGAACAGTTTGTTGATCTGCTTTTTAACTGCACATAATTTTGAAACACTCGGACATTACTGCATATGATCATTCATTATCATCTGCGATTGCTACTTCTTGGACGTTGTTATTCATACTATTGATGAAAACGATTGTTTTAGAGGTGGGGCCTAATTTATACCCTTGCGACCATCCTTTGGTCACACTCTTTTGTAGTGTGCCATAATTAGTGCGACTACAGTTGCGAATCTATCAGAATAAAAGTTATTAACGAAAAAAGATCTGTCATAATACTAGGCCACCACAGATTATCGAAAACGTCAGCACACGTCAAGGAAAACTCCGAGAATGAATTTTTACTCCAATTCTTTTACTATGTTGATTATTTTCACCATAGCATCCTCTGATTGCCCCTAAATATAAACTGTTTGTCACTATATTTGCCATTATCCTGGAACATGCACATCAACCTACCAGTTATCAGTTTCTCGAGTAATTTACTGATAGAAGCATGATTGGCCTATAAAGGGTTTTGAGTCTTCTTAAAAAAACTCCTCTTTTTAGAAAATCATTCAGGAAGCGTGTGATACCAGGTCCAATTATAAGCCATGCTCTTTGTATCACTTCGACCTCAGTATTTTCAAGGCAGGGTGCTTTGCCCAACTTCATTGACATTAAAGGCCCCCGCTGTTCGTTAAAGTGATCACTACTTCAGTAAGCCTTACTGCACTGAATTCATGCACGAATCTCTATGGTTCTGTATTGCAACATAGCTGCATTTCTTTTGCACTCTTGCAGTTGGGTTCTTCCCTTTTGATATTTTTTGTGCATTCTCGTTACAGTTGCTCTTTTTGTGGCAGGCTCATTTGACCACCACGGCAATTTTTCTTTGTAAGCACGTTTTGTAATATCCTTTTATCACAGACACTGATAAACGTGCTTATATACTGCGCTCTACTATTTCCAGATCATCTTCGGATGTGCAACTCATGTTTTCACACCAAGTTGAGTTCAACCAGTTTTCGAACTTATTCCAATTTGCGCGTTCCAGTGCATATCGGTATCATATAAGTCGGTTACTTTTTTCAACAATCCATCACTGACAAATGTTAAATTAATATTAATTAATATTCGTCATTGTGGTAATTAGCTGACTCTCTTTATTTAGAATAAAGATGGCCGTTCTTGCAACAAACTCGTCCACGAGGAACTCCCGATCGTTGGTGCCCAAAGTTTTGGCTTAGTATTAAAGTCAGCGCAGTTATGATAATTGGAAGGTTTTTGAGGCCCTCCGTGATTTTATTAAGCCTACTGATGAAGTCTACTGGTTTATCAAAGACCTGAAAATAGATACTGATTAGATAAACATTACCCAAATCAGACCTAACCTCAACACATACATACGGTGTGAGTCGCAGTGTTGTGAGATTCCAGTGACAACTTAAGTCAAAGTTGCCATTCTACCAACTCTACCTTTAAACATGTAAGGTCTCTGCGCTTTGTCTAATTTCATGTCCAAATATTTTTGCATTTTGCATATTAAGTTGGACGATCCTTGATTGACAGTTTATGTAATTTTTAATCGTCATAAACAGTTTTACGAATAACTAAGCTCAAAGCCGTTTTGTATGCTGAGCATATTCTGCTTCTCAGAGAGAGGTCGTATTCATGGCATTTGAAGCACCTTAAAACTCATACAAAGTCAGATACTTGGCACAAAGGCCAGCCGATGCATATACTCTGCGTTTTAGCAGTAAGGTATTCCATACTCTCGGCGACACTTCGATGACCCAATTTCAATATTTCTGAGTTGTCAACAAAAATTCATAGAAAAAATTCTAGGCAGTTTTTTCTAAGTTCTTATTGCCCAAAAAGAAATCAATGTCCCCGGCCTTTACAGTCTCTATAATAATGTCATTGCCGACCTTTTTGATTTCAAAAAAACTCTACCGTTGTTCTAAACTGGTGGATTTACTCCTATGGAGGTTGGGAATGAAGCCTTCATTGGAGATGTTTATTGTTTCAGTATCCTTTAATCTATTTGTATTAAATGTCGTACTATTTGTGCTATTACCAGTCGATGATCACTGCGTCCAGTATTTTATTTTTATTTTATTGTAATGAAGCGCCTCGGCTGCTGTGCTCACATATAGTGACGGAGTCTTCTAAGTGAAGTACACCAAAACTACCATGTTATGTGATCTAAAGACCATACTGTTATATATATATATATATATATATATATATATATATATATATATATATATATATATATATATATATTCAAAGTTGTGGAGATAAAAATAAGAAAAAGAAAATTAAGAAGAAAACCTCAAGAAAATATGTATATAAATATAATATTTCAAAATAATAAAAAAAAAAAAAAAAAAAATCTACTGTACAAAGTATTCGACACAAAAATATGCGGGACTTAAATTAATTTTAACGAGGCTTAATTGGATGAATTTGTATTGGTTTCACTGGTTTGTTGTATACTACGGTACATATATATTTATATACAGAGAACGAGATGTAGTATATAGTTTTTTTTATCTTATATCGTATATACTATAGGGTGATCATAGTTGACGATGACAAAACTGGTAAACTACAGAACAAATGTTACTCATATCGTAACAATTTCAAAATATCTTAGAAATTCATATCAAACGTTTCTCAAATCAGAACATAGCTTATAAAAATCTTCTAACCAACGATGGTTATTGAAAATGTGCGTCAAGAGTCTGGATTCTTAACAGACGGCCAATTTTTGCAAAAGAGCCATTTTTTTACCTTCACAATTTAATTTTTTCAGCATTTATTTTGGAAATAGAATTGGGGCTCTTCGTTCACAGTATTTTGTGAATTAGTCATGGTTAATACTGTAAGTAAGTTGGGTTTTGTCTTATAATATTCCAAATATTAGGTCCATGCTAGATAATTGAATGTTTTACTTTTCGGATTATCCTCTGCTTGGTTTAGGTGATTTTCGTTTTTATTTACCTTGTAGCTTGATTCCTTGGGAGGTTATTTTTGGCAATAGTACTTCTACTATCTTTTTTATTAGTTTTGTCTTGATAGCTGTGCCCCGCTTATATGTACTCATATAATGGAACAAAAATAAAGCAATTCATCTTAAATAAGATAGCGATTTAACCACTAATTCATTTATTGCTCCTTATATCACGTCGTAGTATCTGTCGTGAAATTATCAGCGACAACTGATCAAATTTCATTGGGGCCAAAACCGACCCCAATGAACTCTTCTCTATCTTCATTGACATTGAGATTGCATTTTCTTTACGCCTTTTGATTGGATATCCATTTACTTATTTACCAGATATTAATACCAAGGCATCTCAAAATTAATCAACTATCCAGATGGCAATACCTTCAGAGATTTCGTCGAAATTTGACATCACTTCAAAAAGAAACAAAGTGACAAACCAATACACCAGCAATGAAAAATGATGATATTGTCCTAGTTCATACCTCCCACAGAAAGGTGGTTTTGGAAGTATTTCAACGAGAAAGACCAAATACCAGGTCATTTTCAAGGCAACAATAAATTTGCTGTGGAAATAATTTTATTGATAATTTCAGACAAAGTCCTAATAATAAATACATCGAGAGAAGAAGCAAGTAATTACCGATGGCTGGTTGACCTGATGACTGGAGCAGATACAAGAACAACTCGTCGCTATATGAAACAAAACTAATCGAAATTGACCGAGAAACCCATTATTAAAAAGGATGTTTCGAGGCCTGATATCCGATGCCTCTAAACATTTTGACCCCCAAGGCCAGCAATAAGCATTTATGTTAAAATCATTTTTCAAAGAACATGGGCTTGTATATAGATTGGGATGATCCGCAGATATTTTAGAGACTTGGTTCAATTTTTCCAAGAATGGCTCAATTTACCTCCAAAACGATTAAAATTCTTATGCTACCGTCGTATAGCATATTTGCATTAATGAGAATAGTGAAATACCAAAGTTGGCTAAAATCCGAAAGTTGGAACTCTGCGCACCATTTTTTCTATATAATTCGATTATCTTATCATGGTTGGAGACAAAACCGCACTCTCTTGATGTTTTTATGGGAAACCAAATTTCTCAAATTTTCTTCAATCATCGAGATTTGGAGTTTCCATAAAATTGAAGTCAGTCACCCCTTCAAATGTATCACTACTACTAAAATCAATTGCGCTTTCGTCTCTAAAACCTGTGATCATATATTTTTGTATGGCCGTATCTCTCTCCAAAGGTTTTTTAGGTTCCCTAAAAGGAAAACGCACTATAAATCTGCCTTCTCGGTTTCGTTGATATAGGTTTTAGTAAAATGGGTTTCACACTGAACTTTCTCTTTCGTCTATTGATTTATAATGGGTTCTTCTGTGCTCTCCCAAAATATTTGAAGTGAGCGGTCGATATCCAACCCTGTACAGTAACATAGTTACTGAGTTCCTCATATGGTTGATAGTGATATTTCCCGCTATAATCCACCCGAAGATTGTGTTCTGCGCCACTGGTGTGCTAAAACCACCCGAAATCCTGGCGTCCATCAAAATTTTGTAAATGTTCTACTCCAATCAAAAGGTCAATGTGCCCTGGTTTTTGATGGTATCGGAAGCTGTATAGCCTTTTAGCAGATGGTATCGCCTTTTAGCAGATCCTTCAGATACTGTTGTTTATAGGCTTAAAGTCAGCATCATCTTTTCAAGCACAGATCTATTAAAGAGGTCGCACAATCTTTGCCACTCCTGAAAGTATCCTTGGAATACCTAAGGGAATAGCTCAAGTTGGAATAGCTTACCACTCCAAGTGGTAATAGCTCTAATTTAATTCTTCTGTTTGTGACGTCATATCCAACGTTGATGCGTTGATGCCTTCCGCAAACAATAAGATTTTTTGTAACTTGTCCTTTTACGACGGAAAGTCTTTTTTTAAAGCTTCCATTATGATTTAATTTTTTCTCTGATATGAAAATGGGGCCACCGCTATCACGTGTGAGGTATTTTTTTTAATTCCTGGATTTAAATGAACTGTATAACTTACTTTCTTTCTGGTAATGATTGGAAAAAATAATCCTTCCTAATTTTTATACTTGTAACAGACGTGTGCCATTGCGTTTTTTAGCATCCTAATAATTTGGCAGAATACAAATCAATGTCAAAAGGAATTTTGACTACGTAACGGCCATTTTTAAAACGCCTGTTACTGGTTGCGAACATTTTTTCAGATGCTAGTTCTTTTTTTGTGAACGTTCGTTTATTAGGAATCTCTTCTATTTTCCAGAAGTTTTTTAATTGAGTAGCTAAATCAACTGTTGTTGCCATTGATTGTATTCCTGTTGAATTATGATAATTGACTGAGACACGGCCTTGAAATATCCAGTCCAATTTACTTTCTTGAGCAACTGGTGCGCCGAATGAGGTCAACCCTTAGCAGATTTCTAGCATGTTTTCATTTCCAAGGGTCAAGAAGTTGTTCTGGCATACCCCGCTAAATCTCAGCTTCATGTTAAATTCAACGATTGAGTTCGTTTCGAATTTTCCTTACCTGTCATTTATGCAAACGCTGCGCTCATTGTTAAATTAAGTCCCTAAAAGACGACATTTGTTTTGAAGCTTGCTTGAGGCCCAGGACTGATTAGCTCTCGAATCAGTTCATTGCAAGATCAGTTAGATGCAGCAAACCGCGCACATTTGTTACTATGAAGCAGGCTTTCGGAAAGCAAATATCTTCGATAAATCTTCAAATTGTGGCGCATTTTGGAACTTCTTACATTCTGGGAAATTATGCTCTCCATAAGAAAAACTTCATTTATTGGGTTTTTTAGTAAACGCAAGATTTGCTGCTTTACTAGATGAGGTTGTTTTCGAAAAATGTCTCGTTATTTGATCCCTTTGACCCCTTTGGATTATTTAAAGACCTCTAACTTCCTAGTTAGAATGTGCATCAAGATAGCATCTCAAGAGTCTGTATTGATACCTTGGTTTTTAATTGAATGCAAATATTCAGTTACATTATCATACAGTATTCGCAAACCATTAGTAGATTCTGATGATAAATTCTAAAACTCAGATCTGGAGCATAGAATATTTCAAATGATATCCTGCGAGATGTTAAGGGAACTCACGAGCTTGGATCTCATACAATTACCGATAATGGTCTTATTAAATAGAATTCAAAAGCTTGACTATTGCTTATAATCTGTGTTAAATCGGAGTATTTTAATTCTGGAAAGGATCGTTTTACTCCCTGTAAACTCATAATCTTGCTGAAGGTTCACGTACGTTTCTCAGCAAAAATATTCGTTTTCAAGCTCTTCTTCCCTTGCTTTTCCAATTATCTCTTCGTGATTTTGGGTAAATGAGATCCATGAGTAGATTAGCAGTTGGATTTTTAACTCATAATATGCCTTGGAGTGCTGTTTCGTATCTTTATACGATTGGAGTTATCAGCGACATTATTGTTGGCTCAACTAATGTCAGAAGTTAGGAACATTGTGAATTTTCCTGTCAATGATATCATTTATTGGACGGACTCAACAATTATCCTCCATTGGCTTAAAGCGTCGCCATCGCACTTGTAAACCTTAGATGCAAACAAAGTTGCACAAATACAAGAAGAAACGAATCCTCAACAATGGTATCATATAGAATCCAGCAGATGTCGTTTCTCGAGGAAAAATGGCAGCTAATTTAATACGATCCGAGTTGTGGTTTAATGGACCACAAATGTTACATTTTCTAAAGGCTCCGTGACTGACTGCGAGGACGTCCTTTGGTGCTGACTATAAAGACTGCGAATATAAAGCGATCACTGCTTTGACAACTGTATCTACACGCGAAGATAACTTCTTCTCAAGAATGAAATACATAAATAATTACAATAAATTGTTAAGAGTGATGGCATATGCTAGCAGATTCAAAAACAATAGCCGCAAGAAAAAAGATGGACAAATCACACGGCCTTTGAACAGCCAAGACTTCAACGAAGGTTTACAAATTACCATTCGTGTAGTTCAAGCGGAATATTTTTCGAATGAGAAAAACAGATTACAAAAGAAGGACTTTATCTGTCCTTCAAAACAACTTAGCAGCCTGTCACTTTTTCTAGATGCAAGTGGCCTTATACGAGTCGGTGGCAGATTGCAATTCTCCTCACTACCATACTCGACGAAACACTCTGTATTGTTTCCTTCCTCCCATCCATTTACCAAAACGCTCTTTACTCATTTTCACAGAAAATATCTTCACATTATTAGTCCTCAAGCATTATTGGCAACGGTCGAGAGCAGTTGTTTTGAGAATGGTGTTTCGAGAATGTATCCGATGTAACCGAGTCAGTCAAGCTTCAATAGTACAACAAATGGGCAGCTTACCGAAGTAGCGGGTTTAAGCAACGCCACCATTCCACTGCGTTGCGCAAAGAATTCGTGGTCGAGCACCGATCAAAACATACCTCTGCATCTTCGTCTGTTTCTCAACAAAGTCCAACCACTTGGAACTTGCTGCAGATCTGTCATCAGTAGCCTTCCTGGGTGCATTCAGACGTTTTACTGCTACGAGAGGTTTGTGAAAGAAAGTTTTCTCTGACAATGGGACAAACTTTGTAGGAGCAAATTCTGAGCTTATCAAATTGTACCAACTTCTACTAAACTTCAACTTGAAGGCATACAGAATATGTATCAAGACGACATAATTCAATAGACCATCACCTCGGTCTCCGCATTTCGGTGGACTTTATGAAGCGGCCGAAAAGGCTGCAAATCATCTCGTACATCTCTATACAGTAGTTTTGCAATTATTGCAAATTATCAATTAGGCAGTCAGGTAACGGTTTATTAACCAAATTTTGTTAGGTAGAGATCATAAATTATATTTTTAAGATGCGATAAGAAATCTCATCAGCCAGTTTTCAATCTCGGTTAAAATTGATTTAAATGTTATTAACTATAATTGATAGCTTAATCGTATATTGGAACCGAAAAACTAAAACTAAACGATTTTTTTGTAGCCAATCAATTTAATAATTTCAATTAAATTAATTTTTTGTCGTTGTCGAAGCTGCAAGATTATATATTATATATATATGTATATATATATATATATATAGAGATCTTATCAAAAAGTCATTGTGTGATTTTATAGTTTGTAAATTGTGTTCACTATAAATTAATTGATTTTAATCATATGTTTACAATGAATGCATTGAATAACGTAAAAATGTTTAATTGTCAACCCACTATCAGCTGGTAGCTGTATTTATTAGGTCAGTGGCGGGTAAAACAAGGTCTGCGGAAACTTTCATGAAGGGCTGACATCATATAGAGTTTTTTTTTTTTGCACCGTTGCGAAAATGGCAGAATGTAAGATAGTATATCTATATTTAATGGAATCGGGAGACAAGGAAATGCTGTGTTTTTATATTGAATTTGTGGTTGGGATCACTGTTCCCTTAAAAGCACAACAGCACAAAACTGTTGCAGAAGGATTTTATTTTTTAATGGATCTTGATTGATGATAAAACTTTAAGATATGGTCGAACTAGAGATTTTCCATACCAAACCTTTTTCAGTATTACGCCCTTGTACCATATTTAAAAATTTTCAAACATTTATTCCTAAATAGATTTCGATCAACCTTATCAATTACGAGTAATACCAGCTACCAACATCAAAAGCTCTAAATGCAGGTCCTCTTTTAATTACAACGAGTCCATATGAAACATAATCGTATGGGGCTGATTCGGATCAGTTAAGTTTAGGACGTTGACAGCCACTTTAATTTACAACTCATTTGCGGTTAAGAAAATGTTCCTGCTGATGTGCTATCGTACTCATTAATCACTTCGACCTAGAATGCCGATGTAGCTTCAAATAACTTCAGATTTTTTTAAAGTAATGTCATCCACAATATAACTAGAGTTGTTTATCCAATAGGCTAAAAAATTAACAAGGGACAATTAGCCTTATATTGCAGAACCTCTTCGTCGAGCCATTCTCGGTATTATGCATCCAAGAATAAATAAATACTAAGAAGCACAGTGGTACGCGCTTTTATTTTATCAATATAGAAAACTCATTTTGGTTAGCCCATCAAAACTGGAAAATTTACGCCACAAATTGAAAATTTCCTAAATCCAGAAAATGCATGAAGGTTAGCCCATCAAAACTGGCAGATTTATGCCTCAAATCAAAATTTTCCAAAATCTCGAAAATGCATGATGCCTAAAAATGATGGTTGCGTCAAAACTGGGAAATGTATGCCACAAATCGAAATTTTCCACAATCCAGAAAATGTATGATGTTTGTCCATCAAAACTGGGAAATTTATGTCACGCATTTAAAATTTCCTAAATCCAGAAAATGCATGATGGTTAGCCCAACAAACTAGAAAATATATGCCACAAATCGAAAATTGTGCAAATCCAGAGAATGCATGAAAGTTAGCACATCAAAACTGGCAAATTTACGCCACAAATTGAAAATTTCCTAAATCCAGAAAATGCATGAAGGTTAGCCCATCAAAACAGATTTATGCCGATTTATGCCACAAATCAAAATTTTCCAAAATCCCGAAAATGCATGATGGTTAGCCCATCAAAACCGGAAAATGTATGCCACAAATCGAAAATAGTGAAAATCCAGAAAACATGATGGTTGCGTCAAAACTGGGAAATGTATGGCACAAATCGAAATTTTCTAAAACCCAGAAAATTTATGATGGCTAGTCCATCAAAACTGGGAAACTTATGCCACAAATCGAAATTTCGTAAATCCCGAAAATGCATGATGGTGAACCTGCAAAAACTGGGAAATTTATGCCACAAATCGAAATTTTGCAAAATCCAGAAACTGAAAAATGGTTGCGTCAAAACTGGGAAATGTATGCCACAAACCGAAATTTTCCAAAACCTAGAAAATGCATGATAGTTAGTCCATCAAAACTGGGAAATTTATGCCACATTTGTACATCGAACATTTTCAAAATCCATAAAACACCATATGGGCCCATTAAAACTGGGAAATGTATGCCACAAATGTAAGACCTAATAAAACAAAACTAACCATACCGTGGTAGAACTCGCAATGTGACTTACATTCGTATAAAAGGCAGTTGGCATTGTTGACCGAGAAAAGAAACACTTTATTTCGTTATCCAACCTATTCGTCCTATATATGGATGACGAAACATCTACACCTCGCCAACGAACATTGATAAGCTAAATTTTCAATGTCTCGCTTAATATTTTCATTTAGATTGATTGATACGTCGTGATAACGATCCGAAAACTTTTGCTACTGTACTTTAACCCAACACTTATTTCAAAATAAATAAAGTAGGCCATGAAATGTGTTCCGCATTTTATTATGGCGACAGATTTTGTTTTTGTTTTCACGGTATGTCAAAACAATAATTTATGTCGGATAAAATTTGAACAACACACACGCACACACACACATATACACATACTACAAGTAAGATCTCGGGCATTTAATTTTAATTTTTTTTGGTGGTTCATCGAAAATGGGATTAACAATATCCAACCTATTGTCACGCGTATTTAGTAAAAAACCAATGCGCATCCTAATGGTCGGACTAGATGCGGCGGGTAAAACAACAATTTTATATAAATTAAAATTGGGTGAAATTGTTTCAACGATACCGACAATTGGTTTTAATGTTGAAACAGTCGAATATCGTAATATATGTTTTACGGTATGGGATGTTGGCGGCCAGGATAAAATACGTCCGTTATGGCGACATTATTTTCAAAATACGCAAGGATTAATTTACGTGGTCGATTCGAATGATCGTGAACGTATGGGCGAAGCTCGAAATGAATTACGTAATATGCTCGAAGAATATGAATTAAAGGATGCTGTTTTATTAGTGTTCGCAAATAAGCAGGACCTGCCAAATTCGATGACGGTAACCGAAATAACTGATAAATTATATTTAAACCATTTACGCAATAGACGATGGTATATTCAAGGGGCATCAGCAATCGATGGTCTTGGATTATATGAAGGACTTGATTGGTTGTCGATTGAGCTACTTAAAAAATGATTGTAAAATTAACAAACAGGGAATAAAACCAACAATGTAACAATATCCAACACTATGCAGTTTGTTTTTAGTTTCTCAAAATAATGATCTGTGAATATTGCGCAATTACACAATGCTGTAACTATTTCAAGTATGTAAAATCAACTATTAACCGCCAAAAACTATTTTTAAGTAAAGTGATAATTTCAACACAGCACACATACACACGGATAAAGTCATACAACTATCATTGTTACTATCTCCAGCATTTTTATATTTTTTTTTATTTTTTTTTTTATACAGAGATCAGTTGAGATCTGCTTTTTTCCCCGACTACTGTCATATTTCGTATTTTTACTTTGCTCTCGTAAATGAAATATACCATGACAAAAAAAAAATGATGCTGACAACAACAACAACAAGAACGAATGTCTAAACTGTGCGCGCTCGTAGAAAAAAAAAAAGTATATAAAAAACCCGCAGAAAATAAGGGGGCTATTAAATAATTAAAGCCAATTGAAATCAATTAAAGTTGGTTCTCTTGGTTGTTTTGTACATTATTATTATTATTATTTATCATTATTACTACTATTCTTATTTTTTTGGTATTATAATTTTTTGTTTTTGTTGCTAGTTTTTTTATAACAAAACTATAAAATGACAGTAATATGCATGAAAGCAATATTTCATGTTTATGTACTTATGTACTGGTGTACCTCGTACAACGTAGTTTCAAAAGTCCGAATTAGGAAGATGTAGGACTATTTCTGAATACGATCGGAAGTATCGATTGGTATGATTTCTATAATTTCAATACGAATCTCGTACTTTCGTATTGTAGAGTATTCATTAATACGCATCCTGTATGTAAGGCTGCTTTTAATGGGTCCTTAATTTGTAATATCCTACATTTTTTTATTCGGAACTTTTCGATTTATGGCATAAATTTCGCAGTTTTGATTAACAAAACATCATGAACTTTCTGGAATTACCAGCTGAGGAAGGACGTTTGGTCATTTTTGGCGATCCTGGAAAGCCAAAACTCCGAAAAACAATTCGTCATTTTTTCAAAAACCAAATTTAAACTCTATAGTCTTGTATATTTGGCCAAATATGTGTTGACATTTTCGATTTTGATTCAATCGAAAATGATCGCGCGGTTGAATAGAACTCAGGATCATTGATTTTAGGATCATTTATCATGCGGATGAGTCTTCTCTCAATAAAGGACAATAAATATCAGCACCTTGTACAACTTCAGCTTATTGGAATTTGCATGGTATTTTGACTTAAGCAGTGAACGTTAAGCATACAAAACACGGTTACCAGCGACGATACGCACTTTAATATCCCTCCAACCCTTTCCAAAATTCAGATACCGTATTTTTCGGGAGAATACTCTAAGTAGCAACAATCATTTTTTGGTTTGTACCATTCTACAATACACGAGGCCTCCTTCTCTGAACGCGGTAAAAATATTGGCAATATTTAAAGGGATTGCTGCGAGGAGAAGCCGCCGTACTACTGCGCCACATTAATGTCATTTAATGTCATTAATGTTCATTTGTTCTTCTGCAGAGCACACTTCCACCGGTGCACACTTCCAATGTAAAGCAACTAAAATGGGTGATAGACACGTTGGATGGGGAAATACGTTAACTCAAGGCGTTGAAAGGCGTCGCAGAGACACGCGATCCGTGGCTTATTTATATAGACTTTGGAGAAGTCCAAAGCACTATGGGCTGAAACCGCGTCAGATCTAAATCCGGACGTTTCTCATTTCTTAAAGTTCCTCGCAAATCGCATTGATATACTGGTATAACTTCAACTACATTTCAAACGCACCGGTTCCAAATCGAAAATTAAAGGCCACATTGCCATCAGTAATGAAGTCCTACGTCCTTTATATCAAATTAAGTGTCCTTAATGGACACTTAATTTGATTAAAATCTTCTGGAATCTGCTTTTAGTGCGTCCCTTGTATGGTGATTAACCGGAAATCATTGGCGTTAAATAAGACTGCGGCGTATATATTAATCCGGTTAAATGTGGAACTTAATTCCACTAAAAAGCGTTTATCCTGTGCAAAATGTGGTTTCCCTGTAATATATTGTAAATTCAGTTATTTATATATATATATATATATATATATATATATATATATATATATATATATATATATATATATATATATATATATATATATATATATATATATATATATAATATATATATATATATATAAATATATATATATATATATATATATATATATATATATATATATATATATATATATATATATATATATATATTACGGTTATTTAACGAACTGAAAGAAAATTGAAAATTGGATTTAAGAAAATTGAATTGTACTTGAAAAAAGTTTTACAATTTGTTTCTCAAAAATTTTATTTGAGCCAACCTAGACGTTATTCGGGGCCTTTGCACATACAACACTTCACTGACGGTAAACTCAATAAAAAATATGTATGTACTTGTCTTATTGTATGACGTATTGATTTTATATTAAGTAAATTTAGAACTTATGTACTTACGATTGTTATGTATATGATTTTTCATATTTCCAAAATGCACTCATAATATAAGAAACATGTCATTTATGATCCGTTCAAGGGTACTGACAAATCACAAAAGACATTCATTGATAATATAATAGCACCGTTCGTTTCCAGATAATTGCAGGTATATGTACTCTCCTCTACTATTGCGGATTTCATTCCATTGACATTCGTATTATATCATTGTTACCTTTCCTTAGTGTGTGTACAATCCATCTCTATTTTCGTTTCCTTAATCACGCTCAAATGCGAACTGTCTGGTTTACCGCAGAAGTTACTCATTTTTGATTGTATTTGGCCAAAAGCAAATGATTAGACGCCTAAGGCATTTATTGGCAAATACATGGATTCTACTATTAATTCCACGTTTTACAGCCATACAACAGCAATGCTTTCATACAGGCATTTAATATTCGTATCTTTGTAGTTCGTGACAGGACAGGCTCCTCCTTGTATTGAACTCGATTTTCGAAATTCCCGTACATTTTCCTAATGAGTTTAATTATCTTAAATTCACATAGAGCTCTTCAGATTGTGTTTTTATACTGATGACACGAATGCGCGTAAGAGTAGATGTCGAGATAAGTTCCACTTGTTTGATTGTTCGATTATGATGCGGATTGAGTTGATATGATCTGTACAGCTTCTACAAGGTCTAAGGCCAGCTTGTTCGTTTCTGATTTGCTGGTTGACTACTGGTGATATCCGCTCAAGAATGATCACTGCTAAGACTTTTATTGTACTGTTGAGGAGGGAGATGTCTCTCTCAAGACTATCATATATTCTCAAGAATATATACACAAATACACTTCGACATTACCAGATGGAAGCACCAAAATCAAATTGATCATGTACTGGTTAACAAAAACATCCCATCCTCCTTACAAGATGTCAGATCAATGAGAGGAGCAGACGTACATCAACTGGTAATAGCAACATTTAAAACCAAACCAGCAGCAGTGAAACGCGTAAGAATCAGTCGGAGGAAATTCAACATTGAGAGATTGCAAAATACAAATACTCCCAAGTAACGAAACTACTGGTATTGTTTTAAAATAATCAAAATCTTTATATGTATGATCGCCTAAATGTCATATATTTATTCTAAATGGTGACGATATTCTATCGACCCGACATCTGGAACATCAATGGGTAAACTGTTTTTTTTCTTATGATGGTAGTACTATATGTATTTATATTATGCACTGAGTTACCATGTAGTATTTCTTATTTTCGACTGGAATCTTGCTGTTATTATTCTGCTGCTTATAAGTTTCCATTCGAGTAGTGTTTTCTTTCCTTTAGCTGTTGTTAATATTCCTATTCCTTGTTTATGTGTGTCTTTTGCCTACCAGAATAAATTAACACAGAATACAGAATACGTGCTTTACGTCAAAAAAAAATCGTCTCCACTATTTTTCCATCTGACTTCAACTAAAATAACTAAAGCCCAATATCTCGATGTTATAACATCGCTTCATTTCCTTCTCTACTTGTGCTAACTTTGATGTTTCCGTTAGAGTTCTGATGTTACATTTTCCAATTGCTTTCCTGCTCTGTAAGGCATACTGGCATACTAGAAGGGAGATTTTTTGTTCCATTCCATTTTATAATATGTCTACATCACCCAAATTTGTAATAACCCAAGCAATGACGTTGGTGATGAAGTTGTTGTCGTTTTATCTAGTTTTGCCAATTGCTCCCATTTTTAGTATTCTTACGGTGACTTAACACATTAAGATATTACATATTACGTATTGGAGGCAGAACTAAAAAGAGTGTAGCCCCATATAATACAAGACGTTCACTTATATTTGCCACTAAAGACTATTGGTCAACCAGTAGACTAATATGCTTGTATCAGTAGACCAATATTCTAGTAGAGAGGTAGTTAGGCATGTTCAATTTACATGCGTCTTTCAAAATTCTCTTCGCCGTTATTTCATTTAGCGCCGCGAGAAATAGCTCTCTGGTCAGATTGGTTACCGGTTCTACATGGATCGCTTTCAATGATAGGCAGACAAAAATGCATAGGTCACCTTGATAGGATTTGAAGCACCTCTACCCTTCTTGATGGCAAAGGACAATGGTTCCGTAAAATCAATTCCGCTGTTAGTATAGGGATGTGTATAGATGTCACATGAGTAGTTGGCAAATTCCCTATCAACTGGCTACTTATTTGGGGTGCATGGTTTACGCAAATCACGCAACCTCTTAACAACAACCGAATTTCTGAACGTCCACTTACAGTTCAATAACATTCTCCATCATACGCGTCTGGTATACCTTTAGCAACTTAAATATATCTTACATACATCTTAAATAGCACAGCCTAGTATACTTAAGTGGGAATTAATCAAAGCATCTGGAGTTATGTAAACCAACAAATAGTGGGGTGTATTCGCGGCTTTGCACATTGTACTTGTCTGCAACAATTACGATCATTTATAAGAAATGTAGCAACGACTAAATAAATTTTTTAGTCTTAGATGGTCTTAGGTCAAATGATCAATCTGCGCACGATATTTAATCCACATCCCATTCATACAATTTTTAATTTATGTCGAAAAAAAAATTTCGTTGAATTCTTAATTATTCGATTTCAATATTTGCTGTTTTGGTCATGTGTGTAGGCGAACAACAAAAAAACATAAAACAACAACAAAAAATTACGTATGCAAACGAGTATCGTAATGATTTTATTTGGTTGCCAATTTCACGTAATACGCCATAATATAAAACCATGCGGGTAACAACTTTTCACTTCTCCCTACATGTTATCGCGTTGTTGTTGTAAACAAGTATACGTAAGTTCATATTTTCCCAACAATTTTGCATATGCGAGCAGAAATAAAATTCTCATTGAATTCAAATTGAACGAATCCATTGTAGGTACGGTGACCAACAAATGTTTCACAATGCACCCTCTCTTCCCATAAAATTAACTAAATTGTCTGAACAAAACTATAAATGTACAAAGGAAAACTAAAATATGATCTTCCGTAAATATGTACTCGAAAGATTCATGCGCAGATCGAGTACCCGGGATCATTCAATCATTATACAATCATCATCGTGACATGACAAATGTAAAAAAAAAAAAAAAAATTCTCGCCGTCAACTTATTTACTCTCGACGCGATCAAACCATAAAAAAGTCAACAAAAGAAAACTGATCTTAATTAGGATGTGACGTCATAGTACTACAAAAAAAAACATTAGAAAAAATATGATGATAACAATAACAATAGTAATACTGGAATATAATGATCATATATACATTTTGATGATCTCGATTTATTTATGCGATCGTTTTATTATCAAATTCGGGTATTTTTGAATCATTTGCGTGTTACGCGCAACTTGACTCAATTTATAAAAAAAAAAAAAAAAACGACGATCATAAATTTGCTTGGTTGTTGGCGTGTTCAGTATTTTATAATTTTTATATTAGCTAATATAAATTACTGTCAACGCAGGGCTCTTCTGTGGTTTCATTTTACTTTTCGCCGCAAGTTCGTGCCATCTAATGTTTATCATAGCTAAAAATGTCTTATTTAAAAATATTAGCGTCTTTCCAAGAGATTATTGGGAAAATCATCATCAAAACTAGCTTGGTGGCTGACCAATCAACGGCAAGATAGCAGCTGTAAAACACGTGGTCCATTATTTCATTATTATATGATAACACTCACATATAGCTGCTTGTTTTGCTTATTTGGAATCAATAAGATATAGGTTGGCATTTTGATATGCCTTTTACCATTTAAGTTGATGTTTGAAAGACCATATTAAAAGCGCTGTTCTTCCATCCATCGCTGTTCTTCCATCCATCATTTATGAGGGTGTGTGATACCCTGCTTTGTTGTTTAATATTTTATGTATCGGAATTGGATGACTTTAATGCTAGAACTGGCAACAACTGACTGACTTTTGTGAAGAAAAAAAATAAAATATATATATATATATATATATATATATATATATATATATATATATATATATATATATATATATATATTCATATATATATATATATATATATATATCCGTATCACTGACACAATCTAGCGACCGATAATGGGGAAAGAATGATGTATTATGCGATCACACACGACTTCACTATGGTTAGCACATTCTTTTATTATCATAAAATATCCACCTGGAAATATGGGCACACCCTCGTAAAACGTCCATCAGTCAAATTAACCATGTGTTAATAACTATGGGAAGATCAAAGATATGAGATTTTATCGGTCGGCTGTCAAATTTGTAGGCAGTGATCATCAGTTGGCCATCAACTGCTACGATGGCAGTTTTCGTACAAGTCAGGGATCACAGGAAAACGAAACTAACGTTTCAATTGTGAAGGTCTGATAAACGAAGATGAGAAAGCACAATATTAGACTCTTGTTAGCAGTAGCATTGTGGAAACCAACCACCATTTTGATGATGTGAACGCTCTATGGGAGGTATTGAAAACTTCGGTTGTCAGTGTTGCCTAGGCGACTATAGGTATGATTAAAATTAAACCCAAAAAATATTGGTTTAATGACGAGTGTTATCACATCCAGCTATCAACAGAATATAGCGTATAAAGAAGCCCGAATCCGTATTAGAATCGCACGATGTCAAATGCAAACAGCGGAGTTGTGCAGAGGGGACCCATTCTACGAGAAATTCACACCGGCCACGCAGGGGGTTGATTGCATTAATTCCGAGTTCTATATATTCGGAGGAGATACTTTGTGGAACTATCTTTTCGACCTTATTCGATTTCTCGAGGATGGCAAAGTGGAGTTATGCATCATAAATGGAAAGTGGCTGCGTTTAACCCTATCCTTATTCCAAAATTCGAAAATAATCGCGGCAAAGCTCTTCTTTGCACAGCATATAACTTACTGTCTAACGAATTATACTCCACTGGCGAAGACAATTGTAGGTCACTACCAAGGAGGATTTTGCCCGAATCAATCAGTCAATGATCAAGTTTTTTCATTGAGGATGATTCTTTTTAAATATTACGAGAAGCCTATGACTCAATTCACCGGGAAAGCTTATGATTTGCTCTGAGAAGTTTGGGAATACAACAGATGGGTTGTTCCGACTGTCAGGCAAAGGTTCGGATCAAGCTACGATCTGCGTAGATCGAGAGTACGTAAACAGTCGTTACATATGCACTTCGAAAGCAGTCTGGCAAATATTTGAGTTGACTTTAGCTTGCCTTCACCGATCCGTATCCAACAAAGTGTCAGTTATCTCTCTAAATGTAATTTAAGGAATTCGTATGATACCACTTTGTTGCGAAATTATGTGCCTAAAAATCTTTCTAAATCTTTCTAATCATCGATAGCGTTTACAAGAATCGAGAAAAAATATATTTCGTGGATGCTCTTGGTGGAACAGGAAATACATTTCTTATTAACATGCTACTGGCTAAGGTTATATCTGTAGATAGTATGGCCCTATATAGCTGTTGTTTCATCAGGTATTGCTGCCATACTCATCAGCAGTGGTAGAACAGCACATTCTACCTCTAACAGGAAACTAATGGGTGGTGTGACATTTATTTTTGCTTTACTATAAAAGCATGCTTAAAATCATCGTCCATTTGGAATTTCGTAGAGAAATTGAGTTTGAGAACATAAGAGTACAACTTGGTGGATGTAGTCAAATAGGGACCTATACGATTAACGCACCGTGACAAAATTGATTTCGGCAGTTTATCCAGGGATAGAAAACGTTTTGCAGAAATAATATCATTGGCTATGCGAAAGAGCAATCGAGAATATAGATCCTTCGATACTATAATTAATACGAAAGATGTAAAGAATTATCCTCAAGTATTTTAAATAGTCTTAATCCCGCAGGCTTTCCACCACATAATATTAAATTGAAACTTGGTACTCTGATTATACTGCCGCCCGACCTAAGTCCACCCAACATTGCAGATAAAAGCAATGCGCAATAACCTACTTGAAGCCAGCATTCTCACAGGACCAGCAGCTGAAGAACTAGCATTTATGCCTCGCATTTCTATGATCTCTATACAGATTTGATATTCCAGTCTAAAAGGTCACAAATTACAGGGTCAAACCTTTAAATACATATTTTACTAAAAAAGATACAAACAATAGATTAATTCCGTCATGTTTTGCTGAAGAAATATTACGAAAATTTTTTCAGAATTTTTATATGCAAGCGGGTGCCATGAACGTAATACAAGAAAGCGAGTGTAAACTAGCTGAGTGGCAGTAAAAAAACTAGTTCGAAATGCTAAACATTTCAAATTAAATCAAGTTACCTGAATGCAAAACAATTCAAATGTGAAATCAAATTGAGGCAAAAACCGACAACGCAACCAGCATTCGAAAAATCCAACATTCACCATGGCTATATTACAACGTGTAAATATAATAGTTCCTGCTATAGTTAAATTTTTATACATGGCCACTTTGAATACATATTTCAGGTAGATCAACCAGCTATGCCCGTCTCGTTTGTGTTTTTAGTAATAATATTACTCTTAGTAGCAGTTTCATTCGACGTAATAAAATGTGAGTACAAAATAAGAGCACCACTAACTAAATAGATGAGTACATCCTCAAAAAAAAATTTTTTTTCAGCCGTCCTACCACTTTTATCCACACTAAATGAAGACCCATCAACTACCGAAGGAAGTAAACTTATAATGGTTACAAAGGTTCCGCTAACATTTTCGATTGTAGGATTTGCCGCTATGCCAATAAGTGGGTTTGTTATTGAGATGTTTCATTCAACTGATAACTTCCTATATTGGGCATTATCTTTCTGGGCTATAATACCACTTCTTTTATATTCGTGTTCACCATATATTGTGATAGTTTTAGTCCGAGCAATGGCAATTTTCCAATCGTTTTTTGAACCGGCCATTTTGGCCTTCGGAGCACAAGTTTATAGTCGTCAGGAGCTGAACAAAATTTATATGTATTTCATATTTACATATATAACATACCAAGTAGCTGATATTGTAACAAGAAGTATTGCCCCAATCGACATGGTTGAATACAATATATGCAACAATTTGGATTGTAATGCTCGCGCACTTATCATAGCATCGGTGTGCGCATTTATTGCCCTTTTTGTTTATTTATGTTTTAGAGATTATTTTAATATCCCATCAGATGGTGCGATCATTGCACTTGATGGTAAAGCATTAAAATCGATTTCATATAAATTGTTGATGATGGCATTCGTTTTAATGCCGTATGGCGTATTTTGGATATTTTATCAGCAAACCAATATTGCCCTAAACGATTTACCAAAATTAATATATTTATATGGTTTGGGTTCGCATACTATAGTAAAATGGTTTGGGGTACTTAAAATAATTATTGCGATACTTTTTTACCATCTAGTCTTCAAAAAGTATAAACGAAAGATTTTACAAAATTCAACTTTTTTTATGACCATGGGAGGTATTTTATTAGGCCTATGGGCGATTGTTGCCAGGTTCGTGGTAAATGATCATATGGATCAAGTGAGTGTATTAAATTTAAATTATTATTTATTAATAATGACTTTCGATTTTTTTTTTTTGTTAGTATTCATCTATGGTACCAACCCAACCGGATTCTTTTAAACTTTCGCTTGCATGCTTATGTCATCCAAGCGATTTAATGATTGATGTACCATTTTATAAAAAGCTCCATTGTTCAAGTGGTTTGCATTTGATAGTTGATTCTGACATTATACTTGCTACCCGTGAAGATAATAGATGTCCTCTCGTATGGACCAATTATAATTCCCTGAGGTTTAGGTATTGTTTCCACCATGGCCAAAATTATATAGCGATGATATGTTCACAAGAAGATGCTTTTGTTCAAAATGACCGTGGAATTCGAGATTCATATGGTAGAACTGTTATATGTTGCGCGTTTCAAACTTGTGATAATGTAACAAACGGTGTTTTGCTTTATCCAGCTAATAAAGCGATTGGACTACGTCAAAATGAGACACTTAGTCGAAGGTTGAAGATGTATCAGTTTTGGACAATGGACGCACTAGTAAATCAAGTGTATTATGATTGCCAAACTATAGATCCGGGATATTATAATGTTTTTACAGGAGACAATGAAGTTAATACGGTGAAAGAGGTAAACTATACCTTTGAAGCGGGTGCAGTTTATTTGATATTAAAAACTTATGGTGAAATAAAAATCATAGCTACTATACCACCATTTAAATCGTCAATATTTACATCATTATTGTTACCAGTGTATCTTCTACGAGCAACTGGCGATTTTTTATTAATGGTAAATGGCCTCTATTTTGTATATATCCAAATGCCTCTAAGATTTCGAACATTTGCACTATCCATATGGTTAATGTTTATAAAATTTGGCATGATGGTTGATCAGATTGATCGAAATAATGATATATATTATCAACATGATGATTTATTTATTTTGGGAATTATTTTAATTGTTACATCGTATTTATCCTTCATAATGCAAAACCGTTATGATTTTCTAAATATTGATCAATTCGTTATTTGAAGGAGGTATTGTCAAGAAGTGAGTAGTCAGTTTGGACTTATCTAAAAATTAATAAAAATTAATTAAATGTTATATCTAGCTATATAACCGCATTTTATTTAACAAATACATCGAACTCCTGAGTAAATTCAATACAATTTAGATAAAATTATGGTGAATAATCTCTCTTTGGTGAACTCGCAAAATGGTGTTACGCTACAGTACTATCGCCGAATAAAGACTCAACGTAAATTGATTTTTATTTCGTATTCTTGAGGGTACACGTATGTGTATTTTTATAATACGTTATTTTATTTTTAATTACAAAACACTAATCAAAAAACAAAAAGAAAAAATTAAAGATATGCAGTATGTAAAAGAAGATGGTTTTGTTTTCGGAGCATATATCCTCCATTCGATCACAAAACAATAATTCGCCGCGCTAAAATGGCGGATTTGCAACAGCTGAAATTGCGACTGTAAATCGATATCGTCGATAATGATCGCAAATTTGTAATTCAGCATTTTGCTGAATACGATTTGCTATTGTCTTTTATGTCATCTGTCACATAATTTTTTGATTTTTATTTGGTTCATATTTTCCTGATACTCGTGCAATAAACAGTAAATATTAGCCAAAATTAAAGAAATGGAAGTTAAAAAAAGTCCAAGATTTTCAGGAAATGATCTATGGTACTGCGAATTTAATACGTATGCAAAGAATACTATAAAATTTACAAAATATAAAATAATTACCGCTGAATACAATCAATTTCAATCAAAACAATTACTGCCGAAGACTAATAATTTCAGTATTAACTAAGTGTTGCCAAATACAAATAATTGCCGGATTTAAACAAATGCTGATCTAGAAGAAAGAATTAATTATGAAGAACTAATATTTGCATATTTGCTAAATAGAAACATTATACTACACAACCATCATCAGACGTTGCATGCTGCCTGCTATAAGACGATCTGGTAATTAATATTTTACGTTAAAATTTTCCTTATCATTAAATAGTTTTAAATTAAATTTTTTAAAAAATTGTAATTTCCGTTATATAATTATCGAATTTTTATTCTGTAACGAATATATATATATATATATATATATATATATATATATATATATATATATATATATATATATATATATATATATATATATATATATATATATATATATATATATATATATATATATATATATATATATATATATATATATATATATATATATATATACACGAATATATATATATATATATATATATATATATATATATATATATATATATATATATATATATATATATATATATATATATATTGTCGACGTATAACCTAATAAAAAGAAAGATCGCTAAAATATTATTCTTCTTTATACAAAATGGTCGATCCTAATGGCGATATAAATAGTAGTGTGAGAAATTCCTCTGGTGATAGCGGTGCTGAAAGTTCTAGTTGACCTCGTTTCGAACTGTCTCGTGTTTCGGTTTGGAAAGCAAATCCACCATTTTGGAAAGCAAATCCAGCACTTTGGTTTTGTCAATTAGAAGCTCAATTTATAAACAAGTGGAATTGTAGCGAAAAATGGTCAAAGACCATCACATTTTTTAAGGGAAATGCGATAACTGGCAGGACCGAAAGTAGGTAACGATCTTTTTAAGTCTCTGGAAATAATAAGGACCATAAGGCACCTACAAAAGAAAGTAACTTCCAAAGTCAAACCACTCTCATCTCTATCAAAGCAGAGTGTGGCTAATACCGTATAACCGGAAGTTTCCTTAACAACAACCAAATCCGTTATATACCAAAGGCTGACCAATTTATAGATAAACAGTCATTTTTGATGATTATTTAACTATTTAATTATATTTACTGAATTGTTTTTATTTATAATTTGCTTGGTCCCACCAGTAATCAAGTTTTTTATAAACTCCCAATTCCGAAAAAAGGATTTTCAAATAATGGTGTGTATTTTCACTAAACGCAGTAAATATAACGAAAATATAGCTATTTATGATATAAGTGTTAAAAGTGAACTTTTATATTGTGAGAAGGGAAGTTTGGGACAAGACGCGAAGCGGGCATCTTAACCGTTCGAACATAATAAAATCACTTTTAACACGTATATCATACAATTTTCTACAAACGCTGTTAAAAGCCAAATTAAAGGTGCGAAATTAGTAGAAATTAATTCAAAGTTTGCACTTTGCTTATGAATTGGTTTCTATACAGCAAGCATTGCTTAGTTGTTTTCGGTTATAAAAATAGCAAGCGTTGCTTAATCATTGTCATTTATACAAATAATTGTAATTTGTAAACCTTTGATATACTTCCAATCAAAGTGAAACTATTCTTGAAAATAAAGATGCAATTCCGGCTGGAATTGAACAAGCGGAAAATAGAGCTACTTACAATTTATTACTCTTAAAGTTCAGACATATACGAGATCGCCTTCAACAAATTTATGGAATGGAGAGAAAAAAAAATGTTCCCGGAAAATATTTTTTTCATTCAAAACAAATCTTTCACTGGCGCCTTAAAACAACATTTTTAGTTCATATAAACAAACGTTAAAAGCCTATTTTTTAAATCTGCAAATCTCTGTAAGCCGAGCTATATGCGTGTCTGCTAAATAAAGATTTTAGTTTTTATTGTGTTTGTGCAAAATACAAACTGTTCGGAATGAACAGGCTTTTTTTGTATTTCTTTTTCTCCTTGAAAGTCTTTTTATATAGTATATAGTGAAGACGCACTCCATTATAATATTTTTCGGAATAATTTCCGGGCTAACTTTACATAAGTAAAATTTAGTTATATGGTCACTATAATAAAATAAATATTATTACATAAAATCTATGACGACTTACCTTCAAATAGGCTTCATTCCTCTAAATTATGTCGAGAAAACACCACTTACAAAAATTTCATAATAGCTCTTTTCGACGTTATCGGATCCTTCGGTACTATCGAACAAAAACACTAAGGAAAAAATCATAATAGGCCTTCAGGTTGAATAATGTTAATAACTTAGCAAATATGACACAACGAAAGAAATTTATATTACATTTACCTTTTTTATGGTATAGCTACCATAGATCTCCAATTTTTACCATTGTGCTAAGGAGACTAGTCTTAAAAATGTTGCAAGAGTACAGCCTAATAGTTAGGATTGAGTGCGTGTACGATGTCGAACATACGGTTTAAATTATACGTGATCTGTCTCTCTGTGAATGAATATGGTACAAGTATATATTTATAGTGCGTCCATTATCTCAGCAAAAAAAAACAAATGACAATAAAAATACCATAAGTTCATATATAAGGGTCACGTGCTTACATATAATATTAGTCCTCGTATTTTATAGTTTCGTATTTATATTGTGATCATTTGATTTTAGTTTTTAATTTTGAGTTAGTTTCGTTGTTGTTGCTATTTGTTATGTACTCGACATTTATATACTACAAATATTATGTAGTGTGGGATTTTAGAAAAATATTTGGCGTCATAGGGGTTAAAAGTTTAAAGTAGTTTTTAGTTTGTCCATTCCATATATAACTTTATATAATTTTTTTTTAAATAATATATTTATATATGCGTTGATCATACTTTAGACCCGTTTTTTGTCACTACTTGCACATTCATCTAAATATGTCAAATCGCAGCAAAACCATCAACACGACATATACTTGAGTGAAAACGAAGAACGAGTTAAATTTGTTTTTATGATATAAAGAAGCTACTAAATGATCTAGAAAGGTGAGCATCCTATATATAAAATCATAGTATATAAAAACTATATTGTTAGGTTGTAATGAGTTTGGGTTACCAAAACAAATGATCGCAAATAATTCCTGTTTATCGATGTATGAAATACTACCCTAACCTTTGTTGTTTTACTGAGGATTGATTAACCATCGCATGGTGCGGTTGATAGCATATGTTGCTCTTGCATGTAACATCGTCTGGATTTATTGGAACCGTATGTCCTATTTGAATGTATTTATTTAGTAAGTTATGTGTTATTCTGGTTTTAATTGCGGGTTCTTTCTTAATGTCCACTGCACATATAGCAATTTTGCTATAAATTAGCACCTGCTATCTCCTAAACTAAAAACGTCCTTTATTGGTATGATGAATTCATACCGTCCATCTGCTAATCGATTAAAGGTGGCTTTATATATGTTTTTTGCACAATTCTTCATTCTCCTGAGTATTGTTTAATTTTACTTATTTCTTCTATTTCCCAGAATTATTGCAGTTAATTGCCATAGTTTCAAAAAATTTATATGGTTTTGAATGTTACTAAAACATCACACCAAATCGAGAATTTTATTTAATTAATTTATATATCGGTATGTGCTACGCGATGAGTTTGGCTTTTACTGTAGAAGGTTTTGCCTCTACATTAAATTTTATTTTTGCCTTATATTAGCGATTGCACTGTTAACTTGTGCCATACACTTTCCGGTTATATTTTTTCACATTCATAAAACTACATTCTAGAAGATAATCCGAACAATATATGTAATCAGCTCGAAGTCGGCTGATTACAGCTAAAGGGTAATAGAAAACATTGAGATATCCGCAGCAATTAAAAAAGCCAATTCGATAGGAGATATTATAAAGATTATTCCTTACCAGGCATAAAAAAAGAGAGAGAAGGTAAACTAATTCAAGTACATATAGAGCTTTTGAAGTACATCTAAAGACCCTATATATAGAAGAAAAGTCAAAGAGAGAAAATGAAAAATTAAATCCTATTTTCATCCTACATATCGAATTTCATCATAATCAGTTAAGAACTCGCCGAGTTCCTTCCTAATTGGCCATATCCCAGAACTTTCCTAAAAAATCATTTTAAGTTTAAATCACATGTCGAAATTATTTGCAGATTATTTGAGCTAGTCGACCCGAAAACGAAGAAGTTAGCAATAAACAACGTCACTAACTTCGGTACTAAGCATCAAACAAGAATTTTAGAACAACTCAATGTAATGAATATCAAAATCAGCCAGAATATATATGGAAATAGTAAACTGGCACTGTAAAAATGCAGGCGAGTGGTGCCACAAGCTATAAAAAGGATCACAAGAAGAAGGTTAGATACGAGTTGCGGCTTCAAAGTTTTAAATGGAGGATATAGCAATTGAACCTTTTGGTCCTAGGCTCGTGAAGTCGAAAAAAACTTCTTGGATAGTAGGAAATTATTTATACCACCTCTGAAAGGGGAACCGCTCACAACTGGACATTTTAAAACTGGATATTTCAAAATAGGATTTGACAAAACGAGATAAGGTACAAAACTGGATATTTCAAAACAGGATATTTCGACATGTGATTTAAACTTAAAATGATTTTTTAGGAAAGTTCTGGGATATGGCCAATTAGGAAGGAACTCGGCGAGTTCTTAACTGATTATGATGAAATTCGATATGTAGGATGAAAATAGGATTTAAAAATGATTTTTTGGGAAGGTTTTGGAATATGGCCAGTTAGGAAGGAACTCGGTGAGTTCTTAACCGATTATGATGATATTCGATATGTAGGATGAAAATGGGATTTTCATTTTAAGTTTAAATCACATGTCGAAATAACCTGTTTTGAAATATCCAGTTTTGTACCATATCTCTTTTTGTACCTTATCTCGTTTTAAAATATCCAGTTTTGAATTATCCTGTTTCGTCAAATCCAGTTGTAAAATATCCAGTTTCGACCGGTACCCCTCTGAAAGATGGGCAGGGAACTTAATTAATGTTGTTACTGCGAACAATGGAACAGGTACATTTGACCATGTATTTTCTGTGCAATTTGAGGATAGTTGGCCTTCTTTATTTTTAAGTTCATATTGATGAGTATAGTAAAATAAACTTTGCCCGCTTGCGATAATAGAACTTGTCTATGATAATAGTTTAAACATCATGAAAGTATAAGCCAAAATTCTAGGATGAGTATAAAGACCCTCTCAACATATGGTTCAATGGACTCGTATATATACTAATCACACACAGTTTAAGATTTCTATCATTATGCGTTAATTGTGGGAAACTAAATTGTTAACGAGTATTATGTAGGTAAAATTGCACGGTGCACACTATAAATACCCGCACTTTACGAGTACAAACAATTTAAACGATTGATAAATTGATTTTTGACAACATGAAATTTTTAGATATTATAGGGGAAAATTTGTAATTTCTGGAAATCATATATATATATATATATATATATATATATATATATATATATATATATATATATATATATATATATATATATATATCTATATATATATATATATATATATATATATATATATATATATATATATATATATATATATATATATATAAATATTTATATATATATATATATATATATATATATATATATATATATATATATATATATATATATATATATATATATAAACATACATCCTCAGACACACACACTCACACAAATCAATGAATGCTGCGGTATTTAGGGCGAAAATGAACTGAGTGCGCGGATGTATCATGGGTTCGTACGTGAGTACTTTATGCTGGTCCCTATATTATAAATCTCACGATAAACATTTTGGAATTATCCTATCTGGGATTTTTTAATGCTTAAATAGCTTGCATTCAACTTTACAGACAGTAAACTTTAAAAGGTTTGGAACAAAATTTATGTATTTTTATATATGGCACAAGTTGGCAAGTGTAATAGCTTAGGAAAATTAACAAAACAAATATTATTATGGAAGCACAAAACATGATGGAGATTAAATAACGCATTTAACGACAAATATTTACAATCGGCAGGATTGGCAATGATCATGAACTGAACTATAGTCCTGGAACAGTATTGATGTTAGAGACATAATTCTTTTTTAGAGAGATCATAAGCCATATTTAAGCATTTCTTAGAATGCTGTGTAACTGCCCGAATCTTTTCAAAGTCTTCATATATGTATTACTATATTTTGAACGTAAACATTTCTTTACTATCTATTGTTAAAGCTAAATAAAGTTGAGGTGGTTCGACATATGGTATATATATATATAAATATATATATATATATATATATATATATATATATATATATATATATATATATATATATATATTTATATATATATATATATATATATATATATATATATATATAAATATATATATATATATATATATATATATATATATATATATATATATATATATATATATATATATATATATTTATATATATGTATATATATATATATATATATAAATATATATATATATATATATATATATATATATATATATATATATATATATATATATATATATACATATATATATATATATATATATATATATATATATATATATATATATATATATATATATATATATATATATATAAATATATATATACATATATATATATATATATATATATATATATATATATATATATATATATATATATATATATATATATATATATATATATATATATATATATATATATATATATATATACATATATATATATATATATATATATATATATATATATATATATATATATATATATATATATATATATATACAGTCGATGGACAAATTAAAGAATGAGCCTTCGCTGCTTCTTGATGTTTGCAATCAATTTGAAGTATTACCATAGACAACTAGTTGTCTATGGTAATACTAGTTGACTAGTTGGAAGACTAGTTGTCTATGGTATTATTGCTTATATCCGATCTTCGCATTTGGAAGTTGTTCTCATGACCCGGAGACGTTCTCTTGACCACCATAACCCCAAACTTCTCTCTCTCTCTCTCTTTCTTTTCACCGGATCGTCAATTATCTTAGCTTTGAAGTGGGCTTCCTAGCAAAATTGGCTTTGTTGATTGATCAACGCAATTATGGATTTGGTGTATGTAGTCCATTCGGGTTATTGCATATGATTTTCGCTTGAGATTTCATATAGTCACCTCCGTCAATACCCATCCGCAATATACCAAAATAGTCGTGAATAATACAAATATGGAACGGCTCTCTGGCATTTGTACTAAAACCCTTCTCGCTAGTGCGAGTTATGCCACAGAGTGATTACTCTTTCTTCGACGCATGCTCACCAAGATTAGCAACTGTGAGCCGCGTTGTTGTGTATGACGACTTAAAGAAGCTGATACCAGAAATATTTCAGAACCAATGAATGTCGTTTTCATATAATCAGAAGGTACCAGTGGTCAGTTTGTATCATTGAAACAGCAAAGTTAAAGCACATAATAAACGCGCAAAAAACTTCCAATTTGATATCACCACTGCGAAGATACCATAAATGAATTTGGCAAGAATTGTGCGAACATATATAAAATGTGCGCAGTCGAGAGTGGATGCGTACCATCCGCTTCGGAACTATAGGCGACAATTAAGAATAGATTCAACGATTTTTTTGAATAAAAAATCTTGTAACATTTTTTTACAATAAAGGTTCAATTTTCTTTAAAAACTTTCGGTTTTTAATGAATACAAATTAGCCTTCTGCAAACCCATCAAATCTAAGGCCATCGAAGACATCAAACAACCATTTCGAGATCTACTTTTTTTCTTCGCAGTGTACTCAAAATCATAGTGATAGATAGATAGAGATCAGTAAAGAGAGACTCATTCCACTTTTTCAGCAATAATAAGTAGGCGGAAACCCGCTATAGGGGTTAAACGAACATTTGAGGAATTACTTCAAAGATACGTAAATGTGTACTGTCACTCATACACTCAACAACAAAGAATTGAGGTATTATACTGTAGAAATTCCGCAACGTTAGCCAAACAGAATTTAAACAGGTCGGCCTTAACGGCATAGAAATATTAAAGCAAAAACAAGAACGAGACATTAGATACCATAGCAAGTAGATTGCTAAAGAAGTTTCTGGATCTTGCGCATTATAGATGAATAAAATTTTTAGATATATGTTGAGCTTATAATACAGTTATATATAGAGGAAAGTCAGCAAAAGGTACATGCAATATATTTAGTATAGTTGTGCCATACAATTGTCTTGAGCTTATGGCATGATAACCTTTTTTTCCCCAAATTAATAATAAATTGAGTGCATTGGGATCTTCTTGATTTATAGCTGAAATATGCTATAAATGATGTATGCGGAACAGTTGCTCGATGCAAAGCTTCTTCCAGTACATTTTTTATTTATGGATAAATGAAATATTTTATGAGAATGTCAAGTCAGTTCTTGAGAACTTTTAGATACATTATCAGTAATTTCGTGTTCAACTCAATTTATTCACAAGTGGGCCTATTTGTCAAACTAAGAGATTTTTATTTTTTTCGCCCAGAAAGGTTTTTACCCCCTCTATTAAAACCAAAATATGGTTATAGAATCTATATAGAATATTCAAAACTTTGGTTTCTAGTGCTAAACAAAGGTTTAGAGATACTTAATGGCAGCTTATTTATTAAACCGTCGGATAATAGCTAAAAATAAATGACTTGATTTATATGTACCAATTTCATTTAATTTAAATGTCTGTGCATATAAATACGATAATTACTTTCACTGAGGAAAAAGAAACTAATTTAATTTAACCTCAAAACCATAAAAAAAACATATTCTTCATTAATATATATTTTTTGATTAATTAAATTTGATTTAATCAATAAATTTCAAAACAGCAACATTTTTTTTCATTTTCCAAAAATATTTCATCGCAGTATTCCAAAGACTTTTAGCCAGAAAACATTTGAAAAACAAACACTCGTCGTCGTTGTTTTTCTCGTCGCCGTTTTAACCAATCACATAAAGATACGATCGAAAAACTATTTTTGTACGATCGTTTGTTTTTTGCTTTATTCAAAACATTCTCGTATTATTTGTTGCGTCAAATGAAATCCCCCACTATTAAATTTAAACTAAAAACTATATTCACCACGCCCTGTATATAGTTTTGGATTTTTAGATACAATAATACCGTCAACAATTCTCTCATGACAAAAACAATGGATGTTTTTGTTAGAACCGCACAGCATGGGACCTCGTACAAAACAAAAAAAAATCGTTACATAAAATAATTGCAGTTATCCGATTGGTTGCTAGGGCGGAGTTATGTCGCGTTTAGCTTAATTGACTATAAAAACCTCATCAAATTATTAATTTTCAACTATTTGCTAAAAGCTTATCATTTAGTGAACACCGATTTTTGTTGTATTTAGTGTACAGTTTAGTCACTTTTTTTTTTGTTTTTTTTTTTTTTAGTGATTGTGTCTAGTGAGAAAAATGATTTAATAAAAATTAATAGTTTGAAAACAAAAAAAAAGTATGGAACCCTCAAGTTTTGAAGATCAAATGATGTTTAGTGATTTTACTGGACCACTAAGTCCACTAAATAATAATCCGAAAAATATTCAATCGCAACATCATCATCCGAATAATAATAGTTCACATAGTATACAAGTTATGTTGGGCATGCCAACAAGTGTTAGTGGTGGTGGTGGTGGTGTTAATGGTGTAATAAATCAAAATGGTTTAAATAGTGTTGGACATGGTAATGATATAAGATTACCGGAGGTACATAGTATATTACCGGGTTCACCAAAAATTGATCATTACAAACATTTGGACTATCAAAATAAAATTGATTATCATGCCAATGGTGTGACCATGCAACAACAATCGTCGAATCCAAATGGTGGCACCCAACCGTCAAAATTGGAATATATTAATAGTGTAAAAATAGAACAACATTATGGCCCGCCACCGAATGTTAATAATAAATTAGATTATGGTGGTGGTGGACCAAATAAAATCGATTATCACAGTGATCATATTGGGATTTTTCAAACACCTCAACCCATCGATCAAAATTCGTCGACGGGGTCACAACTTAATAACAACAACAATAATAATAATAATAATAGTGTTAGTGCTAATAATAATTTAAAGCGTAAAAGTGATGATTTAAATGGGAATCTTATAGTGTCTAGTGGTAATAATAATGTTAATAATGGTAACAGTTCGGACAGTAACGGGCAGTCGAGTATTAAGAAAAATGATAAAAAGAAAAATGATCCTAACGGTATTAAAAAAAAGAAAACAAGGTAAGTGCTATTCTCGAAATAATATGGCAGGATTTTAATGGTATATGCGGCACCATATTTTACAGAACAACATTTACAGCCTATCAACTAGAAGAATTAGAGCGAGCATTCGAACGTGCACCGTATCCCGATGTCTTTGCACGTGAAGAACTAGCACTAAAATTAAATTTAAGTGAATCTCGTGTACAAGTTTGGTTTCAGAATCGACGGGCAAAATGGCGAAAACGTGAACCACCACGCAAAACAGGTTATATCGGATCGAATAGTCCATCGACACCGTTAGGTGCACCACTTGGTCCACCATTTGGTGCATATTCACAAACGACGGCGGTTAGCTCACCGGGTAGTGTAGAAAGTTGGACATCACATCAAAATCCATACGAATTGGGTCCTCACTTTAATCTATTGTCACCAGCTACAAGTCCGTATGGTTCGTTTACCGGCCAATATGGAACTTATGTCTATGATTCACAATTATTTCCGGTTAGGCAACCATTCGAATATGGAAGTCCATTGCGTGACGTAGACGATGTACATAATAAACCAGATCATTATACATCGATGGACGACAAGTTTGATAATCACTGTCCAGAAAGGTAAGTCAAATACATATAGGAATTTTATTTAGTTCAATAAAAACCGTTTTTTGTTTTTTTTTGTTTTCTTTTGTTATGTATATACAGTGTGCCAAACGGTAAATATATCGATGATGTAAAATACATAAACACTGTTAATTTAGACGATCCAAAATACTCAAATTGCCACATGGAAGATCCATCGATCCGACATCACTATAATTCAACAAGTTCGATACCCGGGGGTACTGGTCCGGGCGGAGGGGCCGGCGGTGGTGGCAGTAATAGTAGTAACAGTGGCAGCATAAATGGAGGTTGCCATCCGGATGATTCGGATAACAATCTAACCACACTTATTAAAACAGAAGAGGGCGTTGTAAACCATAGTTATGTGCTGCCATCTTTTTTGCACTAAGGCAAATGCTGTTTTATAATAAAAAAACAGCATTTTTTAAATAAATATAATATATTGTAATAAGGCTAATACGCGAGCAATTTAGTCAAAATTTAGTTTCTATTAGTTTAATTTTATATAATACGAAAGTAGTTTTAACGATAAAATGTCGTCTATCTAAATATATGACAACAAAATCCCAAATGTCTTACCAAAATGTTTATTTTACTATAATTATGACAATTCTATCTGTAAATATAATCATATTTTGTAAAATTATGCATTCCCACGTGCCTTAAAACTATTATAGACTATAAATAGTGTTGCCACTTTTATATATATATATATATATATATATTTGTATCCATATTATAGAATAAGCGATATCGAATTAAATTCGAAATGTATACATAATCTTCAAAATTATTATTTATTTCAAATTAGTATTAATTATAAAATATATAGTTTTAGTTAAAATTTATAATTTATTTATTTGAATTTAACCTTAAAAAATATTTGTGAAAATTCAAGTATTTTTTTTTTATGTTCAAAACAAAGCTGAGTAAAATGGTGCAGTTACCAAAGCGTAAAAATGTAAATTAAGTGCCAAAATTTAAAGTGCCATACAAAATATTGTAATTGTAAGACGTGGTTAAGATTTATCTATATTTATATATAATAAGACTTATAAATAGAATTAATGATGCCGCAAGTATAAAAGAAATGAGAATGAGAATAAAATGAAAATTTAAATATGAATAATTTAAGCAGCGGTGTAACAATTTAATTTTGTTAAGATAAAAATAACGTGTCTACCATTGGTGGTCTGTACTAGATCAATAATCCGGATTCATCGCAGAAGAAGCCAGACCTCTGTGACTTCTGAATGCGGGGGGCTTTCCTGTCAGAGATCGCCGCACAATCGAATCGGCTCGTACGACGTAACCAAGCGTACTTGCTGGCCTTTTACTTCATGAACGACATCAGGAATTTACAATAAATTTCTGATCTCGTGGTGCAAGAGAATTCGTTAAATGTTTAAGCGGATCAACACCTTGTACAACGTCAGCTTGTCGACATTTGTAAGGTATTAAGACTTTAGCAGTGGACTTAGGTTATACAATGGTTGCACATGGTAAAACGTACTTTTAAATATCTTGGAATAACCATATCTTTTTTCCAGGAATCGGGAAAACTATGCACGTTGCGTAATTGAAGATGTAAGTATACAATATAGGTGTAACAAAGTTTAAATAAGCTTGGGCCCAATATCATCGTGGCCAACAGCATTTGATTTGAAAGCTTAATCGTCAGGGGAACTTCAACTTTGCTAAATTCTATAAAGTTAAATTCATTATAATCATTACTATGAGAACTACTTTAGGAATGCTGGAAAAATGGCTATTTTTGTTTTCTTAACTCCTATTAAACTTGTCACCTGTACAAGTGGCGGCATTGACATTGGTGGTTTTCATACGTCTATTATGACAATTCAGTATTTAATCTAACAAAAAAACACTTTATTATGCAGTCACGGATAATGCTCATATAGTATATGCTCTTACAATTCCACGGTAAACTTTCCGTAATGTAAAACTTTGTTTTGAAATTATTGTATTATTTTCACATTAATCTTCTTGGTACAACTCTAAAGTTAAACACCGTAGGTCCATATTGGCTTTACAATTTGCATATTAGTAGCAGTGTACACATTAAGCCAGTACATTTTTCTGTATTTGTTGTTAAGCTCTTCGTTTTTCTTTTTGACAAATGCTCTTATATCCGCATAAGTTAAGCGTCAAGTTTCATTCCCAGATTTTGCTAAGTAGAATTTTAGAATCTGACAGAACTGCTTTGGGAGATCTCGTTGCAGTTTATAAACCATCAGTGCCATACTTTATCGAATGCTTGTGCTACATCTTCAAGTATGCTTGTGATTCTATAGACCTGTGTCCTAAGTCGAATATTTTTCTCTGAAACCCAATTGTTCGGAAGGAAAAGATCTCCTCGTTTTATGATTATTTTAAGTCTCTTAACTTAAGTAGCAATTTTTGAAGGAAGCAAAGAAATCGACCCATATGTTTTTTTTGCGTTTGAATAATACATATCACTTGTATTACTTTCCAGTGGTGTGGAACATAGTTAAGTATGCTTCATAATTAATGAAGTAGCTTTGAAGTAGCTTTCGTAATCCATTTGCAGGTAGTGCTTTAACTATAGTTAGATCATAGCCAGGAGGTTTTGATATTAAGCTATTATCTACTTTTAACTCTTGTAAAGATACAGGTTTAATGGTTTGGCAGTCGATTTTAACGAATTTTGTTAACTTGTGCTAACAAGTGATGATGAAAACATCATCTACAGTTTGTTTTGGGAGAGGTCTGAATGTATGTATCTCCTAGATATGATACAAACAAATCAGCTTTTCCTTTGTGCTTCTAGTCTAAGCTCCGTCATTACATTTAATTGCAGGTACTTGTGTTTTAGTTCTTTTTAGACTAAAAAATTTTGAAAGCTTTTGTTGCCTTCCAGAGGGCATAGTCGGTATCTTTTTGACCTCTAAGATAATTATGAAACGATTCATTCTTATTTAGGGTTTTAGTTTTAATTCCATCTGTTCTGGGTCCTATACTGACATGGACGATGGTTTAGCCCATGGATTCTGCACTCGGATCATAGTTGAGTTCACCGTCACTACTCACCACCGATCGTAATCAAGTGTTTTCAACCAGTTGTTCGTGCTTTACGTTTTTCTCTAACCAATTCTCAAACTTCCA
Source organism: Tipula confusa (assembly GCA_963556175.1). NCBI lineage: Eukaryota > Metazoa > Arthropoda > Insecta > Diptera > Tipulidae > Tipula > Tipula confusa. The sequence continues at coordinate 219,314,205 of OY744476.1, forward strand.
ACGAGAAGTTGATATGTGTTCGAGTTTCTTTTTCACTATTAGGCGTATTATCCTAAGCTGTTTGTTGTATAATATTGTTAAGTAGTTCTAATTGGTCCTCCAATTGTGCCGAATTCTTAACTGGCATTTGAAGATTGGAAATTTTCACGGACTAATTTTTGGAACAGTTTTCAATTTATTTTATTGTTTTTTAATTTGGGCACAAACAACTTTTTCTCAACAATCGTTGAACTGAGAGTCCTGCTTATAGGATTATGGATAGTGATCTAACGATAGTCCCCCACTGCATAGTATAAATACATACTCACTGTCTTCTATGAATACGTCATAGTTTTCCGATACCCATTTTGGTACATACAAATTTGGAATTTTATTGGGAACCTTAGATAAGTATGTTGGTTTACCCCCAGAGTAAAATACGCATTTTGTTGCTTGACCTGCGGTAAATACCTCCTTTTCTTTGTGGGTTGTTAGTCTTGATCCCGTATACTTATTTTTGAAGCGGATTATTTAAGCGCCTATTTAGAACTTCTAGTCTTTCTTCCTGTTTAACAAGCCTATTTAAGGCTTATTCTATGCTTCTTCGAATCTTTTCAAGAATTTGGGAGTCCGTACTGTTTTACGATTTGTGAGTGGTTTTCTACTTTTTATCGCGTTTGATTGAAATTCACATATACCTAAATTTATAGTTTCCTTTCAACAGGTATTCCATGGTTTTGTTGTAGCGCTCTGTGCCTTATTTTGTTTAGTTTTTTAGCTACTTTGCATCCTCTATAATTTGCTAAATCCTGTCCTTCTTACAGTTTTTATATTTAGCTGTAATATTTTTACTTAAAGTACATGCTTTAGCGTTGTGTTTCCTGCACATCTAACGGCTCTAGGAACTCGGCCACAATATTTCTGGGTGTGGTTATTTCCAAAATATTTTTTTTATTAAATGTAAGAATAGATAAGGGCAACCCCCTTATAGTGACTTGACTGATTTCATTATTGCTTGCAAGGATGCATAATTGGATAAGCCAATAATGCTAAGTCATTAGTGGCGGCGCCTCCTCCTTTAATTTACCTGGCTGGTTAACTTCATCAAGGGTTCTAAATACTTTGTCAGTGTTTGGGAAGAGGTTTTGTTGAATCTCACCACTTTCCGAAGATAACTCTTCGGAAAGTGGTGAGATTCAACAAAACCTCTTCCCATTTGAGCTGGTATTTGACCTATTTTATCCCTTGTCGCTTACACCGCATATTTCACACAAATATGACGTCCATTGTAATATGTTAGGATCCGATTTGTGCGCCAGAGAAAAATATATCATCAGTTAGATAGTGGACCTATCGTACCTCCACAGATTAGAAAAGGGAACTAACAAAAAGCAGTCTCACGTTTAAAAATCCTATTGTAAAAGGTAACACTTTTATATTAAAAACAAAGTGGTTCATCGTTTGTAAGACATGTTGCATCAGAATCGAGAGGTCTCGGCATTGCTTAAAGAAAGACGTTAATGTTTTGCATCACATTTATTACACAACACTGACTTTAAATTATTTAAAATTTTATTTTTCATCTTAAACCTAACCAAAATATAACAAGATACATAAATTTTAATTACTCCCACTCATTTCACTTTTCATTGAATTCAATTTGCTACCATATTTGTATTTTTTGACTAATGTAACCGGAACTTCCGGTAATGTTGTAAAAAGGTCCACCTAAATTAAAAGTAAATAAAATATTTGTATCAATTATTTTATATAAAAAAAATATTTAAATCTATTTGGCTACATGTTGTTGAGGTGTCGGATCAATCCAAATTCCATCGCCCGTAAAATGAAAATCTTTTTCGATTAGATAAAGGCATAAGCCAAGTATTTGTGAATCGGTAACCTTCTCGACATCTATCGTATTTTGTAGTTCTCCATTTTTATCGTAGATCATTTTTAATTTGGTTTCGATGCGAACTCTGAAAAAATGATTCATTAAAATTTTGGACATATCTCATCATATTTTTAAATGGCATACAGTGGATAAATAATTAAGTGTAAATTGCTAAAGATGTTTTCCAATGTGAATCCGTGATTTTTAAGAAAATCTAAACTTTCCTTGACCGAAATCAGAGGAACATGACACCAATTTGGATGCCGCGACAGTATAGTTCGTGTCTCTTCTTCTGTCAGGTTGAATTCACTAGCCACATAGAATGATACGTCGTGGCCTTTAGTCCGATCCGAACCATCGCGAGCATACTTCTCAAATGCTTCGGAATGACTAGATAGTATATGAAGCGAGGCACATTTTACTTTAATCTGTTTTAAATAGTCTAATCTCGTTCGTGCCTTATTCTGATAATGTATCAGTCGAAGTATTCGAGGATTATTCGACAACACATCAAATTCATCAACCGATTTAATATCCTTTAATCGTTCCGATATTGTTTCCGGACCAAGAGTAAATATTTCTACGCAACGCGATACATATGAATCCGGAATATTATGTTCATGAAGCACATCTACAATTTTACTCAGCGATTCGTACGAAGACATCATTATTTTCGGTCTTCTCCACAGAATTTCTTTGATATCGTGACCACACAATTTAGGAAGTAATTTCATAATTTTAAGCACATTATTTGGTTCGGCATGCAACAAAAAACCATTTTTCATTATACGTTCATTCGAAAAATTTAATTGATTCTGCAATATATCAATGATGCGCTGTATTGAAAAAAAACTTTTGTGTTTCATTCGAGGATAAGTTTTCCACATTTTGGCCAAATCATCATCAGTTAAGCTAAATTTTGTTTTAAGAAATAAGTTCAATATATGTTTTCGTAGAGCGGCTAAATCAATTTCATCGTCGAACACCGTTTCCAACTTTAATTCGCAATCTTTAAATTGTTCAACCAAATTTAGGGCCACATTACTATCGGCGTCTATCAAATTATGTACTTTTAACAATTTAATTGACTTATTCATACAAATTATATACTTTAGTAGTGTATGTAATTGGATATTGCTAAATAAACATTCGACTAGAATACGATGTCGATTCTCTATGGTATACGGTCCCACTAATAAAATTCCTCGATTCTCGTATATATCACGTAATTTATAATTATAATTTTGTTTCAAAACATCTACGACTTCAATAATTTCTTTTCGCTTTAACCCTTTAAATTTACTATCCCGATATAATTTAGTCGATTCGTTTGTTGTAATTTCTATAAAATATTATAAAAAAAAAGTGAGGTTATAATTTCGAACTAAATATTTTTTATATATATAATATATATTTACCTAATACTTTTTCATAAAAATCACGATTAACTAATTCCTTTTGTTTCAAATTACAATAATGTGCTTGTTTCACAATTAAATAAGGTTTTTTCTTTATAAAAAATATATTTTTTACTAAATTCAACATATTTGGATAATGAGAAATGTCACTTTGACAGAACAAAACCAAAGGTCCGCGGTTATCAAAAGATTGGAAATTGTACAAATAGAGGGTGATACCGACAACATTTCTCGATTTATTTACCAACATAACTGTAATGTCAAGAATCATCTCATTTATTCCTTACATCAAACTATTTCTTTATTTTAAATCCACGATTTTATGTTAGACCACTATATTCGTGTGTCGCTTTCGTTCTCTTCGATCCTCAAATTTCACTATCGTCGATTCATTCATAACAAATTGTCCCAACTGGCAAATTGTCTAAACAAAGTCGCTTATACCTTTAAACGCTCACGTGTATCACAAACGTTGTTATCTCTCTAGAGTCAGGAGTGGTTTCGACTTGGTGAAAACCATTCTTCATATCTAACTTTAATCCCGCATTCTGACAAATTTGGCATAATGTCATCGAGCTTTTAGGGAAAGGATGTATTTCCCTTTTAACAGCTTCATTTGCCCTTCGCGTGTATATATATATATATTCTCGCATCTTTAGATTTTAGCAAAGTAACCACGGGGCTCCATTGTTTGTTTCGACCTCTTTTATCGACCTTCATTGATTTCTAATGCTTACATCATTAACGTCAGTTATTAGTGAAGACCTTTATTTGTGCCCCCCGATTTTGCGTAGGACAGGAAAAATTAACCAGGAAAGCGATGGGTGAGCTTCGTCCAAGGAAAAATTGCATGGATTAGAACTTACAAAAATTCCTCCACTTTATGCTGGACGACATCTTTTAGTTCGCATTTTGTAGCTTGTACCTTCAACTTTAGAAGAAGTTGAAGTCGTTCTCCAGAACCGTCTCCTCTCCAATGAGGGCACTTGATTTGTGTAAGAAATAGTTATTCAAACCCGTATTGCTTGTTTAAGTGCAGCTTCCTTGAGTCTTATGTGGTACCAGGTTTAAATTATGACTTTTACCATTTTACGAAACGCAAATTTCCCCTACATATTTACACAAATTTGACAGTTTGTTTTGACGTCTTGCAAATAAATAATTCTACCAATTAAACAAAAAATAATTAAATATAATTTAATAAAAATGTTGTTATCATAATGAATATTATAGAAGACGAGCCAAATATTCAAAATATATGCCGCTTGTGTTTAAAATCGAATGAATTGTACCACTCAGTTTTCGACAATTTAGAAGCAAATCTAAAGTATTCGGACGTTATTGTCCTATTTGCCCCGATTGAAATCCATGCGAATGACGGCTTGCCTGACAAAATATGCAATAATTGTTCAAATAGTTTAAATTCTATACACAATTTACGTGATGTTTGTGTTAAATCTGATTCATGGTTACGAGAGAAAATCAACGATAAAATTAAGCAAGAGGCTATTATAGTCCCACCATTAAAAAAGTATGACTCAAGCTTCATACCAGATCATATCCAATATAAATGTGAACAATGTAACGATGTATTTACGATACAAGAAGATCTTGAAGTGCATATAAAATATCACAGTAACGAATCTCAATTTAGTAACGAAGAGTCTCATCACAATGATGGTGAAAACATTGATAGCGATGATGTGCCCCTGATTCAATCGAAAAGAAATGGCAAACGAAAAAATTATACTTGTGCTATATGCAATAAAACATTTCCTAGTCGGCATGCAATAACGCGGCATTCGAATGTACATAACAATGCCAAAGGTAAAAAGTTTAAATGTGAAGTATGCCATATTTACTTATCGACTCGGCGAACGCTACTACGACATCGAAAGATTCATTTAAAACCTGAATCGGACAAGCAATATACGTGCACACAGTGTGATGGTAAAACATTTAAAAATCAAAAATCATACGCCTCGCATATGCGGATACACAAAATTTACTATGAGACCAAAGAAAATGGCACGGAAAGTGAGCAGGACGATGTTCAAAGTAGCGAAGAAGAAATGGACAAACCACCCAAAACGACACAATTAAAACGTGCATTTAAATGCAAAGATTGTTTCCGAGTGTTTTCAAAGCAACCGTCTCTTGCCTCACATGTCCGGGTACACAAAGAAAATATCACAAAGAAGGAGTATATCTGCGATATATGCAATCAAAAATTCATTGCCCATATATTTTTAACACGGCACTGGAAGTGTCACCCCGAGAAAAAAATTCATAAATGTGATGTATGCGATGAGGCCTTTGTATTAAGCGATCAACTAGCCGATCATCTTAATAAACATAATGGCATTCGGCCATATGAATGTGAAACGTGTGACAAAAAGTTCTATTCATACGAAACTTTGCGGAAACATCGTAATGTTCATAAACCAAACCATAAAAAGGATAAAATCGAACGACTGTGTCCGCATTGTGGAAAAGTGTTTAGCAACAATACTGTACTGCGGCAACATTTGAACACACATTCGGATACCAAGCCCTTTGCATGTGATCAGTGTCCTAGTCGATTTGTATCAAAACGATATTTAAAGAAACACGTTAAAACGCACGCGGGTCTTAAACCGCACGTCTGTGACGAATGTGGTAATGCATTTGCCAAAAAATCATCTTTAGTTAAACACAAACGTATACATACCGGGGAAAAACCGTATGCGTGTGCAAGTTGTGACAAACGGTTCGTATTTCAATTTGTGTTGGTAACTTAAAAACGGAACTAATATTCTGCAATTAATTATTACAGATTTAACTCATCGGAAAATTTAAAACGACATATACGAATTCATACGGGAGAAAAGCCTTACAAATGTAAATTTTGTGATCGTGCTTTTGCACAAAGTAGTGAGCTAACTGGACACACGCGTAAACATTTAGGGGACAACATATATCAATGTGAAAAATGTCCGGATGCCTTTCGGTTGCATGGTGAACTGAGAGACCATACCCGAATGCATTTTTTAGCAGAAAAACAAACGATCGAAACAATTTAAAAACTTAAATTTGGTTATTTTAATAAAACATAAATTCATTTAAAAACATAATGCTCTTTTATTACATTATCGGATTTAACAATATACATTTTTAAACAATTTAATTATTCAAGGCTTGGAATGTCGGCGTCTTCCTGTGATTCACTAATTTTCGAAACTTTTGTTTCTTTTTCGGCTAGGAAATGCAAACGATTGTGCTCACGTAGCTCACCTTGCAGCCGAAATGTTGACGAACATTTTTCACATTTATATATATTATCGCCTAAATGTTTTCGTGTATGCCCGATTAAATCGCTACTTTGCGCAAAAGCACGTTCACAGAATTGACATTTGTATGGTTTTTCACCAGTATGAATTCGAATGTGTCGTTTCAAATGGTCGGATGAATTGAACCGTTTATCGCACGTTGGACATCCAAATGGTTTTTCACCGGTGTGTGTTCGTTTGTGTTTGACCAGCGAGCTTCCTTTTGTAAATGCATTGCCGCATACATCACAGACATGCGGCTTTACACCCGAATGAGTTTGTCGATGTTTTGTAAGATATTCTGGAACATAGCTTAAATTAGATTAAGAGTGCAACAAAAACAAAAACCGTTGTAATACATACTCTTTGATACAAAACGACTCGGACATTCTTCACAAGCATATGGTTTTTCAGTCGAATGTATCGTAAGATGTTGCTTCAGATCCGTATTATTATGAAAAACGCGACCGCAATGCGGACACAAACAATCCATTTTATCTTTCGGTTTATGCTTTGCCAGATGTTTACGATACATAGCGGATGAATGAAATTTTAATTTACATTCGATACATTCGTACGGTGTGACCCCATTATGTTTGTTGATATGATCGATAAGTTGAGTTTTCCATGAGAAAGTTTTGTCGCACATACTGCATTTAAGTTTTTTCATCTCGGGATGGGTTTTCCAGTGGCGCATTAACATTTTGCGTGCTTCAAATACTTTAGGGCATAAATCACATTTAAATTCAGTCTCTTCTGCCGAAGAACTTTTCTTGTGCACTTTCATGTGTGATGCTAGCGACGATTTACGCTCAAATACTTTTGGACATTCTTCACATTTATATGCTTCTTCTTCATATAGTGCGGTCGATGCTATCATTGCTTCCGAGTGTAGGGTCATATGACGAATTAGAGCACTTTCGAGTGAGAAACATATAAAGCAAACATCACATTTAAATGGTTTTCCTTCCATATCGTGATTTTCCATGTGCTTTTTAAGTCGGTAAGCTTTATTATAAACTTTACCACATTCGGTACATGCAAGTCCTGTTTTAGTAACCCGTTTCCCGGTCAATGGATCCGGAAAATGGTCATCACTTTCTAAATGTTCTGATTTATAGTCATCTTCACTTTCACCAGCACTTTGCTTATTAATCTCTATTTCGATTAGTTCCTCATTGCAAAATTTGGGTTTTATATCATTTTCTGATTCGGGTTCCGAATCTACTGTTATTTCAAACATTTCAAGATCGTCTTCATTATCGTCGGCGGTCGCACACTCTTCCTCTATTTCGGTATATAAATGCTCTTCGTCGAACGTTTCTTTTTTTGATAACTGGCTATCAGATATATCCATTATTTCTGTTTTTTCTATAACTGTGTATTCATCGTCGAAATCTTCAATTTTTACCACAATATCAGATTTATCTCGTGTCCTAAGTAATTGGTCGGAACGAATACAAATCGCTCGCAAATTATAATAAATTTTAAGATATTCCGTACAATTTTCACATATTCGGTTTGGAAGTCCATCATCAACACAAATCATTACCGGTGCCAGAAGCAGTATAACATCAGAAATTTTATGGCATTCATCGAGATTATCATAAATTGAATGCAGCTCGACCGTTTCTTCTAAGCACACACGACACGAATTATTATATTCTAGATTTTCATCATACATCATTTTGATTGTATATATTAATTTTTTAAATAAACTATTATTTAATTAATGCTTAGCTATTTTCCCGATTTTTATTATTTTTCATTGGAAAATTGGAAAAAATTTTATATATACTACGCGATGACACTTAAAACAAGTACGTTCAGTTCCAATTGTCATTTTCGGTTTGTAACAACCTACAATAAATTATTAGGCTATGGAATAAAGCTTCGATACAATGTGACGTCACATGGACGGAATGAACATTTATGGCCAAACATTTAATTAGACGAGTACTTATTATTTAATAATTTATATTTAATTAAATCAAACTAAAAGTACAAAATTTTCGAACAAACAAAAATACGTTTTTTTAATAAATTTTCAACTGAGAATCACGGTAAGTGCATCTAAAAATTTCTGTTGATCCGATTTTCGAATTTGAACGATCGAAGGTTCGAAAAAATCTTGTAGCAATGTAATATTTGTACGTTTGGCTGCTTGTTCGAATGCCTTACCAAAGAAATTTTTTGATGTATACTCGCATACTGGTGGTATTCCGATCATAAGACATAGACCGCGTTCCATATCGATTGGACAACTGGCGATAAGCGGTAATTCGGGGGCACGACGATTACGCGATACCGCAACATGACCACGCAATATAAATTTGGCAAGCATCAGTAAACCGTAAGGGAATGAAAAAAATGGATTTTCTTCATTTAGGATATAGTACAAAAATGGACCGGCCGTGTACACTTGATGCAATTCCAAACTGCTCTGAACTTGTTTGAATACGGCCGTGAGTAATTGTTTGGCCATATCAATGCCATTTTCAAGCATATTTTTATTGGTCCGTTGTAGACTGTCGAGCGCTTCAAGAAAACAAAATTCTGGCGATCGACCGTTTTTAATCGATTCCAATATAGCAAGCATTGCATACACATAATCGGATCCTGAATATCGATTTCGATATCCATATTGTAATGTAAACGAACCATAAACAATATTTGGAAGATCATATTTTTCGGATAGTTTTTCGATCGTACTGTAGAACTCCTTTTTTAACACTAGATCCATAGAATTAAATGTTTGTTTAGCTTGGGCTAGGGGCAGCCCCATTTCAACCAGTAATTCGTGTAATTTTTTCTCTCCCTTTAGGGTCCATAATTTTAATTTACACGCTGAATATACAGAATGTTTCAGCGATTCTTGTACACTCCAGTGGCGATATAGAGCCAGATGTAAATCTTTTTCAAAAACTATTTTTGCCGCAGTCTGAATATTTTGATCGTTGATTTTGTTCGCCAATCGGATAATGTGCGACTGAATGTGTTCGCTTTCTATTGTGTACAAAGAACTTTCGATTTTGTCGAGTAATAACTGTTCCGTAATTCCGATTATGGCCCACCATAATAAATCGAGAGAATCTTTTGAAAGTTTCCACGCCAAATCAAATAGTATAAGGGCTGAACTTCTTCCATAATAATTGTATTGCAAATACTCGAACATAATTTTATTGCGATCTTCCTCCCATTTTCGTTTCTCGCGACGTTTTATTATTTGTTGTTCAATTCTATCGGTTCTGGTGCCCCCATCTTCCTCATCACTATCATCATCGTCTTCATCGTCCGATTCTCGAAATATACTATCAAAAGCCGGAATATTATCCTCGGTATTTATATCGCCCAATATTCGTATCTGCCGATAAAATACATAAACAATTTTAAATTATAATTATAATGCACCAATTACAAAATGCATTGAAGGTACCTGTCGATCACTGTATATATTACAAACATCATGTGGCCTATGCGAATCACACACAAAGAAAACGATATCCTCCTCCGGTTCAAGAAGTTCAACAATATCAACGCATCCACCACAATTTATCAACATTACATATTTAATTTCTTCTTTATTCTCGTTAAATGCGCGTTTCATTCCCGATATTCCCATAATTGGGACCACCGAGTAAACCATGTTATCATAACGAAACAGTGACGAGAGTATCGAACTTGCACAAATCCCATCAATATCATAATTAACAATAACTAAAATACGTTTACCAATTATTAAACTGTAAAAATCATTTTTCAAATCACTTATAAACATTTTATTTAAACATTTATGTACATAACTAAATTAATTATTTATATTTTGATTGTAACTTGACCGATACGATAACATAAAAAAAACAACATACAAAAACAGTGAGGTTATGATCGATTGTTTTGACAAGGCGCGAATATTTGGTTCAGGGATTCATCACTAAGCGAATTCGAATTCTTCGAAACTAACTTCGAATTTTTCAAAATTTTAAATGATGGACCGGGCGCCGTTATTTTAGCACTGCCCAAACATTCAGAACCACGATAAAATGCAGCATACTGGCCCGGCGTTATTGCTCGTAAACTATTTTTCAATTTAATAAATAAATGCCCATTTGGTAATCGAAATACGTTACACTTGACTAACGGCTTTGTGTGTTGAAACCGAAATTCACATGCGATAAGGTTTTCACTATCATGGCCAAATGGTGTGTCATCAATCCAATACGGAGTATCCGTATAAACAATGTCTGTATACAAGCTGGGATGTTCGGTACCGGGGCATACGTATATAGTGTTATTACTAAGATCTTTACGTAATATAAAATATGGTTGTAGACAGCCAGAAATTCGACATCGTTGGCCTACAGTCCAATTGTGTAGACCATCATGATTTCCGATAACTTTTCCTGTATCCACACAAACAAAATAGCCAGGAGTTTTGTCGATATATTCCGATATGAAATTCTTAAATTCCCGATCACCAATGAAGCATATTCCAATGCTTTCTTTTTTTTTAGCCACCTTGATTAAATCATTTTGTTCTGCTATTCGTTTAACATCTTGTTTATTTAGATCGCCCAGTGGGAACATTGTACGTTTCAGTGCGGTTTGAGGTATTTGCGATAAGAAAAAAGTTTGGTCCTTGAATTGATCGGACGCCTTAAGGAGTTTAGCATCTATAATTAAGAATAACACTGTATTTAGCTGAAGTCAAGGTTTAAAGTTTTGTATAACTTACTGGTATTATCACTAAAATTCTCTAAATACTGGCCAAACGAATGTTTGGCATAATGTCCTGTTGCAATCGCGTCTGCCTGTAGTTTCGTGCGCGCAAAATGATAAAAATAATTAAATTTTATATAGCGATTGCATAAAATATCTGGATTAGGTGTCAGTCCATTTTGGTAATCTTTTAAGAAGTTGCCAAACACATCGTTCCAATATTCCTTAACGAAATTCACTTGAATTACTTTAATTCCTAGCTTTCGTCCGATCCACTGTGCATCCGACCAATCTTTTTCCCCCGAACATTTCCCCAGCTCGTCAAATTCATCCCAATTTTTCATAAACACACCCGTTACATTATAGCCTCGGTTACGTAATAGAAGAGCTGTAATAGCGCTATCAACTCCACCCGATACACCAACAATTATTTTTTGGAATAACATTTTTAGAAAACATTTTTTTATTTTGAGGTTATGTCATTGTCAAAACAACATTTTTGACATATCAGAAAAGTTCCATTCACACGATCAATATAAGTTTGACATTCGTTTATTTCATTTTACTGCTTAATTAAATACAATCATACAAAAAATAAATACATAAATTAAATAATTTCAATTTAAATGATTAGAACTATTCAGTCTTATTAATAATAAATGACTTTCGCATTTGACACGAACCAATGTGACGTATAATTAATTTACGATCGTTGAATACATGTTTACAAAAGTTGCATGCAAATTCATTTGAATTTATTGTGTGTATTGCATGAATCTTTTGATGTTTGGCATAATTGCTTTGGTCTGAAAATGTTTTACCACATATATCACAACAAAATGGTTTGTAGCCAATATGATGAAATTCGTGAGTACGCAACTCATCTTTGCGACTAAATTTTTTATTACATATGGCACACGTAAATCCGACAAAATTCGGATCATTTCGAAGTTTATGTCGCAACATATGTCGATTTTTATCGTACGACTGAGCAAACGTTTGGCCACACACTTCACAACCATAGGGCCGAGGAATTGGTTGAATCGTTTCCAAATGCCTTGCGTAATGTTTATGTAACGTTCCCTTCGTTATAAATGCATATTCGCATTTGGGATATGTACATTTGAAAGGTTTTTCACCGGTATGTGTTCGGATGTGACGCGTTAAATCGCCGGAGTTGCTAAATGTACGGCCACAGTATCGGCATGATTTGGTTTTTAGTTTGTTGTCCGTTTTGAATCCGATGTCAACACTGCTAACTATATATACCGGACCGACATATAGCGTTTCAATTTTACCGTCAATTCGTATAGTAATCTCATGCAAATGTGTGGAACCACTTATAGCATTGTGCTCCATAATAATTAATTTTGAATTTATATAGAATTATTAATTTTATCAAAACATTTCTAAAAATTTGTTAGCGTCTCTTTACTTTGTGCGCAGCGCGGCTTGACGTTTCATTTCGTACACTGTGAATAGCAGTATAAATATGTAAACAATAACGATGAGTACGTCTTGTGATCGATATTTTGTTTTTTGATCTTGACAATTAGTAATAAAAAAAATTATTTGTTTAATAAAAAATATATTTTGTTTTGTATGAAATAATGAAACTATATCGAACAAACTTGACGGTGTTTTCTGCACACCAATTTGTACATTGATATAATAGTAGGGATTTAGGCGTTTTTTGTAAATATATTCACCACCCACAAATCACACCGCATATGTCTAAAACGTTTTATATGTATACATAATACAGGATTTTTAAGAAATTTTAATATAAAATAATATCTGATCGTTTTAAGTAATACTGCTGCTGCCTTTTATGTCTGTGCTGTAGCCTCTTTTTCGGCTAAAAAATGATCACGCAAATGTTCTCGCAACTCGACAGCAAATCGGAATGTTGCATCACATTTCGTGCACAAATACGTATTTTCTCCTATATGCAATTTGATATGGGTTTTCAGATCGGCTTTACGGCGATACCGGCTGCCACAAAATTCGCACGGAAATGGTTTTTCACCCGTATGTAGCCGCCGATGTACACGTAAATCACCCGATGAATAAAATCGTTTTGGGCATAAATCGCATGGATGGTTACGAATACCAGAATGGAACTTTTCGTGTTGTCGCAAATATGTCGATCGTGCAAATTGTGTGCCACATATTCGGCACACGTATGGTTTGACACCGGTGTGAATTCGTTCGTGAATCTTTAAGTAGTCTGAAAGAGATTCGGGGTTAAATTAATAGTTTGGTAAACTTCTATGCATTTACTTACATTCTGTTGTAAATCGACCCGGACACGTAGTGCAACCAAACGGTTTATCTTGCGGATCTATATTTTTGTAGCTATACTTTGATATTGCCGCGCTCGTTCCAGTTGATTTTTGCGGCTTTTGTATTGTTATCCGTTTCGTAATATCCTTAGAAACTTTTGGGCGCATATGTCGTCGCATGTGTTTAAGCAAATCTTCCCGTTTCGAGAATCTTAAAGGACATCGCTGACATTGATGTGGCCGCCGAACAGCAGGCGAATGTTGTGTCGAAGTTTCAAGTTTACTTTCTTCTTGATTGTTTTCTATAAGTACATCATCATCATGACTTCCGTCTGGTTTTACGATTGCTATAGTTACATTGTGCTGTTCCAGATTCATTGTGTCGTCCTTTTGCATAACATCACTACTCTCAATATCTGTATCATCTAAATCCTTAAAATCATTTGAATTATTCTCTTGCATTTGTAACAGATCATTACTTTTCAGGCACAGTTCTCTCAATTTATACACATCTACCAAGCTATCTTCACACATCCCACATAATCGACTTGGCAAAATATCATCAGGGTCCACATCAATTTGAGCGATTAACTTAATCACATCGGCATACTTAACATCATCAATTAATATGTCGAATAAGCCTTTTTCTTTGTCGAGTGTCTCTTGTAGGCAAATACGGCACAAAGTTTCATAATTTAAATATTTTTCCATTCTAATTTTTATAATTTCGTTTATTTGATTTCGTTCTCTACGGTAAATTGTGCAATGCAAACAATTTGGGTTGTCAACTTGTCAATAGTAAAATGTAAATATTTACCCTTAAAGCCATAAATTTTGTTTATTATATGCCCTCCCGGCGCAAAAATGTATACATCAAAAGTGTACAGTATACGAACGGTTTACGTACAGATTTTTTTATAACACACTACCACATATGCATCGTTATTTTTTATACTCTACAGAATATATTCGTACTACATATATTTTATTTCATATACGATCGCGCGATCAGCCATTTTGCATTGAATTCCATTCGAGTTGAACCATCCTAATCATGCCGAAGACTTTTATTTACACGAATACATATATAAAGGTCTTTGTAAATTAGTTTCAATTCTCTTATGACAAATGTTTCATTTATATAACATAAAGTGTACTTTTTTAGTGTAACGTTTACGAATAGTTTAGTATTGCAATGATGTTTTATGCTGGACGTAAACATAACGCCGTGCCAAAAGGGTGTGTTCACCCACTAGCAACTAATAGTCGTGTTTACTTGGGAAATGTACCACATCAATCAACAAAATATGGGATTAATTAAATCTTTGCCCAAATAAAACAGAATAGTTGCCACATTAGTTTATTTTGAATTTTTAAAGGTCATTATCCGTTATGAATATGACGACAAAGTATCTGTTACGTCCGGATCCCATATAATTACAGCAGCAAAATAATTTTGACAGATCAGTTGTTTCTGGTTTTCAAACCAAAGTAGAGTGCATAGTGAATGCTTCATCAAAAGGAATGGTCTGGCCTGTCAATGACTGTTTCAGTGTGAAAGTAGCCGAGCGATTGAAACATATTTATGTTTCTCGAGTAAAAGAAAGAAGGGAATATTGGTCACGAGACTACAAAACAATGACATGAAATGGATGGAATTTTTGACGCTAAATCCATTAAAGCCGATTTTGACAAATTCAGGCATCACCAAGGTAAATATGATTTACTCGACTATTCGGCCAGAGCCATCACAACTTACTGAAATTATAATTTAGTATTGTTGAATAAAATTATAGATATTTTAGAAGTGTACACCTTCTAAACTACCTCCAGCCGGGATTATGTGTAATATTACATGTAATTTTTATAAAAAAAAAAAATATTTTCTTCAATAGACAAATTTTGATTTAACCTCAAAGAATTCAATTAAATAGATAATTTTTATGAATGTGGAAGGGTAACTGAATGAAAGGGACGCTCCGGTAGTAAGATTGTTTCCGAGAATGGTGCTGTCAACTGTTTCTCCTGCAACTCCTCCATCTCAGCCTCAAAAACTAAATTGTCAATTTTATTTGTTAAAATTGTCCTTCGAATTATTGACAATCCTCGCAGTTTGGTTGTCAGTAGATTTCCATATAAAGAACATACATCGGCTTGAAGCTTTGGAGTATTTCTATTACTGATCGCTTGTATTGCATCAGTTACCGACTGTTGCATGTGCTGTTGAATAATGGTTTCGGTTGATTTTCTTTTTGATAGTCTTTTAGGTGTTTGGTTTAGTCTTGAGTATTCTGCTGCAAAATATATATATAAACAAATATTCATTACTAAATTTAAACAATGAAAAGTTAAAAATTAAATGTTTTTTTTTATATATAAGTTTTTTTTTCCTACCTTTAAAAGAATTTTCTGAATAATGTCTTGCTGATATTCTTGATGGTGTTTCACTGGCCGTTTCATCTTCTTGAATTGGATCATACTCCTACATAAAAACAAATTAAATGACAAGTGTTTTAAGAATCTCAATAGTACACTATAAGATTGAGGACGAATAATTCTATCTGCCACATGCCCTCATAACCGGTTCACGCCGTCCAGGCAGCACGCAAAGGATTTTTAATTAAAGAACATGCATAATTCGTATAGTCGTGAAGAACACATTTGGAATTATGGCTTTTGTGTTGAGAGTGCCGATATTGCTTGAAGCAACCAACTTTTTCGCCGAAGCAAATCGTCCTTAAAATTATATTCACCACCGAAATTAATAGACTAGGAAACATTTTCGCCCAGATTATGACGACTAGAATGTATAAGTTTAACGTCTTTTATTAAATTACAAAAACTTGCTAAGAACTCGTCTACCAAAGATCAAAACATTGGACAAGTATTTCCTAATTATTTGGAAACAAATGGATTTTAAAAAAATATATTGATGCTTCTTACCTCAATATCAACTGTTGGTTTCGAAGTCTCAGTTTTTCCTAAAAATGAATCCATAATTTCGTATGCATACCATGATGGCGTAAAGATATCGTCGCTACCGCATCTGGATGAAGCTATAGAGTCGGCCACTTTTTTTTTTTGAGTTCGATAAGTACTCATAAGACACTCTTTCTTTTTTTTAAGAACTGGAATTGTAAATTCAACGTTTAGCTCCCTTTGAACACACAACCAAGCCTCATTGACGGCATTCCTATTTTTATGTTTTGGATTAGTTGAATCCCATATCTCCGGATATAGTTTATAAATATTTAAAAATTCAAATACAAGGTCACTATTCCATTCTACATTTGCCATTTTAATATCAACAAAATATCACCAAAATATCACTTAAAATTCTAAACTCGTTAAAACAATAGCGCACACGAATACACGATATTACATTTGTGATATTTACAAACGTTCGGGATGTGTATTGTTTAAGTTTATCAAATCGACTGTGCAGTTTTTATATGACAAACATTTGTTCCAGTCACCAACGTTCGCCATATTGGCGATATACATCAAAGGAAAACATGAGTTGTTTGTTGATAAACTTGTATACATTCGTATTTCGTAATGAATTGAAAATAAGTATATTTACAAATGTTAGTGGATTTCTTTTAAATATTTTTTAATGCAAACAATATGTTTAAAGAATATATTTATTTACTTTTATAACCACAAATATTTAGATATAAATTAAGCAGATTAGATATTAATTAAACCCATAAAACTAATATATATTTCATCCATTATAGTGACATTTGTAGAGAATATATTCACTTATCACATTCCACATCATGCAGCATTTGCTATGTGTATAATATGTTGTAAATACATAGACACGCTTAAGTATGGTTTACATCATGACGATGCGAAAAGAGTAGCCAAACTAAAAAGAGAAATGAAATAAAAAATCACATAAGAGTAAACAAGCAACAAATCCAGTTTTGTTGCTCGTCCTAAGATAAATTTCTCATACAAAATTGACATAAAATTTAGCTAAGCTAAAAGTAAAATGCAAAATTTATCTTTTAATTTAGTTGATCGGTACGCAGCTTTACGTTGCAATATACAAAAGAAGTAGTTGCGCGGATTGTATTGTAGATGGTACTACTAGCAAGTCTCCACTAAATTTAGCGGCTGTTTCTGCATGGTACATTAAAGTACTTTTCATACTGTGCGCCTCGCATTAAATTTACTACTTTCCACAAATATGAAGCTTTGACTCTTTTATACCGAGAGCGTCGACTTAATACGTCATAGTATAAAAACTTTATTGTAAGAAACAATGTGATATTTAGGTTATGTCGATAAATAACTTCTTTAAAATTTATTTTAATATTTCGTTTTGGTTTGTTTTATTCGCATCGCGACGCATTTTTTGCATTACGTACATGTACCGACCTTTAAAGCTTGATTCATAACATCGGAAATAATTTTTGGACGGTCGAGCTCAAACCAATCAATACACACCATTTGATAAAGACTCCGCCTTTTATTTCCATACTCGAGTAGAAAAAATTCAACTTCTTACAAAATACGGGAGGGAAATTTTTTTTCGATGTTATCGCGTGTGTAACATACTGCAATCGCTTTACAGATAACTGTTAGTATTTGTTTAATTTTTGATAATTATCAGATATTAAAAATAATTTTTTTTATAATAAAATAAAATTTAAGATTTTTAATCTCCTAAAGGGGTTCATTCCGCACGCCTAGGCTTTGAGCTTCAAAAATATTTTTTTTAATTAAACTTTTGAGCTACTTAAATTAGTTTTATATGATTGAAAATCTTAAATTGTATAGAAATAATTCAAAATAATTATAAAATACATTATTTTTAATCAAACATAAAAAATGCTGCAATGAAGTTATCTGTAAGCGGACGCAATGTGTTCCACATGCGACCTTATAAATTTAAAGTCGTAAAAGTGAAGTAATTTATCGACATAACCTAAAAATCACATTATATATGACATTTTAGTTTTTAAACTACGATGTATTTGAAATAAAACAAAACATACAAAAACTACCGAAATATTTGACAATTACGACACATGAAGCCAACGCTCGGTATGAATGAGACAAAGCTTTATATTTGTGGAAAGTAAAAAATTTAATATGCCTCCGCTCGGTATGAAAAGTAGGATTTATTTTGACAGTTGATAATATAGGCCTATACCGCGAAACCGTACATAAATAGGTAAAACCAGATTTAATAATATTCTTTTCATCAAATAATATTATCCTCGTCATTTAAATCCATTTTAAATTTAATTTTTCTTCTCCGGTTCAATAATTCTCGTTCACAATTCAAAATATCGCAAATGTCAAAATGGCCAAATATGAACTAAATTTAAAAAAATAAAATATATCTACACAAATTGTTTACCTTGATGATTTATCTGTAGCTAATTGGAAACTTGTGGAAACCACTTTAAAATGTATCTGCTCGAGCTGCATATCTACTTAGCTTAACATGGTATACTAGATAATTTGGCGCCTCTATCAGAAAACAAGATCTATACTTGAGGTTTACTACACCGGCGGCGGTATTTAAATACTAGGAAATATTAAGAAGTAACCCGTACTTCCTAAAGCTGGATATGCGTGATGGTGTGATAATTAGAATATATATGTCTTACCTCTTACATCGGACGACAATTTATTATTTAACTTTTTGATAGAGTGTGACCTATTAAAAGGCAATTTTAAATGTGAGGATTGTGAGTCTGAGAAACGAAACGTGCGCTGCCTAAAACAATGAAGAAACCATCTCAGATTGTATACTGACGCGTAAGGAACCGATTTCAATGGGGGATTTATTGTTGTTTCTGTCACACAAAACAAAATTTTAATAAATCGCATGTCTAAAAGTTTTTGTTACCGCCAATGTCAAGCTTGGTCCGAAGCCTACCTACTTTCGCGAGTTCCCGCTTAATAAAGTTATTCCAACGTTCACACGTGAAACGAGAATTGGCGTAATACGACCTGCAGTAATTTTCCCATCTTTAAACATTAAACTTTGATTAAACATTTCAATATTTATTTATGCTTTTATTATATAAAAATATAAATTTGTTCAAAACAATTTATTTCAAAACTGCCCGGCATTTATGACGTGATAAATTACGGTGTTGTTTGTATCCACGTTTACACAATTGGCACACATTATTTTTGTAATCCATACGAACGAACAAATGCTGCTGCATATGTTCACTGAATTCTTCTATGGTTGTAAATTCTATACCGCATTTCCGGCATGAGTATTTTTTGTCGGGCTCCAGTAAGTTAATCATGGCTAAATGTTTTTTGTTCGCCGTGTTATGAATTAACAACCCTTTATTAGACAAAAAATCTATATTACACAATTCACATTTAAAAGCAATGGCATTTCCATGTACAGTCCTTTTGTGTAGACGTAATGCATTAAAGGTCTTGTATTTTTCATTGCATATATCACAAATATATAATAATTCATTTTTCTTATTAATCTTATCATGTGACATTTTATGAGCGATGGTTTCATTAATGGTCGAGAATTGTTGATTGCATTTTTCACAAGTAAGTGATGTTGACACCGGTTGATCAGTTAATTCATTTCCATCCATAGTTTTATGTTGCCTGCGTCTATGTTTAAGATATCCGTTACGACTTGAATAATTTCGATGGCATATGTCACAAAAATGTTGCTCCACCGCTAGTGATTCTTTATTTGTATTTCCTTCTATATGCAATTCGTTGAGCTCTTTATGTTTATTTAATTTATGCCGCTGATATCCATTAAGGGTGAATAATTCTTGCGAACAAACTTCACATCGATATGTTTGTTTTTCTGGTTGATCTTCATCCACATACTCATTAATATCGTGTAATAGTACGTCGGGTGTTTCATATTGCAATGAGCTAAAAAGTAAACTAGGATTTATATCATCTTGCTTTGCATTTTCATCACCAGCATTATCATCATCGGAATCTACAACCATTGTTTCGATATATGACTCATCATTAGGTGCTGGATATTCATCGAGACCAAATCCATTTTCATTTAAATAGACACCGTAAATCGTTGATTTAATCCATCGATCTGACGTAAAGCATAATTGACGCAAATTAAAAATTTTAATTAAATTATCTTTACACATTTGACATAATTTGAGCGGCAATCTTGGATTTTTATCGAGAGGCGTCGGATGCAAAATCATTGAAATTATATCACCATACCGAATGCTTTTATTTAAAGTATCGAATATCGATACTTTCATATGTTCGTCTTTTTTTAAACAAATTCGACATGTGTTTTTATATCCTATATATAAATCCATTATACATATAATTTAGAATAAATTAAAACGTTGCAAACTTTAAATAAAAACAAAATATTCCTGCTTTTATCTTACTTTCGTAAGAATAACAAACACAACGTTGACAGTTTATAATTTGCCATAAAGACTGTTGCTATAAAATTATGGTGAATATAGAAGTTGAGTTGACGGCGTATACATAGCAAGCCGAAAAAATGTTATATGTATATTATGTGCAAGAAAATGTACAAGCCTGATAACTGTGATAATAATACGGATCTACAACATCCAGCCGAATCCATAAACCATGTAAAGAAACTTCCGCGAACTACAGCAAGTGCCAGATGAGATAAAAAATCATTAATAATGCTAACCCTGGTAAACCAGACCCAGCATGGTACTCGGCCATTCCCTAAATTTTTAAACAGCTTACTTAAACCACCTTACACAAGAAAACTATTCGAAACTAATTTCCCATTTTTTGTAGCTAGTGGAGCAACAATTCCTCAAACTCTTTACGCCGGCTTAGTGAAACTGAAACCAATCTAACTCAGCGATATAAATTTCTGCATCTGGAGGCACTGCTATCCTTATCCAGTATGATATATTTCACTTTCTGACAAAAACATTTGTTTCAGCTGAAACTGAAGCAACTCTTAGAAATGTGGGAATCCCGAGCAAATACATTACGATTTGTTCGATTTATGTGCGAGAAATCAATAAGGTCGTGATAGATCATCTCTTATATTCCTAAACTCCAACAATATAATTATTGTAGCAGGAATTTAAATTCGTTCCAATCGATTTTTTATTTGTGATATTCACGATCCAATTCAAGACTCAAGCTATTCCTGCAAAGGTGCTTCATAACTACTCCCTAATTGTCTGGATAAAATTTAAAGTGCTTATCCAACGATATATACAAGACGTTTCTCCAATTTCTATCTTTATTGAAATTGAAGAAAATACCATCATGTTTCCGAAAATAATCCAACACGAAACTACTCACTCAGATCAAAGGTAACCTCTTAATATTCCTACTAAGCTCTATTCATTGATTAAGAAAAAATTGGTTCTCAATACAAAAAGGTTTTGATCAATTAGTCACTAACTGAGTGGACAACTTTTTTCAATTCTCATAACTCTTCTCATAATGCAACCATTGAGATTATAGTCGAAACTGTAGAAGCTGGCACATAACTCATCGAGATTCTTGGCGGAATCTTAAAGATAGAATCTATTCAGACTTTTAGAACTCCACTAGTAGTAAAGTACTCTCTATACCTAAATAATGGCCTTCCAATTATGATAGAGCATTCTAGCCCAATTCTGACAACGGTTATAGTCTAAAAGTCAATCCAATGCGGTGTATTATACTAATTGAGTCATACCTTACAAATAGGAAATTGTAGGTCTATTTGAAGAAACACAGTTCCAATATCAAAGTTCCATCCTAGGCCAACCCAAAAACATGATAATAATGTACGCGCTAATATATTGAGAAGCCTCGCGATTTAATTTTTTATGCAAACTAAAACGATGACACACAACTTCTATGCAACACCTATCCAACTTTTCATTCAAATCATCATACAACCAAGCCGATGCTAATTTTGAATCGTCTAAAATAAAGCTCGCACACCAAAATAAAAATAAAAACACAAAAAGCTCTCGCGCGATTCTCTATTATTTTAATGTCAAATATGGCTGAAATTCGACGTCAAAATCTAAAAAAAAAATAAAAAATAAAAAAATCGCAAACGAGCGAATTTTAATTTGTTTATATCTATAAAATAAAACAGATCAAATATTAAGATCTAGTATTTAACGCGAGTATAAAAAAAAAAAAAAAAAAAAAAAAAAAAAAAAAAAAAAAAAAAAAAAAAAAAAAAAATGGCCGAAATCGAAACACAACTGAATATTGAAAATTCGTCAACAAATCCGTACTTCGATTCATGTCGAATTTGTTTGACCATCAACATTGAGCCCCAATCTTCTGTATTTACCAATTTAACGGAAGATATTAAGTATTGTGATTTAATTACATTATTGGCACCCGTCAATATATATCCTAATGACGGGCTAACGGAAAAATTATGCAAAGAATGCACCGATAATTTGATTGGGGTTTACGATTTGCGGGCGCTATGCTTGAAAACCGACAGAGCATTGCGTGCTGCAGTTCTCGAAGAAGCAGAAACCATTGATGTTAAACCAGATATTATAGACGACAGTTGTTTAATGATTAAAAAAGAAAGTCTTGAAGAGGGTGAAATAGAACCGGGCGAAATTCGGCACGGTACAATACCGTGCACAGAACCAAACATTGATGAAATTGGAGATGCAATGAAATTAGGTGACAGTCAAACACCGAAAGAGCACGATGAAAGGTCTATACAACATATGATTGATAATTCAATGAGTTTGCATGATGATAACGATTCAATTGGTGATGATTTTTATGGCGAAGAAGATGAGGACGACGATTTTGACGATGAAGAGGAAGATGATGAAGATTATGAACCGGACAATAATATGATTAAAAAGGAGCCATCTGATGTAAATATCAAACAAGGTGATAGTACCGAACCGAATATCAATATCTTTACTAATATTCCTGAAGCACCGGGAGACTACAATAGTATAGGCGTGACGGGTAAACGTAAAAAACAGCATATATGCCAACTATGTAACAAAGCATTTGACAAGGCATATCGATTGAGACGCCACTCCAATATCCACGATGCCCGTGGTAAACAGTTCGAATGCATTAAATGCCATATATTTTTTGCGACCGAAAGTAGCCTTATACGTCACGAGACAATCCATTCAGTGCACCTGGCTGCATCTTCAACATTACTAAATTCGGACATTAAAAAAGTGTTCAAATGCATGGAATGTGATAAAGTGTTCCAAAAACAAGAATCGTTATCGTCTCATATGAAGACGCATAAGAACGATGTCCTAAACAAATTGTATAAATGTGAGTTCTGTCCAAAAATCTTTAACAAACTAAATTTACTGACACGACACTGTAAATCTCACGATGAGATGAAAGTGCATCAGTGCAATATTTGTTATAAAACGTTCGCACTTGGTGGTCAGTTGCTGGATCACATAAACAAACATCGTGGAATTAAACCGTATGTGTGCCATGTATGCCAGAAGGGATTCCAACAGTCATGCACTCTGAAAGATCATTTACGAATTCATAGTGGGGAACAGCCGTATTTATGTTCGCAGTGTGGCAAAGCATTCAACAATAGCAGTAATTTAAGGCAGCATTTAATCCGGCATACCGGAATTAAACCGTACGCATGCAATCAATGTCCTAGTCGATTTAGTTGTCGAGCCGGACTTAGATCACATTTACAAATTCATACGGGTATTAAACCTTATATTTGTGATGAGTGTGGTTCGTCGTTTACAAAACCATATTCGCTGGCAAAGCATAAACGGATTCATACAGGTGAGAAACCGTATGCGTGCGATACATGTCCAATGAGGTTAGTACACGTCTTAAGGTTTCATATAATATATATTTTGAATCACTTAATACCAAATTTTAGATTTAATTCGTCGGACCATCTAAAACGACACATACGAACACATACAGGTGAGAAACCCTATAAATGTAAATATTGTGAACGGGCGTTTGCACAAAGTAACGATTTGGTGAAACATACACGATCCCATGTTGGAGACAACACATATCAATGTAATAAATGTGATGCTGCATTTCGGTTGCAGGGCGAGCTTCGAGATCATATACGAATACATTTTCTGGCGGAAAAAGAAACCAAAATTAATCAGGGTATGATTAACCCAGAGGGGGAGGACTTGAAAATACCAAAAAAAATTGGTAATCTACAAATTTAGGAGCTTAGAAAATTCGTTTTATAATAATACACACATCCTTTTTCTATTAGTATTTAAGGTTACCAAATTTATTTTCTAAAGTATTAATTTAATAAAATTATGGGATTTATAAATTCAATTATTTTAAGTAAATAAAAAAACGAAACTATTTTACATATACAACATTTGATCAGTTTTACAATACTAGTTGATGCGTGTCTTGCTACCTTCATAATTTATCTCTGCATTATCGATCGTTTTTTAGGTAATTATTTTTGCAGAAATGTCAAATGTATGACAGAATCGTTGTTGTGAGTTTGCGAATGAGTGAACGCCTAGATAGTGGTGGCCAATAAAAATAATTAAAAATGCCTCTATACGATAGTGTAATGCAGGAAAAACCAGCTGTTGTGTTTGATATAGGAAACGCGTATACCAAGTATGTATCTAAATTAGTATAAGGGTAATTTGTATAGTAATGGTTAGGGAGGTTAAGCCATTATCACAATCTCAGATGGTCGTTATTTCATTTTAAATTAGTGTCTTAAGCTTAAAAAACATAATCGTAATTATTTCGGCAACAAATTATTCCAATGCCTCGTAAAATAGTTTTTAATAAGCATGATGCAAGAGAATTGCTTGGAACTCGTAGGCATCTTGATGTTGCACTTTTTGATCCCAGCTGAAAAAGGCAATTTTAGATTCTAAAGCAGTCGATAACCGTATGTGTAAGTTATGTATACGCAAACTTCTAGCCAACTTGCCAATCATTAGGGTTCACGAGCCCGTTGATGTTAGCTAACCCAAAGGTAAAGGCTCGTTTTACTACTAATTAGATGATTTGAAGAATAACCGGAACCATGCCGGAGCTCGACCTTTTTGCCATATTCTTATGAAAGGAGATAGTTCAAAATGAGAAAACTATCACGGTAACTCTTCTTTGCATAGCATACAAAGTGCTGTCTTACATAATATTTGAGAGAATCACTTCTCTGGTGGAGCAAATTGTACGTGTCTACCAGAAAAGATTTCGTAAAATCGGTTAGTCGCTAAGCTGGTTTTTTTGCTAAGGAAGATTCTTTCTAAATATTATAACGAAACGTCCCGTAATGCACATAAGGCGTTTATAGATTTCCGGCAAGCCTATGACTCAATACCTAATGAGAGTTAAATCATTGCTTTCCGATGGCTAAAATGACAATAATGTAGGCACATTACTGTGCCATTTAAGAACAAGCTATTTGAAATTTTTGCGATTAGCTCTGGTGTACGGTATGGTATACCCTATCTCCGATACTCTTTAATTTCATGTTAGAATTTATTATTTTTATACAAATTTTTACTAACAAATTTTTCAAATTTTAGACTTGGATTTGCAGCCGAGGCTTACCCACGTTTCATCATTCCAACATCAGTGACCGATGTTACGACCAAAGTTGTTAAAAATCTTTTCGATTTTGAAGATCCTCAAGAGTTTTATGACCAGGTGGTTGAATTTATAAAAATGTTATTCTTTAAATATGTCCTGGTCAGTCCTAAGGATCGCAAAATTGTGATTGTTGAAAGTGTATTGTGTCCAAATTTGGTGAAGGAAACATTGGCCAAAGCACTTTTTCGACATTTCGAAGTGTCCAGTATATATTTTGTACCTACGCATTTGGTTGTTTTATCCACGTTAGCCGTCGATACTGGGCTCGTTATTGATTTGGGCTACAAAGAAGCCGTTGTTGTTCCAGTATATAGTGGGGTTCAAGTACTGCATGCATGGGATGCACAAGGTACGGGTGGCGAAGCAGTACACACAGAAATTAGATCACGTTTGGTTGCGAATGGTGTAAAAGAAAAAATGCTAACCGAAGAAGTTATTGAAGATATTAAAGTACGAACATGTTTTGTGACCACATATCAACGTGCGCTACAATTTCGTAAAGGTGAATCGCCAACACCATGTCCCGATGTGGATTATCCATTACGCGGCGATGAAGTGATAACTATTCCGGGAGTATTACGAGAAACTGCATTTGAAGTTATATTTCCAGATGATAATGATCACACTGGTCTACCATACATGATCCTTGATTGTATACTTAAATGTCCGATTGATATGCGCAAACAATTGATGGAAAATATATTTTTAATCGGTGGAACTACAATGATTCTTGGATTAATGGCTCGTTTAAAATCTGAATTGTTAGCCCTTCTCGAGTCCGATTACTATCAAGACAGATTATTTTTAAAATCGTTAAAATTTCATACAGCACCAGCTAAGTCTAATTTTACGGCGTGGTTAGGCGGTTCTTTCTATGGTGGCACCGATTTAATATTAACTCGATCGCTTACACGTGAAGCTTACGCTAGAGATGCACGAGTTCCGGATTGGAATCACTTAGAATTTGAAGGTCGGCTACCGGGCCAATAGAAAACATAATAAAAAAATCCTCATTTTTAATTTACATATTTTGTTGTTATTTTTATTTTATTTATTAATAATTTTTATTTAATTTTACACATTTTTTTAAAAATAATAAAATTGGAAATTCGACTCACGAATGAATAATAATTAATAAATAATACTGCGTCCAATTTTAAAATATTGGAAAATTTACAAAAATATTTCATTCCAGCCAAAACTATAATTATACATAAATAATAAATTTTTGAGGTTAAAGCCGTTGGAGTGAATAATTAACAATAAAAACAAATTAGCTGCATTTTTTAATTTTTTAATAAATTTAAAGAAGTTTTTTTATACAGGGTGACTCTTAATTAAGTTTAAAATTTTACAAGGATCGAGGATATTTATCTAAAAACCAAACGGTATTCATATCTGTAACCATTATAGATATAATCGCAATTTATTGTATAAATCCTAAATAGTATCAACGTCCTTATATGTGTAATGAGTCCGTTTACTGCAAATGTGTAATAGAAATATGTACGCCTATGTACACGACGAAAAGCGAAGCTAGCTAAAACTGATTTACAAACTATATTCACCAGTTTTTGAAAGGATTAATTGAACGAGGTGATTACCTTCCTCAAGTTCTTAATGTGGACAATACCGAGCTTCACTGGAAACGAAAGCCCAAAAGGCCTTTGTTTTTAAATAATGAAAAGACTGCATTCCAATATAAAGTATCAAAAGAAACCGATTTTAATATACATATATTTACAATGGCGAATAATAAAACAAATGTCCAGAGATTGCGAATAAAAAAACAGCAATGTCCTACAGATCTTTCGGTCATATTATCGAAAATAACATTCGACATCAATTTTGTGACTATAAGCTTTGTGGAATTAGATACGAGCCTAGTTTTTGGTTCTGGACATACACAAAATGAAACCTAAGCAAAAGAAGATTAGATTGCAAACAATAACCTATTCTAAAATCTAGTTCTAATGATGCTCCTTAACACTAAGGAGTCGTCCGAATTTCGTGATAGTTTATGATGGTAGTAAAATTTTTTTCTCTTCCTTATTTTTAATAAGTTCGTTTGCTGTCCGAATTCTGAAAACATTTTGACGTTGTTATTTTGACATTTTAACATAAACAATTGTATGTGCAAGTGCATAAATTTTCGATTAACTGTCAATTTTATTCAGTTTTTTTGATATGAAAATATGATGTCATTTGTGCTAATTTTAGGCATTTTCAACCTCGCTCGTCCATTGTTTATAGATATTTCATTCACTCAGTATGCTACACATTGAAAATACAATTTTTTATAGGATATTTCAAATTTCATTCATTTTACTGGCCACCAATGCAGCAACTATAATGCATATTGATATTTGACATGTTAAAATATGATTAGGCGCTGCTATGCTTACTCACATAATACTGAATTTTACAGTTTAATACTACGATAATAACACATTATAATAACGTCGCCCAATCATAATGCAATATTGGCCGTAAACTACGACGGGGCAGAGCAATAATTTGCATTCAATACACGTTTGATATGAAAAAACTACAGATCTGTCAAAATTATTACATGCAGCTGCTGTAGTAATTTGTTGGTTGTATATAGTACAACGTCATAACTACTACAGCTGGAATAATTACAACGGAATTCGGACGACCCCTAAGAAATAATTGTAATCATTTTATAAGTAAAGCGCAATTAACTCTCGAACGATTATATCTATACAACATTTTGTTCAGATTAGTGTCCTTCATCACCTTTTAAAAATTTTAAACTTACTTAGCAGTCACCCTGTATAAAAAAAAGAGATTCATTAATATCATTTCGTTACGTATTTACAATTACATATTAATTTAATTAATTAAAAATATATTGGTTAAAAATAAAAAGCTATGATTTTGAAACATAGCTACCTACATAATTTACATACAACATAATTATGTACTTATTAATATAATATGTATAATTAATAATAATTTTTAATTATTATTCGTAGTGTTGTGTATAATTAATTAATAATGTAAAATGTTTAAAGGGGATATTTATTTATATAAAAAATTTACAAATTTATATTTTTAATTATGTTTATGTTATTTGATAAAATATATTCCCTGGAATGCCTTTGGTGACTAATTTATTTAATTAATTGATAAAACATTGAAATTTAATTATTATTTTATTTAATTTAAGTTTTATGTTTGTAGCAAATCAAAGAGGTAAGAGTTCGACATGAGTCTAAATAAACTTACGGTGCTGAATTATTTACCTATCACATAGTCTCAATAGTGGGACGATTCTGGTTTTCCTTGAAACAGTAGAAAAAGGCAAAAATACGTTTACTGCGTTTTGATTTTTTTTTTAAATTTTGGCAGCAGCTTCAAATGATAAGAAACAATTGGTCCGATTTCCTAAATTTTACACCGTTGTCTATAATTTTTTTTTGTTTATTATAAATGAACTTTTTTTAAATGCATTATCCATTTTTGTACTATTATTTAACCTAATATCCCGGCGTAGGAAAAATCGCTAATATTTTGTATGGAAATGATTCTTAAATATGCAGCGAGCACAAAGACATAATATTCTTCGCGAATCGATTTTTGTGGGTCCTAAACCAAGCACCAAACTGTTAAATAATGTAGATATAATTTGCGTTTTATTCGATACATTGATGAAAAGTTTAATTTGTCGACACACCAATAGAAAGGTTAAAAAAATTAAACATCAAAAATGGAACCAATTAAATTCTATTGGAAGATCTATTGGCTTATATAGGACTGGTAATTTAAAACTTATAGATCAACTGTGCGACGCGTTTACAATATAATGAGACTTCTTCGGGTTGATTTTGATGCGACTGGAGCGGCCGAAATGGAAACTGTCAAGGCGGCACTCCACATTGAAATATGAGAAATGGCAACACGAAATTTGTGTTTTATATGTGAAATGGCAGCACGAAATCTAATTTTTAACCAAACATCAAAATATATAACATTTGGAGGACAACTGTTTCCATTAAGAAATTGTACCAAGTTTACACAAATTATCCAGTCGAATCAAGCAAAATGGCGCCAAAGATTTTATTTGAATCGCGGAACATAGTTTTCCGCACACGTGCTTTAGTAGTAATTTAATTAACCGAGAACGTCACGTGATTATATGTTGATTTGAATGGTTGGTTTGCGGATAGTAATTATTCGCCGCATACATGCGAGCGCCATAAGAGCTCTCTCTTATAGGTGTACCACCTTTATGTTTCGACAGTCAGAACTTTATTTATTATTACATTATTATTACTCCAGATCAATTTAAAGTTGTTCAGAAGACAAGCTTACGATTTTACAAAATTTAGAAGTGGGAATAAATGAAATCTTTTGATTCCTACTTACAACGATTTGTTGTCATGCCAAATGGCCGAATACGGTTAGAACACAATCGCGTGCACATGTGCGTTAATTTACACAACATGATGCATTACGTGCATAAAAATCTCAAAGCAAACCACAAATTTTCCTGATTGATCGTCTTATACTCTGGATAGAAAACTAGGTATACCTGATGCAGGTCACAAGTTATGTTTTTTTACAATCATTAGAGCGGTCACAAATCCTACCTTCCGAATATAAAGGGCTTCGAATTAAAGCAATCGACTGAAGGAAAATTGTTTATTTTAATGACTTCGTCCTCCAGTGACCTCTAATAGCTGAACGAATGTACTTATAGTCAGACGGTCTTACAGTAGTACGGATTTTACACACGAGTTGTCGTGTTTGTCACGAGAAGATCTAACAGCTTTTGTACATTTTGCTGCATGTCATAGTGTTTGTGTTCGAGCAGCCGTATATCATCTGCGTAATCCAGATCATTGAGATTACTTAATTCCCATCGAATGCCGTTTGGGATGTGCTATCTAAGAAATTCATTTATACACGTATGGGCAATTCCATTCGTTAAATTATTCAATGATGATTCGGATTGAGTTGATGTAACAGTGCAACTTCTTCCTGGTCTGAAATCAGTATCCTACCAGAAATCCCAACTTCTTGTGTTAATAGTGTTTGAATGTTTCGGCATTTATGTTGCCTGTTCCAGCAGCTTTATTGTTCTTTAGTTTCTATATGACAAGAAATAATGACGAAGTAAATCCGAAGTTTTGATGTAGGCTTCTTAAGTTTGGTTACATTGTTGTTTCATACTGGTGATTTCATCTCTATAGAGATAGATATGTTTGAGTTCAAGAAACGTGATATATTTAAATGTAAGATTTTGTTCACCTAAATGAAATTGGCACTGGGACGATAAGTACAAATATGCAATATAAGTCGTTTTGATAATGATTAAATTTTCTACCTAACAATTGTTATCGGAGATCGTTGGCACTCTATATATTTTTTCGCTTTCCCTGATAAATAAATTCAAGGTGTGTCTTTTTACCTAATTAATATTCATAATACTAAGTAGAGGTTTCTTAAAGATAAAGTTAAAAAAAAAAAAAAATAAAAAATTAACACAGGAAATTAATTTAAAAAATTAGTCATCAACATTTTTATGCTTTGTTTAAATTAAAAAAAAAAAAATTATGTTTTAAAATATAAAATATGTACTAGTACTATTTAAATTGCAACTACAGATTCCTAAGTAGTTTTCTATGTTTAATACTTTTTAAGGCACTATAATTTTGTTGTCTTTAACAATTTTCTATCTATCGGACGGGCGTTATTATTTTTATATGATCGCTAAATTTCTGAACATTTACTTAAGTTTTTTTTTAAATAAATTTAATTTATGTATAAAATGTCAAAAACACTACGACTATTATTATTATTTATAACTATTTACATAAATGCTACGATATTAAATGGCAAAATTTAAATACAAACTTCAACAATTACCAAGTCGAGCACCTCGCATCAACGGCACTAAGAGTGATGGTGGCCCCGCCTGTCGCAGAAACGGATGACTTAGTAAATCGGCAGCGGTTGAACGCTGCCCTGGATCACGCACTAACATACGATCGATGAATCCTTGAAGACGGGGTGATACTTTATGAGAATTTTTTATCGATGGTGGCGGTGTGTCTCGTATTCGACGCATCGCTTGTAGTGGCGGTTCATTAAAGAATGGTGGTTCACCATCAACCATTTCTATAACCATAATACCAAGTGACCATATATCAACTTCAGGACCATATGGTAATCGTGATATAACTTCGGGAGCCATCCAATACGGTGTCCCTACTAAAGATTTCCGCTTTGGTAGTTCTTGCGAAACTTGTGCACAAAAACCAAAATCGGATAATTTTACACGTCCATCGGCAGCCAATAATATCGAATCGGATTTGATATCGCGATGAATCACACCCTGAGAATGTAGATATGCCAAAGCTTTTAGACATTGTTTACAAACCGTTGCAATTTGTTCTTCATCCATGCGAGAATGGGTCACTATATCGGTTAATGCACCACCCTCTAAATATTCCATGACCACCCACAATTCATCACCAACCAAAAAACTACTATACGTTTCGACTATATTCGGATGATGATAGTCGCGCATGATTACAACTTCGTTAAAAAGTAACTCGCGTCGCTGTTGTTTTCGTAGATCCATTTTTTTAACAGCAACTTGTCGCCCAGTCGATTTATCTGTCGCAATACACACCGTACCCGTTGATCCTTCACCAATTTTCATAAAATTTTCTAAATTTTCACGTGGATCTCCGGGCGACACGACCATTTGGAGTGCGGCTCGAAATTGTTCATGTGTTAGCCGCTGTTCTTGTTTTGAATTACTAGGACTAGGTCCAATATTTGTACTGCCACCGATCGAACCACTATGCACGGTTGATGCATTACCACCGCTTGAACTAGATGCTCGAGAATTTGCTTTACTAATATTTTGATGCGGATGCAAATTTTGATTTTGATCGGAATGTGGAGGTCGATTACCAGTAATTAATTGACCAGATTGTATTGTTGAATTATGATGTAGTGGCATAGTTGGAGGATAACTGTGTATTTGATTATGAGGTTGGTGTGGATGAAGGGGTGGTGGAATGTGTTGTGATTGAGGTTGGGCACCAAAATGTGGAGGACGCGTTAATCCCGCACTGCTTACGGATCCAACGGGTGATGCTTGTTGCGGCCTAGAAATTAAAAAATAAACATGGAAATTATTAGGTTAAATTTTATCCTCAGAATATTGTCATTTAAACTACAAAGGAACCCGTCAAAATTTCAACTTCGATTTGGATTGTGTTGTGTTTGCGTCACTTAGCGAAAATGATCGAAGAAACAAAGGATTTAATTTTGGTCAAACCATTTCTATGATCGCTATTACACTCCTCTGCTGGGGGACTACTTAACCCGATACTGTAAGAATATAATATAACGAAGCTTTGGGAAGTCTTTGTGTCAACGTAGTGTTAGCGAATTAAAACAATAAGGACAAAGCATCTGGAAAAATAATTGAGGCGAGTAGATATGATCGCCACAAATTAATCTTGTATTTTGGCCTGATTGGCTCAATGTTTATTGCCATCTGTTACAGATTTCCACACAGAAATGAAGGTCAAAATAGAATTATAACAGTATCTTAAGCGGAATATTTGGGAGAAAATAATTGCTTTCTCCTCCTTGCCTTTATATATACATTCCCTACATTCTCCATTTGTTTTGACGAATTTATTTCGTAAGAATGTCTTGCTTCGAATATATAAATTCTCGCACAGTCCTGATTTTTCTTTTAATCTGTTCTTAGTATGCGTATCCAGGAACCAAAAAACATCTCTGCCACGTGGAGGTGCATACTTTTCTACTAACTATCACTTTTTATTTGTTTTCGGTGGAAGAGGGAATCATCAAAAACTTTACAAGAGACCATGCTTAGCTTGCAAGAGGGTCGGATTCTTAGAGGCCATTTGCCTCGAGAACTACCGTAAGTATTACTTTACGAAGCCGGCTCAGCGAAAGCTACCATAATTTTTAATTACTAGCGTTTCTGCTTAATCGTCTCGCAGTGTTGTACTTAATAGTTTTTTATATACTTATATGTAGTATAAGTCTATTCTCATGAATATATCAGATCTTTTATTACCAAAGCGCGGGCATAAAAAAACACGTGCTTTACACCTCCTGAGTTTGGCATTGTTTGCGATTAGGATTCATTTACTCTCTCAGCTTTAAATGATAGTCTAGCTTCGATTATCACTCTCAGGTATTTATAAAAGTTGGACGTAATCTGTTGTCCATCTATTTTAACCCTTTGTAATATTAGCGTTTTGGGGAAATTGATACATTTTATTTCTTAACCTTTGAAGTACTTTGGCTGCTCCACTTCCTCTATAGTTTGCAGGATGGTGCCGTTTACAGTTTATACATTTTGCAGAGTTGTCCCTCGGTTGTATTATGTTTTTCAGCACTTTTTATGCATCAAGGAACTCGATCGCAACTTTTCTGCGTGTGGTTAAAATTTTACATTTTCCATTGTGATATTAGCGTCGTGTTCAATTTTAGTGGTTCTATTTTAACCTTCATATTGAGAATAGCTTTAATGTTGAAGATATTTTAAACTTTCTCATTTTTATTAAATGTAAGCATGAAGCGTGGAAGCAGATCTTTCGCCTTAAATTCTCTATAATAGAGGACATTATAGATGTCCTATAATAGAGGACATTATAGATTATTCTAATACGTATGGAAAACACCTCTTGTCAAAACCTTGATTGCACATTCATTTGTATCTGCTACTCTTTATCTTCCTACTTTGTTCCTAAACTACTCTTTATCTTCTTCATTGAGCATTACGGTTTAGTGACTCTAATAGATTGAATATTAGCTAATTATGTTATGCCAAGTGTAGCTGGCGAGTATTTGCCTATCCGCTACCCGGAGCCGAAACCGATCATAAATAATAAAACATAAATAAAAAATAAACTTTTCCCAATTTACATGTTGATGTAAGAGAACACCGAGTATATTTACCGAGTCTAACAGCGAGTAGATAGCTGCGGTGAAGATGGGTTTTCGAGGTAGAGATGAAAAAGGTTGTTCTGGTTGTCTTGAACAATACGAAGAATAAGCTCGAAATTGAAACCGATAGAGCTATATTGTTGACACGAAACGTGTTAGCAATGGCTGGAGAAACCGATTACACCTTATTATTTTAATCATAAAAATAGAGATTTGGGCAATCAAAGCGATTAGTCACTAAAACACAAAAAAAACACTAACGATCGCTATAGGTCTGTCAGTGGTATAACGTTTTTCCGACTAAATGGAGACAAAAAAAAGTTCAAAATGTTTTAATACAGGGAAGTTATGAAAATAATTATCAATTTCTCTGAGCGACACCCTAAGTATAATAAAATATTAGAATAACGTATACATAGTTTCAATTCCCCTATCATTATTTTTCAATGTCCCCATAGATAGTACCTACCATTTTTTACACCCATCAAATGTTATATTTTTGGATTAGTCACTCGAGTCTTTATAGTTTCTAAATAAAATCGCAATGATTCATGACAAACTAAACATTAACAATAAATAGTTTTTTTTTCCAGTTATTCTACGAATCAAATTAATTGAATGCTTTACTGTGTAAAAATATATAAATAGTACCTAATTTGAAAGTCAAAGTCAACCATCTTATAGTACGTTCAACTACCGTTTAGCACTAAAACTAATTACGAAATTTTAATCAATGTTCAGGTAACTATAAGTAGTTTTCTCAGTTACATAGTTAAAAAAAGTAAAACACAGACACATACCTTGTCTTTATCGATGCTCGTTTGAACATTAAACATTTAAAATTATCAGAGCAAAACATTATTACGAATTTTTATATTATTTGAATATGGTAACACTACTCTACATCTTTTAAAGTATAACAAAATTTTCAAATGACACACCAATTTGACAGTTGAACGAACTACACAGTACACTCGTATGCGCGTATACGACCACAACGACACAGGAAAATTTAATTAATTTTTTTTTTATTAAATTTTTTAGACGAATGATTAAAGAATAATAAGTACCTAACTTATGACAAAACAACATATAAGTGAAAATATACAAATTTATAAAAATAAAAGTATGAATAATATGTACATATGTACATATATCCATATGATATATACTAGTGGTATAATAAAAAGAGATTCCAACACGATTTACACACTACAGTCTTGACCAAAATAATGGGTGCTCTCTGTTTATATTCGTGTTCGTATACCAATTTATGGATATATGGGGGTGAAATGGATATAAGGCGTGTAGCTAAAGGTTTAACATTGACTGTGGCATTTTACTGTTTAATTTATTAGACAGTTGAAATAAATAAAGTTTTATATGTTGGTCCCTCTGGTTGGGGGCATTAACATGTCTCTTAAAGAAAATTAAACGAGCTTAGTAAACTAGAATTCCACTACAGTAACTTTCGATTAACGTCGCAACCTTGTTTGTCATTGACTAAACAGTTGAATCGATGGACTGAGCTATTTGGTGATAGTATCAAAAAAGATAAAAGGATACCTTCAAAAATATTTTTAATATAACCCTACCCTATGTTTGCAAATAAGGACTTTGAAGGATCGAAGGTTTCGGTCCTAAACGTGAAATCCTCTTATGTAAGACAGTTCCGCGAATATTTTCACATTTTAATCGATCTCCTTTTTGAAGATATGACATAATGCGGCCACTTTCCATTTATCGGGTATAACTTTAATATTCGAATTAATGCAATCAACTCCAGGGGAACGAATTCTTTTTAGTTTCTTCATGTTCAGTGTGAATTCCTCGTGCCATAACTGCCATAGTAGCTTTGCAGTGACTAATCGATGTACAAATTTGGTAGCCGATCGATATGAGCTCACAAATTTGATGACTCGAGACCTTGACTTAGAAATTAACACATGAGCAGTTTGACTTTGGAACATCTTACGCGGGTCTGTCCATGTTACCAAGTGGATGTTTTTATGATAGCAGATTTTTATGAGTAAAACTGTGAAGCTATGCAGCACTAATCCAGTAAAACTTGAAATTTAAACAATTCAATTCTGAAACTATACAGATAAAGTAACAACTAAACCAGAATAGTTCTAAGTTCCAACTAAACTCGAACAAAATCATTACGAATAACTATAAACTTTTTTTATTATGAAAATGACCTACTAAAATGTATTTTGGGGGCACTTAAAATAAGACCATCTTATTGCCATCCATGCCCATGCAATATGCAAAATACTTATAACTGTAAAGTAGAAGTCAGCAAACAGAGAAATGCAATCATGAGAACGGTAAATAAACAAGCGGTACAACTCGGATTGATTGTTCATTGCCATCAAAGATACCCAGCTAAAACTTGCTAAAGTATGCAGCTTTGATTAAGTTATGCAGATGTTTCGATTTATTTTCAGAAGATGTACCAAATCATTCAAGTCGTTTTGTTGTATTTTGTAATCAAACATTTTTGCCTATTCACAAATATGACCCTAACGCAATTTAGTATCGGGTTTCACAAAAAAGGTTAATTTATAAAAAAAAGGAGACCGTTTCTTTTACAAGGCGACGTCTAGTCATCTCTGCGGTTTATTTAAATTGTAAATCCAGTCGATAATATCTCATATCGTTTAAGGCCCACGACCATTCGTTTGAAATTAACAACGGTTAATTAGACCTTGAATCATCTTAGGTGAGTATGTGTATGTTTCTAAATGGATATTTTTATAAGATAAGAATGTGCTCAGGTCGATAGATTTTTTTAAAATAATGATGCCAATGGCTTTATTCTTGAATCTTTCTACAAAAGAAAGTAATAAAAAGTATTCAAATCTTATAAGCTAAAATTGCAAGTAAGTCCAAGTGGATCTACCCTTCTAAGTGGCCGGAAGCTTGGCTGCTTTACTATCATTCAGGCCAGTGATTGATTCATTTTGTTTTACGATATTGTCTTTGAAGAAGATAGTTTCTTGGAACTAAATAAAATGTTGACTTCGAAATCCAAATTGATGGTCTAGTTAAAACGAAACCTGAAAGCTCTTCCAATACTGGTTTAAGTTTACTTGGTATAATTTTTCCCAAAGCTTCGATATTGTTTGAAGCATGCTTATTGGTCGATATGTCGATATTTGTGTTTAATTTTTTTAGGGCTTTTGGATCATTGTGATAAGGGTAATGTTCTATTTCTCAGGTAAACAATTATTAGGTTATTTTCGTATAATTTTTCCCATAATAAGATCATATCTTGCTACCTTTTTTGGCCTATGATCTTTGATTGTATTCTTTACACTTTTCTTTTTAAAGTTAATTGGCTTAAAGAACGAATCATTAACCGTTTGTTCAGGTAAAACAAATTTATTAGCAACTTGATGAGAAGGTCACTTCC
This sequence comes from Tipula confusa, assembly GCA_963556175.1. Classification (NCBI taxonomy): domain Eukaryota; kingdom Metazoa; phylum Arthropoda; class Insecta; order Diptera; family Tipulidae; genus Tipula; species Tipula confusa. Next base: position 219,352,775 of record OY744476.1, read on the forward strand.
TTTAGATGACAAACGAAAGCTAATGCTTTTTCTTCATCGCTTCTTGCCCAATTTCCACTTGTCAGTCAAATCGGTGAGTTTGGATTAACTGATATTTGTAAATTTTTCGCAAAGAGTAATCTGTTCTTTCGGTTGCCGAGAGGTCACTTAAATAATTCTGTAAACTCTGTTTTTTTTTGTCCGTTCAATGCAATTCTTAGAGTCTTCATATCGTGATTAAGTTTCCACTTCAATAAAGGGGATTTGGATTGTTACCATTGCCTCCTTATTCTTCGCTTTTCTTGCACAAGGTTCTGGAGGTCTCGGGGTAGTTTATTAACTTTCTCAGTAATATCGACGGCAGGTGTAGCATTTTTTCTGTCCTCTCTAAAACTTCTTTTAACATTTCTGCAGCCTCATCAATATTAGATGTTGTTCTCAGTGGAATATCTAGAGAAGTACCTTGTTCGACTAGTCTTCTATATTGGTTCCATTTGGTTCGCTATTACTATTACAGGTGAATGATCGGAGGACAGATCGTAGTAGTTGGTTGCTTTAACATTTTTGCGTGCAATACCCTTCGTTACGCAAAAGTCAATTAGATCAGGAATCTTTTTTTTATCTGTTGGCCGGTAGGTGGGTTTACCATCTGATAAGTAATCCAAACTCTGTTCCTCTATCGTTTCAAAAAGTTGTCAGCCTTTCGGCGATGTTATTCTTGACCCCCGGTGGATATGTTTAGAAATCTCCTCTCCAATTAATTTATTATTTAACTGGTTAAAATAAACCATGAACTGTGGTTTTTTATAGTGTGTTTTAGAGGGCAGTATACTGCTGATACCGTTCCTAGACTATTCCTGCAGGCAGGCGCTTGTTTATTGAATATGTTATTTCTCGTATTTATTTAGTTCATAGTGGTTCAACAGAACCTTCTTTTCATCAGAACTTCAGAGCTTTATGTTGTGCTAGACCATTTGCATTCCATATTGCTAGATAGTGTGAACTTATTTTTACATGGGGCTTTCTAATTCGGACTTTCTCTAGCATTAAAGTCAACAATAGCAATTCTCACGTTATGCTCAGCTATATAGGCTTATTAAAATATCTAAATTGTTTAAGGATGACTCCTTTTCTTTGTGCTGGCTTTATTTTAATGTATACAGTAAAATTGAATCAGATAAAGTTGTGTCAGATAAGTTTAATAAAAATTCTTATCGCATTTATTTAATTTATGTTATCTACATAAAGGCCTTAAATTAGCTTACAATAATTGCTCAAATATTGACTATATATGGCTTAGAATTTTAACATCCTATATAAAGAGTAAATTTAGGATTATGATAAGATAATGAATTCATTCCATAATAATAATAAGTTATTTTTAAGGCGAAGTCTTGCCCTTATAGTAGCAACAATCTGACTACGGCGACTTCCATACCGAGCCTACTCTTTGTATTGTTCTAGACAACCAGAAGAAGCCAAGTCCTTCTCTATCCCAAAGTTCTATCATCAGCGTGTTTCCAAGGTATTTAAACTTTAACACTGTATGTAGGGTAAAGCTCGGTTGCCATTAGCAAGACGCGCTTTTATATCCCCTTCCACACAATTATTAAGAATGACTAAAAATCCCAGGCATCTTTGAAATGTAAGGTCATCACCAAGTACTGAAATCCACTGAGACTCTTAAACCTGTGATCATGTATTTTGTTTTAGACTCATTGATTTGAGGACCAAAATTTTGGGCAGCCGATGAGGATGTTAGAATGTACTTGTTATTTTTTCTGTTGCCATTTAGTCCAATCTCACAGATATCATCTGCGTATGACAGTATCTGGTAGGACTGAAGGCTCAAGATGTTGGCCTGAGGTGATTCACTGTTACGAAAGATACATTTTTATCATGATATTAAAGAGTATCAGGGACAAAGCCCGAGTTCGATTCTCATCATTGACAAACAAATAGTAAATTAAAATAATTACATCTTGCAACGAAATTTTTGCGGCCTTTAATTTAGTTTTTTAGTGAATAAATTTGATCAGTGACTGACCGATTCTAACGAAAGCCTCCTTAGTAGTATCCTACAATTTTCTCTGCTATAATATAGGAGTGATTCCCATATCAACGATAACTTTTGGGATATGCATTCCATGCGAAGGGGAGCTATGCCACTATAGTTTTCTCATTTTGAGCGATCACTTTTCATAAAACCAGGACAAAAGCCGACCATTTTCATTCGTCGGAATTAACTTCGTTTTGCCATACTGAACGAATAAGTTTGAAAAGACAGTCTCACTGGACAGTCTAGAGTCGCCTGAGCGACACTTTGACACCCGAAGTTTACCTTCCATAGGCCGTTTTCTATTTTTATTTATGAGACCTTTCATAGTTGTAACGTGGGGTTCGTTTGCCTGCGATCCCTGACTTCTACGAAAACTGTCATTTTAGCTTAGCAGAGACGAATTTAGCACCCGACCAATATGATCGCATATCTTAGATGACCAGAGATCGACACTTAGAGATTAATACATAATTAATTTGACTTCGGGTCGTGATACGCGGCGAGTCCATGTTTCCATTCTTTTCCGTCATTTGTCGCTATTTTCAAGTGTAAAAGTCATCTATTACTATTCTGACGTCGAGCTTGCGTAAATATATGCTCGTTTTTAAATATTTTACGAGGAATACTACTGACCCCCATTTACACACTTAGCGAACGGTTGCCAACCGCAAACCGAAGACACAAACCTTATATTTCAGAAATGATCCATTTGAAAATAGAGCTGTCTGTTGCCATTTTAGGTCAATAACGATAAGAAAGACGGTTCTATGCATACAACCTTTAGTAAGACAAGTGTTTTAAATACACATTCCATTCCGATATTTAAGAAAATGTATAACAAAACAATACAAAAGTACCGTTACATAAAACTTAAAGAAGAAACCAAAGTAAAAAAAAAAATACCGCGCCGTACAATCAGCTGATTTAAACAGAAAAAAAACGTAAATCACATAGACTGTAAATTCATTCACGATTTAGTATACCACCAACTATAAAAAATTGTTAATCCATTTAAAAACATAATCACATCATAAAATCATGACAAAATTCAGAACGCCATGACGAGAACGACAAACAAATCTCGCGATCTGCTATATTTTTCTATGTAAGTCTGTGTGTGCCGATACATTTCTTTTAACCGTTACTGTAAGTTAATTGTGATTGAAACAAAAGAAATTGGAATATGGTAAAAAACGTGGTCTGAATTACTCATTTACATTTTTATGGAGTTCTCCAGATGGTACCTAATTTGAATTTTAAAATATTATAAAAAAATCTGGTATTTACCTAAATAATGGGGCTGGCATATCAGTATGTACGTTTATCGGGCCAGTCGTAGATATCGAATTGCCATTGATATTATTCTGATATGTTGGTTGCAATTGTGGATTTTGGTTAACATCAAAACCTGTAGGCGGTATCTGAGATTGTGGCCGATTATTCCATTCGTGTGTTTTTGGTGTTGCCCCTGTATTTTCATTTACACGACGCATACTAGGGAATTGTGATAGTTGAGATGCTGATTCCTCGGGCACCGATGGTGGTACATTTGCATTACCGCGTAAATCACGTCTCACTCGCGGTGGACTTGAACTTCGCAACGAATTTGATCGTGCTACATGGCTTGTTTTAGGTAATACTATACCATTCCCCGATGCCGTTTGCATATGTTGATCATCTGTTTTATTGCTACTAGTAGAATGGGGGCGTACAATTGTTTTTAGATCTAAAATTTCGGTTGGAGTTATTTCACTTGGATCGACCAGCGGCATTGGACGATTTGTTGATTTAAGTATTTGATTATTCCCCACAATCGATGCCCATTGCGGTGGTAGGCCAACATATCGTCCTTCACGTTTATCGAATCCTGTATGAACACGGTGGACGAAACTTGTTGGTAATGAAATTTGCGGCTTCTTCTTCTTTTTCGTGAACATTTTCTCGAATCGATTATTACTTTAAAATCTTAAAATTTTACTTATCACACAATAATTTCATCACTTTCACAAACAAATTTTTTCGAGTTTTTTTTTAATTAAATTAATGAACAACAATAAAAAATAACAAATTCGATCAAACTTTTATAGCAACACTAGCACAACAACAACAACACTACTAAAATTGTAACACTCATGTATATGCGTGATTCTCCTCTTTATAACCTATATGTTTGTTTTACTCGCAATATTTTTGGGTTGCGCTAGAATTGAATAAATTTCTAGCCGCAAATAACATGGGATAACCAAACGCACTAGTCCCGTATTCTGTTTAACAAGTCACAAATCTTCGAGTTTTTTTTACTGTAATAAGACTGTCAGCCACATTGACAGTTCATACATTTTTTTTTTTGGATTTTGTTTATTTTTTACAACTAGAAAAACAAACCGAGCACAAAATACAATTTAACCAAAACTTTAATATTTTATTTTAAGATAACAAACAAATTAACGATGTACTGTAGGAATAAACAATGTGAATTTAACAAAATTAATTTAATTAAATATATAAAAATAAAACAAAAATGTAAATAACATCAATATATTTTAGTGGAGCACCATCTTTAAATGAAATATGAATGAAAAACGGCGGTATGAGCGCATTGCGGCGTCAACGCTTTGAACTAGAATAGGAATTTTTACTGTTTGAATTTTTTATTTTTTGCTTTTAAAATTTTTTGTTTTATGCAAGTTAGGTTGGTGTCTTTGGTTTGCAGCAGGTGGAAGGGAAATTTATTTTGTCATGTTGCATGCTATGTGCGGAGTTATGGGGTATTGCATTTGTCGTATATATGACGAGACTTTAAGTTTTATTAAAACTATTTTTTGTACAATTTTTTGTTTATTAACATTTCGGCTCTATAGGATTTGATACCAAGCTTGTTATACGCCTTATTCTAGGCGAAAAGTCGAAAGGCGCCTCTGTGGCTACTACTGTGCACCATCCCCATCTCAAAAGTGTCTCCACATTTTGGCCACCGAATTTCTTGGGAGTTACGAAACCCCATCGATACTATTTCATGGCTTGGCTGTGATACCAATGTAAGAATTTGTTAGTAACCCCTCTTGACGTACAACTAATAGTTTTGGGTCCATTATCCGTTGAAGGTAACCCTCTATCGGCCACTTGCAGACATCCCCAATAGGAGATTTGCGGTAATAAAATATAACAAACTATAACAAAAAATGTCTAACTTTTATTTACTTTGTTACATCAAATGGTTTCCACCAATCTGCAAATTGTTTTATTTTCGATATAATATTGTGTTCCTTTGCGGGACGGCGCCATTTTCTTGCATCTAAATTCAGTAGCCCGCCAATTATTTCTTGCGCATAATTTTCAGGAAATTTATGTTGATCTTCAATAACGTGCGCAAAACCACGATCGGTACCAAAATGAACCCAAAAATATGGCAGGCCTACTGGGATCATTCTCCTTAAATCACGATCTTTTTTAATATCGACCAGCTGTTTGTTTACCGCCCAATCGGATTCTGATTCCTGAATCGCTTTTTTAAAATAAAATGGAAGTAGCTCAAAATCACGATTCGGTATGGCGTGCACAACCATATGCGGTTTACGATGCAAATTTCGTGCGGTTTCAAAAAACACAACATCCATCTTACGAGATTCGAACATTCTTGTTAGCGCTTTTTGGAAATCTTTGATCTCGTTCCATACATCTTCGTCCAATTGTGTTGCGCACACGACATGATTCATTGGACTGATAAGACAATGGCCAGTCTGTAGACCTTCGTACGATGGTAACGATAAATAAACATTTTTTCCCATTGCAATAATGAGCTGCTTTTCCATTCGATTCGAATCGAAACATCGGTCACAATTTTCAAGAGTTTTTTGGTATGAAAGATGCTCTTGAATTGCTTCGTCTCGTTCTCGCCTACTTGATTCTCCTTCGGTTATCTCTTTTCGTACCTTGTCCGAGAATATATCTTCTAAATCGTCATTTGGATTCTTGTGCTTGCTAATAATTTTGGCGAATTCAATATCGGAATCCTTACCCGAAGTGAATTTTTCCCTTTCGAACATTTGCTTAAGATTGTACTTGTCGTCGTCGTGGAAATGCCGGACACGTTCATTATTGACGTGAGTTTCAACGTTTTTACCCTTTCGTTTTTCTTTCTTTGCTGGTCTACTATACGGATCTTTGGCGGAGAGCGGAACACTCATTCCCGTTGCTGTGGTTCTCGTTAATAATATGTCTTCCACTTCATCTTCATGTTCCGCCTCGTTCTTCGGGTTTTTATTCATTTTTTGCATTTTTACATTACTACGAAACTCTCGTGCTTTTTCCAATTTAACCTTTAAATCTTGTGCCAATTCCTCATTACCCATCATTTCAGCTTTAATCAGTTTAGCTCCCAATTCGTTCATTTGTTGATCGGTTAAAAAATCATGGTGGCCTAACTTTGATTTGACCTCAGTATTAGGCTTATCTTCAATTTTCGATGGTGGTGATATAAGGTCCTCTTCGTCGGACGATGACACACTTTCCGGTGAAGGTGTTCTCGGTTTGTGTATAATAACTGGTTCTTCGATTTGCTTTGTTTTTCTCCAACCACCCATTTTTGATGTGGACGATGAAGCTTTTCTACGATGTTGGTTTGCATTATCTTCTTCATCTGAATCGACGGTTGGTTTTCTAAATGTAGGCACCCCTGTACCACCGTCTTTCCAAAATGGATTTAATTCACGATTACTTTTGGCCGGATCATACGTATCCAAGTCTTTACGCTCCTCTTTTTTTTGTTCTTTGTCTTTGGAGTATGACATCAACGATACCCCAGACAACCAATCTTCTCGCACCAAAGGTTTAGCAGCATTTTCTTCCTTTTCCACCCATTCGTCGTTTGAGTTACTATCAGACGAGCTGCTGCTATCAGATGGGCTACTATATTTATGCTTCTTTTTTTTAGTTTTTCGTATCTTTTGCTCTTCCTCAGAACTATCGGAACTGTCTCTGGATGATTTATGTTCCCGTTTATTTTTCGATTTCTTTGACTTTTTACTTTTTTTGTGTATTTTGTGTTTCAAACCTTTACTATCCTCTTTAATTAACTTGTCTATTTTTTTCGAAACCGAGGGGAGCATCCATGTATCATCACCTCGCATTTTTGCCTGCATATTTCGCTCGTCACGTACCTTGGCATTGTGCTCGGCCTAAACAAATACATTCAATTTAATTTAAGAATATAATTACCAATTTACAAATCTTACTCGTTTTCGTAACTCTTTTTTAGCTTCTTCCAATTCTCGTCTGGCCTGTTCGAGATCACTGGCTCGTTGAAAATTTGAATATGACATGTTTTGATCGAAAATCCAAATTTTGCTCGTCTACAAATCGTAAATACATGAAATGACATCTGTCAAATAACACAACAAAAATATAAACAAAAATGTCTGCCCTAATTTCGAATTCAGCGAACTAGGGAAATTTTCCATTATTGTCAGCGATCATGCATATTGTCACCAACTTCATTGCACACAAAATCTCTTTCCGGTTAAAATTATCGTCAAGGTATGTCGAATAATTTATTGTAAAAATTATTAAAATAAGTTTATTTACAAAAAATATTCAATTAATTAGTGAACAAATAATTAGAATAACTATATAACGTAAGTTTATATAAAATTACAACGAGAAATATTGTAAATTCATTAAATAGTTCACTAATAAAATTTATGTTTTGTGACGTCGCCATTAGTTAAAAATTCTCTACAATGTGCATGTGGTTTAAAGTAAATTCTGCTTGCTAAATTTTAATTATGTTTTCTTATTTTTTTTTAGATGCCAGGCGTAATTGTTAAAGATGTTGATCAACATAAAGTTGTTAAATCCGTGGCTCTTTTTTTGAAGAGGTAAATTATTATCACAATAACTTTAAACATAACCTCACAATGTGGTTAGGTTGTTTATTAGATAGGGGTAAATATTTACTTACTAATTTGATGTACGTTTTTTTAGATCCGGTAAACTAAAAGTTCCCGAAACGATGGATATCGTTAAAAGTGCAAAATTCAAGGAACTAGCACCATCCGATCCAGATTGGTTCTATATTCGTTGTGCATCAATTTTACGTCATCTCTATCTTAGATATCCAATTGGTGTTGGTGCCATTACAAAGATTTATGGTGGACGCAAACGAAATGGTGTACACCCATCACATTTTTGCCGATCAGCAAAGGGTGTAGCACGTAAGGCACTCCAAGCATTAGAGGGAATTAAGTTAATTGAAAAATCGTTAGATGGTGGCCGTAAATTGACTCCTCAAGGACAACGGGATTTGGATCGTATTGCAAATCAAATTGTTGGTAAGCAACGCGCTGCCAAAAAGGAAGCTGTAGCAGTTGTAATTACAACAACTCCAACAGAAGAATAAAATGATTTTTTAAGTGATGATTAAAAGAAAGAAGTTTTGTGTTTATTTATTTTTCTATATTTATTCTGTCCCATGATACCTCTAATTTTTCCAAGAGCTCTTAATTATCTTAATGATGGAGTATTTGTTTTATTCTTTGCGTTGTAAAGCTGATGTGCCTCTTAAAACAGAAACTAATGGAAACAGCGTTATAAATCGCAGATGGTCGTACATCTCGTTGATATTTCGGTTAGAATACTATTTTGTGTTCTACAAACGAAGATACTTTGTTTCAATTTGCTATAGGTTAAAACCAATTAGAGGCTGGTTAGTTTGTTTCATAGATAAAACAAAAAATTAATCACGTACCATAGAGCAACCGCATAACTCGCTTCTCAAATCATAAATGCAAGTGGTATGGACTTGAATGATCTTGAGTTAAACAAATTAGAGGATGTCAGGGAGGTTAATCTGTTTGACGAATTGTGATTTTGTGATTTGAACCTTGCACCTCAATTTTGATAGATAATTCATACGACACGGTGTGCCTACCCTGAACTTAAATTAATTAAAAAGAAATAAAAATTGGAATATTTATATATGGCATGGCCATTTTAAAGAAAGTCGTTTCTGGCTACAACCTTAGGTGATTTACAAATTTAATTAAGCTTGGTAAGATCATTGAATAACCATAAATAGAAGGTGACACCGCTAACTTTGCAGCGACATATGAGCCAAGTGTTAATAAATTGTACTACGAAATAAATATTTCTGTGTCTTTGCTAAATTATGTCCACGAATATTTTTTATTTTATGTAATTGGTAAGTTTATATTTCCAATTTAAAAATGTGTTTGTTGGAACACATGTGTTTATTAGATGAATGTGTTTGTTAGTAGGTAGTAAAATGTGTGAAGATTTAAAAAACAAAAATAAACAAACTAACAGCAAAAATTTTTTTCATTCTTTTCTTTTGATCAAAAAGTAAACATAACTTTAACTCGTAAGGAGAAAATAAAATTTTTTGGTATCAATTGATTTTATTTTTCAGCGATTTGATCTTTTTTTTTTTTTTTGATCACACGATATTTTTCATTAATTAACAGGATTTATATCGTTCCCTTGTGTTTACAACAGAATTTGTATCTTCATCTATGTAAGATTTCTATACATTTTGAATGAAATTTTGTTTTAAATTTTAATTTTAAGTTAATATTATAAATAAAATTTAATAATTTTTATTAACAAGTTTGCTTTTACATAGGGTTTCGCTGCCATATTGTGCCATCCTTCCCTTTTCGCTCATTCGCTTCTGTCTGTTCATCATGACTAGAATTATTTTCCTTTTACACCTTAATCCAAACTGGAATGTCTTCACGCAAAATTTAGTACATGGTATTTAGTTTCCACTCGCAAAACTAGAGATATAAACACCGACAATAAAACACCGTAGCGGTTTCGAATACAAATAGAGGAGGGATGCTAAAGGGTTTTTCCATCATCTAAATATGATCGCTGATTGAATGATCATAAATATGACCATTTTTTGAAAAAGTTTGCGGTCACTTTCAAATCGGCCACTTTTTGCAATTGATCAGTTTACAGATACGGTCACTTTTACATGTTTTACTAAATTCGGGTTGCCTCCAATTGCATTTTATTTTTGTACCTGAATATCTGTAAAAGACAAGTAAGGCACCACAAAATTAACGTAATTTTTGTTCAATCGCTTCCATTTTAATCAAAAAAATGTGTGGCACTCGGAAAGCTATCTTTTGTTTTTGACTTTTGAAATGCATTATTTAGTCTATCGTGAGATTTGATGAATTCCATCAAAAAAATCTTGGCATTATAATATTTGCATTATAATAGTATTTTGTTGCCATCTTTAAGAACAATTATACGTTGGTACGACATGTTGGCTTTTGAAACCGGAATTTCCTTACATATTATCCACATGTTAAAAGAAAAATTGAACGAAATGTCCAATTTTAATAAGAAGTGCGTGTTAGTATTTGACGAAATGAGCATGGAAATTGAATTAGAATACAACGCGAGAGAAGATATTGTATATGGATTCAAAGATTTAGGAGAATTAGGACGAGTGAAAGGGATTGCAAATCATGCTCTTATCTTTATGCTTCGGGGACTTAACAATAACCGTGGAAGCAGGTAATTAATCGCTTTTTTTATTTCAAAATCAGTTTAACCTGATATTTTACAATAATATAATTTTTATTTTCCGTTAATAGATTATTGGATACTATTGCGGAAATGTTAAAGGAGTTCAACTGTCAGAGCTCCTTAAAACTACTCTTACAATTTTAATTCAAAAGGGTATTGAGGTAGTAGCCATTGCATGTGATACAATACAATGGGAATTACTAAGGATAACCCATCTATCACCATACTTAACAAAACAATATTTTGTCACTTTGATATAGTTCACTTAATTAAGAATATTAGAAATAATCTGCTAATTTCAAATATTTTGATTGAAGCAGAAATTATATCCTGAAACATACTGTCGAAATTGTTTTATGCTGATAATGGTCTGATTCGATCAATGCATAGACTTACAGAGCCACAAATAAAACCTGATAATTTTGAAAAAATGAAGGTTAAATTAGCGACGCAGGTGTTTAGCAAGCACGTTGCTATGGCTATTTTTGCAGCGGCATCAACAGACATTTTTAATAAAAAAGAAAACCCAGTGGCTTTCAGTACTGCGAATTTTTTTTGGTGGTTTAGCCAAAATGGTGGTTTAGCATTACCAACAGAAGTTTTTGTAAAATTAATAAAAAAAATAATTAAGATTTTTGAGGATAATTTTGATACAATCTGTTTCAAACACAAAGTAGTTGACAAACTTTATAATTTGTGCGAAAACCAATACAAAACTTCTTGTCGCATTGAATAACATAAAAAAAAATTAATTATGCATACATTAAGAGTACTTTTACGTGCAAAAATCCTTAGAATTATTTCTAAAGCAAAAAGTACCAAAAAAAAATTAAGAAAATTTGATATACTTAATCATTTGTAAAATATGAATTAAATGACCTTGGACATAAACATAAACATTTTGTGTTTCGTTTTCTATTTAGATTTTCCTGTTGAATTCCACTGGTTTTGTATTGACATTAGTTTTGACTGTATGTGTTTACATTCGCACTGAATAAACAATGTAAAAAAAAAAAAATCCTAAAAATGTTTATTTTTTTTTGTACATATAGTTGATACTTAAACCTTTAATTTAAATTTACGTAAGATACAAATGCATACAGCGCTATAACAACTACGTAGCGGCGGAAACGTTTGGTGTCACTTCTATATATGGTTATTCAATGGTAAGATAATCCTTTCACATTATAAAAGTATGGTTATGATTTAACCTACAGATGATGTACAGCAGAGTGGCGCAGTGGAAGCGTGCTGGGCCCATAACCCAGAGGTCCGTAGATCGAAACTACGCTCTGCTAATATTTTTTAAACATTTTTTTATAACGATTTTATGACTGGAAGTTAAAGAATCGATGGATATCGCTAGAAGTACGCAAACAATTGAACTAGCACCATCCGGTCCTAAATAGTTGTATATTCACTGTGTATCGATTTTATGTCATCCCTCTCTCAGATGAGTCAGATATCTAATTGGTCTTGTTGCCAATACATGGATAGTTCCATTATATAAGCTACCCGTCCTAGTATATTGCTGGTTTAACTAATCGATGGTTCGACAGGACGTTATTTTGGGTCAAACAGTGACATCAAATCCATTGCCCTATGGAGCTCAGTTTTTGTTGACAAATTATTTTCAATCGTTTTATAATCAACTAAAAAACCAATGAAATTTGCTCCTATATATTATCAGCTAGTTGGAACCGCCCTGTGGTGGGGAGACACTCGCATAGTATGACTGTCTCGTAAAAATTAAACTGTTAAAGACAATCTTGAATTTCAGATAGACAAGTGGTTGCAGATTGGCCCGTGAAACAGGGAGCCACTAAAAAACCTAGACCATTTCAAGAAACCCGATGATAAAAATGTGGAGACGATGTTTCCCAAGGGGTCAATAATCGTGTGTAAATAAAAGCGTGTATGGTGGAATGCCTAAGTGTACGACAACTTAGCGCAATGAGTGCAGTTCACGTTTTATCTTTAAATAACTCACTTGACCTTCAAATATAGGTCTATTGCCAGTAACATTCTTGTTAACATCGATGTGGTACTCGACTGTTAATACTTTGGAAAGCAAACATAGGATAGTTTATGAAACTTCATTATAGAGAACCAATCGTCTGATTGCGGAAATTATGGGTTAAAACCGAGGAGTTTTGTCCGAATCGGTCAACCATTGATCAAGATTTTCGTAGTAAAGCTTAAACTTAGCCAATGGTAAGTGTTGCATCTAAGAACTATTTCAAATTACAAATTGATGCTATGGAGTAATGGAAGCCATTTTAAAAACTAAGCAGCATGGAGTAGAAATTTGAAAAATAAAAATGATTGCGTAAAATTATCAGAATACTTCAATCGGCGACGACGATAAACATTTTTTTCTTAGCTGTATAGGATAACTGAAGCTATGCTTTGTGCAGATGGAAAATGTAAACTAACCAGTATTATCCAAGGCCAATGCTAAGCCTGTAATCTTTGTTGGTTCTGACTTGGTTTGTTATGGTTGGTCAGGCTCGAGTCGTAGAAAACTTGTTTTTGTAATATACCGTTTCACAGTACAACAACGTGTTCAAGCTCTACGAAGTATTTAAAAAGACGTGACGACGAAGTAACTTGTTCTCTGTGTAAACTGACCATTAGTTAGTACTTTCTTAAGTTGTTGAATCGTTGTTTTCTGTCTCTTCAGTTTATGATCGAGAATTTGCGTTTTAAATCTTACTCGCAAGGTTAACTATCATCAATGAAGGGCTTTACAGACAGTAGATTCCCGTTTGTTAAAAAAATATTCTTTAGAACAAGTTTTCGATACGGCACTCTTTGATGTTGTAAAAGTTCTGTTAGAATATTGCTTTTAAATTGGATCTACCATGAAATGGTTCTAGCCAGACAAGTCGTCAAACAATTCGTTGTCCATTTACTTAAGGTAAATCTACCACTCTTTAGCAATTCCCGAATTTGACGTTTCATCGATTCTATCAGCCAGTGTTATGTGGCTTAATGCTAAATGTAATCATCCATAAAAGCTTTGCTCATATAACTGTGGGTTTTTACATTTTTTTTCTTGGATTAGGCGATTCATTTCCACCTATAGCCATTATTTAGCTCGTGTTTTAAAGGAATTTTGACATTATAATGGCCATTTTGAGGAAACAGTTTCTTCTATTCTCCTGAAAATGACGTAATTACCACTAAATATGTTTCCATTAACACATAGATCTAAAGGTTTTAAAACATAAGGCTGTTATGCTAAAACCAAATGCATTTTCCGCTGGATTGTACTCTAACAATTTTGTTGTGTAGTTGTGTAGTTGAGTTCAATATCCAATCGATTTTAATTTCTTAAATGCATAGGTGTGGCTTCCAACAAAACAGTTGATTACTTATTTCCTTAAGGTAATAAATCCAACTGTCAAATCATTAGTTTGACAAAAACTAGTCCGAACATGGTGCTGGTGATCGATTCCTAGCACTGTGGCATGTGGCAGATAATAATGAAGAGCAACTTTCATTTGAACAAAAGCTTTATATTATAGAATTATTGAACCACAAAGTCTTTATATACCGAATTTTTTTTTATGTTTTAATCTATGGTATCTGTTTTGGGGCTGCAGCTCTCCCAACTCTTACGCGGTTAATTTAACGACCTACTTTACGCCGTCGCTAGCCAAATCGAGGACGCACGAATATACTTCAGGCTGCCTGTACAATCATAGTTGTGTTTATCGTCCTCACCGATCGTACTTAAGTGATGAAAAATGTCTTTCTCAACCCTCCCCCGTTGGGATTCGAATCCAGTAGCTTCCGACCCAAACACGGCAACTTAAATAACTGCGCTAATCGCTTAGATTATTAAGTACGATATCGAGAAAAGAAAAAATGGCGATGAAAATTTATAAACAAAATGGGAGTTAAAGTTTTTCCCCAATTCCATTATTACAACTAATAAAAATTAAAACAAAAATGTTAAATTAAATTTTATTGTTTAACTATGTATTTCTGTTTTGGATATTTAATTTTGTTAATTAAATTAAATCATCAAATGGGGCATTACAGTATATCACCTGGACGGTAGGTACATAAAATCTACTATTTTTTTTTTGGTAATTTTTAAGGTTTTCAAATAAAGGGATTTTTTATTTATTATAATTATTTTATATAGTAAATAAGTTTTTATTAATTTTAATTTATTTTGATAAATTATCACATTTCTGCACAACAAAAAAAAATATTGATTTACACTTGTACATTGAGTCCACATGTAATTTGTGTGTACAACTCTCCGTTTGTTTTAATCATTAATTAATAGTTTTACATAAATAACTTGGTTTTCATTTAAAATTTGTGCTTTAAACATTATCTTAATTTATTAACAACAACAAAACGAAATTAAATTTACTAAATTAATAATAATAATGTTTATGTATAATATATATAGAAACCGATCCAAACTTGGCGCTAGAAGTTCAAAAAATGTAACAAACTATTTTTATTTTCTAAAAGATGGCAGTAAGAAAAAATTTTGTTTTCATTTTTTACTTCAAGATCACAACATTTCTTTTTATTTTTTTTGACCCAGTAAATAATTTGTTCGTGCCAACTGGTGGCTAAAATACCTTAATATAAACTTATGCTAGTGACATCTAGTTGCATGTTTTTTATATTCTTGCGGTAATTGATCTATTTCCTTTCTAATATTCGAATATTAGAAAAAGGAAAACATGTCAATTGCCATTTTTGTTAGAAAACCAGCTCGCCGCCCACGCCACATTATCATTATTGAAGGCGGAGAAAAACTCTACATACAGGCAAGGTTGAACCTAAACCTGTAGCTGAACCTTTAAATAGTGATAGTACCTAGTGGTTATAGACGCGTTAATGGATCAATATTGGAAACTGAAGCTAAGCAGTTCATTACGGACGGCTCCGAAGTTAGGTGGTAAAGTTGGAGTGATATCTACGAAAGATTCGGCAATATATGTGGACATTCGCTTGGCAATCAGGTCGTAGTTGTTTTTTTAATCAAAGGTGGTGTTAGGCTGCCGATCATTTCCTAACGAGATTGGTAAACATTTTAACATCCAGAAGCGAACTTGCTATTAGGGAAAGTGTGGGGCTTAGATGATCGCTTAGGAAAAGAGTAAAATCCATAGTACACACGTGAGGGAGGAATTAGAATACTTGGGTAAATATGTAATGAACAACCTTTCAGATCTTGCGAACATTAAGGTGCGAGACATTTAATGCTAAATCAGAATGTTATAACCCATTTCAAAGTGAAAGAGTTGTATTTGAGCTTTAACAATGACACATGACAAAACGTTAACAATTAACAAAACGTTAACAAAAATAAACAAAAAGAGAAAACAAATACAAATTCTTTGAGACAGAAGAGATAAGTTATATAAATAAAAAAAATTATGTTTTCACACAAGCCTAAAATCATGAATTAAAACATTAATTAAAACAAATAATTAATGAATAAAAATTAATCATAATTTAAAATCTAGTTTAAAAAAATGTATTTGTTTACGTAATTTTAAAGATTTCAACGATAGAATGTAAAAATTAAATATTTTCATATGATTTCGACGATTGAAATTTTTTAAATTATTGACGTCAGTTTTGTTTTGTATATTTATAGAACGGTTTGTTATATTATATTAGAACATTATATAGTTAATTTTAATTAAATATTTATTTATTTTTAGTAACTTTATTTAATTAATTATTCTAATAAATAAAATTTATGTATATATTATATAGAATATATATGTAATAATTAATATATATATTTATATAAATATAAACTTTGTTAAAATTTAATTAATTAATTAATTAAGAAAAAAACGTAATTATTATTTTTTATTTATTTAATTAAACTTAAATAAAGATGGTTAATGTAAGTAATTATAAGGCAAGAAATTAATTAAATTTTGTGGCTATATATTTAATTTTTTATATATTGATTATAAATTTTATTATAAGGATTATTAATTAATTTTTTTTTTAAATTTAATTTAAAAGATACCACAGATACAATTAATCACTTTTTAAATACGGTCGTGTTCGAATAATGCGGCCGAATATTAATCGCCATTATTCATTATTTTAATTAAATCAGTCTCCAAATCTAACATGCCGATTTATAATTTAATTAATTTAGAATGAAATTAATAATTATATTTTGAATTTCGATTAGAATATTATAATTAAATATTTACGTATATAATTTTATTTTATTAATATAGAAGGACATCTTCCTTATAATTAAGTTCTTGGCCTGCAAGTAACTAAAATATGGAATTTCCCGATCTTGAAAAAAGTTAAATTTTAATTTAATTAAATTTAGAAATTTGTTTTTTGAATTTAACAATACAAGGATATGTAAAATATGCCATTCACTGAAGTATGCAAATAATATTAAAAGGGCAGCAATCAATATTTCCAACCATATAATTCCTAGTCTGTATTTCAAGACATCCGCGATTAGTCAAAACCTCATTTTTCCAAGGAGCAATAGTTTCCGAATGTACCAATTTTAAATGGTAAAATCACAATATTTGTTAAATATCAGATATATTTTTTGTTATTAAACAGTTTGAGGCTCACGATCAATTTATTGATTTACTGTGGACCCGTCTCATCATAAACAAATAGAGGTTTTTGAGATCATAATAGTCAAGATAAAGTAAATCTATGAGAATTAGTTTTTTGAGATCACCGTTGGTCACTTTCATATTTTAAAATCACGATATCTTTAATTTGATTAGTCGGGTATAAATATAAGATCACCATTATATGGACACTTTAAGATCATATAATATTTCAGTACTACCTTGGCTAAATATCAGTTTACAGTTTTACAATTTGAGGATCACTGTTAATCGATTTTTGGCCAATTTTATAATCGTTCTCGATTTTTTTTTGGTTCGAAATGAATGAATGCTGTCCGAAATTAATCGTATACAATGCCTGAAATATTATTAGATGTAAAAAAATTATTATTATTATAAGGATTGTAATTGTTGGTGGTTGCCTGGCCCAATTTATAGATCAGCCTGTTGACTACTACTCAACATTTCATGTTCATTTTTAGCTTGCCGCAACCAATTTCGTAGATCACGTGTCCGCTCCACCAACGAAGTTGTATAGTGTCCGGCCAACGATTGACTAACAATTGTATTTGACGCATTCGGATTTGTCATAATTCCGGCGACTGTGGTAGTAGCACGTCCCGTCGCCAATTGACGATACGTTTCTAATCGATCGGCAAGCGTTGATATAATACTAGGCTGATGGCTTGGCGGATTTGTATGCATTATCGATGTTGTAATTGGATGGGATTGTGTCATAGATGTAAGTCCCCAACTCATTTCGGGATAGAATATCGATGGTGGTGGTGTTAGTCCGTGTGATTGCTGTTTACTTAAAATTTCCCAAATTTCTCGTATTTCAGCATTCAAATTCTCTAAGCTTTGGATGATTTCCGATGATTCTTGATAGATATTCTCCTTGTGACGGCTTGTATTGTTCATTTGATTCGTATCTGTGGCAAAATCGGTACTACTAAATCCCGAACTAGAATGAGACGATAGATCACTGAGTGTGGCATCTTCTTTAGTACCACGCGTTTCATCTCCATTACCAATAAAATCTGGTTTCTCCTTTT
This sequence comes from Tipula confusa, assembly GCA_963556175.1. Taxonomy (NCBI): domain Eukaryota; kingdom Metazoa; phylum Arthropoda; class Insecta; order Diptera; family Tipulidae; genus Tipula; species Tipula confusa. The sequence continues at coordinate 219,371,038 of OY744476.1, forward strand.
CGTAGATACGTTGCAACGATTGTTCCAAATGTCGTAGCCGGATAACTTTTTCGCCGAGAAGAGCTCGTGTACGATGCAAATTCACTTCCATTTCGGTAAGCTCCTTTTCCTCTTGGATTAATTGGTCTATAGTGTGGCGGGCGGAACATTTATGCCGCTGTTTAATTTCACGTTGTCGTGCACGGAAATTAGTTCGTTGTGTGCGTAAAGATTCTTTCGCCCGACGAACACTGTCCCTCTCCAAGTGGATACGATGTTTAAAGAATTCCAGCTCGGAACTGCCCTTATGCGAATTACTAACTATATCGGTGAATGGATACCGTAAATGGTATGTCGTATCCAACGAATTATCAGGAAATTGATCTTCCAAATCTTCTAATTTTTGTAGTTGACGTCGTAGATTTTCTACGGGAGTACATGGCCGTTCGATCATCTGTTCCCGTTTATTATTTGGATTTGAATTTAAACGAGACGTTGATGCCGATTTCATTCGTGTGAAGATTTTTTTACGTTGTCGACCCGGAGTCTCTTTGATATTGTTGTTGTTGATGATATTACTATTATTGTTGTTGTAGAAATTTCGTGCTACTTTTATCACTTCCGAATCGGAATTACCATTGTCGCCTAGAGTACCGCCGGTTATGTATCGATGAATTTTCGGATATTGATTCGAGACGGTTGTATCACTTTGGCTGATCGATGTTGTATCATCGTTATAAGTTTGGATTTGCTTTAGATATTTGTTGGTCGTGGTTCCGAATTTTTTGAGTGGTTCTTTTGGTGTAGACGAAGTGGGTGGAGGAGGTAGAGGTAATTGATTGATTTGATGTTGTTGCGCAAGTTTTGATTGTAGCAGTTTGGGTGTAAGTGGCGGTCGTCCATAGTCGATAGGCGCCGAAACGGGTTGCTGTACCGCACGATTATTCACATGATTTGAATTTGATCTTTCGGTTTCCGATCCGGTTGTAACGCTGGTCGGTTGTTGTTGTTCTTTCCGTCGATTATTACGTCGCTCGAGCGACAACTTAACATCGGTTTTAAGACGTATATATTTTTCTTTGAGACATCGATATTTATCTTCGAGCAATCGCTTTTCACATCGAATTTTTTCATAAAGCCTATCTTCGCCTGTATCACGCATTCGTTGTCGCTCAATATCAATTTCGTGGCACAGTTTATCCTTCATCTGAACCAAATTCATTTGATGGTCCTTCTTAAGCAGTTCCTGTTCAGTTTTTAGATCTCGCTCGAGCTCTTCTAGTATTTCGTTGTGATTCTTTTGTAAGACTTCAACCGATTTACGGTGTTCGTTAATTATCGTATTTCGCTTTTCATCGCACTCCGTCTGAAGTTTAGTCTTCAAACTATCCAGTTCCATTCGGTTATTCTCATGCAAATCTAATTTCAGCTTATCCAGCACCTTCTGATTATTCACATTAATTTCATCGATCAATTGTTTTAGTTCGGTTTCATACATTTTCCGATCATTTTCATAATTTTCATCGAGTTGCTGTTTCAGCTTATCGAATTTGTCGAGTGCGTCGACTTTTAATTTTTCCACTTTTGTACTTTCATCGGCCACAAATTTTTCATATTCTATTTTCGTTCGGTTGCTGTACTCAGATTTCAATTTTTCTATCTCATTTTCCATTTCGATGCGTAACTTATCCTCCTCGAGTTTAAGTTTGTCGAGCAACATTTGTTGTTTGCCAATGTTGTTGGCTGGTTTAACCGAGTTCTCAGATTCGGTTAAGCTTTCATCGTCGTATAATGGTTTCACGTTCGGTTGAAGTTTTGTTTCGGCTTCGGTTTCATGTTTACCGAATGTCGTTAGCGTTTTGGCGATGGCTGGTTTTGGTTGAGTCACTAAAGGTTTTAATGGATTTAATCCAACCCGGATTGATGTGATGTAATTTTCTTCCAACTTACTTGGCTGATTAATTTCATTCCATTTTATTTCGTCCGATTCGTCCTCTTCGACCTCATCGTCTTCCACCTCATCTTCGTCATCGATACTCGACTTTTCTTCGGACGATTTTTCTAATGATTCCGTTTTAATGTCGATTTCTTCTTTATTCTCGAAATTAAATCGAACACTTTTACGATCTTCTAAATCGAAAGAACCGTTATCTTGACTTACCAAATTTGTATTAGTTTTACTTCTAATATCGCTAAGCGATGAGTCGCGTAATATTCCTTTAACACCCGAACTAAGTGACGAGTCTCGATCACTACTGCCAAAACTCTCTTTGAATTGTTGCAACGGTGATGAAATATTAGCTTTTGACGTATTCGATTTTAAAAACATAGACCCGGTTCCGGTTAGAGTAAAACCTTTCGGTTTACTCGCATCTTCTTTGATCTGTCCAAATGTCGTTAGATTACGCCCCGTATTCTCATCCGATTTTATACCAAGACCAATTTGGCTTGGCGTCCCAATTGTCACGACATTTTTACGATTCGCACTATTTCCACCGATGGCACCATTAATCGGTGATAAAAAACGACCACCAAAATTATTATCCATCGAATTCCCGTCACACTCTTCTTTATCCTGTAAACTTCTAATACCCGAATCGATTAGTGAATGATCGTCGTTCAACGATTTGTCATCAGTCGTTATATTCAAACGCGTTTTTCGTGCTTTTTCCACAATCTTTTTAATTTCCACGTCCAACGGATGTTCCCACTGCGTTACTTTAGTTACACGATTTGCATAATAATACGCTTGGTACTTGTCATTGTAACTGTATAGGGGGGAAAAATGAAATTAGAAATAATTTAGAAAATGTGTTAATTTTGACCTGGAAAAATATCAATACCATATTTGCCAATTTGGTGGTAACGCTTGCATAAGACCATCCTTAGCTATATAGAGTAAGTATGGTTCCTTTTCTGGATCGATGCCAACACGAATTGCATAATCTTTTATTTCTGGAACAAGACAAAAAAAAATTAGGATAAAATATTATATACATAAAAATGTTGATGCTGGTGAAAATTATAATGTCCTTGTTTTCCTCATACCCATATTGTGTATGTGATGGAGAGTCAACAGCGAGATAGATACAAATCTTAATCCGGTCCTTAATCTTATCTTTACATAGATACGAGTATAGGTACCTACTGTACATACAAACATACATACATGTGACTAATTTACAAGAAAATTAGTATGTTACAAAAATATCTAATACCCGTAAGCTTCTAAATAAATAAAAAAGATTAAATTATATCCTTTTCGTCCTGATCGATAATAAATAATGAAATAACAAATTGCCATGTATCTGAGCCGAGTCACAATCATGTATCGCAATTTAAACGGATAATGTGTAGTTAGACAAAAAAAAATTTTAATCAATTATAAGAGAAAACCCCTCATCTATACAAATACGAAAAACAAAAACAAATTGAAAAATTATCTGGAAAATGTAACAGAGCAAGACTGTATTTAGGGGATGGGAAAAATAAAATTTGAAAAATTTCCTTCCATAAAATTTATCGAACGATAGCAATTAATCATTTCGGTTTAATTAAACAGACATGAGTAACGAATATTATAGTGGAACTATCTTCATGTCTTGAACGTGGAGTTCGATTTTTTGGCAACTAAATGTTACTGTTTAGTGATAAAATAATCAGGTTGCATTATTTTTCACTTCATTTTGTGCTTGGATGTCTCGTATTTTTAACGCCTGACTGCTGTCAAACTGCTGTGTCGGGAAATTCCTCCCGTAAATTAATGCTTAAAAAATTCGTGAAAATCAACGTGTAAGTGAAACATGTCTATTATAACCGTTTGAACGCGGATGGTAACAATAAAATTTCAACAGAATTTTTTCTTAAATATGCAAGGTTGTCAAAATTTTGAGTTTTTGAAAAAATTATAAATTTTTTTTTGTAAATTTAAATATATGAACCGTCCAGCTACACTTGGATGTATTAGAAACTCACCACAACCTGCCATAAACGGAATTACAGCCATTTGAACGCGGATGAAAAAAAAATAACACAATTTTGTTGTAAATATGCTAGGCTTTAGTGACTGTCAAAATTGTAAATTTTTGGAAAAGTCATAAATTTTTATTTAAATAAATTTAAATAAATAAAACATTCAGCTACGCTTTGATGCATTAGTAACTCACCAAAACCCGTCAAAAACGGAATTACAGCCATATGAACACGGATAAAAACAATAAATTGCAACAGAATTTTGTTGTAAATATGCAAGCCTATAGACTGTCAAAATTTGAGGTTTTAGAAAAATCTTAAAATTTTTTAATTTTAAATATATGAACCGTCCAGCTACACTTTAATGTATTAGAAACTCACTACAACCTGCCATAAACGGAATTACAGCCATTTGAACGACGATGAAAACAATAAAAATTAACACAATTTTGTTGTAAATATGCAAGGCTATAACCTGTCAAAATTTTAAATTTTTGGAAAAGTCATAAATTTTTATTTATATAAATTTAAATAAATAAACCATTCAGCTACGCTTTGATGCATTAGAAACTCATCAAAACCCGTCTTAAACGGAATTATGCCATTACAACGCGCATGAAAACAAAAAAATGTTTCAAACACAATTTTTTTGTAAATTTGCAAGGCAAAATTTTAAGTTTTAATAACTCAGGTGTCTGGAATTTTATATTCTTGTCATAATTGCAAGAAAATTTATCTATATTTGAGTAGGTGAAATATATATAATTTTAGAATGTTAAATTTTCAAAATTATCAAGTAATTCTGAAAAATTTGGTTACAGATAAGTGTTACACATATAACTGTTATTCGAGATTCCTAGAAGCTGAGAAGGAGAAAAATGTTTTTACCATGGTTTACCTTAAAAACGTCATAAGATTCCTTGATTTTGCCGGCTCAAATATGGTGTAGTTTTCTAAAAGAGAACGATTAATGACAACAGGATGGCTTCCTTTAGTTAATTTAGCAGTTTGGTTTTGTTTACTAAGGTTTTAAATCCTTTCCGCCCAACTCCTTCATTATGATTAGTTTATTTATCAGAATTTAATATTTACAATCCCACCGCTATCACTTAATGTTACGATTTGATACAATTTTGTGAAAGAAACTTAATGGCCTACACTGTGATTGGACAAACTGCGAAACCAACTGTAATGGACAACCACAATGGAGACAACCATGAATAAATTGTTACAATACTAATTCATAATCTGAGTGCAAAAATTTATTGTAGCGAATCAAATGTCTAAGACGAAATAAAAAATGGCGAAGACCCGAATCATATTTGCATATATAGTAATAAATAAATTGCGAATGGAGATAAAATTTGACCATTTTTTCGAAAGATATATTTCGACGGTAAGGAAACGATGAAATATAAATCATCTATCCAGAATCTCTTGAATTTTATTTTACGATTTAGATTTGCTATTTATTATTACAGTAATTTTTTCAGGAGGGCATACAAAACAAAATCCCATTTAAATTATTATTTTGATCGTCATCTTACCAATTTTTCTTATGTATAGCGACGAAGAATATTATAACAATAAGGATTATACTTGAGATTCATCTAACCAAAAAAAAAAAAGTAACAAAATGTTTGTATGTATAAATAAAATCTTCAGAAACTCATAATAATAAAGGGGTTTCCATTTTCAGTGTTCAAATCTAAAAAATGTACAAAAACAAACTGATAGGATTCCTGAATTGGGTTATTGGCGTAGCATATACGCAAAAACCTTGACATATTCTCTTTAAATTAAACATTTCTAGCTACGATAAAAACTCCTCCGATGGGTTTGTGCTCATGAGTCATCGAGGAAACGAAAGTGACGTTCCATGTGGAGTAGTCTCTCGTGAAGTATCTTATGAGAATAATAAATATTCTCGTATACAACTCTACCAATGAAGACGTCTAATTCTATTGAATATATTGAAGATGAAGAAAAAACCCCAAAAAATGTTCGTTGGGTATGGGAGTAAGTATATGCGAGAACGACAAGAATATCGTTTTGTACTTATGACTTATGAATTAAATTTAATTAGATTTTATTATGGTGTCTGCACAACATTTAGATACATTTCTATTTCAAACTAGGATACATATCTGTTACGTTGTAAGATGTAATCGACAAAATTGTGACAACATAAATATATGACGGATATGCTATTGTGAATCACCAGATAAGATACAGCTATATTTTGCATAGCTTCTGTACATGGATTGACCTCAATTTTATTTCTCTAATTCGTTCAGTAGTACATCCGCTGCTTTGTCTTGCGGTACAACACAATTATAGCAATTTTTTGGATTTTTAAAATTTTCGATTTGTAGCATAAATTTCTTAGATTTGACTAACCATCATGCATTTTCTGTCCATTCAACAGTTTAATTAATAAATCAGCCATCATTTTTGCTGTCGTTTAATAAACAACATCCAAAAATTTTGATGTTACTAAACCCCGCGCAAACTTTTATTTTATATTTATGTGCTTTGAACATTGGTATCCGCCGCCATTCTGTAACAATTTGATCCAACCTTGGTTGTCTTTAAATGTTTGTATAGGTCTTCAAATGTAAAGACCAAACTCCTGTGATACTCTTTTGATCCGAAAAGTTCACATGCAGCGTGCTGTATCAGTAAATGCAATAAATTCAGCTTTTGTTGTGGATAGTGAAACTAACTTCTGCTTTTTTTTGGGCCAACCTATTAATGCTCCTGCAAAAATAAAACAATACCCGGAAATTGACTTACAGTCATTGTTTTCTCCAGCCCAGTTGGAAACAACATTATCTCCGTCTCCTTAGTTTTAGTTTCAAATCTGTCGTAGCACTTAAATATCTTATGCCGCTTTCATGAAAAAATTCTGCAGAATTTTTTCAGTAATATTTCTTCGGCAAAACATGACGGAATTAAATATTGTTTATCTTTTTTAGTAAATTCCGAAAGTGTATACCAACTTAAAATTGAATTTTATTATTTATTACTAAAAAATTACTAAAAAAGATAAACAATATTTATTTCCGTCATGTTTTGCCGTAGAAATATTACTGAAGAATTCTGCAGAATTTTTCTGTGAAAGCGGCTTGAACCCAATCACACTTTCTCGATTCACTTACACGCCGTGCCTGTTTTGGTATCCGTCCTTTTTCATTATTCCATCAAATTACCATTCATCAGTACCCTGTTTCAAACCATAAAAGTTTTTAACAAAATCTCAAAATGGTTAACTATCAATAGCTCTATTATTAAAATATTGTCACATAAGTCCATAATATAAATACACATAGTATTTTCATAAGAAAAAACAGTTTACCCGTCATATAGAGTAATATATGACATTTAGGCGATTATACATATAAAAATATTTTAAATATTTTAAAACGATACCAGTAGCGACATCTAGCACGCCAATGGGCTAACATACCATGGTAGTACTATGTGTATTTATATTATGATAAGTCTTTCTTTTTAGACGAGGTGTGAAAATAAATTATTGGCTAGTGACAGGAACTTATTCTAGATATAATGAAATAATTTATTGGTAATTGACAAAAAAAACAAAATGCCATTTTGTTACGAAGTAACAACTGACATCGAATAAATTTCATTCTACACCATGCTGATTCAACAAAAAATCGAATACCTGTAGAATATGAAGTCTCTGATGGTGACATTTGAACTCGTAAACACAGTTAAATTAAATTATAAATATAGAAAAAAAATCCATTACCCTGTCTTTTGGTCCCAGCGCAATAATTCTCTTTCTATTCAGCTATATGTAATAACCAATTTAGTTTAACTCTCCACAGACAGACACAGTCACGAAAACTATTTTTAAATTTATAATTCAATAACACAATAAAACCAACTATCTACTAACGAAATGTTGAACTTTCTCGGATGCAATTTTGTTCAACCCGTCTGCATTATAAATCATAACACACCGCGCATTTCTCTTGGGGAGAAAGCAGGGAAAATATAGTGTAGGATTTAATAAAATAATTTTAGAAATAAATTTTTCATTTCTCAACCATAATAAAGTTGCAAGTTGGAAAAAATAGAAAATGTTAATAAAGGAATGTAAACAATAGTATCGAAGGTGTGAGATTTAAAAAAATAAAAATAAAAAGGAAAAATATCCAGGTGGTTTATCTTAAGATAAATTAAAATTCATTGTTGTCAACAAAGTTTAATGTTAAGGAAATCTTAAAGAAATCGAAGGTCAAATTGATGCAAACATAATTGTTTTAGATTTAAATTTAAACTTTACGAAGAGCAGTTTAAAATATTAAGCTTTACTCTTTTAATTTGGTCTTTATAGTTAACCAGTGAACCAGGTAAATGCTTGATGGTGAGCTAATAAAAACGAGTTAGTTATGCCACAAATCGAAAATCTTAAAAATTCAGAAATGCATGATGCTTAAGTCTATCACAGCGGGGATATTTCTGATTCAAATCGAAAATTACAAACTTCTGAATTTACATGATGACAGGCCCATCAAACCAGGGATATTTATGCCATTTCCAAAAAATCTTTACGGATTTATAAAATTGTATTTATTTTATTTTATACTATTTTGACTTTATTTTGGACGGCTTGTTTTACTTGAATATTAGGTTTCTTAGTACAGCACCAAAGTTGGATACCGTAAGTCCATACAGGTTTTAAAATTTGTTGATATAATAGAAGCAATATTCATGCCAAGATAATTAACTGTGTTCGCATATATTATGCGTTTGCAATCAAGCACTACTTGGTATCAAGATAACTTTTTTGTTTTAAAGTGAGTTGATTTTTCTACATTTAGCTTAATGCGCCATCTTATAGTTATTTACAAGGTTCGTAGTCCTTCGCAGTTTTCTGGTTGCCTCGTCTCACTTGTGTTACAGGCTAATCAGCGAGTCCGTAAGAAATCCGGTAGAACCAATACTCAATTTGACAATTTTTCTTCTTATAGCAAATTTAACAAGTTGCCTTGGATTTAAGGTTGCGTAAAAACTATTTGACATTTCCTACTGTTCGTGCCGTAATTTTGCTCTCTTTTAACTTTGTTAAATGACAATTCATTTAAACGAAACATTTTTGATCAGTTCTTAAAGAATTCACTAGTCAGTAACATGCGGACTCAATCTATCGTATTCTTACTTAAAGTTGTTACTGAGTCATTGGTTGGCCCATATTCTAAATTAGCTAAGCGATCCAAAAATTTCTGATACGAATTTCGAAACTATTCTATCTAATATTAGGTAATATTTTACTGCCTGTCTCTCGTCACGAAAGACAAACAAAACTAAAACAATATTCCAAGTAAAACAAAGTAAAAATTTATAAACAAAACAAATCACGTTTCGACGTGTATAACTAAAATTCAAACACTACTTAGATTTAAAATTTCTTTCGTATAGCTGTTTCATTTACGTTTGTATTGCAGAAAATGTGGAAGAGGACGTTTTAACATAATTGAATTCTCTAAAATAATTTCAAACACTTTTTGCCCCATAACTGTATATTTACCCTTAATATATAGAACGACCCTACTTCATTAGTTCGAGCGAGACAGTTTTTGTCAGCCAATACTGTGTTGAGTGACACATTAATATCCTTTTTACAAATTTCTTTTTCATTGTCATATGTGTTTTTTAAACCTTACAAAATACAAAACTCATCAATCTTAGACGATTTCGTCGTGAATTTAGAAAATAATTCTTTTATACGTACGTAAATATATCGGTTCGAATTTATCTAAACGACAGGATTTTTTATTATAACCTTAAAAAAAATTGAATCCAATTTTTGTTCGTCCATCTTATCGAACAAACGAACAATAAATTTTATTGTGTATCATGTATTATTATTATTGGGCCGTGCCCATATTTTAGCGACTATAAACCTTAAGACTAATTCGATTTAAATTAGATAAACAATTTTTTGTCTTTAGTCATTGGCTATTTTCGCTTGTTTTTTTTAAATACATAAATAATTTTGGTAACCGAATGTTATAATACCGTATATCTTTATCTGAAGTTAGATTAGTTATCCTGATAACTTGGAAATAGAATTAAACTGCTTTGCTCAGGTAATTTTTGTAAATTGCAGCAATATAATGGATTTGCCAATTTAAGGGTGAGCGATCTTTGACATTCATGTGAGGTAATTTTATTGAAATCCACAGTATTCTCTTTTGGAACAAATGTAGAAATGAATATCAAAGAAAACTCAGACTAAAATCGGAAATATTTTTTGAGGATATTCAAAATGGGTAAGATGTAGGATTGTTGAAATTCACTCACGAGCAGACTCGTTATATAATAGTCCAATTAGCAAAACATGCGTTGTACCAGTAGATCGTCATAGGCGATTCCAGAGATCAGTAACTGGAGCAAACACTAAAGCAAACCGTTTGTTCTATACACTATCAATATTCTGTATATTGGAAATGGTATCATTAGCAACAACATCAAAATACAATGGATGACCTGGAGCTCCATCTATGCTGCATTTTAAAAGATGATATATTTACAGGATTGGAGTAGAAAACATATAGCAGCAAGTTTAAACTATCTTTTTGGTTAATTTCTAAGTTAGGTTTGCGTTAATATGTGTGATTTGAGTTTACACATCCATATAAGATTCAGGTTATTCACGCTCTAAAGCTAAACGATAATTATTGCTTCGCAGATTAAGAGAGCAAACCTGATGCGAATTAGAGTTGATGGTCCAAGTATAGCACACATTGTTTCAGCTACTGGACCGGTCTAAATTAGGAGATTAGAATAAATAGCAGACAAAACCAAAACACACAACCAGAACACCGTAAAAGCCACCACCTAAAATTTAATTTATTAAAATTTTAATCGAAAAATGAAAATAAATATTCTGCCATATATCAACGGTAAAAGTGAATTGTGGCACGCTAATTTTCCCATTCATATCACATTTTTTCAAAACATTTTTAATTCATAAATCTTATAAATGGAAATATTTTGTAATAAATACACGTTGCTAATTATATTCTGCAGTATCGACACAGGAATGAAAGCGAACGCTCGCTCACATTTTATCGAATCGATTTCGAAGAATCATGTAATTTTGTGGCCCGTTTTTGTGCTGCGATAAAAATAGCAAAATACAATTTAATGGAAGTTTTCTCATTTTTTTTTTGCATTCATTATGCGCAATTGCTTGGTTCAACTTGTTGTTGTATTTCTGTCTATTTAAATCCATTTTCCCTGCAAGCTATACAGCTTTTCTGTATTGCATATTTCAAGTGAATTATCGATTGTTATAATTGAAATGTTTATTGCTTGAATCAGTTATTTGGGTTAAGTTCACCCTATCTACTGAACAAGCAATTTGCAATGTGGTTAAAGCGGAGTTTCTATTTAGTTTGACCGCGCTATTTTATTTTGTTTATTATGCCAAATAATTTTACGTATCCGCATGCTTTAAAAATAGAAGCAAAATAAATAAAGGTGACGACGTCTCCCCAGTTCATGACTTTCGCTACTTTTTTATTTTAATAGTTGTCGTTATTGATTTTTTATCACTATCGCACATACTACAATTTTATCGGTTAAATTGAGTACGAAAAGGTCATTGGCCTCTACATTGGTGTATTTTCGAGTAGGCAAATCAATAAATTGTGTTAACTGTTCCCATACAAATTTAAAAAACAGGATGTTCCATATTTTTTATTACGCGAATTTATAGAAAGCGAAAGTGCTTGATACTCTTGAATTAGCCATGTAAATGTGTCCCACACTTTATTTGTTTATAGTTATACCGTATGCCATTAAAATTTATGACTGCTGACAAAAAAGGCAAGTTTCTTTAATAAGATCTAAAAATTTTAAAATAAAAAATAAGATCCAATAAATAGAATTTTACCACCTTAAAATTCTTTTATGATTTTTAGTTTTCGTAACATACTAAACATATGTCCCAAATTGTCATACATGAAATATACATACCTGTGAGTATAAGTAAATTTGTGCATGGCTTAATGGCTTAAATTTGACTTATCGATTACATTAACCTCTTTGTTTTGATTTAAATATGAAGAAAAAAATTAGTTTCCACATTTCATTTTCATTTTAAATATTAGTTAAACAATTAAGTTCCACATTTGATTTAATAGATTTTGAAGCAGTTGAGTAATTTTAATTGATTTAATTATATTATATAAAACCGAACATAAGTTCCACATAAGTTCCATATAAGTTCCACATAAGTTCCCCATAAGTCGGGATTAATTTATTTAAACTAACTTCTCAATTATAATAAAATACATTTTACATTACAGATATCAAACTATTCACCCAATTTACACTTGGTCTCATGATACCGGACTCATTCTTCATTCCTTTTTCTTTAAGGGAAAAAGAATGAAGAATGAATCCGGTATCATGAGACCAAGTGTAAACACACTGAAATAAGACAACTATTCGAACAATCGATATGAAAAGTAGATTACGTTCCACATTAATATCTGAACTTTCGATTTTCGAAACAATGGTAAATACTTCATCTTCAGTATGTTTATTAATTATAATACGTTCTTTAATATTTTCTACAAATATTATAAACACATTATGTTCCACAATTAGTTTTTTATGTTTAGCTAGTAAAATAATTAGGTTCTACATTTAAATTGAATTTTGAGTATTTGTGTAACCTAACTTATAAATGAGGTCATCCCTTGTATATCTGACCATATCGCTGTGACAAATAGTGTGTGAAATCGCCCGTTGAGCTGATGAACATCGATCGCCAATTGTAAACTAATGGTCAAAAGGTTCTTGTAAAAGGGACTTGTAATTTTGTTGATTTTTTTATGAAAAAATAGGTTCCACATTTTATTTTCATAAATATAAACTTTTTTCAGTTTATTGTACTTCTAGCAAAATATAAGTGTCAATATATTTCTAACTCTTATTAATGGAATATACTAATTTTCTAGATAAAATATATGTTATTGATTCATTTTATTCAATTCTATTTATCGAATAACAATAAGTTTTACATTTGGTTCAATAAACTCAATTATTAAAGCAGCTGATTACTCCTTCTTTAATTTGTTGCATTTATAACAATTGTCTTTAAAACAACAGACATTTTTAGTAATGAAATGGACATATTTATCTGCAACCAGATGTATACTTGATCATGGTTGGACTCATTAAACTTGACTAATCCAATTGAAAAACGTTGTATGTTGTTTAAAGATATGATAAATAAATTACGTTCCACGATTGTTTTTTTACATTTAATTTGGGGAGCTTTCTAGATGGTTGACAGTTTTGCTTCAATTTATTGTGTGCTTTTATAATTCAATAATGAACATACGTTTCACAAGGTTATTAATGGTATCTACCTAGTTTAGTTTAAAGCATCTGAACTAATCCAATTGACTACAAAATACATCTTTTGCGTTCAAATTTGTTAATCCAATTGGGTTCCACATTCAGTTTTTTATAAACTTATTGGCTTTAAAACATAATACAACAAATCAAATCGATTAAAGAACATTTTTGCTTGTTTTATATATGAAGCAGAAATCAGGTTCCACCTAATGACTTTCGAAGAAGGTAAACATTTCGGCAATTTATGCTTCGCACATTTCAAATACACTAATAAGCCATCAATGTTTTCTACTTCAACCGGTAATAATACGTTCCACAAAAATTTGTTTCCATAGCTAAATTTGTATAGTATATAGAGATGATTACCGTCAGATTTTCAAGGCAGAATTGTAAAAAAATAATTAAGTTAACTGCGTACTAAACTACCTAATAAACGATTAATTTACTAATCTAAATATAACAAAATTTATGCAATTCGAAGGATACATCTGTATACAATCTGTTCGTGCTAAATCGATTTGAAAAAATTTTTTTTTTACAAATCCTGTATTTTTTGGCATTTCCAGGAAATTAAAAATTCCATATCCACTATGCTGTACATTATTTACCATACATGCAGTGATATGATGACGATGCGACGAAGGAAACCTAAATTGAAAAACATACAATATTCAATTCAACCGTATCCACATAATATATAAAGTTGATATAGATTGAATTTGAATGAGTAGATGAGTAAGGTGGCGGATAGGGATGATATATACAATCAGTTTCAGCCTCTCAAATTGAAAAAAAAAAAAAAATGAAATGAGTTTTCATAAATATTTTATAGTTTTTCCTTTTTTTATCGTTATGTCAATTTTACAGTTAATTTAAAATTTCCTTTTTTTTGTATCTGTTTATATTTAGTTTGAATGGAAGATGGGAAATCGGATGAAAATGTGGGGGTGTGCGATAAAACAGGTTGGTTCCACTGCTTAAGTCTACTGAATAATATAATATAATGAAAAACGGTAAAATGTATCGATATTTTTAATCCCTTTTATCAATAAGCATCCCCAAAAAGGTGCTTAAAGTGTTGTTGCTTAACCAAAAGTTACTTTTCTGTATATCGCTCGTCGTTAGTATTAATTTCGAAATAAAGACGTGTCAAAGTTTTCTCGTTTGATGCGGGGGACCAAAATCTTTAATACATAAAAAAAAGTAATCGTCTATTACGAGATTATTCCCATAAAAAAACCACCCACCTGTGACTGATTTTTCGTTACTCTTGTTGTTGTTGTTGATGCTGGGTTTAATTAAATCATTATTAATCCTATTATATCATCCAATTACGATGTGTGCGTGCAAAATATTTTAATACGCGTCAACATTTTTTGTTGTTGTTGCAATGTTGTCGTTACTCCCACCGACAGAAATGTTGCGATTTAACTGATGCCACAGTGAAACGAATCTATACCAAAACTGAGTATGTAAGATATTTAGAGAATCAGGTCCTAGATATTTTGATAGTATTACTTTTTAGCCGAACCATATTCTTCACAGGTATACACAATAGTTATGGAACTATGCAAATAGAAAGTAAAAGTGTACCTGCCTTGTTAAAAAAGACCTATTAAAAAAGAGATCTAAAGAAAAAAAGATTAGTAAATCTATTGCGGAATCGCTTTGTTTATGACAGTAAAATTTGAATAAAGATACCGAAATTGATGGGAACACGTTCAAATTTGGGGTGATTCCATTAACTCCGAGTTCCTGACATTCGGAAGGATTTTTTGTAAAACTATCTTTTCGACATTATTCGACTAGTATGGCAAAGCGAAGTTATACGTGATGAATGAAGTGGCCGCATTATGCCCTATCCTTAAAAACAAAATTCGCTTAAAATGCCTAAACTGTCTCGGTATATATATATATATATATATATATATATATATATATATATATATATATATATATATATATATATATATATATATATATATATATATATATATAGCTCTCCTTTGCATAGCATAAAAATTACTGTCTTATATAATATTGGAAAGAATCACTCCTATGGCAGAGAAAATTATAGGTGATTACCAAGAAGGATTTCGCCCGAATCGGTCACTGATTATGTTTTTTCGTTGAGGATGATTTTCTGTAATATTACGAAACATCCCGTGACATTCTTGGATTTCCATCAAGGATTTAAATAAAATGATTGTAATGCAGCTACCACGCTGAGCCAAAGTTAAGAACAAACTATCAGGAGTTTACAGATAAATCTAATTTAGAACTACCAAGCAAAAGGATTTTAACGTATTCTCAGCATTCTCGGAAAAGTGAATAAAATTGCCCTTTTTGCATAAGAATGAAATATATATATATATATAAATATATAAACATTTAAAATTTATTTTTAATATTTGATTGAGTAGGTTGGCCTTTAATCTCGAGGCCTTATGACGAGACTGTATTATCACATTGTGGTCAATAGGAGGCGTGGAAAGCCGTGCTGTGAACCTCTGATTCGAGCAATTTATCATGACAGTGAGAAAACGTTTTTATTGTTTGAAGCAATTCTAGTGTTCAACTTTGCGCAAAGAAATAGTGGCTGTTAATTTTATAAAAATTAAAGTAATTAATCTCCACAGACACTATAATTAAGAAAAAACTTAATTTAAACAGGAACAATTCGTCTGAATGTTATAGAAGGTTTTGGTTTTATTACATTAAAAATGTGGTTGTGTGACATGACAGTTTGTTTGGGTAAATTGGAAAGTGAACAGTGTTGGTAGTGTAGTGCTAAATTGTAATTTAAAATAAAATCCAATTAAATAATTTTTTAAAACGGTTTTGGCAAAAGAACAGTATGTGTGCATTTATTTAACATAATTTAAAGACAAATAGGTAAAATTCAACTATCTTTTTGTGATTCAAAAGTGTGTTCTATACAACATGGCACTGACAGAACGAAATTTTACTTTACCTAAAATATAGCCATAATAAGTGTATTTATCATTAAAATTACATGTGAAAATTGTATATTTTCTAAATTAAGTTTTATTGTCATGATTTTTGCTTTAAAACACGAAACAATACGAAAAGTTTCGTATTTCCCGATATAGAATTTATTTTTTTTATGTAATCGAAGCGGAGTTATGCGCTGTTGAAATTTTTATAATGCGTTCACAAATAAACTATACACTGCGATTTTTTTAAAATTATTTTTAAAGTAACATTGTCGAATGGCGGGGATATAGATAATTTCTAAATCTATAATTATAATCTATAATTTGCTTGCATATTACGGATTTAATTATATATTCAGAGGGACAACCTCATTGTTGATGAAATTGTTGTAGGCGTTGTTTTGGCAGCGTTAAGTGTAATACATTAGCGTTAATAAGTAATACTCCTACATGCCAAATCTTCTCAAATGCTTGGACACACACAGAAACAGTTTGCGGAATAAACATTTTTTTCCTCAAACTGACCTCAGTCAGACTTCATTTGTCGAATGTTTATTTCTGAAGCTAAATTGGTAATTCGTAAGTAGTTTTTTACAATTATTCGTCTCAGTCTTCTTAGAAGTAATTTCTCTAATATTTTTGACAGCAACAAGCAAAAGATACTTGTCGGTATGACTCCACTTTTGATGCTGACCACTATAACTTGTTTTATTGCATAATTTGTGCATATTGGTAATTTTGTGGACTAACCCCTTTCTTGATTTTTTGACATATTTTTTCAAAACCATATGAGTGGCTATAATTAGATAAACGAAGAGATCTTTAACAACTGCTTATTCGTAGCTTCAACTCAAGATGCATTACTTAACTTAATTGGTAAATATAGGATGTCTCGATAGTTCCCGCAAGCATGTGACTAAAGGCATTCAATTGTGCTGGTTAAATAATTTCGTCGACGCCAATGTCGACGATGTTTAACTATCCTATCGTTCAGCTAAAATTGGCACTATGCATACAAGGGAATAACATAGTTTATGTGTTCAAATTAATGGGCGCTTGTGGTGAATTTTATTACATACATATGTATGTATGTTGGTACAAGTAAAGATGGGTGAGACTAAAAATTTGTGTGTGTCGTAAACAAATTAATAAAATTTATGCTAACCGATGGGTGAAATTAACACAATTATATTTTGTTAAACAAGCAAAAACTTTTATAAAGGATGGGTATTATACTATACCAACTATACCTACTTCTCTGTATACCATAGTTACTTTGATGTTATGATTATGATGATGATGATAATCCATGATGACGATTATGAAATATAAAAATATAAAAATTTTCCATAATTTTTAATTTTAATTGCGGATGCCATTTAGGATCATTTTCCACCCCGGGTGTAACAAATATTACTGCTTCTTGCTACTTCATCTTAATCTTAATTTCGTATTTTTGCGATAATCTCAAAGCTACGAGTATATACGGAGTAAATATTAAAATATAGTCGTTGGAATGTATACGTTGGGGTAGATATGTTACATAAGAGTTTTTTTAAGGTTTGCTTTAATCTTTTGTGTCGTTTTCACTCGTAAATGGAACAGGTATTTTTTATAGAGAAGGTGGGGTTCTAATCTGTTATTTATTCTCCTCTGGGAATTTTCAATTCATAATTTTCTCTATCAAACGCAATGGTGTGAATACAATGTATATATATATATATATATATATATATATATATATATATATATATATATATATATATATATATATATATATATATATATATATATCCTATAATTGATGATTTTTGTAAAAATTATTACATCAATTTTCATTATCCTTATATGTACGAATATACCAGTGTATTTAGGAAAAGGAATGATTTATATATAAACATATGGAGTGCTACATTTAGTGCGCCCCTAGCGGAAATATTACAAAGTAGGCAAGTTAGAAAATTGCGTGTTACACAAAATTTAAGGAATAGTTATGATTTATAATGAGGGTCGATTCCTAAGTATCTACTGGCAACGATAAATGTTTTCCTTGTTAGTTGTGTCATTCATTTTGTGTTTAACACTCAAAGAAAGCGAACAACATTTTAATTTTGGATAAAATATCTTATTTGTTCATCTTAATCAAAGTGGAATATAAGAGTCTCCTTAAACAAAATTCCCTTTAAATATCCATCTGCATTATGCATTGCTCCAGCTATCCTATGTATGGACGATGGTTCGACCTATATATTCTGCACCATAACACTATTAATTGTGTTCAACGTCAGTAGTGATTGCAATCAAGTGATGAAAAATTTCTTTTACATCCTTGCCCGGTTGAGTGAAAACCGGTATCTCCTGACCCAACACCACAGCTTTAACCACTGTGCCAATTGCTTGATAGCAAAGAAAGCTAAACCGAAAAAATGATGATTTGCCCATCAAAACATATGGTGTAAACATAGACATATTTGATATTTGCGCCTAGCGGCGGGGCACAGGATTAAGGTGTTAAGAGCTGTCAAAAGAAATATCGCGACGAGAATAACGGCTATAATAAAAATTCAACATCGTTAATAAAATTTTCTCATCGAAATAACCGAAATGGAAAATTTGGTTGGTGCGTTAATGAAGTTAGTAAAAAAACTTGGTGAATTCGTGGAATAAACAAATGGAAAATAATGCTAAAAGCATGCAGGTTTTCCGTTATGATCCTGACGAGGGACACAAGAAGTAATTGAAAGTCGCTTTTGGACGACAAGAATCATTGTTCAATACTCGGTACAAGTGTCTTCAAGCCACAAAGAATGGTAGCACATTTTGTCACGTACGCAGCACTGGTAAACTGTCAATGTAAATAATTCAAGTTGACAGATCTAAAGATAACAAATATAAATGTTTGATGTTCGTTCGGGGTTAACAATCTTCACAAGACGCCGAAATTCGAACACGACTTCTTTCAAAATGAAACGGGGAGGATGCAGAAGAAACAATCACTGGAGAAACCAATTACCGAAACTCAACGCATTTTAAGTTTCAAGCGCTACACAGCGATCATGAGTGGAAGTTCCAAGCCAGCCCTGGACTTCAACGGTGGGTATTGACGTTAACGACATACGACTTCGACAAATCATACATATCGACAAATAGTTTTGGAACAGCTGATATTCTATCACGGCTCATCGCTTCAAACTGAGTTGACGATAAAGACAACGTGATTGCCTGTATCCACCTCGAAGAAGAAATAACCGAACGAATCGAAGAAATCATCAAACTATTACGGAAAATTATCGAAACTGAAACAAAGCCTAACGAAACTCTTTGTGTAATCGTTCAGTATTTGAAATCAAACTGGCCGAATTCGGAAGCGGACGACGAACTGGTGCAGTTTTACAATCACTGTTTTACGATCACTGTAATTTACATCCTGCTGTGTTATGTTTGGTGACTGAATCGTTATTCCGATATTATGTCAGTTGCTCAAAGCACATTTCGGCACCGAGGCAATGAAAATACTTGCCCCAGCCAATGTGTACTGGCCTTTAATTGATTACGACATCACAAACCTCGCGTAATCCTGCAGTAAATATCGGCTAACCGGAAGTGTCTACTTTTATGAGGAGTTTCTCGAGTTTTGTATATATTTCAGAACGTATAGCACTCATGAGAAAACTGTTAAGTGCAAAAATGTTGTATTCAAAAATAAACAAAAAAAAAAAAAATAAAAATTAAAAAAATAAAAAAAAAAAAAAAATTCTGCCACTTCCGGTTAGCCGATTTCCGCCAAAGTTAATTTCCCTACGTACTTCTTTTTAGCCGGAGAGTTCGAATCTGCAATAAAAAATATTCCCCGACCTACCTACAAGGAGGGCATGGGGATAACAGTTTTAGCACTAATGTATTTCCCCCGCGGAATGATTAAATTTCAATTCTGAACATTTTGTTCGTAGAGTGCTTATTTTCCGAGATATTTGAAAGTTTCAGCTTAAAAAAATCACCCGGTATAGATAAATTTTGTTGTCGATTCTTATTTTGATTGACTCCCCTGTTAGTAGATTACTAAAACATGAAAAACATAAATTCTTTTGACACAACATCAAAAATTTTATAGAGACATACAATTATACACCATAACTGTGAAATATCTAAAGACATTCATTATGTTGTATATTATACGAGCAAGTAGATGAATATGTATAGCAATCAATCACGCCAAAAATGATATATTTACATATTAGTCGACTAGATACATATCCAACATATACATGTATACAATAAAAACTTCCATCTACCATTAATAACGCAGTACAAACTCATAAATCCATCACCAACCGCACAAATTATCTTCGTCTTTTTTTTGTATGTTGATTTTGTATCAAGATACGACGACGCAGCAACAAACCAAAAAAAAATTGTCTTCGGAATCGATAAAGCGAAGACATAACCGCAATAAATATTTTATCATTTTCAATTGTGCTTTATTCGAAATAAATCTACTCATGTTATACGAGACAGTGCTAATAACAGCAGCCCATATAAAACGAAAGCACAAAGCACAAAAGTAAATCAAAACGAATAAATTGGGAAATCTTATATTGCGACTTTATGAAAAATTAACGATACCGCACGAAATAAAATGATGAAAAACCAGTAAAAAACCGTAAAGCAGAAAAGCTATAAAATTTATAAGCTTTTTACGTTTAGGAATGTGTTTTTGTGATAGTGGTTCAACGGTGGTTTGAAATTATCATTATTATGGCCAAATGTTTTTGGGTAAATTAATTATATTTCAGGTGGTTTTTGGACCAAATATATTTTGTACTGATATGTGAGATATTATGTAGTTTTAAATAAATGTAATACTTAATTTGCAAGAATTGCTCAATTTTGAGCAATACCCTTAGCTCTAATATTTTTAATTTAAGATACACAGTTACAAGTAGCCTTCAGAACTCAATCCATTAAATTTTAAACTTTGATCATTGCTTATAAATTAAGTTGCTCAGTTTGTACTATACCAAAGCTAAAACGGTAAAATAATAGCGTTTAAATGGTTTCATGATCATTACTTGATTGTGTTGACGTTCCCAGTTTTTTTAAAATTAATGCATGCTTACTGAGAACATAGACTACAAAAAAATTGCTCAATTTTCAGATTTTTAATTGTTTATATGTTGAAGAAAAAATATTCAAATATGTTTTCGGATGCTCAAAGTGTTAACATTTAGTTATGATAGTCTTTGCAATTTGTAAATTGAGCAACGGCATCATGGCTAATTTATAAAGCAGTCACATAACTTCAAAATTGGAATTAACATTTTAATCTGTGATTTTTTCAATTAAATTTCTTATTATTCATTGATTGCAATTGTAAGCTACTTCCAAATTTAATCAACAAAATGATGGCCTTTATTTATTTTTTGTTATTATTTAATTCAAATTACAACTTAATAAATTTCTATATACTTAAAATAATATTTCAATATTTAAATGTTAAGTTGCTCAATTTTACGATTGGTTGTTTAGTATGCTAGTTAAAATTTCATTGCTACTTAATATATTGCATGATTTATTGTTTGAAATAACATTTTGTTAAATTTTTATGAAGTTCGGTTACCAATGACATGAACTTATGTTTATGAAGCTTTGTTCTGAGATCTAATAACTTTAAAATGGAAAATTAGCATCATATACATGGCCTTAAATCTTCAATTGTTCTGATTACCTGATTTAAATTACTTCTCAAATTTGGAGTACCGTTTCGTCTAATTAAATTGTACGTTGCTCAATTTTGTTTTTGTAATTTTTTCATTTGATAAAGATTAAACCTTTAAGTTTGAACGCTATAAATCAACTTTAGCAACAATAATTAAAATATGTTTACTGATACCCAATGCTAAATTTGCTAATAGCGGTTTTGAGCAGCATAGTGCACATTCGCCGAATTTTACACCTATTACTCAATTTTACTCGTTAAATGGGTTGCTCACAATTGAATTCATAATTTTGATGATTTAGTTATGTAAGTTGCTCACTTTCAAAAGATTAAATATTTATGCTTGGCCACATAATATCGACTTATTAACAACAATTTTACAAGAAAACCCTAGTACAGTTACAAAATTTCACTTGTCGATCTAAGATAATTTTATTTATGTCTGAAATATAGTAGCTCAGTTTTATGTGCGTTAGGTTTCTTAGATGTTAAGGATTAAATCTATAGGTTTGAAAGTTCAAAATAAACATACAAAATTACAGAACATGCTTTTTGTACAATTTGCTGATTTAGAATTTGAGCAATACGGGTAAAATAATTTAGTTCCGATAACATCCATAGTTTTAATAATAAAACACTAATTTAAAGAGTAAGTTTGAATTTGGTTGCCAAACAATACTAAACTCATTCCTTAAATAGCTCAGATTTGTGGTTTAATAAATTCGGAATATAAAATTACCAGTGAATGAATGGGTAAATGTAATTAGTTGCTCTTTTGTTCGATTTTTATTACTCATAGCCCTTATTGCTATACATTTAAGTATTTAGATTTGATTAAATGATTTAATGCTTAGTTGCTCAATTTGGTGGATATATAATCATTGACAATGGTAGATTATGCCTACTGAGCAACAATATATAGATTTTTAGGTAAATTTTGATATATATAGTTCTAAATTCTGGTAGTTGTAAAAATATTATTTTCTAGTAGAATTCTATTTCTACAAATTGCCTGTCTTGAGGAACATGAAATATTCCTTTATACAGTAGCTTAGTTTTATAGTAATCAGTTTAACATTAAAATAATATTTTAATAGATCAATCTTTATTTTTAGTTGATCAATTTTGTGATTGTGAGTGTCTTCATGTCTTCAGTGTCTTTATTTTTTTAGATTTGTTTTTCCATATACTATGCTGTTATTTTTTATACATTGAAATAACATTTTATCCATTTGAGAAGTTTCATTTAATGTTGCTCAATTTTGAAATTGCCAGTTTTCACGATATTACTGATTATATTGGCAAGATTGAAATCAACTTAAACTATAGTAGAGTATGCTCCTTGAAAATCATTGCTCAATTCATTTTTTTTACTTTGAGCAATTGTTATGAAATAGCTTACTGTCGATAATTTTTGGAGCTTAAACAACAAAACGTTATTTTTGAGCAATTGAATACTATTCGTGAAGCTCTGCGCAAAGCAATTTAGCTCAGTTTCGCGTTGCAATAAATCCAAAATTTTGAACTTTAAAGGCCCAAAGCATTGTGTTTCTGTAAATTACTAAAACTTTTCATTATGCTCTTCTTTCTAAAGGCTTTTAGAAATTTCTGACTAAATCAACAGGCAACTTTTAGAGCCGCACATCTCCATTAAATAACTGTTACATCATAAACGAGAATCACGCCCAAAAGATTTTCATGTAAAACCGAAGGACATACAAATATTTCAAACCCACTTAGTTCTCCTATACCCCGAACAGTGTGTGCACATATACACACACACGCAGCTTTGTTGACGTTTTGTGTTATGCTTTGTTGACGTTTTGTGTTAGCTTTGTTGACGTTTTGTGTTATGTTATTTTTAAATTATGGCAAAAAAAATTATTCGTCTCTGTTGATTTTACCAATGTGAAAAATCGATTTTCCTTTTATGACAATCGCGGAAAATTATGCACAAAGCATAAATAGCATCACCATTATATCATATCATACATATATGTATGGTTCTATATTTATATGTATGTGTATGTGTGTATGTGTCACAAAACTATTAACATAAACGATGCTAAATTAAGGGGATGGGGTGGATTGAGCCAAAGGAATTTTCCTTTTTGTTTTGATGAATCATAAACGAAAAAAAAAAATGTAAAAAGCTTTATGTGCATATATTATGTGTACAAGAGTATATACATACAAATACAAGAAAATGAGGGTTAAGGATTTTCTACAAGGATATTTACAAAATGTGTAAGGAAAAAATTGTTTTTACGTTTTTGAATTTTGTTAGGTTGGGACGATGGTTGATTGTGGTGTTACTGCGGTTTTAGGATTTACACACGTGATGGCAATTTTTAAATTATAATAAATTTTTCAACAACATTGATGGATTTGTTGTGGACATGGTTAAGTGCTTTGGATTTAATCTGTAACGAGTTTGCACAAATATTTAATCGTAATTTCTACAATTGAATTCAATTTGATTAGAATCACGATCAACCTTTAAATTATCTCAACCCTTATGCAAAAACCACTTGTTGACATACATTTCAATCGTGATGTATCTTTTTCAATCTCATCTAAAGATATTATCTGGCTACATATATCGAAGGGTAAAATAAAAAAAGAAGGGAAACAATTTACCGGCTTTAACGTAAAAAGGCTTTGGTTTTGTATGCTCTATAAGATGAAAGAATATGGATTGGAATTTAGAACTAGTTTTTCTTCACCAGGCATGTCGGCCAAAATAGGGAGATAATGTGTCCTAAGACTTATGTCAGACCAGATTAGCCAACCTTAAACTAAAGTAAATAAGGGTGGAGTACAAAAAGAACATTTCTCGAGCAGCGTTATGCAACGAACTAAGAAGGACTAATAGGAAATCATAACTTAAGATTAGTACTAAAAAATGAGTACTTTGCTTTTTCTTTTTAGTAAGATTACAGTTGTATATAATACCAAGTTTTTAGGCTTAAATACTAAACAGCATTCCAATTTGTTTACTGTAGCTTTATTTTATATTTAGAAACTATTTAAGCTCAAGCTTAAAAGCATCTTTGTATATGTGACTAATAATACCATGATCACTAAATGTGCACTAAAATTGTACAATTAAGATTTAAGCGTATAGTTTAAGTTTTAGTACATTCAAGTTGGTTGTTTGTGGTTAGATTAATTCTCAACAGGATAAAGTTGACCGATAAAATTTACCCGCGGAATAGTTAAGAGAGCTTCGGCCCGAAAATTTATAGTTTGAAGAGATAATAAAATTAAATATTTCAAGCCAGTTACGACCAAAATAGCGATTCTTGGTGAAAAATTTGGTATTTATTACCAATATCGATTTAATGGCGTCAACAGTATCTTGACCGGACAATTTTGTTTTTAATATTATATATCGGAAAATACAAATACTCAACGAAGTGTAGGGTGTTAGGTAACTGGTCGGATTTCTTGTTTGACGTTTAAGACGCCCAAAAATAAAACATAATCCATTAAAATTAATGCACTGTCTTCATGCGATAAACTTCCTGATATTAAAACTTTTGGAAAATATTCGTAAACATTTTTTAGGTTGACAGTTGAAACCGATATGTTTTACTCTTTATTGTATGTATCCTCTGATTTTCTCCGATTTTTCTCCAATATTTATTATTTGCGTGTGACGCATTTTATTTTCCATTTAAACTTTTTGTAGTTTACGATTGGATGGTATACGGCTAAGAAACAGCAACACCAGTAGCAACAAATAAAAAAATATGTCAAAGCAGCATAATAAATATGTCATAAAATGGAAAAAACAGAAATCGTTTAGAAATTTTTTCTCCCTCCTGCGATACAGTATGATCTATAGAATACCTTTTTAAAATCCTTCTGTCATTTTAAAAAGCCTTTCACACAATCGTTTAATAAGTCCCAATACTAACCCAGAGATAGTGCTTAAAATGAACATTTTTTATGATTTTAGAACGTAGCAACCTTCAAACGATACGTGTCAAAATATCATGGCTACTTTTGAAAACAAAGGAAAAAAGTGTATCGTGTGTAAATAATTTTTTTTAAACTGGAAAAACATCGTTTAAGATCAGTAATGGCTTAAAAAGTATTATTCGTTCCCTGTTCCGTCGAAACCAACCATTTGACGGTGGTATGCTGATTTCAAACGTGGTCGTATAGACACAAATGATGACCTGTTTGTCCAAATGTAGGAATGACTCAAGAAACATCAAGTAAGTGGGTGCCGCGTTTGCTCAAAATAAAACAACAACACATCGATGATTCAAAATGCTGTTTAGCACGTTTACTCGAAATTTTACTTCAAAATCATTTCGGCAGTCAGCCGGTGAAAGTCGTCCGAGCGCAGCCGGCTGGAAAGGTTATGGTTTTTGTATTTTGGAATGCGCAAGGCATAATATTCATTGACTTCCATGAAAATTGAAAAATGATCAATAGCGAATATTACATGGCATTATTAGTGCGTGTAAAGGACGAAATTGCTGAAAATCAGCCACAAATGGAAAAAACAAAAAATTGTTATATTACTAAGACAGCGTTACAAGTCGATGAAAACGATGGCTAAATTGTACGAATTGGGCTTCGAATTGCATCCCCATCTCGCTAGTGAAATTTTGACTTAGCGAAATTGCCTATGTCCGATGAGTTTTAGGGGACTTCTCACAATATTATAATGACTGTTAGTCTAAAAACGTCTAATTGCGTTATAGTTAAAAGCTATAGTTAAAAGCGTCTAAGTGCTTTTTAGGCAAAACATTGCATTTAGCGGAAGTAACTTATGTGCTTGAACAGCGTTCACATTGGTAGCATAGTGATGTAATTGCAAACGTTTTATTTGTCATATATTTACAATCGGAAGTAAGTCTCTTTATATTCACCTAATTCAGTCTGATTTAAATGAGACACGAAGGTTACACATATGATTATCAAATGATTTCAAGCGCAACACAGTCTGTTTACCTGGAGCCCTAGAACAAATCTAAAGTAATGATTTTCAAGGTCATTAGCACTTAGGTAGTTTTTGGCATCGTTCCAACCGAAACGATAGATTCAACTGCGGGGTTCATCAATGTTTTAGTGAATAATGCGATAGAATCCTAGAAACTATCGCCTTCTATTGACCGTTAAGTGTTCCACAGGTCATACTGTACAGTTTGTCCTCAAACACAATTTTCTTGGTTATATAATTTACATGTTTCTTCTATTAAATCAAAATCTTTTTTTTCGCACCCCATATCATCTCAGCTCGAGGGTATGAACCAAAACCCAAATCTAGGGTGTTGGTATATTAAAAAGCGGACGTTATAATGGCAACAAAAGTATTATGATGAATTGTGAAAAATGATGTTTACCCAAAATTTTGTATGGAATCTGATATTAGAAATTAAAAAAAAAAAAAAAAAGAAGAAAGCTGGCAACATATCCAATATTTTGGTTGTATATGGTAGCGGATTAGCTACAACAAAAAAATTCAGTATTTGATGATTAGTGTATATTAAACATTGAAATTTAACCAGACATGCAAACTCCTACATGGTTTTTGACTTATAAAATTTTTAATTTTTTACTCCCTCAAATTAGTTTAGCCGCGCGTGATGGCAATATATAGACACGAACACTTGTTTCGACTTTATATGGTTGGTGAGTATATATGCTGGTTTCAAGGTGATAGATTTGCAACTATAACGAAGATAGGTATTGTTCATATGGAGTATGTATGTACGTCATAATCGAAGGCCAGATTAGCAGTCCTATATAGTTTGATGCAAGAAATCGTGTTTAATGCGGCAGAATATTTAAACACATTAAGTTGCTCACATAATTGAAATTCTAAATATAAGCTATAATTATCCTAGCTTATTATGAGCATACCGATAATTTGCGTGCCAATGGCGGCTTGTATTTGTTGTAAAATTCCGTAAAAATATATTTGCGTGCCATATACGATTTTTCTAGGATTTCCAATTCAAGTCTAAGGTCATCTATTAAGTATTCATTTTATTATGGCGTTATACGTCTGATTGTTTTCATGTATAAATGAAAATCGGGGAAAATCTTTATTTCCAACAAACACACACACACATACACACCCACAAACAAAAGTTAAATTTGGTTACGAAGAAAGAATAAAACGAAAATCAATACAGTGTACATGTGCTGTGTACGTTTTGTGTTTACAACGATATGTGACTCTATAATATACTACTGTGTCCAAATGTGACAAAGGAAATTAAAAATAGAACGAAAGCAATATCCTTTTGTGGATGTAAGGAAAAGTTCTCTAGACGAGACGTGATTTTCAATAAAACTTATTTTTATGTAAATTGAGCACATAAAATATTCTTGATGCCAGACGTATAATATATTAGCGTAATTGTATTCTTAAATTTACATATGTGAATTCGGAACAGTATATGAGTGTTCCCTACAAAAATTATACAATTGGATAGTTAAGATATATATTTCTATTAAGATTTTGATGGTTGATTAAAATTCAATGCTTTGCAATAAATAAGAAGTTTGGTCGAGATGTAACAGATAAACGTCGTTTGGAGTTAAATGTGGATTGAGTTATTAGGGTTATTATTCCAACATCAAAAAAATACATGACGAAAATAAAATACATGTCCATAAAATTCGGACAATTTAAGCCACAAAACGAAAATTTCCAAAATCACGAAAATACATAATCAAAATTGGGCAATTTTAACCACAAAACGAAAATTTCCAAGTTCCAGAAAATAAATTGGGCAATTTAAGCCATAAATCAAAAATTTCTAAAATCCGAAAAATACGTAAGGGTTTCTCCACCAAAATTGAGCAATGTAAACATTTAATCGAAAATTTCTTAGATCCACAAAATACATGATGGTTAGTTAGCTCATCAAATTTGGACAATTTAAGCTAGACATCGAAAATTTCCAAGAAAATTCATGACGGTTAACCCTTTAAAGCTTTAAAAAATAGTGACACAAATCGAAAAATTCCAAAATCCATAAATACAATTTGATGGTTGGCCCATCAAGTTGGGCACTTTAAGCCACAAATCTACTATCAAATCCGTTGATTATTAGGTTCTGGAACATCATTTAATTAAAGTTCCGGTAAATTCGGGGATTCCTTAAAATTCTGAATATCTAAATGTCAAAAATAATTAACGAATTGTTAATCTTGGAACTCGAATGTTACCCAAAAATAACTGAAACGTATAAAAATTCTGTGGGGCCAACAATTATTTTGAGTGAAAATATTTCAACGGTTTATTTAGAAGTTAACGTTAAAAAACCAATTCATTTAACCATGACATTTAGAGAAGATTCAAATAAAAAGAATTACAGCCCCGTAAGGAATTTGTGTGTTTCCATAAAACGGTAATTGTAAACGTCGAATCAGTGTTTATATACTAAAATTCGCAATAATTCCCAAATCTTTAAAAATGTAAAATACATTTGTAAAGTAGGTCAACACAGGTGGTTGATCCTTTTATCCATCATAAAATGTTTAATAAACCCACTCATATATATACACACACACAAATCAATCCCACACTCAAGCATAATTATGATCTTACTCTCATATAATTTAGTATTTAAAATCGTTTTTCCCCGCATATTGAAATTAGGGTCATAAATTTAGAATCCTTTTTTTTGTAACTTTGCAGTAAACAGTAAATCAAATTCAGTACCAGTACAACATGGCAAAAAGTTCGTTATACTCGTATTTCGACACTGTGATTTTTAATATCGATTTTTTTACAAATACAATAATAACAAATGTTATCCTTTCTTTTAAATTTTCTTCCTTCCCCATACATTGGTAATATCCTTTTATAAACACAAAGCAACGGAGACTTATATATAGCAACAACAAAACATTTTCCATGATTTTCCATAACTTTTGAATAAAAATCTTTTTTTTGCGAATTCACTGACAGGACTTTTTGGGCGATACATATACAATTTGTAGGACCAAAATATTATTAATAATAAAATAATATAATTAAATTTAAAATTTAAACCTTTTAAAAAATTTACCAGACGATAATCGAGTTTTTAAATATTATCCTTGTATAATTAAATTGTGTTCTTCTCCTGATTTCACTGCAGCTGTTAAATTAGCCAAATTAGGATCCTTTAAGAACACGATTTAATGAAATTTTCACTCAGAACTTTGTACGATAAGTCGAATCGTACCCACAAACAATAACTAATAGTATATAAAAATGGACTTTTGTACAATACAGGAAGTTCTAAAAAAACATATTTTCTAATGTTTATCCTTTTTAGTTTCCTTGGTGAAACCAATTTAAAATAAAAACTAAAAATACTCATTGGAAAAACAAAAATATGTGACCGAGAAAAACTAAATAAGGGTGGATGAAATATTTTAACTTCATAACCTCGTAAATTATATATTTAATATTTTGGAAAAATGTCCTTTTAAATTTTTTTATTATTATTACCTTCGTTCGACGGCTGGTAGCCTTCGTCGAATACTTCTTCGCATATTATCGATGAACTGGACGATTTCGAGCATCCAAAACTTACAGGACTTGTCATTTTAAAATAATATATTTTATTTATTTATTTATATAAATTAATACATTTTATTATTCTTTTTAATGATTTTATAATATTATAGATCCTTTTTATGAAACACCGCACAAATATAATTCACTTTAAAAATTCCATTAAATTGTTTTTACATTACATAGTTCACTGTGTAAACTTAAGAAAAAATATCCTTTTTAATTCGTTCCGGGATCCTTTACCGAATGAACGGTTGACACACAATGCGAACGAGATTTTGTAAAATTATAATATTGAAAAATTTCGAAAATAGACGACGACCACGATTATAAATATGTAGGTTGTGTTCGCTTATTGTTTTTATTTTTGTTTTTCCGTATTTATCATACGTTCCTTGGATTTCGATTTGTTTTGTTTTGATTCTCCTCTTTTTGTTATATGTGTGTGTTCGAGGTGTAGGCGAAATCTGCATAAGAGGAGAAATGTATGTTTAGTTCGAGGAGTTGGTTTTATGAATGAACTTGGAATAAACTGCTTTATCTTTGTGAGGTGATTAAATTTGTGGTGAATATAAATCTGTTTTATCGATTAGTTTGAGTACAAAATACAGTGATGGAAAGTTCGTCAAATTTGGTTAGAGTAGGCTAATCGTTAAATGCAGAAAATGGTTTCTGCCAAATTTGTAGGAAGTGATCATCATTTGGATACTGCAAAGCTAAGATGTCATTTTTCGTACAAGTCAGGGACTACAGAAAAACGAAACTTACGGTTCAACTGTGAACGTCTGATAAACAAAGATGAAAAATCACAATATCAAAATCTTGTAAGCAGCATTATGGAAACTAACCACCGTTCTGATGAAGTAAACGCACTGTGGGAGGTATTGAAAACTTCGGTTACCAGTGCTGCCCAGGCAACTCTAGGTGTATGGTAAAAATTAAGCCCAACATGATTGGTTTGATGAGGAGTGCCGTTTTGCTGTCGAGCAACAGAATATCGCCTTTAAAGAATTGCGAATACGTTTTACGATAGCACGGAAGAACAAAGCGGTCGTTGCTATGAGAACCGCTAGGCTGAAGTCTTAAGGATACAACAACTCAGCAATGATTTCGTAACTTCTTTAAAGGAGTCAACGAGCTGTACTTTACCTTCAGACCTGTGCCTATCGCCATTCGACACTTAAAAGGAGCAATTCTCTGATTTACTTAATGTTCAACCAGTGTCAAATGCAGTATTTGAAAGTTGTCAAATACAGACTGCGGAGATGTGCATAAAGGACCCATTCTACGAGGAATCCATTCCGGCCATGCTGAGACTAAAGTGAAACCATTCCACTGGGGTTGATTGAATTATTTCGAACTCTTGATATTCGGAGGGGATACTTCGTGAAACTATCTTTTCGACCTTAT
Source organism: Tipula confusa (assembly GCA_963556175.1). Taxonomy (NCBI): domain Eukaryota; kingdom Metazoa; phylum Arthropoda; class Insecta; order Diptera; family Tipulidae; genus Tipula; species Tipula confusa. Next base: position 219,403,019 of record OY744476.1, read on the forward strand.
TCGAATAATATGGCAAAGCGAAATTATGCCTGATGAATGGAAAATGGCCGCTTTGTGCCCTTTTATTAAAAAAGGAGATCGCTCAAAATGCGAAAACTATCGAGGCATAGCTTTCCTTTGCATCATACAAATTACAGACTTATACAATATTGATGAGAATCACTCCACTGGCGGAGGAAATTGTAGGTTACTATGAAGGAGGGTTTTGTCCGAATCGGTCTGTCGCTGATCAAGTTTTTCGCTGAGGATGACTTTCTAAATATTACGAAACAGCTCGTGACGTAAATCAGTTGTTCTTGGATTTCCACCCAGTTTATGACTAAATCCATCGGGATAGCTTATGGTTTGCTTTGCGATGTCTGGGAATACCTGACAAATATGTGCGTTTGTGTAAAACGATAATAATGCAGTCACAATGTTGTGTCAACGTTGAGAACAAGCTATCAGGAATTTTTGCAATTAGCTCTGGGGTAAGTATGGCAAGGAGATGCTCTGTACCCGATACTCTTTAATCTCATGTTAGAATTGTCATGTTACGTAAAAGTGTAACAACATCTTGTACCGTCAGTCCAAAGTTCTGAATATGCAGATTTCATCTGCATATGCAGAATTGGACTGAATAGCAACGGTGTCAAAGAGCTATTGGATCCACTCAATCAATGAGAACAAAACAAAATATATGATCTCTGGTTTTAGAGACCAAGACGCAATGGATTTTAGTAGTGATGATCACTCATTTGAAGCAACAAGTTTCCGATTCCTCGGACCCTTTGTCAATCATCTTAACGATGCGCGAGGGGATATTAACGCGCGTCTTGTCGCTGGTAACCGTGCTTTATATGCCTTACGTCCACTGCTAAAGTCAAAATGCCTTGGAAATGCCGACAAGTTGACGGATGAGTATGAAAGATGGTTAATGCCATTTGAGAGAAGAATCATGCGCATGCTATATGGCCCCAAACGCGGCGACGACACCTACTGAGTTTTATTTAAAAACTTCGCTGGCTCGGTCATGTTTCCAAGCCGATTCTAAACGGATGGTGTAGGGATGTCGTCTCTAAAAACAATACGGAGAACGAGCTCTGGATCGAATACGAAGGAACCAGAATGATGATACGCTATGGGCCTGAACAAATCTTTTATTATTATTAATAACATAAATAGTCAGTTCAACGATGAAATGCGGGCTGTTGTCATCTCTTCATTATCGGGGGGAAATGAAGGCTTGGTAGAATGTATCAATAAGTATTTTAAATAAAATTGTAAGAGCGAAGATTTCATCGTTACAAAGATACAACATATCCTTGTTAATTTAAACAAAACTCAAACCTTACTAGAGCTCACTTAACAACTTTTATTTACATACTAAACAGGTTCTTATCCCAACTCATCCACTTCTCTCACAAAAATCGTGTCGCAATTGCAAGAACCTTTGTATAATCGGCACCCTTCACCTGTGTCTTCTCTTTTAAAATTTTCCGCAACACTGTCGGCACGGGCACATGAATTCTTGTTCCTAGCGGCGTTCCATTGTCGTCGATCAGCACCAAATTGTTACTATCGAATTTTGGCACTTTTGGTTTTTGTTTCTGTTTTAAACCAACTAAAATTCCTTTTTTCTTTTGACCACGTATTGCTACCAAAACTTTATCTCCAATTTTGCCAACTTCTGTTTTATTATAAACGTGAATACACCGTGGCGGTTTACCTTCGGCCATTGCCAGCTTACCAATTTCACTATTGTCTACGACACGAAGGCGGGCTAGTTTACGTATTTCACAATTAACATTGGTTGTATGAATTGTATTCACTGAATTATAGAGATGAGATGGTAAGCGGGCAATTGGTGCAAAATTTTGGAGTAATTTTAACATTTTCGATTCGGCTGAAAAAATATCATCCAAATATAACCTCACATTTTACGAATTTGAACAATTTTAGTAATTACTTACTTATAATCTGCTTATAATTATGTTGATTTAATTTAAATTAATTTATATTTATATCAATTCACTTTATTCAATTTTTAATTGATATTAATGGTAAACTAAATAAAAATCTGTGAGGTTTGACTTGTTTTTGGTTATGTCAAATATTATGTTGGCCGGTTTCACAATATAAAAAGTCGATATTGTGGTTAACTGTATAAAAGTTGAGCTATCAACCGGTAGATGACTACACAGAATGGTAAGTCAGAAAGAAGATAAAACTCGAAATATTTGTATAAATTTGAAATGTTTCGAGATTTTAAGAAATTTGTGATTTATATCTCTAGTGAGTTTAAATTCTTTATTGTAAAACATCTTTACACTAATAGAGCCTCTAAACTCTTTAGATTAGTTTAGGCCATTGGAGGATGATATGCTCAATGACGCAATTACTTATTGTATTCGGATTGAGGGCGAAATCTTCATGAATAAATTTTAAAACCGTTACTACACCAGACTATATTTATACGTTGGCATAATTTGGTAAATGTGGTAATTATATTAGAAATAGTTCAACAAGCCTCCGTGGCGCAATTGGTTAGCGCGTTCGGCTGTTAACCGAAAGGTTGGTGGTTCAATTCCACCCGGTGGCGGTTTTTTGTAAACAGAGAATAATTCCAAAAATTTGGGATATGTGTGCAATATTATGTTAGATCATACATACGTTTCACGTCATTGCTATCAATCAAATGACGTTTAAACAAGCACTCTTTTCATTTACCATGGTTCCATTAAAAAGAAGTTCCTCGAAGTTCCATTAAAAACAAGTTTTTTAGGGAGTATACTACCCAATTCATGGTAATTGTTGAGTTTTATTGTACTAACTGTTCGTGTAAATATCAAATTACCTAAAATTTGGTGTAATTTCGATGGTACATGAGAACCTCATTCTTTTTTCTTACCCATTGATTCCTAATCATACGTTTTCTATTAAACTTTCGATTGTCACCATCCGCATTCAAAGCTTGGGGTATATACTCACTCACTAATATTATATTATTTCTGTCTAAGTTGACAGTTTTACCAGCTAGTGCTACCAAAAAGGTGATGCCTGGCATATTTATAGCTAATTCTGCAATATTGGTTGCTTATAAAACTGACGGTACTCGATGTTTGAATCCATTGCCAATGTTTTGGATTGTTTTTGCCGCTACTGGTTGTTTGAGGCTGGCGTCGTATTTGCATACATTCTGTATAGTACTTTGTTTTTGCTTCTTAAAATGTTAATCGATCTTCCGTTTTGATTTTTTACATTTTCTGCAATTTTTGGAATTATTTCGCAACCCTTTTAATGTTGAAAAACATTTATGTGCCTTTGTTCCCGTTTGATGGCAAAACTAGTATTTATTCTGAGATAATAAAATATTACGCCGCTCGAGTGTACGGTACCATAGTATATTACCACAAATCCTCGTTCAGATGATCGAACTTTATCAAAGTTTAATTAATTCTAACTTTATATTAAGACTGTGTCCGAAACACATGATAAATATTTGTGAATAAAATTTTTGACATTTATTTGAAAAATATTCCCTTACATTTCCAATTATTTATTACGCTGTCCGAAAAGTATAGAAATTGTTTGTGATATTTCACCGCCTTATGCGTTTTTAAATGCACTTATTGTGAGGTATAAAAACTATGAAAAAAAAAATTACATTTGATTGTGTGCATCGTTTATTGAAATTGTCATAGCAACGAAAATATTCAAATTTTCCTTACATAGTTTTTGAACGGTACTATTACAAAACCAAGTAGTTAATTTCATATGTTTTATTGAATATATCTGAGTATGCTACGCGATGAGTTGGCTTTTATTATAGAAAATGTTGGTAGTCTTCGTTTTTATCAAATAAATGTATAAAATTTGTATTCACAAATATTTATCATGGGTTTCGGACACAGTCCTAAGTGGGAATTTAATTTATTTCAACAAAAATAAAAAAACAATTGGAAAAATGGATTTATTTTTATGGTTGAAAAATGACCTACAACTCAATGAAAATATGATGTTTTTTTTATTTATGTATTATGGGAGCCATTTCGTCCGATTTGTAAAATTTTTCAATTTTGTACAAATTAACAATTTCATAAAATTTTGACTTTTATTAACTTCAATTCCTCATCTTTCAACCTGCGTCCAAGTATTATAAATATTTCTGATTCAAAAATTTGTACCACGAAGTAACCTTACATTATGAATGAAAGTTTTGTTTTGTTAAGTTGGTTGCCTGTTCATATTATTGACATCAAATATGGCTTGGTTGGTTGGTTGCCATATTTTTGCTCGAGCTGAGAGTAAAACTAAAAATACGGGGCACACTAAATCGAATAAAAATAAAAAATTCAATAGCAATTCTAAGGTAGAGAAAAGTGAAGATTTCGATTGCAAAAGATGTGGAACCCGTCACGCATATAATGTCAAGTGTCACAAATGTAAAATTAAGGGGCAATTTAGAGAAAATGTGTAGAACCAAAGAAGCACATGTGATTGAAACGAATTTAGACGAAAAATCATATGAATAATATGAAGAGATTATCATCGACTCAATACACACAATAAAAGAGCAAAATTGGTACCAGCATATTCGGGTTGAGAATTTAGAAGTTAAAATGAAGTTAGATTCTGGAGCCCAGTGTAATGTCTTGCCTAAAAGTGTTGTGACTCGATTAAATCTTAAAGTCAATCAATCAAGAACGAAAAAGTTAATCGCATTCAAGGACAGCAAAATTAAAGTGATTGGTGAAGTTAATGTTAACTGTCAGATTAGGAACAAAGAAATAACTATTACATTCAAAATCATTGATGAAAATGTTACACCAATACTAGGTAAAACAGTGTGTAAAGAAAACAATCTTTTAGTAAGAGTGCACGAATTAAACCTAAATAAAGACATCTTTAATGGTTTATGCTGTTTAAAAAACTACGAATACGATATTGAGATATTGACGTAGTGGAACATGGTAAAGACACATGTTCGTATCCCCAATGGTAATAGTTTTCAAAAATAGAAAATTAAGAGTATGCTTGGATCCAACGGACGTCAATATAAATATTTTTCGCCTGTGTAATCCATTAAAAACGTTGAAAGAAATATCAACGCCGCTTAAAAACTCGAAGTTTTTCACAATTCTAGACTGTAGTCGCGGGTTTTGGCAAATAAAAGTTAGTCCAAGAAAAGTAAAGTAACACCGTGGAGGAGATACTCTTACAAAAGATTACCATTTAAATTAGCTTTAGCCCCAGAAGTTTTGTAAGATTTGGTGAGTCGAACGTTAGATGGTATCAAGAATTGCGAATGCTCAATGGATTTTTACAGCCATAAAAGAAGACAATCTGAGGATAACCAATAAAGTATTGAAAACAATAAATGACGTTGGGTTAAAGTTAAATAAAGCCAAGTGTGTGTTCAATGTTTGTAAATTGGGAACAATATTCAAAAGTTGACCCGGTTATAGTCAACATAGTTAAATTCTGTTTGGTCATAAGTCTCGACAGTGTAACTGTCAAGTGTTAGTGGTCAAATAAAGCGTTTAAAAAATAAACAAAAACTGATGGTTGTAGTTACGCACAACAAACTTAACAGAAATAGCGACAACATTTGATTTTAATCTATAGAAGCACTCAATAATTATGGACTTCCGTGGCGCGATAGGACCAACTGTCAAATGCATCTGATTTTTAAATAAAATTAAGTGCTTAAAAAACAAACAAAGGATGCCTAGGAAATTTAGCTTTCATAAGCCTCCGTGGCGCAATTGGTTAGCGCGTTCGGCTGTTAACCGAAAGGTTGGTGGTTCGATTTCACCCGGTGGCGCCATTTTTTTATACTTTCAGTGTTGATCCAATCGATAAATAAATATATTACCAACCAAATTTTGCGATCATCTGTAATTACGGTGTAAAGTCGTAGGCTGTACCGAATCATACTCGTAACATGCATAGTATGAAATTTCATCCCGTTGTTGTTGTTTTTTCAAATTTTTTTTTTACAGGAATTAAATTCCTATTATTCCCATTCAAAGTGCGATTAACATTTTATGTCAAAATATTTAGATATGTTTTCGAAATTTCTAAAGATTAAGACATTGCGTTGAGAAGAAACTTTTAAAAGATTTTTTTTTTAAGCAAAAAATCCTAAAACAGGACAATAGACGGGTAGTTTAAGGTTTTTTTTGTGTTTACATTTTTTAAGAAGAAAACCAAAATATGTGTGTGATTTTGATGAAGGTGAAGTGTATAGAAAATTTCCTACTGTTTAGATGCATAACGACATAGCATTTTGTTGGTTTAGAGTTTTAAGTGGGATTATCTTAAGTGGATTATCGAGTATATTGGTTGCAGTTGATAGTTAGATTAAATGATTACAATAAATGTTGTGTGCAGGTGTAAAAATATTATAACACTTCGTTCCTACCCTCCTGAGGTATACCTTGTGATGCATGCATGCGGGTATATAAGCGCAATCAAAAATTATTTCATTTTTGTGTGCAAATCCAATCAAAATATAAAAAATTTAATTCATTCCTTCTTTACTCCTCCTATATACCTATACCTATATATACATAACCAAACAAACACAGCAACTTGGCTGTATAGAAATAAAGGATAGAAAAAAAAGGATATTTTATGTGTATACAAATTCAGGATAAGGATTTTAACGATAACGAATAAATTATAATACAGTGAATGGTAATGACGACGACAAAATACAACGTCGGGATAAGATGATGAGTTGGGTGCGGGTGCCAAACGGACTGATAATGATAATATGAATATAAATAAAATGATCCTTAAGGATATATTTAGATTGGTTTTGTGTGTATATATATATATAATGAAAATCAAAGAGATTTTTCTATTTTCCATTTTATTCTGTGTAATCAAAATATGAAAATGAATGCAATGACGATGATGAAGATGATTATACAAAATGAATGGGGTTTTTGTATTATCATTAAATCGGGCTGAATGGATAAATGTGGTTGTATATATACATGAGCTGTGTTGAGTTATTACGACTGTGTTCCTTCTTAACGGATAATAATGATAATAATATGCATGAATAAGGATAATATCCATTTTTTTTTGTTGGTTATGGAATAATTTTTTGATATAAATGGGATAATGCATAATGATTATTTTAATAGAAATTGTCAGAGCCGGATTAATTGTCAAAACAGTTCTGGAGTAATTAAAAACCGTTGGTTGGCTGTTCGTCCATTTTGGTCGGTTGAGCGATGTCTTTAAATGCTGCGGAGCAACATTCTTTTTGTTTTAAAGAGTTTCGCATTCCAGCACAGTTGTAATAAAAGGGATTGTATCCACCAAGTCAAATGATGAAGTCAGCAAAGAACTTAAAGATTTGGGTTTTTCATCCAAAATTTCATCCAGCACAGGGTAGTTGGATCGCTGAGATTGGATCGCTGAGCTGACCACCTACTTCCTTAAAAAACTTAACGGTTAAAAAGATCAACAAAATAAAATATTGATACCGCCGCAAATTTAACACAACCCTCAATTATGTTAACGGATATGCGGTTTAGGATTGTTACGTGGGCTAAAGAGTAATGATTGGAACTCGTTGCTATCCATAAAACTCGATGGACCAAAAGTGAAGATCATGTGTTCCACGTTATACGATGCTTTACAGTGGAGATGATCTCGGTAATCTTGGTGTTCGATTTCTTTTTGGGCCCAATATAAAAAAGGATGTTTTGGATTTCAAAATAACTACCCAATCTGTGAATTATTTGTGTTCATGCGCCCACTGATGTAAGCCAACCCAAAGATAAATAATCATTTTTCAGTTGACTTAATTTATGTGTCGGGTGATGTTGCCGTTTTTATTCATAAAAATATAGTTGACAGTTCATTCGCCTATTTCAACTGGACTTATTTTCTTATGCTGGATAAGGAGTTCTATAATAAACAATGGACTTTTTGTTTGTATAGGTGGGCTATCTATTGGTTTGTTTTTAAATCATAGGCTATGGCAACACTTTTTCTATAGCGCAACGCTTGAAATTTTGACAGCTCCTCAGTCTGATGTTTCACGGCACGAAACAATCATGATTTCGCTTGAAGATCGTTTCGAAATATTGAAGACTTATTTCCAAAGTAATACGGCTGTGTAGCCGAAATCGTGCGAATTCTGTGAAATTGGTGAAGAAAGATCGTAAGAAAGCCTTGGAATTGCGGATGACAGAAGTAATCATGTAGAACTGCCGAATTTAGGGTTCGGAATCATCGCCACACGTAATTCTAGAGATGCTAATGCATCAACCAAGAGTAACAGTTTGGTGTGGATTTTAGAGTGGTGGCATAATTGGTCCACTTTTCTTCGAAAACGCTGCTGGAAACGCCGTTACCGTCAATGGCGATTACCAAGGCATGCTAATGAATTTTTTATGGTCTCAAATCAATGCTATGAATGTGAACGAAGTTGTTTGTTTTTTTTAAAACCGGAGACTCCAACCGAGTGGTCGATCGATAATCGTTGAAGAGATCAGACGTGTTTTTGTAGATCTCTTCATTTTAATAAATTTATTATTTATTTATTTTTGATTTTGATTTATTTTGAATAAGTGTGTAAATTAGTGAAATGGATCATAGACTCTGTCCTTTTTTACAGGGAACAAGTATAGATGTATCATTTTTAAGAGTTCGTTTTATTTTAATTACATTTTTTATTAATTTAATTATTTTTGGTGTTCTTTGGCAAATTTTTTTGGTTTTATTTTTTTAAGTACAAATAACATGTATATGAAATATAACACATATCCCGTTTTTTGTTTTATTGGTTTTGTTTTATACATTTTTAATAGAATTGACATCTCATCATAGAAGAGTAGAGAAATTATATTTACCTCTATGACCTTGTCGGACATAATTAATTTTTCATTGGTAGTTTATTTTGATTTTTGTTTTTTGATTTTATTTTGTTTGTAGTTACTCAATAAATAACCGCATTTTGTTTAACAGGCGATCATCGACTTACGTCAACGATGCATTTTAAAATTGCAAAATAAAATTATTAAATGATATATTTTAAATTTTTTAATTTATTTTAACTTTTAGACAAACGTTAACTTATTGATTTATTACATGTAAGTATGCTTAAACATATTTATTACATAGATTTTATGCTAGTTTATTTAACTTGGTTTAGAACTGAAAACTAGTTTAAATATTGACCAGTGATAATTAACCAGTGATGTTGCAGAACTTAACTAGTTGCATTACTTGATTTTGCAGTTTTTGTTTTTTGCAGTTTTTGTTTATTTTTATTGTTAATTAGGGTTATCAGCTTCCGAATCAATTTGAAGATTTTTAAAAGTATAAAAAGAGTTTAGTGATGAGTTGGGATGTGGTGGTAGTGTTTGCTGCTCTAATTTTGACATTGTTCGGGTTTTTGGATTGGAATGGGGGTGGTAGAGGCCGGTGCATACATTTTGTATTGCTGGATGATATATGATAACTTTTTTGGAAGGTTTTTGGAAGTTTTAGGTTGAATGGGATTCTGTTTCTTTGATTGCATTTGGGGCTTATGACTCGATCTTGGATATATCGAATGAGAGACGTTTGGTAGGAGATATGGATTTGTTTTGTAGTAGGGTCTACATATGAATGTAATGTTTGTTCTTTCAGTATGAGAGTTGTAATTTTTTGCACTAGTTTTTGGGTTCTGAAAAGCTTCCGAACCGACGTGTGGTTAGGTTTTGTATCTTTTGGTATTTTCTGCCAAGTAAAGTTGGTGTTTTGAGGAATTCAATGACGTGTTTTGTTAAACAAATACTAACTATTAATCGCTTAGGTGCCTGTAACCGGGTCGAGTCTGCCATAACTAACATTTCTTTATACTTCTTCGGTTTTGTTATATGTAACTCAGGTATACGGTGGAGTCCGGCATTCCGGGAGTTCCTGGTTAATCTTTGGCCGTACACTCTAATCAATAATTAATAAAATCACGTATCACTGGAAAACGAACTTTCAACTGTGAAGGTTTAATAAATACAGATGAGATAATAAACTTTAGGTATCTCAAAAACTAATCCTCAGAGTGATTGGTTTGGAGAGGAGTGTCGTCTTGCTGTTGAACAACATAATATAGCCTATAGAGAAGCGCAAATACGTTTCACAATCGAACGTTACAGCGGCCTTTGCTACTTTTGAACAAACGTAATTGTTTAATGTAATTGCACGACACATTCCTAGGTTAAGTTTTAATTTTATAATCACACATAAGAGTTTTTTATAATTTAGAAACATTATAATTACACCTTCAAAATAAAATGTAATTCACTTAACAAAAAGCAAAAATTGAATACATAAATTATGCTTTGCCGTAATTTTCCCGTTCATGCTCGCTTGTTGTGAAAATGTAATTATAATTATATTTTCCAAGATAGGCGCCATCATATCTATCTCATAAATTACATATTGTACTATTTAATGAATTTGAGACGTTTTGTATATGTTAGTACGTCGGAAAAGGTGGCCCATCAAGATGTTACGTACTATTGTACTGCCATTTTTAATGTTTTTTTTGTTGTAAAACTAAAGTCCATCTACTCCATTAGCTTCCCGATGTGTTTGCAAATATTTTAATTATTTATAATTTGTTCCACAACTATAACTCTATGATCGTAAAATTCATGTGTAGACGATATTAGAGCGGAAAAATGATATTTATCTGTGTGTATACTGTATGCACATCAAAAGATGAATGTTATATTTGCAATTATAAATGAAAAATAAATAATATAGTGCAGATTACACTGTTAAAAAGGAATTTTAATCAAAATTAAAAAGAAAAACAAAAGAAATTTTGCAAAAAAAATTTTGCATCAACAAAGAATTGAATATATAACCTCGCACATATACGATATATGGATGTATGTTTTATTTGTTTTTCATGTTCCAAGATTTTTCCCATTTTCCATATATATATATGGCTTTTCCTTTTCTTTTCCACCATCGCATTTCGTTCTTTTTGTGTACGTATATACGTTAGATGATTTTTTTTCCCAAACACTTCAAGCGCAAATAATAAAACAAATGAAAAACAAGAAGGAAAATATGCAAATTTTTTTTTTATGCTTAATAATTTTCACTTTGGCGTGATTGCAGTTTATGTGTATGCACACAGTGTATGTATGTATAGTAGCACAGAGCGCTCTTCACAGATGAAAAAATTAAAAAAATGAATATACGAGTTGTACATATAGCTTTGTTTGTCTGATTATGAATAAAGTCGACGTCTCTGTATAATATGTGTTCCTCATTGCAGCATCATCAATTTTTATCTTACTGTAAAGTAGCGGAATGGGATTGTAACTAAGAATATATAGAATCCGAAACAAAATTTACATTGGTTTGTTATGAAATATTTCGTGGGTATTGCCCAACATGAAAATGGTGTCTTATACCATAATATATCAGTAATAAACCTAACCTCACAATTAATTTAAAATGAAAGATACATATTGTTATAATCAAGATGGCGCCTACTTGATTTCACTTATTAAATTTAAAACAAAGCAAGTGGATTTTGTCTATGATGTCTGTGCGCTTCGTTTTAATTTATAAAAATCGAAAGATCAAAGGAGTTGGAAGTTTTATTTTTGTTTGACATTTGTTGTTGATGACGCGATGACGGGAATTCACAAATTTTTTAATTAAAGATTTCGGTGTGAAATTATTTAACCACTTATATATTTGAAGTTTATTTGGTTTGGTTCGTAGATTTTCAATATAATATGTGCATGCAGGTATATACCGTTATGTGCGAAGGGTGTAACGGATGATTGATTTATTAATATATTGTTACGAAGTCTGGGGTTTATTTCAGATTCATTTTGGATTTAGCAATTAAAATGCTAAATTATTATATTTTTGTTACTCTTTGCTGGATGCAGCTTATAAAAGAGCGGAGCATGCTGATCCAAACAATAAACCAGCTAAGAATAACGTATATTGTGGCCGTTTTCCACCAAATCTCGGCTCAAAAAGTTTTCAAACGATTTAAATGGTTTGTTGAGTCATACCCAAAAAATCTACAACTTGAAATTTGCCGACGGTCAAGATACTAAACCATAGTTGTGCTACCAACATAAGGCATTTAGAAAATCTTACAACAGGTACGTATAGTGCAAAATGAAACTCATAATAAAACAGAGGACAAGGCAGGACCCCGACTCTACTGACTAATTTCACTGACGAAATGACAAACACTTGTGAAAGAAATATTAATTTTGCTTTGTAAGCCATTGATCATAAACAAAACTGAGAGATTATGACACAGTGCAACGTTGCATTACTCCTTTGTAGCGGTTGTTTTGGTAAATGGGTAGGTAAAGTGTATACAAAACGCCATCTAAGGTCAAATTCAAGAGGAAGAGATTGTTGCAGGTCTGAGACAAACGATAATAAATTATGCTACAGTAAAGAGCAAATGTAAAGAGCATCATCGATCGAATGAGCAATTAACCATATGAGCAAACTTAGAAAATGGTTTTGATTACAAACAAATGTAAGCAGTAAAAATGAGATTTTCTGTATTCGGGACTGTAAAAAAATTTAATTTAGCCAAGCCTATGCAAAGAGATTATAAAAGGTTCTAGTAATAAAATGGAAAACGTGAATAATAGACAAGCACTGTTGGTTTGGCTGTAGGGATTTGCTCCTTTGCACAGAGATAGATATTGATATATCTGCTAAAAGGTTTATTAGAGGTAAATTTAAGGACACCTTAAACCACCTGTTATATAATAATATCAGAGATCCCCCATTGCGGAGTGAGTTAAAATCAGTACTAATCACGGACATATACCTAACCCTCCAACCGCAATGTTCAACAGCAAAATATTTTTGCTTTTAGTCCTGACATTTTTACTGCTTTTATTTGGAATACTTTTTCAAAACTTGCAAGGTGTTGATCAGATTCATTGTGACAGATAAGTATGAGAGGTGAAGGATGACATTCGAGAAAAGAGTCATGCGTATGATATATATGCGAGTATCATCAGCGAATACTTTGCAGTGATTTTTAAGAGAAAAGCCAGGGCGCTGGCAGCGGCAGAAGTCGCTCGACCACACACACTTGATTTTGACCACGGTTGGTGTCGTGAAAATGTGAAAATTCCTTTAGTCGTGAAGTGATGCAATCGCGAGCTTTTGATCCTTTGTTATTGCCTATAAACTTTACTTAGAATTGGCAATCAAATCTATATAAATGTTGTTAAGATGATATATTTTTTTTGTTTAGAATTTCAATTACTTCGATTTTACCCGAGTTCTGAGCAACTTTTACTGCAACTGATTTGGCTTTTGAACTGTGGTCTAAGTAGCGAGACACCATATTTTTTATGTTATGAGCTAAGCCTTTATATTTACCTGTTTCGATCTAAGTTTCAGATAAGGCTTTCAATCTAGTGAAAATAAATAATTACCAGAGAAATATAGTTGAACAAATTCCGTTAAGAAAAAATTAAAAAGCCATTTTTAAAAAAAAATTTAACTATCACAATACATTCAGGAGTGCGTCGGTAGTACAACCTCCTCGCGCTGCATTCCGGGTAACATCAAAGATATAACCACTGAGGCCCAGGCGCCGCAGCTGAAAATGAATAAGGCATTTTGCATTTGCATGAGAAAATTTATTTTTTCAACAGTATATGGGTGGAAAATCCAGTACAAAATAATCCACTATGAAGAATTTACAAGGAAAATTCGTACAGTGCCAGAGAACGTAGACACAGTGCCGACGGCTGAGAGAGTGCGTACGAAAACAAACGAAGTAACAAAATATTGAGATCTCCAACAATTAAGAAAAACAATTCGATAGGGAATATTAGGAAGATTATTCCGTATCGACCAAAATAAGATAGTGAGGATAAAAATAGCCCAATCATAGTAAAAACAGAAAACTCTATGCTAATCTAAAGACCCTAGAAGAAATAGTGTCAAAGCTGAATAACGATTCGAATTTGAATTTTGTACACAGAATAAATGAGCTTGAAATATAAATTGTAACATTCCGAGAGCTAAACAAGAAAATTAAAATATATATATATATATATATATATATATATATATATATATATATATATATAATCCGCATCTCCGCATCTCCGAGTACCGTTATAATTACTTTTATAAGTAGTTTTAAGTTTCATTATAGTCGAAATTAAAATTCGTAAAAATTCTGAGAAAATGGACTGAATCATATATTGCGCGGTATATAGGGTAAAATAATTACTCAAATCTTACGGATATCCATAAAATGTATCATCACATCATCATCATCAGCATAACAAACCTCCCAAATGAATATAAAATACATATTTAGCATATTAAATAGTGCACGATACTGCTACAATGTATAATTAAAACATTTCATCATCTATCGCATTTACCTGCACATGGGTATGGCCGCCATGTTGGAAATTTACTTAAAAAATTATAATTACATTTTCTCAACAGTCGACTGTTTTGCAAATAGAAAATTACTGGAATATAATTTACGGTTTTTCGTTTGTTTTTCTATTTTTGTTTTTCTATTTTAAGTGAATTGCATTTTTCTTTATGTGTAATTATGATGTTTTTGAATTATTAAAACTCTTATATGTAATTATTAAATGTATACAACATAACCTAGAAATGTATATACAATTGAAGAAAATACATTTTTTTTTGTTTTAAACAACGTTGATAGCAAATGTTGGATATTAGAAGCACGTCTTAGTTTGTTGAAATTGTAAGCAGTAGCCCAGCTTTTACACCAAATAAATACATAGTAAATATGTTTGATAAACAATAGATTTTTTGTGATTTACGGTACACCTAGATGTTATTGGAAAAGCAACGAAATTGAAAAATTGTCGAAATTAAATGTCACAATTAAAAAAGAAAAAGTTAAGGCTACTGTGTGAATTATAAAATATATTTATAACAAACTGTAGAATTACCCGATTCAGATACATTAGTTTTACCGTACACCGCAATCTTTTTGTCGACTTGGCGCTTCTTCAATAAACTTTTATGTTCGGTTACTCAATTCTTTATTGAATTTTACGAAAATTAGCTCCCAAATCGAATTGGTTTCAATTTTTAGTTTTATTTTATAGTTTAATTAAGATAAAAGTTCTAAAAATTATCTTAATGAAGAATAAAAAGAGCTTAAAATATGATTTTTGGATAACGAAAAATTGTATCGAACAAAAAGTTTGTTTGGTGTGAAAGACGCGTAAGTGTAATAGTTATGTTACTTTAAAACTCAAACTATTCCGCAAATGAAAATAGAGAAAAAATATATGTCAGATGTGGGGTTCGAACCCACGCTCCCAATCGGGAACCAGAGCTTAAATCTGGCGCCTTAGACCGCTCGGCCAATCTGACTTATGTAGATACATGAAAAGTCATTAATCATTCACACTGACAAACTAATTTTTAATCTTAATTTGATCAAAGTTGACATTTCTAACTTTTGAACATAAAAGTTTAGTTTGTTCCAACGATATTAAAAGCTCTTTGATGATTTCTTTGGTTATTTTATCAAGCACTAACTTAATTTTTGTTTAGATTTAAATGTAGTTCAAAAGCTTATTCACAATGTATTAAGCTTTTAAGTAAACAAAAGTTTTTGAAAACAAAATTTTAAGTTTAAAAAATAAAATAAAGATAAAAAAGAGATAATCAAAACTTAAAACAAATGTGAGCTTTTGCGAAATATTTATATGCTCAAAGTCAAATTTATTATTTACAGTGTTTTGATTGGTGGCTCTTCATTGCAAGTGATACAAATGCGTTTTAGACATCAGCTATCTGTAGATTTAAGGTTGTAACTATGAATGTTAGAGCCATAATGTTTGAAGTCAAAATTTGAAAAGCGATTTGAAAAGCTTTTAACTATTTTTTTGTTTTATTTTAAAAATCAAATGCAGTATGAGTATTAGGTTAAAATAACTGTATAAAAGAATTAATATGTTGTTCAAAAGCTCGTACAAAATATATAAAAGATTTTATGGAGACAAAAGCTTAAACAGCAAAGTTTTAAATATAAAATTTTTAACCATGATGTAATTTTCTATCAGAACACAGTTCTAATTTTTGAATTAAAAAGCTTAGCTTCTTTCAACGATATTAAAAGCTTTTTTTATGATTTAATTGGTTGTACTATTATCAATTGCAGTGAGCATTAATTTAAAATCAAAAATTTCGATAAATCATTTAAACCTTAGTTCAGTAATTTATATGTAAGTATAAATGTTACAGCAGTAGAGAATAGACAACAAATCTGAATGTTCAGAAATGGAGTTCAAGCACACGCTCCCAATTGCTAACCTGCTCTTAAAACTGGTGCCTTAGACTAGTCGGTCAACCTGACTTTCCTACTTGCTGAAGTTTTCGATCATTCTCACTATCACACTATGTTTTGAAACTCAGTCTTTATAATTTTGAATCTTGAATTTGTTTAAGAGATCAATAAAAACCTCAATTTTAAAGAACTTTAAAGCTTAATTTGTACTAAAATTCTTAAAGCTTCTTAATAATTTTATTTTTTTGATTTTTATTAAAGGCAGTGAATATCAAGTTAAAATAACTGTTTGATGAAGTTTAAATGTAGCTTTAGAGATGTTAGCTTTAAGTTTAAACTATTTTTCAATGGATTACCTAATTTTTAATATTTTAATCTGTTTAAATTGAAAATATTAAACTTTTAGAACTTAAACACTAATTATTATGTACCAAATAAATTAAAAGCTCTTTAATACATTGTTAAAAGCACTGTTGTTGAGAAATCAGTTTAACCACATTCAATCCACTTCAAAAGCTCATCCACAATGTATTCGTTGAACTAAAACAGATCGACTATAGAATATAACCAACAAATTGCATGTCAGATGTGGGGTTTGAACCCATGCTCCCGATTGGTAACCAGAGCTTAAATCTAGCGATATGTCAGATGTGGGGTTTGAACCCATGCTCCCGATTGCTAACCAGAGCTTAAATCTGGCGCCTTAGACCGCTAAAATTACTCAGTAATTGCGAATATATACAAAAGGGATGAGGACCGCATCTAAAAAAACTTTAAATTCGGAAAACCGAAATTCCATTTCTGGGTCCAATTTCACCTCCATTTGATACTAAACGTATCCGAGTTTGGAACTAAAACTGGACTTAAAAACAGAACTGGAATCAGTTACAAAAGTATTCCAGATTTAGCTTTGGAAATGTATCCGATTCTTAAACTAAATTGGGAACCAAAAATGGGAAGATGGGAAAATGTCCTGGATTGCATTCATAATTGGTCCATTCTCTGGAAGATAGACGCCTGATTTTTAAAATTTTTAAAATATTGGCATCTTAAAATTTGACCTCAAACCCTAAAAAATCACATGTCAGATGTGGGGTTCGAACCTACGCTCCCAATTGGGAACCAGAGCTTAAATCTGGCGCCTTAGACCGCTCGGCCAATCTGACTTAACAATCTGACAATCTGGTTTTGACCCATTCTTTTGAACTTAAAAGTTTAGTTTGTTCCAACGATATTAAAAGCTCAAACAACTTTTTCGATTTAAATGTAGTTCAAAAGTTCGTTTGCGAACAAAACAAAAGTAATAATGTTATGTGTAAAAAAATAAACAGAACTTAAAAAATTTAAAACTTTTGAGAAATATTTGTGTGCTCAAGGTCAAATTTATTATTTACAGTGTTTTGAGAGGTGGCTCTTCATTTGTCAAAAAACATATTATCATTCACATTTGCAAGTGATATAATTGCGTTTTAGACAATTACAGATCTATAGATTTGAAGTTATAACTTAATGTTAGAGCCATAATAGTTAAAGTTAAAATTTGCAACTTTTTAGAACTTCGAAGTTTATTTGGTTCCAACGATTTTTTATAAAAGCTATTTTCTTTGGTTACAAAAGCTTGTACACCATATATAAAACTTTTTATGGAAACAAAAGCTTAAACAGTAAAGTTTTAAATGTAATAAGAGATAAAATAAATAGTACCGTAAAAAACTGAGCAATGGCTCACCGACATAAAATTGGAATGTCAGATGTGGGGTTCGAACCCACGCTCCCTATTGGGAACCAGAGCTTAAATCTGGCGCCTTAGACCGCTCGGCCAATCTGACTTGTGGGAACATCATTAACCATTCACAATGACAAACTAAGTTTGAATTCTTAATTTGTTGAAAGTTGTCAGTATTAGCTTTTGAATTTAAAAGCTTTGTTTGTTCCAATAAAAATAAAAGCTCATTTTTGTTTTTTAGTTGTATTAGCGATGTGAGTGTTAATTTAAAATCACTAAGGAGAAATCATATAAATGTAGTCCAAAAGCTTCAAAATGTATGTATAAAGATTTTTAAAAAAATACAAGCTTTTCAGAGTTAATATTTTAACAGTAAAATTAAACTACGCCGACAAAACAAAACTCTACGCCGACCACTCGGTCAATCTGACTTGCCTACTTGATAAAGTCTTCTTAACATACTTATACTGTCAAACTTTTTTTGCATCTTTAATTTGTTTTAAGTTGATATTTATATTTTTAGAACTTAAAAGCTTAGTTTGTTCTGACGATATTTAAAGCTCTTTTATAATTTTATTAGTTTTTTACCATCTAAGTTAAAAAAACTTTTTGCTTTATATGTAGTTTAAAAGCTGGTATACAATGTATTTAAGCATAATGTATAAAAGCTTTTTAAAATTGAACTTTTGTTTTCTTTTATAAAACTTTAATTATTCGATAATTTATATCTAATATATATGTTACTCTAAAGTAACAAATATTCAACCAGAGCTTATATCGGCCACCTTACGCCACTCGGTCAACTTTATCAACAATCAACACTGATAAACATAAGTTTGATTCATAAAAGTTCACCGTCTAACTTTTAAATTTAAAAGCTTAGTTTGTTTTAACTATATTAAAAGCTGATTTAAGTATTTTTGATTGTTTTAACAAAGGTATATAGAATTAAAGCTAAAATTAGGTTTTTTCACGAATTTTCAAAAGCTGGGAAAAAAGTTCAAAAGCTCGCACACAATGTATAAAAGCTTCCAAGAAAACTTAAACCTTTTTGAAATCAAAGTTCACTGCAAAGCAAGAAAATAAACAGAAAAAAGTTAAAAATTTGAGCTTTTTAGTGTTATGTATACTCTCAAGATCAAGTTTATTAAATTACAGCGCTTTTATCGTTATTGGATGGCTCTTGTCGTTTTTAGAAACATTTTCATTCACATTTTATCGATCTGTAAAGTTTTGAAGTTATAATTGAATGTTATATAATCTTGGAGAGTATAAGTATATTTTAGAAAACTAAATTTTTTTAAAAACAAAATTTTAAAAGTAAAAATATAAACAATAACTGTAACCAAACATTGAGCAATAGAGAATAGGCACAAAATCGAAATGTCAGATGTGGGGTTCGAACCCACACTCCCAGTTGGGAACCAGAGCTTAAATCTGGCGCCTTAGACCGCTCGGCCAATCTGACTTGTGACTAAGGATTAACTTTGTTAAATTTTGTTTCAATTAAATATTTGTTGAAAGTGCCATTTTTCAATTTTTGAATCTTAAAAGTTCATTTTCAAAAGTTATTAAAAGCTCTTGTTATGATTTTTTTGGATGTTTCGTGCAAGGTATATTGTATTAAAGTTGAATAAACTTTTTTTGATTAAAAATCTTTGCAGTTTTAAGCTTTTACGAAAATAAAGTCTTTTTGGAATCCAGTTTAAGTGTAAAAAAGCAAAATAAGTCAAAATCGGTAAGAACTAAAAACTAAAAATAAATAATGAAAAAACTTAATAATTTGAGCTTTTGACTAATAATTATATTTTCAAGGTCAATAAACACCTTCACTTGACTTAAAACTCTTGATCTCGATAAAACGACATATAATTGGCCGAAAATACTGCGGTGTTCAAATTAATGCCAACGTAATCAAGCGTTGTTTATTGTAACTGCGTACGCGGGACTTATCGGAAATTGCCGTCATTTGAAAATGAAAGATAAGGTTGTTTTCTTTTTTAGGATTTAAGTTTCTCAGTAATATGGTGATGATACCTGTCTTAAGCAGTAACACAACATGCCGAAAAGAGTTTGCTTATTGACAAATTCAACAGGGAAAATGAGTGAGTCATTTCGATCTTTCTTGAAATAAGAAGTTTAAAACCGGTGTGGACTGTCCTTCCACCCTTGAGTAATGTTGATGCAATTCCCATTGTAGATAAGTTTTTCTAGATCCACCTGAATACGTGTTCGAGTTCTTAAATTTGGATCGTGTCGCCCTCACATAAGGACAGTTAATAAATTGAGTGATCTCATTGTATCTTAACTGTGGCTCTCCATTCGATGTTATTGCAACATTTGCATAGTCAAAGATGTATTTGTATAGATGTATTTAATGGCAAGAAGAGATGTTTAACTTCCACGTTAATATGTGTATTGTACTTTAGCGCTAAATATAGATTGTTGGGAACAAAATAACAACTTCTGCTTATTCGGTTGAACGACATCGGTATGATGCATAGCCATTGACATTTAGAGTGGTGATGTCGTTGAATTTTTTTGGGAAATTTTTGGAGCATTTTCGATCAGTAATACTTTGCGCGTTAAAAAATCTTAGGTCACAAGGACCGTTCAATATGCATCGGAGCACGATCTCTCTCTCAAACGTTTCTTTGAGCCAACAGTGTTGAGAGCTTCTTAACACTGTTGGCTCAAAGAAATTTTGCGGAGGTGTTGTTTTTTTGACTTGACTCCGGCTTCTTATACTCCTCCAAAGTGAGGACTTCTAGGGGTGCAAACGGTCAGTTACTTCCCAACTGTGCCATTTTCCTCCTAATTATCTCCTCATGTTGCTTTACCTGTCTTTGGAGTTGTTTGTTTGCTCCAACGAACATTTGTGCCGCAATCACTAAATATTTTCTGCATTATATGTGAGTTTTATATGTAAGAAAGCACGATATGCACAGTTACCAGGATTCTCATTAGAAACCACATGATGCCTTTGGCTTGGATTGGTGTTGGATTGTACATCTGTTATTCTGTTGGCAACAAAGGTTTTATTATGTTGTGGCTTTCCTTTACAGCCTAAAATTGCTGTGGAATTGCTGCAGCAAAATGTTGATATGTTGTCGACTTATGTCGAGTTCATCATCCCATCCGACACCAGAAGCCCATAAATCTTGAAGAAGAATTTTAGCATGGATCACCATTTCTAATTCAAGTTTTAACTATCCTAGCGGATCGAAAAGTTTTAGTGTCTGATAGAATCGATCGTTTGGATATTGTTGTTTTAGCTTCTGGTAGTTTAAAATGAAAACTGTCTGTTGAAGAGTCCAAGAAGTGACCAAGTGTTTTTACGGTATCATTAAATCCTATTGTATGAAGTCCAGTTTCTCTCAGATTTTCGTGAAGTTCTTCTTATTTTATTTGCGCTTTCTATCACCATATTCCTATAAACGTCAGTTCCTATCAAAAGATCAATAGGTCCGGGGTATCGAAAGGCTCGATTAATTCGTTTTTAAAGTTTGCTTTCTAAACCCAATAAGCTCTTGTCTCAATCTCTAATGCTTCGGGTAATTAATTGTGTTTGAATTCACTCGTCGATGCTATACCTGATTATCTCTGTAACTGTCGTTGTTAACCTCCGCTGAGGCGATGCTGAATTAATTTGTCTATCCTTGTCGTACTAATCTGTTGATTTCAGAGGTGGTTGGAATTCTCCAACACATACATTAACGAGGACCAACCCAATAATCGCGCGATAGCAATCGAAATATACCGCCGGCTGATTTATTATCAATATTCAGTTATACTCAACCAAAATAGATATTGCTATTTAAAATTTACGAACCATGGATTTATATCTATAAATTAAATGTATAATTTAATAAAATTTAAACATTTTCGATTAAGCGATGCGCGAATAATTTATTTAGTTAAAGAGACCGTCGGCGATTTATTTTTACCACCGTATATTTGTGGTATAGGATGAATCAAATTTTTGACATATATATTTTTTGTCGATTAAAAATATATACCGATTAATTAAACAAAAAAAAAAGGACATCGGCAATTGATGGGCAAGACGGCCATCCACCAATAAATAAATTTCCAACCAAATAAAATAAAATCTATCGAATTTTATAATACTCATACATAGATGTCTCTCCGAACAGTGGAATGATTTTATGTTTTAATAATTTATGTAAAATTAACTAGCTAAAACTAAATATTATTTAAAATAGTATGAATTAGGGTATTCATAGTTAAATTTTAATTAATCAAACCATCAAAATCATAAATTATATATTGAAATTATGTAAAATACGTAAATGGTATAAAACGGTTTGAGCCCTCGCTATATTTTATTTAACCTTACGAGAATAAAGAAAATTTATGTAAATTTCCACTTAAATATTATAATCAAAAAAATGTAAAACAATTTTCCAGATCATTAAAATATAAAAGAAAATTATAATTTCCTTTTTTTTTGTATATTGCAAAACGCGATACAACAAAGAAATTTCGATTTAACGATTGATTTTCTATGACGCGCGCAATGTAAATTGGAAAAATCATCTTTATGGCTCGTCGTATGAACAATAAACAAATCAAGAAAATAGAAAATTAAATTTTGGTAAAAAAAAAAAAAACGGAACAAAGAAAAGGTGGAAACCGCGCCCTCAATCAAATTTTTTTGTTTATTTTATTTATCCAACCTCAAGAATTTGGTGCGACAAGGTAAAATGCGGTGTAAACGATTTGTATCCCCAATTTAGTGGCGCGCGTGAACCATAGTATATTTCGAGGAAAATAGCGACAATATCGATGGAAAATTCGGTTATTGGTAAATCAAATTTAATTGGTGCGGTTATTTGTGTGTGCGATGAGGTTGTAATTGTGGAAATGGCGATAAGACATTGTAAAATCATTAATATAATTTGGTTGCGTACAGTTTTTTAATTATTAATTTTCTCATCATAATTATGCTATTATAATGATTTCATATTTAAATTATGTCTTCCTATCATTATATTATATACATATAAGTTGTAACAAAACTATTTAGGGTGAATCGCATATGAACAATAGAAAAAAACTACTGTATGTGCCCTTCCATATATTTCCAATCCCCGCATGATTTTCGTTTTTTTTCGGTTCGTATATTTTACGTATATAACAATCATAGATCGGTGGGTATATAGAATGTGTGAACGAACGAAAAAAATAAAAATAAAGGCGGAAACATGTGGGATTTCTTATATTCATGTTCGATTTTCTAACGTATACCGAGCCACCTAGCACCCCACCAATATTCTCTCTAGTGCACACATTATGACAACAAATCATAATTTCGAAAATAATTACAGTTTGGCGACGCCATTTTCAATATATGCGGGAAAATTATCATTCTTTTGCAACAATCGTATAAATATATGCGATGCGATCATAGCTGAGATTTCTAATTAGGGCTGGTGGCGGCTTGTATTGTTATTGTTGTTAACTCCTCGATTGAATTAATTATTTATGCACAGGGGGAGGTGAAGTGGAACGGAATTTTTTTTTTACGAGTTAGTTTTGCGTTATACTTAACTTATATAATTGAGGAAATGGGAAATTAGTTCGAATCTGTGATTGTTGCGAATTTGTTTTGTTATTTTTATTTTTTTTGGGTGACAGCTGTCAAGCCGGCTGCAATACGGTGTAAGATTTGATAATTTTTTGATTTGTCCGTTACTCGGTCTGTTTGGTATATACAAGAAACAAGTTTCTTAACCTTAACCTTTAGTCTAAGCAAGCCTTGCTTCATTACCCGCTTATTTTAACTGCGCATATTCACAGTTTTCCGACGGTTGTTTGTGTCGTTTCAATATTACCATAAGGAAGTCAGCAGCCATTGTGGTTCTGAGCTTAAAAATGCCTTGTGCTGCTTTATATTTGCTACACACACAAGATCATCATCACCCGTGAATTTTGACTATCCGAACGAATTTCCATTTGAGTAGCCGGTAATGGTCGTCGTTGAGAATCAGATGACTTGCCTCAAAATATGGAGATGGTTTGATCCATTTGTGTCGGTATTGGGTGGATCACAAGCATTCAGTGGATCATTGATCCCAAACCGTGCGATTGTAAATGTCGATCTGCTTCCAAGTGTCTATCACGAAACAATTTAATTAATCGATTCTGTTAGTGAGTGGTCCTAGCCGGAAGGGATTATGGATCACTTCAACTTGTTTAACCAGGATCATAGCAAAGGGGGTTAGGCAAAGGGGTTTTACCAAATTGTTTTTAGAAAGGGGCTTTAGCAAATCGGGCTTAGCAAAGGATTTTAGCAAAGGGGTTATGCAAAGGGAGTTTAGCAAAGGGGGTTAGGCAAAGGGGGTTACACAAAGAGGGGTTAGCCAAAGAGGGGTTAGACAAAGGGAGTTAGGCAAAAAGGGTTAGGCAAAGAATGTTAGACAAAGGGTGTTAGACAAAATGGGTTAGACAAAGGGGGATAGGCTAATGGGGTTAGGCAAAAGAGGCTAGACAAAGGGGGCTAGCAAGTGTTAGGCAAAGGTGGTTAGGCAACGGAGTTAGGTAAAGGGGGTTAAGCAAAGGGGGTTAGAAAAAGAGGGGTTAGACAAAGGGGGTTAGGCAAAAAGGGTTAGGCAAAGTTGGTTAGGCGAAAGGGGTTATACAAAGGAGGTTAGACAAAGTGGTTAATCAAAGGGGGTTTAGCAAAGGGTGTTTAGCAAAGGGGAATATGCAAACGGGGATTAGAAAGGGGGTTAGCAGAGGGGTCTAGCAAAGGGAGTTAATCAAAGGGGGTTAGGCAAAGGAGGTTAGATCAAGGGGTTTAGCAAGTGGGTTAGACAAAGGGAGTTAAGCAAAGGGAGTTAGGCAAAGGGGTTAGACAAATGTGGCTAGGCAAAGGTGGTTATGCAAAGTGTGTTAGGCAAAGGTGGTTAGGTAAAGAGGGTTGGGCAAAGGGGGTTACGTGAAGAGGGTTATTAATTTATCATTAATAAATTATTAATGATTTATTATCTATACTAGCTTAATCTGATATGGTGATGACAGTTTGATCAACTTATTAATTTTTAAGTTGGCCTTTTCAAATCGTTGAACTTCGTCTGCATGCGAACCATTGTAGAAGAGGGGAGAGGCAATACTGAGATAAAATTATCCTAATGTAATTGTTTTTGTTTTGCTTTAATTTTTTGTTGTAATTTAAATTTAATTATCCCCAATATTTTTTTTCATAATCATTAATTTTGGTTGCGTTTTCATTCATAATTCATTTTCATGAAATTTATGGCGGCGTCTACATGTTCATGCGCTATTCCTAAACTGGGTGTCCTGTTAAATTTTGACGGTAACAATTTTTATTTTTGTTAATTAATTTTATAAAGAAGTTGTCTAATGATGCGGTAAACACAGCGATTCAGCGATCTAACCTATGTTTAGCCACCTCCTAAAGATACGCCAAGGATAATGGTGAAATTCTAAGGATATCATGCTCCTTGGATGTTAGGATTTAGAAAGTTCTCCAAAAAAAAATCACCCACACACCCACACATATCCAAGTCATAATATTGTCAAAAGGAAAAACCGCTGAATTGTATGCAACCAATTTTTATTTTATTTTAAATAAATTAAAATCGTTTTGAATTTTTTTTCTCATCCACCCACCGTACCCAAAACATAAAATTTTCCTCTTTTTTTATGTATACTACTATATTTCAATGATAATGATGATTGGAAATCCATATAATAAAGGATAATAAATTTCCATTCAATGTACCTAAGAAAATTAAATCAAAGCAAAGTATAAAATTATGATGATGATGATGATTATAAAATAAAAAATAATTTGAATTTGTAATTTTCATTTTGCTGAATAAATTTTCCTCATCCACACACACTCACCCATAAATGAAAAATGCTTAATAATTTATTTATTTATTAGAATTATATGGAAATTGAAGATATTCATAAAAATTCGAGTATTTTAAAAATAAAAAAAAAATTTTCAATAATTGTCCTTAAGATTGTTGTGTGTGTATACACAAAATCCATCATCCACCCTCTTATAGGTTGCAAAACAAATTTTTTTTGTTGTTGTAATTTTTAATATACGAGTACATATGTACGTACCCAGCATAATTCAATTTCTCCATGTTTATTTGTATATATGAAGTACAGGGTCGGTAAATATTCCCCCCTCGTCTTATGTGTGCCTATATATAAAGCATCGTACACCGCACAAGAAATTCATTAATGAATCAATTTTTTTTATTTTATGTTAACATTTCTGATGATTTGATTCGTAATCATCATCATACTTCAATTACCATTTTCAATCAAAATTCAAAATGGAATTTTTTTTTTTTTTTTGATTGATTTTTTATCTTTTTCAATATTTTTGTTAATTTCTAAAACTCAAATCAATTATTTTTAATTAAATTTAATTTAGATTTTGAATACAGATCGAAAAAAAATATTTATTTGGTTGGGATTTTTAATCGAAGATTGGTTTAGTGCGTGCTCGATATGTACGAATATATACATGAACTGGGCTCGCTAATTGAAGGGTTTCGGTTTTAAAATGCTGTATAAGAGAATGAGCTTAGCCATAATGCTCCAAACGTTTCACTTCCAATTTAAACAATCGGCAAAAAACATGAGATACAACATTGTAAAATTGTTCAAGTATAACAAGGAAGTCACGACTTCTGCAAACAAAAAAATCGACATCTGTAAGCCGAGAAACGAACCGAAAAATGAAGATGTAGATATCAAATTTTATAGTTTAGGTTGTGAATCGACATTTTTTATTAGACGTCGATACACTTAAAAATTAGCAGGATATAAAATTCTATGATGACTAGATGTCACTGTCATCAATTCTTCATTGATCGTTCGTGATCCCAAATTGAAGTCGTTATCATTATTCATGAGTGATGGTGGGACTATTCTGGTACAACAAAAAATGTGTTGACCTTCCGCCTGAAAGGGTTAACCAAGCATTTCCTTTCAGTTACGTAAAAGTGTTGACTACTGCGGGCCATGTTAAGTCACTTCACGATACGGCGACGAGTACCGACAAAAGCTTATATACCTATGGCCGTCTTCGTTTGCTTTGCAATAAAAGCTGTTTATCTAGAGTTGGCATCGTCAATTTTATCTGATCTCCGATAGTGAAAATTATCTCCGATAATGGCACCAATTTTGTCGGTGCAAACACAGATTTACACGGGCTGTTTGAACTTTTGCAAGGCTCCGACTTAAAAACCGAAATTCAACTTATGTTGCAACGAGATAAGATTGAGTGGTCATTTGCAAAATATCATCTTCGCCATTTAACAGTAAGTGCCAAGCTGACATATGAGGTCTCAGTATCCTAACTAAGCAAGTCGAAGCTGTTTTGAACAGCTGTCTACCAATGTCGTTATTGAGGTACTTACCAATAGTCAATAGAACAATTCACCAAATCAGCGATGAATGTTGAAGCAGCGCATCCATACTTCTTACAAGTAATGAATCCAAATCGGTAATTCTACAGCGTTTGCCGTACAGGATGGCAAATTCTTTTTATTCAGCCACAATGGAAGGTTCGGATCAAATGGCCAATTCAGTTTATGAAAGTAATAAATAATAAATTTCTTTTGAATCCGTTCAATTATATCAATATGAATATTTTAAGCAGAACCCCAAATAATCGACGCATATTCCAAATTAGACCGAACAATAGAACAATACAAAGTTTTAATTGATTGTGGATTATGAAAATCCTTTGTGATACGACGACTGGAGCCAAGTAGAGAACTAGACTTAGCCACGATCAAATCAATATGGTCACGGAAATTTAATTGATGATCCAAGGCAACACCCAAATTTTTGAATGTTACAACCCTTTAAAGCTGGTTATTGAAAATAAATAACTGATTTTTTCTTGGAGAAGCTCATAATCTTGCATTTTTCCAAATTTAAATTCAATCTATTCTCAATTGACCATTTATACAGCAAATCTAGATCACTCTCCACTTCAATACATTGTTGCTCGCTACGTACAGGTTTTGATATTTTCAAGTCGTCTGCATATAATTCACAGTCACAGTACTGGAACAGAGAAGCAATTTCAGGTACGATCCAATCCAATCCAAAAAGACTATGCTCACTCCAAATTTATCAAGTTTTTGCAAGAAGTAGCTCAAACTGAGGTGAGCCTTCTCAAAATCAGTGAAAACCACACCTAGCTGACATTTAACATTGAAATACAAATAATCAGATATAATACGCTCAAATAATTTAGGAATCGATGATAACATTGATATACCACGATAAATTTTGATGTTACACCGTTTTCCTGATTTAAAAATGGGAATTATAATTGCCATCTTCCATATTAACGGAAAAACACCTCTCTCCAGAGACGCATTAAATATTCGAGATAGAGGTAATGATAGCGAGCTATTAAGGTTCTTAAGAACTATTGCGAGTATATTATCAAAGCCACATCTCGATTTCATTTTAGATATACCAAGGCTAACATCTTTTTCAGAAATATGAGGTATCCCAATTAAATCTTGATGATGCGTAGTACGATGACCTAAGGAAACATCATTAACCTTATCATTGCATTTCTTATAGAATGATTGGAAAAATTCAGCAATTAAATTACATATGTCCTCAACATTACAGGCAGTAACATCATTTAACGACATCGTTTAGGGATAACCGGAACATTTTCTTTTGACATCAACAAAAGGCCAAAATAGTTTAGGGTTTGAAATTAAATTATTTTCCAATCGCGAAATATAGTTTCTATAGACGCGGCGTTGTTCCTTATCAAATGCACGGCCAAGTTGTTGGAAAGAGTTAAGACAATCCGCGTTATCACCAAAAACTTTGGCAAATGTATGTGCCTTACGCTTTTTGTTTCTCAAATTGATCAAATTGTTGTCAAACCATGGAGGATGGTTATTATCAAAAGCCTCATGTAAAACCAAATAAAATGAGTCAACTATAACGCATTAACGTCACTCGAAAAAGAATTCAAAATTTCACCCCAGTCCACCTTATCAAGAAACATCTGCAGTCTAGCAATATCAGCCTTCTTAAAATTATAATCTACCTTTGGTTGAGTATTGTTGATGAATTTACAAAACAGTTCTTGGCAGTCAAAGTTGATTTTCAATCCACTGTGGTGCAATCTATCGGGAACGAAAGGTTCTAACGACTTAGTCACTGATCCACAATTAGGATCATTTAGTTCCTAATAAAACTAGATCCAGAATTCCACCATTCAGGTTAGCGACTTTGCAGATTTGATGTAAATTACAAGACAACATGGTATCAATAAAAATTTGTTCCACATCACTCGTAACATTGGATGGAAAAACAGAAGAAGCGTCTTCATCCTCAGTGAAATAAAGCCGTGAGATTGAAATCACCCAAAACACTTATGATGTTATGTATGCTACACTCAGATACAAAATAATAAACATTTGCACAATGTAAGCTATAAACCTCAGCAGAGCTAGAGGTGGGACGTTTGCAGCATATAAATATAATGATTTTCCATTCCAAGATAATTTCACAGCAACATATTCCACAGTAGTATTGGGACATACAACATCACAACTTATAATTGAATTCATTACAGCTACAAGAATTCCACCACCATCAGATTTATCACTAGTTTGGCTGGAACGGTCACATCTATATGTTACATAATTATCATCAAAAAAATTCAGAACTTAAAATTCCTCGTCATCGTCATCTTATTTTGAAGATTTGATCTATTTGTTTTGTGCCTCATTCCAGGACTGTCCGTCATCAAACAAAAATATTTTATTGTTTTAATTGTAAGTATTGTCAATTAGTTACGCCAGACTCTATTATGTCGGTGAATATTCCGAATATAGTTCTTAAATCGATGTTAGGGCATAAATCAAATTTATCCATTGGTAGTTTAAATGTTCAAAGCCTATTCCCAAATATTGACGAAATACGTCACATTTTCTATGGTGCATCAGTGGATATACTTTGTTTTACTGAAATTTTTCTTAATCCTAATATTCCTAGTTTGGCTTTGGCTATTGAGGGTTTTAATATTTTCAGAAAGGATAGGACGGTATCTCCCCTTAATTACGGCGGCGTTTGTATGTATGTAGGTGAGCATATTAAGGCTAGATTAGTAAGTGTACCTTCTTATATTTTAGATTCGTTGGTTTCTGATTTAGAGTTTATTTTTGTTAATGTTTTCGTAAACGGTCGTAAAATCTTATTTGGTACGGTCTACAATCCTCCAAAAACTAGTAAGAGGTCGTATGCTCAGTTTAAAAAATCCCTTGTAGATATATAAAGTTTGTTTGGTTATTTCTCTTGTAGGTTCGATGAAATATATATAGCGGGTGATTTTAATTTCGATATCCTCCAAAATTCCACATTTTCTAGAGATTATATGAATCTTTTAAATAGTCTTAATTTATCCGTTTTTAACACTGTTGCACCAACTTTTTGTTGTCTAATCGCTAGTGGTATTTCTCATTCTCCACCGAAGTCTAGAAGCTTTAGCTTTAGGGATTATTCTAGGTTAGATGATTCCTGCCTTTATTTAGCTTGTACCTCGGTTCCTCGGAGGATATCTTTTCTGTTTGTTCTTCTACTAGACACATCGAAGTTTTCAACGGTTATCTGGGTTTCGTTTTTGAGTCTTGTGTTCCGTTGAGAACCATTACTCTAAAACCAAAATCTCCACCTTGGTGGTGTCAGGAAATTTCGAATGCTATTTGTGTTAGGATTAGCAAATATCGTTTATGGAAAAAGTACCCTAATTTCCAGTCCCACTTTGATTATAAGCAGGCGCGTAATAGGGTTGTAGAGTTTATTAGGTTATCTAAATATACGTTTTTAAAGATAAGATAGATCCCTCTCTCCCTCCCAAGGTCTTTTGGCGTAATGTTCGTAATTTGGGACTTTAATTTGAGTTTTTTAGCTCCAATCTGAACTCTGGTAGTAATACAGTCGAATTACTTTCTGACGAGTCCTTTAATTCATTTTCGTTCTCAAATATTTCGCTCGATGAGTTACATTCCGCTATTTGGAAGATTAAGTCGGAATCCTCTGGTTTGGATAATATCAGTTTAAAATTCGTAAAACGAGTTTTTCCTTTCTTTTCAAAGTACTTGCCAGTACTCTCTAAAGCCTTTGAGATAGTTGTGAAGAATCAAATTCAGATACACCTTATTAGCATTTAGTTAGCTGTGTTCAATCTGGGTTTAGAAAAAATCATAGTAATACCACTGCGTTATTAAACGTATGTGACGATATTAGGTGTAATATGAGTAATAGAGAGTTGATCTTTTTAACTTTGTAAGATGTTTCCAAGGCCTTCGATTCTATTCATCACGGTATTTTATTCAATAAGCTTATTTCTCAATTTAGATTTTCGTTTTCCGCCGCCAAATTAGTTCTCCAAATTAATTACCTTTCTAATCGTTTTTAGGCAGTTTATTTCAGTGATAGCTTATCTGATTTATCCTTCCAGTTACTTCCGGCGTACATCAAGGATCAGTGCTGGGTCCCTTATTGTTTTCTATGTATATTATTGACATAGAATTCTCTATTCATCATTGCTCTTTACATATTTTTGCTGATGATGTCCAAATATATAGAAACAGTCGTTTAGATCAAGACTCTGTAGTAAGGAATATTTCTCTGATAAATGATGATTTATGTTTTAGTTGATTGGTCGATATTGAATTGGCTTAGATTAAATGCGAGTAAATCTCAGTCAATTATAATATATAAGAAGCCTCTTGATACTTCGTCCTTTCATGGAATTTATCTAAGCGGTTCTCTTATTCTGTTTCCAAATACTGTAAAAGATTTAGGGTTAGTTTTCAATAGATCTCTTACATGGGGTGACCACTTAGTTAATATTAGTAGAAGGGTGTTTGGCATGCTTAGTTGTTTGTACAAAGTGGTAGGGTTTACGGATAGCCATTTTAAGAAAAGAATGTTTATGTCTTATTTTCTCCCTCAGTTTATTTATGGTGATGTAGTTTTGTTTGGATTACTTTAGGAGAACATGAGTATTCTCCAAAGATGTTTCAATGCTTGTATATAGGTTTATTTTTGGTATTAGAAAATTCGATCATATTTCTCCTTATTCTAATGTTGTTTTAGGATGTAGTTTATCTACCTTTTTTGAACTTCGCGTTTGGTTTTTTATTTTTAAACTTCTCAAAATTAAGCAGCCGTATAGGAAGTTGTTGTTTAGTAGGTTCCATTCCGCTAACTTACGGTTACTTGCTCCAAAAAATTTGTGTAGATCGTTAAACAAATACTTTTTCGTTAGGGGAATTTCTCTCTGGAATTCAATTCCACTTGTAATTAAAAAACTAGGTTCGTCCAAATTATTTAAGTCGAAATTTTTAGAGTGGCGTGGCTGATTGGCAATACGTATTTTATTTTTATTTTTTTATGTTACTTGTTATTTTATTATTATTATTATTATTACTTCATCTCGTGTAGCGCATTTCATTATAAATGAGCTCTAGCTCAAAATGAGGTGTGCTGTATGGATGAATTTGTTTTGAAAAAATTTAAGAGGTTTTTATGCCTAATGGAAGCAATTGTCGGTTTTGATGTTTTTATATTTGCTTCCATATGTGCTTTTCCTCTTAATCTAAATTCTAAATACAAATAAATAAATAAATAAATAAATAACCATGTCTCAGATAAAACAAATATCGGGTAACAAGACGATGATAGAAATAATGGTTTGGGCGCACACCACCAAAATTTTGATAATAGATTAAAAAGATTGATAATAGATTCAAAGTGTTTGAATTTGAATTAAATGTAGACCTTATACCGTTAGGACCGATTGAGATACTAAAAAATGATTCGATGATTGCCAACGATAATTTATAAATTCTTTGATTAATGGTGCGTACATGTACGTGATTAAAAAATTTCAACACAGGATGAAGTTAGTAACAATAGCTTTTGCTCAAAATTATTACCTATTTTACTTGACATTTGAGTGCGATTTTTTGTGATTAGATTTCCATTTTTAATTTCTTATCGGTGATTTTAAATTTTTTTCGTGTTATTCCGTAATAATTTTTAATATTAAATTTAACTTAATTTTGTTTTTATTGGTTGATTTTAATTTCGTAACAATTTCTTTTTGTTTGTTTTCGGTGATTTTAAATTTTCGTGTAATTTAATATTTTTCATGTAATTTAATTTAATTTTTAATATTTAATTTTTCGTGTAAAAGTTTAAAAAACAAAATAAGAAATGTCAAAAAATAGCAAAATTATATATAATGAGCACAGTTATTGCTCATAATTATTATTTTTTTTATTATGTTGAATAAAATTTCCCAGAAGGGGAAATTTATATATTTTTCATATGAAAAATATGCCTATTTCCCCTTGATTCGCGAATCAATTTTTTGATCACGTACATGTACGCACCATAATACAGCAGGAGACCACGACGATGAGTCCTACAGCAGGTTGAATTTATTATCAGGAACTCCAATTTTGAACGATATATAATCGCGATCATCATTACGTCGCATCCGAAACAAAATAGGTTTATCAATCTCGCCACTGCCAATAATAATTTTGGTAGAATTATTATTGTTGTTGATATTATTTTCAGTTGATAATTGAGTAGAAGCAGTAGTTGGAATCTTTATTGTACCATCCATTTCGCTTGTTGTTGTTGTTTGCTTAAAATACAGCTAAACGTGAACGTCCAGTTGGTGGCTATAATTGTTTTGATTCTCGTTGGTAGCCAGTTGTTTATTAGCTCGAAGGGCCAATATTAATACCAATACAAGGACAATTAATAAAGTTATCGCGGGTGGGGTTTTGGAGATAAACTTTTTCGTTTACATTAAAATAATTTACAAACATTATTACTTTAACATATTGTTGTTATAATTACAATTGGGCTCATATCATGTTCAATTTAAAGATTGAGCAACACATTGATGCAAATCATGCTTTTAAACAGATATTTGATAGCCGGAAAATCCTTGTACTTTCCGCTAAATTGCGGTATTTCTTGTCTTGGAATTCTAATTTTATTTGAATTTCAATAAACCAAGCTACCAAGAAATGCGGTTCCATGGTTATCAAAAATTTCCATAAAATCGGAAAACTTTTCCAAAATTAATTATCCCATAATTAAATTTTCATCATTATCTAATTTATCTATCAATTAAAAAAAATGTCTAATTGATTTTCACCGCAAAAATTTGTGTCAACCATAAATAAGAAATTCTACCTGCGACTTCCAAAACACAAAAAAAAAAAAAAAAAAAAAAAAAAAATACCGCGGAAATTCAATAATGAAATTTAATCTTAATTCTGTATCATTTCAAAGTTTTGTTTGTTTTCATTTCATTTCATTGATGATGTTGATGATTTCCTTTTGATGTTTTTCCCATTTTACCTTTTTTCCTTTATTTACGATATAAAAAATTAAATTGATGGTTATATCAATTACGTCTTAATATTTGTTTTTGTATATTATCTCGTTTATGTATACATATACATAAGATGAAAATAAAGAATAGGCCCATTACTCATCATAAAAGAAAATTTTTCAACTTTGTGTGTAGATGAATAAGCGAGATTTTATTGATCATCATGTCTACATCTGCACCGGTGATTGGTCTAATTTGGTCTTAAACGCACATTAATTTCTAATAATGATGTGGCTCTATTTTGATCTAAATTTTAATTGACGCGGAAGTGATCGATCAACTTAACAAAAATTTTAATAAAATTGATTGATAGATTTATGAATTTATTGAACAATTGATCATCATGATTTGTATGGGAAAGATAGAAAGTGGATCCCCATGGTTTTTAAACGTAAACGTTTAAATGTTTTTTGAATCGTGTGTAATAGTTTACAAAAACCATCTTTGACACAAGTGCAGGGTGCCTTGATCTTTGTTTGAGCAGGTGGTAAATTAAAGCGAACCTATACATCAACACGTCCCGCTTGGGAACATCAAAGCACTTAAATGTACAAATTCTTAGCTGTGCCAACTCGGGTGCAAGAAACGTACAAATGGCCGTGAAACGTACGTTCGGCCTAGGACCTCACGTATATTAGGAATACCACTTATATTAGAACTACTTAATTACTCATATAGTCAAAGGGTTACTCCTGAATGATTTACGGCTCGATTTGAATCTGTGGCTAAGTTCAAGTTCCATACGTTAACCATCATAAAATTTTTCGGTTTTAAAAATTTATTGGTTAAATTGTGCAATTCAAGCCAAAAACAAAAATTTCCAAATTTCAGAAAGCCCATGATGGTTTAACCTATGAAACGTTTGAAATTTTAGTCAAAAATAAATTTTCAAATCTCAGAAAAAAGGCTCGATGGTTAACTTATGAAATGTGTGAAGTTCTGACAAAAAATAAAAAATTTCCAAACCTCAGAAAATTCACCTACGAAATGTGTAAAATTCTGAGCAAAAATAAAAAATTTCCAAACCTCAGAAAATGGTCGATGGTTAACCAATGTAAATGTATGAAATTCTGACCAACAATAAAATATTTCCAAATCTCAGAAAATGCTCGATGGGTTAACCCATGAAATGTGTGAAATTCTGGCCAAAATCTACAAATTTCCAATTCTCAGTAAATTCATGATGGTTAATGTTAATCACCGCCATACTAAACTGATGAACTTGGAACACCGCGTTATCGAATTATATGACGAGGAAGATCTAGATAACAACTAAGAGCACAATTATTGCCAGGTAAAGTAGCGGGATTAAATGCCAGACTACGAAATAAGATAAGTGTGCCTAATCCATTAAATGTAACATTGAATGACACTACTGGTGCTAATAGTTGATCTGAGTAATAATCGTTTTGTCGAAATTCCTGTGCTATATCATAAAGAACGTTTTCTTCAGGAGTCGGTAGACCAAAATATGCACAGTTGAAGCCATCCCGCTAAAAGTGATTTGAATAGCTTGGCATTGAAAAAGTCTAAGCTTAAGACATCTTCGCAGAGCCCGATTCAGAGTTTGAATATTATAAAAACGAAAGAATTTCAAAGCGGTCATGGCTTTTGATATGTGACTGCTTCTGTTAAACAAACGAAGAACGATTAAAATTACATCTTCATCATATCCTTTCCTAAAATAAATGGAACATACTGAAATCTAGAAAACATTTAATTTCTAGCCCATTATAAAAGACTAGAAATGTAAATAAAATTATGGTATTGCCATATTTTAAAACTCTTAAAATGATTATGGCAAAACAAAATTAAAATAAAATAAAAATTAAAATTTTTATAAATGTCAACCAAAACACGTGGCTTTCAAAAACAGTAGCACACCCTGTTCATAATTAAGATACATAACCTCAAAATAAAATATCTCATTATTAATGAACGAGTATATATAGTATTATTATTTATATATAATACGATATCCTTGTTGTATCAATACTCGATTATATACAAACCAATTGATCCCCAAATCATAATAAATAATCAAGGGATATATCATTAAAACGTTTATACCTATAAAATCGGGATGCAATATTATTATACAATAAATAATATAATTTAATTTATTTTGCTCTTTGACACGTCATTCCTGCACATCAAAAAGGAGTTTTGTATCCTGTACTCGTATTATAGTCAAATCTCATTATAAATCGTTTACACACAAATATAAAATAAAAATGTTAGGTTATGTTACATCATTTATCTTATATACATTATGATTGTATCTCTTATATTCAATTACACGATAAATTTTATGTTTTGTGTGAGATATAAATACACGATGCATATGTGTATACAAAACGGTGTTGAATAATAGTAAAATATTGGTTTCGCTTCAATCAACCTGTCATCATTAATTTTTTTTTTTCATTTTAATGATTATCATTATGATGATGCGATGATATGGTCGTGATGATAATAATGATGTTTTATTGGATGACTGTATACATTTTACTTGTATATATGATTTTCCAATAATTACATCCTTACATATACTTTACGATCGCTATACGTATAAATGGAATGAACAAGATGGCGGTCGAACTTATACATTTCGTGATAAAATTCAAATGGCTTATTTTCGTATAAACTGTATAATATCCTTAATAATAAAAATGGGTGTGTGTGGGCATATCGATGTATCGAATACGAAAAAAAAAAATACATCGAATCTTGTAAATCACAAATTTAGCCAATTTTCTAAATACATAAATTTATTACCAAATCGAATATCAGTTTTTAGAACTTTCCCCCATCGATACGTTTTTATCGCACGATTTTTGTAGTCTTAATACAGTAAAATAACCCTTATCACATATCGCAATGATATGTTACATATATGTGCACATATACAGTATGATCAGTAGGACACTTAACATAGGCAATGTTTCGGGAATTGGCATATATGTTCGAATCAATTAGCTGACACCATCAGTTTCGATCCTGAAGTTCTTGTCGCGTATTGAAGCCAGCATAATCGCTGTCTTTTTACTTCATGAACGACCATATATAATGCTCTCCACCACCAGAGGAGTAATTCTCCCAAAAAGTATCGTTGCACATAGCTCTTCTTCGCACAGTTCATATCCAATAGAGGCGATATCTAAAACAGTTTTTTAACCTGTAGCCCTATAGAAGAAATACAGTGCCAAGATTACCGAGGTCATCTCCACTGTTAATGGCAGGCAGATAAGTAAAAAAACAGTTGAAACAATAAAAGGTTTCAATTAATTGGAACAATAAAATCAAAAGCTTGGTTTAATTGAAACTTCTACGAACAGTCGAAACCAAGAGTTTAAGCATGAATCACTGCTATTGAATTCAAATACAAACTCTGCCGCGTGACTATAATGTAAGAGTAAGCATCTAGACTGAAAGAGATGGAAACAAAACTGAAAAGAGATTTTTGTGCAATACACTGACAGGTTCCGTTACAGCTTATGCTGCTGAATTTGGGGTTTGAAGAGAAATTTAGTTGTCTATAGGAATTGCATAGCCAGGCACTGA
Organism: Tipula confusa; assembly: GCA_963556175.1. Lineage (NCBI taxonomy): Eukaryota > Metazoa > Arthropoda > Insecta > Diptera > Tipulidae > Tipula > Tipula confusa. The sequence goes on from OY744476.1 coordinate 219,441,104, forward strand.
AGTTTAGAATAGCTTATTAAGCGGAAGCATTAGATTAGAGATTGTAAGGTACCATCCAGTCCATTAAGCAGCCATTTCATTGATCCAAGCTGAAAAAAAAAATCAGCACAAAGATAATAAGGTGTACGTTATGAAATATTAGCAGCTTTGTTGAGTGGAAGCTGAGAAAAGTTACAAATAGACGGTTAAAGACTTTTGAATTATTGTCCAATCCAGTATGAGTTTCGTGGAAGGCATTCAACAGGTGACTTAATTAATATTGTAACTGTATAATGGAACAGGAGCATTCGTCAATTTGGTGAATCAAAAGTCATTCCACTCGATATATCGAATTAAGCACGAGATGTGTGGCATATGGGTTTGCTGTATAAATTGAGGTCAGCTGGGTCCTCACGATTCGTTGATTTTATGGATTGATAATTTACACATTTTATAAACACTGGTGTCCCTCGGGATCCGCCCATTCTTCAACCGTTTTTTTAATTTTTATCAATGATCTTCTATCAGCAACTCTCAATCCAATATACTACTATCCTGGTGATGCTCACTTTCCACCTCTTACTATTTACCTTCTACTTTATCGCAAAACGATTTTATCACAGAAAGAATGGCTATAAAACATCGCCTTTCGCGAGATCTGAATACAATTATTGAATGGAGTGAAGCTAAACAGGGTTGAATTCAATCCTAACAAATTTCAACTTGACTGCACTCGATAGGGTCCAACACCGAGCATCTTAAATTATTGCGGGTGTAAATAAATTGCCAGGACCAATAAATTAAAAAAAAGTTTCGTTAGCCCAGGGAAATTATGGCAGCCCATCAGAACCCTTTGATAGCATCAAGAAAATTACAAGAACACCTCGGTTCTATAGGGATGTGGCTACCGCGATGGTTAATAAAAGTGAATGAGCGGAAATCGACTCATGTCACTTTCATATTCAGAAAACTGCTTGTCCCATGTTAACGCTTAACAAGAGGATAAGTGGAAGAGTCATAATACATTGAAGTAAATCGAAAACAATTAAAACTTAAATAAGCCAACTTATTGCGGTTGGTTGGGAGAAATCTAATATAAATACACAAAGTACTACCGTTGAATGTTAGCCCATTGACGTCCTAGATGTTGCTACTGGTATCGTTTTAAAATAATCAAAATATTTTTATATGTATAATCGCCTAAATGTCATATATTTATACTAAATGTTGACGATATTCGATCGACCTGACATCTGGAACATCAATGGGTAAACTGTCATTTTCTTATGTAGGCAGTACTATGTGTATTTATATTATGGAGAAACTCAAGCCTTAAGTTAGATGAACGACGTATGGTATTCAAATGTGGGGCTTTTCATTGTCGTCCAACTTGCAATTATGGTACGTGCATAGTTCTACTATCCTAAGGGATCTAAATATTAATACAGTGAAACAGTGAACAGTTAAGAAGTATATTGACTTGTACAAAATTAAATTGGAACAGAATTTTAACGAAATTGCAAGAGACGTGTAATTGGAACTAAATATCGCCGGCCTCGGAGACATGAATTGTTTTAACATGCTGTTTTTGTTATAAAAATAAGCTGTAATGCTTGATTGCGCGATAACATGTATAAGCCTTTATGTATTAGTTTTCAATATTTGATAGCTGTTTGTGAATTTTTTATATTTATTTGAAACGCTTCAAACTAATAAAAAAATTGAAAAAAAAACTCATTAATTTGAACGAATTCCGTAACTAACTATAGCCTAGAATTGCTTGTTTTAGCGATATAACTTTTTTTTATAAAATTTCAAATTTCATGAAATTGGGGTTAATTGGGGAAATTAAGAGTTTTACAGATTATACTGTATATATATATATATATATATATATATATATATATATATATATATATATATATATAACCTCGTACACATATCATTCATCAATTATCTCTATCCATAATGTCAAAAAATTACACGTGTTTGACTTTTGACATAATTACATGTCAAAACACGTGCTATTTTCGTCGTTTAATAATTAGTATTGCCCGAGGCAATTTCGTGTCATTCTATACTACCGTTACGATATGATTTAAAATCCAACCCTAATTTTCTCCGTTGTCGTCACGATTTTGAGAGTTGGAAAAACAAAATTAAGTACGTAAAAAAAAACAGTTATTTATGGAGATAATTAAAAATAAATGAACATCATTGCATCATTTTGTCATCGTTGGTTGGTTTTTTGTTTTGTTTTTTTTTTTTTTTTTGATATTGTCGCACACCATAATTGGAATGAGTAAGCTATGAGTTTATGGAAAAATATAAGTAAAGTAAAAAACGTGACTTTTCGATGGAATTGAAATAATTTTCTTATTTGTGAAAACGGTTTGATAATTGATGATGGTAATGCTGATAGTATAATATATATAATGATGAGATTAAAATAATATTTGTAGCAGCATTTTGTCATTTAATAACAGTATTCAACTGTGCAGTGAAATTAGGCCATTTTAAATTTCTATTATAATTTGCTAATGGAAAAGGGTTGCAACTTGCGACGAGTCTTACCAGATTGTAATATTCGTATTACCTGTGGGAAATATTAGAGTTGTGACTCACTACAATATATAGTGCAAAGCTGTGTACTTATTGCCTCTAGGTTTAGATACATTTTGCAACTTCAACATCCTTGTCAATAAGACCTGATAGTTTTAGAAGTTATTCTGAATTTAACATCTGAGGTCTAAATCTGAAGTCTGATAGTTTACTCTAAGATTACTGTTGGTGGTGATGGCTTTAAGTTTAAGTTTAATTTGTTATGCTTAAAATTTTTAAGTAGCTGTAAGTAGTACATACCACCTGAGGCCTTTTCTCTGGCGATGTCTTGAATATATTTTCTTTGTAAACAGTACTATCGGCATCCTGCGATCTATTGAGCCTTTCGATATACAAATTAACGATGAAAATTTCTGATTCGAAAATCTCAAGAAGACACATTTAATGAGATCGTTTATAATTAATCAACTCAGCAGCAGCAGCCTATTGTCTATGTGGCACTATGAGTTATCAGACTATATAATTTGTATATAGTCATCGACTACGTGAGATATCCTCGATAAATTTAGGTGACTCAAACGTCACATACCTCCTACAGTAACAAAGATGGTGCAAAGTAATCAACCTTAATGTGCAGAGTCTCATTGCTTATGCCGGCGATATTGAAACCGACGCAGTTATTCAGCTACGTTAGTCCTTCTATGTAGGATCCATATATTTATGATGTATCGTAGTTTGTTAATTACATTTCTTATGTATGTTTAACAATTAGACTTAGTAAATCCTTATATTAAAATTTCGGTTAACTTTTGTGGAACCTAATAATTTTTAATTTTCAATAGATAGGTGTTTTCGAGGTGATGCTTTTAAACATTTGAAAAGTGCTAAAACTTATGTTGGTGGCGATGGCTCGTTGGTGTAGAAAATTGAAATTGGCGCGAGAAGGAAATTATTAAAATCCAAGATCCTGTTTGGCTGTGTTTTTAGTGTGGAATGTAATATATTTCTTATTAAAATTGAACTTTTGGTTTATGGTTATAGTTATATTCACTAAACCTATAATTTAAATACACATAAATACTTTATTTAAATACTACTATGGTATGTTAGCCCATTGACGTACTAGATGTCGCTACTGGTATCGTTTTTAAAATAATCAAAATATTTTTATAAGTAAAGTCGCCTAAATGTCATATATTCATACTAAATGTTGACGATATTCTATCGACCCAACATCTGGAATGTCAATAGGCAAACTATCTTTTTTATGATGATAGTACTATGTGTATTTATACTATACTAAATGTCTAATTTAACCCACTTTCGAAAGACAACCAACTGTGGAACATAATATCTTTACACACGTTTTTTGTAATTATAGAGTAATAAATTTTTATTGTAATTAAATTCATGGCTTTCACAAGAGTTATTGCTCAAAACTATATGCAAAGAAGTAATTCTTCGCTGCATGATCGAAGTTTTCTATGGTGGAACCTAATTTTGTAATTAAAATGCTTAAGAATACTTGCTCAAATTTAGATATTAAAAATATTAAAATCTGGGGGATATAATTTGGTTAGGTACTTTAATAGTTCACTTTGTATTTTTGTGATCTAAAGCAAACTGTGTGGAACCTAGTAATATTTAAATAATTTTAAAATTTATTGCATAAAAAAAAATTTAGGAGATGTTTAGTTTTTTAGGAAAGATTTTAAGGTAGTAGTAAAAAATATAAAATTTAGTGTATTAAACGGATTGCATCTTTGTTTGCAAGACCAGTTTTATCGATTTTAAATCTGACTGACATCAAAATAACTAAGAAGCTCTATGTCAATGTTTTAACTGGCACAACAATTCTAAATCGCACTTTTGTAATAAATGTCATATTTTATTATCATTTTTGCCTAAAACAATGCAGGAAACTGGCTCGAGGTAAGCACCGGTGAAGTTAGATTGTTGTCCATACGGGACCTTGTTTGCAAGTATTACACAAGCCAACGAACAGTTCTGGATGCAAAGACTACTGTTGTCAAGGTTTAGTTGGACATTTTATCAGAACCAAAAGTGTTTTTATTTCTGCCGCATGATTTAATACCTCCTGCATTAACCAATGGGCACGCATTTATGTCCCATAAATATTTTAACATTAATTTTACTCAAGATGACTAACTAACCCATGTGAGATCAACTTTTGAACGCTTCCTCTTTAAAGTGTGGAGGCTTGCAATTCAGCATTGCCAAGGTACATAATTTAAAATGCTTCATTTCCATTTTTAGTCACTCAGCTTTCTCGTTCGATGACAAACATTTTTTTTAACCATATGACGTGTCAGTTCCCTTCAGTGGCTTTACCATTGCAAAGAATGCATTTTGGACCTTCGCTGTCACCTTTTGCTACACTTTCATCATTCTTGCATTTCCTAAACAGTTATAGATTTATCGTTGCCACTTCTACATTTTTAAGCCTGTCCGCCAAATTAGATGCATTTGAAATATTTTAATAGATCATTTATTTTGTGGATTCGGCAACACCGAACAAACAGTTATTTTCCCTCTCAATATGAAAATAATATTTTCTTGAGGGCTTCTTGTGTCAAGGCCTTAGTACAAGCTGATACTTCCTTACTGTTGTAATTGGAACGATTCTGTTTGCAGTTGGTCCCCAGTAATTTCCAACTTTAGTAGAAGATCTTTTATCACGGTTTGGCAAATATGCATGTTTTTCACCAGACCGGTAAGTTCTGAACCAGCTTCACTTTCCTTGACAATTCAACTTAATATGCGTTTCTTTTCTTTTCTATCAAAAGTGCATCTGGTTTCTTTTTTCGCATTTTTGGTGTCAATTTCTGACTTCTTTTATTATTTCATCAAGCTTGTTCAAATTTACCCTATGTTTTGGAGGGTTCTTGTTTATTTAAAACTAGAATCAATCTTTATTTTGGCAGCCAAGTTTCTCACTGCTGAAATATTAAAATCGTTGGACTTTATCGACTGGAAGCCCGCTTGCACCGTAATTTTTTCGTTGCTTGTCTTCATTCGTAGTTACCTTATTGGGGTACTTATCCTTAGTATTTTTATTCTTGTTTTCTACCGTCTCTGATATGAGGTATTTAAAGCTTCTTTTGATGAAAAGACACTACATAGCAAATTTAGTTCGCGAGTAGTATTTTATTTCCCTTCTATCCGCTGGCCAGCCGCATGTTGATTTCCTAATTACTGTCCCCTATACCGGTCGTTACATTGTTTAAGGGGTGGCATAAAATCTGTAGTCTATGTAAAATCAAGTCCGTAGGCGTAGATATTCATACATGAGTGTGGTAATAGTTTTTGTACAATAATTACTTAATCAGTTAGTTTATTGCAATATTTAATGCACGGACAATCCAACTAGCTCTACTACCTTTAGTTTAAGGGGTTACAACCTATATTAAAAACATAATTTTATCCATATCCTTTATTTAAATAAAATATTTGGTGGTCCCGTCCAGATGATGAAAAACTGGAAAAGTGCTTATGTTGGATTGAACAGAAAATAAAATCATGAATAACTAACAGATTCTCAAAAAATCGACTCCAACGATCAGAAGCATTACTTCGTTGGCTCGTTTGTAAAGAGTATTACAAACCTTAATCCTTAATCCTTTAAAAGTAAAGATGTTACCCGACGCAAATAAAGGAAACAAAAACTTTCAATATTTTCGACTGGGCCCTTTTTTATAAAGTAGTTTAAAGATGTATTTGAAAAGATGATTTTGCTAATTTAAACAAACCTGTCAAAACCATTTAAAACAATTAAACTAAACGTTTTCTAAGCTGCCATTAAAACGTTACCATTACTTATAAAACATTTAAGAAAATTACTTTGCACTGTCAAAGAGATCAATTACAAAAAATAAAAAAAAAAAAATGAACAAGAATACAATAAAATGCTTGGGCCCTAAAGCAAAATATATCGTGATACCGTCTTTTCCAAAACAAAAAATTACTATAAAACGCCATCAAATAATAAAACATTTATACACCTTCCCTCGTTTCTACCACCCCCGCGGTATATAATATTTTCGATTATTAAAAAATGGAAAATTTATAATGAATTGAAAATGCAAAAACGAAAAAATAAAAATCGGAATTCATTCAATCAGAAGGCTCGTTAGTATAATGAGACTTTTCAACTTTTTCCAGGTCTAATTTGCGTTTTTAATAAAACCGCCTTCTTTTTCCATACATCCATCCATCCACCCACACATACCCACACAAAATAATTTTCTTCCATTCATTTCCTGCATTAAACTTTCATTTTATATAATATACACAATGAAATCAACAACAATATAATATCGCAACTCAACCCCCCCACTCCCTATAAACTCCATCACATTGCATATACTTTGCTCGAAGGATGGCAACAAAAAAAAAAGTTTTCCCAACAAGAAAATTATTCATCTCATTTTCAAATAATCAATTCCATTCCCAATCAACATCGCATCAACGCCATTATCATCATCATTCATCATCATCATCATCATTCCTCATCATCGTATAATAATCACTTTGTTCCAAAATAGGAGGTTTATACAATGATCTTGTAAAGGGCGAGAGGAATTTTTTGTTCCAATTTTCCTTTGAAGTAAATTACAATAGTATACAGTACGTTTATATGAATAAAAAAAAAATCAAAAAAAATCGAGCAAAGTGGAAAAATATTTAACGGAAAACTTTAATAATGGCGCGATTTTTATTTTTCATCTGCATTAAAATTGGAAAACAGCAAAAAAAACAAAGAAAAACTGAATAATACAACAACGACGTATATACGAAACAACAAAACTATAAAAGAGGAAAATTTATGATTTTCCTTTAGGATTTTTTATTTTTTATGATGGTATCGCGTATAAAGCTGGTGACACAAAATCGTTTTCACGGTTCTTTTTCGATTAAAACTTATCAAAGTGAGTTTGACAGTTCACAACAGCCACCCCATGCTTTCCCTAGTTATTTCGCTTCAGTTAGCATAGTTGTTTTCCATATCATCGGTGGTCTTCCGTGACCTTCTTTCCTTGCGGGTTCCATTCTAATGACATCTTGGCAATGCCACTTGATGGCTTTCGAAGTGTGTGTCCTATCTATTCCATCCTTCCAATTCCATTCTTTCCTAATTTCTTTCTCTACAACGATTTGCCCTGTTTGCACGAGGAGCTCCTCGTTTGTGATTTTATTTGACCAGAAGCATCCTATTAATAGCTTGTGGCATTTTCTGCATTTTCTGGATTTTGGAAGTTTTTAATTTTTGGCATAAATTTCCCAGTTTTCATAGACTAACTATCAAGCACTTTCTGGATTTTGGAAGTTTTCGATTTGAGGCCTAAATTTCCCAGTTTTGATAAGCTTACCATCATGAATTTCCTGAATTTTGGAAGTTTTCGTTTTGTGGCATAAATTTTCCAGATTTGATAGGCTAATCATCATGCATTTCTAGATTTTGGAAGTTTTCGATTTGTGGCATAAATTTCCCAGTTTTGATAGGCTAACCATCATGAATTTCCTGGATTTTGGAAGTTTTCGATTTTTGGCGTATAAATTTCCCCGTTTTGATAGGCTAACCATCATGAATGTCCTGAATTATGGAAGTTTTCGATTTTAAGCATAAATTTCCCAGTAGGCTATCCATCTTGGATTTCCTGTATTTTGGGAGTTTTCGATTTGTGGCATACATTTCCCAGTTTTCATAGGCTAACTCATGAATTTCCTGGATTTTGGTAGTTTTTATTTTGTGGCATAAATTTTATTTGTGGCATATATTTCCCAGTTTTGATAGGCTAACCATCATGAATTTTCTGAATTTTGGAAGTTTTTGATTTGTGGTATAAATTTCCCAGTTTTAAATAGGCTAACCATCATGAATTTTTTGGATTATGGAAGTTTTCGATTTGTGGCATAAATTTCCCAGTTTTGATAGACTATAATGCATTTGATGGATTATGGAAGTTTTCGATTTGTGGCATAAATTTCCCATTTTTGATAGACTAACCATCACGCATTTTCTGGATTTTAAAGTTTTCGATTTGTGGCATAAGTTTCCCAGTTTTGATAGGCTAACCATCATAAATTTTCGGGATTTTGGAAATTTTCGATTTTTGGCATACATTTCCAAGGCGTGATAGGCACAAATGGGTTTTGCGCAAAAGTATTTGAGTAGAGTTGAGCCTTAATGGCTAGAATTTGTTCTCGAAACAAAAGGTGACTCGAAAAAAACATTATTAATATAACAAACTTAGATCTTTATGCTATAAACAGAACAAGAGCGACAACGACGAGCGTCGACGCCTGTCAAATTAAAATACACTAAAAGCATAGTATGCCAACAGAAACATCGACGATGGCGACGACGATTTTTTTCGTTGAAATAAATTTAGAGTCTATTTCTAATTTTATCGCCGGCGAAACAATGTTACCAACTGTTTTTTATATTTTTAAGGTGCCTTTTTAATAAAGAAGCATAATACAGTAGCCATGTTTTAAATTTTTCTTGTTATTTTTATATCGCGATACGCTGACGCTTTTGTTAGTGATTATGTTTACTACAGCGATATCGCTGTCGAAATTTATATTTATTCGTTGACGCTCGTCGTCGACGCTCTGGTTCTGTTTATACCTTTACTGACAGTAAAAAAGTAAATAAAAAGAACCGCCAGCAGCAGTTAACTTCATAAAATTCTACACAAGGACAACGAATTAAAACAACAAACGATAATATAATGCAGGCTGTAAATATTATTTTCCCATTACGAAATTTTTTTTTTACTCCTTTTTGATTTTTCCAACTCTTGCAAGTTTAATAAATACAAAAAGGATGAAAAAGCAACTGAAAATGCATAAACACATTTCGTGTATAAAATCGAACAATGGTTTTTGTCGTACGTATATATACAGTAAGTGTACATTGTATAAGTGAATGAAACGCCTTTTTCCACAACGTGTCGACTCTATAGAATTCCGTTACACCATAATATATCGTCTACATATCAAATAATAACGCCAACACATTATATATTAAATTATCGTTTATATTCGCTGAAACAATACCAAAAAAAAGGACACTTGAAAAAAATTATAATAACCACGTTTATCTTTTGTTTTTCCATCGACATAATACATTTCCATTTAAATATAATATACAGCCGCCTTAAACGTCCATAAATTATTTATATATAAAGGAAGGGTACACAGTTTAAGCGGATAGCAATTATTATCGCGCCATATTTAATTATAACAAAAAAACTTTTTTGTTCGCACGAATATTGTTAACTCCAATTAAATACTTAAAAGGTATATCGTTTGTCGGCCATTTTGTTGTTATTTAATACTTTGCATACCTCATTATTTTATCGTCCATCTTGACCACATTGTTTATTTGATGAAAAAAAAATCTTTTGTTTTGCTTTATTATATACGAGTTGCTTTGTTTGTTTTTGTTTCAAATTTTTTTTTAAATCACTTATATACTTTACTTATTAAACCCTTTATGCTTTTTATATAAAACAAATCGTAATACATAAAGTATTGAATTACATAATGAAATTGTTTTAAACAACAAAATACCAAATGTCAACAGAAAAATGTCAAAATATTTTGTAATACGATAAGTATATGTAGAAAAATGGCAGCACTTGTCATTACATTATATATATTGAATGAACAATGGGTTTTAAGGTTATGTATATAGAGGAAAGGATGTTGAAATGTCAAAATATTTACACAGGATATACGATTGTGTATTGGAAAATAATTTTAATGAGCAATTATTCGTTTCTTTGGAGATATTTGTTCTTGAGATGTTTTGGGGTTAGTGAAAAAATGATTTTTTAAAATTTTTATTAGTTTTACACGTATGCCCTAGTGCATTGATTATGCCACTAGATGTCAGTCAAAGTGTCAAAAATATAATATAAAAATATAAGGGCTCTTCGATTCACCTGAATTTACTGAATTGATATTGAGTTAACCATATATAGAAATTGAGTTATATTCAGATAATTGAGTCACCGAAGTTAATTTGGGTATACGACTGACATTCTTCACTCCAGATAAATGTCAATAAATTGTTCATTTTACTAATACTTTTGTAATTTATATTTTAAAACTATTTTTATTATTTGTAATTTTTGTTTTATTTTATTTAACCATTTTATTAAAATTTTTGTTTCTTACAAAAAAAAAAAAAAAAAACAAATCCGTAACCTAAATAAATAAAAAATAACAAAAATAACAAAAAAACAATCCAACTGAATTTACTACATGATCAAAAAATACAATCAGATAGTTCAGTAGCGCAATCTTTTAACTGAAATGAAGAAGTGCGAAACGAACAGCTAATTCACATCAGTATATTCAGTTATTTAGAATATTCAGTAAATTCAGTCCAATCGACTGTATATTTTGTATATGGCGCCCGCTTGTATGCGGATAATAATTATCCACAAACCAGCCATTCAAATAAACACATCATAATCACGTGATGTGTTCGGCCAATTAAATAACTACCAAAGCACGTATGCGGATAACCATGTTTCGCGATTTAAAATAAAAACAAAGCAAGCACAAGTTAAAAATATTTTAACGCGAAACAAAGTTATCCACACACATGCCTCAGCAGTGATTAAATTGGCGGGCGTGTCACGCGATTTCGAAGTGCTGATCTAATTTGTTTTACGCAAATAATTATTATCTTCATACTAGCGGACACCTTTAGTGTAAATTAAATTGACTAAGCACATCACGTACTTGAAATATGTTGACTTGATTGGTTGTCCTGTGGATAATTATTAATCCGCAGTCGAGCCTTGAAGACGGCCTCATGATAGCGGACAAATAATCATCCGTGAACCAACCAATCCAATCAACACATTTGAATCACATGACATTTTCACCCATTCAAACTACTATCCTAAAATCGACTTCATGACATCGAATATTATGCTAGCATATTAAATTCATGCTCTCGACCCACCACATCATTTAAATTTGAACAAAACACGCCCCTACGAGTTAAAATATTTTCAACTTTATGAAAAAAATTCGCACACGACCAACTTAATCATACAAAAAACCTCGTGTTTTGTTTGATTTTCATACAAATGACAACTATGACGTCACAGTATGAATTTAAAATGGTAGCATAATATTCGATGTTATGAAATCGCCTTAAAGCACTTGTGCGGATAACTAAACTGTTCTTTTCAAAATCAAAACAAAGCAAAAGCATAGATAAAAAAAAAATAACTTTGAATTTATTTGAATTGTGAAACATAGTTACCCGCACACGTGCTTTAGTAGTACTTTAATGGACGAGAACGTCACGTGATTATAATGTGTTAATTTGAATGGTTGATTCCTGGATAATAACCATCCGCATACATACGGGCGCCAATAACACCGAATATCATTTGTTGGTAATTGACTCGAACAACAACAAATTAAAAACAAGAAAAAAATCATTTTCGACTGTCATTTTTATTTAAACAATCTGGTGGCAATGATTGGTACTATACATACTTTGATTGTGCTGCCGCTTTCGAAAAACATGGCACACTAGATACTTTGATCGTGCTGCTTCTTGCGAGTAACACAATATACTAAATACTTTGATCGTGGCGCCTCTTTCGGAAAACATGATCTATTAAAATACTAATTGTCAGTGCAGTCCAAAAATGTAGCCTATAAAGAAGTACGAATACTTTTTACAATCGCTGCGAACAACAAAGTAGTCCTTGCTAGAATAACCGCAATTATAATTCGTATATATGTTGACCAATCATAAACCGTAATATCGCAGACGTAAACAATTATAACCAATCCAAACAAATTATGTTGCCCATTATACTATCAGGATAAATATATACGATTGTGTCACATTCAGGATGACAAAATATTTGACATTTCGAAATTAAATTTTTTGTTGACTTTCTGCAAATTTTATCGTTAACAATTTGTATTGTTGCCACCAAAAATTATTATGATGTTGTTGCAATATAGCAGCAGCATAGCATCTTATATACTCTTCTAAAAAAAAAAAATGTTCTCAAATTTGATTGTAAAGTATTGAAAAAATAAATAAACTGTTAACAGATATAATAGAAGGAACGAACTGAAACGATGGAAAATGGGAAAATACCAAATTTTCTTCTATCAAATCACTTAACGTCTTATTTGTTCAATTTCTTATCTCGTCGATTATACTCGTATGTATATATAACTCGAATCTCGAAAATAAAGTGGAAATAGAAAACGGAACAGAATAGATCCATATGTGTAGCTATTACTCACACTAATACACACACATGACACCACACACATCGACATCATATTTATATATGGAAGATATACAGAATTGATTGAATTTAGAAGAAGTTACAAAGCAACAACAACAAATTATTCGAATACCTCTATAGTATCGATATAAAAGAAATGATGGGGATGATGAGATAAATCTTATCTTGATTTGATAAGAAAATAAAAAATCAAAATTCAATCAAAAATTGAATCAAATTTGGAATGAAATTTTTTTTTTTGCTAAATTATTTCTATTGATTTGTGCTTAGCAATGATGTGACTCGATTTTGGATTAGGTGGATGCCAGGTGAGTATATAGTAAAACCTTATATAGTTTAAAATTGGGTCATTATAGTGGACAATGTTAGATTCCGCAAAGTAAAAGAGTAGAATTTATAAGTGTGGGTCACTTTATACTTCGACAGAGCGCTTCTATCCTATATATCGTTCCGCGAACTGAAGCAACATTTTTTTACTTGTTTCCTAATGTAGGGCGTTGACTAGGCTGAGCCATAGTTAATATTGAAGGATATACAGCCTTTATGTCTTTAGCTACTGCCTTTATGTCTTCTACTCATGATTTACCAAGTTACAGTTTGCAGCCTTTTCCATTTGTTTTACAGTCTTTTTCTCCTGTGCAACCAACGAAAGTCGCTTCCAAAATCTATCGAAGAGCATTTTTCAGTGATGATTCGGATTGAAATCAGCTTGTTAGTTTGTTAATTGATTGTATATGTCAAATACCTTGCCAGTTCTTGCATTCTCTTAGGTCATCATTTTTTTTGGATATTAATTGTAAAGCCAAATTCATTTTTGCAGTATTTTGCCCGAACTCCATCAACATTAGTGGGTGGAAGTAAAGTTCACTTAAGTTTTTAATCGAACTAACCTGAAACTTTATGTTGACCATAATATCCAGTTTAAAGTTAAATCGGCGGGGAACAATATTAAAAGCATCAAAAACTGTCCGGAAAAACAGTTTGGAAAAAATCTGGATTTAGGCATAAACGAAAATATAAGATTGTCATAACTCCAAAAGCTAATCTTAGCCTCAACTGTCTTTAATCTCAGACATTTTTTTCAACATAAATGCGGAAAGCATATCTTTTTAAGGTAACCAATTGGGATGCAAATGCTTCTATTATCGTCCATTTTAATGGGATAACTATATAAAATGCGACGTATTTTTCAGAGTTTGGATAGGCCAATCAAACATTTTCTGGTTTTGACAATTTTCGATTTGTGGCATAATTTTCGGAGTTTTAATAGGCTAACCATCTTATATTTTCTTGTTCTGGGGATATTTGATGGGGGATGACATAATTTTTAGAGTTTGGAAAAGCTAGAACATCATAAACTTTCTCGTTTTAGGAAATTTTTGATTTGTGGCATTAAATTCGGAGTGAAGGTATTCACCATCATGTAATATTCTATTTACGTCATAGTTTTTGAAGTTTGGACAGACTAATTATCACGTATATTCTGGAATTGAAAGCGCACAGAAAGCTCAAATTAAAAATTTAAATTTAAATCGTGTGATGGCTTACAACTTGTTACTGACGCTTTATATTCTAGAACAAAGGAAATCAAAAAGAATTGCCGACGACATAAGATTTCACCTTCGAAGAGTCCGTAAAAAATTTGACGACATTTTTTAGACCTCAAAAGTCGCTCAAACAAGATTCGAATATTACCTAATGGAAAAGCTATAACGAAATACTTTCTGCCCTATATGCCGCCAGGATAAATAATCAGTGCAAAAAATCACAATTGATTATTATCAAAAGTCGAGACCGATGTCAATGTCACATTGTCGGGCCGTGAAGATGGTTGTCAGATGTAGTTACCAATTAAAAAAAGGATACCGTCATGATCGAGAAACCCAATTCATCCTTCGTTAATGTAATTGGGCAGTCGCAATCCACATCAAAGGCATCACCTGTTTCTCCAAATCATCAGAAGCTCACCAATAAATCTTACCACAACCAGAAAAAGGATTCTTCACAGAAAGCACAACCGCATTCATCAAATATACCAAGAAACTCGTGCTGGCAGTGCGTTGAATGCATTCCTCAGCTGACAGTCCATTCAAAAATCATAAATGTCAGTATTGTGGGGAAACCGGTCATAAGGAAGGATGAAAAGAACAGATTAGTACCAAAAATCCTTCTAACTGTATAATAACTCTAAAGGAATTTTTTCCATAAACAGCATTGATGTGGTTTCCAACCGCAAATTCGAATACGTCAGCATTAATGAAGTTCCTGTAAAGCTATAGATATACACTGCCTCATACGTCACAATCGGTTCACAGGACACATGGAGTGTGATAGGTGAACCTGCTTTATCACTAACTGTACACACAGTTCACAAAGGTTCAGGTCAACTAACGGAACTTGAAGCACGGTTCTGCTGCGAGATGGCATTCCAAAACAATGTTAAAATAGGGAATTACTACATCAGTCACTTTTTCTGTTTTAGCCAAGATCGACAATGAATTGCACCGACTTCAACAGTTAGGAATCATAAATCCGGTAGATTTTTCTGAATGGGTAGCACACATTGTAGTTGTGAAGAAACGTAACGGAGGTTTATGCGCGGATTGTTCGACGGGGTTGAATGATGCCCTATAGAATTACAGAAATTTTTTCTCCCACCACTATACCTGAGGAAATTTTCCAATGGCGTCGTGTTCAGTCATGTTTCAGTTTCAGAACTGCTTACTATTTACATCGAATTACGTTACAATCGATTATCACCCGGTGTTAAATCAGCTTCCGGTGGGTTTCACCAAATCATTTATGGTCGACGGCATTGATGGGACAGCAAGATACCTAGACTATATTATATTAGGGGTGGCGACCAAACCCAACAAAATTTCATGCAATGTTACGGAAACTATTGGACGCATTGCCATCAGTCATACTTAGCGCACACTCACGAAGGCCGAGTAAAATTATAGTCAAATAGAGAAGGATGCGTTGGATCTAATTGTCGCTATTAGTTCCATCGCATGATATTTGGGGTCGTCATTTCACATTATGCAGACTGACCATAAACTGTTACGGACAATTTTTGTTTCCAATACCGGTATAATACACAGTATGCGGATATACTATCATGATTGACGAAGATTACATTATTGCATTTATCCAAATGGAAGAAAATGTCAACCACACTTAACCGAGTCTATGGAATGTACGTGCACCATTGACATTTTCGATAATTCAACGTAAACTGCAAAATGTAGAACTCTACAGAAAGTCATAAAATTCGATCAGCACCGATGGCCCAATTATGTGAAAAGAATCAACAATGACATGGTTAGAGTATTTTATACAAGACAACAGAGTCTATCGGTCGTGAATTGTTTCATGTTCGGCGAAAGAATGATTGCACCTCAAATTTGTCACAAAATTTTTCGAAATGTACTCCATATGTATGAGTGTAGCAAAATCACCAATCAAGTCGAAACTTGAGTCATGGCCGATTCCAGAAGGTCCTTGGCAACGCCCGTATATTACGCTGGACCATATGAGGACAAGTACATCCTGTTTACTATCGACGTATACTCTAAATGGCCAGAAGTCAATGGAATAAAGTGATTTGGTCAACAACCAATTCCAATACAGTCAACATAATCAACAAATCATGCGCCCAATTAGAATAGCCGAAAATCATTGTATCTGATAATGGCACGTCGTTTGTTTCCAGCTTCTTCCAGGAATGTTGTTCGTCAAACGGTGTTCAGCATATTCGATCGGTATCCACAGTCGACAACGCAGTTCGGAGTCTTGCCGTCACATTGAAAAGAGCATTGAACAAATCTCTAGAGGGAGAGAGTAGTGAGATTAGCATGTGAACATTTCTCCACGCGTAAACTGTGATTCTGCCAATACCCGTTTTAAGTAAAACTTAACTGACTTTACCGTAGCCACCTAAAAGCCGCCAAAATGTGGTGAACTCGATGGATTAAAATGAAATTTTATGGGATAGACAACCTCGTCTGGCCACGGAGCGTCGTAATGCTGCTATGAATGCATATGCGTGCATTGCGTAATTTGCTGAGCTGTATTTGGATTGGTCCCGCATAATCCAAGCCACAATTGATAAAAGGTCGGTGTTGTGTTACTCTTCGGTATATGAAGTTTCGATGACCTCGTATAACAAAATCGAAGTACTTAAACCATACTTAAGTTTGAAATATGATGAACAGGCCCTTAACATCGTGTCAATTAATGACGGCATATTAGCAGCGCCACCGAGAAAAACGCTAGCTCGTCGTTCAAGTATACCAAATCAATACGCTTTGGTGAACGAGAACTTAGTTGGCCCAATAATGATCATCCTCTTCTAGCCGTGACGGACCTTTGAATCACAATTCACACTTTGCATGTTTTGATGAACTTTTGCCTCTCGTTATCAGATTAGCAGGATTAGACTTGGTCGGTACGTATATTAATCTCTATACTGGGGACGTAGTATTCTACTGAGAATAAACGCAGTGAGGTTAGGAATGAACGACTTCCGAGAATCCCACCATGCTATCTGCATTCAACTTGTTCATTGCTAAATAATTTACTCTTGATATTCTCATTTACCTTCGTAGGCTCCACATAATCCCAATCTCGGAACACAAATTTGCCACGACGTGCAACCTTTCCTTTTGCACATACGTTATTAGTACTGATTTCCCTTTGATTGTTAACAGCTCGTAAGTAGATAACGCATCCAAATGCCTATTCTGATCCGTAACAAAATACGTGAAGTTGCCACATTTGCTTCATGGAATCTCGATTTTGTTTAAGTGAATTAATTGTCGATAGACCGAATTAAATTCAGTATTCGGATTCGTTGTAAGATTGGTGTCCCAATCCAGTTCCAGTACACAAAGGCGTTAAATAACAATTCCAAAGTTTTTGGTTACAGGAGATTATCATATGTTCGGGATATTTTCCGTTTGGTTCAACTTGACATATAATCCGTTAATTCGATGTTAAAACTGAATTTATCGTTGGCTGATTTCCACATAACACCTAATACTTTAGCGGTTTCATTGTCTTCTATCAATTCAGGCAGTTGATGAACTTGTATTGCCTCATCTGTTATATTGCGCCAGAGGGTTAATTGAAATTTGTGGTCAGACGGATGAACCAATATTTGGCGAAACATTTTTTCAATGTCAGCCACAAACTCAATTTGATGTAGACGACATTTAACAAAATTGAAAATAAATTGGGTTTTAATTTTGGACCTACGTGTAGGACATCGTTTAATAAGGTACGCATTAGTGACCGACATGAAGCATCAAAAAACGACACGTATAGTGGAACTAATATCATTTGCCCAGTTTAAAAATCATCCTTGATAAATTCATGATATTATAGTATGCTAAGCCACTTAAATTTACGTTCCATGGTCAAAAGTCGAGTCCTTGCAGCTATGTATGAATTTCCAAGACATGTTCGAGGTTTCTTTAGTGATAAACATACTGTTAATCGCCCATTCCGACTTTTCGATGTGGTAGACGCATATAATTCTAGACAGCACAGATCTGATTCTGTCATAGATATGCTGTCGTGTTCGATGGTGGTTATTCAATAGTCCAAAATCTTTGTAGCATATCTTTCAGATCGTCGGTATCGGTGTTAACTGAGTTTTGTGTTAACCTATGATGTTGACATTGAACATAATCATCACCTTTTCTACTGCCCGCTTTTAACTAATCTAGTGTTGATCTATGTAATGGTGGAAATCCTGATATGAGTTCATGCTCAATGAAATCAAAGAAATTGTAGGCTCCAATCAAAATATCGATCAAACAAGGTTGATTGAAATGTGGATCAGGTAATTCTATCTCTTTCAGTTTGTCACTGGCGTACCTGCGTAAAAGCTGTAATCTTTGATGTGTAATTAGGTTATATGTGTAGTCTTAGGTAATGTAGTAAGAATTCTGTTATGTGGTTCTTGTTTAATCTCTACACTACGTGAATAACGGACTGGCTCCGTTGCTGGTAGTTGCATGATTGGATCGTGTTGACTGTATAGTATACGTAAAGTTGATCAGATAATGTATGCGTTGACGGATGTAGTAGCGTACTTTTTTTTTTTACAAATAAGGCACGACCTTTTAAATAGACATTATAATTATTGACAAAATGCCCTTTACGTAAACAATTAATGCAGATTGTTGCAGATGTTTTCCGCCTTGACAAATTCGTTTCGAGCATATAGACTTCGATTGCGAAACCTAGGACATTTCTGGAGAAGGAGTCGTCCTATATGTTACTTGAGTGATGGAGACCACTTGGTCTCCATCACTCAAGTAACATATAGGACGACTCCTTCTTAACCATATGTAGCAATTTCGTTTTGAAAGACGTATGATTTAGGTACAGCAATTTCACAAGATTCCAGTGCGTGACACTTTTCATTTAAATATTTTGTAAAAGGTTCGACTGTTGGAAATACTTCATTGAATACATTTTCGCCCATAAATGTTTATGCGTCTTTTCTGCTTCGCTATACTTATACATCGAAAACCTCATCTGCAATTTGTAGCTAAATTTCGACCCCAACCTTTTAGGAATTTGGACCACTCTCTTTCTTCCTCATGTTTCCGGTATTTAAATACTCGTCGATACGTTATTGAAAATTCGCAGCAATGTTTTCCCTTCCTTCTAATTCCAACTGTGCAAATATTCTGTAACTCACTCTACTCGTTCCTGGCGTCATGGACTTTGTTTTGTCTAAAACCGCCTAAAACTCATTCTATCCAAATTTTATTCAGACTTCGTTCTATTCATGCTATCGCGGATATTAAACATTCAAAATAGCGACCCAAATTATTTCATACTTCCGGTAATCTAGCACAGTATTATACTCTTGCGTTTTGCTTTATAACTGCTCACTCTATTAGTTTGCTACTAGGCTCTAATATTTCACATCTATGTTGGGCTTCGTCGTTCAAGATTACCACATCAGAATCCAGAACGAAATAAGCCAACTGGTTACCACATGCATCGTTGGTCCCACAACCCCTTACGTAATCGATAATGCACATTCACATTCCAAATCGGAGCTAATATACGCACTGACAATCAACAAATTCTTGGGAAGGTTCTGAGTTTTGGTAGCAATTACGTCGATATTACCATCGGCACACTGTCTTGACAAAAAAGTATTCCCATTTACAGTTTCTTTCATGATCCTAATGATGTTGTTAACTTCCTGTTGGTTCCTATCAAATTACATTCAAACATCATTCAAATTTCGTTCAAACTTGATTTTTAAATTCACATCGGCCCATTAGCTCAGTTGGTTAGAGCGTCGTGCTAATAACGCGAAGGTCGTGAGTTCGATCCTCACATGGGCCACTACTTATATATTTTGAAAATATAACTTACCTTTTCAAATTAAATATTTGATTTACACAACCGCATGAATCAAATTGTTTTGACCCATAATTATTTAAATCAATCACATCAATATTTTGATCAAAACGAACCAATATGTTGAACCCATTAGACCATATTTGAAGATATTATGTGTATCTATAATTAGAGGAAACCAAACATTTTTAAATGGTAAAGGCCGATTCAAGTGTAACACCTTTTCAAAACTATCGAATTGAAACGATCATTTACCTTTCGACAGTCGAATGCTTTAAAAGTGAATTAAGTAAATAATTAATAGTTTCATTATATTATGGTCTTCGTCTAATAGTAATTCGACCGTGTAAAGTTTAACGCGCATGTATATAGACGAAAATGGTGGGTATGACGGATCAAATTGTTGTCTTACTTCATATACTTCAAAATATTAGTTAAAAATTGTTTATGGTGTAATTTTATGGTCTATAATTTTCTAGTTATTAATTGGAGTTGTTGATGATGGTGGTTATATGTAAGGAGGTGTGTTAACATTTAACACCATAATTGTTAGCGTAAATGTTGATTGAAATGTTTTTTAAATCGTTTTGTTATTATGATTACAGCGTAATATTATAAAATTTTAAAATTCATAAGCTCGTAAACTTTTCGATTCGAAACCTCATTTAACTTTAGGATGTCTTGGGTGGGTGAGTTTTTATTGAAGATTGTATACTTGTTGACACTTTAATGCTAAATTAGACAAAATGGTTGGAAACAAGACTAGAATTATCAAATAAACAATGAATTATAAATATTGGTCTACTTTGAGCAACATGATTTTTAATTGCTAAACTAATAAAATATACAAAAACAAATATGCAAAAAGTGTTTTTTTTTGCTAAATGTATGAAAATGTGCAGTGAGCATCTCCTAGCTGATCCTTTAGGATATTTAAATGTTAAAAAAATGTATTTGAAAAGACACCAAAAATTAGCTTATACTCTTTGTCAGAAGGTGAGTTTCGCCAAAAAATCATTGCAATAGTCTCTATCTTTTTGTTTATCCAAATCTGCTAAAATATTTTCTCTATGTTCTTTATTCTATATATGTCTTTCCCATCTCATTATGATATTCTCGAGTTCTTGTTGTATTTTTGAACCAACATATACATTATGTCATTTAATGAGTGCCTCTTAGTTTTGTTATTGCCTCTTAGGACTTTTGTAGTGCTGTTGCTAATTTTTGGAATCTTCTAGGACTGATTGCTGTTGAAATAGGATTCTAATGTTATATTTATCGTGTGCTTCCATGTTGTGGAAGTTCTGAAAATATTGCTCGCACTCTTCTTCGGCATTTTTTTGTTGGATGCAGTTCATCTATTTTCCAGGATTTATTTATAGTTTCTTCAATTTCTTCTATTGCATTTTCTTGGTTGAAATTGCGACTGTTTTTGTCAACGTTAAATTACTAATATTCGCTAATTTGGCTACTTTGAGCAAAAAGATTTTAAGTTGCCAAATTAAGATTTCAAATTGGATTAGATATAAGTAGAAATTGAAGTATTCTCAACAACAGGGCCGCTTTAAGAAGTTTTTAGGTCCTAGGCACACCATCAATTTTCGGGTCCCTCCCAACATTCGTAATAATAACAATAAATTTAAACAACTATATTTTTGAAAATTTATTGTAGAATCATATGCATAAGTATAATAAATTACATAATATTTACCAGAAGTAGTCTGCAATGAACGGCTAAGAGCATTAATTCAAATTTGCACATTTTATGAAGAAGTCCTGCAGTTTTTGCTCTCCCTATAAATTTTTGTAAATAACCTGTAATAAACATATTATGTAATGCTTCTTAAATCACGTTGAAATTTTTTACCGTTCTCGTTTGCCCAGGTAAATATACTTTTGTTCAAGCTCTTATTTATTTGTCTTGTTTCTTCGATAGGAATCATCTTAGATGAATAAAGATCTCAAAAAATAGGCGATGGTGTGATTTTAATAAAGTAATCCTGCATTTTTCAAGCATCAAATCACAATTTACGTCGGTTACATTTTTATTTAAACAAGCTTGATCTTTATGTTATATTTGCAATGATGTAATGATCTACTTTTTTTGTTTTTATGACATGCGTCTGTAACGAAATTTTCATTTTTTTCTTCAGTCGACCACGGTCTTCCTTTATTTTTTATTGAACTACTAGATTTTATTTTTTATTTTACTTCGAACAATCAAAAATTATGCCTATGAACATGAAAACTTTTTGTTTTACTTATTCCCCAACTAACCAAAAATTGTGATGACAAAATTTATCATCACTTTGTCGACATTGAGGAGCACTAAATATTAAAAATATAACGATTTTTGGGCCCCTTAAATTTACGGGTCTTAGGCACGTGCCTAGTGTGCTTTTCTATTAATGCGTCTCTGCTCAGCAAAATAGTTAAATCCGACTGGACGATAAATATCCAAACTGGACTATTTGATTATTTAAAGTGTTGGAAATATGTATTTAAAGTCAATGAATCAATGTGTAATTGCAAAAAGTGTATAATTTTTGAAAACATGTAAAAGTGTACAAAAGCACTTTTGCACTTTTTTATTAGATTTAACACGATGTTTTAAAACAAATAACGTGAGACAAATAAAATGTCACATCAACTACAAAAATAAAATATTATAAATTTTCACTAATTAGACTATTTTGAGCAACACAATTCTTTTATTTTAACTAGACTAGAAAATTTGAATTGATATTCAAGGAAAAAATATCAGTATTGGCAACAAAATACTTAATTCCGGTTTAATATTCGAACGGGACGAAAATTATTTGTGGCTCAAATTGTTAAATAATCGTTTTTAATAATTTAATCGATTATTAAATGAAAAAAGGTTAATTTTGCTTTTTAAATCTTGTAAAATGTTTCTAACAATAAAATAGCTGTATAAAAGTAAAAAGTGTACAAAATTGATCAATTTTACTAAATATATGATAGTGTACAATAAAAAGTTACACTTTTTACCCTTTTGTGTTAGTCTAAGCAAAATCGTTCGAAACAAGCATAACAATGAAACTTTCCAATAAACTGTCAATAATTATCTAACGGCTTTTATAAATCCTGATCCTCTAAACCTAAAAGCGATATAAAATATGGTAAACACTAGGCGAAACAAACTGTACTTTTATGCCTAGATTTGTCAATCATTCCTTAGCAAAAACGAAGACAATGTAATTCCTAATGTAACTTGTGGGTACATTTACAATGCAACGACGAAAACCCGTTAATGAACAATGAAAATAGGCCTAGTTGTAAATGATGGACTCTGAAGAAGCCATTAAAAGTTATTATAAATTGGCAATGTAAAATTTGCAGCTTTTATGGAAACGGAAAACTTACTTGCAAACCCCAAAAAAGAGCCATTGTTAACTTAATCAATTTGACATAATCAGCCATAAAGATCTAAGGTGATACAATGAACCTGCAACAAACGAAATTTCAGTAGTGTTACGGATGACTATGGAGAGGATGAATGGCGTCAATATAATGGACCCCTGCGGCGGAGAAAGTTAATAGGGCTGAAAAAGAATCTAAAAGAAAATAATTCTGGATCAAAGATGATTTCCTCAGGATTACATGCTGATAGTCGTTGACGAAGGTGATAAACCTCGAATACAAGAGGATATCGATAAAATTATTTTGGCAGAAATTCCCGAAACACTTGAAAATTTTAACGAAGTGCCGATACAGTCAATAGTAGTACCCTTGATAACAATCAAAGCATTGCAAAAGATAATGGCATTTGATGTTAAATGTTAAAATTGTGAAATAAATAAATGAGAATATTACTAATGACACCGATGATGTCGAAAACGAGGAGTCGCGTTTTAGTTTACTGATCTCTCTCAGCTTCGCTGAATCATTAAAAACATTTTTTAATTGAGTATGAGATATTTAACATAAAACTTTCGAATACTAGACTTTTTACCATTTTTTTAATTTTACGGCGGATTCTAAAGATTTGGTTTAATTTACCATAAAAGTGTCATAAAGTGTTACACTTTATTGCAAATTCACACTTTTAGCAAAAAACTTACACTTTTTTGCACTTTTTCATTTAATCATTAAGTAAAATGATCTAACAAATTTTTAAACCACTTTAAGTACGTATTACTTATGTACAGATGAAACAACCTCATTATGTTGCTCAATGTAGCCCAATAACTCACAAGGAAAGAATAACTACATTTTCATAAATTTTCTTAGAACTATTCCAGCAATATATACATTTTATGACTGCTTTCTCTTCCCAACGTTGTTTGGTTTTCTATTCACCTTTTTGAAACACGCCGAAGACTTTCATTAAATATTAAAGTAAGTGCGGAGGTGCTAAAATTCCAGCTCCCCATTTAAAAAAGATGGGGGGAACGCCATCGTATCTGACTTTTTTATTAACAACTAAGTGGTTCAGACAGTTATATCATCCACCATAAACTTAAAATAGTAGAACTCAAAGCCACTGAATATATTTAATCGACCCCTATTGGTGATGCTGGCTTACGTCAGGGAGATTAAAGTCGCCGGTAACTGATATTATCTATGAATCACTAAAATTGATGAGCGCGTATTGTGATAAAGTGATTCCGATAAGTATAACAGATGTTTTGGCAAGTTCATTTAAACCGAAGGCAATAACAACAAGGTGATTATCTATCCGAATTCCAGCCACGTTTTTTACCACAGAAATGATCAACAATCCACACTTATTCAGCAGTACAACTCTCCAGTATCAATCAGTCAATCAATCACAAGAGAATATGGTTTAACTGACAGGAGTCATGTTAGTAGCTTTCTGCTAACATACAGTTACTTTTTTTCCTTAATTTCAGCTAGAGTATTACTACTAGCAATTGGGTAACAGAATCTCACTAATCCAACGAACCAAATGATCTACTGTTTTGCGCAACATCAGTGTGTATAGGATAAATGCACAATTATGTTGAAGAGCTTGTTAATAGCCATTGTTTGCAAATATCGTAAAAGTATGCAAATTCATTGTGATGCTGGAGTTCTTCACTACACCGACGATATATAAACTCGATATAGTCTAGAAATCGGCTGGTGTTATCTCCTTTGGACAGTTAAACAGACGATTAGTCTAATTTAAGTCTGGTTTCCTCATGGTGACTGCGGTAGATTGTTTCAGTTGTTATTGTAGCGCAGCAATACCTGATACAGCAAACTGGGCATTCCGCCATTTTAATTTTAAACTTTGTGCACAATTTTCTGAGAATTATTAGTCCCTGTGAGTCTGAGACAGTGTGCTCCTTAGCCTAGCAATAAACTACAAAATTGTTTTTTGAATTTTAGTTAAACGTCTCTTTAATTTTAATGTGATTGTAAAAAATGTTGGTTCGTAAAAAGGATTCATATTCATAATTAAAAACAAGGGGAATCCCCAATACCTAAGTGTGTACGCATAAAAATATCACACAAATTTAACCAAAATAAATCGCCAACCCTTTTTGATATGCAATGTGCGTATGCGGTATAAAATCATGGTGGGTGGAATTGTGGCAGAGATCTATACGCCGCCATTTTCATTTCAGGATGAATACTCATTTGTTTAATGAAAATTTAAAAAATTATAAACATTTTTTTTCCCGTTGTTGTTGGCAAACACAAACGGCATAAAATATGAAAGGTGTTCACACATTCATACACATTGAGGAGGAAGATGAAATGGATTTCATTTGGCACATAGTAAAAAGGATGTTGATTATACATAAATATTTATAATGAGGATGTTTGTTTGTTTGTTGTTTGGCGTTTGATGTTTTTTCATTAAAATTTTATGTTCTAATGAATATTTTTTTTTGTGATATGGCGGCGGCATTTATACCTACCTACATATTATACGTCGTCGTATAATTACACAGGTATACACAAAAGGATAATGGAAAATGGAATTTCCAAATGATGAAATGTACCGTATTATAAATAAGGAAAAAATTAAAATATATGAAAAGTATAAAATTAATTAAAATGGCATAGAACATATCTTAAAATACAGAGACTACGGTGAAGATGAAAAGGATGTAAATTAAAATTGTGCAAAATATAAAAGGATTAATGAAAAAAAAAATATGAGTATATGCGCTAAGCAAAACCAAATAAAAAAAAAACGAATCGAAATGGCGTTAGAAACATAATTACAGACCCATTCATTTAGGTGCTTAACGAACTGAATTTACACCTCCTTTTTCGTATTTTTAAATTTACAAAATTTTAATGGAATTAAGGATATACGCCTCCTTGAAATTAATAATACTTTAGTCCGTATTATTTACACGATCGTTCTGCATTCGAAATGACCAACATATTATGATGATTGACATTCTTCGGACACCCTATTCTTAGGATTTCGTTGAAATGAGCAAATTGACCGATCATCCATTGTTAATTTTAAATAATTGTTGTGTGGTACAAACTATCAAAATCTTTTAAAATGGATTAGTTCACATGTCAAATTATTCCATAAGCAGCTCAGAACAGGATATGGGAAGAAAGGTAATACATTTGTTGGAATTCCGAGCCATTTAGGTTTTCTGAAATCCTTCTGAATTTTTATGGGAACCAACGTCATTCCATTGTGATCGATTTATTGTTGATAGAATTTTGCTAGTTCTATTATGCAGACGAAGGTAGTTTATCTATTTAGATGGGTGGGTAACCAGCTAAGGACGATAGTTGAATCGGTGTTGCGATTTAGAGTTCTAAAAGTCATCTTATAGGTTTTACGACAGGTCGTTGTTTTACATTAAAGTAATAAGGTAATTCATGGTCATGAGGCCAATCTTCTTTCCAGTTACATAACGTACAAACTTATCTTTTGAATAATCTCAATCTTGCGTATAATTTTAAGATGGTTTACCAATAGTTTATAATTTTAGACTTGGACAAGAATTATGGACGTGGATGTTAATCTTCGCCTGGAATGATTTATTGCCAAAATCCAGCTAAAAGAGAGAAACGTGCAAAAAGGTGGCATATGGAGTAGTAGCGAATACAAAGCGAAATGAATCCGGGTGCATACAATCCCAGTGAAGGAAATAAAAGCTTGGACAGACTCATCGATAGAATTAGCTTGCCTAAGCGATTTTTCAGATGCTTTAGCAGAAACGTCACACTGCTCAAATGAATGCTCAAGGAACTGCTAAATTCCTTGTTCAACCGCGTTAGTTCATTAGAAACCCCTGCGAAGCGTGTGTTGTTCTGTCTTCGACCAAAAGTGTCTTTGGTATATTCACATGAACATACCGTTTGCACTAAGTTTGGTAAATTAAGAAACATGTCTGCTTCCATCTTTGTTGCGTTTGTGGCATATCTCATATCCTGAAACATTAAAAGCCGTCTCTTATAAGCTCATCGACCTCATTAAACTATTTTTTTTTAATTTAAATGTTCAGAGCACTTAGGATATAGGTATGTATATCCTTAATATGAAAGTTTTAGCAACAAACACACAACACTACTGCAAAAGGTGAAAGGAAGGATTAGAAGGGAAAAAGGTAAGAGAGGAATAAAAGGAATAAAGATTTTCAGTCTTCTAGTTGTTTACTTTTGATATTAAGTTTGAATCTCTGTAAATTGTATTCCAAGGGAAACGTCTCGTCGTTCTGTTTATTCCACATTCGCGTACTCCGAACAAAAAATGAGATTTTCAATTTATTGGTCTTCGCGAATTTAATTTCAAGATTGTATCGGTATACCAGGCGTCTTAAATTACGCGCGGGCTTTGACAAACCAGGCATAAATTCATAAAGTTCTGATGAACAATGACCATGAAAGTACTTGTAGAACATTACACCTATGGGAAACAGAATCAAAATTGTCGGTGCTCCAGCCCAAATATGAGAATTATACTCCAACCTGGATCTTATGTAGTTTTTATACATTGTAAGTATTTCGGATGGATTAAAGTAAAACTTATATCGTCGTAGAAATCCAAGACATTTGGCTGCACCAATCGCTGCTTTGTTTATTTGTTCAGCCCAAGATATTCTCTTTGATATAGTTAAACCGAGAATCTCAAATGTGTCAGACGTAGCCAAGCTGGATTCACCAGTCAGAAAAGACCGTAAATTACCATCAGTTCGGCCAGAAAAAACACAGGATTGAAATTTGTTGGGATTAAATTCAACTCTCTTCGCTTCACCCCATTTAAGAATGGAATTGAGATGGAAAGTGAGATGGAAAGAAGAGATGGAAAGTGAGATGTCATCAGCATAGGAGTATATTGGATTAAGAGTTGCTGATAAAAGATCATTGATGAAAATTAGATAAAGGGTTGGAGAAAGGATGGATCCCTGAGGAACACCAGCGTTTATAAGATTTTGATCGGAAGTCACACCTTCCACCATCACTTACATTTTGCGACAAAGAAGAAAATTCTTAATCCATAAAATTAACGAACCGTGAAGGCTAACTGCCCTCAATTTACACAGCAAACCCTTGTGCCACACGCGATCAAATGCTTTTGAGATAACGAATACAATGACTTGAGATTCACCAGATTCGTGAATGCTTCTGTTCCATTGTTCAGTAACAACATTAATTAAATCACCTGCTGAACGCCCTCCGCGAAAACCATACTGACGGTCAGAAATTAGCTTCCAAATATTTCTTCAGCTGGAAATTGATTATGGGTCTCAAGTACTTTAGAAAGCACCGAGACGAAAGCGATTGGGCGATAATTTGAAGGGTCCGATTTACTGCCCTTTTTTGGCACAGGATGTATGTTACCAGTTTTCACCAGATCGGTGAAACAGACATGATAGTGGCTTAGACAGGGATTTACAGCAATATTTGAGGTCAATTAAAGGAATACAATCGTTTCCAAGGACGTTAGCGACAACTCTAGATCTAAATCTAATGCGGCGCATCGATGAACTGGCTATAGAGAGATAATCGGGGGTATCAAGTTAGAATCAGGTAAATTAGAGTTTGCTGCAAATTTTCGGGTGAAGAGATTACATTTTTCTTGAGCTGTAGAAAAAATATAGTCTCCATCTTTCGGAGGTGGTATTGATGATTCCCTACTGTCCAAGAAGTTTTCCTCTACTTTGCGGGCAAAGGACCAAAAGGTCTGATTGCTATTGCCCTGCTTTAAGACCTGCCACAACTTTTCTCGAACTTTTTTTTGTATTAACTTTTTTGAATACTTTTCAAAGAGTCCCTTTTGAATGTCAAGAGCTTTTTGTTTACAGTATTTAAAAAATATTTAGATCTTCAAGTATTAATTTCGCAAATGCATTTGTCTAAATGGTTTCATTTTCTAGCAAAACGTTTTAAAGGGTGTATCCATCTGTATCTGTTCCAAATTAATAACAGAATTAATGTTTGATGCACACCGCCTTAAAAGTGGAAATTATGCATTGGCATAATGGCTGCGAATCAAAAGACGATCGCCATAATGCATACCTTAAATCTTAACCGATTGTGAATATTACCACTTTAAAAAGTATATCCTTTTTCAGCAAGATTCTTTTGATATATTCGATAAAGCTTTTATACCGAACCAAATATACAAAATACAGGCTGCTTTCTTATTGGCAATCCAAAGTGAATGTAAAAGCTGATCATGTGTCTCCCCGAAGTGTGGCGTTGCTGCAAAATAGAGAAGTTATTCAGGCATCTACTGTTACCAGCTTTTTATGACATTACCCTTTATTAGATCATACCAATTGAAATATTTGATAAGTCTTTCAGAGTCCGAACCTACCACTTAGAAATAAAGATAAATTGTATGATGTTTTTAGGTTTACAAGTGGATAATTTTGTGTCAAACTGGAGGGCACTTTAGACATTTCGACCATTTTGTAGAAAATAGTCTAGCTTCTTGTCAAATAATCTGAAAACCTTTGTGTAATCTGGAAACCTTTGTTTTATGTCTAATGATACTGTGATTTTCACAGGTTCTTTCCCACCACCAATATCGCAGTCTGAGCCATTTTTCGTGTTTACCATGCCTCCTTAATCATCTAAATATTCAAGAGAACCCAAATTTAAAGTATCAGCCTCAACTAATGCAGCAAATCATTCTTCCTACACTAAATGGATCAATCTCACTAATTAGGAATGTTTTTTAAATAAGTATGGCATTTGGGCATTTTAGGATGACCATAAAACTTAATATTATCACTTTAAATAGTAACTCCTTTTTGATTGGTAATCTTCTGATCTTCTTCTCATGTGATCTTCTATCTAATATGATCTTGTGACTTGTGAGGCGCTGCTGCTAAATATAATTTTTCTTATTCGATTTAGCCAATTAGTTCCTATTTGACATTTTCTTTGACAACAGGTCAGTTTTGCTGTAATAGCTCCCTTAAAAAAGGATGGATATCCTTTAATTGTGTTTTCGTAACCGGATACCTATACCTGAACCTTCCAAACGAGTCGTTGCTTGAATACTTATATACTTCTTGCTTTTTTTCCAGCAATCTGGCACTTTATAACTCAAGCTTCACCAATGCAGTGTTTTGCAGCGTTTTGGTGTCATCCACGCCTTTTCTAATAGGTAAGAGCAAACGAAACGGATCCTGAGACTAATACAAATAGAACACAAAAGCGTAGCTATAGTACAAAAATTGTATCGATGACTTTTGGGATTAGCTCGAGCAGCTTTCTGATGAAGGAAGAGATAGTTCCCCCTACATTTCGTAAAATGGGAAGATTGCATTACGTCTTTAAATCGTTCGGTTATTAAAGTAAATGAATCAACAAGTGTTCCGAAATTTTTTAGCTTGTTGTGGCCTCCAAAAATCAGTGTTTGGATCGTTTCAGACCTCCTAAATGTAAATATATTGAATTAGATGAATTAAACAGCTCCATATTGGCAACACATCGATCAATTGTACCTCAAAGTAAAGATAAGTTTATCCCACATTCAACAAAATGCATATCCATTAAATAATCGCAACATGAGGACGAAGAGAATCTAATTTAGAACTCTACAGAAATACAAATCCTTGCGGATTCTGTTAGAGGACCAATATATTTCTACGATTAAACATCTATAATTGGCACTTCGGGCTGCCATAAAGTTACCATATGAAGTTGTAAATAAAGCGATCAGATAAATGCCCCTCAACCACAGTGGTTAACAGTTAACTTATATTGACAAACCACAAAAATTGATAAAAAATCCAACACGTTATATTGAAATTTCCGTTAAAACGTTTACGTAAGCTGCTACCGACACCAAATGTACATATATCTTTACGAACAAAGTGCACGTAGATTGTTTATCATTTCAATATCATTCCGAATTAGAAAACATGTCAATCATTCGCATCTCACTATAGTAAATTGAACAATAGCCTCTATCAAATCAACAACATCACACATCGTATACATATACATAAACGAGTACATACACACATCCATACATAAAAATTACATTATAACCATTTTTAGTCCTTCGAATGTTCCATTGTATCATCGCATATATTGTATATGTGTAATCCGAATGTGTGCTTTTCATATCCAGGGATGACAACTTTTGTTATTTAAATAAATAAGGGTACCGTGAATTCTATTATTATGATTATGATTATGATTATTATTTATTACAACAAGAAAATTAATAATTGTAACAAAATAATATTTTTGTTAGGTTATGTTTTTGTAAGGGAAGTATATACCAACCTCCTTTTCATTCAACTACACATATAATAATAAATAATATCACACAGTAGTAGGTGACATATATAGCAACACACACACACACATTACAATTCTAATTCTAATTTCTAAATTATATAATTTGGTTTTGTTCGATTAAAATGTGTACAATCGAATTCAAAATGGCGGATTTATATTAACCGAATTTATATATATATATATGTAATGGGGGACTAAAATATATATAATATAAATTTGTGTGTGTGTATAGATACACGAACAGCCATTGAAAATTGACCCCTTTTTTATGTGCGCGATTAGATTTTGAGTTCAAATCATAATTTTCGATTTATGTGTGCATTATTCAATTCATTAAGCAACGAAAATTTTAATAATTTCCTTCCTCAATTGCTTATGGCAACTCTACCATTTTTTATATTTTTTTTTATGTAGTTATGATTTATTGAATTGTAATTCAATTTAGTTGATTGGGATTTATCAAGTTAGCTGTTAATGAGATTAGATAATTTAGAAAAATAAAAAACGATGGGAGGACGTTATTTCAAGTTTTTTCAAGAGTATTACTTTTTTAGGGAACAAAGTTCTAGTCTTTATATGCACTGACTTTGTTTTGAGCATCAATATGAGCCCGCTTAACAGTTTTTGAAATTGACTTGAAGTTAGCATGTAACTAGATTATTGCCAGAGGAATATTTTTTTGGAAAAGGCAAGCAACATTTCAAAACTAAAATTAATTGCAATCTAGCATATTCTGCGATAAATCAACAGTTACAAACTTCACTTTACGTACAATCCTAAAGGTATAAACAGAACGAGTATAAACGTCGCGACGCCGATTTTTTCGTTGAAATAAATTTAGAGTCTTATTTCTAATTTTATCGCCGGCGAAACAATGTTACCAACTGTTTTTTATTTTTTTAAGTTGCTTTTTTAATAAAGTGGGTATTAAGCAGCCATGTTTTAAAATTTTTTGTTGTTATTTTTATATCGCGTTACGCTGACGCTTTTGTTTGTTATGTTTACTACAGCGATATCGCTGGTGTAATATATATTTATTCGTTGACGCTCGTCGTCGACGCTCTGGTTCGGTTCATACCTTAAATTGCATTGAATATAGTATGCTTTTAAATTTCTTACATTAAGTAATTTTGTTTTTTCATGACATCCAAAAATTTTTAATTTTTTTTTTAAGTTGTTCATATAAAAAACAAATTCAATACTAAAAAAAATAACACAACGGCGAGGTGCAAGCAACAGTAACTTTCCAGGAAATAGTTTAAAAGAATAATGGACAAAATTAGATAAAATCCGAAACAAAGTGCAATAAGAGCTCTAAATGTTTATTGGAATGGAGTACTAGTAAAGAACATTTAAAAAATGCAAGAATTTAACCCAACACAAAATAAAGTACAATTTGAAAGAGCGCTTCGGTACTGAAGTGCTAACGTTGAAGGTGGTCAATTGTAAAAATGTAAGACAATTATTAATCTGAAGCAAATAGTAATTTCCAAAAAACAAGTTCCGATATCTGTTATGGTATAGAGTGCCATAATATCTAAAGATCGCTCTCTGTTACACCCTGAGTTTGTAAGTCAATCGGGGTCAAATCAAGGAAGTTGCAGCAAGACTGACATTAAGTTCGTGAAAGTTAAATTTTCCTAGCTGAAATTTTTGTTAAATGGATTTATAGATTTGGAGTAGTAAAGCGATCAGCAAATTTTGACCATTTTCACCGAAAATGGCAGCACTCTCAAAATATTGACACTGAAATTTTTAATGAAAACTGTGAAAGTTATGCCACATATCAAAATTTCTAAAATTCAGAAAATGCATGATGGTTAGCCTTTTAAACTTGGGAAATTTTAGCCACAACTCGAAACCATCCAAAATACAGAAAATGCATGATGGGTAAGTTGATTAAGGTATCACTCATCAAAATCGGACCACACTTGAGTGTTTTATTGGACAATTAATGCGAATTCATAATTTTTCAAAATCAGGCAAGGGGTTAGCCTTTCCTAATTTTTATGCTGGAAAATGATTTATGGAAAAGTGCAATTATTTAACAGCCGGATTATTGCTGTTGTCGAGAGTTTTTGATTAAGGTTTCACTCATCAAAATCGGACCTCACTTGAGTGTTTTATTGGACAATTAATGCGAATTCTTAATTTTTCAAAATTAGGCAAGGGGTTAGCCTTTCCTAATTTTTATGCTGGAAAATGATTTATGGAAACGTGCAAATATTTAACAGCAGTATTATTGCTGTTGTCGAGAGTTTTTGATAAAGGTATCACTCATCAAAATCAGACCACATTTGAGTGTTTTATTGGACAATTAATGCGAATTCATAATTTTTCAAAATCAGGCAAGGGGTTAGCCTTTCCTAATTTTTATGCTGGAAAATGATTTATGGAAAAGTGCAATTATTTAACAGCCGGATTATTGCTGTTGTCGAGAGTTTTTGATTAAGGTTTCACTCATCAAAATCGGACCTCACTTGAGTGTTTTATTGGACAATTAATGCGAATTCTTAATTTTTCAAAATTAGGCAAGGGGTTAGCCTTTCCTAATTTTTATGCTGGAAAATGATTTATGGAAAAGTGCAATTATTTAACAGCCGGATTATTGCTGTTGTCGAGAGTTTTTGATTAAGGTTTCACTCATCAAAATCGGACCTCACTTGAGTGTTTTATTGGACAATTAATGCGAATTCTTAATTTTTCAAAATCAGGCAAGGGGTTAGCCTTTCCTAATTTTTATGCTGGAAAATGATTTATAGAAAAGTGCAAATATTTAACGGCAGTATTATTGCTGTTGTCGAGAGTTTTTGATAAAGGTATCACTCATCAAAATCGGACCACACTTGAGTGTTTTATTGGACAATTAATGCGAATTCATAATTTTTCAAAATCAGGCAAGGGGTTAGCCTTTCCTAATTTTTATGCTGGAAAATGATTTATGGAAAGTGCAAATATTTCACAGCAGAATTGTTGCTGTTGTCGAGAGTTTTTGATTAAGGTATCACTCATCAAAATCGGACCACATTTGAGTGTTTTATTGGACAATTAATGCGAATTCATAATTTTTCAAAATCAGGCAAGGGGTTAGCCTTTCCTAATTTTTATGCTGGAAAATGATTTATAGAAAAGTGCAAATATTTAACAGCAGTATTATTGCTGTTGTCGAGAGTTTTTGATAAAGGTATCACTCATCAAAATCAGACCACATTTGAGTGTTTTATTGGACAATTAATGCGAATTCATAATTTTTCAAAATCAGGCAAGGGGTTAGCCTTTCCTAATTTTTATGCTGGAAAATGATTTATAGAAAAGTGCAAATATTTAACGGCAGTATTATTGCTGTTGTCGAGAGTTTTTGATAAAGGTATCACTCATCAAAATCGGACCACACTTGAGTGTTTTATTGGACAATTAATGCGAATTCATAATTTTTCAAAATCAGGCAAGGGGTTAGCCTTTCCTAATTTTTATGCTGGAAAATGATTTATGGAAAAGTGCAATTATTTAACAGCCGGATTATTGCTGTTGTCGAGAGTTTTTGATTAAGGTTTCACTCATCAAAATCGGACCTCACTTGAGTGTTTTATTGGACAATTAATGCGAATTCTTAATTTTTCAAAATCAGGCAAGGGGTTAGCCTTTCCTAATTTTTATGCTGGAAAATGATTTATGGAAAAGTGCAATTATTTAACAGCCGGATTATTGCTGTTGTCGAGAGTTTTTGATTAAGGTTTCACTCATCAAAATCGGACCTCACTTGAGTGTTTTATTGGACAATTAATGCGAATTCTTAATTTTTCAAAATCAGGCAAGGGGTTAGCCTTTCCTAATTTTTATGCTGGAAAATGATTTATGGAAAAGTGCAAATATTTAACAGCCGGATTATTGCTGTTGTCGAGAGTTTTTGCCACAAATCTAAAATTTCCGAAAGCCAGAAAATGCTTTATGGTCAGCCTATCAAAATTGGGAAATTTATGCCACAAATCAAAACATTCACCCCATTTATATAAAAAAAGTGCTATTTTTTGCGGCTATATAGTTGCAGTGCCTCGATTCTCTTGTTAATTATAATATTTTGAGGATGATATAAAGCTCGTTTTTCGTACTTTCTGCATGCTAGTTTTGAACGGGTAAAGCACTGATCTCCGAGAGCACAGACCCACAATTTGAAAGACACAGTTCACTTTTATCATTCAGACTAGAAAATGACTCGGCCTATTCTGATTGTCCAGGACAATACGATTAACTCAAACCTATTTCGAGGCACCTTGTACACATAGAATTATACTAAACCGCGACCAAAACGATAATAATCTTATTTATGATTTTCCAAAATAAAATAAAATGATTGACTTGACATGTCAATTATAATTTTCGAATAGATTGGATAAAACATAACCACAAAAAAAAAACAAATTCGTTTTGTTTGTGTAGTGTGACAAGACATCATAAGACGCAGAACGTGTGTAAAGCAATTTGTGTGTGCGCCGCCAAGATTTGATAAGAGATTGATTGGAAAATTATAATTCAATTCAATACAAAATATGTTATTATGTTTTATGATTTTATGTATAGGGTTTTTGTCTATCGAATTGATGAGTTCTAATGAATTTTTTTGTTGATATTTTTCGGTGGTTGATTTTTTCCAAATTGGATACAGCGTGTGCGTTTAGGGGAAGAAAATCGATAAAAATTATCGAATCAGTTTAAAGTTATTATGATCACAATACAATTTTGATAGAACTGTCAAAATTTGAAAAAAATTAAATAAATATTAACCAATTATTTTGACAGTTGTTTTCGGAAGTAATACTATTTTCTTTTAAAGTAAAGTTGATATAATTGGCTACATTTATTCAAATTCCAATTGCTAAGATATAGCAGGCATCTTCCAGCACAAACAATTTAGAATATGTACTTGATTTTATTTTTATTTGACTTTAATCTCAAAAATAACTTTAAAACTGTTAACTAATTTATATAAGTGATTGAAAACGATTTAATTTGGCGGTGACAATTGCTTGCGTATTTTTAGTGTTGTCTTGTTCGCGTGTGGAATACTTCATTCCTAAAGTCTTAATTCTTAAAGATCTTTTGTTTTCTTTTGACGTATATTTCTTTGGACCCAATATACCGATGAAGTGTCGGTATATTCCAGTTATTGATTTGTCCAACGAAACATATTGTGTAATTCCCTCAATGAACTGGTGAACGATAAAATGATTAGCGGACCGAACCAGTTTGACGAAGGAACGGCCACTTATGAATGTTGATTGATCCGCGAGGTTGATCCGCGGAATTATTAGGGAATAAATGGTGGTGTGTCGCATATGATATCTTTGTTTGTTTCGAATATTGGAAATTTTTCGAACTATAAGACATACATTTGAAAAGTTTTGATAGGCTAACCATCATGTATTTTCTGAATTTTTGAAGTTTTTGATTTGTAGCATAAATTTCTCAGTTTTGATATAGGTAAAATATCATGCATTTTCTGGGTTTTGGAAGTTTTCAATTTGTGGCCAAAACTCTCGATAACAGACTTCGCATTAATTGTCGAATAAAACACTCAAGTGTGGTCCGATTGTGATGAGTGATACCTTAATCAAAAACATTCGACAAAAGCAATAATACTGCTGTTAAATATTTGCACTTTTCCATAAATCATTTTCCAGCATAAAAATTAGAAAAGGCTAACCCCTTGCCTGATTTTGAAAAATTATGAATTCGCATTAATTGTCCAATAAAACACTCAAGTGTGGTCCGATTTTGATGAGTGATACCTTAATCAAAAACTATCGACAACAGCAATAATACTGCTGTTAAATATTTGCACTTTTCCATAAATCATTTTCCAGCATAAAAATTAGAAAAGGCTAACCCCTTGCCTGATTTTGAAAAATTATGAATTCGCATTAATTGTCCAATAAAACACTCAAGTGTGGTCCGATTTTGATGAGTGATACCTTAATCAAAAACTCCCGACAACAGCAATAATCCGGCTGTTAAATAATTGCACTTTTCCATAAATCATTTTCCAGCATAAAAATTAGGAAAGGCTAACCCCTTGCCTGATTTTGAAAAATTATGAATTCGCATTAATTGTCCAATAAAACACTCAAATGTGGTCCGATTTTGATGAGTGATACCTTAATCAAAAACTCTCGACAACAGCAACAATTCTGCTGTTAAATATTTGCACTTTCCATAAATCATTTTCCAGCATAAAAATTAGGAAAGGCTAACCCCTTGCCTGATTTTGAAAAATTATGAATTCGCATTAATTGTCCAATAAAACACTCAAATGTGGTCTGAATTTGATGACTGATACCTTTATCAAAAACTCTCGACAACAGCAATAATACTGCTGTTAAATATTTGCACTTTTCCATAAATCATTTTCCAGCATAAAAATTAGAAAAGGCTAACCCCTTGCCTGATTTTGAAAAATTATGAATTCGCATTAATTGTCCAATAAAACACTCAAGTGTGGTCCGATTTTGATGAGTGATACCTTAATCAAAAACTCCCGACAAGAGCAATAATACTGCTGTTAAATATTTGCACTTTTCCATAAATCATTTTCCAGCATAAAAATTAGAAAAGGCTAACCCCTTGCCTGATTTTGAAAAATTATGAATTCGCATTAATTGTCCAATAAAACACTCAAGTGTGGTCCGATTTTGATGAGTGATACCTTAATCAAAAACTCCCGACAACAGCAATAATCCGGCTGTTAAATAATTGCACTTTTCCATAAATCATTTTCCAGCATAAAAATTAGGAAAGGCTAACCCCTTGCCTGATTTTGAAAAATTATGAATTCGCATTAATTGTCCAATAAAACACTCAAATGTGGTCCGATTTTGATGAGTGATACCTTAATCAAAAACTCTCGACAACAGCAACAATTCTGCTGTTAAATATTTGCACTTTCCATAAATCATTTTCCAGCATAAAAATTAGGAAAGGCTAACCCCTTGCCTGATTTTGAAAAATTATGAATTCGCATTAATTGTCCAATAAAACACTCAAATGTGGTCTGAATTTGATGACTGATACCTTTATCAAAAACTCTCGACAACAGCAATAATACTGCTGTTAAATATTTGCACTTTTCCATAAATCATTTTCCAGCATAAAAATTAGAAAAGGCTAACCCCTTGCCTGATTTTGAAAAATTATGAATTCGCATTAATTGTCCAATAAAACACTCAAGTGTGGTCCGATTTTGATGAGTGATACCTTAATCAAAAACTCCCGACAACAGCAATAATCCGGCTGTTAAATAATTGCACTTTTCCATAAATCATTTTCCAGCATAAAAATTAGGAAAGGCTAACCCCTTGCCTGATTTTGAAAAATTATGAATTCGCATTAATTGTCCAATAAAACACTCAAATGTGGTCCGATTTTGATGAGTGATACCTTAATCAAAAACTCTCGACAACAGCAACAATTCTGCTGTTAAATATTTGCACTTTCCATAAATCATTTTCCAGCATAAAAATTAGGAAAGGCTAACCCCTTGCCTGATTTTGAAAAATTATGAATTCGCATTAATTGTCCAATAAAACACTCAAATGTGGTCTGAATTTGATGACTGATACCTTTATCAAAAACTCTCGACAACAGCAATAATACTGCTGTTAAATATTTGCACTTTTCCATAAATCATTTTCCAGCATAAAAATTAGAAAAGGCTAACCCCTTGCCTGATTTTGAAAAATTATGAATTCGCATTAATTGTCCAATAAAACACTCAAGTGTGGTCCGATTTTGATGAGTGATACCTTAATCAAAAACTCCCGACAACAGCAATAATCCGGCTGTTAAATAATTGCACTTTTCCATAAATCATTTTCCAGCATAAAAATTAGGAAAGGCTAACCCCTTGCCTGATTTTGAAAAATTATGAATTCGCATTAATTGTCCAATAAAACACTCAAATGTGGTCCGATTTTGATGAGTGATACCTTAATCAAAAACTCTCGACAACAGCAACAATTCTGCTGTTAAATATTTGCACTTTCCATAAATCATTTTCCAGCATAAAAATTAGGAAAGGCTAACCCCTTGCCTGATTTTGAAAAATTATGAATTCGCATTAATTGTCCAATAAAACACTCAAATGTGGTCTGAATTTGATGACTGATACCTTTATCAAAAACTCTCGACAACAGCAATAATACTGCTGTTAAATATTTGCACTTTTCCATAAATCATTTTCCAGCATAAAAATTAGAAAAGGCTAACCCCTTGCCTGATTTTGAAAAATTATGAATTCGCATTAATTGTCCAATAAAACACTCAAATGTGGTCCGATTTTGATGAGTGATACCTTAATCAAAAACTCTCGACAACAGCAACAATTCTGCTGTTAAATATTTGCACTTTCCATAAATCATTTTCCAGCATAAAAATTAGGAAAGGCTAACCCCTTGCCTGATTTTGAAAAATTATGAATTCGCATTAATTGTCCAATAAAACACTCAAATGTGGTCTGAATTTGATGAGTGATACCTTTATCAAAAACTCTCGACAACAGCAATAATACTGCTGTTAAATATTTGCACTTTTCCATAAATCATTTTCCAGCATAAAAATTAGAAAAGGCTAACCCCTTGCCTGATTTTGAAAAATTATGAATTCGCATTAATTGTCCAATAAAACACTCAAATGTGGTCCGATTTTGATGAGTGATACCTTAATCAAAAACTCTCGACAACAGCAACAATTCTGCTGTTAAATATTTGCACTTTCCATAAATCATTTTCCAGCATAAAAATTAGGAAAGGCTAACCCCTTGCCTGATTTTGAAAAATTATGAATTCGCATTAATTGTCCAATAAAACACTCAAATGTGGTCTGAATTTGATGACTGATACCTTTATCAAAAACTCTCGACAACAGCAATAATACTGCTGTTAAATATTTGCACTTTTCCATAAATCATTTTCCAGCATAAAAATTAGGAAAGGCTAACCCCTTGCCTGATTTTGAAAAATTATGAATTCGCATTAATTGTCCAATAAAACACTCAAGTGTGGTCCGATTTTGATGAGTGAAACCTTAATCAAAAACTCCCGACAACAGCAATAATCCGGCTGTTAAATAATTGCACTTTTCCATAAATCATTTTCCAGCATAAAAATTAGGAAAGGCTAACCCCTTGCCTGATTTTGAAAAATTATGAATTCGCATTAATTGTCCAATAAAACACTCAAATGTGGTCCGATTTTGATGAGTGATACCTTAATCAAAAACTCTCGACAACAGCAACAATTCTGCTGTTAAATATTTGCACTTTCCATAAATCATTTTCCAGCATAAAAATTAGGAAAGGCTAACCCCTTGCCTGATTTTGAAAAATTATGAATTCGCATTAATTGTCCAATAAAACACTCAAATGTGGTCTGAATTTGATGACTGATACCTTTATCAAAAACTCTCGACAACAGCAATAATACTGCTGTTAAATATTTGCACTTTTCCATAAATCATTTTCCAGCATAAAAATTAGAAAAGGCTAACCCCTTGCCTGATTTTGAAAAATTATGAATTCGCATTAATTGTCCAATAAAACACTCAAATGTGGTCCGATTTTGATGAGTGATACCTTAATCAAAAACTCTCGACAACAGCAACAATTCTGCTGTTAAATATTTGCACTTTCCATAAATCATTTTCCAGCATAAAAATTAGAAAAGGCTAACCCCTTGCCTGATTTTGAAAAATTTTGAATTCGCATTAATTGTCCAATAAAACACTCAAGTGTGGTCCGATTTTGATGAGTGATACCTTAATCAAAAACTCCCGACAACAGCAATAATCCGGCTGTTAAATAATTGCACTTTTCCATAAATCATTTTCCAGCATAAAAATTAGGAAAGGCTAACCCCTTGCCTGATTTTGAAAAATTATGAATTCGCATTAATTGTCCAATAAAACACTCAAGTGTGGTCCGATTTTGATGAGTGATACCTTTATCAAAAACTCTCGACAACAGCAATAATACTGCCGTTAAATATTTGCACTTTTCTATAAATCATTTTCCAGCATAAAAATTAGGAAAGGCTAACCCCTTGCCTGATTTTGAAAAATTAAGAATTCGCATTAATTGTCCAATAAAACACTCAAGTGAGGTCCGATTTTGATGAGTGAAACCTTAATCAAAAACTCTCGACAACAGCAATAATCCGGCTGTTAAATAATTGCACTTTTCCATAAATCATTTTCCAGCATAAAAATTAGGAAAGGCTAACCCCTTGCCTGATTTTGAAAAATTATGAATTCGCATTAATTGTCCAATAAAACACTCAAGTGTGGTCCGATTTTGATGAGTGATACCTTAATCAAAAACTCCCGACAAGAGCAATAATACTGCTGTTAAATATTTGCACTTTTCCATAAATCATTTTCCAGCATAAAAATTAGAAAAGGCTAACCCCTTGCCTGATTTTGAAAAATTTTGAATTCGCATTAATTGTCCAATAAAACACTCAAGTGTGGTCCGATTTTGATGAGTGATACCTTAATCAAAAACTCCCGACAACAGCAATAATCCGGCTGTTAAATAATTGCACTTTTCCATAAATCATTTTCCAGCATAAAAATTAGGAAAGGCTAACCCCTTGCCTGATTTTGAAAAATTATGAATTCGCATTAATTGTCCAATAAAACACTCAAGTGTGGTCCGA
Organism: Tipula confusa; assembly: GCA_963556175.1. NCBI lineage: Eukaryota > Metazoa > Arthropoda > Insecta > Diptera > Tipulidae > Tipula > Tipula confusa. The sequence continues at coordinate 219,483,783 of OY744476.1, forward strand.
TTTTGATGAGTGATACCTTTATCAAAAACTCTCGACAACAGCAATAATACTGCCGTTAAATATTTGCACTTTTCTATAAATCATTTTCCAGCATAAAAATTAGGAAAGGCTAACCCCTTGCCTGATTTTGAAAAATTAAGAATTCGCATTAATTGTCCAATAAAACACTCAAGTGAGGTCCGATTTTGATGAGTGAAACCTTAATCAAAAACTCTCGACAACAGCAATAATCCGGCTGTTAAATAATTGCACTTTTCCATAAATCATTTTCCAGCATAAAAATTAGGAAAGGCTAACCCCTTGCCTGATTTTGAAAAATTAAGAATTCGCATTAATTGTCCAATAAAACACTCAAGTGTGGTCCGATTTTGATGAGTGATACCTTAATCAAAAACTCCCGACAACAGCAATAATCCGGCTGTTAAATAATTGCACTTTTCCATAAATCATTTTCCAGCATAAAAATTAGGAAAGGCTAACCCCTTGCCTGATTTTGAAAAATTATGAATTCGAATTAATTGTCCAATAAAACACTCAAATGTGGTCCGATTTTGATGAGTGATACCTTAATCAAAAACTCTCGACAACAGCAACAATTCTGCTGTTAAATATTTGCACTTTCCATAAATCATTTTCCAGCATAAAAATTAGGAAAGGCTAACCCCTTGCCTGATTTTGAAAAATTATGAATTCGCATTAATTGTCCAATAAAACACTCAAATGTGGTCTGAATTTGATGACTGATACCTTTATCAAAAACTCTCGACAACAGCAATAATACTGCTGTTAAATATTTGCACTTTTCCATAAATCATTTTCCAGCATAAAAATTAGAAAAGGCTAACCCCTTGCCTGATTTTGAAAAATTTTGAATTCGCATTAATTGTCCAATAAAACACTCAAGTGTGGTCCGATTTTGATGAGTGATACCTTAATCAAAAACTCCCGACAACAGCAATAATCCGGCTGTTAAATAATTGCACTTTTCCATAAATCATTTTCCAGCATAAAAATTAGGAAAGGCTAACCCCTTGCCTGATTTTGAAAAATTATGAATTCGCATTAATTGTCCAATAAAACACTCAAATGTGGTCCGATTTTGATGAGTGATACCTTAATCAAAAACTCTCGACAACAGCAACAATTCTGCTGTTAAATATTTGCACTTTCCATAAATCATTTTCCAGCATAAAAATTAGAAAAGGCTAACCCCTTGCCTGATTTTGAAAAATTTTGAATTCGCATTAATTGTCCAATAAAACACTCAAGTGTGGTCCGATTTTGATGAGTGATACCTTAATCAAAAACTCCCGACAACAGCAATAATCCGGCTGTTAAATAATTGCACTTTTCCATAAATCATTTTCCAGCATAAAAATTAGGAAAGGCTAACCCCTTGCCTGATTTTGAAAAATTATGAATTCGCATTAATTGTCCAATAAAACACTCAAGTGTGGTCCGATTTTGATGAGTGATACCTTTATCAAAAACTCTCGACAACAGCAATAATACTGCCGTTAAATATTTGCACTTTTCTATAAATCATTTTCCAGCATAAAAATTAGGAAAGGCTAACCCCTTGCCTGATTTTGAAAAATTAAGAATTCGCATTAATTGTCCAATAAAACACTCAAGTGAGGTCCGATTTTGATGAGTGAAACCTTAATCAAAAACTCTCGACAACAGCAATAATCCGGCTGTTAAATAATTGCACTTTTCCATAAATCATTTTCCAGCATAAAAATTAGGAAAGGCTAACCCCTTGCCTGATTTTGAAAAATTATGAATTCGCATTAATTGTCCAATAAAACACTCAAGTGTGGTCCGATTTTGATGAGTGATACCTTAATCAAAAACTCCCGACAAGAGCAATAATACTGCTGTTAAATATTTGCACTTTTCCATAAATCATTTTCCAGCATAAAAATTAGAAAAGGCTAACCCCTTGCCTGATTTTGAAAAATTTTGAATTCGCATTAATTGTCCAATAAAACACTCAAGTGTGGTCCGATTTTGATGAGTGATACCTTAATCAAAAACTCCCGACAACAGCAATAATCCGGCTGTTAAATAATTGCACTTTTCCATAAATCATTTTCCAGCATAAAAATTAGGAAAGGCTAACCCCTTGCCTGATTTTGAAAAATTATGAATTCGCATTAATTGTCCAATAAAACACTCAAGTGTGGTCCGATTTTGATGAGTGATACCTTTATCAAAAACTCTCGACAACAGCAATAATACTGCCGTTAAATATTTGCACTTTTCTATAAATCATTTTCCAGCATAAAAATTAGGAAAGGCTAACCCCTTGCCTGATTTTGAAAAATTAAGAATTCGCATTAATTGTCCAATAAAACACTCAAGTGAGGTCCGATTTTGATGAGTGAAACCTTAATCAAAAACTCTCGACAACAGCAATAATCCGGCTGTTAAATAATTGCACTTTTCCATAAATCATTTTCCAGCATAAAAATTAGGAAAGGCTAACCCCTTGCCTGATTTTGAAAAATTATGAATTCGCATTAATTGTCCAATAAAACACTCAAGTGTGGTCCGATTTTGATGAGTGATACCTTAATCAAAAACTCCCGACAAGAGCAATAATACTGCTGTTAAATATTTGCACTTTTCCATAAATCATTTTCCAGCATAAAAATTAGAAAAGGCTAACCCCTTGCCTGATTTTGAAAAATTTTGAATTCGCATTAATTGTCCAATAAAACACTCAAGTGTGGTCCGATTTTGATGAGTGATACCTTAATCAAAAACTCCCGACAACAGCAATAATCCGGCTGTTAAATAATTGCACTTTTCCATAAATCATTTTCCAGCATAAAAATTAGGAAAGGCTAACCCCTTGCCTGATTTTGAAAAATTATGAATTCGCATTAATTGTCCAATAAAACACTCAAGTGTGGTCCGATTTTGATGAGTGATACCTTTATCAAAAACTCTCGACAACAGCAATAATACTGCCGTTAAATATTTGCACTTTTCTATAAATCATTTTCCAGCATAAAAATTAGGAAAGGCTAACCCCTTGCCTGATTTTGAAAAATTAAGAATTCGCATTAATTGTCCAATAAAACACTCAAGTGAGGTCCGATTTTGATGAGTGAAACCTTAATCAAAAACTCTCGACAACAGCAATAATCCGGCTGTTAAATAATTGCACTTTTCCATAAATCATTTTCCAGCATAAAAATTAGGAAAGGCTAACCCCTTGCCTGATTTTGAAAAATTAAGAATTCGCATTAATTGTCCAATAAAACACTCAAGTGTGGTCCGATTTTGATGAGTGATACCTTAATCAAAATCTCCCGACAACAGCAATAATACTGCTGTTAAATATTTGCACTTTTCCATAAATCATTTTCCAGCATAAAAATTAGAAAAGGCTAACCCCTTGCCTGATTTTGAAAAATTATGAATTCACATTAATTGTCCAATAAAACACTCAAGTGTGGTCCGATTTTGATGAGTGATACCTTAATCAAAAACGCTCGATAACAGCAATAATACTGCTGTTAAATATTTGCCCTTTTCCAAAAATCATTTTCCAGCATAAAAATTAGGAAAGGCTAACCCCTTGCCTGATTTTGAAAAATTATGAATTCGCATTAATTGTCCAATAAAACACTCAAGTGTGGTCCAATTTTAATGAGTGATACCTTAATCAACTTACCGTCATGCATTTTCTGGAGTTTGCAAATTTTCAATTTATGGCATAAATTTCCCAGTTTTGATAAATTTCCCAGTTTTTATTAGTTCCCCACTTATATGTAAGCCTTGCCAACTTAAACAGCTAGCAGTCTTGAATCTAAACGAGTCATTTGCTCAAACTAAGCGTTAATAGTGTAACTGCACTCCAAATACGTCGGCCTCATATAACACGAATTGTATGCAAATCTGCAATTTTCTAAAATAAAATATAGTTTCAACTATATAAAAAAAGAAGAAATTTAAAACTTTTCTAATTAGCCATATTTGTTTAGAAACATAAAAAAAATAAAGTTTTACCTCAAGTACCCACACTAAAAAATTAATTTTCTCCACCCATGACACAACACGATAAAATCGATTTTATACCATTCACTCCAATATGTAAACCAATAATACAGGTAATTTCGTTTAGTTCGGCTATCGTCTACAAAAATCGTTGCTATCGTTAAATTATTATCATAGACACATCTACCTCATAAACACACAAAATTATTAAAGATGGTATAAATTTTTTAATTGAATTAAATCTAATTTCTAATAAAATCTAAATAAAAATCTCAAATTACATAGAAAACTAACAATACGAACAATACAAACCCATAATAATTTTAAATTTCTTTAGAAAACTTACATACATTTAGGTATTGAATGAAAACGGTCAAATCATGTCGACAACATAACGACACAGGGATAACAACACACAAAACCCTATTTCAATAAGAATAAGGATTATTCCTTTTTCCACGATAATCCTTTATTATTATTGATTTTAATCCTATTATAAGTGGATTGTGTACGAATGTTAAGAAGTGGTGGATGAATGTTTTATGAATTGATTGATGCGACTTCCTTCGTATATCCATCCAAATACACAAAAAACGTTGTATGTGATCAATTGATCTTTTATTGGTCGGGAGGACGAGAACAATATTTATCGAATATATATGCTATATGTCCTTTTGTACATACATACATTTATAAGCTTGTCATCAAAGCGAATTTATTAATTTTAATATTTTTCATTCATATAGTTTCGCGTCGGGAATGGGCGATTTTAATCCATGCATATATACGGACGTACACAAAAATGTACGCTGAAAAATGTAAATTACTAAAAAATAAAAAGGACACATTTTTATGGTTATTGTATCATTCAATTTATTAATCCGTTTGATGATGAATCCAAATATGTAAAAAGGAGGATATGCATACAAAAAGGATATAAGCGGTCAAATTAAAATTTTGTCAATTTATATCGAAGAAATGCCTTTTAAATTAATTTAATCTTAACAATACGATATATATAACATAAACAATGGCATGATGTTATCGCACAAAATTATCGTATTGCATCGTTGCACAAAAATCTACTGTGGGGAATAAATGTGGCGGGAGTATACGAATTCGACGTATAAATGCACGCACATATGCGACGAAAATAAGTAATTAAAATCGGCGGTGGAAATTTCATCGGGATTTGGTAAATTTTAATTACAAAATTTATTAATTTTTTAATAACGAAATTTATGGATTTATCATTTATTACAAAATTATTGAACTGGATAATTCTGGACGCACGAGGGACGCTGCGATATTATTTAATTATTGTGGAGGAACTTTAATTTTTTTTATATGGAGGTGGAGTAGATGTCATCTATACACCAAAAATATGGGATGTTTACATATCGTGGAGAGTTAATACGAAAGTTATCAAATTTAGCGAAATTGTAGACTTAAGACCCACCCGTTGAGAAACTCAACATGACCATGCAGATAGTTAAAGATAGCGTTGTACTGAGTGAAGTTATGTCTGATAAATACAAATTGACATAGGCCATGTCGTCAAGAAAAGAGTGGCATACATTGTATGGCACATATCTTTATCATCCAGTTTAGGCCCAAAGAAGTTGCTTATCATCGATCTGTAGAACTAGCCATTGATGGTTATGGAAATGCCCTTTTCATTTGGAAGAAGTAAGAACCAATAATTCCGCCAGAAAAAAAAATCCACACCAAACAGAGATCTTCTCGAGACGCATTTTGTGCTGGTATATCTCGTGTGGATTGGTATCGCTTCAAATCCAACAATTTTGCTTGTTCCAATATTCATTCATTTGAAGATTGAAGCACTGATTTTAAAAATAAAAAGTTGATGACTTGCACGAGTTGGTTAACGCTATAACGTTCCATGTTGATTTGCCATACACTACAAAATTCACAACAAATTTGACAAATGTAATTGATTTAACAACATGGCCGCCATAACCTAACAAATTTCGATCGTCAGTGCGTTCAAATAACTTCGTGACGTTAACACGGAGACAGAAGCGTTCGATACTGAGGGACATCTTGTCCTTTTGATGACTTAGCACAACATTGTTGCGCATTATTGGTTCCTTGTTTGCGCCACTGAGCTACGGCCATTTACAATGCTCTCATGTTTGGGGCATTATATTTTGTATACTTTTCAAGATGCATCATACTTATGCTGGTGATCTTAAACAATGATGAATAGCAATCTGGAATAGATAATTGGGCAGAGATAACATTATTGTTGATATCAATTGCGGTTGGATTTACGTGGAATATTTCTTTCCAAACGATATACTGCCTGCGAGATATATAATATTTAAGCATCACTGAAAAAGTATAAGGCATATAGAAATTTGGTACTTACCTGGATTGGAAAGGCTTAAATCCAGATTTCCTGATTATTTTTGCTGCACTAAACTCGTGCCATTAACGTATGAAATCGATCAGGTGGCAATTCTTTACAATTGAATTAGGTTACAAAACCCATGTGCTATAATGTCTATGTTGGTTCAGATTCTTTCTTGCTGCGAGATTAGTTGTTAGGTATATATATGGTTGACTAAATTCAGCATCTTGTTTCGCTCAAACTTTTGGACTTTCAACCAGTAATCTGACATAAGTACAAAACAAATGGAGTCATCTCCTCTTAACCGCTCACTTGGGTTTATACATAAATATCTAGTTTTACTATAAACTGCTGTTGAAGCTAACTAATTTTAATCACCTACATAATAATAGACGGGTTTTGTTGGCTGTTGTTGTTCCGAAGCGTATCAACAATCTGACTCCATCGACTTCGATTCCGAGCTTGCAATATATTGGTATTGTTCTAGACAATTTGAAAACGACAAGTTGTTCTCTTCTTCGATGTTCTCCAAGCCAGTCTATGCTCGCTGTCTTTTTACTTGAAGAACGACATCAGAAATAATCATCAAATTGTTGATCTCTTGGTTGCATAGAACTTGGTAAGTGTCCTCATATCATATGCACATGACTCTTCTCTCAAATCTCATCAACCCATCTTTCATACTCATCCGTCAGGGTCCAATTCAAGAACACATACATAACAACGAGTCTTTACTCAGCCTGTCGCCATATTATATCCCCTCCCACACAATATTTGAGTATTATAGCATTCAAGTACTGTAAAAGAAAATGTACTAAAATTTTGATACTTACCTTGACTGAAACGAAATGAAAGTTTCCTGATTATTTTGGCTGCGCTTTTAAAGTTGTCATTGAATTCAAAAGTTATACTTATACTTACTATTATTTTGCAGAAAGCTTTAAAAAGTGGATCCAGCATCGAAGTGTAAAGCTGATCTTGTGGTGTTCGCAAAAGCCATATCCTATTTGTGATGACAATTATCTTACAGGATGTCTACTCGGCCTTTTGTCATACTTTTATTTGTTTAAAGCACTTATAGGTTATTATATATGCCACGCCTCCAGTTTGAACCTATAGAAACATTGCTATAAATATTATCCGAAGCCACAATGAGTCATGTTTCAGTTTAAATTTACCTATTCACGTTGCAAACAGTTAAAAGAACCGATATTTCTTTATGGTGTTCAAAAGTTTGGTTATCCTATACTTAAACCCTAGTCAGGTATGTCCACAGTTTCTGACATTATAGAACTTGTTGTCATCTTTACTTATACCTGATCTTCTTTTTGCCTTTTGGCCCCTCTTACGTGCAGCATTTCAGAGTGCGTTTGTCCAATTATTTTTAGTGTGGTGCTTAGCAGCAATATATATTGTCAGTTCTTGTACCCCCTCGGGTCACTTTTCTTAAGGATCATTGCCAAGCCTTCATTCTCTTTTTTTGAAGTATTCTGCCAGAATTTTTTTTATTGGTGCTCGTCCGTTTGCAGACGTAGATGTGAATGGCTTTTGAATATTTCGGCGCTTTTGTTGCTTGTTCCAGCAGCTTTATTATTCTTTAGCTTCTCTGTGACATGTTTGACATCGCGTTTCGTTGATGGATGGGTGTTGGTAGAGTTTTGTTGTTGGTACCAATTGATGACCAGAGGTTTTCGCTGCTGTTGGTGACGTGTTCTTAGAAATATTATTTCCAATTTTTAATTGTGTTTCATCAGTTCTTAAGATTTTACTAGTAGCTCCACTTTTATTTTTTCAAAGTTTAGCCTGCTATTGATGCGAAGCCCATTTTCAGATAGCTTCTTTTGGTATTTGAAGCTTCAACTCACCATTATGTTCCACTGTAAAATGGACCTTACACGATCTTTGTAGAACGTCTCTATTTGAAGCCAGACTATACTTTGGCGAAGTCATCAGATTTTACAATTGCACGATTTATAATCTTCCGAAAACCACTTAATTCTTTATTTGGGGTATGTTGGTAATTTTTTCAGTGATCTTTCTTTTACAATGGCGTAAAGCGCTCGCATAATTCAACGAATCTTTCCCCAGTGCTGATGCTCATGGAATCCAACCCTATACCATGATGTTATAGAACTTGTCAGTTCTCTATTGGTAGCAATACTATATGTTCTGCTGTGTCATCTCCTCTTGCGTCATTTTTTCTATACTTCTTCCTGCGTTTTATTTTTTTGTTATATAGTTTTTGCGGCTGTTTATTTTGGCTTAGCTAACTGCTCCTCGTTCGCTTTTGTTATGACATCTCTTATGCCCACGTTTTAATTTTTATTTTATAAAGTTTCGAATCATTTGTATTTTCCCGTTTGTTTTCGATCCATCATTTAAGAGAATGCGAGCCATTCCATAGTTTCAACTGTGTGTATATATACATTACCTAATTAAGGCGACCGTATTTAAATATTGGACACAAAAAATACACAAGTATGCTTGGATGTCGTCAGATGACAGAACAACAAATCAAAATTAAAATAAAAAATTGCTATCATTCCTGCTAAATACCCACCGCTGTAAAATATGCAAGGAAGCTCTACAACTTAACATTACCAATAACGAAACTGACACAGTTGGTAAAAAATGGTCACAAGTAGAAGAAGTTTATGCAAAGACAGCAACTAGTGTACTCGGATGGCAATACAACATGAGGAAACCGTGGATTAGAGATGATATACCTGGAAAAAAATTTAACAACCCTGGCAACTTAAGCAACAATTGGGTCATCAAAATACGGCAGAAATTAAAAGTCAATAAGAAGATATAGCTCGGCAGGTAAAGAAAATGACATGGAGTGGTCGCAGGCAATACGACTGAGGACATTTTGAGCTGAAGAAGCAGCACTAAACAGAAACGCGCATGCGCACACGCTATACATCAATGCGTCAGAAGGGAGAAGTTGCAAGTGCCATAAGGAAGTTAAAGAACAACAACGCTGCTGGATCGGATAATGGCCCAGCTGATCTACAAAATGGTGATATATCTTCAGCAACCGCGGTTCTAGCTCCACTATTATCAGATTGTTGAAGTGCAGGTTGAATGCCGAATAGATGGAAAGAAAGAATAACAATAACAATCCTAAAGAACAATCTGGAATTAGTGAGGATTCTCTCTCCTCAACAGCATAATGAAAGGATTGGTCATGATCGTCCTGGAGCGTATCTCACTTGTTATTTTTAACGTATCTAAACTGTAAAGAATTGGCACAAAATGTTGGTCTCAAAATCAAGATCAGAAAGCCCAAGGCCAACAAAGCGACACTTTTTAGTCCAGTTACAAGGTTTGTATAGTTTGTAATTTTCTAGCTGCATCATCTATATTAGCTCCGGTTACTAGAACTGCAGTATCATCAGCAAAAGAAGCTATCGATGTCTGGCTTATGTTAGGCAAATCGCTAATAGCAGTTTTCGTTCTTCTTTCTCAGAAAGCCTGGTGCTTTTTGTGTACCTAAGATTTATTTTTTAAGAGTGGTTGAAATCCAATAGTAAGACGCAAAAAAATCTGCTTCCTGTTTAGCATTTGTTACTCAATTTCTTCCGTTATTTCTAATTGCGGTACGGTATTTGATCATTTGATCTTTTTAGTGGTACTTGTAGCTATCCGTAGCGAATACACGGTATATGTTTATTGCCATTAAGACTACGTAGATTTTGGCTAACCGAATCATCTCGGTTTCGCTGTCATATTTTTCTTACTTTCCGCTTTTCACTAAAATCAACTATCTGACCACAACTGAATAAGTGAACTTGTTGTGCCAACAAGTAATGCAGATATCAATGATACCTGGAGTTTTGCTTAAGTCGCTATAGGCCAATAGCTTGGTTTATGGTCGCAGATAAGAACTCGCAGTTATATGCTCGGGCTGCTGCAAATAGCTCTCTTCCCTTCGGGGATTAGTATCTTTTATCGTTATATCGAAAGCAAACAAAAACCGATATGGTCTTGCTTGTTCTTTCCCGTCATAATTATACCGTTGATCTCTGTTGCAAGTGGTGGTTTATGGTGGATACTAAATGGATCCTGAGTAAGGAAAATCCGCTATGTTCAGTCGAATAGATTTCTGTTACTTACTATATAATCTCGGCCACAAATTTTGGGATTCCATTCAATCTTTTCTGGATGATATTTTTCGCTACCACTATAGCCAAATCGAGGAGGCACAAGGTTCAATTTTTAAATATCATTGCACATTGCATTGCTCCGCCCATTGATTCTGCACTCCAAAAAAAGGCCATAGTTGTGTTTATCGTCATCACCGGTCGCAATCACGAAAAATTCCTTTTACATCCCTCCTCGATTCAAACCTTGTACCTCCGGACCCAAAAATCGTAGCTAAAACCACTACACCAATATCTCGGTCACTGATCTTCAATTCAGGGCATTTTTAGTTTTTATTAAGAAAAATCGATTACCTTGGTAACGTTGAGGTGAAGGAGAACTTTTTTTCAACTCCGATAAAGTAAAGGTAATTTATAGAGTTTCTGAGCCTGGCACATCATATATGTCATGCCGCATACCTTTCATGCTTTGTAAAAAATATTCACGATGAGTTCTTCTTAGATTTCCATTAGTCTTTTGTCTCACATACGTGCACACCACACATACATACATATCTAAACCCAAAACAATGTACCACAACAATGGGCACGACTATATGGAGTGAAGAATAATATTTTGACGGGATTTCTTTTTTTGTTTTGAGAAAACATTTTTTTGTCTTTTTAAATCTGTACATCATCGTATACGGTACACGCTAAGTGAATAGACAAAGTACGAAAGAAAAAAAATAAATTCGCGCGGTTTTATCAACAAACATTTACAGGCGGGGGGATACACATTATGAAGAATTTTTTAATTGTTAAGTAACGCAAAATTATTAACAAAAACGACAACGCAAGATTTTTTTTTTCATTAAGATGAATTGAAGATGAATCGGGGTTTAAATTGTATAAAGAACATGAAAATTAATTTTTGACAGTTTTGTTAATGTCAAAATCAATTTTGTTTTTATTTGTTGTTAATTATACATTTAACACGATAATCATTTAACGAGACATTGATTAGTGTATATATATGATTTATTGATATAGGTCTAATATATCGGTGGTTACATACACCCAACGTGCTGTATACTTCCAAGGTGAGTACTATAGTCATACCTTGCATCAATAAAACGAGAAAGTTCTTTAAAAGGTTATTGATTCACAAGTTTTTTTGGGTTATAGTTTAAATTACTTGTAAAACATTTTAACTGTACTCTCGTACGTATGCGACAGACAAAATGGTTCCACGTGGATCCCAGGAACTTTTTCCAATTCCTATTTCATTGGAGGCACATACTCTTCCTTGATGACCAATTTTGTCCATTTTTGAGGTTTTTGCAGCTTGGATATAAGTATCGATTGTGCCAGCTAGCCCAGAAATGCAGGTGTTGAGTGAGTTGCTACCGTTTTAGTATTGGAATTTCCGGAAAAAGTGGTATAAGTAGTCTAGAACTCATCATCACTCTATACTTGTTTAGCTGATATTGATAATTGCTCAGTGAGAGATGCATTCCCTTTAATCCGCCTAATATGGTATTTTGCGGATTTTATTCGATGTGGATTGCCTCCACTGCGCAACAAACGAAGACTGCCAAATATAGGATTTTGTTGGTGTTTTGCCGTCGATTTTGCAATAATTATAAAATGGCCTACAAAAATTGGCATTAGCAAATGTTGGTTTTTAAAGATTTTCCTAAGCCATTTCGTTTAGTGGCCATATAACTCTTTCTTGGCAGAGGCGAGCAATCCTTCAGGTTCCATGTGACAGTTTCTGTAATGATAAAATCTGAACATAGTTAAGTAAAGGAAATATAGTTTGGAAGGACAATTGGATACTTGATAGTGAACGGAAGTTGAGAACCTCGACCATCGACCCGACGAATGTGTATCAATAAAAGGATTGAGGTTACGCTCTGTAACTCTTTTTATATATAGTTTCAAGATTGACATGAAACCAAAATTCATTGATTAATGGATTCCACTATATGCCCAAAACTTTGCAAATACAGGGTGTCCCAATAACCGATTCAGATTTGACATATCGGTTATTTTGGCTCTGGCAACACTAATAACATTCTTTCTTTGACATAAATTTCTATTTGACGAAATGAGTCGCGTAACGCTTCAACAAAAGTGGGAAATGTTAGAAATTTACTTCCACAACAAAAACCATTGGTTCGAATCCCACGAAAATGTCGTATATACAAAATTTGGTTAAAATACGGGACTTATAAAGTGCGTGATACGGGCTACCTAGTCGACAATCTAACGCGTACCCGTGCTCGTCGTGTTTGTTCAGCCGAAAATATCACCGCGGTTGCCGAAAATGTGCCCCAACGGCCCAGAACATCAATTGGTCATCGTGCATCGGAAATTAATATAACCCGGTCTTTCATATGCAACGAATTCTGCGTAAAGATCTTGGTTTGTGGCCCTATAAAGTTCAATTGGTCCAGCAATTGAAGCCCCGTGACCATCCGATTCGATACCGATTCGATGTGTGGGCCTGGACAAACTCGAAATTGATGAGAATTTTGCTCAAAAAATTATCTTTTCGGACGAGACGCATTTTCATCTCGGTGGGTTCGTAAACAAACAAAATTGTCGCATTTGAGGATCAGAAAATCCACAAAGATATGTGGAGAAGCCATATAGTGCATCCATTGCGTGTTACTGTTTGGTGCGGTGTAACTTGTGGCGTGGTGGCATTATTGAGCTGTATTTCTTCGAAGATGAGGCTTTATTTCTTCGGAGATGACCGTTACGGTCAGTGAAATCAACTACCGCCACATGTTAACATCTTTTTTGTGGTCATATCTTGAAGATATTGGTTTGGATGAACTTTGGTTCCAGCAAGATGGTGCACCATGACACACATCGGGCGTTACAATAGTGAAATTGCGTCAAAAATTTGATGGCCGCATTATCAGTAGAAATGGTGACGTGAATTGGTCAGCAAGGAGCTGTGATTTGACACCTTTGGATTTTCATTTGTAAGGTGCCGTGAAGACTATGTGTTATACGGACAATCCACAAACAATTGAGCATTTGATAACTACAGCTAATGAATATTCCTTATACCTTCGCCGATTGCGGGTTGTTTTGGGCAGCGAATAGAAATGAATGGAGCTAAATTTGGAGTAATTCTGAAGAGTTATTTCGCTAGTAAATAAAATGAAAACGTGAACCGATAACATCAACGATGTATTTTTGCCTTATCTGCACTGAAGATGTATTTTGGGAATCAAAATCTTTTGTACTGTGGGACCAACCATCATAATATTATAGAAAATACCAGGTGTCGCTTGCGTGGATGCATCAAATACCATGGCGAGCTATACGCTTACACACAGATTGCATTGAACTTACCTTCGCAGTACAGTTGCCAGACACTGTCCATCCAAGAACTATATTCTGGAGACATGGTATAGATTGTCAGCAGATATGATCTGACCGTCAATATTTGCAATATAAAAGGAATAATATGATTGAATTGTGAGATGCCCTCTGCATGCACTGAAGACTGTGAAATCATCTACTCATGTTATGGGATTTGAGTTCTGATGCAGTATGATCATTTTTATGCAAAGTTTGAGCTTCATGGCTTATTGAACGCTAATTTCAGGGGAAAATGGTAAAGGCTTTGCGCATTTGAAATTCGATTTGTAGGCATTTCAGCATCCCATTTGAATCGTGTGTCTTGATCAAGTTTATGCGGTATATCATTGTTATATTCAAATCGTTTCTTTGTTTCACTGGATGCTGAAGGTTTTTTAATGCAGGCAAATGTAAATTAAAGTGGTTGATTATTCCTCTCAATTTTTCGATATAGAAGCTTCATATTGTCTCCATTTTCTTGATTTTGCACTTACCTCATATAAATGATATGTGAATTTCCATCCAATTTGTATCTTATCTCCATTGAACAAAGGAATTTTTTTTTTCCGGATGTCGCAGTCTTTTCTTTTTGGCCATCGTTTTTTGGAAAGCATAGATTAAAAGCATGATTGTATTAAAACATTTATCGGTAGCTGCGTGTGTGGAGATTAAATATCCGACCAGTGATGCAAATGATATAAGCGAAAATTGAACAATCTGCTTGATAAAATTGTCCAGGCTTGGTCTAGTTTTATTCCTAGCTCCATATAGTGCAGTGATCTCTGGAAATTAAAAGAAACAGAAATTATTACAGAACTTACTGAACATTATCACTGTTTATTTTCAGTGATAATGTTCTTGACGAATGTGACATATCCGCAGGCAAAAACATCCTAAAAATTCAACAACTGTGGTTTTAATTAAAGTTGTCCTTGGACAAAACGCACCAACCATCATTACAATGTAAGTCGAAAGTCACGCTTACACTAATCGTATTCGTAATCGCATTTTTGAATAAGTGAATTATGTTGTCTATAGCATGGGCATTAAGACTATGCACAAAAAAGCCTTAGCACTGGTTTTTTGTATCAAAGTCTACTGTGAGTGTGGCTTGACCGGGACCGAATATAGTATTTAGTATGACTTTATCCAGGGAGGTGAGTAGAGGAGGCAGAAGAGACGTTACACCATTCATGAACAACGTCAAGCAACCATGTGCGAGGTTAGTACACATTTGTTTGACCGCTTGGGATTTCTTCTGATAAGAAAAAGTACAAAACATGAAAATAATTAGAAGCTTTCTCTCGGTATGCCAGTATACCTTATCCAGCAGCCCTGCAACTGGCTAGGATTCAATGGCCCAATCATTCATTAATCTGAAACCAAAATGATTACAGAAACGAATACTATTATACAAATAACAACACAAACCGGACACCAACAAAAATATCGACCCTTGGCTATATCGCACACGGACACGAATCGGAAACTGGAACATCAGAACTCTTACAGAAGCTAGCACAAGTAGAGAAGGAAATGCAACGTTATAACATCGAGATTCTCGGCCCCAGTGACGTCAGATGGAAAAGCAGTGGAAAATAAACACGAGCAATGGAAATTAAATGATATTCTCTGGTAGAGACGACACACATGAACAAGGGAAGAAATGCATTGGACTCTGTGCGAAATAACAATGGAGAAAGACTTGTCGACTTCTGTTCATAGGTTTCCTCACAAAAATATACATAAATACACATGGACGTCACCAGAT
Organism: Tipula confusa; assembly: GCA_963556175.1. NCBI lineage: Eukaryota > Metazoa > Arthropoda > Insecta > Diptera > Tipulidae > Tipula > Tipula confusa. The sequence goes on from OY744476.1 coordinate 219,499,408, forward strand.
GGCAGAACTAAAAATCAGTTAGATCACGTAATGATCAAAAAAAAATCCTCACATCACTAAAAGATGTAAGAACAATGAGGGGCGCAGATGTACATAGCGATCATCAACTTGTAGTAGCACAATTCAAGATCAAGCCAGCAGCTGTGAAACATTCGAAGACAAATAGGAGGAAATTTAACACAAATAGATTGAGAGACACTGAAACAAGAAACACTTTCAATGAAACGCTCCAACTCAATTTCTAGTCTGAAGCCACCCGTATAGAAGAAAGATGGAACCAAGCAGAAGAAGCCTACATCAAGACTGCCACGGATGTACTCGGCTATACCGAGAATACAATCGGAAACCTTGGATCAGTGATGATGGCAGAAAGTTGAGGGACGCCGTTAATTTGAGTTGCAAATGTGCCAACATAACACGGAAGAGGTGAAACGTAGATATGAGGAAACGGCGCGTCAAGTAAAAAAGATGGCAAGGAATGATCGACGGAAATATATAGAAAGCATTCTCAAAGCTGCTGAAGGGGCAGTAGAAAATCTCCAGTCATCAATTGGTACCAATAACGAAACTAGCAACACCCATCCACCAACGGAACGGGAAGTTAAAGATGTCATTAAAAGACTGAAGAACAATAAGGCCGCTGGAACAGACAATATAACCGCCGAAATATTCAAAGGAAATTCATCTACAACTGCAAGCATATTAACACCAATAATCCAAGAAGTCTAGAATTCTGGGAGAATTCCACTGAAATGGAAAGAAGGCTTGATAATTACGATACTCAAGAAAGGTGACCTAAGAGAATGTAGGAACTGGCGAGGTATCTCTCTCCTCAACACAACGATAAAGGTACTCGCAATGATCATCCTTGACAGAATCTCACCTACGATCATCTGAGCAATCCAATGAATGGAATTCACCATTGTATATGCTCTTCGTCGATTTCGAACGCGCATTCGATACGATAAACAGGAACGCAATATGGCGGACACTTTGTGAAATGGGCATCCCAAAGAAATTAATTGAACTCATACAAGAAATGTATCGGGAAGCTGAGAACCGAATTCAATACAACGGCAAACAAAGTGAAACATAATACAACACTCGAGGAGTAAGGCAAGGTTGTGTACTCTCACCAATGCTGTCCCTAATCGTATTACACAGGGTAATGCGGAAATTAGATAACAAGTCCCCTAATGGCATTCAATGGGGGTTAACTGGTAAACTCAATGATTTGGACTATGCAGACGACATATGCTTGCTCACACACAAACACTCCGACATGCAGCAGAAAGTGCAATAGCTATCAGATCTAGTTAATGAAGTTGGTCTCAAAACTAATATCAAGAAAACCAAGACGATGAGACGATTGAATATACAAATTTAAGATGTAAGTGAATTCGTATACCTTGGTTGCACAATAACGAAAACAGGTGGAACAGAAGAAGACATACACAAACGTATAAATAAAGCCAGACATACATTCAACATGCTACACAAAGTCTGGAATACTTCTGTCCTGTCGCGCAAGACCAAGATACGAATGTTCAACTCATGTGTGAAATCGATATTACTGTATGGGTGTGAGACATGGAAGGATACAGGAAAAATCATACAGAAGCTACAGGTGTTCGTAAACAAATGCCTTCGACGAATACTTATGTGCTTCTGGCCTAACACGATTAGTAACATCAATCTGCACAGATCAACATGTCCGTCAGACATTGAGACCGAAATAAAGCGACAAAAATGGAAATGGATTGGCCACACACTGAGAAAGACATCAAGTGATATAACGAGGATGTCATTAGACTATGGAACTCGCAAGGAAAAAGAAAGATTGGAAGGCCAGCAATGACATGGAAGAGAACGATGCTAGCAGAGGCAAAACACCTGGGAAAATCATGGGCGGAAATTAAAGCAATAGCCCCAAGTAGAGTAAGATGGTTCAGAATAGTAGACGCCCTATGCTCCTAAAATTGGAGATACAGGAAAAAAATTACTTTATTCATCGTGTTGGATATGCAACATTATATAAGTATATAGCAACAGTCAACAAAATTCTACGTTTAACCTGACTCTGCCACCATAATAAGACTGCCAGTTGTGCGTGGTACTCGTGTGTTGCAGCGCTCCTCAATTGGCATTGACAACTGGAATATTTATGACTCACATATTAGGTCATGCAAACTGGAATATATATAGGTATGGTTTGCATCCGTATTTGTAAAACTTCGGTATTTCTTTCATAAATCGAAAATTTCTATGCTGATTGGTATCTGAAATATGTCAAGAGCAATTAAATGAGGTAACTGGATTAGAGTTCATTTAGTTAAAATCCACGGCACAATGTTTCGCGAAAGCACATTTGTTAAACCTGCGAGCTTATATGTAAAAGAGCTGTGTTCAAATGATATAAGGTTAAAATACAAGAGTTTTTAAACCACACCAAATAAAATCGAACATAAAACCAGGCAACTCCTTTAGTCTATATGCGGTTCAGCTCCATATTTTTGTTTTTTTTGGAAGTAAATGACGCTTATTCGATTTGAAATTTAAATCGCGAAGACTCTCTCATACAACATTCTCATAAATGTCATCAACTCTGCGCGGTGACTCAATACCCTACTAGATTTCCAGCGACCGCATAAAACACAACGGATATATATAGTCATACAATTAGTAAATAATTAAATTTAATTAATCCATGCAAAGGAGTTATATACAGTCACTCCACACACACACATACACATATATAGACGAGCACAAAAGGATATTTTCTCGCAAAGCTGTAATAAAATAATAAAAAATATAGGATTCAAAATAAATCCTTTTTGCGTTGTTGTTGTTGGTACGGTTCTGTGTCGCGTATTTATAGTTGGTGTGTTTTGTGTGCCTTACGACTGAAAAAAAACACAAAAAAAAATGAATCCTTCAAGCACAAAAAATGCTGAACTTTTTTTTTTGTTTTTATTCAGCACTTAATCGTAATTATAATTATCAGCAAAGTGGATTTAAACCTACATACATTATATACGGCTATGTATTGTGTTTATATATATGGGCGGCAATAGAACGCTTAAACTATATTTACGTATATAACTGTGGTCCTTATATATTTGGAAGTTCAAAGGAACATGTATTTGCATTAATTTTCCTTTTTTTAAACAAAATTTTAAAACTAATTTCCTATAAGCGAATATAAGATATCCTTCCGCATGCGAGCGTTAAAATATGGAAAATTTATTGTTTGCAAAAAAAAAATTTCATTAAAATTGAAAACTCACTTGAAAACTCACTTTTTATTTGTGTGTGTGTGTGCAACCGTTCATCGTTGTCGGTGGAAACACATAGCATAAACTATGTAATTAAAAAATTGTTAATTGAGATTTTATTATGGCTTCTTGTTGATGTATAAAACACATTTTTATAGAAATCTGTAGACTAACACTGATAAATGAGATGCAGAGCCAATTTAAAAATAGTAATTTCGTACCGTAAGCAGTTTGCATCTGAAATTACCAAAGTAAATCAAAACTGGAAAAATTATGCCACAAATTGGAAATTTCTAAAATCAGGAAAATTCATGATGGTTAGCTTATCAAAACTGGAAAATTTACGCCACATATCGCCTATCAAAACTGGGAAATTTTTGCTTCAAATCGAAAACTTCCAAAATCCAGAAAATGCATGATGGTTAGCCTATCAAAGCTGGGAAATTTATGCCACAAATCGAAAACTTTCAAAATCCGCAAAATGCATGATGATTAGCCTATCAAAACTGGAAAATGTATGCCACAACTCGAAATTTTCCAAAATCCAGAAAATGCATGATGGTAACCCTATCAAAACTGGAAAATTTATGCCACAAATCGAAAACTTTCAAAATCCAGAAAATACATGATGGTTAGCCTATCTAAACTGGGAAATGTATGCCACAAATCGAGAACTTCCAAAATCCAGAAAATGCATGATGCCTATCAAAACTGGAAAACTTATGCCACAAATCGGAAACTTCCAAAATTCAGAAAATACAAGATGGTTAGCCTATCAAAATTGGGAAATTCATGCCATAAATCGAAAATTTCCAAAATTCAGAAAACGAATGATGGTTAGCCTATCAAAATTGGGAAATTTATGCTACAAATCGAAAACTTCCAAAATCCAGAAAATGCATGATGTGTGCCTATCAAAACTGGGAAATTTATGCCACAAATTGATAATTTACAAAATCCAGAAAATGCATGATGGTTAGCCTATCAAAACTGGGAAATTTATGCCGCAAATCGAAAACTTCCAAAATCCAGAAAATGCATGATGCCTATCAAAACTGGAAAACTTATGCCACAAATCGGAAACTTCCAAAATTCAGAAAATACAAGATGGTTAGCCTATCAAAATTGGAAAATTTATGCCACAAATCGAAAACTTCCAAAATCTAGAAAATGCTGATGGTAAGCCTATCAAAACTGGAAAATTTATGTCACAAATCGAAAACTTCTAAAATCCAGAAAATACATGATGGTTAGCCTATCAAAACTGGGAGCTTATGCCATCAATCGAAAACTTCCAAAATCCAGAAAACGCATGATGGTTAAGTTCAAAACTGGGAAATTTATGCCACAAATCGAAAACTTCCAAAATCCAGAAAATGCATGATGCCTATCAAAACTGGAAAACTTATGCCACAAATCGGAAACTTCCAAAATTCAGAAAATACAAGATGGTTAGCCTATCAAAATTGGGAAATTCATGCCATAAATCGAAAATTTCCAAAATTCAGAAAACGAATGATGGTTAGCCTATCAAAATTGGGAAATTTATGCTACAAATCGAAAACTTCCAAAATCCAGAAAATGCATGATGTGTGCCTATCAAAACTGGGAAATTTATGCCACAAATTGATAATTTACAAAATCCAGAAAATGCATGATGGTTAGCCTATCAAAACTGGGAAATTTATGCCGCAAAGCATAATGTTTCAACCTCCGGAAAATGCATGATGGTAAGCCGATGAAAACTTAAAAATTTCAAAATCCAGAAAATGCATAATGGTTTGTTCATCAAAACAGGTTCCACAAAAAACATAATTGTTTATGAAAACTCTATATCTACTATACTATACGATTTTACTTTGAAAATTGATATATTAAAGCAAACAGGTTCCACACTAAAAGTTTTACATAAATAGTAGGGGAGTACAGCAACAATGAATCAAATTCACAGAAAGCAATTCTAAACATTTTTTTCACTAGATATATGTAGCGACATCTTAAAAAGGATGTTGGGTTCTTCAGATTTTGTTTAAACCTGTTTTGCTGGTTTTCCTAAAAACCTTTCAATAAACTTTGAAGAAAATCTTTCTTTTTCCGAAAAAAAAATACGTTCCACAAAGTGTAACAATCAAAAAATATGTGTTTCTTACAGTTTGTGCCGTAAAAATGTGTTATGCTCTATAATCATGCAAATAAGTTCTTTAAAATCAAAATAGGTTCCACAAAATATTTACTATTTTCTTGTAAAACTAATTCTTCAGTCACTTGTTTTTCCTTCACTTGTTCTGCCGAGTGAAATAACCAGTCGCCTTCAACGACTACCAAAGAATACTGTGACGAAATTCTAAACATGTGGAGCATACTCCAAGTTTTAAATTATCTGGTTTCACAATGCCATTTGGGGTTTAAAAACTAAACTGCTACACACAAATCATAATATACCGACCCAAAGATGGCCAGGAATGACCTTTAATTCAAAATGTATTTATTAATATAAGTGATCGGCAGAAAACTGTGTCGTCGTGCAAAATAAATGAAAAAACTGATTTGAGGTCTCTTGTTTGAGGGCTCAGAAGGATTGTTTGACGTTAAGGCGTTTTCCTCAAAAGGTGATAAAGTAAAGATAGTAAGTACTTATACCGAAAGGTAAAAACTATTGTAAAACCTGATGACTTCCAAAAGCTGGACAAGTGCTAAAAATCGACTTCACAGATGATATTATAGTGTTGCAGTTGTGGCAGTGTTCCAATACCAGGATTTCATCATCGCAAGCTGGCTGAACTTCAAAAACCATACGTAAACGTTCTGGTTATGAAGCTACGTTGTCTAGGTCGGGAAGTACTAAGTTCAAATCCCAACGCGGAGAGTGATGTAAAAAGGATTTTCCACCATTTGATTGCGACAGGTATAATGACGGTGAGCACGTGCGTTCCCAATTCGGTTGTAACAGCCTATAATATGATGTGATGAACTTACCGTTTGGTTTTAATTTTTAATTAGCAGGAGCTGTACAATAAGTCAAATACAACCTCGACTAAAAAAATTATGATGGACCTGAATAATCCCATCATATATGTATGTTCATCTGCTAAATATTAAGCTTATATCGTTTATGTAAATTTTTACATTTGCTAACACCAACACATCGCACCCGCATCCATCCATAATCATAAATTTCCATCAAGAAGGAATTCCACACCTCTCGCCCATATATGCAACTCCTACATTGTCGAGATTTTCTTTTAATATTTCGTTTCATCCCGTCGCACTGCATATCCACGTTATATGCTCCTTTTATGTGATGCGAGCACTATACGATTTTCATTTATGCATTTTCCATCATAACCATCCATCCATCTATATATGCAATTCCTTAGAATTTTCCATTTTTTTTTCTACTGTTACGAAAGGTATATATCCCTTCCAATTTTCATTTATATACAAAAAAAAAAAATCATTTTTTAACAACAATTGCATGCAAGGACTTTCAAATGAAAATTCCTTTTTTTTTGGTTTTTCGTTTGTTTGTTTGTTTGCATGTTATTTAAGGTAAATGGTAAGTGCAATTTATAATGAATGCAAAGTGTAAATATGTGTGTGTGTGCATATATATCATAAACATATATACATATATAGAGATCCATCACAATGTAGATGCGGATAGATGTGTACAGTGCACGTATACTGGGGTTTTATGCGGTTGTTTAACCATTGTTTTGACGCCAGCCATGTTTTGATTTTAAATTTTCGTCTTCTTCAAGTTTTCGTCTTCTTGTTGCATCCACTGTTTGCTTCCACTGCCATGATTATTAATATTCGCCGCGTTATATTCAAATGAGCATAAATAACGCATATATACACATTGAAAGCATTGTTGCATATATATGGAAAATTTTCTTTTATGTTGCGGTTGCATACATATACAGACATACGTACATACAGATTTTATATGCAAGGGAAAATGGCGTTTCGGATAATTGAAAAATACGATAATTTTTGATTTGCTTTTGTTTCGCGCGGTTTTTGTTTTTCTTTTTTTCTCTCGTTATATGTAATCGCGATAAAGTGTCACATTACATTTACCGCATTACGATACGATCGCGTATAAAAACCGGATGTTTGAATGATTTTCAATATATATGATTTGGTCGATTGGATAAATTAATCCGTCATGAAATTAATACGATATGATGTTGAAATAGTCTGCGGAAACGTATAGACGGCGATAAACAATGGAAAAGAAAGTTTATGATTTTCTTTTGTTTTCTAAGCCATATAAATCGAGGGATGAATTCAAGTAAATTGAATTTCGATATATACGAATTCGATCGTTCGTCAAATGTTGAGGTATAGGTATGTGTATATGTAAAAGCATATGTGGGAAAATTTAAATCCAACTGTGAAAGGGTTAAATATTTAAGGTTATATTTGGATTGCACCATTTTGAGCGATGGGTTTTATGGTATATTTACCTTTGTGCGGGTATAATATAATCAATGCAGGATTGCCCAAATCTTTGGTATATATGTATATCCACCCCAATCTTTTTCTGGGGCCGAAGCTCACCCAACTCTTCCGCGGTTAATTTTGACGTCCAACTTTACGCAGTAGCCAAATCCAGGACGCACGAATATAGGTTCGCTTTGAATATTCATCTGCACATTATATTACTCCAGCCAGCTTGTACTGACATGGACGATGGTTAGCCCCATTCTGCACTCTAACAGGGTATCATAGTTGTGTTCATCGTCATCACCGATCGTAATCGAGTGATGAAAAATCCCTTTTTCACCATCGATCCATCGGATTCAAATCCGGTACCTCCCGATTTAAAACCCCAGTTAAAGCTGCGCCAATTGCTTGATTATATGTATATATGCAAAATACATATTCCGGTCCATATGGATGATCTTCAGTTATTTTTTGTTAATTTTGAAAAACTTTTCGTCGTTTAACTGTCAGTTACAGCAGAAAAGCTAATATAATATTCAAAAAAATTCTTTCTGGAATTTGAAAAATTGTCGATATATTTCCCAGTTTTGATGCGGGCTACTCAGCTAATCATCATGCATTTGCTGAATCTAAGATAAATTTTCGATTTTTGGCATGCGAATTTTACAGTTTTGATGGGCTAACCATCATGCGTTTTTTGGAATTTGGAAATATTCGATTTGTGGGATAAATTTCCCAGTTTTGATGGGCTAACCATCATGCAGTTTCTAGATTTTTGAAGCTTTCGATTTGTGGCATAAATTATCAGGTTAAGAATTTTCTGATTTTGGAAATTTTCGATTTATGGGTAAATTTCCCATTTTTGATGGACATCATCATGCATTTTCTAGAATTTTGAAAATTTTCGATTTGTAGCATAAATTTCCCAGTTTTGATGGGCTATAACTAACCATCATGCATTTTTGAATTTTAGAGAATTTCAATTGATGGATTTAAATTGTCAATCTTCCATCTTTTTATTTTCTGGATTTTGGAAATTTTCGATTGGTAGCTTATACTTTTCCAGTTTTGATGGGCATTTTCATGCATTTTCTGGGTTTGGGAAATTTTTTATTTGTGGCATAAATGTCTCAGATTTAATGGACGAAACATTATGCATTTTCTGGATTTTGAAAGTTTTCGCGAAAGTTTTGGGGCATAAATTTTGCAATTTTGATGGACTTTTGATCGACTTTTGATAGCAATTTTGATCTTATGTTTTCTGGACTTTGAAAATATTTGATTTGTGGTATAAACCGTTCAATTTTGTTGAAGTAACCAGAATTGATTTTTCTGGCTTTTGGAAGTTTTAGAATTGTGGTAAACATTTTTCAATTTTGATGCGGCCAAACAACCTTTACGCCAAACAACCTTTGTATGAATTTTCTAAATTCTCGAACGGTGGCATAATTTTCACAGTTTTGATGTACCAACCATCATGCATTTTCTAGATTTTGAAAATTTTTGAATTGTAACATAAATTTCTTATAGTTTTGAAGGGCTAACCATCACGAATTATCTACATTTTCGGTCATGTTCGATTTATAGCATAAACTTTCCAGTTTTAATGGGATAACCTTTCTGTATTTTCTAGATGTTTAAAACTTTATATTTGAGGCACATATTTCTGAATTTTGAATGTATTTATTCTGTATTTTCAGGATAAGGGGAATTTATGTTTAGTTTCTAAATATTCAATGGGCCTAGGTGTACCTTCGTTAATTTCTGGATTTAAGAAATGTTTGATTGAATTCACTTGCATGGAATAAATGTTTTAAAACAATCTAAATGCGAACTGCAGAAGGCTATAATAGAGGAAATGGAAACTTTTAGGCTTTATGTTTCTATTTTTTCTTTTTAGACTATACGCTAGAAAACAATCCTTATTCTTCAAATGAATGAATATAAAAAACAGCTCTAAATATTTAAAAACCTCCTGCTAAATGGGATAAAGCTTTGCTCATAATTGCTAGCACCAGCTCAAATTTAAAGACAATCTTTAATCACAATACTATATAAAGGTAATCATTGGCTGATACTACAGCTAATTTGTTATTATCAGTGCGAAACATCTCGCTCATCCGAATTAAAGAAAAATATTCCCTATACACAGACACTTGTTTTACAAACTGCCAACACTTTTTTAACCAACTGTATATCTATTTAATCCATTATATTTTAATTAATTTGATTTATTTCAACGAAATTTTTATTTTTTATTTTTAAATCGTAAACGTATATAACAAAACACAACAACAGAAAAAAACTTTCCCATTTTACTTCAAATTTATTATATTTTCAGTAGTTTTCCTAACAACAATTCCAGTATAGCTCCACATGTATGTATATATATATGTGTTTATATGAAAGCACAGTATATAATATAACAATTGGAAAAAATTAAATTTGGTTTAGATGTATATATGAACCCCATCCCTTTCTCACTCTCTGGGTATTTTGGATATGTGTACACTGTACAGGTTCCCTTGAAATGTTAAAAAAAAAAAATATTCAAAAATTTCCTCGAGATACATAATACAAAAAAACTTAAATTCTCAAATATTATCATTTCGTGTGTATATGTGCTTGAGAGTGTGTGAACAGAGAAATTTTTCCGGAAAATGTCAGGCCAATCGATAAATGAAAATTACTAATTATCACTTTACACAACACAACAACAAAAACTCTTCTAATTAACATTTTCCTATTTTTCATAAAAACGACGAGAGATGTAGGAAAATATTTTGATAATTATATCTTAATTTTCCTCCCATTTATCTTTTATTTATGTATACTTTCTCCGAACTCTTTGTCTATGAACATTTTCTCTCTCCCTCTCTCTCTCTCTATCGCTCGTCCTTATTTAAAACTAAAGTTAATTTTGTTCTCTTTCTTAATTTAATTACACTTCAAAAATTATCGATGATATCCAAAGTATTTCGATCTCAGTTTTACTTCATGTTTTATCGTGCGATTTGTCTCACTCTAATAAGTTAAACAGTAAATTAAAAATATTAAAAAAATAAACAAAAAAAAAAAGGCGTACAATTTTTTTTTTTATCCAAATCCAATTATCCCCTCTCCCGTTAGTCGGCGACTCCGTATCATGATCTATGTATACTAGAGAGTAGTAGTCGAAAATAAAAAAAAAAAACACAATTGAGTGGATAAAATAAAATGTCAACGCCTTATTTTGATTAGAATCCAATTAGTTTATTTTTTCTTCATTTTTTGCTTTACGTTTAATCTAAGGAGGTGGAGTTAAAAGAGTGAAATGACTATACATCGATTGTGTGTTAGATAGAAACGGGCTATGGAAAAACATGGGTTGGCATGCGCGCATATCGTTATGAATAGGTGAGAATAAATTAACCGAGTTTGCTATATCCGTTTCACATTAGCACCCGTTTTGGACCGAAACCAAATTTTTTTTTTCATTTTTTATCACATAACATTATACCATTGAGAATGGTATAAGTAAGATGTACGAATAGAGCGAGGAAACGAATTTTTTTTTTTCGATTTTTTTTTTGTTCAATTGTTGTACGATTTTATGAATTTAAATTGTAACTGTAAGGAAAATATTTTTTTTTTCGGAAAATTCGTGAAATTTTTTTATCATATCGTTCAGTGTGATTTAGATAACGGTCAACAGTGGTTTAGTTTTTATATAATTTGTGCGTTTAACTTGGTGTCGTGTGGATCAACATAACGAATATATATATTTTTAATTTATGCATATGTAGATTTCCCGCCGGGATTTTTTTAACTGTAAAATATTTCGATCGATGTGTACACGGAAAATGGTGAAAATTTAATAAAAAAAAGTGATCATTTATATGTTTTGTCGAATTTTTTAAGTGTGATTTGTGTGGTTTTATCGGATAAATATATATTTGTATACAGTGTGGTTTAAAAATTTATAAAAGTGGAAATGAATTTAGAATCGATTGCACGTCCGGAAACAATACACGTTTCTGCACCGGGCGCTCTAACCCGACCAAGTGGTCTAGGATCACAAACAATGCCACAACGTTCACCATTTGCAATACAAGAACTTTTAGGTCTTGGTGGCAATAATAATAATAATAATAGTAGTAATAATAATAATAGTAGTGGTAATAATAGTAGTGTAAATACAACAAGTAGTGGCAATAATAGTAATGTTAATTCATCAAATGATAGTTCATCGATAAATAATCATCATCATCGTACAAATGGCGCTGTATCATTATACTCGTCCGTCGGCCAATCTCATTTTCCCGATCATCATCATATGACAATGGCTGCATCACGGATGGCATATTTTAATGCACATGCAGCTGTTGCCGCAGCATTTTTGCCACAACATTTATCGTCGGCGGGTGGTGGTGGTGGTCCATTAGGATTACATTCGCAATCAGCTGCTAATGAATTTAGTAAGTGTTATTGAATTATATATATTATATATGGTCTCGCATGTATTGTCCCACGGACTACATTTAATTAATTTGTATATGTATGTGTATATTGTGTTATACGATAATTTAAGCAAAAGGATCATGTTACATCGTATAAATTTAATGAATAGAATGGAATTTTTGGTTAATTTTAAAATTCTTTCGTGTTTTACCTTTTAAATTCATTTAACAATTGCTTTTGTCTGAGACTACATGTCTTGAGACAATTAAACAAAGTCGTTTACGCAATGCATAAATGATTATTTTTATATAACGACAGTGGTGTAGCTGGATCTTAACATTAGTTTACAGTAATTTTAACTTAACAATTGGATACTAATTTACATTATTGAATTATACCAATAAATGGTATAACTAATTGACTAATTCATCTTACAATAATGGCCAACATATTATGTCACCTTTTAAACAAGAAATTTTACACGGTTATTTTAGAAAGTAACCATAGTATTCATACTTTCATTAACAGTGAATTATATAATTTGTATTAATGCTAGGTTACCGGGCTATACCCTTTAAACTACACACATCTCGAAAATGGTATAATTCTTTTACATACCTTGTTATATATGCTGTGATATAATTTGGCCTTTAAATATCCATAGAGTATATGGGAGAAATAATTTTTATACCATTCACATTTATTTTTAACGAAGCATTGCTGTTAGTAGAAGGAACAGTTAGTTTCATTGTTACAATTGAGCTAAGTTCAAAGCCAAATTGAATTTTTAAAAGTTAAACTTTTTTTCGATAGTCTTATTAGATATGCCAATAGCTTTATATTGTACCATTTACATCATTTATATGATTTATACTAATTATAAGTATAATAATTTAAATAGCTTAAAAAAAGGAAAATATTTTTCTTGGTAGCTGTATAAGCTAGAAACAATCTAAACATTATCATTGTAAAACCATTAGAAGTTTTTGACACCGGTTTTACCTCTCTATGAAGAAATTAAGCTTCATAAAGCTCTGTTAAATACTTTATACCATTTATAGTCATACTCATATGAAAATGTTTAAACAACCGTTTACTTGGTTTCAGCTAAACAGTCGTTCATCTCACCGACCTAATACTTTTCGTTTTGTAATTTATACCATTTATTGGTATAATTACTCTACATCGTTGTCATTAAAAAACTTATTCAAAATTCGATGTAAAATTGTCAAATGAATGAACATTATAATTTTCATGGCTTGATTTATTTATCTCTATAATTTGCACATTAAACCACTAAAATATACAGAACTCAAAATTATTTTGTTAGAAAACGGAGTTTTCGTTAAATTATTTAAATCACATTAACTCAACTAAGATAGTAGTATTAAGAAGGTTAAACCAAAACCAAAATATTTCATATCTATATAAAGAGCTATAAACAGAGAATAGGCGATAGTAGATTTTAAAGAAAGTTTCGTTCAGTTTTAATGTTAAAAATTAAAACGTATAAAACTTAACTTTTGTAAGGGATAATATATATAAAACATCTCGGGATATCTAGTAGTTGCAGGGTAAAATGTCAAAATATTAACTGAACGAAACTGGTAAATGAGATTGGCACTGCATATATTTTCATACAAACAAAATTAAACCTGAATTAGGTTTCGTTTAGTTAAAACTATATAGCGCAGGGTTAACTCGCACCACTTCTATAAAAGTAATTAACAGATTTAGATAAAATTATAAGAAACAATTTCATTGATAGTTGTTCGTTATATTTATAGAAGTTTACACGGATTTAATATATTTGTTAAGTTCAAATTAGTTTGTTGAGACTGTACCTTAATTATATAACTTTTCTATATGCACATAAAATGAATTAAATCAATAGTTCAACGCGGTCACATTTAACTCATATTAAATTTTACAATTGACATAAACTTAACGAAAGCAAGAAATGTGTGGTGTCTGTAAAAGTATAGTAACTTAAGATAATAGTGATTAGCATAATGTAGTAAGTACGCACAGAGTATAGACTAAACAAACCCGGAAACATAAAATATATTATGGTTAAAGCGCTAACCAGTAAATATTCAAGTAAATTTTCTAGTAAATTTTCGTTCAATATCGTTTACAGTTTGCAAGTCATTTCAATCAAAAGTACAACGATAAAATTTTAATTCCGAACCATACTTTGAAATGGTATCATAGAAATAAGTTCATATTTATCCTAGATCAAATTTCATAACTAAGTTTAACTTAACGAAAGCGCAATGGTATTGGGATCAGATTAATTCAGATTTTTTCGTTATAAAAAAGAAGTTTTCGTTGAATTTTTTAAATCATTTTAACTCAACTATAAAACAGTAGTAGATAAAGTTAAAGCGAACCTAATATCAGATAACATATTTTATAGCTAAATAGAGAACCAGTAAATATGTTATGGTAACTATAATTTCTAATAAATTTTCGTTCTGTTTCGTTCAGTTTGAATTTGACTTTATTCTGACAAAAACAAAGCGAACAAATTTCAAAATGTTAACGTAAAACTTAACTTCCATGATTTTTCTTAAGTGACCGATCAAAATTAACGAATCTTCGATAAATTACTTAAAATATAGTTATGTTAATGTTTTATGATAGACCATAATGTAAAAACTCTATAGATTCTGAAACGAGACGGCAAAATATTAATGTTATGTTATTAACTGAACGATACATTTAAATGGAAATCAACTATGTAGTACTTACTCCAACGATAAATGTTCATTGAGTTCAAATGAATTTATCGAAGTTTTTAAAATTAAAAATGGTTAGCTCGGATTAAATTTCAAAATTAACTTTAACTTATTGAAGAGGAGTTGAATATGATTTAAATCAATTAGTTTGGGTTAACTGTGCTAAACGTTTGGTAATAAAAGGTAACTGAAGTTTTCGTTAAATTTTTTTATTCACTTTAACTCAATTATTGTATAGTAGGGCTAGGACTAGAGTAGGTTAATAAACTACCAAATTTTGTATGCTTACAAAGCTAACCAGAGTGTAAAGAAATATTTATCACATATCAGCAAATTTCGTTAAGTTTTTGCATTTCATTTAAGCTAAAAACTCAACTTTAAGGCATAAAAGCAATCGGTTTAGTAATAGATCACCTTTAACGACCCCTTGGTTTTATGTGGTATTGTTGTTTTGTAGTGATATACTGAGCTTTGAATCCTTCGTTCTTTCATGTCAATTGTTCAGGTAGTATAGTAATGTTTTCTAGAATCTTTGGACAATTTGTTATATTTTCGGTCTCACAAGACTTCCAACATCCTATTCTTCTATACTTATAGTACACGCAGACAGTGTGGAATACTCTGCATTGAAAAGTTTATATGGGAATTAACACATAGTTTTCGTTAAATATCTTGTGTATCTCTTTAAGTCAGATAAAGATTCAAAACCAAACACAAAATATTTATTACGCTTATAGAGCTAACCGCAGTGAATATGCAAGTAACTGGCTAGCAAGTCTGTAGCAAAATATAAGTTTCGTTACATTCGATTGATCGGTATAACCAAACTTTAAACGGTACCTTGTGCAAAATTATATTGTTTTTTGAGGGCAAACAAAATTAACGAATCTTCGGTAAATTTTTGAGAAGCCCGTTAGTTTTTTCTAAACTGAAAAAAACTTGAAATGGGATTGATAAATTGTCATGTACCCTGTTTTTATGAACAAAGCCAAAACGAATTTAGTTAGCTTCGTTAAGCAATATGACAGTTCACAGCATTAATTGACCTATATTTAAATTTACTTGAAAGAACGAGATTCGTTGAGTTTAGATTTATCGAAACTTTACCTTGATTTGGATTTCCTTTCTAATAGCCCGAGTTTAACATAAAAATAGTTATATTTAATTCAGATTCAATTTCATAATTTACTTATCTTAACGAAAGAAGTGAGACGACCTATAGAGACGAATAAACAAAGAACCATAGGTTATCTCTTAAATCATCGAAAATAATCCACTTTACTTATAAAGAGGATACGCCTCTATGCCCAACTCTTAACTAGAACAGGATGTTGCTATCAATTAAAACTTTAAAAATCAAACAAACGTGACACTTAAGTCTTTGTGTATTGATTCGATAAAACAATATAAGGTTGATATAGTGCTGATAAATAATTATAACAAATCGAATTGTGCACAATTTTAATTACCAATTAAAAACGATAATGTCTAGGTGCATGCATATTTATTTTGTGTGCTACTCGTGCGCCTTTATATTTGTAAGCTCATCGACAAATTTTTAATTATTCCACTGCGCCACTGCCGAAACAATATATAAAGTGTGCATAATGTGTATGGATTTCCAATAATTTATATTGCTCTAACGCACACATATACATATACAGTGAATACCTATATAGGTAAAACAATCATCTCACTTTGCGATTTTTTTCAAACTTCTATTAAATTTCATTAAACAACAAAACAACAAAAATCCTTTTCAAATTCAATTTCGAAAAGTCTATATATATATATATATATATATATATATATATATATATATATATATATATATATATATATATATATATATATATATATATATATATATATATATATATATATATATATATATATATATATATATATATATATATATATATATATATATATATATATATATATATATATATATATGTGTACACATATGTACATATGTAAATATCGCGAACTATATACATAAAAACAGCGAGCAATATCGAATGAATTTATATATACACAAAAAAAATTTACTCATACTCGTATAGTAACATCGTCAACATTATCATCAAAATATAACAACAACGACAACACTAAACAAAATACAAAAGCAACGCAATCGTGAAAATAAAATAATAAAAAAAAATTCAAGACGAGAGAAAAGTAAAAAATTCCCGAACACCTTTTCAATTGTTTTTCAATTAATTAGTTATGAAATTGCACAACAACAAAATTATTTATCATCGCATCATCCATAGTAATAACGGAATTAATAAATACTGGCAATACTAAAATAAAAAAATTCCCTATATATACACACACGACACATACAATTTTGTTGTTTTTTGTCGTGTCGTTGTTGTTTTGTTTGAAACTACAACAAATTAAAAATGACAGTAAAGCAATTTTATATTTTAATTGAATTAAAATAAAAAAATAAAAGAATTGGAACTAAATAAAATAAACAATAAAAACTAATAATTGTAACAGTTATTGTTTTGTTTTTGAAAAAAACGAATTGAAAAAAAAATTGCCTAAACAATTTCCTTTATTCGATAAAAAAACTAAACTAACGAATAAATATTGCGTTATGGAGGTTATGGATTTTACTATTGGTCGTTTGTGTATAGTGACATCTATTGAGCTTCTCAGTAAGTTTTACAAGTAATCAATGTACGGTAACTAGTCTGAGTTATATTCAATGACAAATGTCGTACATATTTAATCAAAATTATATTATTTATCATTTTGAGCAACTTCAATTTATGGTCAACAACAAATCATCAATAAACCAATTATAGATGTTGACCATTTATACTGTACTGTAAATGTCAATAAGATTTATTTAATGAATATAGAATGTAATGAGCAAATAGGTTAACCCAAAAATTATTTTAATTATGTACTTGTATTAAGTTTACCGCACAACCCATCAATATAATAATATAAAATTTATCGAATTGAGCAACAACATTTGTATTGTACTTCAAGTACTTCAACATATTGAGCAACAATAAATTAGTTACTAGCTTAGGAATTATAACACATTTTTCAATGTTGATAAGGTTTGCTGTAAATGGCAATTTTATTCATATCAAAAAATTCAACAACTATATGATAAATAGCTATAAACAACTATATGATAAATAGCTATATATATATATAATAATAATACCAAATAAATTACCTATTTACAAAGATAGTATGTTAACCTCCATTGACATGGACATTTTCTAAGCTAATTAATAAAAGTTTATTAAATTTATATAAAATATAATGAGCAAATATATTAATTAATCAAATACTATTTAACTTTTCTTCTTGCAGCAAGTTGTATTTTATTTGAAAATATTAAGCCACAGTATATTATTATCTAGATTTGGAAATATAATATATTTTTTATTTTTACTAATATTTTGATACCTACGCCTAATTAAAATCAGATACTCAAAACTAATTTTGAAGAATTCAGCAATTATAAAATGTATAACTAGATGGGTTTGAACTTAAATTTTCTACAGAATTATAGCATATTTACACAGATACATATAATTTTGCATATTGAGCAACTTGAATTTTTTAAGTTAATTGAATAGTATCAGCTTTGCAGTTTACTTTTTTCATTTGAGCAACTACAAATACGCAATTAAATTGCGCTATTTATTAATTAAATTGGGCTAAATATAAATGGTCTAAACAATTTGTTTTTGTGAATATTGAAAATATTGATCAAATATGATAGCTTATGTTTTGTGATTTATAGCTTGTATATCAAGTTCATGATTCGAAACATAATTCATAAACTATATTTAATTAGCAACTTATAATTTAGCATATTGAGCAACTTATATGTATGGATTAATTAAGCAACTCCTACTTCAATTGTACCACATTTTTCAATTTTGAGCAAAAGTAAATTTTCAATTTAATTCTTTGTGAACATTTGGGACACTTAACTATTTAATTTATATAGAAAACAATGAGCAAATGTTATAACAATAACGAGCAAATATTATTACTATTACCTTTGAACATCAAATGATATTAATTACCAAAAGAGTTCAATTCGTGGTGTTTGCATTTGGATTACTAAACTTTGAAACTTATGAGACTAAAATATTGAGCAAACATGAAAATTAATTTAGAGCATTTGATTTCATGATATATTAATCAAACAAAGATAGCAGTATTATGTTTATCATACAAAATTTTGTCCATAAACCTACACAAAATATTAAATGCATCGTATTGAGCAACTACTTATGTTAAGTTAATTGAATAATGACCACTAAACATTAAATATCAGCAAATTATCAACTACCATTGTTTCTAGATACATTGTTTCTAGATAAATCTGATAATACGCATTAGACAATAACTTCATATAATATTTTTAGTACTAAATATAATTTAGTACTAAAAATGGCAATCTAAATTAGTTTAAAAATATCGAAAAAATTGAGCAAATTTGATAAATAGCACTATGTATGTTTCATTGTGTTATTATATCAAGTTTTGATCTAATAAAAATTTTCAGAAGTACGTTATCAAAAACTTATAATTTATCACATTGAGCAACCACGATTTTTATTGAATGAATATATTTCATAAAAATGGACTTATTTATTCAATTAAAATAAAACAATACTTATTAAAACAAATACTCAATTAAAACAATACTTATTTTTAATATTGTGCAACTTTTTGTTTGTGGCTTCATCAAACAATTTCAACTAAATTTACGCTACATTTTCAAATAATGAGCAACAACAAATCATCATTTAACTTGGAAATATGATGTATTTTTCAATGTCAATAAGGTTTAATAAGCAAAGTGTAGAACAAAATACAATCAGGCTTGTTCAATTTATATCAATGATATTGAGCAAATCGGTTCAACTTAAGTGAACAAGGTGAAGGTGTTGATGCTTTAAAGTTATAATACATGACAAAATTGTTACATATTTACTCAATAATATATAATTTATCGTATAGACAAGTTGTCTAGGACATTGAGCTACAATAATTTTTGGTATGTTGCACGATTATTATATTAAATAATATTAGGTTTTCTAATGTTTTCTAACATATTGTCATGCTGTGCAAGATGTTTTGTTAAAGACAATAAGATTTATTTATTTATTCTTTAAAATATTGAGCAAATATAACTGCTAACATTGAACTAGTTTGAGCTTGTAATTTAACCTCAAGTTAATAGGAAGTTAAAGAATTCTTTTAAATGCAACTAAGCTTTTTACATTAAGAATATTGAGCAACTTGACTGTTTTGATTAATTAAGCAATATCAATTTCAAACTTCAATTGTAAAAAACCAATTTAATAACTTTTAAGCAATAAATGGCTCACGCTTTTTAATTTGTAACAAAAATAATGAGCAAATAGTATAACTAAAAAAGTAAACACTATAGCTCAAAAACATTGAACAAACATCAATGTTTAACTACCATGAAAGCAAGCTTTTTTTTTAGATGATTGTTTCTTGTTTAGGTTTTGATACTATTCTGTAAAATATAAGTAAAATTATATGGCATTAACAACTGAGCAAATATAACAATTAGCATTTAATAGATTTTTTCCCATGGGTTCTTTCATCAAATAGCTAAATATATTTACACAACAATAATAATTTATGATTTATGGGCAAATACAAATTTTAAATTAATTAAACAATTTTAACTACATTAAAGTGCACTTTGAAATAATGAGCAATATAAAATGAACAGCTAACTTATAGCATCATATTTTTTCTAACGTATTTCTGTCTTTGATATAACATTATAAACTATAAAATACAATCAGGATTGCTAAAATTATATGGAATACAATGAGCATATCTATTAATTAGAATTGCTCAGTTTTGAACTACTTAGTGCTATTTCATAAAAATTTTAGCACATAAAATTGAAGGTACAATGTATTTTCTCAATTTTAATTAGGATTTAATACTGCAAAGAGTGCCGTAAATGACGTTTCTAGATTTATTATTAAATTGACATTGAAAATATTGAGCAACTAGGTAATTATTTTGAAGCGATATAGATTTATATTAAAACTTATAAATATTTTGTTTTATTATAAAAAAAATCGTGAATATCATTCAAAATATTGAGTAAATTTGCTAAAAACAATAATGTTTAGGATAAAACATTTATCAAAAATATTTAAACATAGTTTTGATCTATATCTTATTCCGTAAACACCTCTTTAAATACCCCATTTTATCTTAAAAAATGAGTTAACATTTATTTTTAGAAACTTTCGATAACCAGTGGATTGGGTGGATAAACTTATTGGAATCTAAAGGTATGTATATATAAACATAATTAATACCTTTCAATAGTTGCTCAATATATATCACTTTAAAAAGTTTCAAAATAGACTTGCAATTTTTAAAACACTCGTTAGTAAATAATGTGAGTAATCAAATATATTTTTTGAACGTAAAAGGTTGAACGTAAAGGGATTTATAGTTGCTCAAAATTTGTTTGGAAGAAAAGTATCTCCATCAAATGTTCAACTATACTAACATAGAAATTTTGAGTTATTTACAGTAGGTCAATTTCCAAAAAATATAACATTTTAAGGACAATTATGAAAATGGATAATATTCAGTAAGTTTAAATTCAAAAAATTTACTTAAATTATTGAGCAACAGATTCTTGCTATTATTAGAACATTCCTTGTTATTATTAAATAATATTTCATAAATAAATAAAACTTATGATTTAAAAATAAAATATTTAGCAACTTTACTGAAGTCAATTATGTTTAAGATAAAATAGTTATGAAAAATATTAACGCAATTGCTCAATACTTATAATAATGAAACTTTAGTTTGGTATAATGAGTTGATTTTAATTTTGAGCAACTTTTCTTACAACAATCATGAGGATGTTTTTTTTTATTGTTTTTTGTGAGTTTTATAAAACGATATGTATTTAATATAATATTAGAAAATGTAAATATTTAAAGTTATTGAGTAAAAGTGACTAAAAGTCACTTAAACTCAATAACTTTAAATAGTTTTATAATTTAGTTTACAAATGATCGTTTTTAGTTATTTGTTTGAGGTTTGATATTTAAACGTGTTTATTTAGTTATTTAGAGTATCCTAATTTTTAGAAACTTATAAATTTGTGTTTTTTCAACATGTTAAATAATGGTTAGTTTTAGCAATGATCTAAATTTAAGAAAACAATTTAAATTTTGAGCAACCAAAGTTAAATAAAGTTTAAGAAAGGATTCTATGGGAAGAAACGTCACTTATTGCTCAATAATTTTAAGATTTCATATAACGACACAAACTTAGTAAGTTATTTAGGGTAGCTCAATTTTTAAAAACTAAGGAATACTTTTCAATATGGTAGTTTGACGGTATTTTTGTTTTGCTAAATTTGATTCTGAATATTACCTTTTAAATTCAGGAAAGTTTGTGAGTAAGTTTTTTGAAATTGAGCCACTTTTATGAAAACTAATATTTATGTTACATTTTAAATATTATAATATGATCAAACATTAGCTATAATAGTTTATACATTATTTTGTAAATTCGAACGATTTTAAGAATGAACTAGAATAGTTTGCTCAATTTGTATTTATACATTTTTATGCAAATGTTTGTTGGTAATTGTAATTTTGAGATCTGATGATTCCCAAGTCACCTTGGTATATACTTTTTAAGTAATTTAAAGTAGCTCAGTTTTCGTAAAATTTACATTTTTCAATGTAAACAGGAAACCAAAACTTTTTATGTGTCCTTAAGTTTATGATTTTGAAAATCACCTTCCTAATGCCATACCCACCCCTCCAAATTCAACATTTTATATTCATAAAATAAATTCACTTAAAAAACGAGTTAACATATTTTTTTTTTGGATATTTTCCATAACCAGTGGATTGGGTAGATAGACTTATTTAAATCTTAAGGTATGTACATAATACGACAAGTAAAAGACGATTCAAATGTTTTAATTATTTTAAAATAAAATTAAATAAAAAATGTGTGACTAAGTCAAATTTAATAAAATCTAATTTTTAGGCACGTCTTGAATTTTCATTTTCATTTTTTTTGTGTTGTTGGAAATGTCTTTCGTTTCAATGGATAGATAAAATGTGTTATAAATAGTTACAAAGATAAGAATTTAATTTAATTTAGAATTATGTCTAATTTTGTGAATGTTTATTGTTTTTCATTAAATTGGGAGAAAAAAAAAATTCTCGAGTTCCGCGCAATTTCTATGCATCTCGCGATTTATTAACCTTCCTCGTGTATATATAGCCATATTAGATACACCTCTCGTGCACACGCTTTTATTTGAATATATAAAAGTATAGACGGGGGATAAGAAAATTTACTTTTAATTACAAGATTTTTTTTTTGCTATTATCTCAAAATTTTCGACTTAATTTAATTTGTCGTGAAATATTTTATTTGATTAAGACATAAAATTATTATTATTTTTTTTGTGTTTTAGATTCACGCGCACTCATGGAAAAATTCTTTCGTTTTTATGTTTATTGTACATCAAGTTATAAGGGTGAGCCACGTAAGATTTATAAAAAGGGGTTGTTTAGGCGATTTTTTTTTTATTTCCCAATTTTAATTTGAACTATTTATGTTTATCGAATATACCGGCGGTATGCATAAGTTCAGAGGACGATAGACTGTTAAAAATTATTGAAATTCCGCGAGCTAGATTTTGAGGTAAATTTATGGTTTACCCGCAGCAAAATTGTTAAGGGGTTGTTTATTCGTTTAATGGTGGTATTAGTTAATAGTTTTTGTTAGTGGCTTAAGGGTGGTTTTACATATGAGCTTCCTCTGTGAAAAGATGTAATAAAATGGTTTATTGGAAGTAATTCTCACTGTTTTTATAACTGAGCTACTATTGGTGTAAGCAATATACCATTAGTACCAACATCAGATTTTATATAAAATATAAAATTAGAGCTATATATATATATATATATATATATATATATATATATATATATATATATATATATATATATATATATATATATATATATATATATAATTCATCCAGATATATACGCCAACTAAACACAAAGCAGCGACCATAACGCGTTAAGTTAGTTACTTTTTAATAATTTAAAAAGCATTCTATTGATCAAATTTACTAAAATATTGAGCAATTTTATGGAAAGTTACACAATTCAAAACTTTGTTTAGACTAGATTAATTGCTCAATATTCTTCAATAGTTTTGTATGCAAAACTATTAAACTATTTTCGTTTGAAATTATAATGTGGGATTTTCGAGTAATTTATTGTACCTCAATTTAATAATTTGAACCAAATTTAAATATTTTGAACGTATAATAGTGTAACGGTAGGTTACTTAGTTATAATGTGAACCGAGGTCCGAGGTGTGTTAGCTACTAAGTTCTAATCATATATTAAGCAACAAATGACAGTTACTTAATTTTCATGACATTAGCGGCTACCAGTCCAACTGATTTTGGTCGATCTAGGAACGGAATTTGAGCAATTGGTTGGAACTCAATAAAATGAGTTTTTTTTGAAATATCAAGTCCAGTTTTAAATTTAAAATCAAGGAAAAATCTCACAATATGATAATAGCTCAATTTGTAACATACAAATACAACGTTGGTGAAAATATAGCAATCTAGAAACATCTGCTTTAAAGTATGTATTAAGATTGATCACTACTCAACAATTGAGCAACAATTAGAATGGTTTTGTTTAATATAGTATTTTAGTATTTAACTTAGTTTTGAGTAGTTCTCTAGAAAAACGCTTTAGTTAAGAGTAATTTGTTAATTTAACTATCGAAATAATACAGTTGCTGTTACTCATTATGAACATTTTTACTAAGAAATATAATGTTTAGCCTTAATATGCTAAAATACCATTTTGCTCAGTTTGACTTGGTTATATGTAAAAAAAATCGTTGTAAATGTTTGTGTAATTTCGGCTTTTATAACATTGAAAAGTATGGCGATTATTGCCTATAATCTGGCCAATAAAATTATTTTAAGTTGATAATCGATCTAGATCAACATATACATTAAACTATACATTAAACATATACATATACATTAAATTATCAACTGACCAATGTGTATTGCTCATAATTAGTACGTAAAAATTAAAATAATTACATAGCTAAATCTTTTGGATCGTAAAATTTTGTGTTGCTTTATTTGAGCTAATCTAGTTTAATTGATTTCTTACTATTCAAGAAAAATGTTAAAAAAACTGAATTTTGAGCCCTTACATATATTATCTGATCATTGTACGTTTTGCCATCCAGAACATTGCGAATACCATATATCTCTTGCTAAGTTGTGGCTTTATGCTTGGTTCCGTTACTTCAAAATTGTTTGTATCCTTTATTTTATGGACTTTTATAAATTTATAAGTAACATTATAACCTAAAAAATAGCGAGGTGTAGAAATGTTCCTGCGGATTCCTGCTAGTCTGTACTTGATGCAATAAATTTTTGTTTTTGATTGGTAACGGAATTAGATGAAACAACTAAAATGATTCTGCTGGATTAAAGATGCCTCGCAGGTCAGTCACCCTAATTCTATTGGGTATGAATGTCGAATTCTTTGTATTTTGTCATTAATTTAAGAAGGATCCAGAATACGTGATTGAGTTATAGTTAAAAATTATCGATGCCTAAGTGCGCTAAATTTTCTGGATATGCAGTCGTATAGTAAGCGAAAATATAGAATAAGGCATTGATTTGATTATGAACATTTACCCATGACGTCAGCATAGTGATTGGTGACTTGAATTGAAGATTTGTGCATTTGATCTCACCGGTTGTATTAAAGACTATATGGGAAACCTGGCCACTTGTGCTGCTTCAAAAGTTTCTTGTTCTAGGCCTGTTTGAAACATGATTCGTTGCTCTACACAGTTGATCGCTAGTTTGCTCATCCTCCTCTCGTTGTCAACGAAAGGCTTCATAATTCAAATTTACATCGTGTCGAACTTCTGTTTGATCCAGCGTTCCCTGTTGTCTTAAACAGGGATGCCATTCAGTATATACCTTTTCCAAATTGTGCTCATATTTTTTTGGCTATGGTCAGTTCGCTATCCCTCTGTGTTTTGCTCTTTCTATGTTTTTCGTTTTTTTGCTGCAGGATTTTCCTTTGCCTTGGAGTATGTTTGGCAATTGCTTCGGAAACTTGTCATTCCTTTAAATGTGTGGTCACCACTACTAAAATCTATTGCGTCTTGTTCTCTTTAAACCAGTGATCATATATTTTGTTTTGGATTCATTGATTTTAAAAACAACGAAAGCTGATAATCGTGCGGATCCAGTAGTTATTTGACACCGTTGCCATTCAATACATTTACACAGATATCATTTGCATATATGCCAGAACCTAACTGGAGTGACTGTTCAGAGAGATTTCAGTTTTAAGAAAGATAAATTCTAACATGAGATTAAAAAGTGTCGGGGACAGAGAATCGCTCCTTGCCGTACCCCAACAACTCGAATTGCATTTTTTGGATTTTGCAAGTTTTCGATTCTAGCATAAATTTCCCAGTATTAATAGGCTATCCATTATGCATTTTCTCGATTTTGGAAGTTTTAGATTTGTGGCATAAATTTTCCAGTTTTAATGGACAAACTATTATGTATTTTATGGCTTTTGGAAGTTTTTGAATTGGGGCATAAATTTCCGAGTTTTAATAGGCGAACCGTCATGCATTTTATGGATTTTGGAAGTTTTTGGTTTGTGGCATAATTTTCCCAGTTTTGATAGGCTAACCATATGCATAAATTTCCCAGTTTTGATAGGCTAACCATTATGCCTTTTATGGTTTTGGAAGTTTTCGATTTGTGTCATAAATTTCCCAGTTTTAATATAATATCAGGCATTTTCTGGAATTTGGAGATTTTTGATTTGCAACTAATTGCAAAAATTTCTGATAGCTTGTTCTCAACTTTTACACAGCATTATGACTATCATTTTCCTTAAATGTACAATATTGTCAGGTATTCCCAGACATCACAAAGCAAACCCTAAGCTATCCCAATGGATTGAGTCATAGGCTTGTTGAAAATCCAAGAACACCTGATGTATACGTCAAGAGATGTTTCGTAATATTTGGAAATAATCATTCTCAGCGAGAAAACTTAATCAGTATAACTAACCGATTCAGATGGAATCTTCCTTGGTATATTTAACTACAGTTTCCTTTACCAGGTGAGTACAGAGTGGTTCTCTCCAATATTATATGTAAGAAAGTAATTTGTATAATGTGCAAAGGAGAGCCATTTCGCATTTAGAGCAATTTTTTTTAATGAAACTTTCCATTCAGACATAACTTCGCTTTGGCATACTAAACGAATAGAGTCGAAAAAATAGTTCCACTAAGTATCACCTCCGAATATCAAGAATTCAAAATTAATGCAATCATCTCCATGGAAACCACTGTTTTTTATTCTCTGCATGGCCATTGTGCATTTCTCTTAAGATGGGTCTCCTAGATGCATATCTCCGCTGGTTGTATTTGACAACATTTAAATACAGCATTTGGCATGACTTGGTAAACATTGAGCAAATCAGAGAAAAAATCCTTGCTAGTGCCGAGCATTGCATCGATGTTAACATGTAAGTTTCCATCCTGGTCCCAAATAACGAAAGACCAAGGTATGAAGGCATATGCTGCAGTCCTCTGACTCTTTTAATGAAGCTACGAGAACTATACGCTTATTGTTGATTTGTTGTACACTTAAGACTTCAGCCTTCAACCATTAAGGATTTTACAGTCATCAAATTCGCTAAAGAATTTTCCAAGATAGAACCACTTTATTGTTGTGTGCG
The DNA here is from genome assembly GCA_963556175.1 of Tipula confusa. NCBI lineage: Eukaryota > Metazoa > Arthropoda > Insecta > Diptera > Tipulidae > Tipula > Tipula confusa. The sequence goes on from OY744476.1 coordinate 219,527,188, forward strand.
GTTATAAAATGTATTAGTACTTTTCTATATTCTATAGTCGCATGCGTGAACGCTGCTTACACATACGATTATAAATCAACTGCTTCAAAATCCAAAACAGCCTTTTTTATCTGGGACGACTGCACGTTCTACGTACCGATCCTAGTCTGCGTGTCCGTTAATATAAGCGGGGGTCGGGTTAGATTTTTGGCATTATCCATATCTTTTTTGTTGATTATTTAACAGTGGGGTTTTTTACGGATGCAGGTAGTCAGCCCAGAGATCGAACCTTTGTTTAGTCACCTTATATATGACAAGCCAAGGATGCTGTGGTGGAGTTCTAAAGATAGCATGCTCATTTAGTGCCCTCATTTTCAGAGACCGCAGTAACTAATTTATTACTGTATCAAAATTGTATAGGATCTGGTTCGAAAAGGTCTGCCACATTTTTCACAAAAATGACCCACGTTTTATAATGGTACGGCTATCTTAAAGAGGAAAACATTTTGAAAGGTGCAAATGATCGCGTCGAATACTTCTGATCGCGATCAAAAGTATTCGACTAAATTGGATCTACCACTTCAAATTTTTCAATTTCTTAAATAAAAAAAAACTGGTCGAAAATTTAAATGTCCGAAAATCGTAAAAAGCAAAAAAAAAATTGTGTATATGTCATGTACGTCAGTCAAATTTATTTTGTTTATACAAATAAAACAATACTTCATTCCTTAATCATCCCAATTTCACACTTTCAGAACAAAAAGCCATTCAATTAGCAAAAAAAAATCGTAAAAAGTGTTCCATTGTGAGTTACTATGTGTATATGGATATGCACTGATGCTGCCTAAACGCCAAAAATATAGAACTTCTCTTGTTTCGTACATATATATCCTTTCTTATTGTGTGTTCTTCTTATACGTACATATGTACCAACCATCCTATATATACACAGAATCCTTTTGTTTTCATTCTTAATAATAATAAAAAATCGTTTTGTTGTTGTAATTTTCACACTTAGGTTTTCGTATTTTTTTTATTTTTATGTCTCATCAAGTTTCGTTTCATTTTTGTTATCTTTTGCCGAAACACATGACGGAAAATAGAGAAAATTCTTTACATTTTATCTATGTATATATATGAGAATGTATGTAGATTTTGTATATGAAAGCAACAGCAAGTAGTTTTTTGTTTTTGTATTTTCCGCGGGGTTTTTCCTTCATAAATTGTTGTCACCCTGTGTTATATTTATGAAGATTAGTTCAAATTATATGTATATATGTGTACACGAATATACATAAAGTTATGTTGTGGAAATTTTTTATTTTTATTTTATTTTTTTGTTTTATAAGTTCTTTAGGTGCGAATATGCAACAACAAAAACGAGCGCGCACTTCACACGAAATTAACACCCTTCTGGAATCACAAGCACAACCTTAACAAGAAAATTGTATGAAGATGACTTTTGCCTTACATCGTATAAGAGTATATGTATATGTATACATATAGAGATGTCGTCATATGATAGTGTTGATGATGCTACCTAACTATTTTTTGTTGTTGTTTGTAAGATGACTTTTTGTGCATTCTTGAATTTTTGTGTTTTTCCATTTTCACATAACTGTATATGTACGTTTAAATATAAGGAAAACTGTGGAAAACAAAACTCAATTAATTCACCTAAACCGTGTAAAAGTGAGCGCTTATATATCCATACATGTGTAGAATAATTGTTGTGTGTGTGTTTTTGTGTGTGTGTGTGTGTGTGTATGTGTGTATATATAGGGTTGAAAAACGGTTTATATGGGAAATGGGGAAAATCGGTTAAATATGTATATATCCGTATACACAAATTCAGCGAAAGAAAAACCATTTCAATTGCTTTTTATTCCTTTCGATTGAATAGTTAGGTTAAAATGTGTGTGTGTATGTATATATATATATACAAAGAGGGGCGAATGACCTATTCCTCGAATAAACCACCTGCGCTTGTATTTTGTTTTCTTTACTTTCAATTTAATAACATAAAGCATCTAGAAGACTGACCCTGTTGCGACTGATGTTCCCAGTTCTCTTTATGTTTTGTCGAGTTCATCCGCATAATTCCGTTTTCTTTGGTAATATGTTCATAAAACTTGTAGACTTCCATTGTTTTAGCGGGAATTTATATTTTGTTTTAAAGCTTGTACCGACATTGGTCTATTTACGGTCCGGACTTATTTTCGTAAAAAGGAAACGAGGTTTCGGATTGGGACGTAAAACGTGCTGACGCTAAGAAAACCAGGAGCCATGAAAAGGTGCCGCTTGGAACTCATTGCCTTCTAAAAAAAACTATGATGTTCAGAAAATGGACAGCATGTGTCCCAAGTCTATATACGTTGCTTTATAGTGAAGATGATCCCAGCAATCTTGGTCTTGATTTTCTTCAACTGATCCGTTTGGGATGATCTTAACGGACGGCTGCCGAATTTGAAGGCAGTGATCATCAATTGATCACTGCAAAGCTACGCTGGTAGTTTCCGAATACAAGTTAGGAATCACTGGAAAATGCATCTTTCGTTTCAACTTTGAACCTTTGATAAATGAAGATAAAAAAGCAAAAAGTGCTGGCCAGACAATTCTAAGCATGATAAAAACTGAACCCAAAAATGGTTGGTTTGATGAGGAGTGTCGTCTTGCTATCGAGCAACAGAGCCTTTAAAGAAGTGCGAATAATTTTAAAATTGTAATTTTAACATTTCAACATTGCGATCCCTGCGAGGAGAGCCACTTTGGGGTATAGTTTCTTAGGGTAGAGAACAATTGTCTAAAACAATACGAAGAGCAAGCTCGAAACCGAAACCGTTTAATCCGATTTAGTAAAAACCGATTTTTATTTATTATTATTACATATTTTTCAATTTATCCGTTTTGTGTCCTACCTACACAAATGTGTAGGTAAATTTTAATTGTTCTAGTGATAAATATTAAAAGTTATTTATAATAAAACCAACTTACACATTTGTGTATTTATTTTAAACCAATTTTCTCAGAACAAAAGTAATCATATTTATAAGCCAAAGTAGTCACGTGTAAGTAGTCACTTTTAGTTAGGTTACAAAACTACAGTTAAATAATATTTTATTAGATGGAACCACTATTAATAAAATATGTATTATACGAATTAAAAACAATTCGATTAAAAAAAACGTTAAAATAATTTATCACACTTTCAAAGAGTTACACAATTGTGTAAGTTGGATTTTTTGTTACGATGATATTTTATATATAGTAAAATAAAATTTTGGCATTTTTATTTACCAACACATTTGTGTGTTTTGGGCTTATGATAAAATAACAATTTTTTTAGTGGGTATTTACGAAAGGATTATGTTCTTCTATAGATATTACTTAGCAAACCATAAGCTCTCCCAATTAATGGAGTCAGAGGATTACAGGAAGTCAAGGAATACTTCATTTAAAATCTAAAGGAAATACGTGATGACGAGATACGTAACCTGTGACAAATAACAATTAAAACTGCTTTTTATCACAGTGCTGCTTTAAATCCAAATGGAGGAGCCAAACTGAGGTCTCTGGTTTATCGACGTAGACAAGTGACTTAACATAACCTCAAAGAAAATAATCCAATGGGGTTAAATCACACGATTTTGGTGGCCAATTAATTGGACCATTATATATATGGACCATTATATATATATAATTATTCTTTCTTCAAAAGTTTCTTTGAGCGCGTGCTGTGTGGCATATGATTCCATCCTGTTGGAACCACATGTCAGCAAGATTAATGCCAGTTAATGGAGGTACGAAAAAATTTCTAATCATGTCCCGATACCGCTTACCATTGACAGTAACATTCTGACCATCATCGTTTTTGAAGTCATATGGACCAATGACCCCGCCAGCCCATAGAGCGCACCAAACAATAATTTTCTGTAGATGTAATGGTGTTTCGTCAAAAGCTTGTGGATTATCCTCACTCCAAATCCGACAATTCTGTTTATTTAAATACCTATTCAACTAAAAATGGCCTTCATCGGAAAACAAAATTTTGAATGGAAATTCAACATCAATATCAATTTGTGCTTCAGCCCATTCGTCGAATTGGCGGTCGTTTGGCTTTAATTCCTGCACAAGTTGAATCTTGAAAGCTTTTAAGCCAAGATCCTTTCGTACAATCTTCCATAAAGTAGAAGGACACAACCCCAGTTGCTGAGAACGGCAACGAATTGATTTATTTGAATCTTCTTGAATGCTTAATTCCTGTACAGTGGCTATACCTTCTTCAGTGCGTACTGTTCGGCGTCTCACGGGATGCACATTATCATTAAGAGTAAACGTGGTAAATGAAAGAAGTACACGATAAGTTTGATGAACAGAACCATTATTTTGACAAAAAATTTCAACAATTTGCAAGTTGTTTTGATGTAAGTCTATCCATAATGAAATGTCAAACCAAATTAAACAAAAAGCAACTAACAGTTGTTAAATGGGTTGTCAAATAAAGCAGTGTTGTTAACTCAAAGTTGTGAACCTATAAAAAACACCCTTTACATTATTTTTGATCTATTGAATAAGCGATAACGTTGCCATATTCCTCGTTTAGCCGTTGAACATTTCTGATTTTCTGATTTTTTTTTTGGTGTGTGCATCCTAAATTTTGTCCTGTGTGGTTCGTTGGTTGAGACATGATTGAGGTTATGTTAATCTTTTGCTTTAAAATGAAAGCCCAAAGATTTGTGAGGTGGTTATATTTAGGCCTTACCCTAATTAATCTTATATTACAACAGGTGTAAATTATAAATTAACCTTCTCATATTTATATGGGATTGATTTTGGTCATTCAACTTTTGGTCATTGCTTATTATCTTTTTCAAGAGAACTCACTACGAAGGACATAACCAAAATTCCCACCTTTGCCATCAAGAAAGAAACCAATATAGATTTGGCAATTTTCCTTGCAGGTATATACTGTTGCAATGAAAGCGAATTTCTAGGTGAATTGTTTAGACTTCATTTTTTGTAATATTTGATTTGTTTGTATCTTTTACCGAACTACCTTAATCTTGAACAGAGTTATGGGAAAAACAACCTGCTCGTCTTACTTCATATGACTATACTAATCCGTTCAGCCGACTCTATGAGTGAAGATCGTAGCCTAATACTGTTTGGACAGGCATGGTCTGAATTGCACCTTTTCAATTTAGAATTGTTATACCACCATCGGTATTTCTTTCTAAATCAAATTGTTTCGGGATGTAATTTTAGCATTTTAGCTCTTGTCTGATCAAAAGATCGGAGGAGCCTAAACAATACTTTCATTATACATATTGGTAGTTTTGAAGTATATTTTGAGGTTTTTCAATTTATGAAGATGGTAATCTTGGTAAACTGTCTCAGAGTTTAAGGGCGTTGACAACCACAAAACCAAAATGAAAGAGGTATACTCCAATTTTCAACCAATTTTATTTTTAAACTATTCAAAACTATATATATAGCCATAAGATCTATAGTTCACAATTAAAGTATAAAGTATAGGTGAACTATTAGCTTTGGTAAAATTAAAGAGGTGTATGCCTTTTTTAATGCCTTTTGGAAGGTTTTTATGCCTAATATGAATTTTTCAATTTCTTTAATATTTTTAAATAGTATTAGTGTTCGAGTGTTCGTATTCAATGCTTTGGTTTACTGAGGTCCATTTTAAGATCATCTTCATATAGCTCTTTAATTACTTTTATAATACTGTCATTTACCATTTTTGGCACTTCCCAAAACAGTTGATAAAAAATGAAAATCCATATTGAAAATAAACATAGTATATATTATCAGGCGCAATGACCTATAAATAGCATTTGTCGTTTCTTAACACGCATTAACATATATAGACTTCATTTTGTGTCGCTTATTTAAATCTTGATCAGCTCGCAAAAAGACGACATGCTCATCTGGAAAGTGTTACGGTAGACTTACTTTGCCTTAAGCGACAAAAGTTTGTTTAGAATATGTCTCTTATACTTGGAACAGTTATACCGCAATCATGTATTGTTCGAATTTTACATGGTAATATATACAATCTTTCTTAGTAGCACAGTATTGCAAGATCTAATTTTGTCAATTATTCTGAGAGTCGATTGTTTGTCCAGAAAGCTCACAAAACTATTAAAATATGGGCACGTGGAAGGTTCCACAATAACAAGTTTTTTGGTCGCAGGCTCCGGCTAGTCAAAGATTCGTACAACTATAACTCTTGTCTGTTTTCAATCTTTTGGCCAGACATCAGATTTTTGATAATTTTGACTGTCATTTTGGATTATAAAATTTAGAGGATTTTTGAAATTTCGGTTGAATGTCTCAGAATTTGAGAGCAAATTTAATTTTTCTAAACACTTTTATGGCTTGGGCATTGTCCAGTCCCAATTATAGGTTCCCAAATCATCTAATATATCCTGTGTCAATGTTATAGAACGCAGTTGCATTTTGATGAACTTTACCTCTGTAAAACTTAGGTTAGCATTGAAAAACGTTACATCTTCTGGTTCAACTGCTGAATGCACCAACAGCTGTTGCAATCGACTATCACGCTTTTCCTGGATTTTGGAAGTTTTTGATTTGTGGCATAAATTTCCCAGTTTTGATAGGCTAACCATCATGCATTTTCTGGATTTTGGAAGTTTTGGTTTTGTGGCATAAATTTCACAGTTTTGATAGGCTAACCGTCATGCATTTTCTGGATTATAAATTAAGTTTTCGATTTGGGGTATTAATTTCCAATTTTGATAAGCAAAATTTTGATATGGGCAACATATAATTCTAGACCAAAAACCTTATTAATTTAAACCTTATGGGTCCTAAGGGTTATGAAAATTAAAGTTAGATTTTATAGATTCAAATACGTTACGCCCTTTATCTAATAAATCATGGTGTAGCATTGAGATGTAATTTTTGACCCGTGACAAGCTATAGGCATTAGATACCAAAAATCTGAGTGTGCCGCTTTACATTCTTTGCATTTTTTGCCAACCAATATTTTCCGCGTTGGTCTGATAATGGCTTTTGTCGTTGTATTAGCTTGGACAACGACGATGAATTCTATTTATATGCACGATCGTCGTTAGGTGATAATATTGCCAAATTTTTGTTTAGGTTAATTTTATTTTGTTGCTTTTATTACTAAATGACTAATGCAAACTTTCAAAGTGGTTTTAAAATTCATCTAGTAAATCTATCGTTTGTGCTGTAATATCAATCTTCCAAACTAGCGGCTCCATTATAACTGGTCCGTCAACTCATTGGTTGTTTTTTGTCGCCGGACACTGCTTTGAATTGTAACTTAAATACTCCAAAAGATGTTAATCTTTGGAAACCCCTAATAGGTGTAATTTGTTAAAGTCCAATGGTTGCCATTACAGGCCCGTACCGAGTCAACAGTTAAGCTCCTTCGGATTCGATCCCGAGGAGCCAGCATCGCCGGGAGTAACTTCTGCGCCTGCCAAACGACGGCTCTCCTCTCAGAGATCATTGCACCATCCGCTTAGGATCCCCTCGCAGAGCGTGACTGAACCAGCGTACTCGCCGTCCTTTTATTTTATGAACGAGATCAGGAATTTTTATAAAATTTCTGATCTCGTGGTTGAATAAAACTCGGTCATCATCGCGTTAGGGGCCATATATCATTCGGCTGATTCTTCTTTCAAATGTCATTAACCATCTCTCATATTTATACGCCAGGGTCACACTCTTACACCCATACATGACAACGGGTCTGATCGAAAGCTCGTCACTTCCTTCAAATATGTGATCAACATTACTAAAATTCATTAAGTCTAGGTCCCTAAAATCAGTGATTATTTTTTATTTTAGACTCATTAATTTTGAGATTCTCAGAAATTATCCTCTTTGGTAGTCTCCTACGATATCATCCGCCAGAGGAGTGGTTCTCTGTAATATTATGCAGGACAGTAATTTGTAAGCTGAACAAAGGAGAACTATGCCGCAGCTTTTTTCGCATTTTCAGCGATCTCCTTAATTATAAGACATAACGTGGCCGCGTTCCATTCATCGGACATAATTTCACTTTGCCATACTGATTTAATAAGATCCAAAAAATAGTTCCACAAAGCATTCAAATATCAAAAACCCTTTATTTTATTCTTTAGTATATGCATAGCCCATGTGAATTCCTCGAAAGTTGGGTCCTTTATACACACATTCGCAGTCCGTATTTGACAGCTTTAAAATACAGCGTTTGACAATTATTGTTGGCAATTGACTAAATCAAAGTAATGCTTTTCATAGTGTCGAGTACTGCATCAATATTAACATGGAAGTTGCCATCCTAACATAGGATCTGCTTGTTAACGAGTCGTGGCGGAATATATTTAAGTGAATTTGATTAAATTTTGTGTTGATATTTTCTATTCTAAAAAAAATATTTTATACGATTCGGCCAATTCCAGCGTCCATATAACATACTCTCTATACAAATATTTTGCAATAACCGAAACGTAAAAACTTGATTTCGAGTCAGGAGTGACATTATTTATACACACAATGTAACTTCCAACTAAGTCAACAGGATTATATATAAAAAAAATCCTTTTTTACTCCTGACTTTGAATATAAAAATTCAAATTCGCATTTCAAAACATTTTAAATCTAGAGATTTAGCACCACACACAAAAAAAGGATAACATTCTTCAAAAGCATTGCAGGCGCAGGTAAAAAAATCAAAAATCTCGATTTTCTACAAGAAAATATCGAATTCTTTAATCGCTTATCCTCTCGAATATAAAAGGGATTTAATTTCTTTATTGCCTGGATAATTTGATAACAATGGCAAGGTCTCTCAATATTTATATATATGTATATGGTACATAATAGATTACAAGGCGTTCTATTTTACTTCGATTAAGGACATCCGTCCGGTACCAAAATTAGTTGAGTGTAATCCGATTTTCTTTATATTCATAAATGAAATTGAAGGAATGGCATACGGATTAATACAAATATAAATATATTGAATGTCCTTTTTACTTGATTCTATTGTATTCTATATGTGCGTAAATGGTTTGTTTTGGGTATAAGAAGAAATATGCGGTTGAACACAACAAAAAGACTATAAATCACAGATTTTCTTAAGATTTAAGTTGTAACCAACTTAGCATCGTGTTTAAAATTAATTTTAATACAGTCAATCAGATTACTTTTAGATTGGCTCGAGTTTGATAAAAAATTGAAAAGGATTTCTACTAAAATATTATTTGTATCATATAGTGATATCGTCGTACGATTTAAAAAAAAATCTAATACAATTTTGATGAAAATTTGATTAAAATTTGAATACATTTATAGATAATTTGAATGTATATTGATATATTATTCAAAAAACCCTTATCAAGATAAAATCAAGTTTGAGTAAAGTTTGATTGAAAAACAGTTTGACAGAAATTTGAAGAGAATTTCAATTTGTATTGTTAAATGATGAACTTTTTATATCAATTTAAATAAAGTTTGAAGAAAATTTGATTTCATTTTGTACAAGTGCTGTAATTGTGGTACGAATTTAAACTAATTTTAATACAAATTTGAATCAAATTTGATTACTGCATTTAAACAAAATGTTATAGATATGTAACTTGAATTTCACTTGACGTATCAATTCACCGCTAATTTTATTGTTGAAATCGAATTTGTTGCAATACGAGTTTATTTAAAATTTGATAGAAACTTGAAAATTATTTGAATGATATAGTAGATAATTTAAAAGGTGATTGAAAACACATATACTCAAATATTGTTTGAACGTGAATTCGTATTACAAATTTAAATAAAATGTAATAGAGGTTTGAAGAGAATTTGAAAAACAACTTGAACGAAATGACAATCAAGTTCTGTTAAAATAATAGTTCGTTATACAAATTGGAAAAAATAATATTCTAGATTGTTAATTAATATCTTAAATTTAATTACAATTTTAACGAAATTTGATGGAAAATTGATAGTTAACGCGTTTATATGTTTATACCATAATTTGTGGTTCGCATCTATAAAGCATCAGGTTTCTAACATAATTTGATTAAAATTTAATGTAAATAACAGTAGTTTTTATAGTCAGTTCAAACGGTTGCGACCAACGAATTTGGAACCGCGGCGTTCTAAGCAAATATTTTAACCATCTTATTTGACAGTGCATAAGGGCGAGTATCGCGGTTCAAATTTGATTACAATTTGAACAATAAATATATAGTTTGTATGTCTAATAACTATTCAAGGACTATTATCATTTTTTATCAAAAAGCTTGAGAAAAGATTGAGATGAATTAGCATACAGTAAGACTTAAATTGTCTTAGTTTGAATAATCAATTTTCAAGACTCTTGTCGCTTTTGACTATAGAAACGATTTAAGGGGTAGTGATCACTACAATTGAAAATACATTGAAAATAATTTTCAAGTTTGATTCAAAAAAAAAAAAAAAAAAATATCTGTTTGATTGAGACATAACTAAACCTTGTTTAATTTAGCGAACTTATTAACGCTATTTGAAAGTCACTTGAAATGATGTAACACTATGGATGTGATATTCATTTGCTTAAAATTTGACCAAGTTTTAAACGAATGTTGGATTAAAATTTGTAGGGTAATTTAATTTTAATGAAGATTGATTACAACATATAATCAAACCTTAAGCAATTTTGCAAAACTTTGAAACTTTAGTTTGATTTGATTTTAGTTAGAAAGGTTTTTTAATTGAATTGAACATTTAAAATGTTTGAAACGACCTATGGAGGTGACGGTATATGTAAAGAAAGCTATAATGTTTGAAATATTGTAGGTCGTGTCTTATTATAAGTCATTGAAACATAATTAAACCTAATTGAATTTAGTTGAAATTTGAAACAGTTTGAAAATAATTTAAACGATTTAAGGATGTGGTAAATTACAATTCAGGATGTATATAAAATTAAACTAAGTTTGAAACGAATTCTAAATAAAAAGTTGTAGGATTGAACAAATTCAAACAAGCTTTGCATAGGAAAAATGTTTGATGAAAATGGTTTGATTGAAATATAATCAAACTTTATAAAATGTAGCCAAAATTTGTAACTATTTACTTGAATGAAATAGTAAATTAGTTTGAAACGAACTATTTATATTTATAATCTTTTTGAATTGATATTGATTGTTGAAATTTATTCTTTTCACTTATCTGTAATTTGAATCAGGTTTGAAAGCAATGAAATTTAAACGAATATGTGCAAATTTTAATGACGTTTGAAATCAAATTGACCGTAATTAAGGATTTGGCAGAAAACAGAAAACCCCTGGAATTAACAAAGTGTAATAAAGATTTCAAATTGTAATCAAGGTTTAAAAAAGTTGCAAGTCAATTGAAATGATTTAGCATATGACTAAGTTTGACACAAACTAAGGATAAAAAGTTATAGGATTAAACAATTGTAAGCTGGTTCTGCATTATACAAATTTAGTTTGAATACAGTTTGATTGAACCATAATTAAACCTAATACAATTAAACCAAAATTTGAAACTGATTTTGGAAGCCAATTTAAAGAAGATGTGCTAATAGAATTACCAATGTGTTAATTGTAAAGTTATAGAAAGTTGTATATGGTTTGAATATTATAGGGGGCTCTGCATTTGTCTAATTGTAGTGTCATTAAATCATATTCAAACCTTATTTAATTTTGTTGACATTTAAAAAAAAAATTGAGAATCTCTATCTGAAAGTTGAATAAGGTTTGAAAGCAATATTGTAATGAGATTTAAAAGAATGTGTGCAATTTTAAAAAGAGTTTGAACACAAATTGACATCAATTAAGGTTTTGGCAGAAAAATAATCTTTGTAGTACTTGAAACCAAATCAAAACTGAATTGGTTTAAAATTTAAATGGGAATTAAGAATAATAAAGTCTGGTTTATTTTATCTAAATTTGATAAGTCCGATATTTTAACAAAATAAATTATTGAACCAGGCTTATTAGCTGTGATGATCCCTAATATTTGAATAGAGTTTGAACAATTTTATGGTTAATAAATTAGCCTTTGATCAAACCTTAATCATTTTGAGCAAAATTCAAGCATTGTAAACCAAATAAAATGAGTTCGAAGTACTGAGTAAAATTTGAACCTGATTTGAAAGTGAACTGAAACATATTATGGATGTGAAAGTATGTACAAAAATGTTTAAATTTAAAACTAAATCAAGCATTTAATTTAAAAACGGGCTTTTTATTCAAAATGCCATAAAAATTTGAATAAAGTTTGATATAACATTGATTTAAACGTAAAATGTTTTATTCAAATAAAAGTAGACGGAGAAGTAAATGATTGGTTTGATTTTAAAATTAAACTTGAACCAAATCAGTCAAACTTATACAGGCACCAAGTTAAAAATAAATTTGAAACTATAATGATGACTAAACTTTAAAATAGTTTTGGTCCTTAAACGGACCTTATACAGCTCCGCCACTGTATATTTAAAAAACGATCACGCCCTTCTACACAAATCAATAACTTATTTCTTCCAATCTAATCAACATATCGATCGTGGAAGGACTTGCCTTCCTCAACCAGTTTTTAAAATTTCGTTTTTTTTTTTGCAAAAACTACCACCAGTACCAGCATCAAACAGCAATTACTACCCCAAAATACTATACGTTTAAAAAACATCCCATTATAAACTCTATTGTTTCCGATCGTTCACTATACGTACATACATATATGTACCGATATACTCACACATGGTATATATAAAATAATTTCCATTTCCAATTTTTAAAAGGTGTTAACACGTGAAAAACAAAACAAAAACAGGAAAAACAAACATTTTCTCTAAACATTTTAATTGAAGTAAAACACACAGCAACAACAACAACCAACAAAATCTTTTATTTGGACGCGTTAAAGTATATTGCCATTGTTGCCTTGAAGAACTAATTCATTCAGCTCATCCTTCTCTCATCGTGTTAAAAATTGAGCGCGGAAAATATTTATTATAGTAAAAGTGTATAATTTTACCCCAACCATCTATTATTTACCCCCTTAAATTATATTTTCTTTCGCTATCAATTCCAAACATTCATTCATTCAGTCGCATATACACATTTTTCATACCCGCATTTATAGTACACGCCACACCATTCATCCACACCAATCCATCCCCACAACACATCATCATAATTTATTTTATTTTATTTATTCAGGGTTTCAAAAAAAATAAAAAAATAAAAAAAATTTGCACGACATATTATAGGGAATATAATAGAGTATGAGTAGAATAGAGTACGATATAAAGAGACATAATACACACTAATCAAATATAGATGTCACTATAAATGCATAATTGATAAATCCAACATATAGCAAAAAAAATGTATCGATAGTTCGAATTTCGATAAGAATCTGAGAATCAAAATATTTATTTATGTAAAGGATTTTTTTTTATTTTTTTCTGTTATCCTTTTAACTGTTTTGATGCTGATATGCATGCCAATTCTTTTCGAAATCGGATGACATGTAAATAATGACGTCGTTTCACAGTCAAAAATGTTAAAAAAAAAATGGTTGTCGTGTATTATTTATATACATATGTGAATTGTATATATAAGGAGGAAGGAAACTTCTTAACATGACTTCAATCCGATGTGTTGCACGTATACAAGGTACGAGTGAATGAATTTATGTGATGTGATATGTTGAATTGTGGAATATTTTTGGGTTTCAATTGGAATTTGTATACAAATTTAAGGATTTTTTTTACATTTTTTTTAAGGACATTGAGATGGTTTGATATGTAAAATAATCGACTTTTTAGGTTAAGATAACTGAAAGTGGGTTTAAAGATATTTTTGTCATGCAAGTTGGTATATCAGATTTGAAAAATGTAAAAATCTGATTTAAAAAACTACCCGAGAAAAGTTAAGTGCACCCCAAAGAATCTCCTCATATATAGGAATCATTTCAAATAGAGAGTTTTAATCAAATGTCAATTATTGACAGTAAATTGAATGGAAAAATTCCATAATAAAATAAAATCTGAAAAAAATTCTCACAATTCAATTATTAACTTCCACATAATTTGAAAATTGCTACAAAGTATCTTAGCCCAACATGCAATCAAGTTTTAGATTGAAACTAAACTAATCAAATACTAGACCAGACTAAACGATATAAACCAGGGGAACACAATTTAGCAGGTACAAAGAGCTCTCGTTCGAAATTAAAACCCAGTTCAAAGTTTTTATAGACTTGGAGATTTACATGGCCCAAAAAATACACCCACTTCTATATACAAGTTATTGCAGAAGGGACACTAAGTCGATACAAAATATTGTCTTGATATTCTAAGACTGTGTGCTTAACTCTAAATATTTTGACTAAAATCACTCATAATATTCTAACTAAATGGACGATTAGTTCATAACAGTGATTCAAAGATGGCAGTAGTATTAATTAAATTTAACGTTTGGTCTGCGATTAACGTATGGTAAATGACTGGTGCTTGTTCTACATCCTGAATGTATTCTATGTCGTCAAGGAGGACGGATGCTTCGGGACAATGGAGTTCTCATTTAATGTGATGATTTTAAAGCACTCACAGCTGTGCAATAAGAATTAGGATATGAGCTATTTGCTCAGATAGCGGTAGTATGATTTTTGCCATATCGTCAACTTTTTTGGGCAGTTTTGTGATCATTTCGGAGTTGTTATCGTTGTTGATATTAACGTCATTGTTGTTATTATTATTATTGTTATTACTTGTGTTTTTTAAAATGCCCGCAAATGTTCCATTTTGTGTCATAAGGGGAGTCGATTTGAGCAGACGAGGGGTGTTTTGGTTGGTTTTTCGGCTCGTTGTAATTTTAGCATCCACATTATGAGGATGGATAGTCTTGCAATGTGCAGTTTATACAGAAGATTGCCGTGCTTGAATATTTTACGGTTCTTGGGAATTTTCCCGGGTTGTGGTTGGCGTAACATTTGACGCAAAAATAAACAAGGCTGCTATTGGCTGCAGTGTTGTTGAACCTAGTTCACTTTTTTAATGGTAAGTACTTCAAATTGTACTTTAAATTGTGCAATGTATATATAGGGGCAACGGTTATTCCCCGCTCCGATCTTTCATTCTGGATATGTAATGCTCGTTGTCTTTTGGAACTGAATATACCATTGCTTTAATTGGTTTGCTGCTCTTTTATGAAGTTCGATCCGTTGTCATTATTAATGCTTGGTACGACATATCCCTCTTCTCGTAATGAATCTTCTTAACAAACCTAAATGGCAGGTTGAAGACACGATGTGCGAACTCCAACGCCTTATTTTCTAACGCCTAATGTTTATGTTGCAACGAACTGATTTTAAACATATCTATTGTCAGAGTAGGTTCAGCCCACTGAATGTTTCTTCGGGTTAAATAACTTGAATGCTTAAAGATTGTTTAGTTACTCGGTTAACTGTACTACCATTTATTCTCCATTGGAGATGGTTTATGTGTAGGGTTCTAAAACTATAGTAGTTTTAACTTTCTTGTATATACTTGATAGCCCGACTTTTGTTCTGGCTCTTAACTTGGTCGTTGAACCGGTTTCCTTTATATAATTCCATGCCTCCTGAATTCAGGATTTCATATAAACTTGTTTTCCATCGCCTTAAAATGTTGCATTGCTTTACATGGTAGGTTTTGTTATTGGTCCTATTCCTACTCGTTAGCTTTCCTTTGATTGGAACTGAACATTTTTCAGATTTATTACTTTGCTTTGTATTTTCAAAGCACCTTCTCCAGTTGGTTATCGAGATACTCATAATCTCCCGAAACTTGCGCATTATGATGTCCACCCCCGTTGCGGCGATAAAATTAATCACATCGCTCTTCGGATCAACAGCTCAGATCTGCCCTCCAATTATGTTCAACCGAAGAATCTCGTTTCTGTGCAACTATAGCCGAGGTGTTAGTTATGAAGAACACTTTGACTTCTAGCAATAGATCAATTTTCCCATTTTCATTCAGATCAGCAAGTTTCAGGGATTCCAATTTAATTAATTTGTCATCATTTCTGGGAACGTTGTAATTGTTGGCATGATGTAAACTTGTCCTTTGTCTGAATGATCTTGGCATGTCTGATTGATCTTGGCAATGCCTCTGGTTCTCTATAAAACCGCACTCATCATCACTGACTCAATGGTTATCAGTAATTATACGAGTTCAATATAGTACACGACATTATTTAAATTTACCATTTGCTCCTTTCACTCGAACTATGTCCGTTAGTAAAATAATTTGTATGTCATACAGCATACTTTTTTGGTAGGCTTGGATTTCAGGTCACGTTTCTCTATGGTTTAAGATCTCTCAAATCGTCTTGTAATGACCTAACCTATATAATAGGAAATAAAGGTTATTAGCACAGGGCGACCATTTTATGCAATAAACTGTGGTGGATCATTTTTGCTTAAGTTTGTACGTCTCGAACAAAATCTAAAGCACTTTCTTGGTGCTTGGAGCGCCAATCATTCTTTGCGTACACCGCTTAAAAGGTATACCTCGTTGCCCCATTTTGATATATGACATCATTCAATCTCAAAATAACCTTGTAGGGTCCTTCCCATCCCAGTTGCAACTTTGACAATAAACCCTTCTTTCATTGTGGGTTGTGAAGCCATACCAATTGTTTCTCTTTGCATTCTCTGTTATTGCCCCGTACGTCATATTGAGCCTTCATCTTCTCACTGAACAGATGTTACAACTCTCTTACAAACTGATGTACTTCGTTTAATTTGTCTTTCACGTTGTCTACATACTCCTGGTCTCAAACAGCCGCAATTCGTAATATTTGCCACTTTCATATTTCCTAAGAAGTTTATTATTCAGGCATCAGCATTTCATTCTTGACACATATCCAATACACCGTCATTTAAGGCATTAAACTTGATTCTCTCCATGTAATCCGAAGTCAGGTTGGAATGTGCTATAGATGCATCAACCTCTCGATATATGCCGCAAATGTTCTTGTAGTGATTCCCCACTCTTTTCATATCGAACTTTCAGCTCCATTCTGTAGAGTTTTTGGTTACTACAATATTTATACGCTCCAATATTTACATTTCTCTGCCGTAGGCAACACGCTCATCATTTTCTGTAGAGTCTCAGCTAAAATTTTTTTTAACACTACAATCAACGATGCAGTGCGATCTTCTTCTCTGCAATAATTTCTGGTGGCTGCTATTTCAAATGGTACTTTACATATTATGCCAAACGATGTTGTTTCATCAAAAGATGGAGGTTTAAATTTGTTAAACTTGCTGAGTTATTATTCGCACTGAAATATTCTTGGTTTTTATATCCATGATTTAGCTGTTGAAACCGGAGATTGGTTTTTTCGTATTTATTCTCCATCTTCATCTATGCTCATTATTAATGGTAATTTCTCGAAACTTCTCATCAAGAAATGTTTCTTTATTTGTTTCTACCAACGGTTGTGTTTTTTCCAAATTTTTCTCGACAATAGCTACTTGTGTACTATCTTTGTTTTATATTTCGAACTTATATTCATCGAGATTTAACACGTCCTTCTTCATAGCGTCATGAAATTGTACCATCAACGTTTCATTATTACCATTCCTTGGTAAATTTTTATTACCATTCGTTGGTAAATTTTTTTGCTAAAATTCCTTTTCAATTCCACGACTTTCAATTCGTATAGAAAGTCATTATTTACCATCCCACTGTGGTTACCAATTGTTACGTTTTTGCTTATTTCCGTTTTGTATCACTTGTCTTCACTTAATTACAACATATAACTCATCTCATGTTCACTACCTATAGATATAGTTTGCTGAATTGTTCGAGGTATCATAACATATATGTCCTGAAGTACACTTCGGAGTAGATCTCCAAAATTCGGGAACTGCATGAAGATTTGTGGTTAGCCCACTGAAACTAAACAAATTATACCACAAATCGAAAATTTCCTAAACCCAGAAACTTCATGAAATTTAGCCTATAAAACTGTAAAAATATGCCACCAATCAAAAGTCATTAAAATCCAGAAAATGAATAAAGGTAAGCCCATTGAAACTATGAAAACTATATGCTGTAAATCGAACAGTTCTAAAATCCAGAAAAACCATAAGAGTAAGGCAATAACAAATGTAAAAATTTGGTCACAAAACTAATTTTAAAATCCAATTTAAACTGTCCAAATTATGCCACTAATCGAAAATTTAAAAATCCCGAAAATACATAATGCTACTCAAATAAAACCGAACGATAAACGAAAACATTAGAGTATTTTAAATTTTGAACACGGCTACCTTAAACCCTGTATAATACTTTTCGTA
The DNA here is from genome assembly GCA_963556175.1 of Tipula confusa. Lineage (NCBI taxonomy): Eukaryota > Metazoa > Arthropoda > Insecta > Diptera > Tipulidae > Tipula > Tipula confusa. Next base: position 219,545,521 of record OY744476.1, read on the forward strand.
AACAAAGTTGCTGAAAATTAAGAGAAATGCTCAATAAAATAATTTTTAATGAACTTGAAATTAACAGTCAAGGTTATTTCAAGGTCATCATCATCTATTTTTATGATAAACAAACAAAGCACTTTGGATAAAGTTGTCCAATTTAATCGCGTAATAGACATTTTTTTATACATATAGGAATTCTCAAAACTCTGATAGTTAGGATGACTTTTAATTGATATAACTATAGTGATTAAACTAAAATTCGTGGAGCAACAGTGTCCCCGGTAATTCACTCTATATGTTTTGGAATTCTTGTTGACAAATCCATTATCAATACAAGGCCCTTTATTATTAAAGATGGCTAATGAAATATTGCCAGTTATTTGATTTCCAGTGTTGCCAATATCGAGTTCACTCAAATTGTAATCCATCGTTTTAAACTTCCTTAGTAAACATTAAATATTCTTACTAACCTATCCCATTCTTCCATTTTTATAACCATACGGTTGATAGATATCTCTAAAGCTAAATCAACATAACCTTAAAAAAAATATTATTATAAAGCCATTGCCGGAAATGAATTCTACATATAAATAATAATTAGAACTCCGACGGAACACAATTTAAATTATTTATATCGTATACATCTCTGACCCATCCGCACCAAACACAATACCGCATCCTATATATATACACAAACAATAAATGATCAAGCACGCGTGTCGAAAATGTCCACACATATAATATTATAAATAAAAAAGAAACATAACCTATAATTTATAAGAAATAAAATGACAATCACACGTATTAAACGAAATTAAAATTTAATAAATTAACAATCGATCGCAAATAAAACGACATTTGTCATCTTCATATATGCGGATAAATATTTAAGACGTTATATTTTTTTTAAACACTTTGTTAAAAAAAAAAAAGATCAATTGATCGATTGATTTGTAAAGAACTTAAATAACATGTGTACCAACAATAGGCGATGAGATTATGATCTTTATATTTCAATTTACGGGCCAAATTTTTTTTTTTATGTAGGTATGTTTCTAAAGAAAGTGTGAACGACAAAAAAATGTGATGATCGGTTACAACAACAAAGTACATGAGATCGCACATAAAAAGGTGTCAAACGTTGTGGTTTTTTGTTTAGTATTTTTGCACAGAGATCTTAATAAATTTTTGTATAAATTGAAATGTAATATATAGAATTTTGACACTTGAGATTAGGTTTATTGTGACATATTATGATCAATTATATGGAAGTATAGGGTGGTTAAAATTCCGACGGACATGTTGTGTAGCCAATCGTGCATATAATTTGGAATAAAACGGCCAATTATTTAATAAATAGGCGGGAACACTTTATACACCAAGGTTATAATAATTTGATTAGATAATTGGATAATTACATACATGCACAAAATGTGTGTTCATATTTCACGTACATTAGACAGTTTGTGAGAATATTAAAATTAACACATCATAATTTCTCATTACAGGATTTTCACAATTAAAATCAACATTTCCATCAGCAACAAGTCCATGTCTACCAGGTGAGTAATAACATTGTACATAACGAACAATGTAATAATGGCGTTTAATAATTACATAACCTTAAAAAAAAAAAAAAAAATTACCGCTCCATTTACCCGATACAATAATATACTAATACCGTTCTACTCGTATAACGACCGAGATTGGCAACATTGTAACTTACTTTATTCTTCTCCTCGAAGCTAAACATAAATATGTACAAAACAAACAAAAGATCTTTTCAATTTTTGTAATTAAACAAAAGACAATCGAATAAAAAGAGGGGAAATAATTCTCCTCTTTTACTATGTATGAATACGCATTTAAAATGAATATATATAGTTAATGACGTCATGAAATCAGAGTGAGACGAACATATATAAATAATGAAACAATTGTAAAAAAAGGGTATTTTTCTCGTTATAGCAACGGGTGGTCCCTTTTTATTCTGTTATGTTTTATATACATATGTACACGCACGAGTGAGATAAATGGGAACATATAATATCAAAAATGCGAAAGGGGAATATAGCCGTAAATTTATGTATACATATGTACACACATAAAATGATTTACGTTGTTTAAAAGATAAAGAAAACAAAAGAATTTCGAACCAAAATAAAAAAATTAAAATGGCGGATTTTTATCGTCTTTTGTTTTCTTACCATACGTACACCGTATATATGAGAAAAATTAAAAATGGGAAAACAACAACACGCAACAAAAACTTATATATTAAATAACGGGATTCTTGTTTTTTTTTTTTGTTCGGGGGATGCTGTTAATTAGATTAATTTTTAATTTGCATATATTTCTACCATTTTAAAATTTTTTTTGCCGTTTTATTTCTTGTGTGTTAAACGTTAATTGTGTGTGTGCGGGAAATTTATGGTGCTGCCAGCGAAATTAGGATAATATGTAAATGTCAATGTATTTAGTGTTAAGTGTGTGTATAAGGTGGAAATTGAATGGTAATTATAAAAATTTAAGGAGTAAACTTTAAAATACTATAGTGACAATGTGTGCATATAAATTGGCAGAGGATGATTTTTTTTTTAAATATGTCTCCTGTCAATTATATGTATATTTATGTTTGTGACGACTAATTGAGATTTCAAAATAATTTTGAAAGAAAAGGTCAACCAACTACTTAAAGTATCAAATATTGCCAATAACTAAAAATAATTTATCTTACCGCCTTATATGTTATATTCCCATCGTGCGCGCACATATTGGTCTCATCAGCTGTCACCTAAATATTGTAACATAATCTAATATGTGTCTTAAAGTCGTTGTGTCACCACCATATCATCTGGTTGTCAAAGACGAAAAGAATTTATTAAATTTCCGTTAACAAACCACTTTACTCCTTATTATTATTATCCTTTTCGAAAGAAGACGACTACTGTTATTTATGTGTGTGTATATACGAGTATATATATATTTAACCGAAATCATCGAAAGGGAAATATAAAATTGGCGACGATAATGATGTAATGACGACGATGATGATGATGATGAGATGATAATGATGGTGAAAATTATATTTTGTTGGATGTGAGATTTTTGTATGTATATATAATGTGCGCGCGGGGAAATTTAATTAACTCAATTTTCGAACGCGCGTTGTGTTATTTATTATTTGTATATATTTATATTACGTTAATGTTATTTGTTGAAATGGAAATTAATATTTAATGAGTCATCGATATGAAAATGGATTTTTATGTTTATATATGCAGAATCATCAATATTTAGGGAGGATAATTAAAACGATTATGCGTTCATGTTCGAAAATCGATCGATTTTTCACGAAGTGGTTTTGGATCTGGAGGTGCCGATTTAAAATAACTAGTGATTGTCATCATTAGGATGCACCATTTCAAAAGTATAACCGGCATTTTAGCAGTATATCGACAAAAAACAAAACACTATATACACTACAAAGCATATATAATTATGAGAAAGGTAAGGTAATCTTTGATCGGTTCCATAGTGAAAGTTAAGGTGTTTGCTTAAAATGCCGCGGAGTTTGGTTCCAGCCGTTCGTTGGGCTAACCACCTACAACGATCGCAAATTGGTATAAAAAAATGGTCTGAAAGATCTTATAAAAGATCTCAGTAAAGGGTCAACTTTGGCATTTCAGCTTTTTTAACAAGATTTTGGATTGCCATCCCCGAGGTTTGTTATTGTCGACCACAACAGTATTGATGACAGTATTTTTAACGAAACACGTGCTGCGATACCTATATACTTAATCCACTCCTCAATGAAAAGCGAAATAATACTTTTGACGCTATTTTAGTTTTTGTTTTTGGTAGTAGAAATCATGGGGTGCTTCAGATAAGAGATTTTTATACAAAGTCCTGACTGCAGCCTGTCAGCTGTAACCTGCTGCTACTACTAGACTTGCTGCTACTTTGATAAAGTAGCAACAATACATTCTAGCTTTCGGAGGATTCTTCTGCGAAGATTGACAAAACGCAACTGCGGATCAAATATATATGACAGAGACCTGATGGATGGAAAATGTTTTTTAACACGAAGCTGATTATATCTGCGGGATGAGATTTTGGAATAATCATTGTTGTTGGAGTTGATTTTAGACAACAGTCTCCAGATGTCTTGTATACGAAAATTGCGTTAATGTATATAGTCGAGTCTTCAGTTAAAAGCAGCATGTTATGGCTATATTCATTGCAATATTCATTGGAATTCATTGCATTGGCAACATTTTTTGGTTGATGTTTTACAACGCCATCTATTTTAACCATTAATTTTTTGCTAGCTTTTTTTATTCCAAATTTCCATTTAAAAAAAATTCTCAATATTTTTTAGCTCTTCCGCTACAAGCAATTAGCTTGGTATTATAAAATTTCGGTTTGCACTAGTCGAATTTTGAATGAAAAATCTAAATTTGTCCAGATGGAGCTTTTGCCATCTAGCTCATAATTCTCTCTACATGAAAATTTATTTTGATTTGCAGTGCTTTATGATCTGAAAAAGAAATATCCTATAAAAGTAAAACACTATTTATTACCCCAATTTAGATCAGTCAAAACATGGTCAATCAATGTCAAAGTGGATATTCGAATTGCGTATTCTGGCTTAATCTTATTTAAAACAATGAATCCATTTGAGGATAGCGTATTCAAATATTTCCCCACTTTAGAGTTCGATACGTCCAGGATATTAAGATGTATGACTCCTACCATATCACAGCCAAAATATGCGATGAGAATATGAGAAGTTATTCTAATTCTTAAGTTTCCGCAGATCACTGGGATATACTTGATGAGTCAAATTTCAGTGTTTTGTACTTTTAAAAGTATAGAATCCTGTTGTTTGAAGTCCACAAAAAGTGGTAATCGTTTTTAATCTTGAACCACCGTGCAGTATGAGAAAGTTACAGTTGTCTGACAGTGAGATGATCTCGAATAAAAATTGTCCTCGGCAACAGGAAGCAACCAATTAGTATGATAAAAAGCTTCACCTATATACGATAAATACAGGGTTTTCCATTTGGGACTTGAAAAGTTTCACTGTGAACGCACCCTTAACCAAATAACCAAACTGTCAGTGTCAAAACTTTAATTAGACAACATTTTCATTATATATGGTGAAGTACACGAACGAACAACGTTCGGTAACTGTAACTTCAAGACTTGACGTTTTTATCGATTCATGTCCCTTACTTATGATGGCTGGTTTGGTTTCCCTTATAGTTGGTCCGGTATACTTTCCATAAATGTGTTGTTATTCGATGCCTATTTTCGCAATTTAAAACATCCAGAATCAAGCATCAAAATTGTTGCTGCACATTCTATTACATCTTCTATGCGGTATCTGCACCAGAAAGAACATCATCAACATAAAAGTCCTTCAGCAATTGGGTATGTTTGTTTTCATCTAAAGCAAGGTGTCTAAGGGTCCTTATGGCCAGGTATGGCACAGAAGCTGTACCGTATGTTATTGTTCCTAACTTGTACTCTTTGATTTGCGATTGGGGATCAGTTCTCCAAACTATTCTTTGTAGATTTTGTTGCCTTTCGGTCACAAGGATCTGTCTGTACATCTTTTCAATGTCTGCAATAAACACATATTTGTATTTTCGCCACCTTGTTATGATCCAAAATAGATCCTGTTGCAGTGTTGGCCCGACTAATTGGATGTCAATCAGACTTAGTCCATTTGATGTTTTCATTGATACATCAAATACTATACACCTAACTTTTGTTGTTGTACTGGATTGCTTTACTACTTGCATGGTGCGGTAGATAGCATATGTTGTTCTTGCATGCAATATTGTCTGGATTTATTGGAACCATATATGTCCTTTAGCTGAATGTATTCTTTTCTGAATGGGTTATTTTGCAATCTTCGCAAATATGGACTGCTTCCTGCTATCCCCTAGCCTGAAATCGTCCTTTATTGGTATGGTGACTTCATACCTTCCATCTGTTAACCGACTACAACAGGTCTCTTTAAACAATCTTTCGCACGATTCTTCGTCTTCTGAGTATTGTCTAATTTTGCTCATTTCTTCAATTTCCCAAAATTTTCAAAGTTCTGAATCAAGATCATTTCGAGATACCATAGTAATTAACACCAAATTTGACATTGGTTGTGCCTGCATCATTCCCGCAAAAGGATCTATCCTAGCTCCGTATTTTGAGCAACTCGGATGGAATGGCGGGGTCTTAACTACTCCTTCCTTTAAAATATTTGCATAAATATTTGCACCTAGAATCATGTCGATAGGTGCAGGTGTCTCGAAGTTTGGATCTGTCAATATTAGCTCCTTTCACGTGTTGTTGACACCTTTTATTGGTTCAGTTGGTAGACGTTCAGTCAATTTTGGTAAAATGAAGGCTTTTACCACCTGCTTGAAACTTAATGCGTAATGTGGTGGAACACCTTATATTTTATATTGCTGGTTGTCATCCACCAATTCCACTAACTTGCAGATTTACCCGAATTTTTGGTAAATTTAGTAATTCGGCTGTTGCTTGGGTAATGTATGATGACTGTTACCCTGGATCTATATTAAAGGACGTAGTTGTACTACATATCCAATACGAGTAGCTGCCTTTATCAGGCCTGTAGCTAATAAAAGTACTCCATTATTTGTTGTGAGAGCATTCTTGGCAGTATGGAGTGAAGTTGTAACTTCCCTCATATATAGTAACATTACCCATACATACCACGCAGGCTTTTTTGCTGGTACATTTGCTATGTGTCGTGTTTAAACAAATTCTGCATAGGATGTTCGCTGTTATAAGTTTTGATCTTTCTATTACAGACATTTTTACAAAATGGGACATCTTGTTATGTCATGCCTTACAAGCAATTCATATTTTTCTATAATTCCAGCACAAGTTCTTCTTGGAGCTTGTAGAATCACAGGAATTTGGCGTGTGAAAGTGCTTTTATTTTGATGAAATTCCCTTGCTTGGATGTTAGTTGCTTCTAGTGATTGGAAGCGACTTTCTAGGAACTTAAGAAATTCAATTAGATGTTATATTTCCCGAGTGTTCTTTATATTAACTAGGTACAAACGATGAGTCTCATTGTCCAATTTCTTTAATATTAATGGAATTAATATTGCGTTCCATGTTGTTCTATCGATGCCTAAGTTCTTCAAGGCATCAGATTTTCTATACCATCGTGCAATAAAGATTTAGCAGTTTATTCTCATGGTTGGTTACAAGTAACGTCCTGTTGTCGTACCGGTTTATCAGTATTTTCCACGCATTTACGTAGGTTACTCCTGTTGTTGATATGTGATTCAGAAGTTTTGCTGCCTCTCCTTTAACATAAGTCTTGAGGAAGGTGATTTTGTGTGTGTCAGTAAGATTTTCTTTTCGTTCAAAAATCTTTGAAATCTGTCGTAAAACGTTGCCTATACTCATTGAAATATGATATTTCGCTGGGTAACAATTTTAGTTCTGGGTGATCAATTGTCTTATTATGATCATGCCGCTTGCTTGTGTTGATTTGTTGTTGTATATCCTCTTGAAGCCTGACTGTCATCTCATTTACTTCTACACTAATTATATCATATCGTTGTGGTATGAAAAACGGAATATCCAACTGCTGTTCCTCTGGAATTTCCGCAGAAGTAGTTCTTCGGGTATATAGTTGATCCATGATTTTCCTGTTGTTGTAGTTTCTACGACAACTGCGCGCTACACAGTTTCTCGTTTACGCACATTTGTGCTTGTTGCAGCAAACTCCGGGCATGGTTCTATCACTCCCAGTAAGTGTGTTTTCAATGCTGACTGGTGGTAGTTGGTGTGACTCGGTCATGGCCTGCTTTTTATATTCAGGAAAATTGAAAATTGAAGACGCCTGAACCTTATAGGTGTTGTTAGAGCTCCATTTAAACGTTGTCGCATCTCAGCAAGCAGTGCGTCGTAAGTTGTTACTATATACTTTTCCGTTCCATGAAGTATCCATATGTGAAGGTTCTAATGTATCATCTGGTGCTATTTGTTCATGGTTGACTTCATATTATCTAATATACTCCTTTACCTTTTGGATCTTTGCTTCAAGATATTTCATTATTTTTTTTCTGATCCATCCTTTTTATAATTTGTCTGCAGAGTCTCTAGCTTTGCGGCAATTTTTTTTTGTTCTTCTATAATAGTGACTATCATTTTTACTTGGATTTTTCGGCTTTAAAGCTTTGATTGTTGTTGTTGTACTTAGGTCGTAAATCTAAGTGTAAAATCCAAATCTCGTTGGTCGTGGACCGGTACGTCGGTTTAGTTGCCTGTTTTAGTGGCTCGAAGGACCAAATGTTATATTGTAAAGAGTTTGGGTTACCAGGAATGAGACCCAAACTAATGTGTAACGAGTAAAAAATTTGGTATTCTAAGATTCCTAATTCGAGACATCGTGTTAGGCAAAATCTCGTAGTTATTAAGTGCACAGTGCAGTATTATTAAAAGGCGGCCAAATTCTTTAAAAAATGAAACACCTGGTAGACAATGGTATATGAATGGTTCCTTAAAAGACATACAATCATTACAGAGTGCATGTCGCAATATTTCGTACGGTAAGGAGGTCGTCCATCAAGGAAATACTATATACAAATACGGGGTCGGCCCAAGAAATCACGTAACTTGTTCAAGAAGAAAATTTCTAAGATGTGGGAATCGATCCATCTCGGAATTTTAATGCAAACGAAATGCCATTTTTCTTAAGGCCGCAAGTAAAAACAGCTTAAAGGTTCGAAGTAATTTTACAATAGGATTGCGATAGCCATAAAAGGCAGTATCTTATTATTTTGGTTTTAATTTGGGCAAACAAGTTTTGGGAATTAGCTCCAGCTTTGATATTTTATCGTTCATCAAAGAATTCCAGTAAACATAATAACAGAAATTCCAGTCGACTAGAGTGTTGGTTAATCGAAAGGCAGATAGATTGTTTACATGTAGCAACTATTTTTTATCCATGGTTTATAAAATCTGAAAAAGTTCCAGTTTGCTTGTTTCTGTGGATCGTCACAGCTCCCATTTCTGCTTTCTTTAGCCGAATTCTGCAGAGATCACAACATTATATTGATAGCACTGCTCTTAAACACTAAACATGTATTGCAACCACTGAATGTAGCAGGTTTTCATCTAGGAAAACCGAGTGGAAGAATATATTACGGTCCTGAACAAATTAAATCAAAAAGTCTAAAGTTGAACAGGAAATATTTTTCGCGTCTGCTTAAAACTTGTTTCGATCGTGCACTTAAGATAAAAACGATTAATCGTCATATTCGATATCATCGTCTGCTTCCAACTTTTGAAAGTATCAAAGGCAACATCGTTTTATGATAAAGAACAGATCCTCCCTCAAGTCGGTGAAAACAATGAACAAACTAAGCAGCCATGTTTTCGAGAGGGTTGTCGATTTATATATAAGCCTGCGGCTTTGCAAAATTATTATACATTGATTCTCTGTGGGCTTGACAATTACCTCTATTATGGATTTAAATTCTTCAGTCGAACACCAACTCATGGCCCAAAAATTGTACTTTAGCTTTCATTAATCTGCTTAACGCTAAGCAACATTGATTGATAACTTTTGATACCAATCGATTTTATCCGTTTACTAATGAGACTGCCGATTGTTCAATAACAGGAGCTCCTAGGACCAAAAATAATTTAACCGTAAACTCCTTCTCGTTACAATTTTGATGTTTAGACAGTTGTAATATTTTCACGCCATAATATAAGATTGCCAAAATAATCGTGATGTCAAAGTGGCTACATTTTTCATTGCTTCTGAAAAATTAAATCTTTTTAAAATTTATAGAAGACCTCTATAATTATAAGACGGGTTTAAAAGCTATTGACGATCACATCTATTGGTCTACAGGTTCCAATTAGGTAAATATTTAGATTCTTAAACCTAAAAGACTGACAAAACCAACTTTTTCAAATACCCTATTTCCATTGAATATCGACAAACATAACGACAAAAATGATTACAGCCACAAAATTACTTGAATCTCTTTATAATTAATGAAGGCATTCATTAATTATAAAGAGATTTAGGATTGCTAACATATCGAATTGGCCCCTGTGGTCGGGAGATATCCGAATGCTTCGTAAAAAATGTATAAACGAGTATGATATCCATAGAGTGGGAACCGCTCACAACTGGACATTTTAAAACTGGATATTTCAAAATAAGATTTGACAAAACGACATAAGGTACAAAACGAGATTTGGTACAACACTATGGATATTTCAAAACAGGATATTTCGACATGTGATTTAAAGTTAAAATGATTTTTTAGGAAAGTTCTGGAAAAAGGCCAATTAGAAAGGAACTCGGCGAGTTCTTAACCGATTATGATGAAATTCGATGCGTAGGAAGAAAATGGGATTTTAAAATGATTTTTTGGGAAAGTTCTAGAATAAGGCCAGTAAGGTTCCATACTTGAATATTTCTAAGGAGAAAAATAGAATTTTCCTTCACTTAATGTTTTTTTTTAATCGTTGCTTTTTTCATCTTATTAAAATAATCATTGACTTGAAAAAATCATTTTAAAATTCCATTTTCATCCTACGTAGCGAATTTCACCATAATCGGTTAAGAACTCGCCGAGATCCTTCCTAATTGGCCATATTCCAGAACTTTCCTAAAAAATCATTTTAAGTTTAAATCACATGTCGAAATATCCAGTTTTGTACCATATCTCGTTTTATACCTTATCTCGTTTTAAAATAACCAGTTTTGAATTATCCTGTTTCGTCAAATTCGGTTATAAAATATCCAGTTTCGACCGGTATTCCCATAGAGCCCCTGCACTGTATTATCTTTGTTATATATAGAGTAAGGCAACTAACTAAAGGTTGAATCGCTGGGCTGATAACTCGTATCCTTAAAATTGTCTTAACCCCCGCTCACGTTTACGATTATGCGGTTAAGGAATGACTCCTAAGACACTCGCGCTAAGAAATTATTAAAGAAAATAATCGTCAATCAGCCTTCCAGAGAAAAATGTAAAAGTGACGAAAGGTTAATGGAAATACATCAATTGGCCATGGTGCCATAAAGGATTGATGTCAACCCTGACCTGCGCCGCGAAATATAAAATCAAGAGTTTTATTGTCATTCCTTTGTTTACACAACGAACAAATCCGGATATACCCGAAAATTTACTTTCCAATGTGTATATATGAATCCTTTTATGAAATTAATGTATTGGACTAAAAAATTATGGGTTGCCGCATTCTGTCAAAATATTACATTTATTTTTATTGAAATGCATAATTATATAGTAATTGAAATATGATAATTTCACTATATGTATAGATATACAATATATAAAATTCTACATATGGAAGCCGGTACGGTATATAGGGAAAAAAGGGTTTAATATTTTTTTACATATATCCTTATTTACAATAATAATAATACATTATGTTACAAGCCAAAAAAAGGGTTGTTCCGATGGAATTTCCGTCAATTTTTGTATAAATAACAGAACGCACCCTTTATATATATATATATATATATATATATATATATATATATATATATATATATATATATATATAAATTATTAAAAAATATGGTTTGCCAAAGTGCCTCACCCACAAAACTTCAGAAGCATTAAAGGATATTATTGCGTCATTAATCAAAATATCGGGATGGTCAAAAAAAAATATATAATTTAAAAATATTATTTTATCATACATAGTAAAATATACAGATCCTTTTTAATAACCCTATATACACTTACATATAAAAAAACATAAATGGAATTTTTCAATTTTCAATTTTCTAATTAGACAGAAGAATGTTTTCCCGTTTTTTAAATTTCCATATATGTATATATTCGTTCCATATATATATATGCGCTTAATTTTCTTTTCGCATTTCGAAATAAGGAAATGCGATAATAATATGATCAAAACCGAAATGAAAATGAGGGGAAAGTGTTTTTCTACATACTCACACACACGCACAGTCACACATCCATGTTTTTTTTTTAATTTAAAAAGCAAAACAAATAAAACGATTTTTATTTTCATGTACACATGCAAGAATCCACATATGCACACCACACATTAAGAAGTACACCATACGTAAACATTTTTTTTTATCAATATATCCTTTTTTGCTGCGTCGCAAGATAATAGCATAACGAATAGGCGTGACTAAATATTATTGTAATTATTTTTTTTCCACATTTACTATACGAGATATGTGCGTTCCGAATTGTGAAAAATTTATGTTTTACTGTCGCTTTGTTTGTTTGTGTATATGGTGTCGGGAAATTTCACTCACATTGTTCATGAGTTTTGTATATATGAACAGGTTAAATTAAAGTCTGTTGGGATAATTAAAGAAGTTAACAAACTATTTATGAAGTGATTAGTTTATGTTCAGATTATGTGAATTATATGGCAAATTAAAATGACATCCTGTTGATATACCCATATAGCATGTCTGACCTGATAAAAAAAGCGAGGTTTTTGCCATAAATCAGATTCCAGATACCAAATATGCTTTCAAATCACTAGCTAATTTATAAATTTAATTTACGTCCCACATAAGTGGACTTCAATAGTTAAATATTGAAAAGGTAAAAGCTCAGAAAAGTAACATATAAAACTGTGCATACATTCCACACTTTACAATGGAGAGCTATAAAAGCATACCGGGTGATATTTTTAAGCTGAAACTTTCAAATATCTCGGAAAATAACCACTCTACGAATAAAATGTTCCAGATCAAAATTTAATCATTCCACGGGAGAAATACATTAGTGCTTAAATTAGTACCCCTTCCCCTCCTTGTAGGTGGGGTGGGGTAAGGGTAACTTTGAAATTAAAATAGGAACCCCTATTTTTTATTGTAGATTCGGATTCTCCGGCTTAAAATAAGTAAGTAGTTTAGTTTATAGTTTTGGCGGAAATCGACTAACCGGAAGTGGCTGCTTCTATAGTGAGTTTTTCAAAGTTTGTTAATTTTTCAAAAAATACAGCACTCAGGAGAAAACTATTTAGTGCAAAATGTTGTATTAAAATAAAAAATAAATAAATAAAATAATTTAAAAAAATTAAAAACAAAAATAAATCTGCCACTTCCGGTTAGCCGATTTCCGCCAAAGTTAACTGACCTACGTATTTATTTTTAGTCGGAAAATCCGAATCTGCAATAAAAAATAGGGGTTCCTAATTTAATTGTAAAGTTACCCCTCGCGCCACCTACAAGGAGGGAAAGGGGGACTAATTTTATCACTATAATGTATTTCCCCTACTGAATGATTAAATTTAGATCTTCAATATTTTGTTCGTAGAGTGCTTATTTTCCGATATATTTGAAGGTTTCAGCTTAAAAAAATCACCCGGTATATCAAATTTCGTTTTGGGTAGTTGTTCTACTGAAAAGTCCAGCCTACGGTTTGATCATTGAACTTGGTCCTTACTATGTGATTCATGTATCTCAGATACCACCCATTTATATACGTCCGGCCGAAATTAAACAAATTAGCTGCTTTCTAATTTAAAATATTGAATTTACGTTTCACAATTCAATAAAATATTATTTCGATTTAACAAAATATGGATGAGTATTCATTGGTAGCTTTCATTCTGATTAATATCAAAAAAATAATATTACATATTAACTGAACATACGATCCACAGTTTTTAATGAAAACATCTAAAAGTTGAACTGAGCTTTCGAACTAGCATCGCTGCAACGGAGCATACATATGTCCTACGGATAAAAAATAAATGTTTTTCTATTTATTATCAAATTTTTAAATATTGAATTTATGTTCCACAATTTGGAAAATAAAATTTGTCAATTTTTTTTGATAACTTTCCTTGTTAATAATATAGAAGCTTTGGAACACTTTGGGATGAAGAGATCACAGCGTTAAAGATATTTATCAAATGTGAAGAGTTGCATTCTATTTACATTTTATCGGTTTGGGTCATTGTTCTACTAAAAAGATTAGTCTTCGTTTTTATAATTGGATATGGTCCTTGCTAAGTGATTCATTTACTCCAGACACGAAACATTCATATGACCTAAAGACCTCAAATAAATTATACTCTTTTTAATTTTTACTTATTGAATTTACGTATTCATTGGCTTTTCATTCTGATTAACACAAAGAAAAAAGTGGCATTACATTTAACCTAAACTTACGTTCCACATTTTTGGATGAAGCTATAAAGCACACTCTGAAAATAATAATTATATAATAATAATCTATAATAATAAAGAAGCTAAAAAACGTATTAAATAGAAACTGAGCATACGTTCCACACTTTGGAATGATGAGAACACAGCTATAAAGTAATGTATCAAATATGAGGGGTTTCATTGAGTTTACATTTTTTCTTTAAACCCTAAACTTTGTTGTTTTGAAGTATGTGTTTTGGGTCGTTGAACCTGCACTACTTTAGAACCTTTGAACTTTCTCAAGTCGATTATTTTTTTTTACTATCAATTTTTACATATTGAATTTATGTTCCACAATCTATTAAGATATAATTTCAATTTATTGAAATATGGACGAGTATCTTATTCTGATTAATATAAGATCAAAACAGGTATTATATTTCCACTAAACATACATTCCACACTTTTCAATGAAAGATCAATCTATAAAACTTTTAAGACATGACTGACGTAAATATCTACATCTTATATGGCTTTGATTCAATATCTCTCGTGTGTTCTACAAATTTCAATTAGATTCGCATTGTTTTAGATAAAAATAATAATAATAATTTTAGCAGTTGATATTTATGTTCCACAATCATTATTATTCTAAAATAATGAACTGCGTGTTCATTAATACATTTTCATTCTTAATAATATTGAAGCATATAATGGTAATAAAATTAAAGCTGAACATAGGTTCCACAATTAAGAAAAAATGATTTAAAAAAAATTAATTCGTTTAAATTCAGAAAATTGTATTAAGCCGCCACAACGGTCCCATTAAAGTTCAACAATATTTCCTAAAATTGGTCTAGAATTTGGATTCTGAAAACATAAATGTGATGATAAAAAGGTCAAAATGGGTTATTCTCCTTTAAAGTACAACACGTACAATTATATATAAAGTTTGACAGCAATAATAAAGTAGTATGTATTAGTATTGATCATAGAGCCTCTAAATGGTATTAATTCTAAACTGAAAATATGTTCCACATATTTAGTAAAAATCAAGATATGGATGAGTAACACATAAATGTAATAGGGAATTCCAGATCATTCAAAAATTGTTTCATTTTTAATAAAACTTGGATTATGTTCCACTTTTTTAATGACAAGCTGCCCGTGTACTATGAAAATGAATTATATTGCCTAAAAAATCCATAATTGGTTTGATATTTAGAAACTGGAAAATGTGTAATATTTTAAGTTTAATTTATGTTCCACAAATTTGATTGTTATTTAATCAGGTAAATTAAAAAAGTACTGCGAGAACTAGCCCATTGACTCGTTCCGAATCGTTTTACAATGGAACGTAATTACAATTTTCTGATTCATTGATGTACTCCTTCTTATCTTAAATTTTGTTTATTCAAAAAAGTGTGGAAGGTATTTCCAATTTTGAAATAGTACTATTTTGTGCTTCTAAAAACAAGAATAATGACATTGCCACTAAGAAAAAATTATCTTTATACCAAACGAATAAGCAAATAACAAATTAGCTTCTTCTGGTTGTCTTGAGTAAGATAAAAACTACTAGCTAGAAGGCAAGTAATATTTTATGTTCCACATTAATATGTACTTGCCAGCTACAAAAAATTAATTGTTGCGAGACTTAGTAAAGTTGTTTGACTAGTCCATTGGAGTACTACCAAACGAGAAAATTGACAATTTCGAAAAATTAAAACAGATCCCACAAATTTTTTTTTTAGTTTCTTTTATAGAATATAATTTACCAGACAGATCAATACACCAATTTTCGATTGAAACATGACACACCACATAGAAATTTAGTTCGTTCATACTAATTGAGGCCACATCGCACACACAAACACACACAGACACGCACACACGACAACAACAAGAACAATAAAATGATAAATTGTACAAAACTTTAACCGAACAACTTTTTTTATTAAGAAACCATAAATAAAAGTTAAGTTTTTATGTGAAAAATTGAAAAAAAATATAACGAAAAATAGTGGAAAATTTAAATAAATAAAAGAAAAATTATATATAGTGCAAACTATAACTAATGTAATAATCACCCATTTAAATTTACCACCAAACCCACACCCCAACAAGCACCATACCATAAACATTTTCTTTGTCTGACGAGAATGAAAATGATGATTTTTTTTTTTTGAAAAATTTTTTCATTTCGAAATTAGTTTTTCCTCATTTCATTGTATGTATATATAAATGTATATGCTGTATATGTTGTTGGGGCTTTGTAGTTTGTGTGTTACTTGTTAGTTTTTCCAAAGAAGTACAAAAAATAATCCATTATTGAGTTGATTAGTTTCGATTTTAATAAGTTAATTTTCCACTTTTTCTTCGTTACTATTATTAGTAGTACTCTATGGTAGTGTTGTTGGTACATCATTTATATACATATATAGATATATAAACAAATTAATTTTCGGTGGGTTGGAAAATTTTATTTATTGGAAATGGGTGGGTTGTATTATTTCAAATATTTTTTTATAGTATTTTTATATATTTGATTGATTTATTAGTCGAGTCTCAATTTTTTGGCTTTAATTATGTTAATTAATTAATTTATTGAAATAAATTCTAATTAAAAGTATTTAATGATTTAAATTAGGTTGCCAATTTTATATTGCATTGATTACTTGAATTAATGTTTTTTTATATACAAGCGCTGTAGCCTTTACATAGGCCTAAGGGCCAAAAATATTTATTATGAATATAGTTATGAATATATATATATATATATATATATATATATATATATATATATATATATATATATATATATCATTTCGCCATCGTACCAATTCGTTATCTTGGTTTCATTCACACAATTTAGACCCAAGTATTTCGGAAGAAATTTTTACCTAGAACAATTTATACGTTTCACAGCCAAAATAACTCGCCTATCATAACAGGAATCTCTTTTGATTGGTGTTGTAGGATTTTTGAATCTCATTCTGGGTTTTACTGATTTGTTTATTTACTCGTTTCCTACCATCGTCACGAGTTTTACAGAAATTCTGAACAATTTATTGCTCTACCACCTCCATCACACGCATATATGTTATACTCAATTCTCTCTTTTTTATACTCCCTAAATTCTGCGAACATAAAATAAACTTCCGATCGGTAATTATGTTAGTCAAACTACTAAACGCTTTAGTTGGTATAATCGTTTCGTTAAGACTGCCTCGCTTACTCATTTTCTCTCCGTCAAATTGCATTTATTACAGTTTTTGTTAAAAGGAATCACGGGTCTTGCCAAGCCAAATTACTCTTTTCCAAATTACCCTTTTCCAATTATTATTATTTTTGGAGACAAACATTTTGTACTCACGTGTTCGCGTGCCAATGGATGTTATTGAATAGTTTGAATGTTGTAGCCAGGCTGGTTTTTCCCACTAATTCTTGTAAGTTAGTATTTGTACTGGATTTAGCCTTCTTGATGCACAATCCACAGGGTTCTCTTCAGAAATTACGTGATACCATTAGCTAGGATTGGTGCTCGATTATATTTCTGATATTCTATCGGCAACAAACGTTTTATAATGTTGCGGTTTTTCTTTTATCCAGCCTAATACTGCCATTAAATCAAATGTTGATGTCATGGTTGACATCCAAAGCTTCTTTGATTACGTGTTGACTCTAATCTTGGTAGTGATATAGTTTTGTTTAGTGGCGCAACACTTGTTTGTAAATTTGTTTAAAGTGTATCACTTCATCCTACTCCGGGTGTCCATACACTTTGAGGCAAGATTTTTATCTGGGCAACGACTGGTGCTAACAGCCCAATAGGTCAAAAATTTCGATGATTTTGATAAAATTGTCCGTTTGGATATTGAAGTTTTTTTTTAGGTTCTGACAGAGTAACTTGTATATCATTGAATTTTACAGTGTGAAGTCCTGATTTCTTCCGATTGTCTGAAAGGCTTTCTAGTATTGCTTTGTTGTTGCTTTTTAATTGACTGAGGTTGGTACCTCCTCCAGAAAGAACCCCTAGTAGTTTTTCTCGTGCAATTAACGCTGTTGTTAATGTGTTGGACCCAAAACATTAACAGTTTGAACATTCTTGGAAGCTATTGGATATTTCGAAGCATCATTTTATTTTAGGATATCTTTTAGCGGTGGGCCTATACATCATATTATTAAATGATACTCCTGTTGTTGCTGTCAATGATGACGTAAATAGTAAACAGGACAAGCATCTATAATATCAAGTTATCTTGTATTTCTGCTATATGGTTGCGATTTGGATGTATTCTTACATGTCTTCCTCGTCTTTTCCAAATCTATTTTTCATCTGGAATAATCTAGCTGCTGCTTTATGTTTATAGACCAATATCCTTGCTGGGGAGCTTTTCATTGTTGAGTGGAATTCGAACCTCATATAACCTCCATTTATTAGTCTCTTATGAGTTTTTTTTGTAAGGATGCTTCGTTTTGGATGCAGTTCTTCTGATTCCCAATCAGATGAGGCTGCTTAGTCGTTTAATTGATACGTTGATATTTTAAGTGAAACGGCCAGATATTATCCATCCTATTTTTGATTTTTGAGCTATGTATTTATGATGTGTATATTATGTCAACACCTATTAAAAGCTCGATAGGCCCAGGAGCGCCAAAGGTGAGGTCAGCTAGCGTTATTTTGTATACTTCGCTTCCTAAACTTAAAATGTTTCTGTTTGGAAGCGGTTTCATGATGGCTCAGAATAGTTTATATTGTAAAAAGTGATGGAAATCTTAGGCCTATATCAACTATTATCTGTTTTTGTGATTTGCATTTTGTGGACGATATGCTCGAGACTTCCGCTAGAACCTTCATTTTAGGCGTGTCTAGTAGTTATGCTGCATTCTCCATGATAAATGTGGCCTGCGAGCCAGAATCTATGAGTGCTCGAAGGCCATATTTATCACTGAGGCCCAAAACCTGAGGTCAACTGTGATGCTTGCTATAAAAAATATTGGGAATCTAACTCTTAATGAGAGAAATCTGAACACAAGCATCTGCCTTGTGGCATTGTGGTTTACCAATAAATATAGTCGCAGAATTCACCCCAGGAATAGTGTAAAGTAACAATTTAGGAAGATGTGTAGTAATCTATACAATGTTGCCATACTCATTAAAATTATAGAAGGAATCAAGTTTGGAAGGAATGTGTTGATTAGAAAAACAGGAAGTAGTGAAAGGGAATACTTTATAATCAGTACTTTCTTCTGCTCCTGGTTTTATATATGTATGCTAATGTTTTGTTTTCTGTTGAGTGTGTTCCCTTGTTGATATTTTAAGCCTTCCATTTTCTCAAACAAATTTTCTCTCTTCAAAAGGATACAAATTGTGTTATTGCAAGGTTTGGTATGAATATTATGACTTTTCATGTTTACTGCATTAAACAAAAGTAAAGCGAACCATAACAAGGAACTATTATACTTGAGGACAATACTAACCTTAAACATATTTTGAAATTTCCAACAACAAAATTTTTTATAATAAATCCAGTTAGCACTGAAATTAGCAGACAAAATAGTTAGCCTGTCAAAAAAATCTCATAGATCTCATAGAGACCTCGTTATGCCATGCTGTATAAATTTTAGAGTTTTGTACGTGAAGTGTAATGTATATTCATTAGATTTTCTTACAATGGCGTATTTTGTCAGTTTAACGGTTATTTCATTTGATTTTCGTGTTAAATATTTTTTTAAATTAGTAATTTATATACATTTTAGAATTTTGTGTGTATATTGTCTGGCATTAAGCATTATGAGTTTTTGGTGTTTAGGGACGTTAGCATGATTCAAAATGGATCTGCGGTAAATGTACAACAGGAATTAAATGTAGAATAGAAACTGCGACACCTTTTACACTTCTATGGACATATGGACCTAATGATTCTCCTCACGTCTATACACTACACGATACAGTATGCTTAGGTGATCGAAAAAACATTGCTGGTAGTCTACCAAATTTAACTGTTGAAAACTAAACTGAACTTTATATGAAAACATGAAAAATGTACTAAAAATATCAATCAAAAGTTTACAATTCTGAAACAGTCCGGATTTCATTGCTTTTTTACTTTAAATACACATAATCCTATTTTATAAATTTGGCACACATATCTATAAATAAATATATACACATATATGAAGTACTTATACATATAGTAGCATAAAAAAAAGAAAATCGAAAATTATTTGCTAAGAGTCTCTCGCACAACAGAACGAGGAAAATCGAGATATATACATAATCAAATACAAAAGGGAAAAATTCAAAAAATTGTTGTTGTAAAATTTCAAATTATATACATTTGATTGGATGATTGAAAATTGGATAATTTTTCCACAAAAAAAAAGAAAAACTACAAAAACAACAACGTTGGCGTATATATATTGTATCCTATATATATACACACACACTCACAAAAAGGATATAAGAGGAATTCGTTCGATCGATGAGATTTCTAATTTTCCAACATTTTTCTCGTACCTAGTGATGAATTATTATTGTTGATTGTTGTTGTTGTTGTTGTTGTTTTTCCTATTGATGATTAAATTAGGAATATTTTGAATAAAATTCAAGAGAAATAAAATAATAATCCGCCATTTTATATATGTATATATACGTTTCATTATTTCTCCGTTAAGTGGAAAATTGAAAATGGAAAATTGGTTTTCAATTTATAATTTTTTTATTTTTTATTTTTTTTATTTCTATAATTAACAATTTAAATTAAAGTATTTTGATTTAATTGGGAAACGAACTTTGTGTAATGAAAAATGAGTATTGATTTGTCTGTGCGTAGGTATACAAGTATATAAATATAAAGGGTGCTAGTATATTATGTAAGATTGTGGAGCACGCTTTTGACTTATTTATATGATAAAATATGGTAACACTAATTCAATTATAAATCGATTTGCTGGTATGTACATATAAGTAGTTGGCAATAATCTATATACACAATACATATAATGCGATAAATAAACCGAACATGCTGTATGTGCGGTTTTTCCACAGTCTAAAATACTTTTTTTCTCATTTTCATCCTACGTACTAAACATTTATGTATATATATCTGATAAAAAATTTAAAAGGGTTAATCTATGTGTACGTTAATTTCAATAAGTTGAATATAAATACGAGGAGGTGAAAATGCAAGGTAATAAAGTTTATTATTGCCATAAACTCGTATCATGTATGTAAAATGAAAATTAGTTTCGCATTCCATCGACTTAGATACGATATATGTGAATTTTCATTTTAATTTATTGTTTTTTTATTACAACACGCATATGTGAAAGGGTTAAACATAAAACATATACATGTATAACATTAGACGCACCCCAACACTATTTAGGGAAAACTTGTTTTTTATATTTTGCGTAATTAAGTTGGTTTAGCTGCAAAAATTTGTGCTATATGAATGCAACATAACTTTTCGTATTACTTTTTATGTTTATGTAGTTTTGTAAATATGGCAACCTGTCGATGTGGACAGTTTTCATCTTAACTCTATAATTTAAATGATTCTCCGATACACAACATCGTTAATCTGCTTAATGATGTTGTAAATCATGGTAATGCTTTTCCAATGTTTTGTTGAAATTTTCCACCATTCCAACAGACTGCGTGGTCACATCAATAAGTTATTGTCGTTTTGATGTTTAGTACTTGATAACACTCCTGAAATACGAATAAATTGACTTTTTGTCATTCATTTTTTTAGCGGCACCTTAGGCTTTATTCTTAAATCTTTTCTGTCTATAGGAACTCCACAAGATGTAATCAAATGTTACAAAAAAATCAAATAAAATTGATTAAGACCTAACCTATATTAGTTCTTAATATTAATATATGCACTCAGTAATTTACTCTATAAATTAGGTAGCTAAATACAAATTAGGATCTTTTTTAAAGATTCGTTCCGACCACCACCGGTGCCTGTAGGTGCTTGGGTGTGTACCTCTGCTGTGTTGTATCTACTCGAAATTTGAGTTGTGGTAGATAGAGGGGGATCGGTCCATTTGTAATTTGGAGATGGTGTTGTTGGAATTGCTTTTGAGGGAGAGGGTTGGCTGTAGAGTTGGGGGATTGTTGTCAGAAGTGGGGTGTTGAGTATATCGGTGTGGTTTGATCGATTGGAGTTGGTTGCGGTTTCTGGTGTTGTTGGGTAAGGTCAGCGGCGGGACAGTGAGGGACTCGGGCTGGGATCTGGATAGTGTGTTGAAGATGGCTTGGAAGTGGCTTTTAGTAGAATGGATGTGGAGCCTAGTGAAGTGGGTGATGGTGATTTAAGATTATGTCGTGCGGTTGGCTTTTTTTATTTTTGGTTGTGGTCGTGTCTGTGAGTGTCGTTTCGGAATGAGGTGGGATTCTGGTCTTATACAGGATGTATTTTGGAGAGCATGGGTGCTACGCTGAAGTAGGGCTTTGGGATTCATCTTTTAGGAAATGGTGGATGATTTTAATGTGAGTCGTGGTGGTGGGTGAGGTGTGGTCGGCGTTGAGCAGTTCATGGCTACCTTTTGAGTTGACATTGACTACCTTGATTTGGTTTTTGTGTCATGCCCTTGATGATCGGAATCCCAGGAATTGTGAATTGGATCTGGTGGAGATGGTTTGTGGTAGTGAACTTGCTAGTTTTTCCAATTGCTGCATGTAGATTTTCAGGGGACACTTCCGAGTTGCTGTGGCCGTTTTTTTCACTGATTCTGTTTCGCTGTGGTGTGGGCCGACAGTCGCATATGTGTGGTTTGGTTTATTTGTAGGAGTGATAGAGTGAGGTTGGCCGGATAGTCTTCCCAGATCTTGTTGATGACTGTCAGTGTTTAAATACCGGCTTAATTGACAATTTTGGTCTGGTAGTGGTTGGTGTCGGTAGAGCTCGTGTACATTTTTATCTGCTGAAAATTACGGTTTACTTTCGAAAAGGGCGTTCTGGCGGCACCCCTGATGGTGCACGCTTCTGGCTTTTCCTATTGGAGTTGGTCCCAGGTTGGAATTTACTTTGGTTTGCTTGTGTTTTTACTCTGCCTTTTTTAAGTATTCTTAAATCTGTAATTTGGGTTTGTTGTGGAGTTCTTGGGAAGTTTGGTTTCTATCGGTGGTGAGTATGGGATGAATTGTGAATGTATGTTATACTATTGCTGATCATAGTACTCATAATGCTACTGTCATATTGTTTATTTATTTATAAATAAGTTTAGTATTAGATTGTTGTATTTCTATATTCAATATTTTTCTTCTATTCTTATATTTTTGTACTAATCCAATTTATTACAGCCTATGGCTTGCAGGAATTATATTATTATAATGATGTATAATGATGTTACAATATTAAAAATAATTAATTTATAATTTCAGATAAAAATTAATTTAATTTATTACAACCTAGAGTAATTAGTACATTAATAGATTTGATTTTCAGGAAACCATTGCAGATTACAGATGAATGGCGGCATACTGGAGTTGCTGATAAGAGATGGCAGAATGCAGAGCAGTACAACACAAATGTGATTGTCTTACACAACAGTAGTTTGAATATTGGATACCGGGAAATCTGACCAATTAAGTCATAACTAACATACTTTTCCTTTTCCTAACCCAAAAAAATTTACTAACTATTGGCAGCCAAGGTGTCTGTAACCGGGTCGACCTCAATAATTTAACTAGTATCCTTCCATATCCTTCCAAGTATATGTAAAAACGGGTGTACTGTGGGCCCGGCGCTTTCCGGGATATCCTGCTTAATGCTTGGCAGTACATTTAAAATCAATCAATCGATTAGAACACAAGCGGATACCTATAATTGGATACCATATGTCCAAGTAGTTTGAATGTTTTCCTATTAACCAGTTCATTTTGACACATCTTAACTTGATTTGTTGACGTTCAATTTTGATATGGTTTTAATTTCACAGGTGAACAGGTTATAGTTTGCGGAGTGTGAATTTAATGTTACGTTCGTTGGCCCTTATTCTTCATTTAGCTAGCCATTTTTGTATTTCAGCTAAGTATTGCTGCAGATTTCTTAAAGCTATCGTAATGATATATATGAACTTGCTCCACGGTTATTCTTCTCCTAATACAAATTGATGATCCGGAATGATTCTTTCTTCATGAATTGCTTTGATTTAGCTTCAAGAGTCAACTGATTGGACGGTATGAGTTTTAGAATCATTATGATTTGAAAAATTTTCTAGGTTTCAGGAAAGTAGCCCGTTTTTATTATATATCATGGAAAATGTAAGTTATTACTTTTCCGCTGATTAAATCATACCCTGCGGCTCTTTTTGGCCCTATGTTTTTCTGGATTATTTTTTGTAGTTGGCGCCACTTGTATTAATTGGCTGAATTTCCGCATCATCAAATAACATTTAGGGCCTTCAGATTTGCTTGTTGGGTGTAAATATTTTACTAAGATGTTGACCAAATATGTTTGCTTTATCTGCATCACTTTGACCAGTTTCCGTCAAGGTGTCGAATCGGCGGACATGATAATATAGGTTGGTGTAGGTCTCATAATTTTTAGTGTGATTTTCCCCACAATTACTGCATTTTCAAGCCTCTGGTTTGCTTTTATCTATAGCTCACATTTGATATTGTCGTGTGTAGTTTGCTACATATTACACAAACAGCCGGAAGTTTGCATTAATTTGGTGAATGTACATAGGAATATGTACATTCTACAGTTGGTTTATTGTAAAACAGAATTACGTATATGAAGTTCCTTCACTACGACTTTTTGATAAAACAGAGACCTTCTATTATAGATCGCGTGTTTGCTTTTAGTTTTTATTACTTCAGGTTCTAGCTCAACTTTTAACAGTGAGTTTTCTATAGCGGTTCATAATGTTAATTATATTTTTCAACTTGATGTTCCACTTGTCAGCTCTTCGCTGATTTCTTCAGGTTGTATACGGTGGATTCGATCCCTTTTTTCAGGACATTAAAGATAACTTTAGCGCTCTTCAAACAATATGTTCAAAAAATTTTATTATAGTTTTCTAATGCAGCTACAATTTTTTTGTTTTCGTCGAAAATTTTTGGTTATTTTAAAATCTAATTTGTATTAATTTTAAAGTTTTATGTCAAATAAAGTGCATATAAATTAGATTTTCATGCGATTATAAGACTATTTGTTATAAAACGGTTAATTCAATTGATCTGTAGTGTTTAATCAATTATTTTAAAATCTTATTTATATTATAGTTTGTATAATTTGTATAATTTTATAATTTTAATTATGTAACAAATTAATTAATTATAAATTTCAGGCAAAAATTAATCCAATTTATAACATCCTACGGCTTTGAGAAATGAGCCCATTAATAGATTTTTTTTCCAGAAAAACATTGTATATAGTGCCAATTAAGGTTCGGTTGAGTTTTTGTTCCATGACGATCTAATGCCTTTCCCCATTCCCCATCCATGTTTCTCCCAGTGCTAATCCTACACGGCCAGCTTATCTTCATTCATTCGCGCAATATCTTGCAGTTTTTTTATTTAATTAAGTCTGTGGTGGTGCTGGCGGTCAATATTTCATTCGTGGTTTTTCTTTATAGTTATTCTAAAATTAAGGTTTACTATTTTGGTCACTTATTTTACACTATTTTAGTTATTTTACATTTAAAATTTTGACGCCATTTTCGTTGCTGCTTTTTTCTTATTATTTAGGTGTATGTAGGTACCTCTTATACACATAAGATGTTTCGTACTTTACCACAAGCTCCTTAGACTTCTTTATAGTACATTGCTTGAACTACCTAACCTTTAAAATGAGCTTCCAGTATTATTGTTGATAATTGATAGTTGTGAAATGACTGGTCGTGTTGTTGAGGTCTTTGTGCGCCAATGGTATAATCAGGATAAGTTGTTTCTAATTCGCTATCATAAGTCGTTATTAATTCACAAATTGGTCACACTTTTATGTTAGGAACAGTAACTGAAAGCCACACTTAAATTACTATTAATTTTTAGATCAAATAGTTAAAAGGTACACATTTAAATTATTTGCTGCACTGAGAATATCAAGTTTACAACTTACTTTCGTTTTCTCTTAAAAACTTGCTGTGGATATATCACATCCTCGATTTTAATAAATTTGACAGCTTAATAAATTTGAAAATGATGCTAAATAGAAGATTTTTTATTTATCCGCGCCATAAAAGTGCATCAAAATACTATTTAACAAACTGCCTTTCAACCTTCATATTCAGTATTTGCAGAGCACTCTCCGATGTTATGTGTCAGTTTCATTTCAAGCTAGCAAATAAATATTCTGATGCTGTGTGCCTTAATCGACTAAAGTAACTAAACTAAATTAAAACAAGTTGGTTCATGCTATTTCTAGATAGATGGAACTACACAAAAGTAGACAAAATTCGCTAACTGTGCCTCAACTGGAAACTAAACTAAACCAAAAAGTACTATGGTTTATTTATAGGTTAAAATTATTATAGTTATTTTATAGTTTTTGTGACAAGTCACCTAAAAAGTACGTTGGAAATTTACTTTGCAGCTACCACCTATGAGGCAATAGCGGAAGCTTGAACAATTTTAAAAGTTTAGTTTGAAATGTCAATTAAAGCACAAAGCATGAAAATGTTTTTCCACTTTCACTAGGGCTATCAAATATTTTCTTTGCCTATATCTCTCAATGCCAGAATCGACTATAAAATATTACCGAAAGCTAAATCAAGTGATGAGAAACTCCTTTACTACTCTTTTCTGCAGCTTAGACCCCTGTACTCAGTTTTCTATTAAAAAACTATAAATGGCCAGCAAAATCATTGAGGCTGATTTCTATTTCTGTGGCTTGAGATGTGTTCCAATTCAGGATTTTATAGATGATACATATATTGTTTATATGCATAAAATTCTATATACCAAAAATTAAATTTGATAGAACCTCCGCATTTTGTTTAGGAACTGAAATCTCATTTTGACCAACCACAATTCACACCTCAGCTTTTCTCTCCATTACGTCTTTGTAGCTAAAGAAACACCTGGTTAAATCGCTGTAGTTTGCATTGCTCTGATTTCTTTTTCACTGAACGGACTGTTACCAATGTCAGATATGGAAAATGGTTTTCCATTTACTACACATTCTTTATCCTTATTCTAACCAGCTCAGTCATCCAACATTAATCTAATGGTATTAATATTTTAAAGTTCCGCATATTGAATAGGCGCTGATTGCGCAAAGCCAATTCGCTAATAAGTAGTTGCTTTTTGCTGAATCACGTACTATTTTTAAATTTTCTTTTGTTTTTCTCGGTCTACAAGGTAGGGAGAGCAGAAGGCGGTTGAAAGTTCAGAGTTGCTAAAAACTGATATTCAATTTTCACCGCTTAGATGTACCGCTTAAATGTACCGCTTACCTTACCGATTTTCCTGAAATTTGCTGAACACGTGCTTTATGTCAATATTTATTAGCAATTAGGAACAACATTTGGCAAATTATTTGAGGGTTTTTTAAGGCTGTTGACGGATAGATTTGGAAGTATAGTTTTGAAATATTAAAACGCATCATCTTTTGAGGTTATTCGTGAATAAATCCAATTAACGGTAGTTTTATATGACGTTAAGTGCTGCTCAGACACGTTTTGCATTATCAATCGAAGCAAGTGATAATCAGCCAAGGCAATTTTTGATGAATAAGGCGGGTTGGGTAAAATTCCTTAATTTGAGTGTTTCAAAGTATGTTTTGCTGGAGCCGTAAAATAGCCCCAGTAATGGTTTCGTTCTGGTTGAGCAACCCATAATACACGACATCAAGGTGGTCCCAATGATTTCTGCTTCCTTGACGTTTCGTACTGGATCCATTTTACATCACTGCAGTGACTATACCATGTACAAAAACCCTTTCATTTTTTCCTGCGAAACAGCATTTTGTATAAATGATAAAAATCGGCGTTTAATGTTTCTATAGGCTTCAATTCATAGGAAACCCAATTTTCTTGCTTTGGAATGATTCCCAATAATTTCCAATGATTTTCAACAGTGTAAAAATGCTTGTTGAATTACTCTTAATGTTAAAGTGTTAATGTTAGTGCAAGTTTTTCTTGCATTTGGCACGAATTTAATAACGCTTTCAATTCCACATCTTCCTACACTTAGGGCTATTCATACTCTCGGCTACTACTCTCAATCAAGGCAGGATCACTACATGCTTCTAATAACAATCAATGCGCCTCAGCAGCAAATGTCTTCAAATTAAAGAAGTAAATCAAAAGTTCTCGCAAATAAAGAATATCCAGTTCAAAACTCGACATTTGCACAAGTAAAAATTATGTGAAGCTGATATAAAACCATAACTAAATAGTGGCACCATCTTTTGACGAATGGCAGAGACATATTTGTAAACGAATATAGGAATTTGTATTTATAGGAATACAACGATCTTGCCACAACTAAATTATGATAAATTATAGGTTTTTAACCGTTTGAATAAAACAGCTTTTACTGTTATCTTCGAATACGATCTCTGATATCATATTATGATTTCTAATTCAGTGGCACGAACATTTTCTTGGATACGTTAATCCACAGTCTTCCGTTATCCAATTTAGAAATTTGGTCTCGACATAAAGTATTTCATCTTACTATTTATTTTGTTTGCCAAGGAGATCTAACCTTATATTGTCTGTTTGTACATCAAGGTATCTTACAGCTTTTGGTAAGGTTTTGTTTTCTGAATTCGAACAAACGAATAAAAAGTCGATTACCAACCGAAAAAACAATATTTGGTTGCGTTCAGTATTTAACATTTGTTTCACCAAACTATAGATGGCGTGTACTTCAAGTGTTTGATATATACGAAAGTAATTTTAATAAACTTTATGGCATTTACCAAGAACTTAAAATACTTATACACGATCCAAAAATCTCCACATCCAAATTATGCCACCCCATTATTAAATTTATTTGGTTTTTTTTTTAAATAATGAAAATTCACTTAAACCGAAAGAATTGGTTTATGAATAAACATGAGTTGAAATGCCTTAAAGGAGTTTTCCAGAGCACACAATAATAACGAAATGACCCAATCAAATTATAGTACACAAAAAAAATATATAAAATAAAAATTCCCTTTTGTAACATTTTACTGTATAAGGATTTCATTTCCTTTTTGAATATATTTTTTATATTCAACCTGCTGGTCACCCACCGACGACATCCTTCTACCAAACAGTAACCAGCAAAAATTTAAATCTTGCAAAACTATATACTATACTATATATATAAAATAAAGGATTTGTGTACTACTTACGTATATATACATAGTGTTAGTATAGTAATAAAGAGAGAAAAAACCGGCAACAGCATAAAAAAATATATCCTTTTTCCTATATATATATGTATGTGTGTGTGTGTGTTTATGAAAATATTTTAACAAGAACATTAAGAAGGAAAATTCTTTAATTTTATTTTTTACAGTTTTTAGCAAACAAGAAAAGCCATTTATTTAATTTTAGATTTACAACAACTCATCGAAATAAGAGACGGAGAGAGCGAGAGAAAAAATTGAAATCCGCATATAAAAAATAATAAAGTCCTTTCTCGTTTCCTCATATATTCAAGCTTGAATCGACTCTACAACATTTTTATTTTATTTTTTTTAATTGTATTGTGAACAATTTTTGTGAACAACAAAAGAAAATTTAAAAAAAGAAAATCCAATTTTCCTTGTAAAAATCCTTAATTGGATTCTCAATTTTCTTATTTTTTCCCGTCTTTATAAAAAATAAAAAATAAAATTCTCGTCTTCTGCAACAAGGAACAAGAATGATGATGATGATGAAAATTAAAATTATTATATTTTGGTGACCAGGATTTGTTAAATTAGAATGGCTGGATGAATTTGAGAGGGAACGGGAATGCGGTATACCATTTCGATATACTAGAATAAATCTCACATATATAACATTTTAAATAAATAAACATTTAGCGTATTCAATGCACAACGATAATAAAATTGTTGTGATGTCTAAAATATTTATCAGCTACGTGCCGATACGATATGAACTGTATCTAAAATCTTGACAGTCAAGGCACATCCAATTTTAATATCCATATGATTATTCTATTACCAGATAGTTTTTTTTTTATTTTTAGTTTTTTGTTTAGTTTCGATTTCTTATATTACGATTGGGACTACACCACATCGTATCTATATATATACATATACATATATAAAGTGAGGTTATGTTTTTGAATATTTAATGATATAACTTGATTGTTTTGTGTATATTTCTATTATTATATTGTTATTTGGTTGGATGGTTGGCTGGTTTATCCTCTTCCACACCGCACACACATGTATATTCCCAATAGAAATCATACATTTAAATATAAACTTAAAAAGTTTAACATAACCTAACAAAAATAAAATGGTAGATAATTGAATTGAAATTTTCAACGACGCACATAATCGTATACGTATGTATACACACACTAATGGAAATGATTCAATTTTTTTTTTTAAATTTGGTTGAATTAAAAGTTATAGCGGAATCAGTATTCGAGCCTTTAGAAAATTTTTCATCCGATTTAAGATGCGAGTGAGAGCGGGTATGGAGTGTATATAAACCAACAAAAAAAATCGACGTTTTTTTTTTGTTCGTATACGAGGATGAAAAGAGGATTATATATAATTTCAAATTGGCAATTTAATATGGAAGTGAAATGTAGTCGGAGGATGTATAAATATTTCTTTTTTTTATATTTATTATCATCATTTCCATCATGATGATGAGCGGAAAAACAAAATGAGTAAAAAAAAAAAACGCAGAAAATGAAATAGACGTATATCCTAACGTCTGAGTTTCTGTATATATGGCTGAGTTTAGTGTTTGTGTGTATATTGTAAATAGAAAATTTTAATGAGAAAATTGGCATAATTTTACTTTTCTATAGTATATACATATATATGCATATGAAAATATGGATTTTCCGGTAATAAACTATGTATTGGAAATGTAAGCGCACAATATTGATCTAATCGATCCTTGTCTAATTTATTTTCATATTTTGAGCACAGGAATCATTTCGTACATTCACTGTTATAAATATATTACACTTGGACAAATCGAAATGATTTTGTACGATAAATCATCCACCTTGTTGTTCTTTTATAATCCAATCAATGAGCTCTCTCCTATGTGTGATCAGCAAACATGAGATCTTAAACCAATTGATTTTGTAAATATGAAAAGGCAAATTTTTAGAGCCTTTGCAAAGCTTCAATTCTTCGCCACGGTGCCAAATTAATGTTTTTGGAGTTTCTGCATACTCTCGTCAGTTGCATCCGCGGATCGTCGATTTTAAAACAGTTTCTTTGACACTTTCAGCTTTTTGGCAAACTTATTTTCCGCAGATACGATTATCAAATAACAAATGTATAATATTCATAAAACTTTTAAAGGTGAAAGGCAATTAATTAATTTTTGAGGTTAGAATTTCGAAAAACTCATATTTACTGTAACTTTCAGCGCATCAATAAACAACGCTATGGTTTCCGTTATTTTTCCTGTTTATCTAAGGCCAATAAATAAAATAAAATTTTAAAATCGTCATAGAATGCTGGGCACTAATTTTCTGTTCAGTTTAATATTTCAGAATCAAAATTGTTAGGACTCCATTATATTTGAAGTTTAAAAAAATTTAACGTCGTCCTGCCAAAGGGAAGCATGGACATTTGAATTTGCAGCCGAAAAATTTAAGTTTGAGATTGATGGACCTTGATCTTAATTCTTGATAGAGTTAAACTTAAAGCCAATAACTTAGGGCTATTTCGAAGTTTAAAATCTTTAAAAAGTATCGATCACATAATATAAGAATCGGTGTAAGTTCTAACCTAGAAAATTTCGGTTTGTTTCTTAATATTATAAATTTAAACTATATATATATAGATTCAGAAGAGTCCAAAGAAAAATCTTTAACATAATCCATAAAAATTAGCGACATAACCTAAAGTTTGCTTAACGTTTTATTATAGTATTTTAAGGTTAGATTGTTGAAACAAAATTAAATTTGGTTGCATGATTCTGTAACTCTATAAATTGCGTCAACTGAAGAAATATCCAATTAAGGACTACTACCTTAAATGACTTAAGGATTATAGAATATCTATAATTATTAGATAATTATAGAGCTAATCAAGATAAGCCTACAAAGATAAGCCTACTTCCAGGTGAGGATAACCAAAATAGCAGACAAGAGGAGAAGACCGAAAGTTTGTAGGTGAAAGGTCGCACTTCGAGGATACTATATCTTTAAATATTAGAAAGGTGCTCCTATATAACTATTCCAATATCTAAGAAAGATGCATATTAAAGGAGTAGTGACAACTCTCTTCCGAAGTCACCCAGACAGAGCCGAATTTCTCTTTAAGCAACATAAACAGGTTTAAATCTTCAATCAAGAAGAACTACGGAGAGCTTTCCAGTCACTGAAAAAACAGGAAGCTCATGGTCTACATGGCTAAAAGTGGTATATCAACATAAATCTGATACTGCTGTGAATGTTTTGATTGTCTGCAAGAGGGTGTGTTGAAATATAAAGCGAGGCGGGTATTTATCAGTCTACCAAATGTCGACCCCGAATTCTCTTCATCATATCAGCTTCTGTGCTCATGCTTGATGCAAGGTACTGGAAAAACTCATAAGAGCTGGACTGGTATAGAGTTTCAACCTGCTGATATAATCTCTGAGACAAGCAGTACGGCTTCAGAGCAGGAAAGCCAAAAGCCGAAATTAACAATCACTCACGACGTGTGGTTCTTTTTTAAATGCTAGAAGTTAAAAATGCGTTTATTTCAGCAAGGTGGTACAATATGCTGGAAACGCTAGAACGCAGAGTTTGCACCATGAGACTATGATTCCACCAGAGTTTTACCGATTATTATTACACCTTCTGACGAAAGAGTGCAAAATTATAGTTGTATACAAAATGTTGGAAGATAAGCAGAAACACTGAATGGCTGAAAAGATGCAGCACCATTTGAAGCTGATAGGTATCCTGGAAGCGTAAAATATAAGGTAGATGGTAAGCGAAACCCATGGATTCAGACGGGCATAGATAGTTCGGTGACTACATAACATGTCAGTTCAAGCGGCTACGATTATTTCGGACAATACCTGTACAAGACGGGAAAGTTTTATCACAAAGTTTCCCACAAAAAGCACAATTTATTTGCGTGTTACAAGGTTGAACTCCCTTATGTAACAGAAGATAGAAAAGGAGGTTAAAGACCTTTATGGGAAAGTAAAATACGTGGAAGGAATAATCCTCATAAAGGTTTACCTAGAAAGGACCGATTAAAGAAGTTGTATAGTCTGGGATAAAGCATCAAAGAATTTAGTTCCAAGAAATGTGACAAAAAATTACAGACTAGGTCAGTTTTCAGTCTCCATAAAAGGTCCAAGTGGATGGCATGCCTATAGCAACCTACGACCTTGCACCGTTAGATTCAATGAAGGTTGAACGGCTTCCATTTACAAAATGCGGAGATACATATTTGACCTGCACAATGTCTAGCCCACTTAAGTTTTAGCCTTGTTATACTCACAGACTTCAGGTCTTTAGTGGTACGATCTATATTTTGATTTTGATGACACGCAGAGAAACTATAAGTAACCATCTCTTGGTAGTTTAAGTTATTGATGTTTAGCAAACAAAACACCCAGCAATATGCAAGTTGACATTACTTTACCAATCTTAAATAGGACGATTTTTTTCTAACTGAATTAAAAAAAATTACTGTTAAAATGATGAATTTCGGGCTCGTCTGTTAATTGTTTGATGAGTAGTGCGTGTAACGGAGAAATCACCAACATCTTCTTCTTGCATTTCTCTTTTCCAAGATTTCAAAAATTACAGTCCCTAAGAAACGCTTATATATCCTCCCTCTATCATGGGGTTCATTACTTCGGCCTGCGAGATGCAATAGACCGATCCGAACCCAATAAAAAGTCGGCTGGCCATAAAGAATCAAAGAAGCAAGTGCGCTTTCAATCATCCAGAGCAAAGTTCGTGATACAAAGTTGTTACGCAAAAGCTGAGGGCTCAGAAGCCAACAAACGTAATGGACTCTACAGCGACTGAATATATATAGTGAGAACTTTTTTCTTTTATAGCCATCCAGAATGGGCTGAATTTTTTTCGAGCAAGATAAAATAATTTTTAAATGTCCACTTAAGAAGAACTGGAGAGTTCTCAAGTCACTTTACAAAAAAGGAGGCTCCGGACCTATATGGAATATCTAGTGCTAAAGTCCGTTTACTGGATGCGATTATCGTGAAAGAAAGTTAGGCTGCTGTACTTACGGCAGTAAAATAAATTGGGTTCCAGAACTATTTTAATCTTACCGGCATGCTTGATGTAAGGTGCTGGCAATTCAACCTACTGGTAAACCCTTTTAGACAAGCGATATGGCTTTAGAGCAGGGTTAACTACAATAGACCTTATCTAAGAAGTGAAAGAAGTAGTCAGAATAGCCGAAGATCACAATCACTTTTCGCAATGTGTTGTCCTTTTTTTAACGCAACGGAAGTTAAAAATTCGTTTAATCCAGCAAGTAGTGCTCAAAACTGGAAAAGGCAGTTGTTGCGAGAGAAACTGCTAGACTGAAAGAAAAGCTCCACGCTAAACTGGCAGGTATCCTAAAAATGTGAAATCAAAGGATTGTCAAACTCATCGGACGGGTTAGCCCATATAGATGGAAAAAATGCACGTACAGTTAAGCTACTAATTAACTTAGTTCGTAGGCGACCACGGATATTTCCAACAATATCTTCCTCACGATCCCTCACGGTGTATGAAAACGGTATTTTCACCTGCCCTTTATCACAAAAGAAAATAAAGTTGTCACTATAATATAAGCCCAGCTTTCATGCTCAATTATTATAACTCTTTAAATTTCTAACAGATGTCACTAAGTCTGCTTTTGATTTTAAATTTTTTTACCACTCGGATTAAAATCGAAAAGACATTCCCTTTGACTTCGAACTTGCGACCAAAATACTATCAAATTCAATTTAGATAATTACAAAACTTATTGCATCATTAATTTTCAACGGACTTCGGATTTTTTTTTCGAACCTGAACCAAAACCAAATCTGTCAAGTCCGAAACTAAAAAAATTAAGATCATAAATCACTTAGTGTATGCGCCCCATTTAATTTATTTATCTATTTGCTTGATTTCTAATCAACTTTCGGTTAGTTTTTGTGTCCTCCTAGACCTATATACTATTTTGTCCCTTATTTTTATAGATGCGTATATATATATGTAGGTACCTTATTTATTTGTTATAGAATTAAATTTTAATTTAAGGCAAATAATTAAGGCAAGGACATTACTATTATTATACTATATAAATATATTGTTAAGGGGGGTGAGATTATCTTCTGGAATTTTTATTGTTTCTGTACAATAAATGACAAAACTATTTTTTTTTGTTTAAAAAGGGTATAACTACTACTTAGGGTTAATAACTATTAGACAATAAAAATGTACTATAGATCTATGTATATAACAACACATACACAACATCAAAAAAACTAATTAAATTTTTTTTATTTTTTTTATAAATATTTCAGGTGTCGGATCATTAGTCGACTCAAGTAAAGAATTCACAATAGACGGTGTAAACGGTTTTGGCAACAAAAAGAAAAAGAAGAAGCGTCGACATAGTCGAACAATATTCACCAGCTATCAATTAGATGAATTAGAAAAAGCATTCAAAGAGGCCCACTATCCTGATGTTTATGCTAGAGAAATGTTATCGTTAAAAACTGATTTGCCCGAAGATCGGATACAGGTATGTGCACATTATATATACACTAATATACAAACGTAACCTGATCCATTTTTTTGCCATTCTTAATTCAAATTAATTATTATTAAATTAAGTAAAAAAATTCTTTACAAAACACAAAACAAATGAATGAATTATATATGAAACACATTTTTACTTATATATATATATACATATAATAATGACATATCTGAACAATATGGCGGCGTCTTATTTTTTTTTTGACACATTCAAATTTAACTCAATTAAAATATCGAATTACCCGCACTTTACATTTTATTTTATCGTTGATGTCTCTTTTTAAATGAATTTTAAAGAAAGAATTTATATGTATACAAACAAAAGAAATCACCACAATGACAGCTAACTTCATCGCCTTAATTTATTTTTAATTATACGCGTATTTATGAATTATATATTGCGAATGCAAGATATATAAAAAAAGGAAGTATATTGGTCATTTTCGGCCATATTTGTCTATATATATATGCTATACACACATATATATAATTACATCGTCTCCATTTTATGTATGATTCTTTTGTTTTATTAGTGTGTAGCCGCGAAACGCGAATTTAATGTTGTTGGGTAGTAAAAACAAAAGATGTGAGATTGCAACCCCTTTTTTCGAGTGTTTTATTGTTAATCAACTTTATACTCTTGTGTTTTATTAGTTTCTGCGATTTTTTGTCGTCTATATAATGGGGGGCGAATTTTTTTTTTTTTGTTTTTTTCGCATGCGCATTTTCTTGACAACAAGTCGAGTAATTTTCCCAAAAATATTAGAAAACAATATGAAGACACAATTTTATGGTTATTACATTATGATCTCTTGTTTGTTGGTGCATTATAGCAGGTTGAGTATGAGTATAATATATTGGATGGATTATTTTGTAACCATGACAATTGTAATGGAAAATATGAAGTAATTTTCTAATTATAGGATTTAATGCG
Organism: Tipula confusa; assembly: GCA_963556175.1. Classification (NCBI taxonomy): domain Eukaryota; kingdom Metazoa; phylum Arthropoda; class Insecta; order Diptera; family Tipulidae; genus Tipula; species Tipula confusa. The sequence goes on from OY744476.1 coordinate 219,582,511, forward strand.
GTCGTGGAAAATGATGAGGAAATATAGTTTCCGATACTACCACAAATTGATTTGTATACATAGGTATATATATCTAGAGAGTTTTAGGATATATTTCTTCCTCATATAAATTATCGAATTTGTTGCACAATTTGTTGATATTGCTATTCTCTTATCCCTCTTAGAATTACCATTCAAAAATCATTATTGTTTGCATGTCACTACATTATAATTAACTTGACTTAATTTGTATAATATATAAATTTTAAGTTCTAAAATGTGGAAATTTTCATTTACTCAAATTTGTTATTTAGCTTCAATAAAAGACATATTGCTGTAGTGTTTAGCAATATGTGTATTAAATCATTTACTAAAACTAATTACTTTCTAACTATCATAAAACTAAACGCTTCTATACAATTTGGCGTAAGCTTTCTTAAAGCCGAATTCATACTTAAATTTCTTCGTTCGTTCGTTCATTCATTCAAACAATATTATCGACCAGTCTCATCGATCAACAATTACGTAGTTTATCGTCGCTATATAATTTCACGTAATTTTTAATCAATATGATTGGTTGAAAAAAAAATGTTTGAATGAATGAATGAAGGAGGAAATTTAAGTATGAATTCGGCTTAAGTTTTTGGTCAATCGAATTTGATTAAATGCGCTTAAAACTTAAATGTCAAACTGAAAATTAAAGTTGTTCTAAAATGTGGCTTTAGAAGTTTATATTATTCAAAATTAAACGAATTAAAACAAAACGATTTAATGAAATATTTCTGTACTAAAACCAGGCTTAGCAAACACTTTCGATCAAGTTGAGTTTTTAAACTGCTTTAAATTTAATTATTTTAGTGATTTTAGTGATTTCAACTAAATTTTTTATCTGCACTTTACACTTGTTCTAAAATGAGGCTTAGCAATTTGATTGTTTGCCACTTCTTAAAGAGTATTAAAAGTATTAAAATTGAGACTAAAATACTAGGTTCATCATAAAACTAAACAATATCTTTTCTCAGTGACTTTTCTTCGTTTACAGGGTAACTGTAAAGCAATTAGATTTGATTAAATACACTTACAACTAAACTTTAAGCTTGTTGGAAAATATAGTTTAATATTAGTTTTTATTCAAAATATAATAATTGGGTTTGAATAGTTTGTATTAAAATGCCACCATAATATAAAACCGCATTGTACTTAAATGAAGCTTATTGTTTATGTCATAATGATCAGATCCAAAATCAATAGGATCAAAAATACGAAATTAGTAATAGTTTAGTTCAGAAGCTTGAATTTAAAAATTTAATATTTTACAGATTTGATTTTTCTTCCATCTTCCGTATTTAGTAAAAACTCTAGTTTTTAGAACTAACACTATGACTAATTATTAATATTGAAAAGTTAAAATAAACTTATGGAAATATGAAATAACGTAAATACCACTTAAACGATAATGACCAATGAAATGTTAATTTTTATATGCTGAGTACTAAACCCAAGCTTGAATTGTTTCTAATCAAAGGTTGCTCAAATTTTTATATAAATGTATTATGGTTTAAATTGTGGTAATCTGTACGAATGATCTGTAGAAATGAAGCATTCAAATAAAAGAAACTCTTAAGTGCAAAAGGGTCTAAAACTTTGTTTAAATGGTTTTAGCACTAAATATATATGAAGTAATCTAACCTGATCCAAATGAAATTTTCAACAACTTAGCATCGTTTCAAAAGTGAACTAAAAACTGCTATTTATAAAATATAATTTTTAAATGTTTAAGTACTAAACTTAAGCTTAATTGGGATTTACCTGTCTGGTTAAACTAAATTGTACAAAAACAACCTGGGTTTTTCATGAGTATTTATGATTTAAAATCAGATAGCACAAACTGTAACTTAAGCTAGACCTAACTTTTCTAAATGTAAAATAAAGTTGGAAATAAAACCAAACCAATATTTAGTTTTTTGAAGTAAGACTTAGTATTTAGGACTGAACCCAAGAAATTAATTTAACTGTCTGTTTAAACAAGTTGTATGTAGAACTAAAGTTTAGTACTTGTTAAGCATAACCCAAAAAGATTATTATTTTTATAGTTTGTAAAAATTCAACTGAACGAATATTAAAAAATTATTTTAATTTTTAAATATATAAAAATTAGTACTAAACGTTTGTGAATTTTTTAGTACCATTAATATGTAACTCAAACTTATGAATATAATATTTATTTTAAAAGAGTACGCCAGTATAATATGGTTGGAGTTTTGCTTTGTGCAGATGAATAATAAAATAAATCTGTAGAGCAGGTCCTCAATATGGCAGGGAATAGCGTAAAGTAGAACTTATAAAATAAAGCTTTAGTGGAATTCTAAACAAACAACTTAATTAACTTACTAAATAATTAATTCGAGAAATTTTCCGAATTGGACTTTAAACTAGTTCTAAACTAATAACTTTGATATTTTTATTTATTCAGTACTAAAACTAGGCTTATTGTAAATTAAATGTTCAAACGAAAGAAACGCAGTCATTTTAAAATTACAATTTAATACACCACTTTAAACAAAACCGACTAATGTTTAAAGATTGAAAATAAATACAATATCTTTTAAGCTGAGTACTAAACATAAGGTTTAACAGTTATAAATAAACAAGGTTTATTTCAGGTTTTAAAATGTAATAATAATTTTTAGGGTAGAATAATAAGCATGGTTTTTTTTGTTTCGATTTAATTTAAAATTCATTTTTAGTACTAAAACTAAACAAAGATATATAACCGGATAAATACTTAACTTTTAACTGGACTTTTGTCCGTTCTAAATTTAGTACTAAAATCGGATTTAGGGTGTGAATTATGAGTATTTTTTTTTAAATTTAATGTTTTAGTCTGCATTAACTATTGTGTTTTTTGTACTAAAACTCATTTTCCTTTAAAACATTTATTAATGAGTACGTCCAGACACACGATATACACTATAATACCAGTATATATATATATATACATATAGAATCTATACACGATACACACAAGGATAAAAAAAACTACTTAGAGAAAATTTTCAATTTTCTTGATTGAAAAATATAAAAAAAAAGAAAATGTGGAAGAAAAAAGAAAATTTATTAAATTAAATTAATTTTTTGTTTTTATGGGTGGAGACTCTAACATCTTAAAGTCAATTTGTTATCCACTTGCTACTCGTACTCTTCAACTTTCAAAAAGTGTTGGTGAACGCAAAGTGAAAGCGCAAGCACAAATAAAACAAAAAAATGGAAAAAAGCTTTATTGTTTTATTTTAATTCTTTCAATTTTCATAATTAAATAATTTTTAGATAAAAAAAAATGTTAGGGAAAAGCAAAATGGAAAATAACTTAATTTTATTATTTAATTGAAAAATAAATGTTTTTCGTCATGTGCACGTTGTATATACATGTGTACATAGATACGTTTTAAGGTGAAAGCGATGAGGTGCTATTATAAGTTGGGGGTGTGGCAGATTGATAATTATGTCATTATGACTCTATATGACAATCCAATTACTTAACAATGAAGAAGGAAAAAATTTTCTTTCTTAAGACATGACGTAGAAAATTATATGACAGTTACATTGAGTTGACTGTATTATATATATATAGATGATAGTGAGGAGACAATGTATATTCATTGGTACGTGAATGATTTTATTATATTATCGGTTGGTTGATATAGGGTGATAAACTTTATCAGTTAGTTAATATAGGGTCGAATATTTTACCAACATTTATCGGAAAATTAGTGTTAATGTACTTAAGTACTGGTAAACTTTTGATTGTTTATCTCGTTTTCAGTTGGTTCTTTATATCTAGTACCATAGAAAAAAGGACTCAATCTCTTTGCTGTAATAAGCCTCCGGATTATTCCTTGATTGAAATTCAACTTGAAAAATGTGCTAAAGCAGCAGTTAACCTCTAATGAAGCCAGCGACCACAAACTAAGTCCGTATCGTGACTTTCTGTTACTCGTGGTAATGCTGGTTATCTGTGCTAATTAACAATTAGTATAACAATTTTGTGTATAAGAATAAAGTTCTTTCACCCGACGATCACTCGTGGTCAGTGGAATCAAGGTATTGCAATGTTTGAGGGCAACACAGACGAATAGTGCTGTGCCATGGCGATCGAAGCAATCTTTCGATCAAACATTCTGACGCCGTTACAGTGGGATTCTAACACTGGCAATGGAACATGATCGAGTCAGAGACAAGAATATGAGATTCTAGCGCGCCTATTATCTTTTCTAAGCACTCTCAATGTACGAGTATATCCTTGTATTAACATCAGCGTCTGCGACAAGAAGATCCAGCGTTACAACGAGATGGTAAAAGGCTCAATGGTCTTCACTGCGTAGACTTTATTCGCGGCAATTTGATCGCCGACGCGGACATGCCAACATACTAAAACCGTGGAAACATATACAACAACCGGAACTCGTTGAGGAATATACATCTGCGGTCGTGAAAACTTCATGATTTGAGTCAACGCCATGGTGTTGCTAAAATCGAGCGATTCGATTCGAAAGTTGGTCGATCATTGGTTGTGCAACAAATTACCAAATCAAGGCTCACAAGACTTTGATTTATCGGAAAAATTCGCAAAATCGACCGAGTCATGACTTGTAAGCTGTCCGACGATCCGGAATTTCAATTTTTGACGCAATATGTTCTATAAAATCATGACACCACCTCAGCGAGTCAAAAGAACGGATCCAAAGACGCCAAAATTACAGACGAGTTAATAAAAAATGGGATCAAACGTGTATTTTGAAACGCTGGACATTTAACTGTGCGGTAATAACGAGCCAATTGCAATATACTTTGCCAAGTACAGTTGAAAAAATGATCTGAGAGATTTCTTCCAGTTTGTGAGACGCCATTTGAAAGATTCGACACAAGGTTATCAACACCTAAGCAAAGCTTTTAAAGAGCTGCTTGCTATAGTTATAAGTTTTTACTTGCGACTGCAATTATCGACTCTGCTATCTTCTACTGAAGCAATATTTTCATCGATGAAGGCACATTAATACTTTAAGCGTGGACCGCACTTTGTGGATTACGTCACAGACGATTTTTTTCAGCAGGAACACCACTGAACGCTTTATGCAGCATCATTTTGATTCGCATCTGGCGTATAACTTTTAACAACTGTCGCTGATGGAGTTTGCTATTTTGTTTAAACCTCTTCACACCAAAATTGTGATTATTGACTAATGCAAAGGTGGCCTTTGGACCTAACATATTTTAAATATTCGTCTACTGCGTAAGAGGGCACAAAATGGAAAGTTAAAAGTTACCCTGCTATTGTTCGAGTGTCATTCTTCAGAGTAGCTGACCACCTCGAGAACTACTTTTACAGCATTCTTGCTGAATATTTAAAGTTCTGCGAAAATCGACTTAAGAGCATATTTGGCGCTGTACAATAACAAAAAATTGATGGTAGTTGTTGCGCTTATCGGTGTCGCAGCTAAACTAATTTCTGGCCTCATGATAGAAACAACTGAGATTGCAAAATTTCACTAAAGCTTACTTGAAATAGTTGCGACTGCTTTGGCAGAACACTAAAGGCCTCTTGAATGGCGCAAATTGTGAGATTATCAAAATTATTTGCCCATTTTTTGTCGAGCCCGATTGTATGCTGAACATTTGCCAAATGTCAAGATATCTTTTCCTGAGATCGGCGAAAAAATCAGCAAGCATTAGACAATTATTTTTGCTGCATGCTACCACTAACCCTTTGTTGAGAAAATTACGCACTATAGGGTTAAGCCAACAACTGCCTAGTTCATCTCTCTAAACTGGTCAAGTTTAGTAATTTGCTATTAAAATCTGAATGACCCTGTAAAAGTCTGCTTTACTATTAATAACCATCAAACGAAATACAAGTTAATAGTGACCTAGAAGTATTTAAACCTTTAAGTGTTCTCATGACAAACCTATAGTACCGGCAGTTATACTATAATAAAGATAAAACCTACCAATACTTACTCACAATTGGAGTAGATTTGGAGTCATCAACATTTGGCTGAATGCCTGGCAATAATTTCTGGTTATTATAATTATAAATATCAACATTTCATAAAAAGCGCCACCTCAGATTTTATGAGAGAAGCTTATTTTAATTTTGCTTTGGGAAAAACAGAATTAACTTAAGCTTAGTAACTTAAGCTTAGTATAAAATAGAAATGAAGTCAAAATTGCCAAATTATTTTCCCGTGAATTTCATTGAGGTGTTGAGCGTTTTCTATGATCTATAAATACCTGATCACTGATCAAAAAGGTAAGCAATACCTTTCAAATCATCTATTGGGCTCAAAATGATACTGAGCAAATAACTGTAGCAAAAAACAACAAATTAGATCAAAATTCTAACAATATATAATATTGTACCTCTTAACATTACCAAATCTCTAAAAACACCAAAAAAGGATAATTACCAACAAAAACGGAACAATATCATTCTTTGTTTTTTATTTCTAATTGTAATTTTAATATTTGTCTTTTTATTTATAAATTAATTTTCTAAAAATATCCTTTTTTTTCTGTATATGTCTTTCAAGTTTAGGTGAAATGTAAATAATCAAAAAGAAAATTATATAATTATATTGTTCCATGATGATGATGATGATGATAGTCATCATCATCATTTCAATTTAATTTATAATACATACATATATGGTATGTACACAAGGATAAGTATCCTTATATGATATTTAAAAAAATAAAAGATAAATTAATTTTAAAAGATAAGTGCTTGAAGATTAATTGATTATTTTATTTGTACATATTTATATGTGTGTGAGTAAGTGTTAGTGTAATTACGAAATATGTATGTAGATACGTAAGAAGGTCCTTGTTTAAAAGGTATACACAGGACTTTTTGTCAATGATATAATTTATCTTTTAATGATACATATATAAAATAAAATATTTGAACATAACCAAAAAAAAAATAAAATAAAATAAAAAAGGATAATTTATATATTTATTTGACAACAAAAAAAGGATATATAATATAATAAGGAATGGTTCGAGACACGTTTTATACATATATATTTTGTATTAGTCATTTTGTTGGCCCTAATCTAACGACATAAATTTATATCATACTCAATAAATGTTTGCAATATGGCGGCAACTTTAAGAAAATTGAATATTATAATTTTGTCCTTTTTTTTTTTTTTTTGTTGGCAACTTTCTTATAAATAACACAAAAAAGCATGCCAAATTTTAATATAAGTATAATAAATTTTCATTTGTTCTTTGTTTGGGTTTTCTTTTATTTTAAACTCATACCACGATATATCGTGCATCCATGTTGTTCAGTCGTTAGTCGTTTTTTTTACTGTTATATAACAACGCCATTTTGTGTTTGTTATTTTAATACGTTTAAGATATATAATTTTATTATGCAAATTTTATATTTTATATATATGCTGCTTTGCTCTTTGCTATATTATTGTATATATTTATATTATGATAGCATAATTAAATTATGTTAAAATTTATGGATACTGCGGAATTGTATACGCACGCAGCCAAACAAAATTGAACAAACGATTTTATCGTTTGGAAAGCAGTTTTTTTTGTTGTTTATTTTGAATTGCTGATAGCTTCACATCAATTGATATCGTATAGCTAAAATATATATATATATATGTATATGTAGTATATATAAAAGCGAGAGGAAAATCAATTTAATTTTTGTAGTACAATGGGAAAATTGAATTTGAAGGCGGATAAAAAGATAGGAAAATGTGTCGGTCACAGATATAAAACTATCACAGTTGGATATCCTGAATTGATTTTCCTGTTTTATTTTCCACATATATATGTATGTTGGATATATATAGAGAGGTATATTTTTGGGGAGCATACATTTTTTTTACTGTTGATCGACATACTGTAGCACCTTCATCGCAACATCATCATAAAATATAAAAAAAAAAAAAATATTTCGATTAAATATTCATTGATTTTTTTTATTTTATTTTTATTTTTTTTTATCACAAAACGAGTGGCTATACCCCTTAACAACACGCAAGTGACTTTAATATCCTTGTAATACATGAGAAATAAAATGTATCGACAAATTAATGAGAAAACATAAGTGACAAAACGGGTATGTTGCGTAATGTGGTTTATTAAATAATAAAAGGGATACAACATAAAAAAAAGTTATGTTGCGAGGGGAGATCGAATCCTATGATTACACGATATAGACGATATGTAAAGACACTTGCATTTATCTCATTATGCAGCGTAAATATATAAACCACGCGCGTCTCAAGTGTAATTGGATATTTTATGTGCGTGGGATTTTTTTTTTTAACTCATTAGATCGACATTCAAGTTAATTTTTGTGTTAGTCGGCATCATTTTACAAATTGGCGGCCAAATTTTAGTGGCATAAAATTACTGTGTTTTAGCAGAATACTAAATTAATATTTTTCTCAACACAACAACCGCGGAGTCTGAAAACCAGTTAGATCATATATTCTGGCATAATTTGCGAGCAAATTTATTGAAAGGATAGAATGCTTAAAGGACCCACCGTCATTATACTTCGTTCAATGATTTTCCGCTGGACGTTCTATACCTGAACCTTCGAAGGTCAGGGATGCGGAAAATAATTGGGGACTCTTCCTTGTTTGGATCGGCTGCTTCCATATGACCTAGCAATTTATATTCTTGAATAAATTTGTAATAACTGTACTTTTACTTTGCGGTAACTGGTGAAGATTTTTTTTCAAATTTTGAAGTCTTCACATAGCCAGAATCTTTGCCAATTTTTCGGTACGCTTAGTAGATTGCTCTAAATGTTTTTCACATTCCATCCCAAATGTCCATCCAAATTGACCATCCCACTTTGGTATTTTGTAGCATTGTCATTTGGCCAGCTAACTCAATTTGACCAACATACAGCAATTCTTGTTAGATGTGGAAAACTTGAATTAATTTCCCATAACTTTAGATTATTAAACGAAACGGATGGCTGATGGCTGGTAATTTATGGTATTATTTTCCCGCCTATTTTATCTAAAACTTCATTAATGTCTTCAAATAGACGAAAGAGGATACACAGTTTTGAATTTGGCAGCGGCAAGCGATGATAATATGGTGACTGTTTGGTGGTTTAGTAGCAGATAAAATGCATCGCAGTGTCAACAACGATAGTTAACTGACCACGTAGAAGCAATATGTTCGGAACGCAGGCAGTTGTAGCACATTCGATGATCTACGGAACTATAAGAATTGATCAATTAGCGAAGGATTATCGTGTACTAATAAGCTGCTAAATATGCCAACGAATATGCTGCACTTTACAAATGACCACTAAACGTGAGCAAAGCAACTGTGGGCAGTTTGGCACTTACATTTTAGAGAATACAGGACTCTTTTGATTGCTGAATTTATTCTCAATGTTTTTGCGGAGTTTCTGTATGTGTCATTGAGAGAAGCATTCGCAGATTTCGGACTAACTTTGCAGCCATAGAAAATTATAATGCTTCCAGAAAACCAGTGGTTTTACTTCTAACCGAAATATATAACCGCAACGATATATCGTTTTTCCATTCCTAGTTGTTTAGTCCTAAGTGCAAATAATTTCAGCTTTATATGCGGGTTGAAATCCATCCTCTTCCTCTGTGGTCATTATCGAAGCCAAAATATTCCAAACAGCGCTGCTCATTCTATAACCATCGCTTTATTACAGTGAAATTTCCAACATCGTGCGGTCATGCCAATAGAAGGTTTCTCCTAAATGGCAATTATGGCACGGTAAAAATAAGGACTGGATAGGAGTGAACAAATTATTTCAAGAGTTCAAATGGCCATCTTGTTTTGTCTTCGGTAATACTAATAGTGATGCTGGATTCAACTGTCGTTCTTACCGGAATGGAACAGTTCCTTCTATTCAATTTCTCTAAGTCAAAAGAAAATTAAAAAATCCATCAACTGAACATTTTGTTGAAGAAATAATTGGAAGATTTTTGAGGTTTTTGCGAGGAGCGTTCAACCGGTGACTTAATTAAGGTTGTAACTGAGTAAAATTCAATAAGTCGTGGCTTCATTTCTACTATTTATCTTCTTCTTTATCGTGGAACGATGTTCTCGCAGAAAGAATGGCTATCAAGGATCGCTTTTCGCAAAAAAATTGGGATAAAGCTAACTGGGTTGAATCAATCTAAATTTTAACCCTCTGGTTTTTCGGCTATCCGCCGTGTTATCTGACTGGTGAATCTCGACTTAACTATATCAAAAAGAATATCTTGAGTTGGACAAATAAACAAAGCAACAATTGGTCTGCAATCGTTTTTATTGTTACCAAACCTAGAGTTGCCGAAGCGACGTTGACAAGCAATATTTTAAAACCACCCAAAGCGCGTAAATACATTTTTTCCTAGGCATCTGAGTGCCACAGACCACAGAGGCCAGATCTTAACATTACGTATTTGTATTAGCATAAAAATGGCGCCACCTGTATTTTATTTAAAACTATTTTACCTATAAATGTGCTCCATACATCTTTATATAAAAAAACTAAGAATGATATTGCAAAAATTATAAAAAAATATACATTTCTTAAAAGTCATCTCCAAAAGCACTTGAAAATTAAATATATAATATATTGTAAGAAATAATATAAAAATAATAAAAGTCTTAAGATGTTATTTTCATAAGTTAATCAATAGGTTGATTTCTATATAGGTATATATACATACATGTGTGATATGACGTGAAAATTATTTAAAAAATACAAAAAAATAATAATATCAAGGGTCTCAAAAGGAAACACACATATATATATAATGATATTTTGGGAATTCCTTGAAAAACAGTCAACTTGTCTATCAAACTTACAATAATAAGAAAAGAGGTTTTGAATCCTACATACATGTAAAAAATAATATTATACAGATGGTGATGAAAAGAAGGGCATGATGATGATTGCTTTACAAGGAAATCCACTTGACGATCGTTTCAACGAATTGAGTAATTTTTGTTGATTATAAAACATAATGTAACCGACCTAGTACATGTATTTTTCTTTATACCATCGATTAACAATTTAAAAGAATGAGTTTGCAAGCATTTTTATTTTTGGCGCCCAACGTGGGGGCCACTAATTTTACCGCATTATTTAACAAACGTTTTGAAGTATATCATCTATTGATATTTTCTTATTTATATATTACGTATTTCCTTTTCACCCAAAACTTATTGTCCACTTAAGATATAATTCAACCAAAGAACGAAATCACTTACACAAATCATCAATATTTACATCTTCACATCAGAGTAAAAAAAGAGCGAGAGAATGAGATGAAGAGTTTAAAAAAGCAAAATAAACCTCAAACAATCACTTTTCTTCGTTATATTTTCTATTCCATTTCCTTTTTATAATCAACCAAACAACTTACAACGATATAATGTGATGCAAAGAAAAGAGGAAAATCTTTAAACTATATATATATGTGTATGTATACCACTATATAAGAGTGGGTGGCAATCATATTATATAACCGCCTTTTAAATATTATTCCATGTCTCAAACACTGGAAAAAGTAACAACATCGAAAGAAAATCTTTTATTAGATAAAATGGACATCCAATCCCAAATATAGATATATATGTATATATAGAAACCACCCCATTTACTTTGTTGGTTTGTCATTGTACTGTATATTTTTATCCCCAAAAAAAAACTTATTTCCGTTTTTTAGGAAAAATTCAATTTTCTATTTTTCAATCATACATGGAACATATAAATAGTATATTTGTACGATGGCATGATGTAGTAAAAATTTTGGGGAGACGACATGACAGCAACAACAAGTAACTTAAAAAGGGTATACATATATATGTATATACGACGAACGGATTTATTTAATGATCAAACGATGGAAAAACCGCTGCGGAAAAATTTCTAATTTATCATTTTTTGGTTTGTTTGGGAAATTCGTCTTATATAGGTATGTTTGTTTGTGTCTGTGTGTGTGTGAATATGTAAACTAACCGCATAATATACCTCGAACAACAAAAGGAATAAATAATTGGCCAACGGTTCGACACGTGTTATTTAATGTTATTTAAATATCGAATTTTGCATGCCAGTCACCAATAAGGATATACCCGTATATCGTATTTTTGAATGGTTTACCTTTTTATGTACATTTAATGGATGAATTAATTTTGGTTTGGTATATTTGTTTTATATTACAAATTGGGAGGTTAGAAAGGTGATAGTTGGAAAATAATTAGTCTTTGCGGTTAGTTTCCCTGTTTGGGAAAGTTCAATAATTAAAAACTTGAAATCAAAATTTATTTTTCCTATTATACTATTTATTAGCATAGGGCTTGCAATACCGGACCAAATTTCCAATATCGGTATACAAACCTTTTTTGAAATTTTCGTCACTATCTGTGGCGTTTCAAGGAGTTCTAAGGAATAGTAATGTTTGTATATATGTAACTCAATGTCTTCATTAAAATTAAAACAAATTAGATTTTAAAAGAATTGATTAAACATTACAAATCAATTGAATTACCGCCTTATGACAAAAAGTTTTATAATCACACGAAAATCTAATTTATATGCACTTTATTTTACACAAAACTTTAAAATTAATCAAATTAGATTTGAATTAACCGTTTTATGACCAATACATCATATAATCGCAAGAAAATCTACTTAATATACACTTTATTTGAACAGAACTTTAAAATTAATACGAATTAGATATTAACCCATTTCCTACCACTGTACTTATTGAAGTACACACTGTTAAAAATTATTTATCGTGCCATCTACACTAAATATAACAAAGTAAACCAATCTATATTATACTTTACTCTGTCCTTAACGAAACAAAAGAAAAAACAAAAATGTATCTCATATTTATAGTTATAAAAAACATTATTTAAGTTGGGTTATAAACGTGTATTTCACCGATGTTCTCATTTTTAATTTTTTAATAATTAGGAGTTGAAAATATTTTTAGTGAATCTATTGTTATTTATTTAGAGGTATGTAAAAATCATAATGTGTAGCAATTTTTCAATTTGCGAAGTGGTATCTCGAAATATTACCTTATAAATATAGGTGTACTTATTTGAGTACATTGGTAAATTAGCGACGCTATATATATATTTTTTTTTTTTTATAGTAAAACTATGAATCATATAAATACCACTTCATTTTATGGAAAATTGTATGAAAATCTGGAAGCGGCAATTGACGATATCAATAATGAACAAAGAGACGTAGAAATTGTTATTATTCCACCGGACGCAGACTATCAAACTGATGAAGATGATATAGAGGAGCACGATATTCAAGCCGATACGCTTCTACAGGATGTCCCAGGGCAAATAGAAGTTTTTTCTCGAAGTTTTGATGATTCAGATGACGATATCCCATTAGCTTGTTTGTTCACAAGAGGTGAACCACCAAACAAAAAGGTAAAATCTGTTGAGATTCCCCCAGTTTGGACGCAACAAATCGTGTCAATCGAAATGAATAATGGAAATGGGTATATTTCTCGACAACTACGTGTTGAAAACGATGTCGAAGGGTTGAATGATGTCGAAATTTTTGAAAAATTTTTTGACTCTGACGTTATAAATCTAATAGTTTTAGAAACAATTCGATATGGCAACCAGCAGAACAATCATAGCTTCACAGTATCCGAAGCAGAAATAAAAATGTTTATCGGGATTCTTTTATTTAGTGGCTATCATAGACTACCGAGGGAAAATTTATACTGGAGTTTTGATAACGATTTATGTGCTACAATTATCAGAAACTGCATGTCCCGAAACAGATATCAAGAAATCAAGAAGTATTTACATTTGTCAGATAACACCAACATTGACAAACGCGATAAACTATGTAAACTAAGGCCACTAATGAGTTTATTGAACAAGAAATTTCTGCAATGGGGAATATTTCATCAGAACCTTTCAATAGATGAGGCCATGGTGAAATATTACGGTCATCACTCATCAAAACAGTTTATCCGTGAAAAGCCACTCCGATTTGGGTACAAAGACTGGATGTTATGCAGTTCAACCGGTTACTGTTACAAATTTGATACCTATTGTGGTGCGAAACAAACATATAATAACAACGTAAAGGACAAAATGCCATTAGGGTCTAAAATAGTATTGGAACTCCTTGAAGCTGTTGAAATACCTCAAGATCATATAGTGTACTTTGACAATTATTTGACTAGTAATAGTCTGATGAAAAGTCTAAGAGACCTAGGTTTTAGAGCGACGGGGACAGTACGAGATAATCGGACAAAGAAGTGCCCATTTCCATCAAATCGAGAAATAGCAAAACGAAATCGAGGATATTTTACCCACCAGTATGATAAAGAAAATAAAATTTTGCTTGTTAGATGGAAAGATAACAGTATCGTCACCATGATGACCAACCACGATAATATTGGACCCTTATCAAAAGTAAAAAGATGGTCTAAGGAACTAAAAAAGAAAATTGATGTCCCACAGCCGAAATTGTTTGCCAATTATAACGCAGCAATGGGTGGTGTTGATCTTTTGGATCAAGGTGTAAACAATTATCGCATTAGCATACAAGGAAAAAAATGGTGGTGGCCTCTGTGGACACACATGATCAATGTAGCCGTTGTAAATGAATGGAAGCTCCATATTTTACAAAAAGGTAAAGAGGACTTGCTTGGCTTCACGAGAAATATAGCACGGCATTACTTAATGGTGTATCCAAAATCTGCGTACTCCACAAATCAGAGTGGACGAATTCCAAAGAGTGTCACTGATCATGCAGGAGGGCATTTCCCAATAAAACTAAATAAGCAATTGCGTTGTCGACACTGCCACATGCGAGCTACATGGTCCTGCCCAAAATGTAACGTAACTTTGTGTTTGGAACGTGATTGTTTCATCATATTTCACACAAAATAATAATAAACTTGTCGTTTTATAATAAAAAAAGTATACAAATTATACAAACAAAAACGTAACGTTATTCCCAATGTACTAGTTTGAGCACACGCAAATATCCGCGA
This sequence comes from Tipula confusa, assembly GCA_963556175.1. NCBI lineage: Eukaryota > Metazoa > Arthropoda > Insecta > Diptera > Tipulidae > Tipula > Tipula confusa. The sequence continues at coordinate 219,597,570 of OY744476.1, forward strand.
AACTGAAATATATTAATTGTTAATTTTTTTATTTTTTGATTGCTAAAATATAAACTGGAATAAAAACTGAACCGTGTTTTTTTATTTGGGTTTTAAATGACCATGGGAGGAAATGGGATAAAATAATTGATGAAACATTATAAATCAGTTGACTTAACCGTTTTATGACAAATAGTCTTATAATCGCACGAAAATCTAATTTATATGCATTTTATTTGACACAAAACTTTAAAATTAATACAAATTAGATTTTATAATAATTGATTAAACATTACAAATCAATTAAATTAACCGTCTTATTGAAAGTGGTTATTCTTTCTACACGGTGGCAACAACTATTCGAACATAGGTTCAATCTGCGGACACAAGGTTTAGAAATAAACGAAGCTTGTTTCGTACCACTAATCTATAGAGAAATCCTACAAAAATCAAAATGTTCAACTGGATTATTCACTCTAACTATGGCAGTTCAAAGGATAGCATTTCCAAACCGGAGAAGTGGTTCCTGTGAAGCTGAACTTGCTTTATGTTGATTAGACGGTGAGTTAGATGTTATTTTCTTGGTAACTCTACCTGTATTAACAATTATTGGGTTAGCATTGTGCAAAAGAGTATGATGTCACACTTAAGGTCACACTTTAAACAAACTAATTTTCAGCGAACCTTGTTTAGCAGTTGTGCATGATTCTAGAGGGTATCGGTCAAAACTGGATATTTTACAACTGGATTTGATGAAACAGGATAATTCAAAACTGGATATTTTAAAACGAGATAAGGTACAAAACGAGATATGGTACAAAACTGGATAATTCAAAATTGGATAATTCAAAACGAGGTAAGGTACAAAACGGGATATGGTACAAAACTGGATATTTCAAAACTGGATATTTTAAAACAGGATATTTCGACATGTGATTTAAACTTAAAATGATTTTTTAGGAAAGTTCTGGAATATGGCCAATTAGGAAGAAACTCGGCGAGTTCTTAACCGATTATAATGAAATTCGATACGTAGGATGAAAATACAATTTTAAAATGATTTTTTGGGAAAGTTCTGGAATACGGCCAATTAGAGAGGAACTCGATGAGCTTTTAACCGATTATGATGAAATTCTATATGTACGATGAAAATGTGATTTTAAAATGATTTTTTCATGTCAATGATTATTTTAATAAGATGAGAAAAGCAGCAATTAAAAAAAACCATTAAGTGAAGGAAAATTATATTTCTCTGCTTAAAATTATTAAAGTATGAAACCTTAATGGCCATATTCCAGAGGTTTTCCCAAAAAAGGTTTTAAAATCAAATTTAATTATACAATTAAAGAAAAAAAACATTGAGTGAAGGAAAACTCTATTTCTCTCCTTAGAAATATTCTAGTATGGAACCTTACTGGCCTTATTCAAGAACTTTTCCAAACAATCATTTTTAAATTCCATTTTCATCCTACATATCGAATTTCATCAAAATCGGTTAAGAACTCGCCGAGTTCCTTCCTAAGTGGCCATATTCCCGAACTTTCCCAAAAAATCATTTTAAAATCCTATTTTCATCTTACATATTGAATTTCATCAAAATCGGTTAAGAAATCACCGAATTCCTTCCTAATTGGCCATATTCCAGAACTTTCCTAAAAAATAATTTTAAGTTTAAATCACATGTCAAAATATCCTGTTTTTAAATATCCAACCATATCTCGTTTTGTACCTTATCTCGTTTTGAATTATCCAATTTTAAAATATCCAGTTTTGTACGATGTCTCGTTTTGTACCTTATCTCGATTTGTCAAATCCTATTTTGAAATATCCAGTTTTAAAATGTCTAGTTCTGAGCGGTTCCCGATTCTAGACACACCTGTTATTTAGGTATTAAAAATTCATCTTATGAGAGGTATTCCTTATCTACCAGTTTATACGCCCTAGACTCTTTATATAGTAGTATCTGCATCTGTTTTATTCAAAAGAATATATACGAGCAGCGAATCGCATTTTGTGGCTTCGCCTCCTAATGCTGTTATTCTTTTGTTTACTTCATCCTTTGTATTATACAGCTGTCGTAGTTTTTTAGCAGAAGATTGTTGCATGGTATAGGTTACTCAATATAACTTATTATTTTCAAATATTTCTTACATTAAAATACCTGTAGGTCGCTGAATCCTATTTTATTCTTTTATTTTTGCTCCTTTTTAAGTGATCTTGTGATTTTATCCGCAAACGTTACCAATCGAGTTATGCTGCTTGTTGCTAACCTCGTTTTGCATAGTACGCTCCTTGATCTCCCATAATTCTCGCATCACTTCTTCGTAGATTTGGTTTCGCCTTGCAGAAAATCATCCCTATAGCACTGTACCGCTAGGATCCACTCGCCATGACGAGCATCTGTGTGCGAGCATCTTATTGTTCTATAATTTCGTTTTAGTGAAATGCTCCATTTTACCATTGAACTATAAAATAGGTGAGTTTTCGTAAGCCATCCTGTACTAGCACAAAAATCTGATTTAACATTCTTCACTGATGATAAAAAGGAATCCGACTCTTTAATTTAAGTATCGTGACAGTATCTTATATACAATTGCAACTTAGTGCGGTAGTGCAGATCACCTACTTTCTTATTGCATCTTTATTCTATTTTAAAGCTCGCACAGTTATTTCTCCTAAATCTAACCACGTATCAACCGCTGATAATTTTTCACCTTCTGCCTGCTGTCACATAAAAGCCGAATTGAGGTAGTCTCCTATCATTTAAAAAAAAGATGCACCCTGTATATACAGACATATTATAATATGAGTATACGATTATGTATATAGTTTACCAGAAAAGGAAGAATAACAATTTTCCGATTTAAAAATCGGATATCCTTTTTTGTGTTTACGTTACCGCATCATACAACAAAAAAAATTAATAATTCAATCATTTAATTTCCATAATTTATCCATTTTATGATTTCCTGATGATGGAGAAAATATTGATAATTTGCAAATTATGGTATATATATGTTGACTTATCCATTATAAGGATAATAAAAACATAAGGACAATAAAAAAAGTTAAAAAGGGTGCAATAATTATTTTACTAATCAGACACACTAGAACTATGCATATATGTACGAGTGTATTAAATCCATTACATGCGGTACATCTGTTATATCGAAGGATATGCGAGACTTAGTATCCATTTATAGATTATATCGCAAAAAGCAATTTTTTTTTGTTTAAGGATTTTTTAATTATCAATATTCTCATCGGTTAAATAATTTTTTTTATGTTACATGTACTAGAAGAGAATCCACCACATCAAACACACGTTTGTCGCACAGCAGGTTACGTCGTTGTTAGCCAAAAAAAAAAAAAAAAAACATAGAATTTGTTATTTCCGAAAATAACGCACAACATCACTACACAAAACGCACAAAATGATACACGACTATATAGTTATATGGATATAGGGGTGCAGCGAGAAACGACTTGAGAGTTGTTACAAATTAATAACGATTTTTTTATTTTATTTTAACAAACACACTAAAAAAAAAGGACACGTGTCTTCGACGCCTTTTTACTAAGAAACATTGTTTTTAGGGTTAATGTTGTGATTTTGAACCCCCTTCGTTTTATAAACGGATAAAACAGATAAGAAAGGTGTATACTGTATACATTGTTGTTACTTGTCAGTTGCTTTAAATGGTTTGTATTGTTTCGTTAATTTAGTTTCTTGTAACCGACTGATTTTATGTTTTGCACACACACGCAGATACACACCCCCATATTGTCCAGATTGTGTAAATGTGTTTGTTGGGAAATTATGAAATTTAAGGATATAATAGAAAAACACAGATAGAAAAGAGTATTGTGAACGGATAAAATTAATTAATTTGTTATTTTTGTTAGACGAACGTACGGATTTAGTATTTAGTGCGGTGGAAAGGTGTTGATTGATATGATAAAAGGTGATTTGGGTTAGTTTATTGTGTTATGATTTTTTTTTTGTGTTCAACGAATGGTGTGGTGAATGTCTACTACAGTATGCTTTTTTTTAGCAAGGTTATATTAGTTCGTCCTTAGGAGTTCGCTTTAATTTGGTAATCAACTTTTTAAGCAGTAAACCTCCTTTTAACCATATCTTATTTTCATCAGAAATTTTAACCTTGCCTCTGTGTCAATGACCTAGTTTTTTGTAAATTGGTTTGTTTAGCTGACCACCTAATCTCACCTAATCGAATCTTAATTTTTTTTTAATGAATCTACAGCAACATTTGTAAATTTTTACAAAACCCGTGGACCGGTTAAGTCGTAGTACATACTCGAAAAAATTTATAAGCTCTAGAAAAGTATCTTACGACCACTGGCATGAATTTGGATCACATTGGTAAACATCATTTTAATGCTCTTTCAAATTGTTACCAGAGAAATATACTTTTTATCTTTATGGTCTTAAAATAATATACTTTTTATCTTTTTATATTGTTTTTTTCTCAATAAATTAATAGCTTATTTTGATTGGCCTACCATCATTTTTTTAGGAATTTGGAAATTTCCAATTTCTGACTTTTCTAATTTGTGACTTTTCAATTTTCTAAATTTTGGAAATTGTATATGAATTTTAAATTTGATTTGGAAAAATCCTCTCTTCCTGTTATCCACGTCTTCCTGGCCACATACAGATGTACACTTGGAACCATTTGTTCCCTTCTAATATGGTTAGATTCTTCTGATGATAGAATTTCCATGCATCTGACGAAAATGTTGTTTATGTTCTTTTCTACTTGGCCGCATTGCTTGAAATCTACTCGGTATCTACCTCCTTAGAATCTCCTTGGCATATTTTCTTCTGTTTCTACTCTTCCTTTCCTTCCTTGCCAATCTCCTTCAAACTACTATATTAACCCTAATATTGCGTTACCAGGGCTAAAAATGTATTTTTGATCTGGAGTTGCTCCTAACGTTGTTTATACTAGTCGTATAGTGATAGTTAAAGTGTTTGCTTAACACACCGATATACTGAGTTCAATTCCCACCGTTGACCACGCCGTGACCAATTGTGTGTGTATCACTGCCAGTGATATACACACATGTAGGCAAGTGGTTATGGTCCTAATAACCCAGCAAAAATAGTAATTGGTTAATTACTTTTAGAAAGATCAACATTTATCTGATAGATCAGTACATATTGTCAAACTATACATTTGAATCGGATTTCCAATTCTTTCCATTCTAAAAAACTGCAATTACGAAGTCCCATTTTGCTATATGAAACAAAGCATTTAAAACAAAACCAGAACCGGCAAAGCTAAAGAGGTTAACTTTATCATATATATTGCGCGCTTGTAAAACTGAAATGAAAATTCATTTCTTGAAAAGAAGCGCAATGACAATTCATCAAAAATCAACAAGTTCTGTCATTTAAGAAAAGATTTTTAAGAGCAAGAAAAGGTCAAACACTTACTTAACGAAATGAAAGAGGATGAGATAATAGAGCATTACAATATTTCATAGAGTTTTAACCATTAGGTTTGTTTTGACTATCGCAACCTGGAGGCGGTTATTAAAAATGTTACTTTTTTATTGAAGTTAACGAAAATTTTCAATTTTACAACCCAACGAAATATATAGTTTATTTTGACTATTTATCGTTTTTCAAAAAGTAACAAATATTTTTTTGAACTGTGTTCAATGAAATTAACGAGTATTTAACGAAATATTAAATGTTTTTAAAATGTAAGTTAAATTATTAACCAATTTTAAACTTAAAGTAATTTTGTTCATTAAGACGTAGGCAATTATTTGATAGATTATCACCTCAAACTTCTATTACTCGGGAGGCCTAATTTAAAATGAATTAACAATTGTAGAAATATGACTGATATCAGTGTGATATTAATATTTTTAAACTTTTTTCTGTTTGGGCCAAAAAGTCAACACGAATCATTTTAATGATATTTATATCATTAGTGATTTATTTGAACGATTTAAATTGTTTACTACCACAAAACATTTTTTCGTTAAGTAAACTTGACGAAACTTTTCTAGTTTAGCGAACCAAACAAATATTTTTTTTAAACTATAAAGTTATTTAAAAACAAACCAATAAAATTTAATTAAATTGTACTCAAATGACTTAACGAGTATTTAACGAAGCCTCTTAAAAAAATATTTTAGAAGTTTTTGAAAGTAAATTAACATGTTTTGGGTCCAAATCACTTTTTACATGGCAATAGGAAATATCATTGTAACTTACGACTTTTATTAAACATTGCAAAACTTAACGAAACAAATAGTTTATTTAATTGACAGGTTATCATCTTAAACTTCGAAAGCCCGGGCATATTGTAAGGTTAATTAATAATTATAATATCATAAAAGCTATCTGTAGTAGCTAATAAATATTTAGCAAGGCCGTACTTACTTTGCTGAATTATTCGGAGACCTTGAAAATATCAAATTGTTTTCTTTTTTCCTTTTTAACTCAATAGACTGCTAGCAATTTTGTTAAAAAGTTTTGCACAGCGAACTTAAGTTTTCACAGTTTAAGTTTAGATTTTAATATGTTTTTTATTTGTGCTATTCAGACAATAATGATCTAAAATCAAACTTAACGAAACTAAATTAACGAAAACTATCAACGTCGTTTAAAAACTTCATTAAAATTTTTTTGATATTTTAGTAATTCTTATCTGCTTTTTTAACAGATTTCCGTTAAGTTAACTTAACGACACTTTTCAAGTTTAACGAAACGTAATATTTCTTTTAACCTAGTCTTACATAGTAGCTTGTGAGTTAAAGTTTTTATTTTCTCTTTTTTTTTTAAATTTTCCGCATAAAATACCTATAAACTTTGAATAGTGTCGAAAAACTAATAAGTATAAACTTAGCAGAATGGCATGCACATGGAACTAAAGATGGCTGTGGTTCTAATCCTTGAATTTTCGCCTGTATTCCAATATTTTTCCACTTTATAAACGACGCGTTATCAAACCCTTATATATTTCGTCTTAAGTGGTGCACTATTTTCGATTTGAAATTTTTGTGAAATGCTCTGTCAAGAGGCAGAATGTTTAGCAAGCCATACCATAAAAAAGGATATTAAAAGGTATCAGATCATGAGAACAACATAATAAAACTGACCCTTAGAGCAGGTTTTTAGGTCTTTGCTACGTACCTGCCACATTTAATCGGTTGATCGATTGAACGCTTCAAAAAAAAATTATACAAGCTACTTAGGTCATTTATTGTATCGAGAAAAGGAGGACAAATCGGATCAATTTAAAAGTGTTGGCTAGTCAAATAAACCGGCAAAGTAAAGACAGTGAGATTGCAAAGTAGTAAAAGTGGATAAGAGGAGGATGGCAGTGCTTTAATTTTTTTAAAGCAAACTGATTGAGATCAGAGAAGGTTCTTGATTTAGATGTTTTGTCACCACGAATTTATTTTAAAGTGAGTTTTCCTATTTTTAATCAAGGCATGTAAAAAAAATACTAGATCATATTTGGAAGGGGGACCATATTAGAAAATTCTGAACCATAATTGGAAATTTGAAAATTTCAACTTAAAATTTCAAGTGAAACTACCATAAGTGCATACAGGAGTAACTATCTCGGGGCACTTTTAATACATTTCGTGTGGCACATATAAAACGGAGTTTAGAAAAGGAAGCTTATTCCAGAATAGATCGTACAAAAGCCACATTCAATTCGTTAAGGGTCAGCAACTCTCAACAATCAGCACAATTATGCTTAATAAAGCCTAACATTTTTTAACTTTGAATTTGGCTGGTTGCGTGTCCTAAAATCTACTTTACATTAAAGTAAACAGCGGAAGAGTTGGAATAGCTTCGGTTAGTGAAATGAAGCATAAATAGCATTCATATTTCAATTATATCCCAGTTGTGCGATTGATTGCTCAAAAAGCGCTAATTAACCAAATTGGGCAAATTATAAAGCTTTCTTTCGATAACAAGTTTTCAGAATATTAAGGATATAAGCGAAAAATGTTTAGGTATACTGCTGATTTTATCAATGTTTTTATATTGCAGGACCGAAGCAAATAGATGGTAGCCATTTTAATAAAAATGAATTTTTGCAGTTCATATTTTGCAGACATGTGATATATAGCACCAAATATTCATCAGAATTAAGTTCTCATATTCATCGATAAATAAGCGGTTTTCGAGCAGTCAATGTTTCAACTTAGATATATTCGGTTTTATGTATTAAGCCTTTCCACACAAAAGTCTTCGGTTACTCAGTCCAATTAGAAATTGGGCTTGGTTTGTCATAAAGGTTGAAGAATAAGCCACATATATGTGTATTTATATATAGCAAAATTATCGATTATTATTTATCGTTCACCTAATATTGTGTCTTAGGTCCTTGATGCCCCATAATTTTTTTTAAATTTCTTTTTTATATTTGCTTGCCTGTCTGTTGAAGAGTCCCCCGACATATTATTTATATATGGTTATATATGTTGAATGTACATAGACGACAGACAGACAGATATATAGAATTTAATACCATAATTAAATTTCTATTTAAATTTCTAATTGATGTAAACATAAATATTGTAATAATGTAACGATATAATAGTTTTGTAAACAATCAAATATTCACTTGTCGTCTATTATATACATGTATTATTTTATTGAGGGAGGAAGGGGTGGTTAAATACTATTGAAATATAATAAGGGAATATTTATATACATCACAATATGGAGATGATCAAAATATAGTTTGCGGGATGTTATGTGCGATGAATTTTTAGAAGGGAATTCAATTTTCTCAATTGTATACCCATTTAACCGAACATACACAAAACACTTTACATGGTAGTTTGTTTCTTGTATTATGTTGTTGCATTTGTTGTTGTTTGTTAGTTACTGTATATGTTATGATAAAGAGAAGATGGAATAAAATTTTTTTTTTTGGTACATGACCCATGGGATTCGTATCTGGGTAAATTGAAAAGTTTACACAGAAATAAAAAGTTTAAATTGAAAATTTTGAATGGCAAATATTTTTTTATTTGGTGGATTATTCGATGAACTTAGCGAACATATATGTATATATACTTCATACTGTGCGGTGTGTGCTCGAGAGACATGCAGAATTATTTAAAATGGTTAAGGTGCAGCACCGGGGATTAATATGAAGAGGTCTTAAATATAATTAAATTTTATTTATATAACACTATGCTTTACATAAATCGATATATGGACAACAATGTTTTGTGTGTCGTTTGTATATGGGGTAAGGTTTTCTTTTCGAAACACAAAATTTTATAAAGTGTATGAAGTTATGCCATAAATTGAAAATTTTCAAAACACAGAATATATGCATGATAGTTTTCCTATCAAAACTGATAAATTTATGCAATGAACTGAAAATTTCCAAAATTCGGAAAGTAAATGATTTCTAGATGATTAAATGTATATATATATATATATATATATATATATATATATATATATATATATATATATATATATATATATAATATATAATATATATATATATATATATATATATATATATATATATATATATATATTTATATATATATATATATATATATATATATATATATATATATCAACGTTGTGCCGATTGTTTACAAATAATTATTTCCTACATTGTTTACAAAGTAAACAATTTTATGTAAACATTATGATTTTTTTGTAAACATCGTAAACATATAAACAATGTAAACACTATATAATTTAAATAATAAATTATATTATTTAATTATATTATTTAGTTAAGTGAGTCGGAAATTTTAAGACTATAATAAACTTCCAGAAGTTCCTTTGATTTTTCAAATCCTAGCCGGTTTCTATTTGGCGAATGAACAAAGGACCAAGATGAAAATAGTCGTTCAATCTCACTGGATAATGCAGGTATTTGTAACAATTTCTTTGCCAACTGTGACAAATTTGGATATTTAAATGCTGCCATATTCCAGAAGATCATCACATCGTCAATTTGTTTGGTAATTTATATATTGAAAAATCCATTTTTAGTAGTAAATTGGTCGAACTCGGAAATTCCTTGTAAAGGTAAACTCGCAATAATAAATTTGACTGCTGCAGTTCTTTTTTCCTCTTGTAAAAGTTTATAATCGAACGCAGGATGAAGAAAATAAGCAGAAAGTGCATATATGTTGAGTGCCATTTTCTTTCGGTTTCCTTATTCATATAGTTTCTATTATTTGAAGATAAATTTGTACAATTGAAAACAAATTTGTACAATGGAATATCGTTTAATCTTTCTGATCCACTGATTATCCTATTTGTTTAATGAATTGTTAACCTTATTTCCCAATGTTTACAATGTTTCTAATTGTTTCGAACTGTTTACATTGTTTCCAATTGTTTCCAATTGTTTACGATCAAATTGTAAAAAATGCGTGTTTACTTTGTAAACAACCATCGCTAGTATATATATATATATATATATATATATATATATATATATATATATATATATATATATATATTTATATATATATATATATATATATATATATATATATATATATATATATATATATATATATATATATATATATATATATATATATATGCAATTTCAATTTTATTTCCAATAGGCTTCGTAAAGGAGATGGTCCAACAATAATTGGAAATGATTTTGCGTTAGGAGATCCACAATTCGTGCGATTATATCTAATGAAAAGGAAATAAGAGATGCTGTAGCGACTGGTAGGTACCTCAATTAGTTTCAGTAAGACATTTCATGCTAGAAATCCTTTAATGGGAAACATGATGATATATCATGCCTTTAAATGGAAAGGCAATTATTATGAAATCCGTGCGAACGAGGATGGATATGTTGCCGATCAAATATTCTATGCCTACAAAATCGGCTTATTTTGGAGAAAATTCTAGATCGGAAACACATTTTAAAGCATGAAAAAAGCACAAGGGTTTAATGCTCATTCATCCAGCATTAAACCTTAGAGCTTTCAAAAATGTCGATAAAAGTAAATAACCGGTATATTGGAGAGCAAATCGAAAAACGTGGATGACGTCAAACTGGTTTAGAGAATGGTTTTCCAAAATGTTGGTTCCAGAAGTTGCACAATACCTAACTAAAAAAAAATTAGGTTTGCCATCCGCCAGATCTAAATCTTTTTAACGTCAAAGTATTATTCTTACTAGCTATTAGACCAGGGTATTGTAGTCACCTTTAAAGCAATATTATTACAGGTCACATTTTTAATTCATCATAGATAATTTAGATAACCGACCAGATGTAACTGTTACCGAAATATGATAAGAATACTCTATAAGAAATTATTTACGATTTATGGCCAAAGCTATTAACGAATTAAAGCAGAATACACTCCAAAGTTCCTGGAAAAAATTATGGCCAGTGGGAGTTGACAGCTTTTATGTTGTACCAGAGATAGAAGCTGAATTAAACCAAGTGGTGGCTTTGGCGCATTCGGTTGAAGATTAGAAGAAGGCTTAACTGAGCAAGATCTTCTGATTTCATATGACGAAAACCAGAATTTAATGAAAGAGAATGAATCTGACATGCTTCATAAATTAAAATGTTTTTCCAAGAAGCATGATCCAGATATTGAGAGAGGGCTAAAATAAAAATAAAAGTAGATATAATCTTGGTACCATATTATACGAAATTAAAAAACAGTTTGATACATCTAAAAAGCAAACATTAATTGCAGATTTTATAAGTTGCAGTGCCCTATCTGCCCCCACTGAAAGTTTTTTGTTGAAAGTATTTTTTTGCCTGTAAAACGGCAAACGCATGACCTTATTTTTTACTTTTTTTGGTACGTAACCCCCAAGTTTCTATTGATCCTAAATCTCTAATTATGCAAATTTGAATTGTGCGCTGTTTCTGTGGAACCAAATTGCCGCATATTTCAAGGGATACCTACTTATACATATATATATATATATATATATATATATATATATATATATATATATATATATATATATATATATATATATATATATATATATATATGTATATATATATATATATATATATATATATATATATAATATATAATATATAATATATAATATATATATATATATATATATATATATATATATTATATATTATATATTATATATATATATATATATATATATATATATATATATATATATATATATATATATATATATATATATATATATATATATATATATATATGATTGTATCTAGCTCAGTGTATATTTTGCTGGCCAATAATAGCCAATTATTCCGATGTACTTCTCTTCTAGGAATTAGTATCATGCAGTGTTGCCACACTATTTTTACCAAAAACCAGTTCATTCTTTTCGGGAGGTTTCTGTGGTTTATATTTCGCATAAAAGCTTATAATTGATCGAACAAATAATCCACTCTTTTCCGATTATTTTGACTAAATAAATTAATATCCCGAATACATTCCTTGACATACGAGGACAAAAACTAGTATGGCTTACACAAACCGCAATCGACTGACATGTACATGTTGTAGAAACATTTATGTACGGATGGCCATTCTTTAAAAGTGTAGATAATCAAGGTTGTAAACCTATCATTTTAGGAGCACGATCTGCAGCAAATACCGGCTTTGATTAAATAGTGCCCAACAAACATTACATTGTAATCCTACACTGAATTCAATTTCTATTTTCAAAAATAGTTTAAAAATAATCCTAAAAGGATTAAAAGGAATTAAAAAGGAAATTATATTCCAACTGATACCATTTACAAAAAAACTGGAAAACTGTAGATATTAACGAGAAACTGTGATTTATAGGAAAAATTGTCAATTCGGCAACGCTGCTTTCATGTCATTAATGTGTCACTACTTTCTCTTGAATATTGTCCGAAGGTGTGTTTCGCCATCAAATTCGTTAAAAGTCTATAGCGTTTTTGTTTATTCAAATCTGCTGTAACATTTCCTCTATCTCGGCTGTCATGACGTCCTTTGCTTCCGCCATCTCAATATGATTTGCCACAAACTAAGAATACTCTTAGTTTTATTGTAGTACTTAATGACTTGAGTACAGCGTGATGAGGCATGTACAATTATCCATCGTTTAAATTTATTAGGTAAACCTTTTCCATGTGCCCGAGACTTTCATGCTGTCGCATGAATTATTCAGTGTTTTACCAGCTCGTAAATCCTCGTAAGTTGCTTTTCTAATTGAAGAAATCTTGCTGTTGCCATTTTACGGTAAAATGTGGCGATAAGTGAATATTAGTATTGTTACTCTATAGAGTTAAATCTTTAGAGACATCTATGAAGTACCATTATTATTATTAGTAACGTCACGAAAAAGTAGAATGTAATAATAGAAAAATAGAATTTTTGGGTTGTATGTAATTTTGGTATATAAACGGCGTACAGCCGGGAGTTGAGATGAGTTGAGTTATAAACGTGAAAGAGATAAGATTAGTGTCTTAACGTCCACCAATGGTAAGAGGTCAATGATGGTTGTTAAAATAAAGAATTTTTTATAGTGATTAAAATAAAGAATAATTGTAATATTTATTGCGGAAATTATTGTGTTTAAAAGTAAACAGTGTTTAAAGTGGAAACCGTTATGTAACGTGTGTTTATTTGTAAAGTGTTGTGTACTTGTTTGTGGGCAATAAATATCAGTGGAATTTATTCATAATATGATACGAATCGGCAATAGGCAAAAACGTAACAATTAGTGACAGCGGTGGGATTGTGAATACTTAAAATGATTTGCCAACCAGTGATAGCAAATATGGATTACAAATAAGACTCTGCCATGATAAATAAAGGCTTGGATTTGGATCTGCTTGAATTTGTCGGTAGCGTATTGGGCACGACTAAGATGAAACTGGTTGATGCTGATGACTATAGGAAAAACAGTGTTTGGCATATTAAAGCTACAATTTGAAAGAGTAGCTAACAGAAATTGTTAACGCCAATTCTATTGACGCATTGGAATGCCAATGCTTTAATTAAAATTTTGTATTTGAAAGTTGTCAAATATATAGAGTGCGGAGTACCACTGGTCATGCAGAAACCAAAAAGTAATAGTTCTCTTGGAGTTAATTACATTAATTTCGCTCCTGATATTGAAAGGGATAATTTGTGCCATAACATAAGAGATCCATCAAAATGCAAAAAAAATTACGGTAAAGCTCTTCTTTACGCAGCATACAAATTATTGTTTTACATAATTTTGGAAAGGATCACTCCATTAGCGGAGGAAACTGGAAATTGTATTATTATTAATAGTAATACAAACATCTCGTGACGTATAACATCAGATGTTCTTGGATTTCTCACAAGTTTATAACTCTATCCATCCAACGGTGTTACAGAACTACTGGAACCACTTGTACGATATCGACTTCCGTTGCTCTCAAAATCAATAAGTCTATAACAAAATATATATGATCACTGATTGAAGAGCCAAGGTGCAATGAATTTTAGTATTAGTGACCACACACTTGTAGGTGTGATGAGTTTTCGGAAAGTTATAAAAGCAGGTCTTGCCGCTGGCAACCATTGGACTATGACGGATGTGTATATGTAAGATGGCCGATTGCCCGGTATTATCATCGTTTTGAAATCGAGGTCTTAGGCCTAACCAAGACAAAAATCATAAACATACAACACTAATATACTGTTACATAATGTGTTTTCTGCAATGTTATGAATATCACACCAAAAATATAAACATGTAACGCGCATAACAAATTCATACAACACCATTAATACATAACCGATTACATAATTTCCTATGTTTGTTCCGCGTTATATCTATACACGAGTTACCATCAGCGAACATCCAAAAAAAATTATTTATTTCATCTGGGAAATCACAAAATATATATATATATATATGTGTGTATCATGAGTGCGTGAAAATGCAATTTTATAATCGAATTAAATATTTATATCATTCTCGCTATATATATATACACTGGCACTACATAATATACATAATTTATTTATATATATAACAACATTTGTTGTTTTTTTTATGTTGGTGCTATATATGCTGCGCTATTATAAGGCGCCCATTAAATGTTTTGGAAATGATTCGATTATGGTAATTTCACTTTAAAATAAAAATAAAATGAACAATACTTTCTGCCTAGAGGGTCATTTCAAAAATGTTTATGTGTATATGTTGTTCTACTACTACAACTATACTACGTACACATCCATAATGTTTTACATTATTTAAATCATAAATAGATGATTTTAAATTTTATAATTAAATGATATCCTTGTTAAATTATTATGATATATAAATTTATCAGTTTTTATCTCTAAAAATATTTTTTCTAAAAATTAATTAAATTATAATTTTGTGTCTATATGTAATACAAATATATATGTATACATACATACATAGATATGTTTCGATACAGATATGGATAGATGCACATGTACAGTATTAATTGTGGTTATTTTGGATCGAGTTTAAAATTATATATACGTTTGATTCTAATTAATTATAATTAATAGACGAACAATGAACACATTTTCAAAAATTAACCTAACTTTCTCCTAATTATTTATTATATGATATGATAAGAGACGTATATATAGGCCAACCATAATTGTATATGCTTGGGTCTTTCCAGTATGATCCGACAAACTTTGGAAGACGAATTTAAAATAAGTTTTTAGATTTTAATATTTTTAAATTTTATTTTCTTGTTTTATTTGATTTGGCTGCTTCCACAGTTTTTACGCTAATGTGATTATTTGCTCGTTAACAAATCAAGCATATGATTTTGCCGCAGAGGCGGCAGATTATATCTTCCTTGATGAGAACGAGTTCCCCGACAGCAATGTTTCGCGATGATAATGACCATTTTCTTCGATGTTGCATTCTTAAAAGGTACTCATATTAGTCCAGCGCAACCAGAAGTGTTGATGCAAATGCTGAACGAGGCGCCATCGTTTTAAATATGGCATCTTTTTATTCTCACTGTTTGGCTCTAAGATTGCTGCGAGAGGTCGTCTGACCAGGAAATGACCAGGAGTAAGTGCCCCCAGATCACTTGGATCCGATGATAGTGGGGTTAATGGTCGCGAATTTAATACAGCCTCCACTTGCTTAAATGCTGTATTTATTTCTTCGTAAGTGTAACGGGTGAGTTCCTCATTATCCGACGTAAATGGTGCTTGGCGGATTTTACGGCTGCTTCGTAAATCCTGCCGAAATGTGGGGCCGATGGGGGAGCAAAACGTCAATTTATCATACTGCCTTGACATACGTGCAAGATCTTGTCGTTGAAATGTTGAGTTTTAAATAACTAGTACAGCTCATGTAGTGAAGAATTGGCACGAAATAAATCTTTTCAGAGCGCCAATAAATGCATCGGCAAAAAGGCCTGATACATTTTCCAAATGAACTGCCATTATTGCCAGACATACAAATATGGCTAAATATCCCTTTGTTGGGCCCTTGCATCGCATTTTGTGGTGTATAAGGAAAAGATCCACGAAGTCGACTCCGAAAAACGGTGGAGCACTTGTAACACGTTCTGTTGAAAAGTTCCCCATCTTCTGCTGACTTGTTTTGGCTCGATATCGGAAACAAATGATACAATTGTGGCAATAATTTGTCCACTAATCGGGCAGTACTCTTGCCGTACAGCTGACAGTAATCCTTGTGGACCTGCGTGAAAAAGCCTTTTATGAAAATAAGAAAGGATTTGCAAGATAATTGGATGTGTGGATAGCAATAAAATCGGATATTTAGTCGAATATGATATAGAGAGGAATGTTTAAGTCGAACACCCACCCGAAGGATTCCGCTACTATCTAGGAAAGGAGACCAAGAAATTAATGGGTGATACTAGTTATTTCTGCAACCAGTACCCTGAATTGTCTTTATTATTAAATTCAGACCATTCGAAAGATCAGATGTCGTCAAATACCCGAACTTTTACTTAATGTGACCGCAAGTTGTGAAAAAAACGATGTGCATAAGCTATGATTTTTTTAAAAAGAGAGAAAATTTCGCGATTGGAAGCTCTGCATGACGTACATCTCCTCCCCACTCATTGGTCTCATTGGTCCTGAAAACCATGATGAACTCCGTATCAGTTCTACTGGTGAACATCCTCTCGAAAACAGATCTGCTGAGTTGAATTTAGTTCTGATATGGTGCCAATTAGAATTGTTCTGTCATTCTTTGAATTGTTGCTACTCGATTCCCGACAAATGTTATTCTTCCAGCTCAGTAAAGCTGCACAAAGTTCTAGACGTGGAATGGTCGTTTACTAACAGGCCATTAAACCTTCGACTAGCCATATTTTGCGAGTTAGCTGAAATAGAGATCGGATGAGACAATGGAAGTTTTACAATAAATGTTTCAAAATGATTCTCAAACTACTCTTCTTCCGTCGCTGGATATTCAACCTTTAGATGTTCAATTTAAAAAAAATTCTGTGTCTGAGCGACATCTAGATGCACTAATGAGTGATGAAGAATTGAACGATTTGGGCTTGTTGCAATGAAATGGGAATGTACAGTTGTTTATTTGATGATCCTTCCTTAAAAAATTGATACAAATCCGAAGTTTATTGACCTCCTGGCGTCAGTTTAGAATTGATAAACGAAGAAATCTTCTACACTGAATGATTCGGTGCCCCGGTATTTGACAAAAAACGCAAGCGAATATTGGTTTATTCGAAAGAACCACGGTTGCTGTATGCGAAGAATGCGCAGGCCTTGCACGTACTTTGGTACTCTGAGACCATGATATTGCAATGATTGTGGCACTCTTGCAAAATTTTCTTTATATCCGTGTCATCTTCATATTTTACACGGAAATGCCTGTCGATTATGAGATTTCAGAATTTCATAATACTGTTTGGGAAGGTCTCGATATAACTTGTATTCTAATATTTTGTGCCATACACGATTAAATGCTTGCGATATATCCAAAAAGTGGCTTGAACATATCTTTTTCGTTCCTAGAGTCCGTTCTATAATATCGGTGATTCTATGAACTTGCTCTTCGCTCTGAATCCAAACTGATTATCAGGTAAACGATCATTATCCCCTATTATAGGATTTATTCTCTTAAGAAGCAGTTTTTCAAATATGTTTGATATTTGGAAGTAGAGATATTGGTCTAAATGACTTTTTCTCATTACTGTTTTTGTTTGGATTTAAAATCATAATCACTTCTGCTACCTTCCACTGCTTTGAAACGTATCTTAATCTAAACACAGCATTGATTATATGTAGAAGTTTGTTTATTGCTTTGTCTGGTTCTTTTATTTTAATCTGCTTTTTCTGTATTTTAATTTTTTATTAATTTTTTTAATTTTTTAGGATGGATTATCTTATTGGCACTTGAAGATTCATATTTTCGTTGATCAGTTTACTAAAAAGCCAGATATTCTCTTTGTTACATAGAAATCTATAAGATCAGGAGTTTTGTTTACATCTGTTGGCCTATAAGTAGGTAATTTTTTGGCTGTTATAACAGGTCTTTTTTTTGGTGTTGTAATTCTGGAGCTCTAAAAAGTATTTTTGTGTTAAAGTCAACGCCAATAATGAACCATTCTCCCAAGGAGTGAACAAGTTCTTTGTATTCTTCTTTTTTCAAGTTATAGCGTGGTGATCAGTATATATATAGCTGAGATACTTATATCTTTGTTCTTCGTTTTAATTTTCATTGTTGACACTTGCATGGACTCAGTATAAACCTTTAGTTCTTCATGGTGTTTTATATTATCTTTAATGAAAATTACAGGTCCCCGTTTTGCCCTTTCTGCTGGATTAATAGCATGGTAATAGCTGTTACCACGTATTTTGCATTATGAAGATCTATTAAAATGGCTTTCAGAGATTAAACGTAGAATATTTCTAGGTCAAGAATATTATGGATTAGCCTATTTTCATTCCATATTACTATCCTCAGCGTTTGTAAATTAAATTTTTATTTTTATTCACTTTAGAATACTCCGATGTGATTGGCTCTTGATTTATAGCATCTTATGGATATAATACGATTCTTCGTAGATTCTATAGTCCGCTATTATTCTGTTGGTTTGTTGTACCAGGGTTTGTTTGATTGCTTCTTTTGCTCAGAATTACTTACTCGGTCTCTTTTTTGTAATTCCTTAGCTATTTCACAACCACGGTAATTTGCGAGTTGTTGTCCTTTATAATTTATGCATGTTGCTGCAATATTTCTGTCTAATGTACACATACTTACCAGCACATTTGACACATCTATTGCCTCACGCCCGCTATATTTCTATAGGTATGATTATAACTATGACATTTTCTGCATTGGAAGAAAAGTATTCTTCCTCATTGGCTCTATTCTGACTCTCATATGTTTTGTATTGCTGAAATATTATATATCTTTTAGATGTTTTTTTTTATTGCCAAACGTAAGCATAAAAAGCGATAGTCCTCTTCTTACCAGGTCGCGGCTATTTTTATCGCTTCAGTTCTGTCTTTTTTAATAATATTAAAAAAAATTAAACCTTTATGCTGTAACTATTATGTCATTACTTATCTTTATAAATATACCAATAAAACTTGTCAGCGTTAAGCTTCATGGTTTAGTGTTCGATATGTTTCTGAGTCTGGTACATTTACCTTTCTACATTTACATTTACCTTTAGTTCATTTGCTCTTAAAGACATTTTAATTTTATGCAATAAGCTGCATCATTTTGAATTTGACTGCTGTTGATAATATATTCCTTTTCCAACATTGCATTAGGAATTTCAAACAATTCTAGATGTTTTTCCCAAATTTTCCAAAATTGTTGACATTTCAATAATATCAGTTGCAGTACCTCTTGTTTTTTCCTCTATAATAAGAAACTTTTTTATTTTTTAAATTGCTTTTTTGCAAGTTGCATCCGAGCCCGTCTCCCATTTTCAAAGTGCGTGCGGTAGTCCACCTTTTTGAATGTGCTGTTTAAATTGATGCTGAATACAGTTGCTGTTAGATTCGGTCTCTCGCTAACTTGGATTGAAAGCCATTTTAATAAAAAGTTGTTATTTTTCAAATTAAGCCACAATCGCCATTTCGAAGTTCGAACCATGAAAAGGACGAGTGATGGAATTAGTTTACAATTACGGTTGTCATCTTGCTTCACCTAAAAGTATAAAACAGAACATATATCAAGGGATCTAAGGGTGAACTAATAATATTTAAGTTGATCAACGGGTGTGCTCCATTTTGTGAATGTACTCGAAAATCTCACTTAAAAGAAGTTTCATCATTATTAGAGCAAAAGATCATCGCTATTTCATCAGTGTTGCGATCACGTCGAAATATATAATTTTATTAGTTGCATACTGTTACTCCTCTTGCTTTATTCCACCAAGAATTATTGTCATTAAGAAACAATTGCCATTATCGAATAGCCATACATCACTTTAATTGAATGCGGTATGAATAGGAACTACTGGAAATTGATGATTTCTCAATCGATGTGCTGTAGTCTTCTGTTCAGATTCTTCTAGAACCAATTTGTTCAAATGTTACCATTTCTCTCTTAAATTTCTGTAATGATTCAACGCACTGTTAAATCTAAGCGGCTACATACACTCCTAAATCCCGAAGGGTAACGAAAATGGGAAAATATCCGATTTTGTCCCTGCTCCTCCAATTCTGCAACAAATCACATAATAAAGTTATGATTTCATTTACATTAACTTGTCCAATATATTTCGTTTACAATTTTCACAAATACCACGTGTTTCTCCACTTACTAATTTTAATTTATTTAATTCATTTCTCTCGATTATTCGCAAAGATTTGATCTAATTTATGCATAAAAAAAGTTTTATAAAAAAAGAAAGGCAAACAAAAACGAAGTAAAGAGAAAGAGAGCGAGTGAAACGAATCAACCATTTTGAATTTATATAACTTTAAATGCTAACAACGTAATTAAAATGTTACGGTCCAAGAAAAAAATTAAATAAGGATGTCTTATAACAACATAACCTTAAATTAGATGATATTGCAGATTTTTGTTTCATTTTCTTGTATACATTTTGTGTATTGTATTTAAAATAATATTACCTTTATAAAGTGTTACCCGATTAATATATTCTTTTGTCCACGATAAATTAAATTTAAAAAAATAAAAATGTGAGAGATCCACCTGTCATACGTGTTGAATGTTAAGTGATGATATTTTAATATATGTCCGTTCAAATAAATTTTTTAAATATAGGTTAGGGTTTAAGGTTTGTTGTAATTTTTTTTTATTTTAATCAGTGTGGTCTTAAATTGCACTATATACTTGTATATATACGCAAAATGCAATTTATTGTTGAACAATGATTGTGCGCAAAATTGTTTCGAGTACTATATATAGAGTCATAATGTGTTTAGTCATATAAAATAAAATGACGCGAGTTTGCAATACAGTAAGGCTTCGAATACACTTATACTAATTGAGTTACTATCAAGGCTTTGTATTTTCTAATTTAAAGAAATCATCTATTTTGTGTTGCACCTTGGATTTCCAACTAATTTCGTATCAAAACTTTAATTTCATCTGGGGCATCTGGTAAAAGTGACCGAGTAAAAGTAAAAAAGAACAAAAGCTAGCGACCAATCAAATAGGCCGTACACTTCTCACCAATATTTATATTAAAGCGAATATAAAGTCAATATGGATAACCTTAAATCTCGGTTATACCTTAAAACTAACTGGCGTTCGTTTTATGCAAATGATAATGTAAATGAGAAAATGAGAAAAAGAGAAATACACAAATATGGGCCAAATCAATATTCAAAAGGACTAAATAAAAACGGTGGAAAAGTCAAAAAACTATAGTCAAAAAACATGAACCATTAAAACAAGGCTGTACTGTATTAAAATAGACGAGGCCGCGCAAATCGATGTCTGCCTATATACTTGACGTTTTTTTTTTTAAATATATTTTCTTAATTAATTTTATATAACAAGTGTACTTATGTGTTGCCATATTGATTATTCATATTTTACAAAAAATTATAAAGCGGCAGATCAGTGATCAGTCCACGATTTATCTATATACCATATAAATAAATCCGACAACTAATAACATGTATCATGCACATGGAAAACTCAAAAACTAAACATAAAAATGTAAATTAAATTAAATCCTCATTATTTATCATAATTAAAATTAATAGATAATAAAAACTAGAAAGATAAATAGATAAAATATTTTAAGGGTGGTTAAATTTTATTTCTACGTATTTATTGTGTTACACAATTTTTTCAAGGGGTTGGCGTATTATACACATTTATAGTTTATAGCTACATCATCAACTATAATATAGTTATAGAGTAGTTGTCGAAAATCATGATGCGATGATGATGGGGTCTTTTTTTTAAAATATTTTTGGTTTTGTTAACTTTTATAATTTGATATTTATTTGATAAATAATAATTTGTGATAGTTTTGATTTAATTTAATAATGATTGTATGTGTGCGGTGCTATATTATGATGGCATTTGGGATTATATCGATAGGAAGATAGGAGATTCAATGAAGTGGATATTTAAATGTTTGTTATAGTTTTTGATTTGTTTCATGCATAGGGTCTTTCAAATTGGGCGGTTTTCTTAAATCTTTAACAAAATACCATAGTTATGCCAGCTATATATGCAAAATAATATCTTTCAAATGACCTCCTCCTGCACTATCACATATGTCCACTCTATTGTTAAAATGGTATCACTATTTCTTGAAACAACTTGACTATTAAATTTGATAAATGCACGACGTGTTGAGTGCTGTAGTTCCTGCGTATTATTTACACCTTATATGTATAGGGCTCTAGACCTTTCGTAAAATATGCCATGTTGCAGTTTTATTTAGCTCAACTTGTTGTGACCGTCGACTAATGAACATTTTAGGGTCTTCAGGAACACTTTCAAGAATCTCAACGCTATCTATATATTTTATTAAAGATTGGAAAAAACCGCGGAATTTAACTAAATCTGAGTTCTTAAAACCGAATGGAAAATTTATTTAATTACACTTCAATGCAAGTATCTTCAGGTATTATCATCAGCACCTATCATCTATTAATTAACAATTTATGTTGAACTATAACCAAATATGCTCGATTTTATCGTATAAGTACATTACAATATTGCACATGGAAAGCTTTAACCGACCTAATCCCAATAACAATCTTTTCGAAAAAAAATCATTCTATGTATCTCTTTAACTGCTGCAGCACATATACATATTAAAGCAAATGACCTAGTTACCTGTATGTTTTTAGATCGTTGGAATTACCTGCTTTTCACTAAATAATTGAATTTTATATTTGAATATTATACTAACTAACGATTTTAATAAAACAAAATAAAATATCTACTCTATATAGTCTGACGCTGTTCCGGTGTCTCGATCAACCGACCATGAGATGAATGTACAGCCAATGAGTGTAGAAAGAGCTATTTTTTAGTATAACGTCTCGTTCGAGTGAACATGCGACGCAGCCAATAATTTTACACGTTAAGACCAAAATACATTTCTTTAATCCTCTAATAATATGAAAAATGTATTTTTAGTCCTATCGGCTTCCGGCTACACAATTGTGTATAGGCCAGCCTACACATTTGTGTATAACTACAGCACAGCAGTTCAGTGATTTGTTTACAGATAGTTAATAATATTAAAAATTTGAAACCACTATTCAAATCATGCGCAAATAAGCCGAGGCGATTAACAATATTTCGTGTCTAGAAACAAACGTGTGATTTGATCTCTCGTTTACCTAAGTCATACAAAATCAGTACTTACTTTCATTTATTCCATGGAATTTATTTCTTTGAAATTCTAAACAATAAAAAGTTTATAACATGATGTATTTTTACCTACACGTTTGTGCACATACTAAATGTACGTTATATACCATTTCTAGACGAATCTTATTGACGCTTACTATAATCTGTTTTATTTTTTCGTATACTAGTATAACATCGTATCGGTAGCATTGAGCAAACCATATTTCCAAAAATATTCTTTAATTTAGAATTTGGAGTCACTTCCTAGAATTGCTTTTATTATGGGTAAACCCAGTTTAAAGTAGTCAACAAATATAATTAATAAAATTGGTAAATTTTCACTTTCAATATAGTAAAAGATATCTCAAATTAAAGTAATCGATTCTAATTAACTAACAAAAATAAAATATATCCATCAACAACCCAATTTTTCACGTAATTTTGACAAAATTAAGCGAAACACTCATTTTTGCAATTAATAATGATGACGCCTTGATATAATAAAGTGAAGCATAAATTATAATAAATGAATAGTATTTTATGCAAAAACAAAAGTAAACTAAAAAAAACTCTGCCATCTATAGTTGAGTGATGGGACTTGATGTGCTAATAAGACAATGATAATGCGAAATTGTTGGCTGTTGTTATATGCGCCTTATTTATATTCCATATATATATAAGATTGATTGATATCCCTTTCACTTTGTGTTATAAACGCGCATTGTTAAATAATTATAACCGTTAAAAAGATCATTTAATTAAAATACAAAAAATTAATTCGTCATCATCATCATTATAACACATAAACAATCCATGCTTCACAAAACTCAATATTTAAACGCATATATACTCGTATATATACATAGAAAAGAGAGATACACTTAAAGTGTTTACACAAAGAAACTTTCAAGTGTATATTTTTCTTTCCATCCAATTCAATTTTCAATTCAACAACACAAATCCGTTGACCATTTGTTGTCTTGTTATATATTCTTCAAACTATTTTTATATAAATAAATTTCTTAAGGTGTTAAAATGTATATATATCTAAACAAAATACGATAACAACATTTGATATTATGTACAGCTATAATATCGATGTTACGATACTCACACAAAAACCATCCTCTTCGTATC
Organism: Tipula confusa; assembly: GCA_963556175.1. Taxonomy (NCBI): domain Eukaryota; kingdom Metazoa; phylum Arthropoda; class Insecta; order Diptera; family Tipulidae; genus Tipula; species Tipula confusa. Next base: position 219,622,471 of record OY744476.1, read on the forward strand.
GTAAATACGACAAGGTGTTCGAAAAATGTCTATCTCTATATTTTCCCCATTTCTTAGCAATTATTTTGATGACAAAAGGAATTTTTTTTTATTTTCCTTATCTCGGTTATGCGATTTCGTCTTTATTATTATTATTATTTTTTTTTTTGCTTGCTTTCGTTTTGCGGATTAATTTAAGTGGATAATTTTCTCATTGACGGGAAAATTGTTATCGTGCACACTACACAAAATAAAAAAAGAAAAACGTAAACGGAAAGCGAAAAATAAACGTGTATTTATACAGTGAGTCATCAGAATAATAGTGTAGTCTTTGTACAATTAAATAATAGTTATAATAATAATTCAATTAACTTCCGGTAAATTACCGAAAACTAGAAATTTAAATATATAAGTGGTAATATCTTCAATCAATCATAACCAATCAGTGAAACTCTCTTTATGTGTGTACCTTCTTATATATTATATTTCAATTCATTGAGTAGCAGCACATTACAATAATCATCATCTTCATATATGTATATATATGTATATATCCACTCGATTATTTAGCTATTATGATTACTATTATTACTATTATTTAAACTAACGTGAGAAAAATTGTTTATATTTCGTTTTTTTAAGTTGGTTAAACAAATACAAATCTATCCACGAGGTATAGCTAATTTAAATGGTGTTGTTGTTGTTATTATTTTGAATTACCATAACAGTAAATAGTAATAAGCCACCCAAATATCTTGTACTTACGTATGTATAATTCTACTTTAATAACCGCACTTATATTGAGAAAACAATGGAATATATTCATTATTCAAGTGGCAGTTTTTTGTTTACTCACCAAGTATTTTCAAAGAATTAAAGCTTGATCATAATTTGGTTAATAATTAACGCCATCTTGATCACGGATTTATAGTTTTTGAAGTTTATGTAAAGACGTAAAACAATTTTTACGTTTTTGGCAGTATATAATATTGCAAATCGCAGTAGACATTTCTCTTTATGTACCATACAGTCTTTGGAAACAATAACTTGTTTTATGTATATTATGTATAAGTCATCGTAAATTTTATTTTGTGCTTTCCAAATTCTCCTTTTCCAATATAACCAATACCTGAATGCAGATGTCTCTTATTTTACAAACTGTGGTGTCAAACATTAACATTGTGATATCATTTGAATGAATACAACGCAAAACGGTGTAAATTCGGTTATTATTGTAGTAATATTCTTCAATTTCAACTATAATTTGGTCTTTAAATAACTGATGGTCTCTTTTTGTGAAATGTAACTCATTGGTTAGCCCCATTTACTTCGTGAACATCATGAAAATTTTTTATCATTTTTGATTTCATGGTTGAAAAAAGCTCGAAAATTTCGTAATCGTCGCGTTTGAGTCATATTTCAAGCACATGACCCTGGTCTTATATGTCATCTGCCACCTTTTATACTCATCCTTCAGGTTTCAACTCCACCCATACATGACAATGAGTCTAATTAACATCTTGTACTACCTCAGTTATTTGCAAAGTAGACTTTAGCAGTGGGCAAATATCAAACAAAGCACTATTGCTTCAGGCAAAACCTTAAATATATGAAATCACATAAATAATGGTTTTAGTATCATTATCTGCTACTTATAAATGGTGTGGAATATAGTTACGTCTAAATGCTGAATTGATTATTTGAAGTAACTTTCGGGTAGTGATTTAACTATTTGTCCTGTAATTAGATCATATCCAATAGCTACTGGAAAATTGCGATAAGATTACTGTACATGGATTAACAGATCGGATAAGATGACCTCCATTTTTGACTTAAACTTTAAGAACGAGGAAGCAAAGTTCAAATTAGGTTTTTCACGTTCAGAAGCATAATTATTGAGTCTTAACATTATGTGTAAGTCAATAAAAGAACCGATCAAGCCAGCTAAGAGGGTTACAAATATATTATGGGATTGTAATGCTATACGGCGGTTATGCTCTAAAAAATAAAAGTAAATTGTAATGTCTCCTGTCATTAACAGCCTTAAATAAAGGCCCAAGTATATGTACTTTTGTTCCGAAAAGCAAAGTTTTGCTAGTATTTTGTCGATAATGCAGAAGAATTATCATTTCACCGCAACATCTAAACCAAACATAATTTAAAATTATAAACAATTATACCAAACTTAAGTCAGAGTATAGATAACTTCTGTAAAATGTTTGCGGCACACAGTAAATTTATAATATGTTTGACTTACCCATTCTCCACATTTTCACATGCAAAACGATAAAATATCACATTCGGCAAATCATTGACAGTCTAGCTTTAAACCAGAACATTCACAAAATATACACTTCAAAGCATTTTTGCTTCACAAATCACAAATATATTTAATACCCCACCATGTCTCGTCGACACACTATGGTATCGCGGATTACATAACACATTACACGATGGTGGCTAATCAATCAAAATTTGGTTTTTTATTTTACATAAATTGAATTCACATTATTACATTAAAACATATTGCATAATTATACATCATCACATATTTTTAAATTACATATTACACAGATTTTTTATTAAACGAACAATTTTAATACAAATTACTATCGAAACGATCAAATGAATGTCGATGCTGTCAAAATTTCAATTTTTTTTGGTTGGTGGATTCTACTACTGGATTCTACTACTCTTTTAGTTGTTTACTCAATTAACAAGACGAAAAAAAATATTGTAGGTAATATTTTTGGGTTATTTTAATGTAAGATAAAATTTAAGGCTAAATAATTTTAATTATAAGATTAAATAATTTATAAATTGTATATTGACTATTTGATTTGGATCTATTCAGTTTGTTAAGTATATCTCTATAAAATTAGAGCATAATATGTGGTATATATATATACTGCGAAGTATTTTTGCTTGTGTTAGGTTTTTGCTATTTGATATACTGGTGGATCCCCTTAATTGAATACCAATTGACCATAAGAGCGGAAAATGTCCATTAAAAACAGGTTCTTTCAATATGGAAGCCGTACGCAAGCTGACTGTTATGTGGAATATTCACATTATTATCACGTAGTCCGTTGATATTCTGCGCACTTCTACAGAAATCTATAGCGGTTGCAGTAGATTATAGCGGTTCATTATAAATAGTGGCTAAGTGATCTAGATATCCTTTAGACGAGTTAAAACATATATGTTACCGTTATGTTACTCAGACCACTGCTATCATTTTCTGGCAGAGTTCATTACACTTCCGCTTATCGCGAACTCAGATGAGTTATTCTTAAGAATGCTGACTAAAGAAAGTAAATAATTATGGCTGGACGATTCTGAAGTAGAACTATAAAATTTGATAGAATTTGAACCATTATGTTTTTTTTCGTGATTTTGAAAATTTTAGGTTAGTGGCATAAATGTCCTAGTTTCCATTGACTAACCATAATCTATTTTGGGGGTTATGAAAATTTGGAATTAGTAGCATAACTTTCACAGTTTTGGTGGGGTAACCATCAAGTTTCTTTGGGGTTTTCCAAATTTTGAAGTTGGGTAAAAAGTTTCACAGTTTTAAAGACCATCATTATTTTTCGCGATTTTGGAAAATTTCGATTTCTGGAATACAATTTTTATGGGAATTACAAAAAATCAGCCCCAGTATCCACAAGGAAAAGGAGACTGATTCTTTGAATTCTAATAAAAAGGCGTCGGTTTTTATCAAGTTTAAAGGAGCATAGTTTGTGGTCACCGTGATGTTGCCTGTGATTTTGAACAGTTTAATTTTTATTTGTGCTCTTCAAAAATATATCTATTTTTAGATTTTCTGCGGTTTTTCGATCTGTACTGTGGCTGGCTTGCAGGCTGCGGCCTCATGAAATGACTATACGATTACCTGTATAGTGATAGATTACCGTTTGTAGGTGAGATCTACTGTTTGCTTCTCTTCGCATCCATCGAGTGTAACTTTATTTATTTCCTAATTCATCTCATCCAGAATTTGCGAACGATGTCTTCGCTGATGTGTTCACTCGCTAGACCTTTCATTGCCCTGGAAACCTCTGATAGTTGTTTACTGGCAATAATTTGTAATGATGAACAACAGTGGAATGTCGAATGTGAATTGGGAAACCCAAAACACGCCACACAGCTTCGTTGCTGTATATATATATATATATATATATATATATATATATATATATATATATATATATATATATATGTATATATATGTATATATATATATATATATATATATAAATATATATATATATATATATATATATATATATATATATATATATATATATATATATATATATATATATATATATATATATATATATATATGTATATATATATATATATATATATATATATATATATATATATATATATATATATATATATATATATATATATATATATATATATATATATATATATATATATATATGTATATATATATATATATATATGTATATATATATATATATATATATGTATATATATATATATATTAGAGGCCCTTTTAGCTCGTCCGATAGTTTTATTTATTTTTATTTTTTGGTCAAAAACGTCAGCGGGTGCGCACACAATAATTCACCAAAGACAAATAAACCAGTAAACGATTTTAAATGGTTACAACTTCGATAGTAATGACCTGAGGGTAAATTTTATCAAATTATGGACTTATAACGATTTTACGATGGTCTCATAACTCAACTGTGTAGTTTGTCTTCTGCGGTACTTGGGCTTACAATTACCTTTATTGATTTAAACGATTGTAAGTTGGTAATTTATAGAAAATAAAATTAAAATGAGGGCGCTGTTGCAAAACAAACGAAATCACAGAACAAACAATAAATTAATTAATTACGCAAACCCTTCATCCCTCGAATTTATGAAGTGGAATGGAACATGTTACAGTTTGTTGTCTCGATTCTCTGTATCAAAACACAAATCTATCAAATTTTGGGAAAACAGATGATCAAGTTTCACATGTTCACACACACACACATAAGTTAAGTTTTGTATTTTTATTTTTATTTTTATTTTTCCAACATCTCTTCCGGGAATTTTCTTCTTCTTTTATTCCTCTATAGTTTCGTTTTGTCTATTTTCCCATTTATGTTATTATTTTACACTTCACTTGTGAAACCCTATATCTAAATAGTTTTTTGTTGTTGTTGTATATATGTCGAGTAGTATGTACGAATTGATGTATTTACATTGACTGATAAGCACTTTGAGTAAATAGTTAGTAATTATGATGTGTTACAAAAGGATCTCCTCTTGTTGCTCGACTCGTATTTCTCGTCTTCATTTTTAGTGTGATGTTTAAGTTTGGTAACGTTTAAATTGATTAAATTGGTACTGGTTGGTACATATGCGGGGGGTGTGATTTTTGTCTATTGTTAATCAATTTAGTGCATTTGAAAGGTAATAATTTACGAATTATTGTCTATGTGACCGCACAAAAAATTCATTCCATGTGTTCAAGAGGATATATCTTTCGGGTACCGAAGGGATTAATGATGTATCGTCGATCTTTATCATAAATATATAGGATACACATCCCAGATGCTGTAATTTGAATACAAAAAAAATATTTTAATCGGATTATTAACTTTTTCCACCCACACTACACGCACCATACATTTTCCTAATTTTCAATTAATGTCAGGTCCACAATAATAATTCACACAAAACACTTAAATCGGTTTCTTAATTTGGTACACATACACACACACAACATAAAACGAGCAAATTTTATTATTTAATCCATAATCATATATAAGATTCGTCGTCGGGTACATGAGTATGCGGTTGACGAGCGGGGAGATAGAACGGCAGAAAGGGGGAATGAAAACAAAAGATAACGAAAAAGGATCAATGGGAGGATTAAGAAAATTTTATTTTCATTTTTCGAAATTAATTTTTTCTACTTTGTTGTCGTCGTCGTCGACGTATACACGCACATAGTTAGTAGAGGGCAATTGACTTTCCTGGGATATGAAAATGAGTAAATTAGTTTTTAAAGGATAATAAAAGGATATATATGGCAAAAAAAAATTCAATAACAATGACACGTTTCAAATAAGGAATTTACTATACTATATGCACTACACGCTCGTACGTTCGTTTTCGAAAAGTGTAATTATAGTTTAATGATGAAATTGGAAAAAATTAAAATTTGATGTGAAGGATAAAAAAGGATTTACGTATGTGGTATATTAAATACTAATTTGTTTTATGTATATATAGATGATGTGTTTGTCATGATAGTTTTATTGCATTATAAAAATATGGTATAGTTAGAATACATGAAATTTTTATTTTTGCAAATTACCGGCAGTCACTACAGGCTCCAAAAAAACATTAAAAGTTAAATACAGCCAACTCTATGTAACCAACTTTAGGTAATTAAAAAACGTTATTTGATAAATCATTTATTAGTGACATCTAGCAAATAAACTAAAAAACTCTGAAGTGACAGATTCTCTACTTTCATCCATGTACATTTATTTTTGTACTTTTCCATACACTTTTCGCTACTTTTATCTTCTTTTCTACACTTTTTTTTTTGTATTTTTGTCTACTTTTAACTACTTTTGTCTACTTTTCTCTACTTTTCTCTACTTTTCTCTACTTTTATCTACTTTTCTCTACTTTTCTCTACTTTTCTTTACTTTTCTCTACTTTTCTCTACTTTTCTCTACTTTTCTCTACTTTTCTCTACTTTTCTCTACTTTTTTCTACTTCTTTCTCTCCTTATTTGTGCGAAACTAGCTAACAAGTTGAGAAACACGATCCTAATATGTGGATTTAATGTCTAATTTTATGGTTGTATGGATATGATGGCAAGGAAGTGTTATTCTCTGCCTATATCGACAAAGAAGTCAATGGGTATATTAATTTCGTGTTCTTTCCGCCAACTAACAGGCCGTAGAATTGCATTTAAAATCGGCCCATTGATACATGTATCTAGAATTTAAATCTATCGACAAAACGAGAATTTTTAAATCTTTAAAACTTAATGGACTCGTTGCCAAAAGCTTCCATGCCAAATCTAAAACAAACATCAGCAATCGTGATAAGTTGACTCAAATCACATTTATCTTGAACAACTACTGCATCGACGCATCACTATTACGGAACCCATAAAAAGGATAAAGACTATAGTAGAGTTAAGTGATTCAAACGCTAAGTTTTGCGTTTTTTTTTTTGTGTGATCTTCATCAATCAGAATTAAAAAATCAATCCTAAGCAGTGGGCGCAGAACAAAGAATGTTAACACACTTAAACTCAAGCTTAAACTGCACGAGAAGAAGTGTACTGTAATAAAAGCTAAAAACCGTCAAAGGCATATCTCCAAAAGTTCAAATAAGTAGAGAAGGAAACATTTCGATTTCATTAAACTAGCTATCAGGAGTATAATGCAAAGCTTTAAGTCAATGATGGAGAGATTCATGGATCTAATAAAAACATTGATGCAGGGAGATCTGATAAAACAGAAAATGACTATCCTCTAAATAGCCATATACCAAAGGTGAAGCATTTAGTATTGCCCTCCAAAATACATATTGGAAGTAGCATAAGAACTGTTTTTGAAACAAGAATAGAATATCTGAAAGTATTTACAAAAAAACCTGCCGTTGGCAACTTCAAGATGGTCGATATTAAAATGAAAATTAAATCAAGCAATTTAAACATAGAAAGCAGTGATAAGGCAAAAAAAAAATAATAGTGTAATGTGAGCTCTCGGCAACAGAGAGAGAGAACAGGATATCATTTGTGGAAAGTAATTAGACATTTTAAAAGACCGGGCATGATCCTATTACCGATCAATTAAATTAATACCGTAAATGTTCAACGCAATCATACAAATTGGGAACATTCCTCAAAAGTGGAAGATAAATGTACAACACCTTTCAGATCTAGTTATCGAAGTTTGTCTCAATGGATAACCATGAGAAAAACATAAAAACATGCAAGGGAAAAATGAAGTCGTAAGACCAGCAATAATTTGGAAAAGAACTATGCCAGCAGAAGCGAAAGAACTTGATAAATCATGGATGGAAATTAAAACAGTAGTCCCTATAGAGAAAAATCCTAAATTGACTTTAAGAATAAAGACATAAAGACTGTTTAAATCGATAATTTATTTATACCGTTAGTTAAATTTTTGAAGGTTAAAGTGACAACTAGCGACAAATGTCAAGAACTAAAATACTTTAATTTGAAATGTTTTCACATGACCTACATATATTTCCGTACATGTATATCATTACTAAACTCAATTCAAAAATTCAAATGGCTTATTGGCACAATGAAGTGCCACAAATTTCCAACTATTTTCGAGAACAATACAAAATCAAACATCTAAAAAAAAAGATCCAAAAGAATTTTTATTAAAAAACTACAAAATGAAAATACGTTTCCCATCATATTCATATGCAAATTAGTTGAGATGAATAATTAGAAAATCGAAAATGTGAATGAAAATTTAATTGAATTTAAGAGACAATCTGATGAGACGTGTACATCCTTTTGTTTTCAGATAATCCTATTTTATATATAAATATATACATGACTTGCAACGATGGTATGCTAAATGGTTAATCCTATAAATATATATATTTTTGATTGTATATGTTAATTGAATTAATTATATCTATATATGTGTGTAAATAGAGGGTGACATCTATTGTTCAAATTTAAAAAGCGAATGTCAAACTAATAAATCATTTTAATAAATTAAATTAAATTAATTTCATATCATATCGACTTAATTAAATTGATATTTATCATTCGAAACCTAGAGTTCAAAACAAAAAAAAACCAACCAACAAAATTTAATTTTGTGTGAAAATTTTTGCTTAAAGGGTCGCAAGTTTTTTTTTTTTTTGCGGTATATCTCTAGGGATAGATTTGTATTTTTATTTTGTAAATTTTATATTATTATATTATCATCCCCTTGTTTTTTTTTTATCGTTCCAAGAGTGCACAAAGAACAGTTTAGCACTTGGTAAATTTTTTTTTATGCTATGTGATAACGATAGTACCCGGTTTAGTAATAACAGTAATACTATCATCATCATCATCATCACAAAATACTATTTTTATATAAGATAGTTTTAGTGGGGTGTAAAAAACATGAAATTTTACACAAGAGATTTTTGGTGGAAAAGGTTTTTTCTTTATCTGGGATGGAGGAGCATATAGGGCGTATACTAAGCTGGACCATATATACTTTTCTATATGGGCGGCTACTGCTTTTATTTTCATCCATGATTTGCTAACTAGCACAGTACTTTCCCGTGTGTTGCTGGTAAATTTGTAACTTAAATTAACGGCGTTTCTTATTTTTTTTACATGTATCATCTGGTTGTAGTTTTGGTAGCCAAACGTTTTAATCAGCCGTTTTCAGGGCTGCTGGTTAAGTTATACTCGAATAAGGAGGAATGTTCTCAATTTATGTTCTGTCTCATCTACTCATCCCTTAGCTCTTATAACTTTGCAATATATTTCGATCCAGTTTGAATTGTTCTCTTACAGATTACTGCTGATATTCCCGCCTTTTGTTTGGTTTAGGACCAGAATGATTCCTTTACTTTCGGTTCCTATATTTTCTCCTTCAATGTCGTTCTGCGGTGAGTTTGACGCAGAAGTATCTCATTTTGTTGGTATTTGGCCAAAAACAATTTATAACCCATCTAAGGTACTTCTTTACAAACTCCAGGAGTTTCCTACTGCTCTTCAGTAAGTTCTACTATGTATCATATCCATGTATCATGGTTTAACCAGTTAATACTGGGAAGGTACTTCATAAAATACTTAGACACAATCTGTTGTCCATCCAATTTAATCTTAATGGTTTTCACCCTTTTCCTACAAGAGGTTGGCAATATTCCCATCGGCTGAGTCCGGAATAATTCTGACGCTCCAGGTTCAAATATCTTCCACCTCACCTCAATGTTTTGCCATCACGAACTTTGTCATGTCGTATTTTGTGTCAATGGTAGAGTACGCGTTATGGGATCCTTATTGATTTTCGGACAGGTATCCCTTTCATAGCCTTAATTAGTCTTAGGCAAATAATCCTCTCTTATATTTTACCAGCCACAATCACAGCAAGCAGATTAGGTGGCATGATGATGGATTATCTAATGCCTTCGTTCCTTTTTGCAGGAGTACCAGCCGTTGAATATTTCACTGTTTAAAAGAAAATCCACATCATCTATGCAAGTATTAAACAAGCTAACAACCCGCTCAAGATAACATGCTGTTGATAATTTTTGGTCTGATGTCAGCCTGTCCTGTTCTTTCATAATGGCTGATAGTAAGTGGAATTATTTTAATGGCATTTCTAACTTTCTATTCGCTATTTGTCCAATTGTCCTCGAAAAATTATTTCCATCTTTTTAGCTGTTTAGTGAATTTCCTGGTAACAATTCTTACACATGGCATCTTTTGTGTATTTTCTTCGCCAAATATATTGTAATTTACTTTATTTGTTTTCGTATGGCTCCCGAATATCCTCGTTATATCCTTCTATAGTTACCATCCATGGATTTCTAATGTAATTTGTATGATCAAGCACAGGTTCTTCTATTTTATCGATAGTGCTTTTTCCATTGCTTGCAAAATACGTGATCTGTCGAATACTGTATACCGAGTAATTTTGTTTACAGGGCATTAAGGATAAAGGATGCAAATTAAGCTGTATTTTTACATATAGGTTGTGACCACTTAAACAAAAGGCAATATGTCAAATTATTTTGCCATAACAATAATTTTTAAGATCGACCAACAGGCTAAGGAGTTATTATAAAAAAACTTCTTTTCAAAAACTCAAAATTATTAATTTTGCAAAATAATTTTAATAAAGTAGATTACAATTCGTTTTTTATATGAGTTGTGACCCCTTAAACTAGAGGCAATATGCCAAGTTGATCTTCCAGTGCAAAAATTTGTGTCATCGGCCCGCATATTAAGAAGTTATTGTAAAAAATCTATACTATTTGAGTTTACTTACTAATTCTTTTGTTTTTTTTTTTCATAAATTTTCAGGTTTGGTTTCAAAATCGTCGAGCAAAATGGCGAAAAACAGAAAAATGTTGGGGACGTAGTACAATAATGGCGGAATATGGTTTATATGGTGCAATGGTAAGGCATTCATTACCGTTGCCCGAAACAATACTTAAATCAGCAAAAGAAAACGAATGTGTAGCACCCTGGCTACTAGGTATGGAAGCCAAAAGTAAATAAATTATTATTTTTATTATTTTATTATAATTTCGAGTTAATTTAAATTTTTAATTTTATTTTAAAAAAAAGAATAAAATTATCATTTAAGTATAGTAAAAACATAAAATTCACCCCTCCGAAAATTGAGTTGTCCGACATAATTAGTCTATATATACCAATTGACTTTTTGTCCATAGTAACACCTTCTAAAATAAAAAATAATTATAGTATATCGATAAATAGTACATAAATGTGATAGTAATCTCCCGACCCTCGTAAAAATAAAATTCGAAAATTAAATTACGTGACGGATCATCAAAACTGAATTTATTTTTTATTAATAAAAAGTGGATTCTAATTTAATTTATTAAAATAAATAAGGCACCTAAGCACCTGTCGAACATGCATATAAAGGAGGGGGAAATTTAGTTTTTGGAAAATTTTTGGGTAATTTTCACTTGTGTTTATTGGAATTTTATGGGTATTTTTATTTTATTTGCTTATGTACAACTGGATAATAAAAACAAAAAAAAAAAAAAACTCAACTCGAAGCGGAAGTGACATGATTAATACGATTTTTTTATAATGTTACAGGTATGCATCGTAAATCGTTAGAAGCGGCTGAAGCATTAAAAAATGATGATAGTGCAAATAGTGATCGAGATGAAACCACATCAAAAGCGAGTGATAATTCAACGTCGACAAATGGAAATTCAAGTACTAACAACAATAATAATAGTAATAATAATAATAATAATAATAATAGTAGTAGTAAGAGTTCGCTAGGTCATCAAAATTCTGTACATCAAACGAACTTATCGTCAGCATCGTCAAACTCTGAACACCATTCGGCACTAAGTACGGGATCCCCAACCCATCAACATCATCATCACAATAATCATACGTCCATGCACCATACTCCAAATGCCCATCTTCATAGCCATCATCATCATCATCATTTATTAGATTTGGGTAGTGTCGATGGCCGGGGGAATAGTAGCAATAATAATAATAATAATAACAATAATAATAATAGTTTAAGTAAAAATAATAACAACAATAGTAATGGAATTAAAAATGAATTTAATCTATCAGCACTAGCCGCACAGTCACAACAGCATACAAATTTTCATCCCGATCAAGATCCAGAAACCTTTAGGTTGGTCAACTTTAGAGATCCAATATCATTTATACGGTAAAACTTTCATAAAATAATTTACCGTATGGAAATAATTTAAAACATTTTTTTTTATAGAAATAATTCGATAGCCTGTCTCCGCGCCAAGGCGCAAGAACATCAAGCAAAATTATTAAATAGCGGACTATTACTTCAAGTACGTTCATTAGCCGGACTAAAACAAACATCATCGTCACCCACAAATTTATCACCGCAATCGTGTGACAGTAATGCAAATACGTTAAATAGTGGGGGACACCATTCACCAATTTCGAATATGACCCTAAATACGTCGGACCATTATTTAAATGAGCGACAAAGTCCTAGTCACGGTAGTACCGGTGGTCGAAGCGATCACAATACAAGCAGTCCTAATATAACATTTTGACACTAAGCGCACACACAACGATAATTTAAAAAATAAAAAAAAAATTTAACATCGAACTATGTGCAATTTTTTTTTAACTTTTTTTTTAACTTTTTTTTAAAAAACTACAAGATTTTCTAAATCTACTATATTTATATTTTGGACAAAACTATAATATACGAAAAAAAAAATTATATTCGGTTGTGAAATTTTATATTTTATTGTATTATACTATAATATTATATTTTGTCTGAACAAAATGGCCAACAAAAAAATTTTTTTTTATGTCATCGAATTATTTAAAAATGCAACGACGAATCAGCGAACTATCGATAGTTTGCTATACAACAAACTTTTTAATTTTCGTAATATCTATAAATATGAAATTTTTAATTAAATTATTGTAAATACAAAAACAAAATATTTAAATTATACATAAACATTAATTGTAATACTTCTAATTATATTTTACAAATGTAAGTTAATTTTTTTGCACCACTATTTTTAATTATCAATTGCATAAATATGATCTGTAGAACACTTTAAAGATGGTTAATTTTATTCCAAGGTCATTAAGGATAAAGGATAAGGATTAAATTGTATTTCAACACATAGATTGTGACCCCTTAAACAAAAGGTAATATATCATACTGAATCGCTAGTGCAATCATTTTTAAATCGATCAACAGGTTAAGGAGTTATTGTAAAAAAACTACTTTTCAAGAAACAAAATATTAATTTAGCAAAATATTTTTAAATTTTAAAATGATCATTGTTCGTTTAGTGGCACTAAAATAAATTTAACACCAAGATTACCAAGGTTATGTCTGTTATGTCTCCTATTGTGCACAAAGCCTTAACTTGTCGGTCATCAATTTCTAGTAGTTCAAAACAATACATTTTTATGGTTCATATCAACAATATGACACACAAAATCAAATTGACTTTCAAATGTAACGTTGTCATTTCACCTATAAAATAATTCTAGGCCTACTAAGAAAAATATTTTACGTAGATTAATAAAGTTGTTGGTTGATTTCAAAAAATATTACACTGGCGTATTGCACCTTTTGTTTAAAGGGTCTTAAACTAAATTTCCACAGACAAAATTTCTCAACCACCTCACGCGCAAAGTGTTCTATAGATCACACTTTATAATACATAATTTCTTTATATCGATTGCCTAACAAAAACTTTATCAGCTTATACCTCAAAAACTACGTGTCCCATAAATACAGACCACATCAATTTACAGAAAAAGGACACAAGATGGCGTCCAATGAATTGAAAATATGCTAATTCAATAGTGAAAAATTAGTTTCGGACTTACTTATGAGCTATAACATTTAATATTGTCTAATTGATTTGACGTTTCATTGACTTGTAAAATTATTTCGTGGAACAGGAAGTGTTGAACTGAAAACTATATTTGTATATTGGCAACACCGAACACAAAATTCGTTATGGCAACATGATGATATAATTGAAATCTATTGGAGGTCTAAAAGAGCAAGCATGGGTAAAAGCAGGTGATAGCGTACTGGGTTATAAGGTTAAAATGATAAGCTACACATCGATTATTTAGAGCAAATAAAAAAGTAACGGTTTTTATTGACTGTAGCACGATAATTTCTAGTAAATATAGCGCCATCTTGTGTTTCTTTCTTTATGTGTCAATTTCGTCTCTTTATGTTTTTTTGTAACCTGCATAGTTCTTCAGATATCGGCCGAAAATATTTTAAGAGGGCAACCTGTATATTTATATGAGACCTGTCAGATTGCATGAAACTATTTCTACATTTTATTAAAAAGCAAGGCACTAAACTTGGAACTAATTGGTTCAAACGGCAAATACTCTGTAATCTTTGATAAAACTAAAAATTCTAAGTCTCGCTCGTAAATTCAAAAGTTCTAGGTCTATCGAACATATGGTTTGTTGTGGCTCACTCTAGATATTAGACCCTATGACTTTTTAACATTTGACATAATCTTTTCGTTACGAAGTTAGATTATGAGAATGCTACCAAGAAGGGTTCTACATTTTTGTCTGTAGTCGTGCTAGGTACTCACACGATTGCTGTATCCAATAAAAGGCTACTATATTGAGACCATTTCTCTATCACCTTTAAGGCAATTGCCACAAAATAGAAATAAATTCCACAGTTTATCGTTTATTTCGAGGCTTTTTTTGCTATACTTTAGGGATAAATTTACCTTTTACCATAGCAATCAAAACAAGCAGTACAAATTTTCCAAAAGCCTACAACTTCAAATAATATCGGCCTAAATATTTCAAACTTTAGTGGTACAACAGTTAATGTAGGACATTTAATCATGCTAGGTTTTTTCTGTTTCCAAAAACTAAGAGTGAGATTTATAACGTTGCTCTCTTTAATAATTCGGCTTAAAGCAATGAAAGAATCTTTATCATTAATCGTAGGTAATCGTGGTTTGGTAAATAAATAAACTAATTCCTATATTTAACTAATAGAGAGCTGATCGAGACGGATGTAATAGAATACCAATAAAACAGTAATATCCAAATCATCGTGAGCTCGCAAAGAATGGTAAAATGAGCAGTGCCATCTTAGCGATGCAAATAAAAGAAACTGCGTGAAAAGTGGCTAACACAGAACCCCCGTTACTGCCAAAATTTTATTCTATACTCCACATTACAGTGACAGAGGCAGCTATTAATAAGTTAAGAATGACAAAGCCACCAATTTTGATGGAATTCCCGCAAAGCTCATTAAAACCGTTAAAATCGTTCAACGTCTTTTTGCTAGTTTGAAGAGCACTGAATATTATGTTGCCAGAACAATAAATTATAATCTTGAGGAAATCATTTAATATACCTATTACCGTTTTGTTTAAGAAAGTTTAAAGTGGAAACATGAGTTGGAAGAAGGTTTAAGCTTCATAAAAAAGTAATACTAATTTTTTTTTTTCTTAAAACAGAAATAGTTCCATTTAATCTGGAATATATATATATATATATATATATATATATATATATATATATATATATATATATATATATATAAATTAAATAATACAAATAATGTGTCGGAATAAACATATTTACGAAACTAAAATAGTGTGAAATGCAAGATAGTGTGACAATCACTAAACTGAAACAATTTTTAAAACAAATTAAATAAAAACAAAAATCTATATAAATTATTTATAGTACTAGTGCTCACCACTGGGTGCACGCGCATGTATATGCAACTAATTAATACATAATATAATATATAATATTTTGTCAATTTAATTTTAATTTAATTTAAATAAATTTCCAAAATTTATTTTACAAAAACAAAAAAAAAATAAACTAAATATAAATAATAAATTAATTCTATATTATGCATTACATAAAAATTATATAAAATATTTAGAAATACACTTAATTTATAAATAATTTAATATAATAATTATATAAAAATAATAAAAGTTTAAAAAAAAATTAAGATATTATAAAATGGCTATATATATTTAATTAATTAATTAAATTATTATAATAAGGAAAAAAAATTATATGTGACATTAAAAAAAAGACAACACAAAAAAAATTCATTAAAATTATAAAAAATGTGTATTATTTTAAAGTATATAACCCCACAAGGTTCGAATCTTTACTAACACGTGGTCGATTGATATATTTTACTCATTAATAGCCATGGTCTAAAAAATAGATGTAACTATCGTATTAGATTTTTAATTCGAGTTTTATGGATTTGCTTTAGCTTTGCTTAGTTTCTTTGTAATTCACTTGCACTTCACTTGCACTATGTACTTCACTTGCAATTTTGGTTTCCCGAGGTTTTCTTTATTCTTTTGATTAAATCCTAGTTTATTTTGGTTTTGAAGTCGACTAAATTCTGGTAGTTTATCTGTTGTGTCCTTCCAAAAAAAATTGCTTGATTTCTACTATAGATGATTATAATTGTATGGAATTCTTTTAGCGATCTGCAGCTATATTGATCAACTCTTTGATATGAATTTTTCGTTCTTGATTTCGATAATGTCAACTGAAAAAGGGCTCTTTAAAGACTTCTTATAGGATTTGTATAAATTCAGGTACTTTTATCCCATTGGTCATATTCGGGTTAAATTTTTATCGTAGTATTCTTTCTAGCACTGCTTTGTTTATCTACGGTAGATTTCTGAGATGCCTATGGTAGGATGAGTGAGGTTCTTCATAAACGTGAATTTCCTCGCCTCTTTTGAGTATAATTTGATATCTTAATGCATTGATTGGTGTGGCTTCTTAAAGGCTGTATGACCCCATTTTAAAAGTTTATCAATTTGTTCCTTCACTTTGTTTCTTATATTGACTGGAAGGGTTTTGATTTTGTATAGATTGTCAGTCGTTGTTTTGATTTCGGCTCTCACAGTAGTATCGATTGGTGTTACGTTGTTTTTTTTAATTCTGGTAGAACAAACAATTCTGTGTCCATACAATTGGCCACAGATTTCATTGTCAACAGATTTTTCTGTTGATATCGACTTCCCCTCCTGGCGATCTAATTTCTGATTTTGCATCGTTTTTGTAACTAATTGAGGTTTAATGAAATTCTTATAATTCTTATTTTGAATCACTAAGGTTATTTTTTTCTCAAAGTTTCTCTAAATGTTTTAACAGCCCTATTTAACTTCCACTTAAGCACGGTTCATTAGTGAGTGATCAGATGGTTAATCATATCAATCTTTCGAGTATTGGTGTGTTCTATGACCTTACAATCAACACATGGGATGTTCAGATGTTAAATATATGGTGACCACACTGGCCAACCATTCTGGCTGGATAACTGCGAAAAACTTAATTCATACAGTTGAGTTTCAATTTCAGGTTCAAGGTATCAAAGCAGAACAGTTAAAATTCATGTACACATTGTCGGCCCTTTCGTCGGAAGCTATACTAGCACAATTGTGGATATTCTAGAGTTTCCTCCAAATAAAAAATAATGTACGAGACACTCAAGCAGGTGTGAAACTCTCCTGAGTGGACAAGATATCGGAAACAGGCGGCCGTCAGAAGCACTTTGTCATATACGTATATTGGCTGGACCAAACTTTACCCCCAAAATTATTAAGTCGCTCTAGATTTGACGGATGCCGGAGATTATTAAATTGTCTAGCCAGGGTCTTAGCAAAGACCACGGACAAATTATACGACATGTCCAATGAACCGCAGTGATGCAATATCAGTGGCAAATAACTCGCGTTACACCGTGTCTGCTTAAGCAAGAGTCATAAGTAGCGCAATGACAACCATAGAGGAGCTTTTTGCTCGAATCAAAGCCCAGCTCTCCAAATTCGGCAACGTAAATCGTAAACGATCCCGTAATAACTCGGGAAGTAAATCAAAAGAACATAAAAGAAACATGCTGCGATATCATCGTAAATTTGGCAAAAATATCCAGCTACGTAGCTACTCAGCAACCAACTTTCATGCATATCACGATCAATAAAGGATATGGCACTCATTTTGGAAAAATTTCCTTTGCTAACTGCACTACGAATTACAATTAACCGGAGAAATACATAGTGGTACATCATATTATCACGAAAGGCTATTTGTTCGTGTCAAAACCACGCCATCTAAATCCGATGGATAATAAAGCTGCATTTACAGAGGTTCAGCATATGATGGAATTAGGGATTGCAGACCATCTGCATTTCCTGTCTCTTGTCCAATCCATTTAATAAAGAAGAGAGATCAGGATTGGAGACTATTAGGGTTATCGTGGTCATAACACCTGATCGATATCCGAAACCCCATATTCTAAATAGTCGCGAATTTACACGCTGGCCCGAAGCGAACTGCATGGCAGATATGTCAGCAGCTACCATTGCCACGACATTACGTATCTCGATTTCACGTTTCCCTTTATATCACAAAGGATCAAGGAACGCAAATTGGGTCTAAGCTATTCGCGTAGTTAACGAAACTCGAGGGCTCAAATTGGTCACGTACAACGGCTTACCATCCGCAAATATATGACATGGTTGAACGTTTCCACTGTCAGCTAACGGCTATATGGTATCAATACATTATTTTTAAAGGATGCGGGTAGTGAGCCCAGCGATCCAACCTTTGTTTAGTCGTCTCCTATGACAAGCCAAGAATGCTGTGGTTGAGTTCTAGGGATAACATGCTCGTTTAGAAGCCTTTTATGAGACATGAGAGTGCCCAACCACATAGACAAGAGTATATGCTATATGTTCGCAATTACTGGGCATCGTTTTTACGTATAACTACTGAACCTCTTATTTCGTAACTTCTCGGTGGTAACTATGAAAAAAACAAGTAATTTTCAGTTTAAAGTGCGCTTGCCTCAAACAATAAATATTTATCTCCAAATACCTTACAAGAAATTTATGAAATAAAATGACGTCATTAAACACACAGTACAGATGTTCATTCAAACATTCAACGTCAATATCGTCGATAGTTACCTAATTATTTAGCTAATCACTTGAATAGAACTACTACAATAAAATTAAGAACACCAAATACATAGTTGGAACAGGTGTTAATTTGTAAATCAATATTGGCTAATAATAGCCGTCTTTCTCGCTTGGTATTTGAAAAGGTTTGCGTCAAGACAATCTGTTTTGGTTTATGTCGACAATGGTTGTAAGTTGGTGTAATCGTTTGTACTTCAATTGTTAGCGCATAAATACAAAAGTATTTCTAATGTCGTACATAAATTACCCTCCAACTGTTACCATCTGTTACCATAGTACAGGGTAGCTGAAGCAACACATTATTGTGCGTCCTCGATTTGGCCATCGACGGTTTAAATTAGGTTGAAAACCTGGAAGATCAATCAAAACCCATATTTCACTATGCTGGTAGTTTACCCTACAATCAGTAAGGGTACAAAATTATAACGCTTAAGCACGACAATCTATAAGCCCTTTAACCAGGATCATAATTAAAAGTACTGCTTGAAATGTCAACATCTGCTAACTTTAGAATGGTTTTTAAACAGAATTAGGACGGCATTGATAAAAACTTCGTGGTCCGAAAAGACTCTTCCAAAAAAGAAAAATTTGTAAACTGACAACTTTGCCATTAAGTGCACAAAAGCTGAACCAACAACTCCATTATGTGTACAACTTCTCATATGATATTAGCTTTAAAAGTCGACAGTCACTTTATAACTCCTAGACACGTTTTAACTGAGGCACTTTTACATTTGGTTCATAATCATAATCATCTTCCTAGTTTCACGAATGCTTCCTGAATTTCTTTGGATTTAATATTAGCCAGGTAAACGGTTCCAATGTTGCCGAAATGATACAAATGGCAATAAACAAATGGCATAGCATTGAACTTTATTGTCTTGTTACTCATCCGACACTGTAACTAAAATGTTCCGACCGGAACTAAAGCGAGTAAATTTCCTTTATTTTTACTAGTCAATTTCCGATAAACGTTCGAACGTCCCGACGTGTATCTCGACCGATGACTGTATTGCAGGAAAAGGGCATGTATCTTTGCAACAGTTGCTGTGCAAATTGCCAGATAAAGTGGATGATTTCCCAGTGTTTCTGCTTAGGTTTTTTATTGGGAAACTTCTTCACGTTGACTGAATGTTCGCCTACAATTTAGCCTTGCAACAAAAACCGTTATAACTAAGAAGAAATTGACTTTAGAGAAAAATAGCAAACACGCTCTCGCTGCTAAACCACCCCACAAGATCTTAAAGCCATATCACTGATGCCCATCAGCAGTCTGACAAAGGGAAAACAGTACAAAAATCACGTGCGTCGTCTAATTTCCCTCGTACTTAGTTAATGAGGGTTATAGTTACTATACAGAAAACCACCTACCACGTGTTTCCAAACCATGCGACAGTTGAAGACTAGAAACCCATATTTACAATTAACTTACAAATATCAAAGCAGAACTTGTGGGTTCTACGGAAATATCGGCCATCTACAGCGATTCTGTCTTTTGTCATGTCAACAGACATCAAAATAAAGCAAAACCGTAGAATGGTAAGCGATACAAAAATTATATTTAATGGCAAGCAGATCTCTGTGTCAAGGAAGATAAAAACGGACACAACCATCCTTGTCAACAATAATTTTCCTATTTCGAAATCGCTTTGGGATCCAAATACACAACTATATCAAAAACGGCCGTTCGATCAGTCATCGATTTTAACAGAATCCGAACCAGAGTTTTGGTCATATTGGATGCAATGGCAGATTCGCCGACAACATGCCATATTTATAACCATTGAAAATATATTCAACACCTTGGGTCTCGACTGATTGGAGTTATACTAAGAATTTCCATCCAGGAGGTATGTTCAATTCAACCAGCTTGGAGCTTGCAGAATTTAGCCTGACCATTTGTTTGAGGATGAAAGGCTGCCATTCTAACGTGATCAGTGCTGCAAAATCCTTTCGACACAAATTAGGGACCATTGTCAGAAACGATTGTGTCACGAAGTCCATGACGGGAAAAGATATCCTCCAAATGACCGATTGTCTTTCATTTACGAGCCAAGCAGCATCGATTTGGTATCACGACCATTGACCTTTTGGCATTAACCAGTCGTGCAATGTGTACTTGATTGGTGTTTTTGCATTCACACCGCTATTTTCACAGAGTTTCACCAGCTTCTCGACGTCCTCGTCGATTGATGGCCAGTTCGCCTTGCTTCGTGCCAACAGCTACCTAGGGCTGGCCTTGGTGCAGCTCGGCAAGGATGTAATTACGTTATAGCGACCCAGCACGACAATGCGATCACCATAAAAACGTACCCTTGTAAGGTTGTTAATCCAACTCGCCTACTTTTCCCAAACTTCCAATGAATCCAGTTATATCCATCTTCATCTGATTTATCGTGACACGGCCATCGAAGGGTTTTTAGTTGTTTTACGATGTAGCGGCCTGTAGGAACGCTTGTAATTGTTTATTGTCTCTCGGTGCGGGATCAGCATCTTTTCGGGAGATTTGGTCGTAAGCCATTTTCGTCAATGATGTGGCCCAATAACTTTATCGTTCTGGCCAAACAATAATACTTATCGAGCTTAAGCCGAAAACGCCATACTTAGATGCGCTTTAATGCTTCAAAAATATTGTCTAGGTGATCTTTCTTGCATCCTTCTCCATCTGTCATCGCGGCCAAATCCAAGTAATCAATCGGACACTTACTCCTAATAATTACAATCTCTTAAGCTCATTTTCGATCGCTTTAGCTGCTGAGATAGGCCGTCTGTTACGAGAAATTGGCTTTGTTTCCGGCTTAAATGATAAAAATGCCTTCATTTCCCTGCACAACATCAGCGAACCGATGGACATTTTTGTTTGATTTCCTCGCTTGTACTCGTTTTTATCTTTTCCTGAACCTTATTGCAGATACTCGCAATGGGCATGCTCCATAAATCTAAGGCTTCTCCATTCAATCAGTTTGCAGGACGTTCAAATCTGAATCTGCAAAGTAACACACACCTTACTTAGTCTTTAGTCGTGCGGTAAATCTTCCAAGTATATTAACTGGATCCCCTGAAGCATTCATGGCGTGCTTTTCAGACGCAACCACTGCCATCGATCCCAGCAACTTCCAGGTGCTTTCGAAAATAATCGTCCAGTGAGATCCAGAATCTAGTTGCAATTTAAATTTCGTGCTGTAGATTATTGGCTCGATAATCTTTTGATAATTGGCTTTCGAGAGTTTCTCTGTCAGCAGTTTCATCTTTTCTGCTGCTCTCATCGTAGCCGCCTCACACGTATCAATAATTGCGTATCACTGGTACAATAATTTGATTGTCACAAATCAGATTGTCTTCAGCGTAATACACAAACTTCTGCTGGTGCTGCTGTTTGTTGCTACCCTTCTGCCTGTAGCACTAATAGCACCATCAACGCTGCTGTCTGTCAGCGACGAAAGGACAATATTTACCTTTGGCCATTTGGAATTTGAATTTGGTCCAAGCCTACCAGTAGCTCACTGTTACAATCGCAAAGCTGCTCCGCTTCATCAACTCCTTCATGACAACGTCATAAATTTACGAACGAGGCCAATCACAAACCACTCCTAGGATTATTCAACCCCGGTAAACCGTCACCACATACTATGTCCCCAAGAATGATGAAATGGAGCACCTACCAGAATGCGTACAATTATCGCCTCCTCCACCGTCCAGGAAAATAAAATGGAAATGCAGTTACCCTTTCCCACTACGAGGCAGCTCCTAAATGTATTTCGACGATTGCACCAAGTCAACTGGACCAAGTCGAGACATTGTAATCATTCGCCATCACATTGATCAGCTGCGACCACGTGATAATTAACCAGAGTCAACCGACATCTAGTGCCGCGATTCCATCATTGATAATGAATGACAAAACTAAAGTGGATAATTCACAGCCTGCGTATCCACAAACTAAGCAACCGTTAAGAGGCAAGAAATCAAAACCAGTTGGTTATTTAATTTGTCTTGGCAGCAATTCAACCGCGCCACAACCAACGCGAATGCACCGAGTTCAGAAAAATTAATTCGGACATTTGTAAAATCCGACCTGTAAAACCTTACAAATGCTCACAAAAAATTATGCCTGAAATAAATTAAACTGTTATTGTTCGTATTCGACACTTGATTAAACATTTACATTTTAAACTCAAATATTGTAATTATTTAATAGAGTAATGATCTAATTTACTTATTTTTAATGTTTGACGGTTTATTTTAATTTTTAAATGCATTTTTCGTGCAAATATTAAAAAAACTATAAACTGTTTGTTATTTGTACAGATGGAATTCTAATAAACGCCTAAATGTTGGTTACAGCTAAAATTATATACTTTAATGTCCGTTCAGTTGGTACACAAGACTTGACTCACTATACACAATTTTTTGCTACTATTGTGAATGACATCGTACGGTATAATCAAAATGTCATTAGTGTCAAGCAATATGTCGAACAAACAACAAAACGCTATAATTTTTTATTTTTTAATAGTTTTTAGTGTATTATCTTCGATTAAATGTGGCCCCGAAGAGGAACAAGGTGTAAAATACGCTGATCGATGTGAAGCTTGTAAAATATTAGCCACGGAGTTACAAGGAAGACTAACTGAAACTGGCCGCAGTCATGATGTGATCGAAACCGGGTGAGTTTTAATTGGTCGGATTATGATGGCGGTCTGAATTAACCAAGAGCATTTTTACATTTTTAGATATTCGTTCGATGATATAAAACCTAAAAAACGTACACAATATAAAAAAAGTGAGCTAAGATTGTTGGAATCATTGGAGAATGTATGCGACCGTATACTTAGTTATAACGTACACAAGGAGCGACAAGATAGCACTCGATTCGCTAAAGGCATGTCACAAACATTTCAAACTCTTCACGGTCTCGTCGATAAGGGTGTTAAAGTTGATCTCGGTATTCCTTACGATCTATGGGATAAACCATCGGCCGAAATTACTAACATGAAAAATCAGTGTGAAAATATGCTGGAGAATTATGAAGATGTGATCGAACGCTGGTATTTTAAGCAACAGGATAATGTTCCGCTAATCAAATATTTGTGTGAAGATCGTGTTCTTAAATCGACCGGATCCAGTTGTTTGTACGAAGTTGAACCGAACAAAAAGACTAAAGGCGATAAATCAGAGTTGTAGATGTTGCCAAGTTCCATTTAAGCAAATAAACCAAAAACTTTTTTATTTACAAATGAACACTGTATTTATCTAAATTTATTCGGATCGCGGTATAATTTCTCTCTAAATCGGACTCCAGATTAGGATCTTTTAAATTTTTGGGTTGGATGGTCAAATCATAATCCGGACCATAACTAAGGAATTGTTTGTTGTCATCGGGAATATCAATTGGAATTTCAGTACCGACAATCAGTGAACTAAGATAGGTCCAATATTTTGCTGTATTAGTGTGGTTATAGCCGCCTCCGCCAAGAAATATTGTAGGATGATCCCAACCAATTATCTCTTTTATGCAAACTCCCATGTCACACGAAGTTATATTACAATTTCCTACTGGATCGCCTACAAGAATATCGCCGCCACATTGCACTACAACCGCCGTTGGTTTATAACGATCATGAATTAAATTTGCCACCAATTTAAAATACTTAATGTAATTTAATCCCGTAAAATTGTGTTTGAACGGGAAATTAGCGGCATATCCGAGTCCTGGCCCAAACCCACAGTCTTGAACATCTCCTGATAATGGAAAAAATCCATCTTCTTTACGATGAAATGAGAGCGTGAACACTCGTTTCGTAGTACTAAATGCATTTTCGACACCATCCCCATGATGGACGTCCAAATCGATGTACAAAATACGAGAAAATTTTTGTTTTAACTTCTCGATTCCGATCACTATGTCATTTATATAACAGAATCCTTTAGCCTCATCTCTCTCCCCATGATGCCATCCACCATTCCAGTTGATCGCAAACTTTTGGCCACCCAGCACTTCATCGACAGCCGACACAGTTCCACCAGCAACAATTTCACAATATTCATAAATTCGTTCGATTATCGGACAATCATAGGCAAAACCGAATTCCGAATCTTCTTCAGTTACACTATTCTCGTCACCAAAATCGGCGCTCCTCTTTTTTAAATGCTGGATATATGGTTCTGTATGAAACATTCTTAAATCTGCTTCACAACATTTTGTCGATTTACGTAGCTTCATCATTTTAAATAAACCATAGCTACGTATTAGTTCATATACTCTAGATGCACGATTCTGGATAACACATATTCGGTCTGATTCACGTAATAATTCGGACGATATTATGAACGATGGTTTAGACATATTTGAGGCGGGAAAATGAACACAAAATCCAACTGATTGTTATTTGTTTTGACATTTGCTTTGAGATATCGTCGATGGTGTAGAAATCTGTGTTATCGTATTGCAATACTTGCCGACACTGCAGTTTGGAGCATAATTTCCCAAAACTGCTATAATTTGGGAATGCAGTGAAATTTCAAATTTTTATTTTACTTCAGGTTATGTCAGGTGTAAATATTTTTAAACGTGTAAAAGTTTAAAATGTCGTAACAAGTTTTACTAGATTACATTTTGCTTTTTATATAGAACTATAGGTCATCGAAAACCATTTCACCTCCATAAGTGCAACTTCAAGTCAATTGTGGACTCTGCTTTCAAAAATGACTCAAAGATTTTGAAAAATAGCCTAAATAATTTTTAACCAATCTACAACAAAAGTTCAAATGGGCATTGGAGTTTGGGAAAGATAAAATATTAGCGTAACAATAAAACTGTCGTTTGAGCAATCGTTAAATGGAGCACAAAAGTTTCGAAGAAGTATACAAGGAACAACATATTTGTTAATCCTGCCAACAAACTACTCGGTTTTTAGATGAACCACAAACCATTAAACAGATTACATAGAAAAATTCGAGCATAAACGATCTTTATGTGATATAACACATTCATGTGGAACGGCTTAAGTCCAACCAAAATCAAAGCGGAGCAGGATTCTTCTCTAGGGGAGTCTGCTCCTTCCTTTACAACAGTAAAATATTGGATAGCAAAGTTTAAATGAGCCGCCAACACGAACATCGCAGTAGTCGACCAAATAAGGTGACCATGCCAAAAATTGTATAAAAATCCACAAAATTATATTGGATGACTGTTGCCTGAGTGTGCGCAAGCTAGTGGATATTTGGGCATAAAAGAACTATGCACAAGATGGGTGCCGCGTTTACTCACAATGGAACATAACAGCGTCCGAAACATGAGTCCTGTTTGTCTCTATAAGTAAACTACTCTTCAGCATTCAACTTCGTGGATAAGATTCGAGCTGTAACCGTTTACTCTGTGTCAGTAATCGATTTAATTGGTGACTTAATTTCACGGGACTGTTTAGGTTCACAATATTTATTGGTGGATATGGGTTTTCTTTCAGTTGCATCAGTTTTGGTGCAGAATTTTTAGTAGATTGACTACCTTTTGGTTGATTGAACTCAGGTTGAACCATTTTACTTCCGCTACCATTTGGTTGTGACTATTAAGTTTTGTTTTTCGAATCAGTTTTAGTTTTTCACTTTATATACTCGATATTTCCTTTCTCTAGGTGAACAGATCTTTCACTAGGTCATGCTGCTCGTAATACAAAATTTCAGTAAACTTTACTTTTATCATGTTCAGCACTCGGGACAGAAAATAAAAAACCATCTCGAACAAAAGCCCAAGTTTTTTTTTATTTGAGGGAAGATACTAGTCACCTGAGACTAACACGTCAGTAACAAAATTCTGTCACGAAAAAAAGTTGAACATCGTTTTGAATTAAAATTTTCGTGTGGTTAAAAATTTTCATTTTCTTTTTTCATTTTTTTTTAATAGAAAGTTTGTGTGTTTTGTTAGTTAAATAATTTAAATTAATAAGTAAATTCCCAGTAAACCGTGAGTATACCATTGTAATATTTGTTGCTTTACTTGAAAATGTATAATATATCCTTATAACTACATCCCGCTATTGAAACACTGTAGTAATTTATCTATTGTGTCTAGACATTCAATTTACTTCGAAATACTAATGCTACAACAGACAAAGAAATGGAGATGGAGTGTTATTTGGGACGTAAATTTGTAAAAAAGAAAATCGAAAATGTATTGACCTAAATCTAGAACAAATATTTCTAAATTTTCGCGCACCCGCGTACACGTTATATGATTTCCATTCAAAACACACAGTACACAACAATGAAGTAAAATATAAAAAAAAACATTTCAAAGATATTGCTGCCGACCTTGAATTTAAACAACAAAACTATTTAAGTTCCGTGAATTTTTCTCCAATCTGTAGATACAGTAAACGATGTATAGAGTTTCTGTATATGGTGACGCCAAGTTTCCTTACATGGAATATAAAGATATTTTGTTGTCGTGTATATTTTTTATAAGTTTTCGATTCGTTTTTTTAGCGGGATGAGAATTTGATTTGCATTGAAGATTGGAGTAGGGAATTTTAAAAAGTTCAATGATTTTCATGCTTTTGTGATCTACGAGTAAATATGTGCGTGAATATCCTTTTATATCGATGATTATAAGTCTTAGGTTTGGTGTGTCACACTATATACAAACACCCATTTTCTCTCTCTCTTTCTCTCTCTGGCTTTACATGCCATCTAATTTAGTTGTAATTTACGCTAACTGTGACTAATTTTAGCAGTGGGTCAAAAAGCATTCACATTTCGGACAGAAATTGCTGCTTAGTTAGTTGGTTTGTGTTTGGTAGCAAGTTCACGTGAATTAAGAAATAATCTCCAGCTGAATTATATTGAATTCCCAGCGTTTTTACTGATTCTTCAGTCATTATCAATCTTTTAGCCTCCGAAATTCCTTCTAGGGTATCTGCGACTACTGGCTCACTTCATCAGCTCCATTCTACCTTTGTGCAGTAAATGGATTAGTTGTGTTTGTAGATGTTGACTTTCTTCTACTGTGTCAGCACCGGTTAGTGTGTCAGAAATCAACCAACCGAACCAGGGGGCCTATTATGAAATTTTACACGCGCGTATTTTATTTCGACGTTGTCGAAAATTTGGTATTATGAAATTTTCGACTCTCGTATTTTTTTCGACAATGTCGTAAATTTCTTATTCATGACAGCAGAGAACTTAAATACTTGCCTGTTATATTAGTCTCCATTTCGTAATTATCATCTATTGTTGACAGGCAGTTGTTTAGTTGAGCTGTAACTTACCTTTATGTAAGTTCGATTTAAGATGCATTTGATCGTGAATTAAATTATGCTAAAATTTGGAAACGTATAATGGGTCAAATTAACTCCGGACAAAAGGTCATAGCCCAGACCCGATTTTGTCATTACAACATATATAAATAACTTTTAAACTAAATTAGCTCACACATTTATATAGTGAACTTCTTGATCTCGGACCGATGTTCAGTTCAGCCACCCCTAACATGGAGAAGAATCTCTGGAGATGTATAACCACTCCTAACCAAGAGAACCTACGCTTCGAGTTTGCCAACGTTTATTTAATGGCGCCATTTGTTCCCGCATGCAATTTTAGTTATAGCAATATTACATTTGTAGTATTACAATTACCGGAGACCACGATGAGGACGAAATGCATGCATTTGATAGGCGCCATTTTGTCGTTATAACATTTATAAGTATCGCCTCTAAACTTAATTAGCTTTTAAATGGGTTAATTTATTTATAATTTCACGCCGTATTTTAGATTTCACAATCAAATATTACATTTTCGTTGTTAAACTATATTCACTAAACTAAATAGTAAAATGTGTATAGTTTTAAAATAGATAAATTCGTGCCTATCGCATGTAACATAATATTGAGATAATTTTTATGAACATTTTAAATTATGTAATAATGCAGCTGTTTCGAGTGACGGTAGCCAGTCGTGTGTTGTTACAAATCACTCACGAAATAAATTTATATGATTGGCCTTCGTACTATAATAGTTAAGTCATTTAGTTTAGTTTTGCATCATGGACAAAATACAAAACAATTTTATACAGTAGAATGCATATATGATTTTCCGTGATCTTTATGAAAAATAATCATAATCATATATTGTAAACATTAAAAAGAAGAAACATATTTAAGATCATAATATTATAAATTCAAAGAAATTTATTTAGAAAATTAGATTTTTATGTATACCTATTGTTGTTATGCTATTGCAGCATTTTGTAATAATACAAATCGTGATTAACATAAAATAGAGTTTCTTGTATTCATAACAAATAAGATTTTCTTCTTTATGGTAACTTTTCGTGGCTTATATGATAAAGACATATTATATGTACACATATTAACCCTTTTATGGGTATGTATGTTCGATGGTCTATACTCTATTCAATTGTATTCAATCTATTATAATCCAATCTATATGATTTATGGTTGACCGATTGGCATAATTTTATTGAACAAATTACTTCCTGAATCTATGTTCGACGCCTTTTATGTATGATGCTTAAAGTTTCCTGATCTTTGACACACAAACAATTTTTCAAAATATTTCATTATCATCATTCATGTAGACTTTATTGAATTTTGTGAAAAGTAACAGGAGCCATAAAATTGAAATTTTTCAAAAATGATGATGGTTGGAAGTCAGAACGTTACAGTCAACAGTGAGCGGTACAGACACAAGATTATTATTTTTTTAGTATTTCAATTGGAAGGCATTAATGTTGCAGACAAGGTTCGAGATAATTAATAATATAATAATAATATGGCATAATCCTCCAGATTATGCCATATACGCGCCAGCCGTGGCGGCCACATGCCTGAAATAGTATTCATATATATTAATGAAATAAAATTATCCCTAAAAATAAAGCCAATTTCATAAAATCGACATCGGATCGTTATGAATTGTTCCCTTAATTCTTTAGCTTAAGATCGAGGATAATAGTTCCATAATCTACCGTTTTTAAATCCGAAATAGTTTCCATTCCCAATATTTTATCTGTGTTTTCCTGAATTTCTCTTAGATGAAACGATACTTACTGGCGAAAATTCTTCGAATCCGTATTCAACCATCTCAATTATTTCGCTGAATCGATCAATAATACACACTTTCAACAGCCTTCAAATGTCGTTCAATTACTTATTTTGCCTTCCGTGAACCAGTCAAGGACACTTGTAATTTCAAATGCGGAATGCTAACTGCCTATATCGCGGAATGCTAACTGCCTATACACTGCTCTTTGCGTTGTATGTATCACTTTATCAGGTGGTGTTCGAAAATATGCTACCATATTTCCCTATCCATAGTCCATAGCTTACCCCAGAACACTAACATCACAGAATATAGAGATGAACTCTTTTTCCTCTTCGTAACAATATTGATAAGTATAACATCTCATCTGAACCTTGATAGTCTTTAGGAAAATAAATTCTCCTTACAAATCTGAATAAATTTAAAAAGCAGCTGCCATAAGGTCCCACCAAAACCTAAGACGTTCTGGACAGTAAACTGCTACTCGATATCCAAATTCTTATATATTTCTAGGTAACATTTGACCCAGTGCTTTAACTACGTTTTTCAGAATAAGACTTCCAACTATAGGGAGTTTCCCTGAAAATGCAACTTGGCCTTCTCAGAATCATAATAACTTAACAATATTGGGACCCTTTAACAGTAAATTGTTTTACTGTCGAAAATCACTGCCTGGCACAATGGCATTTATAATTAAGTTGCACTTAACTATAAAATTCATGTTTTTTGAACGGAGACGCCCAAACTCTACTCGTCTCAGAGTAGATCTCCGGTTTAGAACCATTAGGTCTAGTCTTGAAGGCATTGAAATATCATGAAGCACATCCAAACTTGAAAAGTTTCTATTAGAAGTCCCAAATTCGCTACCGTATTTTACGGTATAAATGCTTGGTGCTTGGCCCACTGAAACTAAGAAAATACTGGAACAGATCAAAAATTTCCAAAATTCATAGAATGCATGATAGTAATCCCATCTATAATTTGAAATTCATGCCGCAAATCGAATATTTCCAAAATTCAGAAAAAATATGCCGTGCATTTGACAAATTTAAAATTTCCATAATTATGACCGACATGGCCTGAAAACATAGAAAATAAAAAATTGCGACTGCTGATTAATTGGGCCGATTAAATTTCCAAAAGTGTTTTTTTTAGGAATACAACAAGTTCTTAAATTACCAAGAGACCCCTCGTAAAAGTTGGAATTACTGCTTCCTTTTCCTTTTTTTCGGAGCAAATGTTATCCAGATGAAGTATTCCTAGCCTCAGATGGAAGTATTAGAGGCACTTAACAAGATGCTCGCCATGCCCAAGCAAATTTCTGGTGCTTCTAAGGAAATTAGGCATTTTTCTCTTTCTCTCTCATTTTCTCTCTCTCTCTCTCTCAAGCAATTAACTCTTTTCGGAGTATATGTCTGGTTATTTTCGATTAATTGCGGTTAATGGTACTCTTAACTCTTAACTCGCTGGTATTTGCGGTTAGCCGTACAAATCATTGTCTTTGACTTTTATCTAATTAATCCTTTATAAATAGGCCCGTCATTGTGATGAATTATTTTTTGCTCCAAAGGACATGTTTTTCATAAAGCTAGTTAATACTTCTGTTTTCCAGTTGCAATTAGCATGGCTTTTATTGTTTCCCGTATTATCTAACAGTTCATTATATTCCCTCAGCTTTAAATTGTATTTCGACAGGCTTGTTTCAGGTGTGCCACTAGAGTTTTTCCACATGTCCTTTCAGAACTATTTTCAGTTGTTTTATCATATAGTGCAATATCACGAAGAATTTTAGTTTCAAGAAACTTTCGATTATATCAGTCGGGACAGCTTATAGTTTGCTTTGCTATATCTGACAAAACCTTGTGAGAAAAAATATGTGGGTTTATCTAAAATGACAGTATAGGTACTGCAGACACAATGTTGTATTACAAAGTTAAATAATGGGCATTTTATCAATTAAATCTCGAGTACGACAAAAAGATGATCTGCTTCTGATACTCTTTCGCATACAATAAAACATTAAAGGAGGATAGTTTGCGACTTTGCGATCAAATACGACGTTAGCTTGAAAAGATTCCAAAGTTCTTAAACCCTGCTCTTAAACCATACATTATTAAAACTAATACGCAATTAGTCAAATGTTAGAAAACGAGATAGACTATATCTCGACAGACAAATACAATAAATCCCCTTTGTTAAACCAACTACACACATTTTGTCATTTAAAACCCAGTAAATGCCAGTCTAACCAAATTTCTAATACAAATATAGTAAATTTGTTACTTGGCGGCTAATGTAGTTTCTCCAGTCGATTGTATTTTGTTTATTATATTTACGTGGCTGTGTGTGTTAACAATATTTTCTTACGTATTTCTTTCATCGCGCAACGCAAAAACATTTTTTTTTTATAAAAACAGCTGTGCGCGAGAAATACGACAGTAACAATAACAACATAAAGAACTGTTAACAAAATATTGAATAATCGTTTAAAAACTTAAGATATATATGCATACACAATCAAGTTACAATCATGCACAATCATGTTACCAAAAGACTCGTAAATACTTTATGAGTCATCTTGTGCTTAACTGATTTACTTATCGCAAGTACATCGTAGCAATAATAACAATCAGCTGATTTTGACGTATACATACGCATGTATTTATACATAAAGGTTTCGATTTTAATGCGCAATTTATGATTTATTTATGAAACACGCGCCATGGTTTTGGGTATTCGATGGTCGTTTTTGTTTGTAAATTTTAACATTTTAATTGCCGATCCATGGTGTGTTGATATTATTGCATGTATCGTCGCGCCTGGCAAATTTCAAATTTTTTTTTGTTTTTCGACCGATATAATATAGAAAATCATGATAAACAGCATGTGTACTGGGGAAAATGGAAAAATCAATAAAAATTTATAGACAAATTCGGTTTATTTGCGGTCGTCTATATAAAAATTGACTTATACGAATTACTAAGTGATTTGGGGCGATAAAACCTTGAAGTAAATTAGTAAAATCTTTATTCGTTCTGTTGATATATATTTTGATATGACGTAACTGTACTTGACATCTAAATAAAGTTAAACGATAATTCATTGATTGTCAATTATGTGTAATTAGTGTACGCTGTTTAGTATTTAGAGTGACGATTGCGATGTTCATTATCAAACAAATATTGTTAGATCAATTTGATCGACGGTATCAACTATATAGTTAACCTTGTTGCTTAGTTGATCGCTTTGTGACTTGTAATAAGGAATCGAATAAAGTCATTCTAATCGTCTAATTTGGTTGAAGGTTGTGCATATTTGCTGAAATTACCCGTTACCGTAGGTAACGTAATATTTGTTTATCATTCGACTTGAAAATAAATGCATCGACTACTTTGACTAGGCCTTTAACTTTATTACGTCGTATTTGATAATTGTTTTTGAAACTGTCTCTTGCGTAAGTCATTTCTATTTCTTAAGCATGGTCGTTTACTGCGGTATACGTCACCAGAATACATTTTTTAAGGTTGATAGAGACATGCATGCATGGTGGACGCTCTACTTAGTTCAGATACTTCATTATATTGACTTCCTTCAAACTCATAAAATCTATAGGTCTCATTCATCGATCTGATTTAAACAAGGCTATATGGGTTTATCACTCTTGTGACCACCAGGCTTGTTTCTGCTTCCCTCGAGGTTTTATCTTAAGGTAAGCAGCATTAAGGGATTGATAGTAGTCGTTCGTGTTAGTATCCACCATGCAATCCAGTTCCTCAAATCCCAGTTTGTCCCCTAAAAACTGTTTCTATTCGTCCATTTGGGCGAGTATTTTTTTTTAAATCTGATATAATTTAGCATCATAATTCGTATTCATGAAATTTAACTGCCAAAATTAAATTGCATTATAGTTTCTTTTGCTTGCCGATAGAGGCCGATGTCACGTGTCAACGAATGTTAGCTAACACAAACATACAATCTTTCTTTAGAACTATTTGGATGATCTGGTGATTTGAGCTGTTAAAATTCAGACTAACTTATGTGAAAATATAGGTTTAAATTCTCGATAAAAACTAATGACTGATAGTGAGAAAAGAATGTTGTACTTTGCAATTGTCTATGATCTCATTGAGGCTAGCACATTATCTTTCTTTATAAAAATATAAGAAAAATAGACATACCCCGTACACGCCCCGAAGTCAAGTTGATAGTGTTTTAATTTCTTAACGATGGTAGATAATCTCGAGCCAGCCAAGTGGTAAGATCATATCGATAGGTTACCAAATTCGTTATCAAAACCTTTATTGGACATTATTGGAACATATTATTATTTATGATCGACTGAACTGTCAAAATTTGATAACATTTCCGCCATCATATAATAAAATTAATTTATTTCCCGTTTAACTTAAAATAAAAAGGTTTTTCACCCCTGCCCACTTATTAAATAATTAGAAAAGAGTTATTTACATTTTTCAAATATTATTACAAGAATCACGATTCAATTAAAAAAATTACGTTTTTCGATTAAATTTCTATAAATAATGAATTAAACCAAAGCATTAAAGCAACAGAAAACAGAATCCGGACACTTTAGTGATTATAAAATATTTATGTCACATTACGATATTTGAACTTTTGCCAAAATTGAAAACAGCAAAGTTTTTTTTTGTTTACATTACATCTCGACTATGTATTTGTGCGTCTCGAATTTATATCGAGACAAAGAACCACTTTGTGTTTACGTTAGTTTGTTTTTTTGATATCTAATCCACTGTATAAAATACCTATTTGTATTGGTGACTGAACATAACGTTATTCACATACAGTGATAAAACAGTGGTTCATATAGATATATAGAATGATGACCAATTTGTTAAAATACAACGCATTGTGGTTTAAATGTTTTTGTCTCATTTTAGCTTGAGTCGTTCGAGAGGTGGTTGCATCGAAACAAATCCATTCACCTTTTCTGTGCTTTAGCTTTTCTAAGTTTTTATATGGTGGTATATATGTATACAGACACTAATACAGTGTACAAGCACAAACAACCAAGCACAAACAAAACAAAACAAAATATTGCGAGTATGAATCGCGACTTTGGCGTATCAACATCGTATATGGAATAGTGAATGAAAAAAAATAAAAAAAATATAAATTAATTAAAGCCGCGACATTATACCACACACAAAAGTGATTAATATTAGTAGAGTGAGATTATATTAGTGATTACATAGTGAAAAAAAATTATAACAAAGTGCAAAATTTTTGGTGCTAGTGAAAACTATGTGAATTGAATTTTTTTGAATTAGGACAATGCTTTAGAAGTCTTGATTTTATATCGTTAAGTGTTCTTAAATTTCAACTATAAATAACCGTTAGATTAGGAAATATAGAAAAAGGTAAAATTTTCAATAACTGATTTTTAATTAAGATAATGATTTGTGTTTTTCCTCAAATGTACATAATCGCGATGCAATCCCGATCAATATGTGTAATGCGCATGTAGGAAAATTTCTATTAAATTGCTTTTCTGGTATTGACGTTCACGTGTTTTCCTTTTTTTTTTGTTTGTTTGTTTTTTTTTTCATTGTTGACTAGAAAAGTGGAAAATATAAGGAAGATATTTTATGGAGTGGTTAAGGGATTAGTTACGGTGCGGTTATATACGTACATATTTGACTGCTTTGAACCTTTGACTTTGTGGAAGTGATACAAGTGTGGATAAACAAAATGATTGTTGATTGTAGCGTTCTTACGAGTAGATGATAAATATTTAAATTTTGTGTTAAAAGTATACAGTGGATTAGTATTGGATTTTTTTTATAACTAGACTGAAATTCTTTTAAATGCGCAATTATCCGATTTAGTTTGTTAACTGGTTTTTGACGTAGCTCACGTATATGATATATTAGTTGTGCAAAATAATCAGCTGTTGATCACAAACTTCACAATTGACATGTTATTATTATTTTTAAGTTGCTAAACACATTTTTCTAATCTGGTTAATTATGTATCGTTGCATTTCTGGTGGATTATTATTACCAGTGGTGGGCTTAGAATGTGGGATTGGCAAGAGGTAAATTTCTCTACTTTTCAAAATTCCGTCTAATTACGCTTTAAATTATATTACAAATCCTCACAATACTTATGCTTTTGGCTTAGGCTTTCCCTTTGGGCCTAGCATATTAGCGTCATAATAAAGAAAGAAAACTGTCCAACTACCTAGCGTGGCCTATTCCCTTATTGACCACATTATACAATTTCCTAAAATAGCTCAATTTGTTTTTTACTCAGTTGAATCTCGGAATAGGCTCACAAGTCACAATTCGATCTTTTCTTTAACAGGAAACCAAAATGTGGAAGTTTTAGAGTTTAATTTAGGTTAGATGATTTTTGTTTGTATTTAGCTTCAGGCTCCAGTTTTGGAGGGATAAGTTTTGCCTTAGTTCTTTAAATATTAGTATAAGGTAACATTTACCTCAAAAGTCAGTATTCCTTCCGAATTGTCCCACTACCATCCAAAAATAATTTTTGAGATAATCGTTTAAAATATAATTCAGCCACATCTAAATATAGTAATAGTTTAAATAGTCAGTTTTGAATCAAACTGGGCTTAAAAAAATTCATACCACACCACTGCGTTATTAAATGTATATAATGACCTAAGCCTTTATACGGTAAAGAAATTTGATTCTAAATGGTCATTTAATAAGGACTCTCGATATTCAATTAATTTTAAATTTCCGCCGTGGCTTTGCTCGATAGCACGTGTTCGGTAGGTCAAATGTTCGATGACTTTGGCGCATAAATCTGGCTAAATTCGCTGGATGGTTTTCGTTTTTTTCTTACTTAAAGGGCGTCAATTGATTGCGGTTTACTCGCATAAACTTGTATTTAAGATAGCCCTAAATGAACAAGTTCAAATGCGTTAATCTAACAATCTCGATTGCCAGTTCACGTCGCACCTCTCGTGCCAAATGTCCATCGTGGCATGCACTGTGATATTTAGTGCCGTCCTGTTGGAACTCTATACCATCAGTATCCATATCATCCAAGATTAGGCTACAAGAAGTTGCTTATCATTAATCTGTAGTGATATAACGACGAGAAGTTGATTGTTTTGAATTTTCCCGCACACTCTCACGCACCAAAGGATTTTTTCAGCAGTCTTAGCGTTTTTGTCATGTATAAGGATGCTAATGTTGAATATTTATCCAATAGGTTGACTCGAATTTAGACACAAACATCGAAAAGTCGACTCGAAAAGTCGGACGGCTGTGGCGAGTAAACTTTTGATTTGGCGAAAACATCTCAGTTTTGATGGGCTAATTGCCTACTATTTATTTTCTGGATTTTGACAAATTTACGGTTTGGCGAAAATTTAAGTTTTAATGGGCTAACCATCATGTATAAACTGGGTTCTGACAAATGTTCGATATGGCCAAAATTTCGCTGTTTTGATGGGCTAATCATAAATTATTTGCAGGATTTTGGCAAATTTTCGTTTTAGCCGAAATTTCACAGTTTTTATGGGTTGACCGTCATGTATTTTCTGGATTTTCGATTTGGCTAAAAATTCATAATTTTGATCACGTAGGGCTATCATGTATTTTCTGAATTTGGGAAATTTTCGATCTGGCCAAAATTTCACAAATTTGGCTAACAATCATGAATTTCCTGAATTTTGGCAAATTTGTGATTTGGCTATAATTTTACAGTTTTGATGGGCTAACCATCATGTTTTTGCTGGATTTTGTCAAGTTTTCAATTTGGCGACAACATTGTTTGATATGATTTTTAAATTGTTGGTATTACCGTTACATTTTATATGTTTGAAAATGGAGATGGAATCAGATTTATTCAAAGAAATCTTAATTTTTTCTTGTAAAAATAAAATTTTAAAGCCACTCAGAACCGAAGCCTACACTATTATCATTGCATTTAAACTCGTTTAAAATATGCGTGGAAAAATTACCATCGAAAATTATGCTCTATCATGCTGATTGATATTGTAAGGTTGTCTCATATATACTATATTTTGTAGGTGTAAGTATGATGAGTATCTTTCTTTTTGTATATCTTTGAATTTCTGCTATGTCAGCCCAGATTTAATTGTGAAACCTTTATAACCTTTATATGGTTGTTTAAGTCATTTTGTATGTTGCTCAGCATAAAATACAAAAACAAATGTTACAGTATATTATATATTAAAAGAGTTTTTCAAGGATTAGGTATAATGAAATTAACTTAATTAAATGTTTATCCATAATGTAATAAAAGCGAAAGGTAAATGTGATTTCCGTTCACCAAAAACATTGGTTAACAACCTTTATTGATTTATAGAACGCTATTATATATTTATATAATGTTTGTAATTCCAAACAGTTTAATGCTAATCCAACTAAACAATTGATTAATTTTAAGTTAAATACTCAAACCACGTACACAATTTAAGTTTATATTTTGGGGTGCTATATTTTGGTTTGAGTTTTTGCTAATGATGATTTTGATATTTTAATTATTTATTTTACGTCAGTAACATTTCGAATCATAACACATCAGAAAATATATTATATGAGAAGAAGCTTTTGATCTCGCAGATTAAGTTTCCAAAAAAACACAATGAACATGCTGAGGTGCTTGCGGCAAAAAATATGTGCCTAAAAATAGAATCACTACTTTGCAACTTAAAATTGAAACATATAAAGATCATACGATGCTTTTAAATATCCGTTACTATTGGTTTATAAAGTAAATGGATATTCCTTTGGTTTGCCTCAACTCGACACCAAAATTGAAGCAAAAAGATTACATTATGAATTTAAGTATTCTTTTGTAATCTTTTACTGGTTGCCCACGACATTCAACCTAAAAAATAAGATTTAAGTCCAACGGAGTTAAACTCACCAAAATGGGAATTTCAGGACCAGGATATATTATCTTATGCAGAAATTGTTTTTCGGGCTGTATGGCATATTGTACCTCCTTATATGTCACAATAAAGTTCTCTGATCACGTGGTATGTCCCACCTACGGTTGTAAATCTACTATATCTTAGAAAGATCAAGGTCGTTTTTACTATTGTCAGGAGAGACATGGGTAATCCAGATTTACTCAAGTTTGTTAACGTTAATTGAAACGCGTTTAATCCTTATAATGGTTCGCCACATTTTGGATCCACGACATTGTTTTGTCTATATATTTATACTGATAAAGTAAACAAAAAAAAATCGATTTACAAATTTTATTGTCGTAAACTATAACCTTCCCCCAAATCTATTATTCTTTGTATCGGTTTATAAATTCTACAAGGATCTATAAAGAAAATGTTTATGATTCTCGTGTATATCAAAATTAATGTTCTGTAACTGAAATGTACACACTCGAAACTGGCATTTTCCTTTGTTTTCTTATGTGCACACGAATAATGCAAATTTTGCATATTATATATACAGCCCTACCCAAATAATATGCCATACATCACCCACCATAATTTATGATTACAAAAACAAATTGAGATGCGCATGCAAATTTTGTTAAACACAAAAGAGATGCTTATATAAAAGACATCGATAATGGCTGTACTATAAATTTATAAAATGATCGAAGCAATTTCTTTATTGTTGTAATTACCTTACATATTGATACAATAAAGATCGCGCTCGCGTTTTACAATTTTCAATTTGCAACACACCATAATATAATGTGTATAAAGGTAAAAATACAAAATTGTAAACTAAAATAGTTTTTAATTTTTTTCAAGGCAAATTCACACTACTTTACGGTGTATTTTAGTATTCGACCCGATTTATTTTACAGAACATTTTTTAAAAGTAGTTTTTTTTCGTATTTTAAAATAGTTTTTCATATTTTGAAGGTTATGTGTGTCGAAAGAAAATTATTTGTGTTTTCATATTATATTTGTGTTATTATATTATTATTAGAATTTTTCCCCGATTTTTCCAATGTTCCGGATGTGTGCTCAATAAATATGATCGTTTTTATAGTAAGTTTTAGTATATGTGATCGGTGTTAAAATTTGATCGTTTAAAGTCTTTGTTTGAGCAGTGTATATAGGTAAGGAGAAAGTTACCAGATGCAGATTACCAGAACGGATAGTTATTTAATGTAAACTGCAATTGCATGTATATATAGTCAAAAAGCGTGAGAAACAGTAACAGTTTGTTATTATGGTTCGTTTGTTGGTCGTATGACAAAGGTTATTGTTTCAGAACAATATACTTCATCAGACAAGTGATCATTTGGTCTGAAATTTGTTTTAGTTCTAAAAGTTCAGTCACTAGTAATTTTTTTTGATAGTGGAAATGATTTTAAAATGATAGTAACTGTAGTCACTAAGTGATTACTAAGCAATTTGTTGCTTTCGTGATCAAAATGATACCTAACTTTTTAGTGCAGTTTGTTCTCTTTCAGTCTTTAATTTCATTCTCACTATTAACTGTTCATTTTTTCGTAAAAGTCTATTTATGCATAAGATGGGATAAAATTTTTGTTTTGGCTGGGATCATGTGTCCACCAATAAAACCAGTAACGCTTGAAGAGTCTTCAATTGTTAATATTCTGAATTGTGAGTCAGTGCATTTGCGTTTTTGCTGTAAGTTGCTGTATGGTGGAAGGTTGGTCCGTAGAGTTGGAATATATTATAAACAATTGGAACGTTGTGGTTCTCTGTAAATGATTATTTCCCCATTAGCCCAATTTTTTAAAGCGTCATGTTAATAACGTGAAGTAGTTTGATTTTTCCATGAACTATTTGATTTTTAACCAATAGTTCTGGTGCAGCTTGTGTAGCTTGAATAATTTCACTACATCGTGAGCACGAAAATTAAATGAAATAACCGTTAAACAGACTAACCAGATCACAATACTTTCAACACACAAAAACCTTCAAAATGTGTATACAGATGAAACAAAAAAAAATGTTAGCACGAAAATTCAATGAAATAACCGTTAAACAGACAAAATGAATCATCAATGCATTTACCTCGGAATAAGTGACAATATTTACAAAAACATGTCAAAACACGACATTCAGAATGTAGTTTAGATTGATTAAAGTAAAAATTAATTATGTTGTAAACATCTATTTCAGGGAATAATTGTAATCTTTTTTTATAGAAAGTAGAGGTTATTTTTTAATTAAGTATGTTTGAATGGTATTACTAACTATCACCTTTAATTAGGTGTCTGTAATTGGTTCGATTTCAATCGTAATAACAAATTTATTTCTTAAACATCAAATATGAGGGCCTTCGACGTTTTACATTTAGGCTTAGGACATTTGATTCGCATCAATAAGTTTTTCAAATTTAATTTTTTAAACGTTAATGAATAAGCCACCTGGATTAAATATTCTAGCTACCAGATACCTCAGCCCACAATGAGGAATAACAAATAGCGAAGCGTATCTTACTGTTTTCAAAATATCTCCATCTATGAATGAGTAATATGAACTAAATAATTCTGTTTTATTTTTCAAAAGTTTTTGTTTTCTCTATAAATAGTCAGGGTCAGTAAAATGAGGGCGTGCTTAATTTTTTAGGGTGTTAGTTTTCAGTGATTATAAAATGGTTGTTATAAAAATAAAATTTTGTGTGTGTGTAACTAGAAACACCTAGTGGCTAATTTTTCTTACTTTGCTTGCAGTGCTAATCACACATTTTTGCTTTTGTTCCATTAGAGTTGGTTTCTCACTTTATCGAATATCTTGTGGATGCCTTAGTGTTTTCCATTATGTTTCTTCTTTGGATTCTTCATATCGTAACATTTAGTGATGGTAGTGGGATTATGAATGTTGAATTTTGGTAAATAAACTTAAAAATTATAAAGACAAAGCTGGATTTGGGCGGATAAGATTTATGACCTCAGGAAACCAAACCGGATTGCTGAGTGAACTAAAGGAAGCCGATGCGAGAAGGCAATTTTCAAAAAAAATAGTTCAATTAGTCCTCCAATTTAAGAAACCTACTACTAAGTTCTCGAGTTCAAATGTATAATGTTAGTATATATGTATATAAAGTATAACCATAATTAAAGAGGAGATACCGCCATCTAATTTCTAATCTAATAATTTTCATTATTCCCATGTAACAGTAGACACTAATCGGATAGATGCAAATGTTCACATACCATTTTTGAACTTTCACCAAGACTTACAAAGGGTTACATTCAAATATCATCATATCCATTATTTATATTAGATCACGACCCTCCGGTGTACACAATAATTTTTCGCTACACTATTAAGAATTCACTTTCTATCATGATCTACTCGGTCGATTATAAATTTAATTCAATTATTTATTGCAATTCTACTGTTGCTGCGCTATACAATCACAGAAGCATTAGATTTATACGAAAAAGCATTAGAAAGATCATTCGAATTACTGTATATATAATCAACAATTTAAATGGTCACGTACCTCGCAATCCGACGTGATTGATTTTATTTTTCATTTAACTGATTAATGATTGCACAGTGCGCTCATTTGCTTTGATTGTAGACTGTTATTATTTGTTAAAATTACGCGCGATCTTGTTCAAATAAGACACCAATCATTTTAAAAAAGTTAATTCGATATGAAAGTGTTTCCACACGTATTATTATTATAAATCGACCGTTTTTCGTATGAGTAGGCGACCCTAATAAATGTCTGAACCCAGTTATACACATGTTTTATGTTACGCTCGGCTGATCTAGTTGCACCGCGACAATTTAACCCAATACATTTATTCATAATACGACATTTGTCTATAGGGTATTTGCAACTAGTTTCCCTGGTAATGAAACTAACGATATAAACTGTATTAACCTTAATTCCCAATCCCAACGTCTTTTTTCTTATAGTATACTACTTAGCGCGATTATAAAAGACAAGAAATGAATAAAGGTGTGAATCATACACTCGTTTTTTTGTAGCTTGTGGTGTAGTAGTGCATACATGCAGCACACAAAAGTAGAAAAACTTGAAACAACCATAAATTAATTTGATCATAAATTTAATAAAAAACGAAACACGATTATCCAATATAATGAGCAAATAAAATGTTCATAAATTTTGGTAAAATTATAAGTGAAATTGTACACTATCAAAACGGATATTAAATTATTATCCATATTATGGATTTATAGCTTTTTTTACATTTCAAGATCGCGATCTTGATATTTTCCCTTTCTGGTCAGCGGTTAATGAATTACCTTTTTTCATTTAACGTTAAGCTACATTGTCGAAAGAAAATTTTGTAATTCCAACAGACATATTCCCAAGGTTTGATATAATGGTTTTCATGTCACCATGAAGATT
Organism: Tipula confusa; assembly: GCA_963556175.1. Lineage (NCBI taxonomy): Eukaryota > Metazoa > Arthropoda > Insecta > Diptera > Tipulidae > Tipula > Tipula confusa. The sequence continues at coordinate 219,666,104 of OY744476.1, forward strand.
GATTCTCACATTACAGTGTCGTCATAAACATACAAAAAAAAATAACGAGGGCCCTTTTACATGAATTTTGCGCTATAAATATATTTTCTAGTTAGATTCAAGATCGTTTTTAATCGTTAATTATGTTGTATACAAAATTTTTTTTAGGTCATTAAATAAACATTATGTGATAATCTTGCGTGTGAAAATATTAATGTTGCTCAATATTTCGATAGTATATTTAATTTTTGTTTTAAATGTAAGTCACTTAAATTGTCACTAAATATTTTAAATAGCGAGTCAATATTATGTTCAGTTCACTCCAGTTGCTCAATTTTAAAAGGGTGTAAGTATTCGCTTGGTCATAAATGTTTGATCTTTTATATTTAAAATTATTGTTGCTCAAATAATTTCATTTCATTTTATACATTTTTTAACGAATTAAAGTACCTGTAAACTGAAATGGCACCAATATAGAATAGTTTTTTAATTTGTATAACTACAAATTTGTTTTTAAAATTTGAACTACGTAAATTATCGATTTTACTACAGATATTTTAATAATGGCTCAATTTGGGTTTAGTTTAGTAAAACTTAGGTATTAGTTATCAATATAAAAATATGCTAATAATAAGTCTACACGAAAACCTATCGCAACCATAACTCTTAAACATGAAGTTATGAAACCGTATTAGAATAGTGTAGTTGAAAGTTATGAAACCATTTATCTTTTGATTTGCAATCAACTAAGTATCAAGGATTTGATTTGAACATTTGAATTTAATACTGCCAGTTACTCTTTAGTTAAAAGTTGCTCAAATTATTTTATTTCAGTTTTTATAATTAGAACAAAAACAAATTGAAAAAATGTTGTTCAACTCTTAAATCAAATAAAATTTTTGCGTTACTAGTTTTAATTGGTTGCTCAATAATTGTATATTTAGTTTAGATTTAACTGTAAATAGCTAAATTTATTTTAATTGAATGTGAATCGCACTAACAAAAACGGGCGGTAACGATATTGAATTTAAATTACTTCCAATATTATTATTAAAATATACTGAAAAAGTTGCTCAAATATTAAAATTTACATATTCAATCTTATTTAAGAGAATTTTTAGGAAATAGTTTACGTTTATTAAAAATCCTATATCATTTTTAATTGAAGCCTATCCCAACCATTGACTCGTAAGCAAGTTATTCTAGTTTTAAGAAATCTCACTTAAATATATAGTGTTGCTCAATATTTTAATAAAAAATAAAGCATTGCATAAAAAGATTTAATTTTAAAGTTAGTGTTTTATTTAAGCTAATGTATTGTTTCTAAAAGTGCTGTATTTAAAGTTATAAAACCGTCTATTTTTCGTATTGGAAATAGTTATTGCTCAAATATGAAATCAAATGTTTCATTCCTGTTCTACAATTAATAATCAAGTATTCGAATATTGCATACAATATTGTAAAGTATAAACTGACAGTCATATCAAAACTTTATAAACAAAATTTAAATTGAAAATATGTAGTATTGCTCAATTTCTCAATCCCTTTAAATTATAAACCAATTTGACTACAAATGATTAAGTTACGATTCACATTATTGCGCTAAACACCGATAGACTTAAAACGTAAAATTTTGTTTTTTTTTTAAATAAACTAAACTCGAATTGTTAAAATTTAAATGGTTTGAAGATGTGTAAAGCAGAAGAGCCGGTAACTTGAGCTACTTCAGATATAACTATCAGATCAGTTAACACAGCTCAAACGAACCTAATAATTTGATTTGTAATACTATATAATTAACTTCAGTGATCTAGTCTAACATTATTGCTCAATATATTTTAATGGCTATTAAGTGATAATGAGGCATTACCAGAAAATAAGAGTTGCTCAATTTTAAATTTGTTGGTTAACAGTTTTTTTTGAAGTAATATCAATTTAATGAAAACTGAACAATTAATATTTTAACAGTAGCTCAGTATTATATGGTCACTTAAATATATAATTTAAATGTAACATATTTTTTTACCCGTTAATATTATTGGGTAACATTTCTCTCATATGTTCATATTAATACCATTCGGTATTATATCGGATGTGGATCTTACTTTCCGAAACATATGCCCGCCCTAAATACATGTTATTAGACGTAATTGATATTAGATCAAGATCACATAAGAGTGACAAATATATTCAATCAAAGTTCTTATACCCGAAATGATTGACATCGACATAACGCGAGGTATCTTAATATTTTGTAACATTTACGCGTATTTTTATTTTTTTGAAAAACTCGCAACACTTGTTGTTATAAAGCAGAAAACTATAAAAAATTTTACTATACAAACACTAGTGACTCTTATGTAAAGAAAAAATTGTGTTGTAATCAATGATCGTAATTCGTAATAAAGAAAACAAAAACTTTAAATAAATTTTGATTACCAAATTTTTTGGTATTTTGCCAAATTTAACAACAAAAAACTACTGAAACACTATGAAAGTAAAATTTATGATGTGAATATTGTGTGTGAAGTATTAATGTAGGTCTTAATGCATAAGATGCGGCAAGACTGACATTTTTAGTTCAATTTTTTTTTTTTTTAATTATGAATTTAATTTGAAAATGAATTATAATTATTAAAGGTTGGTAATAGATTTGTAGGCATAGTGTATTATTTTATAATTTTGAACCAATTTACTTTTAAATTATATTACTGTAAATAGTGAAATTGAGCAATAGTATACTAAAATTAGACTAGATCACAAAAACGTTATTTATTTAGTCGTCTAAATCAAAGGCATATTAGAATAAATAATTATTTAATTTTGAGCAAATCGAAAATATTTTGAGCCACTCTTAACCAATGAAATGAGCCGGAATATAAATTTAATTTCATCAATCGATGAAGTTAGATATTTAACTGTTCAGATAATTGACTGTGAGAGATTCATTTTAGGCTTAAAAAAACACGCCTTTTAAATTGATCTATTTAAGTGCAGAAATCATATCATCCATTTCCATTCAATATCACTTTCGATATCACTGTCTAGTCAAGTGGCTGTAACAAGGGGATATGTTAGACGAAGAAAAGTTAAAATTGAAGTTTTTAATGTCGGAAAATATGCTTACTGTGCCATGACAGGTGGCATTATTAACCAATAATATAACTTTTATTGGAAATCCTTTAGCTTTCAAGTGATGAGAAACTTGAAGGATATAAAGTTCGTTACCACTTTTGGTATAATGGTTACTATTTACCTCTTGGCCTTTTTTCAAGCAATCTTTTGAAAAACATCAACAGTTGTTATCCTTTTAAAATCGCTTGTAAATGAAGTAGCAGTATCAACATTACAGGAAAGTTTCCTCTCGGATACTGTCAAATTTCTATTACCGTTTTTTTGGACATGTCTTCTTTGGGCACTTGCTATCTTAAAGATTAATTAAAATTAATAGATTGCCTTTAAAAAAATAAAACTGTGTCTTTTTCTTCATTCATGCTTACAGCGATGACGTAGTATTAACATTAGCAAAAACGTAACGATTGATGACAGTGGTGGGATTGTTAAAAATAGAAGAATAATGGCTCTACGAATTGAGACGTCGGTAGTCTATTCGTGACGCTATGGAGAAAGAGGGGTTAAATATCAAGAATAAAATTTGGAAATAGAGAACGAAGATAGTACACAAGAAGAAATAGTCGAGAAAAGTATAGAAAAAAATCCACCTTTGGTACAAACAGACAATAAAGAATCCAAAGAATAATGAAAAAACAAACATGGTTAAACACCGGAACGACACAGAATCGGAGATCCTGTAAATTATAAAAAGCTCAACACCATATCAAGTCCGATTTCAACACAGTTATAGATTTATTCCAGTTAACAACTATTTTCTGCAGTGATCATTTTAAAATCGCTTGTAAATGAAGTAGAGTATCAACATTAAGTGTTGTTTTTCCCCGGATACATCCGTGTATAAATGGCATCAAAATTCGTGTCTTTGAGTAATAAAAAAATGGCTCAGATCACAGAATCTACATGAATTTAAATTTTTTATTGGATTAAGTACTTATTATCGTCGAGGTGTATCAGGATTTTGCAGATGATGCCAGGAATTGGCGCATGAGCTTTTGCATTAGCAGTCAATAGCAGAATGGTGTTAAAAGTGTGACCAATATTTGGGCTGGTTCAAAGAAGTCGAAATACGGTGCGGCAATACATCGTTGAGGCACCATTCGAAACGAATTGCAGTAGATGTTACAAAACCGTTTCTAACCGCAGTAATAGTGGAAATAAATATGTGCTCAGCAAATGGTTTGAGGTATATCCAATACCAAATCAGGCGACAACGACTATCACGAACAATTGGATTAGTCGATATGGGGTACCGATGGAGGTTCAAACGGATCAGGGACGTAATAGAAAGTTAAGCAGATATGTCAAATACTAGGCATAAATAAAGCACGAACGACATCTATGCAATTACAATCAAGCGGCATGGTGGACCAATTTAATGCCACTATAGAGGAGTACATCGAGACGACTGTAGATATAAAAACCAGCATATAAGGGATCGGATGATTATTTTTTTTGTTCCCAACGAGCAAATAACAGAGGAACTGAAAGTGATATGGTTCTAACGATAAGGTTATGAGAAACGTGCGTTAAACTAGGTATATGTTGAAAAATGGTTTTTCTGACCGATAATCTGAGTGTTTCACATGACCCACTTGTTTTAAGAAGATGATTACCAGTGTGGTCAGGGGCCACTTGCAAGTCTCGTAAAAGACCACAGTATCGTTGGCTGGTCGAAGGTGACGGTTAAATAAAGTTTAGATGCTGGACAAACACCCTGCATTCTCAAATACTCAAATCTGTCGGCTGCCAAATTCGTATGAAGTGCGATGGTAGTTTTCTTACAAGTCAGGAATCACAGGAAAACGAAACTTACGTTTAAATTATGAAGGTCTGATAAACGACGATGAACAATATTTAAATCTTGTTAGCAGTAGCATTGTGGAAACCAACCACCGTTCTGATGAAACCGACCACCGCTCTATGGGATCGATGGAAAACTTCGGTTATCAGTTTTACCCAGGAGATTCTAGGTATCGTTAACATTAAATCCAAAAATTATTGGTTTGATAAGGAGTGTCGTCTTGCTATCGTGCAATCACATGAAATATTTTTAGTTGACATTTCGTCCAAATACGGTGGTTTATGCCATTAAGTCTAATTTAAAACAAATTTAGTCGATTCAAAAATATAGCATTTAAATAAATACGGCAACATGACCTTTAATTTAACAAAATAGGTATGTATAATTGCTATGATCGTCTAAACATCAACTGATATGAGAAGTAATTTAGTCCAAGTAGAAAGCCTTAGTTGTATCACTCATATATCTTCCGTTCAAATTACAAATTCAATTCGTGTATACCAATAATTTGATTGGAACTTACAAAATCGTCCATGAAAATGTTTCTATGAATTATTTCCGTTTTGAGCCTCGGTTGACAGTAGCATACCAAAAATGTTTAATCCATGTATGACAACATTAAAGTATCACTATTAGCTAACACTCCATAACCGCATGCAGCATGATCGATTAGTTTGAGTTAATATTTATGCATTTACATATTTATGTAATAATAAATATTGAAATTAATTAACAAGCTGTATAGTTTTCTTTTAATATATTTAGTAATAATTAAAATGACCTTCAGATCGCGCGATCATATACACAAATGGAATTTTAATCAATATTGCGCGCGTACTTTATATACGATCACTGTTAAATTTGAAAATGTAAATTTAATTTTTTTTATAACGATCACCGCCACCATACCAAACGTATATATGGATCGTATCGTTGATGCGGATTTATTTTTATAGCAACTTATGGCAAACAAACGATGCAGTAAACCGATTTTCCTATATATGCATATATAGTTACTAGCAGTGTGTGGGTGGAAAATAGTTACAAACTATACGTACTTTATCTAATTTACACGATATTTTCATAAGTTTCTGGTTGGCTGCGTTTATGTAAAATTATGCAATTAGCTACTAGCTAGGTAGCTATAGGAAAAATATTAATACATTTTATTGTTTGATTGACAGATAATTTTCTTTGATATTTCCTTGGCCTCGTTTTTGTTTCTACATTACATAAGAATTATGTATACTATCTAATAATAAATATTGGAAAATTACTGGTCCAATTATGGCTGCCAAATGGACGTTCTTTTTTCATAATTATACTGTATACCTTTCGTTTAGTTCTAGCACGCAGAAAGTGAGAGTAAACTAGAGCAATGCATGTTCAAACTGGGTTCCTGGAAATATCAGAAATTTTTGGAAAAATTCTATATGTTGCCAACAGTCATTATTATTATGTTACTGTAGAACTGGTCCTGCAACAGTATTAAATGCATCAGTTTGCCAATAATGTTAAGTAGACAAGGGCTCTTTTAATTTTCGCGAATGACTGATTGCAGTTCTTAGACATTTTAATTTGGTTTGACAAAATTAGTGTTAATTGGGGATAACAATTCGGCCTTAGAATAAACCGTTGATAATTATTGGTCATTATGACAATTAAACTTGGTAAATTGTTGTTGGCACTGAATAATCTTTTGTTAAAGATGACCATTGTACTCGACCTCACTTTTGTTTAAAAAACTTTGGGCTTTAACTATTTTATTTATGAGCTTGGAGTAATTACCCAGCATTTTGAAGATCGAAAATCATTCTAGTAAATTCGAACCAAGCAATTGAGTTCCTTATTGCCATCTTATACGACATCGTACGCATTTCGTGTATATTCGGGGTATTTCTTGGATAATTCTTAATTTTTTCGACCAATCCCAAAACCATTAGAAGCTTCAGAAAAAACTGAATCATTAATCGATTTCACGATAACAAACGAAAAATATTACGAGTCCTTCCTGAAGCTATGTAGCGTATATATATGCAGGTATGATCGAAAAAGACGTACTGTTCCAGTATTCATAAAGTCATTCATCGAGCAACCAAGCATTAGTCAGGCTACAGAATCAAACATTCGTAAAATGAGAGGTTCTGCAAATGAATTCAGTAAGAGGATCAAGGCACTTGGGCAAGATGCCGAAAAGCGAGGTCAATGGCTTATACATATTCTCAGTAGTGAGATTGAATTTCATATTTGCTGATCTTTTTAAGTTTTTGCCAAAGTATACTGATGCCTTAGAACCAATTGGATGACATTGTGGTTTAAATTTAGATGCGCGCTAGCTGAAACACCAGTATGGCGGAATTAGAAGCCATCTTGTTCTATAGTTTGAAATATTTGATAATTGATGCCGATTTTTAGATTAAAATATTTAGTAAGCAAAGTAAACTACTCGACCCATTGTACAGCCCTATTTTTGGTAAACAAATAAGACCATTGTCTAGACTAGCCACAGTGCCAAATTCATACTTAGCTTACCACAAATAATCATAGTGACTAACTACACATTTTAGTGGGAAAACTCGCTATACTATAGTAAGGTTTTATAATGGTTTTATAATTTTGGTTATATACCGTTTCCCATCAAAATAAAATTCCCTATATAGAACAGAAATTTTTTCTACTTAAATTTGTATATAGTCACTATAGCGATTTAGTGAGAATCCAAGCAACGCCATCGTACGTCAGATAATATAACAACAGTAAACTATTAACTATTTACGTGTTTTGATATAAATTTACTTATTTATAAAAAATAATACTTTAAAAGAAATTAATTCGTGACATCCCAAGGGCAGTTTTTACATTATCACGTGTTTCAATCATGTAAGTGATAGAGGAGAAACTACAAAAGATGCTTTATGCTTGTTATTGACGTTTGAAGTGTAGTTTATTTTTTTTTTTTACATAATACAGGTTTGTTTTTCCAGCTCCATTTGGATTATTGAAAAGATTTACTTTATAATAAACTAAAAAGTTTGACGATAAATGATTTGATGTTAATACTATACTGGTCAACAGTGGCGCGGTCAAATTAATTCAGGTTCATATAAAATTTCTATATGTTTCTATATGAATGACAGGCCGAGAAAATTGAGACGCGAACAAAAAGTTTGCTGATATGGCACATTCCACATTTAGTCACGTTCCGAATTTGTTTTGTATTGATTATAGGTTCAAATTTGTAACGCGATTTGTAAGGTAGAAAATCTAACCGTAATATATATTATCAAAGGTATATTGGATACTAGATCGACGAATCACGCCAGCTTATACAGATTCAAAATATGGTTACTATTAAGCGAACTCAGTTTGGGTCTGGACTTAAACTAATGCCGAAATGCTTCGGTCCATATAAAATTTCCGAAATCAGCCCAAACGACCACCATACAGTTGAAAAGCTTGGGTGACCACAAAGAGCTAATTCACGCGGGGACCATTGCAGGTTCTATTAAGAATTGCAGAAGAACCTTACTTAACGATGATTATGAAGGTTCTGAGAAAGACGAGCTTCTCGAAATAGAAAGAAGCGAAATAAAAGTAATATAGCAGAATTGATACTTGTATACCGTTTAGGAAAAACTGGAAGGAAGATCATCGATGAAGAATATTTTTTAGAGTAATGCAATTGTTAAGACGAAAAGCTGCAACAACGTGATAAGTGAAATTTTACAAATAATTTTGATCACACTATTAATTAAATCTAATTATATCGATCGACTGATCGTTCCATATCATACTTAATCAATTTCATCAAATCAAACCATGGAATCGAGTTTGTTGTCTGTGACATTTCTATAAATTTAATTGGTACTCGATCGATTGATCGATAGTAGGTACACAAGACTAGATCACATATAAAAATCAAAATGAAATTATCGAGAGAAAATTCTATTATCATTAGTGTATATCCAGTGCAATTATCAATGTAAAACTGCAATATACATCAAAGTAAAATTGAGACAAATCTAATTGATTGTAATTACGATCATTTTGAATGCTATTTAAGTACACGAATTATCGTGATCTAAATGAATAAATCGTATAATTTAAGCTTTCCTGTGCACATTAAATATAAATGAATCATATATACGTATATCGGATTTTGAACCCTGTTTATTACACATATAAAACCGCACGTACTAATACAAAAATCATATTTACATTTTCTTGCGATCTCAATTTTGTTGTAATAGTGTCGATCATGTAACAAATAAGTTTTTACCTACTCTCAAGTTAGTAAGCTAATATTGCAGAAAAACTGTGTAATTAATCCATTCAACGAGTCTTAAAAGAAATCTTATTACTTACATTTTGTTTTGTTATAAAACTAAAATTTTGTAATGTAATTTTATACGATATACTCTCGATCATGAAATTATACAGCGAATAAAAAAAATATCGTTATTGTATTGTTGTTTTAACATACAACCGCACGATCAAGCGCTCGCGCACCCCAGATTTATTTCACTTTCATTTTTTAATAATTTTATAAGAAGTTTATAAGAACTTAAAATTGTGACCTATATAAATACTATAGTTTAGTTCCCGTTACTAATAAATAACAAATCAATCAGATGTCACTCGGGTCGATGATCAACCTTATAGTATTTTATTATCGATCTTACTATAATATATATAGGCACAATGATACAAAAAGGTCATTTGCGTTAAAATATTTTTCTAAAACGCAATTATCATGATTTTTACATTTTTTTTTAATTTAACACTAAATAACGCGATAAAGTACGCGGAGGTGGAATTTTTTATTTTTTTTTACATTTCATTGTTTGAATACCTCGTTTGTGAATATGTGTATTCATATATGCAATGATTCACGCTGAAACCAATTTATACTAGATTGACCCCATCTATATAGATTTTTGAACAACTACGAGTAGTTAATCCGGCATACGTAAATTATGTATGAACAAAATGGCGTCGATTAAATCACGTTTTTTACCGTATGTATCTATTGTGAGTAGTAATTATTATGATTTCGTATATTAATATGTGTTATGGTCGTTTTATCATTTGTTTTTAAAATACGATCGCGGAAGCGTACATCATTAAGGAAATATAAAAATAAATTTACAGTTTTTTGTTTGGTCTTGACATTATTAATAACCGCCTAATTAGAATGGTTTTGGAATATGGGATCGCTTTAATTGCAACAACAATTTTTAAATTATAGTGGGACTATATTTTTAAGTATGGTGGTGAATGAAATTTTACTATGCAAGTTTGATCTTAAAGCCAGATGAAGTTTTAGGGGTTTTGATCCCAAGTTTGCTTTTTGTATTTTTCTATAGACAATCAGAAGATACTAATTCGTTTTCTATACCGAAGAGTCAAGTCAACAGGAAATTTTATCAAATTCCTGATCTCGTGCGCGGTTGAATAGATAATATTAGTATTTTGACTTTAGCAGTGAACGGTGAAAAGACGTTCTTTCATATCTCGTCCCACACAATTATGAGTGACATAAAGAACCCGAGGTATCGGAAACTTGTCACTTCTTCAAATGTGTGGGCACCACGACTAACATTCATTGCGTCTCGGTCTCTATAACCAGTGACCATCAATTTGGTTTAGACTGAATGGTTTTAAGAACAACAATAAACGCACACATTTTTTAGGTTGTTCCAGACATCTAGAAATCCAAGAATACCTAATGTAAGTCCTGAAATGTTTCATAATATTTAGAAAGAATTATCCTTAGCGAAAAAAACTTGATCAGTGACTGAACGGTTTGGACGAAATATTTCTTGGTATAGTCACCTACAAATTCTTCTGCCAGAGGAGTGATCCTTTCCAATATTATGCAAGACATTTGTATGCCGTGCAAGAAATTTTAAACGACAAGACGACAGTACTCATTAAACCAATCATTTTTGGGCTTAATTAGATTCGCCTGGACAACACTAACAATCGAAGTTTTTATTACCTCCCATAGAGCGTTCTCTTCATCAGAACAGTGATTGGTTTCCATAATGTTACGAATTTGGTAGCCAACCAGTATTATGTCACATCTTAGATAACCCAAGACCGTTCATAACGGACGATTCCATTACGCGATCTTCATGGGACACCCTTTAATTAAAGTTGATAACATAAAATCGAATCTGTGGTGCGGTTAATCAGAAATTTTTAGTCTGATTATATTTTGTAACAACAAATTTATCGAAAACCACAAACTCAGTATCTGGTTACAGATATACAAGATACAAGACAAACATGGAAACAAAAGTTGCTTATATTATGCAGTCGATTTAGCTCGTTAAGACGGTTGTGATATTTCGATTTACGGTGGGATGTTGTGAATTGTGACATTTAGACCAAAAAAATTAAAAAATTATGGTTTTGGCTTGTAAATTTGTGTTTTTGTAATTTGGAAAGTCGGTCACTAGTACATTATAGTGTTATATCAGACGTTTACCTTAAATACGTTTGAAATTTAAGTAAATTTTCTTATCTTGTGCTTTTTTTATTATCACATTCAAGATAATGGTTTTAATGACGATCGATTTTTTTTTTATAATTACAGATATTTATAGATAAGAAGGTGACCTAAGCAAGACAACCATGCCATCATTAATAGAAGCGCTCGAGGAAAAATATGGTTTAGGTGGAAGTTGTGGTATTGATTCGGAGGAAACAATTGTATCGATATTTGTACCAAAATTACCACCTCGATTATGGTATGTTAACTAAAAATTTTAAGCACTTCTTATTTCTTATTTTGAAAGTAAAAGTTTCTTTGGTATATTCCAACTAGACTAGCATAGAAATTCAGGGGTTTTTAATCGTTTTAATATTTGTAATCGACTCAAACCAAAACTAAGTCGAAATAAAATCGGTAAACCAGTTTAACTAAATCACAGTGTGTCAACGATTTCGTTAAATTTGAATAATTTTATGTCTTGCGGAAACTGTGTTACGTGAACCACCGATTTACAATCAATTACAATATATATATATATATATATATATATATATATATTGCACCGATTACAATATATATATATATATATATATATATATATATATATATATATATATATATATATATATATATATATATATATATTGACATAGTTTTATTATTTTTTGTGATTTGTAATAGTCATGCACAACGAAATTTTTTTTCCTTCCTCTTGTCGCGTCTCGCGCATTTTATGGTAAGGTTCACGGTTAAATAATTTCCTAACATAAAACATAAAGAAAATTTATATATGTTTACGAAAGTAAAAAAATAAAATAAAATAAAAATTGTGAATAAACTTAAAAAATTCGATTGTGACATAAGAATATTATCGTTTGATGAATGTTTAGTGATCGGAAACATTTAAAAAAAAAATCGATCGAAAGTGTTAAGTAATTGCAAGAGATTATCAACCTATGGAATCTGAAATATTTAGTTGCGCTTCATTTTACAAATTATAGGCTAAAACAGTAGAACTGCAGTAATGAATGATAGTCAGGTTTTTGCAGGATATTGCTGACCTGATAAGATCAAACACGATGAAGAACTGAAAATTGAGAAATGCTCATGCAAGTCTCAACAACTAAAGAACGTCTAAGTGCGACAAAAAAACCCAAGATAAACTGTAGAGAACGATATTATCCCAGCTGACAAAACTGTTGCTAAAATTGAGCTATAACACTGCATGAACTAAATTGGGAAAATAAGAATAACCTAACCGTTAAAAAGGCTCTTCACCCGAAAAAGTGAAGAAGAAATTACTGCACATAATGAATGCAGCAATCCGATTAAGAGGTACCAATGGTAATGGGAGGTTGCAGAAGTAGTAATGATACTAAAACCTAACAAACCACCGAATGAAAAATCTTCATAATGGCCTATATCTCTGCTTCCAACGTTATCAAAATTATTCGAAAAGTTGGCTTCAGTGAAATGTAAAAATGGCTTACATCCGTAATTTATATAAACTTTTAATATTTATTTATTGTAAAATGTTTATTTTACTATAAGAAAGGCAATAATGCAATAGAAAAACCATTAATTTTAATGTAAACATTTGGACAGCTAGTGAAACTGCAGTATCGATAACGTAGTTTTAACGCGAATCAGAAATACATTTTTCAGTCGGATTCTATAATGCAAATAATTTTTAATGCGAATCGAATGTAAATTGTTGGATGATGATGACGGTTATGATCTTGTTATCGAGATGTTCTCGGTTTAACGTCAAAATATGGAATGTGCTGTTGCCTGTTTGTTTTGGTTTATTCTTTCAGCTGACATGGCGCTCCTTATTACTCTGGTGGTGATCACCGCATGAGTTTGGTTGCAAACCAAATAAGTGAGACTCAACCGCTACAGGAATTCGCCCTGATTAAAGACACTAAGTTATCGTCATCTATTGGATGTGTCAATGGCGTAATGTGTGCTAAAATGGGTTTAGTTGTTCGAATGCCTGTTGACATCCATCTGGCCAAAAGTTGTTCTTATCTTAGGCATAAATCTGTTGTTGCAATTTATACCGATAAATTGTTGTATTTAGCCTAGGAAGAAATTGCCGAAAAAACGCATTCTGAACTGTTGAATTCAAAAAATTTCTTGAATTTCGTAGTTCCAGTAAACTCGAATAAGCCAAATAGAGTAATGATTGCCGTCTTGTGAACATCCTTAGGTGGGACTGGGATTAAATGATAAACTCTGACCAAATCGATCTTGGAGAATATCTTGTAACCTTGTATAGGTAATAGTCAGGTTTCGTTACCATGTTTAACCTGCGGTAAGTCCCAGTTTTGATTTTTATTTGTAACTATTGAAAACTGATGGCCAACACATACTCAGTTGATATCATGTGTTGGAATTTCGTTGTGGCCTCTTTGTGCCAGATCGGATCCAATATTCTAGGTTTGAACACCGGTAGATATCTTGTAGTCACTATGTGAGGAACTACTTTTTGTTTGTAATGGGCGAGTTGTAATTCGGTGGAGCTGTTAAAGAAGAGAATTTCTTTAATAGGTTGTCGTATATCCCTTATTAATCAAGAGGTTCATATGCACATCTTGTCGGGAAATTAAACTTTTTTGCGTTGGCTGTGCGGGCCAAATCAAAAATATTACTGCATTGGAATATTGTGTTATTGGCTTGAAAGCTAACTATATTTACAATCAATATTACATTTCTAATGTTGGTCGTTTTTTCGTACCGGCCGAGTATTGGGGAGAATATAAAAAGTCATTAAACATAACCGATAGCATATAATACGGAAGTGAGGAAGCTATAAAATGAGCAGATTTTTGGGTGGAAAATGTCCTAATTCCAAATATAAAGCAGACTGGGAGCATAGTATAAATACATATAGTACTACCATCATAGGGAAAAACAGTTTACCCATTGATTTTCCAGATGTCGGGTCGATAGAATATCGTCAAAATTTAGAATAGATATATGACATTTAGGCGATTATACATATAAAAATATTTTGTTTATTTTAAAAACGATACCAATAGCGACATCTAGCACGTTAATGGGCTAACATATCATGGTAGTACTATGTGTAGTTATATTATGCTCAGAGTCTATACTTCAAGTTTAACCCAATTAAAAGATTGATATTAACAAATTAGTTTAGAGCCCGTTCGATAGATCGTGTGCCTCTGGTTTAGCTGCTTTACAGTCACTAAAATACTCTTATCATCGCATATTCAGTAAATATTCTCAATGTTAGATAAATCGGAAATTTCAGGACTATGCAAGTTTGATACCTGATAAATGTATGATTTAGACGTAGCAAAATCTACATAGCTACACCATCTGTAGTCGAAGTAATGCAACATAATTTTCGATACTTAGCTGAAATTAATTAAGTCTCTCAGTAATCATTTTCAGCTTGGTTTCAGCGAAGCAAAAATTGGAGCTAATTTTAAGTTAAACGGCTTGTCTCTATGAAAGTTTTGCTAGTGGTTTACGTAAGCTTACATAGACAATAATTATCATCTGCTTTGAAATTTAAAACAGCTTTTTTTACCCGGGGACCCAAAATAAATTCAGAACAGAGAGATAGCCAAGACATATTTTGGATAGCAACGATTTCCAAAAGATTCTTTTGCATGGCTGATTAGTCGGCTACTATACGACCAGGATGCTGTGGTTGAATTCTTACTATATCATGCTCGTTTATAAGAATTGTAGTATCTCCCGATCAAAGGGGAAGACAACTTTAGGAATTTCTCACCATTAAACTAATTTGAATGAAATATGATGCGCATTGTATTTGTTTGATTTTATGGTTCTGAAATTTAAAGTGTCCTGAGAATATTAGATGTGGAACATATCTCCGACAAGAGATGGTATCATAATAGTAAATTAAACGTTTTTCTCATAGTTTAACTCTTAAATTCAAGCAAAACTCTTAGATAAAAGCGAAATCCGAAGGACTCTAAGCATCGGCTCACAACTGTGGTTCCGTTTGATTCTTGAATCTTAGTTTTTAAAACCCTAGTAATAGAACTTAAGTTCAAATTATAATATTATTAATTTAATGATTTCCTTTTATTTTATTTCAGTGTGCCAGAACTTTTAGTATTAAACGATTGTGACATAGACCGTGCCGGTGAACCCGAAGATTTAAAAAAAAAAGTGTATCCGGTCAAAGAGTTAGACCTAGCCCAGAATAAATTAGAGAATTGGAATGAAGTATTTAGCATTTTAGCGCACATGCCTCGTGTGGAGTTTGTTAATTTAAGTCTTAATCGGCTACTTGGACCCGTGACTCCACCATCCAATTTTGGAATGAATAATTTACGGAGCCTAGTGCTTAATAATACACGATTGCAATGGGAAAGTGTTGAATCGTTATTAAATGTACTTCCAGCACTACAAGAATTACATTTAAGCTTAAACGATTATCGGAACGTATTGATCGATACAGATGATGATTACTTATTTTTCGATGATTGTCTAGGTGATTTACAAATTGTGGACGATGAGGAAGATGAACAACATCGGGCCGATGTCGTGAATGATAATGATAATACATGTCAGTGTGGTACCGAAAACGATAATAATGTAAATATAGCAACAGAAAATCAAAAAGCAACGGCTGCCAGTAACGAACCGACGGAATGTACATCAACATCAATACCAATAATAGCACCACCACCCACATATAATCGGACAGATTCAACGAGTTCGAATTATCGAAAAACCAATCCACATCCAGGTGTTAAAATGTTACATTTTACTGGGAATCCGGTAACCGATTGGTTGGAAGTATGTCGATTGGGTCGTGTATTTCCAAATTTAGAATCGCTAGTTTTGGCCGAATGTCCAATTAAATCGGTCGATGAGATACCAAAATTGCCAAAAAGTGATCCTTCCGATATGTCATCATCTCATACAGAAATTGATAAAGATCCACCGTATCTATATTTTAGGTAAGTGCGAATTTTGTAATTGGGTTAATTGATTAAATACAAAAAAAATTCATTCAGCCATTGCGATTTAAGGTTTCGCGTTTCTTAAGTAATTATACGCGTTATTTCGCTGAAATTTTAATTTATTTTTTTGCAATATTAATTCACAAAAAAAACTATTTTAAATTAGATAATAGTTTTAGTGTACAAAATAATAAGCAATAAGTATATACTTCTTATTTCTCTCTTACTTTCGGCTCGCTATAAGGTGAAGACATACAACAACAAAACGGCATTAAATTGAAAGTGAAATTATTCACATTTTCGCTTATGATTTGATTCGAATTGCACAATTGAAATAATAACATTTTTTTTCTTTTCTAATAATTGAATTACAAAATTGGTAATTATAAACCAATTAAATTTAATGAGATGATGAATCTTAAAAACCCATCTGGTTTTCTAATTCTTGCATCATGTCAAATAAGTTAATAGCGCGTTGCAAACGCATGCAATTGATTTTTGATAGGCCATTGTAAATGTTACGCAGGGTGACTTTATGATACTTTATAATCGAGGGGTCTTTAAACTTAATGCTGGTTACTATGCCTTGAAGCCTTTGTCGGATTATTTTATGATCAGTAGGCGAAAAAAAGAGGAATCAAAGTTTCAATCAAAACTGTAACTTAAGTTGTGACTGGCTTTAACAATGACCTAGATCTGGCCTTGTCTGTGCCTCTGGGTAATTTTTCCTTGACGCAGTTTGTGGATTTGTATGTGACACCATGATAGCAGTATCATCAATAATGTTAATATTATTACTTTGGCAGTAACAGGTAAATCAGCGTTATGCTAATACAGTTTAAGCAAGTAGTTACATCATTTTGTTTAACCTTGTATTGCCTTTGTAGAAGATAATTTCATAGAACTGAGATAAAATCATGCCAAACGTCGTCAAAGCCTTGTGCAAAAAATGTTTGATTGCATTTACACTTCTATGCACTTTCTCTATGGTCCCATGTTGGTTTCGGAACCCAAATTGATGGTCTGTTATAATTTCCCTTTCTTCCAATACTAATTTTAGTTTTGTTTAATCTTATACATTTATCTGGTAATTTTCTTATCATTTTTCCAGAAATTAAGTTGTATCCTGGTGCCTTTTTCAGACTTATGCACATTGTGATAGAACATATTCCAAACTTTCTTCAATTTAAACTGTATTGATTTATGGTACATCATCAACTAATCTGCTCCGGTAGCACGAAATTATTTATTTCTGCGTATAATGAGAATTTTTCTTCATCGCTTTTTGCTCAGTTTCCAGTTGGTAGTTTTATCGGTGGGTTCCGGTTTGTTGATCTTTCTAAGTATTTTGTTGATTTTCACAAAGGATAATCGGTCGCAATGCAAGTCCAACGCACTAAGAATTAACTAACACTGGAAATAATTTACTACTTTTTGTCATACTTTAATATACTTATATAAGATGGCAGCATTTGTACTTCACTATTATGTTATACTTTCCATATATTACGTTATGATGGCACCACATGTCGTTTAAAAATCTCGATCTAACGTGCTACTTGTCCATCTTGATTTTTATATTAAAGCCGTTACCGTAATGCTCCATGTCCCGTTTCTAAAAGTAAATAAAAATCCAAATACATTTCGAGTTACACAAAATTTGCGTATTTGCGTGATGCATCGTATTTGCGTCCACCTACCTATTAATGATCTAATATCTTTCTAACGTTTATTATAGGAACCTCCAATTTCTAAACTTAAGCAGCACAAATATTAACACATGGGACGACATTGATCGTCTTGCAAAATTTCCATCCCTTAACAAATTACGTGTACAAAATTGGCCGCTATGGGACAAATGTGAATCGACTGAACACGAACGACGTCAATTGCTAATAGCTCGCTTGCCTGGTATTTCAATACTTAACGGTGGTGGTGTTGTCGGTATCGAGGAGCGGGAAGATGCAGAACGAGCATTCATACGCTACTATATGGACAAACCAGAAAGTGATCGACCAGCACGTTATGATGAATTAGTAGCAAAACATGGCAAATTAGATCCATTGGTTAAAATCGATTTACGTCCAGAAAAACGTGTTAAAGTTACATTTATCTATGGGGATATGCGAGAGGTCCGCACTGTGGATGTTTACAGGTGAGTAGAATTATATATATTTAAAATGTTAAGTAATTAAAATAAATTGAGTCTGAGCAGACCTTTTTCCTGGACTATGGGCTTCTGAAAAACGAAGATTTCGAAATTCAAGTAGTAGCAATTGTAAGCGAAACAAGTTCTTATCAAATTCTTTGTAATAAATTACAAAAGTCAATTTAACATAAAAAAAAAATTACCAAAATTAATTAGCAGAGCGTAGTTTCGATCTACGGACCTCTGGGTTATGGGCCCAGCACGCTTCCACTGCGCCACTCTGCTGTACGATAATGATAAACTAAATACTCTAAATAAACCTATGCTTTATAATTTTAGAACTGTCGTCGATTTAAAACATCGTTTGGAACGTGTCGTTGGCATCCCACCATCAAAAATGCGCCTTTACTATGTTGATCAAGGTATACGTGATATTCAAGGGCCCGAGGAAATGAAATATCCACAAAAACAATTATACAGTTATAATATACAAACGGGTGATGAAATAATTATTGAGCAAAAGAAATAATTATACAAATTTATTAAATTTTCTAATTAAATTATTAAAACTAATATATTTTACATAAATGTCATTATGCAGCTTTTATCATTTTAGCGTATCTCTAGTTTTATGTTTTATCAAAAAACTCAAAAAACTGTACTAAAGAAGTACGAAATATTATGTAGCACCACTAAACTGCTATAAAAAATATCGTGGCTAACTTTATTGTGTTATAATGTGTATGACACACTGCATTACCGACATATTTGACATTGGTTCAAAATAAAATAAAATGTCGGTTGATGAATTTTTTTGTTTATTTGAGTTATTTTTTTCTAACTTAATTTTATTTTTTTAATTATTATTAAAACTATGAATTGAGAGTAATAGTGTTTTAAATACATAATTAGGAATATATAATTTAAACGGTACACATCATGTATATATAAATAATTTTTATGTGATTTTATTTTATTAATACATTTGTTTTAGTTTTTAAATTTATAAATATAAAACGAAATTATGAATATATTAATTAATACGTAAGCACTTCGGGTTTTAGTTGCGGTTGAAAGTAAATGTAATAAAATTTAACTGCGTTGTCAGGTGAGTATACAATTTAAAATATTTGTTTTTCTTATAGATGGAATTTTATTCCAAAACCTGTTGGTGGATTCTAGCTTTTCTTGGAAAGAGCTACATTATTATTATATTCCAACATGAAAAACATTGGAGGACAGATTCAACTTACAAGAGAATGCTTGTATCCATCATCTTAAACACCATGATGAACCAACCATAAGCAAATAAAATAGGTACAATCATGTCACTACAAGAGTGTCTAAATGTGATTCGAAATTTTGAAAAAGGCGCCAATCGATCCTTTTCTCGTATTGAGGATAGAAGCAAATTGGATTAAATTGGATTATGATTTATGAAGTAAGACGATTGCACGAGAACTCACTAAATGGCCTATATGCCAATCAAAGAACCAGCCAGGTTTTGAAGTTCTTAAAGAGGCGATTCAAATTTTTAGAAACCATGACCACAACGTACATTTTTAACAACAACAGATCCACATAATACACCCATTATATGCGTGGACTGTCAAAAGAATCATAGAATCAAAACAAATTGCGTTTCAAGGCATTACGCCATTGCAAGAGGAGTCATGCTAATAATCAGGGAGTCAGGAATCAGAGGAGTCATGGTCATGCCAATAATCTATGTAGAATTTATCTTTCACATGATAAGCCATCCAACGACAAATCGTCGAGTAACCCCTACTTTACACACACCAACAAATATTCTGTTTGTTTGTCAATAAATAATTTGTCAGTGACGGTTAATTTGTTTAGCGGAAAGTTTGAAATATAATTTTGCATTATAATTTTGTGTGTAATTTTTGTTCAATTGCGTTAAAAGTTTCGGTTAATTTTTTGTTAATTATTGTTAATTTTGTGTTAGAATTTTTAGTATTCAATAGATTTTGACAAAATCCATATTTTGACTGAACACATAAACACATGCATAAAGCTGTCAGAGTAATTTTCATGTTTGTTTGATAAAAAGTCAGGGTAAAAAATCAATCGAAATCGACATTAGAAATTTTCGATGTGGCAAAATTTAACAGTTTTGATATGCTAAACATATTATGGTTTTTGAATTTGGAAAGTTTTCAATCTATGGCAAAAAGTATTAAATCACCCTTTGCTATATATGTTATATCAATGCATTGAAAGTGTCCACAAGTCTTAATTATTAGGAAGTTTTAATGAATGTAGAATAATCTAGGGAATTGAATTTTCAGTTCGAAGTATAGTTAGGAATAGAAGGTTTCTTCTAAATTAACATTAGACAGAAGTGTACCCGGTTAAGGAACATTTGGTGATATTTTTGAAAAATATTTGGCTGGCAAAAATGCAGGCCTACTAGAAAATTCATTTGTACGAAAATGGACAGTTCAGTTTTTAAATTTATATTTTGTCTTTCTCGGAGTTAGATTTGGATCTATATATTCATAAAATACATACCTGGTCGCATAATTAAAATCACTAAGCATATTTGGATCATTTCCCAAGATAGACGTACTAACTTCACACTTGATCATATTCGAATTGGATATTTCACGGGGTTTTTATTATTAACTTCTTCAATTATTCATATTAAGTTATTGGAGGGTTTTTGGTGAATTAAAACTAAACTTTGTAACGTCGGGATTTCGCTGTTTACAGTAATTGCAGAAAAACCTCTTCTTTGGGAGTCCTCGCAAGTAACACCCAACGTTGACAAAACAATAACATAACTCAAACAAAAATTTTATTGATAAAAATCGAATTCCTCTCGATCACTTGCTTTTAAATCGTTAACAAGTTCATAAAAATCTAATATCACATCTCCGTTATACGCTTGAATAAAATCAAGTGCAAAATCGACGCGAGATCGTAAAAATCGTGAAAAATTAAAAACTGTAGGATGAAATCTAGGTGTATTTTTGAATACAAACTCCGTAAGGTTTTTTTCCACCATTAGTGATGCCACATATGCAAAAAGTATTCCAATGGTATGATCCTCAAACACCAGATCAATGAGCTGAAAATTTTTTTAAAAATGAAATTCAATAAAATTAAACTATGAAGCCTATACCTCTACATTATTTAGTTCATCCATACATTTAAAAATGTTACGATTAAAGCTCGATTGCCGTTCAAAAAATTCATACCTCACTTCAATATCGTTAACTATTCGACAATTAGAAATTATAATTGTCCGATGTTTACAACTTTTTAACTTTTGAATGAGTTTATAGTCGATTTCTGTCGACGCAATTTCAAGTAAATTTACACGAAAACCTTTAAATATGTACGGGTAAATCGTTTCGAAATGTAAAATTCGCAAATCAATAAATTTAGTTAAGTTGCCGAACACAAATTTCAGCCAATTTATAAAATTCTCGATAAAATTGAAAGAGTTCTTTGTAAAAATTGTAACATCGCAATCAGCTATCTCTCCGTTTATTTCGTTTTGTGAACAACCTCCACTGTAAATCCATTCACTGTCTAATTCAAATAAAATATTAATTTTACGTGGCACTTTTGTCATAATTTCGTACAACACTTCTGCACACTTTCCGCTAGGATCAGTTTCATTTATAGTTATTTTTGGAGTATTTTGAGGAAGACTGCATAAATCATGCAAAAATTCCGCTACATTAGTGATTTTCGATAATTTAATTGGATACGTTTCGATATCATTCCAGTATAGAGCAACAATTTTATCTTGGGAATAGTACACCAGATAGTCAATAATTTCATTAGACATTCGGTGATATATTTGTTGTTCACTCAAATATTGTTTCACATTAAATTTTTTATTTTTCGTAAAGATTCCACTTTGTATAATCGTATCTAACGTACGATCGATTAACTTGTGAAACTCACAATTTTCGTATTCATAACGAATATCGTCAATTGCCATTTTAAATGCAATCAAATCAAAAATGTTGAAAATTTGATTTTGGTGGCGTCGCATTTGTGTGCGATGATAGTCTAATAACAAATTGACTTGGGTGATGACATCAAAATTTAAAAATGGTTTATTCATGTAACTCAAGAAGTCTGGCTGTAGAAAACTAAATGCGTGCTTTATAGTTTGGTGCCTAGCAATCCGAAATCTTCGTTTCGGTACTTGAATCCAAATTAATTTCATTTGATAAACTTTTTTACCAATATATAAATTATAGTCCCACGTATGTTCATCGACAGTAGATATACCTTGATTTTGAATCTCCTATTAACAAAAACACTATGTATAGTATAATATAGGTAGCACTGTAAAAACTAACCGTTATAAATTCCTCATATATGTTTATCGGCACAAAAACTGCTTGATTTATTGATGGTAAGTTTTTTACAAGTAATTTGTACAATATTGCAGTACATGTTCCATCGTACAGTTCTATAGGACCAAAGTCTGCTCTATCATTGAAATCGATACTTGGTTCTATAATTTCATGATCTTCAGCGGCCGGGATATACAACTCATCATTATCATCAGAATCAAAATTTTCTTCTTCAAAATGATCTGTGATGTCGCCATTAAATCTATACAGTTAATTTAGTATACAGAAACATAATTTAAGTATTTTAGGTGTGATGTAATATGCTGCGTAGAGTTGCGCCCACAATTACTATATGCATACATGCGAGCGTCAAAGAACCAACAATAAATGTAGATACGAAATGGGTGAGTATGTAAATATGAAAAGATGCCATGCTTGGTAAGCCACATAACGGTTTGAAAAGTTTTAAAATATTGGTAGACACTGGTGTGTAATTCCCAGCGACTGACACCACAGTCTTAAAGTTTTTGCAAAATTCAACCATTTTGGACCAACACACCATTGAAACAGTGCAACCGATGGAAGCAGTTAAATTTAAAAGCGAGGGTATTGTTTTCAACCGGCTTCAAAATTAGAACTGGTAGTATATTTATGGGCTGGTTATGTAGACGAAAACGAAATCAACTGAAATGAAAGGAATGAATTGAATACATGAAAACCTATAATAGGCCAATTAGAAAGACGACACGAAATGAAAACGACCGGATGAATTGATTCAATTCAATTTACATTCGTTTCGTTTTTCCGGTAATTTACTATCGGCTTGTTATTTTTTTATTGTCCTTATTAAAATGTATGTCAAAATTATTATCATTACCTACAAGTTACTTTTAAATCGACCAACCGCTAATCAACCGTTAGTAGTTAGGTTTTAGTCTTTGCTCAGATAATTATTTAAAACTGGTCTTTTTGAAATTGTTGGGCGGTTCAACACAGACCCATCTAGCGATAAAATGGAGCGTAATTGTTTCTAACTGCTCATTTAAAATAGGTAGGGCAGTTACGAGTAGTTCAAATTTGTGGTGACATAACAATTACGTTACTTGTTACCACAACAGCATCAAAAAAGATAATGCAATCAAACACACACACACAACTATTAACGGTGAAACAAAAAATAAAATATGCAATGTTAATAAAGAGATTGGTTCTAACCTTAACCACAGAGAACCAAACCTATAGTTCTCTGTGTCTTTAACAGTAAGAAAAATACATATGTAGAAATAAAACATTTTTGTAGGAGTACGAATAATAATAATGAGATAGATGTTCAGTTGATTTTCGAGAGGCACGAGCCACGGACACATTATAGTTATTCGCGACTTTACAAGTATAAAACACAAAATTATTGTAAAGTTAGTTTATTGTTAAAATAATCACAGCACATTCAACAGAAAATAGTTGCGATAAATTTAGCAAAGACGCACACCTAAGTACTTGCAAGCACTTGCGGTGGTCGATTGTAATGCAACTACTGATCACCTCGTCAAAAAAAATATTTGAAGTAAAGAAAAATTATTTGAAATTACGAATTATTTTATAATGATACCTACTTCCGCTCAATATTTGTAGGCAATACATATCTACTTAACAAGCTTTACTTGATGTAACATAAAAATGCCAAAAAAAATTTAATTCGTATAACAATGCCTTCTTCGCCTTTCGTTTCGTGTTCATTTCGGTTTCGTTTTTGTCTACATAACTAGCCCATTACTCCATTAATTCTTATTAATTAGAAATTATTGAACTTGTCATGATAATAATTGGAGATTAAAGAGCATTAAAGTGTTATATTATGTTAAAAGCACGCAACGTTAAAATGAAATGATCGAATGTATCAATTGGTATACTTTTCTCACTTGGATACTAATTCACTCATAATGATCAAAAATAATTTATATATTGACACCCGGATAAATTAACTGTGTGTCTAACCGAACTGTATTTCAACGACTAAATTGCATTGATATCTTATCACACGGGTAATAAATATGTGTCTTAGTGTCTTAGTATTTGCTATCAAAAAGCACCAATATTATTAAGTATATTATTCTAGCTAATGGTGGCTGGTGGAGAATTCCGTTACTATTTGACGCATAGCCTTTCTGGTTCGAAAGCTTTATTATATACACAGATTAATTCCCCAATTTAAATGTTAGTAAAATCACCTAAAGTCAAATTATGTATCTATCTTGAATTGACGGTGACGGTCATCGAGTAAAAAAATTGAATTGTGAGTAGAGATGAAAAGTATCTCGTAACAATACTCGCAGTGTCACCGAGATTTCCGAGCACGTTCTGCACATTCAATCCTTTCATCGAAGCCAATTATATCTAGCACGTCATTTTTAAGCAGAACGAGATGTATCGATAAGAAAAGTTCATCAAATTCAATTCATCAAATGAAACAAATAGGTAAAAACCCGCCTCCTATTCAATAGATATCCACCTAATTAAATTTCCAGGTCTTAATATTAGAACTACGCATGTCATTTATCACCCAATCCAATAATCACAAGCGATTTAATGGGTCTATGTGGAAAATCATGTTAAAATTTGGCTTAACCTTTCGGTTGCTTAAATATTCCGTTGAACAAGTGCTTTATAATTTTGTTCAAAAATTTCCAAAATTCAAAAACCACATGGTGGTTAATTCTTCAAAACTGTGAAAATTTGGCCAAATCGAAAATTCGCCAAAATCCAGAAAATGCATGATAGTTAGCCCAATAAGACTGTGAAATTTTGACCAAATCGAAAATTTGCCAAAATCCATGGAATACATGATGGTAAGCCCATCAAAACCATAAAATTTTTTACTAAATCAAAATTTTTTCAAAATCTAGAAAATTCATGATATTTTTTAGTCTTTCAAAACTGTGAAATTTTGGTCAAATCGAAAATTCGGCAAAATCCAGCAAAGGCATGTTGGTTAGCCCATCATAACTGCAAAATTTTTGCCAAATCAAAAGTTTGCTAGAATCTAGAAAATTCATGATGATAAGCCCATCAAATTGTGAAATTTTGGCCAAAACAAAAATTTGCCAAAATCCAGAAAAAACATGACAGTTTTTAGCCCATGAAAACTTAAAATTTTGGCCAAATCGATAATTTGCCAAAATTCAAAAATTATATGATGGTTTATAGCCTATCAAAATTTGGAAATTTTTGTCCAATTAAAAATTTTCTAAAATCCAGAAAGTTAATGATCTTTAGCCCATGAAACCTGAAATTTTGGCCTGTTGGATAATTTGCCAAAATATAGGAAATTCACGATGGCCCATCAAAACTATGAAATTTTGGCCAAATCGAAACTTTCCAAAGTTCAAAAAACATTTGATGGGCCAAATCAAAACTGTAAAATTTTTACCACAAATCGAAAATTTGCCAAAACCAAGAAAATGTATGACGGTTTGTACAGCTTTCAATTAAGGTATCGATCATTTGAATCAGATCACGATTTGGCGTTTAATCGAATCGGCCAGTCGCCTGTATGAATTAGTGATGTATATCCCATTAGAATTTGTATAAGCACATAAATTATTAGACTATCTCCTTTAAATCACCCGAATAGCTCTTTAACGTCTTTTTCTCTTAGCGATGACATGCCAATTGTCAAACGAGGTGGAATGGAATGAGAGCATGATCCTTTTCGTATTGTTTCATAATGTTAGTGCGTGTATTATGTGTCGAGAGTTTCTTATGTATGGTAAATCGAAAATAATAAATCATTTTCCTATTTAGATACGTACTCTGTCTGCCGAAGGACGAATGCGAAAGGGAAAAGTGACAACGAAGAAGAAGAAAGTAAAATTGAAAAATTGATTTCCTTTTTACGACTACAATTCAATTTCAACTATATTTTGAATGTAATCTATATTCATTCTTGTGTCACGAACTCAGTTCATAATGTTAGATTTTAAATTATTTATTGATGTCATTAATTAACGTAATTGTTACTGATTTATAAGTAAATACGATAAAATATACAGAACGGGGTATAGTGAGGCGGGCATAGGGTAAACAAAATCAGGTCAATTTAAACAATGTACATACTCTAAAATGTAGAAATTATGACGACGACATGGAATTCTCTAGTATATTCTACATCAATAAATTCTCGTATAAGACGATGAAATTCTTATGCACGCCTATAATTAAATTTCCTCAGTTTTAATGTGCATGTTTACATAATTGCATTAATTAAACTGAAAAATGCAATTATGTATACGTATATGGGATATTGCACACTCAGTTATGCATATGCTGATATTCAAAAACTAATCTAATGATTCGATTTTTTGCTAAATAGCCAAAGGGGCTTGATTGAAATTAAAACATGTCAAAATATTTATGAACAAATTATGTTAATTTGTTTTGTCTTCAGCAATTATATAGTTGAGTGGTAATTTATCCAATTCAATATTAATTACGGCAGCTCGTTCCGTTACCATAAATCGAACCGAATTATATAGATTTACTCTACCAAATGAATCTAACGAATCTGCTGCCGCATGTGGTTGAGTGGATCATGCACAGACTTTCTATCTTCGATCTCAAATCTGTTTAATCGTTCCTCAAATCAACGCTCGGAACCATAGAACTTTATGCTGTAAACGCCTATATAGCAAACAAATACACATAAGTCGATAAATCATAATCTAATGTGCATAAATCGACACATTAGTTGCTTTGCAATCGACCACAGCAAGTACTTAAGTGTAAGTCTTTGCTAAATTTTAGCTACTGTTACTGGTCATGTAAAATAGTCAGTTACGACTATTGGCACTTACGAGTAGTTAAAATTTAGCAGACTTACGTTAAGTATTTGCGGTGGTCGATTGGAACGCAACTATTAATGATTCATTATAAAACTGTTTTCATGCAATAAGGACATTTGCAGTATTATTACGCAAAATCAGCGAGTGAATTCGCCATTTGACCGAAATGGCAGGTAGTAGCAGATCAAAAAATTGCAGAGCTAACTATAGCGAAGAACTTAATCGTTTACTTTATTCAACGTTGACATTTGCAATCAAGCAAAAAACTGAAAAAGTATCAACACGACATACGCCGTTTAGACATCATCGGTATAAGTTTACTACTGAAATATTATACGTCAGTGGAAATGACAACGTATAACTGTTAAAAATGAAGTAAAGCGTCCAATTCGACTACGGTGAATTAGTAAACGAACAACGAGAGCTTCGACAAATTTTAATCGTTTGATCATTTCAGGTGGTGTGAACCGTGATTCCAGATTTAGACGAGTTTTTCCTCGGTTGACATACCAAAGGCGAATCAGGCGTTCGTGCAAGCACACAATTGCTCACTGAACGATACATTTGGCCCGGAATGAAAAAGTACATTACTAATTATGTACTAAACAATAATCGGCAGGTTTATATTCTAGCCCAAAACAGTTTCGATTCTTGATATGACTGCAATAAGTCGAAAGCGCGACTTTTGATCTTGATATCACAATATAGTAATCCTAGCATTAAAATAATTGACCGGGGTCATTTATTCCAAATACTCGAAACGAGGCAGATCAAAACTTGTCAATTTCATCCACAACCCAATGGAGTAGTACAGCGGTTTCATTTGATTCAATGCAATTTTTTATACATACAAGGATAATTGGGTGAATCGACTGCCAGTTATCATGGATGTTTGATTTTTAGGACTTACTTGATGTTTTATGAGTCACTGCTTCATTTGGACGACCAAAGCGTTCATCATCATTTGTGTCTGTATGACCACGTTTGAAATCAGAATACCACCGACAAATGATTTTGACAGTATATCGTTAGAAGATTGCTACGTTCTAAAAATATTATTCACTAAAGGCAACATCTCTGGGCTAGTCTCGGGACTTATCAAACGATCGTGTAACCATGGGACATGTGGTCTTTACCTTTCGGCTAACGTTTTCCTAACTTAAACATATTCTGATCGATACTTTCGCGTTACTACTGCACGTTCCATAAGCTTTAGGCAAAATGTATTATTCGATTTTTTAGCTCTACATAGCTATATCCACGATAATAGCAACCAATTGTTGCATCTATCATATCTTTAATCCACTTCACCCGTCTCCTCATTTAATCATAACTCAAAAACTACTATAAACGTACCAACAACAAATTGTGGATATGTATTTACGCTTCTAAAATCTATACAGTAGATAAACCATAATAATCAACATAACAAGGCATGATAGGCCATCGCGCGTTATCGATGATCACAGTCAATTTTAATATAAGACGTTTAAGTTGCTAAATAGCTGTATCATTTCACCACCTTTTTTATCTCCTAAAGAGATTTACATACTTATATGAATCTTGAAATGTTCCCATATTGTTTTATTTCCTAGTAAACATGCATACCTGTTAAATTCGTGTATCATGTTGCATAGACAACACGTTCGACATGCGCATAGCTTGCAACAACATTGTCATGTATAAATTATAGTCTACGCTACGGGCGTTTTTTTTGTGTTGTATTTTTTTTTTTAGTTTTTTGCTTCTATATATTTTTTTGGCGATAGCATAAGGAAAAATTTTATTTGTTTTCCTTTTCATGAAAATTTTTTAATAATATTATCAGTTTAAATTAAGCACTCAATCAATGTGGTTGATGAATTTAAGTTGGGAGTAAGAGCATTCAGGGGATTATAGGATTTTATTTTGGTGAATGAAATAAAATTAAAATTTCCACTTGTTAATCGGAAAATTAGATTTGATTGATGATTGGATTAATGATACGAGGATATAATTAAATAGTAACGTGTACGAATTAAAGGTGGACAATACAAGATAAGATAATTTTTCGTAAAGTGATTTTCGAGTGGTTTATTAAACGGTATGAATATTTCAATTAGAATTTTATCCTTATGTGAATGTGTGCGTATTGAAGTGGTTTTGGTGATTGGCATGCACACATACACTAACACTATCCATAAAAAGGATATAACTTTTAATGTTTATAGGTATTCGATTAAAGGCATGCACACGAGCGTATAATACTATATAATTGTGTGCATGTGAGCGAAACATGTGGTTATGACTTTAACAAGGATACACGTAAATTGTATAATTTCAGGATAACAAGGCAACTCTTAATATGGACTATAAGAAGATTACAAGTGATCGGTATGACGATGTCATTTTGCATTTGCGTAGGACATTTTTCTGTGACGAGCCTTTGAATAAGGCGGTTAATCTGTGCTCGCGCAATGAAGGACATAGTGAGCTGGAAAATCATTGCCGTTTAACACTTGAAGATGGGTTAAGCATAATGGCCGTGGACAACAATAATAAAGTTTGTTTATGACGATTATAATTTTTGCCATTATAATTTTTACATATCAAATTTACAGATTGCCGGTGTCGCCCTAAATGGTGTCCTCCGTCCCGGTGATATCGAAAAATCACAAGAAAATTTAAAATTAAGCGCCGACGATAATTTTGTAAAAATTTTTAAATTACTCTACGATCAAAATTTAGAACTTGACGTATTTAACTTTTTCGATGTTGATCGTTTATTCGAAATGCGAATGGTATCGGTCGATCCGACATATCGTGGACATGGTATTGCG
This sequence comes from Tipula confusa, assembly GCA_963556175.1. NCBI lineage: Eukaryota > Metazoa > Arthropoda > Insecta > Diptera > Tipulidae > Tipula > Tipula confusa. Next base: position 219,696,640 of record OY744476.1, read on the forward strand.
AAAAAATTACTTATCCTAGGTGAACAATTGGCACGCGAAAATAATTTTAAATTACTATTAGCGGACGCGACTGGTGTCTTCTCACAAAAAATAGCGGAATCGATTGGATTTTCGACAATGAAGGAATTAATGTATGACGAGTATGTCGACGAACGTGGTCGACCAATTTTTAATGTGGAAATGCCGCATAAATCGTTAAAAATTATGTATAAGCTTTTGGAATAAGTTTAAGAGAAGATTTACACTTGTCTTAATTTTGTGCTCAAATTTATTTTTTGTAAAGCTTAAATTTCTACCCGGTGTATACGAGCTCTAAAAAAATACAAAAAAAATTATCAATTGACCCCGACGAGATTTGAACACGCTTTCTGTTCTAAAGTCAACCACCCTACCGTTGCGCCACGTACTTTGATGCGAACAAACTTACAACCGAAAAAGTTCGTTTCGTTTTAAATGTTTTGAATTTTTCGTGTACCCCATTTATCAGAAGCATCCTAAAATTAACCGTTATAATCAAATAACCTAGAAAATATTATCAAATGAGTTGTACAATCAAAATTTATATATACATAATATGAACCCCGTAACTGTATAAATTAGTCACTTAGTTATAATCGTAACGATCGATATACTTTAAACGGACCAATTCGTTAATTTAGATGTTAAATTAGATTTAAGGATATGTATAAATTAATTCACTGAAGTCACTTAGAATCTTTTAAACAGTCATAAAGATTTTAGGTGGCAACAGAATGAAATTGATACCTTGTGTCGCCAAACTGATTTTTTTTTTCAATTGGCTTTAAGGACCTATATACTTATACATATATACTAAAATGAAGATGTGTGATAGATGATGGTTATAACGTTTGTTGTTGTTATTTTAAGAGAAAAAGGATATTATACACAATTATGATTAGAAAATAAAAAATTGGTTTAAATTTTAGAATGTCCCTTCTCAAGTTAAATAATGTCAAGTACGATCGATATTGTACCGAAATAAATTGATGAGCTTCACGACTTTGATCCAGTTTGGGTTACGAGAATTGAATACATATTTCAAAATGAAAAGAAATAAGCACAAGGTTTAGAGGACAGTGGAAGTCAGCCATATTTTTTCGACGTTATTCGGTCAGTATAATGACACAGCGAAGTGATGCCCGATTAATGGAAAGTGTCCGCGATATATAATGTAAAGATTATCGACATAGCTTTACTTTCTTTATTTAAAAGAATCAATCCTCTGGCGTAGGAACTTCATAGTTTACTACATCTGATACATCCGGACTACCTCGGACTTACTCGCCTACCAAAAATACAATCGGAAACTTTGGTAAATGACGATCACTGAAACTAGAAATATCACTGGCAAAAGTAACGATGTACCACCACCTATCAGGGATGCTTTTAGTCACGTCTTAAAAACTAATGAAGCGCTCTAAAGTACTAGAGATGGAAAGAATATTTCAAGGAAAATATGTCATCAACTGGAGCGAAAATCTCTGGGTCTCAATTGGCACCAATAACAAAACTAGCAAAACCCATCCACCAACGAAACGGAAAGTTAAAGTGTCGTAGAGAAGCTAAAGAACAGTAAAACTGCTGGATCCAAGGTATATAGAATAATATGGTGATATAATCAGAGTTTCATATTTGGTTTTTTACGCACATCACGTCATTCAGGAGGTAAATTTATATGTGTGTATAGCATTTTGAAAATTCAAAAAATCAACTAAATATTGTTTGTTTTTATGCTTTACCTCGTCAGTGACGTCATTTTTTAGAAAGAGAAGGAACGTCTCAACCTACGCAATATATTACCATGTTAGTCTGGATCATACACTATAACCACCGAAGTAAGGTGATTCATTTACAAATGAAAATAAAAGAAGTTGCTCTCAATTAAGTTAGGCGCGGTCTCTAGGTATGATAAAAATTAAAACCAAAAATTATTGGTTTGATGAAAAAGGTCTTGCTGTAAAGCAACATAATGTAGCCTAAGCCCCAATAAATTTAAAAATCCAAAGAAAAAACAAAGCGGCCTTTAAAGAAGAACCGCAAAGTGAACTTGTAAACGGAATATGGGTAAATGCTGTAAGACTGAGAGTATAACAACTCTGCAATGAGCATAGTTAAAGTAAATTTTTTAAATGAGTCAACTCACAATTTTAATGGTCTAATAATCATGAATTTTCTGGATTTTGGAAAATTCTCGATTTGGCCAAAATTTCTCAAATTTTATGGGCTAACCATCATGTATTTTCTGGATTTTGGCAAATTCTCAATTTGGCCAAAACTTCACAGTTTTGATGGGCTAACCATCATGAATTTTCTTGATTTTGGCAAATTTTCGATTTGCCCAAAATTTCACAGTTTTGATGGGCTAACCATCATGAATTTTCTGGATTCTGGTAAATTTTTGATGTGGCCAAAATTTCACAGTTTTGATAGGCTTACCATCATGAATTTTCTGGATTTTGGCAAATTTTCAATTTGGGCAAAACTTCACAGTTTTGATGGGCTAACAATCATGAATTTTCTGGATTCTGGTAAATTTTTGATGTAGCCAAATTTTCACAGTTTTGATGGGCTTACCATCATGAATTTTCTGGATTTTGGCAAATTTTCGATTTGGCCAAAATTCCACAGTTTTGGTGGGCTAACCATCATGTATTCCCTGGATTTTGGCAAATTCTCGATTTGGCCAAAACTTCACAATTTTGATGGGCTAACCATCGTGTATTTTCTAGATTTTGGCAAATTCTCGATTTGGCCAAAATTTCACAGTTTTGATGGGCTAAAACTTCACAGTTTTGATGGGCTAAAACTTCACAGTTTTGATGGGCTAACCATCGTGTATTTTCTAGATTTTGGCAAATTCTCGATTTGGCCAAAACTTCCCAGTTTTGATTGGCTAACAACCATCATGTATTTTCTGAATTTTGGCAAATTCTCGATTTGGCTTAACTTCACAGTTTTGATGGGCTAACCATGATGTATTTTCTGAATTTTGACAAAAATTTGCTAAAATCCAGAAAATACATGGTCCATTAATCGGGCATCAAAACTGTGAAGTTTTGGCCAAATTGAAAATTTGCCAAAACCCAGAAAATTCATGATGGTTAGCCCATCAAAACTGTGAAATTTTGGCCAAATCGAAAATTTGCCAAAATTCATGATAGTTAGCCCATCAAAACTGTGAAGTTTGGGCCAAATCGAAATTTTGCTAAAATTCAGAAAATTCATGATTCATTGTTTTGAAGCATACGGTGAGTTAATTGACTCGGAGAAGGATATCGACGTTTACCTTGACCGACCTTATTTTGGGCCTATATAATTAACGTTTTTTTTTATTTAACTATTTATTTATTTATTATATTTGTTTTTAATATATTTTACATAACATATACACAGTTATAATTATCTCTAGACGGTCACCATTTTAAATGGCCCAAATGGAATTATTTTCAATAGTATGAATTTGCAATTTGAAACCCGAAAACAATAAAAAATACTGCAAAATTTAACTCATAAATCGTAATACACGTAATTAATCTCGTGATCAAGTGGATCCTTAACGAACTTTTTTTTTTTTTTTTTTTGGAAGCTGGATGTATAAATTGTAGTATAACTTAAAGGGGTATTATTACGATTTTTAACTTTAATTATGGGTTTTTGATGCAATGATTTAAAAAAGTAAATCATCATCACCTTCATCTAAAATGTTATTTTGATTACGAACATCGACCCCCTTTGCCAAAAGTTCAGCTTTCCTTGCTTCCGCCTTTTGTCTGATGATACGTTTTTTATCTTGAATTTTCTTTAAACGATAGAATTCTTCACGTTCCAATTCGTCGAGTTCCGATATGATATAGGCTAGGGTACGATCAATACGTGGAATGATAACGTGTTCGATGGCATTAACACGACGATTTGTTATTTTAATGACTTCGTCAAGGGTTACGAACGATGTTTGGAGTGACGCCAATTCGACGAGTAGTTTAACAGCAGCTTGATAATTCTTTTTCAATTTTTGTAATTGTTGACCACCACGAGCCAAACCCGTAAATTCGTACGTATCGGTACCATCCTGGTACGATTCGAATACGGGTAAGGTCACACCAGCAACATTATCTTTCTTGGTACGTACTTTAATTTGTGCTTTGGTTACATTTTGTAATACGACTTGATTGAAATCACCGGTTGCGAATTTAGCTTCGGCCAACGAAAATGCAGCCTCTTTCATTACTTCGCCCATCAAAGTTTTGGTCTAGCGAACGAAATATTATGAGCACGGGATAGAAAATCTTGTGACAATCATAAATAAATCAAAATACTAACCTCGATAATTTTACCCAAAATCATACGAAATCTCAATTGTAATGCGTCCGCTTTCTTTTTAAGTAGTCCATGACCCTTAGTTGCTCCAGCCAGACGGGCCTTCATCAACATCTGAGCACTACACGAAATCGGAATATATTTTTTCATCCAAAATTAACTAAAATTCGTAATCTGTACATACCCACGAGACGGGAAAATAGCTAGACGGTCTTTTCCAGACATTTTACACTTTTTATTTTAATAGTTAGCACAAATTACAAATAAATTTCTCTCTCGATACAATAAAATCTACGAATCGACAGAAAAATTGTACGAAGTCAGCTGACAAATGAAATGTCTTATGATTACCAAAATAATTGATGAGTAGCGAAATATTTTTCAAATGTGATCAATACGATAACTACTTTTTAGTACAGAGGTAATGTAGTTTAGTATTAACTGCTTTACCGTGTACTAAAATCAATAAAACGCGTCATAAACTTTTATTATTTTTTATTATCACAAAGATATTAAATTGTTTTATAATAAATAATTAATTATTCTATAATTAGTGTGTAAATATTTATAAAGTTAACATAAAATAAAATCCCGTGAAATTATGCGAAAAAAATGATCAAACTTGTGATGATCGAATTTTTTTCGTTAATTTCTTGCGTTTTGAATAGTTCGTCTAACCGCCACCAGTTTGTTGAGTGTTACTTGTGTTAAGTATTTTAGCCCCCCCGTGTATTTCACCAATTATTTTAGCACCATTTTAAATTATATTCAGTCTTAGGTTTAAACGAAAAGGTTTTGGTCTTTAATATACTCGACCATAAGGGAGTGTTGCCCCCGAATACGGTATCAGCAGTTTACTTCCAAAACGTGATTGTGGTGGAGAATGTGATGTTGAGCTGGTCGATGAAAATATGCTATGATTGTATTGGGCGTATTGACGGTCACGTGCACGCCCGCGTAACATGCAGCATATTGCTACAATTACCGCTAGTAGGAAAATGAAACCAAGTATGCAGAACGCCAGTGCTAAATTAGACATGGACATACATAATGTGCCTTCGGATCGCAATCGGCGGGCACCTGTTTGTAGTTCATCAACTGGAAATAAAAATAATGTAATTCTAGGTATTAAAAAAAAAAAGGAAAAATAAATGCCCCCGTGTGGGTTCAAACCACCAAATTTTAGGTCAAGAGCCGAACGCGTTAACCAATTTCGCCACGGAGGAGTAGAAAAAATGTCGATAAGTTTTAAATTTTTATAGTTTTATATACTCTTGTTATAAATTCAAATATCATAATGTGCATAAGTAAAATGTATCACATGTAACCAACATCTAGGGGTCTAGCTTTATATCAAGACTGATGGTTTCGGTACAATAATGAAAGGAATTCGAAATCTTAGTTGGAAGGCAGGGTAATTTTAATTTTCAAATGAGATCGGGATAGGCAACAAATTATAGGTGTAAGTATATTATGTTAAATATTTTGATGGGAATTGTGAATTTCACGAATGAAAGGATATTGTTGCTGAATACTACTTTTGGGTTTCACCGAAATCACTCGGCGAACAAATGTGTGGAAAAGTTTGTCTGGGAAATACGAAAGGAAATTAAGAACGTTGTGGCGGTATTTATTCACGAATATTGAAAGAGCGTATGATTATTTGGTTCCAGGAAATATATCAAGTTCTGTTGACTTTGATTATCCCTCGGAAGATTTTCAAATGGGTGTATGAGTTTATAAAAAACCGTAAATTAGTTTTGTGTAGCAACGATTTCGGGTTGGTAGAAGAGATGAATATTGGGCTTTCGCAATGGAGTAAAATTTCACTGACCCCATGAATTCCGAAAAAAGGGCAAAAACCGAATGAGAGCATCTTTATGAATTTAGAGTTGACTGGGATTATGGAAGGCATCAAGTTGGCCATGAGTGATCTTATTGTATCACGATAAGGAGAGAATGATCACTCACTGAGTGGTCTTTAAACAATTACCAGCCGAGGAGATATTTGGGTTTTTTGAGTACCTTAAATTTTGTGGGATAGAATTGGGTCTGCGTGGATATCTCCGCATCTACAAAGCTAGGATAATGAAAGAGGCGATATGCTGACAACTAGTAGCAATTAGGAAAATGAGTTTTTCTGCAAAATAATTAAATGAAAGGAAAAAGTACTTTGAGTTGTGTAGTCCTCCCATAAAGCGTCCCATTTTGAAGATAACCAAGTCAGATACTATTATGATACGAACAATGGCATAATATATAAAATCTATCATATATAACCGACATCTTTTTTATTTTAGGATAAATCTTACCATTTCCTTTATGTTGTGTCCTTCGATCCACCTGCTGCACCCGATCCAAATCAATTTGTGGCGCTGTTACCAACAACGAATTAAACACTTCAATTCGTGCTAAATGATTTTCACTTAACAATATAAATGCATCATTACTGTGGCAATCAACCTGTTGGAACGAATATAGAAATTACATTAATCATTAACAACGACAACATAATAATATGAAAGTTTGCATTTTGGTTGCAATCGAGTAATTTTGCAAAATGCTTGTATACTTACTTTAGGACACTTTCCATGGCATAATTGCACACCGCAACTGACATGCAATCGTTCTCGATCGGGAAATTTAAATGCGGGGAATGTGGCGGAAAACAATTTTTCAACAATATCGTCGTCATGATATTTTGATTTGCCCATTTCGATTGGACGAACTTTTGTCATCAAAGCCGGCATCACCTTAAAGAAAAACAAAAAAAAAAATTTAGTAAATAATTTAATTCGCGCGCTTTTTGTATGCCTCCACAATTTATACATATAGCCCGAAGCAATCCTAATAAAATTAAATTATTCAACTACACATAATCCGATTTGATTTATGGACTAACTGAACACAAAATGGCAAATAATTTGTAAACGATATAATTCGCTTATAACCTTTGTAGTCGGAGCTTCATCTACCAAACGAGATGATGACGATACTTACCGAGTTCTAATCTATCACGAGGTTAAGAATTTGATGAACATTCTTGATGACGTGTACTGTGACTCGATCACGTTTGCAAACCAATTCTAAACGGATGTTGCAGCGATCTCTTCGAGGACAGCCGCCATTTGGATATATAATTTGAGGAAAGTTTTATTCTTGACAGTTTCGGGTATTTAACACTTTATGCATGCTAACCCTATAACTACCGGTCGAATAATTTCATTATTACGAAATCCTACAACATTGAAGTTTCCATTTTATCTTGATTTAATTGCAGCAATTGCCGATTAATTAATTGATGATCTTATGAAATTTTTCGTATTCATGTTAACAACCAAGTGAATTTTGCAATTTCTCGTTACACAAATATGCATAAAGTACATACATATTATGTTTATGCAAATGAGGAAGATTGAAAGTCTTGTTTAACAAAACAAAACGAAAATTAAAAATTCACGGCTAAATTGTTGATCCCATTCATTTTGGAGCTCGGCTATATAGAAGAATAGAAATCATTTTTTTTTTTTTTGAAATTTATCAAGATTATAGATCTGCACTATAAGGTCATACATGTTTAGAAAAAGAAGATGAGTAAATGTTTTATTGCAAATCAATGGTCAATATATTTCTGAAGAAAAATAAAATCGAATACCAACCTCATTTTAGTTTTGAAGATGATTTTGCCTATGGGAAAAATGTTGGTTTTAAAATGAAGATGAAAACAAAACATGAATCTCCCGCTAAGCAAATTAACATATATTTTTTGTCTAAATAGATAGACGTCTGTCTGTATATTCTAAATCTCATAATTTATAAAATTGATTGTGATCTAATGCTATGTATAGCCTCATTTCGATTGTTGAGCTCAATTTTAATCTAATCTACTGTTCTACTTATCGAATTATGATGTCAGGTTAAGGTCGATGTGACATATCAATTTGTTTAAAATGTATAAATTCTACAGTTAATTCATGGCTCAAGGTGTTAGCAAAAATGTAAGCCTACCGTTTTACGGCTCTACTACAAGAGAATCAGTATTTCCTTTCAGTATGTAGTGAATCGTTACTTTCTGCAACTAACGCCTAGTTTGTAAAGCGGTCAATTTACCATAGAGTAAATTAGAGAAAGGATTAGGATAGAATAAGGTAAGAAATGACTAAAAAGAATAAAAGTTTTCAGTCTTCTTTGTGAAAGAGGATCAAGATTGGATAGTAAATTTACTTGCGCGATCACTCAAGATACTTGGTTTTGGACCCGATTGAGTGCAGTCAAATGAGTTTTTGGTGCACCTGTCCCTGCCCAAATATGGGAAGTATACTCCAATTTTGTAGAATTTGCATAAAAGAATGCCAGAAGACATAGATCTGGAGAACAAACATAATAGAGGCTTTGGCAGTGATTTTTAGCAATATTTGAGATCAATTAAATAAAAAAAGGACTTTAGCGGCAACACTTGGCCTAAATCTATTGCAGCCCATCGACTAGTTGGCTAGAAAGGGAATCAGGGGTGTTAGAATCAGCTAAATTAGAAAGTTAAGTTAGAATCAGCTAAATTAGAGTTTGTCGCAAATTTTCGGGTGATTAGCAGTAGAATCTGCTTCTTCGGCAGTATTTAAATTATTGTTCCTATCATTCAGAGGTGGTATAGATGATTACTATCAAACTATCAAAGAAGTTTTCCTCGACTTTTCGCCAAAGGACCAAATGTTCTTTTGGAATAACCTCGACGTTGGAAATTCCACTGTAATAAACCGATGGTCACAATTTCCTAAAGACGAAATGACAAAGATATTGTACTCTCCGCATGAGATGATACAAACAGAGCCAGCAGTAAACCTGTATCGTTAATATGGCCTGTTTCTTGTAGACTGATTTACTAGCCGTGTTAGTTGGTTTAAAGATGCAAACATTTCAGCCGCCTCACTAGTCGGTACTTAAAATATGGAAGCTACTTGTCATTGTGTGCCAAAAATGGCACTTTTCTCCATAAAGTTCTCTGGAATTCTATATGTTGCAGTCATGAAGTATCGGTGGAAATAGAATCGTAACTGGATTTGCTGAAGATTTTGCTGTATCTGTGGTACAAAAACCATAGCTGTGCTGCTGGTCTCTTTGTTGACAAAGTGATGTAGTATAGTAATAAAAACGGTTCCATGGTATGTCTATTTCGGCATCCGTTATACCATAATGACGTTTGCGAGATTTAAGGCAACATTTTCTTGACTTACATCTCGAAACTGTGTGAGAATTACACATCCAATGGTTACACCGGGTACTACTTTATCATGCCCAACTATCTTAGCTCGTTTAAAAAATATTTACGAAGCATACAAGCACCCCCCAGCCACAGAGATCCGAATGTATAACACATTAAATACAATCAAGCATATCAAATAACAAAACCATAATCACTTAACACAAAAATGAATTGAAACACTTCCTGATTCATCGATCATAATTTAGACTAAACTATGTAGTGCAATTCAAACAAAAGAGAATTTTGCTAAAGATCAGACAGATTATACAAACCCCCACACACCATATACATAAATATAAAAAAAAATTATGGAACAATTTTATTTCATCTCTGCACGTCTGTGTATATTTTCCACCTTCAATTTGATACGAAACTAACACAATTTTTTTTATACTTTGGCGTTCAAATGAAAAATTGTTGAAAGAAAATTTTTTATGATCAATAAGCACGCAACGTTCGTTCATTATCATCAACCTATGTAATGATGTTAAAGTAAAATAAATCGATCGAATGTGTAAAAATGTTGCACTCGCTGTAATCGCGGTACGAGTACATGGCACATATCAAAGAAATATTTTTGCTCAAATCAATTGATATAATATAATGTCATAATTTAATGTTACATCCTTAATCTTTGGCTATCTCAATTATACGTCTTAACAATTTTTTTTATTGTTGTTGTTGTTGGTATTTTATTGCATTTCCGGGTTCTGCCAAAGAAAAATTACTTTGAAGAGTTTTAAACCGATTTACGATATTATTGCTATATTGCTGTGTAATAGTAATAAAAATAATAATTTATCTGTATTGTTATTACCATTTTTCTTACCTTGCATATTATTTCTGTTCTTCAAAGATGTCTATATACTTATCTAATACAGCCTACGGCATAAGAAAAACTGAGTGTTTTTCACAACTTATATTCCGCATCGAAATTTTAATGGAAGTCTATGGGGTTTCATTAGTCTTGCGATTTAATTTGGCATGCCTAAAGGATACTTAGCCTAACAGTTACAATTTAGGCTTTAACTTAAATTTTTAATTTTGCTGATATTTTGATCGAGAGTTTCCATAATTCGTTGCTGTATTTAATCTATACTAAACATATTTGACCGTTAATAATCTACCTTCTATATGTTCAGAATCAGCAATAAGCTTAATTTTTCTGACACTGAAAAATGATCTCATCACAAGCTCCCCTGATTACATTACCTCATGATTGCAAGTACGAGTTTCCATAAATTTGGTATTTACTGATGAAGCTTATTTTATTATTTTACACAATTGTTGAAGGCAAGCTTGGCATTTGGGCACCTGGCCGAAATCTGTTTTTTGCGGTTTTGAGATGATCTTTTGCGGTATACCAGACACCTAGACATCAGATACTTTGATGCTAAGATCCAAACAAAAATATGCTTTCTGCGATTAAGAATTATCTCAAAGTTTGATCAACAACTTGGCAATTGGCAGAAAATCAGTTAAGCTTTAGGGCCTTGAATGACCAACCACTTACTTCAATATATTATACGTTCGGGAAATAAAATATGCAAGCTTGCTAAAAAATATCCAGCCAACAATAGGCTAGCTAGGTACAGCTGGAGACTTTGTGACAATGTAGTCAGACTACAAATCAGATTTACGTTCATCATTTGTGTGCTAATTTTCAAATCGAAAATTTGCCAAAATCCAGAAAATTCATGATGGTTGGCCCATCAAAACTGTGAAGTTTTGGTCAAATCGGAAATTTGCAAAAATCCAAAAAATTCATGATGGTTAGCCCATCAAAACTGTGAAATTTTGGCCAAATCGAGAATTTGCCATAATCCAGAAAATTTATGATGGTTAGTCCATCAAAACTGTGAAGTTTTGGCGAAATCAAAAATATGCCAAAATCCAGAAAATTCATGACGGTTAGCCCAACAAAACTGTGAAAATTTGGCCACAAAATTTACCAGAATCCAGAAAATTCATGATGGTTAGTTGGCCCATCAAAACTGTGAAATTTTGGGCAAATCGAAAATTTACCAAAATCCAGAAAATTCATGATGGTTAGTTAGCCCATCAAAACTGTGAAGTTTGAGCCGAATCGCAATTTAGCCAAAATTCATGATGGTTAGCCCATCAAAACTGTGAAATTTTAGACAAATCGAAAATTTGCCAAAATCCAGAAAATTCATGATGGTTAGCCCATCAAAACTGTGAAATTTTGGCCAAATCGAAAATTTGCCAAAAAATTATTCTAGACAAGAGATATTTGACACTTTTGCCAATTATTTTCAGGGTTGTTTTGATAATTTGGATGTTTCTTATATTTTAGATGATCGTTACAACTCATATCCTATTGTCCAACTTATTGTCTCCGATATTTTTGACAGGACTGCAATGTTTGGATATGATTTTGCGTAAACGTGTGCTTTCTTTGTCTGAACGCTTCCTTGTCTCGGCTATATATCAAAACTTTTTGAATCTTTGGTTAACTCTAAATTAGCAGGTCTTATAGAAAAAGGATATGTTTGCGTCAGGATGGATTTACTGACTGTGGTAACCGTGGCCAAGTTTATGTGGACTATGAAGATTTTGTGGTCTATGTGACTATCTCTATATGTTACATACATCAGGTCGGTATTAAATGTGCCTCGGTAATTTGGGGTCCGTTTTATTTAGCTCGTTTGGCAAAGATCGAAAGTATACAAAATCAGTCTTTGAACCTTATAAAAATCGGCTAGCTTTTATAAATTTACAAACGTTGGAAAGAAGACGTAAAATCGCTACGTTTGCTTACAATGTTATTTGCTCTGAAATCTACTGTCCCGAACTGTAAGATGACCGTGCCAGTGTATTCACTGTCTTTTGACATAATAAACGGCATCAGGCCATTTTATCAAATTCTATGAATAATGCGCATGACTTTTCTCTCGAATGTCATCAGCCATCTCTAATAGTCTTTCGTCAGATTCGTCTTATCAACACCTTGTAGAATTTAGCATACGGGTTAGATCTTACAAATTGTGATAGCCGCAGCTGCCTTACACGGTTTTATATCCCTTCCCACACAATCATAATGAGTAAGTGGATCCGAGGTATCGGAACCTTTTACTCCTGTGAAACCTGTGATCATATATTTTATTTACGACTCATCAGAATTTGTGTCAAACAGAACCGGATTATCGTACAAGTTCATCAAGTAGTTATTTTACATCGTTACCATTCAGACCAACCAGATATCATCTTCAATCAATTTCAAGGAAAGAGAATATACAAAATGCAGGTTTGATTACCTTTAAAATCAAAAAAACAATCAATTACAGAACCAACTAACTTTTAAAACTGAAAATAACGGAGCTATCGAAGCCATAGTCAATATATTGGTAAGGAAAAAAATAACTCCAAACAACAATGACTACAACCTACTGAGTCGGAACCAACAACATAACATTTGATGTGAAACAATCCCAAAAATTAAGTTTATCGCACATAACATTCTGTAATCCAATTTGCCGTGACCTTACAAGCAGAATCCCTGAAATTCGCACCTCTTCATTTATTAATTCGCATTGTGACTGTACATTGCATTCTGTAAATAATTATCTTACATTTTATATTCCGTCTTATAATTTATTCTTCAGTCAACGGAGTCATAAAAGAAACATAATCATAAAACAGAAAACATGAACTTGACATTGTAATTAGTTTTGTTATGTCACAACTCAAAACATAAAAAATGTACGACGGAAATACTCTTAAAGAGTTTCATCAATATTCCCACTTGAATGCCGCAAGGTAAAGAGAAAAATTATTTGGCAATAAATTTATATTTGAACGTTTATGACTGTATTGTGGTATTTTGCAAATTATATTATGGTTTTTGTATTAAAATAATTTAGTTCAACATAACTTCCCATGTTGTCTAGTGGTTAGGATACCCGGCTCTCACCCGGGAGGCCCGGGTTCGATTCCCGGCATGGGAAATAAATTTTTTTATTTTTTTATATTATTTTTTAACTCATAGCCATTTATTTACCACATTATTACGACATATATAGCCCCGATAGGTGGTGAGTTCGGTCCTCACTCCGACAAATCTTTTTTTCAATATTCTACCTAACCCCATTTAATTTATTTTCTTTTTGTTTTACTAATTTAATCCCGATTAACCCAATAACATCAAAAACATTTCCGACATCACATCTCGATTTGATAATACCGCGCTAACACAATGACTCGATAAAAAATTCATTTTCAGAATTATTCAACCAATTTAAAGATCATTAACTCTGTAGCATTACTGCAATCAGTTCCCATGGTGGTAAAATCTACAGATATCGCTGACATAATCTCTCATCAAATATAACGATATTCGACCGTTTTTATGTAATCATCTTACATCATTTTTTGTATATAATCGTAATGTATAGGTACACGACCGTTACATTTACCAGTTTTCTTGTATGATAACACAAACCTCAATAAGAAATCGTACTCAAACGAAACTTTACTCATTGACACATTAAGAATTTATTTTTGTGATTGTGTTGTTGTTGTTGTTGGTGTTATGTCAAATTTTAGCATAAACAAATAAAAAAAAAAATTAAAATCGAGAATCTTGAGATATTTATGTACGAAAAGATGTAAGACAAGAAAACAACGACAACAAAGCACATAACATGCAGCATGACCGTGCTAAGATAAAAATAATTTTTGTGTCACAAAATTTTACTTTGCACATAAATTAAATTACACAAAACTGGTATGTGTGTGCTAACTGTATGCGCGCGGCTGATAAAAACTTGATGTGTGTCAGTGTGTTACGAAGAATGCAAATTATATGAGGGAGAACAATGTGTTTCGATTTGTATGTATGTACAGTGTTTTTGTGGCATTTACTTTCTATAAGATTAACGGGATAATATCGGCCTAATTTGTGGAATACACGTGGTTGATAATACATTTCGGTTGAAATAAAAAGTAAACGTACAGTAAAAAAAAAAGTATGTCAGATGTGGGGTTCGAACCCACGCTCCCAATAGGGAACCAGAGCTTAAATCTGGCGCCTTAGACCGCTCGGCCAATCTGACTTGTACAAATTGAGATCTTAAATGTATTTTTAAAACATATTAGCTAGACAAACATTTATTTTATTGGCCCATCTGGTCGATAGATAGACTATACACTTCAAAATATGCTTGATTATATGTAAATTTTAATCTTTAAAATTATGATCTATGCAGTGTTATACTGCATGCTTGTGGATACAAGCTAACACATAATACTACATAATTTTATATATAATGATGATTTCTAAGTTAAAACCAGTTTTGGGACAAAATTAGAAATGTAATGTCATTGGCAATTATTAACACCTACCAAAACATAGACAAGCTTTATTGAATATTTAGGCCAACTCGTGCATTTTAATATTGGCCTATACTGGCAATATCGTAACGTTGAAATACAACATGATTTGTTCATGTGGCCTAATTGCTCCAGCATCTATATAAAACTATGATACAAAGCATTAAAATTGACAACCTTCTCGCATTGCGTGATATATTGTATTGCTGGAATTTCCTTTGACGGGTCAGCCAATATACTATTCAGAATACGTCTACGATCACTTAAATCGTAATTTTGGTTCAGCTGTTTGTCTCATCTAAACTTTGGGATTCATGCCATAAATCGAAAATTACCAAAATCCTGAACATGCAAAATCGAACGCCTATCAAAACTGCGATTTTGTTGAGATTGTTAGTAGATCCGGGCCCAATATCACAAATTTAGCAATTGTTGATTGGTCTGTCAAAAAATGTAGATTACCACCAACAGATTAGCTCAGATTCGGCATTTGTTTCAGTCAGATACAAATAACATATGGTTCGATATCTTAACACAGATTAAACCAAACCTAATCATCCCTCAATTTTTAATAGTCCTGATCTGAGTATCAGTATTAATCTTAACCCTAAACTAATTAATTATGACATAATAGCAACTCGTGTAACATTTTCACACCACCACCTAACATTTTATCCGTCAATCGCATTCATCGCACGCTAATTTAAAAACCATCTCATTAAAAAAATAAACCTAACACAATTTCAATTGTCTGTCGCCAATTTCGAACAGCAGATGAAGATTTTCATTTTCATTTTTTTTTTCACTGTCATTATCATTTCCTGCCAACGTTCATCTTAGATTTAAAATAACCGATAAAACTTAACATAATAAAATAACGCCACACAAACAAGACATGAATATGGAAAAGAAAATTCCCAAGTCGCTGCACAGCATCCCAAATGCATAAAAAACAAACAAAAAAAATTTAACAATCATGTATGACAACATAAAAACAACAACAAAACATGGAAAACACTTTCTTTACTAAACAACAGCAACACAAAAAAAATTTTTAATAAATTAAAATTAATTAAATTGCTTAATTAAATAAAACGAATGGGTAGAGGTAAGGAAGAGGCAACTTCAAGGTCTTAAGACATATATAAGAAAAGAATACATCGTAGAAGAAAACTTTTTTTTTAGTACCTTAGTTATGGTGTATATAGGAAGTAAACTGGACTTGATTAAGGAAATTTTCTCAGACCGCTATCTAAAATATACGATCGTCGATCAACGATCAAACTGCATTTATCAGTCTCACCAACCAATAATTTTCGTTCAGATAATTTCTCATCAGATGGTGAATTAAATTCAATTAAATATTTTGAAAAAATGTGCGATCGCGCTTCGTTTTAATTCGATCTTCTTATTCTTGATCTTCTTGATCGCAGCTATAATTTATTATACGTCTTATGTTCGGTGTATGCATATATAGATGGATATTAAATAAACTTCAAATCCATTTGCTATCAATCACAATATGTTTAAGTGGAATTGTTTGTATATGGATATAGGTGTTTTGTATATAGGAAAGGTACAGCAAGATGAAAAAAAAAACGCGGGAAAATTTAATTTCACATAATTATTGAGGAATTTTATGTGTATTAATTTATCGAGTACATGGCGGTAATGGATTTTTTTTTATATTTTATATAGGTATTTGTGGGAAATGAACGTATATAGTCGAGTAACAGCGAGACGTTTATAGTTTCATGTTGATAGTTTCGTCATAAATTAAACAACTTTAGAATGACTGTATTCTAGCGGTGTTTCGTCAATGTGCACAATTGCAAAGCACAGGATTGGTTTTGCATGTTCTTTTAAATTATTTACATTAAATAAAGCAACTGGGATAGCAGCATTTATCAGATTTCCTCTTAGTTCCACTATTCGGAAGATAAAACTTCGTTTTATCATTACTGCGTTCTTCTCAGCTTAATCCAAATTTAATGTGAAGATTTTGAAATAATTTAATAATTATCTGGATTTTGGAAATTTTTAATTTATGGCATAATTTTCACAGTTTTGATAGACTTTCCATCATGAATTTTTCAGATTTTTAGTATAAAATTCCATAGTTTTGATAGCCAAACCGTCATGCATTTTCTGGACTTTCTACCACTTTGATTTTTACCCCTTTCCGGATTATTATGCTTAAAAATAATTTGTGAAAATGCATAAATATTTTATAGCTTTTCATCAAAATCGGACCACTACTACGTGTACTATTGACTATTCATTCATTTTCGAAAATCTGTAAAGGCTTCCCCAATTTCCCAATTTTGATTAGTTAACCATCATGCAGTTTCAACTTATTACCAGCATGCATTGGAAATTTTCAATTTATGACTTAAATTTTTTAAGTGGCATAAAATTTGCAATTTTAATGGTAAATTAAATATAAGAATGTAAAAAATTTTAAAATTGGAATAATGAATAATAAATCTGCCAATAAAAACTATTTTAACAAGGGGAGTGGCACTTTATTTTTACTATTAAATCACCTTCACTTTCAATTTTGTTCGAAACCCCATATATCGAGTGAGAGTCTTAAAATGATTTAATCTTCTTGCAAACTATCTTTGCATATTAATATTATGTACCTTCAAAAGAAAGTAAACATTATATTCGTGTAAGTTGTACAAACGAAAGTCACACAGAATTTAAATAATTTATTTTTTTTCATCTTAACGACGTTAAAATTGAATTTCACTTAAAGTCAATAATATATAAAGAAATTGAGTAAATTTACCAAACCCATCTGACCACTCTTCAATACAAAAAATAAAAAATAAAATTTAAAACTAAAATTTGCGCGAACTAAAATAAGTTTCTCTTCATACAATTACAATTCATCACCTGTCGGTGTGTTTTTTATTTCGTGTAATTGCAACAACAATTAATACGGACGTTCAACTTTATGTACACACTTACCCCTTTGTAGCAAAACACTTTCATTTTTTAATATTTTGCGCTTAAGCATGCGTTCATATATTAACACATTGTCTTATAACTACTTTACTTGGTATAGGCATTCTTTTGTTTAGTTTAATGTAATATTAAAATGTGGAAGTTGTAAAAAAAGTAGATTCTTACCTGTTCATCAATCGGACATCCTCGTTCGTCTAGTAGTTTTTGTGATGCTTCACCAAGTCCGTCCAAGGCGGCACAATCTACGATTTTTACACCGATTGCCGTTGGAAGAAGAGCTCGAATGCCTAGTGTTGTTGGTTGACCTACTTCAACGGCGCCTGCACCGCCTGCCCCACCAAGTTCGAGCCAAACACGAACATGTGGCGGCGGAGCCAAAGGTGGCTGGTATGTTGTTTCTGCGCCCGTATTTGAATCGAAACTCATGCGACCATTTCTAAAAACGTAAATTGTGCTATTATAGAGTAAGTGACGTGCATACAATTTTCAATACTAACCGATAACTTTTTTTCTCATCCCTAATTTCACTCTCGTACAATTCCATTTCCATCATATCCGTTGTTATCATGCATTTCGCAATTTTCACCACATCAGCTTTTTGCCTTAACTTATCATCCATTTGGACAACAATTCGTACACTCATTTCGATCATACCATTTGGCTTCGGTTCCGTTCGTACACCACATCCCATCGCCGGTATACTAATTTCAACCGATGATGTAAAATTACCACGGGTCCGACACTCTTCGCTAAATTCTTTTGCGAATACAATCCCTCGGAACGGTTTTCCCATATCTAATCGAATTTGGAAAATTTCACGTGTACAATTGGTTACCAACTTAATTGATTTACTATTTGGTTGCGATACAATTTGATGTGAATTGGCATTTTGTGATTGTGACGTTGGTGGTGGTGGTCGATTTGTCCAGCTTCCAGGAACTAAATATATTAGCAAAAACATAAAACGGATCATTGCTATGGAATTTATGGTTGCACTTGTTTTATGTATAGTTTTGGTTGAGTTAATCTGTAATAAAACAAAAAAAAAATTTATTGGTTGCGTAATTTAGTTGAGATGTTCATCGAAAATTAAATTATGGCAACATATTTTTGTTTCAGTACGTAAATGTACCAGGTGACTTTTTTAACATGAAATCTTCAAAATTTTATTATTCCGCATAGCGAAATTTGTTAGTGCTAAAATTAGGATCCCTACACCACTCATTGTTTGCTGGGGTAGCTTTAAACTCTTAAATGGGAACCCCTACTTGTTTATTGCAAATTTGGGTTATAAGGCTAAAAAAGTATTTGTTCGACATTTTTTTCGATAAATGATAGATAGCAAAAAACAAACAAAACACAAAATGTCAAGTTGCAAATTATAATCTTGGACTGTCAACGTGTGGTGTGTAATAATTGGCCACAAACTCATCAAACTCATCAAAAGCAACATATAGACTTAGTACACATGGCCTTTACTTTTTGGCAATCCACCGCGAATCTGTAAACGTGTTTCATGTTAAAAAATCACCCGGTATATATACATATATACCCAATTTTAATGGTCAATAAATTACGATGGGAAAGTCTTGTGTATGTGCGGTAATCGGCCATTTTGTAATTTTTGTACGCACTCAAACGGATTAAATTAAATCAAATTATAGAGTTGCATACAGTTACACAAAAAACAAAAATAAAAATTAAAAATTCGAATTCGTCTGATTTTTTTTTATATAAGATCGCATGATTAATCTTCCCATGATCTCTCCCAATTAAGATTTTTCTTCCGCTTTTGTTGTATACCATAGTTGTATTATTATTGGTATATTGTAAAACAAATTGTAAAACCCAACAAACAATTTAATTGAAATCCAAAAACAAAAAAAAACATAAATAAATAAAAATCCCACACACCTCATAAAACCATTCATTAGAATCGAATTTAACGGGAATACCACAAATACTCATAGCTTCCGATTTAAAAATAATAAACCCACGCATATTTATGTCGCATTGATCGCACGTAATAGTACATGACATTATGTACATATATAAAAATACAATACAATTTTCAGGGACGTGACCCAAGTGACAATATATTAGATTACCTACTCTACTTTTACGTAAATGCAATAAGCATATATGGTATACTGAACAAGATGGTTGACATAAATAAATGTGTTTTGTTTTAAAAATGTCAACCATATTTGACATGTTTTGTTTTGTTTTAATATTATCGATTACATGATCAAATTCGCGAATTATGGTAGTAGGTTAGTTGGTTTGGAATGCGATTGTTTTAAAAATGCTAATATAAACGGGACTTTATAAAAACAAAAAATTTATGGTCCACGTGCTTTTAGTTAGATCACCGCTAGCTACAATCATATAAATTTTTTTATATTCAATTTCCGCTTTTTTGTTACACGACTATATGTGCTAATTGGAACTAATAAATAATTTTTTTACGACATTTACATATTTTGACAATATATTTATAGTTAAATAAATAAATTTATGACAGTTAATCAAATATATAATAATATGCGGTGACATTATTGTGATGCAAGCAATGAAACAGAAAGTTATATGATCTTAAAATTATGTTCGAGTGATTGATGGAATTTGGGAAGTGAAATTTAGAAACTTTATGGTCGTTTTATGAGTGAAACCTTATAGGTTTAACGATTAAAGAGAAGACACATTCCAAAATAAACAGAAGGTTCATCTAACTTTTTAATATTTGATGAATTTGTTAAATTTCTTTTTTATTTCCGTGTGGTTCCCTTGAAATCAAATTGCATTATATTAAAAAATAGAAAAATTAGTTGTCTAAATGGATGGAATATTATCCTGATTTTCTTGGAGCCAGGAGTTGACATTACAATGACAATGACAGGTCGTCTCCAAGACATTACCGGTCTTCCGACTTTCCTTGTCCAGTCGAATGACTTCCTTGTTATGTCACTTGGTGATTTCCTTAGTGTAAGGCCAATCCATCTCCATTTCAGTTTCCTTATTTCGTTCTCAACATCAAGCTTCGTGTTTCTGTGCAGTCCATTGTTTATTATGATGTTTTGCCAAAAGCACTTCAATATTGGAGACCAACTTGTCAAGTGGAATTTTATTAACAGCAAAATAGTAGCTGGTTTTCTGTCGACTATGTGTTACCAGAGCTCCGCATTATAGTCAGCTCTCTGGCATCTTCTATTTTTTTGTCGATAGGTACGGCCACATATGTTTCGCCCAACTCCATTTTTTTTTAAATTATTTCAGATTTATCGAACTACTGTTCTTGGTTTTTTGCTTTTTCTTGACATTGGCAAGAGAGTGAATGGTCATGATGGTTTCCGCCGATCTTATTCAAATGCTGTATTGTGGCGAATTATTAGTCTATAAACTCTAGGAAGCAGTTCGACGTTGGCTTTTAACATGATCGATCACTCTATTCTTATTAGCAAGTTAGAGACTTTTGACTAGTTAGGCTTCTATCTCTTCGATCACTAGAAATCTGTAACGATTTTGAATTGTTTCTCTCAATTGTGCCATCTGGCGTACCCCAGTGAAGTCACATCAACTGTCTCCTCTTCGCAGAATAAACGTAAATGTTTGTCTACTTCTTTCATTTTATCGTCTCCGCTTGCCTATATTTTACCAGTATCAACTTTATAATTCCGACGTTATTCGAGCCAAGCTTATTTCCGATCTTGTTGTAATCTTCGCATCCGGTGCTACATTTAACAGGCATATAAATGCCATTAATTTAGCTGGGCTTTATTCAACGAAACTGCAATGCGGTTTCAGTAAGGTTTAACATACGTTTCTTTTATTCGGCCTGTTTTGGAAAGGATTTGAAATTAATGCAAGAAGTATGTTTTGTGTGCGCTTTAATATTTTCCACCGACGCGCACTGTAGATTATGTACTTATACATTTTCAAATCGATGTAATGTTTTGAGATTGCAATGTCTAAACTATCGCCGAGGCATATAATTCACGCTGTTCGTGACCATAAATTTGATTGATTATGTCAAGTTACTAACACAACTTAAACTCTAAGCTCCTAAAAGTCCAATGTATCAACGTGTTTTGTCAAAAGTCATTCCGGACCAATCCTAAGAGCCTCGCAAATTTACGAATTTGATTGTATTTTCAATAAAACACAAAAAAGTGGCCCCATTTTGATGAATGATACCTTATTGAAATGCTCTGGTCATCAGTGTAATATTGCTATAAAATTTAAGTACATTTCAACAATTGATTTTTATCCAAAAAAATTAGCAAAGGGGTTAGCCTGATTGTATATTCAATACAACATGAAATAGAGGCCCGATTTTGATGAATGAAACCTTATTGAAAAGGTCATCAGTGTAAAATTGATAAAACTGACTCATTTATTTCAGATCTTTGGTAGTTTTTTCCGTTCCATTCCTATCCTTTATTTTGCTGCGTTTAACTTCTTGTCATTCCTTTCTTGTCTTTGCATCACCTACTTCCAACTTAGTTTTCCATATTCTGGACTCTAAATATTATGTCCGTTATATTTTAAGTCTAATCAGTTAAAATTTGTTTTGTAAGATCTCACAAATCCTATCAAGTCGTTTATAGTTCAAAACTTAGCAGTTATCCCACTTCCAAGCCACCAAAATATATTAAAGCATGTAAACATACTGTGAAAGTTATTAAAACTGTCAAATATCTGCTTAAATACTCTTAGAAAATTCAACATGATACCTATATATTGTCCTCTATAAGTCTTTTTATGTTATAGACTCAAATGATCTACGAGTATTCCGAACATAGAGTATCGGAAATATCTGATCATTTTCTGGTCCAGACAACGTGCCACGCTGTCTCCTACGACTTCTCGTCAAAATACATTAAGATATAATCGTGTAGCATAAAGACTATTAATTCCATTTCAAACAAATTAATTTAAATTCACGGCATGCGATCACATCTATAGTCTATACAGAGTTTCCGAAAAAAAACAATACGATTAACACCTGTCCAACGATATAATAAGATCAAATTAACGATCGATTGCGTGTATACACTCATCTTATACCGAAAAAAAAATCTGATCTCAAATCAATCATCGCACATAAAATAGATAGATTAACTAACGATCATCTATATAAACGCGTGATACTCTGTTAAATGGGTTCAAAATCGTTTTTTAATCGGACATTTTATGTAGGTCAAAACGATTCAATTGTCTTTCAATCATTTCTTAATCTAGAAAATGTGTTATCCCATCGGGCATGTATCCATATGAAGCGGACCTTACAATTATTAACATACATTTATACGATGAGTATATAAAAAGTAAAACCACCTTACGGCGAAGACACATCGTAATTTATCTTAGATGGTATCGTGATAACTTAACAACGATCTCATTTATTTAGGTGAAAGGTAAATAAAAATAAACACATATCGATCGATCACAAACGGTATATCATAACCAAATAATTGTGTCAAATAAATTAAATTATGGTGAGGGCATTTCGAAATTCCATAATTTTTTTTTGTGGACTACCGAAATACTAACCGATTTATCGTGTGCATTATATGGCGATCACGTTTTTCTTTTCTCGATCGAAGAAGGCAAAAAAATTATATACCTCTATTATGTTTATATAAGATCACGCACCTTTCATTAATCATTTACTTCTACATTGTTGTTCTGTTCGATACATATTTTATGTTATACGAGTATATATTATGTTCCTGTTCAAGATATCTGTCTTATATACCTGAATATATTCCATACCTTTCTTTTAATTATTTTAAAATCGTGATTTAATTTGGAATGGAATTTTATGTAAGTCGGCAAAACATATAACTAACTACATACTACGTATATGTATTATGCTTTATAAAGTGCAGTTATAAATGTTATGTTTGTGTTTAACTTTTATATTGGTTTAGTTACAGCGGGATTTGCACATAACAAGATCGATACCATGCTAAGTTTAAACATAAATATTGATTTAAAAAACATGACAGCTTATCTAAAATACCGGCGATTATCTAAACCGACAAACTTGTCCTATAAAATATGTAAATAATTATAAATGAATCAGCAGGTATTATTGCCCTTACATTTTATTTTACATCGAACCCAACACTTTTTGTAATAATATATTCGAAAAAACTAAAATAGGTTCCACACAGTGAATTTTTAATGAAGTATAAAAACAATTTTTACAACGACAAATAACTAGTAACTGTAATTCGAAAAGCTCAAAGATATAGAACTGAATTTTTACTACAAATTAAGTATAAAAATCAGGGCCCACAAATTTGTTTAATTAAAAAATACATTGACAATATGTTGAGTATATTGAAATAAATTAATAATTACTTTTAAGAGTTTAACAAAATTAAAGTACGTCAAAAATAGAATTAAAGGTGATACAACATTAAAAGTAGGTCCCACAAACTTCATCAATATTTGAAAATGCTATTCAATGTATGAATACATTAAAAACCACTCAGCCATCTATTAAATTTGAATCACACATGTATTTTGTAATATGTTCCACAAGTCAGTGCGTTTCACTTTCAACGAACGATTTGTGATAATGTTCCAAAAGTTTCCTCGGTCCTAAAATTGTGGCAGTATCGTTTTCTGTTTTTAATCATTATTTTCCTTACATTTACTCTCATGTTGTCCTAGTTAATAATATGTTAAACTATTGTAAACCGTACGACTTTGCTTCCACAGAGAATAATATAACATTATGTTCCACGAACTTGCTACTTTAAAATACTACCACCCAAATCCGTCTTCTTAATTATAATTATTGTGGAATATATAGGTTAATATAAAAACAGTTAAATATATTATGTTCCACACACATTTCTTATATAGTTTCAAGAATAGGAATAAACAAATTTTGGGACAAATTTTTTACAGAAAATTAATAAGAATATTGCTAAACCAGTAATGACCAGAATGGAGTATTAACTACTAAATGCATCATTTGGTAATAATTTTATATAACTTTAAATCAATATGTTTTATAAACATGACATTAGAACTAGGTTCCAAATAGTGCAATATAATAAAATTACTACCCTCAAATGTGTTGACTAACAATATGTTAAATTATTGTGAAACATACCAGTTTAACTTAACATAGTTAATATTTATGTTCCACAACTATTTTAGTGGTCTGGAAGAGTTATATTCCATTACTTGTTAGATTAACAAAATGGTGAAAGTTACCGAAAAATTACTAAACATAGGTTCTATAAATCATAGATCCCACAAAATCGATTAGCTAATAAAAATATATTGACAATTTTAACGACGTTGATTAACAACCAAAAGAGAATCCTTTAATCCACCAGTCTTATACCACATCTGTAGCTGCCATATGCCTAACAAATAAAACGTTATCCACCTCATAGGTCTTTTTATCTAACTGTTTTTCGCTATAAGTTCATTGATCAAATTTTAACGGTCTCAGACACTTTTGACTTACTTAAATAAAAAGAAAAAATGTTAGTAAAAGCATGACCTCAGATTATTAATTAATTAATTGAATATGAATTGAATATGAATTGAATATGAATTGAATATGAATTGAATATGAATTGAATATGAATTGAATATGAATTGAATATGAATTGAATATGAATTGAATATGAATTGAATATGAATTGAATATGAATTGAATATGAATTGAATATGAATTGAATATGAATTGAATATGAATTGAATATGAATTGAATATGAATTGAATATGAATTGAATATGAATTGAATATGAATTGAATATGAATTGAATATGAATTGAATATGAATTGAATATGAATTGAATATGAATTGAATATGAATTGAATATGAATTGAATATGAATTGAATATGAATTGAATATGAATTGAATATGAATTGAATATGAATTGAATATGAATTGAATATGAATTGAATATGAATTGAATATGAATTGAATATGAATTGAATATGAATTGAATATGAATTGAATATGAATTGAATATGAATTGAATATGAATTGAATATGAATTGAATATGAATTGAATATGAATTGAATATGAATTGAATATGAATTGAATATGAATTGAATATGAATTGAATATGAATTGAATATGAATTGAATATGAATTGAATATGAATTGAATATGAATTGAATATGAATTGAATATGAATTGAATATGAATTGAATATGAATTGAATATGAATTGAATATGAATTGAATATGAATTGAATATGAATTGAATATGAATTGAATATGAATTGAATATGAATTGAATATGAATTGAATATGAATTGAATATGAATTGAATATGAATTGAATATGAATTGAATATGAATTGAATATGAATTGAATATGAATTGAATATGAATTGAATATGAATTGAATATGAATTGAATATGAATTTAATATGAATTGAATATGAATTGAATATGAATTGAATATGAATTGAATATGAATTGAATATGAATTGAATATGAATTGAATATGAATTGAATATGAATTGAATATGAATTGAATATGAATTGAATATGAATTGAATATGAATTGAATATGAATTGAATATGAATTGAATATGAATTGAATATGAATTGAATATGAATTGAATATGAATTGAATATGAATTGAATATGAATTGAATATGAATTGAATATGAATTGAATATGAATTGAATATGAATTGAATATGAATTGAATATGAATTGAATATGAATTGAATATGAATTGAATATGAATTGAATATGAATTGAATATGAATTGAATATGAATTGAATATGAATTGAATATGAATTGAATATGAATTGAATATGAATTGAATATGAATTGAATATGAATTGAATATGAATTGAATATGAATTGAATATGAATTGAATATGAATTGAATATGAATTGAATATGAATTGAATATGAATTGAATATGAATTGAATATGAATTGAATATGAATTGAATATGAATTGAATATGAATTGAATATGAATTGAATATGAATTGAATATGAATTGAATATGAATTGAATATGAATTGAATATGAATTGAATATGAATTGAATATGAATTGAATATGAATTGAATATGAATTGAATATGAATTGAATATGAATTGAATATGAATTGAATATGAATTGAATATGAATTGAATATGAATTGAATATGAATTGAATATGAATTGAATATGAATTGAATATGAATTGAATATGAATTGAATATGAATTGAATATGAATTGAATATGAATTGGAAGGACTCCGTACTAATGCACATATGTACCTAAATTCGATAGATTTTATCTCCTTAAACACAAAAATCTTTTTATTTACTTATTACTTTCATGGCTTCACAATGAATCGTCAATTTACAAGATTAATCACCATCATTTCGTACACTTGAAATATCGTAATCACCACAATGTCAAAGTTACTATGACAAGATCGTCAATTGTTTTTTTTTTATCATTTACTTAGCTACATCTTATTAGCCGCGAACGATGCAAGACAATAAAACAATAGAAACAAATAAAATAAAAGAAGCATCTGATTTAAGACAGTAAATTAAGTCAAAATTTCACTTTCTTTTATTTTTATTTTTTCAACGTAATGAGAATAAAATTCCCTTAACTGCGGAATTGAAACTTTTTATTCTTTTCATTCAACAAATCATTAAAAATGCAAAAATGTTTATACGAAAAAATAATTTAACAAAAGACAGCCGGAAGATATATGTAAATTTGAATGTCGAATAATTTATCGTCGACATGATGTGATTATCGTTTAAATGATTAATTAAATGGGCACACAATGTGGGCGATCACTGATCATTACCTCAGATTGTTCAACTATGAGATAAAAGAAATTAACGAAGCTCTTAATTACCTTTGCAATAAGCTTAAACGGAGGATTAAAGAACTGAATAATAAATCGTTTAGCCGATATCGAAGTAGTTTTACTGGGGATAAAAATATTGGGTATCTGTGGAAAGCTAGAAAAGCACTAAAAAACAAATGATCAAATACCACAAATAAAAGTGGCAGACGAAAATTGGACAACAAATAATTACTGAAAAGCAGCACTTTTTGCATCTTACATTAAATAAGCATTCTAACCATACGTAAGGTAAGCAGCAATCGTACAGGCCAATTTCTCTGATCCTAGTACTGTTAAAAAGGTTTAAGAGACTGTTGCTCAAAAAGATGGAGACTATAATTTTTGAACAAGATCTAATATCGCCTCATCAGTTTGGATTTTGGAAAATTACTCTGTCATTCAACACGTTCAGAAAACCACAAACGTCATAGAAAAAATAAGAAAATATTTCCACAATATTTTGTTAATAATATGAAGCAGAAGTTTTGGAGCTACAAAAATGTCAGCAGGAGTTCCTTAAAGTAGGGTGCTGGGACCAGTATTTTATTTCCTTATACAAGCGACTTACTTAATGCATAGGAGAATGTGTGGACCAATTTTGAAATAACACAAGACTTTCAAAATAAATTGTAAAAGGGAACGTAAAACAGGAGACCGTCCAATTAAACGAACTGACATCAATGATTCAAATGTAAGTATTATAAATTATTGAAGGTGACCCGATACAAAGGAGTATTCTGAAAGACTAATAACGACCACGATATGGGAAAAGGCAATAGGAACAATTCACAAAAAGTGTTTCACCAAAACTTGCAAGAAAGAAGAATAGTGTCGAGACTCGGGATAAAGATGAATAGTGGTCAATTTGCTGGAAACATATGATGCCTGGTAAGGAATAAAATGTGAGCAGTGTGAAGACAAGGACTCTTACAACTCATGTGACATTATGAGGTGATAGAAAAAAAGTCAGCTTCGTAAAGAAAGGAGAAGTATGCCAATGTTGTTTACAAATCTCAGGATTAAAGCCATGTTTTTTATAGTTTGACGAATTAAGAAATTTGAAGATTTCTTAGTACTATATTTGTTCGTTGTGAGGTTTATCAGAGCGATGATAGGTTTGATTGAATTTTTTTCATCTTGGTGTCCATATGTGTGTCTCTGAGGTGGCTAGGTGGCTTTTGTACAAAGAATGGAAAAAAGCATCAATTGCACAAGCACTAACCATCCTATCTTAATTGAGGCTATATTAATTGTGGCAGAAAACACAACATCCTGCTACACCAAGATGTCCCTACTGATAACACCAAAACCTGTGTACAACTATCTACAACAGAAGAAAGGGTCAGCTAATCATAAATGTAATCAATGTGTCAGGCACAGCCGTGCCCTTCAGAGCACTGTTGGATGCTGGCTTCTAGGTCAGCTTTATTACCGAATCTTGTATGCAACATCTTCTGCTCAAAAAAGAAGACTTCTAGTTGCTTTAAGTGGGGTAGACTAAACAGGATCCGGAACTTCAAAAGGTTTGATGACAATTCCTATCATACCAGAACTACAGTCCGAATCGTCTATCGAAGCGCTTTTAATGGCAAAAATTATAAGCCAACTGCCATCATAAAACATGAAAATAAATTTCAATTCGTGATTCAGAATTTTTCACAACAGTATCACGAGTTCATGCATGAATATGAAGAGCTCAACCACATGATTGAGATTCCTCCTCCAAAGATGTTCGAGAACAAGTTTTCCTCGTTGTGTCACGGAGGCCTTAGGGATTCGAGCAAAACAACAAAACTAAGTGTAGTATTCAACGGTTCAGCCAAGTCCAGTCTCGTTAAATGAGTATTTAGCGTGTCTCTTCAGATGACACCTAGTATATCCAAAAATAGTTTGGAGATCAGATCCTTCTAACCCATTCGTCATTTTCGCTCTCAACAGGCACATACGGTTTGGCACCTGCTCCATGTTTAGCCACACGAGCAATTCAGCATATAGCAGATGAAATCTGGAGAATCTGCACTACAAGTTGTTCATTCCATATCCAAGGATATTTATGTGGATGATCAAATGACAGGAGCTGATGACGAAGGCCAGTACTATATCAAAGAAAAGATTACTGAAGCATTTAAAGCCTACAGATTGACCTACCAAAACAAACTATCATAAGCAAGTCGTCTTTTTGATCTGCTCAGTTGGATCGCTCCGGTGATCACTATCTTTAAAATATTATTAGCACTGCTTTGGGCTGGAAACCTGAGTTGAAATGTACTGCTTTCACGAAACAAACATCTAGTTTGGGAGAGGATATAAGACAGAATCTAAACCTAATTATTACCATTTTTATTTCCAGATTTCTGACTACCATTAGCAGTTGTTAGGTCGAAATGCACGTATTCTGCGATGCCGCCGTAGTATATTTTAAAACAATCAACATTGATGGGGTTTCTGTACGGCCTATTTCTGCAAAACAAGCACCGATAAAGCAACAAGCTTTGCCTAAACTTGAACTATGCACAGCATAGTATTATTGACGCAATTGATGAAAGAGATCAAAGGGAAGCAACTACAACCTTAAGAAAAACGTATGCCTGGACAGACTCCCAAATTGTGTTAGACTGGCTGGGAGGAAGTCTTCCTAGACACTGGAGTACCTTCGTAGGAATTGCAAAATTCAGTAGATTTAGCTTTGCACGGAAGACATCCTATCCAGTTTGGCTCGAAAAAACGGACACGTTTCATCTGCGGAAAATCTAGTAGATTTAGCTTCTCGTGGCTTATCACCGAATGACCTCAAGTCTCACGTGATTTGGTGGAATAGACCAACTTGATTACAACTCTCACCAGAGTCCCTACCTTAAACACAAACATATGAACACCAGGATGAAAAAAATCAAACCTATCATCGCTCTTACAAGCATCACAACGAACACAGAGTACGACGAAATCATCAACAAATTTTCCTCATTTGTCAAAATTCAAAAGGCCATAGCTTACAACCTGAGATTTGTAAACAACATTGGCATTCCCAAAAATTACATCTGAGTCATTTACTTGGCGCAGAGAAGGGCTTTTTAAGACAATGTAAATCCTGTCTTGATTCGAACAAGGTCAATTTTGTAAAGGCGACATACGAGCATTACGCCAAAAAGGTGATGTTAGGAATTTAGAATTTTTCGATTTGTGCCTTAAATTTCACGGTTTTAGTAGGCTTAACCATCATGACTTTTCTGGATTATGGAACCTTTCGATTTATAGCTTAAATTCCACGGTTTTGATAGGCTAACCATCATGATTTTTTTGGAATTTAAAAATTTCGTTTTAAGGCTTAAGCTTCACGGCCATTAAAGGCGAACCTACATATTTCTATGAATTCCACAAAAATGGAGGTTTGGATGTAAATGAAAATGAGAGTCAGTGTAGGAAGACAGAGATAGAGTTCATGGAGTATATTGTGTCAAGGGACGAAAAAAAACAAGAACCATAACAGAGCAATCAGATCATTCAGGATTTCGGAGGTTAAAAAAGAGTTACCCAATTTCTTGGAAATTCTCAATCATTTTTGCAAGATTGTTCCAAATCTATAGCAACTAAATTGGAATCGTTAAAGAATATTAATAATAAGACGACAATAATTGTTGTTGTCTGTCCAGTAGGAATAGGTGCAGTACTAGGATCACAAAAATGAGATGAGAAGAGGGTTATTGCATATGCTTTAAAGTGTTTAAGTGAGACCGATAGAAAATGTTATAAATGTTATAATGTTAGCGATAGTTTTGGTAGTTGAGAAGTTCAAAATATATGTGCAAACCATACTCCCGTATTGAGTGATGTCATCGGTCATATAGTGATGGTTGGCTTAAACATACCGCGGTCGTGAGTTTGATCACCGTCGCTGATCTCAACGACGTGACCAATTATGTGTAAAATTGTTCGTTGGCCTGACCACCTACAACGATCACCAATTGTAAAATTAATATGGTCTGGAAGATCTTGTAAATAAAGAGTCAACTTTGGCCTGTAATGCTGTTGATTGTTTATAGATTGAAATACAATTATTGGACAAAACACACAGTACAGCATTAAAGAATTAAGCAAGAAGTTGTGGTTTTATAACATGGGCAAAGATGTAATTCAATAAGAAATTCTGTCAAATAGTGGAGAAACAATGGAACCCATAATCTGAATTAAGAACATATTAGAGCCGACTACGTAAGGCCATTTCAAAATGTGCTGACAACCTATTAGTGGTAATTGATGAGTATAGCAAATATGTTGTGATCGAACCGAAGGAGACTATACTCAGATCAATACGATAATATCTTTACCAGATAGGAGGATTAGGAAGATGACAAGTATTTTTATTTTTAAGAATTAATTTACAAAAATAAAAAAGCTGATCATCGATCGTTATCATTTAAATAACCTAAATACATTTTAATGTGTCCAGGTCATAAACATTCAAGTTTAGTATTCAATAATCATTTTGAAATTAGTGACTGTCCCAAGTATCAATTACGAAAGTAGAACTCTCGCTTTAACTCTGCACACGTACAAACCATGTTATAATCAAATGTATGCCGCATACCTTTTTTTTGTACCTTTACCATAGCTGTATGGTAATAAAAATGTTT
Source organism: Tipula confusa (assembly GCA_963556175.1). NCBI lineage: Eukaryota > Metazoa > Arthropoda > Insecta > Diptera > Tipulidae > Tipula > Tipula confusa. Next base: position 219,729,055 of record OY744476.1, read on the forward strand.
CAATAATATAGCATTACAGTATATATATATATATATAGGTATGATGTAGGGCACCACCCATTAATATTATATCCAGCAACATAAAACATATGCATACACAACATAAAAAAAAAGATCGTAATGTAATTAAAAAAAAAAAAACGATCGAAACGAGATCATAAATGAAACATTTCTTTATTTACCGTTCAAACATAATTCTATATACATAATCTATAAATCCAATCAATACAAAATTGGATTATGATCTTTGCTGAACAATCAAGAGATTTAAATTTGTTTATAATACGATCACTGTGTATATACGAGTAAATACAACATGTCTAACTGTCAAAACAGTCAAATTGAAAGTAAAGTCCTTACCTCAAAACCGATAAGTAAACCATTTTCTCACTTACACACTAGACATGATCTTTTGGTTAAAAAAAATTGATCACGCGATCGTAATATTGAATAAAACAAAAAAAAACGATCAAAGCTTTATAAATAATTCATTATCGCGCCGCACCATTCATCAATTGAATTTCCATACAATTTTATAATGATCATGATAATGAACGTGATGATCATGATCATTATAGAATACTAAATAAGAAAAATATAAAAGCATGTACCCGTATATATACATATACGACATCTTCGTTTGATCTTTAAGAAAATTAATTTTCTAATAGAATATAATATGATCGTACGCGTAGGAATACGATTCGCGATCGGCGATCTTATATTACTATGCATGAGCATGCAAAACGTTAATTTTTCACAATCAATATATGCAAAATTTAATTAATTGGCTGAATTGATAAATTCAATTAGGTACAGGTATTTTCATGTGTGCATGTGTAAGTGTAAGAAATTGCGCGATCGCGTACATAATTATTAGCGGTTTCAGCAAATTGGCTATGTCTTTATAAATATTATGTACAGTTATCAAAATATGTGCACGTAAAATGGTTACGGTTTCAAACGTTTTTGTGTAAATTTTTTTAGGTTAACCGCAAAACGTAATTTTAACATTTTTCTCTCATAAAATTATGACAGATACAGACGGCAACTTTAAGTTTAGGTGTAGTTAGAATTTTGTTTGTCTAGGTTTCGCTAAATTATGCAACGTAATCATCCTAATTCAGTTCTGGAATGGTTCACTGTTCCTATCTATAGATAGTATGGCGTTAAAATTGAAGGCGACTCAACAGTAAGATCGCTGGAAAAAAGAAAATGGTAGACATGTAAAAAAGTATAACTGGAAAGCACTTCTCAGCAGGAGAAGTACAGCAGGAGGATGATAAATTAATATTAAGCATACAAATAACTCTCTGTCGTTTTTTACTCGAAAATGAGGTGAAAGAACGGTAGCTTTTTCCGGCAGCATACGAATACTATGTCGGAAGAACCCTCATCTTTATAGGCTATCTTTGAATCCATTAAATTTTTGATGAAATCTTTATATGAAGTGCTGCTCAGACTGATCATGCGTCATCGATCAAAACAAGTGGTAATCAAACGGAGTATAGTATCTAGTGAATACAGCGTACGGGTAAACTTCTCAATTGAGTGTCTTCAAGTATAGATTTTAATCGATGTGGCAACATGTCGACGAGCGTTATCATGCTGGAGAATAACTTTGTTGTGTCTGGGTGTCTGGTTGTAGTAGTGGGTGCATTTTTCTTGAGTACCCGCGGCTCAATCTCATCAGTTGTGTTTGGTAGAGGGATCCAGTAATGATTTTGAATATTGGGCTTGGCTGTCAATGTTGAATTATGGTCAGATAGGCCCATGAGTTCTTCTTTTGTACGTTAATAATTCCTTTCATTTAAGCCTTGCGAGTATCATTTCACATTAAAAAATCGCCGCTTATCGTTTCTCAACTCATTTGGACCACAATTTCCGTGCTTTTGAATAATCCCTTATGATTTTAAACGATGTAAAATTGATCGTTGAACCACTTCTAATGTAAGTGCAAGTTCTTCTTGCGTTTGACATGAATATTCATCCACTTCCACGTTTGGTATACTTTCGGACAAATTCGCACAAATGCAGCTTATTCGGCTCAAAACTCGACATTTTTAAAAGAAACAAATATATGATAATATTTTAAGGTTATGTTGTTAAAAAATGTCTAATCTTAAGATGTCGTTTTAAAATTGGGCAATTTGAAACATAACTTACTTGTGACGCCATCATTTCTAGAAGGGCGGTAGCTTTTGTCGATAAGGAAAGTCCACACCTTATAAAAAATTATTCAAGAGAGTATATCATCAAAACAAGAAGTTTAGCTATCAGAAACCACAATAATTCTCAAAACCTACCGAGTGGACAGACAGACGGCTATAAAATTTAGATTTTATACCTGGCAGCCAAAATCTGATAATCTCGGACAAACACAATATAATAACAATAAAAATTATTGAAGTCGCTCACTATAGCACTCTGCACAGTGGCACACAATTTACCTAAGCATGTTTTAAGGAACAAATACTGTACGAAAGTTAACTCAAAGATACAGTAGGCAGTACAGTAGTTATTTAAAAAATGTCTAAAATGCTTTCAATATAAGCAACATACATATGATACTAATAGGAACACTTTACTAACTGCAAGTGACCAGGAATTTACTATGTCGACCCCATTAAATTTGGGAATTTTGAGAAGCTTAAAATTCGAAGAACCTTACAAGATCACAATTCAAATTGAAGCGTGTCTAAACTATCGACCTTTAACACCACTCACAAATTTGAAATAACACCTTTGTGCCTCACTGCAGCAATAATCCCAGAGCACTTTTTAATCGGTGATTCCCTCGAACTGCCACCATGTGAGAATATAGAATAGAATTAAAACAAGATGGCACAAATCCATGATGCATAGTCTATCAAAATGGAAAAATTTATGCCAAAAATTAAAAATTTCCAAAATCCTGAAAATGCATGATAGTTTCATTGGCCATCATGCATGATGGCCAATGAAATGAGGAAATATATGCCACAAATCGAAAACATCCAAAGTCCAGAAAATGCATGATGGTTAGTCCATCAAAACTGGTAAATTTATTCTACAATACGAAAATTTCCAAAATTCAGATTCTAACAAGCATGTTCGAAATCTAGTACTGAATAGGCTTGGTCATGACTTACTTGGCATGTTTCCTCATGCCCATCAAGACTTCCTACATCCATCCATAATCACACAACTCAGCTATAGAATAAGAGTTATACTTAATTCGACCATACTTGCTAGTAACCACCAGACGATCAGCTCACAATATTCATTATCTCCATCACGTGTATCAAAGCTTGAATATGCGTAACCGATCAAACATCCATACCTCCAATAAATATTTGGCAATGATCAATCGGCGTGAGCAGTTCGCATTATTAACAAGTGAATTGATGTTTAAACATCTATAGGAGCAGCTCAACATCATATCAACCCATTTGCAGTTTATCTCATTTACTAAAGGTAATAAAATCAAAGCAACAAATGAAAAAATCTACTGACTTTATCATAAAGGCAACTCTTGAAGAAACAGCCGGAAACATGTAAGGTCCACATCGTTTGGTTCTCTGATTATTTTTGATCTCACTATTAAAACGACATTCTGAGCAAAACCCCAAAAAAACTCCGATTTCAACGGGCGCCCACCGTGGGGCAAACCGATCGTATACATTCAGATTAAACATTTTAACGAACAGTTTATAAAACCAAATTACGATTAATAGCTTTCTCATTAAGCACACGTTTATCCACAAAATCAATATTGATCGTCTACAAATAACATAACCTACAACAAATATAAACGTTTTAATATTACAATCAATCACTTTAAAATTGATGATCGCTCGTATAATATTTTTGATCTTATGATCTTTCCTTTATTCATTAAGATAAAATGTTAAAAGTAAATAAACAAAAAAAAAATCAATGAAGAGAATTAGTCCATACATAAAAATATTCGAAGATAAAAGGTCGTGATCACGCAGCAAGGTCAAAATACCGGTAAGTAATGTAATCGTAATTGATCACTTAGAAAATTACTCTAATTGCATGCAATTATCATAAATCCATTATTTCATTTATATGTACATTGTATATAAATTCACAGATTTTGTTCTTTTTTTTTTTAGAAAGTACTTAAGCGCCACAAGAAATTTAAAGCCATCTTAATTACAAACTCGATCAATCATGACGGAAAAAACGAATATCGTATTTTAATCTTACGATCGTATTTTAAAATCTCCAAACAATTTAAATCCGATTAAAATATAAATCAAATCACATAAACAAATATAATGTGGTAAACCAATTAACTGGCAAGTCGGTTTTATCCCATTGTACATAATATATATACGATCGTAAATGTGCGATCATAATCTTTACTCTCTCATTAGTGATCTTATGTATAATATAAACGAGAAACTATGTAACAAAATGGGGAAAAAATATGATATTTGCGATCGCGATCATATGATGTATTCATTATAATGTTTTTGTTGTTGTCTTAAATAAATTTTCTTGTGGTTTTATATAACGGAAGAACAGGTTTATGGTCTAATTTATTAAATTGAAAAAAAAACATAACCTTAAAAGAAAATGTTGGATTTTATTTTATATACGACGAGATATATGTGAACTATATATACAATTACTATATACAAGATGCAATAAAATTTACAACAGCAGTCACTATATCAGAGAGATCATTTAAATAAGATAATAATTTCCGAATTCCATTCAAGATCATTCAAAGTATCTAGAGTGCAGCATACCTTTATAATAGGTAGATATAGTATGTTACATTATATAAAATGACTTTTTTTTTATAATATGTATAATGGGATAGCATAAACTGTGTATAGAAATGTATGATCGCAAGGTGGGTGATCACAAGTGAATGTCATTGTTCTATATAATTATTTTCTTTATGTTTATAAACCTATACTTGCAAGTGAAGGGCAGGTAACGGGAAATTGTTCAAAATCTAGGCATATATTCATGATCAAGTGCGATCAAAGCATATATGATCGCAAAATTATCCATCCCTATGGTTTGGATTGAAACATCTGAACTGAAATGCAACCTATTTAGTTTTGCAAAATTGTTTTTATTGCTTATTGGAAACGTTAGTGGTTGGTGATCCGTCATGATTTTATTGTTGTTTGCTCCGTATAAATAGTTCCTCAGATTGTCGAGGGCTCAAACTATAGCCAGCATCTCCTTCTCGTTGGCAGCATAATTCTCTTATGTTTTATTCAGTGATATATAGAGATCAAGGTGATGATTATTTTTGCCGATATTGGCTTGAAACAGGATTACTAATTGAGAATGATAAAGATAGTAGTTCTTTGATATGTAAAATGCTTAGATTTCTTCCTTGTTCATGCTAATTTGTACTCCTTTTTGCTTTCGTTTGTGCATTTTTCCTTTTGCAAGGTTAGTCATTGGCTTGAAATGACTTTAGATCTTTTAGATGTTGGGGTCCCTTGATTTTAAGGGCTGCAACTGTTTTTGAATCTGGTTTAATACCCCTGTTAGTGATGAGGAAACCCAAGAATTTGGTCTCTTGTTTCAGGAACTCTGTCTTGTCTAAATTAACTATCAGGATGGCTTTCTCTAAATGGTATGTAAGTTAATACTGAAAGAGCCACAATGAATCTGCAGTAGTTTTGCTGTGAATTACTGTATATCTGTTATATCTGTTGTTGAGCAGCGATAGTCAAAAACCTCTAGCCAGAACAACTAATATTCCCCCAATAAGTTCACTAATCCCTTTTGTTAAGTGCATCTGATAATTGTTTGTGTGCCATCCAACATTCGTGCGCTCAACCGCCACATTGCTGATGATGTGTCTACCCATTTATTAGTTTGAAATCTCGTCAAGTCTGTTTTCATTTGCTTACCCAAACACACCCATATCACTGGCCATATATTTGCAAATGTATTTGATAGATTTGACTGAATTATAATACTCGACGTTAATATGGGCTTGCAACTTCGCAACTGCTTTAAAGAATTCACGCAAAATTTAGGAGCAATTGCTATAGTAGATCAAAAGTATGTATGTATTGTAAAATCCTCTATATAGGTGAATAATTAAAAAAGGCAGACCAATTTTTTGGATGTCACAAAGAATTATAACAAAATCAAGTTACCCGATTTTCAAAATAGTCCACCGTTTTGTGACTTGTGTAAGGTCACAAAATTGGGGAAAAGTTTTGGTGACCCGTTTCCAAAACATTCAGACAAATTTTAAATTTCATCAATTCGGTTATACACTTCCATATAATACCTATATTTTTTGAAGAAATGAAAATGGCATTTTATAATGAAGTTAGCGAATGAGGCTCAAAATAAGCTACCATCTCTGTGTCAAATGCTATTCTAAGCAAATCTGCTATCATAAAATTAAATGAAACATTCTCTGACCTATTTTGGGCACTCGCAAAAACTGAGTCAACAAAATTTAAATTTTACAAAAATATTATGGGCTATAACTTTTCTTTAAAAGAGTAAAATTTGTCAATCCACCAGTGATAAGCAATCACTTAATCAATCATTTAAAACAAATGGATATTTTCCTCTTTCCTTGACTTTGCATTTTGTTGAAATTGGCTTGACCATATTCATGATCAAGGCTCGAACCTTCGTTCGAAACGAAACGAGGATTCAAGTTAACGGTTAAGCTTCTACTTAGGCTGATCATTTTCGGTTATTAGGCGGAAATATGTATCATTTTAAATACTAAATTCAGTTAACATTTGTGACAACGATATTTCGTTTTTCACATTGTGACTGTAGCTTGGCCAACTTCTCGACGTGGCTAACATTTATGACAGCAAAATGCAGCTGGTCATATGGTGTATTGGATTATTGCAGTGTCTTGTGGCTTGTGTAGGTTTAATTTGTTCGAAATGACGTTTTAAAGCCATGACGTAATCCAGCTTATAATTGAATCAGTTGAAGCATTCTGTAAAAAATTACCGCAAATAGTGGCTACATATACTTAAGTTCTGCGGAAAAAGTTTAAAAATCCTCACGAAAAGCTGTTCGAAGACCTAATAGCACCGATGGAAGAATTCTAGTCTAATCCCGCCAACGTCATGCCAATTCATTCCAACGCTCGATCATCCCGTTGCATTTCGGATTATAGTTGATATAGTCTTAACCCTGTTAAAACCGAGAAACTTTGATAACTTAAAAAATAATTCTGACTCAAACTGTGAGCCTTGATCAGTGATCACAGTAGTTGGCACACCAAAGCGTGAAATCCATCCAGAGTAAATCGTATCTGCAATCATTTCCATAGGCAATTTCTAAAATTTAAAAGAGTTAAATCCTTATACAGCATTAAAGTTCACCCTGCCAAAAAATTCTTAAAGTAATTAATACCCATGTAGACCACCAGTACCTCCCTGCTATAAAAAACTCAAAGGTTCCCATATTTCTTTCACTCTTTGTTGTACTAATGCCCCTACGGTAGTAACTGAAGAATCCACCATCACGGCGAGTTCAGCTGTGCTCCATGGATGAGCAAGAATTGCTTGTTCGCTGAGCTGGAGTTTACACAAGTCAAAAGATTCATCCGACCAGACTATAATCCGTTTATCTTTTTTCTTAGATCCCATTAAATATTTTTTTAAGATGGCTTCATTACCATCTGCATGAGAAAAAAAGCGTTAGTCGAAATTAATCATCTCCATGAAATATCGAAGATCTTTAACCGTTTCCGGATGTGGAATGTTCTTGATAACGTTGATGCGCTCTAATGATGGTTTAATTCCAGAAATATCGATGGAAGGACCTAGGGAATGCATGAAACACTATGGAAAGTTAGCAAAAAAACCTGAATATGCGGTATTGAGGAATATAGTAGCATTATTCAATAAGCGATAGACCCCGCAAGGCTACCATGTTCTCCTTTTGGACAAGGTGAAGAGTGATCGACCAAGGGCTAGTATAGAGGGTTGACAGATACCTTGAGCAAGCATTATTTTAAATTCTGCTTTCAGAAAGTCATTTTAAATGACTTTCAAAAAACTGGAGATCCCTGAGTCTCCAAAAAACGAATTATGTTGAGTTTATCTGTGTTTAAAACTTTCGCTTCCTGCGTGATGAGAGTTGGTGCTTGAATAGTAGTAAAATGAGCGAAAGAACATAGTGATGTAAGTGGATCAATTAATGTTTTATTTTTAATAGCTATACTAGAGGTCAGTATATTATTTTTGAAAAATTTCTAGCGGAAAGCGTCGAAAAGTTTATCTTCTAGTTCTTCGATTTTTTCAAATGGTTCCTCTGAATCTGCAGTTATTTCCCGAACTACAGAAGGTAATTCCCCCCCCCCCCCAAAGAAATCTTATTGTGCTCTCCGGAAAATCTTTCTTTTTAAAATACCCTACGTAGTATTGGACTTAAGAGGCGACTTAAGAGATAAACGTCAGAAATGTACTAAATCACAGCTCATCACTGTTTGCTCTATGATACTCAAAAAGAACCATTTCAAATGGACTTCCTTTAATGGACTTCCTTTAATGACCAGGTTCAGCTTATAACTCAGTAGCTAGTCTAATCGACATACTATTAGGTACCGATTATTATTCACAGATAATACTAATAGATAGATTAATGGCAAATTAATTGAATGGTGCACAAAATGAACCAATTGCTTAACCATCAAAGTTATGCTGGATTATAACCACAACAGAAATCACCGAGCAGATGAAAAAATTACGGGAGCCATAAAATAATAAAATTGAATTGACCAAACAACAAAGTGAATGCCAGAATTTATAACAAAAGTTATACCAAGAGAATAAAAATTAAAAATTTCTACCGACACCGCGACTTGTCGTTTAAACCTTTGGGTTCTTGAACAATTTAATTCTCGCTACTCCAAGTCTAAAAAGACTTGCAAAAATTATTGACATTATAGTACCAACAGTTAATGGAAGAATATGAATTGTTGGGACACTAAGCTGGGTTTTTTTACTACACCACGCTGAATTCAAAGAAGTAAGCTCCACGACCAAAGCATACCACTCATGCGTTAGTTCAAATTTCTCCGAATGGTCAAAGGCAAAAATTTTAATTTTAATATTGCCAAATTTCTAGAGTTAAAATCTTTGAAAGTCATATTTTTATGTAATACTTAAAAAAAAAAGCCTGCCCGTCTAACTTCAAAAAGTAGTAAATTTTATAAATTACTACTTTTTGAAGTTTTTTATTCTAACGATTCGTTAACGATTATCAAAATTTTAATTATATTAAACCAAACCTTGCGATCAATTTATCGTGTCCACCCCAAACATTTTATATACCATCCAAAGATGGTAAAACGCAATTATACATCGCAAAACAACTAAATAAATGTTAGCGCAAAATTAAAATGTCAATCACGGTATACGATCATGTTACAAATTAACAAAGTCGCCGATCGTGTAAATCGATCTCAGTGCGCGTTGATTGATTGATTAAATGATCGCAGATAAAATTGAAGTTTTTTTTTTGTGCGATGGTGATGATCTTATTATTTTTGAAGATCTATTATAGCTATTACATGGATATATAAATATCGAACACAATTTCACACTATAATTTATTAAATTTACTATATAAACGCTAAAAGAAATAGCGACAATTGTGCTATAATACACAAGAATAAGAAGATGACCCCAGGAAGAAATCACACACGGCAATTATATATATATATACTCGCACACACACACCAACAAATAAATTAGAACAAAAAATAACGAAGATTTTTTTGTTAAGTTCTTGTTGTGGTTCGAGTTCTTCTTAAGTTATTTTTAAATGATGGGAAGTGTAAGATGATCATGTTGTTTGTACAACAAAAATAGAAAAGAAGACGAAGTAGAAGAAGGAGTGAATTATATTAACCTAATTCTTAAGGTGTTGTTGGGTGATATCTTGATACACTCAAGTTTTTTTTTAATTTTCATTAACAATTTTAATTCTTGCTTTTATGTGTAACGTTACAAAAGCAACAGCAACAGCAACAACATGCAAAAATGTTGATCTTCTTAAGCGATCGTGGATGGGAATTGAGATCATTTCCTCTCGAATTTATATACTTATTATGAATTTTTATATGCAGCAAAAATTGTATAGGCGCCCAAAGTGGGGCAGTAATAACTCGTCAATCTCAACTTTTAATATTATTATAACATAACCTAAATTACTAACATGCCTTATATCATAAGTCGATAGTGTATTTTTTTTAAATTAAGCTACGTTATTTAAGTAAAGGTTCCGGTTGCATAATGATGTTTAAGTTTAAGGTGTTTGCTTAAGACGTTGTGGTCCTGAGTTCGATTCCGGCCTCTGCCTTCAACGTTGTGACCAATAGTGTGTAAATCGTTCGTTTCAATCGAAAGTTATCTACGTTAATACGTTAAGCCAAATATTCGTAATACTTGCTCAAGTCTAAGTAATAAGGCAGCCACAATGTTTGGACTAAGTGACTAAAGTATAGTCTTTCAATTGGTTTAGGCAGTGAAATTTGACTTAAAACAACATGAAAGAAAATATCATTTGGGCTTAAGTCAGTAGCTTAAGCTAAATGTATATACTTTTCCTCAATCAATCGCAACTATAGAATTTATCCTACCTTAAGCTAAGTAGCAAACAAACCTAAATGGTCAGACTTAAACCAATTTAAAAGTGAGTGATTTAAGCCACTATAATGTTTTTTTTAAATAAAGTTACGATATTTAACTTTGAACAAATGAACGTTAACTATATATTAAGTCGAATATTTTTGAATATTCATTCGTCAATCAAAATAATAAAGTAATTTTTATTTTAAATTAAGTGGCTTAAGTTGTTTTTCATTTGATTTAAGCTAATAATTTTGGCTTAAGCCATTTATAATTTACTTAAGAAATGCTTTAATATCCAAGCTGGGTTACGTTAATTACTTTCGAAATTTACTACTTAAGTTATACAATTAAATCCATTACTGTTAGTTTATAAAACGTCCTAATTTAAGTCACTTAACTTAATCTTTAAGTATTCGGATTGGATAATCTTAAGTCGTTTAACTTTATATTATATCCGAATGAAATAACGTAAAAACAAATATCGTTAAAGCTTAAGTCACTATTTTAAGCTTAAATTTAAAAGTTAAGTGACTTTAATCGATAATGTTTTTTTATATTAAGCTACATTCTTTAACTATAAACAAACGAAAGATAAACAATCAGATTTTTTTTTAAATTTAAGTGATTTAAGTGACTTTTTGTTAAATATTTTTGAAGTTAGCGCAGATGTTTTAATAAACTAAACATTCAATTTTTGTTTATAAAACATCGATTTAGCAAGCAATAAATAATTTAACCAGTTTTACTTGCCACATAATCTAATCTTAGAATATTTGATTTAAATTGATAATTAAAACTTAAGCCGTTTCACATTATATTATATTGGAATAAAATAGCGTGATAAAAAATATTTTTATTGCATAAGTCATTATTTTAAGCTATGTTTTTATACTTTAACTCATTATTGTCATCTGTTAAAGTTATCATAGCTTAAACTAAATAACTAACTTAAGCCTAAATGATCAAACTTAAACTAATTTAAATGTAAGTGACTTAAGTCAATAATGTTTTTAAGTTAAGCTGCTTTATTCGTTACACAATTATGATTCGATACTCATCGTTCAGGTAAAGTAATAAGAAAATCATTATATTCGAACTAAGCTTCTTCAGTTGTGTATTTGACTTAACGAATTTACGAATTTCATTCCTAAATAGTTAATGCTATTTTGTGTATACATGTGAATATATCATTTTGTAAAACTAGGAACTTTGAATTATAGATTTTTTCCAAAATAAAAACTTCAACAGGTAAAACATTATTTTTGAAGTTTTAATTTAAGCCACTTAGCTTAATCTTAGAATATCGATTCAAGTTGGTAATGTAAACTTAAGTCATTTGACTTTATATTATAACCGAATACAATGACTGAAATATCGTTATAGCTTAAGTCACTATCCAAGCCAAGTGTATAAAGTTAAACGTATCAATCTCAATTGTCGAAGGTATCTATGTCAAATAGAAAAACTAAACGACTTAACTTAAGTGATCATATAATGTCAAAGTAGGTGATAGTTAAATATTTTTTAAATTTTACCGAACATAATTTATAAAACATCGTAATGTCAGCTAATATATAATTTTAATAGTTCTGTTTTAAGCCAAGTGGAGCCTAATTTTGAAATATTTTACTCAAATTGGTAAATATCGTAGCTTAAGTAACTATATTAAGCCCCAAGTGTAAATACTTTAACTCATCAACCTCAACTATTGAAGTTACCTTAGCTTTAACGAAATAACTAACAAACCAAAAAGATGAGACTTAAACCAATTAAAAAGTTAAGTGACTTAAGCTAATAATGTTTTTTAAATTAAATTAACGTTAACTATATGTCAACTATTTTTGGTTATTCTTCTTCAGTCAAAATAATAAAAAAACTATTTAATTTAAATTAAGTGACTTAAATTGTTTTTCATTTTATTTAATCTATTAATTTTTACTTAAGTCATTTGTTCATTTAATCAAATGTTATTCTTAAATAGGTTAATGTTAGTTAAACCAGCAGGCAAAATATAATTTTTGAAATTCTAATTTAAGCCACTTAACCTAATCTTTAAATATTTGACGTGATTCGGTAATTCAAACTTAAAATGATTCATTATATATTAAAACAGAATAAAATGGCTTGAAAACCACAATATCGTTATGGCTTTTGTCACTATCTTAAGCTAAGTGCATCTACTAAAACTCGCCAATCTTAACTGTTAAAGTTATTAAGAAAAAGTTAAGTGACTTATGTCGATAACTAAGCTCACGAATGCTTACTATGCTAAGTCAAATATTGATTTAATATTCCTAATTAAGTGACTTAAGTTGTGTTTAATGTGATTAAATTTGATTTAAGTCATTTATTCTTCTTTAACAATTATAATTAAAAAGATATAGGCTTTTTAGTTTATTCATGGTGATAGATTATTTGGTACAAATAGCAACTCTTCTTTTACAAAATAAATACTTCAGCAGAGAATATGTAATTTTAGTTACCTTACTTATGTCACTTAAACTAATCTTAGAACATTCGATTCAAAGTGGTAATTTAAACTTAAGTCGTTTCACAGCTAATGTCCTTAAAGCTTAAGTCCATATCTAAATGTTTAAGTTACTTAGTTTAAGCTAAATAACTTCCAAGCCTAAATAATAAAGTTTAACCCAATTTGAAAGTTAAGTGACTAAATATTTTTTATTAAGGCTATGCTACTTAACTTAAATAACGCTACAAGTCAAGTGTTAATTTTAAACTATAATTAAATGATTTTTTTTTTATAAATTATACAATTTTCCCACCGAACCGATCACGACGTTATGCTATTTATTAAAAAAAAATAACAACATAATTATTTTTTATCACACCATAAAATCGATAATGCCATAAAATTAGAATGATACAATCTCACACTCATATTAGTCGTATTATATGCACACCCAATATGTTAAACCATGATCTTATTCATTTCTCATATATGCTCGATCGCATGTTACATTTTTACACAATCGTAGCCGATCATCTCGAAACGCAAACGAAACACGGTAAATAGCGGTAAATTTTATAATAAATTTTTTTAAAAATTTTCGTAAAAACTTACCATGAAACTAAGATTTTTTTTCGATCGATCGTGATCGTTTGTGACATTAACCTAGAATTTTTTTAATTCGATGTCTTGAATTTGTTACTTCTCGTCTAAAATGAAAAAAACGTAAAAAAAAACATTAAATAATTTAACTATCTAACTACTTTGCAATAAAAAAAAATATGATCAAATTATCAACCGATCGAGGCGGGAAAACAAGTTCAATATTATCAATCTATATGCATATTATAGAATAAACATAGCAGAAAAGTAGTTTTGTGATTAGGAAATAACGGAATATTTTTTTACGATCTTTTTGTGTATGATCGTAAAATGTTTTTATTTTCAATTAATTTTTTTTTTTTTTTGTAAACGATCGCGAACATAATCATCTGCATGATTAAATGAAATTAAAATGGTAATGAACTAATTTGAAGATGATCGTATAGATTATTTTGTACGATCGTAACCTAATTTAACGGCCGGATGTTTAATTATATTTCTTTTTTAAATATTATGTCTTGTTCGCTTGGTTCTTGAGTTTTTGACCAAACATTAGATATAATTTTGTTATGTGTTTCAATTATCTGAAAGTGTTATAAGTTGATAAATCAAGTTAACATTTTTTTTTTGTAAATAAACAAACAAAAGGCCAATTACAAAATCTATTGTCCATGATGGGTTACAATGGGGTACCAAATGAAAGAATTAAATTAAAATTAAGAACAAAAAGAAGAGTAAATTAGCAGTTTTGATTATTGTACTTGTCCGAAGCAATTTATATGTGTATATACAGGGATCGATTGCATTGCACCGTTTGCTAGTGCGACATTTTTTTATTTAGTAGGTTCTAGACAATTAGGTTTTAGAATGGAACGAAAAATCATCAGCTATTTATAGGGCAAGCTCCCACACAAGAATATACACAAACAAGAATACTGGACATCACCAGATGGAAGAATCAAAAATTAAATTGATCTTGGTTAACAACTGATAATAGCAACCTTTAAAATCAAACAAGCGGCAGTGAAATACTTGAAGATCAATCGGAGGGGATTTACCATTAAGAGTTTGAAAAATATCAAAGGTACAATCAAAGACACGCTCCACTTCAATCTTCCAAGTAACGAAACCTATTCCATCGATCAGAAATGGTAATAAATAGCAGAAGGCCCACGACTGCTACACATGTGCTTGGCTACCAAGAAAACCATGGAAACTACACCAGAAAACCATGGATTAGAGATGATACGTGAAGAAATTTTGAGGAATGGATCGCAGTAAATACACCGAAGACATTCTCGAGACAGCAGAAGCAGCAGCAACAAATAGAAACATGCACATGCTGCATCAATGTGTAGAAGGGTCACCGAAAAATTCTCAAACCACCAATAAAGGATTCATCTAGGCAAGTCCACTGAAAATTATGGCTAAATAGATAGAAAGAATTCTTCGAGGTCAACGGAACAGATGGCGAACAATATGACGAGCTCCCTGATGGTAACTATAACGAAACCATCAATACCCAACCACCAACAGAACAGGAAGTTAAAAGTGCTATTCAGAAGCTAAAGAACAACAAAGCAGCCGGCATGGATAAAATTCATGTAGAATTACAAAATGGCGACGCATCGGTTTAGGCAGAAACTCTATCTCTACTTTTAGAAACATGGAATACTGCATGTATAGAATCCAACATAAACGTAAAGAGGGCTGGATTATAACAATTCCGAAGAAAGGTGACCTTAGAGAGTGCAAGAACTGGAGAGGCATCTCCCTCCTCAACAGTACAATGAAAGTCGAAGTAACGATCATTCTTGAGATAACACCTGCGGTCAACCAGTAAATCAGAAACGATTTGAACTCACCACTATATCTACTCTTCGTGAACTTTGAACGATCATTCGACTCTATCAGTAGACGCATAATATGGAGAGCACTCTGCGAATTGAGCATTTCGAGAAAGATAATTGAACTCATTAGGGAAATGCACAGGAATGCCAGAAATCGAGTTCAAGGGTAGGCAGATTGATAAATAATACAACACACGAGGAGTCAGACAAGGCCTTTTCTCTCCACTACTATTCTTAATAATATTAGAGAATGTCATGCGAAAATTGAACAACACATTCCCCAATGGCATTCTGTGGAACCCAATAAAATGACCCAACGACCCAGAATATTCGGATGACATATGTCTACTAACGCATAAATACGCAGACATGCAGCAGAAAGCCCTGAAACTAGCTGAATTGGCACAGGAAGTTTGTCTCAAAATTAACATTAGAAAAACAAAGACTATGGACTAAAGTGGAACACACACACCCATCATCATTATCAACCAAGAAACCATCGAGAATGTTGTCTAATTCGTAACTAAGGTATACACTGTAGCAAAAACAGGCAGAACTGAAGAGGGCATCAACCAACGCATTAACAAAGCAATCTGCTTCACAAGATCTGGAATGCATCCGTCCAGCCACGAACTACAAAGATACGAATGTTCAATGCCGGTGTGAAATCAGTGCTGCTGTATGGCTCTGAAACGTGAAAACACACGCAGAAGATCACTAGTACTCCACTCCAGGTATTTGTCAATAAATAAATGCCTTAGACGTTTCATAAAATGCTTCTGACCAAATACAATCATGAATGAGACACTTCTACAGCAAACCAGACAGATCGAAATTGAACGATGGAAATCAAATTGGATTGGACATATACTAGGAAAGGTACCAAAGATATAACCCGAATGTCAATGGAATGAAATCCACAAGAGTAGAAGAGAGTCAGTAGCCCAGCAATAACCTGGCAATAAACGGTGCTAGCTGAAGAAAAACATTTCAGTAAAACATGGAGGAAACTGAAAGGCTATAGCCCCGAATAGAGTACGATGGTCCAGCCTAGTAAACGTCCTAAACTTCTAAATTGGAGATAGAGGAAAACAAATGACACTAGTTTGCTATAGAACTTACTCAATTTAACTTTAAAATTTAGATTGAACAAACATTTGTTGGTTTGAAAGCTATTTAATTTGAAACAGGCATTCGCTTTAAATATGTTGGCCAATATTTCAACGAACTTCTTAAACTCAATATAAACAGAGTTCAGGGAACTGTTTCAAATTTAACTTGAATACAATTTGATTTGGTTTGAAAAAAATTTGATTTAAATGTCATTGTCATTTAGCAACTTTGATTAGTATTTCATTGAACTGTACTAGCTCCAAAAAGACAGTGTTTAATTTAATGGTTTGAAATGATATTATTACAGTTTGAATGGAGTTAAATAGATCATGTTTAGACATATTGTATTTTGAGCTGATTTGAAAAGAATTAAATTTAAAGTTGGTTGTAAAAATTTAAAGATTATGACTATCGTAGTTTTACTATTAGTAAAACTAAGTTTGAATGAAATTTGAATTGGTGTCAACGAATTTGTTTTTATTTTTAATATATATTAATATTTACATATTTTAAATTAAATTTGAATTGTTTAAATGTTAAGCATATTTTATTAAATGTCACTTGTACATAGAAGTTACAAAATTTAGTTTTTAAAATTTAGTTTGAATGAAAAACATTCGATTTGAAACAGGCAAACATTAACTTATTATAAACAGTTCTTTGAGTATTATTAGCTTGAATAAAGTTTGATTTAGTTTGAATAAAGTTTAAATTTCAAATATATATTAACATTTAACAATTTTGATTGCACTTTACTAGATCCAAATAGACAGTGCCTACTGTAAAGGTTTGAATTAAATTTGAAATTGGTTTGAATGCAGTTTGATTTCAAATATGATTTAATTTTTAAAGACTTATACTTAACTATTATTGCAACGAACTTAGCATTTAATTTAATTTTAATAAAATTTGAATAGGTTTGAATAGATTATGTTTTGACATATTGTCTGATATACTTTAAACGTTTTGATCAGTTTTTCATTAAATTTGATTGGTGCATAAGTAAAGACACATTTGAATTGTAAATACATATTAATAATTTTTATTTGTTCAAATTTGAATCGATTTGAAAAGAGTTTAATTTGAAGTTTGTTGTAAAATTTAAAAATTTTGACTATAGGAGTTTTTCGATTAGTAAAATTAAGTTTGAATGAGGTTTAAATTGGTGTTGAAAGTATTTTACAGATCTCAGTTTAATGGTTTGACTATACTTTGAATGAAATTTGAATGGTTTCCAAATAGGCTTGGTTTGAAATGCATAGTGAGATTTATGCACTTTTACTATATTTTAAAATTTTTGGTAGTTCACTGCATATATTATATAATTCAATTGTCAGATTAAGTTTGAATGAAATTTGATTTCGTTTGAAAATAGTTTGAATTCGAATATATATTGAAATTTATCCATTGATTAGTTATTTATTGTACTTTACTATAGGTTCTTCTAACAGATAGTGCTTAATTTAACTGTTTAAACTAAATTTGATTTGGTTTGACTATAGTTTGAAGTGAAGTATAAATTAATTTTTAAATATTGTGCCATAATTTCAACAAAATTTATGTTTAGTTTAATTTTAATGAAAATTTAATAGGTTGGAAAAAACAAATACCATTATTTCTGGTAGTTGATTTGAGTTAGTTTGAATCAAATTTGAATGGATTTAAAATTAGCTGGTTTAAACTTTAAGAAGAATTAGAAAAATATTCACGAAAATTTAGATTTGTTACAATTATAAATAGATTTAAATGGATTTATATATATATATATATATATATATATATATATATATATATATATATATATATATATATATATATATATATATATATATATATATAAATTGGTGATCACTCGACCATGTAATACACGGTTTTGTTGTTGTTAAAATTGTGTGGTGTTGTGCCCATTTATGTATATCGTATATGCAAATCATATCAGTTGGAAAGAAAATTTTGCAGAAAATTTGTTTCATTTATAGGTCAATTCTGTTATACAGATACGTGCATATATACGAGAGTATGAAGATAAAGTGGAAGAATAAGACAAATAAATCAAGAAATTCTTTTTCTTTTATTCAACTTTTAAATAATATATTTATTGTGTTAACATGCTAATGGGAAACTGTAAATGCCAGATTTGGAAAGGTTTAACAATTTGTGTGTTTGCAAAAATTCGTTCCAACTTTCGAAAAAAAGCATATGCGCGGCATAATCTGTATATTATAGACAAAGTTAAATAGTGGAGTTTAGTCATAAAAATCAAATTCATCTCGATCACTTAGTTTCAAGTCTAATTGATTGACTAATTGATAAAAATCGATTTGATCGCCTGTTCGGCGGGAGTATGCATCGATTCGGTCCAATTCACTATTGACCCAATTTCGGATGAACACAAATTTATACTCGTTCGGTATCCAAAACTGATTTTTGATTTGATATTCGTTTAAATTATTTACCATCATAATTGATGCGACATACGCATAAAGTGTGCCGATCGTATGCTCCTCCAATTCCAATGTAATAAACTGAAACCGAAAAAAACGTATTGTAAGTGTCGTATAATCTAATCGATCGTGATTGTATGTCTATATATACCCCAACATTCTGCAAATCGTCAAATAATTTAAAAATATTATTCTGATCGATCACCGATCGACGTTGAATAAATTCGTACCGCTCATTATGATCATTTGCTATGCGACAATTGATAAAATAGATTCTCTCCGTTTTACATGTGTTAAGCATTCGAACGAGTTTTGCGTCAAGTTTACCGTTACGGATTTCAAGTTCTTTTAACTGCAACCGGTTAAAAACGTATGACTTTATGGTTGCAAACCTTTCTATTCGTAGCTCAAAAAAATATCTAGTTCGTGTACCAAACGCAAGTTTAAGCCAATTTATAAAATTCTCAATAAAATTAAACGAATTTTTCGTAACAATCGTAATCGCACATCGTGCTAACGGTTCGACGATGTCGTCGATTAAATCGTGCTCACGGTAAATCCATTCTTCGTCCATGTCAAACGTTA
The DNA here is from genome assembly GCA_963556175.1 of Tipula confusa. Classification (NCBI taxonomy): domain Eukaryota; kingdom Metazoa; phylum Arthropoda; class Insecta; order Diptera; family Tipulidae; genus Tipula; species Tipula confusa. The sequence goes on from OY744476.1 coordinate 219,748,727, forward strand.
GTTCGATAAAATTTTTAGATTTCGTTAAAATTTCGTATAACACTTTAGCGCACTCGCCACTCGAATCAATTTCTCGCACTTGCATTGTACCCGTTGCACGAAATTTTTTCAAAAATGTTGGCACACTAATAATGTCCGACAATTTAATTGGATATTGAGCATACGCACTCCAATATATCGAACCAATCGTTGACTGGAAATTATGTACGAGATATTCAAAAATTTCTTGAATATTACGAAAAATTTGACGATCGGCCAAATATTTGTTCAAATCGAATTTATCGTTTTTCGTGTACACTCCACTTTCGATAATTTCTTTTAATGTACGATCGATGATTTTATGAAATTCACAATTCATGTATTCGTAACGGTTGTCATCGATCGCCATTTTGAATTTGATTAAATCACAAATTGTCAAAATTTCAATACCACGTCGCCGTTTCATTGCCATGTGGTAGTCTAATACAAGGTTAACTTGGGTAAACACATCAGGATTCCAAAACGGTTTATCTAGATAACGTAAATAGTTTGGCTGTAGATAATTAAATGCATATCGAATATTTTTGAATCGATTTAGTGGGATCGGTGGTTCTCTATGTTCCATGATCCAAATTAATTTCATTGGTTCGGTTGCATCACCGACTTGTAAATTAAAGTCCCATATATGATCATCACTAATTGATATTCTATGATATAGTAGTGTCTGTTTTAAGTAAAAGAAAATGGTTTTGAAACGATTCAATGTATACGGCCGACCAATTTACCATTTTAAATTTAGCAAACACAGCTATGGGAACAAATAGTGCCTTGTTCATGTTGAATAGAAACAGTTGTCCGTTTAATTTTATTATTTGGTTAACTATGGCACTACAGTCGTTGTCATACAGTTGGGCTGTTAAATTAGCATTGTCATCGGAATCATAACATAATGCTTCCTGGTCACTATTATCAATACTGTAATCATATAAACCGTAATGTCATATAAATCACTTTATATACACTCACACTTTATTGACTTAATTACCTCTCTAATATTTCACCCATGTTGATTAGTAGTTCAATCACAATATTAGAGCTTCACTTCGTTAACGTTTCTTTTATCTTTCGTCACTGACAATTTGAACACAACTAAATTGATAACCTTATCAATTTTATTTGCAATCAATTATTTTAAAGATTCCACTTATACAAGATAACCAGAGTTGCTTATAGTGGTTAATATTTGTTCCTTATAACCATTCGCAACTGATCATTCTCGACACACACTGTACAGAAGTTAAAAAGGTTTGATTGCCAAAAATAGTCAAAAGAAAATATGCAATTTCTGGCCATTTTTAAAGATGTCCTGCCTATTTAGAGCTAGAACGAAATATTAGTTCTAGGCAAAGGAATCATATGCTATAGTTTTCTGAAAGAGACCATTCCAAAATACTAAAGAAGACATAAACATATTCACAACTTTAATCAAATTTACTGGTATGGTGCAGAGGTTTATAACCATGATTGAGCGAGCCATCGACTAATGACGCAGAACTTGATGATACTGCAGATAAAAATTCAATAATGATAAAAATCAATAATGACTGTCCTTAAAATCACCATATGGAATGCAGTCGGCCTAGCGTAAGAGAATAACTATAGAATTTACTATAGAATAACTATAACACCGAAGGGTAAGGTAACTTAATCAACCTTTAGATAAGAACAATGTTTGAATTGTTATCAACCACTCATATCAACATTCTACTAATTGTACCACGCATAAAAAGAAGTTTCTTGATTAAATAGATTTTTGTGAATCTATAACTGTGACTTAGATTACTAAGTGGCAATTGGGCAAGGAACGTCGAAGAAAAATTAAATGCATTTGCTGATAATCTAAAGAAAGTATTTTCAGCTCAAAAAACAAATAATTTCGTACTACCGCCGGAGCTGAGAGTGACTTATTCCTTAAGCATATAAAGTTTAAACGGAAAGGTGTTAAAAACACAATTAACAATCCTTTAAGTCCAAAAAAGGAACCAAGACATGATCTTAAAAGATGAACGTAAAACCGACCAATTTTGCCGAATCATCAATTTGGGTCCCGAAATCTACCGTTTAAGCACCGTAAGGTCCATTAAGCAATTACACAGACTTGTATTGTTCTACTGTTTTCTTGGATATTGCAGAAGCCTTTGACAAAGTTTGGCACGACGGAAAGATATCAACTAGGTTAGAAATGTGGCTGAAATATCTGTTTCTTATTGTTTTTAATCTATGTAGTCAGCTTTTACTTAACTGGATCTGACAATTCCAGTTAAAGCTTGCATGATGTCTTTATAACGATGTCGGAAAGCTAATATAGAATCGTTTCACAAGGACCATCCCAAAGCCAGATTCTTTTGAACATAATCTTAACTCTCAATGTAGCCACACCATGTGATATACTTCACCGCCTTATGCTGATGCCAACAAGCTCATAAAATCTTTCCATATTATGTTCATAGTATCATGTCAGCTCTGAAATATGTGCCAAATCGTTCTGCACCAAATTTAAATTATGTGACGCACAATTTATTATTCGTAACTTGCATTGGAACTTATATTTTGTGGAAGTGCTTATATACCAGCGAATTCCTGATCTCAACAGTTCTTTACCTGAAGTAGAAGTTATCACTACAACTCTAAAGCACTTTGATTCTTAACAGATTTGAAGTCAAAAAAAATTTATTTATATTGTATTTTGACCTGGTTGGCCAGATTCACTTTTTATTGTGGTCTTGGAATTTTCTAAATCCAGAAAATACATGATGGTTAGCCCATCAAAACTGTGAAGTTTTGGCCAAATCGAAAATTTCCTAAAATCCAGAAAAAACATGATGATTAATTGCCCATCAAAACTGTGAAATTTTGGCCAAATTGAAAATTTGGCGAATTCCAGAAAATCCATGATGGTTAGCCCATCAAAACTGTGAAATGTTGGCCAAATCGAAAATTTTGCCAAAATCCAGAAAATACATGATGGTTAGCCCATTAAAACTCTGGAGTTTTGGCCAAATTGAAAATTTGCCAAAATCCAGAAAATACATGATGGTTAGCCCATTAAAACTGTGAAATTTTGGCAAAATCGAAAATTTGCCAAAATCCAGAAAATTCATGATGGTTAGCCCATCAAAACTGTGAAATTTTGGGCGATTTTGAAATTTCATAAAATCCAGAAAATACATGATCGTAAGCCCATCAAAACTGTGAAGTTTTGGCCAAATCGAGAATTTGCCAAAATCCAGAAAATTCATGATGGTTAGCCCATCAAAACTGTGAAATTTTGGGCGATTTTGAAATTTCATAAAATCCAGAAAATACATGATCGTAAGCCCATCAAAACTGTGAAGTTTTGGCCAAATCGAGAATTTGCCAAAATCCAGAAAATTCATGATGGTTAGCCCATCAAAACTCTGCACTTTTGGCCAAATCTAAAATTTCCCAAAATCCAGCAAATACATAATGGTTAGCCTCAAAGAAAATGTTATTTTCTTTAAGATGTTATCTTTCGTGTCGTTTCAGATAATTTTTTTAAAGAAAAGAAGTTCCTTTTACAAGCATATTGAAGGTTTCTATTTTGCACCGAATTGACGGACTACTGCCCAGTTTCCATCACAGTGTTAAACCTCTTATGAAATGTATTACAATTTCTTATGTATTCGAATGGTTGTTGTTGCTTTTATTTATAGTTTTCGGTTTTATTAATTTCAAAGCAAAGAAGAAACGGTATTTTTCTTCCAGTTTTTTTCATTTCTTATATACCAACAAAAACACTCTCAAGAGTTTTTGCTAATTATTTTATATATCCACCAAGACGAAATAAAAGCACAACACAAAAGACGCGGAGGGAGGTCAAAGTTATGTTGTATTGTTCAACAGAAGTGAATGTTGTATGGTATGGTAGGTGGAATTTAAATTTAATTTATGCACAAATTTCTATGCTGGATGAATGAATAATCTTGACCTGAATTTTATTGTGCTAAAAAGACGATTACTCATAGGTTCCATAGTGTAGCGGTTATCACGTCTGCTTTACACGCAGAAGGTCTCCAGTTCGATCCTGGATGGAACCATGTTTTTTCATTGGTCTAACGGCGCTTGATTGTTTTAAGTACCTGTTTGTCACTGTGATCATGTATTATTGCCCTAAAATGGACATTTAAATAAATGATCATTCAAAAACATGTACTTAGACAACTGGTATAGAAGATCGTGATAACATGAATGCAGTAAGCCGACTTTTTTATGTTGCCTTAAATGAAATGAAATAGACTTGATGACATGATCGACAAAAATGTTTAACTCTCGATCAATTGACACAATACTTATGTATATACATTTTTAAAACCACGTCCTGCAAACTATTCACAAGGTATACATCACAATATATACGAAAGCAGGTAAAATATTATGTATGATCTTGTTGTCCAATCGCACCGGAAGCAGAACCACAAATCAAATTGCAATTTACAAAACAAAAAATTATGTTTAAAAAACCGAAATGAGGTTATGTTGATTTGTTTTTTTATTTTATCAAAAATACGGCGAACTACGATCATAAAAATGTACGGTTATATTTATTTTCTTCTGTTGTTTTTGTAAAATGCTATATAATAAAGTTAATACGATCACGAAAACATGATCACCCAAAAACAAAATCAAGTAAATAATTTGCAAGACGACATAATGACCTATTTCGGAAGATGATCAACACCTTTTGATGTTTGTTTTACAAATTAACCATTGATTATGTCATAATAATATTCTGATTTTGAGGTTAAGTGTTTGAATGATTTAAAACAAAAAAAAAAAAAACGTTAAATAGTTGAGCGAATATGTAATATGTATGTGCGATCATGTTAGCCATTTTTACGCTTTTTAAATTTAATTTCATTTTTCTTTTGTTTTACGTACATTTATTTACATAATTATATGTTTGTTATAATAATTTACGATTTGCGCTTTCATTTTAATTATAGATACATTTTAAATGAACGCGCATGTTGTATATGCGATCGACCATTTTTATAAAACATATATTCATAAAAATTCACTTTCGAATGATCATGGCGCGAGCGAGTGAACGATCGCATTTAAATTTAATATTTTTCGGTACGTATGTGTGTGTATGCGCTTTTATCATGATCGTGATGAGGATGATCTATACAAAATTTAATTAAAATACTTATTGATCGATTCAATTAAAATAAGAAAATTTAATTAAACTAAATAATAATAATAAAGTAAAAAATTGTACGATCATGATCATTTAAGAAGTATTATGTGCAGTGATTTGATGTACGACACAATAAAGATCATTTGATATTGAAATTTATAGATCGCGGGGTCATCGTGTGTGAAATATCTTCAATAAATTAATTATTCGACGCAAAGAGAAATGTACGATCGCGCACAGTATGAGATCGTTTCATTTTTTTTTTAAATAGAACACGCACGTATTTAATAGATTTTCTAGGTGATCGGTTCAAAATTGAAAAATAAAAAAATAGTATTATCTGTAAATGTCTGGAACCTATGGTGTTAATTCAATTTAACAAAAATTTTCTTGATCGCTTTGTATGAATCAGCGAAAATTAGTTTTCCCCTAAATGTTGGTAAACGATCGGATTATTATTTACCGTTATCTCGTGTCTTATTGAAATTCAATGCAGACATTACTGTTAGATCTTTGCAAACCTAAAATAGCAATGTCAAAATATGGTTGTTGTGTTGTTTTGTGCTCATCCATCATTCACAAAGACAGTTTAGCCAAAATATTTTTTTTACGTTTTGTTTTTAGGAATTACGTACGTAACGGGCCAAATCTTATTTCCAAATTCATCATCATCATCATTATCATCGCGTTAAGCGTCAAAATATTATTTTTGTTTAGTTATTCAACCGAACTGTGAAATTAGTTACTTTATCTGTATATGTTAGTTGGTGTCTATGCCTTTGCATCGATGCGGAATAAAGTAATTCGAGAACAGATGTACACACATAAATATTTTGCTTAGAGGAAGTAAATTAATAATTACTCAGCTGTACAGAAGAATATTATATTCAAATTAACGATCAAATGATGCGAAAATGTCGTAATCGTTCGAGTGGCATATAATTGGCAAGTAGCCATTATATGATGGAATTATTTATTATTTTGAGCAGGTGTGTTAAAATGCAGTGAATATATGGCCCATTAGCTCAGTTGGTTAGAGCGTCGTGCTAATAACGCGAAGGTCGTGAGTTCGATCCTCCCATGGGCCAATTTTTTTTTAATACATTTTTAATTTCAATGTGACTAAATAAATTTAATGTGACTAAATAATTTTTGCGATGCAAAGGGTCACCAGTCGTAAAACACTGATATTGAGATGGTGCTATAGTGTTGTCTGTTTAAAATTAGAAAGTTCAGGATTTAATCTACGTCGAGCATATACCTTCTTAGTATTGCCTGTTTTGAATATGTCTTTCTGATTTCCGACTTATATCTCTAGCTTACAAAGTTATCCATAGTTTCCATCACACAGAGTAAAGTTCAGAAACAGTGATGATAAGAGCACATGACCTTATCCTACCCCAAAAACAAATGCTCGGTCGTGTTTAAGCTGAAGTTCTATGTTAAACCAATCAAACTACGATAGTATTCATTATCATTATGGTTAAACAAAAAGAATTTGACAATGGAGTTCATTTCACAGGGAAGAGATAACGGCAGGAAAAGGAAATGCTATAGGGTCCGTGTGCTTAGTATAGCTTATCATATATCGGTTTTGCCTAAAAGTGTTAACAACAGTTTGATCTAGATGACAACAACTGGAATAGGGTTTAACACTGGAAAAAATTATTCAACAAGTTGAAAAACTCAATGACACTATTTGACAGTCCAAATTAGTTTTCAATCAAATTTTAATTCAACATTATCCAAATCTACATTGAAATTAGTTTTTATTGAAAGTAAACTGCCTAACATATATACCACCAGTGATCTCCCACTGGTGGTATATATTTTGTACATACGATTAGCTATAACAGTAAATTAACCGAAATCTTTCAATCAAAAACACAAAATAAATCATAATTCGTATATTATGTTGATAGAGGATACATAAAGATGACAGATGATGTGTGCGCTCCATAGAAAAGTAAAAAAAATTTAAAAATTTGTTAAACCCACACGAATACGACGCCGGGTCAAAAGTATAAAAATTAAATAATTTTGGGAGTCAGTATATGCATGCTGCTGTTGTTGTTGTCACATCCCACTATGTACTCATATATGACTGTATGCACAGGGTGAAACTTATTATATTGAGGGAAACGAAAATTTGTGAACCAGTAAGTTGTGCTTTTATAGCAAAATTTTACTCTAAAGTCGTAATGAGATCGACTTCGCAAACTCTTCAAATGGACTCGTGGCTCGTTAAACCTGACGTCCGACATCTGATTGCTTAGTTGTAATTTCCGGGCTTTAGCACCATTACAAGATCCCAAATTCTATATGCTGAATAGTCACGATGTTCTTCTCGGAGCTGATATCTTTTTTGAGGTACTTTATCCTGAAAATCGTGTAGTTCATGAACTACCACGACATAAATCTTAAAAATTTGACTGGCTAGCTTGGCAAGAGTCATTGCCAGTTGTGAATAACTTACAACTTTCAGCCAAAAATTAAATATTATTACTGCGTGTAGAGGGGCTGTTCATGCATGAGGGCAATATACTAACATTATTCATTTAAGGAAGTAAGTGTTGAATGGTAGGAGTATAGTATACAATAACTGTACACAGTATTTGCTATTGCTAGATCTAAGGTCGAATATTTTTAAGAAGTAGTCAGGAGCGAGTAGCGCAGAGATAAATAAAACGACAACAACTTTATAACCAACATAAAGCAACAATTGCTTGGGTTAGTACACATTTGGGTGATCGCTTGGGAACATCATAGAAGAAAGTGCAAAAATTGAATGGAATGAACCCTTTCCTTTAAGCCTTAAGCGCTAGGAGTTGTCTAGAATTCAGTGGGCCCATTATTCATTAATCCGAATTTAAAAATTGATTACAGAAACGACTACTACAAAAATGAACAGATCAACAAAATCAAATATCGATCCTCGGCTATCAAACACGGCCACGAATCGGAAACTGGTAGGTCAGAACCCTATCAGATGCATCAAGGTTATAGCACAATTAGAGAAAGGAATTAAACGTTACAAAATACTCGGAAAAACAGTAGTGAAGTAAACACAAGTGAAAGCTATTACCAGATATTCTCTGGACGAGAATACACATGAACAAGGCGTGTGTATTAACCAGTCAAAGCAAAAAGGGAAGGACTATTAGAATAGAAACCAATTAATATCAGAATAATCGTAGCAATATTCCATTCACAAATACGAAACGCGACCATAAATCCAGGGCCATGCTCCAACAGAAGACGCAGATGAAGTAACCAAAGATCAGTTCTACGGAATCACAAGCCACAATAACAAGGAAATTATGTCAAGGTAATACAAGGAAATTCCAATGCAAAAATTGGATTAGATAACACCGACCTAACATGGTTAAACAAGCATTCGACTCTGTGCGTAATAAAAATGGGAGCAGTAGATATCCACATACTCACAAATACACCTGGACCTCACCCGATGGCAGAACAAGAAACCAAATAGATCACGTAATGATAACAAACTTCTTAGTTTCTCACGTTATTACGGGATGTTAGGTCAATGAGAAGCGCCAGACATCCACAGTGACCACCAACTGGTAATATCATAGTTCCAAATAAAGCCTGTTACTGTAAAGCGCACCAAGTCCAATCGTAACAAATTTAATTCCTTTAAATAAAAGATGTATAAAGTAAGCGCCCAAGCTCAGTCTCCAAACCCTTCCAAAATTGAAGAAGGCCGACAACTCAAGTTTCAAATGTGCCAACAAAACAAGTCAGAACTAAAACATCAAAAGATAAGGCACGTAAAATAAAGAAAATGGCAAGAAATGATCATAGACAATACACTGAAAATATTCTCAAGGCAGCAGAAGAGACTTCAGCAACTCGGAAGATGCGCCTGCTACATCAATTCTTCGACCACCAACAATACACAATTCTTCAAATTAACAACTGGCGAAATTATAACTAGCAACACGCATCCAACAACGGAGCGGGAAGTTGGCGGTATCATTGCTAAAATGAGGAATAACAAGGCTCCTGGAACGAACAATAATTAGCTGAAATTTTAAAAATATCAACAACTTCAAGTGCTTTAATACCAATAAAAACAGAAGTATGGGATTTCGGTAAAATACCGCGAAAATTGAAAAAGGCTTGGCCATCCTCAAAAAAGTGACCTGTGAGAATGCAAAGATTTGCGGGGTAGATCCCTACTCAACGCAAGTATAAAGATATTGGCAATGATAATTCTGGATATTGATATTAGCAATGATCACTCAAAACTTAGGAACGGGCAACAACCAAGGAGTATGACAAGGATGCGTTCTCTCGCCACTTCTGTTCCTAGTAGTACTAGATAATGTCATAAGAAAATTAAACAGCGCGTTTACACTAGCAAAAACGGGTGGAACAGATGAAAATATCAATAAACGAGTCAACAAAATAAGAACAACGTACAGCACGCTACATAAAGCCTAGAACTCATCTGTCGTATCCTGCAACACCAAGCTAAGAATGTTCAATTCAAGTGTGAAATCGGTGTTGCTCAATGGATGTGAAACCTGGAGGCTTATGCAAAAGAGCAACAAGAAAGCTGCAGGTGTTTGTAACCAAATTTCTAAGGAGAATACGGAAGTACTTCTGGCCCAACACAATTACAAACGCTGGGCTCTTAAGGCAAATAAGTCAAACAGTCATGGATACCGAAATTAGAAAATGCAAATAGATTGGCCACATGCTACGGAAGTCAACGAATGATGTCACAAGAAATGGAATCGACAAGGAAAAAGGAAAAGACGAGACCACCTGTAACAAGGAAAATAACGATGCTAGCAGAAGTCAACAGGGTTAAATAGTCCAGTCTAGTAAATGTTCTTGTCTCGTATATTGGAGATAAAGGAAAAAAAATTAAGAAGTACGAACTTGATTCTACCAGCTCACTTTTTATATTTTCCAAATCTCCAACCTTTACAGATTTATTACAGAAACTATAAAAAATGTAATAGTGAACCAATTTTGATGGTAGATGCCATCAACCATCGATGGTACACACTATCAATACCTTTATTTTCTGGTAAACCAAAATGAGCATCTTTTGACATATGAAAATCAAAATCAAGTGACACTCACTAAAATTAATTCTGAAAAACCGCGTAGATCAGTGTATATAGCAGTCTAGGTCAAGGTAAAATCTACACATGAATAAACCACGGAGGGCATATAGGATCGCATCGTTAGCAAAAAGAAGATCTAGATATTTTCCTCGACTGTTGCTAGTAAATCAGTGGAAGATGATGTGAAAATGCCATCAACATCAATCCAATTTATATCGGGTAAATTGAAATATTCTACAATTAAAACCTCGAGTCGATGAAGTTGATAAACATGTTCTATATTAATCTAAATCGAATCTCTGTTGGAAATATACAGCGATAACAAAGATTTAATAATAGGCCACTTGACCAAGAAACATTTAATTTCATAACCACTATTCATTGGGACATGAATCTTTTATGGTATGATACAGTGCCCCATAGGTTAGGTTAGGTTAAGGTGGCCACCCAAAAGGACGTGGCAAAGACACAATTGGTCCGTAGCCTTACCACAACAATTTAACTCTTCACTCAATACCTACAGGAACCAATTCGAGCTTCGAACGAAGCAGTTGATATTTCCAACAGACATCTCCTGAGGTCCGATAGGTCACACAAGGGGCAGAGCTCTCAAAAGCTTATATACCGAGTTAGGCTGGGACAGGTGCAGAACAAATGTATTATAGGCTCCTCCTCTTCATCATCCCTACAACTTCTACAGTAATTATGTGAGAGAACACCTAGTCTACTCGCATGCCTACCAATAACACAATATCTATTGCGCCGTTGCATGGATGTTAGTTGGTTAGACCTGATTAAGTCTAGTGTAGGCCAAATTTGCCGAGTAATTACACTTGTTTGTGATTTTATAAGCTTCTAATTCCTTAACGAGCAGTTTAAACATAGCAAGCGATACTTCTGTATCAGCGTTGCGTGGTAACATATGACAAGAGGTACACTTCCAAGCGGGTCTATCGGTCTTAATATTCTCCGTTATATTGAAATGTCCTGGCACCCATATAAGCTGAATGCTGAATTCAGGGAGGTGAAAAGAGAGGTTTACATTTAGCTCCTTGTAGAACACTCCAGAACCGACCTTGCCATCAATTCTCGATCCATCCGTGAAGAAGTTAATTGTACCAGGATTCAAAACTGCTTCACTCGCTCAGTACTCTCTGAAAGGAATAACGTCATAAATTTAACTTCAAGGTATGATGTCGGGATGGCATAGTCAATAGTTTTGGTGATTTCCTTATTCATTAGAATAGATGAGTATCCCTATTACTACATGTCCATAGAGAAATTGATTGAAGCCTAATGACTGTACAAGCAGCCATTTGTTTAGCTAAGATATTAAGAGGGACTAGATGAAGGAAAATCTCTAGTGTCTGAGTTGAAGTGGTCCTGAGTGCGCCACTAATACACAAGCAGACAGAAAAGAATCATTTTAGTTTTTAGTAGATTAACACTTAGGCTGCACCTATTGGTCCATTTGGTCACGCTACCAAAAGCATTTTGCATAAGATCTCTGAGAGTACTAGGACATTTGCCGAAGGTGCCGATGGAAACATCATCTGCGCAAGTAACTACCTTAAGGCCCACTCTCTCTAGATTTAATAACAGGTCATTTATGACCAGGTTCCAAAGAAGGGGGATAATACACCACCTCTACTCACAAATTTCCGGATGGATGCCTCACCAAGATTAGCGAAAATGACCCTGCTCCTGAGCACTAAATCAATCCAGCATCCGAGTAACACATCTAGCCCCAAATCTGAAAGGCCTACGTCATCGCCTCTGGTGTGACATTGTTAAAGGCTCCTTCTATATCACAGAAGGTCACCAAAGAGAATTCTTTATATTCGAGTGATTTTTCATTGGGGTCTAAGATGGAATGTGGTGCCTTTTCCACCGATTTCTCCTTGCAGTAAGCATGCTGAAATGCTGCTAACTTTACCGGCTCGATTGAGCCTCTAATACAATCTTCTATCTGTCTATCTAGAGTTTTCAAGAAGTTCGCGTATAAACTAATAAGCATAAGGTCTTTTGGGTCGCAATGAGAGCGTTTTCCCGCTTTAGGGTTAAAAAGAACCTTTACGACATAGAATATGACATAGTTCGAGGCTACTTTTAAAAATCACCTCAAACCAGGGAACCATTAATTCTCTGGTCTGATGGATGTCAGTACCCCATACTAACGATGTGCCGTACTAATCTAGTATAATTAAGTTCAATTTGGCCCACCCTGTATTAAACATATAATGTCACTATATATAAATAAGCAATCTTTGATCTCATTTAGGTATAAGCGAGTATATGAAGTTCCACATTCACTTGACGATGTTTTACAAATTATACATCTTGTTCTACATCCCTCCCATGGAATAATGGATAATATTATGAAATTATCAACAAAACCATTACGAATCGATCAATTTTCTATATGCCCAACATAATCGTCATCGTGATGAATTCAATTATACCACGACAAGAGCACAACAACAACAACTATATATGATGAACCCTTTAATATCCATTTAAAAGCAGAGAGTCGGCTAATATCAATAAAATATAGCTATATATATGATCGTCGATCTTGTGCACAGGAAAAACACCTTTAAGGAATCTTAATTTTGTTTTTAGATTTTATTTAGTTGATTAATGATCGCATCACCATCCATCGATATAATTAAGAAAACAAAAAAAAATCAAAATTGTTTAACCCATCGAAATCGTTGTATTACACCGGGGGGGTCGCTTCGAGTCTTTGTAGATTTTATGACTTAATTCACATCGAATAAACAAAATGGCGACATCATAAAAATTATAACCGACCGTTAAAATTGGCACTTTGACATGATATTGTAAACATTTTTTTTTTTTGTTTGTTTTATGATCAAGAATGCGATTATGTAAATCGTGCAGTATTAAACACGATGTGTGTGTGTATGCTTAAACTGTTTTAATAGATGTTAAAGGTTGTAGCGTAAAATATTTTGTTTATTATTGCACAATGACATGTAAGTACTATGCGCAAACATAAAAATAAAAAAAATAAAAAATGGCGAGAGAAGCAAGTGCTAATTTATATCGTTTTAATACGGTTATAATATTATGTTTTAAACGGTTAAAATATGTACACATTTATGTACCAAACTACTTGTATTTTATATTCTTGATAGACGAGAGACGAGCATAATAAAAAAATTAATTGTTCACCACAGGCTAAACTTTATAGTTTTGATTATATATTTTTACCGCGTGTACCACCGAACATTTAATCCGATTTTGTGGTTATGTTACTTTTATCGAACAAATAACGATCATTTATCATAATCTGTTTATTGTTCAATACAATGATTTAATTCGATAACAAATTATCAGCACATCAATAAATATATATCGTGATTAGTTAATTAGATTAATAAATTAGAATAATAAATTAGATTAACATACGTTAGATTTGAGGTTAGGATTTTTTTATTTTTCATTTTTTGATCTTTTATTATTGTGAACAAACGATATAAGTTTGATTAATTCGTTTGAAATGAATTGGAATTATGATTTGAAAAATTATAGTGCGATAAGTGTTAGATCGAAGGATCGAGTGAACAAGACAATAAGGTGCAACAACTTTATCAACAACGTTTTTAGAACATCATACCAGAAAACAATTATTTAGTAGCACTGAATATTTCAAATCAACAGCATTACAGGCCAATTTCAGATCATATTTTTAGAATTGGTGAACGTTGTAGTTCTGTGGTTTATCGTCGAAAAACTTGGCCATGCGATTTTCAGCGGCGCTTCGGTCTGCCAATTTTTTACCGAACACTCAACATAACCTTGTTTGCCGTCAATCCAGGCTTTGAAGACGTTTGTGGCGAGTCACCAGCCTTTGATCATGAGCGCTTAAGTTTGATGTTCTCGTATTTCACCAATTTTTTATCGTCTGTAATGATACGTTTCAAAAATAGTTTGTTTTCATTGCGTTTCAGCAGCATTTCACTGATGTCAATTCAGTTAATCAAATTACTTGGCCTTAATTCATTTGGCATCCAAACATCGAGTTTTTATGTAGCCTGCTCTTTTCAAATGATTCCAGCCTGTTATGTGCTGGTCTTGCTCCACCAGTTGCAAAATTCATCGACTTTTTCAGAAAGCCGTCCAGGGAAGAATTAATATTACAGTTTCTTAAAAGGCTATTCCAAACTAGTAATATGAACACTGGAAAAAATATCAAAAGGGAGAGCCATCGTAACGGAAAACGGACAATTGTTTGAAAATTTACAAAAAAAAACAACCTTGATGCAATAGAAACCACCTTGATGCGAGACGTTATTTTGAATGGTACCAGATTCGGATGCTATTATTGCCCCTAAAAGTTCTCACAACGTCTACCAAATAAATTCTCACAAGAAGAAGGCAAATTTCAACCGTATTTTTGGTTTATATACGGTCAGTGGCGATACACTACCACCAATGATATCTAGTATTATCCCTTATGTATGATCACCTGCGGCTATTGTAAGCATGCCAAATAGTTGGATTTTGGGACGGTTAGATAGTGGAAGGACAATAAAAACTTTTATGACTATGTTGTTAATGGTTTGCTTGTTTGGCTGAACAAAGGAACATCAATTACGAGGCGATCTCAGAATTATCTGACAAAAAGAATACATGTGACGATTTTAAGTCGGGCACTTTAATAATTGGTAACCAAAGAGAACTAGTCAAGATTAATTCAGGCCTATCGGAAGAAACGGTTTCAGTCACCACCAGCGACAACATTTTAGAAACTGACAGTGATAGCCTAGGTGCAACTTTGGTTTCATTAATCCAAAATCAAGCAACCTACCAACCTCTCAATAATATTTCAGATGAAATTTAATGTGACATAATTGGTTATATATTTATAGCCTATTGGCAATTCAATCTTTAGTGTTTTCTTTCAAATAATTTGAGATACAAGAGTTTTGAGATATAGAAATTCATTTCTTTTCATTTAATCTACGGTTACCATTACTAAATTCAATTTCATCTTGGTTTTATCTTTGCACAACAATTACATTAGAACTATATTTAAACCTTGTAAACTACTAACAAAATACAGAGCAACCACATATAAATTTAAACCAGCCTAAAGCGTCATTTATATTACTCTTCGCATCTTCTCTTCAGATCTAAATACAAACTTCTTCGCTTGGCCAGTTTAAATATAAAAAAGACAATTCACATAAATATAAGCGAACTAAATAATTTTGTCATGATTAATAATATCCTGTAATAATTAAACTATATAACTATTTAATTCAATATTTCTATACATAAGGTACATAAGGTTAAATGTGTATAAGATTATGATGGTGGACAAAATTTAAATGGTTTGGATCTCTACTATTCATATTTGTTTCTATTACCGCAAGGATCGCACATTTTCTATGTACAACTAAACACGGGAATCGCACAACCATATACGACTACAAACACTGTTAATATCGTTTTGTTTCAGCAAACTCAGAACGAATAGCCAAAGATGCATATTGTAATCTAATTTTCAAATATGAGATGATAAAAATGTATGTAAATTTTAGAATTTTTAGAATTTTTATTAATAATTCAAACGTTTTACGATTAGAATATTATTTAAAACTAATATTTAGTATTTTAGGTACCGAATTATTGGTAAATGTTCTGAAATTATTTAGTTCGAATAGACCAAAAATTTAAATTTAAATAGTACGATGTTCCGATGTATAAAAAAAATGTACGAAGACTATAAGTGATTGAATGAATACTTATCTGTATTCTGGCAGACGACTTCAATATCATCCAAGACAATATTGTTAGTCTAATGAGCATTACTTAGGTATATACTGTCAGTTTGGCTCATAACTTGACCTAAGCAATAAAACTCGCGAACTCGGAAAAGCAATTATCATGAGCTATTCATGCTGGTCAATGAAATTTGATACCTATAGGTATTCTAATTGATCAGATTGATTGATAAATTCCTGACTTCATTCATTGAATAAGTCACGTTCTACAAACCGACCTTTAACGGATGGTGCAGCGATCTCTGAAGAGGAGTCGCCAATTGGCAAACTCAGAAGTCGCTGTCGGTGACGATGGCTCCTCGGGATAGAAAACGACTTATATTCTTCGGGTTGTCTAGAACAATACGAATTAAATACAATGGAGCCAGACTGTTGATTTGGTACAGGCCAGCAATGGTCAATATTTTAACCATTGCGTATTTTGACCTTGCCTTTTCGTTAAGCCGACTTCTGACACCAATTTGTTACAATTTCAAAGAAGAATTTTCAATACTCCAATTTAATACCGCCAATTTGTCGTTAATATTTGCACAAAATTATCATCACAACATGTTCATTCATAATGTATTGGCACATAATAAATTGTAATCGACAATTATAATACGATTATGATTACTGTGTAAATTGTAATCCCGTTTTTGTCTAAAGAGCATGTGTTCTGTTCATATTCGCTAGTAAACATTAACATTTACCATGAATAGATTAAATCTAACTGTCATACACGTTTTTGTTTTGTCTAATATCGTCTATCAACGCCGTTTCAATTCAAAGATCATCCATGCAAACCACAAGATGAAAAAAAAATCATTCAACCAACCTGTTTAAATATTTTACTTGTACTATGTGCGTGCCACTCTCGTACTGTCATATACAAATCTACAGTTGATATTCACACTTTGTAATTTTTCCGTTGCGACGAAACGAGACGCACACAGTTATAATATGATTTTTACTGTGCAATTACATAGCATCGTTCGGGGGCGTAATTTCCCATTATAGTTTCATAACAATCGGCTATACGATTTATAGACAGAAATACAACCGAAACAAATTTGGTATATATAGTGGTCCAAAAGAGGGTCGCGGTTTAAATTTAAATCAACACTTCATAATAGTACAACGATTCAATTGTATAATTCTCGTAAATAAATTGAAATTGGCTATAATATGATATCCAAATCGAATTGATTTCCAATTTTTTATTTTTATTTTTATTCATTTCTTCAAGAAAGACAAAGCACAACGGGAACATAACAAAAGAGCACCAGGCAAGCAAGCAAAAAATATAGCAACAACATATTTTCTTATCTCATTGACTAAATCGCGAATAAATCGCGAAATTATTATTATACAGGTATAGCGTACAACAACAATTGCTATAATTTGCTTTTTGTTTATTGCTCTAAGAATAACAGATGCAAAGCCGCGTACAACACAGAAGAAATTCGTTGTTCGATTGTTTTGATCATTTTTTTAGTTTTCTGCACATGCGCGTGATATTGCAAATAAAAAGCAATCTTTTAAATACGATCACGATGTTTTCGAAAGAAACCAACATTTACAATTGTATATCATTATAGGCTATAGCAAGGATATCATTAGAAAGGAAATTCCTGTAACATTTCTATTCCTTTGGAAGTTCTTAGAATTCGGTCAAAAACGACAGAACTAACTTTAATTCTTTTTATGGAATTATTTTTCCCTGACTAAGACTGGATTGCAAAATCCAACATCAATGAAAACTGGCAACGCTTGATTCTGATCGGCAAAGTACTTATTCTTCCTTATTACTTCCATTAATAATTTCTGCTTAATGCAGTTTCGATCACGACTTCTGATTAAGTCTAAATCGAAGCTGCATAGAAGCACTCTGGATCAATCTTTTTTTGGGCTTAGATTTTAAAGAACCATTCTTGGTTAACGTCCGCCTGGTAGATGTTTAAGAATCAAAAGTTCGGGAATTAAATCTCGACTTTGTTAATCAAACCAAGGTAAAACACCAACCAGATTGAGTTTAAAACGTTAGTCGAAATTAATTGTAACAGAATTGTACGGCTTAATCAGTATTCGACCAAAAGTTAGCTCAACAATTTATGAATTAGCATAACACTATAGATAGTGCTCCAATTGTAATGGCTGATTTCTTAGTCAAAAGCTCTCAACATCATTATAAATTTTATATTAAAAAACCAAGTTGACCTTGAAATAAGCTTGGCACCTAGGTCATCAAGGTCATCAAAAATAAGTTGACGTGTGTCTGTCGCATTGACTAACTTTATGTGGAAATATTTTTTACTAAAACGCTTAACTATATTGAAATATGGATGGGCTACGGAAGTTCAATAGAGCAACCTGTCAAGATTATTGAGTCCGGAAATATACGTAAACTTCAAAATGTTTTTAAATTTGTGAACTACTCATTTGGCAGTACTCAAATTTAACATAAATGTAGTCTGACACAACTATTCAGTAATACTACACTCAAACAGGTGTTACTCGGGGGTAAATCGGGAATCCGTATTTTGGTCTATACCATAACTAATTTGAATACAATAAAGATTATAGATTAACAATTTTTATCGTCGTCACTCTTACTTGACACCATAGTATAAATACACATAGTACTACCATCATAAGAAAAAAATAGTTTACCCAATGAAGTTCCAGATGTCGGGTAGATAGAGTATCGTTGAAATGTAGGATACATATATGACATTTAGGTGATTACACATATAGACACGTTTTGATTATGTATTTTAAAACGAAACCAGTAACGACATCTAACACGTCAATAACCAAGCATACCATGGTAGTACTATGTGTATTTATACTATGTTGACACTGACCTTGAGTTCAGTGTCAAATTATCGTTACTGCTTTGTCTGAAACATCAACGTCGACGAAAAATAATCACATACTAAAATTAATGGACAATATGAATCTAAAATAGCCTTTCAATTAAATGATAAGTTTTGTTACATTGGTCGAACATAGGCAGGGGCTCCGAATTGCTAAGGCTACTATGGGGCTTACTTATTTACTTGTACAAGATTAAGCCTAACACCAAATTGAAATATTCAATCGTACGATTTCTTTTTTAAGTAAAAAGCCCGCCCATTTTGTCCCACTTGTTGACACGCAATAAACTACGACGCCTCTACAATCTTAGGACATATTTAGTTAATCTACTGAGTTTAGATTTATTGAATTTACATTTGGACGTACAATTGAACAATTCTAAACAACTATGAAAATATGTTTGCTCCAATCAGTAACAAATACTTTAGAACCGCCACATTATGCCCTGAATGTGCCTAATTTTTTCCAAGTCACAGTTACTTGAGTTACCTAACAAACAAAGAAAAAACAAATCAATAACAAAGAATTCCACCCGAAATATAACATCGAAAATAGTTATATTGGGCAATTTGAGGCATCAGTGCTTTTTAAATGTATATACATACATTTATACATACAAATACAATTAACATATTATAAAAAATTTCAACCATAGTTCCATTGGTTTTCGTTGATTGAGATGAAATCATTTTTCTTAATATACATCTTCACTGTAAACACTGTACACTACTGATTTCTTTCATTCATTTTTTGATAAATTATCATAATTCGTTTTACGAACGCATAATTAATTGAAACATTATTTAATTCCATTATTAAATTAAACGAAATTAACCTTTTTTAATGATCGTACGATGGGGTCCCTGTAATTATCGTATAGTCATTGATCATAATCATGGGTATTGTATATTTAATTTTAAAAATGTCAAATTTGACAGTAGAAAACAATTATATATTTCAATTGTGCTGTATAGCAGAACTTTGTTTGGCGTTATTGTCAATTAAAGTTTCACAGATTCCTGCAACATGGCCTTTTACAATGTTGTTTCATAAACATAATATTGATCATTCTTCGTGTACAGCCACTTGATCCCTACACCGTATAACACTTACAAATAAACCCACTTCTTGATTTGTTGTTGAAAAATCAATACTGAGCAACAAACATTTTAATTTTTGAAATTTCTTTTTTATATATATAAATATTAAAAGGTGAGCAACTCTTTCTAAATGCCAGCAATATTGAAGTAAAATATGTTCACTATCTTTTGAAATTAAGCCACTAAAAAATTTTAATTTTTGGGCAATACTAACGAATTAACAATATTGAGCAACTTTGGTTTATATGTTAATATAAAAATGATTGGGTACATGACCTATTTAATGTATAATGTAAACTGAGCAATAAACGATAATAAAATATCAAAGAATTCTACTAACTATTTAAAATTAAGATACAACAAATTAGCAACACAAACGTGCTATAAAGCAGGTACAGGCTAACTTAAAAATAAAACACGCAATCACACTTTTGACCTTGAAATATTTTGGTCCTTAAGAAAAATCTGATCTCAAGTTATTAATCCAATTTCAAACACCATTATCCATATTAAATATTGAGCAACCAGTTTTTTGTTATTACAAATATTACAAATGTAACATCAAGCTTAAAGTACATTCGAAATGCAAACGTAGCATACAAGCATACAACATTAGAGATTTTGCATAAACCAAAAGCGCCGATTGAATCATAAAAACAGGCCTCTCAAATATTTACAAATTTTTTAACAAATATTTTGATCGAGTGCAATTTTAGTTCCATTAACGATTCTCTGGTTACCAATTAGAATGTACAGCTAGAAATTGAGCAATAAACGATACTTTGCATATTTAGCGAACTTATATTGATGATATTGCTGAAACGGATGGTTAAACATCGATATTATTTTAGGCTACGTACCTTAGAGTATTTTTGAGTAAGACAAGCTTAGAATATTTGTATTATAAACCTGATCAACAAATTATATTAAAATAAAAAGCGAATTCTAGTAGTTATTATAAACCTAAATGGTAAAATTGAGCAACACAAATGGGCCACAATGCTTTTTCGTCATTTGACTTTGAAAAGTTTGTTGTTCTTTCTTTGTTTTTAGTTAACAAATATATTGAGCAACACAATTTTTAATATCTAAAATTACTTTTTTACATAAATATTAAAAGTGAGCAAATCTTTCTAACTGACAGAGGGACAAAATATTACTTAACAATAAAACATTTAAATTATAGTACAATACCACCAAATTTACAATATTGAGCAACATTGGTTTATATGGAAATATAAAAATAAATTGATGCCAAGCTATTCAATCTCAATTATAATTGTACAAATTAAATATAGAGCAACGAAATTGGACGTTATTATAAATATTGAAAAAGGGTTTAGACTAGTAAAAAATGTCAATGGTCTATCAATTTTGAACTAACATGTGAAATTACTTCTTCATATTAGTAATAAAAGTGAGCAACTGAATTATATTATATCCACAAAATAATGGGTATCGAAAAAAAGACAAAGAAAATCTTAAAAGTTCCAGTTTCGGAAAACATATCAAGCAGCGCAATGATCTGGAAACACAATGATGTTATAATAGAACAGGCCTAATTTTACAAATTTTACAAATTTCAAAAATTTATTTGACTTTTTTTTAAATTAGATTGTTCTGGCTTTTTATGTTGCTTGTTGCTCAGTTTTGTAAGCTTGTAGCGCCTTTTACTCTAAAACATGAAAAATATATTTTTCTATTGTAGTATTGCGTGTTGCTCAATATTGTGAATTCAAAGGTGCTATACCATAGCTTATTTTATTTAGTAGCTCAATTTCAAAAAGGAGTTGAATCGTATTTAACCCTACTGGAGGATTCAATTTACATATTAACAATTAAAAGAAATATAACATTATTAATTTGTGTTGCTCATTTCAGCTACTAAATAAGTTAAATAATGGTATAACGACATCAAATTTAAATATTAAACAATTAAAAATGGTTTTTAATTCAGAAATAAATTTAGTGGACCAAAACAATACAATGACTGACTGATTACTATGTAACACAAGGAAGATTTAAATTCATTTTATAAGCTTACGACGAAGCATATAAGCACATAATTTAAAAAATTTATAAAATTTAAATTTGCTCAATTCTGTAAATTCTATAAAAATGCTAAGCCTATTTTATTCCAAAATATGACTTGATTAAAGGATTCCATATGAGCTAGTGTAGCTCAATATTGGGAATTCGATGGTACTGTACCTTACCTTAATTTATTTAGTAGCTCAATTTCCAAATGAGATTGAACAGTATTTAATCCCACTAGATAATTGAATTTACCAGTTAAACATTTTGTTGCTTAATTTAAAATGGACTATTAGATTTGCGTTTGTCCTGACATCTTTGATGTGAGAGGTTTGGATTTTATCTTTGATTTTTTCTTGCGGATTGGACATGGATATTATTTACCGTAAAAGAGAATTTTGCAAACATTTATGATGACAAACTATTAAGTACAACAATAAACTTAAGTTGGCTCAGTATTTTTGCTCTACAGAGCGATTTTTTTTTTGTAACAGAAATTGTGTGACCCAATTGACCAAATATGAACTTCACTTATTCTTTCATTTTAAAGAAACAAATAAGTTATGACACCTGTTCAGCTGAGTGATAAGGACTTATCACTCTGTTGGTTTTGTCAAATGTCAAATCAGAGCTTTAATTCTATCTGAAATTAACATAGCGCCAAACTAGGAAAAAACAGAACTAGGCATTGAAGAAGAGAGCTTTCAAACTGGTTCAACTAATTAACGCAGTCTGCAGACAAAAATATGTTTCACTTAAATCAGTGGAATTAGCACGACTAAACAGCCTCATAGCAGACTATCGATAACCAACTGAACATAGTTATTTTGAGAATAAAAAAACTGCATCTAAACCAAATTGTATCTATACGGAAGACATAGAATCCGTTAGGTAGCATGAAAAAACAAAAGAGACTAAAAATGGCAGTTGGATTTCACTTAACAGCTACAAGGTCCCAAACACAAAAATTGGAGGAGCGAGACTACTTCAAATTGTTTATTGGCCGATGATGCGTCGTTCTTAAGTAAAACGGCTTAACTGGGCAAGAATAATCACAAATGTTTACAAGTTATTTTTCGGCCAATTATTGGCCCCAATTCTTCAGAAAAATAACATAACTTTTCACAAATAAATTTTCATGTAAAGCTTCAATACAAAATGTAAAAGATTACCACTAACCTTTAAAATTAGCAATAATTTTCCGCTTTATAAAACTAACACTGGAACTCAGCACTGATCATAACTTTATAATCAAATAATCCATTTGATCTATAATCAAATAATCCACAGACACGATCACTTTACACAAAAAAAACACCCCAACACTTAAAAAAATTACACAAAAAAATTTTACACTAAATATAATTCACTAGAATTAAAAAACACAAAACAAAAAAATCTAACGATCGCGATCTTTTTCTTTTTTTGCTTGCTTTCTTTCTTTCGTTTTACAGTAATCCACGTGTGCGCACGACCTTTCATCGACAACCGTCAATTGTATACTGTTTTGTGTGGCTTTGGCTATTATTTTGTTGTGTTAAATTTTTTTTTTGTTTTTGTTTTTGGTGCGCTCAGCTGAAAGTTAAATCGGATGGTTAGAGTAAACGTAAAGAAAACGATACGAAAGAAAATGTTAAGAAGGTAGAAATGTAGAGTGAGTTGAGTACAGTGAATTTTAACGTAAATCTCTTTTGGAAAAAAAATTTTTTTTTTGTTTTGTACTTTCTCGTAATGTGCTATTGTATTGTGTGGCGGTTTGTTGCCGTTTTATTTATTATTATTATTACTATTGTTACTATTATTACGGATAGTTGTTGTTGTTGGTGGTTTTTTCAGTTTTTGATACCAACGATAATTTTTTTTTTTTTTTATTGTTTATGATCGTAGATTTTAGATTTTTTTTTTTTTTGCTATTTAACCGTTTTAAAAACAGCACGCAGCTAAATATTTAATTAGATGCTATAAATCACACATTGTAGGATGGGAATATGTAGTCTGTGCGTCGTTAAATTGTATCGGTAGTCGAATAGTGGTGATGTAGACCAGCAGATTAGCTTAACACGGTTTGTCAAACACGGTTATCAAAGCAATATGTAAACAAAAGAAATATATTTCGGTATGGGGTAGTAACGGTTAAGGTGGGGTAGTAATGAATTTAAGGGCCCGAAATAGTGGACCAGTATTTCGTATACTAAGTCATCCGGATAGATGGAATTCAAATAACCTAGTGGGAAGTGAAGACACCACTGTCATCTTCTGTATTGACTTCTTTTGTACTTAAGTACACTCGACTTTATTCAGAAAGGAAGCCAATAATTTGATTAGGGATTCTGTTCAAAATTACTTTTCTCGGTCCAGGCAGTTTTAAACAGTAACAACTAATTATTATA
Source organism: Tipula confusa (assembly GCA_963556175.1). Classification (NCBI taxonomy): domain Eukaryota; kingdom Metazoa; phylum Arthropoda; class Insecta; order Diptera; family Tipulidae; genus Tipula; species Tipula confusa. The sequence goes on from OY744476.1 coordinate 219,773,231, forward strand.
GTCTTGGTCAACACATCTCATGTTCTCTTCTAACGGTTGATTGTTTCGAATCCATTGAAGATCGTTTGAGTGTGAGCAAAAATGAGCGCGGGTTTTTTAACTTTATGCATTCAGCAACTGAGAACACTCTTCTCTAACTGAAAACTAGTTCTTCATATAGAGACTCGGGATACAAATCAGATGTCATCAATTTAATATCTCACGTCACGTTATTAAAATCATCCTATAGATAATTTCAATGTTCAAATCGCTATATTAGTCCAGCACTTAGAACACTAATCAGCCTAAACAGCTTGTTTCAAGTGAATAAAAATAATGGGTTCCTCGCCTTTGATTTCACAGAGGCTTTCCACAAGCGTTAGTGAAGTTCGATCTTTCAGAGGTGCTGCCATGGACCTTAATAGAACCATGCGTTGGAAGGATGATGAAACAGGAGCAGTGGTAAATATTACAGTCAGGCCTGACAACCGCAGCACAAACGACCATCGGAAGTCGATCAAAGAATCAAAAACATCAACCTCCATTCGTTAAACGGAAAAGCCAGAGATCGATTTACCAACAACTGGAATCTTACTTAGTATAGATTCATCCTAGATTGACCACCATCAGAGTTGGTATAATGATGAACTGACAACAAAGAAAACTGGTATTATTTTGGTATGGCAGTCATACTTTCAAAACCTACTAAATAGAAATGACGATGTAACTCCGATCAAAGCCGTGTCGTCAAGCATGGAGAATTTAGTTCCATACCCCACAATAAACGAGGTAGAAGCAACTAGTTAAAAAACGTAAAGCCTCCTCCCGTGTTGATGGAATCTTTACTACGTCAAAACCGACGACTGTCGAAGACTGAATGATATTATTATCATAGTCTCATACCGCTGGAACAAAATGCCACACAATTCCGTTTGAAAATCAACACGCAAGACTAAGTTCTTGACGACATATTAAACAATTTGCAGGCAGGCTTTAGTTACAGGCAAAAGTCCGCATTGCGGACACAAAGTTTTACAAAGTTTTCTATGCACAACAGAAATTTCTGCAATTAAAACATCTATCGCGGTCATGCGAACTCTGGCTTTATAATGCACCGGTGCTGACCTATGGAAGCAAAACTAGACCCTGATCTCCAACGACTGCCGAATTCTCTATACAATCAAGAGGACGACCTTATGATCGATATATGGCCCCATAAAGGTTGCTGAAAACCATTATAGGATTAAGACATTATCAGACTAACAAAGTCTAACCGAATTATGTCTAGCGTGTACATAGGAGGGAAAGACGCAGACTACGCTTGCGTGAGGACGTTGAAAAAGCTCTGCGTGACATGTAGGATGTTGAAACTGAAGGCAACGGGTGTGATGGAATAATAGCAAATGCCTACAATGTCAATATCATAAATTATTGCACATGTCAACGTTTCTGACTCATCACCATCTACTTCGACCGCTTCAATGACTTCCAGAATCAACACGTAAACCTTGGGCCAATTTTCTGGTTTAATTTCTTTTAGGATTCATCGCTGAAATCCGTTAAGCCATACGGATCATTTTTTTTGCGGGTGGCCCATTGTTAGTTCTTATAGCCGAGATATTTCAAATAAACCTTTGTAAGGTTGAACACATTCCACAAATTGTTTGGTTTTTGGCAAAGCATTGGCCAAAAGGAGTAACCGTCCTTTGTTCGTTATTAGCAATTGGTTTAGCTTCTAGATATCGTAAGCAATAACTTTGAAGTTCTAAAATGATCAGTGATGCCTCGATTCAAGCCGCAAATACTGCAGTCATATACTCAGTAGAGCAAGATAGTTTTAATTATTGCTGTAAAAAGAAAGATAGCACTGTTCGAACTAAACTCTTTTATTACCGAGACTCGATTTGAGTGCAGCTGTATTACTCGTCATGTTAAGGACTATCTTTGATCTCGATAATAATAAATGGTATTTAAAGGCTATTGTTGGCCCATACCTTACTTACCATATCAATCTGACTTTATCAATGTCGATCCAGAGCTCGCACTCGTATAGTTCTAGAAAACCCTAAAAAATGTTCTCTACCAGCAGCCATTGTATACCCAAAGCGCCCTCTGCACCTGCCAAATTGCGCTTCTTCTCTTAAAGATCGCTGCCTGTAATATCCATTTAAGATCAGCTGAACGTAACCGAGTCAGCAATTCGCTGTCGACCAAATTCCTGATCTCGCGATCAAAGAGAACTCAATAACGGCATAAAAACATTTTGCTGAACTGACTCAACGGTGGTGTTGGGGTGGATAAAAAGGAAACCACAAAATTACAAAACGTGTTTGGCCAATATGATAACAGAAATACAGTCAAACACAAACGCAAATCAATGGGATCATAATGTATCATCTACATTATGATCCCATTGACCCTGCTGGCGCACTCGAAAAGGAGATAGAATTAGCTGGAAGTGCTCTATTTCTCTGAAAAAAGGCTAATTCGTTTGATTGCATTCTGCAGACGATTTTAGTCAAACACAACGTTAAAAATCAGTCTTACATCTCATCTGGACCCTGCAGAGGTGGAAACAACGGTAAAAGTTTGCCTAACAATAGCAAAATAATGACGCTAAGCGCCATTATAATGGGCAAAGGATTATAAAGAGTTTGAGGCAGATAAGAATACTCAAAGCAGACATTTAAAGAAAAACATCTAGTTATCCTGTCTAAAAGTCATCAGTTCTGCGTAAGCTCTTACTCAGAGATACCCATTGCAAAATGTTACATGGGGGAAATCAAACAATTTAGCATACTTGCGGCAAAATTGTTGTATATTAAATGCCGGAAGAGTACACTACCATCCTGGAGTAGATTATCCTGAAGTAGATTAACCCATTAACCTAAATTTGGTTGGATTCAGGAAACTGTGAAAAAGGGAGTCTGTACTTTTTCTGAAGACAGCAGTAGGTAGAATAATAAAAGCTGGAACTGAGTGGTATTTTGTTTCCCGGGAAGTCACACTTTGGAGGTGTATGGAAAGCAAGTGTCAAACCAACTAACCTGCAAAAGCTATTGGAATGCAAACATTAGTATTTAAAGGATTGTCATCGGTATATCAGCTTAGATGTATACAACCAGGTTTATTCTATAAACACCGTTGGCTCCACTATTTAATGACATAGACAACAACACTGCAATAACACCGCAGGGTACTTCTTATTAGGAAGATCGATGTTAGCAAGCCTATATCTTTGGTTCGGTTGGTTGACAGCTTGGTCAATCGCATACGTATATAGAAGTAGCTTACACATACGATTATCAACAGCTTTGAAATCCAAAACAGTTTTCACATGGAGCCAAAGAAGAAAAGCAATACCAAGGTCATCTCCACGGTAAAGCAATGTATAGCCTTGGGACACATGATATTTTTTTGGCTGTCTAATTTTTTAGAGAACAACGAGTTCCAGGCTAAACTCTTATTCTTTTTTTTTTGATTTATTTTGTTTTATGTTCTCTGCCATCATTTAAGGGACCGAAGCATACCCAACTCTTTCGCAGTTACTTTTTAACGTCCTACCTTTCACCGTCGCTAGACAAAACGAGGATGCACGAATACAGGTTCGCTTTGAATATGCATCTGCACATTGCAGTGCTTCAGCCAGCCTGTATTGGCATAGACGATGGTGCGGCCCATGGATTCTGCACTTCAACAGGAAGTCATAGTTGTGTTCATCGTCATCACCGACGATTTTCAGTGACGATTTTTTAAGGATGCGGGTAGTCAGCCCAATGTTTGTTTAGTCGACACCTACGACAAGTCAAGGTGCTATGGTGGAATTTTAAGAATAACATGCTCATTTAGAATATTTTTAAAAGTCCCGGGTGCCCCCCAACAACATGTGCCAAAATAAAATACAAAGCAAGTATTGGAAATTCCACGATCGTTCAATAGCAGTAGTAATTTTGGCTAGCCATAAATTCCCCACACACTCCATATATATGCGCATAAAGAAATCAAAAGTGTGATCAATACTTCGCCAAGACCAACGATTTTAGACTATTTGTTGTAACTGACCACACGAAACCAAACATGACCAGCATAAATCGGTCGAGACTTTAACAAATTTACATAACAAAAAGGAGCGATCAAGTTGTAGCGTGTGCCATCCAGACCCACAAAAAAATCGTACTCCATACTTATACGATCGAGTGTATTCATATATGAATTCGGGTAACGGTACTATCCATTTACATAAGACGGTTATCTCACCGAGAAAAAATAAAAACAAAACAAAACCACAAAAATTTTTTTTTTGTTTTCTTAAGATGTTAAGACTTAAGACATTATGTATAATATGAAGATCGCGCAGAACAGAAACAAAATTGATAATCGGTAAATTAATTAATTTAGAATACAACCGCGCATCATCTTAAATTTTATATTAGGTTTACATAAGAAATTCACAGGTGTGCGTATAATATATGAATTAGGTTTCAAGGCAACCCAGTAAATTCACGATCTTTGTTTGTAGATGATGATGATGAAGATGACGAAAAATATTCTTAATGTATTTTTGATAGTTTATTGATTCTAATGGTTTATCGTATACAAACGATGTGAATGAAGAGTAGGTTAACGGTTACAACTTAAAATGTCTAAATAATGAAATTAGGTTAAATCAAAATTGGGTAACTTTGTATAACCGTTTAGATTTTACTATGCGAGTTTGATTAGCGAGCTTTGAATAAACTGCAGACCACGAAAACCGTTAAAATACTTCAATTTACCACCATCATTTAATTGCCGCGTCTCTGTCATAATGCATATACGACGTCTGATTTTCTTTGGTTGTCGAAATTTTTTTTTTTGTAATTTTTAAGTTGTTTAGCTGTACACGTAACATAACCATTATCACGATCGTTTGATATTTTTATGATTTTTTTGAAAAGACACATAAAACAAGCAAGTCAACATAATTATTCGCGATCGTTCATCGAAACGATTTTTTAAAGGCTGCAACATAATGTGGTATATGGTGTTTTATGTAAAAAAAAAATTGGACGCCACCGGGTGGAATCGAACCACCAACCTTTCGGTTAACAGCCGAACGCGCTAACCAATTGCGCCACGGAGGCTAGTCGAACTAGCATCTCACGCAGAGTTACTGGCATTTATTGAATGTCTGATGATTTGAATCGATGCAAGTCGTTAGTTTTTGTCTTTAATTATTTCTAAGGCATTTAATTTCACCAAAACGCCAGATTTGCTTGACAGTTTCACTATAGAAGCTTACAAATGTTAGGACCAAACAAAGAAAGTGCTACGGAGGCAGTAACTTTTGCTTTTTTCGATTTCGCAGTCGTTTGATTGTAATGATTTATTTTTTTAACAGCTATTATCTTGTGGTGCAATTTGTATTTGTTATGTCAGGCTCTGGGGTTGCTAACATCGAACTATCAAATAAGTACCCTATGGTATTATTGCAGCGTTGTTCTCTATGTCAATGACAATAGCGTTTTGCAGGCAATGATTAGTTGATTTGACATCTGGTTTCCACACAGCTCCAAAGTGAGACTTTCCGGAAAATAAAATACCACTCAGTTCTAGTTTCGATTATTCTACTCGCTGCTGTCTTCAAAAGTAGTTCAGTTTCCTTTTTTCACTGTTTACTGAATCCCACCAAATTAGTTCCACGATCACTGAACAATTTTTAACAATACAAGTGCTAACTCAGGATCGAAACTGAAGAAGTCAGATTCATGATAAGGTATGGGTCAGAAGGGGCAATTTAAATTATCTCCACTTTATAATTATTCTGGGTATTTAGAAAATCTTTTTAGTCTATGCTCTGCCGCAAAACTAAACATTTTGTGGAATTTCGACGACCATACAAAGGGAAATTTAAGTTATCCTCGACTAGAACTTACATTTGGCTACCCCAAGGAAATGATTCGTATCCCTTTTTCATATGTGATAATATCGTTTATCGGCTTTGAATGGTGCATCCTCAAGAAGATTAAGCTAGAAAATTGACCCAGGATTACGTGGCGAAACTTGAAGATGCAATCTACCAACGAATGAGTCAAATTTATAGATTCCAAAGACAGAACAACGCTCTAACGGTTAACAAAGTTGCAATACAGTGTTTTAAAGCTAAGAAATGAGCCTAACCAACAACCTGAACTTAGACGGACTGAAATTTGCAATCATCATTTTAATATCATATATCGTACCCGATTTTATTACCGACGGGTCAGGAAGGGTAGAGCACAAAAATATCTCGTCTTAAAAAGGACGAAGCATAAAAGAAATTTCGATCCCAAGTACGTCTCTTTCTCTGCCGTTACATCCCATGATGATTCATCAAGTAAACATGATGGCCTGCAAATCTTTGTTCGATGTTATAGTTGATCCAGGGTATTAAAAGACCGAAATTTGTACTGGGAATAATGTACTGAGACTGTGTATCATCTGCATATTAATGGCAAAGGAGAGGAAAAGAGTCGGAGAACCAGGATTTTGCTATTATTATTACAGCTAAATAGCCGTGTATAAAGCTTTCGGGCATTTGGAGGAAGCAATCATTATGAACGAGCCAAATCAGTGCTTTCTACCACATCACGGCGTCATAAAACCTTCGGGTACCACCACAAATTTGAGAGTGATATTGACCGCCTCGACTTAGACCAGCAGTCCATCGCGCAAAACAGTCTGTATCAGATACTCGGCAGATCAAATAGTCGCAAGCATCAAATAGTGTTTACCGGAGACGTCGAAAAAAATGTTTCGGCAGCAATACTTGTACCATCAGAAGACTAGAAATATCAGAAGATTTTATAGGACAGTAGTCTATCTGTTAACGTTAAGAAGTACAAGCTTAAAACCCCGACTTTTGCGATGGGTTTATCATCTTTTTTGCAACTCGGGCATTACTATTCAGATAGCAGAAGATCATAAAATTAAATTTCAGGAAGCAGCCAAGCGGATCAAGGCTGACATTTATGTTGATGATACTATAGCTGGTGTGGATTCAATCAAGGCCCTTTTTTGATTAAAAGGTATGCATGTTTCCTGTCCCATCTGCCGCCTTCCTTTTTCGACTTCTAGGAAACTCGTTCTTGATATTTGGAAATCCAGTTTTAACCAATCGTAAATTTATTTCAAAAATTGGGCAAAATTGTTGTCCCAATATAAGTGTCAATAAAATGATGGATGTATAACGTATGGAAACATGTTGGGGCTCGAAAATTTAAAATTGCATAGCGCGCCCAATTGGCTTGGACCGGGTATGTGCAAGACCTATATAAGACCCAGGTTGGAGTATAATACTAATATTTGGGCTGGAACTCCGAACTCATAGGTTTAAAACCGAACATCTCGAATAGCTAAGGACGTAAAATTAAATCTTGATTATCTTTCCAATGGGCGTTATGTGGGAGCTTTATGCGTGTTTTACAAGTACTTTCATAGGCATTGTTCATTGCAACTTTATGGATTTATACCTGGTTTGTCAAGGCCCGTGCGTAATTTGAGACGTCCTGTGCATCGGTACAATCTAAAAATAATACCAATTTATGGAGCAAAGTGACCAGTAGCATATGCAGCGCTAAATCAAATCGATGAAGAACTTTAACGATTGGTCAAATTGGGTATCATCACACCAGTCAATTTTTCTGAATGGGCCCCTCCAATTGTCTGGTCATTAGAGCCTCATCAATTAATTTCACCATCCAATGCCTAAGATATTTTCGCAAAATTCGGCAATGGTACAGTTTTCAGTCATATCGATGAAAAATTTCGTAAGCTACTCAAAATCAAAACTCATCGTGACTTATTCACTGTCATTATACTGCCTTTTGGTGTAAAGCCTGCACCAAGTGCTTTGAACGCCGTCAAGATTATGTTTTTCTAAGCTGGAAGTTTAATAAAATGTTTGGGTTATATTTTTGATCGAGATGGACTCAGACCAGAATCATCAAAAGTGGAAGCAATTGTTAACATGCCTCCACCTCCCGTCGTTCCAACTTGGCATTCATATTTAGGTGCAATTCAGTATTCCAATCAAATTAAGAAAGCTAAACGCGGAAGACATCGCTTAGATCGAGGTTCTCATAGAGAAAAGGACTAGACCAACTCGAAGCTTTCGAAGCAATGAAAACCCCGCGAGTTAAAGTTCCCGCGCGTTATGCTTTAGATGCCAACAACCGGGAAACTTCATTTAAGGGGTTTAAAGAGCCCGTGATTAAGCGATCAATAAGGCAGCCTAAAAACCAAGGAAACTGAACTGAACGTGGTACTTCAAGAGCAAGTTGAGACGCTGTAACAGTAAAAGGAGAAAGACACCGTTTTGTCAAATTTGGGGGAATATTTTCGAGTATCGATTACTATTGCCAGTATAACCAGTAGTGTTCTCGATCACAATACCCAAAAAGAATATAGGTTAGGAACAGTCACTCGCAGGTTTTGCTATCGACGATGATGACAGGCACCAACACGATTACAATTAGCCGAACAACAAGATACAGAGCAATTGGTTTCAAAAATGGAATGCAATTGTCAGGATCTAACATTTTCAGCGCATGGTAGATCTTAAAAGTGGATATTGACAAGTAGGAATCCACCCGGAAGATAAAGTCCTCCAACTGAGGCGTGGTATGCCACGTACGTAACTTTACTGATGTTGCACGGACCCTACATCGCCTTATTGAGAAAAGTCAACCATTTAGTTGGCCCTTGAACAACAAAAAGCTTTTGACAAATCAAAGAAGAAACTGTGCAGTTCTCCATGCCACTAAATTAGCTGACGGTAGAAGACCACAGTGACAAGACATCACACCAGTTCATTTTTAAAAAGGACCACTTTCATTTTCATCCCTTCCTTCTCTTGGGATTGTAAAGTCAAACCAACTCTCCTTCCTGGAATTCTTCACTTATCGATCACAGGTCGTGTTGCGTCTTCATTCTATCATTTCTCTCCACGATGTTGCTCTTAACGGTGGCGTGCATGTTTGTTTTTTGAGTTCCCTGTGGTATCGTGTACTGCACTACGATATTCCATCATAAACAGTGGTATGCAACGGTCCCAGTTATCCTAGTGGGCATTAGCTTCTTTACGGAGATTTTCCTCTTGATTATGACTTGAAGTTATGTCCATGGTCGGAATGAAGTTCTCGATACCCCAAACCGCCAAATCCAGTTATTTACAAATGTATCAGCAGCAATTGCAGCTTCTTGGGTTATCATTGGATACGCTTCTACCCATTTACTGAAGTAGTCGATGTACACCTGTATGTACCGATTTCAACGTTGTATTGCAGCATTCTGTCTCTTGTGCTCATCTATGGCCTTTTGCTAGCCGCATATATATTGAAGGCTTGCATCCAAAGTTCAGAAACAGTCACAGTAGGTTGAGGCTACAACGCAGCTACGACGATCCTTTAGAGCAAGCCAAATACCACATCATTTTGAGCCTTACGTTCTTTATTGAAAAGGGAAGTGTTCCTCTACGAATAAATACGTCAATATAAACACCGTTATAAATGTCAAAATACTTCAAAGCTGTCAGTCAAGCCAGCTAATAAAACTGACCCTGATCGAATTATATCTCCGAATGGCAATATTCTCTTTTCGAATCAAATATTAATAAAATTAAATAAGAATGTGTGTTACCTTACAACCTTATTTTTGTTCAAATGATCGAACATGTCCTTAAATAGCTTTACACATCATCCTCTAAAATCTCATATCGAAGTCCATAGATACCAATTAAGTACCATTTTCGGTTAACAATTTTTGGTTTAAAACTTAGTTATGAACCGGAAAATAGTACAAATACAACATTTGTTAAGCTCTATAAGTAAATTTCTTGGCTAACCGGATATTTTTTTGTACATTTTATTTAGATGTCTCTTTTTATTAAGTAGAATTTTTTGCAGAAAAAATTGTTCTAATTTGACAGTTTTTTTGAGTGTTAAAAGTAACCGTTGATCTAGTGACTGATGAAACTGAGTTGTTAACGATTTATTCATGAAGTTCGCGTATTAAAAGAACAACGAGTTTTGTTCTATACATTTCGTGTCTCATAAATAACTAAATAAACGCCACGGAAAACTCATTTGAAGAACGATATGAATCAGATTCAAGCAGTCACTATTCAACACTCTTCATTTGAATTGTTAACTATAAAAATCAAAATCGTCTCGTTCACTTGTCTCAATTTCGTTAAGAGTTTCAAAGGTGATTAACTTATTTTGTGCCGAATACGCATCTAGCTGTTCAACATTGGTACCCAAACCAGATCGTCGAAATCGTTTTATTGGATACACACATACTTTATCTGACGTATTCGTTATACCTATTAAATTTTTCAATTCATATTCGGTCAAATTATTTTCCTTCATCATCGATGCAACATACGCAAAAAGTATTCCGACCGTGTGATCCTCTAGCCTCAAAGTGATCCAACCCTAAAACGAAAAAAATTTTATATTAATTTCCGTCTGAAACCGAACGTTCGTAATCCAATTCTACCACAACATCATTCAATTCATCGAAATATTTAAATATGTTTCGATCGTTGCTCGATCGGCAGCTCAATAGTCCGTACGTCGCACTGTCATCATTTTAAATTCGACACTCGCTTATAGACATTTTCTGATATTTACACTTTTTAAGTGCTCGAATCAGTTTATAATCGAGTTTAGCATTACGAAATTCTAACCGTCTTATACGCAAACCGTGAAATATGTACGGCCGCGTTGTTTCGAACAGCCACAGTCGCAATATAAAAAAATCGAGTAAATGTGGGAGAAACGCCGTTTTAAGCCAATTTAGAAAATTCTCAATGAAATTCGACGTGTTTGGTGTAGCGATTGTAATCTCACCTTTAGGCAGCAGACCTTCATTTATCCACATCGTTTCACTACATACACGATTTCCATCGTAATGCCATTCCCCGTCCAATTCGAATTTAATTCGAACCAAACGTAAGCTGAGGTTAGTATACGGTGCAAGACGAGGGCACATCTTTCACTTGCATCAGTTTCCGTTACAAGTATAGTGGGACCAATTCTATCATTGTTCCATAAATGAATGAGATTGGGTATGTTGTCGATCGTCGATAATTTTATAGGGTATGCACCGTAATTTTGCCAACGTATCGAACCAAGCGTTTCTTGAAAATTATACACTAAATACTCGAAGATTTCCAAGTGGGCGATAATCTTGTATGTAGCCCACATAATTTACCTTCTCCCATGTACATCCCACGTTTGATATACTCGCTAAGTGTCCATTGTATGATTTTATGAAATTCACAATTCCTGTATACAAAACGATTGTCGTCGATCGCCATTTTAACCAGATCGCATATGTTAAAAATGTCGATAGCACGATGGCGTTTTTGCGTCTGATGGTAGCCCAATAACAAATTCATTTGGATTAAAACGTTTGGATTATGAAACGGTTTGCTCATGTATTCCAAAAATGATGGTTCCAAAAAGGAGAAAGCACTTTTCACTTTACGATAAAGCGGAATCTGAGGCATGTCACGTGATGTCCAATATAATAACACCAGTTCGTCTCGATCATCGATATACAAGTTATATGGCCATATATTTTCATCAAAAATTGGTTCCGAATGGCCCAATTTTAGCAGCTCCTGTAATAATTAATAAAAATAAAAGGCCCAGAATCTCCTAAATTTATACACAAACCGTTTTAAATCGATCAAATATGGAAAAGGGAATGAATATGGCGCTTTTACCAGATATCGTTGAAATGGTCTTAGTTAATTTGACCACACGTTGTTTCACAAATCTCAATCTCAATGTGAATGAGATTACACCACAAAATATATTAATATGTCGTCATTTAGGCGAGACATATTCAAAACTTCGTACGACATGACTAATAAAATGACGAATTCAATAACTGTTGTACGGTTCTTAGAACATTTGTAAAGCTTTGATGATTAAACTTTGTTGCACGAAAGTGAAAAAATGTATCTTGCCGGATGTGATAGCGCGGACACAACAGGTGGAGACAACAATGACGACTGGAAGAGAACAAAATTTTAAATAAATAAACAGTTTAATGCAAAGGTTTCTCACACGTCGAAAGTGCTTCCAAACGCAGAATCAGCCACGTGTCGATCTTTAAAAGCAAACAACAAATATGCAACAGATATGTGCCTAACACGTACAAAAGGAGCATGGGAACAAAATGAAACCATTTTTGAGGACTAAAGAGTAAAGGATTGATAGCTGCAGTTATACGCCCAGATATTATGCCACGAAAGCACATACATTAAATAAGATAAAAATTTCCCAATACCAGTTTGGGAAGCTCGTAATTGGTTTGGTCGTTAACTGCAGAGTGATTTCTGAACAATTTCTACTTGAGATGGGGTCAAAGGTGGAGTGAGATTCTTATCCATGCCATGTCTCCGTGATCATGGTTGCTCTTGGTTGGTGTGTTTGGATATTGACGCTTTCGAACTCCTTTTTAGGGAATTGAGGAGCGACAGTTTCATCAGAGGCATTTAACACTTTTTTGCTGTCAATCATTTTGGAGTCGTGGTGGTGATGTATAGTGCGTGGTGATGTTCGTGGCCGCTACTTGCGTTTTTTTGACAATTTTGTGATACTGAGGTTTTTTTTTTGATTCCTTAGTGGTTCCTTAATGTTCGGGATCTGCTTGAGTGTCTGTGCTTAAGCCTTGGATTTGGCAGGTGTTGATGGAAACCTTTCAGCGGGGCTATGGCTGGTTACACTGATTCTGCTTAGATGTAGTGTAGGCCAAAGTTCACGATAGTGTTGTCCAGTACACTTTCGAGAGTCATCGAGCGGGGTTGGAGCGATAGTCTCCCCAGTTATCACTGTTAATGGTCTAGATTTTTGGCTTTTGAATTCCGGTGCGATTGAGAATTTTGGCCTTGAATTCCACTTCCTCCATCTTGCAGTTGTCACTATGGCATACAGAGTTGAGGTTCTTGTTTCGTTGTAATGTGGCCAACTTCCATAGCCAATCATTTGTAGAGTGTGTTTCTAATTGATGAAATTTCAGAAAGGAGCTGAGTTGATTTAAATGTCTGCAAAATATTCCCTGCGGTCATCTATGGCGAGATATTTCGTTGATGTGACAACGGACTGACACAACGTTGGTGTAATCCCACGTGAATACTAGTGGTGGTTTTAATGATTATGCCCTGTTGCGATGCCCTACTGCGTATTTTGATGATTTGATACATGTGACTGAGACCATAAATATCGTGTTCTGGAATAGTGATGGAGACTGACACGTGTTGAGAATCAATTGCAACTGGTTATTTAATAACGGGCTCAATTCAAATAAGGTAGCTAATACCGAACAGATCCGGTCGTCAAATGTTTAAAATTTCTGAACCTCCTCCGTCACTCAGTAGTTGAACGTCCTTTACTAATACCAGATCATTTATTGCTAAATAAAGTTGTTGAAGTTGGTGAAGGTATTCAGAAGACCAGCATTAACAATTTTTATCGTCTGTATTAGGCCAGGCTTGACGAAACATTTTTTTTATGTCGGATGTCATGACGATCTTGAGTTTTCTCCTACTTTGTAGGTCGGCTAACTCCTCTTGTAGTTTGGGGCTGTTCATCCTAATGTTTTTAACGAGACACCAGTAGTGTTTTTATTAACATCTTCTGATTTTTCTAGAGTTAACTCCATTTCGTTTAGATCAATATATTCCTGCAAGAATTGCCGATTTAATTACTTGTAGTCTGGATCTTTAACAAATCGTTTCTTGATTTGTAGAAATCTGGCTGATGCTCTTTTTCTGGATTCTCCAAGAATCTGTTCTTCTTTTTGTAAGTTTGACTTCAGTAAATATATCGTTGAACACGCTCCATTGCTCATAATCACCATAAAACGTTGGTAGTTGTATTTTGGGTAAGTGTACACTGCGGTTTCTCCAGAAGGGTTCGACGTATGTCGATAAGTAGATTGTTGATCGTTCTCTTTAAGTGGAGCCTCCATCGCTATTATCTGGACATCTGGCAAGAAATTCGGAAGAAAGCTTATTCAATTCGTCTATTTTTCTTTCGAGATAGGATTTCGTTTTTCTACTATCTCCGTCTTTGCTGTAGTTTTTAGCTAACGTCGTTATCTTTTCGCCAGTCCCATCTTGTTTTTGATCAGTTTTTTGATGAGGTGGTGCTAATATGTGGTCTCGAATTTTCTTTTTTTAATATTTCTCATAATACAGCCTTATTAGAAGATCCTCAATTCCATATTCCTCGAAAAATAGCGAAAACAACTTTCTTGACTGGATGATCCATTTATGTTAAAACATTGAGGATGTATTGGCAGCCAGATGGAGATATGTCAGATCGATTCAAAAGTAAAATAACGAAAATAACAGTAATACTCGATATTGCTGGAATTTTTTACCCAATCGGTAAAGTTACTTTATAGTTATTACATTATGCAAGGTGTTCATGCAACGGATTTGAGAATTAAAACAAGATTGGCGCAACTGATGAAGTGAGAAAACCTATCTCAAAAAAGTCATCTAATCTCCTTATCTCCATTTTTAGACGATAACAATGTAATTATAGTTGGTAATCATCCGTTTACTTAAAACCTCCTTTACTTAGGTCAATGCATTGCGATCCACAAGCATTACTAGTAGTACGTGATAGCAGCATCCTGTATTAGAATGACGTATCCAGTCCACGAACGCATTTATTCTAGATCAGAAGCGCAGTCAGACTCTGAATATCCCATTATTTGATATGTTTTTACCTTTAAATTAACATACAATTTTTTGTACCACCAACCATAGTACACTTTACCGTAGCATGAGTTGAATCTACTTACATTTGGTCGAATTACTATGGAGAGTATGTTTCCTCGAAATCCATTCCAAGCATTTGTGAACCACCTTTCACAACTAAACCAGCTTTAAGCGGAATTATAGTCCTATCGTAGTATCGTTTTGTTCTATAACCCCATTTTGTTATGCGTTATCACTTATTATAGCATCTTTGTAAGTTATTGGGCAATCAGATACTTTAGTTATTGGTGCCATATTGATGTCTCTGGTTTCTACTTTAACTTGACCACATCCACATGAGTTTGCTTTGCTTTATTACAAACTTTACATTAGATACTATCATTATCCGTGTTCACGAAGTTGATGATCGTTTTGACACATTAGTAATACAAGTGTCCTAATTTTCTACGCCAGGATTCAAAATTCAAATTTGTTTTAGCCAACAATCCACAGTTTAAAATGGCTACCGTTAATTTATACATTAACGATCAATTTATTTTGCTTGAGTGAGTTATTTTGATACCAAAAAAAATTTCAGTCCAGAAACGGAAAACGATCTAAGTTCCAGAACTCACTTTAACCATTAATTGATTGTTCCAATTGCCATTTTTACATCACCATCATACTTCATTTCACATATATTTTAATCACGTAATTTTTCAGCAAGTAGGAATGACACTGCATATTCCTCGGTAATTTCAAACCAATTCCATTAAATTTATTACGTGTTCCAATCAATTAGGTAATAAACTCCTCCAATCCATCAAAATGTTCAAGGTATGTTGTTATAAGTGTCCTTATTAGCCCCGTTCGACGAGTAAGACCCTTATCTACGCACATTTCTTTTAAACTTTGCCATAATTCCCACGCGGATTTTCATGATGCAATATGAACATACAAGTTTGACTCATTGGCGAGTATCATATTGAATTTTGCCTTTTTTTCGGTACTTAATAACAAGTGCATTCTAAACTGATACGTGGTTATATTGCAAACGATGATCACTGATAATTTTTTTTAAAATTTAAGTCTGGATTTTTAATTAAAACACATGCGTTTCGAAGGCGGGGACATTATCTAAAGCCGGGGTTACACTACGTCTACAGATATAAATTTACATACATTATTGTCAATTGATGTAGATGAAAGTTGCCCTGTGAAGAACTTACCATGGTCATGCAGGGACTAAACACATCTGTTTTCGTTAAGTAAAATTTTAAAATCGGCTAAGACTCACTGAGAATGATTTATCCGCAACATGTGGCATAGTATACTATAAATACACATAATACTACCATGGTATGTTAGTCCATTTACTTGCTAGATGTCGCTACTGGTATCATTTTAAATAATCAAAATATTTTATATGTATAATCGCCTAAATGTCATACATTTATTCTAAATTTAGACGATATTCTATCGACCTGGAATATCAATGTGCCAATTTGTGGCACAAATTTATGGTTCGATCTTTTAAAATTAGATTTTGACAGTGTCGGATCAAGATGGCTTGAAACATGTGAAAGAATCAAAAAATCAGGAAGTTTATAATGTTGTTCGTGAATTGAAAGAAAAGACAGCAAATACGCGCAGTCGATCACATTATATTAAGATCACATTCTTGATTCTTCATTCTTTTGGTTGAGACAATATACAAAGAGAAAGCTGGAGATTGAACCGGATGGAATGGAGCCAAATTGTTGATACGTGAAATGCCGTTTTGTAAGAACCTTTAGATTTTAGTGTCAACAAATTGAACATATTTACTTATTCCGATTCAGACAGTCAGCTGTGCAGCTACCCGAAATGGTACAATTCCTAAATCAACGAATTCTGAATTTTTCTCATGACCTAGAGACATATTCTAGTGGTTTAAAATATTTGTACGCCTAAAACAACATAAAACTTAAGAATTAAATTAAACAAACACGAAAAGTCTTAAGTTTTTGCGTGTGCCTGAAATAATAAATTGCATCAATGTTATCTTAGCTATTACGAAAATATTTACCAATTTGCACGACACTAAAGATAAAATTAGACCAACCATTAGAATCCAAATCAGTATAAAACTGTTATCAGTATAAAATATTTTTTCAGTTGCCTAACAGTTACGAACTGCCTAAAACAATGGAAACCTGCAAAACAATTTTTAACCCCGAAACGAATATATGGAGTGGTCGTAAAATGCCACTGATCTATCATCCAAATGTGTCGATCGCCCAAATTATATTAAACGCTTTAGAAGTACGACCTAACCGGGTCATACAAATTTGTGAAGAAACTGGTGTACAAGTGACTACCGATGAATTGCGTATTCGATCGATTCGGGCTGCGATCCAACTTCTAAAATTGAACTTAACGAACGACGATTGTATTGGGATTGTGGCAATGAATAATTCGGATTTAGCACCGATCATTATTGCAGCCCTGTTAATTGGAGTACCAATTCATCCGCTGGATCGACTTTTCGATAACGGTGAGTTTATATTTCTTGCCTATTTATATCCGTGTGTACTAAACTGAGTTTTGATTCAGATGACATTTCACATCATTACAATTTAACACGGCCGAACATTATTTTCTGCGATCACGATATGTACGATCGGATAAAAGATGCTACCGATAAAATTGAACTACAATGTAAATTCGTAACGTTTGAGGAGAAAGTGGCGGAGGTACAATTTATAGCCGATTATTTTCAACCCGATGCCAATGAACAAGAATTTGTGCCAGTTGCGATTAAAGATGGAAAATCATCAATCGCTCTAATCGTGTGCTCATCGGGTACAACCGGATTATCGAAGGCTGTATGCCTATCCCATGCCGTGATCACAGAACGCCTCACCACACTTTGGAAGCAAACGTGCGACGATATTTTTTTATGTTTCAGTTCGATATACTGGATGTCAGGGTTAATTAGTGTTCTGTACGGTTCGATCACGTGTTGCAAACGAATAATAACGAATAAACGTTTCACAAGCGAATTATTTTTCGATCTAGTTGAAAAATATGGCATCACTCAAATGTTTGGACCACCATCAAATTTGGGTTTAACCCTAAAGCATCCACGAATTAGTTCGGTCGATTTGTCCTCGATTAAAACTTACATATGTGCCGGATCTAAGGTACCTGAGGAGTATGCTCGAGAGTTGAAAGATTATTGTAAAAATGGTAAACTGTGTATTGTTTACGGTATGTCAGAAGTACCGGGACTAGTTGCATATAATGTTACTGGTAACTCAAAATCGGTGGGATATGTAGCTGACAATACTGAAATCAAGGTAAAAATTCAATGTTCTAATTAATTTAATTTAAAAGTCTATTCGGTTCTATGTCCTAGATAATCGACGATGACGGACATAACTTGGGAATTAACGAAAACGGTGAAATTGTTACAAAACCAGAATATCTATTTTTGGGGTATAAAGGTGATCCCGAATTAACAAAAAGTGTTCTAGAAAGCGATGGCTGGGTACGCACCGGTGACGGTGGATACTTCGATGAAGCTGGTATGCTTTACATTACAGATCGTAAAAAGGATGTACTAAAATATCGTAATTATGTGATATCGCCATCGGAAATCGAACAATATCTTTTACGACTAAAATTTATAAAGCAAATTTGTATTGTTGGTGTACCTGATAAGGTAAGTGGTGATCTGCCGGCAGCGGTACTAGAAAAAATTAGTGATGTGGATAATGAAACGGTTGAGATGGTGGTTTATAATATGGTGAAGAAAAATTTGGCTGACTATAAGCTTCTTCGGGGTGGAGTGTATGTGGTTGACGCACTACCGATGACACCGAGTGGTAAATTATTGCGGCGTAAAGTCCGTGAAATGGTTATTGAGTTATATAAGAATCATAACAAGCCTTATCTAAATGTAATTGAATAAAGGTACTGCAAGAAAATTAATTATTAAGGGGACTGTTTGTATTTCTAAAATCGTAAAAAGTCCTAAACATTCCAGCAGATCTGGTTTAATCTTAATTAGTAAGACACATCTTCTATCATCATCTTATTTCGAAGGCACTAAATCAAGGGATCACAGCCTTCGTCACTCACCATTCTGAGCTGTGATTTTCCAAACAACGAAATAAACCCCAAATCAGGTAAAAGCCTTGGTAACAGTCGTTATTTACCCCTTATAGAGATCGTAATTTAATGGTTGAACAAAATGAGTAGAAATTTCTCTAAAACATACTTGCAACTGCCTGGAGGTTGCCAAAGTCAGATTGCTAGCTAGCAAGTACCTCAATTCACTGCATAACACTGCGAAGTAAATGTTAGGGACTTCATGGAGAGATGCTTCTAGTCACTAGAAGCAATATATATGCAGCTACATTTTGAATCAAGGCTGGAAGAGGACGCCATGGGTTAAAATAATGCGACTAGTTCAAGAAAACGTCAACATAGCGCAAAGCAAGGTTTGTGAATGTCTCCGACCTTTACCTACAGGCAAAGTACGCTTTACCTTTACGAAATGTTTACGATGGATACCACCATTCACAACTGCATAGCTTCAATAAAGCGTGATAAAACATGGATACAACTCAATCTATTAGAGTTGAAGGCTTTCCGCAGATATTGAACACAGTGTCGATATTTTTAGATCAATAAGGGTCGATATTTTTAGATAACCTTGTGGAGAGTTTACTAGCTATAAGAGTTTTATTTTAGTACAATTGACACGAGATCAAAGCAGCGCTTATCCAACAGTAGCTAGAATCTTGTAGTCTAGACCTTTGCGTGGGTGGCAGGCCTTTTGTTAAAAGGCAGCGACAGGAATAAAGAAAGATTTTAGATGTAAAAGATCTAAGGATTCTCGCGGAACCAAGCAGTTTGAACCTAAGGAAATGGAACTCTTCTAACTCTGTAAACGTTTTGGAACATATCACAATTAAGTTACATAATTTGCAACGTGCAAATTATACCAACCTCCTGGAAACACCTTTAAGTTTGACGTATGGGGACTGCAACTGTCACCCGGTCAACCAACTAAGCGACCACTGTTGTCAAATTTATCAGAATTATTTGATCCCATAAGATGGCTATTACCCATAAACACAACGGCACACCATTGAAATAGGATGGAATAAAGATGTGCTAGCTACACTAAACGCTAAATAGATGAAGTACAAAGAATAATTGTTAAGAGTGAAGGTGAAGCAAAAAACGATTCCTTGTTGGATTGGCAAAACAACTAAGAGAATCATCAATCGACTACACCTCGTGGAAATATCCTAACTCACGCAAACAGCCAATTATGATGGAATGACTCAGATTTTCTTCATAACGAATTGGTTTACCTGTCACACAATAAATGTTGTGATGATGCCAAAGTTGTGGTCTGACAGAGATTCATCAGTTGAGTCATAACACCAAATGCGTAGATGGGACAGAGGAATAAATCGTATTTGCTACTGTTCATGAACAAGTTCGTGAAATTTTGACAAAAATTATTTTATCGTTTTTTTCCCCAAATAGTCTAGAAATACACCAACAACGAACCCAACAGATTTTAATACCTACAATAGATGTCTCTCATATAAATAAAACGAGCATGTATTTTTTATTAAATCATCTCTTTGTTTTTTACTTTCTTTAAATAAGTTTTTCGGTGTTTCTTTAAGATACAATAATTTAATTTCACTTTCTTTTTTTTTTCTTTATATCAACAAAAACGTAATAATAATAAAATGGTTCCAGAAATGTGTTTTTATAAACATTTAAAATACAAAAAAAAAAAACTTTTAAATCCAAACATCGCGATGATACGTTCTATCTCTTTCTCTCTTGCTTTCACAGATACACATTATATTTATAAATATTCCAGGACACTCAACGAGGCTGGTGTGGGGCGACTGGCTGACTGCTTATGGTGGTTTTAAAACAATTTCCAATACTGTTTGATTTTGTCGTCCTTGGCTAAAAACATCGAAGTCACCTTATCATAATTTAAAGGGTATTTATGATTATTAAAATTTCGTTTAATTTCCTGATCAAAAATGTCATCCTCGTTCAATTCGAGAACAGCCGATAAATCCCATTCTTGTGTCGGTAATGGATTTGAAATGAATTTGGCCGCCGTCGATATTGATGGTAGTGCATGATATTGTAACGTAACTATTTCCCACAGTGAACTTTCCAAAGCTTTCGATTCGGTTGGTTTACGTTCATCCATAATATATGGATCGCGAGGCACCACGGCCAAATGATGGGATGCACTATTCATACCGTTATTATATATAAGACACTTTAGTCCTGGATGTCTAAGTATTAAATTACCGATAAAGTAAAGAATGATCACGATGTCTTGAGGTGGCGCAACCAACGATAACCGTGACAGGCGTTTTACAAATGCGGCAACCAAATTTTCCGGCAGATGACTCGACATTAAAAATACGTCGGCCAAATAAAATAAACGTGCTTTAAATTTTGTATGGAATATTTCGGGTTCGAACATCGAATACAATTTCTCGTATATATCCGGATACGTTAAATTATGATGTTGAATCAATAGGAATATACCCTGTAGGGCTAATAAACTAATTGGTCCACCAATATCGAGCGATTCCATTAGAAAATCGGTCATCAGCAGCGGTTTATCGAGGTGGGGCATTACTTTTTCAAGTAATATGATTAAAATTTGCCGATGAATTATTTCATCGTTATTGTAATTCCACAGCATAACACAATTCCATATTTTATTCATACTTCGGCGCACGATCGCATAGTCGTACTTGAATGATGTGCGACCCGGATGCTGATCATCGTACACGATATATTTTTTTTGTTCGTCGTCGTCACCCGATTCTCGTCGATGGTTGTGATACCCATTTTTCCCATTACTATTATGATGTTGACCGTTGCTATTACTATTACTGTTGTTACTATTGTTACTACTACTATTTAATGCTACTATTATTGATGAGTTAATTAAATTTAAAAAATTCTTTATAAAAATATTGTTATTTGTATAGAGTATGGCACCACCACAACGTGGCGTTAAACTTGGCATTATTTTCCATATGTAATAAACTAGATCGTAATACACGGTGTACTCTTGCAGGCGTAGCATTAAATGTTCCATGTCCCGTTCGTATGACAGGAGCTTCATTAGAATATTTTTTAGACGACCGATTGGAAATTCATTTGCGTTATTATCTAATGGGTAACGGGATTCTAGTATAAGTAGTTTCATTGAGGTAACAAATCCTTGTAATGATTCAGGTTCCTTGGCGTGCGTAAATGTTTGGAGTAGAAGATTACATGTTTCTTTGTAACGTTCTTGGAGCCATTCACGGTACTGAGTTTCAGGACTGGTATCTGAAAGCAAAGAAAAAAACGAAATATTTCGTAATTTTTTTTTTTAATTTAACGACGTCCAAAGAAAGGCATCCGGAATCTAATAATCATAAACGGGTTGTACAGATTATTGCAGCTCGGCCGTACACTATTAACAATCTGGAAGTATCGGCTTCGGTCCCACCTTGCAGCAATTGCCAAAGTATTGGCCTTATAGAATATAAAGATTGATAGTGATAAGGAATCCGGTGAACCGCAAATATATTAAGTCCTGGTTTCTAAAACCTTTGATCATACATTTGGTTTCAGATTCATTAATGTTGAGACCAACAGAAGCAAATAATCATACAATTGGATCCAGAAGTTATTTTACGCCCTTGCCAATGAACGGTTAGATATCATCTGCATGAGGCAGGGCTTGGTAGGACGAAAGATAAATTTTAGCAGGAGATTAAAGAATATCGGGGACAAATTTTACTGTAATTTTACATAAACCCACATATTTTTCAGATATTTCCCCGACATTGCAAAGCTACATTGCCATCGAGCTACCTCGATGGATGGCTTGTTGGAAATCCCAGAACATGCAGTATCGAGATGTTTCGTAATTTTTAGAGGGAATCATCCTCAGCGAGAAAACGTGATTAGTGACTGCCGAATTCAGACGAAACCTTCCTTGAGCTTATCTCTTTGCCGCGAAAATTTAGTTGGTCCTCATTAAAACAATCATTTTTGGGTATAATTTTTATCCTACCTATAGTCCCTAGATGGCACTGACAACTCAAGTGTTTAATGCCTACCCACAAAAAGCTCACATATTCAAGACATTATGATTGCATGACCCACGACCTTTCCTTTAGAAATTAACACATGATAAATGTGGCTTTGGGGCTTCATACGCGGGTGTGACTAGGCAAGTAAATATTTTTATGAGGAAATAATATGATGGCCAAAATAAGATCGTTTGCGATCGATCACAAAGTTAATCAGCATTTCCTCATTATCGATCCCTAGTTCGTGTCGAGAGAATGAACCTATATTTTAACCTAATTCAGTCTGATTGTTGCCATCTCTTGCCGTAAAGTGTTGCTGAAGTCCTGCTCCGGTATGATTCCTTTCAGATCATCAAAATTGTTAAAAATAACATTAATCAGCTCGTAAATACAAATGATTGACAGGTTGGTTAGACTCATCCAACATTTGTTTAATCACCTCCGAGAATGACGAGACATGCGAGTACCCCCACCACAGGTTCTAATACATACATCTAAACGTAATAAAATCAGTTCAGGCGAAATTTGAATATGCTAACCCACGAAGCCAAGACAAAAATAATTCTTAATACTTGGGTGTGGTTTTCACTGGCCATCATCCCCCTCATACATAGATTGATATATATAGTAGATAAATGTCCATCGGAAAAAATGTTCATTTTACAGAGAAAAAAAATTAAAACTGATGGGAAAAAGTCGATTCGAATCGAATGAATACACACCGAGACTCACATACAAAGTACAGTGGTAAAAAAGTGTTAGTTTTGTAGAGAGAAATACACAAAAAAAATTATATCAAAATTATTGATTTTTTCGTTTTGTAGTTGGTTGGTTCAGTGACGTAATGAACACTTTTTATTCGACTCGAATCTAAAAAGGTCAAATCGATTTCTAGTTTTGTAAATTTTAAACCAAAAAAAACTAAATGTAAACTACCAATTTCTACACTAAATAAATTCAGGAAATCACGGAGAAGTTGTGTGTCTATGACTCTATGATTAATTGGATAATCAATCAAAACGAGAATCTAAAAAACGAATAAGGACATTTCTAATGATCTTATCGATCATTAATTATTTATGTTTGACTTTATAATGCGCAGGCGTTCATGACGTTAGAAATACATACAATGTATGTACTAATCTAATAAACATTATTCCTATGTACGATAGTTATCTAAACTAATATCGATTTTTATATTTTCTATGTTGTAGTATATAACGTCGTTTTGAGTAAGACAGATGTTACCCATAACATATAAGAGCCATTTGATTCACGTTCAGTGAACGTGAACTAAAAATTTTTCTTAGAATATACAATAAAAAAATATCACGTGTCAATCTACCGTCATAAGTATCCTAAAATCAAGTTATATATTTAAGCTAAATGGAGTCAGGAAAGAATCGAAGATTAGCCACACCCTACCCCTACTCGAGTACAAGGAGTAAATTAGCATTACCAAAAAAACTGGATTGATCGTATAGAGATCAACAGAAAACTTTCGTAACTGGTTTTAAATTGTGTGTGTTCATATAATGAGGGGGCATACACACAATTTGCATATGCCACTAATTACGTCTTAAATATTTAAAAAAAAACTGAAATAATTAAAATGTTTATATAATTTAAATACAATAATGAAACCTTACCTTTCGGTTTTAATGGTTCCACTTCGATAACCATTTCCTGTCGCTTCAACACCTCCGAAAAAACATATTCCAGTGTTAATATTTTTGATGTTAGGGGACCTCCATTTGTAAAGCTTTCCTGTTTTAAATATGAAAAAATATAAATCGTAAATAAAAAAAAAACCATGATCGCTCGTTTCAAAAAATTTAAAGATGTCGACCAAATGTACATATTGCAAAATTTGGACACCCAAAATTTATACAACAACAAAGTATGAAACACAAAAAAATATTTTTAAGCATAAAATTCGAGCTAACACATTATTTTCACTAACCTCTAAACTTTGTATTATATCCACAATATTGTTAACACATTTTCGTGAACTTAAAAAATCACAAGCTTTTTGTTTTAATTGTTTTATAAGCAATTTATTTGTATTTGATTCAGTAGAAGAGAACGTCGATGGCGACGACGACATCATCATCATCATCGCGATGTCAGACTTGAAATTGAATTGAATGAAATGAAGGAAAATAAATGAATCGAAAAAAAGTAAAAAAATTTAACGAAACGCCACTTAACGAAACTTTTTAGTTTTTTTTGTTTCGTTCAATACCAAAATGTCACATTTGACATTTCGATTTTTTGTTTATTTATCGTGTACTGTCAAACTATCTATCTCACACGTGTTGTTTTTTAAAAATTAATTTAACTCAACGTTCGCATTTAAAATATGTCGTTTAATCAAAATAATGGTATTATACCTACAAAAGCAATGTTACTAAAAACAAACAAACAAAATACCGATTTTAAAGTTGTGAAATTTACGGAGAAGAAAACAAAACCAAACACATCGAAATATTTGTACGACAACAACAAAATCGATGTAAAAAAATTTAACGAAACTAAATCGAAACATGAAGGTAGCGATGATGATGAATTTAACGACGATGAAGATATTTTCGATGATGAACCACGAAAACATAGAAAAATGTCGCGCGATGATACCAATTCAAATGAATTTGATATGAAACGGGCACGTTATGATGTGATAAATTTTGGTGTTTCCGGTTTTGGGACAAAAGATAAGGCAAAAGCTAAAATAGCATTGGCCATTAAATTGGGTGCTAAGCCGCCGAAAAAAGAATATAAAAACTATAAAGAATTAATCGAAGAACGTAAACAGGCGAAAATCAAAGAGAAAGAAGCGGATACGTTTCTGAATGCTGGCAAAAATCAGTATGGTGCGGCAAAGGGTAATTTTAGAAAATCGCATAAAAAGTTCGTTAAACATAGTAAGAAGCAGAATGGTATGTTGGATTTGTATGGTGTGGTAAATCCTAAAATTAAAAAAACGAAATAAATTATTTGAAAATATTGAAATTTGTTTTATTTCGTTAAGTAACTAACGATTTAGAAATTTTTTAATTTATGGCGTCAATTGCTGTCTAGTGGGAACGTAGATGATATATGATTTGTAGGCCCAGTCATACAATTTATTTTCAAATTCGAACATCAGGATCTGAAATTTAATAAAATCATCAAAATGCCCTACCTAGTGTATTTTGTACTATATAGTAAAGCAAGGATTCTTAAAGAGCAAAGATCTGTACCAAAACTGGTAGAAAAGGCTCAAATGAGTCTAGTTTTCTAAGCGACTACATTTGACTATACAGCGATTCTGTTGGGTAAAATCTCTTAGACCGAGGAACAGCTGTAGTATCGCTAATTAATTAAAACACAGACGATGATAAAGACCACCCATTAGTTCCATACTCGAGTTGAAAATATTGTAACTTTAGCAAAAAGTGTACGAGAGTTTTGACATTAATTTTGATTGCGGAATATGCACTTGTTGTTAAGTTGTACGACTTTACGTTCAGTTTACAATGGTTCCAGAAGTAGTAATGGGTTATTCACTCGATTTCATAACTATGAAGTAATACTCAATATTTAAGTTGTTAAAACTGCTACAATTTTATTTTTATTACGAAGCATTTTCATCAGAACGCGGGACGCGAGAAAGAGTAATTCAAATTGGAACAATCCCGAGCAAATTGGGAATTCTGGTAACCCTGGTAGTGCTTGGTGCATGATGAGTGCTCCTCCTGGTAACATGAATACCTATTCTACTGCCGATCGCCTTTCTTAGGTATTGCTTGCCCAGTCGGCGTCATATTACCCCGCTAATGTGTTAATTTCGTTTCCGTTGTACATTAGTCGATAATGACTGGTTTGC
This sequence comes from Tipula confusa, assembly GCA_963556175.1. Taxonomy (NCBI): domain Eukaryota; kingdom Metazoa; phylum Arthropoda; class Insecta; order Diptera; family Tipulidae; genus Tipula; species Tipula confusa. Next base: position 219,799,962 of record OY744476.1, read on the forward strand.
ATTTCCTTATCTCAAAATACGTTTCACGTTCGACCAGTGTAGCGCTCATAGGTAGTTGTTCAACCTACTACCTCCACCAATAGCATACTGAATGTCAGGTCTTGATACTTAAGTAGCAAACAAAATAATGCTAACGGCTTATTGATATGGTGTCGTTCTTCGGTTTTATGTCTGAAGTCAGTATGGTGTGCTCACTGGGTTGCAGATGCAGTCATCTATTTTGAATCGTTCCAGAACTGTTTGGATATATTGACTTTGATCAATTGATAAGAAAATCGATAGTCTTTCTCGAGAGATCTAAATACCCAACACATATTTAGCCTGACCAATATCTTTCTTTTTAAATTGACCCATCAAGAAAGGCTTCAATTTTAATTTGGCTTCACGGTCGATAATAGACTCGAGCAAGTCACCGACATATATTCTGATACTGTTGGCCTTATATGAGATAATGCAAGAACCTAGATTTGAGTGCTTAAGACAAAAAGTCCCCACTGCATTTCAAACTCTGCTCGCCAGTTTGAGTCTATTCGATTTATTTATTAGTAGACACACACGACGCGAGTTATCACTGAACATTTGAGGTCGTGTCACATAAATTTCTTCGTCTAAATTGCCATGCAGAAATCCTAGTACTGACTTATTGCATCGATCTGATCGATGTCATGATCGTATTTTGCCGCTAGAGCAAATAGTAAAATAATCGGAAAAATTCCGTATCGCTGTGGGTAACCTTTTACGACCAACCGGACTTTATATACATATAAATATAAACACTCGAGTGCAATCCGTCAACTTAATCAAATTAAATATTGAAATTGTCACCAAGTATGAGCGGAAGTTCATTACAACGTTTTATCAACAGTTTTGAACCCTCTTCTTTATGTACTTCGGGGAGACTGCGTCACATATGTCCACAAAAGCTAATTTGGTTAGGCTAATGTACTGGGAATTTCCACTCAAGTTTGTATCATCATAGACATTAAAGTCTGTCTCTCTAGCGACTTTTTCTTTTTCGCGATCAGCTTCTCACCCGAGTATTTCATCAGCAGCAATTATCGATGTTCGATGTTCAATCAGATGAACTCAAGATTCTCAAATTATACTCATCGACTGAATGGTTTTCATTGAATAATTGAAAGTGTTCCTCCACTTCCGTCTCATAAAAACAATTAACTTCCACTACTGCTGACCACGGATCTGCTGTATTTTTTGCTTCCAAAAAGGAGTGACACTAGCCGGTGGCAACTGTCTCTGATCTTGCTTGGTAAGGCCTCCTATAGCAACCGCGGCTTCCTCTGTGGATGCACATGCAAGATAGGCATAACAATTAACCATCAATTTTTGTGGATCGATTAAAAATGACCATGATAAGTCATTCCACCAGGACCAGTCAACAGTTGTAACCGTTTTGAATTTTTCGACGTTAATGAAAAAACTGTGGATACGGATTAGGAATTTTCAGGAATTCTCAGGTTTTAAGTCCCCAGGCTTCACGTTAATCGCCTCGCCAAAACGTTTCTGATACATTTTGGCAACGGCATTCGTCACATTGATTCTTTATAATTCATCGTCGCACTTTTATAATCAACTGTACACCAACACATATCGAAGAAACAAACCACATAAAGTAACAAAACCCAAATATTTATTTTATTATTTCTTACACACACACCCAGCCACAAATATTTTTCTCACTCTCTCAGCTAACAAGAAAAACATGAAAGCACAACACAAAAAGCTTTTTATGTATTCGAAAACAGAAACAAAAAAAAAAAGAAGGCAAACAAAAAAAACAAAAAAATTGAAATCCGAAAGTAGTAAAAATGTGTTGAGCAAAATAAAATTTTCCATTTTCAGTTGGTAAAGTGACATGAACGTTAAGATATCGGTGATTTGTAACAAGTCATGTATCAAAATGCTTTCAAAACAAATCACACAATTATCTCAAACGGTAAGTGAAAAATAGTTTTAAATTCATCGAAACGTATGGTATGAGTGAAAATGTATCGTGAAAATTATGGGAAACAACCAAAATGTGATGAAAATATAGTTAATATGAATAAAATTAGGGTCGAAATAGACAAAACGCAACCATTTTCAATTTTCAATATTGGTGATGTTTTTTTCCTAAATATTTCCTTTAAGTTAAAGTGAAAATTGTGAAAATAATACGTGTGTGAAAAAAATTAATTTTTTGTTTTAATTGGTGGAAATAGATTTCCACTTCTTTTGTGATATATAAATAATATTTTTTTGTGTTAGTGTTCGTTTGGATTTTCGTTTTTTATTTTAATTTTTTTTTTTTGAGGTTATGTCCGGAATTATGGTCTTTTTAATTTTAAAGTGGAAATTAATGAAAATAACGCGCGCGGTAATAGAAAAAATGTCGACTTCTTGATGAATGTGAAGATTAGTTCTGTAACATCGGCTACCCATAATTTATCACGTATTCACATGGTTTAAGTTTTACCGAAAATTTTCGTTTCACCCGAAAATGAAAATGAACCAGGAGAAATTTTATTAAAGTTCCTCTCTTCATTTGTATTTTTGGCCTATGTACAATAATTTTGTTGTTGTGTCGTAGTATATAGAAATATACAATATAAAAATAAATTTTCCGAAAATATATAATAGATTCTTAAAAAATAAATATATTTTCATTCAATTTTTCCCTCCCCATTCCAAATGTTTTCACTTCGTAGTATAACATAATGGGATGTGAAATCATGAAACAAAAATCATAATAAAACGCATTTTCCGATTTTGCATAAAGAGGGTTTGTGTATGAGGTGAATTCAGTGAGGTGTTAAACTTTGGTGGAATACAGTTTTTTTGGGGTGAGATATGATTAATTGTTGATCTCTTAGCGTAAACGTAAAGTAAATATAGTGGTTTCCAGTTGATGGTGCCATGTGTTTAGTTTCTAGAAGTTCTGACACTTGTTTTCACTCGATCGTCGATCAACTCAAATTAATTCAATTAGTAAATCGAGAAGTTATAAAAGATATAAATAAAGAGTATGGCACTAAAATGAAAAGATGTTGCCAGGAATTTTTTTTAAAAATATTATTGCATATAAATCACGTTTCAATGTAAAAATGATTTAACGATAACTGGAAATTTCTAAAATAAACGAATCTATATAAATTTAGTGCACAGTAGTTGAATATATGAACGACATTTTTTTTAGAGCACATGTCGTTCGTTTGCTGATTAAATAATGTAGCCACGAGTATTTATGTCTGATTGTCTTAATTAGTTCCAATATTTTATCATCGATCTGTTTGTTTTAAATTAATTTAAACTTTGTGCTAAATCAAGGTTATATTCATAAGACTTATTTTATGAAATCAAAATAACATGTAGCTGTAACCTAAATATTTTATGATATATAGGAGTCAACATTTTTAAAAAATTTGATTTCATTATTTTCATGTCAATTCAATGTTTTGCCACGTTTCCTCTTAAATTAATTTCCAAAGTACGTTGTTGCCAAATTCATTTTTGGAAATAAATGAAAACCACACCTAGCTTCTCTATGGCTTATCTTTTAGGCGTAATTTAGAAATGAGCACCTGTAACTTGCTTGTGATCTTTGGTGTGTATTTTAACGTTTTACACCTATAGCAGAACTGATTTATTCTCGGTTGACGTGCGGTTTTTGGTGAACTTATATTTGAGTATTAAGCCTTTTTGGTTTTGTGGTAAATTTATCAAACTTTAAAAATTCTTCTAATGTTGGAGTTAAATCAATCAGCTTTTCTAAGACATTTGTAACTTCCCACATCGTTGCAACATTTTCGTTAATGCCATTTTCAATTAAAAACAAGGTTCCATTTTTGCGTTCTTAAATTTTCTTCGATACAACAGTTCAGCTAGTGTTAAACTTTCATTGATTTGATTTGATGTTTGGTTTAATAAAAGATTCATGTACTGATTTAATTTCATTGAAATTTTTGTACAGTTACTCGCTGTGCTATTTTTCCTATGATTACCAATATTATGCAGTATTGTCTGCAAATGTTCCTCTGATAGTATCTTTGATGTCCGATAAGTCTTTTGCATATAGAACATTGAAAGTTGGTTCCAGGACTGTGTCATGTGATATTTGCGCTTATATTTTCTTAAGTTTAGAGTTTTCTTCTTCATGTTCTACCCAAAAGTGTATAGATTTTAGACTTTATAAAAATTTTAGTAGAGCATATTTTCTTATTTTCCGTTACTACAATTTTATGCCGTTACTTACTTTTTTACCACGTTGCGGTCCGGATTGTCATTTGTGAGTTTTTATAATAGCGCATTCAATGTCTTTTAACGGGTTAAACCATTGAAGTATTTTCAACTACTTATATATCTGATATTTCTGCATATCTATTTAGCACTAGTTAAGTCAGGCAACTCGTATAAATAGCTGTAATCCCTTTTAGGAAGTATGCCTTGTCCCCTAATAAGTGTTTTTATAGATAGAGTCACCCTAGTGAATTTAGGCCTTAATGATTTATTAGTGCCGGATCTTCACCTCATGTATTGCAAATTGCTGTTTCTGTTGCTGTGATTGCTTGTTGATTTCTTTTGTGCGTGTAAGCTCGAGATAACGTTAAATTTACAATATTAAGACAAAAATAGTCAAAGCAGTAGACATATTAGCATTCTGTACAGCATCTAACTAGATATTACTGTTGGAGTCTATCGGATTTTAGATCTTGGTTTACAAATGTCCTCTTGCCTTAAATTTAGTGGTACTCTTTCAGTGTTTGTGGATTTAATTTTATTTGAATAGATACTGAAAGATTTAAGGACCGACATTAATATTGAAAGGAATACTTTAAAGTGATCCAAAATGTGTCTGCAACGATGCTTTACCATCAATTGTATAAATAAAATCTGATATTTAGGGATTATATTAAAAGGATACATACAAAATTTAAAGGCACATGTTGAAAGCTAATTTTCCAAAAATTGTCATTAGTTTGCTGTTTAAACATCCTAAAGTATTAAATTATATGGCCCCTGTGGTTGGAGAGCATTCAGATCTTTCGTAAAATATGTAAAAATGAGCATCATATTCTTAGAACAAGATCACGTAGTTAGGTTGGTGGGCTTAACTATTTGAGGGCCAAAAAGTAGAGATTATGTAACGTAAGGCATTTCGTAATAAAAATCAAATAAGATAGCAAGAAGTCGAAGCATTCAGCTCAACGTTGTAGATCTAGGCATCGATGTTCTCAATGTCGAAGACGTCACAATTTATTGATATGGACGAACGTTACTAAATGGTTCACAAGTTAATACTACTACTGCTCATCTAGAAATTAAAGCATCATTATCTAAATTTGAGATTCAGACTACGGATATGTTGGTTTTCATTACTATTGCCAGAGGGGTAAACAACAACTATACTTACTGGATCATGCAGTTATGAGAATTGAAAGTTTGACTGCAAAACTCCGAGTAGTTTTTGACGGCTCCTGCAGTAGAAATTCAAATTTCGTTCATTTGATTCAGCAATGGAACTCCTCTTAATCAAAATCTGGTAGTTGGTCCGACTATTCTACCCGCATTGTGGAGCATTTTACTTCAATTCAGAACTCATAGAAACTTTCTAACAGCAGATTTACAAAAAATGTATCGTCAGATTTTATTTGATTGAACTCGACTATCAATGAAGGCGAAAATCTAAAACATTTCCAAGTTCACATGGTAACATACAGCACCGTGTTAGCTCCAAATCTTGCGACAAAAGGTTAATATCAATTTGGCGAAGACGAATCAAATCATACCGTTAAACGAATAATACAAACTCGTTAAATTATTATGATGATCTACTGACGGGAGCCAAAACTATAACTGAATTGAGAATCTTCAAGACAAAACTGGAATGAAGCAAAACTCGCAAGAAATATCCACCAACAGTGCACTAATAACAAAGGTACAAGGACTTCAATAGTTACTGTCATCAGATACCTTTATATTCAGGGTGCAAAAAATGATACAAATAACTCAAACTAAACGAATTATCGCTTTAAAGTATTTGATCCACTTGGGTGGCTCTCACCTGCACTAATTAGTTGCAAAATACTTTTCCAACAATTGTAGTTGAGAAAACTTGAATGGAGTGATGTGAACTTCCAGTAGCCATTCACAAACTTCACAACATGCTACAGTATAATTTCATGAACTTTCTGATTCTAGCAAATGTGCTTAAGCCACTGTAATTTATTGGCGAGTTTGCTATCGCAACAAGGCGGTCAAAACTTATTTAATGACACCAGTTCAGTTCCTAAACACAAATTATGTGCAGTAAACACTGTCTTCATCTTTAACAACGACAACGCTATTGGGCTGTCAGTTGTCGTGACACTGTAAAAAGAGCAATACAATAACTTTCTGATTTGTAGGAAATATGCGGCTACAACTGTTGAATAAAAGATGGTGAAACTTCTAAAGCTGCGAGTTGCAAGAGCCAAACCATTCCAAAATGTTGGCATAGATTATGCGGGAACAATCACTATAACAAGCTATGTTTGTTGTTATATCAACGCAATTCATTTATAAATAGTGGAATTATATACAGTAGATTCATTTATTAGTGCACTAAAAAGATTTGTTTTAAGGAGAGGAATACCAGGCAATATTTATTGCGATAATGGCACAAACTTTGTGAACGGCAATTGAAAACTTGGTAGTATGAGCAAACCAGCGTCATAAGTACCTCGAATGTTCTCGCAGCCAAAGATAAGCACAAGTATACGAAATTTTGTATGGTCTGATAGGAAACATCCTAGAGATCTTGGAAAACATAGCAAACGTAACAACTATTACCAGTAATATTCTGAGAACCCAGCACTGCCTTGACGATATAAATGGTTAAGGAATTAATTAATATGTTAAAAGCATGATTGGTAAAGAACTGACTTACCAAGAGTTTAAAAAATATCAGCTATGGAATTCCATCGAGAATATTATCGAGAATCATTTTTGTACTGAATCTTTATGAATAAACAAACGATGGCATACTAGCATACGTTATCCTGCAGGAGTTGTCCCACAAGGATGTTGTCTTAAGCCTGCCAAAACTTCAAACCGCTGAATAAGTCAATATTGTCGCGTTCGAGATCCTGATTTTTAATGATATCATTAGTACGATCCGTCAACAACTGCACTTAATTGGTCTACAACTAGCAAAATAGAGGAAAAATGTGAATATAATCTTCCATATCAGAGACAAGCCTCTGTTAAGCAATATATTTTACAGGATAATTCCGATTACAAGTAGAGCACTACAAAAACAAGAAATGTTCAGTCAATATTGTTTTCGGTGACGCAGGAATACCTAGAGTTCGACAGCAAATAAGCTTGTCAAAGAGACAACATTTGCCAAGTGTCAAGTCATATGGAACAAATTAAGAAAAGGCTGATGGACTTACCAATTAATTCCTCAGCTTAAAGCTTCGATTTTATGGCGAAGTTGACTATTGACTAACTGGAATTATATTAGAACATGGTTATTTCTGACACTATTTCTGGATCCCAGTCGTATAACGTCTTGTTTATCTAAGAAAGGTTTTAATGTTAACAATTTGCTGTTTCGATGTAAAGTTTGATTATTGTTTAACGCTTCCATTTCTATAAGGAACTCTAAATGCTGGATATATAGAATAAGAATGATTTCAGTAGCTTTGATCTCCTGTCTATTGATTTTAGTCGGCCGTATTTCTTCGGTAGTCAGTTTATGCTCTCTTATGTTTCACATTTGTCTGACCCGAGCCTGCTTTCCACCAACTTACCAATGTGGCCCATGCCACCACAGTTTGTTATTGGCTGGTTTGCACGCGGTTACACCTCTAGACGCAATATTAGCATGATCCTCCTTGAATATGACATGCCACCAGTATTCCTTACTGTATGATTAACTATTTCGCTTACTCTATTAGCTACGGAATTAGCCTCGGTCATTATATTCGTATGTTAACGTTTTTCATTGATGCCGTATCGGTTTTAATTCGGACTATTTCGCCATAAGATGTTCTGATATTTTCGATCTTTGTCTACTACCCATTCTTGCCTATACATTTTCTCGATGTCTCCACAAAACACAATCGTAGTAGTATATTGGTGAGCGGGGGCTAGATAGTCGGTCCCTTCATTAAAACGTGGTTCCTTTGATCGGTGGAAACCGATTACTCTAACGTAAATTCAGCTGCTGCAAACATGATTCTGAAATAAATTTTGTCTGTGAATCTGAATCCAAAAGTGCCCTGAAAATGTGGAGTTTGCTTTGCTATCTCGTACCTTTATTATGGCAGTTGATAATATAGTTTACAAAGTGTATGCTTTATATCGCATATGTATGCACTTCTTGATCCTTATTATTTGCCTTTTCTTCTTTCATTTTCGTTTATGCAACCCTAATTCTCTTTAGATCTGCTTGCTGGTCATCTTTAACTATTTTAGAGTGAGGTGTGGTGTTTTCTATGATCATTTTAAAATCTCGCTTTTGCACTCTGTAATTCCGTTTAAACAATTAGTTGGGGCTTGCGGTAAACCATAATAATATAAGGCTGGTCGGCATGCACGATATTAATCGATTATCCACATCAACACAAAACTTGAACATGCTATCACATTGTCACTGCTACTCTTTCACTCTCCTGTGCTTGAACAGGAATATAGCAAAACGTGTGAATATAGCAAACGTGTGAATAAACCACTGTTTTCACTTATACCATTCTCAGCTTCCGCTGGTCTAAAAATCGATTTTAGAAAAAAAAAACAAAATCGGACGCTAGTAGCAATGACCACATTTTTCAAGAAGTCACTGAGAGAACTACTTGGATTCGTCTGATTGAACGAAGAGCTAAATCGGAATCGAAATCGAAAAAACTAGATTGTCGATATGGTCAAGGTCATAAAATAAAATGAAAGATATTTCAAATTAAACTATTTGCAAGATTAATTCTGTCAACTGTCAATATATTTACTTTTAGATGTATTATATCTTTCCACATCCATATTCTTCGATGTTGCGTCAGTTTTTATTAAATCAAATCCCAACATTGGAAAATTAAGACAATCAATAGGATTAACATAATAGAAAAATACTGTAGCGGAAAATGTTCAATTCAGCTCAATATAATCGAATCAATATTTACATTTCAGCTGATAGGTTTTTCTAGTGTATAAATGCGACCAGCATTAGTGATATGATGGATGGGTGGGTAAATTATTTATAATACAAAATCCGAAAATTAAAGGTCACGTTTAATACGAGTAATATTCCGTGGTGTAATTGATTACTGATATACATTTTACAAATTTGATTTTAGTGTGAACACTTTAAATAGGTTAACCATAATAATCTAATTATAAATTGTTAGTGTAACGTACGTTAAAGCGATTAACCTTTAATGTGTCATAAGTTTTTATCTATATATACTTATAGCAAACAAACAACGACCATGGCGCCAACTATTTCTATAAATCTGTGAAATAAAATTAACTTTTCAACTTTAGTCGCATATAATCCCGAGTACCGTAATAATCAATGGACATAATACTGACGAAAAACTATAGTACTATTTTACCGGCATAGGTAAATTCTCGTGCAAAAAATCACTCTCAATCCCATACACATATGGTCTTAACATTTTATAATGGAAATATTTAATCTCGTTTCAGACGCTCTAAAAACATAAAACTCTAGCGACTATAAAACAAAATAAAAACATTTACGACCGAGTATATTATTCTCATTGTATTTTACCATCAAGATCCCATCATCGAACTACAAATACAATATGTATATATGAAAGAAATTTTCACATCAAAACCAATTTCCACATGTACCAAAATTTAAAATAACAAAAAAAGGTCATTCGTCGTTTTTTTCCATTTTCATATCATATAACCATAAGACTCCCCTGACTCGCGGGAGAATAATATAACTAACTCTTCCAAGCTTTCGTACAAAATATCAAAATTGGTTTACACTTAAAATTATATGATGGGAAAATATGTTTCTTTTTTTTTTTCGTTAGAGGAAAAATCAATAAATTTTCTCAGCCATGCGCATTCTTTAATTTGTAAACCAAATAAAATGTGCTCACTGTGTATAACAAAGTAAGAAAAAAATAACGAGCGGCTCGTCGGAATTTTATATTATGTGTGCCTTATGGAGAAAATATTTATGTATATATATGAATTTTACGATTTATATAAAAGTCCTTGGAAAGGACGAATATCATTGTTTTTCTCAGTTTATTAAAAAATGAAGAAAAACAAAAATTTCACGTGGTTTGATGTAGTGGGAAACGAAATGTCGTATTGAGTAACCCGGCAAAAAAGTTTACACATTTCTAAATTAAAACATACGACATATAGTCCCAGATCTATAAATATTGAATTTCATCTTAGATTACCACTACTATCGGCTTTTGGAATTAAAATGTCTTATTACATTATTTCTTTAGAACAGATGAAGATTTGTGATAAAATATTATTGTAACTTTGTACACTCCTTACTCCTTACGGCGTCTAGGCAATTTACCTTTATTTGATTAAATTTTTACGATGTTAAACTTGTGGTGGATAAATTAAAGCGGAAAGTCATTTTGTAATGTTAAATATTTAGGACACAGCCTTAATTTTATATTTTTATTTTTATTTTAGGTAAGTACGCTGAATTTATGTTAGTTTTAACAGTGTTCAAATCGGTAAGTGTCTTGTATATCTTAAGAAATCGATTGTTAATACCAAATTTCTGAAATTGCGACTTAATTCAATAACAGTCTCATAAACCGGGTAAAAAATCAATAACAGCTCGTGTATATTATAATATGTACGTCGTAGGTATAGGCATTGGAAGCTGCGCTTGCGTGCATAAGCACTATAGGCAATATATTGTCGTTTAAAGAAAAAAACTTTGTCACTGGTTACGACTGATAACTGTTAATTGAATTTTACTTAACTAAATATACATATATAGTATTGGATGTTCTAATACGACAATCTGTTTACAGTTAACAAACAACTCAAACTCTTAAGCTTTTTGGTACGTTTTTATTAGAAAAACTGTATTAGATTTTCTTTAAGTGAAATGAAATTGTTTATTCCATTTTCATTTTAAACACATCGCGATTTATTTATTTTTCGAACTAAATTTACATCAAGATATTTAGTTGAGACATTGTGGCGCACAATAACATAGAAGTCGCTTACAAAAACGAAATATGCGCAGTTGTTAAAGCTACGGTGTATGCATCCGGGGCTTTCATTTGTGTAGTAGTGTATAACTATTCGTCTTTAAAGTGACGCGGCAAAATTTTTTGACTAAAATCGCCACTTTGCGTTAAAAGGCGAATAGGAAAAATGGATTATTATTCAAAAATTAAACATAGAGTGCTATGTAACATAGAGTGCTATGTAACTGTAACTAACTTCAGTAGGCTTTTTTTTCTTACTTGTGAGCTGATTTTGTTTTTCATAAGTCATTCAGAAAATTGTTTTTATGTACACGTAAAAGTTATAATTTTAGCGAACCAGTGTTATCTCTTTATATTTGGCCGCAAATTTGGTTGCGTGAAAAATCGACCAATTAAAAAAAATGTGAAGGTGCTAAATCATTCCTGTCGTCATCCAAAAGTATGTAGAGTGGCCACGAATTTAATATTGCCTCGATTTTAACGATTTTAGCGTAATTTATAATGTTATAGGATATGGCAATTTGTTACTCGGTGAAGATGGTGTTAACGCTAACCTCTTCTCTAGTTTTAATACAACAATCCCGATCAATCTAATTACATAAATTACAAAACATTATACTCGAATAATGGCGTTAATATCTCGGCCCCCCGTGAATCGGTTGATTCACATATTGGCAGCTTACATAATTTGTGAATTGGTCGTTGAATTGTTCCACCTAACATTTCTAAGGTAATTGTTCGTACCAGACCATCAGTGCCAGCATGGGGTTGGGTTGCGCGACTAACAAACTTCCGGATCGCAGCCCTACTCTCATCCTTAATCATTAAGATGGGAATCATTAGGTAAGTATAGTTTTTTTGCAATTTGTACCGAAGTTGCAGTGTAACCAAACATTACTTGTGCCATCTTACCGAAAAATGCTGTATCATCTATTTGATAAATTGCCACTTTTGTAATATCTTTTACAACTTTTGTTCAAAGCTGATCGTTCAAAATTTGGTTCTGGAAGTTTAGTGATAGGATGGCCAGTTTAAAGATGTGCTGGAGAATATTTAGATCGTTTTCTACACAGTGGTCTCGAATTTTAAATTCCTTCAATTTCTGTTACTAACTTAGTAAATTCGCTTATTTTTAAGATGTTTATCCTATATATGATTCGTTTGCATTCAATTATCACCAGTAAAATTTGATCAGCAATCGCTGATAATGTCACTGCATAAACCTCTTTAAAACCGGTCTAGTATAAGCTGCACATGATATTCGGGTAAATCAGTTATCTGTTGCTGCTGATAAGTTGGTTTAGACTTCTTACATTGGATGCAGCTTTGAAACATGTACCGAACCAGTATCCTACCACCAATGATCCAGAATCTTTGTTTCAGAATATCATTGAGTAATGTGGGTCTTACGTGCCTATATTTAATAGGAACTCTTCAACCAATTTCGGAACCACTTTCGATTTCTTATAGACAATATTTTGGGATGTAGAGCGTTTTAGCCTATCAATTCATTTTTTATCCTTCCGCGTACTCTGAGAGTTTGATGTGCATCGAAAATTGGATTCAAATTTCGTAAACATGATTGATGACTGACTTCATTGTTTCTGCTATGTTTGGTCACCGTTTTAGGAAAACGCTAATAATTTGATTTGAGTCACAACTTTAACAATTTTTCCAAATCACGATGCTTGCTGGGATAGCTGATTTAACCAGTTACCATCCCTTGTATTATGTGTGTGTATTGCATATACCTCTACATTAGAGCCTTTGATAAAGATATTTGCTTTTCCCATACTGAGAAATGTTCTGTTAACCATGATGACCCATTCCATAATAAATGTGATTGCTGTAAGAATTCTGCAACTCAGAAATTTCTACCGAAGCTATATGGATCAATGTCGTTTGATTTTTACAAATATATCTTTCTCACTTGGGTAGGGGGACAGGCACTTGAGCACGATTGTTGATCTAACCAGGCCATTATAGCAGTTTTTTATTTTAATTAAGTGATTCTTTCACATTATTTAACAAACTTGTTAATAAAATTGCTGCACCTAATTTCAATTTTGGAATAGTCATCAATTTTACTCGTGCTACCCCATATGCCTATTTACTTGGGTCACAAAATTCTTGAAGTTCAATGCGTTTGGTTGTAACATTCAACCACCATGGGATCGCTAGTTATTTAAGTTTCACTGGATTGTTTCGTAATGCTATCCATTGTTCTTACAAGGTTCATCATCCCAGCTTAATTTAACTTTCCACATTCCCTGGAGCAATATCGTAATGTGTATTGTACGGGTGATATATTAAGCCCAGTGGATCGAAAATACGACTTGCCTCAGCTCAACACAGCCCATTTTATTGAATAATCCCACGGTGAATGTAAATTAAATGGAGTGGATCCCACCTTAATCCTAACACCTTTACCATATTGTTGTGCTCTGTTATGTCCCTTTGTCTTAGCTCTCGATCCGATTCTCGTATATATCTTTAAGGAGTTACTTACTTGTTATTTGACACCCACTTTCCATAAGTTATTTTGTATTTTGCAAATATAGTTTGGACGTCTCCTTTCAATTTCATCAATTCATTTATTGAGTCCAATAGTCATTCAATCGTAAACGCACATATTATGATCGATTTCACATGCAGCTATCGGAAACTCAACTATAGGTTTTCTTTTGCGGATTTGTACCAAAAGTTACTGTGATTAATTCAAATCTTCTAATCAATAGCAGTTCTTCGCCAAACAATTCTTTGCCATTTGGGATCCACTATCAGGATTTGTCGGTACGTCTTTTGAATATCAGTAAAGAATATAATGCCGACTGCATTCCTCAAAATTTCATTTAGTGACTCTCTTTTAGAATCCTTTGCTGACGCATCAAATACCGCTCTTATTTTAGTTTGGCCATTTATGGTTTATAAAACACCATGATGTGGAATATAGTTTCCATGTTGCACAATTTCTTCGGGCATTAAGAGTCACATGTGATTTAATTCTAGGTACTTTTCCATATATTGCTGATATGACATCTTAAAGTCTGGTTCCATCACAAAACGCTTTTCTATCTCACGGAATCTTAAAATTGCATGATTATATAAATTTCTAAGGTACTTGGCGATTTCTTAAGGAATAATCTCACTTTAAATTTAACATCTTCATTTTTTGTAGTCGTCGTCTAATACAGCAACTTGCATGCTTCTTTTTCATCTGTCAGATATGTAATCGATTAAGAACTATTTCGGTTTCCCACATTACTCTCATATACGCTTCAATATTTGCTCTAGAGCCGGGTACGTTGCATGGTTGTTTATCTCGAGAGAGATCCCCAGCTACTACAGATCCAAATTTTGTGTTTTGGGCTACTACTTCATTCCAATCATTTTTTATCTGTCCGTTTTCCAACACATCAAAGAACTGATCAACGCCTAACAACAGCTTAATCTATCTTGGAACGTTAAATGATGGATCTTGCAATTAGATATTTTTTAGGTATATTTATGATCGGGTAAGTTGTGTCTGAACTGTGGAAGCTTTGACTTAACCTGTAACCGGTATTAGGCAAATGGGTTCATCTAAAGTATTGGCTTCGGTCATTGGGTAGTCGACGTACATGTTTTATTTGATGCATTGATGGCATGAGGGAACTCTTTTATGTATTTATCTCCTCTTCAATCACTGCTCTAGTTGCTAGGTAACTTGCACTCGATGTGCCGTAGCATTAAGGCTGACTTGTCATTGTCTTATTGGTTTAGTTATTGTAACTGGATGGGTTTTCCTCATCCATTTGAATATTGGATTCAGCGGTTAATGGGTTCAGTATTTCTCTTGTAGAAACTCAGACTGAGTTACAGAAGTGATGCCTTACTGTTAAGATTATACCTAAAAAGTTATACTCTAATCTTTTGTGTTTTTGGAAAACTGTTTGGTTTTATGGTATGAAAAAAGATGTCACTATCATCTGTGTAGTATTATGCTATTTTTGTCGATAGATGTCACTAACGTTATTGTCTTTGTATTTTTTGGGAAAAGGAGTTAATTGAGTTAGAAAAGTAATCTACACATAAATCTAAAGTGCCCACCTTATATCCTTCATTCCTTTCATTGTTTATTACTGTAATCTCTTGTAAATTGTAATTTAAAGCTTGCATTGATAACGAGCGGGAAGCTCGAAGAAATATATATATATATATATATATATATATATATATATATATATATATATATATATATATATACATATATATATATATATATATATATATATATATATATATATATATATATATATATATATATATATATATATATATAGCTGGGCCATTGATACCAATTTGAATTTTGGTTTAAAATGTATTTGGGTTTGGAATATAATGACATAAAAATGAGGTTAAGTTTTAGAATTGTGGTGCAACCTCCGTTGATTGTTTAGGGAGATGTGGAGTTAAATTAGAACCTGCAAATTGGTGAGATTTGACATCTATTGTTAGTAAGTTTATCTGCCATCGTTTATTTTTCAACGGTTTAGGATGTAACCTATTTTTAGGACACCAGTAAATATATTAAAGAGTTGTGATATTTTTTATGTGACATATTCTTTAATACTTATTTAGAAATGTTGTTATCTCCTAGAGCCCATAATTTTTAAATATCACGTATCATATTAGCAAGCTCTGTGGTTTAAAATTTTGGATAAATTTGAATTGCCAACGGTTTGAAAATTGAACTTTCTTTTGCTAACTGTTCAAAAATTTTCGACTGAAAATTTACAATTTTGCATCATTGACCAAATCTTGAGCTGGTTTCTTGCTAAATTTCCCAGTGAAGAGCTAAACATTTTCCTCTTACTTCCATGTAGCCTATCAATATGCTGCCAAGAAACTATAAACATACTTTATAGTTTATTGATCAAATCTTCTTTCTATTTTCCAATATGCACTAAAACTATCTTTACAACTTGCTTCCCGTACCATTCATATTTTGTATCTTGCCTATACGGTACTTTCACATCTTAAATACCATATAAAGTACATTCAACTCATATTGAGGAAACAAAAATTTTCTCTCGATTTTTCCTCAATCTATACAGTGACAAGCAGTAATGATGTTACACTATATGTTCGATATCTCGACTATTGTTATCTAATTACTTTTGATATCTTGAAACAAGTGCAATTAACAAGAAAACTATTAAATATTCAGCATCTTACATAAATGTTCACTCTCACCACATATGCTTGGAATACCTATGTGCAACCTTATGGGGTATAATTTGAACTCTCAATGACAGTCATAAGTTATATAGTTTAGCGTACGTCACAGTACGAAGGATTGTTTATTTTCCCATTTTCTTTTAGATATATTACTAAAAAACGCGATGATGGTTTTTTATAGGATTTTCCAATAGGAGTGCAGTTCTATAGTACAGTAAAATGTTCGTTGACATACTAATATTGGGGAGGTTTGTGATAATCGAAAGTCTTTGGTAAACAACTAATGAACTAATTAAATTTCGATTTGACAGATTGAATTTAGAACCGCTAAAAACCTAAAATAATGGCATCCCTTATTCAAAACTCTTTAGATAATATATTCAACTTACACTCTCGGTGTTTAGTATAATTTAGGTATAAATAAAATGTTATAATTTTTTATAATTTTCCATAAAATTATACGATTTGGGATATAACGTTGTGATGAATTATGATTGGATGTTTTAATATGGTGTAACCTGCACACAACTGCCAAAAATATAACGCGTGGATGATTTGGTTGAAATGCTAAATAAAAACGAAAATTATGTTTTTTTTATAGCGAATGTGTTCTTAGGCTTAGGAATGTTGGTTGAAATAGTTGTGCTTGCATCGTTAGGTACCTAGGTCGAACCCTAATAAGGTAAAAAAACATGTCATCTAAGTTTTTGCCGTATCCAAATATTAACCTCTGTCTAATACGATTTAATCATTATCAAATGCATTTTATCTGCCACCATGATTTGTAAACTTTAGTTATATTCATAAATTAGACTGATCGTACTAAGAATTCACAAATCTTGCAAATGTTACAGTGATTAGAAGGACTCTTTTCAAGATTATCACTTTGAGGTGTTTGACTTTGATGTTCGTTCCGAACAAGACTACTTCAGTATTAAAGTTGCAATCAATGTAGATTCACTAATTTTTTGTTTACTCCGAAAGTCTTCTTTCGCTGGTTGTATTTTTGTGCGAGCCACCTTTTTTACAATGCAAATACTTCAGACTCAAAATAATAGCCATTTTTGAAATCCTCTACTATTTGGCTTTGGGCTTTATGGATTCTCCTTACGACCTCTCGATATCCGAAAGTTTTCGCTTATGCACCAAGTATTTTACTCAGTACGTTTTCCATTCGCTCTATTAATACCGGCCACCTAAAGCTATATGGATGAAACAGCTCCAAACTAACAACTCCAAAATATTTTAGGCAATTTTTATATTTGTTATGGGATACACTTCCTATTATTTGCTAAAATATTTCATAACTATCAGGACATATTAATTTTTGCTTTTAGAAGCCGCAAATTTTTCTGCAACATCCATCGCTACTGTAGCTCTACTCATATGTATATTTAATCTAAGTGACCTTCAAACTTTTCTACCATGATGATAATATCGTTCAAATATCAAGGTATGTTTTCTCGTTTATTTAGCACGCGCTCTATATATAATCGTTCTAAGGCACGGAAAAAAGGCGAAGAAAAAGGTAATTATCATTAGAAAGGAAGGAAAACGAGATCCCACCGAACCAAATTGCTATAGTCCGATCATGCTACTAACAGTATTGGGTAAGTTATAAAAACTGTTGACTGGTAGGTTGATGTGCGTGTTCCAGGATAGTGATAAATATAGTTACAAGGAGTTCGGATTCAGAGAAAATCTGTACACAGAGGATGCAATGTTTGAAAATAATCAATATATAGTAAAACAATCGAAGAAAAATACGTTCTAAATTCAGAGAAGAATACTACTGTATAGTAGATTTTCGGTCCATGCCTGGATGTGCTGATCAAATTTTATTATGGTGAATACTTCTTTTCAAGGCTTCCCGATGATTGTTCCTTTCTTTATAATCTGTATTTTATCCGAGAGGTTTTATCCGAGAGGTATAGTCGTTGACCGGTGGTATTACTAGAAAATTGCCAATAACCATTTCTAAGGTTCGTTTTCCTTCTTCGTTGGTTACCACAACACAACATGGTTACCCAGAATTATCCTCCAATGATCGCCATACAATATTGTGTTCGAGTTTAGTAGAAGTAAATCTCAATGATAAATTGCGACTTGCCAACTGGTGCTTGATTGAAGGTTAAAGATGCCAATAAGTTGCGGAAAAGAAGTTAGTGAACTAACCGAAGATGTTAATCGAAGGTCGTGGGTCGACCATATCTTACCCAATTTCTTAGCTACTTACATAGCCTGAAGATAATAGACATAACCGAATACAATAAAGTTATCGAGGTAAACTTGTAATTTTGGCAAAAGTTAGGCATTTTTGTCTAGATAATACCTCAAATTTAATAGAGATTTTTATACAGTTAAGAACCATATGGAAACCATTGCGAGCCATAAGTGGCTGCATGTTAGCTGATATACCGCTAATTGGTATATCGATTCTTATACTTAATAAAGCAGCAAGATAATTCTTAATAGGCACCGGATGCAAAAAATATTTTTCATTCATGTTTTATGATTCCTATAGGTTAATACATAATATGATATCATAAAATTTTACGTAAGTAATGAAAAATTCATAAAAATGGTAATTTGCACCATCATTATGTAGATGAGGATAATTTTACAGTCCATTTGAAAATAAGTTAATTACATATACGATTATCCAAACGAGTTAGCACAATAGCACATGAGGCCATAATATAAAAACGGAGTATAGGATGGACGCAGTACATAATGCAATCATTATACTCTTAATTGAGTTTGATTCTGAGATTATCGTTATTTGGTATAAAAGTAGATATGGTGTATTATATCCTGGCCGACCTTGATTATCGTTACCCAGGATGAACGCGAAATACTCGAACCAGTTCGTTCACAAAAATTTACAATATAAATCCTTGAGGTTGGTATTACCGCTGCTTAAAGGAACCATCCAAAATTACACTAAAAATTGGTATCGTACTATTCAAAATTAAATTTTTTTTTGTCAAAAACATCCATCTCGTTATGAGAGTATATGTCAAAAAATTTTTTATCGACGCAATGCTTATTGAAACACTATAGTTTTATGGCATTTGAAGTTACAACAAACGACGACTAGACAAATTCAAATACAAAAAATGTAAATTATTTGTTTTATGTTGGTTTTGAATGAGTTCGGTACTTGATTATTTCGTTGCTACCAACCACTAAATACAAAATTATTGTGCACCTACATTTTAATAGCAGAACAATTTTTAGTTCACCATTTGTGATCGAAAAACGAGTTTGGTTCAATTTGCGCCTTTGCTTTCTATGTAGTTCGTGATCTGATTTGGATCACATTTCGTCAAGAAATACAGCTAATGATTACAATTGCTAGAGTTATATAATCTTGACAAGAGATAGCCCAACATATATTATATTAACTGTGACTTGTGCGATCAAGCATTAAGAAAACCTCTGGGTGATTATTGGGCTTCTCCAAACACCCTTTTATGCTTAACATAAAGATAGGTTGGACAAGTTTTGCTAGGAGAATAAATCAAAAAGCAAATATCAAAATCCAATCACATGTTAATCATTTGTAATTTATAAATAATTCGCTAAAGATGACGGTTATTGCCTATTTGTTAAAATTTAACCGCTAAGCTTGCTTTGGAAATGTATGTCTCCAGCGCAATAATAAGTGCTTACAGCCGTTATTTTAGTTTCTTTTCTATGCGAGCATTTGGTTGATAGTGTTAAGCTGTTAATGTAACTTCAGTGTTGTCTTCTTTCGTTCGTTATTTCTGCATTTTTTTTAATAGTCATGGTAATTGATGAAGAAACTATACAGAACGATGTTCATTTCTTCTTTCGTTTTATATATACGACACATTTTTTCACACTTATAGTCGCTCACAAGCCACACTAGAGCAACAACCGTTTAAAATTAACTTCAATGACTTAAACCGTTGATGATGATATTATTCTTAGGTTGCTACATTTTCTTATTTTCTTGGGATTCTTCTAAGCTGTTTAGTGTTTTCCAATTGTTAAATCCCCTATAGAGGTTTTTGGATATAAGGATCCTAGATAAACGAGTTTTGACACGTATACTTATTCATATAAGATTCCAATACAATAACATTCTTGATATATCTTTTGTTGGTTTTGTTAGTGTATGACTAATCCACATTCGTTTCCATTTCCTTGTTTCGTTGTTCAGTTCGTTTTCCAACCAGAAGTACTTCGTCGAAGGCATTTATTTACCTACATCGCCAGTTTATGATTTTTTCATATTTCTCTGTAGCGTTTATCGTTGTTTGCTTCGAACGGTTTTTCGGTTAACGCCTTGGGATTATTACAAAATATCTAATTGGATTTACGGCAACATCAAACATAACATGACTCACAAACTTGAGACGAATATATAACCATCGCAAAAGCGGGTTCAAGTCAATAAAAAGTTCGAATGACTACTGACTGTAAAACAACTGAAATGCTTTGTGGGCATAATAAACTATCGACACTTCATTCCTGGGGCTGCTGTCAATCAGACATTACTAAACGTCTGCATAAAGGCTATGTTAAGACCCGTCCCTTTATAATTAAGTGGTTGACAACAACAATTGAAGAACTCGATAACTGGAAAACAAACTTACGAACGCTACTTTACTGATTCTTCCATTAGTTAAGCAGTTTATTTCGGGTACCAGTCGGTTTCTTTTCTGTACGTCTCAGTGATTCGTTACAAAGATACAACGCGTATGATCGCAAATTTCTTGCAGCTTGTTCGGGGATCTAACACTTTCAACATCTTCTCGAAGGAACCACTGGTCTATGTTTTTAACCAGAATCCGAAGAAATCAGAATTCACGGTATCTCTGGCATATATAATGACGATACTTTCACACGCAAAATTTCTGCCCCGGAAAGTATTAGTCTTGCTGTCTAAGGAGTAATTCTGTTCTTAAATTTAAGAAATTCCCGGTTTCTGCCAATCCGCTAAATTAACAAAATCATGTTTTCGGTGCGGTTCATAATCTCATCCTGGCGTCAATGCTTCCATCAAACAATTATACAATTCGAACCACAACTTTTAACGAACTGGCTAACTTACTCGGTTTTGAGAGAAAGAGAACCACTAGCTAAAATCAAAAAGTAATGGTATGATTAAGCGATGTTATTGCGTTATTATTTCTCCCATTATGTGCTACGACCAAACGGATTAGACTAGTGTTCTTCCTTCAATCTTACTTGGACTACGAACGACTTACAGTGACGAATGAAAAGATACGCCCGCCGAACTAGTAAATTCATGCTACGCAAATTAATGCAACCGAAATCTAATCAAACGAACATATAAAACGCATATTTTCATCCTTTTCTGTTTTTTTTTGCACACGATTATTTTATTTCATAAAACATAAAACAAAAATTTTCATATTTTTCGTATATTTCAGTTTGGTTTTTTGTTGATTTTTTTTTTATATAATCAAATAGCCTTGAGCAAAAAAAGAAAGGGATGAAAATATGCTTTTTTATATGTACATCTATTTTTCGTTTGGTTAGAATTCGGTTGCATTAATTTGCGTAGTATGACTTCATTTGTGTAAATTATGACCATACAAGATGTTCAACTGTTATAATTATCTGTGGTTTTACTCAGAATTCAACGTAAATACAACTATTCAAGATTATATTAGTTTCTCTGTAATATATATTATTTTAATAATAATTCGGACACTTAACAATCAAATCTTCATATCTCACACGCATACACAAGTATACCCTCCCTGTCACACTTGTTTTTACTACTAGTTAAGGTATACGAATTTATTTACCGCAGTGTCTGTCAAATTGCGTTTCTTTATGCAGTCAAAATGGGCATTCGAAATCAACGAAGAGCAGAGATTGTGGAGAATTTCATTCATTAGATTGTTCAGTAATGATTCAGATTGATTTGATCTTATCAATGCAACTTTTTTGTGGTCTGAAACCAGCTTATACGTTTCTTAATCTTTGACTTTGTGCTTTTAATGTACTGTGGTTCATCAATTATTAAGACTTGACGAAAATGTCCCTTATAGGTGGTTTTTTGGCAATTTTGCTAGCGACCTTTCTTATACTCTGATAAAGTGCATGAATATTTTAATTTGCGACTGCCCCCTCAAGAGCTTTTAAGTTTTCTTTTAAGTATATCATCACTAATCCTCGATAAGTAGTCGCCGATAAGTAGTCGCCAAGTTTATCTGAGGAGCCTTCTTCAGTTTGGTTCTATCATTATACTATACTGGTAGCTCCATTTCAATGGATTTGGGTTGGACCGTTCCATTGAAAATGCTTCTTGTTTCAATTATCTCTCAATCTGTATATTAAATTTCCTCCATCATTTCCACTATCTAATTTTAAGTTATGCAATCCGGTGTTGCCCATGTTTATTTTGTAAGTTTTGTGAGAAAGCCCACTGCGGACTGCCGCCTGTAAATTAGGTTACGATTATTTCTTCCCCCCGAGTGTTCTCGGAACGAACGTCTACTTTCAAATGTTAAGAAACTTGTATTAAGAAGGATTTTGTTCAAAGTAAATTATTTATCATACGACCCTCGTCATCTTTTTTGTTTGATTTTGAGGTTATCAAACTTTTTTAGTGTTGCATGCGGTTTGTGACGTAGTTTGGATATTTGATAGACGAAGCGAAAATTAAGAAACCAGGGACGGAGATGGTAATAAGGCTATGATGAATTCGTAATTAAAAAATATATGAATATGAGTAGGTTATTTGTGACTTGGTGACGCTCAATACTGTAGTGACGAGATTCAAACTCTTGATAATTTTCTAAAAACATAAACAATCTTTTTCTATACACGTGAATACGTGATCATGATCTCTTTAAAAATACTAAAGGTGTTAAAACGTCAATCGACCGAAAAATATATTTTTTTTACATAAATAATCAATAATTATTGTTGATATTACTTATTTTATTTTAATAAATAAATGAAATGTTTAAATTAAAAATTATTCTTGCAGATTTATTTATGGAAATCTTATTGATTTTTGCATTACTATTTCCAGTAAATGATTATGCAAATTCGAAATTCAAATAATGTTTTGATTTTTGTATAAAGATATAATAGACATGTACGCATATGATTATAGCCTCGTTCTTCTGCTCAAAATATATTTGCTCAAAATATGACATACGTAAATATTATTGAAATTATGTTAAGTGATTACGATCATGATGTAACTGTACAATGTAGTAAAACTATACTAAATTGCAGTTAAACATGCGATGCTTACGATGTAGGAAGAATATAATATGATCACTGCTAAATTTGCACGGTTCCATGCGGAGTAGTGAGAAAGATTAAAAAAATGGATTTTTTCGCTATACTTGGGCACATAAGCAAACAAAGATGATAGTTGCCGAAAACATATAGTTACCCATGCGCAAAACACGGAAACTCCAAGTAAATCCCGCAAACTTCCAACGACTGGCTATGTGATTTGTTGATGGTTATCGCGAAGGCTAGACGCACGGGAAATTGCGGCCGTTTGAACTCGACTGGCAAGTCCATTGGGATCACCGGGATTCGTGAAATCAAAACATCCTCTCCTTTATACTACGTTGTTCATAGTTATTTTACAGCCATAAGCCCCGTTTCATTGAAAAGTTGAGGTTGATTGATGTTATGCAACATGATGATGACTGAGCCTACTTCCAAAACAAATTGTGTAAGGTGGTAATATGAAGTACCAGCGAATTCAAGAATTCTGTGAGAAAGTTGACTACTTCATCCATGTTGAGAACTGTATCAACCGATTTGGAAGGAAATTAACTGTCCCGGAATGCAATTTTGAATAGTCGCGTTGACTATTATAAAAATAAGTGATACGAAATAGGTGATAAGCTCTGCCTTTGATCCGGTCAATGTAAACGGTTCGATGTAAATTGTTACATTCACCTGTTAATGGATGAACCATTTGGATTTTGAAATATAATCTTTTCTCACTCTGCCAAAAGATCAAGGGATATTGTACCACATCATCAATCCTATGTGTTTTGGACAAGCTATTCAATTCATTGTTTCAACGATTTTTGAACTTCTTCCCATAGTAACAGCCACTTCATCGATTGTCAGCGAATTACAATCTTCTTGCGTGCTTACCCTTCGGATTTTTGTCAATTTCACTTTCTTACCTGCCCAACACAATTCAGAAGTTTCATCACTGAATTACAACGCCTTACAAAGTGGACACACGACTGGCGTTTCCCCAATCATTACTGAGATACACACTGTAATCGATTTCCGAATCGTAATGGAATACCGCTCGTTTCAGGTTTGGCAAAAGGACTGCGTCGGCGCAATTGGTCATGTTCATTGTGTTGGGCTCGCTGGAGTTGTGTTTGATACACACGGACTTATTCTGAATCTTTTCGCTTGTCGTTGATACGACTATTTTCATTATCTCTTGCTCGCTGGTCATCAGTGCGGTTCGCACCTGAAGTATAGATCGTCTTATCTTTGGCATTGTAAAGGACACAGTAAAACGATACGGAACTATTTTCACAATCACCAATACACGAAATAAAACTGGCGAAATTGCCTTGTTATTCTTCACTGAGAATTTTACAATACAGAAATCCTCGTGTATCAAAACTATCGAGTTTCGCTAAAAACATTTAAATGAATTTGTAGTTATGTCCAAGCCCGCAAAGTTAATTTACCGATAGATTTTCCGGCTTTTCCTTTTCGGAGTTTTCATTAAACGTAACTGTAACGATTTTGCGATGCCCTAACTTTGAAGCCCCTCTATGTCTCATATGTGAGCTTAATTTTGGAATATATACTTCTCAGATTGAGCCTTCCTTCTGCTATTGATATTCTGACCTCATAGGGATTGGCCAAAAGTAATTTTTTTTGTAAGCTTTTCGTAGTGAGGCCACTGTTATATCTTGAGATTGGTTCAAATGTGTCATAGACGATTAGTCTTGACATCCTTAATCACTTTAGTTGTACGCTCCTCAACGCAGCTTGACGTTGCCGAGGCATTCTTAAAGATCCTATTGCTACATTCAAAAATGTTCCTTCTTCATTCAAAAATGTCCACTTCACATTTAATTTTACTTCTATCATAGCAAGGTTGATTTATGTAAATTAAATGTAAACAACCCAAATTATGAATATTTTTTAAAAAGTGTAAAAAGTGTTTCACTAAATTGACATAATTAATTATTTTTTTGAAAATCAACACTTTTCTACACTTTTTGGTTTTAATCATTGATTAGACTAACAAAAATACTTTGCACCATTGAAATCGATTCAAATACACTTTCTACACCATTTATATGTTAAAAAGGACATTTTAAGTTCAAATCGTTTACATCAAACACGAACCCTAATTATCTAATTAAATGGAATGTCTTAATTCAAATTTTTCCATTTTATATAATTGTTTACAATTATAGATGGCGGCAAATAATTGCGCTTCATGTTTTAAGATAAATCAAATAAATTAAAAGAGATGTCATGTTTAGAAATAATTTAAAAACGAAAATCGTGTCTTTGTATATTTATGAGTTTGCAATGATACATTTAGAACTAATCAAATGTAAAATGGGTGAAAAGATATTTTCGTGACAAGCTGTAATTTAAATATATTTGTGCTATGGTGGCAAAAAATTTAAATCGTTTCGTAATTGAATTGATCAGTTAAATGACGTAAAAAGGTGTAACCTCCCTCACTCAAGGTATTTTTATGACCTACACAAACTGTAAAGAATTTTTTATGATTATGTTCCGATAACTTGTAATAGGCCATCAATACACATATGTTTTTTGAAAGTTGCAAGTTATGTATCACAAAGCATATTGCCCCCCTTTCTACATAATATATAGTAAAAACACAAACTTTTGATAACCAGCTTACTTATATAGCTGTCACACACTTTTAGAAAACCATAATTTAATGGTAATTAAGGCATTGATGTCTAGACTTATCTGCTAATATTTTTATTCCATTTTACTTTGAATTTGATTGTGTAGTTGCGTGACTTGCTCATCATTACAATACTCGATTCTAACCAAAAGTATTTAAATTTTTATATTATGTAAAGAAAGTAAATGTGCGTGTATCATGCAAAAAATTAGTCTTAAACTCAATATGGATGACCAATGCCAAAACATTATAGCATCTTAAAACAAAAAAGACAAGTTTCATGGATCGCAATGTCGAAAAATGTTGATCGATGTTTAGATTTTGTGTTGATTAATCAAAATTTAAGTTAATTAACTTACTTAACTTACTTAACTTACTTAACTTACTTAACTTACTTAACTTACTTAACTTACTTAACTTACTTAACTTACTTAACTTACTTAACTTACTTAACTTACTTAACTTACTTAACTTACTTAACTTACTTAACTTACTTAACTTACTTAACTTACTTAACTTACTTAACTTACTTAACTTACTTAACTTACTTAACTTACTTAACTTACTTAACGTACTTAACTTACTTAACTTACTTAACTTACTTAACTTACTTAACTTACTTAACTTACTTAACTTACTTAACTTACTTAACTTACTTAACTTACTTAACTTACTTAACTTACTTAACTTACTTAGCTTACTTAACTTACTTAACTTACTTAACTTACTTAACTTACTTAACTTACTTAACTTACTTAACTTACTTAACTTACTTAACTTACTTAACTTACTTAACTTACTTAACTTACTTAACTTACTTAACTTACTTAACTTACTTAACTTACTTAACTTACTTAACTTACTTAACTTACTTAACTTACTTAACTTACTTAACTTACTTAACTTACTTAACTTACTTAACTTACTTAACTTACTTAACTTACTTAACTTACTTAACTTACTTAACTTACTTAACTTACAATTTTTCGTCATTCTGGAAAGTATCTCGTCTTTAAGACATCGCTAAGAATAACGGTGAGCTGTAAGTAAGCTTAATTTAAAAATATTTTAAATCTGAGAGAGATGAAGATATGCAATGGCATTGCTTGTGATTTTAGAATTTTTAATTTCAGATTTTAAGATAACTTAAAGTTTATTTGGACTAGAGAATTTTTGATATTAAAAAAATTTTGCTCTGAGGGCAGTTTTCTTGATGACAAGTTTGTACTAGAATTTTCTACAATTTTAGTAGGGGTCGCGTGAAGAATTTAATGAAATATTAAAAAATGTACTTCATACATTTATACGTGACCTTTTTTGTAAAGATTTGTTTATGTTTTAATTTTGTTACCTCCAGTTAAGTCACTATATATATACCTATAACAAAACTATACTAAGAATTGTTTCGTGTTCTTGTTTGTATTTGTTTACAATTTAACTGACCAAAACAAATAATTGCATAAGTGGACTTTTTCGAAAGTGAGGTTATCGTTATATAGAACCGTTTGTTTCAATTCGACAGAATTTTGATCGATTATTGTCAATAAATACAAAATTATGATAATGTGATATTGATAAATGATGGAAAAATTTATTGAGTAATGACTGACAAATATTCAATTTTTACGAGGCAAGTATACAAATAATTTTGGTCGTTTTTTGTGTTTGTGCGTAGGACAACAACAAAATGAAAAGTGACAATCGAATTGTTAACAGATAATACGGTTATTGCTTGTATAGCCGTATATTGATTCAATGATAAAGAAAGTTCGAATACCAGTTTTGAATTTTTAAATATGAGCTTTGCCAACTTGATGAATGGTAATTTTTGAGTTCGGGTATTAAGGTTGAACCCACTCAAAAATGTCACAAAAAGCAACAGCACATAACTTCAGCAAATAAGTTGACACTACTTCTAGTGAACGTTTCTGCAATCATTTTGGTTTTCAATTTAATAGATGGTTGGTTCATTACATCTTAGCAAATCCTAGCCAGTTTCCAAAGCTGCTGAATAAATTTTAAATTTCCAATTATCTTTAAGTGGACACAACATACATATCCTTCATCTTTAATATCATTTGCCGGTTGTTTATTTTTATGATAGAGATATAGAGAAAGAAAGAGAATTAAGTAGAGGGAAGTAAGCCATATTCTCCCTCGCTTATGGTAATATTTAAAAATATAACTGACAAATCGTACACAAAAATATTTCACCATAGAACACGGGCCAAAACTAATGTGATCACGAGCTAGACACATTCAATCCATCCATCATCCTTGACATACATGACACATAAGACATTTTATTTTTGTTTATTTTCTGTAAAAATAAATTTAAATACGTATACACGAACGTCTATCAAAATCAAAATATAAAAGGGAAATATAATAAGCATACGGCGACATTACTTTGCGAATTACTGCATTTTTCGTACTTTTATCTGAATCACTGATCTTAAAATTCAAAAATATTTTGACTCAATTTTGGATGATGATTGATGGGTAATTAGAAGAACGCGTATGGGCAAATTGTCAAATTATATACATATAAGGTGTACAGGGTGCACCCTATATAGTATATACCCCAATATATAAAATAATTTTTCTTTTCGATTTGCTAAAAGCTTAATACAATTAATAAGCAAACAAAGTTTTGAACAACTTAAGGGTCTTTTCTAAAAATAAGAACGGAATGTGGGGTGGTGGAATGTTATGTTTCCCGTTGAATCAACTTTTTTTCTATTTAATTGTAAGTATATAGAAAGCTATAGCACGTAACATTGTCGTGTCATTTTCAAGGGTATTTCCACCATAGTTAATTCCAATGTTGGTTGAATGTCAATCGAACTTTAAGAGTTCCGGTCTTTGGGTATCAATATTTTTTTTTAAGTTAAAAGAATTTTTCGTTTTGTGGCATTTATCATTTTATGGCGGATATACAAACCACTATTTAGACAGTCCATATATATATATATATATATATATATATATATATATATATATATATATATATATATATATATATATATATATATATATATATATATATATATATAATTATTTATTGTTGGCACTGTGTCAAACAATTTTGAATGCAATTTTTGTATACCTTATATTAACTCGTTAAATGTAAACAAAAATGTATACAGAGACATGCAGTATATTAGTGTGTATCGACATAAATCATATTCGTCAAGGGGTTAACTTATTTGCTGAACTATAAATAAATAAAATAAAAAGTCCGAGGTGCGCATCACCATTGCTTAAATTTATTCGCGGTCAGTATTTTAGAAAAGTTTGGCGCCGAGATAAAAAGAAAACTTGGAATTCACGTATGTGAATCGTAGTCGTGTTGTATAGGTATGTGAATTTTGTATGGTAGTTTATGATTCAGACGAAATTTTTGTGTGATAATAAACCGTGTGTTGATTGTGAAAAATGAGGGTTTTATATATAAAAGGGAGAAAGGTATGTAGGCCGAATTTCAACAAATTAATTTACAATTAGTCAAACAAATATTTGACGTTGTAATGTCTGCGTTTAACTGGGAAATAGATGGGAAAACATTGAAATGTTGAATTCGATATGTTTGTGTTTGTTCATTTGTTCTGAAACTGATATACATCCAACTCTTTCGCAGTTCCAGTTCATTTTTACGTTGCCATTTACATAGAGGATCTTGAATTTTTAAAAAATTGCAAAATTGCTATGTGTCCCCGGTTAAGTTTAATATTTTGCTGTTGTATGCGTTTACAGAACTTCTATCGTAGAACAATCGAAAGTTCTTCTGTTTATACATAGTACTCCTTAAGTCTTCCACCTATTTCGTCTAAGGTTTCAACCCCAATCTTACTAGCTTCCTTCATCGCAGACGATTATTTCCATATATTTGAACAATAGCTACTGCAGTTTAACCAGTTGGTGCCCACCCTAGATATGCGTTGGTATATCCGTTAGTCACCGCAAATCTGTTGAAAATGTCAACTGTTAAATATGACAAATAATCAACCGATTTGTGAATATTTTGCAGCGTCCAGCCGAGCTCGTTAAGAACAGTCGTAGTGGAGGAGGGTTCGTAAGTATATATAAAGGCTATGTAATGTTGCAAAATCTGAAACTGTTTTAACTGTCAATCGGCCAAACAGTTGTTGTACAGGCAACCTTTATGGATCACCAAAACCTGGGCTCATGCAACAAAAACCAAAAAACCTCCTGACTTGTTATCTCAATGCTGTTCAAGACGTTGACGCTTACTCTTTTGTCGCCTCAATAATATAAAATTCGCTGCAAATGGCTGATTCCTTTGTTGGTTTTGTTTATTCTTTGCTAAAATTCAATCTGCTTGAAGAAGTTAATAAGACGGTATTTTCTGAATGCATTAATAGCATTATGGAATTTGACAAGCAGTTGAAAAACTAGTTAATTATTAAAAATTATGACAGTATATCATAATGACATACTGAGCAAAAATATTGAACTTTTGGTCACTATGCAATTTATAAAATGTTGACTCTTGTAGATTATAGCATTAATTACATGATTAGCAATATTCCAAAAGTAATAATTTTAGTCCAGAATAAAGAAAATGTTGGCTGAAAATGCCTTAGTTTGGTCCTGTATTTGATAATTTTTCTTAATTCTGTATACCTTTTACTTTGTAAATTATGACAGTTACATAATGAATCAAAAAAATGGTATAGTTTAACTTAATTTCTGCATAATTTTAACATTATAGATTTTTTTACAAAAATGTGAAAAAAATTAGTTTTAACAAAACAATGACAGCTCTATATTGCGCAATATTTCGAAAAAATTAACTTTGACCAAGAATCTAGAATCTGTTGAATTCTGGGACTGATGAATACCCAAATTTTTCGCAGTTCCATTAAATACAGGACCCTAAAATTTATGTTCGAAATTTTATTAAAAATCGATTATTTCCCAAAACTAGCAAAAAACAAAACAATGACAAGAGAAAATTGAGCAACATTTTTAAAGAACAAGAATTATCTCGTAAATAATATGTTAATTTTGAATGTATTTCATCTGTTTTGTTAACCTTTTACTTCGTAAATTATAACAATCATATATTGAGCAAAACTGGAAGAAAATTAATTTGAAGAATATGAAATGCTTTACCTTCTAATTTGTGCTCATTGCTGTTAAAAAATGGTATTTGATAAACAGATTTGAAAATCAGTTTTGTTCAATTATGTTGATATTTTATTATGGTCACTATTTATTAAATTTGACAATTGAATTTGCTAAGATCTGTATACTTTTTTCTTTATAAGTTGTCGTCACCACACAATGAGCAACATTTCAAAAAATTTAATTTTAGACAAGAATAATAAAAATTGTCTTTTACCATTGAATTAATTGACTAAGCACTGGATATATTTAAAGAACATTAGGACAGTTAATGTTTTGAGCAAATTTTCTTACGGACAACAACTGGCAAAAAAATAGAGCAACTTTGGGTATTAAATGTTTTTCACTATGTTATTTGCTGGTTCATGTATTTGTTAAGCTCTATGCTTATCTTTTACTTTGTAAATTTTGATAATCAAATATTGAGCAATATTTCGAAAGAATCAACTATGTCACTAAGAAATTACAACTAGCGTTTTACTAAGTTCTGAATATGTACATTTCCTTTGTAAATTATGACAAATACATAATGAGCAATATTTCGAAAGTTATAATTTTGGTGAAGAATACGAAAAATTTTGGCTTTTAATCTCCTCCAAATTTTTACCGATAATCAACTAAATTTGCTAATGTATTTGTGAACCTCTGGATGTTTTTCAAAATTTAAACAATATAAAATTGAGCTAATTTTCTAATGACCAATATGTTACTTCAATCAATTTGGCCATGCATTTGCTAAGTACACCGTTGGCTTTGTTAATGAGAACTATCATATATTGAGCAACCATATATTTTAATAGATCAAGAAGATGTTTTGGCTTTCCAATTTCTGTATATTTTAGAAAGTTGGGTGTTTAACCAAAAGTGCTAAAAATTACCTTTGATAAAACTGTAATTATAGATTGGACAAAACTATGACCACGGCATATTGAGCAATTTTTCGAAAGAGAAATGCTGGTTACTATATATGCAACTAGTTCAAAAATTTTCATTTATTTAATAATGTCCTTACTTGTTTTTAACTTCTTTCTAACGTTGAGTGACTATGATAAACGCCAACACAAAATACTGGATGTTGGAAGACAATCGTTATTACAGTTTAACACGAAACCATGTACATTTGAAAATAACGCAGTCGATAAACTAGCAACTACTGTACCTACCACAGCTTTAGGGGCGGATAAAATTCCCAGAGAGCAATAAACAATGTTTAAATTTTAAATGCAGGGTCTTTATAATTAGCAAGTTAGGAACTAGTAATAATAACAATTATACTTGGCTAAAAGTTAAATGACAAACCGTGAAGGCCTTTATCTAATAAATTAGAAGTATAATTAAAGATTCTACTAAATAAATATCAGACCATTATGAATTGAATCAGAATCGAAACCTGCAAATTTTCTTAATTTTGGTAGCAGGGACCTTATCCAAAAAACCATTTGTCATTATGGCATAAAGGTAATCTTTTTTTAAAGAGTTACACATTCTTTTTTCGCACACTTCTAAAAATGACTAAATGTTGGATATATAACCTTTACGCGAAAATCCATTATCAAAGCGTTTCATTTATTGAAAATTGTTTACCCTTGCTAGCAATTTGCTGGTAATACTTTGCTATCAACCGTTTGCTAGGTTTGATACCTTTATCACTTAAATCTCAAGGCTCAAATTGGTGTTTCTTTTGTGAAGCATCAATTGGGATTTAGCATAATATCGCAATGAGAAATGCGTCCCAAACGTCGAACGGCATGATTTAATTTTTGCATAAGACAATTCCAGGCCGAGGTGAGCAGTCCGAATCAGCCATTTCAAAAAACAATTTCCTTGGAAATGTTGAGCATAGACATGGTCCTTTTCAAACCAGGTTAAGTCATTCGACTTAGCGGGTTTTATTAAGCACCACATTTCTTGCAAAACCAGCAATATATCGAACAAGTTTGTTAAAGTAAATTTCCATACATTTTTTTCACACCATGATACAACAACAAAACACAGTATTTATGTTTCTTAAATCTAACAATTTAATAAAAATGGAAATGTCTTAATT
This sequence comes from Tipula confusa, assembly GCA_963556175.1. Lineage (NCBI taxonomy): Eukaryota > Metazoa > Arthropoda > Insecta > Diptera > Tipulidae > Tipula > Tipula confusa. The sequence continues at coordinate 219,833,494 of OY744476.1, forward strand.
ATTGATTTTACTAATTTTTATTTTTACAAAAACAATTTGTCTAAAAATAAAATTCTATTTCGTAAACGATTTTCATTGAAAATTTAATTATAAAAATAAAATTGATGGTCATCGAAAGTTATAAAAAAAAAATGGATTAGATACGTAAGATGTTGTGGATTCCTCCAAACCAAAGAGAACATATAAATCGCAAGCCTATTCGCGTACGTGTATTTTAGCACACACTTTGTATCATTGCTGAATGTACCCTACAATAATAGAAATCACACAACAAATTTTATTTTTTTTTTACATATTGACGATGATGATTAGAGGCGCGAAATGGCTCAACGTGACTTACTCGCGTAATACTTTTTGTAAATCGTAAATAAGTTTTTTTTTATTAGAAATAGTTTTGTATACACATTGTGACTGTCTGTGTATTGTATAAATTTGAATAAATAAATAAAAATTTGTGATCGATCAAAATGATTTTCCCGTATACACCATAATATAACAATACGTAAACTGTATTAAGTCCTCCTCGGCTGTGTTTGCGTGTCGTATAGTTTTAAAAATAAACCAAAAAATACATCAGACAAATTTAGAACACATGATCAAAATAATTTGAATATGTGTATTACTATTTTTGAAATTTGGTGAATGAATGGCAACGAAACACCGATATATACTGATATAGAGTGTAAGTGAGAAGGAGACACATAAATTCGGTTTGCGTCAGTAACAAATTTATGTATGTCCAGTTTACTTACATGCATTTATGACTTGAGCACGAATTTTAAATTTATTTAATATTTGAACCACTATGGCTTGTTGTGTAGGTGAGCTAGAGCTACCAGTAATCAAATTACAAAGTTGGCCGATTTATCTGTAAAAACGTTCTGTGACTATTCATAAAGTAGTTCATAAGGTTTTCTATGTATGGTAAAGGATAAAGACCACTACACACACTGTAATTAATTTATTCCGAGGCAAGAGTATAAACCACCGATTTAATTTTCTAACGATCGTATCATAATTCATAACAATCGAGATTAACAGGCCATTGCTGGTCCTTACTTTATCAATAATTTTGTAATATGACCTTTAGAAACGTGGATCTCTAGTTTGGGCTACTCTAAGTCCCGAAAACTGTCACAATATTTGTCGCCTGAATGATTGCACTATAACTATTTGATTTTGCAGAATGATCCAACAATGCTCAGTTTGGATCTGATGAGGAATTTGTTACAATTTTGTTTAAAGAAAATTGTCATCTCATCAGTGTAATTCTAAGTATTCTTGCTCGAAATATTTGAATACTTATTTTTGTAGTGATTAGATATGGTCGCTTCATCACCATTGTATCCTCCCCTCTCATATCATTGCCACAATAAAAAATAAGAATACTAGCAACTAATCGGCAAGTCTATTTCACATTTTTGTTATTCTGTCAAATGTTTCAGCTTCATCAAGTTTATTTTCGTCACATTCTTCATGCAAACCTAACATTTGTGAACCAGCTTCGATAATTTCTTTCTTCTCAAGTCTTTGTTCGCCACATTCTTCTTCCTCATCACTACCTTCATTTTAAGACGAACAATCTAACTGCGAAAAATCAATGTTTGCATGAATATACTCGAAAACGGCAGGTTGGGTAACTGCGCTTAAACTCGAAAATGATGCAACGATTGATTTAATTGCTTTATCTGTAATTTAGGTAGGTGCGTATTTAAACCTGCTGGTTCATCATTTTAATTACGAGATTATGGCTTTTCAAGATTTAAATCATTTTCACCAGAACTAGAACTATCATTTTCCTCAGACATATCACACTTTGCGGCTAAATTTACGAAAATGGCTGTGGGTTATTGTGGCGTTAAATTAAAAATGATTCAACGTCTTTAATTGGTTTTCTCTGGCATCGGTGTAGTAGCACATTGTGCATAAGATCCACCTATTTTACATTTGGCTGCTGGCATTTGGCTGCGATGTTGAACCTGAGATGATTGTCGATTAGGATTAAAATCGCTTTCACAAGAACTAGAACTAGAATATAATGTTAGGTCGATATCGGAGCTATATCGTACTGTTTGTCCTGTTATTCTGGGTAAACTTTACTACAATATAAAAATGTAACTTATATAAAATATATGCACCCGACTATTCTTTATGGTAACAAAATATGGTACTAGTAGGTACCTGGTTCTAATTCTATGCGTTAGTAGTTACACAGGACATATTCTTCTGATTCGTGTCTATATTGGTATTCTGGACAGCCCTCGAATTATTATCATTTTGTAGACTCATCGTAGAATTTTAAGCCAGTTCTATGCACTCATCATAAAACTAGTGATCGCAGTCATTGCTGTAAATGCGGCTTCTCCCCATATCGATCGATCAAGGTTGGTGTCCGGTTTAATCGTTCGACAACACCATTCAGTTCTGGATTTTAAGCCGCTATACATTTTGCAAACATTTGACATTTTGCAAACATTTGACATCCTCAGGCGGGTTAAACGACGGTGCTATAAAATGTTTGGTTCCCTTTTACCAATTTTAACCAATTGTTTTTTGTTATTGAACATTTATTTGCTTTATTTACAATCTGGTTGCAATTATTAAAGCGATTTTGGCCAAGTGTTTCCGATAATGTCGGGTTTGTGTCTTAAATTTTTATCATCATTCTTCTTAAGTTCAATACAACTCTCAGAAAAACGTAAAGCTTTTATTTTTACCAAATTCCAAGTTGACTAGCTTTTAAAATGTATTTGTCAAGCTTTTACTCTCAAAAATATCAAATAAACTCTTTCCCATGTGATATCCTGAGTCTTTTCCTTTGACTCTGTGTAATAGGAATCAACGCAATAATAATGTGACAGACAGCAAAATCATTTTTTGCATAATTGTTTTACTTCTCAACCTCATAGTGGATTCGGTTGTAATACTTCCAAGAAATTTTCTGTAAAAGTTCAGTTTTGAACTTTCAGTGATCAAAATAAGTCTCTCTAAAAATCACCGTAAATTACTGGTGAGTACTTCGAAATATTAAATTTCCTAAGTGGCAAATAATTCGGATCAGTTTACATGATCTGATGACTTATTTATTGGAAGCAAATTTAGAGGAAGTGGGTTTCATTGTCAAATGCTTAATGGATACTTGGCTCCACATATCTAAAGTTTTCGAACTTAAATCGCATCAAAAATACAAAACAATTTCAGCCATTAAGCTTGCCTAACGAGCTATTTAGGTTTACAGAGAAGCAATTGAATTGATTGATCGTCGTGTAGCCTGCCGCACAAGTTCAAGGGTTTTATTAAATTACACGACTACGTTTAGACAGCCACAATTTTGCAGTCAAGTTGGTCATATTTATGCAAACAACACTGCATACATCTGATAGAGCAAAATCTCTATCACAAATTGCTACCTCAGTAGAAAATTAAAGTTAAAAATTACCGAAATTTTCATCCTGTCCTCGAATAGCACTACCATTCAGTGGCTCCTTCAAAAATATTATGTGGACTACGCCATTTGCTAAGTGTTTTACTTTGAGCACTTTGCCAAAACCGCATATTTATCTAAGGCCTTAGAATTGTGCATATATAGGTCAGTTAAGAGTCTCATGTCGTTGTACGTAAGTTCAGTAATATTTTCGATGGACCAATTTTTTATTTTTTTACAGTAGTTTTATTTGGATTCTGGCCATCAGCCCAGAGATCCCACCGCATCCCATCCCATTCACCTTCCATAACTCACAAAATATATGATGATCGAATTATAAAATAATATCAAGCTCGTTCACTTTACGAATCGCGTAAATACCCCCCGACCATTGGGCAAAGATCATATCATATAAATGTAGTTAGTTGTGTGCACACACCAAATAAGAAGATTTTCAAATTAAAATTTAAATTTATAAAATAGAAAAACCACTTTTCATGTGATACAAACGTTAAAGAGTGTAGAACTGTATAAATATTTTATCAAATCAAAATGTTATCGTTTTTTTTTTTAATTTTTTTTAAAATATTATAAAATTAAAACGAAAATTTTTGATGATTTTCCAAATCGACACCAAGTTAAATGAATTAAATCGGCGATCTGCGATGTGATAAACTGGTGTGCCTATGCAGATCGTTTTGTTCGTATTTACACGTAAACGATATTTTGCCAGATCGAACCAATGTAAACTAGTTTCGCTTAGTATACAATACGAGTTAATATACGGTGGGATTAAGGCATGGGGAGTGGGTGGTCGAATACGTAACAAATACGAGTAGGATTGAGTATATGTGTTTGGGTATTTAAAGTCATTCTCGGTGATGACTAATGTTAAAATTGCTGAATCTATAAATTATAATTTTTTTTACTGTCTATAAGAAACCCACTGCCATCGACAGTAATTCTTAGCATACCAAATAAATAACGCACTCGCTATCCTTTTATTTCATGAACTGCATAAGGATTTAAAATTAAAATTGAATTGCCAGTATTTTGCAGTGAGTTTGTCTGTTATTTTCTTTCCAGGAATAGTCGCTTTTAGTTAGAGGAAATTATTGATGGTGGTGGAAAAATTGTTTTGCTGGGCGCAAAATTGGAGGATATAACCCCTATTTTTGTATCTCTTTATTTTGGTTATACGAAATATATGCAACAGTGCAACAGAATTTGATTTAATACCTGCATAATATAAATGCACATAGTACTACCATGGTATGTTAGCCCATTGACGTCATAGATGTCGCTACTGGTATTGTTTTAAAATAATCCCAATATTTGTGTTTGTATAATCGCCTAAATGTCATATATTTATATTAAATGTTGACGATATTCTATCGACCCGACATCTGGAATATCAATGGGAAAGCTGTTTTTTTCTTATGATGTACTATGTGTATTTATATTATGATACCTGTTACAAAAAATAAGGAAGGTCCTCTTTTTAAATGGTATTACGTTGAGGCAATGAACAATTTTCTTCTATACTAGCTTTAGTCATATCTCGTATTTTTCATCAGAATAAAGAGTTCTCATTAAGACAAGGCCACGGAATTAAAGAAAGACTTGGGCAGCTTTAGCTTAAACGCTTTAGCGGTAACTACATTCTGTTTCATAAGCGAAGCTGAGAATCGTAAAAGTAGATCCAGCCCCTTTACAATTCAGTTTGATCACACAGATATCGTGCATTGATATCAGGACCTCATTGTACTGGTTTAAGATGTTGTCGAGGTTATTAAAATGTACCTTAACCAAAATTAAGTTATGGATTTTACATAATTTTATCACACAGAGCTTCCATCCTGGCTCCGGAAGGCTTTAGCCTTAGACATCATCAAACCGATTATTGACACCTTTTCTAGTACAATTGTTATGAAACTGATTCACTACAGAAAAAATGTGCGCTACGTGTAACTGTAAAATCCATATTGAACTTATCATTAACGGCATTACAGCCATTTCAAATCAGAATAAAATGGGAAATGTTAATCTGTTGGTTTTTTTACTCTCCAGTGTATTACTTTAAGAACGAAATATTAACTTGCCAGATCCAATATTTCTATCTTGCTAAAATAATTAAAGTTCTTGCTCCAAAAGTATTCGGCTTCCAGAAGGTACATCACAATTTTGTATTTTAATACTAAGGAACATTTGAAAGTGTTTCATGATCTGTCAACGCCAAAACGTTAGTCAAGGTTAACAGTGTTATGATGAAGTTCATAAACGAGCAACTTTTAGTCGATGGTTGCAACTTTAATTTTCCTTATATACTTACCCCAATTATTAGTCATAATAATCATCCCACCGCAGGCATACTGTGAAAGCTACAGTTGGTAAATTCATGCCAAAGTATGGACTATTGGAATTGAAGTACCGGAAATATCGCAGCTGTCATTTCAAAATGAGCCCAATCAGTCGATCCCATGCCGTTCACAGGAGTTGGGAACCTCTCAAACCACATTTACGCATATTTTAAGCCTCTTGATCAATTTAAGCGTCGAAAATTCTTTAATTGGGCTGGGCTAAAGATTTAAAAAATTCTGATTCATCGAAAAATCATCTTCAGCAATGAAGCTCTTTTTGGCTATGGCTTTGTTAATTAAGCAAAATATGGGTTATTGGGCAACAACAAACCTACATGTTCTTCAAGGGGCTTTACACCTACAAAAAGTGACCGTGTGGGTGTGAATTTCATGCCGGAAGAGTGAATTAATTCATATTTTTCGCTATCGTACCATGTTGGAAGACTATTTTGGCCATAATCGGATTGACTTGACATCAGTGATAAGTGGATCCAACAAGATGGTGGCTCATGCGATGATGCTAGTCAAATAATTGTTCTATCGACGGGAACGTTCGGTAGCCGTGTAACCATGACCATCTTGCTCATGCTTTTTAACACCGTTCGATTTATTTTTATGAGGATACATTATGTTGTAGGTTTATGATTGAGGTTAAAGCTCAGGGACAATATTTAACGCAAAATTACCAACTTATTGGCCGATATCTGTGAAACTATAATTAAATTAGAAGTTTGGCCCTTTCCTTAAGCCTTTTAAGTTATCGGATTGTTTGTTGTCAGTATGCTTTAATTTAATTTAGCATAATGTTTAACTGTTCATATTTTAAAGTTCTTTTTCTAATTTTACGCAAAACTCCCAATCCGACCGATTATATAGCTTAGTAAGCAAGTTAATAGTTTTTGATATAATATCTGGTCAAAGCCGTTTCACTACTGGGAGTAAATCGTTTGACTGTTATCAGGGATGATCATGTTGTCAACTTACTCACCACTCTCATAGGTAAATTGGCCTACTAGAGCAACCAACCGTTTTCCAGAGTTCTTTTCTCTTTAACTGGATCACACGGTTCGTAAATAGATTTAAGTAATCAATGACATTGTGGAAGAAAGGGGTAGATGAAGTTACTCTTGCTTTTGGTATAGTAAGGGTACCAAATTCAAGATGTAGAAGCTTTTGGTAAATTTCTCTTATACTCGTTATACTTTCACGTTCACTTTCTATTTGCTTATGATTACATTTTCACCAACGACGGTTCTTCCATATCGGAGGTCTAATGTATAAATTCGATCTAGTGAGAAACCCATTTTCTCGGGTGCTCGTAAGCCACAGAAATAAAACTTCCTTTTCAGATACGATGCGTCATCGTATATTCTTTAAATATCCACAAGAAAACAGGCCACCCTGTTAGGTGATAACGAAGGAAAATAAAAGCTTCTCGTTTTATCATAGTTGATGGTTACTAAACTATTTTTTATCCATGCATCTCAGTACAATAACTTGAATCCCCTCCAATCTCTAAAACACTTTTGAGTTCACTGGCAATGGCACTTGGGTCAGAAATAAGAACATCTACCATAATACATAAATAAGCAAAATTATCAAATCCATAGGGATCCAGAAAACCTACATAAAGTTGTGGGGAAGCAACTAAATTCTCAGCATAAGAAGGTTTTTATCTGGCTAATAATTTGACCCTACAAAGAAGTTCAGGTCAACTGAGAACAAAACAGACGCATAATAATCAACTTTTTCTGATCGTTTGCGCACCAAGGGCAATAATCATGTACCAATGAAGTTTAATGATGTTACGCTGACGATCCTGCGAAACGATTCTGGCCTTTAAGCAGGTTATCGATTGAACTATTTGTGAAATAAAGTTTTAAAAAATGTTCCCCCTTATGTTTAACATTTATTGTGTTATTAAACTTTCCGTTAGCGTATTTTACTTCCGATCACAAAATGTAAACAAAGATCACAGAATCGATCATACATTAGGCTAAATTAGTAAAACAATCTATCAATTAGCGTGTTTATCTGATGATCATGTATATAATATATACATCCGGTCTATCTCGTTTTGTATGAGTTCGAATAAAATTAACAAAAAATTGAACTCGTGATTAGAATACGCAATACTTCGAAATATTTCACTATATAGAAAATAAAAATATTTGCAAATTTTCGGTGGCGCGATCGGCGATCACACTAGTATATATATAAAGTATATAGCTATAAAAATTACTTCAAGATCATGATCGAACACACATCCAATAAGATTTATTTAACTCGAACATGATAATTGATAAAAAAATGCGCGTATCTCGCGGACTAAAAATATATATGCTCCGCCGATCGTTTGCTCGGGGCTCGTCAAACCGAAAACATAAATAAATTCTTTTTATTATTTTAGATTTCGTACCGACTACATCTTGTACAAGCCAAAATAGCATTTAAAAAAATATTTTTTTCTCGTTACATTTCTTCAGTTGAGACAAGTTGGTCGAATTAGATTGAGCTGAAATACTGAGAGAATAAAAGAAAACTTTTAGAATTTAATTTTTTTTTTTTAAATTTTAATTTTTAAATTATCTGTGATTTTAGAAAATAATTAAATTATAAAAAAAATTTATAGATATTTATATTATATATATATATATATATAGTTGTCTTACTTTATCTTAAGTTCGACATAAACTTCACATGCCATGCGCGATAAATTTATGCGACTTCTCTGCTCCCAGAATAATGTTTGCAAAGGGAGCACCGATAGTTTACGACAAGGTTGGTGTTTTAATTTTTGTGTTAGCGTTTACTAGTTGAATTCGCCGCGCTCAAAATTGTGTACTAAAATTTTATTGTAATAAATCGGAAGATCGCTCGCTATATGCGTTCGAGTTCGTTCGAGAAAAAACATCAAAAATGAATTTGTGCTGGTGCCAAAACAATGAATAAAATTGGTGAAAATAGATCGATAGTGAAAATGTGTTGTGCACTTAATTGTGATGTACTAAAGTGCATTTTTTGTATATAGATTTAGTTTGGTGAGTCTGGACTCTGTATAGTTTTATAAAAAAATTGTTGGATACTGCGTACCAAAGAATCTCATCTTAGTGCAAAAATTATATTTTTGGTTGTGCAAAAACTTTTGAAATGTATTTTCACGTTCGCGAATATTAATTCATTTTTTACGTTTTTTTTTTTTTGTGTATAACAATTTTGATTCGAATCCGTTCTAAATTTATAAATGGGTGCACGTTTATGACGTACGACAGTGTAACGATTATGAATTTTTAGTAATTATTTTTTTTTTTCTATATATCCAGGACACAATGGGTCAACATTTACAAATTCATCTAAACATATTGAAGACGGGTCAACAACGAGTGCCAATGGGAATGCCGGGCGAGAGCCGACCGAAACGACAGAGACCGACTCATCAGGGACCGGGGGGATGCGGGACACGTTGGAGGGGGCTAGCGCAGCGGAGAACGACCCTATTCACCTCCAGAGACGGGTGGGACTCTTCAGTGGGGTGGCTTTAATTGTTGGGACTATGATAGGTACGCTAGCCTATATATACATACATAAATATATCCTTTAAATAATTTTTAAAATTTTTTAACAGGATCTGGGATTTTCGTTTCGCCGTCTGGTTTACTGGTGAGAACCGGTTCCATTGGCATAAGTTTTGTCATATGGTTAGCGTGTGGATGTTTATCATTACTCGGTAAGTAAAAGTTTGTAGACTTAATATAATTATAGTTTATGTCTATTGAAATAATCCCTAGACCGTATTAATCGAGTGCTTAAAATTTGACATGACCCCATTCGATATAGTCGAACGTCGACAGTAAAAGATTTATAATTGTTGGCAGTTTTACAATTTGCTGATCGTTTGGTGCATATGTAATTTATATATTGACAAAATATTTTGTACGTAGTGATGACATAATTGATCACTAGTTCAAAACATTTGATCTTTAATGTCGGTAAAATAGTTTACAACAAAATGTGATGGCGAGGCTATAATTCATTGGATTGTCGAATGACTATCGACATTTTTGTGAATCCTTTTTTTGATTTTCCTATTTTCAATTTATATTATGGAAATACATACTCGTACCTATCGAATTTTCCAGATTATATGATGCCGTACATGTTATGCTAGCAAATTACATTACGTTTTTTTTTTATCTAAATATAGGAAAATAATCATAAAACCTATATACATGTTTGGCATACCTGAACGGGGTAAAATAAATATTTTCGATATGACGTCAAATAGAAAACACACACACACACGTGTCACTCATTTTATTTTTATCTTAGACAAGACATTTTCTTCTTAATCTCTTTCGCATTTATATGCCTTAATTTATGACAATTTCCGTAAACCACACGCCGCATCTCATCCATAAAATACGGTTGTCACACAATTATAACGCGTAAAATTTTTATATAATTTAATTTAGAACGTCTCGATGGGAAAATTACTTGGAAATGTGGAAAATCGTGTGTGAAGGCGGGTATAATTATTTATATGAAAGATTTATTTTCTATATACAATTTTTAAAGTTTAAAACGTCAAAAATGCGCTTAGTTGTGATTAATTGGCAGTTATACTTATACTGTTTGTTGTTTTGCCAACTCCAGATTCGATGTCCACTTGGTTATTGCTTTGTTTATTACCATTTCCAAAGCTGTTTTCTTTAGTTCATCTTTAAAATACTCCATTATTTATTCTTTTAGAACTTTATTCAGGTTTATGTTTCCTTGCTAAACGAAAACATCAACTTGAATAGACATCTTGCGCCACTTTGTTGGGAAAAGTTATATAGGATACATCTTCCCTTTTGAGCCAAGTAGTGGGATCCTAAACCAAAAAGTTGAAAATTACATTTTATGTAAGAAATCAAATTACTAATCTTCTAAATGGCAACACATGCGCACTTACACCGTTCGATAAAATGTGAACTTTTTCTGCAATTTCATTATAAAAATGGCAACATAGTTCTTTTCCGCGGGATTATTTGTTAGAAATGAAACAGTTCTTTCTCGTTCTTCATTGAATAATAAGGGACAGATTATTGTTGCGCATCGGTTAATAAGCTACGATAACTGAAAGTTTTACCTTTGAAAGTTTTAGGTAGTAGGAGCACTAAACAAATTTAACAGAAGTCTACATACAGCAGAATATATTGAATGTAAAATACCTAAAAAACAAAACCTGAAACATTTGCTTGTCGAAGCTATACATACCGAAGTCAAATTTATAGAGGACAGCATCCAATATTGCAAGTATACGTGGTTGTTAGTTTAACAGTTTGTGTCAGACTGTGGTTCTAAATGGAATTAAATACAGCGTCTAAAAAGGTGATGCCGTTCACGAGAGCTTATCAAACGAGGCATTTTAATGTATTGGCTCTGTAAAATATCTTAAATATCCGCCGCTAACTGAAAAGCTTGTATTTTCATGACTCCCACTTATGGAACTACATCAGCTATGTGACACGAAGGACATACTCTCATGGGCCAAGTTATAAATATTTCGGTAGATGTAAAAACAATATTATGATTGGGTAAGGTTGACCGTCGCTTTATCACAGGTTATAAAAATAAAGGTTACTCCTTTTTTCCATATCACAATAGGCACTCTTTAACCCATTAAAATTTCTACTGGGGATCTCTAACTCGTAAAATTATAGTATTTTTTTATGGTGGTTTCGTTATTATTTCAATCTATACACTATCCTGAATGCTCAATTCGATTTAAGTTAAACTTGGGTAACATTTACTAAAAATTCCCGAAAGTATTTGTTGAGGACTAAAAAGCCTTTCCCTATTTTAGTATTTTGTGGCTCGAGTAACCGTTTTTTGATTGCCATCGTCTTAGCTTAAGAAAATTTCCTTCGGTTATGTCCTGTAGGTACTAACTTTTAAGCTCCAAAAACATCAATACTTTTTCAGTAGATGTCCTGTCTTAAAACTTGAATAATAATTTCTAAATTAACCGATCGTTTTTAGAAACTTCCTTATAGGGAAATCTCCATTAGGTGAATTGTGATTAACCATGACTTTCTGGCTAAACAATAAACAAATTTTGAAATAAGACCTTTACAGGTCTTACAACCTTTAATAAATTGTAATAATACATGCAGTATATGTATTATGTGTGTTATCAATAATTCTATAGTCACTTAACTCGCCATTAGGTTCCACTTTAGTTAGCAGTGCAAAATATTATCATAAAATTGTCATATGTAGAGTTGCAACTTTTAGTAAGCTCGTAACGTCCTCGAATCCATTTTGACTAAGTAATTTTCCTTCTTATGTTTAAGGTGACCAAACTATCAATAGTTTTTGAAGCTTCTAATTTTGAGCATGATTTTTTTTTGTCCAATACTTCACGGCAGTTACTTGTTTTTTAAAAGTTCCGCCACCAATACGTACAGTTGAGTATTCTTTTACTATTTGAATTTTTTGTGTACATTATTCTCTGATTATCACTCTTTACTCTTCTTATTAGTAAATCTTTTCGATTTTGTTTGTTAATTTCTTCCATTATCACTCCAAATATGGAATAACAAGGGAAAAAACTGTTCGTTCGTAGTGGAAAGCACTGAATAGTTTGGTTAGATTGTTTTTTAATGCAAAAATGGCAAAAACTAATTAGAAGTTGTAAGACTGTCTGGTTGCGATTTTGATGCATTTGATAATATTTGCTGCTAGGAAGTGCCATAGATAGTTTATACGACACTTAATCTCGGGATTTTACTGTGCGTTTGTTTGGTGCATTATTTTGATATTTAACTTTCAGATCTTTAATATTAACCCCTATTTTAAATTGCAGATTCAGATTCTCCGGCTTAAATATAATATTTGACTGAACTTTTTTTCAATTTCTCCCACTGAGAACCCTGATTACTCCTTGCCTCGTCACCTTTCAATTCACATAAAGGCTAAAAACGATGGCTCTTAACTTCTAAGGGTATCCTGATCAATCCTCATTTCAAGCTGTATCTCTGCTTGTATTTCGGTGCAAGCATTTCAGATCCGCTTACTCAAGTATTTTTAGTTCTTTTATGTAAACTTTGCCTTGAGAAAACACTAATGTGTAACGGGTATTTTATCGAATTTTTCGCACCCCGCAACATATATATATATATATATATATATATATATATATTTGCGTCGCAATACAAAATTATTCTATTTTGATAACACTGGATTAAAATGATGATTAAGTACATATAGGTTCCCCGCAAAATATTTGCTCGACCTCGACAATTTCTACGATTCTAACTCTGACCATCATCAACATAACATAATATCTCAAATTTCATAATATTTTGATTAAGTTTGGTGCCAAACTATTCGAAATAATAATTTTTTTACGACGTGTACTTTCTTTTCGGTCGCACAAGGACGACTGACCATCTGCCATCATTAATAAATTTAAATTCGTAAAATTTTATATAATTTATATACATACATATATATTGGCTTTGGCGAGTACAATGGACCATGCGCGCGCTAAAACAAGTAGATAAATAAACTAAAAAGTATTTTCGGTTTTTTATTTTTTTTATTTAATTAATAAAATTAAATTATTCAACGAAAAATGAAAGGCTCGTCTAATGGCTCAGAAAATTAAAACACAAAAATGTTTGTGCTAAGAATAACAAAATTTTTATTGCGACAACGTTGTTAATGCTATGATGATTATGACGGTAAAATTAATTGCCGACAGATTGGCAGTTGGCAACTTTTGTAAATTATATATGTTCATCGAATATAATGTAGCGAAATAAAAGAGAAAATTCCGAAAGTATTCGGTTATAAAATGTTTTTAATAGGTGAAAAGCGGTAAATATATTCTGAATATTTATTAGTTTTCTTTTGGCAGAGGCCAACAAAAACTAAACCGAGCCTTAGCTGAAAAGATTTATAGCTGCTGTGTGGGCGAATAAATACTGTTTATATTTTAGGTTGAAATGCACTAATAAAATGCCGTATTTATTGTTTTTTAATCATACGATTATATCAACTGCCATTCAGATACGTTACCAATTTTAAAGTTGGTTGAATAAATCAACACGGGCGCTGGTGTCGTTTAAAAGAGTTTGTCAACTTTATTTAATTACACCAAAAATGTATTCCGCTCTCTTCAATTGCAATTAAACCTTAAAATTGAATCCATTAAATTATGTTCTTCAATCATCTTTTAAATTTTACTTAAACGTATTTAAAACGATTTTTTTTTAATACGCAATTCGCCGGTATTTTATATTCCCAATATTTAATTCTGCGAAAAACTACATTACCGATTCCAAACAGGCATTGCAGCGACAAAGCTTTATGTCAAATGGCAGGGATATAGCAGTCAACTAATTGAATTTTGAATTTGTTAACTGAATTTAAAAATATTTATTTATGCAATTTTCTTGTGGGTCTAGTTTTGTGTAGCGTTCGGGAATGAGCTTAAAAAATATATTGAATTAAATATATTGAATAAGCGTAACCCGAGTAAATTTTGAGACAATCATGTTAAACAGGTGGTATGAAATGCAGACAATCTTTAAAGTCCTTGCACTGATTGCTTTTTCTTCAGGGTTAAATACTATAGTAATCTCGGTTTTGATTCCACTATTAATATGCTTAGCTCAATCTTCTTTATTATTTGAATATTTGAAAACATTTTTAGAGGGGCATTTTCATCCTGATATAATTTTACATCCTGATTTAATTTAGTTAGTTCTTTGTTTTTGACATAAATAATCCTGGCAGTTGAATTTGGTCAAATAGAGATGTTCACCTGAATATTTCACTCATCAGGGTTTATGATTGTAGTACGTTTTAGTATGTCTGTACCTGTGGCAAGAATTGCATTGCACCACTTTACGCCTTACATGCGGCTTTTCGACCTACATGAATGCATCAGTCTACTGATCGAATGTATGTTTTTATTTATTTCACTCGCTCGAACATAAAGAGTGGGAGTGGCATTTTCGTACCACGTTGCAGATATTAACAACATCGTGGCCCAAGCCAAATAACTCACTTTTCAATTCGTCAGTGTCAATTGACGGATGAAAGTTCTGTATGACCACCTGGTAAATTTTGTTCATTTTCTGTTCATTCCGCTAGGGCTTTAATGATAGCAAGATATGCCTCGGTATCTTTTACCTGAATTTTAACCTGGCTAGTTCCAGGTCAAATTTGTCATTAGTAAGTTCCTTACAACAGTTAAAGGATTGTTTTTTTCCACGCCTCACATAAGTATTGGAGCTACCTGGCGGAGTTTGTGGAGTTTTTAAATCCAGATAATGCAATGGACAATGCCCTAAAAACAAAGAGCAAAATCAACAGCTAAAGAGATTGAAAGAATTCTTTGAAGATAAAAACTGTAACGAAACAATCACAACCATCCACCAACGGAGGGGAAGTTGCAAATGCTAAAAGACAACAAAATTGCTGGACGGACATCCCAGCTGATATACTAAGTGGTGTTATATCTACAGCAGCTGCGGTTCTAACACCACTATTAGTAGAAGTTTGGAGTACAGGTAGAATACTAGAGTACATCTCTCTAGAAAGGAATAACTTTATAATAATCCCGAAGAAAGGCAACTTAAGAGAATGCAAGAATTAAAGAGGAATCTCGCTCCTCAATAGCATAATACAAGTATTGGACATGACCATCCTGGAGCCTAACTACCTGTAACCAACAATCACATAGGAAATGAGCTGGCTGGCTTTAGACATAATTGAACAATCTAACAAATGGAACTCTCCGTTTTACCTATACTCTTGGTTGAGCGAGCGTTTGACTCGATTAATAGAATCAGAATTTCGAAGGCACTAAGTGAAATCGGCATTCCATGGGGCTAGAAATAGAGTTCAATATAAGTAGATTTAGAAGTTTAGCAGTCGGTTTAATGATCTTGATTACACAGATGATACGTCTGCTACCACATTGGCACAAAAAGTTGGTCAACATCAGAAAGACCAAGGTAATAAGACTGAACAGAAGCATTGATCCAGCTGCAATTCACATCAATCAAAAAAACATTGAAGGGGTTGGGTTTTTCGTATACCTTGCGGTTATAAAATGGCAAAAACAGACGGCACTAAAAAGGATATAAGTCAAAGGATTAATAAGGCCAGGAAGCTCTTCAACATACAAAAATACAAAGCTACGAATGTGCAATGCCTGTGTAAAATCAGTATACTACTGTATGGTTGTACTGTATGGTTTGGAAAATCACACGATGACTTCAGAATTTATAAATAAATTCCTCAGATGATTAATAATTTGCTTCTGGCCAAACAAAATTACGAAGAGGAAGTCCTACTACAAACAAGGCAAATCGATATAGAGAAAGAAATTAAGAAACGAAAGCAGAGATGGATAAGACACACATTGCAAAAGCCATCAAGTGACATTGTCAGGATGTCATAAGAATAGAACCTGCAAGGAAAGAGGAAAGGCCACCTTAACACACAAATGATTTTTTATTGAGTGATCCAACCAAGTATAGAGTTTGAATAGGTACTAAATATTCGACTATACTTATACTTATGTGTTATCCTAATTGACGCATTAGGTCTTTACGTCTCAAACCATTTATTTGTGAGTTAGTCCATACAAACCTAAAACAAACACCAACAAATCTAAAAATACAATGGCCTACCTTTAATTGTTGGCATATTTTAAATTTTTTGGCAACCTACTCACTCACAAATTATCTGTTATTTTATGGAAATTAGAGTGTTACACGATTATTACGCATAGTGTATATGGATTTCCGCTCATCGTAAATTTTGTTCAGTCAAAAGTTGTTATATAGTTTACGGAAGATGTGTGAACATTAAAAAAAACGATCAAACCACTTTTCATGCAATTGAGGAGGTTTGATACGCTCTCTAGATAATTTATACAGTGGAAAGAAAAACTACAAAAAAATTTTCTTTTTATGTATTTCGTAAGAAACCTTGACTATATGGTTGGAAAATATTAGAAAAATTAATTGAATGAGATTAATGTCATTTAGGGTGTAAGTTGATTGGGAAAGGTTAAAGTTGATTATATTCGCATAGTCTGGAAGACCTTTAGTATAATTTTATTGTTAAATAAACAATTTGAACACCACACCCCTTCGACTTAATGCGGATTTCAATATATGTATGTGTATTATATCATAAGAAACCTATTCTTGGATTGTTTACATTTCGTAGCGTTTTGATTTGAGTATGTGAAGAATGCAGAGCAAAAAACTGTTACAATTCTGAGGATAGTAAAGATTTTTTTCGTTCAATTTTGTATTTGTTATGTAAACAATGTCCAAATTATTATTGGCAATGATATGTGTGGGACTACATATACGAGTATAACGCGTTATATTAGGCAAGATTATAAATCTGGGGCAGTTTAAAATAGACATATAAATGTTGATGAGTTTTGAGTAATTTGAGCGTTTGGTTTGTCTTTATCGAATGCATTGATTAATTTGTAATTTTTTTTCTAATTTATTTCCAGGTGCTTTGGCTTACGCTGAATTAGGCACAATGAATACATCGTCGGGTGCCGAATGGGCATACTTTATGGATGCGTTTGGTGCACCACCCGCTTTCCTATTCTCATGGGTATCAACACTCGTATTAAAACCATCTCAAATGGCAATTATTTGCCTATCATTTGCTCAATATGCCGTTGAAGCTTTTGTATCTGAATGTGATCCACCCGTGTTTATTGTTAAAATGGTCGCCCTCTTAGCAATTGGTATGTATACATATTCTGAAGTCGTTTCCAAACCAGTAATTGACAATTTATTTTTATTTTTTCCATATGTTCGATTTACGCAGTGAGCATATTGTTTGTCAATTGCTATAGTGTCAATTTGGGTATGGCTGTACAAAATGTATTTACATCGGCAAAATTAGTTGCTGTACTTATAATTATTTGTGGCGGAGCATATAAACTATTCCAGGGTAATACGCAACACTTATCGAATGCATTTACTGGTCAGACACCATCGTTGGGCGCGATTGCAACAGCATTTTATACCGGCCTATGGGCATACGATGGATGGAATAATTTAAATTATGTGACCGAAGAAATTCAAAATCCTAGCAAGTAAGTTAACTCAAAAAAAATAAAAATTGAAAAAATTAAAAAGAAGCGCTAGCATAAGATTTTTTCGAAAAAAAAAATTGTTTTTTGCTATATAAAAATAGGCTGTCTGACACTATCTATGATCACTCAACAAAAAAAAAATTATCAAACGTTTGATCTATTTTAAAACAGAAATCTACCTCGATCGATTGCGATCGGTATACCTCTTGTAACGCTATGCTACGCGCTTATCAATGTTTCGTATTTGGCTGTGATGTCACCATCAGAAATGATCGAATCGGAAGCGGTTGCTGTGACTTTTGGTAATCGTATATTGGGTGCGCTCGCATGGCTTATGCCACTAAGTGTTACAATCAGTACATTTGGTAGTGCGAATGGGACATTGTTTGCAGCAGGGCGATTATGTTTCGCTGCAAGTCGTGAAGGACATTTATTGGAACTGTTGTCTTTTGTACATGTACGCCGTTTAACGCCAGCACCTGGATTAATATTTCATGTAAGTATATACAGCTAGCTTATCAACATTTTGTACATTGTAATAATTCTTATATGTTTTATGTTTATAGTCATTGATCGCAACGGCTATGGTGTTGTACGGCACAATCGATTCTTTAATCGATTTCTTTAGTTTTACGGCATGGATTTTTTATGGCGGTGCTATGTTAGCTCTTATTGTGATGCGATACACAAAACCAAATTATCCACGGCCCTATAAGGTGCCAATAATCATTCCAGTGTTGGTTTTGATTATATCGATCTATTTAGTGGCTGCTCCTATTATTGATAAACCACAGATTGAGTACCTGTATGCGGTTCTGTTTATTTTAGCTGGTCTTATATTTTATGTACCATTTGTACATATGGGACTTCAGCCCAGATTTATGGGTAAGTTTAATTATTATATCTATATATACATGTAAGAAAAGCCCTATTCTAACTGTAACGACTTATTGACAAATAATGAAAATTAAGTTTGATTTTGAAGAAGGTAATAAAGGTAAGTGGTGAAACACTGTACGTTTGAGGCAAAAGTCTTAAATTTAAATCTTCTGATGATATAATCGTTTTAATTATCATCGTGAACGAGATGCATTTAAAACATTAGAACATTAGAACTTTCAAACATTGAGCTCAGCCTCAGAAAGTGGCATATAGTTGAAGAAATTCACTGAAATTCAATTAGGGGAGAGATTATTTCCATCAGTTGAATGGTCATCAATATCAACATCAACGAGGGCTGCTGAATAAGGAAGACATTTTACAAGAGATGTAGTTTTTCGGCTTTTAAAAATATTTAACTATAGTAGTAGAGTAGACAGAGTATGGTCTTTTCTTATAAGTATAAAGTCATTCATAAAATCGTGTTAGACAGGTTGTACCTCCTAGTTTACCTAATATATAACATTCATATCTTAACCAATTATTTTTCATTTTACAGATAAAGTTACAATATTTTTCCAAATGCTACTTGAAGTTGTACCAACCACATCAATGGCGATGTTTGATTAATTAAACATAACCTAAAATTAATAAAATATGCTTCAAATGTATAATGTACTGTTATCCAAATCAGTAAACTATTTTAGTAGTTTACAGTTTATATATCATAAAATTTATTAAACAGACCGAGAATAATTTTAAATACTTACATACATAATATATATAAATAATTAAATATACTCATAAAAATTAAATTTTTTAGCTCAAAATAAATAAATAAAAATAAGTATTTGATATTTATTTACTTTGTTTAGCAAAAAATAAAATAAAAATGTTACAATTTTTTACGTAAATTTAAACATAACCTATATTATAGTTAACTGAAAATATTGAGGCCATTTTGTTCAGATAATAATCACCACGTGCTTTTTTTTTAGTACGACAAATTGATATTTTGTGTGTGTGCTTGTGTTTCTGTAGACAGTTCAACACCATTTTGAATCGTTTTAAAAATTTTGAATCGTTTTACAATAAATAACAATTTATTTGGTTTTTGCAATACGGGAAATATATTAAACATATAAACCATCCAATCAAAAAAAAAAAAAAAACAAATTACGTTATGTATACGTTTTTAATGGCTTTAATTGGTTACCTTTTATAATATACATAATATATAATTAGTATTAAACAAAATATAATTTTAATAACATTTTACAGTCGATCTCCATTTGAAAACAACACATTTGAATTCTCAATATGTATAAAAAAAAGTACGCTGTGTGTGCAAGAAAATTTAATTAAATGGATACACAAGTAAGATGGCCGCCGATTGACTAAAATGCCACCATATTGAGAATTCAAATATGTATATAGTAGCATCTTAATTTTTCTAATTTCTTGCGGCGTCTCAATTATAATATAACATAATATATAATTAAATTTAATTTTATTTAAGTATAAAAATTAAAAAAAAAACTATCATTCATTATAAAAGACACGCCATTTTCTCGTTAAGAAAAATTTAAAATAAAATAAAACAAATTAATTAATTAAAATATGAAAAGACTGTATAAATTGTGTTGATTACTGTATATTTTTTAATTTTTAATTTTTTAAGTAAATATTTGTCAAATATTAAATTTTTAAATATATAAACTAAGGTAAAAGTATTTATTTTTCTAAATAAAATTTAAAAAAGTAAAAAAAAAAAAATATATTTAAAAAAAATGTTTAAGAAAAATAAAACTTTTTAAATAATAAGAAATTTGTTGTAATTTATTTGTTAAAATAAATAAGATATTATTATTAGTTATTAATTTTAAGTTTTAGTAAATTTATGTTGTTTTATTACTGAAATATAAGTTTTTTTTAATGTTTTAAGCACCCAGTTCCGTTTTCAGTTGGTCTATAACTTTTTCGGCAAAATCTGAGTTATAAAGAACATTGTTAACTGTTTCATGATCATGTACCGTTAACATTTAAGTTAACCTTTTTTCCCAACCTTTTGTCGATATTTGCTCAGTGTAAGTCAAAGCTTTTCGCATTTGAAAGGAATTCCTTGAGTCCTTTTTTGTGGAGAAGTCAAAAAATGTTTTATTCATCAGACATTAAGTCAGAGAAAAGCGCCTTTCAAGTGTTGAGTAATGGTCCTAAATGACAAATACAAAGTCGATTGGCGATTATCCTACCAACAACCATTTGGTTGCACGATGTGACTGTTAAAAGTATTCGCGCTTCTCTTTAGGCTTTATTCTGATATTCGACACCAAGTCGGCACTCCTCACCACACCAATTATTTGAGGTTTAATTTTTACCGTACCTAGCGTCGTCTGAGCGGCTGTGACAACCGAAGTTTTCAATATCTCCCACAGAGCGTTCTCATAATCAGGAAATGTGTAAACGTAGGAATGAAATGCCACGGTTTGGCATGTTGAGATAAAAAATGAGACACAAATAAGACAATAAATATATAGCTTTAAAAGTTTTTGGCCCCATCTCTTGGTCAGACGAACCTCCCTATATGCACGTTCAAATTCTACTCGACGCGAAGGTTACTCGCCCATTAATTGCCTTTCTAATTTTGCCGTGAAGCGAGTACACGTTTTACATTGATTAATAATTTTTCTTAGCAAACTCTTGCAGCTGTGGAGTCAGAACTGTGGTCACATAATTGCTAATAGCAATGATGGCCCTGCATATTTATGTTCACTGTATAGTTTTTCGATTATGAGTCATCTTACATTCAATTTTCGTCGCAGCATGATAGAATATTTGGTTGAAAATGAAACATTGCTTTTATCTAATCTGCCATCTAAATTTAGGTCAACGACGAGGATGCGAATCTAACCAGTCTTTGGAATCCATCCACATGTAAATATGCGTTATGTTTAATTTAGGTTCTGTCTTTATAAGGTTCATAAGGCTGGCCAATAAAGTGGAAACGCATAACTCTAAATGCAGCAAAGATAACTGCTTTATAGGAGTCATCTTTGTTTTAGCCGTGATTATACTAGTGCTAATTTCATTTTCTTCTGCTTTTTCGGTTGGTCTATAGGTACCATATATTAATATAAGTCCCATTCTAAATTCAGGATCCACAGACGCGGAATTCAATCGACCACCGCAAGTGCTTGAAAGTTCTTAGGTGCGTGTCTTTGATAAATTTGATCTACTCGTAACTGCTCTAGCTATTTTCATTAGTTAGAAACAGTTACGCACCAATTTATCGCTAGGTAGGTCTGTGTTAAACCGCTTGACAATTAAAAATGTCAATAAGAAATTTTTAAGAAATCATATTAGCAAACAAAACCTAAGTACTAGTGGTTGACTAGCCGTTGGTCGATTTTCGTGTATTCCAGGAATCTAACACGGTTAATTATTTGCAACCAAATTTAATTTTTCCACATACCGATTATGAATTTTGCCATTTAGGAATGAATAGTCAATAAAATTTCTAATCTAAAATAACCGGTAAAATTTAAAAATTAATTACACTGTTAAGAAAAATTTGTATAAATAAACTGTACCTAACTTCATACAAAGCAACACGTGCGATGGTATGTGACACATTAAACGTCAAAAAAAAAGTTTATTATGATTTGTGATTCGTTTTTTGCGAGCTGTGTGTGATTGGTTTGTTTCGATCATTTGTGTTTATTATTATAAAATTAATTTTTAAATAAAATTATGAATATTTTATCGCTGCGTGTCTCATCAATAAAGGGGACAGAGAATATAAAAAAGAATTCCGATATTCGTATTGAAAATATGCGACTGCCGGTTAAATATGAAGTTGATGGCCAAGACGAATTAATCCTGTCATTCGGACGTTCTAGTTCGATTGAGGATCAAGTGAACGTCGTTCGAAAGGTAGACACAACTCTAATAAAATAAATCAAATAATTGTAATTGATTCATGTTGTTAATTTTAGATCGCATCCAGTATTGAAAGTAACCCCAACTATGTTCAATTCTTAAGTGATTTATACTTTGAAGCACCGTTGAAACATCCAGTTCGACAAACTTGTGCAAAGTAAGTACTTTACAATTATTATATATTTATAAATATTAATCCATTTTATGTACTAGGCTTCTGCAAAATGCAAAAATACGAAGTTCTGTGATAAAATGTTTGTCTACGACGATCCAGGCAAAACTAGAAGTAAAATATGAAATAATGAAACGACACGATACAATTAACGAAATAACAATATCGTTAATGGGATGTCTCGAAAATTTTCCTCCTGGCTTGCAATCGGTGCAAAATAATCTACCTCTCATTCTCGACTTCTTAATAGATTCGATTCAAACATACTTAACCGAGTTTAATTCCGGTCAAATTTCACCAGCCACCAAAAATCAGTATTTTTTGTACCTACACAATTGTGTTCAGTTGATACAATCCGGTGTTAATTATGCCGGGCATTTAAAAAACCCATTGATATTTTTTAAAATTATCGAAGCTTACGCAGACTGCCCAATGGACATTAAAATCAATTGCGGTCACATCATAGTCGGAAATCTACGGAATATTGGTGTCGACTTGATTCAATTTCTAGACGATTATGTAACCGATAGAAACGAATTTGATACAATACATCTTTCGTTAATCGTAGGATATATAAATGTGTCGAGTTTGAATGATATGGAGCACGGGTTTGATACATTTTATAAGCTAATTGAGTTCGTTATTTACTATGGACAGATGAATACTAACGAGACCATTATACTATTAGCGGTGCTGCGTGGTTTGTTGTCTTTCTCCAAAAAGCTACTAAATTATAAATCGTGTCGATCGAATGTACACCTAAACAAAATATTCGACGCTGTTCTGAATTTCACCCTTATCAATATCGAACACAACATCGACAGTGTTCGACATATTTCGCGTGATATTTTAAATAATTTGGTTAAGTTTCTATCCAGTAACAAACTATATTATAGCCTGCTGCACGCCACGCTTGTAGAATATACAGAGAAACACCAGTCTCTCATCATTAAGTGCGCATTGATCAACGCCTTTATTAACACAAATAATCTGAGCACACTAAATCAAAACAATCTAAATTTAATCACCGGCCTCGATAATTTGGTGATCGTGCAGACGTATGAGAATTTAATGGTGAAAAGTTATAATTTGGCCGACTTCGAGCATTGGTATGACGAATGGATACAGCCACTAATCCAACTCGCGAACCAATCGAGTGATAATTCCGATGCTGCGTTCAATCTAATCAAAAAATCAATTCGTATTAATTCGAACATCATACTTCGGCTGAATGCCGATGAAACTGGACTGAATTACAATCTGAAACTTCAGTGTTTTTGTATTGCAAGAAAATTGGGATACTTCAATAGCCTGGAATCGAGTGATGATCTATTTAAAAATTTAATTCCATTCAAATATCTCGATAGTTTGGTTGTAAAGAGTAACGATAATATATCGATAACGTGCCTAAAACTACTGGCAGACACGCATAAAATAACCGAATTCTTTCATCCAAAGGAGCTAGTACTGATCGAAAAAATCCTTGTTTATAACATAAACTGTCAATCGCCTTCGGTTCGACAAGACATACTAGCCTACTTCCAAATCGTCTGCAATCGGATGCATGCAATTATGTTTCAGTTTTGTAATCAGAACAATAAAGTTACCGATTCAACAGTTTATGAATACCACGGTGAGTTTCTTAGAAAGCTACTAGGATTTTTAGTACGAAATCTTCAGCTAACCGGTAATTTGAGTCGACGAATTATTTCACTTAAAATTATGTACAGCATCATGACTGTCTACAGTAAATTGAAACTTACCGACCAAATAAAACAATTCTTTAGTACCAACGATGCAATCAACATATTAATAAACTCACTGGACGATTCTTATGAAATTAATAAGGAAATATTGATCGAGATTCTTAAATTCACCGTTGGCTTTGATTTGCCAGCCGGAGTTGAACTACAACAAATTGTAACATTAGGAAAAAGTATATCACCATGTGACTCAATAACAGCGGCTTACTACCTTCAGTACTTAATAGAAATACGTCAGGTGAAAATTCTTCCGAATTCTGAAATTCACGATATTCCCGAACCAGAATTCTATCTCGGAATCCAGTTTTGTCTCGACAATATTAATTCTGGATTTGCGATTGCTCGTAAATCGCTACTAAAAGCGTCGAAAGAGAACCCACTATACGGTTTTATCTTCTGTCTGCGCCATCTTATAAAAAACCTAAAATGGCGACTAATTTCAAATTCTACAAAATGGCGGCAATTATTTAAAATCATTATTAAACTGTCGAAAGAACTGACCAATATTGTTGGGCCAATTGTTAATAATTCGTCGCCTGAAGGACATTTGCCCAATGATTTTGAGCCGTTGGATTGTAATATTCTGGGTGGTCAAAATGACGATGAGTTGCTGAGAAGTATTACACCACAAATGATTTTGCTGTGTGCCTGGCGAACTGTTAAAGAAGTTTCGTTACTGCTCGGTGATATTTCACTTAATGGATCAATTTATCGCAATGACACCGATGACTTGGGACTAATTCAGGTTTCAGATATTTTGGAAATTGGTAATCATTTTACCGAACTGCTGTCGGAGACTAAACATCGTGGTGCATTTGAACAGGCGTATGTTGGATTCTCTAGTTTGTGTCAACGGCTGTGGGGATCATCGGAGGAAGAGTTACATAAATTGCCGATGGAGTGGCTAAATCATTTGATGGATATAATTTCAGGTATGTTACGATGACTTCCATATCAAGTTTTAATAACGGCCATAATAATTTTATTTTATTGTTGAAACATTTAGGTGATAGTGAGCTAGCAAATGAAAAATTGTGTGCAACTCGACGAAGTGCTGGTGTCCCATTTATGGTTCAAGCCCTTATCACGTCTGAACTGCAGGTTTGTTCGTCAAAAGGACTTCAATTTTGTATGCGTCGTTTGCTTGATTTAACGCTGCATGGTAAAACATCCGATACACGGACACACGCTCTAAACATTTTACGAGCCCTTTTTCGTTGTTCCGATTTGGGTGAATCGGTTGCTGATTATATTTCAGACGGCATTGAAACGTCGATAAATGGTTATGATGCGGTTACATGGTCAGAACAAAATTCATCAACACTACTATTCTCATCGCTTATGGTTCGCATATTTGGTGTGCAACGAACTCGCGATAATGAGAATCTCAATATCCGAAATAAAATGACGGGTCGAATATTTTTCCTGCGCTATCCTAAACTGTTCGATTTCTTTTTAAGCGAATTGAAAATTGCGGCTAGTGTTATCAATTCCAATCATCGGTACCGAAAAGTGTATCCAATCCTACTAATTATGAATCGTTTGTATCCATCATCGTTGGAAGGATGCGAATCGAATTTAAAATTATCACAAGCACTTCCGTATATTTTAGACTGTACTGGTTGCGTTGAAATGTCAACTCGGATACTAATTGCTAAGACAATTATTATCTTAATCCCACCAGATGAATATCTTAAGTACATCAATAGTCGCATTGATGCCCTGATTCCGTGTCTGGGACGAAAATCGAATTTAGTGCATGGACTTTTATTACAGATTTTTTATCTAATCAAACATTTTAGTGGTAATGATCTATCAACAGTTTTGCATAATTTTTTGGCCGCAAATATCGAAAAGTTGCATCAATCGAATTTGGTCATACTTCAAATTTACTACGACATTTTAATCGAAATTTTATTAAAAAATTCGGTAGCAAAAGTAAACGTTAATGATATTGCCAGTTACAATTCAGATAATTATTTAATTAAAAATCCACATTATTTAAAATCCAGCCTAACACTAGCCATACTTCAAAACAATATCGATGTGCTTTCATTGCTGCCACTAATTACCGATAAAAATTACGAACTAATCGAATTTATCCTAAATTTAGTTATAATTTTGATAAATGAGGACGGTAATTATGAATTTCCGGCCATTTACGAAATTGATCAGAATATTATAAAAATCGTTCGATTGAAACGAGACGTGTTCGATTTAAACTCGATACTGGCGGATCGAAAATTTTACGATTCATTTTATTCGTTGATCCGTAAAAAAAATTATGAAAATTACGTAACGATTATTAAATTTTTAAGTATAATTAAAAATTCGAAATTATTTTTGAGCCTGTACTTAAGCGGATCTGAAGATCATTTAAAGTTTTTAGCTGATCTAATTTTGCACGACGACGAGTACAGTCGGAACGATTACGTTAAATTTGAATTGTTGAATATTATTTATAAAATTTTGATAAATAATGATGATGATTATTCGTCCGACAAAAAGTTTAAACTACTTCTGCATTTGTTAGTCCGGACTACAAATCCAGAAAATTTGGACGAGGTACGAGAAATTTCAACCAAAATTTTTGTCCACCTGTTAAAATTATTTAATGTAAATACAACGATTGAACATGAGATTATAGTATTTAAGTTAATTTTATTATTACTACGCGATGATAATGTCGAAATAAGGGAGATCATTTCACGGTATATTACCGAACATGACTCCGAGCCGAGAGAAATTATGCCTGATTATATCTATATTCCGCTTTACGCCCAATACCGATATTTGTACGTAACATATGAACGCTTAAAAAAAATCCATACATTAAAATCATCGCTGATTATATTTTTACTAACGGCCGCTTTTGAGTACCTCCCCGACGAGACTGATCTGAATACCACCGGCGGTGACTCTGATTGTGATACCGACATAAAATGTTTTGATAAAAACGAAACAAACATTTTTAACGAGAAGGAAATTTTAATCAATGATATATTTACGATAATTAATACCGAGCTTGGCGACCGAATTAACTTGGATGAATTGGTGCACAAATCAAAAATGATTTTGCCCACTAAATATGCTAACATTTTTGAGAATTATGTAAAGTCAGATAGTTTTAAGAAATTTTATTTAAGATAAGCCTAAAATTATGTTTTTGTATTTAAGTTTAACACGAGCGATGAATTTATGTATTTTTGAAGTAAAAATTATTTTTTATGCATTTAATAAAAAAAATTATTAGCCGCTAGCCGAACAGTTTTTTAAAATATGAACATCATTTGCTGTAAGGTACTAAGAAACGGAATACTAGTTGTGTCGAAGGTGAATCACTGACTTCAATCCAAAATGATTTGTTTAATTTTAATATCGGTTGGGCTTATTTTTAAATACCATGCACACGATTAACCCTCTTTTTCCGAACAATAGTCATTAGTTATAGAGAAACCCAGGCATCGAAAACCCGCCAATACGGTTCGAAAAATAAACGCAGTGAGTACGCTAGATCGATCCCTTAGATACCTTAATAATCAACTAAGCAAACTAATAAGTTCCAAAATAGAAAAAACACTTAAGACTTAGAGTAATAAAACAACCGTCAAAACTGCCACAAATTCATGAAGGCTAGCCTATCAAGACTGCAAAATTCCATAAATCCTAAATTTACAAAATCTTGAAAATGCGTGATGGGTAGCTCTTCAAAACTGAGAAAATTACGCCACAAAAGCGAAAACATCCAAAATCCAGAAAATGCATGATAACATTATCAAAACTAAGAAAATTATGCCACAAATCGAAAAGTTCAAATCATTTATAAGCATAAAAATTCAGGCTGTGGTACATCTTTGCAAGTCATTTTCGCAAATTTGCAAAGGGGTACCACTGTCCCAATTTTTATGCTTACAAATGATTTGTGAAAATGCATGAATATTTTATAGCTGTATTTATACTGGTGTCGCGAGCTTTTGATTAAGGTATCAATCATCAAAATTGGACCACTATTACGTGTGCTATTGACTATTCAATCATTTTCGCAAATTTGCAAAGGGGTACCACTGCCCCAATTTTTATGCTTCCAAATGATTTGTGAAAATTCATGAATATTTTATAGCTGTATTTTTACTGGTGTCGGGAGCTTTTGATTAAGGTATCAATCATCAAAATTGGACCACTATTACGTGTGCTATTGACTATTCAATCATTTTCGTAAATTTGCAAAGGGGTACCACTGTCCCAATTTTTATGCTTCCAAATGATTTGTGAAAATTCATGAATATTTTATAGCTGTATTTATACTGGTGTCGCGAGCTCTTGATTAAGGTATCAATCATCAAAATTGGACCACTATTACGTGTGATATTGACTTTTCAATCATTTTCGCAAATTTGCAAAGGAGTACCACTGTCCCAATTTTTATGCTTCCAAATGATTTGTGAAAATTCATGAATATTTTATAGCTGTATTTATACTGGTGTCGCGAGCTTTCGATTAAGGTATCAATCATCAAAATTGGACCACTATTACATGTACTATTGACTATTCAATCATTTTCGCAAATTTGCAAAGGGGTACCACTGTCCCAATTTTTATGCTTCCAAATGATTTGTGAAAATTCATGAATATTTTATTGCTGTAGTTTTACTGGTGTCGGGAGCTTTTGATTAAGGTATCAATCATCAAAATTGGACCACTATTACATGTACTATTGACTATTCAATCATTTTCGCAAATTTGCAAAGGGGTACCACTGTCCCAATTTTTATGCTTCCAAATGATTTGTGAAAATTCATGAATATTTTATAGCTGTAGTTTTACTGGTGTCGAGAGCTTTTGATTAAGGTACCAATCATCAAAATTGGACCACTTTTACGTGTGCCTTTGACTATTCAATCATTTTCGCAAATTTGCAAAGGGGTACCACTGTCCCAATTTTTATGCTTCCAAATGATTTGTGAAAATTCATGAATATTTTATAGCTGTAGTTTTACTGGTGTCGCGAGCTTTCGATTAAGATATCAATCATCAAAATTGGACCACTATTACGTGTGCTATTGACTATTCAATCATTTTCGCAAATTTGCAAAGGGGTACCACTGTCCCGATTTTCATGCTTACAAATGATTTGTGAAAATTCATGAATATATTATAGCTGTATTTATACTAGTGTCGCGAGCTTTCGATTAAGGTATCAATCATCAAAATTGGACGCAAATTAGCAAAGGGGTACCATTGTCCCAATTTTTATGCTTCCAAATGATTTGTGAAAATTCATGAATATTTTATTGCTGTAGTTTTACTGGTGTCGCGAGCTTTCGATTAAGGTATCAATCATCAAAATTGGACCACTATTACATGTACTATTGACTATTCAATCATTTTCGCAAATTTGCAAAGGGATACCACTTTCCCAATTTGTATGCTTCCAAATGATTTGTGAAAATTCATGAATATTTTATAGCTGTATTTATACTAGTGTCGCGAGCTTTCGATTAAGGTATCAATCATCAAAATTGGACGCAAATTTGCAAAGGGGTACCATTGTCCCAATTTTTATGCTTCCAAATGATTTGTGAAAATTCATGAATATTTTATAGCTGTAGTTTTACTGGTGTCGCGAGCTTTCGATTAAGATATCAATCATCAAAATTGGACCACTATTACGTGTGCTATTGACTATTCAATCATTTTCGCAAATTTGCAAAGGGGTACCACTGTCCCGATTTTCATGCTTACAAATGATTTGTGAAAATTCATGAATATATTATAGCTGTATTTATACTAGTGTCGCGAGCTTTCGATTAAGGTATCAATCATCAAAATTGGACGCAAATTAGCAAAGGGGTACCATTGTCCCAATTTTTATGCTTCCAAATGATTTGTGAAAATTCATGAATATTTTATAGCTGTATTTATACTAGTGTCGCGAGCTTTCGATTAAGGTATCAATCATCAAAATTGGACGCAAATTTGCAAAGGGGTACCATTGTCCCAATTTTTATGCTTCCAAATGATTTGTGAAAATTCATGAATATTTTATTGCTGTAGTTTTACTGGTGTCGGGAGCTTTTGATTAAGGTATCAATCATCAACATTGGACCACTATTACATGTACTATTGACTATTCAATCATTTTCGCAAATTTGCAAAGGGGTACCACTGTCCCAATTTTTATGCTTCCAAATGATTTGAGAAAATTCATGAATATTTTATAGCTGTATTTATACTAGTGTCGCGAGCTTTCGATTAAGGTATCAATCATCAAAATTGGACGCAAATTTGCAAAGGGGTACCATTGTCCCAATTTTTATGCTTCCAAATGATTTGTGAAAATTCATGAATATTTTATTGCTGTAGTTTTACTGGTGTCGCGAGCTTTCGATTAAGGTATCAATCATCAAAATTGGACCACTATTACATGTACTATTGACTATTCAATCATTTTCGCAAATTTGCAAAGGAATACCACTGTCCCAATTTTTATGCTTCCAAATGATTTGTGAAAATTCATGAATATTTTATAGCTGTATTTATACTAGTGTCGCGAGCTTTCGATTAAGGTATCAATCATCAAAATTGGACGCAAATTTGCAAAGGGGTACCATTGTCCCAATTTTTATGCTTCCAAATGATTTGTGAAAATTCATGAATATTTTATAGCTGTAGTTTTACTGGTGTCGAGAGCTTTTGATTAAGGTACCAATCATCAAAATTGGACCACTTTTACGTGTGCTTTTGACTATTCAATCATTTTCGCAAATTTGCAAAGGGGTACCACTGTCCCAATTTTTATGCTTCCAAATGATTTGTGAAAATTCATGAATATTTTATAGCTGTATTTATACTAGTGTCGCGAGCTTTCGATTAAGGTATCAATCATCAAAATTGGACGCAAATTTGCAAAGGGGTACCATTGTCCCAATTTTTATGCTTCCAAATGATTTGTGAAAATTCATGAATATTTTATAGCTGTAGTTTTACTGGTGTCGCGAGCTTTCGATTAAGGTATCAATCATCAAAATTGGACCACTATTACGTGTGCTATTGACTATTCAATCATTTTCGCAAATTTGCAAAGGGGTACCACTGTCCCGATTTTCATGCTTACAAATGATTTGTGAAAATTCATGAATATTTTATAGCTGTAGTTTTACTGGTGTCGCGAGCTTTCGATTAAGGTATCAATCATCAAAATTGGACCACTATTACGTGTGCTATTGACTATTCAATCATTTTCGCAAATTTGCAAAGGGGTACCACTGTCCCAATTTTTATGCTTCCAAATGATTTGTGAAAATTCATGAATATTTTATAGCTGTATTTATACTAGTGTCGCGAGCTTTCGATTAAGGTATCAATCATCAAAATTGGACGCAAATTTGCAAAGGGGTACCATTGTCCCAATTTTTATGCTTCCAAATGATTTGTGAAAATTCATGAATATTTTATAGCTGTAGTTTTACTGGTGTCGCGAGCTTTCGATTAAGGTATCAATCATCAAAATTGGACGCAAATTAGCAAAGGGGTACCATTGTCCCAATTTTTATGCTTCCAAATGATTTGTGAAAATTCATGAATATTTTATTGCTGTAGTTTTACTGGTGTCGCGAGCTTTCGATTAAGGTATCAATCATCAAAATTGGACCACTATTACATGTACTATTGACTATTCAATCATTTTCGCAAATTTGCAAAGGGATACCACTTTCCCAATTTGTATGCTTCCAAATGATTTGTGAAAATTCATGAATATTTTATTGCTGTAGTTTTACTGGTGTCGGGAGCTTTTGATTAAGGTATCAATCATCAACATTGGACCACTATTACATGTACTATTGACTATTCAATCATTTTCGCAAATTTGCAAAGGGGTACCACTGTCCCAATTTTTATGCTTCCAAATGATTTGTGAAAATTCATGAATATTTTATAGCTGTATTTATACTAGTGTCGCGAGCTTTCGATTAAGGTATCAATCATCAAAATTGGACGCAAATTTGCAAAGGGGTACCATTGTCCCAATTTTTATGCTTCCAAATGATTTGTGAAAATTCATGAATATTTTATTGCTGTAGTTTTACTGGTGTCGCGAGCTTTCGATTAAGGTATCAATCATCAAAATTGGACCACTATTACATGTACTATTGACTATTCAATCATTTTCGCAAATTTGCAAAGGGATACCACTGTCCCAATTTTTATGCTTCCAAATGATTTGTGAAAATTCATGAATATTTTATAGCTGTATTTATACTAGTGTCGCGAGCTTTCGATTAAGGTATCAATCATCAAAATTGGACGCAAATTTGCAAAGGGGTACCATTGTCCCAATTTTTATGCTTCCAAATGATTTGTGAAAATTCATGAATATTTTATAGCTGTAGTTTTACTGGTGTCGAGAGCTTTTGATTAAGGTACCAATCATCAAAATTGGACCACTTTTACGTGTGCTTTTGACTATTCAATCATTTTCGCAAATTTGCAAAGGGGTACCACTGTCCCAATTTTTATGCTTCCAAATGATTTGTGAAAATTCATGAATATTTTATAGCTGTATTTATACTAGTGTCGCGAGCTTTCGATTAAGGTATCAATCATCAAAATTGGACGCAAATTTGCAAAGGGGTACCATTGTCCCAATTTTTATGCTTCCAAATGATTTGTGAAAATTCATGAATATTTTATAGCTGTAGTTTTACTGGTGTCGCGAGCTTTCGATTAAGGTATCAATCATCAAAATTGGACCACTATTACGTGTGCTATTGACTATTCAATCATTTTCGCAAATTTGCAAAGGGGTACCACTGTCCCGATTTTCATGCTTACAAATGATTTGTGAAAATTCATGAATATATTATAGCTGTATTTATACTAGTGTCGCGAGCTTTCGATTAAGGTATCAATCATCAAAATTGGACGCAAATTAGCAAAGGGGTACCATTGTCCCAATTTTTATGCTTCCAAATGATTTGTGAAAATTCATGAATATTTTATTGCTGTAGTTTTACTGGTGTCGCGAGCTTTCGATTAAGGTATCAATCATCAAAATTGGACCACTATTACATGTACTATTGACTATTCAATCATTTTCGCAAATTTGCAAAGGGATACCACTTTCCCAATTTGTATGCTTCCAAATGATTTGTGAAAATTCATGAATATTTTATAGCTGTATTTATACTAGTGTCGCGAGCTTTCGATTAAGGTATCAATCATCAAAATTGGACGCAAATTTGCAAAGGGGTACCATTGTCCCAATTTTTATGCTTCCAAATGATTTGTGAAAATTCATGAATATTTTATAGCTGTAGTTTTACTGGTGTCGAGAGCTTTTGATTAAGGTACCAATCATCAAAATTGGACCACTTTTACGTGTGCTTTTGACTATTCAATCATTTTCGCAAATTTGCAAAGGGGTACCACTGTCCCGATTTTCATGCTTACAAATGATTTGTGAAAATTCATGAATATTTTATGGCTGTATTTATACTGGTGTCGCGAGCTTTTGATTAAGGTATCAATCATCAAAATCGGACCACTATTACGCGTGCTGTTGACTATTCAATCATTTTCGCAAAATTGCAAAGGGGTACCACTGTCCCAATTTTTATGCTTACAAATGATTTGTGAAAATTCATGAATATTTTATAGCTGTATTTATACTGGTGTCGCGAGCTTTCGATTAAGATATCAATCATCAAAATCGGACCGCAATTACGTGTGCTATTGACTATTCAATCATCAAAATTGGACCACTATTACGTGTGCTATTGACTATTCAATCATTTTCGCAAATTTGCAAAGGGGTATCACTGTCCCGATTTTTATGCTTGTTTTCAAGTTGTGGTATACAGTTCCCAGTTTTGAAGGGCTAGCCATCAAGCCTTTTCTGGATTTTATAACTTTTCGATTTGTGGCAAAAATTTAGTTAAAAAAGTTTGAATTTTATGCCAATAATTATTAGCAATACTAATACATTTGCACCTTATACTTATCTCTTAGCCTCCTGTCACGCAGAAAGTTCTAAAATTCAATTCGACTCTTCTCAATAAATGGATAAAAATAATCGTAAGTTTACTCCACATAAAAACAATGAAAATGTTGAAAACGAACAAAATCGTCAAACATAAAGAAAAACACTCGGGAGGGAAAATTAATTTTTTTTGTAATTTATTCATATTTTTCGTGTTTTTTTTCATTTTTTTTATAGGTTTTTATAATTTTTTTGTTTTTGTATTTTCTTTTTTAAATATTTTTCATTTCATTTGTTTTTTGTTTTAAATATAATTTTAATTTATAATATAATATTATATTTTTTTTTGTTTTTCTCCTTCTTCAATAATATATAATTTTTGAATTTTATCGTCTCTTTTATTTAATTTTTTAAATTTTTGTATTTAACCATTGAAATATACTTAACTCGCCATTTCTTAAAATTATTAATCAATAATAATAATCGTAATAATAATAATAATAATAAGAAATAAATACATTTTATCTTATATTTGTTTAATAATAAATTTTAATTTGTTTTTTATGTGTTAACTGAATAATTTGTTTTGTGGTTTTTAGAAAATACAAAATCAATCAACCAGACG
This sequence comes from Tipula confusa, assembly GCA_963556175.1. Taxonomy (NCBI): domain Eukaryota; kingdom Metazoa; phylum Arthropoda; class Insecta; order Diptera; family Tipulidae; genus Tipula; species Tipula confusa. The sequence continues at coordinate 219,868,771 of OY744476.1, forward strand.
TAACGGAAAATTATAATAAATAATAATAAATATATAAAGCAACGTAATTTAATATGATATTATATTATAGGAACAAATAAAATAAAAATGGCGTAAAAAACGCCATTTTGATTTTATTCGCCATTTCGAAACCTTACACAATTTACTACGTTGCATAAAATTTGAAAGCTAAATCAGAAATGAATGAGAACAAAATGGCTGACATTATTTATTTTTATATAATTATATAAATTAAAATAAATAATAATAATAGGAATATAAAGTTTTTTAATAATAGTTAATCGTATTATTTGATTCATAAGTTAGAAAGATTGTTTTGTATATTGTTTATTTGCAGTAGTGTTTGTTTATGATGTGAGTGTATGTGTTTTATTATTTTGATTTAATTATTTTTAAATTTAATTTTTTAACTAATTTTTTTTTTTATTTATTCTCAGCCCAATAATTATTAATAATATATCCGGCCACAAGGCAAATTTGTATTTTTTTTAATGTTTTTTATTTTTAAATTGTTCTTATTAATTATTATATTTATTTATATATATATATATATATATATATAATATATATATATATATATATATATATATATATATATATATATATATATATATATATATATATATATGTATATATATATATATATATATATATGTATATATATATATATATATATATATATATATATATATATATATATATATATATATATATATATATATATATATATTTATCGACTAAATTTTAATTTTTTTTAAATAGAAATTAAATTTCTTTTTTACTTTTTTTTGTTGTAAGCAGAAGCCTATTTTTATTTATTTATTTAATTAAATTAATTTATTATTAAATTTATGACTTAGTATTTTTTTAAATTTGTATAATATCTTTTTATTTATATATATATAATTTATTAATTACTATACATTAATTTAAATATACAACGAAAAAAAAAATGTTTGAGAAAATCAATTTTTTATATCTCATTAATTATAAATTAATTTTTAAGTTGATTTATACTAAAAATTAAATTTTTATTTTTATTCTAAGTATATTTAATATTTGTAATTTTTAAATTTTTGGACAGAAAATACAATACTTTTTTTATATCGTTGATGACGCCGCGTGTCATCAAATCGTTAAAAATCAAATTTAACTTTAATTTAACAACACGACATCATTGATATAATTTTTAAAAATTGTATTAGATTTAAAAATTTTAATCGTTATTCTCGTCGCGTGTAAGTAAACTAAATTTGAAGATACAATTCGGGTTGGTGGAGTTGAATTCAATAAATCGAATCGATCGAGAAATTAAGTGTGAAAATAAAGGATCGAACACGTTCGCGGATATGATGGCTTATGCCACAAATTGTTTAAATATTGAATATGTTTTTGTACAACCCTAATATATATCTGAAATGTACAAAAGCGTTAGTAAATAGATGTCACTTTATAGTTTTTTTGTTTTTTATTTTTTTTGTTCCGCAAACGAGTGATTTGATTAGTAAATTTTATCACATGGTTTAGATGTGTTGATTTGATTGGTTGATTGGTTAAGACTAAAAGGTTCAACTGAAACGGAATTCTATCTTCATATTTTATGATTAATATTTGAATAAAAATATTCTAAATGGTAGATAGAACTTTGCGTAATATAAATCTAACGGTTAATCTAAATCTGTAATCAAAGCTATTAAGTGGGGTCCCTTCTTAGATTCGTCTGTAGTGTTAGAAGACATTTATGTTGTGCAAAATATTAAAGTGAATATTGTAGGCGAATGCAACGTAATGAATTTTTCTAATTTAGACACAATCGAATGTGAGATCAAGAAGATCTCGATACGGGAAGTCCAAGGGCTGAAATTAGACATGTCTTTTATAATTATAAACTTAGTATTTATACTATTTTTGGGCACATCTAAAATTCAAAAAAATCTACTGTACCAACGCTATAGCTGCGGCGGTATACAATTTACTCGACAAAATATTTGAGGATAACCTTTACAGGAGGTTGATAATACAACATCATATTTTTCATTGAAATTTAAACGACTTGCGCCAAAGTTACCTACGATTATATGGCGTAATGCACATTGAGTAAACCAAAACTAAAAACTATTTTGCTTTACTCAGTGTGCATAACGCTCTATAATCGTAAGTTACTTTGGCGCAACTCGTTTTAAGATAAGAATAAAACGTTTTTGTCTGATTTGGTGTGTCACCAAGTGTTTAAAATTGCCTCAGCAAAACAAGATGAGGATCTTTTCTCAAATGGAAAACAAAGTATTTATAAACTACTAGAAGCACATGGAAGTACTTACAAGGCAGCATTAATAATGATTTTTTTGGAAACGTTTAGAGGATTCATAATACAAAATAATATTCTTTGAAGGCAAAGTTACATTATTCAAAGGCAACAGATTGTTGAGTAGTTGGTTTGAAGTAGAATGTTTGTATGAATTGAGTTTGCGATGGAGAATACACAAGAAGCTTATTTATTTTATGGAAATGGTTGCAATACAATTTAATAGACTTGCGGTCGAAGTGGAGAATACAGATCATTATTAATAGAATATTGTGATAAAAAAGGAATTCGACTGCAGCACACATCTTCAAGATTACGAAGGAACGGGTTTATCGACTAAAAATTTGCCCAGACAAATAATTTAATTTGAGACATAACGGCAGTTATGATAGAATCCTTACCTATAAGTCCCATTAAAACGTTGCTTAGATTTAATTACGGCCCATGTAAAGCATCTGTACTTTATTTGTCCTTATTTCATTTCAACGAGCACGAAGCTGGAACAAAAATTCTAAATGGCCCTAACTTTGCACCGTTCGGAATATTTAACAAGATTTTTACGGCAGATCTTGTTGTGTTCATGACCGATTTTTAAAAAATTAGTCCTTAAGGAAGCTTTCTCTCTAAAATTGTATGAACTAACTTCTCCTGGGGTCTATTATGAAACATTTTTCGTTTTCTAAAAATTCATTATTAACTTCATTAATTATATTAACACTTACAAGTCGAAATTTCTTAGATGACCCAGATATTTTTTTCCAGCAAATCCATTAGTGACCCCATAGATTCGATTCGCGGTGATAAGCCTATTATAAAACATAATCGAATTTCGAACAACACTTCGAATTATACGCTATATTCGCCATCTATAGGGCTCTAATTCTGACGTCACATTTTCGTAAAATTCGATTCAAATCGAATAATTCGAGCAAAAAAATTGCATAATACCAAAATACGCCGCGAATCGAATTTTTCGAAAGCAAATAAGTTTCATAATAGACCTCTTGGGGACTATGGATTAAATGAAGAAACTGACATGCTGAAAACAGAAGCAATAAATTAGAAGATTTAGTATAAAGATTCCTGGATCAATATCCGAATAAAGACTATCATCTTGTGATGGATACTTTCTATAATAGCATAACTTTATGCAATAAACCTCGCAATTCGGTGGACATCGGAAATAAAAAATTACAAAAAGGCGAAAACATTTGGCAGCGCGACTAGGCAAAGTGTATGTTTACAAATGAAAAGGTGCTGTGCATTACCATAGACATTAAGCCTGGATTTTACTACGTAAAATAAATTAAATGTTTAGCCTTCAGAGGCCAATTAATTAAACCATTACTAGTCTACAACTGCCTAGTCATAAGACCGTCGTTCGAGATTTTGTTTCCAAATGTTCAAAACGGAACTTTACAACCATATAAATGTCACCCTTTCTCGGGTTATTTCGGCAATACTAGCGTGGGTCATGACGGACGATAACATTATTATTATAGGAAACATAGCATATGTCACTATATATTGTATTACCAAAATTTCTATGTCCGCGAACGTGTTAATGAGAATAACTTTTCGTTAAAATTTCTATTTTTTTCTTAAAATAATCCTTTCTTATCCTAATTACATATTTTATTTATTTGATAATTAAACATTCTAATTACTATCTATTTTAATAAGCAAAAAATGAAATTAAATCAAATAATCCGAAAAAAGGATTTATTTCGTGTGTGTGGCATTTTTAATCAGTCAGAAAATTAAACTCGATGTTTTTTTTTTTTTTTTTGATCAACATGAATAAATGATTTTTCCTTTTTTTTTTGTTAAGCACCTCAAAGGCACATAAATTCAGGTTCGATATTATAAATAAAATACAAAATAATAACATTAATTATGTCTTTAATAAATAAATAAATCACACGGTGGAAGAGTATGGCAGTGAAATAAATTTTAATAAATTTTCTGACTGTTTTTTTTTTTTATAAACAATAAAAATAATAATAACAATAATCGATGGGGCATCGAACTGAAACATATTTTGTTTTTCGATCCGTCAAATTAACTCGAATCGATCGAATTTCATTTAATCGATCACACGATTGCGAGTGATATAATAAATAAAATTCGAGATCGAATTAAGTTGGTGGATTAAAACACGATATATTCTTCACTACCATACAACTAATTACCGAATTAGTAAATGGAGTGTTTATAATTGGGACGTAACATTTACACAATTTATTCAAGTAATTTCAAAATATCGTTATCGACCACGTCACAAAAACCAATAATTCGGTTCAATAATAATATTTAGCAACAAAATTGATATAACTTCTAACAAACACCACCAAATGATATGTAATATGACACGCTATTTATGATCGATAATTTATTGATATTCGAATTCTCGGTCAAGCGGTGGTGGATATGAACATAAATTAAGTCTTGTGGTTTAAATTACTAATAAATTTGGCATAAACGTTGATCATACCAGTACAGCCAAAATTTGTCTGCTTGAGAATTGTCTGCGCTGAATTAAAACTAAATATAATTCATAATTTGCCGCGGAGATGGTGGGATTTCGGCTAAATTTCTAATAGGAACTATATAGTGGGCAAAAATCTCCATTCCCACCAAGCAATCGGCGCAGTGGTTAAAGCTGCGGTGTTTGGGGCGGGAGGTACCGGGGTCGAATCCCTACGGGAGAGGGTTGCAAAAGGGATTTTTCATCACCTGATTACGATCGGTGATGACGAAGAACACAACTATGACCCCCTGTTGGAGTGCAGAATCCATGGGCCGAACCATCGTCCATGTCGTCAGTATAGACTGACTGGAGCAATGCAATATGCAGATGGATTTTAAATCGAACCTGTATTCGTGCGTCCTCGATTTGGCTGGTGCCGGCGTCAGATAGGACAAAAAAATTAACCGCGAAAGAGCTGTCGGCCCTAGTCTTGGCATCTGTCTCTTATAGCGACAATCAACTTATTGTCAATCATCAATTGTGATCAATTGTGTCGTATGAAAAGTTGATCGTATCACAAATCCAAAATGCATAAGAAATGGAAGAATGAATATCGAAAATTTTTATATTTCATATAATGCATTTTTTTAGTACAGGATATTTGATCGACTAAAGTAAAGTGATGTGACTAAGAGAATACATTGAACCCCAAACATTTTTATAACGATCTTTGATTTATCGAAGTAATTCTCGATAGCCCTATAGAATCTTAAAAATTTAATGGTATAGCCTAAATGTAAGCTTTGATCGCTCTAACGGGCTACTAACCATAGCGTTTTTTTCGACCATATCGAGACCTGAAATTAAAATCAGGCATTAAAAAGTCAGTTATAGATTTAAGTTTAGTTTTAAATGACTGTGATGCTGACTTCAAAACAGTTTCATGAGAATCTCAACACTTTTGCATGTAAAGTTAGCAGTTAGTTGAGCTATTAGGTCGTGAAGAGGCTAATTTTTTTTCCGCAGATACAACGATCAAATTTATATTTGGCAGTCTTAGAAAATTACAAACCTGAAATCACTTTTGGGTATTGTAAATCGGCATTGTAATTGGATCTAAAAATATTTTAATAAAAATACAAGAATACCTATTTTTGAAAATAAAGGTAAGCGGGTAAATTTATTTAACAAGATTCCCGATTTGTAGTAGATATTTGCGACGATATCGAGGGACACTATCGTAAATTTCATAATTAGTGGGTCAAATTTGACGATTAAAAAACTATAAACTAACAAAATAAAGCTAACACTTTGGCCGTAGGAAGCGTGTTTAAATACGGGTTCTTAGTTTTTATGGAAACATAATAATTGTGCGAACATAACTTTTGTTAAATAAAAAACCAATTTATGCTGCATGTCAAAAATAAATCTGAATATCAATGGCAGTTTGCAAATCAATATTTTCTAAACCTATAAAACATTTCATACATTTTTCGATGCCCCATTCTTCATATATAAAATTATAATATATTTATAAATATATTTTTTTTTTATTAATTTTACTTTTTTTTTATCACAAATTTTTTATATTTAAATTATAAACAAACAAAAAAAAAATATTAATAATTATTATTCATTAAATCTAATTAAATTATTATTTTTTTGTTACCACAAACATTTTAATTTAATTTTTAGGTTTAATAAAAATGAACAGGAGTTTTCGTATTAAAAATATCACAATTTTTTACGCGATATTTCTTAATACAAAAATCCTATAAAAATTAATTTTAATATAATTTACAATATTTATTTAATTATAATAATGATAGTTTTGTTTTTATTTCAATATAAATATGTATATGTGTAAATAAATCGAGAGAAATATTTTTTATCACTAAAAAATAAAATAAAAAAATAAAAATTAGTATTTTTCAATTTAATTTTTAAATTATTGATAAAAAATAATTATTTTATTTAAATGCGGTTTAATCGAATATAATTATTAATTGGTCAGTGTAAAAATCGTCGATTTGTCGAATAAAATAATACCTCACTTTCGATCAGACGATTTAATTTTTTTCGAATACATAAGTTAAATTTTATCAATAATTTAATTATAAAAAAAAAAATTATAGTAAACAATAGAAAATAATAAATTGCAATTAATAATTTAGGTGAATTTTATTAATCACACACTAAATCATTTTTAAACAAAACATTTATTTGATAATTACCTTATTTATTTGCATTTTAAATTAATGTTTATGTTTATTGATTTATAATATTTTTCATTTGTCCATCAAATTGTTTATATTATTTTAAATTATTATTAAATATTTTTAATTTATTTTTTTTTATACACAAATATTACATTATTATTATTATTAAATTTATTATAAATTAAATAACAAAAAATATATATATTTTTATTTTATTTTATTATTAATATAGTAGTGTAATAATAATAATAATAATAATAATTAATTAATTATATAATATCTGCGCATTATTTATTTTATTAATTATTTTTATATAGTTTATTTTTTATTCACTTATTAAAAAAAAATTAATTAATTACACAAAAAATAATAATATTAAGTTCATTAAATATAAATATATATATATATATATATATATATATATATATATATATATATATATATATATATATATATATATATATATATATATATATATATATATATATATATATATATATATATATATATATATATATATATATATATATATATATATATATATATATATATATATATATATGTATATATATATATATATATATATATATATATATATATATATATATATATATATATATATATATATATATATATATATATATATATATGTATATATATATATATTTATTTATAATTTATAAATATTGATTAGCGCACAAAAAAAAATTAAATAATAATTTATGTAAATTGAATTAAATTTTTATTTTATTTTTTAAAATAAGAATAATTTTGTTTTATTATTATTTACTTAGTGATTTTTTTTTTGAATTTTCTTTACAACATTTTTTGTATTTTATTTTCTTAAAAGAAAGTCTCTTCTCTCTTGGAATATAGAAATAAATATTGTTAGCTGTTATTATTTATATTTTAATTAATTAGTTATATATATATATTGTTTTTTAATAGATCTACCTAAAGCAGTTTATTTTGAATTAATTAAAAATTAAAGATACAAATATATATATAATTAATAATAAAAAATAATAATAACTTGATTTTTAAATTCACACTATTTTTTTTTAATGTATATAGAGTTATTATTTTATTTATTTATTATTAAATTAATTTTATTAATTATTATTTTTTTATTTAGTATTTCACATGAAAAAAGCGATTAGATTTTATATTTATATATAATATATATAAATATATATTTTTTTTTTAATAAATTTGTATTAGATATTTATTATTTTTTTTTTGATTGAATTTGATTTGATGAAAATTGTTGTATTTGTAAGTTGTAGGTTGTGTGTTGTAGATTAAGAAGACATTAGACATTAATATTAGATATTTGATATTATTGTCCATTGTAATATTGGGCGCCGCCATTTGTACCGGAAATAATATACTCCCAAGCTAAAAATAAAAGAAAAAATTGATTTGTTAAGTTTAGATTTAAAATCGATAGATTGATTGCAGAGATAATAATAAAAATACAATAATAAAAGGCTAAATAATCCTACGAATAAAAAACTTCACAGGAGTTGAGGTAATATGGGGTGGAACACACTTTTTAAAGGGCACGAACGATTTTTCTGCAAAATAGCCTAATGGGATCTAGAAAATGGCTAGTGTGAATGGAACTAAGCCATTTTGAATGAAACTAAGATTACAACCTGAGTTCTACTGGAAATAAGACTTGAACGCATTCGAATCATTAAATATTTTCCACTGTATTTAACTTTTGCAGCTAATTTCACTTCTGATTAAAACATCAATCAAGTGACACGTTAAAATCATAAAGTTAAATAAAAGATTTTTTATAATTAAAATTTAATCGAGAAACATCCGTATTGCTTTTTCAAGTTTCCAGCTTTGCTTGGCATTAATCCCATCAGGTTATGGGCCCAGTGGATAGGATATACGGATATATATGGATATTTCGGGGAAAACAAATTAAGGCAAATTAATTGAATAAAGTGAAATTGCTTTTCGGTGTTGTGAAATTCATATACGGAAAAAGATGGCGTTAGCTGAGTCGAGATACAGCATTTCAAAGTTAACAGAAAAAATTATTTTGTATGGAACTACAAAATGGAAATGCTTCTTAAAGAAAAAGGTTTATGGGCAGTCATCAATGAGGTACTACCATCACCAGTTACAGCAGCGTGGACAGCAAATGATGAAAAGGCACATTCAACAATTGCATTGAATGTAGAAGACGATCAAATTCATCACAACATTGGTGCAGATTCAGCAAGAAATGCATGGAGAATTCTTAAGTGAACATATGAATCAAACACATCAAGCAATCGTGTGCACATTTTGAAGTTATTTCATGCAACAGTGGGTTGATGAAAGCGGAGATGCGGAAAAACACGTAAATTCCATGAACGACCTGATTCGAAAGTTATTGGCGCTTGGTGCAGATTTTGGTCCGAAATTTTTTATGAGTGCTACGTTGTTGGTTTCTTTGCCACCAAGCTACGAAGGTTTGGTAACGGCGCTCGAGGGTAAAGAATTGACACTCACGTTGGTTAAATCAAAGGTTCTCGCAGAATTCAAAAGAACGGATCGAGGTGGAACAAGGGATGACACTGCATTAAAGGTTGACACATCAAGAGCAACGAAAGGTCAAAAAGGTGAAAATAAAAAGTCTGAGTGCTATTTTTGCAAAAGAAGCACATCAAAAAGAGTTATCGAAGATACAAAGCCTGGCTCAACAAAAAGGAAGGAAGTAATCAGAAGGCGAATCTAGCGAAAGATGAAACATAAAACCTGTTTGCGACAGGTTTTCTGTTTCATCTTTCTAAGGATATTTTCGTCAATATTGACATGAATTGTAGAGATAAAGTAAGCGTTGCAAGTGGTCAACAATAAATAGCTGCGGGTTAAGGTCGTAAAGGCACAATTAAGGTCGATTTTCTGAACGAGAAAAATCAAAGGGTTCCAGTAAGAATCACAGACGTGTTGCTAATGCCAGATATCAAGGGAAATTTGCTTTCAGTAAAAAAAACAAGAAACAACGGAACAGGTTTTCAAGTAAATTTCAAGGGCAACAAGTGGGAAATAAGAAAACAGTCGGCAAATTGCAGTTGGCGAAATCAGCGGTACACATTACAGACTAAAGGAACCTCACAAAGTTTACTCGATCGAGAAAACTACTGGCTGCATACATTAATGGCATAAGGTTCTAGGCCATAGAGACATCAAAGTAGTAAAATTATTGGCAAAACAAAATTTGGTTTAAGGCATCAAAACTTTAGTGAGTGTACAGTGGATTGCGAAATCAACTCCAAGTGCAGAGTGTGTCTCGAAGGAAAAATTACTCGAATCAAGTTTCCGGTCAAGTCGAGTAATGGCTCACTGTATGCTAATTGACGAAGGTCTAGAGAAAAAGTTATGGGGCGAAGCTGTAATGATGGCTAACTATATCCAGAATCGTTTGAAAACAAGGCGCTAATTCGACTCAAAGGGTGTGAAAGTAGTGCTGGTCGATTATGATTACGAATCAAAAGGGCAAATCGCTGTTACAATCCGGAAACCGATCGTGTCACAGTTAATCGAGATGTTCAGCTCGTCGAAAGGGACCATTTGTTACCTATCAAGTCCAGCAAAATTACCAACGGAAACAAAATATCGACAATTCAGGGTTGAACAACTTTGAAAATGCAGAGAACGATCAGGTGCAAGAGGAATTAGTCGATGAAGAAGTTCAGGAAAAGAATCTAATACAGGATCACGTTCAGAATGAAGATGAAGAGCATACTGTTAGACGATCACACCTCCCTTACAAAGGAATTTCACTAAAAAGACTTAGTAAAGAAATGAACGTGGTGAATTCAGCCATTCAAGAACCTAGAGCTACTTAGAAGCTATCAAGGGTGATCAAAAGAGGCTGTAGATTCAAGCAATGACAGATGAGATGAAGTCATTGCTGGAGAATCACATGGGAGTTTGTGAAAATTCCAGAAAGTGCAAATCTAGTTGGCTGCAAGTGGATTTACAAGCTAAAGTGCAATTCAGATGGAGAAGTAGTCAGACACAAGGTAATCTGATGCAAAGGAGTCCTCAGTTCCATTATCAGTTGGATATGGTAAAGGAGGAGATACAAATTTATTGTTGGCCAACGGTAAATATCAAAAAGTTGCTCGGTTGCTTACTTACATATCAGTGAACACGAGACCTGACATATCGGCAGCGGTTTCAATTCTCGCACAAAAGTTGTCCAGTCCAAACCAAGAGGATTGGAACGAATTGAAACGAGTATTAAAGAATCTCAAGGGTACTGCCGGATTGCGATTGTCACTTGGGAAGAGTGATGGTTCGGATCAGTTAACCGGATATGATAATTTTTAAAAAGAAAAAAAAATTACAAAATCAGTACTTTTGGTCACTTTTTCAACAAAATCTGACACTTTGGCGTCAGTCACTGTAAGCAGAAACATCTACAGCCGCAAACAAAATTCTCTAAAAATCTGCAACTTTGTTAAACTGGACCACAATTACGGGCAGCATTATCGTAGATTATAACCCAAAAAACTTTTAAATCATCGGTCGTTAGCCACAAAATCCTATCGTGTCGTTTATTTGAACTTGAAGTTAACATCGACACTAATCTATTTGATGTTGGACAATGGATGTGGCACTGTGCTTAGATTGTATGCATTTGTATCAGCAACGCTTAACTACAATTTACAACTGAAACAAATCTGCTTTTTTTTAGTTCCAACACAGTTTGAAATTAAAAATTTGGCCGACACAAAAGGATAAAAGATTAAAACTAATGGTTACGATTATAGACCAGACCGTACATGTGGATCATCTTTGGCTTGTCGTAGGAGGCGACTATACAAAGGCTGGATTGCTGACTTGACTTTAAAATACTTCACTGTTCAAGAAAACCAACAAAAGAAAATATAGATACATCCAAAATTTAACCCGACCCTTAACGGACACGCAGTTAAAGGGGCAGTTAAATCGGTACGTGCAACTTGCAATCGGTAAGAAAACCATTCGCATTTGTTGGCTCTATATTTGCCATGAAGGTGTATTGTTTGGAACTCGTTGTGCTCCAAGAAAATCGATGTCCAAATATGGAGATAAGTTTATCCCAAGGTTATACATTGCTTGACAGTGGAGATGTCCTTGGCAATCTTGGAATTGGTTATTTTCTTGGGCCTCAGGTGAAAAAGGTAGTTTAGATTTAAAAACAGTTGATAATCGCACGTGAAAACATCGTTTACTCATGTGACTAGCCAAACTGTTATCATTTGTGTTCATGCGCCCACTGATGTAAGCCAACAATGATTGGTTTAATGAGAAGTGTCGTTTTGCTGTCGAGTAACAGAATAAGGCCTATCAAGAAGCGTGAATAAGTTTGACACACGCACGGAACAACAAAGTGATCCTTACTAGGACAGCCGCTAAGCGAATGTAATGGCGAAAAAAGCGTGAATGGTGGAAGGCTAACACTTTAAGAATTTCAGCAAAGAGCACAGTTATCGTAACTTCTTTAAGGGAGTCACCGAACTGCACCATACCTTCAGAACTAGATCAATCGCCATTCGGGACCAGGATGGAAATCACCGCGTTAACCACAAAGACTCGAAACTTGGAAGGAACATTTTTTTGATTTACTTAATGTTCAACAAGTGTCTAAAAGTTGTCAAATACAAATTGCGAAGATGGGCATAGAGGACCCATCCTACCAGGAATTTAACACTGACCAAGAGACTAAATAGAACCCGTTCGAGCAATCGTTACCGAAGGCGACCTATGCGCCTACCAAATGGCAGTTATAGACTTAGATAGCTGCATCATCCGTTTAAGATTTACTCTTAGGGCATGACCAAACCAGAGAACTCAAGAATTTCCGTCTTCGTCATGTTTTGTAAATCATCAATGATACTCAAAGTTTTGTTATCATAATAATATAATGCTCGTTTATAAATACTCTACGACACATGCGAGTGCCCTCGACCCAGGGTTATCGTAAATTTTATTTTTTATATAAAATTATATGGTAAATACATAATTAGATAATAAACAAATCTTTTAGAGATAGTACTTGGCAAATTCGTTTATGTCCTTTTCAAAGATAATGTCAGATAAATTCATATATTTATAAAATCGATAAAATATAAAATTCATCAATTCGGTCGTAAATCCAATCGAATCGAATTAAATAATACGCTCAGGTTTTATTTACACTTGAGGTATGAAATTTCCCTATGAATTATTCAAAAAAATGTTTAATTAAACCTTTTTTGAAATATTAATAATTCCTGGTAATACAAATTCGTATTTCATTTATTTCATCACAAAAATGAAAATCCTGTCTCTTTGTTACCATTTTCTCAAACCAGCTGACAGTAATAATGCCTACACATAGTATATTATATCCTCTCACACCCAAAATACAAATTCTAAAATTTTTCTGATCATTCAAGTGTATAATACACAAAAACCGAACAAAAAAAAAATTCATCATTTCTGAGTAATATACAAGAAGTGTAGATGCGTTCATCATCATTTTAATAAAATGTAAACCGACAGAAGTGAAAAACAAAAATTTCTTTGTGACAGTAGTATCGTTTATAATCAATTTGTCATCTCAGCACAACAATTATGTATGTATGTATACAATTATAAGAAATTGATTCTATGATACATAATACGAAATTTTAATTATTTATTTATGTACATAAAAAAACATAATTCATAATTAAATTAAAAAGAAATTAATATTTCCACTGGAATATAAGAGATTTCTTTGTTGTTTTTTTTATATAATTAAGAACAGTAATGAATGTCTTAGTATATTCTTTAAAATAACGTTTCTTACTTAAACTTAAAATGTAGCTTCGTTTCACACTAGCAACTACTGCAGCGGAGCGTTAAGGATCATGAGCCTTGGGGAAAACAATTTAACATAAAATTAACGTGCCTACTAAAATTACAGAAGGTAAGTTGGAATGATCTAGGGTGGTGTGGTAATGACACAATAGGGTATGCAAAGACTAATGATAGTAACTAATTGTGACTCATTCTCCATTGTTGCAACTTTGTAGATTCCACCAATTGCATCTAATATATCTCTAAGTGGTACGACTCGGGCAACGACTAAGGTCAATGACTATGGTCGGCTAAATATTAGATGCGAGTGTTAGCACTATAAATTAAGGGCCGGATTAAGGTGTCATACGACCCGTGCTGATGATCAACCTGGCTGGGGCCCTTTGAAATAACCCAGCCTCGAGCGAAGCCTCTGGATACCAGGCGACCTCCAGATGTATTTAGCCTTATCCTTGCATTGCGGATCTCTCCAAGGATGGACGTGCTTTTCTACGCTACTCGTGGAACTTAAATGGAAGTGAAAAATAATAATATAGACGTCGTCACTCTTTAAATGTCGGAAACTCCAAAAGTAGAGAATCAGGTCTGTAGGGCTTCTCTCACCAAAGATAGGAAAGGGGACACATGCACCGACAATGCAGGTCTCTTCAAACCAACCTAAAATGCCAAAAAGAAAGCATGGGCTAAAAAGGCTAGAAATAATTCTGTTGGTGGATAAGACAGACCCACACTGGAGTGGGCTACTAAAACTGTAGAACCGAAGTCAGGAAGTTCTTCCGGAAGCTCACTGTCCAAAAGACAGATCTTCTGATGAATCTCCAAAGGCTGCTAAAAAGTCAATGTTGCAGGCAGCTGTAACTAGGTCTTTTAGCGAGGTTCTCAGGCTCTGGTTGTAGCGGTTGTTGATAGAGCACAGGAAGATGATAGAGCATCACTCCCGTTTATTGGAGAAAGGTAGAAAGGCTCTTTCCTCCTCCTTCCTGAAAATAATGCGGAAAACCCTGGGGCTATTCCTACATGTCGCAACGGTGGCTGGTACAGGAACCATGTCAAGTTGACAGCTTGTTTGGCATGAATTCCAGCTGAGCCAAGTGATCCAAAGACGACTATGGAGCTGATTAGGATGGGTAATCTTGAGTTGCCGACCACAAACTGGAAAATAGACTAACAATAGGCTAAGACAGGTGGCTTAATTAGCTATGGGTCAATTTTGGTAATCTTGGTGACGCATCCCTACGGAAATTTGTGAGTAGAGGCACACCACGGGGTGCTGTATTATCCCTTCTCTGTAACTTGGTTATAAATGAACTGTTACTAAACCTAGAGGGTTCTGGCTTGATGTTGCCTTCGGCAAACATCCTAGAACCCTCAGAGATCTTATGCAAAATGATCTTGGTATCCTTACCAAATAGACCAATAGATTTGGTCTAAGTATTAATCCACTTAATACTGCATTGGTCCTTTTAGTACAAACTTTCTTTGTTCAACCCACCCACTCTTACCGGAGTTGGTTTCAATATCACAGATAAAGTGAAATTCTTGAGTCTTATTGTGGACAGCAAATTAGGCTGGAATCTGAATATATTGGAAAGGGTAAAGAAAGCTACAAAAGAGCTATAGTCCTGTAACAATGCCATTGGGAAAGAATGGGGTCTAAACCCTCACATCGTACATTAGATGTACACCTCTGTAGTTAGACCTGTTTTACTGTATAGAGTTATAATTTGGTGACCAGCTCTAAATATAGTAACAAACTAACAGCTGCTCATGAAGGTTCAAAGAATTGCCTGCCTGTGTATTAGTAGTGCACTCAGAACCACTTCAACTCAGGCATTAGAGATTCTCCTTCAGCTAGTCCCTCTTGATATTTTAGCTAAACAAATGGCTGCATATACAGCTATTAGGCTTAAATTTTCCTCAAGGCTTTGTGGACCTGTAGTAATAAGGGACACTCATCTATTCTAATGAATAAGGCTATTCCCAACAACCATGAAATCATCCCTCGAAGTTAAATTTCTGACTGTTATTCTCTCCAGAGCGGACTGGGCGGACGAAGCAGAATCCCGGTAAGATTAACTTCTTTACGAATGGATCGAGAATTGATGACAGGGTCGGTTGTGGGATGATCACTTTAGTCTTTTTCAGGCTAGATGTAGTATAATGTAATATCTGTTAGGGATATTGGCAATTTTACGGAGTCAGGCTGCCATTAAAGTTATATAGTCAGGCTTTATCACGTCGAAATTAGCCCGGAACTGTCTCTCATCTTTTAACGAGATGGCAGAACAGTTCAACATTCAGCTTACAAGGGTGCCAGGGCATTTCAATATAACGGGAAATTTAAAATCTGATAAACTCGCTCGACAGGATACCTCCTGTCGCATCTTTCCATGTCACGCTGATACAGAAGTACCGCTTGCCATGTGTTAAATGCTGCTAAAGGAAGCTTATAAAATCACAAACAGTAGATGGGCAAATTGTGCCTCATGTGTAATTACTCGGCAACTTTGGCCTACACAAGGCAACGGTGCAATATTACCTGTCTCAATGGTAAGCATGCGAGTAGACTGGGTGTTCTCTCGCATGATTACTGTAGAAGTTGTAGAGATGAGGTGGAGGAAACTATACTACATCTGCTCTGCAACTGTCCTAGCCTGGCTCGATACAGGGTAAAGTATTTGGGAGCTCGCCTCTCGAAAAAAAATCCATGATATCGTTTTGAAAGATGTCCGAGTGAAAGTGCGTGAGATAGTTGGCATCGTAAACCTCTCAACAGACCGTTAGAATTATATTTTTTATTGACAATCGATCACAAATACAATCGTGGGATCATTTAAAGCAATGTTTGCGGCCAAGTTTTAACGTAACACAAATAAATTTTTTCGTCGATTCGTAACCGTGGAACACTCCTGTAATAAAATAACAATCGAAGCAAAGGATTGAAGGATTTTTCCAGTTCCTAAACTTAAAAAATGGCTTGAAGGCAAGAGATTAACGTCATATGACGTATTTAAATGGGAAATTATGCGTATTTCGGAAGACAAATTGTGTTTTCATTTTCAGATCGGCTACTTATAGAACTGCTCTTGTATTTATAGCTAAAAAGAATCCTATCTCCAAATATTAAGGTATGAGGACTGAATAATACTAATAATTAGGCTCACAGAAAAGCGATTGTTACATTTTAACTACCAAAATTTTGTTAACATTTTGGAAACCAATCATTGTTCTTATGTTGTGAACGCTTTTTTGAAGTTATTGAAAACTTCGGATGTTAGTGAACGCAGGTCTCTAGGTATGAAAAAAATGTAAACTTATATTAATTGATTTAATAGAAAATTTCGTGTCTGGCAGTCGAACAACAGGCAATAAGCATTTAGAAAAGTGCGGGTTAGATTAATTGATCGAAACAACAAAGAGGTTATTGCTATAGACGAACCACTAACCGAATTTATTAAAGAAATCTTAAAAACACAGTAAAAAAAACTCCACAACGGACTCAGTTCTCGAAATTTATTGAAAGGGGTAACCGGGGACTGCACCATGCCAGATTTACTCAATGTCGAATATATGTATGTCAAAAGCTGTAGATAGTCAAATACAGACTGTGAAAATATGCAAATTGGAGCCATCCTCCGAGGAATTTCTCTAAAAAGAACCTCTTATCATGGGCTTATCGCATTAGGTCGGAGTTGGGTGGGATATTTTATGGAATTATCTTTCCGACCTTAAACGATTAGTAAGGCACAGCGAAGTTATGACCACTACTAAAGTTTAAATATCTTGCAAATGTCGGGAAGGAAAGTTACGAACAGCATATATGGCTTTAGTAGGCACAAAAGTCGCTGTTGGTGTGTTTGGCTCCTCGAGGTAGAGGACGTCAAAATAAAATCCGGATTGTTATTATCATACAGAGCAGGAATGGTCTGTAAAAACCGTTTATTAATCAGAATTATAACCGCCATAACGCAAGTAGTTGCCATAAATATGTAAAAGCTCATAACTTTTTTGACAGTCAAAAATAAGAACCACGTCTTAAGAATACATGTCAGGTTAATCACCGATCGTATAGCGATGGTTAAGATAATCGCTTTCTTTCACAAATCCCGATTTCGATAATCGCCATTGATCAAAAAACTTGCAACAATAAACAAACGTTTAATGGCTGACTTGAAACCTTTCTCGCAGAATGGATGGATTATGGATGGCACTTTGGATGTAGTTCTTTCCATAAAGCAACAATTGAAAGGAATTGAGCAAAATATGCCGTCAACACGAATTGAACCTTTATCCACAAAAATTATTGTGTGCTTCTGAAAAAGTCTGCCAAAATATTTTTCCAAATATGAAAATTTATTTTTCGAATGAATTAATTATAGCTAAGCTTTGTGTAGAGAAAATTTGAAAAGCGGAACACTAAGGCAAGCTTTAAATGTTGCAACATCTAAAGATCATGAAGATTTTGATATTAATATTTTGATTAATATTTCACAAAGGCCTAAGGATTATGGAACCATAGTCTTTAGTCAAATTTCGGAGAAATTTAGATATAGTCGTTATAATACATTAGATTAGTGGCACAATCATGAGTGTATGTTGGTATATTTAGTGTTCTAGACTCAGGTAGGTTCATTTTTAAAATCATATTGAATAAATATTCAGATTAATCTTAGAATGATGTCTTTCGAAATTATTTTACTTTAATGTATTTTAAAGCTCAATCGCAAATCTTCAATATACCGAAATAATATATATATGATTGGAAAATCAAATAGTTACACATACATATTTTCACCTACCTAAATATTATTTGTTGAAATTAATAAATAAAAAATTATTTATTTTTTTTATAACCTTTTCCTTAAAAAAACAGAATATAAAAACGGCTGAAGAAAAATGATTCTGTGTAAATCGAAAATTTATCGATCGGTATCATCAATATTGCAAAACATACATTTCGTCGACCCAAAAAAAAAAATAAAAAATTAAATCGATAAAATATGGATAAGAATATTTTCTTCGTTTTACACCTTAATTACATTTAGAAATGATAAGAAGCTTTGAAGTGATTTTATAAGTTTTAAGAAATTCAAACATTTTACTGGCATAAATATCGTACCCGTCGAATTCTCTCCTTATCCAAAACATTTTACATTACCCAGTTTTCATTGGAAAACCATAAACCATAAGTTGTACGTATTACTGAGATTATATAAAGCATCTTTGATTGGGATTCCTTTTTGTGTGTATTAAATTTTTGATGAGTTCATCCAAGAGTTTTTTTAAATTTGCTACCTAATCACCTAATAGAGTGCTAATGTTTTTTTTTTATATTTATTCATCCGATGTTTCATAAATGATTTGATGATGCAACTTTAATTCAAAAACATATCGTCATTTGACTGTGGACATAACAATGCAGACAAATGAATTTTTGTTTAACGTAATACGAGTTGGCGTGTTATTTTTCTGACTAGCCTACGATAATTAAAAATATAAATATTTATATAAATACAAAATGATATGGTTAATTTTTAATGAGACTGGGTTTCTGGTATTAAACAATTGTTTATAGTATATGATTAGGAATTTGTATAGTTGGCGAAAAAATTGTTCGATTGTATAGTTTTATATGAACTACAAATATTATTTTTATTACATTATAGGGACTATACTATTACCGCACTTATATTAGACCTAGTTTTGTATCGACATATATCGCACTTACGAGCACATACTTATAAAACAATATAAATTTGATAACAACTATCACACCGTTTTATAGTTTTACAATTTTTTAGTTCATATAAATTGGGAGACCTGAAATATAAAACTTCACTATATAATAACGAAAAATTGTTCGCATAATAATCTAATTGTTAGATCTAGCTAGAAATACACTTTATCCGAAGTCAATCAGGGACGTCAAAAACACTTTGTGAGGTTTAATTGCTACAGAATAAATTTTATTAAAGTGCTGAAATGTTTAGCGATAGTGAATCAAGTAATAGATAACAGTCCATTGTCCTGAAAGGCACAGTTTTATGTGATTAAACACCGATAGATAATCGCTATTTGTTAAAAGCTACAATTAGATAATTCGATATACAAACTACAACCTAAATTCGTAATGTATAATCTACTTCGTAGGTAAAAGTAGCGTAATACATATTGGGCAAAATCTGAGGTTTGTTGGTTTCCTTAATCGAAAAACGGTTCAAAGGGTAAGCTAATTGTCAAAATCGTTTAAGTTTATTTAGTTGTTATTAGTGTCTTGTAAATGGGCTTGCCACCCGTCCACCTTTCGTAATAAATTGCCTTCATCCTCCACGAACACAAAAATGTCCTCCACTAGAGAAATAAATACCTTGGAATGTAAATAACAAAGAGAAGTACTGGAAAAAACGTCAGTAAGGTGATGAACGCGAACGTGCAGGGATGGTGGAATGGTTATGTTAAAAGAAAATTAATAATAATAAAAAAGGAAACAGGGAAAGAATGTTAGTAGATTATCGACGGGTAAACGCTATAACGGTAAAAGATCCCGTTACCAAGTATGGAAGATCCAACGTTTACTCGGGACAAATTATTTCACCGTTTTGGATTTATCATCAGGATATTACAAGGTACCGATGAGTCCAAAATCAATACCCTTAACCACTTTTCTTACTGGTGATGGGTATTATGAATTTCTTAGGATGCCAAATTGCATTTTTACGAGGAAGAATGGAAAAATTAGAGCGGTTGTTAGATGTAATAAAGTACCATGGTCTGACGCTTAACCTGGAAAAGTGCATTTCTTCAAACGCGAGGTAGAATTTTTAGGACATCAGGATTCGGAGTAAGACCTAGAAGGTCAAAAACAGATCCCGATGTAAATTTTCCACAGCTTAAGAACAGTATTCAGATACGACAGTTTATGCGAATAGCGGGCTTTTTTCGAAAGTTTATAAAAACTTTAATACTGTTGCGAAACTTCGGAAGCGGTACCGTTTATATGGCTGAGACTGGGACGAGCAAGCAAATGCTTTTGAATATATAAAAACTAAAATAGGGGATCGCAAAACGTTAGCAATACAGGGTGTTTTTTTAAGTTGAAACTTTTAAATATCTTGGAAAATAAGCACTCTATGAAAAAAAAATGTACAAGATCAAAATTTATCAGTCCGAGGACATACATCAGTGCTAAAATTAGTACCCCCATCTTCCCTGTATGTAGGGCGGAGGGTAACTTTTAAAATAAAATAAGAACCCCTATTTTTAATTGCAAATCCAGATTCTCCGTCTAAAAATAAGTTTGTAGTGAAGTTAACTTTGGCGGAAATCGGCTAATTGGAAGTGGCAGATTTTTTTTTTTTTAATTCAACATTTTTGCATTTAACAGTTTTCTCATGAGTTATACTTTTTGAAATATTTACAAAACTCGAAAAGCTCCCTGCGGAAGCAGCTACTTCCGATTAGCCGATTTTAGCCAAAAATAACTAACCTTACTTATTTTTAGCCGGAGAATACGAATCTGCAATAAAAATAGGGTTTCCTATTTTAATTTCAAAGTTACCCTCCGCATCCACCTACAAGGACGGGAAGGGGATATTAATTTTAGCACTAACGTATTTCCCCCTCGAAATGATTAAATTTTGATCTTGCACATTTTTTTCGTAGAGTGCTTATTTTCCGAGATATTTGAAAGTTTCAGCTTAAAAAAAACACCCGACCGATGCTCAATCGAAAGAAGCGAATTAGAAATAGGAAGAATTTTGTTTCAAGTCAATCAGTATATAAAAAGACGACATGTAGCCTCTATTTTAGCAGACCGACCATCCTATGTGAACAAAAGTACCATTGATATTTACCCGTCGTCACGTAATGACGTGACAATGGGCACGTTTTCGAGTTTATTTAATTGATAAGCCTTTTAAATTGATAACCGATTGTGCGTCTTTACAAACTTATTCAACAAAAATGAATACAAAGAAATTCAAGGTGGTGACTAAAATTACCAGATTACGATTTTGTCATGGAATATCTATCGACCACGTTTTGAACGCCGCTAAGCGACATATAAAATTGATTAAGTTTTGTAACTACTCGCGGAAATTGAACTTATAGAAATTCTTCGGCACGAATCGACGATATGGTTGTCTTTATTGTCTGCTATAGATAGAACTATAAATATTTGGCCAGCTTATCAACATATTTTATTAGTGAAGATTTGCCAAAAAAGATGTGTCATGTTTTGGACTTACAAATTTGTAGTTTTTTTGTTGCATATTCTGTGTTTCTGGAACAAATAGAACTTGAAATCTAATATTTGCCCATCTATGGAATTATATAACATTTTTGTTATTTTTAAAAATAAGCTTTACGATCGTATAGAAACCATTTCTTTGTTACGAAGTTCGCCAATTACCTTAAAAAATTGAAAATTGTATTTTTCATAAGTTCCTTGGATCTCTTAAATCTCAAAATTGTCTTTAACTATAGGGTTTTTTTAAATTCGAGGTTATAACAAAATATGTTATTATAAATTGGCTTTGAGAAAAATAGTATCTGGCTTTAATTTTGAAGTACTTTTTTGAAGATGCATGTTTAATCGAGAAAAAATATACATACATTTAATCTTCAGGATTATCAAAGTCGGAATGGAAAATATACGAACATTTTTAAATGTTTTTCCACTGTGCCTAATATTGTTCAATTTATTTCATAATTGTTTAGCATCCCTGCTAGCACTGCTTTTACCGAAAGAATTTTTTCCAATGAACTCAAAATGAGAATTAGCAAAAACAAATTATAAATAGAGCTTCAAGAATTAAACTGAATGTTCAGAATGAGTTACGAGAAAAATTTTGGAAAATTTTATAATATTATATAAGTTTTATAATATTTATAAGTATTTGTTATTTTCTAAAGGTGGCAAGTCTACTTGTTAGTAAATGGTTCATCCGCAAATAAATCAAATATTTTTAAGGTCTCAGTGATAATTAAAATTTATGGAAATTGTAAGTAACAATGACCGCATTTGTACGGAAACAGATGTGAGTGATTTAGTTCATGATAATGTACTAATCACTAACATCTGTTTCCGTACATGATCCGATACTCCCAAAAAAAGCGTACAATTAAAAATGAAAATGAAACTTAAAAAAGTAAAAGAATTTCAAGAATCGTGGCTACTATTCTTCAAAAATTTTTTGTTAATGACAAATTTCAGATCAATTGAGTTCTTAAATCCTGAAGTGGATTTAAATATTTTTAACAGAAAAAACACTGTAAATCTTTGCCTGACTGTAAATATTTGCCTATCTAGCCCCTGCATGTGATCATTATCTCTTTGACGACGTATGGAGTGATTTACTTTTCGAATTTTCTGAAAATGATAAGCAACATTTACATAATCTTAATGTTGAAGATTTTTGGAGAAATATCTACGTTTCAATCTATCAGTGGGGAATTAATTTTTCCCAATCTAAGCAAAGCTGCGAATTATATTTTAACCTTGCCACATTCAAATGCGGATGCTAAACGGGTGACCGATATCTAGACGACTGAGAAACACATATCTTTGTTATAGGCTAACCAGCGAGTCAATAAGAAATGCGTAAGAAACATTACGGGATTTGACGAATTTTACTTCTTACATACGACTAAAAAATAATGAAGAGCTTACGTCAGGTACTCTCCTGTTATCATGACATTAAGCGAAACCATATAAGAAATATCGCCAAGATTTTACAACAAGAATACCAATTGGAACCTTTTTCGCGAACTAATCAACGAAGATCAACCTTCAAGTGCAAATTCATGCACGTTGAATAGGAAGTTGACAATCTAAAGAAAATATACAACAAGCAGTGTGGCAAAGCACTCCACTCAGACCTGCAAACAACATCAGAGCTAAAATTTATTCACTTGAAGTAAAAGAACTAGTGGCTAAGATACGTAATACTCCCTACGGAAAGCAACAAAATAGATCAAGAGACCAAAAAATGGTCAAATACTTGGGCTCGTAGCAGTAAGCAAAAACCTCACCTGTTTATACAAAATACGCTCCAAATGATTATTATTTTAAAGCCAAACAAAAACAGTAACGATAAAAAGTCATTAAGACCAATATCTCTACTTCCTACTATATCAAAAATATTTGAAAAACTACTTCTGAAGATAATAAAACCTATAATAGAGGATACCTGCTTATCAGTTTGGATTCAAAGATAAACATTCGGCCCTAGAGCAAGTTCATAGAATCATAGATGTTATAGAAAAAAAGTTGGGAGAATAACTCCATCTATGATAGTTTACCTTATCAAAGAAATCCAGTAGACTTTATCATCCCTCAGGACGGTGACAACAATGAATAAACTAAGTAGCCATTTTTTGGCAATATTTTTTATTGGATTCTAAATATGCCGATAAATACGTACTAGCATTGCCGAAAATTAGAACAAAAATACTGTGGGTAATTGTACATTGACCTTACATTTCACGCAGTAGCATTATGAAAACATTGATCAGGTACTCAAATTTTTGCAGGAATATTTCTCTTCTTCTAGTCAATGTTCAATATGCATCAAACTGCGTGGATGTCCTCAAAGAACCCACCCTATGAGATATTCAAAACGAAGTTACGCCCGATGCATGAAAATTGGTTGCGTTACGACCTATTTTCAAAAAAATAAAAAGGATCGCTTAAAATGCAAGAACTAACACGTCATAAATCTCCTTTGCACGACTACAAATTACAGTTTTACATTATAAAGAATCATTGTAGAGAATCACTCAACAAGTTTTCTTGCCTACAAAGAAGGTCGATCACGTTCGAATCGTTCAGTCACTTATACAAATTTTTCGTTCAGAATGTAAATCGGGAGTTCCTGGCCTTAGAGCAAGCCTATGACTGATTAAGTTAGTGAAGAGATTAGGGTTTAGTTTAAAATATCTAGGACTACTTAAAAAATTTAGATTTATGTAAAATGACAAGTAAATTTTGAGTAGGGCAAAAGCTTTTGGGAAGTTTTGCATCAACTCAAGTGTCCGGATATCCATTAATTAAAGCGCTCGCACGTATATGGATGACAACTGACCGCGGACCAACCAACCAAATCAACACATTTTAACCACGTGAAGCGTTTTAGACATCAAACCACTGCTAAGTTTACTTCTAAAATGAGTCGCTATAGAAGAACTTAATGGTAAAAATCGAATTTGAACATTTGGATTGAAGGTCGTTTAAACAACTGTTTACTGCTGTAGAGTCCGATAATAACGGCAGTATTACGAATCTTTGGAAGATTTGTGGTGATGGCAACAAGGAATATCATTCAATTGATAGAATTAGTGTAGAGGTAGCCACAATGACAACTGTGACTGTATTGTATGGCATGGAGGATTGCGACATCGTCCATGCCATACAATTCAGTCACAGTATTTAAATATTTCGAAATTTAAGTTTAAAAAATTATTTCTAAATTAATATTTTAATGCTCTCACCTGATTCAATAAAATTAACAATTTTATCGTGATTATGTTCCGTCAGTATAATATCATTTAAATTTGGTGCTTTAAAATTAATTTTTGTTATATCAATTTCACACATTTTCTTAAAATTTTCAATTTTATCTAAACTATTATTTATATCTAAATTATTATTATTCAATTTATCAATATCTTGTTGTTCAACACTATTTATTATATCACATTGATTTTCAGTATCTTGTAATTGATTTAAATTACTATTTGATACAGATGCTGTTGTATTATTATTTGTATTGATTGGCGTCGTACCCGACAATTCTAATGATGTATCCGAAATTGAAAAATAATCAGAAACATCTGAATTATTTGTTGTTGCTATTGTTGTTCCGGTCATATTATTTTGTGGTGTTGCAATTTCAAACATTTTCATTTCATCTTCGTTAAAATCGCCAAACAAAAGTTTTTGATTAATTTCAAACCCGAATGTTATATCGTTACTGGGCTTATCACGATCCATATCGTTTAGTATTATTACAGCTGGTCGATTACTATTACTACTACTACAATTATTATTTAAATTATTTTTTAGTACAACGCTAGTTGGATTTGATTTGTCTTTTTTCGATCGTTTCGATGATGTTGTTACGGATGACATTGAAGATGATGATGATGATGATATCATTGCTACTGGCAAAACGGGTGCTGGCGTTACAATTATTGGAAGTATTTCGACCACCGGTGCTACTGTAAACTCATTTAGTTTATTGATATTCGCATTATTATTATTATTTACAACAACTTGCTTAAGTGTAGTAGCAGGCGGTTTATTATTTGAAACGGCCGGTTTATTATATAATTCGTCGACCATACTTTTTTCGATTTGACTAACTTCGATCGGTTCGATAAGCATTTTTTTCGGTGTTGATATTGTCGTTGTGACAAAATTTTGTGATTGCATTGGCGATTTTTTCGATGTCTTGATCATTCGATTATCAATTATTGAATTATTATTAACGTAAATAATATTCGTGTTATTATTTTTTTTTACGGTTTTTTCTAGTGCCGGATACTGATCGATCGAAACATTATAATTATCGTTATCGACACTCTTTGATTTGAGTAAAAATTGATTTTTACTATTCTGAGTTTGGGACATGATAATGCCATTGAGTGGTTGCGGTGTCAATTGATGGGTCGGCGGTGTTTTTATTTCATTTAGACTTTTTGAGTATAGTAACTGTTTATTTAGTACATTTTCGATAGTAATAGAAGTAACAGTAGTTGGAGTAGTATTTATAATATCCATATTATTATTAAGCATATCAATATTATTGCTACTTAAATTAGAAATTTGTTTATTTGGAATTTTAGCAATATCAGCATAGCTTATTTGATTTGAGGCTGGTTTTGTAGTAACTGGCGGAGATAATGTGCTTGTTGATAGTTGAATAGATTTAATTGATTCGACGGGTAACGAATGTACCGAATCCAAATCTGATGAATCCGAACGGTCGGACGGTGGTACAGACGAAGTAGATTTACGACGATTATTATCGACTGAATTAAATGAATTTAAATACAAATCTCGATCGTTATGATGTTGATGATGATTATTTTGGTTTGTGACCGCATTATGGGTCATGTGACTATTATTATGATTATATTTTGAACGATTATTAGTTCCACGATTATTATTGTTATTATTATTATTATTACCTGAGATCTTATTATTATTATTATTATTATTATTATTCACATTGTTATTATTATGTTCAAGTTTAATTTTCTTTGGTTTTTTCTTTTTAGTAACCAGTAAAAATTCAGACGCATCCATACTATTCACATGCGACGGTATTAATTCATTTGATTCAAGCGAATTAATATTATTACTACCACAATTATTTACTAATGATTCATCATCATTGTGATTAACATCATCAATATTATTTTTTAATAATTCATTATTTTTTATATAATCACTGTTCACTTTACTATCGCCCAAGTAACTTAATTCTTCGGTACCCCATGATCGACGTTCACTACGTTTTTTAATTAAAACTAATTTTTTATTATTACTACTACTATTAGTGTTACTAGTTGGTGTACTATTCGTAATAATAATATTAGTAGTATTAGGATCGGAATTTAATTTCGTCGACTTTGTATTAGTATTCGATTTTGTACGCAAGATAACAGTTTCTACCGGTATTTGATTTTGACCTATCGTTGATGATGCGGACGACGACGACGACGATGTTGATGATGCCGACGATGAATTTGATGATGTATTACTATTATTATTAGATGATTCCTTTAATTCCTTTAATTTACTACAGCTACTCAATTCCTCCAGGGAATTACATTTTTTCAATTTGCTACTATCTTTTTTACTATTATTGTTATTATTTTTCGATTTTTTATTACTACTATTACTATTTAAAACGGCACCATTATTATTATGATTATTATTACTAGGATTATTACTATTACTATTATTACTATTACTATTTCCATTATTATTATTATTATTACTACTACTATTCTCTTTTCGCCGTTTTTCCGTTTCATTTTCTGCTTCGATATAACGGACTAGATCATTTATTGTATCGGTGCCACGGAATCCCTCTTTTTTTGTGTAATCGACGGTAATTGTATTCCGATCCGACTTCGGAACTTTTTTATATTTTAATTTATTTGGTTGACTTGATGTTGGTAAACTCGCGTTGAAAGGTTGAACTGAATTATCGCCTACATCTAATTTCTGTTTGTCGCGCGTAAAAAAGAAAATATGGAGAAAAACGATAAAATAATTAAATTTATTTCATGAAAATTGGAAAAATATTAAATTTCATCATCATGAATCATGACGAGTAAAGGTAAATCAAAATATACATCCCAAGGGGATTAAAAAAAAAATTATTTTAAGAAAACCCAACTTACTTGTGGAAAGATATTTGCCGATATAAATTTATTTGCCGATATTGTTGGACGTGGATTTAATTCCGTCGATTTACTGCCCACAATACTTTCGACCGAATTATATGACGGATTTAGTTGTACCGGTGTCATATCGACATTATTTTTATTACTACTATTTTCCAATAAGCTAAACGAAACTGTTTTATCTGCATTCGATTGATTTATCAATCGAGGCGGTGATGTTTCGCTTATTTCGATTTTAGCTTGACTGGTATACTGACGCTGAGTTTGAATACGAGGTAGTTTTTGACATAGACTTTGATTTATATCTACATAATCGACATCTGAATTGGCTGGTTCCGAAAGTTCCTATAAACAAAAAAAAAAAAACAATTTATTACCCTTCATAAATAGTTTTACAACAAACTAACCTCTTGCAATGGTTCATATGGTATATTGGTTTGATTGTCGTCCGACTCATCATCACCAATTTCGATAACCGTATCACCGACAATTTTGCTATCATACAATTGAGATTCATCTTTGGAATTAAGTTGTTGCTGTTGTTGCTGCTGTTTCATATTGTGTAATCCACTATTTTTACATTTCTTCTTCAAATTCATATCAAACATGGACGACGTATCAAACGGCATTAAATTATGAAATGAAACATTTACATTACTCGGTAAGCTTCCACCTTCTCGTTGTCTCGATGATACAGACGAATGACGTTGCTTTAAATTATAATGTTTCTTACTGTGGCCAAATATATCATCTAAATTGTCTGTTTCGGCCAAATCTTGAAGTGATCCGCCTTGAGTGTGACGCGATGAACCTTTATGTTTTCGATACCGTAAATCGTAAGATGAAAAATCTGATTTTTGATTTTCTTTTTCGGCATCTTGTAAAAGTTCCTGCAAATAGGCACAAAAAATTAAATCCAAATTAAATTAAAATTCAATTAAAAATCCATTTCTATTTATTTATGTTGTTGTTGTTGTCACGCTACGTTGTTACAGCAATGGAAAATTTTAATCTCTCGCACGAAATATTTTATTATTTTACACACATGTAACCGAAATATTCGTTCGAACTAAATGGATTACCATTGGTGTAGTTATTTCTTAATTTATGTGAACAAATTTATGTAATGACAATAAAAATGATTGATGGGTATGATTTGATTAAGAATTAAACACAACAAAAACGCTAGGTTCTGTTATGTACACTAATTTGATTTTGCAATGCGGCACATACTCGAGAAATCCGAGATCCATTTATAATTCGTATTCGTAATTTAAAGTATGCTAGGCTACAAAAAAATCATCATCGGAAGAGTATCAGATACAATTCGTTGCTCTCCCAGAACCTTGATGGCCAAAACTGGAGACCATGTGTCTGCTGGATATTAGTTGCTTTACAGTGGAGATGACCTACTTAGGGATAATATCTTCGGAAATGGCAGTTTTGATTTTCAAAGCTGTCATTAATCATAAGTGAATGTCTATAATAATAATAAGCGGGTTTACAGGCCATTGCTGGCCGGTACCTAATCTACATTCTGGCTCCATCCGATTCGATACCGAGCTTGTTCTTCGAATTGCTCTAGACAACCTGAAAAAGGTATGTCATTCTCTACCCTGAGGAGGCATCGTAGACGGCAGTAACCGCTACGCCTTTAGATTCAAATGATGGATCTTCTCTCAGAGATTTTATATCTACCGATATAAAACTCGGTAGATGTCGTCATCGTCGCGTTTTGGGGCCATATATCAAGCGCGTGTTTCTTCTCTTCAATGTCATTAATCATCTTTCATACTCATCCAACTGTCACACCCGTACATGATAACGGGTCTGACCAACACCTTCTACAACTTCAGCTTGTTGGCATTTGCAAGGTATTTTGACTTTAGCAGTGGATGTAAGGCATACAAATCACGATTACCAGAGATAAGACGCACTTTAATTCCCTCCAACATAATTTTCATGAGTGACAAGGGGCCCAAGATATCGAAAACTTGTCACTTCTTCTAATGTGGTCACCACTACCAAAATCCATTAGGCTAATTGAATTTGAGACCAACGGAAGCTGAAAATCGTACAAGTGGATTCAGTAGTTCTTTGATACCATTGCAATACAATCCAATTACACAGATATCATCTGCATATGCCAAAACCTCGTTGGCCTGACACTAGAAGATGTTGTCCTGAGATGTTTCACTTTTACGAATGATGAACTCTAACATTAGATTAAAGAGTGTCGGGGACAGAGCATCTCTTTACCGTAAACTAGAGCTAATTGCAAATATTCCTGAGTCACGAAATGTTTCGTTATATTTTGAAAAAATCATCCTCAGCGAAAAAACTTGATCAGTGACTGACCGTTTCGGTTGAAATACTCCTTGGTAGTCACCTACAATTTCCTTCGCCGGAGAGTGATTCTCTCCAATATTATGTAAGACAATAATTTGTATGCTGTGCAAAGGAGAGCTATGCCGCGATACTTTGCGCATTTTGAGTGATCTCCTTTTTTAAGCAAAGTGACAACACGGCCATTTTCTATTCATCAGGTAGTATGCTTTGCCATACTAATCGAAAAGTTAATTCAACAAAGTATCCCACCGAATAGCAAGAGATCGAAATTAATGCAATCAACTCCAGGGCTAGGTCTGAAGATAAGGTGTATTCTGGTGACTCCTTTAAAGAAGTGAACTGCGCTTATTGCTGAGTTGTCACATTTGTTGATTCGTGTTTTTCTGCCTACAAATTCGCTTAGCGATTCTCCTAGCAAGGACCGCTTTGTTGGTCTGTGCGATTGTAAAACATATTTGCACTTCTTTATAGACTATATTCTGTTGCTGGACAGCAAGACGATACTCTACATCTAACCAATGATTTTTGGGTTTAATTTTTACCATACCTAGAGTCGCCTGGGCTGCTTCGACAACCGAAGAAAACCCACACCAAGACTGCCGAGGTGATCTCTACTTTTTGGCCATTGAGTTTCTTGGAGAGCAACGAGTTCTAAGCGATACTTTTTTCATAGCTGATATAGTGTCATCAAACGCGCATGGTTTTCTTAGCGACTGCACGTTCCTCGTACCGATTCTAATTTGCGTGTACGTTAACATAAACGGGAGTCTGTGTAAAATTTTGGCGGTATCCTTATTTTCTTTTGTCGATTTTTTCAACACTGAAGATCTTTCTAAATATTACGAAACATACCTAGACGTGCATCAGGTATTCATGAATTTCCAGAAAGTGTATAACTCGATCAATCAAGAGAGTTTATGACATATTAAATCGAATCACCAATTGCTTTGCGTTGGTAAAACCATATTGGTATTCAAAGATAAGGAAGTTAATATAATGACAATGTGCAACAAAGATTGATCTAAAATTGTGGCTTCTTTAAATTACATCGTCCAAAACACCGAATCAGTACGATTGTTCATCCAATTGTGTATCATGTGGCAGGTCTTGCTGAACAAACTAATTTTGGAATATACCAAGAACATCATCTGGGATCTCTGTCACTCTTTGAATAATTTGTAAAATTATTTAGCGATTCGTAAATTCTATACTTAAAAGCACAATGTAATTAAACTTTGAGTAATGCTAATTCGAATACGATAATAAAACAAAACAATCGGTAAATATGCATTAACACTTGTTTAATATTAATAACATTAAAACAGTTGTTACAATTCGTGTCAAAACTATGGTGTTAACCAACTTATTTCGATGTTAATTAAAAAAGAAAATCATCGAAGAGAATAAGAAGCTATCCCAGAACAATCTCATTAATCATACAATTAAAGCAAAATGTTTAAAAATTGGGACGATTTTCAAAACATTTAGTTAATGTTAGTTATTAAAGTTAGTTCAACTTTATATGAGAAATCTATAATACTTTGCGTGATACGTAAAATAATAGCGTGCTCAACTTATCTGCAATAAAAATGTTTAATGTTAAATAAAACAGACTCACCCTGAACATTTCACTTTTATGCTCCCGATCCCTTGGTGTCTTATATGTTATGGCTTCTTTGAGAAGCGCTTCCAATGCTTTGTCATCCAAATTTGAAAGATTCTAAAACAAAATAAATAAAAATTAAATGTTAACAGAGTTATAATGGTTTTACTATAAATAATTCTTAATATTTATGTATTCAATAAGGTAACATACAACTTATTGAACGCCCTCTTTCTACTAGGTAGGCAAAAATTGTGTTATTGATTTAAATTAAAAATGAATTAATTTTCGCTTTTTAATATAAATAAATAATAAAAAAAAATTTGTAGCTCAGATACATGTTTGTACATATTATGCATAATTAGTTCCATTTTATAATTGAAGCAGGTTTATAGTGTATACAATTCAATAAAATCAAACCTATAAAAGATTCATGACAAGACATTAAGATTGAAATAATTCAACGGCAGAGATCAGTATATAAATTTATCTCTAGTACCGTGTAATAAAATAGTCATGAGAAATTTAATGACTACTTAGAGGTACTCAAACAATGAATGTAACTAAAACTGTAAAAAAAACTGTCTGTTGTATTTTAAGTTTGGACAAACTTTTAAACTTCGAATATGATGCCTTAAAATATAAAAAGTTGACCAATCAGTAAAGTATGACTGTTAAACGTTTAACATTAAGTATGATTAAGTGTACAAACTTGATTACTTAAAAAATTTTAGTCCATTTTAAATAAAAAAGCCATAGTCATCGATAACTCATCGATCGTGTAAGATTAGCTCGAAACGAAACCGCACGCGCGTTTTTGCTGTTTTTTATTTCATTAAAGCACGGGTACTTGTAACATAATATTACTAACGCCAGCTGAGAACCTGTGAAGAGCTAGAATAGTTCATACACACCGTTACTATTTCGCACTCAGAAATCATCTGCCCGAGTGGAGTTGGAAGTCCCCCATCGGGAGCGTCCTCCGATGGCAGATAGAGGAAACCGATAACCAGATTTCAGGCGAGTAAGTAGGAAATAAAATACCATTTGCGGACCATAACTGACGTCTTTTCATCAGGAGATGCTGCTTTAAACAGTGTCTACTCCTCATGTTAGAGGAACCAAAACCCGAAAGTAGTTATAAAAAAACTAAGGAAACGTACTCCAATAAAAAACAAAGAATAGTTTTAGAGGGTGAGCGAGCGGCCTTTTGTTGAGTTTAGCTAAGCAAGGAGTGTCTACATGTGAGTCAAGTTCTGAGAATTGGGCCTAAGCTAGTTAGTTGGACCCACTCAAGATTACTAACAAGCTCATGAGATCGCCTAAAGAAACACATATATCTGGGGCAGTCTCATTTCCTGATCTAAATGAGGACAAGATAAAAGAAGGAAAAGGAATTCAGTTCAAACGTGTTTCGAAATTAACTGCAATTAAAAAGCAGATAAACCGCCTGTTCGAATATGAAAAGGATAGAAACAATGAGCTTGGCGAAATAAAGAGGATGGTTCGGTTAATAAAACTTTCCTTAAATGATGTGTAAGAAGAAGAATTTGAAGAACTCAGTGAGAAATTGGGAAAAGTCGAAGTAGCTCTGAAGGAGAATCGTAAAAATACGAGTCGGCAACCCACTACAGATCTACACATAATAGCGGAGATTGTACGTTTCAGCGATTCGAAACCCCTTGTTATTATGAAACAAGCAGTCATTTCGATTAATCAAGATAAAGGAATAAAAGAAACCCTGCACGCTTTTAATGCACACTTCTAAAAGGAAGAGAAATTTACCGTCCAGACTGGTTTTCAGTTGGATAAAAAGAAACGCTTTAAAGCAAATACTCTGATAAATCTGGAACCAGCCTTAGAACCAGGATCCCAATCGGAGGAAAGTATCGAACAGGAAGCTGATTTTTAAGCATTGACACAGGAAGCCTTTGTAGAAATAAGGAACATTGATATATTGACTACATAGGACGAAGTACATCAGACTCTAATAGCTGGTGGGAGAAAAGAAAGGTATTGTCTAAAAAAACGCTGAATGCTTCTTGTTGGAGGACATGTCAGTGATAAG
Organism: Tipula confusa; assembly: GCA_963556175.1. Lineage (NCBI taxonomy): Eukaryota > Metazoa > Arthropoda > Insecta > Diptera > Tipulidae > Tipula > Tipula confusa. The sequence continues at coordinate 219,903,043 of OY744476.1, forward strand.
CCTACCAAGCCAAATAGCAGATAATGTCATATACAAAGGAAAAATAAGGATTGGTGAGCGATTTGCAGAATTCTGGAAATTAATGAGCCTTTAAAATGTTTCAAATTCCTCGAATATGGTCACCAAGCTCAACAAAGTAAGAGTTTAAAGGATAGGTCTAAGATGTTAGTAGGAAGTGTGAAGAAGAGGGTCATATTGCAAAGGGCAATATGCAGCAATGATCCGAAATGCATGGTTTGTAGTGACAGCAAATTTGATAGTAAACTTGAGCGGCAGATTTTGCAAATAACGCTGCTGTCTGTGTCTGTGGGAAGTAACCATTTTAAGAAAATGCTAGCGGAACAACAATAATTTTGAGAATGTAGAACACTTGGTTTTTGGGTGTCCGCGCTTTGACAATGAAAGATCAGAACTATTAGGATATAAAATCATGACACCACCAAATATTATTAACTGTATATTGGAGCCCGAGGGAACGTGGAGAATTGTATGTATTATGACTGCAAAGATTATGAAAAAACTAAACCAGATAGATCCACGAAGCCAAATGGCAAAGGAAAATGGAAGTTAGGATTTAGTCAGCAAGAATGCGACACTCTTGAAAGATAATGATGGTCTCTTGTAGTCTTTGAAATTTCCAAACAGTTGTCGAAGATTTTACACTTTTCCAGAAAGATAAATTTCAACATAAATTCAAAGAATATCGGAGTCAGTATTTTCTTGTTAAATCACCCTAGCGAAAAATATTAGTTCGTTTATTAGCACCTTGTTTCTTAGGAAGCAACTAATTTCAACCAATACTCTTTAATGATAAAACCGATTGGTTGTAGATACTCATTACTTCCTCAAATGTATCATATCCATAATAGAACCAATTACACGGTCGTTCAATTAGTACTAAGAATAATCCAGAGATGGCGCATATAAACATAACTGTGTGATTTAAGTGACGCTTCATTTGCAATTTTAAACATTGTTTTTAACGGGAAAAAACTCCGTGCAAGTTCAGCAATGGCTTGAAAAATAAAATTCGGACTCTGCTTCGTCAAAACCAGCCCCATTTGTCGGTGGTATGCTGATTTAAACCGTTGTCGTACAGAAATAAATAATGCTAAACGCGCTCTGGTTGTCTAAATGAAGCAGATACTCAGGATCTCACAAGTCCTTAAAATCGTAATGAAAGATCGAAAAGTGAAGTGCATGAGATAGCTGAGATTATAAAGAATGAATTAAAAACAATAACGCCATTGATACGTCAGAGCATTGTTTAGCACGGTTTACTCGAAATAAAAAAATTTTACGTATAGGTTAGTCAATGGATTCACCATTTCACTTGGCAGTCAGCGGAGAGCAGCAAGGTTGTGGCCTTTGCATTTAGAAATGCGCTCGGCATGATATTCATTGACTCCCTTGAAAATATACCGTGCAATTTGGCATTAAATGAAGAAGAAAGTGATCACCACTAAGACAATGCACTGAGGCAATACTCCATGGAAAGATTTGGGTCTAAAGATGAAGTCATCGCTGGATGACAGATCTTAAAATCCTATATTTGGGTAAAACATTGTCCGGCCTACGGATTCTGCAATCCTACAGGTGATAAACTTATTTCTAGTGATTATTACTAGTGATGAACTTATTTCTAGATTCTAAAACAATTAAGGAACCCAAAAAAATGTTCACTTTGCTGTATAAGTTTTAGTATAGCTTTTTTGGCATTCGAACATAATACGGCATGATCCGAATTGCTATTTTATACTCTAATCAAAACAGTTTTATTGATAAATATGTAGATGACAACTTGAATGCTAAAAAATTTGTTTACTTACCAGATTATGTTGAATACTAATATTTTTTCACTTTGAAATACATACATCGATAATGATCGATTATCGACTGTTTAGCAGTAATTCTATACACAAGTATGTATATATATATAGAATTGAGTCAAGTCATTCATGTTTCCATAAAAAAAAAAAGAATGATGCTTGAAAATTTATATAAATACAATATGTACGAAGGGCATTCGGTATATTCGTAGGATGTACATATTTGAAATTGAATAGTGACAGAAACAAAATTTTCTCATACAAAAACTTCTAGAAAACTGATCGGCAGGTTGTCTACTAGCAAGTAATCGACAAATGAACTGGCTGATATTGCAATCAATTTTTACCGTAATTTTATTCATAATCCAGTGATACGAATCCGACAATTAACCTATAACTTTGTGTAGTAATTTGCGTCAAAAAATAGTATTTTAAAAACTACAAAATTTTAAGATTTGGTAGTCTTCTATTTGAAAACTTATGTACCTCTATATTAAGACTAAAAACAATTAGCTATAATTTATACAGAAAAATAAAAAACTTCAAAAGTTATTTCGATATAACAAAAAACCAAACATTTGGAAGTTGAAACCTTACAAACCCCTTTTTACTCGTAAAACATTAAGAAACTTTTGGAAAATTATAATAAATTATGAAACATGTCGTTTTATGTCCAAACCCAAACCAATTTTATTTTTTTTGTTACAAAACACGTTCCTTTAAGGATTCGTATAAAATGAACATGTACATATAGCACTGATGGAATTCTTTCCAGTATGTTTTACTTTCGTTTCTAGAACTTTCAAAGTATTGTGTCTTGATTCTAGAATATGAGCATGTATATACATTTTGTGTATATCGTTTATGCTTATTACTTCATTATAGCTACCAAAAAATCTATGTCGTCATCTGATTAACTGACGCTATAAAGTAAGCCAAAAATATCCGTTTTTTGGCATTAGTTCGGGGTTTAGCTCTGTGATTCGAAAATGCGTATAATAATATTCTCTTATGGCTATCAATGTAATATAGATTTTTGGAAGCCCAATCGACCACCAATTCTTGAACACCTTCATTATGTGACGCGAGCACTATATCTCGACCAGTTCCATTACGATGTACTCTATAGATGACATCTTGCAACACATCTGAATAGTAGATAAGTGATCACGGGCATCAAAGTCGAGACCAACAATAGAATACTTTACACCTTTAATAAATCATTGCTGCGAAAACATTGAAATTGATTCAACTAGATGACAGTTTCGTAGATTTACTGCAGTCACGATACATAATTATAAACGACCCCCTTTATTTTTGCCAAAAGAACTTGACACTTTTGGTTGACTTAATACGTGTACTGTGACAGTGGCTTTTGGTTCTCGAATAACCTTGGCCTTGAAAACTGCCTAAATACTATCGAAACCTAGAAAAATAATCTGACATTATACCTTGTTTAGTGGCATCCGTCCAAAACACTCGGCGTTCAAATATTACTAAACGTGAGGGACTCTGGGTACTATTTGGCGGCGTAGAATCATAAAACGATGATCACCTTCATAATCGACTGTTTCGATATAATCTGAAAGTGAATCACACCAGAATACACGTTTTACAATCATATCATCTGTATGTATCACCGGACGCTTTGTGTGCTGCATCCGACAGTTGTTCGGGCACGTGTTTCAACCATATGAAAATCGTAAAGCGATTAATCATACTCAAGCCATCCTTATAATTTCAAATCGACACACGATTTTGGTGGCCGATCTCTAGGAAATGTCGACATCCACCCGCCATTATAATAATAGACTACGAAGATGCCAATTACCAAACTCTACTCTTTAGTAATAGTATTCTAGACTTAAGACTGTTTATTGATCTAACTTATAAAAACATTGCACGAATCGATTTTCCGAACGATGATTACGCAAAAATCACAATCGAAAATGAGTCAGATCTGCGCAAGATGATCATATTTAAGAACGACCTTAATCAACATCCGTGCCAATCGAACAATGGTGGTTCTGAACATTACATTAGATGAGTCCACAAACGCATTGAATGAAATGGACCTTAATAACCTGGGTAGTGATAAGTCATATGATGATGAAGCTGACAATCCTAAATGGTTTACCGAAATTACTAAAACAATTTCTATGATTTCACGAGAAATTCACGAGTGTCTCCAACCGAAGAACACGTTTAACGTACATAACGTGGACACAAATACACAACTAAAAATCGCCTTGACAAAGCGTTTTCAATGTGTTAAATAAGTTAAAGAAACCCCAAAGCATTATCATTTTCATTTTGAGTACTCATTTATATAGTACTCATTTGAACAGCACATAAACTTTTATCCGACATATTGAGGCAGTGTAATGTTAAGAATTTCTAGGAGAGGACGTAACTTGTATTATATTGCATCGGAGAGGAAGGGATACGCTTACTCAAAATTATTTTCCCCAAAATATGTAAATAAACTTCCCAACTTTAAAAAAAAAAAAAAAAGTCAACAGCTTTATAGGACCAATACTACCTTTACTGAGATCTTTTGCAAGATCTTTCTTTCAGATTATATTTTTACAATGGGTGATCGTTGAAGGTGATCAGCCCAACAAACGATTTTACACTCAATTAGTCACGGAGTTGTGGTCAGCGGAAGGGATCGAGCTCAGGACTGCGGTGTATTTAAACCAACATATTTTAACCATCGATCTGTGATTTTGCCACCACTTTACGACTGGTGATTTTGAAATTATTTTTGAGGTTTGTTCTCCCATTGAACTAGACCAATCTTCGTCGGCCAATTATGACCAGCTGCATACCTGATATGCAGAGTATATACTTTACGCAGATGCTGAATTAGGCAATATGTTACGATGTGTGATTTTCCGGTTACTTTAAGTTTCGGCGTTGTTTGTGGTTCGCGGTAAACTTTCGCAGTTTTGATCCGTAAACAGACAAAAAGTGCGGTGCATAGTGTGAAGGTTTGTTGGTTCGTTTGTTTTTCAGCACATAATTATTCCCAAATCAGACAGCTATCTTTCGCGACAAAGGATCGAACTCTTATTGTTTTGTGAAATGATAAGAGAACGCTAATGCATTTTATATATTAACGACGTTAAACAAACTAATATTTTATTTTACTTGTTACATACTGTCATGGTTTAAACTATTTCCAAAAATCCCAAAATGGATTGAATATTTTGCGCGCGCGGAATTCCTAATCCACCATTTTGAGATTTTTGGGGATCTTCTAGACAAAGAAATTTTCGGAAAACAATTTTGAGCAAATAATTTAAACGATTTCTGATGAAACGTACCCAACTCTTTTGCCGAAGTGTAAACAACAATTTTTTGTAACATTTAATATATCGAATATCGTTTATTATTTAAACCAAAATAGCATTTCTTGGAAGATTTACTTTTCTTTTTTAATTCGAATAAAATTGCTGCTATCGTCATTGATTATTTTCAGAAATTTATGGTCATTATAAAACGTCGAAGTTAACACGTGAGCCTAGTTTCGGTGGTTTAAAAATGGTGATTTTGACACCGAAGACAAGAAAATTGGGTGCCGTTCGAACCAAATCCAAAAGAGGATAAATTACGAACCCTAAACATCAAAAATCGCGGAGTAAGCCCGGTAATGCATTAACATCAAGCTGAGTGTAGTGTATTGTTAGCTGATCAACCAACAAACGATAAAGTTATTTTTTAGCATGACAATGCTAGGCCCCGCTGAAATGGGTAAAGCCTTGGTATGTGTGTGTAACGCTTCACTTGTTATGCAGATACCGAAAGAAGTTTTTGGAATTAGCTGTGGCGGTACGACGACAAAGAGATACTATCGTACACCTCAGAACAACGTTTTATCGCGTTAGTCCAACCGTGTTCTAGCGAATGAAAATGGTAAATGTATAAAAGAAATAATGAAGCCACAAAGCCCTGCGCGGATACGTTTTTTGATATATGCATCCGATCCGCTTGAAAAAAATAAAAATTATCATCATCCGCACTCGTTCAAAATGCTTATAACCGCATCCTCACTCATCCGCATCCGCAAAAACAATAAGTCACTTCTCCAGCCGACAAATTAAAAAAATAAGTCAATTAAATAAGTTGGTGATTGGTATATTACATTACAATATACACTAACAAAAAATTGAAAGTATAATATCAAAACCAACACGAATGTATATATATATATATATATATATATATATATATACTATAGGAGATTTTGATAATATCAAAACCTCCTATATGATTATAGAAGTTTTTGAGAGGTTGATAATATACAACCAAAACCGTCAATATTTCTCCTTGCTAACAGTATAAATTCTTTGATGTTGTAAGTGTCGGTATATAATTGCGAATAAGATTAAAAAAACGATCAAGAGGCAAATTGAGAAAATAAAAATGTAAAATATACACGATGCATGAATATCCGTGATGCGGATGCATTTGGAAATATCCGCGCGATTATAGCGGATACATCTGATTTTGCGGATGTTCTGCGGATAAAGAAATAAAATCCGCATCCGCCCGGTTTTACGCGGATCCGATTTTATCTGCGAATATACTCATCCGATGCAGGGCTCAACATGAACGGTTCTCAGCTTTTCTTGGTCTTCAAATCTACGAAGTGACGGGAATTCAGATTCGTTGTCACTCATCATAATAATATAGGAGAAGATATTGTAAAAATGTTACTTGCCGCAAGTTACACGCTGATATGTTCAAATGTGAGAGTTGGACCCTATCCGATGAGAATAATATTAGGCTAACTAACTACACTCGTAAGAAGTGTCACGCGCATGATAAATGACTCAGTTGTTCGTGTCAGCAATGCCCAATAAAGAACTATTATTATCACTACATCATACTATTTAGATTTGATACTTTAATAAATTTTCCTAGAATTATGTTTATTTAATTAAAATATGTATGTATATATTATAGTAACGTAGATTTGATCCAGCATTCCTTTACGGTCACAATTTTATGTATAAATGTATGAATATATATTGAAAAAAAAAATGTCGTCAATTTGTGTAATTTAAATTTCTATAATATAAATAAACACATCACCTGCGGAAGGGCAACAAAATGTGAATGTACAACATACTATGAATACGAAATTAAACGTATCCAAAGCTAGCCAGGTTTTATGTCTTTATTAGTTTTCTAACAAAAAATTTATTTTATATATTTCTTTACCGATTTCAAAACCCGAAATTTATACATTATTATATCAAGATAGAAATAACTTTAGGAGAATACAAATATGCTTGGTGAACTTAATGCCAATAACTTTAATATTAGTTGGTTGGGACATATTGAACAAAAATAAAATGGTTGGCAAACATGCAATATAACATTAAAAATTCTAATAATTAACCATAGTTCGATCTATATATTCATAAAATATAGAAATGATTTATTTAAACTAAAAAGAATAATGCCAATAATTAATTCGTAAAACTAACATAAAATCTATTATGTAATATCTATTTACCGTTCAAATATGCTAATTAATAAAAACACATGTTCTCTCTTTATATAAAAGTGTAGTTACACTTTATTTTTATTTGATTTAATATTCAATCAAATTAATTTTAATTGTAAGTATTGGAGAAAATAACGTAAACTATTAACTTAACATTGACATACACACAAACAAATACAAAAACACTAAATTTTATATCTTAAAGTTAAATGTTTAGTGTTATGTCATCGTGTAGTTTGCCAAATACTACTACTAGTCTACTACACAAAATTTAGTATTTGTTGTTGTTTTGCTTTATTTGGTCAAATTTATTTATACAGTGCAACTAACCTAATCTAAAGCATGACACGAGCGTAAGACTATTTGATCATCAAATTTAATTAGATTAATTGAAGTAATTATAATTTTGTGGGTTTATACCATCTAAATCTCATAACGACAAAGGGAATATACAACATTTGGTGTCCACTGGTTCTTTGGTAGTCGAAGACATTGTTTTCGAATTTAATATCGTACAAATCAATCTGAGTTTTTTGAATCGTTATTTAAACAACAAATTCTTAATATAAACATTTTAAAAGAGTGGGATTGAAATATAATTCATATTGAAATTTAAGTAGTAAGAGATCTAAAAAAAAATGATATTGGCGTAACGCTGATTCTTTTATTTTAAGAAGTTCAAAGTTAATTCAATCTATCTAAACATCAATGAAACTTTATATAATTGGTCACCTAGGCAGCATTCAAGTCTAACAAACTCGAATCAAATTTCTTTGTCCTTGACTGCAAATTTAACCAAATAAAGTTATTATGAATGTCGTAGGAAAAGTTTCTGGCCCCGACTTGGCATCACTAATATGGGTACCGGTCGAAAATGGATATTTTACAACTGGATTTGGCGAAACAGGATATTTTAAAACGAGATAAGGTACAAAACGAGATATGGTACAAAACTGGATATTTCAAAATTGGATAATTCAAAACGAGACAAGGTACAAAACGAGATATGGTACAAAACTGGATATTTCAAACCTGGATATTTTACGTACTTTCCCAAAAAATCATTTTAAAATTCCATTTTCATCCTACTTATCGAATTTCATCATAATCGGTTAAGAACTCGCCAAGTTCCTTCCTAATTGGCCATATTCCAGAACTTTCCTAAAAAATCATTTTAAGTTTAAATCACATGTCGAAATATCCTGTTTTAAAATATCCAGTTTTGTACCATATCTCGTTTTGTACGTTATCTCGTTTTAAAATATCCAGTTTTGAAATATCCAGTTTTGAACTATCCAGTTTTGGATCATATCTCGTTTTGTACCTTATCGCGTATTGAAATATCCAGTTTTGTACCATATCTCGTTTTGTACCTTATCTCGTATTGAAATATCCAATTTTGAAATATCCAGTTTTGTACCTTATCTCGTTTTATCAAATCCTATTTTAAAATGTCCAGTTCTGAGCGGTTCCCCACTAATATTTACAAAAAAACGTTATTTTTTTAGGTGCCATCTTTCTACTGTAATTTCCACTGTAATTTCAGATGTAATAATCAGATATATTTGTATTAAGTGTTTGATAGCCGTTTGAAGACTTGCGAAATTAGCAGTAATAATATTCTTTTTTTAATGAAGTATGTTTAGGGAGGACATAACTTTAAGAGTTGGGCCGCGAAAATTCACTTTTATATAACTAATTTACCCCATCACCAGCCAAATCAAAGACGTACGACCACAAGTTTGCATTTATTATTTTTTGTATATTACGTTGCTTCAGCCATCCTTTAGTAATGTTTATTCAATTTTTAATAAAATCTAATTTATATTAATTTTAAAGTTTTGTGTCAAATAAAGTTTATATAAATTAGATTTTCGGCGATTATACATGACGTATTGGACATAAAACGGTTAATTCAATTGATTTGTAACTTTTAATCAATTTGTTTAAAATCTAATTTATATTTTATAATTTTTATAATTTTATATTTTTAATGATGTAATAAATAATTTAATTGTAAATTTCAAGCAAAAACTAATCCAATTTATTACAGTATACAGCTTGTAGAATTTACATTATTATAGTATGGATGAATTATTAATAATTTTCTGCAGGGGACGTTCGGCCCATAGATTCTGCACAATATACATCACCGATCGAACACAAATGTTAAAAAATATATTTTACATGATCTATTCGATTCTGGTAGATCCTTCCTATTCGAATGACTTTTGATACAATTTATTATCTCGAAGAAACCCAAAAATTGGATTAAATTAAGTTTATCAAGCTTTAAGGAGACTCGGATGAAACCAAGAAAAGAGGACGATTATTTGTAAAATGAACTAGCACCTAAAGTGTAGAAAGTAAAAGGATTCAAGAAAATTAAAAGTTGGATATCTTTTTTGAACGTTGGCGTATAAGTAATACATACTTGGAAATTTAAATTTCACCAAAGGAAAAGTATCAGATAAATGAAAATACATAATTCTAAGTTTTAAAATTTGCTATAAATAAATAGACAACATAAGGGTTTAAAAAATCAATATTTTTATTTTGTTTAGGGTTATTTAAAACTTATTGACAAAAACCTTTTTTTAAGAAGTTATTCGGTACAGAGTTTCGGAGAACAATTTAATGACAAAAAAATCACAAATATAATTTGTACGTAGGAAAAAGGTTTTCAACGAAAAGCCAAATTTTCGGGAAAAAGTTAACTCTGTACCGTGGCGTGTGAATTTAGTAAGGGTAGATTCTCAGAAGTTTAAACTCAATCGTTATTGTCTACTGTGAGCACTCATGAATACAATCGCATTAAAAACATACCGTCTTTAAAAATTGATGTATGCAGCTTAGTTATTTTCTTCCTCAAACAGTTGCCTATTTAACTGAGTATGTTCAACAGATATCACTACATGTTAGAAATAAATTTTGATGACCGATCATGGAACTCGATAATTAAATTAAATAGTTAAACTAGAAAGTTACTTAGAAATAAGTCAATTATACAAAATCTGTTCACTGGCTGGCTCGGTTACGTTTTGCTAATCGATCCTAAATGGTTGGTGCAGTGATATCTGAGAAGAAAGCCGTCATTTGGCAGGCGCAGAGGTTACTGTCGGCGACGATGGCTACTTCGGGTAAAGAACAACTTGTCTTCTTCGGGTTATCTAGACTCTAGAACAATACGAAGAACAAGTTTAGGATCGACTCCGATTAAGACTGTTGATTCGATACGGGCCAGCAATGGCCTGTAAAAACCAAAGAATTTGTCAGGCGAACGTTTGATGATTTGTCAGTCACAGAAATTTAACTATCGATTGAGGAACGAATTGAATTAAAATAATTTGCTTCAATATGTTATTGATTCCGCAAACGATGAGGAGAATGATGTAGATTGAATTTTCACAATTCTAACAATCACTAACATTCCTAGAAATGAATAAATTGGTATCGTTATTTAAAAGTTATGACCCAGATTGAAAAAAGGGAATTTCAATTAGAGTTCCAGAATTAGCCTAGAAGTACCTTGGTGCCTACTAAATAGCGAATCTCTGAATATCACTGTATCATTTATTTACGGTTCAACCGAAGGTTGTGACCGACCAAGCCAGCGTACTGGACGCCCTTTTATTTCGATGATCTTGGGCCTTCACAATATAAAAGACTTCTTCTAGCTCTGGAAGCTCGTCTCTTATGTTTCGTCATATATCTGCTTCATTTGAAGATAATTCAAAGTTTAGTAACCATAAACTTTGAACCAGAATTCCAGTTGATTTCTCCTAAAGTGATACCTTGATTTGAAACTCGTCTCTGGCAGGATTCCATTGTATATCTAGAGTGTATGCTAAGATAGGTCGTTTATGTTCCATGGGTTTGATTATGGCATCCGGGCATAAAGTCGTCGATATATATATATATATCGTGTAATATCTTCTGAGGAATCATCGGCTGTTCCTAGTCAATTGTAGCGACTTTGTTGCAAGGAATGATATCGACAATGTTCTATACGTACCAGTGGTGAGACGGTAATGTGTGAGTGGATTCTTGTTATCGGAGCGCCATAGGATTCGGATAGTCCTTATCAGCAGGGTGTAAGATAATTTGCCGAAACGTTTTCTCTATATCATTCAGTGTGGTTCCGTTGGATGAGTTAACTTTGATAAAACCAGACATTCAAGTTGCCAACTATTGTCTTTAATGCAGGAAAATACAGTACATTACAATCGCATTAAACATTTTTGGCAATCGAGTTTCTTAGAGAGGTACGAGTTCCAAAAGTTACGCTTTTAAAGAAAACTCGAATAAGTGATATACGATACTTGTTTGAGAATTGCACGTTCTAATTGCCAATCCCAAACTACGAGTTCCTAATTATTGATTTTTCTTAATAAATAAATGTTAACCGATGTGAGTAATCAGACCAGCGATTAGGTCATTTTGTCGAAACTTTAAGGAGATAGTATTATTTTACAAGAAAGATCTTGTAAAAAAGATCTTGTAAAAGATCTTGTATCTACCACAGGGGCCAAGGATTATTAAATAAAGATTTTAATTTTGTAAGAATCAGGTACACACGGAAAATTTTGAATAAATAGAAATATACACTATATTTTCTGAATTGCGATGACTGTATTATTAACCCTCTACATTTTGTCGTGTCACTAATCACTATGTCATCAAATTAAATTTGTCAAGACTAAGGCTTAAATGACATAATAAAATTGCTCAAAAAACACTATGCACTCATACATTACGACTACTATTTAAATTTTATAAAAGAAACTACCTTCTAACCAAACAAAATATGAAGTAATAACTTAAAGTACGTCGCCACAAATAAAATTTTATTTAGTTACAAAAAAGCGAAACAATAGTCACGCAATATATTTGAAAAAAATTCATCGACATACATCGATTGTCGACATCATTCTGTAAATAGCATTATTCTAAATCGACATTATGTTTGAAATTTAAACAGCTTTTACACATAAAAATCGTATTCTACAAATCTAATTTCAATGATTTAAAATATTTATGGTCCCAAAATTACGTAGATATGCATAATAAATAAAATAAACTGAGCAAACATAAAAATTACTATAAACTTAAATCCATATGAATCATAAAAACATAATACTCTACTTTTGTAATGTCAATTGTATATATACATACATATATGTACTATATAAAGCTTTCACACAGTTTGATAAGAGCGTACTGATATGACAACATACAAAATAAAATGATAATATGTTAAAATGTATGTGAAACCTTATCGGCTTGTATATAACACATATTTTTTTTTATTTCGCGAAAACGATTTGCTTTTGGTTGGTGGTGCTGGGTCAGCTCCAATGAAATAATAACCACAATTCATTTATTATCTTACCAAGCTTTTTTTTTTTTTTGTTTTTGGTAAGTCATCCAATCTAATCTATACATTTTTATTTAATTATATATTTTTTTAAAGATGATTAAATGATTCATATCAAAAATAGAAAAATTCGGGTGGTTACTATACATATATGAAAGACATTTAAAAATTGCATTGTACAGTTAAATATTCAAAATTTTCTTAAACGATTCTCTTATCAATTTGAGCAAACACAAAAATATAAAGTTGATATAAATACAACACACTTATGAATATTTATTCCATATATAAACTTTAATCAACTTATGCGTTAACGAAAATAAATGTTAAGAATCTGTGACCCAAGGCCGTATTGATCAAGCCACTCCTCAAATACATGTTTCGATTTTATGTTTTTATGTTTTGTATTCATTGACACAAAACATTAGACTATTTATAGATGAGCAAAAAATGAAAGTAAAAATGTTTCAAGTTCAAGTTTAAGAAAATTTCTATATACATACATACGTTCGTTTACATAACATGTATTGTATATATGGCCTATATAAATTTATATTATTTATGTATAATAAAATAAATAAACTTTATAAACAAATATATTACATAAGTTGATTTAATAAATGGTACAGTAGATACCTTCTTCAAATATCGATTCGAAATTATATCTGAATTTCATAAATAAATAATTTTCAATAGACAAATCCATTTTTTAATCCAGCGCTAATCAACCTACGCCTGTGATACAATGCAAAAAAAAAAACCTACGTACATTTAAAACTTTTTCTAATTTTGTATAAATAACATACGAAATATATGGCAATAATCCGTGACTAACGTAAATATAAAAACCTAGAAACACTCTCAGATACCTCAAACTAAGCTTTGTATCCTTTTTTTTATGTGACAGGAATGTTCCGAGAAAATGTACGCAAAAGAACTCATTGGTACTAAACCGAAAAAGCGTCAATCCAATGTCATCGATTTCCACATTAACTTTCCAGAATTTTTCCGGCCTGAACTTGCATGAAACCATCATTGGTCCACAAACAATTCTCAGCCACTCTTAACAGTAAAATTCTCGCGCATCCATATAAATATGTAATACGATTTAAAATAAGTGCACACTCAAAACATTGCTGTTGGTTTTGATATACTACTTACATATAATTGTATGTATGTATATGTTTTAAGTTCTTTTTGAGAATCCCCATTTCGCAAGAAAATAATCGTGGTAGGTCATATAATAATGCCTTACTAAATAACTACGCTGCCGTAGTACAGATGTTCACCTTATCTACATTTTTGGCCAAATTGAGTTATAGATGCAAATCACTATATATTTATGTATGCTTTATGATCTATCATGTATATAATATGCTTTATGGTTTATAATTTATAAAAAAATTAAAAATATATTCAGAAAATGCATAATTAACCAATTCTAAAAGAAGCTTGGTCTAATCCAGAATAACTTAACTAAAGCACTTTAATCAGAAACACCTTATATAATTTTCGGATAAGGCATATTTATTTTCAATGTGTTAGTTAAGTCTTAATTGCTTAGTTTGCAGTTGGATAAATTGCACTTAAGACTAATTGGCTATTTTATAAAACTTATATCATAGGTTGATTTAAACTAACTTATCAACAGAAAAAAACCGTATCTAATTAGAATATTACAATTTAATATTACAGTTTAAAAGAAAATTATTAATATTAAAGAACCATAAACGACTTATAAGGTAGATAAGGTATAAATTCTTCGCAAGTAAAAACTAATTGTCAATTTATGTTGTGATATCAATGACTTATTGATAAATAAGTCATTATTAAGGAATGGTTTTTATTCCTTGTGTTAGACAAAACACTATGTTGTGTATTTTCCATAAAAACAACATTGTTTTTAATTTTTATGTGGCAAAATTTATATGTTATAATGGTTAATATTACAAAATAGCTGCATGATCTATTTTTTTAATAGATTTTATGCAAGTTTGTAGACGTAAACTTCAATTTCCTCAAAAGTCATTTTTCCAGCTAAGGTGAATATAAGATGTGAACGAACATACGTGGTTAATTCTTTTGAAACTGCGGTAACCGCCACACTTCCGGTATTTTAACTTAGTTGGCCACAATGACATAAAAAAGGGTCACAAAGAGTTTGACTGCACAGTTAAAAGTTAAGTTAGCAATGCTGCGAACATGGTAAAATTGTGAGACGAATTGGGAACGGTCGGGAGCAACGAAACTGCGTTATAATAACTTACGGTTGTTCTGCTAATTTTTTAAATTTGCTTGCTCATGACGTGGAAGTCTAAGCTGTGAAAACCACGTAAAATAGATAATGAAATATTTTAAAAACCATCATTATCCAGCTGGCAAAACTCAAATTACCAAGTAATGTGCGCTGAAACACTTTAGCTGATTGTATAGAATCATACATTGAATTATTCAGCCATAAAATTTGACAAATTTGGCAAAACTATTTGTTTCTAACATGTTTGAAACTTGCCACCCCTGCATCTTCTGATCCTCTAATCACTCACCGGTTTTAGTAACACTTAGCACACAAGTCCTAAGACTAACAGTACCTAGATTCCTTACTAATCGACATAGTGATTGGCCGATGTTCTAACCTTCAGTGGTCAGTAAAAAGCACCCCTCTAAAAACAAACGGTTAAATTAATGCCGCAATGCAAAATTTAACGAATGTATTAAACAATTTGCTATTGGATGCTACACCAATGAGTTATGCTCATGAAGAAGCTCAATGTCTCAGAATGTTCAACAGCTACTAATGTTAGAAGGGTTATTATGTAGGCATTGATAACTACAAAGATATCCTATCCATAAATCAAATTTAAACAAAAATATCACAAATCTCACGGGTCGTCACCGGGGTAACCGCTCAGAACTGGAAATTTTAAAACTGGATATTTCAAAATAGGATTTGACAAAACGAGATAAGGTACAAAACGAGATATGGTACAAAACTGGATATTTCAAAACAGGATATTTCGACATGTGATTAAAACTTAAAATGATTTTTTTGGAAAGTTCTGAAATATGGCCAATTAGGGAGGAACTCGGCGAGTTCTTAACCGATTTTGATAAAATTCGATATGTAAGATGAAAATGGGATTTAATAATGATTTTTTGGAAAAGTTCTGGAATATGACCAGTTAGGAACTCGGCGAGATCTTAACTGATTATGATGAAATTCGATATGTAGGATGAAAATGGGATTTTAATTGGCTGCATTTCGTGTGACGAGCAGTCCCAGGCAATGCAAAAAATACCAATGCATCCAGAAAAAAACACTGTTTGGTGCGGTAAATGGGCCAGTGGAATCATTGGTCCATATTTTTTCAAAGATAACGATGTCCAAACATTACCGTCAATGGCGCTCGCTGTAGTTCGATGAGTTCGTGCTTTTTTTGGCCAAAACGCAGATGGGGTTTTTTATGGGGCTACGTGAAGCCTCTAGTGTAATAATAAGTTTAGAATTGGTAGACAACATTAAAGGTGTCATTAGCTAGATACACACCGAAATGCTCGAAAAAGTTGTGAATATACACCTTGCATAGACCACTTAAAACCAAGCCGTGGCTAACATTTACATGACATAATATTTAAAAAGTAAATGGCATTCATTGACTTATCGATTCAAAGAAAAATTTCATACAATTTTGCAATTTTAGTGTATTAAAAATTTAATGCAAATTGTTGTGCATGATTTATTTATCTTATGTACGATTAATAGTATCTCTATTAAAAGAACGTGATTGAGGAATTAAGAATTATCTCAATAAACTCACAGCGACAAAAGCAACATAATTCTCACTATGGAAAGCGTGAAGTAAGCTGACACGACCTATTCGTTCAAGCTTTCAGAATCAGCTTTCTGACGCCATTTGGGCAAAAATCGAAGTAGATAACTTTCGTGTATTGAACTTTCCAATAATCCCAAATAGCGAAGGGAAATTTGGCCCCAGGATCATCTTAAGGCTTCAACTAATTCGTTCTTATTCTCAAACTGCCTTCCTTCTTGGTAGACTTTCCGTGAAAGCCATCATACAGCCACTTTCCGTGAAACCCAACGTTTTCCATTATATTTAAAGGCGGCTTTAGTGTTGTCTTCGTTCGGTAATTATTGTTAACCAACAGTATTCGTTAAAAATGACGATTTATCTCTTCTGCACATTAGACAAATAACAAATATTTTCGTTTACAAATATAAAACGAAAAAAGAAAGCAACCCCGTTCTACAGTTTCTTCATCAATCATGAATTATTTAAACAAACTTTAGAAGGGATCGAACGAACAACGAAATGAACGAAATGAACTCGGAAGTCGCCTAAAGTCGGGTGAATAAGGTGACCAAGGCAATAGTAATACATTTAGCTCCTGAATTCAAACTTTTTTTTTCTTGACAGTATGATTCGGAAAAGCTCGTTCAAAAGCGGTTTTATAGGAATTTGCTGTCATTTTTACTGTCTGAAAATCAAAATTAATTATTTCAAAAAAACATTGCTCCTCACACCATACCCTTTGTTGTGCCTTTTGCTAGAAATAATTTCGTTTTTTCTAAGGTTAACCCATCTGAACCGTCCAAAATAATTTTTTTTAATCGGAAAAGACAACCTTATGCCACTCTGTAACATCTAATGTACTGCTTGGCAGTGATAAGACGCTAGTCCCTGCTAGTTTAACTTTATTTAACGGCGGTTTTCCCTTAATTTTTTGGGATTTTAAATATGAAGCGGTTATAAGCCTAATTTTGCTGCTCATCGACAAGATTTGAAGCTTCTCCATAGGTCTTGAACAGTTGTAGATATGCTCACACGTCCTTAAATTTTTCCAAAGCTTCCCATGTTACTGTGGTAATTCTGCACAACGGTTAAAATTCTTCCAATTTTAGCTCTAATTTGGCGGGAACTATGACAGTCGTATTTAAAAACTTTTCTTAAGACATCATTGAACAAACGTTCTTAAACAAGTGAGATTGCAGATAAATACAAATGATGAAACAAATTTCACAAAAATCTCGCCTACTTTAATAAACACATGGCTTAAAGTAAAAAAGTGATAACGGAATTAGGAATATACATATATAATTTAGAGAAATACACGGAACTGTCGAACAGGTCTACAGAGTCGTATCTAAAATAAGAAACTACCCAGAACCAAAAAGGATTTTTGGGCATCATCCAAACTTTCACTAAAATTTGGCAGAAGGACTTATTAAGAATACATAAAGTAAGAATATAACTATCGATGAGCTTTTACGCAATAATTAAAAACTATATGTTTGATCGAAAAGTGTTTGTAAACACTGTGCTGTGCCCAGTACAAGATTTGATTTATACAGTCAACCAACATCAAATAATGTAAAATTTTACGCACATCGAAACTAAACGTAACCGGATTGAAATGTGTTAAAATGAACTGGTCTATGAAAAAAAAATTCAAAACTAAACCTAAACTGCAAAGTTTTGCTGTATAAAATGGTACTCTAAGCTATCTAGTCATATGGAACGAGGGCAGTCATGCTAAGAACAATAGTAAAGCACCATGGTAAGTACGTAGTACTTTCATATAATACCATGGGCTACACTTCGAGACAATAGCAGATACAATACAGCACATAAAAGTATCCAGATAAAATTAGAATAAAACATTAAGTAGGCCCAGATTTCGGAAATACAAAATTCTGAATCCGAACTCTGTATTGAATAACTTTCACTTTTCAAGTGTTGAGTACCGTATCGATGTTAACACAAGTTTCATCTTGAAGCCGAGTGACAGGATCAGGCGACTTTTTTTTTAAATTACTGGAATTTCAACATTCCACTATTCACGCGTTTGCCAATGGTTTGCTAGTCGCATGCATAAACGTAACTTATCCTTAAAACAAAATTAGCATTATGAATCAATCAAACCGTAACGATCATATTTTTAACTTAAGAATTATTTAGGACATTCAACGTCAGAATAGAGCCACAATATTGGTATTCTGCATGGTATTTGATAAAATTAATTCTAGTGACTAGTGATAAACAAATTATATTATCCTGACATATCCAATGTCCTTGAACAGGTGTAATAATAAACCAACGCCACACACACACATAAAATTCCATCACTATCTATTCCTCAAAATCAACAATAAAACTAAAATAGTATATAAGTATGATGATGGGTGGGCGGCGGTCTTTAGACATTTCAAATATTAAAGTGCGATTATTTCGTTTTCGCACAAAAAAATTATCATTCCAGTGCGTTCTCTTTACTATAAGAAAATTTTAAAGAAATGAAAACGAAAATATTAACATAAAAAAAATCTCAAATTACAATTTGAATAATCGCCAAAAAATGAAATGAAAAAAAAAAGAAAAAAAAAAAGAAAATATAGGAAAAATCAATTTATTCTTGTTACAAAGAGACCGTTTTTTTTCATTTTCAGTTTAGTTGCAACAACAACAAAAAATGTTTTTTTCTTATTTGCTAAGAACTAAAAGAAAAATATGACCAAGTAAAATCGATTGACATATTATGCTGTTCAAAAGCGATAAACAATGGATGATGAGGTTCAACTGTATAATAAATACTGCGTTTTTATGCAAGTACACAAAAAATTATGTTAATACACTTGTTAAATTGTACAACAACTATTTAGTTGTCGAACAGAACCGAACTAAATCAATCGTCTATCAAATTTTCGTCGACTTCAATCAATCGATGTCTTAAAGTATGAATCACGAAGCTCTATAAAACTGTCTTTTAATTCTCTAAAATTGTGTATTAGAATTAAAATATGTATATACACAAATAACAGTAAAATACAAATTCTCAACGAAAAACTTTTGGGCAGGCGCCAATCTGGCTCTCTTTACAACAAAACGCCGTCATAAAAAAATACAAAATATATAGCATAGCTCTATATATATTGATAATCTTCTAATGCAGACATTTATTTTCTTGTTGTATATATGAAGCAAAATACGTGATCTTAGTTACTTAGTAGTTAGTACACTATTGTAGCATAGTTGTGTGTAGATACGAATAAAAAAAAAAAAGGTTTTAATTACAATTTTTAATTTAATTTTAAATCAAATCAATGCAGTCATGCTTATTAACTTTCGTTATATTTATTCAATATCACCTTGGATTAAAATCTCATAATGTAGTGAATTATGATATAGAAATCGCTCGCGCACACAATACTTATATTGCAGAAATCTTATATTTCATTTCGAGGTCTTTATTATCGAGTTGAAACAAAATAATCATTTTCATCTCGCGCCACGTAATAATTACTTCAGATCAATCGAGTTTATTGTATGGTGATCGTAAAACATATTTTCTCAATTGCATCGTTATGCATTTTTAATTTGTATCGATCAACAAAACAATTTATTATGATCTGTTCGAGTTAAAGTGATCGTATAAGTTTGTTAAACTGTTACGGTAAAAATGAAGGAATTAAAAATATCTGTATTGAGTCCCGTAGTTGAGGGGCACTTTCATGCCTAATAAAATACGTTTAAACATGTTATCGTTAGAATTCTACCACTGTATCCTTAGCTTGGCGTAAACTAGATGCGTTTGCGATGGCACAATATCAGCCATGAAAGAGTATCGCTTGGAACTCGTTTTTTCCAAAAAACTTGATGGCCAAAAAGTGGAGACACTGTGTCTCAAGGCTAAACATTGCTTTACAGTGTAGATATCCTCGGCAATCTTGGTGTCGGTTTTCTCCTTGGCCCTCAGGTTAAAAAGGTTTTAGAATTCAAAGCAGTTAATAATCGTATGTGTATGCTACGTTTAAGCATGAGACCAGCCAACATAAGCTAATTCAAAGACAAAGTCATTTTACAACAATTTGGATGATCTGATGGGATCCATAACGGAGCACGACGTCAGAATATTGATTGGTGACTTTGATGCTAGAGCTGGCAAAAGATTAGACCGATTTATGTGAAAATAAAGATCAGTACTCCTAACACGATCTAGCGACCGATAATGAGGAAAGAATGGTCTACTTTGTGCGTAAGATCTTGCCAAATTTGACGGCAGTGATCATCTGCAAAGCTAATATAGCAGTTTTCGTACAAGTCCGTGACGAGTTGATTACATTAATTCCGAGCTCTTGATATCCGGAGAGGTTAATTTTGGAAACTAACTTTTCGACCTTATTCGATTAGCATGGCAAAGCGAAGTTATGTGTGATGAATGCAAAGTGTCCGCGTTTTGCAATATCCTCAACAAAAGGAGATCGCTCAAAATGCGAAAACTATTGCGACATAGTTCTCCTTTGCACAGCTTACGAATTAGTGTCTTACATAATATTAGAGAGAATCACGCACCTAGCGGAGAAAATTGTAGGTGACGACCAAAGAGGATTTGGTCCGAATCAGCCAGTCGTTGACCAAGATTTTTCGGTGAGTAAGATTCTTTCTAAATATTAAGTAACATCTCGTGACGTACATCACGTGATGTAAGCCTATGGTTCAATCCATCGGGATATCTTATGATGAGCTTTGCGATGTCTGGAAATACCGGACAAATATATGCGTTTATGTAAAATGACGCTATCAGGAATTTTTGCAATTAACTCTGGTTTACGGCAAGGAGATGCTCTGACCCCGATACCCTTTAATCTCATGTTAGAATTTATCTTTGGTAATCAGGTTATGGCATATGCAGATATGATATCTGTGTAATTGGACTAAATGGCAACGATGTCAAAGGACAACTGGATTCACTTGTACGATTCTCAGGTTCCGTTCGTCTCAGAATCAATGAACCCAAAATATGGTTTAAGAGGCCTAGACGCAATAGATTTTAGTAGTTGTGACCACAAATTTGAAGGAGTGACAAGTTTTCGATACCTCGAGTCCCTTGTCACTCATGATAACTATGTGCGAGAGGAAATTACAGCGCACCTTGCCGCTGGTAACCGTGGTTTGTATGTCTTACGTTCACTTCTAAAGTCAAAATACCTTACTCAACGTTATTCAGGCGTTATCTAATGTTAAAAACGCAAAAAACGATATAACCAAGATACAGTCGATTTATCTATAGATAAATCGACTGTATCTTGGTTAGTATCTTGGTTGGTCTGTGCATGGGGTAAAATGTAACCCCAAATTGGTTTATTACAATAACTATTTATTTAAAAAAAGGAACGATAAATCGTCATCAAGATCTTCGCAGCTGGCGATAACATCTGGATTTGTTAGACACATAGAAGTCATTGCAAACTATTTTATGATTACGCTTTGCATATTACAAATGTGGCAACTATGTTGTTTTTTGTCAGCAAACCAATCGCAGAAGTTGCAACAATGAGTATGACTTTTGGTAGTGGGCGGATGACTTCCAGCAACTGGTTGCCGCCTTAGGGTATCGACGTTATAACAACTGACTCGTAGTTTTACGGTTTTTTCAGTGCGACTGGATTTCATAGCCACTTTTGAAAATTGATCAACAAGATATTAATGCCAGGATCTGCAGAAAAGGTTTATGTGTTGCGTTTCTTTTGTACATACGCATCTGGGCGAGCTAGTTTATATATATACAAATCCAGCAATAGTTGTCACATCTATCATGTTACCGAGCAATTGGTGCAGTGGTTAAAGCTGCGGTGTTTGGGACGGGAGGTACCGGGTTCGAATCCCAACGGGGGATTGTTGCAAAAGGGATTTTTCATCACCTGATTTAAATCGAACCTGTATTCGCGCGTCCTCGATTTGACTAGTGACGGCGTAAGGTAGGACGTTAAAATTAACCGCGAGAGCTTCGACCCCAGAAAAGATTGCAGGATTTAGAAACATCTATCATGTTGAAAAGCCCTACATTTATACGTCTTGGCCAACTTAACCATAATATCCATATATCCATATTAACCCCACCGTTCCAGAGATTGTAATCTAAAACTATATTTGGCTTGCAAAAAGTTTTATTGATGTCATCGATTTTTTATATACATCTTTTGTTTGGTGCCTTATGTACTGGCAACTCGAGTGGTAAATCGGCTTTGGTGGTTCGTATCTTCCCTATGACTGTTCGTTTTTGACAAAGGATATCTTCGGTAACAGCACAATTTTTAACAAAGTTATCCATCGTTCTATGTCCTTTCTTGACAACACATGCAGGTCTGTTTACTAGGTTGAATGCATAGCCTTTTGTGCCTTTTCTCCGATTGATCAATCGATGACTTTTCCGATCGAAGTTCCAAAATATTTGTATTCCATACTTTTCTGGTTTGAAAGAGATGTACTGGCCGTAATATCCTCGTCCTCTTGTTGCCACTAGTTGTTTATCAACTGTGAACTTTCCTAGTTTATATACTAATTTTAGATTCTTTTGAAAAAGTAGCCAAATATCTCTAAAAGCCTCTAATTTTCCAGTTGAATGATTATCGAGGACGAAGCAAAGAGTTTGCTTCATTCTTTGCAACGCCATAAATGCCCTGATAAATCGTATTATTATTTGTTGTCTGGGGTAACTTATTATCCCTATGCACAGACCAAGGCATGTTTTTTTAATACTGTGCCATAGTTACTTTGAATTGATCCGATTAAACCGTTTTTTGATATTTTATTGTGCTAAACAGATAAGAGAAAGCATTTCTAAGAAATTTCGAATTAATTCATATTAATTCGCTTTTTATTTCACTTTTTCTAAGTCTGGGGTATCTTCTTACCCCGTGCACGGTTAAACATTAAAAATAATGTCATATATGAGTTCATTATAAAAATCCTTAAGTGGTCGAATACTGCCATGACGGTTAAACGATAATCAAACCAGCTGACAAATAGCGCAAACAAATTAAGGAAATGGAATTTCCATCAAGTTCCTGATCGCGTGATTAAAGAAAATTTAGAATCGTCTTCGTCGCGTTTGAGACATATATCATGCGCATGACACTTTTGCGAATGACTTTAGCCATCTCTCATACTTATCCGTCAGGGTCTAACCCATAAATGACAACGGGTCTGATCAACATGTTGAAAATAAACCAATTTTAATGAATTCTTAGAATGAGCAATTTAGAAAAGTCGCTAATTTATACAAACATTTTAATACTAGACTCATCGCGAGGCTGTTATAGTTGTCATTTTTATTGTAACGTATATGACATTGAATTATACATCACACTTTTTTTTAAAGAAATAATAAATAAAATTTGAAACTTAACAAATTTAAATGTCAACATATATTTTTAGATTTCTATTTCAAGTTCATACAGTCTTTGACTTCAGACGCACAATATATGCAAAGTGAAAAGGTAGTTGTTACAGATTTTAATAATAATAATCGGTATTTACATGTCATTGCAGACCCGTACTTTGTTAACAATCCAGATTCGTTTAGTTATATTCTAAGCTTACATTAAAGTTATTATGTTCTAGACTAAACCACAGAACGTTAATTATCTAGGGGTCTTATTTGGAAATACGTTATGTAAACGAAAGAACAGAAATCTTACTGAATTCCTGGCCTTCACGAATTTTCTTCGAACTCCTGAAACTTCGATGAAGAATTTCTCCCGAACTTTAGTTTGTTTCAGTCTTTAGTTAGACACACAAAACACGGTTACCTGCGGCAAGACTCGCTTTTATATCAATTCCTACACAATTATCATGAATTTCATGATTTCATTTCGTATGAATCGTTTGAAAAAGAAAAATATTGTCCCACCCGCATTTTCCATCTTCGAGTTGGACAATATCTAGCGTTGCGAGTTTCCTATCTTTCTATACAAACATTAAGTTTGATATCAACGAAACATAATTAAATTAATTAATTATTTTGAAAAAGATTTTTTTTTTTTTTCATTTTAAGCATTAGCTCTAAAAATATCAAAAAACTAAATTTTTATCGTGATCTGCCGTAAGATTAGATTAAAATGTTAGTTTTTTCCAAAAAAAAAAAAAAAAAAAACATAATTGTATAACAAAAAATGGGCATAGTATAAATGTAGCCACCAGAATTTCATGCTGAATGTTAGAAAAAATATTCGAATTTAGGTTTAAGGACAAACGAAAGAATAATCAAGAAATTTATTGAACTAAATTGTGAAATATGGATTAAAATTTTATTGATTGTTATGAAACAAGAAACCACAAAATTTCATGGATTTCCCTAATAAAATTGTGTTCAATTGCAGTAAAACCAAAAAACTTTCATCTTTTTGCTGTTGTCGACAGACAATGGAAACAAGTTAAGTTTCAATAAATATTTTAGATTACATCAATATGTTTTATGTTACTAAATTTAGCAAGTGTTTTTATAGTTATTTCAAAGATTTCAACTTAAATTAAATTTGGTCGAATATGCTGCTCTTGGACTTACGGCCGGATTCCCTCTGTATAAACCTTAAGTTTATAAAAACTTTTCGGTCATTGTTATTTGAATCAAAATAATCACTTTCCAGTCTACAAACTTACAAACATGCAGTCTCACATAAATCGGACTTCTTTTTCTATTATTTTAAGGAATTTTTTTGTTCCTACCATGGCCTGTTCTTAATCTAGTTATTTGCCTTATTTACTTGTCGTAGCCTTCCACCGTGTATGTTCATAAATCACATTTGCCTGGTCACTCTTTACTTAATTCTTTTTTATCAGGTAGATCGCTTCCTCTAGTGTTTTTTTCATTAACCAGTATCACTGCGTGTACTGGTATCCATTGAATAACAATGTGTTGTTTTGCTATTAGAATCCCCATTTCATACTGCGTGATGTGTTTTTTTGGTTTTAACCGGAATTTGACAGCTGCTGCACTTTTTGAGTCGGTTAATATTATAATATTTTGCTTTTTTGATAGCTACCAGTTACTCTTATATCGTGTATCTCGAAGGTGTATATGTTGAAGAGAATAGGAATTAAACCGCTACTAGCGGAATCTCTTTATTCGTGACCTGTTGGGACAGTACGGGTTGTTAGAAATTAAAATATTCCGTTTATTGTGTATCGTGGGAACTGCTTCCTTTTTAGTGTTTCTATAAGCGTGTTTTTGTTAACATTATCGACGGCCTTTGAGATATATGTTGCTACTATAATTTGTCCTTTGTATTTTCGTTTGTTTTCAGTTATCTCTGTGGCCAATTGTGGTCAACTCTTTGAGAAAAAACAAGGTCAGGAAGCTTTTATTGCGATTGTTTCGTTGCTTGTGTGGTACGTAGCCGTCTTGCTGAAAATAAACGTCGTCCACATCAGTATCTTTCGATTCCGGCCATAAAAAATCATTAATCATAGCTCGATACCGCAATCCATTCACCGTAACAGTTGCACCAACCTCATTTTTGCACTACGGGCTGCAGCAACAATATTCTCAGTTGTTCTTAAGCAACGCACACGATTTCGATTCTTCACATCACTAACTTGTCCCAACAGCTCAAATTTTTCCACCATTTTCACTATTGCTGACCGAGAAGGTGTTTCACGACGACCAAACAGTGCTTTAGTTTTGCGAACTTTAGTTTTACTTTTTCTCCAAATTTTCACCAGTGAATTTTAACAATTTCGATGTGTTGCTGAAGCGTACATCGTACCATTTTTAGTAATGGCGTAGTTTTTACTTGTCAAATGTCAAAAGATGACAGCTTCAAAATTGACAGCTGCCCAAATAGCAGACTATTCAAAATGAAACTTCTTATTGGGAAACCCTTTATTTTATGTTGTGTAATGTGACTGTTTAGCTCCTGTAGTATAACCTTAATGAATATTTTAGTGTCGAGAAGGTATATTGGCCGATAGCTTTCGGTGAGCATCTCGTCTTTGTTTGCTTTCTTATTGCTATAAATTTGGTTATTTTCCAGTTTTTAGGATAAATTTGCATGTTCCACTAATTGTTTTAGGAACCTATACGATATTTGGTTTTGTCCAGATGATGTATTTTGTAACCATATTTTCTATTGTCTCGGAAAAGTTTTTCGTATAGCAAATGATTTACATTTAACTTCATTGCACTTACTTTTTTTTATATTTATCACTTAAAAATATTTCTTAAAAATATTGCAATACATTCTCATGCTTTTCACAATTGTGAAGAATACTAGCGCCTCTAAAATTCAAACCATAGAATCAGATAACCTTTATGGAAAATTGTTTCGAATTACTAAAGAAACCCAGAGAAAACCTACTGTAATCATAACAGTAGTATAAATATAAGGGAAGAACAAAGCTGGATCAATCTTGCTGACGAGCGCCTACAAATGGCGATTACTCCAACTTTGAATACAAAGAAAATACAAGTTGCGAGTTTACAGTTAAAATTAATCAAACTAATAATTCGGGATTAAGATATTAATTCCAACAGCATTAGCTTTAGATAATCCAAACTCTATAGACTTAATGCTATCTGTGATAAGTGTGAGTTAAAATGCGATAAATTTCATTACTAATAATCCTGGCCCTACCAAACCTCTGCGCCTACCAAAGAGCAAATTTTTTCATACTCTCAAGTCCGTTGAACACATTAAGAATTTTTAGATAACTACCGTTATCGTCGCTTTTGGGACCATATATCATGCGCATGAATCTTTTCTTAAATTTGGTCAGCCATCACTCATACTCATCCGATACTGATAGGCAAAACTCTTACACAACAACGAGTCTGATGAACGTCTTGTATAACTTCAGTATGTCGACATTTCCACGATTCCGTGGAAAGGATTGTTGATAAAGTTGCTGGAAATCTAAATTTGTTATTGAACTCATTTGTAACGGAGCTACTTAGTACATTTTGATTTTGGTCTAGATATTTACGTGAACAATGCAAATATTATGTAACCACAAGCATTGAACTTTTCGTTCTTTAACCTTTGGTTTCTTTAAAAAAAAAAGTAGAACTAGCAAAGTTCATCAACAAACACATTTTTAGTTTTTGTCGATAACAATTGAACCCGATTCTAGCACAAAACTAGCACAGAAACAAGGATAAAATACAGTATGTTTCAATTACGTCAGTAAACCATATTATAATATTATGGACCATGTGTAACATGGATTAAGCACCACACCTCATTCATATTTTACAAAAATCGGCCCCCAAAAATTATAAATCCACACAGCAACTAACCACATACGAGTATTGTAGTTTTATAAAACAAATGACATTATAAAAAAATAAAAAAAAATGAACATAAATTATGTAAATTGATATTCGATTATTATTAGAATCACGTGACACATGGATTGTAAAGTATGTTCAGTTCTATATTGAAGCAGCGCCGCACAGATAAAGATTAAATTATTGTACTGCTGCTTAATTTTCAACAAAATAACTAAAATACCAAATTAGCAACAAAAACACTTTCCTAGAACGAATAGAGGTCATAAGTGTATAGAGAAGTCCATTGAAGCGTGAGTTAATATTGTTAAATTAGAAATAATGTCATAACTTGTATCTCAACCCAATATTACAATAGGTGGGTGACATCGACCAAAACCAACACAAATGTATATACAAGCCATGAAGTTGCGATACTCATGCCAAAAAGTGACTACTATACCTAAGTATTAGTGTTGTGACGTAGTATAATTTGTATATACTTTTATTATATACTTTGATGTAAATAAAAAATGAATACGAATGATGGAACAACAGTATTTTGCGCTCTTTAAGACAAAGCAAAAAACAAATTTATTATTTAACGAGAGAGAGAAGTATTGTTATTATTATTTACTTCATAATATACTATACTATATACTAATAATTTAGAGCAGAGTGGACAGTCGCAAAATATAATTTTTGTTTCGTTTTTTTTGTAGAAATGTTATGTACTTTGAATTTAGAGGAGTATGGACAGTGCGAAATATAATTTTTGTTTCGATTTTTACTGTAGTCAAATTCACTAACACATACACCCAATAGTAGTCATAATATGTTTTACTTAGCCAAGCTTCATGGCTTGTATAATATACAATAGTGTTGGTTTTGCATCGACATGGCCTTATGTTGTGTGTACATTTGACAATTAACTAGGAAATTATAAAATAATAAACGGATAATGCCGTTAATATTTATGTATTATCAAAAATTAAATTTAAAAATCAAAACTAGTCCAGTAACGACATAGTGCGTATGGAAATTAAACTACACTTTGTCCGCCATATTGGTGTTTTCGGTAGTGAAAAGCCCTAATATTAAAGTGACCTGTAGAATTTACACAATGCGGACACATGTAATACCGATATGGTAGCGAATTATTAAAAATATATAAAAGGAATTTCGAATTACGATAAAAAATTATGCCGAGATTATTTATTAAATCAATTAAAGTAAAGTGTGCCGAAAAAAATTTATTTTATTTGTGTAAATTCATGATTTTAATTTTTTTTTTCGTTCAGAAGAAACAAATATGGCCGAAATATGCAATTTCATTGCAGTTGGACTCGAGGAAAATAGAAAAATTTAGTACCGTTATGTATACAAAATGCGAAATTTATTATGTAAATATGTATATTAACTTATAAGTATATATTTCAAAACTGAGAAATTTCCATTTAAAATAAAATTCGCTTCTCATTATATTCAAGATGGGTTTCCTTACCTCACTGTCTTGTTGCTTGGTAGTGGTAGTAGTCGTCGTCGTATTGGTTGTTGTAGTTGTGGTTGATGAAAAATCTGTTTCCTTTATTGACTCATGTTTATCTCCAGAATCGGTTTTATTCTCGCTTTTTCCACCACTAGCCGTACCCGTTGCAGTCGTATCCGTTTTATCAGGTGCTTTAGGTTGACCGAGTTCTGGAGACGGAGCCATTTTGAAATTACACGATTTTTCTTGCTACACGAATTTTTTTTTTTTTTTTTTATTTTATCACGACACACGATTCGTTCGTACGCGACAGCACACAATTTTCTTAATAAAAATTAATTGTATTCTGCTGCCCCGTGTACGAAAACAGTGCTCACGGCTGTCAAAATTAATAAAAATTATATATATACTTTTCCACACCACTAATTAAATTACACACAAAATTTTCTCGTTTTTCTTCAACAAAAAAAAAAAATTTTCACGTTACGGAATTCTATCAATTTTTAGTAACTTCATTTTTATTGTTTTGTTTTTTCGCTACTATTCTACCCTCGCGTCGAGAGAAAAATACGAAATTTCTTTTTAATTTTTTTTTTAAATATAAACTATCAAAAAATGTTTTTTTTTCTTTTAAATATTTGAAAAGTTTCGTACAAAAGTTTTTTTTTTTGTTCACTTTAAATTGTATATTGGCAATAAAAATATCGATGAAATAAAAAGAGAAAAATGATTTTTTTATGCACTGCGTATCGAAGACGAACCGGCCATATTAAAAAATTACACTGAACTGAAATTCGGTTTTGGTATTTTTACTTTTATTAATTTTTTTGCTTTTTCGAAATCGCGAAAAATGTGACAAAGTTTTAAAAAGGTGACATCTATCGGGCAAAGAGAAAACTTTGTATGTTTAGTACACATATATGCCAAAGTTTTAAAGGATTAATATTTATATATTATAATAATTGTTTATTGATCGATTCTAAAACAAATGTATCTATTCTAATTCAGAATTGAGTTGCATTTTAGAATAATTACATAAACATTTTTTTTGTGCTCGTCATGTGGAATTTGTATATGGAGGTGACCAGATTATGCGTTTAGCACATACTTGTATGGGCTACCGAAAGACAATGTAGCTTCAAAATATTACGTAATTTATGAATTTAACATTTTAATTTCGTAATATTATGTCAGCAGCGTAAATGATGAAAGTCTGAAGTCGATTACAACAATTCAGCAATGAGAACAGATCATGTAACTTCTGAAAATGAGTCATCGGACTGCAGCCCTGGAACCTCTGTGTTATCATCATTGTGGTACTTGACACTAGGAAGGAATATTTCTTTAATTTACTCAACATGTATCACGTTCTATTGTTGAAAGTTGTAAAATACAGACTGAGGATATGTGCATAGAGGACTCTATGACTAAACAAAATAGTTCTCCTATGAGTATCTTCCTCTCTCTTGAGTTTTACAATCATGAAGGGGTTGTGCTACACACTTACTTGACCTCCCTTCATCTCATTCCGTCACACGTTACTTCCAGCTTCGACTTCCTTCGGAAAATCCGATCTTGTTTGATGTCGTAGGTCTTGATTGCACAGAATTCTGCAGACGTTGGGGACCAGTGTCCAAAATTCGATTCTGTATGTTAGCGATGGTATTTGTGAGTTTGCTTGACCGTAATTGCTCTATTTGATTGTAGAAGCTTCAGCTGTTCATAGACAAATTTTTAGCCGGCAGTAATATGGGCTTTTATATCTACCCCTAAAACGTTTTTCGATGTTACAGTTTACCAGCATTTAAAATACTGCTAGATGTTGTCAATAACATGCTTTTAGTCTGAGTTGTTATGCATTTCTTCGACCGAACAGAACTATATCATCTGCGTAATACATTCTGACGTTATACTGCTTTTGTGTTAATATTTTATGGGACGGCCTCAGATCTTCCTTGATTTATTAGAAGTAGTCATCAATTAGCAGTAATCGTCACCGGTCGTATAGTGATGGTTAAGGTTGAGGCTAAAACACACCGCGAACGTGAGTACAATCCCCGCTGCTGACTTAAACGCCGTGACAAATTGTGTGTAGAATCATTCATTGGGCTGACCACCTACAACGATCACCAATTGTCATATGGTCTGAAAGAACTTGTAAAAGATCGCAGTAAAGGGTCTGTCACTTGGCCTGTAATGGTGTTGAATCATCCACATCAAGTAAGGGATCACAAGAGAACGTACCTTCCGTTCCAGCCGGGAAGGTCTGTCAAACGAAGATGTGAATATTCCCTGGCTAACCTTGCAAATGCCGATAAAGTTATATAAGGTTTTGACCAGACCTATTGTCATGTGAGAGTTGTGCTTTTCAATTATAGTTCAGAAATTTGATGTTTTAGCTCTTATTTTATTTTTAATAATTACTAATCATAATAAAAACCAAGTATAAACTTACGATAGTACAAATAAATCGGTAACTACACGCTTTTATAGTTTTAAGCAGTCAGAAATGCCAATTAAAAAAATTATTTAATGTATTTGATACAAAACATCAACCGTCATCGTTAAACATTCAAAAATACTGTCAAATTCGAACAATTACTGCTATCAAAAATTCGATCTATCAAAGACACAATTTATGGTTTAGAACACTGAAAATACAATTCGAACTTTTTTAGTACACGAAACCATACAAAAGTTTTTTTGTACATGCGCAGTTTTGTGGTGTCGGCTGTTCGTGGTAGTGGTGTTGCAATTATATTTCGCGTTAAAGAAAACAAGAAAATTCCTTGTCCTTTAAAATCATTGAACGTAAATTATTGTCTGGTTTATTTATTTTGTGTGAAAAAAATTAACAAAAACAATGCTCGTAGAAAAGGAAAATATTTTCCTATTTGTTCCGAATCTAATTGGTAATTTCGTTTTTGTATTATTGTGTGTCATAATTTGACAGGTCGAATGGCGTTGTGGCCCGACTCGTCATCATGTCAAATTTGAAAGATTTATTGTGGCGTAACGAATGATCAGTGATTTTTTGTTGCTTATAGGATATGGCCGAATCATTTTGGCGATTATTTCGTTTTATTTTATGGTATCGAATTATGTGATTGCCGGTTGGTGTTATCTAATCAGCGCATTACTGGATGCCTTCGATGGACACGCAGCACGACACTTTAATCAATGTAAGATTTTAAATTGAATTATGTATTAGTCTCTGGGGGATTATATTGTATCGATAATTGGATTATGTTTTTTTTTTGTTCTTTGTATGACAGCAACAAAGTTCGGTGCAATGTTGGATCAACTAACCGACCGATGTGGAACGATGTGTCTCCTTGTTGCCTTGAGCTACTTTTATCCAAAGTATATGTTTTGGTTCCAGATATCGATGGCCATTGATATTGCTTGCCACTGGATATATCTACATGCGTAAGTATTTCGATTAGTTGACTAATGATGGATATTAAATTGGTTTTCCCATTTCAGGAGCATTCTGATTGGCAAAACTTCCCACAAATCGATCGATATGAACGAAAATCCAATTATGCGAATTTATTACACTAAACCGGTTCTATTCACAATGTGCGTTGGTAATGAAATGTTCTATTTGTCCCTTTACCTACTATACTTCTGTTCTGGCCCACTCAGTAAGTCACCATTTTCAGAGCAATCGTCACATCACTAAACTCTTGTTTACTTACAGTATTTGGATTTTCTTTCTTCAAATTGGTTGCAATCGTATCAGCTCCAATTGCAATCGTTAAATCGCTTATCTCGCTCGTCCATTGCGTAATGGCATGTAAAATGCTTGAGATTATCGATGTTCGAGAACGGAACGAGCAGAGACAAAAAGAATTGGGTAAAAAAGCTGAATAAACATTAGACCAGCTTTTCATTATTTATTTTCCAAAATTGCTAGTCTTAAGCTAAAATTTTATTAAACGGAAAAATGAAAAGAGACAGCTAATAGAACCGCTCATAGAAAATTGTGTCAAAACTTTGAAAACGGTTTCCGTTGTATTTTTTTTATTTATTTATTTTATATACATATATATAACGACTAATTCCAAATTTATTGATTGCATTTATATATTTAATTAATTTAGTTGATATAATTTAATTAAAGGACAAGAAAATGTTTTTATTCCAAAATGTGTATGAAAATGTAGTGTAATTGTAATACAAATGATGTACAACCCTGAGTAAAACACGTTTATAATTATAAATGATTTGTGTCTATGATATCTAATACAAAACTTATGTATTTTGAAAAATAATAATTCAAAAGTAGTTTAGAAGAAAAATGATTTTAATTTCAATGTGATTATAAAAAATTATGATAAATAAATTATATAAAATGTGAATTGTATTAAAAAACAAATATAAAATATATATTATATATTAAATTAATAACATGGGGTTTTTCTATTGTGTGTCGCGTAGTGTATAAAGTTCGCCAAGAGAATGCGCTTTGATAAGTAACTGCCCTTACACAGGCTTGATGCAAAAATCATACACGGTCGTTGATTGTTATCATTTTTGACTTGTTAATAGCGTAAGAATATCTCCCAACGATTTTGTTTGCTCATTTTTTCTAACTGTTCTTAGCATGCCTAGCCAGGATAAATCTTTACCATCCCATCCACTTGGAGTCGCATGATTTTCTACTAACTAGCTTTGCATCATTTAGCGTTATAAAGACCACGAAGTTTCTGAAGACCACACTCACAGCGATTTGTTTCACTTATTTGAAACCTTTCCAGGTAGGATGCTGTTTTAAGGTTTGAGTATACCGTGCACTACACGCAAGCCGTTTTCTAACCTTTCTTCGATGTTCGGAAGGAAACTGTAAGTTGTCGTTCCATTCCTCAAAGTGATCATTCTCTCTTCCTACGTTGCAATAGATGCGTTCTTCATCTAACAGTTGCTGGCAAAGAGCATTGGAAAGTGCAATCCACACTTCAAATCATGTGCGCTTGCAGATTTTAAAGTTAAGAGAACCGACCGGTGATTACTCGACATCTAGCCTGGTTTTACTGCCCAAATGGTTACTTTTCTCAACAACTCACCACTCATAACATACTTCACTTTTGTGGCAACAGGTGCTTCGATGACCTTTTTTATTTATAACAATATGGCCTCTTCTTGTTACGAGGATCACAAGTCTCTACCAGAGCTTCTAAGTTGACTGGACGATACACTGTAAGGCTTCTTTTTAAAGATAACCATGCCAAGTTGGAGCAGCCCCAGAGAAAAGCCACGTCTAGACATTTGCAGGTCAAAAAAAGATTTCGAATAAACAAAAAAAAAAATCTTAAATTTATGCAAGAATAGACGGGACTGGCTGAAAAAATATTTTACATACCTCACCAAAGGGTGAACAAAAAAGACTGCACAGTAACCAAACTCCGAGTAATGTTCGACGAATCATCCAAAACCACATCATGAGGTGCGTTTTATTATTCGCTACCCGAGCTTACCTATCGAGAGCCGTCACAAAAAAGGGGCTCTCGATAGCTGGTTCATATAAATAAAAATAGGTATCGGGCGCGTATTAAAAACGCGGCTATAATGACCAGCTTCAAATTACAGGAGTCACCCGATTGCATCATAACTTCAGACTTAGAGTTACTATCATTCGTGACCAGGATTTAAACCTCGTTCTTGTTAACATCGTTGTGGTACTCTAAGTATGGAAGGAAATTTTTATGATATTTACTACTTACGAGACAATTTTGCTTCTTAAATCTAGGGGTACTCAGTAAATGCCACTAACTGTGAGATGTTTGTTCGACAAGCCTCCGTGGCGCAATTGGTTAGCGCGTTCGGCTGTTAACCGAAAGGTTGGTGGTTCGATTCCACCCGGTGGCGTTTTTTTGTGGAATGAGAATAGTTCTCGATAGTTTCATGCGCTCTGCAAATGCCATTTTGTTGTGGGGAATATGTCGCCGTTGTTTGTTGAATAATACCATTTTGTGCACAAATCTTTTCAAAATTACTGTTAATATATTCGATGCCATTATCACTTCTTAAAATTTTCAATTTATTTCCTGTATCGCTTTCAGCAAATTGTTTAAATTCTAAAAAATGCTTGACTTTTCTTCGGCACTTTTCAGCTTCGACCACAATTTCAAACATTCTGTTACGTAGTCCTGCATTGATTCGCAATTATCTAATTTCAACGAAATTCATTGTTTCAACAGCGCTACTTTTCTAACAACTTCGTTGTCTTCAAACGCTGCTTTTAATCCCTCCCAAGTATCTTTTGAAAACACAATTTTCAATATGTGTTTATACACGTGGATCAAGCGTCAATGTTAATTCCGCTAATGCTTTTTCATCGTATCTTTTTTCAATGTCTTTTAAGCTGACTGGGATTTCTGATTATAAGAATTTCCTAATTTAATCCAATTTTCCATTCGTTGTAATTTTCCCGGCCTTTAAACCGAGCAAACGCCAATGTTGTGGCCATATTGCGGTAACAATATATTCTAACCTCAACTTCTTCAACTCAAAAAAAAATCCGTAAATATACCCAAGAAATTTACAAAAGTACCAGCTTTTTCACAAACTACACTAAAATTCCGAACGTATTTCTATTATTTACGTAGCCTGGGCCCAAAACCTGACGATGATTGAAATAGGTTTTTATGGATAATAAATAAAACACGTCTTGTCAGGTTGAATGTTGATGAGAGAAGAAAAATTTATACATCTCAATAGACATTGATGGTTTGACATTTCATATCATATTTCAAATGGATGCGTTCAATGTCAACAGCATCGTACATTTTTGGATCTCGGTTTTTGAGCTGGATGTACGGTTTTTTAAATAGAACGAGATGATTTTATTGCTTAACGAACGACTTAGTCTGATTAGTTTATTTTGGCATCTAGCCACAAATAACGATCATAAAAGTCAAATGTCTTTGAACATTAGAAAAACATAACATCCATGCTCTTTTCTCTGAAATATTATTCCTAATTCGCTTCAAGGCAAGAGTAAACGAAGATACCGTATTTTTTACCGTAGTCCTTTCGACTATATGTTTTAGCTATGTTATTGGTTTTTGCATCAATGAGATCAAATATTAAGCGACCTTCAAGATATGGGCAGTACAGTTTTAGACTAAAGCGGCAGGTTTATCACAGGACTGAGATTTTGCACCCAGATAATGGAGAACAGAGGATTTGTGCGCGATTGTACATGCTAAACCTCCAGTTGGTAAGTGCCCAGTAAATGGAGTTAACCAAAAATACAAAATGAAAATATTGAGTCTTCTCGTTATGCCAACCGAGCCTGATAAGTTTTGGAAAAAATATTTGAAGTATTTTTATGCAGATTCTGCTCAACATTAAAATTATTAAGAGCAATGCAATGCGAAACGTGCAAAACTATTTGGATCAATTTGGAAAGCCATTAACTGACTATAAACTGAAAATTCCAGTTGTCAACCTGTTAAGAGGTAGAAAAACTTCTCACTCCATATTCAAATTAATATTAAGGTGCAGACATCCTTTTATACAACTCCTGTTTCTAAACAAAGTCGGGCTGTTGCTACTGCAAAGCTATTATTATTAGATGTACCATTGGAGAAAGGGTCGTGATTCTCAAAGGAGACTTTAAACAAACACGTACTGTGGTACCACGTGCTTATTGAGCGGCTACAAATTTGAATTCCACAATGTCCGTTCTGTTGACTCCGAATTTAGTAAAAGATGACTTGACTTTGATGACGGATGATAAAATTAAAAAGATGTTTGGTGACCAATTGACACTAGATAATGTCGCCCAATTTGCTAATAAAGTTATCCTATCACCGTTAAATTCCGACGTTAACGACGTTAATCGTAAATGCTTAATATCCTTGAGGGACAAATGACGTCCTATCTAAGCATTGGTAATATTAAAGGAGGTACTGATAACGACAAGCGTAATTATGACCATTAATTTCCTCAATGGGGACAATGGGAACTTGGGACGTTCGCAATTTCTTAAAAATTTGAATGGTGGCTCTGTCTCATTTCCAGTTAATTCGGACCCTCTTCTGGAGGGTCTTATATAGGACCTGATGAGAAATGAAGACGATAGTTCTTTGCAATATCACTTGATCTCACCGATCAAATCAATCAACTGATGTAAAAGATCTGTGGGAGGTATAAGAAATTTCGGTTGACCGTGTTGCCCACTAAGCAGTGTTGCCAATAAAGCTTTATTTTTATACGAAAACTTTGAGGACCAGTATAAAATCTAAATAGATGTCCGACCAACCAGCATGTTAAAACCGCAACAAACCAAATAAACTAGTAAAATTATGTATATAACCTCTTATAGAATTTAAGGTTCAATGACGAGCTGCACCTCCTCGCCAAACAATAACATTTTCATTGATAAAATCTAAGATGATCGTGATAAAATCCGTGATCATTGCTGAACTAAAATTAAAAAAAAAATACTAACAAAGGCAAACTATTTTTGATGATTTTAATTGATAAAAAATTATTGCTAATTTGTTTAGAATTAGAGACATGTCTATTTTTTTCCCTCTTCAGCTATAAACAATTTATAAAACTAACACAAAACTAATTAAGTTATAGATACATATATACATAGACTAAAATGTAGTGTTGATGATGATGATGATGATGATATATTATTATAATGTCCTTGGCTTATTTTTATTTATATATGCTGTTTAGAGATTTTAATTAGATACTATACGATCATCACCAAGTCGAGCTCCATTCGGACTAAGTTGATTTTAAATGATCTGTGTGTCGTGGTTTAGTGATAATGATTCAGATTCTGCGAACAAAAAATTTTATGTGTACGACCTTTAAAACTCTACTCTCGATATACTAAAACATATAGCGAATTTTATATTATGCACAAACTCCAGACTTGACACCAATTGCCTATTAATGTACAGTCAATATAATAAAAAAATTCTTAATTACTATATAATAATAAATAAAGAGCCGTTCGATCTTTTCCAAATAGTTAAATAGTTTGTCAAATGATTTATGAATGCGATATGAATTTCAAACTATTATAACTTTCGAAATATGCATTTGAATTGAATTTTGTATATAAATATATGCATATTTAGCATACAAAACACAGCACTAAAATGCATTTATATGCAGTCGATGTGATTGTACGACTACAATTAGTTAGTGCTTAGATTGATATAATGGTTGGAGGTTTTTAGTTTTTTTTTTTTGTTTTATACAAATTAATGAGGTTATAATAGTTCAACACTATATATACTTGTTTACAAACGGCGTTGACAACACACAATAGATTTTATCTATAATTTATTATCATTTTGAATTTGTGCTATCGATAGTTTTGACATCGATTTGAAATTCTTCACAGGATTGATTAAATCTTTAAGAAAAATTTCATTCAAATTATCAACAAATTGCGATGCAACAAACAAAAATCGTTAAAGTTAGAAAGAGAAAAATATCAAATTAGTACATAAAACCCGAGAAACTAACCCAAATAATTTCATCGCAATGCTTTTTTTGGAAATTATACCACTTTATTCTGAAAAGTTGTCGCTGGATTTTTGCTGTTTTTTTTTTTAATTTTTATTGGACCGTAAACCCCTATAGCTCAACTGTCAAGTAGATCTGGCAATTTGGTAAAATGAAATGCTTACGAAATTAACAAAGAGCGTAGATGTCAATAAATTTAACTAACTGCCAATTTTTAGTTTAACAAGCCTCCGTGGCGCAATTGGTTAGCGCGGCGTTCACCATTGACTTTCATGAAGTGTGGTAGTGATCAAATAGTGATTTAAGTGAACAAATAGAATAATAATTTAGATAAAAATTAAATTAATAAAGTTGACACAAGACAATTATAGTGTTATAGTGCTATAGTGTTACAGTGATATATAGTGATTTCACAAGACAATTATAGTGTTACACAGAAAAATCAAAAAAAAATATCGGATATAGCTAATTAAAATAATAAATAAATTATAAAACTGTATCCAAATGAGTTTGAAAATAACGGGTCATGTCATGATACTAGAATGCCATCCAATACTAATACAAATGTTACTCATAGTGACACATTAAACGATCAAGAGAACGTAAAAAGAATAAAAATGTTTAGTGACGTGAATATAACAACTTCACAAAAAGTGATTACGCCCGAGCAAAGAGCATCCAAATTAAAAAAAGTTGAAACGGAAAATCGTATATTGAAAGAGCGTGTGTCGCAGTTAGAAAAATTAATAGAGTTTCATATTAATAACAATAAAGACAACGAAGAAAGAGCAATACAAAATAATCGATTTAGTGCAATCGTTGAACAAGAAACGGAACAAAAAACAGTTTCTACCAATACATCAAATGAGAATCCATTTGAAACATTAAAAAAAGGCATAAAACGAAAAAACGCTGCAGTTAAAAATAAAGTCAGCTCAGAAAAAAGAGATGAATCTATACAAGCACAAAAAACGTCTGTAACCAGAAATGTAAAGCAAGTTAAACCGCCACCATTGCACATACATAGTCAAAATATAAAAGATACTATAGAGTTAGTAAAGGGTGCACAAATTGAAAATTTTGAAATTAAAAGAGTGAATAATCAGAAACACTCACTGATTACAGATAATTTAGAAAATTTCGACAAAATTCAAAACATATTTAAAGAAGTAAATACAAAATATTTTACCTTCACACCAAAAAGCATAAAACCTAAAATAACGGTCCTTAAAGGTCTAAATGAAGAAGAAGATCTGGAGGAGTTAAAAAAAAACATCGAAAAATATGAAATCAAAGTATTGAATGTAACGCAATTAAATACAAAACATTCGAGAGAAAATAAATTTAAACTGCCGCTTTACATAGTACAATGCGCACCTGATACGGATATGTCCCGAGTATATGATATCAAAAATTTAAATTATCAAAGAGTATCATGGGAGAACTTAAAAAAAAATAATAACGAAATTTTACAATGCCGTAAATGTCAAAGATTCGGCCACGCTGCAATCAACTGCAATCTTAACTACAGATGCGTTAAATGTGATACACAGCATAACCCGGGAGAATGTAAAATACAAAATACAATCGAAAAAGATTTGATCTATTGTGTAAACTGTAGAAGCAATGGACATCCAGCGTCATTCAAAGGCTGTCCAACGTATCAAAATATTCTGTTAAAATTACAACAAAAAATTAAAGAAAAAACAAAACCAGGCCGCTTAGCTGCATTCGAAAAGGTACAAGTCAACCCTCAACAAGGAACGTATGCGGAAGTATTAAAACAATCGAACACAGAACAAGCAACAATACAAAAGTTAACAAGTCGAGTCGACCAATTGGCAGCTGTTATTCAACAACAAGGTGAACAAATTTCACAAATATTAAGTATGTGCAGCCGTTTATGAACAAATTAAAAATAATAGCAGTGAACGTGAACTCAATCGTCAGTATCGCAAGACGTTTAAATTTACTAAATTTCATGAACATCCATGAACCAGACATTTTATTCATTTATGAAACGAAATTAAGTTTTAAGCACCACTTAGAATTTAAAAAATACAACATTTTTAGACAGGATCGGACTGGAAATACACACGGTGGGGGCACAGCAATAATAATTCGAAATCAATTTAATGCTGAACAAATCAAAATTAGTAATCTGCAAAATACTGTGGGTATAGAAACCACAATCATTAAAATAAATATCAAAAATGACCAAGTACTCTATTTAATCTCAGCGTATTGCTCTGGAAATAATAAAATAATTACCGATCGCCAATTTGAAGCAGATTGGCCATTAATTTTTTGAAACCTTAGAGCTCGATAACGAAAAAAACTTTTATATTATCGCAGGAGATTTAAACGCAAAGCACCAAAACTGGGGAAATAGCGTTAACAATAACAAAGGTATATATTTAAACAGATGGCAATGCAACAATAGTTTGCAATATAAATCACAAATTTATAGATCAGATGAACCAACATTCCCAGCGGCCAATAGCTATTTAGATTTAGCAATTGTAGACATGCGGTTAAAAATAAAAACTAACCAAAGAGGAGAAATTTCAACAGTATACTACGAGAGTGATCATAGAGCCATTGAATTACAAGTAGAGGCTATTGAAATTAGTACATGCGGGAATAGTTTCACAAAACCCCTTTTTCAATTTATAAATTCCAACTGGCACACATGGAAGGGAAAACTAGAAAAAATATATAAAAAATATTTATGTAGTACAAATCAAACCTGTATAGCTCCAAATGATAGAAATCTCACTAACGAAGAGATTGAACAAGCCATATTGTGTTTGACAGATATAATTCAAAAAAATCTAAATCTAAACTCTCCTAAGATAAGGAGAAAAAATAATATGGAATGCTTTACAAATAATACGATCGAGAGGCTATACAAACACAAAAGTCATATCGTGTCAGCAATCAAAAGATTAAAACGTATTGGAAGTAACAACCTGCAACAAATAAACTCTTTGAAAACAGAAATTAAAAGAACCAATGAATTAATTGTACAAAATATAAAATTGCAAGTAAACGAGCATTGGAAAAATAAACTAGAAGCCATAAAATCTGGACCAAAAATGTTTAAAGATCTTAAATCGTTTAGAAGAGGATCTACTAACCGAGATATTAACATGCTCGAAATAAATGAAATCGAAGCAAGCAGCATAGGAAATGTAAATATAGATTGGACAAAAATGCCAAAAGTAGGAAACATCTACAATAGTTTCAACACACAAGAGAACTTAAATATCATTGGGCATTTCATTGAGGAACATACAAAGCCAAACCCAGCAATGGGTAATCCCAGGCATGGAAGAATAGTAACAGAAACAATCCAAAACATAAAACAACAACATATGCACATGAAAGCACGAAATAGTACAAAATCAATATTTAGCATCCAAAATAAAGCAAATGAGCAACAAATGACGCAGCAAAATTATTTCATAAATATTGATGAGCTAAGAGCAATTCTAGCATGTGCAAATAATAAAAAGTCTTATGGGTTAGATCAGATACCAAGTATTATCTTAAAACATCTTCCAGAGTCGATAATAGCAGAAATCTGTACAATATTTAATAATCTGCTAAACAATAGAACCTTTCCGACATGCTGGAAACAAGCTAGGATTTTTCC
Source organism: Tipula confusa (assembly GCA_963556175.1). Taxonomy (NCBI): domain Eukaryota; kingdom Metazoa; phylum Arthropoda; class Insecta; order Diptera; family Tipulidae; genus Tipula; species Tipula confusa. The sequence goes on from OY744476.1 coordinate 219,945,481, forward strand.
ATTATTAAAAAAACAAAAAATTTCAACAAATCCTCGGAACTACAGACCGATAAGTCTTTTATCGAATTTCGGTAAGATGTTTGAAATTTTAGTATTCAACAAGATTCATAGTCATACAGTTGCAAACAACCTTATACCTGATAACCAGTTTGGTTTTCGAAATAATCATACGACAACACATGCTATCGCCAACCTAACATCGCACATATGTTACAACTTAAATAACAAAATATGTACGGGTGCAGTATTTATTGATATGGAGAAAGCCTTTGAGTCGGTTTGGCTAGATGGATTAATATTTAAATTAAAGAAAATGAATTTCGACATGGATCTAATTTACATTCTATTAGATATGCTGTATAACAGAAAATTTTGTACAACAAACGGAATCCAATCTTCTACCAACATATTTGAGGCCCAGAATGGACTTCAACAAGGATCAATAACGGCTCCAATTTTGTTTAATTTATATACGAGGGATCTAATAATAAATGAAAAAATCAACACGCATAATACACATACAATTGCCTATGCTGACGACTTAGTAATATTCTCATCTGACAAAAAAATTAAACAAATACAAGGAAATTTACAAAAAGCCATTGATTTTACATCAAGTTTTCTGCATAACTGGAGAATAAAAATAAACGAAACAAAATGCGAAACCATACTATTTCGGAGACCGTATAAATTAGCAAATAACGATATGCGCAAAAATAAAAACAATTTAAAAATTAAAATTAACAACAGAGATATCGAACAAAAAGAATCAGTGAAATATTTGGGAATACATATTGATAAATTCTGTTACTTAACAAATCACATAAATGTGCAACTACTCAAAGCCAAAAACGCATTTTTTATGAATAAGGCAATTTTCTATTCAAAATTTGTGAATCCGGAAGTGAAAAGGATATGTTATCAAACCCTAATCAGGCCTATTTTAACGTATGGTTGTCCTATATGGTTCAACTGTAACAATAGTTATATGGAACGCATTCGATTATTTGAAAGAAAATGTATTCGTCACTGCACAGGTCGGTTCAGAAAAGCGGAAAAGGAATACAAACACTATATTTCAAATAAAGAACAATATAAAAATTTCAATACAGACAGAATAGACATCCATATAATAAAACTGATAAGGAATCATATAAACAGAACAACATCAATTGCTGAAAATTCATTGACATTTGGGCTATACTATACGAATGATAGTATCATCGAAAAAAGTATAGAAATAAATAATATACCAGGACCAGAAGCGTTTATTTATCTTGATAAAATGCGTTTCATTCAAGATGACAATCAACTCCCAATAATATATCATATTCAAAGAACTCCAAACGAAAAAGGATTTGATAGGACCAAATTTATGAATTATGATCAAAATATACTAAGGTTTAGCACGGAGTGCAAGCAAATGGATAGCGACAAATACAATACAATGAGACAAAAATATTGGTGGTTTGAAATTGATTGATTGATGTTAAAACAATTTTGTGTGCATGTTTTAGTACAATTTTTTTTTTGTTTAGTATAGGTAGTTAATTTAAATTAAAATGAAATTGATAATGGCAATGTTTTAATTAGCTATATTTTATGCCTACAATTAAATATAATGATAATTTAAGATATTTTAAAAAATTTAAATGAACAATCAAAGTATAAAGGTAAAAATGGATTACTTGAGCTTCTAATGGAACAGTAGTAAGCAATTTAGTTAAATATTGATCTTGAGTTTTTTTGTAAATTTCTTTACTCATCTTAACATGTAAATTTATTAGCTAAAATAAAGAATAATTTTATAAAAAAAAAAAAAATTGGTTAGCGCGTTCGGCTGTTAACCGAAAGGTTGGTGGTTCGATTCCACCCGGTGGCGATTTTTTATGAGTAGCTCTCGATAGCCTTACGAGACAATTTAACTTTTTTTGGCCAGCACATTTTAATTTGTGTTTGGTCCTATAAGTCTCTGTAGTGCAACTGTCAAGTGGATCTGAAAGAAGAAATAAAAAATTGTAAGAAATAAACAAATGACGTGAATCGATTTAAACCTGAGGGCACTCAGTAAATGTCACAAATGGTGAGATGTTAGTCCAACACGCCTCCGTGGCGCAATTGGTTAGCGCGTTCGGCTGTTAACCGAAAGGTTGGTGGTTCGATTCCACCCGGTGGCGCTTTTTTTATGAGTTGAGAGTAGCTTTCTAAAGCCATACGAGACAATTGGTCTTCTTTTGCAACTGCTTGTGCAATTGTCAAGTGGATCTGTCAGTTTGTTGGAATACAGTGCGTAAGAAGTTGATTGATTGATTAGAAAGTATGGCCAAGGATGAACCAGGAACTCCCGGAATGCCGGGCACCACCGTACACCTGTGTTACATATAACAATACCGAAGGAGTGGAAAGAATGTTAGTTATGACAGACTCGACCCGGTTACTGACACCTAAGCGATCGATTTTTTTTGTTTTTTTTTTGTGGTGTAGGGAAAGGAAAGGTAAGTTAGTAATGACAGAATTGGTCCGGTTTCCAGGTGGGCAATGTTTAACTATTATTAGCACAAGACAATCACAATTCTACTGAACTGCTCTGCATTCTGACGTCTCTTATCAGCAACCCAGTGTCATTCAACTGGAATCTATAAAGGTTTCCTAAGAACAAAATCTATTAATGAACTAATTTCTCCAAGCCGTAGGCTATAACAGATGGCATTAGTTTTCACCTGTAAATTACAAAATTGTTATTTCACCTTCATGCTGCTAAAATTTATGAAGTGTACTAATGATTTGACCCTACATCAGACCTAGCAAAACAAAAAACGTGAATCGATTTAAATCTGAGGGTGCTCAGGAAATGCCACAAACTGTGAATTCTTAGACCAAGAAGCCTCCGTGGCGCAATTGGTTAGCGCGTTCGGCTGTTAACCGAAAGGTTGGTGGTTCGATTCCACCCGGTGGCGATTTTTTATGAGTTGAGAGTAGCTTTCGAAAGCTTTATGAGACAATTTGTCTATACTTTTGCCACTGCTTGTGCAATTGTCAAGTGGATCTACCAGATTGGTATATAGCACAGTAGCCCTAACAAAACAAATGTCATGTATCGATTTAGATCCAAAAGCCTCCGAGGCGCAATGAGATGGAACACGACTTCGTTTCGCTTAGTTGAGTAAAATTATCAAGCTCGATTGTTGATATGGTACGGACCATTCATGGTCTTCAAACACTGTATAGTATCACTATTAAATAACTGTACACGACTTTCATTAAAACCCTTATGGGCAAAACACAGAGCATCAAATTGTTCTTAATTGAATTTTAAACTGTCCATACAAGCGAACATAGGATGTATTAAGCAAAAAGAAAGTATAACCAATTTACCTGCTGTGCTTTTATAAATTTACCCATCATTACCCAAATAAAACTGTGTCAAAGTTGATTACCATACACTAATACTAAGAAAAAAAAACTGTAAATCCGCCTCACATCTAACATTGAAATGGACAAATCTATTCGTATAATTGGAATAATTAATCAGACTTATTTACGAGTACATCTTCTCAACGCAGCTTCTCCTATATTGATATCTTCATTTTTGTGAAGTTCATAACCTCCAATTATTTATTTATTTTCAGTTTTTGCTATTATAAAAACTAAAATCCAATTACATACCAAATTCATCATTGAAACTGTGGTTCGATTTCTATTCGCGCCTCTACAAAGATATTCACATTCAATTCATCATTATCACTCAATTTGGTTTTGGGAAATATATCGACGATCGATAGGAAATCAATCAATCCACAGTGGAGAATAATAGCGATCCAAATCGATTTTAATTGCGATCGATTTTGTAATTTTTTTAAAAACTAGACTTTAAACGCATTCACCGCGTGATTTCCTTGGCCTAAAAAATATCGATGTAGATCACTTGTTGTGTACTCAATTGAAATGGCGGAAATTTATATCAACATTTAGGGTATTTAATAGGTGGATGAACAAATGAAAGCGAATAAGGAAGATAATTTCTAGTCAAAATTACAAACCGCGATCAAACTTGATGTGTTAAACTTTTGCATATGATCGCTAGTTTTTTTCACGATCATGGTAAAATTTCCCGATCGTATTAGCTAAATCTACAAAAGCATCGTTGAGTTAAACGGCTTAGTGGCATCTGTTAGATGTTTTAAGAGTTAATATATACCATTTTATGTAAATCTGGCTTTCCTGCTTGATTATATCTATAGTGGACAAACTAGGGAACTGTATTAGTATTAGTAAAAGGTACAGTGGTCTTCATCGTGTCTGATCGAATTCTCTGTTGATCGAACTAAAATTTCATATCTTCAAATACGATATTTGTCTGAGAAAGGTACTACGCTGCTACGTCGCATCCTCCAATGTCAAAGCTAAATGGACCAATATTTGCTGGAAATTATAAAAAATTTCCCAGCTATAAAGATTTGTAAATTGCATCAGTACATATCAAAATCGGGTTGAGTGACGCTGAGGAATTTCAAGATTTACGCGGTTATCTGCCACGGTGAAGCTGCTGATTTGATGAAGCATACTCACTCACCGAACCAAATTATAAGCAAGTATGGCAAAAGATGTGCCAGCAGTGCGACAAACCAAAATATGTCTTAAACTCACTTATTATGAAAAAAGTTGCGACAGTTGCATAATAACGCTGATGAAATCCACAGAGGGATAGATTCATTGGGAGGTCAAGAAAAATTGAGGTCAATGCCTTATATATTTGTACTTAGGATTTAGAGAAGACTTAACCGATCAACTGGTAGATTACCCGTTCGTCGATCCAATTTACTATAAACAAAGGGAGATTGATTTATAACTTGGTGCCGACTACTGATTGAGGGGAGACCAGACCAAAATGAGATTCTAGGCATTGATTTTTTTGGTTGAATTAGAATACGTAAATTTGATTTATGAGCAGTGTCTTGATAAAATCCTCGTAAAAACATCTTACTACGGAACTTCCATCTTGACGACCTACTGACAGGGGCAGAGACCGAAAATCAAGCTGATTCATTGAAAAGAGAGATATCTGAAGTTTTTTAGCTATGAAGCTAGGTTACTATTATGAAAATGGCAATCCAATGTAAGTAAATATTTCGATGCAGGTGAATGTATAAGTGAAGAGTTAAGGATGTCATCGATTTTGGGTCTATATTGGAAATCAAAAGACGATGCGTTTCGTTTCATGGTCATTGTGGTACGTATTTTTGATCCTTTGAGATGGCTTTTACCATTTACGATTAATTTTGCAAAAATGCGTTAATGCAAAAATTATAGATTCACAAGGTGACATGTGACGAAGTTTTGCCATCGGATCTGGAGAACAAATGGAAAAATATTCATGAGGGATTGACTTTGTTTGATGGATTGAATGTGGCAGTGGTGCCAATGAAGCATATGCTGTAACCATATACGTGGAAGCTAAAATGGGTAAACCCAATGTGGTTAATCTCCTTACACCTGACTCTCAGGTGGCTCCTTTAAACCAAATAAGTCTACCGAAATTAGAAATCTGTGGTGCACACCTCCTAACAAGTATTCACTGGACAAAGTCTCAACTCTGGGCACCGCGTTAAAAGTTAAAAATTTAGATCAAGATTTGTCATTTGCCAACATAGACATCGCATACTTAATCCTGATGTCAACCACACCGCTGATTCAAAACACTTAAACGTCACTGGTTATGCCCATAGCAGCTAAATAATTTCTAAATGCAGATACGAATTCCGATCTTTGCAAATATGAAGTGCAATCTGTTAAGACGTCTCGACTGGTGGGACAAAACATAAAATTCGGATAGTTAGATAAGTGTGGCTACTGAGGTGCGTTGTGAATTTAAAGATGTTATGATAACCTGAAAAATCTGCCTGAATTATCACTACAATGAAAAGACAATGCGTTATTTACTTCACATCGCTACTTAATTGGGCTCTAACACTGATTATTATGCCGCGATTATCAGCTTAATTGATTCTGCAGTGTTGTCTTTGGTTTGCGCCAGTGAACAAATCATGATTGTGGGTGACTTTAATTTTCCTGGAGTGGTTTGGTGACAAGTCTTTCTCTATCTTTACCAGTGTGATAAAAAGCAGGATAAAACTTCAAAATTTCAAAAAAGCATTGATTACCATCAATGCTTTTTCCGTACTCTTTTACCGATGATAATTTGGATGTTGTAATTTTGAAGTTTTTGCCCTTGATCACGCTGGTAAAGATTTCAAGCTCTCGAATTGCTTCTTTATATTACAATATCATGTTGAGTATATTGAGAAGGACTTGTCATTAAATACGAAGTTGTTCTGGAGATTCATTAAAGCCAAGAGGAAAATTTCTGGATTTCCTTCACCTATATTTCTTTTAAATGCTAGTTCGCTCAAGGAAATATTAATTTGTTTACCGCATCTCTTTATGATCCTGCGCCACCACTCATTGTTTGTCATCTACTTTACGCAATTTTCAAACTAGCTGTAGTTTATTATACCATCTCGATATTAATCAGAGTTCTGATCATGACATCCTTCCACCCATTATTTAAGAACTGTACGATGTATCGCACATCGCCGAATGACTTATTATTTAGTGAAAGTCTTGGGAGAAGTTTTTTCCCAGATCTTTGGAAAAAATTTCGTTATTTTTCCAATTTGTAAGTCAGGTAAAAGAAGCGATGTGGAAAACTACGATGTGGTATTGCGATTTTGTCAGTTCTGCCTAAACTTTTTGAATCGCTGGTAACAAGGATTTTGTCTTTCCATATGCGCTATAGCTGGCTGCAAATCGTTGGCAATTCGTGAAGCTTTTCGATTCTCCTTTACATTTATTTCGAGCAACGGGAATAGTCGGCCTTATTATCGGCCTTATTATCGAGCTTATTTGTTACATTGATTGCCCTTGGCGGTGACTATATAGAAACTTATATAGTAACACTTTTATAACCATTTAAAAGTTAAGTGCTACATTACCCTTCTACTAAAGGACTTTAAGGCATTTAAGGCAATACAAATTTTACTTCACCTAACACATAATCAAAATTACCCTTAGTGAAGCATTTATACCAAAAGAAGTCAATGTGGACAAGCTAGACCATCTTCACTCCCGTTTCTTGTCCACTGCACATGGTAAAAAAAGGTCGGATTGTTATCGGATCCATATCTCATTCCATCTTTTTCTAAAGACTTTATCAAAATAATAAAAGTGCACCTGTTGAGCAAATCACTGTTCAATATCATAACAAATGCATCAAACACTACTATCAGCATAGTATTTTCGCAGTATAACCCTATAGTGCGCGATTTTATCAGTAAAAGTTTCTTTGTATCCATCGACTTAGCTGATAACTTGCGGGAAATTCAATTATTCGCAGGTCACTGGTGTGTTCGCATATCTCAAAAAAAGTTATCTTCATATTTGGAAAATCATCAGAATACAATTGGGACTTGACAGAAGAGTGGCCAAATTATTTTTACAATCTCATCGCGCCTTTTACATAGTCGACGTTTTTGGCAATTCAACTTTGGTTCAATACTCGTTCCACAAGCGCGTATGAGTTTTGTGAACTTTGCCAAGAAAACTTTTGAACTGGTGAGGGCTGCATTATGCCGCCAAAAACCAAAATGTTTATGCTTCCAAAAAGTTCCGTGCGGTTTTACTTGGACTAGCGTTTCGCTAGAAACACGTGGAAAGTTGAAGCGACTTTCAACGAAACCGTTCTTGTGACATTTTGTTTATGCTTCCATCAGAACTTGCATTTCCGGATCGTCGGCCGTTTAAATATCATGCGTCGATTTTGGAATTTCCATCCGATCAATCAAAATCGGCGACCAATGATCTGCCAACATTATTTCGAGAGTTGAAGCGTTCGATTTTAGAAAAACCATCATTGGTTGACTCGAATCATAAAGTGATGGTTTGTTTACGTTGACCGGATACTTCACAACAAGTTTCTGTGTATCGTATGTTCGCACAGTTTTCGTTTCATTGTTAGTATATATCTTCGTAAACGATGAACTATGCGCGAAAAAGGTCTTTCTGTAGATCATTGCAGCAGATTGTTCAATCTTGTTGTTTCTTCGTGCCACAGACATTTATATCACCCGCGAAACGAAGATACTTTTAAAATGAGGGTAATCAGTATAGGTAAACAGTGTGCTAAAATCTTTGGTTCTTGCTCATGATCACCTGTTAAAAATAATTAAAGTTGAGTTGAGCTGACGACTGCGGTTGAGATGAGTCGTCGTAAAGCAGAAGTGGTGATGAAATATCAACAAACTTACCATCGTTGTCGATTTGTCACTGCCGAATTTAGGCCACAAATTGAAAAATTCCAAAAATTGTCTGTAAGTGACTCTCACCAATAATTGCACTTTATACACAGTTAAATTGCAGAAAGAATTATCACCATATTTTAGTTCCCTTTAGTTCCCTGGAATAGCCAGGTCATTACAGTTTAACATTAAAGTTTAATCGGTCACTGTAATCTAAATGGCCTGTTCTAAATAATCTAATAAATGGAATAAATTTATAAAACGAAGTGTCTATAAACGTCAAAATCAATCGATAATCTACTTGCACCTGTCGTAAATTATCTTAATCCACTTTAATAGCATCAATTATGGTCTTATTAAAATTTTGCCGATACGGCTATAGATGTGGGTGTAAAATAAATTCTCGTATAACGATTATGTATCGAACGTTAAATGCATTCGCGCATTGTGAAAACCTTGTAACGGTAACAAGAAAATTATCTTAATTAACAGATGTTGAAAGTGTTTTACAATAAATAATTGTGATATGTCCTATGTTTTGCGCACTTTATGTCGTTTCACCCCACATCGAAACGTGTTTATCTTAAACATATTATGGTTAGCAAGTTTTTTTTATTAAGCATTTGTTGATCATAGGTATAAGGCAAATAGTATAAAATTTTAATTTTATAGTAGCCCTCAAGTCTATCGAGAATCCATTAAACATGATTTGTGTTAAGTAAGAAAATTTACATAAGTACAAAATCGGTGCGATATAAAAATAACCTTCTAATCGCGCGCTGCTGTGTAAACAGAAAAAAACGTCTTACATCGAATTGAAATATGTACCTAAAATGTATACAGTATGATCTGTGGAGCACTTTACTGTAGAATAATACATCACTACGGTTTATTGACGGTGCTAAAGACTATTTTACATTATGCTTAAAGTAAGCGGTGTACCGAGCAATTGGCGCAGTGGTTAAAGCTGCGGCGTTTGGGATGGGAGGTACCAGGTTCGAATCCCAAAGGGGGAGGGTTGCAAAAGGGATTTTTCATCACCTGATTACGATCGGTGATGACGATAAATACAACTATGACCCACTGTTGGAGTGCAGAATTCATGGGCCGAACCATTGTCCATGCCAGTACTGAGTACAGACTGGCTTGAGTAATGCAATGTGCAGATGGATTTAAATTGACCCTGTATTCATGCGTCCTCAAATTGGCTGGTGACGGCGTAAAGTAGGACGTTAAAAATTAACCGCGAAAGAGTTGGGAGAGCTTCGGCCCCAGAAAAGATTGCAGGGTTTAGAAACATAAAAAAAATATAAGTAAGCGGTAGATCTTTCAGTTCCAACAATCACTTCTACTAGTAAATATAAATTAATTCTTTCGGAGGAAATTTTACCTCTGATTATCTCTGACATTGGAAAAAGGACCGCTACCTTAATAATATTGTACGGCTACTCAATAACGTGATTAGAGGAAAAATATACGAGATTATCAACGCTAAGTGGCAAGAGAAGCTGAGTAAATGTATTAAAAATAAATATTCATCTATACCTCTATTAAATAATCCAAACGATGATAATGTTAGAATTATTGAAAGTGGTAACAAATGCAAAGTACTTGGTAATTTGGTAGTAGTTTCCAATAAGCATATGATATTTCGTCTAATGCAGTTGAAATCCAAGGTATTGAGCTGGATTCCAAAAAGTTCATAGTAGCAGCTCATAAAGTAAAGGGTTTTGTTCTCACTAGCCGCCAATTTAAAGCAGCAGGTTCGGACCCAATTCAAAACGACCTACTAAAACATTTACCTGAATCGGGATTTAAATCCATGGTTAATTTATTCTCTCGTTGCTTTGAACTTTCATACTTCCCTTCTCGTTGGGAAACAGCCAACATGTTCGCAATACCTAAACCAAATAAAAATCCTGCTAATGTAAACAGTTATCGGCCCAAAAGTTGAAAAATCTAATCGATATAAAATCTGGTGGACTAGGGTTCGGTAATCAGTCCTGTTCTTTTTAGCACTATTTATAAATAAACAAAGTAGAATGACAGTGTACATTCATCTCTGAATAATTTGTGTTGCATTTCTGAACCCAATTTCCATTTTATAGATCTCGAACAAACCGGAAAAACATTTTTTTATGATGCGTCTAGAGATTCTTTAGGTACTTGATGATATGCATAGCAAGGTAATGCCCACCTTTCACTATTTCTTAACAATTTGTAATTTGCCTAGATTTAACCTTCGCGTTTTATACATAGATCACAATAGATCATGTTTTCTGAAAGAGGCGCCACGATCAAAATATTTAGTACCAATCATTTTCACGAATTTAGTACTATAATTGTCAAACCGAATTTTAATGAAAATGATAGTCGGCCATGCTTTTTTTTTGTTTTTAATTTTTTAATTAAAAAACGAATGATGTTCGTTATTTATTCGCACACGACATACCATTTTTCATAAGATGGCAGCATTTGTAGCGTTGGTAGTGGAATCTTGAAAGCCCGACAATATCTATGAGGAACGCCGTACATAATTAGTGGAAATTTTTAATGCTTCTACTGTAATCGATTCAAATTGCCACAAGTTGTAATATTCTAAAAAAATTCCAAAAGTCTAAGTATATAATTTGAATATCGCCATTTCAACTGAAATTTTGCACAAATGGTCTGGCAAAAAAATTTCGATTATATATATATATATATATATATATATATATATATATATATATATATATATATATATATATATATATATATATATATATATATTATATATATATATATATATATATATATATATATATATATATATATATATATATATATATATATATATAAATATATATATATATATATATATATATATATATATATATATATATATATATATATATATATATATATATATATATATATATATACATATAAAGAATGATGAGACGAGTTGAAGTTAGGTTATCAAAAAACGTCATCAAATTTTGAAAACTTCGTAGGTTTTTGGATTGTTGATGGGCCGAAGCTTTTCCAACCCTTTGATTGATACGAGAGCATCAAATTGTATTTTTGTGAAATGCCGATCCACCTGAAATTTTGCAAAAGTTGAGTAACCAGGCTCATAATAGGCTTGTAGGGTTAATTAGGCTATAGCTAAACACAATTTTTACAAAGAAAACTTAGACCCTTCTCTATCTCCTAAGGTTTTTTGGTGTAATGTTCAAAATTCGAGCCTCGGTAAATGCAAGAAATTAAATAACGATATTATCGGGGCTTTCAAACCTTCAATGATATTAATAGTTTGTTTTGCTATAATTTGAACTCTGGTAATCATGCTGTCGATTTGCTTACTGAAATGGTCCCAGATTCATTTTCTTTTAGAAATATCTCTCTCGATGGTTTATATTCTACTATTTGGGAGGTAAAACCGGAAACGTCCGGTTTGTACAATTTTAATTTAAAATTCTTGAAATAAGTTTCCCCTTTCGTCTCAAAATGCTTGTTACATATTTTCATTTTTTTTCCTTACGTCTTCCTTCCCAGACAATTGGAAGCTAAGTAAAGTTAGCATTCTTTCGGAATTGTTCCATTACCGTGCAATAAATATTTTAAGTTCCCTTTGTAAGGCTTTTAAGATAATAGTTAAAAATCAAATTCAGGTCCAAGTAAATAGAAATAGTTTAATCAGTTTGGTTCAATTTTTTTATATCAGTTTTTACTTCTGGCGTATCTTAGGGTTTTAGTTTTTTTTATTCCACGTCATCTGTTATGAGGCCGAAGCTCCCCTAACTCTTTCGCAGTTAACTTAACGTCCAACTTTACGTATCACTAGCCAAGATCGAGGACGAACGAATACAGTTTCGCTTTAAATATCCTTCTGCACTTTGCATTGCTTCAGCTAGTCTGTACTGGCATAGACGATGGTTTGGCTAATGAATTCTGCAAAAGAGGATCATAGTTGTATTCGTCGTTATCACCGATCGTAATCAAGTGATAAAAAATCCGTTTTCAACCCTCCCCCGTTAAGATTTGGACCCGGTACCGCTGGACCCAGGCACCGCAGCTTTAATCACTGCGCCAATTGGTCGGTTAGCAAATTCTTATTACACAATAAATAATTGCATAATTTCACATATGGATACAGTTAAAACTTACTGTCCGTCAAATTTGATAGCCAACGGAAAATACGATTCTGCAAAATATCTTAATGATGAATCTTCGTTATTCCTAGCTTGTTCTTATACACATTTCTAAGCAGACAATTATTATTGTTGTGCGACTGAAACTTACAATTACAATTATACAATTTTGTAGGTTAAAATTAATTTCACAATTAATACTATTCTTATTGTATTACTTAAATATTTTCTGAAATAATAGATGTATTTTCTAAAATTTTTCCTTATTACAACTCATATTACGACAGTGTAACTTTAAAAAAACCGCACAGTGTATAGTTTATTTGTAAACGGCAACGCAATATAAAAATTTCAACAGCGCACAACTCCCCTTCGATCACATAAACAAATAAAATTCTATACCGGAAAACGCGAAACTTTTATACAAATGAAAACACAGTTTGTTTCATTTTTTTGAAGAAAAAACATAACAACTAAACTTAATTTAAAAAATATAAAATTTTCACAAGTAATTATCATGACAAATACGCTTAACACGGCTATATGTAAGGTTAAGTAAAATTTCGTCCTGTCAGTACAATGTTTACAATTTTTCACAAAAAAAGTTGAATTTTACCTATTTGGCTTTAAGTAACGTTAAATAAATGCACACAGACAGATGATTAAGCCAATTGTTCTGTAAAACAGTACCAAAACTTGTGTGCAAATGAATTACTGTTGAATGAGCATATCGTTTACGCGCTCCTTATTTAACACTGTTGATTGATCTGTAGTCAACGTTACGACATTGTTGCTAGTGTTGAATTTTCTGAACTTCTGATGTGTGCCGTGACTTGTGGCTGCATAAAATTTTAATTTTTTCTTAGTAAGGAGGTGCGATGTTTGTATGTTCTCTTTTTTTAGACTAGGGTATACCAAATTCATTTTGAGTGCAAATTTTTTAAGACTTATTACGTACACCTGGTTACATCGGGGTCACCAGCTTGGGAATATACTAGTTATATTAAACTATTTTTATGCTATTATTTTAGCTAAACACAAACCAAGCTATGTAAAAATATTCTATAGATCATACTGTAAATCTTAAATGGGATAGTATAAGAAGAAGATGATGATCGCGCACCGAGAAGAGGAAAAGGTCATAATCTTTATAATATTATTATTTGTTTATTTATTTTTATAAACATTTATTAGAAAATTTATTATTCTTGCTTGAGCTTTATGGTGATGTGAAACAGGTGCCGATTTAATATTTACTCGATACATCATTTCGTGCTGAACACAAACAATATTGGAACAGAAAAGATTTTTTTTTGTCTTATTTATCGACTTCGATCATAATCCGATTTTCAAAACTGAGATTGTTGGGATTATATATCTGACTTAATGGTAAACATGTTTGTACAGTTGAGTTGAAAAATTCCTTATGGAGTCCTTCCCCATTGCGATCCATAATGAATGAGTGACATTTTAGTGAGTCATATTGAGCGTCGTTTTTATTTTTATGTGTTAGTGAAGTTAAGAATTGTATGTCTTCTTAAATCGTTAATGGAATACCTAGTAGTATGATTAGAACTCCAATTTGCCAGTTGATCCATCAGAAATTATTCACCATGTCATTGGCTTGAAGGTGATAAGCCATCGTAATTATCGAATGTAACCCGAATATTTTCCGATGTAGGTCAGGTATTGATTAAAAATTTCTAGTTTCATGAAAAAATAGAAGAATTACGATTGGCTATGGTAAATGGACTCCAAGTCTATATGCGGATCAATAACCCGATGGTAAAACCTCGTATTTTGATCAAATTACAGAAATATTTTGGCTATTCGCATGTGTAAGAATTTAGTCTCTTAAAATAAATTGCCGAGGTCATCATCTGATTAGTATCGTATTGTCTCGAATTTTTGGCCACCGGTTTTCTTGGAAAATAACCAGTTCCAGAAGTAGGAAATTCCAGAAGTAGACAATACTATACCATAAAAAAACAAAACGTGCTCGATCATATCGTCACATATATTTGTTGTAAAAAAATGTGTTCCACTTTTGCATTAAATTACGAAGAAATTTTATCTCCCAAAAACAACATTTCCAGGGTAATGCATACTAAGTGTTATATAAATGGCACGTAATCACTTTTTGATGTGTTTACAATTAATTCACGATCGAATGATCAATAATCCGCTATCTCGAATTCGAGCATGAATCATAAATAAAGGTTTAATTTTGTATATATGTAATCTATTTACATACAGATAAACAAATATATGTATAAAAAATCTTATAAGCATCTTACCGAAAACTCTTAAATGATCATGAATCATTTGATTTGTTTTGACAACAAAAATCGATTTGTGATGTATGCAAATTGTTTGCAAATATGTAATTAAATTTGAAAGTTGTATATATAGTGTGGAACGTGTTGTGGATGATATGATCATATACAATTTTTTTAGATGTCGTAATCTGGCTAAAAATGACTTATGGTATCAGCATATTTACAGGTAGGATTATACTGGTTTTGGTTTGATTGTAGTTCAATTAAAAATGTATATATGTATGTATACAGTACAGCTGTGGGCTAAATGATCTTGAAATTTTTATTATTATCAATCATTTTGTGTAATATGATCTTTAATTTTGTATTCAATTACAGTAATTTTTTTTAAAGTTACAATGCCATTCTTAAGTTTTATTCTTAATCTATATATTTGTGATGCTTCTTAAATCACAGCATCTGAGTATGTTAGCATAAGAATACCACTACTGTAACGGACATCGAGTTTGAATTAGAATGTGGGTCTAATGTGGGGTATGGATGATGATGATCCACTGTCCAATTTTGACAAACTTTTGAAAAGGTTGGAGCATGAAAAAGATGCGAATGAAAACGTGCAGCACAGAAAAATCCACTAGGAGAGGTACACAAAGTATCTCTTAAATTTAGAGAGATTTGTCCTGAAATTGAGCATATTTCAGGACTAAAAAAGACTCACAATACGGTAAACCTTGAGACATTACACTGAAAACTTGTACATGTCAAAGGCGGACTAGTGGTACTTTAAGGCAGTTGCATATATGTAGTGTTACAGAGCTTAGCGATAAGATGTGGAGTCTGGTGAATCTAGCAGACCCACCGAAATTCACATCCTATAAACCTATAACAAAGTGAACAAAAATGAAGTTTATGACCAAAATAATTAATTGGGTCTCAGACTAGACCAGAAGCACATTTGACTAATGTCAATTTTAAAGCTCACACGTCGTCACAATTACCCACAGGAAAAGTAAAAGAAATATCTGGAAGTTTGCCATATTTTCCTTCCATTTCTATTAAATGGCCAG
Organism: Tipula confusa; assembly: GCA_963556175.1. Classification (NCBI taxonomy): domain Eukaryota; kingdom Metazoa; phylum Arthropoda; class Insecta; order Diptera; family Tipulidae; genus Tipula; species Tipula confusa. The sequence continues at coordinate 219,961,257 of OY744476.1, forward strand.
TTTGAAACCAACCTCCACAAAACTATTTGTTGGCAAACCAAATTCCAAAAAATCAAAGCCGGATGGCAACGTAGATGCACAGAGCAACGTTGCATTGACCGAGCCAGCCTAAATTGGCATGAACTTCTGGTTAGGTCCATTGATATTGCGCACATGAGGTCAAAGTTGTGTTCGACGTCATCACCGATCACAATCAAGTGATGATCGGTGCCTCCCGGCTGAAATGCTGAAGCTTTAACCACTGCACCAGTTGCTCAGTAAAATTGACATCTCAATCTGAAGAAGATATGTGCATCACTTTTATGAAAGAGTATGAAGGCCTTCATACATGGTGGTTATTCCAAAGCCAGATTTAAATATCGAGCATACATTTTAGCTGCTACACCTTGATGGTCTCAAAAATGATAATACCACGACAAAGCTGAAGGTGGTATTCGATCTTTCAGATGTTTCGTACTCTAGACCTCAGGAGACATGTGACACGTTTGTCAATTATTTTCAGCGTTATTTTAATAACTCGGATGTTTTTTACATTTCAGATGAACGTGACAACTCATATCGTATTTTCCATTTTAATGTCTCCGGTATTTTGAAAGGACTGCAATGTTTGGATATCAATGTGGGTATAGGTTTAAATGGCATTGCCACCACTGATTTTGTATTACATATCAGTCTTTTAATTGGAAGATTTCCTGATATTTGGAAAAAAAATTGTATTGTTCCCATATTCAAATCTGGGAGAAGGAGCAATATTAAGTGCTATAGAGGTAATCTAATACAATCGGCTATACCAAAGTTTTTTGAATCTTTGTTTAAATCTAGATTAGAAAGTCTTAGAAAATAGAATAAGTTCGTCCCAGCTTTACTCAGGGCAAATCTACAATCACTAATTTGATGTCAATTTCGAGATATGTCTTCGAGACTGTGAGTATTGTGGTCTTCACAGACTAGATCATAGGATCCGTTTACAGAAATTGATTGACTTTGGATCCGATTTCATTCCAATCAAATGGATTACTTCGTACCTTATATCTATAAACAACAAAGTGTCAGTATTTTCCAGGATCGTTCTTTTTAATTTGGTACTCCGTCTGGTGATCCACTGAGGAGTCACCTTCGAACATTAATATTCGCGGTGGTTACTAATGAAGTTATGATTAAAGAACAACTCTAAATAGAACCAGTTCTAAATGCCACATAATCGCAGGAATATAATAAATCACATTTCTTGGTTGGTCGACCTATGTTATAGCTGTTCCGCAATCAGAAATACATTTCTTTTGAAGGGTGAAAACTTACTTCCATCAAAGTGGGCTCTAGACGTTATTCCTAATTATTTCTTAGTTCTTTTTTGGTTAGCGCTCTCCGTATATGGCCTGTATCGTTGTACAGCCTGTATCTTGTATCGTTGATATAAGTAGTGTTATAAAGGCAATAACTCAAATTACCTCATTCTTAACTATTGCAAGTCTTTAGTAAAAATGCACAAAAAGTGGAAAACTTTACCAAAAATATATTGAAACTCTTCAAAAAAAGGATCGGAATGTTAGAGAAGCAAATAAATCTACTATAAATAAATCTGATCAAAAATACAACAGACAAAACTGTCGCATAACGAATGGGTTCCAATATAAGAATGAAGCTCAGTGAAATTCTAAATCAAAAAAGGTAAATTTTTAATCATTTTGTGGAAAAGTTGGAAAATTATTTTGAACCACAAAAATGAACGAACAATTTTTAAAGACCAAGTTAATCCAAAACAAGTCCTTCCAAAATTTTAGAAGTACCATCTGATTAGAAGTAACTCCTAAAAATTTTAAAATTTTAACATAAGAGAAACCTCTGGTAATAGTCGATTTTGGTCGAGCTTCGTGTAAGTTACTATATGATTTAAGAACGCACAAATCACGGAAAAGTTACTGACAAACTACCTTTTCCGGTTGACCCGACCGCTTTAGCGAGTGATTTATCATTGGCTTTTGTTAGAGTTTTGATCGACTTTTTGGTATTTTTTAGAGTCAATCTTGTTTTTTAAAATGCCCCAGATAGAGAAGTTAATCGGATTTGCATCCTGTGAATTTGCTAGTGTCAAACAAATACATAGAGGAGAGGTTTTCTTTAACAATTCTTGATTGACGCTCCAATCAATCGGTTTGCCGATAAACATCTTCACACCTCGGTTTAAAAAAACGAGGGGAGAGCATCTATTGGCAGTTACTGTGACTTCTATGGCAAATAAACTCGATCATTTTAATTGTTCACATGTTGCTCAAAGTGGAATTGAGTCTCATCAGAGATGACGATATTTTCCAGAATGTGTTGCATCCGTTCTCTGAGTATGTTTACCACAGCAGCCAATTTTTTAATACTGCGACGGAGATTTCGTTCAGGTTAATTCAATTGATTTGTAATATTTAATAAATTTTTTTAAAATCTAATTTATATTAATTTTAAAGTTTTGTGTCAAATAAAGTGTACATAAATTAGATTTTCGGTGATTTTATGACGAATTTTACATAATGATTGTCTTATGCCAACAGTAGTTTGAATATTGGCTACCGGAAAACCGGACCAATCCTGTCATTACAGACATACCTTTTTTTTCCCTATACCACAAAAATAGCAAAGAATTGTGCCATAATTATCATGACACTTGTCTGAAACCGGGTCGTTTCTATCATGCATGGAAATATATTTATAGAAATCCGGAACACTTGACAAGCGCTTGGTCTCACAATCTTATCAATCAATCCATCAACTGTGATGGGGATTCCACTCAATTCGAGCTCTACAATATTGCGTTCGTTTTAACTTAGACGCTAACGCTTTAACACGCTAATAAACAATATAATGAACTGTCATTAGTATAATTTTGTGCGCTCTGTCATGGATGCTTTGGCATTTATATCGGTATGAAGTTTATTGCAATTTTTTTCAGCAAATAATAACCTATACAAACATTTCATAGAATCTGCCAATTATCTCGAATCGCATCTCAGCTCAAGATTGATCCGGAAATATCACATTAGGCAAAAGACGGGTATAAAGTCGCGACCGCCATTATTGATTTAAAATTAAAATTCTAACCTTCAAATGAGTCATCCTTTACATTCAAACAACAAGATTGGAAAATGTTAGACATTTTCATTTTTCTTAAACATGTAAGATGATTTCATTTCTCAGAATAATTAATAAAATTCTGCGAAGTAAATTGCAATAAATTTAAATCCAGTATATATACTACTACTAAATAGTATACGCCATAAACACCTGACGCTCGCGCATGAGGTAAGCTTTTGATATAAACTTTTTTTGATACGACTGTGTCAATAACATCTTGACCTTGATGCAGACAATCTTATTAAATAATGAACAAATGCATTAATCATGGTGCAGTTTGAATGAATCACAAACAAAAATACACACACACACACAATAGCGTGGTAAGAATTTAGTTAGTATTATGACATTGCTAAATTATATAGTTGGTGGGAACCAAATTTCGACATTTTCCGGAAGTAATCGATGCGATCGAAAAAAAAATGTTAATTAAAACTCTCAGCAGACTTAATAACTCGTAATGAGGAAACGCGTGATCGATCTTAAATTAGAAGTTACACCTTTATATTAAATACTGTGCGCTCACACGATTTGCCACACACGATCTAATTAAAACACAATAACAAAATCGAACAGAAAACCTTCAAAAAATTTTAATATTGAAAACACTTAAGGCTTAAGTCTTATATATTATAGTGTAAGCATAAATAGATAGAGAAGATCATTATTGATGTCAAGCACTTGAAAATGTATGCCACTTATTTTTAGTTAAAAACTAATACACAAACCGCACAAAAAATGTTACATTCCACGAAAGCGAGTATCCAAAATACAAAAAAAAAAAAAAAAAAAAAAAAAATTGAAACGTCCAAAACTTCATGATTACAGTAATAAACCATTTCGAATGCCATAATTACGGTAATTGTTTGCAATTAAAGATGATTTTTGCAATGTTTAACATGTTGCCCGTGGAGGTTTAATTTAAGAAAGCGCCGAAGAGGTTATAAAATATGCGTATATATAAAGTCTAAGGTTAAGAAAATTTATTTCGGTATTTAGCTCGTGTGGTCGGAGAGTGATGGGTATGTTAAAGTTCAACCATAGTAGCTATAATGTTTCAGTTATATTAGTGGGGCTCGGATGGTCTGGTTGATCAAATAATAAGGTGGAAAAGGAGGTTGAAGAACTGAGTGAGAGAGTGAAAAATCAAAGGTGACTCTGAGAGAGAACAGTTCAAGAGGATTCACCAGCAAAACGAAAATTTTGGTGACTGAGAAACCGGTCATTTCGACTAGTAAAGAAAGAGGGATAAGTAAAACGTTAATGCAGATTCTGTTAAAAGAAAAAGAGAGATTCACCATCTCGGACGCTCACGTTTTGGAACCACTAGTGAGAGAAATAAAAGATTTTTCTTCTACAAAAACTTAAAAAGCTTTTTATCATGGGAAACAAATGGCAGTGGTTTGCCATCCAAGCCGAAAGTAGAGAAGGTCATATCGTATTGAAAATCTGGGTTGCTTCGGTTATTTACGAATTCAGGAAATAAAACAGCCTTTAAAATGTTTCAAATGCGAAAAAGAACGACATATTGGAAAATGCGGCAGAAGTGGTAAGAAAGACATGCGTTGTAGTAATAAATCTAAGAAGTTTGTAGTGTCCAATATATGAAGAAGTAGCTACAAATGAAATGGGGAAGCTACTGTTGATACAGCTAGGTCTTAAGCACTGTACCAAACCTGTTACAGTAAATATTACGTGCTCTGGACTCAGACATTGTTATTATCTTGCCATGGCGGTCCACAGCTGCGTAAATATGAATTCTTTTTAGACATATATGCATTTACGTACAAAGCTCAAAACGGAATACAACTTATATGGCAACAATATTGGGCAATGAGTTTAGTATACTCAAGTATTCCATCAAATCAAGCAAATAGCGATGCTTTTATGTTAACGGACGAACTGCAACAAAATGTAAGAAAATTTCCAATTTAACATTGTTGGATTTGCCGCAGATGTGGCAGTTGTAGTGGTGGCATCACATAGAAAGAAGGTGGAAAAGATTTGTACCTAGAGCATCCGAGTTTTTTAAAATTAGTTATTATGTATGGGGTTGCAGTTAGTGAAACAGAAGAGGGAAATATTGGTATAAATCTCTAGTAGGAAAAGTATGGATACCATAAATGTTCAAGTGGGTGGAGAACATAATTCATTGCGTCTAAACCTTTTAGTAAATACCTGCGAGTTATAATCGAAGCTTGACTTTCATTTAAAGCCTATTTGTGCATTGACTTATGTCAGTGCGAAAGAAAATTGCACATATAAGCAGCAAGTGGCATCAGTTTATAAGAACGGTATCGTATGACCCCATGTTCTGATTTCGATAACGGGAACATCGCCAGTCCGTTCTGAGTCATCATCAAATCTTATCAGGACTATGGGAGTTAAATTATTTAAAAAAATACGACAAAGCGAGAGCAGCTAGAGCAGAGCCGGCCCCTTGAATTTATATTTACCATTAGTTCACTGAGGCTATATAGCAAAGGAATTTGGAGGTTAGGATTTAGTCGGCGATTCCAACACTCTTATTGTAACTAAGTGTAGCTCTAATTTTTATTTCTGCAGTTCTACATAATTTTACAACGTCCTCACTTGTAGTTATCAATCCTCTTCTATTCCTAAGTGCAATGAGAAAATTTGGCTGGTAATTTCTTCACAAACTCGAAACACAATGAATCTTCTTCGATAATTTGTGAACAATATAACCGGATATAGACTCAACCACATGTTCTACAAATTTGGCCAGAACGTTTAATTGAAACAGATAGTCTTCATACAGAAAAACATACAGAATCTTGGATGTAAAATCAATCCTTCGTTAATGTTAATGTTACAGGATATTCTACTGCAATGGGAACATATTTCAAAATCAATTTATTATTGGCTGCACAGTTGGGTTAGTTATTTAATGTTTTGGGAAAGCGTCAGCATGTGATACACTAAGGGCTGGTGCCGCCAAACGAACATCTTGCTCTGCGAAAAAACACTTGTGTCTTTTTCAATGTATTGCCTAAACGCAATTCTTTATCTTTTTGCAGTTTTACCAGTTATTCTAAAAATATATCTGGGGTTTGATTCTGTAATTAAATCCAAATATTTCCTTACTGTTAGTTTACTGTCAGCAAATAAATCAGTCATAATAGATAGCTTACAACTAATTTTACAGCGCTTGTGCTTTGTAAATAATATTCGTGACTTCGCTAGCATATATCAAAGCATGCGTTTTTAGGTGACAAGTACCAGAACATCTATTGAAGTTGTTGGAATTTTTTGCAATTACCTCTGTTGAATATTTTCACTTGTAGTGTCATCATTTTTGTGAACCAAATCGGCCAGCATGTAAATAACTTTATAAATCCGTTAAAAACTTTATGTAAATCGTAATTTTCATCGTTTAACAGTTGCACTAAATTTGCACTAGAACTTAAATTTCTTTGTGATGATTGCTAAACAAATCATGAAAACCTTCAATATGCTGTGCTATCATGGACGTTACAATTAAGCGATGCTAGCACCTAATTATCAAATGAATTCGCCAACTTTCAATTAATATCGTCAAGTCAATTGACAGGTTTACTAGAAAATTCTACTGTGTCGCAGCAACTAGCTCCTAAGTTCCAGACCTGGCCAGTCAGCCAACTAGGATAATTGGCATTGATAGTAAAGCCAAAAAAATATTTAAAAATTTCTAATTTTAAACCGTCAGCAGCTTCTAGAGGACTTTGATTGTTACACTATAAAAAAGCCAGTCAAAATGATATAAATGGTAATCATTTTAATAAAACAACCATCAATATAGTAGCGTCAGCACACTTTTTTATCATTTGATTATCTTTCAAGTTCCAAAATTATAAAGTGAATCCATCTCTTCTTTCATAGCCTTTTTCCAGTTTTCAGAATTTGGACTATTTATGGCTTCTTCGTATGTAGCAGGATCTGAAGTTATATATAACTGCTGTTGCCTTGTTTATTTATATAATTAATCGTGTCGGCGGCTTACCTTTGTTTGATCTTGCAGAACGACGCTCATTTTGTTCCTCTTCTTCTGGAACTGCATTATTTTCAATTTGAGGTGCTGTCTCATTGAGTTGACTTTCATCATTTGCTGACGATTCAATGATTTTCATCGCTGATAGTTGCTTCCGATTGATTTTCGATGCTTGGCTTATAATTGCTCGATCGATCATCTTCTTCCGATTCTATATAAATTTATCATCACGACAAATCTTCACTTTGTGAGTGTCAACATCCAAAAGTCGATAGCCTTTCGTACCCAGCTCGTATCCCACAAAGAATAATTTTTCTGCTGTGTCGTCCAACTGTGTTGTTCTTTCGGGATATGTGCATATACAGGTGCTCCAAAAATAGGTAAATAATTTAAATCCGGTAATTTTCCGTACCAGAGCTCATATGGAGTAGATTTAACGCGTTTAGTTGGTAGACGATTGATGATGTGATTGGTTGTAGTCACTGCTTCGCCCCAATACTGTTTATGCAAACCTGAGCTCATTAACATGCACCGTGTCATTTCGATTAGTATCCTATTCTTACGTTCGGCAACTCCATTTTGCTGTGGAGTGTGAGGTACTGTGAACTGGGTTTTAATTCCAATTAATTTCAAATATTTCCGCAGCTCTTTATCCATATATTCACCATATTTAGGTGCCGTTGAAAACTGCGTTTTCACCATTTCGACGAATTCAACCATTTTACCGCAAACTTCTGACTTTTTCATCAGATATATGTAGGAATATTTTGAACAATCATCAATAAGAGTAAGGATATATTTATTACCTCTAGGTGTTGGTATTTGTAATGGTCCGGATGCATCTGTGTGTATTACGTGCAATTTACTCGCTGATTTAGTGTACGATTGTTGCAGAAACGGATTTCTATTTTTCTTATTTGCTGACAAATTTCACACGTGTTACTGTGATCACAATTCTTTATCTTTATATTCACTGCGAATTCCACCATTTTCTTGATGCGATGGCCAAGTACCTTATGCCATTCATGAATGCATTTTGACGTTCCTGGTTGAATTACGTTGAGTGATGATTCATTTTGTAAACGTCGGTGGTCGATTTTAGAACAAATAACTTTTTCCCGTTCTTGTTGATTTTACATTTTTTATCTTTAAACGTGACGGTGCAACCGCTTTTGGCCAGCTTGCTAACTGACAGTAGATTACATTTAAATCCTGGCACGAACTGTACATCACGCAATCTGAATTTGTTGACTGGATCCATGAATTCGATTATGCCATTTCCTTTGATTGATAAATTTCTTCCATCGGCTAAGGTAACTGAATTTTTTGTAGATTTGTTACTCGTCTGCTCACGTGTGCCGATGCACCTGAATCCACACACCATTCAGATATATTGACTTTTTTGATTAAACAAACGTATACGCTTCTTTTATGTGACTTTCATTTTGAACTGTGTTTGCTTGGTTCTGGCTTTGGTTTCCTGCATCCTTCTTCTTTTTCCATGCTGCAAATTTACCACAATCGCTTCTAACGTAACCGTTTTTCTTGCAGAAAAAACAAGATGTTTGCGAATTGTCAGAGCTTGTGCCTGGCCTTCTGTATACTTTAAGCGCTTTTTTACTGTTAGCACTTGCATTTTCGATATCCATCCGGCGTCTAAACTCTTCCAGCATTTTGTTTTTTACCATACTCTTCGTTAAGTCATCCTCAGCTCGAGATTCGAGAGCCGTTATCAAAACGCTGTAACTTTTCGATAAACTTGATAGGTACAATGAAACTGCAAAGGTCTCCGCCAATGGTTCACCCAAAGTGGTTAATTCGTCGATACATTCGTCCATGGCATTTAGATGTGTGTGCATGTTACCGCCTTCAGATAGCCTCATCCAACATAACTGTCTTAAAAGTCGTACTTTGTTCGATAAAGTTGATTTTTGATGGTAATCCTGTAACGATTCCCACGTTGCTTTAGCCGTCCTTTTTTTCCTTACGTGAATAATTTGGCTAATTGCCAAGGCGGTTAATTGTGTTGCATCTACTGGTGCGTTCTCGGTAATTACTGACCACAAATTTTCCTTGATAAATAATAGCTCGATTTTGTATCTCCACACCTTGTAATTTTCACCGTTTAGTTTGGTAATGTGCACTTTTGTTGTATCAGCCATGAAGTTTGAGGTTATGAAATATCGAGTCAAAAAAAATGTTGATTGATGTGGTCTGGCCTATGCACCGGCAGTGTTTCAAAGATTTATTTCAAAAGTTTTTAGAAGATTGATTGCATCTGGTGATGTTTTTGTATATATCGACGATATACTAATCGATACTGCAACTATAGACCAACATTTTGAGGTATTAGTCGAAGTTTTAAAATTAGTCCATTCAAATTGTTTAGAAATTCAGATGCAAAAGTGTGAGTTTTTCCGTTAAAAAATTGATTATTTAGGGTATGAAATAGACAGTGAAGCAATTAAACCCAGCAAAAGACATATATACGGGGTAGATAGCAATCCGTTATCTAGGAACCCACATGAAATGCACCGAAAATTTGTTTCAAATTGCGCCATAATAGCACAACCTTTATTTTCATTAAAAAGGAAAATGCTAAATTCGAATTGGGTGAAAAGGAATTGAAGGCTTTCGAGATTTCAAAGTCTCGTCTGTCTAGTTAGTTAACCTATTTTATAAATATTTGATCCTAACTTTAACACCGAATAGCAGCAGTTTCGGTATGAGATTATTCACCGTCCCGGTAAAGACACTATGCACCGCATGTGGATGCACTTAGTCGTACTCCTGGATTATTAATAGTCAACGAGTGCGCTTTTTCACAAGCTTTAAGTGCTTTGTAATTGAGGGATAAGAATATTAACAGATAAAAGTCAAAATTAAATTTGATTGCGACAGTGAGTTCTATACAGTTCGAAATAACTTGCTTTACAGAAAGGATAAAGAGAAAATCCTGTTTTATGTCCCGTCTAGTTTGGAAAATAGCGTTATTCAGAAAATACACGAGATGGTCTAGAATATAAATATATTCTAGTAGTCATATAGACGCACTTTCAAAGTTTTGTAAAATTTTTCCTGCCAAATTATAAAAATTATTGCCGTTATTATAGTGCCCCAAATCGTATTATTGGCGATATAGAGTTATGCTCCACCTCATCTCAATTTAAGATGTTTTTGAAGAAGCTTAATGTTGTTCAGGTTCTAAACGCAACCACCATCCCGCAGTCGAACGGACAAGTGGATCGAGTAAGCCAAAATTTGTTTCCGATGCTAGCAAAATTGGTTGAAGTTGCCAACTAATGAGACAAATATCTTCCTGAAGCAGATAGTATGCATTTAACAATACCATAAATCGGACTATGAAAGAAACCCCTTCTATGGTTCTTTTAGGTGTTAACCAAAAATACAAGAATGATGACATCATCACTTTACTGGATTCTATACTGAAAGAGATTTGAATAGTGTGAGAGATAAATTAGTGACAAAAGTACAGAAATATCAATTAAAACATAAAGACAATTTTGATGTCAAGCGAAAGGAGTCATATAAATATAAGGTCGAAGAATTGGTGGTAATTCGAAATAGGGTTTCCGAGTTGGGTATAAACCATAAATTGTTAACAAAGTTTAAGGGCCCCTACATGGTGTCAGGAGTTCTTCTGGGTGATAGATAAGAGGTGTGGGCCTGGTCAACAGTTGTCAGGTGGACCGTTTAAGTCTGTGTTCACACCGATTTTGATGAAGCCATTTAGGGTTTGAATTTTATGAATCGTATATATTTTGTTTTAAATATTATCTTCTATTTTTGCAGTTTTCGCCAGTAGGATCATCATACTGCAAATAACAATAATTACTGTCTTAGCGAAGATTCTGGAAAATAAGAGCCCATTATTTCAAACAGGCTAAACTAAACACGCCATTACCTATATCCTCCATTCGTGAATGCGTTTATTTTGTAAATTGTTTTATTTTATTCCAGCTGTAGAGTTAAAGTCACCTCACCAATCATCAAAATTATTTCATATTTTAGTAAAAAAAAAAAAAAAACTAAAACTATTTTATCGAAAAATCACAGTTTGTCTACAGCCAGTATGTATTGTGTATATGCGCTAAGTAAATATCTCTCACATCTATCGCGCACTGTGTGTCTCTGTATATCTATGTATATTTACGACCTCGTAACTCAGTTAAAAAAACATTTCAAAAAGGCAAACATAAACATAAATTATATTTGAGAATTGTTAGTTTGGAAAAATAAATAAACTCCACACCCACCGCATATACAATATACTCGTATGTATATATGTACGCCAAAACAGTAGATAAAAAAAAATCTTGCATGTTTACCATATAGCACCGATAGACTTTCAATCCGATCGATCGATCGAATACTCGGCTATATATATATATCGAACACTACCTATATATGATTCTATATCGACAACAATCAACTGGTATCGTGCACTCCTTATTTTAATGTTTACAGTAAAACGCGGTTCAAAGTGGATATTTAACCCCCATATAACGTCAGATTAGAACGCAATCTTTCGCATATTTAACTGTTTACCGCATTTAGATATTATAGAATTGATCATATATGTACTACTGCCCTTGGATGCAAGACAACCAATTCATAACAAAATTTTGACGTACGATGTGAAAGTCATCTAAATTATACGACTACACGTAGTTATAAAGGGTGATTCAATTAGAGGCTTCAGTTTAAATAAGACTACACTTTGATAGTCTTTTTATGTTGTAGGAGTTCTGTCAACTCTTTCGCAGTTAATTTGTTAAGTTAGAATACACATCTTCTATAATATGCCGATTAAGTCCACCGAGAGAATAAAATTGCACTCATAACATAAGCAATCATAACATAAGCATCCTGACACATTAAAGATTTTGCGAACAACAAAAAATAAAACTGTTAATTATTCACAATGTAACTGTCTACAGAATATTTATGATATCGAAATGAGTCAACATTTATCCATTTTCCGGAAGAATAATCATTTTCTAAACTAACCGATGATGTTATCGCATGTATGTAATTTGCATTTTACGAGTTTTTCAATCAACATAAATTATAAAATTTGATTTCTTACAACTTCATCGTAGAATGTCTTGTGCACACAAAAAAAAAAAAAAAATAGGTGGGTGGGTGATATGTGGTCACATCGTGCATACAATACACAGGATTAGATAATGATGATGATGACAATCTGAGAAACGATTTTATATGCTTCGGGGATAAATCACATAATCCACACCTACCTATTTGATGGTCATTGTTAATATTAGATCGTGATCGATTAGCTTAATTATATCGCGGATAATCGACCATGCAATTAGACCCACCACAATGGTAATTTAATAGATGCAATTATATATTTCTCGTGTATATTTGTTGTCGGCTATAGATAAAGTTGTTAATGTTGATAATAGATATATTATATATATATATATATATATATATATATATATATATATATATATATATATATATATATATATATATATATATATATATATATATATATATATATATATATATATATATATATATATATATATATATATATATATATATATATATATATATATACCGGCTGATTTTTTCAACATGAAACATTCAAATAAAGGCACTTTATTGGTCCTTTTAATTTACTTCTATAATTTGAAGACATCTGCTGTTGAGGCGCATTGATTGTTATTATAGAAGCATGTGGCGATGCTGCCTTGATTGTGAGAAGTCACCGAGAGTAGTTTAAAAATTTTAAGAATTGTGAATTTGATGTCGAAGGTAAAGAACATAGCAAATAGTGAGAAAAAGTGTCGAAAGTGTACGAAGATGTAGAATTGAAAGGGTTATTAAATTCGTGCCAAATGCAAGAAAAACTTGTACTTACATTAACACTGTAACATTAAGAGTAACCATTTAAAATCATTAAAAAATATTGGGAATCATTCCAAAGCAATAAAATTTGGTTCCCTAAGAAAGGGTTTTTGTACATGTTATAGTCACTACGGTGATGAAAAATGGATCCAGTACGAAGAATATCATTGACTAATGATTAGGATCACCTGAAAAAACTCAGTTGTGTATCTGGTGGAATCAGCTTGGTGTCGTGTATTATGGGTTACTCAAACAGAACGAAACCATTACTGGGGCTATTTTACGGCTCCGGTCAAAACCTACTTTAAAACACTGAAATTAAGGAGTTTTTTCCCAACCCGCCTTATTTATCAAAAATTGCCTCGTCTGATTACCACTTGCTTCGATCGATGATGCCAAACGTGTTTGAGCAGCACTTTACGTCATATGAAAATACCGTTAATTGGGTTTATTCACGAATAACCTCAAAAGATGATGCGTTCTAATATTTCAAAACCATACTTCCAAAACTATCCGTCAACAGCCTTAAAAACCCTCAAATAATTTGCCAAATGTTGTTCCTAATTGGTAATAAATATTGACATAAAGCACGTGTTCAGCAAATTTCAGGAAAAACGGAAAGGTAAGCGGTACATTTAAGCGGTGCTTCTAAGTGGTGAAAATTGAATATCAGTTTTTAGCAACTCTGAACTTTCAACCGCCTTGTGCTCGCCGTACCTCGTAGACCGGGAAAAACTAAAGAAAATTTAAAAATAGTCCGAGATTCAGCAAAAAGCAACTGCTTATTACGAATTGGCTTTGCACAATCAGCGCCTATTTAATATGCGGAACTTTAAAATACTAATACCATTAGATCACTTTCGGATGACTGTGCTGGTTAGAATAAGGATAAAGAATGTGTAGTAAGAGGAAAACCATTTTCCATATCTGACATCGGTAACAGTTCGTTCAGTAAAAAGTAATCAGAGCAATGCAAATTACAGCGACTTAACCAGGTGTCGATAAGCATTTACAAAAGCATTTGGAGCCGGATTGGAATGAAACTCCTACTTTTTACAAAGAAATAATGGAAAAAAAGGCTGAGGAGTGAATTGTGGTTGCGATCAAAATGAGATTTCAGTTTCTAAACAAAATGCGGAGGTTCTATCAAAATATTGAATTAGAAACTTTCCACAGTATGCATATAAACAATATATGTATCATCTATAAAATCCTGAATAGGAACAGTGCCAATGAAACATATCTCGAAATCAAAATTTAATCATTTTGCGAAAAAAATATTTTAGTGCTTAATCCCCCATATAGCGGTAGGAGTAACTCTGAAATATTAAATAGGAAAGCCAATTTTTTATTGAAGTTTGTTTGTACTGCCAAAAGTTCATAATTAAGGCGCTGTAATTGACGAAGTATTATTTTTTTTCCTACAGAGAAACCTGAATTCTCTTGTCTCATTGCCTTGTCATGAAGTGTGTCGGTTTAAATTTCAACACAATCATTCCTGAATCGCTTAATCATATTCTCTTGTGCTGTTGGTTCTTGTTTGTAAACTTTGTCTTTGAGAAAGCCGAACAAAAAAAAAAATCTGGGAAAGTAAGATCTGGTGATTTCGTAGGCGAATTTCTACCAATATTATCTCAAAGTTTAGCACGTTGGGGTGATAAAAACATTTTTGATCAATGGAAGACGTCTTCGGTTTATCTGAGTCACAAGTAGCAGGCAGTAAAATTTATTTACGAGTAGCAAAGATAAAAGGATTTGAAATGATCACATTAATATTGATTGATTGATTGATTAATGAGACTGTGAGACCAAGCGCCGGCCCTAGTCCCACACCTTTTTTACATTTAACAAACGGTACGATAGAAGGGATTTTCATATATTTATATTTCTATAAATATATTTCCATGCATGAAAGAAACAACCCGGTTTCAGACACCTCATGATCATTACGGCACAATTCTATACTATTTTTGTGGAATAGGGAAAGAAAAGGTTTGTCAGTAACGATAGAATTGATCCGGTTTCCTGGTAGCCAATATTCAAACTACTGTTAGCATAAGACAATCACAATGATAATGAACTGCTCTGCATTCTGTCATCTCTTATCAGCATCTCCAGTGTTCTACCATTCAATCGTAATCTGCAATGTTTCTCTGAAAAAAAATCTATTAATGGGCTTATTTCTGCAAGCCACAGGCTGTAATAAATTGGATTAGTTTTTGCCTGAAATTTCCAATTAATTAATTTATTAAATTATTAAAAATATAAAATTTAAAAATTATAATATAATTTAGATTTTAAAAAAATTGATTAAACTTTACAAATCAATTGAATTTACCATTTTATAACAAACACGTCATAAAATCACCAAAAATCTAAATTATATACACTTTATTTGACACAAAACTTTAACCTAATACAAATTAGATTTTAAAAAATTGATTAAAAGTTACAAATCAAATGAATTAACCAGTTTATGAAAAATACGTCATGTAATGGCTGATATAGTGCCATCAAACGACAGGGACCAACATGTTGATTAGCCTTCATTTAAATCATGCCGTTCAGTTAAATTGTAATTTCAGTATTGTCGAAGATGTCGTCTAACACGTAGTATCATATAAACCATAAACGAAATTCACAGTTTTGTGTGAGCAAATCAAAAAGCTCGTGTTAAAATTCATTGATTAGAATTGAAAGCGAATAAAAAAATTAATAGCAGAGCGTAGTTTCGATCTACGGACCTCTGGGTTATGGGCCCAGCACGCTTCCACTGCGCCACTCTGCTTATGTAAGAAATGATCTCGTGAATTTAACAGCTAATTAATAATATACTATCATTTACACTCAAATGATAAGTGTCCTACTTGCCAGACTGATTTAAGTATAACTTAAATAAATCGAATGTTTATACATAGCAATTAAGGTATAAAATAATTTGATATTTCTTGGATTTTAAGTTATTGATGCTACCTACAAAAAAAATTAAATTGAATCGCGTGGCAGGCGAGCATTCTACCACTGAACTACTGATGCTATATGTAGGCTCTGTGTTAAAGAGCTTAGCTTTGTTTGTTACCTTTCGTACAAATACTGTCCTTAATCTTAAGCACACATAATATATCGCTGATAATATCCCATGTTATTTAGTGGCTAGGATACTGGCTTACACCCAGAAGGCCCGGGTTCGATTCCTAGCATGGGAAAATTTTTTGACCATTTAAAAAGTTGAATGTGCCTCATCTGCCTAACAATTATATTTAAAAAAAAAATTATGTAATTTACCGACATTTTTTTATATGGTAAGAAAATAGTAAAATTGTAAGATCAATAAAAATAGTAATTCTATTCAAAGATAGATGTCGCCATATTATTAAATAAAATTATTGAATGCTCAAACAAGAAGAGATTGTAAGCACACACAATATATCGCTCGTAATATCCCATGTTGTCTAGGATATCTGGTTTTCACCCAGAAGGCCCGGGTTTGATTACCGTTATGGGAACATTTTTTGACAAAAAATAAAGTTGAATCATTTAACGATTATATTTATTGAAAAAAACTTATATAATTTTCCGACATTTTTTTTATTTGGTAAGAAAATAGAAAATTGGTAGGATCAATACAAATTAGTAATTCTACTGAAAGATAGATGTCGTCAAACTATTATACAAAATTACTAAATATACAAGTAGACATTGTAAGCACACATAATACACCTTAAGCACACACAATATATCACGCATAATATCCCATGTTGTCTAGTGGCTAGGTTATCTGGATTTCACCAAGAAGGCTTGTGTTCGATTCCCGGCATGGGAACATCTTTGAACAATTTATAAACTTGAATGTGCTAAACAATTATATTTAATGAAAATTTTTTTTATAATTTTCCGACATTTTTTTTATATGGTAAGAAAATAGAAAAATTGTCAGATCAATAAAAATTAGTAATTCTACTCAAAAATAGATGTCGCCAAACTGTTATAGAAAATTATTAAACACATAAAAAAGAAGACAATGTACGTCGCCAAACTAAAATGTTGACTTTATTTAAATCAAGGCGTAACCAAGAAACAGTCTTGTTTTATATTAATTTTTATTTTTACTATTTCCATTAAAGCAATGGGCTTTAATTTTTAATTTTTCCAAAAGGAAAAGTTTTTTGTATAATAAAAAATTATTTCCAAAATATTATATAATTCTTTCAAGTTTCGTAGTTATTGACTAGCACCGATCGTATAAATGTTTTATAAAGCGTGAGGTTGCTTTTTCAGTTGCGAAAACTTTGTAACCGATGGTTTTTAGGAATTTGGCAAATTTTGATGGAAGTAAAATCATTAAAATGATATATAACTCGGTGAACTTGATTGCTTCAAGGTTTACATCATAATTTTTTCTGTCTCGTTTAGAAAAATGACGTCACTTACTCGAAACTCGGAAAAATGTCTAATTAAGATTAGCTTTGGTTTACTTAAGGTCACATCCATTTTACGTTTTAAGTTTTAGGGCACTTAACTTATACTGTTATTTCGGTTCGAATCCTTTTAAATGGTTTTCAGTACAAGTTAGGTTATGTTCTCTAATTATCTCCATTAATTACCTCCAATTTTAGTCATCCTGTTTTTAGTCACAAATTCGCTAAGCTACTGTTACTTGTTTAGGTTTATAATCTTTTGGTGCACCTCGCATCTTTTTTAACTTGTCGAATGATATTTTTCTCTAGAGAGGTAGACAGTAGCCTTAATATTCCATGTTTTTTTTAGAATTTTTTGATTTAATGATCTATACCTCATATTTGACAGTAGAACCCTGCTGTCACTCAATCCTTTTCCAGTTTTAGTTGGAAGATGGCAATAAATTTTCCATATCTATTACCGACACATCTACTATCGTAACTGAACTTTGGTTTTTTATTATTCAATCATCTGTTTAGATAACGATACTTCCTACTGACGCAAAAAAAGCCTAGTCTTTTTCTACGCTGAGAAACCACTATCACTGAAAGTGACCTTACGTAAATTTTGTTTTTAAAAAGGTTAACTATATTTACTAGCAATATCTTGATCCAAAACCAATGTTGCCACCATAATTTTTCGTTTGTTGATCGTGACTTCTGTTCAGTTCATCTTCAATTCAGTTCATTTGTTACTTGTAACCGCAGCCTATCATGACGCTCGTTTCAATAACGGGTTTTTGTTATTCTTTAGTGTAAATGTAGTACAGTTTTGTTTGTTAATTTTATTCATTTACTGTACGAAACTATAGTCTACCAAACATGAGCCTAATCACTAAATACATTTTTGCTATAAAATGATGATCAAGAGTAATCTTGTCTTCAGTTCAAATATTGAACGGACGACGCATACGATACTGAACTTTCTTTCTCCCAAAATATTTCTGCAAAATGTTCCATAAAGTAGGTACAGCTCTAATTGGTATGCATGATGGTGAATCATCTCATTCATTTCTTCCTCAATACTACAGTATAAATAGTTACTTGTTCGGATGGAAAATTGTGTCGACTGTAAATTTGCTCAAATTGCAAGCCTTGTTCTGACGTAAGTTCATTTATGATTTAAAGCAAACCAAATTGATTTAAGCAAACCAAATTGGGTACAAATTAGCTATCAGCTGACAAATGGCCTATTCAACCCTCGGCCAAATTGGCAGTGAACTGGGTTTAGCGATGGATTTTTTGAGAGCTTTTTTTATATTTGATGGTTACTTTGTCCATTTCGCGCGATGTTTCATACTCTGTAGACTATCCATTCTCCAGATTTTTCAAATATCATTTCCCCTTCATGTTATTAAGCGTTTGAAGACAGAGAATCATCTTTCTGATGTCAAACCACTAACAAGTTCTATATGCATCGCCTTCGTTGTTAAACAGATGAAAGTAGCAATATAACCATTCTGGCTTTTCGTTCAATCCGCTGCCCTAAGACATTCGAAAAAGTATGGAGTTGGTATAATCCATCCCCGTGTAGGTGAATGTTCTTGATAGTGTCACCCTAGGTGATGGTAAGCTTCCCATTAATTGGGTCATTCGGCCAGCCTTAAATCTGAAACACTTGTGGAATTTTTCTTATAGCTCTTTTTCCTTGAAAAATCCAGACTTGCTTTCTTATAATATTTGCATATATACCTGCACATAGAATCATGTCGATAGGCAGGTGTCTCGTAGTTTGAATCTGCAAATATTAGCTCCTTCTACGTGTTTTTGTCACACACATTTTAATGGTCATTGGTTCGCGGTCAAACGAATTTTGGTAAAACGAGCACTTCAAGCACCTGTTTGAAATTTTATGAGTTAATGTGGTGATATTGAAATGAACACCTTATATTTTATATTGCGGGTCGTCATTCCACAAATTTCACTGACTTGCAGATTTACACGAAATTTTGGTAAATTTAGTAACTCCTGCTGCTTGAATAATGTACTCCATTATTTTTTGCGGGAGCGTACTTGGCAGTGTGGAGTGCAGTTGTTACTTTTATATTATGATTTCTCTTACATACCACGCAGGTTTCTTTGCTGCGATACATTTGCTATGCATCGCCATTAAACAAATTCTGCATAAGTGTTATAAGTTATAAGTTATAGATCTTATGCCAAAAGAGGAATTACATCTACATTACTCAAGGGTGGAAGGTTTTTAATTTAAAATTCTACTGCTTTATACTTCAGTTTCATCTATGTGACTTAATTCACCTGAAGCAGATAATTTACGAAACGCTTCTCTCGTTTTCAAAATGATTTTCGAAATGACAAGAAATGTGACAAAAAATGTGGCTTTTCATGAAATTGTTGATTTGTAACTAGTAAAAAATATATGGGATGTTTGGCTATCTGAATTAAAAAATCACTTTAAAGTCTGTTTTTATTTAATTTTAAAAAGGTTTTAATGCCAGACAGACAGGGTCTGGACTTTATTTAGATAATAATAAAGTTAGTTAAAATGAAACTAACTATCGCAGCAAGACTTAATGCTATATGCTGCACCTACAAACCAGATTGCTGAAATCGAGAAATAGCATCATAGAGCTAATTGTGTCCCCTGCACAGATCATCCAATTATACAATTTTTATATTAGTTATTCAACTAATCTCTCACTAAGCTTAACGATCATGACTAATTGGACTAATAAAAAAATATGATTTGCGATGATGTCTTTCAATGATGATCAGAGACCACACATGACCTATAAAAATAAATAAATAAATCAAACGAACATTTAATGCTATTTAGACGCCAATTAATATTCATAATCTAAATTAAAATGAGCAAAGATGATGAATAAAAATGGAACCACAGTCAATGCCACGACAAACTGTAGTATTGTTGCATTCATTTAGGTAAATTTTATACCGTACATACTCTAATCGAATTTTACACGGTATTTAGTCGCAGCTTCTGTCACACAAATCATTTAGCACTAATCGATTTTCAAATTTATAAATTAGTCATTGACTAAGTAATGGTCACAGTTAGTCACTTTAAACTTTGTTGAAATTTATAGATTGTCATCGCTATCTTTATCTCAAAGTTTTTATTGTAAATATTTGGCTGAACTTTCTTGATTCTTGTAAATTTACACAACTTTACATTAATAAGCGATTAACTCATTTTTGTTTTTAAAGTTGGCCGTTATACGGTTTTGGTGCATAATATACAGAGTCTTCTAATAGGTGTGATCGATTTATGATGTTTTGTTCGGAAAAAATCAAGAAATTTTATTTACAATAACTGACAGTTGTGTTCAGTTTCGAATATTTTTCACTTTCAAAAATTCTGCCTTTACCTATACCTATACCTTTACCTGAACCTATACCAATTTCAACGCACTATATTCTAGACTTCCTAGAATTATGGAAAGCTTTGACTTTTAACTATGTTTTGTAGTTGAAACAATTGAAGTCGACTGCAAACAGAAAATAAGGAGCCGGCTTTGTTAGGAAAACTAAGCGAAAAACTTGCAGGTAGTTTCTGATTATTTTACAAACCACATAAGGGGTTCGATCTTAAAATTGGTCTCTAAATCATTAAAAATATTAATCATAACATATAGTTCAATGGAGTAAGTTTTCAGAATTTGATCTGTCACAGTGACATTGCCTCGTTACATCCATCATCAAACGGACAAGCGAAATAATGATGGAACCTGCTAAAACTTCCTCAATCAAAGTATCAAAGTACCATTTCCAGCTATAAAATATACGCGAGATCACTTGAATTTCAATTGATAGCAAATATTTACCACAGGCAAGTTGATTTAATAGTCATAAGCCGAACGTCTTCACTATTTGTAAAAACCCGAAAAGCGTTCGACAAGTTCGGTGATGATTATCTTGAGATCGGTTATTAATGATAAAGGAAAGAAAGTCTTTGAAAGGCTTAATAAATAGGATCTAGCAGTAAAGCTTAAGTTTATGAGCTCTCAACTGTTTTGGCTAACCAGAAAAGGAAAAGAAAATTGAGCTACTGATACCAAAGATTGTGCATGCTAATCTATCAAAACAGATATCAGCACAGCGTTAAAAGTCAACCAAACATTTTGACTCGGGAATACATGTTTTTGGGTCAAATAAGTTGGCTGAAACGATAAACGGTAGTGGTTAAACGATATTGTGACAGTATTCCAGCAAGACTGAATATTTTAAATGTCTCCCTAGCTTTGGTTGGGTACGCATGTCAAGGCAGTACCTTCCACCTAAATAGGATAACAACAGCCTGTCCCACTTTCTTTGTATGAGATTAGGGCAACCATATACATTTGCTTCATAATCAATCTGCAGAAATTGGAAATGGAGAAAATAAAGTCACCTGGAGTCATGACTTTTAAATCAAAATTCCTCTCAATAACTTTATATGGTTTTAAACCCTCTAAAGTCATCGAGGCAATTGCAAACTGCCTCCAAAATGAACCAAATAACAACAACGACTTGTGAGTTGAAAAGCTAGAAAAATGGCATTTACCGTAAGACAGCAGAAATTGAGGTGACCTGTCTCATTTTAAACAGAACTAGCCGAAGTCATCACCAAATGGGCACTCGATTGGAATTCTCATAAGTTTTAAGAGTTAAATCTAGCAGACAGTCATATCCCTAGGAACTCGTGCATTAAGTTAGTTAGTTGGACGACTGCGACCTCTGCGCTTACCAAAATGCAGTTGTCCTTACAGATATAACTACACCATCCATTTAGGATCACCTCACAGATGAATGGCATCAGGAATTTTTATGAAATCTCACACAATTATCATGAGTGACTATAGGGACCCAAAGTATCGGAAACTCGTCATTCGTTCAAATTTGTGGTCACCACTACTAAAGTCCATTTCGACTGCGTCTCTAAAACTATAGTAACGGGAGCAACGGAAGCCGAGAATTATACAATTGTATCCAGTAGTTTAGTTTATATTCAGTCAGAACTTGGTTCGACTGACGATACAAGTCGTTTTCTGAGGTGTTTCGCTTTAACGAAAGATAAATTCTAACATGGGATTAAAGAGTATCGGAGACAGAGCATCTCCTTACTGTACTCCATAGCTAATTGCAAAAATCCCTGATACCTTGTTCTCAACCAGTCCATCTATCGTTTAAAGGCCTATCGATATAGTATATGTCGGCTAAAGTCGATTGTCGGTCATCTTCACTGTAAACCAACGTATAGCATTGGGACACATGTTGTCTACTTTTTGGTCATCGAGTTTCTTCGAGAGCAATGCGTTCCATCAAACTCGCCTAGTTTTCTTGGGGATATACGACAAAGGACCTACAATTACTACCAATGTACAATTTACATTAAGTACATCCAATCGCTCTCAATAGAAAACCCATTAAAAACGAATTTGTCAGCATGGATGTGCCAAATAATAGAAAATCGTTGGCAATTATCATTACAGAATTCTTAGAAAAATGAAAATGCTAACGAAAAATAACAATAAACTCATAACGATCATTTAATAACTGCAGAGACACGATAACTGATATTATTACTGTTACAATTTGTGTGTTTGGCCTAGTGCCCAGATTATTCGTGTATACATTCAAGAAAAAATTGGAACTTTCATTTTATTTTGTTTTTGTTGTTGTTTTAGTTTTTGAAATAAAAAAATATTTTGGGCATCTGCCGGATGTACAGTGCAGATATTTTTGATTTTCCTTCAAATATCCAGCAAAAATTTAATCGGGCACCACTGTACTTTTAACATAATATTAATATACGAGTATCATTAAGCCAAAGGCAATTATAATACTCTCACACCCACTTCGTATATGAAAATCATTTTTTGCCCCCTCGCACCGAACTTGCCTGCTCCAAATGTAATGATAATAGCGTAGAATAAGAAAACGCAAAAGACGAAGAAAATTGATTCAAGAAAATTAGAAAAATTCACCGAAAATATAAATTGAATTTTTTTTTTGTTTGGTGCTCTGCTTCGTCTGCTGACATTTAAGATTTATGGGCGACTGGCTTACATACATGGATGTTTATGTGTATAAAAATGGAAAATAGAAAATAAAAAAAAATTCGTATGAATAATAATCGTTTTGTATATAGTTATGTACGGGGTAACAGATTGGAAAGAAAATTTGTATACACGAAAAGCTGAAAGAATGAAAAGAAAATTTTCCATTTTAATGAAAATGAATTTAAATTAAGAATTTCGAATGATGGATGAGTTTGATGAATGCGATAATAGATTTAAGGAAAAATTATCGATTTGGAATGGGGAGGAGTAGAAAAGGGGGTTTACTGATTCCATATCGATTCGACTTAAAAATGTGAGTCGACTGAATTAATTGGTTTTGGAATATCAGATTTTAGATCAAGTTTACTTTGAACAAATGTGTATAACTTCCAACTGACATATAATATAATTTCTAGATGGTTAAGGGGTGATTCGCATTGAATTTAACTTGGGTTTGGCAACTACCAAATAAATAAAATAGCAAGGACTGATCACAGAAAATATGCAGAGGGAACTTTTAAAAGCGGCTGAAGAAATAGCAGCAAACCAAGACATCTGTGCACTACAATAGTGTATAAAAAGGTCACTGGCAAAACTACCAACACTAGCACGTCGTCATCAACAATGAAAATGTCTAATAAAATTGCACTAAGTAATATCGAAACTAGCAACTCTAGCAAGGGTGTCAAAAAGAAGCTAAAGAAAAATAAAGCTAATGGAACAGACAAAATAACGGCAAAAATATTCAATGACATTACGTCTGCAACTGCAAGCGCACTAACTCTATATTAATACAAGTATGCAATTCTGGTTTGACAATTACGCGATCTCAAAGAAAGGAGATTTTGGGAAATACAAGATCTAGCAAGTCCTTCTCCAACACAACAATAAAAATACGCGCAATTATCGCTCTGCACAGAATCTCACCTATATAGCTATAATCAAAATTAATGCCAGGAAAACGGTGAAAATTGAATTGCAACACGTGTTCGAAGACTGCAAGAAGTATCATCCTAAAGTGAGCAAAATCACAAATTCATTTTGGTTCGTGTATTTATAGCGAAATCGAAAAATGTTCGAACTGTATCATCCACTTTTCAGCAGTTCTAACATCCTTTTGTCGTTTTCAGCAAATATCAACCTCCCTTAATTTTCTCAACTACTTCAGTTCAACCTTCATCACAGTGTTGAATCCAGTGTTGAAACGTTGACTATATGTATTATAATATTTCTGGCGGAATTCGATCTTAATTGCATGAATTTAACATATGTCGGTGGTGGAAAATGAGTATAACGTCAACGGTATTAAAGAAACTTGGCTGACGAGCTTCACAATTCTGAGTAATTTTTCCCATTTAACTATAATGCTTCAGATAAAACCATTACTCGGAACTAGAAACGACTAACCAAGGTGGTGGTATTTTACTGGCTATACTCAAGAATATGCACGCAGAGGTGATGGAACTAGATAGAGGTAATTTTAATCTATCAACTCTAAGATGGCATACTGTCGATGATATATTAGTTCCAATTATGAGCTTCAAGTCGAGGTTTAAAGATTTAACAGCAACCTCCTATAATCCGTCAAAATATGGTGCGGTCGGTGTGATAAACCGCCTGTTAATGCTATATCCTTTAACAAAAAATTACTTATAGTATTTGAGTTTATCTTTAATAACGAATAGGCTTCGCTGAGCTCGGGTTTAGCACCAACAAAGTTTGAGCCATTGTCCTTACAAATATTTTTTGGTATTCTGCGGCGGGTGATGAATTTTCTTAACGCGGCAAGAAAGGATTCTGTAGTGAGATCGCTTACGAGCTCAATGTGTACGGCCTTTATATTGGTCTACACAAACAGTCGGCTCGTTTCGCATAGGTAAAAAGAGGACCTGTTTCATCGACTCCAACGTTGACAATTTGGTAGATTAGCCATAATTTTAATTTGAAATCGTGGTTGATGTCTTGAACAAACTATGAATTTTCTGATTATATCTCGTATTACGGTTTTTACTTTTAATATTCAAAACCGTTCCCTCAAGGTACTAATCAGCAACTTTTTATTAGTAGGGCCTTGACGAATGTGAGCTTTGAGTATAAATAATAGTATCAAACTATTGTTATTAGAAAAAATCACCGCAGGGTGACTACTATGCTCATCAGCAAAGGTTGATTATTATATTTACGCTGCTATGAATTTTCCTCCCATGTGAGGGGTCCTTTCATCTAGGATTTCCCTCTTTTGCTATTATTAATGAACCGAATTGACGAAAAGTTGATAGCTAAGTACGTATTTTATGGCTTTTTTTCCTTCTTCGAATCGTATTAATTCTTTTGATTTGGCCAGCGCGATTCATCTTTAATGAGCTAATCTTGCCCGAACAAATCTAGCTGAACAACTCCCATCAGTGTAAGAAACTTGTGAATGCTTATGTGTTCCGATTCGTTCATATCTTCTTTCATTCGATTCCACTTTTCCTCTACGGCACGCCACCATTTATTACCTCATTTCCTATTTGAGAGCCACAAAGATTGTATTATAATTTTGAACCTTATCGTGCTCGGGGCTAACCACCCCAGGGGATCAGAAATGTTGCTGTAAAATACTTAAACTTATCGCCATGTGAATTCTAATAAATTTCCAACACCTTCAGGCAAACTCCTTCATGAAGCGCTTTAATTTTCTTCTATGTAGCTCGATGTACTGAAGCGCTTGTACCGAGGAACAGTTTCGAGTTGAAGTTCATTTGCATAGTTTCATTCCAGCCTCACTGAATACGACTATGCGCTTCTGCTTACTCATATACTCGAGGCTTTTAGACATTTTTGTTGATCTCACCAATTACCCTTGTTACCAAAAATGGAGCGGATCCGGTTCCATACTTAACCGTCCCAAATTAAAAATAATTTATTGGCTTGTCAGGACTATCTCGCCATATAATGCGATGCATTGGTTGATCTCGTACGTCAACCAAAATCGGGCTGATAGCACTTATCACAAACGCACCTGCTTTCTTCATCTCATCGTACTCTCAAAAATACTGTATTGAATTTTTGGTCCTACTATAGGAGTGTATCATTGAGTGAAACTTGATTATTAGTCTTTGCCAAGGCATCGAATACCAGTCGCAGCTTTGTGCATTGTACTTTATTTTTTTTTTTGAAGGCTCTGTGGTGTTGTAAGAATAAACCCTTATGTTGAAGCACCTCTTCTCTCTTGATTTCTATCATATGACCAAATTTGGCATATTCATTCATAAACCCGGTAAACAGCAATTCTACCAACGTATCATCGAGATTGAATCTTAGCTGTATGTTCATGTATCTCTTAGTCGTCATTTGCAAAGTATGGTTTTACTACCTTAAACGGCAATTTCACTGTAAATCTGCCAGTATTGTCACTGGATGTCAATTTCGGTCGCAAATTAGCAACCTCAGTTTTCCAGAATGCTCTAAAGTATTTATTGATATTAAATGACTGTAGTTGATCGCTCATTGCAGTCATTACCGAAGTTAAACCATCGATTATTTGGCGTTTCCAAAAATGTCATTCCTATAGTTGACTCTACGTTGATTTGTCCAATACCGTATATCGTTACTCTATTATGACGCCTTGGTAGACTGGGGTGTTATATGCCTGCCTCTGAAATAAATCGTAATTGTGATCCAGTATCGAGTAACAACGCGAGTTTGAGACAGTAAATGAAACATATTATACACCATTCGAGGAGTAAGACCAGGATGCTTACTCTCACCAATTCTGTTCCTGGTCGTTGAGGCTAAAATATGTAACCAGAAATGTGAAAAATGAGATAGATTGGCCATACACTAAGTAAAACTACAAAGTGATGTAACTAAAACGTCATTAGACTGGAACCCACAAGAGAAAGGAAAAAACGTCATCAAAACACCTTGGTAAATCATGGGTGTGACTTAAAGCGCAGTGGTCCAAAAAAGAGTAAGATCGTCCAGCCAGGAGATCAACGGAAAAAAAATTCAAATGTGTGAATGAGTCATTCAGTTTTACTAAAATGTATGTCAAACCTTTCGAAAATACCATCAACATTTAGCCGACGAACATCAATAAGATGGCTGAAACAAATCACGAATATAATTTTTTTCATAAAACCAGTTAGCCATAAATGGTGTGTACGCCATTCCACAATAAATGCAAGCATATAATTTAACATTTCGAATTAGTAAAACATAACCTTAATTTGGTCATACAAATACGGTATACGGAAAACGATTATAAATTCTATAATTACGGTGATTTATTGCCGCATCGCTAAATAGCTTTTAATTAACGGTTGTATTGATTTAATTTAAATCGTTTATCTCCTTAATTATTATTAACTTTTTGCTACAACGAAATCGAACCGAACATAACTATCCAAATTAGCCAGTCCAATTAAATTAAACTAACAAAATGTCGAAATTCGTCAATCGTCAATTTTACGCCTCTAATCGTAATAACGCGTATCGCGGACACATTTGACCAACCAATTGTCATGCAATGTAATTTTTTGCGGTTTTTTTTTATGCAATTTAATTAAATGAAACGCACGCGTCAATAAGGCAAAAAACGAAATCACGTGGAACGACCGTTTACAACAACAATAAATAAAAAAAAAATAAAATGACATTTCAGTGGATAATAAAGTGAGTGACTGGTGAGTATGTGGTGACAAATAAGAAAGTAATTATCGTGTATGTAAACTTAAATGTTTATCCATTTATGACTTTAACCAATTCAATGCCAACGTTTTAAAAATATGGTGTAGATAGAATTACGAGTGTGGCGTCGTTGACAGTCACAGTTTTTTTTTTGTTGCTTAATGAGAGTTTAATTGTTGTTTTGTTGGTATTTTTAGCGCATATGTAAAAACGATGTATGTATGCGCGACTACATATTTCAATTAGGTTATTGTATTATTTGGTGTTGCCATTGTTTAATTGTGTATACGATACGATGCGATATGCAAAAAGCGCAAAAACCTATAAAACATCTAAATTACAAACAAAAACTATTTAGTTGTGCATATTAAATTTATCTATTTCCGTTTGTTGATAGTTCGGTCGATTTTTGCTGTTACACACTCGAAGCGTACAAGGTGGATTGTCATTTAAATTAATTTGTATATAATTTTTATCATTTTATTGTTGTTGTTTGGATATACAGTGTGATCTAAGGAACGGTGAATGTGATACGTTTCAGCAGCTTAGAATGTCACATACTTTTTTTACAGTTAGATTAAGGAGCAACTAGAACAACATCAAAAGCTGGAACAAATTGAAATTGCTATAACAGGACGTATGCCAGAATTGAAGCAGCCCATTACAACGAATGCGACAGGAAAGATACCGAGACTGAAGACGAAATTTAATTGTAAAGTGATAGAATTGAAGAATAGATCTAAAAAAACGATCATTTTGCAAATTACTTCAAAACGTAGGGAGATAATTTCCTTGGAGCTGAAAACTAATATCTCCGAGAGGGAGACAACTTTGGGAATGTATACAAGATGAACACCTGCATCACGTATATGTTGGTAGTCCACCATATTGGCCAGCAGGTAGGTGGAAGATTCCCGATTTTATAGATTTCAGGGTTTCAAAGAGTCACTCAGATTCCTGACGAACCAACTTACTAATTGGACTCATTCTAGTACCATAATAGCCAGACAGTGTTCTTTAAATCATCTCAGACGGAAACTGGACAAGAAGTTATGTAGTCATAAAGCGAGCATATTTGAACACTTGAGCAAGGTATTCACACCCAATGAACAAATTGGAACCCAAAAATTACTAAGTGATACTTTACAAGAGCAGATACTTCAGAAATCCAACCAAACAAATTTAAATGGAAAAATTAATAAGGAAAGCATTGACTCAAAAAAGCACCTGAGCATGATCTGATGAGCGGGAAAAACTTCTTGATAAAAGTAGTAGCAAAAAGGACTTATATGCAAAGTTAGGACTCTGCTACAGCCAAGTTTTTTTCGCAATCATCAAAAACTATTTGCTTGACCGAAACCCATGCAAGGGTTCCACAAGGCAGTGTGCTAGTCAACAATCAAACGCGTCCCCGTAGCCGAAAACGTGCGCTAACGGCCGAGAACATCAATTCGTCATCGTGCATCGGAAATGAACATCAGCCGGTCCTCCACGCAACGAATTCTGCGTAAAGATCTTGGATTGTAACCCTAAAAAGCTTAATTGATCCAGTAGTTGAAACCCCATGGCCATCCGATTCGATATCGATTCGCTGTGTGGGCCTGTGACAAACTCGAAATTATCAGTCGAAATGCTGACGTGAATTGGCCTGCAAGAAGCTGTGATTTGATGCCTTTGGATTTTTATTTGTGACGTGAAGGACAAGTGTTATACGGACAATCCACAAACGATTGAGCATTTGAAAGCCAATTTTGAAGCAACCATTGCCGAAATAGATCCGCACACAATCAAAAATGTGAATTTTTTGATCTCTAAATGCTGCAATTTTGACGATTCTTAATCGTCTTTCAAGATAAAGTTTACTGTTGTTCTATTATCCGTTTAACAAATCGTATCGCTGTGCGTGGTCAGTAGGCGTTAGTTCTTGAGTCAATTTAACAGTGTATGCATGAAGGTGCAAACTTTTGGTGGGAATACGCTAAAAAGAGCTTCTTGAAATATGTAATTCAAGATCACTCATGAAGTTAAGTCAATATTTCGACCATATTTTGCATGGAAATTGCTAATTCCTCTTCATTTTTAATAACCCAAAACTGTCTGATGTCAAGCTGTCTTTTTTTCGTTGGCAACACTTTACCACACAAATGGAGAAAAATTATGCATAAGTTATAGGACATTCTTTAATAGCAGTTTACGCTGAAGAAATGAGCCATATTTAAAAATATAAGGATGGTCACAGGACGCTCAGCGATCAAGAAGCTTCAGCGAAAAAGATAAGCCAAACAGCACAAGTCTTCCAGAATAAAAGTCATGAAAAAAACTGATTATAGAAGAGAGTTAGTTCTGAAAAATGTGAATGAGCTGGTCAAAAGAACTAGCAATACTCAACGGGATCACTATATGAACTACAGATTTTGAAAAGTCCAAATCTTAAAGTGGATGCAAAGGAGTATAAGAACCATCATGTAATGAAATTGCAACCGATAACATTACTGAAAATAGCAGAGACGCAATCACTGCAAAATGGACGGGTTCCTTATATGACTTTGAACATCAGCCAATAAGAAAAAAAAACAAAAAACTGATGGTGGTCTGTAAGTCTACAAGAGTTGCATGATTATGGATTACACATGATTTATACATTATGAACAAAAAGATCGGGAGAATGATAAAAGTAAACCAATCGAAGATGAAAGTTGAACTCCCTACCAACAAAACACGATAAAGGCAAATGATCGAAGGTACAGCAAATTCCCGTTCAAGTTTCGAACTTTGCGGATTCAACGTACATCAAAAAGATTTAAGACGATTTTCATTGCTGGAGAAAAAATGCACTTCTACCCTGGGCCACATGGAGAAACTTGAGGCAGGAAAGAACAATTCCAATCGGACTAACGATACAGAATGACCTAACAATTGTTGAGACATAACCGGAAACCACTATTTATTATTGCTGTTATCAATATAAGCCGTAAGCCTTTTGTCCTAAAACTCACAAAGTTGTACTTCACGTTCTGAATCTATCTCTCAACTAACTCCCTTTTTATGTATGTATGATATATTATATCTAATTCCAACTATCTCTTTCTAACAACACTATTAACCCTAGAAACATTTCATGTATTTACGTGATACCAGCAGAATATTCATATTCTGAAAGAGACACAAAATTCTTAAAATTTTAGGAATGTTTCATGTTTCATGATTGTTGTGTGCTCTATAGATCACTCTGTTTATGTTATGTACATTCGACGAGCATATAATGGAAATTTGTTGGTGGGTATCCCATGATTTATGTCACTCACAGTATACACGATTTTATTGTTGTTGTTTTGGCGCTTTTATTGTTTGCTGCTATTATGTGTGCTCGATGTTGTGCGAAAATTGCTTTATTATGAATATGTATATAAATTGTCAGCATATTTATAACAGGTGATGTGTGAAACTTTAATCACATTAGACAACATGCATAATGTTAAAGATTTCATTTTATGGTAATATTAAAGAGGTTTAAGACCAATGATGGCCATTGTTGGGTTTAACAATCTTTTTTTCGATATTAAGTCAGCTTTTCGAGTTCGCTTTTTGGGCTCTAAAATCCAGCAACAAGGTTCTTCACCTGCAGCTTATAGCAAATCTACTCGATTTTGTTGATGTTAAGGTAGCATTGACATGACTATGACCCAGTCGCAATTGCTGTTGTCCACTTTTCATTAAGGTTGCCCATACAAATTAATACGTTCATCTTCCGTAGATGGCGTTCCAAAGTAGACTTTTAATGGTCTTAAAAAGAAGTAGCCAAATTTCACTCTGTACATTTTCGTTTCCCTCCATTTCGTCTTATTCTACTGTGATATTTAGAGTAGGATGTGGAGTTGCAAATCAACCATCGGGTTTGCCCTCAGATGGCGGATATAGGAGACCCGTAACCAGATTTCCAGCGGGTAAGTCACATATCATTTGCGGATTGAAACTGCCAAGAAGCATCTTTTCGTTAAAAGATGCATACGGCTTCAAACAGCGTAAGCTCCTCATGTTAGAGGCTGAAACAAAACCTGGTAGTTGGTATAAAATACTAAGGGAAGGCACCCTAATAAAAAAACAATAATAAAGAAGAGCAACGATAAAATTACGATGCAGGGATTCGGAACGCCGGTACCGGCGGCTTTATGGGTTTGTAAGTGGCTCCCAGTTGTTGAAATCACAATGTTTCTGCAGTAGAAAACTTGGCTGCCAAGTTAAAAATTACAAGTTCGTTTAATATGTTGAGTTCAGCTATGCAAGGAGCGGCCAAATTTGGGTCAAGTTCTGAGATATGGTCCCCAGCTATTTGGGTGGACCCATTTAAGAAAAGTAATAGGCTCGCAAAATCACCTATATTTAAACACTTATATCTTGGGTAGTCTCATTCTTCTTAAACTAAACGAGAACCAGAAAAAGGAAGGCGAAATAATTGAGTTCTAACGTTCAAGTGTTTCGAAATTAACTGCATTTTAAAAGCAGATAAACATCGTGTTAGAATGTGTGAAGGATAGGAACAACGAGCATTGCGAAATAAAGAGGATGGTTCGGATGATAAAACTTTTCCATAATAAGGTGCAAATAAGGAGATAAACCAGAATGGCAAAAAGGGGAAAAAGTTATTCATATTAAAAACTACGAAGGACGATGTTTTGCTAGAGTTGGAAGGTACTGGGAACCTACCGCAAACAGCTATTTTCCACTCCCATTTGGAGAAAAGTACCGGTCAGGAAGCTGATGTTAAGGCCTTGACATCGGAAGCCTTTATAGAAATAAGGGACATTGATGCAGTGACCACACAGGACTAAGTATTTTAGGCTCTTGAATCGCCGGTGGGAGGAACTAGAGGTGTTGCCTCTATAAAAATCACTGAAAGCTTCTCATTAGGGGACATAAATGGCAATAGTGCCTTCCAAGCTAAATAACAGAGCTTGTCATATACAAAGGGAAAATAAGGAATTGTTGGATGATTTGTGGAATCGAGAAATTAACAAGCCTTTAAAATTTGTTAAATGCCTCGAATATGATCACCTACCTCAACAGTGTAGGAGTTTAGATAATAGGTTAGAACTGTGTAGGAAGTGTGGAGAAGAGGGTCATATTGCAAGGGGTTACAACAATGTTCCGACATGTATGCTTTGTAGTGATAAAGTAATTGGAAGTAAATAGACATTCCGCGGGGTGGTTTGAAGTGCCTGATGTAATAGAAGATGCTGCATATGAAACGGAGAAGATCCGGTTTCTCAAATCTAAATTACTGCAAAGTAGCGCAAGACCTGCTACATTTTCATGAAAATACTAGTGGCGCTGAATCTGGTTTTGTAAGAAGGAGAATCGATAGAATTCATATCTATAGCTGCTGTGCTCATCCTACTACAACCATAGAATAGTTCAAAGTCTTTCTGGATCGTCTGACTAGTGAGGCACGGAATCATAGCCCTTTGTTGTTTGCATGCTATTTTAATGCCTGGGAAGCCGAGTTACTAATAATAGAGGTAAAGCTCTACTGGCAGCATTTTTGTCCTTCCAGTGGTAATTCTGAAATATTAGGAACTGCACTAAAGTGCTAGCTCGATAGTTGATCTCACATGGATTAGTGAGGATCTTCTTACTAAAGTATTAATTTGTGAAGTAAGTTATCTATAAACACACACACAACGGTTATCAAGCCATTGTGTCTTGCATGATGGAAAACAAGAATTCTTGGAAAATATTGTATCTACGTTAATTCCGAATAAGCCTGGTTTTGTGAGAATCACCAAACATAGGGGCGACGAAAACGTAATCCCACCAATGTCAAGGGAGGAGGTTCTAAGAGCGTGTGGTCAAGTAGGAAACAACAAAACTTCCGGTTCTGATAATATTCTCAATATAGCATTGACAACTGCGGTCCGTGCATATCCGGAGAGATTTATAGCTTACATAATACTTGCCTAGTGGAAGGATTATTTCTTATGCAGTAGAAAATCAACGAGTAGTACTTCTGCCGAAAGAACCAAAACATACCACCTTATCTGCTTGCATTTTTAAGCAACTGATACCGGCAGAAGCAAAAATGGGTTGAATAACTTGTCCCTTTGGCCATTTGAAGAGTGTCATCCTCCACGCAATCTTACAAAACCAGTGATGGAGTGTGAGGATTTTATTCGGAAAATACACAGACACACACAGATTGAAACACTGTTCCCTAGGCAAGCAGAACCAAGTTTTATGTGGAACTGCATTAGCATAAACGAAGAAATTCTAGACTAGAACGCCACACGGAAGGTACTTCCGGGTTACATGACGATCAGTATGGCTTTAGGAAAAAGCGTAGTGCAATTGATGCTATTTCAAAGGTGTGTCACATAGGACGCAATGCACTGGTTGGTAAAAGGCCGCAAACATTACTGTGTAGTCACTACACTTGATATTAAAAACGCGTTCAATACTGCGAAATGAGACAAAAACATCAGAAAACTGCCAAGCTTATGCGTGCCAATCTACCTAGCCCGCTTAATAGGTAACTATTTTGAAGAACGGATGCTGATATACACGACATTGAAGAAGGGCCAAAACAATATAAGGTCACCGGTGGCGTCCCGCAGGGCTCAGTACTCGGCCCGGTCTCCTGGAATATCATGTATCATGGAATATTAACAATTACAAAACCAAAAAATGTGCAGACAATTGGCTTTGCGGACGACATTGCAATAGTAGTAGTGGCAAAAAATATTTCACAAGTTACTTTAAGTGGCTACAATCAGCGGGTCTCCATCTTGCAGAACATAAAACCGAAATGGTCTTAATGAGTAGCCGAAAGAAGGTAGAAACCATCACAATTCGTGTGGGTGATCACTATATTACTTCCGCGCAGCATCTGAAATACCTGAGTGTCCTTCTAGACCACAGGCTCAATTTCCAAGACCATTTAGAGTACGCAAGCGAAAAATGTCAGGGAAGTGTATTCTTCGCTGTCAAGACTGATGCCAAATATCGGAAACCCTAAACAACCAACCAGAGAACTACTTGCAAGTGTCATTAAGTCTACACTGACATACTCATCCCCGATATGGGCTGACTAAACTCATGTCAAGACGTATATTAAAGGTGTAAAATCGGTTCATAGATTGACTACGATACGAATAATCTTTGCTTTTCGAACCATCTCAGATGAAGCGGCTAACGTAATTGCATGGCGTTACCCAGTCGACATTAAAGCCAAAAAAGCCAAAGCCATATTTACGTTAAAAAACACGCACAAGAAGAAGAAGACATAATGGAACCGGATAACGAGGAAAGTTTAGCCGAATGGCAACATAGATGGAGTCAATCCACGAAAGGCCGGTTGACGTAAAAACTTATACCAGAGTTCAAACCAGGCTAGAGAGAAATCATGGCGAGGTCAACTATCACCTATCTTAATTTGTATTGGGTCATGCGTGTTTCCGAGAATATCTTTATAAATACAAGTATGTCGAGGATTAATACTGCGATAATAAAATTGAAAACGCAGAGCACATTCTCATGGAATGCAAAAGATTCAATGTGAAGCGAAGGCGTATGGAGAATATAATAAAACAACCAGTAAATCCAGTCGGAATAGTGCAATATATGCTGACCTCCAAAGAAGCTTGAGAGGCAATGAGTGAAATTCTTGTAGAGAATTCTTGTAGATTATGAAACTCGTACGATATGATGAGCGAGCAGCTTACCACAAACGTTTGCAAAGAATAACATGATTCAATGCTAAATGATTCAACGTTCCAAGAGAAATTCAGAATTCGTTGTCAAAGCTGAGATAGAGAAGATGTTCCGCCAGATCATAATCAATGAAGCAGATCAAAATTATGACATATACCCACATATAACCTACAAATGCTCGTGAGGGTGGATTTTACTTCATTAAGTAATCCGATTAAAACTCTTAGAATTACCTGAATTACGAACATGATGAAAAGTCGAATTGATAGTTCAATTTCATAGTTATGGGTTCTAGCTCTAAATAGACTTCCAAAAATCGACGATATGTCGATTCTTCAATAATGCAGTGCGACCACTACTACTAATCGCACAAATGACTAAACAACTGACCGAAATTAAACAAATTTCATCTCTAAAGGTCAAGTGGTCTAGCACACATTCACTTCAATGGCAAAATTATTTTACGATCATATGGAATTATGTCAATCTAGTTCCCACGACTTAATTTATAGAAGGTAACATTACCAATTCATTTTTATGTAAATCAACATTTTATTACCATTGCGACCAGTCATTACACACGATGTTTTATTAAGGTAGGCAGGTACTTGATTATCTTATCACGTCCAAAAACGAAATAAATTTCAATATTGATGCGATGACTTTTTTGAAGTGTTTACATACAAATATTTTGTATCCTGTTTAAAATCGATATATAGCACGATTGGCCCTGAATTCGAAGAGGATTAATTTCTTATAATCATACTGTATACTATATAGAAAGGTGATCGTAATGATTCAGCCGGTTTATTTCTAAATCGAGAAAATATTTGCACGTCAATGATATTGGTATAAGGCTAAATTTAGACATGCAGTATACTAATAAAAAATTTACAAGTAAACGTTGCCCCTATATACTACATAAGTGTTTATAGTAAAATTCTGAGATACTCGTATAGCTATATGACTAAATCTCAAAGTTAATTTCCAAATTCTTCTTAATCGATCATTAATTACTTAACAACATTTTTGTTTTATACTTCACACGGAAGTGTTTTGTTGTTTTTAACTTGCAACGTCACCGTTGTATACGCGAGTATTGGTGGTATATTGGTATACAGTTTGTTTGCACAGTTTTAAACAATTTTAGGTGCGTTTTCGTTAAATCTGTGTTATTTTAGACAATTAAAAGTAGGCAAATCTGTTACAGGTTTTACTGTCCTTAAGAACTTGGTCTCGCGCTAAGTTGACTGAGAAGGTGACAAAACGGTTGGGGTGGTGCGCAACTTTTATCTTCAATTATTCAACTTGATATGGTGGGCCTCAAATATGCCTTGTCATGATAGAAAAATAAGAAAAGGTGTTACCCTAGGATTAAGCCTTTAGAGACTCTTACTGCTATTGATTTGGAAGTGGAAATGTGTTGTTTTAGAGAAACCGACCTGGTCCAGAGAAACCTGAATATAGCAAAGTATCGCACGAAAACTGAACTGTTCCTCTGGGCTTGCCTGGCTCATTGGTAGGAATGACTTTGACAATTTTCCAACAGCCTAGAAAGTATTTTTAGGATTCCGTTAAGGATCTCGGTAAGCTGTGTGATCCCTTTATTTGGTAAATTTTCTGCATGATAGCATTTTCTTGAATTTCAGAAGAGGTTAGAAAAACATCTGGAAAATTCTGTTGAACATGAACTTTAAATTTCTGTTAAGACCCAGCTTGGGTCTTGAATGAGAATGTCAATAGGACTAGTAAATGGTCAGATCAAAATTCGTGTATAACTCGCGAAGAATTTATCAACGAGATATTTTTTTTAGTTAGATGGGCAGACAGTAGAACTGAGTGAGGCTTGTATAGTGAAGCAAAAATGCTTCTAATTTTTTGCGTCGGTCTAGTGAAGCTAGGCGGCTTAGAGTAATGTAGTTTAATTGATGGTGAATTGGGTAAGGAAGCAGTGAATCTTATAAAGGCAAATAGTCCTTCGATGATATAAAGTAGAGATGTGATCGTTATCTGTGAAAAATGTGTCGTATTTAGATTTAAGATCGAAAAAAGTAGTTACGAATAGTTCCCCGCATTCTTGTGGCAGGTGGTTTAAGTTTTTGAAGATTTACGGGACGGTCGAGTATCGTGCTGATTTCTGACAGTATAACGTTTGCATATGATATCCCCTTTCTTCTAATCTCTCAAATCTCTAACAATAACGGCATTGAGTTTCTTAGGCTTAATCTTGTTTTTTCTTCTAGGTGACTCAGTAGTAGTTCATTTTTTTTTATGCTTAGCAAGATCTCGAGGTAGTGTCCTTATAATTTAGCACTACAATGACCGGCATAATTAAGTTTATGCTCTCCTTTGGATTGGGCGAGAGGTGTGCCCTACCTCTTGCATAACGTACGCTAGTTTCTTTACATCTGCGGGCATGTAAGTGTGATACTCGATTTTTACCTTGTGTATATAGCCGTTTTATTTTCTGCCAGTCCCCTTTTTTGTCGTGATAACGTGACTGATTTACAACCACATTTTATTTCGACCTGACTTGCTGTAGTAGCTACAATACTCTTAACCGTTGCCGCTCTTTTCTCGGCGAGAATGTTATATGTAGTACTAGCGGTGGCGGTTTTTTTGGCATACTTGCGTTGTTCCCCATTCTTGTTGTCATTGTAAGGTACTTACGAATTCCATGCTGGCAAATGAATCATTTTTATATAAAGTTTTGTGATCCTTTTTGCATACATGGTCTCAGTTGCAGCTGTGGTGTTTAGGTTTTCCTCGCCAGATACACACCCTTGCTGACTTGGTTGCACTGGCAGTCAGTAGAATACTGCAAGCACTTCCTTTTGTTCGAGTGGCACTTCTGATAGAACACGTCAATTTCAATGCTTCCTCTTTTGAGACTATCAATGAACCGCCCATTTTTTAGTATCTTCAAAAGATGTGAAGTGCTGCTCAGACAAGCCATGCGTCATTCAGCAAGGCATGTGGTAATCAGACAGCTAAATGTCTGGTGTATCGTTTTTCTTCGGATTGTGCAAAAAACATTTCGTTTATACCAGGGGAGCAACATTTCACATAAAAAATGGCGTTTGCCGATTCTCTTTCATATGAAATCCAATTTCATCACTTTTGAATCATTCCTAACGATTTTAAAAGATGCGAAATTGCTTGTTGAATCACTTCTAATGTAAATGCAAGTTTTTATTGCGTTTAGCACGAATCTTCATGCATTAATGTCTCCAATATGCTTTTACAAGCAATCGATGCGACTCAGGCACCATCTTTTTGGAATGGCGGAGACTTATTTGTATATTCCATATAACTATTCAGATTTGGAAGTTGTGTCCAGTAATGCTCATTTTAGATCTGGATGGAGAATTTTGCTATTTTTATCAAAAGTAATTTGTCTTCTTATCACGCAATGGCCTGATCGAGTGCATGTAGTGTCATTGTATTTAGTATTCTGCCAATGGGTTCTAGCGAATTATTTGAATTTGCACGAAATATCTGAATCATTTTTTTGTTGAGGTTAGTTATGGTGTTTTGCCATACAGTAGTTTACTGCGCGTGACGAAATACAGTAAGAATATAACAATACTTATGTTAAGCTACTCGTTGTGAAAGCCATCGATATTTTTTAAGTGCCTAATGTTAGAAAGACCTCTAAATAAGATTATTGCGGCATGTGATGAACTCATGTCGAGTAAAGAGTATAGACGAAAGCACCAGTGAAAGAGATTTGGGTGTGTCTTATCACGCCGGGGTCACCAATACAACTATATTCATATTTTTGAAGGTGCTGGGTATCAAAAATAGATTTTAATATTTCCTCACTTGAAAAGTGCTCCTTATCAAACTGGTGGTGATCACCGATATCACTTCGCACAGAGTAAAGCACAACATGTTGCTCTTACTTAACCATAGTTATTCGATCACAATGTTTGTGATCGAATAGAAGCTTTGTTAACTCACAAAACTAATAGCTTTCTCAGTTATCATGGCTGGCTATAGGCCATAGTATAATAGCCGATTATTTATACAGGACTGTCATTGTTCTATTCAAAAGTGTAACGACTCAAAAGTGTAAGATCAATATTTTATTTGCCATAGGTGGTAAAAGGTATTTGCGGCTGGCACTCAGAACTCAATCAATTTATTTTGCAACAAACTCAATTTATACAGATAAATTAAGACTATCTCAAGTTTCTGATAGTCGGTGAACGGTGCTGATTTATCCACTAAGTCACTGACACAAGTTAACACAGATATTTAGTTAGCCGCCATTGGCACAGCCAACAATACTTACAGAACCAAATTGCTGAAAGTAGATATTCGGTCATTCCCATCATTTCAAGTTAGTTTGATAGAAATTTGAATTAGCCTTTAGTACAATTTTGATACTCCCATTAAATGTTGCACAGTTTATTTGCTTATTGGTTTTCAATTGAATGTTGGAGTACTGTAAGTTTAAGAGAAAGGCTAATGGTATTCTGCCACATTTCATTAAATTAGTTTTAGAAAGTTCCTTCTTAAACAATTTGTTAAATTTGAATGAAATGTGATTGGATTTGAAAATAGTTTGACTTGAACTATGTAGTAGAACTTAAAAATGTTCGATCCTCACTTCTATAAATCTTATTAGTTCAAAAAAGACAGTGATCAATTTATTGTTTTAATTTAGATTGATAGAAACTTGAATAGATGCAAAACTTGATTTCATTTAAACATTTAAATCAAAAATTAATTGAATTTTACTAATTTAGTATATATGATGCTATTATGTTGAATTATGTTGAATTCCGTTTGATTGAAAATTTAGTTGGTTTGAAAGGAGTTTGATTTGAAATATTTAATAAAGTTTTAAAAATTTGACAAGTAATAATTTTTACTAAATCAACACTCAATGTAATGATTTAAATTCAAATTAAAAGAAATAAATTTGAATGTAACAAATGGAATTTGAACAGATTAGAAGGAAGTTTGATTACATAAATAAAACAATATTTAATCATTTTGAACATAATTTTACCGAACTGTGAGATGTAAATTGGTTTGAAAAGAGGTTACAACGATTTTGTATAGTTTCAAAGAGTGTCACTAACTAAGCATAAAAAGTTCTTGATTATTTGTTTGAACTCAGTTTGATAAGTTTTTGAAAGAGTTTAATTTTTTAATATGTTGCTTAACATGTAATGATTAATGAATTTTGTTAAAATCTAATTTATATTAATTTTAAAGTTTTGTGTAAAATAAAGTGTACATAAGTTAGATTTTCGATTATATGACGCATTTGTCATAAAACGGTTAATTCAATTGATTTGTAACATTTAATCAATTTTTTTAGAATATTAAAAAGATTTTAGATCTTATTATTTTACAATTGTATTTGTTTTAATTTGATAAAAACTCATAGACATATCTATATATCCTCGCAGTGAAATATTGAGCGCATCACTAATTGCTAATTCAATAAAGTTTTCACCTTTAGTTGTACTGATTCATGAAATAAATGTAGTGCAATTTGTTTGTCCTCAGCATGTCGTAAATGACAATTTTTTTTAGCGTTAGCATCAGTATGACCTTTGTGTTCCAAATGTTGATTAAAATCTCACAACTTTTTAATCAAGTTTGTGGAAATTCCAAAAATTTGTGGAAATGCCATGCTGACGAATTTTAGATTTGTCTTCAGGTTCCGGATAAAACAATAACGTTTGTTGCTAATGTTAATTCATCTTCCAAATACAATTTTTACATTTCTAAAAAAGTCCATATTTGTTAAAAACCCTATTTTAACTTCAGCCGTATAGATCGTTGTGAAGATCTTCATTTCATGTGTATAACCGTTGATATTCGAAAGGACATTAATTTAGAAAGTCTATATAATTTTGATGTTTGATTGCTTAGTATATCAGAAACGGATACCCTAAGTTTATATCGGCTTCAGAATTTTCCAATATAACAGCAAATTATATATGAATAGTAAATTATATGCCAAACTTTTGTAATTTTTTTTCTATAGTGTTCAGTGCTTGTCTCAGAGTCCAAATTGATGAGGCAGATTAAAACTTCCATATTGCTTTATGATTGTTATCTACATTTCTCAAAGCCACCGATAAAGAAGTAATCCGCCATAAAATGTCTAAAACTAGAACTGGATGAATCAATCATTGAAAAATTTTAACTGTCCGAATATCATTATACAGTACTGTAAAACTTGATCAAATCATGCAATTAATAGCAAGATAATTAAAAATATAAATTTATATTGATATTAAATCATAAAAATTTAAAAGCAAAAAATAAAAATTTATGAGATCCGACTGACATTAAAAAAATACGGTTTACGACGGATTTACTATCACTTTATCCGACTGTTATTGAATATTGCGTATGCATTAACTGACCAAATACAAAAATTTAACAATTCTCGCAAAATCAATTAGTATGTATTGACCTACCTTCCAAAATATTTATATTGATTTTGGTTTTACAAGGTATTACCAGTTAGGCGCTTTTTTTTAAGGCAAAGTTTTCAATTTCATTTTTTTGAATGAAAATGTATTAAAAATATTTTTACACGGGAATTTTATGATGACCTAGGAGTGCGTATCCAGCAGGTTCACTAAGTTTGGAAGGAATACTTAAATCGTGGAACCACCCTATAAATAACGAATGATTACGTACCTTTATTGCAATATATTAAACTGTGAATATTTTTGAACCAACCTTTGTTTAAAATACATTGTTACTACAATATTTGCGTTGACGCGTCGTCCTGCTGGAATTCAAAAATCATACTTTTGGCAAATACCTTTATGACCAATGGTTTACCACAATGTTTATATCTAAACAAAGTCAGAAGATAATTGAATGCTACAAATTTTGTAGAAATTTTGTAGAAACTGTACAGTTTTGATTGTCACTCAACTGTTGGCAGTATATTGAGTTCTAGGTACGTGCTTCATAAATTAATCATTTATCTGATACCATAGGGTAAGTCTCATGAAATCGAGAAATCGAATAATGGAACCAGGTTTCACGGGTCGTTCAACTGACAATTAAGAATAAAAGGATGGCAATATTGAAAACCCGAAAAAATTTTAAAGTCAGTCAAGTTTTGATCAGTCAAGTTTTTGTTTATATTTTCTTTTTATTATTTTAATTTTTTGTTTTTTTTTTATAAATATTATAAATAACTATTAAAATTCTATAAATAACTATCAAAGCTTTTGAATTTAAAACTGAATGCTTTGCAGTATAACTATGATCTGATCTGCCTTAGTGAAACTTGGTTTAATAACTCCATTATGAGCAATGAATTTATAGATGATCGGTATTATATTATTCGTAAAGACAGAGAATTAATTTTGTGTGATAAAGCAGATGGTGGAGGTATTGCAATTATTATTAAAAAATCCATTATGGTTTGTGAACTAGATGGAATCAATGACATTTTTGATAATTTATGGATTCGAGTGAAAACTGTAGATGGTAAATTTCTGATTCTGTATCTCGTTTATTTTCCATCAAATTCAACTAAGTTAGAACACCATACGAAACATTTTGTAACAAGTTATCTTATCTATAATGTTTGAATCTCCTGGTGATTATCAATTTTGGATTCTGTGTGATTTTAATTTACCGAGTATACCTTGGAGTATTAATTTTGATATTGCCCATCCAAAGGTTTTTTATGGTGGAAGTTCAAATCACTTATTAGAAACATTAAGACTTACTAATTTAAAACAGCATAATCTTATCAAAAATTGTAATGAAATTGGAATACTTTATTGGTCATTCGTTGTTGTGGAGATCGTGTTACGTGGCCGAACCATCTAACTCGATTGGATTTGATGAATCCGATAATATCGCAGCCTCCAAGAAGTTGCCTTATCCCGTGGTTCATACGAATCCGATATTCGTTGTCCGCGACCTTGATTGGACCAGAGATTGAGCGGATGACCTTCCATTCGAAGGTAGATAACAATCTACAATCGTTCGAGGTCATGGTCCAGTTCTCGCTTCCGAAAGCCAGCACAGGTCTTATGAATGCTTTATAAAGTGCGAGCTTGCACGACTGCGACATATGTTTAGATCGCAACAATTTCGATTGGGCGTAGAAAACTCGTTGTCCGGCAACGATTCGGGCTTTAATTTCTGCCTGCATATCATTTGACAATGTTATAACTGATCCGAGGTATTTAAAGTTTTTGACGCTATCAAAGTTGCGCAGCGGTCGAGCTGTATGAAACTGTCCCTGGTATCGCTAGGTCTTCGGCCAAGAAGCACGATATCATCTGCATATCCAAGAATTTGGGCTGATTTGTTAAATATATAGCGCGAAG
This sequence comes from Tipula confusa, assembly GCA_963556175.1. Lineage (NCBI taxonomy): Eukaryota > Metazoa > Arthropoda > Insecta > Diptera > Tipulidae > Tipula > Tipula confusa. The sequence continues at coordinate 220,005,460 of OY744476.1, forward strand.
TTTCAATGTTGCTTTTTCTCACTACGTACTCAAGCGCCAAGTTGAACAGCACAGGCGCGAGTGCATCTCCCTGTCGAACACCAGATGTTATTTCAAAGGGGTCTGACACAGCTCCCTCAATTACGATTCTACATACAGATCCAGAGGTTGTTAATTTGAACAGAGAAACGAGTTTTTTTTGGAATTCCTAAGCATTTGAGCGCGGCCCATAAGTTTTCGCGGTTTATACTGTCATATGCCTGTTTGAAGTCTATATACAGTTGGTGTATGGTTATGTTGTACTCCCAACATTTTTCCAAGATCATCCTCATGGTAAAACATTGGTCAGTAGTCGATCGGTTGAGACGAAAACCACATTGATAATGGTCTTTTCGGCGAGAGGGATAAGTGTGGCAAGTACAACATTAGCCAACACTTTGTAAGCAGTGCTCAATAGTTTCCACATTTAAGACGGTCACTTTTTTTGTGCAGCGGACATATATGAGTGCGGTCTTTCAATTCTCCGGCAACTCTTCTTGGTCCCAAATAGAGACGTTGCAAGAGTAGTGCCTCCGAGCTTAATTAATTCTGCGGAGATCTCGTCGAGACCGGGTGCCTTTCTATTTTTTGATCTACTAATAGCTGCATCTACTTCCTCTACTGTGGGATATTCAACAAGGACCTCTTCACCTGGAGGAGCTATTGCTCTAATGGAGGTCACTTCGTCGTTCTGATTTAGCAGATTTTGAAAGTAGGTTTGCCATACTGAGAAAACATCAGTCACGTGTGTTCTCAGCTCTCCATTTCCATCTTTGATGGCTGTACTTCTTGGGTGGAAGTCTTTAGTTAGATTTCTGGCGTTAGCGAAACAGTCTCTTGAGTTTTCTATTTCCGCTTGGAAGCTGATGTTTCCGATGCAAGATCTCATATGATCGCGCTTCTTCTGTCGAAGGTATTTAGTCGAAGCTTTCCTAACGCTGAGATATTCTGCTAGAGTGCTTCTAGTGTTGCCAATTGATATCACCATTTCGGCTAATTAAACGGCCATCAAACGTTTGACGCAATAAATCGATTGTGGCACGAGATGTGTGGCAAGTTGCACCATCCTGTTGAAACCAAACATCGTTTACATCAATACCATGAAGAGGGTTCATTTTCAAAGAAATATGGGCCAATGATGCCTCCGCTCCACAAGCCGCACCAAATAGTCACTCGTAATGGGTGCATTGGCTTCTGTAAGACCACGTGTGGATTTTCTAAGCCCCAAATACGGCAATTTTGCTTATAAACGTACCCACCAAGATGAAAAACAGCTTCATCCGAAAAGATGATTTTTCAACTCTTGAACCAATTGTAATTCAGCAAAATTCGACGTAAACTGGTGCGTGAAATGTTTAATTCTTGAGAAAGATGACGAGTTGATGTTGATGGATTCTCACGCACACCCTCAGTCACAGCTTCGATATTTTTGGGTGTACGCACTGTACGAGCACGCTCATGTCTTGGCGCATCAACAATATAACCAGTTTCACGAACTTTAACAATAAACTTGCGTATACCGGGCACTGTTGGTTCTTCTCTGAAACCAAATTTTGCACGACATTTTCGTGCAATTTTCGACCAATTGTCTTTGTTTTGGAAATAAATTTTCAATAAATCCCAACGTTGCTCAAGCGTAAATCGAAATAACCGATGGTTTATATTTAAACCGATAGATGGCCCACTTTTTATTAGGAAGATTGATTGTTTGATCTATATTTTGTGTTGCCACGGCGACCATAAAGTTAGCTGAGTTGACATCAAATTAAGAAAAGGGTTAGATATGTGACTGGAACTGAAAAGAAGTGGTTAACATTTCATACTGTATCATAATGTAGGATAGGAATCCTACATTGTAGTTCTTGGTATTGTTCTAGCTTTGATTTGTTTTACAGTTCTTGACGTGTATTGGTAAATTTCTGTATTTATAGTGTTTTTATAGTGCTATCGAATATTCATAAGTTTGCACAAATCATTTTTAAGCATAAAAATTGGGACAGTGGTACCCTTTTGCAAATTTGCGAAAATTAATGAATTATCAAAAGCACACGTAATAGTGGTCCGATTTTGATGACTTATACCGTAATCAAAAGCTCGCGACTTCAGTATACATAATGTTACTAAATATCACTGTGGGCTACAGTTGACTTTAATGTTGGGGTGATATGTCGTGTGTTATACCGATAAGGAAACTTCAGTTTTACCACTCTAAAATACGTCGGTGTATGTGAGGTGACTTATGCTGAGGTCAAATGACACCAGCATAAGTCATATGATGCAATAGCAGTATAATATATTCCGCGTTAAATAGTCCTTCAAATACCATTTTTAACAAGATGTCATCTAATTTTTGTGAATGACATATTCACTGTTTTGACAACGTGATAGTTTTGCGTCTAAACTCAATACCACTAATATTTACGATCCAATCGTTTAATCGTTAATTTGAATTCGAATGAAATACTGGTTTTGGATTAATTTTTTTTTTATTATTTTTCAACTACAAACTGATCATTTATAGTTGTGTTGTTGTTATATTATTGTCATATTATGAATAAATTTATAAATAATAGTTTGACGATAATCTAAAAGAAATCTTTTAAAATTGTACATTTTTATATTGAAGCAAAAAAAAAAAAAAAAAAAAATACTTTCAAACGTACACAATGATATCATTGGACTTTAAATAGTTTTGGTGCGGTCGTGTCTTAAAAATTTTAAAAGCTGCGCGTCTTAACACTTTTTTTTTGGTTTCCGTAACAAGCCATGGTGCTTGGATCGTGAGGAGCTGTGTTCAACTGTAACTGTTGTTGGTGACCAAATCTTTGAACCCTTGTTGGACTGCACCATTTATTGCTTAAAATGATGTCGAGAGCTTTTGATTAAGGTATAATTCATCACAATCGGGCCACTAGCCCGACAGTAAGACATCTTTCTTTATCTATTGTGATAACGAATATGTCACCTGCCTGCAATGATACTGACTGTGACATTCTAAAGATACCATACCTCTTGATCACTTGAGTCAAAGAAGCTCTGCCAATACATATAATTTCCATGGTAAAAAATTTTAATTTTCCTAAATCGATTTCCTCCATTAACCTATCAATATATTTATGACACTATCGCGTACAGTAATGGCGACATCAAGTCGATCATAATTATTATAATATATAGCATCGTTTTACTATCAACCATAATTTTCCTATTTTTATTCAGAACCATTTTCATCGTTGTGGTTGTTGTTGTTGTTGTTGTTATCCATTTCAATTATAAATGATTTTATCTAGAGACGCGTGGACGTGTGTATTTTCTCTGTTCATGCGATAAAATACTCGTACAAGAATTTTATATTTTAATTAAATGAAAATTGAATTTTCCGTTTTAATATAGATTTTCTTTTACTTTATAAAATTTATACGTTTGCGTGTGTGTGTGAGTGCATGAAACTTTTTATGAACTAAATAAATTGTCTATATGTTGTGGCCTCGGCAAGACAACAACATTTTATTTTGGATACAGTTAGTTCGAGGTTTATGTGGTTTTTGGAAATCTTCTGAATATTTCACAGAAAAATTAGTTTTTACTGTCGAAGCGACATAATAATTTGGCCGAAGTTGTAGGCAATCTTATCACACAACTTATGGAAAAGTTTTTCATATTGAAATGAACTTCCAAGTTCTACTGCACCTGGGGGTTGAAATATCCTTACCATTTTACAAAGTGGTGACCCCATTGGTGACCTGGATGTATTTAACTTTAAATTGCAATGATGAAATTCAATGGGTGACACAAAATGTGAGACACAAAGATTAATTCTGAATGATATTCAAATTCATTGACTCTAACCGAGAAGTACAACAGATTTTGCACTTTTCTTTAGAGGTCCGACTAAAAAGGTTTTTTTAAATTTATTTTTGGCAAGTAAATGAAAACATTTTGCTCCTTTCGTCCTCCCATTGTAAGTGCAAACATAAATAAAATTTGGTTCCAAAATGATCACTAACAAAGCATAAGAAGCAGCATGGGTGCGATCCCTTTACATGTTCCACGGATGTTTTGTAAAGTGACCTTATTTTTTACGTTCTTACACAATACCAAATATTCTTTCTTGGCTAGCACTGATATACTAGCATAAGTATAGCTTAAACTCCTATATGACATTAATCGTTGAACTTCGGAGAACAGATTATAAAAGTTCAAAAATTAGTTGCATTGTAAGTAGGGAGGACGAGATGGGATGGGATGGTTTTCAGAAACCCAATTTTCTAGTTAATTCTAGTTTTTAGAGCATTCTTCTCTAAAAGTTTAAGCAGTTTAACTCGACCAAAGACTCTTTTCTCCGTTACAGCTAGAGTTTTTTTTAAATAAGAGTAAGCGGTCAGTGCTCTAGAATTTCTTCCACGAGCTCTGATCACATCTAGCAAACTTTTCTGGAATTACTTTACTTTTCCTTAAACGACGCTCTAGCATTTCGTCACGTGTTCCATGAGGTTTGGATCAGTGTTGCTATATCGGCCACTTCATTCAAATATTTAATGACAATATTTGCAACGTGGGGTCTGACGGATCCATGCATTTTAAATTGCTGTCTATTAAATGGAGTATATGGAACCACATAATCTTTTAGACAGTTCACGATATACCGGACAGCACTTGTGGTGTCACCGCGTAGAAACACAAAGTCCGTATGGGCGCCTATGTCTACCTATACCATTAGTAAGTAGCCATGGAATAAGTTTCTTGGGGATCCATACATTATTCGTGACGAATCGTTACAACGTTGACTATAACCTTACAAAAGGGTACTGATCGAGCTATACGTCAGTGGACACTGAAGCAAGAGATCTTCGAAAGATGTGACATCCGGATCAAGCTCATTTTATTCGAGATACCCGACAATTAGTTCTCCAACTCAACTAATCAATACAACCAATTTATCTACCGCCATGCCATATACCATTTATGTACAGGGAATTCTAGTGCCTGTGGAATTTTCTGATTGGGCTACACCAATCATGCCAGTGCCTAAAACTGATAGGTCAAGATGCGGGAGTTCCAAAAGAAATATTAATAAAACCATGAAGCACCATTGCTTCAATATACCGGTTATCAGACCGATTTTACCATCGCTAGTGGAAATTTTTTCGCTAAATTGGTTCTTGCAAAGCTCTTTATCGTTGAGAACAATCATCGTTGTTGCTGACAATCCACAAAGGAGCTTTCAAATCGACACGCCTCCAATTTGGTATTTCCTCAGCTACCGAAATAGTCCAGAATCTCACTGGAAATCTTCTAAGAGGGATAGCTTAGGCAGATCGCCTTGATGCTGTTTTATTGCGACTTGAAAAATCGGAACTGTGATTGCACTGCGATTTTCTTGGGTTTCAAATTGATACTCTGAACATTCCAATTAAAACAATTACACCGTAGAGCTATACTGATGTAGTGTGCGATGCGTCACCATATGGAATTGGCGTGGTTCTTTATCACGTTCTTATAATAATGGTTCAGAAAGAGGCCCATTTCCTTATAATCGAGAACTGAATCTTTAGAATCTTAAATTGGGAGGCTGTTGCCATTGTTGCGGGAGTCAAGAAGTTCCACGAATTTTTATACGGTCGTAGTTTCACTATTATAATAAATCACCGCCCCCTAATTTAACAAATCAAACCAAAAAACAAATTTCATCTGTTATGTCTGCATATTTTAGCTGTTAAGTTACGCTTAAGCCGTTACTTTGAAAAATTCAATTGGATAAAATCATTTGGATAAAATGTATCCCCATTTAGTTGTCATGGTCAAATCCAAGCGATGTATCCCGAATTTACATTTTTTGATGCAAGTAGCAATGTGTGGGTTAGGAATTACGAATCTAGTCAAAATGGGTTGCTATAACCATCGATCGAAACCTAGACCCATTTCTTATCCAATACGCCTAAGATCCGGTCAGCTCATGAAGAGACATCGAGATCAGATACGTCATTGTGAAGCAACGCTGTAATTGGTATAATCATCGTAATTATGGGCCACGATTGGGAATAATGTTTTCCAAAAACATACTGCAAAAAAAATTACAGACGGAGAGGCGAAAAGTAAGCCGTTTAAAGAGTTAAGCGAGTTACTATCAAAATATTTTGTTTCCAAGCCATGCGCCCTGAACTTAATACAGTGGTACAGGTCATTTGAGTTTCCGTTCCAATTTTTACAGCATAATGAGAATAAACGTCACCATTATGTTGATAAAAGGTCATATTTTAAGTATGTGGAAATGCACTAATTCAGTTTTGTACTGGCAACAAAATCTGGATTGGGCTTAAAATAATTTGAAACTCAATTTCATTCCAAATGGATAGCGAAGCTACACGTACAATGATTGGCTTGAATACTTTTAGACAAAATAAACCCAGACTATGGTTTTCGATTGGTTTGCAGTATTAAAATTCAAGGTTTTCAATGGCCACGATGAGATATTTTCGATCGTTGATGAGAGAAACTATGCCAGTTATCAAATAATGTTCCAACCTACTTTTGGTCGATGTTACTCCATTAAATCTATAAAAATCTGACGCTGGAAAAACCAAGTGGTGATATACGAGGGAGTGCTGATTTTAAGGTAACCGCAATTCCACAGATTGAAGTTGAACCAACACTCGACATGCTCAATCCATACTCTTCGATAGCTATTTGTAATCGAGGGATTGTAAACCTCTATATAGTTAGTGAGAACGGGACACAACTTACATCAGCTGAATTTCAGGATTATAGTTACAATTTTGATGGTACCAAAATAAACATGGCACTTATTCGATTCTCCGCTGCTATTCGAATTCGCCGCTACCAAATTCGAATCGTTTATCTGCAGAAATCATCATGTCATGGAATCTGAAGGCAACATGGACTACGGTTCCCATGGGAAATGGGAAAAAGGAAATATATCCATATGATTTTGTTTTCCTGGATCCATTAGTTTTGGTTTATTCAATAATAGCCAAGGTTTGGATTGCCTATGATTGCGTAACCATCATGTGTTTTCTGGATTTGTAAAAGTTTGGTGTATTGCCTAAATTTTACAGTTTTGATGAGCTTAGTTTTAGTCAATACTCTGACTGCTATATTAGTAAAAAATATTTGAGTCACTATTACCTAACGAAGGTGGCATTCGATGTCCTTCATAATTGGTGCATATTGTAAGCAGGTGTAAAGTTCAGTAAATAATACTCTGGTAAACCAGCAAAACATATTTTCTAAATCATCTGGCCTTTATTTCAACAGACCTCGGTACCATCACATAAATCATTTTCACTGTGACTCACAATGTATTTTGCTTGAGAAAATTTCAAAGTGTATAATTTAGATTTCACAAAAAAAAAAGAAAAACAAAAAAAAAAACAAATGAAAAACAAATAAACAAATCACCCACGCGAGGTGGAATCTCTATATAGTGGAAATGAAAACAACAAGACAGTTGAATATTCGTTAAATGTGTCAAATAATTTTTCACTGAAAATTTCAACAGTAATTATTTTAGAAAAAAAAAATACTTGAAGCCACATCCAAAACCGACGCGATTATACACAAATGTACGGAGATTATTTATCTTATCTAATCAGATTTAACCTAATTTTTCATTCGATTTTTCATTTATGCTTTTGAAATGCCGCGAATCTCATCGTTTTATAAACGTTTGAGCGGACGTTCATTATGTGCGGGTGTGTATGTGTGTACGTAAATAGTAAAAAAAATGTATTTTCAAAATATTGTTTTTAGTTCGTTGGATGGCAACTACGTACGTAAAAACGTGATGAATTATGAGAAATGTGATCTGCGAACGACTTTTATTTTAAATTTGTGAGGAATGAAATAGAAAATTCTAGATTCTTTTTTGATTCACGATCCTATAATTCCTACTAAAAGATAGCTACCCAGCACCAAATAGCAATTATGTGGGGCAGAATAAACCCTTAAACAGGGCGATCTAACGTAGTAAGCGTAGCAGGCCGATGTATCGACTTTTCGACACTTTAAAAAAACTGAACGAAAAATCTTCGTTAAAATTTATTTTATCATTCGGCAAAGTAAATCGAAAATATAGAAAGGCATTTGTTAGTTATTGATTCGCGTTATTTCCTGTCCTGTTTAATAACGGTATTTAACTATTTTATAAATCAACGCAGATCATTATCGATTAAATACAGTTTCAACTGACCAAAATCATGATCGCGTAAGACATGCCATTATTATACCTTATATTTTTGGTTCTATGGTTTATATTACAATCACGCAGGAGAAATTGCAGAGTTAACCAAAATGTCACTAAATTATTCACCGTAGCAGTTCGATTTAAATATAGATTTTCAATGATACTATAATCAGTAATTTTTTTAAAACTTAACGAAAACTTTCGTTAAAATTGCTACTGATTGTTACTTTATTTGGGGTAATTGATCGATTATAGTGTACTTTGATGATAATTTGACTAATCAAAATCATGACAGGTTACATTTTGTTTAGGACCGTATGAATATTTTAAAAGATTTAAGTGATATTCAAAAAATTAATTGACTGTTCGGTAGCTATAAATAAATGGCAATAGTTTATACGATGTTGTGTTTGCGTATTAATTATTGCAATTTATTTTTAGTTCAAAACTTTGTTGAACTGATGAATGTGATGACGACTTCTCCGGACTACATTTATCTGTTTTGCATGCATTATTATGTACCGGAATATTGAATTACTTATTTTATGGAGTTTTGTTAACTTAATGCCAGCCAACCAAATTCCTGCAACATGTGGAGCACATGGAATGGAAATAAACCTCGCTCAATTCGCTGCGTTGTCTGATGATGAAACATGTCTTCAATATTGACGTGACCAGGAAGTTAAAATTACTTTAAAGTGCGCCCAGTGGCTTACCTATGGTTTATCACAATCCAAATTTGCAGCTCACAGCTGTTGAATTTAAATTTTAAATACACCAGCGACTGGAGCAAACCAGCCAAGAAGATAAAATTGCCCTTTTAGTCAATGCAGTTTCGATGTCATGCATATCTGACGAAAATATGAATCCATCAGTTGATGGAAACCTTTACTAATATATTAGTCCCTTCAGTGTTGTTGATGATTTCCTGTGAGTTATTGGTTTTGTCATCGCCAAATTTAAATTTATTGCTTAAAATGAAGCCAATGTTAATCCATAAATAACAGTGAGGAGTGATAACAGTCGGTAGTGGCGAATTTGATCGGCTGACGATGTACGCCCTACTATTTTTGATATTCCGTATCTGTCTTTGATATTTGCACTGTCGATACATTTTCTCTACATCCACCGCGCGATCCTCGCAGAGCCTTTGAAATCTTTTATGGTACCGAATCTATCTTTCAACAATTTTCGTAGTGTTTGGTTAACTCTGATGATTGAAAGGGCATCAGTGAAAGCCATCATTGAACTTGCATCACTGTTGAGAAGCCCGTAGAAGCAATTCAAACAACATTTTGATGGTTTTGTTTGATTTTCACGCATTTCTAAAAGTCCAAGGAAATTATCAGAAAATGCGGATCCCCAGATGAGTCCAGTACCGGAATGATCGCTGTCGGCAAAATATTCTGAGATAAAGCACCTTGTGAAAGGACTGTCAAACTTGTAAATTCCTTTATAGTATTTAATTTGAACTTTTCTTAAGGAACTTTGACATTTTTCTCGAAGTGTAAAAGGCTGTGGTGCTTGCGTTAATTTGTATTGTAATCATTCTCGCTGATATGTACATTCGACAATGAAGAAACGAAGTTTTTTTTTACTATAACAAGGTCATTTGAACGGAGTATTGTTAGGTGCGAAGGATCCCCTATTACGATCGGTTTTGTAGAAGTCTATTAGCATGGTGATTGATTTTAGAGCATCTATACGTCTAGCTACGAACTTCAAGGAATCCAAAAATGTGGGGCTGACCACTTCTGCAGTCGTTTCTACTCTTTATGCTTTTAACTTGACATCAAATTTTCTTAGTAACAGAAGATGAACTGTGGATCTCTTGCTACCTCGTTTTCACCTATAGTGCCTTACTGGGTCTCACGTTTAAACTCTCCGTGAATTTTTGAGTAACTGAACGAAACATTTTCGTTAAAATTTTAAAATAATCCAAAATGTTAAACAAAAAGACTATCTTCTCACTAAGCAATTAAGCTTAACTTATTTTTAAATTTTACTGCTCTGGAGAGACCAAAATCACGAATTTGCGGACCCATAAAATTTAATTTAAGTTCGTGAAGATTTGGTTATTTAGGTTATTAGCTTGGTGGATATCAGCTTACAGCACTGACAACCAACGGGGTTTTAGTACCAACCAAAACAGTTTGCATTATTATGCCATGGTTTAGTTTCTGCAATTCCATAACTAACAATTGACAATTTAAATAAGGAACGTTGGCAAAATTCTGTTTAAATATTATCATGTCTTAGCCATAAGAAGATCATGTGTGAACGCAAAAACTTTTCGTTCCTTTAGGTCCAAAAAAAATATTATACTTTTTATAACATTCAATCATCATTTATTTGACTTACAACTACTTTAAAGTCAAGTTTTACTCTACGATCGTTAAAAAATGGCAACGATCTTTATATAAAAAACTTTATTTTCATGATATTAATTTGCGACATTTTCTGAACCATACCTCAAATATTAAAGCTATCATAAACTACGATCAAACGATTATCATATCGAACGATCAAGCAAATTTCATAGTGCATTCACGATCATACATTTATGTTCGCTTTAAAATTCAAATCTGATTCGATCATCTTTGAAACATTTCTAAGATAACAACGATACATAACAATCTTTGTAATTGATCTCTTTTGATCATTAAACAAAAAAATTAATAAAAAAAAAAGTTTCTTCTACTTTAATCTTATAAGATCGCGCAGATGATCGCTAGTGTACACAACAAAACCAGAATATAAATTGAAATAAATTATGTTTATGGAAATTTTTAATTTTTGTTTTGTTGTAGTTCTGTAATTTTGCGTTAAAAACAAAAAATAATAAAAATAAATTTAACTTTCAAACATGTCCGTTAAGTAGGTAATATTACAAAATGACATCGTGAAGGTGGACATCGCGATATGATCGCTAAAACGTAATCAAATAAATTGTGGGAATTTAAAAAATTAATGATAAACTGATTTATGGGCCGAAGATTAATTTAAGATTTTAATATATTAGTTTTAGGCCGTCATCACGTCTAACCGTGATCGTATAACACTGTATGCGTGATTACTCGATCGCGTATATTATATGATTCATGTGATCGCGTACCAATATAGTATATCTTGCGCACACAATTTTAACTTTTTTTTTTGTTTTTTTTTGTTCTTCGGCAATCCAATGTTCAGCTGTTTCTCTAATTTCACGTTTTTTTGTAAAATTTATGGGCGATACATGAATGAGGCCAAGAAATTAAACAAAAAATTATTACTCATCAATTATCTTTCTCGGTGCCTAGTGCAAATGTGTAAGTGCGATTTTCTTAGTTAAAAAAATATACAATTTCACGAGCAGTATGGACGTAAGAAGTTGCGCACAAGAAGAAGGAAGAAAAACAATTAATATTGTAAAAAAAAAAAAATATTGGAAAATCTTGAAAGAAAATTAATTTTCTTCTTCGTTTTTTTTTTTATTTTTAGATTTCGTTCTTCTCGTGCCGCTTTCACGCGCTAGAAATAAATTTTTATAAAATTTTTATTTATTTATTTTAAATTATTTCAAAAAAATTTAAACGTTTTGGGGCTATCCCTAAATAATTTTGTTAACATGTTCGGTGGCTGGTATTGTAATTTTGATCTGATCCTCAGAAAATCGTGTAATTTTGACCTTATGGAAGAGGTGGTTTTATAATTTTTCGCCAGTATCGACAACTATATTACTAAATCCATGCGGGCTGTTAGATTGCCTAATCTTTTGCAATTTGGTTAGGCGTAGATGTCTCGGCGATTGCGGAATTGGCGGTGCATGACCTATGTTGATACGATGTCGTTGATTGCAAACACGTCGGATAATTTTTGTAAGGCTTTGCCGCTCTAGATTCTGCTACCGGGAGATGTTTACATAGCAGGCGAATAGTTCTGTGCTACTACGGATCCTTTTTATTGGGCTCAAATTGATTGACTCTTTGCAATATAGTTGACCACCTCGATCTTACCAATCACTATCCATTTGTCATGTTGTTTCCGGATGAGCTGACGTTTATTAATCTCACTGGTATTTTGGTTAAAGTTGTACCCTTGATTTTTAACATTAGTTGCGGTTCTATTATTTCCACCTTACTTCACCCATGGTAACCGTCTATCTTGGCATAGATATAGTCTTTTTGCACATTAGTGGTATTTCTAGCCTTTTTTCGGTGATGACTATAATTACTTATTGTGATGGATACCCTTTTTCACTTCGCTGGTAACGGTTGCTCGGCTACGTCATCGGTTTTCGGATTGCTTGTTACTTTTAATCCTGAACTTTGGCATTTGCTTGCCGGGCTAACTTTGTGATTTCCCGTTTCAGGTCTTGAAGGCTTTCTCTAATTGCTTGTATTTTATTATACAGCTGAATTTTGCATAAGTCTATGACATTGGACTGTCTGTATCTTAACCCATCTTCTTAATGATCCCTTCACAGTTCTTCCTATGACGAATGTGATTTGCAACACATCTGCTGCTTTTCTTCGTATGGCTAAGATTAGTGCCGTGAGTTGTTCTTTCCTGGTCCACTCATTGAGTTGTATCGCAGCTTAAATTGCACCTTAAAATTTTTTCAAACGGTGTATAGCTATCGAATGTAGGTGGCGTCAGGAATCTTTTTGAACTTCCAATGACTGGTACTCGACGCTTTGTTTCATTGCAGTGAATAAGTCTATCTGTGTGTGTGTGTGTGCTTATTGCCGTGCTGTACGGTTCATATAGTACAGCTGGACTAAATATTTTGGTGCATTTATCGATGGCCAGGCCTTTCTTCTTAAAATGTTGAATTCATCCATAGTTTAGCTACACCACGACTCGTTTCCCAACATTCCCTTGTAATCATTCTGCATTTAACGGACGACCTAACTAAACCAGATGGGCTGTGGACAACGTCTAGTGGGGAATCATTGGCGCTCATGTTGGAAACTAATTTCCCAGGTAGTGTGGATGTGTCGACGGAGCTTGGTAGGAATAGGGAAAAATTATCATGGGGGTGCCCGGAGGAAATCGGGTGCAAAAACCGGATCCTATGGGCACTAAACAGCTTTAGATCCTATAAATCGGCAGGCCCGGATGGTACCATTCCAGTGGAATCGCAAAAGCACTCGTCGAGCATTCTCCCATGGCTGGAGATGTTCTTCAGGGGTGTTTAAAGCTGAAATATATTCCTAGGAAATGGACGGAGGTTAGGGTGATTTTTATCCCGAAAATGGAGAAGAATTCACAGGCCTACCCAAAGGACCTAAACCCTATAACTTTATCATCCTTTCTGTTGAAAACATTGGAAAGACTGATGACTGATTGACATGTATGTACGTGCAAAAATAAAACCAAGTAATTGGGTGACTTCTCAACATGCGTACTGGAAAGGGAGATCTGTGGACATGGCTCTGCATTCTCTGGTGCAAACAATTGAGAAATCAATCCAATCGAAATCCTGTTTCCAACAGGAGCGCCAATGATTCCCCACTAGACGTTGTCCACAGCCCATCTGGTTTAGTTAGGTCGTCCGTTAAATGCAGAATGATTACAAGGGAATGTTGGGAAACGAGTCGTGGTGTAGCTAAACTATGGATGAATTCAACATTTTAAGAAGAAAGGCCTGGCCATCGATAAATGCACCAAAATATTTAGTCCAGCTGTACTATATGAACCGTACAGAACGGCAATAAGCACACACACACACACAGATAGACTTATTCACTGCAATGAAACAAAGCGTCGAGTACCAGTCATTGGAAGTTCAAAAAGATTCCTGACGCCACCTACATTCGATAGCTATACACCGTTTGAAAAAATTTTAAGGTGCAATTTAAGCTGCGATACAACTCAATGGGTGGACCAGGAAAGAACAACTCACGGCACTAATCTTAGCCATACGAAGAAAAGCAGCAGATGTGTTGCAAATCACATTCGTCATATGGTAGCTTTCTTCGATATAGAGCGCGCCTTTAACAATGTCAGGACTGAGGCAGTTCAGGAAGGACTGTCCTTAGATGTGTACTACCCCTTAAGAAGGTTGATAAATTAGATGCTAGAATGCAGGATTGTTAACGCGAAGATAAGGGAATCTACCATTAAGAGGCGACTATTTAGCGGAACTCCGCAGGGTGGTGTCCTATCACCTCTTCTCTGGAAGATAGTAATCAATGGACTTCTTTTGGAACTGAAGAGAGAGAGGGAATAGGGGTGATAGCGTATGCAGATGACGTAGCGATCGTGATCTCGGGTAGGTACCTAAGCACGATTAGGGAAGTCACGCAACACGCGCTCTTAATCATTACAAAGTAGGCTAGCAAATATGGGCTGGGTATAAATTCATCCAAAACAGAGCTTGTACTCTTCACCAAGAAATTCAAAATTCCGGTAGTCACCCCTCCTATCTTAAAAGGCATGGCACTGGCCTTTACTGATAAGGCAAAATTTCTGGGCATAATTGGAAACCCAATATTTTAGAGAGAGTTAAGAAGTCTACCATGGCTCTGTACTCATGTAGTAACGCCGTCGGTAGGAGATGGGGTCTAAAACCAGAGATGATACACTGGCTCTTCACCGCTGTAGTCAGACCGATTCTGATAATCTGATGGGATAAGTGGTTGCCAGCACTAGACAAGAAAACTTATAAAAATATGATAGGGAAGGTACAAAGAACGGCCTGCTTGCTTATAAGCAGGGCACTGAGGACAACCCCTACACGTGCTCTGGAGGCTATGCTCTACCTTTTTCCTGTCAACATCTTTGGTAAGCAGAGAGCGGCAACTACGGCTGCACGACTCTCTGCCGTGTTTAAATGGAGATGTCTACAGATGGGCCACTGGACGATTGGCAGTTCGCTAAAGGAAGACTTGGCGAATAGTGACTACACAATACTGATTGTATGCTTTGAAGAAGGCTTCCGGACTCTTACCCGCTCAAGGGAATCCTGGTGAAACAGGTCAACAACAGAAACTGAAAGTACACAATTCTACACTGACGGCTCCAAACTAGACAGCAAAGTCGGAGCTGGAGTCTATTGTGACAAATTAAATGTAAATATATCCGTTCGTCTTCCTGATCACTGCGGTGTGTACCAGGCAGAGGTGGTAACGATTGAGGAAGTGCTGACTTGGTTGATGCATATTGTCAGATCCACAAGGGTATAACAATATCTGTGGACAGTCAGGCGGCAATCAAGTCGCTGGAATCAGTTTCTCTGACGTCCGTGGTGGCATTGAAATGCCGCTCATCTCTTAACGAGATGAGTGAACATCTTAATATCCAGATAGTCTGGATCTCTGGTCACTCGAACGTTCTGGGGAACTGCAGGGCTAACGAACTGGCAAGGAAAGGAACAACTCTCCAATTGAAACCGAAAAGGGCCAATCTGGGCAGGCCTATAGCATCGCTTTTTATGGCGCTTAAAAAGATTCGATAGCCGCGGCACATAAGAGGTGGAATAAAACTATAAAATGCAATGTAGTGCGGCAAGTCTGGCCGAAACTGGAATTGAAACGCTCCAAAACACTATTATCTCTACGTAGACCTGACCTAAGTATAGTCGTGGGGTGGTTACAGGACAGTGCCTCATTGGGGAGCATGCGAGGAGGCTTGTGTCAATGGCAATTGACTTCTGTGGAAGCTGTATGGTTGAGGAGGAGGATGAGACTGTGAGCCACTTCCTTCGCTCATGTCCGGTACTAGCGTACAGGAAGTACAAACATCTGGGCAAGTATTGTTTCGACGGCCTTATGGATCTCAAGAACTGCAATGTGCGGGATATCTTACGCTACATAAGTAGCTCTGAATGGTTCCAATGAAAGTGAAAGGGGAGTAGGATCCTTTGGTATCACAATGGATCGTCACCGGTCTAAGTGTGCGTTAGCAGCCACTCTAACCTTACCTAATCTAACGGACGACCGGAAAAAAACCATGGTTGTCACCACAAATAAATATCCAATAAATAATTATTCATCACGCCACCGGCGATGATAATGTGTGGTTTACGCCGGCCATAATTCCTAACAATAGGCAGTTTGTTTTGAAATCCGAACATCAAATAGATCATAGTTGACAAATTCGACACGACATGCATGTGATATTGGTGGAAGTAATCTCAATGATTCTGATGACAACTAAGGATGCAAGTAGAGGAATCGTGCAATAATTGCCAATGTTTTAAAATTTTGACAGACAACTGAAAATATTTTTTTGATTCAAAAATCTGATCTGATATCGTCAATGAAACAAATTCTATGGTCGTTCAGTAATATTGAACGGAGAACCTCTACTAATTGGTGCAGTCGTAAATGGTAACACCAAAACATGTTCTCCCGAAATTCAGTTACAAAGTTGTGTAAGTAAACGATAGATTGATTCATAGTTAACACTTCCATCTACGAATGTCAGAAGCGTCACTTAAGAATTTTACATAACATTTTACCATTCCTCAAAAACAGGCATCCAACCATATTCTGCATCCACTATATAGACATAAACTATATATGTAAATATTTGGCATTCACATCCACATCATCCTCATATACGTACATCAATCGATTCGTTGGATGAATTCAATATCAAACAAAACAAAAAATTCCATTAAGAGCGTAGGCGACCCCCAACACCATTCACACCGAAACCATATAAACAAAATCGCTGTACAACAACAAAAAAGAGACAAACAAAACAAAAAAAAAAAAAAAATAGAAAGCAGGCAGGTAGATGATTCTCTTGTCGAATTGAATTGAAATGAAATTTAATCTTGGTGTGGTTGATTGTGACGCCTTCGATATGTGTGTAAAATTAACTTCGAATTTTTATTTTTTTCTTGAATGAATTAAAAACAGATTTGCCATCGGTGTAGTATATAAGGTCAGTAATCTAGCAGCGGTGAAAGAAATTATTTTTCACCACACATATTGCACCACTTTATAGGTGCATAATATAATAATTTGCAAAACTAGTTTTTATATTATCGTATTATTGTCTTATAGATTTTTGCGAGGGTGTCCGGTATTGTGTGGCTATTAATGCATTTTGCGCAATTAAATCTTAACCGATGTTTTTATTGATTTACTCGAATTATCTTATTTCGCACCATTAACACATTAAAGTCAAATTGTGTCACGTAATTTTTTGCGCTTTCTAATCCGAGCGGTTATATATTTCTATCAACGCGATCACAACTTATAAAAGTCTGCCACAAGTATAGGAAATTTGGTTGCGCAAAATATGTCGTCTTATTGTCTCTTGAAAAGGTTGTTGACCGGTAAAGGTTTTTAACACTTCCAGCCTAGGAAACGTCCAATTACCCAATCCAGGGGTTTTTGGATTTCCAGGAAGCCTGTGGCACAGTCCATTTGGATAGCATATGGTTTGTTTTTCGATGTCTGGGACATTTCATCCAATCAAATATATACGTAGTTTGTTTGCCAAATACAGTTTTTGCAATCAACGTAAAGTGCGAAAATCTCTTGAAGCAAAAATAGACCAGTTGAGTGAATAAGTAAGTCAATTACATTTCATTGTTAATATATCATCATTGAAGCATTCTCGGTTTCAAAACGGGTTTAATCAGGATCGGCCAAGTCACCGTTTATTTATTATATGTAGAAGTACAAAAGATATATTTCCAGTGGATACAGGAGTGGACATCTCAGTCATTCCTAGAGATAAGTGAAGAAAACTTCAAATATCTTTAGATTACTGTCTTTCAGCTGTTAAATACTTATGGTAAACAGCTTTTACAAGTCGATGTTGGTCATGATAAAATTTTCACTTTTGGGTTTGTGAAAATTAGTCGTCCTATGATTGGAGCCGATTTTTTAATAAAATTTATTTTTAGAGGCAAATGTGGATACACCAACTCCGAAGCATTACAGTGTTAACGTTTTTTTCCATTTATAATATTATTAATGTGTTATGCACTATAAGCCAGCTTCCAGCAAATCGTCCTAAACGTTTGAATAAGGAAAAACTTAAAATTGCGAAAGAAGAATTCTCGACTATATGCTAAAGCATTCTATCATTCAACCGTTAGCCTTCAGTGTATTTACACCACTACACTGCGTAAAGATAAAAGAGAGTAATGACTAGGAAGAGAGTTCCTAGAAATTATTCTATCAATAAAGAGATTTAGAGCTATGGTAGAACGGAGAGAGTTCTGTGTTTACACAAGCCACTCATTTCCGCAAATACATCAAAAACAGAGAGAAACCCACGACAAATCCAACATTTGGAATTTATTGCTTAATTTTCGATGAACATTCGTTATATATCGAACCGGAACAACCTAGTTGCCAACTTTATAAGACGGCATAAGACAGGAGGTATTTCATAATTTACACAAATTGGCTCACGGTCATATTTGTGTCACATGCAAGTTGGTTGCATCGAAATTCTATTGGCGAAATGAATATTGACTCAGGAACGTGGGCAAAGGCATGTCTTCATGGTCCAAAATCAAAAGTGATATGTCACTTGTGAAATAGATTGAAATATCGTTATCTAGATTCCAGCATATCCACATCGATATTGTAGGCCCACTTACTCCATCACATGGGTACGTTTTTATCGGCTAAAACTTTGACATTATAAGGAATTCCTATTGGTTTTCCTAGAAATACGACCCACGCAGTTATAGGAAACATACATTGTTCCTATGGTCAGCAAAAATGGAATGGTTAACGACCCAGCTCTTAAAGTTGTATCAAAGCAAGTCTTGTCACCGGTAACCATGCTTTGTATGTCTCACGTCTACTGTTTATTAAATCCGTTGTCATGTGTGGGTGTGGTAAAGTTGGTCCATGACGGATGAGTATGCAAGATGATATATGGCCCCAGAAGCGACGACGATGACACTTACCGAGTCCTCTTCAATCACGAGATGAATTTTGATGAAAATGCTTAATGTCGTTTCTGCAATCAAAAAATGGCTTACAATCCGATCCTAAATGGATAGTAACGCAATCTCTGAGAGCCGCTATTTGGCAAACATTCCTGTCGTCTTGACCTTTACGACACGAATTTTTCTATTTCTTCCTGGAAATATACGTTTTGAACTCTCCCTAATAACAATTTCGGCGGAGATGAATTAATTCTGGAGACACTCCCACCAGATATTCCCGTTGCCAATTATGTCAAAAATGCTGCGATAGTGGCTGAACATTTTGCCATCTTGAAAGAGTTGATTGGTTCAGATTTATGATGTCAGCTTCTGGGATTTAGTTCATAGGACATCCAATTAAAAAATGCGCAGGGGTCAAGCGTCAATGTCAACTTTTGCGCTCTTGCAGAGTGGCCGTGAGTTTAATATTGCTTCAACTTTCTGCAGCAATGGCTGCATTTCATCTCATTTAATAGCTTTAATTTGTTTAGCCATCTCTCATAATCTGCCAAAATGCGGTGGACTAGGTGGATTATAATGCCAGTTTTTTTCCTAAAAGAAATTTAGAAATATAATTTGAGTTTTTATTTTAAGGTATCTCAAATTTTTTCAGCTGGCAGTTTGCGCCTTCAAAGTTCGATCATACAAACTGATTACCAGTGATGACCCTACATGCCTTTGATTTATGTGTTCTTGACGAATTATGTTCTTTATTATGAGGTAGAATTGTCAGGTGTTTGGTTTTATATGGTGCTACTGATTGACCTATTTTGCCTCTTACTAGTATTATATGTCATTACTGCCCATAAAGGAAGATAATACATTTAAATTGTTGCTTATTTCGGGGTCTGATAGTTCCATTTTCTTTCAATGGTTCATGTCTTGGTGCTGATGGTGGAAGGTTAGCTGTTATTTTTGGTAAAATGTATGTTGAAATTAAGATAAGTTCATTTGTCATTAGTAACCTTAAACGGTTCCTACAAGCCTCCTAGACACTCTGCAGATAGTCCTGCAAATTTTATTGGATTGACTGCAGAAGCTCGTGACGACTGTCCAAACTTCATTGTTGCACCACTCCTTATAGATCCTGACTTTTGTGATTCAAGAGCATCAGATATTTTCCCAACAATTTAAAAAAATCATCAATAGTTGGAAAAGCGGTGTCGCATATTTACTGTGCCCATTGACCTTGAGTTTCATTATATACTTTATTGAGCTACATAAAGATGAGCCGACGTTTGGCTTCAGCTACTTTTGCATGCAATCCTCTAATAATTTTGTCTAAGGTGTTAACTAATTTTCTGAGATGGGGGGCCTTTCCAGCAGTTGGTTGATTTTGTAGATAGGCTTTTTTAAGAGGACCCTTCTTGGACCTCGAAGTGAAACATCTCAAACTCTTTGGTCAGAGCTGGGTTGTATTTCTGTATACGTCTCGCTCAGTTAGCCATTTTTGAGGATGAATATTTTCGTCCTTGATGAGCACTAGTACATATATCTTAACATTTGGTTGCTCAGCTGACCATTTAGTTAATGCTGAAGTGGATTCAAGCAATCAGAATAGTTTCCACCATGATGTTTGATGCGGTATCTCGTGGAGTTGATTGTAAATATGTTCCAATCACCAAACATCCTTGGTCACAAATATGGAGACATCCATTGTATGATTTATGAACCTTTCCTTTGTTGTGCAAATTCTAGGCGTAATTCGAAACCCTATGGAGATTGATTTTGACAAAGTTAACTCGGTCAAGAGTAGAGCTACTCTTGTATTTGTTGTCAACAAGGTTGCCTTACTTTAAATTTATCTATCTACTGCTGCGTATGCTACATCTGAAGACCACGTATATACTTCCCTCTATTTTCATTAAGAAATCTGATGAAAACCGTAGTTCTATACGAAAGGAATAACGCCATCTAGCCACGGACACTGAATGTCCATTTATGCCACAACTTCTACATTAGTTGATATCGTCTTCTTTTTATCCTTTTGGTGGCTTTAACCATATGCTTATGATCTTGAATCTACCATAGAACTAGAAGTATTCCCGTTGGGATTTCCACCTTGTTCTTTAGATGGGTTGTTTGTAAGAACCGTCTTTTGCTGACTCATTTGGTGGTGTATTGTTTTCATGCAGCAGCGTATAATGGGTTCTTTAGCATACTAAACAGATTACATTGATTGATGAAATTGGTGCGTTCCAATGTAAATTTTTGTTGGAACTTTAAGCACTCTTGCATAACGCGGCTTTTTGACAAACGGTAAAAGCCCTTTAGTTTTGTGCGTGGATGGTCTCTACTTTACTTTTGATGTTGGAGCTCTAGTACACGTTTCCTGGGGTTATGAGTAAATGGTCTAGACTCTTGATGGATTGTTTAGCGACTACCCCAATAATGCGGAAAGCGAGTGATTTTGGCCATGTTGCCTCTAATGCCCGAAATTGACGCTTAAGCAAGAAATTTGTCTGTTTAGGCATATTCTGTGGTTGAGAAATTTTTTTTGTCAAGTTTTTTGCTGAAAATTGAAGGAACTATATAATTCTATGACGAACTGGTTATGCCCAAGCTTTTAAGGGAATGCATGTATTCTGTTAACGAACCATGCATGGTTTTTATTGCGCCTGTTGACTCTAAATGTATTACAGGGAAGCCTAGAAAGTGTTGTCACCGGCTGCCGTTTATTTTGGTATCTGTTGTCCAACAGCTTCATGGTATTTTTCATCTATTGCCTCAAGGTCCATGATCCTTCCTGCACTTCCAAGCACTATCATAGATCGTAGAATGCTTTCTATTTTTGGATTTCTCCATAAAATGCGGATGATTTCGCTTTAATTTAATCTTCTTTGGCTAAAGCCTTGTCCAGGGTTTCGCCGCGATTCACTAAGGCCGAGTAGTAATCTTCGAAGAAGTATGTTGGCTTTGATTCTTTTTTAGGAGTGGCATTCAGTGGCTGCCTTCCTATGCCTACATATTCAGTAGCTCTTGTGTGTCATTTATTAGAATACAATTGAAATTTATTTTGACGAATTGCGTCTTACATCTACACACGTGCTCAGTTTTTAGCATATAATCGCCTGATAAACGGGTAGATTGTTCTTCTCTGGGGGCTACTAGTCGATATTGTTGTTAATTTTGTCTCCAATTTTGGTTTTAATTTGGTGCCAAAATCTAAAATGGTACAAACATCTGTCTGCGGTATCGGAGATTTACGGGATCTTGTAATTTGGAAATATTTGTGACAGTTCAAACATGCGTGTCAATTCATTTTCAACTGAATTAAAGGTACACGTATTGCGAACCATAACTGGCAAATAACCATTAATGAGACCGAGCAATTGGCGCAGTGGTTAAAGCTGCGGTGTTTGGGACGGGAGGTACCGGGTTCGAATCCTAATGGGGGAGGGTTGCAAAAGGGATTTTTCATCACTTGATTACGATCGGTGATGACGATGAACACAACTATGACCCCCCGTTGGAGTGCAGAGTCTATGGGCCGAACCATCGTCCATGTCAGTACAGGCTGGCATGGAGCAATGCATTGCGCAGATGGGATATTCAACAATCGCGAACCTGTATTCGTGCGTCCTCGATTTGGCCCTCGTTGGCGTAAAGTAAGGACGTTAAAATAACCGCGAAAGAGTTGGGTGAGCTTCGGCCCCAGAAAAAGATTGTAGGGATTAAAAAAAAAAAAAAAAAAAAACCATTAATGAGAATGAATTCGTTATCAATCCACAGTTTGACACACCTCAGAACGTTGACATGATTTTTCAATTTACTTTCTGTAGGTGAAATTATTATTTTGGACGATTTACCTAAATTGCAAAATACGTTATTATAGGCTGGATAATTTTTCAAAGATCAACATTAAAGGCGCAAACCGCTTACTTTTGTAACGTTGCAACTGCTGACGATGCTGAAGAGTAATTTATAAACAAAATTTTTCAAAGATTCTGGGAAATCCTGACATCTGGAACCTCGCCAGCTTGAATCCCGAGGAAGAAATTTGTGAGCAGCATTTTAATGTTACTGTTGCTAGAGGCTTAGGAGACAAATTTTACGTTCATTGCCATTATTAAAGACACCATTTAAAGCCAGCTTAGGTAATCCCCGTAAAAAACGTTTCTTTAGCTTAGAAACCCGCGGTTGAATAAAAATATTGGCTTGAAGCTGGAATATCATAAATTTATTGATGAGTATAAACCCTTGGTCACATATGAAGGCTATCGATGATAAAGTTTTTCCTGCCCATCATAATTATATCACTGCGTTTTGAAGCCGAAAAGCACACCGACAAAACACTGTGTAGTTTTCGATGCGTCAGCTAAAACTTCTTCAGGAATATCATTAAATGATATATTAATGGTCGGCTTCTTGGTTCAACGAGACATTATGTTAATTTTAATTCGTTTTTGTACCCAATTTATTGTACTTAGTGCTGATATAGAAAAAATGTATCGCCAGATAAGAGTAACCGAAAACGATGCTCATCTTCAATATATCCTTTTTTGAAACACACCAGATGAGATATTAACTACGTTTCAGTTACAGACCATCATATAGAGGACACCGCCTGCACTATATCTAGCAACGAAGTGTTTGCAGCAACTTGTAAAAAAGAAAATAGTGAACTACCTACAGGCTAGTAAAGTAACCTTAGAGACAGGATGCAATTCATTGAACGAGGCAATATTAGTTAAATGGTCTAGAGTATTTGTTGCACCCTGAAGATTCCTGGAATGCTACCAAGTCCTGGTACAAATTGGGTAAGAAACAAAGAACTTCATAAGAAAAATATTCTCAACAGTTTATTCATTTTCCTAGACTCCAAACATCCGATTCTCTTACCCTTCAAACACTTTTCATTCTTACTATTATTAGCTATCTTCATACAAAAAATTTACATGCAGGGTTACAGGCATTATTCGCTGTCATAAGACATATAAAGCCGAGCTGTTCAAAGGATATTCTGGACACCAATTCGATATTTTAAGACCAGACCAACCGGAGCTCACCAAATCATGGAAAACTTGCCTCTAGAACGCATCAAATTTTCCCTATTTTCAAATCTCGGTGTGGAATATTGTGGTTCAGTTTATGTTCATTATAAAATAAGAGAAAAATAAGGAACCAAACCTACATATGCGTTTTTGTATGTTTTGTAATTAAAGCGGTTCATCTTGAGCTGGTGATGGAACTAACAACCGCTGCGTGAGAGGATTGTGTGCAAATATATTTTCCTATAGTGCAAAGCAGGCAGTATAATTTGGCACTTCGTCCCACTAGCATCACCACATTTTGGTGGTTTATACGAAGCAGCGGGGAAGTCTGCTAAATTGTATTTAAGGCGGGCCGTTACAAATACCTCTTTCTTCGAAAGTCAATACTGTTTTAAAATAAATAGAAGCAGTATTGAATTATAGGCCCTTACATCCAAATTTGTAAAATCCAGATGATTTTACAGTAATTACAACTGGCCACTTTTTTATTGGTCGACTATTAAATGCAATTGTTGAGTCGAACATTGAAGACGAAAATATTTCAACGTTAAAACGATGGAGATTTGGCGGCTACATCCAAGTTCCAATACCACCCTTAACTTTGTTGTGGTACTCGATGGGTTTAATGGCTGTTGAAGATCCAAATGCCAATTTGCATGAACAAAATTTTGCGTTCAATGTACAAACAAATAACGAAAATTATATTCGACGCGACATCTGTCTTTGAACTCTCTGTACTAAAACTTCTCCCATGGTTTTACTAATCGTCCATAAAATTATTTGTTATTATGATTGCAATGGTTTTATTCTTGGTGTTACATGAGTGGATCGTGCTTTCCATAACTATCCAGCCCAGTAGGTAAATCAATCCTATTTTTGTTAGTTAAAAAAGTATTACTTAGACGAAACATCAGCCCAATACGCAAACCTACCAGGCTTGGTAAAAAGAATTAAAGCCCTTAGGTAGTGCTATTTGTTATTCTCATATTACGAATTAATTTTCAATGGATTGTCGCTGTTCATATTTTAAAATTTACCTCATTCCGAAAGCATATGCCCTTGCTCTTTAACAAATCTAAGATAGTCACTTCTTGAATATTTCCCAAATTTAAAAAGAAAGTGATCCAAAGTGATCTCTCAACAATTTCTTTCCTTTAAGGCCTTAAAATTTTTATAAAATTTTGCTATAACCATGCCTGGGTTTGTTGATACGATACAGATCACCAACGGCCTGTAAAACTCGTTCAGTTATATGTTTGTGGTATATATGTATATAGGAGGTCAAATTTTTGAAAATATCAACGAAATGTTTATTTAGAATATTCTCAATGACATATTGTGCGATGAATCGTACAAATCCAGATGTTTTCGTTATGTGGCTGCATGGATCTAAAAATAGACCATGCTCTCTTATTTTATGAACTTATACTGCCTAATTATGAATAAATTATGAACATTGATTAGATACACATAATATGATGACAAATCACTCATCCTTATACTAGAATTTGTGCACTTCAATCATATATTCGTATATGTGTAGCTAAAGCTATTGTGCGAGGCAATTCACATTCTTGAATCTCACTTGACAAACCCAAAATTTTTATTTTTTATTTTTTAACACTCTAAGTGGTTATTCTGTATCGTTATTCGCATTGTTGTTGTCTTTTTTGCTTTTTGATTCCTTTGTAATAATTTATGTTGTCTTAAGACAGCTGAATTGTTGTTGTTTTGTTAAATTTTTTATAACACAACAATGCTCGCGGTATGGTATAAGACCATAGCTTTGGTTGTAGGTTTTTTTTTTACTGTGGTGTGATCTTCACGAGATTTATGTAAATTGGATTGAAATGATTAATTTCTGCTGGTGTTTGAAATGCTTTATGGGAAAACATAAGTGGATTTGGTGTTTGTTTTTGTTTTAAAGGTCAAGAGTGTTGCGCGTTGGCAATTTATCAATTGGGCATTTTGTTGTTATGTAACACTGAAATATGTGTACACGCCAATCAATCAGAAAAGACACAAATTTCGTAAATTAAAATTTTTTAAATTCCATAGAATTTTCAAATTTTTCGTCCACGTTGACGCAGATCTAATCCAAAAATACCTTGTGGCCTATACTAAACGAAAATACTAAAAGAAAATTCCTACATTGTGATTTATATTTATAGTCGAGTATATAGTTTAAATTTTAGCGACTGTGGTCGGAGGGGGGGGGGCGCATATTTCGTAAAGCATTCGAACACTAACCTGATAGCCTCCAGAATACTACCACAGTGTCATTTACCTGTTGGAGAAGGGAACTGAACGAAAAATGGGTCGCTGGAGATGACCTCGGCCTAAAATGACTCTCCTACAATGGGGATGACATGTTGTTATGTATGGATGTAAAAGTTTTTGATTCGATACGGGCAAGCACTAGCCTGTAAAAACTGTTTATTAATATATACCATGAAAAAATGTATAACCACTTGTTATGCTCAATACGCCGAATAACATAAAACTTATTATGACGTACATATTGGATTACATATGCGCTGGTATATGAAAGCCAGAACCAATATTACATAAAACGAGTTGCGATGCATAACATAAATAAAAATTTTGTCGGTTATTCGTCTAAACATAAGATTTTCCGATTTTTTTTTGGAAATTTTCCAACTAAAAAATTAATTTATGATCACGATAATACAATCAAAACGCTATATAATTTCGAGACTTCTCTTCTAAAATTTTCCTAATACCGACACAGAAAGTGACATCGGACCGTTAATTTAAAACTCGTCGATTAAATCACTTTGTGTTTTTTAACTAACTGTATAATTATATTTATGACAGATACATCGATTCTGGCACATTTTCAGCGCACATCAAAAAAATGATTTCCGATCTAATCTGCGTTGAGTTGGACGTGCTCGCGACTATCAAACCGATGCCAAGATATTCTCAGAAAAATGTTTTTTGTAATGGCGCTATTTTTGTCAAATGATTTAATTTGTGGCGTGTGTGTGTGAGGTCTAAAAGCTAATATGTAATTCAATTTTTTGACTGGTTCAAAATGTCATCATTACATTATAGGGTGTATATGCAATTATCGTATTGGGATTATAAAAACACATATACACACACAAATTGAATTTCGCTTAAAAACTTTATGATCCAAAACTTTTAATGGAGGTATACATTTTTTATGATTCGGCAACAAAAAACTAACACAAGAACTGTGTTCAAAATGGTCGAATATTTGGTTAATTGGCTTACGTCAAGGCTATATATTATACTATAAAAATTTTAAGAAACAGATCAAAAACAAAAAAATTAATGCTTTGGATGCGGAAATAACATTTACGATGCATAATCTTGCAAACACGCCAACATTGTTCGAATGGAGTTTCAACAGAAATGTTTAATTGGTGGGATTAGAAAATGATTTGTGCTATAAACACTTTGCCAATATTTTTTAATTGTATTTAATATCATTTTTATAATTAGAAATTTTATTAAATTATCGTTTTTTTAATTTTTCAATTGTTCAGATAGCATTTTATGAATGAAAAGTTATTTAAAAATGATATAATTTAAAATTTTCTAAATTTTTGGTATATGAGTTATGTGTAGAATGAAGATCAAAACAGAAAATATGCTGGAAAATAACAGGATCTGGATTTAATCATCGTTGGGCTAATATCTTCCAAAACTCTTTAAACACTATGTTTAAATTATTAAGCAATTAAATTGAGCAACTCAACCAAATTGTATTATAATTGATAACACTTTATAAAACCTTTCTTTTTTACAAAAATCTACTAGTTTTTAGTTTTCCAAAAGTTTTTTATTTTGATTTGAATGTAAATTTGAGCTACAATTTAAGCTAAGTTATTTTAAAATGTGAATTGCTTTGCTAAGTACTTAATGAGTTAGTTTTTTAAAAGGCCATCAAAATTCAATGAACAACCAAGGAAATCATAAACGTCAAACAAGTTGCTCAATTATGAAATTTTTTGCTTAAAATAACTCTAAACTATAATTAAAAAATGTAGGGCGTATTTGATACAATTTAAAGCAATTTAACTCATCAACTTAACTGAAATAAATTAATTTCTCAATGCTCAAAGTATTCCAACAAAGCTCGAAGTAATTTGGTTTGCTTAATTCGAACTAACAATTTACCAAATCCAGTAAATGTGGCTTAATTTACCAACTTTATTGCATGATTGTAAAACTACATGTGATGTTACCCTACCAGAGAGATAACAAAGTTTTAGGAAATTTAAAATAAAAGGATTGTTTTACTTTTCTGAAATTTGTAAAACTGAGCAACTCATTAAACGAAACCTTCAGGAAAACTCTGGTGATAAAATACTCATTTTAAACTATTTTTAAGAATATCAACAAAAATATAAAATGACAAAATTTACACAAAATAAGCAACTAATTGATTGGAGGTGCCAGCTTAATTATTCAAAAATCGTTTGAAAACCGCTAAATGTATGTGGGTTGCTAATATATATTTAGGTTATGTAATTCAAGATTCATTACTTTTAAGAATTGATTTCAAGATGATTTATTAATTGTTTTGTTGTTGAAAAAAAGTCGATCGCAAATGATTGATGCGCTCAATTTGCAAACATTTCTCTGCTGACATACTTAATGTATTATGTAGCATGTCAAATTAAATTCGGTCTATTTGTCGTCACAGATAAGTAAAATAAAATAAGTCATGTTTATGTTTTTCTGCTTTATAAAATTTCGAGATATTTTTTTGGATGAATGTTTGAAAGAATTAAGCGATTGTATGAATTAATTAAACTGGGCTACTGCTTCAACACTACATATAAACTTAGTTAAATTAAATTGGTTAGTAAAACGATCTCTAAAGTTCGTTTAATCCAATAATATACAATAAGTATCAATTTTTACTAAGTTTATAAAATTGAGCAACTAAATAAAATTTTTTAAAAGCTTAATACTTTTACAATATTTAAAATATGAAATGTCATTTCTTATTCACAAGAGGTTTTAAACAAAATCTTACTTCACATTAGATAATTTTAAAACTGATTTCACAAAATAAGCCTGGTGGCTAATTCTGATACTATATTTGAGATATCAAATTAGTTAAAATTAGTTTACCATTTCACAATTCAAACAAATAGGTCTCGCAATGCGAAATAAATAAAAAATGTTGAATACCAAGCTATTTGCTCAAATTTGTAATATTGAGCAAATATTTTTAAATTGGTACTGGCCATACAAATTTGTTTATTAAATAGTGATGTGTTATCTGTGACGACAAATAGACCGAATTCAATTTGACATTCTACATAATACATTAAGTATGTCAGCAGAGAAATGTTTGCAAATTGAGCGCATCAATCATTTGCGATCGACTTTTTTTCAACAACAAAACAATTAATAAATCATCTTGAAATCAATTCTTAAAAGTAATGAATCTTGAATTACATAACCTAAATATATATTCGCAACCCACATACATTTAGCGGTTTTCAAACGATTTTTGAATAATTTAAGTGAGTATTAATTACATGTTTTCCACTTTTTGTACATGTATAGCATTTTTCATGCCGCGAACTGTCAGCTAATTTATGCGCTGAGATACCATATTTATGTGTAGTATACACATGCTAATATCATTCCCTGAACTTTACTACTCAATCGACGAGGAGAATTTTATTGAAAAACGAAAAAAAAAATTCAATTAAACGCCTCCCACAATTCGAAGCTAAAGCAAAATGATTTATCTACTTCGAGTTCGATAGTTTTTAGTTTTTTAGTTGGTTTGCAAGAATTAATGGTATTTTTATTCTAATTTGCTGTATGGTAATATGTTGCCGAAAGGTGATATTTGTTATGTATAGAAGAGTCGTATGATAAGTAGTCCTTGGTTGTTCAAGATCGGAAAAAAGAATAGTTGTAGTAGCTCAATTTAATGGAATTTGGTAGAAATTTAAACAATTCCAAAGATGACATTGTTTTTATATTAGTGGCACCATTTCTTACGAAGTCATTTACTTATAATACAACCTTCGTAAAGCAGACATATTTTGTATGTGTTTTGCTGAATTATATGAATTTTATTGATCGCAATTCATGGCGAATGATTTTAGTGGTAAATTTGCACTTTATACAGGGTGTTACTCATTTAGGAGAAAGTTGCGATATCGAGTGGAATGTTAATATGCTAATGTGAAAGTTAGGTTAGCATAATTAATAATAGCTTCTTAATTGACTTAATCGTCAAACTGCTGGTGACCCTCAGCAGTTAATTTTAAATTCAAATTTGTTGCTGGTGTTCGATAATTAATGGATTTTAATTAATGGATAGTTGTTCAGTTTTATAAACTCAACAAATCGAATATAAAAGTATATAATTTATAAAGATAAAATAAAACAGAAGTTCTGCTTGAGAAACTATCTAAATAGACGATTGTATTGTTACTTAGTTAAAATACATAGCTGAATGAGTAGCTCAAATTAGTTCAGTAATTTATCGCTAAATTTGAATTCAAGATTTACAATTTTACAATAACTATTGATAGTCAGATTTTGTCACACAGGTGAATTTTAACGACGTTTATTTTATTTCAAAAGTTTTAAAGCCTTCTTTATTTATTTAGTTGCTCACTTTTATAAACTAAGTAGAAGTAATTTAATGAAAGACAGTTTTAATACACAAGTAAAGAATAAAATAAAAACATATAGACTAGAGATCGTTTAATATTTTAAAAAAGTAGCTCAGTTTTTTAGTTGATAAAATCCCTCTAAAATCATAAAATATAACAAACATTTTGATGGTTAACAAAATATAAATACGGTAGTGGCAATTTGATATCATTTGCTCAATAAATATTTTTTGAGCAATTCGATATTTTACATTTTTTATAGTTCGATTCTTTTATAATATGGAAACTAAATGAACGAAATAGCTCAAAGTAAATGTTAAACCGATTTTTGGTACCACATTAAATATAAATTATACTTTTGCTTCAAAGCATTTGTGTTAACTGAAAGTTTTAATTAAATAGAAGCTCAGTTTTATAGATTTGGCAAAAAGGCAGTCGGTTCTTTTACTCATTTAAATAGGTTCTAATGATTGCCGGGCAAACGTTCATTTTTGAGGAATCGTTGCAATAATTTTATTGTTAGTTGATATGTAGGGTAAATGGTCATAAAGTAGCTCAATTTAATTAACTATTCAAATCGTTGTGATCAGTATGAGTTACATCATGGTTTGAACAAAGAGAAAGATAGTACATCTCAGTATTTTGGATGAATTGAAATCATGATAAAATTTGAGCAACTACTGTTAACATACAAAATTTTCCAACAATATAAGAGTAATTGTCGTTTATGGCAAACTATTCGGTAGTATGGGAATTATAAATGCAGTTAATCGATTTCCCGCAGCTTGTTTTTTTCTACTTGCTCCTTTCTAATTACTAGACCTTATCTAATAGCAAAGTGACAGCATCAAAAATGCTAAAACAGGATAGATGGGTTGTAGTGGTGCGAGCCGCAGTTCCACATCATATGGTAAAAAATTGAAACATAAAGAAAAATCAAACAAACTTGCAAATTTTACGCAGTCATTGAATCCATTTTAATTTCTTTTAACAGCTGTCAACAGTGTTAACAAATTAATTAACTTTCAAAATTATAATAAAATTTAATATGCAAACAATTAATATTTTGGAACCATAAAGAAACTGAATCATCGCTGAAACTAATAGTAGTAGTGTACACTTTCCCCGCGTCTTACGATATATTGACACAATTGTGTTCAGTTTAGACACAATGACACCACTATCGCGTAAAATACAAAACCGCAATCCCACTTAATATAATATAGAACCAACCAAATGATTCACCAATTTAAATGCTGATCTCGTATACAAACGAAATCTGTGGATAATTTATCTGTTTACCACGAACAGCTGTAAATTACTCAATCGCTAATAAAAATTAAAAAAAAAATATCCTCTTCAGCCTATACCATAAAGACCGCAATAAATACGACAACCGCACATATGATTTAAGTACAGATGATGAGTGCCTCCATAAAGATGATTTGAAATTTTATTAATATCTACACAACAATTTTTTTATTTTATTTTTAATTAGAATTTAATTGATTTTGCGCGGACTGTCGAAAAATTATTTGAAAAGTGGCAAATCATTGCCTCCAGCAAATTTTATGGAATTTATAATTCGCTAAGCAAAGTTTTGTTATGAAACAAACATCTCGAATGTTTTTATTTTTCTTAGATTTTTGTTCGTATGAATCAGACGCACGAACGTGTAAATTGTGTAGGTAAACTCGAATTATCAAAATGTAAATATTCGTTCAGCCTATATGTTTGGACTAGCACGTGACATTTCATGGAATTGTGGGAATTTAGTAAATAAAACTTGTGATTGATATATGGTTTTTCTTAAAAATTCTTTAAAATGCTACACACACACACTTTACTATGAGCTATGACTATTTTGATGTTAAGCCAATCATAATCATAATCCAAGGTCATTTCAGTAACATTCAGAGTGGCATCATGTTGATCTTGGAACCGGTAACACTCACGAAGCAAGGCGGTTTTAATCTAAGACTTCTAATTTTGTGAACATTTCGAACCAACCAAATCGTTTTTTATTATCCAACCTATTATTACATAATAGTATATTAACTATGATGGAAATGTGATGTTCACTTCGTGCAGGAAATAAAAAATTAGACAGTAGTGTCAGCTTTATTAGCTCAAAATAAAGTGGTTGAATAGGCTATTGAACACATACATAATAGTACTTCCATCAAATTATCAATGTACCTACTCGAAAACATGAAACTTCGGAAAAATTCGGAAACTAACTCTGAACTTAGCTTCATCACTCCTAATCCGTTGAATCGATCTTCTGGTGTCTATACGAAATCACTCACTATATCTTAAAATAATTTTTAATTTACCGTTGTGTTTAGAGATTTTTAGAATTATAAAACCAAACAGCTAGCATTTCTTTTAGCCGACTTTTATTTTTTCGGCTACCACTAACTTAGCGAATCCATCTATTATATGAATAATCCTACATCAATTTCTTGAGATTCTGTGACTAGGTTTTTAAATTAACTTAAAATTGAATTGTTGCTTAATTTAGTACATGTACTAAATCAATATACATCGATATAAGTGATTACCAAATTGGGATAGGGTAAGTTCAAAAGGTCAAGTCATGTTTGATCAACATTTTTTATCCGACAAATAGCAATATAGTAGTTCAATTGAAATGTTTCTTATTAAAGCTGAGATGGATTACTTAATGGCGTTTTGCCAGTAGTTATCACTAGGAAAAAATTAAAGTAAGCCTTTTAAGGATTATGCGGCTTAAAATGTGCAACAACAAAATTTTTTGATGGTAGTTTTTTTAATTTAGTACTTGTACTAAAAATTAAATGTTATTCTTTCGTTATTCATTTAGTAGAGAATAAGCAATTAGGCCGACGTTAAAGAGATTTTACGTTATTTTGCTTATAGGCGTAATCGCTAAGATGGACTGTTTAAAAATACAAAAACCAACAGTAAAACTAAAAGTAATGAACGTTTAAAATTGATCGATTTCTTTACGGTAAGAAAAAGGTCTATTGGGTTCAGGGACTGTTACTGGTATCTACTTTTGTTTAGAAGCATATAATTTCGTATCCATACTCTTGAATTCTTTGTTAATTCACGTCGTGGTAACAGGGCGTTCGTAGTGAGTTTTCCCTTTAGTACCGGTATTGAAGCAAGATGGGGTCTATTGAAATATGTACCTACCCAACGGTTGAACCGAAACGCTTTGTACTTTTCAGTTCTCGATGGCGTAGCGTATTGGTGGTATAAGAATGTTGGTAAATGTTAATGAATATCGCTTGTTGGCTCTTTTTTCAAGTAATCTTTTGCCTCGCATCATTCGCTTTGCTGGTCCGTAAGACTAGTGAATTATGGGTCGGTAAAATTTTTCGTAGTTAAAATTATTATGTCCGTTAACAAGTTAAAATGTGCCGGTATGGAAATAGATGATGACTGGGTTGATACATTAAAAATCTCGGCTGACTTTATAGAAACCAAGATACTTCAAAAAGTTCGTTGAAATGATAGAGATGAGGGCGCTTCATCAGCCATGTACGTAAAGCATACGGAGTCAAACACATTTAAGGAAAAGATAAAGCAAGGACGTGAAATATTTAGGATTTGGTGAAGTTGGGCACTACAAAAGTAAAAATATGGCCGGCAATCATCGACTGAATACTACGAAGGCTCAGATGCCTCTACGCACATGGTATTTGAGCAAAGTTTGATAAGAAATCTTAAACCAGTATCAAATTCAGGAGATATCACGATTTTTAAAGGATTAAGTCAAGTAATGCAATCGAATGGAAAGTTTTGACTAAAACTATAACTTACTGGTTGAGGCATAAACGAATGTTGGAATGTTCAGAGGCATAGTTGAGGTTTAATGGTCAGAGCTATAGATTCACAAAAATTATGGGATCGTCGTCTAGAACTACCAATTGTGTGGACCAATACCAATGATTCATTTGGCGACTCGAGAAATTTTGTAACATTTTTGAGCGATTTTTCATGAAGAACAAATCGAATACCTTGAATGTTTCCAAATAATACAAAGCATTTGCTAAAAATCAAACGGGTCAAAAGCATCGTGGACAGATAACGGGATAGAGCACTTTTACAAGGAGATTTCTTAGGTGATTTGTTTAATGGAATGTGTTCGATATGCGAGGCCATGCTACTTGTTCCAAAACAAAAGTGTCTAAAATTTGATTCAAAATCCAAGGAGTACATCATAGTAGGTTACAGTAAAAATTGTAAAGGCTATTGAGGTCTTGATTGGGAGAAATTATAAATGAAAGATGAAGCAATTGTAACACCAGCAAATCATGATCAAAACAGAGACGCCGATGATTCAAAAGCTTGTGATGTTGTTGATGGTTCAAAGATAAGTGGTCAAAATGAAATTTCGGATTCTGCAAGTGTGTCTGGTTGGGAAATTTCAATTGAGGCTTATGCTAATATTTTTGAACAGCCAGATAAAATTGTGAAAGACGTTTTATCACAACTGCGTCGTTCAACTTTAGAAAACGGAGAAAGTAACGGCTAATCTGCCAATAACATCTCTTAAAGGAATTTTAAATAGGTATTTTCCATATATCGAGGAAGGATATTTGTAATGATAAACGATAAGCTTAATGTACTATTGTACTCACAATCTCAGAGAAGTTTGAAATTAACACCAACCACACTACCAGGTAGTCAATAAAACCCGAAATTTCCAAAGAGCGTAATCAAGAGACCTGCAGAAGTTCATATAATACAGCCGGCCACTTCTTGTATCAATAGGAAATATGTGTAGCCAGTCATTTGCCGTTATGAAAGTTCACAAAATATTACCATGGATTAACGACTTCGATTCGAACCCTTGCTTTTCTGGGAGCTGGGGAGGCTGTTTGCACTTCAACAATAGCATATCACACAGCAGCGAACGGGTTAATGTATAGCATTGCAATTTAAAGTCAGTGTTGAAACTTTATGCTGCTAAAAAGTGTGTAATGTACTACCTACCATTTTCTTCGGTAAGAGAGCGACATTTCAACCTTATTAGGTGAAACAATTACGGAAATGATGTAAGGAAATGATGTAAATGATGTACAACGATTTTATTTAGATTTTCGAAGACAAAAGCGGAGAAAAAGATAAACTCATCGATACGGGATGGTCCTAAATCAGTACCAAATAGATATGACAATACGTCCACTTCCTCGAGAGGTACAGTAAAATGGCGTACTGTGTGAGTTCCATGAACTATTGTTTTAATATTAAAACAATAAAATTTGGTTGCGTCCAAACAATAACTTAATAACTTTATATCATAGATGGCATCATCTCCAAAATTATTTTGATTCATAATCGCAATCTGTATTATACTTTAGTTAACATCCCATAATCTTTCGATGACTGAGTCACAACATTATAAATACATGCTGATACTCTACAATCTTTAAGTTTTTATTAATTAGAATTAATTTTTTAAAAATGTATGCATGTATATGCAATCGACTTTTACTCATTACAGACAGACTGCGTGACTATCATTTCGCAAAGTCATTTGCATATACCAAGTTGTTATGTGTTGTCCATGTTTATTTACTTTGCATACATTTATTGAGATCAGTTATAAAAATAGCAACTATATTATAATCCATTATGCAATTACTCATATATTTCGTATCACACCTCTCCGCTAGTATCGAATCACATCACAATAATATTATCTAATGTATGTAAACACATTGGTGGTCATGTTACCATATCTATATAACGCGATTGCCATATACTGATTTAATTTTATCGATCAAATAAAATCATCTCAGTGCATAGCGTTAAAAAAAAGTTCTGGGAATTCCATATTAAAATACTTTTGAATTTTTAAACAGCAAAACCGCAAAAGTCGTCATTAATTATAATATTAATCGTACTCAATGAAATCATAAGTATGACATGGCTGTCGCCCATCTGTATATACGATTTAAATTCATGTATGTGTTCGTACGTCACATCATATACAGCAATTCTTTTAATATTAGCATGCAAAAGTAGAATTAATCAAGGCACGTGTTGTTGTTGTTGTCTGATTTCTTAAGTCGAACGATGAATAATCCAGACTGGATATAGAAAATGATGATGGCATCAGTATTGCAGTTTTTAAAACGGGTATGTATACTCATGTGAAAAGAGTGTTTGGGACGTCATTAATTTTATACTTATATATTGTTATGTATAGTGTATGACTCCTCAGTGATGGTGTATCTGCACTTAAAATTTATTGAATGTCAGGGCCTTCCGGATTACGAGAATGATGTATTATTTGTTTAGATTTTTTTTAAAAATATTTTCAATTTTAATTTGATCTGTTGAAGCACAACAAGAGAATGGATATTAGTGACTTTGATTATAAGGCTGGCAAACAAAAACGTCTTTTCGATCGCAAACAATCTTATTGTAACTCTATTCTTTCCTTATAAAAATATCTATTTAAATACTAAAGGGGTTTTATAGGGCAATGTATTTCATCGCTGCCTCGTACCTTATAATCAGGCTCCATTGGTTTCAAACCCTATCTTGTTTTTTGTATAAGTATTCTAGTCTACCAGAAGAAGATAAATCGTTCTCTACATCGATGAACCATCGTCACCGATGGTTCTTCTGCGACTGCCAGGTAGACATAAAGGCCGAAGCTTTCCGAGGATGGTTGAAGGTTTATATAAATTGTACGTCATAAAATCCTGAATATACGTCATATAATCTTTAGTAGAATTAAGCCATATGAACTTATAGCATAATCGGTCATTCGTCGATCTAACATATTGGTTAACACCAAGAAATGACATATTAGTGAGGTTAAAGTCTGTATACACACACACACACACACACACACACACACACACACACACACACACACACACACACACAGTATTTCGAGTTTTCAAATCCTTGCAAAAAAATAGTTCGACAAAGAAACCTAGCTAAATTGTGATGGTTATCCGAAATAATCAAGATTTACCTAGCTAAAAATTAAAAGAAACAAATATTTTATGATTGGGCTGAT
The DNA here is from genome assembly GCA_963556175.1 of Tipula confusa. Lineage (NCBI taxonomy): Eukaryota > Metazoa > Arthropoda > Insecta > Diptera > Tipulidae > Tipula > Tipula confusa. The sequence goes on from OY744476.1 coordinate 220,043,243, forward strand.
GTTAGTTGCGGTACGTAGTTGTTCCCGTTATTTTGAAGAAATTTTAGTAGAGATGACCTCACATTAGAAAGAAAAGCGGTTGTCAAACTCTCCAAATTCTTATTTTACTATAAATAATTTCACAATTTTGCATGGTTACAGTCAAAACGAAAATATCATTGTTGTGCGACCGATATTGAGTACCCAAAATTTCATAGATTAAATTTAATTTCACATATTTAAAACAATTCTTACTGTTTACCGTACTTACATAATGTTTTCTATAATAATAAATATATTTTCTAAAATCATCCATTACACTTTAAAAATAATTTTAAAAAATCGCACAGTGTATAGTTTATTTGTGTACAGCAACGCAATATAAAAATTTCAACAGCGCACAACTCCACTTCTATTACATCAAAAAAAAAATTGTATATCCGAAAATTCGAAACTTTTATACAAATGAAAACACGTTTTGTTTCGATTTTTGGAGAGAAAATAAAGACAACTAAATCTAATTTGGAAAATATAAAATTTTCACAAGTAATTTTCATGACAAATACGCTTAACTCGGCTATATTTAGGAAAGTAAAATTTTCTCTTGTCACTTTGATGTTTACATTTCTTCACAAAAAAAAGTTGTATTTTACCTATTTAGCTTTAAATTATGTTAAATAAATGCGCACATACCTGTTCTCTGGGATGTGCGACAGATGATTAAGCCAAAATAGAATAAAAAATCATGTAATTGTATTTTATATTTAAATACAAATTAAGTACTGCATTACCAACACTGTTCACTATGCAATTTACACGATCAAACTGTCACAAATTTTTAATATGAAATATATAAAGGATTGAAGACGGTTCGAGAACGTAATGAACTTATTCAACAAGTAAACCCGTACTAATAGTAATTTTAAGTGATATTCAATAATTTTTGAAATTATTGAAAAGTTTAACAAATAATTTTGGAAATGGCTAAAATTAGTTTGGTGATTGATGTGAAATTTCCAAAACCAATAATTTGAACGAATTAATGGAGATTTTTCAACGATGAGTCATGCGGAAAACCAACATTAACATAGAGATTTTCATCTCAGTAACTATAAGAGATGAGTTTTTGCGGCTTCGTCTATCCACAGAAGGCAACAAAACGGAGCTGATTTTAAGGCTGCAAAATGCTGCGTAAACATGTCTAGAAAATGTCGATGGCAATACTGAAAATAAAATCATCACAAGTATGAACAAATGTATAAACCAGAATGGAAGCAATACCTACCACCGGACAACCCTAGGTAACGACGAATATACCAGAAATTCTAAATGCGTTATTGCTCCAAATGAAACAAAGAACTAGAATAGAAAAATCTTTCGCAGAAAAGGTGCAAGAGTACAAGATGCAAAAATTGGAGGATACTGCTAAGGAATAGCTTAATGCTTTGAACTTATCACTGTGGGTTAAGGAGGCAGATCTGCTATAAACCATATACGCTACAAAAATGAGCTACAGTTTAATCTTGAGTTGATATACGGACAATTTCTAATCCAGGAGCTATGCAAAATTCAGTTGCAATGAAGTGTTAGTTAACATTGGAATATGAAGCAGCTAGAGCCAAAATAACCACCGATTCCGTCAAATTGCGAAAACATGACGTGAAAAATATTGCACAAATACAAAACAGGATTGATGCCACGATCAGAAAACCAGCTCACGGTTTTTAGGTTAGTAGATGCCAAAGGTCCAATTTCCGGTCGAAACATTTCAAATGTCAAAAACCTGGTCACTTTATCGTTCGGACGGTGGATGATGGAGATTTTTTATTTCGCCTCATGAATAAAGATCCGGAAAACTAAATTCTACCAGCTTTGCGGAGAGTTACCTAGGGAAGATGGGAAAATCTCACAGAGCCACTGTTCTAATTGCCCAACTCGAAAAGGACTGCAATAGTTTTGTTGTTAACGGCACACAAGAGCGAATGGAAAATATTGTCCGTTACAACATGAAAATTGCTACTGGTGAAGATGCAGCAATAAATGTAGGGTGTCCTCTTGCGGTCACATTCGGAATATCGATTTATAAATGCCTGTATAACCAATCAATGCAACCTCGGCCTAAAAGTGGCACATGGAACTGATGCCTTTACAAATAAAGGCACATAAACATTGCACATAAACAATGCACACATTAGAAAGGATAAAAATATCAGCAATGAGTGAGAAATATTTCTATGCCAGAATAAACAGTGGCGCATTTGAGGAAAACAAAATAGGAATAGTGAACTGCAAACAACATGATAAAAGACGGCTTACTCAGCGGAAGGACCCTGGTAAAACTCCTGCCAAAAACTCCAGTGAGAATAATAAACATTAGTTTGGCAGTGAAGCAACAAAAAACTAAATATCAGGTTAAAAAAAATGGAACGGCAGGGAATAATCGAGCAGCCGACCAGCCCTAGGAGTTCAACAGTTGTACTTGCTATAAACTGACTAAAAATGACAGTTAAAACACCTTCACTACGTTGGATCCTAAAACTGGGTATTAGCAGGTTGCGACGAAAAGGAGAAAAGGATGAAAAGGAGAGGACGATCTATACTGCAGAGAATGGCTTGGACTAATTTCGAGTATATCTATTTCCATTTGGACTATATAACACCACTGCTACATTTAAATTACACATTCCAAGATTCTACGAGGCCTTAATTAGAAATCTTGTTCATTGTATCTGGATTATCGTTCTAGGACGTGCATTTGGACATTGGATTTGGACCCAGCATCGTCGATATTGCACGGAGTCTACATCGAATAACTGAAAAATCTCAAAAGCTCCACTGGATGAAGGAGCATCAAGAGGCGTTCGTATAACTGAAGAAGAAGGTCTGCAGCTCTCCAATGTTAGCGTATTCTCGAGCAGGTGATCTTTTCTTCTTGGACACGGATGCAAGTAATGCGGGAATCGGAACAATTACAATTTACAAGTAGTGTAAAGATACTTCATTATACTTAAATTATTTTAAGGTTATAAAACATTAAAAAGCTCAAATAACTTTTATCAGATATAGCTTACAATTTTAATTATTTAAAAGCTTAGTAAATTAACTATATTTAGTGATGATTCTGTGTATTTATTTTAAAAAAACTTAAAGCTTTTAACATCTTTTAAATTTTTTCAACTAAGAGTTTTACATTTTAAATCAAAATTCTTGCAATGTTAAGCATAAAGTTCCTCATGTAAACTGCAATATTTTCAATATCAACAAATTCGATTTAAGCTTTTTAACATATAGGAAATATAGGATACTTTATCAAATAAAGCTTATAAAAATCAACAAATTTATGGAAACTTATATACCAAAAGTTGGGAAAGTCATTAATTTAAAATATTTTCAATTTGAAAAGCTCACTTCAAACAAGTAAAGTACATAAAAAAAATCTTTTAAATGTTCAAAGCTTTTTAAATGTCTAATAACAAAGCTTAATATTTTAATTGAATAACTACTTTCATATCTGAGAGCTTTTTACTTTGTACGAAAGCTTAAATATTTGATTTGATTTGAATCAAATGTGAAGAAACTTTTATTTTAAGCTCCAAAACAAACTTTTTGGTCCAACTCTTAAGTACGCAAAATCTTAAGTTTATAAGTTTGAATATTCCATTATGGCTGCTTAATTATGAAGACAGTTAAAAATCGAACGCCTTCAAAGCTACCAAATTCATGAAAAGCTTCTGGAGTAAAAACAAGTATTTTTAAAGCTGCTATGATAAAGCTTAAATACATATATATTTAAAACATTTTCTTTCCACACCGAAGTAAAACCATGAAGTTTTAAATCAGATAAATTTAAAAAGCTTAAGTCACTTTAAACATACAGAGCTTTTTATTTAATATAATTAAAAAAATAGGAGGCTGCTTTCTGCTTTATTTACTAATTTAGTAGATTTAAGTTAAGAGGTCCTAGCATAATGTAATTTTGAACTAAAAGTTTACAATTAAGAAGTGGTTTGTTTGAAGGTCCAAATGGATAAGTCTTTAAAAAAAATTTTAATCTCTTTAGAGAAACTGCAGGTTCTGTAATATGAAAAAATAAATAATTTTGAACGTTTTGGTGTGACTTGGAGAGCTTTATGCATCTATTAAAATATTTAAGCTTTATAAACTTTCATATAAGCTTTTGTTGAAAATTTTGTCAATTTAAAGAGCAAGCTCAGTATCGAAACCGATGCTCGTATTGTTGATTCAGTTTACGAAGAACTTGATCATCTAAGATCTATTTTTTAACTAACCTTCCATAAATCGTGCAGTTTTATCTTAACTTACAAAAATTGAACCTAACCTCATTCTAATTCCTAAACCATCCAAAGGTGACTCAAAAAATACAGGTCTTTCGTGGTAATAAAGTCATTGAAAATTTAATTTATTTTTTTAAGAAACGAACGAAACAATGCAAGCAAATTTGTAAGTAATTTAACAAAAAAAAACAAACTTAAATTAATTAACAATAATTAAGTCACGATCATGACTGATCATTAATTTATTTAAGCTATTTGTAAAAGTTAATTCTATTGTCAAAAAGTTAACTTAATTATTGTAAGAAAAAAAATTCTTTTGGGATGGGCATATATGGAAGATCGATGTTGATGTTCTTCGTTTGACGATCTTGACGTTTTGATGTATCATAAAGAATTTTTTAAGTGAATGGTGTTTTGAGCACCCACACAACATATACATAATGTCATAAATCTATAATACAATCGTGTATTTTTGCATTTATGCTGACATGATATTTATGATGTGATCAGCACGAAGATCGTTGTGATCTATGTGAGTACGATATTGTTGCAATTGTGTAATCGTTTTGAACTACAAAATATAGCTATATATATATAAATAAACAGTGTAATCCATCATCCCATTAATATACTCGTAGTTATGATTATCTTATATACGTTCGTATATACTGTCTTTCCCGGATTTTGGTAGTCAAAGGTTATCAATCATTCGCGAACATAATATCATGTTGATTTTACCCATTAGGTGAAATGTTGATTTCCGAATCAACGCAACAATTTATTTCAAACTTTAATTGAAATAAATTTTTTCATTCCAACACACAATATTGTCTATACGATGGATGAATCATCGCAAAGACATTCTTAATTTAACTTAATTGTGATCAAAAAAAAAAAAAAAAATTGTTGAATTGGAGTCAATTTATGGGTTCATAATCGATCTGTATTGTTTTGGTTTTGGCAATAATTGAAAGTTAAATTTAAAAAAAAAAAAAAAAAAATATCTAAAAATAAAAATATCGGATCTAGATTAAGTGTATTCGATTATTTACAGTGTAACACTTTCAAGGCTCAAATTTTATTATATATATAATTTTTACCAAAATAGGCACCTCTAGACACTACTGATAGAAATGAATTTCATCAATTGTGAATAGTATAAAGGTAAGTAAACTATTCGATAATCCACTAATAAGAAGCACAAACTTACAAGATCACTCATCTTAAGCATAAAATTAAGTGCATTTTAGAAGTCTACGTCACAGATAAGCAACGAATTTATCTACTACTAAAACGAAAATGAAAATTTAAAAAAGGCTTTACAATAAATCTAAGGAGCCTCCGCCAGTAGTTTTTGTTTCCACCGAATTGTAAGGCTACCCAAAAATAGACTTTTTCGTTATTTGGTATTTACTTTTCGCTTATTTTAGCTATCAGTTTAGTAATTAAAAGCATACCACACACTGAAATTTATGTCAAGATAATGAAAGGGCTACACTTTAATTTTATCATTTAGACTGGTAATTTGCTAGTGTCTGATACTGTTTGTGATAACTGAAAATGATTTATCTATCGAAAATTATCTGTCACTGGATTCAAATGTTTCTTCAGTTAGACCAAATGTTAAGGTTTCACCACCAAAGAAGTGATGCGTTAGAAAGCTGCAACATAACTGCAAAGACAAATTAGTTTTACACGGATGCTACAAATTTCTACGAGGAGGCATTGGATTTCACCTAAATGTTATCAATCAACATGATTTATGTATCAATTGTTTAAAAGTCGGATATTTTAATCAGAAAAGATGACAGAAATGCGAAAAGCATTTGCCAATACTCACCATTTTGCCAGAGGTCGGTATACAGTAGAATTACTTCTAAGAGATAATGTCATCCTGTTAGGTGGAAGTCTTAAAGAATCTATATCTTGACTGACGGCCATGAAACGTAGATTCCAAAGTGACACAAATTTAAAAATGGAATACACATATGAAAGAATATGAGGTACTTGGACATAATATGACACGAATTATTATAGTCGAGAAGAAATAAGGGAGAAGAACTATTTACCACACCATGGGGTGTACTATTTACCACACTTCAAAAAAGTTGCGGGTCATTTTCGATGGGTTCTATAAGTCAACCTCTGGATTATCGTTATACGACGTCTTGCTAACGAGTTCAACCATTCAAATGGTTTGCAATTTTGATGGGAAAACCATCCTGAGTTTTTTGGATTTTAGAAATTTCGATTTGTGGCATAAATTTCTTAATTTTGACAGTCTTAACAAGCATTTTTGGATTACGGAAATTTCGATTTTTAGCATAAATTCCACAATTTTGATGGGCAAAATTCTTTACCCTCCAGTGCGTAATTTATGGTGATCACATTGCCATTCCCAGTCGCTACCACAATCACATCCGCATGGAGTGGCTTGCATGAAGCTGTTGGCACGATTTAAGGTATAATGGCCATCAATCGACGAGGACATTGAGAATCTGGTGAAAAGCTCATGTTAATTGTGCTGTAAATGAAAAATGCCCAATCAAGTGCACGATGCAGGCGTGCCCAATGCCAAAATATCTGTGCCGGAGGATCCACATCGAGTTTGCTGGGCCCGTAAATAATTGTTGGTACTTTGTGATCGAGGCATTTAGTAAGTAACCAAAGGTTTTTAAAATACTCAACAATTCCTTATTACAGCGCGAATAAACACAGTCGATCTGAATTTATAAACTAAATCTGATCATAAATTAATAAACTTGACTTAAAACTAATCGAAATTAACCCGCCCATTTGTTAACCTACAATTATTAATTAAAAACCAATCGCAACAGCCAGCCGCTTAAAGCCATGAGAATTTATATTCTTAATTAATGTCTTAAGACATAAACTACGTATGTATAGTGATAACTCACTTTTATAATCGACTTAACACCAACGGATACAACGAAAAATCGTGCGCCTTAGTAGCAATAAAATCAGTGAAATACCTATATAGTAACGCCCTTGATTTACTTCTAAGATGTTAAAATCTGATTTATTATCGTTTATAAAATTAATTACCAATAACTTTATCTGCCTGCATATTTATTGTGTGTAAGTGCCAGGCAGCTGGCATTGAAGGTGATTAAAATGTTTTTTTTTTTAATTTTTTTATGTTCAATAAACGATTTTCTAATGAAAACGTTCAATAAATAGCAGATTTTCAACAAAACAGAAATTTATTTGTGGTTTTTGAGGTTTTTGACAGATTACATCTGTTTACAGTATATTTATACAAATTGTATATAAGTTCATAGAAATTTTATTGTCACATTGTCTTTTGTGGAATTGACCTTTCTCATCACTATACGATACGATGGCATTTCCGATTAACAAAAAAAAAATGTGAAATTGGTGACATGAACGTGATAAACTTGGCTGTTTACGTAAAGCAATCAATATGCAAATGGCGGTGCAGTGCACCAACTAATTCGTATGCTTATATTGATAATTTATGCAAATTAGTTTGTTAATTAGAAAAAAAATTAATTAATTATTAATTATTATATTTCTTCTGAACGCAAACAAATTATAAAATTATAAATTAAGAGATCAATCATTTGATAATCGATTTTCAAAGCGAATTTAAGTTGAAGTATTTTTTTGCAATCTAAAGACGATAACTAAATATCTACTGGGTGAGCTATTTAACATGAATCAAATATGAGTATATCAGAAAAATGTCCGTTCCAAGAGTCACAGAAATTATTTACAGAAAATACATGGAACCATGTGATAGTGATACAAAATCGCTTGTCATATTTACACTTGTCAGGAGCTGGATTTTTTATTTTCGTGTATGAAAATTTGTAACAGTTGAAATGTAAGATACGATATCCTGTGATGCAACAAACCGCATTTTTAGAGAAGAATATTGTCCAATGACAATATGAACACCAAATTTAATAATTTTGACCATTAACGAAGCCATCAAGATAAAAATGAGCCTCATCATAGAAAATAGTTTTGTTCGAAAAATCAGTATCCACTTGTTGAAAGCGAAAATGCGTATTGTTCTTTCGTGTAACTCTTCATTTTTGAATAATTCTGCACTACAGCTGTCACGCTGTTTTCTTTTATTGGCAACACTTTTCCGCATAAATCATGCAAAATTTAAATCTTTCTGATAATACTGAACTACTTGGCTTTATACAAATTATTTTAAATTATTTATTTTTTTGCGGATGCTCGGTCTAGAGATCAAACCAGCAAACCCTCCACCTATACGTCGAGCAAAGCATTCAAGCTCAACAAAACTACTTCCATGTATTAGTGGATAAGGCACATTAAGAGTCGGTGACAGATTAGGAAACTATACCTCCAATAACATTCAACAAAAAACCATTCTCTCAAATCTACAATTTAGATGCCCAATTTGTAACCAAGTTAACGATATCTTACCAAAAGTAGATAAAACAAGGCGTATACGAAGGGTAAAGTACAAATATACATGGCTACAAAGGTGTTCAATTTTGAGGTGGTAATCGATTAAGCAACCAAAGAATTTTAGATTTTAACCAAAAAAAAGCAAGTTTCAAGTCACAAAAAAGCTTAGTTTCAAGTCACAAAAAAGCTCATCAAACCCGGAACTAAGTGGAATTCATCCACGAAATATCTCAATTTTGAGTTATATTGGAAGCAAACATCAAGTCCACAAAACTACATTTCTAGACCGATCATGTAACATACAAAACGTTACAAAACGATACAAAACTTACACTAATATTAGAATACTAATATTAGACTAGGGGAAATTCCTTGTCGTCAAACGAACCAAACTTGAAATGATAAAATTTGTTGGTTTATCATGTGTATGTTGAAGACTTACTTCGCCAGTCATGATCGTCCTATTTGCACAGTCAAATCCTTTCAAAATATATTTTACAATGCCTGCAGGAACTGCTTTGGAAAGGCCTTCTTACATTTTCCATTCTCCTTGCAGGGTGCTCCGTGATTTGCCAACCCACAATTTCATACATCATGCACCTTATAACGATTTCATGCGCAATCTTGCATTTTTATTTGCATTGAAAATCTCTACCGACACAATTTGGATCATGCGAAGTTTGCTTTATTAAACCTCTGACCACTAAATGGTCTGTCCATTGTGTGTTCGTCTTGTTGCAAAGTTGTCTCTGAAAGTCGTGTTTTCCAAAAATTTCCATTGCATCCGCGCATCGCTCTGGTATATTTCACGACAAACTTTTTAACTTGAGCTGCAGGATTTTATGCTGCGTTTTTTATGTGGCCTTGATAAAATTCGGCCATAAAATTGGAAATCCGTTTACCGTTTTCTGAAAAGTAATCGATTTAATCAAGGTTCTTCAAAGCTTGTTATGGAAGGATGTTGAATCTGAATTTTTATTGCCTGAGTGCTTTCAACAACGTAAAATTCAGTGTATGGTAGAGATTGGCTATTTATCGCTTACAGATGGCTTGTTCTATAAAAACTGATCATCAATCTTGAACACATATAGCCATTCTCGAATATTTTCACAAAAATGTCTAAAGTTGTAAAGTTTGTGGTTTCATAAAATTTATCTGAGGAATTGAGGAGGCTCGAGGACATTTTCGCACGAATCAACTGGTTTTTCTTATATTATTTGGCCCCGGCAGGAAATGGTAAACTTTCCATTCGAATGATAGTTTACAAGAAAATATGTTAATGCACAGAACCATGACAAACGACATTCAACGCACCGCAACTTTATGTTCATTCACTTAAGTTACGTTGAAATTAAATTAGACCGATTGCAATATGGTATCTATAGTCCCTACCTTATTACTGATGGAACAAGGGTAATTTATTGCGTGATGGTGATTAAAATAAACGATAGTTTTATGCTTGATATAAGTTTATTACATTACACGTTGAGAATAATGAAAAAAAAAACAAGAGAAAAAATAACGGTACAATTCAACTTGACTGAAGACGCGTTCAGAAAAATAACAGGTATACAAAATATTCACATGTGTAAGTGATTACAGCATAGTATACATATCAAAATCATTACATGTCAAAAAACCAGCGTAGCTCAATTTTTCTAGCAAATAAAGTGGTCAATTCTAGCAGAAAAGAATTACATTTCAATTCAGAAGGAACTCTGAAAAAAATTGGCTTTCAAGATCATTAATGCAATTTTTTACGTAGATGATCTGATAACCAGCTCCAACATGATTAAAGACTGTATTTTTAAAGGCGGATAATTTTATTGGATTTAGCGAATATATTCGATCCATTGGGCTGTCTAACTCAAATGAATGTGTCATCAGCACATTCAGTCATCATGACGGCATACTATATTTTGCACTAACGCAACGAGTTTTGTTGGGGCTAGATCTGAGCTTTAAGAACTATACGACATGATAAAGTCACAAACACATCAGAATAATCTCAAACAATGGTGCCAAGAAGATAGAATTTGTTAGAAACCATAATACAAGCAAAAAGTTCACATTTTGGCGACCTCTATAAGGCTGCTGTGAAGGCAAATAAGCACCATTTTATTCGAGTAGTTGGAAACTCATCACTTATCTTCGAAGAGGTCAATACACTTACTATTCAAATTAAAGCTGTATTGAACCCACACCCACTTCCGCCAATATTGTCAGACCCAAATGACCTAGAAGCGAGAACGACCTAGAAGTGATATGTAAAAACTCAACAAAAGAGCTGTGACAAAATTATACCCTTTCCTGGTGAGCATTTACTTTGAATACCACATATATTCAAGGCGGGCGATTTATGTGACTAGCAATGAATTAATTTGACACATTAAAATAAAACTAAGAAACATTTGGAAGTGTTTTGACTCCAGAACTAAGGACAAAAATGTTAAGGAATTCATAAGTCAGAATAAACTATGCTCCATGCGCATTTTTACTGGCCGCAGAGGATAGTGGTCTTTGTTTAAAATAAAATAACAAGATTTGTTATTTATGGCCTATCAAAATTTTGAAATGTATGTTGCGGACAATTTTTAAAATGTGCCGGCATGTATTTTACACTATACATACTTTTGACAATTGGAGCATCACAGAGTTTACATATAAGTGCACAGCAGCTTCTTATGTTGTGTTATTTTCGTACGTCAAAGAGTGTCCACAATATGGTGCTTTATCGACTTCTTAAACAACTAGCGGGGAAAATAAGTTAATTCATACCATTCGTTGCAATTTAAACATGCCACCCAGTATTTGTATATATAAAGATATTTCTAATTTGACCTCTCGAATGCAAATACTCGTAAATTAGGTTTCAATTGTATATAATTAGAATTCAATCTGTACTGTGTACATGTCTTGTAATACATAAAATAAGAAAAAAAAAATTAATAGCTGCAGGTTTGTGGTCAAATTGACATATTTATTAGCTAAGCCTCAATACGTATTATAGATACAGAAGTATAATGCGGTGCATCATTTTTATACAACATGTTTTGAAGAATTATTTTCTTTTATTGCTGCATATTAAGTTATGCTTATTAGATAGAACCATTAAAACCAGGATAAGGTTGGTTCAATGTTAAACCACAATTACGCCATTTATAGGTAATTTGCTATTATTATATAAAATGATACCTGGTGCAATAGCAAGACCCATATCCATAAATGGAAATCAAGCAAGTGTTGGATGACACTTTGAAAGCAGACAGTAAGACTGGTAATATCCTTACTAGTTATAACTTGAAATATGGAGACTTAGTTCTACGCGGTGACTGATCGCAGAGAAAAAAAAATTACGCAGAGACCGCATGAAAATGTTCTTTCGGTCGACCGATTGAAACCTTGGTTTCATCTTGAGGACCTGCATGTTCTGCTCGAAGAATGGGTTCTTGCCCATACAATGATTTATGAAAGTGTTTGATGCGCAAGTCTTCGGGTTTCCAATAATTCTTTTCAGGCTTATATCATTGTTTTTTTTTTATTTTGTAATTTGACATTTATTTTATTTATACAACTACATATATCTTTTAAATGCTATAATTCTACATTATTGGATCTATAATATACTAGACAAAAATCTAATTTCAGCATTTAAACTATTTGTACGATTTAAAATAATAAAAATCATAGAATAGCTTTTTGGAAAGCTGAAAGATTGATTAAATAACAATCGGATTGAAAGCTTTTTTTACAGCTTTCCTAAATTTGAACAGTAATTAAGTATTGTAGTATTCATATTCAAAGGACCCAAAAATGAAAGTTAGGTTAATCTAAAAGCTTAAAGTTAGCGGAATTAATAGTATTAAGAGTAATTTTTAAAAAAGCTTTCTTTAAATTTGTTTCAATCTATTAGCTTTATTCTTTAAAGAAAGCGACCATCTAGCTATAATTAAAAAGCTTAAATTGTTTTATTATATGTATAAATCATTTGGAGCTTTTAAATCTGTTTTTCAAAATATGCAAACTTTTAACAAAAAGCTAATATGCAAACTTTTAACTAAAAGCTTTTAATTTGAGTTTGAGTCATCCTTTAACTTTCATAAATGATTTGCTAACATTTAAAGAGTCATAAACAAGGAAAGTAGGAGCTTTATTTGAAGCTCAAACTTAATAAACTTGTAAGCATATAAACATTATGTTTTAAAATGACAAATTTAAAAGTTTTTTGTAATGATCTTACATTTTAATAATTATAAAGCTTCCATTAAAAGCTTACACTTATATTTTGTAAATACATCAATTATAACCTTATTCAAAGTTCTTTCTTTATAGTGAACATTACTTAAAGTTTATTATAGTTTAGTAAAGATCTTTGGAGGAAGCTTTTAATATTTCATTTAAGCTTGCAATTATTTTTAGTCCTAAATTGTCGAAATTACATTTCAAAAGAAAGTTTATATCAAGTCTGACTTAAAGTTTTTTTAAATTTATACTTGAAGCTTTTTATAAACTTTGTTTGTTTTTATAAGCATTATTTTAAAAAGTATCCTATATTTCACAATGTAATATCTTAAAATTTCTAAAATTTGGTGTTACAAAATAAAAACTTTTTATAAGCTTTATCTAAAGTTGAAATCTTAAAATTGTGATTTAAAATATTAAAGTGATAGTCGGTTTTATTATATTAAGTTAAGTTAAGGAGCTTAAACCGATCTTTTTTAATTTGCAAAAATTGCGATTTAAATATTTGAGAAACTTAAGGATGGAAATTGTTTTAACTTTGATTGAAAATATAAAAGCTCTATATTGAAAAAGTATAAAGCTCTAAAATACTAAACAAATTTTTAATTAATTTTAAATAGAATCATCAGTATTTATAATTCAATGACTGTGCTTTTAAATAATTAAAATTGAAGCTCTATCCAATAAAAAGAATTTGAGCTTTTTACTGTTCTATGATCATAAAATAACTTAAGTATAATGAAGGATCTTACTACTACTTTTTCGATTTAAAATAATAAAAATCATGGAGAAGCTTTTTGTGAAGCTGAATTTTTATTATAATAGAGAGAGTTTCCAAAATGTCAAAATAATCCTATCAACATTTCGGAAGTGGCTTAATGGTTCAAATTATTTGAATTTATTATTTAAAATATTAAAATTTTTAACTTACAGCTTTGAATTTGAATTTTAAAAGCATCCTTAAACTGGTTACAAATGAATTGCTAAAAGTTCAGGGTCACAAATAAGCAAACTTAGGGCTAAGCTATGTTTGAAGCTCAAAGCATTAACAGACCTGTAAGCGAAAATGTATAAAGGTAACGTTTTAAAATGTTAGAAGAGACAATCTCAAGTTTAAAATGTATTTTGTAATTAGCTGACATGTTGTCTGATTAATTAGAAAGCTTTCATTAAAAGCTTTCACACATATTTTGTATATAAATCAATTTAAATTTTATTCATAATTCGTCCTCTACAAGCTGAATATTAATAAAAGTGAATTGGAATTCTAGAAGCTTTTTGAAGAAAGCTTTTAATATTTCATTTAAGCTTTAAATAAACTTTCGATTTATAATTTAAGTATGAGTTAACGTTTATAACATTTTTTGAAAATCTAGCCGTTTAATGTGATTTGAGCTTTTCTTATTGGAGTTTAAACTGATGACTTTTACAATGGTCGATTAGAATGTACACATTAGGAAGAATTAAGCTTTAATATATAAACTTTTACGATCTTCATTGTAAAACAACTGCAATCTAAAATTTAGAAACAAAGTTAAATCTAAAGTTAAAAACTTAATAGAACCTATAAGCTTTAATTTCGGTTCACAAAATAATATTCCCTAAAAAGTGTGATAAAACATATCGAAGTAAAAAAGCTTAAATTGAAAGCTATATATATTCCAAAATGTTTAAATGTTGGCTTAAAATATTATAGCTCTTAGTTGCAAGGTATTTAGGAATTTAAATTTTTAGACCTTAAATATAATCATGATTGTTTATATTTAACATTTCTGAGCTTTTAAATAATTTAAATTGTATTTAATATTAAAAGCACCGTTCAATAAAAAAGTTTGAGCTTTATACTATTCTATGATCACGAAGAAATTACTCTTTAAACAAAGTAGCTTTATTTAGAAGACGAAAGGTTAATTAAATGAATAAACTTATGTTTAGTTACATTTATAAGCTTTTTAAGCTGTCTAAGAAGAATCAAAAGGTGTTTAGCCAGTCCAATCGCGAGTGAACTTCTTTGTAGGTTCAGCTTAAATATAACGGCATTAAGTGTAGTTTTTATAAAGCATTTTCACATTTTTAAAGCTTTATAAGTTACAGATTAATTTAGTATCGCTTTCAATTTTGTTTTAATTTAAAATTTAGAAAGCTTAAACTAAAAGCTTTTTTATATATAAATCAATTTAAATCTCTCAGTGGGATGACACTTTAGAACTAGCGTTAAACAATTATGGTGATTCATTAAAAGAGTCATATTTTTAAATATTGAGCTTTTAGAGTCAAGCTTTGCCTTTTGAAAGTATCCTATGATCCAGATAATGGTATTTCCATAATTTAAAACCTACAATTGATGGATTAGTTAAAGTTTAAAGGGATAACTAATAAAAACAAAAGATAAGCTTTGTTTGAAGCTTAAAGCTTTAACAAAGCTTTTAACAAAATATTAAAAAACTGTGTTTTAAAATGTTAACAAGAGACAATCCAAAGTTTAAAACTTATTTTGTTAGCAGATAATTGTAATTAATAATTGGAAAGCTTAAATTAAAAGCTTTCTCACATTTGAAATAATTGAAACTATATAAATATTTGGTTTTCAAAAAATGTATTTAAGCTGTAAAAGCCTTTTTAAAGTCACTTATATATTGGGAATAAAAACCACATAATATTGTAATTAAAATGCATAATCGGTCGATCCAAAATCACATTTGAATGAGAAATGCAATCCGCACTCGCTCAACAACAATATACGACAATCCATTAGCTAACACTTTTAAAATTTATTTGTATTCAAATTAAATTGATTGTTATATGATGTCTTTTGAAACGACCGGTACCGTAAAGGTACCGTCCCCTTGTTTCTAATTTGTCGATCGTTAAATATATAAAAATCGTGCAATTAATTTGGAAAACGCGTTTTGAATTTTATATTTTTACAATTGAATCGATCGCGTGAATTGGTAAAATATCGTTAATATGATAAACGTTCACCAAATGGTCAATTTTGTATTGGTACATGACTAATTAATGGTAAAAGAATTGATTGTGTGTTCGTATAAAGAAAAGGAAAGTTTTTTCATTTGAAAAAATGTCCGATGTATGATTTACATGGTAGAATGTAACATGGATTGGTAACATTCACCGTGGAAATACCGCTCCTTTAAATAACAAAATGACAGTAATGTAAAATGGTATATATATAGTATGATCTGTAATGAAAACTGCCGAGTTTAACCACAACTATATGACTCACTCCTGAAGGGTAAAATTATTTTCGTCAATAAAATGATGGTATGTAAGTTAAACCACGCATTGTGTGTTGCTCGAGAAATAACAGTCACCTGTGACGAAGCTTTGTGTTATCATAGGAAGGCTAGATTTTTAAGCCAAATGACGCATAGTTTTTAGTTCGCGTACTAGGGCAATACTTTTTCTATAAAGGGAAAAAATTATATTACACGAACTTTTTTTCATTATACGTTGCGTTTCACAACGAAGGCAGCCAACAATTGCCAATCGTGTAACCGCACCTTTAGCAACACTTTTTCCAATAATCACATTTAGATAATCCTTAAATCTTGCTTAAACCAAAAACTCGTTTAAATTGCGATGGTCTATTGACAAATTGGTCTAAATCTATTCACAATATACATACACCCAACACACCATACAAAAATTCGTTTTAATTATATTTTTTTTTGAAAATGTCACTAAAATTAAACCACTAGAATGATTAATTTTCGTTGTAAAAATTAAAAAAAAAAAAAAAAAAAAAAATCAAATTAATTTATTGAACAAAAATATTCGAAATCGAAAACAACAAATAGTAGAATTTTTGTAATTCGTTTGGTTTTTTAATGTTTGAAGGGCATTCGCGACACAAATGAATAATGAATGCGCGCCATTTCGCGTTTTTGTGTATATATTCAAATCTTTTGTGTATTCAAATTTACCTAACCATAAGCTATTTTGTTATCGTGTTATGTGAAATGTCGATTTGTACCCTGTCAGTTTGGAAGTTAAGTTTTTTTTTTATAAACTGTGACGCAATTTTTAGTAGTAGTTTCTACCTAACTAAAATTTCAAAGCATCAATGTTGCACTTTTGTGTGTGAGTTAATAGACTAAAGGTAGTTTTTTGATAGACGAACAAAAACTATTTAGCCTTCATATTAAGTATGTGTACTTTAGTTATATCGCGAGGTGTTACCTAACAGCATTAAAAATAATTTGTTTAAAATTATCGCCGCCATACTAATTAATAGTAATTTATGCGAATAAAGTATTTTCCTAAATTTACTGATTAGAAGCTATAGAACCGTAAATATTTGCTATTCTTTTAGACAGACATAAATATTTTGATTAGCTGAACGATTGTTACTTGGAATTTACAACATCCGGGCTACTAAACTATAAGTATATGCACAGTATAAATTTGTAGAACGAACCTGTACCTGATGCCATAACGCACAAAAAAAATTTCAGTCTATCGTCAGTCGGCATACGAAGCACGTCAGCTAGAGAGTTTATGTAGACATCTGTACTACAAATTTGAGTCTATCATCGATTCTTCATGCGCGCAGGTGCACGAAGTTAATGTAACCCCTGCTACCATATAAAGGCATGCCTTTCAGAAACGTCACCATTCACGGCGGATGACTACGCCAATGTCAATTTCGATTCCGATGAAGCTGTGATAATTTTTTCCTTAAATCACTCTATGAATTCGAATAGACACAGCCCCGTTATTCAGCCTAACAAACCTATTAATTGTTGCTGAAAATGTCAAGGTCCAGGACACTCTTATAAATTTTATCGGTAGCACCGTCGAGTCTTTTGTTTTGGCTGTGGCTTGCAAGATACATACTTTACCGATTGTTAGCAGTGTCAGACAAAACGTTCGGAAAACCCATGCCGGAGGGTGGTCAATTATCGAGGATATTTACCTCTTCAAAGCAATTTGTACTAGAGAAATCCAGAAATGAGAGACGTCGCCTCCAGCACGGATCCCAAATTTCGGCTAATGCGGTCTCCAACAATTCATCTAAAATAATCAGTCCTACCATCATTCCCAATTTTCACTTGCGCCTTCACAACTTTAAATCTCGGAAATCGACGCATTTTGCTCCACTGTAATTCTGATAGTCGGACATTCGTTGAAGTCGCTATTAATAACTTCCTTACGCACCGCAAAGCATAAACCGATTGATGGACAAGGTTTTGCCTCATCAGTATCACGATTGGGTATTTGTGTACTTAGAAAGCCTCCTTATACCGTGAATACTTTTTATGAACACTTTGTTTATTGAAACCTGCCGCTAAGTGGTGGCGGTGGGCCAACCTTACCATAAATGTAGATAAAACTAGTTTTTTCTCCAGATAAACAACTCCAGGGATAAAGTAATTGGGGCGGTTAATCGGGGAGAAGCGCATTAGGGTTGATCCCGATAAAATCGAAGAAATCACGCAATTTTACAGACCAACCAATCGTCGCCTCTTCGGGATGAGCAGATAATACCATAGATTTATCCCTAACTATTTTGATATTGCAGCTCCGTTTACGCCAGTCAGAAGATTGTCTGGAATCCTCTGGCCGATGCTACATTTATTAAATAGAGGAGTACATTAACCGTCGCTCTAATCTTTGTACATGCCGTGAAGAAATTCCAATCTAATGTGGAGAGGTTTGAGTCTACCATCATCATGGACCAAAGGAATTTCCGCTGGCTGATGAACTTGTCTGATTTGTCGAGCCGATTAGCTAGTTGAAGTCTCAAACTAAAGGGCTTTAAATTTAACATTGCGCACCGTTAGGGTAAATACAAGACCAGATACTCTGGTTATTGATGATAGATTGTGCGCGAGTTGGATGATCGATCCGGCATTTTGTAGTGATGAATATGCTGACCATACTCGTAAGACCTGAGCGTAACATCCAAAATGGTAATTTGTTGATGCGTTCATTTATTGGGCAGCGTTACGTAATTATAGATTTCTCCTCTTAGAAGTTAGTCATTCCTAAGCTATTAATATAGTTCCACAAGTCACATGAGTTTTGCTAAGACCGTTGAGCTCCTGCAACGTCAGTTTTAGACCAATACTCGAAATTTATCTTTTTGAAGGCCTTTAGACTCTAAAGCGACCAATACGTAAGTGTTGTTCTGCTTAGAAGGGGGAATGCCCTAAAAAAGTCTAGATATAGAAACCGGAATAGTAGGGGAACATTGGATGCTTTAATTGTTTTACAAACCATACAACTATTTATGAAGTGACGGACATCTCGATGCATGGCGGCCATGCCTCGAGATGTCCGCCATGCATCGAGATGTCCGTCACTTCATAAATAGTTGTATGGTTTGTAAAACAATTAAAGCATCCAATGTTCCCCTACTATTCCGGTTTCTATATCTAGACTTTTTTAGGGCATTCCCCCTTCTAAGCAGAACAACACTTACGTATTGGTCGCTTTAGAGTCTAAAGGCCTTCAAAAAGATAAATTTCGAGTATTGGTCTAAAGTTTAGACCAATACTCGAAATTTATCTTTTTGAAGGCCATGAAAGAAGCTTTGTTAGTGGCTTAGTACGAGTTTGCAATTTCGTCCAAAGAATCTCCGTTTCACTCATCCAAAATTGGAGCCACTGAGACTGGCTCCTAAATTCGTACTCACCACGATTGTTTAGCGAGTAAGTTAGGTCGGATACCGGTTAATGGATCCCTCGGTTACACCTTTGGGTGTTTATCATGCTTACGATATTTGTTCCTAATATTGGTAGTGAAGAGGTATAAAACTGCATTCTCATGTTTTCTGTTTAAATTTTGAGCATTATCCGTATATAAAGTATAAATGTTACTGAATATTACTGAACTTTACAGGATCAGAACCTCATTGGCTCAAAACCGATGCAAACCAATGAAGCTGAGCAGATTATCGTAAAACCTAACTAACGCACTTGTTTCAAGTAAGTTGCAAGCTGTAAGCTATACCATTGAATCCATTTCCAGATCCACAGAAAAAAGTACAAATAGGAGTAAAAATTGTCTCCATAGCTTATAAAAATGCAATAGCGTGCTTTCGTTTTGTATTGTCCAACCAACAGCTAGTTACAGATTTCCATGACCCAACAAACACTACTCGAAGTTTTTAACACAGCCGCGTTTAGCTTCTTCGTGTTGTATCTCTATGATATATGTCCCAAGTTCAAATACTCTTCCATAAAACTGGCGTCCGTTTCATGAAGGCCGGAATTTTTCTCAGACTTCAATCATCTGATTTCTGCCAACTTCGATTGTCCTAAATCTCTGGAATCCATGTTGAATGGTGGTTTACAACATACCTGCTATCAGAATTCCATGAAATGGCCTTCACAAATTATCTCACATTCAGTTGTTTTTAAAGCTATTGGAACATTTTCCTCACCCGTCCAAATTTGGTTGCCTGAGCAATGATTTTATTTCTGATTTTAATTTTATCATAGATTATAACTCTTCAAAAAGTATGTCTGCTCCAACCAACAAGTCAATTTTCTTCGATTGTCCATCTCTCCTACGCAACTTGCATCTAATGTTTACTATCCTACATGCTTGTTTCCTTCAGAGTCATGAACATATACTAGCGCTGTTGGTCCCGAGTTACGATTTACGTGGATTCATTGCAACTAGGCTTAAGCTTTGTAAATTTGACTTAGCATTACTGGATGGTTGAGTTGCTGTACATGTTTGAGGAGCTGCTGACTTATGCGATGACTTTAATGACTTATTCGATACATTGACGTTTTCTAAACACAGCGGTTATAACTATGTCCACTAAACGACAACCATAACCATCGCATTATCCAGCACTGAGGTCGAATACATGGCAATGTCCGCAGCAACCCAAGAGGCCATCTGACTGAAGCAATTGACTAATGGTTAATATTTTTCGAGACAATCAGTCTCAATATGTTTAAGTGTAAGTACAATATGTTTAGTTGAGATGGATTTTTTAGACCAAGAAGCAAGCACATAGATATAAGACATCATCAAATTCGAGAAAAGTTTAACGACTAAATCATCACAATACAATACACTTCAACAGACGACACTTCAACCAGATTGCGGACAGTTTGACAAAAGTTTGCTTTTTCCAAGCCTCAATATAATTGGAATCAGTAATTGGCCTGTTGGAAGAAAGAATCATCCTTAGCGAAGAAACTTTATCAGTGACTAACCGATTCGGACGAAATCCTCCTTAGTAGTAGTCACTTTCAATTTCCTCCACCAAGGAAGACAGTAATTTGTATGTTTTGCAAAGGAAGGCTATGTCGCGATAGTTTTCACATTTTGAACGATTTTCTTTTTTAAGGATAGGGCACAACGCAGCCTTTTTCCATTCATGTGGCATAACTTTGCCATACTAATCGAATAAGGTCGAAAAGATAGTTCCACGCCGTATCCCCTATACCAAGAGTTGGAAATTAATGGAATCAACCGCAGGTAACGCTTTCTTTTTAGTCTCTGCATGGCCAGTATGAAATCCTCGTCAGATGGGTACTCTTCATTTGACCCTTGTTGAACATTGAGTAATCCGGAACAATGATCCTTCCAAGGGTCGAGCACTGCATCGATGTTAACACGTTGATTTCTATCCTAGTCCCGAACGGTGATAGACCTAAGTCTAAAGGTATGATGCTGTCCGATAACTTCTTTAAACAAACCACGAGGACTGGGCTGATTGCTGAGCTTTTGTACTCTTAAGAGTTCAGCCTTCCACTATTCACGCTTTTTCCGTCTAATGGGATTTTTGTCAGCTTTAGAATTAAAGTCACCAATCACTAAATGAAATTCTAAGGGTTATATGCTCGTTTAGAAATATTTTTTGAGACATGGAAGTGCCCTTAACCAGAGGCTTAATTAACTGTACAAATTTTAAAACATTTGATTTAAGTTAACTGTACTATAATGTACACTAGGTTTAGAACTAACCATGCCAGATATACTTCTGATGATTTTCTGATGATTTGAAATGCATGCTCACGATTGATACCGATCGCTTTCAATTTTTGATTTAGTGAGGGCCACTTAATTTAACATAACGTTAAATTTTTAGTATTGTTGGTCAATTACCTATAAAGTGCTAATTTTTTTTATGTATTTAATCCAACCACCCAGGTACGAGATACTATATTTTATTGTATTTTCCAAAAGCCTATCAAATATTGTATACCAAACAACTTAACCTTGAACTTTTGGCAATAACAAAATATGCATCCAAATATAATACGACTTATCTTTTGTGCAAAGACACAAAAAAAAAAAAAAAAATTTGCAACTTTTTTTATTTAACGATTTTAATGGCTCTATAATTCACTGCGTGCTAATCGAATTAAAAAATATTTACAAAAAAATTTATAAACAATTATATAAGACGATATAGTTAGATGTCTAAACAAAACTATAACCGCATATAATGTTATCAAAAATTTCAAGGTATCTTTAAGATACGCGCAGACTTTTGACGAACGATATCCGAGTATAGCTAAAACTGATATACTATTTTTTTTTTGTTAATCAAATGCTACAACAACAACAACGATGCCGAATAATACCGAACCTACTCACACTTCTTCTGAAGTATAACACAAAAACACTGACCTACGAATACCATAAATTTATTAAACCAAAACAACAACATCGCCGCGAATGAACGAACGCAAGCTCAACTAAATTATCTATCTGTATTCAAATTCGTTAAAAATCATTTAGAGTTGTTTTCGCCAAAAAAAAATGTTGTTGTTTGTTTTTGCACTCCACAGCCATCACACACATAGATACACATCGAAATATTGGTGATAATTTGATCCGGTTCCAACCAGTAAAGCCCCCGTATATACGTACGATATGAGCATATATTATAATTTGGTGTGTCTGTATGTTTGTATATGCAGATCAACACAAATCTCATTTCATTTGAATGTGTGCTGAAGATGATATGAACCTTCACTGTATAGTTGTTAACTTCGTTTGTCCCTCCCGCCACTCCAAATGTGCATACACTTTTGAGATGATCATCAAAATAACAAAATTCGTGTTGAGCAAGAAAATCATAATGAAAACTGGAATTTCAAGATTAACCTTTTTAACGGATTAAAATGTTCTGGAATCAGCGCCGCACTAATGAAATTGTGGAAGGTTTGATTTTTTGTGATGTGTGTGTGTGTTTGTGTTTGGATTAATTCATGTAAATTGATTCGAAATATTCATAATTTTGTATATATGCCTAATGAAGATACTGGTTTGTTATAAGGTTGTGACAGCGTGCGCTAAATAACATTCTTTCTACTTTGTTGCTTTTTTTGTTGATGATATAGCCGCTTTGCGCCAAAGTTCATCTGACTCATTATTATTCAGAGCATAAATTATACTTTCATTGAATAAAGTCACAGCAATTTTGGTTTACATCGAAAACACTATAGGAATTTTGACGTATTTTTGAACCTTGACTGTGTCTAATAAAAACCAGTAGATATACCAACCAAACAAATTCCTAAAAAAATATTGCCGAAAAATATCAACATAAAAGCACTAAATACTGCCAACATTTAACAAGACCCTAGCTCACGTTTTCGCAGGATAAGGATTCGCGCAGTTTACGATATGGAACGAAAACTATAGGCGCTTTTCAACCTAAAACAGGATTCAACCGATTGAAGCATGCGTTTGCGCTTGCTGCGTTAAGCTGGTATCAAAGTAAAAATTGCGTCATTATAATTTCCGGTCAAAATACTGCGATAAATAATGCACCAGATTGTCCAAATCATAAAAATCATGATAAAGTTGCTCAATAAGATGAGAAAAACATCAGATAAATACAGCAAAACATCTCAGTAGCTGACTAAACAAAGGAGCTCATTTTTTAAATTAATTTACATCCTTTAATTAAAAATATATCAGAAAAAATTGTGTGATAGTATGATTGCCAAATAGTAGCCCAGATTAATTTAGTTATCAGAAAGATACTTTATTGCCCAATTAAATATATGTTTATATCAGTCGGTGACTTCGATCTAAACAATGTTGCTCAATTTTAAAATAAACTACAATTACAAAGTAATAAAATTGAATCGATAAAACATTACTATCATGTAATTTCTGAAACATGATTGGTTCTAAAATTTAGTACTTGTGGAAAAATAAACGGTAAACTATGATTTTAGTACATATTTACCATAATTGGCCAGCCAACGCTGAATTTAAGTTATGGTTTGAATATCAAAAATTACTGAAAAGAAACGTCTACAAATTAGTACAGTTAATTACAATTTTAGTACAGACTTAACGTAGTCGGATTACTTACCATGAATGCATCTTATGGTGGACAAAGTGTAACGTAAAATTTCCACTGTTGCAAAACCTTATCAAATTAGGTTAGTTAATCACAAATTTAGTACATATTTAGCATAATACAAATTATGAATGTAATTTATGGGTTAAAAAGATAAAAATTTAAAATGTATTCCAAAAAGGTTCAAAAGATAATGTTAATCTTTCCTATTGCAATGGTTTCGTATAAGTCAGTGTTTACAGTAAAACCTTCCAAAATAGCTAATATGTACATTTATTTTAGTACAATTTTAGTACAAAAGTACTAAATTATTTCTTAATCCTATTAAGGAAATTACATGAACCAACGAAATTCATCAAAGTAGTACAGCAAAGTTTCTCCTTGTATGACTGGAAGAAAGTAGCTCATTTTTAAAATTAATTTACCTCCATTTAATAATAATAAAAAAAAGTCAAATAGTATAATCCTGTGTATGATATTTGTGCATCTTAATATTCCAAAAAGTCGATTCAATACAATAATTTAATATAATGATAATAATTGTAGCTCAACTTTTAAATCAAATTAGCTTAATAATATAAATATACGTTTTCAATAAAAAATTTAATTATTTTGCCATTGATTAATTTTTAAACCTTGAAAATCTTTTAAACTTTAACTGTTAGAAAAACGATAGTTATAGACCAAGCCAAATAAGTAGCTCAGATTTAGTTAGCTATAAACTTTACTTTATTAAACCGACGATACTAACTATATGTTCAAACCAGCGTTTTATTTTATAGCTCAATTTAATCGATAGGTTTGACCTAAACTTAATTTGTTGCTCAATTGTAAAATAAATTACAAAGTAACAAAAATAAATCTGTAAAACAGTGCTATCATGTAATTGCTGCATAACTATTGTAGCTCATTTTGATTTATTTCAAAAATTGAAATTTTTCTTGTAAAAAGTTACTTAAATTTTAATGAAATGTTGTTCAATTACACAGTCAAAAAACTAATTAGTTATTTTTTTATATGGCTAAAATATGATTGAGCAATTTGATAATATAAAAACAGGTTTAAAATGAGATAAAGCGCACATGCTTTTAGTAGCTCTTTTAAATAGTACAAATATTACTTTAGAAAGATCGATAGCATATTGCTCAATTTGAAAGCAATGATAAAATAATTCAGATTGCAATTTTACTGATCGGAATAAAGCACAAGAAAAAAACATCAAGCTTGTAACTGAAAATAATTGAAAAGTGTTTCTGACAGCTTCGAGCTTCAATCGCTTTGGAATCGGATTCGTTAAAAGCAACTACTCTGACAACATTTTTCGACTACAGAAAATGATATCCATTGATATTCAAATAGTATAATTTCGAATCACAGAATGTTGCTCAACTTTAATACAAATGTAGCTGAAATACATTTATAATATAAATTGCTTGGTTTGACTCCCAACTATAAACGTAAAAAAGTGTAGCTTAATAATATCTATTTTGTGTTAATATTTTCGAAAAAAAATCAAATATAGCAAATTTGTTGGAAAAGTCAAATATACGTAGCTCAGTACAATATAAATTTTAACAGGGATTGCTTTGAGCTCAGCTTCGATTACAGCAATTACTTTAAGATTATACTAATAGCTCAGTTCAGTAATTTCAGCTCAATCACATAATAATAATAAAGCAGTCAGACAGTATTATAATACAATGCTGCTTAAATATTGCTGAGCAACTCATTCCTTATACTAGTTAAAATTGCTAAATTTTATGACAGCAGATATAATTTAAAGTTGAATTAAATTTTATTACATTAACAATGAGAAATAAAAGGAAGGATGTAAAAACAATAATAGACTAAACAATTTTCTTAGTCCTAAATTTAATTCAAACAGTAATCGAACCAAAAAAATCACATTGTTATCAAAAACTGATAGAATGAACTAAATAACGATCCAGAAGGAAAATTAGTTTTGTAAATTTTATCTATATTTACTTTGTGGCTTAATCCAAATTTGTATGATACTGCTGTAAAGGGTTTTGAGTAAATCGATAGCAAATAAAATGGCTCAATTTAACAATCATAGCTGAATGAGATGGTTTGAATTTAAAATCGAGTGTAATAAAGAAGTATTTTAGATAAAAAATCATTTCGTTATAGCAAATAAAAATTGTGAGGGGATGTGGAAAAAACGATAAAATCATAAAATTGTAGCTCAAAATTGATAATAGATCAAGCCAAACGAAAATTGCTTTTAAATCCATCGTTGATTTTTATTAATTTCAAATTTTGTTGCTCAGTTAAATTATTCAATAAGACATTTAAAATACAGTGACAAAGGTTTCCCAATTATACAGGATTCTAGTAAAATAATTACACTCGTACTTTTCAGTAAGCATAGCAGCTATGTTTGCTTTGTAGCTCAATTGAATCAATAAACTTGAACTAAATTTAGTTTAGTTTTAAAACAAATGTTGCTCAAATTAATCAGAAAAACGTAATTATCAAATAACGCACCCATCAAGCGTAATATTATTAAAATAAAGAAATTAAGCAATTTGAGAACAATCATAAAATGGAGTCAATTTCATTTGAAATAATCATGATAGCCATGGGAAAGGGAGAAATGGGAAACACCATGATAATGAACAAAATTGTCTAGGTTGCCTAAATTGCTTTGTTGCTCTTTTGTTAAAAACTAACGTTGGCAAAGCGAGAAGATGTGCTAGAAATCTTAATAGAGTAATAAAAAAAATAAGTAGCTCAGTTCAACTAAAACATTTAATGCTTTGAAATCGACTCAGACGGCACCACTAAAATAAGCAAACTGAATTTAAAAAAATTTAGGATTTGTTGATCAGTTATTTATCTTAAAAATATAATTTTAGTTAACGGTTTTCTAACTAAATTAGCATACTGATAAAACCATTACATTACTTATCAATATAAATTCAACCTAAATATGTTGCTCAAATTAAAATTAAGTGTAACTTGAACTATTCAGTGAAATAGCCAAAGGGAAACGCCAGACGTACGATGGATAGTGTAATTCCATGAGGCTGTGACACAGGTAGTTTGTATATCAAGTAAAATATCTTGTTATGCTGTATAGCTCAATTCGAAGAATGTTGTGCAAAGTTAAAACAAATGTTGGTTAACTGGAAAACAACAAATAATTGCAGCTTACAAACTAGTAAGCAGTTTGATAACACGATGATTTGATTACGGATTATTGTGTCATAAGGAAAAAACTATAACAGACAAAGACAAATAAGTAGCTCAGTTTTGAAATTGAGAAAATTCAGGATTTATGATTGTTAATGATCTAAAATAAATTTTGAAATAATGTTAGTATTTTTTTCAAACGGCCCTGGCGCACACGGTACTAGTTTAATCGTTTAATACTTCCGATATAATTTACCCGTCCTACAATTATATTATTCCAATGTATAGCTAAACCGAAATTTTTATTAAGGTAAATTAATTGTAGGACTTAAAATACACGCAAGGTTGTTTGGTATAAAACATATTTTTTGGTAATCGAAACTTATAATCTGTAAATTTGTTTTTATTTTTTTATTTAATTTTCAGGTGTATATTATATTGTGTATGTAAGTCTACGCTACCTTGGAGGTGAATTCGTTACAATAAATTAATTGTGTGTAATCAAAACATACAGCGCGCGCGGCGACCGATTATCATAATTATTTATGTAGGATTATCCAACAAAACAATTTTTTTTTTAAACAAATTTTGGGATGGTGTGAGAATTTTTACACCCAGACAATTTATAATTTTGACACTCGACTTCCTCGAACTCGAATAAGGTATATACGCAGTACTTTTTTTTATATGATGAATACACAGTGCGAGAGGTGAAAGGTTATAAACAAAATGAATGGGTTTGGTGTATTTATCTCACTCGACGGAGATGGAATTGTTAATTGAAAATTAGAAAGTTTTTATTATTGAGTTGAAAGCTTTTTAATGAGCTTTGTACAATGTAATTATATGAATTGTATGAAGATGAGTTGAAGGTGATTCGGTTGGGTGGTCTTGCTGGTGTGCATTCATTTTTTTAAGGAAGATTACATATAATTTTAAGTTGAAGGTTTAGTTTTTGGATTTGCTTAATGCGTTTGCATACAAAACACGTTAAGTGTGCATTCGAAACTACCTGTCGATTAGCACTCAATCTTTTTTTTAAACAAGTATAATGTATCTTAGCTATCAAGAGAACCAAAAGCTTTATTTTTGACAACATATTCACTGTCATGGTAGCCGTTGAGTATTTTAAATTTGGGAAAACCACCCTTTCCACTTTCTTCTCTTTTCTATTTTAATCGGGCTTATTTGTAAAGGGCATAAACATGAAATATTTGCAGGAGGCATAGTGTCAAACATGCTTGATATTGGTGGCGCAAGATGTTTTACTCCCATTTTATAGGCTTTTTTAAACTGTCAAATTTATGCCACAAATAGAAAACATGCAAAAACCAGGAAACACATAATGGATAGCCACCCAACTGTCAAATGTATGCTACAAATCCAAAATTTCCAAAAACCAGAAACACTTGATGGTTGGCCCATCAAAACTGTGAAATTTATGCCACAAATTGAAAACTTCAAAAATACCGAAAACACATGTTGGTCAGGTCATAAAAACTGTCAAATTTCTGGCACAAATTCGAAATTTCAAAAATCCAGAAAAAATGTGGCTAGCCTTTCAAAACTGTCAAATTTATGCCACAAATCGAAAACTTACAAAATCCAGAAAACACTTGATGGTTAGCTCATCAAAGCTGAGAAATTTATGGCACAAATCAAAAATTTCAAAAATCCAGAAAACACACGGTGGCTAGCCCATCAAAACTGTCAAATTTATATGGCAGATATCCAAAACTTTCAAAATCCTGAAAACATATGATGGTTGACCCATCAAAACTGACAAATTTATGGCATATCTCCAAAATTTCAAAAAATTTATTAAATACTTGATGGTTAGCCTTTCAAAACTTCCAAATTCATAGCATAAACCCCAAACATTCAAAATCCTGAAAACACATGATGGTTAGTCCATCAAAAGTGTCAAATTTATAGCACAAATTGAGAACTTCCAAAATTCAGAAAATATATGAATGTTAGCCCATTGAAACTGCCAAATTTATGACACAAATTGAAAATTTCCAAGATTCAGAAAATACGTGTTCAAGGTTTTGGTGGAAGTGTCTGTACTTGACAACACGTCAAGTCTTCAAGTTTACAAATCTTCCCAAACAAACGAACATTTCTTTTAAAGTTGACGGGACACAAATTTAAGAAATGTTATAGTTGCTAACTAGAGACGGTCAAAAAACAAATCTATCTTTAGTACCTGCATTTAGGTGCCTCTTTAGCTTTTGTTTCAGTCTGTTAATACTTGTACGGAATTTTCTTCCAATTGAGGCATTATGTTCACTAAATGTCCAGGAGTAGCATATTAACCAATAATTTGTCAATTAGGTTTCTGCTTATTCAAACCGTTTATCGCTGGGAACATGCCGATAATTCAGTTGCTCAATATTTTAGCCGATTTGAAGAGTAGTAAACTGACCCAATATTCGCGTCAACCAATTCAGGTAATTCCAATAATTTAAATAAAGTAGCTCAATATATCAAGTGCTTATGCGATTTTTTTGATTAAAGAAAGGCACTTTAAATTTAGTATGCAAAAAATAAATTTTGATCTCGATTTCATTATTCTATAATATTGTGGCATTGTCAAGAGATTAACATAGTTTTCGTGAATATTAGACCGCGCAACGAGATGTCATAATTCAATCAATCATATAATAAAACGTCAGTCGAGTATTTATGGTTATGCATATGGTAAATTGATTTATTTTCAATTAATCTCAATACAAATCATGACCGTGGCGCCACAACAAAATCTATATACAACATTGACCGCGCTCTAATGTAGTTCATAAAACTCACATTAAGCTAATCTCATATAGACATATGTACACAACACAACCTTTACTTATATATATAAAATATTTATTAATTACAATTCAAGCTGTTCATTCTTTCAACGGCCTTACAGCTTCTTACACACGTTCACACACACACAAAATCTTATTTCTAAATAATTACTTCAATTTTATTAATTGATTAACTACAACAAATTCTATAATGTTGGTATGTCTGTGTGTGTGTATATAAAGAAGACCATCTTTGAATCAATCATTTTGACGCCCCTGGACATCTTCATGTCTTATGTACACAACTATTGAAATCGTTTTGTGTTTTTATATCCAGAATAATTAATTTTAAGTAGATAATTGATGTTAAATTCAAATTAATTCATAACCTGTTGAGTGGTAGGACAGCCGAACGTACAGCGTTTCGAACGAAAAATTTACCGAGCAAAGTGTTTAATAAGCCTTTCACAAAACACCTATTTGAAAAATATAATCACACGGAAGATTTTCGATATTTTGTTGTTGTTGTTGTTGTTGTGTTTCGATTTTCTAAACAATCAAATTTACAAAACATCAATTAGTCATCATGTCATCTTAAAGAGTTTTATATAAACACACAAAAGCACGTAAGGTCATGACGTGAAAAATATTTTCGATATAATACTGGTACAAAAAAAAAAGTTGATGGCTTTGAAAGCGCTTCTTGCTTACCGTTTAGTACGTTTAATTATGCTGAGTGGAAATTAATTATATCGAATTCGATGTTTTAGGCTTAAAACAAAAGGGAATATCATCTTTTGTTCATTATCCGGATGGAGGTCGATCATTGCGTAAGAGAGGTCCAACTACTTAAAATCGACTAAACGCTAAATATTAACCTCACCACTTCCTCAAAATGTTTTTTGGTTTTGGGACCATCTAAATTTGACAGCAATATGGTTTTTAATTTGACCTCGGGCACAGGCTTAGATGTGTTTTTAAGTGGGTATTAATAATAAAATATTTTTTTTTTCAAATCCTTCTGAAATTTTCAACAAATTTCCCACAAATGTTCGGCCATAATATATCATGCGATTGACTCTTCTCTCAAATGTCATGACGGATCTGATCAAAACCTTAAACAATACAGCTTGTTGGTATTTACAAGAGAACAACGAGAGATCCAAGATTGGATGTAACCCTCCTTGAAAGTCCCATCATCGAATCCATTTACTAAATTTTTGAAATTTACTAAATTTCAAAAATTTTTTATAAACTTCTTTGTAAGACGACTTTTGCAGCATTGAAGACGAGAGAGATAAAAAACAGAAACCTGTGGAAAATCTGATCAATGATGACCTAAATATTACTATTAGTAACATGTACTCTCAACAAAAGGGGTATTTTGATTCGTTTCACCACAAATCTGTCTCAAAACGAATTGAAACTATGCCAAGAATTAATATTCCACCTTGCGATGGTGAGTACGCAATGACCATCGTTTAAAGATTTATTTGAGGCCGGTATATCCTGCGGTGGTATATGGCAGATCTACAGACATCAAAGGAGAACATTTAATAGATGCAAAAATAAAGGTTGCTCCTCTAAAACAACTATCTATACCACGTTTGGAACTCTGTGGTGCCTTACTATTGGTTAAATTGCTTCAAAAATTGTTAGAAATATTTCTGATTACACACTCAATTTGGTGGATGAGGTCAGATTTTTTGCGAAATGCATCTACAAAATGGCAAAACCTCAAAGATATCACAAGTTAACCTATACGACCGTCAAAAGAAGAAAAACTACGCTGCTAACCGAAATTAAGAATGTGGCTGAAAAATTAACATCTTCAGTGGAATATGTTGTCGAAAAGTTTCCTTCTTGGGAAGCTGCGATTTGGAACAATTTGTTACACACAAATTTTTAATAAGGGAAGAAACAGTGGCGCTTATCTATGGGTGGTGTGTTTCGCGCACCCTGATTATCCAAATGCTGATCTGCAATGGCGTTTCCGGCTTTCTTGGCTTAGTCATGCCCTTGTACACTTTTTGGTTCAGTGTAAAATCCTTTTATAAATTTATCTTTTTTTTTTTGTTTTATCACTACCGCGGCGTTCTTATCTCACTTATTATTATTTCACTTGTGTTGGTATACCATGGAACCATCCTCGACCACGAGGTTTTCTATTGGTTTCCCGGGTTTTTGTTTTTAACTTTCTTGTTTTTTTTTATCACGAGACGTCTCCTTGATTTTTAATATAAAAAACTTCAGGAATCTATTCACCTCGACTGTGAGGTTTTATTCCTATTTTCAGGTTTTATTTTGCACTTTTATTCTTTATTTAATCTCACTAAACGTCACCTCGACGTCTTCTACATCACACCTCACGAATCGAGAAAGTAAGAATCCCCCCTCTTTCAAGCAAGTCAGGGCCTTATATCAGCTGAGTTGCTTTCACAAAGCCGAAAAAGATTACAAAAACAATTGCATTGTATAAAGCCGAATCGGCTTTATATGTAAGCCAAAATTTTTTTTTAGAGGAAATAAAACCATTTTATAGTTACAGTGTTCACCACAAGCGGTAATTTTTTCAATTTTTTTATTTAAAATCACAGAAATTATCATCACATTACACGATTCTTGTATATAAAAAAAAAAATTGGCAAAATGTGTAATGCATTGAGATATTAAAGTAAAACTCGCTTAGCTTTACGAAAGCAACACACACAGCTATTATTTTTCTTGGGCATCGGGCAACTCACGCAATCGAACTTTCACCTATCGTTGTGTATCGTGTGCCATCTATCGTCCATCATTTCTTGACTCATTCGTTTAACATAATACGAGTGTGTACTAGATGCGCTTTCTATTACTTTTTTGTTTTTATTTTTTTATCGTTTTCTTTGTTTACATTTTTACGTCAGGTTACATTTTGTATCAAATAAGTCGACTTATTTGACTTATTCTAGATGGCAGTATAAAATAAGTCATTTGCCGGAACTTATTAGAACATAACCTTACATTTTATTTATTGACATTTTAGTTTTTTTTTTAACATTATTGAATTATTACATTATTTTTAAGTCAAGAGATTTTTAAGTTTACTGATGAGGTGACTTATTGTAGACTATCAAATAAGTCTCTACATAAAAGAAGTCGAGAATTGAACCTCAGTCTAAGTGTACAAATGTATCATTAAGAAATTGTGCGTCCCAGGTGAGTACTACCACGGGAAACGGTATTGGAGTGGGTTAAGTCACCACCAACCAATGCATCAGGTAAACAATTTAACTTTTAAGATTTTATATTTTTAACCATGACGTAAACCACGTCACAGAGCATCGGTGTCAATGATGTTATCAGTGTCAATGATGTTATAAAATGAGTGACACTAGAGGCTGTTTGAATTACGTTAAAACTTGCTCGAAGCTAGGAAAACATATCATAGGTAACTTACCTTCTCCGAGAGTAACTTTAACGAGAGCATTTTATAATATTGGGATAGACTATGCCGGCCTTTTTTGCATTAGTTTCGCAAAAAGGAAGAGGATCCAAATTTATTTAGGCATATTTTTTGTTTGTTTATCACATGACGACTAAAGCCATTCATGAGTGAGTTAACACACACGATAGTGACAGCTGGTATAATTTGATTATTTTGTCAGGAGTTGGTCTTCTTAATATTTTCTGGTATCTGATCATCCGGATGCATTTTAATTCGAGTATACGTTTATTCTATAGCATGCCTGTTGTTTAGGCTTCCTTGTATTTGATCCACTATAGAGTAGAATTGACATTAAATTAACTTGTAATTTTGAATCTATATGCTACGCACTTGAATCAAGCTGATATCATTGTATTCCTAACCCACAATCACACAAAACCTTCCATACACTCCCGATAATGTTTGGACAATGCACTATCCACTTAAAACGACGTTAAAGTTGAATGCATCTAGTCAATGCCCTATGCTCTGATTATCTAAACTTGTAGTGTATACCAGCCTTTAGCATCCCGGCAGCAATACTGATGTTAAAGTCCTTAAAATGTATTTCTGCCATTTGCAAGTTTTTTTTAATTGTTTAATAGCTTAACCTTCCGTTGGCCAAGGAAGCAATGACTCGATCCTGGAAGGTTTGTTGAAGGAAGTATTTTTAATATATATATATATATATATATATATATATATATATATATATATATATATATATCATATATATATATATATATATATATATATATATATATATATATATATATATATATATATATATA
The DNA here is from genome assembly GCA_963556175.1 of Tipula confusa. Classification (NCBI taxonomy): domain Eukaryota; kingdom Metazoa; phylum Arthropoda; class Insecta; order Diptera; family Tipulidae; genus Tipula; species Tipula confusa. The sequence continues at coordinate 220,077,712 of OY744476.1, forward strand.
TATATATATATATATATATATATATATATATATATACATATATATATATATATATATATATATATATATATATATATATATATATATATATATATATATATATATATATTAATTTTGCTAATTTTTCGGGTCTGCCCTGCTCTCTTCAAGTTGGTTTTCTTAATTTTTTACTGTCGACATTTTTCGACTCAACCTACCTTGAACCTATTTTTAACGGTTTTACTGCCATTTGAAATCAGTTAAAATCGATCATTTTGCTCATATTTCCGAAATATATACAAAGCTATAGACTGCCTAATATGAATATCAAAGATTTTTTTAACGGAGTTATGGTTAAAATGCTTACTATTTTAATGTGAATGACTTTTGTCACCAAACATCTAAAAAGTGCCTTGCAATACCTACACTAACGTGTGAATTGGTAGATCTTTAATTTAACATAAAAGAGAATCATTTCATAGATTAATTCAATGACACACAAATGTGTATTATTATTATTATTATTACCTACACGTTTGTGTATACTGAAATTATATTACCAAGCCTGGTAATTAAATTGTTAGTCGCCTCCTAAATATTGCTACTGTGTTTAAACTCAAAGGACAACTCAAATACAGCCCAAAACAAATTCTGTAAAGTATTCTACAGATCATACTGTAAAACAAACTTTTCTATATACATACTCGATTTTCAGCTACTTGAATTTATAGCGGGTGAACCACAAAGCAAACCATACAAAAAAAAATTCTTATTCACATAAATTAGTCACAACTCGTGCAGATCTTGTGTTTCGAGTGTATTATCTTAGATCTCAACAAAATAAATCAATAAATTTTGTATACTAAGGCGAACGGGGTACTATAAGGCGTTACGAAAATTAATATCGGTGTAAACCAACATTTTTTTTTACCATCGACATTGACCTTTAATACGCATATACGGTGTGTGCGCCAACTATTCGTACTATTTACTTTGTAATGTACCTGGAACTATAAACAATTTTATTGAACTACTTTTTAGTGATTACGTATGCATATACACAGTTAAGCTGCACATCGTAACGTGATCACGATTATCCTCCAAGGTTTTAAATATAATTTATGTGATGTTTGTTCGATATACTAGAACGATAAAGATGTTCAAGGTCAATGCATATTTGTAGGTATGTATAATGTAAAAGATCGTTAATTAAAATTAGAAAGTTTCACTTGAATTTATCGAGCTTAATTAAATTAAAAAGCTTAAAAATAAAAATTCGTAATTCGATTTAATTTATTGAGGTAAACACGATTTAAGACATTAAAATGTGAAAACATTATTTCTGACACTCTTGCGGCTCGATCTATGTACAGTAACAATAATAATGATGACTATAGGAAGTCAATAACGAACAAGAAGAAGACGAAGAAGTTGTGTAAGAATAGCAAAGATACAAGTAAATAAGGAAAAATTTGTTCAAAAAAAATGAAGATGATCAATATTTATTGATCAATAAAATAAAGCCAATATTAAATTAAGAATGTCGTGATTTTGTTAAATAATTATCAAAAGTTGTTGAATTAATGGTTATCGATAACATTTTTTTTTTAATGAGAAACATAGGGTTCGTGGTCATATATGTAATGCATATTGCAATGATGTTGTTTGGCTTCAACCGGGTAATTTATTTAAAGCAGATTCAAAAGCGATTCATAAATATGGCTACTTGCAGTGGGTAGTCGTTAATAGTAACTTATCTAAAGCGCTGCTTGTGTTAGGTAAGATAGTTGCATGTAAAGTACCTAAGCACATAAGAACTATTTAATTTATACCACAATTTGAAAATTTTCAAAAAATGGAAAAAATTTAAGTATTAGCCCATCAAAACTGTGAAATTATTGGCACAAATGGAGAATTTCAAAAATCCAGAAAAAATATGTGAGTTAGTCCATCAAAACTGTCAAATTATTGGCATAAATAAAAAATTTATAAAATCCAGCAAATGATGGTTAGCCCATCAAAACTGTGTAATTTCTGGCTCAAATCGAAAGTTTCCAAATTACAGAAAACCCATGGTCATCAGCCCATCAAAACTGCCAAATTTATGCCACAAATCGAAAATTTCAAAACTCCGGAAGCCACATGGGTATTAGCCCATCAAAACTGTCATATTAATAGCACGAATGAAAAATTTTCAAAATCCATAAAACACATCATGATCATTAGCCCACGAAAACTGTCAAATTTATAGCTCAAATCGAAAGTCGTCAATAAAATTAAAAAGTCTAAGAAGGGGATGAAGAACTAAGAATTCCTCTTCCATTATTCATGCTAACCTTCGATAACAAAGAAAATATAAGAAAAATTTACGAAATAAAACATATGTGCCATATGGGAGTAAAGCTCGAGGCGGTTAGAAGTAATCGTATAATTTCTGCCTGAGAAACCCAGGACCACCGCGCCAAAGTGTTCAAACTGCAAAAAAGAAGAAATAATCAAAATAAACCAATGAGTTTACAAAAGAGTCAACCAACAGAATCCTTCAGTCATCATGTCAGAGGTGGTATATCATATGCGCGGGTGGCTGCGACAGGAAAGGTCAGCTCAGGATTAGTGTTGAACCCATTCGAATACTCTGATGGAAATGATGCAGAATATTTTGAATGCCATAAGCAACCTTTCTGAAAGGCTACAAAGATTGGAGCAGTGCAATTCTGCCTTATTATTCTAATTATTTCTCCCAAAATGATGTACCAAGAAAAATTGAGAATTGCTACATGGAATGCTAACGATATTAAAAATAAAAAACATGAACGCAAAATATCGATGTGTGTCTAATATCTGAGACCCACTCAACAAGACAATCTTACTTAAAAATTCAGGGTTACCAACTTTGCGAAACAATTCATCCGGATAACCAAGCAAGAGGTGGAACCGCTGGTATAATAAAAAACTATATTAAACACAATGAATGCCAGCATTATCAATCACCTGAAACCCAGCTTACCATAGTAGAAATTACATCTACCAAGCAACGCCTTCAGATAGGAGCGGTATATTTTCCACCTAGATACAACCTGAAGAAATCAAACTACTTCAATATCCTACAACATTTAACTTGTTGACTTTGGATTTAGGCTTACAACAACCGAAGGTAACGAACTAAAAAATGCAATAAATGAAATGGAATGTAACATACATTCCACTTGATAGCCGACATATTGGCCTACGGACGCAGTTAAAACTCCTGATCTACTGTATTTATTTATATCAAAACAAGTTTCATCAAATTTTATTGAAGTAGAGGATAATTCAGATATGGTCTCTAATTATTCTGCAGTGATACTTAGGAGCTAGAGGAAGCTAGAGAAAGAGGTTGAAAACTTCACAAATATCATTCAATTAGCCGCGTAGAATAACACTAAAGAAACAGCATCCAAAACTACTGGTAAAAGCCAAGAGAAATTAGGAACCTGGTCTTAGAAAAAATGAAAGCTAGGAAAATATGGCAACAAACGAGTCTATTTGACAAGACGATCCTAAATAACAAATCACAGCAGCTTAAGCGAGAAATTCAGAAGTTAAATGAAAAATCGTTTTCTTCGTTTCTTGGAAAGTTGACGGCTGATGAAAATACAGACTACTCATTATGGAAGGCTACTAAAAGAATGAAAACCCCAATCATGCAGATCTCTCCTATTAAGAGAAGTGATGGCTCGTAGACCAGGGATAGCGAATCAAAAGCTGAAGTGTTTGCTGATCACCTGGCTGGTATTTTCCAACCGAATGAGACCGAATCGGATATTATATTTGAAAATGGAAGCAATGACTAGGGGGCAAAGTCCCTCTAATAACCCAGAAAGAAGTTTATAGGGAAATAAAATTCAATCTGAAGACCGGAAAAGCTCCTAGATATGATCTTTTAACAGGAGAAATACTAAAGCAACTACCAAAGAAAGCTATGCTTCAACTAACTCATTTGTTTAATGCTGTTATTAGATTACGACATGTTCCTTCTACCTGGAAAGTTGCAGAAGTTATTATGATACCGAAACAGGTAAATCACCAAATAAAGCTCAATCTATCGTCCGGTATCCCTGCTTCCTATCATCTCAAAGCTAATGGAGAGACTTCTTCTGAGAAGAATGACACCAATAATAGAAAGTAGAAACCTAATACCGGATCACCAATTTGGATTCAGATGTAAACGTTCAACAATTGTCCAGGTTTACAGAATTAAGGACATTATAGAAAAGGTGTTAGAAGATAAACAAATTTGTTCTACCTTATTTCTGGACGTGGCAGCAGCTTTCGATAAGGGACTAATGAGGGATTAATACATAAATTAAAAGTTATGCTTCCGGAACCATATGTTGACCTTCTGGAGTCGTACTTATCTGAAAGACTTTTCAAAGTAAGACAAGAAGATGAGTATTCTGAACTGAGAGAGGTAAGGGCAGGATTCCCACAAGGCAGTGTTCTGGGCCCACTCCTATATCTACTTTACCGATCATGTAAGCATAGCAACGTTTGCTGACGATACCGCTATACTAGCAACAGCGCAAACTGTCGAAGAGGCGGCGAATAATCTTCAATATGCAAGTGAAGAAATCCATCAGTGGACCAAGCGATGGAAAATCAAACTTAATGAATTAAAATCTGCGCATGTCAACTTTACGAACAAACTATTGGTTAATCCGCCGCCAATCAGCATAAACGATGTCATGGTGCCATACGAGAACTCCGCCAAATACTTGGGTATGACACTGGATGTTAAGCTCAAACGGAAAGAGCTTGTGAAGAAGAAAAGAAGGGAGCTTGATCTTAAATATAGACAATTGTACTGGCTAATTGGACGAACGTTAAAATTAAGCACAGACAACAAAATATAGATTTACAATCAAATCCTAAAACCGGTCTGGCTAAACGGTATTCAGCTTTGCGGCTGTACTAAAAATGCTAACTTCAAACCTATACAAAACTTCCAGAATAAGGTACTTCGGAGTATATAGTCAATGCATCCTGGTAACATGGACCACATGGAGGGTAGCCCATCAAAACTGTCAAATTTATGGCACAAATCGAAAATTTCAAATGTCTAGACTAGTGAGCTAATGTAGCTCTAGCATAAACTGCTGTCATTCTATTTTTCAATTTGCGATTCTTGGACTTGAGTGCCTGGAAAAATATAATCACACCCAACAGTATACATCAATTTGGCCACATCTGTTATTATTTGGATCGGCCAGCTGCAAATCATTCAGCATTCTTTGACTCGCTTTCGATAAATTGAATTCGTTGGATATACTGGATATTTTTCAGTGGACTTCTTGGTTGACCCTAATCCAACTTTCCCGACTCCTCTTATCAGAATTCTAAGATTTTAGTAGCCCAGTACTGGTTCAAATTTGTGCACAGAAACTTATGCTATAAATGCAGAATCTGTTAGGGCTCAATACGTCTGCCATTGTCCGTTGCTGTCTTTCATTATAGTTAAACCAGTTGAAAAGATTCCCTGTGAGGCTACCTGGTATGTATAGTTTCACTGTGTTTTCATATTTGTTTCAAGTCAGAGATTAGTTTGTCGGCCTTCTTTAGTCGCTCTTGCTTCATCTGATAACTCGTGCAGTGATGTGTGGTGGTTCCTATAGCAGCGTTGGCATCTTGACTTGGATCTGCACTCATATACTTTGTGATCTTCGTTCAAACAATTGAAGTGTTCGGCTGTTGTTTCTATTGCGTATATGCTCGAATAACCGTTGGGTAATGTTCATGGCTTCTGACACATTAGTGTTCTTGTCGAGATGTTTTTTAGACTCATCCGAAAACTAGCGTTTTCGTTCACATCTCTGTATTAGCTTCTGGAACGCATAATTGTAGCTCTTATCTGTAAAGTAGTCGAATTGTGGTTAATCTCTATCGATCTTGTATCTGCATCAAATTTCGAGACATGAATTGTGGCCTGGACAAACATCAACTCCAGGAATTAAATGTGCTTAAGCTCAAACCTGATACATAGACCTTTGATTTATTCAAGGAATCCAACCGTCCTATATATTCGTTTCAGTTACTTGTCGGGCACCCTGTATATTTTTTAGTTCCTTCCTGTTTTGTTAAAATATACAACACGATAACTAAATATAGTCGTACCGAAATTGAAAACCACATTGAGCATGAAAAAACGAAGTCACGATTATAAGATGCTCGAAAACAATTTTGCTTGTGACGACCTTAAAGCTCTCTAAGCACTATGTGTGTATCTTAGATGATAAGCCTTGTACATATTAAAAAAAAAAAAATAAAAAATTTCCATCTCAAATTGAAAGTTGAACTTATGAATTATTTTAATTAATTGGATATTGACCGTCAAAACGGAATAAACTTCACCTGTTTGCTAGTACATCACGATTAAGAGAAAAAAAAATCGAGACTCGTCATTAAACTTATAACCTTATGTAATTATAAAATGGGTCAAAGGTATTGAAAGGTGGATTAAATTTTTTGATTCGTTATTGGGGCTTCGTTTGTTTTTCGTCTCTCATCTAAGTAAGACAAGTAATTAAAATGTCCGAGGAGAGTGCGCGCAAAAATTGGTTTTTGATTTATGTGGTCTTGAAATCGAACAATTGAATTGTGTGCTTAAATACCGTTTAACAAACTACTTTACTGTATCTCGAGAAGAAAAAGCGCTTTATTGTCTTTTTATGGCGGATTAAAATTTTTTTTTTTTTAACCTTCGTTACCTTTCGAACACATTTGATCGATACATTCTATCTATCGCTCGTTTGGCTAAACATTTTGCATAATTTAATTTATAATTACTTCATTGTAATGGAATTTTCTTATTTGTGTATGTTCTAAGGAGGTAGATGCATGATTGTTGAGCTTTTATGCTTCGAATACGAATTATCAATAGCATCAGAGCTGAAATCACGAGCTCGAACGATTTGGGTCGATCGGAATGCATTACTAGTTTTTCTGAGACCTTCAGCATTTGTCTGTAAACAAGGTTGGCAGGAGTGCATCTAAGATCAGTTTTGATTGACGTTCTATTTCCAAGAAGGACGAATGGCAGTTCTTGGTTCTATTATGGTATTTATATAGATATTTTCATTTGATGGTGGTAGTGGCCCGACGAGATCTGAGTAAACATGTTGAAACCTGCCGGAAGGAACATTAAAATATCCATGTTCTAAACCTGTATGACGGTTAACTTTAGAAATATTTGGAAGCAATTATTTTATGTGAAATGCCATGAAGTATTTCAAAAATCTGTTTTTACATTTCACACCATAAGGCGATTCCTAAAAAATACCAAAGTCTTTTTTTATTAATTCTAGTCTTCCTTTTGTACTACGATAACTTTGGTATTGAGATACTAATGTCTTGAGCTCATGACAAGAAGCCGTATCCGAAGTGAATTGGGATACGCAATCAAGCTACTGGCTTTGCCGTGGACTATATGCTCTGAATTTGAGCCTGTTGCTGTCGTCAATGATTTGTGGTTGGGATTGATGAAAAATATGCTGCCCTGTATATAACTACAAGTATGGTAGCCCTCGGTCGAAAGCAGAATACTTTTGTTCGAAAAAAGAAAGCTTTTTGGAAATGAAACTAAGGGGTTTTCAACTACTTCTATACTACTCTCAGAGTAGTACTAGAAGCATCTGTGCTAATAAGTAGTGATCATTGCGAATAAACATTTTAAATGTTCTCAGTGCTCAAATTTGTTTTTGATGGCTACTAAAATATTATCAATATAAGCATAAACGAAATCCAAAGCCTTAATTACCTCGTCCATTAAACGCTGGAACAATTGAGCTGTATTCCTTAGTTCATATGGCATTTTAGTTAGCTCGAAAAGTCCAAACGTCGTGGTGATGGTTGTTTTCTATATACCCTCTGTTGCTACTGGGATCTGATATCGGTCAGATCCCGCATAATATAAATACATATAGTAGTACCATCATAAGAAAAATTAAAAAATGATGACATTTAGGCGATTGTGCATATACAAATATTTTGATTATTTTAAAACGATACCAGTAGCGACATCTAGCACGTCAATGGGCTTACACACCATGGTAGTACTATGTGTATTTATATTATGGATCCCAGTAGCAACTGATTAAGCAGATATCGGTCTAGGACAGTAATCGCGTTAAGTCGGATACAGTTTCAGTAAAACTGCATTTAGTACTGGTAAGGAATGTGGTTCGGACCTCATGAACTACTTTTACCTCCCATGGTGGTTTTTGTACGCAAATTCAGCAATCCCGTTTAACGACGCAAATCGAGGTGTTGATGTTGTATTTAAACATAATTCATACATATAGGAGACACTCCACAGAGAGATTATATATGGTATATACACATCTTCTACCCTATATAAATATTATCATAAATTAATAAATTGTGTAGCAGCCCAACCCGTGCTAAAACAACAACAAAAACAACGAAAGAAGGACGACCAAATGAAAACGCAATATGTAACCGCACAGAATTTTTTTTTTTAATTCCATTGATCCGCTGATATCGTGAGGCTAATTTTTCATTCACGATAGATTTTAGTACAGTAAAAAAAAAATGCTAATGTGATGGAATTTTCGTGCGATCTATGCCATCAGGAAAGTAGGTTAACATTTTTGTTTTATATATTGCCATAATATAAAGCTTTTTGGTATAATTAGAATATAATTTGCCCAGTCCTAAGGTTTTTTTTTTACATTTGAATCGGAAACAGGTGATGTTGATACATGAAAACAGATAACACAAAGCCTACTTTCGGAGAGCGCAAAATTTTTGTACCATTAGGCTGGCTCATGGGAAAGAATTTAAACCCGCATTGCCACTTCAGGAAAATAAATCTTCACTCTGGGTTCATACAGAATTAACGCAATCAACCCCAGGGAATGGTTTGTTCCTGCCAAGTGTCGAGTATTGCATTAAATCATGTTACCCCGAGGGTTTGTATCATGGATGACAATAGACTTGGGTTTAAAAATTATAAACTTCATTCTGTTGCTATAGAAAGTAAGACGACTTACTTTTCACCAAACCCAACTTTTTGGGACTAAAATATTCTGCAATCATTAAGCTTGGGTAAATAACGACCGAAATATATATTTGGAAAATTTTAATGAATCACCTAACGTATGCATTAAGTTTTGGTGAATGTGGGCCGTAATCTTTACGGTAAATATATATATAGATTCAGCACTGTATTGTCCAGAATTATAAAAACGCAATTGAGATCGATATTATAGCATACATAATACGTTAAAAGAAGAGATTGTGTAGGCTGCCTTTATACATCTACATAATAAAATCTTATTAAAATTTTTATAATGGTCATTAGTTAGTCATAGTCATTGCGTATGTTATACGACTTATACGAGTGTTTAAGAAGTGATCGACGAAATTGCTGTTATTGGATTTTAACTAACAAATTTATACGATTGGTGGGTGTGATACTATATAGTATAAACTATATCACCTAATGGAGCCATTTCACATTTATTACCAATACAAAGTAATTAACTTCCACTCAGTGCATAGGTTGTCAACACTTTGTCTGTTCATATATATATAGAGTTGCCATTTTATTCCATACATGTTGCAAGCTATGAAATAACCACTGAAATCGTAAATTTTTAATGCCCATGGACTTTTGATAAATTTAAGACTCCATAATCCATATTTACCTGTATAAATTTCTAATCTCGTGATTAAACCATGATTGACATACTTAGAACGAATTAAAAAGACGTGACATCCTCAAAGCTAGCTCCAAAAGACCATGATTAGTTGATTAGCCACTGTGGCTATTTGTAGAAATCCTTCGCGTCACTGTATACGCCGACAGGAGCATGAAAAAAGTACCGGGCACAATCTGGGAACAACTGGGCACAATCGATACGCGCTTTTAAAATATCGAAAACAAAAATGACAGATGATACGGTGGAAGAACAAAAGCATCAGAATGATTGTGGGGTAAATTACGAAGTTCATATAGAACGAACTGCCTCTGAACACTTTCAATACGTTCTGAATGGCACATGTAAAATGGGGATCACACAGGGCAAGCATATTCCATGATAGACCGTACAAAGGCCACATACAATGCCTTAAGGGTAATTGGATCACAAAAGTCAACACAATTTCGCTTAATAAAGCCTAACATGGTGTTGGCTCTGCTGATAACAAAATCAATGTGTCTGGTAAATGTTAGGTCAGAGGTGCAAATTACACCAAGATCAGAACAATACTCGATTCTATTAACAACGACATCATGGAAGCTATATAATGAAATCATATCGGGAACGAATGCGAAAATATGATACAATCTTACATTTATTCACATTCAGAAAGAGTTTGTTACTGGTGCACCACGTACAAATAAACAAATCACTTTGTAGCAACAAGGAATCGGATAAGTTTGCGGTTGGGGCAAATATTTTAATGCCATCTGCAAAGAGAAGACAATTTGCGAACTTGAAGCACTCGACAACATCGTTGATAATCATTATGAATAGAAGAGGGCCAATATGACTGCCCTGAATCACTCTAGAAGTTACACGAAAATACCGCGAAAAACAATCGGAAATCTTTATATACTGCCATCAATCTGAAAGATAAGACGTCAACCATCTAACGGGGAGATACTGACCCTGCATAAACTCTCTAACTTGGCGATGAGAATGGCGTAATCGATTTTATCAAAAGTTTTGGCAAAATCAGTATAGTTTCTGTTGAGCTGGATTTTGGAGTTATAACTACTAAAAAGATCGCCGCAAAATGTAACCAAATTAGTAACCGTCGATCTACCAGAAAAAAAACCATGCTGAGCTGTAGAAACAATAGGTTTGAAGACAGTACATTATGTACCATTGATTCAAAAAGTTTCGGTAAGACCGATAAAAGTGCAATTCGAATTCCGCGGTAATTCGCTATATCATTTCTTCTTCCTGACTTGACAATGGGACACATAACTGAAATCTTCCAGGGATCTGGAAAAACAACTATCCACAGGCTTTCATTGAACAATATGGTAACGTAAGAGGCCAAACTCTCTGCACAGCTCTTAAATAAAATGGGCGGAATGCCATCTCTGCACAGCTCTTAAATAAAATGGGCGGAATGCCATCATGCCTGTGACCCTTATTAATATCAAGATTGAGTAACCGATCGCGAACCTCGTCTACCGTAAACTTGATAAAACTGAAATTGCTATTGGAACTGCTGACGGAGTTACGTAAAGTGACAAAAGATGGCGATGCTGGCTCGTAAACTGAAGCGAAAAAATCTGCAGATCACATATGCCAGAAGTGGAGTTAGGCCAGGGAACCCAGATATTTTTCTTTTATTGTTAATAAATTTCCAAAACGCCTTCGGATTTGCTGACGAATCATCTTCTATCTGCAAAATGTAATTATTGTACAAAAACCAATTCAAGGTTTTGAAGTGCTTGCGGGCGTAAGAAAAATCAGTATAAAATTTTAATCCATGAAACCTGTATAAAGTGAGAAGCTTATTGCGGCGTTTCTCGATGTCAACCAGCTTCCGGTTGTACCAAGGTTCACGAAGCGCAACCTGGTTTTAACCAAGGGAACATATCTTTTGACTCTAGCTTTTTCGGTGATGTACGAACTCCCTCACTAAAACTAATACACCCGGGTATTTTTTTTCTGCCCAAAGGGACAGCACTGCGACCTAAAAGACCTTTTGTGCTCTTGAGATTTATTGGTTCAAAACTTTCTCCATCTTCCTAATAAAGGCGAGAATGCTGCTTGCAGAGGCTAATTTACATTTCTCCAGGTCAAAGCCTCTCTTCAAAATGAAGCCACCTTAGTGTACACAGCAATACACTCACATAATACATGATCTGCGATTTCTATCTCTTTCTATCTCTCTCAAAGTAACCACTCCGTCTCTGTGGACAGGTTCATTTTATTGAAATAATATCTCAGATAACAGTGACCTAAAATAAAACGCCAAGTCCTTATGGTGAAATGGTTTGATCAAAGAATTGGCTTGTCTGAGGCGAGAATACAGTTCTAATAGGTCAAGCACTGTATTTCTTCCCGTTTACTAATTGTGTAGGCTGCAGAGGCCTCATGGACGATGACTGTAGATGACGAGCCTGCCCATGCTAGCTCGTCGGCTGTCTCGTTTCCAGTGATGCCCTTGTGAGCAGGTATCCACCCCAACCTAACTTTGTTATGGCAAGTAAGGGATTGTAGCAGTTTATAACAATTTTTAACCGACTTAGAATCCAAGCAGTTATATAAGCTAGGGCTTTCAATGCTGCTTGGCTGTCGGAGAAAATGTGGATGGAGATGCCTTTACCGAGCAATTGGCGCAGTGGTTAAAGCTGCGGTGTTTGGGACGGGAGGTACCGGGTTCGAATCCCAACGGGGGAGGGTTGCAAAAGGGATTTTTCATCACTTGATTTCGATCGGTGATGACGATGAACACAACTATGACCCCCTGTTGGAGTGCAGAATCCATGGGCCGAACCATCGTCCATGTCAGTACAGGCTGGCTGGAGCAATGCAATGTGCAGATGGATTTAAAATCGAACCTGTATTCGTGCGTCCTCAATTTGGCTGGTGACGGCGTAAGGTAGGACGTTAAAAATTAACTGCGGAAGAGTTGGGAGAGCTTCGGCCCCAGAACAGATTGCAGAGTTCAGAAACAAAAAAAAAAAAAAAAAAGATGCCTTTAAAACTTTTGTTCATAATAGTTAAGCCGATAGTTTCGATGGTGTGAATTTTGGCTAGAAAAATATTGGGATAAGTCTCAGTGATTTAAATATTTTGTGGTTGGGTCCAAAGACACCAATGCCAACTCCACTATCAAAATAGGATTCAGAGGTCTGGTGACAGTCTCTGATAAATCAGTCTCTGATATAAAGATCTATCAGTCGTTACTTTGTTTTTAGAATAAACGATGAAAGACTAATAGGTCGAAAGGACTTAGGGAGTTCACTTGCCAAGCCTGTTGCCAAGCTTTGGGATAAAAAGCTTGAACGGCTGAAAGGAGTTAAATGTCCATTTGACTTTTTCTGGAGTAAAAAGCCTACCGGATAAACTATTAACACAACCCACATTTGCAACCGTATATGTACCAAATATGGGGTTAGTAATTGTATTAGAGTCGCAAATAGTGCAGCCCGGAAAAGAAGATCATTTAGCAAACAAGCTGCAGATTCTAGGTCACTAATTGAACTCAAAAAAGTTGGTAACATATCTGTTTTGACAAATAAAATTCCCCTGTATGTCTTCTAGTTTGTATAGCAAGCGATACGACCTTCTGCTGCCTGTAAGATCACCCCTAGTATATCGAACCTGATGTGAATGTGGTCGACAAAGGAGCTTCTTTTGATACATGCCAGTTTGCAATAGAGCTGGAGATAAACTGAATCGACAAAGTGAGGTCCAACCCCTCTTGCCGAATTGTGTTAATGAAAGTCAGTTAATTAATGAAAGTTGCATCGCAGCCTATGATGAATTATTTGTTTTTTAGGTTGCAGTAATCCACCAAATCCTGTTCAACTACAGGTGGAACACTTACCGAGTCACCAGGGAAGTACGCAGAGGCACATACTTTCAGGATTAATGCAACCAAATCCTTAGTGATGAACCCTGGAATTGGAAGAACGTTAATATTAGCTGAAACAAATATTGCTGTTCGGGGAACTTCTTAAGGTGGAGGCTTCTGATAGATCCTCCACTACCCAATGTTCATGGATGAGGAGGCCCAGGGCTACATTTTATTGAGTAAACTTGTTGAAGAAGGTATCCGAGACTCCTTTTGCATGATGCAGGTTTGCTTGTAGTACCCTAATAGTACCAGCCATACTTATTTATAAGGGTGTCGAGCTCTCCATTCCTGGCTGCTTACCTGCCGACTGCTTACCAGCCGACTTCACGGGATAATGCTGGCTATTGCAACGATTCCCAGTAACTCTTCGAGCGCCCCTAGACTTAACTCTCGAGGTTGATGCCGTTTACTTGGTTTGCCTCACACCTGTGTATAGTTCAATTGAAGTTTATGCCAACTTTTCATCAAACACTAGGCAGCATTCATTCATAGCCTGCACGGCACCACCCTGCAACCTGTTTTTTTGTTCCTTTTAACGTACATTCCATGAATTTACATTTCCAGCATTTCCAGGTCAGATGTTACCTGAAGATCAATTTTTTTGTACAAAAACCCTAGATCACTAGATCCGGTGATGTTTGACTCATTTTTGGACTACAAATCCAATTTTTTATTATAAGCCAAATTGTTTCTTACACTGAAACTCTTCAGCTGATTTTTCGGAACACATATTTAGGTTTAACTCCAAAATATGGAAGCGCACCAGAACTGTTACGACAAATTGTGGCTTCAACAAATTTTTTTGATTCAAGAACAATGAAAGAATTGGAAATATAAACAAAGGGCCCTTTGCTTTGAAATGCCCAAGTTCAAAACAGAGCGATTGTTTCTTTTCAAGTTTATTCAATTAGTACGGCAAAGCGAAGTTATGCCTCATTATTGAAATGGGGCCAAGTTGTGCCCTATCCTTAAAAAAGAAAATATAGCTCAAAATGCGAAAACTATCGCGGAATTCAGCATTGGATCCACTTGTACGATTCTCAGCTACCGTTGGTCTCAAAATCAATGAGTTCAAAACAAGATATATGATCATTGGTTTTATAGACCAAGACGCAAGGGATTTTAGTATTAGGACCACACATTTGAAGTGATGAGTTTCCGATACCCCGGGTTCCATGTCACTCATGATAACTATGTGGGAGGCGATATTAATATCAGCGCGTCTTGTTGCTGGCAACCGTGCTTTGTATGCCTTACGTCCACTGATAAAGTCAAAATACCTTGTAAATGTCAACAAGCTGAAGCCGACAAGGGCTATGACGGATAAGTATGTGTGAAGGTTAATGACATTCGACAGAAGAAGCAAACGCTTGGTTTATGGCCCGAACGTAACTATGATACACTTATCGAGTTTTATTCAACCGCGAGATTTGCGAGCTGACCCTAAACGAATAGATCAGCGATCTCTGCGAGAAGAGTGGCCATTTGGCAGGCGCAGAGGTTGCTTTCGGCGACATGCCTCCTCAGGGTAGAAAGCGATAGTATGGATGATGTTTTATATAGCCTACATCAAAGGTTCCCACTGCAAATGAAATGCTCAGTCATGGACTTGAAAATAAAATGATCATTATCTCTTTGATATCTCAATTTCGATTGGAACTTCCTCTTTGCAAACAAACAGGATCAGGAATATCACTCGTGTCGATTAAGAAAAATTAAAAGTGTCGATGGCAAATGACAATTTTATATCAAAATTTGGTGAGCACCCAACCAGTTGTACACAGGAGTTTCTTCATCTAGAAAGTATAATAAACTGAAGGCCTGGATGACCGACTGCCTGCTAAGCCTGATACGAAAAAAGCACAAGTACAGCCATCTAGCGAAAAGAGTGTGAAGTTGTGCGATTTAGCAAATGCTTAAACTTTTCGCCTAAATGGCAATGATGCACGTAAAAATTGGTATAAGGTGAATAAGGTGATTACCAGGCATCCCGATTCCTCCGAGATAAAAGAAATCTTCGGTAATCTTGGTAACAGGATTAATAAACTTTGTCCCAACAACAAACGCCTAACAATCATGAATTATCATTCAACATCCAGTTTCTATTTCTCTTCAATTACATCTTGTGAGTTATAGTATGCCATAAATGCCCTGAAAATAGGTTCCTATGATTGATGGAATAACAAATGGTGTGGTAAAAAAACTGGCTTGCTTCCTGATAGATGTTCTGGCTTACATTTTTAATGTGAGTGTGAATACCGGTATTTTTCCATCATCTCTGAAAGATTTTAGGTATCTAGGTGTAATAATTGACAACAACTTGAACTGGAAATCGTATACAGGAAAACTGAACTATAGACTATTGTTGGTTGCAAGGAAAATTTATGTATTGCGATCATTCTGTACCAGTTATCTCCTTAAAATTATCTACTACGCATTGGAAGACTCAATCCTTCAATATGACAAACTACATTAAATACAGTCTATGTCCGGCATCATCTGATTAATGAGTTACAAAGATACGCGTTTATTTTCGTGGCCCATATTCTAGAGCTTGGGATTACTGCTTTTTCAGCACATTTTTTTTAATATTTAAAAAAAATATTCCAAAACCAAAATTAGATCTTCGTAGCTCTGTTTTTAGAATTGTATCTCCTTTTATGTTCAATAGACTACCGCAAAGTTCTCTAAGTCCCTATAAATCTGGCTAAAACAAACAAAAGACTTCGGGTACTTCTTCCATAAGAATCTGTTGACAATTTGTAAGTAAAATCATATTAAGGTATGTTAATGCTCAAAGTGAAATTTAATCACACTTACCATGCTCTTTTTACTGGAAAGTGGAAACGTTAAGTTGATGAAGAAATGCAGCGAAATTTTGGATTGAAACTTCTGACTGTAACTGGACAGCGTGTAGAAATAAATTACAACAGTTATCTCGGACATTAACTTACATTCACTGAGTTAACACTTCCAGTTACCGATAAAGAAACAAAAATACTGAAAGTATTAACTAATCATCGAAAGAAGCTGCCGAACTTAAACGTTGTAAAGACTAACTAAAACGAAGAATGGAACCAAAAAATTATCAATGAAGACTCTAATCACATTAGGAATTGCTGAAAAGAACCATTGGCAATAAAGAAGGATTTGGATTCTCCAATGTGAAAATAATATAACTGTACGTACGAAGTGATAATTTTATAGCGATGGAATACTATAGCGAGCCTAAATTCTACAGGCTAAGTTGAAAGATTTCCGAGGTAATCCCCAATATAAATCAACTTTAAGACTTTTAACACATAGTTTCCGCCGTTTCAGTAAAAAGTAAAACCAAAAAGCAACTCGCAGTAACTTCACGTACCTATTGAGCAGGTTACACTTCATTGTATACTAAATACTAACAAGAGTATATATATGTATATCGCGCATATTGACCTAAATATAAAGCACGCATTTTATGTATATTGACATCTTCCACAACTGAATAGAAAACCTTGATAAGATCCACACCATTAAATTTCATACACGACTAATTCAGGCGACTGCATAAATGGAAAAAAAAAATAAGACAAGATAATTAATTTGTTCGACCCCCCGCTCCCGATTTTTAATTTTTGTTTTTGTGCTGTTTTTTGTTTTAGGTTGGTGGAGTTATTGTTTTACGAGAAGGAAGTAATTTATATTGTGAGATTCTATTATTAACCAAAAAAAAAAAAAAAACAAAAAAAAAATTAAAAGCTAAAACCAAAAACATAACAACAACGAAAAAACTACTGTACACCAGTGGAGCCGCACATAATATGCTATTTATGGGTATAATTGTGAGCGTTGGTAGTGAAAAATGAGCTGCCGCCATTTTTGCCATGTTTAGCTGTCCGGTGTTCCGCATATGGATGGTAAAAATATTTTGGTCGGTTAGACTCCACTTAAAAGCTATAGTGGCCAAATTTTCAAAATAAAAAACTTTCATCGTACATTCACTTTGCGCGCGCCAGCCACACAAAACATTATACCTTCTGCCAAACTATAATCGGATACAAAATTATTAAAATTAATTCAATCCAATTAATAATTTCTATTTCATAGTTTTGTATAGTTTAACGAAGTTGATTCTATTAATCAGGTTTTTGTTGTTGTATATTTCGAGGGTAAATGCTGCTCGCTTGCTATTTAGACAACATCGCGATTGTGTTCTCTTTATACATGTATACAATTTTTTTTTTTTTTGGTTTTTGTGTACGCGTTCAGGGAGTGGAAAAATAATTTAATTTTTTGTCGGAATATGCAAATTTTTGTGTTGAATTTAGATTAGAACTAAAAAACCAAATAGTTGTTTGTTGTTGTTGTTGCTGTGTATATTTGTGGTGGTATTTAGGTCTGAAACGAATAATTATTACTTAGCATTAATTAGATGGAATTTTAAATCAGCTGTGTATATATAGTGTGGAAAGGTGTTTTTGCAAGTTTACAACAGGAAACAGGTGATTATTTGCGATTTTGGTCTATATCAGCTCCTGTTATTGAAATGGCATTGAAACGAACTAAAGTTACTATTAGCTTCGAATTACAAAATTAGTTCCGGGCTCATAACTCTGTATAACCTGATCTAATAAGACAGTTTTCTTTGACCAAAGTACTGCTATTAACAATAATGGACCGGGTGGTTGGAGTCGTTTACATTTTTTTATCAATTTCACTATATAGAAAATCAGACTTTATCAAAATCGATCCCTCTCCCTATTTTTAACCTTGTATAACTTTGAAGCTTAATACTCCTACAGGGGAAACGCCCAGAGAACTCCCTTTGTCCCATTAATCACTTCAAAGTTGCATGATCCATTATTATGGTAAAATAGTAACTCTCTTGGTATTCCCAGAATTTCTCAATACAGTGGCATAAGACTCCAATTTAGCTTTTGGGGAATACCACTGCTTCCGCGCCATTCGTATTGCCATAGATCACACTGAATTTATAGAAATGCTGACTTCAAAATGCGACCTTCAGATAAGTTCTTGCAGTAGCATCTTTTCAAAAAGCTTTGAAATTATCGGAAGTAGACTTATTGGCCTGTACGACGAGACTTGGGTTTCGTCTTTATCTGGCTTAAGAATCATGATAATTTGAGATATTTTCCATTTTTGGGGAAAGTACCATAATCGCATTCAAAATATATTTTATGCATCTATCTGAAAATTCTTTAATCATTTTTCCATTTATTAGATCTGCTCTGGAGCTTTCTTAGGATTTATGCAGTTTTTGATAACCATTTTGACGCATTTCCATTTAAATTTTACTGGATTTGGGTTCGATTTGTTCAAAAATGGTAGTACGCAATCATTATTTTGTTCGTTTGAGATGAACACTTTTTGTAGATGGTTAGAGAAAGCGATAGCCTTAGTGATAGTGATTAATTTTTTTATCTGTTGCTGCGAGCTCACTTAGGTAATTCTGTATTCCTAAATTTTGTTCTTCCCGTAGTGTTTCTCTCAGAGCTTTAAAAGCTCTGTTTAATTTCCATGTCGTCTGGTGTGCAAAGTGGGACATCCAAAAGACAATTTACAACTACTATGTTTCTATATAAAGAAAACCCATTTCGTTAGTTTGTTTGTTAAACGTTGAGGTGGTCCAGTTTTTAATGCTTGGGTACTTAGTGTTACTATTATTGATGAGTGATCTGATTATGACTAGGAATTTCCCTCCTATATATGTGGGATGTCCAGATTTTTTTTGTGGGGATATAACCCATCGGTTAGTCCCAAATTAGTTTTATTCTTGCTGCCGTAGTTTTAAAGGTCTCGTTCTTAGGGGAGGTGTAACTAAGTTGGTTTTATCCATCTTACGGCGAATTTCGACATTTTCATGTTGATAAAGACGAAATATGTGTTTCCTCGTGTGCTTCCTGATTTTTTCGTTGACGTATTCCACCTTTAACTCCCTATGGAGATTATCATTTCTGATGTACCATGGTGCATTTACAATAACACGTGACACTTTGTTTCGAAATGATTGTATTATTTTCACATTGGTCTTCTTTATGCATCCCCAAAGCTGAATACCGTAAGTCCATATTGGTTTTATTATTTGCCTATATAGTAGCAGTTTATTATGTATTGATAGTTCGGAATTCCTACCTATAAGCAAGTACATTTTTCTGTATTTGATATTTAGCTCTTCTATGTTCTTTTTGATATGCCCTTTCCACTTAAGCGTCAAGTCGTTCTTACCACCCGATGCTCCGAAGCCCCCCGCCGCAGAGAAGGAGCTGGATTTCCTGGTGGAGGAGTTATAGGCGCTACATTGCATGTAATGGTGTTATTCCACCTCTTCTGTGCCGAGGCTATCGCCTCCTTTTTAAGCGCCATAAAAAGCGCTGCTATAGGCCTCCCCAGATTTGCCCTTTTCGGTTTCAATTGGAGAGTTAACCTTTCCTTGCCAGTTAGTCAGTCCTGCATTTCCCCAGAACATCCGAGTGACCGGGGATCCAGACTATCTGGATATCGGGATGCTCACTTATCTCGTTAAGAGATGAGCGGCATTTCAATGCCACCACAGACGTCAGAATAACTTGATCGCCGCCTGACTGTCCACATATATTGTTATATCCCTTGTGGATATGAAACAACTAAGTCAGTGCCACTGCAGTGAGCAGGAAAACGAGCGGATATATTCACATTTAATTTGTCAAAATAGACTACATCTCCGACTTTGCCGTCTAGTTTGGAGCCGTCAGTGTAGAATTGTATACTTCCAGTTTCTGCTGTTGACCTGTTCGCCAAGGATTCCCTTGAGTGGATAAGGGTCCGGAAGCCCTTTTCAAAGTATACAATCGGTATTGTCTTCCTTAAGCGAACTGCCAATCGTTAAGTGGCCTGTCTGTAGACATTTCCACTCAAACACGGCAGAGAGCCGTGCTCCATAGTTGCCGCTCTCTGCTTACCAAAGATGTCAACAGGAAGAAAGTAGAGCATAGCCTCGAAAGCACGTGCAGGGGTTGTCCTCTGTGCCCCGCTTATAAGCAAGCAGGCCGTTCTTTGTAACTTCTCTATCATATTTTTATAAGTTTTCTTGTCTAGGCTGGCCACCACACACTCACCCCATAGTATATTTCTTGGTGAAGAGTACAAGCTCTGTTTTGAATGGATTTATACCCAGCTGACAATTGCTAGCATACTTTGTAATGATTAAGAACACGTATTGCATGACTTTCCTAATCGTGCGTAGGTACCTTCCCGAGATCACGATCACTACATCATCTGCATACGCTTTCACTCCTATTCCCTCCCTCTCCAGTTCCAAAAGTAGTACATTGATTACTATGTTCCAGAGAACAGATGATAGGACACCACCTTGCGGAGTTCCTC
Organism: Tipula confusa; assembly: GCA_963556175.1. Classification (NCBI taxonomy): domain Eukaryota; kingdom Metazoa; phylum Arthropoda; class Insecta; order Diptera; family Tipulidae; genus Tipula; species Tipula confusa. The sequence goes on from OY744476.1 coordinate 220,098,661, forward strand.
TATCTACTCTCCTCCTAATGGTGGATTCCCTTATCTCCGCGTTAATAATCCTGCATTCTAGCATCTGATTTATCAACCTCCTTAAGGGGTCCACATCTAAGAAAGACAGTATTTCCTGAACTGCCTCCATTCTGACATTATTAAAGATGCCCTCTATATCGAGGAAGGCTAACATACAGTACTCTTTCGAGTGGATTGATTTCTCAATTGTTCGCACCAGGGAATGCAAAGCAGTGTCCACAGATCTCCCTTTCCAGTAAGCATGCTGAGAAGTCCCCCAATTACTGGGTTTTATTTTTGCAGGTATGTACACGTCAATCAGTCTTTCCAATGTTTTCAACAGAAATGATGATAGAGTTATAGGTACCTAACACCTATAACTCTATCATCATTTCTGTTGAAAACATTGGATGGGAAATTAACCCTTTGGTTATGCCTTGGAATTCTTTCCCGTTTTCGGGATAAAAATCACCCTAACCTCCGTCCATTTCCTAGGACTATTATTCAGCTTTAAATACCCCTGAAGATCACCTTCAGCCATGGGGAAATGCTTAACGAGTGTTTTTGCAATTCCACTGGAATGATATCGTCCGGGCCTGCCAATTTATAGGGTCTAAAGCCGTTTAGTGCCCATAGGATCCGGTTTTTGCACACGATTTCCTCCGGGCACCCCGACGATAATTTTTCCCTATTCCTACCAAGCACCGTCTAAACATCCACACTACCTGGGAAATGGGTTTCCAACAGGAGCGCCAATGATTCCCCACTAGACGTCCACAGCCCATCTGGTTTAATTAAGTAACTAGGGCTCGTTGGGCTCGTAGATAAGATTTTCCTGAAGCGCAAGGTCTCCGAAACACCTTCCATTTTATCACAGAATAGTCTCCAAGACCTCCTCTGTGCCTTCCTTAATTCTTTTTTATAAGTATAAGTTTAAAGTGCTCCTTGTAGGAGTCCCAATTCTGAGCTTCTCTAGAGCCTTTTGCTCTGTTGAATGCTTTTCTACATCCTATACAAAGGATTCTCAAATCTCTGGAGGACCATACCGGTTTCTGTTTCCCCTTAGCTATTCTCTTGGAGCAAGCAGTGTACAAGAACAAGTTATAGGCGCTTGTTATAGGCGCTTGTTATTGGCCATCTCTTAACGAGATAAGTGAGCATCTCAATATCCAGATAGTCTGGGTCCCTGGTCATTCGTACGTTCTAGGGGACTGCAGGGCTGTCGAACTGGCAAGGAAAGGTTAACTCTCCAATTGAAACCGAAAAGGGCAAATCTGGGGAGGCCTATAGCTGCGCTTTTTATAACGCTTAAAAAGGAGGCGATAGCCTCGGCACAGAAGAGGTGGAATAACACCATAACTAGCAATGTAGCGCGGCAGGTTTGACCGAAACTGGACTTGAAGCGCTCTAAAACACTACTATCCCTACGTAGACCTGACTTAAGTATAGTCGTGGGGGTGCACACAGGACACTGCCACATTAGGGAGCATGCGAGGAGGCTTGTGTCAATGGCAAATGACTTCTGTATAAGCTGTATGGATGAGGAGGAGGAAGTGACTGTGAGCCACTTCCTCTGCTCATGCCCAGCGCTAACTTACAGGAGGTACAACCATCTGGGCAAGTATTGTTTCAACGGCCTTATGGATCTCGAGGACTGCAATGTGCGAAATATCTTGCGCTACATATGTAGCTCTGAATGGTTCCAATGAAGGTGAAAGGTGTAGTAGGATCCTTTGGTATCATAATGGACCGTCACCGGTCTAAGTGTGCGTTAGCAGCCACTCTAACCTAACCTAACCTAACCTTGTTTGAGATTCACTTTTCTCTACATTTATAGTAGACTTCCTGTCAACAGGTATCCTATGGTTTCGTTGTAGCGCTTTGTCTCTTATTTTTTAAAGTTCTTTAGCTACTTCACATCCTCTATAATTTGCTGGATGCTGCCCTTCACAGCATTAGACCTTCACAATTGAAAGTAAGTTTCGTTTTCTTGCGATCCCTGACTTGTACGAACACTGCCATTTTAGCTTTGCAGTGATCAATTTATGATCACTGCCTACAAACTTGGCAGCCGACCATAATAGAAATTACTATACTATAATATGGTCAATTTATCGTCAGGACGTCTTACGAAGATGAGTCCATGTTTCTATAGGTGGATATATTTATGAGGAAAGAATGTGATAGTCACAATGAGGTCATGCGGTCGCTAGATCATGTCGGGAGTACAACGATTGTTTTTGAGTGTAAAACAATCCCGAAATTAATCAAAGGAATTTAGGTTACGGATCCCTTACTATGCGTGTGAATATACATATAATGCGTGAACGTGGCTAATTAATTATTTCCATCGTACTTTTCACTTAATTATACCAGACACTATATATAATTTGCCATCCTGCTGAAAACTTTTTTTTTTATATTTATTGGGAAATTATCCTTGGCCATGTCCGTTATACATATGCTGAGAACAAAACTAAAAAAAAAAAATTATCATCATGTTAAGATCTATGCAAATTCATTCTGGTCGTGTTGTTGTTGTTGGTTTATAGTAAATAAATTCAATTAAATTAAATAAATTAAATTTTTATTATTTAATTAACCTTCAAATGTAGTTTTGTATTTTATGGTAAAAACTATTTTGAAATAAAAAAACAAAAAAAAAATCGTGGTACACACCGCGAATGAGATGTAATTGATCTTCATTGTATCGTTCATATCGTGGAATAATTTTATAATTAAAGTTTGGGAATTTCAGAATTGTAAAATTGAATGTGTAAGCTTGTAGTTTGTATAGTTCTTTAAATTTTAATCTGACATAACCTTAACAAAAGTTTTATCAAAATCGTTGTTATCTGCATAATCAGCATCCACATAGCTAATACGGTTTTTGCATATGTTGGGAAGCTTCGTTGTGCTATTCGTATTTGCCCAGATCATCCGGTTTTCTGGCATTTTGCATGCTTGGTTCCTTATTTTCTGTAGCTGTTTGGCTACTTGACATACTCAATAAAATGGCTGGGTGCTGCCTGCTGCTTTGGTAAAATACCTTGGCATTTTATGCACAGCGGAATTTTCGCCCAAGCTCTTTTAATTGCGTCTATTTTCGCTCTCAACGGAAAATGTATTCTTTTTTCTCTTTAGCAATTTTGAGTAACGCCGTCAGATTAAAGCTTTTCCATTGATTTAGAATAAATGGCAACACTGTCGTTTGAATAAAACTTATTTTTTCTGACAGACTTATTCCTGACGTAAACCTCACCTTCCTTTTTGATTTTTCGTTGAAGTCATGGCCAACAATGAACCATCGTACGAAGGTGTGAAAAACTCTTTATATTTTCTGTTTTTAATTTATGACACGCCTTAACTGGAGAGGCAGCACATGCTATATATTTAGCTTTGTCAGAACACATCAACAAAAATTACACAATGGCTTTAAAATTAATCTGGGATAGGTATCCAAATGTCAAACTAATTTATAATGCACATATGTTTGAGTTACGTATTTGTGAAAGTAATTGGTACTGTCAATACTCATTTAAGATCTTTAGCATCACTCGGACGACCAACATTACAGTGGAGGATGGAAAGGTTATGTTCTTAATATGAACTTTCCTAACGGGACCAGGTTTCTAGAATGAAGTGGACAGATGCTTGTGCAATCGATAAATTGCCATCGTCAGAGGAGCTTTAAATATTTCTGGAGCGACGACGTCATGACTGAACTTTTTTGAAAACTATAATCGGAGGATTAAATTCATTTATGTGAATTGTTGCCAGATTCTTAAAATATGGTGAAAAAATATGAATATTGAAAAAGTAACCAAAACTTTAGGTATGTGTTGGCAATAATCGTCAAATCCGAAACGAATCACCAATCTTCTAGTTTTCTTCGAAATAGCCAGTATATTTGATCCTGTTGGCCTAAAAAAGATATGTCTAGTAATTTTAGAAACTTAAGAAAAATTACATTATTGAGGTATGGAATCATGTTGGTAAAGAACTGAATTCGGCTGACATTTTATCGAGAAGTTTGATGCTAAATAAATTTATTAGTTGCACTTTATAGTTTAATGGACCTGTTCATCTTCTACAACCAGTAATCAAATGGGCTGAAAGTCGCTAGGTGAGCCACGTACACAAATATCTTCAGCAATTTAAATCCCTACAAATGTTTCAAAGGTTCAAAAACTTGCTGAAGGACACAATACAACTGTCAGAAGTAAAACAATTGTTTAAGCTTCCGCTATTGCCTCATAGATGGCAGCTGAAATAAGTATTTTCCAAGATTACTTTTCGGTCACTTTTCACAAAATTTATAAAATACCTATAATACTTTTAAACTATAAATAATCTTAAACTTTTTGGTTTAGTTTAGTTTCAAGTTTAGGCACGCAGTAAGTGGCACTTATGGTAGTTCCATCTATCTAGATATAGCATGAACTACTTCGTTTTCTATTTAAACACGAGCGTATTTTTGGTGCTTTAGAACGTTTCATCGCCACAAGAGGAAGAGATGCCACTATATTTATTCTCAACCAAGTTTGTAGGCACAGAAAAAAACGGATATTAGGATATTTAGACAGATATTAGGTACAATAATCCAAATTTTTTCCTCAACCTATAATACATATAAAAAAAATGTATTCCAAATCGTCAATATCCAAAACTGTCTATGACATGCCATATTCATATATTTACATTACAAACTACACTTAACAAATATAACAATCAAATATTGATAAATAAAAAAATTTGTATAGTTTTTAACACTTTATATTAGATCTGAGAGCTTTTATTAAAAAAAAAATTAGTTTGATTGATAAATTAGCAAGATGAAAAATATCAATTAGGATTATTTATAGATTTGTTTTTTTATATTGACAGAAATATTGACATATTATGTCAATTCCAAATTTAAATATAGTGAAAGGTTAACAACGTTTCTTACTAATGTTGTACGCAACCAAAATAACAAAAGACACATATTAACATTTTAGTGTATGTCCGAATTATTTTGAAATCGATTAAACAAAAGCTATATATATGTAAACTATGCTACTATGTCTGTCAAAAATTGTGGTCGAATTCGTTCTAACCGTATGTTGATTAAATATCTTTCACCTATAAGTGACACTGACAATCGAAATTTGGATACCTCCTAAGAAGTGTCCACACGCAATGGACGGTAATCGACTGCTATGCTATATGCACCTTGGTTCATCACCTCTTAATTGCCCAAGAAATTTGGCTGTGTAAACTCTAATTTTGTAAAATTTTAGGATTCCAAGGAAGCTTACCATCAATATTTTGGACAGTAAATATCACCTTAAGTGATTAAGAAAGTACTATAATGTATCTTTCGGAATAATAGACAGTTTTCTAGATTCGGCTGTGGTCACGTCGTTGGTAGAGTGATTAAAGATGCCTAGATTTGCGCTTTCCTTTAAGTCTTTGTTAATCGTGTATTTGTAGGTTGGTGATTTCGGCCAATCATCAAAGTCAAATGATCTGAAGCCAACACCACTTGGCCGGTATAATCGATTTCATCTGATGAATGCGGGTGACTTGGTTTAACTCGTGGCTACCTAGGGCCGACTGCCCCTTTTTTGTAATGAACGCAATATTAAATGATGGAAACATGTTACACCCTAGTGGCAAACTTTTCGAAATTTTTCACGCACTTCTCCAATATTTTTGATGTAATAATGCTGCAAACATAGTTAAACCTGGATGTAGAAACTTTATGCAATTATCATAGTGTGATATCGGTAACTTGGAAGCATTTCGGTAACAATATTGGACGCTTTGTATCGTAAGTACAACATAAGTTTTGTAATTGCCAACCAACGCGTAATTTACTGTTGATTAACTCTCTCACCATTATTCCTCGTCGGTCAAATTCGCCGGATTTTTCTAAACCCTAATATACTGCCAAGTAGTTTGGGAAAGAATCGCGTATTACTACTGGTTAGCAACATAAATCTTCCACCGTCTCAGGTGATCTGACTACCAAGCTAGTACGATCGTAGAATTGGTTCATAACAAGATTGGAACATTCTTTAATTCATACATACAGCTAAAACCTTTTGCAATAATTTTACAAACAGATGCGCATCACAGAGCTCTAATCTCAGCAAGCTTGTTTGTCACATATTGGTCACCTATGCTGATTTTTTACATCTAAAATCTGACTTGCATATCTTTTGACTGTTACGGAGTTTAATACTTCGAATTGTTCTAGAAATTCTTCTCAAACAATCAATTTCTACATAAACAGTTTTATATTGACAATAAATGGGCTTGACCATCCTTAGGATCGAAAATCCTCACAGAACTTGATTGACAATATGTTGCGTCTGGGATAGGTTTTGCATAGCACACTTATGATTTTAAAGAGGAAATCATCTTCCGCCAATTTCGTAGCAAAAACCCGGCCTCTGCTAAAATAAGATAAATGTCGTCCTTGAATTTCTCTGATTGCAACTCACTTTTAGCACCAGCCAATAAGTTAATAAATTGTTGCAAGACCTTCAACCCTTAATTGGCCTGGGTTCCTAATTTATTTAGGATTTTTTTTTCGAAATAAAAGAGCTTTTGGAGCCGGAAGTAATTCATTACTTACTCATTACGACCACATTTCACCACATTTTTGTCGACTTAAACATTCCTGGGCTCTATGTCATGGCACCAAACAGTTAAAGCATACGGGAAGCTTGTACATTTGCTCTCGTCATTCAGTTCGATTTAGACCTTTAAATTTCCCGCATTGATGAAGTTTATGATCCGCCTTGCATAATACACATTCTTCGGATGTCAATTCCGTAAAGTTGGATGAGACACAAGATTCTAACGCAGCACACCGATCACTATTAAACCTCAAAAATTGTTCAAACAATGAATACTCTTACCTGGTTGTCTTATGACAGTTGGGTTTCCGAATCAGTCTTATGCAATTGGCTTCATCGGTATTGTTATAAATTTGTCTAAGTCTCTTGACTATAGTCTCTTGACTAAAGGCCGTCTAGTGGTATGGTTAGGGGTAGAGGTCATGGAACCCCACATAAAGGATTGATCAAATCATTTGAAAAGCTACGCGCGGGCAGTGCACAGGGTACCTCCGAACAAGCTAGAAGAATAGATAGGGCGGCGTTAGGTCAAGCAAATCAAGGCGACAGTTTGGACCCACGAAGCCAGTTCGAGGATGTGATCGTGAGCGAAAGTGAGAAAAATGAGAGTGGTGTAATGAAGCAGCCGCAACAATTCCAGGATGAGCAGCGACAAAGCAACAATGGGAATATAAGCAAAACTATTATGCAGATAAGCAGATGGGAAATGCGATTTTCGGGAGATGACGGCATGCTACTGACAGATTTTTTGTTGAGGGTAGATATGCCTGTCAGAGCTATGGGACTAAATAAAAGCGATTTATTCCAAGGGATATTTGTGCTATTAAAAGGCTCGGCCCTGGAGTGGTACGAGGTATGGAGTGGTACGAGGGCCCTGGAGTGGTACGAGGGAGGAAATCCTTATGAGACTTCAGCAGCCAGGAGAAACCGTTGGAAACTTCCTAACACAAATAGAGAAGATGTTAAGGAAGATTTATCCTCCGCTCGAAGAGGAATATAAGATGTATGTCTTACAGCGCAACATGGCAGAACAATATGCATTTCAATTAGCGATGGTAAAGGTGAGCACGGTCGCTGAATTAATGCAGCAATGCAAAAGGATAGACGACAGTAAATTTGTACGGGCTCGAAAATCACAGATCGAATTAAAAGGGAAGGGATTAGAGCCAGCGTGCTTCCCTGCAAAAAGACGCGGCAACTAAGCAGTGTGCTGCGGTGAAAGAGCAAGGTGAGCAGAAACAGGAAGTGGTGGCGTTGTGAGTAACGAAAGAACCAGCGCCTGGACGATCAAACAGCGATTCCAAAAAAATTTCGTTGAAGGATGTTTGAGTGCTGGAATTTTAAGAGATCCGGTCATGGACACTATGATTGCCCTGAGCCACGGGAGTGACGAAAGGGAACGAAAGGGAGTGACAGCCATAAATTGGCCAAGGAATTATAAGGGAACCACACAAACAGCGGGAAACGAGAGGGGATCACCGCGTTCCGAGTAATACATTTATCCTCATAAACTCATCTGGAAGACCCAACCACAATGTGAGTGGATCACCGACAGTGATATGAGAGAGGCGATGCCAGAGGATGGAATCGCCTGCGTTATTACAGTGGAAGGCGATGATCGACCACATGTAGATGTTGATATATTGGGGTATGGTTTGGTAGGATTGCTGGACTCGGGTACGAGTTGTACGATTTTGGGAGGTAGGGCATTTGGCTTGCTGTCGCGTTTGGGAATTAACTTGGTTCCACACAAATCATGGATAAAAACAGCGGATGGCACTGGGACTGCATTGGGTTTTCGGCGGATGTGCCGTATTCGGCCTATGAGCAATGTCAGGTAGTGAAGACATTGGTGGCGCCGACTATCGCTAATGAAATAATATGCGGAATGGATTTCTGGAGGGCTTTTGGCATTCGACAGTCAGTACGGATGAGAGCACGCCCTGTCTCACCCTACCAGCAAAATGCGATGAACGAGGAAATGGATCGAATGCTGAGGCTAGGAGTGATTGAACCAGCAGGTCCTACAGAATTGGCACACCCGGTAGTCTGCGTAACAAAACCATCCGGAAAGATTCGGTTTTGTCTGGACGCACGCAGGCTAAATGAGGTTACGATCAAGGATACCTACCCACTCCCTTATATAAATAGAATTATCAGGTTATCAGGTACAAAATACCTACCCTGCCTTAAGCGATGCATTCTGGCAAATTAAGTTAAGTTCAGGTGTGCGACCCAAAACGGCGTTCATTGTGCCTGGTAGAGGATTGTTTCAATACCGGGAAATGCCTTTCGGGTTGCATAACGCCAGCCAAGCGCTGTGCAGGCTGATGGACCAGGTACTCGGGGTCGATTTGAAACCAAGGGTGTTCGTTTACTTGGACGACATTATTGTCATGTCGCAGATGTTCGAAGAACATATGGTACTACTGAAACAGGTGGCCAAACGACTTCCCCAGGCTAATCTCACGATTAGTTTGGAGAAGTCGCAGTTCTCTCTAAAGGAAATAAAATATTTGGGGTACATATTGGACGGACATGGATTGAGAATAGATTCCGACAAAATGAAATAATAAAATAAAGCCAACCAAAGTCTGGTGATTACAACGCATATACAGCAGTTTATGAGTCAACAAATAGTTATCACAGAATGTGCTGCGTATGAATATGCGATATCTCCAATGAGGTTATTAGAGGATTAAAGGCTATGGGTAAAAGTGCATCAAGACGAAATCCATGGTTAATTTATAAAATTCTGCAGAAGTTAGATGAAGACACAAGAACACATCGGGCGATTAAAAGTATTGAAGCAGACTATCCAACATTTGGCGCGTTCATATCATTCAATGTTAAAAGCATTGCTTGACACAGGATCACGGTTAAATCCCGGCTTTAACACAAAAAATATTATCAAGATGTTCATTTTGAAAAACTTAACGACAAAGCTATAGAGGCTAAACATTGATGTCGTCAACAGCTTGATCGAGCTAAAATCAATACAAATAACTGGTAATGACATTAGTTTAGGAGCAACTTAATTCTTCAAAATTATACGGGCAGCTCACAGGACCAACGGCCTCTTTGCACAGAACACTGCATTTGGATGGATTATATCAGGTAATAAGGCGCAGCTTAAGCAACAGACAACATTACAAATTGAAACATTAAGCAAGTTTTGGGAGCTACCTTCCAGACCAACATTGATCACCGAGCATGAATATTGCGGGAAATTGTTGGTTACTGTACTTATGCCAGGGATTCTTTGAGTCGGTTTAGTGTGAGACTTCTCTTCTCTAAAGATGCCAAACAACTAGGAAGCTCGAAAAAAGTAGGAAACAACTAAACTAATCAGAATTGCAAATATCCAAAGCATGAATCGCCAGATTCATATTGACCCACGTGATTGTGACTATACCAACGATTTGTGTGATATGTCAATCCTACTGAAAGACTGAGACATTTTTGGTTGTTAACAATTACGTATGGAATCGGTTGCCTTCGACAGCTAGGATTAGTTTCAATAACAAAATATCCGCAGGCTGCTAATGCGATCTTACAGGATTGGTATGTAGTTGACCTTTTAAGTAGAGGTGTGGATGTGGCGTCAATAATAGTATTAGCCCATAAAATCCGTCATATTCTCAGCACTGCGGTCCTCACATTACAAAAGTTTAACTTACTTGCAAGAATTGCTCTCGTCATTGACCATTCAAATGATGCATAGTGCATTTAAATGCCGACAAAACCAATTCTCATGCAGAATAACCCCATCCCGCTCACCAAATCTCTTCTATATTGACAGACACAAAAATCCAGCCAAAAGCTCAAAATGCAATCAAAGATTGTAGAATTTTTTTCAACCAAACCCACTTCTGGTGATACCATGGATCCTCTAGAATCGAGACAAATTCTCCAAAAACTTAGTTCAAACAGGGCCGCTGGCCCCTATTCATCATAAATGTGTCAAGGTAAAGGCTATTTCACTCCTCTCCAGTTCAAAGAAAAATCCCTAAATGGACCAATTTCACTAGAACATTCTCTCAAGTAGAACGTTTCAAAATTCTAGGACCACCAGTGCGGCTTCTGAATGAGTCACTCTGATCAATGCCTGCTGTTGAAAATCATTTAGTCTGGGACGATGAACTATTTCCATCGGTCATTCTACAAACCACACTCTGAGTCCACCTCCCATCAATTTCTTCACCAATAACCCAACCATACATCCTGCTAATCGGCTGCTCCTGTGGACCACAGCACTGTAATTACCAATGGTCGATTTCATCTTTTAACGAACAGATAGGTGGTGGAACTCCTCGAAACAGTTCTGGAAAACTCTGAAAAGCAAGGTTAACAAAATTCAAACACCATCAAGAATAAAATGGCAACGATTGTATTGGTTGTTAAAAGCTCCTCCATTGATAACTCCGTTGCACTTCGGATTACCGTCTGAAACTCCTAGCTCATACAAAAGCAAGATCTCTTCATAAGCCCCTATTGAAGTCGTAGTACCTTGCAAACGCTGACAAGCCGAAATTGTACACGATGTTGATCAAACCCAATTTTCGTTTTAGGGTATGACAATGGAGTAAATGGAAAACAACTAGGCTTTCTCGACTATTTTATAGAATAAAGTTACTTGAAAAAAATATTCCGCAGTAAAACGAGACAGAAGTCACATTTGCCCCAAATCACAGTAAGCAGGTTGCCAGATATCAAAAAATTTCAAATTTTCTTAAATTTGCTAATTCCAATGTCTTATATAATTGCAAAACCTTTCCCAAACCGACGAACTTGAAAAATGTAAAGCTCATCCTCGCACGACAAAAAAAATTGAAATGTAACATTTTTATTGAGGAAATTCATTTTTTTAGTTCCTGTCTAATCCGCGTTGTTAATAACATAAACATATTCTTGTACATAAAACAAAACCAAAAACCACTCAAGTAATGTGTGAATTTTATAATATTTCTAATGTAATTAAAATTGTCACGGTCACTTCATTTGAACACAGGGGTGAATCTTAGTTTTTCAGGTCGATCTTATAATAGTCAAAATCGAAAATTGACAAACGACCGCTTTTGTTATACTCGCCGTATACTTAACATTCCATCGGTTTGATTTCCTAACATTATATTATGTGTATTTTAACAAAATGTATAGTTTACTCGACATACAAAACCAAAAAAAAAAACTTAAAAATTTACATAATTTAAAAATATTTCAATTATCTTCCCGCCTTTTTGTTTTTTTTTTTGTTTTTCTTAATTTAATTTGTCTTTACATTGTTGACGGTTAAGACAAATTAACCAAAAAAATTTGTAAGGCATCGTCGTATAAATGATTATGTATTGACTTTGCATAACAAGGTTGCTTAGACTGTACAGTAGTAGTTAACGGCTAAATAAACATAACTTTAGAGAAAAAAAAACAAAAAACAAAACTTCAAATAGTTTTTTGTTTCGATGTAAGTACGCGCAGGGAGAGCAAATCACCAAAAATAATTACATTCGATTCATAGTGTACACACGATCATTAAAATCAATAATAATTTATTTTATTTATAGGTTTAAGGTAATTATAAATCTTGCTTTGATCTTTAGTTTTGTGTACTTTGGCAGTTGTGGGTAAACGAGTGCCTACGAAACATTTGTATTCCATTCGAAATGTAAAAAACTATTTAACCATTTCGCAGTTTTACGTTACAATAGCAAAGCAAAGTACTTTTTGAAGAGTTGATCGAACCCAAAATTTTGGTTAACCTGATTCTTGACTTCAATATCGTGATCCTTAATTATGGAAGAACAACTAGAAAAACGATTTTGACAGTCACAAACGAAAAGCGGAATTTCGGTAGGAAACATTACATGATCAAAACCAGAAGATGAGTAACTCCGAGAAGCATTAGATTATTGAATTAATTTTCACTGTAGCCGCCCTTTGCTCCTAATATGGAGTATATAAAGAAATAACTTTCTCAATAAAGCATTAAATCTGTCCATGTTGAATACCATGAAAATATCATGTTTTGTTGTCATAAGTGTCACTGTCCCACTAGACATGCCACTGTTTCATACAAAATGATGGACCAAAAGATTAGATTAAATTTATTAATTATGCTCTAAGCTCATCCATTTATTCTGCTATGTATGTTTCGCCATAAAAAACCAAAATACCTCCCATAGATTTTACTGAATGAAAATAAATTTCAAGCCAACTGTTGATCGGTGAATGAGTTGACTTATTTTTTCATATCTGTTACGTTTCTAACGTCATATTTTCTATTAATAATAATCGGTATTTTAAGGCCATAGCTGGCCCATACTGTATAACAAATTTGCAGCTCTATCAAATGAGCTTACTACATGTATAAACTGGATTTTGGCTAATTTTTGATTAGTGGCGAAATTTCACAGCTTTGAGACGGGCTAACCCTTATACATTTTCTGAATTTTGGGGAACTTTCGATTTGGCTAAAATTTCACAGTTTTGATGGGCTAACCTTCATGAATTTTCAGGATTTTGAGGAATTTCTGATTAGGCCAAATTTTCACAATTTTGATGGGCTAACCATCATGGATTTTCTGGATTTTGTTGAATTTTCGATTAGCCCAAAATTGTACAGTTAGGATGGTCGATCATCATGAATTTTCGGCATTTTAGGGAATACCCGAAATGACCAAAACTTCACAGTTTTGATGGGCTAAATATCATAAATTCTATGAGTTTTGGGAAATTTCCGATTTGGCCAAAACTTTACAGTTTTGTTGGACTGACCATCATGAATTTTCTGGATTTTGGAGAATTTTCTATTTGGCAACACTTCACAGTTTTGATGGGCTAAATATCATAAATTTTCTGGGTTTTGGGAAATTTCCGATTTGGCCAAAACTTTACAGTTTTGATGGGTTAACCATCATGTGTTTTCTGGATTTCGGTAAATTTTAGATTTGGTCAAAATTTTACTGTTTTGATCTCCAAGTTTTGTTGGATTTTGGAGAATTTTCGATTTGGCAAAACTTCAGTGATGGCTAACCATCACTGGTTAGCCAGTGATGGCTAAGACATCACAAACTTTCTGGGTTTTTGGAGAACTCCCGATTGAACCAAATCTTCTCAGTTTTAATGGGCTAACCATCATGAATTTCCTGGATTTTGGCAAATTTTCGATTTGGCCGAAATTTCACAATTTTGATGGACACCATCATGCATTTTCTGGATTTTGGGGAATTTTCTATTTGGCCAATTCTTCACAGTTTTGATGGGCTAACACCATCATGAACTTCCTGGATTTTGTAAAATTTTTAATTTGGCCAAAATTCCACAGTTTTAGTGGACACAGTTTTAGTGGATAAATTTCCTGGATTTAGGCCAATTTTCGATTTGGCCATAATTTCACATTTTTGATGGGCTAACCTTCATGAATTTCCTGGTTTTTATGGAATTTTCCATTATGGATTTTCTGGATTTGGAAAATTTTCAATTTGGCAAAATTTTCACAATTTTGATCAGCTAACCATCATAGATTTCCTGGATTTTGACAAATTTTTAATTCGGCCAACATTTTACAGATTTGGTGGATTAACCATCATGAATTTCGATTTGGCCAAATTTTCACAGTTTTGATGGACACCATCATGCATTCACTGTTTATATGTTCTTGATGAGAAATGCGTGTACCCCCAACCACAGTGGCCTTTTGGCCACTAAACTAAATTGTCAGACCAAAATTTATTTTTAAGATGTAATGACAGATAAATTTAAAAAAAAATTACATAGCTAATTACTATTAGATGACGATGTAAGAATATACCTTGTACATCCTTCAATCAAATTGGGACCATAACAACATTAGTAGTAATTACATCAAAAACTATGAGTAAGTGTGTGTGTATATAGTAAATCGGGGTAAAGGTGTGACTATATGAAAAAACAAAATTTGATCGTTTTTTAATTAGCTAGTTTTTGAGATAGGTTATGTACTTTTCTGACATACATTTTTATTTGATTATCTATATATACATATTTTTGTCTGCGTACGTCCCATGTGCGCTTGTGGAATTTTAATCATCAAAGCTATCAGGTGAAAATTAATTATAGTTAATTGCCGCCAAACCAAAACACTGTAAACATTTTCAACAAAATACTACACAATACAAACGACGACATGCTTAATGTGTTGTGTTGACAAATTTGTCTTTAAAGTTGGTTTACTATATAGTACACAGACATTTTTCATATTCATCCCAAAACATTTTCGAACAGATGATTTTTTTTATTTTTTTTTTGGTTTTTGATATACATACGAGCATTTATTTTCGCAGCTGTGAAATGTATTTTTCTCGTTCGAAAAAAAAAATAAAATAAAATTTGGGAAAATCAAATGAAAACAAAAATATTTTCATACCGATAGATGAACGTTATACAATATCCGTTACATTAACAATCGTATAGTGGATGTCATAATTTTTTACAAGGTTGACAGAACTATAACACAATTTGCAAAGGTTATACAAATTGGTGAAGAAAACAAAACTATCTAATGGGTGGTCTAAATGTACAATCAATAAAATTTTTGTGTAGTTATTTGAAATTTTTTGAGTATTAACGAGCTTGAGGGTGGTCGACGAGACTGTCGAGCAGATGTGCTTAAATAACAGATTAAATTGCAAACTTCAAAATTGGTTTTTAAAACGAGTCATACATTATTACTTGGCCGAATATAACCCGTTGATGTCCATTCCGCATGAACTTGTCCACTTTCTAGCTTAGACTTTAGTGTGGTCTAGGTACTTAGACTATTTGTTACTAAAAATAGTATTATGAACATTTTGAAAGCCGTTTTGGCAAAATTAAGATGTGGGGTAGCCATTAAACGCGTAGCTTCATTTTCTGTTGTTTTCTCGTGGACTAAATGCGTTAGAGCCAGAAGCAGAATCGCTTGATCCTTGGCTTCGACACGCTTTACTTGCCCAAAACTCAAGAAAACATCGTAGGTTAGGTCATTTCTAGTCAATCTCATAGAGTTCCTCTCTTCGTGTTCCCAGAACTTTTATTCTCTTAAAAGTTTCTGGAAACAAGAAGAGGTTACTGTAACTGAACTGTTACTGTAAAGAAATTAGAGAAAGTTGCAGCCACCATTCAACCTTAACTATGGACAGTCCTCCAAAGATTTAGACAGTGTCCAATTCCTGTGAAGGCTGACACCGAAAAAATGTATAGACAAATTTGGTTGAACTTCGGCAAACAAACTATCAGCGAATTCTTTGGAGAAATTCAAAGTAAGAACCAATTCAAGAATATGAACTTAAAATCTTGACTTATGGCACATCACCTGCTGAAAATAATCAAGCTGAATTTCCAAAGATCGCACAATTCAGGATAATTCCTATGTAGATGATGTACTCACAGAAGAAAAACTGAATTTGAAGCAGCAAAACTAAAGGAAGAATGGTATTACAAAAAGTTGGATTTGAAAATGGAAATCGAACGTTTCAAGGTAAGAAAATCACAACCAACCAACGCCAACGTACATTTCTTTTGAAACAGAAGTATCACAAATACTATGGCTACTATGGAATCCAATCCTCGGCTCTTCCCATTTTTAATACAAACTAAGTTACTTATGCAATATTTTTGGGCCAACATTACTTTGGATGAACGATTGCCTGATAAGTTATAAAGGCAGTGAGATACTAAGTTACAATTCGATTCAATAAGGCTAACCAAAATTTTTAAATGGGTTCTTCCAGAATCAGGTTCGATCGAATTACACGGTTTTGGTGGCACAAGTGATGTAGTATGTATCTATCTACGAGTTATGTCTAGTAAAAAGTTGACCGCCAATCTTCTATAGCCAGTAAATTAAAAGCCCCAATCCAACCAATAAACTTTCCGCGCTTAGAGCTATGTGGGGCTCACTTACTAGCTAAAGTCACCATTAACAAATGTGAAGCACTCGATCTATCAGAGGTTCCCATTTACCTGTGGACCTATTCCACTGACGTATTGTCTTGGTTATCTGCTTCAACCAAAATGTGGAAGATCTATGTTTCTTTCCACACGGCCGTATCAATCATATTCGTCATATCAATAATAAGCGGACTGGATGGGCTAGTACAAAAAAATAAAAAATAAAAACGCTGAAACCACAATTATTCAGCAAACCTCGTTCACCGTGAGATAAAAATGGCGCTAGACTAGTTTTTACTTGGTGTAATTTCGAAAAGTGCGGCCTCAAACAAAACTCCGCTCCCATATCATCGGACATGTGCATCGGAGGTAGGATTTTAAATGCGATATTTTTACTGATATTTTTAAAATTGAAAATATTTGCATCAAATTATTTTAAACCACTTATTCCAGATTTTCCATTATAAATAAGCAAAGTGTTTCGCTGACTTTAAATAATTATTGCGTAAATCGTTGGAAGCACCAACGAAATTTAAGGCAAACATTAAAATATATCGCTGTGTTCTGAAATTGGTTTAAATCGCTGTAACAGATTGTGCACATGATTAGGAATTTCCAGAAAAAATCTACTTTGAACCTATTTTCTTGATATAATACAAAGTGTAAAAGCAGAGGAAAATTAAATGGAACATTTATTAACAAACACTTTTTTAACTGTGTTCAAAAAAATTAACGAGTATTTAACGAAATATTAAATATTTTTAAAAGGTAAAATAAAATAATTTGATAGATTTTCACGGCAAACTTCTATTACTCGGGAGATAATTTAAGATGAATTAACAATTGTAGAGTCATGACCGATATCAGTGTGATATTAATATTTTTTCTGTTTGGGCCAAAAAGCCATAACGATTTAAAAACGAACTTAACGAAAATAACTTATAAAAAGTTAGCAATTTAAACAATATTTAAATCAAAAGTTATTTATATCATTAGTAATCTATAACAATTCCATTTGTTTACTTCTATAAAACTTTTGTTTCGTTAAGTTAACTAGACGAAACTTTTCTAATTTAGCGAACCAAACAATAATTTTTTTATTTAAACTATAACGTTATTTAAAAACGAACAAATAAAGTAAAATAAAATTGTACTCAAATAACTTAACGAGGATTTAACGAAATATACAAAATTTTAACACGTATTAAGAATAAATTTGAATAACTAATTTTAACGAGTTTATGAAGCAAATGATGGTTTTTAATGGCAATTGTAACTTAACACTTTAATTAAACCTTGAAAAACTTAACGAAACAAATAGTATATTTAATTGACAGGTCATCATCTTAAACTTCGAAATCTCCAAGCATATTAAAAGATTAGTTAATAATTATAAAATCATAAAAGCTATCTGTAGTAGATAATAATTTTTTAACAATGTCGTACATACTTTGCTGAATTATTTAGAGACCGTGAACATATCAAATGTTTTTTCTTTTTTTTTCGAGCTCAAGTTTTCACAGTTTAAGTTTAGATTGTAATACGCTTTGTATTTGTGTCGTTCAGACGATAATGAGCTAAAGTCAAACTTAACGAAACTAAATTGATGAAAATTATCAATGTCCAGTAAAAAATTCATAAAAAAATTATTGGAATTTTAATAATTCTTATCTGCTTTTTAACAGATTTTCGTTAATTTTTTTAAGATTTTTATTTTATTGTGTCATTCAGACAATAATGATCTAAAACCAAACTTAACGAAACCGAAATTAAAAATTGGTGATATGAGCAGTAGTGCTCCGGCCACATAAAATAAATTAAAAATTATAAAAAATTTAAAAAAAACTTAACGAAACTAAATTAACGAAAATTATCAATGTCGACCAACAAATTCATTAAAAAATTATTGGAATTTTAGTAATTCTTATCTGCTTTTTTAACAGATTTTCGTTAAGTTAACTTAACGAAACTTTTCAAATTTAACGAAACGGGTTTTTCTACATAAAAGCTTGTGAGTTAAAGTCTTCACTGTCTCTTTTTTAAATTTTCCGCATAAGGTCTGAATTAGCATAAAATACCTATAATCTTTGAACAGTGTCGAAAAACTAATAAGCATTAATTTAGCAGAATAAGATGCTCATTGAACTAAAGAAGTCTGTGGTTCTAATCCTTAAATTTGCGCCTGTATTCCAATATTTTTTGCACTTTATATGTTTTCAAATTTATATATTTTCGGTGAGTGTTGGTGTTCTTTATCTTAATTCGGCGAGTGTGAGTGTTAAGCCCTGAAGGATGAGTATGAAAGATAGCTGATAGCGATAACACAACGATGACGATACTTACCGAGTTCCATTCAACCACGAGATCAGGAATTTACCATTTGTCGGCGAAGATAGCTCATCCAGTTGGATAACGACAGGTCTTCTTCGAACTTTCTAACACAATACGAAGAGCAAATTTGCGACCGAATTTTGTTTTTCTCATCACTATACACGCATATTTACTAGGCCAATTATCATCCAATAAAGTTTCATTGTTGCTATAAATTCATCCTTTAGTTCTTGTGACAGCTACTTACTACACACTTTGTATACTTAAACCATACAATAATCCGCATGCTTTTCCAAAACAATACCAAAAAGAGCAAATCTTTAATTTTTTTTATGGTTTATCGCTGAAAGAACTTTTTATTTTTCAAAAACAAAAACAAAAACAAAAAGCAAAAAGCAAAAATGATTTATATTTTCTTTAAGAACAGCGAGATCAAAGAGATGCCGATTTCTTATTTATAAAAAAAAAATACTCTACAATTATTGCTCACATTTCAAGTTTTTCTTAATTAAAATCGTTTCTATAAATAAGAAGGTCAACACAACAAAATAGTTATGTAACATACATAATATTATTTGCTTTATATGTTTATGTATACATATGTACATACATTGAGCTGAAATTGTATATACTTTGTCGGGATCTTATTAGTTTGTATCCGACTTCCTATGTATGGACCAGAATTAATTTGTTTTTTTTATATATGGTAAAGAAATGGACGTTTTATACTTTATACATCCAAGATGAGTCGTCGCAAAAAGCCTTGAGAAAGATAAACTGAACATTTTTTAATTGAACATCATATCATCTCGACACTTAATTTGGTAATTAGTATTGCCCTGGTTGGTTTGCGCGCCACACCACTAAATACTAATTCGCTAATCTTAGACGCATTTATATTTATAAATAGCGATAAATTTCTTAATTGGATGATGGATATTATTTATATGAACAACTCTAATTGGTATTCAGCTCACAAAAGCATACATTCATTTTTGGATGGAACAATAAAACAAAACAAAAAAAAATCTTCTTCCTTCCCTACACACACAGAAACACACATACACAAACATACATACAAAACACAAAACAATGCATGATTAAGACGTTATGATAAGAAATTTTATCATAACCACCCAATGGCACAACGCTACCATTTATCCACCAATCTAACGAAAAACAACTGTCGTCGAATATGTTAATGGCGCATTTTTGGATATGTACATGACTCGTACGTTCCCAACAATTAAATTATTTTGTTGAAATGAAATTCATTTTTGGACAAAAATAGTTTTTGAAAATATTTCGAGTCGACAAGGTCGCGTACTAAGCAGAAAGGAAATTATAAATTTCACTCGACAAAAGGAAATGGCGGAGTAATTAAATTTGGTAGGAATCCGGTTGGCTGGTAAAAAAAAAGACAAATAGATACCACCAAACTATAAACGAATCACCCGTTGAATTGTCCCATTAGTTTCCCAGACATTTATATCATTGTAAAAAGGGATAATTTCCATTTCTGTTTTAATAAGCTATAGCCATCATGAATTTCCTGGATTTTGAAAATTTAAATTTTTGACAGGATAACCATCATGAATTTTCTGGATTTTGAAAATTTAAATTTTTGGCATAATTTTCGAAGTTTTGACGGGCCAACCACCATGAATTTTTTGGATTTTGAAAATTGAAGTTTTTGGCATAATTTTCGAACTTTTAACGAGCTAACATGAATTTTCTGGATTTTGAAAATTTAAATTATGGACATAAATTTCGCAGTTTTGACGGGCTTACTACCATCATGAATTTTCTAGATTTTGATGAGTTTTCTGGATTGTGAAAATTTAAATTTTTGACATAAATTTCGCAGTTTTGACGACCTAACCATCATGAATTTCCTGGATTTTGGAAATTTTAATTTTTGGCATACATTTTAAATAGCGTTACAATCGTCAGTTTAAGGTATGAAATTTGGTTACTCACAAATCAGCCGAAAATGCAAGGGTCTGATGTAAATTGCTCTAATAATACTCAATAATTATTTGTCGGAGGTGCTACGACGCAATCATTGTTTACCTGCAGCATGAAATTAGCGGACTTCACTTGAGGCAATTGACACTATTTTTAACTAGAAATACAACGTACCCAACGTTCCCTTGAAGCAATTATGACCTCGTCGAATCAATTTAAAGTTTTGCGAATTGAATCTGATGCCCGTCACAATCAAGCAAGGAATAATGGTATCCTTATTATCAGGCGCGTTGGAACATCTGCAGCATTTAAATTTTATTTCAACGACTGAAAGAGGAATTTAAATTCTTGTGCCAAAAGAAAGAAAAAGGGACAACTGAACGGACTTTTGCTCTTTACTCAATAGTCAGCTATTGAACGTTTCAAGAATGCATCAACCGTAGTGGAGCCAGCTAGAAATTAAGCCTCGTTAAAGATTTGCGAAAAACATTGCTCCTGTGTATGATAACATTACCAGGCTACGAGTCGGATGACTCAACCATTTGAATTGTTCGAATTTGATAATGCTTTGAGTTGTTGTAATAATACGTCGCCAGGACTAGATAAAATTAAATCATCCGTCTTAAAGAATTTATCAGCATTTGTTAAAGAACGTCCCTCTGAATGATACAAAATAAAGGTAGTCCCGATTCTTAAACCTAATAAAATTCACTCAGTAATAAATCAAAATTACAGGGTTTTACAATACGCTGATAGCGTTTTGAACTTAAAGTCAGGGAAAATCAGGCTGATGACGTTTTAATCTTAAAGTCAGGGAACATAATTCATCGCAGACCCAACGGCCTAATGACCTGAGATTAAGTTTTGTAATCAAAATAGGTAATCAAAATAGAAAGAATTCAGTGGGCAACATTACGAATCGGTTTTGATATGATGCGTTCAACACATACGTTAACTCTTGAGATTCTGAGAAGCACCATGCCTATAGATGTACGGTGGGATTTATTCAATTATAGATTTTTACTCAATCTTCGATTTAAGTATCAACATTCGGCAAATACAAGATCCTAATGGTATTCACGACCGTATGGGAAACCTTCACAAACGTAGAGAACGAACACATTTTTCACTTCGAGTTTGAGGCACTTTAATACCTTCAATCAGGATAATATTTTATTTTCACGGATAGCCTTAGTGCAATTGAGACCCTTAAAACCATTGGATATCTATGGAAATGAAATGTCTGAAAGATTTCTTCTGTTTACGGATTTTTTGCTCAACTCTAATACTCAATCTTTCCGAGAATGTCTAACAAGCATTGGACGAGAGGACTGATAGGAAACGAGAGCTTTTAGTGACAATTTCTTGAATTACGTCTCATCACTATTGCTTCAAATCTGAAAATTGGATTTCGCTGACTGAACATCTAGAAGTTTTTTTAATCGTTGATTTATTTTGTTTTTGAGGTGGTTAGTATTAATGTGGAACCTAATTTATGGTTGATGAAATCAAAAGATTGGTTACTTGAATCAGTTAAATTTATTATTTTAAATATTTGACTGAGTTTCGAACGTCAACCAATAGAGATTGTGGAACATAATAATCTAAAATTTTTATACTAAAATGTTTAAAGTCAGGATTGTAATAAATCGTTTAAAAGTGTAATGAAACGAACGTAAGGGGCATTTTAAAAAGAGGTTCTTCTCTAATAACAAGTGGCAATTTAATTTAATTTCATAGTATAATTATCCATGCAACTTTATATAGGATTGTTGTGGAACCTAATTTATTTGAGTCGAATTTTGACTGTTTATGGGTGTTTTGCTCGTTTTTAAATCTTAACAATTTTGTGGAACATAATACATCGTGATCCGTTTTTCATAATTTCATTACATAATCTACAATTTAGGAATTATTTTGTGGAACTTGTTCGCAATATATTGGTTTATCGTGGCTCTTTTTAAACAAATGTTTTTATCCACATTTGGTTAATGTTAATTAACCGGAGTGATTAAAAAGAATCGACCGAAGATTTAAAGAAGTGATTGGGTGCCAAAACATGCTTCAATAGTCCGAAGATTAATACCTACGATTAAAATGTAATACATCATGGAACAAGTCATATTTGTGTCGTGCCTACCAATTTAGATCTTATCAAAGCCAATTTACTAATCAGTTTTTTCCGTATACTCATAAATAAGACGACGCGCTGATCGTAGAATATAGATATGTTCGCGATCATTATTCTAAAATTGGAAATTACATTTTTTTATATCATTTACTCGTAGCATGATGATGCTATATATGTTCATATATGATAAGGAATTCGAACTTTAAAAAAATGTACGATAGGCAAGGTGAAAACTGATTAGATTATGTGCATCATGTAACTTAGAATGTTTATATAGACGTATTGGTAACCGAAATATAAAGCATTTGATTCGTTGCTGAATCCGACATTTTAAAACTTTGAGATGATAGTTGATAGTTGATATTGGTGTTTTTGGTCCAGTATTGATACCTAACGATCAACTTGGAACACCACCTTTGATAATAGCATTTCTTTAAACTTTTAGGGAAATTAAAGTCAAAAATCGATAATTTTCAAAATTCTTTTTTAAATCATGGAATCAGTTAGAGAGAAGACGAAGGCACGAAAAACCTGGGAAGGAACTGCAAAAAGATTTTCACCTTTCTAAGTAGTCTTAATAAACTATCTGGACTAGGATGCAGCTAGATTACTCTTCCGAATTTCCACCGTAACGGAGGAAGATTCTTATCTTTTATAAGAATTATACTGCCTACTGCCTTTCAGAAGGTTGGTGGTTGATGTCTGCCAACGATAACGATGCTGCAATTGTGTTAAATATTCTATGAACCATTTAGACCAAAATTGATCATTCACTAAAATCCATCGTTTAGTGAAGCTTAAAGTGGTCGGTTCAGTGATGGTTGGTTCTGAAATGGCAGTTAATGCACGACCGATAAAGTAATGTCCTGGTGTTAATATCTCGACAGTGTCATCGGTTGTCAACGCGGTGAGAGGTCTAGAATTAAGTACCGCTTCGACTTCAAATCAGTGTATTCAATTCCTCGTAAGACAAATTTCCGTTGCCCATCATCCGAATATAGTACTTTGCTGGTTTGACCGTTGCTTCATGCAATCCTCTAATATGAAGTGAATTTGGAGGAATGAACTTTCACGTAATCTTGTGGTCTTGGCATACTGAAGGCCATTTTGCGTCTTGCTGGCTTAAATCATGGAAAAATTCGTGCAATTTTGGATTTGCACCGGCGAAGTTTGTTCCATTGTCTGAAAAAATATTTTTGCGGAGACCTCTAGTGGCAATGAATCGTCTCAGGATTCCCATAAATGACGCCGAAGATAAATCGGAAGCTAGTTTAAGGTGCACCGATTTTGTCGCCAAGCACACAAATATCGCTACATACAATTTGGTGACCATCCTGCCTCTGATATAGTAGTGGATGTATAGAGGTCTGGCATACTAAACGACTACATTATAAAATAGTAGCGCTACGTTGACATGGTTAGCAGGTAAATCAGTGGTACGCGTACATAAAACACATTCCTTGCAGACCCTGCAGAGAAGAGAACTACTATTGGAACCAACTTGTGAAGAGTTGGCAGTACAACTAGAGTCTTGTAACGAATTAGCTTGCTTTCCAGTAGATATCGCTGTCGACTC
This sequence comes from Tipula confusa, assembly GCA_963556175.1. Lineage (NCBI taxonomy): Eukaryota > Metazoa > Arthropoda > Insecta > Diptera > Tipulidae > Tipula > Tipula confusa. Next base: position 220,123,205 of record OY744476.1, read on the forward strand.
AAAATGGAACAGGGTATGGTATGCCTTTTGACACACTCGACAACGTTCTTGAATGTTACATTGAGGCAAACTATGTGCAGATCTCAGATAGTTCGTGAAGAGTTTGAGTGTCTCCACTTTCATCTTGCGATCACTCGCAGACATTGCAAGAAATTGATAACACCACATAATTGAATATCCCGTTTCCATGCAGAGCTCGTAGTGATAGATCTTCGCAACATTGAACGAAGTAGCCTTTCACTGTGATATTGATTTAACCAAGGAGTCAAAAGTGACGAACTAGCTTCATCCTTAGAGAGGTCTATTCTACGACTTTGTAATCTTAAGTTCATCAAGTTTTTCTTCCAACGCTGGTCTTAATTTATAGTAGTAACGGGTTAAACGAGTGTTCGAATCTAGTTGAGTCGCGTCTAATGATTCCAAGTCTAACTGAGTTTTCCTGAAGGTATTGTAACTGCTGATAAGATCGTCAAGACGCAACTTAATCTGTGACATAGAAGCCGAACTTCTATGTCACAGAGCTGTCGTAAACTCTGACAATCCAACCAGAGACTTTTTCTATTAAATCAATCAATCTGGGCCGTCACCATAAGAACAATTCGAACATCAAATTATCGCGTCGGTTACTAAACGGTTCCGAATCGAATTTCGGTTTCAATCTAAAAAACAGTGCAACAACTTTCGGCTAAACGTAGATGATCCAGAACATCTACGTTTAGCCGAAAGTTGTTCCCGGGACTAATGTACACCTATAGTGGAGCTGAGCTGCAGGTCAATGGCGATATGCAGAAGCACCCGTATGTCGACCCAATAGGCTTAGATGCCGTTTATTGCCACTATGATACTTATGAAATAAATCCGCAACTGAACGGATGTTTTTGTAGAATGAATCAACACGCTTGGAACACGTGTTTTTGTAGCATCCACAAGCTTGGTCCCCATGTGATCTCCACTTCTGCTACTGATGTTTAACAGTAGGACCGAAACTTTTTCCTGCCCGATGGCATCTGCAACATTTACAGATGATACAGCTATCCTGGCAACTGGAAAAGCATATCAGTTCACGTAAATTTCAGAAATCAGAAAGTTAATTGAACTCAGTAAAACTTAAATCGAGGCCTGTATTCAAATACAGCTAAATACCTCTGCATGCCCTTCAATTGCAAGCTTATAAGGAAACAGCACAGTAAGAAGACTCCAAAGGCAGAAACCTTTGGTCCATTTTCCTATTTATTGTTACATACAATTATGTAAATTCAAACGGGGGCACACCATTGGGTAAATTTCCATCAGCATTCGCTACTACATTGGCATCTAGCCAGCCTACATCATAAAATTGAATCAATTCCAGCATTTTTAACGTCTTAAAATTGAACAACACTTTTAAAAATAATACCGAGCATTTTTTGTGTGGCGTAGTTGCATGTAGATTTCGATAAGCTTACAAAAATTATTATGAATGAGTAACCGAAAGTGCCTTGGTATCTGTTAAAAATTATTTACTCACTACTCGTATACGTACACTATCAATCATTTGCTCGTTTTTTTTTTTTTTTATTCTGTTGAACGTCCAGAAACTATTAAAACACTCCTACATTCTGTGGGCTATACATTATATTGTTTTATTTTTGATAAATACATTTACGAGTTAGGGCCTTTCATCCGCGTAAACCAAAAATTAAATTTGTCAAAAGACAATACACACAATTTTGACGGCAAACTACCAAAATGTAGCAACACCGAAATTATCGTTTTGAGAAAAGCCCTAACATGTGCCACACCAATTCCAAATTTCTGTTATTTCGCTTTTTTTTTCGTATATCTTTCTTACAAATTTAGTGAATGTCATAATGTCACATGTTTTCTTACCAGTTTTCTTCATTTATTTTTATTATTTTTTTTTTGTATTTAAGAAAACAGAAAATAAATAAAATTTATGTCAGTTTATGTATTATACAATCTGTTTGTGTTGAGATTCGTATAAAGTAGATTCGTATACTGTGCATGTATAGATAGTACGTCCACGATATGGAAATTGGAAGTTAACATGTAAGACTTTTTTTTTTTTTTTTTTTTTTTTTTTTTTTTTTGTGAGGTACTTAAATGAAAGAAATTTTATAATCTTTTGTAAAAAAAATAGCAACAACAAAGTTGAGAAGAAGAAAACAACTGAAACGAAGAAAAGTCGTTAAATTAAGATGTATTGGTTTCGCGAAAATAAGAAATCTTTATGCAAACAATTACGCGGTTTGAAAATAGTTTTCTTAAGATATTTTTTGTTTTCCTTGTAATCCATCTCAGTCACAGATCATCACCGGTATATCATTATAAAAGCGCGCGCAAGACCCGAGACACCTTGTCGCCGGTGAATATATTTACACATACTATATACATATATATCGATATGTATATAAGAAAATATATAAGAAAATCGAGATGCTGTAGACAAGTAATTTGAAAATGGTTTAATTGGATTTGTTGGCCTAATCGATTTGTTTCGGTTGTACAGAAAAAAATATTTTGAAGAAAATTGAGAATTTGCCAGAATATCTGCAGCAAACTCTAGTTTAGCTGATTTTAACTTAACACCTCCCATTATCTCTCTAGGTAGCTCGTAAACTTCAAATCGGTTGGATAAAATTCGCTCAGTTGGAAATATTATTGTAAAGCCACTATCATGATGAGACGCTCCCCTTAGTACACAATTTACAGTCATTCCATACTAATATCAAAAGAAAAAAATAGAAGACTGGGAACCTTTTTCCTTTTTATTCCATTCTTACCTTCTAACCTCCTAATCCTTCCGTTTCCTTTTAGTAGTGCTGTGTGTTTATTGTGCAGTGGGCTTAACGAACTTCCTAAGACTAAGCTGACTTATTTTATGTATGCCACTGAAATAACGATTATTAACGGAATAAATTCATGTAGTCTGTAGGCAAAGATTGGATAAGAGAGGCTCGACTCAGTTACTAACACCTAAGCGATCAATAGTAAGTTTCATTTTTCTGAAGGAAGGAAAGGAAAGAAATGACAGGGATGACAGAATTGGTTCGGTTTTCCGGTAGCCAATATTCAAACTATTGACTGTATATTCAATACAACTCATAAAAGTAGCCCAAATTTGATGAATGCTACCATAATCAAAAGATTTGGACATCAGTGTAAATATTGCTATAAAATATTCTAACATTTCAGCAAATAAGTTGAATCCAAAAAAATTAGCAAAGGGTTCGTTTTTTTTTATTTTTTTATTTTTTAAATTCCAACATAACCGGCCCCCGTTTGAAGTATAGATTTATATATAAATCTATACTTGAATCGGCAGTTTACAAATCTTTGACTCCGATCGCTTAAAACTTCTCTTTACTCCATCAATGATAGTTTCTACTTCTATAACCGGTACTCTACCGTCTGGTCCTAACATAGTTGAAGCCACAATTAACAGCGGCCATTTAGTTGGTGGCAAGATATCATGGATCAGAAGAACAACATCTCCAGGCTTAAGATTGTCAGAAACCGTTGTCCACTTTGAACGAGTTTGCAAATTGTGTAAGTATTCTAAATAATAGCTTTTCCAAAAAGACTCAATGAGTTTGCTTATGAGTTGATATCGAGAAAGATGATTTTCTGGCAGATGATTGTAGGAAGGTTCGGGAAGGGCTTGAATTATGTTTCCAGTTAAAAAAAGACCTGGAGTCAATGGCTCAGGATCATTTGGATCATCAGACATTACTGAGAGAGACCGAGAGTTCATTATTCGCTCAATTTATACAACTAGCGTGCTGAATTCCTTGAAATGCAAAATTCTTTCCATAGTAACCTTTTTCAGGTGTGTTTTGAAGGACTTTATGGATGCTTCCCATATGCCTCCAAAGTTACGTGCGTGGGGGGAATGAAGTTCTAGCGTATTCGGTTAAAAGTACAAAAGTTCGGATTGTGATTGTAGTAATCTATACAGTTCTTTGAAGTCATTATTGGTTCCTTGAAACGTAGAACCATTATCTGACCAAATAGATATTTTACCTCGTCGACTAATAAATCTTTTGATGCAGTTTGTGAATGAATCAGTTGATAGGTTTGGGACGATTTCAATGTGTATCTTACGATGGTTGCTAAGTCTTATAGAAAATGACCCACAGAAATTCACTCCAGTATTAAAAAATACTTTGAATGGGGAGAACCGCACAATTGGTAAATCACCCATTATTTGCTGTCATGTAACTGGTTTTGTTCGAAAACAATTGATGCAAGAATGGACTATGCGTTTCGCAATATTCATGTATTGGCCAATATTTTTGGCGAACAAATGACAAAAGCAGTTGAGGTCTAGGGTGATGATTTTTAATATGTTCGTGCAACATATTAAAAATCATCATTTAATGACTGCCTGTCGTTTAATGTCGTGAATTCTTCCTTAAAATAGGCTTGTTGGATGAATTTAATATTGAAGTTTGTGCTTTGATTTAGTTCCGTTACAGACAACAATTTTGGATTATGATGATCGTGTCGTTTGATCACACGAATGATCTAAGCAACTACTCGAATATGTTTCTCGAAGGAGCTAAACCTGGACAATAAGGAGTTGATAAAATCGTTAGACTTTGAAGAGACCATTACGGTCCTTTGCTTAAGTTCTACCAAGCAGGTATCGTAATCTGATATTATTGCTGTCATAATGGAATCGTGCGAGTGGGATAATAAAATTATTAGACCGTGCCACCAAAGTTCATTTGTATTGAGTTCATTGGGCATTACTCCACGGGAAACATGTGTTTCCATGTAAATTCCAATTGTTGTATCTTATTTATGCGGTTAAATAAGACAAGAAAGAGAGTTCAAGACGAGGAAGTGAAAGAGTTTTTAGTGGTGCTACTCGCGACTTGCTACACAGTATTTGTACTGATACATTATTTGCTGAATCAACCGTTTTAATATACAAACACGCGCCAAATGCGTTTTTGGGACGCGTCACTAAATCCGTGAATTTCTGTTTGTACTATTCGGAATGACCCAAGACATTTTGACAGAGTCTAAATTGTGATATTGATTTTAAAGCTTGTTGATAATTTCATCCCAACTAAGCTGTTTTTCCCAGAGCGTTTGAATATTTATTTTTCCCGTGATTATGATAGGAGATAAAAGTCCCAGGGAATCATACAATTTCGCTACATCCGACATTATTACACGCTTTGTTAGAGACTTTTCATTGAGTTCAGGAGGTTTGAATACAAAACATCTTCCCTTGGCTGCCACACTAAACCAAGAGCCTTTATGCAGTTTCCCAAGCTAAATTCGTTGTAGTTTAATTCTTCACGATCTTTAAGAGGAATATTGCTTAGTAGTTGTGTGTTATTAGAACACCATTTATGTAACTGGAAATCAACACTTGAGCCCGTTATCAAGTCATCAACAAAAAAAGTCTTTTTCTGTAATTTTGGAAGCCAATGGAAAATCCTTTCGTTCATCATAGACTAATTGTTTTAGTACACGAGTTGCCCAATACGGTGCCGAAGCCGTTCCATACGTTACAGTTTGTAACTCGTATTTTTGAATTGGTTGATTTAAATGTTCTCGCCAAAGAATTCGTTAAAGCGGAGTTTAATTTTTGTCAATTTTTATTTGTCGATACATCTTTGATATGTCACTAGTAATGACGTATTTATAGGCTCTAAATCGAAGAATGATATCAAACAAATCCTGAACCGTAGAACCCACCAACATTTTCTCGTTTAGTGAAATTTTGCTGGACGTCTTAGCAGATTCGTCAAACACTACGCGGAGTTTTGTAGAAGAGCCTTAAAGTAAAGTAAATTTCGTGTAATTTAATTTTTTTTAACAACTTTGACACCTTCGCGTGAAATCGCTCAAACATGTCATTACAAATAGTTGCAGAAATATCAGGACATGCTATAATTGAATTTAATAAAAAACTTGGCATTGAAGGCAAAATTAACAAACATTGAAAAATTTATAACTAAAGAGGATAAATCCTCAAACGAATAGTAAGCCTTTGCAAATTTCCTAATTTGGTTGTATATGCAATACAACTCGTAAAAGCGGCCCAAATTTGATGAATGATACCTTAATCAAAAGTTCTGGACATCTGAGTAAACACTGCTATAAAACATACATACATTTCAACCTATAATATGAATTCAAAAAAATTAGCTATAATTGCTATAAAAATTAGCAAAGGGGTTAGCCTTTGTAAATTTACGAATTTGATTGGATATGCCATACAACTCGTAAAAGTGGCCCAAATTTGATTAATGATACCTTAGTCAAAAGTTCTGGACATCTGTGTAAATACTGCTATAAAACATACATACATTTCAACCTATAATATGAATTCAAAAAAATTAGCTATAATTGCTATAAAAATTAGCAAAGGGGTTAGCCTTTGCAAATTTACGAATTTGATTGTGCATGCCATACAACTCGTAAAAGTGGCCCAAATCTGATGAATGATATCTTAATCAAAAGATCTGGACATCAATGTAAATACTGCTATAAAACATACATACATTTCAACCTATAATATGAATTCAAAAAAATTAGCTATAATTGCTATAAAAATTAGCAAAGAGGTTAGCCTTTGTAAATTTTCGAATTTGATTGGATATGCAATACAACTCGTAAAAGTGTCCCAAATTTGATGAATGGCACCTTAATCAAAAGATCTGGACATCTGTGTAAATACTGCTATAAAACATACATACATTTCAACCTATAATATGAATTCAAAAAATTAGCTATAATTGCTATAAAATTTAGCAAAGGGGTTAGCCTTGGCAAATTTCCTAATTTGGTTGTATATGCAATACAACTCGTAAAAGCGGCCCAAATTTGATGAATGATACCTTAATCAAAAGTTCTGGACATCTGAGTAAACACTGCTATAAAACATACATACATTTCAACCTATAATATGAATTCAAAAAAATTAGCTATAATTGCTATAAAAATTAGCAAAGGGGTTAGCCTTTGTAAATTTACGAATTTGATTGGATATGCCATACAACTCGTAAAAGTGGCCCAAATTTGATTAATGATACCTTAGTCAAAAGTTCTGGACATCTGTGTAAATACTGCTATAAAACATACATACATTTCAACCTATAATATGAATTCAAAAAAATTAGCTATAATTGCTATAAAAATTAGCAAAGCTAACGCCTTTGTAAATTTACGAATTTGATTGGATATGCCATACAACTCGTAAAAGTGGTCCAAATTTGATGAATGATACCTTAATCAAAAGCTTTGGTCATCAGTGTAAATTCTGCTATAAAATATCGTACATTTCAACAAATAATTGGAATCCATTAAAATTGTCAAAGGGGTTATTCTTTGTAAGTTTACGAATTTGATTGTACATGCAATACAACTCGTAAAAGTGGTCCAAATACCATGAATGATACATAACTCAAAAGGTCCGAACATCAGGTAAATACTGCTATCAAATAAACATACTTTTCAAAAAATATTTGATTTAAAAAAAAATAGCAATAGTCACAAATAGTCACAAATTGTGACAAATAGTCACAAAATTTTGCTCAAAATCGGTCCAATCTACAATGTCGAACAGGTTTTCGATATTGCTGGAAAGTAAACCTTCTAATCTCTACTGCAGTAGTCACTTAGCTGCCTTTAGTCATATTTCATTCTTGTAGTGGTATTTTTTTGAGTCGTTTATATTAGCGCATACCCCATATCATGTCACGATTTCCTCTTAATTAAAATTAAAAACACTTTCGCTTGAATAAAATCCCCCAGCTAGTCTCAATATATACCGATGCAAATTCATAAAATTTAATTTCAATTTAATTCAATTATTTCAATTGTAATCTTTCAATTATTGTACTCTACTCTCAAAAAGTATGCTCGCAAACATCTTGATAAGAAAATTAACAATCTGAGCTTATGCAACAGCGCCATTATATGTATATACTGTTGTACCTACACAAATACATATCGGACATTTTACATGTAATTACCCACATACTAGTACATTACTTAATTGTTAATTTTAAATTAGTACATTTAAATGTTTCGTGTATTTTAAGCAAAACTACGGCAAGAAGACACTCTAATTAAAAAACTAAATATGAAACGTCTTGTGGTATTGACTTATTCGTTGTTTCTTAGAAAAATGGGCCAACGTATATATCGTCTCCATTTAATTTTTTTTAAATTAATTAACATTTTTTTTTATTTTCAATCAATGACCTCCGCTTACCCACGAATCATTGTGTCTTTTGTAATTTGGAATCAAAATTCATTTTTATTTTTATTTATTAGTCGATCGTAGAGGACTTCCAAACCAACTGCGTGGACATTGATAGAATTCTTAATTATGCGTTTGAAATATGTTTTTGTCTATTTGTTGTTTGTATTGTGTTAACCCTTTGATGTGCGGATCTACGATTATATAGTAATAACAACTCATTAATCCATTGTTATCGATAATGTTGACAACCAGAATTGTTTTTGTAAATAATGTGTGATTAGGTTTGGTAATGGGAAATTATTGGTATATGTGGTACGTGCCTATGATACTATCGCGGTACTATATAGACGATTTGACGACACAAAATATATTTTCAAGTAAAATGCATTAATTTTAAACGCAACAAATAACTGACCTAAATCCACCGGGTAGCTTTATTATATGTACTCGGTGTATACACCAATCGTTTTTTTTGTTTTTTTTTAGATAACAACAATAATTATCGCGAATAATTTCTCACTTGCCAGTAAGTTTTTTTCAGATTTTCACATGCTTATGCCAATTATATATCAACATTATAATTTATATTACCGTCTTATCGTTCGTACACACAAAAAATAAAAAATACTGTAATCGATAATAAATTTGTGTTCGTTGTACTTCAAGATCAATATCGTAATATAACGTGACGTGTGTGAAGTCTAGTAGCATGATACCATTTTGACTGGAGTACTATGTATATATGGGAGTTACTCCAAACTTGCAAATTAATTTTTACATAGCAAGGTCGTATGATATACAAAAAAGTTTGTCATTGCTTCGATAAGAAATTATCGTTTGAATTTTTTTGGACATTATTTTGGTTGGTTTACACCGATAGCTTAACATAATACCAGCTCAGTTTTTTTTGGGAATGAGAAAGGGCGCCATTTTTTCCGTTAAAAATTACTTTTTTCGCTTGAGTTACATGCTTTCATTTTCAGCCCTAATGTGACATTTATGATCAACTATATGGTTAGAACATGATCTTAAAAATCCTCCACATGGTTCGATATCCATTCTCTCAGCTGAATTTCCAAAACTCAGCTGTTCCGAAGTTCTGGTTTGTAATAATTGTTACATACATCGCTGAAATAGTAATGAATTCTAATACTTAAATCTAATGGGTTTGTGTATCCGAAACGACCTGCAAACCAACACTTAGTGTTGCATGACGTTAAGGAGACTTCGACATGATAATGGGCAATACGGGATTCTTGGCCTAGTCATTAATGTACCGGTACACGATGGTTCTTAAGTTGTCCTGGAACCTTGATGATTTAGGTGTGACTTTTTTGATTCAAACACCGGTAATTAGCATTATAATATTCAAGTGAACGAACCGTTTTTCTCGGAGGTACTAGCGGTTTTGATCCCGAAAGAGGATTTAAACGAAGCAGTTAACATCGAAGAAAGCTTGCAAGCCCAAGAACATACTCTATTTTTACGTATTTAGAATGCACTTACGGAAGCTTTCAAAATTATCAGCAAAGATACCAATATAACTCGAGCACAAACCGAGTTTGTAGATTTCATTACCGGATGCATCGAAAATAATTTGGCATTCCTACGATCAATTCCCAAATCAACGTACTACTGGGCACAAAGAAAGCGGGACTTATTCGACAAATTGGTAAGCCAACCTTTTTCCTCACTATGAGCGCCAATGAGATCGGATGACCAAAATTAGCATTTGCTCTAAAAATTTAAAGATATTGGGATAGATACTGATGATAATGCTTTCTGTGATCTTCATTACAATATCAAAGCATCACTTATTAAGAAAGGTCCGGTAACATTTATTCTGAAAAAATAAAAATTTTGCAGTCAAAAGTCAAAAGTCCCTTCGGTAACAATTACGTGCGCCACTTATTTTGCACATATACTACTCTGGCTCAACGAAGCCCCCGAGAATGTTTTTGGTACAGATCTGGCTGTGGCTATAGCTCAAATGTGGCAAGACACTTGGTTTTATAAACACAAAAGAGACCACCAGATCTCGAAAATCTAGCTCTAGCACAGGCTGCTTCAGTGGTTAATAATAAAAAATGGAATAAACATGGCAACCTAGCATAGCCGTAGCATAATTACATGCGAGAAATGGTTATATTGCATCGGCCCTTTCGTGATGAAGAAGTAAAGATTCTCGATGAGCTGCAGTTTATAAAACTGTATGACGACAATAAAGTCAGAGCTAGAAATTGCGAAAACTATGTATATATGTCGACAGATGTGTATGAATGATGAAAACTAATCAAGTCAATGACTTGATTAGTCTACTATCAGCACAAGTGGCTGAATGTGACCCATTCGCTGATTTTTATGCTAATCCAAATGAAAAAATGCCCGAATAGGTGTATTCCTTTAGTTTGCTCTAATTCGTTCTTTATTTAGGTATACAACATTCCTCTCCTTGTAGTTTGCATATAGTTGATGGTATGGTTGTTATGGTTGAAATCAAACAATAGGTTTTCTTTCCCGCTCCGATCTTCTGGGTATATCTCTTATAATGTCCGATTTAGACGCACTTCTTCGTTTCCCCTCAGTGGAAGCCTGATTTTGTGATTCAGTTGAATCTTTGCAGCTAACTGATAATTATCAGGTTTTGATGTTCGCATGCGAATCTGGTTCTAATGCCGTTTGACAATCGCTTCATTGATCTGGACCAAATACATCATGTTGCCCAATATTTCTTGTATTTTTCCTTCGAACCAGTTACATTGTTTGCTAAAATTCTTTATGTACAAATCATCTCCAGGTTGAAATTTAACCGTATTCTGTTGCAACTTTGATAGCGTTCGTAGAAATACGTTTTGGACGTCCATGGAATAATTCCGACGGTGATTTTCTATTCAACCCTGGTGAAAATCGATAGCTACCTAAGAACTTGAGTAGAACAACATCTGTAGAACCTTCGTCCATTGTTAACTTCTTCATTGATGCTTTAAAATTTCTGACGAACCGCTCAGCTTCCACGTTCGACTATGAATGAAAATGTGTGGGAGTACTGAGGTTAATGAAGTGCCATTATCACTAACAATACAATCAGAGAGACCTTCCAAATAAAATTTTGACTGTAGAGTCCGAATAGTTGACTTTGTATTGATATCCGACATTTGCACTAAAGCTAGGAAAAGGTCCTGCGAAATCTAATTGGATTCTTTCCTATAGTTTAGATGCTACCAGCCAACTTTTAAATACTTTCTTTGGCGCTGCTGCGTATTCGTGACAAGTTGTTTCACCATCTCTTCTATTGCTGAATCATGTTTTGGCCACCAACAATACCGCCGAGCAATTTGTTTTGTTCTTACAATGCCCCAATAACCTTCGTGGAGCATTTCTAAAATTATGTTCCGCAATATCTCGGGAACGACAACTCTAATACAATCCGTGTGTTTCTTCGTATCTATAGGCCACTCTTCCCTAATAAATCATAAAACTTCGAGTAGAACTTTTTCTGGTATACTTTGCAATGGTTACCGCAACGATAGAGAATAAAGAAAGTTCAACTTCATAAATTTCGTTCATCCGAAATTCGGCCTCTTGGGATTTGTCGAATTCGACATCAGAACCCGTAGGCAACCGAGAAAGAGCATCTGCATTGCTTTATTTCGTAGTTGGTTCATGCCTTGTCCATCTCTGCCATCTGCTAGCTGTCATGATTGGCAAATTCTTTACTGGGTTGAGAAGAAAAAGCAATGGTTTGTGGTCGGTAATCAGTTCGAACGGCCTTCCGTAAAGGTATTGAGGAAACTTGGTAACTCCAAAAATGATCGAAAGTGCCTTTGTTTCGATTTGGCTCTATTTTCTTTGTGCTTCGTCCAACGATTTTAATGCAAATGCAATCGGGTTTTATGAATTATCTGGAAATACATGAGAGATGACGGCTTCAATACCATTTTGAGGTTTTTCGAATAGTGAGTTACCTCGGTGGCATCAATAATTTTTTGTTTTATGTTATTAAATGACTTAACCCTTCCTGGGGTTGCTTCCATGTAACTTCTACATTTCCATTGCAAATCTTTTCCACTAGATCCACAGGTTGCGGAAAATGATTTTGAATACGGCTGCTAAACGACTCTGGATAGATTTTGGTTTGATTCCCACAAAATCAATTTCCGTACAAGTAAATGGTCGTGACTGTAGAACTATGCCTTGTGGTAGTGCACTCATCATTTAAGTTGGAGTTTTTGCTCGATATCTCACACATTTGATACAATTGTGAGACTTTCGTTTTTTCAGAAAGCTGCCACATCTGTGTTAAGTTGTTCTACTACATTTTGGAGTCTTTCTTCAACCCTTTTGAGTCCAAACATACGTTTTGCATCGCTTTGGGTGGCTGGACAGTAAAAAGAGAACCAAAGGTCGTTCACTCCAAGCTTAAATTTCTAATTCGTAATCCTTGAACGCTTGTTGCACTTGTGAAAATATTGGTGCTAATTGAAGCGCTCCATTCAATTCGAGCCTGGGTATCGAAATTGAATGAACTGTTGCAACTAGTTGAATTCTTGGATACCCGTTCGAGTCTTATTTTCTGCAATAGATGACTGCTGCTGATTTGCTTCACTAACGTCGCAAAATGCAAACAGGAATTTTTACTTGTTCCAAGCATTTTAAATTTAATTTGATATTTTCCCATTTTGTTGTAAAACTCCATGGTAAATTGTACAACCACATCTCCCGAAACAGTATTTTAATAGTGACCAACACTGGAGATAGCCATCCAAAAAGGTCAAATAATGTTGATGCTTCTGCCATGAATGCTGGTAAATTTGACGACCATTTCTGTAACTTTAAAGTTCTTCACCAGTTGACACTCCAATAAGTAGATCATCGACATAGCAGTCTCGTGAAACGATCAAGCTAATGGATATATGGCTTTGTTATCTTCTGACAGCTATTTCAATGTCCTTATGGCTAAAAACAGAGCAGCTACGACGGGATAAATTATTGTACAAAGCCTGCCAGCATGAACCATGCAAATTTTATGGAGAATAAATCGTTCAACTGCAAGCCAATAAGCAGAGTGTGTTGGAAACATGATATATTGACATATATTAATCCAGAATCGGCGTCGATTTACCTTACACTCTAGAAGTTCATATTCTTCAAAAATGTCTGCAGTCACATAATAAAGCTGGCATATTATTCCGATCTACAACAACAAAAATGGTGTCATTTTTTTTTTTTTATTCAACATCCTATTCGATTGCCAGCACTACACAAAAAGGTAACAAAAAAACAAAAACCAAACTTGCTAATTAAAATGCCATAAAAAATTAATTTCAACTTTTGCTAAAACTTCGACTTGCATTTAATTAACAAAAATACGTTGATTTTTTTTTTTTTTGTTCGTTTAATTATCGTCGATCGGACGGAACTCAGTTTCTTTATTGTAAATAAACGAGAGCTTCAAGAAAACGAGATACAATTAACAAAATGACAACAAACAACATAACCTGTGTTTTCAAAATATAATCTCGCGTAGTTGATGCACGTGAAGTTCGTGTACAAGAACTACTAATTACTGTAACGGAAATTGCAGGCCAATGATAATAAAATCGGTTTGTTGCTGCATGGCTGTGTGTGTTTGTTTGTGTTTACGCGAAAGCGGCGATGAACTACAACTTGCTATACTATGCCCTATATTTTCTCCATTTTCAACCCCAATACATTTTTGTTTTGTGTTTTCTTTCCGTTTTCTTTAATTCGTTTTATTGTCGTTATTTTATTTTTCCGGTATTTTCTTTAATTCGAATAAAAAAAATAAAATTTAACCGATTTTTTTTTTCGTTATATTCAGCCACATCTGTAAAAATACTTCTTATTCCATTTCTTCGTTTTGGTGGTTATCTTCTTACTTAATTTTTATTTCTTTTTTTTCTGTCTTTTTTTTTTAATGTATGGATAAAAAAAAATTGGCCATTAATCTAACGGTCAGTAAAAACTGTACACATATGAGAATTATATAATGTAAGTTAGTAGTTTATGGAAGTTACTTGTTTAAAGTATGATTTTCCAATCCTGGAACTTTGTTAGTGACATTAAAATGTTGATCTGGTGGATTTAAACTCTTATACAATCATTCATCTGTAATCTGCAATGTTTATCTGAAAAAACAAAATCAAAAGTTAATGGACTATTTTCTCCAAGCCAGTAATAATGAATTGAATTGGTTTTCACCTGAAAATTACAAGTTCTTCCCATTATTGCTAAAAATTATTAAGTATACGCTTGTTAATTCTAATATAATAATATAATAATATAATAATATAATAATATAATAATATAATAATATAATAATATAATAATATAATAATATAATAATATAATAATATAATAATATAATAATATAATAATATAATAATATAATAATATAATAATATAATAATATAATAATATAATAATATAATAATATAATAATATAATAATATAATAATATAATAATATAATAATATAATAATATAATAATATAATAATATAATAATATAATAATATAATAATATAATAATATAATAATATAATAATATAATAATATAATAATATAATAATATAATAATATAATAATATAATAATATAATAATATAATAATATAATAATATAATAATATAATAATATAATAATATAATAATATAATAATATAATAATATAATAATATAATAATATAATAATATAATAATATAATAATATAATAATATAATAATATAATAATATAATAATATAATAATATAATAATATAATAATATAATAATATAATAATATAATAATATAATAATATAATAATATAATAATATAATAATATAATAATATAATAATATAATAATATAATAATATAATAATATAATAATATAATAATATAATAATATAATAATATAATAATATAATAATATAATAATATAATAATATAATAATATAATAATATAATAATATAATAATATAATAATATAATAATATAATAATATAATAATATAATAATATAATAATATAATAATATAATAATATAATAATATAATAATATAATAATATAATAATATAATAATATAATAATATAATAATATAATAATATAATAATATAATAATATAATAATATAATAATATAATAATATAATAATATAATAATATAATAATATAATAATATAATAATATAATAATATAATAATATAATAATATAATAATATAATAATATAATAATATAATAATATAATAATATAATAATATAATAATATAATAATATAATAATATAATAATATAATAATATAATAATATAATAATATAATAATATAATAATATAATAATATAATAATATAATAATATAATAATATAATAATATAATAATATAATAATATAATAATATAATAATATAATAATATAATAATATAATAATATAATAATATAATAATATAATAATATAATAATATAATAATATAATAATATAATAATATAATAATATAATAATATAATAATATAATAATATAATAATATAATAATATAATAATATAATAATATAATAATATAATAATATAATAATATAATAATATAATAATATAATAATATAATAATATAATAATATAATAATATAATAATATAATAATATAATAATATAATAATATAATAATATAATAATATAATAATATAATAATATAATAATATAATAATATAATAATATAATAATATAATAATATAATAATATAATAATATAATAATATAATAATATAATAATATAATAATATAATAATATAATAATATAATAATATAATAATATAATAATATAATAATATAATAATATAA
The DNA here is from genome assembly GCA_963556175.1 of Tipula confusa. Classification (NCBI taxonomy): domain Eukaryota; kingdom Metazoa; phylum Arthropoda; class Insecta; order Diptera; family Tipulidae; genus Tipula; species Tipula confusa. The sequence goes on from OY744476.1 coordinate 220,139,262, forward strand.
TAATATAATAATATAATAATATAATAATATAATAATATAATAATATAATAATATAATAATATAATAATATAATAATATAATAATATAATAATATAATAATATAATAATATAATAATATAATAATATAATAATATAATAATATAATAATATAATAATATAATAATATAATAATATAATAATATAATAATATAATAATAACACTTCCCAAAACTTCAACCATCAACCAACAAATAGCATAAACCACCTCCACAACAAACCGATCATATCGAAACCCAAACAAGACCAGCAACATTTCATTCCACGCAACACATGCATTTTTCACATGCATTTTTTGTAGGCAAATCAATTTTTGCTCTTCAGAATTGCGTTGATATCTTTGCGTTCATAGTAGGTAAGTATATTACCAACTGTTAGGCGTCGATTCCATTCTTGAACTGATTAAAGTAGTTACCTTGCATTAATAGTCCGCTGTTTGAAAGTTCTACATACGATCCCATCTATTGTTCGAATCGACTGGAAATTGATGGCCCCACTGTTGAATGTAGCTTAAATTGTTCATCTCAACATGAAGGTAGCCTTGCATGCACTTCGATCGTATTAAGTATATCTCGGATTGCTGTTAGGGCAGCCTTAAATCGCAGCATTTTCTCGTTATTGCGGACTCGATTTAATTCTACCCCTTCATTTGTTCCACCACATTCCACATTGCCAATTTGCATGCCAAAGCCTTCAGAGGAAGCTTCGATATTAAAAAACGTAAACGAATAATATATGATAACCGTTTTGATGCTCTCGCGATGGAAGATGAAAACAATGAAGGGTTAAAGAGAGTCCTCCTCCAATCTACCTAAAGGAGACACAATCGAACCAGATAGTAGCAGAATTGAAACATGAAACAAATGGGAAATTTTTCATGACCCAAATTGAATGTTGGAGATTTACGAAACACGGATTCAAGCACGAAACATCGACGACTACAAAATCCTTCTACACTTATAGATTGAGAAGTTCAAACTACCGGCAGTTTGCGTAATATGTCGCAGTTTGAACATTACTAGCGAATAGAGGATTCATAATTCACATAGAGTTAAGGAAACAAATGACTCCACGATAAAAATTTCAAAAATATCTTATTCGGAAGCAGCCAAAGGTAACAAACTACCAAACTCATGCAAATGATGGAGACCAATATAAGTCTCATTCAAAAGAAAACTAAATACAGCATAAATAATTTGTTAGTGGCAGGCAACTAGAATCAAAAGATCTTACTTTTAAAAAAGTTAGTGGCGTCTGGTGGCATAATTTAAACCAAACGAGTTTAAAAAAAACAATAGATGGCACCAGCTGTAAAGAAATCTTGACACTATGATATGATCTATTCATTTAACATTTTGGTGACCCCCATTGTTTGCTAGAGTAGTCGCTCTACGAACTTAAACTATTATCGACCACAAACGATAATTTATATATTATATACTGATAGTTTATTAAAGTGCCTAAAACCAAATATTAAAATACATAAACTAAAATAAAACGAAGAAAACAATTTATAACGCATGGCAAATTTACAAACACAACAAACACTATAATAAAAACTAATACAATATAATACTTTGAAAATATAGAAAAAAAAATTGTTTAGTAAAATATCAACAAAATATCTCCATCTAATACAATACAAACGCTGCTTGCTTTTAATATATATGTATATACATTTTTTTTTCTTTTCTAACGAACCAATCGCTGTCGACCATGACGTTATATTCAACCAATGCCGTGCTCCAAATTATGAGAACATTTCTATTTTTAGAAATATAAATAAAGTTTGAAACATGAGAGACGAAGGAATCCGCGATATTATTATTCGCAAGTTTTTTGTAAATAAAAAAAAAAAAATAAAAAAACAAAACACAAAAAAAAAACAAAAAAAAAATCACAATAAAAAATTCTTAATACTTAAGTCAGTAGTATGGTATCGTACATTGAACGTGTTGGACACACACAAAAAAAATTATTATTATTATAACAGAAAAGTTCTTATATTTTTATTAATTATAAGTCGTTCGTCGTCGATATTATCAAATATTAAAACTCTTAATTATTTTTTTTTTAAACACTTTGCAATTTTATTATATTATCTTCAAAAACATTTTGCAAAAGTGGATCGTTTCGACAAGCACAATTCAAACTCATCTCTAAGTAGGATTATGTTTGTTTAGTAATTAAAAAAATAAAAAAAGTGTTGGAAAATTTGTTCGCCCAAATCCATAAAAAATTATGAAGAACGTGATAAAATTTTTGAATAAAATTCATTTTCATAAAAGAAATGTGTATAAAAGTTTATGTGCGGTAACATATGAAAATCGATAAAAGTGATTTGTGATTGTTTTAAAAAATAAAAAATAAAAGTACCATTAGAATATTACAATAAATAAATAATTAAATAAGTGTTGTTATTTTTTTTTGTTTTTTGTGTATAAAAGTGTATAAAACTATATATTAGATTATAATCTAAATATTTAAATTAAGAAAATTCATCAAAAAAGAGCAAAAAAAAAAATTAAGAAAAACAGGTGTGTGACTTTACTTTTATTTTGCTTATTTATTTAAATATATATTTTATTTTTCCACAACACACACGATATATATAACAACCATATTGTTCAGTAAACGAACTAATATCGACATACCGAACTCATCCATATTTATAATACGATTTAACGTCAAGGTCAAAACGTACCCGATAAAATATTTAGATAAAATTATTCGATTTTGATTCAAATTAGTGTGCTTTTCTAGCGTTTAGTAAACAAATCACCATTTTATCGTTTTAAATGTCAACATTTTTTTAGTACACGTTTTAGTCACCCACCATCAATGAGGGACTGTCAAATTATTATATGGGAATTTCCCCAAAACTGACCAATTCAACCACACTGTATATTTTTATCAGTGTAGGTGCATTATTTGTGCGGTTTTGTGTATATTTACATATAATAATATAATAATGTCGAAACTAGCGCTTAAGTCACGTACAGTACGAAACCATGTTTTGACTAAACCCACATACAAATTAATTATAAAACTGTAAAACTATTTACCATGCATGTTTTATCGTTAACTATATTTTATTTATTGTTTAAAGTTGTTGGCAATATTTAAATTATTTAAATTTAAAATTTGTATTTGCGGCATTTTTCGTGTTACTCATTACGCTATGTGACGTAGACCGGTGTTTATGTACCGACCGAGTTGACCTAACAAATTTTTTATTTTTATTTTTTTATATATGTACATACGTTTCGTTATCAGTAATAAAATTAAAAAAATAAAAAAATGTGTAGATTACAGAAATTATCGCGAAACAAAATTTTTGTTAGGTTAAATTTTTTATATTTTTCAAATTATTTGTATTAGAAAAATTATTAAAATTTTACCAATCCATAGCGAATGCAATTCATAAAGAATTTTGCTTCCCGCGATAGTACCCCATGTAGTCTTATTTAAAACAGCCATTGAACCAATTAATGCTAATTTTTTGATTAAATTTAAGTGCACCATCGCTTTTTAATATTACGTGAATATCTCTAATATTTACTGATATTAGAGATATTATAGATATTTGTCTGTAGCCTGCAAAAGGTTGTTTGCCTTTTTAAACATTGGAGCCACAATGGTCTATTATCTTAATAAATTTCTTTGATCGTTTTTTCATTGCATATTTAAACATTTTATTCCTTCTAGTGGCCTTTTTCCTTTTTTTGTTTTAACTCCAAGCTTTGACAGTCTGCTAAAACAGTCTCTAAAACCCAAATGATAGCGTTATTATAAACTGCTCTCTAGGAAAACAGTCAATCCCTATCCCAACGTTTAGACTGTGTACATCTGTCAGTGTATTAGTGAGACTTTGCAGGTCAAAAAGGTACCGTGGCTGTAGAAAAGTAGAAATTGACTACACGCTAATATCGACCGCAGAATTGTCGCATACCTTGTGCAATCACCCTGCGAAAATTAAGTTTTATGTTTTCATGTAAATCCAACATTTGTAGTCGACGGTACAAATCACACTTTAATCCTATATAATGTAGGTAGTAGAACTATATAAGTTTATTATTATATAATTTCCAACCTTATAATCCTTGACCTTCATTTAGTCGCCCCCGCGCAAGAAAATCAATTCACTTTATCATTTATTTGTTTTACAGTGTAGCACAAAATTATTTGTACAGTATGGAAAAGTATATACAATTATTACCCGAGCTTATTTTAAGTAAGCTGTTTAATGTGTCGAGTCAAAAATCTCTAGAGATAATTCGAAAATCTTTAATTAAACAGCATAATTAAAATCTAATATTTTAAAAATATTAGTAGCTCAATTATAAAGTTTATATATGTTAAATTAGATTTGGGTTCCATACTGTTAAGTTGCTTAATTTTTTATTGAATTTTCTACAATTGCTTAATGTTAGAATTTACTGTCAACTAATTCAAAAAGTTTAATTATATTACATAATAATGATTTTTGCTTAACATTATTATATGGATTGACAGTTGCTCATTTTTGAAGGCACTTTTCGTAGTGCTAATATAATTGAAATTACATAATAATCAGATATATTAGCTTTAATTGTACCGAACGTATATGTTAAAAATTCGAGTTGCTCAGTTTTAGGGAATAAACACCCATCTGATATTGACGTATTTGTGGTAGTTTGGACTGGTGAGTATATTGTGCAAATCTTGCATGTGATGTTTGTGCCAATAAAGTTGCTTTCAAAACTACTGTTTATACAGTACGGTTTAACAGGACATATAAATATATGTCTAAGCAAAAAGCTATGTGCTATAGGATCATCAATTTCATTGTCTTTAGTCGAGTATCCAAAAAATGACTGACGTAGTGCGTTATATTTTATTTTTAAGAAGCCAAATGTCTACTCAGCCATAAAATATTAGTTTGTGAACCAGTTCGGCGATTATACGTAGCAAATGTTCACAGTTTAGAAATTTGACTAGTTGCTCAAATAGTCTAACTATCATATTAGTATCTCCGTTTAACATCTTTACAAAAAATAATTAAGATAACCATTTTATTAATTAAAATTAAAAAGATTTTTTTATTTTAATAATAATTGTTGCTCAATTGTATACTTATTTATAAAAGTTGCTCAGTGGTAATTGATTTTATTTTATAAATTTTATGAATTTTTTATGAGAAATAGTTGTTTATTGATCCACGAAATTCTAAAATGTTGCTCAATAATTAATGTCAATATTAAGTACACATAAATTGTTTTGTGTACGAATAATATTAAATATCACTATATAAAATAGCAATAAAATTATATTTATCGTTAATTTATTTATTTATTGAATGTACAATATTTAGTCGTTATAGACATTACATCCTCGTAATTAATGTTAATACATTGCAATTATACCAATAAATTAAGATGTACATAAGCGAGATAAACGCATCGCGATATCTGTTTGTTATTTGATTTATTTTATTGATTGTTTTGTGATGTCGTTAATTTGATTTAACTCTACGATTTGTGCAATTGTATTTGTGTATAGACTTTAGATACTGCATCTGATACAGATAGATATTCATTAATTAAACTTGTTGTTGTTTTATTGTGATCAATTTAATTTTCAATTATAGTTGTGGTAATTTGTATTAATTTTAATCTATTTTACATATAGAATTTCCTTTCTGTGGAAAACAAAGATGAACTATGTTTGTGTGTGTGCGATCAGCTTGCATATTTGCCTTTGTTTATAGTATTGTTATGTATCCTACTTAACATGAGTTGCCGGTACTATAAATTTATTAAATAGTTAAATTGTCAATGGGTGTCAACAATTAAATGTGTGTTCGATTCAAGTCGGAAAATTTCAAGGAAAATTCTATCCCATTCAATTTTGTTATGTATATAAAAATAAATACACAAAAATGTCAATTGTGTTATACTTATATACAGTTTTTTGTATATAAATATTTAACGACACACTTCAAAGGAAAATGGCCGACATTTTTTTTTGTACTGTGACAACAATTTTTTTTGTACTGTGTACTAATCAAATATGTTTACTTTTTTGCGCTATTTTGCGCAAATAATTTTAAAACATGGCAAAAGATAAAAACAAAATTAAAGTTGTCAGTATGTTATATTGTCCCGCGTGTTAAGAGATTTGGCATTGTGGAAACATAATCGTGCTTCCAGAAACTGACATATATGTTTGAATTTGTATGGTCCATCCTAAGGTGACAATTCGATTGGAGTACAAAAGGTCCATCCTAAGGTGACAATTCGATTGGAGTACAAAAGATACACAGTATGAAAGCTTTTGAAAATTAAAACAGTTATTTTCATATTAAAACAACTTTACCTTTAAAGTTTAATATCCCGACGGGTTGTTAAAGCTAGTTTAATTGTAAAAGCTTTTTGGATCAAATATGTTGAGCAAAAAATAAAAAAAATAAGCAACGCTCAATCCTACTGCTAAAGCTCAAATTTAAAAGCTCAAAAATAAAATTTAAAGCTTACGGTTTCTTAAAATTTTAGTTATAAAGAAGTTCCTCGAAAGCTTATTGGACACTAGTAAGGTCAGCCATTTAACAAATGTAGGTTGTAATTTTATTTAGTTATAAAATATATTTTGGGTTTTGGCCTAATACGTATTATATATATATGCGGCGACAAACAGGTGGCTTTCTACAGTGCATCATGCATACACAATCCAATTGTTATTGCACCCTGTAATTTAATTATATCAATCACCTGTTTGAGCATCCCATCACAAAAATATACAATCTAAAAATCAAAAAAAAAAAACAACCGAAGGTGTAGATGATAATTATTGTAAAACATACAATAATATATAGTAATAAGAGAGTTGGAGTTCTCATTAAAATTAATATAATTTATCGACCATTTTTGGTCATTTTCAAGTGGGTGACCATCATCTTACTTTCCAGTTTCCATATTTAAAATATTAAACAGATTATTTGATTTTCATTCATATGAATAACTTTTTTTTTTTTTGCTGTATTTCAAATCAGAGGGGGCATTATCAGGGGTTAAGTCTTATAAAAAAACAACAAAATGTTTTATATAAATCATTCCATTGTTTCTTCCGTTAAAATAAAGTTTTTTTTTGGTTTTTATTTAATTCTTTTCTTATGTAAATTTACTTAAATAAATAAAAAAAAAATGCGCGATAAAAAAAAATTTCCGAAATATAAATATACAAGCGAAATTTGTATGTGTGAATATATTATATATACATCTATACTCATACATTCTTGTATATATGTACAAATAAACTATAAAGTTACAGTATGCCCTTGGAAGTCATTCTGATCTGAATGTCGTATATTTTAATTCTGATCTAATTCCGTTTTGAGCTATAATTAAATTCTAACAATAAACTGAGCTACTTTTTATAGGCGAAGAATTCAGAATAGTTGCTCAAAATCAAAAACCATAAATTGAGAAAAGATTATCAAAAGATCAAACTAAAATAACATTTTCGTGTATAGAAATTAGACTATATTCAAAAAATTCAAGTTTTATTAATGTTTCATTAAGATTTTAATGGATCTTTAAATTGAGCTACTTGAAGTGTAAGTGAAGTATTCCTTTAATAAGCGAGTTTCGCAAACAGAGTTATGTTCGCTCAATTGATTATCGTTATCTTGTTTAAATCACTCCAAAAAAGTCACCTAACTAAAATATTTCAAGAGAGTTGCTCAAAACTGAAAAAAGATAAAAGTTTAATCTATTACTGCTATAATTACAAAATTGAGCAACTCATAATTAAACAACTAAGATGATACTAAACCTGTCATGCACTGATACTTTTCCATTCTGAATTTATCAGATCACAATACTAAGTTTTTTAAGGTATAAGTTTAGTATACTCTGGGACATGAGCTCCAAGAGTAGAATTTAATACTGGCTCTACAAATAAGTATTTGAAAGTTTAAATTTTAGAAGTTATTATAACTAAACTGTAAATTTGGCTTAAAAGATGCTATCTATATGTGACTACCAATTAGAAATATGTAATTCAATATTTAAATTAAAACAAAAGCACATTAAAGCTCACAGTTATATACAAAATTAGAACTTTCTAATTCCATTAAACATTTTTGTTAAGTTTAAGTTTTAAATTACAGGTTTATCGCAAAAAATGTCAGAACTTTTGATGCTTTAATTTTCTTCAATATGAAGTATGGAGCTTAAATTTTGAAGTTTAGGTTGCACCAGATAATTTTTATAAACTAAAACTTTAGTTAAATTAATAGTCTAAGTTTAGTGCTTTAGTAGTAAAAAGTTTTACTTTAGTAGTCAAGTACGAAAATTGGTTTTGCAAAGCTTTTTTCACAACGTATAAATAAATTATCTAAAGTGTAAATGAGCTTTTGTTAATTCAGAAAGCCTATACATCAGAAATGTAAACTTAACATAAAGCAAACATCCCCATACAAACAGAACTTTAAGTTTCCAAAAGCTTTTTTTATAAAATAAAATGTAAGCTCCAAAAAGCTTTAAAAATACTTACGAATATTAAAATTTTAAGTATTATCTGGCTTATTGATAAGCTTTAAAAAGTTTCATACTAAAATTAATAAAAATTGAGCTTTTAAAAGCCTATCCAAATAAAGCTTTCAGTTTTCACAGATTTGGTTTCTATCTTTTTCATAAAATATTAAATTTGACTTTCAGTCAGACTAAGTTAGTAGCACAAAAGACTGTCAGGGTCAATTTTGGAAAAAGTAATAGCTTTGAAAGAGCGTAACTGACTTGTTGAATATTTTTTGCAATATAGGAATTGTAAAGTAAATAGTCCTAACCTTACCAATTTTTAAAATGTAATCATGCAATACGACGATTACTATATCGTATTATTATCGCATATCGCAATAAATTTATTTCAAACTAGAATACAGCATTGAATACTGAATTAACTATATGAAAAGTAGTTGGAACTACACACATATACATCACATACATAAATTTATGCTTATCACCTCTGTTTTATGGTTATGAATATATGCAAATATTAAACTAATAAAATTGTGCTTACAATTAGGTGAAAAAAAAATTATTTTATCAGCAATTCGCTTATCAGTTTCGTGTCATGAAAATGCATTTAAGGTAAACATATAAAATTTTATATTTTATTATTTCTTACAATAATTGATTTTTATCACATTTAAGTACGATAAGAAATTGTGTTTATACTTTTGGTATGTAAGTCATGTAAACGGTGATTAGACTTGTTCGATGTGGATTGTTGACAGTTCGTGTCAATTGTGTATATGATGGAGATTGGTTATTTATATTAATTACTACAATTTAAACGCGATAATCTAGTAAGACTGGGTTATTTTTTTGACACTAAAGAGAGGCAATTATGAGCTTTTCGATTTAAGCTAAAGCAAGCTTTCGTGATGTTATGTTGGTACTTTGAATATGGGGTAATGTTACCAAAATAGCACTTAATAAGTTTAATGGTCAGCAATTTGTGTAAAAACACGCAACTTTGACCAGAAAAGCTCTGTATCTCAAAAGCTCGATTTTTAAAGTTTGAAACTTACTCAAGAATTTTAAAATGATTTTTTAACAAAAAATAGTAACCTCAGAGCTTTTTAATTGGTGAGCTTTTTTGATAAGATAAAAGCTTAAAAATAAGATATCTTAAATAACTATTTGAAAGCTCAAATAATGGCTTCTTCTGAATGACTTTTGGAATATGAGGTCAAGATTTTAAGCTCTAAAAAGCTGTAAGCTATTATTACACTGTTTATGTGCTTTATTCAAACCTACTGAACCTGATTTTTGTGGATGCCCTAAGAGGCATTGGAAAAAACTTTCTTCCAAATTTGATATTGACAAAAGTTAGGAAATTTTAGAAAATAGTACTAGCAGTCGCTTTTTCACTCTATCTTTAACCTACCACTTACTGTACTTTGAAAGCAACAGTTGGTATGTTCTATACGTAAAAATGGACTGCTTGGAAAATTGTTAGGTGTGGGGTTTCTTTTGAAATGGAGCTCGAGCAGTAATTATTAAAGCATGCGTCCAAAATTATCTCCTGTTATGAGATTTAATTAAAAAACTTAATTCACAGACTAATATGAGAGCCCATTTAAATGACAATAATGATGAAGGCTTCCAACAACTGATTTAAGCAATTGTATCTCCCAGAAATGATATCTTTCCAATACCTTTGTTCAATGACTCTGGATGCAGAATTTATTTTTAATTACATTTCTAGATTAAATCGTAACTGCAACCCAGGTCCTGTATGAATTCTTTCCATTGTATAACGCGTATGCGCATAATCACTGACTTTTCCATTATCGATATTATTTAACAGATACTTGGATATTGGTTTTCTTCGTTTTACAAATGTGGTATAACAGATCTGCAGGTGATTGTCAATTTTGTCACCTACGTCCAAAGTCTTCAAGTATGTGTAGTGTGCGATATAATGGTTCTCATCTAGTTAAAACAGAAGTTAAAAACTTTACTGGTTTTACTGTATATATATATATATATATATATATATATATATATATATATATATATATATATATATATATATATATATATATATATATATATATATAAAAGGTGAGGCACGATTTTGTAATTTTCATTTAGAAATATAAAAAAAAAATTGTAATTTTAATTAAATTACTTTTTATTGTAGTTTGGTTTAGTTTAACCTAGAAGAATGTCATATTTTTTCTAAACTAAACATAATTTTTTTTTGATTCAATACAATACATCTAGTGTTGTTTATTTAACGTGACTTATTATAATGCCATCTATGGTGATTAGAAATAAATTTAAGCGCCATCTGTTTAATTAGGGCACAAAAGTTCTTCAATATATATGTATATATTTCCATACAAATACGAAACTTTGGCCGAACCGCAATATGTTCCATTACTCGTCGTATTATAGTGGTTGTGTTTAAATTAAATTTTAATGGCCCAATTAAAGCAAAAACAAAAAAAAAAACAAAAAAACGTTTTTTTATTAATTAATGAATTAAAACATAAAAATTAATTACATACAGTTAAAACAAGATAACCAAAATGCTATAATAAAACTATTTTAATTGAAATAATTTTTTTATTTTATTTGCAGGAATTTTTTAAATGAGATTGATTACCAAAACTTACCAAGAGATAACCTTTAAGTGCAACATTTTTTGTATTTAAGAATCAAAAGGAGTACCAAGAACTTTTTGAGCAAATAAAAGTGATTATATTATATATATAGAATACTTGAAGGTGCCTCGTTTATAAAACGTAAACGCCTTGTATTTAAAAAAAAAAAAAGCATTATCTGTGATTGTTTAGAAAACCTTATAAATTATATTTAAAAAGTTTGTTAAGATTTAAAATTTATTTTTATTTTTTTTTTATTTGTAAATTTAAAATTATTCAAAGTGAAACAATTAAACGACAAAATGTATAATTTAAATGTAAGCTTAGCACCAACACCACTATTATCTGTGGATAGTGGTGGGGTATGTTCAACACCGCGAACACCAGAAATATTAAACTCATTAATGGCCATGACACATCCATTGGAATATGGATATACATCTAATTCTCAGGTAATGGAACTACTATATATTTTAATGACCATATTTGTAAATTTCATAATTTTAATTTTAATTTTAATCGATAATTTATGTATATCTATGAATTAGTATTCCAATACATATAATTTAGTTTATTTTTGTCTAGACTATATGTTAGTACAGTCAAGCAATTGATGGATTAGATCAGTGTTTCTTAAACTTTAGAAAATTGTGGATAAAATAAACATAAATACAATTTTAGCTCAAAATTGTAAGCTTCAAAAAGCACTTTTTACGGTTCTTAAGAAAGTGACTAAAGGTATCAACAAGTAGCTCAAATTTTAAAGGGAGAAGAGACGTAAAGTGTTTTCTTCATTTTGAGCTAAATCTCGTTCACAATGAAATATTGCCCAAAACTTTTTTTAAATTCCATATTTAGTTCATATTAGTTTGTCATATTTTCTTTTAGTTTGTAACCAAAACCTACAATTGTTTGATTATTTTGAGCAACAGTTTTTACCTCAGTATGAGGGTAATGTTATATTGAGCAAACAACATTCATTAGCAACAGGTATTAAAAACACATAAGTAATAAATTGAGCAAAATTGTTGTTTACTTTTACATTAAACTACTAATAGTAAAAATTTGAGCAACTTAAATTGATAATTTTTTTAATTAAATCACCATGGCTCGGATTATAATTCCCTCTCACAGTAAACTTATTGACCTGGTGGTTAAAATGTATGATTTGCGATTTGAGGCGGGAAATATACTAATGATGCTACATCAGTTTTATCCTTCTAAACAGATGTTTGATGCTTTTCGTTTGATCAATACAGCTGTTACCATGCGTATTTTACCATCTGGATAGTGTTTCTGATATTGTCATTATATCAATAGTGTGCTCGATAAGATATCATCAGTTTTGTGTTGGGCAACAGCATTTGCATTTCATTTGACTATTTTAAGCACACGATTCTCTATATCGCTATATCTGTAAAAATTTTTGATCAAATATAGTGGTTCTATCAGAGTTGCTCAATATATAAATATTATATATTTAAAGTTAATGCTATATTCCTAATTATTTGTCGCGTATCGCCTTAGTACGAAAAAATGTATTTATAGAGTTACTAATTTAAAATTAGCTCAATATTTTATAATTGCTCAGATTACGCATAAAACCTTCTAGATTTGTTTGATCTAACTAGAAAGACATCTTCAATAATCGACAAACAATGATATATTTAGCAACCTATCTAACGACAAAGAATTGTCAGATGGATTATCTCAAAAAAATTAAATTGAGCTACTTTACATTTAGTTATACATTTTTTGATTATTTTGAGCAAAAATAAGTGAAAATGTGCATTATTACTCATTATGGTTAATTAGCTGGTGTTAAAAAAAGTAATCGTTAGTTTCTCGTTTCCAATCATAAGTTATACATTGAGCAATTATTTTCACAGCAGTGGGAGTATAATCTTCGATTGATATGAGCAACATAATTTATTAATACAAATTTAAAATGAACTGTATATTTTTAATTTAAAAAATGGCCACCTTTTAAACAATTTTTGAATTTAAACAAATATTGAGCAAAATTAAATATCGGTAAGGGACAAGCAGATGTAGCAATATTTTTTATTCGAGAATATACGTTTGGTTAAAATATTGAAAAAAACTAATTTACAAATTTAAAAACTAATTTAACATATTGTTTTTGGTTCTACTTTAATTGAGCAACTTCAATTGTAGACATAAAATGTTTATCAATTATGGTTAAAAATGTGTAAATAGGTTTTTTAACTATTTATATCCTAAACTATTCACATTTTATTAGCTATATTTAGAGTTTCTGTATTATATCATAGTTGCTCAATATAAATTAAGATCGAAATGTTTGTTTTCGAGCCTAGTTTGCCTCGTATCATATTAACATGGAATAATGTGTTTATGCAGAGCTCTTATTATAAAGGATGACTGTAAAAAAAGCTGATGTTATACTGATTTGTAAGGATTGAGATAGTTTCAAAGGATAATAACCTTTGGAATTGAAAATATCAAATTTGATCTGATTGGAAGGAGACTTGAAGGAAAATTCATATACTAGTCAATAAATTTTAAAAGCAGTGCGGCATTAGAGCAATGTATCTTACAATTTTCCAGGATACTAAGGTTGTCTTTTTTGTTACCCTGAACATAAAACACATGTCTAATTTAGCAAATTACTGAAAAAATGTTCTTCCATGAAATTAAGCAGCAAGTCAAATAAGGTAGAATGTTAAAAAGGGCTTGAATTTTGTTCGATACCAGCCCATATATAGCAAGAAAACGAAAACTAATAATCAAAAATAAAAATATATCTATTGCTGTACTAAAACGGGGTCACCATATGTTAAATACTCTAGTATTCATTTGAGACTACACGCAATGTGTATTAAGTTAGGAATGTTCATTAAAAATATGTCGGATGTTAATTTTTAGTGGTCCTATACTAATTTGTTTAATTTAAATACGACGTGTCAATTCCAATAAAATATATAACCATAGAATTATAAATTTAATCTCCATAAGGCATTGAAAATAACCAAAACTAGTTTTTGTTTTTGTTTTTTTTTTTTTTTTGTTGGGTGAAATATGAAAAATGAGCGTCTTAATCACATTGAATTTATCTTAGAAAATTTTTTTAGTCATTTGTATCCCAAAAAAAAAAAAATTGTTAAAGTTGTTTATGGATTTGAAACCCAAAAAACATGGTAACAAGTTTCTTTTGAAATTTAAAAACCAAAAATCTACATTGGAAAGACATTTTATAATATCAACGAACTTCGGTTCGGTTTTATATAATCAAAATATTTTATCTCGATTTCTTAAGAGTCGCAGTTATTTTAGAGATACTATAACTATTTATAGAAATAAGACAATTGAATTATAGTATATATAGATTTATAAATTTAATTGATAGGTCCGGTGGATAACCTTCTAAATTTTTTTTCGAATCCAATAAATTTATATCGATTTTCTAATTTAATTATATATTTTATTCGGTTCTTGGGTCTAGATTATCTTATTACGAAAACAAAACAGAAAAAAATGTACACACGGTCGGAAATCGTTATCATTGATCTGTTACGAGCTATCGTTGTGAAATTATATGATTTATGGTGTAAAGTTGTGTGCCGAAGGTTTGAACGGAAACTGTGGGAAAATAATTCTCAAGATTATAGAGATAATGTCGTTAGAATTTCGATTTATATAAAAATTTATTGACGGTAATATATTGTAAATTTTAACAATATTTACGATGGCAACATAGGTTTAACGCACATATACATAAAGAACCGCAAACAAACACACATCGTGACTCCGTGATAAACAAATTTAAGCAACATCAAATAAATTAAAACATAAAACATAAATTAGTATCGTTGGAATAAAATAAAAAATAAAATTCCAATATTATATTATGCCAAAAACAGAATTAGGATAATTTAAAATGATAACAAGTCACGCAACTATATTTTGGTTTTTAGTTTTTGCGCATATCCTACACCTAAAGCAAAAACTAACAAAAAAAAAACTTTGAAATCCTATATTTAATTTAATAAATTAATTTACATTATTTACTTATTTCAGTTGTCACAACCCGATAGTCCATCAAGTTGTTCAGCTGTTTCACCATTAGATTCACCTGCTGGTAATTCAGGACCTCCGAGCGTTCAACAGGTAATTTTTTTTCTTATTATAACGTAAATGTAAATTAATTAAAAACAATAGAGACGCCTAAACATGAAATTAATCCAAAACAAAATATTCGAATTAAATTAATTACTTTAATTAATTTGTCTTAAAGAAAACGAACAAAAAAAAATCGAAATAAATTGAATATCTCTTCTTTTATATGGATACGACAAAAAAGCTTAATTAAAAGCTTTTATTTTGTTATTTTGTCACCTTGAACGAAAACTTTATTTTTATTATCTGGAAAGGTAGATAATACAATATATTGTATATATAATATAATAAATTCTTCGCAGTTTTTTGCATCGCGAATATGCAAATTTTAAAAAATATCAAAAATTCTAAACACAACAAAACTAAAATTTTAAATTAATTTTGCATAATGCTTTAACGTAAGATTACTAATTTAATACATGTATATAATTTATATATATATATATATATATATATATATATATATATATATATATATATATATATATATATATATATTATTTATATATGTATAATTTGTATATACAAGGTATCCCAGAATTGGTGGTACAAACCAAACAGGGTGATAGCGGAGGTCATTTCAAACCAAACTAGCCAAATAAAGTTTTATCGGTTCAAAAGTTATTCTACGTTTAATATTTTTTAGTGAAATATAGCATGCGCAGCCACTAAAAATTTATTTAAAAATAAACCAGAAGTTCTTTTGTTTATATTTTTTTTTGTTTTAATTTTGAAGAGTATGCCTTTTCAATAAAATTACCTTTAAACTTTATTATCTTTTTTCAAATAAACAAAATGGTTTTAAAAAAATCTTTTTGTTTCACAAAAAAATTTTGTTAAGTGTCTCTGGCGGAAAAACAATGTACCATAGAAAGTTAACCTTCTATCAGAAAAACTTGCGACACTTATGCAGATTTTTAAATGATAAATAAAATTTCGAGTGCTAAAATAACTGCGTTTGTCAGAAATAAAACAAAATGATTAAAATAACATTGAACTAAGTACTTAGTTTGTCAATCCAAAATGTTTTAGTTACAGTTTAAAATTTTTTTCTAAACAAATCTAGTACTCCGAATTAAACAAAATTTATTGTATAAAAAGGAAAAACATTTTGTGATTCAAATTATGTAGTTTGACAGTAATACTCAATTTCGAATTAAAATGTCAGTAAACCGGGTTGCTTATTCTTACAGTGAATATGCAGAAATTGTATCGTAAAGGGGGATGTTTTAATAGCTATAGGACATTTTTTCAAAAAAAGACACAAAATTAAGAAAAATGCATGAAATCATGCAAATGTTGACAGCGGCTGCGCCTCAAATGGTCCATCCGCTTAGTCCAATTTTGGCATACACTTTCCAATATTTCGGCCGGTATCTCATGAATAAATGCTTCAATGCTGTCTCCCAATGCGTCAATCGAAGCGGGCTTGTTAGTGTAGACATGAGCCTTAACATAGCCCCACAAAAAATAATCTAAAGGCGTTAAATCGATCTAGGCGGCCAATTGACCGGTCCCAAACGTGAAATAAAGTGTTCACCGAACTTGCCTCTCAATTGGTTCATTGTTTCGCGTGCTGTGTAGCATGTGGCACCGTCTTGTTAAAACCACATGTCATGCAAGTCAAGCTCTTCCATTTTGGGTAAAAAAGAGTTGGATATCATCTCACAGTAGCGCTCACCATTCACAGTTACGTTGCGATTTGCATCATCTTTAAAGAAGTACGGTCCAATGATGCCACCAGCCCATAATCCGCACCAAACAGTAACTCTTTCTGGATGCATTGGTAGCTCTTGCTATGCTCCTGGCTGATCTTCACTCCAAATTCGACAATTCTGCTTATTTACGAATCCATTCAGCCATAAATGAGCTTCGTCGCTGAACACAATTTTTCGATAGAAAAAATGGATCTTCCGCCAACTTTTCAAGAGCGCATTCACCAAAAATTCTGCGTTGTGGTAGGTCCTTTGACTTCAATTCTTGCACCAGCTGTATTTTGTAAGGCTTCACACCTAAATCCTTCTGCAAAATTGTCCACGTTGTTGAGTAACAGAGGCCCAATTGCTGCGAACGGCGCCGAATCGATAATTGATGGTCATCAACAACACTGGCCGATACATTTGGTGATTTAATGTCCAAAAATGTAAATTTGGTGCGAAATTTAGTCACAATAGCCCGAATAGCCGCATCAGTTGGTCAATTAAACTGACCATAAAATGGAAGAAGCGCGCGATGAATTTTCTTAACAAATCACGCATTTTGATAATGAAATTCAATGATTTGGAAGAGTTGTTCGTTTGTAAGACGATTCATGGTTAAATTATAGACCAAACTGAAGATGTTTGACAGTGACACAAAACACGCAACATACGTGACCTGTCAAAATCAGTGTTGCCAAAAAGAAAATAGTTAAAAAATCACCCTTATATATATATATATATATATATATATATATATATATATATATATATATATATATATATATATATATATATATATATATACATATATATATATATATATATATATATATATATATATATATATATATATAAATATATATATATATATATATATATATATATATATATATATATATATATATATATATATATATATATATATATATATATATAATACTTACCAAAATTATTTGTGCATCTATATCAAATCCCTGAAGATTTCTAGCTTTTCTGTAGTAATTCCGTCCTTGATATTTTTACTGCAGCAAACGTTTCATTTGGCTGCCTTATAATTTCTTCCGCTATTTCTTGTTTTAAATAATTCCACATAACCTCAATTGGATTTAAATCTGGACTTGTTCCGGTCCTCGTAGAAATTTCGTAATAAGATTTATTTTGTGAATTAAAGCGTCGTCTTGTCGCTCTATAAAATGCTGGCCATACTGTAAAGGTAGGATTAAATTATTACCAACGCCATTATAGCTTAAGCAACCCTATACCTTTATTTTATTGCCACCACTACGGCGAGTTGGTAAAATAATGTTGCAACTTTTTTTTGGTTCGGAAGTAAAATAAAAATAATTTTTGCTGCTGGTTTCATCCAAACGGAAACATGACTCAATAAAATCGGAACAAAAATTTACTACAGCCATAATTCCAAAGTTTTTGACTGGTAAGTCTATATGCATATATGAGCCGCTTTCTTTTATTTGTTTGGCTTATGAACGCATGCCGTTGTCACTTTCACAAATGAGCAGATGGATTCGACTCTGAAGTTAGGTAAGCTGCCCATTAACTGTTGTTGGCATTGGCCGTTGAATTTGACGCAAATAACACTTTTTTCCACTTCCTTGGCTATGGTTTTCCCATAGGGTATCCAAAAATGGCGACGAGTAATGGATAATAGAAGAGATAGTTCTGCCACCTACTCGGAGCAACTCGGAGCAAATTTAAAGTGCTTTTGATGCTGAATTTCTTTGTGATGTGGTTTCTTCGTAGCCGACGTTTAGGTTACCCAATATTCATGTATTGTTGAATTTCCATTTTCTGAGATGAAAGCCATAGTTAGCTAATATTTGTTACTGCTAACATCGTTAGCAGTCCTTTCCTTTATTTGAATTTCTGAACCTTCATCATTGGTATCCTTCATTAGGTAATCCACTTATATTGACTTCTTCAGCTGTTTGGTTTATTGCTATAGTACCTAAAAATGACGCAGATGCGAGACCATAAGTTTCCGTTAGTAAGCAAAAATGACGGATTGGTTTTGTTGGATTAGACCGCCAAATTATTTTCTGGTAACTTGTATCGTTTGGAGAAATACAGACTTGGAATTGCAAGGAGTCTTTGAATTGCAGACGTAAATGATGTTCCCAAGCTGTTAGGAGATTTTTTAAGCATCTTATAGTGATAAAGCGATCTTCGGTATTTCTTGTTAAATGTTTCAAAAAATGGTCCTCACAAAATGTGTTTTCTGATGGCAGAATACTTTCTATACATACTGTAGAATGGAGTTACTCCGTTGATCAAAATGTGAATCTGATTTTGTGGTGGTAGTGGATTTGTAATTTTTGAAATTACATGAGCCTCGATAGAAAGCTCTAAAAAAGAAAGTTTACCGCATGTATAACAATGGCGTCGTAGATGAGAAATCCCGAGATGGTTGCGGACTTTTTTTTGTTTTGGCACAATGCAAGTTGGAAATTAAATGATTTTACAGCACCATAAATCTCGGTTGAATCCTCTGAACTTTCTACAGCTTATGTGACTTTTTATTAGGAGTTTAGTTGTTGAACACTTGGATGTGGAAGCCAGTGATTCGAGAGTGTCTATACGTTTTCCTAATAATTTTAGAAATTCGTAAAATTCAAGATTGATGATGTTTGCTGACTGTTCGGCCCAGATGGCTTTTAATTTATTATTTAGCTTTTGTAGCAAAATGTAATTCAGTCAAGCATTTCTAGTTTCAGCAACTTCACCAAGAGCATGCAATCCGTGAATCACCTAATTGGAAGTGTCCATGATTCGCTTCAAATATTCAAGGCTTTTCAAATATTAAAATTTTTGTACCGGGCTAAAGTTTGGTGACTTTTGTGACTGCATAATAGTTTTCTTCATTGGCAAGATCACTCCCTTCATTTTGATTTTCCGTAAAAATTCGGTGAATTCCCTCATAAGTTGGTCAATGCTCTGGAACATTGTTAACTCGCATGGGCTAGTGTAGGTTTGATCCGCTCTCGCACACTTCATGAACGCTTCAAGTTTTTTGTTAGGCAGCGACAATAAAAAATTTAACATAATTTACTTATGATTAGATGATGTTACGGATGTACGTTTTCAGCCTGACTGCATTCCAACCATTAAGCGGTCACCTTCGTTTAGTCGACAAGTGCCCTTTGAAAGGAAATCTAAGAAAACCATGCTTCTATTTTTCAACCAATTATACAAAACAGGGTGTAAAGAGATTTCACTTCGTAAAATTGAACAGATCAATAATACTTCAAAATGTATTAAGTCATACGAGGACGATTTCACGACCTTTAGAATGATTCAAACAATTAAGGACATCAAACTATATTGCAAGTTGATTTTAATTTGATTTTCTCCGATACGCAAGAATTTTAACTGCGTATTAAGCTTAGCAGCTCCAGCTTCTAAAGCGTTGGTGCCAGTTCTATTCACACAAGATTACAATGTAAGACCTGGATCTGGTTATATTTTAGTGACAAAAATTTGTTGACTTAATATTTTTTGCTGTTAGCCCTGTGATCCATCGAAAAAAAAGAAATGACTGTGGTGCAGTTCTAAAAATACTCATATTTTCCGACTATGCTAGCTAATTATACCAAACAGGGTATATATATATATATATATATATATATATATATATATATATATATATATATATATATATATATATATATATATATATATATATATATACCGATAAAATATAAAGTGCCATCAATTCGTTATGTACACGCATACATACGTACTCACACTTTATGTCAGGTCAAATAGTTTATTATTAAGTTTTTATAGTTTTTGTTTTTTTTTTTTATTATTATTGTTGTTTTGATTGTATGTTGATTGCAATGTAGGACATTTTAAATAGTTTTAAAAAAAATTTAAAACAAGTTTTTTTTTAAAACTTAAAGTAATAAAAGAATCGCGAAAAAATAATAAAAAATAAATAAATAAAAAAAATTAAGTTGTGTGTGGGATGGTTATAAAAAATTCAAAAAAAAAACTGTACGGTATCGTCATATCATATATGGCAGAACCACGAATACATGTACACTTTCGCGCATATGTGAAATGCAATTAATTTTTTTTTTTTTTTGGAAATAATAAAATAAATAAATAAAAGAAGGCAAAAACTTAAAAAAAATTTTAAAATTTTAAAAGTTTATAAAAAGACGAATATCTTAAAAATCCATGTGTGTGTAGATTTGCGTGTGTGTGTGTATATGGTTAATTTTTACCCTGCACAATGGTATTAGAGAAATTTGTTTTTTTTTATATTTTTTGTGAATGTGACCGGAATTAAGAATTACGCGATACAGTAAAAAGTTCATGATCAAAAATTTATTTAATTGGCCTGGAATATTTTAGGCATTCATTAAATTAGAATTTATATATTGCTTATAAGTTCTGAGCGAATATTAAATTATATTATAAGTTAGAACACGCATCGATTTGGAACTATCAATTTATGTTAAAACTACATTTTCCTCGTGGCCATCTCCTCTTTTATCAAGTTGTACAAAGTATTTTGCAGTAAATGTACATTTCGCTTGATGCTGCACCTAAAAAACGAAAGAAAAAAATTGTGATAAGATTAAAAATATTTATTTTATGGCAT
Organism: Tipula confusa; assembly: GCA_963556175.1. Classification (NCBI taxonomy): domain Eukaryota; kingdom Metazoa; phylum Arthropoda; class Insecta; order Diptera; family Tipulidae; genus Tipula; species Tipula confusa. Next base: position 220,160,941 of record OY744476.1, read on the forward strand.
TCGTTTACCTTTAATGTACAGACACATATATAACCACTTTTGTAAACATATATGTATTGTCAGATTTTGGGTTGTTAGTAGTATTGGGTGCTAAAATTGTTGTGTGGAATTTTTGTGCAAAACGACTTAATATTTTGATTACGTTTTGTTTGACTTCTATATGATGTTTTAGATTCGGTATCTGGCCATTATAATCTGGCCGAAACCTGTGCGCCTGCTTAATGGTAGTACTTCATAAAAATGAACTCGTTTTGATTTACATCAAAAAATGTTGATCTGTATCACTTTTTCATGTTCTTTGGCAATGAACACACTGATAAAAGCAAATCCACGTTTTTTGTTCTTTCGAACCTAAATTTTGATTTGATTTTATGTTGCCTCAGAAAATGGCTATATCCTTTTACATCTATGATTTTATTACTGTCAAAGTTATTTTTTCTGCGTATAAGCACATCAATGCTACTTGCAATTACATGTAATTGGAAAATAATTTCGATACCTTGTAAATTTTTAAAGGAGATTATTATTTCTGGCGAAAAAAATTCTCTGGTCAAACGAATTACGTTATGTTTAGATATTTCAAAGTATTTAATATCTTAACAACGCAAAGATGATTATATAATTTTTAATTTCCATTTTTTAATTTATTTTTATTATTTAATACATAAAATGTCAAATGTCAAGGAAATCCGCGTAGCTATTCATAATTTTTCTATAAGTTTAAATTAATTCTTGATAATAAGCAAAAAAAAAAGGTCGGCCTTACCTTTATTACAACTCATGAACTTGGACTACTTACATCGCCTTGAACTTCCAAGACTAAGACCAGTACCATAATACTGTCATGTTATTCATATACTTAAGGTGCTATCGATATGTCTTAGCGAAAATAGACTATATTATCGAATACGAGTGCTTCTCCTTTTTAAAATGACATTATACGGTGGACGTCGATTCATTATCACTTATCGACTTTTTACAGTGGAATTACGACCAGCTACATATTCGCACCCTTTTTGCAGCCTTTTATTTGGTTCCTTCTCTTTTTGAAATATTGTGCACTTTTTTGTTGCTTTACCCTTTAAGTTGTCAGATCTCTTATTCACGAAGGCAATTTATTTAGTTTCTTTAGCTATTCTTTTAGAGTAGAGAAATTGTTTATGCTACTTTCTGCAATTCTTTTGGGATGTTACGACACCAAGACTTTTTACAGTTTTCACTGCTTTCACACACCAAACGTGGTCTTCTGACATGATCATTCCTTAAAGTTGGATTATCACTGTCTTGGTAGACAAAAGCTCCATTCTATAGCCGCAACACCAATCAGACATTTTATTAATATCACACTGCCCAAAATTCTGAATATGTTGTTTAAAATTTCCAGCAAATAGCATTACCTTTTCATATTACCATATCTTCTTGCGGTAACGTCCTTCTCATTTTGATATATTTTGCAGCCTTGCAAAAATTAAAGTTTCGTGTAGATGGCCACTTATTTTTGCAGGCAATCGAACTTCCCGTTTTTTAGTGTCTTCGATGTAGAAGTAGACGATATGTTTTGTTAAAAGATTTGTGGTTATCTCCCGTCCTCTGAGCAGTGTCCACACATTCGCTCTTTAACATTGCAGGACTTAAAATGTAGATCAAATGTTTTGTAAAAAATTTGGTGCAGATACCTCAATGACTCAGTGAGCGACCTTGTTTAGGGTTGTTTTTGAAACCATGCTTAAAGTTCTCTTCTTTGATGTTATCTTTGACTTGTTGTAAGATTGCTTCCTTGATTTTTTCTTATTTTTCTGAGCTGTCCACATCATAGACAATTACTCTGGGTATTCTGGTTTCAGATACCTTAGCCTTTTTCAAGTTCTTGTTACTTTAATAAAAACTTAATATCGTTGACTTTGAATGGTCTCGATTATAATAACATGGCTGGTTTACTGACCTTTCTAATTACTAATCCAGAGGTAGTGAGTTTTTATTCATGCCCACACTTTGATCTTGACTTCCTCGCTCTTATAGCAAAGAGAGCTTCTTTGTAGGCGTCGTTTTCTTGTTGTTCATCTGGTTTGGAATACTCGGCCCAACATGTTTTTTAGAGTTTCCACTCTAAGCTAAGGCTTCAGTTATGTGACCAAATTTGTACATAATACTACAAATACATTTTTTTCTCCAAAAAAGTCACTTTAATGATAGTTCAAAAGGCACAATCGTGTAGCCAAGAAATCGGAAAGTTCAAAACTTTCCAGATAAAGTATACGATAGTATAGTTTAACATTTGGTCAATGACGTCAATCCGGACAGCTAATGGACTGGTAACATTTCGCTGCTTTGTTCCAACCAATTACAGTTGTGGTTGGATGAATCCCAGAAATTAAAGAGAATGCGGTAACGCATTTGGTATCTCTCCATTTAATCACCATAACCATAATTCTAGACTCCTACCCTTCATCGTAGTTGTCAGCTTTATGTTTTTATGTTTTCAGATGGTTTGTCATTATAGTCCCTAAAAATTATCAATTGGTGGAATACCTATCGAAAAATATAACTGAACCTTTAGGAATAGTGCTGGAAAGCTTTAATACCACTGCTGGCCCTAATCCTAAAGCGCGGTTACAAATATTTAAAATGGTAAATATTTGTACAATTTGCAGTGTCGATAAAAAAAAATGTATGCGACTTAACAATGTTTTGATGAGATAATCCATAACAACAGGCAATAACTTGTTTTCAATTACGCCAAAATAACAGGAACTCGTTCAACCGAACCCGATCAAGATACATTTAAAAAATTAATTTACCTCTTCCCGCATTTATACAAAACTGAAAAAAAAATTAATGTAGTTGATGTTCATTATACACAATTGTGTATGTTCATTTAGTTTATTATTTTACTAACCCCGGAAAGCATGAACCCAGTCAGAACTGGGTCAACAATTCATGACACAATTGTGTTAGTTGAACCTTAGTTATCTTGAAAATTAAAACTAAAACATCATTTTTTATTATTGTTTTTTACCTACACATTTGTGTGGATTGAACTTTTGTTAATGTCAAATTATTATTTTTCTGGTATCGAAAGGGATGTCAATTTTGAGCACGTCAATTCTTATGAGCACGAAAACAAATCGAATTTAGTCCAAGGACGTTCTAGCAAAGCCCATACGAATATTAATACTTTCTAAATGGGAAAATTTCAAGATTTTCGAAGCAGAGCAGAGTTCGACAATTCAGATGGATAATTATTCCCATTCCAATTTTTTATTAATTATTTATATTATTTTATTGTATTACGAGATGATGGATAATGTGTGAAAATGTCTATGGGAATCTTTTAATTATATAGACGTAATATTAGATTTAATACTCTGTTTGAAATATAAAACGATAAAAAAATTGTATTTTTATATATTTTGTGCGCTGTCAAAATTGACCTAATTACTATTAGCAGCTAGCTATCTATATATACGATATATACTAGAATTCGCATACAAATATGTTTACAATATAGATTTTACTCACGATACTATAGAGCTAGCATAAAAATATATTTTCCATCTTGAATTAATTTATATTTTTTTTTTTATTTTTTGTATACTTCATTGTCATTAATAATAAAATAAAATAAAAATATTTTCCATCCACTTCAAAAAATGAAAATTAGATAATTAAATAATTTTTTTGAAGTTGATCGATAGCGTATGGTTTGGTAAAATAATATCTCTCTAGTAATTCGCAATATTGAATGAAGCGCTTAGATTTTTAGATCATACTATCATATATAGCGCCCCTTTAATGTCCAAATTTTCTTTTTCCAATTCGACTGTTGAAGGTAACTCCCCTTCATATAATTTACAACTTTGTATAAAACTAAAAGAGGGAATATCACTTTATATACGCACATACTAAATAATTTTCACATCAATTTTATGTCGCCACATTGGCGGGAACTCTGTAACATATTTCGTCGTCGTATAGTTTTGGTGTTGTATTTTCTTTTAGTCAAAAGATAAAAAAAAAACAAAAAAAAATTCTATCATGAATTTGATATTAAAGATATTTAATCCTAATCTTGATGATAGTTTTTTTGGACATTCAACACGTACAGATATTAAAACTATACACTAAAAATTATTAAGAAATACACTATAAGAAACGAGGGTCATATAATTTATATTCAAGATGGGGGATTATTTATTGCTTTTCTAAATTTATATTATATTTTTTTTTCATTTTGTACATTTCCAGATGTGCTCGCAACTTATTAAAGCCAGCCTCAAACAATCAATCCAAAGTAAACGTAAATTAAGCAGTGGTGATTCAAGTGGTAACGAAACGTGTAGTAAATTTTCACGACGCGATTGTGAAACAACCGATGATGAATCGATTACGGGTAAATCGCCTAAAAATGGAGTTCGTACTGTAAGTTGTCTTGTAAGTGACAATATTTTTCTTATATATACTAATAAATTTTTTTAACTTTAAAGCTAACGCCCGAAGATGAAGATCGCCGAAGAAGACGACGTGAACGCAATAAAATTGCAGCGACCAAATGCCGAATGAAGAAACGCGAAAAAACAATGAATTTGGTTCAAGAATCGGAAACATTGGAAAATCAAAATGTTACATTGAAAAAAGAAGTTACCGATTTAGAAACGCAACGACAAAAATTAGTTCAAATACTAGAAGCCCACAATTCAAAATGTATCCATCCAAATGGTTATCAATCGCCACAATATGCATCACAAAGTCCAGCGTATAAATATCTTCCAGAATTAGGTTTATGCCCGAATAATAAAGTTAATATAAATAATAATAGTAGTAATAACAACCATAATAATAACAATAATAATAATAATAATAACAGCAACAACAACAACATTAATAATCATGATACATTAAAATTTTGCCAAACTCGTAAACAACAGCCACCAAATTCAATAAATCTATGTAAAACCTTACCACCGGGATATTGTAAACCATCACCAACGGCTGACATTAATTACACCCTCAGTCCGGACAATACCGATCTAGTGAATGGTTTTCATTCAAATTTTAAAACCGATTACATTCCATATAGTGAAAATAGTACTAACGATGTGCTACTATGCTGTGATCCTGGTAATGATTTTATAAATTTAAAAACTGAGCTAAACGATTCGACAAGTCCGTATACGACGGTACAAAGTGCCGATCGATTTTTATTTGAAAGTACCGATACGTATTTGGATAATGATCGGCTGCAAACACATCATACAAATGGTGGGGCACCATTAATTAATATAAAAGACAATCGGAATACACCAATACTAGAATTTAATGGGAATATACAGAGTTTCGATGCAAAATCGATAATTCATGCGACCGATTTCTTAGATGGTAATGATACACAATTTACTGATTTGGATAGTGGTATGACAACCTATGCTAATATACAATCAAATGGTGGATGTTTAGTTTAAAAGTTAAAAAAAATTTTTTTTTTTTAAAACTATCGAATTTAATTTTTAATAACCAATCAATGTATACGTTATCGTTTTGTGCTTTTTTCTTTTTAAGATATGATAATGCATTCCTTAAAAAAAACCGCACACGAGTTCCGAAAAAAAAAACTAAAACTAAACCTCCTGAATATTATTACATAGTTGTGCGAATAGTGTGCAAAAACACATTAAGCTTTCAAAAGTATTATTTAAAAAAAGAAAAAAGAAAAAGAGCAGCTTTTTTTGTAATTTAATTTTAAATCTCAAAATTATTTTTTTCTAAAGAAAATTAGTAAACGCAGTGAAGAAATTATAGTTTCTACTATACTATATAAAGTTGCAGCTTCCGGGGCTGTAAAGCAAATGTATTTTTTATAAAAAAAAAAAACAACAACCAAGTCGTTGGTAACTACTTCATAATATCTCTCTCTTTTTTTTGGTTATAATGCTGTGTGCATTAATCGACTAAGCTAACTAAACTAAGAATATATTGAGCTACTACTTTTTTGACGTTTTGATATGTTTTACACGATATAGTGCATTCACTCACTCTCATATATTTAATATAAATATTTTTTCTTCCACTCAGATGTTATTTTGTCATTGTTTCAATATACTCTCCACAACGTTTTACAAAAACAATTATTGACTGTTACCTGTATAATTTTATCCCATGATCATTTCAAGAAATGAAGATCATATAATAAATTTTAAACTTTTTTTTTGTCGTAATTGCTCCCTCGATAATTTCGAATGATGTTTTTTTTTGGATCCCAAAGTCTATATGAATTTATAGCATAGGCCACAAATATTAAATTTTGACTACGATCATCAATTTTTTTAAATGTCCTTCAATTTTAGTGTTTGCGATAGTATTAAGAATTTGAAGCCATGACATGTCAGGTCTAATTTTCTCTAATGAATTAATTTCTTGTGTAACACATCGCAACTTATTAGCAACTTAATAGACTAAAGTTTTTTAATGGAAACCAGTTATGGTACTCTCCTCATACAATCTGGTTTCATTCTGTCTTTGCATCTGATATTATCCAATTTTCCACATTGATTTTATCATCTTCTTTGGACTTAATATTATTTTCGTTTGCATGTGTACACACTTACTCTTCCATTATCTAAACATTTTTTGTTTCACTCAGACCCTTTTTTAAAATGTACAGTCGCATTAAAAACAAATAGAGAAACGTCAAATTATTCGATATATAGTTAAAACAAATCAATAGCGTAAGTTAATTCGATTAAGACACACAGCATTATTGTATTGATAAATGTACTAGATTTTTTTCAATAATATATAATTTTACTGAACAAAATGGCGATTACATATGCTATATCAATACATAACCTAACTTTTATTTTTACTACGCTTTTTTTTAAATATTAATTTTGTATTTTATATAATATATTATTTATATATTTTATTATGAACCATTTAATTTTTTTTTTTTTTGTTAAAAATATCAGGGGAACCGTCAAAAATTTTATATTATGTACGCATCACACTCACACACACACAAACACATACACTCAGGTGTTCATTTTGAAACAAAAACGAAATATATGACTATATCTTAATTCGAACACCTTTAAATATCGAACTAAATATTACAATAGTTATTGATTAAAAGTGCTTTCAAGAACCAATTTTTTTATGAATTTAATATTATTTTGTAAATAATACAAAATATTATAAAAGGTATATCTTAGATAGTGTTGTGATTTTAATTTAAAGTTAAAAACAAATTTTCATTTGCACAAGAAAATTGTTAACATTTTCATCACATATATATATAGAAACAAACACACAAGTACATATATACACATAATCTAATAAACTTTAAAAATATATATAAAGATGCCTTCCTATTTTTACCAATAGGTTATAATGCATGTTACCTCATTTATATGTTAAATATATATAATTATATATATATTTAAAAAAGTTATATTAATATAAAATATTATTCTATTTTTTTATAATAATTACATATTATATATATAAATGCAACAAAAAATTTAAATAAAAAAAAAATTTTAAAAATAATTTATGTACTTTTGACCAGAGCAAAATATTCTAAATTATTTTTTTAATTTTTTTATTTTTATAAATATTAAACAATTTGATATTTTAAATTATAATTATTGTTAAAAAATATTGTTTTCGTTTAAATTCGTGTGCAGTTTATTCATGAATAAATGTTAAAATCAGGGTCAACTCTGCATGATTTAAAAAAAAATATAATGTGCCTGCGGATCTCTATCTACATATATATACATATATATTTATATATATATATATATATATATATATATATATATATATATATATATATATATATATATATATATATATATATATATATTTATATCGTACTAAATCAGAACAATATTTTTAAAATGCAAAAAATTCTGTGTGTGTTCTGAATCCAATTTTGATTAAAATAAAATAAAATAAAATAAAAAATTATACAGTCTGTTCGTAACAAAACAAAAAAAAAAAAAGCATTTAACATCGAAAATAAAACAGACTCAAAGTGATAATATTTAGAATTTAAAATTTAAATATATATAAAAATAAAAATAAAAAACAAAAAGTCAAAGCAAAGCTTAAAAAGTATAAAGATTTATAAATAATTCGAATAAAATTTACATAAAAAATTAAATTGAAAATATTTTTTACCTACAATTGTACCTGTAAACATAACAAACACAATAATTTAATTAAAATAATTATTTGTTATGTTTAAAATGGTTTAAAATTATAATAAATACAAACAAAACTTAGAATGGATGTCTATAAGACAAGATGCGAAATAATTTTGGTGAAAAATAATCTAACTAAAAATTCGATATAATTATATAACCAAAAGAGTTTATAGGTACGTTACCACTTTATAGACCGGCATTTTTAATTTATATCTACTTAACATAAACTTTAAAGAAACGCAACGTACCGAAAACATTGACCTCATATGAATAAACATTTTGCTTTGAATTATATCGAACGCCACCTTAAATTATTTTCCACCAAAATCCAACGACTCTTCGATATTTTATAAACATCTATATACAAAGAAAAAAATCAATCAACCAATTTACAAAATATTTTTTTTTTTAATAATTTCCAAAATTTAAAAAATTAACATAATTTAATTATTATTATAAAATATTTGATGTAAAAATTAAAAAGAGCAAAAAAAAATTACCAACAAAATATTATAATTTAAAAAAAAAAAAAAAAAAATGAAAATAAAATATTTTTAAAATTTAAAAATTTAATTTAATTTGTTTAATGCAATTTGGTTCACAATGTCCACCAAAATGGCCGAATTAGCAGCATAGATCCCACTGCACCTTAATTGAAGACACTTCAATTAAACAACTTAAGATGCAGTTAATTCGGCTCCATCGGATTCGATTCCGATTGATCTTCTCAAAAATCGTTACACCTTCTCTTTACGATCGACTCGCAAAACGTGACCGAGCTAGAGTACCTACTCACTCTCCTTTTATTTCACGAACGACATCAGGTATTTTCATTAAATTCCTTATCTCGTGGTTAAAGAGAACTCGGTAGATGACGTCATCGTCGTAATGTCAAACGTCAAATGACCCATACATGACAACGGGTTTCATCAACACCTTGTGCAATTTCAGCTTGTCGGCATTTGCAAGATACGTAGACAATAGTAGAAAGAGTGGCTTTTTATCCTCTTTCACTCTTTTTTTTAAGGTTAGGGCATAACGCGGCCATTTTCCATTCATCAAACATAAGTTCGCTTTGCCACACTAGTCGAAGAAGATCGAAACGATAATTCTACAAAGTATCCCATCTGAATATCAAGAGCTCGAAGCTAATTCAAACAACCCCAGAAGAAGCCACTTTGTCAGTCTCTGGATGGTTAGTGCGAATTAAATATCCTCGTAGGATGAGGTCAGCTTGCCGGTTCTCCTAGCAAGGACCACTTTATAGGCTTATAGGCTATGTCACTCGACAGCAAGACAACACTCCCCATTAAATCAATAATTTAAGATTTAATGAAGACACGGTCTTCAGAATGGAAGGAACGGTGGTTGGTTTACAAAATGCTACTTCTAACAAAATTCTAATATTGTCCTTTTTCATCTTCGTTTATCAGACCATTCACAATTAAAAAGTAAGTTTCATTTTGGGCAGCCGACCAATAGTATCTTACATCTTCGATGACCCTAAACCTTCCCTTAGAAATTAACACATGATATTCGCTAACCCTACTGCTACAAAAATTGGTGCACGCCATAGAAATAAAATTACTCAAAACACATATACAATCAAAGAGTGGCAATTATTTTATGATTTGAACCGTTCTAAGATACACGAGGCTCCTTCTAATAATAGGGTACACAAATATTAATATTTAGGGACATTGCTAGAGTATTCCAAAGATCGAAGTCCGTATCGATACTTTTGAATCATTTCGTTCATCCTTCAAAGGCACAAGTTCTAAATCGAAAGTTAAAGGCCACATCGCCATCAATGAGCATATACTAAATCGCAGTCTCTCGTTTCTATGGTGATTTTTCCTTTCTCAATGATGAGAGGAATTCTTTAAGCAGCGCTCATGTTTGTTCAATATTTCCCATAGCAATGATACGTAAGAATGATTTTGGAAAAATTACACCGTATTGAGCCCGTATTGAACTTAAAAAAATTCCTGTAGCATGATACCGTCAATGATTAGAATGTCATTCTCTTTCCAGAAGGAGAAATCTGTAAGATTTGTAAGAAATTCTGGAACATAGATCATTCTAAGACAATTCGTCATTTTAAATTGCGAAGACCTTAGCGTTTTCGGGCCATCAACAAAAAAGAGAAGACTCCCAATTTTCATCTCTGGACACCTACGGTTAGGATGCCATCAAGGCCGAAACCGACACAGAAACGGACTATTATGATTACAAGGAAATGTTGTCCTTAAGAAGTGACTTAAGAAGCTTTAAACTATTTCCAAGTATTCGTTCTTCAAAAAATTACAACAAGTGTTGCGTTATGTATTTTGATTTGTTGAAAACGCCAGCAAACCAAAAGACTCCATAATCAGCAACGTTTACCAGCGACGGTACCACCACAAAAACGTAGTCGCGCTACAACCAAAATAAGATGTGAAAAATGACAGCATTCTAAAATAACTCAATCCTTTCTTAGAGGTCAATGGCGTAATTCGCCTTGATGGTAGACTGCTCATACACTACCCAACACCCGATTATCAGCTAAAAACTTTTGGAACGTATATGAATTTTCGTCAGATGAGAAACAAAAAATGACATAAATAACCTTAAACAACTTCAAAACTGTTAGCAAATCCAAGAAACAAATAAAAAATTGCAAAGGTCATCGTATACCATCTTCATAATTTTACATATATCGTAAAGACACGGAAGAGAATGTAAAATGTTAAAATCGTTGACAGAATGTGTTCACAAACATTTAAAAGTTAAATAAATAATTAAAAAGTATATTTAGGTAATTAATATTATGCAAACATATCACAATGATAGACTGACATCGACTGCAAAATAATTATTTTGATTATGATTTAATTAAGTTTAAAGTTGTGACAGCAACAGCAATGAACGGATGAAACGGTTGGATTCCACAAAAGAAAAAAATTAAAATTTAATATGCTAGAGCTGCTATGCATAGAAAAATGATATCGATCTCGCACCGTATCTTAGCACAAGTACCAAAAAGTGATCGAAAAGAAGCTAAATACTTAAACTCCATCTAGCCATAGTCCATCTACTCTCAAATACATTTTTACATCGCCAACTTGATTTCAGGAGCTCAACATAATCTATTCAATCTTTTCTGAGGCCGAAGCTCATCCAACTATTTCGAGGTTAATTACAACGTCCTTCTTTACGCCAAAGCCAGTCGAAGACGCACGAATACAGGTTCGTTTTGACTATCCATCTGTACATTGCATTGCTCCAGCCAGCCTATATTGACCTAGACGATGATTCAGCCCATGAATTCTGTAATCCAACGAGGTATCATTTTTTATTTTTTTCCTTTATCTCCAATTTAGATGCATAAGGCGTCCACTATTCTGAACCATCTTACTCTATTTGGGGCTATAGCTTTTATTTCCGCCCATAATTTTCCTATGTGTTTTGCCTCTGCTATCGTTCTCTTTCATGTCATTGCTGGCCTTCCAACCTTTCTTTTTCCTTGTGGATTCCAGTCTAATGACATCCTCGTTATATCACTTGATGCCTCAGTGTGTGGCCAATCCATCTCCATTTTCGTCGCTTTATTTCGGTCTCAATGTCTGACTGACATGTTGTTATGTGCAGATTGATGTTACTGATCGTGTTAGGCCAGAAGCACTTAAGTATTCGTCGAAGGCATTTGTGTACGAATACCTGTAGCTTCTGTATGATTTTTCCTATATGCTTCCTTGTCTCACACCCATACAGTAGTACCGATTTCACACATGAGTTGAACATTCGTAACTTGGTCTTGCGCGACAGGACAGAAGTATTCCAGACTTTGTGTAACATGTTGAATGTATATCTGGCTTTATTTATACGTTTGTGTATGTCTTCTTCTGTTCCACCTGTTTTCGTTACTGTGCAACCAAGGTATACGAATTCATTTACATCTTCAATTTGTATATTGTTGATGTGTATCGGTGTAGTTATATTTGTGTTGAGTCTCATCGCCTTGGTTTTCTTGATATTAATTTTGAGACCAACTTCATTAGCTAGATCTGATAGCTGTTGCACTTTCTGCTGCATGTCGGAGTGTTTGTGTGTGAGCAAGCATATGTCGTCTGCATAGTCCAAATCATTGAGTTTACCAGTTAACCCCCATTGAATGCCATTAGGGGACTTGTTATCTAGTTTCCGTATTACACTGTCTAATACGATTAGGAACAGCATTGGTGAGAGTACGCAACCTTGCCTTACTCCTCGAGTGTTGTAGTATGTTTCACTTTGTTTACCTTTGTATTGAATTCGGTTCCCAACGGGGTATCATAGTTGTGTTCATCGTCATCGCCGATCGTAATCAAGAGATGAAAAATGCCTTTCAAACGCTCCACGTAGAAATGAAACCCGTGGTCCTTCCCGACCTAAACACCGCTACTTTAGCCACTGCGCCAATTGCTCGGTGAACATATTTAAAAGACCATTGCATTTGGGCTTAAGCAATAAGATCATTAAACTTTTTAGAATTACTGCAACCGAATCTTTTGTTGATTCCCTTTTTGTACCGTTTCAATCGGTTGCTTTGCCAACTGATGACGGCCACTAACTCGCTCGTCGCAAAAGTTATATGCTACTTCCTGCTGTGCCACCTCCTTCACGGATACATTTTCAGGTGTTCTCATCTGTTCTCCTAATAATAGTTCAAAAGGAGCCATTCCGATTAATCTTTGGCTTGATATTTGGAAAAAATTATTGCGGTAACTTTGTAGATGAGGAAGATGTTTATAGCACTCCCCTCAGCTTGGATAAAGCCAGTGCCGGTGCAAGGTACTAAGGCGCCCCACTGCAAAAATGTCATTGACAAGGTCGAATTTATCCCTGACTATTTAATTCAAATTTAACATTTCATCATGGTAGGTTTAATTGCAAAAAATATACTGTAGAGGCTTTTGCAATCTGATAACCTTGAAGATTATTAGCGTATCCCTATAGTACGGCCCACCTTGGAATACGCTTCAAAAATATTGTCGCCACTCTATCAGTGTCACTCTGATCGAATCAGAGGGAGGGCGAGTATGCTTTGTTCCGTTATCTCCAATGGTGCCTTCTTGTCTATACCTTCTTTCAGCAAAATATTTACTCTAGTATAGTAAACTTCGGAATTCGATAAAGCTTCGATAAAGCTTTCAAATTCCAATTTTATGGGATTATGGAACAAAGGCTCAAAAATGTCGTTCAAATAAAAGGGAGTGGACTTCTTCTGGTTGTCTAGAACAATACGATGAGCAAACTCAATTTTGAAACCGATAGAGCCGGATTGTTGATATGGTAAGGGCCAGCAATGGCCTGTAAAATCGATCATTATTTTATTATTAATATTTAAGCCACACCTGCTAAGCTGTTATCATAACAAATTAAGTAAAACTGTTCACCAATGTATTATTGTTTGATTTTTCTATTTTTAATTTCCACTTTGATTATATTTGAAATTATTCAAATTCACAATTCCAACGTGTTGTTCGCCATTCAAACGTCTAATAAAATCTATTACATATTTCTTTTTCGAAAATTCGATATCGAAAAAACCGACACAACAGCGAACCTGGATTTTAGCACATGTACTACTTTTGACATTTCTCGACATGTTAATTTGTTTTGTTTTGAAAAATATTTTGGTTTTTTTATTCAAATAAATCTTTTTAAGCTACATGAATTAAAATATAAAACAAATGTTTCAAAATATAGTGAAATCATTATATAAAATTAGTTAATAATATAAAAATGAAAGAATTAGACATATTTCTATCGAAATGTCGTACATGCACGAATGTGATTCGTGAAAGTTCAGAATCACATTCGATTTATGAAATGAAACAATTTAACGACGAATTAATTAAAATTACTGATGTCTTGTTTATATTGTGTAGTCTAGAAGTAAATTACATATCACATTAATGTGGTGCTTTAAACTATATTTATAATTTTTATTGAACATTTTAGGTAAAATCTGACAATCATTTACCATCGGCGATTTGTAATTTATGTAAAGATAACCTAGTAAATGCGTACCTGTTTCGTCAGAAATGTCTTAATTCAAATTTAGAGCTGCGAAATGAGTATATGGAAATAACAAAAGACGTTGAAACTAAAGACAGTATGGTAATCAAATCTGAATTGATGGTCGAAGAGTATTTACTTGAGCCAAACGAATACGGGTGCGATGAGCTTACAAATGACAACGACATTATTCTAGTGCCTAAAGAAGAGGATTCAGACGACACAGAATTACTTGAAAATCTTCAACCTGAAATTAAACTAGAAAATAACGATATGAAAGAGAATGTATGTATTGAACTGAGCTCAGGTGTTATATCAGAATCAGAAGCTAGGAAACTAAATAATCGGCCACTTATATATAAATGTCCGGATTGTAAAAAAGGTTTCGATAGGAGGGATAAAATGGTACGGCACTCCAAGATTCATGAGGTCGAAGAAGAAAAATATTTCTGCGAGTATTGTTGCAAGGGGTACAAAATGCTGCAAACATTTAAGTCCCATATGAAGAGTCACGATCCAGATAATATAAACAAATGCAGCTATTGTAATAACATATTTTCGACGGCATACGAACTCGAACGCCATGTTCGAATACATACGGGTGAAAAACCATTTAAGTGCGACGAATGTGGGAAGGGATTTGCCCAGAGAAATGGTCTAGTTAGGCATGTTGTAAATGTTCATAAAAAAGATATAGGGTACAGTGAAGGTTATGGTAGAACACCACACAAAAAGAAACCGTGTCTGTGTGAAGTTTGCGGAGCTGAGAAACGAAATACTTTCGCGCTCAAGATTCATATGCGGCAACACACTGGCGAGAAACCGCATAAATGTGATATGTGCGACAAAAGTTTCGTTGTACCATTCCAGCTAAAAATGCATATGCGTAGCCATACCGGTGAAAAACCTCATCAATGCGATTTATGCGAAAAATCGTTTTCCCAACGTATCGGATTGGAAGTGCATCGACGTACGCATACCGGTGAAAAACCGTGTGTTTGTGATATATGTGAAAAAGCATTCACCGTACAATCACACCTGAAGGTAAGTCATTCATAAAATATATCACTCTACGATCGACAAACTGAAAATCCGTTAAATTTTAGATGCACATGCGAAGTCATACGGGCGAAAAGCCTTACAAATGTAAAATTTGCAATAAGAAGTTCACCCAAAATACGATCCTACAAAATCACATGAAATCGCACACCGGCAATACGTTTAACTGTGAATTTTGTGCCAAAACGTTTAACCAGAAGCATAATCTAAAGCGGCACATGAAAGTACATACTGGAGAAAAACCTTACGAATGTCCGGTTTGTACACGAAAATTTAGCGAAAAGTTATCTATGAAATACCATGTACAAACGCATACCGGCGATAAGCCATACTCAAAATTGGCTGCACGATTAAAAGCGCGAAGTATTTAAATCTGAATGTACCATAAAATTGTAAAATTAAATAATTTATGTTGATATTTTAGAGTCACAAGATTTTCCGGTCGTGGATGACACAATAGCACCTCAAGTTGTTCTTATATCGAATTTTAAAGCGAAAGTAGTTTAATATAAGTGAATTGTAAGGGAATATCATTTCGGCAGTTATTGTGTAGGTTTTAATAAAAAAAAATTATAAATTTATGATTTATAAATTTATATAAATGTTGTTTTTGTACTAGATTTTACGAACGCACCCTACTTTGAGATATTTCAAAAAAATTTGATTTCCAATATGGCAGTTGTTTCGTTTTCCTCATTGGTGTTGCGTAGTGCGTAGAAGTATCGAATGTTAATTACGGGCTGTTTGATAATTATTTTTAATTATCTGGAAATAGTTCTTAACGCAATGGATGTTGATATTAATGTGTGATAATGATGTGTGAAAAATTTGACGTGAAATGTATAAAAACAGTAATCTAAAATTAGTAGGAAAAATTAGTGGTAATGTGTACAGCTTCATGTAAGTACTTAAAATTTATAATGTAGTCTTTACATTTCAAGCCTTTAAATAGCAATTAATGTAAAATATAGATTTTATCATTCATTTCAATGCTAAGTTCCATTACAAAAGGAATGCGTAATCACTTTATATCTAGACAAATTTGAACATAACCTCCACAATTTAATGTAGTTTCCATAGTGCAGCCAATATTACGACATAATCACAGTAAAACCTATACTGTGATTATGTCGTAATATTATGTCGCAACTTATATAAAAGAATTTAAAACAGTAAAAGGGAATATTCTCACTTACGACTAGAAGGGAGCCAGTAACAACTTTTTTTACTTACTTGATTTAATTTCTGATTATAGTCCTTCATTGGCCATCAGTCTCATAGGCCTTATTGGTGAAAGTTTAAGTGACGGTATCATTTAACTATATAATCCTTCACTTGAGTCCATTAAATCGTAACCGTCAATCTTATAACGGGTTTTCCAATAAGAGGTTTCATTTTGATGTTAAAAAAAGAGGAATCAATGAATGTTTATTTCATTGTAAAGAAGAAGGTATGCCATTAACGTAACATTTAAAAACGATATCAGTCAAATGGCTGCCACGGCTACTCCTGCAGCACCATAACCTTTTCATGAAATTTGCCACGACCAATTCGTACATTTGCGGCTGTATGTCCTCGATGGCTTCACGAATTCTATCTTTAAGGTCTTGAATTCTATGTTTAAGGTCTTGATTGTGAAGCCTTGGCATAAGCCTTATCTTTCACATGGCCTCAAATAAAAGGTGTTAAATCACAAGATCTCGGTGGCCAATTTTGATCACCTCTTCGAGATATAACACGGTCAGGAAACTTTTCTTGCAAAATTGCGATTGTTTCGTTGCTTGTGTGGCACGTAGCGCCGTTTTGCTGAAAATAAACGTCGTCCACATCAATATTTATTTATTTATTTATTTATTTATTTATTCATTCTTATACTGAGATAAGTAAGGCCAAAGGCCTTTTCAAAGTATATCTCAGCATTAATATAATTTTTTACATATACATAGTTTATTACAATACGATAAAAAAAAAAAAAAAATTAATATTAAAATTAAAATAAAATTAAAATTAACACCATTATAGGTGTGTTCCACTACAGTTAAATAAATAAAAATAAAAGTTCAAAATAATAAAATTCAAAACACACATTATGCATATATATACATACATACACACATATTTATATATATATACATATATATATATATATACATATATATATATATACACATATATATACATATATATACACACATACAAATACATACATACAACATATATCTACATATACATACACACATACATACACATATATACACATATACATACATATATACATATATATACATATACACACATACATACATATATACATATATCTACATATACATACATACACATATATTTACATACACACACACATATATATATATATATATACATATATATATATATATATACATATATACATATATTTACATACACACACATACACATATATATATATATATATATATATATATATATATATATATATATATATATATACATACATATACATACATACATACACATACACATACACATGCACATACACATACATATACACACACATACATACATATACATATACATACACACATACATACATACATACTCAAATGCATATAAATTCAAATTATCGAAACAAGTATGAACAAGTTCTATAAACAAGTTAAGTTGAAATGACATCATCTTGAATTATGCTTAAAAAAGTCTGTGCATGCTTTTTTGAACCGATCAACGGATTTACTTCTTTTAATACATTCGGGCAATTCGTTAAATTTAATGATTCCATCAACAAATATTGAAGACGTAAACTGACTAGTAGCAAATCTAGATGAGAATGATGTGATTCGAAGAACTCTGGGTGAAGAACTAAAAGTTACTAAAGAATACAAATAAGATGGATGTTTAAGATGTAATATTTTGAAAATAAAACAAAGAACTCTTATTTTGAGATATGTAACAAAAGATATGCCAAGTATTTTGTCTTGAAAATCAGATACATGATCAAACTTACGCAGCCCATATATATATCTCAAGCACTTATTAAAAGTTAATTTCAACCGGTTCTTAGACTTGGAGTCAGCATTATAAATAAATATGTCTCCATATGTGAGAATAGGCAAAATTAAAGTCTTGACAAATAGTAGCCTAATTGGTACTGGAGTAATGTTACCTAATTTGTTGAGTGAAAATAGTGCAAAGTTGACTTTATTGCAAACCTGATTAACATGTGCACTCCAAGTTAATGTACTATTAAATAATACTCCAAGATTTCGAGCAACATCAGATACAAATAATTTCACACCTTCAATTTCAATATTAACTAGATCTTTATCAATCTTCCAATTCCGTTCATAGAAAATCATTAATCCATAGCTCGATAGCGCAATTCATTCACCGTAACAGTTGCACCAGCCTCATTTTCGATGCGTTGTTGAAGCGTGTATCGTATCATTTTTAGTAATGGCATAGTTTTTGCTTGTCAAATGTCAAAAGATGACAGTTTCAATTGACAGCTGCCCAAATAGTAGGCTATTCAAAATGAAACTTCTTATTGGGTAACCCTTTATCTTTAATTACTACATACTTTATTTAATCAAAATCCGGTTGTGTGGTTTAGCATTTTGGGACAAAAATTAACTTAGGCTGGTAAAGTCCAGGGACACGCTTTGCACATGCTGTTAGTTGAAGCTTAAGAATCTATAATACGTTATTTACAAAACCCTCTGCGCACATAATCAAAAGTCACTAATCATGGTTTCTCTACTGAACTAGAGAATTTCAAAACAAAATTATTAGCAGACATTGCTGCTACTTTCCCAGAAATTCAAATCAAGTTTGCGTTCAAGCAGACAGAACACATTATTATCATTTATCAGCTATTAAACCTTGACGACCGTAATTGTTGATGAGTTATGTTATAAACTAATCGTCTCCTATTTCGCGATTTGAATTGTAGTGTAAAATTTCTAATCGACATCGGAGACGATATATTAGTAATACCGCTTAAGTGTGTCGAAATTCTAAAACCACATCAATAAGTAAACTATTCGCAGCGAATGATTCTCCAATTCAAGCATTCGTAAAAAAATTGTAATATTGGATATCAAACTTAATAGGAAATTCAATTGTGAATTTGTTATAGCAGACATATCATTGCCGCTGATTTATCGAAGGAAAGCACTGCATTAAGGTTTGCGATGGCCCAAATTTATAGGTCACTATTAGATTCCCAAATTAAAAGATTATCAAAATTTCCTAACGTATAATCATTGGTTACAAACAAATTAAGCACAAATTCACTTATCGACTGGAAACAAATGACCCACCCTATCAACTTTTGACACCTGACAATTTAAAAATTGCAAGAACAGCAAGTTCTAACTCTAATGGTTCAAGTCATATGCCGATTTAGCCGGATCAGCAAATTTCGATGAAACATTCTGATATTACAAAGACAGCCATGTATATACATTTTTGAATTTTTCGAGTTTATAAAAATGACCTTCGGCCTAAGGAATGAAGCCCAAACTTTACATTTTACGAGGAACACTTCAAAAGAAAAACAGTAACCTGTCTTAATTGGTCATCTGCACCAATTAGAGCCCTTAACAGTTGTAAAGAAAACCTATGTCAAGCAATTCTTGCACATCCTTCTGCTACAGTTCATTTAAAATTATTTGTAGACGCATCAGATCCAGCTTTGGCAGCAGTGGTATGCAGCTCAGTTTGTACTCAATGGAACACAATAAATATATAGTGCTTTTGATAATGAGTTGCTGCCGGTTTATTCTAACACTAATCACTTTAAATATCTTTTTCAATTTCGTCATTTAGAATTTATCGGATAATTCACCACTGGCATTTAACACATCTCGGACATTGGTTAGAAATGACCCAGGGTCCTGCAATATTCTACCCAATACAACATCGTTCAATGCAGAAGTATTATAACTGATCATTTAATTTGATTTGGCCCACATAAAGTAATTATTGATAAACCTAGGCACCTAAGAAAAATTTTCAATATTGAAAAGCTTTAATATTCCTAAAATATAAATAATGATGTTACTGATCCTTTATAAAAGTATTAGCGCCAATGCAAATGATTCGGTCTTAAAAACTAACAGATGAACAAAAAACCAATATCTATCTTCCAATGACATTTTGTCCAAATTGAACAAGAGCTTAATGATGAGGATATAGACAAATTAAAATTAACTTTGGGGCGTTTGGCAACGAATAAAGTAATAATGAAAGCTAGGTAGCCGAGGGCTCGTTTGTAATGCTACGAATGCATCACCGACGAGCATTTTTTGTTCACCAAATAGGCTTTTACACGATTCGTTCAATCGGAGCTTATTAATTGTACCTTTGTTCCAGTAACTCATACAGGTATATAGTTAATTGTTTTGAATGAAGCTTATTCGTGGTCGGAAGTATTCAAATCAATAACTAAAGTCGCCACATTTGCAGGTTGTGCTAATGATGTATTCGTTTTCAACTTTAACATATTCTCAAAAAAGAGTTTAAGAATTAAAAAATCAATTTTTTTATTAAATGAATTTAATGAATTCTATTATGATCTAGACCCCTCACTTACGTTCTAGTAGTTTTTTTTCAATATAATGGTTTCTGTAATATTCTTAGTTCAGATTTTCGGAATAATATGATAATGTTAGTATAATATTCTTAGTTCTCGGAATCGGTTAAGAACTCGCCGAGTTCCTCCCTAATTGGCCATATTCCAGAAAAAATTTCATAAAAAATCATTTTAAGTTTAAATCACATGTCGAAATATCCTGTTTTGAAATATCCAGTGTTGTACCATATCTTGTTTTATACCTTATCTCGTATTGAAATATCCAATTTTGAAATATACAGTTTTGTACCATATCTTGTTTTGTACCACGTCAAATTCAGTTGTAAAATATTCAGTTTCGACCGATACCCAAAAGTTATAGTTATAGTTTCCCTACGAGACACCGATATGAGTATTTTTATTAAAAGCTTCGATTTCCGTACTTATTTTCACGAAATCCTTCAACTAGCCCCCTTAAAAGAAACTTAAGAAAAGAAAAAAACTTTTATTTACAGAAAATATTTTTATTTTTTTTATATAAGTTTTGAACAAATTCGTTATTTGATATAATTAATTAGAATATACATTTTGTTTAAAAACATTTAAAAACATTTAAGTTTCTGGTTCGTAATATTTTATTATTATTTCACAATAATTGAATTTATTATAGTTTTGAGTATAACAAAAATAGGAAAATGTTTCGTTTAAAATTGGAACTAAAACTTTTTTTTTTAATTTTATCTTATTTAAATGTATGATATTTTTTATAGTTATTGTATATTGAAAATAGTTTTTCGTTGCTTTTGTTTATAATCATCCATGTGTGAAATAAACTCTTGACCAAACACAATTTTTCTTGATTTTTCTATCTATATATGAACTATTCCTTACAATGGCAATAAATAGGCACATTTTATATATAAATAAATTTAAAGAACCTTAAAAAAATCTGTGATGTCAGGAAAAATATATATTCTTATGTCATAAAAATGGTTCATGTTAACTAATTATTTTTCAATATGAAAAATAATTTTTTCCGTTAATTTGTAAAAATTTGCAATTTTTTTTCAAAATCGTAAACAAAACTTAGTTAATTAAAATGTTTAACTTAAATTCATTAATTATTTAATTTTTAAAAATTTGTTGAAGTTTATTTATTTAATTGTGCGGGAAACCGCTAATACTTGAAACAAAATTGACAGTTTTGGATGATCTTGTTTATTATAATTATTGACATGAGATTCAGAGATGTGCAACGCCACAGCAGCATCAAAATAACGAAGGCATTGAATCGAAAATACGGTAGTAACCGAAGTATAATATCGAAGTACTATTTCAAAGAATAGCGATAGATGTGGCAAATCCATTTCCAGCAATTTGTCAGAGGTGCACCCAATCCCAAATGAGGAGATAGTGACGATAGCTAATGCATTTGTTAATAATTGGATTGGCTGATATGGAGAACTAATAGAGATTCATACGGATCAAAGAATTCATACGGATCAAACTACGGGTCGGTCATCTTCCTGGAAATATGTCAGAAGCTCTGAATAAATAAAACACAAACAATGACTTTGCATCCGCAGTCAGTTGGGATGCTCGAAGGTCAAAACCTAAACTAGTGCACCTAGAGCGATTGACGCTCTACCAAAGAAGAAAGTTTGATCTTGTTTGGATCAAACATGTTTAGGTGGGAGGTAGTATTAAGGTTTCTCTAGAGTTAAACCTATAGAGACATCTCGAAATCAAAAATAAACATTCGAGTTACAGTGTGTTTTTGCTATACAAATGGCATTTTGTTGTTCATTGGGATCAGTTGTATTTCAAATGTGAAAGAGTATTTAAGAAGTAGAAAAATAAATACGGTGAAATTTTAAAGTGTTAAATCGAAACATCGTAAACAGGTGTTTAAAGTGGAAATTATTGTGTTTTGTATTTATTAGAGGAAAATAAATATTGGTGGATTTTATTCATAATCCAGTGGCTCGAAATCGAAAAAACTGGTTCCATTTTTTTCCACAAATTTTAGTGGTGTTGTTGTATCCATGTTATCTTATATCATGTATTGTATTTATTTGGTTTTTGGTTAAAATTTAAAATTAACAAAAAATCATGAATCAAATTTACTTTAATTTAATTAAAAGGATTAACATATAAATCGAATAAAATTACATTACAAATATAATTTGTATGCCATAAAAAATTAATTCTATTCGTAATATTCTCGGTCTGAATATGAATAGCTAAATAAATTTGATAATTAAATTAATTTGTTGGTAGAAATGTTTAAAAAAATTAAGCTCGTTATATGCGTAGACGGACATTTTTATATTCATATCGCGGAGTTATTCGGTTCCTTTATACTCTTCCGAACCATATATCATTATTATTTTAAATATATTTAAGTTATTGTTGTTTTTTTTTATTAATTGATATGTTTTAAAATTTTTCCTAGTAAAATTATTTAAAATAAAATTTGTCTTAAATTTTTCTAATTTTCTTTTTTTATAAAAATAATTTTTAATGTTTCATATATATCACAATTTTGTTTATATTTATTTTTTAATAAAAATATTAATAATATTTAATAATTATTTATCCCTTTTTGTTTTTTTTTTTCATCATATTTACCAAACTTACATAAAATTATAAATTAATTAAAAATAATAATTTTTCTTAGCATATATTCGATTTATATGAATTCGTTTTAATTAAAATTGTTTGACCACTTGAAATCACAGATAATTCATAATCAGTTTTATTGTTTTGTATTTTAATTTGATTATTTTTATTTATATTATTATTGGCTATGCTAGTATTTTGTTCGGTCACCGTATTATTATCACCGTTCACCATTATATTTTGCGTTTGTTGACGATTTTTTACATCAAGTTTATTATTTAAATTTGTCTGGCGATAAATATTAAAACGATATTTTCTTTTAACTATACCAAAACTGCAATCAATCGATAATTTACTACTTGTTTGGGTTATTTGATTAATTGTGGTCTCGGTTGCTATTGTGTCTTTGCCTCGGAAACGATTCCACGCTGCACGAAACTAAAATGAGCGGAGAATAATTAAAACAAACATATATATATATTAATGCATTTTATATATATTTACCTGTGTATTCATTCCAACATAAATTAATGGATTATAGAAAATACTTGATTTTGCTACAAGTGCAGGAAGCACTGCCATTCCGGGACCAATCATGTGACGTGGCCCGAATTGTTTAAATAATGCAAATATGGCATACGGCGTCCAAGCGACCATAAAAGCAACAACCATTATACCAACCATCCATGTGACACGTCCTTCGGCACGATTCACTCGTCCAAGTCGCAACGAATTTGCCCGCATTGTTAGTATTATATTGATGTAACTATATAGTATGACAATTACGGGTATGAAAAATCCAAACACAAATAAAAATACGATATACGATGTTGCGTTTATTGTTTGACTCTCCCAATTCACTGAACAGCTAAAAATAAAAGAAATTTTTTAATTATTTTACAAATTTACAATCAAAACCACATGGCTAAATCCTTTATAAATAAAACAATAACGTTTTAATCCATTACCATGAATCTAAATTAGTTTAGTAAAATAATAAATTTTTCAGCGGCAGTAGTATTAGGATAAATTTTACTTGTTTTACATAATTGGTATAGCAAATAACATAAACATTTGCAAATGTTGTTTATTTAAACAGTATAACATATTATGTAATCGATATGGTACCGTGGTATACAAGTTATGAATCAGTGCCACAAATTACAATTTCTTATTTTGTTGATGTGAATGGAATAATTTCAAAATTATAATAAATTAGGTGAACTTTTATTATAATTTTAAGGACGCTACTTTCTTGCCCAATTTATACGATTTACACGATTTTCTGTAAATAAATGAGGTTACTTTATTAAAATTGCAATATAGATGAATCTCTATAATATAAAGCTTCATATAAACGTGCTCCGTAACATATTTGTATGAATATTATCCACCAGTGTGCATTGAAGATGTTTTACCTATTTAGAATGATAATTTATACTATGTATATAGTTTAAATTCAAAACACGTGACTTTAGTTTAATAAACCACTTGATGGTAATAACGTGCATTGAAAATTGATTTATGTTGGGGATACCTATTATGTAGCAGGATTTTACAATACATTTTTCAATGGGCTTTTATTAATTTTAGTTTATTTTTATTTCTAGTGTTTTCATCAGCAATGGACCAGTTGACGGTTAAACAAATATCATCAATCATTTTATAACAAGGGATACGAGTAAGGGAAAATTTACAATTATTTCAAATACAATTTTTTATTTTTGAAATCAGGGTTTATTGCCAGTTTGTTTAAATTAAACGAATTTGAAATTAATTAAAGCTTTTGATAAGTTGAGATATCTTAACCACTAGAAAACATGGGAAATTTAAATAAGTGAATATTGAAGTATATATATATATATATATATATATATATATATATATATATATATATATATATATATATATATATATATAAATATATATATATATATATATATATATATATATATATATATATATATATAAATTTATATATATATATATATATATATATATATATATATATATATATATATATAATAGCACTAAAAATGATTTATCTACAAAAATAAGTGAACTAAGCTATACATTATAAACATACATATACTGGAAATTACATCTTTAAGATTTTTAGTGAGTACAACAATTTAATAATAATTTAAAATGGTTTTCTGTTACTAAATAACTGAAAAATTTAATCAGTTTTCTAACCTCTAAATTTGTACTTTTATGCTTATAGTAAACTAGTAAATTTAAATTATGTTGATTTAAATCGGTGATTACCATGTGAAATATACCGAAGAGCAAACAGAATTTCAAAAATTATTACACTATTTAATTGCAGAAATTATAGAAGCTTTTTTTTAGAGTCAGAACACATTTTTTCACAAATGTTCATATGTATTTTCGAAAATTGGTGCTACTTTTAGCAATGCATTTGACAAAACTGGATATTAGATTGGAGAATAATTTTTTCAAAATTCATGTTCATCATTAGAACTCCAGACCTTTTTATAGAACCTTCTATAGCTGCAGCTCAATTAGTACCAACTAAATTAAGCTTTAACAATCTAACTATGAATGTATTGTCATTAAAGTTACTGACGCTTTTTTGTATTATATCCCATTCTAACTAACTGAAATTGTCCTGAAAAGTAACAACAGCTCTTGAGAAAAAAATATTGCTACTAATTCTATGAATTTTATCTGCAGGTTGTTTCAAGCAATTTATCTTTTTCAAAAAACATGTTTAGTGTATTTTTACACCTTGGGGACGATGTTTTGTGTAAAATACGAAGATGAATACTTAAAAGACATAACACTAGTAGAAGAAAAACCATAACTATATTTGCTGATAACATAGCAACTTTGGCTAGCGGGTGCAATGTAGAATAAGTTCCAGAAAAACTACAAACATCGATTATAACAACTATAGTAACTGATGAAGAAATGGGGAATTACGCCCAACGAAACCAAATCTGTACATGTAAATTATAGTTATAAATCAAATTATGTCAGAATGCCAATCTTAATCAACTATAAACAAATTTCCAAATAATGGAAAATGTTTTAGCTCATCTGAACTACCTATTAATAATAAGTTGGACATATACAATAAACTTTAAAATCTTTGCGGAGTTACAGAATACAGCTTTTAGGCTGTACTAAGAAGACAATGGTTAAGTTAATTCAGATGTTCATTCGACAGATAATATCGAGATACGTTCATTAGACATTAGATGCCTACAAATATTATATCAAATATTTATGTAAATAAATATTATTTATCTCTGGGACTATCTAGTCATTGGGATATATCTTTATATTGTACAAAGTCACTCTAGAGGTTCTAGGTGAGCTTCTTTGATTTAAATTAATTCGCGAAAAATGTGTAAAGTTATTAAAATTAAACGTTCAGAAAGATAATTTAATACTAACATCATCAGCTTAAAATTTTAAATTGTATCGATATATTAATTCTAATTGAAAACTAAATTAATAAATAATAAATCATCATAAATATTCTGATAATGTATTAATTATACACAATAAACATAACAGAACATAAATTTTCACATCATTAATTTTCTCCAGATTTTTCAATATGATTTTCTCTATGTAATATATATTTTTAGCATCTTGATACTATGTATTTTTCCTTATAATTATGATTTTATTACATAAATCATTTAATTAATTAATCGATATGTAGTGGTTGTTTTTGTTGAGCTTTTACCAATTATTATAGATTTTATTTGCCTAAAATGATGCCGAACCCAATTAATTTTATGATAATTTTTTAATGAGATTCAATTAATTAAATTATTTTGTTATTATTATATTTTTATAGATTAAACATGCGGTAAACATATTGTGCAGAATATTAAGGTTGGTGGTTAGAAAAAAAAAATCTAAAAAATGTTACAATACATAAACAAGATATTTTCCTAACATAACAAAAACAAAAGGTACAAGGTAAGGAAATATAGAAATAAAAAAATCTTAGCGAATTAATAGGGAACACCTGATTTAAAAGCAAAAAGGTTGTAAATATAATATATAGCTTAGGGTTCTACCTTTGATTTTAAGTTCATTGCAGTTTTTGAAATTACGACATATGCTTGTTTAATTTTAAATAAATAAAAAAATAAATAAATAGAATTAGACATGTAAACACTGTGAAAGATTGAAGTCTGGCATCTAGCTGGGAAGGTAAAGTTTTGTTTTAAACATGTTAAACCAAAACCCGATAATGGCTAAAGAATCTGAATTTTCTTTTAATTGATATGATGCTACGAGAAAATTCAGATGTTGTGGTGAATGTCTAGGCATCTCTAATCAATTCATTTAAAAAAGAAAATTATTTTGAGTTGACTATATGCATAGATTATGCTAATTTTTCATAATACTTAATATTGTGACTGGGATGTTGTTTAATAGAATAATTTTTTGAGTCAGTAAACGTGTTATATACAGTGCGTATAGTAAAAGGATCCAATAAAAACGCGTGCTAAAAGTGTTATCTAATTAAATGAAAAATATTGGTAAAGATTTAAATACATTTTTTAATAAAGCAGTTATTTTGTTTACTAGCCAAGCCACCGACAAAACTGACAGCACATAGTATACATTTTTCAAAATACTTATTAATTCCTTAAAGGAAAATCATTGTCATACATATTTTAAATATGTCTGTGTACAATGTTCTAGCACAATAGGATAGAAACTGTCAAAATCTCTATAAAAGTATTTAATCATCTTAACATCGACAAAAAACAAAATCTGTTTACTCTCTATAAGAAAAATAAATATAACGATTTACTTAAAACATTTCAAAGTACTAAATTCCAACTGCAAACAAATCCTTTTGTATGCTACTCTTAACATTTGTCTTTTCGAAGTTTTTTTTTACTTAAATGTTTACTAACATAAGACCATTGTGTAACTAAAGATTTAATATGTACAATTTTGAAGTACTTTGATTTTATGTTTTTTGAAATTGCATATGGTTTACAATTGACAAAATAAAATAGTGGGGGTCAAATGAACGAGACGGCACATCATTCATTCAATAAATTCAAGCAACCATATGCAAAGTGAACACGAATTTGGTTGTTTGTTTGGGAACATCAATAAGGAAAAAGTAAAAACAACGAAGAAATAAAAATTTTCCCTCGGTATGCCCAGTATGGCTACGATTAATAAACTTACAAAGTAGTTGGACATTGAGACGGAAATAATGAAACAGGAATGGAGATGGATTGTCGCACACTGGAGAAACAACCAAATGATATAACAAGGTTGTCATTGTACTGAACCAGTAATGAAAAAGGAAAGACGGAAGAACAGCCATGACTTGGAGAAGAAACGAAAGAACATGATAAATCATGGGTGGAAATAAAAGCAGTATCCCTCAACTAATTAAGATAGTCCAGCGTAGTAGACGCCTTATGCTCCTCAACTAGCGACAAATAGCAAAAAAACTAAAAGTGTATATGGTAGCAGAGAGAGGCAGCTACGATATTTTTTATTTATGAGATCAAAAAAGTAAGTAAGTATCTACAAAATGTTAATGACAATAATGTTAAAATTATAATAATACTTTTTTGTTTAAAACTTTATTTTTCGTGTATAGGAAATCCTTTTTTAATTTTTTCAATCTTACTCTTTTCCATGTTTTTATTTTAAGAAGATATGTAAAGTAAAATAGAACCTAATTCTTTAGCTATTTAAATTAATTACTTAATTAGCAACTATAAAAAAAACTCTACGTTTTGCTTTTGTGTATTTTATCCTTGTGTTGAAAAATCTCTATGGAGCCTGTGTTTCTAATTTATATAATACTATTATTTTCAGATTATTTTCGTATTCGAGAAGGTTGTGACTAAAATTTGAAATGTATTTATTGGCGTTGTTTAGTGTCTCGAAGGGAAATATGGTATCTTTTAAGAATATCAAATATAAAATATTTTTATTTTATAAAATGAAAATTTATCACTGAGTACATATTATATAATCACACAAAATATGAATGGTTGAAATACGGTTTTATGAATATAAAGCTGTATTATTTTAAAGTTTTTGTGGTTTGATATTATAAAGTCAGCAACATCATGGGCAGATTCATAACTTTTTAACTATAGTGAAAATTATAAAATAATCAAAACGGTACGATCGAAAATAATTTTCCAAATCATATGTATGCAAAATTGGTTTCGTTACGATATGACATAATCATAAAAAGGAAATAACAGTTGTGGTCAATGAGTTGAGGATAAAAGTTAACCATACTTAGTTTTCGAAGTATGTATATTGAAATAAAAATAAAATTAGTCTCTATTTCGATATTATGCAGCTCATGGATTTCGTAAAGAGTAATGTATGTTTGTTAGTTGGTAGAAAATAATACTATGCGGCTGAGGTGGTTAAAAAAGATAATAATATTTCTTGATACGATCAAAAGCATTCGAAAAAAAGGAACAGAGTTTATCTTTAAGAAAACGGTCCTCTTCACAATGGGTCACTTACAATTATAATCGAAACCATCAGCGGATTTTCGCAGTAAAATACACACTAAAAAAATTATGTTTTTGCATTAAACTTCAAAAAGGTTTTTTCCCAACTCAAATCGTACATAATAAATGTCAAATATAAATGGAATGTATAGTCCTTTATTTTAACTTACGATATCCTTTCTTGAATAAATAAAATGTTTTTGTACGTTTTTATTATCGTTAAATATGTATATTTATTGAAAATTAATAGTTGTATGTATCTAACAACCTGATGTCGAATTACTAAAAAAGGTAAATAAATACCTTATAATTTATGAAGTTATGATAGTAAAATTATAACTATACATATTTGTTAATTTTATTATAATTAAATTGCAATTGAATGTAAATTTTCATACAATTTAAATTATGTTGTTCTATAAACGTTAAGGATCTATTCAAAATATTTTATTCTATAAAAGTTAAGGACCTAACCTCAATTTTATTATCTTTAATATTCTTTGTTCGATTATTCTATGAAGGAGAATTAAAAACCAAATTTGCGCATAATGACGTAACAAATAGTAAAAATTAGTAATAAAATAGAATTTTGTAAGTCTAGCATAATGACGCCGATAAACCCATCATTAAAAACCATTTAAACATTTATCTGTTTTTAATTTTGTTTAAAAAAAAAAAAAAAAAATATTTTTCGCTAGTACAGGATAGCTGAAGCTAAGCAAATTACATAATTTTATAATTTTGTTGCCCAAAAACTGTAAGATAATTCACCGATATTGTTTGAACAATTCGAAACAACCTAAAGCTAGTAACGAATGAGAAGCGAGCTGTAACCGTTGTTCTAAAATATTCGAATGAATCAACTACCAGCATTTCAACTAGCAAAGCACCGAGTAAAATAACACCCAAATCAGTAAAACTCAGAAATTAAACTGAAAGTGGAATCACACAGCTTTGGAACTAAAAAACTGAAATTTACAATTTAACTATCGAAAATCGGAAGTAATAGCAAAGTTTGAAATTGAATTAGTGAAGCGTAGTAGTCACGTAATAGCTGAAACAAAACAAAAAAATAATGACAGGTCGGATACAAGAGTATAAATGTTGAGGAAAACGGTGACCGTTTTAAAATAATATTTTAAAACACAACCATTTAATGGTGAAATCCATAAAGAACTTTAAAGTAATTTCAGCACAGTGCGAAAAGCGGACTGTATTTTTACATTGTAGAAAGTAAAGCAATGTTTGCATTACAAAGAACTATCAAAAAGCTAGAGTTATGATTTGAACAAGAAAAGGATAAAATCCAACGATTTTAAAATATGTTACTTGAAGGAACAAGCTTGAAAAGCTTACTGTAATGCTCCTAAGTCACGCTATCAGAGATGATCTGATAAACCTTATCTTGGCATTGGAATACAGAGTAACCAAATCGGCACTGTGAAAATATTTCGTAATTCTTGTCGAGATGTCAACAACCCCGCCTGTCAGTCAATGGAATTATCAAGGTGATAAGATAAGGTGAAAAGCTCGGTGCTCGCTTCGTTTTGATGTAAAAGCTGAAGATTGTGGAAAAATACGCAAAGGACACATTTTAAATTACGCGACCTGTAAAAGACTTGGTAAATTAACGTACTGACATGGCACCACAAGAAGGTTTACTAGCAAAGCTTTTGTGACATTCCTTCTAAAGTACTCGGCAAGAAGTAGTATTTGGTAAAGCTGAACAGATCATCTACATTAAAAAGTGCGAGGTTTGCTAGTGCAGGAGAATAGCGCAAACACTTTTATAATTATATATGTGGAAAAGGGGTTTCCTTTCTACATGTTACATATATTACAACAGTTAATAAAAAATCTGAATGTTTAACGTATCAACCTATTAATTTAACAACCAACTATACATTGGTAAAGTGGTTACCAGCTGAGGAGGTTTAACCGCGCAGTTTACCAGGTTCGCACTGCAATGAAGTATGGATGCTAAGGTAATTTTTTTCTGTAAAGCTAACTGTAAATCAAAAGTTTTATAATATGTGAGATGCTGGTATCGTTTGTTAAGGTATCAGCATTTCTTTCATAACACTTCAAATTTTAACAGTCAAAATGATATATTCTGATCAATTCAATAACACTTGAAATATTTAACATCTTTTCAAATAGTTTACAAATCTGACATTAGTACATATTTCAAAAGAACATTTTTCTATGATGTAAGATTGCACAATAAAATTGCTTAAAAATCAATATACTGCCAACAAATATTACAAATCATTGAATACAATCTTAATAAAATGGTTTCTTCTTCGTAAACAATATACACTTTGTAAGAACTTTGATCCATTTTCTCATAATTCTTTTCCAAAATAAAGTGAAACTTTTTAAATTTTCTAATATTTTGTATACGACAGAATTTATGTATGTGTACAGAAAGCTTTAGCATAATGATATCATACTAAATAATACTTAAAAAAATCGAACATTGGATCAAAGTATTATGCTCTTATGTAGAAGAAAACAATAAGACAATAGAATTTATTTGTTTATATATATATATATATATATATATATATATATATATATATATATATATATATATATATATATAATATATATAAATATATATTATATTTATTTATACTTATAAACAGTGTGGTTTATGGAGCACTTAACAACATTTTTGATTCTGTAATTAAAAGCTCTTAGATTCACATACATTTGTGATTTGCACAAAATGTCTAGACAAAACAAGCAACAGGGGTTAATTATGGTAATCTCAGATTTTTACTATAATTAGTCTTTCGTTAAATACATGTTTATTATTTCGACACTAATACGTTCTAGAAAACGTTCCAATTTGAAAAACAAATACGTCTTATTTAAAAACAGACCCAGCTTAATTTATTATACTCCAATACTTTTTGTCAAATAAGCTAAAACTCGTGGAGCTTTGTGATAAGCTTGGTCTGGTAAAAGCAACGCATCTGCTCCATTTTCATTCACAAATGTGGATGAATTAGTCGAAATTAGTGAATCAAGAACTGAACTGTGTATTAAATGTCAAAAGTCTTTTTCGATTAATTGTTTTTTAGACAGTCATATCATAAAATTGTTTATTGCATGGTTGAAAAGGACAAAGGTCAGATTTGATATAAACAAGAGGTTAGTCTATACATTTATAAATTAACCTGAAGCTTTAAAATTCAATCAACATTTAAACGTTTTTATAAATCATACTGTATTTACAAAAAGCTCCTTTTTATAAAGTATCAGATTTTTGGTTTTATATTTAAACGCAAACAAATGATGGACATTGTGTTTGTTCGTTACGATAAGAAGATGTTTTCTAGCGAAAGGCACATGCAGACAGACAAACACACAAACAAAAACAACTTCATAATATTTTTAAAAGTATCCTTAAGTATTATTTTTCATCTCAATTGAAAATCATGGAAAATTAGACTATGAAAAGAAAAATTATATTTATGGAAATACGATATCTTATACATATTTTATTTTGTATTTGTAAATAATTTCTTGTTGTGCATCTTTGGCGATGTTCGTATTACATTAATTTATTATTTTTTGTATGCTATATTTATAAATAGGTGAACTGATTTTTTTTGCGAATTTATGAAATAAATAGACCGGGGTATTTGTTACGGTATCAATAAAATATGTATTTGCTTTTCTTTGGAAATTTCTGTATTTGTACAGGCACTCGTGTTGGTCGGTGTACCAACATGAATTCTAACGTATAACGATAAAAATGATACATGCAAACAACGCCTTAAAAACTGGGAAATGGAAAACAAATGCAAATATTATTTTAATTATAAAATCAAATTTTCTTTCTATTTGTACACAAACAATGGAAAAAACCAAGTTGTATACGAATTATTGAAATTGGGCTCTTAAAATAATAGCCTAAAATGTTTTTTAAATTTTAAATTAAAATTTTAAAATATTTTAAAACTTTATGGTGGTATTTTAAATATAAATGGTTCGTAAACATATTCGCACAATATTTTGTTGGGAACCTTCATTTTGGAGCTAACTGAAACTAGGTCAAGGTTTTATTGAAATTTTGTAGGCTACCCAGCTAATTCACCTTGAAACTCAACCAAAGGTATAAAATCCAACTTGATGTAATGTCTCTTTAGATTTCTTAAATCAGTAAACACTGGACGCATTCTTAAATAAGCTTACAGATTACCTGTTAAAATAACTTCCAATTGCAGAGGCATTCAGAGTCGGTATAGCTGACGATACGTAATTGTAGTGTAACATTAAGTAGTGTAACATTACCTCGGATCATAAATAAGGGGTTGTTATACAAAAACTGTGAGCACAATTCTTCTATAACTAGTGAGCATAATTCCAATAAGTGGATGGAGAAAGGTTTAAAACCATATGTAAGAGTGGGGCGAAAGGAATCTAATCAAAGACTTTGTTTAAATGTTAATATTTAATTAAAAAAGTGATCAAGGTTTACGCTGCAGTAGAAAGCATCAAAGTGAATACCTTCGATTAAATAAAGAGAGTTATCGACCTCCTTTGAAAAATTTCCCAAAAATAACAATAAATTTGGAAAGCGATTTAAGAGGATAAACGATGTTGTAAACCAGAATTAAACATTTTTAAATAGCCTAGATGAAAGAGGTTTACATCGGGAGGCTGAATGAAAGGCACGTCATAGATAGAGAAATTGCAAAAATAGTTTAATCTAATAGTTTAATAGCTTCTGAATTCGCTATCCAAAAAATGTTTTTCCTTTTTGTACTTATTTTGAGCCATAATTATTTCTCAAATATTTCAATTAAACCCATTCCAGCCGCCTGTTCATCGTTCCTATGATGTTGGTAATTAATTTCACATTTTTTAATTTCGTCTTTTAAACACATGCTACCATTTTATCAGTTGTATCTTTTTTTTTTGTATCAAGTAATTTTCCAAGTTTTTCCTTCATGTAATGTAAAGAAAAAAAAACTATTAAACGATTAAAATATTATATGGTGACAAGATTAACTGTGTAACACACATACAAATATATTTTATTTTCCACGTATCATCGTATAAAAAGAAAAGTCTGAAAAGTTATTTCTTTTTTTTTACTTGGCAATATTGACAATTTATGTTTTCATTTTGTAACAAAATACTAGATTTAATAATAACTTAACCTCAATATCATCTCATTGTCAACGTTTAGTTAACATTGATGAGATGTAATCGAAACCTATAAATATTCTGTTAATTTGGTTAGGTGTGCTTTTCTAGAGAAATGAAAACTTATCGTTTTACTGAAATTATATATATTTGAAAATATTATTATTTTCATATTTAGGATTTAAATTGAAATTACCAAGAATTTTGGTGATTTCGATTGAGTTATAAATTTTGCAAAATTATTTGTGTTTCTAGAGTACACGAGGACACAAATTGAGGGTGGAGGAAAGATTATTTCCTATTACAGAATAACGAAGATTTGTATGCTAAAGAGTAAAGTCTTACAGGCAAACTTAAAACATCATTTGGATCTCATTGTAACATTGAAAATTGTTGAATGAAAAGCTTATACATTCACTCAGCTTCCTACGTGTTGTTATTGTTTCTAGTTCTGTAATTGCAATATACGAATAATTAATGTCAAAACGTTGATGGGAAATTTATACAAAAGAACTAGTTTTTTCTTATCTTTGTTGAAACGTGTCGACTTCAAAAGGAAATTCAAAATTTTAAAACAATAAAATAATTTAATCGACAAGGAAATAGTGAAAAATATAAATCGAACTAATCGAAATGTGTCAGTCAACAAAAATGTCGAGTACTTAAATTTGATTAGTATCAATGTCAATAGTAATTTTCAATTTATATATCACACGACATTTCGATTACAAAGGTGTTAAAGAAATCTATTTGTGGAACTTACTTGGTTTACATATTATAAAAGTATGTATAGTTTTAGTAATTGATATGTCTGGTTCGTAGGTAAAACTATTTTAATATAAGTTAATATACAATTAAATTAGTTTCTGTAGAAGAAGTTAAAAACAAATTTCCGTAGAAGTTTAAATAGTTTAAACATTATTTTTGCTCTCCCACAGAAAATTTCTATTGAATTGAAGGAATTTACTACTAAAATATGGTAAATAGAATTTATTTAAAAGAAATATTTATTTTGAATAAAGTTACTTTTGGAAAACCATAAAATTATTCAACATGCAAAATGATCGATGCTTTTTGTATTTTAAAACTCTGATAGTAGACAATAACAGTCAATCATTTTGATTTTGAATTTTGATTACTTCCTTTTATCTAGTTTTTACACGATGTCATGGTTAAAGGATAAAAGGTTTTTGTGTGGAACGTAATATTAAAGGTATCTCCACGTGTAATTTTGAAGGTGTGGTTTTATTTTTATTCGAATAGTAATGAATCCTCTTATCAAAAGTTGTAATATTTGTTCGCAGTCATATAATGTCTTGCGCGAGACTTTTATCAGAAAACTTAACTTGCAATAAAGCGTAGAATCTAATTTTTCACCTATAAGATTATCTTATCTACAATATAAATTCAATGATTAAACAATGTTCTAATTTAAAATTCAACGATAAATTTGAGGGTGTGGCATTTAGTTTTATTCGATTAGTAATAAAAAGAATTAGTAATTGAATAAAAAATAAACTTGTGGAACTTATTTTTCCAAATGTTTAGGGATCATGTCTTCGATTTATATATTACAAATTGAGGATAAATTCCACAGCTTTATATGGTGGTAAACTTTTGAAACAATTTTAAAAAAGTAAGTGAATTTCAAGTTTTTTAACTGATAATTAAATATACATTGCAAACTGTGGATCTTGTTTTTAGTTTAAGTTTAAAATACAAAAGTGAACCGCAAAAATGTCGTAAGATATAGAGTTTACGATCACAAACAAAATAATGATTTAGATCCGAAACCAGTTTTGATAATAGTTAAGAAATTGCCAATATTTTGGTTAGGAAAATATATTAAAACTCTTTCTACTTGTTAATGTTGTACAATATAAATTACTACTATTTGTTAAAAGCTGAGGAACTTCTTTGTAGTCTTAAAATGCCTGCCACGACAACTTTATCAGGAAACTTAAAATTTCTGAGGGAAAACGTGAAATGAAGTATGGAACCTAATATTTGACACATAAGATTATAGTATCTGTATTATACAAATTAAAATTCAATGAAACTATGTTTTGGGTCTAAGTAAAACTTTGCAACAATGCTACAGATCAAATAATGCCCTATAGAATGTGAAACTGATTTTCTTTAGTATCAAAATGCAAATTTATACTAGTTCCATAATTAGTACCACAGTTTTAACTTTTATCTCCAAAATACAATATTAAAGATGTTATAGATCATGTCACATTGTCCTGTTAAGTTGTTAGAAGTTCACCATATTAAATTTGGGAAACTTTTGGTCTAAAGTGTGCCAGAAGATATAACTATTATATAGTTTAGTTATGTCTTTTTGCCACTAGTTGGCACTAACGAATTATTTACTCTAGAATATTAAAATTAAACCCACATTACAGTACTGCCATACTATGTTAGGTCTAACCTCCAAATTATAAGCTGATTGAAGCTACAAGGCTACTTCCAAAAACCAAAACTCGCAAGTTGGTCGGACAGAACGACGTAATCACATAAATCAGATCTTGTTTAGTTTTCAATCTCTTGCATCAATCTCTGTTTTTCCATCTCTTGACAGACTGTCTTACAATATATAACCAAAAAGAACACTTCGTTCTTAAGAAAACTCAATTGCTCTTCAACAAAACCGAGTGGAATTAAATTTCCAATTGAGTTTTACATTTCTATAAGTTCTCGTCAACTGCTCATCTAAAGAACGATTCCCGTAAAAGAAATAAGAATAAAGCAGTCAAGCTGGGGCGTAATTTAACATGTATTTTAAAGCATTGAAAATTCATTAACTGATCTTAGGCTATTCTATTCTCAGAAAAACTTTGGAAGCTGATGTCACTTTACTCAAAAAGGTAATACATAGTAAACATAATTTAACGGCCTTTTTTTGGCCAGAATATATCAAAATTTATTGACAACCTATTTTATGGCACTTATATAAGTATGTATATCTTACCTTATATCAGCAGCTTCTTTAACATATGCACCCCATCCAAATAATGGTGGTGACGTTAAGGCAAACGAATAGCCCCATATAAATATTATTGATAATGCAGCACCTCTGTTACTCAATTGTTTTGTTGAAAATGGACAGCTTACTAAACAAAAACGTTCATATGATAAAACGGTTAATGTTGTAATTGAAGTAATACCTGTAATTAGAAAATAACGTCAGTTAAATAATGATGCCAGAATATGTGGACAGATCTTTACACATAAATTAATCTTTCAACGGTGTTAATTTTAACTAAAGTGTTAAAAACGGTATTTGTTAACGTTTCCAAGCTATCAAAACTCAAATTTCACTCAAGTGATAATTACAGAAATGAGAACTGTAAACAAAAAATTAGGAAATTCCAAAAATTAAAAAAAAACCAGATTAGTTAGTCTGTGAAAATTTTCAAGCTTTTAGGATAATTAATATGTTTCAAAATTCTTAGAACGCATGAAGAATAGACAGTAAAAACGGTATTTTTAGGTAATTAAAAATTTCGACAAGTTCTGCAAAACACGATTTTTCTTGGAAAAACAGTTTTCAAAGCTCATTATTATCACCGACCTGTCCTTAGTACTTCATTTTTTTGTTGTTGAATTAACTCTTCGTAACATTAATGGTCTAGTCAACGATCATAGATAGCCGCCATCTCTGGGTTGGACTCGGAACTTATTGAACGATCGTGTTTAACAATTTTACCAGTCAAAGGAATTTTATTTATTTATTTAATGCGACAGAGACGTTCCTAATTCGGCGTTCACATGTTATAATCATTAATCGATACAAATTTTATGACTTTTCGAAAGCAAAAAAAAACATTTTAAGCCACATACGTGTTGTTGAATATTGCATCATGTATCATGGAAAATATAATAAAATTTATAATTCATCAATTGTAAAAGCAAATTTATATTGTGCCTCATCTTAAATTTACCATCTTATTATTTTGTGTAGCAATATCAGTAAAATAAAGAATTTTTGTATCATATATTATGCATTCCGATGGGGTTATTCACTGGAAAATCTGAAATATTTTACCATTATTTACTCTATGATGGCGCGGGAGTTTCAAGGGAAAATGTACGAAATAAATTTTTTGCAGATTTACTCAATTGTAAAATTAAATGTAAACAATTGAATTTTATTTATGAAAAATAACGGTAAATACCAATAAAATATTCGTAAATCAGAATATCCTTAAGCAATAAATAAACGTTTTTTGTTTGACATTGCGCTCCTTGAAATATTTCAATGCAGTATTTATGCTGTTACCGAGAGTTTTACATAAAAGTATCACTCATCAAAATCGGGCCACTGTTATGTGTTTTAATGCATAATTTATACATATTCATAATTTTGTGGCCTAACCCCTTGGCTGATTTTTATTTAATGATAATTCCTGATCTAATTCTTGAAATAAAAAGGCAGCGAGTACGCTGGCTCGGTCACGTGCTGCAGGCCAATCCTAATTCCAAGAAATATGTTACAAAATTACCAAGATGTCAATTGTTCTGATGTACGGAAAACTAGATTACTTTATAACAATGACATGTATCGAAAATAGCGTGAAATACGGATAGCTCGGAACAAAATCCATTTGCAGAATTTCGGCCGTGTTTAGTGGAATGATTTTTTAAATTAAAACTAAATAAGGTTTTTGAAATATTCTTCAGGTGGAAATTCCCCAGGTGATCAGGAATCTTCTAAAGAATGGACTTTTTTCCTAAATAAAATTTTATTGTGCTTTACTCCACACAATGCGAGGTATACCTGTAAATAAAAACTATCGGCTTTAAAAATATTATTTTTACTTACATGTGTCTACTAACTAAACTTTAATTTTTAAAAATAATACTTTATTTTTAAAATAAAGAAAATCTATACAAATATTTACTCAGTATGTTTTTTCAGTAAATCTAATACCAATTTAGTTTCTTAAGCAAAAGGATACATTATATACAACGTATTAAAATAAGCTTATAAAGAGTTTTCCAATAAGCGTTTTGAAACTTTATATTAAAAAGTTAACAAATCTGCATACAATTCATTGCATGTGAGAAACGTTTCTCACATAGCTTAAATGGAACCATGTTGCGACCAATTGTGTATAACGCAATATAGTAAAATTAAAAGTAAAATATTATATACAGAGTACCCCAATTGGAAATCTCTGTAAATAGTTTTTTCATTTGTTTATTAAATTAATTTAGCTCCATATCAAATAACAAAATTATAATCCATCCGTTTTATCGGCACTTACCAATTTAATTAGACTTTTTTCTAAATTGATGTTTCAAGGACAAAAATGTCGTAAGATCATATCAGGCTATTTTTCTGTTGCTTATTACTTTCGCTTTTAACTACCTCTATCCAAGATTTTAAAAACGAAACTCCTGTCGAGACCCTATGCTGGTTTTAAAAGTTGCTAAATTATCGTCGCCAATAGTAACTCTTGCGGTTTCTGAGAGGCACCTATTCTCATAACGATTGCAGTATACCATCCGTGGAAGTTCAGCATATAGAATCTTACCATATAACGTTGGCTAATTCTGCAATTGCATTGATGACATATAACTTTGGATGGAAGATGCCACTTTTTTCAACACTTCAGAAAATATTTCTGAAATGAATAGTTCTTCATGTTCATTGCTAGCTGCAACTTACGTCCGAGATGTTGAATTGTGCAATACAGGCACTGAGTAGTTATGAGGCTATGACCAATGTGTTCTTGGTATTTTTGGTTTATGGCAAACTTTATGCGACTTTATTATAAAAAAGGGAAGAGGGAACTGAGAGCACAAACATTTCTAAGTGGTTGGGCTTAGAGACTTGCCTTAACAACAGATGTTTATCGTTAGATCGCAGGGTTTTTACAACAGATTGTTATGATTTCTTCAGCGTTAAACCTAGAGACATCTATGAAGAATTATTACTACTAGCAAAGATTGACTAAATAGAAAATAAAAGAATTGTGAAGTGACATCTTGAAAAAGTAAAATGAAATAATAGAAAAACATATTGTTCGAGATACATGTAATTTTGGAAAGACTTAAGATTAGTGTCGTAACCCTTACTAGTGGCTTTATGTTTGAAAGTAAATAGTGTTTAATGTGGAAATAGGCAAAATCGTAACAAACTGTTATGTTTAAATCCGCTTTTAACGACCATAACATTCATCACTACCAAAAATTTACCAATTGCATCATTTGTTTCCAAAAACATACACTCGATGGTTCTGTTCTATAAACTCAAAAATATCTACTCAAGCTCCTGTAATTTTATCGACTGCTCTCGTAAATGGTCGTAATAGTAGAGGTGGTATCGTTAAATGTCGCATATTGCTCGATTCAGCGTCGCTGGTTAGCTTTATAAGCAAGATCTTGGTAGGTATTCTGGGTCTGCAAAAAGTGCAAGCAGACCTAGCGCTTTCTGCTGGATTGCTAGAATCCAGTTTTTAAATTTGGCACGTAATTTCGAAGTATAGCAGCAATATAGAGAATTTGTGAAGGAGTACGAATTATTAGGATCCATGCAAAATATTATTATGTTATTAAGCCTGAAAACACATCAACCCAATTACTCATCGTCCTGGACCCTTCTAGTAAGATGATATCGGGCAGTTCGTTTAATTCAATAATGAATGCCGGTGATTTTCGTACGATGTAAACTATCCCAAAATATTGTCAAAGAATGATACATTTTTTTCACTTTTTAAACACTTTCTTTTAACAAACCTTCATGCTGGACCACAGGTTCTTTTGGCAATAGTTCATCACTTTATTATCTGTTTTCGATATCACTCTATACATCATTAGCAGATGATGGGTATAGTTTACCGGTTCAGCGGGTATACTCTGCCAGACCTTTCGTTAATTCAAGAGTTGACTTCTGTGGTCCTGTGATAATTCATTACGAGCCAAAGCTTACGTTACCATTTTTATATGTTCGCTAACTTTTAACGCATTTATTGCCGCTTAAAAAGAATTGTTTATCATTGTGGTCTTTGTCATACGTTATTTTATGATAATTGCACACATTTTGTTGTATGCCGTCGAAAGCTAACAGAAATTTTTAGGATGTTTCTTAAACAATAAAATATCGGTCATATCGTGTGTATGTGCTCGGCGGACTTAATTTGGTTCGTGCATATACCGCCACACTCACCACACTTTGGTGGTTTGTGGGAGGTAGCGATTATGTCAGCTTAGAAAATAACACCTGATGGACCACTTCATATGCACAAACTCTGATCCAATTGGCAAACAGTCGATATCTTGCGTTTGGTCAATCTCAGTATTTTATATTGCCAATTTTAGCCCATATTCTACCATCCAAGTGTTCATTCATCCTTCAGTGCATTTTTTCATTCTGTACTGGGTCAATTCATGCAATTTGCAATGGCATTCACAGTTAAATGACCGTTGCAAACCATGCTGCTTTAATCACTAAGTCTTAAGGCTTGTGCAATTTCTGCAGCAGAAATTCCCTGTAATATCCAGCCTGCACAGATGTCAGTTCGTCGGTGAAAATTGGGTTGTGATCTTTTATTTTATCAACTAAATTTTATCATCGATGGAAACACTCTTAACTCCAGGCATGTACTTTTTTATGTTATACTAGTCTAGTAGCTGGTGAGAATAGCTTCAATTTACAACATTTAATGCCTACTAGGAGTCGATCCAGTCCTCAGGGTTGTCCTTGTCTTTAAGCTTGCCACTGATGTGCTCATCTTTCATGAACTAAGAGATATTCCCTTTCTGGCTTGGGGCATTAACTTCTGTTCTTAAAATTTGTGTAGTAAAAAGGGTAACCACCATGTTTTACATTATAACCTGATGTTAAGCATTAACAACTTCGAATCATTCAAAGACAAGTTCATTGACAAAAGCATAATTTCGAGCATCAAAAGGTGAACCTTTCAACTACATGTTAACATAATATAACACTCACAAATTCTTTTTACCATACGATTCTAGGAACTATCATTTTCTTTGAGTTTGAATTAAAAAAATGGTTGTTGTTGACTCCCAAATCAAATAAATTTTTAGGTAATGGTGGTAATGGAAGACAATGGTTACGCTGATCATTTTTTCCAGTATTTTGTGTACTTCTTAGTAATAGTAATGGTTTACATTGAATTAATCTTAAATTATTTATTTAACAAGAATTTAAAAAAAAATCCAATTTATTGCTAAATGACCTGAAATTTTATTTATTATTATTTCAACTTTTTTGTGTGTATGCCTGATTTCATTATTCAAAAAACATCGAAATGTTTTTAAGCGAAAATTTTATTGTGTACAAAAAATTTTTTGGAATATTTATTGTTGAAATTTTTTCAAATAAAATCAGCATTTGAGTTTTGAAATATATATTGCAAACCATTTTTCCGCCATTTTCGTGTTGTACAATTTTACTTATAATTTGTGAATTTATATAAACGTTCCAATTAGAAGGACAGTTTTAGTGAGACAGCAGAAGACCCAACCCAAAATCCAACAACAATATCGTTAACATTAATTTGAAAATATGGAAAATATATAAAAATTTTGCACAAATTTACATGAAAAGCCCATGAGGTTAGCCCCTTAAAACAGAATCATGTAACAAATTA
The DNA here is from genome assembly GCA_963556175.1 of Tipula confusa. Lineage (NCBI taxonomy): Eukaryota > Metazoa > Arthropoda > Insecta > Diptera > Tipulidae > Tipula > Tipula confusa. Next base: position 220,204,727 of record OY744476.1, read on the forward strand.
AAAATTTTTAAAATTCAAAGAAAACAAAATATTGTCTATTAAATCAGTGAAATTTTCACAAAAAAATCGATAATTCCCAAAATTTGGAAAAATATGATGACTATAATTATATATTTTAATGATGCTCATTAAAACTGTAAAGTTTTAGTATAAATTTCTAATTTTAAAATTTCTGAAAAATCATGATGGTCCAAGCAGTAAAATTGTGTCACAATTCGGACTGTTCTAAAATCGAAAAGATTCCAGTATCTAATTTGGCGACCAACTTTTAGTTTGGAAAAATTATCAAAAATGTAATAAAGTTTGCTGCTCACATTCAACTGCTTAAGAAGCACAGTTATAGAACATACACTAAATAAATAAAGTGAATGTAGAGATGAGTTGAGTTACTGGAAAACTTTTTCATTTTTCTTACCACATTTTCATATTGCCATAATACCACAATTTACCTTTTAATTTATATCATGCACGTAGTAGTTTAATTAAGAAGTTGATAATTAATAATTATGGTTATAAATTGTTGAATAACGATTAGAAAAACAAATAAAAAATAATATTAGGTTAACAAACTATTACTTACCTAAAAGTGACATAAAAAATCCATACGCTACACAAACATTTCGACCAAATATCCATCGATGCGCTATTGCCGATGTTAATGTAAATGGATTACCAATTACCGAGACGGAGAAATCGGAACAGACTAAATTAAATAAAATTATGTTCATTGGTGTCCAAAGCTGTAATGAAATTAAGAAATAAATTTTAAATGTCAATTGTTTGCTTAAATTTTTAAACTGTCAGATATAAGGTAAATTCGAAACGAAACTTGATAATGTGATAAAAGTAATAAAAGTGATAAAAGTGATAAAAGTAATAAAAGTGATAAAATTGATAAAAGTGATAAAAGTGATAAAAGTGATAAAAGTGATAAAAGTGATAAAAGTGATAAAAGTAATAAAAGTGATAAAAGTGATAAAAGTGATAAAAGTGATAAAAGTGATAAAAGTGATAAAAGTGATAAAAGTGATAAAAGTGATAAAAGTGATAAAAGTGATAAAAGTGATAAAAGTTATAAAAGTGATAAAAGTGATAAAAGTGATAAAAGTGATAAAAGTCATAAAGGTCATAAAAGTGATACAAATGATACAAGTGATACAAGTGATACAAGTGATACAAGTGATACAAGTGATACAAGTGATACAAGTGATACAAGTGATACAAGTGATACAAGTGATACAAGTGATACAAGTGGTACAAATGATACAAGTGATACAAGTGATACAAGTGATACAAGTGATACAAGTGATACAAGTGATACAAATGATACAAGTGATACAAGTGATACAAGTGATACAAGTGATACAAGTGATACAAGTGATACAAGTGATACAAGTGATACAAGTGATACAAGTGATACAAGTGATACAAGTGATACAAGTGATACAAGTGATACGAGTGATACAAGTGATACAAGTGATAAAAGTGTAAAAAATTGATCAAAGTGATAAAATTTATAACAATGGTTGATTTGCTAAGCCAAATGTTTAAAAATGATTAAAGCATTTTTTAAATTTTCTTACATAAATGACAAATTTATTAAATTTGATTTAATACAAATGTTAAACATGAACACTTACACTTAGCAGCCAAGATATGATTTAATAGGAAAAGTATGTCTTGAAAAGGAAGTAAGGCAGAATTTCTCAAAAGGTTTCAAAAATTATGAAACGAGAGCAGGTAGATAACAAAGATCTGTTTACATCACAACCACTGGTACAACTTCTAACTGTGATTGTGCCAGAAACTCAGCTTTAAGAGCACATTGTTCCAAAAATTATTAGCAAAGAGAATTCAGTATCGAAAAGGACAGAAAGTAGTTGAGGACTTTCTCCTTTATTTAAGGTACTCATTCAGTAAAACATTTTGAGAAAATTTGGTACCAGTAGTTAAATTGGATTTCAAACATCCTCTAAATGGTTCAAAATGCAAGTTAAGGCATTCGAACAGTATAAAAGGTTGATAGCAGATATTTTCCAAAACAATTAATTAGTGCTGTTAAGATGTCAAATACTTGAGATACTCTTCTTAAACGATTGGAACAAATAAACGCCTGATTAACTAGGTAAATGGATAAATGAGAGCGCCCTTCTGAGTATATAATGGCGTATCAATTATCAAAGTGGAGTCTAGGAGAACCTGTTACAAGATTATGTAGTATATCTCAGACAGAGACATGAAAAAGGACCATACTAGTTTTAATCATAATATCGATTAATGTAAGGAATTCAACCAAATCTGAGAGAAAATTTACAAAAATAAAATTTGCATAGTACTATAAACTTATTTGAAGTACCACCTTAAAGGATTGTGTCATCGAGCTTATGTTATTTCATACTTGACACTAGATATTTGAACGACCAAGACTGTATATATATCCAATTTATTCTCAAGTTTTCAAGAGTAAAGAATCTTATTTAGTGTTACATCACATATAGTTATATAACCACAAATATGTTGTCGGAATCCCAATTAAATTTATGAGGAAGTCTACCACATCGAATATCATATCGTACCAATTCTAATACAAAAAAAATGTAAATCAGTCTGTGGAAACGGATATTGTACGACGGATGTATCTTGTTTATCTGCATGTGCGTGTATCGTAAAGGAAAAAGGATTTCGAATTATTCAGTATTGATTGGTTGAAAAGGTTAAATTTCAACGAACTCTTTTTACGGATTAAATATTTTAGGGTATGAAGTATTAAGTTGCTAATGAAAATTAACACATTTTGCTAAATATGGATAATCGTTTCTAGGTGAACAAGCAGAACGATTGGTTAATGTATATTTTCACAAGTATAATGTCACAAGTCATTGATGAGTCCAAAGCGACATGGGCTGACAAGGCGAATGATTTTCCCACGTTAATTCCACTATTTAGTTTTCTTAATAAAAAAGAGATGCGCTAGAAATTATTTGTAACATTTGGTAGCTAAGAAATTTTTTTGCAGAAAACAACCCTCCTGTAGAGTTGATTGAGCATGAGAGGGATGATCTGTGGAGATACGAGGTAATACAATGTGAAATAAAAACGGCAACTGCGAGACAAAAGGATATCAGCAGGAGTGTCATGGATGATTCTCTGGTTCGCGATTTCCACCAGAATCACTGAAAAGAAAGGGGACGGAAAACTAAAAGGATTAAATAACCGACACATCTACTGGAGGTGGAAGCAAACGGGTCGCTTCCAGTCCCGCAAAGGCAGAAATGAAAAAAAAAAACAATAAAAAATTCGGAAACATGAACTGTAGTCGAGTCAAAAAACTGACCACCTAAAAATAAGAGACGAAGAAAAATGGCACAAACAGCAAGGATAAAACTGAGTGCCTTTCTAATTAAACTAAGAGAGGGCCAGTTTTATGGAAGAATGCTAGGTGTAATAAGAGAAAAGGTTAACCTGAAGACTACAAATACAAAGATTAAGTCCGTACGCTGCAATAGCATTGGCGATGTCCTTTTCGAACTGGGAGCAAATACGACTAAAAAATGTGAAACGGATACGGACCTGCTTAAGATAGGTCGCATACAAACAGAATGGCAGCATTGGAGAATCCCGAAAAAAAAAAAATTTTACTGAAAATAAAATTGGTCTAGAACAAGCCAAAAATGAACCAGGGTCAGGTGTTTGCCAGATGTAAACGCAGTCCTTTCAGTAAGTCAAATTTAAAAACATAAAGGTTATTCATAGAAATCTTCATAGAAGCAGAACAGCGGTTGCCCTCCTAGACCAGCAAAGAGTTGAAATATGTCTAGACCTGATTATCATTAGTGAACATTATAGGAATAGAGTGGCAGATAAATGGTTCTCCGATAATCCGAAAATAGCTGCCATCTGGGCCAAAATCATCAAGTTATTGAAGATTACACTAGTAGCGACCATTAGTACATCACCTAGACTGCTCGGAGGGGATTGGGACACTTCGGTAGTATCAATGAAAGTGAACGCGGTTGAACGCGGTTAAGCTTTGTGTAACATCACACAGCAACAATCGATGCATGACAAGAAACAGAAATAAGATTAACCGGAGCTCCTGAAGAAATTGCTAGTGCCAGAATGAGAGAAATGAAAGTAAACAAAACTTGTGAAGCATCGATGTATAAAAAAGAAGCCTAAATGGTAGAAAGTTCTATCAAATGTCAAAAGTTTTGGCATTCCTGCTAAGATTTTCACGGAAGGGTTGAGTGTCTATAGGACGCAGCGAAACATTGGTTTGTTACTACTATCAGACGACGATGACGCAATCGCACTAAATCGATTGACCGATTATAGCGATAATGGTACCAATTTTTTGGGGGCTAACAAGCCATTAAAGGAATTTTATCACTTTTTAAGAATAAACCATTCTCATATCAGTTCTTTTATTTATGAAATTGTTTGGCATTTTAGTCTGTCAGGAGCTCCTTACATGAAGTTATTTTAAAACCTATAAGTTCACGCCGGCGGTGTTTTAAGAGAGGACAACACTTTTATGTCAAACTCAGAATATTCTAAACTTATTCCCAAAAGATGGCTATTTTACACATTTTTTAATTCAAACCTCAAGAGGATCGGTTTCAGATATTCCAGTGACAGCACCATAATCTCCTTTCACCTGATGGCAGATAAAACTACATGCATACCCTTAAGACAAGACATAAATGAAAAACTCCACACAAGATCTGAAAATCAACAATTGTTGGACTGGGTTGACTTTCGGCAAATAAGGCTGGCTTAGGGTCAAACCTGATGGAATCTGACTAGTGCTCTGGTACGTGCCAGCAATGGCCTGCATTAATAATTTGTTATTATTATGCATAAGGAAATTAAAAAAAAGAATCATCAATTTTTAAATCCTCATCCAAAATATAAATTCAACGTTCATATCCACATCTGCACTGAATTTTTCACGGCAAATTAATTTATGAATTTCATGGTCAATGGTGATATTAATGTGAATTTATTTCATACAAAATGAAATGAAAAAAAAAAACAATAAAAAATTCGGAAACATGAACTGTAGTCGAGTCAAAAAACTGACCACCTAAAAATAAGAGACGAAGAAAAATGGCACAAACAGCAAGGATAAAACTGAGTGCCTTTCTAATTAAACTAAGAGAGGGCCAGTTTTATGGAAGAATGCTAGGTGTAATAAGAGAAAAGGTTAACCTGAAGACTACAAATACAAAGATTAAGTCCGTACGCTGCAATAGCATTGGCGATGTCCTTTTCGAACTGGGAGCAAATACGACTAAAAAATGTGAAACGGATACGGACCTGCTTAAGATAGGTCGCATACAAACAGAATGGCAGCATTGGAGAATCCCGAAAAAAAAAAAATTTTACTGAAAATAAAATTGGTCTAGAACAAGCCAAAAATGAACCAGGGTCAGGTGTTTGCCAGATGTAAACGCAGTCCTTTCAGTAAGTCAAATTTAAAAACATAAAGGTTATTCATAGAAATCTTCATAGAAGCAGAACAGCGGTTGCCCTCCTAGACCAGCAAAGAGTTGAAATATGTCTAGACCTGATTATCATTAGTGAACATTATAGGAATAGAGTGGCAGATAAATGGTTCTCCGATAATCCGAAAATAGCTGCCATCTGGGCCAAAATCATCAAGTTATTGAAGATTACACTAGTAGCGACCATTAGTACATCACCTAGACTGCTCGGAGGGGATTGGGACACTTCGGTAGTATCAATGAAAGTGAACGCGGTTGAACGCGGTTAAGCTTTGTGTAACATCACACAGCAACAATCGATGCATGACAAGAAACAGAAATAAGATTAACCGGAGCTCCTGAAGAAATTGCTAGTGCCAGAATGAGAGAAATGAAAGTAAACAAAACTTGTGAAGCATCGATGTATAAAAAAGAAGCCTAAATGGTAGAAAGTTCTATCAAATGTCAAAAGTTTTGGCATTCCTGCTAAGATTTTCACGGAAGGGTTGAGTGTCTATAGGACGCAGCGAAACATTGGTTTGTTACTACTATCAGACGACGATGACGCAATCGCACTAAATCGATTGACCGATTATAGCGATAATGGTACCAATTTTTTGGGGGCTAACAAGCCATTAAAGGAATTTTATCACTTTTTAAGAATAAACCATTCTCATATCAGTTCTTTTATTTATGAAATTGTTTGGCATTTTAGTCTGTCAGGAGCTCCTTACATGAAGTTATTTTAAAACCTATAAGTTCACGCCGGCGGTGTTTTAAGAGAGGACAACACTTTTATGTCAAACTCAGAATATTCTAAACTTATTCCCAAAAGATGGCTATTTTACACATTTTTTAATTCAAACCTCAAGAGGATCGGTTTCAGATATTCCAGTGACAGCACCATAATCTCCTTTCACCTGATGGCAGATAAAACTACATGCATACCCTTTAGACAAGACATAAATGAAAAACTCCACACAAGATCTGAAAATCAACAATTGTTGGACTGGGTTGACTTTCGGCAAATAAGGCTGGCTTAGGGTCAAACCTGATGGAATCTGACTAGTGCTCTGGTACGTGCCAGCAATGGCCTGCATTAATAATTTGTTATTATTATGCATAAGGAAATTAAAAAAAAGAATCATCAATTTTTAAATCCTCATCCAAAATATAAATTCAACGTTCATATCCACATCTGCACTGAATTTTTCACGGCAAATTAATTTATGAATTTCATGGTCAATGGTGATATTAATGTGAATTTATTTCATACAAAAAATAAAAATAAAAAATCGAATTTTTGGTGGTGGAAAGAACACGAAACGAAATTGATTTCTTTTTCTTTTTCAGTGTGTTGGTGTAGAGAAAAAGAGAAAGAAATATATGTTAGAAGGAACTTCTATTATTAAATTTTAATTGTTTTGATGGTAAAAATATGGCCACTATAGACCACCAAAAAATATAATTAAAATTTAACGGTATACTTACTTGTAAATCACGGCACATCAAAATTATAACAAAAATGTTTAAAAAAAATCCAAAAAATCCAATCAAAAATAATACAATTGCTGCGACTGTATAGCCCCATGGTTCCATTAATTCATCATCTGGATCGGTGATTATGATATTTAGTATAGTTTTAGTTCCATTATTGATTTCCATAATATGTTAAACGCAATTCCGTACCCAATGGCTTTAAAACCAGTGAGTGCTTTCCTAAGTTTTTTAGTTTCACACTATTTTAAGTTCAAAAGCTCAAAATAAACAAAATTTTAGTTAAAATTGTATGAAACGTTGAATTATATGTGATTGGTATGAAGAATTTGTGTAGTGTATATGTATGTATGAATAAAGCTCACCGGATGGTGTATATAAAATTAAAATTATTATACATAAATATTTGTTAATATTTATAAATAAAAATAATTATTTTTTGGATTATTTTAATTATTATTATTATTATTATTATTGGTGTACTTCAAATTTTAATAAATTTTTTACGATTCATGTTTTCATCAGCTTGTTCGCCGATGTGCTACGACCTCTCTTTCTTTTTCTTACAATATTAATTTTTTTGTTATAGACTGGGTGTTGGTGCACCTTCTTTTAATTGAACCATAAGAAATCGACATAAAAATGTTATGTTCTTAACTTCTTAAGTATGGTGTCGTAATTTGTCTCGAACTTTTAGTTTTTTACTACTTTGAAGCACTGTACTCCTCCACACTTGTTTGCATAGGTAAAAGCTTAAATTACGTTGGAAAATATTCTTTTGTGCTTTCAAATTGATTCCTGAAAACAAAGAGAATAACAAATTAAAATGTAAAACTTAAATTCGGTTACGACATCAACAAAAAAAAAAAGTTAAAAAAGTAAGATGTATAAATTAAGAAAAAAAAAAATTAATTTAAAGAATTTTAATTTTATTACACATACAAAAACAAATATTCACAGATGGTAACATTTTTATTAAGAATTCCATGATCCGAGAGAAGAAGAATTGGGTTTTACTTGTACCTTTTATTATGTTTTAGTAATTTTAGGATACTGATAAAGAGTATTATGAAGTCATGATGTTTTGGGTCAGATAAGGATCAAAGGTTCCTTAAAGTGCCGTTAAAGTTTTAGAGCAACATATAATTTGATAAGGGTAGCAGAAAATTTTAGTTTTAATATTTATATGTAAAAGCTTTAATTATTTAATTTTAATGTAAATAAAATATTTTGAGCAAACTCACCGATATATGATACCATTTTAGCTCTGTTTTTTTGTTACGATAACAATACCATAATTTTTAATGTTTTTTAATGTTTATTAAGACTAATATACTAATATACTAATATACTTATAAAAACTAATAATAAATCTGAACCCAAAATACTTTTGCTCAATTAAAGACACAAGTTTTCCAGCTGATTTTTAGCTGGAAAACCTGTGTCTTTAATTGAGCAACATTTTTGTTTTAAATTTGAGCAACAGTAATTATTTTTACTACTACCCAAATAAATATTTTTTCTTAACTTCCTAATTTAGAATGGAAATTTAAGTAAAAATTAATTTTAACAATATTTTGAGCAACAAAAATAATTTTTTAATATGAATGTTAACAGATGTAATTTTATTAGAATGAAAATCTTTAGTTTACAGGCAATTAGCTTAGCTCAGAGCATCATTTAGTCAACGAAATGTTCATATATTTGAATAGGTTGCTCAATAGTTTCTCAAAATGATATTGGTATCATAAATTCTATGCCACTAAGCGTATCTTCTCGTCAAATTTTTTATACTCGACTTTCCAGATACTTTCCCTGATATAGTAAAGATTATCTCCTTTCATCATCAACATCATCTCATTCTCTACGTTGGCTTGTGCAGTTAAGTTTGGCAATCTACAGACTTGTACCATCAGTTTTATAGTTTTCCTTCCTTTGGCAGGAACTCAAAAATGGGTTGTGGTTGCCATTTTTATTTTAATCAGCCATCTAATAGAGGCTTTTAGCTATGAGTGAATATTTGTTAACAACTTATAAGGATCAAAGACGTCTAAATGACTCTAATTTTGACTTCCAAAGATCCTGGTAAAATATTTAGGCCACGGAAATAACTGAAAATGGAAACTGTCTCGATCAGGTTGCCAAATTAATCCCAAAGCTTTGATAACATCCTGTTCATCAATTCATAAATATTTATGAATTGATGAACAGGACGTTATCAACCGATGAGAAAATGAAATCATCGTTCAAGCAAAATTTGCTCAAAGTGAAACCGCATCTTTCCTCAAAGTCATGATCGATTCCTCTATAAATGGTTAGAAGATGAATTTGATCCAGCTAACATATCTTCTACTTAGAAATTCTTTCGAAGGACTCGTGCATCAGTTTTATTCACGAGTCTACAATATTAGCTGAAAATTGCAATTCCAAATCGAACTTGGTGGTTCATTATTTGCCGTTAAAATGAACTCAAAAAGCCTAAAATGTACCACAATTTTAAATAAATCTTCTAATTTAAGCTTTGTATGCAAAATATCATTTAACGATGTGCCAGATGAGGGGTTGCATGACCCATCAAAACAATTTTGAGCTGGAACTAGATAATTTCTTTACGAAATTGTGTGGTAAAAATAATAAGGAACGGACGAATCAAAATCACCGACACATTCTAAGTAACGCAATTTCTTTAAATTAAACAGTCTCAGTACTTAAGCCACTTCAAGTATATAGCTACTACATCAGTTATATCTATACGTCCAGCAAAAAAAATCGCTTTTATTTTTTGACGATAGAGCTTGTTCAACCGATATCATTTATGCCACTTTAAAACAATATTATTATATTGAGCTACTTTATTTTACTTTAAAAATATTTCTTTCGTACATCATTTTTATTTAATAAAATCTTTTGTTTGTAGTATTTTTATATTTTATTCAAAATCCATATTCGATTTTATGTCAAAGACGAAAAAAAACCGGATTCTTGAAAAGTCTTTTCCAATTTCATTTGACGAAATGTATTGACATAAATAACAGAAATGATCATCGTCAATATATCATAAAAAAAATAGCAAGGATGATTTGTATTCGATATGAACATAAATTGGAAAATCACAAAAACGACGGCAATGTACGAGTATGTTTAACATAAAAATAAAAAAATAAATTATGTGACAATAATTTTATTTAACATAAACGTGTGCTGCTTCTTTACACAAAATCATAAAAAATAAAAAAAAAATTTAATATAAAATTTGTTACCCCATAAAATGGTATGCTGTAGGTAAATCTTAATAATAAACGAAATGTTAATTATCGTCAGTCGTAATATAGTAATAAAGTCAGTTGCCTGACCATTAAAATAATTATGACGTACATGGATGGTAACAACATTTTGAGCAAAATGTGTTATGGCCAGTTTTTATGATTTGAATGACCTTTACAATAATATGCCTTCACAACGAATTTTTATTTTTTAATCCTATGGCTAGAATTTTTTAATTAAATCATTTTGTTGCTGTACACTTTCAATAAAACTTAATTGGAAACTGGATTTGGTTCATTTGGTGTATGCCTGCGCGTATTTTATTTTTAAGAGTTGGCGTTCCTCTTAAATCTAGGACGTAGAATCAGTCATATAATTGACAATCAATTTTTGATTCATTTTGTCAGTCATGTACTGTGCTCAATTCCTGATGAAATTATGCAATATAAAAATGTATGGAAATCATAATTTTATTTAAAATACATTAAAAGCTTTTATTATTACTCAATATTGTTGTTAATATTCATAGTTAGTATTTAATTTAAGAATCAAAAAAAAAAGCTTATTTTAAAAATATTACTTTGAAAATGGCAGTTTATAATTTTAAACAAAAAACATGCTTTAAAGCTGTTCATTGAAATATTCATACATTTCGATAAATCATTTTGGATCATACAAATCACGCAAGAGGTAGCCCACAAAATTACGATTATACCTAAATTATACTAAAAAATACGTAACAGTGGTCTGATTATGATGAGTGATACTTTTATTGAAAGCTCCCGGTATCAGCATAAATACTGCCTTGAAATATTCATACATTTCGATAAATCATTTCGGATCATAAAAATCAGGCAAGATGAGCCCACAAAATTACGAATATGCATAAATTGTGCAATAAAACAAATAACAGTAGTTGGATTTTGATGAGTGATACTTTTATCTAAAGCTCTTGGTATCAGCATAAATAATGCATCCAAATATTCATACATTTTTCTAAATCATTTAGGATCATAAAAATCAGGCAACGGGTTACCCCACAAAATTACAAATATGCATAACTGATAAAATAAAATACGTCGCAGTGGTCCGATTTCGATGAGTGACACCATAATTTAAAGCTCTTGGTATCAGCATACATTTTTTGGATCATACAAGTTAGACGAGGGCAAATTCTGCTAATCTGCGAGTCATAGTTTAACCCTCAATCACACATTGACTTATTTCAAAATGTAGCCCCTATCATGTTATCTAATGATGATGTCAATGAGCCACATCGCGATTTATGAATTTAAAAGGTTAAAAAAGGTCGTTTAAAAGGTCGTTTAAAAAATGATTTCGGGTCAAAAACGGTACACAGTAAAAAATACTTTGATCACAAATCATAAACAGCTTAACAAAAAAACGTAAAAGCTTTTACCACAAAACATGATATAAATGACATATTAAATTTCAATGCGGTATCTACATTTTGTGCTTTTAGTTTTGAAATAGAATTTACTGTTATTGACAAAAAAATTGTTTCGTTGCCCTCATAAAGTGGTAAAATTTGTAACCGTGTATCAAACGGATTTAATTATATTTATGAGTAAATTCGATGGCATAAAAAGCTTTTATAAACTAGTTGGTAAACATAAATAATTCAAAAGCTTTAATAAAATTTTAAATCGTTAAAATTTAATTTTAACTTTTATATATTAGTTTTAAACGAGTTACATAAAATTTTTCAAACAATATAATTAGTTAAATTAAGTTTCAATTAATTAAATCCAATTTAATATTGTCCATGCGGAATATGCTTTCGTTTACCTGTTTTTGGTTTTTTGTTTTTCACTCTAAACATTAAACAAAATATCTGATGAAAAAAGTTAAAATGTTATCACACAGTTTTGTGTGTTTTTGGATGCTTTAGAGTTTTTATTAAAAGCTTTTGGTTATAAACAAATTTTGTGTTGTACAAAAAGTTATCACTGTGGCGTATAAACATAAGTATATCTATATTTGTTATGAGATGTTTTCAACATAAATATAAATAACTTATGCTTAACATTGTGCAGGTAGAGAAATATTTGTAGTTCATATACAAATGAGAAAATATGTGTCGGTTACTATACCTCAACAATCCGGCGAACTTGAGCCAAACCTTCATTATTTTAGACATTCAAAGTAGGTTTCTTCAGGAGAGTGGAGCTATGTATTCACATTAGTCAGTCTGATTTTTGTCATTTTTTGGCTTTCATCAGGGGCGCAAGAACCCAAATGATTGACTAGTTAACTATAGTATCATGCGTATATTCACTATATGTGTATTAAAATGTTACCATACTCACAAGCTTCCTGCATTCGAAATACATACAAACCGAAACATAACCAAACATTAATTCCGACATTGAAATATTCGATAACTTCTTAATATGGCCGGATTCAAAATCAATTTAATACGCGTTATGCATATCGATATAATCGTTGCCGCAGTAAATTTCGGCGATCAAATTATTCGTCAATTTAATTGTTGTATTTTGCAAATTTTATCGACGATTTATGGTAATGCATTGATTTAATGAAACAATCGTGTACATAATTATATGGTTTATCAATTGGTTCGGTTGTGTGTCATGTTCTAATATGTGGGAGGTATATTTAGATATATGCACGATGACCGATATAGGTTTGCTTATTTATAAGTCTATATTACATTTTGCTTTTAATCGTCGTATCAGGTAAAAAGCATTCGATTTTATGTTCACGTGTCGAAAATATTTTGATGGATTTGTATAGAACGATAAAAATATTTTCAATAGTCACCGTTCCATTTATGAACGATTTTTGAATTGTCTATTCATATATTAGGGAATTCATCTCTGAGCATTTTTTGTCCCAGAAACGCAGTTCATCGTGTTTAGTGATGGCTTGCAGCAATCATTAAAGATTTGCAATAGTAATGGCCACCATTTAGTATGTTCAGAGGTCAACGTTCAATTTAAATATTACATACGACGTCTTTACTTAGCTGGACTATCTTTTTCTACTGGCGGCTTCTTTGCTTTTATCAGGTCATTTTTAGTGCGAATTTAAACACATCGCAATTTTTAATCGGGACCATAAATGACACTGGCACAATCATGTTTCATTTTGCTTGATATTTGGTAACTACTTCAAGATGCATTGCTATCGTCACAAATCATACAAATATACAAATGAATATCTCGATATACGTCTCCTTATGCTGATTTTTGTATTTGACTGAAAGTGGTCCAGAGAAATCGAAATCTGTTGTGGGTGGGGGGGGGGGGGTAATGGACGACTGAATTGAATAGAACTTGCAGGAAAGTTGCCTATTATCTGCGAGAAAGTTTTGAATTTATGACACGGTATATCAACGTGAATTCTTTTTTTATCAATCTTCTGCCATTAACAATTCAAGAATTCTGACGGCTTATAGTTGCTAATGTTTATAAAATTCCATCGTATAAATTTTCAGCGCTGTGATTGATCATCAGATTGGTGATAAGATAATCTTTCAAAACGATTGGCTATTTTTGATCGATTGGCTCTATAAATGTTGATGGCTTTTGATCTTCAGACAAAAAAATGTTGGTCCAATAAATCATTCTGGTTTATTGCAGAAATCAGCAGGCATACAACCAAGAGTATGACTATTCATACACTTTTTCACATTGTAACTCTTCTAGATTCATCAGTGGTTTATCATTGCATGACTCGACCACCCAGAACTTTCCGATCATGTCACCTACTTTGGAATCATCAATGATAAAATTATCGTTTGACAAAAAAAATGTTTGTGGGGTTTCACATTCCTTACAATCAGTGATTATCCAAGTGGTTAAGATATCATTGGTGATGAAGTCACCACTAAACGCCAATTTTTCTGCCAATTCGGATGTCATAAAAGAAGATTGAGATGCCGAGTTCAATAATATACGACACACATGGTATTCAACTTTAGAGTCAGCAATTAAAATTTGAGCCGTTGATAAAATTACCTGACTCAGATTTTGAACACAATATGTTAATCGTAGCTTCGATTGATTGTGTTGTACTTGAACGGGATGCGTTTTGATTAAAAATAAGGGAACATTTACGTACACTTAGCTGTATCAGAAACTGAAGGGCGACTCACAACTTCCTGGCTTGACTCTGACGGAGAGTCGAACATATTCACCAAATCATAAAGAGAAATAATTAAAAAGACCTAAAAAGCACTGGAAACTAAGCGCAAACGCCAAATTTTTCTCTTACAATTAGAGAAGAGTATGAGTTAAAGCGTTTGCAAATATAAGATAAATGATGAAACGACTACACATGACAAAATACTTCAGGCTCTCAAACCACTGGTGGCAGGAACAAAAGATTTCTCTTCTAAAAAAAACATTCAAGACTGAATAATAGTTTTAAATGATAGGTCTAAACTGTAGGAAATGCGATAAAAAAGGTCATATTGAAAAGGACTGCATCAAGGGTCCGAAAGTAATAAAGCTATACTGAAGGGAAGAGATATGCCACAGGAAGTTTAAAGTATTCAATATACCAAAAGTTTTGTTACTGCTGGATCCATAACCACTGTAAAATTATGCAAAACCAGCTCCATCAAACATGATTTAGGCTACGTGATCTGGACTCAGACATTGTTATTGTATGTGAACATTATAGAAAGTTTGATATTATAACTTGAGCAATAGGTCCCTCGAATCGAGCTGGTGTATGGACCTGTGAAAATAATACTTATAAGATAATGCTAGCGATAATGAATCTGGATTCTTAAAACGTAAGATCAATGGTATTCTTTAAAAGCTGGAAGGTTAGATTTTGCCAGGAATTTCAGAGAATCATGTGTCCTAAATAAAGGGTTACATAACAAAAGATTACGATCCAGCAAAGCCTCAGAGGTTTACAGAAAGCTGGAATGACCCAGTGTAATGGTTGACCAAAAAATAGTCAAGCTACATCAACAAGTAAAACCCAAAACGAGGCATGAGTTATGAGATGATCCGCTACTTTTGGGGCAAGCCACGCAAGAAATAGTTAGGGCAAGGTTCTATTGTCATTACATTATTTCCACAACAACCTGGTTTTGTGAGAAACATTGAATCAAACGGCAATGAGGAAGTAATTCAGATGGGCTAACTATCATGTATTTTCTGAATTTTGGTAAACTTTCGAATTGTAACATAACTTCAACATTTTCGATGAGCTATTGCATTAACGAATTATAATAGAGCACCGACTTTGTCCACAGTGGATAATGATTTATCCACCGTATATTCCTGGTGTTAACAACTAAATTCACACATTCATAAATAAGTCACGTTTCATCTCCTTCCAAAACCATATTTTGCATCAATAAATCTTAAGTGTTATTCGAAACCATTTTTTATGCTATAACCAATTAAGATAACATATCAGCAAGATCGTAAAATATTAACTTTGTTATCTGATTTTATTACATACATATATGATTTGTGCACCGTACACATATTTCAGTCATAAATTTTGATTTTAATATAAACGAATAAACGGTAAAAGGTGCTCCACCGGTACGTCATTCATAAAATGGATGGTAATCATGTCAATCTACGAGCGTAATATTATATTATGTGCGATGGATGTAATTGTGTTAAAAACGCCAGCACAAAAAAAAATTTAACTGCATGCAAATGAAATTGTTGACGTGTAACGACTATAAAATGTTAAAACCATGTGAATGCATGCCTCTAAATATATGTTACACAAATTAATGTCACGAAACGAAAAAAGTAAAACACATACATTTTTTTTATTACGTTAAAATCTTGCAAACATGTACTACCTAGTATGTCATATGTCGACAAAATTGTTGATATTCGTTACAGATATGATGCATGATGATATACTGTAGTATATATACAGATATACAGGTTAAAGAAAAAGTGGTTGAACGATGGCAAAAATATCGTAAAAGTGACTGATTTTCCTTGGGCTAAGGTCAAACTACCTTTCTGTTACTTTTCAGTGCATGCTTTCCTTTACAAAATACAAACCCTCCACTACTATAAAGGTTACTGCAATCGGACCAGTTATATGAGTGAACACACCAATAAGAGACAAGTATCTTTTAATCCTAAAGAGAAACAGGAACAGAAGAAGAACAGGAAGGAAGCTAAAGAAAACCCAGAAGGTTAGATTAAAGCTCGGCGGAAAAATGCCACCAGGAAAAAAGGGCAAACCCAATCAAATAGAGAGAGGTGGAATCAGAAGCCGAAACAAAGGCAGTTATGGTGTAGAAATGCCCAGATACGTTGGTAATAAAATTGGAGCAAGGGCAAATTTATGCGGAAAAAATTAGAGAAATAATAGGCAAGGCAAATTCAGAGTAAAGCAATAAATGCGATGGGACAAACCAAAATGGGAAATATACCCCTGAAACTGGGCTATAAACCCAAAAGCACAGGAATCTGGAACCTAGCCTGTTGTACCATGCCAAAAGTGATGGAGGAAGCCATACGAGAGCGAAGCTTGAAGCCAAATTTAGAGCTTAAAGTGGAAATTTTGAATAATAATAGGAAAGAGTAACAAATTGCACTTGTTGAGCTACACGAACAAAAGGTCAATATAATAATTGATGCTTTCTGAGGTCTAATTTGTTGGGTAAACTGCAGAGTGAAAGAGCGAGTCACTGTTATTCATTGCTTAAGATGTTTTGGGTATGGCCATACACAATCTAACTACAAAGCAACATACAAAAGAGCACATTGCATGTGTATAACTTGTATAAGTATTGTACAAAGCTACGCCGCATGAAAAAAAAACTTGCAATGCGATAGAACCATAATGTTTTCTCTACTCTGAAGGAAATCTAACATCGGAAGAGACCAAACATTTTGCGGGAATTAGTGGATGTCGCGTAAATTGCAAAGCACTTGAAGAAGCTTAAAGAAACCTAAAACGGCATTAGGAGTTTCGCAAGCAAATCTCAACCGAATTTTGACTGGCGCAGTTGTTCTCCTCAAACAACTTATAACAGAGCTCAAGGTGTATATGCTAATATTAAGCGGGAAGTGCAGGGGACACGGCGAGTTGATACTCAGATACTCTAGTCACAGCCATATTACGGATTTCAAACACCGGTAGTGTCACAGTACAGATCGAGGTTTTTAAGATTGAAGTGCAGCCAATTTTCATTTTCAGCTGTTATTTTACTCTAATTTAGGGGAATAACCTTTTTCAGTAAAAGTTTGATCGATAGACAAAATCGCTTTACATAGAAGACGATTTTTAAGACAAAGACGCTTACAGCAGATGTTGAATTCGATCCATGGGAATTGGGCTTAAACATAGTCATGAAGTGAATTGACAACCTAGCTCCAAGCCTATTAGCAAGTAACAAGGCTCTTAAATAACTGCACCAAGATGTCCAGAGGCTTTCCTAAAAATGTTAAATAAATCTTTGCAAGAGGGAGTATTCCGTCAAAAATAGAAAGAGCAAGTTAACAAGGAAGCGCATCTTCACCCTGAATTTGGAAATATTGCAGGTCCCAAACAAAATAAACAAATATTACTCATGCCGGTCACACAGAGTTTAATACTCTATGGATGCGAAGTTTGAGCTGAAGCAATGCGTGTGGTAAAATATAGAAAGCCGATAGCAGTTATTTAAAGAAGAGGAACCCTAAAAGTGGGGTGTTCATATATTAAACTGATTCAGAACGGACAGAACGTCTAGTTATTGCAGATATTATTCCAATTAAGCTTCTGGCTAAGGAAATATATATGATATGAATGATACACAGACCAAACAAGACCTGAAACAAGTAGTGAGGAGTCACACTATGACTCCTCACTACTTGTTTCAGATGTGGGTAAAACGATGGCTTAACAGACGTAGATGGACTGCAAGGCTTATAAGTAATCTGTTTAGCTGGATAGAACGTCAATCTGGAAAGATACACTATTACCTGATGTAGTTCTTGAGCGGATATGAATACTTTCCAGACTATTTGTGCAGAATGGAGAAAAGACTAACTCCGAAAAGAACAAAAGAGTCATCACAAAGACAAGATATTTTAAGCAGCATAAGAGAGGGAACGAGCTGTTAGGGAAAGATCGAATGGTATGTCCAAAACGTGCTACGAAAGAAAAAAAGGGCATAGATGTAGGAGAAAGTTGGAATATGAAGGTGTGCCACCGCTAATCGCATTACGTCGACTAGGAGCCTCTTTATTCATCACAGAGGTGCCCTCTGTGATGAATAAAGAGGCTCCTAGTCGACGTAATGCGATTAGCGGTACTGTGAGTCCCACACGCTAGATAAGATTGTATAAGCTTCTGATAGTATACACACAATGTATTTACTCAACCGCAGTTATGAATCCCTCCTACTCATGAAACAATCAGTGAAGTACTGTTACCTTTTTTTATTTATTATTTGCTAAAATGGTGTAAATATGTATTGAGTTTGGATAATTTTACTACACAGCTCAACAACGAGTAGAAACCGTTTAGCGTCATTTCCGGAATTTTTGATATGCAACTGAAAGATCTGCATCTTTTAAATATTTTGTCGAGTGACTATATATGTAATTAACCATCAAAGATCGAAAACATTTGAGTAGCTAGTATTTTAATTTTTGGTTGCATACACGATAATTGTTTATAGAAAAGTTGGTTGCATACAGTTCTCTTCAAAAAACGAATTCTCTAGTATGGCTATTTTTTTCTCACGAAAATTTATATATAATCGCTATATTGTCGCTATAAAGATTTTTAATTAATAACTCGATGAATTTGTCCAATTAACTGAACTTAAAAGACTAGTCTAAACCCAAGATTGTTTTTAAAGACTTTTGTTAAATACTTCGAATGAACACTTTTATTACTGGTGACGGCGATAGCTGGCTTAACTGTTTATTTAAAATATTTGATTTTATGAAGTTAATCCGTAAGTGTTTAGGCTATTTAAGCAAAACATCGGCAAAGCATAACATGCGATTGGTATTATTAAATAGTAGTGGCAAATGCATTTTTGTCATTCCAGACCAAGAAAAGTAAAAACTCTATACTATGCTACTATAGCACTTGTTTAACGACTAAATTAAAGCTCTCGTTTTATTTATTATTTAACACCAGCCAGATGACAACGAAAATCTTCGAAGAAAAAAGCAACTAACAAAAAATGTCGATTAAAATGTGAGATTAATTTTTAAATGGATCCTTTTTTATTAATCCCTTTATCCGGTCAGTGTTGTTATTAATCCTATTTTAAGTTTTAAAGACACTCAACAGTTTTTGTTTCGCCTTATTTTTCCGATGATTAACAAAAATTTTGACCTTTTTATTTTATCGCACATTTGTTTTTTTTTTACCGAAGGAAGTGTCAAATACCACCACTATTTTTTTTCAACTCTGGTGACACACCAAATCAGGCAAAAACATTTTTTTCTTGTTTTACAACGACTTGCGACAGTCACCTACGATTATATGACGTTATGCACATGAATAAAACAAAACTAAAAACTGTTTTATTTTACTCATGTGCATAACGCGATATAATTGTACGATTTGTCTAATTAATTTGGTGTGTCACCAGCCTAAAATTCGTTTCTTAAATCACAGGCTGAAAGCTAAACTGTTGATGTAATTCATTGACCGTTCTTTTACCGTTGTTTTCTATGTCACCAATTTAATATTTTTATAAAAATTTCAAATCTGATTGGAATATTTCAGTTTGAGTGAAATAAAATTTTGAGTGAAATTTTTTAATCAGTTAAACTAGCACTCAAATACAAATCGTAATGCTACTTACCTAATATAAAGAATTGCAAATTGGAAACATTTGTGGACGTTTTATTTAGATAATTGAACATTTTTAAAAATCATTGTTTGGTCAAATTTCACTCAAACTTTAATTTTATTTCAGATTTTACATTATTCATAAGATGTTTTGAGTGAACTTTTATTGATTAGTAAATTGAAATACAACTCAGCTTATTAATAATTTTTGAGTGGTTTTAAATATTGTTTTGAGTCAAATTGCAAAATACTAAAATGTAAATTATACTTGTACTCAAGTATCTCTAAGGTTTGGGTGAAAATTGCATTTACACTCATTTTACAATTTTGAAGTATTATTTTACATTAAAAAAGTTCCATAAGAATGAAAACATAACTTAAGTGAGTGAGCACAATTGAGTGGTCATTCCTGTAGTTATTAAATTATTTTTCATCTAAATAATTTGGGTAAAAATTAGTATTTGTCTTATTTTTCACTTAAATTTTATATTATTTCCAATTTTTAATATTTAAGTGCAAATTAAATGCTCTTAGTTAAGATGTACATTTGAAAGTTATTTTGAGTGAAAATTTTATTTTTTTGTTTATTTTTTAACTGAAATTTTAATTTTTTTAATGTTTAAATATTTGAGTGAAATTCGGTTATTTTATAAATCAAAGATCAGCTTTACTTATCGATGTACTTTGGTAATTTATCCAGACGCTCTTGTTTAATTTGTGTATGACTCAATGAGTAATTGTATTATATTGTTTGAGTAAAAATGCGAGAGTAAGTTTTCTTTGTAAACTTATAGGTATTTTGATTTTTAAGTTTTCAAATAATTTAGTCAAATTTTTTAAATGTTCAAACGACGATTAAGACACTATTAATGGTTTTGAGTAAAATATGGAGTGAAATAAAACGAAAATCTGCTAACATTATTGTTTGAGTTAAAAGCTCATCTCTTAAAAGCTCTTTGAAGTCTGGTTTTAAAAATAATGCAAAACCTGCTCGCATTACAAATCTATTGTAGATTAAGGATTTCCATCGTATTTGATTTGTTTTTCTAGAAATTAACTTCGTGGCTTTCCTAGAAACTCTGTCGTATTTAAAATCTGCTGATACTTAAATCTGCTGATCATTGATGTCCGACATTGAAGAGTGTTTTGATTCGCTGGGATCATCTGCACCGGTTAAATCACTCCCGCAAAACTATTTATACAACTACTTTAAAAGTCGCGCATTACAAAATATTTGTTCGGATTAGTTATACGACACAAAAAATAATCCAGGTGCCATTATATCAATGGCTGCAACTCCCAGTACAATAGTGTATTCGAATATTTGGCGTCTAGGTTAAAAGTTCCGGCAGTGTCTAAGTGATAAGTGGGTGTCAGATAAACTTCCATCATTGAATGATGGATGAGTTTCCCGGCAACAGTAGCTTTCAAGCAACAGTAAATCATTAGGTACTAAATGTGCTAGTAAAGTAATGCTAGCTAATACTTCCTTACATTTTTGGAACCAATTTTCTTTCACATTCCATGGTCCAAATGAATTCATTTTTTTTTTGCAATACAGAAATGTTCAATACTGTGAAGGAATCTACTGTAGTAATGTATCATTTCAATTAATTCTAGCATTCGGTTTGGTTTCAAATTGCACAGTTTATTACATGTCTCCAAATTAATTTCATTTAATTTTATCGGTATTCCATTTGTTAAGTGGAAGAAACCATCTACACAACATAAAACATCTTCCGACCCTACATCAATTCAAAATGTATCATAAATCGACTACTCTAACAATTAAAATCAATTTAATCCTATATAATTTTCGATTTAATTACCGTCCTGTAATATAAATTCTAAAGTTCAAAACAAAATAAATTCGATACCAAAAAACCACAAGTACAAAGGACATATAGCAAAAATATGATCCTGACCGCAAGTCATTTTTAATGTTTGTAAAATTATAAACATCATTTCTAAGGCTTTTGACATGACATTCGAGTAAAAAAGACAATACCTCGTATTGATAGAAAATATTGAAAATTTATTTCAAATATTTGCTTTTATAATAGGTATAAAAAGAGTTTTCCAATTAGAAAGTTTTAATTTAGAAATTCTATGAAAAAGGAGAGCATTTCTGTGAGTTTATTTTGTGTGATATGGTAACATTGAGCTACCGTAGCATATGTTGAAAACTGTTTAAAGCTCATTGTAAATAAAATATTATTCGTAATTTGCAAATTTTCGAAAATGGATTTAAATTTAGTTTTATTAGAAAACGGTTTATATTATTTTTATTTCCCAAAATTAAAAGTTCTTTTAACCAGAAAAAATAATAATAGTCAACATTAATTTCTACGAAACTGTTTGTTATCTTATAGATAAAATATTAACGAGTAAAATTGCTAAAACGTTTTTAAAAATAAACAAAAGTAAGCTTTTGGCATTATTAAAATAAAAGCATTTGTAATAAAAAAAAACAGAATCCTTTGAAAAAATTTTATAAATTAATTGCATAATACACTGAATTCGACGAAAAACGTTTCTAAAATTAAGCTTATAATAGATTAGTTCATTAAATGAAAGCTTCATTGAAATAATTTTATTACAAGAAAATATTTTGCAGCTTCATTTCTAGATAAACTAGTAAAATTCTAATTTTTAAATATAAAGCTCCTCTTTTAATATATTAAGCTCGTTCTTAAATGTTTTTTCCATTAGTAAAATTAAACAAAATATCGTTTTCAAAAGGTTCTTTTGTGAAGAGCATTCCGTTAAAACTAAATCACCAGGCGCAGAAACCAAACTCCACGTTTAGGGAACGTTATGATTTTTTTTTCGTGCTATCTCTATCTAATACTCCAACCAACATTTTTTAGTACACAGAATTAAATGCATATTTAATTATTATGATTAAATAAATTATTTAAACTTTTAATTGAATTAGTAAAGTTTGATAGTAAACATAAAAAAGCTTTACATTTTTTTTAATTATTTGCCAACAATATGATTTGATTAAATTGTTTATGCCATAAACTATAAATATTGGTTTAAATCTTTGATAAAAGTATTACCTTATGTACAATTTTAAAATAATCGTGCTAACTTTTCATGCTAGCTTCACATCGGTCGTGGATCACCCTAATAGTCTATTAAAGTTTTTAGATCCCAAATCAACATTATTTAGGCTATTAAAAACAAAAACTAAATTTGCGCATTTTTAAAGTCAAGAATTTTTCTTATACTTAGGAGAAGAAATGTTTTTTAGATTAGAGCGATTTGATTGGTTTAAAAGCGCCGTTTTAAAATGCACCACGCATGAGCTGCATACTAGCACCCGCCTTAAGTGTTTGATAAAATTACTGTCGTATAAAAAGTATACAAAGGAATGCTTATCAAAAAGAGACTAAAAAATGGTATAGCTTCACGCTTAACTATAGAACTGAGATTGTACAAATATTTAATTAAAATAAAAAAGCTTTGTCACTGCACAAATAGAATTGATACGAAGAATATCGCTTTATAAATGTACGCAACCGAAAAACTATAGGAATCGGTGTTCTCATTGTAGTGGAACAAATTAAAATCACTGACAAGGTTTACAATTGAATAGAGATTTCAAAGAAATATGCCAATGATTTAATAATAAATTCTATATATTGTTCGGATTTTAATCGAATTTAATAACTAAATTTTGGATTAACAAAAAATCGATATATCTTATCACTGAAGATTATATCAGTATTTTCTCTTAGGAATTATAAATAAAAACTTAATAGATTTTCACTGTAACATGTGCAGAATATATACAAATGACAGACACAAATATTCCCCTAATCCAAATTATCAATTTTAATATATATAAGTATAGTACGGGCAAAATTCCAAATTTTTTTTCAGCGTTAATTTAGCTTTTAGTACAGGTTTTTAGTACAAAATTTGATTTTTCCAGCGAACGACATTATTTTCTTTCATCATGGTATTTACTATATTGAGGATTGCAAAAAAAATTTCTTCAATCAAAATTGGATTGTATTTGCGAGGCAAAAACGCCGACCATACATCGCAGTTGATAGTTTTTTATAAATCCATATTTTGACTATCGCAATTGTAGCCAAATTTAGGTTTTTCGATTTCTTATCCAAATTTGCGATAAAATAATTTATATAAAAAAAACTCATGAACTAAAACGCGCAGATGGAACTTTTTATCGACAGTACACATGTTGCTTAATAAATTGACTGTAAAGTTGTTTCAAACAATTTCTAAAAATAATAAAAAATTACTTTTCCAACTATTTTCCATCGAAGTTTTTTTTTATTTTCAAATAGTTATATCGCAATTATTCTTTTATATTTACTCTAATTGAATTTAGTTAAAACTTTAAAATAGTATCCGAATAATATTAAACGGTTAAGCGTATATAAATTATTTAATTATATTTTCTGATTGATTCCACCTGTGTCTTCACATTTAAGTATGTAGTTCTTTGATTTAAAAACGACTGGCGCCCAAAATGGGGCATCTCAAATATACATTATTTGTGTGCTGACGATAAACCTTTTATGTATTGAAATTGGTTTATATCAATTTACTAAAACAAAAAAGAATTTTAAATATGGCGCCAATGATGGGGTCAACCACGTGTTTATGTTTTTGTATAACCTTTTATCATTTTAGTCTATCGACGTTGTTTACACAATTTGATCTATTTGAATACAGTAAATATATAAATATATGCGGGTAGATTTAGCTGTATTTAATGAAGATATTAAAAATATTTTGGTAACCAAAAAAAATTGTTTGGTTATGTATTCTGTGCTAATAAGTAAATTAGAAGTTATTTCTATTTTAAATTTTAATGTGGAAAATATTCTATTTATGTATATTAAATTGTATTTATGTTGGTGAATAAATAGTTGTTGTTAAATAATTCATTAATTTTGTTTTGCTGGAGCATATAATGTTTTACAGTGTTAGGAAACCTGTTAGATAATTCGCATTTAAAAAAATATACAATTTTTTTGGTTTCGGTACATAATTTGGCAAAAACTAGTATATGTGATATAAATGTACTCGTATATATATATATATATATATATATATATATATATATATATATATATATATATATATATATATATATATATATATATATATATACATATGATATGTATATGTAAGTAATACGCGCTGATTCGGCCGTCCTTTTCTTTGAAGCACCTCGGTGAAGCCTTCGTTATCTTCGCTATCGCATGCGATGTGAATGCTGTACTGTTTGAATTAATACACTGAAGGTTACTAGAAACTGCAACTGCAGTCTGAGCAAATATACACTCAGCGCTTTCATTATTGCTAGCATCTGCAGTTGATAACTATCGCAGCTCAAAACGGGTTGACACAGCAATATCCTCTTTATTTGCTATATTGCCTCGTTTTGCTTGTGCCCCAACACGACCTCTACGTTTTCCTCAGTAAATCTGAAAGTGGTTTTGCGATTATCGCTCAGTCCTTTATGAATTTCCTAAAATACCCAGCTCGCCGCAAAAAAACTTTGAAGTTCAGGTTTCTCACACGATCAAGGTGTTCCGATCTAAAGCTTACAAAATATATTTAAATCCCAAAGACTATAAACCTTTGTAGGATTCTGTTTTGAATAACCAAAGCCCAAGAGTAATAGTCTGCTGACAGATTGACTTTTGTTACTAATAGAACCACGGCAGCTAATTTCGTAGCTGTAAGAACTTTTTGGAACTGGCACGAGATGGTGTTCACACCTACTCAAACGTTAGAACCTTGTCGTCAGATATTAGGATGACCATGCAGACCTTATGGCTGATTTGTTAACTGGCAGTGATTGAATAAAGGAAAACTCTGTGTAAGGATGAGGAATAAACATTTCTTTTTGCTTTAGAGTTGTTAAATGGCGTTCAGTTGATGACAAATCAATTTTACCTAGAGATCTAAGATTAAATTTACAAGTACCGCACTAACCGCTTAAAAAATATTATTTCAATATATTCTTGAACCAATTACGTCTTGTACAAAGAAATTCAACTTTAAAACAAAAGCTTAGACTCGTGGGTGGATTTGTACAAAACGACTTACATTTACGGTTAAAGGAGATATAATTTAAAGCTAATATATTTATTTTAGAAAAACTTTCAATTAATAAATTTACGTCTTTCGGCACACAAAATCTTAATTCAATAATAATTTTCGTTCTAATAAAATATTTAAAAATCGACATTATAACGAAAAAAAAAAACAAAAAGTATTCTAAAAGCTCTCATACCTCTTTCGAGTCTATACGTCAATAATTCAATACGTCATAATAAAAAACTTTCTTCGATGGCTTATAACTTTTTTTTTGTCTGTTACATGATTAATTTTTGCTTATTTCACGATTTCAATTTTCGATCACAAATTTTTTTTTTTTTATAAAACATCTTCTTGAAAAGCTTGTCCAATTACTATACTATTGAATAATATTAAATTTTGGTGATATGCAATGTGACAACAGTTCCATATTTGCAAAAATTTAATTTACCTGTCAATATAATATTTCTTCTGCCATTTAAATCCCATCAAATTAATTATTGATTAGAAATACATTAAAGTTTATTTTTTAGCTAACATCTCATATGCCATAGGGAATTTTTACCTCGTAAACCTTTTATAACAAAAGCAGCGATAAAATGTACGCGCAATGGGATGCAAAATATTTCTTATGACAAATACTTTCAATGATGATGATGGAATTTTAAAAAAACAAAACATCAAAAATTAAAAGCTTCCGAGTGACATGAGGGAGGTATGAGGTAAACGTATTTTTCCCGATGTAAATTGAATAAAAAAATTTATTTGTGTACAAAAATCTGACAAAAATGTAATTAACTGGAATATAGGTAACATAGTAAAGCCTAAATGGGAGGGTAAATTTATTGAAAAGGATTTTTTATTATTTAATAATATTACAAAAACAAATAGGAAATTCAAAAATTATACGCTTTTTTTCTTGAGGGTAAAATTTTTTAATGACCGTTTACACCGTTTAAAACTGAGTTTATTTCATATACAATAAAATGCTACCTCATTAACCCAAATTTTGTTTTCTTCTCATATTCTCATATGTTTATATGCGCATATTCTCATATTCTCATGTATTGAGAATTGAGAATATTCTCATATTCTCATATTCTCATGTTCCCATATTCTCATATTCACATATTCTCATATTCTCATATTCTCATGTTCTCATATTCTCATATTCTCATATTCTCATATTTTCATATTCTCATATTCTCATATTCTCATGTTCTCATATTCTCATATTCTCATATTCTAGTGAGAATATGAGACTACTAGTTGAAGAAAACAAGATCACCAAGTCATAGCCGAATAAGCACCAGTTGACTTTTTATGAATTTGGATGTGACATCTTGTAGCCCGTTGAATATAATCGGTCAAAAAGAGCCAAATGTAATTCATATTAGTTCCAGTCGATTATCAAAAAGGCAATATTTCGGGAACATCAATCATTATGGAAATCAATTTTATATTAATAAGTGTGTTCTTGTCTAGAATATTTAATGAGTGAATTTTAAAGGATTAACATAGATGTATCTCAGATTTGCGACATTTCTTTAGATTTTTAATTATTGTTTGAATTAAATTTGATTTCCACTCAAATAGAAACTTGATGTTTTTCTTTATTCGTAATATAAAAACACATTTTCGAATAAAATTAGAAAATGATGTAAAATTTTGAGTTATATAATAATTTGAGTGTAAAATTGATTTACACTCATTTTGTAATTTTTTAAAATTTAAAGCTTCATTTTAATTTAAAAATTATACCTCTGTCAAAATATATATCCACTAATTTCCTAAATATTTTAAAAAGTAATTTAACAATTACATACTTTGAGTAAAAATTTAGTTATTGTTTTATTTTTCACTCCAATTTAGTATTTTTAGATATAATTCTTAATTATTTGAGTAAAATTCGATTACATAAAGCTAAACTCAACTAAGCCCAATTAAACGATTTTTTACACTGAAATTTTATATTAAACATAATTTTATTTAATAGTTTGAGTGAAAATTAAATATGCAGACCAAATTTTGACTATAATATTTTTTTGATTTTTAGGATACATATTGAGTAACATTTTCCAACCTTACTATTTATATTTTTTAGTAAAATTGTTTGAAGGCCGAAAACATGAGTGTAATTTAAATCCGACTAAAACAAGAATTCAACAAATAGTTTAGTTTATTAACAAAGTTATGGTGTTCAATGTATGTGATATTGATACTTGTCAAAACAGGAGATACATTTTGTATATCACTATATATAACAAGTTTCACTCAACGAAATTATTTTATATCGCTTCAATAAAAATATTATCGTTTAAAAAAACAAAAAAGTGAACAAAAAAAAAGGTTCAAAGTTCAAGCAGGTTTTCTAAGTTTAGACTTTACATTAAGGGTAACGCTTTACGTAGTATTCAAATCTAAAGCTCAAATATTTTAACAACAAAAAAACGTAACCATTATTACAATAAGCATCATTAATCAAGGAAAATTAAAAATTAAATTTTTATGCAAGGATTGTAAATAACTGGAAAATGCTACGAAGCAACTCGTATAATTTTTGATATTAATAGAATTCAACATTAATATAAGCCTTTTGGGTACAAAAATCAGTAACATTAATTAAATAAATTGTGAATTTTAATTTTGCCACACAACCATTTTCCATAACATAATACATTTTTAATTAGCACCCAATAGAATTTGACTTTTTAACAAAAATTGGATGAATTAATTAATTTGTAATTTTCAGGCAAAATATGAAACCTATGGGACACAGAAATACAGGGCCAGTAAACATTAGAACTGGCCACAAACGTTTAAGAACATAACAAAAGTCATCTTCGTAACCAAAGTATATTAAATTGGTTTCCAATTTGATGACAACAGAATTTTTGGCTTTATCGATTCATACGTAGACCAAAAAGTTGTTGAAATTCTTCTCTGAAAATGCAGTAACATTTGTTGGAACCAACAGCGAGATAAAGCAAGTTCCAACTTAAATCGAAAGGAAAACCACATCAAAACGTAAAACTATATGGAATTTTACTCCACCAAGAGAACCCAATTTCGGTGGACTTTAAAAGACTGGTACCACACTAATTTCAAATGAACTAATAGCACTTACTCTAGCACATGTTCTGATAGGTCACCTATTCACTGATATCGCAGAATCTAATCTACAGAAACACCTCCAAATCGTCTCATAAAATTGAAACAAATTCAACAAATTTGGTAACGATGAGCGAAAAAATCAAGATAAAGCTCTACTACAACTAGGCTTAATTTGCCAGCAACGTAAACGTCATCAAAACAAATAACGGGTTGCCTGAATAGAATCTTCACAAGAAAACAGGAATAAATTCGTCAATAATATTATCTCTAACACCTACTTGGGTACGTTCTGGATTAAATACCACACCTTCCAAAAACTTCGACAGTCCAATCAAATAGCCCCGGCAATGAAACTTATTTTGGAAGAAATACTTTACTCGAAATACATAGATGGGCTATCTCGTTCAGTGGTGAGAGTATGGCTAGTCCCAATGGTATTTCGGTTGCATCTCTAGTGAAAAATTTGAACGTGTTATTGAATGGAAAAGCAAAAGAATGGTACAAGATGTTTATGGAAACGATCAGATGTACTGATTGGGTAGGGCTAATATGAGTGATGATCCATCGACATCAAGATAGACGAACATATTCTCAAATCAATCTAGCTCCATAAAGATGGAGACAACGAATAAAAGAAGCCTTTTTGGATTTTTACAATGATATTTTATTAATGGCGTTACCTCTTAAAACCCAAATGTCAACAAAGCTGTGGCCTTCGAAGATACCTAGAAATACTTAAGATGGAATACAGAGCTGGTATATCAGGCATCGAGACGTCAGGTCAGTGAACTTCAAAAAATATGTTGGAATTGTCGCAATATGTTATTTTTGGCATAGATTTCGGGAAGCTTTTTGAACTCGTCTCGCTGATGATATGAAGATGTATTTCCTAATAATAACCATCAGATAAATCCAAATCAGCAAGAAATACTGGAAGATGTCATGACAAGGTTTTCATCATGTGAATAATTCGTACCAGGAAAAAGGCATATTTTAAGTCACAAAATAGACGTGGGAGGTGCAATGACCGTCAAGCAAAGGGATTGTTCCAGTAAAACAAGAAAAGATGTACCTCGAATTAGACCGGCTTGTTTTCGGAGTTATAGAGGAAAGTGCCAGCTCTTGGGCGTCTCCGGTGACTATAGTTAGGAAGGCGAGCGCGAAAGTTTGTCTATGCCTAGACGCGAAAAAGGTCTACTCGATTACAGTGAAGGACCTTGATCCTCACCATGAACTAAAAAGATGCATTTTTGCAAATACATCTCGATTCTTCGTCAAAGAATAAAAGGGCCTCTAGTATTTCGGGGCGTCTACTCTACCTATTTACTGATGATTGTCCACTCTACCAATTTAGTGGTTGATGGAATAGTGGGATCTAACATGCAGGATAGCAAGAAGGTCATTTAATTTTCAAGTTATGGATTTCAGTATCGAATATAAGAAGGGCGCTCTGAACGTCATTCCCGACTTTCTGTCGAAAGTGCATGTGGAAGCTTTTAAAGACAACATTGATGATGTTCTTAACATCAATAATCTTTCCACTCCGCTCAGCCTCTACTGCAAAAGTAGACGAGATTCTTGAAAATCATGTATTTCATGAAACACACATTTTTTTGGTGTTTGTGAGAGAATTCTTGGTGTTTATGATCATCAATCCTGGGAACAACATCTTGGTGGAATTGCTGGTGCTCTGAGAAATGTAATTCATTCTAGTACAAGCTACTCAATACACTTCCAAGTATTCATACAGCACAGGATTATGCCTGGTTCTATATACTCGTTAGGAGATTTAAATTCTCTGAGGGAAAATTAGTCATACGTCCTAACCAATGCAGACGTTCTATCCTCTGCATAAAATATAGTATTAAATCACACAAAGCACATAAATAAAATGCATTTACATATAACCCTCGCGCTAGGAACAGAGAATTGAATGTTGGCTAAACGGTTTTTGTCTAAAACTTCGAACAGAGTACTGCAGCTAAGAACTATTGTGCAAAGTTAGATTTTATATTTAAGCTTGCCATAATATTAAATAAGATTAGCAACGTTCGTTAATGTGATGTAAAAATCCTACGCTAGTACTTAGGCTAGACACTTAGGTGTCCTATACTAGACACCAAATACAATTTTATTACTAGCCCAGCTTTTGAGGTACGGTACTTACACTATTTGAAGCAATTCGCTATATTCCTGATATGAATAATCCTGAAACGATATAAAAAAAATATCCGATTAGCCTCCATTACTCATTTACATAAAATATTTAATTTTTTTTTTTTAATCTTGAATCCATTTTCAATCACTATAATGACCGCATTATCATCGTAATTAATTTTATCATCGCAATTCATTAACAAGGTTCAATTATAGAACGATTAAAATTTTTAAGGGCGTAATACTACGAAATATATCGACTAGAGTGAGTATGTGGAAACATTAATAAATCGACAACAACAAACCTATTCCAGCATAAAAAAAACGATTATCATGAATTATGCTATGTTTGGATGCGAGCGCTATTTAAAGATATGATTGTGTCATAACTTATTCAGTTGGTCGAGGGTTTCTTTTGTGGCTTCTTTTGTGTTGGTCGAGGGTTTCTTTTGGAAATTTACTGCGATAATAAAATGCACGATATTAATATAAATTTACAAAACCATATTAAGAGCTTTTATCTACTTATATTACAAGCTTCTTGGCTAGAGAAACTCGACATCCTATATTGACCTGCTAATCATTTACAAGATATCATATTTAAGTAAATTTGGTGAAAAGCTCCCATTATTATTGAGATTTTATATTATTTCTTTCTGAGTAAAGTTCCAGTATAATATTTGCAAAGCTTTAATCTAACCGATTTGATTAAAAAAATAAGTTTTTTGACTAAATATGAATATTGCTTAAAGCATTATGATGTTAAAAGCTCTTAATATAGTTTGAGATGATAAGCTAATTTTACTAACTACCATCATTACAATTCCATCAAAACTTGAAGCATTTTCAACAACTAAGCGAAATGAACAATAAACTTTTAATCGTAGTTCGTAAATAAAAGTTTTGGTTTAATCATAATAAAAGCTTCCTGACTTGAAAAATTATTCATCAAACATAAACATAAACCTGTTAAATATTTTTGTGGGTATACAAGAAATTTTTCTTCAGCTCCTATTAAAGTTTTTATGACTAGTAAAAGCTGTAAGTTTTATTCAACACTTGTCATTTTGACAAATGTTCACAAAGAAAAGCTGTATTTAGTAGATTGTATTTGAAAAAATAAACAGCTTTCTGACGATTTTTCAAGTTCATTTGAAGAATTCGATTTTGTAAGTGGAATATAATTAAATTTAAAATGTCACTAAGTAGTTAAATGGCAAGCTTTTAATGACCGAATTTAAGCTTTGAATTAATTTAAAACCATTCCACATAGACTTCATAAGACATATAAAAAATATTGATATTTTTGATACAATGAATGCCAGTAATGGTCTTTAATACTGATTCGAAGAAAATCTTTTTACTCTTTTATCGTCCAAGTACCAGGAAAATTAAAAGAAAATCAATTTTCCTCACTTCAGAGTATTTTAATTAAATTTTATGATTACACAGTTGCAAAATATATATAACGAACTTTATTTTTATGTGTTAGTTTTTCAGAATCAAAGATAACAATAATCCATTCAACCATAGGTAACTGGTTGCAGTGACTTAAACCATTTTTTTTTCTTTATTCGAACGAGATATAAAAATTCTGGAAAAATCAGGAGCATGTTTATATATATTAAACTTTCCAAAGCTTTTTATATGGTTTGAGTTGATGGTATAGATCGAGATGATAAATTGATTTTATCATACAAAGGAAAAAACTAAGCAAAAAAATAATTAAGTTTAAACTTGGTACAAATCTGTACAAAATGCCACTCAAAGCTTTTACATAACAAAAAGTTTTTTTCAATGTAAGTGTCACAAAAAAAATATCATTTATCAATACAATTTTCATTTATTTACCATAATCTATATTTTATGATCAAATGGATCCTAATTGATGACTTGTCTAAATGATAATGGTTTATGTAGAGATATGATCAGAGCTTTCCAGATAATCGAACACGTGTTTTAAGATTTTTATGCCGTAATTAATTTTAAAAATAATTTAGTTGCACATTTTACAAGATATCTCGTTAATGCAAATTCAAAAGCTTTTTCTAAAAGCTTTCATTAAGAATTTATAAAAACTGTTTATTCAAAAGATAATAAGTTTATGCCAACCTCGGATGCAGATAATAGATCATGTAAGTGATAACTTATTATTTTACGAGGTATTTACAACTTTACTGATAAAAGCTTTAATCAAAAAGTTATTATTTACTAATTCTGAAAAGCATTCTGAAAATAATTATTCAAAATCACTCCACGTATTACTGATAAAAATTTAAGTAAATGTCCTATCAGATTAAAGCTTATTTAGATAAGCTTTATTTAAAAAGCTCTTATTTAATTAACAAAAACTTTATGTAAAATCCTTATTTTGCCAGAGCTTTAATGAATAGAGTTTATCAATAGCTTTCTGAAAAATATGAAAGCTACTCTGGTTAACACTTTTAGAAGCTTTAGAAACTTTTATATAAGCTTTATTAAAACTAAATTAACTTTGCCCTAATTAAAACTTGTTTGATTCAAAACATTTATCTCGGATTAAACGACTAATAATCAATGATTAAGCGTAGTGAAGCTAAGTAGTTTGTCTAAAAAGCCATATGTGTAGCACATGTTGCAAAGCTTCATGCCTAGCACTTGTATTTATATAAAAAGCTCTATAACCAGAAAAATCTTTCAATTTTAAATATTAGTAAAAAAAGTTTGATTTGCTTGTGACCAGGATGAAGTTAGACTGTTATTTTAGAACTAAAACTGTTATGTTTGCAGACTCACAACAATTAAGAGATTAGGAAATTTTAAAAAGCTGAAACAATTTTTATGTAAGATTGTTTTGCCTTAATTAAAGAAAAATTGTATGCTTAAAAATATGTTAATATACCATTTTATTAAATTAAGAGGGACAGGCAATGTTCGTCTTAAAGGCTAGCTTATTATGTAAAGAGCTTTTAAAATAATTGCTTATTTCATGAGCTTATTATCTACTCATTTTTAAAACACCCTAAAGCGCAATGATTTGAATCCTATCACTTAAGTCTTATTAAAATAAGCTAACTTTTCAAAGCGCTTCTTCATATAAAAGCTCTATTAAAAAAAGTCATGAAATTTGATAAGTATTCATTAATATAATTTTTGGAAATTAGGGTTAGACTTTTTCAGTAGAAGCATATTATTTTGTCAATGATGATGATAATGATAATGCAAAGAGCTTATTTTTAAAGCTTAAATTGAATGAATTTAACCAACCATATTTAAAGCTTTCTAAATAAATACTTGATTGCCAAAAGCCTTCACATACTTTTATTAACTTATATTAAAAGCTTCATTAAAAAATAAGTATGAAATCATTAAAAAATAAGTATAAAGCTTAGTCAAACGAAAACTGTAAATCAGCTTTCAAAGTCTGAATTAAAGTTAAGGTTTCACTCAACATAATTCTTTTTAGACTTGTTAGCATGTTGGTTTGTTGTCCGAAAGTAGTACATTTCTTGAACAAAGTTTCACTTCAAAAGCTATTTTATGTCAAAAGAAAGTATTGCAAAATGGTGTAATTGCTATAAAATGGTGGATTCAATCGAATTCAGTTGCTTAATTATTTTAATAAAATTCGATTTGTAGAGTTTTTGGGCAGTGCAACAAATAAATTAGGAAAATGTAGTTTGCAAACATTTTTCTAATCTATATACAAATAAATAAAATATATTAAATAGATAAAATATTTACTCTACATTTATTAGTTTTTAAGCTAAAATTTGTAATTCTTAGGTTTTTTTAGTTTTGTAGGAGTGTAGAGTGGTTTTGTCTGTGCGTAATATTTGAGTGGTCTCTTTTAGGGTTTAAATTAAAATTTATATGTTGAAAGATCAATTTTATTTAATAAAATGAAGTTATATAAATTATATCTGTACCAGAAAAGCTTTGAAGATTTTGTGTTAAACCCAAAAGAATATTCGTATGCTCAAATACGTGACGTTGTTGAAAGCTATCATCCCGAAGATAATGGATGCCGGCTTCTCCTACAAATTACATGTTTTAACGAAGATCTTAAGGGCCGTAAAATAAGTGTCGAATTAAGTATCGCTGCTGCATTTAATTGGCGTACAAATATTATGAAATAATATATTATGATTTATATTACCACTATAGTACGGTACTAAATTAACACCTAATTTTTAGCAACAACGCAACGGAACGAATTTCAAGGGAAACTAATCCAATTTATTACAGCATATGGATTGCAGAATTATAATTGTATAATATTATAATTAATTAAATTATAATTTCAGATTGAAATTAATTCTATTTCTTACAGTCTATGGCTAAGAGCAATTAGTACATTAATAGATTTTGTTTTCAGGAAACCTCTGCAGATTACAGATGAATGGTGGCACACTGGAGTTGCTGATAAGAGATGGCAGAATGCAGAGCAGTACAACAAAAATGTGATTGTCTTACACTAACAGTAGTTTGAATATTGGACACCGGGAAATCGGACCAATTAAGTCATAACTAACATACTTTTCCTTTCCCTAACCCACAAAAATTTACTAACTATTGGCCGCCAAGGTGTCTGTAACCGGGTCGATATCAATAATTTAACTAGTATCCTTCCATATCCTTTCAAGTATATGTAAAAACGGGTGTAATGTGGGCCCGGCGCTTTCCGGGATATCCTGCTTAATGCTTGGCAGTACATTCAAAATCAATCAATCAATCAAAAAAAAGGAAAGGATTACAAAATTAATTAGATTGCAAAATTAATTAGATTACAGTTTGACTAAGAAACGTTTTTAAAGGTCCTTCATGATTAAAGCTTTCAAAAGTGTTGCTGTTTTTAATTTCAATTTTAATATATTAACTGAATCTTAGCGATAATGGGAAATTATTACACAAGATAATGATTTTATAATATGCCCTCTTATTTCTACGCCTAAACGTTACGTTTTAACATCTTTGATTGACCCATATGTAAAGCTTTTTAACAGTGACTTTTCTTAATTTTTGTATATACGACAGCACTTAGTCTTATGTTTATTTAGAATTATATTATGAATACCTATGAAATCATGTAAAAAAGCTTCAAAAGCATAGAACTTTAAATATAGAACTTTAAAACTAATTTCAAGTAAAACGTGACAGATGAATTTTAGAGAAACAGTTTAGTGTTTAAATTCTTACAGTTGCTTAATATGAGATATCAGAAAAGCTTACGCATTTAAAATTTGGAAATTGAATTTACTAATCGCTTTCTATGCCTTAATTTAATCTTGTTTCGAAATAATTGCATTTTGGCATATGCAAATATTATAATACACCTCGTAAGGTTATTTTTAAGTTCAAAAGCACGTTTAATATAAGTTCAATTTTAATTTCAAAAGCTTGTAAGGAAGATTTATAAAATATGTCTATCATTTTATAATTAACTGGGATATATAGCTTTTACAATAAAAGCTTATATAAATGAGTTATTATTTACTGGTATTTTATTCCAAAACCTACGTACGTAAAAAGCTCATTATTTGAGCAATAACTTTTATATAAGCTGCCTAACACTACTCAGAAATATATAACACTATTTAGATTGAACTTAATTTCAAGAGTTCTTCTTTAAAAAAGCTATCTACCAAGAAAAGGTCTACAGTTTAAGTATTTGTCCATCTAAGTTTTGCTTATTGGTTTAAAAGACTAGTCGGAATAACAAAGTTAGATAATGCTTTTTTATTAGTTATTCAAAAGTTTTAAAGTAAAAGATTTTAAATTATAGTGCAACTATTTTACCATACACTAAAACTTCACCCATTCTTAATAAAATCATTACACATTTTTTGGTCAACCAGGATAGTTTGTTGTAATGGCAGGCATTGTGGAATCAGTTCACTGAAAAGCTTTTGATACTTTGAATAATGTTTTTCTGCCGTAACTGAACTATTTTTCCCCTTCAAAGTATTTTCGATGCTTAACGTTACATGATTAACCTAGGTGCCTAGGTTAATGGATTATTCTTACAATCAACCTTATCATGTAATGAGGTTTATGATAAAGGCTTATTCCATGAGCTTTTATGATCTCATATTTAAAGCAACCAATGTTTTGATTCATATCACATAAGTCTAGTAATTGTTTAGTTTATGTTCTATTAGAGTTTAGTTAATAAAAAGAAGCTTTATTCCAAAAGCTTATCTTTATATAAAAAATTGTATTACTTTCAAGTATTTATTGAGAGAACTTCAAAATTCAAAATTAAAATTAAACTTATTTTGACAGATATATTTCAAGAGCTTTTTTTTCTCATTCAGGAAGTATCCAAAAGTTCATTTAGGCGATTTTGACTAAATTCAACGAAAAGCTTTTATTTTGATCGAAAATTATTTAAACAAATTTAAGTTAGTGCACATTCACACCATACTCTAAAATTATTGATTTAAAAAAATCATTTAACACCAAAACAAAATGAAATAACCGTTACACAGGCGTCATTACAATTGCAAAAACATCTAATTGACTTAGTTAAATACCGCAACCGATGTTACACAATTGGTGATGGCCATTATTAACCAATTAGTAGCACAAAATGTAGCGTTCAAAATAGATATCACCGCAATCTGCATAAATTCTAAACAAAACTACTGTACTGCGGATGGAAAATGTTTTATGTCACAGTACAAATTACCAAGTATAGAATATTTATTATTTAATCAATAAAATATGTGGTAATGGAATGTTTATCTCTTTCACATATCTATGCATATAATTCAAATTTATTTATATGTCTGTGCTGCTAGCGATATGGGATTTATATAAACTTATACGCCATTATATAATATGTCAGTCAACTGTGTAAATTATATGTAGATACGTATATGTGTATAATAAAGCATATAATTTAAATACTTTTTGCACATAAAAAAAAAACTTTAGGCATCCACCTACAATGTTTCATATATTCGTCCATCTAATATTGAAGTTATATTTCATATGTCCTTTAAAGTAAATTTTATTTTTAAAATTGTATCCCCTAAAGTCCATCTCATTTCTATGTATCAAAGAGTTGTTTCCGGAATATGCATCATAAAACATAAATCTTTTACGAAAACTAAATTTAGTAATAGTATATGTTTATCAGGATAGTGTTTATCCATTTAGAACAATGAGTGTGTAGGTGAGTATGTGTACAAGGAAATATACTTTTAGATTTTTCTTCGAACAAAATGATTTCCTGAATGAGTTTCCTCGTTTGCAATTTTTCATATTTTTCAAAATCATTTTATGTTCGCTTTACACATGAAGTATGTTAGACTAGCAAATAATGTGTACATATATGTTTACATGTAGTAAATATAGGGTAATTATCTTAGAGAATTTACTTTCAATTATCCTATGAGCATACGAGTATATCCTTACAGAGTTTGCAGGAAGAAAAAGTTTTTTTTTTCATAAAAAAATCTATAGTTTGTCTCCGTTTCGGCTACAAATGGTAAAGTACTCGTATACGTTTCTGTTTTTGTTGTATCCTTTATACATTTGTTGTGTTTATATGTCATGAGACTAGTTAACTCGTTTTTTGTTTAGATTCGATTATGCCTAAGAATAACCTTTGAGAAATGTGATTGGTCTCGGAATGAGATTTTCTATTGAAGTCATATTTTCATTTAGTCCTTGTTTTAACTTGAAAATGTCGTTCTAATCATTGTTTGTGAGTTGAACTGAACTGTAAAAGGCTATATACAAGAAAATAATTTACTCTTTTTGTGATGATAATTGATGGTGAAATATCATTTAGAAAAGTTTGATCATCAAAAACTGACGAATGTGCCATAAAGTTGGTCCTTCTGATATTAATATTGAGCTACTATTGCTATTACTGGACTTCGACTAAGCTTACCAAAAATTGTCTTTCAATGAAAAGTTTTTACTTTTCCAGACAATAAATTGTCAAACATAAAAGAATTTGTCGAGTGAGCTGGTTACAATTTAGAATTTCTTGTGCTTCCGAAATCTTTTGAGATTCATGAAAACTCTGCTAAGGGAAATTTCAGGAGTCATTCGTGAATTTGTGAATACAGGAAGAGCTCTTTAGCTATCTAGACGGAGTTTTGGAACGATTAGATAAATATTTGATCTTTCCTTGCGCAAAAACAAGCGCAAACTTAGTGTTTGGTGGTCTTTTCAGTTTTAAAAAAGACGTTTTGGATAACAGCTCAACCGCTGATAAAATATCAGCAACAAGAATGATCAACAGCAAAGATTTCTGCTTTGAAAACTACCATAAAGTATTTGTACATTTCCATAAAACATTTTTGTGCATAAAAATCAGGAAAGGGGCTTAGCCTACAAAATTAAGAAGAAAAACAATTTGAACAATAAACCACGCAATATTGGTCTGATTTCGATGAGTGATACTATAATTAAAAGCTCTCAATATCAGTATAAACCCTGCAATAAAATATTTGTACCAACCATTATGAATTTGATGGATTTTTGAAACTTTCGGGTTTGGCAGTAATTTGACAGTTTTAATGGGCATTCTTGGATTTTGGACATTTTCGTGTTGGTAATTCGACAATTTTGATAGGCTCAACGACATGCATTTTCTTGACTTTTGAAATTTTTTCAGTTTTGGCTAATCATCATGTTTTTCCTGGGGTTTGGAAATAATGGGTACCTGCAGAAATATTACCATCTAAATGGTACTGATTTTTTTAGATTTGTGAAATATATCGACAGCTTTATTCCCAATAGACTTGCAAAATAAATCAACATCGCGATAAAAATCATATAAAAAATAAAAATAGAACAAACTTGGCCCATCAAATTATTTACATTCTCGGAATATTATAAACGAACGAAGGTACATAACATCTGAATAAAAATTTGGCACGTGGGACAGATAAAATTTATTCATTGGTGAGGGTTAAAAACATCTTTTCTTAAAAACAAACCAAAAAACAAAAATCTTAATTCGTTCAAGTATTTAATCTTAATTAAAAGCACTCCGCTTTATGATTATGTTTATTAACGACATGAAAACGAACATGGTATAAAGGGCGCAGGTAAGTATCTCTTCGTCTTTTTCATTTATAGAATATGTATAACTTTTCAAGGATTATTAAAAAAAAACATATAATAGAACGTAACAATCAAAAAAAACCGAAGACAAGAGCTTTTTAAGAGCTTTTCCAAAAACCATGTTTTTTTGATTGGAACTTGCTGTATTTCAAATTCTATCTATATACTATGTAGTATAAAAATATACCAAAAAGTCTTTTGTCCGTTTCTGAAAATTTTGTAAAAGTATTGTGGGTGACATAATATATCGGAAATTAAAGATAAGATTGTTTTTTGTGTGTATGTGTGTGTGTATTTATATGGTACTAATATTTTCCGATGTCTGAGAGTTTGATTTAAAAAAAATGGTTTGATATATTGAAACATAATTGGTGGTAGGAAGGTTTGTTCATTGGACCTTTAAATGGACTAACACCAAGCTTCATAAATCACAAAAGCCTGAAAGTTGCTATTACACAACTTTATAGATAGATTTATTTCGGTTAACTTACAATTTCAGAACATTTGACAGGAAAGTTAACGGTCGCTTTATTTTGTCGTAAAGGTGGAAACTTAATTTCTGCAGATAAGGTCAATTAATTTATGTTTAATACTCTAAGTGAGACGTAGCGTCAGTTCAGAATTTTAGTCAAAAATCAAAAGCACATGTAATAGTGGTCCAATGACTAATACCTTAATCAAAAATTCGTGACATCAGTATAAAAACTGCCCTAAAACATTCAGACATTTTCACAAATAATTTGTATGCTTAAAAATTCGGACAGTGGTAATAACGTTTACTTGAAAGCTTCTTATATCAAAATATTTTGAATATTATGTATGGGTTCAAGGAAATTTTTTGAAATGGAACAACACATCTTTAATGTCTTACCAAGATCTCCACCTCTCCGAAATAACCCTCAAATTTCTTATGAACAGCCGGTATTTTTGTGTATATTATGAAAATCGAACGAAAATACATTTCAAAATTTCCAATTAAATTCAAATTTTTTGGTAAATTTATTGATGGAAAAATTGTCATAACCATATTCACATTGATGTAAGCGTGTCTTGATCTGTATATGTTTTGTTTACTCTACATATAGATTCGAAGAACATGGATCCATTTGCGTTGATGATAGTATTATTTATGAAAACACACAAGTGACAGGTTTCTCATGTACTATGTACAATGTTCCTTAATATGTACGATACATATTTAGGAACGTTAAATTATTTCGCGTGTTTATTACAGGCGAACTGTTTACCTTTCTAGTTTCTATTTAAATTTATTTCTAGAAAGCATTTTTCTACTTTCTTCATTTTTTTGATAGGGTGCACAATCAAATATTAATTTAATGTAACAATAAGACAGATGGTAACTGGTATATGCTTTTTGTTTGCAGAATATATTTCCATAAATTTTTATACCTGAATAGCGTGCCACTTGATATTTAAAAAATGCATGTGGAAAATACTCTGGGTTACGGACGATGATAAATTATATTTTGTATTTTAAAACCTGTATAATGAGATTTTCAACCGTAGAATAATAAGAACATCAAACTTTTTCATATAAGATAAAAGTTAGTTTTGCATGTAGGTCATTTGTCGTAAGATAATTTTTTTGATTATTTTAACTATTTGTAGTCGAATTAAGCATAATCTAATCAAATCTCATCAAATCTAATCAAATCTAATCAAATCTAATCAAATCTAATCAAATCTAATCAAATCTAATCAAATCTAATCAAATCTAATCAAATCTAATCAAATCTAATCAAATCTAATCAAATCTAATCAAATCTAATCAAATCTAATCAAATCTAATCAAATCTAATCAAATCTAATCAAATCTAATCAAATCTAATCAAATCTAATCAAATCTAATCAAATCTAATCAAATCTAATCAAATCTAATCAAATCTAATCAAATCTAATCAAATCTAATCAAATCTAATCAAATCTAATCAAATCTAATCAAATCTAATCAAATCTAATCAAATCTAATCAAATATAATCAAATCTAATCAAATCTAATCAAATCTAATCAAATCTAATCAAATCTAATCAAATCTAATCAAATCTAATCAAATCTAATCAAATCTAATCAAATCTAATCAAATCTAATCAAATCTAATCAAATCTAATCAAATCTAATCAAATCTAATCAAATCTAATCAAATCTAATCAAATCTAATCAAATCTAATCAAATCTAATCAAATCTAATCAAATCTAATCGAGTAAGTACCATTCAACCACAGTAACCTATTTTTGATACGACTTAGATATTTCTACGTACATATTTTTAAACGTATCCGCCCTTGTGAGATCGTTTGCAATCAATTTCGTGTTGATGTTCATAAAATGAGAGTTATATGAATGCCCCCTCACCTCATGAGGCTGCAACTTTACCAAAAGTAAAATTAAATTTGAAAAGTTGTTTTGAATTTTTTTCTTGTCAATTAGGTTTATTAAGCTGGATTTTGCTAAAAATCTATTACGTAAAAAATATCATTGGAACCCATTATTCGACCACCATACCTAATTGATAATAGTAACTTATGTTGTTACATAATCCATAATATCAATCGGCTTAATTACATGATACGATTTTGGAGAATAAAATTCGAAGAAATTCCAAAACGAAAAAAAAAAGTTTTTGTTTTATTTCACAATTTGATTGTGTTTGACAGTTTAAGAAGATTAGGGTATCGGTTCTTTGTTTGGTGTATTATTATTTAAGAATTAATGCGAACATCTTAGAACGAATTGTAAGGGACACACAATAATATGTAAAATGGATTGCCTACGCGACTAATTAGAACAATACAAGTTTGGTTTCGATTTATTACGTACATACCCCAGTATATTGTGATAAGAACTTAGGGACGTTTTATCGATAATTCAATGTTTTAATAAAATTATGTGATTAAAAGTAATATCCATATAGTTTAATGTAGACCAATCAAAATTCATTTGCTATATCATCGAGGCTACATAGCCCCGGTGAGCCTGTATAAATCGCGTTTAAATTACTCGAAAAATGTATCTTAAAGAAACATGAAGCGATTCCAGCCCGATAACATGTAAATCATTTTTACATGGCAGCTTTATAAAATTTCAAATTTCGACAAAAAGCTAAAAAAAAAATTGATGCCAGGTAACTCATTAATGATTCAATGCTATATACTTCGATTAAATTGGATTATTGGCTAAAGACACATTATGCTTAATGCAAACGTAAAGATCAAACAACATTTTCATCATGGTGATGTCTTTATT
The DNA here is from genome assembly GCA_963556175.1 of Tipula confusa. Lineage (NCBI taxonomy): Eukaryota > Metazoa > Arthropoda > Insecta > Diptera > Tipulidae > Tipula > Tipula confusa. The sequence goes on from OY744476.1 coordinate 220,248,452, forward strand.
GATATAATGTCGTTGAATTTATCTGGGGAAAATGAAAAATGAATAAAAACGAAAATGAGATTACATTTCCTCTAATGTCGTCTGTCAATTGATTATGTTTTTGTTGTTTTTTTTATTTATTTAGCACACCAGTGTAAGCCAAACCAAATGATTTTTTTAGTGTTGTTGCGACAGTGTGTGACAATAGATATCAATAAATAACAACAACAAAAAATGATTTCAATTTGTATTTGATGTGGTATTATCCCCACCGCAATGACACATGTCACATGGATTTACCGCGTTTACGTCACGCATATCGAGATTATCAACATCCGCAACAAATAATTTTTGTCATGTTGCATAATAATTTTTAAAAAATGGGAATATCAATATTGATCAAAATTCGGTTATAACAGTTTTTAATTTTTCGAACAGTTTGAATTTCATATAGGAATAAAACACATTTTTAGTTTTGTATTTAAAAAATTATATTTTACTCTCAAACATACTTTATAAGTGTTGTACTAAAGAAGTTTAAAAAATTAGCACACTTTACCATTTTATTAAATATGACATTCTAATAAAATAACAAATAATGTAACTGCAAGTACACTTATAAGTGTAAGTACGTTAAACATGGTAAACTAATCAACAATCATAGTAGTATGATTTTTAGATTCTAAATTAGAAATAAATGTAAGAGTATAACAGTTTAATTTACTTGTTGATTCAATTTAATTTTTATAACAAATCAGTTTTAAAATAGGAAACTCTTAAAATATAAATATAATTTATATATTCAAGATCATAGATAAGTATAACAGTTGGTAAGCATTTTCATTTAAATACAATTTGAAATACTTAGAGCATTTGGAATACCAATGTTACTCATAAACGCCAATTTTAAACTAGTAAAATAAGGCGTTTTAAAGTTCTAAATAAGGGTTAAAATAAGAATAATAGTTGTCCAAATAATAACAGTATACCAGCTCACATTTGTTAAAATATAAACAATTTTTCAATGTTTTTAAAACAGATGTTTTTAGAACAGATGTAACCAATAAAAAAGAAACACATTTTAGAGCTAATCACGTTATTTTTAGTGAAGCCGTTTTAAAAACTGTTAATAATTAGTAGATTTTAAACATTATAATAGTTTTTAATGTTTAGAACAAAAATGTTATAATTTCAACAAACACTTTGTAATAAATTCTTCTAAAATATTTAAGTTTAGCTTAGTATTTGATGTAGTTTGGTTCCAAATTTAAAATATTTACAAGTATAACAGTTTATTTAGTTGTTCAAAGATACAAGTACGAACAATTTAAGATTACAGGCAATCATGGCCAATTGTTTTTATGTTTTGTCACAGTTTTAACGATTTCCTGTTCCGGTTCATGTTTTTTTTCCGAACGATATTTATTTTCTATAATGGCGATTAATCATGAACCCAGTTGATACATTGAAACCAGTATAACAGTTAGTAATGTAAAATGTATAAAACATTAGAAAAGTTTTGAATTTGAAAGGCGTTTAGGACCAATTTGACATTTTAACACAATTTTGAATGCACAACGGATATGGTTTAAGGTTAACATTAGTAAATATAACAGTTAAGAAAATAATAAAACTCTTAAAATTTCAAGAGAATTCAAATAGTCCAGATTATAGAATTAATTATTGAGTTTATCACAGTTTCAAATTCTATTGAGACAGAAACAAGAAAAAATTAAATAAATCTAATTATTATTTAATTATTACTATAGTAGTATATACTATTATAACAGTTTGGTTTCTTAGAAAACATCAGTTTAACTCATAAAACCTCATTAAATTGTTAATTTTGTGTAGAACATAACATTTTGAAAAGTTTTACATATCAAAAAAAAAATTATAATTATTTGATATAACCTTTCAATTTAACTAATAGATCGATCAAATAAATACTAATTTCAGTACAGTTTTACAATTGAGTAAGGGAGGTATTTTAAAATTATTAATAATTAAAAATCATGAACGGAAGGTTAAATGCGTTGATCAGCAATTTTACAGATTTAATATAATATGTTCGAATTTTAATATCTTCAGATGGTTTATTCATTAATATAACAGTTCTAAAATTGTCAAATAATTTAGAACTTGTACACGGTCAATGTAAATCAAATTTTTGATGTAAGCTCGTTATTTATGGTAGAACTTTTATTAAAAAACTTTTAACAAATAAAAAATTCGGAAAAATATAACAGTTTGAAATGTTCGAAAACAATAAACATTTCTTAATTTTAAGAAAAGTAATCTCAAACAAACACGTTGTAATAAATTTCGCTAAAATATTTAAGCAACACAGCATTTAATGATGTGAGGCTTTTAACAGTATAACAGTTGGTATAATTCTTCATAGATACAAGTTAGAACAGTTTAATATTACAGATACATTAAGTTTAGATTTTAAGTTTAGATTAAGCACTATATATATATTAATGAGTAAAACAGTTAGGAAAATAGATAGTTATAGTATGTATATGGTTTAGAACAGTATAAATGCCAATTATATTTATGCCCAGTGTTATTGTTTTATAACATAATTTACACATAACATGATTAACACAGTTTATAACTAATTTAAAATCACATCTATAACTTTAAATATATGTTGGCTGTTAATCTATTTATATTTAGCACAGTTTTCACTTGTATTAACTTTTGATGTAGCAGTAAAGAAGTTATAAATATTAGCAAACAAATAAAAAACTACCATATTTCTTATAGATAAGTAAAACAGTTTACATATGTTAAAATATATCAGAAACTAAATTTAATATTAAAAACACATACAAACATGATTATTAGTTCAGTTAAACTGAAAATTGTTCAAGAGTAAAAGTTAATATATTGAAACAAGTATAACAGTTGGCAATAAAAATCATTATTAAAACTGTATGTAACAAAAACATTTCTAACGAAAATGTTTGACCTTTCAACCCAATTTATAGGTGTGCAATTAAATTATAAAGTTTAGCACAGTTTCAAATACAAAACATTTAAAATATTAAGGTGTAGTACAGTTTTCAATATTTAATGTTTTGAATGTTAGATGAAATAAGTATAACAGTTCTCAATATAATTTATATGTAAAGCAAACAATTTAATTTGCTAACTCATATTAATAATAATTATAACAGTTTAAAGTTTATTGTGTAAAGTTTAGAACAGTTTAAATATTATATTAATTTGAAAATTTCATACTGATAAATATAACAGTTTTGTATTTTTCTAAGCATATTAATACATATCAGCAGTGATGTAAAGTCCTAATAAGATACTTTTTAGGATTCTGGTATATAAGGGAGTACAATTAAGAGCAAAGTTTTGCGTATGTTATTTGATCAGTTGGAAAGATTCTAATGACTCTATTGAAAGTCTGTGGGGATTTAGGGAATTCCCTATTTCTGTTCTTAGATTTGATGACATTTCAATTGTTTTAGTAACGTTATACTTCTGGTGTTTGTTTGTAGGAGATCAATTTACTAGTTTTGTGCAGATTGTTTAAAGAGTGCTTCAAATCCTTGTTTAGTTTGTTATTATCATTTTTGTGTAGTCAGTTAGAAGTGAGATCGTCAATATCTTTATAATATATTTAAAGCATTTCTAGATAAAGAAATCAATCAAATCAAGAACTTTTTTGATGCATTTCCGAATGTAAGAAGCTTTGAAACTTATCCAGTTTTAGTTATGGCGGAAAATGATGACTGTCTACGAGTGGAATAAACTCTTTTTGGCTGTTCATCAATGTGAAAAGTTACAGTTTAAATGAAGCCCCTACAACGTCTACGGTTAAAACAGAGTCTCAAGCGTCTACAATATTGAAAATAAACTGACTGGGGGCGATGGTTCGGATGAAATATCAATGGAAACGAGTAAAGTAATAAAAATGGCAACCAGCAGCAATACTACGCGTAATTGAGAAATGGTATTGTCTGTAGTGGTCTTAGAAATACGCGTCATCTAACCTATTTGCGTAAAATAAGCTTCCTCAAAACTTATGCTAAAGAAGAGGTATCCAAACTTCTAAATCACATTTCAACAACAGTAGTAAATTACATAGATGCGAGGAAATATATATATATATATATATATATATATATATATATATATATATATATATATATATATATACTGGTACAAACAACAACAGAAGGTTCCTTGTATCCAACCATGTAAATTAACTTCTGAAAACGAAGGTAGAAAATCTGTATATGTCTTGAAGAACTTATGATTAGATACATCAGCATGAAACACAATATTGATCGTTTGTACCAAGTTAATCTATCGAGAACCCTCGGGATATTCAATCTCTACGTACATTTTTTAAGTTCTTAGAAAGTCGCTTCCAATCGCTTAAAGTAACCAGCATCTCCAAAAGGAAGTTTCAACCAAATAGAACGAAATTAGCATGCAAAACTCATATTATTTCACAAGTACCGAGAATATATTTGCTGGAAGTAGAAAATTATGCATTGTTTGTAACGACGTATCACATTGCATTACACGTTTAATCACCACGCATAGCAAATATATCAGCAAGAAAACCTGCGTGATATGTATAGGCAATCAAAACTGTCAAGAACAAGTGCTCATTATAAATAATGGAGTACCATTACTAGCTAAAGCCATGGTAATGAAAACTACACGTATTTGATATGCAATATACAACTACGCTCATTAATAAAATCAGAGTCACAATCATATTTTATTACCCAAGGAACAGCCAAGTTACTAAATTCATCAAAATTTCGTGTATGTCCGCAAGTCGGTGGAATTGGTGGAATGGCTACCAGCAACATAAAACATAAGGTATGGTCATTACAATTGCACCATATTACTCATCAAAATGTAAGCAGGTGGACGACCTGCTTTTATTTTGCCAAAATTGATTAAACGTCTTCGAACTCAACCAATAAAATGTGTCAACAACAACTCATGGAAGGAACTAATATTTTCAGTTCCAAAGTATGAGACACTTGTATTTATCGACATTAATCTAGATACAGATTTATATGGAAATATTTTAAACGATGGAGCAATTAAAACGCAAGTTAAGACCTCACCACACCATCCAGTAGCTCAAAAAGTGGAGCTAGTATGGATCCTTATGAGAATGAAGCAAACACAACAAACTTAAAACTCGGTGCTTTTTTCTATAATATCGATGCAAATCAGTCAGGTTAATGATTTGACAGCTAAAGGATTACTTGCTGCAAATAATTATTTTAGATAAATTTATTGCAGCAAATAAATATTTGCCTGTTTTCTATCACTATCCGGACGATATTTTAAACAACTTGTCATTTACTTTGCTATCGATATAACCCAATAATGAGAAGTTCTGAGTAAATCAAAGAAAAATTTATTTCAAAAAGTTATGGGTATCAAATATAATGAAGTAGCTCCGATGTTTATTTACATATTTAAAGGTCTTCTAAAACTTTAAAGACAAATAGAAGTTAAGTATCGTAATATAATCGTAACGATCTGGATATACTCTTAAATACTGGGTAGAGTAGTCTCTTGGTATTTCAAAAATGTAAAGAAAATAATTTATGATTTCAAGATAAAAGCTCATGATAATATACTCGTAAATATATATATATATATATATATATATATATATATATATATATATATATATATATATATATATATATTTATGTATACTTATATATACATATATACATATATATATATATATATATATATATATATATATATATATATATATATATATATATATATATATATAAATAAATATATATATATATATATATATATATATTTATTTATTTATTTATATATATATATATATATATATATATATATATATATATATATATATATATATATATATATATATATATATATATATATAACAAATCAATTTTAATATAAAATTGTATATAAAATACAAATTTTGAACAAACGTTATTGATGCTGTATTCACGAGATGAATAATTCTAAGAATTTGTGTGCCTCAGACATACAACTTTTTTTAACGATATCGATTTTTCCAACCAGAACCATCTCAACTACAGTAGTAAAGAGGGTTCTGATTCCAACCAAAACCAACACAAATGTTTTATACAAGCCGTGCTGTACCAATACATATGATATTCAAAAGGTATAGTAGGAGTAGGTGTATTAGTGTCAAAAGAAATAAAAGAGTACAGTAATGTTATTCTTTTTAATATGAATTGAGAGAGTGTGAGTGCATTTTACTTTGCATGCGTTTTTATGTGGTTTATAATTACAAAACACAATACATCCGCAATACGACAGTTCGTTTGTTTTGCTATATTTGAGTGTGAGTGTATTTAATATATACGCTATTTTTCACTAATACAAATTTTGAAGTGTACCGTTTGTTTTAATGAGTCTGCGTACGAAACTCACAGCACGCCTTGTATAAAAATTTGTGTTGGGTTCCAACCCAATTATTACAAATCGATGGATGTTCCCTCTAATAATTAAACAAATTGAACGAACACATACACGAAGTAAAAATTATTCATTTGCTTAAGAGCCAATTCAAAACGTTTGCCATAAAAAAGTTTATGTTGCTTTATCTCCATTTTAGAAACGTTAAGGTGACTTGCTGCGATTTTTGTAAGCGAATATTTTCGATAGTTGTGGTGAATTTAAGTCGACCGTCAACAAAACGCTTTCTGGTGCCAAGAAGGTCGATACTTGGGTTCAACCATATACAGCCATCAAAGTTCTTATGTCGTACGATGAAGCTTGTAAAGTTGTTTTTTTCCATGATTTTGTTATTTGCCGGAAATTAACGATCCCGTCGAACATTACTGTTTACAAGAATGTCGCAATCGAGCGTTTTCCTGAATGCTTTCAATATCAGTGTTTTGATAGTTTTGATGGGCTAACCTTCTTAATTTTCATGAGTTTTGCAAATTTTCGATTTGTGTCATAAATTGCTCAGTTTTGGTGGGCTCTCATGGATTACAAAAATGGATTACAAAATAGTGAAATTTTATTTAAATGAAGCTTGTTCTTAAAATGTTTGCTTTAACTGATCGCAGGCTATTTTTTTCAAGAAAAACTTTGTGGTTTCAAAATGAAGTAAATTTTTCCCCAAAGGCATAGTAAAATTTACTGTTGACAACCCTGTCCCACAATTTAACAAGAAAAACAAAAAAATGGGCAAGAAGAAGGAAAATTCCGAAAAAAAATATTTGCACAAGTAATAATTGATATAAAAATATTTAAAAAATTTATTGGAAATTTATTTTCCAAATTTTCATTTTTTCTAATATTATTTTGACAGACAAACGAACATAATCCAAAAAATGTTCATTGCTTCAGGCCAAACAATTTAATTTGTTTACGAGAGGTATAATTAAACGAAATTAGATCACAATTTTTATCGTTTAGCGGAAAAGGAGTGCAGTGGTGAAACACAATTGCCCAAAAGCATTGATAAAACAATAGAAAATTTAACCAAAAGCTATTTTATTTGTTACAAAAATGAAATTCCAAATAATTAAATTAATAATTAATAATTAATGAAATATTGTCTGAACCGTGAAGAACCCCTATATAAAATCATAATTATTTCCTAAAATAAATACTTGGAACATAATTAATATTTAATATTTAATATTCCAATTAGTTATTGAACTAAAAATAACTGTCATGTGTCTGCAATAGTTTCATATATTTTGAAGTTTAAACCAAATTAATTTATACACATTCACTAGTTACTTTTAGTGTAGAACCTAATTAAAATTTTTAATATAATGCCTTGAGAAATTAATTTATTTGTAAGCTGTTTGTTGTGGTTATTTTCTTACGAATGCAAGTCCTTCTGATTCTTTTCTGTGAAAAATTTAGTGGAACATATTTTAAAATTGCATTAAATATATTATATGCTATATACGTCAATTGCTGTACCAAATCGTGGAACTTAAAACAAATGTTTTCGTATATCACAATATTTTTCATCCAATCATATTTTAGCGTGGTTTGTAAAGTAAGTTCTGCTCCATATTATAGACTGCCATGAATAATTGGAATTAGTGTGGAACTTAATTATTCTTATTAGAATAATACATTGTAAAATGTTGAGTGAAAATATGATAACCTTAATAGTGAATAGTATTTAATATTGAATTTTTTTTGTGGAACCTATTTTAAAATATTTACATCTGCTCTAGAGGCTAAACATTTTGAATTAAATGATAAACATACGATTAAATATAACAAATGGGTATTTGTGGAGCATATTTATTTATTACATGCAATCGAGTTTTGTGAAACATAATAATATTCATTAAATGGAACACACGTTTTTGTCAATTCTTCTCTGAATTTTGCTTGCTAAGGGTTTTAATTGAAATGTAATTTTTTGAAATCTGGCTTAATGTTATGACTAATTGGTATTTAATATAATCGTTTTTTAATGGAACCTATTCAGTTTATTTTTGGTTTTGACATTGGGATAATTTTAGATGGATAAGTAAAATATTTTTAATTCATTATTGGGATTCAAATTTATTGGGAATCAAATGGTTTACTGATTTAAGCTAATGTAAATTGTGGATTATAAATCTTTTTAACAGATTTTTAAACAAGAGCTAAAATTCCGACTGAAAATAAACTTTTTAAACGTGACATAGTACTAATGCACCATTGGTATTATTGTGACTAGTGAGATTCGTATAAGTGTGGAACCGGTTTAGTTTTTTGGTAAAACCTAGCTAAACATTTCTTAATTCTATTAAAGGTAAAGGTTGGTGTATCTATTGATAAAGACTTATTTTTGGACAAAAAATCACGCAAATTCTGTGGAACGCAATACCATTTATAAAATGGAACACAAATTTTTGTATAAATCATATTTTAACTTTCAATTAATTAATCTCTAATTATTGATCTGTTTTGTAAAAATAAAACTCTCAGAAATTGGAAAGGCCAAATGGATTTAATGGTGTAGGTGGTGTTCTCCGAACCAATTCTTCTCTGAATTTGGCATGCTAAGAATTTTTCATGGAAATTTTTTTTTATATCTCAGTATTTATGATTTGGTTTTATATATGTATGTTATGTTCAAAGATTACTTTTCAAAAAATAATTGTGGAACATAAATAATTTTAACATGTTTTTAAGTAAGAGCTTGAGAAAGCAAATTACACTTTTAAAAGTTTTCTGTTTTCCCTGGTATATAAAATGTGTATTAAAAGCTCTATATGCATCCATTTATTAAATGTGAAACCTATTTAATTTTCTTCCAAATAATAACTATTGAGTATTTAGTATTTAGTCTAGCTAAGTAGTTTCTTAATATGTGTTCATTGTATAACATAATTCAGTAAAGGACCTTGATTGCCGTATTGCCTCAAGTATTTTGTGTAACGTTTTTATAATGGTAATTCAAATTCTATTGGAATGTCTGTTCTACCATTTATTATGTACCAACTTAAAATAGACAGATAGACAAACACGGATTTAAAATATGTCTAATATATCCTTCCAAATCAGTCATCCAGTGTTTATGTTCAAAGTTCAAGGTTTTCTGTTGTATTTGTTTATATTTTTGATTCTAGTTAAAGTTATATTTAATTTAGGTAACCTATAATTTATTTAACAAGCTACCCACCACACACTCACCATATTTTATATACAGACAAATGAGTGACATGTAGAAAAGATCAAAAACTAATATTAGTTTCGTATTAATCTTAAATTAAAGAGATAACTCACCATCTTTATTATGGTATGTATAGGGTGATTCGTTATATATATATTATGATTGAGGTGCCCTTGTCTGGAATTGCCTATAATTAATTCGATTTAGTATGAAAGCATTACTAATGTACTCTAATGAAAATAGTTTTTTATAATTACATTACAGTCACCCTGTTTGCAAAATAAAAGAACATTTCAACCAGACACTTAATTCGTAAATTGCACAAACGTTGAAAAAAATCTAATTTTCCTGTGGTTTGTGGTTTGTATACCTATATACACTGTTATCAAGCTACATGGCTACTAGTAGTAGTTTATCATGAGGTTTCATAATACACCATTCCTAGTGGCTTTAACATTTTATTTTAGTGGTCTATTACAATTTTCGGAGGTATGAGCAGACATGAGTTTTTGATAAAATCAACTTTTATGGTTAAATTTATTTTATTCATATAACATAATCGGTACATCCTAAATAGTTTATGCGTTTGTCGCTATGCGACTTTTTAAAATTGTTACAAAAATTTTAATTAAAAAATTCGTGCCGTCCTTTTCGTTTTGTTATTCTATTTTTGTAGTTTTTTGTAAAATCACCAAAGCGTTTAGAGAAGAACACAATTTTCAATAGATAATAAAAAAATAGTTTGACATTGATTGAAGTCAATGAAAAAAGCTTTTTTTGTGTTTTGGAAGCTTTAATAATCTACTGATTTGTGTAAAAAGTAAACACCAACCTTTTGTTAACGCTTACAAAATGTGAAATATTGATTTCAATCAAAAGCTTGAAGCTCACATAATAAGGTATAAAACTAACGAATAAACCTATACTTACGGTATAAAATAATTTCATAAAAAAGCTGTAATATCTGGAAAAACCGTATGATAAAAGCTTACCAATACGTTATATAATTCTTAATGCTCAGATGTTCAGATATCTAAAATCTCTCATTCATATTTAAAAGCACAACATTTTATCCAAGGTATTTTTAGCAAAATTCAAAATGAATGGAGCTTTTAAAACTGTAAAAAACTTATGGTAAAAACTAAATAAATTTTATGAGTCTTATATTTTGATTTTCAAACATACTCTTCAGATCAAGCTTTTCTCGATTTAGCTTATAAATTTCAGCTAAAAAAGCTTTAAATTTTTTTAAAGTTAATGTACAAACTAATATATTTTAAATACAAAAATTGTTTATATAAGTATTAAACCCTTAATGCTATTTAACAATAAAAGCTTGATTCTATTTTGAAAGCACAAAAATCAGGCCAACAAATAAAAGCAGGAAATAAAAAATTAAAGAGTGTTTTAAAATGGTGAGCTTTTTTACATTTAGGAAAAACTTAGTGCAAAGTTGTAAAACAATTTCAAAATAATCCATAGAAAATCCTAAGATAAAAAAAAATCGGACCACTGTGACGTGTTTTATGGCATATTTTAAGCATATTCGTAATTTTGTAAGGCTAATACCCCTTGCCTGATTTTTATGATCCAAAATGATTCATAAAAATGTATGAATATCTCAATGCAGTATTCATGCTGGTATCGAGAGCTTTAAATAAAAGTATCACTCATCAAAATCGGACCACTACTACGTCTTTTATTGCATAGCTAATGCATTTTCGTAATTTTCTGGGCTTCCTTGCATGATTTTCATCAAAAAATCTTGAGATGAAAAATGTTAGAATAAAAAAATCCTGTGACACCTATGATAAAAAATCCTGGGACACAAAATGCTGAGATAAAAAATTCTATGATAAAAAATCCTAGGATAAAAAATCCTGAGATAAAAAATCTTAGGATGGAAAATCATGAGATGAAAAATCCCGTTTGAAAAATCCTGAGATAAAAAATCCTAGGATGAAAAATCCTGAGATGAAAAATCCTAAGATGAAATCTCTTGAGATGAAAAACCTCTGAGATGAAAAAACCTGAGATAAAAAATCCTAGGATAAAAATCGTAGTATGAACAATCCTAGGATACAAAAATCTTGAAATTAAAATTCTAGGTTAAAAATCTTGTGTTGAAAAATCTTAGGATGGAAAATTCTGAGATAAACGATTCTAGGATAAAAAATCCTGATATATTTTATCCTAGTATTTTTTATTTCAGGATTTTTATCCTAGGATTTTTTATCTCAGGATTTTGTATCTTAGGTTTTTCATCTCAGGATCTATTTTTCAGGATTTTCCATATCAGAATTTTTCAATCTAGGATTTTTCATCTCAAGCTTTTTTATCCTAGGATTTTGTATCTCAAGATTTTTCATCTTCAGGATTTTTTATCTCAGGTTTTTTCATCCAAGGATGTTTTATCTCACGATTTTTATACCATTTTAATCAAAGGATTGCTGATACCAAGGGCTTTAAATAAAAGTATCACTCATCAAAATCGGACCACTGCTACTTGTTTTATTACATAATCTATGAATATTTGTAATTTTTTGGGCTGTTTTGGGAAATTTATCTTCTAAAGCTTAAAACTCTGCGGATGGTAAATAATTTAAACATTTCCCAATATTTTGTTTTGGTGAAAAACATACTGTAAAGCTTTAGCATCTTCGTAGTCAAGATGAGCTTTCAGCTTCAATTATGAAGCTGAAAGCTCATTTTAACTACGCTTTTTTTAAAGCTATATAAGAAACTTGGATAAGAAAATAAGGCCTTAAAACTTAAAGTGTTAGCTTGTATAAGCTAACGAAAAACAGTGATACATCGAAAGTTCAGATACAAACAGATATTATTGTGGCAAAGTATTATGACAGTAAGCAGCTTTTCAGAAACCCAATTTATGCAAGTTATAGTTTAAGATTTTTTGTAATGTTCTGCAGAAAATATTGAGTTATGATTAACAAGATTCGTTAAAAAAAAGTTTTTGTAAAACTATCAAAATGGAAAGAGTACAAAAAACTTAAACTACAAGATATTGAAAAACATAAAATTGCCATCTTAATCGACGAAGAAGGCAAACTTACTTTTAAACTAATTAGTTCCTCGAGCATATTATAATTTGATAAAAGTCGTAAGTTCAAATTTAAACCTTCCAGCATAAATTGAAAATTTTCAAAATCAAATAACTATGTTTTTGTAATATTTAAAAAAAAAATAAAGTTTGTTGACTGACAGTTTTCCGTTGGAAAACATATGTATGTTGAACGTTTTCCTAATTTTCACTAAATTCTAAACAATGCGTTGATGGTTTTAAGACATTTTTTTAAGATAAAGATTACCATTAGTTTTACTCCAAATTTCTGTGGTCAAAACGACAAATACCTTTTAAAAGATAATATGTTAAGATAATAACGTATAACGTCGTTACGTAAATAGAATATATAAAATGTTTACCTTTATCAAGTCTCGGGATTAACGTAAGATTTCAACTTTATTTTGTTTTTATTTTTTTTTTCGTTATATTTGGCAGTTTATATTTGACAACATTTTTAAATACTATTAAAAAATACTTTGTACGTAAAAATTTACAAGCTGTCATTATAATTTTTTTTTAAATTTTTTTCTGGGATTATTAATTGGTTTAAGATTTCATTTAACAAAACTCGATTTAATTAAATTTGATAAGATTTGATTAGATTTGATTAGATTTGATTAGATTTGATTAGATTTGATTAGATTTGATTAGATTTGATTAGATTTGATTAGATTTGATTAGATTTGATTAGATTTGATTAGATTTGATTAGATTTGATTAGATTTGATTAGATTTGATTAGATTTGATTAGATTTGATTAGATTTGATTAGATTTGATTAGATTTGATTAGATTTGATTAGATTTGATTAGATTTGATTAGATTTGATTAGATTTGATTAGATTTGATTAGATTTGATTATATTTGATTAGATTTGATTAGATTTGATTAGATTTGATTAGATTTGATTAGATTTGATTAGATTTGATTAGATTTGATTAGATTTGATTAGATTTGATTAGATTTGATTAGATTTGATTAGATTTGATTAGATTTGATTAGATTTGATTAGATTTGATTAGATTTGATTAGATTTGATTAGATTTGATTAGATTTGATTAGATTTGATTAGATTTGATTAGATTTTATTAGATTTGATTAGATTTGATTAGATTTGATTAGATTTGATTAGATTTGATTAGATTTGATTAGATTTGATTAGATTTGATTAGATTTGATTAGATTTGATTAGATTTGATTAGATTTGATTAGATTTGATTAGATTTGATTAGATTTGATTAGATTTGATTAGATTTGATTAGATTTGATTAGATTTGATAAATTTGATTAGATTTGATTAGATTTGATTAGATTTGATTATATTTGATTAGATTTGATTAGATTTGATTAGATTTGATTAGATTTGATTAGATTTGATTAGATTTGATTAGATTTAATTAGGTTTGATTAGATTTGATTAGATTTGATTAGATTTGATTAGATTTAATTAGATTTGATTAGATTTAGAATTAGAATTACATATTCAAGCATGCGAATACTCTCAAACTCTTTTATCGACCAGAATCATTTGTATTATTGAATTTATTGAGCACTACATTGTCTTTCTTAAATAATCTTTTACCTTTAATGACAAACCATTGATTTATTTGACTTATTGTTTAATCAATAATTACATCATGAATACTGGTATTGCCCCATAAAAAAACGGAACAAAATCAATTATTTTGATTTAATAATTTATTCAACAGATTTTAAGAGCTTTTATAGAAACTTGATAATTTTCTAATTGATTCGATAATTCAACATACGTCCTTTGTTTGGAGTTTTTGTTTTAGCATTCTTCATGAAATTCTTTTCTTGATAAGATGACCAATATACAAATTATCAATGCAATGATACAAATTATCAATGCATGCGTTTGGTATGTTCCACAGATTGAATTTAAGGACAATGCAACGATATTTCACAATTTTACAATGACCTGAATATAATTTCTCCTATTTTTAAATTGAAAACCAAAAATGCTGACTCTACTCATATATAGGGTGCACCATTGATACAGTATAGTGAATGATATAAAATTCTGCCAGGAAGGGATTTTTTAAAAATAATGTGAAGCAACTAAATTCAGTTCTAGATTGCTTTTAAGTAAATACCACGCAGTTCACATAAAAATAAAGCAGTTTAAGTTGTCTGAGGCGAATGTAACTTTTGTGGGTCACCCTTTTTATTATGTAGTCTAATAATAGTTATGCTTATCTGATTTTTATCATGTGATGATATTTGAAGTTTATATATGAATGTAAATTCCATTACTATCGTTTTAGGATACGGTCTAGATGATTTTATTTATAATTGACATATAAATTTTACTCCACATTCATTGGACCTAGATTAATTTTAAAGTCGTGTGAATTAAAAATGATCATTGAGAACAATAATCGGACGGCGAAATTCCGTCGTTTAAAACTAATGCTGATATGGCATAATGGTATAATGGGAATACGTGGAATCAGTACTACATCTCTTTTTGACTAGCAAATTTGTTTCGCTCGAATTTGCTGAATGATACCTTAATTAAAATTCTGACCAACTCTGGTTTAGCTTTCGGGATCTTTGGAATTTTCTTTTTGCAGCATAATTTTACAGTTTTGATGGGCTAACCATCTGCAAGTCAAATTTCTTCTTAATTTTAAAATTCTGCTAAGGAAATTTTTTGAGATAAGTTGCATTAAATTCAAATAATAAAAAAACAAATGAAAAGATGTGAATCAAAAAAAAACAATCATATGATGGATTTAAGAAAAGTTTAATGGACTCAAAAAATACAAGATTTGTGCGCTAAAGGGTAGAGTCCTGAAGGCAAGTATAAAACATGATTCTGATCTCTTTTAAAAACATTACAAATCGTTGAGTGGGAAACTTAAAGATTTTAGTTATTGCAATATAAAAAAAATTAGCGTCAAAAAGTTGATGGAAAATGTTTTTCAAGAATTGTTTACTATAGAGTTGTCTGTTTTTTGTTGAAACGTGACGTCGAACGGAAATTCAACAAATTTTATTCACGAACATTTTGGTGAAAAATATGAATCGAACTAATTGAAAAGTATCACCCAATAAAAATGTTGAGTACATAAATTCGATTAGTATCAATGACAGTTGTAGTAATTTTCAATTTAGATTCCACACGATATTTTCATCGATAAAAAAGATGTCAAAAAAATTAATTGTGAACTTCATCATTTACAAATATAATGGATAATTTGTAGCTTTAGAAACTTATATGTGTGGCACACGTTCGGAAGCAAAACTGTTTTCACTAAAATTAGTTTATGTGGAAGGAGTTAAAATAAATTATTTAAAAGTTGTTTGTGCAGGTTTTAACATATTTCAAACATAATTTATGTTCTCCCACGGAAAGTTTATGTTGAATTGAAAAACTAACTACTGAAATATGATAAAGAGTTTCTATATTTTTAAAAAAATTTCTTCATAAACCATAAAATAATTCAAAAGCAACATGCAAATGATCGATTGAATTTTTTTGTATAGTAAAATAGTTGTGTATAAATTATCAACAAAATATTGATGATAGATCGACAATAACAATCAGTCATTTCGGTTTTTATCATTGATATATAGTTTTCACATGTTGCCATTGTATTAGGAATAATAGTAGTAGTAAATGTTGAAGCGTTTTGTGTGCAACTTATATATAAAACGAAACTGCATGTGTTCATTTTCTTCACTCAGTAATAAATATTAATAGTATTATGCTAAAAATATAAACTATATGGAATCTAATTTTGATAATGTTTGGTTATCACGTGTTCGATACACGAACCACAAATTTACGATTAGAGTACATTTAAACAAATGTCACATAACTGTATATAACAGCCACGAATTAGATAGTAGTCTAGATTAAAATTACCAACATTTAAGTAATCCCAAGGTTATGGTGTATAATGTAAATAATAAATTTAAAATGGTGGAACATATTTGTGAAATTAAATATAGAACTTGATTTGATTTTGATTTATTGGCTGCAATAAAAAGTGTAGCTTCAAGATATGGTTCACAACTATAAATGAAACCATAAACATCGCAAGTTAGTTTTTTGTGGTATGGAACGTAAATTCGAATGTCTTAATTTCACATGAAAAAACTTATTCTACAGCATGTAGAATGTCGACAAAATGTAAGGCGATATAAGTAAGTAAAACATTTTTTTGGAAGATCTTTATTAGCACAGGATCAAAAATAAAAGGGGGTTTTTTAACTAATCCTGGAAATTTAAATAAAGGAAACATTTTGGTAAAAAACACAAGGAGTCAGTCAACACAATTGGATCAATATGATTGTATTAAACGAAACATTAATCATATGCTCATAAGTGAACAAATTGTGGAATTTAATTTTAAAATTAAATACCCCCCCTAATTTCATCACTATTGGTGGCACGAACCAAAAGGTCCAAACAAACGGTTTAAACAATATTGACTACATCTTCATATAAAACTAAAAAGCAACGTATTAATTTTACTTGTGGGACTTATTCATTCTAATTTAATATAAGGGACTACAATTTGGATTACAGACGTTACTACAAAAATTTGTGTTTTATCACAATATTTATTAGGAGACCAAATAACCCCCAAAACATGTAACATACTTATAGTAGTTAGGCAAAACCAGAAAAAATATATTGGGGTCATCAATAAATCAGTAGTCGAGATTTTCAATAATATTTAAGAACATTTAAGAAAACATCGATATAGCTGCTGAAAACATGAAAATAACTTCCACCTTTGATATTTCAGAAGAGTATTAGATCAATAATACAGTTGTGGAACTTATTCGTAATAAGGCAATAAGAGAGAATTTTGTCAAGCAACATTATTATGCCTAAGGATTATAGTTAAGCCAATAAATAATGGCAACGTAACCTTAAAAATTGAAGCTGCTTTTTGAAATTGTTAGATTTTACGCCTGTTCTGCACTTATTTGTGGAACTTATTTGCATTTTAGAAAGCACAGAACTACAGCAAATATTGCTAATATTACTAATATTTGTAGTAAAAATTAAATGTGGAACCTAACTTTTGAATGTTTTATTATAGAAAAAGAATACAAATTAATTCAAATTCCACAACTTAACTCAAAGCAAAGATTTGCAATCATATTTCAAATCAAGTAAAATCTAAAGTGGAATCTGATTTGCTTAATGTTTATTTATCATTGATGCGAGAGACAAACGATTGACAATTAAGTTCATTTAAAATTGTAGAAACAAAGCTGATTGAGAAAAAACTATATGAATAAGTTCCACAGCTTATTTTAAATCATTAAACAGAAGCAGTCTATGGTATACACAAAAACTTTCTGTTTTGTAATATTAGTGCCTTTAAAAGTTTGAGTTTTTTTCATAATATAACATAATATCAATAATTTAAAAATGTGGAACTTGATTTTAAAATTTTTCAATTATCATCATTAACAAATTAGCTTATCAAAATTGTTAAATTTATTTCACAAATAGAAATTTCCAAAATCCAGAAAATGCATGATGGTTAGCCCATCTAAACTGTCAAATTTCTACCACAAACCAAAATTCCAAAAATCCTGAAAATGCATGATGGTTAACCCATCAAAACTGTTTTGATGATTTATATTGATAGTTAAAGGTATTGCAAATTGGGATACTTAGGATTACTAGTGTACGATTATAATACCATCAACAGGTTCCACTACAAATTATTAAGGTTAAAATGTATGTAGATATTGTAAAAAATAAATTTCAGATAAACATATAGTACTAACACAGAGGTCACCATAGAGATATTAAGTTTCAAAAAACTGTAATTGAAAACATTACAAACAGAATAGTATTAGGTTCCACAAACAATTAGACCATCAACGTAATGGTAGATTATATTTTTGACTTATAAGATGCCTTCACCATAAAACTAACTGCAAATTTTTTGATATCCTTTTTAAATAATATTGGGATCCACAGGATATGTGTTATAGAAAGAAATAACATCGGCGAAGAAGAACTTTTATGGCAAAACTTATATAAATGTCTAGACAGTGAGAAAGGCCACCAGAGTTCGAATAATCCACAAGTTCCAGTTATCTATTTTTCAGTGTAGAAGATGATTTATTCCATCGGAATATATTAATTCTGTCAAAAACAAATTTTCACCAAACTATGAGTTTATCTACTCCCATCGAAATAAATTAAGATCGTATCCAACAAACTGAGAATAGTAAATTACAACAATACAAAATTTAATTTATTTGTAGCACATTTTTGAACACTTCAACATTCCAGGAAAAAAAAACAACAAAACCGTTATTCGTTCAAGATGAAAATATAAAACGAATCGAATTTGTTCAGATGACAGCGCACAAATAAACAACCACAACAACAATTGTATTCGCGTTATTTGCTACATACGAATTGGATTCAAATCCCATCAGCGCGGTTTAATTTATGATGGCTAAAGCGATTAATTTAGCATATGATTAATGTAAATGGGTGGATGTGTTTAGATTCCACAAAGCTAAATACATCGGGTATTTGATTTGAAATTATCAATATACTTATAAGTACATACATTTTCAGCTATCGATATATCTGCGTGTGTTTTTAATCCAAATCACCAAATTTTCAAATTTCTACACATTTCACAGTTGCACTTTAACAAAAAATATAATCAAACACTTTAAGGCCGCGTGCCACACACTGAAGTAAAAAGTCAAAACTTCAAATTTCACTTTTTCCGTAAAAAATTTTCACCAAAACTATTTATCACCAAAATTATTTACTACAACGACACTTAAAAACCAAACCGGATACTTTTCGTTTATATAAAAATATTGAGACGCACTACACCAAATACACTATGCGCTTAAATTATTTGGCCCGCGGAAAATGTCAATGTCGTCGATGTAACGCAATCAACAAGCATTTGATAACTGAATTCGAATCATGTTGTGTCCCAATGTATTATAGTCGTCGCGTTATTTAATGTTCGATGCAGAGAGTGTATACAGTAACGAAAAAGCTTGATAATTCACCATCATAACAGAGAAATAGCTTATATGTTGTTCGTATAATTTCCCCTTAAATTCATCATCATTCTCTCATCGCATCTATACATAGAATTTTACTTGGTTGAGTTGGAATTATAATGATTATATATCGTGATTTAGTTGAATTATGATCAATATGCTCCCTAAATGTTGATTATCTGTATATTTTTTTAATTGATCGTAAATGAGCTTTCGTTAGAAAATTTGGATTGTTCAAGCGTATGATCATATTACAAAAAGAAGTGCTCTTTCCTAAAAGTTTACCTAGAATAAGCAAAAGACAGAAAATTATAGTCCGCATAATATTATTTCTTTGCCTGGATTCTGAAAATTTTCGATTTGTAAAATAAATATGGCAGTTTTGATGAGCTAACCATCAAGCATTTTGCTGAATTCTGAAAATTTTCGATTTGTATAAAATTGACAGTTTTGATGGGCTAAACATCATGCATTTTCTGAATTTTGTGAATCACGATTTCTGGCATAAATTTGACAGTTTTATGGACTTACCTTCATGCATTTTGCCGGGTTCTGAAAATTTTCGATTTGTGTCATAAATTTGATAGTTTTCATGGGATAACCATCATGCATTTTCTGAGTTTTGGGAATTTCGATTTGTGGAATAAATTTGGGAGTAAGGATGGGCTAACCATCATGCGTTTTGCTGGATTCAGAAGATTTTCGATTTGTGACATATATTTGACAGTTTTGATGGGCTAACCATCATGCTTTCTGCTAAATTCTGAAAATTTTCGATTTGTGGCATAAATTTGACAGTTTTAATGGACTAACCATCATGCATTTTCTGGATTTTGGAAATATCGATTTTTGGAATAAATTTGGCAGTTAGGATGAACTAACCATCATGCATTTTCTGGATTTTGGAAATTTCGATTTATGGTATAAATTTGACAGTTGAATGGACTAACCATCATGCATTTTCTGGATTTTGTAAATTTCGATTTGTGACATAAATTTGACAGTTTTATGAAATAACCATAATGCGTTTTCTGGATTTTGGAAATATCGATTTGTGGAATAAATTTGGCAGTTAGGATGGGCTAACCATCATGCAGTTTCTGGATTTTGAGAATTTTCGATTAGTAGCATAAATTTGACAGGTTTTTGCACTAACCATCATGCATTTTCTGGATTTTGTAAATTTCGATTTGTGGCATAAATTTAACAGTCTTGATGGGCTTACCATCATGCATTTTCGGGATTTTGGAAATTTTTGATTTGTGGAATAAATTTGACAGTAAGGATGGGCTAACATTCATGCATTATCTGGATTTTGGGATATTTCGATTTGTGGCATAAATTTGCCAGTTTTACAGACTAACCATCATGCTTTTTCATGATTTTGGAAATTTTCGATTAGTGGCTTAAATTTGTTAAATTTGACTTATGCAATAAACTACTCAACTTTACAGTCCATAAGATCCACGAAACACTAAATAAGCTCTAAGTATAGGCCTGGAGAATCTTTAGTAATTAAATAAGCTCATTTCTGAAATTGTTCTAAAAATACCTTTCATTTGACATGCTACATGACCCTTTCTTAAACTACAAAATTTCGTCTATTATCCAGTGTCCCTACGTCAATCACCCAGTCAAGAAACAAAAAACGATTACCGTGTCTATTCAATCAACACCATTTATCTTTATTTGACTCATTAAGTTGAAATAATATGCTCATTGCCTATAAAAGTTAGGTTAAATATGCTAATGCTAATTTTGGTACAGAAATATGCAAATAGCAACACAAACAAACGAAAAACACTGAAAAAAGCTACATCTTTATAAAAATGTGATATAATCTTGTAATGTTTGTTTATGATTTGTGAGTAACATACCATATTATATGTATACATGCATTGACATAACTTGGCACAAAGAGCTTTTAGAAAGTTGCACAAATATATTTTTATTTTATGCTATTAGCAAATTTTTTTCATGTTTTTCTGTCGAATGAAATATGGAAATGTTTCCCGAGAACAATAAGTCGACATGTACACACATATATACACATACAGTACATCAACACGGATCAGAATATATATCATTTTTTCATGATGCACTTGTTATACAATTTAGAAAATGCTAAAATTTCATTTGCTCGTATCTGCAAACACTCAACAATTCATACATGCATATTATCAGCATAAGATTAATCATAAATGTGTATAAGAGTACATCAACACGTATTTATGCTACTTGTTTTCCATATTTTTCATGTTATGCTGACGAACTTGAATTTTATTATAGATGTTGTGTTTGGTTTGTTGATAGCCCGATGAACAAATGACACTGAATTTAAATTAAGGGCAGGCAAGCAATGTTATAAATGAATAAATTAAACAGAAGATCAACGTTGAAGAATTGTTGTCTAATTTATTATCTATGGGCAAGATGTATAGTACTAGTAACAGTAAAGTACTATACAAAAAGTATTTTGAGCAACTTGTTTAAGTCCAATATAAGTATAATGTTTAACTTAGCAATCATTATTACAACTAATTAAGTTTGCTCACATATACGAATTTTCGAAAAACGCCAACAGTTTAAGCAATATGAAGCTGTCACAAATATTGAGCAACAACTCAAAAACGTAAGTTATCCATTTTAACATTGTTTTAATTCAAAAAATTTCAAAAATAGCATTTTTCAACATTTGTATTTTGATTAAAAAACCTTCATACCAATTGTCTAAGATTTAAACTCTTCTCTTGTTAATGTGACATACAAATATAAAGCTACTCCTGAGTCATTCACATACTGCCTCCGACGGAATGATTTTTCACATTGGTAAATTCATTTTTAAATTTTTTTTTTAAATTAGTGAGCAACACTATCAAATGTATGCTACAAATCGAAAATTTACAAAATGCGGAAATTGCATGATGTTTAGCCCTTCAGAACTGCAAAATTTTTGCCACAAATGGAAATTCTCAAAACACAGTAATTGCATGATGGTCAGCTCCAAACTGTCAAATTTATGCCAAAAATCGAAAATTTTCTAAATTTAGAAAATGCATGATGGTTAGCCTATCAAAACTGTCAAATTTATGCCAAAGATCGGAATTTCCAAAATCCAGGATATCTATGATGGTAAGCCCATCAAAACTGTCAAATTTATGCCACACATCAGAAATGTTAAAATCCAGAAAGTGCATGATGGTTGACCCATAAAACCGTTAAATTTATGCAACAAATCAAAATTCCCAAAATCCAGAAAATGCTTGATGTTCAGCCCATCAAAACTCCGAAAAATCAATTTCGCAAAATCCAGAAAATGAATGAATGATCCCATGAAACAGTCAAAACTATGCCACAAATCGGAATTTACCAAATCCAGAAATGCAAGACGGTTAGCCCATCAAAACTCCGAAATTCATGCCACAAATCGAAATTTATGTCACAAATCGAAATTTCCAAAATCTATAAAGATGGTTTGCATGATGGTTTGCTAATGAAAACTGTCTTATTTATGCCAGAAATCTAAAATCCCAAATCCTGAAATGCATGAAATCCTTGAGGCCATAAGAACTGACAAATTTATGCCATAAATCGAAAATTTACAAAATCGAGAAAATTCATGATGGTAAGCCCAATATAACTATCAAATTTATGCTACAAATAGAAAATTCCTGAAATTCATAAAATACATGATGGATAGTCATTTTAAAATAATGCTGTTTTATGTGTTTATTGGTCTAACGTAAACATCTTGGGCTACTTTTTGCATACCTATATACATTGCATAAAACAGAATTTAATATTAAGATGGTCCATTATAAACTAGGTTTACAAATTGTTTTTCCTTACATATATTGAGCAACTTATTATTACTCCATATTATCCGTAATTGTACAAAATTGAATACAAACCTTTTCTTGAATCAAATTTGGATAATAGGCACATTTAATAACATTGCTAAATATTGAGCAATTCTAATTTATTAAATATTTTTTTCGTTTATGGTCTAACGGGGTCTAACCCATTTGTTACATTATGTGTTTGGATGTAATTTTTATAATAATTTAATGGGTATTCGCATAATCTGGAAGGGAAAATATTGAGCTACTTTTTTAACACTATGATATATTGACAAATTAAAACATATCATTAATTTTAACCATGTTAAATGTTGAGCAACTCTAATTTTTATCACTGTTCTTGACCTTTCATGATACAAAATATGCTTGAAGCCATTTCTTTCGATGTGCTATTATTCATCTAACCGTTTTATCTGTAATTAACAAATTTTACTGTCATTAAATAATTTAAAAACAACGACAAGTGTTTTATTAAACGTGAACCTAATTAGTAATTCACCAGTTTTATGCTTCGTTATATAATATTACCGTCTAAAAGGTACATAAACATATATGCGTGTTGTGTAATGCATCTATAAAACTATCAATTTAATTAGTTTTTAATTAAAAAAATTTTGATTGAATTGTTATTTATTTTGCTAATAATATTTTGCATTTGATAAAATTGTATAGCGAATCATCAAGCCACAAAAGGGATTTTAATTGGCAAATTATTTAAATGGATTGGAAATAATAGTGCATTGTATTTATTAAAAATGCAATTACATTTTACATCTCCCTTAAATAAAACCCATGTCAATGGTAGATCCAACCTAAAGCGTTTTATGTTATACTGCTTCTCCCAATTTAATTGAATACGAGGTTATGAGTTTATATCATAAAACTAACATTATGGATCGATATATGATTGCATAGAATGAATGTTGTCGTGTGAACTGCACTTAGCGAAGATATGTGAATTTTTTTTCATCTGCTGTTTCGGTTGATTGACCAAACATAATCAAATTATCAGTTTAATGGACTTTCACCTAATAAATAATGAAACGTGACCGTCAACATAAATATTGTCAAAAAAATGTTGTTTTTAATGTGGAAAGGGTTTTTAGAACTAAACTCAGATTTCAGTAGGCTCGGATTGCGATCAGGGTGATCCACAGACCTATTTAAAGTTTACAAAATACATTTAGACCCTACCATAACACCATGTGTTCATTGTTCAAATTTTATTGCTACGAACCATCAATGTTATCCAAACACTGATTACTATGATTACTAATTTTGTTACCAACCGTTAGCAAAAACAGTTAGCAATAGTTCAACAATTAAAACGATAAAACAATTTTCCAACAAAATTTATTTAATTTGAACTGCAATTAACAAAAAAAAAGCTTCATAGTCCATAAAGCTTTAAATATTTTTTTGTGGTACTATAAAAGCAACAAGTAGCAAATAATTTATTAATGTACCGAGGCATTACAAGCTTATTTTTATAGAATACTAGAATTGAGGCAATTAAATGCTTTATTCACTTTAAAGCGTAAATGAGATAAGCTTTTTAAAATTTTATTATATTTTTTTAATAAATGAATGGAACGATTAATTTTTTAGTCACATTGCCAAAATTTAACTTTTTTTTGGCAAAGTACATTTTATAAACATTTCATTGTAGTTCATTGGTATCATATACTTTCAAGGTTGGGAAAATTTCTATATAATTAGCACTGCCAAAGTAATTTAATTTAATCGGGTGTTATTAGAGAAGCTGCCAAAATTTGACAAATTAAATGTAATTTAAAGAATTTGTACTTAAAATATATATCAATTAATATTTTGACATTTTTATAAAAAGGGTGACCACCAATAAAATATAATTTGCTCAATATTTTACGATTGAATAAACTGCAACCTAATTCTAATAGTCAAAAATTTAAATATTTAAGGTAAATAAGAATTATTTATAAAATATCTCAATATTGGAAACTTATTTTGTTTAAATTTTTAAACTTTAAATAAATAAATCAATATATTGAGAGTAGCTCAATATTTTTTAAACCGATTTACATTTTTCTAGCATATTTTATACAATACCAATATTTTATTTGCTCCAAGCTAAAACAAGTAAGCTCTTCAAAAAAAATTTTTGTATGATATTTGGTTTTAATTTAAAAACTGAAGTAGCTCAAATTTTTTAACATTATTTAAAATTGACACAAGTAAATTTATTAAATAAATTATAAAATAGTTTCCAAAACAAAACAGTACATTATATCTTTAGTTTAAATTTGACTTAGTGCTAAAGAATAAATAGCTCAATATATAAAGCATTATTCTTTAGTCCTCTAAACAATGGTTGGTAATTAAGGTCATCTTTATGGCAATTCTAATTATGAAATAAAAGATTAACTTAATTAAAACAGTATTTGTAAAATATTTGAAATAAAATTAAATAACAGTTGCTCAATTCTAAACTCAACAATTGCTTATTTTAAAATTTTGAATTAATTTGTAAAGTTATTATTTAATGCTTGATATTTTATTTTTTATTTTATTGATATGCTAGACAACAATATTTTTTTAGTTTTGTTGCTCAATATGTAAAGTTGTTTTAGTAGAAGCAGAAAATAATTTATTTATAATTTATTTTTAAATTGGTATAAATAAAAAGAAACTATTAGACCTTAGTTGAATACTAACTAAAATGTTTAATTTAAAAAATTTTAAGTTTTTAAAATAGCAATCAAAAGTTACTTCAAACTCAGTACTTAAAACTTATCTTGTAACTTTAGCATTCGAATTGATAGATTTATATTTTTTAGTTATTTAGTAATAACAATGGTTATGAAATATTTTCATTCTTTTCTTACACCAACTAAAGAGTAGCTCAATATTTAATTTCTAAATTTAGTTTACTGGAGGTGGTTTTTAAAACGTTAATTGGTATGTAAATCCAAATTTCTAGATAACATTTTAATTTCTTAAGGTTTTTGGATTACTATTATTTTTTATTGTATCTTAAAGTAGCTCAATGTGACATTTTACACAAAAAGTTTCTTAAAATCTTACAAAGGTATGTTGAGCAAACGATTTACTTATGCATATATATATATATATATACTTATTGCAGTGTTGATCAATAATAAGAAATTCTTTAAAAACTTAATAATATTTTTTTTCAAGCTGCACCGTACAGCCTATCTAATTCAACAAATGTTGATCACATTTTTTTTATTAGTTTCAATCTAAGTATTTAAGAGAAGCTCAATATTTTAAGATTGAGTACTAGAGGTGTATTTTATTTAAAATGTCTTATAACTTAAAACAAACATTTCAAACGTTTTGAAAAAATAGTTGCTCAATTTTGTAATTAGCTAACATATTCATTTAATTCTTTGAAGGGTAATTTCATGTGGTGATATCATTTAAATATTTCTGTTGCTGGCTTAAAAATTTCTCGAAAACTATCGTGAAGTAGCTGAATAAAACTCGATACAGTTACTTTAAGTGCTCAGTATTTAAAACGTATCTTAAATCATTAGAAAACTATTATCAAGCAAAAATATGTTATAAAATTTACTAACTAGGTTAAAAAGCTAACATTATTTTTTGTTACTTTCAAAAATGGTATTAAAGAGTAGCTCAATATTTTAAACCAATTTTAATAATACTTTTAATGGAAAGTTGTATTTAATATAATTGAATGCTGGCTTATTTATTATGTTTCTTTTGCTAATTTAAAGTTGCTCAATTTAATAATCTAACATCAAAACTTTGGAGTAACAAAATTAATGTTTTAACATATACTTAAAAAAAATTTACTTACTAAATAAAAATATGATGTTTTCGATTTTCCAAACTTTAACCTATTCTGAATTTTATTAACATATTAATATCTATTGGTTTTTGGCAACAGTTTTTTTCACCAACTTTAAAATTAATGATAAAGTGCTCATATCTCTCATTTATATATTATTTATATATATATATATATATATATATATATATATATATATATATATATATATATATATATATATATATAAATAAAATATTTGTTAACAAAAATCATGGATCGAATATAAAAGTAAAAGTAGCTCAAAATATTAAATTTGAGAAAACTGATAAAACGATTTTACTTATACTCTGGAAGTATTTAAATACAATTGCTCATTTAAAATATCATTTTTATTCCCACAAAACGACAAATTATAATGTCAAAAACATATTAACATTGATTTAACCTTTAGCGTGGTGGGCATATGTCATGCATGATGGTCTATGACAAACAAAAGACGCAATTTTCATTATCAAACCGTTGATCATATATAATTATAGAGGTATCGCCGTGTATTTATATAAAATTGGTGGTTTCAAACATTAAAATCAATGACGGAAATCGTTTACCGATACAACGCAATTTTATGAGTTATTACGAACTGTCATAGCGAAATGGTGATAATAAACATGATGATAATAGTCCTATTATCTATACCATATTTTCCGCATTCAAAATAAGTTCAACTTGGATCAGCTTCCACTAGTTGCAAAACAAAATTCATTTCTGTACATATTTGGATTACATCAGAAAAGAGAAAATCGGAATATAGGCATTCCATTATGTGCAAGTATTGTACATAAAGCTATTAATACAAAGCTTTTCGCAATTTCTTGTGCACTCAAGATATTTGAATAAAATTGAATTTGGTTATTATTTGGTTATTATGCTTGATTCAATGAATTTTAAACGATTATTGAGAGTTGGTCTTCTATAAATCGATGTATGATCTTTAAAAATGTTGATTGCATAATGTTACGATGAGTCAAAATACTGGTTAATTTTCATTAAAAATGTTATTAAGTTTTACGACTAGAACGTGATGAATATAATTGAAGTTATTGGTTTGGTAATTGCAAATCAATATCAGTAACCCACCTGAATTGCATGAATTAATACTTTAACCAAATAAACCGCATACAAACAACGTATAGGTCACCAGACAATGTAAACAAGATTTATAGGCATAAAACTGTAATTACATTGAGTTGCTCAAAATTGTAGATACATTTCATTTACAGAATTGATAAATATAACGCATATATAAAAAAGTTATTTTAAATATTGTAAGTTGCAAATTACTGTATATTTCAGTTAACTCACATTCAGAAAAATTGATCTTTGACCCATTTGTATCTATTTAGTAGACACTCATAATTAGGTGATTTTCAAATAGCACTGCGTCTTTGGATCTAATCAGTAATATTAGATTTAAATAACTGTAAAAAGTGAGTAAGTTTAAAATGAAATTCGTTAAAATATATTGAGCTACTTAACATTTCAAATTGCGTTTTACTGTAAAACTATGAATGGTAAATCTAATTCAAATTTGAAACCTTAAAACTCACTTAGTTTACTAAAATGTAACATTTAAAAGATTGAGCAAAAATGAATTCTTTAAATATTAACCATTACCATTAACTATAATTTTTGCTCAATCATTAAATATTTAATCACAGGTATCGTAACAGTTTACACTAATTAAAAGGTATATTAATATATTGAGCAAAATCAATCAAGCATTTTTGAAAAAGTGAATAAAATAGTAAAGACAGTTTATGACAAAAGCAAAAAAACAATAATGTAAGCATTCAAATTATCGTCATAATTTTTTATTCGGTACTAAATTTTAGCGCTATATGTATTTTGTCATATTGAGCTAAACAAATACTCACAACCTAAATTATTACTCAAGTACAAATTCATAACAACTTTATAGAAATGTGTAATTGGATCTAATCACAAGAACTATACATAAAACAAATTTTAAATTGAGCAACTTAAATATGGCAACTTACTATTCTAACTAATTTACTAATTTTAGACTTCAAATTAAAATTTTATATTATAACTATAAATATATTGAGCAACACTTACAATAATTAAAATTTAAGTTTAGCCAACTAAATGTATGATAAGTTGATGAAAATTAGCTAAACATATTTAAAATCCTATGAAGTCTAATAAGGCAAACTACTGACATATATGAATTAAACAAAATTATATTTCAAAATAGTAATAAATTTTAAAAAGCTTATTACTCATTTTATTAACTGATTATTTTTGACCTTTGTTAAAATGTACACTTAAAATCTGCTTATCAAATAAGTTGAGCAACAACAGAACATCTTAAAACATGTAATTTAATAACAGATTGTGGTATAAGCTAACAATCACTTAGACACTAAATTTTCAAACTTAAATTATTTTAACATATTGAGCAACAGACTTTTTATTATTTATTACCATTACTAGTAAAATATCATAGTAGTCCTACTGAATTGAACTCACTAAACTTTAATTTGCAAATGGTAGTTTGAAACACTTTCTTAATTTCTAAACCTAAATGTAAGTTTTAATAATCAATTTAACGACATCACAAACAAGAGGATTTCATTTTAAGAAAATTGAGCAACTAAAAGTTGAATCATATCTAACAATCTAGTGAGTGTTGCTTTATTTAGCAATAACATATATTTCAGACGTGATTTTAAGAATATTGAGCAACAAAAAATTAAATCATTTCTGACAGTCTACTTTATTTGCTGTTCACTTTTTAAATGTTTCATTATAATTTTACAAAAATGTATACTCAGTATCTAGTATTAATTAATCATAAATTTGAGCAACACTATTTCTTTTTGCAATAGATCAAAACAACAAAATTTTGAAAATAAAAATTGTATTTTAAATGAATTGAACTTCAACTTAAACGTAGAATACGCTTTAAGTAAATTTAATAAAACTATTTTTAGCTCATTAATAACTGATTTTGATCGTTTAGGAACTATTATAATATTATTAAGATTTACTATAGGCACTAAATGCCTAAACTTAGCTTTCTTAACTTTCTTTAAAGTTAAGAATCTTGAAATGTGGTAGTTTCATAATATATTGAGCAACAGACGTTTAACAATTGTATTTTTTTTTATTTTTTTTTTAATGGCTTCAACAGTGTAAAATAGTTCCAAAAACTGAATTTAGTTTGCAGTATATTAAGCAGCTAAAAGTTACCCCTCCCTTTTTTTAGTTTTAACTAATCGGTGAAATACCGCTTTGGGACTGACACCAATGGTGTTTCCTAATTATGTGTTCTAGTAACGCAGAAACAAAATAATTGAGCAACTTTAATATTTCGTTTGATTAATCATATTTCAACATTTCATAATTTTCTGACAGGGCAAAAACAAAAAGTTAGTGAATAAAAAAGAAAAACACATTGAGCAACTCTTGTTATTGTAAAGATCAAATTTGGTTATTTTTCAATATTTTTTATAATATTTATCATTTTGGATTTGTTTACCATCTCGTGGCAAATTATTGCGAAACCCCAAATGATAAATGATCAAATCGATACTACACCACAATAATATCACAAATTCGAAAAACTGTTACAAACAACAATTTCACAAAAAAACTTAAACTTCCTGTCACCTAATAGGTTTGATCATAAATTACAATCTTATCGATCGCATAATCGTACAGATCGCACAGTACCACACATAATTTTCATTTTCCGTTTGCACATTTAAAAAAAAACGATATCACTATATAAAGTGTACGTGTATGCCCAAAACGCTTTAAAACTCGTATATAATCGTATAGAGAATATATATGGCATATACAGCGAATAAATAAAAATAACGAACGACCATTTCCACGATCAACGATTCGATCGCCGTACGAGAGGAATTACGACGAAATAATAAAGCACAACACAAAAACGTTTCTCGTATTATATAGCTATACCCACCAAAAAAAAAACCCAAAGCAGCATAAATTGTACAATATACTAAATATGATATTTTGCTTTTAGTTATTTTCTTGATTTCAATGTTTTAAGATCGCGATCACCCAACAACATAACAAAAATAAAATTAAAAAAAAATTCGTTAAAGTATTTTCTTGTGTATCATTTTTGTCGAGATACGAAACGAGTTGTAAATAAGACATTTACTTTCTGTGTGTACTAAGTGTGATGAAAATTGTGGTATTGTGTAATATTTTGTTGAATGAAAAGTGAATTTTCACAGTGAATTTAATTTGGCTGCAGTTAGTTTTACGCGCTAAACTTTTCTATAAAAATATAAATCAAAAAAAAAATCTTTGTGCAAAATTAAGAAAGTGTGACATTTTTTTTTATATAAGTTTTGTTATTGTTTATAAGTTGCTCATATATTAAAAAAAAAAATTAATAAATTAAATTAAATTATAGCAAAAAAAATTAAAATTAAATTAAATTTTCATAAAACAAAAAAATTAATATTTGGATTTTAGGTGAAAGTTACTTCTTATTTATAAAAATTAAAGAGAGTATTAATATACATGTAAGTCTTTTTACGATCACTATTTATAGTACACTACAGTGTAAATAGTTTTGTTACAAAAAATAGTAATAATAATAGCATTAATAATAGACCAGAGTCTATATAAAACTTCCGAGTTTTCACTTAATTACAAAAAAAAAAAATCTAAAGTGTTTTATGCATTTTATCACTCATCGATATTTAATTCAATTAATTAGCTTTATCGTTTTCGGTACGACAGATACGCATAATTGAAATAATTGAACATTATGCAGTTCTTGATTTTCTGCGGTAATTACATTATGTTGTGCCCCCATTTATGCGGAATTAATTGTGCGGTTATGCAATAGGAATACGGTATTAAAATATAGTATGTGTGTATCACATATTATACCACAATAACTAGTGATATAGAAAGATGTTTGATTAATACTAATCCGGTTTTCTTAATATAATAAATTAAATAGAAAGACAATCGCCGCTATTAAACGGCCGATTATGAAGAAACCGTTTGTGGTTTATGTAAATTTTGTGTTGTTTGAATTATTTAATTAAAAATAGTATTGTTTGTTGGTTTTGTTTTTCGTGTAATATGTAATATATACACGCGATTTAGGAAATTTTTCCACCGACGAGCAGTCTTTATTAATATGGTGTGGAAACCCAAAGGCTATATATAATAATTTATAAACTTATAATCTGACAAACTGTTTACACAACGACTAATCAACAATATTAATAACGATGAGTAAGATAAACAAAAAAAAAATTGAGTGAAATTTTTTGAGTGATTTATTGAGTGAATTTTTTTAATTCTGTTAATATATAAACATTACCTTAAACAACATTCCATAAACATACTTATGTTTAAAACGGTTTATAAACTTAAAATCACTTAATTAATAACACTCAAAACGTTTTATTTTGTATAAGACGTTATGACTTTTAATTAATTTGCCGATATTTATATTCAATTTTGAAGAAGGATTCCTAAGTTACAAATTGCAGGGTAATGTATTGAATAGCATATCAGGTAAATGCCCCGACCTAGAAATTTTAAATAATCCCTTCACAGTTGCTGAAATTAAATCACTGTTTTAAAATTTTGATTATAAAAAAAACGTTTTCATTTCGTGTAGCACTCCATTTTTAATAACCTTGCGTTGTGTAGTGATATTTTTTGAGTGAATTATTTTTATTCAATTTATACTTAAACAATAATTTATAATCAACACTACATACAACGGCATATTGAAAAAGGCTTCACAAACATAATATTAGTAAACTATTATCACTCAATAATTTTCCGAGTCCCTTTGGAAGTACATTTAGAATTTTGTTTGAGCTACATTGATTGATAATTTTTGGAAACTACCTGAACCTTAAAATTAAACCTTAACTATTACAAATTAGAAAACTTCACTCAATTTAGTCTTTTCAAATTTACGAATATGAATGAATTGTCAATAGCTCACGAAATAGTGGCTCTGATTATGGCGGGCAAAAATATTTTAAATTTGAGTGATAATAATTTTAAATGTTAAATAATCTACCTCTTTAAATGACCTACCTCAACCACAAACTAAATCAAAATTAATAACTTACTGTCCAGTTTATATAACATTTCAGACACAAATATCACTCAATTTTGTAACTTTATTTTAGAATACATATCTGCACTTGTTTGTAAAATATTAACTTTTAATTATACTCATCTTGAGTATAATTTGAATTATGATTGAATTTGTTTAAAATAAAATTTGAGAGGGTATTTCACTAAATATTTACTGCCCAATTATAAGAATTTGTTCATCAAATTTCACTTAATTTTTTACTTAAGTTTAAGTGAATTAGTCAATATTAGTCCATAATTGGGCTTTTAAATTATTAGTTCAACCAGAAATTCAGAAAAATTTTGAGTGAAATTTTTTTTAAAACATCTTTATTAACTATTTCGATGTTCTTTAACGATCTTTTATTAACTATTTCGATGTGTTTTACTTTTATTTTGTACCTGCTAATGTAAGCATTTTGTCTTTAATTCGAAATTGTGGTTATATTATTTTGAGTTAAATAAACTGTAGACCTACCTCAACACTATTTCTGAAACAAAATATATCACTTAATTAGTATGCAAATTTTTAATTTATTTATAAACTGTGCAAGCATTGTTTTGAGTGAAAATTTTTAAATACTAATTTTTGACAAACTTATCTATTATTTGTTATAAATTAAAAGTTTTGAGTGATTTTTGTGGTTTTTTTCATCAAGTTTTGAGTGGAAATGTTTTTTAATATTAAATGTTGACCTATGTCAACCACAACCCAAAAACAACTTCGTAAATTACTGTCTTAATGAGTTTGCTCGTTATTGGGGATATTTTGAGTGTATTTCCAAATTATATTTCATGTGTAGAAAGACGTATATACGCAGTAGTACAAAATCAATCTAAAATGTTCAAAAATTGATCGACCAAATTTCACTCATTTTTTATTTTATGAACAACTTCGATGTATTAAGTGTTAAAATTAAGATACACTCAAAATTTCAACAATTAAATGCAACCGTCAAATTATTCGACCAAAAATAATTTGTTAATTTTGAGTGAAATTATTTTTACTGAGCACTTGCCTATACACACCATAAACAACATTATAAATTATTATTTTTTGTTTCTCTATCACTTGTTTATATTTTCACTCATTTATATTACCATATTTTAGAATAAATAAATAAAATGTCACATTTTTAGTAATTTATTTACTTTAAAAATTAAATTACCCTGTATAAATTATTAATTTTTAAATAGTTCTTAATGGAAATATTTTTGACTTAAAAACCAATATTTATGTTTAAATATTAGCACTCAAATAATACACTCGTTCTTCATATATTTTTTAATTATTCGAAAAGATTATAGAATTTTTTAGCTATTGCATATCATAGTGGCACCTGATAAAGAAGTTATATGGTATTAGATAGGATGCATTAGTTGCAATTTGAGATTATGTCCCACAAAGCAAAGTTACACTGGTCCTCAAATAGTTAATCCTATATTAGACGGCTCGTATTTTTGTTATTCCGGTCCAAAAAAGTGGTATTACAAAAACATATAGAAGCATTTAAATCCTAAGATTAGGTTCCACAACACAGAAATGTTTAATGGTGGTAATAAAATTGTCTACTATTTTAGTGAACATTTTTGTATAATAATACACATTTTCACAAATTCCACAAATTATTTGACCATACTAGCTAGCTTAAAACTAAAAATCGTATTTGATTTGTTTACAATAATTTTATATTAAAGGTACAAAAATGTCTTCGTGAAATAATTAAATAATAAGATTATGTTCCACATAAAATATGTAATTTTAAAATTATATAAAAATACCACAATCAACAAATTCTAATGTTTCACTTAATATTGCAGAAACGTGATTTAAAAAAATTACGTGATTTAATTGAATATTAGATTAAGTTCCACAAAACAAAAAATATGTAATATACAATTTTATACAATTTTAAACATAAATGTCTAGAAACCACTTTTTCAAAAATACGGGGCTAAGTAATAATATTTGTAATAGTGGAAACTGTAAATTTTTAGTACTGAAATTATGTTCCACAAAAAAAAAGACAGAGCGGTGTGAACATGTCCCACTTATTATTAAGTAAAAACTGATTAAGTAAAAACTGCAAACTTAGTGATGATACATCAAAACGTTTCAAAATATAACTTAATATTGATACAAAATAGTAGTAATATGATTTTCACAGCTCTACACTCGTTCCACAAATATCTATATTATTCGAAAAATATTGGATTTTATTTACAGGTTTTACTACCCCAAAATATGTGCAATTAGAAATGAGTAGTGAAATAATTGGCATAAATAATTTATGTTCCACATACTTTAAAATGTTACCAAAGGTTCCACAAAAGTTTAAAGAGACACTTTAAAGAGAAATATTTTTATGAAATATAAATACAATTGTTCATATAACTTATGTTCCACAAACACTATTTCAACTAAGGAAACTTAGAATATAAAGAATGGTGTATAAATTGGTTAGTTAGCATTAAAATACCATTGACTATTAACTTAACACTTTTCAAATTGTGCGCCTTTGTTTAAAATATGGGAAAGCAATGCTTTAAACTAACTTGGCAATCATTTCACTTTTAAAATATTTTATCAGGTACTTTCAAGAAATTCAGTAGCTATGTAAATAATAAATGCCCAGCAGACCACTCAACATATGATCTTTGAACTCATATACCATTGTACCTTTAACATTCAAACATTTTAAATATACGATCAATTAATCAACAGATCACAACCGGAAGCTCATTTCTCTACTATTAAAATATAATAACAAAGATTAAAATCTAACATAAACGCGCACACACACAGTGATCTGCCACACATTTTACTATCATTATAACGTCTATTTCGATCGAGATGACAAAGTAAATAACCAAAACGATTAAGACTAATTATTTTTTAGTGTACTTGTTTTACATATATTTCGGCCATGTCTTATAATAACCTCTTAAAATCAAAAGAGCATTAGAAAGATACCAACATCATAATATAAGACGACTGTTGTACACGATCAACAAAACAAAAACAACAAAAAAAGAAAGCGACGAGAATTATCAAACAAACTGTTAACACACAAAAAACCGATTTTATTTTTGTGTATATAGCTACATAAAACGACTTTAACCCAATTTTCACTTTCTTTAAAAAAAAAATAAATAAAGAAATAAAAATAAAAATAAATATTTTAAAATAATTAATAATTACAGTTACTGTCGATAAATAATTGTTTTAATTATTTAATAATGGCGCCAGTATTAAAGGAGAATTCCTCACGAGATCGCGATCATACACTTTGAGTACTTTTACATCGGATCAATGTGTTTTTTTTGTTTTTATCTTGAGTTATGCTAATTGTTCATTACTATGCGATGCCATTAAATTATATAATCGCACAAATTGTTAAAACTGTTAATAGACGCGATCGTTCGGCGAAAATGATCTTGAGATAATTTGCATAAACATAATCATTTTTCGTTTATTTTTTATGCATAACTCATCAACGATTTTGCATTTTTTGCAAACAGGAAATATGTTTGGATATCTAGGTTTATGACTTTAGATTATGTAAACCTATCGTTATGTAATATTTTATTTGGTATATCGCACAAAACAAAACAAAACATGTGAATCCACCATATCGTTAAGAGGGAATTGGTTGATATTAGTGATCGATTGATTATTTTGTTTGAGTTTTCTAAACCTTACGTTTATTTTTCAAGGCTCCTTAAGATCTTGATGATAGTTTAGATAGTTAAGCCTGGTATTTAGTACGGCTTCGATTTGACAAATTAACTTGTGGTTCCTCCAAATTCAACAAGCGTAATCCGATCACTCGTTTCATGTGCCACTTGGCAATTTTTAAGTGTGGTGAACGTGGAGGAATCATAAACGAATTCGATTATTAAAACAAAATATTTTTGCATAATTTTGAAAATTGACATCCGATGATATATATTCAGACATTTATTCAGACAATGCGACTAATTAGTCGCATTGTCTGAATATATTGCAATATCCGCATCTAGCAAAAAATTGCCGAAGACACGCCAGAAACAATTCTAAAGTCAAATCAATGACAATTTTAATATGAATGGCTTTCACATAATATATGGCTTTTATGTGGCTTTTTGTAGTAAAAGTTTTTATAAAAAATGGTCCACAAAAATCTATGCCTAATTTCCAACACAAAGAAGTTTTACCATCTAGCTTTAATAATT
This sequence comes from Tipula confusa, assembly GCA_963556175.1. Taxonomy (NCBI): domain Eukaryota; kingdom Metazoa; phylum Arthropoda; class Insecta; order Diptera; family Tipulidae; genus Tipula; species Tipula confusa. The sequence goes on from OY744476.1 coordinate 220,286,262, forward strand.
CACTTGGCATTATACCTCGTGAAACGAATAAATACACACTTGAAACCTTTCCCAGAGGCATCTGAAAAACCATGGACCTGTATAATTTTATTTTGTGGTACTAGAATACAACGAGGTACTGATATTTGATTTAATTTGATCAATTGCGATTTGAACTCGAACCTTTAGTTCGAATTTTTGCTGGAATAAAATCTTCCTAACGTTGTGGAGTATCTAGATCGTTAGCGAACACAACCCCAAGAGATCGAATAAATGACAAATCTCTGACAGAATATTTCGTTTGGTATATGGAATTTCTAACGAAAATTTTGAAAAAATTTTTGGAATTTGGTACTCCAAGAAAACAAGCGAAACTTTAGATGATAACTCAAGTGAAGAAATATCTTGAACTTTTGAAGAAAATTTTCTAAAATAAAATGGACCCTTAACTAATAATTTGGATAGTTGTGATCTAATGTTTACTGCATTTTCAGTAATATTTTAGCCTGTTAGGACGTGTTAAACATAAAAATCGTTCATTAAAATTTGCGATTCCAACGGGAATGAGGGATTATCTCTGCACCAGATTCGGTTACGTCTTGTTGAGTTTCATCGGTTAAAATTTGCCTATGTCTTGGAAATACCAATATCGGTTGTGAAGCCACAAGGTGTTTTCTGGATCTGAAAATAATAAACAATAGCTCCTGTTGTACATTGGGACCTTTAAATAGACAATCATTTAGGGATAATTTTGAGGAAGATTTGGTACTTCTATATCTTTAATCACGACATGATGTGGCAAGTAAAAAGATTTATCATACGAATAATGATACAAGATCATGAACTATTGTCATATAACCTAAAGACAAGTACTCATACACAAAATCTCGATATTGATTATAAGTTCCTTCCTTCCTTCCTTCCACTGGCGCATCCCATTAAGGCGCTACATCCCAAATTTTGCGATCCGTCACAAGAGAACGCCATAGATAAGGTGACCGAGTGTGTTCAGGTCTTTCTCGCAGTTATCCATCCAAGGAGTAGGCGGTCTCCAACGAGGACCCACTTTTGTTAGTGCCGACTCTAAGGCCTGTTTTGTGGTCCAATTTTGTGAACGAAAAAAGTGTTCAAGCCATGTTAACCTTAATGATTTTATGAATCCGATGATGTCGACTTTACCGACGTCATTTCTGATCTCGTGATTTATTCGCATTCTATACATTCCGTTACAGCAAGTTTTTGACAATTTTATGCTGGCAATGTCCTAGACTCACAACCAAAGGTGATCACTGGTCTTAACAGCGCTTTATAGATGTCCAGTTTTACTTTGCGCGATATATGGGAAGACTTGAATACTTAAATATTGGCGTAAAATAATCGGTAGCCTGCTGTGATCCTCCATGACATGTCTACAGAAACGGATGACACTTCTCTAGGACCATCCTCAGAGAGAGAGAGTTTGATCAGTCCTAGAGCTGTTTGGATGGAAATCGCATTGGTAATCACCAAAGATCCTCTCGCTGTATGTTGACCACTTTGTCGCGACTACGTTGGCCATAACCTTGAAGTCTGTGTTCAAAAAAGCTATATCGCGGTAGTTCTTTCAGTTAAATCGATCTTCTTTTTTATATATAGTGGACTGATAAGAGCCGTCTTCCACTCTTTCGGGATGTTTTCTCCAGATTGTCGCTACAAGCTCAAACATGCAATAGAACATATGATTGCCGCCATATTTGAGCATTTCGTTGCAGATACCGTCCTCACCGAGTGTCTTGTAATTGTTCAACCGCACTATCATGTGAGGACATCCCTGTCTATTTAAAAGCGAAAAATAATTCCTCCACACTAGGACGGTTTTAGTGTCCATTTGTAACTCTCTTGTGTCATTAAGAATAGCGCTGCTTCGTGAATGCAATTCTATAGCTATTTCCCTTATGTATCGATATCTATCCCATGATTCGAATTTTGGATGTTATGTGCCTTTTGTTCATGCTAATCCCTTTTCTTTTGCCTGCATAGCCGATTCTAGGCTTTCCTCGTGGTTATTTATTTATGTCCCATTGTTCTTGAACGGATTCAGGGACTGGTTTGTCCTCCAAGATTCCTGTTATAATAGTCTCAAAGGTGGCACGAGCAACTTCGCTGCTTAATGAACGCAGAAAACGTTGGTTGTATATGTGGTTGACAGGCAAAATTTTAATTCAGCAACTACCAGGAAGTCAGGAAGTGGTGTGAATCGATGTTAGCTCCACGTTTAGTTCTGATGTCGTTAAGTCCAGAAAAATGCCTTTTAGACTAGAGCATCGTTTGATTTCCATGTGACTTTATGAATGCGATATGTAGGAAGAATGTACTGGTCAACAAGTTGTACAGTAATGCTAGCTCAGTGGTGCGTATCCTGTTGTTATTTGATGTATGATGCTAGGAGTTTGGGTCAATGGTGCTACGACATGTACTGCCAGCACTATCAATTTGAGCATTTAAGTATCCTAACACGTCATGTTGCGGTATTTTGCTCCAGACAGTTTCGTGTTCGTCATAGAAACTATCCTTGACGAGATCAAATCGTTTCTCTTCTGTGGGAGCATGAACGATCACAAACGTAATATTAAAGTGACATCCAAGAAACCTATACGCCAAATGCATGCTTATTCATATTATTGCTTCGACAGAGAGTTAATCAGTAGCGACTGTAATCGACGATGTCATTGCTGATTAGTCTTGTTTTTGCAGTGCCATGAGGTTGAGCTTAGATGATTGTTCGAAGAGTTGCTGAAGGCTCTCCGGGCGATGTATGCTAAGTATGTTTCATATTCCAAATTTTAAATCGTTATCCTTATATCGTGTCCGAGGTCGTTGTTGTAAAGTCAATTTTATCCGAGGCTTTTGCTGAAGTTTCGTTAACAATGAGATTTTACAGATTGGGAAGGTTAGAGAGTTAAGTCTAAGGCTTGAAAGGTTTACAGGTTTTAATATTGTACATTACTGTTGCCTTTGATCTTACTCGCCATATTTGGGAAGAAATAGTAACGTCTAATTTGACCTTCTACTTCTCTAATCTCTCTGTGGGCTCGTTTTTGTTCTTTTGAGATGATATAAGGTTTCGGTGATTACTACTGATCACATCTTTGACTATTTTCGTGACCATTTTTCATTGAAGTTGATTTAATTGATTTCGACATTAGTCGTAATTTTCGAGCTCTAAACGCCATCTTAATGTGTTTCCATTTTTTTTCTGAGGTTTATTGAATGTCTGGGGATTGTGTTCTGTGAACGAGGTAAATTTGTTCTAAAGGTAACACTAGTATTTCTTGAAGGCTCATATTATAGTCAAATCCCCTTTTTTCTTGTGTAGCGCACTTTAATTTTGTCTCGTTAAGAGTTCGAAGATCATATTGTCGCCCAAATAAAAATTTAAAAATGAAAATGCAAATGCAAATTTCTCTAATTAGGTCATTTAGAACGTTATTCATCGCCCGTTGGAATGTGGTGGGACCATTCTTAAGGTCAAAAGACATTTGGTTAAACTTAACGTAGCCCTTATTCGTCTAGAACACTATCTTCTCCTGTAACTTCTCCATATTGCTGGAAACCCCATTTTGCTTCAAACAATTCAAAAACTCTTTAGTGGGTATAGGTCAGTTGAGAGCATTTTTAATTTGATCAGTAACACGATTTCGCAGTTGTGTGAAAGATCCAACACTCAGAACTACGGGAAATTTTCCATAATGAGTAAGCATGATTTCTAAGGTAATTCGTTCTTTTTAAATTTCCATTTAATCAAGAACCAACATGGGGACGGGGCACGAACACAAATTTACGAAACAGAACAAAATGGTCAAACGTTTTCAAAATTACATAATTCAGGATTTCTACCATTTAGTCAGTAGAAGTGCCCGCATAAAAAATATCTATGTCAATGCTACGATAATCTCTGACACAAAATTAAGATTTGATACTAGAACCAATAGGTCCTACAATCACAATGCTACAGAAAATCACAATGTTATCGAGCTGATTTATGACAGCAATGTCAATGCATGAAGGAAAAGAATTAGTTAGACCATAAGGAAAATGAATAAAAAAATCTGAAATGACATTTTGAAATGTCATAATCAGCAAGCTGCTTTTAAAATTGGAGAGAAGGTCGTTGGAGACGAAATTGAAGACAATATTTGATGTCATTTTTTACATAAATTGAGATTCCATCACCCCTTTTTTGGGTGATAATAGTTTCGCTACATTTCAAAGCCTTCGTTTTCGATATAGATTTTTCCGGCGCGTTTCAGATTTATACTTTAAGCATTTATATGAATTAACTTAAGTAACTCCATTATGTAATACTGAGCCACTTTAACAGTTTAACAGTTTTCGTTACATTGCACCGGCACTGAGATTATTATTTAAATACTATGGAATATTTACACTGAGCCGAAGATTTTCGAAGTGGGCTAGCATTGATGTTAATATTAAAATTCTGATTTTTGACATCCTACAAATAATTCAATTCATGACTGGACTGAATCCTACACAGTTTAAAGGTTCCGAAATAAGCTCATATTTCAGTGTGAATTAAAGGTTTTTCTCGTAATTTTGCCAAGCCGTCAACTAAATATTAACTAACCTTATAATATGGTTGTCTCTTTTTCTCATCTTTTCGACCCACTCGACGAATTGGAAATTCCTAATTCTTTATTATTAAATGCAAACTACTTTCGCTTACCACAAAATCAATTTGAGGTTTGCTGACCTCCTGCTTTCGTAATAGTGCCTTTTCATATTAAATTTGTTGTTTGATGAAAGTCGCCTTCTTAACTATTAAAGTGACTCTAGGGTTTTAGAAATGAAAAGAATTAATTGGTCCGAGCAATAGTTGCTTCCAATGGTCTTGAACCTATTTTATGTTAATTTTCTGCATTGAGTAATTGAAACTTTTACGCTATAGGTTAATTTGTTTCTGAGATTTTGTTCAATTCTTAAGCCTTACTACTCCAAAAGTAATCCTACCTGATCAAGGTAGACATCCATTTTGCAATAAATTCAAAGCTGCACAGGAATTTCGAGAGACTGATCCTTGAAAATATTTTCGATAATGGTCCTCCAGTTTTTTGTTTGAATGACCAAGTCACCAACAACTGCACAAATTAAACCAAATAAACGAAGATTTGGTAATGACCCGAAGAACACATCATTGGTGACCCATAAAACACTTCAAATACACCATTCGATTTAGAACGGTAAGTTCTTCAAAACTAAGCATCCCAAATTATGGGCACTCTTTTCAAGTAGGATGATATTTGACCACCTTATTCAATTTTATGACTTAAGCTATATGTACTATAGCGCAAGTCCTTTTGAATCAAATTTAAACGGTTTGTCTTTATTTGACTTTTTGTATTACTATAGCTCTCATTTAACCGTATTCTGGCATCATTACAATTTCTGATATATGGATCCTTTTTTCTTCGGGAACAATTCAGTTACTGTTTCTCACAATCGGTCTAAATTTTCATTCAGCCCGGTTCAACTATGCTTCGACACAATGTTCACATTGTCGTCTTCGCTCTCGTTGTCTGATATGTCGGTGAAGAAGGTTTATAAACTCGGCATTTGTTCACATCAGCCTTGGCCCTTCGGATATGTTCATTTTCTTCGCGTCGTATCTATCATGCGGATTGCTGAGAACTTGTAACAAATTGCGATCACCACATCACAAGCAAATCCTTCATCACATCTCGATCACTGTTAAAGAACAACGGCGCACTGCATCTTTATGCACATTATAAGCTCAAAGGACCTTCATCCTTCTGAATCACCTCGGATGTCATCGTCGTTTTCGTGTGATAAATAAATTAAATTTTAAGAAACCATCGATCACTGTGAAAATCTGGTTAAGGAAGCCATCTGTCTTACTAATTTTTCATTTTGCAAGTATGCAAAGGATGTAATTATTTTTTTTTCTCACCAGGTTTCGTGTTAAAAAATTGTCGCTGTACCAGCTCTTCGGCCTTCTTATTGCCAAAATGATCTTATAGGTATATGTCCGGATCATATCATGTTGCATTGGTTTTTGCACGACACTTACTGTAGACTCATTCAACAGCTTATAAAGGCATGCTTTATTCACAACAAAATGAAGTAGTGACTGCTTTAAAATCTCGATAATTAAAATTTTTTTATCTCTTTCGTAAAACAAAGTTGCAAGGCATGCCTATTGCCTTAGGTCGATGTTCAAATTGTTGCACTGGAAATATTTTAACCTTTTTATTCGAACATTGCTTGATAATGTGTCCGACTTCTCCACATCCATAACATTGGTGAGTAATATTCCTGATTGTCCTAAGCTTTAGATCCCCTTCTAAAGTCATATTATTCCAAATAGGTTCTCAAAAAGTTTCTAGTTGTGCTAGATAAGGTAAAAAGCGTCTAAATTATCGTGATCGAAGGAATACCTCCAAAAAACTATTATCTTGAAAGATGTGCAATCTGAGATCCTTAAGCTGCAAATTCATAAAAAATTGTCAAGCTCAATTATACTACTATTGTGTCTAACGGAGTTAGAAGCCGCATCTCTCTTTTCCAAAACCAATCGACTCTGAAATTTTAGAGCCGACCTAATATAAAATATTGACGCAAAGGTAATTAACATGACTGGTGTTGTATTCCACCAACAAAAATAGTAAGAATTTAATTAAAATTAATATTTGCTAAAGAATGTATTTGTTTTATACCAACTAAATGATAAACTAATAGTTTTATGAATATATTCTGTGCGCTCCCACCGAAAATAGATATTTTAATTACTTACAAAAGACGGTTGTATAATAAGTTCTAGGCCTCGACAATATATGGTGTCACAAATATTATATCAGTTCTAGTTCTCGAAAGATGTCACTCTTCAAATATCTGCTATAACAATTTGGAAAAAATGTAAGATCGAATAGAATTTTGGGGGTCTAAGTACATCTTGCTAAACAAAGTATTTATCGTACGACCCTCGTATACTTATCACGTGGAATGTCGAATTAATTCATTTCTATTATTTAAACAATATTTTAATAATTTAAATATCAGAAATGACCTTCTAACAAAAAATGTACGAAATGTACGATCAGATCACCAACCATTCGGCAATTATTTAGTAGTTTGCCAAAAATAAATAATTATATTATTCTGTTCGCGCACTAGATTTACAATCGGATCGATTTGCGCAATTTTTTAAAATTTTTAATTTATGTACAAACTGCAATTAAAATACGTGCCTGCCGGGGATAAATAATTTTAGCTAAAATTTTAAAATTAAAACGTAACGTTTTAATGGTCGAATGCCATCATTTAAATTATACATTGATGTGATTTTGATATCGATCTACATTTTTAGTTTATGGTTCCAGTGATCGAATTATAGAATCTGTTGATCACTCGATCATAAAAATGCTATAATTTACTAATCATTAATGTATCGCTGTCATTGCGTGATTTGAAAGAGGAGATCACCTTCTAAAATTGGCATTGATCGTTTGGTGGTTAAAAATAAATCAACTAAAACGACTAGAAAGTATAAGAACTTTGATTTTAAATAAATTCAAGGTTTTATATCATTATCCGTACTTTAGTATTTGAAATTGATCCGTTAGACTTAAGTTAACATTTGAAACTAAACTTCTAGTTTCAACACAAAAACTTAATTACGATTTAGAATAATTGAATTTTGATACTATAAAACATACTTTAAGGCACAAGTAAAGTGAAGTCTAAACTTCTTTAGTACTAAAAACGAGTTCAGCGTCAAATCAGGTTCAGTCTATTGTTTTTAGACTGATCAATTAGTACTTAACATTATGTTCACTTCCTTAGGTTTTAATTTAATATCGTTGATTAGTAGCTTTGTAGATTTTGCAATAGGTAAATACAAATGTACAGTTCAAATTGATTTAAGTTAGGTTTTAGTACTAAACATTGATAACTAGTAAGTTTAAAATAGGAAATAGTTTTAGTCATAAACTTATTCGTAATAAAGTGCTTAAAGTAATGTGTACTAAAAATTTAAACTAATTTCAAACAAAATTATATAAGTGATAATTTATATTTTAGTACTAAGAATTGAGAATTGATTACTTAAGAACTTGAGCAAACTTTTAGTTAAAACTACATTCAGACTTATTATTTGTAAGACCGTAAGTCAAAACAAAAAACGTATAACTGTTTTATATGTAAGCTTAGTTTTAGTACTGTGATAAATCAATTTTCTTTTGTTTGTTTTCGCTTCTAAATTTAATTTAATTAAAGCTACAGTGTTAAGTTTGAACTCGATTAGCTTAATTGAACAAATCTATTTAAATTTAGTACTAACAGTTTTTAACTATTGCACCATAAATTAAACAAAAGTTTTAAATTTATTTAAACATATTTCGTTATGCAATAAAAGTAAAAGTTTAAATTGAAGTTAAAAACTAATTTTAATATGAGTGTAAATTAAGTTTTAGTACTCGAATAAATGTGTATGACTTGCGATTGACCGAACTTAAATGTATACTAAAATGTAAAATGGCTGAACCTTTAACATTGAACTGAAGCATAAACTCCTAACAAACTGCTCTTTTTCCAATTTAAAATTATTTTTAGGACTAGCATTTAACACTTAAGCATACTAAACAAAGAAGTTAAAAAATTCGTTTAATTCGAAATTGTAGAAGTACTAAACTCAAATTCGAAACCCCAGACTTACCTTGATTTTAAACTAAAGTATTCCTTTTTGTTTAAACTAAAACTTAAGTTTATATGTTGACTGGTAATGCTTGTTGGTTAAAATTTGTATCACGTTTTGTAAACAAATGAAACGTGGAGTTCTAGTTGTTTTAGGTATAAGCTTAGTTTTAGTACTCTACTTAATTTGTATTCATTAATTCAATAAGACTAAATCAAGATACATTTCGAATCGATTTAAAACTGGTTTTAGCACTAAATATTAATGAATATAATCCTGTTAAATTTTCTAATAAAACTTTCAACTTTAAGTAAATTCCAAGCTTATTTTAGTAGATACGTTTAAAACCTTAGTTTTAGTACTATATTATATGCTACGGTTGTACTAAATATTATATGCTACGGTTGTACTAAATATGTTAAAAAGTAGCAATTTCATTTGGGATTGATATAAAATTTACGCGATACAAAAAACTGACATATTACTACTACTGCACTTATGTGTTACATAACTGATTTACCTTGGCATAAATTTTTAATCTTTATACTGATAATTTACAGCTGTATATCGGTGGAGACATTTCAAAATTAAAAGATAGCATTAGGTGACTTATTTCTGATCTTAAACATATTTCGTTTTGAGCCAAAAATAATACGCTTTCCATTAATCCGACCATAAATAAAGTATTATGGCTCACTAGAAGAAAGTTACATGCAGTCAATTTAAATATTGATATTGCTTAATTTTAAAGTTCAATTCTTGAATTTAAAATTTCAACTTCTTTAATTTAAAGGTTCAACTTCTTTAATTTTAAAATCCAACTTTGTTGATTTTAAAGTTCAATTTTTTTGATTATTGAAGTACAATTTTTTAATTTACTAGTTATTAATGGTTAATTTAAAAGTTCAACTTCTTTAATTTGAAAGTTCAATTCTATAATTTGAAAGTTAAACTTCTTTATTTTAAAAGTGCGATTTCTTTGATTTAAAAGATCATATTGGCTAATCTAGAAATAAAATTCTTAAATTTAAAAGTTTAATTCTTAAATTTAAAAGTTAAATTCTTTATTTTAAAAGTTCATATTGATTAATTTAGTAGTTCAATTCTTTCATTTAAAAGTTCATCTTCTTTAATTTTTAAATTTAAAAGTTCAACTTCATTAATTTAAAAGTAGATACTGGTTATAATTTTAAAGTTCAATTTTATAATTTAAAAGCTCAACTTTTTTAATTTAGTACTAAAGTACTAAATATTTTTAGTTTCGTTAATTTTTTAGCAAACTTCCTGTTTAAAGTTAAATTTAAGCATACTTTAGATACGAAACTTAGTTTTAGTACAGTTTTCGTATTATTAGTGTATAGCCGTCTTTGCAACTTTATTTCAAAGATTAATTAAAGCTTACCGGTTGTTCTCTATCACCAAACTTGGTATATTGTGGCGAACACTTAATATTACGAGTAGGTTGCCTAATATTACAATTAGCCTTTTATATGCTGCGTTTTGACATTTGAATATCTTGCTATCCCTAAGGAGAAACCATTGTCAGTATCATTATATACATTTCTTCCCAAAACTTCATCCGTCTGGCGTGTAGTGAAGTCCTAGAAGATTAATTAATCCTGCACTGATAATTTGACAACAATTATCGCTTAGTTAGTTAACCAGGTGACATTTGTAGTATCGACACATCAAACTTAAAGGTGTACTCTGGAGGGTATACGATTCCTAAATACCAATATATTTATAATTATCAAGCTTCTCTTTGGATGGTGCTTCTATATAGGTAATAATATTACCTAAATGGTTTCAAGCTGTCACGCGACACCAAACTTTTAATAAACAAATGAAAAACTAAAATAAACCGTTAAATCTTCCCATCAACTCAAATGTTAAGCTTTTAAGAACATATTGACTTTGAATTAATAAAATATTCAATATTTACCTTTCACATTTTTTTAAACGTTTTATTTGTGGAAGCTAAACTGAGTGTAAGTATAGAACAAATATAGACATCGACGACGGCAGTAACCACATTATTTGTCGTAATTTTTATATACGAGACAAAAATGTTATTTCTTCAATTCGACACGGTCCGGTTCCCACGTATCAAAATAACAAAAAAAAAATCTATTCTTAAATCCTATAGCACAATGATCTAATCGTCATTACTAATATGTCAATATCAGACACCCAAAAATCGATTGCAAAGTGAAAGAAAATTTTTATTTTTTGTTGTCTATAAATAAATAAATCATTCAACAGTTATGGATCATTTTCATCTGTGAAAAGAGCGAACACATTTTCATTTTTATGTTATTCGTATTTTTTTTTGTTTACATTTTTTTTTGTGATTATTTGAGAAAATGTGAAAATATTTTTCTTTCGACGAATTATATTTTCCATGTTTTTCTGCGTAGTCACCATCAACATGTTTTGGTTGGAAATTTTATTGTTGCGTTATACCGCATTGATATTTCCGAAACAAAGCACAGCTATTAAATTGTCAGGTGCATAGGAAATACCTTCGTCAAAAGTAACAAATAAAATATATTTCCAAAATTGGGTGTATATATTTTTGTTTGAGAGCACGTTCACGTGCAGGATGGCAGGTAAAAATAAGCAAACAAACTTTTGTTTCCAAATTTATTTAAATAACAAAATACGACAACTGAAGTATATAGGAAATTGCAGACACCGTGCATAGAAGTTTACATGTTGCACAAGTTTTAACACTTCAAACGATACAACCTCTTGATTAAAACTAATGTTGACATTTTTTTCCACAAATATATTCGTTAATTAAAAATCTAACCGCTTTTGCAAAGTATATGAATTCCAGCAATTATATAAAAATTTAAAAAAAAAATTCTTTCCAAGAATATTTTTCCTGTATTTTTGTGCGTTGTCACAATATATTGCTTATTTTTGGATGGAACTTATTTTTAGATTTCTTAAAATAACAGAAACTTTTATTATGTTATAGTAATTATGTCACAATAATATTTCCAGAACAAAAAGCATCAATAAAAATGAGTTTGTGAAAGAAATTTTGTAAACGAAATTGTAAACAAGGAAATGTTTACTTAAAATTCTTTGAATAGGTTCTTCTATAATAGGTTCCAAAACTAATTTTTTTTTCAAACTTTAGTAAATTTTTTTAAATAAAATCCATTTTTCAACACTAATTAACAAGACAAAACTACACAAAACGAATCGATCAAATAGATTCCACAACCTAGACATATATAAACTTGCAAACTTACAACTAGTTTACAACTTTGTACTCATAAAATGTCAAAATCTATAATTTTATGTTCCACATTTTTACAGCATTAATTCATTTCTGTCATTACTATAATTATGTGATAATTCTAAAATATTGTTCTTTCCAAGAATCCTACTCCAGTGTTTTTATACGTTTTAATCATCAGAATGTTTATTTTTATTTAGAATTTTATTATTAAATGCTTCTTTGATATAATAGGTTCCACAACTAAAAATATTAGCAATTGCAAATACTACGACTTCAAACATAAAATTTGATATTCCAGCAAAGACTAACTGAATTTAAAATGACACAAATAATACACATTATATTTTTTACCTTACGTTCCACTTTATTTGCAAACTATCTTTTACAATTTAATTTTGTTTTCACTATAACGTTATTAATATTGTATTTTGTTCAACACAAACAAACAAAAACTCCACAAAACGACTAAATAGAATAGATTCCACAACTCAAATATTTTCAAACTTTAAGATATTCTTTCTCCACACATTAAATTAGATGTAAATAATACATTTTATAACTTTGCACTTCTAAAATGACAAAACTTATAAAAATAAAACTTATGTTCCACATTTCTATTTAATTTTATTTGATTAAAAAAACTATGCATTACTGCATTTACTTTTTGACGGAACTTTCATATTCAAAGGTAACGATTTGCCTGCCTACAATAAAGTAAATCGCTTGTATATCAATTACCACGATTATGTTAAAATTTTAAAGTATTTTTCTTTCCAAGAATTTTACTCCTGTATTTTTGTACATCATCAACATATGTATTTTTGTTTAGAATCTATTAATAAATTTTTACAAGAAGCCAAATCGGTATTTATATACTATGTTATGATGATTATTCTACAATGATATTCCTGAACAAAAATCCTCCATAAAATTAAAAAGAAATACTTGAAGGAGAGAACAGAGAACGTTTACAAGTTAAATATATATATATATATATATATATATATATATATATATATATATATATATACTTATAAAAAGTATCGCAATCACCATGCCACTGAACCTATAAAGTATGTACATATATTCCACTTTTACATATATTTTCATTTGTTTATTATGAGGCAAATTATGTTTTATACTAGCATTAGATCCATTTAACTATAAAATAGTTTTGCTGAGATCCTAAATTAAAATATCTAAAATGGCCACTTGTTTCCACTGCATAAAAGCGATATTTCAACAATAGGTTCCACAACTTAATAATTTTTTAATGAAAAACATCAAAAACCACCAAACATTATATTTAATTTTAAATAGCATGTTTCACAACTTCATACACTTCAAATAACACAATCTCTCGGTCATCTGGCAAATAAAGTATGCAAAACCAACTTATTTTTCCATTTCAGCTTAAACATTGAAATACGAGTATAATCTTTGCAATACGAAGTAGACACTAAAAATGTCACTAAATTTGATAAAAAACCAGTTGGTGTTTTTCAAAGTGATTCGAGTAAATAAGTTCCACAACTTAAATATATAAAAATTTGAAAACACTGTAGAAAAGATAGAAATACATTGAATATAATCGTAATAAGTCTACTCCACAATTTTAATCACTTGAAATGTCACAAACTGAAGTTATGTGAAAAAATTTTACACTTGCGTTTTTCAGTTAAAAAACACTAGGTAGCACAGTTGTTTATATTACTTTCCTAATCGTTTATTAATTCCCAAATATGAAACATATAAAATTTAACTTCTATGGGAACAAATGTTATTCCAAAATGGATTCATAGTGCAAAATAAATTCCACAACTTAAATATATGTTATAAAACATAAAAATTAATTTTACGTAACAAGTTCCACAAATTTTCACGTGTCAAATGATTCATCCTGTGAAATTAAAACTTGCCATTTTTAAAAACGTTTATTGTACATTTGAAAATTATATTCCACACCTATATTATATTATAGGAGTAATCATTTTTATCGTAATTTATGAATATATAAATTCATAATTCAAAATATTTAAAATGGAAACGAGACTAACTGCCATCAAAGTGCTTTGAGTGAATAGATTCCCCAATTTATATATTTATGTATCTTTATATATATATATATATATATATATATATATATATATATATATATATATATATATATATATATATATATAAAAACACCGTGCTTTTCTTCAAATAAGTCAATGATAGATTACTTGAAATTACGCTTACTTAGAAGTGAGTTTTTATGTTCCACACAACTACCCAGAATTACGTGATTTACTCGTAACCAAAATAAAGTATCTCAATAAAATTCCAATTCACATGCCCTTTAATTTTTTTTTACATTTAAAAATCCTTGCCCTTTTAGGTGTTTGCAGCATGAAAATTCATTGCTATACTATTTCATTAAAATCGGTTAACCATTTTCATCCGATTATCAACCTTTTTTTGCATTGACATTTAAAAAAAAAAACTAAAAAATTAAAATGTGCAGGAGATAAATTTTAGCTGCACGACCATCGAATGCCATTGAATGTAATTTATAATCTGGTGGTAACGATTTTTGCTGTGTTCTAACTAAGCGATGGAAAATCTTGACAGATTTAATTTTAATTAGAATCGTCTCGGGTAACAACAGTTTTAGTGTATAAGCGCATTGTTGTCATTGTATAAGAACTTGCGGATAAGTTTCAATGTTATCGTACAACATAATAATAATCGGGTTTAAAAGCCAATGATGGCACAAACTTTATAGTGAATCTGGTTGTGTTTTTGCCGATTCCGAGACTTTTTTTTTATTTGGTCTAACCAGCCTAAAAAAATCAGTCGTTCTTTACGTTGAAGAGTTGTCGTTGTCGACCGAATACTCCGTATCTACCAAATGGAGTTTCACCTTTTGGAGATCATGGTAGTCCCCAAGATGTAATATATATTATCCAAAGTTTGTATAGGCATGCACAGCAATGAATTGATCGTGGTGAGTAGATATAATCATTGAGGTACTCTCTGTGAGTGAATAATTTTTAAGAACATAGTCCTAGTGAAAGCATAGAAAACCTTAGATTACCGGACGTTGGGGTCACCAATATCACATTTCAGGGAATCGTAACGTGGATTACTCAGAGTTTAAAAAGGCGTACGCAACATTGAGATATTCATCAAAGCAAGTAAATATAATCACTGCAGTACCTCTATGCACGTGGTTAGCCCTTCTTTTTTTAATATAAGTGATACCTTACATAAATATTGTCCTAATATAATGCTACTCTTAGTGAGGGCGCTTCAAAACTTTGGAGTTCATGGTTAGAGATGTTCAGAGTTGTGGCTTGTTGGAGTTTGAAACGAAGAACTGTCGAGTAAATCGTAGAAGGCGAATCAAAAGGTTCCATGTTTAAACCCCATTGGGATCACCAATTTAACATATCAACAAGCCTATTAGTTAATGATTGATTTTGTTACGTGGTTTGAATAGCTGGATGTTGGTTTATCAGAACTTCATAATTTAAAGGTTTAGACAATTTTACTAAAAGTTACGAATGACCAGTTTGGCATCATAATATTTTGAATCTGGAGTATGGATTTATATCATATTTCAGAGTGATTACGGTGGATCATAACGTAACTCATGCAATGAGTGTTAAGGCGTGCGGGTGCCTAATATTTTGTAACTATACTATATATTGCTGCCACAATTTTGTTACTGATAAAAAAATTGGATAACGGATTCTAGCTTAACAGAACTCGAAAATATTTAGGTGATTTTTTGTATGGTTTTCTTGTACAAAATTGGCCCAAGAAAGGATATTTTCGGTCTAAAGTTTTGGTTTAAAGCACTACATAGTCGATCTGAATTTAGCAGTTCTTACGTTAAACTAACAGAAAGTCAATTACAAAACTGTCAAGGCCATTTACATGTTTTGCCATCATATTAATTGAAGATTAGCAATTTTTGTTGCTTTCATCATGGGTGTGATAAGACCTCATATTTCGAGAAAAGATATAATTGTTACAGTCGATGAGCCCATTAAGGGACATAAATCGTACCTAATGCCAAAAAATGGAATATTTGGATAATATATATTACCTTGAACAAACTGGATAATGAAACCAAATCTCTTTAGGCACAGGAGAAATATTAACAAACCATGAAGGGTTATTCGGCTATATTGATTACCCGATAGTATGACCACAAGCGAGAAATCAGAAGCAATTTAAAGAAGCACTACTTAAATTCTTCAATCGTTTGAACCGAAGTCACAAAATACATGAGAGCAAATCCAATTCGAGATGACAAAGCTGCCATAGAAAACACCACACGATATTGCACGAATTATCAGATGGAGAAAAGGCATCTAAAGACAAACTAATCCAGGATTCTTGCAAGACTCGTTAGTTGGAAAGTGGGCTGACAGCAGTACGATATATAGCAGAAATGTCGAGAGTTACTTCAAACAACAACTAAGAGAAGAGAAAAATATAACAAGTTCATTGTTAGCTGCCATTTAAGCAATCTCGTATATATTTGGAACAACCTATAACGCAGGTTTAAATTGGCTTAAATCATTCGAAAGAAAATTTGAATGCAATCGTGAAATCCAAAAAATTATACAGGTAATTTACGTTGAAGTACGAGTAGCATGGACCGATAACGCAGACACATGAGTATAATAATAGGTTCACATTTATTTCGCCAAGATTGAAATCTGTTTCGGACTTTTTACAATAAGTTAAAGCAAAAACTGAAATTTCAGCTCCCATATAAATAAAAATATGCTTTTGGAACCTTTCTCAAATCAGAGGTTCTTGGGAATGGCTTTTTCGCTTTATTACACATTTATGAGGTTATTCTGACTCGCTCGAAGGAAATGAAACGACGATTTTACAAAAACTTTATAAACGCACCTACCACCAGTGGCTCGAATCCCACACAACAAACATTTTTAATTATAAAAAAATCGGTTTGCATATCACAAAAACAAGACAAAGCTCAAAGCTCTCTACATGTTCACTCGATTTCAATGTCAATTTAATTAAAAGCATTACACAAAAATATGTTGTCTATCGCCCAAAAAAAACCTAAAATAATGAACCAAATCCGATATAGAGATCATTATATAATCCGAATTCTCGTAACGACATACACATAGAACGATGCGATTTCATCAATGCCAGATTACCCTTGAACATGAGTGAGTTCTTTCATTTTAATGACGCGCAACGAATTTTATGTATGGGTCACATGTTTTCTAATCCATAGGAAATCTGCAAAGTTGTTAAATTTTTTTTTTTTTTTTATTATTGTTTATGATTATTTTATGATCATATGTTCACGTACATTTTCGATTTAATTTCTACTTTGAACTAAATTTCAACATTTTTTTTTACTTTGTTTACGTATTTACGTCAATAATTAATTAGTTAATTTGATTAATTTATAATTAAAATTTCGTAAAAATTATTGGCATAATTATGGCATATAGTATATTAAAGCAGCGAGCGAACAAAGTGAAATTATTGTGCAATTAGTATCGTGAAACCCTCCATATATTGATCGAAATTAATGAAGCGTACGCAACCAATTTTGCAATGAAAGTGGAGAGGGGGAGTGTTTTTTGGGAAAGTGATATTTTGGTTATGGTTCACTAAAATAATATTTACCTAACATAATGCAATAGCAGTAATGGATTTTCATTTTCTTTTTTCTTTTATTTCAAAGGTATTAACTTCAACCGTGGAGAGGATTACGTTAGTCACCTTGGATAAATAAAACAGATTCTTGGATTAAGGTTAGTAAATATTTAAAAATTTCAATAGTTGGTTTATTTTATAAATGGAGGCGAATTTTTCTACCTACTTGGATAAACTTCGATAATAGAATACGCATCACGTAATGAACTCCAACTTCTACACCCGAGTACAAGATTTGAGATCGACTCATGAAACGTGCAGACACATGCAATACCGATTTATCTTTAACTATATATTGCTTTGCAAAGAAGATCTCAACGACCTTGACTTTACATTTCTTCTAGAATCACAGGTTTTTGAGACTGTTTTAAATTTCTAGCAGTCGATTAGCTTTAGTACCTAACCTTAAAATAAATATTAGACCAAGTATTCTCCTTACGGTTCTGTATAAATGTCAAAAAGTTAAAATCAAAGCAATTACCGAACGTGCAAACTATCTCGTGAATTTCGTCAAGATATTGGAAATTGAATGGCACATAAAAAGTGATAGCTTTGCAACTCCTTTAGAGTGCCAATCGAAGTTTCTGGTTGTCAAATAGGAAGTGGGCATATGTGATTGCCGTCATTTGGAAGAGGCCATTTGGTTGAGATGAGTTTGATTACGAAACTGTTTTTTTGAAGTTCATTATCATCTGACATAATGTATATTTATCCATACATTTTTTCGACTTCACGGAAGCCTTCATTCAAAGATCGTAGAGGAAACTCAAACATGTAAATGAAGTCTGCGTATTACACTTAGAATGGTCGTATAATTGTGCAAAATGTTGGTCTCGAATAAACCGAAGATTAACTTCTCGAAGTTTTTGAACTGCATATAAGTGACTTCCTAAGATAGTTGAAGATATTTTTATTTGAAATTTAATCTTTATTACATTCTAGTCCACAAATCTTCTCATACTTTTATGGTTGGTAAGGGTTTAGCAATGGAATTACCTAGTTGTCGTTTGATACCCGGTTTATCACAAAACATGCCAACTTCTCAAAATCCCGATACTGCTTTTCATGTTAAATTGGGAACCAGCTTACCTTGTTTCAGACCATGGTTTGACATTTTTTGATAAGATTTATGTTAGAATAGAACTTTCAATTTTAAACATTACCAATCTATGGATAACTCAGGGAAGGCAGCCGGTTTAAGTGTTAATGTCATCAAACCTCTTGAAGTCCATAAATCAGTTTTACCAATTCCACAAATTTTCATTTTTGCCATTTTAGCACCGGCATCTGTATTATTCACTTAAATATGTGCAATGGATTTTTTGAAGCTAGAAGTTAATTATTACAGAGTACCTATATCCGTGGAACCAGAAATGTTAATAGTTCAGAAGCTGTATGTTTCTATGTGGAGCTGTATTTACTGTAGGTTCTTCCCAAATCGGATTCGTCTTATCATCTAACTATCTCATCCATCTGCTACTTCGCCAAGAGCTGGAGGATATATTCCTCTGATGGAAGTATCCATCAGATGGTGTATACTGTATGCTGATGAATGATGGTGGTTATTCCATTAATATGCCTATAAATTAGCTGGTTTAGAGCACCTATGTATAATTGCAATAGTTTTGCGTCTTAATATTAAGGCCATTCCTCCTCTGAGTGGTCCTTTCAGATACTGGAATTTCTGAGCAAAATTGAGTGTGCGGGTGACTCACGTACTGTTTATCTAACCATAAGTCAAGTCCTAGCGATCAATACTGCTCTTTGTTAAAATCACATCAAAATTATATTTTTAAAATCTGAATAAGACACTTATATGACTACGATTGATATTGGAGTCGATCCAGAAACCATGACAAGTTTTACTTGGATTATGGAGCTCTGCGGTTTTGGAGCAGATTCACCTAACAGTGATTCTGGAGCTTAGTAGCTTCCCTTCCTTTCGGCCCCCTTGGATGTGTCTCATTCAATTCAGTCGGTTTATAAATGTAGTCGTCTTAGTTGGTCATCTTTAGAAAATCGATCTCTCTAGACCGAATCTGATGTATCTGATCGCCGGCTTTTACAAAATTACGTTGCAGACACAAAGTTTTCATTTCTTGGTCACTTTGAGTCTTTGAAATCAGTCTTGTTTGCGTTTTGACATTTTTAGCAAACTTTAAGCGTTTTGATAACCTCCTCGATTTTCTTCCATATTTAGCTACCAGCATACAGTTTTTGCTTGCATTTTCATCCTTATGGCTCTGGGATACTTCATGTATAGTAATTGAAGAATATGCTTGCTCATTAAATATGGCGACGATAAAGGCTTTTGATATGTCGCAAAAAAGCGACCATTAACGGTCGATCAACTTCTTTAGTTAATAGGCTAAGAACGGTGCCCAATCTAAAAAGAACTGGCATCACACAAGAAGTACAGATCCTTGCATGGATCATAATAGCTAAAAAGGTTGTTCACACTCAGTTACCTTTTGCATCTTCCAAATGCATTCAAACTTTTAGGTACTGGATCATTGTTAATAACCTCAATCTTGCTTAGGCTTGGTGTTATTTCACACCCACTAATAATGTGGCCTAGATATTCCACTTTATGTCCAAAAAATAAACATTTACTTTCATTAATGTGAACATTATACTTAGGCCCCGTCCGATTTCCATAATAATTATGATCTCTGTAATAATTTTGAAGTAAGTAAAATAAATGTCTCTTCCACATTTTCTAATGAGCTCGTTTGCTATTCGGATTCTGTAATAATTTTGACTGTTGTAATTGTGACGTTTAAATAGCTATCGATTTATCTCGAAAAATGCATATCTGCTCAGATATTGTAACTTTGCTTTCAAAAATTGAGTTTCAATATGAATAACGCGGAAGTCAGGATTATTATTAATATCCTAGTTTCTTATCCAAGATGGAACTATTAATAGTTAGCAAGTGATATAAGTTACAGTATTTAGTAGAAGCAACAACAAACATTTTGAGATCCACTATATGTGACATCATTCGAAATTATTTGACAAGTTGTTAAAATATTTCTTCTACATTGCACTGAAACTCCCTCTGACGTGAGATACCATAAGTATAAGTCGCGTATATCTTAACAATTGATGATTGTTGATTGGGAAAAGTTCCAACGAGTTTTCATGCACTACAATATTTGGTTTGCGCTGGCCAAATTCAAAACTTTCAAAAAGTTGCTAAAAGATTTGCTAAAATATCGTTAAGATGTAGTAAAGGATGATGATAAAACTAACCCACTTATTAAATGTCCCTTTAAAATTCATGTAAATTTATCCTTCTGTTTAAGCCTCACATTGTGCATTGGCTTTATACCTCTTTATTTATATCAGTTCTAATGTATGGAGTTACAGTTTGGTGGCCCGCCTTAAATACAGTGGCGTACCAAAAGTTGCTGATGAAGTGCTACCTTGAGTATTAGTGGTGCACTTAGAAGCACTTCTACTCAAGCACTAGAGATTCTCTTTCATCTCATCCCTTTGGGTATCCTGGCTAAGCAAGTGGCTGCTAGAAGAGCCATAAGGCTTAAATACATTTTTATTTGGTCCTGTAATATTATGGGGCACTCATCTATTCTAACGAACAAAGAAATTCCCAATTATATCGACTACACCATCTCGACATCATATCTCGAAGTTAAATTTATAACTGATATTCCTTCCAGAGAGGACTGGGTGAATGGAACAGTTTTAAAGTCAGGCATTATTAACTTTTTTACAGATGGCTCGAAAATTGAAGTAAAGGTCGGCGGAGGGGTTTTATGCGAAGAAAACTAAATGTAAATCTCTCTTTCCGCCTCCCTGATCATTGTAGTATTTTTCAGGCAGAGTTTATAGTAATCAAAGAAGCCATAGACTGGATGAAGTATCATGTAATATCTGTAAGAGATATTGGCATTTTACGAATAGTCAGGCTTCTATTAAAGTTTTACTTTAAGTAGCGCGGAGTTGTCTTTTATCTCTTAACGAGATGGCTGAACAATTCAATATCCATCTTATATGGATGCAAGGGCATTTCAATATTACGGGGAATATGAAAGCCGATGAATTCGCGCGACAAGGTATCACTTGCCTTGTGTTACCGTGTAAGGTGGACATTGCACCTCATGTGTAATTACTAGGCAGATTTGGCGTAATCTGGGCTTAAAAAGGTCTCTTATATAGCTGATAAAAAGCTATATATCAGCTAATATCTTTGCAACGGCATAATATTAGCACAGTTGTGGGTGTCATTACTGGACACCGTCTTATTGGAAAGCATGCCAGTAGACTTGGAGTTTTCTTTCATGATTACTGTTGAAGTTGTAACGACGAAGAATAGGAGGAAACAATACTTTATTTGTTATGCACCTGTTCTAGTCTGTCTCAAAACAGACTCAAGTGTTTGGGAGCCCACCTCTTATGCGATCTAACGGATCTCATTAAATTGAGCGTTAGAGATATCTACTGCTTCGTGAGAAGCTCAAATTGGTTACAGTAGGGTAGTGCGGAGAAGCAATTTCTGTAGTAAGGCCACGGACCATATATGTGTCTATGCCTCGTCCTTTTGTTGGGCGGCCACCTAAAACTAACTAACTAACTATCCTTCATTTTAATGATTATAATAGGACTAGCCCATTCGCTGTGCTGTAAAAGAATCAGCTCACCAATTTCGACCATCTTTTCCAGTCCTCTCTACCATTGCTTTTAACGAATATGGCACCGAGTACAGCTTACAGAATATCGACTATATGTTTTCCTGCAAGACAAAGGATGCTTTAATATGTTTCATGAAATAAGGCTCACTTAAAAGCACAGAGGGATATTTCATATGTAGTCCAACAGGTGAGGCTACAAACACTCCTCCATAAAACCTATCAGGACATCTCAGCTCTTCCAGTTTCAGCAAGTCTGGGAACCATTAATATTAGGGGCTATGTTTTTTTTAATAGATTTGATCCATTGGTGCGATCCAGTAGGTTCCAAAGCTGAATGCAATACGTCCAGATAGGTTTCAGGATTTGTTTATATAACAGTAGTTTGTTGTGAGTTGTCAGTTTGGAGTTTCTTCCAATAAACCATCAAATCGTATCCAAGGGCCTATTTATTTTTATGTTTTTTACTTATTGTTCAATCTCTTCAGAAAGAGGTGTTGAATATTCATAATCCGCTTGCTCTTTTTGTAGATTGATGGTATTTTCAAGATGTCCAGCAAACGTATCAGCTTTGTGCTTATTGCTGCCAGCCCAGTTTCCATCAACTGTTGGGTAGCTCTTGCATTTCAGATAATTTTAAACTGTTGGTGTCCTGCTACAGGAAAAGGTCCATGCCTGTCGGATTACAAAATTTGTTGCACAAGTTGTTTAAAGTTTTGTCTTTAAAAGGCTGTAGTTTTTTATAACATTTCAGGCTACTTTTTATACATTTTTAATGAGAATTTCCATTGGGTTTTGTATTAGCCCTTGGGATTACGTCCTCAATATCTGCGTCGAACCTAATTCGTTAAATGTGCACAAGGTTAGTTTTCTCTTTCTGACTAGTTTAAATCTGGATAGTGGATTTACATTGCTATCATCCTTTTACAGTAGAATCCCATTTATATTATGCAATATTTCAGAAGCTGGACAATACTTTACCGGTGCAGTGTCATCAATAGTGGTTCATATGTAGCATTATCCATTTGTTCTATTATCATTGATCATCCTTATAGGTTTGGAAAAAGGTCATATTAGCATGAAAATCTGTTACACGCGCCACCACACTTTGCTTCATGCAGATCTATATAAAATGCAGAAATTTTCCAGTCAACCATCGACGAACCACCTTAGTCCATTAAGCGACTCATTCATCGATAAAAGGAAACGTGGCCACTTCAGTGCATAGTATCAATTATAGAGGTTAGAGTATTAGAGGTTATTAGCCATGGAAATCATTTAAATTCCATCTAAGAGTGACCAATATTAATCTCAACTTTTAATGATGACCACACTCGTAATGGAAGCCAACAATGAAAAATAAATAATGATCCAGCTGACTTGCACATATTGACTCCAAGGCAAATAAAATACCTTCGCCCGGTAGTTAATTCCAAGTTCCCAATTCATTTCTGTCTCAGAAACTACAAGTTTGGCCTTCTCGATCGACTACTTTTGTCATTGATTATCTAACCAAATAGGTCGATGACTCTACTTAAGTCAACAATATCGTCAACACGCACTATCGATAACTTAACAGTGTATTAAACAGCAGACATTAACAAATACGGAAAACACACAAAAAAAACGAATTCGACGATAATCATAAATACTTGAAAATTGCCTAAACACAGCAATTTTATAAATTCCCAACCCATTACAATTTCAAAACGCTGTAACAAATAAACAAACAACCAAAATTGGTATGGTGAATGTGCGCGAATTTTTTTAATTTTTTCTTTTTTTTTTGCAATTCTCAATCTTTCTAATCTCTCGAAGTCACGAAAACAAAAACTTTCAAATATGTGCGATTACCCAACAAACGAACGAGCGAGTCATCGCGGCTAACTTACTACCAAAAAAACACAAAAAACCTTGACTCGGAATCGATTATACAAATTTTTTTGTTTGTCATGATGTTACGAGTTCGCGGTGCAACAGTCCATTGAACTTTAACAACAACAATGCATACACAAAAAAAAAGTCCCGCGCACCTACTGAGGCCATTTCGCATATAATTACGTTTGTTACACGCAAATCTGAAAGTATGTCACTCGCATATTACCTTGTAACGTTACTGATTGGTGCGCGGGGTATAAGCGCGACATTTTAATTTATATATGGCGCTCGAAAACGAGGTGCGAACGAGAGGATCAAAAGGTCTTGATGTGTAATATTGGTAAATAAAATTTCGCGGATTACAATTTAATTAAAAAGCGATTAAGAAAATAAAATTATTCGCGATCTTGTGGAAACGATGGTCGTATGATAAGTTCATGACATCGATAAGTGGAAAAAAAATACTTTTTGTGGCGAAGTTCCGATTATGGCACATGTGAATTATATTGATGGATAACAACGTATTACATCGCCAAATAGACCGATAAGATCGAACTGGTTTTCTTGAGCGCAAATTTGCCTCGAGAAACACACTGCGTATCGACTGTTGCTCATGGACAAACCATCATGTATTTTCTGGATTTTGGGATTTTCGTTTTGTGGCATAAATTTCTCAGTTTTGATGGACTAACCATCATGCATTTTTTGGATTTTGTGATTTTCGATTTGTGCCATAAATTTCTGAGTGATAAATTTTTAATGGACTAACACAAAATTATGGCATAAATCGGATATCACAAAATCCAGAAAATCATGCATTTTCTGGATTATAGCATTTTCGATTTATGGCATAAATTTCTTAGTTTTAATGGGATAACCATAAAGCATATTCTGGATTTTGACATTTTCGATTTGTGGCATAGATTTGTGACAAAATTGGACTAATAATATTATCACACTGATTATGCAGTAAGTTACAATTCTACAATATGTACCACCTACCAAAGCTTTGTATTTTTAATACAACCCTCGCATATGACATAACCGACCATACACAACATTCAACAATTATGCATACCTCAAAGTGAAATTTCTCGCGAAAAGGTAAACAGCAACAACAACCACAATGAGCAACACAAATTATCATTGCCACTTTATTAAAAAATAAAATTTCGTAATACGCGATTGATTGTTGTTGTTGATATATAAGAAATGGTAAGAGGTTTTTTTTTTATTTTTTTAAGTGAACTAATCGATTATCCAATCTCACTCAACGATATACTTGTTTTGATTTTCTTATTCTACTTTCGCGCATTGCGGCTTGTGTTATATATACTCGTCTGTAAAGGTATGTCGACTTTAAGACGTTCATGTATATAAGAAATGGAATATATCGGAAATGCAACATTTATATTTGGATTACACGCAAATCTTATACGGTTTACATAAGGTGTATGTTTATATGTGTTTGTGTATACATAAAAGTGAAAAGTGGTAATTTATTGTGTTGTAGGTTGAAGAGTAAAAAAATCCGCGCAACAGACCGTCATATGTGTTATGAATTGGTTTGTTTGTTATTAAGTCTAATGTCACATTGCGGTATGAGTATTTGTGTATATTTTGTATTTGTGCAGACTCAGTGAAAGTTGATATTTTACATTATGTTTGGTATTGGCGGATTCGATTTTTGAAGTTATGAAATTTTACACAAACAAAAAATGATAAGGTAATACGGATTTCCTCTTAAAACATCGGTACATTTTCTTTTGGGTTGGTTTGATATCAAGGATATACTTTCGCTTATGGGTGTACGAGAGTGTAAATAATTCGTGGAACTCATCTTTTATTAAAACTCATTTGGAGTATTGATAAAAGGTGTATATCGGATAAACATACGTTCCACATAACTATCCATGCTAGGTTGGGTCGTTTTAAACCAACAACGGTAGTTGTCGGTAGACAACGGACATTTGAAACATAAGTTCTACAGTTTTGCTTTTATATATGACAAACTTCAGTTTGCATACTCATATATTAGAGTAGTTCTGTATTTTTCATTTAACCGAAGACCTGACCTACATGTAGAATATTATACCATCTAATAGTAATATTAACGACTGGTTCGTAGATCAGATAATTCAATAAATACGTTCCACAATTTTAATAGCTGAAATAATTAATAATAAACCGTTTTTAAAAGTTATGTTCCACAAAACTTTGTCAAATGTAAAAATGTGATCAAAATTATTTTTAATGATACAAAACCACTACACATGTCCCACAACTGTTCTTATTATATTATTTGTAGTTGATATTATTTATTTAAGTCACTTTGGCATTTTATTTTAGCTGAGAAATTTCGATAAAAATTTAAAAGTATGACATAGAATACACAAAATGTCTAAC
Organism: Tipula confusa; assembly: GCA_963556175.1. Lineage (NCBI taxonomy): Eukaryota > Metazoa > Arthropoda > Insecta > Diptera > Tipulidae > Tipula > Tipula confusa. The sequence continues at coordinate 220,312,837 of OY744476.1, forward strand.
AAAGTATTAGACAACTATTTTTCGATTTCTTGATCAGTTTATTTGGTATTTTATCGATGGATATAAGTTCCACAAAATGATTTGTTTTAAATATTTAAGAACTTAAATTTCTGAATCTTTACACTCCAATACAAAGGTGCGTTTGTCCTAAACGATTTCAAAAGAGTATCAGTTCTTAATCATTTACTTACACTGGTAAATTTTTATTAAAATTTAAGTCATGATTTTGCCGAAAAGTAAAAACGACTAATCAACTTCTTTGCTCAGGTAACTAAGCATTTTCAACTTAATGGTGGTCAATTATTTTTTCCTCTGAGTTATATTTGTATTTCCTCAAAAATGGTCATGAACCCTGTAATATTTCCCAATCTACGGTATGATCAAATATAAATTTAACACATATGTTCCACACATTTCTCTAGACATAAATACTCAATACGTGTTTTTACAGCTATTTGAAATTGAAAATTAATCTTTGGCTAACATTTAAAACATATGTTCCACAGTTTTTATAACTATATTGACAGCTTGTTGTAGACACTTGTATTAAAAAACATCTGTATAAGTTCAAGTTTATTTGTATCATAATAACAATAATAGCAGGTCGTAATCATTTAATCAGATTATAAATCCATTAAATACATCCCACAATTAGTTTATGTTAGCTGAAGTAAATAATTTATTATAGTACTTAAAAGTTGTGTTCCACAAAATATTGTCTTATTTGAAATGTTATCATAATTGTTTTTAATAATCCAAAAATACTACACATGTTCCACAACTCTATTCTTTGTATTATTTATTTTAGCAAATTTTGCTTTTGATTTTAGCGGATAAGTTTGTCAAAGCAGTAAAATTTAAAAAATGACATGGGACGCACAAACATCTTAATACTGTAGTCGACAATTAGTTTTCTACTTCTTATTTAATTTATTTGTCTTTTATTATTAGACATAAGTTCCACAAAGTAAGATTTAAATGACATTTGTATCAAAAACTTTATACTTTAATTCAATCATAATTTATTCAGTCATAACAAATCATAATGTTGGCCAAGAGTTTTTAATTTAGAGGATTATTAAAGGTTTTAACAATTAAATTTAATATTTTTAAATTCTCAGTGGCGAATATTAATATAGCCCTAAGGAGCTTTTAAAAGCGCTGGACCAACCAATTTACCCATTTCATTTCTAAACTTGTGATATTTGATTTAGACCACATGGATGCTTTTTATTAAATATGAGTCTGAATCGTGGAAGAGTGTAATCTCTGGATTGATAAAGTACTATTAAAAACATACGTTCCACAAATTTATTTAGTCATAAATAACCATAAGTATCATGTTGACGATCAATTCATTAACCATAAGTATCATGTTGACGATCCAAAAAGTTGTGGGACATGTGTAGTGTATTTGGATTATCAAAAATAATTACAAACACATGTTCACGTATAAAAAAGCTTTGTGGAACATAAGTTTTAAGAACAACACGCAATTATTTTTCAAAACTTATGTTCCACAAAGCTTTGTTATATGTGAAAATGTGATCCAAATTGTTTTTAATATTCCAAAAAAATGAAAAACTGACATATGTATAGGATCCACAAAAAATCTAATATTGGTTCAGCTATTTCTTAATCAGTTTATTTGTTGTTTCATCGTTGGATATAAGTTTCACAAACTGAAAAAATATTTAGAACATATGTCCCACAATCGTTTAACCATTTACCACTCCTTTCAAATGGATTTTTGGTGATATTCGAAGAATTTATATATTACAAACTTATGCTAAGTCTAGTGGTCAAACGCTATTAAAGGCCATTTATTAATAATATGGTTTAATATCTTAGGGCGTTTCCAGTCAAATCGAGTTCACCCTGAGTTGTTTTATTGACTTCAAACTGATTTAGATCATACTAAAGTAAAGTTCATGTAAGGTTTTATTTCATCCTTAATCTCGATTAGAGTTTTCCTTGAATATTAATTTCGAGGTATATCAATTTTAACTCTGATCAAGGCAACAAAGGGCGAACGAGTATTAATTTTCTTTGAAAAGTTTGAGGTCACCATAAAACATCTTGTGGAAGACAGTATATCATTTTGTATAAAATATCTTGACCTAGAAATTTACAAACAAATATACATATATATTGAGCTACAAGTCAAGGTGTATCGTGATCGATGAAAACTATAAATTACTCATCACGAAAATATGGAAATTTCTGCTTTAATTTCTATCATTATTGACATTTCGAGCATCTATGTCTATGGCACAATTATGTCCGTTGAAATTGTAATTTTATTTTAGTTTGAATGCAAATTCGATATGCGAGTATTTTCACTATACAAGGTGATGCATTTAAATTGAGACCAGCAGTTCAATTTCTATTTGAAAAAAAAAGAAAGTGACCTTGAAATCACCTTGATAGATCACTGGAAATAAACAAATGCTTTTTTTGACTATTTTTTAATAGAATAGTTGGTTATTGAGTTAATGAATCAATTTAAATTACTCACCCGGTATATACACATACATGCCAATTTAAGACACACATAAATTGCAACCGTTACAATGACCGCTGTTAGCTGCGATTTACTATTTTTTTATATCGAATTGATTGTGTAATTTTATGTCAATAGCTCGAAAAACTTGTTTTACACTTTTATACACTTTTTATGGTTTTACTGCACTAGCACACTCTCTCTTATGCTTGATCTAGTCTATTCAATAAATAAAATATTAAACGGTTAATACACAAGCCATTACTGGCCTATGCGGTTTTAATACGGTTGGTAGCCTCATAATATAAGAGATTCATCTTTTCAAACTGTAAATTTATCCAATGTTATTGATGTTGCTCATTATACATTTTTATATTGCATAAAATCTTTATGATAATAGCTCAATTTTTAACCGACAAATTTATTTTTAAGTCATTTACAAACGTCTCATTGTTATTGCTCACATACAATTTATATCTTTAAAATAATTTGCTTGTGGTTTTTTTAGTTACTTACACAGCTTAAATTGATCATTAATTACATATGCGCTCAGTTTAACTGCTTCAAAAGTGTTAATTTTGCACACTTTAGCCTACAGTTTAATGTAAACAAATAGTTAGGCTATAAGGTTAGCTTAAACTGATATCTACCGAAGAAAATAAATTAAATATAAATATTGAGCAACTATTTTCATAACAAACATCTGATTAATCTGTGTTGCTCACATTATTCTGTAAATTTTATCCTATACTCTAAATCAACATTACCATCAAATAAACCGAAGAAACATAGCAAAAAGTTTTACATTTCATAAAGTCTTTATGATAATAGTTCAATTTTTGAGCAACAACTATTAAGATTTTTTACATTTTTTTTAAATCATATTCTTAAAACTTCACTTTTAGCTATTCCTCGAAATGTTTAAGGTTAGTTTTATATTAAATCAAATGTTGTTGCTCATTAGGAATGATTCTACATAAATTATAAATAAGGTAAACTATCGTGGTAACCTTGTAGTTGTTGTTGATTATGATCGTTTTTATAAAAAATATAGTTGATAACCTTAAACGTTACGCTCAGTTTAACTGAGGTTTAACTTTAAAAGTGTGTATTTATTACATTTTAATGTAAACAGACAACTGAGCTACAAATTTAACTTAAAATGATATCTTTCGAAGAAAATTAATGAGATATAAATATTGAGCAACTTTTTTAATAAAAGGCGCTTTGCTCTTTTGTGATATATAAACTTTTGCTCAAATCAAGTTTAATTGGTTAACGTAGTAAACAATTGAGCAACTCGTTTAAGATTTTTAAGTTTTTTTAATCATGTTCTTAAAACAATACTTTAAGCTATTCTCTGAACTATTGAGGTTAACCATACATTTTAAGTTAAACTTTTGATTTGCTAATTATGAATGATTTTACAAAAAATTTAACTAAGCTAAAATGTTGAGGTAGCGTTGTTACTGTTGCTCATTATATTATAAATTATATAATTTACATCATTAAAATTATTTCAATTGCACTCAGTTCAACTGCTTTAAAAGTGTTAGTTAATTTACTGCATTTTATTGTAAATAAGCAACTGAGCTACAAAATTAGCTAAAACTAATATCTTTCGAAGAATATTAGTTAAATACTAATATTGAGCAACTGTTTTAACACCAAACAATTCGCTTTTATTTGGTATATTGCTCAAAGAGAGTGCAAAGAGAGTACCCAATTATGTCGCTTTCTACGACAGGTAATAGTTTATGTGTCAGATCGCTAATATGAATGCCTCCGACCACAGACGCTTTCAAAACATCTTTAAATGGTTATACCACCATAAAAATTCATTCATGGAATCCACTTCTTTGCATAACATAATACCATCGCGAGGAGAAAATACACAAAAAGTATTACCATATATTATCGTATGTTGGCAAAAATTTCTATTTACATACAACATGCATACACCATCAGATGTGTAAATATCTGAATTATATTGTGACCGATTCATATACCATTTTATATATGGCACAATATAGTTGGCCGATTTATATCCAAGAATTAATTCGTAAACTTTCGCTGCTATCTGCATATCAACATAGGCCCCATATAATAAAGTTCGGCACACACACACACAAAATATCCCATATACAACATAACGAATTAACATTCGACAAAAAGTCGATTTCATATTTTTCAATTTTTTTTTATTGGTAAACGTTTTCGGACAAATGGTCTGGTCACCAAAACGTGACAAAAATTATTGATATGCGAGAGTGCGCGCATCGTGTTGAAGACTTTTAATTTTTACCAAATATAAAATCGAGACTTTGCAACACTTTGGTGTAATAATTGTATGCACACTTGCTCTGTTAATTACTCGAATACACCAACAGCGATCGTGGATTAATTACCAATATATACAGCAACAACATCAAAAATTATTAAGCCGTGTTTGATTGATTAATTACCGCAGCGTTGTCGATCTCGATTAAGTAATGGTGATTACATAATTTGTTGCTGTTTTCCAGCTAAAGTCGGATTATGTATAATAAGTTAAAATGTTATATTAGAGCATAAGCACTATTCAAGTCAGATAACAGACACTTAATCTGTCGAGAAACAACTTTAGTTTATTTTGGGAAATTTCGATGATGTATTGATTAATGGGCAAACGGAAGACTTTCACCATTTCAAAAATGGTTTATTGAAAAAAATTCGGTAAAAAAAAATTTTGAGTGATTTTTTATGGAGGGTAAATATGGTTGAGTGAAAAATTTTAATGCATTAGTTACGGTTAAACTACTATTTCGACAAAGTTGACACTCACAAGTTAAAAGATTTACTCTTATTCATTAAGCTGTTATACAGAATATAAAGAGTTTTTCAACGAAGGTGTGCGTAGTTATTGACATAGCGCAACCGCTTCAGATTATTTTACATTTGAGTGTAAAATTATTCGAGTATACAATTTGTAGATAATCATGTTTAGATTGCTTACATATAACTGTTGATCTATTATAATATGATTGAATGAAGTAACATCCCCATTGGAAAAGCTTTAATATAAATTTTAATTTGATTGGATAGTTTCAAATAGTCTAACAAGAAATTAAAACCAATCTCAATTAGTATACGAGTTAAGTAAATGTGGATTGAAATGAAGGTATAATATTGAGTAAAATTATAATTTTGAGTGAAAATCGTTAAACAAAATCAAAAAATAAATATGAAATGTTTTTAAGTTTCACATATCGACAGTTGCTTTATTGTTTAAATTTAAGGAACAAAAGTTGAAAAAAATTAATTAAATATATTTTTGAGTGAAACATAAATTGAGTGAAATTTTTGGAGTGAAAAAATGTTTTAGTGAACAATTTGAAAAATGAATTAATTTCGTTTAGATTATTATATATGATTGAGGTAAATTACACTCAAATTTATTAAGTTTATAACTAATAATTCTTTAATCGACATTTTCATTAACAATTTGCTACACTACGTTCTCACTACGCGAGAATTTTTGACCAATTACTCAAAATTAAGCAAAAAATTTACAAAATACTCAAAATTTAGCTCGTACAGAATCGTATTATTAACTCATTCATAAAGAAATAGTTTAACGAATGACACTCGTATCACATGTTATCACTATGTTACCCGTATATGTTAACTATGTTACCCCACTTTGTTATCGTTACATAGTTGATCAGGTAAATATAACCAATCTGAATTATTATATAAGACTATTATTATTATTTAAGTGAACTATAAGAAATAATTGAGTGGAATTGTAATTTTGAGTGGAATCTATAAAAATGTAACAAATTTAAGATTATTAATAAATTTCCAAATCAAGATTTTTACATTTTAAATCATTATATTTGAGTTAAAACTTGCTGAGTCTAACAATTTTTGAGTGAAAATTTGATATAGATCAAATACTATTGAAAAAAATACCTGGAAAGAGTCTGCAATTTGAATTAGTATATAAGTGAAGCATAATTTGAGTGAAACTTTGAGTGAAAAATAGAATAGGACTAACTAATAAATAAAACTAATTGATAAAATACTGCGAAACAACAAAGTTTTTAGTAAAAACTGTGATTTTGAAAAATGTTTGAGTGAAAATTAAAAACTTTAAACTTAAGAGAAATTGCTATGAAGATTCATAGATCTAGACTTACCTTATTGATAATATAATTAATGTCATTAATGATACATCATAAATAATCGTGGGTCCATTTATCTGGTCAATACCCTAAATAATCGATGCACACCTTTTTTAAATATATTACCTATTTCATTAAGCTTATGGCATATTTAACACAATCTTGTTGAACATAATAAACCAACCACACAAAATATTCAAATTTTTTAGATCTATTAGAAATTTATGGATTTAATGTGGGTTGCGTTTACTGTTAAATATGCAATTTTGTCTACCACCAACACGAGCTTTGTAACTGAAGATGAATTTTTATAAAAATTTGCATCCATTTTCAGACTACATTAGCAAACTTATATTAAATAACCAAAAAGAGACGGTGCATTATGCGTGCGACAAATACGTGCATTTTTTATGAGTGTTAAAATATTTGAGTGCAAATGTGTAAAGAAGTTTTCACTTTTAATGTGAATTTAGAGACTTTTTTTTAGACTTTTTTTAACTAAAAAGTGAAATAATAATTTTGAGTGGAAATGATAGTAGTAATATAAAATTTAAAATGATCAATTTCAAAGCAATAGTATCGTGAAAAGGTTTTTCGAGTGAAACAAAACTTGCGAGTAATTTCTTTTTGTGTAAATATATTTGAGTGAAAAGTTAACTTGTTTCGATTATTTTAATAGAGTTGACAATGACAAGTCAAAATACACTCAAATCAGTCAATATAAAGAGATTAAGCCGGTTTAAATTGTATAATTTTGATGAGTGAAACAATTTTTGAGTGAAATTTTGTTTAGTTTAAATTTATTTGAGTGGAAAATTGATAAAGTTAATTATGTTAAATTGGTCTCAGACTAGATCGATGTTCAGCTAGTTTCCAGGTCTTGCTTTTGTTTATGTTATACATTTGGTCGAAATTGAAATCGAGGCACTTGGAATTGAAAGATACCGACTACCTTTTTAGAGCATATAGTAAAACAGTTGAAATAATGAAACATATTTTATTTAGATTGCTCTAATCCAATGTAGAGCGCCAATGGGTAATGATTTTTTTTTTATTAATTCTCAAAATTTACTGACTGCCTCGATTGATAAACAAATATTTTAATTTATCCAGAATTTAAAGCAGTTAATTTTTATTGATTTTTAATTTGGAAATTATATTTTTATTCGGATTTTAATCGATTAGCATCAATCGTTTACACAGAAATTTACACATCAATTAAATATGTGTATATAAGGTAAGCCTGATACACCGAAATAGACAAGCTTTAAATAGATATTTAAATTGTTTTAGTGCATAGAATAGTCAAAGTATTTTTTGAAAAACTTTATTAGTATCACATTTAATTTTGTATCATCTTTTTTGCAAGCCGAAGTTCTTTCAACTCATGCTGAGATTTTAACGTCGTACAACTGGTCTTTAATAGACCTCTTTAATAATGCATAACTTAAGCTAGCCTATTGCATATGCTGGTATAATTGACAGAAACATCACAGTCCGAATACTTGCAATATGTTGTTTCAAGTGAAAACTAATCCTATCTTCCTATCTTCTTATCTTCCTATCTTCCTATCTTCCTGTCTTCCTATCTTCTTATCTTCCTATATTCCTATCTTCCTAACTTCTATCTATCTATCCAATTTATTTCATTTGACTTTACATTTTCTCCTTTGGTGAAATTTTAATCTACTACATTTTATTCTAGTACTTTTTTTGCATTGTTAGTCATTTGTCAAATTCCTTATAATATCGGTAATTCCCCTTTTCGATTGGGGTATACAGAGATTTTAAAAAATTAATTTTTAAAGTAGTTTTTATTCATTACCGGACACAATTTTACAGCAAAATACAGCTGTAACCTCTGCTCTGCAAAATATCAGTATAAAACTGCTTTAAAATATTCTTACTTTTCTCAAAGATCGTTTTTGCATAAATTTCGTAAATTAAGAGTACAACCCACAAAATTTACACTTAATTATGTTCCTTGCTATTACAGAACCTAAGTTTTAAAGGCTAATATGTAAAGTAACCGAAGAGCTTCCTGTAGATCCAATCCGATAACACCGGACTACTGGCGTTTTGCACTGATTTGAAGAACTAACTGTAATCATCCAATTATCTTTTTTATGCTGTCTATTTCAACTACATACCTTTCGATTTCTATAGTTCAATTAGTTGTTCTCAATAAAACCACAGACAATAATTTAGTTGGTCAATATGCACACACACACAAAACATACCAATAAAATCGAAAGTTATTAAAAAATTAAGTTCCCTTCAAATCGCGCGAAAAATGACGTCACATGTACTAAGATTCGATACATTCGTATTCAGCTGAGAAAGAGATAATCTCGTCTCGCGTAATTATTTTAGAAAGTAAATTAAGTCAACCGTACTATGTGTATGGGTGTGTGAGTGTGTGTGTCTTAAGCCGTATTCGCTACTACTCATCATAAATGGTCGCGGTTTTTTGTCGTTGTTGTAATTGTTATTCGAATTGTTTGCTTGATTGGTGTTGCAATTCGATTCGTTCTTTTCTTGGAATTACAAAAACAAAAACAATTTATTGCCTTGGTATATATATATTGTCTTACGATGGTTTGTTTACACTTTAAAAGTTTGTCTTGGAAAATTTTTATGTAATTAGGTAAATTACGTAAGTGTTTGACACGATATAATGTTGTGACAGGTATTTTCGTATGGGGAAACATTTTTTATCTAAGATAAGCGTATAATATGTATCGGAAAACTATAAGGAAACGTTTTGTTGATTTCCTGTTACCAAATCTGTATATGTTTGTTCAAGATCGATATCGAACCTTCAAAGTACATAATTTAATATCAAATTTTCAATCTCATTTCCAGATCACACAACATAAAAATGCGGTTTACAATCGTTATACTAATATCAGCATTGCACATATGCCTGGCGGGTGATATACTAATGGTGACGATGGGTGGAACAAAATCCCATAAAATACCATTTTGGGAACTGGCCAAAGGATTGATACCGAGGTGAGTACAAAAAAAATATTTGTTTGTTTTGAATCACATATTGAAGAATTTGGCCTTCATATTACACGAACAAGTCAGCAGGTCATTAAATATGTCCGAAAACCAAATTTGGCCATGCCATATAGAGGGAATGTTTTTTTTTTTTGTTTTTTATATTGATGGCCCATTATCACCATATATCGAGCGATTGGTTAATTATGCGTACAGTACACATATACGCGAACTAAACGTAAACAAATCCGTTTAAAATAATTATTGATCGATTAAATTATCGTCCGGACACAAAGAATCAATTTACCTTGAGGAATCGTATCTTGTGTGTATTCATATATAAACATTGTTGACTGACACCTATGTGAAAAGAATTCATTGTCAAATTATTTACATTATTTTTTTTTAATATATTTGTCTTTCTTCATAAACCGAATTGTTTAGAATATTTGTAGAAATCTAAATAACCACAAAATCACGTGATGTGGACATAATACTATGTGACCGATTAGGAGAATTGAAATTAGGTTAATGTCAAACTAATTTGTTGAATGGACTCGAATTATGTTTATTTGTAATGAATAAATTTATAAAAAGCTCGGTAGAACCTCAAATGTTTTTGCCGAAACAATAATTCAAAAGCTCTGAAACGTTTAAAAGTTTTAAAATGGTCCATCAAACCCGTTATGCGTTCATGAAATGGTGTGATAAGAATACCTTATAATATTTACGTCTAATCCTATAAGCTCACAAGATTCAAATATTTTGAGTTATAACAAAGTTGGCGAGCTTTAAAAACATTCTAAAGTTTAAAAATAAACAAGTTTTAAAATTCATTTAGTTCAAAATTAGGGTTTTCGGAATACTTCAAATAAGCTTCAGATTTAAACTTTTTCCCAGAAAGTAGAATATAGATAGTACTAGCGTAACAAGCCTCCTTATTAAAATCCTCCTATTCCATTTTTTCTTTTTTGAATTCAACAAATATTCGCTAACAATTTTTAAAAGCTCAGTTTATATCAGATAAAAAATTTCACTTGCCAAGAAAGCTTTAACATTTTAATTTAAAAATAACGTGAATTATAAATTACCATCAAAGTTCAAACAAATAAGGAATATTGATAACCGAAAGTTAAACTAAAAGTTAAAAAGTTTTTATATCATGCTTCTGATGTGTTTATATATGAATGCAGTTAGTATTAGCGAAGCAAATTTAATGGAAAAGTTTCAAATTTAATTGGAAATATAAAATATTTTATTAAAAGTTTATAAAATTAATTAAGTTAAAAGCTCACGAACAATTTTTCACTTGTCGCAAAACCTCTCACTTGATTAGTTAAAAATCAGGAAATTTTTTAATGTGAAAGCTCTAATTCGCCAACCAGAAATAAGCTTTCACGATTATTAAATATTGGTTATATGATCTATGCCTCTTTAAATGATATTTAAATTTTCAATTAACATTTTTAAATTCCAGCAAAATGTAAAAGCTGTCAAGCTTTAAAGTTCTAGAAAAATGTAAATACGCAACTTGATTATCAAATAAATCAAGTACCATTTTTTGGTGTTAAGAATCAAGCTTTTAATGCACAGTCGATATTTAGCTTTTCTTGATGGAAAAATATAATTAGTTTTATTAAAAGCTTTTAATACTTAACTTTTAAATCGAAAAATTTAGTAAATTTAATACAACAGAATTTTTTAACTCATCGTTTTTAAGCAATTTGAAATAAGCTTAGTTAGTCCAAGTTTTTCGAAAGCTCAGTTTCTTTTCAATGCCATTAGTATAACTTGCAACATGTAAAACTTTTTCTTCAAAAAGCTCTTACTTGCCGCGAAAGCTTTAACTCATTCTATAAATGTAGTGTGATATTAATCTAATATTTCCAAGACATCAAGAAACAGGAATAACTATAAAGCTTTACTAATTGTTATTCAACCAACAGATCAAACGAAGACCATAGATTTATTGAGCAATCTTTTGGCTTTCTACGGAAGATGTAACTATTAAAAATTAATTTTACCTTCAGGTCTTCAAGCCATAAACCGTAACTCACAAAAATTCAGCTTACTTGACTACTATTTTTTATTGACACTTCCATGTCTTAAAAAAGAACTAAAATTTCTAATTTTCCAACATATGCTAAATATTAGACACCCAATATTTTTACATTGAATATTTTAAGTAAACTTTTTCAAAAGCTCAGCTCATACGGGAAGTATTGCTTCAAATAAATATGGTTTTTGGTATAATCTATAACAGGCATAGCTTCATTATCAAGTACTGATAATATTTAAAACAAATTTCACGGGTTACGAAAGCTTCTATTTGTTTTATTCAAAATTAAAGTTAAAAATTCTTTACACATTAACCTTAACTTCATGTTTTCACCAAGAATAAAAAAAAATTGAAAGCTTAGATTATTTAAACAGAATAAAAATTTCAACGGCTGAAGCTTTATGAAATCGTCCTTTAAATACTTTACTGCTAGCGAATTCGGATTCTAGACCAGCCTTAAAAATAAACTAAAGGGCATAAATAAATAAGTTTGACAAAGTGAATGCAATGGAAATTTTGCATAGATCAATTTGTGCTTTAATTCGTTATTTACATGAAATTAAGCGTTCTAAGTACTTAACTTATTTTTTTAATTGTAAAATTAAAAACAGAAAAATTTCGAATTGGATAAATGCTAACCACTTAAACTAGCCTAAATTTAATTGTGACATATCTTAAAAGTTGTTAAAATTTTCTAAAACTTACTTCCTTCCTAAAGCTTGGGATTTAATTTAATCCACAAGCCTTTTTGGATTAATTTTCTAAATGGAATCGTTATTATATAGATGCAAGCTCTATAATACAACATTTTTGGAATAACCTTTCACTTTTCTCAAAACTTCCAACTAAATTCGTTAAAAATAATAATCGTAAAAACCGATCAAGAATCGTTCCAATGTGAAAGCTCTAAATCATCAATCAGAAAACGTGGTGAACAATTATTGATTATATGATCTCTGCCTTATTAAATGTTATTTAATTTCTATTTTAAATTTCTAGCCAAATGTAAAAGCTTTAAAGTTCTAGAAAAATGCAACTTCTCCAAGCAAACCTACTATGTCAATGCAAAGTTACATTATATGTGATTTAGTAAAAATATCAAGTATCATTTTTTGGTTTTAAAAATTGAGCTTTGATAGAAAAGCTTTTTTCTAAAATAAAATTGTGTTTATTAAAAGCTTTTACTACTAAGCTTTTAAATCGAAAAATTTGAATAGTTTAAAATGCAGTATTTTTGGAGCTCATCGTTTTTAAACATATTTAAAATAAGCTTAGTTAAAACAAATTTTTCAAAAGCTTTATTCTTTTTCCACTATTTTGCCTGGCGCTTATACGCTTTTAATATTTAATCAATATTAGTATAACTTTCAACATGCAAAGCTTTTTTCACTGATGTAAAGCTTCTTCACTAGTAATAATTAATAACACAAGCTTTTAAGTGCCGCAAAAGCTTTAACTTATTCTACATCCATTAATATTAATCTAATATTCCTAAGTCATCAACAAAGCAGCCATATAAGCTCTGATCATTCAACCAAAGAAATCTTATAAGGTGTTAAGCTTTACTAACTGTGGTTTAAACTGTAACTTCTTTACTTTCTACGCAAGCCTAAATGATTAATAATTAAATTTACATTCAAGTTCTCAAGTCATAAAATTTAAGTCATAAAAGTCTAGTTTACCTATCTAACATTTTAAATTGAAATGCTTATATTCTTAAAAGGTTCTAAGGCTTTCTAATTTAAAGAGCTTTTCAAAATAAACTGGGCTTTTTTGAACTTTGAATATATATTTAGTTGACGTGTTCAAAAGCTCAACTCAAGCAGAAAATATTGACTCAAATTAAAATGATTTGTGATATAGCCTTCAACATGCATAGCTTTATCACACAGGTTCAAGCTTTAAACCTTATATTTTTTTTTAAGAAATACCTCACTTGTTACGAAAGTTTCTACTTGTTTTATTAAAAATTAAAATTTGTATTAACATTAATTTTATTTTTCTAATTCACCATGAATAAAAAAAATGTGAAAGCTCAGATTATTCAACCAGAAACAAATTCCAAAGTTTACAGCTTAATAAAATTTGCCTTTTAATTACTTAAATCGAATTAGTTAATGGCTAATTACTTAACATATAAGATTAGCATACTAAATAGTTTGATAATTTTAATGGAATTTTTTATTACAAAGCTCAACTTGTGCTTTAATTAGTGATTAGTCCCACGAGATTAAACATTTAAAGTACTTAACATATTGTATTAATTGTTTAACTAAAAACAGCCTTGGACTTTCTGACATATGTAAAATCACCTAAAATTTAAAAAGTTCATATATCTTGACCAGGAGGAAGCTTTCAAGGTTCATAATCGCTACAGTTATCTAAATGTTATTAGCTAATGCTAAATAAAAATATTAAAATTTCAAGTGATACGAAACTAGCTTCAAAGCTTTAAATTCGTTTGGTTTATTAAGTGAGCTTTTAATTTTACTTTACCAAAAAGTTGCGATACTTATACTTCAAAAAACCAGCTTTAAACGTAACTCACGATAAAGCTTGCACGATGAATAATTATTGGTTATAAGATCAATGCTTCATTGAATGTATTTTTTTTTTCTTTTATCATTTTTAAGTTCTAGCAAATGTAAAAGCTTTTAAGCTTTAAAGTTCTAGAAAAATACAAACACACAGCAAACCTTTTTTGTTGTTCGCCAATGCATAGTTACATTACATATAATTAAGTACGATAAATCAAGTTTAATTTGTTGGTTTTAAGGATCGAGCTTTTTTATGTAATGCTGAAATTCCAATTTTTTGAATTTGATGAACATTTTGTAGAGAAATGGACACGAAGAAATAGTTTGAGTCAAGAATTATAAAAACTGAAGTTACTGGCCGAAACAAAAGAAAAGCTTTTTCACTGTAGTACAGTTGTATCACAAATAAAAGTTAATAAAACAATAATATCAGTCCTTCCCCCAAATCTAGCTTTTAAGTTTAAGCTTTACTAATAGTGGTTTAATTATCAGAAAATCACTACATAGAGAATTATTGAACAACCTCTTTACTTTCCAAGAAAGCTTAAACTATGAATAATTTTAAAAAGTTGTCATGAAATCACATTCTTATTTTCTTTAAAATAAAAATTTCAAAGAACCAACATTAACGTGAGTTTCATATTTCCAACTCATCAAGCATAAAAAATTAAAGCTTTAATTATTCAACTACAAAAAAAAACTTTCAAGGTATAAAGCTTAATGAAATTTTCATTTTAATTACCTAACAGCTAATTAATTATTAACATATAAGTTTGGTATGTGAAAACAATAGACATTTTTTACAATACTCAACTTGTGTTTTAGTAATTTACTCGATATCAAGCTTTTAAAGTACTTAACATATTTAGTTTATTAAATATTTAAAAAAAACCTCTAAACCAGCTAAAATTTGACCTTCTGACATATATACAACCTAAAAATTTTAAAAGTTTCTATAAATTGATCAGGAAAAAGCTTTCAAAGTTCTTAGTCTCTACAGTTATCAAACTTTATTAGCTAATGCCACATAACTATATTAAAATTTCAAGTAATACAAAACAAGCTGTAAAGCTTTAAAATTATTTGGCTTATTAACTGAGCTTTTAATGTTTTATCTATCAAAAAGTTCTAACTTTAAACGTAATTGACTATGAATACACAATTATGAATATTGGTGAAGCTTTTGGGAACAAAACCTGTTCAGTGATTTCTTAAACTAACTTATACTAAATTAAATTGAAAGCTTTATGAAATATTGTAAAACTGTTTGTCAAAAAAGCTTTAAAATGTTATTTCAAGAATTAAAATTAAAATTAAACTTAAAAGTTTAACCAAAAATTTCTAAAAGCTCCTACTATTTAACAAAACAAACATTTATTAAACATTTCAATTATAAAGTTCACCACTACAAACTTTTGTTATTTTGTTAGTTTATAACAGACTTCATTTTTTTTGCTTCAATTTAAAAGCTTAGTTCGTTTTAAATGCAAAAGTTTATTTTTGGCCAATCGGTTTTTGATATTATTGTTAACTAGGTTTATTGTAAAAAGCTCATACTTCATACAAAAGCTTCATCATATTTTATTAGTAGGGATAGTGATTGATATATTAAATAAAATTTCACAAAATTTTAAACACAAGCAAACAGTTTAAAAGCTTTACACTGCAATTTGCTTTTCTTAGTCTTTAAAATATTAATATATGCTTATTCAATTTTTGAAAAAGCTCACTATATACATACAATTTTACAGATTATAATTTTATCTGATCTTTTTTATGAAAGCTATCAAATTTTAGAAAAATATAAATGCTCTAAAGTTTTAAAAATAAGGGATAAAAAATTTAGCTTTTAACAATCAGCTTAAGTTCAAGATTCAGTAATATTTACTGTATTCGTCAATCAAATTCAAACTATAGGCTTTAAAGCTCAAGCTCTATCTTTAAACTTAATTGGAATACATAATTATGGATATTGGTGAAGCTTTAGAAAACAGCATCTACTCTGTGCTTTCATAATCTAACTTATTCCAAATTAAATAAACTTTCCGTAATATTATAAAACTTTTTATTTAAAAAAATTATAAGATTTTTAAAAAATGATAAAAGTTTAAATAAAAAATATCTAAAAGCTTCTATTATTTTACCAAACATACATTTCTTAAACACTAAATTTATAAAGCTTACCACAAACTGTTATTTTATTAGTTAATTACAAACTTAGTTTTTTTAATTTAATTAAAAGCTTTGTTCGTTTTAAATGTGAAAGTTCATAGCCAATAACTTAAAATGTTGAGTTAAACCAATTATGGTGTTTAATATAATTTTTAGCTAGGCTAATTGAAAAAAGCTCATACTTCCTATAAAAGCTTCATAATTTGTTATTATGAAGCTTTTATAGGAAGTATGAGCTTTTTTAATTTGCATAATTTGCTGTTAAAATTTAGGAAAATGTAAATTCCATAAAGCTTTAAAAATAAGGTATTAAAAATTAAGCTTTTAACAATCCGCTGAAGTTCAGAATTCAGTAATTTTTACTGTATACGTCAATCAGGTTTTTGATGCTCTAAGCTATAAAAAATAAAAATATAGTAGTAGAGTGGCAACTATGATAGGAAGTTAAAAGCTTTGAATATTGAAATTTCTTTTCAAACTGATTAAATTTGACAATTTATAATTGAAAAGCTCACGTTATTTTATCAAAATTTTGATTTTGCGGTTGGTAACTGGGAAGCTTATTTTTATTTTTCATCATTACTTCCTTTGGACTTTTTAAATCAAGATATTTTGGAACTTGCATTAGTAAATTTTTAAAGCTGATGATAAAGCTTTAAAGCTGAATTTATTTTGAAAATTTGTTAAATGGATTGAAAATTTAATTCATTTATTTCATGTACGAATTTTAACGGTCGCTTTAAAACCGACCACTTTTAATTAACTTTCGTTTTTGGCTGGCTAGTGTCTCTGACATAAACCACATCAATAAAGAATATGAATTCTTTCTTCGAGGTATCATAAAGCCGAAATATGCTGAATTTTTCCCATTCACTCACATAATAATAAAATTAAACCTTAACATCAAACTACAAAATATCATGAATTAAAGCTATTCACAATATCCAATTAAACCATGTCGAAATACAAATATAGATCCGTACCTTCTAAAATTAGCAAATCCAATGTCATATACCTGTTACTAATTAAAATTAACTGACATAAAACATAATCGAAAATATCATAAAATTTAATCACAATCCACGATATAAGACCGCGATCTAAGACTGAAGCTATAAATACATAAAAAATAAAATAAACAAAAAAATAAAAATCAAATCGGGTGTTAATTATTTATGTCCACCACCGGTCAAAAAAATTTTGGTGAGAAATTTATTTTACTTACCGTAAATTTCTAATACAACAGTACGTGCGCATAACGACGTTAATTAACATTTTCGCGAATTTAGACAAAAACAAATTTCACTTTCTATACGTGTGTGAAATACTCGACAAAACGAAATACCCTGTGTTAGTCGAATTAGCATGAATTTGGTTGAATGGGCTGACACATTTCACTTTCACAATAAAATATATAGATCGTGTGCGCCGCGATTTGATTTAATCGTGTATCGAACAACCTTAACCTTCATTTTATGCCTTAACGAAATTTTTTGTTTATACTTCCTTATATTCCATAGGGGTCATAACATAACGTTTTTGAATGGTTTTCCAGCTGATTTTTCATTAAACGGACTCCAAGAAATAACACCATCTGGACTCGTGGAATACATTTCGAATTATACGAATTGGGATTTGTTAGGTGCACGAATGCGAGGTGATATGCCATTATCACTGTGGGACGTGTTCCGATATGCATTCGAGGTTTGTCCACTAATTAAATATTTTAACCATATAATTCTATTCAATGTGTTGTTGTTATATAATTACAGTCGTGCGATTCAATGTTAAACGATGCGGAGACAAAAGAACTTTTAAATCGACAATTTGATTTGGTCATTTTGGATGGAGCATTTCCGGAATGTGCAATCGCATTACCCTATAAATATGGTGTACCGTTTATGTATTTAAATACGGTTGGATTTTATACACACACACTATCGATGGCAGGGAATCCGGCACCATATTCAGTTACGCCAGCATTTTACGTTGCGCTCACTGACGATATGAATTTCTATCAGCGCATGATGAACATTGGATATCATATGGTGTTAAAAACCACTTACTCGGTAAGTAATACGTATGTTACAAATTCGCTTAAAATTTTTTTTTAATTATCACTCATTTTTTTTAGTGAAATTTTAAAATTTCACTCAAATTTTTTATAAAATTTAATTATTCTGCTTTGTAAAAATAACTCATTTGTGAGGCTCAGCGAATTGAGTGGAAATCGTTTGAGTGAAATTTTTCATTTTCTTTGAATTTATAAAAATGTAAGAGTGAAATCTTAATCTTAAGTTGAGTGAATTTTATTTAAAGTAAAGCAAATGTGGTTAAAGCATTAATAAGGGACATAAAAGCTAAAATATGAGCAGACTTTACATTTCCTTATAAAAAGGTCCAGCATCGGTCCAAGCTGTGGCAGAAGTCTAAGTTCACAAATTAGTGATAGTGAAATAAAGTTACCGGAGCTAAATATCAACAATTTTAGGAACCAAAGTTGACTCTTTACTGAGATGTTTTGCAAGATCTTTCAGACTTTTTTTTTCAAATCGTCGATCGTTTTAGTCACGACTTTATAAAATCCGCTAAGTTACAAGAAATGGTCTAAGCGGACCGAGTAGTAGTTAAATGTTGGCACTTGGATTAGGAAGTAACAAGTTCAGTTTAAATTGTGGTGGGGGTTGTAATAGAGGTGAGAGCACTATCACTTTATCTCTAATTTGGAGGGATGTTAGCCATCGTTAGATGTTAGGAATTCGTTTTGTGTTGACTTCAGTTATATTTAGTGACTACATTAGTAACTAGGGTCTGACTAGCTAACTAACGATTTAGTCAACAACTGACCATTTTTGATTATTAAATGAAGTGGTGTCATAAATCCGCAATTTTATGAATAAATTTTGCCATGGCTCAAATGGTTTTAGGAATGCTGTCAAACTGGAAAATTTGAACTTCCAGGACGGATTTAAAACTGTTCTTGAAACAGAAATACCATTAGTACCATTAATATCGCCATTGCCTGGAATAGTTCAGAACTATTAAATTTTAACAAAACTGCAACAACAAATTGATTTCAGGTTACGTATTCGAATCAAACAAACATTTTTTAAAGCGAATTTTCCAAAAACGTTAATTCATTAAAATTTAATGTCACTGTTTGCACTCATAACGTATTCCCTTTAAGACTTAATCAAAACATAAAAGGTATATAACCATCCCATCCGTTACTACATCATTCACCTGTTACCCTATCTACATGCATATACTCTACAGTTCATCTACATTTTTCAAAGCTTATTTGTTTCTTCTTTTTATTTTTACTATATGTATTGTGATTCGATTAGATTATCGGAAAATTTGGAAAATATAACAACATACATACATTAAAATTATCCTAATGATGATTCTTACATCGTTAATCTAAAAATGTTTTGTCTTCATTTTTTAGATGTACAGACAAATTTTTGTCATTTAAATTTTGCATCTCTAAAATTTTGTTTTGAAACTTTTTAATTTTTCAATATGGGAATTGTTTGAATGTATGTTCGAGTATGTGGTTTGGTTAATTTTTTCAGAGTTGAACGAATCGTTTTTTAATTTTTTGTGGTTGGAGTCTTAACCTAAAATTTAAAGATTGTCAGTGGAACGTATTGAGAGGTTTAAAGTTTAAGCCAAATTTCACTAGTCACTTCATGTTAAAAAATGGCTCTCTTTTGATTTTTCAGGACGTTATTTTAAAATAGGAAAATAAAACATAAATCAACGCCATCTATATCGGCAAGTACCAAGTTATTCATGCAAATATCTGATATATTAATATGAGGCCACAAAATATCAAATATTTGTATTTTTGTAATATTTGGATATTTGTAAATATTCACTTGGAATTTGATCATAATTTAAAAATTAAAGTTAAAAACTACATGTTGCAAATTATGGCTATATATGAAATTTGCACATGCTATGCTGGAAATGAAGAAACGATCTCTTTACTCACAAAATCTCTAAATTTCAGCAAATAAATGATATTTACATCGTGATATTACTTTCGTTAAGTCATTAATATACATCATAAATACAAATGGCCCCAAAATTGAACTTTGTGGAGCCACAGAATAAATATATTTAGGTGGCGTCCAAATTCCCTTGTAATTATTCCAGCTGTAGTAATTATGACGTTGTACTGTATGCAACCAAATTACTACAGCAACTACATGTAATAATTTTGACAGATCTGTCGTTTTTTATATGAAGCAAAATTTGCGTGTGTAGTGAATGCAAAAGTTGTTTACAAGAAATTTTTGTTCTAGGTTCTAGCCCGTAGTTTACGACCAATATAGACCAATATTTCATTGTAATTGGGCGACGTTATTCTGTGTTACTATAAAATTATAAAATTCAACATTATTAACGTCGAAACTAACACGAATGTATTACAAGCCCGATTGTCGCATTAAGTACGCAGATACCCTCTCACATTTCTCCATCTATACTTGATTGTGTTGGTGCGACAAAATAGCATAGAAATTTTTTTTTTTTTACTAAAATTTTATAGTGTATCGATTACTAATACTTTCAAGTTTAGATGGACAAAAAAATAAAAAAATAGTGTTGACAATCGGGCTTGTATACTGAATATCATTGCTGATTTGGAGCAAAGTGTGTTTGTACATATTTGCAAAACCTTGGATAGCCTTGACAGCAAACCGATAGGTCGAAAGTCGGATAAATTAGTAGATTTTGGAATGTTTTCAAACCGAGGGTAATGTGGAGGACATAATCAAGTAATTAAAACACTGCAGGAGATAGTAGTCAATATAGGGAAAAATCATTTTGCTGAACATAACCGGTAACTGCCGAGTAATCTCCTGAATAGTGGGAACTGAAAAAAATATTTAAGTTATCAACAGAAAATGGGCAGCGGTTAGATCGCTGAGCTTACAACCCGCATCATTAAAAGACACAACTGTTAACTGGGCATAAGGTTTTGTTGACTATCCGGCAGTTAGATGATTGGTCACTAGATTGTAAACTTTTGACTGATTGGGCAATGAGACTGCAAAATTGGCTTAATTTTTTCTAAACGTTAAAATGTTTTTTTGATTTATATACCTCTGACGAAATTGATGTTGGTGCCCTCTCCAGACTTCGGTTTCGTTTTTGACATAAAACATTTTTCGTCCCATTTGCTCGATGGTTCGGCCATCATCCCATTTAGCACCTCTTGAATAGTTGTTTGCATAAACTAATTGATTCAACTGAAGTTTGTTTCCATTATCACTAAATGGGTGTTGAGTGTTTGGTAATATAACCGCGAGTAGATTTCGAGGTTGTCTGCCATTAAAAAGTTTAGCCGATGATTTTTGAACAGGAAACAGCAAAGCCAATTTTCAAAAAAACGTTCAGCTTGACCTTTGAAACCTGGGTGGAATGGTGCGGTCATCAAATAAGTGATTTGTGAGTTTTGCATGCAACAGAGCAAAATAGAGGAAAATACTGCGGTATCGTCCGAAAACCAGCAAATTAGCAATATTTAGGTGGAAAGAGGTCGTTGGTGAAGAGATTGAAAAGAATTGGACTTGAAGAGAATTGGAATTGAGCCCTGTGGAACACCCGTTTGAATATCGAGCGTTCCTGAAGATTCTTCGTGTGTTAACATGGAAAGAGCGCTTATGCAGAAATATTAGATTATTTTGAGTATGAAGATTCGAAAGTTCATCCTGTAGGTGAATTTTGAAAGGAAACCATCATTCCAGACTGAATCAAATGCTTTCCCAATATCTGACATGATCGGTAGATTTGTCAATGTTTGACAATAAGGCAAGATGCCCACCACGTCAATCGAGTTGGTGTTGAGCAGAATGCCCCGATCGAAAACCGAACTGATGGTCAGCTAGAAATGAATCGTTTAAGGATTTTTCCTAGAACTGGAAAAAAACACATCTGAAGATGGCATATAGGTTTGTGGATGGGGATTTATATTGCTAAAAGATGCAAAATGCCTTTTATGGGGGGAGAGTTTAATTACTAGAGCTGACAAATTATCATGTTATCATGGCTGCTGGCTTTATTTGGACAGATATTTTTGAGAATTTGTCTCAGTTTTGGTGGTTCAATAACACAAGAAGTTAGTTTTGGATCTGTTGGATGGAGAGAGATTTGGTAAGCGAGATGAAACTGTTTCGAAGGTACTATTATTGTACTGGTACCTAGTCCAAGAAGAACTGGATAGTAGTTTGGTGACAAACCATTTATGGATTCTATATTAGTGATTTTTGAATAATGTTTTGAGAGAATTAGGTCTAAAGTTAAAAATTTCTACCGGGAACACAACTAGCTGGTTCATCGGGGTGATTCAATAGGATGTTATTGTTTGCAGTTATAGTATTATAAAGAACGGTTTCATATAGTTGTTAGCCATAGTACAATTTGATTAAAAGTTCTAGATCTTGAGAACAAAATATTGGGTCAGGTTATGGGCTTGGATGCAATTTTCAAACTTCACATTCTTATAGGAGTTATGGAACAAGAGTTCCATCAAAGAAAACACTTCACACATTTTTTGTAGTTCATGGTAATCACAAATCTATATTGATGACATGTGGAACATGACGATGTTCATGGACGCTTCCTGCATTGACTTTAAGGACTTGATTATCATGATGAGTTTTAATTCTTTAATTCTTTAATTCTTCGATAATATCTTTGATATTCGGGATTCCTGGCTGTTGTAGCATAGCCGTTGGTGGCGGCTTTTCTGGTGGTAAATGTACTGGTTTAGGTACTTCCGCATACACTCAAAAGTTATCGAGTGGTGCTGATTCTAATTCATAAGTTGGTCTAGGTGTAAACACCGTTTCTGCTCTTTGTTTTACTCTTGCGCTTTTGTAGCGTTGGTAGGCCCTATATCCTTTGTAATTTGCCGCATGATCCCAGTTGCAGTTGATGCATTTCGCTGTTCCTTCTGTTGTTGTCCTCTTGCTGCTTCCTTTCTCATGAAATTCCGGGCACTTTGAAATTTGAAGTTACATGTCCGTATTATTGGCAGTTGAAGCACTCGGTGGACTCCTTTACTGCTGGATGATCAAATTCCCTGTATCTGGTAAAGGCCGAGGATCACAGCAGTACATTCACGTGTGTTCACTTACGGGAGTAATGATCAGCCTATCTACCCAGATATTGTGTCAATCGTTGGTGTTGATCCTGGTTTTTTGCATTTAATCACACTCATCCTGTGCGATTGAGAATTTTGGCTTAAAACGCCTAAAATTAGGGTTCAGTAAGTCAGCGTCTTAATAAAGTCAGTCATCAGATCCAGCACTAATAAATTTAATGAATTTGGAAAATGAGACTGAAACACTGTATTGGAGACTGGAATGAATGAACCGAAAATTTAGTATTGTGCTATTAAAACCGGAATATACTAGCAAAATAACAAGCTTTGGCTGTCAATGCCACACAGTAACAATTAAAGCTTTCAACTTAAAGTTACATTTATTCTAAAGCTTAGGGTCACAAACTGAGCTTGGCACACTAGCTGTTTTTTGTGCGAAGTGTGTGTTTGGTAGCCAGCACTGGACAAAGCAACTCATAAAAATAGGATAGAGAAAGTCCGAAAAATGGTCTATATGCTCATAAACGAGCTTCTGATGACAACATCTAGGCGTACCTAAGAGATTATTTTCCATCTTCTTTCGGTCAATACTCAATATGTTCGATAAGCCAATGGCAAGTTGATAGTCAGTCGGCAATCAGGATGCTGAAGGCAGTTTTTTAGCACAAAAGTTGGCGTAGGGGTCAATAAGGGCCAATAATCTGGGCCAATAATCTGGATCTGGCTGGGTCTGGAAAGTAATGACTTGCGGACATTAAGGTGCAACCCATATTAAGCTACATCAGTAACTCAGGATATATTTTTAGAGTTAAGTTCAATAACTGCAGGATATTTAATCTTTCTGTAACCGCAACAGGTTCCAGATAAAAGAACATTGTTAAAAACTGGTTTATAGTAAATATCAGTATTTTAAGTTAGCATTAAAGTAAATATCAAAACTATCGATTAAACAGTATTACACCTGGCAATTTAAACAGGTAGTTTCGAGTTTCGCAATATCGATTCAAATCATAAGCATAAAAACTAAACCTACTCGCATTGACATTTCTGCTTACATTTTTGATTTTTTACTTACTGCAAAATTAAATCGAAATACACGCTCATATTAGTGAGCAATTAATTAAGTAAATTATCTTACATGTATCTTGCTTGATCTCAATTCTTAAATCATATATATTTACGTTGACGAATGTGTCAAGGTTTTGCGTAAATCTTGTTTTACAATTTTGTTGTTGTTATCATAAATTTATTAATTTTTTATTTTTTCTTTACAGCTTTCAATGGTCGTGATGCAAGGTGTACTCACCCGACATTTTGGTCCAATTCCGGTGGTCGCCGATATGGCAAAAAATGTTAGTTTTATATTACAAAATGGACATGCCGTGGTCTCGTATCCTCGACCATTTCTACCAAATGTAGCCGAAATAGCGTGTATACATTGTAAACCGGCACAACCGTTACCCAAAGATTTAGAAGATTTTGTTCAGGGTGGTGGAGACACTGGATTTATATACGTTTCGATGGGATCGTCGGTGAAAGCGTCAAATATGCCCGAACATTTAAGACGTCTATTGGTACAAACATTTGCTCAAATACCGTATCGTGTGCTCTGGAAATGGGAGGGTAGTACAAGTGGTATGCAAGATTTAACGCCAAATGTAAAATTAAGTCGATGGTTACCGCAACAGGATATACTCGGACATCGTAAAATGCGTGCGTTTGTCACCCATGGTGGACTTTTGAGTATGTTCGAAACCGTTTTTCATGGTGTTCCGGTTGTGACAATGCCCGTATTTTGCGATCACGATTCAAATTCGGCTAAGGCTGAAGTCGATGGATACGCTATTAAACTAGAACTTGAAAATTTAACGGTCGATAAGCTAGTTAAAGCTATTACTCAAGTGATACACGATCCAAAATATAAAAATGCGGCAAAACATCGACAGCTATTGTTAAAAGATCAAAGAATAACACCGTTGGAGAATGCCATCTATTGGACGGAATATGTACTACGACATAATGGCGCATATCATTTACAATCACCATCGCGTAATTTAAGGTAGGCATCCCTTGCTATATATTTATCGATTTAACTAATTTGCGACCAATTTTAATTTTTTTAGCATTATCCAGTACTACTCGTTCGATGTGATCGGAAGCCTTCTACTAGCACTATACTTAGTGGTCAGATTAATAAAATACTACAACAAAACCACGCTAAGCTTAAGAAATACCGAAAGAGTTAAACAAAAAATTCAATAGCATGGATCAATTGTGCATAAAAAATTTTGTAAATATTCGTTAAATATAAGCGCTTAAGTTAGACAAAAAAAAATGTTCAGTGAACGAAATGAAACGTCTTAGAGACACGATGCAAGAAGTTTCATTTCCTTAAAGAATTTATTTTTTTTTAAATTAAGTTATGTAACAAAAAATGTGATGATTTTTAGTTTCTTTTTGTTCTGTTTGTGCTCTGAATTTTATAGTTTTAAATAGTTTGATGATAAGACAATAGATAAGACAAAGAAAATTTTGAATTAATTACTTTTTAACCTAATATATTATGTATGTTGTGAATAAGATTTAAGATTTGATTTTCTTTTGTTTTTTTTTTACTTTTAAAATATGTTGGTCTCGAGTTCAATTGTCCATTAGACGAAATTGTACAAAAATGATTGGCTAATCTATTTCGCTGCTGTCCTTTGGCCATAGTTGGAATGAAGTTCGACCCAACACCGCCTTGCGGCAGGATATTCTATGTTTAACTGTAGTAGTATTCTAATTCATATCATGTTAAATATCATGTTCGTGAACAAATTTACGAAAAAAATGACTTTAGTCCTCTTATCTTTCAGCTGCTACTCTTTGGTCATAGTAGGACTGAAGTTCCGATGCAATACAACTTATTGAAGTACCACATTCAGCGTGAGGGATAATCACTAGATAATCCTCTTTTTACTTAATTTGTTCCAGCTTAGTGTAAGTCTTCCCCTCTGACGTACTCCAGCTGCAGTTGTTATTGGGATATTTTTTAATAGTTCGATGTAAAGAACTCTTTTGTGTTGACCATACCATCTAATAGGGTTCAATAATGTCTTAATTTCAAAGAAATCTTGTAAATTCTTGAAATAATGAAAATTCAACTGGAGGAACCTTATCGCTAAAGAGAGTTCTAATGGAATATTTAATCTAGAGATATAGTTCGACTAAAGCTTTAGCATTAGTTTTAGCGGTAGAATCATGAGGAATAGCTTAAGTCCAGCGAATGAAACAATCAATAGTGATAAATACATGTAAACATTTCTATTAGATGGTGCTAGAGGATCAACTAAGTCGATATGATCGCCTATTCTTCGTTACTTTTGATTTCTAACAGTCAATGCACGTTTTAGTCCAAAGTGCGCTGCTTTTGTCCATTTATGTCCAGATGTATTTGACATCTCTTTGGTTTTGGAATATAAGGTCAAGGAGATGTTGTGGACATTTCGCACCATAACAACCTCGAGTCGGCCTCATTTGAGATTTGGTCACGTTTAATTCTTTTGTTGAGAGATATTGTGCCAGGATTTCTTTTAATTCAGGATCTAATTCCTGGCATTGAAATAATTTTTCGATGTCGAAATCAATCAAAGTTAAAACAGAGATATCACCAGGTCGTAAAAGAGTATCGGCCATTACGTTTACTGGATCACGCGATGAATATCGGTAATGAATTGAGCACTAACGATCTCGGACTTCGTTCGGTTCTAGAGTTAATTTCGCTTATAAAGGTTTATGATCCGTGGTAAATTCGCAATAAATTACGCCCTTTCATAAAATATCTAAACTTTTAGTTCCAATAAAACAGTCAAAACTTCACGATCAAATGTGGAATAGTTTTGTTCAAAAAAGCTTCAAAAATCGCATTAAGCTTTTATTGATGTCGACAATTTTATCTTTCTGTGGAGTAAGGGCTAGTGTGATGGCTTTGTTGATTGTTTTCCCTGAGACTATCCGCAACCAAAAATTGTGTTTTGTGTTGAGTGCATTTGCCGTAGTTTTAATTTGTCAGCCTCCAAAAATGTTGAAAAATATCGCCACTACTCTTTTTATAAAAGGATCTTTCAATGTTACCTTTTGTTGCATTTTTGAACATCCAAATTATGTTGCGGCTGTTGGCTGGTATTTTTTGGTATTTTGAAGTCCAAAACTGCATGGCGAGCCATTAGTTCTCCTGAAGCATCCACGACTTTTACGAAAGCAGTAGGAAGAATTGTAAATACCTTTTTACACCTTTTGCGAGTGAAGAGTTGTTGCGTGATGGCTAACCATTGCTTCTTGCGGTTATGTGAGTCTTTGAACTTGGGATTCTTCGTGTAGTAAGGAATGATGTCTGATTCGATGCGTCTTACTTTAAAATAATGTATGATTTCGTCCTTTCACATTGCACATGAATGTGGTCTCTTAGTAGCCAAATGTAATCCAGGTGATGTTGATTCTGTGCTAGCAATGTTCGCCTTAATATCTAGTCTAACATTTGCACCTTTTGATGATGCATTCAGCGATTACAGTGTGTCAATTTTCCGAGCCAAAAATTTTAAATAATGCGACTTGATTTGCCTAGATAGCTCTGTTTTGGTCCCAACAAGGCCCAATGTTCTGTAGAGTGATACCCTGAAGCATTTGACACTGTTATTTCACAATATATGCCCAATTTTTTGATTTTAAAAAATGGCAGGGACTAATTTGAAAATACCAATGGTACAGCCAATGGAAAAAACAGAATTAAAGTATTTAGGAGGATTTCTTTTGAATCGGATTTAGATTTATAGGAAAACCACCTATTCAAAAGTGTAGAAATTACTGCTGTCGATATTAGCTCATCAGAGTAGAGACCAAACTCGATTTTGTAACAGAATTTTTATTTAATAAAAATAACTAAAATTCACTAGATCTTAATAAATAACCACATTAAATATTTACATCTAGGATATTGTCCAACAAACAACATAAGTATTACTGAAATGTAAGTGCGCCAAGTGAAAAATACAAAGCACTACAAAAAGCTGTGAATTAGTGCAAATTTACTGTGCCAAACCAACATTTTAATATTTAGCACCATCCAAGCCACCATTGACATTGGTGCTGTTCAAATCGCCATTATATCCGTGGACAATCGACTGCATCTTACTAGTTCGATGATCGTCTGCATTCACACCATTTTCAATTGTTAACGTTTCGCCTGACGAACCAGTACTCTCAGCCGATTTTGGTGGCCAACTACTAACTTTGGTCACGTCCGTCGATGGTTTTGTTGAATTTAAGTAGAGAATAACACTTGACGTTATCATACCGATAAACCCCGTAGTAATACACGACCATTTGAAAATATTGGATAATTTACGTGGGCTAGAAAATTGTTAAGAGATTTTACTAAGAATTTTTTTAACGAAAAACGTTAAGCTGCTTACATGAAAAGGCGATATTTTAACATGTTGGTGAACGTTTTGTTCAAATCTAGCGACTCTTCGATCCAAAATATTGGAAACACCATTTCGTTCACATCTTTTAATTGAGAAATTTTTTCAACCGGTTTAAGATCGACACTAAACATGAGTCGGTTTCGGGCGCGTAGTGGTGTGCCCGATACACGTTCAAAATCAACCTCGACACCATGTTTTGCTTTATCCGGCGCCAGTCCTTCGACATTTTCCAAAAGCGCTGGATCCGCATCGTAAAAATGTGGTAACGATCCATAAAGTGGTGCATTCATACACGGTGTTAAATCCATTACACCTTGGGGCGGACAATCGTCGGGTGGATCACGACAATAGCAATGAAGAGATTCATCATTTTTGGGATCACCAATTTTTAGTATAAATCGTTCCGCCGGTAATCCACGATACGAACTTTTGCGTTCGTACACCGTATTTAAACCGCGACACACGGCTGGAACAAATGCCCAAATACCATCTTGTCGGGCTTGAAGCGGTGGAAAGACCGTTCCGTCACTACCTCTAAACTGATTACATTCATCCGTGTTCCAAATTTCAAATTCAACTTCGTCATTCAAACGAATCACTCGTCCTAAATCGTTTAAATTTTTCATGCCCCGAAACACCGTCAGCTTAGTAGTATCGGACGCGTTCAATTCACCAAATAGTGAAAATTTTAAATGTGTTTCATTATAACTTCCTAGTCCTTTGGCCTCGGCCCTAATTCCCGAACATAATGCTTGCGATGCAAAATCAGTTGCCGAACAATCAACCGGATAGCCATCGAATAGTAGATCCATTGCGCGGCCATGAAAAAATGGATGTGTCCAATTAGCATAAATCACTTTAACAGCATTCGAGACCAAATCGATCATGGCCGGTCGATCGCGCATCACATTTAATGCAATCCCCGTAAGTAGCGCATCAAGCACATATACAGTTTCGTTACCCGTTAAACCATCGCTTAAATCGGGCCGAAATATAAATGTGTCGCGAGCAAAAAATGTTGCCGTATCCTCGTCCTTGTCGTCGATAATTTCATGTTTTGATTTCCATTCTTCGAAGAAATACGGTCCAATCTCTTGTAAAATAGGTTTGGCACCGGTGGCCGCCTCGAACGGATTTGTTACGTTAAACAAGTAAATTTTAAAGCCCAAATAGAATGGTATCGTTTCCCAGTAGCCGCGCAATTCATTGCCCGGTTTTAATTGGACGAGCATTTTCAAAATTATTCGTAACAACGTTGGAAATATGACGGTGCCATGGATTATGCCGAATACAAACGCAACCGTAAACACGAGTAGGAGCACTTTATGATTTTTCGACTTGTACTTTTCGATTAATGCATCATAGCTCATTTTGTTAAAAAAAAGTTATATCTTTTCACGCGAACAAACGAGTTGAAAGCTAATACCTTCCGTTCAGCTTGAAGTTTTACAATGAACTAAAACGTTTGCGAAATCAGTGCGGCGGAAAAATGTCTTACAAAAGTTTTTCTATATAATTATGGATGTATGTACGATTGTGTCCGATATGTCTATTTTCACAAAAATTATAATTGCTATATACCAGCCATGTACACGTTTATAGAATTTTCCAACGAATCATTGCTCTGTTATGTAAAAATATTGGAAAATATTTCAAATCTATAATTTATCGAGTATAGACTATAGGATGGGAGGTGTAGCAAGGCAGGTATGTGACCATGAAAACTTATGAATTCCGGGGCTATAAATTCGGATGATGCAGGATGCACCGCAAAACGACTAAAAACCACATTGGATAAAATAAAGATGCATCTAAATTTCAATACGGAAAATTATGCAAATTTAAAAAAGAAAATTCTATTTTCAGTTTTCATTTATAGAATATAAACATATAGTTTATGAATAATTCGAGAGTTAAACAATTTAAATGCAACAACAAAATGATTCTGTTATGCCAATATAATATTTGCATATAGAAATTTTCAGATATGAAAATCATAACAACTCGAACGTGATATATCGATCAACTTTTCCCATGGTTAGACTGTTATAATATGCCAAGTAATTGTATGTACGCACAAAGATAGTAATTATAAGACGTATAGTGTATACTTAGTAATGTCAAAATGCTTATTAAAAAAAATGTCATTGACGATTCGCCAGTATAAGGGCATATATATGCATACATATGTGGTATATACTAAAACATTGAAGCGTAATCGTCAGCAGGTAAAATAATGGCAAATTAAATAAAACAAATCGGTTTGACAGGCCATTGATGGTCAACTCTTCGGATTGCGACACTACTTGACCCCAAATCAAGTACTTGACTCCAAATCCTTTTTGTGCCTGAAATATTGTTGCTAAAATGTTCTAATATTTTTCAGCAATATTTATCCTGAACTTAAGATCGGATTGCTATTGCGCATAAAACACAGCTAATGAATGTGACCGCAAATGGTAGCCTAATTTGTGGAAGAAATTGGCAATTTAGGACTAATATGCCAATTTCTCGTTTATTGTTATGCAAAAGTTGTTACCCTATGACAAAGTTGAAATGGTTAAATTAAATCGGCGTTTATATGCGAGAAACGGTTATTTGGCGTTCTGTCACTTTCCAATGTGTCAGCCAAGTGACAATTTGTATAAATCTGGGTATTATAAAAAGACGTACACAATACACTTTTTGCATTGATCGAAGCCAAATTGAACGATTTAAACCAGCAGCTAGATTGTCATTTCGACTTGAGTTCGATTGATGTGAATCGACGTGATATGCTTGGCTTTATCAGAAATTTAAATTCAGCTCGTGCAGCAATCAATTTATTCGTCTCTTTTTTTGTTATTTGTGTTTTGTATAGGAAAGAGATAACATCAATTTTGCCTTTTAAATTTTTTTTTTTTTTGACAATTATTACTCTCTTTTGTTTTATAGTATGAAAACGTTTATTTTATTTTACCAAAACCCTCTTTACTACAAACCGTATTGTAATTTTCGTTGACACATATTCTCATATATTTTTAAAATGTATTAGTGGAAATATATACTTTAGATGTGTTAGTAACTTTCAAAATCCATATATAAAAAATATAATTTTCCCTTTAAATAACGCACACCATTAACATAATTGAGAATTTTTCACGCACACCATTAACATAATTGAGAATTTTTCTCTCTACTTGTATTAAACGTCAAATTTTATTTTATTTGTTTAGTGAATGATGCGAATTGTGAAATTTTCAAGTTAAATTTATTAATTATTTTTATAAAATATATAATATATTTTTAAATTAATATATATTGTAATTATTTATTTCTATTAAAATCTATCGTGCGGTGTAATTAGTAATATATACAGTGTATACATAATAAACAACATAAAAGTTGAGGTTATGTAATTTTTTTTTTTGTTTTTTTGATAATTTTAACTCTCTTTTCTTAATCTCTTTTGTATTGGAATGTGAATGTTTCTTTTTTTTATATTATAATCGCGATCATATCCCAACACGATTTTTACTTACAATATATAATCAAAGTATATATTTTTGTATAACATGATATGCAAACAAAACCCTCTTTACTACAAGCCGTACTGTTTGCATACTCATGCTATACAAAAATATATACTTTGATTGTATTGTAAGTAGAAAATCGTGTCGAGATATGTAGCGAATATTGTGTAAAAGAAATAAACAATAAAATCAAATAATGCGCATGCGTTTACCATTTTTTTAATAATTTTATATGGGATTTTGATAGTTACTAATACATCTAAAGTATATATTTTCACAAATACATTTTAAAAATACATGATGATGTGTGTCAACGAAAGTTACAAGACGGCTTGTAGTAAAGAGGGTTTTGTATGCAAACAATACGGCTTGTAGTAAAGAGGATTTTGACCAATACACAATTGTGTACATAGGTTTCGTTTATCTGTGTCAACGAAAGTTACAAGACGGCTTGTAATAAAGAGGGTTTTGTGGTCAGGTGATGACAACTTATCGTTCCGATGGGCACACCGACATGCATTTTTACTCCGAGTCATCTTACAATTAAAACAAAAATGGCAGATTTGCAAGTATCGACAAATATGCAAGCATCGGTGATTTCTCGATTACTACAGGTTAAACAAAAAATTCCTGAAAGATAAAACATTTGCCAATCGTTACCATGACCTCATGGAAGAGTATTAACGACTAGGTCCTTGATCTCAAGGAATCTTAGCACGAAGTAATCAACAACGAGAGCACTACCACGAAACTAAGGGTAGAAGTTGATGCGTCCAGCAAAATAACATCTAGATTATCTCTCAATGATATCATAATAGATCCAGTGACATAACCAACATCTTTTTTAGATGGCAAAAGCAAAAATAAGAACTATTCAGTTGCAGCACAAATCAAGAAGTCATTTTACGTAGAAGATCTTGACCGATCTCAGATCATCCAATTAAATTAGGATGCTCCTTTGGATGTATTGTCAAGTAAACACCCGCGGACCATATGAGCTTAAAAAAAATGTATTAAACATATTGATTGATCTAGACAGTGATGTTGCACATAATTTTGCACATATGCTATAAACTCTGTATACTTGCTAGTGCTAATTTCTCTATATATACACACACGAATGCAAATATTTATATGCGTGCTCGATAACAAAGTTGCTGAAAATTAATTATTTCTAGGAGTATGCTAACGTAGGTCTAGGTAAACGATGAGGTGTCTTGCAACTGAATAAAATATTTTATAGATGATGGAATACGAACCAGGTGCAGTATGTATGTGTTTCATATTCCATGGTGTCAAGGTTATGAACTTGGTTATATCAATCAAGTCGACATAACCTTTTAGAAATAGGTCAAGAGGAAAAAGTTGGGAGACCTTCGGACCCAAAACAGGTGGAATAGAATAAAACCATCTAACATAACGTAATATAACGTGGATTTTTTTAAATGTTTTTATAGTATAGTGGCCTTGGATTTGTGGCGTAATTTTGACAGTTTTGATAGGGTAACCATCATGCGTTTTCTGGATTTTGGGAATTTAACAGTTTTAAGCTTCCACTTGCGATCATGCATTTCTGGATCTTAGAAATTTCGGTTTGTGGCATAAATTTCGCATTTTTGACATTTTATGGATTTTACAAAATTTCGATTTTGGGCATAAAAATTCGCATTTTGACGGCCTAACCATTACAGATATTCTGGGTTTTGGAAATTTCGATTTGTGGCATAAATTTCACAATTTTGACAAGCACCATTTTGACCATCACGAATATTCTGGTTTTTTGGGAATTTCGATTTGTAGAATAAATTTCGAATTTTTGAGCTAACCATCACCGATATTCGGGGTTTTAGAAATTTTGGTTTGTGGCAAAAATTTTTGACGGGCTAACCATCATGGTGAGCATTTCACGGGCTAGCCACCCCGGTTATATTTGGGCTTTTTGGAAATTTCGATTTGTGGCATGAATTTCGCATTTTAGACGGGCATTTCATGCATTTTGGGGATTTTACGAAATTTCGATTTTTGGCATAAGTTTCGCATTTTTACGAGCTAAACCATCACGGATATTCTGGGTTTTCAAAATTTCGATTTGTAAAATAAATTTCGAATTTTTGACAGGCATGACGGAAATTCTAAGTTTTGGAAATTTCGATTTATGGCATAAATTTCACAATTTTGACGGGCTTACAATCATGAATTTTTGAAATTTTGGAAATATCGATTTGTGCCATAATTTTTTTTCCATTTATGACGGGCTAACCATCACAGATATTCTAAGTTTTGGCAATTTCGATTTGTCGCATTAATTTCGCATTGTTTGACGGGCTTTCCGTCACGGATATTCTGGGTTTTGAAAATTTCGATTTTCGACAAAAATTTGACAGTTTTGATATGCCTTTTCCGGACTTTAGAAAATTCGATTTGTAGCATAAACTTAGCTAATTTTGATGGACTAACTAACCATCACGCATTTTCTGAATTTTGCAATTTTGGATTTGTGGCGTAAATTTGACAGTTTTGATAGGCTAACCATCATGCGTTTTCTGGATTTTCAGCATTTCAATTTGGGGCTTACTTACATTTCGCATTTTTGGTGGAATAACCATCACGAATATTTCTGGCTTTTGGGAAATTTCGATTTGTGGCATACATTTTGCAGTTTTGACAGACTTACCATCACGAAAATTCAAGTTTTTGGAAACTTTGATTTGTGGCATAAATTTCACAATTTTGACGAGCACAATTTTGACAATATCGATTAGTGCTATAATTTTTTGCATTTATGACGGAACCATTACGGATATTTTTGGTTGAACATTTTGGTTTGTAGCATAAACTTCGCTGTTTAGTGGGCCATCCATCTATCAACCATTTACTAGATTTTACATTACTTGATTACGATTAATGATAATAGAGCACAACTAAATCACGCACTCGTGGGTTAAATAATCTTGCAGATGAACTATATTTCACGCTAACACATGAACTGCAAAATATTTGTATATGTTTCAAGTCAAGAACAGGGAGAACACCATTTTAGCACATTTTTAACCAACTACTGTAGAATCCGTACAAAATCATAAGCACTAAACATTGAAAGTTTTCTAAAAATAAAATATTAGTATCTGTCCATTTATTAAAAAAAAATCCGTAACCAAACTATTTAAATTTTCGAGCTAGCTGCTGAGTGCAGATGATGCTTCCATTTCATTCATTGGTGCCATCGGATTATAACTCACCATAGGATGTCTACCTAAACGTACTACACTATACGAAATTGGTGTAGTTTGAAGCACATGTGATGGTATGGTATATTTTAAAACCGATTGACCAGCATTATAGCCAACAACTATATCACGATTTGGATCAATGTCCATCTGTTGATTTAAACTTCGCATCTTCTCAAATTGATACATTTTGATGTACGATTTTTGATAAGTATCACCACCATTAACACCACATGACGTTATACAAAGCACGGTTAGCAAGAAACGTATCTATGAAGATTGAAATGAGAGTATTATAACTGACATCTTATATATATGTAATAAAAACTTACCAACTGAAGTCGTTGTTCCATGTTAACTAATGTCACCGCTCTAACTGCTCGAGTTGATTTTGTACATTTCTTATTTATATACAATTATCTACTTGTTAGTACAGTAATTTTCTAAAAATGGTTTTGTGATGGATTTCACAATAATGAAAATTCCTAATTCAATAATCTCGTTACCCTTCGACTAGAATTTTCATTCAATACGTCACTATATAGAAAATTTTGCTCAACACTTAACTTTTATTTCAGGTCGAGCATTATGTAAGACAGGTAACGAAAATAAAAAATTGCGATATTTTGATGGTCGACCAGAGTATGTAGTATTCTATTTTGGCAAATCTGGCACACGCTACACATGTCAAGGACGACTTACTTTCTACCCCAATATATTTTAAAAAATTCATCTCGAAATTGTAAATGGATAATTGCAAATATCTTGAGATTAGATCTTTATTCAAATGGATTCAGTGTATGTTCCCCTCTTAAAAAATCTCATCAGATATGAACATTTATTTTGACATCTATCTGTCAACATCTAATTTCCCACTTATTATTTTTTTGATGCCTCCATTCAACGTCGTTTACGTGGAAATAATAAAAGTGAAAATTCGGGTAGATTTTTGGGGAAGAGTTTCAAAGTAAACTACAAATTTATCGTAAAAAAATATAACAATTATTTATTTATTTATTTATATAATACACAAAATATAATGCAATAATGACATTTATTCACAAAATGGCGTAAAAAAAACTCAAAATGACTAACTAAATAGAATTGTGACAAACTTGAATTAAAAACGTAATACGAGTATAATATATGATAACGTTATAAAGAAGAAACACTTTACAGATTAGAAAATTTCAAGAAATGAGGGTGTTTTAGTATTGGTAACAAATATTTAATAATGATATTTTGAGATTCCAACTTTGGAAATGTAGTTTCCTCCACCTAGCCCATAGTGACTATAACTGGTCCCGGGGCTACTGTAGATACCACCTACTTTAACAACCGATTGTAATGGTGCTAAACTTGGGCCTTGGACTACTTTAATTGCACTTCCCGATGCGATTACTGGAGCACCATAACCATATGATCCACCATAACCGCCACCATAACCGCCACCATAACCACCACCTCCTAAAAGAATTCCTCCTCCTGAACCACCGATTCCACCAAGACCAATTCCACCGCCTAGTCCACCGCCTCCACCTAGACCACCACCTCCACCTAAAACAATGCCTCCGCCACCGAGACCTCCTCCAAGACCGCCTAAACCTACACCTCCGCCGAGGCCTCCAAGGCCCCCACCAAGTCCTCCTCCACCAGCTGCTAAGGCGAATCCTCCACCACCTCCGATCGCTTGTCCCACCGATACAGTTGGTGCTGGTACTTGAATATTTTGTGCAACTGGAACTGGATAGGGTTGTGGTACGGCATAGGGTTGTGGCACTGGAACTGGTACCGACCGAGTAATTGTGACTGGAACGGGGTGTGGCACTGGAACTGGTACTGGCCGATCAACAGCAACTGGATATGGTCGGTGAATTGGTACGGGGTATGGTTGTGGTACAGGCACTGGCACTGGACGATCTACTGGAACATTAACATGTACTGGGTATGGTACTGGTCGACTAACTGGTACAGCAACGGGTTGTGGTACTGGATATGGAACGGGTTGTTGTACGGTTGTTAAAATATTACGTGTAACGGCTGGTGCTTGTACAACAGCTGGAGCTGCGGCAACAGAGATGGGAGCGGCAGCGATTACTGCACCACCACCACCACCACCACCTCCACCACCAATTAATCCACCACCAAATCCACCTCCTAAACCTCCAAATCCAATACCTCCACCTAATCCACCTCCTCCTAATCCACCTCCTCCTAATCCTCCGCCTCCTAATCCACCTCCTCCTAATCCTCCGCCTCCTATAATCAATCCACCAGATCCGCCGCCAAGTCCACCACCATAAGATAGCCCACTACCATAAGATAGCCCACTACCATACGATATACCACTACCATACGATAAACCGCCGCCACCATATCCTCCACCTAGTGCCAGTCCACCACCATATCCATGCGAATAAATTCCTCGTTTCGTTTGTACTTTCGGGGTTTCAACGCTAACCGCAATTGATCCGCTAACCAAAAGGCATGCTGCTCCAACAATCTATTTAAAAACAAAAGTTAAAATTAAAACAAATTAACTTATGACTATCGAGCAAGCGCTTACCAATAAACAATTCATCGTTTTCAGATTAATGGTAAACTTGAACTGTGATAATTTGATTGAAATTAAATCGCTTTTATACTCAACACACAAAATCACATCATAAAGAAAAAAAATTGAATTTTCACAATTTTCATTTTCATTCCAAAACTAAAAAAAAAAAAACGAAAAATGTATGGTATGGAACAACAACAAATGCATGTGTACATAGCAGCGCGCTATATTAATGGAAGCCGACGAAGAAGGGAAAAAAATTGTAAAGTTGATTTTTACCAATTTTCAAAATAAAAGCGAGAAAGAATTTTCATTGTATTGAAATGAAAATGCAGCAAAATATGTTTTTATGATTTCAAATTGTCGTCTGCTTGTTTTAGAAAAATGGAGATTATAGCAACAAAAACTAAATCTGGTTTACTATCATCAGACAGAGCAGTTATTGTTTTATTTGTTATGCAATTCGTAATCTTACAATTTATACTAATAATAAATCGATATACGAAAGATAAAACAATAAAATAAAAAATTCAAGGCGGAAATGAGCTCATATAAAGATGTTATGTGTTGTATCTGTAGCTTGTATCCGCATCCTGATTTGAACTTTATAATTAATTTGTGATTTGTAAATTCTTCGTACAACCGAAGAGTTGTGTGTAGGATTTGATATTCTGTGCAGTTCTGCTAATCTTGTGGTGTTCGGTTAAAACATTACTTTATTTACACTACACTACACTACACTATACTACACTACACTACACTACACTACACTACACTACACTACACTACACTACACTACACTACACTACACTACACTACACTACACTACACTACACTACACTACACTACACTACACTACACTACACTACACTACACTATACTACACTACACTACACTACACTACACTACACTACACTACACTACACTACACTACACTACACTACACTACACTACACTACACTACACTACACTACACTACACTACACTACACCACACTACACTACACTACACTACACTACACTACACTACACTACACTACACTACTCTACACTACACTACACTACACTACACTACACTACACTACACTACACTACACTACACTACACTACACTACACTACACTACACTACACTACACTACACTACACTACACTACACTACACTACACTACACAACACTACACTACACTACACTACACTACACTACACTACACTACACTACACTACACTACACTACACTAGCAAGCAGAATCCTACAAGAAGCGGATGGACTATTGCTTACAAGCATGGTTTGCACGCACAGCCATCAAGCCCCTGCGTTCAGCTAAAAGACTCAGCTAAAACAAAGAGAGATCCACTGCTCAGACTGAGCTTCTTATCGAGGGAACGAAGCGTTAGTTCATATGGGATTGTCTATCACCTATAGTTTTACAGTTAGTGGATCACAAGATGGAAATAGTACTGATACTCGTCAACAGATTGTGATGGGTCATCAACAGATTGTGACTGAAACAATGCCGAACGTAGGAGGGGTTCACCAAAGTCGCAGATTATTACTGAGTGATGTGGTTATATCTATTTTGATGTATGCCGCACTAACTTGGGCTGTGCTATTAAAAGGAATGTTGAGGTACATTTAAAAGCAGCTCGTGACATCTGTTAATATGTAAATTAAAAGTGGCTTGTGCATTTAGAAAGCTAGCGGGGATGCCGCCAGGTGACTTACTATCTTAGCTGCATCTAACTAAGTATTCCCTGCTATGGTATTGTGTACATGAAGTTCTGAGAATTGGGCTCCAAGTAGTTGGGTAGACTCCTTAAAAAAAAATAACACAATCACGAGATTGTCTAAGGAAAACCATATATCTAGGGCAGTCTCACTTCTTGATCTATAAATACGGAATAGATGGAAGGTACAAGATTTCAAAATATGTAAAAGATAGAACCAATATTTAATAGAGAAATTAGGAGGATAGGCCGGTTGATCAAATTTCACTACAACGAGATGAAAAAAGATATACTAGCTGGAGTTGTACGCAGCAGCAGTACTAGACCCCTAATTAATGAGAAACCGACCATTTCGACTAATCAAAAAAAAACGGAAAAGCCAAACGATCTCTTCTAATGCAGATTCTGTTTAAAGAATAGTACACAAGACCAAAGAGAGTGCTGAAGAGAGAAGTGGTAGGAGTTCTACCATATTGATAGAAAGTAGCACCAAAAAGGCAAAAAATGTACCAAAAAAGACCATCTTGACCGGATATGCTTT
Source organism: Tipula confusa (assembly GCA_963556175.1). Lineage (NCBI taxonomy): Eukaryota > Metazoa > Arthropoda > Insecta > Diptera > Tipulidae > Tipula > Tipula confusa. Next base: position 220,353,421 of record OY744476.1, read on the forward strand.
AATTTAAATACGGAAAGTAAAAGCCAACTCAGACCTTACTATTCTAGCGGGAAAAGTTAGTAATTTTTGACGAATCATGAAGGTCTCTTTTTATTAGAGTTGTAAAGCACTGGGAACCAACTGCTGAATACTATACGTATTCTAATCCTGGAATTCGAGAAAAGGATCAGTCAAAAAGTGGATCTTACGGTCGACGCAAGACTTTCATATTAAGCCTGTTTGGACATTGTGAGCAAGAGAGCTGCAAGATTGGATGGAGTTTTTTCGCGAATAATGCCGAACGTATAGGAAGAATTCACCAAGAATTATTAAGCGCAGTGATGTGGCTACTTCTATTCTGATGTGTAGCACATCGACTTGGGCCAGAGCTTTGGAAAGGTCCACTTTTACGCGGCAAGTTGCATTTGTTTATAAGTTAAGTACTTTAAAAGTGGTTTTAGCTGTTATAGAACTTGTCGAATAAGGCCATCGCATAGTGAGAATGTCTGGTGTCGACTTACTATCTGCATCTCACTACGTATTTCTGCCGTTGTGAAATTGTTCATGTTTTAAAGTGTTGTGAACATGGAGGAAAATTGTTTTATGCCCCGTAAAGTCAACAACAGTCAACAAGATTCAACAGCAATGAGACAGTTCGCTGAAAGGTCGACAGACTTCTCGACTATAATCGGCAAATAGAATAAATTGACAAATAGAAGATATAGAGAGGTGAATTACTACCTTCGTCAGTTTCTAGTTGGATCTGGTGGCTTCCATGCTTATCTTTATTCTGTATAAAGTACGGTGGTTAAACTGAAAATGTAGAGGTTATGATAAATCTGGCCTATTTATGTCGGTGGGAGTAAACCTGTTATCAGCAACAAATATTTACTATTTGCTAGAGTCCGAATAAATGTGGTGAGTATGTATGTGATATGACTCCAAAAATCTTGAAAAAAACTATGACACTTAAAAAAGAATAGGCAAAATTGCAAATTATTAAAAATGATGGCAACTAGAGCTGAACTGAGCTCATTAAGTAATATATATTTAAATTACGGATTTCCATTAAGCTGAAATATTTTTCTTTAGTTCAATGAAATTGAGGGTTAGAGTTTAGATGGTAAGATTCTTTTGCAAGATTATGATCTCTTGTAAGATTTTTTGGAAGAGGGCTTCCACCTAAAAAAAAACCATTCATTAAACTAGCTAGAGTGGTCACTTACAGGACATCTTACCAAGAGCCGTTTTCGTTTATGTCCCTAGAATTATGTTTGATTACCATAAGACAGAATATCGTTCGCGACTGTCCTTTATACCAATCGATAGAATTTTGAATTTTAACGTTTGTCAACGACACAATAGAAGAATGCTCGCTGTTAACAAGTCCAAATGGTAGCTCTACCATATATTCATTTACTGTTATACGTCTCTTCTTGTTTCTTGCACAATATTTCAGACCAGAAATATTTCAGACCTTAGCAAGCCTTATTTTTAACGTCAAATCGATTATAAGTTTACCAAACATTTATGCCACATTTCACATGTTCCGACCGACCAAAATTTAATTATGTAACCGATAAAAAATGTCAGCTAACAGAAAAAAAATTGTAGATCAGGATAAAGTTACTTCCTAAAAGAAATATGATACAATTTGGAAATTATTTAATAAAATTGAGTCAGTTCCCTAAATTATGTGCTCATCCTATTCACAAATGCAAATCAATCTTGCTACGGAAACCAAATCAACGATGGTTTACTACAAGTGAGTCTGGATAATTTTTTAAAATTTTTTTATCGTTTTGATTTAATTTTCTAGGTTTACCTAAACGATGTGCTGAGAATCAAAATAAATTAACATCTAAAGAGAAGCTAAAAGCACCTTCAGAAAATTCAGAAGCACAAATTAAGTTTATGTATGTAGGATATAACCAGGTCCTAGCCTTATGTAATTTTTCGTTCAGTTTCAGTTTAATCGGTCTATCATCACTCCTAATCACAGTTTGGGGTGCAGTCACATTTAATGAGAAAGATTTTAATAGAAATGGACGGCTCCTAGATGAATTCACCAAAATAGAATTATTACTAATTATGAATGCAGGATGATAGAATTTGTGATGTGGACTGGCACAAATTGTATACAGCAACTGTTCGTTAATTTGTTGGTTTATTTAAATAAATTAGATAACCTGGAATTACAATAAATTGATTGCTTAGTATAGAGCAGTGATTCTCATAACGTGAAATTAAATGTGATTCGATTATTAGTGATCACTCATTCGTTTTGAAAAAATCATTGTCGCCGATTGCAACCACTGCACTTCTTACGAATAATTTGTTTTAGCTTAAAAAACTTCCTTACAACATTCTATGTGGTAGAGTTTATTGTGAGATACCTGCCCTGTCCAACATATAAACTTCGAAGCGTTTTCTTCAGCCTTTCGATCTTTCTATGATTCAGCATGTTCGTATTCAATATTATCATTTAATAATGCAGACTAACAAAACCTAAAACATGATGAGCAATGCCAAAATATTGAGCAACTAAGTAAACATGGCTTAACAAATTAAAATTTCTTGTAAGATAAGGATTGAGGGCCGACTACGGCATATATACTACAATTTAGTTGTTAATTTAATACTGAGCAATAACATATATTGAGCAAGTTTTAAAACATTTCAGTGTTGCAATTATTAAATTATCTTAACGTTTTACCTTTCAAATAATTAAGTTGCTATTTTATTGATTGAGCTAGCGACGAGAAGAAAGGGGTAATTAAAACATCTTTAGTTCATCCAGTTGCTCATTTGTTTAACAACATAAATAGTTGAGAATCGAATGGTCTATTAAAATATATGTAAATGTCACGAGACAAATATGCACATATTGAGCAACTATAATTGAAAATTTAGCTAACAATTATTTGTTTTGCTATATAGAGAAAAATGTATATCAATTAGATTGTCTTGTAATTACAATGACATATTTTGTCAGTTTAACGGTTATTTCGTTTGGTTTTGGTGCTAAATATTTTTTTTAATCTGCCCTTTGTAATAATTTTAGAATTTTGTTCTAACGCTACATTCGAGAGGAAGGTTTTACGATCGATCTATGATCCTATAAAAATCGCTATAAATCATCTACTTTAAGAAATCATCAGAAGGGATCATGTTTCGAGTTACTATCTATTTAAAGGCATAATGAAAATATTTGCATAAAAAAAATGTTCATCAAACAAATACAAAAAACTTTCTCACCAAACCGTGTGCTTAATTAGTCGTCTGCGTTAAAAAAAATTGTTTTAAAAATTCCAAAATCACACGATTAACACTATAGTATTCTCATATACACTTATAGATGCAACATGCTTAATATGGCAAATTATTAGTTTCTTATAAAAAATCGATCAAATGCAATAAATTAAAATTGACTAACGTAACCGCATATATACCAAAAAATGCCATTAAACGCAAAATCGATCATATCGATAAAATCTAGTAATTTTTTAACCAATAAAATAAGCATACTCGCCAATAAACTATTTACACATGCAAAAAAAAATTTAAGAAAACCTCCCCATCTTTTCATATATACTATTAGCTAATGAAGGTAAATCTTTTAAGATATCCATTTTTTTTTTGTATATTCGTGAATTCCAATTAGCCTACGTGATATTGTAAGAACATGAAACGAGAAGATAAATTTATTGCATCTATATTGAGATGCTGATCACTCAAAAATAGTTATGACAACTTATGTACATAAGCTAAATTACAGGTATTTAGTCTAAAAAGAAGATTATGGCAAAGTAAAAGCTTTTTTTTATGCAACATGCACAATTTTTTTTATTTTTGATCCCGAACATGAACAGGCGATCACAATTTGTCATCGATTTAAATTAAATTTATATAATTATCGATCGTTTCGATTTAGCAATTATCTCATATTATATTCGACTTAAGTTTAATTATAATTAATGAGCTTTTGGTGTATTGAGCAAATTTTATTTTATATACGCAGAGATTTCTCGGCAAAATTATAAAATTCGCTGCGAAAATGTTAATTTTGGCGTACGTGTGTTCATGTTTTAGACGCATAAATTAATCAAAAAATCAGATCATATATGTAGTTGCAAAACTAGATGAAAACTTTAAGAGATCTTAACGTACAACAAGTTTATAACGTTGTTGTTACTATCTCGAATCCCGATGTGCTGCTGTAATAACAGATAGGTATGCATATCAATGACATATCGTATAGAGTTTAGTGTAAGACAGTCGTTGCAATAAATCAAAAATCACTTCCTCTTGTAGACGAGATGATGTCATGCAGTGAATTTGAAATCTATATTGGACATACATAATTTTGTAAGTTTGCGAAATGCCTTATATATATTTTCGAAATTCCTCATAGATCATATTTATACGCAGGTTGAGATAAGCAATTTTATCATGGCATTGATATGAACAAATCGCAATCTTTCGAACGACCCAATATTTTCATATCCATATAATTGATACGATTATTGATCTTTCGCAAATAAAACTGTGCAATTACAGATACATCTGTCTATATTTATTTTCACTTTTCATTTGGTTTGTTGTCGCGTAACAAGTGTAACGATTTTTATTTTCTTGATATTAACAGATGGTTAATGATCGCTACTAAGAGGAATTTAACATCAAAATTGACTTGTATAATGAATTGAACTTAAAAATGTAAACCTGTTGATTATTTTGGTATACCACCTCTAAAAGTTATTTATCACACCTTACATGCCGAATTGCCCATAATATGAATAATCAGTTTTTCATGGACAATTGATAGCCGGACCTTATCAACAATCGGGTTCCAACAGTATGGATTTTAAGTCAACGCTTCATATTATTATAGACAACCAGAATAAGTCACTGGTGCCAAGTTTCATCGTTGCCAATTGTGAACTGTTCTAACTGTCCGTTTACTTCATGAATATTTGGTTGAATTTCTTTAAGAATTTTATTCATAAGAAGCCAAGTCGATCTCTAATTCGAGATGCCATCGTCGTCGACAAAGATCACCGCACCGACCAAATGGTGGCTCTTTCTCAGACCTCATTGCACAATTCTTTTAGTATCGGCTCGCAGAAATTGGCCGAACTCACTGCACCTTTTGCTCTTTTATCAAATACCTAATTGAAAAGAGCTCGGTAATCTTCAGACGCACCCCAATATTCACTCTCACACAGTCACATCATGAGTGACAAGGAATCTAAGGTTTTATAAACCTTCGTCACTCTTTGAAACGTGTGGTAGTTACTACTGAAAGCGACTTCGGCGTCGCCAATGTGGTTTCAGACTAATTAGTTTTGAGCAAAACGGAAACCGAGAACCATATCATCGTATCCAGTAGCTCTTTTACTACGTTACCGCATTGGTCGTCTACAATTTCCTCTGTCAGAGGAGTGAATAGCTTATATTTTGCATGTTACAAATTTCTTTCTTGAAGATAGGGCATACCAAGACTTTAAAATTCATTGAGTATACCACAGTCAGAATTTATTATTTAAGTCGTTAGAGGTTTGTGAGATGTTATTCATTATATTTTATTGTCTTTAAAGAGAGGAGCTTTTCCATCCTCCTCAAAGTAAGTTTTTATTTGATTGATGAGCTTTCTAGTAGCTTCAACATTGTATGTTGTATGTTATATACAAAGAACTCAAAGAGAGTAAATATTGTCTGCATATGCCAGAACCTGGTTGAACTTACGGCATAAATTGTTGTCCTAAGGTGTTTTTCTGTAACAAAATATAAACTATAACACAAAATCAAAGAGTATCGGGGACAAGGCATCTCCTTATCAAACACTACGACTTTTATTTTACATAAACAAATATATATTTGAGGTACTTCGACATTTGTAAACTTTAATGTCGCCCGGTAGATTGAGACATTCGCTTGCTGCAAATCTAGAAACTATTGTATATCATAGATTTGCCACGACTGGCCGATATATATTGATGATATTCTTTTTGGTAGTCACATACAATTTTCTCCGTCAGCAAAAACTACGATGGGTATCATAGTTTTCGCTTGTTGTACGATTTCCTTTTTTTTTTCAAGATAGGGTAAACCAAATCCATTTTCTTCTGATCATACAGTACTGATTTCTTGCATGAGTTGCACATTCGTTTACTTAAGTGTGTTATTATGTGTTAAGAACCATAAATTCCAGATTTCCATACTTTGTGTAGAATGTTGATTAGCTCGAATATCGAAATATGAAACGATAAAATTGAAACCAATTAGCATTATAAGCAAATTAAAATTAAATTTTCAGAACTTACCGATTAAGCACGTTGATCCGCCTCATAACCTCACAAACTTACTGATAGAACTTGCTTTGTTTCTTTTTTTTTAAATATTAAAATAGCGCCAATTGCTCGGTTGTATTGGGTTTTTCTGTTTATTTCGACAGAATAATTTACTAACTATAACTATTAAATATAATAAAACTTGCAATTTTTAGAAGTGGCGACCGACATCATCAAACGGTACATCCAAAAATAAATTTAAAATGTTATAAGTGCTATCATTATACGATAGATGTCTTTACAGTTTAGTTACTACATCTAGCGCCGAGCATTGAAACGAAAATGACATTTCATCAGAAAAAATTAATTGCAACCGAGGAGACTTCAAAACTCGGAAAAAAAATTATTTGTTGGATGGTTTAATAAAAATAATTGTGAAAAATATAAAAGAAAATGGCACAGCTAAATAGTTTAATAAAATTAAATCGTTTTTCTAAGTCATTGGTGTACAGTACACGTAATTTTACATCAATATTATCACAAAAACAGTGCATACGACATTTTACGTCAAGTGAGTAGTGGTCTCGCCGGAAAATTTTTTGTGAGGTTATGTAAACGATTTTGTTTTGATTTATTCCGTATTTCGGTAGATTCACCACCAAAAGGACCGTTAAAAAATGATAGTGCCACCGGCCCAGTGACATCACCACCTCAAATACTATCGACTTTATTTCCACAAACGGCTGAACCAAGTGCCGAGGAAACGGCTCAGAAAAAGCAAAATGATGAGGAAGACAAAAGAAAAGAACAAGAAAAGTCGAAAGCAAGAATGAAATATGGGTTCGTTTATATTATAGTGTTTTGATTTACCTCGCATAGTCTTAATCTTATCGGTATAATTTTAATCAGTTTTATAGCATTTGGTGGAACGGCCATCATATTTACAGTATGGGGTGTTAGCGCATTTGGTGAACCAAACGTCGATGAAAATGGAAAACCAATAGAAGATGAATTCTCTAAACTATCAATAGTGGAACAGTATCTTAAGCGGACATACAAATCGATGACGAATTACCAAAAAATGATTCAGGAACCGTCACGTGAGAAGTTGTTACCTGATCCACTGAAACCACCGTACGTTCAACCACCATACACGTTAGTTTTAGAAATGAAAGATGTGCTTGTGCATCCCGATTGGACGTATCAAACTGGATGGCGTTTCAAGAAGCGTCCCGGTGTCGATGTGTTCCTGGAACAGCTTTCACGACATTTTGAAATTGTAATCTTCACTGCCGACCAAGGCATGACTGTATTTCCCATAATCGATGCACTAGATCCTAACGGTTATATTATGTATCGTTTGGTACGAGATGCTACACATTTTGTTGATGGTCATCACGTCAAGAATTTAGATAATTTAAATCGGGACCTAACGAGGGTTATAGTGATCGACTGGGATCCAAATTCGACGAAATTACATCCGGAAAATACATTTAATATATCGCGATGGACGGGCAATGATGATGATACAACATTGTTCGATCTTCTTGCGTTTTTAAAGAGTATGTTACGGCCCCCCGGTGTCATACGATTTGTTAAAATACTAATCGAATTTTTATAATTTTCAGCCGTAGCCACATCCGATGTCAAAGATGTTCGGGAAGTTTTAAATTATTATCGACAATCTGATAATCCTTTAGCACAGTTTCGTGAAAATCAGCGAATATTAGCTGAACAATTAGCCGAGCGAGAGCGTGAAGAGCAGTTAAAGCAGCAACCAATTGTTAAGCGGTGGACACCAAGTTTCCTGGGCGGGCAGAAGTAGGTTAGTTGCGCTCAATTGACTAGGAATAATATAACATAAGCAAACTTAAACGTACTTTTTATAAAAAACCAGATAATCTGTTTAATTGGAGCTGTCCCTATTTCGTAATTAAATAAATTATTTCGAAAAATCTAACTATTGGTTTTACTTCCATCAATTTCAAGCCAAGATTGAAGTAACAAATAGCATGTAACCGTCAATCGTTGATATCGATGGTGTGAATTCACATGATATGTAATTGAGCTGGGGGAATAGGTAAATCCGAGGAAACCAAACATGTTAATCATCGTTTCATTATGATGGTAAATTATTTGTAATCCGTCATAAATGTTGCATAAAATCATGAAATGCCCAATTCAACTTTCAACTCAATCGAATCATGTAAACCCCAAAAAATATTCTCATGTGTCGGTATTTTGCTCGTGTAACATCAGTCACAGTTTAATAGTAAAAAGAAAATGGCGGCATACGTGCCTGTCTAAATAAATCGTCGAGTTTTGGAATTTTGTGTTTCGTATCCCTCGTGCGCTGTACATAATACATTATATATTTTTATACGTTTGAAACAATAATTATACAATTTAATCGTATTTACTAATTAAAATATACAAACAATTTAATATAAATAATCGGTATTATAGTGGCTGTAAATTCAATCAAAATTCGTTTGTATTGTGAGTGCGTGAAGTGTCAGTGAGACGAGTTAACACAATTTGACGTTTTGTCGAATTTTGGAATTTTTTTTTTTTATTTACTTTGGTTAAAAATTAATTAGGATTAAAGTTTTGTATTTAAATGTTTGTAGAAATATAAGTTTTTGAAATTGTTTATAGTGTAATTTAGTGCCGTATTAAAATATAATAATAATATATGTGTTAGTGTCGTGCACTGTACACCTAAAAATTGGTGTTTTTATTTTTTTGTGGATTTTGTCATAAAACACCCCGACCGACGAATTTATTTAATTTATTTCACTAGAAAATAATTAAGAAAACATGACACATCATCCGGTAAGAAGAATTTTATTTATAATTTTGTTAGAATTAAATAAGCGATGGGATTTTGTGTACATTTGTCCGTTGTTTACGGAGGTGCTCACTCAGACACCTTTAGAAGCTCGTGGTCTGGCAATTTAAATTTCAGAAAGTTTTCAAGGTATAAGCCCCAAAAATTGATATATTCGCATATATTTTAAAAGTAAGAGATCAACTGGAATATTATAATAGATTCTCTTGGTTCTAAATCACAGGTTCCTAAATAAGCCTTTTTCATCTGTTCCCAATATACTGGTCTCCGTTGCTAAAAATTAAATTAAAACTTGAAATTTGGCTCCAGTTGTGGAGACAACACAACTGGTAACAATTGGCTAAGATTATGTCCGACTGCAGGCTTTAAGTAATAATCGATAAGTATTTACAGGCCACATTAACTGTCCGACTCTATTAGATTTGATCCTGATCGAGCTTTTCGAATTGTTATAGGCATCAAAAAAGCCAACTCGTTCTCTCATAGCAAATTGTGATTCTCATCTCAGATCGGTATAATCTCCTTCCAGGATCTGCACACAAATCATGACCGATCCAACGTATTGGCAGCCCTTTTATTTTTTTAACCAAGAAATGTTCATTAGGTTCCTAAATCAGTGGGTCTGATCAACACCACGTACAACGTCTGACTGTCGAAATTTGCAAAGTATTAACAATTTAGTATCGGAGGTAGGGTGTACCAAGCGAGGTTATCGGCTACAAGGCGCTTTAATATCTCCTCCCACACAATTATCATGAACTACCGAGTCTGAGGTATCGGCAACCGTTCTCTTTTTCAAACGTGTAATCACTTCTATTAAAATCCATCGCGTCTTCGATATTTTTTGGATAAGAATCGTACAAAAAGGTGCAGAAAGTCGTTTACCTCTGCCATTCAGTCAAGTCCCAAAAATATCATCAACTTAAACCAGGACCTAGCTCAACTGTTGGTATAAGATGCAGTCTGGTGTATCGGCGACAGTATCTCTTCGCTGGAGGCTACTGTCCTTGTTATCTCCCGAAATTTAAACAAAGGGTCTTAAACAAAGGAACTTCAAGAATTTATATAAAGGCCTCGTGCTTGAACTACTTACATTATTATGTTTTTGCCGGGTGGGCTGTAGAATTAGAAGCAAACCTTATTGGTTTGCTCGGGCATGGCAAAGTAGCATCGCACCTGGAATAGTTCCGCTTAAGCTGATATTGTTTATGGCTCAAAAAAACATCATGTCATTTAAGAGGCTCTGTGACACTGTTATAAGCTAATAGATATTGCAAGATCATACAAAACAAGACACTCTTAGCTATGTAACCATCAAAGTATATGCCTCCAAGTAACAGGAACGATAACAAGTTAATCAACGTGGCTAAGCATAATGAGAACAATTAAGAAGACCAAGCACGATGGCGCGATAATGTATATAGGCTAAGCTCCTCGGGTGATATTCACATTCAATAAAAATGTCAAATGATAATAATGACAATGACAGGTCGTCTCCAAGACATTGCCGGTCTTCCGACTTTCCTTGTGCAGTCGAATGACTTCCTTGTTATGTCACTTGGTGATTTCCTTAGTGTAAGGCCAATCCATCTCCATTTCAGTTTCCTTATTTCGTTCTCAACATCAAGCTTCGTGTTTCTGTGCAGTCCATTGTTTATTATGATGTTTTGCCAAAAGCACTTCAATATTGGAGACCAACTTGTCAAGTGTTTGTGTTTGAGCAGACATATATCACCTGGGTATGATTGCCCAAGACGTGCTTCAGATGAAACTTCACATCCGAAGTTTGGAGCTGCTGGTGAAACCATGTGCCCGTTACACTGTTTGTCTAACATTGGTCCAACGTAGTCGACCCCGACTCTTTTGAATGGGAAAATCTTCGTTGCTCGAGGTTCAGGTATTCGTCAATTGCGAAGACATCAACTGCTCCTGACGATAGCATAGCATACATCCGTTTATAACTTGATTTATTAGCTTCTAATAATTGTCCGCGTGTAATAATTGTCTCACCTCAACTAATCGTTAGGTGATGAATTGGCTGGATAATAAAATCGGATGTCTGGTTTGATAATCTAACTATGTGTTCTCCAAACGACTACCTACTCGCAGCATCCCCGTACTATACATAAATGAATGAAGCTCCTTACTGTTATGTTTAAAGGTGATTGCCTTGCTGCGATATTTTGATTTCTCAGAACTTGCGCATTAGAACATCTAGCTATAGTTGTGCAAGAAAATTCGGACCAGACTCAATACAATTTAATCTACTTGATGGTTGATTAAATTGTCCAGCTATAACCCAACCAAAAATGATGGCTTGGGCTTGAACAATTCCCGTGCCGTTCACTATACAATTTGTCCAAAGTACATTAAAAAAAAGTTCTAATCCGATTATTAAATTGACCTTCCCTGGCATATGAAAGTTCGGATTTTAAAGTTCTAATTTCGAGCTTTAGCTTCGGTAACCACAGTCGCCGTAGGCATGATTATGTTATAATCGGTATCTGTGAATCAGAATCCAACAGACATCGGGTTAGTTCTTCAGCACAATCGAGCAACGCATGGGTTTGCCTTATACACAATGGACAATTTTCATCGGTACCAATATGCAATATTTTCGTCGGATAGTCACTGATCGGAAAACTTAGTCACTTTGTCACTCATGTTATCATGAGTGACAAAGTGACTAAGTTTTCCGATCAGTGACTATAGGAGGGGATACAAAAGTGCGCCTTATAGCTGGTAACCGTGCTTTGTATGGCCTACGTCCATTGCTAAAGTAAGAATATCTTGCAAATGCCGACCAGCTGAAGTTGTACAAGGTGTCGATCAGACCCGTTGTCATGTATGGGTGTTAGAGTTGAACCCTGACGGATGACTATGAGAGATGATTAATGACATTCAAGAGAAGAATCATGCGCATATATATATATGGCCTTAAAAGCGGCGATTACTACACTTACAGATTTTCATTCAACGACCAGCTCAATTAATAAAGTGACACTGCAGTCACTATTACTACCGACTACCTAGATAATTTTCTCAATCTGACTTTAAAAAATTAAACAAATTTCAAACCCATATTAACCTTTTACTGCATAATGATCAACCTTGATCTGTTATCAACACATTACGCGACTAAATTATCTACCTGATTAACTTTAAAACCAAATTCAAAGACATCAATTAAGTACTTACTGAATTTACAAACTCATTTGATCTTTAGCAAATTTTTTTTACATGTATCGTCGCTTTAAAGTTATTTTTAAGCCGATTATTTTAAACAGCCAAAAATGGTTTGATAAAATCGTGCCTAATGTTAAAATTTATGCATGTGATATAAAATATATTTCAAACATCATAATATGTTGTCATGCAGCGAGTTTAGTCTGTAACACATATAGATTCAGCAGGGAAATGATGGAACAATTTTATTTCTGTTTTTAAACTTTTGACCTACATACCATTTTAGTGATAGAGTAGTTTTCCAGATGTATAACCTTTACAAAATATATTTTCCACATTCACTAGTCGATGTATAATTATGGCATTAGCAACGGTTTAATTTATATATATATATATATATATATATATATATATATATATATATATATATATATATATATATATATATATATATATATATATATATATATATATATATAAATGTACTTTAATTAAATTTAATTTCTTGCGCGCTGTTTTACTTCTTAAGAATTTGTTGGTCTTTTTTTTTGTTTTTCTTGTTCTCTCGATTTAAGAATAAAAGCGGAAAAGAATCAATTTATCGGTTATTATATTCGATAATTTCTAAGAATTTTTTCTTAAAAATATTTTTGCTGTTTTATTTCGTTAGGGTGGTGGCAAAGATCGTTCGTTCGACGACGAGAAGATCATAAACAAAAAAATCTTTTATTCATTATAAATAATAAAAAAACGGATTTTAAAGGCCATTGCTGGTCTGAACCGTATCAACAATCTGACTCGATTGGTTCGGTCCCGAACTTCTTCTTCGTGTTGTTCTAGACAATCAGAAGATTCTTGCCGATCTCTGTGACTGCATCTTTCTCAGCGGTCGATGGAAGTCTAGAATTAAGCAAGCCGCTCCAAATGTTGGACATATTTGCATATGTCCAAACCTGGGACTTATAGTGTAAGATGTTCTCCTGAGTAAATATGCATATATATTTACGCATATATTTTGTAGATGTTCTTAGATATCGTAAAGCGAACCATAAAAACCCCGATGATGATTCTATGCTAAGAAAAGCTATACCGCGATCGTTTTCGCAAAATGTTGAGAAAAATATCTTTATTTTTTCAATAGCTTCAATACCCTGTTTAAAGTGAGAATCGTCGAGCTCCTTAAAATAACCGCAGACTAAACCACTTCATTGTTGACAAATCTTACCACCGAGCAATTTTTTCAATTTTTTTTACAAAAAATAATCCGTGGGTGTTAAATCTCGCGAATAGGGTGCTTAAGAAAGCAATTCGAACTTTATAACTCATTGATTTTGGCCATCTTGATAACGCATGAGTGAACTGGTGCATTGTCTTGGTGAAACAAATCTTTGAATTCGAGTTTAGTACGGGCAGTTATTTATGTACGGAAAGAGAGCCTGGTATATAAGGAAGGAGATGTTCTGCGTTGTTGTCCCGAGATGAATGTAAATGGATCCGAATAAGAAACTGAAGTTGATATCGTCAGAGGCCTCTGAAACTTAAGCAAAACAAATATCACCAAATGTGTAGGTGTGTATGCTCTGGTTGCTGACGTTGATGTCGAATTGCCTACAAGTTGATTTGCAGATATGTCTGTAGATGCCAACTGCATTAGTAGTCAAGTTTTGCTTAATGCTTTTAGCGATGAAATTATTCGAAGTGCAGAATTATCACATGACGTTCATCGCATTGCAACTGTGAAGATTGACGCCGCCTTTATTGAAGCTAAGCGCCTAATTTTGAGTAGCTTAACGGACTGGACCTTATTTTTTTTGCCGATGAGTTCGGAACTAAACCAATGTTGCTTAATGATATTCTTGCTACTGATTATCTCGTTGCGTTTGAGCTAGCAGTTTCTGGGTCATATCTTATAAGTTGCCTGAACAACCCTCTTAAGTCGCCTAAAGAACCCTAGCAAGTCTAATTTATTCCTATTTGGTGGCTTCTGGTTCACGTTGGGTCCGGGTTCTTAGTTGACAAAAAACAGTTAGTCAAACAAGACAAATTCAGAATCGACTGGAATTAATCTTTTACTTAACCATTGAAAATTGCTGGCAAAAATAAATAAAAAACATTAATTGCATCTGATTTTGATGATAAAGTCAGTGGACGTATGAGCGTTTCATTCCATGAATTAAGTTTGTACATAATTGACGATAGCCTTAAATTGTCTTTTTGCCTGGCACTCTTGGTTTATTCGTTGTCGCGATGCTTTCTTGCGCTGTTGTTTCGATCACAGCCTTGAATATGCTGGTTTGCTTCTCTATAGTGTCGGTATCTTTGTCGCTGTCGTACACGTAATTTTGCAAGGCCAGCTTTTGATTTTTTGAAAAATGATTTACGTTTAAATCGTCGTCTTCAACCAGAATCTTCGTCTGTATCACACAAATTAACCACTTTTTTAATCGACGTTTACCAATGCACGAATAATTAAAAATGACTATATTCTCGTTTTATTAATTTCCTTATATAGTTCATCGAATAACGGAATTGCACAAAACAAGAAAAATCATGTTAATTTTTTATAGGAGAGAAATTAGTATGGTATGTTCATTTTGTGAATTTTTGATACATTTGTCATAAATGGGTTAACTGCTTCAGGTGAACATCAGACTTAAACGAAACTACAGTTGTTCTATCATATTACGTGATGTGAATCTTCCAATCATAGATTTACATTTTCGGAATGAAATTGGGCTAATTAATTCAGCTATCCAGTTAATGTCACAATGATTTGGGTCAACGACACTAACCCACTTTATAATCCTCAAAAGCTGTATGGTACTTTGCAAAACGCCTGGTTTTTTATGCAAGTTTTTAGGTTTATAAAACAAGTAGTTTTTAAGGACGCGGGTTGATTCAACCTTTGTTAAGTTGCCTGCCACGATAAACCAACGATGCTGTGGTAGCATTCATAGAATATGAAGCTCGTTAATAAGTCTTATACTAGTGTTCCCCCAACCACAGGGGCTTTATTCAATATAGAAACTGAAATATTTAATGAATGAAATCTTATTATGTCTTATGTTTGGGATACCCACACGACCAATTCGTAAAAAAATATTTATGAATAAACACATTCTAATCAATAATACCACGAAATTTCCAAAGTCCATAACCATCTTACAACATCACGTCTAAATATTTTTATTTGTTTTATTATAAAGATGTTCGATATTAAGTTATTTTAAGAAATTCCATTATACAAATAATCAACTCGGGATGACTCAAAATATATGGTTCCAGTTAATGTGGAATTTATATTTTTACTATAGTAGCGCAGCCTCATTAAATTTAAAGTTCTCGGTTTAACCGTCAACATTTTGCTAATTTTGCAAATTAAGTATTCGCAGAAATTTTTTTCTCGTCTAATTATCTACATGGAATGATTCCAGAAACTTAAAGCTACACTCCCTAAAAATAAAATGGTATAAGACGAAAAAAAAAATTGTTCAGCTCCTAATCACACACGCACACATAAGAACAAAAATAAACAATGGAATGGTTTCAAGACGAAAATTTTTTGTTAAGTTGTTCGCCCACAAAATTTCTAATCAATATACATAAATGAATTTTGTATATAGTGCTGCCTACCCGATCCCCCCGGTACACCACGTAAACTTATATTGTAGAATATATAGTTTTGTACTGGTACTGTATCTATATAGAAACATAAGTATATACGCATACAAACTTATAACAAACTATAAATAGATTTGTTGTAAAGTCTTAAATTTAAACAGCCAGAGAGACTGATAATGAATATTTAAAGTTAAACAAAAAAAAAATTTTTTGGGTTTAAGATAAAGAAAAATTTCTTTGTTTTGTTCTGTTGATTTCTTTTCTCTTGTGATTCCACGGAAAATATATGCATGCATATCGCAACAGCGATGTCGTCGTTATGGCAAAAAAACTATCGGTGGCTTTACATTGGCATAATTTTCTCACAGTTGGACGGCCATAACGTACAAAACCATTATTATACTCTTTTGAACGCACAAACAATGCCAAAACTATTATTTATAAAGTTCGTCGAACACAATTCTATTGTTTTTTTAGTTTTCGTTTGTTTTTCTTTTTCCGTTTTCAAATCGTCAATTGAATTTAATGAAATATTATTTTGATTTTGAAGGGTAATGCAAAATTATTCAGATGAAGTCGCTACTGTAATAGTAGTCTCCGTGGTTGGGGGGTACTCGCATTTAAATGAAAATCAAACCCAAAAATGATCGATGTGGTGAAAAGTTCCAATTTATCTATCTATATAACAAAAAGTGTAAAACCTTTAATAATCACTAGGAAGAACGAAGCGACCCTCTGCTAGGAGAACCAGTAAGCGATTTAATAAACGGCAACGCATAAACGCTTTCAATACATTGGCTAAAAGTCCAGCAACTCAGCAATATGCTCAGCGATTTTTTAAGGAATCACTGGACTGCACCATACCCTTAGACTTTAACTCCGTCTTCTGATTGTATGGTTTAAAAAGTTTGTTTTCATACCGAAAATTTTTTCGGAAACTTTGATATTTATTCAAAGTGTGGAGAGTTAAAAGTTAACTCGAGATGTTCTCTACGTTCCAAGTAATTTCAGAAACGTCTGAACTGAGTTGGAGGCAGATCAAATATCTATCTGTTTTTTAAATTTTCCGTAATGTTTGAACAAACACATTAAAACGAGAGCTATCATTAATTCTGACTATTAATGAAAATTGGAGTTCTGCTTGTAGGGTCAACTTTTTAAAGGGTATCACATACCGGGTGATTTTTTTAAGCTGAAACTTTCAAATATCTCGAAAAATAAGCATTCTACGAACAAAATGAGATCAAAATTTAATTCTTCCGCGGGGAAAATACATTAGTGCCTCCCTCCTTGTAGATGGGGCGGAGGGAGTAACTTATAGCAACCCCTATTTTTTATTGAAGATTCGGATTTACCTGCTAAAAATAAGTACGTAAGTTAGTTAAGTTTGGCAGAAATCGGCTAACCGGAAGTGGCTGCTTAGGGAGTTTTTCGAGTTTTGTAATTATTTCAAAAAGTACAGCACTCATGAGAAAACTGTTGAGTGCAAAAATGTTGTATTAAAAAAATAAACAAAAAAATCTGCAACTTCCGGTTAGCCGATTTATTCCAAAATTAACTAACCTTATACGAAATTATTTTAAGCCGGAAAATCCGAATATGCAATAAAAATAGGGGTTGCTATTTTAATTTCAAAATAGAAAAATCCCCACCTACAAGGAGAGGAGGAGTGATACTAATTTTAGCACTAGTGTATTTTCCCTGCGGAATGATTAAATTTTGATTTTAGACATTTTATTCGTAGAATGCTTATTTTCCGAAAGTTTTGAAAAAAATTACCCGGTATACATCAATATATTTTATGAGTTGATGAAACGACGGCGAGACGAACTAATCCTTAATTTGCTGTAGAAACGGCAAACAGCAAACATTCATTTGATTTTGAAAATTTCGAAAATTTCTTTAAATTTAGTTTTTTGCGACGTTTTTACTTTTCTTTGCTCTCCCAAAATAATGGTGAAACAAAGGACGTTTCCGACAAACACCCTGTGTACCTAACCACTAAATAAAGTTCTACTTGTGAGACTAACATTTCTAACTGGCCTTATACAAAACTTACTTTGTTTTTAATAAAACCTATTGGAACCGTGAAACGAACAGCAGCTAAGAAAACATGATTGGTGCGTGGCACGGTATCAGCCATCGACGAAAATAAGTTGAAATCCGTTATGAGACCATCTTATAGATAAATATAGGTCCTTAATCACAACACGAACTAGGAACTGAAATCAGGGAAAGGATAATTTACTTTTCGATCAAACAAAAACTTTTCATAGGAAGCCTGAATATATAATCCTGTTTTTTTCTGATTTTCTTTTTTTTTTTGAATTGCAAGATTAAGAATATGATGTTAGCAGCTAGTGCTTAATACTGTTGTATTTTTAAGCCATGGTTAAGCGATATTTTTGGAAGGGTATCACCACCAGCATACAATTTGCATGGGACATTTGCATGTGGTAACGTTCTACGTTCAAGATTATTCCTAGCTCAAAAAACTAGAAATTATAAAATAAATTGGCTCACAAACATCTGTAGTCTGTATTCTGTGGTACTTCTGTTCAAATTTTAAGAGACTGTACATAGACTAATAATAATATATTAGGGAATAAGCTGAAAGTGTAGGCAAGAAAATACAAAGAACAGAAATAATTTTATAAAATATTAATATTCATTTTCAAAAAATTAAACTAGTGGATCTGAAGTGGCCAAACCATCGTCAAGAACAAGGCAAAAGAGACGGTGTCCTTAAAAACAGAGGCAACTCTCTGCAATTTATTAATTAAGTGCGTAGATCGTACCATACTTTTCAATATCTGTTTCTGTGTTTTTATGGTGAAGATGGATATTACAATCGTTGGGATTTATTATCCCACTATAGACTATAGTATTAATGCAACACCAACCGTTTTACAGAGATAAAATATAGAAATTGGTCAAGCTGTAAGCTACTTCAATATGTCATTTCAGCAAATAAAACCATTAAGAAATGAATTTCAAAGCATTGTAGAGGAATCTAAATCTTATTTTAAATCTTTCCGGTAACAGTTGCAACTTCCAAACTCCCATTTTCGAAATTAAAATTAATAAAGAATTTCCTTCAGTCAAGTGGTCAAGTTTCGCACTAACTTTAAAAAAGGGAGTAGCTTAAAATGCAAGACCTATAACGGCTTAAATTTCGTTTGCCCTTGTAGATTATTTTGGGTTTGTCCTCACCAAACGTAAGGACGCGATCTTTTAAAATTACATGATTTAAAAAATCCAGTGTTTTCATGCCGAAATTATCTTCCAAAACTTTTAGATACTCTGAAAGGTTAATATCGGCGCACGACGCCAGACCAGTAATTTATGATTTTAATGCTACAGGTGGCAAAAACCATTCTATCTTATGAAAAAATATAGGTCCTTACTCCCAACACGAAATAATCATATTAGAATTCCTTTTTCGTAAAAGCTTGAATGATTTTATCGCAACAATGAGTTAAAAGTACCCGCCTGCACGAAATATGATAAAGCGATGTGATTTCCTCATGGCCAAATGAGTCTTAGAATATTATATCGACACTGGTTCTGGTTTACCCGATCGCAAATAACCATCAGGATAGTATTGTAGCTATTTCACCGGCTCTTACATCTTGTTTGTTGAGCCGCTAAACTTTAAGATTGGTTAATCGCAGTTGGATATTTTATAAAGCCGCCCAAGACCAACATTTATGTAACTCATGGGGTATACCCAGCTCATTGAACTTTAAATCTATTAGCTGAGCTCTGATAATTGCATTACCTTGGAATTATACCTCCGTTAACTATACCATCCAGCACGCCGGCTTTGAAAGTGCCTATTACCTTAATCTTTTGATTTCATCTTCATTCAGCTTTAATTACAGAAAAGTACCATCAATATCTCAGTATGTAGTCCTGTTGGTAACGTTCTACGTTCAACATTATCGCTTACTCAAAAAACTGAAATTAAAAAAAAAAACGCTGGCAAACTTTAAATGGCCACCTCGACTGATAAACGTTCGATCTGTCTTATGTATACCGAAGTGACAATTAACACCAACAAATTCATTCAAGTATGTTACAATCACATTTAATTGCCAAATAATATTGAGCTCCTTGGCTAAGTTGTTCAGAGCCACAATAAGGACGCATGGAAAGAATTCCGTCCTCGTTTACCATTTACACAAAGCATATCATCAGTGAACGAAAATTGTCGTTTCGAAAATTGTTTAGCCTATTAAGTATGCACTTTCTGTGTTGAATAGTGGCATTAATCGACATCACATTTATTTCCCCAAAACATCCTTAAAATTTGCAGGTTAAGCCTTACAAAATTTAAAAAGTCCAACAAATTATGGATGGAAAAGGTTGATAGAGAATTTAACCGAAATTTATGAACAATCGTTGAGTTAGCGCTACACCATTTTTAATATTTGTAGGCCTATCAAAAATTCTGATATTTATCTAAGATACCATCTCAGAGCTCAAAGCTGTATTAGTTCTAGAAAAACCCTATACTATAGACGCTTACTAGAGAATAGTTTTGTTAATTTGGAATGTTTTACAAAACTTTTATAAAACTATTGTTGGTTGCTCAGATTTATGAAATATTCTCCACCAAAACGCGGAAAGAAGTGCAAATTGCCGCCTCGTCGTTTTATAATCAATCGATATGTTGGCGTCACTAGATGTGTGAATCTACCCTTAATTGTGATCTATTGTTTGACGAGATAGTGATCCTCTGGATACATAAATTTTATCCAGAAAATGCATGATGGCAGTCAATCAAAATTGTGAAATTTATACCACAATTCAAAAATTTCCAAATTCTGTCGACCTTATTCCTGATATATCGTGAAAATTTCAAATGACGTTTCTGAAGTATAAGGAAAGCAAGTGCACTGGCTCGGTCTTATTCTGCAATCCGATCCTAAACAGGAAATGCAGCACTCTCTAAGATGATAAGTCGCTGCCGACAACGATGGCTATTCGGGGTAGAACCCGACTTGTCTTCTTCAAGTTATTTAGAACCATACAAAGATCAAGCTCGTGATCGGAACCGTTGGAACCAGATTGTTGATCGAGCCAGATGGTTGGACCAGTAATGACCTGTAAAAACCATTTAATATTATTTTTTACTTTAAAAAAGGAATAAAAAAATGAAAGGGAAGATTTACCTTGGGTAGTGTAATGGAAAAGTTTAGTTTGAATGAGAAAACTTTATGGAAATTTGCTTGGAAACATTCCTAATTTTAGCAAAAGGAATGACGGCGGTATAACCGGCTATCGAGAATTTAGTAGATAAAGTTCTCAAACCAGACCCAAGGCTGGCTCAACAGATTCTGGGAAGAGACAATCATTGTTTAAAAGCCCTTTTCGGTTACTCAACCCATTTGAACAAAAACCAAGGTTAGGTAGATCACCACCACCATTAACAAACACCTTGGGATAACGCAGAACTGCGCAGTAAAATTTACGAAATAGAAAAGTTAACGTTAAATCTAAACAAAGAAAACTTACAGCGAGAAAACAAGGAGTTAAAAAATGCTCTAAATGCAAGAAACGCAAGATAAGTAAATCACCACAGGTTTCACCCGAACTGAATCAAACAATTGAGCAGTTTCCAACCGGAAGGAGGAATGTACAACAGGATGAAAAAACTCTGGTTTCAACGAAACAGGAACGATTATGTAAAAAACTCTCAGCCGAAAGTAAGAATACTGGAGAAGAAAGTGCCACGGCCACCTCCAATTATATAATATCCAATTGCAATAATTATCAGAGTATTATAAACATCATGGACAACAATCGGATAGAATTTCCAGCTACAGCTCTAAATAGTGGTAATATCAAAATAAATGTCCCAGACGGTGATAGCTATAAAAAGTTAACAGGAGCTCTTAATAAAATATAAACAACATGGTATTCCTACGAAGATAAGCTGACAAGACAAACCAAAGTCATTGTTAAGAAACTATACGCTTCATGCTAACCAGAAGAGATAAAAGACTATCTTTTGGAGAAACGATATAAAATTAAAGAAGCTACACAGCTGCTAAAAAAGGTGATAAAACACCGCTTCCATTATATATGGTATCTTTTGAAAAAACAGAAGACATTAAAAATATTTATGCAATCAGCGAAATACTCCATATGAAAATGCAAATAAAGGCAGTCAACAAATCTAAACTGATTCCCCAATGTAAAAAGTGCCAAGTCTATGGACACACGCAAAACTTTTGTAATAAGGAGCCTAGATGCGGGAAATGTGTAGGAAAACATCGTACGGCTGAAAAAAGACACCTCTCCAAAATGTGTCAACTGTGGAGAGGCACATCCTACTCAAAGTCATATAAAAATCCGGGGGTACAAAGTTTACTCAGCACTAATAACAATGCACAAGGGGGCAGCGCCCTGATTTTAAAAGAGATATTAAATACGATTAATACCGCAACCACAAAGTAGTGGAAGCCGCAATATATTGCACACCTAGATACAACATCAAAGAGGATGCTTATACACAGTTCTTCAAGCAGCTAGGTGAAAAATTCATAATCAGGGATGACTTTAACGCTAAACATACAGACTGGGGATCAATACTAACAACAACTAAAGGGAAATAGCTTCATCAAGCAATAATTAAATAATACTGCAACTGGCATTCTACTGGAAAACCAACTTATTGGCCCAGCGACAAAATAAAAGACCATGCATAATTGACATTTTTATAACAAAAAAATCCCGGTTGATTATTTGCAAGTGGAGAAAGAATTTGACTCCACATCTGACCACTCCTCTATTTTAATGAAAACTTTTAGAAATAAACTAAAAAATAGCAGCATTTTAAACACACAAGTGTTCATCAAAAGAAACATTAGGAGAAGAGGTAGAATAGCTCGTCAAAGATATACAGCAAGCAGCGTGGAAAAGTACTAATATAACAAACAAAATCTGGCAAATGCAACCCAATAGAAATTAAATCACCAATTATAGAGAAGAGAAGTGCCCAAAGGGAATCCCATTAACTAATGCTAAAGAAGTGAAACAAGTAATAAAGAACCGTGTAGTACTTAAAAAATCACAAGGATATGACTTGATAACTGGAGAGATTCTTAAACAACTAATAAAGCTATTAAAAAAAATATCGGACATGATTAATGCTTCCTTCAGACTCCGTTATGTCCCTCTATCTTGGAAATTTGCAGAACTGAAAATGATACCTAAACCAAATAAGCCACTAAGTGAATTAACCTCGTCGGCCAATATTACTTCTTCCGATTATGTCAAAACTGTTTGAGAGGCTATTATTAAAACAAATAAAACCAGAAATTGTAAAATCAGGAGCTGTTCCGTCCCATCAGTTTGGATTTAGAGAGAAACACTCCACAATCGATCAAGTTCATAAAATAACAGATTTAATAGAAAAATCCTTAGAGGAAAAAAAGGCTTGTTCAGCCATATTTCTGGATATAGCGCAGACATATTGCAGAAGCAGACATATTTGCTGTTAGTAAAAAATGACTACTTAGTTACTTTGTAAAAATCTTTTAAAAATAAAAAAAATTTAAAATTTAAATTTTTAAAAAAGTGATATTCCTAAAGATTAGATGGAAGAGGTACTGTAATCTATATATACAGGGTGGCTGAGACCAAATGTTACTGACTTCACTCTGCTGTCATTTGTGTAGTCATTTTCGCGCGTCAATTTTTTGACAGATTGAAGTTTGGTTAGTTGTTTACATGTGGTCAACAAATAATTGTTCTAAATTAATATCTTAATAAAAAAATCGTAATGGAATTCAAACGTAATAGTGTAATTGCACTGTATTTGGGTGGAAATTCACAAACAGCAATAGTTCGTCAGCTCCAGCATTCGAATGTGAATAAAATGTTTGTGTATCGAACCATAACTCGATACAACAAAACTGGTAGCATCGCTAAACGCAACAGAGGCGGTCCTAAAAAGACAGCAACATCAAAAGAAATTATACGAAAGGTGAAGAAACGAATCCAACGAAATCCTCGTCAAAGTGCCAATCAATTAGCCGCACGTCTACATGTTTCACGTTACAGCATTAAAATTATATTGAAAAATGAACTACACTTGAAGCTCTACAAGATACAAAAAGTTCAAGATCTTACGGAGGCACACAAAAAAGTTAGGCTTGAAAGAACACGAGCATTGAAGGCCTTGGCCGAACGTGATGAGATTCCAAAAATTGTCTTTTCTGATGAGAAAATTTTCACCATTCAACAGTTTGTGAATAAACAAAATGATCGTGTTTGGTTAGAGCACAAGTCCAACGATAATTTGGACACAAAAGTTGCCATGCGCAAGCAATCACTTGCTTATGTTATGGTTTGGGCTGCAGTTACTGCAAATGGACGCACTTCTCTGGTTTTCATCAAACATGGAGTCAAGGTAAACCAAGAGGTGTACTGCCAAAAAATCCTAAACGATGCTTTGCTACCTTGGGCACGTAAACACTTTGGTACGAACCGTTGGACATTCCAACAGGACTCGGCACCGTCACACAAAGCTCGAGTGACACAGCAATTTTTACAAAATTGCGTTCCGCGGCTGATTTCGTCGAAAGAATGGCCACCATATTCACCAGACTTGAATCCCATGGATTTCTCCATATAGTCCATTTTAGAGAGTAAGGTGTCCACTAAAAAATACGAAAGTGTTGATGCATTGAAGTCAGCTCTTGTTCGAGAATGGAATAAAATTCCGCAAGCCCACGTTCGGTCAGCATGCAATGCTTTCTATGGAAGACTGAATCAAATAATCAGAGCCAAAGGAGATCATATCGAGCAGTAACATATTTTTCATAAAATGTAATATGTTTTCAACATATTCCACGAAATTTCAGAAAAAAATAATCAAAATTAAAAAAATTACAGCGTTTTCATTTGGTAACACTTGGTCTCAGCCACCCTGAACGTGAAGATTTTGAAGTTTCCATACGAGATTTACTGTATAATTGGAATACAGTTACCTGTAGGCTCGGTGTTTACTCAAAAAGTAGACATCGACGAAAATCATTCAAAAGCCATTTTTCACTATTGCAACAGGTCAATAAACTTAAAAAACCTGGTTATTTTTGCAACTGCCCTTTAAGATCCGATCCTATCCTTTAGGTTTAAATAGACTTCATTTGATTTCTATGAAATATTCATACTTCCATTTTATTTGCCTACGTCCAATATACTTATGTATATGAGTTATGTTTATGATTTAGATATTTAAAGTTGATTAACAATCAGGGTGTAACCCATAACAACAAACGTACATCACACATAATTACATTATAGCTTGTGTATACGAGTATTTGAATTACTGAATTATGTGAACTTCATTCATAGTTTCAAAGCACAACATTTATCAGCAAAACAATTTTTTTTTGTAATTATGTATTGCATTTTTAGTTTATCAATGAAATTGCTAGAATACCGAATCGCAATGTTCTGCTTAGTATTAAAAATTTATTTTTGTATTTAGGCCGACAAAATATCGAATTTCGTAGGTATGTAGTTTCGATGGGAAAATTGTTTTGTCGACAAATAAATTTCACTAGTAATTGGATGAATAATGTGTTATGTGCGCGGTGGTGGTACGAAATTAAGCCGATTAACTTTAATCGACACTATATCACAATATCTGTTTATAATGAATTATATGTATGTATATGTATTCGGATTACTCATGCCCGGGTATGTTCCTGATGCATTTATAGACGCCACTTTTATACACTTTTAAACCGAATATGATTATGATGAGGCGACACGCATGAGAATGGGAACTAAAATCAATTAAGATATGTACTGTAAATATACATAAATGACATCTTATTTACTTAAGATTTTATTTTATTGTCTTTGTAAAGTTAAAGAATTTGTATATAAATATGAGTCATCCGCCCCGACGTATCGAAATTTAATTTATATGCGGGTACATAGCTTACTTCTTACATACGTATGCAGTAAACACAGTATAAATAGTTGTTATGGAGAAAATCGATGGAAAATAATTTTCATGCACGCGATTCAATTTTGTTGTTGTTGTTTATTTAGAGTATAACATGGCTTTAATTATCGTAATGTTTATTATTATGCATACATAATTTCATCATGTCTAATTTTACTATAAAAAAGGTGATCGTATGATCAAATCATTGTGATTTCTCAGAACATTCAATTTGTTCATCAAATTTTTAAATGTAAGCACTTGATTTGTAATATAATGTCGTGGATCGTTATTTCCTATAATTATATATGAAGATATAGATATTCGAGAGTGGTATGAAAAGTACCTGAACTCGGTAAGAGATGACGATATTATAATATCAAATTACTAACACTTTGTGTTTGAAATCCGCTACCTATATATGGTTACTTCTTTCGTATTGAAGGAATACTTTAATCTCGTTGTTCTTTTACTTACTCATGGTTGACAAGACTCGGTAAGTTTCAAGAATCAAGAATTTTCAAGCTATCAAGAATTTTTATAATTAGCTCTGGTGTACGGCAATGAGATGCTATGCTTCCGATTGATTGATTGATGAGACTATGAGACCAAGCGCTTGACGTTAACCGTTTTATGACAAATACATCCTAATTGGACTGAATGGTAACGGTGTCAAAAAACTGTTCTCATATTCCGGTCTGAACATCAATAAGTCCAAAACAAAATATATGATCACTGGTTTGAGAGACCAAGACAATTTAGATCTTAGTAGTAGTTTTTACATTTGAAAAAGTGACAAGTTTCCGATACGGGTCTCTTGTCACTCATTATAACTATGTGGTAAGGGATATTAAAGCGCGTCTTCTCGCTGGTAACCGTACTGTGTATGCCTTACGTCCACGCTAAATACCTTGCAAAAGCCGATCAGCTAAAGTTTTACAAGGTTGAGCAGACCCGTTATCATGTATGTGTGTGAGAGTTGGACTCTGATGGATGAGCATGATAGATGGTTCGAGGGAAGAATCATGCGCATAATATATTACTTCAAGCTCGATGACAACACTTATCGAGTTTTATTCAACCATAACGAGATCAGGAATTTAATGAAAATTCCTAATCTCGTTTCAGGTTATTTCGTTCATTGCGAGCCATCCTGTTTTCAGTAACGTTGTAATGGTGAACGATTTATGCACATTGAGATGTCTTAGCTCTCTTTTTAGTCAAGATATATCGGTTTATCTATTGTTTCAGAAGTGCTTGCGGGATAATCAGTTATTCACATTTTAAAAACATGATTATTGTAATCAATGGTGCCATCTCTGGTCAGACACAAATAATATAAACTCATACCTTGTATATACATTCTGATTTGTATTCCAACTACGGTTTAACTGTAACCTCATTAAAAATTCATAATTATTTATGTGACAAGATGCACTCACACACACACACCGTTTTAACTGAAAGTAGGAAGAAGTAATAAATTTCAATATAAATTCAATCTTTTGTTTACAAATTACAATTCCATTCCAATTCTGTACACAGTATTTGTATTTTTGTTTTATATTTTTCCTCTTCATTCAGCGTATTTAGCGCTTTTGTTACAAAAACTAATCTCACTATCATGTATCATCATCATCATCATCACTTTCATTGTCACAATTTCTATAGTATAGTTATAAGTCATGTATTACCAGTAAAAAATATTGGAATCATTCTTATGTGTGTGTTGGTTTTTTTCAAGAAGAACTAAATGGAAATTGCATTGTTTAACTTACCACCCACCCAAGTATATAAGCTCGCGTTTTTATTAAGATGACGACAAAATGAAATGAAGACAACAAATGTTAAAAAACCAACCTAAATAATTTTTTTTTTTGATACTTAAAACAATTAATTACAACGAGAAAATTGTTAATTTATAAGATTCAGGTTACTAGAACTCATCTTAATATCCGTATATGATTGTGCATATAAGAGGTTTGCAATAAAATAGGACGGTTGGTAAAGTTGTAATTTTAAAGACAAATTAATAAAAGTATGGCCTTTTTCTTCAAAATTGTGTTAATTTCTAAAGAAAGATCTTGTGTCATACCAAAAATTTGTAGGTTACTTTTTAACCGAATTTTGTTAGCAGTAGCATTATGAAAACCATCCACGAAGGACGTCTTACGATGTTTCACGAGCGTGTGTCCATTTTCCCAAGCAGATATTTTTATGAGAAGATAATGTGCTGGCCACAATGAGATCGTGGACGATCACAAAGTAAATAATCCTTTCTAGGACTAATGTCCCGCCTACATTTAGGTGCCCTACTACAAAGCTTACGAAAGAAAATTCTGGATAAAAGAAAATTCTGGCCGAACAAATTTGTTTTTTTTTTAACACATTCAACAGTTATACGACTTAACAGACATAGTCCGCCCCACAAACAGCACAACATTTTTTATTAATTAATTCATTAGAATCCAGCAATAACAAAAATTGCGATTGTAAAATAAATAAATCGCGAAGGTTACTAAAACACCGCGAGAACGCGTTCAACAAAAATAATTTATTTAAATATGAATTAAGCAAAAGTATGTACGTATGTACCGGGTATAATACGTATATTTCAGAATGTACTTACTCGCGTACACTCAGTATGTAAAATCGATAAATTCTGGGGTATATTCGAGTTCAAAATAATTTTATGTCTTAATGACTGCTAATCACGACTTAAAGTATCCGTTTTATTTTTTACACCAAAGGAATTATCGTTCGTTGTTTTAGAATTATGTTAATTCGAGTATTTAACGTTTAATGGAATTTTTACTTATAAATCAATAAGAGAGAAAGAGAGAGAGTGGGTGAGAGTAGTCGTAACTCGTAAGTATATAAAACCACATGTTTAATATAACCAACGACGACGACAACGATATATTAGGAATTGATTCATCAAACTAAATTTACCGGACATCCGCCGGCATGAAAACAACTATATAGCAGCGCAAATAGATAAAGATAGCAGTATATACAGTTTTCACTATAAAAATAAGTTTTTATTTTTATTTGTTTGAGTAGAACTATTTTATCGCCATTTTTTTTTTTGGATAAATGCAATGTGTCATTGCAGAGAATTAAAATGTTTCTCGCGATCGCGACTTTATTTGCATTTAAATTAGAAAAAAATTGTAATATTCCAGTCGCGCGACCTTCACTATAAATACAATTATATAGTTTTGTTATTATGTACATTACAAAAATGTTTAACTATAAATAATAGTTTAATGTGCTAGATCTGTGTTTTGTAAACAATAAAATTCATTTACATGTCAACAAAACGCGGTTTATTGCAACCGGTGACATATCGCGCAATTAGATTCTTAGAATTTTCTAATTTTTTTCTAATTTATTTTTTTAAAACGCCGTAAGTAAATATGAATCATCGGTTAAGTTGTTTATTTATATATCTAAGCGAAGAATTTTTTTTTTATTCAAAACGAGCGTATGTCGGCGATAAATTATGTTAAATAGAACAGGTGATTGCCACCGTATGGTTGTCGTGCCTCCAAATAATTTACGTTTCTTTTTTTTTCGTTTTAATGCGTGGGTTACATGTTTTAAGGGTAAATTACGATCGTGTACACCGTCAATTTTTTATAAATATGTACATGTATATTTAGAAAAGTCGTATTTTTAATTTTATTTATTACATTATCGCAGGAAATTGATTAAAACTAACAATGAAAATTTGGTTTCAATAATTACAATTTGTTGCCTTATCAGTGCGTATTTAGGAGATAGCGCATAGTATCAAAATAAATAATCTAAAATCCAAGTTGGTAACAATATCTTTATTTAAAAAAAATGGGATAAATTCGAAATTACCTTCTCAGGTAGATTTGGGGCAGTTATTGTAGTATCGTAGGTCAGTGTGGTCGGGGACACTCCCGTGCTTCGTAGAAGACTTCTAACGAGTTTTTTATCCTTAGAATACCACCACAGCCTTCTTGGATTGTCGTAAGAGGTAACTAAACAAAGGTTGGATTACTGGACCCGCTTATGTTAAAGGATCCTCTATGAAAGAGTATCGCTTGGAACTCGTTGCTCTCCAGGAGACTCGGTGGCCAAAAAGTGGTGACCCTATGTCCCAAGCCTATATATACATTGCTTTACAGTGGAGATGACCTCGGCAATCTTGGTATTGGTTTTATTCTTGGGCCCAAGGTGAAAAAGGCTGTTTTAGATTTAAAAGCAGTTGATAATCGTATGAACCTGTCTAGCGAACCTGATACCAAAGCACGACTTCAAAATTCGGACTGACCTCACTATGGCTAGCACATTCTTTCGTCATAAAAGTATCGACTTAGTAAAATGGAGACACCCTCATTAGATGGCCCGCAGTCAAATTGACTATCAATTGGTCACTGCAAAACTAAAATTTTCGTACAAGTCAGTTTTAGAATCGCACGGAAGAAAAAAGCGGTCTTTGTTAGCAGGAACGCCAAGTGAATCTGTAGACAGAAAAAGCATGAATGGTGGAAGGCTGAAAAGTCTTAAAATTACAAATACTCAGCAATGAACACAATTCTCGTAACTTCTTTAAAGGAGTAACTTTACCATACCATCACACTTAGGACTATCGTCGTTCGGGACCACGATGGAAACCGCCGTTTTAACATCGATTCAGTGCTTGACACTTGAAAGGATCATTTCTCTGATTTACTTAATGTTCAACAAGTGTCAAATGCTGTCTTTAGATGTGCATTGAGGACCCACCCTACGAGTAATTCACACTGGCCAAGCAAAGACTAAAATGTAAGTAAGATTCCTTCCGAATGTCAAGGGCTCGGAATTAGTACAATCAATCTCTGGGGAACGGATACTTTGGGGAACTATCTTTTCGACCTTGTTCGATTAGTATGGCAAACCAAAGTTATGCCTTATGAATGGAAGGTGGTTGCGTTGTGCCCCATTCTTAAAAAAAGAGCTCGCCCAAAATACGAAAACTATAGCGGTATAGCTCTACTTTGCGCAGCATACAAATTACTGTTGTACAGAATATTGGAGAGAATCACTCCTCTAGGAGAAAATTGTAGGTAACTAACAAAGAAAAAGTTGTCTGAATCGGTCAGATGTTCTTGGATTTTTAGCATGCCTAAAACTCAATCCATCGGGTGATTTTATGATTTGATTGTAGATGTCTAGGAATATCTGAAAAATATGTGCAGACAGAATACTTTTTGTCAAAGTGGAGAACAAGATATTAGGAAGACGCAATGGATTTAGTATTGATGACCACACATTTGAAGAAATGACAAGTTTCCGATATCTCAGATTCCTCGTTACTCGTGATAACTGTATGGGTGGGGTTATCAAAGCGCACCTGGTCGCTGGTAACCGTGCTCTGTAAGCCTTACGTAGACTTGAACGCTAACTTTTTTTTTGAGAGAAGAATCATGCGCATGATATATGGCCCCAAACGTAACGGTGACGACACTTACCGAGATTTATTCAAACACGTGATTAGGAGTTTAAAGAAAATTGAATGCGCAGAGGTCACTATCGGTGACGATAAAGAATCCGATGGAGCCAGAATATTGACTCCGTACGGGCCAGCAATGGCCTGTTTAGCGAATTATATAAATTTGCATGAAATATCTGAATAATTAATTTAGTAGCAAAATATGGTTGATATAGTACTCTTCTGCTAGTGATTGCCCTCCTCACTCTGATACTGTGAATAACGAAAATGATACCGTAAGAATATTGCTCAAGTTAAGATACCCTTGGTGAAAGCCATCACGATGCTTAGCAGTATGCGATGAGCCCATGTCCAGTCTAGAGAAAAATAATGAATCAGAAAAAATGGTTTGGGTTCAAAATATGTACCTAGATCGGTCGTAATGTTAACCGGTACCTCGAATCTGGAGATATAAATCTTGACAAAAGTTCGGGTAATAGTATCTGTAGAAATATATCTCATACAGAAGTATCCATCATAAGGTGGAAGTGATTCCACGATTTCTATATGAGTATATTCAAACCGTCCCGGTGGAACGCTGAAATACCCATTTTTGGTCTTGGTGTGTCTTAACACCTTATATTTTTGGCAGGATTTCGTCGGTACGGAGAGTTGTTGCCCGTTGAAATTTCAGAGAAAATCACATAGGGTAGGATGCCTGTTAACTTTTATCTGGTCAGAAAAAGTTCTTCGGCGTTGATAGGCTTCTTTAGTAAAGTAGTCAAAACGGTTTGGCAGGTGCTAAATTTTTTGCTAACCTAGACATTAAACCTGTGATAGTAATTTTTCAGCTCGATTGATTGAGGTGCTGGAAACTCCCAAATGGCGTTAATTCGCCCAGTAAATGGCAGAATACTATTTGTGGTAACTTTGTGACTAAGGAATTCTAAAGAGCTAGTGCCGAAAACCCACTTCGAACTGTTGGTGCTCATCTCGTGTTCAGAAAATTTCTAAAACATGTATTTTTCCTCCGAAGTTCAGGCTATAAATATGTCGTCTATGTAAACAAACACAAAGTCGAGATTCTTGACGATCTCGTTAGTTCAAATGGCATTCGAATAAACTCGAATAAGTTAAACGGAGAAGTGATTACCGTCTTATAAGTATCATCAGGTGCGACTGGGAGTAAATAATAAACTCTGACCAAGTCGATATTTGAGAATATTTTGGATCCTTCCGGGTACATGGAGAAGTTCTGAATGTGAGGAATTGGGTAACGGCCAGGTACTGTTACAATTTTTAACCTGCGGTAAATCCCACCTAGTCTCCAGTCTTAAATGTTCTGTTTATCGAACTGTTATGGACATGATACTGGTGATGCCGATGGCCGTTGGATCATGTGTTGAACATCAGCTTCCTGTTCTTAAGATCTACTATAGTAAGCCGTATTTCTTAAGAAAGTCTGCACCAGTGATAGGACGTTTTTGTCCGCAATAGTGAATGCGTGTGGAAAATTTGCTTCTGAGAGCAATTTTGCAGCAATTTGCTTCCGAAGGTATATTGATAGGTGTACCATTAGCGGCTGACAAAACTAAATCGATGTTGACTTGGGTTTTGTGGTTTATACAAGTTGTATAAGGAATGGCGGATATATCACCGTCAATGTCTATCAAAAACGTGAGTTTGTTCTGATAGTCCTTTATAAATAAGCTGGTAGTGTATTTCGGTCTATGGTCACCCGCGCCAACCAATAGACCTACTAGTTTAGGGATTTGTTATTCCTACACTTTTGCTTAGGGTTGTTCCTAGTTGTGTTAACTTCTGTCGTTTCGAACCTGCTCTCTTCCTTGCAGAAGGAG
The DNA here is from genome assembly GCA_963556175.1 of Tipula confusa. Lineage (NCBI taxonomy): Eukaryota > Metazoa > Arthropoda > Insecta > Diptera > Tipulidae > Tipula > Tipula confusa. Next base: position 220,386,626 of record OY744476.1, read on the forward strand.
TACTCCCTGGTGTTTGCTGTCATCATCATTAGATCATTAGCTTTAATCACTGCGCCAATTGCTCGATCTAAACGATACTATCCTTTTTACAACTAAAACTGAGCAATTCAAAACTATTTCATAAATTAAGCAACATAACATATGTTTTGAATATAAGGCTATCGCATTAAGACTTGCATTTTTTCAAATACAAGGAATTTTGATTTTTTGTGAGCTTAAAACATTTTAAAATTTAACTTTACCTTTAGTTTTTTTAACACATTGAGCTATTAAATATTATTAAATTAATTTTGACCTTAAAATAAACTGAGCAATTAATAAGCATATTCCTCAATAATTATGTAGTTATCTTTGTCTAAATATAAGGTCGGGGCACCAATCGGAAGTTAGTAGTCGAATGCAAAATTAGAATATACTATAACTGAACAAAAGTGTAAAATATGCCATGGAATAATATTAAAATAGAATGTTTTGTTTGGAAATTACATATTTGGGCATAATAAATTACATAATAGTTCCCGAACCCATAAAGTAATTTTGCGCAAATTAAAAAAATTAAAACTGAGCAACACTACAAAACAATTAGATATGAGCAAAATTTACAAACTATTCCGGCTACATGATTGGTCGTATTGTCGATTTAGTTATCATGACAACATCGTCCTTAAAGCAGTTTGAAACTTGTTTAAACATTTCAGTAATTTTGAGCAATTTAGGAATATTATAACTGAGCAAAACTGTGACGTGGAATTATAATAAAGTAGTGATGTTAATGTTTGGAAGTTACATATCAGGGCCAGAATAATTCCCGAAACCAGAAGTGGTTTTGCTTGCCCAAATTAAAAGACGTAAAACTGAGCAACACTACAAAACAATTAAAAAAAGACAAATCGTAGTACTATTAAAAGATAATATTAAAAAAGGAGTTTCCTCGGCTTATCTATGATGTGTGACCGACCATACGTGCGGCCCAAATTCGTAGATAGTGATCATTGGTCACTTCAAAGCAACTATGGCATGTTTGGAACAATTGAGGGATCACAGAAAAACACTACCGAAATCGTATAAGTTAAAGTATTGTGGCACAGAAAAAGATATCTTTTTCTGTGATTGTGGAACTATTCTTATGATGGTGTCAATCTTCTAGAATCGCTGATAATTCAAAAGCGATCTTCAAATCGCTGATAATTTAATGCGTATGAAACATGCAACTTCTCTTTTGAAAGGACACTGATCTAGTATGGATTGCCCCACTTTGCGTTTATAGTTCTCAAATTCAAGCACACCTTGTATCAAAGGTCGTGTCAACATCTTTCGTCCCTGGGAAGACTGTCACTATAATAACCGGTCGTCATTACGAACATCATTATACTGCTAAACATCAAAATTTGACATTTATCACTTTGACGTTTGTAATGTCAGTTCTTGTTGAATTGACCATCGATGAGAAAATGATTGGAATGGTCTGGTAAAACATAACACCGGCCATCGTATGTAAAAAATAATTAGAAACATAATGCAATAAATGCATTTGAGCGGTACCTCACTTGATATATTTATTACCCGCCGAGAGTAATAATTTCGATTTCCTGTGTTAAACCAAACCATATCCAAATTACATCTTTATAATGTATTCAAGAAACGACGATTCCACATAAGTTTTAATGTTTTGTACATACACAAAGGTAGACAAGACAGCATAAAATAGAGAATCCAGAATAGAAATATGTCATTGACCGTGGGATGAAATGAAACGAAAATTGATGCTAATAATGACGACAACGACGACGATGATGATGATGATGATTAAGATCATGGAAATATCATTATAAATGATGAGAGATGGTATAGCAGACATAAAAGACAACACAAAAGTTAAAAATAAAATTGAAGATGAAGAGGATGTTCAAAACATAAAAAAATTTCAAACGCTGTTCACAAAGATGGGTAATAAATCAACGCGGGATAAAATTGCATACCGTTAATTCTGTGTCGGTTAACACATTCGGGATACGTGATTATGCCATACACTTGGTTCTTTTCATTCGATTTTACGCGCGATTTGCGAATATTGAGTAACATATATTGATGTATGCGTTACACATAACATCATGATTAAGATAACTGAATAATTTTTATGCTGTAATGATCTCATGTTGTGCAACAGCAAGTCAGACGATACAACAACAACAAAATGAAAAAGTTGATTTGATTTTATAATTAAATCGAATTAATTTATACGAAAAAATACGATATTGATTTTTGTAAAGACAACGAAGAAGAACAAGAAGAATGTTATCTTAAATTATGCGATATAATTAACGGTAAGGTGTTGTGATGAATTAAACTGCTTACCGTTTTTATTGATTAGCATTTTATCGAAAAGATTTTTTGAATTGGATATACGATAGGTTCTGGAAATCTATTTTAAGCTAAAAGATTTAAATTTGACGTATAGAGTGATCTAATAGTTTCACGGTAGGTGGCGGTTGAGAAACTGTCAAATAAACGTGTAACGTTATTACAATACACAAATTATGTTTTCAATACTTTCACGTATATATTATAGTTTGCGGAAACTGATTGATTTTCTACTTCCGTTATTTGATCAATTTGGAAATAGTAGCATAATAAAATTTGATGCGACAATACAATTGGGTTTGTCCTTACTCGGTTAAGCGTTTTTAATACTGAACCAAATGTGTCGGTTATTTTATGAGTAAAAATGGACGTTAGTAAAATAGTTTTGTTCTTTGCCCATTTTGTTTAGCTAAATCCACTACTGTTGAGCAAATACTGAATTTAACAATAAAGTGAAAGCATATTTCAGCATATTTCTCCCACTCCATTGTCTGAAAGACGTTAAGTTAATATTGATGACTTACACAATTGTGTATGTAAAATTCCTATACTAAAAACCCGTATACTATGTAAACTTTTTTTCATCCAAAAAAAATCAGTATTACTATTAATAAATATAGATTCATAAGACACAATTGTGTAGGTTGTAACAAATATTAAAATTTAACTAAATTTCGTTAAAACACGTAAGTTTTCGGAAACAAAATATTTTTTAAAGGAGAAACACCAACTACACAATTGTGTACATTGGACTTAAACTTATTACACAAATTGTGTACATTGGACTTACGCTTAAATAAAAAGTCGAGATCGCGTCAGTAAAAAACCTAAATTAGTTTACTTTTAAAGAGTAATTGTTAAAAATATAAAACGTCATTTGGTGATAATATTGACTACCTAGATTATACACAACTGGCAGGCGTATACTCAAACAGAGGTTTTCCGTCAATTAGTTTTCACCCTAGTACATCAAAATTAACTATGTGATCTTAAGACGTCGTTATTACAAAAAATTTTACTCTAACCGGCTAATGGTTTAACATACACAATTTTGTATGTCCATATTTAACAGCTGCGTTCAATTTTGAAAAGTTTGATTTATTTATTGTTTATTATTTATGAAATTTTTAATACCTTAATTCATAGATAAATAAATAATTAGCTAATTGTGAATAGTCATTTTTTCGGTCACTAATTTGACAGACACATTATATTCTGCATTTAGCATAAATTAATAAAAAAAGACAAATAACAAATTGAATAAAAGCATATACCTACACAAATGTGCACTTTGGTAAGTGCTTAATATTTATATTTAAAAAAGTTACCGCTATTTTAATAAACGACACAATTGTGTAGATTTGAATTTAAAGAAACTAAATTCCAAACCAGGTTTATTTACTTTCACATTTGTGTAAAAAGCCCTATTAATTATACCATCCAAATCATTTTGACAGAGTTAATAGTTGAAAAATGGTCAGTTAATTTAAGCTACGTACGAAAGCTAGAACCTCATTACGTGTTGACATTACCGAACAAAGGTATTATCACATGATACTGCGACTTATTTTGACAAAATCAACCTCGAGTTTAAAAGGAAGTTTGCAAAAATTGGTTTAGAAGTTGAATGGAATAATCGTGTTTGATCAAAAACTGAAGTAGGATTCAATTGCATAATTTAACATAATTAGAAACTTAATCCGAAATTAGGTTTATAGTTTTTATAGTTAAATTTGAACTCAAGTTTGAAAATTTGTTAAAAAGTTTTAAATGAAATTAAAATTGGATCTGTATACAATTATGATTTTGATTAAAAAATAAGATTTGATCGAATTCAAAATTTTGAAAGATTAAAAGCTAAGTAACAAAAATAAGGTTTGAATGGATTTTGAGAACTGTTAAATTGCTTTAATAAACTGCTTGAAAGCCTTTTAAATTAAGTCGAATTAAGACAAATTGAATAAAACTTGAAATGCGATTTAGTTGCTTGATTAAATTATTCTAAGCAAAATTGATTGATTTAGATTTTAGACGAATTCAATTGAATAATTTTCTAAATCTAAGAAAAACTTGATTTGAAATAGCCTAGTTTTGTTTTCAATATTTTTAACCATTTTTAAAAATTCAAACAAAAATTTGAAAGATTGTAAAAAAATGCTGAAACTGTTGAATTAAATTTGAATAAAAATAAAGACAGTTTAAACGAGTTTGAAAAGATATTAATTTAAATTTAAAACTGAATTCTAATAAAATAAAATTTATATAAAATAATAATGAGCTTGAAAATGTTGCTTAAAAAGTAATTACGATCAAATTATATAGCGATCTGTATTTGCAAAATTACACATAAAAAATTATCATCGATCGATTGATCGCTTCCCCGAATACTTATTTGTTACCTTACACCATGCATCTAAACCATAAACTGAGTAAAATTCAATGGAATTTTTGTTCATAAAACACAACCCGTATGATCGCACACATTTATTTATTAATTTTAATGATCATTCATTATTTCACCGGAATTACATGTATGTACAATGGTAGTTGTGTTCGTGTTGCACTTAATTTCTTTGTCTCATGTGTGTATGTATGTTTTGGATGTCTGATCATTTCCATAATACATTATATACATATTATATGTAAGTATATTGTATGTGTACTGTATGTAAGATGATCATGCACCGTGACAAATATTAAGTATAGCGATCGTCGACATTTTTTTTTTTTTTTGGTTTATTAAATGAACGGAAAAATATTTAATTTGATCTAGTTTATGTGAACGATCGTAATATTCAATTGTGTGATCGTCGCCCCCTTTTTTGTCTTTAATTTTATGTGGATTAAAATATATAATATTATGTATGTAAATAACGTTAGATGATGATGATCGTGATTGCGATCGCATTGATGAAGATCAACTGGAACACAAAAACGTAAAATACATAAAATATATAGAGTGTATGAAAAACTAAAACTGCGAGTTAAAAATTAAAACTTTAAAATGGGATCATTAGAATTTTTACTTTATAAAATATAGTGTATATGATCGTGATGATCATCATCATCATGTTTGTGGTGAAGAAAAGAAAATAATAAAAAAATAAAAATAAAAAAATCATCATGATCAAGACAAAAAAAAAATATTAAAACAATCATTAGTCGATTGGATGTTGTCTTGAACGGAAGACTGAATATTGTTTGTGTGTTTGGAAGATTATTGTTGATCGTAGCGGTTATTTATTTATAGTTTTTGTTGTTTTTTTTGTGTTATGTCGTTATTTTATTCAGTATTTTGTCGTTTTGAGTATAAAATTTAACAGTAAATTATTAAGATATCTTGTTAGATGGTTTTAGTATATTATGTTGTGTAAAGTGGTTGTTCGACGATCTTGAGGGACATTTTATGTGTATATATTTAGTGTGGTTACGTGAAAATGTAAATTTTATGCAATGAAAAATCAAATTTTAAAGCTCATGGATATGTTTAAGCAACATAATTTTAAATATCGCGATCATTTGAACACTAAGGATACGTCGACGAACTCTTGTATGGATTTAGTATTTGAATGGGTTTTAAAGGTAAATGACTTGGGTGGGGGCACGTGGATTTGATAATACGTTGACACTCTTAGGTCATTCATGATCGTTTTATGTACTTTCATCTAATATTAAACCGACTAACCGTGTATTTTAACTGCATTTTAAACCTGTTTCGCGTGTAAGAAAATCGACCGGTTCAATAAATCAAGCAATGAGACACAACAAGGTAATACGTGTGTGTGTTTGTGTTTTGCTGCATATACATATGTTGTGTAATATGTTTGCGGTAAATAAATTTTATTATCTTTTCGCGAATTCTTATAGGCCATCACATCATCATAATATGCAAAGATGTGAAGTCTTTGGTTTTTAACATTCGAATGAATCAGTCTTGATTGATTTTTATAAAAGAAATTTTTAGCGGTTTGGTGTAAACATCAAGTATTTAGTTTGTGATTTATACGATTTAATTTTATTTGTGGTTTAGTAGGTTAAGAAAAATACAAAAAACAAAAAAACTTTCGATTCCGCGGTGCGGCGCTATTATTGTTACGGATTGGAATTTAATTTTTTGTATTTCTGTGATTTGGCATGATAGATATTTACTATCAATAGTTTTTTAAGTCATAATATTATGGTTAACATTTTGAGATGGCAAATAATGGTTGTGTTCAAAATAAATGTCAAACTATTCAAACTTGATCATCTGAAACAAAACATTTTAAAAATGTACATTTATTGCCTGATGAATAATTAGTTTATTTACTATTGGAAAAGATCACGATAAAATTATAGATCACACCGAACGGAATGTTTGATTTTGCATATTCAATTCAGTTATTTAACAACTTACACAGAGCCAAAAATTGAGCTTTCGGAAAACAAAAAAATGATCGCCATTGAAGATCACCAATAAAAATTATAGATCACATAGTTGAGAAAGGAATTACTACACGTCAAAAAGTCATCGAACGATGTAATTTGCCTATGTATGGTCTGTCGGTAAAATATGATCACGGTCGTGATCTTGCTTTTTTAATTTAGTTATTCAGATCTGCATAAAGTTAATAAATCTGAGCTTTTAGAATGAAGTTTAAGACAACAACCTCAGAAGGATTAGTTTTTAATGTTTAAAAATAATTAAAAGCTATACCATAAGGTTTCTCTGAAAAATAATGAGAGCAGATAAATGATCGACTTCCCATGGTAACACCAATTAGTCTATTTTTTTTTTAGAAAAAATCACGATCAAATTATAGATCACATATAGTTGACAAATGAATTTTTGCACGACATAAAGTCATCGAAAGATATAATTTATCTATATGTTTTGTCACAAGAATATGATCACGATCGTGCACTTGCCTTTTTAATTTAGTTATTCAAAACTGCATTAAGCTTAAAAAACTGACCTTTAAGGATTTTAAATATTTTTGTGCTAAGGCATTTAAAAATTACTGAAAGCGTATAATAAACGTTCGAAACTTGAAAAATGAGCTTTTTCTGACGTTTAGGACTTCAATTGCCAGATAAGCTTTTCTCAAGTTGCCAATAAAAAGGAATCTGAGCTTTTAAACGTACACTAGCTTTTAATAATTTTGAATGTTTTTCTGAAGTTAATAATAATAGCAGATAAATGATAGGCTCGCCATAGTTAGATCTTTTAGATTATTTCTTTTTTTGGAAAAGATCATGATCAAATTTTAGATCACGTAGTTGACAAATAAAATTGTACATTTATATGTTCTGTCGCTAGAATATGATCTCGATCTTAATCGTGTCTTTTTAATTTAGTTATTTAGGACTTCATGGAGGTATAAAAATTGAGCTGTCAGGGTTTTAAACTTAATGTTAAAATCAAGCAAGTTACGCTACCGAAAGCTTATAAAAAACATTTAAAGAGTGCGAAAGATATATTTATGACCAAGAGCTGTTAGAATAACAGTTTAAAACTAGAAAGGGTTTAGACTTTGAAAAGCCTAATTTTGTAACCATATACTTTTTTGAATAATCACAAAAAAACTAGACCAAGTGCCGATCGTGATTTTATTTTTTTAGTTTTGTTATTTTTGATCATGTAATAATGTTACCTCTGGTCAAAGATCTAGCACCGCACTTGTATTTATACTCATATTATGAAAACCGCCGTTAGATGGCATCATTTCCATTTTCACTAATCGCTTTTGAACAAGATATCGAAATATTATCTCACTAAGCGCGACTAGTCACTGAACCGCAAATATAACGCGGTTATAGTTAATCTAGAACTAGACACACTACATTTAATCGCGCAAAATCTCTAATAACGCTTAGCAAAACCGTCACAGCGATATAACAATATCCAGCATAAGTCATAGGTGCCATAAAAAAATTTATCAAAACTCCATTGCGTTTACGAAACTGACTCTGATAACGTTTAAATATATCACTACAGATTAAATAAATCACTAAATTTAAATATATCACTACAGATTAAAGCAATGCTAAAAAGTTGTCTTATAATTTCTGAATAATGATCTCGATCTTGTCTGTTCAATTTCCGATCGAACTTCCATCAATAAATTTTGTGCTAAAAAGTTGTCTTATAATTTCTGAATAATGATCTCGATCTTGTCTTTTCAATTTCCGATCGAACTTCCATCAATAAATTCTCTAGGTCGTTCTCCTAGTAAAGATCGCTTTGAAATTATTCCCATACCTTCATGTTAACGACCAAAATGTCCCATTATCTTAATGCTTGCATTTTTGATTGAATATAATTTCAAGGTCATATCTCATCATCACAAAAAGTAAGAAATCCCGTCCGATCTTTATCATCAATCATAGTTTAAAATCTTCTCGAACCACAAATAACGATTGACCTTAATTCACATGATCGCTAATTAATCGGCATTATGAAATATTAAAATTGTTAATTGTCTGTTATAGTACGAGTTAAAACGTAAAACTATTTATTGTTAGTTTTTGAATTTCATCGATCAATTAATCAAACATGATAATTATTAACATTATTGATCGTCGTGACGATAATTACGGTTCATGCAGGCAAGCATGATCAAAGTACTCTGACAGTTAATAAGTAATCAGTACCCCATTTAAATTATGATTAGCGATCTTAAGTAACCATGGATATTTTTTTTGACATTCCGATCACTATTGGTCTAGCAATCGTTAAAATGATAGATAGTATCGTATATACGAGGTCACAATCGCGTCTTGCGATCAATGTGTTTTAACGATCAAGCGATCGGCACTACAGTTTTGAAAGATTTGATGGCGCTTAAAATATTTTGTCTTATCATATCTACCGTCATGAATTCAGTCTAGCATATAATACAGCAGAGACGGCTTATTGCTTGCATAAGATAGTGACAAACCAAAATGTCTACTCACAAATCAGGAAGTGCGATAAACGCGCTCTCTTACGCCGTCTTAGTGATTAGTAACATTTTAATTACACTATCGCGGTTTTTTTTCTCGAAACCGTACATGATAACGTGGGGTAGTCTTACTGTGATAATATTCAGACTAATTAAGATTTTTTTTTCTTTTATTTCATTACAGGCAATCAAACAGTTTACCGATCTAGTAAATAGTGTCGATGCACCATTTACGACGGGTCGTCGACAAGTTACCCCCGCAACAGCATTAAAATTTCTACTTGCCCGTAAATTCGATGTACCGCGTGCTGTTGCACTATACGAACAACACGAACAAATACGATATCGTGAAGAATTGTATAATTTTGATCCGTTATGCGATCCTATCAAATCGGAATTGGAAACGGGGAAATTTACAATATTACCGGGACGTGATACAACGGGGGCGGCCATTGCACTATTTACCGCAAATTTACACAATCCAATAAATGTATCACATAAAACAACGTTACAAGGTGTCGTCTATCAATTAGACGTTGCCCTACAAAATACGGATACACAAAAGGCTGGATTGGTTTTTATATACGATATGAGTTCGTCGAAATATTCAAATTTCGATTATGAATTATCGCAAAAAATTCTAACGTTGCTAAAGGTAAGTGAAAAAAAAAAATGATAAATGTACTAACAAAATAGTATGCTGCCATCTATAAATCGACTTCGCAACTTATAAAAATTAAAATCGTTAGAACAGAAGAAAGCTCAATAAAAAAAATCCATGTGCAGATGTGACATGCGCACGAGTTTTTTTTTTTGTTAATTTCCGTTATAAGCCTCATTCGCTATAAATAATACAACTGCAGCATATTAATCCGTTAATTGGGTTAATTAATAAACGACCTTGACCTAATTACCCGGTATAAAATGCATACTTGTCTAAAATAATTTCATATTCTAAAGTTGAATGAAAATCACAGTTATAAACACCTGGATAAAAAATAATCGAAACAAAAGAGAAACTACCAATTACATAAATAATGTAGACATACATAGATATTCGACTCTTTCATTCGCCTTACAAATTAATTCTCTATCTACCTCATTTTTACCGTAAATTGTGCGATTGTGAATTTTCATCGTGAGGTCGGCTCTATATTTTTCATATTTTGTTTCAGTTGTATTCTAGTTTACGGTGTGAAAAGACTGCGGTGTAATTTGTTTTCGTTGATAAAATTTTTTGTTTTTTTTTCATTTTGCTCGCGTAAAAATAGTATTTTCCTATTTATATAGTTGGAGAGTTTCAATTATTTAACGGTAAAAACACAAAAACGTTATTCAAAGTGAAATAATTTACGTTAATAAAACAAAACAAAAAAAAAAAAAAGTAAAAATTTGAAGAAAACAGAAAAATTTCGTTTCAACTTTCTTTTTCGCCGTTTTGTTGTTGTTCTTGCGTTGTTTACAAAATTTAAAAGAACTTTCCTTGGATTTGTAGTTTATTTAAGACTTTATGTGCCGTTTGAATATATATATATACATATAGAGTGCTACCGTTTTAAGGGTTATATAGTATATCCGGTTATTTAGTGAGTGTGTGTGTTAATTTTGTGGGATATTCCATCCGGTATAAAAAAAAAAATTTGACAGTTGGTGTGTAAAACTATTTACATATATGGACTGTGTATAAGAGTGTGTGTGTGTATCTTAATTGCGAAAGATCTCTGTGATTACATCATCGCATGCTTTTTTTTTATTATTATTAAGACAGAGCAAAATACGAGTTTAAGCTGCTGATTTTGGAATACGTTTTGTATTTCGTGTGCTTGTATTAGTAACACTTGGATTTAATATTTTTTTTTTGGGATTTGTGAAACAATCGTCCAAGGTAAGTGAGATAATTGGGTCAGAAAGATGTTTGTTATTGGGTTAAAAAAAAAAATACGTGTGTAAAATCAAGATGATAGCGCGAATCAGGAACTTAATGCAGTTAGTAGTTGTAGTAGCCGGGTGTTAGAGGTCAAGTTTAAATCGTTAGTGATTATACGATGAAAGTAATTTAACTGTAAATATTAAAATGTGTAATTGACCCCAAACCTAAGCTTAACGACTTAAGTTTTAGGTTAAGTGCAATCACATTAATATAAGAAATTAGTAAAAAGGTGACAGTTTACAGATAATTGGCTGAATGTGATCGCCTTGTGAGTTGAAGATAATAAGCAATATTTTGAACCTATGGTAGATTTTGATCTACCATAGGTTCAAAATATTGCTCTGTGTAGTGCAATAAAACCTTCGTGATTTACTATTTAAATTGTACAGTAAAGACTTCCTTTATAAATTCAAAAATCCATCGTCGTAAAATTTCAGTTTTTTGATCGTAAGTAAGCCGCGTTTGAAAGACGCCGGTAGGATAAGAACAACTAATGTCGCATAACTGGATATAAAACTAAAAATCTTATGTTTGGTAACATCATCGCCATTTGAGCTCATCAAATTACTTTTAATTAATCGTATAAAAATAGCTCGATACTCGGAAGCAGAATTGCACACTTGGCCATAAGTCCAACTTATGTTGCAACCCTAATATAATGCCCTTACACCTTCTTCTTTAGAAATTTTTACGAATGCTTCGTCATTAAGAATTTAAACCTTACTAAACACTGATCAGCCACTTAAAGTTGAGTTTTGGTTGTATCGTTTGGAAATGTTTCAAATTCAGCTATCACCAAGGACCACCAATTTTTATTACCCATATTGTTTACAGTTATTTGCGTTTAGTAAAAAATTGTACAAAATTTTAGAAAACTTTAAACTTTCAAATAAGATGGAGCCAGACTCCATCATACGTTCAGACCCAGATCTATTGCCATTCAAAATCAGGTAACAACCTCCGTATTAACATCGATGTGCTAATCGCCTTCTGGATGTTAATTGCACTGATTTAGAGATCATGATATTCGAAATGGATACCTTGAAGAACTATTTGTTTGCCCTTATTCGTCAGTTATGCCCGATGAATTAAAATTGGCCGCATTATATCCTATCTTTAAAAAAAGCACGTAGTGCTTAAACTGTCGCGGTATACACATACAAATTACTACTAACATAATATTGAAAAATCACTCATACAGAGAAAGAAATTGTATAGGTGACTACAAAAAAGATTTCGTCCAGTTCAGTCGTGTTCAGTTTGTTTCATTGCTCGGAAGATTCTTTGTCTTTCATTATTAATGTTGAAGATTGTTCTTTCATCTTTCGTTGTAAAGGGCAGACTCTTCATTTTCAATGAATCGATCCTCTCGATTATTTCGTTCTAACTGTAAAATAATCTGCTCGCGTTTTGAATGCAATTTTGTTACTCGATCAAAACAGAGGTTTAAATAAATTGTTGGCAGGCTTCAAAAATCAAAATCACCACGTGTTTTAAAATGCTTTCGATCGGATTTAAGGAATTTAATAATGTTTTGAACACGCACTTGCGAGAAAAGAAAACAGATATAGAATTTTTAATATCTGAAAAACTGTTTGCTGTGTCATGGCGGTTGGTAATATCCACCAATTATATCACTTCCAATTATGCATATCAAAAACCCCTTCCCTTAAACCAAGAAGATTTTTACCTTTTCTAATCATCATTAAGTATATCCGGGTTTTGCGTCCCTGTTACATGTAGGCGACATAATGGTGTGTCAACGGCAATATTGGTTTTTAAGTACAATTCTTTGTAACGGTGACTATTTTCTGTAACGATCCTTTTTAAATCGCTTCTAAAGGCAGTATCAATATTTAAGGAAAGATTTTTATCATACAGATACCGTCAAATTTCGAATTTCGCGACAATTAACGAAATTCGTGACGCTTTGGCTATTAAGGGCTTTAATTTGTTTAGGAAAGATCAAAATCAGCATCCACTTGATTATAGTGGTTAATGAATATTTGTAGTGCAAATATAAATGCAAAATTAGTAACTGTACCTTCCTCTATTTTCGAATCGTTCAGATTTTGAGTTTTTGTTTAGTAATGGGTTCGTAATATGCCGAAAACCAAGTAAGAGTTCGTACGGTAAATTTAAAATTCTTTTCGAAGATATAGAATATTTCTTTGCTTCTTACTCCCTTATTGACCACTTTAAATATTTTTTATAACTCTTTGTTTTTCATCAGTTGTCCCTCGAAAAAGGCCCACATTACGATCTTTTAGTTTTTTTTCTGTCAATTGTTATTCACTTTTCAAGGCAAGATGTTTTAATTTTAGGAGTTATTCTATGTCTTTATTTGGCTTGCGCCTCGTTTTTTAGGATAAATCGGAATTCCGTGATTTTGACACTGGAGGTGGTTTGAAGACCAAGATGCAATGGATTTTAGTAGTGATGATCACACATTTGAAGGATTGACAAGTTTCCGATATCTCGTGTCCCTTGTCACTCATGATGACTGTGTGTGAGGGGATATTAAAGCACGTCTTGTCAATGGTAACCGTGCTTTGTATGCATTACCTTCACTGCCAAAGTCAAAATACCTTACAAATGCCGACAAGCTGAAGTTGTACACGATGTTGATCAGACCCGTTGTTATGTATAGGTATGAGAGTTAGACTATGACGGATGAGTATGAGAGATGATTAATGACATTCGAGAGAAAAATCATGCGCATGATATATGGCCCCAAACGCGACGATGACGACATTTACTGAGTTTTGTTCAACCACGACATTAATTTAATAAATTCCTGATCTCGTTCATGAAATAAAAGGTCAGGGAAGACGCTGGCTCGGTCACGTTCTGCAGACCGATCCTAAACGGATGATGCAGCGATATGTGAGGGCAGGGCCTACATTTGGCAGGTGCAGAGGTCGCTGACAGCGAAGATGGTTTCTCGGGATAGAGAACAAATTGTCTTTTCGGGTTGTCTAGAACAGTACGAAGAAGAAGCTCAAAATCGAATCCGACGGAGCCTGAATAATTATTCAGTACAGGCCATCAGTAATGGCCTGTAAAAACCATTTATTCATCTGGACCTTATAGGCGAATAATCTAAGATATTCTCCTCAGGCTGGTGCGACATGAGCAACAATAATTTCATGTTAGGATTTATCTTTCATGAAAGTGAAACACCTCAGGACCACATTTCATACAGTCAGTTCAACCAGGTAATGGCATATGCAGATAATATATGTGTCATTGAAGTGATAAGTAGATCGACTTACACGATTCAAGCTTGCGTTGGTCTTCAAACCAAGTCTAGAACAAAATTTAAGATCACAGGTGTTAGAAATTAAACCTACAAGTTTAAAGAAGTAATTGGTTTCCAGAACCATGGGAGGTAATATTAAAGCGTCTCTTGCCACATTTAACCGTTTTTTGTATACACCAATCGTCTACTACTAAATCCTAAATATCTTGCAAATGCCGACAAACTGAAATTTAAATTTTTAACGAAAACTATAGCGGCATAGGTCTCCTTTCCACAGGATTTCGTCCAAATTATCGGTATATCACTGATGAAGTTTCTTCGTTGAAATCGGCGACGATTTTTCTTCTTCGGATTGTCAAGAACAATACGGAGAACAAGCTCAGGATCGATTCCGTTGGAGTCAGACTATTGACTCGATACCGGCCAGTAATAGCCTGTAAAAGCCGTTTATTATTATTATAGATTAGTGTCGGTTCTAATTTAGGGAGATTGTTGATCAATTTATCGATTATTTATATTAAGTCCTCCTCAATCTACCTCAAATTCTATAATTATATTTAATCGCGGTTTGACAGCCATGTTGTTCCTAATTAGGATTAATTACCGCAACTAACTAACAAATTTGAAATTGGCGTCAGTAAAAGTTGCATCTTATTTTAAATCTATCACACACTAAGTAGTTTTCGAAGCTACGATTTAGCAATATAGCTACCATGTTAGGAATTTACAAAAATTTCTGATGCCTAATTTTTTGTTGGTGAAAGCTTAAATTGTATCTTAATTTTGTTGACTTTTTGTTTAAGAAAACTTTTTTTTTATAAGAAAGACACGCCTAACATATTAAAAAAATCATAACGATTGTTTAAATTAGTCCTGAGTGTCGGAAAGAATTCTGAGTTCGTTGAAATAAGACCAAGTGAGTAATTTTATTGACAAAGGTTTCCAACTTGAACTCTTTTTCGACATAGGGCTAAATAGAGTGTAGAGAGCAAAACGAACTGTTAAAGTGTAAAACATGAAAGGTACGGATATAAAAAAAATTCAGATATCGCTGTCTCAAGAAAGTAGCCAATTAGAAAAATTCAGCAAATCAGTAAGAAATTTTCATAGTTGCAAATCTAAGGTTGTTAAAATACAGAGTAAAATTAAAAATTAGTTACTTGATGTCTATTTATGTAACTAATAGCTTGATTTAAAGGACAAGAAGACATAATTTTGAAAATTATTTTTTTACAGTATGTAGTAGCATTATAAGTGTCAGACTTCATTGACCTCTAAGCCTAATCCCTAAGTGAAACCCATAAAATATTAGTTGTTCTAACCATATAATATTTATGGCCAGTTATATTGATAATAGTAACTTGTCAATAGCTTTAGCTGCAGCTAATAGCAAATTGTAGGAATTAGCAATGGTTTGAAATCTGATTAATTCCAAAGATCCAACAATAGGGCTCGTCGGGGATGTTGGCATCGCTGATAGAAAAATACGAAGGCATAGGTTGGTATCGATACTAATGTATTCGGATTATTGATGAAATTTACTGATTTGTTAATCAAAGACTGAGTTGATTGAATTTGAAAGTAGAGACATTATGACAAACGGTTTTTGGTTGATGTTCACTCATGGATATTACAACTAAATTGCTTGTCATAAGTCATAATACCACTGATTTCCGCATTTTGGTGTTTTTGCTCGTGTAAAACAAAAGAAAGCGGTTTTATGATCATATATCATAACCGGATTCCGGAATGCCGGAAAAAATGCCTAAGTCGCAGTTTACGCCGTTACCACTTAATCAAATTCGCGTGATTTATTTATTCATCTGCCTAATACTTCAGCCGTTCTCTATTGTTTAGGCTCATGGCTTCCGCATTTCAACCTAATAACAGTTTTGTACCTCCTGACATATGTCAAATTTTTAAACAAATGTGAAACCAGGTGAATGACCTGGGTTATTTAAGTAGTTCTCGATTTGACTGGCAATTCCTTGTAAAGATAAACTGCAAGTAGTCGAGAAATTTGAATGCTTTCAAATTGTTCATGAGTATGAGATTATTTGTGAAATATTTTTAAAGCCGTTCTCAAACGAACGTAAGTAATCAATTATTGTGTCTTCTCTTGTTTGTAAATATAAAAAAATATTTTTAGTTAGTAAACATGTATTACGTAAATTTTCTTAATTTTCTCGTTAGTAGTCTATTTATTAACCTTGAATCTATTTACTAACTAATCAATGAAAATAATGTATCACTATAATTTCAACATAGCTATAAGAATTTTTTCTAAATATGTATGCAAATTACTGAATTCGTACAAGACAACACTATTCGTTATATTCGTATCGTATCGATTCGAAGCGAGTGCACGTCTATTGTGATTTGTACCTGGTAAGAATCTTAATCGCGAGAATATAAAATCAAAATTCCAGTGAAACACCACACCACCACCAAAATAAAACGCACAAACAATCAAATCAAACCGCGAATTAATTATTTTAATTTGATCACGTGTTTATGTTTCATTTAGTGTGTCTATATGATTTGTTGTTGTTTGTGTCATCAATGTTGTTTTTGGTTGAGTTTTATTTTTTTTTTTTTTTAACTAAAAAACGATTCTATTTTTATAGCAGCGTGTAGAAGAAACATATCATCAGCGGCAGCAAGCATAAGTAACGAACCTATGTGTAATTTTAAAAGAAATTTTTTTTGTGTTTGTTGTTTCGTTTCATATTATGTTGTATCGTCGTTAGTTAAGTGACGTGTATAGAACGGAAGGAAGCCTTTTAGTTTTGTTTATTTATTCTCTCTTAAATTAGAATTACATATATTAGTCGTCGTGTGTATGGTACTCGATACACCATTTTCGGATATGTAAATTATGTGTTTTGCTTGGTAATATTTCGAGACCTTCAATTGCAAACGATGAATGATCGATTTGGATTTTCGATCAGTAGGTATGTAAAAAATCATTTATTGTCTACATATTTTGATTTTGGTCTAAAATTTATCAAATTTCAAAAAATAAAAAATAAAAATAAAAATTACACAAAACATGTACAATTTGATTATACAACAAATTATAAGACAATTACTTTCTTATATTATGTTCTTATGAATTTTTTTAGATTTATTTCCGGTACGAAATTAACCATGCTGAAAAAATAAATTACTTTATCTCGTCGACATATCTTTCTCTCTCTCTGTCACTATTTCACTGAATTTTCTTAGAAAGTGTAAAGATGGGAAATTCGTTTTGGTTTTATGCATCGATACGTTTGGTGCAAGTGATTTTTCGGTTATTTGATTTGTTGTTGAACATAATTTATGGTGCTTCGTATACGTAGCACTAGATGTTCTAATATTTGTTGCTTTGATGTAACATTCGATTGAGGAAATTGCAATATTTATTTTGTTTTATGTTGATATCTATAGTCACGATCGAATAATCTTGCAATATTGTGATCGTGTGATCTTTTGGTCAGTAGAAACGAAGTTTGTTAAATTCTAATGTTTTGTTTGTTAAAGAAATTCTTTTATATACTTAAACCAGTTTTAACGATGTTGATAAATGATCGTATTATCCACTTAAGGTGTCGATATCATTTAAGTCGATCTTGATCATTTAATTAGTGATAATATGATTACTTTGTGATGGTTATACTAATATAATTGTTCGTTGGCCCGACCTACATCGATTGCCAATTGTAAAACAAATGGACTGAAATAGCTGGTAAAAGATCTCACAAAAGGATATACTGGCCTGTAACGATGTTGCTTTTGAATTAACAATTTTTTTTGGAGCCGACTTTTTGTCTCCCAACTTTTTCGCTGTTTTTCTTTTTTACGTCCTACTTAACATTGTCGCCAGCCAAATCGAGCACGCACCAAATAAATATCCATATTTGCTTATTGTATTGCTCCAGCCATCCTGTACTGGCGTGAACGACGTTTCGACCCATAGATTTTGCACTCACATCTGAGTTTTAACAATTGAGTCAATTCCTCAGATAGCCTGACAACTATGTGTTGGAAGGATACCATAAAACGTTTGTTGAGTATACTGTAACAACTACATAAAGAACTTAGAGCGCATAGATTTGTAGCATCAAAACCTTGCGACGTGGAAGAATTCAGAAATTATGAAACCACGGCATTGCCTTAAATAGTATCCAGTACTACGTGCTTCCTGAACGAGTGTCTAAAAAGACGAGTTTTTTCGAAATCTCAGATAATCGGCCAAGTAATTATCATAAGCAAGGGCGGTGAACTAGATCCTACCAATCCAAAATCTTATAGGAGAATCTTGCTACTACCAGCCTGGAGAAATTAATCAAGGAATTAACTGGCTGATTGATGTACGTATTAGAGAAACGTGGAAGGCATAGTGACAACTTGTTCGGATTTGGGGAAAATCGGTTCACAGAGGACTCTATGGTGAAAATGATCAACATAGTCAAACAGTCAGGGCAAAAATACGTTTTTCGAATATTCCTTGACGTATAACTAGAGCTTTCGACAATCTGTGGTGGTCTAGTATTACGAATGAGTTAAAAAAGAGCGGAAGTCCAGCAAATTTTTACGCAATCATAAATAACTATTTCTCTGAAAGCTTCGCCACTATTGCCACTAATTATGACGCACTTCAAAAAAGTGTTACCAAATTGTGACCACAATGGTCTGTTCTGGGCCCGCACCTCTGGAACATCGTTTTCAATAGTAGCATGAATGCCAATGTCTCCGCATTCGCGGACGATAAGACAACGCTCTTTGCTGGAAACCCTAAATAGTCAGATGCAGAAAGTAGCTGAGAGTGCTAGAAATAAAATGACTTATTGGTGTTGCAGTGCAGCTAAATCTTATTAGTTCATTCAAGAGGCAGATGCGAACAGCATTCATTACTAAGGGGCTAGATAATAGGAAGTATGGCCTCCCACGTGATAGGAATGGAAACAATTTAATTAACCTGGCTAAGCATACAAAGAACAGTAAGAAATACCAAGCACGACGGCGCGAAAATGTATAAGATCCAAGCCTAGGAGACATTATCACTCAAGAAAACCGTCAAATGATAACAACAGGAAAGTAAAAAAAACGTTCGAAAGTTTTCGTACAAGTCAAGAAACACAAGAAAACATACCTTAAGTTTCAAATGTGAATGTCTGATAAGCAAAGATTAGGAAAATTACTACCGCGACATCTTGTAAGCAACATCATTTTGAAGCCAATAATCGCCTGTGTAATGTGCATTCTCTATGGCTTTCTTTCCCTAAATTTAGGCTCTCAGTGCCTATGGAAGAACTATGGCCCCAAACGCGACAATGACGGTAATTACCGAGTTCTCCGTAGTAACAAGATCAGGAATGTATCGATAATTGATGATGACTTCAACGAAGTAAAAAGACAGAGTACGCTGGCTCGGTCACGTTTTAAAAGCCAATCTTAAACGGATGATGCAGCGATCGCTAAGAAGAAAGTTTCTGGTGAATTTGATAAAGCTAGTAATCTCCAAAAAAAATAATTATTAAATAATTCACCAACCAAACCTGTAAACATTTTAATATGGTCAACTTATTCGCAGTATTACAATGGTTAATGTACATAGCTAGACTTCATGTAAATTTCAAAATCTCTTACACCCACACTAACATCAAATTACATAAAAACAACAGGTTAATTCTAAAAAGCATAAAATCAAAAAGATATCATAGAAAACCCCACACATAATACTTTGATGAAAACCCACAAATCATAATGTTCAAGGTGAAATTTAACTTGAATTCTGACAAAGGTTGCTTCTTTAAGTAATACTTGTAAAAACATCTTTTACCTTGATCTACCAAGAGCATCATAATTAATTCCATCTTGTATACATTTATCTGTAATTTATGAAGCGCATTTTACCCAAAAACACAAAAACTAATATTTACTTTTTCAGAAGTCGGAAAGAAATCTCAAAATTTAAATATTTACACTTGCAAGTAAATCGATAAATTGGCACGACCTTGTAGTTGTAGATATTAAATAAAAAATGTAACCCCTTTATGGTCCCGGTTTATCTAATCAAATTTCTTTACCAAACTGCTTTTGTAGTAAAATAGTATTGCAATGCTATAGTAGTAAAATATCCAATTAGTCACTAGCTTTCCTAAATTTTCCACACGTAATATGATTACGATCAATGACATGTCTTGTACGTAATCCAATATCTATAAACCGATTGTAAGGTCTCCCGCTCATTTTCCATCTTTTTTTCGCTTCGTGGCCAAATAATTGTGTACCCTTATACCATTTCATTGATTTAAGTTAAATTTGCGTTATATACTTTCGTAGTAACCTTTTCAACCGTCTCCCCCCAAAAACCTCATTCCTTATCTCATCATAAATTGCAAACAAAAATAATATACCATCGATAAATAAAAGCAAATGGAAAATGTCTCTTTCATAGCATTACACACAGAAGAAAATAGCGTCGTGTCAACATGCTTGGATTTTCTTCATTTGAGGGGGTGCAATGCGCACACTCGTAAAAAATTGGGAAAATTCATAACAATAATAATTTCGTTTCTGTGTATATATTCATATACTTTCTATGTGTATGAAAAAATAATCGATTTTCATTCAATTTTCATTTTGTATATTGTTTTTCTTTTAGATAGTTAGTTTTTTGGTTGTTATTTTCCAAATGCGCGATACAAATGTACAGAGAGTTCCGTGGAAAATTAACAAAAAATTTTAAAAAATTAATAGTTTGTGTAAAGTGAAAATTATTTATATAATTAGCTAGTGGAAAAGTACAAAATTATTTAAGCGTTATTTTCCCAATCTATAATATAAAGTGTGTGTGCGTGGAAAATTTAATTTTTCCAAAATTCGTATAGCGCAAAGAAACCATTTTGTGCTTATTTAACAAAAGTGTATATATGCAAAGTGTTTCGTTGTTTATAAAAAAAAAAAAAATTGTGTGGGTTTTTCATTAAATATTTTAATATAAAAAGGTATATACACTTGTGTGAAAAATCAATACTTAATTTTCATCGCCACAGAAAGATTACATAAAAAAATGATATGCTTTATGCTAAAATAATGTTTTTTTGGAGGATTTGGTGTAGAATAAAAAAAACTGGACTTTTTTTCGCAAATCAGAATATTAAATTCTTGTCATCGTTTGCTAAAATTTTATTTAGTGACGTCACAAGTTTTATTTTTTTTTTTAATTTTATTTTTGGCAACAAAAAAAAGTTTTAAATGAAAATATTATTTTTGTTATTTGTGTAAATAAGTTTTAAAAACTAATGAAATGCGCGAAAATCTATCGATATAGAAATTGTGAAGGTGGCCTTTTTTACCTTTGTAGATGTATATAAATCCCTCACTATAGTAAACAAATATAATGACATATAAATGTTATATTATCGCGAAAAAGAGAACGAACTATAAATAATTGTGAGATAGATTTATTTCATTAGTTTTTGGTTTAAAGTGGATTTAGATGAAAGTGGCGATAGTTGGATAACTTGTTGATAAAAAACAAATTTTTTACACGTCATGGGTTTTGTATAGTTTTTGAACGACATAATTAAATTATTCGTCCAAATAGAAGTCAGGCAAAACAGGTAGTGCGATATAAATCGTTATTTTTATAATGCTTTAATGGTTAATTATTAATATTTATACCATCTTGATGCAAATTTCTGAAAATCTTAAGTTATGCTAAAGAAATATTCAAGAAATGTTTGTTTAATTGCAAACATCAATTATAACTTAAAAACACTAAGATGCGTTAAGAAAGATCGGTCAAACGATTTAACAAGTTTCCTTGAAATAAACCCTCTTGGTGAAAAAGTCGCCATTAATCGACAAAATTTTGTTAAAATAATTAAACTTAACGAAGAGTTTTAAACTTAACGAAACTTTTTTTTTTAAATTGTTGTTTTCGTCATAACTTTAAACCGTTCTGATGTTCTTAAATTTTAATAACTTTTGTATTGGGTAACCCAATGTTATATCCTTTTTATATTATATCTGTTATTTAAGAAAAATTATAAATGCAACATTTTTCATCAAAATTAAAACAACACTTTACTGATAAATAAAAAATATATTTTTTTGGGGAATCGGAAGAAACGAATATAAAAGTAACAAATTATAGTTCAAATCAAATTTAGTTAAAATATTTGAACTTGACGAAGAAGCTGTTTACAAATTAAAACGTAATTGAATCAATGAATATACTCAACGATTCAAATGTTTAATACACCATAAAGATACTTTCCTATTTAACTATAAAACTTAACGAAACTTTAAATAAATAATGGTATTTTACTTTAACTTAAAAAATCTTTTTAATAGTTTTTTTAATGTAAAAATTAAATTGAAATAGAACCTCTCAGTAATTAAGTCAATAGATGTTAGCTTTGTATTATTGCTTAGCAAAACAACTTTCCAGAATCGAAAGAAATGTATAAAAAAGTAACAAAATATAGTTTCAAATCAAATTTAGCCAAAAAATGTAAACTTGACGAAGTGATGTTTAAAAATTATAACGTAATCACATTACCGAATATATTTAATGATTCTAACGCTTAATCTATATCGATACTAAACACTATTCTAGTTTGAATAGCTCATTGCAACCAAAAGATAATAAACATTTGTCTAAAATTTAAACAAGCATCGTTAAGTTTTATAATTAAGGAATTACTTTAGAAACAAATAGTAATACTGATTATTTTAAAAAATATTTTTCGAAAACTTTTTCGAGAATCGAAAATAAATTACAAAATATTTAAACTTAACGAAGATCCGTTTAAAAATTATAACTTGACCAGATCAACGAATATACTCTAATGTTTAACCAATATCGGTATAACTGTATTCTAGATAAAATAACTTGTAACTGTAAAACTTAACGAAGAAAATTAAGAAATGTCTAGAAAAGCATTTTAACGAAGAAGTACTTGACGAAGAATTATATACAAATTAAAACGTAACTGAATATATATTCCAAAGATTTTAATGCTAAATCTAATTTACTGAAAAATATTCCCAATTGAATAACTTATTGTAGACATTTAAATTCGGTTCGTTAAGTTTATTCTGTCACATAAAAAAATAGAATTGTAAAATTTTGCTTTTAAAATTTAGACAGTTATGGTATAGAACTGATTACAAATTGTATGTGCACATTGCTGCCACATAATACCAGTAGTGGTTTATTTTCGGTTTATCTAATTTTAAAAATTAGTCAAATAGAACTTAATTTTTGTGAATTTGATATCTTCAATTCAAAACAACACTACAAAAGTATCGTACATGATATCGATCATCTTTGAGAGTTACGATCTTATATAGCGCCACAAACAGTTAGGTTTGACAGATATTGAAAGCTAATAACTAGTCCACTTTCGCGCTCGTTACGCTAAGCGAATCTAAAGGTGTACCGTTTTTTTGTTTTGTTTATCGAATATCATAATTAAGAAAATTTGATGCATCATAATTAAGAAAATTTAGTCGAATCCAGTATCAAAATAATGGATAAGAAATATTTTATGATATTCGAAAATCGAGAAAATAAAAAAGTATTTTAACTTGACGAAGAATCGTTGCAAAATTCAAACGCAACTGAACAAATATACTAAAGGTTAAGAATTTTTTTATGAAGGTGGCTCGTTATTTATTCATTGAAAAAATAACGTACCGTTAAACATTTAACATTGTTTCGTTAAGTTTTATCTGTTTCTTAAAAAAATTATAATTGTGGAATTTTGCTCTTTTAATTTAAGAAATTCTGGTATCGAAGTTATTGAAAATTATATGGGGACGTTGTTGGGGTTCAGCTAAACGAATAATTGTTGACACACGATACCAGTAGCCATAATAGCATTTGCCATTACCTGCATAGAATTGGTTTATTTTATGATTTGTTTTCAAAAGTGAAACATTATATTTTATGATATTCGATTCACAACCATATTCGAGTATACATATGTCAATCAATAGAATTTAACCAAAATAAATAAAATAAAAAATAAAAAAATTAAAGTTCAAGTTCAAGTGATATAAAGTTTTAATATTAATAGTATTTTATTGTGATAAAACTTTCTGCAATTTAGTTTTGCAAAATCTTATTGATTATAAAATCAATTATAAGATCAATTATAAAATCTAATAAAAGTGGAGTGCAAGCAAATATTTGATTTTCGGAAAGACGAAATAAGAAAAAAAAAAAAAAAAAAAATTAAAATTTATTTTTGTGTCTTGTACTATACAAAAGTGACATTTTCAATATATTTTTGGCGGGTTTTGACGTTACTTTGATTATTTATCTTTGTGCTCAAATAAAATGCCTTTTTTTGAGGTTGCTGTTGATGCTCCCAACTTCCACCCTAACATGATTTGTCCTGCAGTATCATGTCAAAAGGGGATCACTCAAAGGCAGGCAGTTTTTATGTGTAGTTTTTGTCGTAAGCTTTACCATCCATCCTGCAAAGGGATTATTGGAGCAGCCAAAACAAAAAAAGCAGCTGAGTCTAATTGGTTTTGCTCACCAGAGTGTTTGAATGCTCCTGCTTCGTGTCATGTGCTACCAAGCTTACCAGTTTCACCGAATGTATCTTCAAAGACATCTCCTTGTAGTGCAGAGTCAACATGTGCTGCTGCCATAAATGGTCTAACGAAGCGGTTTGATGGCCAATTTGAAATTATACAAACTCTTATTGCTGAAATTAAAGTATCTCAGGAGTTCATCTGTGCTGAGTTCGAGGGATTCAAAAAAGAAATAATGAATTTAGTTGTCGATAATAAACGATTAACAAAAACTTGTTTGGGGTTACAAGAGACGTGTCGGAAACATGAAGAACGCCTCAACGTAATGGAGTCTCTACTGGATAAGCCTAATCAAATTGGTAACTCATCAAAAATTACTATCGTTGGGCTACCTAACCAGCATCCTGATGTGAATGGATTAATTTTAGCTACTATTAAGAATGTGGATCATTCTGTAATAGCCGGTGACATTATTTCAATTCGGCAAACTAAGCGAGGTGGCAACAAACTTCCATCTAATAAAACTAACAAAAATATGTCAGATGACGTTTTTATTGTCACATTAAAATCAAATGAACTACAAAATAATATTCTCGCTCTAATGCGTAAGAAGAAAATACTTCTTACCACCGACTTGGGTAGTATCTGTCCGGGTGATCATCCTGAGCAGCGCATCTACATCATGCAGCACTTCACGAAATTTCAATCATTCCTGTATAATGAAGCTAAAAATATCAAAATGAAAAATAATTATAAATATCTATGGTGTAAGATGGGACAAATTTACTTACGAAAATCAGCTGACTCGAATGTTGTACGTGTCCAGT
Organism: Tipula confusa; assembly: GCA_963556175.1. Classification (NCBI taxonomy): domain Eukaryota; kingdom Metazoa; phylum Arthropoda; class Insecta; order Diptera; family Tipulidae; genus Tipula; species Tipula confusa. The sequence goes on from OY744476.1 coordinate 220,412,474, forward strand.
CATTGAATGATTTATTTCGCCTGCAGCCAATTGAATCTCCAAATGTTGATGATTCCTGAAGGAAGAAGTGAAAATGAACCATTAAGTATATTTTTATTTAAATTTTTTGTAGGCTTAGCTAAGGTTATAAACTTATATTTACCATTGTTTTTGTTTACATTTGCTAAGTTAATTTTTGTTTTGTTTTTTATTTTGACACTTGTTGTCAAAACTTTTGCCACTGCGTTGTTTGTATTTTATTTTTTGTTATTTTTGCATGTTGGCAGTATACGCTTAATACCAATTAAGCAATTAAAGTACACATTACACTACAGTATTTTTCTTGTATATAGAAATTTTCGGTCTAACACGATCAATTATTTTAATTTTTTATTTTATTATATTTTTTATTTTTTATTACTTTTATATATCAAATTTTTGAGTAACTTTTTTAACTTTTTGACTTTATTATATATTTGCACTTTATTGTATCTTAATTTTACATTATTGATCATTACATTTTTACAAAATTTGTACAGTTGGCTTACAACTTGGTATGTTGAAATGACACCAATTTTCCAATTCCAATTTAGTCTCAGTGATTTTACTGATTTGCATATATTGCTTTTATTCTTACTTAATGATGGTACTAGGGATTAAAACCAAACAGAATGATGGCAAAGTGCCAGTTGTGAATTTCATAAAAGACAATATAAAGTATAGCTTTGGTTGTTTGAATGTATGTCATTTGAATGCACGTAGTATTTCTGCTCATATTGATGAAATCTCAAATCTAGTTGTGTCGACTTCATTCCATATTGTTGGTGTTTCTGAGACCTGGCTTCGAGATGGTATCCCAGAATGTCTGTTCCAAATTCCTGGATATGTTTTAATTAGAAATGATAGAGCAAGTAGAGGAGGTGGAGTTGGATTATATGTTAGAGACAACCTGAAAGTTAATGTAATACATAAATCTCATTTGACATTCTTTGATGCGCTTTTTGTTGAGGTTATGCTATGTGGTGGTAAACTTTTAGTTGGTGTTGTCTACAATCCTCCAAGCTGCACGGTGTCGCAAGTGAACCAAATAGTAGAAGCTATATCCGCTTTGGTTTCAGATTACCATCATGTCATAATTATGGGTGATTTCAATTTAAACGTGGAAAATCCATCAACAGTCACTAAACATTTTCTAGATCTCATGACCTCACTTTCTCTTACGATTCTACCATTTTATAATACCAGGCTGACAGCTACTTTGGACCTTATTGTTGTTCCAGACTTAAATGCTGACCAAATAATCAGCTTTGGGCAAACTGCTATCCCAGGTATCTCTGATCATGACTTAATTTTTGTCAGCTATAAATACCGAAACTCCCATACAGCAGTCAACTACCAGTATGTGCGTGATTTTCGTAAAGTAAATGTGCACAAGCTTCTTAATGATAGTTTGCTACTGAATTGGTGTGGGATTTATCAATGTCCAGATGTTAACAGCAAAGTGAAATATTTTAATGATTTATTTACAAATATTCTTAATAATCATGTCCCGACAAAACGTAAATTGTGCAATAATGGGTCAATGCCATGGTTCAATCAGATGGTTGAAGAATCTATTAATAAACGTGATCAAGCTTTATTTAGGTGGCGAAAAAGTAAATGTACCGCCGATAGGTTGTCCTACTGTAGAATACGGAATAGAACATCATGTCTGATCCGTGATTGTAAAAGAAAATACTTTTTTGATAGGTTGGATGCTGGTCGCAAGGGGAGAAACGTCTGGAGTGTAATAAAAAGTCTAGGAATGCAAACAACGAATAAAAACACTGTCAACAATTTCACAGCTGATGATTTCAATAAACAGTTTTCGGATATTCCACAAAATCCAGTTGTTTTGCCGTTCGCTCATAAAGTTAAAGATTTCAATTATGAATTAAACTTTACATCGTTTACTGAAACTGAAGTGGCTTTGGCTATATTGCATATTAAGTCAAATGCTGTTGGCCATGACAATATGATACCTAAGTTGGTAAAAATGTTGCTTCCTGTCATTATTCCTTATTGTACTCACATTTTTAATTATATAGTAGCAAGCTGCACTTTTCCTGACGTGTGGAAAACTGCGATTATTACACCGGTACCAAAAATTACATCACCTTCCTTGCTATCTGATTTTCGACCGATAAGCATTTTACCATATTTGTCCAAAGTATTTGAACTGTTATTATGTAACAACATTAAGGAATATTTGAATCAATTTAATTTGCTGGATCGGTTTCAATCTGGGTTTAGGAGGCATCATTCCACATCTACAGCTTTGTCTAAAGTGTATTTTGATTTATTGAAAAGTTTGAACCAGTCAAATATTTCTGTGCTTGTATTACTTGATTTTTCCAAGGCGTTTGATTGTATTAACCATGTTCTACTTGCACAAAAACTGAAATTTTATTTTAAGTTTTCTGATTACTCAACTCGACTTATCGTTTCATACTTAACCAATCGCAAGCAAGTAGTGAAATCTTGTAATGTATTTTCGTCGCCGGTATCAGTTTTGTCTGGAGTACCACAAGGTTCTGTCCTTGGTCCTCTTTTATTTTCGCTTTATATTAATGACTTACCAGAGAGACTTAAGTACTCGAAGTATCATATGTATGCGGATGATTTTCAACTCTACAATTCTGGACCATTGCGCAATATCGATGTTACATGCCGAAGTTTGAACCATGACTTGCTTATGATTTCTTCTTGGGCCAAATCAAATGGCTTGCTTTTGAATGCAAATAAATCACAAGTTTTACCAATCTATAAACATAAGATTGATAAAGATCTAGTTAATATTGAAATTGAAGGTGTGAAATTATTTGTATCTGATGTTGCTCGAAATCTTGGAGTATTATTTAATAGTACATTAACGTGGAGTGCACATGTTAATCAGGTTTGCAATAAAGTCAACTTTGCACTATTTTCACTCAACAAATTAGGTAACATTACTCCAGTACCAATTAGGCTACTATTTGTCAAGACTTTAATTTTGCCTATTCTCACATATGGAGACATATTTATTTATAATGCTGACTCCAAGTCTAAGAACCGGTTGAAATTAACTTTTAATAAGTGCTTGAGATATATATATGGGCTGCGTAAGTTTGATCATGTATCTGATTTTCAAGACAAAATACTTGGCATATCTTTTGTTACATATCTCAAAATAAGAGTTCTTTGTTTTATTTTCAAAATATTACATCTTAAACATCCATCTTATTTGTATTCTTTAGTAACTTTTAGTTCTTCACCCAGAGTTCTTCGAATCACATCATTCTCATCTAGATTTGCTACTAGTCAGTTTACGTCTTCAATATTTGTTGATGGAATCATTAAATTTAACGAATTGCCCGAATGTATTAAAAGAAGTAAATCCGTTGATCGGTTCAAAAAAGCATGCACAGACTTTTTTAAGCATAATTCAAGATGATGTCATTTCAACTTAACTTGTTTATAGAACTTGTTCATACTTGTTTCGATAATTTGAATTTATATGCATTTGAGTATGTATGTATGTATGTGTGTATGTATATGTATATGTATGTATGTGTGTGTATATGTATGTGTATGTGCATGTGTATGTGTATATGTATGTATGTATGTATATGTATGTATATATATATATATATATATATATATATATATATATATATATATATATATATATATGTGTATGTGTGTGTATGTAAATATATGTATATATGTATATATATATATATATATGTATATATATATATATATATGTGTGTGTGTATGTAAATATATGTGTATGTATGTATATGTAGATATATGTATATATGTATGTATGTGTGTATATGTATATATATGTATATATGTATGTATATGTGTATATATGTGTATGTATGTGTGTATGTATATGTAGATATATGTTGTATGTATGTATTTGTATGTGTGTATATATATATATATATATGTGTATATATATATATATGTATATATATATATATATGTATATATATATAAATATGTGTGTATGTATGTATATATATGCATAATGTGTGTTTTGAATTTTATTATTTTGAACTTTTATTTTTATTTATTTAACTGTAGTGGAACACACCTATAATGGTGTTAATTTTAATTTTATTTTAATTTTAATATTAATTTTTTTTTTTTTTTTTATCGTATTGTAATAAACTATGTATATGTAAAAAATTATATTAATGCTGAGATATACTTTGAAAAGGCCTTTGGCCTTACTTATCTCAGTATAAGAATGAATAAATAAATAAATAAATAAATAAATATTTTTGCCTAGTAAAAAAACTTAAGTATCACAAAACTATTTATTACTTTTTGGACAACAATCCAACTAAAGTACCATCGATTAAATTTATCGAAACATCGTTAAGTTTGATCTGTACCTTAAAAAAAATATAAATGCGCATTATAATAAAGAAAATTCAATAGCTTACTGATGAATAAAAAATATTTTATGCTATGAATCGAAGAAAATAGTAAAGTATGGAAAAGCATTTTAACTTGACGAAGAATCGTTCAAAAATAAAATGTAACTGTACGAATATACCTAAGTTTAAGAATATTTTATAAAGGCAACCCGATATTTAATCAATGAAAAATTAACGTAGACATTTTACAAAGTTTCGTTAAGTTTTTTCTGTCACTTAAAAAAAGTTATAGTTGTGAAATAATTGCAAGTTTAAGCTTAATGTGTATTAGCGAACCTGCAGTACAACTGTACATTATTTTTTGCTTGTGCTTCATGACTGCCTCAAGTTGCAATTGTCGTCGTTCAAATTTCAAAGGTAATAGTACTTAAAAAATTTATCGTTGGAATTAAAACGAGTGTTTTGATAATGAAACGAAAAACTTGGAATTTTTTAATTTTCCGCGTACAGCGTTTTTATTAAACCTTCATGTTAACTATATCAAGAATTATTGGTAGTATTATTTAAGTATTCTGGGCTAAATATAATTTAGATAGGCCAAAATTAGTCCGATTTATTATGAAAACATCGAAAATTTAACGAAATTTTGTTCGAGAGCTAAGCAAATGAAAAAAAAATTCTTTGAACACAGCATTTCGAATTACTGATCAGAGCCACACCAATTTTGAAGAAATTTGTTAATTTTGAATGATTTCCCGAATTTTGAAAAGATAGTATATATGTATTTCGAAATTTGTTACTAGTGTTGTTGGCAGTCATATTTGAAATATTTGCTTATGACTACACTAAAATATATTTTTGAAATTTTTAAATCGACATTTTCGCAGAACTATTTGAAACCCCAAAAAGGTATTACAGATAATTTCGTCGAAATTCATTACCAAATCTGTGATCTAATCAGAATTCATTTAAAACTATATTTCACATGAATTTCAAAATGTTTTCACTATTTTCACGTAAACAACACAGAATTCAATGTATGGAAATATTTTAATTAAGTCTACCTAGACAAAACTATTGCATTTGAATAAAAATGGCAAAAATTTAATTGCTGTTTTTTCTTACAAAAAAAAAACTTTAAAATATATTCTATTTACTGTTTCTTTTACACAAAATAATTAGATTTACTTGGAAAATTAAGGAAAAGGAAAATTAAAATATAGATCCGACTGTAGGTGGAATGTTTATGACGTCTGTTTTTTTTTCTACTTATTCTGCTAACTCATTGTGTATATAGTACAAAAACACAAAAATAGAGATCAAAAAGAAAGAAAAAGGATGTGGAAAATTTGTTTCTGATTTTTATTTACTCCTCCTTCCGTTGTAGAAATTTTTTTTATATTATTATTAAAGAGAATATAGTAAAAATGTCAGATAATCATATTTGACTGTAAATGCGGTGAGTCGAGAGTCGAGTGAGTGAAAAAGATCGACAAGGGTTATTTAGGTTGGGATTAAGATTTTTACCTTTTTGAATGTTTTTTTATTTTTTTTTATTTTAATGGAATGAAAGTACTAACTAAAGATTTTTGTGGGTGTCTAGTGAGGGTGGTTATAATATGTATACATTTTACGAAGGGTAGAGTCAAATCACTAATGTTTATTTTTCTTTTTATTCTATTTCCAGGTAAGCGAGGCTAATTTCATTTTGTAATATAACATAATATAATACAGGTTCGTAAGTATATCGTTAAATTTTGTTACAAACCGTAACTACATTGCAACATGAAATTTAATTAGATTGAGCTAGATTTTGGCACGAAAATCTGCAAAGTTTTGGTTATTTTTTTATGTCTCTTGGCAATTTGCCAATGCCAAAAGGTTATTATATTTTATCTACTATATAGAACTAGACGATACAACAAATTTGTGGTTTTATTGATATCTGTCATTTAAAGAGACTATATGTTGAGTGTACTCGTGTTCACGATTGCATGTCCAAAATGTTTAATTAATAAAAAAAAAAAATTTGGCAAATTATTTTTTTTTATAAACGTGTGCATTTGTGGGGTATTTTGGGCATTTGCCCATCTGGATATATGGCCCATGATGGTTTAAAATACGCGAATTTATATTATTTTATCTGTATCTTTATTTTTTTTAATGTTATTTAACCGCAGATGTTAAAGATGAACAGGTGCTAAGAAATTTTTTAAGTTTTATGTTTAAAAAGGATGAGAAAATAATTGATAAGAAATACAAATTATTTAAGTCTTCTTGGTACATAATTTTTCTTATATTATTATGCTTAATATAACATTGAGTTTTTGAAGTTATTTTTGGCAACCAAACGTTTTTACATCACACACTCGTATAATTATTTATAGAAAATTAAATAACCTCGTGATTTTTTTTTTTTTGTTTTCTAACGTTTTTATTTTATTTTTGGTCTAGAAATTTATTTACTTGTATTGTTTATATGCGTATAATAAAGAAATAGTTAAGATTTTAATCCCATCTTAGATTTTGTTTAGAAAATACCGATAGTATATAGACAGACGACGACGACTACGTCGACAACGTCAAAAAAAGCTCTTTAGTTATTTTATTTTATTTTTTTTTTTGTCTATGTTCCGTACGTTACTAACCCACTCAACAAAGTGTTTATGTCGTTGTCGTCGTGCTGGAAGGTTAAATCAATTATAATAACTAATTTTTATATAGTTTATCTTAATAATTTAGTTTAGTTTTACGTTTTAACGACATGTGATTTAAATAAGTATAAGATATAATTGACTTTATGTCCATGAATTAGTTTGAAAACCTTTAAATATGGAATGAACTTGGTGCGAGCTTACAGATTTTTTAATATTTTATCAGAATTAAAAAACATCTTTAAACCCAATGATCAAATCTAAATCTGAAAAATCTTTTAGAATTTCCCAACCAAAATTTATCTTTATCTAACTTACATTTGACAGTTCTTCACTTAGAAAGTCATATTTGAAATTTGTAAGCAAAAGAAAGGTTTGTCAAAATTACAAATATTTTAAAATGTTTGACATTTTATTATGTACTATACAGAACTAGACGATACAATAAATTTGTGGTCGATCAGTTATGGTATAGAATTTTCAAATTATAAGACACATCAGGCGTTTTCGTAGGAAAAAGTTTAAAGATTTCCACTTTTAATGTAATATAATTTATACTTTTGATATAATTGGTTAATAATATTAGATTTAATTTAGCAAAGTCTCTAATTTAAGCTTTAAGTTTTGCAGATAAATTTTTTACTTTTAATATTATGTTCGAATCTCGGAAGGGGAACGTCTCGTCATTTAGTTTATTCCACAATCGCGCACTCCCAACAAAGAACGAGTCTTTAAATTTGTTGACCCTGGCAAATTTAATTTCCGGACTGTATTTTTTACCAGGCCGTTTTAAATTACCCGAGAGCCTTGACGAACCAAGCATAAATCTATAAAGTTCCAATGAACAATGCCCATAGGCTCCAACATTACGCCTATGGAAAAGAAATTGCTGCTTTGTTTATTTGTTCAGCCCAAGATATCCTCTTTGATATAGTGAAGCCAAGAATCTCAAATGCGTCAGACTTAGCCAAGCTGGATTCACCAGTTAGAAAAGACAGCAAATAACCATCAGTTTGGCTAGTAAAAAACAAGATAAAAATTTATTTGGATTGAATTCAACCCTGTTTACACTCCCTATTTAAGAATAGTATTGAGATCGGGCGTAAGGTGATCCTTCATAGTCATTCTTTCTGCAAAAACGTTGTTTCGCGATGAAGAAAAAAGTGAACATTAAGAGGTGGAAATGAGCTGGCATCAGCATGGAGTATATTGAATTAAGAGTTGCTGATAGAAGATCATGTAAAAAATTAGAAAAGAGTCGGGGAAAGGATAGATCTCTGAGAGGGACATCAGCGCTTAAAACAATGTAGAATTCACGTTAGCCAACACTACTTAGATTTTGCGGCAAAGAAGAAAATTCTCAATCCATAAAATTAACGAACCGTAAAGGCCAACTGCCCTCGTTTTGCATAGCAAACCCTTGTGCTACACGCGATCAAATGCCTTCGAGATATCGAGTACCACGACTTGTTATTCATCAGATTGATGAATGCTCCTTGTTCCATTGTTCAGCGGCAACATTAATTAAGACGCCTGCTAAACGCTCCGGGAAAACCATTCTGACGATCGGAAATTAGAAGTTTATCTGCCAAATATTTCATTAGTTAGACATTGATTATGGTCTCAGTTACTTTAAACATCGAGCCGATAGCGATTGGGCGATAATTTGAAGGGCCCGATTTACTGTCTTTTTGGCAAAGGAAGGATATTAGCAGTTTTCCAGATGGAGGGGAAAATGTTAGAAGACTTAGGTCGGTGGAACAAACATGATAGTGGCTTTAACATGATTTACAATAATAACTGAAAACAATTGGGGGAATACCATCTAGCAACATCTCTAGGTGTGAATCTATTGCGGGGCAACAATGAGCTGGTTAGAACGGTAACCGGGCGAGTTAAGTCAGAATCAGCTAAATTAGAGTTTGCAGCAAAGAGCTTTTTCTTCATCAGTAGAAGAAATAATGTTCCCATCTTTTAGAGATGGTATAATAGATGATGAATTTCCTAAAAGAGAACCCACGTAGATTTTGGTTTCTCCGCATGCCATGTTAAAAAAGCTCTCAGTATTTGGTAATTTCTGGAAGATGCGCTCAATAGAATCTGACAGAGTATTAAATCCAAAATGAGCGGCGTTGCCTGCAAATATCCTAAAATTTGGGCTTCGATAAAGACCATGTAGGAAGAGTAGATGTTTCGACTTTCGAGAATGAATTTCAACTCATATAACGCTAAATTGTATATCGTTGCTGGAATATATGGCCAGCCCTCTATGGTGATTAAATCAATGGATTAAAGAATAACCCTTAATACCGACGGCCGAAGAATTACCGTAGTCCAAAATTTTAAAATTTTATTTTATTTACTTGCGTATTCTCACTTCTTTGGAGTTTCCCATTTGGTTGTTCTTTTATTTCGAAACAATTCTTAGCTATATTCCTTGAACTTAGCTAGAACTTAGTTGAACTTTACACGAGACATATGTACTACTAAAATGTACCACCTGCTATAACTTCTCGCGGTTTTCTCGCATCATCTCTAAATAGCCTTTACTGATTTCTAAAAGCTATTTGGAAATTTAAACAAATCTAACCATACCAAGAAGGAGTTTAGTCTAATTTATGTCACATCGAATATGTTCCTACAAAAATACTAGAATTGAAGTACAAATACACAAAACTATCAGGATAATAAACTTTTCAAAACTTTCTCTGAGAGGAGAGCCCTATTTGACATGCGCGTAGTCCTCCCGGGTTAGTAAATTACTTGACTTGTTTTTGTTGTCTAGAACAATACAAGGAGTTAGTCGGGGTCGGAACCGAAGGAGCCAGATTGTGTTGATATGGTTTATTTATTAAAGTTAGCAATGAATGAAGAGAGAAGGAGATAGTTATATTATCCAACTTGTAGGTTTAAAACTAAAGATGTAAGTTTTTAGGTAAACTAAAAATGAAAAATGGAGCTTTGTGTTTGAAGAAATCACAAAACATGAAATTAGAGAATAGAGATGCAAAAAAGTTATATCGCAGGCTTTAGATAAATCTATGAGAAAATCATGAAAAACAGTTGGATTGAAAAAAGTCTTTGATGAAATATTCCTTTTATAAAAAAGCTGAAATAAGATACTACATTGATAGAAATGATGTAACGAGTATTTTAAATTAAAAGAAATACATTTTATCCGTATCACAACTTCACAAGTATAGTTATGGAAAAATAAATATCAAAACTACAATAAACAAGAAAGAAAAAAAAATCCTATAAAAAAGTATACTAGATAAATATTTGAAATATTTGAAGAAAGCATAGTCGACCCACTTCTATAAAAACATCAAATTTCATATTCCCTGGAAAAATAAGTTCATTTTACCAAAAATGTAAATAGCATATTTTTCTTTCTTTGTTTTAATCTGCCCTTGGCTTTATTCTTAAAATTTTCCTTGACAGAAAACTCGCAAGATAAAATCAGATCTTACAAACTAATTAAATAGAATTTATTAAGACTTAACCGTTATGTTTGTTCTTAATATTGGCATGTGCTGTTTAGTAGTAATTCGTTTTTTTAAGACGCCGTTTACCGAGGCTACTTAATATTTCCCTAGCTAATGCATTGAGGTGTTGCACTAATTTTGCCTGGTACTTTTTGCTGTACTGCTTTATGTTTTCTGCATACTTTGGTGCAATTTCTTAATGCTAATTTAATGTTGGTAGGTCTGTTACCAACTTGTGTGGCATCTAAGGATTTCTTAAAAATCAGTAGTTTAACTATTGTACTTTACCAACAATTTTCGATCAATCAAAACGCTTGATAAATTCGGTCACTTATGCAAACTTTATCGAAAGAATTGGTTAAGTTTCTAAAGGATAATTTTTATAAATTTTTAGATTTGCTTCATATTTGAAGCTGGTTTCGAACTCATGGTAATTTGCACAATTTTCCAGATTTCAGCTCGTCACTGCATTGTAAATGTAATTTATTAATTTGATATATTCATCCGCGAACTCAGAATTTTCCGCTTATTAAATAATGTCCAGCTGCTTTTTTAGGATCTATACTAACCTTTATCATTTTTTTACTTTAGCCAATTTTTAAAATTTGCTTCGTCAAGTATAGCAATTCTTGGGTACCAATTTGCTGGTTCGGTAATTACTTTATCAAGATGTTGAGCAAATATATATTGCTTCGTTTGCCCTAGTTCCGCCGAACTTGTGTGCTTAATGTTATTAATACCGGTAAGTAATCAGAAGATAGGTTACAGCACGTTTCGCAATTACGTATGGTCCTTTTGTTATATTGATAGTCCCATTAAGTTTGCTTATTTTAAAATTTGGAAAAAAATCATTTTTTATTTATGAGATGATGTTTTTCGTTAAATAGGCGCCTCCTGACTAATGGCACTCGTTGATCGTTTTGATACAATTTTTGAAGACTTTTTAGCACAGTGCCGGCCCGATTGCATCAATGGCTCATGTAATCTAGTATTTCAGTTCAGGTATTGTTTTTGGATTATTGACGTCGTCAAATCGCATGATCACACAAGCCCGTGGTGGTGCGAGATAACTCAAGAGATAATTCCATTGTGTCGTTCGCTTTATGGCAGGTTGGTCCTGTGAAAAATAAACTGCGGATGTTAATCGATTTTCACAATGGGTATGTTTGATGTTGAAGTCATATCCTGCAAAAAAACTTGTTTCCCAGGGTTTTAAAGAAGTTCCGAAATTACTACCTCCCGAGACATTATAGAGTTTCGGGGGACAATAATCTGCATATATAATTAATTTCCTTGTCCATTCCTTTAAACAAGTTGCTTGAATGTACTCTTTTTGGTAAACTTGTTGCGTATGATAATTGTGTGGAAAAGGGTATAAGCGCACTTCTTGTCTCTATAGTGAACGTACTTTGAATGACATTGATCAGACCTATGGAAGTCAAAGTTGGTCTCTTATAGGTGAGTATGAAAAATGGCTCATGACATTTGAGAGAAGTGTCATGCGGTCGACATTTAACGAGTTCTCTTCAATGACGTGATCGGTAATTTGATTAGCATTCCTGATTAGCATTCTTAAAAGTGTGTAATCGCAGAGAAGCTCTAGTTTATAATTTAAGATGTCAAAAGAGGATTTACCGAAAAAATCGAATCTAGTCTTTCATAAATTCAAAGATTTTCAGGCAGTCGTTCGATGATTTTGCGGTTTATATGGATGGTTTCAAATTGTCTTATTGGTTAGTATAGGAATAACTCTTTTCGTAAGCTCTTTAACAGCAATTTGGTGCAAATTTAGGCCGTAAATTATACAGTTCATATTATCGTCATTTGAGAAGAAATTTCAATGGAATTCAGTGGCACTTCAAAAATAGTCGGTTTGTCGAAATTCCGCCAAAATAGATTCGATTTGATGCACCACTTTAGATCCGTTTACCGGTTGGAGATGGTTTGTTCTATGATAAAGTTGATCATGATTCTGGAACATGATGATCCCCTCCTCCACGAAATTCAACCATTTTGATCACATCGATCAAGTCTATTGTCGCTATGCTCGGTGTTTAATAAAAATTCTCTGATGAAATAAGGATACTCGAAGATATTTTCTCTGAAACCTTTTCGGCAGCAACTAGGAAGGACGTTCAACAGCCAAATTTGTTGATGCACCGAGCTGAAATAAGGACGCGTCGAGCAATCATTTGATCTAGAATCTTTTGTTGTCGACTTGTCGGCGACTGGGATATCATATAATATATCTTTTTGAAATTGTGTTCATATATTCTGGCTTTGGCTACCTCGTCATTCTCTTTTTTTTTTCTCTCGAATCTTCTTTGTTTCGTGCTCCATGATAATACGGTTAACAATTTGTGACTCCATGATAATACGGTTGACAATTTTTGACGCATTAAAAAAATGTAAGAAACAAAACAAAAATTAAATTTCTGCGAATTGACCTGGAAAATTTATTGACATTGCATGTGCTGGCTAACACTTCCATCCATCAGGCTACTCTTAACTACACAAAATGTTAAGCTTTTAGCGTGACGGACATCGAAGATTTATTTATAGATATATAGATGAGGTTGCTCGTGTTTTAGAGCATTAGGTTCATATTGGTCTCCATCATAAAAGTAAATTTTTTCGTGGAATAATTGAGGGCACTTATCACTTGATAAACTATTTGCACCTCTGCTGGAGTTGGATTAAGTAAATCTTCTTTAACAGCATTTGCGAATGATATTTCTTTGAATATTAGGTTTAAAGTTTATTGTTTCACTCTTTGCAGTAGGTTACATTTTTTTCTTAGCTCCATTTACGGATGAAATCATCGATAGTTATCACTCTTCAACTTGAATGTATGAAAATCCTTTTAAAATAGTTTCAAGAGCCGCCGCTATATTTAATATTGGCAATAAGGAGGTGGTTTTTCTTTAAAATCTTCTCCATCTTTTTTGTTGTTACCATTATCAACGCAAATTAGGCCAACACAAAATTAAAATTATAAATTTAACTTTGGTCAAAATTTAAAAAATTGTATGTTTTTAGGTCAAAATCTTCCTGTTGGTTACAAATTGTAATATTTCCTGCTTAGAATACAATTGATAAATTTTTTTACCACGCATGACAAATTTTCAAATTGCAATTTATATTTACCGTCCCTAGCTACTAGCCACACTACACCATAAAATTCAATTCCACTACACAGATCGAATTTAATTTAATTAAATTTCATAATTTCCATGAATTTATCGAAAATTTTAGTTTCTCATATTATTTTTGTTGCTAAGAAAACAACAAATATTCCTCTATTACGAAGAAATCGTTCTTTAAAATCTCATATTCCACAAAAAAAAATATTTCTAGTGAAAATCAATATAATCATCTTATACGAGTACTTTCCATGGGCGATACTTAAGATTTTTACCAAAATTTTCGTATACGCGCGAATAAAATTTTTACACGTGTAATACGAAAAAACAAAACTTGTACAAAATTTGACTAATTCGCCCTCCGGTTTTGATGAGTAATTGTGTGTGTTCTTGAATGAATGTGAAAATGAAAAGGAAATCAATTTGGAACAATGACAACAATAAGAGATGTTATATCTTTTTAAAATGGAAATGAATATACGAGTATATACAGCACAACTACAATAGATGAAGGTAAAATTACAAAAAACGAAATGTTGTGATGTGAATTAGAATTTTAAAAATAGGCTACCATACATTGCCAGATGGTAAATTATGTTTGTATAGCATATTTTATATCAGCATTGTTAACTGAGTTATTGTACTCGACCATCTGTCCTCATTGTGCCTATCGTATAAAAAGGATTGCACTTTAATTATTTTTTCTTTAATACTCGTACTCTTCAATTTTATTTTCCTATTTATGATCAGCACCATTGAAGCATAAACATGACAAATAAATCTAGATCTGGGTCATATGTTTTTTTAATTTATCCTTTTTAGTTTATAATAAAACAACATGGATTAAAAAAAACATTGGGTAAATCTGGGTTAGTACATATATTACATCCTCATTCCCTGGACAAAGTAAAATATGTAGAATGGTGTATACATAAAGACCGTATGCCCATAGCAACACAAAATTGGGACACGAGAATAAAACAAAAGAACACATAATTTAAAACAACATAATTGCGTGTTAGATAATATAATTGAGCGGAAAGAGTTGCGCACTTCTTAACATTTTTTTTTTCTATTATAACAGACTGTATACATAATAGCTTTAGTGTGTGTCATTTTCATTTAATTGTTATGTTACAATTATATGTTTAATTACCGGAAAGAGTAAATATATATATATATATATATATATATATATATATATATATATATATATATATATATATATATATATATATATATATTTATATATATATATATATATATATATGTGTATTAACATTAATTTCGATTTAAAAATCCAACAAAACGAGAAAGAATATGGCGCTCCCGGATTAAAAGTATGGTTTACGTCATAAATTTTTTGTGAAATTCCATAATTCACCTAAAAACGAAAAACCAAAAAACCCCAAAAAAAATATATTTAGAAATTTAGACACATCAAAACCACAATTTAAATTTTTATATTGTTTTTAAATTAATTAATTAAATTTATTTATTTTCGTAAGAAGTTCATCATCATAATATGTTACATTGAACTCATTAACCCGTACGCGGTTACGTCCCTAAATTTTATTACTTTTTAACTATACATACTAGTCGTATGTGTGTCTTTACAAAATTCATATATGAGTATTCGATTTGGTATTTGACATAGTTTAGAATTTGACAAAATTTAGTAATTCTCAGATTTCAAGTGAATATTATTAAAATTTTGACAGGTGTTAACTCAAAAATCAGGAATTTGTATCGTGTAAATCCAAATTTAAATCTCGTAGAATTTAAATGAATGCTCCTAAAGCTATAATTGAAATGATTAAGTGCTAAGCGATCAGCTATGATCTTATAAAAATATCCACCTAGAAACATGAGTATGAGCGGCCCGGCCCGAAAACATGAGGTGCACGTAAAACGTCTTTAAGTCAAATTGATCTTGGCTAATTTAAAAGAAACGATCTCAGGTCGTCCAACATGTGCGACCATATCGATCTGATGGTAAACTCGTAGACGGTTCCACTCAAAACCAAAACGAGCAAACTTTGAAATTCTAATAACAGATATCTGATTAACAGATTCCTGCCAAAATCTTTTCTGAAATAATAATAAATAATGGCAGTACTCCTCTGAGGTCGCTTAACCATCCGTTAGGTTTGGCTCTCAGAACGTGATCGAGCAAGCGTACTTGCTGTCCCTTTATTTCATGAACGAGATCAGGAATTTAATTAAATTGCTGATCTTGTGTATAAATAAAACTCGATAAGTGTCGTCATCGGGTCGTTTGGGGCCAAATATCCAACTCTCACACTCATACATGACAAATCTGATCAACACCTTGTACAACTTTAGCTTGTCTCCATTTGCAAGGTATTTTGGCTTTATCAGTGGACGTAAGGCATACAAAGCACAGTTACCAGCGACAAGATGTTCTTTATTATCCCGGAGATATCTGAAACTTGTAATTCCTTGATATATGTGGTCACCACTACTAAAATCCGTTGCGCCTTGGTTTCTAAAACCAGTGACCATATATTTTGGTTTGGACTCATTGACTTTGAGACCTATGGAAGCCGAGAATTGTAGAAGTGGATCCAGTAGTGCTTTTACACCGTTGCCATGCAGTCCAATTATGCAGATATCACCTGGTTGGACAGACAAGATGTTGTCATAAGAGGGTATTCCTCTTTTACGAAAGATAAATTCTAACATTAGATTAAAGGGTATCGGAGACAGAGCATCTCCTTGCCGTACATCAGATCTAATTTCAAAAATTCCTGATAGCTTGTTCTCAACTTTGACACAGCATTGTGACTGCTTTACATAAACTTATATATTTGTCAGGTATTGCCAGACATCGCAAAGCAAACAATAAGCGATCCCGATGGTTCAGTCGTAGGATTGTTGAAAATCCAACAAATATTTAATAACAAATAATACAAATATTTCAATGTGAACTTATTAATCAGCTGCTAGACCTCATAAACAAATGTCATTGAAAGGAGGTCAGGAGCGCACTAACGAAAAATTGTTTATCCTCCATGTTCTCCTCAACATATCCATTTTCACCACCCGATAATCATTTCCTCTGTCCTTTTTTCTCCAGTACATCATTTTTAGCTTCGATATTAATGACTTCAACAACTTAATTTACCGAATGCTTGGCCAATGCTTGGCTTCGTGTTTCCTTCGTTTTTTCATGTGTTTGTTTCCTTAGCTCGTCAAATTTGTTTTAAAAAATCTCTTGCGAAGCCATAATTTCGGATAGAATTTTCTTTAGGTTTTCGAAATCTCCTGGGACCTCACTGGAAATAATAGAGTATCATCGAATTTCCTATCACTTAGTTACACTATGAACATGTCCAATTTTGGTATTGCTAAATATTTTATTTCATCCCAATGCACCTACTAAAGCAGAATGATAGCATTCTTTACAAACCACACGTTCATGATTGCCAAAAAGTAAATCAATGTATTGAAATTTTGTTTATTCATTTTTTAATCCGGATCCTCTCACTTTCTGAAATTTCTGTAAAAAAAAGTATCACTGTCCCGAAATAAATGTTTATATCGAATTATTTGTAGCTAAGCAGCTGACAATTTCCTACTATTTTCCGAACAATAGAGTACCGATATGGCTATCTTGTAGCACTCGGTTTGCCGAGAGAAACAAAGGAGCCGACGGACCGAAAATTTGCACTGCGTAATTCCGCGGTAGTTTCCAATCTCGTTCCTTTTATTTGATTTAAAAATTTGCTGAATAATGTAGATCTTCCAATGATCTAGGAAAATACCCCACCAAAGACTTCTATTTAAAATCCCCGTCGACATCAAACCAAATTACATCGGGAAGATTAAAGTTGCCGGCAATTAACATTTGAAATTTGTTCATCCTTCCGCACTAAAGATACACCCTCTGAAAATTTCACCACCTTTTAAATAGTTTAACAGTCCAACCTGTCCTTTCTGTATACTATGAAAAAAATTGCTGAATTCATATAACAAAATTATATTCCGCCATTTTCGAGGCCTTTAATTCTATTGTGTGTATTGTTTAATAATTTGGATGTTCCATGAAGTTCTTAAAAATAAAAAAGTTGGCCATTTGTCAGGCAAAAAATATCCAAAATAATTACAAATATATGAGAAATATAATAAAATTGCAGAAGCTAATGCCTTATTAGACAATAAAATCCATTTCTTGAACGCAAAAGACTATTTTCGATCTTATATAATTTGCGCTCTGGAAACAAAAATAAATGGCAAAAATGTTTTCTAGGCCGGCAGTACACTGGTTCGGCCATGTTTTACTTGCTGGTTTAGATTGGTGTAATAATTAAAATTGAAATGTAAATGTAGTTCTAGAGATTAGCTCTATGGTTCAGTGAGCTTATTTTTCCTTAATCTCTATTAATAAACTGGACCATCTTACTTTATTAGGAGCTACTGCTTTTGTTTCCACCTATGGTTTGCTAACTTTTTTAGCATATACTAGCACAGTTATTGTCCAAGTCATTGCCGGTCTCCGAGTTTTTTTCCTTATGGGTTCCACTCTAATAACATCCTTGTTATATCACTTGGTGCTTTTCTTAGACGAACCCTACACCAGTTTTTCCGTTGCTTTATTTCAGTTTAAATGTTTAACTGTTTGTTATGGTGTTCAGTTAGAAGCACTCACACCCACGCAGTAGTACTGATTTTATACTCGAGTTGAACATTCGTATCATGGTCTTTCGTCTTCTCACAGAACATTGAATTTACCTGTTGGTTCAGCGGCCTTGAATAATATGGCGATTATTAATTTTAGTTTATAAAACTAACGAAAAACGCACAGTTTGATTTTTATCTAATAGTTTTAGTATTAATTTAGAAAATTTCAAAATTTCCCTATTCTCATAAAACCACTTATTTTAGTACTCGCAGTTTGAAACGCATAATTACGGGTACATTCCTCGACCCTGCTGTCATCGTACATTAAAATTTTGTACTTAAAAACAAAAAAATTTCAAATAAACAACGAACGATTATTTTTATCGGTTTGATTTAATTTTTTTGGCACGAAAGCGAAATTAAGTGGAATTTTAGAATATTTTACTAAACGAAAATTCTAAGAAAAATAAAAAGATTTAATGTTTTTCTTGAGTTGATTTTTTTTTTGCGTTTTAAATAAATTCATTGAATACTTTTTTCGATATCCATTCATAAATATTTGTTTTTATGTTTACGTACGAAAAGCAGCAGTGATGCTTAAAGGAGTGTTTAAATATCATGTTATTGTTATGAGCGAGATTGCGTGGAAGCCTATATATCGACCCCTATCAAGCAAACCCCAAAAAACATTTTTTTTTTAATTCCAAACCCAACAAATTTCAAAATTCTGAAAATCTATTTTTTCGTGTTATTTTTCCATCAATTTTTATGTTTGTTTTTTATTTTGGATAAATAACATAAAAAAAAAACGAAATCAAAACATTTGATCTTTCATTTCTCTGCATCAATTAAATAAAACAAAATTTTCTTTTTAAATTTTTTATTCAAAAGAATTTTTCTAATTTATGGTTATGAAAATTCATCGTCATGAGCGATTCCAATTTTTTTTTTTGTAGAAAAACAAATTTCCTTTACAGAATTAAATAATTAAAATACTAGGAAAAATTATACCACAGTGGAGGCTGATAATAATCGCATGAAGGCGGATTTTAAAAGAAATGAAAAATATTTTTAACACGTATATGTGGTCCGGAAAACGAGTAATTAAATTTTAAATATATGTATTAGGGGATGTTGATGATGATACCCAAGATGGTCGTTTAATAATTTTAAAAGTTGATCCTACTTCGTAAAGATAAAAAACTATATATGTGAAATATAGTGTTGGTCCCAAATGGATAATTTTTTTAGCTTATAGTTTTAGAAGAAATGTATATATAGTCATGCATTTTTAACATGTAAGTATATGGAAAATATATTTTACGGATTTAGTGTTGTCACCTTTCAAAATAAATTCCATTAATTAATTTTATCTTACGTTTTTTTTAATGGTTTGTCCTTAACCGTAACGGCTTCTAAATTTCGTTTTCAATTTTTGGGCGAAGCCCGATCTTTCAACTTTTAAAGTAAAAAATTGGTTGTTTTGAGTCATTTCAAAGTAATATATTACCAATAGAAATTTGTATACTACCTAAAATTAATTTTTTTAAATCAAAATTTAAATAAATAATTTTCGATATCGAAAATATTTTTCGATATGAAATTAATTTTTAAAATCAAAAAATTAGAATTTCGATATTGAATACAAAACTAAATACATAGTTTTAATAAACTAAAGAATATGAAATTCGAACGACTAATTTTCGATATCGAAATTTTATAATTATTAATTTTCAAAATTTGATTACTTTTATTAACGAATTCGATTTCGGGTTTGATTTTATAATAAACTTTAATCATTTTTTTTTTCGAAATTCCGATTTTAAAATCAAAGTATCCTGAAAAATCAAATCTCAAACACGGTAATTTGGTAATTTTCGATATTGAAATATAAAAAAAAATGTTCATAATTCAGTTTGAAGTTTGTTATTGATCATTTGCAAACAATGAGCTTAAATTTCGAAATTCGAAAGTTTAGATGTCGATATCGAATATACATTATATATTATCGAAAATAGGTTAACAAATAACAAAATATTAGGTTAGTAAATAAATTTATAAAAATGTAAAATTCAAGAATTGTAAATTAAAAATATTAAATTCAAAACCTAACTTTCGATATCGAAAGTTAAAAAACTTCGGTTTTGCGGCAGGACAATATTAAATTTCATTAATGAAAATAGTATCGAAGATAGATAAATAATTACAAATAGTCAACGGACAAAAATCAAAATTTAAATAAATAATATTCGATATCGAAATATTGGAAATTCATTTTTCGACATTAATGATATTTTTTTTAATTAAAAATTAGATTTTTGATATTAAATACAAAATTACATAGTTTGAGCCAAGTGAAAAGTATCGATTTCCATTAATTAGTTTTCGATATCGAAATTTGGAAATATTATTTTTCGGAATATGCTAATAATAAATTTTGGAGTTTTATATTCGTAATTCAGATTTCGAGACTGATTACACTTAATCATTAAGTTAAAAGTATAAGCTATTGTCATTTTTCAAAATTCGATATCGAAATCGAGATTTCAATTTTCAATATGAAGTGTAATTTCATATTAGGTTCTGTTAATTCATATTAATTGGTAAATAATCCTATAAATATTTAAGGTTCTTGAATCGTAATTTAAAATAAAGGATTTAAATAATTTCGATATCGAAATTATTGTAAAATTTAAATTTAAATCTGTAAATTTGAACTAAAATTCATATTGCGCAAATAATATCCCTCACAACACATAGAAATGGTAATTTAATTAAATCGAATTAAAATGTAATCAAATTTCTAATTTGCAAAAAAAAAATCTCTTCAATATTGCCTCGAACAAAATGTAAAAAAAAAAAATACGGAGTTCGCGCAAATATGATGTTCATGCAATGATAAAACACAAATCTTGTTGCCATATTACGCTTTCAATTCAAACACCAATTACGGTATGATGCGATTAAGTTGTAACAAATTTTTCTTCAACTCTGAAAAATCGTAAAAAAGATGAATGAATTTAATTTTTTTCGGACAATATTAATGATATCCATTCATCTATCTCGCCGTCGTCTCTATTATTATTGTTATAGAGTCTCTGTGTGCCCAAATATGAATATTTTATCACAAATTTATGCAAATTTTAATGTGCGGTCATAAAAGTTTTATTGTTTTATCTCTCTGTGGATTTTTATAAATGAAACTTAATCGATCAATTTTTTTGTTGTTGTTTTTGTAATCGTCCAAATCGTCTTAATGTCAAAGTGTATAATAAAAGAGCAACGCAGAATATTAGAAATTGTTTATAGTTTCACTGTGATTCATCGGTCAAGTGGATTTGTGTATAGTAGAAAAGTGGACCTAGTTTGATTATAATAACAGTGATTTGTATTTTTAAAATTGGCTTAATGAGACAGGACTCTGGTAGTAAATTTATTTGGGTGTAAGCTTGTTTTTTTTTAAAGTGATGAGTCACTTAAATTGAGTATTTAGCCAGCTTTCGTTTAAATAACTATAAAGGTGCGCACTAGTATGGAGTTTCGTAAATATTTTTTTACAACGTAATTTTTTGATTCGTAGTCTTGGCCTTGATTGTGATTTCGTTATAATAAGAAAATAATTTGAATAGTAAGATGATCAAATTTAAGTTGTACTTTATTAGTATTTGAATTTAATTTTACTTTTTTTGATAAGTGTACGATCTAACTTCCTACTCATAATGAGCAGGCTTTAGTTAAATTATGATTCAAGTATGATGTTAATTAAATATTTAAACGCCACAACTGGTTGGGACATAATCGTTTAATCTACAATTTTCAAATATCTCGAAAAATAAGCACTCTGCGAAGTAAATGCCCATAGTTAAAATTTAATTTAAAATTAGCCTCGTGCCTCGCTCCTTGTATGTTGGGCATCATAGGCGGCGCTGAAATCGACGAAATAATGTTTTTTTTTTTAATTCTCCTACTGAGCACCCTGAAACCTTCGACTTCAATACCTTACCTATACTACTTATTAAAAGTGAGTCCGTCTGAATTTCGGCACAAGCCTTCCTGATTATTTTAATCTTATTCTCACATGTTGTTGGTTCTTGTTTGTAAACTTTATCTTTTAGATAGCCCCAGAAAAAGAAATCTGGCGGACCAGCTTTACCGATCCAGTGACTATTAAAATCATGGTCTACTACTGAAATTTTCTAATCACCCGGAATATTATGTTTTATTGGAATGAACACCGGAAAATTGTATGTGGACTTTAAGATAACATATTTTGTGTCAGATATTAAAAGTAAGTTCAGAAGGCTATTACTATTTAGCATTAGCAATGCTACAATCACAGTATACACTGACTATCGTTGACGAATTATCCCAGCCTGTTTACATTTTGATATACAACCGAGTCCACTTCTAATCGAATGGTTGATAATTACGGCACTTTCACTTACAATTTTCAGAACTACAACACTTATCAAATCTTCCCTGAATCGCTATGGCGTCGACACTTTGCAATTGAATATTGACTCAGAGAATAGAAAATGGGCCCGAATCAGGTTTAATTCTGTTTCTCGAATTAGATCATGTTTTTCAAAAGTTCTCCGCCAATAAAAAACACTCTTTAGAAGAAGTGTTATTGTATGGGGAGATGTTAATAATGAGGGCTAGCAGTCGTTAATGGACGGTCAATGACTGCTGCAAGATACATTACATATATTCTGGAATTGGCCACACAATTTTTTGTCATTATTTTAAAAAACTACTCGGTTACGAAATCTATCTTCGCCAGAGGTTATATTATGCCGAAATGATGTTCTAAAACTAGTTGATGAATATTACTTTGTGGTACAGGCAAATGTTATGGTTAAAACTCAACGCATTAAGGAGGAAATTGCTGGAATTGGTTATTGAGAGACATAATCTATTTAAGCTTATCTGGTGTAATTTATGAGAAAATATGCTGGGCCTATTCCTTGGGTAGGAAAAACACAGAGTACATTGATATTTTAAACAATTTGCCGAGATGTTTAGCTAGAGATAAATGACAGTTTTTAGACCAATTAATGGTAATCCATCAGGCCCAGTTGCTTTATATGTATGGGCTCAGAGTTCTAAAGAACTTTAGGAACAACTCGAGATCGAAAATAACTTTTGGATGTAGATGAAGAAACAGTAGTGCATGCTGGTGGGGATTGATTAGGGAAAAAAGGAAGAGTCGATACGAAAGCAAAGTGAGATGCTAATAAATTTGCCTTTTGAATGGTGGTTATATAACCGAAGCAGATGAAGCAATTGGAAATTTTGCAGAGACCAACGCATGATCAGAAAGACCTAGGAGGATTAACATCAATAGAATATTTGTCAGGCCTATTTTTGGTAGTCAAAAATAAGTCCAACAAATGAGATGAATGACCTCATAATATGTCAGGGTACCGAGTTGGTTTGTCTACATATTGGACAAGTCTATTCATCCCCGCAAACCATTCAACATATTCACCTCTTTGATCTCTTGGTTGTGAAAGTCCCAACCAAGTGTCATTGTGAATATCTTACAAGACAACCACTTCTGACATTGAGGAGCTCTCATATATCATATGAGGTAAAGAGAGCTTAATTTCAATCCTTAAAGTAATATATGAAGGATTAGACCTAGGTAAAATAAATTTGGGTACATTAAAGTGAAGACCATCCCTTTAAAAAAATGTAAAAACTTAAACTAAAAAGAGTTTAAATTATCTGAAATAAGGGACGTCCAAATAATAAATAACATAGTCGAGCTTCAAAAATTGAAAAATTTTAACGCCACTGAAAGTAACTTTAAAAACATTAGGAAAGAAGAATAAGGACATTCTCAAAGCCAAAGCAGTTTTTCATGTTTATTTCAAAATCTGACAGCTTAAACAACAGTATTGAGCTATGGAATGTTAAATCTCTTAAAAATAACTAGAAAATAGCCGAAGTAAAATTGCCTCATTAATAAAATTTCTACAGGCACCTAAGAACCTTTAGTAACACCTAAAACCTGCATAGGGGTACTGGAAAATGGACTGGTTATTTAGAAAATGTGTATATGACCTTATTCATCATCAAACCAACGTTAACCACATTTAAAGCATTCCAAAACAGAACTATCAACATTGACTAATATTTAGATCACGATGAAAATAGTTTAGTACATCGATTAAACTATATACGTACCTAATATAGGGTTAATTCTTGTTAGCAACAAAAAATTATATAGAACACATAGAGATTTAAATTAATCGATGTTATCTATATCATTCATTAAATTCAATCAACACGCCACAATACATCAAAACTATAAAATAGTGTATGCAACAATAAGTAGAGCACAACCCGTTTAAATTTTCGCGATTATATTTCTCTCGAATTGCGTTCACTTTTTTTTGTTTATTTTTATTTATATAGCTGTCAGAACCATACTAATTTAGTGCAGTCCATAATCATCGAAATTTTACAGTACCCCAGTTAGTAAGGTTTTCACGTTTTTTAATTAAATTTGCACGTGACCATGATGGAAATATACTCGCGCACACGATTTTCTTATTTACTTACGTTAAGCGATATTGTGTTTACTGCGATTTTTATTTTATTTTTATAATTGGTAATGATAAAATGTAAGGTGGGTTTTGTGAATGGAATTAAATGACAGATTTGGTAAACAAATGACAACATGTGTGACTATATATAATATCCGTTCAATTATATTAGATAATAGAATATGAATTTGAATGTCATATACTTTTTATTTTTTATTTTTGTTGAAGAGCAGAAGAATATATTAGATTCTAAATAGGTGATTTGAGATATCTTACATAATTCCTCATTGATGGAGCCGAGGCATTGAACACGCAAACAATAGATAACACGACAGTAAATCATCAGTAATTGTATAAAAGCGCGGCACAAATCGATCGTGGATTACAACATATTGTATATAAAAAAAAACAACAGAAAACCTTGAGAAATTTGATTTAAAAATTCTGAGGCACGCGACATTTTATTCCCATGTAATTCTAGTGAATTATATATTCATATTTCGTGTGATTCGTGATAGTTTCAATTAACAATCAAACATTATAGCAATAATCTAAACAATAAAACGAAGAAATGTAATTGACAAAAGCTTTATGTCATTGACAAAGGTGATATTGAAATTAGAATTATTGATTTTTGTTGAAGACGCTAGAGGGACTGTCAAGAGTAAATACCAAATAGGGAAAAGAGATAAATTTAATCGAAGGAAATTTATTTTTATGTATTTTCTTCGAATATAAAAGCTTTTTGAATAAAACAATTTAATTCAGATCCAATATTAAAGGTCAATGGAATCAATAAGCCTATAATTGTGATGTGTATATACAATTTAAGTACAAAATATGACTCACACTTTTTTTTGTAAATTTATGTACGTTTAAAATTTACGTATACTTTTTTAGCCAATTTAGATTTGTGTGAATCACAATAATGTATTAATTTTATTTCAATTATGGGCAACCCACGAACCACCAATCGTTTTACAACCGTACAGTCGATAAAAATTGTGCAAAGTTTCGCGATTTAGTATTGCCAAGCTATAAGTAGTATGATTGCCGTTAAAGCTGGTTTTACACTGACCTGGATCAGTGAGACAGTTAATACTAGAATTTCAAGTATGTTCCCGAAACTCTGATATATTTTTTGAATTTTTGCAAATTTATTCCCTTTGATTACTTTACCATAAATGATATCATTATCAAAGAAATTATGCTCGGCCTAATCAGTCTAAATTCAGTCAGTGGCACTGATAGTAAAGTCACTATAACAGTACTTAATAGCTAAAATGTAATCGTTCAGGAGGAAATTTAAAAGTATATATTTTTTTTTTCAGAAGAGAAGCATTTAAATTTTTTTCTCCCGAATGTTATAGATCCTTGCTTAATGTTCCGAGATTGAATTCAATCGGCTTACTTCTTTAATCAAAATATACAACTATGAAGTTTTCTGTGGAAAATGCCATTAAAGCGATTTTCAAGTAATTCTAACTTTAAAAAAAAATTGTAGAAGCGCTCAACTAGTAAATTTGTTGAACTAAAATTTCCTAAATCTTCATGGATGAAGAATAGGTAGGGCATACCTTTTTCAATATAAAATTTAGTTAATTGTTAGTTATAGTGATACCCACCACAGTCATGATTATACAAAGAGCAAAAGAATGTAAATAACAGCTTTGTGGCTGAAATATTGGTAAATTGAACCAAAAGCAAATATCTTCAAAAAGAATACAATTCTTTTCTAATATGGTAACACTATATTCAATGTTCATAGCTTAAAACACATTTTTTCTGCTAAAACTTGGAATTTCCGAACTAATTCTTATTTCTGCTATTCGAATTACTTTATTCTAGGGCATAATATTTGAAAACAAAAGTGCGAACCGCTTAGTTTTTAAAAAACATAGTTTCTAGCTCAGGGGTTCATAAAATATGTAAACTAGTATTCTGCTTTGAAAGAACTATAATATAATAGTTTGCTATCTTCAAAAAAAATCTTATATTTGCTGAAAATGCTGTAAATTTTCTAAATTTAACACCAAGTCATTGTTTTGCAAAATTTTAATTTATTTTTTGTTTTTGTTTCTTTCCAGGTAAGACTTCTGTTTCAACTGAGGATTTATGGGTGTGGATTCTAAAAAAGTTGCATGTTCACAAAACTAGGATCTCTTTGGTTTTGGGACACTCTAATGTCGTTTATAGCACATAAAAACAAGCATTATATTTTTAGATTTCGACCACAGTTCGTTTATTTGTCGTAGAAAACGAGTAAACTAAAAATATCAAAAAAGGGAAAAAATTGTTACTTCCGAAAACTTATCAGATCCTTAGGGCCGTTTTTCGGTTCCAAAGCAACCAATAATCATATGTGTAACATACGTTTACGCAAGCTGTTGTCAGTTAAAAACCAATACGGTTCTTGCTAGTAGAACTTAAAATTAAATTTGCTGACGAAAAAAGCATGAATGCCGGAAGGCTAAAATACTAAGTTTACAACAACACCTAGATTTGATTGCATTAATTCGGAGCTCTTGATTTCGGAAGAGGTACTTTGTAGGACTCTCTTTTCAAACTTTTTCGATTACTTTGGCGAAACGAAGCAAAATGAAAAGGAGATGCTTTATGCCTCACATACAAGAGAGGAAAACGCTCAGAATGGGAAAAATACCTCGAAAAAATTCACGATTTGCTTTGAGGTGTCTGGGATTACCTTAAAAAAGTATGTACAAACATTTTGCTGGATCACTACAAAGAGGACTCGTGCCCTCGACCCTTTTTAATCTCATGTTAGAACTCGCTTCGTAAAAAAATTACTAGATCCCCATGTACGATTCTAAGCTTTCGTTGATCTCAAAATCAATGGCTCCAAAACAAAATATATTATCTCAGATTTTCAAATTCTAGGCAATTTGATGAAAATTCCTGAAATCGTTCATGAAATAAAAGGCAACGAGAACGCTTGGTTGGTGCAGCGGTCTCTGTGAGAGCCATCATTTTAAAGGTGTAGTGTTTACACTATCAGCATCGATATCTCCTCGGAGTAAAGAAATATTTGCCTGCTCCTGGTTCTTTAGAACAATAGCATATGAGTCAGCAATGGCATGCACGAATTATCATTACGCTTGCATAAGAGTAACGAAAAATGCCTTTATTATTTTATAAAAACCAGCTGCATGACGGTTTTTGTAGATAATCAATCGTCAGCACATAATTTAATCATGGTCTAGCTCTAACCATTTTTGATAGTCTTTTGTCTTTTTTTAAGGGTATGCTTAAATCCCCGTTTAATCCACTTTCAAGGATCACTGCTATTTGATTATTCGGTTACATTTAACAGTTTTACCAGATTTTTACTTAAATTCTCTCCCCTTCTTACCATTTACACAAATGATTATTTGTGTGTAAATGATGCACTGAAAAAAACAATTGCAAACAAATTTGCATAATTAACGCCTCAGTTCCCACAAGCCATTCTACACAATCAACAAAATTAGCATCTCAATTACACATTTTGATTCTTTATTTGGTGTATGCGACAAACATAATCCGATTATTTCATAATAAACGCAATCACAAAACCATACTAAATTGCAACATTTAGTTGGTTCACTGTACTTGATCTAAATTTTCCAAACAAACTAATAAAA
Source organism: Tipula confusa (assembly GCA_963556175.1). Taxonomy (NCBI): domain Eukaryota; kingdom Metazoa; phylum Arthropoda; class Insecta; order Diptera; family Tipulidae; genus Tipula; species Tipula confusa. The sequence continues at coordinate 220,440,989 of OY744476.1, forward strand.
AATAATGCGCTATGTTTATACGATAAATAGAGCAATGACACCCTAAAAAACCATTTCGTTTAAAAAAAAAAATCAATAATTTCGGTATGCAAGTCTGTATTTTGTACAAAACCTATAAAAACAGGATCAAAAATCCTATTGCAAACTAGGGTTAGGGTACGCACTAATACTAATACATTAAATGTGTACGTGACTATAAAATTTCCAAATTGAGGGGTGAAAAACGATAAAACGGAAACTGAATTTCTAAAAATAAACAGGAATACAAAAATAACAATAAAATCCCTTCAGGATCACAAATTATAAAAAAAATAAAATATTTGTAGAATAATTATACGAGCCGAAAAAAAATTGTTTGAAACGACTGAAGTAGAGATTATAATGAGATGCACATTATGGTTCTTATATTCTATTATTATGTACATCCCGTTCCGCTGTCTGAGCACATAAAGGACAAAAAATATGCCTGCAAATGATGATTATATACCAACTGCTTATCTGCAAAAAAAATTAACTTGAGGAAAATGTTGAAAAATTATTTAATCAAAATATGATGATGTATCTAATTAATTTCCATTTGGCAAAACATTTCTATACACAAATTGGATTAGGCAACATACACTATCAAATATCCATTGTAATCCCCCCTCAAACAACGATATACTAAATTATTAAATCATTTCGAATTTTATATGCTTAAATCTATTGGCCTACACAAAATTTATAAATTTATAATTTGTGATGCTACACCTTTCCCTCCATTAGCCATCTCTCATCTAATTATGTAAATCGAATATTCAATTTAGTCGAATGTAGGTGGCTAAATTATATTATAAAGCGGACAAGCAAGTGGCAACAACTCAACATACATACATATCAATAGGCATATACGTATACAATCTCACTCGTCGTCATAAATATGTTCGTCGTTACATACAAAAATTTAATATGGCATTTTAGAAAATTAAAGTAAAAAATGAAAATCTATTTCGAATACATATCGATACTTTCTATGGTTTCGATCGGCTAAAATTAGACAAATCGCGTTAACATTCAAATTGTGTGAGACGAACGAACTATGAGTAAAATAATTGAAATTTTTTATGGCAATTGTTTTACTGTTTTCCATTTGTAGAAATAAATTTTCCTTATTTAAACGATATCCATATAGTAGACTCACGATCATATGATCAATTGAATTATCGTTAACATATATTCTTGTCGATAGATTTTTAATAATTTGATTGATCATTCTAGAAATATCGTGCTATATCTAGGCATCGAAAAGTTTTACTTATTCGCAGAAGAGAATAATTATTGAAAATGATCTGTCAATTGATCGTTTAAATTTTATTTGTAAACTAAAATAGTTGGATCGTATTCTAATAGTTTAGACATAAAATAATTGCTTAGATCAAAAGAAAAGCTTTTGGCCAAAAGTCGTAAAATATTTATTTGGCACAAAACACAACTTTCGCGGAAATGTCACTAGTGTAAATTGGCAGATTTGCTAAGAGCAAGTGCTTATCTGATTTAAACACCTTTTGATGTAAATAATTATGACGAATTTCACATGTTTCAACGTCTATACGATACCACGGTTGTCTTGCGATCGACTGACCAAAACGTCTTCAAGTACAAAAAACAATCTAAGAATTCCAATTGAGGGCTTTATATCAGTAATTTTGACACCAATTGTACTTTGGAAAGCCAAATCGCGATTCTAAAATCGTCTAGATTGGTTGAAGGAATCTTAAGAAAATAGCCCGCAATCGAATCGCTGATTCCTTCGGATCCACTGAATTCTCTTTATGATGACATTGACATATTTTTGAGACCCGTTTAATGTTTCCGAACTCTGCGACCTGGATGTGTGGTTGGACCAAACGATATAACAGCACAAAATACGACACCTGGCTTTTTGAAGAAATCTCAACCAGCAATACATGGGTTTTCAGATGCGAGGAAAGTGTCATGTTCAGCAGTGGTGACACAGCAGTTGTGCGAAAGCGCGAATTGATCCTTTTTCCAAACCAATGTTGGCAGTTCCCTGAATAGAGCTTTCTGTGGTTCATCTTATAGCTAAACTCACCAATGAGAACTCCTAATCGCTTCATTTTGAAAAAATGCAGCATTTTTGCATGAACAGACTCTGAAATTGTTCTTCATTAGTTAACCAAGCTTCCCTGCCACCTACCAGTCTTTGTCGGAATTAAAACGGCTCAAATCCACGAAACAATTCCCAACGTTGTTTGGAGCCACTTTCAATCCGCAGATAATCTCGCCGATTGTGCCTCTAAACGAATTTTACCAACTGAGCTTGTCAACCATAAACTCTGATGGACCACAAATTCTTGGCTACTGCGCTACAATTTTTTTGTTAACTGTTTTAAAAAACGGAGTTAGTCAGCAGGAAGCGGACAAAGGCAATCAACGATAGACAATACAAGACAAACTTTTGAAGAATTACGCTGAGGAATATCTTCGCAAATGAATACAGCAAGACGAATTTCAAGAATAAATTAAAATTTTTGACCAAAAGGAAAATCCTCAAAGGCTAAGTATGATCATTGGCTCCATTTCTGTATACCAATGATGCTCTCAGAGTCGGCGGCAAACGCAATTAACTTTTATTCACATAGTCGATCAATCATTTTCTCTCCGGGCCGACCCTAAACATTTCTTGATAAATTTAAACGTTTCGTAAGCACAAGAAATGTGCCTGCCGTCTTATGTTCAAACAATGGCACCCATTTCGTGGGGCCAAAAGAAAATTGTCTGAAATGAAACCCGAATAATGGCGTGCTAGCTTACAGTACAAAACTCAAGATCGAAGGCTCTTAGAAGAGTTTGTCAAATTCATTAAGCACCATGTAGCTCGTGCACCAGGCAACTATAATCTAACCATTGAAGAGTGATAAACAATCATCACTCAGATCGAAGAATTATTAATTCTCGTCGACTCGTTCTAACCGACGATGACGAAAGCGCTCTATTTGCATGGCACCAGCGTATTTTCTACTTGCACATCCGCTTTTCGCCATCACTGAGTTATTTGGTTTATCCTAATAATCCATTGGTGAGGTGCCAACTTGTCAAAAAGCAATTAATGGAATGATATCTTCAAAATATAGTCAAACATTTTAGTACCTGAAGTAAAGGTTTGAAAAGTCCCATATCAACGGTGTAAAATACAGTTTCATAAAAGAAGGCAGTGTCGAAAATTTCGCAATATGATACTGAAATGAGTCGTTGAAAATCACGCTGTTCGGGTCTCTATTCAAAATGCTCGAAATTAAACGGAAATGTTTTAATCCGGCGGCATTCACAAATTTCAATCCAGCATAAAAACGATTTCGACCATATAAAATATTGGTTTCAAGTGAGAGTTCTTAAACTAGGTCCTAGATGCATATCGGGCTATTAAGATAGTCGATTAAATCAATTGCTTCGAAAGTCACACATAAGTGTTGCACGGACATTGATAAATTGACAACGAACTTCATTTTTCTGTGTTTACAGCTGGTTAATTTCAAGCTTGCGCTATCAACATTTGAAGAAATGTTTGCGGTCGGTAAAATTTCCTTATTTGAATAGTTGCTCATTCTTGTTGACCTCATAAAGCTCGAAATAAACAGTGGCCACTTTACCAGGCCCCATCAAACTGCGGAAGATCGTTTAATATAACTTGTCGGACGGAAAGGGTTCACTGTTGCATATATTTATAAAAAACTTATACTATGCATGAATTGAAGTTCATGGATTGGCGTGTGGCCAAATTGATCAAACATGATCAAATTTCTATCCTAAACATTTTGTTTAGGCTCCGATCATTCATGCTTTCTGATATTAATTTCAAATCTGTAAAGGATCGTCAAATCAAACGAATGTGCTTAAGAGTAGCGCATAAAGGTATAAATCTTCAAGGGCATCAATAATTATTTGGCCCAATCGAATCCTTTTGGTTTAATATTTTCGCCGTTAATTGGCGTAGTTTTTACGTTTTATTTTGTTTATTTACAGGGTGGCTATCCAGCACGTTTACGAAAGGTATTAATTGTAACGGCACCGTTGTGGTTTAAAGCACCCTTCAAAATATTACGTTTATTTGTTCGCGAAAAATTACGCGAACGTGTATTCACCGTATCAATTCCGCAGCTTATGCTTCACGTACCAAAAGAATCATTACCAATACGTTTAGGTGGTACACTAGAAATTGATCATTCCACATGGTTGCTGCATTGTTACAAATCGATGACGAATCGGGAAGATGAATTGTTAGCAGCCAGCACAACAAATACAATTGGTGCCGGTGGTGGCGGCCATAATAATTCAATTTCGACTCAAAATGATATAGCCGCCCAAATAAAAGAGGCCACCGTACAAACGGTGGTCGGAGTTGGAAATGATTTTTGTGCGGAACAAATTCAATCACATCAATTAAATAATTTGGATGGTGATGGTGGTGGAGGAGGTGGTGGCGGAGGAGGTTTAGATGGTGGAGGTGGTGGAGGTAATTGTGTTGCACAAATAAATGAATGGACCGAAAATCCACCAAGTAGTGCCTCATCCGGTTTTAGTGATGATGATAGTTTGGCGGGGGCCGAAGGTGAAGTTAAAACAATTGAACAAATAGTACAGATGGTTAAGGAACGTGGACGACGTGGTTTAATACATGAATATGGAATAATTAGAGGCCAGCATTCTGAAGGGACATTTAACAATGCAAGGTAAAATAGTTTTACATAATACCGGCATACGAAATAATAACAAAAAATATTTTTTACCCTTTTAGAAAACGTAATAATTTAGCTAAAAATCGCTACACAGATGTTCTGTGCTACGACCACAGTAGGGTAATTTTATCACAGAATGATGAAGATCCAACCTCGGATTATATTAATGCAAATTTTGTCGATGGATATAAACAAAAAAATGCATATATTTCAACACAGGGTGAGTAAGAAAACAAACACAATAAAAATATTTTAAAATATTCTCTAAACTAATCCCGATGGTTTATTGTCATTTTAGGTCCTTTGCCGAAAACGTCCCAAGATTTTTGGCGTATGGTATGGGAACAACATTGTTTAGTTATAGTTATGACCACTCGAGTAATGGAACGGGGTCGCGTAAAATGTGGCCAATATTGGGAACCGATAGAAGGGAATATATGCGATTTAGAACATTTTCGAGTTCGGACACTATCGGTTGAATCGAGCGAAGACTATACGGTTGCATCATTAGAAATTACAAATAGTAAGACTGAAGAAATACGATTGGTATCACATTGGCAATTTACAAGTTGGCCAGATTATGGTGTACCTGCATCAGCTATGGCTATGTTAAATTTCTTACAAAGGGTAAGAGAACAACAGGCTAAAATGGTAAAAGCTTTAGATGATTCATGGGCGGGACATCCACGCGGACCTCCAATAGTTGTCCACTGTAGTGCTGGTATTGGTCGAACTGGTGAGTGTTTTAATAATAAATGAACCTGAAATCATAAGTTTAATTGTAAATTGTGTATAGGTACATTTATCACACTAGACATTTGTATATCACGGCTAGAGGATGTAGGAACGGCTGATATACGAGGAACAGTGGAAAAAATACGATCACAGCGTGCATATTCGATACAAATGCCTGATCAGTATGTATTCTGTCATTTGGCCCTAATCGAATATGCCCTATCTCGTAATATGCTAAAATCGGCCGATTTAACCGGATTCGATGATCGTGAGGATGATTCTGATTAAATAAATTTAAAAAATTAAATTAAAAAAAAAATGTTTAGAATTTAAATTCCACTTTTTAGATCAATTAACAATTTAATAACATCAACAATTTTTATCAAATCAAATAACATCGTCGTCGTGTTAGTCTTTATAATCTTCCGGCCTACAACAAAAAAAAATGTTCAACTATTATTATTCTCTCCGTGTTACCTAATTTCGTTTGTAATTTTTTGTTTTTAATTAATAAGATGGTAAAAAATTAAATAATTTTAAGAGGTCTAGAGTGCCAAATTAAGTTGGCACCCCAGTCATACATTAGGTAAACAATTTAGACGCGCGCCATCGACCGTATCAAAGTCGATAGAATTTTTTAATTTTTTTTTTTCGATTTTATTTTAAATCAAGTAACCATAAATCTGTAAATAAATTATAAAATTATTTATCCCCGTTCCCTGAAATAATTTTTACGTGATGTAATTTACGCGCCAATAATTTACCCACCCTCCTTTCCCATAAAAAATAACATCACCCATCAATTGTATGAGTGTTGGTACACGTAAAATTAAATTTAAAAACAAAATATTAATTTTTAGTTTAAATTATTACTTTATGATTAAATAAATATTTGTATTTTTACTATTAATTAAATAATTAATTAAAATTAATTTTTATTTTAAACAAAAAAAAAAACATAAAAACAAAAATATAAATAACTAAATAAACATAAATAAAAAAACATAATTAATATTATTTTTAATATACATAAATTTAAAAAAAAAAATGAAAATTAATTTAAACAAAACTATTAATATGAGACAACCATACCGTCGAAAAAAAACTATATGGATAATTTTAAAAATTTTAAAATTATTTAAAACTAAAAAAAATCAAAAAAAAAATTAAAATCATTGGAAAAATAGAGAAAAAAATTAATTTGTAACAAATCAGTAAAACAAACAAACAAAAAAGAAGATACAAGAAAATGAATAAAACAATAAAAAAAATGTGCGTTTCATTTTAGTGATATGTCCTTTTTCTAAAGTGGTCGAAGTAGAGATGTCGTTTCTGAGGGGTAAAGGTATACATACAAACTAGTTCCAACCGAGTCGCCAAAATCGAATGCGCCATAATCTTTGGACTTGGATTCGCTAAATGACCACAAGTAAGTTTAGTTTAATTTTTTGTATTTATAAACACTCGACTAAAGATTTACAATTTACCAGGTGCTTTTGACGGTCTTAATTAACCCTCCTAACCACGTAATAACAGAAGCGATTAATCCATTTTTGTAACCACCTGAGCAATAAGTTCATTGTGGAAGGTGATTATAATGCAAAACATACTCAAAGGCGTCCAGATTGACGACTTCGAAAGAAAACAACTTTATGAAGCTTCGGGAGAACAGTGCTTAGACTATCGATTAGCAGGGGATTCTATTTATTGGCATATGGATACAAAGATTGTTCCTGATCTAATAGAATCATCCAAATTAAGAAAGACTCGTTGCCCAAATTAACAAACAATAAAACAAATACGAAACTGTCCAGAAACTAGTCAGTGACATTGTCAATCTTCAAGTGTCAGTTAACAATTCGGCACAATTGGAGGACCAATTAGAACTACTTAACAATATTATACAACATGCAGCTTGGAATAGTAAGCCTAATAGTCAAAAATAAACTCGGAACATATATTAACTTCTCTTTGGAAGTTAGAGAATTGGTTAAAGAAAAACGTAAAGCACCAGAATAATAGAAGCAATTAATACATTTTTGTAACCACCTGAACAATAAGTTCATTGGAAGGTGATTATAATGCAAAACATACTCAATGGCGTCAAGATTGACGACTTTGAAAGAAACCAACTTTATGAAGGTACGGATGAACAGTGTTTAGATTATCGATCAGCGGGAGATCCAATTATTGGCATACGGATAAAAACAACGTTCTTGATCTAATTGAATCATCCTAATTAAGAAAGACTCGTTGCCCAAATTAACAAACAATAAAACATATACGAAACAGTCCAGAAACTAGTCAGTGACATTGTCAATCTTCAAGTGTTAGTTAACAATTCGGCACAATTGGAGGACCAATTACAACTACTTAACAATATAACAAGCAGCTTGGAATAGTAAGCCTAATAGTCAAAAATAAACTCGGAACACATATTAACTTTTCTTTGGAAGTTAGAGAAAAAGGTAAAGCACCAAGAACTTGGCAGGGAAATCGGGCTCCACAAAGTAAAACGATACTCTACTATCTAAGTCATAAACTAAAACTTTTAATCAAAGAGAATAAGAATGAATCGAGTTATAATTATCTTACTGGTCAAAAAGATACGTATTATTCCCTCTGGAAAGCAAAAATAAATTAAAAAAGGCGTAAAACGCAAGAAACTGCAATTAAATGTCATGTGATTATTTGCATCATATCCTTGAGGTACATTCAAACCTCCCCCAAGACATTGTAGATGAAAACAACACTAGTTAATAAAATCGGCAGCCAAAGCATAAAACCTGTATCTTTAATCTAAATAAGGCTTTAATCTAATTACAGGACAAATAGTTTAAGCACTACCCGAAAAACGGTTACGAAAGCTTCTTCAAATAATTAATACAGTGTTCAAACTTAACTGTGTTCCACACCAATGGGACGTGACTTAAGTGATAATGATACCAAAACCAAGCAACCTAATGACAAAAAATCGTATGGGCCGATTTCTTTGCTCCCAACTATTTCTAAATTATTCGAAAAATTGCTGCTTAAGAAATTCAAATTAATGATAAAACAAAGAGATGTGATTCCTCCCCACCAATTGGGTTTCATGGAAAAAAATCGTCTATAGTAGGTCCACAGAATCACAATTGAATAAAGATGCGCTGGAAAGCAAAAAAATATGTTCAAGTATTTTTTTTAGATGTAGCACAATTCTTCGGTAAAGTATGACTCGAATATAATTGCATCGAAATCTATCAAAACAGTTTTATCAGATTTTAAAATCCTACTTAAGTCGATTAACTCCTACGTCAGTACTGATCGACATTTTCGGGTAAAATATTAAAATATGTAGATGAATACACGTCATTGACGAAAATAACAGCGGAGTATCACAAGGTAGTGTCTTAAGGCCAATTCCTGATATCCTATATACAAGAGATTTGCCAAATACAGATGAAACGTACATAGCAACATTTGCTGATGATATTGCAATCTTAGCACTTGGTAATAATGTAGAAGAAGCAAAGTGCAAAGAGCCACTAACCTATTAAGTAACTGGACAAAGAAATGGTGAATCCAGCTAATGAAACCAAATCAATTCATGTTAACTTCGCCAACTAAAAATTTAAGTAGATATCAGCGGAAATCAACTCACAGCAACCTACACATGCAAATACAACGGTTTGTCTAGGAACGACACGATGTAAATACCGTGACAGAAAGAAAAAAGAAGAGCTTAACATCAAATACAGAAAAATGTACTTTTTTATAGGTAGGAATTCCAAGCTATCACTACATAATAAACTGCTGCTATATAGGCAAATTTTAAAACCAGTTTGGTCTAACGGTATTCAGCCGTATGATGGAAAAAACAAATTTAGTTAGATGTCTCCTACCAACGAAACCTCTAGAATTAGGACAGCCGAAATAAGATAAAGTAAATAAGGGATTAACCAATGGTTTATATCCCACAAAAAGAGAACACCAGAGACCAATTACTAGATGAATTTTAATTTAGTTAAAATTCATCTAGTAATAGTTAGTAATAGTTTAGTTTAATTGTTATGATTTAGCAGTAAAAAGAACAGTAGCAAAATCGGATAGGACTGAAGAGATCTTCAACAAACGTCTGGAATATAACAGAAGATCACGAGCAAGTTACAGGAAAATCAAAATGTTTCTGGGTTACACCATAACAAATATTGAGGTAAATGCAACATACAGACATTGGCACATAGGTTAGAAAGTAGAAGTGGGGATGAATTGGCTATTAACCGAGAAAAACATTACATGACAGCAAAGCAATGTTAGAAGACTAGCAAACCCTGGAAAAGAACGATGCTGTCAGGGGATGGTCCGTCAAAGTCAGTCTTTAAATGTAGAATTCTTACAATTTAAAACTCGGTTCAAATCTAAATTTATTCATCTCACAATTCGACTATTAAAATTTCATCATATCCGTGCATTATGCTAAACCGGCCCTAATTAATATTAATCGACCAAATTTAAATCTCGAATTAAGCCAATTAACACTCCAATTCAAAAAAAAAAAAAAACAACACAGTAATCATGCAAAAATAGACAGATATATTCATTCATTGAGTGGTTTATATACAGAGCAGGGGGACTATTCTATTAACGTGGACACATTGCATGACGACCACCATCTACCGGAAGACTAGCACCAGTAATAAAGCTTGCCGCATCGCTAGCCAAAAACGCAATCGCCTCAGCTAATTCTTTAACATCACCTGGCCGGCCTAGTGCATGCGTTGTTCGGCTATGTTCCAAAAACTTTTGATAATTTTCATCATTCATGCCGCCACGTTTGTGTAGATTGGTCACGGTGACTCCAGGATTCACAGAATTACAACGAACTCCTTTCGGTGCTAATTCAAGGGCGACACATCGCGTGAATTGATCGACCGAAGCCTTTGATATATTATAGGCTAGTACACCGGGAAACGAACGTATTCCGTTAACACTCGACACATTCACGATACTACCCTTTGATGCGATCAAATGGGGCACCGCCAACATGGTTAAATGATACATGGAACGAATATTTGTGTTCATCACTCGATCGTATTGTTCCAAATTAGTCGTCTCGATTGTTCCAGATTCAAGTATTCCAGCATTATTGATCAGTACATCGAGTTTTCCATAGTGTTTAATGGTCTCGGCCAAAATATTTTCGGTATCCTTCTCGTTTGTTATATCGCCAGCGATGACAAAAGTTTTCGTGTTTTTTCCCAACTCTTCACATCGTTTTGCAACACTATTCAGATTATCTACTTTACGGCCCGATAACGACAGGAATCCACCCAATTTCGCAAGATGTACGGCGGTCGCCGCTCCTATTCCTGAACTGGCTCCAGTTATTAAAATCACTTTGTTTGCAAATGACATTTTGACTTAACTAATTTAAGTATTATATAATGCAATTTGTAGTCTAAATATATCCAAAATTTAGTTATTTACTTATGAATTAAATAAGAAAATTAAAAGGTTAAATTGATAACAAGTAAAGTCAAACTTGACAGTCGCCGTGCACTGAAAACTGTTCGAAATTATAACAGATTTGAATGGTTTGTGATACTGGATGCAACCAAATTTACTGATTTTACGGTTAAACGTAATATTTTAGGCCCTAAACAGCCTTACAGAGTAATTAAAAAATACGGCTAGTTTTATTTATAAAATTACTTAATTTGTATTTATCGATTTATCTAAAATAATTACAGGAATATAATAGTTTCAAAAAATGTTTCGTAAATCACCTAATAATCGAGCGGCAAGCTTTCGTGCAGCCATGTACGCGAACCTTGCGTAAATTCCGCAGCAGTATGATCCTGGCCACGTAACAACCATTTTGTCGTTAACAAACCTTCAACACCGACTGGACCACGCGCGTGTATACGTGCCGTAGAAATACCAACCTCGGCGCCCAATCCAAATCGGAAACCATCAGCAAAACGTGAACTTGCATTATGAAAAACGCATGCACTATCAACTTTTCGCAAGAATTCATTAACATTGGCATCGTTTTCCGACACTATCACGTCTGTGTGACTGCTACCGTATTTATGGATATGGTCGATCGCCTCGTCTAAATCTTTAACAATTTCGACACAACATTCGAGCGAACCATACTCATGTTTCATTGACTTGGCGGCTGGCGGTCCAAAAGTGAGTTGTTGATTTAATTTTGGGCCTGAAAATATTTTAACACCTTCTTTTTTTAAAAGGTTACAAATTTCGCTGAAAAATCCATTATGCATATGACTTTCGTGGATCAATAGGGTTTCCATGGCGTTGCACGCGGCTGGATAGTCGCACTTTGAGTCACGTACAATCTTCATGGCTTTTGTGAAGTTCGCATCTTCGTCGATGTACACATGACAAACACCTTCGGCGTGTCCGAGTACTGGAATGTGTTGTGATTGTTCTTGAATGTTGCGAACTAGTTCAGAAGAACCTCTTGGAATTATCAAATCGATGTGTTTCTCCATGTTGAGAAGGTCGCTGATTTCTTCGCGTGTTGATACGAGAGAAATAGCTTTAGAAGCACCGACCGAGTCTAATGCTTCAGTCACTAGTTCCATGAGAGCCTTATTACTGTGTGCTGCTTCTTTGCCTCCTTTTAACAGTAAACCATTAGCTGAGGCTATTGAAAGTGCAGCAACTTGTGGTAAGGAATCGGGACGTGATTCAAAAATTACTAAGAGAACTCCAATCGGGACGGTGACTTGCTTTAGTTCTAAACCGTCGGCTAAACGAGTTCTTCGCAACACTCGGCCAACATTATTGTGACTTGATTCAGCGATTTGTTTTAATCCAACCGAAAGTCCTTTTAGCTTAGGTGACGAAAGTGCCAACCGATTTAGTAGAGGTTTGGCTAGTCCATTTTTGGACGCCTCAGTTAAATCTTCGGTATTCGCATCCAAAATTATCGATTGTTTGGCCACTAGTAGTTCGGCTAAAGTATTAACACATTGTGCCCGTTGTTCCGGTGTTAAACCCAACATAATTCGGCTACCTTCACGAGCATTTTCGGCTAGAACATCGACCGGGGTAGTTCCCGAACCAACACTTTCCGTAAAAAAAGTTCCAACTTTTCGTCCCCCAATGATGGTTTTTATCGCTTTTTCTTGTGTACCATTGCAAATGACGACACTCACACCACGATCAAGAGCCCAAGTTGCGGCACTCACTTTCGAATCCATGCCACCAGTACCAACTTTCGATTTTTTACCAAATTGAATTGTATTTCGGTCGTTCGACGTGTAGGTTGGCATTAAACGTGCACCATCCTCCCATGGTGGTTTATTGAAAATTCCATCGACGTCCGACATCAAAATTAGGAGGTCGGCTTGGATTTCAGCCGCCAACATGGCGGCCAAACTATCATTATCCTTAATGGCTATACCTTGGAGTGGGGCTAGTTTTTTACCCGAGTTCATTATTTCCTCGTCGATGATAAACATTGGTGGTGATACAGCATCATTCGTGTTTATGATCGGTACAATATTGAGACTGATCAATTCGGATAGGGTGCAGAATAAATTTTTGCGCGTTTCTTCGTTATAAAAATCAGGCTTGGTCACCAGAACCTGGGCAATTTTGACACCATATTGTGAAAACATAGCTTCGTACAAGGACATAAGTCCTGATTGTCCAACGGCGGCGGCTGCCCGAGGATCGACCAATGTACCCGGATCATTACGTGTATGATCTTTAGGCGACAGGGTTTCACGCATCGACAGTGACATAAGCAGTTCTTGGGTCATTTTTTGTTTACCAAATGCTACAGCACCACTCGTCACCATAATGCATTCACGTCCCTCGAGTTGACATTCGGCCACTTGCTCAACGATCGAAGCCAATCGGCCAAGTGCCAAACCATGTTCATCTTCACGTGTAATAACCGCACTGCCGAGTTTAATTACTAATCGGCGGGCATATTTTAACTGTGATCGATCGGAGAATGTTGTCTGACGTCGATCGGTTGTCTGCAATCGTTTCTCGGTGATATCTTTTTGATGCTGTAAAAAATCGAAGAAAAAAAAACATAAATCGTAAATAATTGAAATACAGTTGAACATCGCGATGATGTGCAAATCCATGATCATCAGCGAGAAACTTTGAACTTGATCATGTTTCATAATATAAAGAGAGAGCGAGAAAGAGAGAAGGACGTAAGATGTAGATAAGATAATTTTTTTGATTTATTTAAATTGGATAATCGGTTTAGTAGAGTAAACTAACTAGGTCATCGAGCAAGCCAACACAGTATAGTGATAACAGCATGATGACCAAATGACCTTTAATTTAAACGTAAGCTATGTGTGTGTGGGGATTGCGATGAAGTAACGCAATCATCTTATAAATAATTAACGTCGTCTGATCACGATACACGCATGAACATCGCACGCACTCATATTTTGCGATGTGGGGGAAGCACCAAAAAAACAGAATTATAAAGGTTTAACTGTATACGGAAAATTAGCATTGTCTCTAATCAATATAAATGTATACGGACTTTAACCGCGACCTTGCGCATTAGGAAAATTTAATTAATGTGCACTTACACTTGGTACCCAAACACTGCTCAAAAGTCGAGATGAACACCTTAACGGATTTTTATGCAGTTTATCACAATTTTTAAGAATTCGCAACATTTTTTTTATTTAAATTTTAACACACACACATATATATATATACACGCACTATTTACTCATAATTTAATATAATTCACTAGAGTATAATTGAAACACGACACGTACGATCGACGGTTACTTCACAATTGATCGTATTTTAAAAATGAAAATTCTGAAATGTACGTACGACTTACGTACATGCTCATCTAACGATCTCTAATTCAATTTAAATTGAGATGATGACAAAATTATTCGTTTGGTTAGAGTGAGATCGAACGAGCGATCGTTATTGTTGTTGTTGTCAATAATATAAAAATTGATAAGGCGGAAAAGTAAGTAGTTGTCTGTTTGTTAATTTTCATATTTACTCTATTACTAGAGTTTTCAAGATTATAATTAATTGTTTTTCTAGGCTCTTATCGATAGTGTGTACATAATATAAGAAGATGACATTCGGTTGGCTGATAAGAAAGTGCATATCAATACATAATATGTACGATAGGGAAGTGATTTTGTGTATACTCGTATTTGGATTGATGCGTAAGATGATATTATTTTAAATTTAGGCCAACAGCTGTGCGCCGTCAGTTTGGAACTTTTGTCATATGATACTGTAAAATGCAATTCATTCGCGTATACATTGCAAGTGTGATGACGATTAATTAATTTCAATTAAACAATTACAAAACTGGAAGAGGCAATAGACCGCGCGTTATTTGTTGAAAAAAAATTGTTTCGCGATGTATTCGCGATAACAAGTTCATAGACCTTTCCAATGTTTTGATTTAACGCCGAATGAGTAGTCCACTAGTAATGCTTATGGGTTTATGATCACACTTTTTGGCGAATTTTTATTTGTCTGTAATCACACACACTGTCTAATACAAGGGCGTCATAATATTTGTAAAATTTGAATGGTGACCGAAGCTCTGAATTTTTTTGACTGTGGGAGATAGGAGTATGATGTATAATCAGTCATATCAAGGACATTCCTCCATCATAAAAGAGATTGCCAAGTAACGTGGAGATCGAATAAACACAAATCAAATCGATTATGTCAAGATCTCAAAAAGTCCTCGACAGCATTACTGACGACAGCTTTTTATTTTCAAATATATGTGCCTCACATCAACCTTCAACGGACAAGCAAGAAAAACTATGCGCTTAAATATCGATGCATTAAAATATCCTGATTAACGGGATAGCTACCTGGCGACTATTACAGAATATCTAGAATGGCAAACCTACCCTGAAGTTCCATTAAATAGCCAGGCCTCCTGGTGGCCATTCATTAATCAGAATTCAAAATGATTAAAGAAACGAATACTAGAAGAATAAATATCAATCCGTAACTGCAAATATCGACCATTATCCAACGTTCATAGATGGCAGTAGGTTCCCACACAAAACATACACAAGTACATTTGGATGTCGCCAGGTGGTAGAACATCAAACCAAATAGATCACATACAAGAAATGTTTACCATCCCTGCAAGGTGTCAGAGCAATGAGAGATCACCAACTAGTGATAGCCACTTTCAAAGGAAATCCCGCCGCTGTAAAATATGCAAGGAACAACAAGAAGAAATTTAACATAGAAAGGTTAAGAAATGCCGACACCAGAATTGCCTTCACAGTTTTAACGGGTTAACCCCATCATGCATTTTTGGATTTCGAAAATTTTGATTTTTGGCATAAATCAGGCAGTTTTGACGGGCTAACTAACCATCATTTAGCTGATCTGCTGGGATGTTATCCAAACCAGCAACTTCTCTAATATGAGGTTAGAGTTTGACCTGCTGCACGCATTTGTAGTATGTTGCTTTCAGTGAAGCCCTACAACATAACATTAACCAATATCGATTTGGCTCTGTTGCTGAAAACGGTCACAAATAGAAGAAGTCTACGCCAAGACAACTACTAGTGTACTCGGATGCCAAGACAACACGAGAAAACCATGGATAAGAGAAAGGAATAAAATTGAGGAACGTCATCAATTTAAGCAACAATTGGGTGCAACAAATGCGCACGCTATATCAATGCGTCAGAAGGGTAACCGGAAAGTTTAACAACATACTACAAATGCGTGCAGCAGGTCAAACTCTAACCTCATATCAGCTTAATCAACAGCTTAACTGGTCGAAAGAATTCTTCGAAGATAACCGCATTACCACTGAAGAAAATGACGCACTTCCAGATGGAAACTTTAACGAAACAATCAACACCCATCTATATCAACGAAGAGAAAAGTTACAAGTGCCATAAGGAAGTTAAAGAACAACGAAGTTGCTGGTTTGGATAACATCCCAGCTGATCAGCTAAATGATGGTTAGTTAGCCCGTCAAAACTGCGAAATTTATGGCACCGATCGAAATTTCCAAAATCCGAAAATTGTATGATGGTGCTATCCCGTCAAAACTGCTAGATTTATGCCAAAAATCAAAATTTCCGAAATCCAAAAATGCATGATGGGGTTAACCCGTTAAAACTGTGAAATTTATCCTATAAATCAGAATTTCCAAAATCCAGAAATTTCATGATCGATAGCCCGTCGAAACTGCGAAATTTATGTCAAAAATCGAAATTTCCAAAACCCAGAAAGTGTATGATGGTGAACCCGTCAAAAATGCAAAATTTATAGCAAACCTCAAAATTTCCAAAATCCGGGAATTGTGTGATGGTTATATTTCGTCAAAACTGCGAAATTTATGCCACAAATCAAATTTTCCAAAAGAAACTGAATAATGGTTAGCCCGTCGAAACTGCGAAATTTTCAAAATCCAGAAAACTCATGATGGCTACACCGTTAAAATTAAGTGTCAGTATAGGAAGGCAGAGATATAGAGTCAAGAAACGGAATGCAACAACAACGAACCATATCAGAGCGACCATATCATTTAGGGCTATAAAGAAAAAAAGAAGTTGCATAGTTAGGATTAGGTGCAGTTCTAATACAACAGAAAGGAGGTGAGAGAACGTACAATAGCGTATGAAATATTTGCAGTAGAATTTTTTCGCCAAAACCAATAATGATTCCGAGGAGTTTGCAATAACCGATACCATATCAATCACAACTCAAAGTCTGTGACCACACTCTTGAAGGAGTGATGGGTTTCCAGTACCTCAGATCGCTATTCACTCTTGATAATTGAGAATCTAAATAGAGGATACCAATTTCAATTCTTGGTAATAAGTAACAGATTATCCCTAAAGAGTTGTTTTTGGCCTATTAGTAGAAGTACAGAAGCCATGAGCTAAACCATCGTTTATAAAGGGATAATAAAAATGAACATGTAATCGTGTAGCCTCGATTTGGCGGACGACTGTGTTCAAACGGACGCAAAAAATTAACTGCAAAAGAGTTGGGAGAGCTTCATCTAATAATTCAACTTCCAAACGTAGCGTCGGAAGACGTCCTGCAGTCAAATTGATCTCATCTATATTTCTAAGGAACGCAGGTCATCAAAGAATGACTGAAGATGATATCAGTCGGCTTCCAAATACATACGCAATGATCATCACAAAATCCAAGTTTTGTTAGCATTACCGTTTTGAAAATCAATCGAAAAACTTCAGTTGGTTCTGCCTCTTAGGCCTAGGTCATCCTAAGTGTGGTGAAAATGAAACCAAACGTGAAATGATCGCAAAAGCGATCACTCTGAAAAATTACAAAATCGACGATCACTCGATACTCGAATAAATTTTTTTACAAAAATATCAAATTATGATCTCGATGTTCACATTTGATCTTGCTTTAATCTAATGACGATGAAAAATCGCGATCGATATAAAAATAAAATACGAGATCGTGAGAGAAAGAGAGTAGTACATGCGACGAATGATCAAAATAACAATTCATGACGTAATCGATCGAAAGAAATTTCTTATTTTGTTATGATGACCTCAAAACCATCGACATCGACTGTCAAAAAAAACTATAACAAGCGCAATGTCTTAAGAAGATCGCGCATATATTTCTATAGATGATCGATCGTAAGTTTTAATTTAATTTAAAAAAATGATAACACGGAAAATTCGCGTAATCTTAACAGTTTTGATCGTATTCATTGTGATCTTCATCGTTATCCAATCGATCGTACCATTATCAAAATTTCACAGTGGGCACGGTGCCATCGATGGATATGATAAAAATTTTCTAATCGAAATCGAATCGAATACGAATAGTGATGAGTATATCGATATTGATGGGTATGCGAATATGGATCGGAATGTCCTAGTGAATATAACCGATTTTCGATTTGTGATCGATAATGAGGCGATTTGTAAACGTTTTCGAAATGATGATCTTCTTGGTAAAAGACCTTTGCGCCGCTTAAATTCCTATAGTTTTGTAATTATTTTGTACTATGTATTCGCAGCTGTGATTATAGTCACGTCATATGTGGGCCATGATGAAATTCGATCGGCACATCGTCAGGCGATCACTCAAGACGCTTTAATACAAATGGGAATGTTGCGGCTATTTTTAATCGCCGAAATTCCACCGACCGAGCGATTTATAACAGACCAAGCGATCCAGCACGAACAAAAGCTGTTCGGCGATTTGATTCAAGGAAATTTTATCGAGAACTATCGAAATCTTACGTACAAACATATCATGGGAATGAAATGGGTGGCGGAATACTGTTCGAACGCCAAGTACTTAGTAAAAATAGACGATGATGTTGTGTACGATGTTTATTTTGTGCAAAACTTTTTATCCGAATTAGAACACAAGAGAAACAATTTCCTACTCGCAGGTTTCATTCTGAATGGGAAAAAACCAATTCGGGTGTTGCCGAGTAAATGGTATGTGTCGCGACAAGAGTATCAAGGCGATATCTATCCAGACTATTTATCGGGATGGCTTTATATATCGAATCCGAAAACCGCACGAGCTTTAGCCATCGAATCGCAGAGAACTCCATTTTTTTGGATCGA
Organism: Tipula confusa; assembly: GCA_963556175.1. NCBI lineage: Eukaryota > Metazoa > Arthropoda > Insecta > Diptera > Tipulidae > Tipula > Tipula confusa. Next base: position 220,460,049 of record OY744476.1, read on the forward strand.
CGACACGTATGTAACGGGAATTTTAGCATCAAAACTTGATATCCAACTTCAACGATATAACAATTGGTTTTCGGCCAATAACCAGTTCCTCGACTGTTGCATAAAAGATGTGCTCACCTCGTTTTTAAAATGTGACTATCATGTGGGCCCAAATGGAGGCGAAAACAAACTGATCATCAAATTTACGAAGGCCATGTATCAATGTTACGACGATATATGCTCGGATCGTACGCCTGAAAATTCATTACAAAATACATGTGTTGGCCGAATTAAAGATATAGTCAAAGATCATGGCGAATCGATTGTTAGGCCAATAAAATTGTAAATACAACTTTTCCATTTATAAAATTTATTTTTGTTTTTATTTATACAAAAATTTGACAATCAGAGATGTTAGATTAAACGTCAATAATTTGGTTGCGTACAGTTTCAATGTATTTGGGTTTGCTGAACAAGTTTGGTAGCGCGCTGCATTTAAAGTTTAGTACGTTTTTGTTGTTTCATTTTATTTTAAATATGGTGGCCATGGCCGGTGCATGTTTTTTGTGAAGATCACAAAATTAATTGTATAGTTCCATAAAATATAAAGTTTAATTATAGTTAATAGTTATAAAGTGTTAACCGTGTAATTAGTGTAATAGTTAATTTTGCGATGACCTGATTTGAAAGGCCAAAAAAGAAAGAATTCAAAATACATTTCGATGGCGATGTAGATAACTGTTATAACCCTGCCTTGGTTGACTCGCATAATCTATGGACCGATCCTTATTTTGCGTCAGTTCATTAAATATTAAATTTAAACAAATCGTTTAAAGTGTTTTAGATCGGTTTCCAGATTTTCAACAAAAATATGATGGATCCTTGTTGTTGACTATCATGGCCAATGTACGAATGTGGCGTCATAATCAAAGGTAAGTCTAAAAACTAAATTTCACTAAAATACAATGCATTTTTTGATTTATGTATTTCGGTTAATCACTATCATTTAACGGGCTTTTTCCAGTAAGGTCCAGTAAGGCATTTTTTTTATTTGTTTTCTGGGGTAATGTTACAACATCTTATACTCTATTGGGACTACTGACTACATGCCTTGTTCTTTCGCTCCTGCTGGTACAGTTCTTCACAATCACCAAATCCAATGACATCCTTGGTACATGACTTAATTATTTCCTTAGTGTATGTATTGTTCCGCAATGGCAAGGGTGTCAAAGAACTACAGGATCCATTTGTACGATTCTCAGCTTCAGTTGGTCTCATAATCAATGAGTCCAAAACAAAATATATGATCACTGGTTTTAGAGGCCGAGACGCAATGGATTTTAGTAGTGACCAAACATTTGAAGGAGGGACAAGTTTTCGATATCTCGGATCCTTTGTCACTCCTGATAACTGTGTGGGAGGGGATATAAAAGCGCGCTTTGTCGCTGATACTGATGCGTTGTACTCCTTATATTCACTGCTAAGCCCAAATTACGTTGCAAATTCCGGCCAGCTGAAGTTGTACAAGGTGTTGATCAAGCCTGTTCTCATGTATGGGTGTGAGAGTTGGACCCTAACGGATGAGTATAAAAGATGGTTTATGACATTTGAGAGATATATGGCCTCAATCGCAACGATGACGACATTTACTGAGTGTTGTCAACCACGAGATCACGAATTTATTGAAAATTCAGGGTTTAGTTCTGCGAGCCGACCCCAAATAGATGGCCCAGTAATCTGAGAAGAGAACCACTATTTGGCAGGCGGAGAGGTCACTCCCGGCAATGATGGCTCATTGGGATAGAGAACGACTTGTCTTCTTGTGGTTGTCTAGAACAATTGGAAGAACAAGCTTGGGTTCGATTCCGATGAAGCCAGATTGTTGATGCGGTACAAGATATCTTAACTAAAGTAGTTACAGTAAAGGGAAGTAATGGTGCTATATTAAAAAGACTAATTACAAAACTCAGTGCTCTCCGTCTAGAGTCTAAAAACTCAGAACAAAAGGAACCAGAGTCTAGTAAAAATCGAACATGCACTATCACCAATTTCAAAGTGCTACCGATTCTTGGTTCTTTCTCGGCACATTTCTGGCATGTTTCCATTTCTAAGGGTCTAGAGGCTGTTATGCGTCTACCCAGCGTTAACTTTTTGAATATTAATGCCTTTATGTCTAAGTTATATTTGCAGGGGGGATTTTTGGCTTCATATTAAATTTAACGGTTGAGTTCGCTACTCCAGCATCGATTTATCCCAAGCCGGTAATGTCTTTGTAACCTGCGCTCTTTGTTAAATTAATTAAGTTTCCGACATGCTTCTTCTGTAATGAAGGTTGTTTGAGATCCCGTATCTATCAGCATACGAATCAATTCATTATAACTACCTGTCGATGCTTTCACTAAAGTTGTAGGTTCCTACAGAAGATACACTTCCGATTTTGTAATTGTACTGCTTGCACGTTTGTATTGTTTCCCATACTGTTGTCACTATGCAGCAGACTGTGATGTGAATCTTTTCATAATTCATAACTTTTAATAAGGGAGTTTGTGTTTCGGAAGCAATCATCTTCGGCATAGTGGTTTATAATATACTGCCTTACTTCTTTCGATTTGTGATAGATTTAGGAACTTCCGACATACAGGTAGATTGTGCTATCCATAACAAAAACCACATTTATCTAGTTGTTTGTTGGCGTGCATTCTTTTATATACGTTTTATCTCGAAAACTATATCGCGATAAAAGGAGATAGAGATTGGAACTTTACTTGTGGGAAAGGCTAGCAAATCTTTCATATCTAGAGCATAGAATATTTCCAGCAGTGTGATAATTGCTGCAAGATGTTGAGGTGGCTTACGAGCTTGGCTGGTTCTGCTTCAATTAGTGATAATAGGTAATAGGTCGAAGGACCTATGTTTGATCGTGTATTGTAATGGTGTAATTATATTGTGGCTAATTATGAAATCATCTGCCTAAACTGTCCACGTAATAAAAGTAGTTAGAGTTCAAAAATACGAAAGAATTTAAAGAATTTAAAATACGAAATCTCCCTTTCAATTTAATTCTCAATTAGAAAGGTAATTTCAGTCTCAATGGTTTGTATTTTGGGATTATTCCTCATCTGACAGATAGGTATTCTTGATTCTTTCCCCTCTGAAGCATTCAAGGTAATCGTTCAAAATTGAATTCGCATTTAAATAACTATACAGCTTAGTCAGTCTAGTTATTATATTGATACATATAGTACTACCATCATAAGAAAAAAACAGTTTACCCACAGATGTCGGGTCGATAGAATATTGTCAACATTTAGAATAAATATATGACATTTAGGCGATTATACATATACATTAGGATTATTCTGAAAACGAAACCAGTAGCGACATCTAGCACGTCAATGGGCTAACAAACTATGGTAGTGCTATGTGAATTTCTATTATGGTCTAGTTCAATTTGACGTGTAAGGCATTAAAGGCATTAGCATTAACAAATTAATGCAATGGTCAAGATTTCCGGGTTTAGATTGGGAGGTATTGGATGTCGATCTCAAATGTAAGCGATGTAAAGGAATTTTTCATCACTTGATTTTGATTATCGGCTTTTATGAACATAATTATGTCACTCTGTTAAAGTGTGCTTCAAATCTTATGTCACATCATGCATAATATAAATCATGCATAACACATAGTACTACCATGGTATGTTAGCCCATTGACGTGCTAGATGTCGCTACTGGTATCGTTTTTAAAATAATCAAAATATTTATAATCGCCTAAATATCATATATTTATTCTATCGACCCGACATCTGGAACATCAATGGGTAAACTGTTTTTTTCTTATGATAGTATTTATATTATGAATCATGGGAGAAACAATTCTCTACCAAATATGAAATATGTTTGAAACAGGGATATACATCTGTCTCAATTGTTTTGATTGGTATTGATTTCGTTTCGTAGATGTTGCTCCAAGGTTCTATTGAATCGTTTTACCGTTCCATCTGCTTGCGGGTGTAATGGCGTAGTTCTCGTCTTTTTGCTTTGGAGTATTTCATGGAACATGGCTGCATACCCATATTTGTTGACAACTATGTTTGCTACGGTTCGGGCTTTCTGGTTGACGATGGTCATCGCGATTCGTTCAAATGGTGCCCCGACAATGTACTGCTATATTCTTCCTCTTGTTGTGATTTGGGGTACCTTGCCGGTAACTCAAATGTGACACTTCGTGCACCAGTCTTTCACGTCTCTCCGCGAATTGACCTAATAAAACGGACTTTCTCCAAAGTCTTGTTGACGCTCAAGTGTGCACCGGATTTACCATTGTGTATTTTCTGCATAACTTCATTTTTTCGGTTTGCTGGTAGTACTATCTGCTCTAAGATATTTCTACCATCATCTGATTTCCACTGTCGCAGGAGCAACCCAATCAGTTTGCCCCTGTTCCACTGCTTTTGCTGCCGAATCTATATTACCCTAACTGTTGTTAGGTTATATTCTTTAGATGATTCATCTGGGGAATTTGTCCATGGTATTTTTTGATACTTTTAGTCATACTTTGTGTACTCTATTTGTATTTTAGCTGTCTAAATAGGATAGTCATTTAGTCCTCCTTTAGTTAAAGGCCTAATTTAAGAGTAGTTGGTTTAATGTTATTCTGCGTTGCTGGTTTATGTTGACGCATCGAATACCACTCTCAGCTAAGTGACTTTGCTTTAGAAGTGCCTTTGATCAATGCTCTTTGATTTGATATCTGGTTTGAACGGAAGTAGGAGAAACTATTTCTACACAAATTTAGGATCATGAATTTACAATGCTTTAATTACGAAGAAGACAGTATCGATTTTATATTATTGTTTTTTGTTTTTAGAAATTGTGAGTAACTTTTGTCGTGAAAGGCTTTGATTTAAAATATTTGGCTACTCAATTCATTAATATCGATTATACCTCCTCCATTCTGTCCCAACTTGTTCATGTGCGCGAATAAATATTAATCAAAAACTTACACAAGCAACAAAACCATCATAATAAATTTATCAGTTCTCATAATTTTGTCTTAATTCCTAAAAGGTGTGATGAACTTGTTGTATTCGTAAACAAAATAGTAGTTTACGATACATGTTAGATCTGTATCGTTGGGGTGGTAGGATGAAAAATATATGTATATACGGTAGATACATCACATATTATATAATTAGTATAATGTACCAGAAAAAGAAAAATCTTGTTAAAAATAAGATTATATGAAGAAAAAGAGGAACCTCGAAATTATGTTTGGGAAATGGAAAATTATTTAATTATACGGTAACATTTTTATGTTTTGTTGTTACCAAAAAAGATTTAGTTGGATTTTAAATCTGAATTATACAAGATTTTCATTTACATATTTTTTTTTGTGAGGGAATCATCATTCGGTATCAACTTTAAAATCCCTCAGTAATTTTAGATTTATGCGTAAGTTGTATAATTTGTTGTATAAACCTGTTAGACTGGGACCATATATAGCTTTGATCCGTTCAACGTTATAGATCAAATTTGTTCTCTTGGTTATCGTACACTGACACGAATCGATAACTCAAACATCAGAACTCCTAACAGAACCATTAAGGCTAGGACAAGAAGAGTAAGGAATGTTGTAGTTTCAACCCATATAGAGATTCTGCTAAAGCAAAGAAAGTAGATGTAAACCTTATGATCCAAGACAATTATGGGTAATTCTAATTATCACCAGGTTTTTTTTTATTAAATTAGAGGCAAATAAATTTACGGATTTATCAAGATTTTCGATTTGCAATTGCAAAATAATTCTTTCACATTGTTAAACAATCCCATAAATCTGCAACCAAAATGTTAATAAAATTTAACCTTATACATACGCAGCCATATTACGATAATTTTATCGTTTTTTTTTGGGTCATTGGATGCAACCTTTCAAAGTTCTTAAAATGTGACGATATATTGTGACGATAATGGCCCACGTCTTATTTTAATATCATCGATATCTATGACGGTATTCCATTGAAATATTTGCAAAATAAGAATGCATGAAAAATAGCACAAACACAAACAAGAAAAATAGATAAAGAACAAATAGTAAAGTAAATAGGGGATCGTTGACAATTCTCATATGCTTTGTAAAGTTTTAACTTGTTTTGAGGAGAAGTCTATTATTTCCGTTAAGAATCCGATTAAGCCTTTTTCCGAACGTTTTTATGAAATTTGTAGCGATGAAAGCGACTGATTTCAGTTTTGCTATTGATTTGGTGCTGGAACTGTATTTGTTCAGAGTGACCATTTGGATATAGTATGAATGGTAAGATATGAAAGGGTAAGGGAAACCCTTATTTTGTTGCAGGGTATCAAGGCATATACAAATTGTCCCTCTTCAAATCCTCTGTTATTGGCTCGTGCGTCATATCGAATCTTCATCTTATCACTGGGAAGTCGTATCTTCTTTCGCACAAACTGAGGTACTTTGTTCAATTCTTCTTTCAGGTTGCCCACATACTTCTGGCCACATAAGACTGCAGATGCAGTTGGAACTATTCCAAACTTAAAGTCTAGCAGCCGCAAATCAGTACCAAAAATGACCTTGGCTAGTGTAACTCCTGTTGTATCGTGCACCGTTGATCAATAGGCCATTAGGAATAGGGGAATCGTTTGATCTCATGATTTTTTCCACTTTCTTCACTTGACACATCTCTTGGAATACAACTGATTTGAAATTAGGTCCTTTATCTGAATGAACCTCCATCGGTATCCCAAATCGGCTGATCCAATTGTTCACCACAGTATTCGTGTACTGCATACGTCGTACTGCCGCATTGTATCACGACTTCTTCAAGCAGGCTCTGTAACCGTCATGAATTGGTCACACTTTTGACACCATTCTACTGCTGGCTGTCGGTCAGTAAAATCTTCTTCGCATTTTGGCTAACGTTTTATTAATCGGTGTTCCCGTCTGCAGTTCCTTTACGATGTTCAATCTTAAAATTGTAGCTTTGCAGTCGCTCAATCCAATGCGCTACTTGTCCTTTCGAGTTTTTAAAATGCAAAAACCATCTCAAGGTACCATTATCCGTTCTTTAAGGAAATGATTGACCATATAGTGCTATTTATGGAAATGTTTAACGCATTTCACCATGACTAATAACTCGCCTCATAACCCATTGCCTATACTGAATGTTGTCTTTTCTTTATGCAAATCAATTGTCAAGACTATCCCTGTTCCTGCTAGTGTATCCAATGTGTCGTCGATCCTTTGTAAGATATAACTATTCTTCGTTGTTATGGGTGTTGTGCTTTCTATAATCAGTACCACTGGCGAGCTCCAAGAAAGCTCAATTGCTCAATAGCCCCTGTTATCTTCATTTCTGTTACCACCTCCGTCTGCTTTGCTGATAGGAACCTTCTCGGTGCCTGACGTATTGAGCTGTCCGATTCTGTGTCAATCCGGTGTTGAACATGTTTATTCTGCCATTATTCTCTGGAGCACTACAGAAAACGGACATGTATTTCCAGTAATGCTTTCACTGCCTGTTTTTGTTTCGGTGTTAGATTTTCCGTCCATTTCTACGTTAGATCTTTAACTATTTTCTGCTGCCGTAGTTCCTTGCCTTGTACATTCGGATTCGATTTTTCTCACTTCACTATTGTGGATAGCTCTTCGTATTCTCCGATGATAGTCCGATGATCTCCATCGTTTATTTGCATTGGTAATTCTACGTTGTTGTCGCCAAAAACCTCTCGACCAACATCCAAAACAAGTCCGTTCGCCATCATAACATCCATGCCTTATTTACCTCATCTACAATTATATCGGCTACCAACACATCATAATGAAATTTACTGTCCCAATCCTTAACCAAACTTCTTTTTTACCTTTGATTACCGTACTTTCACCTGTAGTCATTTGTAATCTTTATTTATAATTTAATCGAACTGGCTGACTCCCGTTTGCTATTATGTCACTGCATACGATTGTTCGTGTTGCTCCTGTATCCAGCGTACTAAGAAATTTCCTTTCATCAATGTCGCCTTTGATGGTTAAGTTATCTCCACCTCTTGCCAATGCTTATCTCTTGAGATAAGCATGGACGTTATAGCGCATTTGGTTGTGGAAGCCATTTTCTACTCATCGAAACTGGCTCGCTTTAGTTTAACGACTCTTTCGTTACCTGCCTGCTTCCAACTTCTTCTCTCGTTCTGCGATACATTGGTGATGATGTTTTTGGTCGTTTTCTTCGCCATTTTCAATCTTTTAATATGTGGCTCGTTTTGTTACAACCACAACATCTAATCTTTTGGTTGAAATCTTTAAATTTCGTTTAAAGATAAATCTTTAAAGATTTGAAGATTTTTAAATCTTTAAATCCGTGACTGCGGGTGTTGTTTTTTTATCGCTGATTCATCTATATCTCAATTTTCCGTATCTTGATTGCCGGCTTGATGATGTTATATGCCATCACGTTGGTTGCGCAGGCAATGGTCTTTGCGAATGTTGCTTTTGGAGACAACACTACAGCTCTTCTGGTCTTTATCACCTCCATATTTACGCTTCAACATTTGAATGACTCTGCTATAATCACACCACGGTTATTTTCTGGATCTGTAGTGTTTTAGCTGCAGTTACTTTTAACGCTACAATCAGCGATGCGATGCGATCTTCACTCCAACAATTTCTAGTGGTTGTTGTTTCAAACTATAGTTTGAATATGCCAACAACGTTGTTTCATTAAAGGTTGGAAGCTTTAATTTGACTAATTGGATATGTTGAACTACTTGCGACGTTATTCCGCTTACCCTGACGTAAAGTTACATCTTTTCGAAATGTATGAATTTATGTTCAACTTATTCAATTTCTGTATCTAAATTTTGATCAAATTTTTAATTCTGGGTTCTAAACTCTTCTTGTAATTTCTCTGCTTTATAATCAAGCGTAACGAACATTTCTCGAAATTTCTCATTAAGAAATTTTCCTTGTCGTTTGCTTTGTTCCTCGAATTTCTGTAGTAGTTTGCTCTTGACATTTCTCTAGTCGTTGGTTTTTCTCTTGTTAGGATTTCTCTAGTCGTTTGCTTTGTTCGAATTGTCGTTCGTTAGACAGTTTTATATCACTTATTTGTACCAACATTTCATTCATTCCGCTTTGTAGCTGCTGCTCCATTAATTGCTTCATTCCAATCGTTAACTGTGATAAATGGAATTTCATTGGAGCGTCTCCTCTTTCAATGCATTCTGTTTACCAGCATCAACCTCCTCCATCTTCACGGAGTTTTATTAATAATTCACATTTATTACCTGCCAACCAGCGTCCAAGAAAGAACAACCCAATACTCCTTCAATCGTTTATATGTTAACTTGTCTATAATCATTTTAAATATTCATAATCCCACCGCTGACACCAATAGTTACATTTTGCATATTGTTGGTTCGAATAAACGAAGAACGTCAACGAATTGTCCAATAATACACAAATAAAACGAAAAATAGAAAGAAATATTATTTAATTGGTATATAACGATCGATTGGGAGGCAGCGATACAATTTAATTTGATCAATGAACAATAATAAAGTGATAAAAAGATAAAGTGGGGTATCAGTGAAGTAACATCGTGATAAAAGTATAAACAGTAAAATATGAAGTCTTAAAAAAATGATAAAATATTTTAGGGTTTTAATTGCAAAGTTCTAAATGAATGTACTACAGCTATCACGTTGCTGGATCGTCGTCTTATACTGACAAAAAAAAATTAACATTAAAAATAATCATAGGAAAAATTAAAAATTGATGGCCTGGAAACCTGGAGTGCTTTATATAGTCTTATCAAAACTGAATGAAAATAGTTTGAAACGCAGTCCTTTCTAAAAATCTTGATGGTCAAAATCCTATGACCTTGGGATCCTAGGTTATAAGTTGCTTTACTACAGTATAAGTTGCTTTATATCTTAGCTGTACAAGTTTTATATGGTCCATATATTGACGTTTAAAATTTCAATTTACCTTAGTTGACATATAGAAGTGTTCTTTCAAAACTAATAACACGTATTTTCTTTTGATGGCTTTTCAATTTTATTCAATTTCCCATCAAAATACTAATCCACCGTGAAAACACACTCACACAAAACAAAATCGAACAGAATTCGATCATTTTCGATTCAATGATTAATAAATAATTAATCCACATACGCTGCCAAATTTTCGTATACATCTCTCTATCTATATATATACACACGGGTACAAACAACACAGTTATTCAACCCGAAAACATAATAAATACAATAAAAAATATAAAATAAAAAAAATCACAACACATCTCACACCCCACGGTATCATTTTCCAAACCATTTTTCCACAATTCTCAAATCCAAATATATAAACAAAACGAACGATAACGTTAAAAAATAAAAAAATAAAAAAAAATCCAATATCTACACAATCCGTTCGAATATGAGAAAATCTGAAAGAATTTTCATTTTTATTTTATTTTATTTAAATTCAAATGGAAAATCGAAATGATTTTTCTTCTTGTAAAATCTCTCAAAAAACATCAAACATAATAACATTTCATCTTTTAGGAAGTTAATAAAAATTAGAAGTGCAAGATGGAAAGTATGTATATAGATACCATATTAAAAAAGTGGGTGGTAGGTGAAAAATATAAACCAAACAAATTTTCACCCATAATTTTCAATTTTACATATTTTGTACCAAACAAATCCGAATATTATTTTAAAAGAAAATGAAATTTTATACTATGTAGTAACGAAATTTTCTTTATGCCCCCTGTACATTAAAAGTCGTACCGCACATATTTCACTGTAATTTGAATGGTATCTTTTATAGTATGTACATTATTGTTATATGATGTGAACATACATCATACACTTCTCACATAAAAGATTGTTGCGCATATGTATATATATATATATATATATATATATATATATATATATATATATATATATATATATATATATATATATATATATATATATATAAATATATAAATATATATATATATATATATATATATATATATATATATATATATATATATATATAAAATAGGGTGAGTCATTTGGAAGTGGTACAATTGAATAATCCCGAATAATCAGGAGCATTAGATATTGCAGAAAATTTTTTAGAAATTAAAAAAATTCAAATGACCTTGAAATAACCTTGCCACCCATTAAATCAAATATAAATTATACTTTCCAAAACACACTTGTTTGTAGTACCACCAGTGTCAGGCATTCACGGGGAAATCGTAAGCAACGGCGGCCAGATTTGTTATCTCTTTATTTTCAGTTGACATTTGTTCGACTTCGAATTTGAGGGCATCAATTGTTTGCGATTTATTCGCATGGACCTGCGGTTTAAGATAACCCTAAAGGAAGAAATCTTCGTTAAATCGCACGATCTCAGTAACCAGGCATGTGCTGTGCGCCACTTTAAGTAACTCACCCTGTATATACATGTGTTAGCTACATAAAAAGATAGATACGTTTGTAAATAATTTATATGCCGAAGATGGGTAAATCTTTGTGTATATGACAAACAAACAACAAAATGCTGCCATTATACATGTTTCAACATTAAAAAAACAAATAACATGTCCCATTCTTTTCGACCTATATTTAAATTCTTCTAAATAATTTACAGCTCAAAAAAATCCATGAACCACAAAATAAAAATAATGTTTGTGTTACTTATATATGTCTTAAGAGATAAATTGTTCTTGATTCGATTAAGGTAACTCAAGACTGACAAATAATAGAATTGCCTTCTGAGACTGATACTCTCAAGGTGCGTTAAATTCACGGGACTTTTTGGATTTATTGGAACATTATTCGTAAACTTATTATTTATTTTTGGGTAAATCGTTTATTTTTCAACCCTGGGAGTGTTATTTGTATCTTTTTTCACTGATTTGCTTCCTTATCTGGCAAAGGATTATCCCAGTTTAAATTTAGAATCCATAGCTGTTGAAATATTTAAATGTTGATGCTAGGCAACCCAACCCATTGGATTAAAAACCCGTTATACCTAATACCTTTATCGACTCAACCGCTGTTCACCTTGGCTGGAGAATTGTTTGTTTATAGTTATTCGATCGGTGACATTTATAGTATCTAGCACTATCCTTGAGTTAAATGACCATTTTTAGAGGATGAATGGGGTGTGCAATGTTCTCCTTTAATTGAATTGCTTTTGTTTCGTCTTCTGCTTCAAGTTGGACGAACTGCAAGACAATAATTCAGAAAAACCCTAGCTTTTAATAGAGTCATCAAATACAACTATTAATTTTGTGTTTTGTGCTGGAATTTCGAAGCACCGCATGATGTGTTAGATAAAAACGCATGAGTTACTGATTTCTTCCGATGGGATTTCTTCCATAAGGTTGAGTAACTCATAGTCAGACATGAAATTTTGGTACGTTTTTCGAAATTCGGGTTATAATATGTGGTTAAGGAAGATCCGATTGATTTTGCTGAGTTTTTGTTTTGTGAATTATTTTTCACAAAGTTTCTCTTCTATTCCTGGTTGTGATGGAATCTTCTCCCAAAATTTCCAAAGTGCTTTTCCAATCAAAGTCCTGAAGCTTTATGTATGCAAATTACTTCTTCTGGTTAACATTTACTCAAACAGTTTTCTTTTGTCAAAAACAATTTTGGTAACAATTTGTTTGGTAACAATTTGTTTAATGTTTAACGGAAGGGGATTTCCCATTAAAGAATAGAAAAATCTTATAATACAAGTGTAATTCCTATAAAAGCTAAAACGTCTTTTAAATACTTAAGTGTTGCCATTTATTGAATTGTCTTAAATATTCGATTGAAAAGGACACCATCACTACTTAAAATATGACTCATGTATTCTATATACCGCCACATAAAATTACATTATCCTGTCATTTTCAAGGTTAACCATTTCCTTTTAGCTACCTGAACAATTCTTCCAGATTCAACAAGTGTTCAGTGACTACGAATTTCAGTAATTCGTAGTCAAATTTCAGTGACTACCATATCGTCTAAATAACTGATACATTGAGAAATATTGGCAATTGGAACGTTGGCGCCCTTGCAATGTTATATATCAGTCTTTGAGTTTTGAGGAATTATCATCTCAAGTTTGTTTGTTGACCATTCAGCATTCCGCTCTAATTTAATTGGTTCTACCTACTCTTTTTTCCTCCATGTCAGAGTTGGTCTGAGCTGACGATTCATTCAGCCCTTCTTACACATGCAATGTTAGTCGTTCTACCACAATGTCTTCATATATAATTTAAAGGGTTCCTTGTTTCAGTCTCCGAGCTTTTTTTGCCACTCGTTTCAGAGTTTAATAAATTCATCCACGTCTCAGATACTTGTTATTGTAAATCAAAGTGATGTTACTTCTTTTTGCACTTCTGTGCCATTTGTCACGTTATCTTCAGAGTGCAGCTTATTTAACACGTTGTGGTCTGTATTTCGTTTGAAAATTAAGTCTATCCTAGTAATTAAGTCACGCAGCCTATTTCCCGTATGTCCTATCTACAAAAAAAGCCGAAATTATCAACTTTTCTTCAACCTCATTAACAGGAAAAAAGTAGTGAGTATATCTGCAAAATACCTGCCAATTGAAACAAACGTTTTCCGGAAATAATAAAATAGTGGTAACATTCAAAATAAATATATACTTTAATAAAGGGTATTGTTCCCCTGAACTACACACTACACCTATAGCCAACCTAATATCATTACAAAATATTTAAAATTTTGAATTAATTTCACTCTTAATATACTTGAGTATATGAGCGCCACTTGAATACACAAAAAAAAATTCCATCAATTCGAGTATTATTTTGCCTGAGCACAACAAAATTATTTAAACTCATGACCTCACCACTTTTCCCGCACAAAACAAAAACAAAACTATGGATATGAAAATTTCAAAACAGCAGCAACAGCTATATTTAATTTAACAACTCGAAGAGAAAACACAAAAAAAAACAACAGAAATAAAGTTTTTCATAAAATATGTTGTCCCTCGCACCCCCGGAAAACACATTTTATTCCTTTTCCCATTCCCAACCCCGTGTTACATCCATTATTTTATCCCAATTATGTTTTGCGCATCTAATTTGTGAACAACAGGCAAAATTAAAAAAAAAAAAAAAAAAAAAAAAAAAACCTAACACCTGTTAGAGTATAGTATTCTAGCATCACAATATACTAGTTTGTCGACTATATATAAATGTGTAGCTAATGAAAAACTAATTTTCATTTTTCACAAAAAAAAAATTATCTTTAATTTATTTTTTTGCCTTTGTGTGTGTGTGTGTGTGCGTTATATTTATATTTGCTGGTTCCGTTGTTTTCATATTCAGCAGGTATAAAAACAATCGGAAAACGGAAATAAAATACAACGCACGAGAAAAGAAGGAATAATAAGGCAACAAATTTCCCGTTCCCGAAAATCTAATTCAAAATCGATAAACAAAAAAAAAAATGGTTTTCGATCTATTTTTAACGGGAACAAAATTTATACAAAACGCCTATATCTACTTGAAAATATTGGAATTTTTTGTATGTGTGTCGAGCGGGCGGCAGTTGGAGACAGGTAGGGTATAAATATTTCAACAGTCATAAATCATGTGCCTGTGACAATTCATCTGGCCGACTGTATATTATATATACGAAGGAACAGATAAAGATATGTCCAGATGACTACAATACATAAAACCGAGATTCAGCATATTTTTCATAATTTTTCCCTGTACAAAATTTTTGTTGTGGTGTTTCTAAAGAATTACAACAATAGGAAATTTTTCATCTCTGAAAATATCATATTTTGTTAGTGTTTGGTTTGGTTTGGATTCTGTAGTTTTTTTTTATCATTATTTATTTTTGGTTGTGCCGTTCTTCTTGTTCGGTAGTCTGATGCTGTTAAGAAAAAATAAAATATAGATGTACCAAAGTACATGAAAAGCTAAGGAAAACCGAAAACAACAGAACAACAATAAAATGGATTTGTGAGTATAAAATAAAAAGTAAATATTTGCCTCGTTCCAGATGAGAATGTTGAAGAGAATGAGATTATTGAGAACATTTAAGAGAGACTTACTATAAACACACGAAGCAAGGAAAATAATTGATTAGGCTGATATTCAACAGGAGTTTGTTTTATCTAATTTGTATTTAAGAGGAAAATATGTGTTTACGAAAAATTTATGATTATAGTAAAACCTTTCCAATAGCTTACCTTTATATATAAAGTTGGAACTGTATTTCCTTTTTATATGTTGGTAAATTTAATTAGTAACGAGAAAACGATGCTACATGTGGTTTTCAGCGGTGTGTCGTGGAATGTCTGTTTTGGAAAAATATTTTTTAAAATAACACAGAGGAAGAGAATTAAAGTAAATATGTTCATTTTGGTTGGTGGGTTTTCAATTCTGTTTGCTGTCTGGATTTGATGCTAGAAATAAAGGGCATTCGCATTAGTAGAATGAGATTGTTAATATATGTATATCTAACATAGAATTTGAGGAGAAAAAGAAAACTTTAAAAGAATTTAAAAATATTTTAAAGACTCGAATAATAGTTCAACTTTTGATTATGATCACACCGGCGAAATTCAATTTCTGTTCGATGGAAGTCAATCTTCGAAAAAATATTCCAACCACATGATGATCAAACTTTAGAATCTTAAATAATAACGATGAAATCTGAAAAAGAAAGTGAAGAAATTTTATTGACTTCACCAAAACAAGTCATGCATGAGATAAAATTTAATATGAATTCGAAAAAAGCTCTTGGTTATAATCTTATTACAACAGAAAAGAACTACCAAGGAAGCCTCTAGTTAAGCTTACTTATCTTATCAATGCAGCTTTTAGAACCAAATTTGTGCTCAGTTTGTGGAAAATTGCAGAACTAATGATATCAAAACCTCGAAAACCACCATACGAAACTTCATCTTAGACCAATTTCGTTGTTGCCAGTTATGTCTAAACTCTTTGAGAAACTACTGATTAAAAGGTTAAATCCGATAATTGAAATAACTTAATCCAAAATCATCAGTTCGGATTTCGTCGTCAACACTCAACAATACAACAAGCACACAGAATAATCTATATAATTGAGAAAGCACTTGAAGAGAAAAATGTCTCCTCCATGATATTTTTAGACGTGGCGCAAGCTTTTGACAAGGTTTGGCATGAAGGATTTTATCATAAGCTAAGAAACCTCTTACCAATGCAATTCGCTAAAATACTGGAATCATACTTGAAAGATAGATTCTTTAGAATTAAATTTGATGAAACTTATTCTGAATTGAAATAAATAAAAGCAGGTGTACCACACGGCAGTGTATTAGGACCGATTTTATATTTACTATTTACACGTATGATCAACCTGAGTTAGAACACAACACAGTGGCGACTTTTGCTGATGACGCTGCGATCCTAGCTGTTGGGAAAAGCAACGAAGAAACAAAACAAAAATCAATCAGCTATCTCCGAAGTATATAAATGGACTAAAAGATGGCGAATTAAGCTAAATGAAACTAAATCAGTTCACATAAATTTTACCAACAAACGAGTTGAACATATACCTGTTTCAATAAATCGAGAAATAATACCGTATGTGAACACAGCTAAGTATCTAGGCTTGACCCTGGATGCTAAACTTAGATGGAAGGCCCACCTCAAAAAGAAAAATGAAGAACTAAAACTAAAATATAGAAAAATGTATTGGCTGATAGGCAGACACTCTTCTCTATCTTCATACAATAAGCTGCTACTTTATAAGCAAATACTGAAACCATTTTGGACTTGTGGTATTGTACTTTGGGGTTGTACAAAACCCAGCAACGTCAATATCACACAAAGGTTTCAGAACAGGATACTAAGGAACATCGTCGATGCACCATGGTACGTCAGGAATAGTGATCTACATATAGACCTTAAAGTTGATCCCGTTTCAATTGAAATTTAAAAAAATTCAAGGAAACACGAAGAAAGACGCCAGCAACATGTGAATATAGAGGTAATTCAGCTGTTAACCAACACCAATATTATACGCAGACTGAAAAGAACCAACTCCTTTGAACTGGTTTAATTGTTCGAACAAACAGTGGCTTGCTGATTTAGATCCACAACAACTTACCAGAAACTGTGAAATGCCAATGAGTGGAGTCATAGATATATTTATCTTAGTAAATTAAGTCAGAAACAAATTGCTCATTAGTCCAGGAGACTAGATTGTAATAAAAAAAAATAAATAAAAAAAAAATGTGGAAGAATGGCTTACATTTCTTGGTCATATTTCCAGTTGACATCAGTAAGTTAAAGTTACCAAGCACTAGTTCAAAATCGGAAGATTTAGTTTTATTGACAAATTCCTCAATCGCATCACTACATCTTGCATAAACATCACTGCTTGCATGGGGAGGTAAATGGCGGCTGTAAATATAAAGGTTATTTTTATTGATTTTGATCTTTACGCAATTGTTCAATAATTGAAAGGGATATATTTAAAAGCGAACTAAAAAGCGTAGAGTGTACGTATTGCAATAAGGACACCATCACCAGATTTTTTTTGAAATCCAAAATAGCCATTTTCACTAGGAGCTAGAAATCCAACACCAAGACAACTGAGATCAACTCCACTGGAAAGCAATGAATAGTTTGGGCCATATGGGATTCACTTTTTGGTATTGAGTTTGTTGGATAGTGACAAATTCCAAAAAATACACTTTCATTACTGATACATATATAGTACAGACAAACGCATCTGGTTTTCTTAGCGGCTGTTAGTGCCAATCCTAAACCACGTATTCGTTATCATGAGCGGGTTTTGGTTAAATTTTGGCGGTATTGTTTAGGAATGCGGGTGGTTAGCCCAGTGAACTAACCATTGTTATGGACTTATTGTGGTGGACTTGTGTTATATTATACTATGCTCGTTTTTCCGAGGCATGCGAGTGCCTCCCGCCACATGTCGTCACTACTACTAAAACTAATTTTGTCACTAAAACGCTTGTTTGATATTGAGGCCAACAAAAGCTGAAAATGGTACAAGTAAGACAATCAGTTTCACCAATCATAATGTGTTTTGGAAAGCATTTTCTACACGAGATGGTCAGTTGCAAAACTTTTTTGTCAACCAAAGTTATTAATATTAATCGGACCTTCACAATTAAAATGCTGGTACGTCTTCTAACTGGACGGCTTCCGTTATTGTGTGCATATTTCGAAATATATTTTTTTAAGAGATAGTTTGTTCCGAGTGCACAGATAAATGTTTTCACATAAGTTGGTCTGATTTTTGGAACCTTTAGTAAAATGTGTCTTTATCTTTGAGTTGCTTTACTTCCGAGGCCATATTTAATGAAAACAACAACAAATTACTGACAGACGAAATAATTCTTTATCGACCGCTTTGAAATTCAACACAAAGATTCCAAAGGTAATCTCCATTACTATATAGCGACGTATACACAACGAGTTCTAACCAATATATTCTTACATGACTCAAATTATACTTCGAACGAGCCTAGTTTTCACATTGATGTACGTTCCACATCCTTAATTTCGTATCCGGGGTTCAAAAGTATTTTTAAACTTCTCTACGTGCCTTTCAATAAATAATGTAAAAGAGCTTTTGATAAAAGTTTCTATATATATACGAAAACGAAATCAGGAAATTACATTTTAATTTTTTATATTTTCCAAAAGCGTATAAAAAACAAACTTTTACACTAAAGCAATTATTCATAAATCCATCATCAGCAAAATAAAAAAGCTTAACAAATTTTTATTTTCTATCCGATGTGTTTACTATTCAAACAGGTAAGCAACACTAAATTTGTTGTGCGCGTACAACGTACAGTACACCAACCAATTTAACATTGATGTACGTACGTATATACATTTTCATTTTCCCAAACCTTAACTGTTGAGCGTGTACCATTCGACACGAAATTAAGAGCACGAGTGCAAGAGAGAGAATGATAAATGTACATATATTGAAAATGAGAGCTTTTATTTTTTTGATGTTCTGTTTAAAATTCTATAAATAGTAGTTACATTGGGGTCGTAGGTTGAAACGGTTGCACGTGTCAAAATGTTATAAAAATATTTTAAAAAAATTGAAAAAAAAAATTGTGTGCTTCTGGAAAATAGTGTAAATTTATCCTTTTATATAATTTTTGTTTTTTTAAGCTTTCTTTAAAAGTTTTATTTATTGTGCTAAAAAAAGTGAATCGTGTGTGTGTATGTTTTTGTTGTTGTGCAGATCACAAAAAAAAAACTCCAACAAAACAGAAAGTGAATTTTTCATTTTCACTAAACAATCAAATAAAAAAATGGAAAATACCTGTTGTATGTATGAGCTTTTATGATTATTACTACTCTTTTTTTATTACGTACAGTTTGATTATTTCGAATAAAGAAAATTAAAATGGATTTTTATGTTAAATAAAATGAAATAAAAAAAATTAATTTTAATAAATGGAGAAGGGGCTTTTCCATCCTATATTCGAGCTAAAATTTTCTGTGTATGTGTGTGTGTGTGTGTGTGTGTTTATTGTGTAAATCCATATATTCCTGATTTAGAAAATTTACCTTGTTTTAATTTTTTATAAGTTTATTGGTGTTGTTGTATTTTTCTCATATGTACGCAAAGTTCGAAGAATTTGGATATACATACAAAGATCACACACAACATTTAGATACATGTATTTATGGTGGTTGAGCTTTTTTCTTTTTGTTTCTTTATGAAATTGTTATACGTTTGTGAGGATAGATTCAAATTATATGTCAGATAAAAAAAGTTTGTTTTTTTGTATCATTTGTATATATTTGTATTATATTTACCTTCGTACCAATCCCAGTAAAAAGACAAAAGACATAATATAAGATCATAAAAAAAAGGACAGCTTTTCAAAAATTAAGAAGGATACTACTCTCGACTGTGTATGAGGATTTCGTTTGGTATATATATACGAGTACGTAACAAAACTACAAAAAAATTAAATTAAAATGAAAAAAAAATTGCGGGTTTTTAAATAAATAATTTAAGATACATTTTCATCTTATGTACGTCTTGTGTACTTTCTCCAGAATACAAGTATATACAAATATATACATACAAAGTATGATATACGCTATACAGAAAGATTTACGTTGCTACGTAAGTTTTTATTGTTGCTAATTAAGGTTTTTTTTTCTTATACTGTGCTGTGAGCTTTTTACTTTCCATTTTGTTGTTGCTAAATTTTCATTTCATCTCGAGTGTAGATGAGTAGAAAATTATATAATTTTATATGAGTGTAAAACGAGTAATATAAAAAAACACATTGGAGTGTTGCGTTTAAATAATTTAGTTTATGAGTTGGAAGCTGGAAATTTTATAACAACGAAGCTCTTTTGTATTCTATAATTTAAAAAGTCAATAATGATCTTATTTATTTATAAGGTTTAATGTAAATTCGCCAAGAAATTTTATTTCGCCTATATAGAGGTAGTGACTGGCTTTGTCCGACTAAAAAAAACTTCTTGGAAGGTAGCATAATTTAAGTAATGATTTCGTTTTAAAATTTTAATATTGAAATTAAAAAAAAAAAATCAACAGCATTACAGACCAGGGTTGACCCTTACGGATATCTTTTACATGATCTTTCAGACCACATTTTTTTACAATTGGTGATCATTATAGGTGGTCAACCTAACGAAAGATTTTACATACAATTGGTCACGGCGTTGTGGTCAGGGGCGGGGATCGAACTCACGATCGCTAACTTCATCGAAATTAGAATTTTAAAATATAATATCTTTATGAAAGGAAAAAATTAAATGAATTTTTTTTTATTTAAATAAATTTTTTTTATTCTGATTTAGTTCCGACTTAATTTACTAAGTAAAATTCATCTATAAGTCCGTCTATGTCAAGATTTAACCATGTAAGATTTAACTTCGGTATGCGTCTAGTATTTAGCAAATTATTGGTGGCAAAGTACAGGATTGTATTGTTTGTAATCTTTCAAGTAAATACTGCGCGACAACTGTCATATTAAAACTTGAAATCCGGACTCAAAAAGGGAACTCGGACCAAAACAAAAAATGTTCTAGAATGTTCTGGAAACAAAAGTCCAGTTTTTAGGTCCAGTTTTAGTTTTGGAACCAGGTACGTTTTTGGAACTAAATTTGGAACATTTCCGGATTTCGCCCCATTTTTGTTTCCAGATCCAGTTTCAGTTCCGATACTGGATTCATTTCTAGAAGTAAATCTGGATTCAAAAATGTAAATCAAACAAGATCAGGAGGTTCCCCGGATATGGTTCCGAAACCGATCCATTTTCGGAAATAAATCCGGATTCAAAACAAAACTCGAACGAGTTCCGAAAACGAATCTATTTGTTTGAAAAGAGACGAAATTTGCTAAATGCGGTTTGGTTAACTTTTGCATATTAAAAAATTTAACGCGTCGATGGTGTAATAAACAAACACCCTTGTTTCCATCTTATAATTCACTAGAACAACGTGATCAGATGAAGTGTAAAAACCTAGTATGAACCAAGACATGTTTGTAGTTTGATCGCTGCAGCCTGATGAGAGATGGCGTATTCTCATGAGCTTGAAAATTTCGTCTCTTTTCAAATAATCGCTAGCCGAGTTATGTTAACTTTTCCATATTAAAATAATTGATTGTGCTGGTTTCGTTTTGATACGTTCCGGGTTAGATTCCGAAACATTTCTGGATTTTGTATTAGTTTCGTCTTTATATCCATAACCGGCTACGTTTCCAGATCTTGTTTTGGAGTCCGACACATTTTCGGAACTAAATTCGGAACTTTTTCCTTTTTAGGTTCAGTTTTAGTTCCGAAACTGGATCCGTTTTCATAACTAAATCAACGTTGTTCTACATCTTACGAACTTCTTACATTGGTATTTAGACCAGAACTAAATTCAGACATAACAAAACTCGTATGAGATTCGGAAATGTTCCTGATTTAATTCCAAAAAGGAACCAGGATCCGGAACTGATACTGGAACCAGATCGAACAATTTTTTTTACTAAGATGCGGAAACGTGTCCGGCTCAAAAAAGAATTCTTTTTATCTTTTATCCTGGTACTAAGAACTTCATCAATGGTTTTCTGATGTAATCTTGAAGGCCAAGCACTCTGGTACTATTGCTGATGTAGGCTTCTTCTATTTGTTCTATTTTATGATTGATTGTGCTGGTTTCGATGTTTGCAATATTGGCTGGATTTGAAACATTTCTGAATTTTGTATCAGTTCATGTTTTGGATCCGAAACCTGATACGTTTCTAGATCTTTTTTTAGATCCAGACACGTTTTCGTATCTGAGCTTTACTGATTTCTGACAATCCCAGTTGAAAAGCTTAACTTTATAAGAAAACTTCAATAACAAGAAAAGCATAAAAAGCTTTTAAATAATCACTCGATATTATTGCGTTGTGATATACAATTTGAAGAATTATATAACAAGTTTTCTACTAAAATGAATGAAAGTGGCCGAGCTTTTATGATAGTAATTTTAGATGAACCATTTAAATAAAAATCAAACATCCTCATTTCGTTTGTCAAGGTAATCGATCGTGGTTATCAATCCCGTAATAAATGTGACTCTTATCAGCCATTAGTTTTGCTTTATATATCGTTTAGTTCCGCTTTTATTTCATCATTTTGATTTAGTTTTGAAATATCCAAATTTTATTTTTAATTTAATATCCAGTGGTGCTATCTGCTGCATAGAGACTACAAGTAATTAACGCACGACAACTGATTTTGATTTGATTGATAAAAAGACTCCCTTCGTCAAATCGAAATCAATGACGCATATATACGCTACTTGTCATTCAAAAAATAGTATTCAAGATAATGTGATATCCCGGATATGGGGAGCTCAGCTCCTTAATCGATAGAACTATATCATATATGTATATATATATATATATATATATATATATATATATATATATATATATATCTGCCACAGGATGTTATATATTAGACCGACATACCGTATCCATTACGTCGTCGTCGTGATACAGAAAATAAATTTTCAATTTTTTATACAAAATGTTTCCATATTTTCTATTATACATTTGTGACCATTAATCATATTTCATCCCACCGCATTATCCTTCGTACTCATATTATAAAAATAAAAATCAGACCAATATCTCTCTTAAGTATGTTTACATGATATAATGCGTTGGGAGCAGAGACATTTTATTTTTATGCCAGATGATTATTTCCAACAAATTTGATTTTATGATTTTTAATAAATTGTCATGACTTCATTAAAACGAAACGTATATCGTCGTATAATCGTATACAAATGGATGATTGGTATGGGATAAATATTTGTCCAGTCAATGGAATAAAAACAATAACAAATAAATACTAGGACTAGAATAGGTTGATTATATTATGTTCCTCATATATGAGCTGTATTATAGTGGATCAAACTTATCTACATAAATCTCAATTATAATTTTTGTTTTAAAAATTAATATTTGGTTTTTTTCATAATTTTAATGGACCATAAATATAAGTCGTAACGAAATGTGTACACACTATATAAAATAGTATACTACAGGGTGCACTGTAAAAAGGTATCTCAATAAAATGAGTTTAACACCCGATAATAATTTTATTTTTACAATACGTTACATGAGAACCGTGCATAAAAATAGGAAAATTGGCAAATAAAAATAAAACATCGGTGATGTTAAAATTATATTGAAAATTTAATTTTAGGTTTTTCCGGGCCATGTCCAACTTTTGTTTGTTTGTTATCTTCCCATGAGACCACATCTGTACAGTTTCACTATATTTAGGTTGATTTTATTTATTGTTTGGTTTAGGTTTTCCAATTAAGCTCGAATTGTATTTACTGTTATAAAAATAATTAATTGTAATCACTCAGGACTTCTTGTTGTTTTAATATTTACAGAATATTTAAACTGCCACAAGCAATACAAATTGCAATTATATAAATTATAGAATATTCAGAAATTTAAAGGTTAGCAAACGCTTAATATGAGTTAGTAATTTCTTCTTTTACGAAAAGCTTTTGAAACAAAGTTTATATTTTTAATAATAATTTAAAGCTCTTTGGTAAATATGATTTTAAAACAATAAAATGGTCATAACCTTGTTTTAACTTTATTAGTACTTGAACTCTCAAAAATTAAGATTATAATTGCTCAAAACCTCATTTGTGTTTTATTTAACTTGTTCGTCTTTCTAAACGTTTTTGACAATTAAATTTTATCGTTAGCATCTTATTTAAATATAAATAATTTTTTAAAGCTCTTAAATAATTAATAAAATTAAAACTGTTAAAAGCTTTGTCAAATAGGTTTGTGACTTTGAAGCTTTTTAACTAAATTTTTTATCGTTATTAGCTTTTAAAAAAGCTAATAATATTTAATTAAAATATTTGCATTAAAAAGCTTTCATATAAATTATTTATAGCTTTTATATAAGATTGTGCAATAAGTTTAACTTTACAAAACTAAGCTTTTGAGTATAACATGTTAAAAGCTTTTAAAAATTTAAACTTAAAATAATAAATATAACTGGTTTTACTGAAAGATTATAAAATGTAAAAAATGAAAGCTTGGGTGTTATTAATCATCTTTGATGTATTCTTTAATTTTTAGCTTTCCTTATCTTTTTACTTTTTTAAATTATAATTTTTATTAGAGGTTTTATCTGCAAAATATTAAAGATCTAAAAGAAAAGATGAAATGATCCTCGAGCTTCAACTTCGTAAGATCAACTCTGACGAAATTGAAGCTCGAGGATTCAAACTTGTCCTTCAAGCTTTATAGTTGCTAAATTTAAGAATTATCTAGCCAATAATAATTAGTAGAACTTGGTATATCTAAAATTTACTCATGAAATAATTTACTTTACAAACCATACAATTAAATAAAAGCGTTCAATTTAACTTAATTCATGTTCGTGTAAGTTAAACTCGCCTCTTTGAAAGGTCCAGTCATTACCAATTGTTTTTGTTTAATAGTTAAATGGATTTTTATTATCGATTTAAATTAATCACGTACTTTTTGAAGTCTAAAACTACTATATACTTTTTAGCTTATTCTGAGCTGTGCAATAAAAGCTCTGCAAAAATGTTTGGTTGTCAAAAAATGATGACTCAAAGAAGATTAGACATTTCGTAGTTTATATTAGTTTTACATTTGTAACTTAATTTAGCTTTTTCTTAAAATTTAAAAAAAAATTAATTATTTAAAAAGCTCCAACTACTAAATTTTTACTTTAAAATGATTAAATTTTGTAATTTAATGTTAGGTTCTTGATAAACTATTTTTTGTTTTGGGATTGTGGCTCTCCAGATCCGTGTTGATGTTGCTAGCTTTTAAAATAATTTGTGGTGGGCAACATTTAGTGCTTATTAATTTAAATTAATTTTAAATGTAAAGCAAACAATTTTTTTCCTTTTATCGATAAGATACCAAAATTATAAAAGCTTCAATTTTATAATTTTGGTATCTTAATTTTCTAAAATTTTAAACAATAAAATTGTTGAAAGCTTTTAAACATTTAAACTTTATCTAAAATAAAAGTGGTTCACAATAGCTTTAAATTTTAATTGCCACTTTGCTTTTATTAGTAAATTTGATTTATTGTTTAACTTTTAACTTCCACAATCAAGTTCTATTTAAAAAAACCAA
The DNA here is from genome assembly GCA_963556175.1 of Tipula confusa. Lineage (NCBI taxonomy): Eukaryota > Metazoa > Arthropoda > Insecta > Diptera > Tipulidae > Tipula > Tipula confusa. The sequence continues at coordinate 220,485,752 of OY744476.1, forward strand.
ATATTTGCTTACTATTTGGTTGGAATTGAAATATAAGCTTGTAGATTCAAAGTCGGAGTGAAAGCTTTATATTTATTATTAAGAGTCTAGTTAATTTGTTTAATGTTGCACTTTTACAACTATGTCCATTTATTAAAAACTTGCTTGATGTAGCTCAGTTCTTTAAAATTACTCGACTCTTTGAAAGTTTCTGTTATGGTCGAATATTTTTGTTTAATTGTTATAAATTGTTGTTCATTATCAAATCGTGTCTTTCAACATAATACGTTCTTGTAAACATTAAATTTTTTAACTTTGTGAAAGCTTTTAAACTTTAAATTTCTTCGAAAATGAGAAATTTTAAGCTTTTATTAAATACTTTCCAATTTATGGTAAAGTTCGCAGTTGAATATTACTATATATTTTTTAATCCGTTTAATAAAAGCTCTTTAAAATCTTTTACATTTTTTAAATGTTTACACAGTTTAAAGATTACTAAATTTTTGATTAAACTTTTTGACTTATTACGAAACTCCTTCGTGTTGGTATTTAGTTTATATTCACCATCATTAAGTGTAAAAGCTTTTGTATACATTCTGACATTCTGAAACCTCACGCTATCAAAAATATTATTGATAAGTCTAATAATTTTAATGTCATCAGCATACAAATGGCATTGTGTGAAATCAAAGCTTTCAATCCCGAAGAAAATAACCTATCTTCCTGAAAGGTAAGTCTGCAATCATCTTTTTGAAGTAAACTTGCTGTTAAATTTATCAAATTTATTTATAAAATGAATGGCTATTCCTTTTAAAGTCATTTGACGAATTCGAGTATACCACGTCAAAATGGGCTCTATTTTCAATACAGCTCTGAAGAGCCTGTAAAAAATGCATGTTAAGCAGGTGAGAAAACTCATTTTGCACTCAGATGTAAAAACCGGACGAATAATAGAAATGTTTAACCAATCTGGAAAAACTCCAGTTCCGGATCTTTTATCGAAAATTATAATTAGTGGCACTGTTGGCCTAATTCACAGTGCTTAGTAAGAATAGATAGAAGGACGGTGTAATCAGCGTTTTTGTTAATATCAAGGCGAGATATTACTCCAACAGGCGGCGTAGTAGCATTAATCGTCGACCTGATCGTAATCAAGTGTTGAAAAATCTCTTATATATCCCTTTCCCGTTGGAATTTGAACCCGGTACCTTCCGACACCGCAGCTTTAATCACTGCGTATATATCATATATAGCATATATTGGTAGTCTTTATTTTAAAGCAAACATTTAAAATTATTATCACCCAATTTAAGGTATTGTCCATGCAACCTCAAAAACTAATTTTAAATACTGATCTCTTCACAATGAAACAAAAAAACCAAAAAATTACGAGTTAACTTGTAAATCGAAAGTCGACCTTCATTTTCTTTTATGGGTGCTTTCATCGTTACGAAAGTCAATAAAATAAAAATTGTGTCCTCTCTGTCAATATATTATACATACCTCTACCATACATACACACATACAAAACATCCAGCTACTATACTTAACATTGTGTTGCGCATCTTAATTTTCATTATGAATATAAGGAAAAGCTATATAAGAAAATCCTCCCCAATCTGTCTGTATTATTAGCATTATTATTATTATTAATATTATTATTTTCCCTCATTATTATTATTATGCGTATTTTCATTTTTCGATGTATGTATGTAAGTCATACACATCTCTCACTCTCATCCCTGTATAAATGTTATAAGAAAAAAAAGTAAGATATGACAACGATAGGGAAATTGAACGAGAATTTTTCTACGTTTTTTTCGGGGCGATAGAGGATGAAAAATAATGAAAAAAAAAAGAAATTCGTTTTCATTTGATTTTTTTTTATTTAGTTGAATATTATCGTTCGACAGCATTAGATCTCGGGTTGTCGGGTTGTATATACGTTTTGTTTTCTTACGTAAAGTGATTATATTTACTCAGTTACTCTGTGTGCCAAGTTCGCATAATTAAGGTATTAATTATTTAATATTGTAAACACACACGCACACACTAAATTAAACTTGGATAAATAATTCATGAAAAGGTGATTAATACTAACAAAAAATTGTAAAAAGTTTTTAATAAGCTTTAAAAGAAGGAAACTTTTGTTTTAAATTATTATTTTGATATATTTTGGTGATGTTGTTGTTATGTGGTGGTGATGGGGTCTAGGATAATTGGTTAAATGTGCTTACCATTTAGGATATGCTATACACTATATAGTTACATTCTAAATATGCGAAATTAACTTGATATGTTACGGAAAACCCTTTTTTTTTTTACTTGTGTTGTGGCTGTATGATATTTGAAACTAATTTTTATTTAAGTTTTGTGTCAATTAAAAATATGGGGTAATTTGTTTAATTTATAGACTCAATTATTTATGTGATCTGGTGACAAATTTAATGTTTATATTAAGTTCCCGGAAGTTTTTATTTAAAGCTCGTTTTTTTTATTTACTACAATTATTTTTCAAGAGCTTTTAACTAAGATTTAAACATACTTCATTTTGATACTTTAATAAGAAGTGTTTAGTAGAGAGCTTTTATATATTTTTGTATTAAAAAGCTTCTATAAAATTTTACATTTAATGGCTTTGTTCAAGTTAAACAAAAATGTTCATGGATTAAACAGGTTTAAATTTATTTTAGCCACAATTTCTATTATAAACATTAAAAATTAAATAAAAGCTTTTAAAACGATATTTTATACAAATAAACCATAATACATCGGTTAGAAAGTTAATTTAAATTTTAAGCCAAAATGGAAACCAGTTAAATTTGTATATTAAGCTTTTATTTAAGTGAAAAAACGGTCAATAATGTTTATTTTTAATTTAATGTTTATATTAAGTTCCCGGAAGTTTTTATTTAAAGCTCGTTTTTTTTATTTACTACAATTATTTTTCAAGAGCTTTTAACTAAGATTTAAACATACTTCATTTTGATACTTTAATAAGAAGTGTTTTGTAGAGAGCTTTTATATATTTTTGTATTGAAAAGCTTCTATAAAATATTACGTTTAATGGCTTTGTTAAAAAAAAATGTTCATGGATTAAACAGGTTTAAATTTATTTTAGCCACAATTTTTATTATAAACACTAAAAATTACAGAAAAGCTTTTAAAACGATATTTTATACAAATAAACCATAATACATCGGTTAGAAAGTTAATTTAAATTTTAAGCCATACATTTTAAAATTAAAACAAGTAAATTTGTATATTAAGCTTTTATTTAAGTGAAAAAACAGTCAATAATGTTTATTTTTCGGTGAGCTTTTATTGATAGGAGTGAAAAAATTAAATAAACTTTTAAGAACTGTGCAAAATAGTTTCATGAATTTTATAATTTTTGATAAAATTAAACTGTAAACTGAATTATAACTGACTTTTAAAAATAATTGAATTTTGGATTTATTAAACTGTTTGAAACTCTTTCAGATAAAGATTGAAGAGCTTTTTACAGTTAAATTATATATTTTATATAAAGGTCCCTTATTGGTTAGTATATTGGCTTCTGGATAAAAGTATGACTTTTTTACTGTTTCTTAGTTTGATTTATTAAATTTAAAATGGTTATCTTCTTTAACTATTCTAAATTAAAAATGATGCTGATAATTGGTATTATATACAAGTGTAGCTTTTAGCTTCCGTTTGGCAGTTTTAGTTTAGTAAACTATATTACTTCAGAAAAGCAATGAATTTTCAGATCATATGTTACCTGCAAAACTATTTTCAAACATAGCCTTTCAATTTTGACTTAATCTATTAAAATTTAAAAAAGCTTTTCATTGATTCCTTTAGCATTTTCATTAATAAATGTAAATTTTGCTGTTGCTGTTGCATTTTGTTTTAAAAAATGTAAAGCAATTTCAAATATATGATAATTGTTAAGAGCTTTTCACAACAAATATGGCTATTAGAAGAATGAATAATACTAAAAAACTTATTGACTGTTAATTGTAACATTTACTAATGAGAGTAGATTTTTGAACCAAATCGGGCCTTTTAAATATTAGGTTTTTCAATAACTATCATGCATGTGGTTGATAAGCTTTTACATGTTATGTTAAAGTGTAATCTAAATCTAAATAGAAAAATAAAATAAAAATATTGTCTAAATTTTTCCTTTACACATAAAATTATAGTTATGACAATTTTGGAAAATTTGACTAATTTAAAATAATTTATATTTGTACTACTTTTCGGAGATTCTTATGTGTTTGTAAAGCTTGAGTTATTTCAGGACATCTTAAAGAAAATCATAAACTCTTTTAATTGATCGTTTCGATTGAGCACCTTTTTTGGTGGTAGGATGTGAAATATTTGGAACAGCTTTCACACTGTAGTTATTAGACTAACTTTTCTGTACCGATATTTAAAATTAAAGCTCTAAAAATGTGACTTAATTTTGTGAAAATTTGATCTTATACTACTATTTGCTACACTACCGATAATTGTCTACTTGAAACTGGGGTTTGACGAAGATACGAGAGTTTTGAGCAAAAGTTTCTTCCGTATGTAATTTGGAATTACAGATTATTTTGAAATAATTTAAATTGTTCAATTAGTATACTAGTCTACCTATTTCAGATAAATTTGCAATTGTTTGATGATAACATTTTACGCGGTTTGGTCATTTAAATATACGTATCGTGTGTAAATATTTAAATGAGCTAACCGTTCATTTGCCCAAAATTTCGATTTGATTTTCTTCGAAGTCCAGAATAAATAATAAAAAAAAATCTGTTAGTATTAATAATTATAAGTTACTAAAATCGCCATTCGCATGGTGGTGGTGTTGGACTTTACTTCCGCACATCGTTGAACATTAAAGTAATTTTATCTGGTTTTTATGGCAAAGCTGATTTTTTGGAGTCGAATTTTTTTCGCAAATTCGGTATAATTGTGAATAAATTTTTTTGTATAATCCCCCTCCTGCCTCTAGCCAGGAAATCACTAATAATATTTTTTTTTTAATGAATTTTTACCATTGCGTACGAAAATGTATTTTTAATTTTTACATGTTAAATTTTACGAAAGAGGTAAAAATTTCCGTTGAAACTCACTTGGTTGTAGTAAGGATGTTGATTTTAATTTCATAGAAATCATTTCTATGTCATGAGCTAGCAAAAAAGATACAGATGTACCAACATGCGACATGCGAAGAAATCTCTTTACAACTCCCAAGCAGACTACATGAAGGTAATCAAATCGAAACTGGGTAATCATATTTATTGGAAGTTCCTATAGAATTTTAGGGCACCAATTTCAGGGAATGTCATTCTACACTTAATGTGCTCCACTTCCTGTGTGCAATGGTTACAACCGAAGTAAGCCGTATGATATTTGGCTCTAAGAATGCTACTTCTTGCTGGAGTATCAAAAATGAAATTTCCAATTTTTATTTTGATCAGTTTCTTTTGGAAACTAAAATGTCAGCATAAAATGTTCATCTTGTCAACAAACTAGATAAGGTACAAAACGAGATATGGTACAAAACTGGATATTTCAAAATTGGATATTTCAATACGAGATAAGGTACAAAACGAGAAATAGTACACAACTGGATATTTCAAAATTGGATAATTCAAAACGAGTTAAAGTACAAAACGAGATACGGTACAACACTGGATATTTCAAAACAGGATATTTCGATATGTGATTTAAACTTAAAATGATTTTTTTGGAAAGTTCTGGAATATGGCCAGTAAGGAAGGAACTCGGTGATTTCTTAACCGATTTGGATGAAATTCGATATGTAGGATGAAAATGGGGTTTTAAAATGATTTGTTGGGAAAGTTCTGGAATAAGGCCAGTAAAGTTCCATACTTGAATATTTTAATGTTTTTTTTCTTTAATTGTATAATTAAATTTGATTTTAAAACCTTTTTTGGGAAAACCTCTGGAATATGGCCGGTACCCGTTTACTGTATCCCTGACAAAAATGTTTCAATTTTTTACTTTAGTTTTGACTCTAAAAGAGTAGAGAATGGCTCTATTGTTGAAAAATGTTTTATGGGTAAGTTATCTTAACATAAAAGTATTTATCATAAACCCAAAAGTTATGGCGTCTGCCATAACAGTGGTTGTATTGACAATTTAATTGGTAATAATGTTGTCTAATTCTCTCTCATTAAATAAAATGGTAAAGTTGAGGACTATTAACGCTTTCAAAGTATAAATTTTCAACTTTCAGAAACGTTGAAGCATGAAGACTATCCCAGTTATTTTTGGCATCCATGATTAATGATATTTCCTTACCAAATTCTGATTCTACATATTTTTGTAGTACATTATCATTTTTTGTGGGATAACGTTGAAAATTTAAATATTTCAACAATACTGAATACACTAGCAAGCTAGTTGATTTTATCGGCATAATATTTTAGAAATTCACTTATCGTAATACAAATTTATTATTTTGAAAAGTAAAAATTAGGTGCCGGTATATGTAATTATTTTAAATTGTGACCCAATAAATCGAAAACATTGGATCAAATTAACTTTGCCACCTACATATTTTTCCGATCAAGTTTAATAACTTGTCACACAACACTTGTAAATACCTTTAGATATGTATACATACGTATAGTGGCCAGTCGAGCAGAATTAAAATATTTAACACCCTCATTTTAACCACCCACTATTGCCTATCGAATTGAATTATTACCATGATGAAAGTTTATTATTTTCTATTTAAAGCTTTTTACTTCTCAAAAAAAATGATTACACCTCTTACCCCAGGCCCCTTAACATTTTTTGTTTTATTATTTAATTGATTCTTTAATGAATTTTAATGACTTGTAATTTTTCAAAATAAAAAAGAAAAAGTACAACAACAACAACAACAACAACAGAAGATAAGTACAAAAAAATGTATTAATTTCTTATTTGATTAATTGAAAATTATATATTTTGAAGAAAGGAAAATGAAAAATACCACCAACAAAAAATATGTTAAATTTAACTTTTCCAAGAAGTGGCAGGCAACGAATTTTATTTTGTTATTTTGTTTATACCTTGTTGCCTTGCTCTTGACGTATTGAGAGAAAAATGAGCGTTTTGAGTTTATTTTTAGATAATTATATTCTCATCCCGCAATTTATATATTTTGTTTCTTCGTTGGTTGTCCGTGTACATAAAAATGTTACACAAATAAAAATACAAAAAAAAAAGCTCAGGGGTAGGTTTTTAAATTAATAAAATGCGTCCTTCCTATCTCGAAGTCGTCGTCGTCGTCGTTGAAAAAACATGTGTTGGTCCATCAGCCAAATTTGAAGTAAAAACCATTACATATTATTTGTGCGATAGGCCTAAATAGTGCGGAAACATAATTTTCACAAGGTTGGTCATAATTGTTTTTGTATTTTCTATCCATGGAAAATTAAAAAAAAAATATTAAATATATAATATTGGTGCGTGTTGACGTCAAACAGGAGAGAAGGACGCAATCATTTTTTTTTTGTGTTATCAAATTTATTTATTTTTAAATGTTGGACATTTTATTTGGATTTTGATTTGGATGAAAATGAAATTGAACTTTTTTCCATTATACGCTTTCTGTGTTACGATAATAAAATGGAATAACAGTATAATATACCTTCAGGTGTAATCTGAAGATAAAACAATAACAAGTGAGTTTAATTGTTTTTATTTTAAAGCTATATAGCGCTTCTAATTTCGAAAATGTATAAGGATAGAGAAGCGCATGTCTTACCGACACAATGAGTGGTGACCAGACATTTGTTACAAGACAGATTTTGTTAAGGCTATATAATTATATATTTTGGTTAATAATTCATGCTTATATTTTCCGAACTGAAATTTATATACCAAAACACTGAGAATTCTCAATAAATTTAAATTTATTTGTTGTTAACTACCCTCGTTCTTTCAATTGAAACCTACTAATAGTAACATCCTGTACGAAATAAAAAAAAAAAACAAAAACCTATTGCATAATTTTTCTTCGAATTTTCATTTTTCTTCGTTAAGTACGAAATTAAACTTAAATAGAATTATGTATTTTTTTTTTGGTTTTCATTTGATGACGCACATTGGCATTTTTAAGGTTATAAAAATGTTTTCTTATTTTATCTGTAATTTTCTTTATGTTCAGACATACACGCACACAAGCACACAAACACTCATATGTATAAAGATGTAAAAAGTTTTCCTTATTTGGCTTTTATGTACCAAAAAAATTTTGTTTCTTTAGTTGAATTATTCAAATTTTACTTTGAATAATTTATTGGATTTTTTTTCCTTTTTTTTTATTGAATTGATGTAATTTACATACTAAATGAGTGTACGTTGGTGATTGGCTGAGGCAGCACGTAGCTTTTGAACTATATGTATAAATGCTTCCGAAAACGTGTAAATTACATGAGAATAATTTTTTTGTTTGCCTAAAGAAATACATTGTAGGACCCAGCATGGTACGTTATGGTATTCCCGCTGATATTCTCTTTAATTCAGCCTACTGACTGTTATATTTCCCACGAAAATGTCAATCTGCGATTAAGATTGAAATCTGATTTAAGAATTTATTTAAAAAATGTCGGTGTAATTTAAATGCAAGCTCTTAAAGTTATTATGTTTCCATCAGCTATTTGCCTAGATAATTGTTTTCAGGAGAGCCGCAATTAAATAAGAATTTTGCTTTTGGTACACGATCCTTAGTCGTTTCTAATATGCAGTATGTTCGTGATGGTTCTTTTCAAACCCTTATTGTGGCTTTCCAAACCGAGTAATCAGTTATCTTATATTCAGTGAGACTACTTAAAAAGTAAGTGATAGTTCTGTTTCTAATTTCTCTTATGATTTGTTTAAGTTTATTGCATAGAAAATATAGAGTTTTTGTTGTCTGGGGTGCATGTCCTTTCGTTTCTTTTTAACTAATCTGCTTGACGTTAAGAGGACAATTTTGGATTTTAATCCATGTTTGGTGTGATTACTAGGCGAACTTGTCCATGCTGGATGAATCGTACTGTTAACTATCTGCAGTTTGTTTTCGAACTGAATCGGTGGTTTAATTTGTACTTGCAGGTTTATTTTTCTTCAGTTATTTTCTGGAATACGTCCAAGTTATTTTTATTATTTGAAGCTTGGGCAAGTTTTTCTAATTAATTATTAAGGTGAGTAGTTAAAACATAAACTCTCGCTGTTTTCGAGGCACAGACAGTCCTCTTAAATTCCTTTTGTTACAAAGAATCAATGATACGTGATATGTCATTTATATTGGTCAATGTGTTGGGTTGTTCCCCCGAAAGGGAAAAGTTCTGCTTTGTAAAGCTCTTCTCCTTTATGAGTTGTAAGTTTTATTTGTTAAAATTTAATTATCTAGACCAACTTCCTGATTTACCAGCAGTTTAAATATTGCTGAAAAATGTGTGGTTAACTTTTACTATCTTCGCCTATACCTAATAGTCTTGGCTTTGCTTGGGGTTTAGTTGGTTTCGAAGAAACTGGCACATTTTATTTCTTTTATTTTAAAAGCACTCTTGATTTGATGTAAATTTGTTTACTTTACTCATTAAGTTTGGTAGCGAGAGCTCTTAATGTATCGGAATCTGTTCTGGTGAATTGCAGAGTTAGATTGTCTAGGTGGTGATCTTGACATCATCGAACTTCTTACGAGTGTGTATAACAATGACTTGTTCTTCTCAGAATCTATTGAGCCAGCGTGATGACTAGTAAAAATTGAGCTACTATTGAGTTAAAACTAATAAAAATGTGCAAAATATAATCTAATTTTCTCCAATCGTTGGCCCTAACTAACAGTTCCATCTAATAACAATCACATTTGAGTGAAATTAGATTTTGTTTGAGTGAAATTTAAAATATAATACCTATTACTTTGAGTAAAATTATTAGTACGCTCCCCTCCTAATTCTATATTAGGAGTGATGATTGTGGATTTTCAATGCCTTGTTCATTTGCCCAGACAAGGTTGAATTTCGAGAAAATGATGCCTCTTCAATTACCGTCTATCTTTTGCAATAGAGTGGACTCACCTTAGTATTCTTAGAAGGTAGGTTGTGCTAAATAAGCTTTTATTTCAACATTGGTTTTGAGTAGCAAGGTCAGTCGGATGTGTCGATACGGTGACTGACATTGTGTTAAGCTCTGCCGACTCGTAAGTGATTGTCATGAACTCGTCTTGCAGCTGCAAAATCTTGGGAAGAAATGTATACGATTTGATTGATGTTATTTTGTATGACGGTATTTCAACTATTTCATGGTTTGGGTCGATGAGCTTTGGATTTGTAATATGAACTTATAATATAAAATGTGATAGAACATTAGCGCCAATAATGCACCATTTTGTCCAAATGATTTATCATGTCAATGGTCTACCTATGTTTAGTGTGAGGTTTTTTATAACCATATGTATCGATTACTGTAAAGTTTGCCAGAAATAATTTCAATGTAGGATTCAAACCCTTTTTGGATTTTTGGGGTTATTACTGAAACCTCGGTGCTTGTGTTGATAGAAATTACAGTTTTTTTTAAGAATCAAAGATAAACAGGCACCTGTTTTAAATTTAGCTACCTCCACTTACCGCATAAAGTGCAGTGGCTAAGAGTTCTTTTTTGTTGATGATTATTCAATTTGGTTGTTTTACTATTTGGTTTTTAATTAGCACATTACTGCATCGAAGAGTAGTGTTAGTAACCTCAGGGCTTTGAGATTATGGTGGGTTTGGTCCTTGAAATTTTTCGAAACGGCCAAACAATTGTTCCACCCTTTGCGATAGCCCGACAATGTAATTTTTAAACGGGTTTCTCTTATTTCTCTTAAAAGCAGAGATGGTTTTTTATCACCAAGCTGCAGTCCTGAATTTTTACGATTCGCCATGAACACTGGATTGTTGTGTTGCTTGGTAATGAGTGGGATTGAACCGAAACCTATTGCATCAAAAAAGTAAAACGCTGTCATTGCCTGTTCACGGTGTCGCTAAATATTTTCAATATTATATTGAGTGAAATTATAAGCAATTTAAATTTCACTCAAAAAATTATAATTAACAAAATTTATTACAATATCAACTTTTCATGTAATTTAATATTCGGATTCACTTCTTCATCTCGAGAGGTCTCTAAATCAAATAATTAATTACATAAGTTTCACTCAAAATTGAATTAACATCGTGTCATGCTTTATTGTTAAAGTAAATTCAGCTTTAATTAAAACTTAGAGCTTAGATTTAAGTTTCACTATAAAAAGGGACTTTAGATATGAGGGTTTTTACTATATGTAGCATACATTTTGAGTGTTATTTTTTTAGTGATTTGGGGGCTTAATTATTGTAGTTTTTAAACAAACTTTTAAAAAATTGTTTATCGAAATACCGATATACCTAAGCTGACTAATTAATGTCATATTATTTAGCGTCTTTGGATATTTTGATTTTCAAATAAGAGCGCGCAAAATTTACAAACACCTGAATTTACAGTAACTTAAAAGTTGAGTTTTGAAGGTGAACTGTTTAATCTAAGAGAACAGCTAGAATTTTGTCGATATTAATTTCTTTGATATATATATATATATATATATATATATATATATATATATATATATATATATATATACATATACATATATATATATATATAATATATATGCAATTTTGACGTTTTTTTGCAATTTAATTTTCCAAGTTTCCTTAATATTGTTTCAATTATTTACTAAATATTGATGTTATAATTGGCTCTGTCAATATCCTTTATTATTAATTTGTCAGTGAAAAGCATACAAATAACATTAAACGTTATAAGCTTACCATATTTAAAGGGTTTTCTGCGAAATTGTTTACAAATAATGTATATGAAACAAAATATTATTAACATGAATTGAATCTTTTGAAGCCCTCAAGCTTTATGATTTGTCCATCCTAATATAATGTGTTCAATTGAAAAATCATTATAAAAGTTCTTCAAGTTATCAAAACAAATAATTTAAGTTCGCTTCCTACAGTAATCAAATATAAAATTACAAAATCAGAACCATGTTCGGTCCCTAAAAGTTAGACCATATAAACGGTTGTTTGTTAAACAAATAAAAAAGTCCGTTCAAAAGTTTTTATTATTATTTTGGTTGCTGTTTTTTTTTTTTTTTTTTTAACAATAAATCCAATTTATTTGAAACATTTTTTTACATAGGACTACTATTAACAATTACAAAAGTTTGAAAAAAGGCAAGTGGATTTATAAAAAGCTTGCCATAAATTAAAAATTATACAAAATAAATATGGTACCACTGTCCCTACATAAAATGGGCACTCGGGTACATTAACTTTCTAAAACAATACATTTTTGTATATACACTGTATAAAAGATTAAACTATCAAAAATTACATATTTATAAAAAATTAATATAAATTCGCAATAAAATTAATTTGACATAAAAAAAAAATGTTACAAAAATTTTTACGTCATTTGTCTCAAGATAGGCTTAAAAACTACGTGGAATAAATAAAAAGATGAAAAACCATTCACACACAAAACCACACCTGTACACACTCACACACACAAGCACACAGAAAATAAATAAAAATTCTAAATTTAACAATTTAAAATGGGACCGAAAAACGTGCGCGAACCATAAAAATTGTTATAACATAATTTTGTACATTAATTTTTGACTCTAATTTTATAAATAATATTATACTATACAAGTGCATAACGTTAAAAATTATCAAAATATATAAAAAATTATTGATGCTGCTGCAGATTACCATCAACTTCGTCGTCCACCCACCAATACGCATTTCGTCGTCTTTCGTACTCATCGTCATTAATTTGTAGCGTCGTGTTGAATCGTATGTGTTCGTCGGGGTTCAAGAATTTGTCTGCGTCAAACCATTTCTCGTTTGGCCTCCTCGCCACATGGTATATTAACGGTAGTCCGTCACGATTTTGAATGTAGCCTAAACGGTCAAAGTAAATGAAAGTGTTCGGTCCTGGTACCGTACCTGTTGTTGCGTATAATTTTGATAATGTTGTGTCCACGTGATAAGGTCCGTAAATCAGCGAGTTGTCTGTATTTAGACAAGCTCGTCTGATATGATTTCGCGTTAATTTTAAAATATGTACGTCGATACGGTCCGAGTCGAAATTTTGATATTGCACTCGATTAGAGATGTAGTGGGTATAGTCTGTTTGTGCTTTTCTGTAAAGTCCGTTGCAGTGTCTAAGGCATTTTCGTTCAAAAACTCTGTACCGTTCCATATAGCGTGGCACCTGATTGTACCACACTTGGCATCCGTACGTCAAAATTGGTCGTATAAGTGTTTTGTATGCAATGATTTTTACTCGTTTGTCTAAATGTCTGTTGTAGAAGAGTTGCCGCGCACCCATAAATGCGCGTCTCGCTTTTTCCAATTGTATTGACGTATGTGTAGCCATATAACACAAATTATCGATGTTTACGCCTAGATATTTTATTGTTTCGCACAATTTTATTGGCTGCTCATTAATTTTGATACAAAGTTTACGCCAATTTCTCTTCATTTCGCGTGAAGCGTATCTAAATGGTCGACGAAAGAGAATTGATTCGCATTTATTTGGATTAATTTCTATATGCCAAAGATTGAAATAATTTTGGATGAATTTTAAAGAATTTTGTAAATTTTTTTGTATGTCGCCAATATGATACGCCGAACTGTATATAATCATGTCGTCCGCGTACGCACATGATTGAATTAATTTAGAATTTAGAGAATTGTTTGAAATTAAATCGGCCGTGTATAAATTAAATAAAATAGGTGCAGTGATGGATCCTTGTTGGACTCCATTTACAATTTTAAATTTAGAAGATGAGCATTTATTGCCGCCAGACGTTGTATAAAAAGTGCGATTGTACAATAATTCGTAAATAATTTTGATCAGGTCGTTCGAAAAGTTCATGTTTTTTAATTTTGCTAGTAGTCCGTCAAGCCAGATAGATTCAAACGCCTTTTTAATATCAATCAAAACTGCGCCTGTAGGTATGTTAAAATTTAGTTGATGTGTAACGTCAGCCAAAACTTTAGTGATTGCGTGAACCGTACTATGTCCTAGTCGAAAACCAAATTGATTTTCAGGCATCAAATTATTTGTACGTACATGGTCGTTAATTTTTTCGTATATAATGATTTCATAAAGTTTGCCAAAATTAGAAAGTAGACTAATTGGTCGGTAACTTTCGGGATCAGTCGAAGGTTTGCCTTTTTTAAGAATTGGGAAAACTCGCGCAATTTTCCAGGCGTCAGGGAAATAGTGATTATTCAGGAGATTATTAAAGAGGGTACAAATTTCGACGACGATAATGTCCGGGAGATGTTTAAAGACAATGTTTGGTATAAGATCTGGCCCAAATGATTTTTTGGTATTTGCTAATTTTAGTATGTTAATCAGTTGGTCAATGTCGATAAAATATTTTTTGTCGTCGTTCGGTTGATGTGGAGCGTATGCTGGATTTTTAACCGAAAATATTGTTTTAGTCTTTTGTTGAGTTCGTTCGTTATGGTGTTGGTCAATGATTGGTTGAAATAAATTTTTAATTTCAACTGCATGTTGTTGATTGCCGAGATTAGAATTTGGAAGAGTGTGGTCTTGGATGTGCTGTCCAAGGATATTTAAATTTTGCGTTTCGTCAAAAATTTTGTATTTAGTACCGTCACTGCTTTTTTGTAGTTGATTCCAATCGATTCCGAAATGATTATATTTTTGTTTGTCCGTCGTTGCGATTTCCAAAGTTTTTATAGTAGTGTCTTGTCTGTTTTTTTCCTTGGCTGTAAACCTTTTGATTTCCGTCCACATTTTTGAACTGGGCTTAATCCCCTTCATGATGTCCGTCCAGTAACGTTCTATTTGAATTTTTACATTTTGCTGTATCAGTTGTATCGTCCGTTTAATTTCCACTTTCCATTCTTGGATTCTGTTCTGAAATACTGTATTGTTTTGATGTCGACTGTTGACCAAATTTCGTTTTGTCGTTTTAATTTTGGTAACTAAAAATGATTTATGTTTGTAAAGTCGTTCGATGGTTGGGTTACTGTAACATATCATGTTGTTGATCCGTCGTTTTTTAGGTAAGTTTGTTTTGATGTTGGCCAAAATTAGTTTTGATAGTGTTGTGATGTAGTCGTTGCACTCGTCTATTGTAAGGTTACGATCAAACGGTATCAGTACTTGTTCACCACTCTCTAAATATTGTAGTGTTGTTGTCGCTGTTTTCCGATGTATTTTTTCGAGATTTTCAGTCCATTTTGTCCAGTCGATCCCCGTAAAATTATATCGAATATTTTGCTGTTCTGATGCATTATCGTCGTCTTCATCTTCATTATCGATTTGATTTATGCCTAGATCTAAATTTCCTATCCCGCGTATTACAATTTCTATGGCTCGGTGGTCGCTGTCAAAGTGGTGAGTCGGAATTTGGTCTTGAGAATTTTTTTGAATTTTAATACGTACGTCCATTATTGCCAAGTCTATATAGTTACCAGAGCGTATCATTGTCGGTTTGTCAGATCTGTATAATTTTGCACGGTACAGCATAGCGTAATCAGTCATCCATTTGTTTAGTCGTGTGCCTCTCGAATTGTTGAGTGCATTGCCCCAGTTTGTGTGTCGTGCGTTTAGGTCACCAGCAATTAAATAAAAATGGTTAGGGTTGCTTAAATTTAGAACATCAAAAATTTTGCTCCATTCTTCCTCGAAACGATTTTCTGTAATTTGGTTCGCATTGCCCGTACAGTAAATTGAAATCAAGAAGATTTGTTGTGCCGTTCCTTTAATATTAAGTCTTATAATGGCAATTTCGATGCCCTCTCTATTACTTATTGATTGTGGTTCAATAATTTTGAATTTTATTTCGTTTTTAATCAAAATGGCCGTCCCTCCTCCTTGTGTCGAATTTATTCTGTCGCGTCGTATTATGTTATAGTTTTTGAATTCCAAATGGTGTTTTGAATTTAGTTTCGTCTCGTTGATAAATAGGCAGTCCGGATGGTGTAAGTTTAAGAAATTTAATAAATTTAGTCGTCGTTGTACACTTACTATCGAATTTACATTAAGCGCGATAATTTTAAATTTGGAAGGTTGTCGTCGTTGTCGTTGTCGATGTCCTTGGTCTTGCAATGAATTTTGATTTGCGGAAATTATAATTGGGCGAAAAATTGTAGGAGTTGAGCCAATTGTTCACCTTGCTTTTGCATGACAACCGTCAATTTGTCCATACGTTCTGTCAAAGTTTTTATTTCAAGGTCGGTGTTCGTCTGTTGTTGTAAGGGTGCAGCTGAGGGTGCTGTTGTTGTCGTCGTCGTTGATGTCATTGTTGGTCCACCTTGCATCATTTGTGCAAAAGTACCGTTTGCCTTAGACACTTTAATTGAGTCAAACATTTTAGGAGTAGCTTTCGCTGTCTCCTGTTGCGCTCTCTTGTCTGAGATTCTTTTTCTTATTCTAAGTATCATTGATTGATAAATGGGACAACCCTTATAAGATGCGGGGTGCCCAGATTTCTTGCAATTGATACAGAAGATGTTTTCTTTTGTAATCTCCTCTGTCACCGTACAAAATCCAGGTTCGTGTGTTTGCGAGCACTTGACACAACGGAACTCTAAATTGCAGTTAGTTGCAGTATGCCCATATCGTTGGCAGTTCTTACACTGTAAGATGTCGTCGGTACGATTTAAAGTTTGCCATTCAACTTTTTGATGATTTATGTGTTTTATGGCATACACCACATTTAGCGGGGTCTTTGGCGAGAACTGTACGATGTATAGCGGTAACAGTCTTTTGTTGTGGTCATTACGTTTTGAACGCATCTGTAAGATTTTAATAATTTCAATTTTTTCGTCCATTGTCTCAATGTCCGTTTTTATTTCGTCTAAGTCTTCAGTCTCGGTGAGTCCACGAAGTACCAACGATTTTGGTTTTAACTCTTTGGGAGTGTACGAGTAAAATTTTGTGTTTACTTCATCAAAAATGGTTTTGAGTGAAGTATAGTTCTGTAACGAGTCCGTCGTTATCGTATGTTTGTTTGCGTTTATTCTTTTTATTTCAAAGTTCTGTATTTTAATGCCTTTAGCCAAGGCTACTGTATTTTTCACGTCTTGTTCGAAGATGTGAATTGGTGGTGGACGACGTTGTTTCTTAGCAACTGTAGCAGTTGTAGTTGCTGTTGTTGATTTAATTGCCTCCGCCGACGTTGAAGTCGATGTCGAAGGCTTAGTGTTATTGTTGTTGTTGCTGTTTGTTGAATTTATTGTGAAGTTTTTCTTCACTGTGGCGTTATTTGTCGTGTTCAAAGGTGCTGATTTGGGTTTTGTGGTCGAATTTTTATTTTTAATTTTTTTTTTGATCACTTCGAATGTTGATCCGTCGTTTTTGTCATGAATTTCACTTTGTTGCGAATATTCACAATGCATTTGCGATTCTTCATCCGCATCCATCTCTTGACTGAGAATGGCGTACTTGTTATTTGATAAGAACGACACAGTGTCATTTTTATCAATTGTTTTTTTTGTCGCATTAATTGCTTGGATAAAGTTATCGCTATGCGCCTTATTTAATTGCTCTTTGAGCAATTTAATTTCATTTTGTAAATTTACAATAATGTTTTTAAATTTGAATGACTCACCCTGTATGTTGTCATGATCGTTGTTATTTCGTTTTATGCCGCGAAGCGTAAGATTATTGTTATCCGTAGATGAAGTAGTTGTTAATGTAGATGCTGCTGCTGCTGCTGCTGGAGTCGTTGATATTGTGGATGATGGTATAGTATCTACCGTTGTAGATGGAGAGGCATTAATGACAATCGCCTTCATTATAAATTCGTCGTCCTCGTTATCGTTTAACAAGGGCAATGGCGTAATTTTTGAAAGATTATTTGCCGTTATTTTTTTCTTTACAATTTTGGCAATAGTGTTTTTGGCTGCAGGTGCATTCCTGCCATTAGCCTCTTTGTTCGCTATTGACTCTTTTTTTTTTTTAATTTTTAAATTATATACAAATTAAGATTTACTTAATTATTAATTAGTCAAAATATTTGACTAAATTAAATGTTCACACACGTTAGCATAAAAACAAACAATGAAAGAAAATGTTCACACAATAAAGAAAAATTAAGCACACAAATTATTAATATAGAAAAAGTTTTTGTTTTAAATTAACAAAGAAAAAGTTTTTCGCACACGTACACACAAAAAATAAAAGTTTAAAAAATTTGACAATTGCAAGTTGTTTATTTTTAAATAACTGCAAGTTGTTGATTTTTTGACAAATGAAAGTTTTGTGAAAAATTTTTTAATTTTTTTCGAACTCTTTTTTTGTTTAATTATTTGTGCCCCAAAAGTAACGGTCTTCACTTTTTAGTTTTTTTTTTTTTTTTTTTTTTTTTTAAATTTATGTTAATCACTAATATGTACTGCACAATTTATTGTTTATTGAGCATCACATATATTTTATATAAAATTATGTATGTGAGCCCCTCGCAGCGGCTTAGCGGACAACGCTTTGAGAGCTTCACACTCGTATTCGCAATGAATTCACTATTTTAAGTTTTAATTTTTCACTATGTAAATATCGTTTATAAATTTTTTTTTTTGTTCGTATATATTGCTGGTTAGTATAGCAATATAATTGTAGCACTATTAAATAGGTAACCCCATAGTTAGAGCTTCCAATATATATTTATAGAAAAAATGTATAAGAAAAATTTTTTATTTTATTTTATATTAACACACACGAATTAACGATAACGAAAAACACACAATTAATTAACATAAATTAAAAGAATTTAAATTAAAGAATTATAAATTTAAAATTTTTTTTTTTTTTTAAATTATATTTTGCAATTTGCTTTTTGGAAAGATACGTCTATTCACTATGATAGCGCGATTGAAAGTATTTTGGTTGCTGTTGTTATTGTTATAAAACCATTAAAATTTAACTATACACATCATCAAATTTATTATCTTGTTTTGATCGACAGATAGGATTTTTCGTAAATTTATTTTGCAGTCTCATTCACCATATATATCGCCAATATATATACTTTTATATACATCGTATATCCATAAAATTGGCATAATTTTCCTATTAAGGCAACAAAGTTACAAAAAACCACTATAAGCACACATTCAACAAGTTTCTATATTATTTTTCCAATTTTCATTTAAATGGTTTTTTTGCTTTACGAACTTTATTGTATATATAAACGAAAGTTTATCAAACTTTGAATTTACATATATGTACATATATATATTGATAGTTGAACTGGAAAATGTATGGAAAAATTGTGAAAACATTTTATAAAAAATATTTTAATTATGCGATTGCATTTCAACTCAAATAGCTTAAAGCGATTTTATTATTTAAACCGTAGCAACATATTACCGTGCATGAGTATATTGATCGATGATTTCTTGTATGGTAATATGTACCGCTGTTAGTATACTTTCGAAATTTCTCGATAACGATATCCATGTCAAGAATCAAAAAAACAGCAGGAAATGTTCCCAAATATAGATAGAAATATAACGTTTATGTTATAATATAACATGAGCATGTAGCAAGCTCCATATTAAAATAATAAAAGCTTTAAGTCAATATCGATATTTGTACAATTTTATTTTTATTTGTTAAATTTTTCTCGTACACAGTCGAAAAAATATCAATTTCATGTTTAGGTTCTCGGGAATTTGTCATATAGGTATATGTATAAACATATGTATTGTGTTTATTCATAATAACATAACGAGAGGTAGCATTCATCTGAAAAAATAACATATTTTTTGTATTTTATATGGCAGGTAATCGAAAATCTGTTTTATTATTTGTATATACTAAATATCTTTAATGGGAAAATTTAATAGTACCCAAAAACTTAAAAGCTTTTTAAAGTTAAATGAATCATGCAGCAAAATTCTGTATGCGATTCTAAAAGCACTCCAATTTGTATTCAAAATTTATACTCATTCGAATTTAATTTGATTTGATCAGCCAATTTAAATTATTTTATGATTTAGTATAAAGCTTTTTGGTGTGTTTTCGGTATTTTCCATTACCGCATTAAAAATTAAGTTATTTAATTAAAAGCATAACTCGAAGCTTTGAAAATAAATTCAATTTAGAGATGTTTAAATTTAATCAAATATTACAAAAGAATGTCTACAATAAATCTAAAAGCTTTATAAATTCCTATAAATTTAATACTCGTAATTTAAGCTTGAAAGCTTTTTTTGAGACGACGCGTGTGTATCCGATTATAAATAAATAATTAATGAGTATTTTCAACGTAATAATTAAATTTTAAAAATTAATATCCATTTTACGAAAAAGCTCAGGAGAATTTTAAACCTATTGCTGGTAAAGTAAATATAAGAAAGTGGTATTTAAAAAGCAAAGATTGATGAATTTTAATATTGGCTTCGGGTTCAAAAGTAAAATATGAATTAAAAAACATCGCAAGTTTTAAATAAGTTTGCCTTAAAGCTCCGTTAATGGTCAATTAAATCATATATATACATGATTTTTAAAATTGTAGCAAAACGGTAAATCAAAAGCTCATTTAAAAACTTGAAAGCTTAAGCCGAAAAGGCTTAAATTTTTGAGTTTGTTAAATCGAAGAAGTTTAAGTGTTCAACTGAATTTTAAGCTTGTATAAATATCACATTTAAACTAAACTTTTTAAGCTTTTTTCATAGAATATTTTAAATATTTTTACAATTTCTAGGATACTTTAAAACAATAAATTATTCCAACTATTAAATCAATAATTAGTCGTAGTTCTAGATTTTCTTCTTAATATGGACTGCTTATTGCAGTTTCACGTCTAGATTCATTCTAATTAGTTGATTGTATTATGTGTCATGAATTGATAATTTCCCAATCAATCAGCACAAACGTTAATTTCCCAATCAATCTGCAATTCGCAGTTGAAATTAGGTGTACTAATATCCTTATTGTTACCTAAACAAATCTCAAATAGAAGCACAATGTTTGACATACGTATGGCAACATTTATCAGATCTTGGGAATTACTTAGAAGACGAAAAACTTCGAAGACCCCGAAGAATTGATTTCGCTGGCGTATAAAGTTAAGCATCTGGCTGCTAACCGTTTCTAATACATTTGTTGACACTCTTTGGAATTCATGTTTTTTTGATTGATTGGTTGATTGATTTAGAATGTACGACCAAGCATTAAGCAGGATCACTCGGATATATGGCCGGGCCCACCGTATACCCGTTTTACATAAACTTGAAAGGCTAAGGCAGCATATTAGTTAAATTATTGAGATCGACCCGGTTACAGACACCATGGCGGCCAATAGTTACTGAATTTTTGTTGTGGTAGGGAAAGGAAAGGTATGTCAGTAATGACAGAATTGGTCCAGTTTCCCGGTAACCAATCACAATTTTACTGAACTGCTCTGCATTCGGGCATCTCTTGCCAGCAAATTCAGTGTGCCACCAATCATCTGTTATCTGCAAAGGTTACCTGAAAAAAGAATCAATTAATTAATTGCTCTTAGCCGTAGGCTGTAATAAATTGAATTAATTTTAAATCTGAAATTATAAATTAATTAATTCTTAATATAATAACATAATCATACAATAATATAATTCCTACAAGCCATATGCTGTAATAAATTGTGTTGTTTTTTGCCCGAAAATTACTAATGACTGAAAATATTAATTAATTAATTCATAATATAACAATATAATTTCTGCAAGCCGCAGGCTGTAATAAATTGGACTATTAGTTTTTGCCTGAAATTTAAAATTAATTAATTTATTACATTTATAAAAATATGAAATTATATAATAATATAAATTAGATTTAAAAAAAAAAATGATTAACCATTACAAACCAATTGAATTTACTGCTTTACGACAAATACGTCATATAATCGCCGAAAATCTAATTTATATACACTTTTTTCGAAAATTGGATTGGATTTTACTGAAAAACAAAGCTTCTGGACAACGCCGGGCCAGTTCCCACAGCACCCTACATAAAATAATCGGTAACGATGGGAAATTTACCACTCGAATACAACCATATATATGGGCACCATATATACAGATATACCAGAATACCCATGCACATGTACACACGCACATGTCCACTCATCCACCGACACCCAAACTATTGCATTGCATTATAGAGCACAACTCCAGCCCAGCCCCAACCTTCAAAAAACATCAGGAAACTTCCCAAAAACTTGAATATAATAAACAATACAGTAAAAAACGTTCTTCGCTTTCTGAAATCTAATATCAATAAAACATAACTTATAAAAATTAAAACCTCCTAAATGCAGCCTAATTAAAATACAAAAATCAATTGCTGCAATTCTAATAAGAAAGAGTGTTCATGTCATACTCAAAATTCAAATATCAAATAAGCATTATTGAATAAGCATCCATATTCCATTTTCCATTCTAAACTAAATATGTATACGAGATTCAACAGTAAGTGTATTGCTTTGGTAATTTTTTTTTCAATTTACAACAACAATCGTATACAAAGACATTGAAAACAAATTTAGCTAAATTGAAAAGAAATTTAAATTTACGTAAATTAACTTGAATTTTGGATAACGATATTGCAACATGAAGTCGATTAATATAAAACTGAATTTGGAGCTGCTTTTTTGGTAAATTTAAGTTTTCTAAATTCACTAAATTTTTTCCAAAGCAATACACTTAGTACAAATATTAAACTGTCACACCATAACCAATATAACTAAACTATAAACTATTATTCTACACTTTTAAACTCTCTGTACTTTTTAAATTACACTATAACTATTTTCATTATTAATTTTTTTTGGCAGCGATCAAAACACATGTCTGTTTCGATCGGTAGTCGAGACAACCCCCGATGACACTCTTCGATGCAAAAATACATACTCAAATTATTGCGAATGTTTATTATTATTCATAGACTATTTTCAGAGTATATATGCTTCCTTATTACGATTTGTGTATTGTGGCCGCACAAGCGCAATTTTTGACGATCTTCTCCGAATTGGTACAACCGTTTTACTAATATTTTTTGCTGCTATTTACATGGCGAGCAAATAGTTTTTCTAATTTTTTCACCTGCTTTCAATAAATGGGAATTCAAACCATGCAAAGTTTATTTCTTTCCGATTCATATCGATCGATATGTACTAATTTTTTCACTGAGCCATTTGCCAAATCACCATATAAACAATACTTTGAACAAATACAATTTCATATGGTAAGTTTCCGGTATCAATAATTGACATTTTTTGAAATTTTTGACGTATATAGGCTTGTTATTTTGTTGATGTGCACCCAATATAAATATCTTTAGCTATAAAGATTTTTTTTCCAGAGTTTCATCTAAAACTAGTTTGTTTTAAGTAACAGAGTACAGTTTGTAATAAATAAACGTATTCCACGCAGAAAGCATTTGTCGAGTTGCTCACCGTTACCAATTTACGTCAAAACAGTCTAACGCAAAGAATTTAATACTTTTCTTCCTATGGACTGGCCCAAGAATATTAGTTTTTTTTTTGCTAGAATTGGTGTAGCTCTGACTGGTGGTAGTTGTCACAAATCATATGTAACTCTCCGAAATTTGTATTGAAATTCTTATAGTTATACCGTATGTTCAAATCGGCGCACGTGCGACAGAGCAGTATATGGGATGGCCAGAATAGTTGTCGGCGCTGACTTGGTTCGTTCTGTTGTGTTACCTACTCCATTTTGTGTAAAATAAGGACATCTTTAACCTAAGACTGTGATACCCAGCCCATTTGGTGTTCGAAGTGGTTCGATTATGATTTAAATAATAAAACCTAGATTTTGTATTTGTAAGCAAACTTAAGGAATATAGCACAAAGATCACTTCAAACAACTGTTTAAGCGCATCGTTTGAATTTGGAATCACTATCCCCAGCTTACGCTCATAATGAAAAAGGATTTCTTGGCTTAATGACTGGAATGAGTAATTTCACCATAGTAAAAAGATCTTCTGTCAACTCAACCTTCTTGGCCCATTCCAATAGCAATTCTGGCATAAGCCAAAAATGTTGGTTGGTGTCAGGTAACCATTTTCCATACCTCAGACAGCATATTCCATTTGGTAATTTTAGGGGTAATATGAGAGCCTATCAAATTGTAAAAGTTGTAAATTTTATGGTGTTTAAAAAGTAACACGCCGAATCATAAACTTAATTAAATATTTCAAAGACTTAAAAAAAACTTAAAAATAATAAATTCTCACTGAATGACATTTAGGTTGTATATTTGCCACAAATAAGCTAACATTTTAAATATTAAAATCCAATTACCAAACATATCCAAAAGATCATGATTTTGTCTGTATATAAGATTTCGGTGAATAGAAAAGAAAAATTAAGATTTTTTTTTCATTTCGACTGCATCATGAAAATTTTATATCTAATTTCATCTTGCAAACGAACAAAAATTCTTCGTTAGTTTTCACGTTGATGGTACGGTGGTTATCTCATAAATACCAAATGAAATTTAAATGAGCTGTGCGCCACGAAAAAAAATCGTTATTTTCTTACGAATTTTTCTTAAATTAATTGACACCCAGCCTCAATTGAATTTTCGTGCATATTATATACTCGTATTCAATTATAGGCGCCCCGAGGGAGGTTTAGCAAAACTTTTTTTTTTTTTTAAGAAATGTGGAATATCATTTTTGTAACAAGTTAAAATGATTTTTTTTTTTACATTTTCATTTTCAATTTTCTATAATCAATCAATTTAATATGGATTTAAATTTTCATCTATATAAACATATACGGTCGTGTTGAATAAATTGATTTTATTAAAACGATAAAAGTGTTTGATTAAATTTGGTTAAATTATTAAGGTGTTTTTTAAGCATCTGGAAAAATAAATATTGAATGTATGCAAATGGAGATGGAGCTGATTATGGTACTACAGTGGTAATGATTTGTTAAAGTTTCAATCAATTATCGAGGTTCGGTTAACAATTTAACCAAAAATGACAGAGGTTTTGTTTAAGGTAGCTTTTACTTTAACCCGTTTAGTTCATTAAACTTGATAGCCAAAACTTAAAACTTTCTTTATTCTGCTTTAATTGAACCAGTTAGAATTAATTAAAAAACACTTTACCTTTAAATTCGACGGTACAAATTTTTCGATTAAATTGATTGAAGAATTTTCTTCAATCAATTTAATCGACATAGTTGAGGTCTTTAAACGGATTCTCTAAAACTAAGTCTATCAATATAAAGAAATTAAGCTTTATGGAATTAATAAAGTGTAAAATTGTTCCCCTTTTATATAAAAATAAGCTTTTTCGTCAAACCGCAAAAAAAAAAGTTAACGAAAAATTAACGTCAAAGATAAAAGCTTTTTAATAATATTGTTGAAAAGCTTAAAAATTTGCAACTGTTAATTTTCCGTAGCAATTCTATTTTTCAATCATCGAAACATCTTTTAAGAGCTTTTAAAGTTGATTTAATGTAACAGAAAACTGCAACATTGTTAATTAACTCGATATGTCAGAACTTAATTACGAGAAACATACTAAAAAGCAGTTTGTTAAAACCGCACTATTGGACTATATCATGAAATTTTATAATATTTAAACAAATACATAAATTTTGATTTAAAATAAGCTTTAACATGTTAAGCTTTACATGTTAAATTTTAAAATTAAAATGTTTGGTTTGTCGCTTAAAACTAAAAAAAATGTAAAGTACTAAGCTTATAAATTCACGTTCGATATATTCCTTGATTAAGTTTTAAAAATAAAGCTTTCTAAAATAATATATTTTTTTTAAAGCATTAGATTGCTTGTTGTTTTATAAACTTTTCTAAATTTTTCTCAGAAACTAATGTGTCGTTTTTTCTATTTGTACATCATCGCTTTAAAGGGCTTAAACTATAAAATTCAGTGTGTTTTTGACAGGTTACACCACCATTTTTTTGGAAATTTATTTGAGTAATTTGAAAAATTGATTTCTGCAAACAATCTTTATGTCCTTAACAAGTTTCCTAGAATTTTCATCCCCCTTTGACCCGACCAAAAAATGTGTTGCTATATTAACTAACGAAAGTTTAAAAAAAATTTATCGTAACCTAATCTGCAATCTGTATATCGTTTCGAACAGCAACGAAAAACTTTACTTTCATTGGTTTCTTCACCCTTTCCTCTCATCCCATAGTATTTATATTTCATTTTTAATTTTCCTTATTATCGAACGTAATGACGGTGATTACGATGTTGATGATGATGGTGATGAAAATAAAGGAAAAATAAAAAAAAATTAAATGATAACTTATGATGATGATAAAACAAAAATTGAGAAAATCTGGAAAATTATACATTTTTTCCTCCCTGAATTCATACCATATTTTTTAATCTTTACGTTTCACCTCTCAATTTTTCCTTGTAATTTTATTTTATGTGCGGATTCACAGATTTTTAGAATGACGTCAATATGAATGTGTTAAAAGCTCTCCTCGTTCTCTAGTGAACAAAATAAAAAATCATTTTTCTCAATTTTCTTATTAATTTTATTTTCAGAATGTGACCAGGCAGTGAGATGAAGAAATCGAATCGTATAAATGAAGTTGTGTGTCTCATATACAACTCACACTTTGCAGCGATAAAATGTATAGTAGTGTGAAATGAGCTTTTGAATACTACTGCAACAACAACTATAAAACAACGATAAGATTTGTGTAAAGTGGCAGAAAAACATATCGTAACATCGAGACGCTTAAAAAAGCTTTTTGTTTATTTATATTTATATATGTGAGCTTTTATTATTATTATAAATATTTTTTAAATACACATTTTGATTGTTTATTATGAAACAATAAGAACATACTAAAATAATATAAAAAATTAACGGCAATAAAATAAAAATGATGAGGCAATAGAAAGCTTTCGCTTTTCTTTTTATTTATATTTACAACACTCGCACGTTTTTTTTTTTTTTTTATTTATAAATTTTGTGCGAAAGTGATAAAAAAAAATAAAATTAAGTGAAATTATTTTTATTTATTTATTGTGTTGAGCTTTTTATATATTTTGGTTGTGAAGAAAAGTGAAAGTGCTTTTACCAAATTTGATTTAATTTAAAATTTTATTTATTTATTTATTTCTTAAGTGTGGTGAATTAGTAAATGCTCACGAGTCCAAAAATGCAGCGATCCGTACGTGTTAATGAAAATCAATTGATTATGCTGTCAGATCGAGCGCATTATGATTATTCAATGGTGAGTTTAATGATTTGAGATTTAACTTTATTTATTAAGTCAATTAATTAAGAACTTAAGTTGAAGAACAGTTTTATAATTCTTCGCATATCTTTTGTTTACAACTCAATATAATTAGAACCGCTGATGATATTGAAGCGGAAACTCCAGGATGTGAAAATGAACCCCGGCTAAACTATATTTTACTATAACAAATTCTTTGGTTAGCGTGCCGTAAAATCAATTTTTCATATATTCTGAAAATATGCGTGAATTGGTGGTTAACCCTTTGTAAATGGAGGTTCAATTCTTAAGATAATCATGTTACAAGAGACCAAATACCAGTTGATAATAGTTGGATTGTGCTCTATAATCTTTTTTCGTTATAAAAATATTATCATTATATTAACGTAGAGCTTTATTCCACTGTGAAACAATAAAATATATTCATATATATAAGACCGAAAGAGCCGCAGATTGTGTATGAATTGGTTTGTTCTACGAAAATATCGATAGCTTCTTAGTGCCAGAACCAGCAACTAGGGTTTTCATAATGAGTAGTTTTCAAAAAACAGCTGTTACTGTTTTTAATATTTAAAACAACAGCTGATAAAAGCTGTTTTTACTGTTTTTCGTGTTTTTTCTAATTTTCGAAGTATTAGATAGTTTTTTTATATAATAATATTTTATTATATCACTTTTGCCATGAATCATCTTTTTTAATCAACACTTTTTTGCATCAATATTATTTTAAAAACACAAGCGCTTGAAGTGACTTGTCTAAAAGACGCGATCTTATTTTGAGGTTTCGCTATAATTTCATAACATCTTCGTTCATTGGGTACAAGAATTTTGAGCTTATATCTAATATCACCGTTAATGTCAGAAAGCTTCTTGAATATGAATTGTACATTTTCAGTACTTACTAATGTTGCATCCTTTTAACTGACATTGTCGACAAGTTATTTTACGGGCTACATTGCCTTGAAAATTATTTTTAGAGCAGAGAAGTTCAATACCTCTATTATATATTCAACACATTGAATTTCTTTCTTTCCTTTCTTTGTCTTGCAAATTGCTGCTTCCGTCTTAACCAATGGCTCAGTCATTGGTCTCGAGACCAAATTCGTCTTTTATTTTAAACCAATTGGTGTGTAAACCAATTCGTAACATGTAGTGCAACTTACGCCAATTTTTTACAAGTGGCTCAAAAGTTCTCTATAAAGAAGCGGTATGGGACGCTTACGACTTCTATACCATAGTGTTTTATTTGTGGTTACCAAAATCAAGTAAACTTCATTCCGTTGCATCAACCATATTTGGAGCGGAGCATGAACCAAGAGTAGTCATCACAAGACCTGTTTTCATTGTTTTTTTTGTCATAACTACTATGCAAATTCACACTAAAAATTAACACAAATGTTAAATTTTTAAAAAGAAAAATTTAAAAAACAGTAAAAACGGTTAAACAGGTTTTTGCTGTTTTCCGATTTTTGCCAAAAAACAGTTGATTTACTGTTACTGCTGAGCAGTTTTGAAAAACCCTAGAACCACTGGCTCATGTTTACTGCCAGTATGTAAGTTCGCAAGAAGTTTGCTAGAAACTGGTAAAATTCCATTTCATGGACACTCAATAACGGACGCACGAAAAAATGGACTGGCTATATATATCTTCAAAAATGTTGGGAGAAAGAAGTGACTAAGTGGTTGGTTGTAAAATTGGTCTACTAGACCCCCAAATAACATTTCATTATAAATATAGTCAATTATAGTATGCCAGACAATAAGACTGCTATACTGCATCAAATATGTGGAGAAGTCTCAACCATGAACAATATTGTTAGCAGCCACAGAAATGTAAAATGACGTTGTGCATAATAGGCAACTAAAAATTGGGTACATAGATGGCTCTAAAAGAAGCGGTAAAAACAAACTTTAATTCTAAAGACTTTAAAGTCGAAACCACGTATGCGGATGAAAAATTTTAAAATCATCCGCACACCAACCAATCAAATCAATATATCTAAACCATGTGACTCGCTTCACCAATCAAAACACACGTTTGCGTGTTAAACATTTTTATTTCTGTTTTTTGCTTTGTTTTTATTCTGCTACGGAATATTTTATCCTCAAACGTGTGATTTGATTGGTGAAGCTCGTCACATGGTTAAGAAATATTGATTTTAATGGTTGGTGTGCGGATGATTTTTATAATTTCATCCGCATGCGTGCTTTTGTCTTTAAAGTAGTATAGCTGGGTATTGCTGCCGTTGTTTGTTTGTTTACAATTGTTTACAATGCGATCGAATCCAGTAAAAATGACACCAGCTGGGATCAACAAATTAATTTTGCAGGAGAATTTTTGAATAGTTTGAATTCAGCTGGCCGGCCCTCATGTGGACTAAACTTTACCGTGCGGATTGATTTTTATGCTTTTGAAGAATATATCAATAAGCAAAGGTATTTGCAATGGTTCATTGTTTAATAACAAATCGGTGCTAATCATAAGCTAGTATATGTCAGATACTAACACCTTGAGTCAACCAATTATATTCATTTCTTAAAGAATCAACCAACTTAAATATTTTGAAAGTTAACAAACAAATTAGTAATATTCACAGAGTTATTACCTTTAAAGTCATTAGAGTCATTACCGTAAATCAGTATTGTTGGCAACATTACGTGAATCCATAGGTTTACTAGCACTAATAAAATTACATAAGCTTGCAAACATACAACATAAGGTCAGTCTATATTTTATTTTCCAAAATACTAATAGAACCAGACATTGCCAGACACGCTTCCAAATCAAATGAAACTATTTTCTTATATTTCATCAATAACCCACGTCTGCCGGTGAAAATTGAAATATTGATGGCAAAAACTTGGTTTTGCTGAAATATTTTAAATGACTACTACTGTACTAATATCTGAACCAATATAATCTGAACCAAGTTCAAACTTGTAGTAGTTATAAAAACTATTTAAATTAGATTAATTTAGAATTTAAAAGAATGTATTACAGCTTTTGTGCAATAACCTTAATGCTTGACTTTTACATAAAAAAAGTCATGCTGAAAAACGTTCAAATTAACTGCACGAATTCAAAATTATTTAAAATTCCATAAAAATATATACATATTTTTGATTTGCCATGAATGTCATGATATTGTGACATACAACCAATTTTATGTATTTACTGACCTAATACAGTTTTAACAAATTTAATTAAATTTCCAAATCAATTTTCAATGCATGTATGTATTGGAATATTCTCGTAAAATTCTATTTATTTATATATATATATATATATATATATATAGGTAGCTATATATACGAGTTCCTTGAAAAATCGAACATACAATCCATAGTTTCCATAAAGTTTTTTTTTATATTATATTATGTTCTAGCTAAATTATTTCCATTCAATTAAATCTTTCATTTGCCAGACGAACTGTAACAACGTTTAAATTGTAAGTATGTAGATATTGTTAAATTGAAATCTAATTAAATTATTATATGTGCAATATATGTCTGATATGGAATTTATTACTTCTATAAATGTATAGTTTAGTTATGAATTTTACAGAGCTTTAAAAATGATTTATATAATAAAGGAGACGGTATTAGAGAGAGAGAGAGAAAGAGATACATGTAATCATGTATCATATAATAAATGTATCCAATTTTTTCGGCAGAAAAGTTTTAATTTTGCAATTTATTCTCTTATGTCATATTTGGCAAAATTTTATGCAATATCTAAGACACCTGCCGAATTATTTATTTTATGCAGAGTCGAGTTTAATTATATTTACAATACTGAATACCTGCTTTACTGTGATTCTCCCTAAACTCGGATTGGCGGTCTGGTATAATGCGCACTCCAAATATTATTGGTTTTAATTTTTGTAATAAAAGCTTTATAACTATCGCAGCAAACTTATTGGTCTGTACGAAGTGAGTTGAGTTTCATCTTTTCCTGGCTTTGAAAACATGGTATTTTAGGATTTCTCCATTCTTAGTAGAATATCCAAAATTGTATAATTTCGTTAAATATTCAGGTTATAGTACGCATTTATATGGTAATTCATTGATCATTTTTGCAGTAATAAGTTGTTTTAGATGACATTTTTACCGCTTTAATAATTAAGTTTGACTGAATTAGTCTTTGACTCGCCTTTGCTGAACTGTGATAATTTTCTGTAAATTATTTGATTATTTGTGACAACATTTTGTAAGTGACTAGAAATGGCAATTTTTTTTTTAAATCCCTCCTGACCCAATGACCATCAGGTTTTTTTTACCGGTGTACTATAGATGATGGTGCTGGATTTTTTAGTTTTCTCTTTTCTCTGAATATTTTAAATTCTGCCCGAATGACATTGATAAAATGGTGACCAAACCTGAACAACGTATTCTTAAACGGATCAAACAAACGATACATACAAAGATTTTAGAGTGAGTATGGATCACAAAAGTCTTTACAGATCCGCTTAATGGAACATAACATAACATAAGCTCTTGCAATAATCAAAGCAAAGGGAATAGTCAGATGAGAATATTATACATAAGTCAGATGTTGATTAAACCCTAACAACAGTCGTCCTATAAAGACAATATTACCGACGAAAAGATGAACGAATTCGAAAAAAAATGAAAGTACCTTACATTTACAAACCTTCAATACCAGTTTGTGGTTAACCGACCAGTCACAGAATTTATTCAAATCACTTTGTAATTTCAAAAAATCTAATATAAAGGGTGGTTAAATTTTAAGGTCCGATGTTGAATGTGAACCACACCTAAACGTCTAGTTTTTTTCTGCATTTCATTCGATATTTCTCAATTTCAGACTAACTCAGTTTGAACCATGGAAAGATACACAATCGAGCAACTCGTTAAAGTTATTCAGGCTTATTATGAAAATGGGCGTTCAAATCAAAATGCATATCGTGAACTTCGTGATTTTTTCGGTCAATTTAATCGTCCAAATGTGCGTACAATCGGAAAAATCGTGCAAAAATTTGAGCAAACCGGATCTGTAGGAGATTTTAAAACACCAGCTCGTACTGCAGAAAATATTGCTGCTGTTCGCGATAGTGTAGCTGAAGAGCCGTGAGATGATAACGAACTTTTTATGGCCCGAATTGGATGATATGGATGTGAGCGATATGTGGTTTCAACAGGACGGTGCCACTTGCCACACATCTAACGAAACAATGGTTCTTTTGCGTGTCAAATTCAATGGTCGTGTTATCTCACGTGGTGGCGATGTCAATTGGCCGCCAAGATCATGTGATTTGACACCGTTGGATTTCTTTCTTTGGAGTTATTTGAAAAAAAAAGCTGTACGTCGATAAGCCAGCAACAATTCAAGAGCTAAAGGATGACATAATTCGGCACATTAACGGCATAGAACCTCAATTATGCCTAAGCGTCATCGAAAATTTGGACCATCGGATGGAGGTGTGCCGCCGAGGTCGCGGCGGTCATTTGGCCGTTATTTTGTTCCATACATAATTGAACTATACCATATTACCATAATAAAAAGAATTGACAATAATTTCCTAAATAATTTGTGTTTTATCCAAAATCAACATCGGCCCTTGAAATTTAACCACCCTTTATTAGCAATGGGGCTACAAATTTTTTAATCATCACCATGAAAGAGACATTGAGCAAATTCAAACTGCATTGAGGTCAAATATAATTTTTGAAAATAATACTAGACTAATGTGGCTGTCTTGTGGAATACCAGAGGTAGCACAAAGTAAACAAGAATCATTAAGCTTAACAAATTGGTAACGATCGAAAGATAAGAATACAACTACCTAATAGGGATTAGCCGATAGTTTAGTTTCTCGAACTTATTGATAAGAATTTAATGATTAATTTTATGAAAATCCTTTGAAAAGTCATTGTAAACATTATTGCTTATTTTCCAATGTAAATGCCCGCAAAATGAAAAATAAATATTCCATACCAAAGCTTTTAAAAGTTTTGAAATTGCAGAAAAAATAGCTATTCCGCGTAGTTACTGATATCACATCTTTTACCTGATTTAAAAATCATATCGAATAAAAGAAATTTTCCAGGGATCGGGAAAAATCCAGAACGGATGCATTCATTAAAGACGATTAAAAGAGGAGCTACGCTCTCAGCACAATGTAAGATTAGGATAGGCGGAAATCTCCCGGCGGAAATCCCCCTTATTAAAACTAAAGTGAAAATGAGAAAATAGTGTTGAAATATTTGATGTAGCAGACGGCAAAGAAGGTCCCTAAATAAAGATGAAATAATCGGCAAAGAGATTGCAGATATCAGAAAACTGACTAGCAGAAGAGCCCTGAAATGTCTTCCAGCATCTTTCCGTTTACCGTTTATAAAATTCCAGAACATTTTTGGATTTGAACTTAATTCATCTTCTAACTGCAAAATATAATTATCATATAGAAACAAATATTTAAAGTTTTAAACTGCTTTCGAGGTACAACAATCAATTTCCACTTATAAGCAATAGATATTTTTGTGGCTGCCATATAACCGCTTAATTATCCGCCTTTATTTCAATTAATGTTGAATATTAAGTGACGGAATATTATTTATTTATCTTTAACTTATTGACTTTATTTAACTTTTTTCGCTGCCATTTTGATTATTTTTGCTACCATTTTCATTATTTGGCCCAAGTTGGGAAGTGGAACATCCAAATGATAATTTTGTTGGACCATATTTCCATATACATAAAACCCATTTCGTTGTTTAATTTGTTAAACATTAGAGTGGTTCGGCTTTTATGGGTTGGGTACTTAGTATTACTATTATTGGTGATTGATCAGATGATAAATCATAACCAATTGTAATCTGAGCATTAGTGCGTGCTATTCCTTGTGTTACAAAAAGTAAATTAAAAATGTGGGAAGCCCAGATCATAAATATTACAAAGTTTTCAAAACCATTCTTCCATCAGATTTGTATTTGGGATTCATTTCTAGAATTCATAATCTTTTAAACTTTGTTTTATTAAAATGGCGGTGCCACCGTGTATACCATCAGAATATGTGGTGTCGTAAACGGAATATTAGGTTACCAGTAATATTGAAAATATGATTTATGAGATGTACTTCAGATATTAGCATGATGTCTATATTTTGGTTGATTAGAAAGGTTGATTAGAATGGCTGTTTAGAACTTAAATTTTTAGAACTTAATTTTTGGTTTTTCATGATAATTTGCAATAATTTATTGCATCTTCTTGCCAATTTGCCTTTTCATTTGCCTTTTCATGAAGCTTTGGATTGTTTTGTCTAACTTATTTAGCGTAGCATGGATATCATAAGTTCCTGTTTATTAAAGTGAACTTTGGATTTTGGTACGTTACTTTATAAAATATTTGCATAGGAAATACCTGGCTGAGCATAACTGCTGGCATCCCAATTGAGTTGGTTTGACAGCTCGCATTTTAAACTTTAATGTATAGTTATAACTGTGTCCTTTCTTATTTTGCTGCGTTTTGTTTATGAAACAATTTCACATTTATTACTTCATATCATTTCATTTTCCAAAAGGAGTCTTAATGAAGTAACTTATTACGAAATCTTTTCACCATACTTTACATGACCCTTCATATGAAGGAGTTAAGCTGTGGGCTTTACTCTGTCCACTTCAACAAAAACTTGATCGCAGTTCGTCAAATCTTTAGGTAAGAATATCTTGTTTTTCGAGGACTGCGAGTGTTTTGAGGGTATGACGTTGCACCTCGATTGTCTTAGGCGATCGTACAGTGATGTAGGATCTATTGATGGCTCAGAGGCGGTATATTACGAGTTCTTCATGAACCTTTAGTGATGTCATGGACAAGATCTGCTGGAGCGCATCCAAGGTCAATTTTCAACTAATTCTCCAGTACATGGTCTTGCGTACTATAGGCGGCTTTTATAATATGGTTAAATTGCTCTACCATATACCATTTGACTGTTGCAGTCAGTATTTTGTGTGAACCTAAAACTGATTGCATTGGCAATCAAAGGAATGGCTTTGGACCATCGCGTGAACCGATCTATTTTCGTTAATAGTTAATTAATGTTAATTCAAATAGTTCAATCTTTGCCGCTAATGGTTTTCCTATCGTAACTTATACGGTTTAAAACTTCTCTGCATCAATTTAGGTTTTGGTCAATTCTATTCATAGACTCGTCAGTAACCTGGTCTATTATAGTTACTGATTTTTTGTTAAAATATAGAATTGTGGTAAATTTGGGTAATAAACGCTTATTTGATACAACCACATCGCTTACTGCCAATACCAAAGATTTATACGGTGTATACTTAATGGTCCGATTGTTTATTGCCAACGGCCCATTCGGAGAACTTCTTCGCTGTTTTCTAAACCTCCTCTCAGTGCCTCAATATGATATGCCTGTATAAAACATGACGTCGTTCATAGAATTATCACTATAATTGACAACTTTCTTTTCACAACCAGGTCGTTTACATATAGAAAAGCACCACATAGCAAAGAGCGAGTTAAAGTGCATGACATCAATCGACATCATCAGCTTCTTGAATCAAGAAACGTTTTTTTGCGGGAGATCTGGCCATACATCCTAGTTATCGGAGCCAGCTACGAATCGTATGAACCACGATTACTTTGCAGATTTCCGTGTTGAACTCTGCCCGAATATCCACAGCAGTTTTAAACCGAATAGTAGTTGACATTTTGATAATTTTTGTATCTTCTCGCGTTTTTGCACCTAATCTCTTTAATCTGCCTCGATGATAAATTAGCCAATGCAACAATTAGATGTTTCTGACCCAAGGTCAATTTCGTGTATTTAGTCATGTTCAACAAATTTGAACTGTAGTAAACTTCTATTGCAAATAATTATCTCAAACTGATTAAAAATGTGAAAGGATATTGTATGTAAGACTAAAAACAAAATCACCCTACTATAAATAGAGCAAGGGATAATTAGCACGACCTTCATTGAAAAATGTTTATTTTATGGATTTAACACTTCACTTTACAAGTCAACCTCAATTTTTTTTTCTCTAACTCTTCTTCTCGTCGCAGTTTTTAATTTTAAAATAATTTTATTCCATCTAACATGGATTTACGCCTGTTAAATTCCAAGCATTTTGCGGTCAAAATTTTAGATAGAAAAAATTGATAATAAAGATATTTTTTAGCTACGTCAAGGGATGTTTTATCTTTATTAAAGATAAGCTCAGACATGAGACTAAAGTCCATCATAAACGCATTATTTTAAATAAACTCAAATATTTTTGAGGAATCCTAAAAGTATCAACAATATCTACCTTCTAGTAAACAAATTTCATCTCAATAAGCCACTCAATTGTGGGTTTCACCATGCTATTGTTGACAACATTTTGATAAATAATTATCGTGAGATGCCTTAACTAAAATCTCCAATTTGCGTACCATGACACCTACTGGATACCGTAACTCTAAAATTACTGACTTGGTTGGAAGTGTAAGAGTTTATTGATATTTTATTCGTGAAGACATATCCCTCACTTTCGAGCAGCCATACCCTGATAAAAAAAATTTAAAGTTTTTTCAATCTATCTAAAATTTAAGAAATTTTTCCAAATCGTATCCTAGGAGCTTATAAGTACAATGCACCTCATACAAATTTTAATATTGATTTTACGCTGTGATACAGCAACATTTGATGGTTTATGATGTAAAAAGTTCCATCATCAAATATAAAAATAAATGTATAATCCGATTAATTGTTTATACATCATTTAACATAACTAATTAAACAATTATTTTATAATTTGTTTATTCATATAAGTTAAAAGGTTTATTTCATTTGGTGCTTTATTTTAAAATATGTACATGCACATAAGTCAAAAGCTTTATTTCGAATTCAAAGTTAGAATAATTAGAAGAAAATAATACATTCTCAAAGTGATTTAAAAAATTTTAGTCTTACTTAAATAATAAAAGCTTACGAAAGTTCAGAAATTTAAAGCAACACTTTTTGAGTAAGGCTTTTAGTTAAATGGCTTAGTTAAAAGTGAACAAAACTCATCCCAACCCCATTTAAGAATTAAATGCAATATTAAGCTATTGACTAATTTATTGATTTATTTTAAAGCTTTGTTGTCTAAATACTTTAATCAAGCTTCGTATTTCTATATCTAGCAGCGTGAAAAAATTCCGTTTTTGTCATGAAAGATTTTCAAAAGCATTTAAATGTACATTATTAAAAGTGAAATAAAACAAAGTTAAAGATTTTCCTGGAACTTCAACATAAAACAAATGTTTTGAATGAAATTCGGAAAATATGTTTCTTTTATGGAAGCCTGATTAAATTTTTTGATTTTCTCAAAGCATACAATTAGAAAATCATATATTGTATCTTTTCATAAATGTATATGTATTTTAATTTAATATGTTACTAAGGGAAAGAAGCTTTTCAAAGGAAATTATGGAACTCTTTCAAAACCGTGTACATTGTTTTTATATAATACATTTGTTAGTGTTAATATTAAGTAGATTAATTTTGAGTTACTCCTTTTTAATTATAAAAGCTCATTGTGAATTTTGATTGGATTTTTTAGGTGATGTTTGAATCACCTGTATTAGGTGATTTAAAATCGGTATTCATATAGTGGTAGTTTATCAAGTTGGTTTATACGATTTAAAAAACTTTTATAAATAAATTGCAAGTTTATTTACTTAAACTTTTAAACAATTAAATTTTTAAGTATTTCTTTTGAAATAATATATTAAGCTTCGAATCGCTGCGTTTTCAGAAAAACATTTATTTCACAATAAGTTTGCGGAACCTTAAAGTTTTACACTTTACTTTGATATCCAAGAAGTGACGGTTTTCCTTAAAGCTTATTAGAATATGATACAAAATACTTAAAAGTGTTATTAGGTTTAAATGTTCTTACTTTCAACAGTTTTTTTAGACTTAGAGACAACATGAAGTTTTGCTCATCCTAGCTAACACTGTTGTACTTGAAAAGAAATTTGGTAGCAAATTTTATCATGCTTATATAAATTAATCAGCAATATCGATCCTCCAATTTATATACATTTACAAGGTCGTTATACCCATTCAACCCGAAACAATTTCTTTTCTACGAAAATCGATCAACAAACAATTTTAAATTATTTATCAAAAATTATCTTTTCCATATCATTACACAAGATTCGTCAAACCATTCCTGCCAAACGCTTAAATTGTAAGGGACGAATAAAGAAGCATCAAAAACACACAAATGAATATTAAGATTAATGAGTTAATTAATGGCCAATATAATGTGGTAATTTTGGAGTCATTAAATTTTATGAATATAAAAAAAAAACTGAAAATACCCAAACATAACATATATATCAAATACAGTCATATACCAAAAAGCTCTCATCGAAATGAATATACAGGACCATATTTTGTTATTTCAGTTCGTATATATTGACTGTAATAGATTAATAAATAATTCATTATACCCATAGTTCTAGAGGTTTATATATTTCACTCTTCTCTCCTTATGTTTCTCCCTCTCGTCTGTTTTATTCTTTATAATTTTCCCGATATATATAGTTATTATGGATAAATAACTTGTTGTATATATTGTTATGCTATCAAAATCATTAAATCAATATCATTGTAATGATGATACTAAACATATTTGGTTACGAGTTTCATGTTGTAGACGTAGGCACGTCGATAAGATGGATTGATATATTGAAAAGTAAATTAAACTTGCACGACATAAACTGAAGCTTTAAGATAAATTATTTGAAAATGTTGCAAATTTTAGTTTTCAGTTGATTAATGAAAAGCTCTTCTGATATGTGTTTTTTAACTTGTATGTTAAAATAAGATTCTTCGATATACCTTAGCTTATAACGCGATTATAACATGACTTTAAAGTGAACTTTGGGCTCCTTCAATGAAAAGTTTCATTGAAGCTTTGTGTTCCGATGATTTCCGAATTGAACCGCGTTGAACTTAAATTGTAACTCGTTCACTGCTTGGAAAGCTTTTCTAAATGTGGTATATATTGCTAAGGCTATTTGCTAGAATTACATTTTTGGCCAATCAGACACTTGCTCTTTTAAATTTAGTGGTCCTACAAACCATAACGTATAGCCCACAATGCTCACTGACTTTAATAGGGAGACTTTATCAGTTACTAGTCAAACATATTTTACCAATCGAGAACGCTTCGGATTTCTGCAGCAAAGATATATAGCTACATAATCAGTCCGCTATAGATCCATATTCTTCTGAAGACATCCTAATTGGGACAAGGCATTGTCTAATTTTCTGTAAGTTTGACATAAATGTGCCTCTAAAAACACCAATCATGTGTCCCATTTTTCGACTAGTTCTGGTTATAGTTACAATTGTGCACCTGATTTACCTATAGTTATTATATAATTAGATCGCTCGCGCAGGCAGTTTATTTCGTATAAATTCATATAATACGCGGCACTAGTACTTCATATTCACAGCATAATGATATACATTTAGAGCGTAACTTAGAGTTTTCATATAGCATCCGGTCACATTTTACTTTTAACAAAACTTAACAGATTTCTCTTCAAATCAAAACTGAGATTTCCTGTGCACAACATCCAAAATAACGACATCTTCGTCGTTATATATTTTATACTACCATCTCGCCTTGTGCTTCCCAAATTAAACACCGTGGACCCTTCTTCTGGCATTACATAGAACAATATGGTCGGCCTAAAAAAGCTGAACGCTTCAAGTTGTCTTTGAACCACTAACCGAGCCGAGACGCATCTTTTCTGGTAATACATTCTTTC
Source organism: Tipula confusa (assembly GCA_963556175.1). Classification (NCBI taxonomy): domain Eukaryota; kingdom Metazoa; phylum Arthropoda; class Insecta; order Diptera; family Tipulidae; genus Tipula; species Tipula confusa. The sequence continues at coordinate 220,525,832 of OY744476.1, forward strand.
ATTTATGTAGCTAACCACCAACTGATGGATGATGTAGCCTTGCAGAGAACACCTCCAGAGATTTTTTTTCTACAACTAGGTCCCATATATTGGTAAGTGACCTCGCGAAGAATTTCTTTAGCTGTGCTCACATTTAATGGTCCTTTTAGTCGTCTAGAAGGACCTTTTGTTGAAGTGTAATTAAACATATTTTAATCAATCAAGTAAAATTTGCTAATTCGATTTCCCAGTTGAGAAAGCTCCCGAACGTGATCTATCGTGATTGGTAAAGCTTCACCAACCTTTTTGACACAACCTTTCATAAAAATGTGTTCTTATCATCAGTTCCAATGATATATATTTAAAAGATCTGTTAAAAGGTGTCGCTAGTAGTTTAGTTAGGCACTTTTCAATCACTGCACCTCTTATGTTTAAGCCTATCAAAAGTTGTGTAAAAGATATGACCGAAAAGTATAACGGACAATGAGTTTGAATGACTCAAGAGATGTATGGCTCAAGAGATTGATTAGCCATTGATGAAGGGTTTCCTACGTTGCAAAGTTTTTACGATTTCCTAACAAATTAATCAGATGAAGGCCTTTAACTTAAAACAAATTTGAGAAGTCCCAATAGTTAAGGGGTTTCATGTAAAAACTGAGACTGTAGGGAAGCGATGTTTTAAATTGCTTAAATTCATCTCCTGGAGAGTATGAGGTTCAGAATTTTCGACCAAGGCGAAGATTGTCATGATTGAATCTATAAACACCATATACACTCTTACAATTTCAACCGTCGAGCCAACCACCGGCAACTAGTTTACATTTATAAAAGTTACCAGTTACTTCAACCCAATCATCAACATCAACGACCGGTTCACCAAACAAGCAAGCGAGCACAAATCTAATAGTAAGTGATGAAAAAGCTGAAAGCTCCTAAACTGGACCATATTACTAACAACACTGATTAAAATTAACCAAAACTTTAGATAAATGACAATTATGTAAAGCGCTTCTTGATTAATGTTCCCATTTGTTCTTTGCTAGTGAAACTTGCTAGTGAAACGGATTTTACTGGCCCGTACCGCATAAACATTCTGGCTCCATCGGATTCGATCCCGAGATTATACTTTGTATGGGTATGGATAACCTAAAGAAGACAAGTCGTTCTCTATCCCGATGAGCCATCATTGCCGACAATGACCTCTGCGCCTAGCCAAATGGTGGCTTTTTTCTCAAAGATCGCTGAATCATTCGTTTAGGATCGGCTCACAATACGTGACCGAGTCAGCGTACTCGCTGTCTATTTATTTCATGTGTAAGATCAGGATTTAATTTTAATTAAATTCCTGATATCGCGGTTGAATAAAACTCGGTAAGTGTCATCAATCTCGTGTTTGGGGCCATAAATCAAGTGAATGATTCTTCTTTCCATTGTCGTTAACCATTTCTCATACTCATCCGTCAGGGTTCAACTCGCCCACCCAAATATGACAACAAGTTTGATCAACAACTTGTACAACTTTAGCTTGTCGGTATTTGCAAGATATTTTGACTTTAGCAGCGAACGTAAGGCTTACAAAGCACGGTTACCAGCGGCAAGGCATGCTTTGACAACCCCTCCCATACCACATGTAACAAGGGATCTGAGCTATCGGAAACTTGTTACTCCTTCAAATGTGTGGTCATCACTACTAAATCCATTGCGCCTTCCTAACAGCTTGTTCTCCACTTCTATTGTACATGAACTTATATTTTTCAGATATTCCTAGGCATCGACAAGCAAACCTGATGGATTGAGTTATAGGCTTGCCAAAAATTGAAGAATATCTATGTACGTAATGCGCTGATTCGTAATATTTACACAGAATTATCATCAACGGAAAAACTTGACCAGTGAACGACCGATTCGGACGGAATCCTCTTTAGTAATTTCAATTTACTAGGGAAGTGATTCTCTCCAATACTATATATAAGACAGTGATTTAGATGCTGTGCAAAGGAGAGCTTTGCCGCGATCTTCTTTTTTAAGGTTAGCACAGCAACTTTTCATTCATCAGGCCTAACTTCGCTTTGCCATACTAATCAAATAAGGTCGAAAAGTTCCACAAAGTATTACCTTCGAATATCAAGAGCTCAGAATTAATGCAATCAACCCCAGGGGAACAGTTTCAGTTTAGTCTCTTCATGGCCAATGTGAATTCCTTGTAAGTTGGGTCCTCTTTGCACATCTCCGTAGTCTTTATTTGACCACTTTCAAACACAGCATTTGACACATGTTGGACATTGAGTAAATTAGAAAAATGCTCCTTTCAAGTGTCAGGTACTGCATCAATGTTAATACGGAGATTTTCATCCTGGTCCCGAAAGGCGATAGACTTAGGTCTGGAGGTAAGAAGCAACCTGGTAACTCCTTTAAAGAAGCCACGAAAACTGCCCTCATTGCTGAGTTGTTGTAAGATTTCAGCCTTCCACCATTTACGCTTTGTTGTCTACAAATTCGCTTGATGGTTTTCCTAGAAGGAATCGCTTTGTCTTAGCAACGTCTGGATATACCCCGGCAAAAATGCACGCATCACCATTTCTGGAGTAGGTCAAACTACAGTGGGATAGGTCAAATCCGAAGGTAAGGCTAATTTGTTTGTATCATCTTGTTTCAACCAAACCACTTTAAACATTTAGTGGTTAATCTTACTAACAAGATGTATTTATTGACCAGCAGTGCACCTGGTCAATAAATACATCTTATGCCACTCTTCAAACTCAGAAATCGGTAACTACTGTTCAATAAAGCTTTGCTTGATTTATTATCTTCCACATCATGGGGTATAGAACAGTTTTAAACACATCATTTAAATATCAAAAACGTTTATCTGAATGGAACGCTTATAGGGTAGGACCAACTACCTTTCCTCTGAAGATATTCCTGATTTTTACAACTTTTCTCCTTTTTATAGCCATCCTCCTCAGTTGTAAACCGAGGCTGCTCTTTGATTTTGGTCTTTAGTTTCATCGTTTAGTTTAGTTTCACTTGACCAGTTGTATTTGGTTTTACCCGTTAAACTGCGATTAGCTCATTAGCACTCTCTGCTTAGTATGTGATAAAATCACTTAAAGCCACTAAATATATCTTCTTCGTTATTATACCTCTTGTATCTTTCCCACTGTAATTGAATGGAACTACTGGAAAACGACTCAACACTTCTACGAATAGATCTCGAATATTATTGTATAGCCTAACGAACCCACTCTACTTACATGTGACAAAAGACCTCTGACTGTAGCTGCATATCTAATTAATGAGCTCTTGTGATTCAGTTCTGGTAGCGGTATTTATTTGATGCTTGTACGAGCTGATATTATTATTTTGTCTGATATTATTTTGATGGCGTCGGCTTCCACTATGTCCCATGCACTAGCGTTGTTAAAATACTTAATTTAAAACAAAAAGTAAATGTACTTGAACAAAAAAATGTCCTTCGAATTTCTGACTACCGGTTTTCAAAACACTGTTTCGGTTTTGTGATGTCGATAGTTGTTCCCCAAACATTTTGTAAGTCAGTTTATGATCGAATAAAGCTCACTAATAATTTGTAGTGTAAAGCTCAGTCGATTTTAATTTGTGTTTAAACCTACACTTAATGGTAAATGGAGTAACACCCTTATATTCATTTTAAAAATTTTCCATTTTAAATTATGACTGCTGTTGAAAATACCTACAAAATAAATTGCAAGGTAAATATATTTTGTCCTTCCGCCAATCGAAATCGAAAAATATTAATTTAAAAATTTCTATATTCAATATCATTTATTCATTTATGAATTGAACGGAAAAAGCACAAAGAGAACATACTTTATAAATAAATAAAATGGAAAACCAAAAAAAAAAAAATTATTTTCATTAATTTTCCTTAATAAATAATTCACTTCCTCGAGCACACAAATTCGAATACTAAAATATATGAAACACAATATTTCTGATATAATAATAAATGCTGAGAGCTTTTAAATTTTCAATAGACCAAAATAAATAGGAAAGAACAACAAACCTCAGCTATACATAGGCCATAATCGGTTGAACAACTTTTATGGTTTGTGTATATATGAGAACACACGAAGAGTATACATTTTTGTTCTATTTGACTTTGTATCCAAAATTTTGTTCTTTTTATGTCCTGTGTGCACTATTGGTGTTGTGTAAAAAGCTTAAGCAAATATATACCGACCAAATCCAAATAAAAAATTCTTTCGATAAAAATCCTTTTTTGTTGTATTAAGATTTTTTTTATTTGTAACAGTACATGAATAATTTTGTACTTTCTTTTTCTCGTTCGTCGATGGTGTAGAGAAATGCACTACACACTTACACAAACTCACCAAAATATACATAAATACCATAATTACGGTGTTGTTTGTGCAGAGTTTTTACCAAATTTTCCTCCTTGTTTTTAAAGAAAGTTTTTCTCATCTTAAAATAATTATACAACACGAAAGTCTTAAATGACCCAGATATAACAAAAAACATCGTACAAATTATTCGAGAAGTCGAAAAATACTGTTACCTATACCAACCTATAACGTGATGTGCTGGAACAATTATATCTGGGATGCGGTTTCTCTTTCCAAAAAAAAAAGATTTTCTTCAATTTTATTTTGACAAGCTTAATACTTTTATAAAAGACTTATAATTTCTGGTGTTATATTTTGTGATGGCAGGTAATTAGATAGCATGTTTGTTTTACCAAATTTAGAACACAGTCGAGAAAAAAAACACAATTTGAGCAGCTTAGTAAATAATTTGTGATGAAGACACGTTTTGATTTGTATTTTTAGATATTTGAATTGATACTTGTGATGTTTGGTTATTTTGAATAAATTGAAATGAAAATGTTGAATCGCTGGGCTGACGACACACTATTAATAATCGGCACATGCAGTTAAAAAAGACAAACAAAACTACTTGTTATGATCGTGTCAAAAACCGAAATCACAAGATAAAGACTTAGATTACTATAATTTTTAAGCAGATTTGCCTTTCAAAAAATCTATTTAGTATAGTAAAAATTCTTAAGTTTTAAAAACGTAACACTGGTGACAGCGGTGGGTTTATAAAAATAACAATTAATTAACAAAGTAAAATAAATTTACAGTCAACGGATCAATAAATAGAAAGAATCTTTTTAGACAAAGAATCTATTTGCAGTTTTGCCAATGCACTGAATGAAAAGTTTTTTGAACTATCAATACATAATACTAGTAAAGTAGACATGGTACCGTAGTTTAAGCAGGAATTGTAAATAACGGTGCAACTTCTCAAGAAGGAACGACATCGCAAATATGTCAACCTGTACAAGCTACTAATTTAAAGCACTGTCCTAGAACCTTTAATCTGTGAAGGTTGTGGTCTTCGATCTTAAAGGATGTTTTTCAAAATTAAAATAGTGGTACATCTTAAATACAGTTACAAATGAAAATTAACCGGAACAAGTTGAAGGAAGTAGAATAAAGCTTAGATATTGACCAAGCGATAATTTAAGTCACATATAACGAGATAGCTGTCCCTGTACTAACACAAAAAAAATTACGACTTTAATAAGGTCGACTTTAGCAAGTTGCATTAAAGGTCCACCCAACGTAGCCGAACAATAGTGTGATAGAAATTAACAGTAATTACATTTTTACGGAAACAAAAACTGTTGCTAGTTTAATGTAAAACTATTCTAGGTTACTGTATATTTTAATCCCTTTTTTGTGATAATATTTTATTTTTAATGTTTTCAAAAATTGATTTCGGATTGCTCCTTCTTCAATTTTATCTATTCAATATCCTAAATTCATAAAGTTTTAAAAGTACACAAAAAAAAAAATGGAAATCGATAAGTTAAATCAAAATAGTCCTTAAATTTAACTACACTATACTACAATTTTACACTACACAGAAGAATTCTGCAAGACAAATCTACAAAATTGATACTGAAATAAAGATGAAGATTTATTCGTTTAACATCAAAAAAATTACAATATTTTGTCAAAGCGAAGGAATTGGTTCGTATTTCAGTCCGTGTTATTTAGAAAGCAGGGATAATCGTATTAACAAGCAGTCCGTGGACTTACCAATAGTGATCGTCGACGAAAACAGGAGCATCATATTTTGTTTTAGTTATCTACATGATATGATGAGAATCAAGTATTTAAGACATATGGTAACGTGGTAGTGATAATTTGAGCAATACCTAAATTCGTACATAAGCAATTGAATTTTCTTGAATTGTGCACGTGCTTAGACAATTTGCGCCAGATCTTTTATATGTTGAAAAGAGTATATCGAGAAATCAAGCATTTGAAATGAACAAAAAGCCAGAGGAAGCTTTTCTAAAGCTAAGATGACGATGAACCTGCACTGCTTACTAACACTAAATTTTTAGGATAAGTGTTACCTCTAAGACAAATGGTCCAGAAATAGCAACACTGATGGTGCTTATTATCATCAATCAAAAATTTAAGAATGTGTGAAGCCAGCTTCTTGAAGTAAGGACGCTCTAGGTGTAAAAAATGATTTAGTTTGTTCTGGTTGTTTTTTATAATACGAAAAATTGGTCCATGGTCGTTACTGATAACATTGAATCATGGATGTCATTGCGGTAAAAGCAAAAAAAAAATTTCGGGTTCAAATATAGCAAGCAAAAAAATTATTTCTTAAAGTATCAAGTTTCAATATAAAAACAAACTTGAAACAACTTTTCCAATATCGGTATACACATGCATGTGCTACTTACGAGTATTATATTGATTTCTAATCGAGCTTTTTTTGTTATTTTTTTTGGAATATACTAACGTTTTGAATAATTTATTAGTTCAGTATTTTGTTTATTTAATGGGAAATTTTTTATATAGTCGTATATATGTGCGATAGCATAAAAGTTTTTGTTGCATTTTAAACTGATATGAAAGAGAACACGAGTGGGAATGATATTCTCGATGGAAAACGAATTGGTATATCATCGTAATACCAGTAGTTACTACAAGTTTTTCAACTACTTTGGACTCATTTACAAACAAAAAAAAATTGTTTATTTTTCACAGCAAATAAAACAGAGTTTGTATAAGCTTTCAATAATTCCCAAAGCGTATTTTGTATTTTATTATGATTTTATTTCATATTTTGTAAGCATATATAACTTTTAAATTTAAACTTTACTTAATTTCGAAAAGCTAAAAGTTTTCAATTTCTATTTGTGTAAACGAGTTGATTGAACAAATAGATTAATGGGGTGGACTTTATTAATTATTTGATAGTTCACAATCTATTAAAACTCATAAAATGTTTGGAATAGCTTTAATAGAAAAATGAATTAAAATTAAATACAAAACTTTTGTAAATTAATCAAATTTAATCATATTAAATACGAATTTAGAAGTATTTGAAATAACACACTTTAATGAAAAGCTTCAATATTATTTTAAGCCTTTGACTTAGTTTTTAATTTATAAGTTATAGTTTTAAGTTTAAATAGTTTACACTACCATAATAAATTACCAAATTAATAATTTCGTCACGTTTTTAGCCCATTTTCAATTTTGTACAAATTTGTTGTAATTCTGTTGATGCTGTTCAAAACAGTAAAAGTTGAAATTAAAAAAGTTAGAGTTGGTGGAAATCGGCTATGAACAACAACTCACAGTTCTCAATATACGCCGTTGTTATACTTCTGCCTTTTCTTGAATAGTTCAGTGGTTGCTGATTATTTCGTTGAGATAAGTAGTATTTAATTATTACATGCAATTGTTTTGAAAAAGAGCTTTAATTTTGTAAATAAATCTCTTATGTCATATTTTTGTCAACAGATTGGGCAATATCCTTGAAAACTGCAGAACAGGTCATCTGTTTTAAGGGGAATAATTGTATTTCCTTGGTAAGAAAACCGCTAAACCAATTTGTAGACGGCAAAAACGTGAATGGTGCAACGCTGTTCTTAAGAGTACAACAACACAGTAATAGCCACAGTTCAGGTACTCTTTTAAACGAGTCACTGTACTGCACCATTCCTTCAAACTATTCTCCTGGGGTTGATTGCAATAATTTCGAGCTCTTGATATTCGGAGGGGATACTTTGTGGAAATGTTTTTTCGACCTTATTCAATTAGTATAGCATAGCGAAGTTATCCTTGATGAATGGAAAGTGGCTGAGTTATGCCCTATCCTTAAAAAAGGAAATCAAAAAATGCAAAAAATTCTTAAAAACACATGGTAGTTAGTCTTTCAAAAATGGGAAATATTTAGGCGAATTAAAAAGTTTCCAAAATTCTTTAAACACATGATGGTTATTCTATCAAAATTGGTGAATATTTAGGCAAATTTTATAAATCAAAAAATTCTCAAAAACACATGATGGTTGTTAGTTTACCAAAATTGGCAAATAATTTAGGCAAACTGAAAAGTTCCCGAAATTCTCAAAAATACATGATGGTCAGTTCAAAATTAGTAAATATTTAGACAAATTAAAAAGTTCCTAAAATTCTTTAAAACACATGATAGTTAGCATTCCAAGACGTAATGTATTTAGTAGTGGTGTCCACACATTGAAAAGAGAGACCGCAGTTTCCGATACCTCGGGCACCTTGTCAACCATTATAACTGTGTGGAAGTGGATATTATGGCACGTCTTGTCGCTAGTAGCCGTGCTTTGCACGACTTAAGTCCTCTGCTAAAGTCAAAATACCTTACAAATGCTAACAAGCTAAAGTTGTACAAAGTGTTGATCAGACCTGGAGTCATGACGGATGAGTATACGAGATGGTTAATGATACTCGAAAGAAAAATCATGCGGATAATATATGGTCCCAAATGCGACGATGAGGGCACTTTCCGAGTTTTATTCAACCATACAATCAGGAATTTTATAAAAATGACCTCATTGATAAAATAAAAGGACAGCAAGTACGCTGGCTCAGTCATGTTTCGCAGTCCAATTTTAAATGGATGGTTCTGCGACCTTTGAGATGAGAGCCACCATTTGGGTAGTCACAGAAGTAGCTGTCAAACGTTAGCTCCTCCGGGTAGAAAACGACATGTCTTCTTCGAGTTTTCTAGAAAAATATGAAGAAAAAGCTCGGACTCGAAACTGATTGAGCCAGACTGTTGATTCGGTACGGGCCAGCAATAGCCTGTAAAATTTTATTATTATTATTGTAATAATTATAAAGCTTCAAAACTAATTCTTAATGTAGTTTTTTTCCATCTTTATGTAGATAAACTATTAATTACAATCTGCTTTAATTTTTATCTTACTTGTTTATTTTTCACACTAATTAAGAATTTTAGAAAGTTAGCACAGATTTAAAGCTTCCTTAAAACAAAACTTAGCATGTGTTAAACGACTTTAACAGTTATAAATTCAATATTTAAATTTCATATTAGTAACCAATTAAATAATTTAGAAATGTGCTTTCAAAAAGTTTTAGCTCGAAAGCTCCTTTCACGTGCCATCAAACTTAAAAATAAAACAAATTGAAAAAAAAAATTAAGGATTGAAAAATTTCATAAAACATTTTTTTGGAAGCTTACTCCTTTTTTTAATTTTTTTCTATTTATCACAAGCAATCTAAAAGCTTTTTACAGTTGTGAATGATTTTAAAAAGCTTTTATTTTTAATTGTTTTATAGGTTAGGTTATGTTCCTGTATTAAAACTAAATAATTTAATTCTTAATCACCTCGTTAGAACTTTTATAAACTAGGAAAAATCTTGAAGCTTTTAAAAAAACGAATAGTGATAAAAACTGTCTATTGATACAAAGTTTTTGGTAAAGCTTAAAATATTTAATATTTAATATTTCAAATTTAATAAATTTTAATTTTGAACCTTGACTTTTCATTAAAATTAAATTTAGATTTTTTAAAAAAGCTTTTTGAATTATACTTTATTATTTTTATATAATTTGTCAATTAAATATTTCAGTAATGAGCTTTTAAAATTATACCTTTTAGGAGGAACTTCTAAAGCTAGTATTTGAAATAAACTTACTTTAAGAACAATAATTAAATGCTTTTAGAAGAAGAAAACAAAGTGAAACTGCTTTTGATTTAGTTTATTTTATTTTGATTAAAGCAAACTTCCTTCATTTGCCAGAAAATATATATAACGGAAATTTTATTGTATAATAAAGGAAAAAATTACTAAATTAGCAAAAGCTTTTCCACAATTTTATTTTCAAAGGGCAATGATAATTATCGTACTTGTTGTCATAGTTTTTTTTATAAAGTATTACAATTTTTTCGACAATTTATAGTTTCTAAAATTTATCGATGCCTTTTGTTAGTAGCCTGTTTTAAAGTTTTTCTTATAACCAAAGAATTACTGAAAAAAAAAATTTACAAAGCTTTTACTGAAATCATGTGCCCGAAAATTTAGTCAAAAATTATTTAGCTACATGATTTTAAATTTTTAATAAGTTTAAACTTTTAATGAGGTGGTTGATTTTGTGTAAAAAGCTCAAATTTGAATTTAGTTGAATCAAAATCATTTCTATATTTTAGTTGTTATCAGCGGGTTTCTTTACCTTTAGCAAATGTGCTTTAAGTTTATTTACCACTTTATAAGCTCAGAGCTTTTTATTGAACTATTTAAATTTTTCCATATACCAATTTATAAATTTAAAAAAGCTCTCACAATTAGGTATTTGTCTTATAATAATGGATAATTGAAAGCTCGTTGGTATAATTGGTATCAGCTCCATCAATCTTTTTCATTAAATAATTTATTATATTGGTCTTTTATTTCCAAAACAGTAAATTTTCATCAACTCGTTTGTCTATTATGATAAAATTTAATTTCTTTAAATATGAAGAACAATACAACAATACATTTATAATGCTTCTATAAATATCTGGTTCAAACAAATGTTGGCTTCCATCACGTCGTGTTTTCTCCCCATCATATAATTTTCCCGCGTATTTATCATTTTTAGCTTTAAACAATACAAATTAGTTGTATAAAAAGTGATAACGTTCGTTGTTCATTTTTCTGTGTGCTTTTATATATACGAACGAATTTTTCAAAAATCAGTATCGATCGCATCAATGAATTTTTTGTTTATTTTCAATTCACTATTCGATTAGAAAATATTTTGCTAAATTTTTTTTTTATTTATTTTTTTTTACTTACAGCGTGGATATCTGCACAAGAAAAATAGCAGCAAATGGCAAATGAGATGGTTTCTATTATATCAGGTAAGTGTTATAAATATACAAAAAAAAAAAAATTTCGAACACATATCACACGCATTGAAAAATACCACCCGCAAATCTCGAAAAATAAAACTTAAATATTTCATGCAGAAAATTAAGACCGGAAAACGTATTTTGTTGTTGTTTTGTTTTTGATAGCAAACTAACATAAAAAATCGAAAAACGACAAAAGAAAGCAATTTCCCGCCTCCAGTTTTGTCCATATTATGTATATAAAATATATACACAGAACCTTCCTATTTTCACAATTATAGAAAGCATGTCGTAACGGAAAAACATTTTTTTTTGTTACATTATTAACGGTACAAGTATATCCTATATACCAGTTATAAAAAAAGCTCTCTCCGGCTTTACATATACGTATGTGTACATACAGTTTAGCTTGCGTGACAAATTGTAAATTGAACAAATTAAATTGTTATGGATTTACAGTTTATTATTTTTATTGTTGTTGTTTTGTTGAGCTTTTTTGTCACCTCATACCCTATTTACCCACATACATACATTACGGTAAAGCTAAAAAAATAAAAATTGCGAGTGAATAAATTTTTTATTTATTTTTTAATGGGCTTTGAAAGCACAATGAAATTTATATTGTTGAAATTGTGCAAGGTTATGTTTGTATTGTAAGGAAGTGATAATTTCAAGGTTGAGTTGAATGGTGTCTAATAGTTATTTAATAGAGAAAAGTAAAAGCTTTGTATAATCCAAAGAGAGTTCAGAAAAAGTTTAACATATTTTTTTAAATTTTATTATCCTATTTATATGGACTTTATTTCGCTTTGGGAAATTTATATACATTTCGAAGTTTAACAAGTTTGCAAGAAACTAAACTTTTCAGAAAAATCCCCAATTGTAGGTATTGAGAGGTTATGAATAAAGTGGTATAGCAGAGTTAAGACTTCTCAGAACACACAGCAGTATTGCTAGAACAAACACCAGTATAACTATAGGAGCTGGCTATAGCTATACAATTAATATGAAAATTTACGTATCGGCGATTTACTATTTTGTTCACCAGTCTCACAGCAAATATGTAAAGATCCGTCAACTGAAAATTTAGCTTACAATTTAAGGCGGCCAGAAACTTGGCAATGCGAACGGTGTTGCAAGCTAAAAAGAATCACGAAAAGAAGGTTACAGAAGGGTTCTTTTAGAACAAGTTTTAAACAGTTTTAAACCGGGGCTAGAGCAATTGGACCTTTTAGTCCTTTGCTCTTAAAGTGGATGAAAACTTCTTGGATACTATAGAAAATTATCTTTGATTACCGGTACCATTAATCCGCCGCATTAGATTTAGAATTCTCGCTAAACTCCTTTCAAACACTAACAAGTCAGCCAGTCCAGATGGTATCCCCCAAATTATTCTCAAATATTGTTGTAAATCCCTATCAAAGTCACTATCATGTTTTTTACACTATAGGTAAATCCAGCTTGACTATACGTTTGACATGTTTTTCACGTACCATCTTGCAAACGCTCAGTGATTGATTGGAGTTCGAGACGGTCTTTTAAACAGATATCTAGAGTGTCCGTCTACAATATTTTGAGATTTTTCGCTAATTCGTAATATTTTAATTGAACCAATCGATTTTGTCCCTCAACAAAGCCACTGGTTTGAGAGCAGTACGATAGGGTGGCGTCTAGCTTGATTCCATGAAATCGCAAACATTTCTGAATTCACGACTCACGAATTTTCTTTCATTATCAGCCGTTATCATTTTTGGAAGACCCGACAAAGAAACTAATTTTTTAAAATTTTCAATCGTTTCTTTATAGGAATTATTTCTACTTTAAATCGGCAGTTTTAGTCAAAGACTAAAGCTGTACTATTTCAATCCAATGTGTTGTTGAAAGTTTTAAAATTGTTATGAACTCCGGAATATACTAGACTGCAGCTGTGAAAAATTTGTATGTAATCCGTTAAATCTATTTTCGGCTAGTATATATATCTACTGCCTCATAAGTATTTTCATAGTTTCTACCACTGGATGCCCTTGATGACCGATTTGTTTAATTTTGTTATCACAACCATAGGCAAAACACGGTCAATGTTCAGATCGACAGGTTTAGTGACATCATTATCTGATGACTCATAAATTACTTTTAACTTCTAAATCCCAAAAAAATCATTATCATCATCAACTTGCAGCAAAAAGAAAGTTACTGACGTGAAATCATCCGAAATGCAGCAAACTATACTAAGTAGATCTTTCTTTAAACTGTAAAGACGCATGAGGGTAGTATTGGCAACAAACGGGTTGGAAAACTTTATTTGGGGATGGTAGATCTTACATATAATTCGACATTGTCGCCTTGGTTGATTTTTTATTTTCATCAGTAAGTCTATAAATTTAACTACTCTGCCCCAAATCAAAGACTGTGTACTACATAACATATAGGGCACAAATATTTTCACTGAGCAACCTGCTTCCTGTTGTTCAAGGTTTTACCGGATGCGGTACCACCTCAGCATTGTAAAGGAAGGGAAAGTAAACGCATTCAAACTTGTGCAGGCCACTGAAGTATTGAGAAGCGATATTCCAGTGTTCTTTCAAAAGAGGTCTATGAGGGAAAATATGGCAGAAAACACAGCAATTAAAATATTCACTGGAAGAAACAAGGTTTTCCACTTATACAACAAAGTAATTTCTAATCTGCAGTTACATTCTATATTAAATTTAGCTTGCCTCCCACCGACAAAAGCCGCTGTAGATCAGAATTTATTTCGAATATACTATTAAGTGTAAACATAGCTTGAAATGCTTTAGTACCAACATATTGCAAATGCAAGCAGAATTCTATGTTCGGCAATGTGTACCAACATATTGCAAATGCAAACAGGAATTCTATGTTCGGCAATGTGTGAGACCTGCCAAATTTTAAATATTAAATTTAATTTTCAACTGGTGAAACACTCAATGATTAACCGTGGAGCCGTTAGCTCATCCTACTCAACAAAGTAAGTTATACTAAACAGCAGGCAGCTTAAATTATGTAACAACTGGAAAAACATAGTTTTGAAGGAAATCAATGTACTTGAGCTGCACGAAGCTATGTTCGTAGCTCATTTGAGGATATTTAGGACAGCATGATTAGTGTGCTGCCGATTAACATATTGAAGCTTTTCTTCTGGAACTAAAAGGTAAGACCATATACGGTAAAAATTATTTCATGTTCGGAATTATGCTTGATGCATCTGCATAATTGAATAAAAAAGTAAAGAGAACGGTTTTTAGCATAATGGGCACCGAAGGTCTTTTTGTCCAGCAAGTTTCCGAAGGTAAAGCAAATGGTCGTGAAAAACCCCAGAATTATTGCAAAATTTGAGTACTCAACAAAAAGATAATGGAGTAGATGGTTTACCTCACTCACTTCATGAAGTTTTAGATTTGCTCAATTAAAACCAAACTTAGGAAGAGTTCGATGCATAAAAGTATGCATAAGCTTTCCAGAAAACCAAGGGCTGTTGAATTTTAGCAATGTGAGACCGGAAAAGAAACTGAATCCTACACCGATTAAACGAAACGGAGTCAAAGTAAATTATCAACTGAGCATATAGATATTCATAATGATAGAGGACAGTGTTTAAAACAACCGCAAATGTGTTATGTATGTTCTGAAATATTATCTAATTGGAAAATCCCAGAAGATTTATCACTCTGGATAGACCAAGCATAAATAAATTAGTCAAGACCCACAACACGACCATACTGATAGCGTGCCTTATTTTTAGACATATACTCCTAATCCTAAATTACTTGACAAACACTGAAAAAATAATAACTTTGAAAAATATCGGCGGATGAGCGAGACGACATATGGTAAGCAACAGAGTTAACATAATTTTGGTTGTTAACAAACCAAATAAATCACGTGCTGGTAAACTAGAAATTTCTATCATCCCTGAGAGATGTCAGAGCAATGAAAGAAGCAGACATGCACAGTGAACACTCACTAATAATAACAACATTTAAAGTAAAACCCGCCGCTGTAAAATATACGCAAGGAACAACAAGAAGAAATCTAAAATAGAAAGGTTTAGAAATGCCGACATCAGAGTTGCTTTCAGTGAAAACCAATAACAAAACTGACACAGTTCCTGAAAAATGGTCACAACTAGAAGAAGCCTACGGCAAGATATAGCTTCTAGTTTACTCGGAAGCCAAGAAAATACGAGGAAACCGTGGATAAGAGATGATTGATACCTGGGAGTAAATTGATGAACGTCGACAACTTAAGCAACATTTGTGTCATTAAAATATGGAAGAAATTAGAAGGCAATATGATACAGCTCGACAAGTAAAGAAAAATCGCAAGAAATTCACTGAAGACATTCTCCCGGCTGAAAGGTCACTGGAAAGTTTATCGACATACCACAAATTAGCGATGCAGCAGGTCAAACTCCAACGTCAGAAAACCAAGGAATTCTAATTCTTTGAAGATAACTGCATAGACACTGAAGATAATGACACACTTACAAGTGTCATAAGGAAGTAAGAACAACAAAGCTGCTGGACCGGACAACACCCCAGCTGATCTATTAAATGGTGATATATCTACAGAAGCAGTGGTTCTAACACCACTATTAGCGGAAGTTTGGAGTACAGGTAAAATACCATAAAGATGGAAAGTAGGAATAACTATATAACAATCCCGAAGAAAGGCAATTTAAGAGAATGAAAGAGTTGGAAAGGAATCTCCCTCCTCAACAGCATAATGAAACTGTTAAAAACCAAAGACCAATGCTATAAAACTGAACAGAAATATTGATACACCAGTTCACATCAATTAAGAAATTAACAAAGCCAGAAATACGTTAAACACATCCGCACTGTCAAGAAATAAAAAGCTACGAATGTTCAATTGCTGTGTAAAATCAGTACTACTGTATGGTTGTGAAATATGGAAAAACACACAGAAAATCACACGAAGACCCCAGATATTTGTAAATAAATGTCTCAGGCGATTAATAAGATGCATCTAGCCAAACAAAATCACAGCTAGAGGGGCTCCTCTAGCAAACAAGGCAAACCGATAAAGAGAAAGAAATTAGGAAAGGAAAATGGAGATGGATAGGCACAGACTGTGAAAGCCACCAAGTGGTATTAAACAGAATGTCATTAGAAAAGAATCTTCAAGGAAAGAGGATAGTCCGAATACCACATAAAACATGGAAAAAAACTATGCTAACTGAAGCGAAACAACTAGGTAAGATTTGGGGTGAGTTAAAGGCAATAGCCCTCAATAGAGTGAAATGGGCCAATCTACTAGACGCCCTAAAAAGTTAACAAATAAGGTAAAAGGTATATGCAAAGATAGGTAAACAAAACTTAACTATGACAACTGTTTCTCGTAAATAATGATATGGATTATAATGGCTGTGGAAAACAATACGATGATAAAAACCGGTGGAGTATCGGTAATCAATCCCCTATAGAAACAACAATTTAAAATCGTTAAAATATTCACGTTACACGAAACCAAAAACGTAACCCACCGCACTGTGCGCGAAAAATCACACACGTGAAATAAAAAAAATAAATGAAAATCAAAAGCACAAGAAAATGTGATTTTCCACTTTACTCCTTATATTCGAATATAAATTTTGCGTGCGCCGTATAGATTTCATTTTCATTTTTTTTTAATTTGTGTGCTGATGAAAAGTTATATAATTTACGAAGAAACAACAAGTTGAATTATAGAATGGAAAAATTTGTAGGGGGGTGGTATTTTTGGGGTTAGCGGGTGGAAGGAATATAAATTAGTTTTCTATATAATATTCTGTATATACGAGATGTGTGTTATGAAGTGGAATGTGATATGTATATAATAATGGGGCGGAGGGGTTGTTATGCCGCCATGGTATGACGATGAATAATATTTAAGGTTTTTAATGGAATTTTTGGTGTTGTTGTTGTTTTTAATTGTTATTGGTTTAATTAATAAAAATCAAATTGAAATAAATTTATGTTTTGTTTTAAGTTAATTATTTTTATGGATATGTAATATGATATTGATTGTGCTTCAACCTACACGTTATATCTACCATTTCATCCGACTATTTTGCAACTTACCTGTATGATTAAAACGGGTACATGTGACCTGCTAGTTATATATACATACACAGATTGTTCGACAATATTTTTCCGAAAACTCAAATTAATTAATAAAACCAACAAAAAAATTAATTACTTATCGATTATTTCGTTCTTTTATTTCCAGAATTTATTATTTTATTATGAAAACGAGGGATCACAAAGGCCATCCGGTCTTATATTTCTCGAAGGATGCTATTGTGAACGATTAATATCGGCCCCAATGTGCTTGGGACCACTTTCAAATGCTGGCTCATCGAGTGGTTCCAAATCGAATAAAGAGGAAAAACTTCAGGTGAGTTGTGCATTATATATACCTCCCAACATAATAACTTATAGGGTATAAATACAACAACAAATAACCACAGACGAACGACGACGACAACGACAATGATGATGACTTTGACTAACAATTTAATTTTTTTCTCTAACTTTTTAGTTATTTTTTGTTCTACTTAAGATGAATAGTAAATACCATGACAAAATACAAAACACAAGATAACATCAACTAATATAAAAAAAGGAAAAGTTTAACTAAATCCTCTTAAACAGCGAACGACAAACATAGGAATTTTTATTTTTGTTAGTCGAACGCAAATAGTTAGTAAAGACGACGACGTAATATTAACGATTTATAAGTCGAATAATTCTTGGTTGATGTTCTAGCTTAATGAATTGTGGTGCGGGTTTTGAAATGAGAAAATTGTGGTTTGACGATTTAAAGTCAACAAACTTTATTCAACTGGTAATCGGACTACTTTAATTTTTTCTATGGTAGCATAAAGAGTTGATTCCAGATTCTGGATCTAGGTCTGAAGGTATAATGCAGCCCGGTGACTCCTTTAGAGAAGTTACGTAAATTGCGCTCATTACTGAGTTGTTATGTACTCTTACGACTTTCCACCATTCATGCTTTTTCGTATTTGACTTTTAGGGTTTAAAATAAATATCGATAACTTAAGTGTGCTATTGTTGTTTGTAAAGTTTATATGACTTCCGTATTCCATAAGCTTATATGTTGGGTTACATATTTGCTTTCAACATAGCTCACTATTTTTGTCGTAAGATGTGGATGACGTGGTGGACATTTTGTGAATATTGCTCGACTTATTACGTAAATCAATCTTGGTGTGTGATTGTCACGTTGTTTGTTTCTCTCTTGTTGACAAATTTGTGCTTTGCCTGTTTTAATGCAATTTGAAGCGTATGGTGTCCAATTAGCCCACGTTCATTGCATGTCGAGTTTCTTGTTCGCTATGTTTTGTAAACGCTATGCTGTTCACTGTTTGTAGTTTTGTGTTTTAATAGGTAGTTTTCTGCAAGGTCGCATGACTGAACTACTTCTCAAACTTCGTTCTAAGTAGCTTCGTTAGTAACTTGCGTATAGTTGACAATCGAGGTTATTTTTTGTCGTAATTCGATCTGATGTTTCCAGCGTTGATTTAGTTACGGGTAAAGTTGACTTTGTGGACCGGTATGTTGTTCTTCTGCAGTAGATAAATTAGTAGACCCAATAGTTTGGTGGAGGTTTTTGTGTGGTGCAGTAGTCTGCGAACTGGTCGTTCTCGAATCACATGCTTCCGTTTGGTGGTTGATTTGGAGGAGTAAAAATTGTATGCATAGCTATTATTAGTTGACGAACTGTACCAGATTTCAATTTCATTTCGTTATCTATTCAAGCCGAAATGTTATCAGTATGGAAGCGAATTTCATACAGGCTATAAAGGCTATAAAGCTTGGAAAGCCGTCAACGTAAAAAAAACTAGACTTGGGCTTTCCCCAAATATAGCGTGTGGTGTGTTTCGACAACTAAATAAGTAATATTTATTATAGTCTTTTGATGAAAAGACGTAATTTGGTTCTTTACCGCCTTCTACAGAATGTTTTCAATTCCTGCACTATGAACGAAGTTCCATTGTCGTTGATGATTACTACAGTCACTCCGCAAAGAGCAAATAAACTGGAAGGTGTTTTCTCACATTGAAGACTTCTGGCAGACCTGTTAGGTTGGCTACACCATCTATAAACATGCCAAAGCACAACGGCAACACACACACACACATTTGGCGTGTGATTTGTCAGTGCTACAGTAAATCTCAGCCTATACTGCTAAAAAAATATCCACTACCATTATTTGATAATTTACCGAGTACTCGCCTAATTTTGGTGGTGGGGAACGATTCTTTCAAAATCGATTCAACGGGTACTATACATACAGTCGATCACCTTTTGAAAAGCAAACGCTTCAGAAAATTACACTTTCTAAACATGTCAAATCACTTAAAGTCATTCAAGTTTGATTTGATTTGGTGTATACAATCAGTCAAGTTTTGTTATAATTTGCTATAAACTAACTAGAACCAATTCAGTTTTGTCGAGTAAAATTACTTTTAAAATTTGATTTGATTTTTTTGATCATTTTTTGATCCCATTAGTATTAAAATAAAACTTTACAAAATTTAGCTAAAGTTAAATCAAATCGATATCAAACTTGATCTGTTTAATCAATAAGACGAGCAACTTTGAAATATTATCATTCTCTGGTCAAATGGTGAAAAATGTTAACATTACAATATATTGTTTAAAAATTCCATTCAAACTGCAATCAAACTAAAGTCAATTCGTTCGATTTAATATTTAATAGGAATGTTTTTTAAATTTTGAATTCCCCTGTTGTTTTGTATAACTTAACTCATATTTTGACTAACAATTGTTATGACTTCAAATAGTAGAGTGAACAATCATTAGTAGTTTGATTTGAATTTGATTAAAATTGTGTCATTATTGTTATATATAAATGTTGCTTACCTAGTTTGATCATTGTTTAAATACATACAAGTAATGTTATTACAAAATTAATTTCCTTATCATTACTTGATGATTTCAAATTTCATTCAAATTTTAATCCAATCTTGTTTGCATTGTTTTGCGGGTGATGATTGAGTTGTGATTGAGATCGGACGTGTTTCGTTCGATCTCTCAAATTTTAATTTTTTTAAATTTTTTTAAGAGTTGTATATTATAAATTATAAGATAAAAATAATTAAAATAAATAATATATAAACAAATAAAAATAAAAGTGGTACGTTGTGTTGTGTCGTATCTTTATTTGTATTGAAAAAAATAAATAAATAAGTGTTAAATTTTTGAAAAAATGGTGGACTATAAATGTAGTTTCATAAATTTTAATACTTTTATATAATATAAAAGTATATAATATAAAAGGGTGTGAAGTGAATTTATGTTTCTACATATTGATATGATTGTGTTGTGGAGTTTTATAGTTTTAGGAACTCTGTCGCTTGTCCCAGAGTACAGGTACAAATTGTCGATTGTGTTCGAGATGTAACTTATATAAATTTGTGTTGTCAAGTTTTATAGAGCAAATGTCCATATCAAGTTTTTACCATGTTTTAATTTCATGCGGTGTGTTTATTTTTGTTTTTTTTTTCGCAGTTCGGAAATGGTTATTAGTGAAATGGTTCTTGGCATTTATGTAAAATTGGTTAATAATTTTTGTTTTAATATGTATTTTTGTTTAAAAATTGTACATCAAACGTTTTTCTTTATTTTCTGTTTCTTTCTCCTCGTGTAACAGTACTTATAGACATAGTATATGTATATAGAGTTGTAATAAATACAAATGTTATTTTCGAACAGTTTGATCTGGTATATTATTTTAGTGGGATTCTCGTAGGTAGAATAAAATTAGGTCTATTAACATGGTATATAGGGAAATAGATGTTGAGTGGAGATCATAACCAATATTAACCATATAACCAAATATCCAACTCATACGGATTTCCGTTCACTTTTCTATGCGAAAAACATGCTGTCACAATAGAAATAAACATGAAAAATACACGGAAAAACGTAATACTCGGCAAAGAAAAGTGTCTCAAAATGAACAATGTTTACATGGATGAGATTTTCTATGCGTTCAATTATAAAGCCACCCCTTTTTGTTGATTTTTTTGTTCATTAGGCATACAGAATAATAGTATGGTAGTTAAAATAATGGTATTGTGTATATACTGTGTAATTGTGTAATTTGCAAATGATACAATTTATATTGATATTTTTATTTTATTTAATTTATTTTTTCAAGTTCTTTATTTAGGTATATTCATATATGTTTTTAATACTCTACATCGAAGCCCTCTTTGTTACGGGCCGTACTCGTCGCATGCTAGTGCTGTCTGATCATATACACGTAAGGGTGTATTGTGGGTGACGAGCGTGTCGGGGTGTGGTTTCGGAATGAGTGTAGAGGGATATTATTCACATAATGTAGGGCAGCAGAAGGGTTGAAAGTAGAATGAAGTTTAACAATGCAGGCAGGGGGTCGCGGTGCTAATAGATGCAGTACAGTTGGCACTTGTTAGATGGTTGAGAGACGAAGGAATACTCAGTTGTATGTACACATTGGATGGTGTGCGTAGTTTTGGGATGGGGCTGTTGAATGGTGGTGGTAGGAATGCGAGGGTTAGGCGTTTTTATGTGTAGGTTTTGGAGGCGCCAATGCGCTCAATTGTGTACATAGGTTTTGTTTACCTTTGACGGCGGGGGTTGGGGGACGGCTTGCGTGATACAGAGGGTTTTGCTCTACATTAATTAATTATAGGGTTTATTGTTTCCCAACGATAAAGGGTTGGTGTAATTGTGTGCATGGTGATTGGTGCTGTATTTTTGGTTTGTACAGTCTCTCTTGTGCAAAGCCCTCTCTATTGCAGGCCGTTTTCTAGGTTTCGTTGGTGGATGTGAGCAGAACCTGTGTGCACGGTTGAGTGTATTGGTGCTATTGGGATCCATATGGAAGGGTGTTTGAGTTTCTCATTCTTGCTACCGCTGTTTAACGTTAACGGTTTGTTTGTATTGTGAAGATTTTTTCTATTTTCAACCATTCTTCTGTATTGTATTGTGCGAGCGATATTTTTTTGTGCTCTGTTCGAGGCCATATCTAGACACGTTTTGTCTACTTGTAATGCATTCTCATGTGTATGTGATTATACACATGAGAATGCATTGTATGTAATAGCATGGGTATGCGATGGGTGCGGCTTGTAATGGAGAGGGTTTTGTGTGTATGTAATATATGTGTATGTATATGAATATATATGTATATGTTAAATTCGACTATTTTGTTTTTGTGTTTGTGTGATGCCGTTGATGACCGGGACCGGCCAGATTCTCAGGGATTGTGACTTGGATTTCTTAGAGTTAAGTTTAGTTTTCTGGTTGTGAGCTTGCTTGTTTGTGCAATTGCTGCTTGTGGCTTTTCGGGGAACGCTCCATGGGTGGTGTGGCCAATTTTTCACTAATGTTTTTTCCGTGTGTTGCCTCTCGTCACGTTTGTGTGGTCCGGCTCACTTGTAGGAGTGCTAGAGTCAGGTTGGTGCGATAGTCTTCCTAGTTCTCGTTTGGACTGTCAACGTTGAACGAAGTCTCAATTGGCAATTTTGGCCTAAGTGTGGTTTGTGTCGGTAGGGCTCGCGAAATTGGTGATTGGCGAATTTTTGTTTGCTGACAAGGGAGGTTTGTTCCGAAAGGGGCGTTCTGGCGGCACCATTGATGGTGCACGCTACTTCTCTTTTCTTTTGTGGATCCTATTTAACGTATTTTTTAATATGTGTTTAAATGGTAGTTTTCGATTTTTTTTTTTTTTTTTTTTTTTTTGATTTTTTGCTCTTATCTTCTGTCACTATTATAATATTTGTTTGTTTAAGCAAGTGTTTTTGATTTGAACTATATTTTTTGTTGTAGAATTTTCCTTTTAGTGACAATTTTGTTTATTTTGTTTGGTATGTCGATTTCATTGGTGGTCTACTTTCCTTGATCCCGTTAACAACTATCTAGTTGTTGAAGGTACTGGGGAAGGTGGATCGCTACTGAAGTCGATATGCCGGGTAGAATGGGTGGAGTTGTCGCTGGAGGGAGGATTCAAAGGGGGGTGTAGTTTCAGTCGAGAACATTTGTTTGAATAAATAAATAGTAATTTTTAAATCTAATTTGGGTTGTGGTGGAGTTTGTGTGACTTAGGGTGTCTATCGATGGTGAGTATGGGATGAATTGCGGATGTATGTCGTACTATTGTTGGTGATAACGCTCATTATTCCACTGTTACATTGTTTATTTATTTATAAATTAGTTTATTGTTATATTGTTATATTTTATTTTATATTTTGATATTTTTACACTTGTATGTTATATATTTACTTATTTTACATTTTTGCATTTTGTGCTTTATATTTTTGTGTTGTTGTGACTTTATATTTTTATTTTTACATTTTACATTATTTATATTTTTATATCAATTTACATGTTATATATGGTTTCTATATTAATAAAAGTACATTTAACGATGGTATAAATTAATAAATTTGTAATTTTCAGACGAGACTAATTAAATTTGTTACAGTCTGTGGCTTGTAGGAGGTTTGATATTGTATAATGATGTTATAATATTAAAAACTAATTTTTTATAAATTCAGATGAAAAACTAATTTAATTTATTACAACCTAGGGTAACTAGTTCATTGATATATATTGTTTTCAGGGTACCATTGCAGATTACAAATGAATGGTGGCAAACTAGAGTTGCTGATAAGAGATAGCAGAATGCAGAGCAGTACAACAAAAATGTGATTGTCTTACACTAACAGTAGTTTGAATATTGGAAACCGAGAAATCGGACCAATTAAGTCATAACTAACATACTTTTCCTTTCCCTAATCCACA
Organism: Tipula confusa; assembly: GCA_963556175.1. NCBI lineage: Eukaryota > Metazoa > Arthropoda > Insecta > Diptera > Tipulidae > Tipula > Tipula confusa. Next base: position 220,549,889 of record OY744476.1, read on the forward strand.
AAAATTTACTAACTATTGGCCGCCAAGGTGTCTGTAACCGGGTCGATCTCAATAATTTAACTAGTATCCTTCCATATCCTTCCAAGTATATGTAAAAACGGGTGTACTGTGGGCCCGGCGCTTTCCGGGATATCCTGCTTAATGCTTGGCAGTACATTCAAAATCAATCAATCAATCAATCAATCAATCTTGTTTGCATTGTTTTGCAAGTACTCGTAATTTAAACTCGTAACCTAATAAATCATATTTCGCGCCATTAGTCAAATTGCTTAAAATGTTAAATAATGAAAAAGAGTATTCAAACTTCCGCCAAACTTAAATCAAACCAATTGTGACTAATTGTGTGAAAAATCATCCGTTGAGTTGACCACATACAACGAATACCAATTGTAAAAATATGGCCTGAAAGATCTTGTAAAAGATCTTAGTAAAGGGTCAACTTTGGCCTGTAGTGCTGTTGATTGATTGAATAGAATTATTATTTAATTATGTTTTCACTTTTAGCGATATATGTAAAACTTGATAAAATAATTTGAGCAACAATAATCATCGAATCCTGGTCAATAAGTAGGCGATCTCCAAGAGATGGCTTCAGACATAACTGAATGTAAATAATTTTTGTGAAATACAATCTCATTGTAGGCTGCATTATTTTTATATGAAAAGCTTGATAAATATTATGACACATCTGTTCCATTGACAACAAGTGTGGTCTATTGGTTTGCAGAATTTAAACGTGGTCGTACAAGAACATTTGATGAACATTGTTCAGGTCTACCAAAGGAAGCGATCACCCCAGAAATGATCAAAAAAATCCATATCTTTTTGTAAAGTAACCGGGTTAAAGAGCTTGAGATAGCTGACATCTCAAATTAAGATACGAATTGCTTCTGCAACCACTATATTTTCCAAATGTAGCCCCTGTAACTACTTCCTGTTCCCAAACTTGAAAATATGGTTTGGTGGAAAGAGATTAATTTAAAATGACGAAGTTGAATGGGGATCTAATGCGTATTTTGATGGACTTGGGAAATCGTACTACAAGTGTGGCGCATAATGAAATTGGTGAAACGCTTCATTAAGTCTATCGAGCAAGATAGACAGCTACTTATTGAACTATGTTCTCGTATAATTTTATAATCCAACTTGATCGGTTTATCACAAATTCTGATCAAATCCTTGATTATTTGATTGTATAGGATTAAATGTTAGACACAATTGTAACGTTTGTGTTCACACATATGGCTCTAACTCATCATTATAGTTAAGCGGACACCTTGCTGAAAACGGTGTTCGTTTTTGGTCTTATTTTCTCAATAATGTAAAGATCAGTAATTTGGAGGCTAGGCAACGGAGACCTGTACTTACTACTGATACCCTCCGTTTATTGGAGTGGCTGAAATTGTGGAATTGGACGGAGTCCAAATTTTAAAAAAAAATATTTTTTGATGAAATATAATTTTAGGGAGTGAACTGGTTTGTGAAACATGTTTATGTGGATTAGTCTTTATTAATCTACATAAACATGTTTCAAATACCAGTTCACTCCCCCAAAATTATATTTCACCAAAAAATTTTTTTTTAATTTTATATGTAGTCCGTAGGAAGATCTGAATATCTAAAAATTAAAGTTTCCTAAAAGATCTCTAATCAAATCTCTAATCAGTTCGGATATAGGCTTATCCTGTCAGATCATCGAAATAGATCATAGGAATAGTATGATCAGGTTTGCTAATCTTAAGCATATAAGTGTATAGCTCAGCAATATGGTTTTTATTGACTACATCGAAGTTTGCCGCAGGGTCATTGCTTTTATAAAGCCATGACCTTATTGGGCATTGAATTTATTTGTTATATTCTAATATGTTTAATAAGTCTTAGCGATCGAGTCGCCTCCTACGAACAACACAGCATACTGTGGTGAGGTCCAGTGGCGTAACTACAAATTTTGCCCCCCCCCGCAAAATTTAATGTGGGCCCTTGACTGTCCTCCTTCTATCTTGCAAATCTTTCCCTTCAGAGTAATAAATAATGTTGGTCATCGAAAATATAGCTTTTTTATTTCAATAAAATATAGTTACCTTATCTTAGATAGTTGTATATAAATATTCATTATTCCAAGAATATTACCAAAAAAGTTTAAAATACAATATAAATATTAGAATCTTAGATTTTTCGCAATTGACATCATATTGATAAAACCCCTAATTAAAGGTTTTGTTTTCGTGTCACTCGCCGCTTTTGCTTCAATACAGAGAAAAGACAAATCGCGTAAACGATCTGCACCGATCGAGATGCGCAACAAATTTTTTTATTATTTTCAACTTAGAAAACGTCGTTGCTGCTCCATCATTGCGGGCCCCCATAGTTGTGGACCCCCATCATTGCGGGTATCTCATCGTTGCGGGCCTCTCATGGTTGCGGGCCCCTCATCGTTGCGGGCTCTAGAAACTTGAACGCTCTCAACCCCTTTTCGAAACATAATATATTGTATGTTTATGTATATATATATATATATATATATATATATATATATATATATATATATATATATATATATATATATATATATATATATATATATATATATATATATATATATATATATATATATATATATATATATATATATATATATATATATATATATATATATATATATATATATATATATATATATATATATATATATATATATATATATATATATATATATATATATATATATATAACTGTATATGTATACCTTTCAAAGTACTAAACAAAAGTTCAAAATAAAAATGAAAATTTTCGTCATGTCATGTGTATAATTTACGACTCTCCTTTTACATCCGTATACACGGAAAATTTTTACCTAAACGTTCGTTAATAAAGTCGAAAAGGTATATGGAGCGAGAGTCGTATAGTCACGGTGGGAAATAAATAGCTTAAATAAATTAAAATCTTCATTTATATTCAAATAATGTAGATTACCCAACACTATACTGAACACGTTTCGGTTTTATTTTTATCTATATGACACTTAATGATTACTTAAATATGATTAATATGACCCGGAGGGATAACAAGAATGGGCAACCTTACTTCATCTAAATATCTCAAGTTTTTTTTTTAATATTTTGAATGTATATATGTGATAAAAAATTTATTTCACCAACATGGCAGAGAACGCTTTGTACTAAGAAAATATATGACATTCAGATGAATTCATTTGGAAGAAAATTTATTAGAGAAGATGGGTTGATTTATGGTTCTTCGGTTAGATAATAAACATAGTTACCGAATTTTTTAATTGCAGTGAATGTTTTTAAATGGTAAACTTGACCATATGCTCTATAATTTAGGACATCTCTAGATTGTTTTTGCTTACACAAACCATCCCAGTTTGCTAGCTAAAGTTTGCTCAGTCTTATACTAGTTGATTCTACAAAGTGTATTGAAACTGTTCTAAATTTGTGATGCTATCTAGTCGTTTTTATGCCTAGATTATCATTAATTGCGGTTGGAAACCAAGAATTCGCTGCAAAATCTTAATCATTCATTAAAACGGCCTTCTTTTGTTTGCCTTCAGCAAAATCACCTCTTTTTGATCCCATTAAACAACTGCACCATAGTCAAATCATCAAACGTATCTTGTGGTGTCATGAAGACTGAAGAGTTTTCAAATCATTTTCAAAATCACCTCTTCATTGTTTGTTACCGAGATTAAAAAACTGTCCAAACACAGGTAGTTTTTTTCACCTACGCAGTTACTGAAAATATCGATTGATGACCGTGGTTCAGTGTTATCTCCGTAGCTTGTACAGGGTGTAAACGCCGGCGAGGTTTACTACGTTCGCCGCTATTTTGGTCAATATGGATTTCGACAATTTGTATTTGGCAGCCGTGAAGACATCCGTAACAAATTTATATTGGAAACATATTCGTTAAGCCAATGGGTCTTAGAGGTTTAAGTTAAAATGTGGTTCAGTAGCAGATAAACTCAAACGTGGGTCGCACCGTATAAGAAGATCAACTGGAAACATGGTTGTTAACCTAAAATGTGTACCTAAAATGTGTCAACCTCAATTTGACCCAGCTGTTTTCACAAAGTTCGCTGTTTCCACACAAATTCTCAAACAAATTTGTTTTGGGCAATACAAAATCCTTAAATTATTCATCAATTCCCTTTGCGAAGTGAAAAAATATTTGGCCCTTACCTCAAGTTTACCAATTTTTACGTACTATCTATTAAATACAAGGAAGTCATTTCTAAATAATTGAATATTATTTTCATACCAATTGAATGAGTTGCACGAAAATTGAATGAGGTTGAGCAAATGGGGTGGTATTTCAATTAAATATTTAACACTCGAAACCACAATATTCGAACAAATTTATTATAGATCGATAAATCCACAATCATGCTAAACCACATAAATATTGGACTATGTATGTCATACCTTTAATTGAAATAAACTTACCGGAACGTATCATTAAAGGTCAGTAATTATTTGATAGACTAGTGCGGTGAAAATAATAGCAGGTATCATTTATATTAAAATGGAAAATATTTGTTTCTTAATTTAATTGATTGTGGTGCAAATTATCGAAATAGTTAGATAATTTTTGTTTAGTTAGAATATAATAAGCATGGTGGTCGGAACCTAGAATAAAATAAAATATTTTGTAGTTATTTAACAACTTTTAGCAAGTAACACACCTTATTGAATTACGATTAAGGAAGGTGGGCCGTTAACTCGATTTTTCGCCAAAATTATTGGTTAATCAATTTCCGAGTGATGGTTAGACGTGATATAAACGCAAATTAAAGGACCAATCCATAATGTAAAAGGAATTTTACAACACTATAGTCTTCTATCGGTGATGTCGATGAAAGCAGCTGCTTTTTTATAGCTAGATGAAACAGCATACATAAAAGGCAATAATATTTTAGGAGTATCATAAAGGAAACAAAATTTAACTGCCAACAGTAACAATATCGGCGACATTTAGGATCATGAAAAGGCAACCAATTATTTCAATAATTATACTTTTTTAACAAAACGGTCATATTCGAAAATGTGTTTTCTTTTAATGAACCAATGCCACAATTTTTAGTTTTGACGTCATAGATCTCGAGTCCAACAAAATTAGAAATAGGTCAAAAAGAACATTTAACTTCTTCACAACGCCGTTATTCATAAATATATCACGATAGGCGACAGAGCACTTCTTTATCGAGTATAATTTTACTAGATGGTCTAGTGCAAACCATTAACTGTGGTTGATAAGGTATACTCTTCTATAAATTATTTTTTATAGCTTTAAAATTAAATTCTTCAAAAGTTAATTTTAATACCACAGATGAACAGATGAATTTTCCCTTAGATTATGTCTCTTCCTATGGAAGTGATCACGCTCTCTGATGTCGTCGCGATCACGGTTTCTGTTAAATATCTATTCGCAACTAAGGCGGTAATTAGGGTTTCTCGTTTTACCGATTTTTGAAAAACCTGTTTTATTTAATTAAAATGAATAAAAACCGGTAAAACCGGTATTTACCGGTTATTTAATAGAATATTACAATTTTAAATATATAATCCGATAGTTGTGACCTAATTATAGAGCAGAAACTATACTCGCTCACTATCAATGGAAGTAGGCTTAACAGTTTTCTGTTTTGATTCTGTTACTCGTAACTTCAAATATCTCAAATTCTTTTTGCAGTAAATTCAATAAGGTTGGTTCAGGCTAGGCATAACGATGATATTCTTGCTGAGTTTAGTCCTTCAGATAATGTTTGTTTTTCTCCTTTGAATCATCTAGACTAGTTTTAGATCATTGTTATATGGAGAACCTCCAATTGATGAGACGTGATTGTGGAATAAACAAGATGGCAATAATAGTAGTTTTGTACAAATATTACAAACGATGCGTTTGTTTAAATTCGGTTGGGTTTTGCAAAAATCTGGTTACAGAAAACAAATGATTATTTCGCCGAGAAATTAATCTGTGTTCAAAATATTGACATCTCTCTTACTTAGTGCCTCGACATCTTTGTCTTACGGGAGCAATATATCCCTTAAAGTTTGTAACAGCTGGATATTAACATCTACCAACAAAAGCGCCGGATTTGTTGCGTCGCTCAATCTTGTTTTACAACTCCAATTCTTTTCCAAATTATTTTTTTTAAATTTTCTTACAAAACTGAATATTGCATAGAAAATTTTTTATTATTTTTTATCAATTTACGATTTTTAAAACTACAATTGGACAAATGAGCAAACTAAACGAATAATGTGCCAATCATGCTTCTTCGGAAAATTGACAGTTCCGGAATAACGTCGATGGTTTGATGTATTTACAAAAAATGTTTAGTATAAACGATTTGGTCAGCGCAGTTTTAATGAAATTCGCTGGAATTTTACCGGGTTTCAAGTGTTTTTACCGGTAATCGATAATTTAAAAATTATTAAAATTACCGGTTTTTTTACCGGCTGTAAAAACCGACCGAGGAGGTAATGCAGCATGCGCTTTTATTATTACATAGTGGGCCAGACTATTGGGACTAGGAAACAACCCATCTAGGACTGAGCTGGTAATGTTCACTAAGAAATATAATGGAATTAGACTATAGCCATGACTGACATAGCGAAATTTCTGGGCGTAATAATAAACAGTAAACTTAGCTGTAAGTTAGATGTGGTCTTAAACCAGAGCTGGTTCACTGGCCTTATACCACCCATAACTCCCGTTCTTAATCACTAGGTCAGTTTTTAGTGGCCAGCACTGAACAATGCAACTTATCAAAAATGGATAGAGAAGGTACAAAAAATATCTAGTATACTCATAAGCGGTCCCTGATGACATCACCATTTTCTAATTTTCATCAATGATCTTCTTTCAGCATCTGTCAATCCAATAAACTCCTACGCTGATGACAGCTCAATTTCCACCTCTTACTGTTTACCTTCTTCTTTATCGCGAAACGACGTTCTCGCAGGTAAATGGTTATGAAGGATCGCCTTACGCGAGATCTCAATTCCATTCCTGAAGAGAGTTGAATTTAACAGAGTTGAATTTAATCCCTATACAAATTTCAATCCTGTGTTTTTTCTGGCCTAACTGATAACTTCGCCATCTTTTCTGACTGGTCAATCCAGGTTGGAATCTTTATGCGTATTTTACAAGTACTTTCATGGTCATTGTTAATCGGAACTTTATGGAAAAAACCTACACATGCCTTAAAATTTTTTTTCCATCTTATTTCGGTCGATATATTTGATAACAGATGGCGGTTAATACAGCCACCCGACTCACTCCTGCGACTCAGTGGAAAAGTCTTTGGACAGTCTTTCGGCAATAAATCAGTTCGCTAAAGAAGGAATCGGAGGACCTTGATAACAATTAACCAGTATTATACTTCAAAAAAAGATTTTCAAGCCTTATTTCTTTCAAGAGAGTTTTGAGAGGATGGTTCAATAAACGAAACCGAAGCTAGACGGTAAAGTCGGAAACAGAGGGTTTTTTTGATACATTAAATATGATACAGATTACTTCAGTGTATACCAGACTAAAGTGATGGCGATTGAAGAAATACGACAGTATATGTGGACAGTCAAATGGCAATCAGGTTGCTGGAAGCAGTTTCTCTGGCGTCAAAGTTAGCATTGGGCTACCAATCAATGCTTAGCAAGGGTGATATTCTCAATATCTTGATCCTCTGGGTGTTCCTAGTCTCTCAGACGTCAAGCGGAACTGCTGGATAGTAAATTTGATAGGAAACGATTATTTAACTGAAACTGGATAGGATAGTTATAAGAAGGCTGAATGAAGCTCTGTTAAGGCTGAACTTAGAGGACTCCAGGACACTAACCTGTCTACGCAGAAGTAAGTTAAAAACAGTCCTAGAACTATTCACAAGACACTGCCTTGACAGTGAGAAGGATGCACTGGTTCACTTCAAATGGTCGTGTCCAGATTTGGCATAAAAAATACATAGACTTCTGAGTAATGGTGTAATGGACAACCTTTTAGATCTTTCTGATATGAAGGTGCGAGACATTTTAAGCTCAGGATAGTTCTAATTAGGGTTATAGGGAGCAAGATCATGTGGTTCCACAATAGGACTGTAGTCAGTTTAAGTGTGCGATAACAGCCACTATAACCTAACCCAACTCAACCTAGGTCTCGTCCTTATCACACGAAGATCATTAATATGTTCCCGATACAATGTATCAAATTAATAAACTTTTAAAGTTCATTTTTCTGTAAAATTCTATACAAAATTATCTTGTAACAACTTACACAATTGTGCGAACTTTTATAACATTGAACATGACACAATTGGTACAAATGTATAGGTGGGAAAAGATTTTGTTTAATTCGATTCGATTCGAATGAATAAATAAAGGAATTTAATTTTATCATTGAAAGTATATTTAAAATAACATAACTTATATTAGTCTCCGGCCAACTTACACAAATGTGTGCAGACGATTTCGTCTATAATTAATTATTTTTTCAATGAAGCAAATTATTTATTTACTAAACATTATCTACAATATCATGAACTGCCATTCCAAGCTGTACAACAACTCGAACCATTACCTACACAAATGTGTTAATTGGCTTTAATATACAACTATTTTTGTTTCGAACAAATTGGTAAGTTGACCTAAATTTTTTCTATTATATTAAAACATTCGACTTATCTTACAAAAGTTATTAAAATTTACCTACACATTTGTGTAGGTCGGATAAAAAAGGCTGAACCCGATTTTTTTAGATGTTGTAGGTTATTCTGAAATATGCCCAAACTGTGCAGTCCGTTTTTTAGACAGTTTTTGTATTTGGCCCTTAGATTCTGAACCAAATTCGGCACCTTTAAAGATCGACCTTGCACCATTCCAACTATTTAATAGGCTCTTGCGAAACGTAATCTTGATGAAGTTTCAATATTTTCCCCGGCCAAAAAGATTTATTAAATTCCCCTAAATCATAAAAATGTATGTTGAATGTAATAATCAATAATTTCCGGACATAAAAAGGTAAATCCAAAAGAGGTTAAAAAGGTAAAGAACATCGTCATGCTCATCGTCTTTGTATTGTAGAACGAAGATTTTTTTTTTCGTTTCTCGTACACAAATTAATTTCTGTTTACCACACCACAAGACACGAATGATAAATATTACGGAAGAATACAATTTTTTATGGTTTTTTATCGTTAGCTAAACCATGCATAATATACATATCGTTACATCTTATCTCGCATTGATTGCTGTTAAAGATTTAATAATTTATGCAAAATCATGTTCCTTAATTTTATCAAAAACATATTTTAGTGCCATCAAATCAATTCAATATCAACAAATATTTATACTAATCAATCAATGTTTTTTGATGATCTTAATGATGATGTCGGTGTTAACACTTCAACAATCCATCATAAAATTATTTGTGTCTATACAGAAAAATTATATGGTTCTAAAGACTAAATGCTAGCTGTAACGTTTTTCTTCATTAAATCACATTAAACTGCAAGATACGACTTATACCAAACGACTGCTGCGGTTATTTATAATGCTCTTTAAGCTCTTACAGATTAAAAAGCTTTATATATTTTTTTAAAGCTTTTTGTGTAATAGTTATATAGTTAAATTTATTACTTTCGGTTTTACTGTAAAATATTTAGAGTTTTATGAGGAAAATTGGAAAATTTATTTTTTATGTAGTTTGTTGCACATAAAATAAAATAAAATTTTATGTGTGAAAATATGAAAAATCGATTATGAAGTTAATAATTTTCAACAATTATTATGTAATAAAGCTCGGGATTGTTTTATTATTGCTTGATAGGACTTTGTCATTAGGTCCTTATATCATTTTTGGAACAATGAACCAGAAATATGTTAGTTTTTTTCACAATTGTCACGTCACGAAATGGTGAATATTATGCGGATTCAAACGTCGTTTATTCAAGAACTGAAAGACAAGCAACTGATATAATTCACTCATGACTAATATTAACAAATGGTAAGCAATCGAAGGAATAGTATTTTGGAATAATTTTTCACGGTTTCCTGCACATTGGCACTTTGCGAACGACATTTTCCATGTATTTTTTTGCAAAAATGTTGCTGGATATTGTTGATACAGCGCTTAGTTGCTTTCTTCTAGGAAATGATCGTAGGCTTATTGTAAATATTTCAACTTAAAAAATCCTAAAATGACATGATCTGGGCGGCCATTTTTGATCACCAAAATAGAAACTTTCACCATCTTATTGAAACTACATGCCGTCCACGTCTTTATCTTGCAATCCAGGTACAAAAACTGGATTATAGTATCGCAATAGCAATGATAGCAAGAAATAAGGTCATTTTTGAAAATGAATATTCCGTTGATGTCTCCAGCCCAAAATCGTTGAAAAGCATTTTGTTAGAAAAATTAGTATCCATTTGTTGTCACATACTCCATTCAACGAACACATTTTACTACTGTTCGTGTTCAGAAGGCGGGAAGATATTGCCTTAAACTTGTCAAAGTGCGTGAATTTTGGAACACCTTTTACTTTGGCCCTACTAACTTATTAAACCATTCCCAACGGCAGAATTCGTAAATATAAAACTTTCTTGATTACCAGGAAACTCCATTTTTTCAAAATATTCTTTAATCGCTGGCGATTTGTATTTAAATGATATGATAATCCAGAACCTTAAAACACCTCAAACCTCTCAAATCATCAAAAAAGTTATGCTTTATCCAACGTTATTCGTACCTCCACATAAACAATCCGAAATCACAACTTGGCGGGGTTGCTTAAACGATATGTAATTAGTTGTGCACCAACATTTGATCCCTCTTCAACATCCATTCATTGACGTAACGACCCAACAATATCTAAAAACTAGGTATAGACTGACTCGTTTACATTCAACGTATTATCACGGAATTATCACCAACAATAATATTTGTTTTGTTCTGTTGAGCTTTTTGTTATCGGATAGAGTCAAAGTTTAAACAAATATTTTGTTACGTAAATTATATGAAGCTTGTTGGCCACGTTAAACTGCGAGCTTTATATACATAAATATACATTTTAAGTTATTTATAGAAAACCTTCAATAATATGACGTTTATATATTTTTGTCTATTTCTTCGAATTGCCAAAAGCTTTGTAATATTGGTAGACCTAAAAACGAATATATGTCTAATGGTATAGGGAAACTTATTTATGGATTTCTTTTGATGATTATCGTTATAGTTATAGACAATCATAGAAGTGGATATATTGTTACATGGCAAAATCAGATGACTTTTGTTCGCGCACATACAAAGTTATAAATGTGAAATTGTATGTTAAGCTTATAAGTTTCACATTTTATTTTATTTATTCTTTGAGCAGATGATTTTTTTTTTATTTTCTAACTATAAATAGAAATTAATACGTATCTTATCTCATAAATCCAATAAAAAGTTTTCTTATTTCTTCGTTGTCGTTTAATCGTTTTTTTATATATTAAGTTTCACTCTTTCTGTGCTTTTTTTCGTATTGATATGAAAATATGGAAAAACTTTTATAGAAATAAAATAGTTAAGCTTTTCTTTCGTTTATATGTATATTATTATGTGTGGCAGCTTTATGGTAAAAATTATAGGGGTGCAACTGAAAGGTTAGGTAGCTTGGTTTGCTAATGGTTTGGTTTTATAATATTAAAATAAATTTTACTGCTGAAAGCTTTACTAATTTTACTTAACGTTAAAGCTTTGTGGTTTGACTTAATAATTATAGTGAAAAAACTGTTGGGCGGAATCAATTTTTACACCTTACAGCTTTCTTCTATTATTTATACAGCTTTCTTCTATTATTAGTTTTAGTCTTTTTAGAAGTAACTTTTCGAATAGTTTAAATAGCATTAGAAGCAGAAATATAGGCCTATATTAAGATTTTTTATTCGATGGTAAGTTCAGTTTTAGAATCATTATTACTTATGAAACCTTCCATTGCATGTCAAATTGTTTAAGTATCTATTGACTGGCTGGTTTTTAATCTCCTTTATTAAAGCATTTAATTTATTAACCAGTGACTATGAGTACTATCCTAAGCGGCAATTTGTATATTTTCTAAGAGTTTGTGTAGTTCATCTTCTAATTGCTCTGGATTACGTAATGCGATTTGATTTGTTTTCTGCTGTGTAAGAATTAGAAAGAGGTTCCAATTAGTTTCGTTATTTGTTAAGTTGTATTTTAGCTTTTGTCCAATAGCTCCTTTCCTTTAGTCGTTGTTAACCGACTACTAAAACCACCAAAAATGCAACATTTATTTTCAAAGCATCTGTTGTATTACCATCTGATTTTTTCAAGCACTATGTTGAAACGTCGTAAACAATACCCGGGTAATCCACTTTTATGTGAATTGTTGCGAAACCTGGCATAACTCGGCCATTCTTATTAAACCTCTTGGAGCCTAATAACCATATAGGGCTTTACTTTAATATTTGACAAATGCAAAACGATTCACTTATTAACCTAAATACTTTTTATCTCAGTTTAAGGGGAAAGACGTATGATTCTCGAATTTACCAACTTATTGTAGTGCAAAAACATGTTTATTTATTTTGATCAAATCAAACAAGTCAAATCAACACAAGTAAATATCTTTAGCTATTACAAAAATCCGTGTAGGATGAGTCCTTTATAATCTCCGCAGCCTGTATTAGTGGCCAAATACAGACTGCAAATATGACAAAAGACCCATCATATACGAGGATTTCACACTGGCCGCCTGCAGAGACTACAGAACTTAGTATTTGTTTTTATACCTCCCATAGAGCGTTTACATCATCAGGACGAAGATTGGTTTCCATAGTGCAACTGCTAGCACGATTTTGATGTTGAGTTCACTCCAATCCATGATCATTGTCTACAAATTTGGTACTTGGCCGATAAGTCTTCACATCTTGGCTAACCCGAGACCTTCCCTTAGAAATAAAAACATGATCAATTTTACTTCGAGACGTCTTACCAGAATATGTTCATATTTCCAAGTAGATATTTTTATCAGAAAGGAACGTGGAAGGTCCAGTGAGGTCATGCGGATTGCACAATGCTTCATTATTTCCTCATTATCGGTCGCTAGATCGTTTTAAAAGAACGGATCTATATTTTATATATTTATATATTTAGTAAGTCTGATTTTTGCTAGCTCTAGCTTTAAAGTTACCAATCAATATTCTGACATCGTACTCCGTTGTGGATTCCATCATATCATCTAAATTATTGTAAAATGTGTCTTTATCTTTGGGTTGCCAAAATGACTACTGTCGTCATGGAGTCCATGGCTTCCAAAATATGGTCTTTCACAACTTTCGTTTAGTCACCTCCTAATTCAAGCAAAAAGCACTGTCTTTTGTAAGTATATAATACTGGTTTATTAATACTACATGAGACATGCGAGTGCCCCATCGACCACAGAGACCAACGAGTTTTGTTTACCATGGCCAATTACGTAAACTACGAGTTGCTCAATTAGGTCTACTTAAATATTCAACTATTTTTCGATGGCATTTTAGCCCAATGATATCTACTTGAAGTATTTATATGCAAACCAATATCAAGCTAAAATAAAATAATCCCAAAAACTTTTTCAATTTGTTGGTCACCCAATCAGTAAGAAATCGTTCAATTTGCTTAAAACGTGTTTAGCAATATTCAATACGATTTTCGTAAATTGATTTTACAAAATAATCAAAATACTGAGATTGCACGTCCTATTCGTAAATGTATATGTGTATACATACCACACCGTTAGTTTGTCAGGTGTCAATTTGATTTGATTGAAAATGATTGGCTATTAAACTATTGGTCTGCTTTAACATTGATTCACATATACACTCACTTACATGCATATATACACATCTTAAAGAAATCAAAACCATAAATTGATGGCATAATCATATCATCACTATAAATATCCTTTTTCATCTCCCGTATTCCCCTCACATATTCAATACACACCAATTTTTATTTTTTTTATGCCCAATTTTCCTATTCAAGTTATACAACAACAACACTAAAATACCTACAAGAAAAAAGTCTTATCAATTTTAATCAAAACTGTTATAAAGAATTACCTCATTCACATGTGTGTGTGTGTAGTGCTTAAAGTGTTTTTCTTTCCATTTTGTGTGTGTAAGTTTTTCCCGGTTTTTTTTACTCCTTTCATATATTACTTCTTCAGTACGTAGTACATGTTGAGTATGATGGCATATAATGTTGCCGTTATATTATACATGTTATGTTATACAACAAAAGGAAAAATTCATTTCAATTTTTCCGTTTCATTTAACGAATAAAATGTGTGTATAAAACACAAAAAGAGAAGAAAGCAAAAAAAAACGAAAACATAAAACGAAAGAAAATGAAAAAATCACTTTTAGCATTTGTGACAGGAAAATGTAGAAATTTTCTTCAATTTCGTTTATGGTGCGAGATAACAAAATTACATGTATGTGATGGGGATGAGAATTTTTTTTCTTTTTCGAATTTGACATTTGATTGAAAATTAATTTTTAATGCTCAATTTCCTTCTCCCATAATGGCTGGTGCGGGTCCGACCGCCGTGAGTACTTCGTACGCAATATAAAACACATCAAATTTGTATGATGTACAATGGCTAGCCGGTATATATGTACGACAACGCGATTATGCGCGATTATATGATTAAACCAAGTGGTCATAACATATAACACAAGGACATATCATTTATAGTAGTCGTACCCCACCTCCCTCAAAATCCTCAAATGAAACATGGAAAGCTATTAAAATCTTATCATTTTAATGGTGTGATTTCGAATTAATTATGCGTGATTTATGTAATGAAAATCATAATAAAATCGTACTGCATTAAAAAAAGTATATACATTTTTTCAATAAGGATGTAAGAGTCATAATAATTTTAATTTTAGTTTGAAGCCACTTTCTATAATCTATATCAGGTGCTGAACAGTTTCAATCAGTGATTGTAATTGAGTTAGTACTCCCAAGCCTTGTAAAAGACTTTTTAACGAGCATGTTATTTTTGGTTGTCGGCGCTGCCCAGACGAATCTATATATGGTAAAAATTAAACTAAAAATGATTGGTTTGATGAGGAGAGTCGTCTTGATGTCAGGCAACAGAATATAGCCTGTAAAGTGCGAATATGTTTTACAATCACAAGGAATCACGAAGCGGTCTGAAAAAGCGTAAATGGTTGACGCTGAAGTCTTAAGAGTACAACAACTCAAAAATGAGTGCAGTTTACATAACTTTTCTAAAGGAGTCACTCCTTTAGAGGACTCATGCAGACACTAAAAATTAACTGTACCTCTGGGGTTGGTTGCTGTAATTTCGAGCTTTTGATATTTGAAGTAGATACTTTGTGAAACTATCTTTTCAACCGTATTTAATTATTATGGTAAAGTGAAGTTATATTTCTGAAGAATAGAAAGTGGCCGCGTTAAGCGCTATCCTTAAAAAAAGAGATCGCTCAAAATGCGAAAACTATCGTGGCATAGCCCTCCTTTGCACAGCATACAGTTTACTGTCTTATATAATAGTGAAGCAATCACTTCTCGGGCAGAGCACGTTGTAGGGGACTGCCAAGCAGGATTTTGTCCCAATCGGTCAGTCACAAAACATTTCGTGCAGACTACTAATTTATGCTGTATTTTTTTCTGTATTTTTCTGTATATTTGGAATATGACACGCTGTTTTGCACTGATTGCAGTGAAATGTATCGTTATTTCTGAACTCATTTGCTTTGTGTCCTGGTTTTCCATATCTATAGCAAGTAGACTGTCTTCACTCTTACCTGATCCACCGCTGTTAAAAACCTTCAACGTATTTTCATTTCGGGTTGTTTACCATTCATTTTGGTATAACTCAGCTGCTCTTTACTTTGTGAACTTTCTGCATTGATCGACTTATTATTGTCGATACTTTCATGCTTTCATTGCATTGCCGATTTTAAAATTGTATGCATATTAATTTAAATTTCTTCTAGCAAACGCTGGCGAATCTTCAGCATCACTGATGTCACTGATAAAACTGAGATCGTAAATGAATTGAGAATCAGCTATCCCTTGCAGCTCTATTTGGCTTCCTGATGTGGTGTTGACCCATCTCTGTATATTTATACATGAAAAGTTAAATAAATATTTCATGTTTTAGCCTCTACCATTTATTCCTTAAACTCTTCGGTATAAATGGTTATTTTGGTTTATTCCGATTTTCCATACTATAATCATAGTTTGTATATTGAGCAACTTTTATTTTATAGTTAATATACGATCGTCACTTTAATGGTAACCGCTGACTAAGCAAAGATCTTGCGAGCTACAAATAGTTTATTGGTTTTACCAATGCTCCTGATTAGTCAACTATATATATACTTACACATAAAGTTTCTTAACAAAAACTGTCAAATAAAGTTTTACTGGTTCATAACAAAATTTGAGAAAAATTTATGATATAAATATTGAGCAACTCAAATATTTGATGCCTTAAATCTCTTGTTGCGATAACAAGTGAGGGGGTACCAAAACCCTCCCTACCGCTTATATTGTAAGTATATTTTCCTACACAATCTCTACTAAATTACTTGGAAATTTCAAACAGTTTCTGATTGAAGTAATACGAAGCTATGTATTTCGTCAAGTTAGCTAACCACTTTGGTATTGGTCCGACACAACAAATTACCTAAAATGTTACCGTCTCAAATAATTTCCCCATCTTAGTTAATTACCTTTTAGATTTCTTATGTCTATATACATATTTACGAACAAGTATATTATGCAAACAACAATTTTATTGACTGAGTACTTAGACAAAAAAAAATATAATTTTCCTTTGATCATTAAGGCGTACGTAATTTTCTTAGAAGAAAGAAAAACACAAAAATTAACAATTTTCCGAAAAACCCACTTCTATGCGTCATGCCAGAAGTATCTATCTAAAATAAATGAATAACTAACAATTTACGTTTTCTTTTATTGGTTTTCAGCACTGTTTTTCCATATCATATCGACGTGAAAATCAGCGACAATATGAATTACGAGCATCAACAGAATCGGAATGTTCTGCATGGATTGTGGCGATACGAGAAGCAAGGTATGTATTTATTTATATTTGTATAAAGTTTTTATTATTGTTCTCATTCTCTCGGGATTATTTAAATTTTAGTACGGGTTGTCATCGACTAACGCCGTAATAATCTCTCGTATTAGTTCTTCTATTTAAAAATTAATATAGAATTTAATATATGACTAATATAATTTAATATATTTTGATTTGTCAAATATCCATCAAGATGTTTTTCTCACTGCTAGAACCATTGTTGAAATAAGAAAAATAGGGTTGGTAAACGGTACCACTTATAACCTTTGATGTTTCCAAAATTAAACCAATTTTGATTGATTAACTATAATTGTATAAATTACAACACTCAAGTTGCTCAATTTTTTATTATTTAGTATCCAACACACTGGTT
The DNA here is from genome assembly GCA_963556175.1 of Tipula confusa. Lineage (NCBI taxonomy): Eukaryota > Metazoa > Arthropoda > Insecta > Diptera > Tipulidae > Tipula > Tipula confusa. The sequence goes on from OY744476.1 coordinate 220,567,402, forward strand.
TTCTACTTACTCTGGAATTTTAAATTTTCAGGAATTAAATCCATACCAGTTTGCTCAATATGTTAACATATAGTATTAACATCTTTCTCTTTTTTAAGCGGTTGCTCAATATTAGTATACATGATATTTTTCATGTACATATCCATCAAAAACATGATCCACAAAATAAATTCAATTTATATCGGTAGATTTAACAGAGAAAATAAATTGCTAAATAGTTTGACTAACTAAAGCAATCAAAACTTCGCTCATAATTTTAGCAAGTTATAACTTAATTCTTAACGTCTATTTATACTAGATAAAATGTGAGCTAAACGTTTAAAATTAAACCCAAATTTAAAATAAAAAAATATATGATGCAATAAAAAGATTAAGGTTGTCGTTTTAAACCTTTTCCCGATAGTTGCTCAAATAATTGCAGTTTATTTATTAGAATATTCAATGTTCGAAGTTTGTTTTAAAATTTGTATATATGACTAATCACCATATTTGCCGTGATATTATGTACAGTTATTTCTTGTTAAAACAAATAATAATATCCCAAGTTGCTCAATATAACCAAAAAAATTGGCTAATAATAAAAAAAAATACTCTTAAATTTGTTAAATTCTTAATAAGCTTCATAATTCTTTGGCCGTTGGATCACGGAGAAAATTGCGTAAAGTTTTAGCCAATTTTAGCTAAATTTTTTGCTCAATTAGTTGATCCAACTTAAAAATTTAAATTTTATTGTCAAATATTTTGTTCGTAAATAATTGAGATATTGCCTAATGATGTTGCCTGATAATGAATTTTATATTTCTGTTTAAGGTTTAATTACTATTAACAGTTGCTCAATATTTAGAACATACCAAAATTGCTGTGAAAACGTTTCTCACAAGCTTCTTACTTATTGTATTAAAAAAGGACAACGGTGCTCGTTATATTAAATTTTTTTGAAAACATAAGAAATAATCGACCATATTGAGCTACTGGTGAATATGCAAATATGAAACGTTTACATGCTTCTTATAAATTATTTTACGGTCACTATAAGGCATAGAATAAAATATGTTCGGATGATGAAGACATATAAATTATAGGTGTCTGTAACAATCTTTTTTTGACGTAAGTCGATGACTACCTGTATACAAAACATAACATTCAACAAGTACATTTTCCCCATTTTCTTTTTCCTTCGTCTATGGTAGAAAAAAAAAATTTTTGTTTTGCTAATATTATTACAAAATTTGTATATAAACAACAGGTTGTGGGTGAAAATCATTTTACCAGCACCTCACTTTTATTTGTCGTTTACTATACTCGTCCCTTATATAGTTTTACTGTTTGTTATTCGGTTTATTTTCTGTGATGTGATAAAAAAAACGGCAACGATTATAGTTGTGAACATTTTGTGTAAGTTACGTAAATAAGATCTACAGTGTGACTCACGAAAAATGTGTTCGAGTAATACAGCGTCAGGTTTATTACATAAAACATACAGATAGAATTTTGCCTGAAATATAAATCATAGGTGTGGGAAATATGAAAAGTTTATATGTTTATTGTGACGATAGCTTCATTGTTTATAGTAGACTAATGTTCCTGTCCATATATGTAAAACGAGCTTTATCCAGAACTTTATCACTCACATACCTGCCACTTTTTTTTAGTTTTAAAACCTTGCAATCTTTTCTGGAGCCCAAGGTCACCAACTCTTTCGCGGTTAATTAAACTTCCTAGTTTACGCCGTTATCGCCCAAATCGAGGACTCACGAATACAAGTTTACTTTGAATAACCACCGGCGAATACATAATGTCCAAAAGCTCAGAATACCATTCTGTAATGCTGTAGACAGAGTCCTTAATATGGTCAGAGTCATTCTGTTAGCAACTTCGGCTATTCAGTTAGCCCGAGGTATTTGCACCAACTTCTAATTTCTATATAAGCAGCTCCACTGTCTGAAATTATTCTTTGCGGCATGCCATAACAAAGGTGAATTCTAAAAAAGAATTGGCAGGCTTCACTGTTATAAATAGAAAATCACACTTCTCAAAGGGATGCAGTAATCTTTGGGGTTTGTTTGTTGGAATTTTATAGTAAATGTAATTTATGCACCTGTTACTGTATTTGGAAGCTTGTTCCCTTATCTTCGGAAAATAATACATTTCTTTTAACTTTGACAATGTTTTATCAACAACCATATGCGACACGTCCCTCGTTAATCCTGAAATCTCCTAGGACATACAACCTCATCTATTTTTTGAAGTTTTATATAAACTGCTATTATAGATTTGAATCTAAGTGATCTATACCCTGTTCTAATTCTGACTATATTCTCAACCAAAGGATACCTGGAAAAGGGCGTATGCAACTTTATTAACCAATAGTTTTATTTCAATAGTTTTATAAATCACTCCGCAACCCTTAGGTTTAAATCTCTATAAAATTCTTCGGGATGCAGTTTGTTACCCTATTACTTTTTAAGCAAAATGGCCCAAGACTTATTGCACATACATTAGTATGCGATTTTATATCCAAAGCTGGATTAAAATAGGCGATGACCTTAGTCTTGTCTGAACCGCCTCAAATTTCTGTTGCTAAGAATTTACATAAAATCAGAATTTTTGACAGCAAATCTGAAAGCAGACGCTCTATAATACCAACATTTTTTTACAAAGCGTCTAAAATAACTTGTAATAGATATCCAGAAAATTATGAATACGCTTTTGATTCAACGGTGTTGGAATTATGTATATAAGCCCTGAATTTCAACTTGGCCAGGCTGATAACATAATTTTTAAATTTTCTAAACTTTCCGTTCTGGTTTTGGTGGCTTTCAAAATATCATCAAGATATGACATTTTTATATCTTCTAGAATTGTGTTTATTAGCCGCTGGAAGCTGCTGATGCCTTATAAAGTCCGAATGTCATATGTGCAAATCCATAATTCGACGATTTGTAATTTAAAGAATTACTAGGCTCCGTATTCGTACAACAGTTTCGTACAGCAAAGTGGCCATTTTTACCACATTAAAAACTGTTATACATGAAACGTTTTATATCGTGAGAATCAATAAAATTTCTTTTTGACAGTTTAAACGTTTATAAATGAGCAATACTGTGCTACACTGAAACAAGTATAACAGTTTTTTCAATAGCCTTAAATCACAAAATTTTGGCCTGATAATTTTGAAAACTGGTACTTAGCGGCCTTAAGTAGAATCAAAGAATATGCGCTATATTTTTTAATCTGTTATACACTTGTATAACAGTTTTAAATTGATTTATGAATTGTAGAAGTATATATATTTTTTGTCTATTTTCAGTTTCAACAAATTGCTGCTCCAAAAAGAAGAACTCGAACAAAAGCACGTCCACCTATTGCAAGTGGTCGAAAGTGAAAAAACGGCCAAATGGCAATACAGCCAACACTGCGAAGAGCTTGCATCCGAAATTAAAAAATTGCGAGCTGAAATTTATACGTTACGCAAAGAATGTCGTCCATCCGTATCGGTATCCGTTACACCAGTCGGCCGTGGTAGTTTTAGTGCTGGGTGCGATATAAACGTTGAAGAAAATAGTTCGTTATCAGGGTTGTGCGCCCAAGTACAAGATTCGGTCGAATTGCGTAAAATCAAAAAGGTAAATCTCTCATTATAAAACAATTAAAATTTTGTACGTGTGTGTATGTGTGTTTTTATATATTAAACCGAACCAACAACAATAACAACAATAGCAACAACAACACGATCTATGTAAAATATACAGAGATGGATTTTTCATTGGAAGATGACGTCAATTGGTTGGAAAAACTGGTGGAAAAATAAAATTTAGGTCATGCACGACTAAAAAAAATGTTTTATGTTACTTTGATACAAAATTATAATTTATTGATTTGAGATTAATTGAGATACGGTTATGTATGTACCTAAAATCTATGGGTGGGTGGGTTATTTGGGAAAATTCGATGTGTACATCACACAGTAATGATAATATTTACCTTATATGCAAACTCTTGTTTCAATAGTAACAAAAACAATTTGTGAATCTTAAATTACTAAAAACCTTTTGTTATTTTTTTTTAGGATTACTAGGGTTGGGTTTTGGGATTTAAGGGTAGGAGAAATAAGATTTGAATATTTATGTGGATTTAATTTGTGCCTTTCGATTACATTGGTAAATGTATACTGACAGTCTACGCCTTTTAGGCTAATTCTATTCAAATTTTTAGTCTTGTACCTTTTTATGGTTATGTTTTAATATAGAAATAGCATATGGCATTAAACATGTGCCAAATTTAAGAACGGCAAATCAAATTCGTTTAGGATCCTATTTTAGTCATATATTTTGAATTTTATCAAAATCGTTCCGTAAATAACAGAGTTCCAAATCGACAGCCATTCTCCAGTCTTGGGAAATAAGAGGGACATTTTTATTTCTAAGACTGTTAAACAAATTTGTTTTCTAACATACTCGACAGATATTTCGATGAATTTATCATAGTTAAAATATATATCTAACTTTTTCATCGACATTCTTCGGCTAATAGATTATAGTTCAAAGTTGAATGCCATACTCAAGTTGTAGGTGAAAAAAAATATTAAAATTAAAGAACTAAAACATAAATAGGCCTAGAATTTTATTTTTGGCTCACATTTTCAGTTTTATCAAAATTGTTCGATAAATAACAAAGTTGAAGTGGATGGCCATACTCCAGACATACACCTTTAAAAGGGACATTCTTATTTATGAACCAATTTTAACCAAATTTGAAATCTGTCCTGATTTACATAAATGCCGACGAGTTCACTTCAATTAGAATTTATATCTTATCGATTCCATCAAGAGTGTTTGATAAACAGCAGAGTTACGTTCGAAGGCCGTACACAGGTTAAAGGCAATAATAAAAGGTTTAGAATTTTATACTTGTCACACATTGTGAATTTCGTCAATATTCATCGGTAAATTTTTTAATCTAAGGCCATACTCCAGTGTCAATTAGCTCACTTAATTTTATTCTAAATATGAGTGATCTTTTCTAAGTATTCGACTGATAGCACATTTTAAGATAGAGGGCCATACAAATGTCGTTGGCAGTAAAAAAACCTTGAAGCTGAATTTGAGATACTTCAGCTGTGGAAATCGATCTTAAATCCTAGGCTTGTCTCACATTTTAAATTTTATCAAAATTGCTTGGTAAATAACAAAATTCCAAATCAAAGAACATATTCCGGACATAGGCCTTTAAAAGGAACATTTTTACTCACGAAGCAATTTCAGCCAAATTTGATATCTAGCTAACATATATTTCGATGAGTTCACCGGACTAAATATAGGCTTACGATTACGGGGGGAAGAAACAATTAAATTTTAGTTTGTCAACGAATCGTTCCCGTTCAAAAAAATGATCTGAATTATTTTTATGCTCAATATATTTCACAGGTGCAAAGTTTTTTTCGTGGCTGGTTATGCCGTCGCCGTTGGAAACAAATTGTCGAGGAATATATTAAATCACCGCATGCTGAAAGTATGCGCAAACGTAATCAACTCGTATTTAGTATGGTCGAAGCGGAAGAAGAGTATATGGAACAATTAGAGGTATATCAATCGTGTTTGGTACACGAAAAATGTATTCTAAATTTTCGTTTTAATATTTAGATTCTTGTCTCGTGCTTTTTGCGTCCATTTAAAATGGCGGCCAGCTCAAAACGTCCACCATGCACACACGAGGATGTTAATTCGATATTTTTAAATTCGGAGACCGTCCTATTTTTACATCAAATATTTTTAAAAGGATTGACCGCCCGTTTGGAATCGTGGCCAACATTGGTACTAGGTGAGTGCGGTTTCAAAATATTTTTCAGTAGTGTGTATTGTCGGTAATTTTTAGTCGTATGTAAAATAGCCCGTCTCTAGAGTAGTTGGAAATTTGATCGAATAAATTTTTATTTTGATTTGAAATTTTTTTTTTTAAACTTAAATTTGGATGGAAAATTCGGAAAATTTAATAAAAACTAAAAAAAAAAAATCTTTTGAAATATGATGATCAGAACGTGTTCTATATTTAGGTGATTTGTTTGACATGCTATTGCCGATGTTGAGCATCTACCAAGAATATGTTCGTAATCATCATTACAGCTTACAAGTTTTGACCGAGTGTAAAAGTAATACGGCGTTTGCGACCGTATTAAAACGTCTCGAGGCTAAGCCAACATGCCAGGGTCGAAGTATAGAAACATTTTTAACATATCCAATGCATCAGATACCACGGTATATTATAACGTTGCATGAATTATTGGCACACACTCCACACGACCATGTCGAACGAAAAAGTTTACAAAATGCCCGTCAACAGCTGGAAGATTTATCAAGGCAAATGCACGACGAGGTATCGGAAACGGAAAATTTACGTAAAAATTTGGCCGTTGAACGTATGATCGTCGAAGGTTGTGATATATTACTGGATGTGAACCAGGTTTTTGTGCGACAAGGTAAACTATGCCCTGAGTATGTACTATGAGTCATGAATTTATAATTTTTTTTTCGGTATAATTTCAGGAAGCTTAGTTCAAGTCCCACCCGGCAAAGGACGTATCCGTTCCCGTTTAGCCTCATTCAAAAGTGAACGTGATGCGGTGCGACAATGTTTCCTGTTTTCAAACCACATGATAATTGCGACAAGGTAGAGTTTACTTAGAATTTCCGAATTTGATAAATTTCCAGACGAAATATTAAAAATTAACCAAAAAAAGTAATTTATCGTTTCTATCAAGGACCTCGGGTGGACGATTACACCTTCTGCCGGATGTTGGAAAAATACCACTCGCCGATGCCACCTTGGTCGAAGACCCCAGCGATTCGGAACGCGACGACGAAGAATCTGTGTGTTCCGCATCGACCCAGGGCAGCTGTTTGAGCGTTAACGAATCGGTGAATGCGAACAATCGTGATTTTAAGATTTTGCTCGATAGTAAATCGGGTGCCCGCCACTTTATACATCTGGTGGCGCCAACAGTACAAGATAAAGAGGCGTGGATTAGCGATATATCACAGTGTTTGGACAATATACATCTACACTCGATGTTGTCGCCTGGGATTGGTGGGGGATCGGGTGGTTCATTGATGGCCGCACATCATGCCCTCAAAGCAGACCCTCGGCTGTTTAAAGATGACGTTGACATTCGATTTTCGCGTACGTTGAATTCATGTAAATTACCGCAGGTTCGGTATGCCACACCCGAACGGTTACTGCAACGACTTACCGATCTTCGTTTTTTATCGATTGATTTTTTGAATACGTTTTTACTGACGTATCGTGTATTCACGGACGGTGAAACGGTTTTGAACGCACTTAAAAAAGTATTTTACGAATTGCCAATCGAGCCACAATGTGAACCGCAAACGAGTGATTTCCTCGATATTCCTACGGGTGAAGATGGTCGTAGTTCACCAAGACGTACGTCAGGCGCTAGTTCTGTATCCGGATATTGCTCAGAAGGTGCGGATCGTGACCGATCGCTTAGCTGTGATTCGACGGGAACTCGATTTCGTGGATCACGTCGAATACTACAGCAACAATCGACGCAAGAAGAGGGATTATCATGGATACCGGAATCGACTGGACCGATTATCGTACACGAGCAGCAAACTACAACCACAACAACAGAAGTGGCTCCAACCGTGCCGACAATCGAGGAGAATAAGCCTAACGTGCAGAATGATGGATTCCTGTCAATCCCAAAAACAATTGCGACCTCAAGTAGTGCTGACACTTTAACCGAAACGACATTAAGTGGCCCATCGTCACCATCGAATTTAAGTTCAGTCACATTGGTTGGTTCAACGGGATCGGGAGGTCACGATACAAAATTCGAAGATGCCACACCAACCGAATCGAACAATCAATTCCAGTATGGCAAAGCACCGACAAGTCCACTTCCCGAACGTATGGCTGGCCGTCGTAGTATAAGTCGCGACTCATCCGATCCTGTTATATTAACGGGTGCCACAAGTCCGTTAGCACAATCCACAACCGTAACCATAACACAACAGAGCACCAATCAAAAAACTCAAAGCCACGTGACACCACCAACGGTTACAATGACACCGTCACCCGGCGGCCAAGAAGTCATCAGTAGCATAACCGAAGAGACCATAACGACAACGGTGACAACCACAAAAATAACATCGCCAATGAAAAATCAGGCATCTATTTCACCGCCACATATCGGCCTATCATTTGACCGCCGTCCATCAGTTGGCTGTAATGTAATTCCGCATGCTGCCCTCTGTCAACACCGTCACAGTTTACAAATGAACGGTGAAGGTGGTGTATTTCGTGGTGAACGAACCGAACGAAGTAGTCCACGGCTAACACATCGACCCGCACCAAAAACGCCGGAACGTCAAAAGAAAAATTCGTTCGGTGGCACGCCCCAACGGGAACCCCGTCGCTTTTCCGAAAGTGACGACGACATGACGAATTCATTGTATACAACACCGCGAGGATCATTAGGTGGTGCATCGCTCGGCACCATATCATCACGGGCATCAATGCAACACGAACCGGTGACCCATTGTCCGAGTAAGGTCGGAGTTGTCATCACATCGTATCGGCAGTCGCAAAGAAGGTAACGCACTAACCATTTTTTTTATGTACTAAATAAATTTATATTACTTGACTACTACTATTACTACCACTATACAATATTTAATTGGTATTTTTCCGGCTAAGAGAAAATTTTCGCGTGCCATTTTCAAAATTTTATGTTGATGTCTTTTGTATCCTGTTCTAAATATTCTTCTTATTCTTCTTTTGTGTTCTATTTTGTGTTATTTTACATAAATGATTTACAGATGGGCGTATTATTGTTATGTTGGTTATGTAAATGTTTTTCCGTTTCTTCCGGAAAATTATTTGTACTTAAATGTTTCAATGTTGTTAATTTTCTTCAATATTATAAAATTTGTTAGGTTTTAGCACACAGTTCGGACTCGAACCAAATTAAATTCCTGTATAACTTTAACATTTGTCAGGTTTTAAGTTATAGTCAGTATGCAAACCTGTTCTATATCTACATCAAAATGATAATGCAGATGTCTTGCTACCATTTTTGTTGATTTCTTTGATCAACACATTTAAACATTTGTAATGTTAAAATATAAACTTTGCTGTTGGTGTGAGTTTATGATAAATAATAAATAATTTGTAATGTTTTGCTGGATATTGAAAATGTCATGTATGAATGTTAAATTGGCTGCGTATTGTATTATTTGTTGCTTATGAAACGTACTTAAATACAAAAGTTTTTGTGTTGGGTATATCGTGCAGATTTTGGAACTTTTTTACGTTGTGATTTCGGATAAAATTAACTTTTGAATCGATTTAACACCAAATATTAAAATAAAAGCACAGTTGCTTTAAGTTTGCTCACATAAAATGGTAAATTTGGAGTGTATGAAGAAAAATGTTCTGCAACGTGTGCGTTCAGCGTATTCACTTTCTGTACTATTAAATCAGGAATTTTAGTCAAATTCCTGATCTCGTGGTTAAAGAGAACTCGTAAAGTGTCGTCATCGTCGTGTTTTTGGGCCATTTAACATGTGCATGGTTTTTCTCTCAAATGGCATCAGTCAGGAACTTATTCCTATAATCATACACAAAAACGGGTCTCATCAACATCTTGTACAACTTCAGCTGGTCGGCTTTTGTAGAGTTTTTAGACTTTAGCAGTGTACGTAGGGTGTACAAAGCGTAGTTGCAAACAGCAAGACACACTTTTACTTCCTTTTCCACACAACTATCAAAACTCGTCATTCTCCAAATGTGTAGGCCCTACTACTAAAGTCAATTGCGTCTTGGTATTTATTCGTAACGATTGGTGTCAAAAGTGGGATTTTGCAAAGTTGAAAATGCCTAATATCAACACGTATTTGTACAGCCCAATAGTTGGAAGATGAATTGGTGCTACGGGGCCTCCATACAGAAGGTAAGAAGATCGAATTTTTTGGGAGAATACAAAAAGCAATGAAACGTGAACTAGAGGAAGCTGCAGGAGATGAGAGAGACGACCGAGAGCGGACAGCATCACACCCATAAAAACCAGCCAGAAGAAACGCAAGTTGGCGACTGGTAAACAAGAGATAGCTGGCCTGGAACAAAACTAGTTGTTCCAGGTCAGCCATCTATTTCTCAATAACTGAACATGGCGGTTCTCTTAGCGACGCTGTTAGCGGAACAAAGTTCTTAATTTGGCTCAATTAGGGATTTAGTTGCTAGAAACAAAATTGCAAATAATCACGGCTGTAGATGGAGAGATTGTAACAATCACGGCTGATATAGAAGTTAAGTTAAAAAGCTGAGTAGTATAAAAACCATGTTAAGGGAGGCGTCCGTTTGAGAATTTCAAGATGCAATTTCAAATGGCCGTGAGGCATAATGGGTGAGATGCATATGAACAACTTGATGCTCTTATCTTGGCACTACGACGAAAATCAGCGGTTGTATTGCATACCATATCCACAACAGAAATGAGATGCGAAACAATCTTGAGGGAGATGGAGCTTAGATATAGACAGCCCACACTCAGGGGTTATGTCAAATCCAGTTGCATAATAGGAAACGGCAGCGGGGAGAAATTCTACAAGATTTTGAACGATAAGTTACTAAGCTAGCAAGACAGGCATACTGTAAAGCTTGTATGGGTATTTTAAATGGATTGACGCTGGATGCATTCAATAATGCTGTAAGAGATGATCATTTAAAACTCCATTTAGGACCAACAAAAAAGGGTAATCCATGAATGGAGTGTTAGCAATGGTATTGGAATATGAAGCGGCCAGAGCAAGTTTATTTACCGATCCAATAAAATTAAGAAAGCTTGACGCGAAAGCCACCTAATTCATTCAGATCAAGGCTCTCATAGAGAAAATGATTAGACCAATACAAGGCTTCCAAAGCAATGGAAAATACCGATCAAGTTCTCGCTCACTATGCTTTAGATGCCAACAACCTGAACACTTCATGAGGGATTTTAAGGAGCCCGTGCACAAGCGATCAATAAAGTAGACTGCAAAACCAAGGAAACATAACTGAGGGAATGCGACAGATGGACGTTCATCCTGTTCATTACTATCCCTTTTCCAAATTTTGTGGGGCGAAAGTTGAAAAAGGCCATAAGATCACTATTTATTAGCTTGGGAAAAATTGTAACAGCATAGTTGTTAACGGCATATTTGGTCAGGCACATTGTACATTTTCATTAGACAGTAGAGCTTCAAAATCTGTTGTACGTCCTGACATGGTACCTCAAGAGCAACATGAGAACTTAATTTGCTACAAGTTGAAAATGGCTACTGAAAACACTACAGTAGTAAAATGAGAGAGGAGAGCCATTTTTCTGTCAAATTTGGGGAAGTCACCAAAAACACGATATAAATCCCACCGATCTATGCCTGAATAGACGACGGTGACCCTGGGAGTAGCAAGAAAGAAGTAGGGGAGCCAATAAACGTCGCTCCAAATAGCTTACTTTGAGGAAGAACAATGGTAAAACTCATGTCAAAGATACCAGCGCGAGTAATAAATTGGCAATGTGGGGGCATCAATTACTTTGCAAATTGCCACTCTCATAAACAAAGTTCTCGATCGCTACAAACAAAAAATACTTCAATACGACTGGCACCAATACGATTACCATTAGTCAAACAACAAGAGATAGAGTAATACTGCGTAATCAGAGGAGAGCCGTTGGCTGAAGTGGGTAGTGTAAAGCACTTCCATAAATACCTGTACAGAGAAGAATTTAGTCTTCCGACTGATCGTGCGGCACTAAAATGGCTAATGCAGTTCAAGAAACCAAAGGGATTGTTAGCAAGATGGATTGAGCGACTGCAAGCCCACACCTTTAAGACGGACCATAGACGAGGCATCTGACACAACAACGCAGATGTAATGTTCAGAAAGCTTTGTGCATACAAATGCAAGCAATGTGTTAAACAAGAAGAGAAGAAGAAGCTCTGCAATAGTAGCGCGAATCATGGTGGAATTGGAAGAGCGGTGGAGAAAGAATCAGCTAAGATAGGAGCCGGAACAAGACGACACTATTGCACCAGTACTCAAATGGGAAGCTGAAGGTAAAAGACCACAGTGGCAAGACATCGCACCTAAAAGAGCAATCTTACCGTAAAAAGAGAGACGTGGAAGATTGGTGTAAAGCGTGCAAGAAATATGTGACAAAAAATACCCTCATACGAGAGCAAGTGGCAAAATTCAGCAGTACCATTTGAACGTTGGAGTACCATTTGAACGAATATTAGTGGATATTGCGGGTCCATTTCCAGTAACAAAAGATGGTAATCGGTACATATTGTTGTGCATGGATTTCTTCATTAAATGGGTAGAAGCATTTCCAATTATACTTAGCTGTGTCAAATCATCAACATTAAGAAAACAAGAACTACCGCATATCACCCCCAATCAGATGGAATGGTAGAACGATTTGATTGAACATTGGCAGAAAATCTGCGTCAGAACTTAATACCAACCTTGTTTATGATGTGATATCGTAGTGCAGTACACGATACCATAGGAAAACTCGCAATGCATGGTGATATTCGGCAGATAGTTTCGCCTACCATGACATAAGATTTGGGTCTATTTTCTAAAATGTACTTATTCATGGGAAGAAAATCAAAATTTTCCAAAAGTTGCTCAATATTTCTAATATTATTTTAGAATTTTTACTCTGCAAAACGTAATTTTAATCAAATTTTAATCCTTGTGCGTTGCTCAATATTTTCTTACTTTCCATATTGAGCAACACCAGAACAGTAAATATTTTATTTCCCCAGTTTTTTTATTTTATTAGATGATTTTGTGTCTGTGATGCGTTGCTCAATATTTTCTTACTTTCCATATTGAGCAACACCAGAACAGTAAATATTTTATTTCCCCAGTATTGTATTTTATTAGATGATTTTGTGTCGTTATATCTTATTAATTGCTTAATTTGGTAACTAATATAAATCTTATGTGATTTAAACTTAAACTAGAGTTGGTGTTGTCGAGCTTACTTCTTGTAAACATTCAAACCATTTATCTAAGGTGCTGCTAAACATTTATTCAAATCTAAAATTAAGCAACATTAGAACTGATAAAAATAAAGTCAACTAATTGGAGTAATTCAACGAATACATTAAAAATGCTTCAACAAATTGAGCAAATTCAGATTGTTTTCTAAAAACCTAGGATTGTTGAGCTTAGTACTTGTAACTTTGAGCTCAATTTTTGGAATTTTTTTATAATTTTATTATTTAAGATATTAAACTGTCCTTTTAAATAATAGTTGATTTAAACTTAATACATAGTTCAGTAAATACAACCATAGATAGTGTCAACATTAAGACGTTAAAATATTAAAAGTTGCTCAATATTGTAAAAACTGCAACATGAGAAATCTTTTATATCTTTAATAGCTTCAAAAATATTCTAGAACCTCAATTTATTTTCATATTTTATCAATTTGAATTTGGAAATTTATAGAACTATAAGTTGCTCAATATTTAAGAACTAAAATAAATAAGTGGTATAAAAGATTAGATACATTAAATATTTCATAACGTAAGTCTTTACAGCTCAATGTTGCACCTACGATACACTTCACAGCAAGTTCCTGTGAGTTGCTCAAATTTTAAAATACTCGTTTAAATGTTAATAACATTTACGTTGAGTACAATCATATTTTGAAATCGTTTAATGGGAAAAATGACTTCCAAAATATCAAGTGAATTTTTTGGCAGGATAGACAAAATCGTAAAAATTTCGAAAAATGCTAGACCATTCTTAAAACCTCGATCAATTATTCTATCGTCAATTCGTTCATTAAGCATGGAGAACTGATAGATAAAAAATTTAATTCAATCACTATGCCACAAAAATCTTGTTATATTTGACAAAAACACATTTATCTATGATAAAATTTGTCTGTCATATATTTTAAAAATTTGTAGGATTTTTGTTTTGTTTTGAAAAATCAATTATATTTATTATGAATATTACTATTATTACCAAATTTTTATTATTTTTATCATCAAAACAATTATAGATCTCTCTACTTACACACATAATATGATATGCTTTTCAATATACTCGTATGTATATGTTCATATAGAATCGAAAAATCCATAAATTTTGTACATGCAAATTCTAAAAATTAATTTTCTATTTTGAAAAAAAGAAAAAATTTTTTTTGAACGATTCAAAATATATTATAGTCGTATCTATATAATACAGATGTATGCAGATTTTTTATATTCCCAAAATTGCATTATCCGTTTTCCTTGTACAAATTTTATATTTATCGTATACAGATATTGTGTTGTCTGTCTCAACTGTCTATTAATTTAAATATACAAAAAACAAAACAAAAAAAAATTATTTGAAAATGCATTTTCCGATATACATATTAAAATAGGATAACGATTTTGTCTATCCTGTCAAAAATTCACTTGAGATTTTGTACATAATTCATACATACCCTCATTTCTTCTCATCATAAATGTATGAATCGACTTCTAACTCGTTCTAGACTAGACACACCACAAAAGTACTAAACTCCCCCGATAAAATTATATCCGTTTTTTATTGATTTCAATCAAATGATTTCAATATAATTCATTTAGTATTAAATCTGATAGGATGTGCTTAACGTGTATAGAACAACGAGAGTTTCTGAAAATTAATTGATTATAAGAAATTATATGGCTATTTAGATATCAATCTATATTTACTCAATTTTTCATCGAACTTCTAAATTAGACGCAATTTTTCTAAAATTTGAGCAACTCACGTGAGTGAGTTTCATCATGAAGACTGATGTAAAGTGTGTAGCGTCGTATTAAGATTGAGCTAAGATGAAGTGCAACATTTTCCACAAGTATTTTAATGGCTTTGAATCAGTTGTTCAAAATATTGAGCTACATATGATGAAAGAAAATTATTCAAGTTGAATATTGGTAAAATAGGCATAAAGTTACTAGAAAAATTATAAAATTAATTATAAACCATTAATCATATTTTTGAAATATTGAGCAACTTTTAATATTTCAATGTATTCATACTTTTATCACATCTTTACTAAATAATTATGTTTCAAATGTAAATGAACCACCATTTAGAAAGTTAGCATAAAGCCTTAAATAGTTTTTACAAATTGAGCAACTGATTAAAGACTAATGAAAATACAAATTCTGCTAATTCACTAATTTTGGAATCAAATAACACAAACTTAGTTAATTTTTTAAATGTTTAGTAGCTACTTAGCTATGTTTGTATTAAAAAGTTGATAGCACATTGCCTTATCTGTTTTAGATTTAAAATGATAACTTTAATTCCTAAATACTGTAGATTAACCCGAAACTCTAAAAACTTTGCATATTCTAAAAAAAATACTCAAATATTGGAATTGAGTAAATATTAGGCAACACCTAGTCATATGATATAAACGATCACTAACCAGCTAGTAAAAAAATAACGACTTGTAAAGTTAAGCTGAAGACTACACATAAGGTATTCGTCCTGACTATTAAATAAAACAGAAAAACTTATATATTTAACTACTGAGTAATCAAGATATTAAAAAATTAAAGAAATAGCCATTTTAAATCTGAACTAATTTTCTTACATAATTACATATTTTGAGCAAATCAGTGGCAACTTTTAGTAATATTTGACCAAGTTTATCTGTTCATTTACTGCGTTCGTTTACGGTTTAAAGTGCCAACTTGGTTCTAAATTATTTGAGTTATAGTAGGATTAGCATAAATTGAGCAACTTAACAAAAATATTCAACCACAGACACAAAGTATTTTTTAATACGATTAACAATTATATAGACTGAATTACTTACAGTTCTAATATTGCTCAGTTTTAGATTTTATTAAATATTGAGCCACACCTTAGAACTATGATTCAAAGTAGTTGATCTCGTTAAAGGTTGTGAAATTAAATCGAGCAATACGCATAAAGTCAAATCTACGTAGAAAACATTGTAGATTTGCTTAATTTACTGTCGACATTTTGTTTTATCCGTTAGACGAACATTTCAAAATTAATGTAATGCAATTTTAATGTATTGAAAATTTATTGTGCTACATTATATTTATAGGATTATGTAGTAAATTGTTTCAAAATGAATTTCAGTCTAAGATAATGAATCACCTTTTTAAATATTGAGCAACTTATCCGTTAAATGTTTCCTAGTATAACAAGTCGTCGACTACTAAAGTTAGATCTGTAAATATATGAAATCGTAAAGAGGTGTCAAAACTAATGAAGCCATACACAATACTCATAAGTTTTTAGATAACAATGCATAGTTGCTCAGTTCTAGAATATATTTAAAATTTATCCAAACGTTTTCGCTGTCGTTAGGATTTGGAAAGTTTTGGTGGTGCCAGTTTAATTTTTTCGTTTGCTTATATTATTGTCCTACGACAGCTAAATAGTATTGTGCTTTACCAGTTATACAAATATCCTCCAATCACAAGGCTTGAATTTTTATCATACAATCCTCGTAAATCAAACGAAAATTTGATTCATTTTTTAAATTGAATATACCCAGCAACAAAAGACCAACAAAAAAAAATATCCGTAGAGTAGCTCAATAAATTTATTTTGTTTTTCGTGCGGCCACCATTGATTTATCTCCCCGTATTTAATTTAATAACATTTAACCATTAATTTAATTAAATTAATAAATCTATAAATAACCCGACCACAGACAACATCTCCTGTATAGGTACATTAAAAAGGTAAATATTTCGTATGCTGAAAATTTTAATTAAACAAAAAAAAAAAAAAAACTGATTGTGCCACCCTCATACCTGTCATCCGTAACCAACCATACACGTTCGTTGTAATATGTGTTGTGTTTTGTTGTACAACAAAGCATTGTTCAAAAAATTCATATAAACAACAAACGCGTTTCGCTTGTATCGAAACAGTGTTTTTTTGCGCGAGTCAAATTACTTTTACATAGATATGGGGATTGTTTTATGAAATTTTTTTTTTCGGTAAAAGGGCGGAAACGTGGTGGTTTACTTGTTTTTGTGGGAGCTCTGGTATGCAATGATATTTTTTTCTATACGATCGACTAATTCTTATTTTAATTATCAAAACAATAAATAAAATGTAATTTTGGATTTTTTTTTTATGTATGGTTTTACGCTAATTGAAATTGATTTTGTTGGTGAAAATGTTTTAAAAAAATTTTTAGATACGAGCTCGTGTAAAGAGTCTTCTATTGAGGTGGTTTTCGACTCTTAGATGATAGTGGGCATACTTCTTCAGCCAGTTGGTGCCCTATTTTTTACTTGAAGGTTAAAAATTAGTATTAATTTATAGTTTTTTAAAAAGTTGCTCAAATTATTAATCTTTCACTAAACAGAAGATAAAACTAAACCTGCAAGGTTATATACTAAAACTAACGAAATTACGATTTAAATTATCTCATTTACTGTCTATAACCAATAAACTAAACACTTAAACTGTTATTTGAAATATTGAGCAACTTTTTAATCTTCTTAATTATAAAATTTTAGTTCCATTTGGAATCATTGTTAAATCTTTTAGTACAACTTATGTCGAAGTATAAATTAGTTACTATTTAGATATTACTATTTAGATATTAATAAATAATATAATATTATAATAGCGACTTTTAAAAATCTATTTATAAAATTGAGCAACTCGTTTGCACTTAATATGGTAATGTATTTTAAGTGATAAAAGTGAAACTTGAAGTAAAATTCCAGCAGGTTCTGGTTCGACGTAATAAAAAATTGCTCAAATTAGGATTATGGACTAAACTGATTATTTTAACATTGAGCAAATTTCAATTTTACATAACTTTTACATATCCAACCATTAAAATATTTTTGTTCAAAACTAACTAACCTCTATATTTTTAATACAATCTTTTTACCTACGGTTTTAGCTTCGTCGTTCGAAACAAATATTTCCAAAATTGAGCAACTTTTACTATAATTTCCGTTGGTCTAAAAATAAATGCTCAGTAGAAATTAACATACTTTTGCCGTAACATTTGAGTAAAAAATATGACATAGTGATAAAATTGAGGAACATGTCTGTTGACTTATTTGATCATTCATTTTTTAAAATTACTGAGCAACTTTAAAATTATTAAAATTTCGGTTCTTTGACGTTACTTACTGCTATCATTGTGATTATTGCCATTATATTAAGTGAAATGAACTAAAACAATTCTGGTTCAAGTAAATCAATTAATACTGAATGATAGGTTCATGCTCTAAATTATTTGAGGTTTAGTTAAGTTTTGGATAATTTGGATAATTTGTTTTTAATTGTATTTTGACGAAAGGCCAAGCAAATTAATTTAGAATCATTTCAAATGTAATCTGCGGTAAATAATATATTTTTTAAACTATTTCTATATTTGAGAAACTTTTTTGAGCTTCTTGTTAATCGATGTGTAAGTGATAAGATTTACATGTTAAGCTAGAAATGTTTGATCACTTAAATAATAATTGTGTTTAGTATTAGATGTAAACTGTTAATTTAAACTATTGAGCAACTTCATCATATTTTTATTAATACTGAGGTTAAGACTTTCTGAATTAATTCCACATATTTGTGTTTTTCGGATATACAATTTCCATATGTGGAAACTTAGTTAAATTTTCGGAAGCGAGCTGCTGTCAAAATATTTTACTGCAGATCGATAGATAATCAAGCCACAGTGGAAATACTGTTTAAAAATTGAGCAACATTTCTATTTACGTTTTTAAATGGTAAATTTCATTTTGAGCAATTTTTATGCATTTTTCTGATAATAAGATGGAACATTAGGTACCAAACAAATTATTCTAAATATTGAGCAACTTTCCATGTATAGTAGTAAAATATGAGGTATAATTGGCCTGCGATAACGCTGTAAAGTATTGCCCTAAATATTTAACATAAATAAACTGAACTGAAAATCAATGATGAAAACACCTCTATTGTAAAACCCTCCATACATACGATGGGAAAATATGTTTTTTGTTCTAGCAAAACACAATTTTTATGACCACATCATAGTGTTGTAATCCAGTAAAAATCACTGTTTACCTGTAAAAAAAAACTATAAAAATCAATCATTTAAATTAAAAATACCGTGTACCTCGACCATATACATTTCAATTAAATTTTAACAGGAAAATTATTTTGTATATGAGAATATTTAAAATCGATATTCCCATCATAGACCAACATCGAGTTTTTATTTATAGGCATCATCCAAAAATAGTATAGAAAATTGATTTAGGAAAAATCACAACAAAATAAATAAAATTAAACAAATAAATAATGAAAATTTTGTTCTATCAATAAAAAAGCAAAAAAAAAAATTAAGTAGAATTAATTTACAGGAATAAATAAATTATTGTAAATTTGTCTATATTTCGACTAAATTAGTCCATATAGGGTGATTCTTAAGTAAGAGAATCACTTCTTATAATCAAGAGGTGTAAATGCCACTCTGTGTATGCCATTTACAATGTGATAAGCACCCCAGTTTGATTTGCTCATAATATCAGCCACCATTTTCATGTGCTTAACCCTGGTGCTTTTATCCGAGTCTATTGAAGTGTTAAAAAATAGAGAGCCCCTATATTGTCGTTCAATAATTTTTGATAGATAGCACAATCTGCATGGGTGTAGCCATATGACTTTACAGAAGGGATAATGTAAGAAGTGATGGCATTGACTAGACCCGAGATACATTTCAGAAATGACACAAGAACATAACCAAGCAAAGATGGACCGTGTGGTGTCATGCTGCCGGGATTTCTGCGAGGTGCTCAGGTCAAGTGTACAGTCATGATGAAATTGAGGGAGAATATGTGAAACGAAAGAAAGCTGAAGATACTACTTCTTCGCGATTTTGAATATGAAAATAGTGAAGAAACAAATATTCACCTTTGTGAGCCAGTATGGCGATGTCAAATCATCAACCAGACGGCAGTCGGTCGATGTACATTTGCCTCGAATAAATTTATTAAGTTTTAATGGTTTTCCACTGATCCACAATAACAAATTGCTGACCAAATCTCAAAAACTGTACAATTTAAAAGCTAGGCTGACTGGAAATGCAATTTTGTTGCTGAAGCAAGTGAGAAGACATGGCGGATTCCTTTAGATCGATAAGATCACCGTCGGTTTATCATCGTAATTCATCTTCGAAAGTTTCATACAATGCATATATTCAGCTTGAATTAGTCTTGAGATTGCGCATTATTCTTGACGTATATCGGGCGATACTGTTTGCTGCCTTGAGGTTTTAGTAGTGCTAATGACCACATGGGATGTCATTGATTAGCATTACTGCTAATAAGCTCAATTCAGAAACCCATCGTCAATGGGAGATGCCATTAAAGCGCCACCGTGATCGTGGTTATCACGTACTCGACCGTATTCCAGTTGCCAAGTCTGTGCTGAAAATCACAACGTGCTGCAGTGCAAACAATTCAAGCCTCGTACATTTGAACAAAAATCAAATCTCGTTCGCAAACGGAGGTTATGTTTTTATTGCTTGCGTACAGGCCATATTTGTTTGATATGCAGATTCAGATTTTGTGCCAGCTTTGCAATTAAATACACCGAACGCTACTGCTCATTTTAAATTCAAATATCAAATCACCCATCGTCATCGTTTCGCGCACCAGCCAGAAGTTCCTAAAACCAGATGCAGTTGCGATTACAGGCATCTGTGCCAACCAACTGTCGCAGCCAATTGTTGAATTTCTGTTACAATCACGAATCTATTCAACATTTTCTCGATTATTTTCACTATACGTCGAGAGGATCACATGCACGCCGTTATCTTAACCAATCGACATGCATCAATACCACTCTTGAATCATTTAGAACTCAACCATTGAGTTCCCATTACTATAGTCCCAACCGGATTGGTAAATTGCTCGGACCGGTTGTTATAGAAATGATCCAAACTGATGGTTGATCTGCCGGTGTCAAATATTCACCCTTCGCCCAGAACACGAAACTGGGATATATTCTCTTCGGTAAGGTAGAGCCCAAGGTAACCAACCAACTGATGAGTTTCACGAGGACAATTGAGAATTACGACACCATCGACTGATGATGTTTTTTGAACGTGGCTTTGGCAAAGCCTTACTCACATTTGAGGAACTGTTGACGTTGCTGTGCTAGCTTAAATGGAGCATAACTGTGCGACCTTAATGCTCATGTTGGATGACCCAGGTGATAGCACGAACGTACCAGCATTTCGGGACAATTCGGTCGACAGAATACTTGCTCGCCTACAGCAACCTCTAAAGTGGTTTGTTGCTCGGCAGGATCATCCATACACATCCGAAATATGATAGACGAGCCCGAGTCACAACTCAGTGGGATGTCCAAATGCTGTATATAAGTGACAAGTGATAACACTTCCTGCTGTCCATCCCGGACAATGACATCAAAATTTGAAATTAATATTGGTATTTATAATCATTCATAGTTAGAAAACTTGAACGAATCGGATAGTCTTCATTGATAATTAGACACAACTTCCTCTGCTACATACTAATTGAAAAATATTGCTATTCTAGGGTCACCCTTTATATATATATATATATATATATATATATATATATATATATATATATATATATATATATATATCATCTTCTATTCATCAATAATTAAAAACAATAGTCAATAGCAGGCAAACTTTATCATCTCACATCATCATTGTCATGATATCAAATCAAATGGATTGTCCTCATATCTATTCCAAATCATTAGATATTCTAGATTTTTTCCAAAATAAACCCAAAAGTACATAACGGAATTGGTTAAATAAATCTACATAAATCATCATAGAAAACATTCGTTTTCAATAGAATATTAGACCTAGATTGAATCGAGATGAGTCATGCATTCATTATATATACTATACGAGAATTATACATGAGATAAAAAGTTTTGATTTAGAAGTTTTATGTATAATCACATCTCTTTGTATAATTTACAATTTTTAGAATTTCTATAAAAATGTATGAGTGTTAGCACAAAATCGACGAACATTGATTTTAGGCCGAAATGGTAGGAAGTAGGCTATAAGTAGATAATATATCAATTTTTTAGTAATTTGGTTAACAATTGTACCAGTTCCACTTAAGAGTAAAGTTTCACTTTACTTAAGTTCCACTTAAGAGTAAGATATGGCCAAAGGACTGCGTATGGGAGCCAGACTAGAAATATTATCAATTTTGGCACAACTTTTTAAGTTCGCTGACGATTTAGGATGAGTTGTTATCTCACAGTTTCTGAAATTTATAATATAAACCAGATTTAACCAGCGTCAAGGATGTCGATACAACACAAAGTTGAAAGATCATATTTTGATGATCATCGCAACCTCATCCCTATTGGAACGAGAAAAGATTGGTCGAGGGATTCTACAACAACTAGTGCTAGTACTGAAGGAGAAATTAACCATCTTGAAATTATCAACAATGAACGATATGCCAAAGTCAATAGCAATATGCCAAAGTCAATAGCGCGTCCTTCTTCTAGGACCATTTAGCCAATCCAACGCTCAAGCCAAACTAAATGTAACGAACGATAAAAACATGCGACTGTGCTATAACTTGATGGCAGATTCATGTGTTTCGAATTTGTATATAAATCGAGCACATCATTAAATTAAATACTCACTACATTCTAGTACATTCTAAAAGAAAATTTTTCATTAATGCAACACTTGGAAATGCTTTCCAAATATTCCAAAAGAATAAAATGCAGTAGATGATGGCATAATGTGGAAGGATGGCCGAGTAAGTCCCGATACATATACACAATTGAAACCTAACCAAAAGATTTAGTGTCGACAAGAGATCTTCGAAATTTTCCAAAAGTTGAACGAGAATGGGGTAATAAAGAAGGTTTAAAGCTTTGCTAAATATAATCTAGCAAAGTTTTAAACATTCGTACTAGCCCATTCTTGTTTAACATTTTGAAAACGTCGCAGATCATACTACGAAATTTAATCTTCGTTTAATGGAATTGTTTAAGTTTCGGTTTATATATGATCGCTCGCTTTGTTCCCTGTTGATACTGCTAGGTTTAACCATTTTATAGTAAATGATATTGAAGTCTAGGTTTGATTTTTAAAATTAACTTTTTTTAGTTAAACCAAGACTTTGCAGTTCCGTTTGTATTTATTTAAGTATCCATTCGTGTCTCACAATTATAGGCCATGTAGGCATAGGCATACTTTACAGTTGTCAAATCATAATTTTTAATACATTAAGGAAGCAATAGTTAAAAATGAGCCAAATTGCATTTTGTTAGATTACACATATCATGGCCAAGTACAGTAAAAAATAGCTACAATAGAATACCGTTATATCTTTGCTGTTGTAAATTTTCACTGATTTATAGAAAAATATTTGTAATCATTAGCGTATATGATATAACAGTAAAATGTTGGAAAATTTTTCAACCATTTCACATATTTTTTATTAATTTACAGATTTTTTCCCCGTTCAGTTTCCAATTCATTTTATTTCTATTTTTCCAAACAAAATTAAAACATTCAACAATCTGGAAAATATTAATAAAAAATTCAAACAACAACTACAAATATTCAATTAAATTTTTCACGATATGAACATTTTTTATAATCCATTTTCCACCTCCATACCGTTGATTTAGTTATATGGTTCATCATAGGGTATATAGTCGAATTTGTCGAAAAATTGTATGCACATAAAATTTTACCGGATGTCTCGGTGACAGTTGATCCGGTACATTTTCTTGTAATACCGTAAGTATTTTCGATCAGTGGGCTTTCGGTGAAACTGAATTGTACATTATAAAATATCCACATACGTCCTTGTTGCGTTGTTGAGTTATGTTGTGTGTGTTATGTTCAATTTTAACATAAATATCGAGCCAGATAGTTCATATATATATATGACCATATAGTTTATGATTATTTTTGTATGTTTTATTAATTGTTGTTGTTGGTGTAGTAGCATAAGGATATATATGTACACCTTTATGCTAGGATTAATATATATCCAACGTTTTTGAATATTTTATGTTTCACATATTTATAGGATTTATTTAATCGTGATGATTGAATATGTTTGTAATGAATATGGATGAGTTGATTTATATAATATCGACTCAACGGACTTTGACCTCAAACACGTAATTCATTTATGAATAAAATATGATTTAATTTGTATTTTGGTTGTTAATAATTGCTTGCGTGGTCTTTGAAAATATTGAGCAACATTATTTATTTGTAAATAATCTTGTCCACGGTTTCACTAATAGGTAAAATAGTACAGCAAATCGATCATATATTACGTAATTTTGAAAGTTGCTCAAATTTTATTTAGGTCGCTTAGGTCCCTAGCTAAAATGTTAAGAATAATTTAATCTAAAACTGAACATTTTCTACAATACTTAGGATCCCATTATATCGTACTATAATAATTTGCTCAATATTTTGACACATTTTTGGTTATTTTAAAAAACATTTACAACTATTTTGCTCAATATATGGAAACTTAACCAAGCTAACATTTGAAATCGTACAAACTTTTTATGTGACTAAATCTAGATAAATTTAAATGTATCGATCAAAAGTTTCATTGGTTATTAACATAATGTTTTATTTGGTGATTACAGAATTTGCTCAATATTTACAAAACAAACTTTTTACTTCAGAGTTTCATTTATTTTTCTTGGGAAATGAAATATTTAAAACAAGAAAATTAATAGTAATACAATTTTTCGTAGTAGTACTAATGCCTTAAAAGCACGTTGTTTAGTTGATTTTATTACATTAAAACTGTTCTTAAACTGTTGCTTAATATATTAAATATCATAAGCACATGCATAATATATTAACGAAATTATAATCTATGAAATTGGCTTGCATTTTCGAATCATAGTCAAATACATCAAAATATTTTTAAGTTATAGGTTTTGATAATGTAGCTCAATATAATATGTTACAAATTTTTATCGTTATTTAAATATCAAATTGCTTTTAATATGCACGTATGAGTACTATTTCGTTTAGTAAAATAGTTTAGTAAATAGTTAATATAGTTTGTGCTGGATATGTTGTGTTTCTCGAAATATAAAATAAAAAAATATGTTCATGAATCTTAATGCTCATTATTAAGTTCTCCTAAAAATATTTAAACCCTTGATTATTAGTGTTTACATTGCTGAAGGCTAAATAAGACTAAATAATATTTAAAAAAATATATATAATAAACCATACCAGTTACTATGGTTTATTATATATTTTAAATTGCTCAGTACTAACAATTGAATATTAATGCATGGTACTTTAATATGTGTAGCTCAATATTTTGTACTTAAAAATATCAAATAAAATAGTGAGAAATATCAAAATCATCAACATCATAAAATAATTGTAATAATGTAATATGCCACCTTCGATTCTAAGCAAATAATATGGAAATCCAACATTAATATTTGGTATTGCTCAATATTTTATCAAATGTAGTATAATAAAATTATAGTACTATAACAAAATTAATTAGATATTTTTGATTTTTGAACATTTTTGAGATGTTTTGTTTATTTATCATGCATTACCATTTTATTATTTTGTAAATTTATATGTTATTTAAAAGTGGCTCAAAACTATTCATCAAAAGATAGTCATTAATTACGGCCCAACATTTGCTCGAAAGGTATCCTTTATATACAACCAACTACGACTACAACCAACACCCGACACCAGAAAGTCGGTATTTAAATTGCTTAGTAGTTTGCGCACATTACGTATCATAACTATAAAATTGCTCAATATTTAAAATAGAGTTGTTTTATATGAATGAAATATATTGGCAGTACTCATTTGCTAATTTTGTTGTTTGATATTGTAAAATATTGTAAAATTTAAAAATTCAAAGTTACATTAAATTCTTCTTAAAAGGTTTTTTATAATTGTTTTTTAATTTAATTATTAGTTGCTCAATAAATGTATCTGTTTATTTGTTCGATGTTGTTCAATTGCTAAATTTTAATTTACTAATTTAAAAAATGAAACTTTACATACAAGTATTACAGCTGTTATTGTTAAAAAAGTTAACTAAATTTGAGTGATTTGCTAGAAAAAAGTCATTGCCCAATATCTAACCTAATAAATTAGGTTATTGAGCAAAAACAAATAAGGTATCGCATGGCATATAGAATGTAAAGCCTATTTAGTAATTTTTTATAATAGTAATAGTCACTGAGAGGGTATTGAGCAACTGTATGATGATTCAATATTTTCTTGACCCTCACTGTTTAAAGAATTTTCTGAATTTTGCAAAATTAAGATTAAATCTCAACTTCTCATAATTTGTTGTTCGACTTAAAATAAAAATATACATAAATATTTTTCTAAATATTAGCATTACCTACAATCGATGAATTTATATCAAATTCATCCAAACAAAGGATCAATTCGCTGTTGGTGGCATAGATCGTTCTCACGCTCAAAATGCATAGAACTATGCAATGGGCTAGTTCTATCGGTTTGGATTTCCTTTTAAAATTTGGTCTTGTCGTCGATTTGAGGAATAATCTGCTTATTGAGCAGCCAATCAATGCTTTCATTGCTCGTATTGATACACCTATTCATTTCATAGTCGAGAAAGAGTATAAGGGTATCCTAAAACGATTTCCAATACTGATCGAGCCACTAAATTGTCATCAACATGTTAAGCTAAATGTGATTTATCAATCACATAAAACAAGTTCTTCTCAAGTGTTCCTATTAAATGGTCCCAGACCGAGTTAATTTTAAAAAAAAAGTTAAGTTAAAAGTTAATAAAAAATAAATTAAATGTGACTAGATACCATAACCTCTCAAACCACCTGGTTTTAGGCGTTTTAAAGTAATGTATTTTATTACCTCAATTTTGCGAAATGCAATCCTCATTTTTGCTCAGTGTAGCTCAGAGTTGCTCAAAATTTAAAAGCACTACCAAACCATAGAAATATTATTTTAAATCATTTGTACATATAAATTGACTGCTAAATCAGACATGAATTTATAATAGCATGTAAATGCAATGTTTTTAGTTTATTTTCATATCGATTTTATCAAAAGTATTTAATCGAAAAGTATATTAAACATATATAAAGATAAATTGTTGATGGATGGAAACTAAGCTACTAGTATTTTGTGTAAACGTTTGAAATCCATCAAAAATAAAATACCAAAATAGGAATATTTCAAGATACTGGTTTTTCATTCCAATGTTCATTTATTATTCCAAAGACATTGCAGTGCAGTACGTTGTTTGTTAGGATATATGTTCGAATAGAAAAACATTTTTTTGTATTTTTTTAGATATTGTGGAAGGACGATGATGAAACATAAAAAAATATTTGTAAAAATCTAGAATTTATTAATAACTGTTCCATCGTT
The DNA here is from genome assembly GCA_963556175.1 of Tipula confusa. Taxonomy (NCBI): domain Eukaryota; kingdom Metazoa; phylum Arthropoda; class Insecta; order Diptera; family Tipulidae; genus Tipula; species Tipula confusa. The sequence continues at coordinate 220,594,907 of OY744476.1, forward strand.
ATTTATCGTCGAATTCCAAGCATAGAGAATTTGTTCGAATCGATATATTTATTACGATTCTTGACTTCTGTTTACTGTATTGAGAATATTATTTAATTTTCTTAATGTGTTTCGAGTTTAGGAATAACAAAATCAAAATATAATTTATCAATATACATAATATAATATGTATATATAATCTTTCTATATATAATAATATGTATCTCTGAATAGAACAGAAAAAAAGTATTGGAACAATTCAACGACAAGACACAATCTTTTTATGTGTATGATTGATATAATGTATGTAACTGATAGGAAGAAACAGCAAAAAAATGTTGAAAGAAAGATGGAAAAATCCATGATTTTTGGTTTTCATGACGTTAATTGAATTAATTTTGAGTGATTTTGAACTCATTTATTGATTATTCAAAAAAATAAAAAAACTGGGATTCAAACCTAGTATATGAATACTAAATGGGGAGCAACCTGTTTGATAAAGTGTTTGAACGTGATTTGAGTTTTTATGAGCTTAGTGTTTAGAAAGTAAAAAAAAATGTATATGCAATATACGATAATTCGAGATAAATGTTAAATAGGTTAAGGATTTGAAAAGACTTACGGTATTATAAATTGTTCTATAATTGTTTTAACAGAGAGGTTATAGATTTATGGTTTGTGCGCATTGCATGATTTAATATTGAGCAACATTAAATTAAATTATACTAACTAACTCTCACGACATCAAAGAATTATAAAACTTAAAATTACATTAATGTAAATTGAGCAACTTATTTAAAATAGTATTTTGATTTCAAATCTATTTTTTATAAATGTTGCTCATTATTTTATACAATTAATGTATGTTCTATTATTGAAAATATTTTAATATTTATTGAGATTTCGTATTTATCAATCCACCTTATCAAAATTTAGTGCTTCCTCTTCTTCCAAAACAATTTCTCGTTCCGGATCATTAATGAGAACGCTTATGAAATCTTTCTGGGGCGTTTAAATTTTGAAAGCATGAAATTTTTTCACTGTTGTATAAATATTGCAAAGTTCGGGAAAGCAATGTTGTTTACTGGGAGGCCAACATAAATAAAGTGGTGATATCCTTTGACTATAAACCCGTGTATTTGCGGCAAATCGTTCGATCGAAAGTGTATTTTCATACTATCGAGTTCAGAAAACGTGTTCACGTGTAAGTTAGGGTCGATGCTGTACAAAGTCCACTCACGCTTCCTTACCTTTTCTGGTTCTCAAACGACAGAGGATTTTTTTCCAAAATGAAGAAAAAGAGGCAAGGAGGTGGTTACAGTAGTTCGACTAAAGCAGGCGTTTTTATTGCATTGTACATTTGGCTTTATTATTCTAGCATTTGATAAAATCATCATGAAGTTTGATTAAGATTTGATTCAAACCACAATCGCATTTAAAGCTATGTTCAAGTTTTAAAGATATGTATTTGATATGTATATGCCGCTAGTGGGAGTCTCTTTTATAAGACTGCTCTCGAAAACTAACTTCGGAAAGCGCAAATATTTAAAAATGCCGAGTTGGATTAAAATTTGAATGAATAAAAACCCTCACATTTGTTGGAAAATAGAAAATTTGGCAATAAACTTAACCAACGTTGCTTAATTCGGGTTTGATTGATAATTGATTACAAAACTAGCTTTTCTAAGTTTATTAATAAATAATTTAAACTTTCATTTCAAATTATGACAATATGGTTTGTTTTAATTTAACTTAAATAATTTAAAAATAATATTATTAATAAAATGTTTGGTAAGAAACTGAATCCAGTTTGATAGTTTGATTCACACTTGATTGTTATTTTACCACAAATATTTCCTTTTCTGATTTAGTTTAAGCATAGTTAGTAAGATTTTAACAATCAGACTATATTATAAGAAGATTTGATAGTAAACTTGATGGAGTTTGACGCGAGTTTGAAACAAAAAAAAATATTTTTTTCGAGGATCCGTTTTATTAAAAAAATATTAAATTATATACAAATTACGCCCATCTGAATCAAACCTCGCGCTATTTATGACTTTTATAGTTTTGTTTTATATTTAGTTGATGCTCAATGTGCTAATTACAGAATTATGTAATCAAATGATTAACGATTTAAATGGTTAAACTTTAAAATATTATCTCTATCTATCATCTATACATAAAATACACTAATTGGCCAACATACATTATAAATTAAGTTCTAAAGACGTTAACAAATTAAAAACAAACTTTTAACTTTTAAGTTTTTAAATTTTAATTTTAAATTTGAATGTTAATTCTAAATTATATTTTTTAATTTTTTGTTTCTTTCAATGTGTTAAAAAAAAAATAAAAAATTTGTGTTATTCATCCAAAAATTAAAAATCATATCATAATCAAAAATTAATCCGAAATTAATTGAAAATACCAATTTAATTAAGTATGGGACCTGATCCACTCTGGTAAGTTATCGAAAAAAAAACAAAAACCAAAACTGCCTCTAAAACCATTCATTTTGTGCTTCATCCTAATAAATCCGCTTCCATAATATCCAAATAAGCTTCTGAATCAACAAAAGCTTCAGTATATGTGAGCGCTTTTTTATATTCTATTTATTAATGTGATGTGCTTTTTGCGTTTTGATTTTATTTTTGTTTTGTTGGTGCTTCGTTTTTTTGTTTTTCGAAAAAGCTCTATGTCAATATTTTCGAATAAATTTTTTTGGTTCTGTTATAATTTTGCTTAACCAATCCGACACTGTATACATCAGCAGCCGTGATGGACATCTATCGAAAGCGATCGAACTTAAGTATGCTACTTAGGCTATAACGAATTAATAGCACATAATGCGCGCGTATCACTAGTGCACAACTGTATTACTTTAGAAATAAATTTGAAACCTAGCCCCACACCTTATTCCAAAATAGAAATGCATGCGTAACTATATATATATTTTCTAACACGGAACTAGTCTGACCGAAAATGAATCATAAAAATAAAATCTACCTGTTTGTTTCACACTGTAGTGTCCAATAACAAAAATTTTAGAACATCCTGTACTACTAGATTTATAAATGTGTTTTGCACCGATTTTTTATTAAATAAAGTATTTTGTGTAATTTTTAGGAGTAGCACATCAACGGCAGCAGCTGCATTTGCCATAGCCACATCAGCATCGAGTAATCCACGAGACGAACCGCCCGAAGTGGTGGCGCGCAATCGAAAAGAATCGGTTGTCAGTTCACCAGCAACAATGCGTGTGCTTAACGTACTGCGCCACTGGGTGTCAAAACATTTTCAAGATTTTGAACAGGATAACGCATTACGATCACAAACGATAGCATTTCTCGACGATATAACGTGCAGTCCTAATTTGCTACCGTCCGAGCATCGTGCCGCCTCACAACTTTTACGACTTTTGTGTCGTGACGATATTGATACGTGCGCCCAAATATTAGAAAATGTTCTACGGCCACCGCCAACGCCGAGCAAAGAAAGTATCGAAACATTGTCGGCCCTTGAAATTGCCGAACAAATGACCTATCTCGATCATCAAATATTTTTGGCGATACGTAGCGAAGAATTTTTGGGACAGGCATGGATGAAATCGGATAAAAAATCACGAGCCGAACACATTATACAAATGACAAAACGTTTTAACGATGGATCACGATTGGTTGTGGCCGAAATTGTATCACGTACATCGATGACAGCTCGCGTAGCAGCAATTGAGAAATGGACAGCGGTCGCTGATATTTGTCGATGTTTGCATAATTTTAATGGGGTGCTACAAGTGTGTGCCGCTTTTACAAATGCGGCTGTATTTCGATTGCGGAAGACGTGGGACAAAGTACCGAAAACGGTGAGTGGTGTTAATTTTTTTATAGAATTTATTTTTTGAAATCGGAGTTTATATTTTGGTATAGACAAGGCTTAACTACAGATCTTTACTTTTGTTATTTAAAATCCTCAGCCTAAATAATTTAAATTTTTTGCATAATCCCATAACTTGAGAGTTGATCGACATAACGTTATTAGCAAATCAACTGAAGGACGGAAACACTATTGGTACATCAAATACTGCCACCAGTAATACAATAATGACTAATATACAATAATGGCCAGCATGGCAGACATTGAACAACGGTTTCAAATGCTCTATAACTTAAAAGCCCGAAACACTTGTAAATTGTCTCCTGAATGTGGCACATGTGAACACATTGAATGGGGTTTCCGAAGGCTCTAACTCCCAATATAGTTATAAAATGTTTCCCAAAGAATTCAAATAGCATTGGAACTTTTTCAGGATTATCAGCACTACATACAACTAACATAAAAAATGGTTGTGTTACACCACTTTGCTCAAATTAAAATTTGATTTCCAATGATTAGAAAATTTACCAACAGCCCGAATAGAACAGCGTGAAAGAGTTTTAACTACTGACAGACATGCCATATTTAGACGTACATACTTTAAAGCGTAGATGTCAAACCTGCCTAGACAAACACCACACGGTTCTTCACATGACCAAGTTTGGGATTCCAGCTTAAACCTCAACGACAAATGTTGCAATTACAAAAATGAATTCATCACTAAAAAAATTGCAGTGATCCTGAAGTAATCCAGGTTAAATTCATTCTACAGACAGCGCTAGTTAACGTATCCGATATTTATGGAATATCTCACATATACCGAGCTCTGCTAGACTCGGGCTCCTAAGCAAGTTTCACTACTGAAGAATGTGTGCAACGGTTACAGTTGAAAAGGTTTAATAAATGGTCTATAGGTGCTACCCAAGTCGGGTATACAAGAGGCCGAGTGTCAGTATCTGCACTGCCACCAGACCATTCTAAATTAACCAGCACAAACAATTGTCGGGATTCCAAATGATGTATGATCGAAGGTTCAATTACCTGACTTTAATTAGCCAGGTATAGTCGATTTATTAACAAAACCAGGTCATTTTTTTTAAATCTTCCTCGATGGAAGAATACAACTTAAGTCAGATGGTTCAAGTCTTCAAAACACAATGTTCGGCTGGGTATAGTATATCTCGTAAACACGCCAAGACATAAAAATATTCCGCATTCTTTATTACAAATGAGTCAGAAGCAGAAACCAATTTAGATGTAACCTTAAAAAAGTTCTGGGAAGTTGAATCGATGGGTGTGGGCAGCAATTTGCTATTACAATAGGAATGCGGATGATAGATTCATCATAAGTCTACCATTTAAAGTACGACCCAATGATCTGAGCAACACACTGAACATAGCCACCCAGCAACTTCGAAACGTGGAAAAACGATTCGATAGAGATCAAAAATTCTAAACTCTCTACTACACATTAATGCTTGATTATGAGCGACTGTATCACATTGAGCAAATCCCCCAAAACTAAGTCTCCATTGACGGCCATAAATATTTACCGCATCATCGGGTTGTCAAGAACTCGAGCGCCACTACGAAACTTCGCGTGGTCTTTGATGGTTCTGCTAAAGGTTATTGGTCATACTCTCAATAAGTATTTAGCATTAGGGACCATCCAATACTTAAGTTGTTGTTCTAAATCCATTTTTTCGGTAATTTAATCGCGTTAGTGAGTTGCTGAGTATTAGATTTTGTTCAAACTACGAATAGTTGCCTGACCGTTTAAACCCAAATACTGTGGTAGTTTGGTTAGTCTAATTAAACGACAGATCAGATTGCGGGTTCGCAGCTGTTTGAATACGGCAGCCATCGTATTTCATGTACTTCATTTATATTTAGGTCGATTTGGTATAAAATTGAGTTGGGTAACTTGTGATAGGTTTACACCAATTTGTCAATTGCCATACCAATTTTGACAATTTTTCGAATTTAGTTAATTTTGCTGAATTTTCGAGGTATTTTACGAATACATTCAACATTTGCGGAACTGGTTGGTGATCATGCTAAACGGTGGCGTTTCATCCTTGTTGCTTTTGAAGATATGAACTTGTTAATTTTTTTGAGTTTTGAAGATCACTGAAAATCTCTCCAAAATGATATTCTGATCGGATCAAATTTCATTTTACTAACTTTTATATTTTACTTACAGATCAAGCAAACATTTAATAAACTACAAGCGGTCGTCTGCAGCGATGGTCGATTTCGTGCAATGCGCGAAGCATTACATCGTTGCGATCCACCATGCATACCATATTTAGGCATGTATCTCACCGATTTATCGTTTATCGAAGAAGGTACACCCGACTTTACACCCGAAGGCTTATTAAATTTTTCCAAAATGAGAATGGTACGTACATAAAAAATCACTTGATTAATGGATGATAGATTAATTTTTTTTAAATTTATTTACAGATTGCCCATGTCATTCGAGAAATTCGACATTTTCAACAAACACCCTATAAAATAGATCATATCCCAAAAGTCACATCGTACCTACTCGATACATCGCTATTGCTCGACGACGAAGAATTATATAAACGTTCGTTACAAATTGAACCGCGTAGCTCACGATTAAGTGCACCAAATACACAACTTGTTTAAAATTTTGAGTGACACATTTTAGGTAAGAATTTTTAATTTTATTAATTAATTTTTTTTTTTAATTTTAATTTAAAATCATTTTTTCAATTTTTAATTTGTGAACAAAAAATGTAGCGTAAGAATATTCTAAATAAAATTTGAACACAAATTAAATTAAATAAAATTTTGTAAATATTAAATAAAAATTAAAAATTAACAAAAAAAATTATCAAAATCAAATCAAATCAAATTTGTTTAGTGTTTAGTATAATAGTAAAATTTAGCATTTAAAAATTAAATTACGATGCATACATTATGTATGCACATTAAAATTAATTAATTTATTATCATTATGTGTATAAAAACGATTGATGCTGGCCATCAATTTATAAAAAAAAACCTAACCTAAATCACTACCCTCTAAAACTTAAAATTCATTAAGAAAATTATTAATTAGTCTGTTTCGTACCTTTCGGCGACACAGTCTCCTTCTTGCTATATGATGAAGTAAAATATAAATTTATTTTTACATAAAATGTCAAATAGAAAGGGTGTTATTTACCCACCCCATTTACTATAAAGGGTGAGTTATTTAAAATGAGACAACCAAATAATCTAAAAACCAGCAAAAAAGAAATTTTGGGTTTGGTTTTAAGAGGCAAATTTGTAGCTGTGGTCGATTTTTAATCTTTTGGTTGTTTTCAAGGTTATTTGATTTTTTACATGAAATCCTATGTTTTTTATTACAGAACCTTGTTCTGCTTCATAATGTAAACACATTTTGAACTGATTCATTGATTTCATTGGTCTATTTCGTCCATTGGATATTAACAAGGTGGTCCCTGTTATTGTATACTGCATTCAAAACAAAATAAGAAAAACTTCCTATTAGGGTATTAACTTTGTTGGCCAATATTTGCCAAAATAATGATTAGTGGATGAGAATTTATCTAACGGCTACGGAGGTGGCAAGAGTTACATAAACTTGGCGGAAGATGTTACCATTCTTAGTTTTAACATAGGAGGAATTTTGGTATCCAAAAGCATAACTTCGTACTTGTACTTTTGAATTGTAATTGAATTTTCTCTTCAGTATCGATATTGAATTGGGATAGTGTCTGTTAAAATATGTAACTATTCAACGATTGAACAAGATTTCCTCTAGGCTCGTACTTGTTGCCGGCGTCGCATATTAGAGGTGTAACGATGTTCTCTCGCGAAATATTTAAATGTCTGCCTGGGAAAATGATGTGTCATTATCACTCAAAGTCATCTCCGGAATGCTGTGAGTCTTGAAAATAAGGCGAAGTACACTGATGACACAATTAGTTGATATAGGTAGTTGACACAACCTGCACCTCCAAGAAGTATATTTTGCTTTGAAATGGTCCCGTAAAACCAATATGGAGTCTCGATCATGTTCTTTTCATCCTTTTCCAATATTTTATGTGAGCTTTGTGATCGTCAGTACGAACCAGCTGACATGGACTGCAAGATCGAACAAGCTTTTCGATGTCATCGTCATTTTTAGGTCATCAAACGTAACTTCCCGCCATTCTCCTCATATCGTCAGAAGACTGAGAAAGAATAGGATTTTTTTAGGTAGTCTTTTCTGTTTCATTCTAAGGAACAATCGAAATAGGTAACCGATTGATGTAATCAGTGTTACCATTATTTTTTCCTATAGACGTTGAGGTGATGGTTTTTAAGGATAGAGTAATTCTAAAAGTGGTTTGTGGTTTATGGTCTTTCATTATGGTTAAGTTTCGAACATGGGAATGGTGACATTTTTATACACATCAAATTTAATTGACAAGGCCTTCTTAACAATCTGGAAGTATACTAAATTAATAGTACTACTCACTTTGTGTGACCACCGGCCTTCGTGGAAGAGCTGATAGTGCAGATTTCAAATGATCAAAGCTCTGTTACTGGATTTGTCCTAATCTTCATTTCGTTGTTACATGAAGGAGCTGATGAAAGGACCCATTGATGAGTGCTTTGCTCTGTATGAATGCAAGGTAACAAGTGATGATTGATGATTCACAAAAATACCTAAATTGCACATAACCTATTGCTGAAGATCTAAAACTTCCTGGTTGCTTTAATTTTCTCTTCGGAAGAGAATCGATGTGCTGGCTCATAAAATGTATGGATTCTCACCCTATTAAGCATTTGTCCTTACGTAAATATAATCCTGCTACTTCAAATCGTTGCCAGATTTCAGTTGTGCAGATGTGGTAAATATTACGTCAATTCCACAAATTAAGTTTTCAATGAAGTTTTGAGATAATCCGTGCGCTGTGCAAATACCACATCGAAGACGCTTTACTTTGTATTCTCTTTTGTGTGTCATAATTATTGGTTTCATTATCATTTTCCCGTCAACCGCAAGCTGCTGATCGGCTTGAGCGAGTTCAAGCTTACCGCATATTTTACCGCTTAGCATTGTGAAAAATAAATGAGTAGCTAAAGGTATTGACAAAGTAAGAGGAAATAGAACTTTGTTAACACTAGACGTTTAGTCTTCGCCAATCCTAAAAGACCAATTCAACTTTAGAACAGGCACAATTTTCGCTCACTGTAGTTTAGACACGCACAAATATTCCCTGCACTGTTAACTTCTCGAGTTCTTCTTGACGTGATGAAGTGCACATACAGTGGTACATTACTGTGGTATAAATTAGGGTGCTATAAGTTTGGAAGGCAAAAGAGAGCTCGGAGTGCATTGACAGGAGGTCGATTACGGGTGATAGTTATGTGAACTTGATTCTTAGACCTAATTAGAAATGGAAACATAGGAAAATGGAAATTGTCAGTGAAGTATGCTCATATAATGGTTTAAAGTCAATTTTGACTTTATCCACACGAATGAAAACGTGGTCACATTTGATTACCCTGATCAGTCTTAAAGTCGAGTGGGACTCCAAATACTGAAAAATATTAACTTTCGAATGCACATAAAGGGAACTAAAGACATAAAGAAAAATGCCAGATAGGTGGCGATCGCGTTGCACTTTGAGTTACGAAAGTACTGGAAAAGTTTTGGAAATAAAACCCGAGAATTATAACCCTACCAATAGCTGGTTTTGCTCGATTAAAGTTTGTTTGAAGTTTTTGCTCATTTTTTAGATCATTATTCTGTTGTCTCATATAAAATGACTCATCTTGTATATATAATATAATATAAGCTTAGTCAAAATATATAAATATAAATTAAAAAAAAATTAATTAATTAATTAAGATTTTTGGAAGAAAATTAAAAAAAAAGAACAAAAAAAAAACGATTTTAGCTTAGCAATAGATTAAAAAATAAAAATAAAAATTTGTTTTATCTTCAGTACTTTAGACAACTTTATTGTTTCTTCTTTGTAAATATTACGATTAGAATTCTTCTTATTGTTAAAATAAAAAACGAAAAATTTTAAATTTGTCAAGGGGATGCAAATTTTATCATCCCTTTCTGAGTCGCGGAAGTGTATCTGTTGAGCATAATATTATAATGTACGATGCTTTACAATCGGTAGTTCAGGCTGTTGTTTAAAGATATTTTATTGATTTATTAAGAGTATTTTTTAAATGATATAGGATCTAGTTTATGTAAAGGTTGTGCAGCCACTTAAACTAAAGATATTTGGATGGACACTTTTTCAGTGTAAATAGTTTTAAATTAAATTAACAGGTTAAAGAATATGTTAATTTGCATGTAAAAAATGATTCACTTTGTCACGGCGAACGTCGATTGATGGTGGATTTTCCATCTGATAACGAAACTCTGCTGTGTCGAGTCGAGAGACTCCCTAGAGCTGTTTATGTCGCATTTTGCAATATGATTCAAAGATATAATTGATTCATAATGAAAAGTTCAATGCGCTTTTTGAAGCAAATTCAGAAATGGCATCGGCGAAGTCGATAGTTTTTGCGATTTCAATCTTTCTTGACTAACGGTGAAGCGAAAATAATTTTTAATAATTTTTAGTTTTGGAAAATATCTTTCGTCTAATGCAACAACCGGTGTTATTAATAATATTTTTGTGATTAGGTTGCAATAGATTGCAGATAAATTGTTAGAAAGGATGTACCACGTAGATCTTGTAAATAAAAGTAGATTTTTCTAGGACAATATTTCTAAAAAACTACAATGCCTAAATTTTATCATCGGGATGAAAATCTCCTTCGAGTACAGCCTGTAAAATTTTGCAATCATCAGAATTTTTCATACTTTTTAATTATTCTACAGTATATAAAAATATATTGTTGTCATTTTTATATATGATCCGAAATTATTTTGTTAAAAACTAATCTGTGTTAAAATTTTCTTTTTTATAATTTATAACATAATTTTTTTTCTTCAAAAAATGATAATTTTTTTTTTAGATGTTTTAGAAGCCAACTGAATACATTGACAAACCTTCGTGCCTAATTTTATTGCCAATTACAATTTTTTTTATTTAGTTTTAAAGTGCGAGGCCTTCTTGAAGCACGATGCGTTTGAAATTCAAAATGTGAAACTAAACTGTCAAACTAGAAAGTCAAAACTAAAGTGGTTATCAAAAAATAGTTTATTGCTTAATATTATAACGTGGCCTTTTAAGGCCTTTTGAAGTGCTATTATTACTAACTAAATGCATGTCTACTCTTTTATAGTGGCGAAAACCGATTTATTGGAGTTGCCTTATAGAAGCAAATGTATATCTAAATGTTGATTCCAATATAGACGTATAGACAGGAGCACGTGTAAAAACCCCATTTATATGTCAAGACCCAGACACTTGATCATTTCTTTATTGTTCGTAGCTTTCCCAACTAAGTTTTTTAGATATTGGCTTCGTACTCCATGGCCATTAAAATGTCGAGTTAATAGTTCAAAAGCCAAATTTCTCCATTGATGTTTGCTCTAAATTTAATTTTTTATTTTTCCTCTATCAACATATTCAATAGTGATATCATAAATAGCATAAATAGGTTCTTTTAAAATTGGTTCAATGGCATTTTGTTTCGCCCATTATAATATTGTCTAATAAAATATCATATTTTTATTGGTACTATTAATGCAGACTCTTCTTCATCTTCACAATCTGATAATTTCGAATCCGAGTTATTGACCATAATCATTCCTGACGCCTACACGTAAACGAGATTGCACGTAAACTTATACAAAACATTTCGACTGTGACCTGTGAAGGTATACTTGAAAATAAGTAAATTCAAAACTACAAATCTTGTAAAAGTATCTTCAAAGCTGCTCGTCTAGGGGTTGTAGGGTTTGATCAACTAAAGTAGGTTCTATACAGCTAATTGAGAATAATTTTTACCAACTAATTTTCCGAATAGTTGGAAAAAATTATTCTCAATTGCCTGTCTCTAGGATTACATTTAGGATTTCTTTATCGAAATTCGTCGTGATTTGGGCTAAGTTTATGAGGAGTAAATCTAAGAAACTTAAATACATATTTATTGACTAACTATGGCTATTACAATGATCAAATTTTTATTCATATCAGCTTCCAATTTTCGTTGAAATCTGCTTGGGAATTACCACAAGCAGTATTCTTAGAGCAGCTTAAGTCTTTAGTTTTATCAAAATGCACATAAGACTTGCGAAGGTTTAATCATAAAGATATTCGTTTTAGTACGAAATCAAATGATTAGGTATCCTCTAGAGCAGCTCTAGAGATTCGATTTTTATAAAAAACTAAGAAGTACTTAACTAATTTGATTAGTTTCCATTACTTGAGTTTAGGATATATTTAATGGCAATACTATCATTTTTTCGCATACATTAATCAACCAAATCGTAATGTATTCGTGAAAAATTCCCCCGTTTCTAAGAATTGCTTTAGTTTCAGTCAGATCTAATCTTTATTATATCACATATAACAATTCTCACCTAAACTTTTTCTCAATAAGCTATAGAAAAGTTACGGACAGAAGATTGTGGTATTAAGGGAAAGGTATTATTGTTCTAGAGTTTAGTATGGATGCAATGAATTCCATGTAGGAAATGCCATATTGCTTTAGCTATCCTATACTGTCATGGACGATGTTTCGGCTCATTAAAATACATTTTTACAAAGAATTTTGTGACCAATTTAAACAGCGTTGGGCATAGTTAGTACTTAGATGGTTAACCGCTTGGGAATACTGTTTTATGTTGGGAAATACGCGGTTTTTAAATTATAAAAATATTGACGTAAGTGGTAAAGCTGTGATGTCTGGATGTCTGGTTAAAATTTTAAACTTGTTGTTTAAGAGCATCAAAATTGGCATAGTATTTTAATATCACAAATGTTTTGTTACTAATTTAAGAAACGCAGTATGTTTTATTAATTTACTGCAACTCATTGAGGTTGCCTTAAAATCAAAAAAAGTGAAAATTCCTTGATACTTAAAATTCGAAACAAGGTACTGTCAAAAGATGATAAGATATTCGATCTAATAATATGGTTAGCTTTCGGATGCCACAACTTTTAAGACGTAGGTTCTTTTTGGAACCACCAAACATTTTCTGAATTTTTGAAATTATTGATCGCAGGTTTGTTGAGCTTAACCACGTTGCAGCTGGTTAAGCTCAACCAACTTTTTTTCTGCAGTTACAAAATTTTTGATTTTTGGCATAATTTTTACAGTTATGATCGGCCCACTGCAGATTTTAGTGACTATCTTCAGTCATCCTGTACGACCATGAAAAATAGTTTAGCCTTATAGACACTTAAGACCCTATAAACTAGTTCTACTCCATTTTTTGTCGAAATTTATTTTTCCGGTAAATTATTCAAAGATGAAGCGACAATTAACAATTAACAATTAACAATTAACAATTAACAACAATTAACAAACAAACTGCTTTGTTGTATCAAATATTATATACTTGAAAATCTCTCATTTTAATTTCTTAAAAATTATACCAGCACGCCCTTTCCCATAACCGCCTGTCATTCGCACGAGCAATTACAAATTTGTTTTTCGTATTAATTTGAAATCCACAAAGCAACAAAAATAAAAATAAAATAATCTGTCATACGTATTTGGAATTTTCGTCAGTACATAAAAAACTTTTTTTTTTATTAATTCCATATTATTAACAGACGGTTATACAAAGATTTATTTTTCCGATGCGTGTGTACTTCATTTATACGTAAGTACCCAACAAAGGATTTAACGAAAAAAAAGCCTCAAACAAAAATTTTAATTTCCCGAAAAATTTAATTTAATTTATAAAAGTTGTGCCTTTATAAAAATTACAAAAAGTAATATTCCGAGATGAGTTTGTTTTTACTTTTCGAGTACCATTTTCTTTATTGGTTTTTTTATAAATTATTTACTTTGTGTCTTTAATGTTTTTGGAAAAAAATTAAGAAAACATATTTAATGGTATTGTTAAATATAATAAATTGGTAAAAAGCGGTTTGCAGACGATGAAATACATCGAATGCAACTTTTTCCTATTTATCGGTTAATCCGAATTTTTCGTAATATCGAATATTTCATAGTACCAAGCATTTTAATTTTAATAATTTAATAAAAGTTAACTTTTACGAATCAATTTTAAAATCGACCAAAAATTGCCCCATATCAATATAGTACACCGATTGAGTAGATTTTTTGAAAATGATCAGTTATTATGAATTAGTCATAAAAACGAATATTTCCGAATCATAATTCGTTATTTAAACAACTATTAAATTTTCAATATTTCATTCTTAATTACCTCACTAAATATGTTTATGAACATATTTCAAATACTATAAGGTTTTGGCAAATTTATGCTAAGCCTTTGGCGATGTACCAGTTAATACGAATTATTTATAATATCGAATATTTTAAAAGATTATACTATTTTCTTTTTCAAATGATTTGTTATGATTATTTTATATTTATGTTTACAAATGAAATTTATCGTCAAATATGCACAATGTGCCATAAAATGTAGGCCCAAAAATTGAGCAACTTTAAATTTTAATAAACATTTAAACTAAAATTAAACTAACAATTTTGAATGCTGTTTTAAATTATCACTATGTTTTATAAAATTGTTTATATAGTTGATGTACGCGCTTTAATTGAGCAATACAATTAATTAGATTGTGAGCGAGATTTTAGCTAGATTAAATTAGCAAATTGAGCAAACTATCGAAATGTAAAAGCATTTATAAATACTCTACTCCTCTAAACGTGTTACCTGTCACTTGATGTGATAGTCAAATTTTGGTATTTTCTTAGTCGATAGCGACACTCGTCAGTAGAAACCATAAATTTTAAACTTTTTAAAATGCATTTATAGTAAAAGACATTTGTCTGGTCATGTCATTCGCCGATCGACTAAAAAGAACATTGATTTCCACTTGAAGTGATGCGTCAGCAAAAACGTCTAAGAGAATAGGTGTTTAAACGGTTTTATCAATTTGTCAAAGTTGATACATACGTGGATTTTCATTTAATGTTAACGAAAATTGAGCTACTTAAAATTCGTAAAATAATGTTTGTTATATATATATATATATATATATATATATATATATATATATATATATATATAGTAAACTATATTTCATAATATATTGCTACATATTGAGCTACTATTAAATTCACGAATTTAACTAATTTATGGTAACATACATATTGAGCAACCCAATTGAATTAGTAATTTGTGATCATTAATTTGTACTTTTTTGAAATTGAATAAAATTAATAAGTGCTTTTTATCCAAAATCGTTCTTGAACTGCTAAATTTTAATCGATATAAACTAGAATTAACCGTTAAAAAATTATTGATAAACTTTAACAAGTTATCAATATCAAAAGTAAAATAACTTGTTCAATATCAAAAGTATTGATTGAAGCTATTTAAGTTTGGTTTGGCACCGTTAAGAACTTAAGAAACGGTAAGAAAACAAATTCAAATATTAAGATTGAGCAATTTTGAAAATTTTTACAAATAATTACGTTTTGGTTTCAGTCAAATTAATAAAGTTGATTTCTAATTGAATGTAACCATAAAATTCGGCTCCAACAAATTGTGATTTTAAATATTCTATTTATATGACTAAAACTGAGCAATTTAAAACCACTTAAATTAATCACAATAGTAATGAATCGATACATCGCAGAGCAAAATGAATTTAAATGCATTCCAAAAGTTGAGCAACACTAAAGTAAAACAGAAATTACCTAAAATGAAGTGGACGAAATCATTAAAGTTTAATTGTGTCTTTATAAATAAATAATAGTATAACATATTTCAATATATTTGAGCAAAAAATATATTGAGCAATTTTAAAAATTTAAATTGAGCAACTTTTCTTTAATACAAAATGAGCCAGCTGATATTTCATAGGTTCAATTTTTACAAAAAAAAGTAGGCTCAACGTTTCGGCAAATATTAATATTTTGAGCAATTTTTAATAAGTATAACTGAGTTATTTGCCAGAAAAGTAGAAAATATTTAAACCAAATAGTAAAACTAGATGATATAAAACACGTGTTCAAAAATCATATTTTCGCATGTTAGTAATGATAATCGTTTATCGGAACCCTTTAATTGCAACGGGGAAAATGATAATAGCAAAATAGAAAAGTTGTAAGTTATAACAAATTGTTAGTTTACATATTTGAGCCTATTAGACCATAGTGGTAATAAAAGTTGTAAAATATTGCGCATATATCATTTTTTGTATTAAGGTAGTAATTTTTACTCTTTTAAACTAGCCAAATCGGGCAACATTTCGAAAACTTATGTTAAAGCTTTGAATAATATTTGAAGGCTGTATATTTAAGCATGAAAATCAAATTGATGGTCAGTAATAAAAACATCTTCAAATCTTATTGGATAGCATCTAGGAGCACTTCCTTAAACCGATCTAAAACTAATCAAATCACATTCATCAAGATTATTTAGTAACTAAATAGACGCAACATTTCTAGAAGCAATGATCCACGGAATACCTATCTATTTCTATTACAACAAAGGCCACTGCAAAGAAATATTCTTATTCTTTCAACTTATCCGATGGTAAGCTTTAGTGGGCCAGTAAGAACATGACATTTCTTTCTTATCTATGTAATATTTTACGAAGCAGTGGGTTTTGATCTCCCAGAAAATTTTTTGGTTTCTTACCTTTCTAGGCACGATCAGGAAGTAAACAAAAGCTTCACTTAACGAAACGAATTCGGCTTCCATTGATGATAAAGAAATACAATTTTGACGTTGACAAAAGATAACATTTGATTTTAAAAATGACGCAAGTAACAGCGATAGGCTTTGATTTTTTTTTCTAATTTACTTGGGTATTTTGATTCACATTAGAACACATTGGGGACACTGATGGTTGAATTAACATCTTTAAATTGTCCCTTTTTGTTTTTGGTAAATCTCCGATTAGTTGGTCTTTCCGATTAGTTGGTGCATATTTTAAGCCCCAAACATGGATCCACTATCGTATCCTAATTTGCTTCCTAATTATGGTGAGCCAGATTGGCAACCAATTTGGCAATGTAAGCCTATGAAGGGGCTCAACTAAATAGAGTCCGTCTAATTAGAATACTGTGAGCATGTTCCAGTTTAAGGCTGCCCTCACAGCAATCTAAGATATGTATTCAATCCATTGAGATAAACAATCTAAACTTCATTCTAACTTTCGACGGAACCAACAACAAATTAAGGCTGAATACTAATGCCTTAATGATCATGTTAGAAATATGACAGAACATAAAAACATTGCAGTAGTGTTGCCGTTATCCTGCCGTCCTGCTTCAAAGGATCGCCAAAAATATGCGAGAGGGCTGCTGTGATGCTATCTCAATTTTCTAAAAGTAGGGAACTCAGATCAACTCTATGAACTCTTTTATTGTTGATATGTTCAAACATAGTATATTTAGACAACCTATAGCTTTAGCCGGTACCATTGAGTTTCAAAACACGGCTCCCTCACGCTCACTTTACGTGGATACATTTTCAACAGTTCAGTGAAATGAAAGTTTCTATTTGTTTCGTTTACGTTCGTGGTAAGTGGAAAAAGAGACAGCGGGAAGGTAACCAGATTATACCTCAAATGTACACAGCTAGTATCAAAAACGTAGAGTGTTACTATTTAAGAATGCTATTGGCCTGTTGCTACATGTGCGTGACGCTTAACCATTTCAGTCGATTAAAACAGTGGCCGGCATCGTATTTGAAACCTTTAAAGAAGTGGCATTAGCACGTAGGCTACTTGAACCAGACCAATAATGGGATTTTGGCCTAACAAACAGTGATAAGAATCAACCTCTTGCCAACACAATTACATTAAATGTTCGCATACAAAACCTGCTTTTGTCAAAGAACAAAGCCCTTTATGATATCAATGCAATTCTAAAACAGCACGGATTGATTTGCGCAACGATTATTTGCCTACCCCTACAGGATATACACTGGTATTGTTGCAACACAACTAAACGGAGATCACATGGTGCATAGTGGATTTAAGCTTCCATTGTCTTTACTTGACATATTGGTATCTTCTATGAGATTGACCTTCGTAAGGAAAGCCGCGTTCAACGACTCATTCAATTTCCCGATTGAATTTCTAAATGGCCAAACACCTTTAAAAAACCCTCCTCATGTTCTACAATTGAAAAAGGCTAGATGGTTTTAAGAAATTTCAACCCGCAAAAAGGATTGCGTAACGGAGCGGTCCGAATAGGAGAAACGTTTGGCCATAATTTAATTAGTGCAAAAATAATATCGCAAAGTTTTTAAGGCTATCTGATTCAGATCCCTCGAATTGATCTCTATAGGTTGATCTACGGCCGACCTTATTCTCACATGGGCAACTGTATGTCGCATTGTCAAGATCCCGCAATCTACAAAACGTATCATAGTTCGAATATAACCAAATCTCCATCAAAGATTGATAATTGACAGTTTTCTGGTATTGCAGTGTCTAGTTTATAAAATTTGGCCATTCCGAACTACAAGGTGATTGAACAAAAAATGGAGGATATGTTTTTTGAGGTCACAATGAAACAAGTGATAACTCATCTACAATTTGGACTGTTGCGTCTTTAACCAGCATCGGGTTACAAATAATATTTAATAAGTTCTATAATTTCATTATTTTGTGCAATTTTGTGAAAAAACTAAATTGAGCAACTCTGTAAAAATATTACTACTACTAAATAATGAAGTTAAAAGATACAACATAAACTTACAGCTGTATACAATTTTTTGATTGAAAATAGTGAAAGGCCTACTAATTGCAAATGTGAGCAACTAAAAAACTGAGCTACTAACAAAAATATATAAAGTATCATATTGAAATGGTTATGTTAAAAATTATAATGAATTATTGCTTAATATTTGAGCAAATAATAATATCTACATATTTGAGCAAATAATAACCACGGCAGTTACAGTGTTATTAAAAAAAATTCTTTATAAATAAATAATGAATATTTCTATTTAGTTTTGTATTTCTTACAAAAAAAACGAACAAATTGTTTTCTTTAAGTTCTGTTGTGCTTTTATTTCGTCTGAGCATGGTGAATTAGAGGATAATAATATTTAAAAGGATATGCTTTTGTAATTTTGCCATAAAAACAAATAGAAAAAATAAATTTCAAGAACAATTTTGTCTCGGAAGTAGGATGAATAAATTGTTGATTTTTTTAAATTTACCAAAAAGGGATAATATCAAAATTTTAACTAAAATTTGTTGGTTCGGTCTGTGAAAAATCATATTTCCGTCATAAATAAAGGTTTTAAAGCATTTATATTTTGGGGAAAGGAGGCGATTTTTGAACGATCAATCAAAAAAGTAATTAATTTACATTTTTTTTGTGTTGCAAAGGTTCGGTATTGGTATGTTGTGGTAATTTTGGTATTTTTCCGTTGTTTAGATCCTTTTAGTCCTAAATAGGGTGTGTCACTCCCAAAATCAATTATATCAAAAAAATAATAATTTATTCCGATGAAAACATAAATCATATTAATTCATTTACGTATTAATAGAACATATATTTTGTTGTAGAATTAATGATTTCATTTTAAAAAATAAAAGCTCGACGAAAAAATTCGGGAAAAACCAATTCAAAAGTTTTTTTTATTTATTTTTCGACGTTTCAATTAAATGTAAAATATAAATAAATAAATTGAAAATGAAAATAAATAAGAAAAAAAAATTCTCGAGCTTTTCTATCGTTTCTATTTTTTGTCTTGCCTTAGTGGTGTTGCTGTGTTGTTGGTTGCTGTTGTAATTTAAAGGGAATTTTTACTTGGGAAGAAATGTAAAGCGCAACAACAACGAAAAAATAGGAAAATATTTGAATATTTTTTTGTGAGCTTTTTTTTGTTAACTTAATGTACGTGCATAAGATGACAAAGTATAAAAAAGGATATAATATACAACAAAGTTGTGAGGAAAATTTTTTTTAAAAAATTGTTGTTACATGAAAGATATTTAAAGTACTCGCTGTGGAATGTAGACGAGTTATATTTATGGTGGCATTATTATTTTTCTAATGGGAGCGGAGGGAAGACGATCATTTAACTATTTGTTAAGGAATTTATTTATAAATTGTATTGCTTTTGTCTTCTTGCTAAATAATTATGATCACAGTAGATGTAATGCATTCTAATACTAATGCGAAATTTAACTTACCATTATTATTGTGACTAATCATTGTTTTGCACCAACTTAAAATCTGAAGAAAAACAAAGTTTGTTTACGCGGACAAGTAGTTTGCACCTTCACGACGGTTTGTGAAGTTACACGATTAGCCGTCTGTCAGACTTATCATATAACACACTGACTATTAATTAGAGATCTTTAAAATAACTTGTCATCCCTAATTGATACCGATGCTGTTGTTTTGGCACATAAATTTAGGCACAAGGATTTACTATACAGACTTACGGGAGTTAAAACTTAAATGTGAATGTTTTGAGGTTTTATGAAATCTTTCAGTATCGACAGCATGTATGGCTTCATACTTGTAGAGCTTTAATTGATTAGCAATTAAATCTGTTATTTAAAGGTTGGTGGTAATCAATTGTGTGAACCTAACAGGTTTTTTGGTTTCGTCCTGTCTTAGTAAATGTCGATTGTACCAAAACAGGAAATTTAGTGTCAAAATTAAAAGAGACTTTTTGAGTTGTGACTGTAATCCTTACAGGGTATACAGGCCCAAATGTCAAATGATTCCTCATTTCTTTTTATTACTTTAAAAAGATCTTTATATGGTGGTTCCAATGCTCTTCATAAGGCGTCTGTTCATTAAAATACGTGTGTTGTGGAAGCTAAATCCTTAAACATGAAAATTTTGGTACACCTAACCTGGTTGTTCGTGTTGAGAAAACTGCAAAAGTGACCGTGATAGCAGCAATATCCTGTATACGGGAACTACACCAGTCGAACGCAATTAGCGATCCATTAAAGTTACACAATATCGAATGTATCCGAAAATTGGAAGTGGGTCAAAATGAACTTCTGCGAATTGTTGCGATGTTACTTTAAAAGTGCCAAGAGGTAATTGAGTGTGTCTTGAAATCTTGGTTTTTTAACATGGTATACAATTTTGAGCCTTTATTTGTGAATCTTGAAATTAACCGATTAAAGCTAGATGTCTGAATTGGCGCCAAGATTCTTGTTCCGTTTTATTTGAAATGCATAGGCCATGGGATTATGATTGTTCACGATGAACTCACGAGCCTCTAATAAATATTTAAAGTGCTTACTGCCAGAATAAGCTACAAGCAATTCTCTGTCATAAGTACTATACTGTTGTTGTGTCTCGTGAAGACGTACGGAGAAAAAACCGAATGGCTGCCAAATGTCAGACAAATTTCTGAAACACAGCCCTAAGCGTCACAGAGTGTTTTCTTAACTGTTTCAAAGGCAAGTATGGTGAATTTATGTCTTACAGTTTTTCTTGTACCCTTTTTGAAAGTCACTAAGGACCATCTGATCAGCAGTCACGTAAGGAACAATTGATCTAAAAATTAATAGTGCCAAAAAAATTTTGGGTACCATCAACCATCTAAACAATTTTTAATTATTTGGATGCGGTGTTGATTTGGTAAAAAACCTTATCCAGTGACCATGTGTGCTAAAAATAGAATTTCCGTTTTTGCGAATTAGCATTTGTCCGTTAATAATAACTCCAGGCTCTGAAGATTGTTAAAAAATAATTTTGAGGTGTTTTAAATGTTCGTCCATTGATTTCAAAGCAATCAAAACGTCCAAACCTCATTTATGTAAATACTTGCTGTCTTAGGTATTTTCGTCGGTTTAGTGGGAATTTGGTGGTACGCCTAGTTTAAAAAATGTTACAGCCCTCGAGTTGGAATTAAAAATCGTGTAGATGAGGAATTGGATATCTGTTTGGAATCGTGGACTGCAGACACTGTTACTAGGTCGACATATGCCCTGCACTATCATGTGTTCAAATTTTTATATAGCTAAAGATATGTATAGCTTATCTTAAGCTAAACGTCGTGTTTTGTATGATACAGGAGGTCCGTTCGCTTCTAAACGATGAGTAACCGTATGCTTGATGAGTTTGGAGCTGAGACCATTTCGGGAAGATCTCCAAATAAATTTTTAATTTGAGGATGCATAGTCACGATTGGTCTATAAATTAAGTTAAGGGATCTAAAATCCTGAGCCCTTGAATGTCAAGCAGTAGACCTGTATATTTTAAGAAATCCGCACATATCATTGGTATGGATACGTCTGCAACCACGAAAGAGTCACTTCAAAGTCTAAAGTCTAATTTTAAAATGTTGGTGCCAAAAGTTTGCACGGGAGAGCCATTTGCTG
Organism: Tipula confusa; assembly: GCA_963556175.1. Taxonomy (NCBI): domain Eukaryota; kingdom Metazoa; phylum Arthropoda; class Insecta; order Diptera; family Tipulidae; genus Tipula; species Tipula confusa. Next base: position 220,617,193 of record OY744476.1, read on the forward strand.
CAAACTGTAGTGGATTCTTGGCCTGTAAATAATGTTGAATATTGACGATGATGCTACACTGGGTACCACGTAAGTATTTGATTAAGTCATTGTCTCGATAATATTGTCAGCTCTGGCCGCTAACGTTACCAAAAATAAATCATTTTCGAATGATGTTAGAAATTTTTGCGCTTTCAGATTTGCAAAACTATTTGTCTCACGTTTGGAAAATCATTAACTGATTTTGGACTAAAAATTCCACATGAAAATTTGCCACCTACTGTACCAGAGTTGTTTGATCTCGAAAGAGAAACATCTTCTGGGCTGTCAGCATCTCTTATGCTCTCTCACCCAAACAATTTTAAGACACATTTGGACGATGACCACTTCAATTTCTTCGGTAGTTTTATCAATGCATTCTCGGCATTTTTCGACATAACGTGAACTCTCAAATGATTCAACAGCCATCGGCCGCCATAAATCGGAATGACCTAACTCCAGCTCGATGATCGGGAATTGCTGTTTGGAAATGGTCGACATGCATGTAAGCAACGATGAACTCCAAGGAGATTTTTAGTCTTAAAGTTTTAGTACTTAAAGCGTTTACCGAAGAGCCGTTCATTCATTCATTCTATCAGAAGAATTGTTGAGAAGATTATGGCAGCCAGGTTTACAAGTAAAATTATTTGCCTCCGAAGGATCACCAAAATTTTGATAATTTGGTGAATTTTGTCTAGACTCACATGTTGCACTTACCATGTTATGATCGAGAATTTCAAAGACGTCGAGAATTTCAATTTCTGCGTGATCGAGAGTTTAGCTAAAAAATTTCCTAAATCCTATTGTGATTGTTTTTTGGTGTCATGCCCGCTCAGCCAGGTCTGCCAAGAAAATGTCGTTTTCGATTTAAGTGAGCACTATTTAAACTTGCTGCGGCAACCTCTTCATCCAGAATTGACGAATGGTTCTTGTGAGATTCCTCGGCTAGTAAAAGAGCCATCAAATTTAGTTTTAGAAACCATAATTGTTTCGGGCCAACATGTTGGGGCAAACCACTTGTCTCACAGACAAAGTGAAATTAAGTTTTTTCACCAAAACGAAAAGTGGGTTAAACGGTAAATTATAAAAATTCATTAACTTTAAATTTATAAGTTTTACCAGATTACCATACTGTAAAACGAAACTTCGAGAAAAGCTCTTATGCACAGTTCAAACAAAATAAAACCAACAATTTTATGAATATATCGTGATACTGAATGTTTACTTACCGTATATTCATAGCATGTCGATTATGCATATCTTCATATACTCGTACGTACATATGTACATATATTTCAACACATTCACATAAATAAAGAAAATGGAAAATAAATTTCCATTTACAAAAGTAGATTTTCTGAAAATAATAATATTTTTTAACGATTCAGTGGAATGTAAAGTGGTTTTTGTGTTGATTGGTTAGTTTATTCTCTTTTATTTTTTTACTGTAGCATTTTTTCAAAATAGCAATGCTTCTCATATCGGAAAATTAAAATGTTCACTTCAATGAATTTTACAAAGAAAATTGTTAAATATAAATTCATATATTCAACATATTATCGAACATCTAAAATAGTTTTGTGTATAAATTGCATGCATATATATATTCGTAATGTGTATAAAAAAATATTTTTTTGGGTAACCAACATAAAACAATTTGGAATGATATTGGCAAAATAGAGCTTTCAATTGGAATTAGAACTTGGTGATATGGTTGGTTTCTTTTAGTGCAAAGGTGAGCCTTTTTATCGATGAACTTGCGACATACAAAGGCAACGTGACATATGTAACGTTTCATTCCTGGTATTCAGAATATTTACCCGGTCCCTGCTATAAACAAATATAAGCAAAACTCCATTGCCGATCTTCCATTTTTCCTAGGATCAGTATTCAATAAGTGTCAACGAAAATCAATCGAGAATTCTCCCGTAATTTTATGTAATTTCAGACACAGCCGGTTTTCGTTTGCTTAAGCATGCAATAAACCAATTCGGTCTCTGAAAAGTGGTCACGCGCCACTATAAAAATATCATTCAGTTCATAAACAATACAATTAAGACTATTTGGCATCTTAAACCATAAAGGGTTATCGTACAAAATGTTCGAATGATCGGAATCAACAATTGGCGTTTGTCCAACTCCTGCTGTGATTTTCTTTAGTTTAAATAATTTAGTTTAGCGGTTCCACAGCAATCACGCTTATTGGTTGACGAGTTAACTTTCAATAACTTGTTCAGTATTGAAACCATATATGCTTGGAATGAACTAAATGCACTCGAAAATTTAACAATATCAAATTACACGGGTGGAGGCATTATTTCATCGGTTCTATAGCGGCATACTATTTTCTAAAATTTTTCTAAAATTCTCTATTTGACGGGAGATGAAAACTGAGAAATGTTTCTCAGATCAAGTTATTACAGAATGAGTCTATACTCTGAATATGGTCTTGCTCAAAAGTGATTGCATTATTACATGAAGGGCACTGGGTAATAATCTGGACAAAACTACTAGCAAAACGTCGCTGTTGATGGTCTGAAATTAAACTTATTATCAAAAAAACTATCAATAAGTGCAAGATTTGACACGAAGTTTCACCGAGTCCTCGTCGTAAAGTTTTTAAGTGGTCTACATGTCAAAATCCGTGGGAGAGGAACCATATTGATTTTGCGGGTCCATTTCAAAATACCATGTGCCTGTGGTAAGTAAATGATCAAGGCATTGTAAGCTATTTTGGCAATTGAATGTTTACTTGATCTAATAGTAAGCGATATCGGGACTTTATTTGTATCCGAAGAATTTCTAAACATTATTTTGCAGAAATGAAATTACTTATCTATAAGCCCAGCTTTATTGCACTCTTCTTTAAATAGAGAAGCAGAGAGTCCGCAAGACGAATACCATAGTTAACAAACAAAATTACCCGCAAATAATTATGAATTTAAGAGAATTGGATGCACGCTCGGCACCAAACATGCAACTAACGAGAACATTTTTAAAATCAACCCAAATTTAATAGTCAAGAAGTTCACCAGAGACGAGTGCGAAAAGGAATTTTATTTCACCACTTGCAAACCTAGAAAATAAATTAATCCTGGCCAGGAAACATCATTGTTTTTCGAAAATGGTCGATCTCAAAGAATCTGGTAACTAATTGGCCGACATCTATTGCTGGCCCGTATCGCATCAAATTTTTTGGCTCCATCGGATTAGATTAAATTTTTGATCTCGTCGTCATCGTCGTGTTTGGGGCCATAAATCAAGCGCATAGTTGTTCTCTCGAATGCAATAAACAATCTCTCATACTCATCCATTATGATTCAACTCTGATACCCATAACTCTGATACAAATTCACCTTGTCGGCATTTGCAAGGTATTTTGTACGTCCGTAAGGCATAAAATCACGGTTGCCAGTTACAAGACACGCTTTAATATCTCTTTCTACACAATTATCATAAGTGATAAGGGACCCGAGGTATCGAAAATTTGTCACTCCTTCAAATGGGTGGTCACCACTACTAAAATCCATTCCATCTTGGTCTCTGAAACCAGTGATCATAATTTGGTTTTAGACTGATAGATTTTGAGACCAACGAAAGCTGAGAATCATACAAGTGGAACCAGTAGTTCTTTGACACCGTTGCCATTCAGTCAAATTACATAGATATCATCTGCATATGGCAGAAATTGGTTGGACTGACGGTGCAAGATGTTGTCTTAATGTGTTTCACTTTTATTAAAGATAAATTCTAACATGAGATGAAAAGGTATCGGGGACAGAACATCTCATTGCCGTACATCAGAGCTTATTGTAAAAATTCCTGATAGCTTGTTCTTAACTTTGATACAACATTGTGGCTGCATTGGAGACATCGGAAAGCAAATTCAAGAATGTTTCGTAATATTTAGAAAGAATCATCCTCAGCGAAAAAAATTTTCTCCACCAGGTGAGAGTTTTACTCCAGGACTATGTAAGACAGTAGTTTGTATGCTGTGCAAAGGGTCTTTGCATGGCCAGTGATAATTTCTTGTAGGATGGTCCTCTATACACCTCTCAGCAGTCTATATTTGACAACTTTCAGATACATCATTTGACAGTTGTTGGACATTGAATAAATCAGAGAAATGCTCCTTCCATAAGTTTCGAGCACTATATAGATATTAACACGAAGATTTCGATCCTGGTTCCGAATGCCGATAGACTTTGGTCTAAAAATTAGGTGCAGATCGGTAATTTCTTTAAAAAGCCACAACAACTGCGCTCACTGCTGAGTTTTTGTTGGTCTGCTATACAGACACTATTGGGTGATTTTTTTAAGCTAAAACTTTCAAATATCTCGGGAAATAATCACTTTACGACAAAATGTCTAAGATCAAAATTTAATCATTCCGCGGGAGAAATACATTAGTGCTAAAATTAGTACCCACTCTCCTCCTTGTAAAATAGTAATCCTTTTTTTATATTGCAGATTAGGATTCTCCGGCTACAAATAAGTACGTAGGTTAGTTAATTTTGGCGGAAATCGGCTAACCGGAAGTGGCTGCTTCCATAGGGAGTTTTTCGAGTTTTGTAAATATTTCAAGCTTGAAGCTTTTTCAATATTTAATATTTTAAATAAATTGACAGTCAAAAAAAGCATATAGTTTAGAGTAAAGACAGCTTAATTTTTTGTCATTATGAATTTCCTGTTTTTAAATGAAATTTTAAAATTTTATTGAAAAGTTAAAAGAAAATCTAAGCTTTTCACGAAAATATAGAGAATGGATTTATTTTGTTGCATTATTGGTCTTTCAATTTGAAACGTTTATCTTATAAAGCTTTTAGGGTCAAAACTTTTTATCTAGATTTCAAAAACGATTTTAAACTTATTTGTAGTGAAGCTTAAAAAGTAAAAAAGCTCTATGTATAAAAGCTTTAAAAAGCACATATTTTATTTCAACTTTTATACTATCTGCAATAAGTTAGGTTAAGATTTTTCATGAAAAAATCGCAAACTTTCTCTACTGATTTATTGGGTTTTTGTAATATTTTTAAAGAATCGTTTATCGCACTTTAAGCTAAATAAAATAAATGTGGGACTTAAGTAGCTCCACGTTGTATTTAGAACTATACTTTTAACAATTAGTTGTTAATTTAATTTTATCGGGAAAGCTTTATTTGCAACCATATTTGAGTGATTTTTCTAAAAGCTTATAATATGATGGTACAACTTTTAAAATAAAAGCTTAAATCAATAGCTTACTGTTTATAGATGCCTTTTTATGAGCTTTTAAACAAATCTATATTTTAGAGAAAAATAACCGTAAACTTACAGCTATGGATTGTAAATTATGGCAAAATTAGCCAAATCAATATTAGGAAACGATTTTCTTCAGAAGCTTGTGAGCTTTTAAGTATTTAACTTTCCTAATAATTTTCTTTCCTACAATTTTTTTGATTTTAATAATTCATATTGTTGAGCAAAAAGATAAATAATTTTGATGAATGCTTAAAGTGAGCTTTTTTAAAACTACACTTTATAATGTTCTAATGAAAAGCTAATAATGATGATAAGCTTGTGAAAATAGCAATTCCTGACTATATACAATTTATATTTTTGTTTAAATGTAAATGTAAATGTTTGTCAGTTTTATTATGTGTAAAGCTCTGTTAGATTTTAGGATTCACAAAGAACCATGAATTTTAACAATAAAACTTATCGATTAAAAAAGTCTCAGATTTTCTGACAATAATAATAATTTTGACGAATCAGTGTGCGATATTTGTGTTTATTGGTTCGTTTATATTTTTTTTGTACTAAGAATTTTCTGAGCTTTTCCTAATCAGAAAATTAAAATTTTCACTTCAACAAATTTCACAAAGAAATTTGTGAAATTTAAATTCATATATTCGACATATATCCTCTATCATCTACGATAAGTTTTGTGTATCAATTGCATGCATATACTCGTTATGTATATACAAAAATATTTTTGGTAACAAAACAAATAATTCAAATGATATTTCCAAGACGTTTCACAATTAAAACGAACATAATATTACCACCCATTTCTAGGTACACATCAGTAATACAAAAAATTTCCATTTTTATTTTGTTTTGTATTATGTAAATTATGATGTAATGCTGAAATGATTTTTTTGTTTTATGCAAATTAGCATTTAAGCGAACGCATACAGACGAGTACATTATAAAAATTAAAAAAAAAAAAAAATAATAATTCAGCTCACTACTGAATAATCAATTCAATTGTGTTATCACCAAATTTTAATAACCAACAACAATAACACAAAAATTAAAAATAATGAAAATTAATTAAAAATATTTTGTTTTGCGTTTTTTTTTTTAAATTATAAAATTTGTAAAAATAATTAATTTTTAATATTTATAAATTGTCCGATAGGGAATTAAAATTTTGTTTATTAATTTTAATATTTTATTTTTTATTTGTAATTTATTTAATAAAACTTATTTTAATTTATCATTATGGATAAAATTATAATTAATATTTTGAATGATGGCCTATGAAATTTTTGTAAAGATTTTAAATCAACGGCTTTATTATTAAAATAAATAAAGCTTGTCATAAATAAATAAGTTGTCTACCATTCAATGATTTAATTATAAAATTAACAGTAAAGCTTTACAAATAATGTTGCCGATAAATAATAACGACGGGATTGAAAAAAACTTTGAAACAAATCATTAATTTTTTTTTGTGAGCTTTTGATAAACAACTATTCTTTATTATCAAGTTGCTATGAATAAAATGCTTTTTTAAGTTTAATGCCGATTTGTTTCCGTATATAAAAGCTTAGTTATTCGTTGTTGTTTTTAAATATAGTATATTGCAAACTAAAAGCTCTTTAATGGTTTAAATATTTTTATTAAAAATCATCAAATGCAGCTGCGGAAGTTACTTTAGCTTATACTTTAGTTATTTGAATTAACACTTAAAAATTTAGTGTTATCCGATGTTTGCTAAAGGCGACGTGTCCTATCAGTGAAATAAAAGTTGAATTCCTAATTGGATTTTAACTGTCAAACATATATTCATCCAATTATGATCGTAAAACATTAGTCAGATTTCATATAACTCGTATAGAATCGAAATCATAGCATGTGTCATCCTGCGAAATTTTGTGTCCGGGAAAGGGTTAATTGTTTTTTGAAATTGTCATAAATAAAAAATAAAATAAATAAATAAAATAATACAATTCTGTACTTCTTTTTCCGACGAGCAATGCACATCGCATTGCAATTCATTTCTCATTGTTTTAATTTGATATTATTATTTTTTTAACCTGTGCTAACCTGAAAAATTAAAATTAACTCGCACAATCACAGTCACTATAATGCAATGTGGTGTAGTGAAAAATAAATAAATTAATTAATTAAACAATAATTATCATTAATAAAAATGTGCTTAAAGACTGTCGTGAAAGATTTTTAGTTAAAATCGAGTTCTTAATGTGTCGTGTTTTAATGTTTGGCACTTTTAAGATAAATTGGCGCGCAATCCTTCCCGTTTATTTCCCGTTAATCTGTTAAATTTTTAATTTTGTTTTTAAATTCCGTTTAGTCGACTTGTTTAATACAAGTAGATAAATGAATTGCTGAACAGCTGTTGTTAAGCAAACGGTGTTGTGTTTACATTTTAGTGTGTTCGGTCGGAAGGTTAATACACTGCGATTCAGAGGTAATATTGTGGACACATCAACAGTCTAAAGCTGTTCTTGCGTTCTTTAAGTTTGAGTCTCTGTATTCCTGTGTCATGGAGAGAGTGTTTTCTCTTCAGTTTTGCAATATTCGTAGATTGCGGACAAACTTTGCAGCCATGGAACACCATACAGCTTCCACAAAACCAGCGGTTCTACTTCTCACCGAGACCACAATTTTGAAGTCCGGTGATTCTTCGGCCATCGGTATTAAGGGTTACTCCTTAATCCATGGGCTTATTCACCATAGGGGGCTGGCCATGTATATCCGCAACGATATACCTTTTTCCATTCCCAGTTTTTTAGGCCAAAGTACGAATAATGAGTTCAGCTTCATTTGGGTTGAAATTCATGTCTCGAAACACCCCCTCTTCCTATGTGGTCTCTATCGAAGCCCAAATATCGCAAACTGCGTTGCTCATTTTGGGTTTGATACTCTGTCAGATTCCTTTGAGCTCATCATTCAGAAATCACCAAATGTTGAAATCGCGGTGGCAGGTGATTTCAATGTCCACAATGACAAGTGGCTTGCTTATTCTAAGTCCGAAAGGCTAGTAAGGCGGCTGACATGTTTGCAGCTTTAAACAAACTCACACAACTTGTAGATCAGCCTACGAGGATACCAGATCGGGTCAACGATCGTTTTAACTTCTCATGCGGAGAAATACAGTATCTCCGTCAGTTCTCTTTCGGGAAACTCTGACCATTGGCTTATTACTGCGGAATTTCCAATGTTGTGGTCGTGCCAAATGAATGTTCCGCCTAAACGTCGATTATGGCATTAAAAAAATGCGGACTGGGAAGAAATGAACAAGTTCTTTCAACAGTTCGAATGGTACTCTTGTTTTGCCTTCGGTAATATTGACAATGCAGCCATTCTGGTTTCGACCGTCATTCTCACGGGAATGGAACAGTTCATTCCTTCTAGTCTCTCTAAGCCAAATAAAAAAAAATCAGGCAATCCTTGGCATAATCATGACTGTAGAACAACAACCGCCAATAAAGAAGCCTCTCACCGCAAATATGTTAAGAACCCGTCAAATGAAAATTTACTATATTTAAGGCGGCTAGAAATCTGGCAACGCAAACAGTGTCCCAAGCTAAAAAAATATCAAACAAAAGTCCGAGAAGAGTTGCGGCAGGTCTTAAAGCAGGGCAATAGTAATCGGACCTTTTGGTCCTTTGCCCGCAAAGTGAAGGAAAACTTTTTGAATAGTATGAAATCATCAATACCACCTCTGAAAGATGGGGACTATATCTTTTCTACAGCTCAAGAAAAATCCAATCTCTTCGCTTGGAAATTTGCCGCAAACTCTAATTAACTGATTCTAACTTAATACCCCCGATTATCTCTCTAGCCAGTTCATCGATGCGCCGCATTAAATTTAGATCTAGAGTTGTCGCTAAAGTCCTTGCAAACATTAACACCAACAAATCAGCCGGTCCGGATTGTATTCCCCCAATTGTACTCAAATATTGCTGTAAATCCCTGTATAAGCCACTATCATGTTTGTTTTACCGATCTATGTCTTTTGGCATTTTCCTTCCATCTGGAAAACTGCTAACATACATCCTGTGCCAAAAAGGGCAGTAAATCAGACCCTTCAAATTACCGCCCAATCGCTATCGTCTCGGTGCTTTCTTAAGTACTTGAGAAATAGTCAACTTCTAGCTGATGAAATATTTGGAAGCTAATCATATAATTTCTGATCGTCAGTATGGTTTTCGCGGAGGGCGTTCAGCAGGTGATTTAATTAATGTTGTTACTGAACAATGGAACAGAAGCATTCATCAATCTGGTGAATCTCAAGTCATTGCACTCGATACCTTCAAAGCATTTGATCGCGTGTGGCACAAGGGTTTGCTGTGTAAATTGAGGGTAGTTGGCCTTCACGGTTCGTTAATTTTATGGATTGAGAATTTTCTTCTTTGTCGCAAAATCCAAGTGGTGGTGGATGGTGTGACTTCCGATCAACATCTTATAAACGCTGGTGTTCCTCAGGGATCCGTCCTTTCTCCAACCCTTTTTCTAATTTTCATCAATGATCTTCTATCAGCAACTCTCAATCCATTATACTCCTTTGCTGATGACAGTTCACTTTCTACCTCTTACAGTTTACCTTCTTCTTCATCGCGAAACGATGTTCTCGCAGAAAAATGGCTATGAATGATCGCCTTACGCGAGATCTCAATTCCATTCTTAAATGGGGTGAAGCCAACAGAGTTGAATTTAATCCCAACAAATTTCAATCCTGTGTTTTTTCTGGCAGAACTGATGGTTATTCACCGTCTTTTCTGGTTTAACTATATCAAAGAGAATATCTTGGGCTGAACAAATAAACAAAGTAGCAATTGGTGGAGCCACATGTCTTGGATTTCTACGACGATCTAAGTTTTACTTTAATCCATCCGAAATACTTACAATATATAAAACTTATGTAGATCCAGGTTAGAGTAAATTCTCATATTTGGGCTGGAGCACCGAAACTCATTTAACTGCACTCGATCGGGAGCATCTCGAATGATTGAAGACATAAAATTATTATCTGATCTTGATTCTCTTTCCCATAGGCGTAATGTGGGAGCCTTATGCGTGTTTTACAAGTACTTTCATGGTCAATATATATCGAAACTTTATGAATTTATGTCAGGTTTGTCAAAGCCCGCGCGTAATTTAAGACGCCTGATTTAAGACGTAATTTAAGACGAGATGTTTCCCTTGGAATACAATTTACAGAGATTCAAACTTAATATCAAAAGTAAACAACTAGAAGACTGAAAACCTTTATTCCTTTTATTCCTCTCTTACCTTTTTCCCTTCTAATCCTTCCTTTTACCTTTTGCTGTAGTACTGTGTGTTTGTTGCTTTCATACAAAGGATATTATACATACCTATATCCTAAGTGCTCTGAACATTTATAAAAAAAATAAATTATATAATGATTTCAAGTTACAACTTCAACAACATCAATGAAAAAAAATCAATTAAAATCGAAATATTCCGCTACTGCATTAAAATTGCGTCGAATGCCCAGTATAGCGTTATGGCTGCTGTAATTATTACCCATTGTGGGAGTTTAAAAGTATTCATGTTATCGCAAGTTACGTTGAGAAGCATAAATCTTTAGCCGCTGAAGCAACTCGGCACAATCAAGTTTACCACAGATAATATCCCGTGCAAATGTAGCACTAGCACATTTACACCTAGATGCTAGTGTCTGAATACCAAATAAAGGAACATCGGTCAAAATGGACGAATATGAGTACTATCGCCTTTACAAATACACTTTTAAAATATTCTGAAGAGAAATTGCATATTAAATTCGAGTCATTAGATTTTAGGCCATTAAATTCGATAAACGGTGGTAAGCCGATATTGTGATTTTTAAGTTTGACAAACTGCCTAAATTTCTTCGGATTACATCGTAAATTGTCTTCTATATCAATTATGTAATTGTTGTACAAAAATCGATTTAGACATGAAAACGTTTGTACGTAGAGTCTTATACTGAGTACATGCGACAGCTGATTCTGTTTGCCTATATTCTATGTGAGCTTTATTGCGCAGTACTTCAAGTTGTTTCAGTTATTTAGTGAACCACGGATCTTTAGGCTATCAGACTTTTTCATTTTAATTTTAGGAACAAATTTTTTAATTGCCTACTTTAACTAATCATTAAAGGTATCTACTAAACGATTATATCTACACTAGATAGAGTGAACTTCCGATCTACTTCAGCCAAAAATCTATTTATTGAGGTATAATCGGCTTTCGGATAATTTTACTTGATACAGCCTAGATTCTGCAAAGCAAATTCGATTATTATAGGAGTATGAAAAATAGTGCCACGACTGTTTGGTATAGTGTTTATCTGAGAAGCACCTAAATTCGCCATAAAATCACATATTGTGGCCAGAAACGTATTTTCATGCATCCATTAAAATAAATCTAGAGAATTAAAATCGCCGAATAAAACAAAATCCGAGCTATCGTTCATGAGATGGATTAATTTACAAGAAATACGGTCAAAAAAAATTACAACAAAGTGATATATTAGAATTGCCCGAGAGATACATTACGCTAATTAATAAATGATATGCATTTAGTTTAACTTTGATCGAAATAAAAAACATGGTTGGGTGGTAATACGCAAGTTTACAGTGGATTTTTTTCCGGACCGCAATAAGTATTCCACCACTTCTACGATCTGTAGCAAAGGTATAACGGTTACGACGGAAAACACAATATTCAGATGGAAAAAATTTTGCTGTATTAAAACTTATTGTCAGCCATGTTTCATTCAGAATTATGTCGTAATCGAATTCCAAAATACCAAGATAGAAACTCTTCCAAGATAAATGGAATTTTCTTTATAGTTTTTATACCTCACAAAAAGTGAGACTAACATATAAGGCGGGGAAATATTTCAATCAATTATTATACTATTCGGACAGCGTAATAAAAAATCGGGAATGTAAGGGAATATTTTTCAACTAAATGTCAACAATTTTATTCAACAAATATTTATCATAGGTTTCGGACACAGCCTTAGTTTGAATTAAATTCCAACCTCAAATTACAATAAATTAGTGTAATTTGAAGGAATCTTAACTTTTTTGAAGATATTATAATTTGGATATTTTAGAAATTTATCATATAATTTTTGGAATTTGGAGAAATTTTTAACATTTCACAAAATTTTGAAGTTTCTAATGGCTTACTATAGTATCGTGTATTTTTGGGGATTTGAGGACCATGAAAATATTCGAAATAGTTTTTCAGTTTTTACTGACCAAACATTTAGTAGTTTAGCATTTAAAAATTTGTGAAAAGTTTTATTTTCTCAAAACTTCCATTTATATTTTTGGCCCATCATATTTCCTGAATTTATGGAACTTTTTGGTTTTCCGTGATATTCCACAGTTTGTTTTGGGTTCGTCATGTAGTTTCATGAATTTGTAAAAACTACCGCTATGATTGGGCTGACCACCTACAACGATCACCACTTGTAAAAATATGGTCTGAAAGATCTTGTAAAAGATCTCAGTAAAGAGTCATCTTTGACATTTTAGTTCTTTTAAAAACTCTTAGGACACTTTTTAAAACTGATCTAGTAATTTTTTAGCGGTCAATTTTTGTCTGTGTTGGAGCGATCGTTAGTTTCAGCTATGCTCACCAGTGAACAGTCAATTAAAATGTTTCAACGGCGTTAGATGTTTGTTTGAGGCCGTTGATGATCACAGCATAGATTTGTTTAACGAAAACGTTCAATTTGTTAAAGTCATTACCCTGCGAAGATGATATTTAGGTTAATTAAGTGTGGTTTGATGCAGTCCAGAAAAACTATAAGTACCTGGTTTAATTTAGAGTTGACTCCTAGAAAGTTTGTAAAATAACTGCAATGGTCTATTATGATCTTGTAGAATTTCGATACAATTTGTGCAGGTGCAGAAAGCAAATTTCCCAGTAACTGCGAAATACGAAAAAGGACCGTGACACACAACGACCGTATGTAATGTTATTTAAATCGCTTGTGTCCATAGACTCGTATAGTTATATGTGTTATGGTTCCTCAAAGCCCTAAAAAATATGTCGAATAATAGTTAACCCCGCAAATATTGCAACTCAGACAGAAACTAGAATGGTCATCACGGCTATAGATATATTTATAGCAGCAGTTACCATATTGTATGTCATCTTGCCTTTATAAATTGACAATGTCGTCGCTGATAGCGTAGACGTGAGAACCGTAACAACGGAGAATAGAAAATAAAACGGTTTGAACTAAATTTCTTACTAATTGTAAATCATTAACCTACTTGCCATATTTTGCTGTTTTTGTCAACTAATGGAAAACTATGCTCATTTCCTAACGAGAGCTACCAAGGAAATTATAGTCTGAACCAAGAGTCCATAAAGGCACTGGCGATAAATTGGTCATACACAGTAGCTGTAGCAAGTATGATGCAAGACGACCTTCAGAGCTTCTCCAACCTCCTAAGAATGCTGCTTGCAGAGGCCAATTTACATTTCTCCGGGGTCAAATACCTCTCTCCAAAATGATGCCACCTCAGTGTACACAGAGCAACACACTCACAGAGCATATCCGCGGTTTCAATCTCTTCCAATCAGAGGCGGCATTCCGTCTCTGTGGACTGGTTCATTTTATTCAAATGATATCTCAGATTACAGTGACCTGAAAGAAAACTCACTAGTTTCCTGATATTTCCTTTACTGAAATTGACCACCAAGTCCTTATGGTGAAATAGTCTAATCAGAGATTTGGCTTGTCTGCGGCCGGGAATACAGTTCAAATAGGTCAGTCACTGTATTTTATCCTATTTACTAATTGTGTAGGCTGCAGGAGGCCACGCCATACCACAGAAAGGCTCAATGCCAATGAGTATAGTCGATGAGCCTGCCCGTGCAAGCTGGTCGGCTTTTTCATTTCCAGTGATACATTTGTGACAAGGTAGCCACCACAATCTAACTTTGTTATGGCAAGAGAGAGATTGTAGCAGTTCATAACAATTTTTAGCCGACTTAGAATCCAGACAGTTAGAAGCCAGTGCTTTCAATTCTGCTTGGCTGTCGGACAAAATAAGGATGGAGGCGCCTTTAAGACCTTTAGTCATAATAGTTGAGGACCAGGTTTCGATGGCGTAGAATCCGTGTGCATAGCGTTTGTAATTCCGAGATATGCTATCCTCTGAAATGAGGTTAGCTTATTCATAATAACTTTTGCTATACCTTAGGCCACCAAACTATTGCCCCATAGGTTATACAATTGGCTTCACTATCATGAATTAGATCCAGTAAATCATTTTTTAGTTGAGACCCCATTTTCTGCTTAACATACGCAGTCAGGTCCACATGGCTCTGACCTCGTGCTCGCTAGTTGATTTTATATGAGAGTTCAAATTCAGTTTCTTATCTAGGACAACACCCAGTTATTTAACTTCATTTGATTATCCGATAGAGATATCATTTAGAGTAACTGAACCAATGTTCAATTTACGTCTTTTGATAAAGGGCACCAGGACTGTTTTGCTAGGGTTAATCGAGAGGCTCTCTTTAGTGCACTAATTCGGAATATTAAACAAGGATTGTTGCATGCTGACAGACATCGTACATTCATGCCCACCAAAGACTATGATAACCAGATCGTCCGCAATTAATAAATGGCGTCATAAATGAGTAGATGCTGCTCATCAAGTAACTCGTCGATCACGACGACAGCAAAGGTGATATTATACTGCTTCTACGGGCACTCCATTCAACATGGAACTAATCCAGTGGTTAGTCGGATCATCAATACCTCTACTCCTGATTGCTCTAGCAATTGCGTCGTATGCAGGATTGTCAAAAGCTCCTTTAATATCCAAAAAAAACGCAGATTTAGCTCCGCTAATGATAATCGCTACATGAATCTTCTTTTGAAATATACCAAAACAATGCTGCTTAATTATTTGCGATTCCGCAGGCTGGCCCAACCCTTCTTCATTTTTTGACATTTCGTTTCCAATTCAATGTATTATGCTTTATAAAAATAAAATACTTGCTATTGATAAAAACAACGCCTGAGCTACAGATCTAATGACCAACATTACATTTCAACCAGTGAGATTTACTTGGATAGTAGATGCAATAACATCTGACGAGTTTTCGTCTTTACCTTGCAGGTCGAGGTCGAAGGAAACTCATCAGATGATGACGACGTGTTGCATCTATTTTAAATCATATTAGAACCCTAAACCGCAGGAAGTGAATGATAAAAGATCGTAGTGCGAATACTTTGCTTATCATTTTTTGTTTTAAAGGATGAATGAAACTTTTTAAGAACATCATACCATTGAAGGAAGCCTATTGATTTTCCTGAGTAGTTATAGTCCTTAATAACAACTTTGCTCAATAATAAATAAAAAATTTTCTATTTAAAATATATTTGCTAGGCGTTATTCAACGTTATACAGCATAGTTTGCCTAACTGATATGCAATTAGAAAATTAAAATTATATATATATATATATATATATATATATATATATATATATATATATATATATATATATATAAAACTAATATTTTTTTTTTAAATAATAATTATTGATGCCTATCCAAAGAATAATTTAAAAAAAATAACTTTTTCAATTTAAGTATCGAAATTAATTAAAAAAAAAAATATTTATGAAATATAAAATAATAAATTTTAACCCTCTCATGCCTTAAAAAAATTAAATAAATTTTATGAAGTGTTATTAAAAATAAACTTGTTTTCTTAATATTTATTTATTTACATTCCGTTTTGTTTCGTAAGACAATCAAGTTAAATTTATTTTTAACTCGGCAAACTTTCCGTTTGTTTTGTGGATGGAGGAGGGCATTAAAACAGTAAATTGAAGTACTTCCTGTTTAAACACTTGACTTGCTGTAAGATTGAACATTTAAAAAAAATTATACAAGTAACCCACTCCACCACATTACCAACGTCTTTACTAATTTACTATCAATATTACTCGAGTTAATTACCTAATGATTTTATTATTTTTTATCAAATATTTAAATAAAGATTTAAATTTAAAAATTTAAACATGAAAAAAAGTATATAAAGAATAATTAACATATCTATGGTCAAAAAATGGATTGTCAATATTAATAAAAACAAAATAATTTAGTTAATTTAATTCAAATAAAATGAAAATTAAATTTATGAAAATTAACAAAATCTAAATAACTGAATAATATTTAAATTATAAATAAAAATTAAGACAATCAAAATATACAGGATTACACATAAATTTATTATTATAGTTTTTTTTTTTTTTTTAAATTTATTTAATTTTATTAATTAAATAAAAATTAAATTTATATAAAAATGTTAACATTATTAAAAAAAATACAAAACAAATTTACTAAATATATATTTAAATAAAAAAAAATGTTATATTCTTATGAAAAATTAAAAAAAAATTATATTTATATAAATTTATATTTATATTTAAATATATACCGGGTGATTCGTTTAACCTGAAACTTTCAAATGAAAATTAAAATAAGTATTCTACGAAAAAAATAATTTCCAAGATCAAATTTCAATCATTCCGTGAGGGAAATACATCAACTACGATTTAAATCACTACGATTTTATTTTGTCCCCTACGAATGAATATTAAAAATAGTTCTGCGACTTTAAAGGGTATTTTAACCTTATTATGATCACCAATTTCAATTTAAATCCGTTCTAGATTTCTATCAAAAAAAATAAAATTAAACTTAAAATTAAAGATACAGTCCATTTTGATAAATTAATATATTTTATTTTAAAAATGTTCATATCCAGGAAACTACATGAATTTTAGCCGAGTACCGCCTCAACAATTTAACAATTACCCGTTAATAATTTTATTAGCTTTGGAGAAGTTTAGATGGTAATCGATAACGCAAGAAATAAATCGCTTAAGTTTTATTGGCATTAATCTCGAGGCGCCATTTTTAAATATGAAAGCTGATTAGATCTACGAATAATAATCGCAGAAAATATATTGAGAGTATGGCTGTGTCGTCGACGAAAAGAATTATACTGTTGAAATTTATAGTAGTCGAATTTATGTTTTTTGTATACCAGTCTTTATTATAGGCTAATTTTAGCATTAACGTATTTCATTCGTGGAATGATTGAGTTTATGTGTTTTCGTAGGGTGCCAAATTTTTCGAGGTATTAGAAAGATTTACGTTAAAATATCACGCGGTCTATATATATATATATATATATATATATATATATATATATATATATATATATATATATATATATATATATATATATTTATATATATATATATATATATATATATATATATATATATACATATATATATAAATTATATTTAATGTTACTATAATTATTAAAAATTATTAAAATTAAAATTAAAATCAATATTTTCTCGCCTAATTATTAAAAATTAAAATTTAATTAATTTAAAATTGTTATATATATTAAAGATTTATGTCATGTTGCATGTCATATTATAGTTAGAATTAAAGATAACACACAAACACACACTAACATAAAAACACACACACACACACCCACACCCAAACAGATTTACTAACATAAAACCATGCAAACACTAACAATGAAATATCATATCAGATACACTAATTTAGTTTATCATACAAATATAAAATATCATATTACATGTCATGCCATATGTCATGTTATATAAAAAATATTTTTTTTCATTTTAAAAACTATTACATTTAATTTAAAACTTATATAAATAAATAAATTAAACATCGTGTAAATTCTGATAAATCATAAGGAGTTTTATTCCTAAAAGGCTTAAAAAGGAACCAATGTTGCATTATTCAATAAATCAGGTAAGTGCGTTGATGGGTAAACCATCACGGGTTTTCTGGATTTTGGAAAGTTCGATTTTTGGTATAAATTTTGCAGTTTTAAGTGGCTATACATTTTTGCAGAAAGATCATTTAATAAAATTGTTATAATTTTTAAAGCAGTATTTAGGCTAATGGCCGGAGCTTTTCACTAAGGTATCATTTATTACAATCGGACGACTATTACGAGTTTTATTGCATAAACAATCAAATTCGCAAATTTGCAAAGGCTAACCCCTTTGCATATTTTATTGTAAAAAAAAACTTTGTTCAAATAATTATATATTTTATAGCGATACTTATGCTGATGGCCAGAGCTTTTGATTAAGGTATCATTCATTACAATCGGACGACTATTACGAGTTTTATTGCATAAACAATCAAATTCGCAAATTTGCAAAGGCTAACCCCTTTGCATTTTTTTTTTGTAAAAAAAAACTTTGTTAAAATGTTTATATATTTTATTGCGATATTTATGCTGATGGCCAAAGCTTTTGATTAAGGTATCATTCATTACAATCGGACGACTATTACGAGTTTTATTGCATAAACAATCAAATTCGCAAATTTGCAAAGGCTAGCCCCTTTGCATTTTTTTTTTGTAAAAAAAAACTTTGTTCAAATGTTTATATATTTTATAGCTATACTTATGCTGATGGCCAGAGCTTTTGATTAAGGTATCATTCATTACAATCGGACGACTATTACAAGTTTTATTGCATAAACAATCAAATTCGTAAATTTGCAAAGGCTAACCCCTTTGTATATTTTTTTATAAAAAAAAACTTTGTTCAAATGTTTATATATTTTATAGCGATATTTATGCTGATGGCCAGAGCTTTTGATTAAGGTATCATTCATTACAATCGGACGACTATTACGAGTTTTATTGCATAAACAATCAAATTCGCAAATTTGCAAAGGCTAACCCCTTTGCATATTTTTTTGTTAAAAAAAACTTTGTTTAAATGTTTATTTATTTTATAGCGATATTTATGCTGATGGCCAGAGCTTTTAATTAAGGTATCATTCATTACAATCGGACGACTATTACGAGTTTTATTGCATAAACAATCAAATTCGCAAATTTGCAAAGGCTAACCCCTTTGCATTTTTTTTTTGTAAAAAAAAAACTTTGTTCAAATGTTTATATATTTTATAGCGATATTTATGCTGATGGCCAGAGCTTTTGATTAAGGTATCATTCCTTACAATCGGACGACTATTACGAGTTTTATTGCATAAACAATCAAATTCGCAAATTTGCAAAGGCTAACCCCTTTGCATATTTTTTTGTAAAAAAAAACTTTGTTTAAATGTTTATATATTTTATAGCGATATTTATGCTGATGGCCAGAGCTTTTGATTAAGGTATCATTCATTACAATCGGACGACTATTACGAGTTTTATTTCATAAGCAATCAAATTCGCAAATTTGCAAAGGCTAACCCCTTTGCATATTTTTTTGTGGATTAAAACTTTGTTTAAATGTTTATATATTTTATAGCGATATTTATGCTGATGGCCAGAGCTTTTGATTAAGGTATCATTCATTACAATCGGACGACTATTACGAGTTTTATTGCATAAACAATCAAATTCGCAAATTTGCAAAGGCTAACCCCTTTGCATATTTTTTTGTAAAAAAAAACTTTGTTCAAATGTTTATATATTTTAAAGCAATATTTATGCTGATGTCCAGAGCTTTTGATTAAGGTATCATTCATTACAATCGGACGACTATTACGAGTTTTATTGAATAAACAACCAAATTCGCAAATTTGCAAAGGCTAACCCCTTTGCATATTTTTTTGTAAAAAAAACTTTGTTCAAATGTTTATATATTTTATAGCAATATTTATGCTGATGGCCAGAGCTTTTGATTAAGGTATCATTCATTACAATCGGACGACTATTACGAGTTTTATTGCATAAACAACCAAATTCGCAAATTTGCAAAGGCTAACCCCTTTGCATATTTTTTTGTAAAAAAAAACTTTGTTTAAATGTTTATATATTTTATAGCGATATTTATGCTGATGGCCAGAGCTTTTGATTAAGGTATCATTCATTACAATCGGACGACTATTACGAGTTTTATTGCACAAACAATCAAATTCGCAAATTTGCAAAGGCTAACCCCTTTGCATATTTTTTTGTAAAAAAAAACTTTGTTTAAATGTTTATATATTTTATAGCGATATTTATGCTGATGGCCAGAGCTTTTGATTAAGGTATCATTCATTACAATCGGACGACTATTACGAGTTTTATTGCATAAACAATCAAATTCGCAAATTTGCAAAGGCTAACCCCTTTGCATATTTTTTTGTAAAAAAAAACTTTGTTCAAATGTTTATATATTTTAAAGCAATATTTATGCTGATGTCCAGAGCTTTTGATTAAGGTATCATTCATTACAATCGGACGACTATTACGAGTTTTATTGAATAAACAACCAAATTCGCAAATTTGCAAAGGCTAACCCCTTTGCATATTTTTTTGTAAAAAAAACTTTGTTCAAATGTTTATATATTTTATAGCAATATTTATGCTGATGGCCAGAGCTTTTGATTAAGGTATCATTCATTACAATCGGACGACTATTACGAGTTTTATTGCATAAACAACCAAATTCGCAAATTTGCAAAGGCTAACCCCTTTGCATATTTTTTTGTAAAAAAAAACTTTGTTTAAATGTTTATATATTTTATAGCGATATTTATGCTGATGGCCAGAGCTTTTGATTAAGGTATCATTCATTACAATCGGACGACTATTACGAGTTTTATTGCACAAACAATCAAATTCGCAAATTTGCAAAGGCTAACCCCTTTGCATATTTTTTTGTAAAAAAAAACTTTGTTTAAATGTTTATATATTTTATAGCGATATTTATGCTGATGGCCAGAGCTTTTGATTAAGGTATCATTCATTACAATCGGACGACTATTACGAGTTTTATTGCACAAACAACCAAATTCGCAAATTTGCAAAGGCTAACCCCTTTGCATATTTTTTTGTAAAAAAAAACTTTGTTTAAATGTTTATATATTTTATAGCGATATTTATGCTGATGGCCAGAGCTTTTGATTAAGGTATCATTCATTACAATCGGACGACTATTACGAGTTTTATTGCACAAACAATCAAATTCGCAAATTTGCAAAGGCTAACCCCTTTGCATATTTTTTTGTAAAAAAAAACTTTGTTTAAATGTTTATATATTTTATAGCGATATTTATGCTGATGGCCAGAGCTTTTGATTAAGGTATCATTCATTACAATCGGACGACTATTACGAGTTTTATTGCATAAACAATCAAATTCGCAAATTTGCAAAGGCTAACCCCTT
Source organism: Tipula confusa (assembly GCA_963556175.1). NCBI lineage: Eukaryota > Metazoa > Arthropoda > Insecta > Diptera > Tipulidae > Tipula > Tipula confusa. The sequence continues at coordinate 220,638,684 of OY744476.1, forward strand.
TGCATATTTTTTTGTAAAAAAAAACTTTGTTCAAATGTTTATATATTTTAAAGCAATATTTATGCTGATGTCCAGAGCTTTTGATTAAGGTATCATTCATTACAATCGGACGACTATTACGAGTTTTATTGAATAAACAACCAAATTCGCAAATTTGCAAAGGCTAACCCCTTTGCATATTTTTTTGTAAAAAAAACTTTGTTCAAATGTTTATATATTTTATAGCAATATTTATGCTGATGGCCAGAGCTTTTGATTAAGGTATCATTCATTACAATCGGACGACTATTACGAGTTTTATTGCATAAACAACCAAATTCGCAAATTTGCAAAGGCTAACCCCTTTGCATATTTTTTTGTAAAAAAAAACTTTGTTCAAATGTTTATATATTTTAAAGCAATATTTATGCTGATGTCCAGAGCTTTTGATTAAGGTATCATTCATTACAATCGGACGACTATTACGAGTTTTATTGAATAAACAACCAAATTCGCAAATTTGCAAAGGCTAACCCCTTTGCATATTTTTTTGTAAAAAAAACTTTGTTCAAATGTTTATATATTTTAAAGCAATATTTATGCTGATGGCCAGAGCTTTTGATTAAGGTATCATTCATTACAATCGGACGACTATTACGAGTTTTATTGCATAAACAACCAAATTCGCAAATTTGCAAAGGCTAACCCCTTTGCATATTTTTTTGTAAAAAAAAACTTTGTTCAAATGTTTATATATTTTATAGCGATATTTATGCTGATGGCCAGAGCTTTTGATTAAGGTATCATTCATTACAATCGGACGACTATTACGAGTTTTATTGCATAAACAATCAAATTCGCAAATTTGCAAAGGCTAACCCCTTTGCATTTTTTTTTTGTAAAAAAAAAACTTTGTTCAAATGTTTATATATTTTATAGCGATATTTATGCTGATGGCCAGAGCTTTTGATTAAGGTATCATTCCTTACAATCGGACGACTATTACGAGTTTTATTGCATAAACAATCAAATTCGCAAATTTGCAAAGGCTAACCCCTTTGCATATTTTTTTGTAAAAAAAAACTTTGTTTAAATGTTTATATATTTTATAGCGATATTTATGCTGATGGCCAGAGCTTTTGATTAAGGTATCATTCATTACAATCGGACGACTATTACGAGTTTTATTGAATAAACAACCAAATTCGCAAATTTGCAAAGGCTAACCCCTTTGCATATTTTTTTGTAAAAAAAACTTTGTTCAAATGTTTATATATTTTAAAGCAATATTTATGCTGATGGCCAGAGCTTTTGATTAAGGTATCATTCATTACAATCGGACGACTATTACGAGTTTTATTGCATAAACAACCAAATTCGCAAATTTGAAAAGGCTAACCCCTTTGCATATTTTTTTGTAAAAAAAAACTTTGTTTAAATGTTTATATATTTTATAGCGATATTTATGCTGATGGCCAGAGCTTTTGATTAAGGTATCATTCATTACAATCGGACGACTATTACGAGTTTTATTGCATAAACAATCAAATTCGCAAATTTGCAAAGGCTAACCCCTTTGCATTTTTTTTTTGTAAAAAAAAAACTTTGTTCAAATGTTTATATATTTTATAGCGATATTTATGCTGATGGCCAGAGCTTTTGATTAAGGTATCATTCCTTACAATCGGACGACTATTACGAGTTTTATTGCATAAACAATCAAATTCGCAAATTTGCAAAGGCTAACCCCTTTGCATATTTTTTTGTAAAAAAAAACTTTGTTTAAATGTTTATACATTTTATAGCGATATTTATGCTGATGGCCAGAGCTTTTGATTAAGGTATCATTCATTACAATCGGACGACTATTACGAGTTTTATTGCATAAACAATCAAATTCGTAAATTTGCAAAGGCTAACCCCTTTGCATATTTTTTTGTGGATTAAAACTTTGTTCAAATGTTTATATATTTTATAGCGATATTTATGCTGATGACCAGAGCTTTTGATTAAGGTATCATTCATTACAATCGGACGACTATTACGAGTTTTATTGCATAAACAATCAAATTCGTAAATTTGCAAAGGTTAACACCTTTGCATATTTTTTTGTAAAAAAAAACTTTGTTTAAATGTTTATATATTTTATAGCGATATTTATGCTGATGGCCAGAGCTTTTGATTAAGGTATCATTCATTACAATCGGACGACTATTACGAGTTTTATTTCATAAGCAATCAAATTCGCAAATTTGCAAAGGCTAACCCCTTTGCATATTTTTTTGTGGATTAAAACTTTGTTTAAATGTTTATATATTTTATAGCGATATTTATGCTGATGGCCAGAGCTTTTGATTAAGGTATCATTCATTACAATCGGACGACTATTACGAGTTTTAATGCACAAACAATCAAATTCGCAAATTTGCAAAGGCTAACCCCTTTGCATATTTTTTTGTAAAAAAAAACTTTGTTTAAATGTTTATATATTTTATAGCGATATTTATGCTGATGGCCAGAGCTTTTGATTAAGGTATCATTCATTACAATCGGACGACTATTACGAGTTTTATTGCATAAACAATCAAATTCGCAAATTTGCAAAGGCTAACTCCTTTGCATATTTTTTTGTAAAAAAAAACTTTGTTTAAATGTTTATATATTTTATAGCGATATTTATGCTGATGGCCAGAGCTTTTGATTAAGGTATCATTCATTACAATCGGACGGCTATTACGAGTTTTATTGCATAAACAATCAAATTCGCAAATTTGCAAAGGCTAACCCCTTTGCATATTTTTTTGTAAAAAAAAACTTTATTTAAATGTTTATATATTTTATAGCGATATTTATGCTGATGGCCAGAGCTTTTGATTAAGGTATCATTCATTACAATCGGACGACTATTACGAGTTTTATTGCATAAACAATCAAATTCGTAAATTTGCAAAAACTAACCCCTTTGTATATTTTTTTATAAAAAAAAAACTTTGTTCAAATGTTTATATATTTTATAGCGATATTTATGCTGATGACCAGAGCTTTTGATTAAGGTATCATTCATTACAATCGGACGACTATTACGAGTTTTAATGCACAAACAATCAAATTCGCAAATTTGCAAAGGCTAACCCCTTTGCATATTTTTTTGTAAAAAAAAACTTTGTTTAAATGTTTATACATTTTATAGCGATATTTATGCTGATGGCCAGAGCTTTTGATTAAGGTATCATTCATTACAATCGGACGACTATTACGAGTTTTATTGCATAAACAATCAAATTCGCAAATTTGCAAAGGCTAACCCCTTTGCATATTTTTTTGAGGATTAAAACTTAGTTCAAATGTTTATATATTTTATAGCGATACTAATGCTGATGACCAGAGCTTTTGATTAAGGTATCATTCATTACAATCGGACGACTATTACGAGTTTTATTGCATAAACAATCAAATTCGCAAATTTGCAAAGGCTAACCCCTTTGCATATTTTTTTGAGGATTAAAACTTAGTTCAAATGTTTATATATTTTATAGCGATACTAATGCTGATGACCAGAGCTTTTGATTAAGGTATCATTCATTACAATCGGACGACTATTACGAGTTTTAATGCACAAACAATCAAATTCGCAAATTTGCAAAGGCTAACCCCTTTGCATATTTTTTTGTAAAAAAAAACTTTGTTTAAATGTTTATACATTTTATAGCGATATTTATGCTGATGGCCAGAGCTTTTGATTAAGGTATCATTCATTACAATCGGACGACTATTACGAGTTTTATTGCATAAACAATCAAATTCGCAAATTTGCAAAGGCTAACCCCTTTGCATATTTTTTTGAGGATTAAAACTTAGTTCAAATGTTTATATATTTTATAGCGATACTAATGCTGATGACCAGAGCTTTTGATTAAGGTATCATTCATTACAATCGGACGACTATTACGAGTTTTATTGCATAAACAATCAAATTCGCAAATTTGCAAAGGCTAACCCCTTTGCATATTTTTTTGTGGATTAAAACTTTGTTTAAATGTTTATATATTTTATAGCGATATTTATGCTGATGGCCAGAGCTTTTGATTAAGGTATCATTCATTACAATCGGACGACTATTACGAGTTTTAATGCACAAACAATCAAATTCGCAAATTTGCAAAGGCTAACTCCTTTGCATATTTTTTTGTAAAAAAAAACTTTGTTTAAATGTTTATATATTTTATAGCGATATTTATGCTGATGGCCAGAGCTTTTGATTAAGGTATCATTCATTACAATCGGACGACTATTACGAGTTTTATTGCATAAACAATCAAATTCGCAAATTTGCAAAGGCTAACCCCTTTGCATATTTTTTTGTAAAAAAAAACTTTGTTTAAATGTTTATATATTTTATAGCGATATTTATGCTGATGGCCAGAGCTTTTGATTAAGGTATCATTCATTACAATCGGACGACTATTACGAGTTTTATTGCATAAACAATCAAATTCGTAAATTTGCAAAAACTAACCCCTTTGTATATTTTTTTATAAAAAAAAAACTTTGTTCAAATGTTTATATATTTTATAGCGATATTTATGCTGATGACCAGAGCTTTTGATTAAGGTATCATTCATTACAATCGGACGACTATTACGAGTTTTATTGCATAAACAATCAAATTCGCAAATTTGCAAAGGCTAACCCCTTTGCATATTTTTTTTTAAAAAAAAACTTTGTTTAAATGTTTATATATTTTATAGCGATATTTATGCTGATGGCCAGAGCTTTTGATTAAGGTATCATTCATTACAATCGGACGACTATTACGAGTTTTATTGCATAAACAATCAAATTCGCAAATTTGCAAAGGCTAACCCCTTTGCATATTTTTTTGAGGATTAAAACTTAGTTCAAATGTTTATATATTTTATAGCGATACTAATGCTGATGGCCAGAGCTTTTGATTAAGGTATCATTCATCACAATCGGACGACTATTACGAGTTTTAATGCATAAACAATCAAATTCGCAAATTTGCAAAGGCTAACCCCTTTGCATATTTTTTTGAGGATTAAAACTTTGTTCAAATGTTTATATATTTTATAGCGATACTAATGCTGATGGCCAGAGCTTTTGATTAAGGTATCATTCATCACAATCGGACGACTATTACGAGTTTTATTGCATAAACAATCAAATTCGCAAATTTGCAAAGGCTAACCCCTTTGCATATTTTTTTGAGGATTAAAACTTAGTTCAAATGTTTATATATTTTATAGCGGTACTAATGCTGATGACCAGAGCTTTTGATTAAGGTATCATTCATTACAATCGGACGACTATTACGAGTTTTATTGCATAAACAATCAAATTCGTAAATTTGCAAAGGCTAACCCCTTTGCATATTTTTTTGTAAAAAAAAACTTTGTTTAAATGTTTATATATTTTATAGCGATATTTATGCTGATGGCCAGAGCTTTTGATTAAGGTATCATTCATTACAATCGGACGACTATTACGAGTTTTAATGCACAAACAATCAAATTCGCAAATTTGCAAAAACTAACCCCTTTGCATATTTTTTTGTAAAAAAAAACTTTGTTTAAATGTTTATATATTTTATAGCGATATTTATGCTGATGGCCAGAGCTTTTGATTAAGGTATCATTCATTACAATCGGACGACTATTACGAGTTTTATTGCATAAACAATCAAATTCGCAAATTTGCAAAGGCTAACCCCTTTGCATATTTTTTTGTAAAAAAAAACTTTGTTTAAATGTTTATATATTTTATAGCGATATTTATGCTGATGGCCAGAGCTTTTGATTAAGGTATCATTCATTACAATCGGACGACTATTACGAGTTTTATTGCATAAACAATCAAATTCGCAAATTTGCAAAGGCTAACCCCTTTGCATATTTTTTTTTAAAAAAAAACTTTGTTTAAATGTTTATATATTTTATAGCGATATTTATGCTGATGGCCAGAGCTTTTGATTAAGGTATCATTCATTACAATCGGACGACTATTACGAGTTTTATTGCATAAACAATCAAATTCGCAAATTTGCAAAGGCTAACCCCTTTGCATATTTTTTTGAGGATTAAAACTTAGTTCAAATGTTTATATATTTTATAGCGATACTAATGCTGATGGCCAGAGCTTTTGATTAAGGTATCATTCATCACAATCGGACGACTATTACGAGTTTTAATGCATAAACAATCAAATTCGCAAATTTGCAAAGGCTAACCCCTTTGCATATTTTTTTGAGGATTAAAACTTTGTTCAAATGTTTATATATTTTATAGCGATACTAATGCTGATGGCCAGAGCTTTTGATTAAGGTATCATTCATCACAATCGGACGACTATTACGAGTTTTATTGCATAAACAATCAAATTCGCAAATTTGCAAAGGCTAACCCCTTTGCATATTTTTTTGAGGATTAAAACTTAGTTCAAATGTTTATATATTTTATAGCGGTACTAATGCTGATGACCAGAGCTTTTGATTAAGGTATCATTCATTACAATCGGACGACTATTACGAGTTTTATTGCATAAACAATCAAATTCGTAAATTTGCAAAGGCTAACCCCTTTGCATATTTTTTTGTAAAAAAAAACTTTGTTTAAATGTTTATATATTTTATAGCGATATTTATGCTGATGGCCAGAGCTTTTGATTAAGGTATCATTCATTACAATCGGACGACTATTACGAGTTTTAATGCACAAACAATCAAATTCGCAAATTTGCAAAGGCTAACCCCTTTGCATATTTTTTTGTAAAAAAAAACTTTGTTTAAATGTTTATATATTTTATAGCGATATTTATGCTGATGGCCAGAGCTTTTGATTAAGGTATCATTCATTACAATCGGACGACTATTACGAGTTTTATTGCATAAACAATCAAATTCGCAAATTTGCAAAGGCTAACCCCTTTGCATATTTTTTTGTAAAAAAAAACTTTGTTTAAATGTTTATATATTTTATAGCGATATTTATGCTGAAGGCCAGAGCTTTTGATTAAGGTATCATTCATTACAATCGGACGACTATTACGAGTTTTATTGCATAAACAATCAAATTCGCAAATTTGCAAAGGCTAACCCCTTTGCATATTTTTTTGTAAAAAAAAACTTTGTTCAAATGTTTATATATTTTATAGCGATATTTATGCTGATGGCCAGAGCTTTTGATTAAGGTATCATTCATTACAATCGGACGACTATTACGAGTTTTATTGCATAAACAATCAAATTCGCAAATTTGCAAAGGCTAACCCCTTTGCATATTTTTTTGTAAAAAAAAACTTTGTTCAAATGTTTATATATTTTATAGCGATACTAATGCTGATGGCCAGAGCTTTTGATTAAGGTATCATTCATCACAATCGGACGACTATTACGAGTTTTATTGCATTAACAATCAAATTCGCAAATTTGCAAAGGCTAACCCCTTTGCATATTTTTTTGTAACAAAAAACTTTGTTCAAATGTTTATATATTTTATAGCGATATTTATGCTGATGGCCAAAGCTTTTGATTAAGGTATCATTCATTACAATCGGACGACTATTACGAGTTGCATAAACAATCAAATTCGTAAATTTGCAAAGGCTAACTAACCCCTTTGCATATTTTTTTGTAAAAAAAAAACTTTGTTAAAATGTTTATATATTTTATAGCGAGACTAATGCTGATGGCCAGAGCTTATGATTAAGGTATCATTCATTACAATCGGACGACTATTACGAGTTTTATTGCATAAACAATCAATTTCGCAAATTTGCAAAGGCTAACCCCTTTGCATATTTTTTTGTAAAAAAAAATTTTGTTCAAATCTTTATATATTTTATAGCGATATTTATGCTGATGGCTAGAGCTTTTGATTAAGGTATCATTCATTACAATCGGACGACTATTTCGAGTTTTATTGCATAAATAATCAAATTCGCAAATTTGCAAAGGCTAACCCTTTTGCATATTTTTTTGTAAAAAAAATGTTTTCGAATGTTTATATATTTTATAGCGATACTAATGCTGATGACCAGAGCTTTTGATTAAGGTATCATTCATTACAATCGGACGACTATTACGAGTTTTATTGCATAAACAATCAAATTCGCAAATTTGCAAAGGCTAACCCCTTTGCATATTTTTTTGTAAAAAAAACTTTGTTTAAATGTTTATATATTTTATAGCGATATTTATGCTGATGGCCAGAGATTTTGATTAAGGTATCATTCATTACAATCGGACAACTATTACGAGTTTTATTGCATAAACAATCAAATTCGCAAATTTGCAAAGGCTAACCCCTTTGCATATTTTTTTGTAAAAAAAAACTTTGTTCAAATGTTTATATATTTTATAGCGATATTTATGCTGATGGCCAAAGCTTTTGATTAAGGTATCATTCATTACAATCGGACGACTATTACGAGTTGCATAAACAATCAAATTCGTAAATTTGCAAAGGCTAACTAACCCCTTTGCATATTTTTTTGTAAACAAAAATTTACTCAAATGTTTATATATTTTATAGCGAGATTTATGCTGATGGTCAGAGCTTTTGATTAAGGTATCATTCATCACAATCGGACGACTATTACGAGTTTTATTGCATAAACAATCAAATTCGCAAATTTGCAAAGGCTAACCCCTTTGCATATTTTTTTGTAAACAAAAATTTTGTTCAAATCTTTATATATTTTATAGCGATATTTATGCTGATGGCCAGAGCTTTTGATTAAGGTATCATTCATTACAATCGGACGACTATTTCGAGTTTTATTGCATAAATAATCAAATTCGCAAATTTGCAAAGGCTAACCCCTTTGCATATTTTTTTGTAAAAAAAATGTTTTCGAATGTTTATATATTTTATAGCGATATTTATGCTGATGGCCAGAGCTTTTGATTAAGGTATCATTCATTACAATCGGACGACTATTACGAGTTTTATTGCATAAACAATCAATTTCGCAAATTTGCAAAGGCTAACCCCTTTGCATATTTTTTTGTAAAAAAAAAAACTTTGTTCAAATGTTTATATATTTTATAGCGATATTTATGCTGATGGCCAGAGCTTTTGATTAAGGTATCATTCATTACAATCGGACGACTATTACGAGTTTTATTGCATAAATAATCAAATTCGCAAATTTGCAAAGGCTAACCCCTTTGCATATTTTTTTGTGGATTTAAACTTTGTTGAAATGTTTATATATTTTATAGCGATATTTATGCTGATGGCCAGAGCTTTTGATTAAGGTATCATTCATTACAATCGGACGACTATTACGAGTTTTATTGCATAAACAATCAAATTCGCAAATTTGCAAAGGCTAACCCCTTTGCATATTTTTTTGAGGATTAAAACTTAGTTCAAATGTTTATATATTTTATAGCGATACTAATGCTGATGACCAGAGCTTTTGATTAAGGTATCATTCATTACAATCGGACGACTATTACGAGTTTTATTGCATAAACAATCAAATTTGCAAATTTGCAAAGGCTAACCCCTTTGCATATTTTTTTGTAAAAAAAAACTTTGTTTAAATGTTTATATATTTTATAGCGATATTTATGCTGATGGCCAGAGCTTTTGATTAAGGTATCATTCATTACAATCGGACGACTATTACGAGTTTTATTGCATAAACAATCAAATTCGAAAATTTGCAAAGGCTAACCCCTTTGCATATTTTTTTGTTAAAAAAAAACTTTGTTTAAATGTTTATATATTTTATAGCGATATTTATGCTGATGGCCAGAGCTTTTGATTAAGGTATCATTCATTACAATCGGACGACTATTACGAGTTTTATTGCATAAACAATCAAATTCGCAAATTTGCAAAGGCTAACCCCTTTGCATATTTTTTTGTGGATTAAAACTTTGTTCAAATGTTTATATATTTTATAGCGATATTTATGCTGATGGCCAGAGCTTTTGATTAAGGTATCATTCATTACAATCGGACGACTATTACAAGTTTTATTGCATAAACAATCAAATTCGTAAATTTGCAAAAACTAACCCCTTTGTATATTTTTTTATAAAAAAAAACTTTGTTCAAATGTTTATATATTTTATAGCGATATTTATGCTGATGACCAGAGCTTTTGATTAAGGTATCATTCATTACAATCGGACGACTATTACGAGTTTTATTGCATAAACAATCAAATTCGCAAATTTGCAAAGGCTAACCCCTTTGCATATTTTTTTGTAAAAAAAAACTTTGTTTAAATGTTTATATATTTTATAGCGATATTTATGCTGATGGCCAGAGCTTTTGATTAAGGTATCATTCATTACAATCGGACGACTATTACGAGTTTTATTGCATAAACAATCAAATTCGCAAATTTGCAAAGGCTAACCCCTTTGCATATTTTTTTGTGGATTAAAACTTTGTTCAAATGTTTATATATTTTATAGCGATATTTATGCTGATGGCCAAAGCTTTTGATTAAGGTATCATTCATCACAATCGGACGACTATTACGAGTTTTATTGCATTAACAATCAAATTCGCAAATTTGAAAAGGCTAACCCCTTTGCATATTTTTTTGTAACAAAAAACTTTGTTCAAATGTTTATATATTTTATAGCGATATTTATGCTGATGGCCAAAGCTTTTGATTAAGGTATCATTCATTACAATCGGACGACTATTACGAGTTGCATAAACAATCAAATTCGTAAATTTGCAAAGGCTAACTAACCCCTTTGCATATTTTTTTGTAAAAAAAAACTTTGTTAAAATGTTTATATATTTTATAGCGAGATTTATGCTGATAGCCAAAGCTTTTGATTAAGGTATCATTCATTACAATCGGACGACTATTACGAGTTTTATTGCATAAACAATCAAATTCGTAAATTTGCAAAAACTAACCCCTTTGTATATTTTTTTATAAAAAAAAAACTTTGTTCAAATGTTTATATATTTTATAGCGATATTTATGCTGATGACCAGAGCTTTTGATTAAGGTATCATTCATTACAATCGGACGACTATTACGAGTTTTATTGCATAAACAATCAAATTCGCAAATTTGCAAAGGCTAACCCCTTTGCATATTTTTTTGTAAAAAAAAACTTTGTTCAAATGTTTATATATTTTATAGCGATATTAATGCTGATGGCCAAAGCTTTTGATTAAGGTATCATTCATTACAATCGGACGACTATTACGAGTTGCATAAACAATCAAATTCGTAAATTTGCAAAGGCTAACTAACCCCTTTGCATATTTTTTTGTAAACAAAAATTTGTTCAAATGTTTATATATTTTATAGCGAGATTTATGCTGATGGTCAGAGCTTTTGATTAAGGTATCATTCATCACAATCGGACGACTATTACGAGTTTTATTGCATAAACAATCAAATTCGCAAATTTGCAAAGGCTAACCCCTTTGCATATTTTTTTGTGGATTAAAACTTTGTTCAAATGTTTATATATTTTATAGCGATATTTATGCTGATGGCCAGAGCTTTTGATTAAGGTATCATTCATTACAATCGGACGACTATTACGAGTTTTATTGCATAAACAATCAAATTCGTAAATTTGCAAAAACTAACCCCTTTGTATATTTTTTTATAAAAAAAAACTTTGTTCAAATGTTTATATATTTTATAGCGATATTTATGCTGATGACCAGAGCTTTTGATTAAGGTATCATTCATTACAATCGGACGACTATTACGAGTTTTATTGCATAAACAATCAATTTCGCAAATTTGCAAAGGCTAACCCCTTTGCATATTTTTTTGTAAAAAAAAAAACTTTGTTCAAATGTTTATATATTTTATAGCGATATTTATGCTGATGGCCAGAGCTTTTGATTAAGGTATCATTCATTACAATCGGACGACTATTACGAGTTTTATTGCATAAACAATCAAATTCGCAAATTTGCAAAGGCTAACTCCTTTGCATATTTTTTTGTGGATTAAAACTTTGTTCAAATGTTTATATATTTTATAGCGATATTTATGCTGATGGCCAGAGCTTTTGATTAAGGTATCATTCATTACAATCGGACGACTATTACGAGTTTTATTGCATAAACAATCAAATTCGAAAATTTGCAAAGGCTAACCCCTTTGCATATTTTTTTGTAAAAAAAAACTTTGTTTAAATGTTTATATATTTTATAGCGATATTTATGCTGATGGCCAGAGCTTTTGATTAAGGTATCATTCATTACAATCGGACGACTATTACGAGTTTATTGCATAAACAATCAAATTCGCAAATTTGCAAAGGCTAACCCCTTTGCATATTTTTTTGTAAAAAAAACTTTGTTTAAATGTTTATATATTTTATAGCGATATTTATGCTGATGGCCAGAGATTTTGATTAAGGTATCATTCATTACAATCGGACAACTATTACGAGTTTTATTGCATAAACAATCAAATTCGCAAATTTGCAAAGGCTAACCCCTTTGCATATTTTTTTGTAAAAAAAAACTTTGTTCAAATGTTTATATATTTTATAGCGATATTTATGCTGATGGCCAAAGCTTTTGATTAAGGTATCATTCATTACAATCGGACGACTATTACGAGTTGCATAAACAATCAAATTCGTAAATTTGCAAAGGCTAACTAACCCCTTTGCATATTTTTTTGTAAACAAAAATTTACTCAAATGTTTATATATTTTATAGCGAGATTTATGCTGATGGTCAGAGCTTTTGATTAAGGTATCATTCATCACAATCGGACGACTATTACGAGTTTTATTGCATAAACAATCAAATTCGCAAATTTGCAAAGGCTAACCCCTTTGCATATTTTTTTGTAAACAAAAATTTTGTTCAAATCTTTATATATTTTATAGCGATATTTATGCTGATGGCCAGAGCTTTTGATTAAGGTATCATTCATTACAATCGGACGACTATTTCGAGTTTTATTGCATAAATAATCAAATTCGCAAATTTGCAAAGGCTAACCCCTTTGCATATTTTTTTGTAAAAAAAATGTTTTCGAATGTTTATATATTTTATAGCGATATTTATGCTGATGGCCAGAGCTTTTGATTAAGGTATCATTCATTACAATCGGACGACTATTACGAGTTTTATTGCATAAACAATCAATTTCGCAAATTTGCAAAGGCTAACCCCTTTGCATATTTTTTTGTAAAAAAAAAAACTTTGTTCAAATGTTTATATATTTTATAGCGATATTTATGCTGATGGCCAGAGCTTTTGATTAAGGTATCATTCATTACAATCGGACGACTATTACGAGTTTTATTGCATAAATAATCAAATTCGCAAATTTGCAAAGGCTAACCCCTTTGCATATTTTTTTGTGGATTTAAACTTTGTTGAAATGTTTATATATTTTATAGCGATATTTATGCTGATGGCCAGAGCTTTTGATTAAGGTATCATTCATTACAATCGGACGACTATTACGAGTTTTATTGCATAAACAATCAAATTCGCAAATTTGCAAAGGCTAACCCCTTTGCATATTTTTTTGAGGATTAAAACTTAGTTCAAATGTTTATATATTTTATAGCGATACTAATGCTGATGACCAGAGCTTTTGATTAAGGTATCATTCATTACAATCGGACGACTATTACGAGTTTTATTGCATAAACAATCAAATTTGCAAATTTGCAAAGGCTAACCCCTTTGCATATTTTTTTGTAAAAAAAAACTTTGTTTAAATGTTTATATATTTTATAGCGATATTTATGCTGATGGCCAGAGCTTTTGATTAAGGTATCATTCATTACAATCGGACGACTATTACGAGTTTTATTGCATAAACAATCAAATTCGAAAATTTGCAAAGGCTAACCCCTTTGCATATTTTTTTGTTAAAAAAAAACTTTGTTTAAATGTTTATATATTTTATAGCGATATTTATGCTGATGGCCAGAGCTTTTGATTAAGGTATCATTCATTACAATCGGACGACTATTACGAGTTTTATTGCATAAACAATCAAATTCGCAAATTTGCAAAGGCTAACCCCTTTGCATATTTTTTTGTGGATTAAAACTTTGTTCAAATGTTTATATATTTTATAGCGATATTTATGCTGATGGCCAGAGCTTTTGATTAAGGTATCATTCATTACAATCGGACGACTATTACAAGTTTTATTGCATAAACAATCAAATTCGTAAATTTGCAAAAACTAACCCCTTTGTATATTTTTTTATAAAAAAAAACTTTGTTCAAATGTTTATATATTTTATAGCGATATTTATGCTGATGACCAGAGCTTTTGATTAAGGTATCATTCATTACAATCGGACGACTATTACGAGTTTTATTGCATAAACAATCAAATTCGCAAATTTGCAAAGGCTAACCCCTTTGCATATTTTTTTGTAAAAAAAAACTTTGTTTAAATGTTTATATATTTTATAGCGATATTTATGCTGATGGCCAGAGCTTTTGATTAAGGTATCATTCATTACAATCGGACGACTATTACGAGTTTTATTGCATAAACAATCAAATTCGCAAATTTGCAAAGGCTAACCCCTTTGCATATTTTTTTGTGGATTAAAACTTTGTTCAAATGTTTATATATTTTATAGCGATATTTATGCTGATGGCCAAAGCTTTTGATTAAGGTATCATTCATCACAATCGGACGACTATTACGAGTTTTATTGCATTAACAATCAAATTCGCAAATTTGAAAAGGCTAACCCCTTTGCATATTTTTTTGTAACAAAAAACTTTGTTCAAATGTTTATATATTTTATAGCGATATTTATGCTGATGGCCAAAGCTTTTGATTAAGGTATCATTCATTACAATCGGACGACTATTACGAGTTGCATAAACAATCAAATTCGTAAATTTGCAAAGGCTAACTAACCCCTTTGCATATTTTTTTGTAAAAAAAAACTTTGTTAAAATGTTTATATATTTTATAGCGAGATTTATGCTGATAGCCAAAGCTTTTGATTAAGGTATCATTCATTACAATCGGACGACTATTACGAGTTTTATTGCATAAACAATCAAATTCGTAAATTTGCAAAAACTAACCCCTTTGTATATTTTTTTATAAAAAAAAAACTTTGTTCAAATGTTTATATATTTTATAGCGATATTTATGCTGATGACCAGAGCTTTTGATTAAGGTATCATTCATTACAATCGGACGACTATTACGAGTTTTATTGCATAAACAATCAAATTCGCAAATTTGCAAAGGCTAACCCCTTTGCATATTTTTTTGTAAAAAAAAACTTTGTTCAAATGTTTATATATTTTATAGCGATATTAATGCTGATGGCCAAAGCTTTTGATTAAGGTATCATTCATTACAATCGGACGACTATTACGAGTTGCATAAACAATCAAATTCGTAAATTTGCAAAGGCTAACTAACCCCTTTGCATATTTTTTTGTAAACAAAAATTTGTTCAAATGTTTATATATTTTATAGCGAGATTTATGCTGATGGTCAGAGCTTTTGATTAAGGTATCATTCATCACAATCGGACGACTATTACGAGTTTTATTGCATAAACAATCAAATTCGCAAATTTGCAAAGGCTAACCCCTTTGCATATTTTTTTGTGGATTAAAACTTTGTTCAAATGTTTATATATTTTATAGCGATATTTATGCTGATGGCCAGAGCTTTTGATTAAGGTATCATTCATTACAATCGGACGACTATTACGAGTTTTATTGCATAAACAATCAAATTCGTAAATTTGCAAAAACTAACCCCTTTGTATATTTTTTTATAAAAAAAAACTTTGTTCAAATGTTTATATATTTTATAGCGATATTTATGCTGATGACCAGAGCTTTTGATTAAGGTATCATTCATTACAATCGGACGACTATTACGAGTTTTATTGCATAAACAATCAATTTCGCAAATTTGCAAAGGCTAACCCCTTTGCATATTTTTTTGTAAAAAAAAAAACTTTGTTCAAATGTTTATATATTTTATAGCGATATTTATGCTGATGGCCAGAGCTTTTGATTAAGGTATCATTCATTACAATCGGACGACTATTACGAGTTTTATTGCATAAACAATCAAATTCGCAAATTTGCAAAGGCTAACTCCTTTGCATATTTTTTTGTGGATTAAAACTTTGTTCAAATGTTTATATATTTTATAGCGATATTTATGCTGATGGCCAGAGCTTTTGATTAAGGTATCATTCATTACAATCGGACGACTATTACGAGTTTTATTGCATAAACAATCAAATTCGAAAATTTGCAAAGGCTAACCCCTTTGCATATTTTTTTGTAAAAAAAAACTTTGTTTAAATGTTTATATATTTTATAGCGATATTTATGCTGATGGCCAGAGCTTTTGATTAAGGTATCATTCATTACAATCGGACGACTATTACGAGTTTTATTGCATAAACAATCAAATTCGCAAATTTGCAAAGGCTAACCCCTTTGCATATTTTTTTGTGGATTAAAACTTTGTTCAAATGTTTATATATTTTATAGCGATATTTATGCTGATGGCCAGAGCTTTTGATTAAGGTATCATTCATTACAATCGGACGACTATTACGAGTTTTATTGCATAAACAATCAAATTCGTAAATTTGCAAAAACTAACCCCTTTGTATATTTTTTTATAAAAAAAAACTTTGTTCAAATGTTTATATATTTTATAGCGATATTTATGCTGATGACCAGAGCTTTTGATTAAGGTATCATTCATTACAATCGGACGACTATTTCGAGTTTTATTGCATAAACAATCAAATTCGTAAATTTGCAAAGGCTAACCCCTTTGCATATTTTTTTGTGGATTAAAACTTTGTTCAAATGTTTATATATTTTATAGCGATATTTATGCTGATGGCCAGAGCTTTTGATTAAGGTATCATTCATTACAATCGGACGACTATTACGAGTTTTATTGCATAAACAATCAAATTCGTAAATTTGCAAAAACTAACCCCTTTGTATATTTTTTTATAAAAAAAAACTTTGTTCAAATGTTTATATATTTTATAGCGATATTTATGCTGATGACCAGAGCTTTTGATTAAGGTATCATTCATTACAATCGGACGACTATTACGAGTTTTATTGCATAAACAATCAAATTCGCAAATTTGCAAAGGCTAACCCCTTTGCATATTTTTTTGTAAAAAAAAACTTTGTTTAAATGTTTATATATTTTATAGCGATATTTATGCTGATGGCCAGAGCTTTTGATTAAGGTATCATTCATTACAATCGGACGACTATTACGAGTTTTATTGCACAAACAATCAAATTCGCAAATTTGCAAAGGCTAACTAACCCCTTTGCATATTTTTTTGTAAAAAAAAACTTTGTTTAAATGTTTATATATTTTATAGCGATATTTATGCTGATGGCCAGAGCTTTTGATTAAGGTATCATTCATTACAATCGGACGACTATTACGAGTTTTATTGCATAAACAATCAAATTCGTAAATTTGCAAAAACTAACCCCTTTGTATATTTTTTTATAAAAAAAAAACTTTGTTCAAATGTTTATATATTTTATAGCGATATTTATGCTGATGACCAGAGCTTTTGATTAAGGTATCATTCATTACAATCGGACGACTATTACGAGTTTTATTGCATAAACAATCAAATTCGCAAATTTGCAAAGGCTAACCCCTTTGCATATTTTTTTGTGGATTAAAACTTTGTTCAAATGTTTATATATTTTATAGCGATATTTATGCTGATGACCAGAGCTTTTGATTAAGGTATCATTCATTACAATCGGACGACTATTACGAGTTTTATTGCATAAATAATCAAATTCGCAAATTTGCAAAGGCTAACCCCTTTGCATATTTTTTTGTGGATTAAAACTTTGTTCAAATGTTTATATATTTTATAGCGATATTTATGCTGATGGCCAAAGCTTTTGATTAAGGTATCATTCATTACAATCGGACGACTATTACGAGTTGCATAAACAATCAAATTCGTAAATTTGCAAAGGCTAACTAACCCCTTTGCATATTTTTTTGTAAACAAAAATTTGTTCAAATGTTTATATATTTTATAGCGAGATTTATGCTGATGGTCAGAGCTTTTGATTAAGGTATCATTCATTACAATCGGACGACTATTTCGAGTTTTATTGCATAAATAATCAAATTCGCAAATTTGCAAAGGCTAACCCCTTTGCATATTTTTTTGTAAAAAAAATGTTTTTGAATGTTTATATATTTTATAGCGATATTTATGCTGATGGCCAGAGCTTTTGATTAAGGTATCATTCATTACAATCGGACGACTATTACGAGTTTTATTGCATAAACAATCAATTTCGCAAATTTGCAAAGGCTAACCCCTTTGCATATTTTTTTGTAAACAAAAATTTTGTTCAAATCTTTATATATTTTATAGCGATATTTATGCTGATGGCCAGAGCTTTTGATTAAGGTATCATTCATTACAATCGGACGACTATTTCGAGTTTTATTGCATAAATAATCAAATTCGCAAATTTGCAAAGGCTAACCCCTTTGCATATTTTTTTGTAAAAAAAATGTTTTCGAATGTTTATATATTTTATAGCGATATTTATGCTGATGGCCAGAGCTTTTGATTAAGGTATCATTCATTACAATCGGACGACTATTACGAGTTTTATTGCATAAACAATCAAATTCGCAAATTTGCAAAGGCTAACCCCTTTGCATATTTTTTTGTGGATTAAAACTTTGTTCAAATGTTTATATATTTTATAGCGATATTTATGCTGATGGCCAGAGCTTTTGATTAAGGTATCATTCATTACAATCGGACGACTATTACGAGTTTTATTGCATAAATAATCAAATTCGCAAATTTGCAAAGGCTAACCCCTTTGCATATTTTTTTGTGGATTAAAACTTTGTTCAAATGTTTATATATTTTATAGCGATATTTATGCTGATGGCCAGAGCTTTTGATTAAGGTATCATTCATTACAATCGGACGACTATTATGAGTTTTATTGCATAAACAATCAAATTCGCAAATTTGCAAAGGCTAACCCCTTTGCATATTTTTTTGTGGATTAAAACTTTGTTCAAATGTTTATATATTTTATAGCGATATTTATGCTGATGGCCAGAGCTTTTGATTATGGTTTCATTCTAAGATTAAAATTTCCAAAATCCAGAAAATTGCATGATGAAAATTTTAAAATACATACAAAAATGAATGATGGTAGGTAAGTTTTGTTTGAGGAAACGCATTTGATGTGAAAGTAGCTCATTATATAAACAATTGAATGTGCTTTATATTTCGTTGCACTGTAAACTTCAAAAGGATCATAAAACATATTTAGTTTAAATAAAAATTATAATAAATTGTATTTAAATTTTCGGTTAATGTGTCCTTTTAATTTTGATCTATTATTGGGCAACTGTAGTTATTGAAATAGGTTTTACTAAGAAAGTTTATTATTTAAACTTAGATCGGGAAAACTTCGGGATGGGGATATATCAAACCAATATTGATGCTGGTTTATCCTTTACAACTTATAATTTTATGTTGCTCAATTTTTTTAGTAAAAGTTACTATCGAATAAAGTAATCGCTTTCAATGTTTAAACTGTGATTCACCTTTTAAGTTGTTTTATATTCGAATAGTCCATATATTTGTCGATACAATAATGAGTTGCTCAATATTTTTTCATAAATGAATTTTATTTTTATCTTAATCAATTTATTTACACTTAAATTTACATAATCTTAACTAATTTCTTAAGTCTCTACTTGGACAAAATATAATTGATCCGTTTCCAAAATAATGGGCTATCGTATCGTATATACGTTCGCGTTACCAAATACGACTTCAGCGTCGGATCAATCGAGCTTAAATCTTTAATATTATCTTTTAAAATTATGATCGCCGGATACCGATTATTTTGAAATGCATTACAATATGCGGCCCGAAATGTAAAACGATTCCAATCGGAATTTAAAAAATTCGTCGATAACACAATCACCACAAATTTTGAATTGTTAACGAAATGAACGATTTGCTCAGGAATCATTTTGTCCATTGTGTAGTCACGATTTATGGTAACGATGTGATTACGCGGTGATTTCGTCTGCGATTCTAATTTTGATAGGATGTTTTTTTCGACAAATTCCGTATCATCGTCACTATACGATAAAAATAAATCGTAAGCATAGTTAGTCGTCGTTGCCCCGGTGGTGTTAAAATAACGACTTTTAAACACGAATATTAAAAGTTTTAGTTCGAGCGCGAATTTAAGTTTAACGATCGTAACCGTTGCTACAACTATAACGAGCAATAAAGTTACGATTAGGGTGGCGAATACGGCCGAATTTATTAGAGGACACACAATAAAATGTTGGTTAATTATAAAATCGGTCATATTACGATTGGCACATATCAATAAATCGAGATGATAATAACTTTTCAAGGTCAAAAATTTATAAATATATTCAGTATCACAGTTGCATTCGAACCGATTGTTGGCGAGTGTTAAATTTACGAGGTTAGTAAAATTTTTTACTACACTATAACTAAAATTTGCTATACGATTATCGTCTAAATATAATTCGGTTATACGATTATCGTATAGACGAAATGTGGCGAAATTATTTATCGAACAATTGCGTAACGAGAGTCGCGCAACATTGGTGTAATAAATGGAGGGTAGCCCAAAATTTGTTAGACCCGAAAAATTATTATTGTCTAAATCTAAATTTACAGTAAAATTGGGCAACGTTGGTAATGCATCGGGCAATTTTGTTAAATTTTTATTACGACACGCGATATAATAGTTGCTGGTGTACGGGAATTTTTTACAAACACATTCGTCGACGGCACATATTGTACTGTAAGTTTTTTCGACACAATAGTAATTCGATATGTTAATATTGTCGAGGGTGGGGAAATTAATGAACCGACGTTCTCGATGTTCCGCAAAATATTTTATAAATTCGTAATTCTCACAATTTACACGATCGAATTGAAGGTTACGATCGAATTTTAGAGTAACTTGACTATAGTTCATGTTTGGGTTGAATCGTATCACGCGTATTTCATTCGATTCGAAATTTATATTGATCTTATGACGAAATTGAAGATCTGATCCTCGCACCTCGTCGATCGCATTATGACTAACGTCTAAATCGGTCAAATGGTTAAATTTAAATGCGTACATCTCGTTGAATTGTGTAAGACGATTCGATCGTAGATTTAACGTAACCAAACTTGGGGCTATCGTTTCGAATGGATTATTTTTCGAGTTCGACAAAAATGTCAGATTATTGTTTTGTAAATAGATGGCGGTCAATTTCGTTTGTGCAAATGTAAAAAAATTGTCATCAATTCGTGCAATGTAATTATTGTTTAAATGCAGCTCTTCTAACGACGTTAGCGTATAGAGACTTTCGACTAGTGACGTAATATGATTTTTACTTAATTTTAAAATTCGAATACGCGGTAAATTTGAACCAACCAAAAATTCAATGTCACTCAATTCGTTGCCGGACAAATCGAGCTCTTCTAAATTGGGTAGATCGTTGAATATACGATTCGATTGTATCTGAACTATCCGATTATTATTCAAATGTATCCGACGTAAATGTTTATGACCCGACAATAGGTTTTCGTTCCATATTTCGTTAAATTGGAAATGTCGAATTTCTAAAACTTCTAAATTCGTATTCAGCACTATGCGATTTATATCGTAGCTTTCGTTAACCGCGAATTCGCTATTAATTTCGAGCGTTTCTAAATTTGGAAAATTTTCAAAATTTTCGTGTTTTAAATTTCGATTGTGACGTAACAATAATTTTTTTAAATTCGTTAAATGTACACCGTGCAAATCGTTTCGTATATAATTCGAACGTAACGTTAACGTATGCAAACGATTCAGATTGATCGTTAAATTTGATAGGTACATGCGACTAATCGATAACTCCTCTAGGCGTGTTAAACTGTTTAAATTTTGGAACTGTGTCGTATTAACGAGTTCCAATTGTTGCAGCACTGAAAATGGTTTTAGATTAAAATTTTCGATGTGCGATTGGACGGCAAGATGTTCAATTTTTTCGTTTAAACCGTGAATTTTTGGACATTTGCTTAGGACTAGGACGTGGTGTGGTAATGTGGAAAATTTAAAAAAATTTAATTCATTCTGCATATAATCGGCTGGTTGACGGCACTCGATGTTCACCTCTTCGTTTATTGTAAATTTCACAATCATATTTGACGTTTCGAATTCCCATTCATCCCGATCACCTTTACAACGTAGGCTCGAATCTGATTGGTTCATTTCGTTCATAAAACGATCACATAATTTAGACATTTGTACTGGTGCACATCCAACAAATCGTTGAAATATGCATACGGCTATAAATAGTTGGACTAACATTATTTCTGTTCGATCACTTGTTTACTCGGTTTGTTTGATTGCTGGCTGGTTTTATAGTAGTTTTTATCTACAAATAAAAATAAAGTGAAAATAAAAAAATTATTCATAAACATCCGGGGATATCGGTATAAGCGCATGCATATCATTATATTATACTGTATACACTGGTCGACTAGTGATAAGATTTCAACACAGAGAAACCCATAAACAAAATAAAACACTAACTCTAGTCCGATAACGAATTTCAAATCCCTTTTGTTGTTTAATGTAAAATACGTAGTCGAACTAACGATATCATACGTAATAATTATGACCGATCTTTGTTTAATTCAACAAAATAAAAATATTGATCTCGATGTTATCATCTTTAAACAAAATATACGTACGGGGTTGCAAAAATTCTGCATCTATCGTGGTCGAAGCTATTATCGCAACAATGAACAAAGCTATATAGTCCGCGAGATTACCATATTCCCAGACCTGTTATCCATATCACAAAAATATATTTTTTTTTAAACTTACACAAAACTTTTTTGAATTTCTTAACGTACACAAACACTGTGATGATCACATACAACTTAATTTATTCCGATGTTAGATTATTAACAAAAATTTATAAAATTTCCAAATCAAAATTCGAGAAATTCTTAAAGTTTGCGACACTAAACTCATTTCTCATCAATATTCACAAACTAACTGATCTGCATTCTGTAAAAAACATTTGTTTGTAAAACACAATTGGTTTTTCTGGTTTATTTTTAAACTACGATCATACGCATGCGCACATGAATTAGTTGTGGAACAGTGTTGCTGAAAAAATACATCGAAAAATGTAATAAAACTTGCATGTTACTATGGAAATAAAGTATCCCGTCGTTACAAAATTGAGGTACATGGTTGTCCTCTCAAAGATCAAGAGAATCTAAGATCATGCGCTCAAGAGAACACATATCAATTATAATGATTATAATTCAATTACAATGTGCAGGTAGTTTTTTGGAATCGATTTCGTTTATTTTAATTAGCAAGAACTGGGTAAAATCGAAAATGACTGTTCAGATGATCGTGACTATCAATTTTTTTAAATTTTGGGTGCAATTATAGTTTTATTAGAATTTGCATAACTTTGTTATCAATATACACATCAGTAATGGGCAAACGATCAACTACGAAACTTTTAATTATTGTGATAACATTTATATAGGTGATCAAGAATGATGGCAAGTGAATTGCAAAACCATAGAATACCGTGATCACACTTAATGGAATGTGATCGATGATATTGGTCAACGTATGATCGTTTGATCGATAAAATGGCAGAAGAATGGTTAAATTTGTGAATTGTGAACGTCACGGCCTATCACGTCAACTGATTGGATATAAAATTCAGAGATACATGCAAGCTATATGATGATATTTGAATTAAGGTCGGGTTTGTCAGCGCCATTAAAAGGTTTATATTTACCTTATAATAATAAATTATCCAAGCCAAGTCGTCTAAGTTTGAGCTGTAACTCGGAGCTTGGTTGTTCGCAGAATTTACTTGGATCGGCTGGTCTCTAGCAGAATATATTCGTGTTAGGAAAGCTACGACTAAATACCTTCGACAAAAGAAGTGTGATCATATAAGATCTTGCATCGAAAACATCAGCTTCCAAGCGGAAATAGGAATCTCAAGGGACTGTTTTGCTAACGCCAGAAATCTAACTTAAGACTTCCACCCAAAAAGTACAGCCATCAAAGACGGAAATAAAGAGCTGAGAACTCAGCTAAATCGGAACGGTGAAGTGACCCCATTAGAGCAATAGCTCCTTCAGGTGAAAAGGACCTTGTTGAATATCCCACAGTAGAGGAAGTAGATGCAGCTATTAGTAGATTAAAAAATGGAAAGGCACCCGGTTTCGAGGAAATCCCCGCAGAATTGATTAAGCTCAGAGGCGCTACTCTTGATACAAATCTATACGATCTCATCGTCTCTATTTGGGACCAATAACAGTTGCCGGAGAATTGGAAGTTCGCACTCATATGTGCGCTGCACAAAAAAGGAGACCGTCTTAAATGTGGAAACTATCGTGGTATCGCTCTGTTGAGCACTGCTTACAAAGTGTTGCGGCTAATATTGTACTTGACAGACTCATCCCTCTCGCCGAAAACACCATTGGCGACTATCAATGTGGTTTTCGTCCCAACCGATCGAACACTGAATAATGTTTTACCATGAGGATAATCTTGGAAAAGTGTTGGGAGTACAACAAAAACTTACACCAACTGTATATAGACTTTAGACAGGCATATGATAGTATAAACCGCGAATACTTATGAGCCGCGCTCATATGCCTAGGAATTCCAGAGAATTGGATGATCTTGGAAAAGTGTTGGGAGTACAACAAAAACTTACACCAACTGTATATAGACTTTAGACAGGCATATGACAGTATAAACCGCGAATACTTATGAGCCGCGCTCATATGCCTAGGAATTCCAGAGAAACTCGTTTCTCTGTTCAAATTAACAACCTCTGGGTCTATATGTAGAATCGTAATTGAGGGAGCTGTATCAGACCCCTTTGAAATAACATCTGGTGTTCGACAGGGACATGCACTCGCGCCTGTGCTGTTCAACTTGGCGCTTGAGTACGTAGTGTGAAAGAGCAACAATGAAACTTCGCCCTGTATATTTAATAAATCAGGCCAAATTCTTGGATATGCAGATGATATCGTGATTCATGGCCGAAGACCTAGCGATATTAAGGACAGTTTCATACAGCTCGACCGCTGAGTTTTCTACGTCCAATCGAAATTATTGCGATCTAAATATATGTCGCAGTTGTGCAAGCTTGCACTTTATAAAGCACTCATAAGACCTGTGCTGGTTTTCGGAAGCAAGAACTGGACCATGACCTTTAACGATTGTAAATTGTTATCTACCTTCGAAAGGAAGGTCATTCGCTCAATCTCTGGTCCAATCAAAGTCGCGGATAACGAATATCGGATTCGTATGAACCCGATGAGATAAGGCAACTTCTTGGAGGCTGCGATATTATCGGATTCATCTAATCTAATCGAGTTAGATGGCTCGGCCACGTTACACGATCTCCACAACAACGAATGACCAATAAAGTGTTCCATCAACAATCAGACGGTGTTCGTCGTAGAGGAAGACCCCGATTGCGCTGGCGTGACGACGTCGAACAAGATCTACATGCATTAGGATGTCGAAACTGGAGGACGAGAGCGATGGACCGAGATGGATGGAGGACCATAGTGCAGGCGGCAAAATCCCTTCATGGTATGGGAAAGCCAGAGAGAGAGAGAGGTTGGTCTCATTTGAAGCTGTATTATATTTTTACAGTGTGAATGGCTGACGTGCACTTCGACTGGATCAAGTTGTTGGTTGGAAGGATTTCTAAATCATGCTAGACTAAAACAGGCTATATATTTTGGAATTCTTCCTACCAACAAGTCTATCAATCTCTAAATCCCAGGCTGCAATTACTATTGGCATGAGTTTTGAGATAAGTTAAGCTCCGATTAACCATTGTCTTGTTATGCTTATTTGCTTTATTGGCTTAACGAAAATATTGTCTCGCTTTTTCAAAAAAATGCGTCGAAATACGCCAATTGTCTGACGTCACATAATTGATGCACATGTATACATTTTTAATATGCCCTATAGCCACAGTGGAATTTTAACTTGGATAAGTTGCAATAAATTCCGTCTAATTTCTACCCATTTATATTGCTAAATCCATTGTGCGATTCATTGCAGCTCATCGTCCCAATCCAATTTTTTCCTCAAACCGTTTGGGATAGTATGTTTATTCGCAAGATTTTTAATGCTTATACGATTGTCTCCAGAGGATCAAATGTTTTAATGTATGGCTTCTCAAGGTAATGTTTGCATTGCATGAAAAAGTCAAACGTGTCACTCCGCTAACTCCATGCAGAACCTAGTAATTTTTTTGCATCATGATTTTCTGCAGCCTCTATACAGTGCGTACGAATCTGTGTAGCCGAAATCGAAGTAAAATATTTAAAAGATACGAATGCAGTACTCTCCCAACGCGCTCATCAAAAAACAGCCATAAATCGTCCAATTGCTTTCATTTTTCAGATTGAGCAAATTATTTGCTCAAATTTGATCCCATCTTCAATATAAACCATGATACTGAAACACATAGTTAATTTCTGCAGTAATTTTTGGAACCAAATACGCTTTAACGTCCAATTGTTTATTTTGGTTACAAGTTGCTTAAATTTTTAGGACAATTTTCCCTCTCATTCGACTTAGTTTTATATTACTGAGACCTTTCATAACTAGCCGAACTTTTGTTCTCCTTAAGCCCAACTTCTTCCGTGGGAGAAATATTGGACGACACTTGATTCGAACCTCCTAAATTGATATGACTGAGTATCTTTTATTCAGAGTGCAACAGTGTGGGATGCTTTTTGTGACATTTTTTGCATCTTACAACATTTAAACCATTTACGTAGCATTTTTCTCACGTTTTTGCGCTCGGCTATACATTTTTCTTTAAGAATATCACATTTAAAGAGCTTGTAGCATGAGTCACTTTTGCAGAGTGGGAACTAAAGAGTAATACCAGGTTGCAAATGAAGGGAGCTTTGTGTGCCTCCGATGTCTTGGAGACTAATGCCGCTTTTCTGCTTGCTGCGTACTTGTTCATAATCAATAGGCTTTAGGTTTCTAAAAGTGAATTTTGGAAGCGATAAATCAGCCATTAATTTGCCTGTTGTTGCTATTGTTATAATAGGCTCCTTCAGAAAATTTCTTTCTTAAATCAGTCACTCCTCGTTGTAACCCATCGTAAAATTTGTATTCGATGTCCAAAAATGTCAATCATTGTTGATCGAAATTTTTGATCGTATTTTTGGCGCCTATTAATATTTTGCTTATATATGGTGTGTGCAAGGTAGTTTAAATAATTATTAAAATATAAACATCAGTGGTGGAAAAACGATAAGCCGCGGAACTTTACTTTATTTGTGATGATATTCATATATATAGGATTGTAGAAATTTATAAGTTTACTTGATCGAAGACCATAACTCGATTTTATTGTAGTACAATAAATGTATGCTGTTCGACGTATGATTGCCATGATCGATATTTTCCGATATTCATAGTTGGTTAATTATATTGATCAGTTCCCTCCATTAAAGTCGTCGAACTCAGTTTAAGTTGCCCAATAAATTGCATACCTCATCATTTTAATTCTGGCTTTGGCACTGTTTTTAGACAACCCAAAAAACTCTGAATGCTTATCCATAAATCGAAAACCAATCGAACTATCATTTTATTTTTACCAATATGGAATTGATTCAGACAGTTGATTGTTTTGTGAAAGGGAGTTAATTGGTTTGGGCCACGATGTTTTTAATAGCTGCTACATGAGGCAAACTGGTACGAAAAACCACTCCCACTCTTTAGAGTCGAGCTTCGAATGAATGAAAATAATAAAGACATACATTCGATCAGTAGACTGATGCAATCAGTTGTGCAGGTCAAAAACCCGCATGTGAAGCGGGAAGTGGTGCAATTCACTACTTGTCACAGGTACGAGTATACGATGTGAGAAACGTACGCAGGTGAACATCTCAAAAATGACTGAGTAATGAAAAAGTGGGGTACAGAGGTTAAATACGTGCTCTGTAGTGGTAGTCATCCAGCCAACTATAGAGGCTGCAGTGTTTACCAAGAGATACAAAAAACCAGATCCAATCCGAATCCATCTTATCAGCCTGTTAGTGGAACAACATATGAGCAAAAACCCAAAGATTCAATTAAAAATAATACTTCGGATGGAAATCACACCAAAGAAAATCAGCCTCCGGAAAATTCAAAAACTCATAACCAACAGCCTGAGCAGTCTTTCTTACAACGGTTGCTTAATATGATGGAAAAGTTAATGGTCAAAATGGAAACCTTCTCACGAACATTGTCTTCAAATCATTCAATGTCCAGACCCTTAAATTAGCAATCTGGAATGCCTACGGCTAGTCACAACATGTACAAGAAGTTATAAGTTTTTTGATGGATCAAGGAATTGATGTCATGCTAATATCCGAAACGCATGACACCAGCAGAAGTTTTCTAAAAATACCAAGATACACCATTTATGACATAAACCATCCTGATGGGTCAAGATTGGCTACAACAAGAGACCGAGCGTTGCTTAAATCGATTCAAAAAAATAAACTTAATCATGTGTCAACCTGTAAACCTACCTACTGGCCTAGTGATAGAAGAAAACTCCCATACGTCATAGATTTCTGCGTCTCCATAGGAATCGCAAGTAATTACATTTAAGCGACGCCATGTCATGAAAAAAATCAGTCAATCCACGAATATTTGTCGCAACCCTCACCAACAGAAAACACGGATTATTCACTGTGGGAAGCGACTAAGAAGCTGAAACAACCACAACATTATATTCCGCCAATACGTAAAAGTAACGGTCAGTGGTCGAGAATGAATGAAGGAAAGGACGAAAAGAACAACAACATTCAAATGTGTTTAGAATTGCTAATGCAAATTGGAGCTTTAAATCCTAAAAAGGCACCAGGATATGATCTTAACACAGGAAAGGTTTTGCAAGAGCTACCAGATAAAGGTATTTGATATCTTACCTACTTATTCAAAGCAGTACTTAGAACTGGATACTTTCCAATACAATGGTTTCACAAGTAATACTGATACCAAAACCAGGCAAACCTCCAGAAGAAGTAACGTCGTAAAGACCTATAAGTTTGCCTAAAGACTATATTCCTGGAAAAAAAGCTGATTCCGGATCATCAGATTGAATTTAGGCCAGAGCACCCAACAATAGAACAAGTATATAGAATAGTTTAAATAATTCCATAGAAGCTCTCGAAGAAAAAAAATATTGTTCTTCTGTATTTATGGACATAGCACAAGCTTTTGATAAGGTGTGGAATGTGGGATTACAATACAAAATAAAACAATGCTTACCACATGACTTCTATAGAATATTAACATCGTATAGGACAGATATTTTATTTTAAAACATCAGATTGTTTATACAAATGTCCGACCAATTAAATCTGGTATACCACAGGGTAGCGTGCTTGACCCGATATCATATCTGCTATTTACTGCAGATTTACCTACAAGCAATCAAGTAACTGTCGCAACATTTGTAGTTGACACAGCAGTGCTTCCATCACACGAAGACCACATCAAAGCGACAAAAGTTTTGCGGGAGAATAAATATTAACAGTATTCAAGTATGGAAGTATGTTACCTTTACAATGCGAAGAGGAACATGTCCACCTTATACAAATGAATAACCAGAATATACTTTAAACTGATGAAGTAAAATATTTAGGTCGACAAACGTCTAACATGGCGTAAACATATATATGGACAAAAAGAAAGCATTTGGAAATAAGCCAGCTGTGGGGAATGGCCAGCAACTCGAATTTGGACATTCTTCAGCGGTTCCAATCTAAACTTCTAAGAATCATAGTAGATGCACCATGGTTGGTGTCAAAAGATATAATTCACAGAGACCTCTAGGTCCCAACAATACCGGAAGAAATTAGGAATTCCAGTGCCTGGTATCATTCAAGATTAACAATTTATCCAAACGAACTAGTGAACAAACTTCCCACTACCACAACGTGGGAACGATTGAAACGCCACAAAATCTAGTCTTTTCTATAGTTTCGCAGTTGACAATCCTCTCTGGGAAAAACTTTATTCCAATATTGCAGTTAAAAAAAATCAGTTATCAATCGATATAAATCGATATTTAATTTGTGACGACACATAAAATGATCTGTCGGGGTCGGAGAACAGTACTTTGATATTTTTTGAATGTTAATCGAAAAGACTTACTAATCCACTAATTATTACACTTTCCAAGACCATTATATGGTAATCGACAATTTGCTTTACTACTGACGAGAACCTGTGCTAAACCAAAATTATTCGGATTAAGGGCTACGTTAGATTTAAGGGTTACGTGAGACAATGGTAAGTATTTAGATTACAATTTATTATTTTAGGACCTTAAATGCTGATAAATCAATACATGAATCTGCATTTTTTAAAACTGCCAATTATGAGATGATACCTGTTATGATTCAGATTTAAACTATCTATTCGGTAATTATAATCAAATCGACGGTGATCGAACAAAATTTATTTAAATCCAATTTGCATCCCAATATCCAATTATTTTAGAGCCATATATACATATATGTATTTTGGTCTATCAATCAAAAACATTTGAAATACTGTGTTACTCCCTAAACTATCTATCTGCCTACTATTCTACACCTTCCCCCATCATAAATTCAAATCAAATCGAAATTGGATTGATTTGTAAAAGTTATTCTAAAATAATTTCCCATGCAATACGAATAGACACGGATGTGTAGCTACATATAGGGTGGGATACAAAACAATTATATTCACATGCAATTAAATTGTAGTGGCGATTTATTTAGTCGGCAAGTAATTTTGGGTTGTTGTTCCTAGTTTCTGCACAAAAAATATTATTCGTTTACAATCGATCGAATATATAAAAATGTAATTGGAACCATTATAACAATTTACGAAACTATATTTTTACTTGATTACCAGGATTTAATGGTTTGTGAGTTGAGATTTGATGTGTCAATAAAACAAATTATGAGCTTTCGTTATAATTAACAAAAAAAAAACATTAGTAAGCTATACTCTATGACTAGTTGTCAAATGAATACATTTAATATGAAAACAAGATCAATTTGTAACATTCCGATACTATAAAGCGAGCTTTTTTATTTTAAAAGCTTTTATTGATAAGTTATTTTAAAAGTTCGAAAACTTCAGACTTTTAAACAAATTTATTGTATGTATTTAAAAAAAGTAAACATTACAGCTTTCTAAAACTTAAAAATGTATAAATAAATATATCACTAAAGCTTAAAGTTAAATTTTTTCTTAATAATTATTTACTAAGAATTGCATAAGAGTTACTAAAGACCTAAAGCTCCCCAAAATGGGTTTAACCAAAATAATTAAAAAAAAAATATTACCAAATAGAAAATCTTTTCTTCCTGTATACAACAAAATGATGAACTTGGAAGTTTTCAAAATTATGAAAATGAGCTTTTGATTTAATAAAAGCTTAACTCGTCAAACTTTACCAAAATCTTGCAAGTTACTTAATGGATTTAGTTTGAATTTTATTTCAAATTAACTCAAATTAATTTAAATGAAAAACAATAATGAGCTTTTCAGGAGAAATATAGCTTTAAAGCTTAGAGGTATGGTTTTAAACCTTTTAAATTAGCTTTCAGCTTATCATTTAAAATAAAGAAGAGTAAAAGCTCTTAAAATTTTACTCTTGGTGAACGAGAAAGCTTCAACATTAAAAGTGAGAAAGCTACAATTTTATGAGAGTCTAAGTCACTATGTTTCACCAAAATTTAAAGGTTTTTTTTTAATATGTAATGGTTCGAGAGATAAAAGCTGGTAGTCAAAAAATAGTTATGAGCTTTTGATAAAATTTACAAAAACCAACAATTTTAAAGTTCATGAAGCTTTTGCAATTTTTTCAATATTCAAAAGCTCTTAAATATTTCAAAAGTGTTTCTGTGTTACATGCTAGTTTACCTATAACGATTTGGGATAGACAAATTTAAATTATCATTTGGAATAGGGATCAGCAAATGAAAGCTTGATTTTATTTTAAAAAGCTAAAAGCTGTTCAGGAACTTCATTTAATTTTGTTGTTATTTTTGAAAAGGAAAATTAAAGAGAAATTTAAAAAGCTCGCATATTTTTTTAATGTTAAGCAAACTTATCGTGTTTTTCAAATATGATCTGTAAAAATTACTGAATAGAAAAGGTCCAAAACTTTTAATTTATGGTTAACTTTAAATTCAAAAGTTAAATTCAAAAGCTTTGAAAAATAAAAGGTCAATTTTATTCAAAAAAAAATGACTAACGTGAGACTTTAAATTTAGTTTACAAAAAATTTTGATTACAATTTGAATTTAAATGTAAAATTACCTCCGAGTTAAAGCTCTAATTTTTAAAGTTTTAAGAATTAACTTCGACCTTGAAATTTTATTCAACCTTTTACATTAGTGAAAAGTCTAACTTAACTTTTTGAGTACAAGAGGCTAATTTGAAAACTAGGTCGAAAGCTTTGACTAAAAATTTAACAACAAAAAAGAGCTTTTTATGCAGTTACTTACTAAAATACATTAAAAACTGTCTAGAATTTTATAGATGTTTGAAACCTTCTAAAGCTTTTACATTTGACAACCTTCCAAAGCTTTCACATTTGTAAATCAATATAACATTTTTTTAAGTGTTGCCAGATGTTATTTTTTGACTTATTTTTGATATATAAAAACGCAAAAAGGTTGAGCTTTCAAAGATTTTTTGGAATCTAGCCCATAATTTAAAAATGTTAACATCCATCGATTAGCCAGAATCATTATCTTACATTATTAAGCACAAGCTGAATACCTGCATGCAAAAGCTGATGTATCTTTCTGACTTACAGAATAATAGAATAAGCGTAGTACAGCAAGTACAAACCAAAGCTGCTAAGCTTCAAACAACAATCACACCATCCACAGTTGGATTATCCTTTGCGCAAATCACCAAATTATCTGCTGATGAATCAAACCAAAACAACAAATCCTTCACGCAAAAAAAGTCAGCATGGACGAATTTCAAAAACGCTCTTCTCCAACAAAAGCTTTATCAGAATAAAGAGATTTAATTCCTACTGAACAACCCATCCTAGTGAAAGAGTCAGAGGTGGTTCAGCTGTACTAATTAAAAATAAAATCAAACATAAACAACAAGAGGATATTCGTGAAAGCTACATGCAAGCCACTGTTATCTCAATCCAATATAATGATGCAGATCTAAATATTGCGGCAGCATATTATCCTCCACGGCATACACCAACGAAGTTACAATTTAATAACGTTTTCAATAGACTCGGTTCAAGATTTATTATTGGAGGGGACTATAATATAAAATATACAGCTTGAGGTGTCAAGCTAATTTCTCCTGGGAAAGGAAATGCTCTGTTCAATGCCATTCATGAAAACAAATACGAATACCTGTCTTCAGGGGGGCCCACGTATTGGCCAACGGATGCAGGAAAAATACCAGATCTACTTGATTTCTTCATTATAAAATGTATTTCATCCAGTTACACTGGAGTCGAAGGAATTAACGACTTAGCATCTGATTACATTCCTATACTGTTATCAGTAAGCACTAGAGCCATCAAGAAAAAGAAAAAGCAAAACCTTACTAACAGATCTACGAATTGGGATCTCTTCAGAGAAAAATTGGAAGAGCTAGTTGAATTAAAAGTTTGTAATAAAAGTAAACAAACAATTTCATTGAATACACTCGTATGGCCGCCAGTTTAGCTACTCCAGAACTAAAGGACAAAGCGGAGATTGAAGTCAAATACCCGGTTAAAATCAGGGAACAAATCAAGGAAAGAAGAAAGGTAAGGAAAAAATAGCATCTCACCAGAAATACCGCTGACAAAGCAACTTTCAATCGAATAAGTAACAAAGTCAATAGGCTAATCAAAAGCTTCTAACAGGATTGCTTCGACAACTACTTAACCAAATCAGGGTTTTAAAAGAGTTACGCCAATGGAAATTGCTGAAGAAATTGAGAAAAATCTTAACCAAAAAAAGGCACCAGGAATTGATGAAATATCACCGGGTCTATTCAAGGAACTTCCACGTAAAGCAATTATCATGATCACATACTTATTTAATGCCTATATGAGATTGAAGTATGTACCCAAATCCTTCAAAATAGCACAAATAATTATGCTGAAGAAACCAGGTAAACCAGATGAAGAAGTAACATCATACAGACCAATTGCACTGCTTCCGACCTTCTCAAGCTGTTTGAAAAACAACTACTAAAATGCCTAAAGCCAATGGTAAAGGTTCCTGATGTTCAATTTGGATTCAGGAATAACCACTCCACAATGGATCAAGTCCATCAAATAACTACGGTAATTGAGCAAGCGTTAAAAGAAAGAAATATTGCTCGGCCGTATTTCTAGATGTATCCAGGCCTTTAATAGGGTTTGTGACAAAGGATTGACATTCAAGATGAGCAAAATGCTACCACAAAACTATTGCCAGTTGGTTGAATCATACCTCTCTGATCGCCAATTTAGAGTCATCCATGAAGAAACATGTTCTGACTTTTATCCAACGCTAGCGAGAGTTCCGCAGGGAATCATGTTTGGAACCATGCTATACCTTCTCTACACTGCGGATATACCTACAACGAATAAAACTTTCATCGGCACGTTCGCTGACGACACTGTAATTATGTCATTAGGCTGAATCGGCAAAATACCTTGGTCTGCATTTAGGTTCAAGGCTCAACTGGAAACATCACGTGAGACAAAAATCTGAACAGATACGATTAAAACAACGTCAAATGTACTGGTTAATTGGGCATCATTCCAAAATGAACCTGTATTGCAAAAGGCTAGTGTACCAGACTATCATTAAACCAATATGGATGTATGGTGCTCAGCTATGGGGTTGTACTCATAAATCCAAAAGAGACATTATACACCGTAGTCAAATTTCTGAGAATGCTCACCAACGCCTACTGATTTGTGACTAACAGGGAAATACACAATGATCTAGAAATACAATTGATAGATGACGTTATCCAGGAATGTACCATTAAACATGAGAGATGACTTTTTACCCAAACCCACGTTGAGGCTGTACAACAACTGGACAATACTAACAAAGTAAGGTGGCTCAAATAATCAAACCACATGAACTAACCGTATAAATATTATATCTCAAGGAAACTGGACATTGGTCCAGCAGACCCACCCAACTTGATTCAAAACTGGATATTTTACAACTGGATTTGACAAAACAGGATAATCCACAACTGGATATTTTAAATCGCGATAATGTACAAAATGAGATATGGTACAAAACTGGATATTTCAAAATTGGATAATTCAAAACGAGAAGGTACAAAACGAGATATGATACAAAACTGGATATTTCGAAACAGGATATTTCGATATGTGATTTAAACTTAAAAGAATTTTCGGAATATGGCCAATTAGGAAGGAACACGGCGAGTTCATAACCGATTATGATGGAATTCTACATGTAGGATAAGAATGGAATTTTAAAATGATTTTTTGGGAAAGTTCTGGAATATGGCCAATAAGGAAGGAAATCGGCAAATTCTTAGCCGATTATGATGAAATTCGATATGTAGGATCAAAATGTTGATGAAAATTAATTATTTTTCTCACATAGATTCTTTAAAGTGAAGAAAAGTTATATTAAGTAGAAGAATAAAAAATAGATGAAGATAAATTTTACTGACAGTAAACCAGATTAAGTCAATGATTATTTTAATAAGATGAGAAAAGTAGCAATTAAAAAAAACCTTTAAGTGAAGGAATATTCTATTTATCTCCTTAGAAATATTCAAGTATGGAACCTTACTGGCTTTATTCCAGAACTTTCCCAACAAATCATTTTAAAATCCCATTTTCATCCTGTATATTGAATTTCATCATAGTCGGTTAAGAAATCACCGAGTTCCCCCCTAATTGGCCATATTCCAGAACTTTCCTAAAAAATCATTTTAAGTTTAAATGACATATCGAAATATCCTGTTTTGAAACATCTAGTTTTGTACCATATCTCGTTTTGTACCTTATCTCGTATTGAAATATCCAATTTTTGAAATATCCAGTTTTAAAATGTCCAGTTCTGAGCAGTTCCCTGAATTGATAATGTTTAAGATTGTAGCAGCCATACCAATAAAGGCGTTAAAAAAAAAATCTTTTTGACTAATAATTTATTGAGCCGATGATCTTTTCGTAATATTATTGGAATTGATTTAAATAATTTAACTGCAAGTTACGTAAACGTTCAAGAGAACGTTATAATCCATCAACGTTTTAAGTTATTCCCACCTGATCCATTCATTGTAAAAAGGACACAAATTAAGAAATTTATTTCCTTTTTTTCAATGAATGGATCAGGTGGGAATAACTTAAAACGTTGATGGATTATCATGGACACAAATAAGCTATAACTTCAATTTGGTGAGTCATTCTTCGGTTGTATGGTACAGAACTTTTTGTCACAGCTCTTTGCCTATCAAAACTGAGCCCCGCTTATGCCCCACATATTTAAAGATACTATTAATTCTTACAATTGTCTGAATTGAACAACTCAACAAGTGTAACAGTAGATTAAAATTGATGAAGCTTTAACTCCTTTTTTTTGCAAAATGAAAGCTTACTAAATTAAAGTAATTTGAAGCTTAATATTCCATTTAAAATCTATTTTTAGAGCTTTAATTTTTTAGAGCTAATATCGACTAGAAAAACCAAACTTTTTACAAGCACGGTAAATCATTTGTGATTTATCACCATATTCGTTAAAAATCAGCTAATTTTTATTTTCCTCGTTGAACGATAAAATATGCTTCGTTAATTCAAAGAAAAATCATTTTCCACGCATTGTTAAGTTTATATATGCCAATTGTTATATGTATAATGTATGTGCGTACAAAAGAAAACTTTAAACAAAGTTTTCACATTTTTTTTTTTATTTTAAACTTTACAAAAGAAGAAATAAATGGTCTCCGCATCATTTATACAAAACTGTAATCATTTTTGGTGTGTTGTTGTAATTTTATAAGAGGGAAAATGAATTTTTCAAACCCTTTTCGAGTCGAAAAGAAGTAAAATATACATAAAATGTATTTCTTATTCATGGTGCTTATGTGTGTGTGTGTATGTATATGTGTTCTGTATAAAAATGATATCCTCAATTGGAACATTAAAATGGATACGAATGAATTGAAAAATATTTTTTTTGCTGGTGATGCTGCTTTTGAAACGCATTACGATTTTTTTTTATGTTTCAACATTTCCACTGCGATAAAGACCAAAATCGATGCTACCATCAGAATGTCAGAGTAAATGATGTTAAATATCCGCAAACACATATGATTGAATATTGCAAGTGTTTGAATTTTCAATTAACTTTACGATTTTCATTTTATTTTTCGTAGATAATAAATTTTTTTATTTTTATTAAATTTAAATTTGATGCATGATTTTTCTCCGAAAACCCGTCTCTAGATTAACGCAGGATATCTCAAAAATGAAAATAGAATTCTGGTTGTGTGTTTTTTTGCCTTAAATTTATGGTTTGATATAAAAATGAGAAAATTTTGCGGAAAACTTTTAAAGAATTTCCATAAATTATAATAAATTTGAAGCAGGGCGGAATGGGTGCTGATTTTTTGAGCTAAAGTGCTTTTGTTTTAAAAATACCTCTATACAATTAGATTAAGATGTGAGTTTTTTTTTATTAAGGAGCAGTTAATCTGTTTGTTTAAAAAACTTTTTAAAATTTAATTTTGTCAAGATGGCATCATACAGCATCCCAAATTGAATTAATTTATTTGTTTAAGATTTTATTTGAAAATTAAATTGAATTTTGTTCTGAGTTACAAAGGTGGAATAAAGGACTACTATATTTCGTTGTCTGCAACCGACAATTTGCTCCATTGCCAGGCAATATTTCATTAGGTTCCCTCTGAGGGTAATCCTCTGAGTGTATCAAGGCTTGACAAACCAGTATATTTGCTTTTAGCTTATGGCAAATTGCTGTTGTCAATTAATAGGCTCTACTTTTGATCTTTTTGACTTAACCAAATTCAGCCGATATATTTTTTCGATACCGGCACACTGAAAATTATCTGAATCGTAGTAGTTTAATCCCCAACGTTAGCTGGAAGATTAACAATGACCCGTACTCCCATGAAACATCATCGATACATTGGCGCATATACTAGAAAAGATGTAATTTGACGTTCCATGGCCAGCAGCCATGCATATATCTGCCCTTTACAAAATTCAAACTTGTTATTGACCGTGCGTTGTGATTGTCCGGATATCATCACCTAACCAAAAATTACTTTTTGTCCTTTAGGAGGAATTGAAGTGATAAACAACGATGTTGATTCTATTTCGGTGTAGTTGAAAACTAACATATGCCTATGTCATGTACCATAAGTCATGTGCCAAATTAAATCTGAGACCGTTGAGTCACGGTTACAAACCATTACACTGATGCATATGACCACAATGATCAGAAGCACTTACTATAGGCACAGGTATATTACCTACCCCATAGAGGTTCAATTTATAATGAATATGGATTCATTATTGAAGTCTATATCACTTTTGATTCTAGGCAAATATAAATACACATAGTACTACTAATCAAAATATTTTTGTATGTATAATCGCCTAAATGTCATATAAAGGTTTTTTTTATAGGTTCACAACTTTGAGTTGGCAATACTGCTTTATTTGACAACCAATTTAACAGCTTATAGTTGCTTTTTGTTTAGTTTGGTTTGACATTTTATTATGGCTAGACTTACATCACAGCAACGCTTGCAAATTGTTGAAATTTTTTTATCAAAATAATAGTTTTGTTCGGCAAACTTATCGTCCACTTCGTTCATTTTTTGGCGTACATAATCGTCCTTTAGAGTGGCTAATTCGAATAACAATAGATCGTTTTCGGACCACGTTTACTCCTAATGATAATGTGCATCCCGTGAGATGCCGAACAGTACGAACTGAGGAAGCTATAGCCGCTGTACAGGAAAGCATTGATGAAGATCCAAATAAATTAATTCGTAGCCGTTCTCAGCAACTGCGGTTGTGTCCTTCCACTTTATGGAAGATTTTACGAAAGGATCTTGGCTTAAAAGCTTTCAAGATTCAATTTGTGCAGGAATTAAAGCCAAACTACCATCGTATGCGCCACCAATTCGGCGAATGGGCTGAAGCACAAATTGATATTGATGTTGAATTTCCAGTCAAAATTTGGTTCTCCGATGAAGCCCATTTTTGGTTGAATGGCTACGTAAATAAGCAGAATTGTCGGATTTAGAGTGAAGACAATCCACAAGCTTTTGTCGAAACACCATTACATCCGCAGAAAATTACTGTTTGGTGCGCACTATGGGCTGGCGGGGTCATTGGCCCATATGTCGTCAAAAACGATGATGGTCAGAATGTTACTGTCAATGGTGAGCGGTATAGGGACATGATTAGAAATGTTTTCTTACCTCGATTAGCTGGCATTAATCTTGCTGACATGTGGTTCCAACAGGATGGAGCCACATGCCACACAGCACGCGCTACAATTGATTTACTCAAAAAAACTTTTGATGAAATAATAATTTTGCGTAATGGTCCAATTTATTGGCCACCAAGATCATAACATTAAAGCCCATTGAATTATTTTCCTTGGGTTATGGATAATCACTTGTCTACGTCGATAAACCAGAGACAATTGAACACCTGGGAATCAACATGCTAAGAGTTATTGGCGAAATACGGCCCCAAATGCTTCGAAAAGTTTGCGATTGGTGTTCCAGATTGCGCCTTGTACCGTGGCGGCCACATGGCCGAAATCATATTTAAACATTAATGTCATTAAATTGTCTATCCAATAAAGCCCAGTTCATTGATATTAAAAATATATTTCTTTGTTTTATTATGATTTAAACTTGTGTAGCTCTATAAAAAATATCCGTTATTTATTCTAAATGTTGACGATATTCTATCGACCCGACATCTGGAAGATCAATGGGTAAACTGTTTTTGATGGTAGTATTAAGTGTATTTATATTTTGCTCTAGATGATGAAAAAAGGCAATTAAAGCAAAATTTTAGCTTACAATCCTTACCTTCTTTAAATTTTGGCTACCGGATCTTTTTAGACTCGTATAGTATGTTTGAATCATTACACAGTGATGGATTCGATTCGGCATTAGAAAATTTATACTTTTTATACTTTGCTGTATTTTTATTTCGGGGGGCTTCGAACCAGATATCACGTTTTCGTCTACGTTCGTATCACTCCGGTACAATAGTTTTTTTTATATATTATTTTATTAGCTTTGCTTCCGCTTATCATTGACGTACAACACGTGGACAACCTGGTGGGATGAAATGCCATTGCATTCTTCCAAATATTTATTTGCTGCAAAAAAGCGCCGCATAATTGCTGAAATATATTACTATAATTCATTAAAATGCAACCTTACGCTTTCGTGCTATTAAGCGTTTGAGGGTGGCAAAAAAATATCCGGATGACAGGTCTCAAACTAGCGCAATATGTATCATCCTTGTTGTTAAATAGCTGAAAATATTAAACCATCCTTTTTGGCTTTTAGATCCGCTGCCTTTTAACATTTTAAACTGCATGTGGCCGGTATTATCTCTCCTGTATGAGTGAATGCTCTTGATGGTGGCTCACTTGATGACGGAAGGTTTTCCATTGTATGCTGCTCGTCCAGTATTTAAACTGAAGTGATAATGGCGGATATATGGTTTTCTAGCCATTTTACCATTAAGCAGTGATCAGTGATCACATGACTGGGGTGAGAACTATGCGGTCTTAATGAAGTGACAAGATGGAAGGTAAGCTATTAATTGTGATTGGTTTTTGAGCGGAAACTAAACCAATGACACACTTGCATTTATAAGTGGGTCAAATTCTTAAGATTGAGAATCCAGTAATCTTATGAGTGTGTGCAACGATTATATTAGCGACTGGATAATTTTTGGGAAGTATGAGAGTGTGTAAATTTAGCTTCGAAGTTGTCCTCCTAAAGATTAGAGCCCTGGTGTGACTACTTTTTATGATTTTCCCCGAGCAAGGCAGAACTGCTCGACCACAAAGATTATTCGAGCTGTAAGGGCAGGCCAAAATCGCATGATAAACTCCATTAACTCTTATGATAACTAAGGCTCGCTGGTTCCTGTTCAAAAAGCCTCGGTTTGTTCGAAGACTATTTTCAAATTTCAAAACTTTTACGTTTCAGAATAGCATTTATCATGTGCTAATTATTAAAGCATGCGAATCGCCAAATAAGGAACACCAAATTTGTCCTAAGCCATACGGTGCGTAATTTGTTGGCATATCAGGTGATGCCCAAGTAAAAGTTCCGATGTTCAACTACTATGTATCTGACGATATATCTCTTTGATGTCTAAAATGAAAACCAATTTATATATTCGGATGCGGGTCATATTTCTTTAAGTGGTTAAAGGCAGATATGGGTAACTTGCTTCAGTGACCCACCACAGCGGTTGTCTTGTGCAATGATGAACGTTCCCGATTTCTCAAAAGGATATATATATATATATATATATATATATATATATATATATATATATATATATATATATATATATATATATATATATATATATATATACCGTTATAATAGCAACGGATAAAGAAAAACTTTTCCAGATCGGCGCTCGAGTTCTCCGCCAGAATTTTTATGTGGATGATATTATTGTGGACGCATTATCCAAAATCTATTTCAATGAAGAGGCAACCAATCAAACACCCAGCCTAGAGAGAAGTTCCTGTGAGTTTACGACCATGATGTAGCAAAGGCGGTCAGACTAATTTGGCAATCCAGTGATATTTTTCGGTTTTCCTATTTTCCAAAGAGTACTTTGAATAAAATTACAAAAAAAAAACGACCTTTCCGTAATGGCGATTTTGTTTGATCCTCTTGGATTTTTATGTCCAGAAGGTCGCTTAATATTAATTGAACATTAAAATCTGGTTCGAGATGGTTGGGGGTGCGACGGTTGTACAAGCTCCTCGCGCTGCATGTTGGATAACACCAAAAGTATAACCATTGATCGGCATTTACTTTTGTCATCAGTACATGGGTGGGAAGCCCAGAAAAAAATAATCCATCATGGATAAAATAGATAACGAGGAAACGTACGGTGCAGGGAACGGAGACCCAGTACCGGCGACTAGAGAGAGTGTGCAACTACATACGAATTGAAAATAATGAAGACTTTATAACATATCAGTCTCCTGTTATCATGACATTAAGCGAAACTATTATTCAAAAAGAAATATCACCAAGATTTTACAACAGGAATACCAATTGGAACCTTTTTCGTGAATTGTTAAATGAAAATATCAAACTGTAAGTGCCAATAAGAAGATCTATGCACGTTGAAGAAGAAATTGACAGACTAATTGAAAATATACAGCAAGGAGCGTGGCAGAGCACTCCACTCGAACCTGCAAATAACATTAGAGGTACAAATTATCCACTCGAAGTAAGAGAACTGGTGGCTAAAAAACGTAAAGCACGTAATTTCTGGCAAATAAATCGAACTGCAGCTAATAAAACCGAGCTTAATACCTTATAAAAAACTGAAATCTATTATCAGGACAGTTAAAAATGAAACATTAGAATCATATTTATTTTCACTTACTGGTCAAAAAGACACGGAATACTCCTTATGGGAAGCAATAAAATCGATCAAGAGGCCAAAAAATTTAACAGCACTGATTAGAAATGATAATGGTACGTGAGCTCGTAGTAGTAAGCAAAAGGCGGATCATCCACTACATAGACAATCTCCGAATGAAAATGTTAATTTTATACACAGATCAAATGAGCTTGAAATACAAACTGTAACGCTCCGTGAGTTAAAAGAAGAAATAAAAAATTTAAATCCCAAAAAAGCTCCTGGATAAGATTTAACAACTGGGCAAATTATAAAAGAACTACCAGACAAAGCAATAAACAAACTTCTGCACATAATCAATGCTGTGTTTAGATTAAGATACGTTCCAAGGCAGTGGAAGGTAGCAGAAGTGAACATGATTTTAAAGCCAAACAAAAACAGTAACGATAAAAAGTCATTTAGACCAATATCTCTACTTCCTACTATATCGAAGATATTTGAAAAACTACTTCTGAAGAGACTAAAGCCTATAATAGAGGATAATGATCTTATACCTGCTTATCAGTATGGATTCAGAAAAAAACATTCAACCTTAGAGCAAGTTCACAGAATCACATATATTATAGAACGTAACTCTAGAAACGAAAAAGGATTAGAGTACAAGTTACAACGAGATCTTCCCAAACAGTATTACGAAATCCTAAAATCTTACATAACCGACAGGCATTCCTGTGTAAAATATGAAGATAAATATTCGGATCTAAAGAAAATTTCAGCAGGAGTGCCGCAAGGAAGCGTTTTAGGCCCCATCTTAAACCTCATGTACACACGAAACATACCACTAAAGAAAGAAACAACCATAGGTACATTTGCTGATGACACAGCAGTTTTGGCAGTTGGGAGTAATGTAACGCAAGCTACAGAAAAATTACAAACGTCGATTAATACAGAGGGTAACTGGATGAAGAAATGGAGAATTAAGCTCAATGAAACAAAATCTGTTCATGTGAATTTTACTAATAAAACAAACTAATAAAATGTCAGTATACCAATCGTAATAAACTCTAAACAAGTCCTTATGCAAATACAGCAAAATATCTAGGAATGACGCTAGATGCCAAACTTAAATGGAAAGAACATGTCAAAAAGAAAAAGAAAGAATTAAACATCAAATACAGCAAAATGTATTGGCACACAGGTAGAGACTCTGAACTATCTATACATAATAAATTGATCTTATATCAGCAAACTCTTAATTTTGTGTGGACTTACGGAATACAGCTTTGGGGCTGTACTAAGAAAACGAACTTTAAGATAATTTAGACGTTCCAAAATAAAGTACTTCGGAATATTGTAAATGCCCCGTGGTGCATTCGAAATGAAGACCTGCACTGTGACTTAAGGATGGAAGACATCAATGAAGTAATTGCAGTTTATGCTGCCAAACATGATTTATGCCTTCAACAATATGAGAATATCGAAATACGTCGTATGCTGGACTGTCCGATAGCAATACGACACCTACAAAGAACCAAACCAATGGATCTAGTGATTGCAAACTTAAATAATACTATATTATATTATAAATAATTATATTTATCTTTGGAATTAGCCATTGGGCTTTATCCCAACAAATGTGAATTAAATTAAGATAGAAAAATTGCTAAATGATTTATATAATAAGTCAGTTGTAATAATAATAAAAAAATCTGGTTCGGCTAGGTTTATTTGCCGAAAAATATAAGTGCAATAAATAAAAATAAAAACCGCAGATAATCCATGTTATTATCAACAAGAAATCACATCACCACTAGAAGTCAGAACCAAAGTCATAATAATGGAAATAGGGCTGAACAATTACGATTCTTAGGAAAGATAAACCAGGGGAGTGCAAGAACTGGCAAAGTTTATCCCTCCTCAATACAATAATGTC
Source organism: Tipula confusa (assembly GCA_963556175.1). Lineage (NCBI taxonomy): Eukaryota > Metazoa > Arthropoda > Insecta > Diptera > Tipulidae > Tipula > Tipula confusa. Next base: position 220,683,370 of record OY744476.1, read on the forward strand.
GCATTTGACACAAAATTCTTTAAAGTTAATGTTAATCATAACTTTTGTGCTTTTAAGTTTTTCTTTTGTATGTATTTAACATAAATTTAAACTATGTTGCGATAGAAATATTTTTGGAACTCACATCCAGGCACATACAAAAAAAGCAATAAAAAATCTCCGCCTTGTTGTAAACAAAGTAAAGAAGATATCTTCGTTTATAAAATCATCCGGAAATAGAAAACTAGAAAATCATTTTTCATTTTGAATTCACAAACATTTTGATTTGAGTCAAAATTTATTTCCAGTTTCGTTCCAATATATATATAAGACTTTTCTCTTGGTGTATATATATAATATATAATTTAACAAGAATTTATATATAAAAAAGCTCGTTAAACTCCCCAAATAAAAATAACTAAAAAAAAAAAATATTTCCCAAAAGACATGAGCTTTTCGTTTTTGTTGTCATATACTTTTATTATTATTGTTATTTTTATTACAAACTATTATCGTCGATAGAAACGAGCGACACAATTAAGAAGACAGCTCTGTATATATTCGACAAAGTAATATAACAAAAATAACAATTTTCCTATTGGGAAAAAACAATATAATTGTTTAATGATGTTGAAAGCTTTTGAGCGCATTACACAGAAACGAAAAGCAAAAAAAAATATCACTCTCATTAGAATAAATTGCATAATCTTAATATTTATGTATAGTTTATGTATTCAATCGACTACATCATAAACCGATACACTTTAAAACATTTACCGCATTACACTTAAATAGCACACCCTTCCACACACACACACACAAATCAACAAAAAACTATCATAAATCATGGAAAAACCAAAAATTGTAGACGTTAAATTGAAATAAAAAAAAACCACATATACCCAAAAAAAAGCTCACCAAACTAAATAAAAAAGTTCAACAGATTTCTTAATTTAATTTTTGTTAGGAAATAACACGAAAACGTAAAGAAGATGACGAGAAGATAAAAAAAAAACTTTCCATTTTTTTTTTGTTTTCGGTTTAAACTTAAAAGCTGTTACATAACACGACCGAAAGTAAGGACAAGTTATAATGACAGAAATAAAATCAGAAAATATTTTTTAAAAGCTTTTTGACTAATGGTTCAAATCAAAACTCTGACAACAATTTTATTGTTTTTGGCATCTTCGTTACTTTTGTGTATTTTCATATGCTTAGATTAAGTTTCGTCCGCATTTTAATGAGCTTTTTTTATGTATTTATATTTTTAATGTGAAAAATGTCTCGAAAATATTTTCAGCCGAAAATATTATAATAAAATAGTTTCCTAAAAATAGAGATGATCCTGAAGTCGATCAGAACGCGTGAATATACAAATCTCACGGCTTGAATATCACAGTGTCACAGAAACTAAAAACCAAAGAAGCCATTTTACAGTTTTGACCATCCTAATTCTTATTCCGTTTAGAGACACGAAAGGTGGTCTTCTGATAGTAAGCGTTCCTTTGATTTAGATTATAACTGTTTATGCTGGCCTGAAGCTTTAGTCAACCAAAACAGTTATGATCTAACTTAAAGAAATGTATAGTTGCCCAAGTAATCGGTTATTTGGTTGGTAGCAACACGTGATACTTCCTGAATGCGTTGTCTAGAACTACTAGCAAAAAGCCTTACAAAGAGCCACTATTCAGATTATCAAAAGTGCCAGACATGTCTAGAAATACTCCAAGAACGTGTTTTTGCTTCTAACGGTTTACCACAAATGGTTAAAAATAATTTTTGAATATGTATGAATATTTTATAGCAGTATATATACTGTTATAAACAGTCACAAGGTTTTTATTACGGTATCAGACATCATAATAGGACCATTATTCTCTGTAGTGAACTTCTCCTGATTAATCAGGCTTATTCACATCGCTGCAGTAATCATTTCGGCCTGCCACATAGTTGCATTTCTTTAGCAGTTTTGGTGTAAGGTCCTCTTTTCCAGCAAAGTACGTGGTTTCCAGCAAGTTTCCAAACATTTCCCAATTTGCACGGTTTAGTACTTTTCTCAACAATCAGAGTGAATTTCTGGTTCACCATTGTTGCAATTGGCTAACCACCTTTATTTGGAATAAAGAGGCCTCTTCTTGCAACAAGATCTTCTGCAAGGATTTCTCGATAGTTTGTGTCCTTAGTATGCCAAAGTTTGGACTTAGTTTTTCTAAACTACCCACGACATATATAATTACTCTGGCCAGTTTTTTCTAGGTTATTTCAGAGTTCTTGTTGCACAAGAAGAACATACAATTGCTAAAATCACTGACCTGTTTAATTTATAAGCCATAAGCCTAATTCCGGCAAAACTGCGCTCTCCAGTGCATATGCAGTAGATACTTTATAATTTCTAGAACACTCGACGAAACTTAATGCTTGAATAATTTCCACTCGTACCTGTAGTCGATTTTTTCGGCCAACCACCGCAACTATCTCGAGGTACATGGCAATTCCAGCATCTTTGATAGAACTGAGTCCCTCGATATAATTATAAGACTTTTCATCATTGACAGTCATCTTCGGAAGTTCAGGAATATGCCTGTATCCTATTAAGAATCCGAAAAATTATAGGCATTTCCACAGATACTGCGATTTTAAAAAGTATTGGTAGTTCCAGCACGACATGGAATATGGTTCTGGTGAATATTATGGTAGTTGGCAATCGCTTAAAATTATCCCCATATTGAAGTCAAATAATTGCTAATATACCTTTGTTGTTATACCCTCAATTTAACAAGCAAACTCACCGTTGAAGCCAAATATCACAGTAACCTGCTAGCCTATTTTTTAATACTAAAGGTTAAAGCCGGTTACAATCAAAGAGATATCCTACCTAAAATTTCGTATTCTCTCCGTCAATTTGTGCTTTCATGTTTGTCGTCAAATTTCACTTTTCCACGAAACTCCAGCTGGACGACGATGTTTTTAAACCCACTATGACAATGCCCGCTCGAGTTTCTTGTGTGATAACTGGAAGTGGCTATAGCGAAAATTATCTGCAAAAACGTTACGCACCGTAACATCCAGAGAAATTTTGCCTGGGTACCTAACCTTAGCCCATAGTAATCAATTAATGAACAATGTTTTTCCTTTGTCACCAGGAGCATTCACGAGAATTGCTTTGCCGCTGTTGTTGCTAATGCTGTCTATAATTAAATCGAAGGCTTGCCGTTGATCAAATACCCACATAGGCAGGCTTTGAGGAATAAATTCTTAGTTTGTGATGTAACTGAAAGATAGCGGCATAGGCAAAGGCCAGTAAGTCATCATTTTCTAAAAGGCTAAGTATCTAAGACTCTACATGATGCCTGAAATGTTTGGCAAAGTATTTGATGTTTAATCAATTTATGAATTAAAAAGAATTTATGAAACGGAGATCATATTCTTTGTCAGAAACCTCAGCAAAAATTTTATGATCAATTTATTCAGGCTAAATTGTTGACTGCCACCACACAAATGTTTATGAAAGTGAAGTAAACCTCGCAAAATAGTATTTGGCGATTTGTCTTCTGAACTCGAGCTGCGACATTGACCCAAACGATGTAGTTGCTTTGCATTTTGAACAGAAATATCTACCAGCCAGGTAAAAATAGAGCTCCACCACATTTTGCCTTTGTAGGCAATGCGATAAAGAGCCACATTTTGATCTAAACAGTCGACCCCACATATATATTTGTAGTATTCCGTCACAACACAGGGACGAAGAACAACGACTTTGCTCTTTTGTTCTTTCGAGTAGCGAAAGCCATATAAACTACGCTATTTTTTTAGACGGTTTTCGCTGATTCTGCTACTATATCCGCGTGACTTCAAATGTTCTAAAAGAGGCAAGCCAGTAAATAGGTTGTCGAAGTAAAATGCAAGTTTATGATAGCCTCAGGTAATCCGTCGATCATTTTAACGAGTGGTGCAGCACATTTGCCATTTTTCTCTTCGTAGTCTACATTCGAACGAGGATTTCTTCCTTGCTACACTTCGAAATTCACCATTTATCCAGACGGAGTGCATAATGACCAGACTTTGTAACCAAACCGCAATGGCTTCCTTTTAATAAATTGCTATCATACTTTCATCATATGACAAATTGCTCCGTTGCTCTACATACTCCAAAAACTGGTGTGATAATTGATCAGAAGAATTTCAATGAATGTTCGTAGTTCAGCAACAGTAATTTAAAGATTGCCTTTCTCTTGAAACGCCACATATTTGGTTGATTCATCTGCTATAAGTTGCATCAACTCGACGTCAAAAATTTTTTCTAACTGCTCATGCGGCTTAAAATTGCGACAATTTTCATAATTTCCTTCAGGAAATATCGGAGTCATGGTGGTAGGATTGTCGGCGACGTTTAGGTTTAAATTGTATCAATTCTTCTAGTTGATTTACATTTTGCAGGTTTTTTAGTTTTATATTTCGTTTTCCGTTTTCTGCACGGCCGTTCGATTGAAGCTGAACACGATGACAATTCAGGTTAACATAATTTTGATTGCAATTTTGAATAATTTTGTTTTGATTGGAACTCGGTCTGAGAGGTTTTGTTGTGTGATGGTCGGATAGTAGCCATCCTCTCTCTCATAATCATAACGGGATACTAGAGAGGATGGTAGGAACGATGTAGCTCGGAAACTCTCTTTAACTATCTAAATCGACGGCCTAAAACAACTTCGTCACTTATCCTATAGTCTACATTGAATCTGCCTCTGTGTTCGTTCACCAGTGATCGATCTGCACGCTTCACTAATTGGAAATTACTTGGTTTACTCTTAGATCTGTTTTTAAGGATATATTTAAAATACGGACGTAGCTTTTGTTGTCTTCAAAATGTTTTGGAAGCAGTGCTATCAAATTTTGTTTAAGATTTGACATAGTGTTTGATCGAAAGATTAATTGATCAGCCTCCAAAACAAAGTAGATTTGTAAAAATTGAGGACTGTTATCGAAATTTGGGAGCAAACTTCCTGTGTAATGGTAAATTTGACTATGCACTTTGAATTTGAGCATCAAATAACTTATCTACTTTCTGTAGCTCCAAAAAAAGTCATCTGGAATAACGTATTTACCTTCTTTAGTTGTCCAGAAAATGTTTGGATATAGTGGGTGTAACACCCAAAATAAGACTTTTCATATGGGTTCAAGCGGTTCTGCAAATTGTGAAAGTATTACCTGTTTAAGCTATGTTCAACCAAGGTATTCGAACTCGTTTACAGCTTTAATTTGTTGTTAGTTGATGTGCCTTGGTAAGTTTATATTAGTGTTGAGTTTCGTCGTTTTGGTTTTCCTAGCTATAAGATCTGGTTCCAATGGTTGGCGAGTGTTTCTATATAGTTTCGTTATTGGTGAATAACGTTATTGGCAATTTATGACCAGAGCTGCTGTTGATAACGTGTTCATCGAGATATTATTTTTATCGCTGTAAATATGCTTCATCAGTTGTTAAGACTTGACCAGAAACATTCCTTATAAGGGGTATGTTAGTAATTTGGCCTGAGACTTTTTTACACACTGCAAAATTGCTCGCGTCTATATATATATATATATATATGTATATATATATATATATATATATATATATATATATATATATATATATATATATATATATATATATATATATATAACTGTGTTTGCATTTATATTTTCTACCGGCTCACTATAAGTTGAAATAAATTAAATTTTATTTAGTGGTAGGTCATAATTTTAATAATTTCGTATTTTTTGTTGTTGCCTTCGTTCAGCACAGAAAGCTCTTTTACAACAACAACAAAAAAATACACACATACATACACTTACAATGAACAGAGTAGCGAAACGAAAGGTGCGGATGAAAAAGCATAAAATAATGACTTTCATTAAATAATTTTCTTCCATTTTCATTTTGTGTTTGGGTTTGTTTAATTTTTTAATGGAAATGAATGAATGGAAAATTGAAGATTAATTCGGAAAATATAAATAATATTAAATAATTATGAATACAGCAATAACAACAGAAAGTAATTTTTTTTTTGCCAACAGATTTTTTCCCATATTTTTCTCGCAATGTTATAATATATTTTACGAACATTTATCATGGCTGGCAGTCGTTATTTCTGGCCGTAATGGTCTTACGAGGTAGGTAGTTAAAAATTTTTAATTCGCGTTAGTTATTATTTAACATTTTATTTTTAATGTTTTTTTTTTGTTTCAGAAAGCTTATATATAAAAGTTTAAGTTGATTTAAAATATCATTTCATTAAACTAAATACACTTTGATTTTAAAAGCTTTGTGTAAAGTTTTATATGTAAAAAGCTATAAATGTGGAAGCTCATCGTTGCAATTGAATGAAAAATTGTTGGAGGTGTTTTCTAACAAGTAAGCAGAATCTAAGTGACAAACCAAGAAGTTTTCAATAAAACCACCATCTAACAGGAGACTTTTAATAAGCAAAGGGAACTCTTTAATGTGATTTATTGGTCGTATTGGCAGGAAATTCTATGATCTTTTCGTTTTGAAATCATCGATTTCTCTGAGCTGATAAAAGTTTTACCTTTACAATCCTCAGAGTCATTATGTGTGGGGTTTGCTAGTTCCCCCATCAGCCGCCACCCCAGGTGGCGGATAGGGGAAAGCTTGACAGATATGTGCAGGTACCGAGGAAGTCAAATACTCGGGGCGGACCAAAAACTAGCACACCCAAGCTAAGGTAGCACTACAAACGCCGATGGCTTCGTGGCTAAGAAGGCACTTAGCCGTTAGTATGTGAAATCTGAATTTGGTGACATTCGGTTTAAACCCATAGCCTTTCTATGATAACGCAGAGCTCTATCATGGGGGCCCGTGACTTCTCGTGCTACTCGTTGAAATTAAAATGATAAAAAATAATAACACAAAATTAGAAAACAAGATGGATGTGTCTCAACCAGCATCAAATCAACCATCTTTGGTTGCTGATACCATGGATCCTGGGTGGGACCTACAGTTGCCAAATAAAGGGAACCCTGCTAGCTATAGGAGTCGTGAAGTAGCTAAAAAACACTACAAAACATGAGAAATAGGGCAAACGAAAACCAGCCAATGAGAATAACTATAAAAAGAAATCCCGACAAAAACTGTCACTACGTTTCATAGTGCGAAAGTGATAGAGGGATTTTAATACTCAAAAGAAGCAAGACCAGGACTACCTGGGCCTTCAGATCAAAATAATGGAATTCAACAAGCTATGACAATAATGCAAAATACCCTAAATGCTGTGGTCAATCGCCTCTCTAAAATCGAAGAAAATATAGAGTTTCTAAACAAAAGACAAGTTAATCTTAAACAGCAAGTAGGACATCAAGGAAACATTAACCAGATTTGTAGCACAAAAGTTGATTTATATGATCCCTCACTAAATAACACAAAATGAACAAAACACTAAGAATATTAACCTGGAATGCTAATGGACTTCTATAGCATCTTCCAGAGCTAGAAATCTTTTTGAATATTGATATATGCTTAATAGCAAAGAGCCATTCCACTAGAAAGTCTTATGCAAAATTAAAAGGTTATTCTTGTTACCATCCTATACAACCAGCAGAAAAAGCTAGGGATGGAGCAACTATTTTCATCAGAGAAAACATCAAACACTTCGAAGATGTCAAACTCGAAATAGAGACAATGCAAATTGTATCACTTAGCGTGCAATTACAAGAAGCTGCGGGTTGCTGCGATATATTGTCCACCAAGGCATCAACTTAAAAAGGATGGTAACATCTTAATGTTTAAAATGATGGGCTTAAATTTCATCATAGGAGGAGACTTCAATGTCAAACATACCCATTGGGGTTTATATCCATATTGAGAATATTTTCGGATCATTCTCCAATCATACGTACGATCAGTGATACAGTAATTGAAAAAGAAAAGCCACCAAGGTTAACAAGCGGAAAGACCAATTGGGAAACCTTCGCACTGTTAATTGAGGAAAGTATTGATCTTCAAGTACCAATCAAAAAAAACACAGCTTGAAAAAGAAGTAGAGCTGCTCATAAACAATATTCAGATCTCGGCATAGAAAAGCACCCCTCCTGCCAAAAATAAACCTCACAAGAATGAAACATATACACAGGAAATAAGAAACTTGGTCAGAGAAAAGCGGAAAGCTCGCAAAATCCGGCATAGAAATCGAACACCAGAGAGCAAAACTATTTTCAATCAGCTCAAAAACAAACTGCAGAAGTTAATACAAGAAACCAAAGCGGTAAGCTTCAACAAATATTTAAAAAGTCTGTCTGGTCACAAAGAAAGAGAGTATTCTTTATAAAAAAAGCGCAGATGCCACCAATAAAAAAAGCAGATGGTACTTGGGCCGAAAGCCCCAAAGATAAAGCTGATCTTTTTGCTCAACATCTGGGAAAACGTTTAAATCTTCGACTAGACAAACAGCAGATGCAAATACCGTTCTAATGCAAAAAGAAGACGAGTTAGACATACAACCAGTTACAATGAAAGAACTCAAAAATGAAATCAAACATAACCTAAATGTAAAAAAGCTCATGGATACGATCTTATTACAGGAAAAGTTATTAAAAAATTGCCAAAAAAATTTCTTAAGAAGTTGCTACACGTAATCAACGCAGCATTTAGAATGAAATATGTTCCTCAGCAGTGGAAAATAGCAGAATTTATTATGATATCCAAGCCTAATAAGCCACCTAATGAGAAAACTTCTTACAGACCTATATCTGTATTACCATCATTGTCCAAGCTGATGGTAATATTACTCCTCAAAAGGATGAAACCTCTGATTGAAGAAAGACACCTATTACTTCACCATAGAGCACACAGTGCACAGAGACACAGAGACTCTAACGTGATTGAGAAGACGCTTGAAAACAAAAAGGTATGTTTTGGAGTTTTCCTTGATGTTGCCCAGGCCTTTGATGGAGTCTGGCATCGAGAACTGGAAAAGATGATCGCGGCCTCCTAAAGCAGTTTTATACATATAGCAGTTCTAAAATCATACAATGAAGGGAGATATTTCAGAGTGTAATATGAAGGGAGTTCTCATCACTCAAGAGAATTGAAGCAAGAGTAACACAAGGGAGCGTGCTGGGACCATTATTGTATTTGCTTTATACGAATGACATACCTTTTACTGGAGACACAGATATTGCAACCTTTGCAGGTGATACAGCAATTTTAGCAGTTGGTCGTACAATCGAAGAGACAACCAGCAAATTACAGCACACCGTGAATGAGCTAGTCTACTGGACAAAAAAAAATGGAGAATAAAATTGAATGAGCTAAAATCAGTTCACAGAACCTTTACCTATCTAAAAGTAGATCACCTACCTATTTACATAAATAAGCAGGAAATACCACATGCGAACACGGCAAAATACCTGGGTATGACGCTCGACTCCAAGTTAAAATGAAAACAAAATGTCAAGAAAAAACGGCAAGAACTGGATATAAATTTCAGAAAAATGTACTGGCTCATTGGAAGAAACAGTGAGCTTGCAATTCACAATAAGCTGCTTTTATACAGACAAATTCTTAAGCCTGTGTGGACCTATAGCATCCAGCTCTGGGGATGCACAAAGAAAACTAACGTTAAGATTATACAAACATTCCAGAACAGAGTTCTACGATGCATTGCCAATGTACCTTGGTTTAGTAGAAACGATAATCTTTATAGGGATCTAAAAATCGAAACCGTCAACGAAAAAAAAATATATCCAGCGTTTACAATTCCATGAAAACACGGATATTCAAAATATTGTCAACGACGTCGACAGCGCAGAAACAAGATGGCTAAAGAGAACGAAGCCGCTTAATTTAGTTCCTTAGGACTGAAAATTGCTGATGTAACCGGAAGAACTGAGCCCACTGGGAGTAACTACTGTGTTATAGCCCAACTGATAGAAAATTAAAATAAGAAAGAAAAATTGCTAAATTTTTACTTAGTCGTAATAAAATAAAAAATAAAAAACCTCCTCAGAGTGCTCTTAGATCGCTTTTGTTCTAACAATTTTAATAACATGGAACCGCTGTTGAAATGCTTCTGGTCTAACACCATAACAAATATTGAACTGCACAGAATCACAAAGCAGTAAATGGAGATAGATATCACACACTAAGAAACCCTGAAATCGGAAGACCAGCTATAAATTGGAGAAGATCCGCGCTAGTATAAGCGAAATAACTTTGTAAATCATGGGAGGAAATGAGTAAAATAGCGTAAGATGGCCCAGCTTATTAGACGCCCTATGCTCCTAAATTTGAGATAAAGAAAAAATGTAAAAACGAAGTTGATATGCAACCGGTAGTATTTTATCAGAATGTGTCCTATTATGTATAAAATTTAGAAATATGAAAAAAAAAATTCTAAGAAATTTATCAGACTTTATATTCATCCAGTATTGATTCAGTAATTTAACTTTATAAATTTTACCACTGTAAGTCAATCATAATGTACATATTTGAAAAAAAATATACGATAAATTGTGTCTGTCAACAGAATAAATTTCATTTAAAACGTTCAATTAAAATCCCACGTGACTTTTAATTTTCAATTACAATGTGTAGTTAGTATAGTTATGTGTGCATTATATACTCGTAATATAGTTCTGCTTTATAAAAAAAAAAAAATGAAAATTTGAAAATTCAATTCAATTTTTTTTTGCAAAATTCGGCGATAAATTAAATTCCATATTTCATTTTAATTTTTCGACAACAACAAATTTTTTCGAAATTTGCAGTTTATGGACGTTTGAATTAAAACAGAAACAGAATTAAGCAGTTTATGGTGTATATATTGTAAATGTACGTTGATCTGGATATACATACATATATACATAGAGACTATCACACAAGGTGAGGATAAATAAAATAAAAAATATAGCTTTATGCTTTATAGTTTGGATTTTGAAATTTTTTATTCGAAAATTTTATAAATAAGTTTAAAATTTAATCATAGTTTTTTTGGGTCACACCGTTAATAAAATAATATATCTATATGTGCATATGTACAGTGCAATATGCATTTTATGTTGTTTTATTTTGTTGTTGACAGTGGTTGGTAACCTTTGGCGATCGAATAAGGCGCGCTCTGCGAGAAATTGAGTCGGTGAAGTTTGCTTATATTTTCCTATTTCAACTGTTGCCTCATTGTGAACATATTTCAAATAGTTAGTTCATTCAAACTGTAAAATTTATGTAACAAATCAAAAATATGTCTTTGAATGTCACTGTCACTACCCTTTCCCGTAAAGTGAATTGCACATAAAATGGCCCTCAGTGGCCAACACCTACGTAACTGAAATGAAATTCCTGCGATTAACTCTTTCAAGCGGAAGGTTGCTCATTTTTTTAGTTTGAATATCGTGCTTCAGTACAGCTTACACATTGTTTAAACACCAAAAATTAGATCGTAAGGCCGCCAGAAGTGAGGACCAGAAGTGAGTTCTATGAATAAATAAAAAACTGGTCCTGTAAAGAAGTGTTTGTGACAGAGAGCTTCTGAAAGAGAAAGCAGGCCTGTAAACTTTTGTTAGTTAGGTTAGGTGGTCAGAATATTGCAAACAACCTTCTCTCTCATACTTCGATAGACCAAAACCTTTCCATAAGAGTATCTAAATAAGTTGATGAAGAAATAACGACAGCCAAATTATTGGTTTTATAATCAACGGATGGAACATGGGTCTTTCCAGACACAGCCCGTTCCAACTTATTATTATGAATTATTTTTTGATTTTTTTAAATTACTGCCAATGGCTAAATTCTTGAATCTTCAATGATTATTTTAATAAGATGGGAAAAGCAGCAATTAAAAAAACATTAAGTGAAAGAAAATTTTATCTCTGCTTAAAATTATTCAAGTATGAAACCTTACTGGCCATATTCCAGAGGTTTTCCCAAAAAAGGTTTTAAAATCAAATTTAATTATACAATTAAAGAAAAAAAACAATAAGTGAAGGAAAATTCTATTTCTCTCCTTAGAAATATTCAAGTAAGGAACCTTACTGGCCTTATTCCAGAACTTTTCCAACAAATCATTTTAAAATCCCATTTTCATCCTACATATCGAATTTCATCATAATCGGTTAAGAATTCGCCGAGTTCCTTCCTAACTGGCCATATTCCAGAACTTTTCCAAAAAATCATTTTTAAATTCTATTTTCATCCTACATACCGAATTCCATCATAATCGGTTAAGAACTCATTTTCATCCTACATACACACTGAATTTCATCATAATCGGTTAAGAACTCGCCGAGTTCCTTCCTTACTGGCCATATTCCAGAACTTTTCCAAAAAATCATTTTTAAATCCCATTTTCATTTTACATACCGAATTTCATCATAATCGGTTAAGAACTCGCCGAGTTCCTTCCTTATTGGCCATATTCCAGAACTTTTCCGCAAAATCATTTTAAAATCCTATTTTCTTCCTGCATATTGAATTTCATCAAAATCGGTTAAGAACTCGCCGAGTTCCTCCCAAATTGGCCATATTCCAGAACTTTCCTAAAAAATCATTTTAAGTTAAATCACATGTCGAAATATCCTATTTTGAAATATCCAGTTTTGTACCTTGTCTTGTTTTGTACCTTATCTCGTATTGAAATATCCAATTTTAAGATATCCAATTTTGTACCTTATCTCGTTTTGTCAAATCCTATTTTGAAATATCCAGTTTTAAAATATCCAGTTCTGAGCGGTTCCCCTTTAAACTGTATGCTTTTATCATCTGTTCTACCGTTTTAATCTCTAGGTTCCTGTGGATGTTATCATTTCGAATATACCAAGCAGAATTTGTAATACTACGTAGTAGTTTGATTGCGTGCGTTGTAAAATGTGTATAGTTGATGCGCTGGTAGAGCCCCATAGTTGTATTCCATACGTCCAAATGGGGATTAGGATCGCCTTGTACAGTATAACTTTGCAGTCTAATGACAGTTTCGATGTTCTTCCAATCAGCCAGTACATTTTGCAGAATATTTTTACTTGATTGTGTTTTGTTTCAATGTGCTTTCTTCAAGTCAACCTTCTATCAAGATGAAGACCCAGGTATTTGACATTTGTTTGTTGAGGGATCGTGACATTGTTTAATTTAACCGATGCCACTTTTTTGCCAGTCGTCAATTTTGTTTGTGTGATCTTGTAGCTCTCTTGATGCAGTTTGTGGATTTTTATGTGAATAGCTGGTAGATCAGCTGTGTACAGCAAGTTAAGCACTGGTCCCAATATGCTTCCTTGTGGAACCCCTGCGTTTATCAGATTTAGTTCGGTAATAAATATTTAGATTCATTTTGCTTGACCTGTAATTTTCTTTTGAACAGGTAATTTTCAAGAATTGCATAAAATTTGTTTGGGAGTAGTTTTTATTTTGTATATCAGGCCCTCATGCCACACTTTGTCAAAAGCTTGTGTAATATCCAGGAAAACAGTGGAATAGTATTTCTTTTCCACTAGAGTTAGTTTGACTGCGTTTACAACTCTATGCACCTACAGTACTATGCTGGTCAAGACACCTAAACTGATGGACTGGCATAATATGTTCTGCAGATAATATTCGCTTTAATTTTTGTAATAATATTTTTTCAAAAAGTTTTTAAACAGTTGGAAGAAGACTTATCAGCCTGCATGACGCGACTTGCGCTTCGTCCTTGCCAGGCTTCGGGATCATTATAATTAGTGACGTTTTCCATTGCTCATTTGGTGTGAATACTTTTTTTTAAGTGGAAGAAAACGTTAGCCTTTTCAATGACACTTCTGGCTCAGTGGCGATCTGGTTGTCTAAGTGGTGGATTCGATAGGGTTGGCCTTCTTATTTTTTTCGTTTCCTTCCAGAATGAATAATCGTTTTTTTTCGTTGCTGAGAGTTCACACAGGAAATTCTGTATTCCTTGATCTGCTTCCTGTATCAAAGCTCATTTAAGAGCTTTAATAGTTTTATTTAATTTCTATTTGAGTAGTGGAGACTTTTGGTGCTGCCATTGCCAGCGTATTTTTCGCTTTTCTTGAATTAACTGCTGAATGTTAGGTGTTGGCTTATTGGCCCTTTCAGAACTAGTAACGACAGGTGTAGCTTTTTTTGCAGCGATTTTTATTATTTGAGTTACATTTTTTGTTGCTATTTCAAAATATTCTGGTGTGGACAGAGGGATGTCCAGTTGGCAGTTTTGTTCAATGACATTTCTATATATATCCCATTTAGTTAATTTGCTTGTTAGACGTATAGATGGGTCAATTTTAAAGGCATCGGTACTCAATTCGACTATAATTGGAGAGTGATCAGATAATAGGTCATAGCAATCGCCTACTTAAGTATTGGTGCGAGCGATTCCTTTTGTTACACAAGAGTCTATAAGATCAGGTATTTTCTTTTTGTCTATAGGCCTGTAAGTAGGGTGTTGAGAAGATAACTAACCTAGATTTCCTAGATAATTGCTTCATAAAGTTGTTTACCTTTAGGTGAAGTCAGCTTCGAACCCCATTGTAAATGTTTAGCATTGTAATCGCCTCTTGCGAGAAATTTTATGCCCAGCTGATTAAAATAATCAGTAAATTGCTGCTTTTCAATGGCGTGTTTAGGTGGGCAGTAATCGGCTGAAATTACACAATTACCAGACCATTCCTCTAGGCAGATATTAATTGCTTGAATGTGATCTTAATCATATTTGTTTAGTTCATAGTGCTTTATTCTATTTTTGATTAAAACTGCAGTGCCGCCATGTGCTTTACCATCCGGATGGTTGGAGTCAAAAACTGAATAGCCGCCATTTATAAAGCTTAAGTTTTTGCGAACTTTGGTTTGACCTTGAACAATGGATTAACAATTTGATAAAATACGAAATTTGGTAGGCCCACCATAAAATAATTTAAAAGTTAATTTTGAAAATTTTGACAGAATTTCAAGATCAGCAATTGGCTTAAGAAGCGGGTTTTTGTGAAATGTGTCTTTTAATTCTTCCAATTTATCCTCTAACTAAGGTTTTAGTTTATTATAATATGTGTAGTAGTTTCTAGTTCAGCTTTTCAAAATATTAAAAATTTTGAAAGCTTTAAATACGAAGCAATAAATTTATAAAATTTAACATTTCAATATTCAATTCTACATTACAAAAGCCCCGATTTTAAATCTTAATAAATTTTTTTAAATTTTGGAGAATGAACTTTTAATGTTTTAAGCATTAAAGTTGAACTTACAATTTTAAATATTCCGAAATTTTAAAATTTTTCATAACAGACAAATTCGTATCAGATCTCCCACAAACGTGAACTATGGATGATTTTCGAAATTTTAAAGGCAGTTTTTTTTAATTCGAACTATAGAAATCTTTAAAATTCCAAGTAATTTGAAAACTGAAAATGAAATTTCATGATATTTTGAAAACTTGAGAGAAATTTAACGGTTTAATTATTCAAAACCCAAAAATATTAAATCGATGTCGAAGTTTAAAATTAGGTTGGGTCAATTTATGAAAAAT
Source organism: Tipula confusa (assembly GCA_963556175.1). Classification (NCBI taxonomy): domain Eukaryota; kingdom Metazoa; phylum Arthropoda; class Insecta; order Diptera; family Tipulidae; genus Tipula; species Tipula confusa. The sequence continues at coordinate 220,698,843 of OY744476.1, forward strand.
TTAGAAATTTCCAAATACTTATTAAAAATTTTGAAAACCTTTTAGTTAGTTCAATATTTAATTTAAATGAATATCTGCATTGGTTTGTAGCAGTTCCTATTAATGCTACAATCAACGATGTAGCGTGATCTTTTTCACGTCAACAATTTTTGGTGGCTGCTGTTTCAAATTAAAGCTAGAATTTGTCAAACGATGTGGCTCCATCAAAGGTTGGAGGCTTTAGTTTTTTGAACATGTGGAATTACTTCACGACATGACTTAAATGGCTTCATCATTTATCATGGCTTCACGGAGTCTTATTAGTAATTCAAATTTATTACCAATGGTTGGCAAATCACGAAGAGCCAACTCCTCTCTTAATTGGTTATTCGTTAATATTCACAATCCCACCGCTGTCACCAACTGTTATGTTTTCCTCTATTACTGGTTCATATCAGTAGAATGTGAATAACTACAACTGATAAACAACAGTTTCCCAAGTTTGTATTTATGGCTAGAGACGATTCTTTTCCTAGGTTAAAAACTAGTATGAATCTTAAAAATTTAAACTTCATGTTTTAATAAAAAAAGTCGTACTTTGTGCTTTGATCATTGATAGTTTGATTGGATGATTTGTATGCTTGGTCTTCGGGAATGTGAAAAAATGTTAACTAAAGCAAAGAGATAGATCAAGGTTGAAAATTATTTTTTTTAGTAGGATGGAAAGTCCTTTTTTTACACTCCTCAACCAATCAGGTTTCACACATCTGCCATAAAATTTTCAATTTTTTCACATATTCCAATTTTGTGAATAATTTTTTTTTGCCATTCCCTCATTCGAATCAAATGAAAAATAAAATATTTAAAACTAATTTTTTTATAGTGAGCTTTTTTTTAAAAACGCTTTTTTTTTTGTTGTTGTTATATTTTTGTTAGTTTATAAACCAACTCAACATATACGAGCATAAAATGGCAAAAAAATAATATACAAAAATAAAAAGATTATAAAACATAAATATGAAACATATTTATGTAGAGCATAATCATCATACATATTGCCGAAAGGAATAGGGATATATTTATTTGAACATACGTGTTTACATACATAGTTTGCACGTATGTGCATATTTAGTGGTATTCAACTATAAAAATATTTTCTATTTGTTATTTTTAGCAAGTATATAAAATACTATGTATGCACAGGGTTTGTCTAAATTACTGGAACACCTCAATATCTCCAAGGGATGAAGTTTCCGGGAAAAATATGTTAAACTTCTAAAGTGATGTGTTATACTGCAACATCGATTTGCAGACGATATGGTTGAAGTATAAATCTTATTAGACAAAAATAATTAAAAATTGTGGTTAACATTTTGTAAATTAAATACTAAGAAACGACAAAATTCCTAATAGCAAAGCTTTTAATCATATTATAAATTGGCTTTAAACATAATTCTACTGTTCTGTAACAAGAAATTTTTAGCAAAAATATTTTCTAGACCCAAGTAAAATTATGTTTCTGAATTAAAAATGCTCTACATGAGAAACAACTCAGTTGGGCATAGCTTTAACAATTTTAATATCCTGTTCAATTATTCTGGCAGAATATCTGACAAAAAGTTCGAAAAACTATCGTAAAACACTAATTGAACTTTTTGCATAAAAACAAATTCAAGCATTGGGCACCTCATAGGACTAATAGTTTCAACATTTATCCCAATTAAGTTTTTAGATTCTCACTCTCTCACTTTTAGGTAAGACATTTTTAAGATTTTAGATTTAGCTTTTCTCTCCGGATAACACAAATAGCAGAATCGAATTGGTTTATAAGCTCAATCGGATCAACGAGAAAAAAAACAGTTGCTAATTAGACAGTAAACTGTTATTGTACTAAAAATTGGATAAGTGCCAGAATTCGTTACTTGTTGATTTTAGAAGTGAAGAACAAAACACATCGATTAAAAATGAGCACGTAGAGGTATTTGCAGCTGATCAAAATATAATTAAGGGCACTATTAAATATTAAAGCACTCTTGCATATCACAATGCTAGGAAACCACCATTGAACAACTGAAACAACAAAGATGAAAAGTAGAACAATAAAAAGTGTTGGTTCAAAATAGGATATCTTGAAAACAGTGCTTTAGAAAATATTTTGATCAACAAAGGTAACATTTTGATACAAAAATAGGCTGAAGATAAAGCAAAAATGCAAGGCATAGAAAGCAAAATCAAAAAGATTGAACCACTTCAAGGAAGGAGCTTCTCGTTTATTATAGATTTGTTTTAACATTTTTAGGCTGCTGGAATCCATATTAAAACCACAAAAATTTGATTAATTAAAGTAAAGTTTAAAACCTCATAGAAGCCGGAATTTTGTGTTCATGAGGTAAAGAATCTTATAAAATCTAAAGTACGGTAGCCTTCTTGTCTAAAACTACGCAATATACAGCTGCATTAACGAAACTAATAGCGAAGAATACAGCTTTAAGGTATTAAAGGCCAAATTACCCAACTAATCGGATCAATTAAAAAAAAGCTCTGGAAAATTTTCTGAATGGATTAAGGGTGGTTACACTCATCTCATAAATATGATTTAGAATAACTTAGTGCTAACTACTTTGAGTGGAAAAAGTACAAAATATGGAGATGCTCTAGGACTATTATTCAAATAGATTGACCAGGAAAGGAATTGCAGTAACTTAATTGGTAATGGCATGTTGGACCTTCCATATTCTGTTATACGTTTTACAATGAGTCGATGAGTACTAAATAAGGGTTAAACCTGAATATTGTGCTACGCATAAAATACAATACAATTTACAATATTTTGCTAAGTACCTGAAGAGAAGTCGGAGAAAAAGTTATTATTGATGCCTCTATTGACAGCACCGCAACTCTTTTTGAAAGTGGAACAAATTACCAGAGCCATATTAACGATATGGCGATTAAAGGAGCTCTCGTGGCATTTATCATGATGTGAGAACAAGCTGACGCCATTAGGAATAGGAAAGACATAGGCATTGACAAATTTTACAAGTAACTTATTCAGTTAGGTAATGCAAATCTCACTAGCTGAGTTATTTTGCCGAAGACATATCTGAAGGGCGCTAACAAGCTTAAAACAGTTTTTCATTTAAAGATAAGATATTTGAACAATGTTACTGCTTCTGAAGAAAAAATTTCATATAGAGCCATATTTTGCCCTGTGGGTATGGAAACTACGTTATGGACTTTGCTCGACGAGTCCTTTTTGCTCGACGAGTCCGTTTCCGTTGAACACTTCCTTCCATCAGTAATAAATTGTTTGACAGGCTGGTGAACTGAATAACGTGACCAAATCCTATCCAGAAAACGCAAAGCGTAGAAACTGCTAGCATTATCAAAACTACGGCCAGCTTTTCCATAAACCAGGACCATTTCAATCCATTTTGTATTGTAATACTTTTAGACGTTGAATCCGAATCTGCATTAAAAACAGGGGTTTCTATTTTAAATTTAAAGTTACCACCACCCCACTTACAAGAAGGGAAGGAAGGGTACTAATTATAGCATTAATGTATCTCTCCGACATTAAAATTTGTAGAACTTTATACTAAAGGGTTACCCAATAAGAAGTGTAATTTTGAATAACCTACTATTTGGGCAGCTGTCAATTTTGAAGCTGTAATCTTTTGACATTTGACAAGTAAAAACTACGCCATTACTAAAAATAGTACAATACACGCTTCAACAACGCATTGAAATTGTTAAAATTCACAAAAATGGTGAAAATTTTGCAGTCACAGTTCGGAAAACTAGAGCACTTTTTGGTCATCTTCGCTGATTGGATCCTTGAAATGCATCAAAATGATCCAGATTTTCATCGACAAATCATCTTATCTTCAGTGATTAAGCCCATTTTCATTTCGGAAGCTACGTCAATAAACAGAATTGTCGCATTTGGGGCTCAGAACATCCAAGAATGAAATCCTCTCCATCAACGTGTCACTGCTTGGTGCTGTTTTTGGGCTGACGGTGTGATTGGACCTTACTTTTCCGAAAATGAGGCTGGTACAACTGTTACGGTGAATGGCTTGCGCTATCGAATTATGATTAATAATTTTTATGGCCGGAATTGGAAGATTTTTATGTGGTCGACGTTTATTGTCAGCAAGACGGCGCTACGTGCCACACAAGCAACGAAAAAGAAAGAAAAGCAAGAAAGAAAAGTTTCCTGACCGTGTTATTTCTCGAAGAAGTGATCACAATTGTCCACCGAGATCTTGTGATTTAAAACCTTTAGACGTTGTTATTTGGAGCCACGTGAAAGATAAGGTCTATCCCAATGCTTTACAGTCGATTCAAGATCTTAAAGATGGAATTCGTGCAGTTATCGAGAACATACAGTCGCAAATGTGCGAATTGGTCATGGAAAATTTCGTGAAAAGGATATGGTGCAGCAAGTGTAGCCGTGATGGCCATTTGGCTGATATCATTTTCAAATGTTAATGGCATACTTTCCTCTTTACATTCATTGATTTCTCTTAAAAAATACTCGTTTTTTTATATCAAAACGAAACCTCTTATTGGAAAACCCTTTAAGATAGATAAATCTAGATTTTATATATAAATATTATAATTAAAGATTTTGGAAAATCTATAAAATTGAAAATGTTATCAAATTATTTAAATCCACTTATGCCAGACTTTCCATTATAAAGAAGTAAGGTTTTTCCCCGACTTTAAACAATATCATTGATGACTGAAGTTTGTTCAAATTAATAATTTCCAAACAAATTTCATCTCTCTGCAGATAGGTTTCTGCTTGATTTGGAACAAAGTGCTAAAACAGAGGAAAAAGTAAGAGCCTTAATCACTTCTTAAATTATTAAGAAATATTTTGTTCGAGTGTAGCATGTTAACAGTTCCAGTTATGTAAATTGAAGGGTTTTTGTAAGTAATTAGCGTGTCCATGCAAATAAACTCTAATTTCAGTATTTTATTGCCATAAAATTCAGCTGAGTTGCGTCAATTAGTCCTTGTCGTTTCTACTAAAGTTTCATGCATACCACATAAATGCAAAATTAATGCAACGTATCTATATAACACATCAATAACTTAACCGTAATCTATGCTTAATTTAACAATTATTAGCGTCTCAAAAATTATATTTTGTTTAAGACAATATGTTTGTTTTTAAGACACGTTTCATTTAAATTAACTTAACGAAACTTATGCAATTTAACGACCCATTGAAATATTTTTTCTATTTGGACTATAATGTTTAACAAATATTTTTTGTTTTAATTGTACACAAATAAATTAACGAGTATTTAACGAAATAATAAAAGTTTTTAAAAGGTAAATTAAAATTATTAATCGAAACAATTTAAAACTTCAATTTAGTTCAAAGCGTTACCAATTATTTGTGAAGTTTTTTTACCTCAAACTTCTATCAATCGGGAGTTCTAATTTAAGAAAGAAGAACTAAAATTAAGAATTATAGAGGCACGACCGATTAATATCAGGGTTATATTAATATCTTTAAACTTTTTTCTGTTTGGGTCAAACAGCCAAGAACGATTCAAAAACGAACTTAACGAAAATAATTGATAGAAAATTAGCAATCATTAATATCATTAATAATTTATCTAAACTATTCAATTTATTTGCTTCCAAAAACACCTTTTCATTAAGTTAACTTAACGAAGCTTTTCAAGTTTAACGAACGAACGAATATTTTTTTATTTTGATTATAACGTAAAAAACTAACCAATAAAAATTAATTAAATTGTACCCAAATAACTTAATTGTAACTTAACACTTTAATTAAACATTGAAAAACTTAACGAAACATTTTTTATATTTAATTTTAACGTTATTCAATGATTACTAAAACTTAACGAACAATTTAAGAAATTTAAACTGAAATGGTTTATAGGTTTTCATCTTAAACTTGGAAGGATTTGGTCATATTATAAGATTATTTAACAAATTTAAAATCAAAAAACCTATCTGTAGTAGGGAATAAATTTTTTGAAGATCCTACAAACTTAGCTGAATTGTTAGGAAACCGTGAAAATATCAAATATTTTCACATGTTTTCACATTTATGTTTTCATAATGTTTTCACACTTTAAATTTAGATTGTAACATGTTTTCTATTTGTGCCATTGAGACAAGAATGATCAAAAATCGAACTTAACGAAAATTATCAATGTCGATTAAACACTTCATTCAAAAATTATTAAAATTTAAGTAATGCTAATCAAATTTTAACACATTTTTTTTAAGTTAACTTAACGAAACTTTTCAAGTTTAACCAAATGTAATATTTCTAAATTTACCACGTATAGTCTCACATAATAGCTTCAAAGTTAGTCTTCACTTTCTCTTTTTAAGAATTTTCCACCTAGAATTAAATTAGCATAAAGTACATATAAACTTTGAACAGTGTTAAAAACTATAGAACCTGTGCCAAACGTTGAACTGCGTCTGTAAGTATTAAATTAGCAGAATGAGATGCACACAGAACTAAAGATCTTTGTGGTTCTAATCCTTAAATTGGCGCCTGTATTCCAATAATTTTCCACTTTATAAACGACGCATTATTAAATCCTTTTCCCCAGAATAACAAAAAATGATACGACGTGTTTTTTTTACAAAGTAATGTAATTTTTTTGTACTTATGTATTTTATTTTAACTGGTTCACTATTTTCGATTGGCAATTTTTGTGGCATATTTAAAGCCGTCCCGAATCTCATTTAAGCAGCTTGTTCTCGCTGTTTACGTGGATACATATTAAAAAATACAACCTGCTGACTGCATTAAATTCAAAATTGATTGAAATCATTAGGACAATTATGTTGTTTAGCGAATTTGTGCCGCCTCATAATTTTGGCGCCAATTTTGGTGCCAGGTCTTACTGCACCATCTGTACCTATGGGAGCGCCGGCCCTGATATATATATATATATATATATATATATATATATATATATATATATAAATATATATATATATATATATATATATATATATATATATATATATATATATATATATATATATATATATATATATATATATATAAACATATATACTATTCCACAAAATTTATTTAATAAGATGTTCAAAACACTTTAAAAGTTCATTAGTTGAATTTAATTATAATAAAAACCACCATAGTTAAAAAAAATGGGCGAAAAAAAAGTTGTTCTTTCCCGTATTTTCTTCCATATTTGTGCGAGCTTCTCGGTTCTTATTTTACTTCACTTTCTTCCATTAGACATTAACACATACCGAAAAGTGGAAAAAATTATTTTATAACGATTAAATAAAAAAAAAACACTTTGTTATTGTTATAGTGTGGAAAAAAAGCTTTCCATCTATGGTTCATTCGGCGGGAAAAGAGTATATAATCGCATCGTACCACAACCATTCTGTTTATATGTATATACAATTTTAAGAAAAGTCATCATCATTTTTCATGGTGCTATATAGCGTGAAATTTGTTTTTCATTTTTTCTTTTTGTTTAACTTTTTTTTGTTTTTAATTAAAACAAAGCTTTTAATTGTTAATATAAAATGAAAAAACCAAAACAAAAAAAAAGTGATAAATTGACTAACCGGAAGTTTCGTTATACGCGCGAACAATTACCGTGTGAAAAATCATACAAATATACGCTAAACCGCACGTACTTATCAAATTATAATCCGGGCCTTAAAATTGATAGTTTATACTAATATATATATACACACATACATAGTAAATTTACACACAGTAAAATTACATGAAAATAACATTAAAAGCGTAAAAACTAATTTTCCTTTTTTTTTTTTTTTTGTTTTAATTTTTCCAACGAGAAAAACGTAAATATTTCCATTAAGATTTCTATTTTATTTGCTTTTGTTACTAAACTTAAAGCTTTTTCATTTGTGTCGTGTCTAAAAATAAAATTCAAATCATCATTAAAATCATTATGAAATACAATAACAATAAGAAAATTCATTTTCTAATTACCATATGCGTTATACGTTTAGTGTATTGGGGTGGTGCAAAAAGTAATGTTGGTAATGGAAAAGTCAAACCAAAAGTGGTCGAAAATGGTCACAAACTAATTTGGATGTCAAATTATAGGCAATTTAGTCAAAATAATGCACAATACACTGTCAAATAAAAAACTTAGGTGTCAAATCGAAATTAAGCTGAGGGCAACTAAGCAAAATGTCCTAGCTTTAAAACTGTTTATCGTTCAGTTCAAACTTAACCTAAGAACTAAGTCACCGAGCAATTGGCGCAGTGGTTAAAGCAGCGGTGTTTGGGACGGGAGGTACCGGGTTCGAATCCCAACGGGGAAGGGTTGCAAAAGGTATTTTTCATCACCTGATTACGATCGGTGATGACGAAGAATACAACTATAATCCCCTGTTGGAGTGCAGAAACCATCGTTCATGTCAGTATAGCCTGACTGGAGCAATGCAATGTGCAGATGGATTTAAAATCGTGCGTATTCGCGCGTCCTCGATTTAGTGACGGCGTAAAGTAGGACGTTAAAAATTAACCGCGAAAGAGTTGGGAGAGCTTCGGCCCCAGAAAAGATTGCAGGGTTCAAAAACAAAAAAAAAACTAAGTTTTTTTCTATATTTTCACTGAACCAAAAATTGATATGATAAGAATTTACAGATTTAAGCTCTCAAGTTAAAAATGACAGATGTCAAATTGAAAATTCTTTCATATTAAGACATTTGACATGACAGTTACATTTGAAGGACAAAATCAATCAAAACTAAGTGTCAAGTCAATAATTTAGTCAAGAGTCAAATCAAAATTAAAAATATCAAATCAAAATGACAAATAGATAACCGTGCCAAAGATGAATCAAACACTTTAAAACTTTCCATACTAACTGTCAATTCAAAAATGTATTCAGGTGTCGAAACAAGACAATAGCTCAATCTAAGATTCCAGCTCTAAAATTAAGAAAATTGCGTCATTGGCATTTGTGAAACTTTAACGACTCAATTTTGTACATAAATGTCAAATATTATTTAAAATGTCGAGTGTGGACAAAAGTAAAAGTTGTAAATTTAATTATAATTTTTTATAAGTGAATGTCAAGCAAAAAAAGTCATAGTTTTCACTTCTCATATAAACTTTTAACTAGAACCTCCAGAAAAGAGATAGAGTCAAGTCACAAAAACGTTCAAACATTAGTTGTGTTGTCCAGAACAAAATCTGATCTTTGGGAAATCTGATTTTTAAACATTTATATTTAAAGTAAAATTTAATTGATAAATAAAACGAGGGCATCATCCAAAAACTATATAAATCATTTTAAACTAACTGTCAAGATAATAATGATGGAGGCGTCAAATCGATATTTACCTTAAAATATGAAATCTACCTTAACAATCTTTGATTTAAAACTGTCGTTCCTTTAAATTTAAATGTTAACCGTTAGACTTGTTTTAGTAAATTTATCGCTAACCAGAAACTTGGTTATTAAGTGATCAAACCTTTAACTATTTATTTATTAAAATGTCAAATCTTACGTCAATTTGACAGTCATGTTAAATTTCATACCTTAAAAAATATGGTAGAAGTTGACACGTATGTCATTAAAAAATGTCACTTGTCAAACCAAAAATTCTATAAAATATTTTAAGTTTTGGACAGATATAATCAATGTTAAAGCGATTTCAAGTAAAGCAAAAATTTAATCTTGCATTTCAGAAATTTTACCATTACCTGGACAAAATTAAAGTGCTGAGTTACATTTTTACTGGACACTTGACATTGCAAATATGACTTAAAGATAGTTAGTATTTTTACTTATAATTATTATTTTGTTTAATTTTTTTACCTTGATCCAAATTTTTTAATCTAACCTGAAAGATAAATTTCAAGGCCAGCAATATTTAAACTGTGCCCAAACAACATGTAATAGTACACAAAGGATGACAATGTAGATAGAAATTACAATGTAATTCGCGATCTATTGTTTTACCACAGATAACTATACCACATGAACATCTTGTATGACTAAAATTTACGCAAGTAAAATTTTTATCTTTTTCGTACATTTTGCTTTGGTTTTTTGTTTTATTTGTTCGCAAAAAAAATGTACATCTATTTGTATTTTAGTTAGATTTCGGTTGCAATGGTTTGCGTAGTATGAATTTATATGTGTACATTTGAGTCATACAAGATGTTCATCTGTTATAATTATCTGTGGTTTTACTTTAACTATTTTTTGTCAATCAACTGAATTTTTGACATTTAGATTATGAATAAATATTTAATCTGACAGTTAATTTTGGTGAAAAAAAATGACTTTTTGATTATAAATATTCAATTGTGGCTTGATTTTTCTAATGGATAAAAGGCTAAAAATATCGTCAGCACTAAAGTTACAAGAAAACAGAAAATAAATTCTGTACTCAAGCATTTTAATGGTTAAAGAATAAAATAGGTATAAATGATAGATACAATGCTCAATTTAAGAAGTTCTAGCATAGAAGTGTCAAATCGAAATTCAACCGAGCGCAACCAAATAAAAGCTCAATGTTAGCTTCAAAATTTATTGTTCTTTAGTTTAAACTTAACATTTAACATTTAAACTAACGTCACAAGTACATAAATGTGAAATTGTATTTATTTTAAAAAATTCAGTTATAATTTAAGACAAAAGTACAAGTTCGTAATTTAAAAACAACAAAAAAATTTCAAGTTAAAATTTATATCAAAAGCTTAAAGTCAAAAATAAAGTCAATGGCAAATCATAAGTCAGAAACCATATTGATGGCTTGACAGCTGAACTAACGGTTTCGTTTCAAGTTACGATAATTGGATTACACTCGACCGCCACATTTCAATTCCAATTTTTTTTTTCAAACATAATTTTCATCTTTTTCCGACTTGAGTAATGTAAACTTTTTATCCAACCTGATACATACCCTAAAGTTTATATTTCTATAAAACCACTTATTGTTTTACTACAAATTTGTATTAAAAATTTTGAATACAAAATTTTTTTTTTAAGAAATGCGAAACGGAATCATTCCATTGCCGCCGCCATTCTTATGACGTGATGAATACATCATCACATACTATTGTGGAACAAAAAAGTTTTTAATGAAGGAATAATTGTAAAAAAATAAAGTACATGTCTAAAACAAGCACAGTAGTTTTCCAATTTTCCGTGAACCAATCACGAAAATATTTTTGTTATCGGATCTAATATCGAATTGGAAATTTTTATTCTTTCGTATAGTAAAAATTAGATATGGGTATGAGACGGGTTTGCCGGTTACCCATTTAAATTTATCATCAGAAACTATAATAAAATCGACTACACAAAAAAATATCAAACTCCATTTTCATATCGACATGAGTAAAATACACATACACCACATGAGTTGACACAGTACCGAAAATCGGAAAATTGATGATATTTGGTATCTAAATAAAATCTAATTCCCCAAATTGAATGATCCTCAATCAATAAAATCATAAATTATCCTTTTTTTGTGTGGTTTGCCTAGCGAGAAAGATGTAACTTTTTGGCACAAGGCCTGGTGGTTTTTCATGTTGGGTGGACAAAAAATATTTTTACAATTTTTTGTGCACGATAAATAAATTGATATAGGCTTACTGTTAGTGGCCTTCGGAATTATCAGTGAACAATTTTGTAAATTATTTTAGTAAATCAATCAACCAATAGCCTCTGTGGTTAGAAGCGCTATTTGAAAAGCCACTAAGGCGTACTCTTAGTCTTTAAACTAGACAAACTCTTAGCAGTCTTGGTAAACAATTATGAAAGTTTCCTATATATAGTTGACAAAGACTTACTTGGTAAAGTTGATCTACTCATCATTGCTAAATGATAAATTTAAATGATTTTTATACATAATTCAAAAGAATTAAGAAACCAATTTTGATATATAGCAGACATTAAAACGAACTTCACTCAAGAATATCAGTTTTGAGCTTAACGTCCAAATGCAAGTATAAATTTGTACGATTCTCATCTTTTATTGGTCTCAAAGCTAAAAAGTTGTAAACAAAACAAACGATGAAAAGTATTGACGACCATATAAAGTTAAAGCATTTCGAGTACTGATTATTTAATACCCCTACAACATATTTTCCAATCTGTATACATATTTAAATAAATAAATTCACAAAAGCTTAGATATGTTTCACACAGTTTTACAATAAGCTCCCAATAATTATTTCGATTTAAGCCCGAACTTGCTGACAGATTTATTTAAACATTCGACTGTTTTCGAAATAAACAGAATTATCCATCCTTTTCTCGACTCGTTTTCTCTACTCGTATATCCAGAACTATAAACAAAAAAAAAAAAACTTTGACCATATCTACGGACTAAAAACTAAAAGCTTATTTTTTCGAGAGGTAAAAAAAGGTAATTCAGTTATAAATACATAAAACTATTAAAGTTTAAATTTGGTAACGTAAATAGAAAAGTTGCAAATGAATATGGATAATCGTTTAATAGCTTTTACTCGTACCTACTAATTTATACATCCAGAAATATATTTATATAGAATTTAAAGTTTTCTGAATAATTTAAATGTACTTTTACAACCCTTGATTTTAGACATTCCATTGTTTTGAGCAAATTTAATTGATTATCGTAATCCAAATGATAATTTAATTTGAAGCAAATATAAAAATAAAATTAAAATTGAATTTGAGTACCGAAGAGTGCGAATTACAAAAATAAAAATGTTGTTCAAACTTTTTTTTTATTTTTTTTTAATGTCATCATCATCAGTTACATAGTCTCATGTATTACCCTAGTCTCTCAATCACTAACAGCAGCATGAATTTTATACAAAAATAAAACATCCCATGGGTGATAAAACATCCCACGCGAATGACGACAAAAAAAAAATAAAAAAATTAGACAGAAATTTGTACGAGTAATAAAAAAAACTTTTTTAAAGCTTTTTTTGCTGTAAAATAATTTTTATTTGACCCGAGAGATATTCATTTTATCATTGAATTTACAAAAATGTAATATAGATGAAGACATATTCTTGTAAATATAGGGCAGATATGTAAAGAATATGGAATAAAAAAATTGTCTCACTAAGCTTTTAGCAGATTATATATTTAAAAACCACTAAACTTACATAAAAACGAGCTTTTTAAATAATTTTGGAGCTTTTGTCTACCAACGGTTAGTCTAAAAAGATTTAGTTTTCATCACATGAGTTTGAAAGCATTAATTAATAAAAGCTTTCAAAAACATTAGAAGTCATTAAAACTAGTGTCAAGAATTTAAATATGACACCAAATGTAAACGCCTAACTGACTGTGAACAAATAAATATAAATACAATATGCTATTGGTAAAAAAAGCACAATGGACTATTTATTAAAAGTTTATTCCCAAGGACCATTACTTGCGAAATGGATGGCACAATTTACTACACTAAGGTTTGACAAACTTTTTTAATTGTTGAAACAAGTGGGAATACGAAATAAAAATTTAGACGAGGTTTTATTATTAAACATTTTTAGAGCTTTTGTTCAGAATACTATTTGTTAATAAAATGAGACAAATTTGCCAAATTATCCGAAATTGTAATATCGTAAAATCATCATTAATTTTCACAATTAGGATTTATAAATGAAAGGCTTTAAGCTTTTTAAACGAGTTTAAAATAGAAAAAGCTTATATTGTATATAGATTTCAAAAAACGCTATAAAAGTTATTTTTAACCTGAAATTCTCACATTTCTTCACTATTTATAAAAGCATAATACTTTTACTAATATAAAAAAGCACTATCAGCTTTTAGTAGGAATGTAAATAATACTAGAAAGCTTTAAACTTTCTTTACTTTACCGTTTGAACATGAATTCTGTTCTATCGGGTAAAACCTAAACTTTTTGTCAGTTGTCATGTAACACTAGAACTGAATTGATTGATTGGATTGTAGAACCAAGCTATTATCTCATTTTCCGGATAACCCTTGGCCTACTCCTCCAACTATTTTACATAAATGAAAATAATAGTTTTCAATGTATAAATTTCATAAACCCTCTCAATCAATACACACAAAAATCCAAAATGTGTATGAATTATAGTTTTAAAAAAATGTGTTAGCACGAAAATTAAATGAAATAACAGTTAAACAGACAAAATACGCTACTAAAAAATTAAGAAGACTAAACCACAAGAATAAATACAGATGAAGACTTATACTCGTAAATAGAGCTGAGACGTGAATGCCAGGTAATTAAGAGTTTTAACCGAAAAATATATTTAACTAAGCTTTCATGCAATGTTTTACGACAATTTCACATCAAACGAGCTTTTAAATTTAATATTTTTGGAGATTTTAACATAAAAACTATTATCCAAAATATAAGCTTTTCGCTTTGATCGTTTCAGATTGACATCATAACAGATTAAATTTATAATAGATTTTGAAAGCAATGAAGCTTTTGTTCAAAATATGTAAAGCTTCATGACAAATAAAGCTTTATTCAATTTATATAATACAGAAAAACGATTCTATAAACCTACTCTTAGTGACGCTAAAATTATGTTTTTATTATAATTATAACCATTTATATAAAAGCTTTTATACTTTTATGGTTTAAAAAGGGAATTTAAACTTGCAAAAATATTTATGAAAGTAGCTGATAAAATCATATTTAACCAGTTTTTTATTCATGGCTTTATATTTTTTATACTATTTGTTAAAACATAAATGAATATTATTTTAACGGTAAGAGCTTTTAATATAACTGGCATACTCGTAAATGTGAAGACTAGTGAAGAACAAAAAATATATCAAAAAAGGTTTGATTATTTTTATTTAAGTAAGTAATGAGTGCTAAGATTTCAACCATTTGAGATTTTTAATGTAGAAACGTTAATTTAAAAAAGGTTACACTTAGATCAGGTGACTTTAGGTCTAAAAGTTTGTGTGCAATTTTCAAATTTGTCAAGCATAACACTTTTATTGATATCGTAATAATAGTTGGACAAAAGCTTATCTTAAAAATATATAACAACAGCTTTTAAAGTAATTGTGTAATTGGAGTTATGGATTTAGTGAATAGAGCTTTTTTACTTCTGTAGTTAGAATGTGTCTAGGAATTAAAAAAACCTTTTAAACATGTTTTAAATAGACAAAATTATCTCGAAAATAAACTAAAAAATCATCTAAACAACTTTTTTGAGTCACTTTAGAAATTTTTTCGAAATATTTACTTGAATGATTTATACTTTTGTTTTTATTCCTACCTGTCTTTAATAGGTCAAAGCTTTTAAGTGACAATGAATTTATTTGAACGAAAATATTTGCTCAAATGTTTGCTTAAATACTTAAAAAAATATATAAATGCTGTGGTTTTTGGTTTCTTAATATTTTTTTATGACAAGGTAGAATCTTATTTCAAATTTCAAAAAGCTCATATGAATCATATTCTTTTTCTACAAAGTTAGAAACGTAATCCTTCTCAAGGAAGTTATCTTAAAACACCTTATCTTATGAAGTTTACAGTCAAAGCAATCTGCAAAAATAAAACAAGTTATCATTAAAGCTTTTTACAAAATATATTAGCATATGGTGAAGATTTCAACTAGCATGTAAACCGTACAAAACTAATCACTTAGCATATTTATTAAATTTATTTCTAAATTTTTCTGAACTATATTAAAATCATTAAGCTTTTAAAAGCTTAATTTAACCAGTAGAAAAAGTTCAATTAATTATAAAACTTATAATTTTTTAACTTAAACAATTCATGAACTTAAAATAAATAATCAATAAAAAAAAGTAAAGTTCGTAATATATACTTCAATTAAAATGACGATTAAGTATAAAAATAACGTAAAAGATTGACAAAACCAACTTACCAATACAATAACTACAATATGAGAAGCAAAGTTGGCAGCTTAACAAAAGCTAATCTTGTTTTAAATTAGCTTAACAAAAGCTAATCTTGTTTTAAATTATTTCAGAGCTACATTAGTTTGTTAGGTTTTAAGTGCTTACACTTAAAATTTCACAAAAAAAAAAATTGACTGTACTTTTTAATATTATTTCAAACCATCTAAAGCTCATACAATAATTCTTTTCACCAAAAATTTTAAATATGTCCCCAATTAAATTAATTTTCCCAAGAAAATCACCATCGCAACAGCAATATCATTACAACCAACTAGGTAAATCATTTCAAACGAAATGCAAAAAAATTTGGCAGAACGATGAAAAAACCATTGTGTTTGCATCGTGTATGAACAATTGCCAAGAGAAAACAACATTTTCGGGGATTAAGAATAAAAAGAGGGGTAAAAGCTTATATTCCTATATACAAACATATATGCTTTTTGTTTCGAATTTTTACATTTTTCAACTCATGATTTTGAAATTAATTTTATTCACAAGAAAAATGCGAAATTAAAAATATTTATAATATATTTAATACTGTGTGCTGTTATTGTTGAACAGTTTTTCATGAACAGATTTTTTGCCGCATTGTATATATATATATGAAACAAAAAAGTACTGAAATTAGTTGAGAGCTTTAGTGCGCTATGTTTTTTTGATATTTCATTATTTTAGGATAAATATTGAATTTTGTTTTCTTTTAAATAACTTTACATAACTAAATAGTTATGATAAATGTTATTTAGTAATGGCAATGACAGGGTGGAAATTTAAAATTATCGTACGAAATAAAACTTTGAAATAAAATTTAGAGCAATTTAAAATTATAAATTAAATTCTATGGGACATACACAGATAAACATTTTAAAAATGTATTCGATATATTTTAGTCGTTGTAGGATAAAAATTGGTCCATCCAGTCCGCCTTGTCTATCCAATCCATCAAGTCCATCCAGTCTAACCAGTTCCACCAGTCTAACCAATCCTTCCAGTCCTTCCAGTCCATCCAGTTCATTCAGTCCATCCAGTCTATCCAGTTCAACCAGTCCAACCAATCCTTCTAGTCCATCCAGTCCACACAGTCCATCCAGTTGATCCAGTCCATCCACTCTTTCCAGTCTTTTCAGTCCATCCAGTCAATACAGGTCATCCAGTCTATCCAGTCTATCTATTTAAACCAGTCCTTCCAGTCCTTCCAGTCCATTCAGTCCATCCAGTCCATCCAGTCTATCCAGTCCATCCAGTCCATCCAGTCCATCCAGTCCATCCAGTCTATCCAGTCCATCCAGTCCATCCAGTCCATCCAGTCCATCCAGTCCATCCAGTCCGTCCAGTCCATCCAGTCCAACTAGTCCATCCAGTCCATCCAGTCCTTCCAGTCCATCCAGTCAATCCAGTCCATCCAGTCCATCCAGTCCGTCCAGTCCATCCAGTCCATCTAGTCTATCTAGTCCATCGAGTCCATCCAGTCCATCAAGTCCATCCAGTCCATCCAGCCCATTCATTGCAACCAGTCCATCCAGTTCAATCAGTGCATTCAATGCATCCAGTCTATCCAGTTTGTCCAGTACATAAAGTGCATCGATGCTTACCCAGTCAACTGAGTTCGTCCAGCCCGCATTCAATAAATTATTTCCATCCAATCAGTTTTTTCATTAAGACTCTTGTGTACGAGTAATCTAGCCAGTTTAAAATGACATTTAATATGAAAATCACTAAAATGTGTCACTTTTAAAAGTTTAAAAGCTCATATTTTAAAAACTTTTTGTTTTATCCATACAATATCACAATCTATTAAAACTTAGTGATTTTACAAATTATGCTAAGATTATAGTTAAACCAACCATAGTATAACGCTTAATTTTAACTAAAGCTCAAATGCAAAAAAAAAGTTCAATTTATATTTCCGTCTTAAGACATGTTAAAGCTTAAGGTTAGAGTTAAATTCACACTAGAAGTATTAAAATCACGTTCATAAAAAATAAATGTTAAAACTTACCGTTATTGGTCTATCAAGCATGTATTTTTCCTGAGCTTTTACAAACAATGCTAAATTACTCAGAGCTTTAAAATATATATTACGTGATTACAATATAACCATGTAGAGAGCTTTATTTATATTTTTTAGTTTTGTGTTCTTCCTAAGTACATTATTAGAAACATATAGAAAAAAAGCTTTTCAAACTTTTCAATATGTTTTAAAAGCATGTCCATATATTTAAATTTTTGTATTTTTCTATGTAAATGAAACCTGTAAATCCCCCTCTTTAATTAATTTAGATAAATAAAAGCTTTAAGTTTAACATTAGTTATTTGAGTGCTTCTAGGTACTAGAGATGTAATTATGTTCGTTTTTTGAGTAAGGGTTATTTAGAAACAGTTATTTCAGTTAAAGTTTAAGCAAACAAAAGTTTGAAACAATTAAATTGGACCAAATTCTTTATAGGTTTGATTGAATTTTAAGTATAAAAAAAATTTAAAATGAGAAGCTTATGAAAGAGAAAAAATATATTCACAGCTTCACTATTCGTTTAACATGTAAAGTAGGAACTTTCGAGATAAATTGAATTGCAGAGTAATTTAATACTATAAAGCTTTAGCATCACTGAAAATATCCTTAAACCATGTAATTTTTTAAAACTTGGCTAAGAAAAATCAACTGGAAAGCTTTTAAAGAAAACCCGAGTTAGAAAATTTAAGCTTTACAGAGAAGAGAGCTTTTAGTAATTATGTTTGCTTAATATTTTTTAGGCAAAATACACAATTAAAGTTATTTTAAAAACAATTAAAGAGCATAACAAAAGTTCCTGAAAAATGTAACTTTTTAAGCTTTTAACTTATTATTGAATGTAGAGAATGCTTTAAACTTTTAGAATGTAAAGACTTAAAATATTTAAACTCTTGAAAAAAATTAAGCTCATCAAAATTTTGTCAATCTGATAATCAACCCTGAAAAAAGCTACACTTACAGTTTGCCTAATTTATCCCAAACTTTTTTAACTCTTTAAAAATTATAAACTCGTTAACCCATTTTTAAAAGAAGCTTTTAAACATTTTAAGTGATCTTTATATTATATTTCATATTGAATATCCTTATATGATTGTCATCTCCATCTACAAGAAGAACGCAGCATCACCAACAGGTTCATGTATTTATGCTACAATTATGAGTTAATTGTCAACTACAAATGCAAAGATTATAAAAATTCGAATGCTTTTGATATGATATCCGCCAATTTGTCTGCATTAGAAAGCTGCATTTAATTAGTATGCAGAAAATTTAATCGGCGGATAAGTTCAAAGCTCGTTCCATGCTGAATGTATTAAAAAACCATAAAATGAGTCAAATGACTCGAGCTTTCATGAGTCACATTGCGTAATATGAAGGCGATAGTGTGAATGTTATCACATTTAGTGTAGTCTTCTGATTGGATACATGAACAAACTGATGATATTTCAATTGACCCTCTCTGAACTATTTGCTTGAGATGAATACTTATAGGAGTTAGTATATGCCAAATACCATACTTATTTATAAACTTGCAAACACCCGTTGAAGTTAATTGCAGTCAATTGTCTTTTAAAATATAATCAGTGACGGAAAGCACATTAATCACAAGGTATTCTAAAAATAGATAACTTTTTCAATTTTCGCATGGCGCATCGGTTCCAACATCACAAACCGACGTAAGATCGAGAATAATGGAGATGAAACGGTGATTTTTTTAGAAGGAAAATCAGAGGAATGATCACAATTAAGTGTAAGAAGCGTAATTATTTTGTCATTACTGACTGAGAGGTTGGGTAACATATCAGGATTTTTTTTGGGCAAGAATGATTTTGTTATATCCGGTATCTTGTTAGTGGATGGAATCAATGTTGTTGTAAGGTTGTTGAAGTATCGCTTCATTCCTCAAACAAGAACAATGTTGCTGCGTGTGAGTGCTTTTGGTACAATAGTGCCTCTTTCTTTACGAACATTGATTTTAAATTTAAGCTGTTACAATTTAAGGCACCAGCGAGTGGAACGTCCTGAAACATTAGCCTTATACATGTTGCCATCTACAAAGGGTACCTTTTAACTTATTGCCTAAACTTTCCAACATCTGTGTTAGTGTGACCAATCTTGTGATGTTAAGAATTAGGTTGGGCTGTGTTTTTTACATGTCCTTTAAAAAAAACGTTTGCACCTTCATTTGTCGATGAATTGCAATGAATGAAATTCTTTTGACTGTAGTAGGGATTGCAGAGAAAAGTAGCGTCAAAATTATCGATAAACCCTTTCAACTTTTATAAAGATTCCTGAGCCACGTCGTGCCTTTTGAACTTTCAATTTTTTTTCAGTAAATTTGTAAGTGGAGTTGCAAGTTCTTAGTACACTTGACATTTTCAAGATTCTCCATAGTTGTCAAAGGGTCAAAGACACAGGAAACCACGTGATATCAGATACTTTAGAAACACCGATAATGTATCCAAAATAGTGGATTTATTTTAAAAAAAATTTACTTTTTGCCATATTGATGATCAGACCAGCCCTACTGGCAAGGCGGTAACTCTACTATAAAGTGCAAAAGTTATTTAAAAAAATATTTATTAGATTATCTAAAAAAACAAAAACTTGCCTGTGCAGCTTGTAAGTATCATCCGATACATAAGAGCGACGATTCCTACTTCAGACGTGAAAGTATCGCAAAAAATGAAAAAATTTCTAGCTCCGCTGCAAGGTTGCAATCCTTTCAACTTCTTAACAAATTCTTGAGATTTGTCATACCATTCGAATTTGCGATTTCTTTTTCAGTAAATTTGTCAGTGGTGTTGCAAGCTCTGCATGCCAAAAAGATTCCTACGCATAGGATTGATGCTCAGACCGGCCTTCTTTAGCAAGGTCCCTCTGCTTAAAAGGGCAAAATATTTATAGAATTTTCCAGTTTCTTGAATAACAAGAAATTTAAAAGGTCATATTTATAACGGATAATGCATTCAATAATTTTTTTTTTAGAATTTAATTAAATAAAATCCAAATTGTATTTTCCAATTCTTTTTGGAAAGTTTTATCAAAAAGTTTTAAATTTAGATAATTAATAAAAAAATGCTTCTCAATTTAAATCTGCTTTCCCGTGTCTAATAGAACAAATCAAGTAAATGAGCTTTTCACAATTGAAATAATATTGAGTTATTTGATTAAATTACTGAGAACTTTAACAAAACCCTTTTGATAAAATATATTTTCATTTAGAAAATTCCGGAAAATGTCTCTAAAACAAAATAATATGAAAATAAAATAAATTTCCTATATGTACTAGACTATTTGAATATATTACATATCATTTTTTTGATAAAATCTTCAACGTTACGAACTATATATAGGATTACAAAACTCTTCCCCATTTTTATATGACTATAAATAGAGCTTTTACCACTTTATTTGTATAATTTGCAATATTTTCATATAAACTCCTACATTTTTATACATCAACACAGTTGAAAAACATAAAATAATTTTGGCGCCATATAAATCAAAAACGTATCCTCCGCGCACCTCATACCAATGCATCATCATACCGTGCCTCATATATATGGAGAAAATCAATTCGATTAATTACCCAGCCTCTACAATGGAGAAAATATAATGCGCGTCCTTGAAGAAAAATCAATTTTATTTTATGATTAATTTTTCACATATACATTTTTATGGCTTTTGATTTATGATCTCGCAGGTAAGAAAATATCATAAATCAGCTAAAAAATTTTTAATTTATTTGTCGTTGTTGTTTTTTTTTTCGCTCTCTCGCTCCTATTTTTCCAACGATACACGAATTTATTTTCTTTTTAGTATTGTTGATGTGTCATGGAAAATTTTGTTCCGAGGTACATACATATTAAATAAATAAAGAAAATCAATCAACGATTTTAATGGATTATCATCTTAGCACAAACACAAAAACAGTTCACTGTGCCATAATACGTCATATATGTTCTTATCATCGTATACGTAATATCGTGAAAAGCTTCGAAAATCATTTTATCTTTCAAAATGTGTGCATACACGTATATTTTAAATTCACAATAAATAAACATAAATATACGTATTTTCCTGTTGTTTACGACGATCGAGAACGATTTTTCATTTAACCATATAAAATAAACAAATTTTTCCAACTATAAAATATAAATTCGAATGAAATGAAAATACCCTATAATCATTCACAACTATAAATTGTTTAGAGGCAGTGAAGAATTCATTTTTTTTTGTACAAAAAAAAAACAAAATCGATTCAATTGAGCTTTACTATAAAAGCTCTTTTTTGTGTTCCATATATAAACAATTTTTGTACGAAAAGAATTGAATCAGCAAAAATGAAAATATGACAACAACAACAAAAAAATTCTAAACAAAATACGTATCGCAAGAAACCGGAAAAACTTTTTTTTTACTGTGCTTTTGATGATGACAGAAATATAATTCAGGTATTTTTGTTGTTGATGTTGTTGTTGTAGCCCGGTTTGTTTTGATGCAAAAAAAAACATAAAATGTTGTTTTTCGGTCTCAAATTGGAAAATGATATAAACTTTTTTTTCTTTATTTATTTCGTGAACAATATCAGTTATGAGCTTTTCTCCCTTTTATGACAATCGTTATGTGATTTTTTTTTGTTTGTGTTATGTACTTGTATTGTAATATTACGGAAAATAAATGATGTAAAAAAAAGCTCTTGTCGTCGTTCGTATATTATGTATTATTTTTTTGTAAGTACATAAATATATCGAAATGTAAATACAAAAGAATAATATATGGGTGGGAGTGGCTGGTAACTTTTTAAGTTAGGAAACATAAGTAGAACTTTTTATATATTCATACAAGTAATATTTTGGTATTGATTAATCAGTTCCTGCTAACAGCTAACCCTTAGCAGAAAAATTTAAGTTTTAAGTTAAAAGCTCTAAAAATAAGGTTAAATTTTAGGTTAGAAACATATAACTCAAAATCTTCTATTATATTTTTATGTGAGAAATTCATTAAAATGAGTAAACTTACACTAAAGATTTAACCAATAAATTAAGCTTTTACCTTAAAATTAACTGAGCTTTTGGGTTAATTGGCAATAAATAGGCAGAATTAATCATGAAATATAATGTATATAAAAAATTGAGCTTTTATAATATACCAACCTTATTGACTGCCAAAATTTTTAAGGTTTAATAAAAGGAACTTTCAATTTAAACTTGCGAGCATTAAATGTGAGCTTTTAAAAATTATAATGTACAATTAGAATTCGATAGAACAACTATGAGATGAATGTTATAGCTAAATTTAGCAAAAACCAAATCAAATTAATTTACTTTGCAGCTTAAGAAACTTTGAGCTTTTATTATTTAAAAAAAAAGAAATTTTGCAAAAGTTACAAATCTACTTAAAAAATTTGGAAGCGTTAAGAAAAATATTACTAAAATATAACAGAAAGCCACTTAAATCTGTAAAGCTTTATTAGCGAGCTTTATAAACGTTTAGAAGTTTTCTGTTTTGTTTTGACAATGTATTGTACTGTCGACACATTTTGTTGAACATCCGTGTAGAAAATAATTTTATGATTTCGAAATCCTAAAACGGCTGCAAATTAGCTGGGCTTACAATGGTGGAGCAAATATAATCCGTCAGTTGTTGCTTCTTTAGGGAAAGTAAATTTTTATACTTTAGTCCTTGTACTCGAAAAGAAAGTCATGATATAATTTTTCAATATTTTGAACACTGCGTAGATGATTTTTTGAAAGGAAGCCGATTATCCCATCTGAATCCCGCTGTGGGTGCTTTTGATAATTACTTTCAAAGAAAGCTTCTTTTGAAGAAGAATGACATTTTCTTCAGCTCTTCTCGATATCAATAAATTTTTCAAGTAGGTGAGCATAGATGAAGGATGATTTGAATTGAAGCCATCCGATCACAATTCTTCACGCGAATTACGCGTAAACTTTTAAAATTCACTCTCTAAACTCTCGAGTGAATACCGGCATCAAATTCTCGATCTAATTCACGTTGCTTTAATGGTGTGTCTCAATCAACCTCTATGGCGTATTTAAACATGGTAGTGAATTTACTTTTCTTAGTGGATCCTTATTATTTTATTTAATGCTGCTAACACGGCGACTTTGATGAAAATTGTGAGGCAAGTGATCATTCACACACTTTAAAGTACAGAACACAGTATAAATATTGTATTTCCAACACGTTTTTTTTAAGGTAAAAGGAAATGCGGAAATTTTTCAAAACACTTTTGGCTTTTTTTATTTGTATCGCGAGGCTAACAGATATTTTAACTATTTAATGAAGCAATTGAAGCACACCCACTTTCACTGAATCTTCTTTTTTCATTATACCAACGCAGAATCTGCTCTTTAGTCGACTTTAGAGTAAACTTCTTCAAGCGTTTTTATGATTTGGCTAGCTGCTCCTCGTATTGTGATGTTGTTGAAAAAATTTCCTTACTTTATAACATTCATATTTGCCAATGACAATAGAAAATCGTTCTGGTTCGGTCTAAAATCGCTGGCTCCTTGTTCTTTGTCGTCGTTGTCACCATCGATAAGGAATCAGCCGGTTAAATGAACTCGTTAGTCTGATTAGTTGCGTTTTCCAGAAGTCGATTTTATGATCTTATGTGAATTGCGATATGTGCCCTTGAAGCGTTGCAGTGATTTTATCTAGCTAATAAAGCTTCCTATGACTCGTATAGTTCATTTTCATCGTAGATCGGAAATATTGGACAAGAAGTCTGTAGAAGTAGTTTTCGGAGTTATAACTTGCTCTGATCAATGACACTCCAACGACAGCAGGGTGGATTTTATTTTCCATTTTTGTTATTTCTAGCAGAGTTGTAAGCGAATTTTAAACAACATCAGGTACATTTTGATCTCCATCGTCTTAGTCAACAATCTTGGTGTAAAGAAATCCAAACAGAATAGCAAACTCCATTAGCGATAGTCAAATTTATTCGTCAGATGCGGATCAAATGGATGCTGATTATTGCGTTTAGTGGATATTCTTGCAAATAACTGGTTGCGTCATGACTCACAAAGCGGAAAACTTTGTAGCGCTGTTCATGCTTGTGCATGTAATGAAAACACATCGACTGCCATCTGCCACGGAAAAGATTGATAGAAAAGATTGAGTAGCAGATGGCAAAATCTTCATTAAGAGCTTTAAAAGCTTTGTCACGTAATGCTGCATTTTATTTGAATCTTTCGCATGCCCTCTGGTCAACTGGAAGTCATTTTTGTTGTCTCGTTCTTTGAGTAGTACTATGAGCTGGTACATTGCGATTACCTTGTTATTACCGCACGGTTGAAAGTCTAGCTTTTCGAAATATACGTTTGGCGTCCATTTTTGATGAAATCGTCTGAAGTTTTAGAGACAATATGAGTCCGTTTGCTGGGAACACGCTGGAAAGTTGAATTGACATTCGACGGATCCGTTTTTGTAACACGCCGCGATGTGATAATGTTGTCGGACACATTGCAGCAACAATTAAATCTCTAGATGACTGACAATTCTGAAAATCCTTTACGAAAAATCGAAATCAGTTGTACATTTGACCTAAACCAGCATTTCCGATTCGAGATTTCAATGCGCCAAATATGATTATCATCACTTAAGATTGTCCTACATCGACAAGTCTTTTGGTGCACATGAGTGAGAATTGGCAAAGTAGAAGAGGTTGTTTTTTTACGACGGCATATCTATTTTTGTTGGCAATCAAACCTTTCGCTGAATGGGTCTTAGAAAATGTTTGCAACCCGAAAGACAAAAGCCGCTTGGTGAAATTTTGATATCATTTTGCTCTAACATCAAACAAACCGTCCCGTAATTCCATTCTCAAGGTAGCAGAATTATTGATCGAATGATTGCCCCAATTCTAATGACTTCGGGTGATGATCCTTTATTCTGTGATTGAAATTCATATTTAACGAGGTGCTATAGAAGCGGTTAAACTCTAATGAAATCGGCGAAATCAAACTAACTATTTTGGCGTGAAGCAGTAAACTCGTTTTTTTAGTGGAATCATTGTCAATCAGTCAATGGTGAATTAATGCGCACTTAAAGGTTAATAAAGTTAACTAATAGATATTTTAAAAAGAACTTAAGTTAAAATCCGTAACTTAATCAGCTAATAGCATAGTAGGCAATTAGCACCTAAAGACATTTCTATTGCAAAAATTTGGAATACACGAAAACTTTATTGAAAATTTAAAAAAAATTCTAAATTTAAAAATAGCCTTTTACCATTATAAGCTTTTTTATAACTAAAGTTTGTAGAGTAAATAGACCAAATTTGTTTATTTCAAAAAACAAATGCTACTGACACAAAGAGCTTTTAAAAAATAGTAAAAGTTAGAGAGCTATTAATGTCCTAATCTGCATAAGTCCTAATCCCGTGCAATTTGGTTCCAAACTACTTTAAATTAAAAAGCTCCGAAATATTTTTTAAAATTTGTCAAAAGCTAAAAGCTTGTTACCAATAATGTTTCCAAGCTTGTTATCAATAGTTTCTATTGAAAATGTAGGAAAGCTTTAATACTTTTACTGGAAACTTTCCATTGTTTAAATTTATTATGCCTTATTTTAAATATAAACTTATACAAAATTATAAGTTATTGAAAGCAAATTAGAAATAGCATAAGCATCATGAGCTTTGCAGTATTTTTCTATTTAAAACTTGTGAAAGTTTTGTACAGTAGAATTTATATTAAAATGTATTTATGAAAAAAAGTACTAGCCACTCAAAAGCATTTAACAAAAGTATTTAATGAACTAAAAACTTTAAAAAGTGGTTTTCGTTAAATGGCATTGAACATATTTACTGCTTTATATCTGAGCTTCATAGAAGTTTATAAGTAGTTTATATTAATAATTAAAATTAACTTCCAGTTTATTTTAGAAACCTTTATCTATAACCATCCAAAATGCAGGTTCAATTTTGAGTATTTTTTACTATAAAAATACTTTTCAATTTACAAAGCTCAATACTTTAAATTTCACTTAAAACTGTGCTTTTTTTAGTATCAGTTATAATGTAATAATTTGAACTTTTAAAAATTAAAAGTCTTTTCCCGCTGATCGAAATTTTAAGACGGAATTGAATTGGAAGTGTATTATTAGTAGTAAACGCGAAAGTCAATGCGAAAGCTTTGAACTGATAGGTTAACAAAGTAAATGAGCTGAATAAAAGAGCAGTATATTGAAGCTAGTAGCATCTGTTTTGAGAAAAAATAAGTTATATCTGCAATTTATTGTCTACCAAGACACTCAACTAAAAGACAACAAATCGCGAATTTTTAAAACGCTGGGATAAGTTCCTTGTCAGACCTTTGACAGACCTCGTTAGCTCGAGTTATATCTCTAAAAAAAATGATTACGTTTCTACTGATTTAGATAATCAACTGACCACCAGATATACGAACAATTCCTGATAGAATAGAATTTTATTGGACAAAAGGCAATACTAAATGGCCGATGCTCCGGTCTGCAATATCCAGAACCTGTTCAATAAATATCCCTATAAAATAAAATATCATATTAATGTCACAGTGCAAAACTGAACAAGTGTATTAAAACCAGCTGCAGTGGATTCTACACCAAAGAGTTATGCTCATTTAAAGAAGCACAAAATGGAAAATATATGTCACCACATACTTTTTCAAGCATACGATGAGCCTCAGCTACAGATTCCTTTAAATTAAAAGAAAAAAAGTTTTCGCAAGTTATGATTATTTGGCTCAAAACTCGACATTTTCGCAAAAGTTTGCTGAGACAAAATCGCTAATATTTTAACATCGGACGATTTTAACCAAAACTTATTGGTGATACTTAACTATGATGAACTATGATTAGTTCAAAATATGGGAAAAATAACAATAAGATAAAAGTACCGATTTATTCAAAACAAAGTGGGTTACCGGCTAAATAATCAACTAGTATTTCAATTTACCCTGATCGTATATCGTTATCGAAATTTACGAAGGAAGTGCGATTACTATACTTAGAACTAATTTAGAAAGTAAAAACATCATTACATTTTTGCTGTTTACAAATGACCTTGGAAATTACAAAACAGGTGCATGCAACTATGTCATCGAGCAACAATTAGAAAAAAAAACATATTTTTCTAATAAATTATATAAAAACTGTGGTCCGCGGTTTCCAGTTTACAATATCATGTACTACAAAGCAAAATAATTTAATAATTTAGTTACAGTTGAGATTTCGAAGTGTTTAGTTTAGTATATTGCAACATTTAAAGAATTAAGATTGCATACAAGAAAACGTTTTTTTTTAATTTCTTGCGAAAATTGCAATGTTTGTTATTTTATTTGCATTACGCATAAATAAGACAAAATAAGTAAAAAACTTGTTTGTGACGTCTTAAAGCAGGTTAGTAATTTATTTAGACATGTTAGTACTTGGCAAAGACACACACGAATCACGAATCAATTATGCATACAACAAAACTAAGTCTTAACCACCGATAAAGCTTTTATAAAAACTTTCAATACACATAAAAGACATTCACCATATAGTTATCTTACTATAAGATAAAAAGAAAATACTCAAGGGACTCGTTCTCGTCTCGTACATACATGTAATTTTAGTTTCCCGCCTTTTATCATTCAGCCCACTACTATAACATCCAAATATAAATAGATAGCATTATGCTATGATGGTCCATTCATTTTCCAGAAAATTATCTCGTTTGACTCTTCGATCGACTATAACCATTCGTCATGTTGTTTATTTGTACGTATGTGTTTGAGTGTGTGTATGTTTAGATAATTTCATCACCACACCCCCCATTCATATATTTTTCGGACTATGTACGTTAAGATATAAAACAAAGTTTCATTCAGACGGAGGAAGAGTGGAGAAGGATTACATGAAATACTGAATCGCATTTTCTATATCTACACAACAAACTACTTTCCTAAAAATGTAAGAAGTTAATCGAATAAACACTTAAGAATATTAATCGAGGTACACGGACGTCTAAAAGAAGAATCTATCCAAAAAATACATAAAAAGGACAAAGGATTATAGATTTACCTTGATTATATGTATATTGCAAAAAAGGTTCGTTTTGTCTGATATATGTGTCCTCACTATGTTCATTTTGTTTTTGAAGAAATTACGGGAATACTGAATAGAAATAGGCTTAGAAAGTTTTCCCTTAGTTGGAAAGTCACACAAATATATCAAACATAAAAGTCATGCTGCGTGCTACATCGCTTGATAGTTTACACAATTTTGTAAATTTGTAAAGGCTATCTGTAACCATTGTCCAGGTTTTTAAATCCAATTTTTTTTTATTTTAAATTTTCTAGTGGTACTTATGCTGATGCCGAGAGCTTTCGATAAGGTATCTGTCATCAAAATCGGATTACTGTTACGAGCGCTACTGACTATTAATTCATTTTCGAAATTGTTTTATAGCCCAATAACACTCCCGTGCTTTCACGAAATTGGAACAACGAATTTTTATTGGAGCTTTTTAAGTTTGAAAAGCTTTCTTCTTTAAACTTTAAATGGGAAGATTTTAATTATTAGGAATTGACCTTGATTTAAAATATGAAGGTACAAAAAGTTTGAAAATTTGGTATTGTTCAGAATAAAGCTTTCAAAACTTTAAAATCTACCCAGCTTTATTCAAACGCTTATTGTAATTTATAGATAAAAAGCGGGTGTGAACTTTAGTACCGCAAAAGCTATGACTTTTTTTTAATAAAGATCAACAACTTTTAATTGAGAGCTTTTAAAAGCACGAACGAATATTTAGGGGTAATTTTTATTTATTTAGGGATAATTGGATATCTAAACTTTGTGAAAAAGCGCTTAAATTAAAATTAAAGTATACATTTTTTAATTAGGTAAAAGATGAAGTTATTAATAAATTTTAAAGCATGACCACGTTTTTAAAAGCTTTATAATTCTATTTATTTTATAGCACGTAAATTGAGTTCATTTTAGAGCTTTAATTATACAAAATTAATTGCACAATAACTTTAACTCTAAAGCTCAATGCTAATGGCTGAAAGAAGTGTATTATAAAACTGTATAGTTGCAAAAGCTCAGTTTTAACCTTTACAACCAATTTCAAAGCTTCAAATTAATTTTAAACGGATTTAGATTAAAAATATGGCTTAAATTTGGTAAGTTCTAACTAAAAAAAATTTAAATATTAGATTAAATTAATGAACATGCTAAAATGAAACTTTGTTGCAAAAGCTTAAATTACCACTGTGTTACAATAACATCCAAAATTTTAACTTGTAATCTTTTTAAGTTGGTACGACTTACAGCAATTTTTTAATCGTTTCAGACTGTAATGCAACACCACCGTACAATATGCTAGATTTTAACACTAAAACATTTTCGTGCCTCGACGAAATTCACACATTTCTTAATCCGCACAAGAGACATTTCTATAAAGATGGTGACGAGGCAATTTTTGTACACAACGCAATACTTGCAAAAATTCGAGAAACTTTCCGTAAACTTGATATATTTATAGATGAGATAAATATATGGGAATTCACAATGAACCTGGGTTGCCACCAATATCCGATGAATTTAATATGGATCCATAATGAATCACAATCACAAGTCGACTTTTTATACGATTTATATTCTCGCTCCGTATATTCATTTCCATGGGAATCGACACAATCAATTTACCAACCAGTGCGTCACTTTTATTTGGTTGAGGTATCCCCCTACGTCTACGTTAAAGAGGTGACAAGTGTTTTCTAATTTATATCGTGTTTCTCAGGATTTTATACGGAAGGCAAATTTAAGTAAATTTATTCGGAAAATACGACTAGACAACAGCCAAACATTTTCTACAGAGCCAATCAAAATAATTGATTTTGATGAGACCGTTACAAAAGATGCGCTAAAACCATTTCGAAAAATACTCGAACAAAACCAAATAAATTCGAACCATATTTATTTTATTACCCGAGCCTTTATCTATCTTCGTCCATCGTACCTTAATTACCTAAATGTTCCATTTTATAACCCCGATGTTGTGACGCAAGTATTATTATTACTAGACTACCATCGAACTAATATGAAACGGAACTGTGAAGTATTCGATATATTTGACTTAATCGCAATAAAGTTGGCCATCGATGACGCCCGATTGGAATATGAAAATTGTGAATTCCATAAGCTAATCGGTAAAACATTAAATCGATTATCTCAAATGGGAACCTATATCGAATCGAAAACATTTAATTTGGTAGAATATTGTAGTGGACGTGTCCCATGGCTACGGTCGCAACACATTTATCAGTACTTAATTTATAATTTCCATCAATTTTTCGATCAGGTGATTACTTATTCGAATACGAAAACTTTTAAAATCAAATTATCAAAAATTCGGTCCGATCATCTTATCGATCACTTAGCAAATTGTAAAGGTTGGCTTACACTAGATATCGACGAAGCAGATTTGAATGAAACGAGCGGTGACACTTTATTACAGATATTGACGAGTTCGAAGATACCTAAAAATGCGTTTGTAAAAATCGTTTGGGACACCAACTATAAATGGTACTATAGCGGGGATCACCCGACAACGAATTTAAATTATCAGTTAAAATGTATCACGTTTAGCTTCTATGGTACCAATAAGTACAATTTTATAGAGAATTTTTTAAATTGGCTTAAATTAATGCTGGGCCCACGATGTGCGGGATTAAATTTCGAATTTTATCATACTAAAATTGTCCATCCATTCATATTTACTAACATGTATACGAACGAGATTATTTTTCGTTCAACCACGCTCACATGCAGCTTAATCAATGCCCTAAAACGATGTCACACAAATCGAGTATTAGTTACGGAATGTCGAATTCAAAACGATCATAATATTATCGAATGTCTTGAAGGCATGGATCATGTTTGGGTGAGTATTAAACTATTAAAAGCGTGTCATTGAATTACTTGTAAACATTTTTATTCGCAGCGTTTCTACATCGACCATGAGGAGCATACTTTCTCGATTATCGTTAAATATATCGAACAGCAACTTGAAACGCACAACGAATTTCAATTTAACAAAGATATTCGAATCTCGTGCTTTGACTACTTCGAAAGTGGAATGCCAAATCGGTTGTGTTTAAAGGATTTTAAATTTTATGTAAATCGAGAGCGAAATAAAATAGAAACATATCATGTAGCCGAAAATAAATTGGTCAATCTGTATGATTATTTGTATCTCGATAAGTTTTTAAATGCGAATCGAGAGTATGAGCAACGAGACGATTTTATGTTTTATCAATAAAATTTTGGATGGTGTGATGGAATAATAAAAATTTATATTAATGTATACATAAAATTAAAGCTTTCTAATTTTGGAATTTTGTGAATAGGACATTTTTATTTTTTAATGGAGCTTAATGGAAAAGCTCTGACAAAATTTAGTGATACTACAATTTTGAAAGCACCGAATTGGATCGATTTTGATTAGATTAAAACTCGGAAAATTTTATGTTCTAAATTGAAAGCTTTTTTTATTGAATAATAATTGTAAAGGCACATTCTATTTAGCTCAAAAACTGGAACTAAAATAGGTTGCATTAAATGTTTAAAAGCTTTTAATATAGTACAAAGCATATAAAGGTAATTCGAAATTTGACATTCTTTATTCATGTAAAATTGTTATTTTACATATTTTAAAACTTATGAAATTTGTAATCTTCAATACCGAAAGCTTCGGTATTATAGGATATTATTAGAAGTTTTTCTCATTGTAACAATTTTTAGCTGACATTTACTTAAATCACACTAAGCTTAATGCAATCAAATATAAAGTCACTACAATGAAACTTCGTTATTGCAAAAGCTCAAATTATAATTTTGTTTAAATAAACAACGATCTTTTAAATGGACAGCTTTTACAAATAAACTTTATATTTCTACGAAAATTTATTTCCACTGTTTGGTTATCAAATAAGCTTGAGTATTTAGATTAATAAATGCTAACCGAATGTAATTAAAAACCTATTTTCTTTTTTATTGAGAAATATATTAAAGGACACACCCTTTTTAGCTCAAAAGCTTAATGCGAAATAAAGAAAGAAATATTAACGAGGAATTTTATTATTTAAAAAATTTAAGTTAAAACTTATTTAATCTGTCATAAGCTACATATGAAAGCTTTAATTTTAAAATTAAATGTTTAGTTTTATTTTTAAAATTGAACTTTTAAAGAGCTTTAACTGACATTTAATACTACTAGCAGTTTAAAGCTGTCCACTGTGTTGGTGTTATTTATTTTAAAGCTTCACAAACTTACCAAAGTTTAATCGAAAAGCTTTATTTACTTGTCTATTACTTAACATGCCAATACAATGTATTCATATTCTAATTGAATTTTAAATAGACCACTACATATTCTAAATTGATAGATTTTATATTTCTCACAAGCTTATGCAGGTAATGGATGAAAATATCATTTTAAAACTGTATTTTTGCTAAAACTCAAACAATAAGTTTGCTATAATAAAACTCAAACAATTATGTTAAAACTTTTATAAATAACCTCCGTAACGTTCAAACAAGCTTAAATAATAGATTTAACTTAAATTAATGCCAAACATGTAATTAAAAATATAATTTTGTGTTAATGAGAATTATATTAATAAAGCACACTTTTAAGCTCAAAAGCTTAATGCGAAATAAAGATAGAGGAATTTTGTCATTTAAAAAGTTTAAAATATAATTTAGTAACAAAAAAATAAACATTTTAAAATGAAAGCTTTTATAAATGAGAATAAATTAAAGCTCCAATTTTAAAATTGAATGTTAGAATTTATTTTTAAAATTAAATTTTTAAGAGCTTCGACTAAAATTTAATACTACTTACAGTTAAAAGTTTGGAATTATGTTTAAAGTATTTATTAAAAAATTTCACAAACTTACAAAAAAAAAGCTTTTTCAAAAAAGCTTTATTATTAGCTTTATTACTTTTAATATAGTTTAAATTCTAAATTGGAAGCTTTCCTAATAAAAAATACATTTTAGCGCACTTTTCCAATACTACGGTATTGTAAAAGCTCAAATTATGATTTCGATATTATCTTTAAAACTTAAAAATAAAGCTTTTATAAACAAATCATATATTTTAATTTTATACTTCAATTAACTTAGACTTATTATAATCCACGTTTAAAATGTTTAAGGAGATCGTTTTTTAAAAATTTTTAATTAGGTTTCAATTTAAAAATCATGTTTGAAAAAGCTCACATCTTTAAAGACATCTAAACGACAAAGATATCGTTATGTATATTTTAAAATGGAACGGTTTTAATTTGTATTTATTTGAGTTTAGTGAAAAAACTGCAACTAAAACTTTGTTGTAGTCAAATTGCATAGCCTTAAATTTAACATTTTACTTAAAGCTTTTTTAAACTTTAAAATTTTTGAAATTATATATTAAACTTTCTAACTTCAAAAATATAATTGAAAGCTTTTATAAATAATCGTATATGTTTAGAACTGCTTTTTGTGAGCTAGTGACTATAATTTAGTAAGATTAATATAA
This sequence comes from Tipula confusa, assembly GCA_963556175.1. Taxonomy (NCBI): domain Eukaryota; kingdom Metazoa; phylum Arthropoda; class Insecta; order Diptera; family Tipulidae; genus Tipula; species Tipula confusa. The sequence goes on from OY744476.1 coordinate 220,733,341, forward strand.
TAAAATTTTGAAACTGTGTTATGGAGTTTATTAGTATAAACCTTTAGACAATTAACTTGGAAAAATATCTATGTTTCTCGTCAAACTTGTTATCTTACATTTTGAAGCGTTTTCTATGGTCAACATTATATTATTTGTAGCTTTTTTCAACTTAAAAGCTTGCTAATTTTATTCGCGAATTTTTTAAACTAGCTTTATATGATAGTTTGAATAATTTTATCTTTGTAAGATAAAAAAGCTTACGTCAAAATAATAAAACAATTTAAAAACGACAACATATGATATTTTAACGAAATACAAGCTTTTGAATATTTATAAGGATTTACAACATTCATTTTTTTTATTACGTTTAAATATTTTCATATTTTTTCATGCTTAAAAGCTACTTAAAACTTATAAATTCAAAAAGCTTAAAATGTTATTTAATTTTTTTTTCATTATATGATTGTTGGATAACAAAAAACTGCTAGAGGAACAACACAAATTGCTATGAATTTCTTTATCTGTTCTTACAGTAATGGTAAGTCCAAAAAAGCTAACTAAAAGGCTAGTTTTTTTAACACTATCATTTAGAAAGAAAATATCTACAGAAATACCCGAAGCAAATTACTGCTGCAAGAAACTAAAAAACATCATAAGGCTCACCAAATTGTACTCCAGAATGTATCAAAGAAAACCAATGTCTAGGCCTGCCAAGCAAGACCAATTTGCACTCAGTTTTTAACGAAAAATAATGCGATATTATTAGCAACCGTAATGTTCAATATACAAACCCAAAATAATAAATCAAAAGCATTACGTTTCTATCATTACCGTTCTCAGTTGACCCAGTTCGTTGTGCAACAACAAGATTCTAAATAATTATCTACGTCCATCGTTGCCACCAACACCTCAACCGTTTCCAAATGTTAGGTTCATATTGTGCTGCAATATCTGCAGCATTTTACCATATTGGTATTGCAATGAAAATAGTACATTTAAGATAATGTAAATCTGACAGATTATTTTAGATGCACATTACGAGATTCAACAGATCATTGAACACTGCTGTTTATATTTAGTTAGACCGGAAAAACTAAAATTCAAATTCAAAATAATTCTAAGTTCAGCAACAACAACAAAACGAATTATTTTCGTCAATGCTTTTGGTGGTTGAGCCAATTCCATACTTTTGGTCTTAAGTCCATATATTCTATTGGGATTCGACAGCACAAATTCTCTGTACAAAACACCATAGTTAATAATAAACTTTCAATCTAACCAAAAAAAAAACTTTCTGATATACACTACACACTATCATGTACCGTACTTAAATAAATAAAAACAAAACAAAACAAAAAACTACAATTCAACCAGCAAACCCAAAGTGTTTTATTGATAACGTAAAACAGTGGGACCAAACATACAACCGAACACACACACACACAAAAAATATTATCTCCGTAATGTTCATAAACACATAAACCAACTACTCATATGTATATAGGAATCATAAAAAAAATTGTATCCTTTTTTTTTTTTGTTTTATTTATTTGTTGCCTGCGCCAAAGTAGTGTTCCACACAACATACATATGAGTTGTGTATATACTCGACGTAGTACCAATGACACAACAAGTACAAAAATCATCTATAAACATATATAAATTTTAAGGATTTTTGTTCTTGTTTTACCCCATCCTGTAGTTCATTTGGTCCACCAACGACCTAAAAATTTTTTTTTTTTGGAAAAAGCTTAGATAAATAAAAAATTTTGTTGGTTTATATATATTGTATATGTAGTGTCCACTACCCACTCTTCAGTACCGCACACAAATCTATAGTTAAAATCCATAAATTTTTGTTTTCTCGGCCGATCGAACGATGGAACGGGGATACAGGCGTTTCCAAAAAAATGATACGTTATTGTCCATTTTTATCCCTTTCCGTATATTTATACAACAAACACATAATTCTCTCATCCTTGGTTTATTATTTAAGAATATATATTTTGGTTGTCTTGTTGTTGTTATTTATGTACAACATCAATAGCACAAGCATCAGCATAAAACTAAAAAATATTGTGTTTGAGCATGTACATAGTATATAATGTAGGGTATTTGTGCCAATGATTCGTACGGGCTTTTAGTTAAACCCTATCCGTCCTGTAATTACTAAATTCAAGAGAACAATTTTTCAATTAATACACAAAACTCTGTGGTTGGGCACTCGCATGTTTTGTAAATAAGAAAGGGTAACTGATCTGACAACCCGCATCCTCAATAAATTTTGGCATACGCTAACGACTACAAGTTCAGGATTACCACGCAGAAATGAAATCGATTAAACCTCGTAAATGTCCAAGAAACTCTGACAATTGCAAAACATGTGTCCTACAGTATTAACTAATGTTAATTGCTACCCCGTGAAGCAGATCCAACGATCTAGAAGCATAAATTGGTGTACAATAACTATGGTAAATCCTTATTGGAAGTTCAAATAATTTCCAATTCGTTTTATCTTAATCGACAAATTAGGGTCTTCATTAGATATTTTGGAATGATATACAAAAATTAATTAAATCCAAAAGGTTACTAATTGCTAGTATACAGAAGATGTTTACATTGTTGAATACTAATTTGACATTTTGTAATTACGGTGTGCATCCTAATCTACCAAAAAAAGTTTAACTATCATTGAGGTTAGCATCATTCCTTCACCCAACGCCTTTTTGAAAGGTGACAAGTTAGATTTCTTTAATAGCACTACATGGTTCTAATATTTGATAGTGTTGCTAGATATTTTAATTGGAATGTGTACAAGGTAGCTGAGCAGTTAGAATGGGCTAACCAACTCTGATTAAATGGTCACAAATTGCGCTTATTAGTTGAAACTTAATAGTCTTCCAGGTGATATTAATGGTACGAAATGGAACCTTAAACGACCTCGAAGAAATCCAAAATATAATTTAAATGTTAAATTGGTGTAACCGTTGCTAACAAGTGGTTTAGTAATTAAGGGCCCTTCTACCATAATTCACTCTGGAAACATAAGCAGCAGAATTGCCTTAAGTATACTGCAAACGGTTTAAACATGCAGTTTTACAATTCAACAAGCATGTTTCTATTATGACCAAGAATGCAGAATCCATGGGCCGAACCATCGTCCATGACATTACAAAAGGCTGACTGGAGCAATACAATGCGCAGATAAATATATATTGCAAACCTGTATTCATGCGTCCTCGATTTGGCTGGCGACGGCGTATAGTAGGACGTTAACAATCAACCGCCCAAGATTTGAGAAGTTCGGCCCCAGAAAAGATTGCAGGATTCAAACACAAAAAAACAGAAGCTACGTTTACGCATGCGACTAGACAACTTGTTTACCATTTGTGTTCCGTCACCCACTGATGCAAATGCAAGCCAACCCAAAGATAAAGACTCATTATACAACAATTTGGATGATCTGTTGGGATCCATACCGAAGCACGTCAGAATAATGATTGGTAACTTTAATACTACAGCTGGGAAAAATCACACTGATTTATGTGAAAACACAGGTTCGTATTCCCGACACGATCTAGCAACAAATAATAAAGAAAGAATTATATACTTCGCGATCGCGCACGACCTCATTGTAGCTATCACACTCTTTCCTCATAAAAACATCTACTTGGAAACATGGACACACTCCCGAAAGACGTCCTAAAGTCAAATTGACCATGTGTTAATTTCTAAGAGAAGGTTTTGATCATGCAACATGTAAGATCTTATCGATAAGCTGCCAAATTTGTAGGCAGTGTAGTGGTGCTGTATTAATTGCAAAACGGCCAGAGTTGGTCCAGTTGGAGCACCTCACCACAACACAGATGTTGTCCACATGTGTGACAACCGGGGTGTTCGATTATTACACTACGATGTTTCGGTCACTGCTTTAAGGTTTTTCTTCTTGCTTGTTTTCTCAATCGCATCTTGCAACCTTCTGACGTTTTATTCTGTTATCGGCTTTGAAATAATTCCGAACTTGATTGACGACTTGGTTTTGTGTCGTGAATGATATTGGTTGCATCATGTCTCGCGGCAAACACAAACTTTCGCCGTATATCAACTCGGCTGATGGGGCTTCGAAGTCGTCGCGAAAAGCGGTTCTCAAACCTTGTAACACCAGTGGTAGTGTCTTGGTCCATTGCTGATTGTTGACACACATTAATGCTGCTTTTAGGCTTCGGTGCCATCTCGCGATCATGCCTTTGCATGCGGGGTTGTAATATGTCGTGCGTTTGCGTTGGAAATGCTTAATGGCTGAATACGCTGCCAATAACTCTATCGTACGTGCTATAATTTTGTTCTGCACCCGTGAGTCTTCGTGAAAAGAAGCATAATGGTTGCCAGCTTCCTGCTACATATTGTAGTACCACCACTCCGACTGATTGGTTTGACGCATCGACCTTTATAGCTAGTTTGTGAAGAGCTGACGGGTGAGCAGACTGGATTGCTTCGGCTAGTCGGGCTTTACATTGTTCAAACGCCTGACCTGCTTCGTCGTGCCACACTATTTCACTGTTGTCATTTTTCTTCCGTCCCTTAATGAGCTCGTATAGTAATGCTTGTTCTTCCGCTGCGTATGAAAGGAAAATGCGGTAGTCAACATGCCTAAAATCGTTCTACACCTTTGGTTGTTGTTGACCGTGTGAAGTTTATTATTGCTTTCACTCTAGTTTGAGTCGGTTTGATGCCGGAAGCTGAGATATCATAGCCTAGGAAGCTGATTTGTTTATCGCCGATAACACATTTATTCACGATGACTACGAGACCGGCATCCTGTAGCCGTTGAAATATGATCTTAAGATGCCGAACGTGTTGTTCTAGGTCTTTGGATGCAACTAAGATGTCATCGATGTATGAACGCAAAAAATTGAACGTATTAGCCTGTAGAACGTTTGAGCCGCGTTCCGCAATCTTCAACGTTGTACAATTGGCCGTTTTTTATGTTCGCTTCGTCAATTGGTATCTGGTGATACGCTCGAATTAGGTCAACTTTTGAAAAAATCTTATATCCTTCTAATTGGTGATTAAAATCTGTGACGAATGGTATTGGGTACCGATCAGGTTTTGTTTCCTAATTTAGTCCGCGAATCTCCGCAGAGGCTCCAACTACCATCTTTTTTTCTTAGTGACTTGGATAGGACACGCCCAGTTACTTTTCGACGATCGGCATACTCCTTCATTTACCCAAAGGTCGATTTCTCTCCTGGTGATCTGCATTTTCTCCGTGTTAAGACGTCGGACTTTTGCAGAACATGGTTGTCCCTCCGTATCGATTTTATGAGTAATGGTTTGTTTGACCTTGTTGAGAAACGGTGTTTCGTGAAATACTGGTTTGACCCCTGTATTAGATTTTGTAATCTTGGGTTGATCCCATCCAGCTTGACGACGGTTAATTGGTAGGATGGTAACGCGATTTCCAAATGAACGATCGTCGTAACCTTAAGTTCAAGGTTAGATTCTTTATACCAAACCTTTCAATGGATGTGGAGTTGGCCGCGTATAATTTTAAATTCGATGTGGTGAATTCTACTCGCTGAGTCGGTGTTACAACGGAAATCTCGGCACCAGTGTCTATGCGAAATCGTTGTTTTGTTGTCGAATCAACAACTATTAAACGAGTGTTTGATTGGCTGCCTTCACTCGCCGAGTTTAGTGAGGCGGCTACGGGTTTTCCGAAGCGTTAGTGCACTTGCCCTCGTAGTACTGTCCTCAAATTTAGCGTGATACCGGCAGTTTGGAAATTTCCTAACTTAGGATTCGGTGCGCGTCTTGCTATATGAGCGTGTATTGTATGATTTTCGTTGTGTCTTGTCCTTCCGTGCGTCAATCCGTACTAATACTGACTGGATTTTATCCTGTTGTCGTTCGCATGAACTAACTTATCGAGGGATGGACATAGTTAATGCGTTGGTGCCGCCACAGCAGTACTCATCAAATGGTCATTGCAAAGCTAGGATGGCAGATTACGTACCAGTCAGGGATCACAGGAAAACGAAACTTACGTATCAACTGTGCAGGTCTGTAAAACGAAGATGCGCAATCACGATATCAGCTTATTGTTAGCAGTAGCATTATAGGGACGGTTTTGATGATGAGAACGCTCTATGGGAGGTTTTAAAAACTTCGGTTGTCGGTGCTGCCTAGGCGACTCTAGGTATAGTAAAAATGTAACCAGAAAATGATTGATTTGATGAGGAGTATCGTCTTGCTGTCGAGCAACAGAATATAGCGTATAAGAAGCGCGAATACTTTAACAATCGCACGGAAGAACAAAGTGGTCCTTGTTAGAAGACCCGTCAGCTGAATTTGTAGACGGAAAAAGCGTGAATGGTGAAAGGCTGAAGTCTTGAGAGTACAAAAAGTCAGGGTTGAGCAAAGTTCTAGTAACTTTTTTAATTAAGTCACTAGACTGTACCATATCTTCAGACCTAGATCTATCACCATTCGGGACCATGATGAATACAGTGTTCGACACTTGGAAGGAGCATTTCTCTGATTTACTTAAGGTTCAACAAGTGTCAAATGCTGAATTTGAAAGTTGTCAAATACGAACTGCGGAAATGTGCATAAGGGGCCCATCCATCGAGGAATTCACACTGGAATTGCAGATCAGTCACTGATCAAGTTGTTTCGCCAGCCACCATTTGGCAGGTGCAGAGGACGCTGTCGGCACCTAGGAGTAGAGAGCGACATGTCTTCTTCGGGTTGTCTTGATCTAGAACAATACAAAGAACAAGCAGGATCGAATCCGATGGAACCAGACTGTTGACTCGGTAGGGGCCAGCAAAAGCCGTTTTATTTTTTATTAAAATATTCGATCGGGCTCAAAATATAATATCCGATCGGTGAAACACATAGTAACACCGATTCGATGTTGTGGTAAACTTTTATTGGAGGCGACTTTAACGCGGAAACCTTACACTGGGGATCAAATAGAACTACTCCCAAACAAAGAAACCTATTTAAAGCAGGCAGAACATTAAAAAGTGAGTTTCATTTCCGTAGAAGTTGCAGAAAATGCAGATCTCGAACGCTTATATGATGAAATAATAGCTGGAATAAGCCTCATTGAAAGTGTTCAAAAAAGAAACTATAACTCATAACCAATGACATATTTAGACTAACATAAGTTCCGAGACAGTGGAAATCACAATGATTCCAAAGCCGAATAAACCGTTTAACGAAGCAAAACATATTACATGTTAATTTCTTTATTTACAACATCAAAGATTTTCGAAAGACTAATTTTAATTAAACAGAGCATAAAGCTTACATCAGCACATACATTTGAAAGCAATTTTGATAATTTAAAAGCCGCTGCAAAAAATAGTATATTCACCAATATTCTTAGCCGTATCCCAAGCATTTGTTAAGGTTTCGCACCCTGGTCTAGCCTTTAAGCTCCGACGAAATTTACCAAAACAATATTTTGAATTGCGATCAATGATCGTGACTTCCGGGTGAGACAGAAAAGGGAATATTCAAAACTAAAGAAAATATGGGCAGGGGTTTCATAAGGTAATGCTCCATGGTACATTAAGAATTGTAGAGTCATGTATTGCGACGGCAGCAGCATGGCCTAAAAAAGCCTGATCGCGTATCATCTTAACAAAACTCACAAATTTGTAATAAAAACTAAACTAAACTAAATTGGCTTTGAGTAACAGAAAATTTAACTTTTGAAATTTTGGTTGTTGATCGTGAAACAATATAATCTTCCATTTTGCTTTTCTGTAGTCCATTTCTTCGAGTCCTTTATAGTTATAACATTTTTATATATGTGATCAACTTACAAAATTTCTGTAAGATCGCGATTTTGTTTAGATCATCCAACTAAATATTTGATGGAGTCTTTCGATATTTTTTTTTTCTCTGATCATGAGATCTATAAAATCCCGCTAACTCTAATTTTATGACATATACAAAATTTTTAAGGATCAGTATTTTTGGTGATCACTTTCGATCTAATTTTACGAGGATTTATATAAAAATGTTAACAGATAATTTTAATTATCTCTAGTAAAATAAAGATCACGTCTAAATAATGTATTAGCTAATATATAAAATATAAGGGGCATTTACCTGATTTTAAATTTTCGGCTACTGCTTACTAATTTCCTTTATAATTTAGATGATCGTTATCATTCGTCGATTTTGCTAAACTCATTAATTTATTTAATTTTTGGATGCTTTCACACATATTTAAATTTTTATTGTTAGAGGTATCATAGGTCCTAAGGGTTGTAAAATTTGTGTTAACTTATTTTATTTAACCATAAAAATAATACTACCTTGAAATTATAATGTTTCTTGAATATTTGAAGCTTAAATTAACTTTTTTTTATTTCAACGGTGTCGAAAACTTGATTAGAGATGATTTGAGCTACAAACGATATAATTTTTACTAAATAAATTTTTCCAAAATAAAAAATTTGATTTAACTAAACCCGACCCAAATATTATAAAATTCACATACCTGATGATTTCCGTAATCTATAGATGATCAGCATAAATTTCCGTGATCAAAACAATCAAACTCGTAAAATGTATATTCAAAAAAATATTTTTTTTTAAATTAATTGTTGTTGTTTTTTTATACATTATAATTAATCAATAATTGTAATAATAATAATTAATAGTTTATATTATTGGAATTGGTAAAATGAATTAAATCCTTCTTAATAAATTTATTGTAATTTTTAAATTTAATTTTCCGTCCGAAATTCTGATGTACTTGCTTGTTTGTGTTTCTGTGTGTGTGTGATTTCTTTTAATTTTTTTTAATTTACAAATTCTAATTTTTATTTTTAACAAACGCGAAATTAAATAATAAATATTTTTAATTTTTTTTTTAATTAATATTTAATTATTAATTGTTTTGTTTAAGGTGGGGCACTGGTAGCTCATTGCGATATTTTTTTTATATATATATAAAATTATAGTAATAATAAAATGGTTAAAATTCTAAAAAATAATTATATTTATGACGTCATATCCAGCACATATTGTATATGAGTGATCCATTTGCGCCCCACCATAACTTATACGCTAATGAGTAAATCCGGGTAAACCTGATTTAACATGACTACCTAATGAAGCTGTACCATCACTGCTAATTATTAATTGAAGGCCTGGTGCTGAAAATACATGAAAATATATAATTTAATTCGATATAAATATTGAACGTGAAAAAATATTTTTATTACCTTCACCCGATTCCTCGAGTTGATCTAAATTAGCATCTTTAAATAATTCATCGATAAGCGAATCGGGATTGACTCGTGTCCCTTCCACTTGACCTGATACAATCGGACCACTTGAATCATACAAACCAACTTTTTTTCGTCGTTCCACATTCGATTTCATACGATCTAGTGAACCTGTTTCACTCATCGTTATTGAACTAGAACTAGGATTTCTATAAAATGCATAAACAAAATAAAACGAAAATTAGTCCTATTTAGATAATTCGGTGGTTCGATATGGATTTTATAGTTTTGTGAAATAAAGAGTAACACAAAATTAAGGCGGATGAGTGCGGAAGCCTTGGCAAGCTATAGTGGCATGTTTTAGAAATGGTTTAGTTTAATTACTAAAAATCAAAATTATAAAATGGTTAGAGATATTTCTCTAAAACTTTGAAGATTTATTTCCCGAAAAATTGAAAAATTGAAGATTTATTTCCCGAAAAATTGCGGCACTATCTCAATAAAATTATATATCAGGAGTGTACATTAAAATAATGCCAAAATGCTCACCAAAAAAAATCTCCACAACTCATCCAAAAATTAAAAGACAAACATAAAAAAAAATTATAAATAAATCCGATCGTTCTAAGACAAATTATTTTGAAGCAACTACAATAAAAAAAACTATTACAACAAAAATAAAACGTTCTACATACACAACACAAAATCATAATTAGTGACAACAAAAATACAAAAACATAACATAAACTATTACAGTACACAGTTGTACTACTTAGTAGTAAATAGTAAATAAAATAGTAATAAAACCACAAACATGTTAGTACTAGGCCGTCTAACTGCCAGCGACGATGAAGACATTGATGGAAGCGGTGAACATGTATCCCCAGATGGGGAATCCAATTCAGTATTTGGACTTGTTGCTGTTAATACGGTTAGTTGACGTGTACTACCATCTAATAGTCGACGATGTAATCCGGATGGATTCCTGAAGGAGGTTTGGATGTTTGTTTTAAAAAATTAATTTTTTTTATAGATAATCGTGGTTCAATGTATGTGTGTGTGTTTGTGTATGTTTAAATGTGTTATGAATGAAAAGATTATAGAATTATGTGACGCGATACTAGCAAGCAGTTAATCAGTAGTATAAAATATAATTTCACTTTGGATCGAGGATTTTATCGATTTATTACGTAAGTCGCCGCCGTCAATAAGTGAAGCAGAAAATTTTACGAGATTGATAGAGTGGACAAGCAAAACAAATTATAAACAAAGCTGTAGTGTTTTAAGAGGTTCATCATAGATTTCTAAGCATAAAACCCATAATCCAAAGTAAAATATTGAACCCGCATTCCACATTATATTAGACAAAAAATAAACTATTAGTCGTTATTAAGAGCCCCTGGTTCCAAAGATTGTAAAAAAGAAAAAAATCATCATCGTCTCTGATTTACCTTACTGAACCATTTACCACCGACGTCGATTTTGCTATATTCCGTCCACCATTCATCGATGATCTCATTTTTATATCCATAATGGTTGCTGTTGTTGTAACCGAGGTGGTCTTTCCATGAGGTAAATAAAAATATCCGTCGGATTGACGCATCATAGCTTTAGGTAATTTTATTTTATCGTTACTAACCCGATTATTAATATTCAAACTTCGACGATAGGCCCGTTCGAATGGTGTCCGCAATAGAACATTTTCATAGTCATGACGTAATTTTATATTCTCTTTATCGAAAAGATCGTCGTTATCATGGTCGTGATCGTGTGCATCATCTTCGTTCGAACTTGGGCACGAATCTCCATCCGCGCTCATATAATACTCGGGTACCGATGTAATTCGTGTTCGATGTATATTCGAATTGTCCTGTGAATTACGTCGGTTAACGTGTGGCGTTAAAAATGGATCGAATGGCACGGGTTCAGCCAACAGATCTGGGATTGTACCCAACGATTTCATTCGAGCTAAATTATCGTTAATAAATAAACTTTCATATAAATTGTTATTATTCCCGCCAATATATTTTGTATCGCCGATGCCAAATTTCGAATGACCCACACTCGCCACACTACATCTTTTCACAAACACGTTTTGTTTCATCGACGAGCCTCGAGTTAAATTATTAAATTCGGTATCGCGCGGTAATGCCTGTGTCAATAGAAATTCATCCATTTGTTTTTGTTTCGCTTCACGATCATGATCGATCACTAAATTCGTAAGCGATCTCATGCGAGCCAACCCAAAACGTTTTAGTTCAAATTCTTTTTTAAGTTTAAGAAATTCTTTCGGTGTCGAACCAAATGCCCGTTCATGATCACTTGAATAACTTAAATTTTGCATCGATTTCATTCGTTTCAATTCCATGTGGTCGTCAAGTCCCGAATCAAAATCATCTTGTTGAATTGCTAAATCAAATTTACGTAATGATGGCGGTATATTTCCAGTGCTAAGCTGTTTCGTTATTTTAAAGTTGTTGTGTATGGTTGGTTCGGAGAGTGGAGTACCATATTCTTCCAAACCCGAATCATCGTGATTCGGACTAGTGGAATTGTTAGAATTTGCCGATAATCGTGGCCCCAACGAACAATTTGGCGTTGAAAATACTTCATTGTCGGAATCGGGACTGGTCGGAATTTTTAGTTTAATCGAATGATGGTACGCTTTTTCATAAATTCTATTTAAATAATTTTTAGACTTTTGTAATGATGACCTTAAGAAAATTATAAAATAAAATAAAAACAAAAAAAAAAAAGCTTAAGAACTAAAACTTTATAAAACTTATAAATAATAAAAAAAAAAAAATGTAAAAAATAACATAACTTAAAATCAACTCAAGGTAAATAAATAGTTTGTCATGCAAAAAGGAAATTATATTAATGAAAATTAATGGAAAAATAAAAAAGATATGCATGTCATCATCATTTGCCCAAAAATATATACAACATAACCCTCAACAATCTATTTTCATCACCGTCATGCATCAAAACTAGGTTTTTTGCTCAACTAGCTTTTTTTTCAGTCACACCATCTCGAACGACATGTCGGTACAAACTTTAGACAATTTTAGGTTATGTTAAACAATTAAAAAACTTTAAATCGTTAGTATTTTTTCTAGAAAGCTCTTACCGCACATAGAATATTGTTAGTCAACGATGCTCAAACCATTCATACATTTTTCGATAAAGTCAATTTTATGGTTATTATATAATTTTCAAGCTTTTAACTAATCTTCGAATTTATTATTCTTACATTTGACTAAAGTTCAGTTTAGTATAATTCTGGTTTATAGACTTGGCTTTCAGAATTGGTTCTGAATGCTGATAAATGCTTTAATTAGTGGACGAAGAGTCGATAAGATAGTTAATGTATAAGGTTGATTTTATTGCTTATTTTAAATTAGAATTAATTATTTTAATATTTAAATTTTTAATAATAAAGTTGACTTTAAGATTAATTTCAAGAATTGTTGCAGTGAATTAGACTAAGTTTCAAAGGCAAAAATTGGTTCAAAATATTTATATACGGTTTAATTAGTAGAAAGAGAAATATTTCTAATATATAAAAAAATGTTTAAAATCGACTTTAAAAATCAAAACTAGCTTCCAACTAATTTCGAAATACATATTTAAATATTTTTACCTTCCATAAGATCTTAAGCGTCTAGGTTGATATTTTTGCAAAAATAAGGAAGTCAGAACGTATTACCTACTCGGGCTTGTAACTAAAGTCGATTTTAGTAAGACTAAACTTTCATGTTACGTTAAATAATATCTATTTAAGATAGGTTAGCATTTCTACGCATAAGGTTTGAATAAAACTACTCTTTTTTAAATTAAACTTGACTTTAAGCATAAAACCAAGGTTTAAAAGTTAAAAATTGTTTCAGAATACTGATAAAAGCTTTAGTAAGTGGAACAAGAGATATACTAACTAATAAAAATATTCACAATGAGTTAAATCAAATAGATACTTTTTCTTGAAGTCTGATTTGATTAACCAAGTTGATTGTCCAGTTGATTAACTCAGATGTTTATTAAAGTCGACTTTAAGCATAATCATTGAACTTGTTGTAATGAGTAAGATTACATTTAAAAGTTAAAAATTCAGTGAGATAAAAATTAAAGGGGTAAAAAAATTTATAATCAAACTATTTATGAGCTATAATAAATTAATCTTATTTAAAATCGACTTTACATCCAATAACATTTTTTTTCATTTAAAGCTTGCTTTATATCCATTTAGGAGTTTACACTCAAGAAAACTCAACTATTTATACCTTTCGTAAGGTGTTTAATGTCTAAAGTCCGAAATTAGTCGTAACTGAAATCGACTTTAGTAAAAAAAAAATAATATTGTAGTTGACTGAAAACTACATATGTTTTTTTCAATTACATCTGGCTTTTAATATTTAAATTTTCAATAAAATTTATTTTTTATATTAAAGTCGACTTTGAGAATAAACGATAGAAATATTTCAATTGGGCTATTTTTCAAAAGCTAAAATTGATTCAAAATTTTGATAAATGATATGATTAGTCGGACAAGAGATAATATAATTTTATTTAAGACTTTGAAACCTAAAGCGTACTTTAAATCAATTTCGGAACTTTTAACCCAACTATTTTTTTCCATAAGGTATTTAATGACTAAAAATGCCTTTTTGTGTCAAAAATAGATCAGAAATTATTAGTAGTTTATTTAAATAAAGTCGATTTTAGTTATTTGGCATAAGACTAACGTTTATTTTAGATAGATTTGACTTTAGTGAAAACTTTTTGAATAAAATTACGCTTTAAAATCGACTTTATAATAATAAGCTAGCTTTCGGATTTCATTCTTAAGGAAACTCAACTATTAAATGTCAATTTTAGAGATTCGTTTTTTTAAAAGTCGCCTTTAATCATAATTGGAATAGAGATATTTCTAATCAATATATTTAATAAAATAACATTATTTAAAAATCGACTTTATAACCTTAAACTTACATTAAATTCATTTAAGAATGTACACAAGAAAACTCAACTATTTTTAACGTCTATAAGATATTTAATGTCTTAAGTTGAATTTATTGCTAAAGTTATAATTTAGACGTACATTTAACTAAAGTCGATTTTAGTAAAAAAAAATTGAGAGACTTAAAACTACAAATCTCTTTTTAAATTATATTTTGCTTATAATATTAAAATTTTGAATACAATTTTTTAATTTTATTAAAGTCGACTTTAAGATTAAACGAAAGAAACGTTGGAATTGGGCTACTTTTCAAAAGCTAAAATTGGTTCAAATTATTGATAAATGTTATTATTAGTCGAACCAAAAATATATCAAACTATAATATAATTGTATTTAAAATCGACTTTAAAACTTAATGCTCAGTTTCATAGGCTCAAATCAATTCCGGAACTTATAACTCAACTAATTTTGTTTTCCATAAGATATCTAATGTTTAAAGTTAATTTTTTAGTCGTGTATTTAACTAAAGTCGATTTTAGTAAAATTAAACTTTAATTGACATTAGACTAACGTTTGACTAAGATCGAGATTCGACCTTTAATAAATACATTTTGAATAAAATTTCGATTTAAAATCGACTTTATAATCTAAAGGTAGCTTTTGGAGTTTATACTTGAGGAAATTAACTATTTTTACCTTCTAAAAGGTATTTAAAGTTTTAAAGATGATTTTATTGCTAAAATCAGAACTCTGTCGTACATTTAATTAAAGTCGATTTTAGCATACAATTAAATTGTAATTAACTTAAAAAGTGTGCCTATTTTAATTATACTCGTCTTTTAGTATTTAAATTATGAACAAAACAAATTTTTTGTTAAGTTCACTTTAAGCTTAAATAAAAGGGATTGTTGCTATGAATAAAAGGGATTGTTGCTGGTGGTGACACCAGCAGAAGTTCAACGCACCATTAGACCATCATGCACTTTCAGAAATTGTCGATTTATACTCCGTAAACTTCTGTTTTGATCAGCTTACAATCATGCAGTTTAAAATTTTTTTAAATATAAGGCATACATTTTTCAATTGTCATGGTTTTAAACAGCTCACCGAATAGCATAATGGTTTGTCCAAAAAATAGTTAAACTGATAAGTAACACTTACTTATTACACAGAACACTTTTCATCATAGCTTGAGTTATTCTCTCATCTTTAAACAATTGACGAAGTGTTCCATCATGTCATTAGTTTGTAGGCCAAGAATAAAGAGAGAATATTTAAATATTTGGCCAAGAATAAAGAGTGAATATTCATTTTGGAGTGGCATGGACTCTAGGTCTTCATTAGTTATGTATTGTATTATAAAAATTTATTTTGAGTGGTTTTACGATGTACGAGTTTAAAGTTTTAAATCTGCTAAGATTGTCTAGGATTTTTTTCCTTTTTAGTCTGAATGGCTTAATTCAGAGTTTTAGGGTCGGCATATTTCGGTAAATCTTCGACAACATATCAATAATGTTTGTTGCATAGAAAAATTTCGAATAACTTCCGGTCAAATGCTAAATATTTCTTTCAGCATTTGACAGTTTCTTTGAAAAAAATCTTGCACCCGAAGGTCGTTCAGTAGATGTGATAATAACGTTATGTTAGCCAATTCTGTTACTAGTTCAGTCGAAACGCTACTAGCAAAAATTCGACTCATTTATGCTTAGCATTAAAATAATAATAAAAATCGGGGTTTACAGGTCAGTGTTGGACCGTACTATATCAGTAATGTCTCTATCAGGTTTGATCTTAAGTCAGGCATTTGTATACGGTAAGTCGCGGTAGATTTTGTATCACCTCCCACAGTTAATATGAATGAGTAGAAACCAGAGATATCGGCTACCTATCACGCCTTCAAATGAGTGGTCTAAAGATAAAATCTAAAGCTACAGTTTATTCTGTGGTCCTAGAAGTACATTACCAAGAATGTCCATCGCTTGACTACTAGAATGTGAAGCTTTGAAAACCAATGATCGCTACTTTTCGGCCATCGAGTTTCTTGAAAATCAACAAGTTTCAACCGATACTATTTTACAGTCAAACTCACCACTGGAACCAAATAAATTACACTGGATTTTTATCAATATTTTTTGCAAACCGGCCAAACACGGAAATTAAAAAAAAAAAACTTCTTATCACTACTCAGCTTAGTGTGGCTTATCTTATCTCAAATGTGAAATATAAAATGTTTTTTATAAAAAATAAAAACAGGCCAGGGCATATTTCACAATCGTGGATTTAGAGAGATGGATTTTGAATTAATTGTCACGAGGGGTAATTCGACTGAACAAATTTAAGAGTCTTGTCGATTAAGCTTAATAAAAGTTAATCTAGTATTCATACAATAACACCCCCTACTAGCCCTTTTTTTTAGTGGTTATTAAAGATCGCATCGATGACTCTAAACAAAGAGGCTTTTATTGGTTAATTGAATTAGTTTTTAGTTTTTATACTGTCACAAGATTAGAGTTGTAAAGTTTTGTATTAATTTGATTAAAAAAAACACAAAAATTCGCGAATACACAGAGATAAAACATCGCGTATATAAATATGTATAAGTAGGAGAGATAAAAAAAATTGGTTTAAAGTGTGTTTGAGAACAAGGACTGGTTTTTAAAATAAGTTCTTACCTTGTATGACCACTATCTCCTTCGGAGCTTTGTCGAGAATGTTGACTATGTGAAAAACTACTGTAACCAGATCCTTTGGACATCTAAATAAAAAAAAAATTCATTCGTTTTATAATTGTTCGATGCATTGAAATTAAACGCGAAATAAATTACTTGACTAGTGTTACTCGAATTCCTTGAATGCCCCATTTCACCTGACATAACACCACCATCACCGGGTGCAGTGCTACCCGTTCCTACCCCACTTCCAGCACCTACACATCCCACTGTATTAGTTGTCTGTGTCACTGTTTGTAGGCTTAATTGATTTGCACTGTATATTGTATCGCCACTCAACGAGTTTGGTGGTTCTGATGATTCAGAATTACCTGAATCTGTTATCACGGTTGCGGATGAAATAAATAACGATGGGTCCATTTCATTGGATTGATATTCTGTAAAAGAAAAGCATTGTTTGACAGTGAAATGGTAAAAAAAACGGAAATATTATAAACTTACCTAAATACTGTAAATTTGTTGGGCCTTTTTTATTTTTGGTTAACGAACTAAAACCATTTGGCCCGACAATGGTTGATAATGGCCCCGTTGTTGTACTACTACTAATTACTGATGTAGCTGATGTTAATTCATCACGTGTTGAATTTCGTGCACCAGCACCTGGGTTTTGTGATATTTTTTCACCGCCTATACTTACAATTATATCATCTTGTGATGAAATTTGTTTAGCTTTTAGATTTGATGAAGGACTATAGTATGATGGATAAAATATTATTTAAAATTAAAATCGATCATCATAAAATTTAAAAAATCTACATACACTTTAAACAATATATCACCGCTATTCATATGCATTTTAATTGTAACACCTAACATAGAATTATGTTGTCGATGCCGTGTATCATAACCTTCGAGTAAACATCGACGCGATTTAATACCAGCACCAGCAAATTCGGCAAGATTTAAATCGATAAAACCTAATTTTTGATAGCTACGACCACCTTTAATCTCTTTTCTAATTGATATACGTAATATACATGGATCTAGAATACCCGTCGATGCATTTGCTGACATTTTACACGGAAATTGAAATAGCTGTCCCCATTTTACGGTATGATTTTTTACTTCAACTCTAAAAAAAGAAATAAAATAAAAAAAAAATTTAATATAAAATCGGTAATAAATCATGTTCACGTGTGCTAATCCGAGTTAATTTATTGACTCTAATAATTAAAAAAAAAATTAAAAGTGTTAATAAAAAATTGGCACGTTTCGGCATTGTCGAATACAAAAATTTGGCTATGTCAATATATAGTGTACACAATTTTGCGATGAATATATAATCAATCACCCAAGCATACATGCATTTCACATTCAATTTAGTCACGTTCATTTACCAAAATTTAAATTAATTTAAAACTTTGACTGTTTTTAGTGTACTGCAGTCCTATATAGCGAGTGCAAAATGTATAACAATAAAATTAGATTTTTGTCATGCAAATATGCGTACAAATTATAGTTATATGTTGATCATAATCAATAATGTGATAGCGGTAATGTTGTGAAATTATAAAGGATTAAAAATAAACCACGGAATATAATTTTGGTGGACATGCCATTATTTGAATGGCTGGTTTATAATTTTAGTTAACATACACATGATATTTACTAATAATTAAAAATATTTTACTTGTTTATATATTACATGGTATATGACTGTTAACAATATATTTGTAATGAGCATTGTAATTTAATCACGCTTTATTTTGAGACCGTCTAAAAATGCACATTAGCATGCAATACGTTCGTATAGAAACTTAAAAGAAGGATAAAATCGAATAGTGTTGTTTCATAAAATGGAGTTTTAAAAAAAGATCCGCAATAACATTGAAACTTTAAACATAGCAAATTATGTTCCACAATACATTTACTTCAATATCCTAAATGTATACTCAAGGTTATTCAATTGTTGTTGTGTTACCGAATATTAAAAATACATTTTTAAAAATATTTTAGAACAAGTTCCACATTTGAGATAGATAAAAACACGGGGGTTTATTTAAGAAAAATTACTAAGCTAAAACTTGTTAATAAAGTTTAAATAACTTAGATATAAAGCGGTTTTAAATGTTCACGAAAACTCAGCAAATTTAATAATTCTTTAAAAACATATGTTCCACAACTAATAAATTACAAGTCCCAAACATTTCTTTAAAACAAACGCTTAGTTTGCAAGAATACATACAAAAGTCATCAGTACGTATCATATAATTAGGGTTTCTCTATTTAGTAATGTAATACACCATTATTATGTTCTACTAAAATTACTGTTTTTTAGCAGTGTTTTAATTCATATCTTCTTATATTCCACAGCCTTTTTATTTTAACTCACAAAGAAAATACCCAGAACAGTTCACTAAATTGTGTTATACTAACCGAGTATTGAAAAAATGATTTAAACTTATCATATCAAATTATGTTCCACAGTTTTTTTTATTTCAAATCTTAAAAAATATACTCTAAAATTAAAAATGAATTAAAGAAATAAAAAAACAGGTTCCGGATTTAGGCTAGCTAAAATCGTTTTGTAAATTAGATCACGCAGATAAACTATGTTAATTAATAATAACATAGTGGATTTAGTTGATCTAAAAACGATACTACTAATAGGTTATTTTAAAAAAACACATATGTTCCACAACTAATAAATTATAAATTACACGTTTCTTTAGGACAAATGCATAGTTATAATCAATATATGTTGTTAACAGAAGCCACCAATATTTATCATCTAATCGAAGGTTGTCTATTTCGTAATACTGTTAATTATTATATCCCACATATTCAATACAATCTAATCACGTGTATACAATACTGTACAATATGCATCCACCAGGAAGGTACATAGGTTTAAGCTTTACATTTATGGTTTGTTACTAAAACTTTGGTTTATTTTTATTTATAATTATGATACAATGTAAAACTCAAAATTATGTTCCACAAATTTTAGGTTTAATTTTCTCGTCAACCAATTATTATATGTTCGAACATAATTTAAACAAACTTAATCCAAAATACGAATGTCTTTAAAATATGAATTTAAAAAGATTTTATACAGAATATTATGTCCCACAATAGATATATTACAATACATCGTTACTCGCATAGTTTATTTATTTATATTTTCAATTTTTAAATTAATAATTATGTTCCACAATGGAATATTGCAAATGGATTTGTCGCGAAGAAAAATTATATACTCATGTTTATGTGAGAAGGATTATATTCCACAGGTAATATTAAATCTATGTGTATCCATATATATTCTAAAAAAATCGAAATTTATATTCGTTTTTAACGATGATAGATAAAACAAAATAAGACTTACAATTAATGGGTTCCAAAACTAAAATATAAGTTTGAACCATTACAAAACTCTTTAGCCTTCTTTAAATTATTTTTAGAACACGTTCCAATGTTAACAATACAATGAAGGTTTTCGATCTTTTTTGATTAAAATATGTAATATGTTCCACACAAAATTATGTTCCCACAATGTATAATTGCAGCTATTCTAATTCAAACAATATTAAGACTAGAAATTATTTTCTAAAAAAACAAGTTCCACAGCTAAAAAATATGCTTGAAAACTTAAAAATCATATAATATAAGAAAACGCGTTGTTCTTTTAGTACAGCAAATTTAAGCAAGGCATTTCTTGATACTAAGAACTTAAGGGAATTACAGTAAAATTATTTGGAGATTCGTTAGAAACCATCGGCTTCTCACTAGTTCCAATGATTTTTGGTAGTTCAAATGATGGGATGGGTAAAAGTTTAGCTCTCAGATTTTGTTCCAAAATATTGGAACTGTTCGTGTTTAATATTTTCTTATAGTAAATTTTACAGTATGATATTCTAGTAGTGTAAGCGACATATTATGTTCCACAAGAGTTACTACCTATATATGTATACATTAGTATAATTTTAAATGTCTTTCAAAAGACATTTAAAATTATATATCAAAATTATGTTCTACAAATTAAAAATTGGTACCGCAACTTAAACATAACTTAAAGCCTAAAACATTAGAGTATGGTCTACGTCGAAACACATTCTAAGTATTACATTTTTAATTTTGAAAATCATCTTAATTATTTTCGTTATTCGGTTTTCACCATTTGTCTGTAGTAGTCATATTATATTGTAAATCCCCTTTTTTATTCAAATAATACACGTGTGAAGATTAAGGTGGTTTTTAAATGAAATAGTTATAATTAGTAAGTGGGAATCACCAACGTATACACCTACTTATGTTTTACTGATAGCAATAAAATTAAGTTTGTTAAGTGGCAAAAACTAAATATTAAGTTCCACAATAAATACTACATTTATCCGTAAAAAGATTCGTATATTTAAAAATCCTCTTCTATTTATATTTGAAACTATGATTAATAAAATAAAAATACAACTAGAATTTAGGTTCCACAAGTTAAAACAATGGGTTTCACTAATAAAATAAAAGTTTAAAAAATTACAAAATTTGTATTACAAGAACAAAACATTAAAAAGCCATTAAAAGGGCCAACGGAGCCAAACTGGAGGGTAGATGTATGTGAGCAAATAAAAAAGGATGAGAAAGGTTACCAAAAGCTATATAACAAAAAATATATAAAACATACGGCCGAATTAGGTGATTTGGGCAAAGAGGATACCAATATGTGCTTGGCACAGTCAGAACAGACAGTTCCAAGATAAGGATTTAATGCAGGGCTCTTTTTAACCAGGCTTCTAGTATACTCAAAAGTACCAGGTACTATCAAAACGAAGGGATTTTAATAGATTCCACCATAGTCATGAGCTGATAAGAGGGGTTATCATGAAGTTAGAAACCTTAATAGCCAATCAAATATCCTTGACAAAATTGGGAGCTAAGCGTTATTATTTGTTTAGACATATTTTCGAGACAGTTGTTTGAAGGTGTTTTTAATAGCATACCAGCGGTCGTATAGTGATGGTTAAGATATTGGCTTTAACACACCATGGTTTTGAGTTCGATCTCCGGCTGAACGCCGTGGCCAATTGTGTGTAAAATCGTTTGTAAGATCTTGTAAAATATCAGCCTGTAATGCTGTTGACGTTTTTTTCTAATAGCATATACTGAGACCACGAATTCAAAAAAATTTACTGTTTCAGTTACTGACATAACGCCAATATTATGGTCGATGATAAGTGCTTGCAAAGCCGCAGTCTTTGAGTAGCGCTATGCGATTACTAAGTTTTCTAGGAGCAGTCTGATATCCCTAACATTTGTCACATTGTAGTGGCCCAGTATGTTTAATAGGTGCTTCAGCGGAAATTTTAGGTATTCTATATGTGGGTCTCTTATTTCTATTCTTTTTTCATCCAAAAATAAATTTAAAAATTAGATTCCACAAATTTAAAAACTGTTCCACAACTGAAATATAGGTTTTAAAAAACTTAAAAACGTTTAAAAGTGTGGGAATCTTAGTAAATTTTGGTTTCATGTTTCTTAGTTTTAAAAACGATAGAATTCTTGTTAAGTAATGGGGATTTACAATTCAATGAACCATTCTTCACTTTATTGTGTCGATTAGTTAATTATACATTAAAATTCTTTAACCAAATGCATATAAATGATCATAATCAGTAATAAGATATCGTGTCGTTTACGATATTATCATTTCTATAAACAAACAGACACACTAATCAAAACTTTAGATAATAAGTGTACACATTTATGAATTGTTGCTGTTTTCCGCGAATTATATACAAATCGTCGTATGTATATAAAAATAATAATAATAAAAAAACGTTCTTTACAGGCCATTGCTGGTCCATACCGATTCAACAATCTGGGTTTGCAGCGGCAAGATGCGTTTTTATATCCACTCCCACACAATATTATGAGTGACAAAAGATTTAAGGTGCCGGAAACCGGTACTCATTAATCGGAAATTAGCCTCATTGAGACTAAAGGAAGATGGATTCAGACCCTGGTTGGACTGACGGTTAAATGGACTTTAACGGACTTTAAAGACAAAAATTGCTGAGTAGTTGTTCTTTTAAGACTTCAGCCTTCCACCATTCGAGGTTTTTTAATTTACAATGGATTTACAGTGGATTTCTGAAAATTGCAGGCTCGTTTATAAGTATTTACGAGGCATGCGAGTGCCCCCTGACCACGGAGGCTATATATATGTATATAAATATAGGTTTTATTTACAAGTTTTAATTTATAAAATATTCAAAAACCCCGTAGCAACATTACAAAATTTTACAACAACACAAAACATATGGGGAAGTATTAATAATTTTGAAATGATGATGTGTGTTTTTTTTTTTTTGGTGTTGTGATGGAAATAAATACAAAACCTAATATGCGACAAAAATAATCAGCCGAACGGCGTCATAATATACGCGAACATATAGCATATATAAAATGAAATATTTAACATATATCGTTTGTATATACGAGCACATTATATGTTTACAACATTAGATTGCATGGCCTAAATATTTTTCATTTAGCTATATAAACGCGACTGTGTCGTCGTCTAACATAAATAGGGAAACCATGAATTAAAAATAACAAAAATTATATTGAAATGATTTGGGAATTATAACGAAAAAAAAACCGCGGTATTAAATAAATTGTAGCGTGCGGTCATTCACATCAATATTGCAGCACAAATTTGATTGATCAATATCGATAGCAATTTTGTTTGATTTTCTTTTACAATAAAACAAAAATTGAAAGTTAAATAAGTAAGTAAGTAAGTAAGCAACTATGTAAGTGAGTAAATTCATTCCATGTATAATTAAATTATATTTGGTTATTTGGATCCAGAGTCTTATAGACCACGTAAAAAAACCTAAATTTATTCTTCCGGTTTGTAATGTACCCGCGATTACATCAGAATCTTTCCTGTGCTCCATCGATTGCGACAAAACTTTAATTAGGCAAATCAAATTTTCGTAAACAATGCAAATTTTTTTCGTTGCGGACAAAAACCGCAAAATAAACTTTCACGCTCACAAGACATTGATCAATTGAAATGAATTAATAAAAAAATAAAAAAAAAATAAAGCGAAAGTCCTCATGTTTCGCGCATAAACTTAATATGTAAGTATATCTTAAATGTTCTATTGTTTTGTTTATATATAAATCGCATCTTAATTGATCATTTCCGGTTGGTGTCTGATGACATTGGTGTGCTGGCTATATGTCATATTGTAAATGCAATAAATTCTCGACAATATCAGTATATGATCGTATGTAGGTTAGAAATAAATATTTCAAAATACGAATGTCTTTGAAATACCATTTTAAGATGACTGAAAGCTAGCAGCATTGTAATTCATTCGAGTGTAGGCGATTTTATGAATGGAATATTTTTAGTTAGCTCAATCGGGAATCATACACATCTATACACCTACTTATATTTGAATTGTATTTGATTTGTGATTAGCACGATTTGTTAATATTTACTTTAAATTTGTAGTAATCTTATTAGTTAAATCAATATTAGACACACGAGTATTGGAAAAAAAATAAAATTTTGTCTAATCTAATTTAGGAATTTTAAATTTTTACTACGAGTAGATTAGGCTTTAATCAAATAAGACTACAAATACAATAAATTAAATCAAATGTTTAAAAGATTAACGACGATAAGGATTTGCTGACCATTCACTTCTGCCGCAATTTGCCTTCTACAAATTAGGGCTTGAAATCCTGGGTCCTTGGGATCTCATTGTTTTCTTCGGTGCTGAAATCCCAGAATTGCCAAAACCAATATCCCGGAATTCATCAAAGAAGTAAGGGAAAAAATAAAAACTAATCAAAAAAACTTCCTCCTGGGAAGCCAGTATGCCTCATCCAGAAGCTCAGGAAACTTGCTTCAATTCAATGGACCAATCATCTATTAATCTGAAATCAAAATTATAACAAAAACGAATTCTTGAGCAATTAATAATATCAATCCGCAAGCACAAATATCGACCATTGACACGGACGCGAATTGGGAACTGGAACAAAAGAACTCAAAAGTAGAAAAGGAAATGCAGCGGATTACATCGAAATATTAAGCCTAACTGAAGTAAGATGGAAAAACAGTGGGGATTTAACTACGAGAAAAGGTAACTACCTGATGTACTCTGGCAGGCAATATGCACAGAATCGAGGTATAGGAATACTAACAACTGCTAAAAGCAAGAAAGCACTACTCGATTGCAAAACCGTAAGCAGTCGAATAATAAGATTTCAGTTGAAAATAAGAAATACTACATTTTATCAGTGCTATGCATCCAGCAGTTGCAAGCGACAATATCTAGTTCACACAATGAATATAAGAATTGGAAAGGAATAATGCTCCTCAACCACCATAATGAAAGAATAGGCCGTGACACCTGTAACCAATAATTAAATACCACTATACCTGCACTTCGTGGACTTTGAGCGAGCGTTCGACTCGATTGATATAGGAGCGCAATTTGGAAGGCACTTAGCAAAATCGGGATTTCGAAGAAAATAGTAGAAATCATCACATAAATCTACCGGGGTGTTGGAAATAGAGTTCAATATAAAGACTAGCAAAATGAACTACAACCCACGACGAGTTAGGCAGGAATGTGCCAATATAATGGTCGCCTAAATGATCTTGAGTACGCAGATGATATATGTCTGCTAACACACAAACACGCCGATATGCAGGAGGAGGCTGAGATGTTAACAGAATTAGGACAAGAAGTTGGTCTCAAAATCAACATCAGAAGGACCAAGGCCATAAGACTGAACACAAGCTACGAACTGTCGATGCCTGTGTAAAATTAGTACTACTGTATGATTGTGAAACTTGGAAAACCACGCAGAAGATCAAACGATTACGTAATTATAACTTTACACCTGAATGTATGTTTTTGTTAGTTTACCCCTGAATGTATGCTGTTTATATTTCTAAACGATTACGTAACTATAACTTTACCCCTGAACGTATATATTATATATGTGTAGACGCCGAAACGTGATGGCTCCTACTTCCAAATTATTTAGAATCGGCACAAAAACTCTACTCAGGAAGACTCCAGGTATTGTTAAATAAATTCCTAAAGCGATAATTAAGATACTTCTGACCAAACAAAATCACGAACAAGGAGCTCCCCTGCAAACAAGGTAAATCGATATAGAGAAAGAAATTAAAAACAAAACTGAAGATGAATAGAACACACCTCGAAAGCCATCAAGTGTTATTGCTAGGATATCACTAGAATGAAACGCGCAAGAAAAGAGGTAAGTCGGAAGACCACCGATAACATGGAAAAGAACATATATGAGAAACAACAAGATGGTGAGTTAAAGGCAATAGCCCCTAATAGGGTGCAATGGTCCACTCTAGTAGACCCCTTCTAAATTGGAGATAAAGGAAAAAATCTTATAATTCACAAATATTTCAAAACATACACTTTTTGCCACACAAATTAGTGGCGGCTCCACGAAAGGCCACCTACACATATCCTAACCGAGTACGAAATCAAACATGCATAAAAATGTTTCCAAAACCAGCAATCGGAATCAGGACAGATACTATCAAGATGAAGAATATATACGATCAAGATGACGAAATGAAAGTAGGCAACCATTTTATGAAAGTGACTAGGGCCAGGAGCATGATTTCACCAAAGAACCTAGTGGATTGTAATACACCGTTAAACCCAGTTCCAGAGGATTTTCTACCTTTATTTTAATACTGCTTTACTCCAAGGAAAAGCGAATGTCTATAAGCACTTTGCCACCATGATGCTTATTTGTTGTTCACAGCTGACGTTGCGATTATCTTGTATGTTTAAAAGTCTTAAGAATGACCATGACAACAACTGTTTGCAGCTATCATTCTTCGCAGAAATTATTATAGCAGAATTATTGGAAAGTCACCGGTCGTATAGGGATGGTTAAGGTGTTGACTTTATCACACCGTGATCTTGAATTGGATTCCCACCGCTCACCAATTGTAAAAATTTGGTCTGAAAGATACATTAATCAGTTAATACTAAAAATTACTGAAACCCCAGCAAAATCAAGTGTTTTGTTGCAGCAATGCAATAATGACAGTTGGAAGCCAGTAAACCTTTCAATCCAAAACTGAAAAAAATAATATAGTGGCGGACACCAGTGGCCAAAAACTACTTAGAATTTCAGGATATTGGTTCTAAACGTCACGCTAATTTATCGATCAAGCTAGAAGTTTTAAAACTACTGACTTGGAGTTCTTTTACGAAGCGCATATGGTTATAAATAGTCTGTATATCGCAGAAACTTTACGAAAAATTATCATCGTCATTATATGTAAATTTAATTGTAAATTACAAAACTCCGACAGTTTTCACTCACTTCTTAATAAAACCAATAAATTTTCAAGAAATAAAAATATAAATATATATATTATTCGAAAAAAACTAAAGATTTTATTAATATTTTTATAATAAATTTCACTACTAGTTTCGATTTTAAAAAAATCATCGACAGGTGATTATTTGCAATTAAAGTTAAAGTATTACAAAATTTCTTATTTATACTAAAATCTAAACTTAAAAAATTAAACAGGTAAAAAAATTAAACAGGTAAAAAAAAAAAAAAAAAAAAAAAAAAAAAGAAAGGAAAACAAAACAAAAAGGGGAATTTTTAAAGTGGTGCAATTATGAAAAAGAAAAAAAAATAATAAAAAAAAAATAACAAGAGGTTAAAAACTAATTCTAGGGGGAGTAACCTAGCTTAAATAGTGGCGATGTTATTATGGCTTCTTCGGTGTTCATCAAATGTTCGGTGTTGGCTATATAAAATGACTCATACGCATCCAGTTTCCATTTTTGGTGTATAGTTTTAATAATTTTAGAATTGATATTATCTATGGAGTGGCATTTTCCAATCATATGTTCAGCGACGCTAGATTTGGTTCGGTTTGCTTTCTCATGCTCTTTAAGTCTCGTACAAAATTCTCTGGAGGTTTGTCCGATATACGTATCTTCACAATCAGAGCATTTTATCTGATAAATACCAGAGCGATGGGAGAATGGTTCTTTATCCTTGTAGTTGTTGAGCTCTTTTTTAATTGTGTTGATTGGTCCTGTTGTGAAGATCTGGCCCTGTTCGACGACGAACTTCTAGTTTCTTTTGATGTCACTGCATTATTTCCGAGCATCCCCATAATACCAACAATAAAATATCTGGAGGAACATTTATTAAAGAACCTAGTACCACAACCAAAAATTCAAGCCTACATTAAAATTGCTTCCACTTGTATGGACCAAAAAATTTTTTCCAGTTCAGAGAAAAATATTACCAACAAACTTCTGGTACCTCTATGGGAAGCAAATTAGCCCCATATCTAAGTAACATTTTCATGAGTCACTTTGAAGAACAGTTGAAAACACAGTATGATCTTTTCCCAAGAGTTTGGTACAGATACGTGGATGATATAATTGCAGTTGTCAAAAGAGGTGACTTACCATCAGTATTCAATCACATAAATAGCATAAACTCAACTATTAAATTTACCATGGAAACTGAGGCAGAAAACGTATTGAATTTTTTGGATATCAAAATCATAAGAAACTGCAACAATAAACTTAAATTCGGCATTTTCCGAAAACCATCCAGTACAAATAGATTCATTACTACAGATTCTTTCCACCATATCAGTCACAAACAAGCAGCTTTCCATTCAATGGCCCACCGATTATTCAGTATTCCAATGGACCCATCGGAATTTATTGAGGAGGTTAAATTTATAAGAGAGACTGCGGTGGCTAATAGATACTCAGTTACTTTTGCGGATAAAATCATCAATAAACATAGAGTCAAAAACAACAAATCTCTTTTGACTACATTGTCACCTTGTAAAGATCTTGTTAAAACCCGCGTTAGCTTACCATATTTCCCGGCAATCACTAACAAACTACAGAAAGTTTTTCGAAAACACAATATTGAATTAGTAACTAGACCAATCAACACAATTAAAAAAGAGCTCAACAACTACAAGGATAAAGAACCATTCTCCCATCGCTCTGGTATTTATCAGATAAAATGCTCTGATTGTGAAGATACGTATATCGGACAAACCTCCAGAGAATTTTGTACGAGACTTAAAGAGCATGAGAAAGCAAACCGAACCAAATCTAGCGTCGCTGAACATATGATTGGAAAATGCCACTCCATAGACAATATCAATTCTAAAATTATTAAAACTATACACCAAAAATGGAAACTGGATGCGTATGAGTCATTTTATATAGCCAACACCGAACATTTGATGAACACCGAAGAAGCCATAATAACATCGCCTCTATTTAAGCTAGGTTACTCCCCCTAGAATTAGTTTTTAACATCTTGTTATTTTTTTTTTCTTTTTCATAATTGCACCACTTTAAAAATTCCCCTTTTTTTTTTTTTTTTTTTTTTTTTTTTTTTTTTTTTTTTTACCTGTTTACTTTTTTAAGTTTAGATTTTAGTATAAATAAGAAATTTTGTAATACTTTAACTTTAATTGCAAATAATCACCTGTCGATGATTTTTTTAAAATCGAAACTAGTAGTGAAATTTATTATAAAAATATTAATAAAATCTTTAGTTTTTTTCGAATAATATATATATTTATATTTTTATTTCTTGAAAATTTATTGGTTTTATTAAGAAGTGAGTGAAAACTGTCGGAGTTTTGTAATTTACAATTAAATTTATATAATGTATCACTCACGTCACTCCGTACCAACAAACAATTATGTCATTATATGTATTGCGATAATATTTTAAAGAGAGATAGAGAGATAAAAGGAACGTAAAAGGAGGATCTTAGTATTACATAACCTTTCAAAAATAAATAATATGATCGAGTATCAGTTTTAATTCATTGTGCTTGATCAAACGGCAGCACTGTAGTAATGTATGTGTTACACTAACGATCACTTGATCGTTTATTTTATTGTTAAATAGTCTTAACACTTAATAGTTTTATATTAATGAATTACGATCTACTAATAAACAATCAATCTACGATCGTAATATTTTAATTGATGACAATATTTTAATTGTGTACGATCATGTTAAAAATAGGATCACTCTACCTTATTTTAAAACGAATTATTTCATTAATAATACACGACCGTAGAACTACAAACGAAGTATTTACAAGCCAAAAGAAAGATCGAAATGATCATCTTAAAGTATTTAAAAATTATTTTTTTGGGGAAATCAGTGAAATCTTGAAACAATCAAGCAATCGTGATCAATCGAACCCAAAAGAAGCTGTCATAACTAAGAGAACCGAATTTTGTATTGTGCTTGATCAATTATAGAGATACTGCTTTAATGCATTTAATATAATAATGACAACTTTTTAAATATTCAATGATCAAATGTTTTAAGCTTCGTATGAGAACAAGATCGTTTATCATATGTTTTGTCTCTTTGTTATCATAAGACCTGCACCTGATCTATCCGGATACTTAATTCTACTTTTTTTACTATGCTTAATATATCAAATGATAGTAACATATTTCATGATATGAATATTTCATCAAATGCGATCTTTTACCGATCGCTTTAGTTTTTTTACGAATGCTGATCGTAGACAACTGCTATTATGCAATGTGTAATAAATTTATTTATTAAGTTTACCTCAATATTTAATCGTTATTATGCATAATAATATTATATAGTATAATATTATACGATCACCCGATTTTAATTAAAAAATGAGATAGTTTATTAGTAAATCACTCTATGTAAAATTTTTTAACATTGCTATAATTTAAACGATCGATAGGGCCCAGATCGGTAGATAAACTGTGAACCTAGTCGATAGTTATACGATATGATCACGATCACTTTAATTTTTTTGTAAATTATTTGGTTAGTTTATCGATTTAAAATTCGATAAAGAAAATTATTATGATGAAAAAACTTGGTTTCAAGTTTGATCTATTTTATATAAGATCACAATTCAAATTTGATCTTAACAAAGGATTAAATAAATAGTTTCCTAGTTTGTGAAATATGATCATTTGAAATCAACTAATAAAACTTTGTTTGAAACGATAATTTAATACTTATGTCAATTATTTGATGAAATCAGAAAATGTGATCATTTTACGATCATCTTTATAAATAATTAGGTTTAACCATGTATGATCACATGAAGTGGTACGATCCCAGTGGTGATCGCACTAAAGTGTTATTAGTAAAGTATATTAATTTAATATTAAATCGTAATTATGCACGATCATATTATATTGTCTTGAAATAAATACGATCACTCGATCTTAATTTTATTTATTTCCTAAATACTCTATATAGAAACCATAAAGTGCGTTTATTCTTAACTAAATTAAGAATGATCGTACATATTTGTACACGATCGTTATGCAGATTAGACAAGTCATCGATCATACCTTTTTTAAATTCTAAAAAATCATTCAAAAGCACAATCAGGTAAGTATTCTAAATCATTGTTCGATTCCTTGAGACGTCTTGAAAAGATTTTGATGATTCACACATTGAATTGTTCACAGAAAATAGTTTTCATTCAAAACGAGTACAAATACATTAAAATAATAATCGAAAAATTGATTTTAGAACAAACTAATTGAAGTTTAATTGAATTAAATCACCAAGACGTATATATATAAAAAAAATTGCAATTAATTTATACAGCCCACCACCAATCTAATTAACCTTCAATTGAACGCAAAAAAAATGTATGTTTTTTTTAATATATAACAAAACGCGACTATAAATCGACTATAACTATCAATATCAAGTACATTTTGCATTGTAGAAATCATTCGTTGTAATGTTATTCAGTTTAACCTTTTTGATTGTTTTATGATTTCATTGAGAAGCTTGCGAATGTGCGCGGTCGACTGAGTGAGCATTGATTTATTGATTGTATTTTTATGATATCATCAGCGCAGAACATAGTCAATAAAATTACCTTCGTGACCATGCAAATATATATAATCTCAGAGGTTTTCCATTTTCATGGTTCGGAAGGACTAACACAACTATATAGGAAATGACGAACGATACACCACTTTAAACTGTACGTTCTACGTAAGGTTGTCAGATGAACTCACTGTGCATATATATTCCCGAAATATACATAACTCACTTAACACTTTGTAAAATTTAATTTTTTTATCTCCAATCAAATATTTCAAAAAACTAAACTCGCTATTTTTGTTTAACTCAGCGCGAAAATTGCTTTTCCACATAAATATTATACATACATTATATTATGTATACATATATATCCACAAGATTTCCATATTTTGTTCGCGTCTAAGCAAAATAATTTATGTGGAAAAATAACAAACATGACAGACAAAAATTAATAAAATCGTATATAAAGCGCAAAATGGAGATCGCGAGCGGTATAATCGGAAGAAAATTAAATTTTTCACAATAAGAAAGTAAAATTAAAAAAAAAAAAAAAAAACTTAGAAAATTTTTGTATACAATATTCTTAGAATAGAATGAACTCGGCGCGGCTTCTTGTTCATCTTCACATCAAGATGAAAATCTTTATAAAATATGTATATATTATAATACACAAGAAAAAGAAAAAAGAAAAACAAACAAGCAAAACGTCTCAAAGGAAAAATTGCGTGATATGTGATTTGGCTAACCAGATATATCATGTGGTGAAATTAATAAGAATTTTTTCGAATTCTTTTTAACTGCGGATTATGTAATAATGTTCTGCCACGTTTTCTAAACTTCTGACAAATTTTTTTTTTGTTTAGTTTTAAACATGACAGCAACCAAATCCCACTGTGGAAACCACATCTGGAAGTTGATGAAACAAAATTTCTTAAAATACAGGAATTATAGCAAAGTTTCCAAATTAAAAAGATCGTAATTCAATTCCAAGAATTAAAAACGATCGTATTTCTTCTTACTAACGATTTGAACTTTTCATCATAAAGATCGTTTTGATAATTAATGCGCTAATTTTAAAGTTTTCAATATAATGAACAATTATCACTTGTCTGAATCATGATCAATATGAAGATCATTAGCATGGGTCGATCACATTTGCACACGATCAACAATATTATGATGATGTCAAATTTACAGTTAAATATAAATGATCTTTGTTTCAGTACAAGTGATCCCGATTTCGAAATGAAGAAACGATCATAATTTAAATTTAATTATTACGATCGCGTTTCTAGTATTTCAGCGATCGACAGAATTAAAAGGTTTTTTTGATCGCGAATCATCGTTGAACCAACTTTCTATAATTACTGATCACGGCCAATAGAAATGTGTAAACTAACGATCACGTTTTTACATAAGGCCTACATTGCAACCAAACTTAACCTTTATCCACAACATTAGATCAGAAGCATTTGCAAATTGTTGGAAATGTGAGGTGAGACTATCCGTGGCCGTAAGGCTCTAGGATAGAAGGTCGAATCAAAAGATCTTTGGTTGTTATCTGAAATGGAATCAAAATTGCCCAAAATTGTCCATACTTACGTCAAAACGTCAAGTGGGGTTTCATTAAACGAAGCATCAATGGCGGGTGCAATAAAAAAAAATTCAATATACGATATAGCACTACGGTTTCGAGAGTTCAAAATTTCTATGGTCTATTGCTAAAAGTGCTAAAAAATCGAAAAGTTGTACTGCCAAATATTGATATACCGCAATGATCGCAGACTACAACAGATTGTATGGAGAAAGAAGAATAATGAATTTTATGAATTGACCACATTAAAGTTTGGTATGAAATCCGCACTTTACCTGATAACTCGATAATTTAAAGTAACTCGAACTTAAAGAAAAGGATTGACTATAAGGCAGGGTCTTGGCTAGCGCAGGGATGAGGTTAAGAAAGTGGGCATCGAATTCGACTGAAATGTTACATATGATTCGTGAGTGTCAAAGAGAAAGTTTAACAAATGAATTCGCCGATGATGATTCAGGTACAGCAAAAGTATGGGGGCTGCAATGGAACCCAATCGATAACGTGTTTAATAATAAAATCAAATTGGGTGTACTGGGATGGTTAACGCCTGTGATAATTGGAAATAAAATATTATTTCAAGAGCTTTGGCTGAAACCACTTGAGTGGGATGATCTGTTACTTGAAACGATCGAATCAGATTGGCTCGCAATTTGTACTAAAATGCAACATTTAAAAGCAATAAGAATCTTAAAACGTCACAGAAAGGTTGAGCGCCAATCTTCTACTATATTAATTGCAGCAAAATCTAAGGTCGCTCCTACAAAGGCAAAGCAGAATTGCAGAATTGGAATTATGTGCTGCTTTGTTGCTCGTTCAATTAATGAACTCGGTTGAAAGGGCATTGACTACAACCAAGCAATAAAATCTACCGGACTAATTCTAGTATTGTTTTGGTGTGAGTGCCAAACGTACCAAGTCTGTGGGAGTTTTTGTGGGGATAGAACTTTGAAGATATTACAGGAGACAATTGGTATACCATGTTCCATCCAGCCAGAATGCCACCGTTTGTGCTTCACGAGGGTAATTCCGAGAGATTTAGTAAATCATACATTGTGGTGGAATGGGCCGTCATGGCTTAAAGATAAAGAAGATTGGCCAAAAGAAAAATCAATCAATCAGTACTTTTATGGGTTCATAAAAAGGTTGAAAAGTTGAAAGATTTGGCCTCACGAGTTTCATCATCCCATACAATAATAAAAGAAGTTATTTGGAAATAGAAAATCAAACAAAAGGACACTCCAAAAATGGGTGATGAAATGAACAAAACCGAACTAATTTGTTGGAGGTACGTGCAGAATCTATTAATAAAAGAAGATATCACGAGTTTAAGACGATTAGAAACAATAGGAGTCAATTTCGCCGGGCCATTCATTGTTGAAACGTGGACGGGGTCAGAAATCCTCAAAAATATATATTTGCTTATTTGTTTCTGAGAGCACCAAAGCAGTACATATTGAATTGGTCGTAGATTTGACAACAGATGCATTTCTGGCAGCTTTTGCAGATTTCAGAGATTCAGTAGCATTTTATGCCGCTAATCTAGGACTACACCAAATTAACCACATTCTCGACTTGGAGTTGGAAAGCTAATGCTACAAAAAAAATATCGATTAAATACTTTTAAAATGAAAGATCGATGTGTTTTATCGATCGACAGTATTCATAAATAAACAAATAATTTTACTGAGAAAAATATGATCGCAAAATTAAAGATCACGATCATCTTTGGTAACAGTAACATTAGGCCAAATCGCGATCATGTACATCCACTTCAAAGTAGATTTTGATTCACATACAATATAAGGTTGATAATTCTGCAGCTGATCACAAAAACCTTCGATCGAATTGTATTAAAGATTTCACGATCATGAAAAAAATTGAACAATGGAAGGTCTAATACTATCATACATTATCTAAATCTAAATGTGAAACTAATCAAAACTTTTTAACCCTCATGCCGAACCACGTGAAATTGTAGCAATTTTAGTGCTAACCTTCGCAATTTTATTTATGCAACAAATTGTTTATTTTTATTTTTTGCATTTTATTTTGATGAATTTGCATGTGCAGCAATCATTGCTGTTATTATATAAAATGTACATGTACGTACATATGATATAAGACACGGTGGTATATATATATAGTATATGGCCTTGCTGATAACACTGCGCGCGTGTGGCTCAGACCAAAAAAATGTATTGTCTTTGTGCCAAAAGTTTTTTTTTTTTATGTTTCATATATATAGCGAAGTAAGTATTTTGGTGTAATTAATTTACCCATCATCGTCCCACCTTTTTTTTGCAATATACATACAACAAACACTAACAATTTTATTTTTACATATAAATACGATGATGATGATTTAGGATTCACAATATATACAGTAAAATCACATTCACTCGTACATATAGACTATTTTCAGTGATGATGTTATAAATTTTCTATTTAGTTTGGCGATTTAATAACAAAATAGTACGATATCATCGCGTATTAATTGTGTAAAAAAAAAAGCAAAATCGCGAGCATCGAGGTATTTTTGTATGCGTAATTATTCTAAATGTTCAACCGTGACTTCTAAAAACAAAATAAAAAATTTCGTACAGTGATAAATGAGTGATTTCCGAAAATATCGTATACGTACACGGGGCATCGCTATTTTGAATAAATCATATATGTAAATTTATCGTGAACACAGTGAAACGGCTACATAAATGATAAATGGATATTTTTTTTGAGAAAATATTTCGGTCTAGCGACTAAATTATAGTATGACAGAAAACTTTCAAGGAAACACAAAATTAAAAATTGTACAACACTTCCTATAAAATTCCCAACATAATCGCGATCACAGTAAATCAGTATGGCGCAAAATCCACATCTAAAACCATCACACTTTATTGCCTTGAAAAACTAAATAAAAAAAAAAAAAAATGTAATTAAGATTTCAACAACAAACGAAAAATATTTCGTTCAGCTTAGATTGATGCAATAACACACAGCACAAAACATTAAGATGCGATTCATCTAACAACAAAAAGTAGTGAACACTTTCTAATTTTTTTTTGGTTTTAGCCGTTTGTTTATTTCTAATTTAAAAGAAAAATTGAAAATATATCTTGTGTGTGATAGACATGAAGAAAGTGTAAGTTTTATTGTTACATTTTAAAGTGTATACAAATTCAGTGAGCTAGAAAATTTTATTGTACCAAGAATTTAATTATAGCATTTCTCGTTATTGGCATGTTTTTGCAGTAATAATGAGTACTTAATGTTTATAAGTATGAGTATTCAAGTTGATTGATTCTAATATTATGTTATATTAACAAAAAAGAATTACAAGAATTTGAAGAGCGCATTTCAAAGTACAAATTCTTATAATCAAATTGGTTGATATGAATCTACTTGAAAATCAAACTGATTTTGAATGCCAAGTTTATAAATATATTTTCATTAAACTTAAGCTTTAGATTTAGCAATGGATTAGCACGAAAACCATTATTAATTATAACTTTACACGCTAAGAAATCTGACTCAGACTAGCAATAAGGTACATACAATTTAAAGCAAGAAAAGGAAAATAGAAACTTCTACGGAAAGTGGTGAGACCAATCAAAAATGTTACTCAAACAAGGAGGAACTAACTAGAAGACCTAGAACGCCTAAATAATCATAAGACAGTAAATAGAATCACTTCCATAATTTACTAAAATATGGGAATGATTCAAACACTTAGAAAAGTAATCTGGAATGCAAAAGGATTATAATGCAACATAGTATTAGAAATATTTTTAAATACAGGAAAAATAGGTATATGCCTAAAATGTATATAAAAGCCATTTTACTAAAACTTTATTTGCTTAAATTAAGAAAGAACGATAGGAGGGTGAAAAATATTTGGAAAAGAAAACATTAAACTTCACGAAGTAATTAAAGTTGAGAAAGAAATTATGCATGTGGCCATTATGAATGTTCAAGTAAATAACAATACTGTGTTTTCTCAATATATTGCCATCCGCGGCATTTAAATAAGGAGGACTATATATTCCGATGTTAAATTCACTTCATTTTAATGAATCGATCCATAATTACCTTCTGCTCAAAAGTATATTGACTTTACCCTCAGAAAAACAATAAAGTCTAAAAAGACCTAAACCGCAAGTGCCTGTCATAAAATGTTTTTTTTCTTTTTTTTTCTTACAACCTAGTCTCCTGGACTAATGAGCAATTTGTTTCTGACTTAATTTACTAAGATAAATATATCTATGACTCCACCCATTGGGGTTTCACAGTTTCTGATAAGTTGAAACGGGGTCCACTTTAAGGTCTTTATGTAGATCACTATTCCTAACGTACCATGGCGCATCGATGATGTTCCTTAGTATTCTGTTATGAAACCTTTGTGTGATATTGACGTTGCTGGGTTTTGTACAACCCTAAAGTACAATACCACAAGTCTAAATTAGTTTCAGTATTTGCTTATAAAGTATCAGCTTATCGTATGATGATAGAGAAGAGTGTCTGCCTATCAGCCAATGCATTTTTCTATATTTTAGTTTTAGTTCTTCATTTTTCTTTTTGACGTGGACCTTTTATCTAAGTTTAGCATCCAGGGTCACGCCTAGATACTTATCAGCCAAAGTCGCCACTGTGTTTTCTAATTCAGGTAGATCATGCGTGTCTAGTAAATATAAAATCGGTCCTAATACACTGCTCTGTGGTACATCTGCTTTTATTTCTTTCAATTCAGAATAAGTTTCAGCCAATTTAATTCTAAAGAATCTATATTTCGAGCATGATTCCAGTATTTTAGCGAATTGCATTGGTAAGAGGTTTCTTAACTTGTGATTAAGTCCCTCATGCCAAATCTTGTCAAAACTTGCACCACGTCTAAAAATATCGTGGAGCAGACATTTTTCTCTTCAAGTGCTTTCTCAATTATATTGATTATTCTGTGTACTTGCTGTATTGTTGAGTGTTGACGACGAACTCCGAACTGATGTTTTGGGATTAAGTTATTCCTTTCGATTATCGGATTTAACCTTTTAATCAGTAGTTTCTCAAAGAGCTTAGACATATCTAGTAACAACGAAATTGGTCTATATAAGATGAAGTTTCGTATGGTGGTTTTCCAGGTTTTGATATCATTATTACTTCTGCAATTTTCCACAAACTGGACACAAATTTGATTCTAAATGCTGCATTGATCAGATAAGTAATCTTAACTAGAGCCTTCCTTGGTAGTTCTTTTAAAATTTCTGCAGTAAAAAGATAACCAGGAGCTTTTTTCGAATCCATATTGAATTTTATCTCATGCATGACTTCTTTTGGTGAAGTCAATAGAATTTCTTCAATTTCTTTTTCAGATTCCGTCGTTATTATTTGAGATTCTAAGGTTTGATCATCATGTGGTTGGAATATTTTTTCGAGGTGCTCCGCAAAACATTGAACTTTATCTTCGTTATTTTCGGGTTCTACATTGTTGGTCTTTTAATTTTTTTGATTACTTTCCCAGGCTGATTGTTGTACATCATTTACGAATTGTTGAACTTCGTTTTTAATTGCTCCACGCTTTTTAGTGGAGCCTTTAGGTTAATTTTTTCTTCTAACTGCCACATTTTCTGACAGCTTTAAGCAGTCTTTTAAAATCTTTAAAATCTTTGCATTAAAATCTCCTCCAATTATGTATTTTTTTCCTAGTTTACTGAAGAATTCGAGATCTTTTTCTTTTAGCGCGTGTTTCGGAGGGCAGTAAACGCTAACAACACTAACATAATTATTTTTCGTTTTGACGTTAACAGCAGTTGCTTGTATTTCAATTATTTCATATTTCAGCTCTTCGTAATGGTGGATATTATTTCTAATTATAACAATGCTACCTCCTTTAGCAGTGTTTTCTGGGTGATTGGTTTTATATACTTGATAATTTTTAAATTTAATATTTGATTGTCTATAGTAAAATGAGTTTCCGTGATAAGACATATGTCGATTTTTTCTGTTTCCAATATCACCTGCAATTCTTGTTGATGTTGGCATTCCAGCATATAATTCTAAGATCATTGGCCATTTTTCTATTTAGGGATAGGTCGCTTAGCTCTATACTCAAGTGTGTGTTATCGCTCATCAAACGTATTAACTTTACTTAATATCAATTTCAGAGTTAATATCCTCAGATTAATATCCTCACTTTGGATAGTTTCTCTTTGATTTACTTTGTTTTTTAATACTTGAGTGTAAGCCAAATTGCTTATTTCCTCCTGAGGATTTTCTGATACTTTTCGTTGTATTACTTCGGGCTTGTTTTTTCGAATGGTTGGTTTTCTAATTAAATTGGAATTTTTTTCATCCATTCTTTTAAACTTGATGCTTTGCAATTCAATAGCAACACTGCATCCTCTATAGTTAGCGGGATGATTTTCTCCACAGTGAAAGCATTTGGCCTGCTCATTTTTTGGTAGTACTCAATCTCTTGTATGATGTTTTCCGATACATTTGACACATATTGGTTCCTTATTGCAGTAGTTTTGTGTATGTCCATACGCTTAGCATTGATGACATTGTGGTACAAGCTTAGACCTTCTTAAAGGCTGTATAATTACTCTGCATCCTAAGACATCTTAATTTAATATATTTTTTCGATTATCTCATCTGCATCGAAGGTCAATATAAACATATTAAGAGGTGTTTATTCCGTTTTTTTAGTTCAATTGATGCATCAACTTCAAGCTTTAAATCGCTGCGCTTTTAAGTCATCAATTCTCTTTCTATTTGACATGTGAAATGAAGGTTTTTAGCCATCACTCTGATTGGTCTAGTTTGTCATAAAATGTGATGATAGAACTTGTGCTAAAACTTTGATATTAAATAAAATTTTATTATTTTCAAAACGTTCGTGGCTTGTAGTCTACAAACGTGACCGATCTGTTCAATAGTTATATATCAAAAGATGATGATATATACTTATTGCTTTCTACCTGTAACAATAATTAATTTAATTTGGTTAATTAATTTAAAAAATCGTAAGAAAAAATTATACCGGAAATGAAAAGATCAAATAAATTGATCAGATAATGATGATAAATTTATCAGATCCATCTTTTATCAATCACTCTAAAGGACATTATTAAACCTCTTCGACAATTTAAGATGGTTGTGGTTTAGATGGAGTTTCTTCAAGCTTCCTACAACAAACTTGATAATGATCTGGCAATACCATTATCAATATTATTTAATGGTTCACTTTCGTTGCAAGTCTTTTCAGTTGTTTGAAAACGGGCAGCAGGGGTTTTTGTGTGGACGATCTACCGTGTCAAACTTAAATTATTAGTATAAAAGAGTTTTTAATGGAACCTAATTGTACGTGTACAGTTTATAAAAACAAATGGTTGCTTATCTTATCTGGAGAAGGTGAATCGAGGGTTCCCCAGGGCTCCCATCTTCGATCCCTACTCTTTGTTTTAATCTTAAACGACATCACCAAATGTGTCAAATTTGCTAGAGGTCTTAAAATATTCTCTCTTATTTATAATGTATATAATGCAATCAATCTACAGAAGGACATTGATGAAATTAACGTTTGGTGTGAATTCAAATTATTCAAAATTTTATGTAACATAACTTGTCCCGAATAATTGAAGTAAGAGTTCTAGTAGTTTCGTTTACAGCGACCTTATCGGCGAATCGCTATATTAATTCGATTATTGCACAATTTTACTCTGTGAGATTTTACTCTTGATTTATATGTCATCGTGCAACACTAATAATAAAGGATGGACCATCTATCGGTTTAAATTCGAACCACCGGTTATTTCGAATCTGGCAATACTTATGTCATTCTATTTTGTCACAAAATTTAGTATATTATCTCCACTGAACGAAATGAATCGATTTACGCTTGAGCAACGTTGGGATTTATTTCCAAAACAAAGACAATTGGTCTGAAATTACACGAAAATGTCGTGCGAAATTTGGTCGACTTCAACTCGTCATCGTTCTCAAGAATTGAACATTTCACGCACCAGTTTACGTCGAATTTTGCGAAAAGATCTCGGTATGACGCCTTACAAAGTTCAATTGGTTAAAGAGTTAAAGCTGCATGACTATCCGCTTTGTTTTCACTTCGCTAGATGGGCCAACGAGAAACTACACGATGATGTCGATTTTGCCCAAAAAATCATCTTTTCGGATGAAGCGCATTTTCATCTTGGTGGGTACGTTAATAAGCAAAATTGCCGTATTGGGGGCTCAGAAAACCCACACGTGGTCTTACAGAAGCCAATGCACCCATTGAGCATTTGAAGGCCAACATTCGTGATACCATCGCCGAGATACGACCCCATACACTTGAAAATTGGTCCGATCGAATGGAATAAAGTAAGGCCAGCCGCGGCAGCCATATGAATGAAATAATATTCCACCTCTAACCGGAACAATTGTACTTCACATCAAAAAAATAAATTTGGCAAAATTTCAAACCGTTTTTGTTTTATTTCATTTTTAAATTTAGACTTTTAAATGGCCCACCCGTTATTTTGATCGGTTAAAACTTAATTTAGTTTGGTTCCATAATCATTTAGCAAAGTTTCAAACCAATTAGTTCTAAA
Organism: Tipula confusa; assembly: GCA_963556175.1. Lineage (NCBI taxonomy): Eukaryota > Metazoa > Arthropoda > Insecta > Diptera > Tipulidae > Tipula > Tipula confusa. The sequence continues at coordinate 220,775,352 of OY744476.1, forward strand.
ATCTTCAAACCCCAAATCACTTAAATGTTGTTTACCTTGATATAACTCAATCCGCGTAAATATTTGATAAATTTTAATACATCATCGTCGATTTAAAGTCAAAAAGGTTCAATAGAGTATAGCCAAACTCAAAGTAATGCCATCTAAAGGGAGTCCTTTTAGTATAATAAAGAAAGGTACGACTAGCGCCATCAAGATTATAATTTAATAAGATGTATCCGGAGTTATGGAATTTATTGGGATACATATGTGGAAATGACCGTGAAAGAAATACCTCGAAGTTGTTTCAATCATAATAAAAAGTAGTAAGCTTTATTAACGGCGCTCACTTTCAGAGGGAAAATTGATCGAAAAATATAGTCTTCTAAATATAGGATATATAAAGAGCCTGTAGTATTTTTATACGAATATTAAAAAAAAGCATGAAGTTAAAGAAAATTTTAGGATGTCTTTTCAAAATTATAATAAGCTCAGTTTTCTGGAAAAACCAATTTAAAAAATAGATTCTAATTTAAAAACTAAGTAGTAGCTGTTTTTATTCTGTCTAGCATCACCTATGGAAACTTATCATTTTAAACTGTACGAAACCTACCAAGTGACGATCATTCCTTACTATGTCACAAACGTAAGGTTTTTTAAAAAATCACAAATTATTGACAGTTTAGTTTACTCGTGTAATACCTGTGGTCATAAAAGAAACCCAACACCAAGATTTTTAAAGTGAGTCAACACTACTTTAAAGCAATGTTTACCCTTAGGATAAATGTTTTCCAATTTTTAGCAAACAAGTTTAGGGTGACTGAAAAATACGTAAAACTATTCAATGTTAAAATAATACTCGTCTGATTTGAGCAACTTAAGCATAAATGTTCTTAAGTCCCAGGTAATCTAAATATCTTATACACGTCAATCAAAATATATAAATAAGTTCATTTTACAACATAAGTATCGATAAAAATTCTTATCAATTCCTTATTGACAAACACAACTTCTTATCAGGCTCAAAGGATTAGTCACCGACTAAATATAACTTACCAAACGTCTATATATATGAAGTTCTGCATAAAAGGTGATTGGTCGGCTTCTTTTCAACTATCGACTTTAATTGTAGTCCCGAGAAATACTTATAGCTAAGTATATACAACAAACGGAAATTCATTAAAAGAGGAACGGAAATAGTCGGAATGTGTAAACACATCCACACATATCAAATCTAAATTTCATACTGAAATAGGGGCTTTCCATTGGATTTATGTAAATCATAATCGATTTCTGTCAACTACGATAGTAAGTAAGTAAGTAAATATGTACCCCACGAAGGTCGTTTAACAATACGGTCGTGCGCGCATTTTTACAATTTTTAATCAATGTCAAGCGGTTTTATGACATTGTAACCATATGATGATAACTATTCGTCGTCATAAATCTCAACGGTATGTATCTCGTAAGAAAGTTATTTTGTAAAACGCTGAAAACTTGTTTAAAATGAAATATTCGATCGAAGAGAGAGAGTTTTTGTACTAATGCTTGTTAAGAAGAAACTTTCAACCTAACAAAATACTTAATTTCTTGGCATTGATCTCATTTCTAAATGTATGGATTATTTAATGGTATATTTGTATGTAAGTATGTGAAAATTGAAAGAACAAAAAATCGCGTAATAATTCGCTGAATTACTCAAGAACTATATAAAACGTAAAACGTAAAAAAAAAAAATCGAAAATTTTACAGTGTTATGACGTCGCCGAAGGTAGATAAGTAATTAGTTATGTGTTCAACATTGCCGTACTAGGAATACCCAATAATGCGAAATTATATAGCATTGATATAAGTATGTATACAGTGGATTAATAACCTGAATTACAAAGGTCACCTTACTAAAAAGTAATCAATCACGTTTTTCTACCCTAAGCCGAATCGAAGTAAATATATAGTAATTTCGCGATTTAAATTGCATTTAGTTCATTATTACGAAGCTACTTAACTTACAGTTTAGACTCGAAATCGAATCACATTACTGTAATTAAGTTTATATAAATAAACTTAAATATATATATATATATATATATATATATATATATATATATATATATATATATATATATATATATATATATATATAACAAATCCAATTCGCGATTACAAAATCGAAACTTGTTTTTGATTTTTTTTTTGCAATTTGTTAAAATAAATTAACGAGGAGACCTTACAACTTGATTGTGCGGCACAATCAAATTGGAATTTTTGACGAGTTTTACTTTGCTTATATATTTGTATTAATAAGATTGAATACTTGTTTTAATCTGTGTTTATACATTTTCTGTACGACTGTTGATTAGATCGAGCACGCGAGAAGGTCGTATTATGACATATCATCATATGGTTTAGTGACTTATTAGTATACAGATGGAATTCGTTTAACACGGGTTTTGAAAATTTTAATGTCAAAAATGTTATCTAAATTATGGTTTTGATAGTGACGTACGTCAGTTTTACTGTATACAATAAAATGCATGTTTAGACGTATTATGATTTAAAAAAATTTATGACTTAAGTCACAATATGTGACTTAAGTATGATTTAAGGACTAACCAAAAATAAAAACGTAGCCTAAGTTATGGAAGTAACTCATTAAAAGTGGCTTAAGTAAGACTTAAGTAACTTAACCGATGTGACTTAAATATGACTTAAACAAAAAAATATATAATTCGGATTAGTTATGGTTTAGTATGAAAACAACTTCTTGGTCAAATTTATGTGGGTTAAGCCAACTTACTTTTATTTAACAAAGCTTTTAACTTAAGTCACAATAAGTATAACAAATGTGAAAATTTATATCTTGATATTAAGTCATTTGATGCAGTTGCGAGTTTAGCATGTAATTTTAAACAGTCAAATTAAACCTATAGATTCAAAAAAGTTAAGTCGTGTTAATTATGGTTTAGTATGAAAACAATCAATCATTTTTTAATTAGTCAACTTAAGACATGTATTATAGTTCGCATACATGTAATCGGTCGACCTAATTTAATTGTAAAATTGTAAAACTGGGTCGCGGCGGATAAGGTTTAAGGTAGATAACGCGCATGAGACTTAAGACACAGTCAAATATCTTTTAAGAACTTAAGTGTGCGACTTGAGCCACGTGCGACTAATCACAAAAAACTTATATTTAAAATTAAGATTTAAGTAATAATATGATTTGATACTAAACATGTGGCTTAAGTTTTATTTGATTTTCACGACTTAAGTGGCTTATGTTAAATATTACAATTAGCTAATGTTTATTTACTGTGGCTTTATTAGAACCAGACTAAGTCAAACTTTATGTAGTTTACATCTTATTCATTACTTAAGGCTGTGACTTAAGCCCTTATAAGAATTAACCCAATAAATGTGGCTTAAGTATGATTGAAATAATTTATAGCACATTGTTGTTGGAATGGTTTCTAAACTCCTTTGGACCTGTTTTGCCATTACTTTTCAATATTTGTATTTTCTCGCGTTTCTGGTACTCTAGCGTGCAGCTTAGTATATTAGGAGAAAATTGATGTAGTAGGAATGGTTCTGAAAATGCAGTTTTATCTCTCCCGGTACTGAGAGAATCGCGTTTTTATTTCATTGCACTTACACACGACAGTGATGGCAATTACCGAGTTCTCTTCAACCACAAAAAGATTTTAAAGCTGTCTATAGCCGTGTATGTAAGCAGGGTTTGCGATTTTTTTAAATTCTAATTTTCAATTTTCACAAAGTATTCGAAATCAAATATTCAATCTTAAAAACTGAATCTCAACCAAGAATAGCGAAATTTAAAATTATAGATTTAAAAATATAAAACCACTCAAGAATTCAAATAAATCTGTATAATTTTAAAATTTCAAAACCATAAAGAAAATAATTTATAGCTCTTATAATTTATTTTAAGTAATTTTTAATTTGCAAATTTAAACATAAATTACTGAAACTAAAACAAATTATGAACCATCAATAATTTTGCATCAATATTATATTTAGAATATATAAAATAAACTAAAAAAATTGAAAACTGATTTAAAACCTGATTGGTTCCGATAGTTATTTACGATGTAAACGATCAAGAAAACTTAACTAAAAATAAACAAATGATCGTTACCAAAAATATCAATCATTTAATCGCTCAACATTTTTTTAAATTATTTGTATGATCAAATTGAGATAATTCGATATTTATTAAGAACAAAAATTATATTAAGATCATGTTCTGAAATATTAACTTTTTTTTAGATCACTCAACACTCTAAATAATCCGATGGTATGTTGCGATCATATGTTTAAGCCGGTAAATCAATTTTTTGTTGATTGATCAAGTTCGATCGCAGAAATTTCTTTTTTTTTTGTTGTATTATATTATAGTAAACGTTACTCGATCGATAAAACCATAATAAAGTCAGAAGAACGCGCATTACTCTTTGTTCAAATTTCTTGATCGTATCAAGTTATCACTTATATGATCGCTTTTTGTGTTTTCATTATAGTCGAGTTATATTCATTGTTCGATTATCGTTTCACAAGGTATAGCTTAACAACGTGCCAATTAAATCTATGTATTTAGTATTAAAATTTATAAGTAAAGTAAAAATTGTATACAAACCTTTGACTATGCACCTGAAATGATCCTCCGTCCAGCAGACGAATTTTAGCAAATAATACTCCATTAACAAATGGCACTTCTAATAATTCTTCTAAATTTAAATCAACAGTAAATTTATATTTTTTCTTTTTCATTATAAAGGCCATTACTTGGACATTTGGCCCTAAAATAGTCATTCAATAACACAAAAAATTATTAATTTAATTAAAAAAGTAAAAAAAAAAAACAAAAACGAAATCACTTGGTATTAAAAACACCTTTAGACACCTTTCTATATATTATACAATATATAAAGCTCACATATATAAAAGCACGACTTTAGCTTCATATAAAAAAACACAATATAGGATAATTATATAAAACCACACACTTTTCTAATAATTTTCCGCAAAATAAAAATTAAAATTAAAAATAAATAAATAAATTCGGGAAATATACTATAAATTCACTTTGCGTATAGAAACAATTAAGTTATACAAAAAATTATTAATAATTTGTGATTCAATCAAAAAATTTACAATTTCGCGATTAAATTTTCGCGTTTGAAATTAAACTAAATTAAAAAATTATATTTGTATTCAACAAAACACAAAATAAAAAAATAAAAAAAAAAACCGACACGAAATCTAATCGGTTTCTTCCAAGACATAAACAAACAACATATACACAAAAACGTAAATATATAATCGTAACGTATCAAAAAGTACAGAATGTGGCCGCCACAGTGATTCTATAAAAATCGCGTAATCGCGCTTAAAAATATTTATACGCGGATGATGGATTTGATGAAATGACGACGACGGTTTAAAACCACCAAAGTGGAACGCGTTCACTCGCATCAATCAATATATTTAATTACGAATTCTGTGGTGCTCTCGTCGAATACATACTTAAATACATGTATATATTGCGAGTAGCCTTCAATTTTTGAATATATAACTATGTATATATAAATTTTGCCACAGTACAAAAATGACATCACGCATCACTTGAAATTGACCAAAAACATTCCTGAGAGTTTATTTCAATTAATGATACAATTCGCCACATACCCTTTAGTTTCGCAATCGCAATTTAGTAGAAGACTTATAATGTCTAAAGACGATAAGATAAGATAGGTATACAAACGATATAATAAAATAATTTAACCGTCCACGACCAACTAAAAACAACTAAAACAAATAAAAGTTAGTCGCGTGACATGCTGCATGCATATATGCACGCGGAAATCGCGTTGGATTACATCCAACAAAAAAAAAACTTACGTAATTCAAATTATGTGCGCTATCAAAACCACTTAACAACGACGTACATAATATTAAATAATGATGTCAGTTATACATATATAAAATGATATTATCTGACCCCGATACAACGCGCATATTACATACGTACGGAGTATATCGATTCATCTGTCGCATCAAAACGACACAATAAAAAAAAAGTCACAAGATTTTTATTTTATTTTATTGTCGTAAATTTATAAAATTCTTCTAATGTTATTTTTAAATTAACCTCGAATTTATAATTACGAGTTTTTTGTTTTTGTATTTTTAAAGTGAAAATAACGCTATAAAAAATGTCGTGTATAAATCGCAAAGTGATTAATTACCCATCGAAAATTGTGAAGATATTGTGATAATTAAATTTAGTTCGATAGTTTGTCACTATGGCGCTAGTTTCGAAAAATATGCTTTACTATATATAGCATAACGTCATTGGTATTAATTAAGCACCCGTTCAAGTGATACAGCTTAAGCACTTAATTGTGACATAATACTCAATGATTAAAGTTACAATATAATTAAACACAAAAAACGCAGCTTAAGTATATCTTAAGTAAAGAAAATTATTGATTCTTCCTCAAGTCATTATATGACAGCACAAAACTGTGGCCTAAGTACAACTCAAATAAAGATAAATTATTTTTCACAACTCGGGTCATATATTAACCAACTGCCCACAAAAACCCATAGCTTGAGTATGGCTTAAGTTATGTTACTTAATTACATTGATTATTATAATTTATTGAGTTTGTAACTTAAGTCACAATATGGCTGAACACAACATAATGTATTTCTATATTAAGTCAATTGCCGCTGCTGGGTGTTTATCATATGAATTTGTTTAGTCAAAAATAAAATTATAGACTTAAGTCACATGTATTGTAAAATCTATATTTGTTAAGTCAACTTTAAATAAGTACCTGGTTCCCATTAAGTTGATTGAAATGTTCACAATTTAGTTAATTATCAATTAAAATGTTCGGTAAGTTTAGTTAAACAATTATAGACATAGGTTAAGTCAAAACAGGTTTAAGTCTTTTTTAATAGTTAGCACACATTTTATTAAGTACAACTTAAAACAAAGTTGATCACTTATATTTAGTATTACGACTATCCAATTTGGATAGTACTTCCAAATAAGCAACTCATATTTGACTTAAGTTAAACAAGACGTAATATTTTAAGCTTAAGTTAAATTAAGTGTATGTGACATAACGTGGCTTAAGTATGATTAAAAGTAAAGCAAATAGTTTTTTAAACTAATCAAGTCGCTTATGTTGCATTACATGCTTTTTATTAGTTTAAGAATTATAAGCGACTTAGGTAAATTTATAATTGAACGCAAAATAATCCTGCCTAAGTATAACATAAGTAAAGAAAATTGATTTTCTTTAAGGAAACATTTTTAAGTCACAATATGATAGGATAAAAAATGATTAAAGGAAATTGATTTTCTACAGTTCGGTTTACTTGGCTTAAAATTAAACCAACAGTATTGTGAACCAATAATTTCAGATACGGTTTCAGTAGCAGTATTTTACTAGTTAACATCCATTTTATAATATTATATCTCGTATTACATTATAAATCAATCACTTATGTTTAATGATAAGACTATCTAGTACTTAAGCCACATGTGACTTAAGAATGACTTAAGTATAGGAATTGATTTGTTACGATTTTATTCACTTATGTTTAACATTAATATTAAGGCTTAAGTTAAACAAGACATATGTATTTGAACCTTCTGTCATATTCCGTTAAGTGAGAAACATTTTAGTGATTTATAAAGGTTATGTGACTTTTGTCACAAAAAACTACTTATATCCAACTTAATACAAAAATTGTTTTAAGCTTAAGTTAAATTACGTTTATGTTACATTTGTTGTTAATTTATGAATTTTGAACGTAAAAATGTAGTTTAAGTATGACTTAAGTAAAGGGAATTGAATGATTGTATATTTAAAAATAAGGTTATATGACTTAAGTCAACATATTTCTGAATATAAATTAACAAATCACAATATGGTTGAACAAAACCAACAGTTTAACTATAACTTAAATAAAACGATTTTTAGAGGGCTTAAGTCACAATATACAGAGTACATAAAACATAGCCTGGATTTGTTACGGTTTAAGTCACATACTTTTGATAGTACAAATATCTAACATTTTATCTTATAGGGCTTAAGTAAAACACCACTAAAGACAAATTACCTTAATGCAACATAAGTTGTATTTATAACTTAAGAGTGTGACTTAAGCTATTATATACCTAAACTCGACCAACGTAGCTTAAGTATTACTTCAGTAAATAATATTGATGTTTAACTAATCAAGTAACTTAAGTATGTGTAATATCAAGACTTAGTTATAACATGACTAAATACAAAAAATTGACTTCAAAACAGGGCTAAGAAAGCGAATAGATTTATTACGATTTAAAATACTTATATTATCTGACTTAAATTAAACAAGTTGCGGCATACATTTGTATTCATTACATAAGTGTGTGCAGCAGTGTGCTTAAGTATTACTAAAGCAAAAAAAAATATTTGTACTAAGCCAACTGTGTTTAATATTACGAGTAACATATAAAATGCGTAATCATATGTGGCTTAAGATAAACTTTTTGAATGAGCATAAACCTAATTATGGTTATGTGGCATGTAACTTAATAATTTTGTAACTTAAGTTACTAAAAAATGTAGCTTAAATATTATTTAAGCTAGTATTAAAATTAAGTTTATAACTTTTATGAAGATTAACTAGTGGTTTAAGTTAAACTAGATTAAAGGCGAAATACCTTTAGGCAAAATCAACATACGACCGGAGACACAAACAAACAGAAGCTTGACCACAAAGTAGTAGTTTAAGTCTGACTTAAATAAAAAAAACTGTTTGGTACTATTTACGTCACTTAAGTAATGCATTTAAGTGATATAGATTTGATAATTCATAAGTTTATAATTTAAGCCACGGAAAAAAAATTTTTTGTTACAGGCGATTGGTGGTCCATACCTTATCAACAATCTGGTTTCATCGGTTTTGATACCGAGCTTGCTCTTTGCATTCTTCTAAACAAGTAGATCTAGTCTAAGAAGACAAGCTTTTATCTTCCCAGAGGAGTCATCTTCGGTTACAACCACTTCTGCGCCTACCAAATGGCAAAACAAAATATATGATCACAGGTTTTAAAGACTTAGACTAAAGGCGCAATGAATTTTAGTAGTAGTGCTGTAATGACAAAACAATGAGTAATCACTTTTGTCGGATCCCATGTCACTCACGATAATTGTGTTGGAGATTTACAAATCCCGTCTAACCTTTGGCAGCCGTGCTTTGTATACCCTACACCCACTGCTAAGATTTAAATACTTTGCAAATACCGACAAGCTGAAATTGTACAAGGTAGTGGATCAGACATATTACCATGGATGGGTACGAGCTAGCCCCTCACGGATGTGTAAGAGTTATGGCTGATGACATTCGAGAGAAGAGTTATGCGTCTGATATATAACCACAAACGCGACTTACTGAGTTCCCTTCAACCATGAGATCAGTAATTCTATGAAAACTCATGATGTTGCTTATGAAGTTAAAGGTTAGCGAGTTCGCTTACTTGTTTCCGTTCTGACATTTGGTAGGCGCCGAAGTCACTGTCGGCGACGATGACTCCTCGGAGCAAAAAACGATTTAGCTTCTTCGGCAATGAGCACTGTACATATCCGGAGTAATATTACCTTCGAACTTACACACTTGCCTGAAGCACGGAAGCGATACAATCACCGACATGGTAAATTCATATTTATACTGATTATAAAAGTAAAAATATAATCCATAAATGTATGACGTAAAAGGTTATGTATATCGTTAGGCTTCATGCCAAGAAATATTTTGGTCATTTAAATTCCATCGTGTCATCGCATCCACGAACCTATAAAGTTCAATGTTCTCTTTGTTCCTTATATTACATCACCAACATTAGCATTGAAACTAAATGAATGAATTACAAATTTTGTAATAGGATATGTTCTATTCTAGGATCAATAAGATTATGCCATTTGGCGTTTATCATTCGTAAATCCAGTAATATCCTGATTCTCGTTATGCAGATAATCGCCATAATGACGTTTCTGTCTAACTAAACGAGTAAATTAATTCCCTTACACTTATCATAATTCCATGATTATGTACGTAAATTATAAACTAAAAACAAATATTAAATTAAAATCCCTGATTTAATTTTACGATAAATTTTCTAATTAAATTTTATCAGAGAACATCCGAAAAACACAAAAAAAAAAATTGATTATTCCACAAAATCTATTACAATTTTCAACCACTCGTTATTGCAATGACATTTTAACAATCCGATAATGCAGAAGACAAAAATTATGTCAACTTACAATAACAAAAATACAACAATCGACATAAATTTTATAAATTACTAACATTATTAGTTAGATTATGTATTAAACTTAACAAAATTAATTAATTTTATACTAAATAAACTAATTAACACAGAAAAACATCAACAAAATATATGTCGATAATGTAGTTGCGTATATACATATTTGACAAAACAAATGGCCTTGAATTGTTTTCGTCTCGAATAAATTAAAATTTTTTTTGATTAAATCACAAATTTATAATATTACAATCGAAACATTTTCAACTGTAAATTAATGTATTTACCTTTCGTTAGCACTAAAAATTAAATCACAAACTCAAATATTCATGTTTACCTCGTCGTCACACTGCACAGACACCACACACAATCACTAGCGATAGACACAATTAAACACCATCCACGTAATGTTTCAGTTTTTTCTATTATGCTAAAAATACACGACCGAATATTTTTAATTAAAAAAACTTTTAATTTATAGATTTGACACTACTAAATAGACGAAAAAACTAAATAAAAATATTGAAAAATCGCGTTCATAGCACACCCGCCATCTTTGCTTATTGACTGTACACAAATTGACAGCACGGAATAAAACAAGTTGCAATGTGTATTACTGTCTCTTTTCGGCTGTACGTCGAATGTCGATTTGTTTTTTTATATTTTTTTTGTGTAATGATTTAAGGGGTACCAGATGTGTTGTATTGAGAATTAAAAGTGGATGGATTCAAGTATTAATTTAACTATAATTTCTAACCAATTTTTTTTCATTTTTTTTTTGTTTAGTTAAAACTCTACTGTAATGTTGATTACCGATTCTTTTTGTATGATCTTAGTTCTTGGCTGTTGATTCTTGGTACTTGGTTTTTAGTTCTTGGTTCTTTATTGTTGGGTTTGATTTGTACTTTGGGGATCTCGATTCTTCTTGGTTGTTGGTTCTTGGATCATAATTCCTGGTTCTCAGTTCTTGGTTTTTAGTTCTTGGTTCTTAGTTCTTGCTTCCTGGTTCTCGATTCTTGATTTTTGGATCTTGTTTCTCGGTTATTGGTTCTTAGTTCTCGATTCTTGGTTCTAAGTTTTTGAGTCTTTTTTTTGGATCTTGGTTCTTTAGTTTTGGTGTTTTTGTGCTTGGTTCCCAATTGTTTGTTTTGGCTCTTGGTTCTTGCTTCCTGGTTCTCGATATTTGGTTGTTGGTTCTTCGTTCTCAGTTTTCAGTTCTCTGTTGTTTGTTCTTGGTTCATGGTGCTTCGTTTTTTATTGTTGGGCTTGGTTCTTGCTTTCGGGATCTCGATTCTTAGTTTTTGGTTCTCGATTCTTGATTTTTGGAACTTTTTTCTCGGATCTTCGTTCTTGGGTGTTTTGTAATTGGTTTTTTATTGTTCTTTATTGTTGGTTTTTGCTTCCTGGTTCTCGATATTTGGTTGTTGGTTCTTAGTTCTCAGTTCCTATTTCTGTTCCTGGTTCATTATTCTTGGATTTTGTTTCTTCGTTCTTGTTTCTTGTTTGAATATGTTAAAATGTTAAAATGTTAAAATGTTAAAATGTTAAAATGTTAAAATGTTAAAATGTTAAAATGTTAAAATGTTAAAATGTTAAAATGTTAAAATGTTAAAATGTTAAAATGTTAAAATGTTAAAATGTTAAAATGTTAAAATGTTAAAATGTTAAAATGTTAAAATGTTAAAATGTTAAAATGTTAAAATGTTAAAATGTTAAAATGTTAAAATGTTAAAATGTTAAAATGTTAAAATGTTAAAATGTTAAAATGTTAAAATGTTAAAATGTTAAAATGTTAAAATGTTAAAATGTTAAAATGTTAAAATGTTAAAATGTTAAAATGTTAAAATGTTAAAATGTTAAAATGTTAAAATGTTAAAATGTTAAAATGTTAAAATGTTAAAATGTTAAAATGTTAAAATGTTAAAATGTTAAAATGTTAAAATGTTAAAATGTTAAAATGTTAAAATGTTAAAATGTTAAAATGTTAAAATGTTAAAATGTTAAAATGTTAAAATGTTAAAATGTTAAAATGTTAAAATGTTAAAATGTTAAAATGTTAAAATGTTAAAATGTTAAAATGTTAAAATGTTAAAATGTTAAAATGTTAAAATGTTAAAATGTTAAAATGTTAAAATGTTAAAATGTTAAAATGTTAAAATGTTAAAATGTTAAAATGTTAAAATGTTAAAATGTTAAAATGTTAAAATGTTAAAATGTTAAAATGTTAAAATGTTAAAATGTTAAAATGTTAAAATGTTAAAATGTTAAAATGTTAAAATGTTAAAATGTTAAAATGTTAAAATGTTAAAATGTTAAAATGTTAAAATGTTAAAATGTTAAAATGTTAAAATGTTAAAATGTTAAAATGTTAAAATGTTAAAATGTTAAAATGTTAAAATGTTAAAATGTTAAAATGTTAAAATGTTAAAATGTTAAAATGTTAAAATGTTAAAATGTTAAAATGTTAAAATGTTAAAATGTTAAAATGTTAAAATGTTAAAATGTTAAAATGTTAAAATGTTAAAATGTTAAAATGTTAAAATGTTAAAATGTTAAAAATGTTAAAAATGTTAAAACGTTAAAATGTTAAAATGTTAAAATGTTAAAATGTTAAAAATGTTAAAATGTTAAAATGTTAAAATGTTAAAATGTTAAAATGTTAAAATGTTAAAATGTTAAAAATGTTAAAAATGTTAAAAATGTTAAAAATGTTAAAATGTTAAAATGTTAAAATGTGAAAATGTTAAAATGTTAAAATGTTAAAATGTTAAAATGTTAAAATGTTAAAATGTTAAAATGTTAAAATGTTAAAATGTTAAAATGTTAAAATGTTAAAATGTTAAAATGTTAAAATGTTAAAATGTTAAAATGTTAAAATGTTAAAATGTTAAAATGTTAAAATGTTAAAATGTTAAAATGTTAAAATGTTAAAATGTTAAAATGTTAAAATGTTAAAATGTTAAAATGTTAAAATGTTAAAATGTTAAAATGTTAAAATGTTAAAATGTTAAAATGTTAAAATGTTAAAATGTTAAAATGTTAAAATGTTAAAATGTTAAAATGTTAAAATGTTAAAATGTTAAAATGTTAAAATGTTAAAATGTTAAAATGTTAAAATGTTAAAATGTTAAAATGTTAAAATGTTAAAATGTTAAAATGTTAAAATGTTAAAATGTTAAAATGTTAAAATGTTAAAATGTTAAAATGTTAAAATGTTAAAATGTTAAAATGTTAAAATGTTAAAATGTTAAAATGTTAAAATGTTAAAATGTTAAAATGTTAAAATGTTAAAATGTTAAAATGTTAAAATGTTAAAATGTTAAAATGTTAAAATGTTAAAATGTTAAAATGTTAAAATGTTAAAATGTTAAAATGTTAAAATGTTAAAATGTTAAAATGTTAAAATGTTAAAATGTTAAAATGTTAAAATGTTAAAATGTTAAAATGTTAAAATGTTAAAATGTTAAAATGTTAAAATGTTAAAATTTTTAATTATAATTTATGTTAGGTTGGGCTTTTGAATATTAGTTTTTAGAGGTTAAATACTGGATGTTGAATGCTGGATATTGGATGTTTGATGTGAAATGTTGAGTGTTGAATTTTAAATGCTTAATAATGAATGTTGAATGTTTATTGTTGAATGTTAAATGCTAAATGTTATATGTTTTATTTTGAATGTTGAGTGGTTGTGTTGCATGTCAAATGTCAAATGTAGCACGTTGCATGTTAAATGTTGGATATTTGATTTCTGAGGAGGGATGCTGAATGTCGAGTGGTAGATTTTGTATATCGGCTTATTTAAAAAAGGAGGTTAAAAATTGATGTTCTTAATGAAATAAATGGATATCTCGAAAGTCTTTGATCTTCTTAAACATTCTATTATTGCATTGGGATTTAAGTAATGTTAAAATTTTTTATTTGAATATTATCTGTCGTCAACCTTTAATTTAATTTAAAACGACAATATATTAAAATCGATATTGGATGCAACAATATAGACAAAAATTCATAAGGTTTATTGACATCAAATTACCTATCATCAACAGGAAATCAACAAACAAAAAAAAAAGTAAATGCCGCAACAATATTCCCTTGATAAATCATGTACCCGTTTATAGTAATATTTAGCATAATCATCGTTGCTGGAATTTTACTAAACGCTGATGGGGGATATATGGGTGGAAAGTCGCACATTATTATATTTTTTCTCATATAACATTTGACGACATTAAAGTTCGGATGAAAAAGAAGAAAAGCAATTGAAAATTGATTTATATATTTTTTTTTTTGAGTAATTTTACATTTCCACTTTGCCTTACATATAATACTTAGTATAATGCGCGCGAAAGTGATTGGTATTGCAATCGCTTAGGATGGGAAAATCTTTCGTTTATTATTACATTTTCCTTATTTTTCTAAACATATAATTGTTATCAGAACGGGTCTGACATTTAAGACAAAATATCAAGAGCAGATGCCCTATATACATGGATTTTTGTATTATTGTTGTACCAATTTGTGTATACATACAAAGTTTTCTATTTTCAAAAATATTTTTTTTGGAACGTGAGAGATTGGAAATTTTTTTTTTTTTGATTTTATTACTTTCTTATATATTTTGTCATAGACGATTATATTGTACGAAACAGTATAATACAGGATGAGACAATATCTATTAGGATATGTCATTTATAATTCGATATCATCAATTCGCGTGCTTCACTGACACCCCATTTAGAATTTTGTTTCAATATTCTATACATTTTTTATTATTATAACCCGCGAATGCGATAACCCATAACAATGATGAAAGTTCATAAAAAAAAATGTTGTAGCAGTAACGAAAATTAAATCCCATTTTCCAAACCAGTAGTTGGTGTATATATATAGAGAGTAGAGTATATTACCGTCGTGTATGTCGCATAAAATAATTATTTTTATTTTCATGCAATTGCATAATTGAATGGATACAAACACAAAACAACATTTTATTTTGTTATTCAATTTTACAACATACAAAAATAAAATTATTACAACAACAAATAATGAAAATATAGCTAGGGATGAAAAATCTATTAAAACACACGTACCAATGATTACGACAGATATATCAGCAGCAATAAAATTTAAATATTAATTTGAACAAAACCAATTTACGTTTCATATATATTCGAATGAAAGCAATATGGATTTGACCATATTTCCATTTGACCACCATAATCAATTTTCTAAATTTTATTTATCATTTAGTGATCTGGATTTAACACAAATGGCCTTTTTTCGAATCGTTAGTATGCATAATAGTAATAGGATAGTATGAAATTATAACTGCAATATACCACCTCCCACTTCGAACATGCAACTTTTAATATTAAACTTTCAACTTTCAACCTACTTAATTCAACCTCTAACATCCAATCACCAACCTTCAATCTTAAGCCTTCCCATCAATGTGTGGACTCCAATTACTCGGAATTTTACTTGCAAGACCGAATTGTACGTGGCTTATATCACTGATACTAATCAAAAAGATGAATTACCAACACACCAAATACTGAAACCCGATAATGGCATTACATTTTTTGCATGAATTTGATGTGTGCACCATTCACACATTTTTAAAATCGAATAAAATTCAGATATGATGCATAATATACAGAAAGATATAGATAGATCGATGCTTTTATATGAGCATAATTTTATATGATGCGAAAATTTTGATCTGAAAACTTTCCAAAGCATAAAATAAAAATCACGTACACACCGAAAACAAAAATCGAATGCGATTACGATAAAAAAGAAAATATGTGTTTGATTGTTTATAAACTTTTTATGAAGTCGAAAGATTTTCATTCTACTTTATACTCGTAATTCATTTTACACAACATCACCACCCAACCCGCACCACACCGATCCATTCACCTTACCGTTCGATTTAGTTTTAAACGAAAACTCATATTTATGACCAACAACAACACGAACTCTATGAAGAAGATAAGTAAAGTTCAATTGTCTAGTTTTGGAAAATTCTTATTTTCTACACACACACAGTGTCTCCTACATAATATACTTATGTACACCTAAATTATTTTTTATGAATTCGTTGTATACGATTCGATTATATGTTTGTCTCATTTTTATATTTCCCCGCACGATTTTTCACTCAATTCCCCGTTTGAGTAAAATATCAATGATAAAAATGTCATATGACATGCCATGTGACAATATTTTTGTTTGTTTCATATATGGATTGAATTTTTAAAGGCGAGCTTTAACAAAAATCGATAAATGAACATGAGGTGCAGTAAAATAAGATTAAAGCTGAAAATATATAATGCTCGTAGGTTTTGCAACCTCGACATGGTGAAGGCCGTGGTTGGAAAGGACCTACATAATTTACCACGGTATGCGTAAAATGTCGAGTTGGAGTTACTCTAGACGTTGGATGATTTTCCATATTTCCAATTTTGCTATAATCGTAATCTATTAGAAGCCATGTTAAGTGAATATTATAAGGCAGCATTATTTGATGTTGAGAATTAAAAGAAATCTTGGCGTTATACTCTCTTGTGCCTATTCGGAGTAAATTATTTTCATCTCTTTTTGCAACAATAAACCGTGCATTGGCTGTCATATCACGGCACAGTTCGATATGAATGACTTTAGTGGCAAAACATATAAATAAACATATTTATCCTTTCATGATTGGAATACGACAGCTTCCGGTCCTTGATTTGAGAGAGTGAGGCTGTGTAGTTCACTCCAATATGAAGAAAAGGCGACTTGGAGTAATTTTCAAAACAGGAACATTGCCCATTAATTGTTGGGCAGTAGCTGCTCTCTATCTTTGACACTCGATATTGATTTGGCTTCGAACAGCATTTCGACAATATTCAACATGTTGGTACTGGATCACAGCATGAAGTTCAGGATTTTTTTCAAATAAAATTCAATCGACTGATTGCTGCCGACTTCGAGTGCCCTAATTCCTCGGAATCCGCATGTTGAATGGTAGTTTTACAACGTACCCGCCATCAGAGTTCCGTTTATAACTGCGTCTGAAACGGCTTTAACAAATTGCCTCAAGGTCAGTTGAATTTAAAGATGTTGAAACCTCGTCCAACGTCCAGAATATCTTCAAAGATCAGGATATATCTTTTGTTTGTATAAAAGATGATAATGACTTTGGCCACAGTTTTGTTGTTTTACGGATCCAGAACCGTAAGATCAGATCCTAGATTGTCCAGCTCCTCCACACAACTTGCATTTAATATTGACGATGATATTATAGTTCATAATTTGGTGAAGCTAAAGCTTTGATTTTGAAGCGTTGAGTTTGATCGAATCCCGATACTCGTAAATTTGTGTTTGATCGTTCGAGACCTAATCAGGTGAACTTTTGCATAAGAAAATGGACTGAGAATGTCATCTCACGCGCAGTCTAATACTGCGCGTGAGATGACATGCTCCTTTAGATGCCTTTTACGAGTCATTGGAGGTACTCCCCAACCATAGGGACTATCGACACAAAGTGGCAACAATGGAATTCCACCACATGATCCAATTAAATTTGTCTCAGCCGACGACATTACCAGACCGTTATACTTGGTAAAAAAAGAAAAAAAGACTAGAGACAATATGGGTAAACATTGAAAACTTCTCCATGTACCTACAAGGATGCAAGATATTCTCTAATATCGACTTGGTCAGTTTCAGCACAACCTCTCTATAAACTTCCTCAGTCATAAAATTATCCCAAATGGTATTCCGTCATCTACTAGAAGAATTAATGCAATCCGGAATGATCTAGCTCCTCAATCAATTCTGAATATACAATATTACCATAAGCCAAGAATAATGTGGTTGCCGATACACTGGCACGAGCACCAAACCACGAAACTTCAGCTGTTGAGATTTATTTCGAAATGAAACGCTAAATTGGAAAATTTATATAGAACTTTGGAACATACTTTCTGGTTTCTTAAAGCAATCAAATTCTAAGAAAACTCCAGACAGTCCATATGCGAGTATAAAATTATAACAATGTGTAACTTTTTCACGTTTATAACCATCATGCACTGGACTTCAGTAGCTACCAACGGGAAAGCACAAGCAACAAATGATAAACCGAAACCAGACCTTTTTCCATCTTACCCTTTCCGACATTTCAACAAATAAAAAAATTGTATTATAAAAAATTATAATGGTCAATTTTCCTGCTCCAAAATCTTTGAGAAATATTTGAAAGAAAACTCAATTTGGATTTCAAGAAACCAACTCTACCATTGAACAAGTTCACAGAATCATGAATATCATAAAAGATGTGCTTCAAAATAAGAAAATATGTGTCGCATACTTTTTGGTTGTAGCCTTCAATAAAGAATGGCATCCTTGGTTAGAATATGAATTGCACCAATATTTACTAAAATAATACTTTCAAATTCTGAAATCCTATATTGCCGATATTTTCAAGTTAAATATACAGAAGGTTTCCAAGGTCTCATCCTGGGAGTATTATGCTTACTTTATACAAGCGCTTTACCTGACATAAGCGAGATAACAATAACTACTTTTGTGGATGACTCTGCAATTTTAGCAACCGCAGCTGATGTAGAACCTTGTAAGTGAGTAATGGCAGTAAAATGTGGCGCATTAGTGGCAGCTTTGGAGCTGTACTAAGAAAACTAATGAAATAATTATCTAATATTAATGAATAAAAAAAAATTAAAATAATTCTGTTAATGATAGTAATTATTTCAGATATTTCAAAACTTTTAACTCAGTCTCATTTATGTTTGATAAATGGGACCATCATTGATCCCTGACTTTTATGTTCATCCCTGACTACTATGTTGGTGACTTGTGTCACAATTTTTTGAAATGTGTCACCCAGACAAAATAAACAAATCCATTTTTTTGTTATTTTCGTTTTTCTTAATATTGATGAAGTTATTTTTTGTTTGATCTTTATATTTCCCCTTGCGGTGAACTTCCACAAAAGTTCCAACAAAATGAACATATCTACTTCTACAATAAATTTCGTGCAATAAGGTTCGATTTCTATCCCAAACGATAGTTAAACTCTTCTTTGAGAAAAATCTCCAGGAGTAGTGTTCATATTAAAATAGATAGGTTTGTTAAGAGTACAGGTGGCCTAGAAAAAAATGTACATTAGTTAGATTTTCATAAAATACATAATCGAAATTTTGAAAAAACTTGTACATCTACTTTCAAAATTAATCAATTCTTATATATATATATATATATATATATATATATATATATATATATATATATATATATATATATATATATATATATATATATATATATATATATATATATATAAATATTAAGTCTCAATGTAATAAATTACCCCGGAGTAAAAACACTGTGTGAAACAGGTGATAATCCAAACTACATGAAATCCTATCTTTATGGATCGGGTGAAGAAAGAAAAATGTAAAAATCGTTATTAAATGAGAAAAACCAAACACACATACACACACACACACACTCATAAATATAGTGAAAAAAAATCCAATTGAAATGATGTATATCGATATAAAATAGAAGATAATAATTTTCTTCCGGTAGTTTAGCTCTTGTTGCTACTGTTTATTGTTATGCTTGTGGGAAATGATTAATATTTTTCTCAATTTTCCAATTTATACTGTCTATAGACTCTGGATATGGTTGTGTATACAATATATGATAAATGTTTATCGATTTGGTTTATTGAAAGATGAAAATTTGTTTATGAAAAATAACCTTAATTTAAAGTCAAACTTAGAACTAGCACACAAGAATTACGATAAACCAGTCACCCAAAATCGATTTTCAAATTTTTATTTATGTTGTTCAATTATATGGAAACGAGCACCAAAATATGTATCTAACCACTAAAATCTAAAAGCTTACCGGAAATTTACACTAACACAGTTGATTGAATTGATCAATTATATTTTACATTGAACTAAAGGGCCAAAACCATTTCATATACTGCCGGAAAATGATTATAAATTTTTTTAACGGAAATTCGGCTAATAAAAAACTAAATACCTATTTATGCTCTATACGCATAAAAATTCGATAAAATCGTAATAATAACCATAACTTTAACAGACGAACAAACTAAAACAAAAAGCTTCCCCTACTTCGTACTCAGTATGTATATAACAAATTAATGACCAAAAAAAAAAAATTTCTCTGAAGCATTAAAACGTAATGGAAATTATTCTTCTGCACGTTTATACATTGGTGTAAGATTTTTCTCATTTGAACTATAAAGATCCTTCCTTTCCCCCACCCTAAAATTTTTTTGACTTTTCCTTTGTAAAATTTATGTTAAATGTTAATTATGCTCGTTGGAAAATTAAAAACCATTAATTTCAAATTGAAAATCGAAATTATTTTAATTGATTTTTTTAAAGCTTTAAAGCATTTGATGTACTTTTATTATTATTATAAGCTTTAGGGGTTTTCATTAAACAATAATGGTATTAAAAATTATTGTCGACATTAAAAGTAAATTGTTGATAAATGCATATAATTTAAAAAAAAAAGCTTTCGAGTACTTTAAAGCTCGCTAACCTAATAAAATAAAATAAATAACTATATAATCTCACAATTTCTAACAAACAAACGAAATATAAATTTCATATTTTTAAAGATTTACACTTTCGAGCTTTTGAGCTTAAAGTTCTCAAAAAAAGCTTTTTACTGTAACGAATAGATAGTAAAGACAGGCGCTTCTAAACAAAAAGGGTTTTGGATTAAAAACCTTCAATGTTTAAAAGCATTCATTGGATTTTAAACTACAACGATTATATAATGATGAGTAAAATGAAAGCTCAAATGAAGAACAATTTAAACTTAAAGCTTTTTTAAAGTCTTTTTAGTTTAAAGTCTTTTTAGTTTATAGAATTCGATAAAGTAGTCTTAAGAAAAAATTATTTACTTTAAAATGCATTCGGATATGATTATAGTATTCTTTAATTGAAAGCTCCAAACAAAATTATTATCAGTTTTTTAAGCTTTCAATCTACAAAAATTTCTAAAACCGACACAATAAATTTTAACGTAATAGTAATTTTTTTTACATAAAACGCAAATTTGTGAAAATTTTAGCTTATATAAAGCTTTTGTATGAACTTTTTAAATAAAATATACTGAATAGACCATATGATGGATAAACATGAAAAGTGTTATAGAGGTTAAACCAAATCAGTATATGAGAATTAATATTACTTTAGAGGCTTAAAGCTTTCGATAACTTAAAAGCTTAGCAGGAATAATGAAATTCGCTGTATAGAATTGTATTTCAGTATTACAGGATTATTTTATACGACAAAAAGTTTTGATCAAAAGCTCCAAATTCTAGATTAAATTTAAAGCTTTTAATCTAAACATTATATCGATTTTCCATTTCGTCAAGTGATGATTTCAATTTGAAGATATTAATACGCAATTGAAGAAAAGCTTTAATGATATTAACAAGTAAAGTTATAAAAAATGATAGTTTTAAAATAAAAGCTTTAGCCGTTTTACTTGTTTTTTAAGGTTTTAAACTTAAAAGTTTTAGTATTATAATTTCCAAGTACAGTTCGACGTAACAAAAAAAAAATAAAAAAAAGGTCTTTAATCAAACTTTTATTTTTTTGATGACCGTGTTGGTAGATACTAATAACTTCTTGCTTTATATGAAATTTAAAAATAAGTGGTTTTAAAATTCTTATATTTATTAGAAATGCTTATTATAGTTTATAAAAACAGTTTTGACAGTCTTTAAACTAGTATTAAGTTTTAAATCAAAAGCTTTTATCTTAAAATATTAAACTTTTGTTAAAAAATCTGGAATTATATTAGATAATTTTCTGATCGAAATTTTAAAAATGAAGCTTTTTTACTATTATTACTTTTAAAAGATTTATTTTTTAAGTTTGCGTATTAAAAGCTCTGATTACTGAAACATTTGATTGTTTTTTTCAATCTTGGCTACAAATAACTTATTTTCAAATTAATTTAATTATTGCTTAACTACAATACAAAAAGCTTTATAATTCGACTTGAAAGATTTAAATTTCGTACATTTGTAAAATTATTATTTGGTTAAAAATAAAGAGCTTTGCCAATTTATAGTTGTTAGATTAGAGTGTCAACGGGGCTTTTTGTCGCGTTTATTTTGGTTACCATAAACAATACACAACTTCACAAAACAAAAGCTCCAGAGTAGTTTGTTAACTAGATGATCGAAGTAGAAACACGATTTAATGTGTACATAAAGCTTTAAAATGTTGAGCTTTTTAGTATACATTTTAATAATATTTATTCAAATTATATCGACGGTTTTCTGTAAAATTAAAATATTGGAAAGATTATGTTATAACATAATTTAAAATTCAGTTCTCATAAAAGCTCTAATCTCTTAAAATGAAAATCTTAACGTTTTAAATCGTGCTCCGATTATATTTGAAAACGACGCTTGATTACGTTCGATTAATTTGTTTTAACGACTATTAACTTAAAATGTAAGACGTTTGGTTGCAAAATTAAAACGCTTTTTAACTTACAGGTAAAAACCATTAGAATATTATTATAGTTTTGGCAATAA
This sequence comes from Tipula confusa, assembly GCA_963556175.1. NCBI lineage: Eukaryota > Metazoa > Arthropoda > Insecta > Diptera > Tipulidae > Tipula > Tipula confusa. The sequence continues at coordinate 220,798,295 of OY744476.1, forward strand.
TATTAAAAAAATATTTTTCTTTTAAAAGCATTAATTGAAGCAAAGCTTAAACCATATTTAAGAAAATTTATTTTTTAGATTAAAAGCTCTTAACTTTATAAACCCGTTTTAATTTTTAATTCGCATAAGTAATAAAGTAAGCTTGGACTTAGTAATACATATTTTTTAAAGTTCTACCTTAAGCTTTCATAATTTTTTTTACTTAAAAGCACTTTGAAAGCTATTTAAAAGTTTGTAAGCTAAAATCTATATGATATTTTATTTTAAATTTTGTTTTTTAAAAGTTTTAAACAAAAGCTTAAACCACTTTATATATTACATTTTAAGCTTTTAAACACCAAAGTTTTAATTAATTTATTACATTAAAATTAGCCTCAAAATAGTAATATCATAAATGTTTAGTTCATTACGTTGTAAAAATGGTTCTTTAAAAGCTTGAATGATCGTCAAAGCTCAAGCTTTAAGTTTTTGGTGATTTGAAAAGTATTTGCTAACTATTTACTTCTGGAAAATTTAATTTATAATTTTTTTTGAGATTGCTATATATTATTGAAAAAAGCTCCAATGAGTTTAAAACTAATACTAATAGCTTTTATATTTAAAGCTGTAATAATTAAAAATATGTTTAAAAAACATTAATTTTTATCATTTGAGTTAAAAATGTCTATATATCTTAAAATACAATATTATAATTTTTATGATAAAAGCTCTGATGAGTTATGATTATGCACCACATTTTTATATCAATACTATTTCAAGAAATATTAAATTAAATTATGGCTTAGCTAAATAAAAAAGACAAGAAAAGCTGTAATAGTCTATTTAAAAATATTTAATAGCGTATAATTTCGTATCTTTGTAAAATTACACTTTTTGCGATAACGTACATTTTTGCAGTGGTGCTTATCAATTTTCACTGCACTATCAAACTAAATTGCAAAAAGTTTCAACAATTTGTAAAAATCAATATAACGATTTTTTCTATTATTAGAATTGGTTTGTTGGTTGCTGTGAACTTTAAATTACAACAACTGCATTAACATCAACACCAACCCAACCAACCAACCCAACCAACCAAAATCAATAAAACGAGTAAAAATAACGGTTACTAAAAACTTTGTTTCACGTTTGTTGGATCTCGGTGCAAAAAAAAAAAAGTTTTTATTTCGTTAAAATTTTCCAGTTCAGTGGATTAAACGAAATGAAAATAAAAACACGATGATTGAAAATGAAAAGCTTCGTTCTACAAAGATTACCGTGGACAGTGGCTATCAATGTGTTCGACTATTGATTTAAAGATTAAAGAGTCGAAAACAAAACACAAAAAATTAAAAATTAAATATCGGAATTTTTCCTAATATCGAATGATTTAAGTAACTTTTCTTGGAGCGTTTTCCCGTTTTCCATTTTTATGTAATGCAATTTCATTGATTGCATGTTTTTTTTTTTATTATTTGATTTTAATAAAAGATAAAAGTTTTTTTTTTATTTTATTTACTTTTGATTAATTAAATTATAGAAAACCAAAAATAAAAACTAAAAAATTTTCCGGAAAATAATTTTACTCTTGCATTTCATTCGATTCGTAATATAATATTTGGAATTTCATTTTTTGGTTCTTATATGTTGTTGGTGTACTGGCTTGTTATAAATGGGATTATATTTATTTCGGGTTTGTGTTTTTATTACGAAATTGCCAAATGATGCGGAAAAAATTGTGAGTTTGGGTTTAAAAACCTAATTTCACTCTGAAGTTTATTTATACAAGAATTGGGTACAAATTATTTTTTGTTTTACTTTCGCAACGGTCAATTGGGAATTGAAAGTGTTGTACCTGTCGTGTGTGCGTAAATGATTTTTTTTTGTGCGGTGGAATCAATAACTTAATTTATTACGTGTATCTCAATTTTCCCATAAAAGTTTCGATTCGATGTGACGAAATATTTTAGCTGGAACATTATTTTAAGTTTTCATTAAGTGGTTGGGCTAGGTAAGGTTATATTGGTTGCAACCATACACTTAGACCTTCATCGGTCTATTGTGATCCGACAGAATCCTACTTTTCTAATATATACTCTTATTGGCACCATTCTGAGCTACTGATGTAGCATACAATTTCTCGCAACTTGATGCTCAGAAGACTTAAAATATTATCCATGCCATATTTACCTAAGTGTCTTTGTCTTTTTAGTGTCTACGTCTGTAATGCTAGGGTTTCTGCCATATTTTTTTTACTAATGATATCTGCAGTGCACAACGAATGTTATATTTAAGCGTTCTAAACTCCACCGAGTCGTCGAAGCATTTGGGAAGAGAGTTTTCATGATAAGTTTCAAAGATTGCTCACTGAAAGTAACTATGAACCATCACATCAGGTTTAAATATATAACTTTTACTAATTGGATTGAAGGATAGAATCTTCCTAAGATGAGAAGTCTCTGATGCTTTCTTCATTTATTCATATAAGCATCTCAAAGAATTTCTATGTGCTCTTCTCAATTACTTCTTGTACACTTTTCAGTCCTCTTTATAAGAGTTTCGGTTCTGAGACTCGTTGTTAGAAATTTTAGCTTGGTTAAGGCTGTCTTACATGCTTTCTTACAACCCTCTTTTATTTAGCTATAGAGGAGCGTGTGGCTCCTTCTTGACTACGATTATTAATAGTCTGAAGCCCTTTTTGGGCTTTTTCTACTTAACAGTTCCTATAGTTGGTATTGGTTGATAGCCAAACGCGTACTCTTGGCCTACTAGGAGTTTTTTTCCGTCTATCAGTCGCAAGTCTCGAGCCAGGCCACAACACTCGCTATTGATTTTTTATAGGTTTCTGCAGAGCTTAAATGCAGGCAACCAACTAAATTCACGCGCTCCGTATGCCATACCGCATCTCTGCAGGACGGGAAGGGAGATCCTGGATTTTTCCCAGAGACTTGTAAATATACCAAATTTAGTGCATTACACATTGTCCTCCATCACTCTGTCGTAATGCTCCGATCTTTTTGATTTTTGTCAATGACGGCTAGAATCACCACATGCTTTCTGACCACTTCACTGAATCACTTTGCTTTAGTTCCTATCGTCTTGCTATCACTCAACTTAACATTGGCTTGCAAAGTGGCTTACTTGCCTTTGCCCGCTTCCAACTCATCCTGCGAATGCTGTAGTTTAAACACGTTATCTTTTTTCTAGCTTTCTCAGCTGATGTCTTTTTTTCCTGTGCTACGGAAATCACAGGATGTTTTTGTATCTTTTTTGCCTAGTATCGCCCATCGGTTCCTATACCATTGTGTTTGGTATTGATGATTTTTACTCAAATAATAGCTTTTTTTTTTAAATATTTTTCAAAATTTTTGTAAATTTTAGTTGCTTTGAAAATTAAGATTAAACTAGAATTTGAGCTTTAAAACTTATAACAGGTTCGAAATTATGAAAAATAGTTTACAAATTTTGAAGCTTTCCATTGAAATGTTAGTACTGTCAATTAAAATTATTTATGCATGTTCCAAAATTTTACTTTATGAAATCCAATCACCCGAAATTTTGATTGTAAGATTTAAGCTTTAAAATAACGCGTTCAATGAGCCGTTTAATTTAAAATTGATGTTTAAGCTTTTTAGTCTAAATCTTACTTTTTTGACTGGTAACATTTTAAAATTTATGTCAAATGTTTAGGTTTGATAATTTTTTTCAAACAAATTATCATATTTTTGAGCTTTCAATCGATCTTTGTTCTAGTGGTATAAATTATTAAATGTTTTAAAACTATTACATTCCAGGTCTTGTTTTTTAAATTTAAAAGCTTGTAAGTGTTTTTAAACATTGCATTTAATCTGGATTTTTAAGTTTTTAGTAGCTAAGACATTTAACTTTTAATTTCAATCATTTAAAGTAATTTTAATCAACTAAATTATTAAAGCTCTGATATGAATACAAAATTTAATGATTTAACCACTAAAAAAGCTCTCGATCAACTAGTACTATATTATAAAAAGTTTTCAAATATTTTAAGCTTTTACCCATCAAATTTATGCAAATTTCAAAATAAACTAACGCTTATAAGTAATTTTACTAAAAGTAACGTATTTAAAAGCTTTGACATATATAAAATAAATAAAGTTATTGGTTTTAAGATTATTTAGTGTTTATTTAGTGTAACATTAAGTTCTTATTGTTTCAAAATCTAAGAACTGAAATGTAAGTGGTAGCTTTAATTTAAAAGCTTTTGATTATATTTATCCAAAACTTTACTTTTTAAGCTTTTGATTTTAAAACCATCAAAGCTTTTATTGAGCAGTTTTGTAAATTAATATTATAAAATAATTTTGGGCTTTTATACAGTATGAATTATTAATCTTTAAAGTAGTTTTACTCAAAAGTAATTATCACGGATTAAAGCGCTGGTAGAAATTTCAAAGCCAGTTTTTCCATAAATTGTTGCTGGTTATCTTAAACTGATAAATTCAGAAATGTTTAAATTATTCTTACTAAACGCTTTTTTAAACTATTAAAAGCTGTGCTTTAAAAATAACATGAGAAGTTCTATAACCTTATGTAATGCCATTTCAGCACATAATTCGATAATTTTCAATCATGTTTGTACGAGCTTTTAAAACTATTGTTTTTCAACTGTTTTATTTACCTAAAAGCTCAAACAAGTTAAAAATAAATAAATATTCCAGCAAAACTCTTAATATTGGTTACACTTAAAAGAAGTTTTCACATCTCAAAAAGCTTTAATCATAAACTATCATTATGGTCATCATTGTGGCAGCTTTGCTCTTTATTAAACTTTAAAATAATTTAAAGCTTTGACCCAGTTGTTAATTTGGATTTTTTGTATTATTTTATTGGTTTAATAATCTTTTTGTTACAAATTAATGAGTTTAATGAGCTTTTTACTAATTTAACACACATATTGTTAAATGATATTTATTTAATTACCTAAAGCTTTATTACCTGCTTTGATTTGTCATTTGACAAGACAAACAAAACCCAATTAAATTTAATTATAGTTCACAAAATCACTTTTATGTTTTATATAAAAAACAAGCTTTTATTGTGCTTTGGATTTAAGTATCACGCAACCATAATATATCTATATATACATGTTTTAAGTCCCACGACACATAATTTTATCAGGATCATGACTGTGATTAGACGACGACACACCATAAAATAAAAGCTTTCCTAATTTTTTTGTTTGTGATTTTTATTAATTTTCTCATCTCTTCAAATCATTGGATTCACGTGTATGTATCTGATATTGTATGTACTATGTGTGTGTGCGTTAAAAAAAAGTTTTACGTACAAATATAAATTATATTCGAGTTGGTTTTTTTTTACTTTAGGTATGATAGAACTTGTGGATGGAAAATTGAAATGAAAATCTTTTAAAACTTTTATTCATCTTGTATAGCATATATATTATATCCGATTTGATTTGTTTAGAATTTTTTTTACGAGATAAGCTTTTGGGGATAAATCAGATATAAAAATCAAAACAAAAATCAAACAAACTTTTGATTAATCTAAAGTTATCTTAATAACAAAAAAAAAAAAAAAAAAAAAGTCAAACCGACAAAATTCAATTATTTCCGATTGTTATCTGTGTTCCTGTATACCCCACCCCTAACCGTTGATGTCGGTCATTTCTAATTAATCATAATATTCATGTCATGCAATTGTTCGGTAATCATAACAATAATCTTATCATCTAAGTATTGTCTTTCCTAGGAGAAATGTCGGTTATACATATAAAATTAAATAAATAAAAAAAAGGATTATCCTATTGAAATTAATTTATGTTGTTGTTGTACTCCTTTTTTATTTTATACCCTCAAGTATCCTGTTTCCCTATTACTCTCGTCGAAATCAATACAAACGATACAATAGCAATATAAAATATTTCCATCCGAACAATCAAAACTAAATTAGACTGAAAACAGATTTTCCACTTTAGAATTATGTTTTCGTTTACGATACACAATACAAAAGCTCTCAGTACTAAAAAAATGATGGTATATAATGGTTATGATGATGATGTTGTTGATAACGATGATGATGATGATGATGATGGGACAGAGAGGAAGAGTCTAAATGAAAATTTATCGTTTGTGAACAAAATGAAAAACAAAAAAAAAAGTTAAAGCTCAATGGAAAATTATATTTTCTATTTTGTTTCGTTCATCTTGTTATAGTGTATGTACTGCCATTAATAAAACGAAAATTATTTTCAAAATTTTCAAACAATGGATCCACATTTTTTAGTTGTGAAATATTAAGTTTCATTAATATTATTTCAAAGTAATATGACCAATTATCTTAAGTATTTGTTGTATATTAAATCAAATTGTATTATCTTATAATGTAAGCTTTAATATTACATTTTAAAAGCTCTTATAATTTAAGCACATAGGTTATGGTTTGATTTATTTTTTTAAGTAATATTTAAATTGTTGTAAATGTTTTTAAAATTAAAAGCTCTGAAACTGTTTTTAAAACAAAGCTTTAAATTTAGTAAAATTTAAATAGGAAGCTTAAATAAATTTTTCATCGTTGAGCTTTTATTATTTCTAACAATTTACAGTTTTAAGTTAGTTTGTTTTAATGATTCAATCTCTGAAAGCTTTTATTCACATTATTTTAAATGCAACAAGTTAAAAGCATTACTTAAATATAAAGCGCGCTAATTCTTAATAATATGTCAGTTTTACGTTTGGTAAATAAAACTAGCACCTTTAAACAACTATTATTTAAAGCTCAATTTTTAAACCTTAAACAATTATTTAATTTTATCAAAGCTTTCTATAACAAGTTTAACATTTTTAAAGTAGTTTTTGTTAGCTAAAAAGTTTTTATAAATAATCAATCTGCAAATAGGTCTTACTTTTAGTTAGACAAAAAGTTACTGGAAAGAGTTGTTTATTTTATAAATATGATCTAAAAGCTCACTACAACTTACTCTTAATTTATTAGTGTTAAGTTTTTAGAAATTAAGGCCATTATTAAAGAAACTTCATCAACATTATTTATCAGTTTGACAATAAAAAAATATATTTTTCAATTAATATTTTAATTATTTTTCACATTGTTAAACTTAAAGCTTTTTTAACTTTGTTTTCCAATGTTTAATCTGGAAGCTTTTTACTTACTTTATTTAAACTAAAGAAATTACTGGAATACTAAATAGTTGTAAAAACTTTCTTGTTTAAATTTGAAAGCTTAATCAAATGTGGAGGAGTGAAATGAAACAAAAATAACATAAATTAAAAAAAAGCTTTAAATTTCTTCAATAAAAAATATCACATCTTATTCAATTTTATTTGGTAACGTAGCAAATTAAAAAAGCTCTGTTGAATTGTGTTGAAAAGTTTACTAAAACATGTTAACCTACACATTTTAAAGATTAATTTAATTTTAAAAAAGATTTCCTTTTTAATTTAATTATATCGAAGCTTTGAAGAGAAAAAATTTTGAGTTTTAGTTGGATATTGTATAAAGTCTTTGCATAAAAAAACAAGAAAATTATGACGAGTGCTAACTAGAATGATTTAATCTGAACTTACTAAACTTTCAAACCAAAACACAATGGCTTAGTTTTCTCGTTCAAAAATGCCATCTCACTTCATTTCAAACTGCTTTTATTTAAAAATATCGAAAAGTTTTCATTTTATTTAAAAAGTTATTATATTTAATTTTTTGTAATATTACGACAGTATAAAAAAATATTCTTTTTAAAAATATCTGAAAGTTTTGGTACTTAAAATAATGTTTACAAAAGCTCAATTTAATGTAATCATAAAAATAATTTTATAAAAAGTAAATGATGGCTTTTGATATAATCGAATGATTTAAAATTTACTAGGATTATAGGATTAAATATTTGTAAGCTTTTACATGTTAGCTTTTAAGTGAAGATCTAGCTAAAAGCAAATATTTGAGATTTTCACATCTCTTTATCAATAAAAGCTTTGGTATACTTCTAAGACCAAAGCTTTTTTTAAAGATTTTTAAACAAAATGTTTCAATTCAAAGAGCTTTTCGAAATGTTTTAAAACTACAATTAAAATATGATAAATATTGAATTTTTTCAGAAAAAGCTGTAAACAAAATGTATCTAAAACTAAAAAATCTAAAGTTTGTTTTTGCAAAAAAAAGCTTTAAGCTTATTAAAATTAAAATAGGATGTACAATCATTTTAGTAAAGTGAAGCTTTCATTACTTTTAACACATATTTGAGTTTTTAATCTAAAAGTTGTACTGTTTCAATATTGAAATGTCCAGAAAAAGCTCTCATAATGGTTCTGAAATTATTGCCATTTTGTAATATTAAATGTTAACCAAAACTCATTAATATAACGATTTTTCGATCAGAAATTAACTGCATAATTTTTTACAGTTTAGCTTGAATTTCCCCTTAAGCTTTTTATAAACCTGCCGGTTCTTATACTGCCTATGATTGTGTTTTGTTTTACGAAGCAAGAATATTGATATTATTTAACATAATTAAATATTAATGCAAAATACCAGATCATATATGTTGGTTCATATTGTATCTGTCTAACATATATTTTTTATTTCAAAAATTTTTATTTAATGGAAAAATTATTTTTATGGCAATTTTCTAAATAATTTATTAAAATGAACTTAAGGAACATAAATTTTAGAAAAAAAAAACAGAAAGACAAATTATATACAACAGCATAAATATAAAGTAAAAATATCGTAGCTTATAATTAACTTATAAAAGCAATAATAAAGCTAATTTAATTTATAACAATTGAAAAAAGCTCTCAGCTAGAAAAGAATACGATGGAACAGTACCCAGAGCGCTTTACATATGCCAGACAAATATAAATTAAATCAATCATGTAAAGAGAGATTCCCATCGAGCTTACTCGAACTTTTTATCGTCAAAAAAAAAAATTTTTTACTTGACTATATATTATTATACCATAGGCGGAAGACTAACGTGATTTAAATTGGTTATACTTAGAAAACTTTAAAAAGATATCAATTCTACTTTTCTAACTAAGCACAAAAACATACACATACATAAAACACAAAAGCTTTACAGAAGTAAAAAAAAAAACTTTTTTGTTCGAAATTTACGTATAGCAAGTATTTTGATGGAATTTTTTTTTACTGGTTATGTTGTGCTGCGGATGGAAAAACTTTTTTTCTTGTATTTTTGTTTCAAGTTTATCTTATAAAAACTCTTTTTGTTAGCTTTTTTCATGTTTTTTAAAATAAAACCTCGACTTTTTTTGTTACGTTTATTTTTATGAAAATTAGAAAATTTTTCGACACTTTAAAATTTTTTTTATTTTTAAGTAAACGTCTCGCTACGAAAATACTCGATAGATATACATTTCTACGACAACGACGACGATGCTAGATTCGATATCCTACATAAATTAAACGGTGTAAGAATTTTATTTTATTATTAAATCAAAAAAAAAAACTTTTTCTTCCGTTTAGTACGGAGTACACAGTCATAAAGATTAATAATATTTCCGCTATCGATTAGAAAAGTAAACTAAAATAAAATAAAAAATAAAAAGTTTTATGCAAAGTTTTAGTTCGCATAAAACAAAAGATGAAATGGATCGAATGAAATTATTTTATTTTTATTAATTAATTAGTATTCATGAAAATCACCTGCGATATACAACAAGCGAGCTTTTATTGCTTATAATGCTTTAACACTTAACCATAATAAAAAATGTATACATCACATCATACCTTATACAACAATAAAAGCGTTCCATGAACAGTAGTTTAATTAATTTTTTAAATTGAAGCTTTATAAGCTTTTGTTTTCAATTTACATAAAAAGATTTTTTATAATATAACAATATTTGCTTTTGTTGGCCTTTCCAACTTTGTAGGTTTTAATAGGTATGCTTAAAGGGGCTTTAATACTTCAGAACTTTAAAAAATGAGCTTTTAATAAAAAATATGTTGAAAGCTTAAAACAAATGTTATTAAACTGGTACAGGAAATGCTTATTATTTAATCATATATTAGACTGTCATATTTGAGCTTTCGATTAAATTTAGTGAATATAAAGCTTTTTAGAACTTTACCTTAGTTAAATGAATTTTAATTACGAAATTTTTTGGCTGAATAGCTCATTTGAAAAATCAGTGATCCTCTTCTTGGTTTAATGGTGAATTATTTTTAGTAAATATGAAAAAGCTTTTAGGAAAATTGGCTCAAAATTAGACCATTAGTTTAATAAGCTAGAATTTTAAACTGGCTTAGAATACTGCAGAAAGAGCTTTTAAATATTAACGATGTCAAAAGCATTTTGAAAAATTGGTTTTAAATCATTACAAAAAAGCTTATTATCAGTTTTGATTTACTACAATATATTGAGCTTTTGAGTAAATTTAACGTTCAAACTTTTTGACAACTTGTTCCTAATTTTATTAATTTTTATCTTTGTTTTTGTCTGCAAAGTTTTTAAATATGCTATGTAAATTAAAAATAGCTTTTAGAATAGATTTTTGGTGCAAAGCTCATTTAATTAAATAACATTTCAAATAGCCTCTCAGCCATTTATTCAAGTTTAGAAAGTAGGAAATAGTTGCATGGTGTCAAAACTGGCTTGCTTATATGACAGCTACCAAAAGCTATTAATATATCGTTACAGACAGAAAAAAGTATTTTAATACTAAGGTTTCGATTGTATGCAAAAATCGAAAAAGAACGTTTAATACTCATCTGACGAAGTTCAGCTGTTCAATAAATAGCCTAAAATCCTCCGGGTACAACGCTAACTGCTTTCTTCACATTTTGTCAAAATGTTGCGTTTGCGAAAACACCGCTATATTCGGAAGTGCCTATGTAATACACATGGAATGCAAATATAGAAAATCATTTGAACGATGCAAACGAGGAGAGCGAGTCGACGGATAACATAGCATATTCTAAGCAACTACGATAGGCAGACTGTACGTCGTGCATCCCAATCAAGATGAATGCTTCTTTCTTCACATGCTGTTGGTAAATGTGCCCGGCCCAACGACTTTTCAGAAATTAAGTTGCCAACGGCGTTACACATGACACTTTCGGCAGTGCATGTTCAGCTCTGAATTTTGTGAAGAACGACCGACACTCGGTAATATACATTAATGACGCGTACAACACGTCATATCCAAATCAAATTCGTGCATTATTTGCAATTATATTGACCGCCTGCTCTCTTTTATTTCCAACAGAGTTATGGGATAAATATAAATCGCACATGCCTGAAGATATTCTCCGTCGAATAAGCGAGGTAAAATTCAAATATGAACATAGAATTCACGACAGAAATCTACAATAAAGCGTTGATAAAGATTAAAGATTTGTGCTTAGAAATCGCGAACAAAGTTATCAATCAATTGGGAATGTCATCTTTGAATCGATCTGCTGCTGCTTCGTTTGATGTAGAATTGCGGCGTAGAAAACAAATCACGGATGATATTTTGTCGTATTTGCAATTAAATATTCCTAAGCAAAACGGGATTTACGATCAAATAATGCAAACTGCCAATAATGAGGTTCCTTTTTAAAAGAGAAATATTTTTCTTAAATGCGCCAGGAGGAACTGGTAAAACGTTCCTAATCACATTGATTCTGGCTGCAATTCGATCCAAAAAAGATATTTTCTTTAGCTCTTGCGTTGTCCGAAATAACTGCGGCATTGCTACTAGGTGGAAGAACTGCTCATTCTGCTTTGAATCATTTAACATGCAATTCATTGAAAAGTATTGCAGAAATGCAAACTTATTGTTTAAGATGAATGCACAATGGCACGCAATACCCAATTTAATTGGAGTTTTCCATCAATATTAACAAAACACAGGGTCAATTTTTGGAATTTTGCGGTTTAGATCTAGACACGAATTGCTTTTCACATGGACAATTTTATGTTGCGTGTTCTAGAGTCGGTAAACCAGACAACCTCTATATCTGCACAGCTAATGGTACAAACAATATTTAAAATTAAATTATGAAGCATTTAGTTGATCAAGCTTTCTAAATTTTAAAAAATATTGAAAGCTTCCATAAAAATTAATGGGCGAAAATTACATCAAAATCCTCATTACAGGTGCCTACTGAATCTAGCGATTTACATCTTTAGTTTAAAACGAGCTTTTTTCATATTTTAGTTTGCTTCATTGTCTAAATATACACTACTCAATTTGCCAAAACTTTAATCTGTGATATTTGGAAAAACATTTTGTTTTTAAAAATTTTCAATTAAATTCCATAAAACTACCAAATTAAAATTTTACATTTTCATAATACGTATCCAAGTCAAATTAGTATCCCAATTTTTGTTCCAACACAAAAAAAATTATTATTATCATGGTACATAGTTATATTGTTGTTTAGGGATAATTTGGGAAATCCTCTGTACAGAAACGGCACAGAACAGTAATATAATCGTATACAACAAAACAGTAGTTAATACGTATAGCATATAAACCGAGTGAAATAAATGAGATTCATAATTATCGTAAAGTAGGGAAAAAAATTTCCATATCTGTCGGAAAAAAATATTTTTTTTTCTGCTAGATGAGAAGGAGAATTTTGGATAGATAATTCAAGATGAGCTTTTTATTTTATTGTATGTATATATATAGATATAGACAAACAGAATATAAAAAAAAATATTTCTATTATAATTTCTACTGTTGGTTCATTTTGGTCAGTTGAACTGAAAAAAAAAATGTATGGGTTTATCGTTTTAAATATAAAAAGCTCTGCTATACAAATTTATATGTATGTAGTAGTTTAATATTAAATGAATACAGAAAAAATTATATATTAGTGGTCAGTTGGAAAATTCTTTGTTATGGGATTTTCCGAATACAACAACAGTATAGTATCAGAGCTAAACACGATAATTTTAGTTGCCTCTAGTTAAATCTACTCTCGTTTCTATATATAATTGTTTAGAATTTTCCGTTCTTGGTAAAAAAAAAAATATGGTATAAAATTCAAGCTTTTGGCTAAACTGGTAGACAAATCTAAAACAAAATACAAAAATGTGTTTTTTTAGTATTTTAAGTAGATATTAAATGTATTGTCTATCGAAATTAAACAAAATTATATTGTTATGTCTGGTCGATGGGATTTAGTTAGAAAAAAGGATCAAACCGCTATCATTTATGAGCACGTTATTAGTAAATAATTTAACAGTGAATCTAGACAAAAAGCAACATTCTAACACAAGACTTTAATTTTTTTAAAAATTGAATTTGAGCAAGAATTTTTATTAGAGGACCTTGTCTAAAAAGATAATTTACTTTTTAAAAGTTTGTGAGTTTTACAACCTAGGAGATAAAGTTTTTATTCATATTTTAACAAGCTTCGTAAAATTTGTTAATAATTTGAGAAGATATAATTTTATAAAGCTTTTGTAGACTAAAGATTTTTTTAATTAAAAAAATATTTAATATTTGCTTTGGAAGCTTTAACTGTATTTATTTTTGTTAATTAACAAATTAAAGTACATATATAAATTTATTTCATGAGCTTTTATTATATTTAAAACCCGGTCTACACCTAAGCTTTCCGAATTTAATATTAAAATTAAAAATTTAAACATCAGTTTAACAATAACATATTATTTATTAAAACCAAAAAATATTTGAAAGCTTTTTTATGCAAACATTGTTCAACTATTTAATGATTTGTTAACAAATTGTTATAGTTTATAAATGAATTTAATTACAAAAATATTTCAAAACTTTTTTTTAACATTTCAAGAATTTAACTTGTTGACATACCTGCAAGCTTTTAGTATCCTTTATTTTGCTTAAAAACTTTTGTTAAATCTTATAAGTTTTCGAAACTTTTCATTACAGTTGCACATCACGTTGTCTATGTTAATTATTAGCAATATCAATTTAAGTCACATAGGCTAATTCACTTCAGGTAGCCAATTCAAGCAGGTTCACTTCAGTTTTATTTAAGATTTTTTGAGCTTTAAGCTTATTTGTTGACATTTTAAAATGACTTGAAAAAATTATATATTGATTTTAAAAGCTTCTTAGTGTATAATGTGAGAATTAAATATAGTTAAATTGTTTTTAAAAGCTTAATGACGAAAAAGCTCTAGAACCTTATGTCTTTCATGACATAAGCTTAAAATTTGAATAAGATAAATACAACTTGATTGAAATGTTAAACAAAAATTCTAAATAGCATCTGTACAAAAGCTTCAAAAAATCCATCCATAAGCAAAATTTTAAATTTCAAAACTAAATTAAACTTTTATTTAAAACCTTCTAGTTAACAATTAACAATTTTTTTCGACGATTAAAGTTCTTAATACAACCATGTTATAATATTTTTATAATATTGTTATTTAATGATAAAAGTATTAAACACTCAAAAGCTCTTGAAGAAATCATGGTCAATCTCAGTTTATATTCTTATGGGAAAGCTTTAAATTTAATAACTAATTATATTTTATACGAATTGGATCCAGTGAAATCTTTGTTGAAAGTTTGAACCTTTTTAAAAAGCTCGGAAATGTAAAATTGAAGATAAATTTTGAAACAAATTTGGTTGTTTTCTATAGCTTATTCGTAAAAGCTTCAGTTTCAGTAGCTTTTGATTGTGTAATCGATGACTGAATTGAAGTTGTATTAAAATGTGTCTATATTAAGTTTAACTTTCTGTTTAAATGTTCAATGTTTAAAGCTACATACAAATCTGAAAGCTTTACAATCATTTAAACTTTACAATAAACTCACCGTTGCACTATTTGTAAAAGCATCTACAGTAAATAAAAATATAGCTTTTAATTATAAAACTTTAAACAAAAAGATTTATTTTTGAAAACATACATAATTTTTAAAAAATAAATTTAAATCGTGAAGCTGTATTTTTCAAAAATTAAGAATAAATTTAGCTTTCGAATAAAAGTTTCAAATTAAGCTTAAAAATATTTTGAAATAGAAAAAAATAATTAAAAGTTAGAGAAAGCTTATTCTGATTAAGTTTATTGCATTGTTCTAATTAAATATTGCTCTTTCGTCAATTTGAGCTTTTGCGATTATTGAAAAATATTTCATTTTTATATCGTGTAAATTGTTCGAATAGTTTCAAAATTCTTCGAAAAGTATTCATTTGTCTTTCAACAAGTTCAGTAAAGCTAATTAATTATTTGGAAGGCTGGAATGTTTAGTAAAATAATCACCACTGTGAAGTTGATTAAACTCAAAAACGTTTAAAGTGCATTAATACTGAAAAAAAAATAAACTTTTGTTAAAGAATTAATACTTATTTAAACTGGAGATATCATAATTGTAAAAAATGGGGTTGGTAGCTTTTAAAAGTTTTTGCTTTTTTAAATGAAATTTATATTTTACTTAAGGTAAATGACATTTATTCATGAGCTTTTTATATAAAAAGGCTTTGACTTAGATTTACTAATTTAATGAAAGCTTAAGTAAAACTGGTATCCATTAATTAATTTATTCTTAATTAAATATTATACAAAAAGTATATACAAGCTTTAAAGCTTTAACTTTATTTTCGTAACAAGCTAAAATGTTGTAAAAAAATTTACCAGCTTTAGGAAAAAACTTTCGTAATATGAGTTTACCTGTTTCAACTTAAAGTTCCAAAGAACTTATTTGGAAAAGCTTAAATGTATGTTTTTAATATTTAATTTTAAAAGCGGAGACAGGTTTTAAACTTTTAAATTTAGTTCATATTTAAAATATTTAGTTAAAATTGAAGCTTTAACTAAAGCTTTTTTTATATATGTTATTTAAAATGTTAATTTTAACCAAAGCTTTAATTTTTGTGTTCTTTCATAGCTTAACAAAAATCAAAGGTCCTTTAAATAAACTGGTAATTTTTATAAAGCCCAATTTAATGTCAAGGTTTTCATTAAATAATGCGGTTCAGAGTTAAGTTGTCAGTGTCAATAAATACAATTATTTAGAATATCTAAATGAAAGTTATACGTGATAATTTAGATTATATAGATCAGTTTACTGTTATTTGATATTTTCAGAGCTTTTAAGTTTATTGGAAAAAAATTGTAAATGTTTTAAAACAAATTGTATTCAGTGTTGATTATAATAAGCTTAAAAATGTGAGAATTAAAAATAGTTAAACAAGTATTAAAAATTTAACATCTAATGAAAGCTCTTAACTCTTAACTAACTTAAATAAGCAGTTGTATAGTTTGGGTAATGGATTTAAAGATTATTAACTCAGTTTAAATATTTAAACAAACGTTCCGGTTTGTAAAAGCTTCATTTTATTTCTATCGACATAACTAATTGATAAAAAGTTTACAATTTTTCATATAAAAAAAATCCAAATGGAGCTTTAAACCAAAAGCGATTTTAAAATTAAATGCTTTTTTTGTAATTATAATTATATTAAACGTTGGTTTGAAAAAGTTTCATAATTGTGTTTTTTTTAATTTAAAAATCGTTTAAGCTATATTCCGAAAGCTTATTATAAGTTTTAAATAAGTGATTTCAAATTATTTAGTTTAGAAAAACCCAAAATATTTAAAAGCTTTAACGATATTTTACATAGTTTTTCTTTACTTTATAACTTTAAACAAAATGCTTTAATTTGATTAAAAGCTTTTAGCTTTTTTGCATGAAGCTTAAACAACTACATAAGAGTGTATACGTCAAATTTGGAATGATAAACTTTTTAAAAAAGTTATCTATTTTATTATTTAATTATAAACTCACAAAAAGCACTTTTATGAAATTTTGTTTTGAATTCGACGATATCGAAAATATATGTTAAAAAAAGTTTAAACAAAAATTGTATTAATCTAATTAGGCATTAAATTTTATATAAAAAGCTTTCGTATCCCCAATTTACTATTCAGCCAAATATGCTGAATTGAATTGCCATCAACTTTTCTAATTTGTTTAATTTTTATTTTTAATTTTCCAACTATTAATTTTGTTTTTCTCGGTTCATTTTCACAATTTTATCGTAAAACCTAATAAACCTTCACACCAAACCAAGCCACAAAAAATTTTATATTTGTTTCCAGTTGAAATGATATCCTCATTAGTTCTCGTATAAATGCAATGTATGCAACTCTACATGTAAATTTCGAATGTCACGGTAATTTTTTTTTGTTTTCGCTTCGTTCTGTCTCTTTTTTTCGTACACGAATTAAATTAAATTAAAAGCTAGTTTTTTAATATACGTGAAAGCTTTTCACTATACAACTTTCACACTATGGGATTACCACGTAATTGTGAAAGAAAAAATAATTTTCTATCACTCGTAAACTTAAGTTTTTAACTCGGTGCTGCAGCAACATCGTATCAAAACTAAGAACAAAAGCTTATAAAAATGAAACGAAAAATTTTCCATTTCCTTTTTTGTTTTTTGTTTATTTTTTTTTCTATACTATGTCTCTAGCATATCTTGAGAATTAACCAGAATGTTTCGACCAAGTTGCCTATATGTACGATACAGTTTATACACCCTCCCTGCCCCCATCCCCATGACATTTTCATACATATTTACACACATATTAAATGTAATTATTATTCAAGAAAATGACTCTATGGTTGTTGCTGTTATGATTTTGCTTCATTTTTATTCGAAAAATATCAAAAAATGGAAAACAAAAACAAAACAAAAAAATAAAGTTGGAAAATTTTTCCAATTTTCCAGTTTGTATATTATATGTTTTATATCCATGTTAGTATAGTTGTTGTTGTTTTATGAGAAGGGGCGGATGTTTGTGGGTGAACAAATTAATATACAAGACGGAATCATATTAATGCAATTTGCAATAAAATATCCATGTTAACAGTGTACATGTATTCTATATACATATAAATGAAAAGTCGAGAAAATGAAAAATGATTGCGACACAATGTTTGGGAGGTAGAGAAGTGTTTGGTATCTAGAATATCACACAAATTGGAAGTTTAGTGTAAATGGTTTTTATGCTTTGTTTTTGTTTTTTGGCCAAACCCAATTCTACTCATACCTTTGGTTTTTTTGTTTGTAAATAATTGTTGTTGGTTTTTGTGCAAAAAGGAAGTAAAATGTATCAAAATACGAAAATATTTTACTGCTATGGGAAAATGGTGCAAATTACAGCTTTGAATTTTAAATGGATTTTCACACTTTAGTATTTATGTCGTAATCATGATAATGATAAGAAAAACATTTTATATGCAATCAGTAGTTTGTGCATCCGTGCAATATATATCATGCCATGTATAGCAATGCTGTGAATTTATTATGACTTATTAAATAGTAGACACTGATTATGTAAAAGCTTTGATTATAAAATTAAAAAAGTGAAAGTGATTTAAAGAAGTGAAAGTGTTTAAATTTGTTTTGAATTTTTAATTGAAATTTTTCAAATTAAAAAGATTTTTTTAGGAATGAGATTTTAAGATTTTTTTGTCTAAGTTAAAAGATTTTTTTAGGAATCAGCGCAAGGCTACAAATTTATATACAAAATTATTAAATATGAAAAAAGGCATACTAATATTTAAAATCTTAAACATGAACTTTTAATGATTTAAACAAAAAAAAAATAATTGAAAGCTTTTTTTATAAAACAGTAATTCACGTTAAATTAATTTTAATTTTAAAAAAATCATAAAAATTAAAGCTTTTAAATTAGTTTGGTACTCAACACTTTATTAGCATAATTTGTCTAAGTTAAAATAGTTAGATATTTTAAATAATAATGGTGCTGTACATTTTTGAACTTAAGCTAATTAAGGCTTACCTAAAGCTTTTTTTTAAAATGTTTTACAAATTAATTATTTATTATTTTGATGACTTTGACAAAATGTTACTTATGTAATTTTGTTTTAATTAGAGCTGACATTTATATTAAATCCTTAAATATAATGAGCTTAAGATTTTGTAAAGCTCTAGAAATAAAATAAACCAAAAGTTGGAAATGATCTATTTAGTTGAGAAGAACCTTAAACTGAACAATATGATTTTTAATTTAAAAGCTTTTTATTTTATTTTTGTCAATTTAATTGAATTTGACAATTCAACCAATTTATAGATCAAAGCTTTTTATACTAACAATACTCATCAATAATTAAAACATTACACGCAATTGTTTTGCTGATTATAGTATTATGTAAAATGGAAAGTAAAAGTTTTAGTATTATTTTATAAAATAATTATAAATAATTAAATATTAAACGTGCATTAACACCTTAAACTCTTATTGTAAAAGTTATTATCTAAAAATATAATATTTTCAAACTTAAAAATATAATTATTTATTTAAAGTTTTGTAGCTTTATTACAGCTTAGAAAACATAATAATTTGTAAAAACTAAAAAAAAAAACTAAAATTAAAACTTTTTTTAGAAAAACATTAAATTTTGTTTTAAATTAAATTTCAGAAAACAAATTCAAATTTTTATAAGTTTCACATTAAACCTTCACTAATTGTAATAAAACTTAAAATAAAAAAGTTTTTTGTAATATTGTTAAAGTTTCAATGCGTTGTGCAAACACATGATACTCCTATAAAAAGTTATAAATAAAAGTAACACTAACGTACTTTCCAGTACCAAACACTTTGTTGAAATACTCAACAAAATTATATATAAAGCTTTTCACCTTTTTTATAAAATATATTTACAGATTTCAAAAGCGTTTGCTCAATTTGTTATGGTAAATCCAAAAAATTAAGTTTTAATATATTCTTTTAACAGAGCTTTTAAATTTTCAACATGAATTATGCACTTTGTTATAAAGTAAAAATGAGGAAAGGTTTAAAAACGCTGAAAAGCTTACTTCTCCAACTTTCATACAACTTTCGTGGAATCCGGTAATGAGTAAATAGAGTTTTTAGTAAATATTTCAGTAAACCCATTTATTACTGAATATTTAAGTTTTTACGGTTAATTAGTTTACATATTTAAAATTTAAAATATTATAATTGATTTCTGTAACGAAATGATACGTTTAAAAATAACAGTATCATATATATTGATTTTAATCTTTGGACATGTGCTTTTCAGACAAAGCTTTAGGTTTTAAATAACCTAAATGTTTCATTTATTCTTAAAAATGTATTATTTTAGTGGTACTGACTCCTTACATTTTTAATAAAAAGCTTTACTTTCATGTGGAATTATATTTAGTTTTAAAGCTTTTATAGTGATACATATTTATTTTCACTAAACGATATTATTTAATTGAAAGCTTAATTGAAATCGACTTCATGATTTTCTTGACTTTAACATAGTTTAGTTTTTAAATTGCATGGAGTAACGTTTTTAAATTAAAGCTCTTAAGAAAATTAACCAAACTTGTTTCAGTTTTAAGAGTGAGCTTTGATTTTTATTTTTATTTGGATTGTTTTAATGACATTAATTATATTTAAAGTGTCTAATATGTTAGTTTGATAAATCTTGATATTTATCAATATTGAATTTAATTATAGTAAGCTTTATGTTTCAAATAAATTTTAAAAGTTATTCATTAAATTACTTAGAATTTAAAAAAGCTTCCTAATTTATGACTAAAGACGATAAGTTGAAACATAGACGTCGATTTGGTTAAAGCTTCAAACCATAATTTAATCTAAATATTTTTAGTTTACTAAAGTTCTATTTAGAGCTTTATGATTGCAATGTTAAGGTTAAATGACTTTAGAAATCATTTTATATTTTTTGATACTCATAGCAGACTGTTGACAATATTTTGTTTTCTAAAGCTTTTACTTTTTGCTGCTCGTATAAAAAGCTGTTTATAATATTTTAGTAAGCTTAAGAATCAATACTAATTTTAAGTAAGACTAAGCTATTGTAATAATTAATAAATTACAAGTAGGTATTGATCGACCATTATATCTTATCACAGTTTTATTTTCAACCACTGGGCTTTTATCGTAAAACGTATTTAGTTCGCAATGAATGTCATCCAAACTTTGAAATTATAAATTCAGTAAATATGAAGTCGTCAATACTATTATAAAAAGCTTTTTTAATGTTTATAAAATAAATAATTAGATTAATAAACAGAAGCAAACTACTTAAAAAAAGCTTTTACTATGTTAAGCTAAAAATAATTTATTTAATTAATTAAGCTAATGATTAAACGCTTTCATATTTAGAAGCTACAACCATATTTTAAAGTTTATAAATGAAAGCTTTTATTAGAACAGCAAATTTAATTTTTATTAAATATAAGAAAAAGCTTTTTACATTTGTACTGTATCCGAAGTTAAATGCTTTTTCTTTTACATTTTAGGATTAAAGTTTTTATGTAATTTGTGTTTCATATTTAAACTTAAAATATATTTAACTTTAGAAAACGCTTAAAATGTACTTTTCAAAAGCTTTAATTTTCTTCATTAATTGATGTATTTAGAACATTATCAAGCAACTGGGCAGTATATAAACAATAATGCAGCAATTTTTAAGTGGTTCACCTTCCGTGGTTTGTTAAAGACTTCACATTCTTTCAAAAAAATGTATCGATAGGTGTAAGATTACACAAACGTTGAGGTTCACTACCCGAAAATATGCGCATGAAAAGTTTCCTTCAATAAGTGGGTTATGTTACGTTCTGTGTAGAGTATTGCCCTCTCTTTGTTAGAACCAAAGCTCGTTCACATCAATACCATCCAACATGATGGTTTAATGACAATCATGGCGCAAAAGTGCTTTCTTTTAACTGTTTAACAGCAGAAATTGGTATAGGTCTTATTTTATCATCACAAGCTTTTAATCATAAAATTAACATTTAAACATCTATTACGTTATTAATGATTAGTTAAGTTTTATTGAGAGTTTTAAATTGGAACAACTCAGTAATCATTTTAAAAGATTTGCTACGCTTATTAAAGGTTTAAACGTGATAGTATTTTTCAAAGCATATAATACCTGTTTAGTATTGAGTAGATTTAAAAACCAAGCTTTACAAAATTGAAATATAATGTACTTTAAACCACTCAATTAAGGTTTTAGGGCACGTGATCCAATGATTTTGCTAAAATATGCACACTGAACCTAAGTTTTTACAAGAAGTTAGTTGGTAAAATTCTCATTTCAAGCTAATGAATTTGTTAAAAGCTCATAACATACTACGTTTGTTCTTATTCTTTAAAATGGCTGGCGAACCAAAGTTTCATGTTTAGAAAATAAATTGCACTCATTCAAATGAGCTTTTATCGTTACATTTATTATGAATCTTTAATGTCGCTTAATCGTAAACATTATCAATTAATCAAATATAAAGAGGTCAAAAATGTGAAAGCTCTTGGTATAAAAACAAACAAAAATTTAAACTTTTTTCTCGTAAAGGGCTTTCTTAATATTTATAGCAATTAAATAAACGAAATAAAGTTTCAATCAAGATTATATTAAATAAAGACTTTTATATTTCAAAGTTGTAGTACAATTTTAAATTGTATAACTAAAAGCTTCTAAAACAGATCAAACAATTTTATGGACTTTTTTGACCCTTTTATGGACTAGTTGACTTTAATGTGCGTAGTTGAATGTTTATTTGATCAAAGCTCTGAATGTTAGATAATCCTTAAAACGAAAAGCTTAGTAACTGTTTGTAGCTTAACAAAATTGTAAGCTTTTAACAAATATTTTAATATTTAAGGAATTAATGATCAATCATTAAGCTTCAAATGTTTCCTTAAAGGGACACTTATTCGAAAGTATTAGTTTATTTAGATACAGTAAACTTTCATTTTTAAACAGCTAGTGAGAAAATAAATCAAAAACAAATTACAGTTTAAAAGCTTTAACTGAAAGCTTTGGTCTTACATTTGTCTTAAATTTGTTTTGACGTTTGTCAAATTGATTTTAAACTTTAGTATATCATATGCTCAAAAACTTCATAAAAAAGCTCAAAAAGCTTAATGCTCTAATTATTCAAAATTATTTCTCATTAAAAGCTCTTTTATTACCGCACTTGGCATCTTTCTAAATTGGTAAAAAGCTCTTGATAAACTGTTGTTTGTCATTTTTTAATCCCATTAAAGAATGATGTTAAAGTTTTGATGTTTTTTTGAAATCAAGATAAAGTGTTTTTTTTGTCCTAATGAGCATTTATTGGTAAGCTTATTTAAAACAATTGAATGTCGCTAAATAATTAACATTATAAATTAAGTAAATATATGAAAGCTCTTGATATTAATATTCCTAATTTGAGTAAACTTGAGTAAAAGTATATTTATTTGCAAAAAGCTATTCAATATTTAAGAACCCATCCTGCTCTAAAAGCTTCAAAATTTTCAAAATATTTTTAATTCAACCAATTATATAAAATTATTTTAAATTGCCCAAATGAAAATTTTTTTAGGTCGAGAACTTTTAATATACAAATTCATATTTGTATATTAAAAGTCTATTAATTTATTTTTGAAAATGTTATATGAAAATACAAAGTTATTTTAGAAAAGCTAATTAGTAAAATTAAAATAATTTTTATTAAATAATCATGTACCAAATAAGTATACAAAGCTTTTCGAAATGTTCATAATCAATGCAAACCATTTAGTAACAGACAGCTTTTTGTTTGACAATTTAATTATTAAGTGACAATTAATATTATGGGGTACGTCCATTGTAATTAGATTAAAAGCATATCCGTGGCAAAATAGAAACGAAAAATAGACAACACACACATATATACTGCATCAAGTTGAAAAAATAATTTTAATTCTGTTATCAGAGTATTTGCAGCGTATATGACAAACAAATTGTAAAAACAATCAACTTATGTATTTATACGTAAACAGACTGTATTTTCTATTTTCGTTTCAAGGGAAAACAAAAAAAGCTTTTATATTTGAAAGATAAATGAAATGACACAACAAGTATTATATTATAGAATAAAGAGACGAAATTCACTTTGATAAGCTTGCTTAAAGTTTCCTGTTTATAATTCAAGCTTGTCCATCAAGCTTTATATTTTCCATTTATTCATTTACTTGATGTACATAAATATACATAATTGAGTGTATACTATATATGCTAAAGAGGAGAAGCTTTTGATTGTTTATTTTTTACTTGTGTGTTGTTATTATTTCAGAAGTATATAATTTTATTGTTTCTTTATTTTCCACCACCCATCAGCATATTTGCAAACTTTTATGTCTGTATATCTGGTTGCCCATGCATTTGCACAAAAATACGATTGTACATTTCCATATATATAGAAAAAAGAATTAACGGTTAAATAATAAAATGTTAGTTATGCCCGAAAAAAGCATATGAATAAAAGCTTTTTACTCGTTAAAATAACACGTTCAGCAAACTAAGTTTGGTTCCTGTTCTTTTGTTGTTATATAACAAATTGTTGTTCCATGTACAAATCTGCTAGGTGTATTATGGTTAGAAAGTTTTTTGTCCATTTGTGAACAATGAATGAGTACAACAAAACTTACAAAAAAATTCAATTTCATTCTCAATGTGCGCTAACTTAATACCGATATGCACAATTGACATATCCTAATCTAAACATTCTCAGAATATCTGTTTATATTTAAAAAAATAAACGAAATCAAATGATTGACATTTCGATATGTACATTTCAATAGATACAGCTTTTATACATATATGGATACGAGACATATAAAAATGATGGTTCGATATTCTTGGTAGCACGTTTCGATACAC
Organism: Tipula confusa; assembly: GCA_963556175.1. NCBI lineage: Eukaryota > Metazoa > Arthropoda > Insecta > Diptera > Tipulidae > Tipula > Tipula confusa. Next base: position 220,822,936 of record OY744476.1, read on the forward strand.
TTCCGCTTCGTATACTACTTATACAGAACAACAAAATAAAGGTATTTCCTTGTTCTTTCGAACATCAGACACACACAACAACAATAATAATGGAATGTACAAGTTTACCTATCAAAATGTAAATTGATGATGATGTACATCTATTTTGCAGTGACATTTTATATTTTTACTTTAGTCGGTGTATGATGATTGATGTTAATTTAAAAGATGTCGTATAGAAGTGTAACTAACTATATTGTGCTGTGATGCCATATTTTTAGGTATTCATTTTAAGGAATTTTATAACACAAAATAGACATATATAGGGGAAATGACTGGCACACCAGATAAAAAATTAATAGTGGCAATGATATTTAGGATTTGTGATATGGATAAACGTTTCAACATACTTTACCTATTTGGTAGTATGCTCTTAAAAACACCCCATTAAACTTAATTCTTTACTGAACATGAAATGAGCTTTTATTAATTAATAAATATTAAATGTTATAAAAAGTTTTGTAACGCAACTACAATTTAAATCAAATAACAATTTAACTAACCTTCATATAAAAGCTTTCAAAAATTTTAAATTTAATATTCTTTTATAAATCAGTTTTTCAATAAAGCTTGAATAAAATTACTAAAAAAATGATTAAACTAATAACTGTTCAACCTATTAATATTTAAATATACATTTTGAGCTTTTAAAGGTTGTTTAGTGTTAATCATTCAGTATTCAATTTAAAGCTTTTGAAAAAAAATTATCTTGCGTAAACTTGTTGAAAGCTTTAGTTGTCAATATTCAAATCTTAACTAAACTTTTAAATTTTAAGGTTATTTAATACGCCACGAGCTTTCAAATAATACGCTGCCAAAAATGACCATGCGGATACAAAGAGTTAAAGTTTCAAACAAATGTGATGTACTAAGAAAAGATAAAGCTTTCGATTACAAGGCATTTTTTGATATTTAAAATATTGTTTAAAAAATCAGATTAAATTTTAAACTTTTAATCTGATTTTTTAACCAATATTTTAAATGTCAAAAAATGCCTAGTAATCGAAAGCTTTAAAATATATTTATTATAAACCAATTTCAATATAAACCAATCAATAAACTTAAATAATTCGTTTCATCCAAAGCTCTCAAACTTAGTAAGCAAATAAAAAACGAGCTTTCATCACTATTGATTTTTACTAGTTATACCAGAATAAATCATTTAAAATAATCTGTTTAGCTTAAAATTTATGAAAGCTTTTCTAAATAAGCTTACTAATTTTTACTTAATTAATTTATAATTTATTAAATATTTAAAAGCTTTTTACAAAAAAATTACCTATACTCAAATTAAGGTATTAAATTCAAGAGCTTTCAAAAAGGTTTACCGATAAAACCATAAAATAATTTTAGTTAACTTTAATTTCATAAAGCTCATAAAAAATATAGGTTTGTTTATTTATTTTAAGATAAAAAGCTTGTTAAAACAAAATAGGACCGATATATTCCGTTTTCAATATTTTATATCATATTTTTTATGAGTTCCATTTAGACACTAGATAAACTTTTAATAGCTTTTTATGGCAGATTTTTAGAGTTTCATAAACAACTGTATAAATAACAACTTCAATTGAAATTTTAAATTTAATATTTTTATAATAAATCAGTTTTTCAATAAAGCTTGAATAAAAATACTAAAATAATGACTTAACTATTTCAGACCGATTAAAATTTCAATATAAATTTAGAGCTTTTAAAGGTCGATAATATTGTTTATTTAAAGCTTTTGGAAATAAAATATTAAGTTGGATAAACATGTTGAAAGCTTTAGTTGTCAATGTATAAATGTTAACTAAACTTTCAAATTTTAAGGTTATTTAATATGCCACGAGCTTTTAAATAAAAAGCCCATCAAAATGATAATGAGGATGAAAAGAGTTAAAGTTTCAAACAAATGTAATGTACTAAGAAAATATAAAGCTTTTGATTACTAGGCATTTTTTGTCATTTAAAATATAGTTTAAAAATCAGATTAAAAGTTTAAAAGATTTAAACTATATTTATTATAAACCAATTTCAATATAAACCAACCAATAAACTTAAAAGATTAATTTCATCCAAAGCTTACAAACTTAGTAAGCAAATAAAAAAGCAAGGTTTCATTAAAATTGATTTTTACTAGTTGTAGCAAAATAAATAATTTAAAACAATTTTTTTGGCTTAAAATTTATGAAAGCTTTTTAAATAAGCTTACTAATTTAAGCTAATTTATAATTTATTAAATAATTAAAAGCTTTTAAAAAATTACCTATACTCAAATTAAGATATTAAATTCAAGAGCTTTCAAACAGGTTTACCGATAAAACCTTAAAATAATTTTATTAAACTTTAATTTCATAAAGCTCATAAAAAATATAGGTTTGTATATTTATTTTATGATAAAAAGCTCTTTAAAACCAAATAGGACCGATATATTTCGTTTTCAATATTTTATATCATACTTTTTGTGAGTTCCATTTAGGCACTAGTTAATCTTTTAATAAGAGCTTTCTTGTGGCACCTTTTTAGACATTTATTAAAACTATCATTTAAAGGAACTTATGAAGCTTACTACATTACTGAAAATATAAACAATTGAACTTTCGTAAAAAAATTCAATGAGCTATTTAAGCATCAAAAATTTTGCAGATCAACTCCAGACTTCCGTTAAAGTCCAGCAACAATGAACCCACTGATATTTCCAAAGTCACAGCTCAAATGCCATCGATAACCATCAATTTAGAAATGTGGAGTTTTCTAAAACTATTACTGCTGGCAGACCCAACCTTTAGTCCGCCAGGGCACATTGACATCTTGATCGAAACCGAACATTTTTCGAGATTCTGATGGATTCTGAGGATTTTGTGTGGTTTCGGCACACTAGTGGGACAATTTTCAATACAATACAATCACACACTTTAAAGATTTTGGGAGAGCAAAGAAGTACCAATTTACCAAGGAGGAATTCAGTGTGAAACCCACATTCTACCAAAACCTAACATAGCTACCAAAAAGTACCTATACAATACCTTTGGATCATAACTAACATCTAACGAACTGATTGGTGTTAATCCCAAGAATTACCTATTGATGATTATCGATTGTTGACTGTTACCTGAGGAACAACCGCAATATCCATACTTGGCAACTAAAACCATAGCAACGGTTGCTGACGATAATGCGGCCAGATTTTCTAAAGCTGCGCAAAACTTCAAACAAGCCCTGTATATGGACGGTCAAATGTCTGGAGCAAACAATAAAAATGATGCCAGTATGCCACAACAGCATCTTATTGAGATGCTAAGGGCTAAAGAATTTTATTTATGAAACTGGACCTCCAATTGTACATCATTGTTGGTGGCGAAACCAAAGAACAGCCAACAATGCTCAACGATCGACATTTCAATTAAATTGCTGGGGTTAGAATAATGTCTGAAGACCAACTCCTTTCAGCTCAAGGTTGTAGTGAATCCAGGAACTATATCAATACCAAATGTCAGATGTTATCTGAGACATTCAAAATCTTAGATCCACTTGGTTGGCTGGCACCATCGATTATTTTGTTAAAGCTCATTTTCAACCGTTGCGGCTCCTAAGTGTACATTGGGATGATCCACTATCAACCAACATTTAAAAAAAATTGAAGAACTCAGACAAAAATTGTGCTAGTTAGACGAAATATCGATTCCTCGCTGATTAGCAACCAAAGGAGAGAAATTTCAACTATACGGATTTTTTGTTGCGTCTTAGTATTCCACTAACACTAGGATGGTTTTCATCGCATCCACGACGCTGGAAGAACTGTAAAGCCACGATATTACAGTCAGCCTCGAAAGATGACGGGCGTTATGTACCGCCGAAAGAAAATTCTGCAAATGGAGCCTCACGAGAAGGGACAAGTACGGCTTCGGCAGCAAGTATTAAGCTTGACCCACTCAAGATCGTGCAACTCGGTTATTATCTTGAGACAGAAAAAGAATGAAACGTAGAAACACACATAACCTGGTACCAGCAAACTTAAAACACGCTTTTAATCTGACGGGAATTGATGACTATGCTGGTTCTATATCTTGAACCTAATCGTTCAACATCGGCGGTATGTCTGTACCAAACCAAACGCACCGGGCTTCCGAAAGATTGAGCTTTTCACATGAGATATAAGAGGTAGTATTTTGAAAGAATAACTTGCTGAGTTCATTCCTCCATCTCTCCTGACTAAAAAGACTAATTTTTTTATTGATTACCATGCTAAAACCATTTAAGTACTATTTTCCGGTAAAAGCTTAACCAAAAACTACTCTAACGGTAATTAATTGCAGTTAAATTATTTTCTTAAGTCATTTATTCAACAAAAACCCTAAAACTGTGACAGGAGTCAAACTAAAAAAATAAAAAAAACTTGCTGTATATAAATAATAATTTTCTATTTTAACCTTTCCAACCCACTGGCAAACAACAAAAATTTTCACATCATAAAAATTAAAAGGGTTGTCACCTTTTTTTTTGGATATATTTGTATGTGTGTGTGTAAGTTAATTGTACGAATGATATATACACCTAACAAATAATAAAATTTAAACCACGAACTGTTTTGGGGGGTTTCTACTTCTTCCTCGTTTAACTAAAATATAAAAGCACACCCAAAACTTTGAAATAATGGCGACGAAGATTACTAAAAGGCATCATCATTCAAGGAGGTTAACGACAAACGACAGTGGAAATTATTATTTACGAAAAAATAAAAAAATGTCGTTTACATGTACTAGAGGAAAACAGGGTTAATTGAATATTACAGAGTTTATTTTACTCTTTTTTGTGTACGTCAAAAGCTTTGGTAACCGTAATTTTTATAAATCGGTTTGATATTTACTAAAAATAAAAAGCTCATAGTTGTCTTCGGTCTTGTGTATATGTATATATGTCTTATAGCTGTATGTTGTATAGCCACCACTTATTTTAATTTATTTGTTGATCTTTTTTCATTTCTTTTCTTGGGTTTGGTATCTCTCTTTTCTTGGGAACAAAGTATTTATTTTAATTAAATGATAAGAAAATAGTTAAAATTGAAATGGAAGATTTCTTACACATATAAACACATACAACCGAGAAAAAAGGTTAAAGATGAATAATTGTATACATTTTAAGTTCCTTGTTTACAGGGTGATCTATAATTTTAAATAGAAATACGGTTTTGCATGGGAAAATATTGGACATTCTTTGGAGGAATTGGAAAAAACCTTATGCTATAGTTCGATACGGGCCAGCAAAGGTCTCATTTTATTATTACTATGGTTTGTCTCATAATATTGGTAAATGATTCTATAATTAAAAAAAGGAGTTATAATCTTAAATATCCAGAGAAGTTTCTCCCCTTTTTAGCTTGCATACAATTTTTTTTAACGTTACATACACATTTTATCGGAAACTTAATCATTTTAGGATATTTAGGTGTTCCGGTAATTTCGAACAACCCTGTATCCGTTTATAGTTTTGGGGACGAAAAAAAAATTAATGGGTACCTTACCGAAACATAAATGAAAACGTAATTATCTGTCTACTTTTTGTAAGAGTTGTTAATTAGAATAATGAGATTTTATATTTCCGATTCAGTAACCCTAACCTAGAAGGTTACCTACCTTCTTGTACCTATAAAATGGTTAGATAATTGTTAATTTATTATTGTCTTTGGTTATTATTTTGTTTAAGAAGTTTTTTTTTTGGGGTTTTTTGATTAAATTTGTAAACATCGCATAGAGAATCGCACCTCTGTATTAAAAACGAATTTAGAAAAAAAAGCAAAAGAATTCATGTTTATTAATTTTTCTTTATCGGATTTTCCCATTTTTTGTCTAAAGAAAGTAAAACTTTTTTGGTTCTGTAAAAACAAACGACGACACAGATAAAAATGTAAAGACACCAGGAAACTTTTCTAATGTTGTGCGAATTTTTTTATGTGTTTGACAAATTTGTCCCAGTTTTTATTTAACAGCGCAGCAATCGAAAATATGTCTATTGTTAAATCTATAAATAAAATTAAAAAAATTAACATTAAAAATTTTAACTGACAACACTCACTTCTAAGTATACACTCGAAAAATTGAAAAATAAATCACTTGTTGGGCTTTTTTGATATAAATTTTTTATTTTGACTTATTTGTGTGTGTGTGTGTACCACTGTGTTTGTGTACTTCTATTTTTGTATAAATAATTTTCCAATCAACAAATAAAATAAAAACACTAAATAATTTGATTTTGATTTTCATTGAGTAAAAAAAAAAATTTTAACAATTTTTTTAGGGAAATGGAAAATTTAAAATTTAATTTGATTTTCCGATTTTGTTTAAATTAATGTTTATATATTTATTTATTTGAGTTGATTGTTAAATTATTTCTTATATTTATGGTGGGGTGGAAATGGTTTCGTATATATGTGCATAGAAAGCTTTTATTTATGAATATAACTAAATATACTCAAGCTGTGAAGATTTACTATGCAAATGTTTTGGCATAAATTAAAGTTATTGTAATTGATTATCGAACATATTTAAAAAAAAAAAATTTAAATATTTTTTGCTGAGCTTTTGAAATTTATGTTTGAAAATATTTTGATTTTATAATAAAATAATTTCAATTGATTGTTAAAAGCTTTAACTGTCCAAAACACTAAGCGAGCTTTTGATATATATATATATATATATATATATATATATATATATATATATATATATATATATATATATATATATATATATATATATATATATATATATATAAAAATATATTAGTTAATGACAATCGAATCGTAACATACTGAGTTACAGTAATTTAAGTGACGCTACTTTGGCAATGTGGCAAAAAATCCAAAATATCGGTCGTAATGTATAATGGTCGTCCAAATGAAGCATTTACTTAAGGAAACATCAAGCATGCCCTAAAACTTTCGATGAAAGACCGAAAAGGTCAAGTTTGTGAGATAGCTGGGATCATAAAGATATATAAATTGGAAGTGTGTTCAATATTTTGCATACAAATTAGGCCATGACAAAACTTTTTTCCAAATAGGTTCGGTGTTTGCTCACCTAGAATAGAAAAGCGGTGGAATGATTGTATCGCAGTTGAAGAAGGTTTTGTTGATGAATAAAATTTTGCTAAACAAATGTTGCTTTAGGTAATAGTCTCGGGACTTATTGAGCTAGTGCTAATTGTGGAAAGATAAAATTATAATTCCTTATTTATATCGAAATTTCACATGGGTCAGTTACATTTAACCGAAAAGCAATGTAAAATTAGAAAAACCAGATGATTCGTGAGCTAATGTTCTAGCCCAATTCTTATAGGAGAACTTTTATTACATCCCAAGTATCAGTACTATAGACATTGTTAAAAATTTTACTCAAGCTTTTTCCACAATCAGCTCGCCAATACTTATTACATACTTCGTGAAGTAGAAGCTGCAGCAATGCAAGGAACCCTCGATGATTGTAAATTTAAAAGGAAACCGAATTTAAAGGATGAATTTAAAAGGAAACCGAACTATACATACGGATGCTTCGAAATTAAGACTATAGGAGTAATTCTTCTGCAAAAAGATAGCGAAAACCAGTACTTTCATACCGTCTTTTACGAAAACGGAACCACATGAAAAAAATATTCCAGTTATGAGCTTGTGTTAGAAGTAGTGTTAGAAGTAGTTACGGCTTTTAAGAAAACGAGAAATTACTTACTTGGGTTTTGTTTGCGATTGTCAGCATTCAATGAACGATGGAAAGGAAGGATCTAACATCGATGATTGCGGCAACATGAGTCATGAGTCATCAATAAAACTGTGACTACTATAAACTATCCAAGATAGCAAGAGACCTTGTTGGTAAAGTGAAGTCATTTATCAATAAAATTTGGCAGCGAGCAATCCGAATAAACCCATTCGAACTTTTTTCGTTTTTAAATGAAAATATTTGACAATTTTATAGTCCGAAAAAGTATTGATGAACAAGCCATGCAGCAGTTTATGGATGGTCGTTATGATTGAAGAGAATTAATGTAGAGCTTTCTTCCACTATAAAAGCAATAAAATATATTCACAAATATATGACGAAAGGGGCCGACTGTGTACGAATTGGTTTTCAACATGAAGAAACTGACAACTTCTTAGTGCATGACGAACTTACAACTTATCTTAATTGCCGGTATGTCAGTTCTTAAGAAGCTTGCTGAAAACTGCAAGAATTGCCAATTTATGGACACTCTCTCACAATATTTTAGTTGTCTATACACGAAAAAAATGGCCAGGCTATATATTTTCATGAAAATCGTGAGAAGGAAGCTCTGCGACCAGCAACTGTCACACATATATCACTCACACTATATTTTCAACTCAACCATGAAGACCCTGAAGCACACGACTTATTTTACCAAGATATACTAATTTATTTTTAATTTCAGAAAAAAAAATTGGGTTAAACAAAAAATTGGGTTAGAATCAAGTAGACATTATAATGCGAGATATAACAGGCCATGATATTTCTTTTGGTGGTAAAAACGTAGTCCTCGGTAAAGATGTTCGACAAGTTTTACTAGTTATAAATAAAGGATCACGTGGAAAATTATCTCGACTACAATAAAGAGAAGTACAATATATGGAAAAATTCTAAAATATTTTATTTAAAAAGAAATATGAGAGATTCAACAGATCCCGATTTTTGCCTATTCATTCTTAAAATAGGTGACGGATCACTTCCACTAGCAAACAATTATAAATCCTTCAATCCCACTGAAATTCCGGATGAATATTTGATAACCAACGTGATTGAAGACATATTTGGACAAAGTTTTACAGCTAACGACGAAGTAAATTTGAACAAGCGGGCCATTCTGATACCGAAAAATGAGAATGTTCCTGATCAACAAATTAATTTTCTCGTAGAATTTTTGAATAGTTTGATTCATAGTTTAATTCAGCTGGCCCCCATTTCAACTAAACTTTAAACGCGGATGAATTATTATGCTCTTGAGGAATTTATCAATAAGCAAAGGACTATGCGATGGTACTCGAATGATTGTTCAAGAAATGCGAACAAATGTAATCAAAGTAATAACTGGTTCACAAACACTAATTTGTCATTTCATGCCTATATAGTATCTCTCGAAACATCTAAGGATCCCACCTTGCCTTTTAATTTTTGTAGTCACCAATTTCTACTCTTCTTGGCCTGCGCCATCACAATTAATAAGGCACAAGGTGAAACTTTTGAAAAAGTAGTGATTTTTATACAAGTAGTGATTTTTAGCCATGGTCAGCTATATACGGCATGTTCAAGAGTAATTCAGAGACAAAACTAAAAAATTCAAATTTTTTTGGCCACGCTCAATTTAATTTTCAGAAGGCACAACATGCAAGCTGCATAATTTCACGTGTTGTCGACACCTCTGTATAGCAAATGTGTTTTAATAATCCCAGAGGAAGAAATCGAGTAATGTTAGATCAAATCACCGTTAGTTTATGCTTCCTCCACGACCAATTCATTGATTGACTTACATTTGGTTTAATACTGCTCGATTATGAGAATAATATGCAGAACAATCATGTTGGTACCACATATTTCTTATTTGTTGAAATGGTAAATCTTCCAGCATGCCTGGAAGGATATGGTCAAACAAATGTGTTAGTCATTCCCATAATGTAGTTTGTTTTGTAAATAACTTTCACTATTTAATGTCAAAGAATGGTTTATTTAAATTGTTCCCAATTAGTCCAACCCATAAGTTTACACTTAATGCGATGCTGAAATGATGCTTTTTTTGTCAAATGAAGATTTTCAGCAGCCTATATGTGCAAATTGTAAAAATTTATTATGCCATTTCTTGTGAATTGATATTCATCCGTATACAAGTTGTTTCATAAAACTATTATTGTCAAGTGTCTGTCAATAAACCAATTACAAAACTCCAATCTTTTATGTGATTAAATACAGCGTAAACAAAATGAATTTCAATGTACTCCTCATCTGCGAGAACTGTGCCATCATAATATTCGTTTTCATAAATTATTTAGAACCTTTGATTCACAACACTGACACAATACTAGATAATTTCGGAAAACTAATGAAAATTGAAAATATTTCATTTTTATTTTTCAACATTTAAACAAAGGAATCATCGCCTACTATTTTACTGATCAAAAAAATATTTTAAACATTTCGATTGAATATTTGTGGTTACTTTGTTCAGATTGACGTGCTCCTAAAAGTTAAGAAATGTTAAGAAATGTTATGTCGTAGACGTAGTCAATAAACTCCAACAAAAATCGTTAGATGTAGACATCAGTCAAACATTACAAGATATTATCATAAAATTAACAAAATTTAATGAGATGCTACAAAAATTGGAAGATAGAGCATTGGAAGCTTAACCCAAATCAGCACAGAAATGAACAGCATAATGAAAATCATGTCATGGAATGCTAATGGTATGCTCCGGCATCAGCATGAACTACAAGTAGTCCTCGACATTGAGCATATAAATGTGTGTCTTATTTCGGAAACACATTTTACTAAGAAATCCTACATAACATTTAAAGGCTATTGCGTATATAACACTATGCCAGATAACTAAGCCAGAGGAGGAAGTGCAGTCATCATAAAAAATAGCCAACATTTGGAAGAAGCAGAAGATGAAAAAGAAGAAATTCAAGCCACATTGGTTTATATAAAAACAAACAACTTTCCTATTGTTGTGGCAGGATTATACTGTCCACCAAGACATTCTATTACAAAAAATTAATACTCAGAGTTCTTTAAGCGTTTGGGAAAAAGTTTCATAATAGGTTGTGACTTAAAGGCGAAGAATACTTACTGCGGGGTTCTAGATTAACTACAACTAAAGGAAAAGTATTATTGATTGCCAATAAAAAAAATGGATGTGAATTCTTTTCGACAGGAAAACCAACATATTGCCCAACTGACCCAGGAAAAATACCTGACCTGATCGATTTTTTTATAACCAAAAATATTTCTAATAATTTTATGAAAATCGAAGAAAGCCAAGATATGAGCTCAGATCATTCTCCAATAGACTTAATTCTAAGCGAGTATATCATCCAAAATAAGGGAATAGTCTAGTATTAACCAACAAATATAGACTGGGAGAATTTCAAAGTACACCTAAATCAAAGAATACTTTTGAATGTTTCTTTAAAAACTATGGATCAACTGGACATAGAATTTGAAAAGTTCATTACGGATATTCAACAAACAGCATGGGAAAGTACTCCACAAATCAAATCAAGCCTTTTTAGCCTTGATTTGATTTCAGGAGTACTTTTTCCAAAAATAGCTATCCGATATAAATTAGAAATCTACTTAAAGATGAACGCAAATCAAGAAAGTGGCACCAAACTAGTGCATCACAAGCAAAAAAAACTCAGCATTAAAATTAAAAAATAAGTCAGTTAATTTCTACTTAAGTAAGTTGACGGACGACAGTAATATGGATTATTCACTCTGGAAAGCAACTAAAACTCTGAAAAGGTCAATAATGCCGATTCATCCTATCAGGAAAATTAATGGAACATGGACAAGGAAAAACCAAGAAAAAGCTGAAGGATTTGCTAATCATCTTGAAAATATATTTTAACCTCATGAATGTCAATTAAGTGAAACAGTGGATAAAAAATAATACAAATACTCAAAGATATCACACCTACATCGCCTACTGAAGTGCCAAACGAAATTAAAAACAATTTAAACTTAAAGAAAGCACCAAGGTTTGACCTGATTACTGGGAAATAATAAAGCAGCTGCCGAGAAAAATTACAAAAGTTAACTTATATCATAAACGCTGCATTCAGGTTAAAAATGTGCCAACGCAGCGGTATATAGACAAAACAAGTGTTTTTTTGTATTACCACGTTTTCGGATTCTCTTTCTATATATTGAAATGATGGCTTCGGTAAATTTGAGAATATCTCAAAATTATGAATGTTTCATTAACAAAAAACTTTTTAGTTTAATATTAATACACTTTTTTTGTTTTTATCGTGGCTCGAAGGACCAATGTTGCGGTAAACGCGAATTTTATATTTCAAAAAGCGAATAATTAATTTTTCAATGAATTTATTTTTATTTTGTTTAAAATACATTTATTTTAAAATCGTGCGGTAGCGTCTTACTTATGAAAGAGTAGAAAAGAAAACTAAAAAATATTACTAGATGGTAAAACTTTAGTATTATGAATGAGGACTAATAAAAAGACTGATGTTACAGTGTACATCCAGCCCAGGGTTCTCAGATTTCAAAAATACTTGTGCGAGACAGAAAAAAAATCATTTTATACGAAACCATTCCAAATAAAATAAATAAAACAGAACATCATAAAAAATTCTTAATATATAGTTTGCTAATTAATATAAGGATAAATATCTCAGTAACGGAATCTTCAGTCCTTAAATATTTTTGAAACTCTGCAAGTCAATTTGAAACTTTCTTTGGCCATTAGCTCTGCTTGTAAATTTGTGAGCAAAAATAGTTTCGTTCTTGGGCACTAGAAAATGATTTTTTGTTTACTTTATTTGATGTATCCGCGCTAAAAATCGGCAGTCATTTGTCAGTTATAAAATACTCTTTGAATGTGCTGCAAGAGCTTGATTATTGCAGATGTTTTCATTTGTCCTTAATAATACTTTGAAGCCGTAAAGGAATCTGGAAACATTCTACTATAATCTGTTCCTGCACAACCATTTGAAATATAACTCTGTGGATGCATCGCAGAATGGTAGCAAAATATTGTTTCTGAGGATATAATTTTCTCTCAAAATTTTAACTTTTTTAGAAAAAAAATTTTGGATCCTTCGAAGATCCCGTTTGTGGATCAATATATGCTAAATATTTTTGAGATTTTATGAGTCAAACCACATCATTTTCTCATTTCGAGTGTCTTGCAGCCACTCATATTTATTATGTGGTCACCAACTGAGATTAAATTTAACGTTTTATGAAGTATTTCCATGTTATTGGAAAGTTAGTTAATGGAATGGACAATATATCATGTTGACAAAATTGTTAGCATTCCAAAGCATGAAATGATGAAATTTTTTAAACGGACTGTATCTTAAAGGATATCAAGAATGAACCAATGAATCACATTATAACGGATTAGCATTCCAAACCGGGACACCCAGTATATGGTTTAAACATATTTTTAAATATATATATATATATATATATATATATATATATATATATATATATATATATATATATATATATATATATATATATATATATATATATATATATATAATATGCTGCGGAAAAATCATTTTTGTTGGCAGAACATAACTCATCTCATAAAATAAATGATCTATCAACGTTTAATATCATATAAATTTTAAAATGAATTGTACGACGCGCGCAAACAAAGCACAGCATAAAATTAATTACTTAAAACACCATAAAAAAAGCTTCATCGTTTCATATATCTTACAAATTTATATCAAAACATTAAAAGCTCTGTGTATGCTATGTACATATACACTTTTTGGCAAATTTTTTTTTTCATTTTAAATATCTTCTAAAGTTTATGTGAGAAGCTTTTTTATTGTTTTAGGGGTCGGCACTCGGGCAAATTGATTACTACATTTTTTTCCGTTTAGTTTCATCATCATTGTCGACCGAAAAACTGAGCTTTTTTCACTACACAGCATACATTATATTAAATCGAACCGCAAAATTTTCTCCAAACCATCATCAGTATGACGTATAGTTGCTACGGTGGTGAATACCAACAAAACAAAACCAAAATTTATTCTTTTATGTTCGGTTGTTGTTTGTGTTGTTGTTTATTTGTTATTTGTTGTTATCCACCAAGTTGTTGATTATATAGTATAGAACTTTGCCAAAATGTGTAGGAAATTAAAATGAATAAGCCACCCACTAAATTTTATGTGCGATGGTAGCTGTTTTGTTTGTTTACTCTGCAACATACATAAATCATTTGGGGTGTAAACGCGCGAGATGTCATGACTCAGTGATCTTAGATGGGGTGTGCGAATTCACATGTTTTGTGTGTTGCATAATTTTAAATCACAATAACTTATATCGTGTCGTATATAAATAGGGACGTAACATTATAGAAAAGATCATTGCATTATAACAAAAAAAAAAAAAAAAGATTTACTCATTTTGATCTCATATATACGAGTGTGCGGTGTGGTGTAAGGAGTTCGTACGACTAAAAACCATTTTTATGCTGTAAAAACATTCATTTTAATCCTTAAGGTTTTTTGTGTTTTGTTTTGGGGTTATTTGTTTGTCTGTATATGTAAATATATACTTAACATTCATTCCTTTAAATCAGATAACATAAATTTTTAAATAGTTTGAATGTTGTTTAAAAATACTTGTTGGTTGTACAAGAGATTTTTTTCCATTAGACATACGGTTACATGTCCTGAAGGAAAATCATAAATTTTTTGTTGTTGTTGTCATTATCTCGAAGTTGGTTTATTTGAGCGACCCACACGATTCTTGTACAATTTGTAATTAACTATGGATAGAATACGAGAGGAATAATGATAAGATGTGTAAGTGTATATATAAAACCGAGTCAAAATAGATGTCTACCAAAGATAACCCACCGAAAATAATTTGAAACAAAAGTTTTTAATCTGAAAAGCTCCTATACTAGCTTCTTTCACCTGTAGTGTTATTAATTTATAATAATCGGTTTTTACAGGACATTGTTCATCGGGTAAAACCGGATCAACATCCTTTAACTAATCATTTCCTTTGACACTAGAATTTTCGATGTAAAATTCATATGATTCGGGTTTAGTCTCCTGTTCTAAATGAACTTTAATTCGCCTGTGTTTCAAATAAAGCTACTAAGCGGTTAAACCCTACAAGATTCTTGCACCGTAATACTTGATCTCTACAATCTTTTCAGCAAAATTGATTTTAAATTAGGGTTAGTGCTAATTAGTTTAAAATTTTATAAAATGAGCTTTCATCAAAATTTATCGAACAAGCAAAAATGGTATACAACTTTAAAATCAGAGCTTTCTAAAACGTGGGATCCCATTTCAAAGAAAATGGATTGTCCTTTATCTTAAACTTATAAGGCTTATTTTTAAAAAATGATACTCAAAAATTATAAAGCTTTTAAAAATTAATTAATTAATTAAGTACTATTTAAAAATATTTCTCAAACAAGTATTTAATCTTTTGTACTTTTTTTCGATTTATGAAACTTTAAAAATGTAGAAACACTGAGTGAAATTTGAGAAAGTTAGTACCCTTACACAAGCTTTATTTTAAATTCAGATTACCTTTGAGAATCATAACAAAGCTTTTTAATTTAATTAAAACATAATTAAATTTTTTGGTTCTTTGAAAGTTTAAATCATTTATACATTTAAATTAAATTTAAGGTTTTAATTATTTTTTAAACACTATGAATAATAAACTTTTATAATTCCATAATTCAGTAAAATATTTTCTGAGCTTTTTAAGTTTTTGAGCAACATTAATGAACAAAGCGATTTTTAATTTTAAAGCTCAAAAATACTTCAGAAATTGAAAGCTCTATGTTTTGACCGTTTATAAATAGCTTAATACTAAAAAGGAGTACAGTTATATATTTTTTTGATCATGCTTTTAAACAAAAAGTTGTATTTAACCTACTAATATAAATATATAAAACTCTAAATTTTATTTCCAAAATTTAAATACAACTTTTTTAGAAATAATATTTTTAGGGTTCAAAAGCTTTTTGGAATTATTACAATTTTCAATTTCAACTAAAATTTTATATATTAAAGCTTTTTATCAAAAATATAGCTCCTCATTTTTAAGAAAATAATGTATTTTACTTAACAATCCTTAAAGCTTCCTTTTAAAAAAGTAAAGCTAAAAAATATTAAATACTACTAAAAATAGATTTAAAGCACTATTTACAAAAAAAAATCAAACTAGGTTGAGCTTTTATACTAGTTATCGATTTATGAAATTTTCAAAATGCAGGAACACTGAGTAAAATATTAAAATGTAAGCACAATTTTTCCTGTAAGCTTTATTATAAATTAAAAATACTTATGACTTATAACTTAAAGCTTTACTAATTTTAATAAAACTTGATTTTTTTTGGTTCTTAAAAGCTAAATTCATTTACATTTTTAAATTAATTTCACAGTTTTTGAGCATCAAAAATGTTTAAAAAGTTTAATAAAAGCTCAAAAACTACACTTAGTGTTATAATAATTTTAATTTCAATTACCTATTTAATCGATTAAAAATTTGTTAAAACTTTTAAATCCATTTTTATAAATTAAAAACGCTGCATTTATGACCAAATAAATGCATGTTGTAAAAAAAAAACCACAAACATCATAAGCTTTTATTATTTTTAATCATGCTTTCAGACAAAAAGTTTTGGTTACCTTAGTAATGTACAATGCAAGACTTTTTAAAATTTGAGTGGAAGTTTTAAATTTTCTGCATAAACACTTATACATTTATTTAAAAGCTCTTACAAATGAATGGAGCTTTCTCATAAATAAAGGATTTTAGGTTATTTATAAAACAGTAAAATATTTACTGAGCTTCCAAAGTTGTAAAACGTTAGAAATGAACACAGAGCTTTATATTTTTATAATTGAACGATTTATTTTAAACGTGAAAGCTCAAAATTGCATGTATTATTAATTTTAAATTATAGAGTAATTAGTCTAATATTTATTTTAAAACATGCTAAATTGTGTATTAATTCAAATTTTAAATACAATTTTTATAAAAAAATATAGCAAAAGCTTTTTTTTATGTAATTTTTATTATATTATATTAAATTACCCTCCTGAATTTTGCGATTTTTTGAGCTTTAATCATTAGTTTTAATTGACTATAGTTAAAATAAACTTTCTGGAACTTTCAAAATTTCACCACACGGAGCCTTCGAAGCGCAATTCATTTTAAATTAGGTCTAAAGCTTTTTATTAATTTAAAATTTTGAAAAATGAGCTTTTTAAAAATTTTAATCATTCACTGAAACAGTTTAAAAACTTATAAAATATTGTAATCAGAATTTTTTTAAATGTTAAACACAAAACCTATTTTAAAAAATGTAACTTCCAAAGAATGAAAAATATTATTTCCAAACTTGTTAGAGCTTTTGCATTTTTTGTATAATATTTTTTATTTTAAAGATTTACATTTAATCTTAAAGCCCAAAAATGCGTTTAATAAATTTCAACTTCAATCGTAATTAAAAAAAAATTGTAATAGCATTTTAATGAATTGCAAGCTCTTTGAATTTTGACCAACGAATTTTTTTTTTGAAATAATTTAAAGCTAAAAAAAAACGCGAGCACTTACTTGTTTTAACCATGCTTTCAAACAAAAAGTTTCGTTTGGCTTACTAATGTATAACTGCAATGTTGAATTATCCAGACAGAACTTTTAATACAACTTTTAAGAAACATTTTGTTTTTAGAGCACAAAAGCTGTTTTCGTATGTAACCAAAGTGAGCTTTTAGCAGAATATTGCACGTATAGCTTTTACAAAAATTACTAAATGATTAAACATAAAAAGCTTTTTTAATTTAAAAAAAAGCCAGAGGTTATTTGAACACTATCCAATCGTTTTATTCTTTAAAATGTTATACTCATTGTTGGAAAGTCGTTTCCTAGCATTAGAAGCACTTAAAGATGGAAAATGTCGTAAAACGTCATCCAACTACTGTACTGCAATTTAGATCATTCTGTACATCCAAAAAGGACGGCAAACTGAAAGTTTGGAGGAATTGCTTAGGCAATCGTGCAATTTCAGACTGTTTCAAATTTAAAGGGATAAGCTTTAAGGAATGCAGGAAACTTATAAAGATAATTAGAGCCATATTAATAAACGCCAATAATTAAAAAGTCATTCGGAGCCAAAGGAATGAGGAAAACCGTAGGGAAACCGGAAATTCCCGAAGTACCAGGGCATGCATGGACAGACTTTATGATAGCAATATATAGTTAAGGAAAACATTTCAAAATCCATTGTCATTACGCCAAAAGTGCTCACATGCTTAGGATGTAATGGGCAGCTTGCCCTGATCTAGAAAACAAATTGGTTGATCGTTTTCGAATATGGATGTTAAGCGTATGCTGGTCCTAACGCATGTGAAATGGAAGAGAACATAAGCGTTACAAGGGATGAATGCGTATTTCATGTGTGTATTTGGATAATGTTTTGTTTTGCTACCAAACCAGTTCACACTTGGCCAGTAAGTAAGCGAACTATCGCACCTTATCCCCGTTTTATAAGCAAATACTTTACTAAATTCAATGCCATTTCACTGCATTTTGGCGGATTGTAGAAGGCAGATGTAAAGTCAAAAAATACTTTGAAACGAAGGCCGATGATTCCAATTTAAATTTTAAAGAATTGTCCCTTGTGCTTTCTTACTGATGGCGTAAAAAATTTAGGAGCTTTAACGCCAGGCACTTTTTAAGTGGAGAAAGTTTCGTCACTCATCCAAAGTTGTCACTTATCGATAAAAAGATTAGCCTACTTGGAAGGTGGCAATTAGTAGCAAGGTTGGGCGAAGAAATTTACTTAAATATTAATAAAGGAGAGCATGCCATGATGTCTTCAGCGAGTAAAATTTTACGGATATCGAAACGAGGTTATGTTGATTAGGTGATTTGGTCGATGATCTCTTTGGGTTTTAGATAGTCATAATAAAAACAAAACAAAAATATGTGATGCCAAAATAAATTTGTTCAACAGAAGAATTTTAATATTTAAATAAACAATTGGTTTAAGAAACCAATTAAAAGCTCACCTTTGGCTCTTTCCAAATTTCTTATATTATCAAACAATAACATTAAAATTATACCAATAAATTGACCTTTGTCATATATACCACACAGCGATAACAATTGATAGTAAACAACAATAATAACAATGTTAAGCAAGCTTAAAAGCTCAATTTTTGTTTTTGTTGTATAAATTGACATTTGATATAATTTACACGATTTATTTATTTTAACTCGTATATATCTTCGTAACCAAACCGCCACCAATGCCACAATCCACCCAATCGCAGAACCAATCCACCAAAAAATGTCTATATACGTTCTATGTATAATAATCGTAATAATAGGATCAATAACAGTAAATTTGTATGAATTAATAAAAAAAAGCTCCCAAAAATTTATACATATACATATACCTAAAAAAAAAGTCTTTATCTTCGACATCGCTAGAGAAATGCTAGAGTATTATGTTGTAGAGTATATAGAACCCACTGTAATGAAATTCGAATCACGTTCTTATAACAATTTTTGTTACTAATTTTTACCGTTCGCTTTTATATTTTTCTTGTCATTTTCTTAATTTTCTTTTTTTATTTTCATTGCGTTTTCGTTGTTGTTATTATAAATAAACACACAAAAAAAAAACTCTTTTGTGGTGTTGATTCGATTTTGTGGTATTGGTACAATATTTTTCTCTCCAATCGATTGTGTTCGATGGTGTGCTGCGGCAAAATAATTTTAATTTTTAATTTATGGTCGATTAAATAGCGAAGATTTTTTATTTTTTGATGTTAGGGGAATCCCCGTAACAAATAGCTGAGAAATGTTTTATGTTTACATATAGAATTTTTGTAAATTCTCGTTGTATGCTATGGGTATTTCGATGGACCGGAGAAAAGGCTCAAATAAACAAAAAAAAAATTGATTGATATTTTTTGTTTGTATTCGTGTGCTCTGTCTATTGTAGTATATGTGTATTGTGTGCACATACAAATGAAGATAATAGAATTTCTTTTGCCTATTAAATCTATGTTATTGTTGTTGGTATCGTTCGACTGATAAGAAACAAAAAAAAATATGAAAGAGGTCATTAAAGATTATCAATAGGAAGAATTGATATTTAAACTTAGTATACAACAATAGGGAAAATGTCGATTTATATTGTCCTTTTGTACAATTTATACGAATGAAAATTCGATTTCAATCCGATTTTTCATTTCGAAATAATGACCTTTCTATTTTTGTTGGAATTTTTGTCACTCTTTGTCTATAAACTAAACGATTTTAATAAAATTTAAACTTTGAACCATTATTTTTTAGTATTGGGAACTCGTGAATTTAGCGTGCGATGTACAAAATTACTTCTGTCCAACATGTCAAAATAATGATTAATTATCGTCAGACAGTAGTGCTTTCATAGGGGGCAAAACGATCACTTTGACCGTCTGGTTTCTCTATAATAGGGAACTTCGTCCGTGCATGTTGGATTTTTGTTGCCAGGGATCATCTCGAGTAGTTTGACTGGTACCTAAAAAATGAGTGTTGAGAAATACAATTATTTAGCGAGATGCTTCACCATCATCGGACGTGGTAGTATTTTGATGGTTTTAGTTTATTCGGGAAGTTACAAAAGTCCTTGAGCTGACCAAGGAATTGGATTTTGTGTTTGCCAAATTTACATTTCGCAATATGTATCGCCCAATTGTATTGTCTTAGATCAGGCATCATTGAGGCCATGCACAAAACGACTATCTGGGCGAATTCAAAATCAGGAACCTAGCCAACTTCATAAAATTAAACGTTGAAAGTTTGTTATGCCTCTAGCGCACTACTCGTATATAAAAAAAAACTCCATTAAAAACGGTTAGTAAAAACATTTTAAAATTTTAATAGTTTGAATGAGCTATTATAAATTTTTTTTCTTGAAATTTTGTAAGAAATGTTTGAAAAATATAAGCTTCGGTTAAATTGGAGATTTTCTATTCCTCGCCAACTTAATTTTTAAGAGGATTATAACAGTCCAAGCTAAATAAATTAAATGAAACTTCAGCTTTAAAGTTCTATAGATCTATAATAGAATCAAAATTATCTTCAGAAATATCAATTTGAATTATTCTGAGCTTTTCCTAGTATATATTATTTTAATTGAGCTTTTATATTCTACCTCTTAATTTTATATGTTTAAATGCTTTTGAATCTTTTCTTTGTCAAACTTCACTGTATTTTGTAGACATATTTTGACTTAATAGGCGTAAAAACATTTCAAAAATTGAGCTTTCAATAAAATCAAATAAAAATATTAGTTTTTAAAATAATGGATAGTTTTGATTGATTGAGCTTTTTAAACTCCGTTTTATTGCCAAGTTCCAGTAATTTGAACAACTTTTTTTGTTCAATGACTGAATTTCAATGACTGAACAGATTAATTGACTAAGCTTTTATTCTTTTGATGAAGTTAAGCTTAAAATTTATTTACTTGATTTAGCTTGGATTGTTATAATGCTCTTAAAAAATAACTTGGTGAGGAATAAAAAAACTATATCGTCAAATTTTAAAATTAAAGCTTTTGAGTTATGAGAATATATATTTTGATAGTAAATTAGAAAATTTCATCAACATACTATAGTATACACCTCATAAAATTTTATTTTTTAGTACTAAGTAGCAATAAAAAGCTTTAATTAGTTTTCTTAAATATTATTGTAAGCAAATTTGTAATAATCACAAGTCCTGCTAAAATTAAATTAACATTAATAAGATTAAAAAGTTTATAATATTTTTTTAGAGTTTAAATTTTTTTTTAAACAGTTTTTTTTTTTTAAAAATGAGGTGTTATTTTTTGAAACCATGAATCATAAAACGTTTAACTTTGCACGAGCATTTATCAACCCTTAGTGTCAATTTTTGAAAGAAATTAAACAAAATTTTAAGTTTACAATTAAATATGACTCAAAAATTTAATATCAACTACAACAATTTTACAAATTTGAGCTTTTGGAAAAGATTTTGGAAAAATAAGGCTTATAGATGAGTAATAAAGTATTTTATGAAGCTTTGAAGTTTGGAACGAACGAAATATATATTTAGGTTATTATTTTGTGTAAATTGAAATTAAATTAAGAAAAGTTTTAAAGCTTCAAAAATATATACCTATATAAAGCTTAGCTATTTCCTACCAATTTTTAGATTAAAATATTTTAATCTCAGCATGTTAAAATTAAAAAATGAGCTTTTGGAAACTTTTTTTATGATTTGCTAAGATTATATATAAGCTTCTTTTTATTGGAGTAACTTAAGCTTACAAGTTCTATAAACCTAAAATTAAAATCGAGATATCAAGTTGGGCTAATTTGGAGTTTTGTTGTTTCACGATGGTTCACGTTGTTGTCATTTATTTTATTAAGCTTTTTATACCGTTGCATTTTAATTTTAAATATTAAGCTTTTAAATCTTTTCTTGGTCAAACTTGTATTTGGCAGGTACATTTTTACTTAGTTGGTTTAATAAATATTACAAAATTAAGCTTTTGACAAAGTAAAATAAAAAGCTTTTAAAATAATGGATGGGACAATTATGTTTTTGATTGATTGAGCTTTTTTAACTTCTTTTTATTGCAAGTCCCAGTAGCTACATTCTTTTGATGTATTTAAATTGAAACCACTGAACAGAAGAATTGGCAAAGTTTTTATTATTTTATTGGAGTTAGGCTTCCCATCTTGTTTAAATGTTTGGTGATTAATTGATATATCTAACGAATTGATCCGTGGACTAAAATCGCTTGGGAAAAATGCAGAAACAACAGATTATTAGTCAATTTATGTTCTGGCCAGAAAAGTTGATAACGATATCAATAATGTATGGGTTAAACGACCAGCGGGTCTGAACTTGCCTCTCATGACCTTTTTCTAAATAAGGTAAATATTAAAAGTTATGCCGTATCAAGTATGAATCTAGTTAAATATAAGGGAAAACAACAGATTATACGAGTGATCGAAATTCAACAAAATGCCATTCAAATTGTGTGATCAAAAATGGTCCAATTTCAAATATCAATTTAACCACCACTAGTTTTCACTGTTATCAATCGCTTTTGTAAATATATAGCTAATAAATTTAACTAAAACAAATTTTGTCGCGTACATTGCTAGATTCCCAAAGGGTTACACAAAGATTTACAAAAGGTTTGGCACCTATTTTATTAGCATCTTGGATTTATTCAACCTAGTTGATGGACACAAATATGAATGGCAATAGCGTCTGCAACTACTTTTTTTGCGAACATCTGTTATTAAGTTACGATCGTCAAAAACAAAGGATCCTTGAAACAAATATCCACATTTGGAGTTGTATGCTGCCTTTTTACTCAGTAGATACTAAAAAAGCACTGAAAATGGAAACAATGGAAATTTCCGATATACCAGACGTTATCATAATTCTAGGTCACAGTATAGGAACATATATTATATAGTCACAAGAGAACCCAGTAAATTTAAAAAAATCATTCAAATTTAATAGAAAAAATACGTAGTCATTCGATGCACCCTCGAACTTCAAATACCAATATAATTGATGATCTCATCGTCTGGAGCCCCGTATGTTTTCAAATTCAAAATAATGTCATACTACCATGTTAACAAAGTTTCAAATTACAAGAAGCTTGGCGTCTTATCTTCAAACAAATAAAATATAGGCACTTTAAGCTAGAAACCACATTAGTCTCAGAGAATAAGAAATAGTTCAATTCAAGTAAGTCGAAGTACTTGAAAACAATTCATTAATGAATCCGGTTCGCTAATAGTAGGTGGAAGGATTTTAAATGCATTTCTCTAACTCACGATGTAAGCTACCCGTGGATAATGCCAGCAAGATAAAATTTACTGAAATCATTGCACGGGAATACTACGCGAAACATGTATAACCTGCCTCACACATGTTTAAGACAAAATTCTAATTTTTTTTTAATTCTTCTTAACAGACAAAATAACATTCCGAATTATCCCAACAACTCGTTTTTGCGGCCTGTGGGAGGCAAATCACAGAATATTTATATTATATATATATATATATATATATATATATATATATATATATATATATATATATATATATATATATATATATATATATATATATATATATATATATATATATATATATATATATATATATATATATATATATATATATATATATATATATATATATATATATATATAGATATAGATATATATATATATATATATATACAAATATGTATATAGATCAATCATGATATAAATGTCTGCAATGATGTTCTTCGCAAAATGTTTTCTCATCTAAATTAGTATTCGTCTGCTGTACATATGCCATATAAAGTTATTAGTGTTATTTCTTTAATTACACTCGTGCATTATGAAAAAAAAATAAAAATACGACGAAGAAGTCATTCACATAACGTTTGTCATCACATAAAAACATCATCCATCATCAGTCGTTACATGATATACGTGGATAAGTAGCAAAATACTTATGCTACATCAAACTACTGTGCAATTGCAACGTATAGACGAGAAAAGTGGGATTTTTCTAATTTTTAATTTGTTAAATTTTAATACAGACACGTTTCTTTTTTTTTTTTGTATGCTTATATGTAATCATGAAACAAATCTAACAGACGAGATGCTATGGTGATAAAATAAAATATCTTTCAAAACGTTTAAATATTAAGACTTAATCAGTGTATAAACTTATAATTTTATCTGTTAACCAAAATATAAAAACTTTTATGTGATCGTAAGTGATTGCGATGTATTTGAAATTTTCGGTTTACATGCTTTAATTACTTGATAAATAATTGAGCTTTTCTCGATTAAATGACTTAAACCTACAACCCAAATTGGTTTCTACAAATGGTGAAAAAAGTTGATAAATCCTTTTATTTTTAAATCTTTTATATTAAGAAACAGGTGCTCAAAGCTTAGATAGTCTATGATTTCAATTTTTAAAATATTTAGTATTCGTTAAAAAGTAACTAGATTTTATTTACTTTTTTAGTCAAATTTTACATCTAATAAAACTCTCTGATATTTCTATTAAATCTAATTAATCGAAAAGCTTGTGTAACCAACATTTATAATTCCTTCATCTCAAAGACAGAAATTTGTTTAAAGTGGTTTTCCTGTTTCAAAATAAATATTTTGAATATTTTCCTTACTAAATACTTTGGTGGTCGGTTAAAAGCTTATTTCCTATGATTATGTGCGGATAAACTTTTTTTTTAGAAATTATTATTGCATCGGCATCACAAACGATTTCTCATTAAAACGAACAATTGAAAGATTAAAAAAAAGTTTTTCCAACTATTGGAAAATAATGAGCTTTATATAATTTTTAAAGTATTTTTGTTGTTAGCAAATAATGTATAGTTGAAATAATAAAAATTTAAGAGAGATTTAACGTCTTTAGAAAAAAAAGTGCAACACAATTCATTTTTGTGAATCAAATGTATTTGCCATACAAATTGGATTTATAATAGAGAGATTTTCTATTTTCTTTCAAGTTGATTCTTAAGAGCTTTTCAATTTAATTTCTTATATATTTTTATATTTAAAAAAAAATTAAAGAAAACATTATTTAATGTTTAATTTCAAACTATTTATAAAAAGATGGCTTTGAAAGCTCTCATCAATTTAAATAAATAAAATAATAAGTTTTAAATTGTTAAATAATCTTGATTTAAGCAACTTTCAATTAAATTATTTGCCTATTATCTGAATATCTGTTAAAGCTTTAAAATATTTGTAAATAAGCTTAATTAAAAAACTATAAAAATTTAAAGTTTACAGGAACGTTTTTAAGAAGTAATTATTATCTTTTGTTATATAAAAAGTTTAAATTTCACATAAGTTACAATAAATCAACACTTATTTAAAGCGAATTTCAGAGGAGCTTTTATTATAATATGTTTAGTTTTTTAGTAAATCAGTTATCTTTACCCAGACGCACTTATAAAAGATAATAAAACAAAAGAAATTGTTGTGTTCAATACCACCAGTGCAAAAGCTTTCAAATACATTAAAGCTCTTTTAATAGCTTTTTGGTAGTTAAATAAACGCCAGAAACGTTAACAGTTATTTAAAATTACTTAATTCTGTTTTAAATAAATGTTCAAAACCTTTAAAACACTTAATTCTATTGTAACTGTTAAAAGCTCTAATTTAGTATAATTGTATGTAAGTAATAATTGTTTATGTTAATTATTATTGAAGAGCTCATTTCAGTGACGAGTTTCATTTAAATGAAACATCCATTTAAAATTTTTAAATTATTGCAAAATATTGATTATGCTTTTAAAGCTTTGATTTAACAAGATTTAAAGAAGTTACTTGAAAGTATTGGTTTAAACCTGTAAATATGATTGTGTTCTGATATGTTATTTACAAAACGTTCATTAAACCACAGATTTAAAAAAAAAGTTTTAAAAAGCTCAAACTTAAATTTTAACAAGTTAGCTGCTTTATCTTAGGAAAAAGCACTAACTACCAAAAATATAAACAAACATTTTACTCACATTCCAAAATAACTGTGCAAAAGCTTTCCCACTACATATTCGGTCAAACCAATATTCTTAGGATAAATCAATGAATTTTGATTGTTGCTGTAACTGTAACTAATATACAGTTAGGTTTATGAGCAAGTTGGAATGATGAATCCAGTGGAGGATTTTTTCCTCTTTTTGCTTTATTGTTTAAAAATTTAATCATTTTTTAAAATTTCATGAACATGATGAAAAACATAAAAAGCAACCTTAAGCTCGTATCAAACCGTTGGCTTATTAAGTAAACATGAACTTTGTGTTTATATTGGTGGCTAAAAGCTCATTAACTTTACGATTTTGTTATAGAATTTTACAAAAAGCTTAGAAAAAATCTCTGTCTGGTTTTTATTTTGTCTAATTATTAATTAGAAAAACGACTAAAATTGATATATGATCATTTCAATATTTTTGAAAAGCAAAAGCTTTTAAACTAATATTAAAGCGGTTTTAAAATTAGACATTTAAGCTCATCTAAAAGTATCAATAAACAGAAAATATAAACTGACAAAATTAAAGTTGTCAGTTAAAGGTTATTTGAAAGCTCCACAATTATTTAAATTTGAGTAAGGATTGAGCTTTTTTAAATCAAGTATTCAATGTTTATTTTAATACAATGTCAAAACTAAAATTTTTGATTTGTAAAAAGCTCTATTATTTATTTTTTTTATATTTAAAATATTATTTCAAAACGGCAAGGATTGTTTGAGCTTTTTCCAAAACATTATTAACATACTTTTATAAACGGAATGTTATTTGTGCATTTAGTTAAATAAAAAGCTTATGGGAAAAATGTAAATTCTTTGATCATGATTTTGGTTTGAAAACAGTAGTATTGCTTTTGATAAAAGCTCACTTCAATATTTATAAAACTTAATATTTTTACTATTTGTACTTCATAAAGTGTAAATTATAAAACTTTTTGAAAGCTTAAAAAAAATTACAAAATTCCATCTGCACTATAAAAAAAGCTTTTTATAAGACAAATTATAAAAAACATACTTACAGCTTTATTTACTATTGAAAGCTTAAATTAAATGATCTTAAAAAATCCTTCCCCAAATACCAGTTTATGGTAAATCGATATCTAGAAATAAAATAAATATAATCTTTTAATTGATTGAATTTATAAGGATATAAGGTCGCTTGAGCTATTAAATATTTTTTTAAATACTATTCAAAAGCTCGTTAAACAAATGTTGTATTTACTAACTTCTAATTAACAAATTACAGTGAACTTTAAAGTTTAATTTGTTCTTAAAATAACTTTTAACTATTAAAAAACTTTTAATCTTACTTTTAAAAAGCTTTCGTATCTTAAACAAATACTATTTTCATGAACAGCTTTATTTAGGTTTAACATTTTTTCATTAGAACATATGTAAATTTTGATTTGACATTGTCAAAGCTACCATCATACAAATTAAGCTCGAATTACTAATATTCAAATAGGTTTGAAGGAAATTAAAAAACTTATCATTTCGACACTTACATCTAATAAACAGGAGCTTTTTTTTTAAAATTATTACAAGTAGCTTTTCGTTTTGAGCAGCAAGCTTGATGTAATATTAGATGTAATGGTATTAACAAAAGTGGTATTACCACAAAAGGTGTAATGGTATTAAGAAAAGCACAAATAAACCTATTTTAAATTTTAGTGCTAGTCGCATTTCTCAATACTGCTTAAATTAAGCTTGTTAATATTGACTTTAATAAAATTTAACATGGCCAAAAAGCTCAGAGAAATTTCTAGTTTAAATCTGTCCAGTTTTGTTATTAACATAAAGTATAAAACGGCAAATCACCCTGTATCGAAACAAAGTGACGTAGAGCAAAACAAAATAATGTGGGTGGAGTTATTCCACTTGGGGAATCGTTTTCGTATGGAATCGCTGTATATATGTATATATTTGTCAATACCTGAATTCACTATTTAAATATTATGACTTTCAATAGACTATACTTTAGGCCTAGTTTGGGGCCAAAACATGATGACTTCCAAATTAAATTGCGCATTTGCTACTACCACATTTCGGTTGGTTGAATAGATTTTAATTTTTCAAAGCAAAAGCTTTCCTACATACATGTATCAAATTAATCTCTCCCAACGATCGAAATGGTAAAGCAAAAAAATCAAATTTTATTGTTTGATATCAATGTTACGATACGTTCCAGGTCCATCAATTTAATTAGCCACAGTAGAATTATTTGAAATGTTAAATCGAATTATGTTTGTGTTAACAAATTTTCGATGTTTGGTTCGTGTATATATATCGATACGTGTGTGTAAACCGAATGAGTAGAAAAATCATGTACATTCATCAATAGATTAGTTCACTTCTTTCGGTTGTACAACATCAATTTTCCGCGTGGGACCAATTTTTCGATCCCATTTTTTTTTGTGTGTGTGATTTTTATCTATTTGTTCTATCGTAATGATTATTATCCAGATGAGATAAATCAAAATAATTCATCTCGTACAAATTAAAGTACAAAATTGGGAATATTCTATCAAGCCATTTTAACTGACGCAAAAAATATGCTGATGGTGATTGTTATGTCGTCGTCTTACAAACTTGAACCATATCAATTTTATAATCAATTTAATAAATTTATTAATGAAAAATAAAAGTTTTCATCGTAAAGTTTGTCTTTCGTATTATAAGAATATATGTGCGGTTTAATATCAAGATGCTGCAAAGATTAATTATAAACTTTATGGAATTTTAATAAAAAAAATGCGATGAGCTTTTTTGTTGTTTTTTTTGGTTTCTGGTTTTAAAGAAGCCTGTGTACATCGTGTAACAGTATAATACATATTTGTAATTCAACATGTTTACCTGTTTGGCAACAAACCAACGAAAAAAAAAAACCAAAAAGCAAAAAATTGTAATCAATCTTCCAAGAAGTTAATCAAACTTTTTTGATTAACACAAAATAACTTTTTTTTTTTGTTATTATTTTGATTAGACTGGAAAATATTAAATTATTTCAAAATTATGTTGCCCCGTAATACAGTGAAAAAATATATACTCAGAAAGCTCCCGCATAAATTGGATTTTTGTTTTGTTATGAGGCAATGGTATAAAAAAGACAATTTGCATTATAAGTCAGATCAATTAATCAATTTATTTGAGTAATTATTTTGTTTTCAACCGACTTGATGTAATCCATTTTGACAGCTTAAATGAAAGTTGAGCTTGTTGTAATCGTGAAGATAATTTTTATATTCTATTAAGTTTTGACAGTAATTTTTTAAGACACTTAAAAAATTAATCAATTTGAAAATTATTTTATAAACCAAATTAAAAGAAAGCTTTTTTAAAGCTTTAATATGATTTCTTTACCAGATTTTTTAAACAATATTTAAAGCTCATGGTAATAATATATTTGTCTAGTACAAGATCTTTTTGGGCTTAAGCTTACAGTTCAACGTTTTGCTATTATTGTACTTTTTTAATTACGATCATAAGTTTTTTTATAGCGCCGGTCAAGAAAATGCATAATGAGCTCGTCAAAACTGTGAAATAATTGAGCGATTTAAATGGAATTTACTACCGTTCATGTAGTCAACAAAGCCTATTCTTGGAGGTTTCATTGAGTCCCATCAGACCGTTAATAAAGATTTTGATTTTTTTTTTGATTTTAAGGCCGGCCGATTTTACGTAAAAAACGGATACAATATGGTCTCAGCAGCTAAGAAATAATTGAGCGATTTAAATGAAATTTACTACCGTTTTTGTAGTCAACAAAACCTATTCTTAGAGATATCATTGAGTCTCATCAGCCCACTATTAAAGATTTTGATTTTTTTGATTTTAAAACCTTCAAAATTGCGAAATTTTTGCCACAAATCGAAATAACGAAAATGCATAATGGGGCTAACCATTAAAACTGCAAAATTTAGGCTCAAAATCAAAATTTCTAAGCACCACAAAATTCATGATGGATATCCCGTCAAAACTGCGAAATTAATGCCAAAAATCGAAAATTCCAAAATATATAAAATGCATGATGGTTCACACATCAGAACTGCGAAATTATTGCCACAAGTCGAATTTTTCAAAATTCAGAAAATTAATGATGGTTGCCCGTCATAACTGTGAAATTTTAAGTCACACGGCACAATTTTCAAAACTCCGAAAATCGTTGATGAAACGTTTGATAAACCTATTAACTAATTTTACAATCCCGTATCAAAAATTGCAAAAATTGAAGCAAGTGGAAATTTCGACGGATTATTATATCCTCATTACAATTCTCCGACAAATCTCTTATCATATTTTATCTAATTAAAAAAACATTTGAAAATATTTCCAATGGTCGCGACCTTTCAGTTGTTAATATTTTCTAAACTTAACAAATCTTCAACGAGCTTTTATGTTTCTAAAGATTCAATAAACAGATTAAGAAAACATTAATTATTAAATTTTTATAATCGCATCGACAAATCTTTCAAAAATTTGTAGTTAATTTCAAATTAATGTTAATTTTAATTTTAATCCCACCATTTTTACAAAAAACCCAAAAAAATTATCCAACCCACCCACATTCAAATATTTTTACACTACCCACGAACGGAAAAATAAAATTTGAAAGAAGGGAAGAGATTTTTTCTACTTATTTTTCTTGTTTTCTTTCTTTTGATAGTAACAAAAAAAACAAATGAAAATCAGGAAAATTTATAGATTTTTCATATTCTTGAAGTTAAAACTACAAAAAAAAAAAAACAAACGATTGGAAATTTATTTCCATCTATTGAATTTTTCTTTTATTTTATTTTTTCAATATCTATCTCCAGTGAGAATAATGAAAAACGTTTTACTATTTTGGAAAAACATTTTCATTAAAAAAAAAAAAACAGCATTTATGTTTTTATATTGTTTGTGCAGAAAATCCAATAAATTTTGTTTATAATCTCAATTGTGTTTGGGAAAATATCATCTTATCAATATTTTTTCCAATCTAATTTTGCCTGTAAATTTATTATGTAAAACATTTATCGTTATTTTAATGCATAAAAAAACTGTAGTTAAAATTAATTATTGCAACCCTTTGTGTATGACATTTCGGAAGACTACAAAATTATAATTAAAATTTTCCATGAGAACGACGAGCATATGGAAAAAGCTTAAGTTACTGCGAAGTCAATTGTACACATAAAAAAACGTGCATTGTGTCGTTTTGTCATCTTGTCGTTCGATTTTATGGTTTTTTAATTAAAACTTTAATTAAAGTTTTACATTCGAACATAAATATACATGAAAAACAATACATAAAACATAAATCCAACTTATCAATACATACACAAAAAAGACACCATATCTACGCTCAAAACCGTACAACATTTTGTATCTTCTCGAACAATTTTCTTCCTTTTTTAGTCAATTCATGTTTCAACCGTTCTTTATCCGTTTCAAAAAACAAAAAAAAGGTTCGATCCTTTTTCCATATACATACAAACATCATAAATTCGAGAGATGACAAAATTTATGTTTACATTGTGTGTCTGTCAAACAACATGACCTATGTGATATGATACAAGTTAAGTTGATTTCATTTGGAAAATATGTTCGGTTCTAAAAAAAAAAAAAGTTCATTTCTTCGATATCTATAACCCAAAATTCTTATTTTTATTTTATTGAAAAAGGTATCGATGTGTAAGTGGTAATGTTGATGTATGTGTAGGTGTGTGTGGTTTGCCAATTAAGCAAAGATTTTCTTCGGAATTTTTCTTAAGTGAAATTGATATTAAAAACGAGAGCAGTTTTGGAAAAGCATTACAGATTTTGTTTTCGAAGAATTGTAATACAAGTCAATATTGAATTTTATTAAGCTAAAAGCTTTTTGTGATAATTTTTAAAATTGTTTTTATTAAAGCTTAATTAAGTAATAAGAGTTGAGACACACACTAAATAAATTAAAATAAATTTATAATAATTAGTATTTTGTTAGTATACATTTATTGGTTTACCAAACCAACATGTTGCTCTAAGCATTATGGAAGGAAACTTTTTAAGCTGTGATCCTACATATTAAAAATCTATAATGTTACATTGTACCGTATACACTAACTACCACGGTGGCATCTATGACATCAAGATAAGAAGAATCGCGATGATTTTAGATTTTTATAAAATGTAAGGTTGGATAAAGTACATCACTTTTACAAGGATTTCGAGGCTGTAAAGTTCCAAATGCTTGAGTTCTCGTCGGTTATGCAAACTGGCATAAAAGATCTCAACCTTCAGTACTATTCGATAGTTGCCGAAACAAAATGGATGACGAAACACCAAATTTTAAATTACATCGTTCCAATGTTTACCCATATAAAAGGAAACTCAAAGAAATGACAGCCATTTTTGAATTTTTTGGAGCCACAGTACTCGAAAAATTAATGTTTCCTGTCAAAAATAGCAATATATCAAGGGACTTTTAACCTTCATTCTGTGTATACACTTTAAATTGTGTATAGGGGTTCTCTCTGACCCCACTGTTTTTTATGAATTCACTGTGGACTGAAAAAAATTTAGTTTAAATGTAGTCACTAATTTTCTGCTTATCGATTCTGGTTTTATTGGTAATACTTAACTCAAACAAGGGTTGAAGAATCGCTCCCCACGTTGGCCTGCACAGGTTACTTAATCAATTGTTTTAGAAACAATTTTCGGTAAAAGATCGACATTTTAATTTATCGAGGATATTTATAGGGGAACCGCTCAGAACTGGACATTTTAAAACTGGATATTTCAAAATAGGATTTGACAAAACGAGATAAAGAACAAAACTGGATATTTCAAAATTGTATATTTCAATACGAGATATGGTACAAACGAGATATGGTACAAAACTGGATATTTCAAAATTGGATATTTCAAAATTGGATAATTTAAAACGAGATATAGTACAACACTGGATATTTTAAAACAGGATATTTCGTCATGTGATTTAAGCTTAAAATGATTTTTTGGGAAAGTTCTGGAATATGGCCAGTTAGGAAGGAACTCGGCAAGTTCTTAACCGATTATGATGAAATTCGATATGTAGGATGAAAATGGGATTTTCAAATGATTTGTTGGGGAAGTTCTGGAATAAGGCCAGTAAGGTTCCATACTTGAATATTTCTAAGGAGAGAAATAGAATTTTCCTTCACTTAATTTTTTTTTTCTTTAATTGTATAAATAAATTTGATTTTAAAACCTTTTTTGGGAAAACCTCTGGAATATGGCCAGTAAGGTTTCATACTTGAATAATTTTAAGCAGAGAGATGGAATTTTCCTTCACTAAATGGTTTTTTTAATTGCTGCTTTTCTCATCTTATTAAAATTAATTTTCACATTTTTATCCTACATATCGACTTTCATCATAATCGGTTAAGAACTCGCCGAGTTCCTTCCTAACTGGCCATATTCCAGAACTTTCTTAAATAAATCATTTTAAGTTTAAATCACATGTCAAAATATCTTGTTTAGAACTATCCAGTTTTGTACCTTATCTCGTTTTAAAATATCCAGTTTTTAATTATCCTGTTTCGTCAAATCAAGTAGTAAAATATCAAGTTTCGACCGGTACCCATCTATATACCTCCTTTGCGTTATATTCCAAAATTATTTTGAAATTATTGGGCTCGGCCTATTTCATTATTAGTGTGCAAAGTTGATCAAAACGTTTTTAATTGTAGGTACAAAACTCACCAGTGTTAGGTTGTTATCAAAATAAAACTTTGAACTCTTTATAAGAAGATTGGGTTTATTGTGTTTAGTTGTGTCAATTACTGTAGTTTTTTACGACAAAAATTGCTCAGCTAAAGTACAACTAGGGACAAAGTTATCCATGGTAATTGTTCCTCCTTTGATAATTTTTTAAAAGTCTAGTGACGGAGTGGTTAGATTTTTTGCTGTTTGAACAGTCAAGCATTCTCTTTCTCAAAACAGTAGATAATCGCGTATTCTGGAGAATTAAAATTTGCATTGTCATCAAAATGTATCGATTCAATAGGCTCATCATCCTCTTAATGACTAACTTTAATAGACACAGCTTGCCCACCCTCATGTCAATCGAAAAACTCCACATCAATATTGTCGTTTTGTTTTTACTTCTTCTGGCACCTCGAAAGTACAAACATTATCAAAAAAGTCATAAAGTTTTTGACTGACTGATCTGTCTTTTCCGAGCAACTACAACTACGTTTACAACCAGGATTAGCTATTTTTACTATTTTCAAGATGTTGAATTACAATCAAGAACTAAATCAGAAATATCACTCAACGTTCGAATTCATGGAATCTTAGAAACAAGAAACGCATTTTTTGCATTTTTACTTGTTCGACACTTTGCGACTAACGTGACAAACGACACCGAGGCGTATCAAAAATTTTATAAAACTTGCAACAATAGAAACGTGACAAATGTGACGGGTTTCGTGGCTTTTGCAGCGTAGAGAATTTGTGAAAAAAAAACAGTCTAAATATTACGACTGTGTGAGTGGCAGTTTACAAGTGTAAATCAAAGCGAAGATGTAAGTTGTATCATCGGAAGCAATATATTAGCTTCCATTTAGAAAACTTTTCAAGATTACAAGAAACAACCACGTGGGTTCATTCCACTTCTGATACAAGTAAAATGCTTCAAAGGCAATTGGTAATTTTGTAGAACGTTGTTGGACTTTAATTTAGATACGTTGTTTGTCTCTGAAGATATTTTTAGTGGCTAGGTCTCAAAAAAACAAACGAACATGCATACAGGGTTTAAATGAAGTTATTCAGGAATATCAAAGGCCAGAACAATTTTACGGTTCAAATGGAAATTTCAGGATGGCATATATGAAGCATCATATATATGTTCCTAAAATATTACCATCGTATCGGCCCAAAATAAAAAGGATTGATAAATTTGCAAGAATTAGGTACATAATTGTGCAACCTAAACGAAAAAGAAGCCCTAAATCAGCAGCAAGTGCAAGCGTAAACAAATTCACTATAGACAAACCGAGAATGTTCTTCAAGGAAATACTTCAGAAACAGAGAAACAACCAACAATTTATTTGAGAGAAGAGTCCTCAAAAAATCCATAATATAAATACACATAGTACTACCATGGTATGTTAGCCCATTGACTTGATAGATGTCGCTACTGGTATCGTATTAAAATAATCAAAATAGTTTTATATGTATAATCGCCTAAATGTCATACAATTTTACTAAATGTTGACGATATTCTATCGACCCGACATCTAGAACAACAATGGGTAAACTGTTTTTTTCTAATGATGGTAGTACTATGTGTATGTTTATTATGAAAAATCTTAGAGGAAAACAACTATTGTTCTGCGTAGAGTTGGTAGTAGAAAGTAAAAAAACAAAAGAAAAGTATGGAATTTATAGCTTGAAATATCTTCTGCATAGAAAAATTACAGTAAAAAAACCCAAAAAAGTACTAGGCCAAGACAGTGTATTAAATGCAAAGAATACGAACCCCAACTGGGGGTCAAGACTAACATCGCTGAAAGGCAGACAACTTCTTGAAGCGATAGAGGAATATAGTTTGGATTACTTATCGGCTAGCCAACCCACCTACTGGCCAACAGATAAAAAAAAGATTCCTGATCTAGTTGACTTATGCGTAACGAAGGATATTGCACGCCCAAATTTTAATGCAATCAACTGTTTCGATCTGTCCTCTGATCATTCACCTTTAATAGTAATGTTGATTACCGAAGTTTCAAAGACAGAAAAGCAGAAACGTCTTACAAACAAGCGAACCAAATGGGAACAATATAGAAGGCTAGTCGAACAAGGCACTTCTTAAGATATTCCACTTACAACGCCAACCGATATTGATGAGGCTGCAGAAATGCTAAACGAAGTTTTAGAGAGGGCAGCAAAAAATGCTACACCCGCCGTCAATATAACACAAAAAGTTAATTAATTGCCCCGAGACATTCCGAACCTTGTTCAAGAAAAACAAAAAATAAGAAGACAATGGCAACAATTCAAATCTTCTTTATTAAAGTGGAATTGCACTGAAGGAACAACAAAATAAGACTTTACAGAATTATTTAAGTGAACTCTCGGCAACCGAAAGAACACTCTTTGGGGAAGGCAACGAAAAATTTAAAAATATCCATTAACTCACCGATTAGACTGACAAGTGGAAATTGGGCAAGAAGCGATGAAGGAAAGGCATTGGCTTTCGCTACTCATCTAAAGGAAGTGTTTACACCTCATAAAGATGCCAATAAATTTGTTTTACCTGAGAAAATGGATAATGATTCGTCAAGAATACAAACAAATATCATATAAGCCCAAAAAAGGCACCAGGATATGATCTTATTATACGAGGAAAATGATAAGAGTATTACCTGATAAATGTTTACCTGATAAATGTTTACCTTATCACAATGATTCAAAAGACAGAAAAAAATGAAACACAATAAGTATGCTTCTAACAAAATCGAAGCTTTACAAAAAATTGATTCTTACTAAACTTAACCAGACCATCAATGTGGATTCCAAAGTCAACATGGAACCATAAAGCAAGTACACAGAATTGTAAATATAATCAAACATTCCTTTGAGGAAAAGAAGTACTATTCTGCTGTCTTTCTGGATGTTTCACAAGCATTTGACAAAGTGTGTCATGAGGGTTTAATTTATAAAATTAAAAAGCTACTGCCAAACAATTTTCTCTTAGTTCTGAAAAACTGTCTTCTTCAAAGACAATACATCGTAAAACAAAATGAATGAATCACTGGCCTAAATCATATTAGAGCAGGTGTCTCTCAAGGCAGCATCCTTGGTCGAATGATGTACTTATTATACACAGCCGATCTACCTATTACTAAAAAGGTTATAATTTGCTGATGATACGGCCATCTTGATGTCAGACGAAAACTCTCACACTGCCTCAAGAGAATTGCAAAATAATCTGTGCAAAATTGAGCAATAGTTAAAAAACTGGCGAATAAAAGCGAACGAAAACAAATCGACACGCTCACTCTGAGCAAATGCACTTGCCCACCAGTAAAATTAAATGGTATAAATATTATTCAACAAATGTTAAATACTTAGGTTTACACCTTGACCGAAGGCTAATCTGGAAAAATCATATCGAAACGAAGCGCAACTAAATAAAAATAACTTTTTCGGAAATGTACTGGCAGTAGCCAGTAAGGAGCAATCCACCGGAATTTGGTACCATCGAACAATAATCCAGCCGATTACGCAATGCGAGTTTTGTGTCCTGATTAATTGGTCGACTTTACCATATGGTAGAACGGCCTACACTGATTGACGAAACAAAAAATTAAGCACACTGCAGAACTACTAGAGACAGTTTTGAGATAACAGAAATTGAATTCTGTGGCGTTGATAAATTTAGTAAACCGCAGTGGTGATTGGTTTTCCAGCATAATCGGTAGTTGTTCTAAATTTTTAAAGGTGATCAAAGAAAGTATTAAAGGCATTTAGTTTTGTCATTAGATGTGCTAAGCTCAGCAGTTTTGCTTCGGAATAAAATTATCTTTCTAGAAATAAAGCTTTTGATAGAATTTTGAAAGTAGTGCCGCTTTTTCCGTTCATATAGATAGCGATAATTTACTACAAGTTGGAGGGTGATTTCAGGAGAATCTAGAGTTTTCATTTAAAATAATACTGCACGCGGCACCAACACTGTTAATATCTTCATTAAAACAAAGATTTTATTTGTTGAGATTTACAACTGAAGTAATACGTCTCTTACTTTATTGGTCGGTGTTTAAAATGTATTCGTTTAAAAGACTATAGTTAGCAGTAGCTAATGGAAAAGCTTCCAATTTCTAGAGATGCAGTGCTAATGATAATAGACCACGATGTGCGAAATCTGTTAAACCATATTTGGGACTATTCGTTTGACGGTGTATATCGTTTCAAATATCGAACATCACGGCATCGGTATCAGACTTGCAATTAACATATCACCAAAACCGTATATATTGGATATTACGGAAAGTAGAAATGGTTGACAGAGTTATCTTGGAACAATGATATAAATTGCAAACAACAGTTAGGAATTCAACTTTTGGTGATTTAATAGTTGTTATGTTCAAAAATATACAGCATCAACCAAATGGCTCCAGATTGGGACACATTTTTTAAGAAATTCTAGGACAAGATGGAGTAGTCCATGTCGTATGCAATAAACCTAAATTCGGTAAATAAAACGACCGATCAAGAAGATCTGCACTTAATTACCTTCTGGCACAGTTGAGCTAACGGGCACAGTTGAGCTAATGTAGAAGATCACTGCTTGAAAATGTATAAATTTGCATTGCAGCGATTACTTTTACGTGTCTGACCAGGGTGTAATTATTTTATCTTCTGAGCTAACATTTTTAACGTTGATAAATTGACGCTAAATATTACAATTTTCAAAATTTGACGCTAAATATTACAAAATGCTAACAAAATGCGTTTCTCGTAAACACTCATCTGTAAGTTACCATTCCAAAAACGCTTTGTGCGGTGCATTTCTAGAGCAAATTCAATGCTCGGGATTCGTCAAAAGGTTTTCAAAGAATTTCAATGATCTTTATTTTATTAAGACACTCTAAATCTCATATTTTCGGATCCGTTTTAAGATAGTCATTCATATCGCATATAAGGGGTGCAAAAGCTTTTTTTAATGTGTGCGCGGTGAAGGCTTTCTCGAAATTTAAATTTCCTTAAATTTGTACTTCCATATCGAACGAGATATAAATTTATAAATATAGAGCCCGTTTTGATTTGAAAGTTGAAATTGGAACAATATTTATTCGTGATTTACTAGTTTCCAAAATTAACGGTATGCTAGCAACGTTAAAGATATTCAAATCAAGTCCGTAGACAAAACTTCGTTAAATGTGAGCAGGGTATTCACAATATTAAAATATTTTGAGTTCTGTCGAGACAATTAAGAGAGGTCTTTGGAGCTCCAGCCCAGACAAACGAGTTAAATGCTAGGCCTAACATACGCCTTTTATATATTTTTTTAGCATTTTTGCCTGATATATTTATCATCCTGATCGCAGCCATGTTAAAGGGTTTTGGCTTCAAATCAACATTTTTTGGGATTTAAAATTAAAATTAACAAAGCCATTTTTAAGCTTTTCTTTATATCATCAACATTGCCTATAGCTTTTATTTATTCTTCATTTTTGAAGTAAAAGCTTTTATATTAAATTTAAAGCTCCGTATAATTGAACCACATTTTGAGCTTAAATTATAATTTATAAGTTATAAAAGTTAAATTTTATTATCTTAAAATTGTGACTCCCATGTTAAAAGCTTTGTATTTCTTTTTTAAAAGCTTGATATCTTATAATCAAATACTTTTTGAGCTGTAATTAAGAGTTTGTTTTTTAACTTATATAATAAAGCATGCTGGAAAAGCTCTTTTTAAAACAGCTTCATATTCACTTTAGTAATTATACAATTTTAAACTTACATATTTTAAAAGCTTTTTCAGTTCTTAAAGCTTATCATGTATGTATTTGGGCATCCATAATTTTGAAACGAAAATGATTAGTTGATCTCCCAAAAATATGAATAAAAATATGTTTTCTGATGTGGTTTACATAATTTGTTAACAACTTATGTCACAAAAAGAATTATGCTAAGCGTATTTTTGGGTACAAATTGTTTAGATTAACAAAAAAAAAAAAAATAGAAAATCCCAAAATTTACGAATGGCTTATCGTATTTAGTCTTTCTATTGTACTGTTACACAATCAAAAAGCTCTTCTCACAAAATCGTTCCACATATTATATACATATATACACACACACATTGTAAGTAATAATTATATTCATAATTAATAATTTTTATTTTGTTTGTTTGCTTCAACTTTTTTTGGACAAAAATGAAAAAGTCATGTCATAAACAATAAAAATTAAAGCAACACAAACAAAACAAAAAATGGCTTTCCATTGTTAATTTTTCCGGAAAATTTTTATTATAATTTACGTACATGCATATAAGTATTTTGTGTATAAATAGTATTGCATCAGTTCGTTATGTGTGGGTGTGTGAATGAGGGGTGGATAGAAGGCTGAGGGCGTTTGAGTTGGTTGCATGTGCGGTGCATAATGAGACGGAAACATTATTTTGTAATACTAAAGAATGTAAAAGAAAAACATAACCAGGGTGGAAAATTGGCCAGAAACGGGCTAGACATTTAAAAAAAAAAACTTTTATGTATTCTAAGCTTTCAATTTAATTTTGTTGGTAAATGTTCTTGAAATAAATTGAAAATAAACTTTTATGAAAGCCCTTTTTTGTGTATTGTTGTGCTTTTTCGATGTATGTTAAGTTTTTATGAAAGATTTATATCTTCCAAGAACTTAACACAAATAATTTTTTTTTCGTGTTTAGTTTTAGTTTTCAATGCCCTATTGTCCTGTTTTTACTTTGTAAGGAAGGGAAATATTATTTAACTTTGCATTTTCCGGTTTTTGTTTTTTGTTTATTCGATAAAAATTTTAAACTTTTCAATTGTATTAATACAAAAATAATTTGAAAAGCTTTCTTATATTGTATGTAACCCAACCTATATGGTTATGACAATTTTTGTGCAGTAAAATTTTCTTAAAATAAAAATTTCCGAATAATTTTAATAGATTATGTAATTATTCGTTAGTATTATGCTGTCATTAGGTAGTTTATAATTCGAAAGCACGTTTTCAATGACATATTCACCAACATGATCCATTGCAACCTTCAATAGTCCTCTACACAAAAGAGGATTGATTTGTTGGATAGAGCTAGAATTTAAACAAGTTATCGTTCCCACAGTTCGATAACTTTGACAAAAGCAAGCCGTTAAACCTCAACCTTTAGAATATAAATTAGGGATAACCACCTCCGATAACATCCAACCTGATACATAATCTTTTGCATGAAATAATTGTTCAATCTGCCCAGATTAATCAAAAAAAAATATTTAATTTCTATTTATTACAGAGTCAAAAATCCAATTATATCTTTTATATTATAAAAGCATATTGATTTGTAATATCTATCCAATGTAAAAGATTTGATATCTTTTCAAAATTAATTTCTCTATCAATTTTTACTCAACCCACACGTCGAATTATACCATCATTAAAATAAATGTAAGCTCCTTACTCCTATTATTATCCAGCATGTATATAGAGTTGATTACATTTCTAATTTATGTGACAGACTCATCGTTTATTAATAGAAATATTATATGGTTGTAGTTGAGTGACATCTAAAATCGATATTAATTTGACAGACTGATCGGTTTCACCATCATGATATTTTTGTTCTTAATTAGGAAATGCGACCATTTTATACCTGAGTATGGATTCTCATTAAACTGAAGCGTGTCTGAATTCACAATATTTAACTTAATTATTTGGAAAAGAACTGGCACGCAAAAACTATCCAAATGGTAAAAAATTTGATGAATTTATTTTGAATTCGTCATCTATCCTCTCAAAAGGTTCTAACTTTAGGTGGAATATAAAAATTCTAATTTTAGGTGGAATATTTTTTACTAGCGTAAATAATTAGATCACAAATCGAAAATTTACGTATTGCTGAGTTGTTGAACTCTTAAGAAATCAGTTTTCCACCATTCATGCATTCCAAGTTTTTAAATTTTTTTAAATTTTTTCATACATTTGAAAAAAATTAAATAAAGCTCACAATTCGAATCAATTTTTTTAAATCGTATGAAACTTTTAAAGTAGCTTTTTTACACATTTTAAGAATTTTTGACAGGTTTTTTGATCATTCTGATTAAATATTTTAATTCTTATAGCATAAACAAAGTTTAGTGCTTTAAAAATTTAAAAAGCTTTTAATCACTGTATAACTATTAGTTTCTAAATTGAGTATGAAAATAATTTAGAAAACAGATTAAATGATTTAATAATTAAACTTTTTTAAAAGCTTTAAATGTTGCTAATTTTAATATAAGTCGTTTATGTTATGCTTAATGTGAAAGCTTTAAAAAATGACTAGGCAAACAAAAATGAAAGATTTCATCACACAAAATGATACTATTTTTTATTTTAAACGTTCGAATAAAATTAGAGCTTTGAACAAAATTTGAACTTAATTCAAAAGGTTAGTTTTTCTAACTTTTAAAATTATAAATTAAAGCTGAAAGCTTTTTAAAATTATACTTAGCTTTGTTTTATTCAATTCACTTAAACATAAAATAATAATTTAAAATTGAAAGCTTTTATTAAATTTTCAAATATATAAAAGCTTACAATGATTAAAAGTTTAAAATATTTCAAATATTATAACTCAGATCAATATGCATGTCAAAAGCTCTTAGAATATGTACAACCACTTTCAAAATATGCTGTAAAGCTCCTAATTGGACAAAGGCTTAAACGTTTACAAAGGCTTAAGCGTAAAAATTTAATTTTTGTTTTTAATTGTAAAAAATGTATACGTGAAACGTTTAAGTCAAAATGATCGATATAACTGTCTAAAGCTCTCCAAATATATTTAAAAGCTACCATAAAAAAATATTTTCCTTCAGACTACCATTAATGGTAACAGATTTAAATTCAAAATATTATTTCGAATTAGAGCTTTTTGTTTTTAGAGCTTTTGAGATGTATATCAGTCATCCTAATGCCTTTAACAGTTTTAGATACCAATTAAACACAGGCTGTATATATTTGTTTCAAAATTATAATTTATTTTGGAAATTTGTAAAATGTCCATGGTAGC
This sequence comes from Tipula confusa, assembly GCA_963556175.1. NCBI lineage: Eukaryota > Metazoa > Arthropoda > Insecta > Diptera > Tipulidae > Tipula > Tipula confusa. Next base: position 220,866,052 of record OY744476.1, read on the forward strand.
TTTTACACGCATTTTGCAAACTTTTATCAGGTTTATTAATCATCCCGAAATTATAGATATATCGATATAGTCGACATAAAATATGTAAATTTTAATTTTAAAATTTGTAAAATTTGATATAAGCTTTTGTACATTTTGAGAGCTTTTCACAGGTACATCAATCGTCCTGATTGGACGATTTTTAATTATATTTCAAGTCAACAAAGGCTCAAGTAAAAATTATCATGATAGCTTTCATGCACTTTTTGGAGCTTTTAAAAGTTTATTAAATTTACTGATTGTATATTTATTCATTGTTGTAGTTTTCAGGCTAAAGATTTTGTAAATATTTAAGGTTTGATTAGGGTATTAATTTTCCAAATCGGTCTTATATTTCATGTTGAACAGTACAAATTTAACGTTGGAGCTTTTAAATTATTTCTTTGGAACTATGAACGAATTTTTGGATATTAGAAGTAATTTTTAATGTACTAAAATTTTTAAAATAAAACATTACGAAACATTTTTGTTTAAAAGTATAGAATAATTTATTTTATTAAGCTTTTTCATTTTCAAAGAAACTTTTTTTACTTAAAAATATATTCATGAGCTTTTTAGCATTTTAATTGTTTACACTTATGATCATTTAGCCAACACTTTAAAATTGAAACTTAATTATTAGATTAATTATTAGATTAATTATTAGGGAAAACTTTTATTTTGTTAAAAAATTTAAAACTTTAATTTTCTTTAAAGAAGATTTTGGAATTTCTAGGTTTAACATTTTCAATAATTTTATTTTTAAAAATCTTTAAGCTTTTACGTTTAAAAAAAGTTAAAATAAAAAACATGAAGCTTTGATAGTTAAGAAAGCTTTTCGATTCATTGCTTTTATATACGGTTTTTTATTAAAAAGATTTTAATACTCAAGCTTTTGTAAATTTTTAAACTTAGATTTTTTTAAATTGTATGGAACTTTTATTATACATTTTATTTATTTTTGGGAGCTTTTACATTTATATTGTAGGTGATTATTGGATTAATGAATGTTTTAGTTTTAAAGCTTTTACATATTTTTGCGGTTTGACTAGGATATAGGAATTATCCAAATTGGTCTAAGACTTCATAATGAACCTTGTAAATTTAATGTTGGATCTTTTTTTTATTTTGTTTGTAATCTTTCATTGGCATGATGAACTCTAATAGTTTTTTAAAACCTTTGGGGCAACTTGCAATGCTCCAAAATTACTCAAATAAACTTTTACGTATCATTTTTGTTTAAAAGTTTTGATTAATCAGTTTTATTGTGCTTTTTCATTTCACTTAAATAAACGATATTGAATTATAGAAACTATTTTCATGAGCTTTTAGGTATTCTAATTAGTTACACTTATGATTATCAAGCCTGCACTATGCAATTGAAACGTGATAGTTACATGGGAAAAGTTAAGAGCTTTAAATGTTGGTTTCCTATAACTTAAATTTTGATAAAAAATTTAAAACTATAGCTTTCTGCAGAAGATTTTAATATTTTAGTAAAACAGTGAAATTTTTATGAGTTTTTTTTTTAAATTCAGAAGCTTTTACAGTTTTTAAAAGGTTATATTAAAACTGAACCATCTAATTCTTAACTAAGCTTATTTATTATTATAAACCAAAGTTATGAAAGATATTTATTCAGAATCTTAGTTTTTTTTTTAAATTTATTTAATTCGATTTATTTAATAATCTAACATTTTGAGCTTTTGTTAAGCTTTAATTTTAAAGTTCTTAAACGTATATCTGAAAGTTTAACAATTTTATGCTCCAAATCTTAATTACATATTATAGGTATTTAAAGTTGAAAGAGCTTTTGTTTTGCACCCGTTAAATTAATTAACTATATTAGTTACAAAATTAAAAAAAGCTTTATAATTTACTACTAAATTACTTTTGACAAAATTAAAACTTAAAATCAAATTTATTTTTTTGTTTTTTAATTCTGACAAAATATTTATTCATTTGTTTACTTTAAAAATATTCGCAATGAGCTATGGAACCGCAAGGATATCTCTTTATCGAAGCTTATGGTTACTTCTAATGTTAGGAATATGTTATCGTACATTTGAACATTTGTAAGCAAATAGTTTTTCTATCCACTAATTAAATTACTTCAAGTAAAGAGCTTGACATCTTCTAACTTTCTTTAATGATTCCTTTAATACTGATTATAATTTTAATAAAATAAATAAATTAATCCATTAAGATCATAAATAAAAAGCTCAGCTTTATGCATTTCCGTAAATCATTTGTTTTCGTACTTTTATTTTACCCCCTTCGACTTGCTAATAATCGTATATGTACGTACGACATATTTCATTTATGTTCTAATATTAAACAACCACCTACTGTGCTTTTTATTACATGTGTACACATTTCTATATATCATCCCTTGTTCATAAAAAAGCTCTTTTGAATTATACATGTGTACATCGAATTTGCCCACCTCCTATTTACGTTATGATGACGCTTTATATTGAGTTGAATAAAAATTTATTTTCGTTTTTTTGTGGTGCTTTTGGTAATAAGTTCGTTGGTTAATTAAAACTAATATACAATTTTTATTTCATTCGCTTTTAAATCAATGCAATTGGAAAACCCTTTATGTTATATACTTCATCTAAATAATACAATAAAATAATGAAAATGAAGACAAATATTTAAAAAAAATGGAAAAAGTTTATTCGGTTTTATTTCAGAATAAGCACACAAACTTAAATAATATATCGACTTTTATTACAGTAGTATTTTTGAAGCTTTATGTATGTATGTATGTACATATATGTACGGGGTGAGACATTTAAAATGGTAGAAATAGATTTGAAAAAAAAAAACGATCTGAAAAAGGTTTCGAAGGTAATTTCCAGCTACGTCTATTAAAAGCTTACCAAATTTTTTTAATCTGGCCATATTAATAAGGTTAACCTATCAGAACTGTGAAATTTAGCCATACTTTGAAAAATTTTCAATATTTCTGATGTTTAAGCCGTTCAAACTGTGAAATTCAGCCATTATTCGAAATCTAAAACTTCAATCAAGATGCCTGTCATAACTTTTAAATTTGGCCATTATTCAAAAGTTTGCAAAATTTCAAAAGTGAAATTTAGCAATAAATTGAAAATTCCAAAAAACTTGAAAACTAAAGCAAAGCTCTTTTATGTATTCCAAGTTCAGTTTGAATTAGTTTGATCTGGTTTGAAAAGAACTTGATTTCATTTATTCACTAAAAATTGTGATCAGTATTTTATTCCATTTTAGTATTTTAGGTTGATTTAAAATTTGAATTGATTTGGTTAAAATATGTGTTGTTTAAAGTGGTTCGAAAACAGTTTGATTTGAATAACATTTGATGATTCACTCATTTTTGGAACGAATTTAGTAAATTTAGACCTAGATGAAATATAATAGAGACAGCCTTCAATGTAAAACTTTATGTTTAGTTGGAGTATAGTTTGAAAATGTTTTTTTTAATAATTACAGTACTGAACGTTCAGTTTTAGATTTAGTACGATAAAAGTTTGCTTGGGTTTACAAAATATTTTTTTTGTTCAGTTCTATGTATATTACAATCAGTTTTAAATTAAAATTTAAAGAAATTTGATTGGGTTTTAAAATAGTTTCTTTGGTAATATTTACATATTTTCCGATGTGCTATCTAGTTCTATGTACACTAAATTCACTGAATACTAATTGCTTAATTTTAAATTTAGTTTGATAAAAGATTGAATACGCTTAAAAAGATTTTCTTTGGTAGTATTCACATATTTTAACCAATTTTCCAAAGTATTTATCTAGTTCTATATACACTGAGTGAATTGCGTACTGAACGATCAATTTTAAATTAAGTTTGATTGAAGTTTGAGTAGGCTTGAAAAGAGTTTTTTCGGTAATATTTACATATTTTTATCTAACTTTCAGATGTTTTTTTTTCAGTTTTATTTACACTGAATGAACTGAGTACCGCATTTTAAATTTGAAAATCAGTTTGATTAAAGTTTGATTTAGTTTTAAAATAGTTTCTTTGATAATATTTATTTATTTTGACCTATCTTCGGATTTGCTTGTCTAGTTTATGTATACTGAGTTCACTGAGTATTAAATATTTAATTTTAAATTCAGTTTGTTAGAAGTTTGATAGGGTTTGAAAGTAATTTGTATGGTAATATTTACATATTTTAACATTTTGCCGATGTTCTTGGGTAGTTTTATGTACACTGATCACTAAAAGGTTAATTTTAAATTCAGTTTGATTGTAGTTTGAATGCGTTTGAAACGAGTTTTTTGCCACATATTTAGTAAAATAATTTTAAATGACCTTTCCTTGAAATTTGTTAGCTAAATTTGTTGTAAGTTTGTTGGAATTTATATTGCTTGTCACATTTGAAATGCGTCACCTTTTTTACTCGTATTTGATTTTCATCTTCGTCAACGACGTCTTATTCTTTTTTCTGGTTAAAGTTATGAAATTTTCAAAATTTCTTAATATAATATCAGTAAATATGCTTTTGTAATCATATAAACCTAACAAAAAGCTCTCCTGTTTACTATCGTACGAGTATTATGTGCTCGTAACACAATTATCTTGGTTCAATGTTGAATGTCAAATCAAATTTATTTATTGAAATATATTATTACATAATTATGTACATATGTAAATATAATTGTAAATTCATATATGTTTATATATGATAATTTGTAATTAGTTATGTTTATGATAATGACTTATTGGTTTTAGCATAAAATAATTTTTTTTTAATGTTGTGATAATTATTGTTTCCGATAACAACAAAAATAAAATAAAAATGTCACAGCAGGTAAATTTATTTCGATATGATTTACTATGCACATATATACATACACATGCATAAAAACATATAATCAATAAATGCAAATTTATTTACGAGTGTTTGTATGTGTGTGATGAACTCATGGATGAAAAGCTCAGGTGAATTTAAAAATCAATTATTTTGCTATAATATTATGGTATCTCTTGTGTGTTGGTATTCTGTATCGTTTTATTAGAAATTTAATTAAATTGTCTTAAGCTTTTTTTATGTAAATAAGACATAATTTGTGGGATTAAGTTGAAAATATAATATATGTATTACACATAGCAATGATTATAATGACATCTTTGGGGATAATATGGTATTAAAATGTATAAATTAGTTACGATCTGAATAAATAATGTGTTTGTGTCTGGCTGAGCATATAGGTGTTAACATTTAAACTAAAGTGACCGTTATAAGCTTTTTTAAAGTACTTACATTTTTAAAAAATGGATATTGAAATTGCTTATGAAATTAAAGATAAGCGAGTGCATTGACTCGGTCACGTTTTGCAGAGCCTATCCTAAACGTTTATTATTGTTATATGCTGATATAGTGTGTGCTCTGTTACAGACGGTTAAATGATTAGAGTGATTAAAAGCTTTTAGTAAACATTAACACTAAATTACATAACTAATCAATTTCCAAATGATAATGAATGGGCAGCAAACAAGTTATAACGATTTTACAATTTGCAACGACAAAAAACAATTAACGAACACCGTCATATTCGATAAATACAATCAATTAAGGGAATATTTCACTTTGGAATATACCGCACATTTCCATATACACCTACCACCCCCAACATCATCTCAAAATCACTCTCACTCAATCAAAATTCAATTTTGTTCAATCAAAAAAAAAAAAGTTTCGGCATTTTCTTCTTCGTCACTGTCGTTATATTCTATTTACTTTTAGGAAAATTCAACTTTTCACCCTTTTTGTTTGTATCCTCTGTGCCTCGCGCGTATTTTTTATTTCGATATGATTTTCATTTTTTTTTGTACAGTAATTACGTCAGCACCTACAAAAAGTTTTCCGTTGATAAAAAATGAAAAATGTTATCGTTTCGTTAAAATTTAAAATTGTTTTTATTAATTATATTACCAATATAATAACAATTATTATTAATTAATTAATAAACGATGTAATAAATAAAATGTTCGGAAAATTTAGGGAAAACTTTATACGAAATTCGATGTTAAGCTATTTTTAAGCTTTTTTCGTGGGCGTATGAATTTGTGGTTCTGGCATTTGCAGATGATATCTTTGTGATTGGATTAAATGGCAACGGTGTCAGAGTACTACTAGACTCAGTGGTACGATTCTCAGATGGAGCAGCGATGTCTGAGAGAAGAGCCACCATTTGGCAATCACAAGGATCGTTGTTGGCGACGATGGCTCTTCAGAAAAAGGAACTACTTGTCATCTTTGGGTTGTCTAGAACAATACAAAAAACAAGCTCGAGATCGAATCCGATGAAGCCAGTATATTAGCTCGATGCGTCCAGTCATGGCCTGTAAATGACGTTTAATTATTATTATTATGAATTTGTGGGTGATTGCATGTATGGCAATTTTCTTTGGGCAAATTGCATTCCGTCAAGACGGAAAATTTGTTAGGAAGAAAAAGACAGCCATATAATCAGTAGAACAAGCCAGTGTTGGCTTCTTCATCTTTCAATCTGAATCGCTATAACCTTGCACGATTTCATTTCCTCTTATTGAACAAGTCAATTTCATATCGAGTGTACCCTTTAAATATCACCTCTATCCACTTCACTGCCAACTAATGAGCAACTTCTGGATTATAATTTAATCTGCAGAAAATTTTTCCGGTGAACTGTATTTCAGGTCACGACTCCTGGGCAGCAAACAACAAAATCTCTTAGTTCTTGACATCTTTCATTTATTCACTATCTAATTGATTCTTCGGTTTCAGTTTTAAAGTAAGTTTCTGATTCGAAAGTTTCAAGATCTACTGGTACACTCTCACTATTACAATCGACAATTTGAAAAAATCAAGTACTCTTTGGTTATACTGGCTTTTATTTATCAAAATTGTTCCTGACTTGCAATATCGCGTAATTTGCATGCAGAACACTCATTGTGCTTCACTAATGTCCTTAAATTTAAACTGTTCCTGAAAAACGACAAGACAGGTGACAACACGACTGATGTCTCTGCTCGTAATTTTTCCAATCGACCATCTTTAATCGACTCTGCGTTTCGGGCACTTTTCGAATCAAATTTCGGGCACTTTTGTAACAAAAATTTCGCGAGCTGTCAAATGAATCAACTGGCTTTTGTTCACACAAGTTAGTGTGCACCAGTTTTAAAACTCTTGAAGTCCAAGATTTGCCATCCTTGAACGAAAGACGAATTTGTTTCACTTTGATGCAAGCTTCACGCACTTGTCTTGATGACCACAAACCAAATTTATGCCATCAACAAAACCATTCCGCAGATTAATTTGCAATCGTGACTTGTTCTGCATTTGACACTGATTTAAGATTTTATATACAACCTTGCTCATATGTCATGTGCGTAAAAGTAATGGCCATTTTCGTTTACAGACTTGAGTTTTTGCAGTGACCTTCATATATCACGTCTTTTCTTTGTTTCTTCTTCCTCTTGGATATGTTTGGCTTTGTGCGCAATTCTCTAGATGCATATTAGAGTTTTTGTGTAAATCAAGATGGCTGTATCATACAGAAGAGTATTCTATTTTTTTAAGGAGTGTTTGATGAAATTTACAATCATGTGCACTTGTGTTTGGGTTCTATGTTGACCTTGGAGTTCAAATAGATGTTTTGATATAACTTTACCCTCTTCCAAGACTGGCTTGAATTTATTGGCTTCAGTAAACCGATGTGTTTGTATGTTGTTTGTGGTTTAAGTTACGCTCAAATGCGGAAAATTCATTCCTGATACTCTCAGGGTAACGTTGCATATTTCGTGTCTTCAGGTCGAAAGGGCGGATAAAAATAACGTTGGGAAAATTCTCCTTCTCTTAATTTTTCTGTTTGATCAAAATCCACTCCAACTTTAAAGTAAACAAATACTGTCTCATAAAGTACCCGCCACTTTGGTACGAATTTGGTAACTTCGGCGTTCGTAATACCAAAAGCTCTTAAAAACAAAATGAATTATCGCGGCGTTTCTACACTAGGTTTGAACTTCGATCAATGAAACCAGAACTTATGCTTTATTGTACAGACGATGTTGTCTATGTCAAACGATAACTAACAGTTAAACCTGTCATAGTAGCAGCAGAGGCAATAAAGTTTAATAGTACCGGTCGATGTTTGAGGAAAACACATGCGTATCTGAAGTGCAAATTTATCTCCAATTTCACTACAGGCAATCTACCGTTTTTCTCTAATCACTCCTCCAAAATACTGTTACTTCATCAAATTCCTAAATTTATTTTCGATTTCAAGTGAAATACTAATCATATTGTCGTGGTGTAAGCCATTCAGGAAGGTCCTTTGTAACTTGTTTAGTAAAACATTTATTCCCTCATACGACAGAAATTAGATTATAAACGAAGACAAATTTGTAGGCGACAAAAACGATTTGACAATCTAAAAACACATATCAAGATTGCCATATATTATACTGTGCCATAATTCTTCTGACAGGAAAAACAAAACAACACAGACACACGCACACGCACACCGATCAAAAGCGACAAATTTATCTGTAATTATATTCGATTAAAAAAGTTAATAAAATTTTCATAAATTACCAGGCGTCACCATTTTTTATATTTTTTGGAAAATTTATAGTTTTTCTTGATTCGAGGTTGTTGTGTTAAAACTTATCCGCATACAAAACGAAATTTTCAAGATTTGAAACAAAGAAAATAGTTTTTGTTAGTGCCGCTATTAGTGTGCCCTGTATATGTATACATATAGATATATTCAACGAGATGAGATTTTTCCGTTTAAAATAGAGAAAATGGAAAACTTATTTTTTGTTTTTTTTTTTATACTTATTTTGAAAATCGTTTATCATGAGGCGATTTATTAGCAGGATATTAAAAAGGAAATTGATGTTAGCTAAAATGATGGAAAAATTGGAAAGGAATTTTTCGTTTTGTATTATTGTTATTGTTGGAGTGAAATTTATTAAATTGAAAATAAATTTTCGGTTTTTTTTTTGTTATATTTTCCAAAATAAATAAAATTCCAAAAACGATTTTCACTCTACTACTGAGTTTAGGTAATGGAGATTTGATTGGGAAGGATATTATATACAATGCGTTTGATAGTATTTCTGATGTATAAGGGTGCGTGTCTATTCGAAAATGTTATCGAAAGAATTCCTATATACGCGTATGCTGATTGTTGGTTTGGGGTATGTTCGTGTATTATAAACCATTATGATTAACGGCAGGCCTATTTATTTAATGGCAATAAAAATATTGAGAGCTTGTATAAATTTGGTGTATCGTCATTTGGGAAAACAAAATTATTGTGATTGCTTTATGAGGAATATATCATCGCTTATCATGAATAATTTTTAAGACGATAATTTATGACTTGATAATAAGTTATAGGTCGACGATGAGAGTATAATTCAGAACTGTCGTAAATATGAACAATTTTGATTTATCATGAAATTGTATGTCTATGTGCCTACACAAAATAATTTCGAAGCTTTTACATGACAGTAAAAGTAATGTTACTTGTTTTTGGTTTGTAAAAGCTTGCATGGTTATGAAAGCTCTCAACGTTATATTTATTAGATTAAAGTTAGAACTCTTAATTGCTGCTAGTGCTATATATTAAAAGCTCTTAATTTAATGACTTAAAACAGTTTTTAAAACAAAACTTTTCTACTTTTCTCAGTTTTACTAGTCAAATATGGTAATGAAAAATAAAAGGTTTATTTAAACCAAAAGTAAATATGTGGTTGAGCTTTTATAATTTTTAATGCGATTACTAAAATAAAATTCAAAATTCTGGCAATATAAAATTTAATGAAGATTAAAACCGTTTTGTTATTTAATTTATTAAAGCTTTTGATTTATGGGCTTTAAATGTTTTTTAGTTAACTCTATTTTAATTAGTTTTGAAAGTTTTTAAATAATTTTTTCAGTTTTATGGATAATATAACATATCACAGTCAAACATTAAAATAATATAAATTTTCCAGATTTTTCTTTAAAAGCTTTTACTTCTCATTTAAATTAATACTAAACTCATAAAAGTTATTTTCTTGGTTATTTGAAACAAAAAAATTTGAAGCGTGTGAGCTTTAAATTATAAAAGTTTCACTAGAAATGAAATATAAAATCATTTTCCTTTTTTTTTTTTTTTTTTTTTTTTGTTTCTGAACTCTGCAATCTGTTCTGGGGCCGAAGCTCTCCCAACTCTTTCGCAGTTAATTTTTAACGTCCTATCTTACGCCGTCACCAGCCAAATTGAGGACGCACGAATACAGGTTCGATTTTAAATCCATCTGCACATTGCATTGCTCCAGCCAGCCTGTACTGACATGGACGATGGTTCGGCCCATGGATTCTGCACTCCAACAGGGGGTCATAGTTGTGTTCATCGTCATCACCGATCGAAATCAGGTGATGAAAAATCCCTTTTGCAACCCTCCCCCGTTGGGATTCGAACCCGGTACCTCCCGTCCCAAACACCGCAGCTTTAACCACTGCGCCAATTGCTCGGTCATTTTCCTTCCTGTAATGTTTTAATAAAATATTTATGCTATAGTTTTTTGAAACTGTTAGCACTTTAATAAGGCTTACATATTAAATTTTATAAATGAAAAGTTTCATATTTTAAAGCTTTTGATAACTAAATTTCAAGTTAAAATACTAACTTATTTTGAAATTTAAATCTAAATTAAATAAATGGAAAAATAAAATATTACAATGGAAAAGCTCTAACATATAAAAAGCTCAACATAATTTAATATTTTGAAAACTTTAATTTAAAAAACTAATTATTTTGTTAAAAGCTTTCTTATGTTTTCAATCAGGTGAAATTTATTTTGTTTGATTTTGAAAAAGGTTTGAAACACTCGATTATATTATTTCTTTAACAATCTCAGTATAGTGCTTTTTTAATTAGTTTGTAATTAGTAATCAATTGTTTTGAAATATTTAAAGCTCAGTAATAATTCTAATTTTCGTAAAATCAGGTGTTATAGAAAAAACGCGCTTTCTCTAAGTTACAGTAAAGTAAAATATATTACTTTAAAAAGCTTTGTCTGTCATTGAAGTTAATGTTTTTGATAAAATTATTTTGTGCTTTGATTTCATTATTATACATTACATTAAGCAAGTTAATACTTGTTATAACTGTTCAAAGCTTTCTGTTTGTTTAATATTTTGAAAGCTATAAATAATACTTTGGGTTAAGTTTAGGATAAATTTGAAAGCTTTTTATTACAACAATTTTAATTAAATTTATTTTAAATTTTTTTAAACTTTTTAAGTGTGTATCAAAATATAGTTAGGAGTGATCACTTTTTAGTAACTTTAAAAAATCACTAAAAACGAATCGAAATTTTAACTTATGACTTGTTATGTTTGGTCATAAATTTAAAACATATTGATGAAACAAATGAGTTAAAAGTTTAGTTTAATATGTAAAATTGTAAACAATATAAATTACTTATTTTATCATAATATCAATAAAAATGAGCTTTTGTGCCAAAAAAGCTAGCCGAAGCTACATTATTATTAAGCTTTCATATTAAAACTCACAAAAAGCAAATGTAAATAAAATACAATTGAAAGCTCACTATATGATTTTTATTTTATTTTTAAATTATCATAAACGCTTATTTTAAATTAAATTGTTCCCAATAGAAAGCTCTTTACTATGTGCTTTTGAGAATCGAATTTAAAAAATAAAATATTTAGTTATAAAAACTTTTCCATTTTGTGGAAAGAACTTTTCCTTTTAAGTTTAAGACAATTTAAAACTGTGAAAAGTCTACCTTGTTAGAGCTTTTGTAGTTTTCCAGTTTAATCGGTTTCATACGTTAAGTAAAAGTTGCTGTTAGTAAGCTGATTTTTTAAACTTTGAGCTTAATTGTTTGAATTATTTAATGAATACAGTATCCTTCGTTTTTCGAACTTTAATTTTTTAAGCTCTGAGATGTTTAAACTAGTACCAAAAGCTTTTAATATTATGTTAAATAATATAACGTATGTCGATTATTAAGCATTAAACGATTATGAAGCTTCTTATATCCCTACTTACAATCTAAATGCAGTTAAAACACTGATTATTTTAAAGCTTTTAAGAACAAACCATAATATTTTTTTAAATTTTAATAAATTTTAAATTATAAAACCTAATTTACAAAGTTGCAAAAATAAAACTTTTTGATGAAAAGCTCTAAAGTGAATTACATAAATTATTCAGTTATAATTTAGAAATAAAGTTCAAAATATTTTAAAATTTAAAAACTTCGATTTAAAAAATACTCAACAAATAGTTGAGAGCTTTTATTTGGTGTCATATTTTTCAGTATTTAAAGCTCAACTTTTTTCTGTGATTTACATAATAAATAATAACTTTACAGGATTTAAAAAGTTATGTCAGAAGTAAAAGTTAAAGCTTTTATTAAATTATTACATAATATTGTTATAATTGTTAAAAGCTTTTGAAGTTACGATTACAATTAACGGTAACAAGCTATTTTTTGAGTTGTATAATATCAAAATTAAAATTTTTCGGAACTTTGAATATTAGATAATAATAATTTGTTAAATAAATTTTAAGAGCTTTAGCAATTTTCTAATTAGGCGAAGTTGAGTATACATAATTTATTTCGTAAGTGGTTTTAACAACTTTCAATCTTAAGGATTTTAAATTGAAGTGCCAAACAGTTTAAAATTTTGTTAAACCTTTTATTAAAATTTTTAAAGCTGTATGTTAAACCTTAAGCTTAAACCAAAAGTTTTATATATCTTTTATTGGGATTTTTAGCCATTGTTTAGTTTCAGAATTAGTTATATATCAATAAAAAACGAGCTTTTGTATCAACAATGATAGACGGTGCATAACTATTTTCGAGCTTTTATATTTTATTTTACAAACAGTAAATGTAATATAAAATATTATTGAAACCCTACTTACTATAACCTTTAAAAGTCCTTATTTGTATTTTAAAAGTTTTAAAAACCGAATTTAAAAGTAAAATAACTAAATTTCCTTTATTTAATTTAAAAATATTAAAACAGTAAGAAGACAACTTGGTTAGAGCTTTTTTAATTATCCAAACATGTAAAAGTTTTAATTTAAATAGCTTTGTGATGAGCAAAGTTATTCAAGGAACTTAGCTTTTAATTAATTAGGCGACTTCCCAAGTGTAAAGGTATCTATTAGAAATTTGTTTTCACTTAATTGTTGAAACCATTTAGTGAATATAGTATCTTAAGTTCTTTAAGTACACCAAGTTTTAATTACTAAGTCAAACAAATTGACTATTTTGTAAAACATGTAATTTGAGTTCTTACTTTTATTTCAAAAGCTCTGAGATTTTTAAAATAATACAAAAACTTTTAACAGGTATTTATTAAATGATAAAGAAAGTTCTTTTTTAGAATCAGAAATTTATTAAAGCTTCTTATTTTGCTACCAACAATTTTAATGATTAATGAATCGATTAAAAGCGGTTAATTACTACCGGTTAATTGATTAAAAGCGGTTAAGTTTAACTTTTTTAAATTCTAAGTTGAATATTAACTTGGATTAACTTTCAAACCTAAATTACAGCAATTTAAAAAAAATGAAAAGAAAAAAGCTCTAGAGTCAATTTTCATTGTTGATTTTAATATCTTCTGTTTTACTTTTCATGTGCAATTTATTTTGTTTTTTTAAGCTTATCCAGTTTTAAGTCTATTTCCAGATTGAAATATTAAAAAGCTCAACGACTCTTTCATTATGTTTGGAAAAAATAGCTCAGAGCTGTTTTAGTTAGTTAAAATCATATTTTCGAAATCCTTAAAGCTCATTAAATATATTTATTTTTCTTAGGTTACAAAATAAAATTTTTCATGACATTTTATTTTAAATGTTTTCCAAATATTTTAGTATCAAAATTTCAAATTACTAAAATGAGTGAAAGCTCTTTACAGGTTTAAATCTTTAAAAACTATAAGGTATGTGATAAATTTTATGTATTTTCCAAATTTGTATAATTTATGTTTTTAAGAAGTTTATATTAGAGCTTTTTCTAAATTTGACATGTTCAATGTTGCAATAATAAATGTCGGCTAAAAAAGCACAACTAAATTTAAATACTTTTGCTAACTCCAATATTTAAAAAATAAATGTATTAGAGCTTTTGTTACTTCTTAAAAAAAATTATAGTTGAAAACAATGTTATTGACTAACTGTAAAACTGAAGGTGCTGTAAAATTATTGACTTTTGAATAAATGATATGCAAAAAAAAGCCAAACCAATGATTTTTTTATACTTTAAAGTTTTACAATTTAGAAGCTTTCTGCATTCGAATTTGCAGATGTGCAGATAACTAAGTTGTTATATTTTTTACCAGTATGAGCTTTCAAAATTTTTAAAGTTTCTTAATTTAAAAGCTTTCATCAAACTTTCAAAAATTCATATCGATGATTTTTCTTTAAGCTTTTAAATTGAAAAATTTATTGATTCTAAACTTAAAATTAAAAGCTTAAAACTAATTACTGTTAACTTATTTGAATCTGTATAATTCATATAATCAAGCTAATTATATTTTATTGTGCAAGCTTTCCCAAACATTTAAGCTTAAAATTGATTATTTCTTAAATTTTTCTCTTCGTATAAATAAAGCTTTTATATCATCAAATATAAGTCTCATTACCTTCTAGTTGTGAATTAATCTTACACTAAAAACAGTAATAATGTTGATTTGATGATGATGATGATGTTTGATAAAAACTAATGAACAATTTAACTATAAAATCGTAACATTTTCAGTAAGAACAAGTCGAAAATGTATTCATATTACATAAAAAAAATTTCACTACACCACTTTACTAAACTCATGGACTTTTTTATGTATTTTTATTTCAAGTACAATGTATAAATTCTAATTTTCAAGTAAAATGTTACGTGATATGAATTTTAACCAACAACAAAACGAGAAAATTTCTCTCTATCACATCCATATACACAACGGGTGATATTAAATATTTTTGGCATAATATTACAGAAGACAATGTGAAATGTTTGTATCGTGTACATAAGATGGTATATAGGTACGCAAATATCCGGTACATAATGACATTATGACAAACATCATAAAACTCTTAGGTAATATTTTGTTTTATGTACAACCTGCCTAAATCAACGATTTCTTAGCGACCTGGCACAATTTTATCAATGCTTTAATCATCGACAACATTATCGAACAATTAAAATTTTTTCGATTAGATTTTTCTCATCGAACAGTTTTAATAGAAATTCGATTTTGCTTTTTAACAAAAAAAAATCAAATTTATCAATTCATATCAACCAACTTGCCTACTTGTATCCTCCCACCCATCCTCCTCATAACTACAGATAATAGAAAACAAAAACTTAATAAATATATATTTTAGTTTTCCGTTTTACTTCTTCATTCCAACAACAAAATCAAGAAAAACTTTACGATTTTCCGAAATAGACAAAAGGTTGCTATAGGTACGATATTATAAGGTAGGAAAATTAAAATTTTTGTCTCATTTTTCCGGTGTACGATTATTTTATGGAAAGATTTATCATTTTTACTCTTTTATTTTGTCATAACAACAAGAGATAATCGCATTATCAGCAAAACAATGCTTAAAGATTAGAAACGATAAAAATGCTTATCTATTATGGCCGTATTAATGGTATACATAACTGGTTATATAAAACCTAGTCAATTGCATAGTTTGAGCTTTAATAATTAAATTGAGCTTTAATAATTAAATTGTGCTTAGTTACGTAATTTGAGTTTTGTAATCCTAAATGCTTTGGAAGTTGATTTAGTAAATTTTATGACTACAATTTGGCTTTTTAAAAGCTGAGCTTTACATGTGAAGAGATATTAAACTTTTAGAAGCTTAAATTATAAAAGCTCATACAGTAAAATAAACTAAAACTTGGTTATCTGTATGTCAAATATTCAAAACTCTTATCTAATATATCCTCCGTGTAGATATAAGTCGACTTTGTTTATTCAGTCATTTTAATAAAGCTTTCGATTAAGTAGATAGTTCCAACTGATAAACAAGCCTGAGGAATTGTACTTTGAATTTATTTTAGCTAAGTGCTTGTAGACCTATTTGTTGGGCGACCACAATTTGTTGAGATTGGTGATTCATAATTTCATTTTTGTAGATACGATAAAAGCTTCTTTAAAACTTGTTTACAAATTTAAAACAAAAGATTTTTTTTTACTAACAAAGCTTTAAAGTAAAAAAACAATATACGAAATATTGAAAGTTGCAGTTAAATAAAATTAATTAAAAATCCTCCTCTCTTAGGAACAGTGTAAAAATCGTGTTTTGTATACGAACTCTTTTCAGCTTAAAGTTTATGAAAGCTTGTAAATGGTAAAATTTATCTAAACTAGGTTAATTGCACTATATATACATTTTTAAAAGAGAAATTATAAACCATCATAATTTTAATAAATTAGTAACCAGTTTTAAATTATAATTCAGAAAGCTTTGAGCGGTATTTTTTACTTTAAAGTTTCAAAATTAGTATTGTGGTTGGTTCTGAATTTTTTAAATAGTTCAGCTCAAATTTGGTTTCGCTTATTACATTTTAAAGTCCCGTGAATTTATATGAAACGATTAAATGATTCAATGAAAGCTTTACATAAAACAAAAAGAAACTTTTGTGACAAACTATTTGTAAGGTAGATATTTTTATGAAAGCTTTCTTCGTATAATATATTTACCCTTTTTTGTTTACTAAAACAAAAATTTAAAATATTAGAGAATGTTAAATTGTTAAATGTAGAAAAAAGCTTAATTAAAAAGATCAAAGCACATCCTTTTAAGCAAACAGCTTTTTAAAGCACAAATGCTCTGAAGCTCAGCGCCAATCAATATCTTTACAATTTTTGTAGTTTAATGAACTGTATAGAAGTGAATAATGGTAATAGTATAAAAGCTCCAAAGCTTAATAAAAGTAAAATTGTTTTGTAATGTATTTATGATTTAAATAAATATTACAAACATTATTAAACAAAAAGCTCAGTATTTAAAATTGAATAATTTTGCGATTTTGAGCTTATTCAACAATTTGGCAAAAGTTTCAGTTTATGGCAGATCGAGATCTTTTTAGTAAATGACTGTCCATATATTTTTTAAGTAACAATTAGGGTAACTTTATTGCTAAAAGTACTATTTAAGAAATCACTAATAAACTATTAATAGGAGTTTAAAATTAAAATGCTTAAGCTTTAGGTTAAATTAAAAAAACATTTAACAATTAAATTCAATTTTTCCATTAAAGCTTAATAACCTTGTGTAAAATAAGTTAGTTTTAATCTTTAATAATTTAAATTATAAAGCACTTTTGGTTTGAAATTTTGGTTTTAATCGCTAAAAGTTCAAGTTACTTACAAATTTTGAACTGTTTTGAAAGCTACATTAACCGTACAGCTTTTTAAAATGAAAATAGTTGTTCTTGCAAAATATGTTTAAGGTCAATATGGTATGGGCCATACTGTTATATGTTAATATGTTAAACCAATATATTTTATTCTTCTTTACAATTAAAAGCTCATTAATTTCCTTTTGTAAAATAAAATTAATAAATTACATTATTCATCTGTCATATATTTAAAAATTCCTTAACCGTAGGCTTTTCTCATTTTTAAATTAAAACTAAAAATTATTTAAATTTGTTATAAAGAACATACATTTATTATGTAAATAAAGCTTTTTAATTTAAATATAAAACGTTTGAGGGTTACTAGTATAGCCATAAAGTTAATTACTTTGTAACATGCACAAGAATTATCTTGTATTTGTTTTTTAGTACTGTAAATGCTTTTCTCTAATCTCAGTTACGTTGAAAATTTAAATAATTGTCGAAAGTTTAAAAGCTCGTTTTGTTACAGTCGAATAAATTACTAAAAATTATTTTAAAAAGGTAATTATACAAATTGTTTAATTATACAATTAAATATATTAAAAATATTTTGAAAGCTTTTATGTTTGAAGAATAAATTAAATTGGTTAAAATGATCACCTTCGTTGTTTTTTTAAAGTTTCTATTTCTAAATCTTTTGAAAATATTTAATTTAAAATTTAAAATATTTTATTCGAAAGCTTATTATAAATATTTTGTTTTTTCTTAAGTTTTAACTTAAGCTTTTATGGTATATGATAAAATGTACACAATGTGAGCTTAACGATAGTACTTTGAACTATGGCAAAGGTTATTAAAAAACAAAAACTAAGTTAAATTTAAAAAGCTCTAAGTATAGTTTGATTATTGTAACTTAAAAAAGTATGATAATGAATTAAAAATCATTTTAAAATGAATCTGTTTTAACAATTCTGCTAAACGCTGCAGAAGAAAAGATTCAATTTAAACCTTGAAATTTCAACGGGAAACTTCATGAATTTAAGTGCTTTGCTACAAAACTAAAGCTTTCGAAGTTCGATCTTCTAGATTATTATGAATTTATTTAAAAAAATTAAACTTAGAAAAAGCTTCAGATTTTAAGTGTATAGCAATAATTGTTAAAAGAGTAAATTAATTTTGAAAGCTTTAAACTCTAGCAATCGCTAGAAACTCATAAAAAATTGTTTTGCCAAAGCTTTTGAAAGGCTATGTTAATTTAAATTCAAAACGCTTTAAGCTACTCATATTTTTAAGGTTAATAAACAAAAAAGTTACTAGGCGATTTCTAAAAGCTTTTAGGTTCTAGATCAAAAAATTAAATTTTTTTAGAAAAAAAAAATTGCATTTGAACTAGTTTGTTTTTGGTTTGTTCCAAGTTGACTTCAAGTTTTGATCAAGGTGAGAAAACGAGGTACGTTTTTACTAGTATTTATATATGGTTAAACTGTACCTGTACGTAAAGAATCTGATGAGAATTTTTACCCGTACAACTGACACTATAATATTACATGTTTCATAAAAAAAAATTATTAATAAAATAATAAACTGAGCTTTAAGGTAATATTTGCGCTAAATAAAGCTGATTGCCAATCTTCATCATGTCTGTTACGATGTGAAAATATTTTCCATTCTTTTACTAGTTTTGCAATCGGATGAAGTGAGCAACGGTTAGCATACATAAAAAAATAATTCAAAAAATTCCATAATAAATTCTAAATCTTTAATTCAATTATCTCGTATATGCTCTCGTCTACATCATCTTTATGAAAATTTTCAATTTTAAAAATAAGTTTGTCGTTCAAACAATGCCGTATCTGAAGGAAATTGTTTTATCTGTTTATCTGTCAACTTATCCTGTATTTGTCGACGACGACTGTGTATGAGTGGATATATAGAAACGGAAAAGCAAAATCGTATTGTTTATTTTGATTTAATTTCGAGCATTTTTTTTTTGTAAAACAATCGTTTTGTCTAGTGCCAACCATCCCCCTTCTCCATTATCGTGCTACGATTTTATGGTTCAATTCAATGTTGTTTGTTGTGAGAACATAAAAGCTTTAATTTTTGTCATTACATATTTAAACAATAACTTTACGATTACGAAATGATTTGAAAACAAAACATTCTTCACCCCACATATACCAATTGAAGTAATCAATTTCCTTCCAATGCAATACATCCTATCACCACTATCATCATTTGTATCGAATAAAACTAAAATATTTTTGTTGTCACAACATTACTGTGGTTTCTTAATATTTTCATATGCAGAAAAACGCAATAAAGCAAATCAAAGTATGTGGGACTTAATTTTAGTTTGGTAGAATAATTTAGAATTTTAAAAAATATATAATTATCTATGCTTCCGCCAATAAATCTTTTTGAAAATGTGGAACTAGAGTTTTTACCCATTGAATACAGTTATCAACAATTTGTGGAAATTATTGCCGCTAGAACATTTGTTAATCCTATTTGTAATTATTGTTATACAACCAATGGATCTCTGCTGCTTTACGGCCAGTAAGAATGGAACATCTTTGATTTTTACTAGAATAAAATATCTTAAAACAAATACTCGTTTGTGGAACCTAATAATTTACAAAAGTTTATTTTAAAATCAACAAAATCAAAAACTAATGCAGCTCACAGTGTGCTTCAGTACTGTTAGAAATGTTTTTTTAAACAAAAATTTCCACATAATAACATGCCTTATGCACCTTACTCCCTTATGGAATGTAATTTATTGGTTTATTCCTTTGTAAAGTGTTATATCATAACAACATGTATTTTCGCAATTTGGTATCCATGCTAATAAAATAAAAAACGTTCCACTTTGCAAAATTTCATTATAAGCTTTGAACAACATATTCCACGTATTGAACATGTAATAAAAATTTACACTCCAAACCATTTATTCCAATATAACACCCTCTCGAACAGCTCCAATTCAATTCAAATTGACGGAAACACAACAAATTGTCGCAAATTTTATTTTATCTCATTCCTTCCAGGATAAATTTCAATTAATTAATGACATTAAAAATGAGCAAAAAAAAAGAAAAAATAAAGTCGAAGGAAAACAAAAGAAAAAGGAAAACGAACTTGGAAAAATAAAAAAAAGCTCGCGGATGAGACAAGGATTACAAAAAAAAAGAGAGAAAAAAGGGAGAATGGCTGTTCGGCAAAGTATATTTAATACATATTGATTGGGCGATGCGTTATCGGGTATGGGAATTTCTGATAATTAAATTTCTGTTCGTTTTTATTTTAATTGAAATAATTCAATTTTAATTTACATTTTAATGATGATGTTCGATATTTACAACAATTGAACACAGACGACGACGTCAACAGTAAAAACCGAACGAAAATACATAATTTATAGATTTGGTTGGGGGTGTGGCTTTTGTGGAAAATATATAAATACAATTTTGTAACACAAAGTTATGTGGAGCATTAATGTGCAACACTATGCGTCACAAATCTGTTGATGGGTAGAGATTTGTTCAATGGCAATTGTTTCAAAATTATATGCATCACAAATTTACACAGATATTTAGCTCGCACATTTTTTTTCACATTAATGTACGCTACAGTTTTCTGATATCCCTAGGCGAGGATATTATAATATCCTTTTAAAATTCTATAAATGTTTTTTATTTTTTAGTATTCATCTCGTCACATAAGCGGATGTGTGTATGCATGAATTGTGGTCTCATATTATTCATGGTAATGGACATATATGGCATATAAAAAAAATTGCTTCAAGTCATCACATTATGTATACGATAATCTACATATGTTACATTATATGTATTATAATGTAGATTGAGAATGATGACGATGAAATGATGAGTTGATGGCTCGAGGGTTTTGGTTAATGTAACGACAAAATAAAATGCGTTCACAACGACTAACGCACAGCTTCAATCTTAACCTAGCAGCAAAGTTATAAATCAACTGACTAACTTTTTTCACGTGAGCTTTAAAACTTGACTTTAAAGTATAAATTAAATATGAATTGAATATGAATTGAATATGAATTGAATATGAATTGAATATATATTGAATATGAATTGAATATGAATTGAATATGAATTGAATATGAATTGAATATGAATTGAATATGAATTGAATATGAATTGAATATGAATTGAATATGAATTGAATATGAATTGAATATGAATTGAATATGAATTGAATATGAATTGAATATGAATTGAATATGAATTGAATATGAATTGAATATGAATTGAATATGAATTGAATATGAATTGAATATGAATTGAATATGAATTGAATATGAATTGAATATGAATTGAATATGAATTGAATATGAATTGAATATGAATTGAATATGAATTGAATATGAATTGAATATGAATTGAATATGAATTGAATATGAATTGAATATGAATTGAATATGAATTGAATATGAATTGAATATGAATTGAATATAAATTGAATATGAATTGAATATGAATTGAATATGAATTGAATATGAATTGAATATGAATTGAATATGAATTGAATATGAATTGAATATGAATTGAATATGAATTGAATATGAATTGAATATGAATTGAATATGAATTGAATATGAATTGAATATGAATTGAATATGAATTGAATATGAATTGAATATGAATTGAATATGAATTGAATATGAATTGAATATGAATTGAATATGAATTGAATATGAATTGAATATGAATTGAATATGAATTGAATATGAATTGAATATGAATTGAATATGAATTGAATATGAATTGAATATGAACTGCATGAAGTTTTTCATGCAATCGAATAAAGTAAGTTGTGCCAATATATGTTATCACTGATAAAGATAGTTTATCCATTTATTCCTTGAAAATGATTGATACTAGTAATTCAAAAGTTATGAAATTATGTTCCACAAAATATTTTATGTGGCACAAGCCAAAACAAAGTTTATGTTAACTCCATAATGATTTTAATTGCTGAAAATAGAAGATTTTCAAAATTGATCATAGGTTCCACAATTTATAGTTCATAATTAAGTTGTTCAACTTTTTCCGCATTACATGGTTTATCTGTACCTAAATACTATAAAAACAAAACCAAAACATATTTTGATATTACATTGAATTGTCGAAAATTAAAATCGTTAAACGAAATTTTTATGTCAAACAATTTGTACGTGCTACCATATACAGCGCCGTCATATGTCTAAAGTTTATAATTAAACTAATATTTTGGCAAAGTCACAACGAAAGAAAATTTTTTAATTGCTTTAATTTAACTGTGCATATTAAAAAAAAACTCCACCCTTCCTTCCGTTAATACTTATATAGTCAGGTGCAAGGAGAATGTGGATCAAGTTGGATAATAAATGCAATTAATAAAAGTGTTATAATTTTATATTTTGTAAAATGGGTATACGAGTTGGAAGTATGTTACCAGAATTTTAAATAAAGCTTAAAAGCTTTCTCAAAGTCAATATAAGGTTTACGGTGGTACGAGTATTGTATGGATGATATGGAAATATTTTTATATGTTAGGCGGTTTTTAAATTGTTATTTTTCCCCGTCGTTATCTTTAGGTAATACTGTGTTTACCAAAGAATATCAAAATATATATATTTTTTAAAGGACATAATCCTTTATTATATCAATTTTTTGTGTTCTTATTTTTGGAATTGTAACAATATCAAGGCAAAAAAACTATACATACAACTTTTTCTTGTGCTTTTATTTTTTTGTAATATTGACTAATGGTCATCTGGAGTAAAATTTTATTTTATTTTTGTGTTTTTCGTATATCGTACACGAAACGATTTTCTTTTTTTTTCCTTTTTATGGAAAAGGAATGGGTTAGGAGACCAAAGGAGGTGCACAAACAAATATGCTGGTTATGCAGATTTTTTTATACATATTTTTTAGATCATTTCAATATATCGGAATTTTGGATATATGTTTGTGTAGTGAATACAAAATTTTAAAGCAAATAAATTGTGGTCCAGGCATACTATATATTATAGAGGATGGTGTACCTTTATTTTGTATGTATATTAAATTTTAGGACTTTCGGACGATATGTCGAATAATAATTGATGATCTTTGAATTTAAAATGAAAACTTCGTAAATATTTTAGAATTTTTAATAATATTTTATTTTATATTTTTTTAACATTCTAAGCAACAAAAATACAGGGCAGGCATATTTTTAAGTCGGGAGGTTATTAAAGAGCACGGTGGGTTCACGATGGTTTATGTCTCTTTCAAAAGCTCAAAATATCTATTAAAAAGGCAAACATTTAACAGATATTCTTATTATTTTAGAAGTGGTATATCTTTTTTTTGTGGAACCTATGTGCAACGTTTACATATAAATAGAATATTACATTTTTTAATGTTTAGAAGGTTAAATAGAATGTTTGTGTTTTAATACTGATGAAACTTACCGAATTTAAATATTCATATTTCAATATTAATTTTTAATTGTGGAACCTAATTAAGAAAACAACTTGTCAAATTACTAATTGTTAGGTTTCCTTCATTGAGATGAAATCAAGTATTATTAGCATCGTATTTTCTGTAACTAATCAATAAAATTGTGTCAACTTAGTTTACTCGATTTCTGACATCGTGTCAGAGTCACTGAGTTTAAATTCCGGAGCAGATATTTTTGTAATTGCCGTAGCAGTTTGTGCATCATTTGAATTCCATTTTCGTAAAATTAAATTTTCCCTTATTGTAAAATGGAGGCAACATCCAATGCCAGAGTTCCAGCATCAAATGGAGTACCGAAGTTGTCCAGATTATTATCCATATAAAATGGCGTCTATAAAAGTGAAATATAATGTTCACAAGGGAATCCTGTAGTTTTGGACCGACCAGATGTATATCGATTCGCATAGACTCTTTACATACTTGGCTTGCAATTCGGAATAGCTACACAGTTTTCATTCCAATTGATAAAACTATCGCAGTTGGAAATTGAAACAATAAAACTGCTGGAAATTTCCAAGTGCTTGGTGTCTGTGTGAAATTTATCATACTCAGTGATGCCGATGTATAGTCGTTAACTTACAATTTAGAACTTATGCGTTTGAAGAGTAGTTGGAGAGATCCAAATCACGACGATTTATTAAAAAATAGTTTGTTAGTAAAGTAATTCCGGCTTATGCAGGATCATGTTTGGATTAGTTTTTAAATCCTATGATTACCATTTGAAAATTATACCTCAACAAAATTAAATCGATTTTTCTCGATTTCAGATAATGCCCCCGGTACACCACCAAAAATTTCATAGATGGTAGGGCAATGTTTAGAAATTACCATCATCATTATTATTTTGTGTGCATATTTCGTTTTTGGTTAGAGAATTTTTTTTTGTCCTATTGTTACGGGTCGAAAATTGGAAAATATTCGTTACCTTTTTCCAAACTTTATATGTTGTTGTTGTTTTATTTTAATTTGTTATCTACCTAACTGATTATAGTTTAGTGAAGCATCCCATACACCTAATATACATAAAACTAAATTATCTAACTGATTAGAGAGGATCAAAATTTAATTGAGCCGATGAATAATAATCAACTATGTCGATCGAATTTTGTTAGGTTGAAAACAGGTAGATTTATGGTATGGTGTTGAAAAGTTTGTGCGCTTCTGGTGTATACATAACCAGAAATATATTATACTATTTTATATACAGATTTGGACCGATGCCAAATTTTCGAGTCGATATATAAATGTTTTTGGAACAAAGTAATTTTTGTTTGGCATAGTCGTGTATATATCTCAGCTCATTGTTATATTATGTTAAAGGTTAAACGATATATGTATACTAGTTTATGATTTAAACATTTAAAATAAAATTAATAAAAACAAAAAAATTGGCATATGCTTTAAAAGCCTTAAAGCTTTTAATATGCGGCTCATATATTAGAATATAGATAAACTTTGTTTAACGTCGTTTTGACATGATCGGAAATGGAATAGTCCCTTTCCTTTGGTCTTCATTGAACACAAAACGATGTAAAGTAGTCACCAAAAGGTTTTACGATAGATGCTAGCTTTACATTGGAAAGAAAATCACTAAATCAGATCCAAAAACGTCTAAACACCACAAAATTTCATACTTGTTAAGCTTCTGTTCAATAGCACCAAGCAAGAAATATGAAGCAAATTTATCTACGAGATCATAATAAGTTGTAAGATGTAACTCTAACCGTCTAAAGTGTAAAATTTATACCATACAAATTGTAAATTCAAAAATCCATAAAATACATAAAAACTTTGAAATTTATGACACAAATCGAAATTTCTAAAATATACAAAATTTATGAAATCCAGAAAATTCCTAAAATCCAGAAAATGCTTGATGGGAAGTCTGTCAAAAATGCGAAATTTATGCCACAAATCTAAATTTCCAAAATCCAGAAAATTCATGAAAATTCATGTTGGTTAGCCTACGAAAACTGTTAAATTTATGTTACAAATTGCAATTTCCAAAATCTAGAAAATGTTTGATGGTTACCCTATCGAACGGCGAATTTTAAGCCACTTTTTGAAATTTCCAAAATCCACAAATGCATGTAAAGGGTGGGCCATCTATCGGTTTAAATTTGAACCA
The DNA here is from genome assembly GCA_963556175.1 of Tipula confusa. Taxonomy (NCBI): domain Eukaryota; kingdom Metazoa; phylum Arthropoda; class Insecta; order Diptera; family Tipulidae; genus Tipula; species Tipula confusa. Next base: position 220,892,111 of record OY744476.1, read on the forward strand.
CCGGTTATTTCGCATCTGGCAATACTTATGTCATTCTATTCTGTCACAAAATTCAGTATATTATCTCCACTGAACGAAATGAATCGATTTACGCTTGAGCAACGTTGGGACTTATTAGAAATTTATTTCCAAAACAAAGACAATTGGTCGGAAATTGCACGTAAAATTTGGTCGCAGAGAAAGGCCAACAGTGCCCGATATACGCAAGTTTATTGCTAAAGTTCGTGAAACTGGTTTCATTGATGCGCCAAGATGTGAGCGTGCTTGTACAGTGCGTACACCCGAAAATATCGAAGCTGTGGCTGAGAGTGTGCGTTAGAATCCATCAACATCAACTCGTCATCGTTCTCAAAAATTGAACATTTCATGCACCAGTTTACGACGAATTTTGCGAAAAAATCGTTATGACGCCTTACAAAATTTAATTTGTTCAAGACTTAAAGTCGCATGTCCATCCGCTTCGTTTTCAGTTCGCTAGATGGGCCAACGAGAAACTGCACGATGATGTCGATTTTGCCAAAAAAAATCATCTTTTCGGATGAACCTCATTTTCATCTTGGTGGGTACGTTAATAAGCAAAATTGCCGTATTTGGAGCTCAGAAAAACCACACGTAGTCTTACAGAAAATGCAACCATTACGAGTGACTGTTTGGTGCGGCTTGTGGAGCGAAGGCATCATTGGTCCATACTTCTTGATAACCGATTTTTTTTGCGCCCGCTCTTCATGGTATTGATGTGAACGATGTTTGGTTTCAACAGGATGGTGCTACTTGCCACACATCTCATGCCACAATCGATCTATTGCGTCAAACGTTTGATGGCCGTTTAATTAGCCAAAATGGTGATGTCAATTGGACAGCAAGTAGCTGCGATTTAACACCATTGGACTATTTTCTGTGGGGCGCCGTTAAAGACAAGTGTTATGCCGACAAACCAGAGACAATTGAGCATTTGAAGGCCAACATTCGTGATGCCATCACCGAGATACGACCCCATACACTCAAAAAAGTGCTCGAAAATTGGTCCGGTCGAATGGCGTAATGTGAGGCCACCCGCGGAACCCATATGAATTAAATAATATTCCATCTCTAACCGGAACAATTGTACTTCACAACAAAAAAATAAATTTGACAAAATTTCAAACCGTTTTTGTTTTATTGCATTTTCAAATTTAAACTTTTAAATGGCCCACCCGTTAGTATGTTAATGAAAACTGAGAAATTTATACCACAAATCGATATACCCAAAATCCAGGAAACGAAAACTTCAAAATTTGTGCCACAATCTGAAATCCAAAAATTCGGAAAATACATAATGGTTTGTCCATCAAAACTCAAATTGAAATTTTGAAAATCCCAAAATGCATGTTGGTTAACCCATCAAAACTGTGAAAGTAAGCCACAAATCCAAACCCACAAAATTCAGAAAATGATTTATGGTTAGCACATCAAACTGCGAAATTTGTCATGAACAAATCGAAATTTCGAAAATTCATGATAGGCTGATCAAAACTACCACATTTATGCCACAGATGGACAATTCTAAAATCTAGGAAATACATGATGGTAAGCTTATCAAAACTGCGAAATTTATGCCACAAATCGCATTTCTCAAAATCCAGATAATGCATGATATCCAGAAAATGCATGATGATTAGCCCAAGAAAATTCTAAAATTTATAAATCGAAATATCTTAAATTTAAAAATTGTTTTCCCTAAAATCCAGCAAATGTATGTCTTTCAAAAATGGAAATTTATGCCACAAATCTAAATTTTCAAAATCTAGAAAACTCTTGAAATCCAGGAAATGCATGATGGTAAACCCATGAAAATTTATACCACAAATTTATGCCACTAACTGAAATTTTTTAAATCCAGAAAATTAATGATAGTTGGCTCATTAAAACTGCCACATTTGTGCCACAAATCGAGATTTCTGAAATACAGGAAAAACATGATAGTTAACCCATCAAAACTGCGTAATTTATGTCACAAATCGAAATTCCTGAAATCCAGAAAATTAAAATACATAATTGATTGGCATTTTGCACTTTTAGACAAACAAAGCTTTAGAAAAACGCAAAACTTACCACTTAACAGCTGATTAACATTTTACAAATTTGATGAATTTTTTTTCAATTTTTGTAAAGTTTTTATTATGTTGTACATAAACACAATTCACATTTTTAATAATACACATACACTATTAAACTAACTAAACACAGTTTTCACTATTCACTTCCTATTTTTATTTTTAATTAATTTTACTAATTAATAAATCAAAAAATAAATCAATTAAATCCAAACATTATAGATAAATGACAGATGATCAGCTGATACACATCACAAATAACGGAACTATTTGATTATATAGAATATAAAGGTGGATTCCAGTATTGTAATGAACAATTGAAAGTGGATTTAATGAATGATTTGTATACTTTATTTTCGATACGTCATTTGGGCTTATTTAATTAACATTTAGGCGTAACTCACATGAGAATTAAACTGACTCATTAAAATAAAATAGAACCAAAATAATTGTACATTGTAAACTTTTACGAAATTTTCAATTCTTCTGCGTTGGAATTACAAACAAACGAACAACATTTGGAACTCCAATTGCAAGCAATTACCAATAAACTCTTTAATGGATATTCCAAAAGTACCTCTTACTGAAACATCGAAACTCAGAAACTACTATCGCCGCCAATGTTTAAGGTATATGTTAGAATACACAAAGCGATAAATTTAGATGATCTTTCGTGTGGATTTAACTACCCGACTAAGTTTCCATTTGTTTGGGAGTTTTAAGCGAAGAATTTAGGCAATAAGGCTAATCTTCCGAAAATCGTTATGATATTTAATTTTAATGAAGAAATCTGAGGATTCCATTGTCACGTTTCTGACTGGGATAACCTTCCGCTCGATTCAAACGGTTCTGCAGGTATTCGGAATCCCTCACGTAATGTTGCCAAGCATGCTTCTTATTAGAGTTAATAGATTGGCTTCGGTTTCGAAATTCCGTTTACTTTTTAAATCAAAGTGACATGAAACTTATTATTGTTGTTGAGGTTATTGTTGAGTTGGCCCAATAATCCACATGAACGTTTAGGCATTCGGAAGCCTCGTTTGCATTAAGTTTGATGAGGTTCTCAGTGGTTGAACCCATACTTTATTTTTAATTGCCATAACGATGAAATAAGCAGCTTACACAAGCCTATCACAGGTGTCAATACACCGAGAGGGTCATAAATTACAAGGATCTGTGAGAATGTTGCTCGTTTTGTTATGGTCCAATTTTCGTTTAAGTTTAAAAAGAAATTGAAGTGGTCGACCGATGGACATCAGAAAATTTCTAATGTTCTGATAATATCATTTTCAGCAAATTTGGGTCTGTTGGTCTATTCAGCCTTTCAGGTAAGATGTTTTCTAGGATTTTAGAAGAATAAATGAACTAATTGAGTTTTTTCCGGTAAGTACGAGTAGATCATCAACGTAGACGTCTTTTTCGAAGGGAATGGCTGTTGCTCGTGAAGTACTATGATGATCAAGAGCCTTGTGATTGAGAAAAATTCTCGATAGTTCAAAACTTGTCTAGTAGAGGATCCACTATTCTAATAAATCAATCTAGCTCAGTATTCTGGAGAGTTGTAAGGGATCTGAAAACTTGAGTTGACCAATTATAGAGTGTAACTTACAATAAATCTCAGTGCCCAGAAATAAACCGGTACTTTTAGAAATAAATAACACAGTTTAATATTGTACGGAATGGGCCATGACTTTTTATTTTAAAGTGACTCACATGGTTAGTAGTTCGTTAGAGTATATAGAACTTGAACGTCCAATGTGGTTCATCAGGTAGAAATACTTCAATGTTTGACTTCAACATAGACCAGGCAAAGTTGGAGCCACTTCCGTGAATTTTGATGCTGCTAGGTAGGTAGGTGGAAGTTCAAGTGAAATATTTCGATATGTCTAGGGCAACTCGATTTTTATGGTCTCTTAGAATAGCATACAATATGCATACTATGATTCCATATATAAGTGGCCTCGTTTAAACGCGGTACACCAATTTCAGTACCAAAAAAACCTTCTTCGGGGGGAAACATCGATATTGCTGGGATACGTTATGGTAACTGAGGTAACTATCAGTAGGATATGTAAGTTACCGTTATGGTAACTTACATATCCTACTGATCTACATCTTACTCCAGAAACTAGATAGTAAACCTAAAGTATTCTGGGTAGAGCATTTAGCAGATACAGTTAATCCCGAATTCTCTGAATTTCGAAAAGTTTCTAACTAGGTGAATCGCCACTTTGGAATTACTGATTTGAACTTCCAAAATATCCTTTGAAAGTGATATACAAAGTGAATATACAAGTAATTAACGGTCATGCAATTGCGCGCTAAAATCTAAAGCTTTTCCCGAGTTTCCATTGACGCCGTGCAAAATATAAATCCACATAGTATTTCCATGGTATGTTATCCTATTGACGTGCTAGATGTCGCTACTGATATCGTTTTAAAATAATCAAAATATTTTTATATGTATAATCGCCTGAATGTCGTATATTTATACTAAATGTTGACGATATTCTATCGACCCGACATCTGGAACATCAATGGGTAAACTGTTTTTTTTTTATGATGGTAGTACTATATGTATTTATACTATGCGCCGTGGTCAATTTAAAATCGTGTGCCAGATTTAAATTAGCCGATTTGAAATTTTTCAAACCAGGTAATATTGATCTTATCACGAGACCATCGTATTTTTCTCAACGCTAAGTTCATAGAGTACAGGAAATGAAATGGAAAGCGTTAACCGAAGCAAAAAAGTTTTGAGAGACTTCATATACGAGGCTATGAAAACTCACCAGAGGAAACACTTTGTGAGAGCTATTTTGATTCACTTACAGCTGCTATTCAAAGGTTTAGAAAAACACCGATTTGTGCGTGATCCAAAATTTGTAAAACTGCACCACGAATTAATGATAGATTATAAGAACGCCTTAATCGCATGGTAGAAATATCGCACTATCGAATTGCCACGCTGTGGCGTACTTAAAAGATCAAACAATATCCGCAAAATTACAGTATTTAACGAATCCGCCAAATCGATATTCCACAAATCCAGATGGAAAACTACTGGCAAATTAATCTCGTTGAAAGCGAAGGTACCGCCTATTAAGCAACAGTCTGTTCCTCTTCTTGAGGTATGACGAATCTGATCAAGGTCATCAAATTAGAGTCAATATTGGCAATGAAGCAAATTTAGGCCTGCGTACATTTTGTCAACAACATCTCATGATAACTGAAGACACGTTTATTCGGCATATAATCCAGCAGATTGTGCTTCTTGTGGCTTCAAGGAAATACAATCAAGCTGCCACTGGTGGCCAGGCCTTAGTTAGCTGCTGCGACCGATCGAAACAGGGCCACCTCAAAAACCAAATTACGGACATGTAGAATAGGCATCAGACAAAAGGGTCAACTTCACTCTTATCCGTTCAAATTCTAGTTCCAAAAACTACAGAGAGTACAGTGTCAATGCTGCAACACATGCCGAGTACAGAAAATATTCTCACAAATTTAACACTTGTCGATCTTTAGAGCCATTCATTAATGACTTTTCCGAGCTAGAGGACGACTGCACAACAGCACGTCGTAATATTCAACTAAACCTCCTATATAATCTACATCTAAAGTTACTTTCTGCCATAGCTTGATGCTTCTAGAGATTCATTTGGATAATAAAAATGGGGGAATTCGCTTCTTGTGACCCTAAGCCGTTACCATAGTACTAGATTCTAAATAGAAAGGCAAAGGCAAATGAAATAGTCCCCAAAGGAAAACGGTTGCGAGGTTGTCCCAAGCCATTCGATGTATGCTGATCGTAAACACCGTAGGCAACGAAAGATGGGTACGATGCCATATTTCGATGATGCCATTACATTGGTTCCGACTCGAATTGTGCACCTTGAACCGTGGTGATAGAGATTGGTACACCGAAGCGGGAAATTCACGAAGTATAAATAGCAAAAGCAATATATTAACGTGACACAGTATTGTTGATTACCCAAAATTGCCTAAGTGGATATCTCCAAAATGTTGTAATCTGACACATCGGCCATTGCTAATCGAGCTAATAACGATAGGTGTGGAAGAAGGGTCGTTTGAGACAATTTCTTCGTACAATTTTTAAAAGCGTCAATATGCTGAACCCCATTTGACTTGAATTTTGCTATTTTTCTTAAAACCTAGCGCTGGGTATAAAACGCCTGTAAAAATTTATCATACCCAAGAAACGTTTGATATGACCAGTCTTAGGCCCGGGAGACGCATCTCCCAAGTAAAATTATGTATCCAAATTTTCGGCTGTTCAAAGTAAATTTTATAATTTATGCTGAGATAAAAATAAATTTATAACCGCCCAGCATACAACCATATAAAAGAAAATTTGAAAATCGCTTAAATTTATGAGTTGAAAGGTGTTAAACCACCAATTCTTTATTATTTATTTATCGCAATAATGTACATGAATAATATTGCGATCATCGTTCGCGAACACATTCATTATACCATAACAATAATAATCATCATCGACATCGTTATAAAGGTAGTGTAAAAAATCGCGCAAACACTGCAAAAATTACCATAAAACTAGCGTTCATAATTTTTCATATTTCCACTAGCATTTCATTTCGTACCAAATCCACAATCAACAGCATACACACGACGACTCTTACGTACATTTTTTTTTTGGCTGTGCATATATACAAGACAATATTTCACCTTGGAGCAAATATTAACTGGTGGTAACCTAAACAGTTCATATATCGTGTACCTTGTGTATTTGTTGTATGGTATAATATGTTATTTTATTAAAACCACCGAACGTGAAAAATTCGGTGGCGGAATAAAAAAAAATATGAAAAAAAAAATAAAAAAAAAAAAATTTTGCGTGAAAAATCATCCAAATGGATGGTGCGGTGTTTAGCGCAACCGAAAATTTTTTTATTTTTATTTTTTATTTTCCAGATGAATACAGAATATTTAACAGTTATGGGAGTTGGAAAAATTTATGTAATCGGTTTGCTCATAAACAAACACACATCAAATATGAATGGTTGTGGAGATGTGAGGATATGAGGATTGCTGTTTAAATATGGATTCGTGTTAAAAATTTAGATGGGCTACTGGGTCATTACTTAAAAAAAAAACAGGTAACATATTATTTAAAGCTGACGTTTCCATTAGATAAGTTTCCACTGTCTTTTGTTACACTAGTCACTCAATATTTACTAGAGTAACAAAATGGCAATTTCCAACCGACCATAATGTTCAGATTTCTTCTAAATCTATAAATTGAAAGTTACAGAGGAATTTGAATTTGAAAAGGGTCTCAAGAATTCATTTTTTCATAACCCTTTCTGGGTTCTAGAATCTTTTACTATCCTAAAAAAACTATAGTATCTACCCTAAAAGCAATTATAAATTAAACTGCAGTCATTGGTGATCAGGAAAAGTTCAAAAATTTTAGAACATATTTCTAAAAAATTCAATGCTATAGGCCATATAAATTTGGAAATTTCTTCATTAAAATCTTGAATTTTTTACGGAGGATCGCGTTATAGATTCGTCTTAACTACTCTGAAAACTGTGACATCTACCCTAAAAGCAATTGTAAACCAAACTGCAGTCATTGGTGTTTAGAAAAATTTGAAAATTTTGGCTGTAGAAATTTGGAAATTTTTTCGTTATAATCTCGATTTTTTTATGGAGTATCGGCATTTTAGAATTGTCTTCAAAAATTGGAAAATTTTAGGATACATTTCTAAAAAAATGCAAGGCTATAGGCTGTATAATTTTGGAATTTTTGTCGTGTTTTGAATATTCCATCAATGCCTCCTCAGCAATGGTACGATCTGGATGTGACGAAACACGATGTGAATTCGTTAAGATTGGGAAAAAATTATTCTTGTTTCCCCCTGAACTTTCCTCATTGAGATTAAATGGTACGGTTTTCAAAAAAATTTATTGAATATAGATTGGCCACCACATTGGGGTCAGAATGGAGGACATTTGGCTCATCACAAATGCAATAAGTTAAGCTTTGACACTTAGACTCATTACAAACAATAGAGTTAGTAAATTTCCCACCCTTAGAATAGTTATGAACTTAGGGAAAGCTGTGTTCCCATCGGAGCTACCCTAGTCACTATGTCTAGGTTTAGTTGCCAAGGACTCATCAGGAAGTTTCTATGACAAGTATTATTTCTTCCTTCAGGTTCATGAGATCAGCTTCTGAATTGGCACCAGTTAAGTGGTCGTCAACATAAAAATATAGCTTCACATTCATCGGCCAGTTGACGAAGTACTCTTCATCATAGATGTTGATAAAAAGGACTTGTCATTTTATCAAGAAAAATCTGGCGAAACATTTTTGCAATATTCGCTGTCCGTTTACGAACTTAAAGAAGCGAAATAGCTGTAATATTTGCTGCAGCATTTACTGAATGGTAAGCGGCCCAACAAGTGAATTCTTGTTGAGAGATCTGCCTGTGCAATTTTTTTTTACAGAGAAGTCAAATACGAGACGCAGTTTGGTAATACTGATGTCTATTTTGGTGTAATACAGTGTCTGTGCTACCAAATTGGACGATGATCTTTCGTTGTGACCAGGACGTAGTAGTGCTAAGTAATATTCTGCGCTAATCAAAACTTTATTATTGCTAGGTTGGTGGAAAGCTGGATCTGCTAGGTTTAAGTTGCAATATGCATTCCAATTATTAGTTGGCACTTCGGTTTGCGGTTGCTGCGAAGGAATTTTGCTTAGAATTTATTTTGGTAGAACCAGTGCCTTCTACAAAGTTTCTGGAATTTTGACTGTTCAAACCAAGCTTTTGTAGACAAGCTGTTGTAACAAAATATGTCATCTTAGCAGAATCTAGTAAGACACAGCATGGGTAGTAGGATTGGCTTGCACCGTGAATAAATGGTAACTTTAACAATCCTTCCAGGTCTTGTTTTCAACCCTAGTTTCTGAACCAATGCTTCCGATATGAAGGAATTTTGGGAACTTGAATCGAGTAACATTCAAAGTAGCTGAAACTGACCACTTACATTTTGCAGTGAATGGCTGTATTTATCGAAAATACATGGCTGGAAAATATATGGCTGGATCGAAAACATACTGACTTCTGCGATGGAGTAAACATTAAAGAAGATATTATTTTGGTCACAATTGAACTGTTGGTGGTTGCTGGTTGAACATATGGTTCACTGGCAAGTTGCAACAATGGACTGTGTACTCTTCGGCAACAATGACTTCTTCCCGTGGATTGGCATTGATATACGGAGTGTTTTAAGATCATTTCATGAAAGATTCACAAAATTCGCATAAAATTTGGAAATTTTAATTTATATTAAAAGTCTCGTTTTTTAATTGATGCTAAATATATTCCACATCTTAATTAATTTATGACCCACTGAGTATTTAAAATTTCAACTTTTAACATGCAGCTAAAAATAAAAAACGCGATGAATTCCATCAAAGGAAAAGTGAACTGCTTTCAATTAAAAATCTCAAGTATTTGAACAACTTTGCAATTCGTTACAGTCTTAATTAATGGCAGACAACTATTTTGTATAGTTGATAGTTTTTTTTCAAATGTAAAAGAGGCAAACAGTAAACATTTTGTCCCTAAAAAAATAGCGCTCGCAGTTAATAAAAATAATAATTAGTCTGTCGATGTAACTGTATACAGAAGATTTTAATTACTACTATGTACACTCTTGTATTATAAAATATAGACAGACAGTGTTACGAGCTTTCGATCTTTTTTAATGGGGATAATTAAATTACGAGTAGAATTTTTTTTTTTTTTTTTTTTTTTTTATTAGATTAACACATTGCCTAGAGATAATTCCCTTAATGGCTTACGCCACGGCAACATGGTGGGTTAAAACCCTTTATTACAATTAATTTAAAGACTGAATGAATGTAATTTACAATAAACATTACATTCATCACGTATGTAGCCGGTTTCAATTTATTTTCTCAGATTTCTGTAATGCATTGATTTTCATTTTAAGGTGAATAACGCTCACAAACATACAACGACCGACACATTAAAACCAATTTTATCAATGCATTATGGTCAGGGAAAACTACATAAAACCCTGACCGAGAAAATATTACAAGTAAATATAAAACAATATTTAATCTTCACGGGTTGCTTGTTTCTTTAAGTAGGCGTGAAGGTTCCTCTTGAACACCTGTAAATTAAATATTGCAGGAAAGACCGACGGATCTATTTGATTCCACAGAGAGGTGACTCTAGGGAAAAATGAAGATTTAAAATGGTTAGTTCTACATCTGGTTATATCTAAGGCGAAGCTATGTTGCTTTGAACCAAAACGAGTGGGAGCCCTGTTGACAAACGCCGCTGGTATTAGAGATTTAATTTCGGAAGAACAGTGACCAAAATAATATTTGTAAAAAAGCGATAAAGCACCTACTTTGCGTCTGTGTTCTAATGAGTCAATTGATAAAGCAATATTTTTATCGTTAATCATGTGAATAACTCTATTTTGAATTTTATCGAGACATTTGAGATTTGATCTTGGAGCACCACCCCAGACAAATGAATTAAATTCCATAATGGGCCTAACATAAGCCTTGTATAACTTAAGAACTTCTATAGGGGTAAAATAAAAGTTACACCGTCTAATGAAACCCAGATACTGACTAGCTTTTTTTGCAATAGAATATATATGTTCTTTCCAAGAAAGATCACTCGAAATGTTTAAGCCCAACATTCTAAGAGAGGACGACCTATTAATTTGAATTCCGTTTATTATGGGTGGAACATAATTTTGAATTTTTTTTTGTGAAAAAAGACACGCTTGGAATTTCTGTGGATTAAATTCTACCCTATTAGATTTGCCCCATTCAATGACCTGGTTAATGCAAGTAAGAAGTGAATTATACATAATTTGACGAGAGCAAGATAAATGAGAATTACAGTCCTTTTGGCTATTAAACTCAATAGAAGCAGACACTGTAGTATCATCAGCAAAAGAGTGGATATCACATGATGCCAATTTAAAAATATCATTGATATAGATCAAAAATAAGGTAGGCGACAAAGATGAACCTTGCGGTACACCAGCATTGATTTCATACGAGTCGGATGAAATGCCGTCTAATACTACCTTAATCGATCGTCCCATTAAATAATTCTCTATCCATTTAATTAGAGAACTGTCAAGATTCAGTGACCGTATTTTATTGATCAGGTTTTGATGCCATACTCTATCAAAAGCTTTTGAAATATCTAGAGATATGACACTTGACTCACCATATTTTTCAATACTTTTTTCCCACAAATGAGTTAAATAGGCAATAAGATCACCTGAAGAGCGATTCTTACGAAACCCATATTGAAAATCTGATAAAAGCGCATGCCTTTCGAGATAGTTCATTATGTGAAAATTCACAATAGATTCCATTACTTTAGATAAGGTTGACAACAAAGCAATTGGGCGGTAATTGGAAGGAGAAGTTTTATCACCTTTCTTAGGAACCGGTTGAATATTTGCTGTTTTCCAAATAGAGGGAAAAATGCCAGAGTTTACTGATAATTTAAACAGTTTGGCAAGAGGTTTAGCTAGGGAAAAATGACAGCATATACAACGAAACAGACATTTATTGTTCTGACATAAAAAAATGTTTTAATTTTTTTTATAGACTTTGAACGAATGAGCTTTTTATGTTATTTGCACTATAAAATGATATATAAACGAAAAGCTTGTTTTGTCATTAAAACGTTACAATTTTAATTTTTATTAGATTGTTGCGCGTTTAGTCGGGGACACCAAATAAATTTTGAGATACTCATAAATCATTTTTACTAGGATTTTAGATGCATATCATTAATTTTAATGAAAAAATAAGCCTTTAAGGATATATTTATGGATGTACGAATAATAGAATTACAACAATAACAAAAAAGGATTTGTTCTAAAAAATTTATAATCAATACAACATATGACAACAACAACCACAACAACAGTCAATAATAACATATCCTTTCTACATATTCTAATTTTATTTCCGGCACAAAACAAGACAAAAAGAAAACTTTTGTTTCTATTCAATCCCCATATAAAATTATCTTATCTTATTATCCTTTCAGGATATCTGACATTATGAAAATGTTTTATTCAATAGAAGCACACACACACACACAAAAATTACATGTAAGCCATACACAAACAAATAGACGCAACAAAAGGATCCTAGATAGACATGTATGTCGTGTGAGAATTTATGACATTTTGATTGTCATATTGGCATTTGTATGTGTGAGAGAGATTAAAACATCCTTTATAATCCTTTCAACAGTAATATAAGGTCATCACTGTGGCGATATAATTAATATTAATTAATAGCTATATCTGAATTCAATCAACCGTCATATTAGTCGTATCTTTGGCAAAAAGGTTTGATTCTTTGGTTTGATTTTAGGTTGATGATTTTTATATGGGACACTAAATTGAATGTCTTGAAATATTTGCTATATTTGTATGTTCCAAACGATTTACAAACCAGAACAATTCATATTCAATTCATATTCAATTCAAATTCAATTCATATTCAATTCATATTCAATTCATATTCAATTCATATTCAATTCATATTCAATTCAAATTCAATTCATATTCAATTCATATTCAATTCATATTCAATTCATATTCAATTCATATTCAATTCATATTCAATTCATATTCAATTCATATTCAAATCATATTCAATTCATATTCAATTCATATTCAATTCATATTCAATTCATATTCAATTCATATTCAATTCATATTCAATTCATATTCAATTCATATTCAATTCATATTCAATTCATATTAAATTCATATTCAATTCATATTCAATTCATATTCAATTCATATTCAATTCATATTCAATTCATATTCAATTCATATTCAATTCATATTCAATTCATATTCAATTCATATTCAATTCATATTCAATTCATATTCAATTCATATTCAATTCATATTCAATTCATATTCAATTCATATTCAATTCATATTCAATTCATATTCAATTCATATTCAATTCATATTCAATTCATATTCAATTCATATTCAATTCATATTCAATATATATTCAATTCATATTCAATTCATATTCAAGTCAAATTCAATTCATATTCAATTCATATTCAATTCATATTCAATTCATATTCAATTCATATTCAATTCATATTCAATTCATATTCAATTCATATTCAATTCATATTCAATTCATATTCAATTCATATTCAATTCATATTCAATTCATATTCAATTCATATTCAATTCATATTCAATTCATATTCAATTCATATTCAATTCATATTCAATTCATATTCAATTCATATTCAATTCATATTCAATTCATATTCAATTCATATTCAATTCATATTCAATTCATATTCAATTCATATTCAATTCATATTCAATTCATATTCAATTCATATTCAATTCATATTCAATTCATATTCAATTCATATTCAATTCATATTCAATTCATATTTAATTCATATTCAATTCATATTCAATTCATATTCAATTCATATTCAATTCATATTCAATTCATATTCAATTCATATTCAATTCATATTCAATTCATATTCAATTCATATTCAATCCATATTCAATTCATATTCAATTCATATTCAATTCATATTCAATTCATATTCAATTCATATTCAATTCATATTCAATTCATATTCAATTCATATTCAATTCATATTCAATTCATATTCAATTCATATTCAATTCATATTCAATTCATATTCAATTCATATTCAATTCATATTCAATTCATATTCAATTCATATTCAATTCACATTCAATTCATATTCAATTTTCATATTCAATTAATATTCAATTCATATTCAATTCATAATCAATTCATATTCAATTCATATTCAATTCAATTCAATTCATATTCAATTCATATTCAATTCATATTCAATTCATATTCAATTCATATTCAATTCATATTCAATTCATATTCAATTCATATTCAATTCATATTCAATTCATATTCAATTCATATTCAATTCATATTCAATTCATATTCAATTCATATTCAATTCATATTCAATTCATATTCAATTCATATTCAATTCATATTCAATTCATATTCAATTCATATTCAATTCTTATTCAATTCATATTCAATTCATATTCAATTCATATTCAATTCATATTCAATTCATATTCAATTCATATTCAATTCATATTCAATTCATATTCAATTCATATTCAATTCATATTCAATTCATATTCAATTCATATTCAATTCATATTCAATTCATATTCAATTCATATTCAATTCATATTCAATTCATATTCAATTCATATTCAATTCATATTCAATTCATATTCAATTCATATTCAATTCATATTCAATTCATATTCAATTCATATTCAATTCATATTCAATTCATATTCAATTCATATTCAATTCATATTCAATTCATATTCAATTCATATTCAATTCATATTCAATTCATATTCAATTCATATTCAATTCATATTCAATTCATATTCAATTCATATTCAATTCATATTCAATTCATATTCAATTCATATTCAATTCATATTCAATTCATATTCAATTCATATTCAATTCATATTCAATTCATATTCAATTCATATTCAATTCATATTCAATTCATATTCAATTCATATTCAATTCATATTCAATTCATATTCAATTCATATTCAATTCATATTCAATTCATATTCAATTCATATTCAATTCATATTCAATTCATATTCAATTCATATTCAATTCATATTCAATTCATATTCAATTCATATTCAATTCATATTCAATTCATATTCAATTCATATTCAATTCATATTCAATTCATATTCAATTCATATTCAATTCATATTCAATTCATATTCAATTCATATTCAATTCATATTCAATTCATATTCAATTCATATTCAATTCATATTCAATTCATATTCAATTCATATTCAATTCATATTCAATTCATATTCAATTCATATTCAATTCATATTCAATTCATATTCAATTCATATTCAATTCATATTCAATTCATATTCAATTCATATTCAATTCATATTCAATTCATATTCAATTCATATTCAATTCATATTCAATTCATATTCAATTCATATTCAATTCATATTCAATTCATATTCAATTCATATTCAATTCATATTCAATTCATATTCAATTCATATTCAATTCATATTCAATTCATATTCAATTCATATTCAATTCATATTCAATTCATATTCAATTCATATTCAATTCATATTCAATTCATATTCAATTCATATTAAATTCATATTCAATTCATATTCAATTCATATTCAATTCATATTCAATTCATATTCAATTCATATTCAATTCATATTCAATTCATATTCAATTCATATTCAATTCATATTCAATTCATATTCAATTCATATTCAATTCATATTCAATTCATATTCAATTCATATTCAATTCATATTCAATTCATATTCAATTCATATCCAATTCATATTCAATTCATATTCAATTCATAATCAATTCATATTTAATTCATATTCAATTCATATTCAATTCATATTCAATTCATATTCAATTCATATTCAATTCATATTCAATTCATATTCAATTCATATTCAATTCATATTCAATTCATATTCAATTCATATTCAATTCATATTCAATTCATATTCAATTCATATTCAATTCATATTCAATTCATATTCAATTCATATTCAATTCATATTCAATTCATATTCAATTCATATTCAATTCATATTCAATTCATATTCAATTCATTTTCAATTCATATCTGATATGTCTTGGCTAGCATTATTTTTTTGACTCATGGCTGTTTATAATCAAAAGCAACAATCAAAGAGAATACAATTTCTGATTTCTGAAATCAATCTACTATATCACAAATTCTTCGAACATTTTCGCACTAGCAATTTATCAGATGCCGATCCAAAAAGAGTATAAACATATACATAACTTTGACGGATCATTAAATGTCTCTTTCGTGTAAGACTCTCAAAAAACTTTATTTTCCGCCATATGGAAAATTTATAAAACAAAAAAAAAAGTTTAACTTAATTAATGCTATTTAGAAACAACGAAAAAAAAAGAAAATAAATTGAATCTGACTTTTATGCTTTTTGAGCTTTTTTTAAGGTACATATATTTTTTTAAGAAAACTTCCCACAGATTTTCTAGAGTTTATACAAACAGAAACGAACAAGTTTTTTTTGTTTTTATTTTTCCTAACTGTAAAGAAAATTTCCAACACAAGAAAGTTTTCATTTTTTTTATTGATTTAAACAGGAAGTTCAATAAAATTAAAAAGAAAATATTTTGATGGAAAATAGACGAGAATGTTCAAGTTTTTTCTTGTATTTTATCAAACACAGACACACAACCGTGTACAATTGAACGAGCCAGAAAACTTAAAACAAACATTGATTAAAAATTAATTAATGGTTGATTGTCAGTTATGGTTGGAAGATGCCATAAAATTTATTACCGTTTTCAATTGGAAAATGTTAAAAACTTAAGCTTTATTAGGTTGAATGTTTTGTCAGATATATAAGGAAGCAGGTATTTTCTGTAATAACAGCCAATGTTTTGAACTAAATATACTGATTCAATTTTTTCACACAATTTTCACATAAATTGCATATAATATGACATAAAACTTACATATATCACATAAAGCTCATAAAACTTATAAAAATCATAAAACTCATAAAACTCATTAGCTAATAAAACTCATTAGCTAATAAAACTCTTAAAACTCATAAGACTCATAAAACTTATTAAACTCATAAAACTCATAAAACTCATAAAACTCATAAAACTCATAAAACTCATAAAACTCATAAAACTCATAAAACTCATAAAACTCATAAAACTCATAAAACTCATAAAACTCATAAAACTCATAAAACTCATAAAACTGATAAAACTCATAAAACTCATAGAACTCATAAAACTCATAAAACTCATAAAACTCATAAAACTCATAAAACTCATAAAACTCATAAAACTCATAGAACTCATAAAACTCATAAAACTCATAAAACTCATAAAACTCATAAAACTCATAAAACTCATAAAACTCATAAAACTCATAAAACTCATAAAACTCATAAAACTCATAAAACTCATAAAACTCATAAAACTCATAAAACTCATAAAACTCATAAAACTCATAAAACTCATAAAACTCATAAAACTCATAAAACTCATAAAACTCATAAAACTCATAAAACTCATAAAACTCATAAAACTCATAAAAATCATAAAACTCATAAAACTCATAAAACTCATAAAACTCATAAAACTCATAAAACTCATAAAACTCATAAAACTCATAAAACTCATAAAACTCATAAAACTCATAAAACTCATAAAACTCATAAAACTTATAAATCTCATAAAACTCATAAAACTCATAAAACTCATAAAACTCATAAAACTCATAAAACTCATAAAACTCATAAAACTCATAAAACTCATAAAACTCATAAAACTCATAAAACTCATAAAACTCATAAAACTCATAAAACTCATAAAACTCATAAAACTCATAAAACTCATAAAACTCATAAAACTCATAAAACTCATAAAACTCATAAAAATCATAAAACTCATAAAACTCATAAAACTCATAAAACTCATAAAACTCATAAAACTCATAAAACTCATAAAACTCATAAAACTCATAAAACTCATAAAACTCATAAAACTCATAAAACTCATAAAACTCATAAAACTTATAAATCTCATAAAACTCATAAAACTCATAAAACTCATAAAACTCATAAAACTCATAAAACTCATAAAACTCATAAAACTCATAAAACTCATAAAACTCATAAAACTCATAAAACTCATAAAACTCATAAAACCACAATGACAACTTAATTTAAAATGAACTTAAACAAATGTCAAACTGCCGTTTGGGTTACAGTATTTAAATCCAAGTTACATCGATCCAAACCTAATGCAGGCAACATATAAAAGACTTATTTTTAAATAAATTTCAACCGTTGTTGAAGATGGATATAACTTTAACTGTCTGTGGGAGAATAGTTCCATTCGAATATCGGTGCACTGAGTGCTACAATTTTTTCAATCATCCAACTGTTCTATTTTTCTTATCAGTTGGTGTTTAAAACATTTTCCTAACATTTTCTACAGTAAACAAATCTTTGTTAGTTTACTAATCGATAGTTTAGCGATTTCATCTTAACAAAGAGTACACTTCCATGTTATTTAGTTGTTACTTCGATTGAACGATGTAAACTACATAAAGTTGCCACCTGCTGCTAAACCATCATAAACCTGATCGAATATTCGTTTAAAATCACTACAAAAGACTAACGTAAATCGATTGGCATAAAATTTTCTCATACCAACCGAATAAAATTTCTTATTATCATCTTGTCTCATCTTACACCGATTTGGAGCAAAAAAAATGTTTAATTTACATTTCATGTTAAACTTTTTATCAGAGGAAAAAGCACAAGCATACACACACACACACAGAGATTCGTAAAATGCCACTAAGTAAAAATTATCAGCGACAGAACACCAAACACGAACACCGCATCGAAAATAAAGTAATCAGAATTGAAAGTCTCACTTCGATATTCATCGACAAGAGCAACAACAGCATAAAAAAAGGCAAAATGAAAATCATGTTTTTAAAGCTTTTAAAAGCATCGTACACACAAACAAAATAGAAATTATCTCAAGTTTCACTTTTTTTTTTAAATTGGAAAATATTGGAGTTACTGTTTTTTTGTGTGTATATTTTATCTGCCGGTGAGAAAAGCAACAAGCCAAGTACATATAGCACTGGCAAAAATAATAATAATAATAGAAGGGTGTTCCAGGAGGCATTATGTCACACGGTATACAGATATACAATGGAAAACATTTTTTTTGTATGTTGTGTGTGTGTATACGTCGTTGTTATTGAAAGTGAAAAATTGAATTACCGAAACAAAAGCGGTTTGAAATAAGTTTTGTGTATTATAAAATGAAAAGCTTTATTAAATTTTCTCGAGTAAAGAATGTCAGTTATGTATATATAATGTACGACGTATGTACGGAGACATGAAATAAAAGAAAAGTGAAAGCTTTTCATCGAAATTTGATATTATTTTTATATCGATTTGCTTGAAAAGTCGAACAGTTGAATATTCTTTTGTCTGCCACTTTTTTTTTATTTTATTTTATTTATTTAAAGTTTAGGGGAAGCCAGCCAATCAGATGATATTAACTAGAGATTTTCGTTTATATTCTTCTGTTATGTTCTGTGTTTGTGTGTGCACAAGGCGATAATTCGGAATGTAAATGTTGTGTATGCAAAGAAGGATATATTGAACAGTACGAAGCAAAACAATTTATGGTAATTTAATTTGAAGCATTTTTGCCTAGCTGTACTATTTTTTATTTTATTTTTTGTTGGGGAGCAAAACAAAAAGCTCATTGGGGTATACTAAATTCACGGTAAAGTTTATTTTAAATATGTTAATATATATATATATATATATATATATATATATATATATATATATATATATATATATATTTATATATATATATATATATATATATATATATATATATATATATATATATATATATATATATATATATATATATATATAAATCATTGCCCATTTTCAAGATGTAAGTGACTTATTCTTAATAAGGGTAACTGCTCAATCTTGTAATTTTCTCTCGAATTGCGGAATTTTCTGTCCACTTGCACATTAATCCTTTAATTATTCTTGTGATCATATTTTGCCAAAATATTTGAGTTATCTTTTTATTATTTTGCCTAAGTCATATATAAGATGAAACCAATGGAATCAAAATTAAAAAGTTATTAAAGTTCAGCACTCTAGACTCGTCTTAGTCTAAAATTATTTATGAACCCTCAAAGCAACACTCGTCCCATTATTAACGGTGGGACAGTAATTTAAAACTCAGAGAAAATTTGGTACAAAAAATTGCATTTGGCACAAAAAATGGTTTACAGCGATGCAGGGATTGGAGATTATCGGTCCCTGAGCGATATATACGAGATTTTAAAATGGAATTGCGAGATAATTTTTTTTCCAAAACAGACCTTGTTAGAGCCTACCACTATATAATGCTAGTATAGTTCAAACTCTTTAAGATTCAGAAAATGCCATTTGGCTTGACAAACGCTGTTTAATTTTTCCAAAGGTTCTTAAACAAAGCCTGAAGATGGTTGGATTTTACATTTAGATCACATACACATTGCAAGTAAAACAAAAGACGATCATACACATTAAGATTAAGATAATTTTTTCAGCGTCTGTCGGAATATAACGTAAAAATTAAAACCTCGAAATGTAAATTTGAAGCTTAAATTTTTTGGACAAGATATTTCATCAGATGGATGGTCGATCATATTTTTAAATCGTCCTTCAACTATCAAGCAAAATCAATTGCTTGTGAGTATATGACCAATTACTATGATGCACAGTTCAGCTTCATAATGGATGTTCTGCACCACTTACTGGCCTTTTGTTCAAGAAAACTTCAACCCTCTGAAATAGAACATCTTTTCAACTAAGCGTTTCCAATTAAGAAGATATTAGCCTCCACGATTGCCAAAATTGTTGTTGAACAATTCATGGATGTCCATGACAAAACAATGTATGTCCAGCTTAAATCACACCCAAAGTTCACAGTTCGAATAAAAAACTTTTATAGCACTCACGCATCTCCTTGAAATTCCCAAAATTTGGACAACTGCTTACCATCCATCTAGCAATAGAATCGTAGAACGAGCCAATTAGTTGTCAAAAGTTTTTCTATACGAATGAGAGCTACGATTTAAAAAAAATTAGGCTGTATAATGACAAACTTCAAAAGTACACAAAGTGAGTTTGTGATAAAAACTTCTGACACCAGTACCACATAGAACCCAAAAGGAAAAAGTACCTTATATTATTAAAAATTTTAGTTTTAGAGGACTTTGGTTTGGAAAGATAGACCGAGTAAACAAAGGGCTAGAACAACCATATGAAGGCCCTTTAGAAGTTCTACGGCGGTTAAGGAAACTTAATAAGTTGAATTTACCAATGAGCTTCTAATGCACTATAGCATCTACAGCAATTCAAAAATGCGCAATAAGTTGCAACGAGAGTTGCAAATTTAAAACTTCTAAAGAGAGTACGGCCAACCAAATTAGTTTCAAAGTGATATTTCCATCCCAACTTTTAGTGGGATTCCTGCAATCCCAAATTTTAGTGTAAAATTGCTATTCTGGTATCCTTTCATACTTGATTCAGTAACCAGCCCTATTTAAGGCGCTGATTTTTTGACGAAGTATGGAAATTTTCCATTTAGTTCAAGTATCATGATTTCACTAGGACTGTGTAGACATTATCAACAACATCCGTTTCTTCACCTATGTAAATTACTTAATCCGTAAATAGGGAGCAGTTTGACAGTTTCATTAAAGAAATAATAAAGCATCAAAATCACACCAAAAGGAATTAATTATATTTATTTATAATTGGCATATATAGGATTACCTTCAACTTTAAGAAGGATAATTAGACTGGATTAAGAAGCTCCGTTTACAACGTTGCCTGGCAAATGGTACTGTCTTCAGGATATAGACAATAATATTAAAATATTTTCTTCCATAATACTTTCGGCGTTCGAAGATAACATCCAATCTTAAAAATTGTGACAAAGGGTCTTCCACCTTGGTAAGACTCTCCACTTATCAATTAACAAAAAGGATAAGGTATATAGGCGCATGCAGAATAACAATATAGACATGAATATATAACTAATTATTAAAGATGTAAAGGTTGTCTTTGATTAGTATTTTATGTAACATGAATTACGAACCAAAATACTTTTTGAACTATTTTAATGCCAACGTTATTTTAATGCCATCAACAGTTCTGACAGTTTATGGACTTTAATTAGTTTCTTCAAATAACTGTGTTCCGCAAGCAAAGGACAACTGTTTCAGGTGAGTATTACCTCGACACATTTCTATATTACAATAAAGGTTTATTCTAGCTAGATCCACCTTAACAAATTTGACTAAGTTTACTTGTAAAACTAAGAAAACCGTCAAACATTACCTTCAAATCGACGCAATATACGCACTATTGTTAGTAAAGCTTTCGACTCAGTTAGTAACGTGAAATTAATTCAAAGCTTATCTAACTTTGGATTCCCCAACGATTTTGTCAAATGAATATGGTCGTATCTGAGCGATAGCATATCGAAATTTGCGGTAAAAAATCAGGACTAATGTTAGCACATTTCAGGGAACCTAAAGGCTTGTACTTATTGCTCTGGTTTATGCCGACGATTTAAAAATATTCAGAAAAATTCACTGATGGCACTTTGTTTCTTCATAGTGATATATAGACCCATTAAGTTGGTTTGTCTTTGAGAACAACTTGCCTTAAGAATATCTGGTGCCTTTCGGTATACCGTTTTAACTTTACTGAGCATGATATAGAGGAAATAAATACCACTTTAGCAGTAACAGTTGTTAGCCTGTTGTACATTTGTAGATCACATTTCGGTGTATTACGCCAGAACTTCCAGTAGATGGGAGTCTGATTCGACAATCCATCTAGTTTAACAGATCTACACTCATCACAAATTCAGGCAATCCGAATCGATTAAGGCAACTGAAGAAATAGTTTTAAGCAAGCGATCCTACCATGAGGATATCATTGAGAGAACGGCATGTAGGTAGGCTGATACTAATTTATTTTTGATAAAATTAGCTCGTCACAACACAGATGGTGCATTAACTTCAAGAACCTTCATCAAAGCTGTAGACAAAATGACGTAAGATCGAGAATACGATGTAGAAGTTTGAAATCTTCTTATAGGAAGAGTTGAGGCGTGCAGTGTAGTTGAAGATGCGGCCTTGTTTGCGAATTATTGTAGAATTACAGGAACTTTTTTTGGAAGAGTTACAATGAATGAGAATATGGTGCTTTGCAGAACATTTGCGACAGTATTCGGTGTTTATACATGCGCCACAATTTTGATCAGAAATTTCTGAAACATCTGGAAAGTTTAAGCAAACTCATTTGGACTTAGTTGGACCAGAAACTCCTTCAAATAACTGTAAGCGTTTACTTTTTATAATAAAAAATTGGCTTATGCGATTGCTGGAAGCCACACGGTTGATTGATATGCAAATATCAACGGTAGAACGCGGACTCGTAGACCACGTTAGGGCCCAAAGTTTGGTGTACCTTTCGTGATTATGACTTACCAAGGTAGTCAATTTTAAAGTTACATTTTTTAGGAACTTAAAAAACAATTAGGGTCACACAAAATAAGGACTTGGACTAGCTGAAGTTCTAGCTGAAGCTTGACGCATATTTGGTTATTTAGGATGCTTTCAATCATTGTGGGCCGAAAACCTAATCAAGGACAATTAATTACCAACCGATAAAATAAACAAATGGATATAATTCATTAGATCACTTTACATTGCCATCACAAAAATGATCAATTTGGTTAATCGGATCTTAATTTGGCTTGGACATAACTCAAAAACGTTAAAACATTTACCACATTTTTTACAATTTTACAGTTTGGGGGCACACTTGGTTTGACCTTTCAAAAAATTCATCATAAATGCGGTTTTGAAGGTCTTCTCTTGCACATTGAGATTCACATATAAATAGGCAAACTGAGAAAGGAAAAAATGAAGAAAAGGAATACCGAGCATCCAATTCGAGGTTTTAACCACTAGCTTACTCTTTACTGTAAGCAAACCGAAACATCTTTACTTATCATGCAGCAAACCAACAAAACGATTAAAAAATTTGTACACAAACATCAAAACAAACAAATTGGAGTTTATCAGCTAAGTGTAAATGACACAATTTCGTGTGTCGACTACGTCACTGGCACGAACACTTAAAATTTTAAAATAATTATCGCTTATCAACAATGGAATAAACAAAAATCATGATAAGAAATGTCAACGAGGAAAAGTAATGAATTATGAATCTATGTTTGATGGCAGGTTTAAAATGACCTCATCTCGATCGAATCGAGGTCATCTATATGTATGAAATATTATGGTGGAAATAATATGCGAAAAAATTCTGTGACAATAAAACTATCTGCACAGAAAGCATTGTAGCTGCAATATGGCAAAATTAATCCAATAATTGGAAAAGTACGTTACACAGCAGTAAGATTAGCAATGGAATACAAATTGACTATAGAGCGAGTAAAGCTGCCTACTCAACTAAGATAGTTAAAATTAAAATAGGTGAAGCTAAACAGATAAATGGGTCCCACTTTCAGTCTAGATGCTTCAGATGTCAAGAACCTAGACAATGTATATCGCAAATTGAAAACGAGTTCGAACGTTCCTTTTTAATAGAGAGTTTGATGTGAAGAAAACGCCTTAAAAGAAAATTGAAATTTCTAACACATATTTTACATATTAAAAGTGTTTAAAACCCTGAAAAGAATGCTGTCACCAACTAATAATACGTCAAAAAACAACAAAAATCTAAAAAAATTCAAAATTGTAAGAACTAATATAAAAAGTGTCGTAAAGTGTTGAAAAGTGTAACATTTTTGTATAAAATTTAAAAAAACTCACTTTTCTACACTTTTTGACACTTTTCTAACATTTTACAATATTTGTTTATAAATACCTATATATCATGATATTTTGAATCGAACTACACATTATAGTGTAACTATCATGTTCCTAGACAATGCATTAAAATCCTGAAAAGAATGCTGCCACCAACTAATAATACGTCAAAAAACACAACAATTTTAAAAGAATCCAAAATTGTGAGAACCAATATAAAAAGTGTAGAAAAGTGTAACATTTTTGTATAGAATTTAAAAAAAAAACACACTTTTTTACACTTTTTGACACTTTTTAACACTTTTCTAATATTTCACAATATTTTTTTACATTTACCGATTTACCATGATATTTTGAATCTAACTACACATTATGGTGTAACTATCATGTTCACACACACATAAAAATCGAATACAACTTGAGTATTATTACATCGTTACACTACGGTAATGGCCAAATTAATGTTAGCTAATTATTTTGTGTTTGTGTGATGATAGATTTTTTTTTTTATGTTTTATGTTCGAATTAATTAGATTATAATATTTTTGTGTTATTTTGCCTAGAACATAAAATATATTATGTTTAATGAATAAGTTTGTCTGTAGACAAAAAATAGACAAGATTATTAAATAAATGTATGATTATCTCATGAGAGATATGATTTCGATTTATTAAATTATGTTTAATTTTTATGTTCTTTTTACCATAACATTCGTTTTCTTCTTCTTCGCTTAGTTTTACTTATGTCAATCATGTTTTTTATATATACATACACCTACATAATTCGCTTCACTGTTCTTAGTTGTTGGTTTTTTTTTAGCTTGGTTCAGTTTCAGGGGAATAGACGTTATTTATGTTGGCATGAATAAAATTTAATTGGTATTATACAACATCATTGGGGATTTTGCTGTACGAATCTTAATGAGAATACAGCTGTGATTTCTCGTCTGTAAATAAATGGCATAGAAGACATACATTTTGGATTCAATCGATTTCCGAAGCATGGGTTGTGGCGTAACCGACAGTCGAGAAGTAATTTAACCCATTTACGAGACTTAATTTTGATATAAGTTAATTCATGGGTCAATGGCATACATTACGTCCTCGGCGTGGCCTTCGGTAATTGTATAATAATGCAGGCTAAAAGTTGCATGTGGGAACAAATTATTTGGGTTTGTGAGTCTCAGAAGAAAACGAATATAATTGTTTTTTCGTAAACTCTGATTGCCAAGCAACATGACAAGTGAATGGCGCTAACTGCCCAACCTCGTAAACAGTTTTATGTAATGAAACCCACACAGCCTGCTAAAACCACGAATCTCCAAGAACTTTCCAGTTAAGCGGAGAATTACTCAATACATGACTACAGCTCCGCAAGAGCTCAAATGGTAAAAAGTGGATCCATGACACCTCCAACGATTACACTATATATTACTTTGGCTATCACAATGTAGGACAATTTGACATCGGTTTCGTTACACAATGCTGCACAATTCGAATCCGCACCTATAAATTTAAAATATCAAATACCTCATCAATAATATCTCGCTTTACGACATTAAAATCATCGGGAGGAGAATCCAATGCTCAAATCGGTAAGAATGCAGAACTTAAAATGCATATTCGCCTTGCAGCAAGTGAGTAACAATAACGTATTTTGCGTTGTTTTGCTATTTTTAGCTTCCTTGGATTTATAATCTATCACATCCTTGAGGTAATGACATTGACTGCTAAAATAATTGGAAAAAGCCATCGGTAAAAGAGAAATTGATAAAAGAGCAAACCTGCACTGAAAATTTATTTAATGTCAAAGACCAGTGGTAAATATTCCAGTTAGCACTTATAGAGCTCAATTGACTATTGGAAGATGACAACCAAAACTCGTAATGGTACAATAACCAGTGCCATAAACTGCTTTAAAAGTGGCTACAGCGAAAAAACTGCAACAGCCAAATGTAATTTCTAATCACTAGAACAGAAACAAGCAAATTTCTTCAAAAAAGAAGCGCAAATCTCTGAGAAGTAGTTGGATATAAAACATCAATGACCGTGAGCTAAACGGAAAATACAGAGATTGCTTCACCAACGCCCGAAATCCTACTAAACATTTTATCCCTACATCCACCACCATTAGGAATAGAAAACGGAGAACTGTTAGTTAAAAAATACCACAGCCTGGCGGAACAACACTTACAACTCAGCAAATCTGGGGTTAAAACAGGCTACCTTAAGATTGGAAAACAGAACTCATATAATAGATTGTCTAAATTGATAGAAATACCGCGGTATAGTCCTCTTAAATTGTGCATACACAGCATTTGCCCACCAGACTGATTGTTTCCCCTGAAGAGATCATTGATGACTTTCAGTGTGGATTTCGACCCAACCATTCAACCACTAATTAAATTTTTGTGATCAGGATGATGTTGTAGAAATGTTAGGAATACAACATCAGCATTTATCAGCTATACATCGAATTTTAATAAGCTTATGATATCATCAACCGTGGAAACCTTTGGTCCACGCTCATAAGTTTTGACATCTCATAGAAAATCATCTTTTTATGCAAATTAACTCCATCTACAGTACTTAATCCTTTTTAGAAAGTATTCCGAAACTGATGCCCATGACTATTGCGTGGAAGACTTTAAATACTTCATAACAAGTATAACATCAAAGAACGAGTTACAGGTAGATATAAAAGAGCATATTGATGTAGGCAACCAACTTTTTTTCGCACAGCTGAAATTCCTGCAATCAAAAATCAGTAGTGGTCATGCAAACTCGGGAAGACTCGGAAAGACCTCAAGAAACGGCAGAATACTCTTTACATTCGAGAGGAAGTTGATACTATCGATCTATGGTCCCATAAAAGTCGCTTTAAGCCAGTATTGGATTAGGATGAATTTTTAATTAAGACAACTCCTTAAAAATTGTGCAATTATGGATTTCATCAAATTTAGGCTGGCATGATGACTTGAATTAAGATCGGCGTGACATAGAATGCCGCAACTGGACTCAACGTGTGACGTAACGAAATGAATGGAGGTCGACTGTGAAAAATCCCTTCAGGAAGGTGTTACAAAATTCAAAGCGATATTAGATAAAAAACAAATAGCGAATTCAACATTGCTAAAATTGGTCAGTTTGTTACCTTTTTATGTAGTGTTTGATGCTTTCCACTACAGCTTCCCACGTGCCACCAAAATATGGTATAATTAGTTGGATAAATTAAAACAATATTTTTGCCATCTTTCTGCGAGCAATGAATTTTTTGAAAGCACCTTAGGTAAGCATACTTGTTATGGATGTCCTTTGAGGCCACAATATCTACAAAATATCCATAGGAAGAGAAGCTCTTCTGGGTTTTTCCTCCTCTGCCTTATTATTTGTGTAATTTGCCTTTATAATTGTGTCGTAACGTAGCTATCATTAGTATTGGTCCAGGGTGTAAGTGTCGCCAGTGGTGTTCTTCTTTAATCATTTAAATGCTTACTTGTCCTAAGCCATTAGTATGATTGAACGAGTCTGAGACAAAACTGAAGTAGTCCCAAATAATCGTCAAAATAATTAAAGAACGTGATACTGCTGAATACGGACATCTTCTTCTTTGATTTGATTGTTTTTAATTCTGCAGTTGAACTCTGCAGTATGTTTTTGCTAGTTTGTGCTAGTTTTGCTATTATTTAAGTGTCACGTTTTTAATTGAGACGCAACTTAGTTAAGCTTTTTTTGCCATTCGACACAGTTCAAAAAACCCAAAATTTTGTCAACGATTAATTAGGCAATCAACCATATCTCAAAACTACACCATTGAACGTTCCCGCCCAAATTAATATATTATGACACGCTCTTCATATCTATGTCACATACACACACACATCCGTACACACACTCACAAATCGAATAATTTTCATTTACTGGAAAAGCATATCATAATAACTGTAATATCGTGATAATGGACCTTTTTTGCTTATATGGTGACGAAAAATTATGAACCAAACAAAAAATTTGTACACTTGAACACCACATCCTTATATACATATACACGTATATAATAAGTGAAAGGGTCACCACGTCTTATACGAATATCTAGATCCAATGTTTGAATCATACATACACATACACACACATACCAAAATTAATTTACTTTTTGTGTTTTACGATGGTGATGATAATGATGATGATGATGATGGTGATGTGTGTGGGTGCTTAGATGAGGAGGAAAATGAATATGGTATTGTGAAAATTTCTTGTGTTGGTGTTTTTGGATTGAAGCAAACAAAAAACAGACGAGGAAATAAATTAAATGGAATTTTACGAACATAGGTGTACGTGCACTCCTCGTTTATAGGTGAAATGGTTTGACTCGATATAAAAAGACGCAAAGAGATACAATTTTCACGAGCACATGACTTCAATTAATTGTGAAATTCATTAAAATTGGTATATAGGACAACTTAATTGATTTTATTGTAGCTATGGAAATTACTGTTGAACTCTGCACCTTAAATATCTTGCAAAGTGGTATACTACTCTATAGAGTTTATTAAAAACAACATTTAACAGCTATAACTGTGTTTCCGAATGACACCTCATTTTCAGAAATGTTCGCAGAAGTTTGTTGGGGTAACATTTCAGTAAGAAGATTAAATTATTTAAAAGTAGATCTGGTTTAAATCAACCATGTACAGTTCAACCGTAGTTGCCGAAAATCCAATTTATACACACTTTATTTGACACAAAACTTTAAAATGTATATAAATTAGAATTTAAAAAAATTGATTAAACATTCTAAATCAATTAAATTAATCGTTTTTTGACCAAAACGTCAATTGCCGAAAATGTAATTTATACACACTTTATTTGACACAAAATTTTAAAATGAATATAAATTAAATTTAAATAATATTGATTAAACATTACAAATTAATTAAATTAACCGTTTTATGATTAATACCAAGACGTATGGTACATCTTTGAATATATTTCAAAACTACTGTGGTTTTTACGGCTGACCAAACTACAGCCAAAAAAGTCTTCCACAATTGCTTTTGCATCTGATATTTTGTAGATTCATGTCGCAAAAGGAAGCAAAAATAAATCCTTTTACAATCTCTTGGACTTCATTTGACATCATTTCAGTTAAACTCACACTATGTTTCTAGTATCATACATCCTGTTTGAGTTGTCAGGTTCATGAATCAAAAGCCTGTCATATGATTGAATAATTTCGAGAATTTTATGATTAAAGTGGAATTTCAGTGACTAAATCAGTCCGTTTATCCTTTTGAATTTTTGACTGACAGGTCCAGCCTATTTGCTCACGGATATTTTGTTGTGGGAGAACTGCTTGAAAATTTTAAGCCAAGTTCCCTATTACATTTTGCATCCAGAAAGTGTATAAACTAATTCTAACAAGTCTTGTTTCATGAAAAATTTACAGACCTTTCACACTCCTTATGGAAATAAAAATTTAGCCAGCTATAAAACCGTTACCGTCAAAATCATAAAAATCTCCATTTTCAACTGATTATAATGCTTTTTGATATAATGCAACTGATTATAATCTATCTATTTTGCTTCAATCTTAACTACGCAACTAAACCGTATCAGCCACAGTGGATGAAAATTCCTAGAACTATTGAAATCATTGAAAGAATATCAGAACTACCGATTGGGATTTTTTACAAGTGGTATCAAAAGGCACCAATTCTGAGTTGATGCTGATCGAGTAACAATGCAACAAGCTTCATTCGTAATGATTATATAGTGTGGATTACAATCTCGATTTTGTCAGAGCCCGCTTTCAATTTTAGAATTTCGGTAATCTGTTTTCCATGTCCATCAACGAAGCCACTGGGACTCCATCTTCCCCTAGGTCAGTCATATTTAATTATTTTAGATTTTCGAAATAGGAAGATGTTGATTGTTTAATTCTTCAAAAAGATGATAGGAAGATGTGTTTGATTCTTTTTCCCCGAAAAGTTGCAAAAATTCATTTAATCTTTAAAGCATTCTTTCTGTCTTACTCAAACATCCTTACCAAGAGAGTTATTTCTCTTGCTCAACGCGGATTTAACCCGGTAGATCTACAGTGACTAACTTGGCAGTTTTAATATTCATTTGGCAGTTTAACTGCAGGCAGCAACCATAGACGTAGTATACACAGATTTCACTAAGTAGTAGCATAGATTAAGTATAAAAAGATGTTCCAATTAGAACAAAAAATAAAAGTAATTGACGAGTACCTTTAATAGACTGACGGGTACTTAGTTTGAATAAAAATTTAAAAACATTTTTTGGATTACTGTAAAGTACAAAAATATATTTTTCAACTACAAGGGAAGATTTTACTGTAGGAAAAGGCTACTTGGTTTTATTTTTTATTCTTTCACTGTCGTAACCAAGAAAAATGGTTTCTTCTTTTTAGTTGTACTTTCTCTATTATTATTTCTAGATATAAATTTTTGTTGCTTGTGTATGATAGTCAATGTGGTAGTCACATTTTCTTGGGGTTGATTGTATTAATTCCAAGCTCTTGATATTCGGAGGAGAAAGTTTGTGGAACTATCTTTTCGGCAATATTCGATTTGTATGGTAAATCGAAATAATTTCTGTTGAATTGAAATTGGCCTGTCATTTAGCTGTCCCCGATACTCTTTAATCTCATGCTAGAATTTTTATTTCGTTAAAGTGCATCAGGACAACATCTTGGACTATCAGTAATCAGCGAGGCAAATGCAGATTTCTGTAACTTTTCTTTAAGATGTATAAAGCAATATGAAGTGCTAGCTTGGTATCGAAACCAATAAGAGGAATAAGTGGAATTTAATTATTATTTCGAAACTCCAATCCAGCATAACAAAGAAAACACCAACAACAAGTTGTTGCCATCATGTACCACATTTACATTGTATATTTGTACAGAAAAAAAAACTTATTCAATTA
This sequence comes from Tipula confusa, assembly GCA_963556175.1. NCBI lineage: Eukaryota > Metazoa > Arthropoda > Insecta > Diptera > Tipulidae > Tipula > Tipula confusa. Next base: position 220,923,819 of record OY744476.1, read on the forward strand.
GTCTACAATTTAAAACGATTAGAAGCACACAACCTTAACTTTTTAATCAGAATTTATTTGCTTCTAAGTAAGTTACAAGAATCTTTCACAGCTAGCACAAAAAAAGAAAAAACTTCAATATAACGTGACCCGGAAATAAACTTTACGATATGTGCTGTATAGTGGATATCACGTACGAACAATTTAATAGATTTCGTTTATTTAGTTAGGAAATTTATTTTTCTCCGGTGAATTTGTTAAGAAAATTATTTTGTTGCAGTTTTGTCTATGGCACAATAAAGTTACCACCCGGATCACACACACACATATACTTCTAAAATTACAAAATTATATTGTATATGCACCAGAGAGATAAAGAGCAAAGAACTCGTCTGGAAGATCGTTTAACCAAAAGATTAGAGCAATTTGGCAATTAAACAAAAAAAAAAAAACTTTTCAATCACAAAACTTTTGGAGAAATCGAGAAAATGAAACATCGTATTGTTGTGTCATCTCATAAAAAAACAAAAAAATTTTGTTTCGTTACATAACTTTAATCCTTACAAAAGTAGTTTTTCCTCATCAAAACATTTTCATTCCGTCGCTATATGTAGATGTTTTTGGTAGTTCAAAAAGATAAAAAAGGAAAATCGGTTTAAACAATTTTCGTATGGCGCGCACAATAGGAAAAACTTTTTACATTTTTTCAATGTTTCAACAAAGTATACAACCAGCAAGGAGTTTAAAACTTAATACAATTTATATTTCTGTAAAAAAAAAAATGTTCGTCTTCTGTTCGATAAAGAAAATTAAACAACAAAAAATGAAAATAGGAAAAATCTTGAATACAAAAATTCTTAAGAAATAAAATGTATTTTGAATATATGAATGAATGAATTTGAAATGGAATTGAAATTACGGAGAATATTTAAATCGGAACAAAATACTTGTGAAGTATTATTAGCGATATAGTCTTGATGCCCTGGTATTATTTATGTAAATCTGGCTTGGTATATAAATGATAATTTGACGATTTTACCATTTTCCTTGATAAATCGTCTTAATTATGCTAATTTCTCATCAAAATAATCTAAAATTAGTTTTCTAGTAGAGCTGAAACGTTTTTAAATCATTTTCGACATTAAAAAAAATAAATATCGGTTAATACGAATTTTTTGAAAACTACGTATTAACCGATATTTAACTAAAAGAAGTAAACGAAGTCTGGATACCAGGCGATCTCCAGATGTATTTAGCCTTATCCTTGCATTGCGGATCTCTGCAAGGGTGGACATACTTTTCTCCGCTATCCGTGGGACTTAAATGGAAGTTAAGAATAATAATATAAAATACGGCACTCTTAAAACTCTCACTGTTCAAAAGACAAAGATCTTCGGATGTATCTCCAAAGGCCTCTAAAAAGTGAAAGTTGCAGGCAACTGTAACTAGGTCTTTTAGGAGGTTATCATGGATCCACTGGTTCTAGGGGTTCTTGAAAGAGCCCAGGAAGATGATAGCATCACTCCCGCTTAATAGAGAAAAGTGGAAAAGGCTCTTGTTCCTTCCTGGAAATAATGCGGAAAAACCCTTGGCCTGCTCTTCACCTAAGGCGATCAGTACCCTAGGTGAAGTTTGGCTTGGAGCTAAACTAGAAATCCTTGCGCCTGAAGATATCCCTTGTAGGCTACAAGCTCGGGCATGGATTCCAGCAGAGCCAAACGATCCAAAGATGATTTTTGAACTAATTGAGATGAGTAATCCTGAGTTGCCGACCAACAACTGGACCACGACCTCGGATTCAAAAGGATCTTACATTACTGTGTTGCCGATTGCTCTTTAAGCAAAAAGATGCTAAAGCTAACCCTAAATTAATCTACATCACTGTAAAACAGCGTCAGCTGCGCTCATGCTCAAAGTAATAAAGGATGACATTAATGTCGTCTTGGTTCAAGAACCATAGATCAATAAGGATCGGGTTCTTGAATTTAGAGGTGGTAACTATAAATTACTGTTTGCGCATTACTGTAAGCTTACTTTCATAACTAGTACTAGACAGTAAGTTTTGGACCCTTGTTTCAAACTTCATGTCAAATAAATTAGATGATTGGAAATGTCCGAAAAACACTTCTTTTCTGATCACTGTTTTCTACAATTTGGAACAGATTTGAAATATTCTAAAACTCTAACCCTTGGGAATAAAAAAAGGACCAATTGGGAAACCTTCAGATTATTTCTAGGTAGCTCCTTAACAGAATTGATCCCTAAATCTCCTGAATAAATACAGGAATTGGATGCCTTGGTCGACAGGATGTCTAATGCTCTCAATGGAGCTAGGCAAAACTCGTCTGCCGTTTTGGTCGAAGGAACTCCAAGTAACGCGGCTGAAATGCAAGAAGCTCTTCAAAATCGCGAAATAAACAAAAGCTAGCGTGGACTGGGACTCCTATAAGGAAGTCCTGAAATCGTATAAATACGAATTAAGAAGTGTCAAAAGCAAACCTTGAAGACTATTTAGTGATAACATATAAGAGTCTCCTGAGGCAGCTAGGGCCTACGTAAGATTCTATCTACTTGCCCTGCCATTCCAAGTTATTTACAATGACCAGATGGTATCTGGACTACAACGGGAGAGGAATTGTTGGAGCTCTTACTGTAAACTCTTTTCTCGGGAACCTTCAACTGTTCTGCTTAAAACCAATAGGGCTACTGGTCTCGCTGGGAAAATTGTCAAAAGGAGGAACCTCTTGTTGTCATTAAAACTGTTGTAAACTTTTTAAATCAGTAGGTTCGGATGGCATAATTCCCATCCAACAAACCAGTGCTTCTTGAACTGATTTTTAAAAGTAGCCTGGTCATTTTTATACGTAAAGCGGGAAAAAGCTCTCATGGCGATCCAAAAGACCTAAGATTAGTTTATCTTCGTACTTTTTGAAAACTCTAGAGAGATAGAAGCTTATATTAGAGACTCAATTGAGCGGGTAAAGGGAAAATTAGTGGAAACTGCACTGCATTTTTTCTTAGGCCCTATTGAAAAATCGCTCGAATATTATGAATTTTGTTTAGTAACCTTCTGTGATATAAAAGCAGCCTTTAACAATGTCAAACCAGAGGCGGCCACGCAGGTTCTTTCAAATTTGGAGCTGGATGTGTCACACGGATGCTGCATTGATCAAATGCTCAGGGGCAGAGTCATTTTGGCTAATCTTAGTGAGGCATCAGTCCGGAAATTTGTGAGTAAAAGTACACCAGAAGGTATTACATCCTCTTCTTTGGAACTTAGTTATAAATGACCTGTTACTAAACCTAGAGTGGTCTGACTTTAAAGTAGTCGCTTATGCAGATGATGTTGTGATTGGCGCCTTCGTCTATAATATCCCAGCACACTCAGAGATCTGATGCAAAATGCTCTTGGTATCCTTACTAAATAGGTGCAGCCTAAGTGTTAGTCCACTTAAATCTGAATTAGTTCTTTTTTCTAGGAAGTACAAACTTCCTTTTTTCAACCCACTCACTCTTAACAGAGTTGGTTTGAATTTCACAGATAAAGTGAAATTAATGGGTCTTATTGTGGATAGCAAACTAAGCTGGAAATCTAATATATTGGAAAGGGTAAGGAAAGTCACAGTAGCGCCATATTCCTGAAAGAATGCTATTGGGAAAGAAAGGGGTCTAAACCCTTCCATCGTACATTGGCTGTACACGTCTGTAGTTAAACCTGTTCTACTGTAAGGAGTTATAGTTTGGTGGCCAGCTCTAAATATAATGGCAAACCAAAAGTTGCTGATAAAGGTTCAAAGAACTGCCGGCCTGTGCATTAGTGGTGCCCTCATAACCACTTCAACTCACCCATTAGAGTTTTTCTTCATCTAGTCCCTATTGATATTTTAGCTAAATAAATGATTGCGTGCCAGTTTTTAGGCTTAAATCAATTTCTCTGTGGACCTGTAGGGTATAAAGGGACACTCATCTATTCTAATGAACCCCGACATCATACATCGAAGTTAAATTTCTGACTGTTATTCCCTCCAGAGTGGACTGGACGGACGAATTATTTCTGAATCAAGGCAAGATTAACTTCTTTACGGATAGATCGAGATCGCAGGATCGGTTGAGAGGTGTTCTTCAAGGAACTCAATTTAAATCTCTCTTTTCGTTTCCCTGATCACTGTAGTGTTTTTCGTGGAGTAGAAATAAGAATAGTTGAGAAGACAACACCAAGATCTGTCCAATAATTAATTCATTTTACCACCCTCCCGTGAAGAAAATATACTGTTAAAAAATCGGTAACCGAATATGGTAGAAAAACCCTATACATTTGTCTACATTCAAGAGCAGTTTGTTGTTATTAGACCAATCACAAAACCTGTCTAAGTCACTCTGTAACAGACGACTATCGGAAACATTTTCATATTATCGACGAACGAAAAATTAGGCACTTTAAAACAACCAACCAAAAATGTAAAGGCGAATCAAAAACTTCACGAATTGCTAACGATCAGTAAGATAAGATTGCAACCAGCTGATGGGAATAAACTCTTACTTCAATTTCTCCAACTTAGTAATAAGGCGATTATGGTTGACATTACAAAAGACCTTGGTAAAGTCAGTGAAAATAAAACTTGCTCGGGCTATGTTGCTCGGCCCAGGTAAATGGGCTGACATGGAACGATAAATCCTTGTGAAAGTTGGACAAATATTAGAATTTTTCCCAGAATCAGGAAAAACAATCTCTCCTAAGACTTTAATTAAACAAAAAAGCAATCGGCAACACTGCAGAATCAATAAAATTGATAATCGTAGCATGATCAGTGTTAGAGCCTAAACATATAATCTGATAATTAGAAATAAGTTGATAGTTACGCTAGCGCAAACAGCAATTACGTCGATAGAAGGATGACATGCAATTATTTCACTAGAAAGAGTATTCTTTACAACCATAAGCACCCCACTGCCCCTAATTTAGTCTGAAGAAAAATATTCTCTTGAGTTTATTCCACTATAAAGCGGAATTTCCTTGTAAAGGAAGTTTCGGCGATACTGGAAGAATAGAACTGGTGGGTCTGACGATGGTGAACATTTTCGCAGACAGTATTCGCTGGATAAGGCTTTGTGCTTGATGTAATCCACACCAACTTTAAAGCAGACATATTCCAGTTGATTGAGTGATTGCCCTTTCGGTATCAATTTAACAGCCATTGCCGTAGAGATGCCAAGACTTTTATTGACGAAATCGATTATCGATACGTATTATCGTACGATTGGAAGTTGACAAACTGGATGATGGGCTATAGTAGCGCATATAAATGAGAAAGTTAAAACACCCTTAGAAGTTTAAAACTGTAACATTGCAAGCTCGAGATTGGTCTCTATCGTCGATACTGTTTCCATACAAGACGTACGTTAGACGCCGTTATAGACGCCGTTAGACGGTGATAAGATTAACATATTATCCAACTTAACTACGGCTGATTTGATATCCAATGTATCCGAAGCGCGCACGTTGAAGAACTCCCGATGGCAAGTTGTGCACATGAAAATTTTAGTAGTAGTGACCACACATTTGAAGGGGTGACTAGTTACCGATACCTTGGGTCGCAAATTGGAGCACAAACCGTAGTGTTTGTTTCACGTTATTTTGAAGTTTTCTGTGCTAGCGGTGAAAAGATTCTCGCAACTTACTTACAAGCAAATAAATTCTGATTAAAAATTGTAAACTAATTGAATCCTTTTTTGTCCCAATATATTATACTGTACATTTCGTACATGTTGGCAACAAGTCTTGTTGTTGTTGTTTATATTAAGCTGCATTCGATTCTCGAATCAAATATACACACACACACACAAAACCATGATTCATGTATACATAACCTAGAAAATTACTGCCCCATAACAAACAGACATTAACAGAAAAAAAAACATATAACATTTTCCAGAAAAACAATTGACATTTTAAACGAAAGAAAATATATTTGTACTATATGGAAAATTGCAACAACAATATTAGTGATGCCAACGGGAAAAATACTGTACGTATCTTGCTACACACAAATAGAATCGTTTGCCAAGTAGATAAAATAAAAATATAAAAAAAAAAATTTGTCGAAAGCTCAAATTTTTTATTTTTTTTATAAATGTTAACTTCCTTGATTTTCTTTCGTATTTTTTCTAGTTTAACGGAACACACACACATACAAAAAATAACGTAAGATATCTTTTTATAAATACAAGGAAATATATTAAAATTAGGATCAAGATAAGTTGAACTGAGCATAGTAAAAAATAAAAACGAAATTTCGGAGAATCTCTTGTGCAGATGAAAATTGAAAATTGGGTAAATAAATAAGGATTTGTCCAATTTAAGGTTTTTAGATGGTGTATTAATCCCTACGGTTTTGAGGGTGTTCACGTGTCTTGAATGTACTGGAAAACGAGCATATGTTGTTTTGTGATCCACACAGTATTCTTTGCTGGTTATAATTAATTTCGGCTTTAAACTCTTGCAGTGTTTCAGCTGGTATTACTTTATAATCCTCCTTATATGCTGGGTTTATGTTCTCTTCTGTTAGATATTTTTCCGTGGAAAAATATATTATCCACCAATTCTTAAACAATAATAGTGACGACATAATTGAAATCGCTCAAATAATAGTTAATGCTGAGCAGTTAGCTAAACCAAGGATTTTGCCTTCAACAAATGCTCATAAACTGGAAATGAATATAAAATAATTAAAATCCATCCATTTACTGAACTTTTCAGCAGGATTTCTTAAATTTTTCCTTAACCAAAACTCAACCATGCAGTGATTTTTTCTAAATGTAATCGAAGTGAACTAGTTCTTATCTCACAACTCGATTTGGCTGCATAAAACATCAATCCTAAGATAACGTCAATTTCCAGTACAATTTTTTTACATAAACCACTTATCGAGGCCTTATGATGACGTATTTGCCATGAAACGGTTAATTCAATTGATTTGTAATGTTAAATCAATTTTTTAAATTTAATTTGTATTAATTTCAAAGTTTTGTGTCAAATAAAGTGTGTATAAATTAGATTTCTTGCGATTATATGACGTATTAGTCATTAAACGGTTAATTCAATTGACTTGTAATGTTAAATCAATTTTTTAAATCTAGTTTGTATTAATTTCAAAGTTTTGTGTCAAATAAAGTGTGTATAAATTAGATTTTTGGCGTTTACATGACGTTTTAAATATATTAATTTTTACGTTAGTATATAGAACAAAACACGAAATATAGTAGCCCGATTGTGATGACGGTACCTCCAACCATTCTATGGCTTTATATCGATAAGTACCGAATAACGATTCTGTCAACATGTTTACAATTTTTTGTCATAATTCGAATATAAGCTTCAGTTAATTCAAATAGTTGATTCCTAGGATCAAATATATCAACACATATTTTTCCAAAACAGGCTTAAAAACAGCCATAAACCACCAAAATTAAAAAAATGGAACAAATCCCATTTCTCATTTTACCATTTTCATTACAATATAAGAGCCTATAGATTTTCTTTCTATTTTCTGTACATAACCACGATCTTAAGTTACACAGCGATACATTAACACCAACAGTATATTTTCGCCTTTTCTTCGATTACGTCGTTACTTATCCTATACAGTGTATATACAGCTTATAATGTACCAAGGCATAAAAACGATGTTGTACATAGGATAATCTTATTCTGGATAATCTGCATTACTTACCTATAGAATTTTTTTTTTTATTGTTTCGGTGATCTGTTCGATTAACATAAAACAGATAGAAAATTTACCGGTAGTCGTGTGAAATGCGGCAGAAAAATTATACGAACAAGTAGAATATTGTTATTCATGAGATTTTTCATCTCATTTATATATTCATACACATATAAACAAACACACATAAGGCATTGTATTTTTCGTAATGACGACATCATATCAACCTTAATTTCACAATGAGTTAGTATACGGATGGAAACTCATTCAAAATTTTCTAATTTTTTCTTTTTTTATTTTTCCAAAAATATTTGGGGCAACATAATTTTATTGTTTGATAACAGCTTTTCATATCATTTATATGTATATAGTCATATACATTGAACAACACGATGAAAATTGAAAATTTTTGGGTTAATGTGGTACGGTAACAATATGTACTAAACCAACAACCAAAAAATAGTTTTTTTTGTTGCTTGCCCAAAAACTAAAAAAAAAATTAATATTTTAAACTACTGTACTAGGTTTGTGGTTGCTATATATATATATGTATGGCATCTACAAACATTATTATGCCCCCACACACACACACACATACTCAAACATAACAACAATAATAATAGTCAAATAGTGATAACCATAGTAGTTTAACACAGACAATAACAATCTGGATCCAATTACATTAAATTTTATATATTCATATTATACGATAAAAAAAATAATTGTGAGTGAGGGAAAGAGATAGCCTGTGCAATTAAAACTAAGAAGAAGAACTGTGTAATTAAAATGAATTGGAATTTTTTTTTTCCATATAACTTAATGATTTTTCATCTTACATTTTGTCTCCCTTAAACAACATAATTAGAGGTTTTATTATTATGCTGTACTAGATTGTAGTCGTTCTGTTGATAACGATTTGAAAAATATTTAAAATTTAAAATGTGGATATAAGGAGTGATCAAAAGTTTTGTCCGGAATCAAATTGTATTTCTACAACTAAGGCTTTATGGTCCAAATAACACTCTTATAGTTTAACCATAATTAAGTCGTTGTTATGTGGTTTGAGCTCAAATCTACTATGGCTAGAGCTTTAAATTATTATTTTTAAATTTCACTCAATGTGCAATTTTCACTCAAAATTGTATCCCACATTTAAACTTTGTTCCATTCTTAGTTTAATGCAAACTCAATATTTCTTGTAAAACTATTTAAATTTCTTACTTGAATGCAATCATATTTTTTTTTAAAATCACTCAACACTGTAAATTTTATAAGTATGTTATTACTATAATTTACATGTGAATCAGCATCTAAATTATGTGTTTTACATTTATTAAAGTGTAAAAACTTATTTTAGTTAAAGCACAGTTTCCATTTTAGCATGTTTGGCAATCAAAAAAGCACTCAAATATTGATTAATATCAATATATTCACGTTCTGGTATTGCAAAATTATAGTTTTCAGTAATAAAATCAAATAAGACTAATTTAAAGTTATAATTTCACTCAAAATTATTTTCACTCAAACAAATAAATTGTTAAAAAAAAGCTTATAATCAGTTATGCAATTTTTGCATACAAATTACCACTCCCAATGTTATATGTAAGCACTATATAATTTGAAACTACAAATTGGCAATGATCCCTGCTTATGTAGTAAGAAAGGATCATTGCTAGTTATAAGTAGTACTGTATGTACATGACTTATGTAGTAGCTTAATTGAAAGACCAAAAATCACTCTTATAGTTTTATTAAATCAATATAATATGCTGATTTAAACTCAAATCATTTATAAGATAATGGTAAGAGCTTAAAATTATTATTTTTAAATTTCACTCAATGAAATATTTTCTTTCAAAATTGTATCCTACAGGTAAAATGACACTAAAAACTTAGTAATACTTTGTTCCATACTTAGTTTCATGCAAACTCAATATTTTTTGCAAAACCATTTAAATTTCTTACTCGAATGCAACCATATTTCATAAAAAATCACTCAAAACTGTAAATTGTATAAGTTTGTTACTACTATGATTTGCATGTGACTCAAAACGTCCCCAGCATCTAAATTATGTGTTTTAGATAAAATGTAAAAACTTATTTTAGGTAAAGCATAGTTTCCATTTTAGCTTGTTTTGCATTCAAAAAATCACTCAAATGTTAATCAATATATTTACGTTCTGCTATTGCAGAATTATAGTTTTTGGTAATAAAAACATTTAAAATTACCAAATAAGACTAATTTAAAATTTTAATTTCACTCAAAATTATTTTCACTCAAACAAATAAATTGTTAAATACCACTCAAACTTTAGTGACAAAAAGCTTATAATCAGTAATGCAATTTTTGCATAAAAATTACAACTTCCAATGTTATGGCTACAAATTGGGGATGATCCCCGCTTATGTAGTAAGTACATGGCTGTATGTACATTGCTTATGTAATAGCTCAATTGAAAGACTAAATACCACTCTTATAGTTTAATTAGGTCAATGTAATATGCTGATTTGAGCTCAAACCATTTGTAAACAATGGCTTGAGCTTTAAATTATTATTTTTAAATTTCACTCAATGAAATATTTTCACTCAAAATTGTATCTTACGTTTATTGTATCTTTACAAATGTGTTGATAATATGATTTAACTACAAATCTGAAATGTTCACAGCATCAAGATTATGTGTTTAACATTTAATATCGAAAAACTTATTTTAGTTAAAGCATATTTCCATCTATCTTAGCTTGTTTCGCAATAAAAAAAAACACTCAAATTTTAATCAATATATTCACGTTCTAGTTTAGCAAAATTACTGTTTTCGGGTAAAAAATCACTCAAAATAACACTAATTCACAGTTTTAATTTCATTCAATAAATATTTTCACTCAAATGTTCAGCTTATGAAAATTATTATATACAAGACACATTTTTTTAAATTTAAATTTCACTCAATTAATGAGTTTCTTTAACAGTTTAGTCTCGCCAAAAAAGCCTAACTTACGACACCTCGGCTTGATGTTCTAAACCAAAAGCAGATCTGTTTGCGAATAAGCTAAAGTGGATATTTCATTCATACCTAAGACAAACAGCATAATAAAATATAACCCTAGCTAATAAAATTGATGGGCAAAGAATAAGAGCTTTAATTCTGCATCAATTAATTTGAGAAATCAAAAATAACCTGCACGTTAAAAAAGGTCTGAGGTTAAATAACACTCGACACCGAGGTTTTGCCATTTCCAAAAGATTTTCGAGCTTGGTAGATATTTTCTGGAGTAACATTTGATTTTTGCTTTGTAAGCCTTGTATTTTTTGTTTTTCGAGTTGATCAATTTGTCATCGTACTCCCGCGCAGCAGTTCGTCTAGGTTCAGTGACATTGGTTGTTGGTGGTGAGCTCAGCTTAGGCAGCGCTTCCTTCTAAGGTTGGCAGTGGAGATGGGGGCATGTGACTAGATGATTTTCTTCTGGACAAGCGTCGTGCGCTCCAAGTTACTGCAAACAGTATGCCGCTCCAAAATACTATGTGAATCATGGTATAGTGATGAAAGTGGTGAATGGTCTGATTCAGCGCAAAAACGTCATTCTGCTCTAGAGTTGTTTTTGTTTTTATAATTCCCTTGTTGTTGGCGCCGTCATCATTTGGATTTGCTGATGTTCTATAGTTTTGTTTATGAATCGCGCATTGAATTCCTTTAAATGTTTTCCCCCGTGTAGCAAGCCGGCCGAATTATGGAATGCTATACTGATGTTTCTGTGAGTTGTCACCGTGGCTATGATTAGTGATTCGGCATCCCTTAGCATACACTCTGGACCTATTTCTACAAGCCCGGATCCCTGGAACTTGTATGGCTGAATAGTGGATTCACAGATAACATCGACTGTAGTTTCGTTTAGTGTGACGTATATCCACTGGTTCGGGTGTGAAGCTTGATCCAGATGTTGGTTCTATTTATTGCTTTGTTGTTGCACATGGTATTGATTTTCTTCATCCACTGTAATAAGGCTATTTCGCATTATCCTTCGTCGGCAATTGCAGCTACAATTGACAAAAGTTTGCATCGAAATTATGTTGGTCTTTTTTTGTTAATGTTGCGAAATGCTTTTGTCGTATGTCTACGGCCAGGTATTTGGTTGTTCTGATGATGTGCGACTGGGTATAGTCCCGTGGTTGATGTCTGGAACGGGGATCATTGTTAGAAGTGTGTAGTCGAAGGAAAGCGATAGTGTGAGTTTGATAATTATACTCTGCTGTGTTACCCTGCTTTGTGTTTTCATACTTTGATACACATATGCTGGCACGTGCTGCTGAATTAACTGTAGTTCCCTGCTTAACTGAGTTTGTGTCAGGATATAGCTGAATTAGACTCAATTCGAGTATGCATTATCGAACGAACTCTGTCCTCGTAACTTCGGTATTCCTGGAGTTCCGACATTTTCTGTCGTAGATAATTTTGCTCTCTTATCAAGTTGTTTATTGACTTTAGAGCGAGATTTGTGTTGTATTTTACCAGCTTGATGGTATTATCGATCAGTCTTGTTTTATTTTTCACTAGTGTTAAGCTAATTTTTGTTAATTCTCTCGAACCGATCTTCATATTCGCTAGTCTCTCGTTGTGTGGATATTCCGAACATGTCCCCTAGTATGACACCTATCGTGTCTCCGAGACCACACTTTACGCGTGTTCGTCCCTTGTAATTTCCTTATTTTGACGTTAGCTCTAGTAAAATATGCCCCATTATCGAAGTATATGTCTGTGCATTATCATCGCTTGGATATGAACCGCTTATACGCAGCAATAAATCCTTCTGTTGTTAAGTTGCTCATTATTTCGGTATGAATGGCGTTTGTCACCTTGCATACAAATAGTGCGATGTATCTCTTGTATGCATTATAACCTTGGCCCGAGGATGTTTTTAGTTGGATGGACAATTCCCGTTTTTGCGAATGGTCTTCCCGGCCCACTCTTGATGGTGGTATAGCCCGTCCATCAATTGTTGGTTTGTTTGTGGTGAAAACATGTTATATAATTTTTTAGTACTTAGCTTCTCATAGCACGTCTATTAGCAAAGATCCAGTACTTGTTCCTTAGGTGTGTCAGCGTCACCACTTGTTGTTTTGGAGGATGCATCAAACACTACTCGGAGCCTGGTTGTTGTACTGTCTTCTGTGATCATACCATGATGAGGTATGTAATATACGTTTTCAGCTATAGATGTAGTCCTGCATGAATTTATGAGTTCTTTAGAAGCTGAATCTTTCATAAATCTTCATTCGGATTATGTAACCTTGCAACGGCCCTTTTCCGTTTTCTCTTATTTTGACGTGGTTGTCCTTGAATGGAATTCGCACTGTATTTTGGTCATCATGATATCGTCTTACTGTTTCTTGAAATAGATCCACAACCTTATCCTCTTCCTCTGTGCGGCTTCGTTCCTTAGGGATGTTGTTTTGTTCCAGGAACACTCTAAATGGTTCTTCAATTGCTCTTAAAGTTCCTGTGCCATTATCAAAGAAAAAGTGTCTACTGCAGGTTTGAATTCAGCTCTGGTTAATAATGTGAAACTAATCAATGATCCTAAACAATAATTGAGAAAAGCCAGAGATTGTTTAAAAACAAAAGGAAGGAAGTCGATGAGGTATTTCGGAGATTTGTGACCAGTGGCATTCTGAAATCATTAATCAATTAATTCCTTTTGTCTATAGGCCTTATTTGTTACTGTTAGGAAGTCAAATGGCAAGGTCCTAATTTGCAGAGTTTGAAAGTTTCTGCCCACAAATCAAAACTGGTTGATATCCAATTCCGCGCATTGAGGAACTATTTCACAAACTCGAAGAAGGAAAATTTTTTACCAAATATGATCTAAGTGACGGCTTTCTGCTGGTCTAGTTATCAGAGCAGTTCAAAATATGAATGCTCATTAAAACACTGGCTGGAATTTTCCGTAACAGCAGTTACCTTTACAGTGAAAAGCACTCCTGGTATGTCACTCGAAGTGGCAATTAACTGCTTTGAAGTCACCAAATTTCAATTGGTAAGAGTAGAAGGTTTAATGCACTACAGTGAAGATTGTTAAAACATTATTGCCTCGAATGCATCCAAATGTGGCATTGGTCTCTGGGGTGACAAAATTTCATCAATATTTAAGCGGCAGAGTGTTTCAGTTGCTGTTAGACCACAAACTGTTGACGACAGTTTTTCATTCAAACATGAAGTTGCCAGCCGCTACATTTCAGGCTACATTTCTCTTACATTCCGAAGAGAACTTGGCTACCTTTGTGCATATTGGAAAACAACTAAAGGGTGAAATAAATGGCAAGTAGACATGTTTGGTTCCCGAATATTCACAAGGACATAGAAAATGGAAAATTGTATTAAATATCAGTAGAACATAAATGAGCCTATGAAAGCATTTTCCAGTCGACCGGATGCGAAAGACTTTAAGCTGCTCGGTTTGCTTTTATCACACATTTTAATCTTGGAGGATTCAGCGGCAGCCAGTTCAAATACAAATGAGACATTGGATCATTGGAGTAGTAGACTCAAAAATAACAGAACAAACGGTAGCACTCGAAACATCAACGATGGTAATGTCACCAATGCCCACAACGAAGTTGGGAAACAGAGTTGTTAAGCAGACCAACAAACCGGAAAAAGTTTGGATCAGCATGACATACGGGAATCAATATTCGAGAGGTGCGGGAATCAATTTATGATCCTGGTTTAAATAATATATTGTGACTTGAGATTCCAGAGACAATATTTTCGACATATTATGCGGACCATATTGCCGCAATGATTACCTGTCAGGGTCAGTGTAGTTCAAGAGCAATCAAACAAATGATCCAATGATCCCATCCATGTTCACTAATCAACTTCGGGACACAACATAATCATAGCCAGATACGTGTTTCCATAAATAAATCGTATAAATATTTTAAAAATCTTGAACATTCTGTCAACATCTGTATTGTGTGTGATAAGCGCGATGCAGCTATAAAAATTGATCAATGCAAACAAATACTCTACAAAAAAATAAAACAAAAGAGAGACCTAGAAAAAAAAGTTTTCTTTAAGATGCTGATAAGAAATCAATAATAGGAATAGAAAAACAATAATTCAATTGCATTTTAATCATATGACGAATCGATAAAAGTGTAATTTAGTCTTGGCTGCGCTTATAAGGCATAGCTATACAACATAATTTCGTAAATAGAAATTCTAATTAAAAGACGGAAAAGCCTTACAAGTTTTTCATTTTTATTTTTTTATTTTTTATTTTTTTTATTAATTTAAGAGCAAATCAGTCGCGTATAGACAAGTTAGTCGATAAGTGGAATTGAAAGTGAATAGTTGTGAGAGAAAAAATGTAAGTTATTGAAATGTTGCGTCAAAAGTTGCATGCAACTTGATTTTTTTTTGTGTGTGTGCAAAGTAAATCATAATATACGATCGACTTATTTACTTCATATAGTGCATGACCCTCAGATCATGTCAAATCACTAGTGTATTACGCAAATAGTGAGCCTTGATTGGTTTTATAGTTTTTTTATTTGTTTTTTTCTATATAGTGCTCGGCCTAGTTATGACCAAACTTAAAGTGTGTATAATTGGTGCTGGTACGGCAGGGTTGTGTGGTGCTCGCCACTCATTACAAGCCGGAATGGAGGTGACCATTTACGAACAAGGAAATGC
This sequence comes from Tipula confusa, assembly GCA_963556175.1. Classification (NCBI taxonomy): domain Eukaryota; kingdom Metazoa; phylum Arthropoda; class Insecta; order Diptera; family Tipulidae; genus Tipula; species Tipula confusa. Next base: position 220,939,213 of record OY744476.1, read on the forward strand.
TGTTGGTGGTACATGGGTGTATACCGACGAAATTGGTTTGAACGAGTATGGCCTTAAAGTGCACACGAGCATGTATAAAGGATTAAAAACCAATTTGCCCAAAGAGATAATGGGATATCCCGATTTTCCGATACCAGCCCAAGACAAATCGTACATACCGTCGGAAGATATGCTACAGTTTCTAAATTTATACGCAAACCACTATAATTTGAGTGATAAAATCAAGTTTTTACATCATGTCATACGAGTCACACCGGTCAGTGATGGCCAACAATGGGAGGTAAATAATTTTAGTATAATAAATCAATACAGACACACACACATAGGTAACCATTATTCAATTAAACTCAATTTATCATTCGCAACCAAACATACACACACACAACACAAACAAAACTATTTCCTTATCACTACAGTGTTATCATTGCAAAACAAAAGCAAAAACAAAAAAAAAAAGTTCAACTATTTTGAACCAAAACCAAACCACAAAATTCAAAACTGCGATAAGAGAGGATATGTGCTCCTGGAAACTTTTATTACTATGATGAATTTTTGTTGTTGTTGCGGGTACTATACATCCAGAACAATGGACGAAAAAATATAAAATACAACAACAACAACGCAACGAAAAATAATAGTTTTTCTGATAAGCAGGTTTTCCTCTCTGATAACAAATAGAATTTTTGTAAAAACATTTTTATAAATAGAAAAAAATAAAAAAAAATTTTGTGCCGATCTTGATACCCAAAAAAGCTCACCACACACCCCCCAAACCAAAACAAAAAAAAATAAACATAATAATTTTCCCCGTTGCAGATAATTGTGAAAGATTTGAAAAATGATAAAATTGAAACAAAACTATTCGATGCAATTTTGGTGTGCAACGGACATTATAATACGCCCGCATATCCGAATTATCCGGGGCGGGACACTTTTCGAGGTAAACAAATCCATAGTCATGATTATCGGTGTCCAGATCCATTTAAAGGTAAAAAAAATATTTTTTCACCACCCTGTATTATTTCTAATGTTTTTAATTATGTAGATGAGGATGTCCTAGTTATCGGTGCGGGTCCGAGTGGTATCGACTTGGCCAACGAAATATCAAAAGTTGCACGTCGCGTCACACTCAGCCATCATTTACCGGAACCACCAAAAACCAAATTCCAATCGAATGTCGATCAAAAATCGGATGTCGTTCGAGTTTCGGCGAACGAAGTAGAATTCAGCAACGGGCATCGAAGCACATACACAACCATATTCTATTGTACCGGCTACAAATACACATTCCCATTTTTGAGTGTCGATTGTGGAATTGCGACCGACGATAATTACGTGCGACCCCTATTCAAACACTGTATCAATATAAACTATCCGTCAATGGCATTTATAGGGTTGCCATTTTATGTGTGCGCCTCACAAATGTTCGATCTGCAAGTACGGTTTTGTGTGAAATTTTTGTCCGGCCAAAAAACATTGCCATCCAAGCACGAAATGCTGAAAGAAACGGAACGTGAAATGGCCGAACGATGGGATCGGGGTTATAAAAAACGACAAGCCCATATGATGGGACCGGATCAAGGAAAGTATTATGAGGATTTGGCGCGGACCGCCGAAATCGAACCACTTAAACCGGTCATGACGAAATTGCATAACGATAGCAGTGAACGATTTTTAGACGATCTAATCAATTTTCGAAATGATCGGTACCGTATTCTAGACGACGAAACATTTGTTAAATATGCGGGAAATTAATTTTGGTTTTTGTGACGTGCTTTCGGTGGTGGCTTAAATTTTTTTTGTGTAAATAAAGCTTTTTAAATTAAAACATATTTTTTAGGTAACTTTTTTGGTCACACACAAACACCCAACTATGACGTAATTGAGAGTAACAACAAAAAAATATTTCAATTATGCCGTAAATTTCATTTTCATGTTGAAAAATCCTTTAGCCATGACAAAAACGTCATGTAGCCCTTCATAAAAACAACAAAAAAATTGACCGCATCTCCGCACAAACCATAAGAAAACATCATAATTTAATTGTAATTAGATTATAACGTGACCTGACCCTTTTCTTGTTTTCTTCCCAACATTTTCCGTATTTTCCATATATTATACCAAAAACGAGAAGAAAACACACGAAAATGTTTTTCCATTTCATAAGTGGTTCATATACATTATACGTATGTTTGTGTGTACACATTCATACAATAACATAACGATAACAATAACAACAACCATCATTATTGTTATCAAACAAACCTCAAAATACAACAGAAAGCTTTCTCGTCGTTCTATTGTTTCGTTTACATACAAAAATATAGGGCAAAAGCTTTTATAGTGACACACAATAAAATAAACAGACATATATATGTACTTCTAAATATCCGCACCTTTCATAGCCATATGCGATATGGTATAGTACGATATGTCTGTGTATTTAACTTAAAACCTCATTCACATGACGATTCCATTAATGAAATGATTTAAAAAAAATCATTTTCCCTTTATTAAAAGCGTTTATTGTTTTAAGTTTATAGTTTAAGAGGTGCACACCCCTGATTTTCTTAAAATTACCCAAAATTCAGAGATGAATATAAACGTGAAGTTTAATAATCGCATTTAACCGTGGTAGCAGATAAAAGGAGGTAAGTAATATTTTTGGGGGTCCACCCCTGTATTGTGAAGTATTCCTTTAAGTTCTTTAGATACTTACAATCCTCTTGAAATTAGTATGCAAATTATCAAAAGAAGATCTTAAGTATCAAACAATTAAGATTTTATCTGGTTCGTAGCCCTGGAATTTGAAGAAATCATGGCTTGTTGTAAAAAAGTACATGTGTTGTCTTATTTATTGCGGGAGTTATTTGTAAAATAATAAATATCAGTGGAATTTATTCGTAACTAAGTAATACGAGCCGGGAATAAGCAAAATCGTAACCATTGATGACTGCGGTGGGATTGTGAATATTTAAAATGATTTTGAACAAATTAACAAATAAACGATTGAAAGAAGTAGCCGATTGGAAACGACTAAGATGGAAGAGGCAGTTAGTGAGCAGAATAAATTACAGAGGAAGCAGTCAGTCCAATAAATCTCGTTTAGTCACAGGTAATGGCTGGCATTAAACAAATGATGCAGAAGCAGCAGAACGGAATGAACCAAATAATGGGACAAATAGGTGATATGAAACCTTCTAACAAAGGACCGTTTGAACAAATCAAACGATAAATCAAGCGAGTGCAGTCAAATTAAAGCCTTAAATAGAACAACATCGTTTGGCATATTGACTCTGAAATTTGAACAAATACAGTTAAAATCAATAAAAAGAATTTTGAAAGATTATATAATTATAAATGGCACGTTATCTTCAAAAATTGTAAGTAGTCGAATAAACAAAATAAGACCTATATCCAACATAATTGAAATAAAATAAAAATTTATCAAGTTCGTAGCCCTAAAATATTAATAAGTTATGACAAACCACGCAATATTGTACAATCTACAGATTTTAAACCTTAACATATTTAACAAGTAGTACAATTGATTGTACAATTAATAATCAATAAGGAAAAATTCTCAATATATCCGGTTCGTATCCCTAAAAAATTACAAATCATAATAAACAACACATATTATGTACTTCAAAAATCGGCACATGTTCAAACGCCATTTGCGATAAGAGGGAATGCGGTCTATGTAACAGGTGCGCATTGCTCCTCGTGAAGTACTGTCAAAATTATACAATGAACAGTAGTAACTTATGTAACCGATACAAGAGGTATGTTAGTTGATTTTGGAGAACTGCCCTAATCAAATTTGGTTCAAACTACTAATATAAATGGACACCATGCAAAATACCAATTAATTTGAAACCTATCAAGCTTACTATCGGATTTGACGATCAAGCTTCGTCTTTTTAAGCATTTTGAATACTTGCAGATTTCAAGTTTTGAATTTGGTCGTTTGAAATAAATTTGATGTTTTATGTTTAAAATTCTTTATTGTTCAACTTTGACAAATTGATGCTTTACAATACATATTGCCAAGACCTTATTTAGCATTCACACAGTTAACCATAATTAATTCTGTATTAAAAATGCATACAAACTATACCCACACTTTATTCAAACTGTATTTAAACTATATTCCAATGGTTTTCAAACTTTGATCAAACTAATCATTTTGCTCCACTAATACGTTTTTAAACTGAAACCGTTTTAAATTTATCACAAATAAATGCACTCAAAATATAAAATAATGACCAAATAATTTAATTAGTCTACAGTCTTTCATTCAAATTTCTTTCAAACCAGTTGTTTGCGGTAAGATAATAATTTCTTTAATACCATATGAAATATTTTGCTTCGGAACTATTTAAGTTTGGAACACACAAGTTTGACAATTTTTATTCATACTTTTAGTGTTTTGCCTCTCAAACTTGAATGTTTAACTATTTGTTCAATTTACGATCATTCAAGTTTTGTTCAAACTACAAGATTGAGAAGGTTTTGAAGATTTATTTGAGTATCAAAATAACAATACTATAAGGAATATTACCAATAAAAATTTATCGTAATAAATTGATGTACATACAATTTTTGATACAACTCGTTTCAAACTTATATTTCAAATAAATTGCACAATTAGCCAATTTGAGGGTGATTGCGGTTGATTCATCATACTGACCATTGAACAACTGGTTAAACAAAAACCTAAAGCGACTAAATATTTTACTTTGATGAACCTTACATATGATAAATTACTATTCAAATTTTGATCAAACTGTTTAAAAATTTACAAATCATACTTTTTTGAAATCACTTAAAGTTTTGTTGTTAACGGTTTGCATTTGAATAGTATTTGAAAAAAAAAAACTTCATTTAAACTGTTTAGTTTTTTATAAATAATCTTTCAAATTTGAATCAAATTTTTGTATATTTCATGATTTTGAGTTTGAATACTAAAGTAAACGAAATTAATTGTTAGTCTAAGTTAATTATTTGTTCAATTTACAATCATTCAAGTTTTATCAAATTTAAAAAAAACCATTGATCATCTCAAATTGGTACATCCAACTTAGGTTCCAACTCTTTTCAAATTAATTTTTAAGGGAGTTATCGGAAAATGTCAATATATTAAGTGTTTTTGTGATTGATTTGACAAAAAATATCAGCCCAAAGCCTGAGAGATTTGACTAAAAACCAAGAAGGGAAGAAGTCAAACCTTAACTTAAAATTTTCTTCAGACTAACTTATCGTTTCATAAATCATCATTCAAATTTTAATCAAACTGTTTATAAATGTGTTATTTCATTAAATTGCATTTTAAATCAAACTTTGATTTTACGACTGACGTAAAATTTAAAAATAAAAAAGATTTAAATTAGTTTGAAATAATATTTGATGGTTCTACGTTTAACTTGATCGGTTTTCAATTTTGACATTTATCGATTTTTTTTTTAAATTATGATTCAAATTTAGATCAAACTTTGATAAACTTAATATTTTATGTCAAGGCTTAAATACTTAAGCCAACAAAATTAATATTTGGTTCCAATTAAAGATCTGTTCAATTTTCGATCATTCAAGTTTTATTCAAACTACAAAGTTTACATGGTTTGAAATTGTCATTCGGGTACGTTTTTATCGAAACATTTGATAAATTACCATTCAAATGTTGATCAAGCTATTTACAAATTATGATGTTTATGTGACCTTTCAAATTTAAAGGTCAACACTTAACAGTTAATCACTTAAACTTGCAAACTTTTAAATCAAATTTCGAGCGTCCTGTAAATTTAAAACTAAATTTTTATAGTTTATACTTTAAAAGTATAATTAAACTAATAATTATGGTTAAAACTATATTCAAACTGATAGACTTTTCTTGATAAATTACCATCCAAATTTGGGTCAAATGTTCATAAATTTAATATTTTTTGTCATGGTTAAAATACTAAACCTTACCAATTTAGTTTTTGGTCGAAGTTAGTGATTTGGTCAGTTTACGATCATTCAAGTTTTGTTCAAACTACAAGATTGAGAAGGTTTTGAAGATTTATTTGAGTATCAAAATAACAATACTATAAGGAATATTACCAATAAAAATTTATCGTAATAAATTGATGTACATACAATTTTTGATACAACTCGTTTCAAACTTATATTTCAAATAAATTGCACAATTAGCCAATTTGAGGGTGATTGCGGTTGATTCATCATACTGACCATTGAACAACTGGTTAAACAAAAACCTAAAGCGACTAAATATTTTACTTTGATGAACCTTACATATGATAAATTACTATTCAAATTTTGATCAAACTGTTTAAAAATTTACAAATCATACTTTTTTGAAATCACTTAAAGTTTTGTTGTTAACGGTTTGCATTTGAATAGAATTTGAAAAAAAAAAATTCATTTAAACTGTTTAGTTTTTTATAAATAATCTTTCAAATTTGAATCAAATTTTTGTATATTTCATGATTTTGAGTTTGAATACTAAAGTAAACGAAATTAATTGTTAGTCTAAGTTAATTATTTGTTCAATTTACAATCATTCAAGTTTTATCAAATTTAAAAAAAACCATTGATCATCTCAAATTGGTACATCCAACTTAGGTTCCAACTCTTTTCAAATTAATTTTTAAGGGAGTTATCGGAAAATGTCAATATATTAAGTGTTTTTGTGATTGATTTGACAAAAAATATCAGCCCAAAGCCTGAGAGATTTGACTAAAAACCAAGAAGGGAAGAAGTCAAACCTTAACTTAAAATTTTCTTCAGACTAACTTATCGTTTCATAAATCATCATTCAAATTTTAATCAAACTGTTTATAAATGTGTTATTTCCTAAGCTAGAAAATTAATTATTACTTCAAGTTGCTTGTCTTTTTAAATTACATTTTAAATCAAATTTTGGGTGACGTAAAATTTAAAAATAAAAAAATTTAAATTAGTTTGAAATAATATTTGATGGTTCAACATTTATCGATTTTTTTAAATAAATTATAATTCAAATTTAGATCAAACTTTCATAAACTTAATATTTTATGTCAAGGTTTAAATACTTAAGCCAACAAAATTAATATTTGGTTCTAATTAATGATCTGTTCAATTTACGATCATTCAAGTTTTATTCAAACTACAAAGTTTACATGGTTCTAAATTGTAATTTGGGTATGATTTAATCGAAACATTTGATAAATTACCATTCAAATGTTGATCAAGCCATTTGATGTTTATGTGACCTTTCAAATTTAAAAGTCAACACTTAACAGTTAATCACTCAAACTTTGTTCATTATGACATTATATTGCAAACTTTTAAATCAAATTACGAGCTTTCTGCATTTTTAAAATTTAATTTTTAAAGTTTATACTTTAAGTTTACACATCCCAATCCAATTATAAATTTTGATCGACTTACAATCAAACTAATAATTATAGTTAAAACTATATTCAAACTGATAGTCTCTTTTGATTTACCATCCAAATTTGGGTCAAACTGTCATAAATTTAATATTTTTTGTCATGGTTAAAATACTAAACCTTACCAATTTAGTTTTTTGTCCAAGTTAGTGATTTGGTCAGATTACGACCATTCAAGTTTTATTCAAACTACAAATTCTGGTCAAATTTCGAGGAATCTGAAATTTAAAATAGAAAAAAAAAAAAATATTCGATGGTCTTGAATTTGACTTGATCGGATCGGAATTCTGACATGAGTCATTTTGATAACATTCAAACTTTAATCAAACCTATAGTTTAATTGTTTAAACTTAGCAAATGAAATCCTAAAATTTGGAATTACTAACAATCAAACTCTTAAGCATTGTTCAAAATGTATTCAAACTGATCGTTTTTTTTAAACTAAGCATTCAAATTTGAATCAAACTTTCATAAATTTAAATTAATAATAATCTTTCTATTTTTTAACAATTCAAGTTTTAATCAAACTACAAAATTTGGAAAATTCAATCGAGTACCAAATTATAAAAGCTAAAGAAAATTATAGATTAAAACTTATCTGGCTGGTTTGCGTTATCAAATTTTTCTTCCAACTCGTTTCAAACTAACTTTTAAACAATTCCAAAATTTTTATTGTCATTATGATTAATGCGCCAAATTGACCATTGAACAAATAGATAAAAAAAAAAAAAAAACCTCCAATTGTGACTAAGCACTATGATGCGATAACAAATTCTACCGTGCACGTACATATACGCATCGTAACCATATGTACCATAACCGCTATCGATCGTACAACAACAAAATTACGACTTGCTGTCTTATCGTTGTATTCGTTATGCGATAAGAAAACCAATAAGAAAGTAAGCAAAAACAAAATAAAACGTGAGAAAATAATTTGAACCACACTCATGACGTCACTGCCTGTAAAATTTACTCACTCTCAATCTCTTTACGATATATATATTTATGTCTTGTGTGTATGCATGATCGGGTAATTAGTGAGAATCGTAATTTAAAATAACAAAAATTACGATCAACCCAAGATAAGAACGGTTAGTTGTTTGTGCATAGCACATCGAACGATATCGATATGCAGTCAGTTAGAGGAGTTTGCAATATTAGTTTGACATTTGATGTAAGTATATAGTAAGTGATATCAGCAATTTTCGTGTTGTGTATTGGTGATAAGAAGTGACCTCAAACATATGGTTTTGCATAAATTGAGCGACTTAACATTTTACGATACAGTCGTGCATAAATCGTTTGTATAAATATGCGAGTGTTGACATAACGTCATGCTAGTGAATTACTTAAGTATTTGCTTAGATATTATACCTTGTCATAAGCATAGAGCAACAAATTTGTTATTTTGTTCCCGGTCTTATCTTATGTACCGTGTACAGTGGGCAAACAAATTATCGTGTTTGTGTTTTTTTTTGTTATCTACTTTTAGATAGAAAACCTCAAAAATATCGTATAGTTTTTGTCAGTTTTTGATTCATCATGCCCAAAACAGCATGTATAATTGGTGCTGGTGCGGCTGGACTTAATGCGGCGCGATATTCACTCGAGGCTGGATTCCGGGTCACGGTGTACGAGCAGACAAATGTTCTCGGCGGAACATGGTATTATACTGATGAAACTGGATTCGATCGTAATGGACTACCGATCCATACGAGTATGTATAATGGACTGCTGACAAATTTACCAAAAGAAACCATGGGATTTAAGGATTATCCAATGCCAGAACAGGATATATCGTATGTAACACAAGCCGAGGTATTGGATTTTTTACATTCGTTTGCACGGCATTTTCATATCGACGAAGTGATAAAATACGAGCATCAAATCGTTCGGGTGACACCTCACGGTGATTCACAATGGGAAGTTGTAATACGTGACCTTGCAACGAAATTGTATCGAACCGAGTTTTACGATTTTGTTTTTGTTTGCAACGGACATTATTCGAATGCTTTTATACCAAAAATTGATGGGATCGAAAATTTTACGGGGTCTCAAATTCATAGTCGAAGCTATCGAAAAGTTGATCCGTACTGTGGTCTGTATATTAATTCGATTTTGTGTGGTGTATCAATCGTCTAATGATGTAATGTCTTTTAGGTGAAAAAGTTTTGATCGTTGGTGCTGGGTCAAGTGGTGTGGACATTGCAAAACATATAGTTCGGGTAGCCCAAACTGTAACACTTAGTTTTCATCCCAAGCAATTTCGTTTCCGTACCTCGTATCCAGACGGTGTTGTGTATAAACCACGAATACATCGAATACACGCGGACGGTGTTGAATTCGATGATGGCACACTTGAGCGATTCACAAAAATTATTTACTGTACCGGATACAAATATTCATTTCCGTTTTTAAGTGTTGATTGTGAAGTGGCGACCGACGGACGATATGTTCGACCTGTCTACAAACATATAATAAATATTAATCGGCCGACTATGGCGTTTATTGGGTTACCTTTTAATGTTGCGGCCTTTCCTAATTTTGATATTCAATGCAGATTTACTGTAAAATTTTTTTCGGGTGCCAAAGAACTTCCCAATAAAGAAGAGATGCTTGAAGATACGGAACATGAAATGAAAGATCGTTGGAATCGTGGATATCCACGAGATAAAGCTCATATGATGGCCGCGCGACAGGATCAATATTTTGCCGATTTGGCTGATACGGCCGACATTGCTCCAATCAAACCGGTTGTGTTGAATATTTATCATGCACATCAGCCTCGATTTTTAGGTGATCTGATGAACTTTCAAAAGGACCGTTATCGAATTTTAGATGATCATAATTTTGAAAGGTTGGATGCGAGTTGAATTGGATTTAAGTTTGATTGATTTGTAAATAACTTAATTCTGGATAATAAAAGGCTAATTATTTATTTGCTTGAATTTAATTTTTTTTTAGCTATTTAGTTGGATTTGAAAAGTAATTTGACTGGACTGGACATTGCATTTTGATATGAAATTTTGTTTGACAATGGGCCATAAAGTGCAAATTTTGAATTGGATTTGATAACGTTTTTACATTAACTAGAACAAATTTAAAGATACGATTTATCTTTTACTGTACATAACTATAATTCTACAATTTAAAGTTTGAATGCCAATACACCTGAAACAGGAAAGGTGATTTGAATTGAAGTTAGAAAGATTTGTTCATTAAAACTTGATAGGCGATCTAGCTAAAGACCAATGTTTTAAATAAAATTATTCAAGGTTGAATAATCAAACATAAAATATTATATGAAAGATTGAAAGCTGTTTGAATGAACCCAAAATTGACTACACATCGCAGATGACATATTGGTTTAATTAGTTTATGAAGCTTACGATTAGCAGCTAAACATCAAGGTAGCCGTTAAACTAACAAAATTCAAAATCAAATTTTTAATGCATTAAAAATTTGAAGTAAGTTTGAATGCTATTTGAACTTGGTTTTACATACAACATTAAATAGTTGAATAGTTTAAATCAACTATTTGTCGTAGTTTATTGATATGGCGTTGAAGTTAAACAATTTGATGGCAGTTTGATTAAAGTTTGAAAACAGTTTTTTTTAATTGAAATTGACTAATTTGTTTTTTGATTTGAATCGTTGATATTTAGGAAAACATCATTATTGAAGGTATTCAATTTTTTTTAAATCGCATTTAACGGGTTTGAAGTGAATTTGAAAGGGGATTGAAATGATATATTACTAAAACTAGTTGTCATAGAAGTTTGGAATTTTTTTCAAAGCAAACACTTTTAAAACAAAGAACAACTAATTTAATTTTTTGTCGTTCAGCTTGTTTATGGAGTAAGTTTGAAATGGATTTGATTTGAATTTTAAACACAAAATTGTAAGTTTGAATATTCTTGTTAATGAATTTTCGTAGATAAGTAATATGTCGAAATAGATAATATTTTGAATTGGGTAGTTCTCAGAATTATGTTTGACTTAAGTTTGAAATCAAACTTTCAATCAAACTTGAAAGAATTTTTATTTTTTATTTTTATTAATAAGTAAATTTGAATATAATTTGTTTAGAATCGGTTCAAAATAAAATTAGTACACCTTGTCAATGTGATTGGCTTTAAAAGTAGAGTTTGATTAGAAATTAGAAACGAGTCAATTTGATGACATTTTTACTCAAACAAATAAAAATTTGAAGGAGAATTGCATATATACATGATATTTTACTAGATAAACCAAATTTAGATTTAAATTAAAACTTTCTCAAACGTTCTGACATAAGGTAGTACTATTCCAAACAGGTTTGAAACAGTTTTACTAAATTTGATTGCGATTTGATTTGATTTTTAAAAGTTTGAATAGTTGACAACTAAAAAATCGCATAAACGTAATCATACAACGTTTAAAATACGTGGTTTGACGACTGTTTGAATTAAGTATTATTTAAGCTTGAAACAAAATGAAATTTTTCATTATTATAATTGTATTAATTTAACGACTACGACGAAATAACTCCCATCAAACCAGTTTTGATTATCTATAGTCTTCAACTATCCATTCACCCTTCTTATCACCTGGTTGAGTTTCCTTAGCGTAGCATCACTGTCTCTCACCACTGTAACGAACAGAAGCGACATCATCAGCAAAGCCAATCAGAGTAGCGCCATCTACATTTGCGTTTTCAGGACTCCGTCGTACATGATATTTCATATTGAAGGAATTTTTAAAACGTCTAGAGTTACTAACAAGACGATTTGAAAAATGGTTCCCAACTTGAGCTTTAATAGCTTTTTTTCAACATTTGTATTAGCATCAATAGAAAAGCGGCTCCTTCTTCAACCATAAAAATTCATAGTCCTCCATCCTACTCCATGTCTTGTCACTTCCAAATCTGGTCAAATATCATTAATTTGAATGATGTCAAGTAGTTATTGAAACAAGTTTGACTGTTTGTGTCGTAGATTTTTCTAGATCTTTGCATTACTATACCAAGTTTGAAGCATTCAAATTAAGCTTCATGAAATTTTCTTTCAATTTAACTAGATTGACAACATTTTAATTAGACTTTTTAGTCAGAACAGATTGAAAGGCCAAAATATTTAAGTCACTAGAGTAAAATGAGATTTCAACCTATTCAATATTTTAAATAAGTTTGAATGCGAAAAATGAAGTGACAGTTGATTTGGATTAAAGATTAATGAATTTACTAAATTTAACTATTGATTTGCTCAATTTTTAATTGAATTTGCTTTACTGCTGGATTGGTTTGGAAAATAGCTTGATTGATCTAATAGTTTAGGAAATATTTGAAAGTAAATTGACTGTATATAATTGTTTATTGTTAAAGAAATTTGAAAGAAGCTTGAGATCGTTTCGGTATTTTAGGTTTGAAATGGAAGGGCACTGAAACAAGTTTTTCTAATTAGAAATTGAAACTAAAATTAATAAAAAGAAATTCAAAAAACAGTTTTGAATTATTTGTAATAAACTTGAATGCGATTTGAATTAAATTTTTATCATAAAATGAGAGGTTTGAATGGTTTAAACTAAAAAATTACCTTACAGCAATGATATGCCATTTAAGTTAGGAAGTTTGACGATTTTTTTAAAAGACTTTAATTTAAACTTGAAAAGAATTTGCATTGGCTAGTTGTGAGTTGAGTTGAACAACACTTGATTTTAGATGATAGATAGAGACCAATTCTTCAACCGAATTATTCATTTAATTTGAGTAATGTAAAACAGTTTACTGTTTTTTAGGTCTGCATTAGTTTGAAACAAGTTTAACTGTAATGTCGTGTCGTGGTGCTACATTTGACAAGGGTTTGAATGTCCTACTACTTAAAGCAAGATAAAATATATTAAATCAACTTGTGCACCTAATCAGTAATTGGATACTGCTGTTAAAATAAAAAATGTGAAAACTCTTGGATATAGTTAATTAGTTTGATGTCGGTTTGAAACAAGTTTGAAACAATTTATGTACATCTAGTCGTTTTAAAATTGTAACTTCAAAAATTTCGTTTAACTGACCTTTAAACTAATTTTACATAAACACTAGCGTACAGACAAAACCACTCATAAAAACCACTCAAATCATTTCCCATCCGCATATTAATAAATTTCCGAGCATGCGCTGTATATCACAAATAGAATTTCTCCAGCGCCGATGAAATTCCTCTGCAATTAAATACATACTACATTTGTTAGTACCATCCAAACATTGTTAGATCGAAGTAATGTATTTTCTGTATCGCATCGTCCCCCTCCACTTTGCATGCTAGGATACGCGACAACCTTATACATTATGGCAAAACAAACAAAGTACACAAATATACAGCGCACGAGACAAACGTATAAATGGGGTACGATTTTACGATATACAGAAGGAAATTGTTTTTCCATCATCATCATTGTTGTTATTGTTGTTTCGTAAATTGATGAGAAAAAGAATTTTCGTACTGTGTTGTTTTACTTGTTGTTGTTGCTATTTGTGGATTTGTTGATAAATTTTCGTATTGACTAAAATTAGTCGGTCCGGATAATTTGTTATGATAACAGCGGGATGTCTTTGACTCTGTGACAAAATTTTAAAATTTATTTTCAGTTTTCTTGTTTTGTTGGCCAAAAAAAAAAAAATTTAAATAAAAAAAATTTGATGAGTGGAAAGTGTAAAGAACTCAAGTGGCCAATAAAATAAAAACTTTTAAAGAAAAATTAAAAATTAAAATTTCAAATTTTCCCACGGTTCGCGGCAAAGTGTATTATTATTATTATTTATGCACTTTTAACGTGTTTATGTGTGAGTGTGTGTCCATGTGATATTCTTATTAGTGCTGTGCGTGTATATGCAAATTAAATTCGTATATGTGTGAATATTGTGATGGTTCATAAAAAATAAAAAATAAAAATAAAAATAAAAATTATGTGAAAATTTTCTTCGGTTTCGTTTGATATAATGTGAATATGCATGAGCGTGCAATTTTCATGCAAAGTGGCAATCAAAATTATGCTTTTTTTTTGTTATACATATTACATGTCGTAAATTTCAAAAGTGTTAAGTGAATGATAAATGAAAAATGTGACAAAATAAATTGAAAATATATAGGCCGAGATTTTATAAAAGAAAAAAATCGATAGTATAATTTTTAAGCGAATTACGTAAATTTTTTTAAATGAAAATACGGATTATAATGCGATGAAGTACATGAAAGGAAATCTTCAAATTTTATTCATCATATCATTTGCAGGTACCAAAAAAAAATTATTTTAAATTATGTGATTTTCCGATTCGATATTTATCGGATTATGTTGTAAACTCGGAAATTTTATAAAAATTACCGTGGATTATAATCGGGTAATTCGTATCGAAAAGCTAAATATTATATTATTGGTATTTACAGTGTTTTGTGTGGGAAAACCAGTAAACAATTTTTTACCTTGAGAGTTTTTCTAAAATCATGTTTCAATTTAAATTTATTGACTGCTTTCAAAAAATGTCAATCAAGTTTTTAAAAATTGCTTTAAATGATTTGCTGGAATTTTAACCGATTATTTTATTATCCGAAATACCGAGAAACTTTGTATTATGAGTTAAATTTACGAAGAAAACTTTTTTGATAAACATTTAAAAAAAAATTAATCAAAAATTGTGTGTTTCGATCAAACCATATACTTTCTGTGAAAGCTTTTGGAATTTTTAATAAAGCTTCTTAACTTATATTTTGTGTTTATTCTGTGAATTTGTACTACACATTATTCGAGTATTTTACAAATTTAGATCCTAATTTCCTTAGAATTGCATTAAGCTCCGAGGAAAAAACGTTTATGTTTGATGTCGTTTCTATTTTGATCGTTTTCAAATTTAGGAAATTAAAAATTTTTTGGGGGACATAAATATTTTATAGGTGTATTTTTTATAATTGACAACCAGGAGCTTTTAAATAAATTAAGGTTAATCAATTACAAAGAGCTTTTGCAAATTTGAAAGGAAACATGTCATAATTTTCTCCTTCTTTTGATATTCGTTTGAAGTTTTTAATAATTTTACAACATCAACAACTAAATCAAATTATAAAACGTACATATTTGGGAGCTTTCATTAAATGGTAAATATTTATTATTCTTTACTTTACCGGGAAAAGATAATAATTCGAAATTAGTATTCTAAAAACTGCTACCAATTCTTCTACATTTTTGAAATGGATTTTTGATATTATTTATCCTTTAATCTTCAGATTGTCATTAAAACCGTGGATTTAGTTTTAAATATTTATTAATACAATTTGTACAAAAAAGCTCATTATATATAAATGAAAATAATTTTGAAACGTTAAGAGCTTTTACTGAAAAGCAACTGCATAATGTTCAAACTTAAGGATGATTTAGTTGAAGTGCTTATGTTAAGAAATTATCATAAAGCTTTTATAGAAATGGGAATATTAATTAAATAATTTTCAAAATTTCGGTTTTAAAATATCTAAAAGTTCTACTGAACTTTGCTGTTTAGATAGACTTTAATGTTCATATAAACTTTTTGCAAAGCTCTGTTTAATTGAACATATTGCAAAATCTTAGGATTACGAATTAACATCACCACAATTCATTCAAACAGCTACTGTTCAACGTCTTGCAAAAAAACAGGTTGTAAATGATGCTTTAACCCACCGATCTCTAAAGCTTATTGTTTATTATATTTGATGTCGTTTATATTTTGATCGTCATCAAAATATTTGTCATCAAAGCGTGCCTTACAGTGGCCTTTAAATAAATTTAAGCTTTTTAGTCATACACTTTTTTCAATGACTTATTTTTTGGTTTTAGATAATTATTAAATAGAGCTTTTACATATGACAAATGCCAAAAACTTAAAATACCCAAAGCTATTAAGAGCTTTTATAAGTGGTAAAAAATGAGAAAAACTTTTTAAAAATAACATGTTCCTAAAATTATGCAAGTTGGATGTTTTTTGATTTTTGTAAATTTTTATGAAGCTTTTGTAATACCAGACATGAGTTTGAAAGCTTCTATCATATCAATTTACATTTTTCATTTACAAGGATGATCTTTAAAATAAATGAAGGTGGGCCCATTTTGATACAGGTTTAATTAATGTATATCAAAAACTTTGAGAGAGCTTTCATAATCTTATGAAACTCATAAGTTTTGTGGTTAAATGCTGTTCGATAAATGAAGAGCTTTTTAAAATTATGAATGGTCCCAAAACATAAACTTGGAATTTATCAATAGTTTAGTTTTTTTAAAAGCTCTCATGAATATTCTGAACAATAATTCTAAGTTAAATTTAATCATTTTAACTAGAATTAAATTAATAAAATCAAAGCACATAAATAATTGATAGGTGGATTGTTTCTAATTGTTGTAGATTTTCATAAAGTTGCATTGGCAAATAAGAGCTTTTAAATAAATGTAGGTAAATGAATTTCAAAGCTTTCCAAAATTTTCCCTTCACATGGTATTCATTTGAAGTAAAAAATTGTTTTACATTGAACAGTATCAACAGCTAATCAAAATTATGAAATACGCATTTTTGAAAGCTTCCTCGAAATTGGAAATAAAATTGTAATTAAGTCTTAATGAATATAACTCGGATTTTCATTAAAAATCAAAGACGCAGTATTGATTGATTATTAATTAAATTTATACAGAAAAGCTGATTTTATATAATTACTTATAATTTTTAAATGTTAAGAGCTTTTTTAGAAAAGCCACTGCATGGTGCTTGATTAAAGTTAGGGATGCTTAATTTGCAGAGCATTTTTAGCACTTTTAAATTACGAAACGTTATGTTTAAAATATTAAGAAATTATCCTAAAGCTTTTATAAAAATGAAAATGTTTAAGATTTTTTCAACTCAGCAATGATATATTTGAAGTTGGTAATAATGTTAAGTTTATATAAAAGCTCTCATAAATCATCAATATAATCATACATATTTTCCAAAGCCAAATTTTTAGGCTAACTTAATTATTAAATAGAGCTTTTACAAACTATAGATGCTAACAACTTGAGGTAAATAAAGCTTTAAAAAGCTTTTTGTAAATGGAACAAGTGACATTTATATTTCTTAAAGGATCAAGACGTTTTAGGTTTTACTAGGTAGACTGTTTATAGTTTTTGTACATTTTCATGAAGCTTTCGTATTATCAGGCAAGAGTATGAAAGCTTCTTTCCTATCGATTTGTTGATTATTCCAACCATCATTGAGTAAAGAATCGAAGTAACATTTTAATGTACAAGAATGAGCTTTTAAATAAATTAAGGTTAACCAATTTTTGGAAAGATTTTTTGTGAAATTAAAGAACTCGATAAATGAAGAGCGTTTTAAAATTATGAATAGTTTATAGTTTTTCTTGACGATCAGCTTTTGTAAAATGAAAAATTTGATGAAACATTTTTGGGATTTATCACGTTTAGTTTAGCCGTTTGAAAGCTCTCATGAAAGTTCTGAACAATGTTCCTTAGTAAAATTTAAACATTTTAACTAGAATTAAATTAAAAAAATTTAAAGTAGGGGGATTGTTTATAATTCTTGTAAACTTCATGTAAATTAAGCATTTCACATTGAAAAGCTTTTAAATAAATTCAGGTAAATCAATTTCAAAGAGCTTTTGCAAATTTGAAAAGAAACATGACATAGCTTTGCCTTGCTTATGATATTCGATTGAAGGTAGATATTGTTTCTTAATTTAACAACATCAACTTTCATTTTAAGGAGCTTCAATATTCCTTGATTTACCGGTAAAGGACAATAATTCAAAATGTCTAAAGCTTTGTTGATACAAAAATATCAAGGCCACATTATGTTTTTAGTACTCTACAAACTGCTAAGAACTCTTACAAGCTAAATATATAAAATAAGGAATAATACTTAGAATATAATCTAATTAAGTGGTGTTAATCTCTAAAAAGCTTTCTTAAATTTTTTAAATTTTTTAAAAAGATTTTTTTTAAAGTGCTTTTTAGCTTGCCTCTGCAAACTTTTTGTAGTAGTTTTCTAATCGAATTTTCTTCAGATTAAAATAAAAGCCCCCATTAAAAGTCTCCATTGAAATGGGTTTTGTCCCAAACTGCCGAAGATTGTGATATTTCTTTAAATTAAGACAAGAGCTTTTCGTTTTTAAAGAAGAATCAATTTTGTGGTTATGATGAAACCAGAACTGAGATGCAAAAATTACCAGGCCCAGAGGAACTTAAAGAAACTTAAAGTTTTTCTAAACAGTGTTACTTAGATTCACTGCTGTCCCTTCAGAAAGCTTTTCTAATATTCGACAATTTCACAGTTTCTCAGATTATTAGTTGCTTTATAGCTTATATGTATTAAAAGCTCTTTCAAAATTAAACATTAGAAAGCTTTGATTTTAAAATTCTATAATATTGCGTGATTTTAATATAGCAAGCATGAATTTGGACTTTTTACCCTGTTAAGTATTTATAAAAGCTTAAAAAAATCTACATTAAACTATTTTATTATGGCGTTATTTTAAACAGTCAGAACTATCATTAAAATGAAATAAAGAACATCCGAGTATTTACCTAAAGATAATGACAACATCAGTTTCATAGTAAAGTGAAAAAAAGGAAAAACCATTTTAAAAAGCACAAAAAAAAATTAAATTTAGAATTTATCAAGTGCATTTGAGTTTTTTAAAATCCTTTATAAAAGTTATCCACAATGTTCCTTAGTTAGTTTCAAACATTTTAACTAAAAATATTTTTTGTAACTTTTTGCTCAGTGTAAGTTAAAGAAGCTTTAGCACACGACGAATGCTGACAGTTTATAACATTAAAAGCTTATAAATTCAACCAAGTTTATTGTTCTTATTTAAAACTAGAGTGTTATTTAACGGAACAGCATTAGAAGCATTTTTAAATTATGGAACGTGAACTTTGCAAAGAATAATCAAGCTTTAAATAATCGTGAGCTTTTTGGTTTTTAAAATATAATCAATTCTTAAAACTAACTCAAGATGAACTAAATTAGTTCATATTAATATTTTGTATACTAGATAAAAGCTCTTTTTAATGTGCTACTACCTAGTCAGGGTTTATCATATAATCAATAAAAATTGCGAGGATCCGTTATCTTAACGAATTAAAATAAGCTTTTGAGGTTATTTTGTTGTTATAGACAGTATTACGTTATTCGTTATTAACTTTAAGCTGTTTAATAATAAACTTATTTAAACTTTTTTAAATAATAAATGCCGAAAGATTGAAGCATTAATGGCTTATAAATTAAGGTAACAGCTTTATGGAGCTTTTTTCATTAAAAAGAAAATTTAACATATTTTTTCACCTCATGTTTCATGTTTAAAATTTACTATGTTTGTATAGCTAAATAGGATCAAAAGCTCTTTAAAATTATTAAATTATTAATTTTTGTCAAATTATTCAAAAGCTTTTAAACAATTGGAAAAATTGTATGTTTAATAGTATTTTAATAAAATACATGGATCCGATGTAAATACATGAACGAATACAAAAAAAAAAGAATCATATTCATAGAAAAGTAAAAAATTTAAAAAGCTCTTTTAAACAATACTAGGTAGGTGACTGTGGTTTCTGCAAATTTTCATAAAGGCTTTATAATATTGGACTTATAAGATCATCGTTGGATTTTCAAAAAACAAAATTGTAATAGGAGCTTTCTACAGCTTTTGTGAAATATTGAATATTGAATATCCAGAGCAAGGGGATTGTATATTCGTTTTAATTAAAATACATAAATTCGTAAATTTGTATAACGGCATTTTCAGTTTTATAACAGCTTTCATTATGTTAAATTAATTGGAGCTTTAAGCCTTATATTTATTTATTGGTACTACTGAGAAGAGTATACTAACTTTTATACTGAGTTTGAATTTATTCTCCATGAACTAATTTTATGGAGCATAAAATGAAAGCACAACTTTGAATTTTGCCATGTAACCAATACATTTCTTTTATTTAACTAGAACCAGCTAAATATGTTTCCTATATTTTACTTTTTACAGTCAATGCATTTTAGAGACGAAATATTTAAAAAAAGTTTATTAAGCTTTTACAAATTTTGAGTACACAAATAATCTAAGTTTGAAGTGATATTAAATAAAATATGTAGGTTATACGTTTTTTATATCTTCAACCGTTCAGAGCTTTTCTGGATATAAAAACTATCTTAAACAAGAAAGAACTTTTTTGATAAAAAAAAATGCTGATAAAACTTTTTCTAACTTCATGGTATTTGGTAGTTGAAAAAATTATTTTGTAATATCTCCTCCTTGAAAATGCACCAAATGTGTCATACTTTGGATCAGTGGTTAAAACTTACACAAATTGTGAGTAACAATATCAAACCAAAATTCTTCTAAGTAAATTTTTGAGTAACAAACATTTTCAAAGCTTTCCTCGATAACTACTTGTCGTTTGATTATATTTTGATATTTGATATGGGGAAGAATAACTGTTAAGATCATTTTATGGCTTATATCAAGCACAAATACGTAAGCTTTCAACTGTGAATAATTTATATTTTTCTACTAGGCTTCATACTGGAAAAAGTCATTAAAATATCGCTTGAACCATTAAAAAAAAAGACAAATCGGGCTTTGTGTGTTGTTTTGAGTAAAAATATTTAAAATTGACTTAATATTCTAAGAAAGAAGAATTAATTTTACCAAAATGTATCCAAAGATAGAAAAAGTCAAAATGATGTTCTCAGAAATCAAATAGTTTTTTTTGTTGTTTCCATTTTCTAATTATTATGTTTTGAATCATGACTTTTATTCAGAATTTTTTTCAAAGGTTTTATATTTTGTAGAGTTTGTAGATTGGAATAATGTAATCTAAAATCTAGTTAAAACTTTGCCACGTGAATAATTCACGTAACATTTTTACAGAACCATTGAACAATGATTATATTTTTTGATAATATAATTATTGTGTCTGCTAGTATTGCTTCCTTTTCAATGGTCAGAGCTTTCTTATACTAAAATCTAACTTTAAATTCATTTTGCTCACAAAACTATAACATACTTTTTTCGGTAATTTTTTTGCTCAAATTTAATTAAAATTTGGAAAAACATCTTTTGTTTACTTGCGGGAGAGTTATCCACCTTCGAGTATTTTATTGATGCTAAAATAAGCATGCAATAATTTCAAAAGTTCTTTTGAAAATCATAAAAAACTTTAATGTGTATTTATTATAGTTAAACCAGTAACTAAACTAAAAGTTTTGCGAACTTTTTGTTCTAGAGCTTTTACTTTTTAAAACTTTAATATTTAAATCATTTTTACTTACGGTTTTATCTTTTTCGTAAGCTTTCAATCTAAAATAAAAATTAGAATTTTTATAAAAGAACTCGAAGGTGTGAGCTTTAAATGGCTTTAAACGAGAGAAAGAATTTTAGAATTTCAAAGCATCGAATGATTATTCATTAAACTTATTTATAATCTTGAGAAATGATTGAAATTTGCCGTGGACGAATTTAAATAAAATTAAGACAGAAATTTTAAAAGCTCCAGGATTATCATTTATATAAATTTATTTTTGAGTTTCAAATTATGAACAATTTTTGTGAAAGCTTTGGGCTTTTAAAGCTTTTAGCGATACGATGTTTAATGTTTATATTGCTAAATTACCAGTCGAAAGCTTTGATTTGAGCATTGTTCAAAATGAAGCTTCAAAAAAGGCCGTTTTTAAAATTCTTGAAAGTCTGGTGGATAACATTGCAAGTTATCCCAAATTATTACTAATTTTGTAAAGCTTTTTTGCAGAAAACATATTTTTACGTAAAAGTTCTAAGTAAAAAGGATTTACATTTTTAATATCCTTTTAACATATCTTATATTTCCAACAAATCGTTTTCGTGTGCTATTAAATAAAATATTATTCGCTCATCGTCTAGAGATTTGAAGAATATTCAAAAACGTTACTGTACTCAAAAAATAGTATATAACTTTCTCGGAAAGCTTAATTGTTGGTTAAACCGTAAGCTAAAAATAGCAAATTGTCAAATTATTTTAAAATGCAAAAATTTTATTTACCTGAAGGCGATTAAATTATTATTTTTTGCATAATCTCATCTGGGAGCTTTTATTGGATTGTACTATTTTGTTGTTGTCACTATGGAATATTTTGTAGATGACACACTGAAGAATCTAAAAAAGAGAAAGTGTCTAATTTAGTTATATATTTTTGAAGTTACTATTTATAGCGGTAATCTGAATTAAGCTAATAAAATATATTTATCTTAATCATAATCAATGTAGGAGCTTAAAATTTAAATAATTTAAGTTAGATATTTTTTATTTATTTTTTAGGCTTTAAGTAAAGTATAAGGAGAATGCGGCGAAAAAACACCAATTTGATACTTTTATTTATTCAATTGCTTGTTCAGGACTGACAAGTAAGTTCGAGATTAAGCAAGATGTTATGGCAGTAATAACAAAGCTTTTATTATTAACTGAAAATCATGCAATACATGACGTCATCGAGAATTTCAAAGATTCATATGCCATTGATACACCAAGACATACATATATTACTGGTCCTCTTAAAGCATTCATTGATTCACCATTTATCGTCGAGCCATCGAAAATAACTTTAACTCAGTAAATAATCAAAACTAGCTGAATCAAGATGTGGTGCGACTGAAAGGAACTGCTACAAAAAATGTTAGTTCCAAAATACATTTAATTTAAAGGTATTCTGCTATCTATTGTAAGCAAGGAGCTCATTAGTAGCTCAGTTTAAAATAATTACATTAGTACCCAAAATAATCAGTATAAAATGGTTACATGGTAGATCTAATTATGATGTTAGTTTAGCCTAGTATAAATTGTTTTAAAACACTTTTATTAATAAAAATACAAAGGATTTATTTATTTTTTATTTTATAAATGAAAATTGCTCAATTGTTTATTTAAATTTTACATTAGTTAAAATGGGTGATTTATTTGTGAATGTCTATTTGTGAAAATTTCCAGTTGCTAAATATTATCAGCCTTACTTTTTAAAATTAAAAGTTGCTCAATTGTTAGTTCAATGTAAGTTGAATTTTAATGGTAAATTATTCAATTAAAAAAATAACATTAAAAAATTAATAGTTTTACCGTATCTTAAGGTTTTTGAATAAAAAGTTTTATTAAAAGTATCTGTGTTAAACAAGCTAGGCAGGAACTTGCTCAGTATATAAAACTAAAAAAAAGACTCAAACAGTTCACTCAAATTCAATAATAAACTTTTAATTACATGTTTGAGTTGCTCAATACTGGTTACAATTTCAAAATTAAATTATTTGGTTTTGATATTGCTTGATTTTTTGGTTTAAATTAATCTAGCTCCAAGCACTCCTGTTGGTTTTAAGACATAAATGCAACTTATTAACATAGACAAATTGATATAAATATCGTTGCTCAGTCATTAGATTATCTGATAACAGTTATTATATGTAAAAATTGTCAAAATTATAATATTGAAATAGTTGCTCAAAATAGTAATGAATAAATTGTATACCTTTGTTATACTGAACTGAATTTTAATTAGTGCATCTCAATAATTTAACCATTTTTTGATTAAGAACAAACAAATTTTAATAACTGTTATAAAAAAATTTTAATTAATTACAGTTGCTCAATAAATCTGTCTAACTATAAATTATTTAAGCTCCTCAAAAATTGTAGCTTAATTTTTATAAATATGTTTTTATTTTATTTAAACTGTTTAGATCAATATTAATTTAATAGTTAATTACTGATTAATAATAAACATTAGGAACAGTTTTGCTGAGTTCTAGTTAACCAGTTTCTTGAAATTGTAATAAAGAAGATAAAATTGTACATAGTTGCTCATTAAATTGAAGTGATTTGTACTACAAAAAAAATCGAAAAGAACTAAAATCGATAAACAAATTAAGAATACTATCACTAGTTACTCAATTTTTTCAAAATAAATAGTTGTTCGGTTTCAAATATTATGTTTAACGAATTTAGTTTTTGCTCAATCACGATCGTAAAAAAACTCAATATGTGATTCATTAAAATTAAATTTAAGCTTTTAGTAATCATTTAGTAGGAAGGGCAATCAAGTTTGTAATTTATTGTAGCATTCATGAAGAACAATACTGATTTTATCAATTCTTAAAGATATCTGATTAAATTGCTCAATATGTTAAAATTTTTATAATATTTCAAAAAATTAATTAGAAGATAGTTTTTATTACTTTCACTAAACTCTCACACCATTATTGAAACTGACCTATCTAGTACAAACTATTGATTTAAGAATCGTGTACAAACTTACTAGTCCAACTTATGCCAAAGGTTTTGTGATACAAATAATGTTGCTCAAAAAGTTTTTTTTTTTAAACAGTTTAGGTCTATATTTGTAATCTGTTAATTCATGATTAGATCTGAAATATTTTCACAGTTGGGGAATGTACATAGTTGCTCAAAATATTAGTTTATTGTAGAAGCGATATTTAGCTCAGTAAAAATGTAAGCTAAATAATTGTAAGTCATTTAAGTTGCTCAATTTATTTTAATCGATTGTTTTTTAATTGTTCAATAATTGAAGTAAATTCTAGTAGAAATCTGAAATATTCTAATTGAGTCACTTAATTACAATCCAATAGGTGAAACCAAAACAATGATAGTATTTTAAAAATATAAGTAGCTCAGTTGTAATTGGTTTTGCTCAACAATAAAATTTATAAAATTTACAATGAGGAATTATTTTAATCTCTATTTGTGAAATCCTCAGTTTGGGAATTTACATATAAATGGCTCATTTTATTAAGAAAGACTTTTATAGTTCCTCAATATTTAAGGCTTTTTTCTAGTGTTAATAAAGAAATAAATTACATAACTAAGTTAGAAGCTTTATGAAATATTTTTCAGTAAAATAATCCAACTAAGACACCAAAATATAAGAGATAAATAAAGTTGCTCAATATATAAACTAGAGCTTTTTTTCATAAAACATTTAAGAGTAACTTAGATATATACAGTTCGTAATTAAAACGAAAAATTATGGTATTTATGATGTATGCTTTAAGTTACTCAAAATATTAGGCAACGTTATTATTTATTGGAAATAGTTTTACTGTATTATTCAAATAACGTAGTTTTAATTTTGATAATTTTTACTGTGATAACAATTTAATACGAATTTATTTTTTTTAGTTGCTCAATATATGATTGTAGAATTAAAAAAATAAAATAAACTGTTTATAATGAGGTAAATGTATGCATATTCATAATTTATCATACAAATCAGGCAAGTAGACAGCCTTTATTAATTTTTAGGCACGAAAATGATTTATTGAAATGATAAAATCGAGTTGCTCAGTTTTTAAAATAATTTATTTTTAGTGAATATTTCATTTTAAACGATGTAATGCTGAACTAATCACAGACTTAATATGTCGTACTTTATTGAAAACCTTTAACATTACAATATATCTTTCCATCCCCTGAATTGTTCAATTTTAATTTAATAAACTCTCTACATATAGAGTCAGTCAATAATAACATCAAAAAAATATCGTTGCCAACAATTTTTTTTTATGTGTAGCAAGAATATATACTCGTATCTTTATATATCGATCGAAATAAGATGAATCCAGCGAAAATATTTCGAATTTTTTTCGTTCGAGTATGGCATGGCTAAAATTTTAATTGAATTTTTGTGTACTATATATATGGCAGTAAATACTGCACAGTTGTAGCCCCATCCCCATAAAATATATATATTGTCTTCGGCGTAGAGTATGGTCGAAATTAATTTAATTTTTATGCGACAAATGTAAAATTACAACCGCATAAATCAATAGTAAATTCACCTCAATGTTTAGGTTTACCGGAGTGGAAATTTTCTTTTTTCTAAAATAATAAATTTGGACACATGAATTATTTCGACCAATAATTGGAATAAAGACAAAAGCTCTTTATTATAATTCGCTTTTGTCTAGCAAATAGAAAGTTTCTAAAGATTTTTAAAAAATTTAGAATGAAAATGAACAAAAACCAAGAGAAAATAATTTAATTCCATCTTATAAAATATGAAGATGGTTGTTTTTGTGATAACATACTGTTGTACTTTTTGTTCACCTGACTCGAACAAACAATTAGGGTACCAAGGAGCAAAATACAAAACTTGCCAATAAACGTGTCATGGTAATCTTGTTAGATTTTTGTTTTCCCAACTTTGTATGTGCATGTGTGTGTGTGTACGGATATAGAAATAGAATTTAGTATTAAACAAGCTTTTATACTTAAAGCTTTATATATTCAAAAAAAATATATACCTGCCTTACCCGATTTAAATAAATTATTTTGTTTTTTTCGGTACGTTTATTAGATTATAACAAGGCTAAGTATCAACACAAATTTTCTTTTCAATTGGCTCCACTTAGAAAAATGAAAATTTTTGCCGAGGACAAGAATCTATGAGACGGAAATCATTTAAAATTTTAATTTAATTTAAAAAAAAACAAAAAAGATTTACAAAAATTTCATTTCTAACGGAGGGAAGCTTTCAGGTAGGAATGGAATTTCTTTGTTTATTTTATGAGGAAATTTAAAGAAAATTATCAAAAAATATGGGAATTTTACGGAGATACAAAAGCACTGAGATGATTGGTGGCTAATTAGATTAATTTTTTTTATACGTAATTGAAAATAGATTTTATCAAGGTTTTTGTAATATAATACTAGTTAAATCAATTACCAATATGTGTCTATGTATTATGTATTCTGACAAGAAGTTTTTCACTTCTCACTGCCGCCACTTTGGGTAGAGAAGTTTCTTGTAAACTATATAACTTTATTTATAACCATGTGACCAACGTGGAATGTGGATTTACCGACTTTATCAAACTTCATTTTAGAACATAGTTGCGAGAATATAATTTACGGTTGTCAACCATGAAGTAGCTCTGCCTGAATTTTATTTAACAAAGGTGCTGGTGTAGTACGATAATTTGCCTATTCGATGCTGGATGGAAAAGAGAAGTTGCTTTTCGTTAATTTTACAGAATTTTTTAAATTCTTCGGTAACGAACGTGTTCCATTTTCGAAGGATAAAAATTTCTAAAATCCAAAAAATGGATGATGGTTAGCCCATCAAATTATTCAAAGGTAAGCCACAAATAAAAAATTTTCAAAATTCATAAAATGGCCTATGGTAAAAAGTTCGAAATGCTACCCACATAAATATTAGTGGATTTTATTACAGCCGAAACAAAAGACAAACTCTCCTTTTCAATTTGACTATAATATTTTTGGTATCTCATCCGTGTTTTTGATGCCAACAGGCTCAATTGCTTTGGTTTAATAAGATTTTGCCATTGAACTCTTTCGATTTCCTTCTTTACCTCTGTTAGTTGTGCAAATGATATTAAATATTAAATGGTATTAAATATATCATTGGCCATTCTGCTTCACCTCTGGTCGGACATACATTTCTTAAAATATTATCTTGGCTTTTTGCAATACAAATTTTCAAATGTTGTCTTATCTCTGTTATCTTATAGGTATAGCCTATCTCTTGCTAACAACTTTGAGTAAATTCAGCCATGGTAGACGCTTCTGTCCAAAAGCATACTCTTTACCATCTCAACTAATGTGCAATTTTGCCACACCATTTGCTAAAGAGTAAATGGTGTTTTTCTTTGTCTTTGGATTCTATGTTTCACCATGAATTTTAGAAAATTGTTAAAGTACTCTTCACTTCGATCTGTTGTAAATCTTCCAAATCCCTAATTTTTTATTTTTCGGAAGATATATAGATGATCTCGAGTGATCATCTATATATTGATCCACAAACATCTGAGTGAACCAGATCTCTTTTCGATCTGGTTCACTCTGATGTACTCTGATCAAAAATTGAATGTGATCATTTTTGTATAATCCAGAGGATTTGCTCTATCAGATGAATAACTTCAACGGAACCGAACCTTTTCCGTTGAATTATGACATATATTTCAGATTAGTCAAAAGTAAAATATCGATTCTTTGGATAATCTTAAACTGATTAGTCTATACTCGATAGTACGTACCCATTGAATCTAAAGTGTTCATCATTACTGCACCGATTCATCATTTAAATACAGTCAAAAATACAAAACCTAGGCCAGAAAAAGTTTAAGAGTCTTGCTAATAATAATTTCGAAGCACGTTCTTGATCCATGAAGGCCCATGTACAAATAAACTGTGCGAGTTGTTTGTGACCTTTTTACCCTTTAATTTTATGCGGTTTTAAACCAAAATTTTGGTGAGTTCATGCTGGAATTGGGAGATTTAACTTCACTTCTTTAATTTAATAAAAAATCTGAAACGCCAAGTTAATAATGGTAAAATGCCTAAAGTTAGCAATGTTATCTGCATCGCCAACATTATATAGAGGTAGTAAAAGTGATTCCTTCCATTTAGGCAGGAAGTAAAAAATTTAACAAACTTTTTATTACTTTCTATTGTGATACCACTGGACATTTTTTCCATAATATCCTTATTGTAAAATATCTCGCATCTTGATATATACGCCAAATCTGAAAGGTTTTCCTTAATATATAGACTCTTGTGTCTATATTTTATTTGCCAAAGGATTGAACCGGTGTCTTTTCCTCCTCTTCGTCCAAATAGCGACGGCAAAACATCAATGTTTTCCATACCCAGCCTTCCCGCATGTTCACCAAAAAGACAGAACTTGTGATGATCCTTATGATTTTTACTCACTCATTTTTCTGCAGTGAGATTAGTGTCCTGGAGCGCTCCAATTCCAGCATTTGTCACACTTGTCGCAAAGTGCCTGCCTAAGCATCGTAAAAGTCCTTCCCATACCTGCTCTATCCCTTGAGGTTCGAACAACTATAGCGACACAGATTATCAAGATGTTGAAATGCTTACTTATTCCGATAAGAGATGATCAGCCACCCAACAACACCTTTCACGTAAGATAATAAGTAACCAGCGACCAGATTGCCACTTGCAATATAATTCGTGGATATCAAATTATGTCCCAACAAAGGCAATTCTTTCTCAATTACTATTACTTTATCTTGATGCATGATACCATTGTCTGATAGATGAACAGAACTATTCATAATCAATGATATTCAGCTCCAACTTTACGGTCTAGCTTGGAATCTTCCTTAAAGAACAAGGAAGATCTATTCTTATAAATTTCACTCGAACGGAATAAATTTTTAAATCCTTGTTCAAAGCATAATATTGAGGTAGGATAAGCCGTTTCTTCTTAGCAAATGATTATTGTATAGGTTTCCCTGTTCAATTACTGAGTTTCATATTTATTCTAATATAAAGGTTCTTTGGGTAGCCATGCGAGCTTTGCCCTTCTTTTGGGTTAAATATTACCTTGACCTTTATTAATTTGCTAGGAATATAGGTCAGCTTTAAATTTCCATTATAGATCACATCTCACACCATATGAGGTTAAAGAATTATATTGTCAGTGGGTCGCTTCTTTACCAACATTTGATTTCTTATGGCCTAGCTTTGTGAAGGAATATTTTTAATTAACTTAGTCTTACCTCGATAAGAAAAACAATATTCTAAAATCCTCACTTCCTCGTATCCAAAAAATCCAAAAACCATATGACGGTTAATCTATCAAAACTGTGGATGGTTAGCCCGTCAAAACTGCAAAATTTATGCCACAAATCGAAATTTCCAAAATTCAGAAAATGTATATGTATGATGGTCTGCCCATCAAAATTAATGCGAGTTTGCGGTGGTTCCCTTGACTATGTTGTTCCATCATGTGCAGCAAGTGGTTTTTAATTTAATTTAGGACAACAAAGTGGAAATAACGTTTTTAGTCAAATAGGCACACTCTGTTTTAATGGACATTACGTATTATCCGAATTTTGAGAAATTTTGTTTTGTGGCGTCAGTATTGATGGGTCACCCTGAACTATTATATGTTAACTGGATTTTAGGTAAATTTTCAATGTGTTGCATTTAAAGTTGCTTAGTTTTGATTGGACCAATTTAATGTTTTTCTAAGTTTTTGGAATTTACGATTTGAGACATAAACTTCTATGTTTTGATGGGCTATTCGATAGATAATGTTAACATTTTTCGTATATTTTATCATTTTATCGAAAAAGTTTTATTGTTTTTGTCATTGGATTTATATTTTATTTAATGTGTATAGTATGATAACAATAACATTCCAATTATCATAAAAGTGCATTTTATTTTGCAAAAGCTTTTAAAAATTTAATAGTAAACAACAGAACAATGATTTGTAAAGTGAAATATTTTAACTATATAACCAGTTTTTTTGAATAGTTTTTTTTTGATTTTCTTCGAGAACAATAGCAATTCACATGAACGATTTAATTATATATAATTGAGCTTAATGTAGAAAAAGTTCTAAAATTCGATTCGAATAGCTTCACAGAACATTTAATCGATTACAAAACTACTAGAATTGTTATGCTAATGTTTTAAAATAATTTACTTATTTTTATTAAGCTTTTTATTGTAACTTTTTTGAAAGCTCTCCTACCATATTATATATTTTTTCTGCATAGCTTTGTGACTTAACTAAGAGTGTTGGTTTTACTTTCTAAATACTTTTTACAGTAAGATGAAAACTTTTTTAAAACTTTGACAATAAAGCTCGTTTTTCAGTATGATATTTGTTTACTTTATATATTTATATTAATGTGTCTTAACATTTCATTCAATAAAAATTCAACTTTTTAATTATAATACATATTACTCTTAGTTCTTTAAAGCTTTTGAAAAAGCTCCAATGAATTCAATACATTTTTTAAAATGAATCTTCTTTCAAACTACGATGCTTTACAGTGGAAATGACTTAGACAATTTTGGGGTTTACTATGACTGACCTATGTGGAAAAGCTTTCAAACTTATATATCAAATTCTAAATTAGTTCCTTTGCAAAAGCTTTTTAATTCATTATATGCTCAATAATACATAGCGAGCTTTAAAATAAATGTTTGTAACTTAAATTGTAGAATTTTTAAAATGTTGCTATGTTCTAACCCTTAAAAGCTTTGAAATATTAAAAATAATGTTTAATGGATGTTAAGTTTTTTCACTATTAAAACTTAAAAGTTTTATTATGAAAGTAAAATGTTTTAAGCTAAGCTTTAAACTATTAATTTAAGCACTTAAATTTTGTTAATGGTATAAAGCTTACTATTATAAAAAATACTATTATAAAAAAAAATCTACTTGCATCGAACATATTTATTCAATTAAGCTTTCGTAGGTTTTGCTATCAAACGTGATTTTTTTAATCTTAAATCTTTAATCTTACCTTTACTACGCTTTTAATATTAAGAAATAAGCCATGAAGAAAAATCAATTGGATTTTTTAAAATTTGCATCTTGTAATACTAAAGATTACTACCACATATATTTTTTAATAAAAAACTAAATATCTTTTCTTGTTTAAGAGAATTTTCAATATAAATTAAGAGCTTTTAAGTTTAAGTTATTGAAGGTAATAAATAATCAATATTTTATCGATTAAATTTTTTTTTTAAATTTATTTATTGAAAGAAAGATACAAAATCAATTAAATACCAAAAAGATTAAAATTTACACTCAAACAAATATCATACACAGTATTAGGCCAAATTTTTCACACCTTGAACATTTTTCAAAACTTTTTTCAAAGGTTTAAATCAATTTAAAGCTTTTTGTAACCAATTAAATTTCTCAACTCATCATTTGTCTAAAGAGCTTTTATTAAAAGTTTTAAAATCTTGTTCCTTTTTAAAAAAAAGCTTTGTTAATCATGTTTTAAGAAAAAGTTGTGGTTTAATATCAAGACAAAATTACTCTACATTAGATGGGTTGTCCGCCGAAAGTTTTAAATTTTTGTTCTTAAATAAATTGAACGATACATAAATTTGAAAGCTCCCTATTTTACAAATAAGATAATTGGATCAAGCATTTTTTTAAGACAGTTATAGTAAAAGCTGTTAATAAGCCAGATAACCAATCATCTGAAATCAAACAAAATATAAATAAAATCATAGATAAATAATATAGATTTCTCATTTGCTCTATTAAACTGAAAAAATCAAACTTCTGATATTTCCAATCTATTTGTGATTTTACGTTATTCGAAAGTATAAAATAAAGACAAAAAAAAATAATTTCAAAATTACGATTGCATCAAATGAGATATCTATTTTGTTTACTATGATAAAATGATGCACAATACTAAATGTATAGTATATTTGTACTGACACTATTAAAATTTGGTTACCATATTACAAATTATATTATAAAATAATTAGTTTGACATCTATATTTTTATAAAAAGGGGACCAAATTTTAATTGTGTTAGTACAAATATATTATACATTTAGTATTGTCCATCATTTTATCATAGATAAACAAAATAGATTTCCCATTTGATGTAATCGTAATTTTGGAACTTAATTTTTTTTGTTTTTTATTTTATACTATCGAATAATGTAAAACCACAAATACAAAAAATAGATTGGAAATATTAGAAGTTTGATTTTTTCAGTTTAATAGAGCAAATGAGAAATCTATATTATTTATCTATGATTTTATTTATATAATTTTGTTTTGTTTGATTTTAGGTGATTGAGATCTGGTTTGTTAACATTCGGACTACCTTGAATCGGATAATTTAATCCACGGGTAAAAGGCACTATTTAGAATGGGCCGTAGCGTTAAGTAAATTGCTGTTTGTAATGATACAACCCTCACCCTATGGTCTGAACCTGGTTGCAGTTTGACGATTCTACTAAGTAGCCATTTAGAAGGAGAGAAATTTGGTTCTTATATGACAAGCATGCTGCCAATTTTTATATTTGGTTGATCTTAATTCCATTTATGTCTTTGTTGGAGGTTTGATAAATATTTCAAACTCCATCGGTTTGTTGAATATAAAATGGATTCTGTTTCAGTCAACAATGTTGACATTTCCTCTATGGTAAGTATATAGTCACCTATTTTTCGTCTAAGAGGTTGTTTGTTGGATTTAATAGCAGCATCCTACAGACCTTCAAAGTGATCTTGGTGGAATAAAATAGAAACTAATGTGGTCTATATTGAGAAAATAGTATTACTGTTTTCTTGTAATAAATTGGTAAATTTGATTTAATTGATTTCTTGCACCAATATTTCTTGACAAAATTCGATCCCTTGTCACTGTGAATTTATTAACACAACCCTCTTTTTATCACAAATTTTCGAAGTGCAGCAATAAATGCTTCGGATGTGAGATCAGTGACCAATTCTATGTGGACAGCCTTAGTGCTAAGATCTACAAGTAGGCAAATGTAGCTGTTGTATGTCTTTTGTCGTCTTCCGTTGGTTATGTGAGTTGAAAAGAAACCTGCGTTATATACTTCCACCTTAAGAAATGGTTATTTTAGATCATTTTGCACGTATTATTTCGTATCATTTCGCTGGCTTTATGCCACTGCATTCTTGCCGCCCAATATCCAATATTGTTGATGAAGATTTGCTATCGTCAGCGTGTGTCTTGTATGTAAATGTCGACGGTTATTTTCTTTCATGATGACTTCAGTCAGGTGTTCTAAAGCTTTCAAGAAAATTGGGTGTTTAACCTCATATGTGACTGACGTATTTACCTGTCGTCCTCCTACTCGTCTTCTTTTGTGGTTTGTGTTGGTAACCCGTTTTTTTAAATGAAACCCGACATTCTCTAGGATGATCGTTACATCTCTTTTTAATTTTACTGCATCACAAATTGTGTTGCCTCCTATCATGAGGTACTCCACATAAATATCTTTCTTGGAGCGTTTAGTTGTTTCTAAAAATTTGCCTTGATGTTCGTTCTTTGATGTTCATTCACTTTTAAGGGAACTCTGGTTCCAAGGAAATGTTCACTGGTGGTTCTACCACCAGACAGTCATTAAGTGATTTTCCGGTAAAAATTCTATTAAGTGGAATGATCGAACACAACTCGCTATTTTGTGGTGGTACTTGAGAATTTAATGATTCCATGATGTATTTGGTGGTTGTTCGATTGTTAGTTTTGGTAGTATGAAGACTTCAACTTATTTACGAAACACGTTTTATTTTTAGTTCTAGGTGAAATGAAAAGGGAAATAATTCCTTTAGTGAAGCTAATTTTCGTGTTTCCGATTCCAGACACTGAATTTTTAGCGTTTTTCTATTTTAACAATAGTCGTTTCAAACAGGTTTCAGAAACAAAATATCTCTGAGAACCAGAATTTAATAGCATACGACATTGTTGATTCTTATTATGTCGGTTTAATATTTTTACTATTTCGGAGGATAGTATAATGATGTAGCCATTTTCATGGTGGTGTTAGAAACTGCAGACATCACATTGGTGTCATCTGATTTTTGATGTTGGTAAACTAATTTGATTGGCAATATATGGTGTATCTTAATAAATTCTACCTTAAAGTCTATTACTACGAATTTTCTGAAATTTTCAAATTAAGATTGTGGTACCGAAAAATCAGAAAACAAAAGCTTTTTATTGATGGGTGTTTGTTGATGAAAAACACATTTTCTGGAAAAATTAGGAAAGCATCAAAATTATATTTGCATGTCATCAAGTATAAAATATAACATTACACGATAAATGAACTCTTTGCAATTTCTTGAAAGCTCTATGAAATATAAAACTATAAAAAGCACAACAAAAATTAATATAGATTTTTAGTACTACTTACCTCCAAAGTTGCACGTTAACAGTAGATGGAAATTACTTTTTTGTGATATCACAACAGAAATACAAGTTTCATTTGAATTCTATTTGAAACTACAATACTGTTCCGTATATATATAAATAGTAATATATTCTAATGAAAATAATGTATAATTGTACGTTTCTAGAACTAGAGGTAAAGTAGTTTCAAAGAAAACAGAATATTAAATAAAGTTATGCTTATATTTCAAAAGTAGCGGTTTCAGGGATAATGTGAGACGAGACATCGTAATACCAGGTATGTGCTGTATACTAGAAAACCTTGCAAATGCATACCACCCTTCAAAAAATGATTATACAGCACAATTGAATCAACAAACAACATGATAAAACCTCATTCAAGCCAACGCCATCACTTACATAACAAACACAGCCTATAACTAATTTCGGCAAATCTCGGACTCAAACGTTTGTTACACGCTTTCATTCTTACAGATGTGAATCATCCGATCATATAGGTGCCGATTTCCATAGCAAATTTGGTCTCCTTTTGTCGATCTTAAACGCAAACGACTGGTTGATTTAGCAATCAGTTGTTAGCCAATGCTATTATCAGTTTATACCGGAACTGGTGAAAATTCTCGCTCTAATTCACGTGTAATTGGCCACTCTGCTAAAGAAGCTCAAAACAGCTTAACATTTATTTTAGGCCAAATAATTCCAAAATACATTCACCAATTTTGAATAAGAATTCAAAATTCTAATTACCATAAATGATGAACTGGCTAACCCAAAAGTGACAGTATTTAGCTTATAATGTCTAAGCTCATCAGTTACCTCACTTCGCCACAGAATTGCATATCGTCTTCGTAAACCAAAACTTGATTATACATTTTTTCAATGACTCCGACCAAAGCTATTTTGTGGTAGCGGAATCTCATCAAAATGGTCCATAAAGTTGACTGTATGGTAGGACCCACCTGCATTGTTTCATTTAGTGAAACTCCACTGAAAGACTTTGCCGAGCCATCAAACACCACTCGCAGCTTGGTTGTTTCGCTAGATTTCTGGAGCACAAAATGATGTGGCAAATAAAAACATCTCGAATCATTTATAGAGTGATCTGCTGATCTTAGGGGTACTAAAATGCCTAAATTTATATATTCATTTATAAACTTTGGATATTCCTCTGTAAGCGATGGATTAGCTTGCAGCTTCCGTTCAAACGCCAAAAATCTTCGCTTGGCAGCATGCACCGAATTCCTGAGTTGCGCAGCATTTTTTCAAAAATGGGATTGCTACCATATATCGCCCATTAATATTTCGCCGGTGTGTGTCTTTGTAATGCTTTTAGCACTCAGCCGCCTCTGCGTGTACAATACGTGAGCTGGGTAACTCTTCTTGTTCGAAAAAACGTTTCAGTCGATCTCAACGTCTAAGTGTAAATTCAACGTACAGCTGTTTACTTGCAAGTCCTCACTTATCCCCACACTGTCTTTGTTGGTTATGCCAGAAATAATCCAACCGAACATAGTCCGTTGTGCAACAAAAGTATTGCTCGCGTTAGAGAGCTGACCATTTCCTAATATGTGAAAAAATCGATCAGCACCTATTAAAATATCCACTGGCCCAACTTGATTATATTTAGGATCGGCTAGTTTTAAGTCATTCAGGAAATCCTCATCATTGCAGGTAAAATTGAAACTTGGTAGTCTATTGGACAGCTAACTTATTATTAATGCGTCAATTGGAATGCGATCTTTTGAAGAGTAGGTTGAATTCAAAGTGATAGTAGCCATCCTTTGGCCAGTTATAGAAATGCTGGCTTTGGATCGACGTAAGCTTAAACGCTGCATACACGCCTCCGTTATAAATGAAGCTTGAGACCTCGAGTCTAACAATATCCTGCATTTTTGCATGTGACCGTGTTCATCTGCTATTTCCACTTCAGCCGTTGGAAATAATGATTGAAAAGTAGGTATAATTGTTGTATTCACTGCAATGTCATCAGCTACACTCACCTCTGGAACTTGCAGGGCATTACAACTTATGGTTATTTCACAGCTTAATGTTTGCACTTCTTCGGGATGCAAAGTCAAATGGTGTTTTCGATGTCAATTCCCGAAATTATATTTTGATTTGCATACAACAGACTGATGAGAAAGAGAAAGGCAGTTAAAACATAGTTTTAGAGAGCTTCAAAAACTGGTCACATTTTCTTAAATAATGCTCCCCTGAACATAAAAAACATACAATATTCTCAACATGCGATATCAAAGAGCACACCCGCATTGTTGAATGAGCCTTCTGTCTTTGCATTGAGTTTAGGCTTTCTGGCGCATCGCTTTTTTTATTTAGAAACACCAATAGTTTATTCAAAGTAGGAAAATCTATCTCCGCGGTTTCATTCGCCCATGCCTCTTTTGATTCACTGTCCAGCTTATTGACCAAAATATAAACAAGGCAGAGATAACGCTCCTCCGCTTGCTCACCCAGAACCGTTAACCCTGTATAACCTCGTCTGAGGTATCCGATCGATGGCGGATACTATACTTCTATAATTCGGCTAATATACATAAAATAAAAAATTTAATTAAATAGGCCAAAAACATCTGTGATTTCAGAGAGCAAACTACAAAAACACTTTAACTCTAACTATTCGATTATGCATCAGCAACATGTATTCACCATGTATTCACCACATGTATTCACCATGTATTCACCAGTTTAAGGAAAATGCTAAGTAATCTGTACAGAAAATATCATTTCTGGATATTTCCAAAAGGATGACTTGCAAACACGTCATTCTCTACCAAGTATCGAGGCATATTGTATTGTTACCAAAGGATCATTTACAGCCTGATAATGACTGAGTTACCGGCACAGCGTGGTAATTTAGCATCATTATTTGCACTTTTAATCACCAACATAAAAGTTGGTATCACCAACTTTTATGTTTCAAGATACAAAAAGCACAATTCAAAAGATATAAAAAGCTCAATCTAAAAGCTTACTATAAATGTAAAGCGATATTAAATAAAAGAAAGGAGGTTAAGTTTTCTAAAAAAAGCTTTCATTTCGAACTTACTCTAAAACTTTACAAAAGCTTGTATTGTCCAATTTAAACGTGAAAAAAAGCTTATAAATACAAAAAAGCCAATTGCTATCTAGCATGGCCGAATTATTCAATTAGTAGTATATCCGGCATTATAGACTGAGGATCCTAGACACTATTAAGCTTTTAGCTTTTTTAAAATAAGCTCTAAATATTTTAAGTTGGTAATAATCTCTAAATTTAATTTTAAAACAAGTTTATGTTCGTAGACTTTCAACTTTTATAAGCAGTAAGCTTAATTTAGTTAAACTTGAGGATAAAAGCTATTAACGTTATTCATTAAAATTAAACATTAGAATCTATATTTTTACCAACAAATGTATAAACTGTGAATCCACCTATAGAAATCACAAAAAAATAAAAGATCGTTCTTGTCTCTAATGCATGGGAGATAGTTGCAGAAAGATGTTCGAGCATATTACATCAACAAATTTTTTTATGTTTTAAATCAACATGCATCTATATATATAGAAAGAGAAACAAAGCTTTGAATATGTCGGAAAATATATAAAATGTAATTAATTTTGATTATGTTGAAAGCTTGTCATTTCATTTGTTTGCTCGTATGTATATATAGCACTTTATGTACCTGCATTTTATGTTCACATAAAGCAGGAACATCAGCAGCATGTATATAATATATATGTTAATTATGATGATGATGAATGATGCTATATGTACCATAAACCATTATTGTTATTACGATGATGATGAATTAACCGGATACACTAATGTTTGGTTATAGTTTCTTATATATATATATACGGATAAAATGTGTGTAAGCTTTTTGTTTCGATTTTACATAACAAACAAAAAAAAGCTTTGAATATATTACTTTGTATAATATAGAGACAATAAAAGCATGAATCTTATATATGTACCAAGTCCTATTTAACCAAATCCAACAACACTTGATTGATCATCAACTAATTTTTCTTATCTCATTGTATTTGTCTTTGGATTGGGATGTGAGGACATAAGATAAACATAGGACTGGGGTGACTTTATGTAATATACCATATATATATATAGGGACAAGAAGAAGGATGCGTATATAATTTATATGAATGTATAGGACAATCTTTTGTAATTTTTCTTATTCTCGTTATTATGATTGTGGAATGGAACCAAAAAAAAATTATTTTCCTCTTACAAAAATATTTTCGGTTTTGTGTTGCTCAGACATCAATCTTAATTTTTATTTGTGTTTTGGATATAATATATACGAAGCTTTTATAAAATTTCGACATACATATATACATATCTACACAAAATGATATATTTGTGTCAAACAATTTAAGTCGAATGATTTTTTTTGTTATGCCGGATATATACGACGACTGTATATAGATAGCCTGGCGTGCTAATGAGATAGTTAGTTTTATAGGAAACTGATTGGGCGAGATGACAAAACGCCATTGTCACAATTATTTAAAAATAAATTGGTATACGGTATCTTCTTCTTAAATAAATAAATTTAATTTGTTAAATTTGAGCTTTTTTGTATTTGTGTGTTTTTTTTGTGTGTGTACATGTTTACTAAACTACTCTGTTGGTTTATGTATCTCGTAAATTTCGTAGAACAAAATAATACTTCAATGTCACAAAATTTTGGTATAGAGGTTGGTTTGTTGTTGAGATTCGAGAATGAAAAATATGTTAGGGAGTATATATTATGTAATATGATATTTTTCAAAAACAAAAAGTATAGAGTAACAAAAAAGAACAAACAAATATTATAAGGATGGTGGTAGATCTGTTATTATGATGTTATTGTTTGCGTTTTTATTTTTAATAATCTCTTGTGGGTGGTTGTCGTATTAAAGGCAATGGATACACAATTTAAAAGTTGGTATCAGATTATGATATGTAAGTGGTACGGATTAATATAAGTTTGTGGACAAATGTTTCAATTGCTTGTAATCACAGCTGAGCTTTTGTTAGTTATTAAAATTTAATTGAGCTTTAATTGTGCAATAAAACTATTTTAGTATAATCATGTGAAATGGAAGAAAGAGTTTGCATTTATTAATTTTTGTTTTAAAAGCTTTCTAAGCTTATTACAACTTATTACCAATTTATTATTTTGGTCAATTTAACCGGATTTAGTTTTAAAAGCGCTTCAACAGTTTGATAGTTTATTAATAAAACACTTGGAATATACCATAAACAACTAAAACTGAAAAGCTCTCAGAAAAAATGTAAGATATATAAAGCTTTTTGTGTAAGTAATTTAATTCTATTTTATTTTTAAGAAAAAATTAAGAAGATATTTTTACTTTGAAAGCTCAAAAGATTTGAAGATGCCTCATAGCTAAAAAGCTCTCAATTAAAACCAATAGCAACCTGTTAAAGTTTCACCAAAAAAGCGATAAATTGATTAAATAATAAAATCATGACTAAATGATCAAAACTATTTTAAGCTTTCTACAAATCAGGTCGAATTGAAGGAACCTAAACTGAATTCAGATATTTGAACTATCATGCCTTTTCTACTGAAATCATCTTGTTATCTTTAGGTGGTGCGACATTAACTGCCTAATCGTTTCATATTATTGATAAATTTAAAAAAATGTGTTGAGCTTTTCTAAACAGACCAAAATAGAAGATGTGTGTTCTAATTTATAATTAATTTAACAATCGTAACCGTAAAATAAGTTGATTATTAAAAACTACAAACAGTTTCGAAATCTATAAGCTTTTCAAGCTTTTATAAAAAAAGCTCTATTTAAATCTGTTTTCAATCGACAAATTAATTAGGTTTTTACTAATTTTTGTACTATTTAAAAGCACTATACAGCATATGAGCAATTTAAGCTTTAAACATAAAGCTTTTTAAAATGAATTAGCTAGAAAAGAATTATCGTGGTTTATCTTTATTTATGCAAAAGTTAGGAAATTATTCAATCTTGGTTTAAAACGCTCGAAAAAGAAATATTAGCTGTTACATAAAAAGCTCATTGAGAAACTTTACATTTCATGTTCTGCAAAGGAGATTCTATAATAAACAAAACCCAGGCGCCAACCTAAGTCCTGTTCATTACAAGTGGTGCCCAAAAACTGACCAAGAACATCGGTCCTAAATTAAAGTTTGAGCGTCCACTTCATTACAAGTTGGACCCAAACTGAGGCCATACCTATTCAGTTGTTTTAATGATTAATTTTGACTAAATACATGGTGGGTCCTACGAGATTGGATTGCAAGTCCACCCAGTTTTAATTTTAGGCACGTTCTGGATGTGTGGTATCGAGTAGGCATAGCTGCTAGAGGACGAGTATTTGAATCAAGGTTTAATCATAAGCTTGGTACCCATCACATTGCGAATTAAATCAGATCACCATAGCAATAAACGGTGAGTTTTTATTCCAATAGTACATGGGTAAGAAATGTATTGTGACTAACATAATCTATTTTTCCCGAAATGGGATTTGATTCAAGTTTTAAGGTGCTAAAGTATACCAACATAACCGATTCACTAATTTTTTGGTTTTTTCTTCCACTCCATAACCTTATCACACGAGCGTAAATACACATCAACAAACTTTTTGGGAAGCAAGTTTAAGACAGTTAACTCTGCTTTGTCATTAATTTTAGTTAAATAATCCTGATCGCCCATTTAAATTTTAGATGCAGCCATGTTCATTCATAATTATGAAAAACTTATTCATTTCCAATAGTGACAGTTAAACAAAAATGCAAAGGCCACTTTGATGTACGAAAAAAAGTTCGGAAAAAAGTGCGGTTATATTTAAAGTTAATTTTTTTTATTTTGTGTTAATTTTGTGCAGATGTCCTTATAATTCTTTCGATGCTGTTAGAGCCTTTTTGTGTGAAAACAATACATTGTCAGCAAAAATTCAAGTGATTATTTGTTCAATTATTGGTGAGTCAGGTCCCAATACACTTCCGGGCGGCACACTCGCCTTTTTCTCGGTTAAGACAAGAGTGGCCTTATTTTGTTTAACCTGGAAGATCCTTTGGGTAAAGTAGTTTTCAAGAATTGCATCAAATTGTTTAGGTAGAACAGTAAAAAACCACCAGGTTTACTAGAAAACCGAATGGCTTCCTTCAAAGTTATAAACAATTACATTTCTTAGACTACATAGTATTAATGAAAGTTTTTATACAAGATTCGAACAAAAAGCTCCATAATTACTGTATTAAACTTAAAGCTTTCTAGTTTCCTAAGGAATTATCTCAAATACTGTTATAGAGACTTTACGAGACTTAAAAGCTCCAAGACACAACGAAGCTTTTACTGTAAACCATCTATAACTCTTAAAGCTTTTCAACTTTTTTATTTTTATATGTCAGATAATAGAACCTTTTGAAAATATAAGAATAGTTTTATTATCTGAAAATATAACAATGCAAAAAGCTTTAAACCAATCAATTTTTTTCGAAAATATTAAGCTTATATAGTAAATCATGTTAAATCTTGAAGTTTTTAGGCTTAACATGATTTACAATAAAAGCTTAATGTTTTCGAAAAAAAGTCGATTGGTTGAAAGCTTTTTGCACGATTTATAAACTTCTAAAGTATACTCAATATAAATTTTCTTTATTAAAATTATAACTTTTTTTGTAGTTGTAAGTTCTATAGAAGTTGTCAAAATCGTAAAAGTTTCATTTGACTTCGACAATTAGTTAATAATTGAAGTTTACATCTAAAAATTGAAAAGCTTTGAAAACTTTAAGGTATATTTGATAACATTTTATTTTGTTATTGTTTTAAAAGCTCTCATCTGTGTATTTATCACAATATACTAATTACAAATCTTGTTGGACATTCAAAGTTAACCAAGGTTTTATTAAAGCTTTCTTAGCTCTTAACTTAGCTCTTAACTCTTAACTTAGCTGACTCATGATTTTAATCTAAAAATAATTTCTTGTGAATTGACTTAATTAAAAAAAATTGCTTTTCTCATTAAGAAGTCCTTGAAAGCTCTGAGTCCAGAACTTTAATTTAAATTTTCGGTATTTGACCCAGTAAAATGGATTTTTGATATTACACTGCGCTTTGTTTGTGCTCAAATATGTTTCAGTTTTACCTTTCAGTATTATC
The DNA here is from genome assembly GCA_963556175.1 of Tipula confusa. Lineage (NCBI taxonomy): Eukaryota > Metazoa > Arthropoda > Insecta > Diptera > Tipulidae > Tipula > Tipula confusa. The sequence continues at coordinate 220,982,540 of OY744476.1, forward strand.
TACAGCATGTCTTCATTCGACCACAGGCCTTCACTGTTTTATGTCGTAATGCATCGTGAACGGTGATTATCCTTTGCCTAAAATCTGCACCGTTGTCTTGTTGGGCGACTGGTTTATTTACTGGTGAGCCAAATTTTATATCACACGGAAGCCGGAGTTCAAATTTCCAGTTGTATCATCTACGGAGTTGCGGTGACACGCCATCATGAATAGTGGAATGGATCGATCCCAATTATCCTGGTTGTCAATGACCTCTTTTATTGGCTGTTATCTTAAGCTTAAGTTATCCATATACACAAGGTTGTATCGGTCTCCATATTTTGTCGTGGGAAATAGTCCAGCAATATCCATGGCGATCCGCTCAAATGGTGCTCCGAAATTGTATCGCTTCATCCTTCCTCTGGTTTTCATTTGGGGGCATTTACTGGAAGCACTTAGCTCACACTTCCTACACCACTCTTCTACATCCCTTCTGCAATTGACCGAATAGAACCAAAGCTTTATCATGTTCAATGTCTAATTGATGTCTAAATGTGGATCAGATGTTCCATTGTGAATTTCGTGCAGAACTTCTTTTATACGGTTGTTTGGAATTTGCACGATTTGCTGTTTTGCGTCTTTATCATTGGCCGATTCTCAGCATCTTAACCGCAATTCATCTTCTATTGTTAATGGTTGCCACTGAGCCCAATAACTCTTCACCGTAACACTTTCCGTCGCGATTTCTTGCCACTGCGGTCTTATACCTTGCTCCATCCACTTGATCATTGGTGTAGTGAATGCGTTTTTTCGCTGCTTTTCTAAATCTGCTCCCTGGCCCAGTGATCTTCTGCATCGACTCTGATCCTTTTTATTCTTGCTAAGGTGTTCCTTTCTTCTTGTCTAGAACAGTGCTTACATTGTGGGTTGCAAGCCCTCCTGGATCTGCTGGCCTCACTCTGCTAATTGCTGATTATTTACAAAACTATAAAGCACCTTGATTGGGAACGAGATATCGTCTGATGTTCTGGACGCTTTGTTGTGGTTCAAGTTTGACTTCTATCATGGCATCTATTTGAGCTATGTCTTCTACTTCTCAGAAGTTGGCCGTCATTCTTAAGTTTCAATTGGTTGTCTCCTATGGCGTTAATGAACGAATCTACTGTTTACCCATTTAGTACATCCAAAGGAGTATTACAGTAAGCTTGCCGCGCTAATTTGTGGATCTCTCGTTCCATTTCTTGGAGGCGTTCTCTTTGCTGCTGTCTTTGTATATGCAGCTGTATTTTGCATAGTTTTTGGACGTAAAACTGCCCGTGTCTTAGCTCCAGCACCTTCAAGATTTTTTGCAGCTCAGCTCGGTTGCATGTACAGTTTGGAGAACGTCTCCTGCCTTTCATCGTAGTGCCAGAATTAATGCATTTAGTCGCTCACTAAGATCCCATCCATTATGGCCACCAGTAGATGGTTCCTTAACAATTGTCGGGCTGCTTCCTCGGAAAGCTCCATTGTCGTGCAAATGATAGTTCTGCTGGCGGTCTTCAGTTTCGTTTTGCTCTCAAATGTTACATTTTACCTTTAATTTCTGCCACGTCTGTCTCTAACTCTTTCATTCTTCCTAGCAGGGACAATTTGACCTTATCCAGTTTCTGACTCGTTTGTTGCGCCTGCTGCTTTGCTTCAGTGCTTAGCTTGTTAAACATTGTGTTTTGTTCTGCTGGTGTTAATGATCGGGATCTATTGACGGTAGTCGCGATGATTACGAATCTTTTCCTTTGCTGCCACTTTCTTGTCTGAAAACTCATATAATAATTTATAAAATATTAGTGTGGAAAGTCAGTAAATAGCCCAAGTTAAGGTCGTCCAATTAAGGTAAATTCTCAGAATTTTATTGATTGATCATAGTAGCCAATTAGCTCGGTGCTTAACCATTTAATGATCACCAAATTGGTGTCCAAATTTTTGGTTTGAATTTAATAAACCACGCAATTCAGTGCCACACTCATTAAAAGCTCGTATAATTCAGATTGCAAATCCTCGTTATCAGTAGTAAAAATTGGGCGTCAATTTTACCCGACCATAAAACGATTGTGTTGGATCGTTCACAATATAAAAAAATACATCACGAATTAATAATATTATTTACGGGCCATTATATTCGGCCGATAATATCTAGAAAATAATTTTTTGATTGTGACACAAAAATAGATTATACGAGATTTTTTGCGAAATAAAAAATTCCAACAAAAAAGGTAGATGGTTCCAAACGACCGATAAAAATGTTTTTTAAGAGAGTCATAAATATTTTTTTTATCCATATGTGTGCCATTTCGAATGTTTTTTTTTTTATATATTTTAATGACCAAAACCAGGTCACGTCATGCCGTACGGCTAGCTATACATACTTGTATTTATATACCACGAAATATATAAATTGACCAACAGTTTTATACTTATGTAGCAGCATCCATAAAATTCAACCAAAAAACCATTTATTTGTTGTTTTTCCGTTTTATAGTCGACCTCCCACCGTATACACCCCATTCAATATCGTTCGGCCACTATTTACTATGCATAGTATGTGGATACGAGTTGAAGAAATATAAAAATTAGAATCCATAAATGTCAAATTACTTTTGTAGAACAACAAAAATCAAGTAATCAAACCAAAGAAAAAACAAAGCAAAGGAAAATATGGGAAAACCACAACAACAACAACAACAAAAAGGTTTAATCATAAAACGGAAATTTAACAATCTAACAACATAGAAGTGAAATATAGAAAATAATTTTCTTTGCTTTGGCTGTGTACCGTCCAAATGGACCGATGGCTACTATACAGCAACAACAAAACACCAAAAGTTTATGGTTCTCGATTCGTTTTTCGCTTCTGTTATAAAATTTTTTTTTTTTTTTTGATTTATTGAAAAGTTTTTTTTTGATATTACCCGCATCCCTTTCAATATTTGTTTGGATTTCCGGCCGATCTTGATTGTCGTCGTTTTGATATATTTTTTTTTGGGATGTTATTTTTAGTAATCATCCTCGTCATCATCAATTGACAAGTAATTCGTAACATGAAAAAGGCGAAAATCAAAAAAAAAAAAAAAGCTTTTAAAAAAAAAGTTTCGCATTTTTTTTATTTTGTTACTTTAAGTCTTTGAATCATCATTAGAAGGAATTAAATTTAATTGGATGGAAAATAAAAAAAAAAATAAAAACACTTTGAGCTTATAACATACACACGTATATACATATACTAAAACAGAAACATACATACAGACTGATAAAATACGAAACGGAAATTTCGAAAGCTCAATGAAAAAAATTCGTGGAAATTTTAATCAAGATTTTTTTTTCACAAGTGTAATTTAGATATGAAGACAAACACAACGAACTTTTGTTGTTGTTGTTTTTTAGGTTTCGGCCAAAAGATAAAGTAAACAAAATTCGCGATTTGTGCTTAATTTTGTCAAACATCGTGCGAGTACATTTGAATATTTTGTTTGGTATGTTTGTATTTCATGTACTTTGTAATTTGGGAAAAGGAAATTTTTATAACCGGAAAATGACACAAACGTAAAACAAGAAAAAAGTGTTACATGCTTTGCATAATGTAATTATAATAAGGATCAATATTTTGGTGATATAACTAAAGCACAATGTCATTTTTACGCAGAACTCATTTCAAAGCACTCACAAAGTTGTAAAACTACTTCTTAGTTTAAAAAAAAAGTTAATCAAGTTTTTGAAGAGATTAAATAAAATTGAAACGATTAAGTTAAAATGAATTTTGTGTTTTTGGAGTAGTAGAAGCTTTGAAATACTTTTTTTATATCAAAAAATAGTAAAAGCTTTACGAATGAAACTGGGAAAGGTTCATACGAAAAATCTCCGAAGCTCATGAAATCATCCTGTATTCAATGGAAATAAATTTTTGAAACATACAACATGCTTTGAATTGTTATCATAACGTTTTATAAGTTAAGTAAATAAGCTTTTAATCGTCCTTTAAATCATTCAAATATGTTGATTAGAAGCTAATAATTTTAACAAGATACAATATTTTATTTTCCTTGCTGAGGTTACGTAGCAAAGCTACGTAGCAAAGCTTCTTTCAAAATCCAGCAATCAATTAAAGCTTAGAAATTTTTGATGAGCTTTTTCGTTTTAAATAAATTACAAACTTTATCATGTAAGTTTAGCAATCAGTATTTAATTAACGTTTCTTTCAAAAGCTTCAATCTATAGAATTTTATTGAGTCTTAGATAAGCTTTATTTTAAATCAAGTTAATTAAATGTTTCTGTTAAAAGCTTAGTAAACTTTGTTTAAAAAGTTGTTGTATTTCAATACCAGCCAGTTAAATTCAGGACATATTTTCAAATGTTTAAATCATACAACAAAACCAAACTGTTTTTAAAACTGTACTTTGAAGCTTTTAATGAATAAAAAAAGTTCATGGTTCTGATAATTTTAAGTCAATTCATTTAATCTACGTGTTAATAAGCCATTTTAAGTTATTTTTAAAATTTTAAAAAGTTTTATTTAGAAAGCTTTAAAAAAATATCACTGAATTTTTTAAATTAAAGAGCTTTGCCTACATTTTTTTTAGTAAAACTGTGATTCTTTGTGGTCCTTTTTAAGTATATGATGATCATTTTTTAAAACAAATTTTTTATAAAAAAAAAACTTTTATCAAAAGTTTCAAGAGTAATATTGAGACTGTTACTGCCTAGCAAAGCAATTCACCATTTGTGGGATATAGTTCACATTGGCTTAGCGGCAATTTTAAATTTTAATTTGAAAGCTCGCAAACAAATATAAAGTTTTAGTATTATATCCCAGTTCTTTCGAAACCCGTAAACGTTTAAAACGCAGTGCTAGGGAGCGTCACAGTTTTAATTCCTTCATGCGAACTTTTATCGAACAAAATTCAGAGCTCTAGATGAATGTGCTGAAAAAGAGCTTACCAAAGGTTTATCGCAGATCACCGTAAAACCAAATCACCATCCTAAGTTTTGCAAAGAAGTCCTTATCTTCACAGAAACCACTTCCAATTTTCTACGTCAAACAATTGGCGGATAGGAGTTCAATTATTTTCCTAATCTTCAACTGACACAATTCTACAAACCAGCTAAACTAGATATCTTGATTAGTACCGATCATTTTTAAGAAGACTGAACCGGTATAGCAAACAACTATTTTGGGTTGTATCCGGAAGATGCCACACTGCTCCGTTGAAATGTAGTTTGATGTCAATGCATTTAACAAGTGACAGTTTAAATCTTAATTTTTCCACCCATTTTATTGATAATAAAAAAAATTCCAATATAGGCCACTTTATTGAGAAGTAGCCTTTTGAAAAATCACCAAAAATCATGGGAAAATCATTTTTATCGCCATTCAAAGACAAAGAGGAATTGAGCGTCGGTTTCTGAGTTTCATGGACTAATCGAAGACTTAATAGCCGATTATCACACGGAAGAAATGAAACAGTCTGATGTTCACGACACAGGATATTACTGACTTCATCATGAAGTATTAAGGCCAAGAAATTCAACTTCAATATTAAGGATTGTTTTTGAGGGATCAGCTAAAACAACTGAAATCCAATTACTGACCAAATCTCATTTTCATCAGAATTACCAGAGGACAAATCATTTACGAAACGAACAGTAGTTTCTAAAACCATTCGTCTCTTCAATCACAGCATAAAATGCAGATGTCTTCTTTTTCATCAAACATCCAATATTTTACACCCTAAATCCCATCTCAGTTTGCTAATAGAAACTGAAATACATAAATACTGGGCCTTCCTTAACGCTAGTGATTGCGAGATAAAACTATTGGTTTTCCAAAGGTCGAAATATACTGTGGCAAGTTATAAATAAATGCATCGACTGCGCAAAATATATGCGTAGGAAGCCTACGTCACTCCAGAGTCGAGCTAATACGGTCATTATAAGGCATAAATCTTAAAAGGCATTACACGTTCATTCATATGCATGAGCACCAAGGCAATTTACTTAGAAATGTTGTTGACATGATCATCGATGCTTTTCTAGGTGAATTAAAATGGTTAACAGCAAGGAAAGGTGTATACCAAGATATTGATAGTGACAATGAGAGAAATTTTTAGAAACTTTTTTTGGAAAAGAAAAGTAGTATTTTAAGTATTGTTACGTTTTGAAGCTGAAGTTTTTAAAAAGAAATTGCTTTGAAATTTAATTTAAAAATATTTAAATTATTAAAATGAGCTTTCAAAAGTTACAATTTGTAAATAAATTACGCTTTATGAAATATCTATAATGGTTTATTATACCAACTAGAGATAAGAGGAAATATTAATGGAAAAGCTCATTAAATGTTCAGTCAATATTAAAAATCAGAGCTTTTTCATCAGTGTTTTTATTGCTGAGCTTAAGTTATTTAAACGTAATTTCTTTTAAAAGTTTGCAATTATGTAAATTTCAAATATTTAAATGAGCTTTTTGGTCATATTAAATTAAGGTAAAATATTGGGAAATTACAGTTCTAAACTAAAGCTGTCGGCTAATTTAAAGTTATAAAAAAAGCTAAAAAAAAGCTCTTCTTAGGAAATATTTTGAGCTTTTGAAATTCGCCTCTGTTTTAAAATTAAAATAAAATTTTAAACCTCCGAATTCCAGTAATAAAATTAAATTTATGGTGAGCTTTTTACTTAATGAAAATAAAACTTAATTTGAAATGAGCAAGCAGTTTTAATTAAAGCAGAATATTGTAATCAAGCAGCCATTTCAAACTAAAGTTTCAGTCAAAAGCTTCATAAAATATTGTAGACAATAGTAATAATAATAATAGTGATAATAATAGTAATTTTTAAAAGAGCTTTAGCCAACAGTATTTACAAATCAATTGAAAAAAGGGGAAAGCTTTGCTAAAATCATTCTTTGCAAATTTAATAAGTTCTCATATAATTTGGAGCTTTCAGTTTTCTTATTTTTATAAAATGAAAAGTAGCTTTTTGATTTGATTTAATTTTTAATAAGTTTTTTTTATCAGCTTTCTTTCTAAATTTAAGTTTGTTTAAGGAGAAAATGCCTTGGATTACGTTTTTTAACAAGTAATTTCGAAAGCTTAACCAATAAACCTGTTTTGAAACTAATACTGTTTCGGTAGTATAAAATAAAAAAAAAGCTTTAGTTAAATTTTTAATGAACAAAGACCAATATGGTAAAATAAAAGCCAACTTAATAAAAAAGCTTTGATATACTCTAAAAGCTCAACTAATGAACTATTCAGAAAAACAGTAGGGAAATGTTTGGTATGATTTAAAATTAGACTTTCGTAGCAATTTTAGAAACAAATATTACTTAAAAACTTATATAAATAAGCTTTTAAAAGCTCTGTATAACTGTTTCGTTGTAAACTTTCATATTTTTTTATTTAAACAGTATTTGAGAAATCAATTTAAAGTTTATAGAATATAATGAAATAAACGTAAAATAAGCTTTAAGTGTTAATAAAAAGAGCTTTTTAATTGTTACAAACTTAAATTGATTTTTCGTGTATTTATTACAAAGGTTGTATTATCTATTGATAACTTTTATATGGTAAATTATTTTTTGGGCCATGTGGTCGTTGTAGCCACTAGCCCCACGACCTTACAGATATTGTATGCTTAAACCTTTATTAATCAACCGTCCAGTCTATATTTAGACTTTTGGAGAATTCGACAATATCCCTGGACGGTACACGAATATTTGGTTTGTACTCATTATTCTCCCATCTAAATGTTGCAGTCGTTGGCGGAAAATTCCTATGATCCAATTTCCGTATTACAGAAACGACAAGTATCCATCACACCTAGACCCATATTCTTAAGACGATATCTTAGAGGAACATGGCTTGTGAGGAAGCCCGTTAATAGCCTCAACTTAGGTTTGCCCAGTTCTTAAATTCGATTTGACGAAGGTAAAAAAAATCTCTTCGCTTGTCGTAGTCCTGGAATTCTGCGCCAAAAACGAAATCTTTCACTTTCTTCCCAGCGTTTCATCGCTGTTCCATCTAACTATTAAAGTCAAGTCATCCGCGCAGCACTGAACATCAAGTCCATGGCTACTAAGAAGGGTCCATTAAAAACAATTGACCACAGTATAATGGAGACAATATCCGTTCCTGGAAACATTCCTTTTACAGCCTTGATAGTTACCTAATTGAGGTGTAATAATTCTATTTTTCCGCATAGAATCCACTTAACTGTGGGAAGCTCAATTCCATTTCCGCATGCTGACCTCTCTATTGACGCATAGAAGGTATTATTCAAAAGCACCTTCAATGTCAACAAAAACGCAAAGGGCAATTTCTTTAACATCAAAAGTGCTTTCAATTTTAGTGATTAGACTACTTAGGGCCGTTACCGTAGATTTGCCGGCCAGATAAGCAAACTGATTTCGATAAAGTGGGTCCTTTTTTAGAGCTTTACTTCTTATATGGTAATCCAAAATTTCCTCCATTGTTTTTAATAGAATCGACGTGAGGCTAGACGACCCTTTCCTTTTGGTATAAAGACCACATTTACTTTGCTCCACAGTTTTGGAATGTAGTTAAAAGCATAGCTTGCCCGAATGATCAGGGCCAAGCTATGAAGTATTTGTTCAATACACTTGAACCTCCAGCGGATTTGAGGGGTTTAATTGGACAACCTTGAATATCCTGCTTGAGAAACTCAATGACCTATTATGAGGAATATAGACCACCTCACCAGAACCTTTATAGACGTCTTCAAGCGGTTCCGCCATCATTGAGAGCGGGAAGTGGGTTTCTAACAGCGAGTGAATGTCAATGATAAAAGCACTGCATTCGCAGTTTGGTTTAAATTTTATAGCCAAACTTTTACTCACCGAAACAACCAGTGTAAATAAAAATAGTTTGTTCGGTTGAACTATGATCATCCAAAAAGCTTCCAATTATCCTCAGTAGCCACTGCAGTTTGTGCAGTGGCGTTAAGTCGTTAAGTCATTCTGAAAACTTACAGTCGGTATGAAATAATATAAACGTATTAGTATACAAAAAAAAGCTGATGACCCACTGTATAATTTTGTACAGCTTTTATTATGTAAACATTGCTTAAACTGAAATATGGCACTCGACTAACAATGAAAAATTTCAAATATCAGAAAATTTATTCAAACCATATCGAATCAATATCCATTATGATTGACACTTAAATAATTCGACAATCAATCATCTCGAGTATCACTTATCGTTCGAAAAAAAAAGCGGGAGGGAAAAAATACAAAAAAATGTATTCATATATTGATAGGGAAAAGCTAATTTTATCACGACTTATCATTTACATTTTCAAATAAAAATTGACATGAATTTCCCTATAAAATATATATTTAAAAAAATTTTATTTTGTTATTTTAATTTAATTTCCATAAATTTTCCTTGCCAGCGTACAAACAAAACAATATCGAGATGAATTACAAGTCAGACATTAGATAACGGTATCACAACGGTAAATAAAAACATTTTGATTTTGTTTTCCCACACACACACACACATATACACCAACACACCTGATCTAAACATTAATTGTAAGCTTACATGGAAAAAAGCACGAACAACTAAATAAAAAGCTTTTTGCTTTTCTACTGTCTGTTTGTGTTTGTTACCTTGGCGCAAATACGATGCTGTAAACGGAATAAAAAATGTTCTCATCTGCTTGAACGATTGAAGCTTTTTTTTACTCTTCATGTTTTATGCTTTATATATTAAGCTTTTCATTGTGTTTTATTTTTGGATTTGTTTTTGGGAACTTTTTTTTGGAAATTTTTATTTTTTTTGGAAAGGGAAGGAAGTCTATGTACATAACATTTTGTTGTTTTAATGCTTAAATCTGGCAACAAAAACAACAAAAATTGATTTTTAATAAAGTTATTTACAGCAGCAACAATAACAACCCAACATATACAATGTATGAGGGACGAGATGGAAAGCAAATATGTAAAATTGGAAGAAAATTTCAATGTGAGTTTGTTTTTGTTTTGTTATGGATTTTCATGTGTTGTGAAAAAAATCGAATTGAATTTTTGTATATGTTTATGTGTCAGCCTCTGTGGTCGGAGGGGGACTTCTAAATTTATAAAATTCTTATTGTTGAAAAATGTATGATAATTTACAGGCTACGATATAAACAAAATGTTACCTCTTCAAAACCGAAAGCTTTAACTCAAAAAAATGGGTAAGCAGTCAAACAAAGCTCTTAATAAAAGCATAAAAGAATTTAGACTTTTCTGGAAGCCTCACATGGATGAATTTGAGCTGAATATAAACTATTTAACACGCACACTGACGAAGCGTAGTAGTAGCCTTATAGCAGCCAAAATAAGAGTTGTATAAGTAAAATTTCTAACGTTAAAAATAAACGAAAATCTTTTGTTAGCCAAGCTACCTAAAGAAACAAAACCAGCATTGGAAATACAGCAAACGTCAAAGCTATACATGTCACATAGAAATAGTGACAGACCTATTTGGCTATTTTCTAATCGGTTCATCACAAACTGCAATGCCAAAAGAAAATCTACCACATTTGAAAATTCATCGTTAGTCAAGATGGCAGATGCTACAAACCCAACTGTAATTTAATCTATCTCCTAGATTAACAGTAACGTAGTTACAAGATATGCACCAAAGAGTTATAAATTTTTTCTGTCAAATTTCATAAATCCAAAAAATCTGTGACGGTTAGCCCGTCAAAACTGCGAAATTTATGCCACAATTCGAAATTTTCAAAATTCAGACATTACGAGATGGTTAACCCGTCAAAACTGCAAAATTTATGCCACAATTCGAAATTTTCAAAACCTAGATAATGTATGTTGGGTAGCACATCAAAACTGCAAAATTTATGCTACAAATCGGAATTTCCAAATTTCAGACATTACGTGATGGTTAGCCTGACAATACTGCAAAATTTATGTCAAATACCGAAATTTCCCAAATCTTCATAACGAATGATGGTTAATCCGTCAAAACTGCAAAATTTGTGCGACAAATCGAAATTTTTAAAATTCAACAGTACATGTCCTTCAAAACTACAAAATGTATGCCACAAATCGAAATTTCCTAAATCTAGAATATGTATGAAAGGTAGCACACCAAAACTGCAAAGTTTGTGCCACAATACGAAATTACTAAAATTCGGACATCACGTGATGGTTAACCCGTCAAAATTGCGAAATTTATACCACAAATCGAAATTTCCAAAATCCAGAAAATGCATGAGGGTTGCCCCATCAAAACTGGGAAACTAATGTCAAAACAGAAGAAACTGTATCGTTGATTCGATACGGGCCAACAATGGCCTGTAAAATCGTTTATCATTATTTTTATATATACGACCATACACACACATAACCCGAACATATAATCGGGATTAAAAAGTCACGCCTAAGGTGAATACACAGTATATATTATCTCGATGTTCAAAAGATTACATTTCCAAGATAATCATCGAATCCTTTTGTATCACAAAAATCGAAATCACAAAACTCATAATCAAATCTCCGTAAATGATTTTGTCGTCTTTTCACAAATGATTTGCGACATACAAAATTATTACACCGTCTTCCTCGACTTTTCACCATAACACAAGATATATTCATTCATCTCAGATTTAGTTCGTACTTTGTAACCGTTTTTAGACATAGAAATTTATAATGTATGTGTAAGACATATAGAGCTTAAAAAAGCTCTCCCCCATCAATAAATATTCTTGTATTATGTATGTATCTACTTTGGTTTGTGTATACATTTTATAATGGAAAATTTATGGTTGACTAAAGCAGCGGCAGCAGCACAAAAAATGTATTCGTTCCCACTGCCATCATTATTATATACTGTACATTATAGTACCACACCATCCGGCATATTACACGATGCGGAACTATAGAAAGAAGTGAGGTTTGGTGGTGCGATTGTATGGGTATAATATATTAAAAACAATACGCACACACACACATGGTATTAACCCCATTCTTAACCATATATGCGAATAAAATAAAATCATAAAAAGTCAGCCGGAGGTTATACCATATACCAGTGCGCTGAGATTGGAAACTTGGTACCTCAAATGGAAGTTCATTTTTCAAATTTGATTTTAGGGTGGAATAATTGATAAATTTGTGCTTTTTTCATGTGTGTGTGCATGTTCAAAATTTCAAATAAATTTTCTTAGACATACGTATGTACGAATATGTACGAACGTAACAAGAAACTTGACTTTTCATCAAATAAATAAACAACAACATCATGGTACAAAAAAAAACAAATATGTATGAAAGCTGAAGGCAAAACAAAAAAAAAAAGGAAAATTCATATCAAATTTCCCATTAGAATTTCCCAATCAATTTAAATTAAACTTTTTGTTTTGTTTCGAATATGTACTTGAACCGGTTAGACAGGATCAACTTGTTATTTGTATATATTGTTTCCTTATTTGAGAGGAAAATAATTTTGTGTGAGTGTGCCATCTAGTGGTTGATAGTGGAATAATAAAAATTAGGAGGGTTATTAAATACCTTCCAAGAGTCAAGAAATTTAAACAGATATAGTACTTCAGAGGATGTCCTTTAGGATTTTTAGCTCAACTAAAAATAATTTTCTCACAGGTAAAGCTTTACTACATTTTCTTCAGGATCAATTGAAAAGAGTTTCCGGTAATTCATATGGTAACTGCCCATATTATTTCTTTGAATTTAATATAGAGTAATCAGGCCGACACTGATAACCTAAATTTTTAGGACCTTTTTTAAAACCATCAATCAAATTTATCTGATCTGTGGTAAGCAAAAATGCCAGTGAACATGCGATGCTGCGAGTTCCATGCCTCAATTTCAATTTTCCCTATGTAAACATACATATAATTGTTTGATGCAATGTAACAATTGTCTACCTATAATTGGATGACGGTAGACGGATCAAATCTTTGAAAGCAGCGCGCGCATAGTCCATACTGTGTCGAGTTATTTAGACTCTGGCTCTCAAACAAGCTTTATTTTGAGCTCATGCATAAAATATTTTAGGAAAGTCATGTTTACCAATATTAAATAGTGCAGCAATTTAACATGAAAACACTCGTAATGACAAGAAGCACGGGCTGAGTACCTAAGCAGAACCTAGATAGAAAGAAATTAAGCTTTTTGAAATGTACAGCAAAAAATTCGGTAGGGTAAATTGAAATTTTCTTTAAAGCAGATCACTTTTTTGTTTAAGTTTTAGGAAGCCTAAAAGCTTGACGAACTTATTAGTAATGACACGAGCTTTTGACAGTCAATGATAACGTCGTTGTAATCGGGATCTGAATTTAGCAAAATAATATCAAAACTATCTTCTCGAGTAAAAGCACTTAAAGCCTATTTACTGACAATACCCTAAAGAAATAAAAGCTGATGGATTCTTTTTGTCTCACTATAGTGTTTTCATGTTCCAAAATTTAAACTGCACTTTACTAAGAATAGTCTTCGGTTTGGTGAAAAAAGTTCAATCTAATACATCATAAACTGTTTTGGTTTTTAGTCCAATTTCAGGTTCAGCTGGTTTGCCCGAAATTCTAAAAAGCTCTGGTGATACATATGTAGTAAAAACAAATATTTCCATTTAGTATCTTTTACTGCCATTCGAGTTCCATTCATCGTGAAAAAGTGACAATTTGGAAAATGCCCAGTAGACCAAATTAGTGCTCTAGTGTAAAATCACAAATCCGTTCTACCGGGGCTTTCAAGTTCGAGTTTCTTTTTGAAATTCAAATTAAAGACCCATTTTAAATGGAAAATCATCATCTGTTTATCGATAGTAGAGGGTCTACAATTTATGAATGGTAAATGATATCTTGCAAATATTCTCTGCGTGTACGTTTACAAATGTCGATTCTTTTAGTGAAATTTTCAATGATATTTCGGCATAATTGAGGCTCTATCTCGGCATTTTCGGGCCAAATGTTGTCTTTCAAGGCTTCAATTGTTTCTGGTTTATTTGCATAAACTCTGTTTGACCTTACAAAAAATAATACAAAGGCGGTAAATCCGGCGATCTTGCCGGCCAAATTGCAACCACACCACCAGACCGAAATGCGCACCAAACAGTAGCATAAGAGGAAAGTAAAGGCATTTCAACATATTGCCGGGGATGTTACAATGCACAAATACGGAAGTTTTGTTTCTTTACGTACCCATTCAAACGGAAATGAGCTTCGGCTGAGAAGAAGATTTTTTCAGCAAAACCATCTGGTTGTTCTTGAATGAAATTAACGAATCGTCGACGTTTCCGTTGGTCGTTTGGCTTCAAGGCTCGCACCAACTGCACCTTGTAAGAGTTAAGAGCCAAATCATTATGCAAAATTTGCCATGTGGTGCTTGCTGATAGGCCCAATTGCTGTGAACGTCGCTTAATTGACAATTTTTGATCTTCTTTAATGCTTTCCCTCACAGAAGCGATATTTTCAGTTCAACGGCCGGGACGATTGTGAACTGGTGTGTTAATATCTGGTACCGAGCCAAAATTGTTCGATTATTTTTTTATCTCGGGCTCGATTAGATGATTATAATGATCAAAAACATCCACAATTTTGCGAAATGAAGTTTTCACAGATCCACCATTTTCATAGTGGATTTTTATTATTTTTATACGGTTATCAAGCAAAATCGAATTCATTTCAGTAAATTGTACATCTTCTACTTGATATATGTATAAAAAGGTACTTTTAACTTATACAGCTGTCCGAAAAAATACTTCTAACAAAGAAACGCCAACTGAAAGACCCTGTACTTTGTCAATTGCACCATAAAATTAAAAAACAAATATAATAATCCTGATAAAAAAAACTTTAAAAAATTTAAAATAAAAGAATGAATTTCAATTTTGTATTGAGCTTTTCTCCTGCATTTGTTTTTAAAAATCAACTTTACCAACTGTGCTTCTTACATTTTCCACATGTTTCTGAGCATCTTCTGTTTATTTCATGAATTATAGTTTAATCATAGTTTAATGTTTTAAACCGTTTTAGAAGTTAAAATTACTTATTTTCTCCATAATAATAATGGAGATACTGCCTAAGTACAAAAAATTCCTAAATTTGAGAACGTTGTCAAGGAGCTTTTTCAGAAAAAATCAAAAATAGATAAATAAATATATATATATATATATATATATATATATATATATATATATATATATATATATATATATATATATATATATATATATATATATATATATATATAAATATCCTGTAGAATCAGCAATGTATATAAACAGTTATGGTAGAACTTTTATTAATTATCACAAACCATTTTTGATAAGCTGTATGTATAAAAGCACATCATATATATTATAAGTTTGATAAATTATAGTCCATCATTGGAAAATGGTGATAAAACAGTTTGACAGTTATTGTTGGAACGAGAAAAATGAACCCGATAACGATGACAACCCAGAATCTCCAAATGATACAATCATCAGTGTATCATCGACAGAATCGCAGTAATAATTCCTTACCTTCCTAATTTCCCTATATAATCTCGAGACAGGCCCGAGTAAAGGTCTACCTTCCCTAACAAAGTAGTAACATTACTATTTATTTAAAATTGTATTCTGCGCCTAAATGTCATCATGTAAAAATATGTAGTAACTAAATATCTTATACCTTTCATGCAAGTGCTACAATCTATATTGTTGGCGGCTACAACAATTTTATATTTATTATACCAATTGAATTGTCGTAGCTTTAACAAAAAATAGCATTATTCATTACAAAGTTTTGTCTCCGAGTGTCAACACAACAAGTGGAATTAATTAATAATAAAAATATAATTGAATAAAAATATATAAAAAAGGTTAAAATTGTTTGGCGATTGTTCCTGCATCTACAGTTATTAAAAATTACAAGACAAGATAGGCAAAAAAGATTCATTATTTGATTTATGTTTTATTTTCGGCAGCTTTAAAGTTTTATTATCCTTTAATTAATCTAACTTTTTTAGATTAAGCTAAGACCTGTTTCTCTTTAATATTCCCCAAAACACCAAACAATACAATCGAAAAGTTTTATATTAGAGCAACATATATGACACTAAAATCACAAAAGCTTTTTTTTAAACTAGTATTAAGCTTTTTATTGTGGATTTTGGTTTTTAAATAATTTTGTAGATAGAAATTTTCTCCAAACTCAAACATATTACGGATTAATTTGTTCATATTAAATTAAAAGCTTTACAATTCTCAATGCAATCTAAAAGTTTAACAAAATTCAACTTTGGTCACTTATATCAATTTTAATATGTGAAAACGATGTTTCCATTGCATTAATTCTGAAAACCAACACATTATTCAAATAAAAACACAAAAAATAATATAATAATTAAGGATTTCGAGTTGAGCTTTTGTAAGCTTTAAATGAACAATTTTATGTTTTGTAAACTTTTTGAAACTTTTCTAAATTGTATAAACCATTCAATTAAAAACTACCATACTAAAAAGAAATGTTAAGTATCAGTGAGCTTTTTATGCTCTAACGCATGAAACTTCGGCTATCGGGACTTGTTTCGGCATGAAGCAAATCAGTAAATTGAAAAAAAAAAATGAGGCAGAAGTTCAAATCTTTGAGAATTTCAAAGTTTCAACAAAAAGTTATAATTTAAAAACAAAAAAATCGAAGATTACTGTCTAAGCATATCTTCAAAACCAGGGTACCGGCCACCATTACCATTGATCAAAGTACACAGTTTGCATCCAAATTGTTTGGTGAGTTGTTAAAGCTTTTAGGATCCACCGGATTCAAACAACGGCAAACCACCATCAATCATACCTAACAATTAGAGTTGATAGTTTTCACCAAAAAAGCTCGATGTAACACTGTGCAATAAAACTTCGATGCTTTACTCCGAGCGAAGCCCTGAAGTGGTTTGAAATTCTTCATACCTAAACTTTCAGTTCAAAAAAATTAACTGATCTGCTAATAATTTGCAGATCATTTACAGAAGTTTGTTTAAAGCTCAATTGTAAATATTTAAGCTTTTAAAATTAAAATTTTTTGTTTTTCATATAAGAACATCCTAGTGCTAGATATAAATGTATAAGTCATAAATATTATAATGTTTAAAGAATAAATGAGCTTTGTATTATACTTTTACCTAAAGCTTTTCTCTTTTTTAAAGTAAAAAATATTTTTCTAATATTTTTATTCAAAACTATTAGAATTTTTGTTGTATGAACTATAACAAACGGGAAGTATCTTAAAAGAGCTTTTTTATTAAAATACTGAAAAGCTTTTTTAAACAAATAAATTGAAAAAGTAATAATAGAAATTATATTAAAACTTTTTTTTACATTTTTTTTACAAAAACGAGCTTTTATATCTTAACTAACAATTCCCACTAGTTGTTACAAATATAACTTTCATTAAAGCTATGTATTTTAATTAAATTGAAACTTTTTTAATGTATTTACACTTTATTTGGCACAAAATTTAAAGTTAATACAAATTAGATTTTAAAACAATTGATTAAACATTACAAATCAATTGCATTAACCGTTTTATGACCAATTCGCCCATCCTGTCTCGATTGCAGGTAGTAACAAATTTTAGTTTAATATTATTGCGGTTCAGGTAAAGCTCGGAAACTTATCAGCTATCATAGTATAAATATCTAGAAACATTCCTTATCGAGGTCAAAGCAATGGTGAATCGACATTTATTTTTTATCTAATAAATGGCTCTAATAGAGGCCGGAGCCAGTTAAGAATGACTATTTCCATCACCTTACTTACTCTTGTTTAGGAGTGATATTGGGCGAGTATAATCTATACTATTAGAGGGCTTTCCTAGTTTTGGAATAGAGATGACTTTGCAGTTTCCAACAATCTGGCTTGTCCTTAAGATACCGTTAATGATATCGGTAAGTTGTGATATTGCTTTATCTAGGAGATTTCTAAGTATCGAGTTAGCTCTGTTATAGTCTTCCGAAGCTTTTCTTTTATTAAGATGTTGAAGAATGTTGGCAACTTCTACATTTTTGAACATCTCAATTAAGGTTGGATTAAGAGGAGGAAAATTAAGAAAATTATTCCTCTGTAATTATTTTAGGATTTATGATTGGAATAGGATCTTTAGCTATTAAAGTAATCTAA
The DNA here is from genome assembly GCA_963556175.1 of Tipula confusa. Lineage (NCBI taxonomy): Eukaryota > Metazoa > Arthropoda > Insecta > Diptera > Tipulidae > Tipula > Tipula confusa. The sequence goes on from OY744476.1 coordinate 221,000,692, forward strand.
TTTTGTTTCTTACAGATACAGAATTTTTTAGTTTGCTGAACCAACAGGAAACCATATTGGAATAAAAATTAACGTCAACTTTCAAAATATACCCTGGGTATTTAAATAGGAGCTGTTGCATTCGATTACGTAGTTTAATAAGATTTTGGAGCTTAGGAGAAATTTTTAAAGTGCCTTTGCTTTGAATGAGAGATATAGTTCCTTGAATATAAGTTTCATTACGTTAGCTAACCAGACCATTTTTTCCTCAATTTGAGTAGTGGTAGAGATTTTGAAATCTTCTGCGAGAGATTTAAATGGACATGAATTTTAAATTTCATCCAGTCGGCTTGAGAGTAATTGCGAAATACTTTTGTTGCTTCTTTTTGGGTTTTGAAAGTGATTGTGAATACAATTAGTAAATGATCCGAGCAAAATTAATGCAAGACTCGCGTTGGAGTGACTAAAAAGATATTTTTAGATAGAACCAAATCAAGAAACAAGCTTTCTCTTGGGAAAACGTATAGGAGCATTAAATTGGATATTGGAATTATTGCGTAAATTAAGAATTGAACAACCATTCTGGTTATTATGCAACTCCATGTGGTGTGGCGTGAATTACAGTCACTTGACAAGATAACTTTGTTACTGCGGAGTTAAAAAGATGTTTTAAATCGTGCCTCTTGACTTGTCTCACGTAAATAGAGCAAAACGTGATGTATTTGTACTGCGTACCAACATTTAAAAGTGTTGCTTCAGTTTGGGATGTTACAAAATTGTTGGCCAGGAAGTGAGGAATGCCATTCTGGATTAAGATAGCAGTGCCTCTACATTTGACACTTATTTCATCTAGCTTGAAAGTGGTATTCCCAGCGACTTTTATGTCGTTGGGTTAGGTGGGTTGCGGATAAGATAACTTTGTGAAGATTTTGACGGAAAAGCATTTCTTCAAATGGTTTTCACCGATTTAGTGAAACTAGAATATTGACATTCAGAGAAATGCTTAAAAGTTGTTCTAGCATGAAAGACCTGAGAGTGAGGAATCGAATTTCATAAACTTCTCTCTGCTGCGGTAAATGTTTGACACATTGTGCAGGATTATTGGCGGGGGTCGTTTTACAGTGGTCGTTTTTGCGACTCGCTGGGGTAATGCTAGAAAATAAGTCGTCTAACATAGCCTTTATCTCCTATTCAACTTGCTTCGCCTTTTTGAAAGCTCTTTTCGAATAAATTGTTTCAGGATCGGTTGTAATTGAGGTCTCTTCTTTGCCAGATTCTTGACCTTGTTTGCTGGATAGTACTAACAAGGTTATTGAATCTGGCTCATTTTGGTTAGATGATGTATGCGTTTCCTGGTGGCACTTTCTATTGCAGCTAGTCGCTCTGCTTCTTGGTTGTTACCTTTTTTTAAGCACAATATTAAACATAAAAGGTCGCAAGTTATAATTAGGCTCACAGGGTTTACAAAATCTTTGAATGGTAAAAATATTTTGACAATTTCTTTCTTAAGACAAACAGGTTGTAAATTTTTTTAAAATTATTTAATAATTTCAAGAAAAATCTCTAGAAAATACTCGGTTGAATAACAACGAACGAATGTGGTTTTCAACGTCAATGGACAATATATTATCAAATTTATGAGCTTTTAAGTATAATTATTTAATTAAAAATAAATCAAAGCTTTACATCTTTCATTTCATTTTGTTTAAATTTTCCTTTTCACAGCTTTAAATATCAGCATAATGATACTCGAAAAAAGAAAATTTTATTACTTTTACACAATTTAAGTTAAGAATAAACATTAAAAATCCTTCAAAACTTAACAAGCTTTTAATTTTTTTAAATTATTATTTTTTTAATAAAGTAACATTTAAGTTGGTTATAAGAAGCTTATCATTGAAAATAATTTATAATTTAATTTTGTTCAATTGGAAATTTTTAAAACCGCTTTAAATTTTCAATATTGTAAAAAAAGCTTTGACATTTTATACTTAGTTATTACTCTTTTGTAAGGATTTAATTTGGTTTAAAGTAATTTTAGAAAATTTTTGAAGCAAAAGTAATTTTAGAAGCTTTTCAAATTTAAAGTTACGACTGGGATAGATATTTTTATTTGGAGCTAGTAAAACCGGAAGATACATACCAACCAGCCACTAATTAAGCAAAAAAAGCCTACGCACAGTTTCCAAGTTTAACATTTTAAAATAAATTTACTTTGAATTTTCTAACTATTTTGCATCTGTCATGGAATCACCCTATAATTATATATATATATATATATATATATATATATATATATATATATATATATATATATATATATATATATATATATATCTGCAGGTATATAAAAGCTTCCTATACAATTTCAATTTTTCCAACTTTACAAAACTTTTTGCTTTTCTTTCAATACAAAATGAAACCTGGCTAAATTCAAAGCACAACAACAACAAGAAAAACTTGCAACTGCATCATTCCAAAAATAGAATTGTAAATAAAAAAAAAACCTCAACCTAAAGCACAAATAAATACGATGATGATGGGTAGCTTTGGTAAAACTGTTATTGTTGATGTTGTTGCTGGTGGTACACGGAAAAATGAAATGAAAAATAATCATAACAATATAATATTCGACGCCATTGTTTATTGTGCTTTTTTGTTATTTGTTTCGTTTATATGAATTATTATTTTATTTGTGTTTCTGGGTGTTCTTGGTGTGTGCTTTGAATTTTTTTTAATATTTGGTTCGTAAAACCAGAACGTAAAAAACCGCTCCAATGCCATCATTATTATGTTTTCCAACTCCTCGGTTTTAGTTTTTCCGTTTTCAAAATTTTGTTTTTTTTTTGCATTGTCATGAGATATATTTAAGATATTCGAGAAGTACATTGTACAAAAAATAAAAGCACACAAAAGAGATGAGTACATCTTTTTCTTATATTTTTAAGATTTATGTGTGTGTGTGTGTATATGTATATGTGAAACCATCGAGTATTGTATCGCATAGTACTAGAAAAACCATGAAAATGATGATGGTGATGATACACGAGAGCTATGTTGGGCAAGGAACGATAAAATTTATGAATTTTAGATGATTTTCATTTGGTATATGGGGGAAAATTAGTTTTTCTCGTTGCGGTGTTTTTGTTATGTTTTATTGTGGTACCCAACAAGATGTTTATAATAATATTGTAATTAGATTTTAGTGTACACACAAAAGTATGAGAAATACCTTAAGCTTTTCCGGTAAATTAAATTAAATGAAAATCTGATTGTTGAAAATTATTTGGGTGGGTATTTCTGTGTGTAGGCAAATCAACCGAATTTTGAAGTGGAGCAATCTAAATATGAAAAATAAAAGGTCATGTGAATGGTTGGGACCAAATAAAAATATGATGTGGAAAATAATTTTCATATCGAAATTTTTAATAAGAATTTCGAAGAATTGGAACAATCATAAAATGTATAATTTATTGCTTTAAAATTATGTTGCGATTCAATGAACTTCAATCGTTGACGATGTTGTCTAAAAATAAATTTCAACGAAATGTTTTTCAAAATATTTTGGTCTGTTAAGTTTAACGTGGACGAGTGTTGTGGTCTGTTTTGATTTGAGCAGTCTGAAATGATTTTTATGATAAATAGTCGTACACGTATAAATAATATGAGTTTTGCGACCTTAAATTTCCAAAATTCAGGAAATTCGGGAAGGACGACTTGAAGAGCTTAAAGTAAAAAAAGACGCATCAATTGTTATTCAGCCAGATATATTTTTCTTTGTACCGAAGCTTCCTAAAATTAAGCTTGATATTTTTTCCGACGATATCACAAAATGAAAGGGTTTTATCGAGGCTTGTGACAACCAAAATTGAATAACATAACAAAACTGCAGTATTTGAAAACTTCTGTGGAAGGCGTTGCTGCAAAGTCATTCAAAAATTTGGATTTCATTGCGGCAAATTATTTAGATGCCCGACATATATTGTAAACCAAATCACATAGCAGAAATTCACATTCTGGCATTATTCTCCATTAAAACAAGTGTTAAAGCAATGTCAACTAACATGTTAAGTCTCATTGACGAGTTCAACTCGCATATTGGGTCTTACGACACACTTGGGCGTCCAGTACAATATTAGGACGCTCTTCTTGTACATTTGATGTACTCCAAGTTCGATCAAGCCACTAAAGCTAAATGGAGAGTTGAAGCACCGCGGAATCATGACTGATTCTTTGGCCAGTCGTTTGGATATCAGCTCAAACGTTTAAAAATATTTCTGTTTATTAACCCTCAATCAGTGACGTACCAAGTTGGTCTTTTCCGGCTAACATTAAGCTGGCTGAAACTCAATTTTTCAACTCACGACCAATTGATTTCCTTTAAGAAAATTTTCTCCAAACTGCAATCAGTGGGACAAATTAAGTAGGGAAATAACTTGCCATTCTTACAAAGTACAGTATTAGGATTGGTCGTTACAGGTTCCAAGAAATACTTTAGGAAGATTTGTATTCATTGCGAGGTGAAGCTAACTTCTTCTTTTACAAAATTAAGAGTGGTTTTCAATAGCTCAGCTAAAACTGCAACCGGGTACTCTGTCAATGATATTTTAATGACTGAACCAGTAGTATAAAACGAGCTTTCTGCTATTCGTATCAGATTCAGGTCTTACAAATATGCATTAAGTGCCGCAATCTGCAAAATGTATCGTCAAATACTTCTACATCAGCAATATCATTATATTTTTGGCGTTATAATTCGGCAGATGAACTGGCTACATACCAATTAAAGACAATGACATATAGTACCACAACAGTTCCGTTTTTGGCTACTAGATGTCTACTTCAACTGGCAATCAAAAACCGAACTGAACATCCATTCAAAATGAGGGTTACGTGGACGATCTTTTATTCGGTTCGAATTGTGCTGATGAAGCCGTGAAAATAAAATCTACAGTCTTTGCCATTCTATCATCTGCTGGAATGGTGATAAAATAGTGTTCTAATGATATTAATCTTTTGATCGACACTCCAGAAGAGGATCGTGAGACTCTAAAACTACATCATTCGGGACCAATTTCTAAAGTTGCTGTCAATATTTCGTGTTACAAACAATGTACTGCGTGTTGGTGGAGGTCTTCAATTTTCATCACTCTTAGACGCATCACAGCATGCTAATCTATACCAAAGGACCATTTTTTCACAATTACAACGATGAATAATTTTCATATAAAACATCTACACGTTGGTCGCCATGGTCTATTGGCTGCTGTTAGGCAGACTTATTGGCCAATCAACGGTAAGCAACTGGCCCAAGAACAAAATTATTATATACCAAAAGATAGTTGATTTACCTGCTGAACGCATCACTATTTCACCTCCATTTTACAACGTAACAGTGGTAATCCGCTGGACCACTTTATATTACACCATTCATAATTAGTGATTACATTGACTCGATCTTGTGTTGCAAGGATACCGTGAGCATTTACTTTGTGTCCTAAAATGCTAACTTGGGTATTGGCGAAAATGCATTTATCTAGATTAATAACTAGACCGAATTTTGATAACCTTTCAGAGATAATTTTGAGGTGAATTAAATGTTCCTCGAACGATTTTGATGCAATAAAAATGTCATCCAAATAGATGAAACAGAATGATAAACTGAATAACCAGAATGCATCAATCGTTGAAATGATTGAGCTGCATTGCGGAGACCAAAAGTCATTTTACAGAATTCAAATAATCCGAAGGATACGCTCTAATTAAATCCAAAGTAGAGAAACTGTTGCACCCATCCAATTGGTACGAAAACTTCTGAAGGTATGGAATTGGATACCGATCAGGTACTGTGAGGTTATTTAAGGCTCTGTAATCCCCACAGGCTCGCCAAGTTCCATCTTTTTTCTTAACGAGATGCAATGAACTTGACCATGCACTGTTACTGGGTCAAACATAAAAACTACAATCTACGCGTTTTGCAAGATAATGGTGGTCCACGAGTCTCTATCACATATGAAACCTCATGTTTAACGGGATTCAAACCAATTGTGTCTTTCGTAATTTCGATGAATTTTGAAAGTAAATTTGTAATATCTGGGGCCAAATTGAATTTATTAATATTGGATAAAGAATAAAGTTCTAATTTTGAAATAGACTCGACCGAAAATAGAGAGGTTAACGGATCAATTATCCTTTGTCTCTGCAAATCGACCAAGAGTCCGGTTTTTTTGGAAAATCTGCACCAATTATAGCCAAAGTGACATCCGCGATGATAAATTTCCAAACAAAATTTCGTCTTAGGCCAAAATTTTACTTTAAATCGCAAGTTCCAAAAGCATTTACCCGAGATCCGTTAGCCGCGAATAAATTGAATTTTGAATCGATCACTAAATTATTATACCAATTTTGCGGTACAACAGAAACATCGGCTCCGGTATCAATTAAAAACTTGCTTCATCCCTGTTAGTCGTCTCTTTATGATGAGCATTTAGTTTTTTGTATTTACCGATTTTTGCATGAATTCTGCGGGTCTTTTGCAAGACGATACACATTTTAACGCTTTGTCTCCGAATCGCTGATGGTAAAAACGTATTTCTTTACCAAAATTTCTACTATGTCTGAACGATTAGAAGAACGGAAACGAGAATTTAATTCTGTTTTCCACTGTAAAAATTTTGTATTTAAATCCGTTTCCGAAAACGATGACGAATGATTTGTTGTAGAAGAAACGGAAACAGGATTGAAATTTTGCGGCTGAATATTTTCTTAATTTTTAATCGAATGGATCTAGCAGATTAGACAATGTTTCTAAAACTGAATCAGCACGTTCCGTCAGATCTGTTTAAACATTATGGAATGGTGTCAAAATTAATTGCACTTGATAGAGTAATATTTTTAACCAAAGTTGCTTAATAGAACCTTCTTTAAAATTAGTACTCGCATTCAACTGTAATCGAGCCAAAAGTTGGGAAGGCTCCTGGTCTCCCAAAGTTAAGCCATGCAATAATATTGCCATGCAATATTTAATTTACATTTCTCCGAATCTCCCATCCGTCTAATTAGCTCATTTTTAAATGTAGTGTTTGGAAGTGCTCCTTGTTTTTTGACTTCTAAATTGGTTGTTTATGATGATTTTGTTCATCTATAGCCGGCATATTCACCGATGGTGATCCAATGAATTCGAGAAAAAGCAGTGATGATTCTTTGTGTGGGGAAAAAATCAGAAAGTTACATACACTGACAAGTAATGACGGAGATATAAAATCACAATTTTGGGTGCGCTTAAAAGCTCTGATCTAATTATGCTTTAAAATTATAATTCAAAATGATCTGCAGCACTGTAAGCCGAAATGTTCAATTTAAAGATATATTGGAAGAGTTAAGTTAATTACCATAAAGCACATAGCTTCAATAGTACAAAAAAATTATCTGCTTAAAAGCTTACAAAAGTTCAATTATAGATCTAAATTACGCCTTTGTTGTTTGTATTTTTATTTGAATAATGTCATGGTTTTCGTAAAAGTATCTTTAAAAGTATTCAAAACAAAAATTAAATAGCTCAATAAAAGTTTAAGAAATTAAAATCTTTTGTTTTGTGATTTTGGGAATCTTACAAATATAAAAGCTCTTTGCTATCATAAATTAAATATTAAAGCTTATTTTTTAAAAAGACAAACTGATTTTAGGCAAACTTTAAAGCTGCAATAAATCATAAAATCGAATGAAGAGTAAACTTTCCTGGAAACTTTGACAGATTCAAAAAAATTAAGAAATGGGTTATCCTTTGCAAATTTACGAATTCGATTGCATATTCAATACACAGTAATAAAAGCCCGATTTTTATGACGTTTTCTAAGAAACTTTTAATTTTTGAAAGCTTTTATCATTCTAAGCTTTTAGCATACAGAATGAACATTTAGAAGCAGTTTATTAATTGTTGAATGAAATACTAAAATTAAAAAAACGAAAGCTTTTGTTTATATTTTGTGCTTTTTCCCTAAAAATGACATTTTAAAACTCTTTCAGGTTGTGTTTTGCCTTGTTTAATTTTAAAAAATATCACAAAGGTGTTTTAAAGCTACTTTAACTGAAACTTTATATCTTTAACGTATTTGGTTTTGTTGGAGTGTTTTTTTTCAACTTTATCTTTGGAGAATTTCAATGAAAATCAAAGCTTTATTTAAGCGTTAAACATTTTTTTCAATTTCCACCGATATGTATCATTTTTATATTCAATTTGTATATACAAATTGAAAATCGATATAATATTATGTAGATAAAAAGATGTTTTAAACTATAAAATACACAAAAGCACACCACCAATACAAGTTTTAAGATAATTTCTTGTTTGGAACATCGAAAACATTAACCATAAATTTATGCAAATAATATAAAAATGTATATTACAGTCGTGTTGTACTTCGAACATGTACCAAAAAAACTGTACACCAAAATTGAAATTAAAAATAATAAAAATCCGTACAAGATATTAAGATTAAACTTTTAAGCTCGAACAACAGGCATTATAACAACAAAGCAAAGACAGCAATAACCATTATGTTTGTACATAGCAACGATACTAAAAATAATAATAATAATAAAAAAGCTTTATCATATCACTGAAATTAAAATAACAGCATCCTAAATATAAAAACGAACAAGGATTCTATACTTTACCGCCACCATGTTGTTTTTTCCATTACATACTACTCAAATATTATGTATATGAGTATACATAAAAAAAAAAGCTCTAGATGTGTACAAAGCTTAAATATATATATTTTTTTGTTTTTGTATAAAAATGCAAGGAAAACTATTTTTATTTGGAAAAATTTTTGCGAAGCGATATTCATCGACATGAAATTGCACGAGAAAGCACATGGAAAAACTACTTTAGTTTTTCGCGTGTTATATATGCGGAAGCGAGAGATTGTACTGTGTGTACACACAAAAAGCACAAAGAACTAAATTTAATTTAAAACTATCTCGTTTTTTTATTTTATTGTTTTGCACCGAGCTTTTAGTCGGTTAATGGAAATTTACTTTATTCAAAGTTTTTTCCCTCACCGATCGATATTTTATGCACTCTATCTAGACGCGATGTATATTTTTTGGTTTGTTTTTCATTTCCGTTTTTGAATATTATTTAAAGCTTTCGCAAAATACCTGCGGGGTGGTATTAAACGAGGATGGTGTATTTCATTGAATATAACTTTAAACATAATATAGAAATGTAATCTTCATATGTTTGTCTGATAATCTTCTCCCTCGTATAAATATGATACCCCAATTTATCAATCTTATGTCGAGCTTTTATTTTTTATTTGTGCGTACGGAACAAAGAAATTGTTAACTTCATTTTGTCCAACCGTCAGTCATTGGATTAACTCGGATAATATTTATTTTTGTGTTTTGCCTTAACAAAATAAATAAAAAATATCAAAAAGTTGGCAAAAAAGCTTTTCACAATGAAAATAAACAATAAATACACGCAAACATAGCTTTTCTAATATGTTTTCTATGTTTTTACTTAGGGTGCGAGATGGGGTCCTTTTGTGTTGTTATCTTGAACATCTCGTCTATCGCATGTCGTTAAATTTTTATTTTCAGTTGGAAATAAAAATAAAAATTTTCTTGTTTTTAACTGAAAATTTTTATTTTGAAAGCTTTTCAATTTTTGTTTTGTTTTTAAAATTCGGTTAAGAATTCGATGCGGTCTGTATACGTAATAGTCTCAAGGCAATCTCGTGTGCTGTCTGTACGTAATAAAGATGTTTTTATGTATATGTGTGTTCCTAAATTTTTTGCATTTTCATCATGACTTTTATGATGATAAGCCAGAAATTTTTAATTTTTTTTTATATTTTACGAACTTTTTTTTGTGAGTTCACTTGATGCTCCGTCGACCAATTTGTCTCGCAATATATCTTAAGTATTTTAATTTTTCGTTTTTTTTTTGTTCTGGCAAAGAAGATAAATTGTGTGGATGTGAGATTAAATCAGATTTGTAAGTGTATGGTTGGTTTCGTGATTAAATTGGATAGCCGATTTAACAAAATTCATGGAGATGAATGACATGAAAGTTTTAACGATTTTATGTATTATTTCTTGACCTGTACCAAGTTTATCGTTCGCAATAAATGTCATATTGCAGGTTCACAAACGGGTCTCGTAAGCAAAAAAAGCTCAAAAGTAAGATCTTCACAGCACTATTAAAATCAATGACCTGTTTATATTAAAATCTGTGGAACGTGTTTATCTATAAATAAGTTGTAACTAAATACTTTTATACTCTTGTGTGGAATTAGTTTTAAAATATCGGATAAAGATATTTAAACTGAATTAAGTCTGCTTTATTCATAGATTTAAATATGAATGGGGAACGTATTTTTATCATTGTTTTTTTATTTTTAAATTACTGAGGGCTTTGTGAAGTGAGTCTCATTATTATTTGTGCAAGCTTATTATATTTGGTACACCATAAGGTTGCTTATAAATACAAATGTATTACATGATACCATTATATCTAAATGTAAATAGTGTGGAACATAATTTAATAAAATTAAACTAATATTTGAAAATGGTGCATTTTAAGAAATTAAAGTGAAATATAGTATGATTGTTTGTTAATAACTCGATTATTATTTTAAACGCTGGTTTTCTGACTGTAAGTGTGGAACATAAAAAATTATTTTTGAAAAACCACAACTTTACTAAAATTTTAATGTAGAAGGGATTTGATTTACTGAACCTTTTATACGAGAATATCTATGTGGAACGTGTTATGAACAATTTAATTTTAACAAATAGAAGTGTGGAACCTAGCTTCTAGTCGAATACAAATTTATTGGTATATAGTTTTGAATCAAGTAATAGTTTTGAATCAATTGATTTATCCTTAAATGTTTTAAATTTACAGTTAATTTTTTATTTAGTTTTTCATTTGTAGAAGATCTTTTTTAATTTATTTAATGATTAATTAATGAAACATACACATGTAGGACGTGTGTATTTATTTGTTAGATATTTAAGCGAAAACAAGACTGTTTGTGTCTAAAGGTTTTCAAATTAAACGTGGAACGTATTTTGTGAAATGAGTTTAAATAGAAATTTATTGTGATGTTAAATGTAAAATAAGATTATGGGTTTAAAGTAATGTAGAATATATTTTAGTATGTTAGGTTTTAGAGATGTTTAATTACAGGAATTAAGCTGAAAATTGAAAAAACAATGTGGAACCTATTTTAACATGAAACAATTCATACTATATAGTTTGGTATGGAACATATTTATAGTCAAACGTTTCTCAAAAAGTACTTATCTTATTTTAAATTTAAACCATCAGTTATATAAGAAAATAACTTATTAATTAAACTGGTTACTCAATAATATATGTGGGACGTATTTTTTGCTAATGACGTAATAAATTGCTGGGGACTTTTGTTAACTGAGGTTAACTATTGTCGTGTCAGTAAGAATTAATTGGGCATAAACCATGACTGCTTAATAAGTAGTTTTCTTGATTGAGTATACTATTTATCTTTAATTGTGGAACTTGTGTTATAATACTAATCATAATATAACTATCATTTAAAGTTAAAACTGTTGAGTTATTGTTATAAAAACTAATTCTAGCAACATATAACTATAGGAATTTATCAACTGTCCGTTCAGTTAAAATAATTTTTTTATGGAACATATTCTAACTAACTTGATATCAGAATCATTTATACTATAGACCATTTTTTTTGTACGATGGTTAATTTCTTATAGTTCTTAATACAGGATACGCTTCTGATCCTTTTGTTTTTGATAACTTCAAACTTAAACCAATGTTCTCCTTTTACTAAATAAATATTTAAACACGTTCCACACATATTTAGACGTCATCTAAATATGTGTGGAACGTGTTTAAATATTTATTAAATTCAAACTTATTCATTCTTTTCTAGATGTAGTTTTTTCTTATTTCTAGTTAATGACCGAAAATTTATTGTTTAAAATAAATTGAGTCAGTGTGGAATCTGTTGTTGTACAAAATATTTTAGAAATTACAGAAACGAAACTGACCTAAAACAATCATAAATTTAATCAGTAAAATATTCATAATGGATTAATATGTATGTGGAACGTGTTTCTAATAATATATTTTCAAAATCAAGGTTTAAGGTTTTATAATCTATTTTAATTGGTAAATAATTTATCGAAAATGTAATGATTGGTCAAAAATAAAAGTGGAACGTATATAAGGATAAGAATAATAAAAAAGGTTGGAACTAAGGATGGAAAGGCAGTATTAAATATTGAGCACATAAGACTTATTGACATGTGGAAGATGTGTTTATATGTATATTAATTATAAAAATTCTATTAATTATAAAAATTCTAGAAAATCGATCGTGATAGTTAGAAATTGTCAGTACATATTATTATCCAAAAATTGTTAAAGGTAATATTTCTAAGTATATCATACTATTTCCTTTTTTAACCTGAAATGTACCTTTTATTGATATTTAAAAACTTCTTTATTTTGATATTAGAATGTGGAACTTAATAACGGTTTTAATGTTAGACTGCTTTTTTCAATAATACAACTTTCTGTTAACCTTATATTTTAACTAGTAAAATTATATCATTACAAATACTGTTTAAAAATGTTTGTGGAACCTATGTACATATATAATATGCATATACGTAACCTGTATTTTATATGAAAATATTTTTAGAATTTGCTCAATTTATATAATGCATTGTGGAACATATACCACGTTTGTAAGAGTAAACGATATATGATATGTGTGGAACATATTTGCGGTTTAAGAAGTTAATGTTTGATTCACCGGAGTTTATTAAACTGTAGAAATAAATTAAACAAGTTTATTTATTATACAATACATATGACCGTCTAGTATACACCAATTTCTCAAATGATATTTTGATTGTAAAAAAAGTGTGGAACACGTTCAAATTTCTAAAATATAATATCTTATACTTTAAATGTTAATAAATTGGTGGTCGATTTTGTATAAATGTAATCACTATATAGTCTGGAAATGATGAAATAGTGTGGAACTTAATTTAAACTCAATTTAGGCTAATATACCAAACTAAATTGATATGGGTTGTGCATTTTAAATATTTTGCCAAGATTCAAATATTAAGCACAGCACATTAAATATCCACTAGCCCAGATCATTGTACTGAATCAAATACAAGAATTTCAGTGAAAACGATACCCAAAATAAAAACATTTAGGTCACACATGAATTGAATCGAATCGAAACGAATCGCAAAAAAAAGCAAAAACTTAAATCGAAAGGAAATTGAATTTTATTTTTTTTTTTGGTTCTTAGGGTTAAAATTATTCGAGTACTCCAACGGTATATGTAAATTGTCTTTGGGTGGTTTCATAAAAATTTTAAATTACAAATTACATAGCTGTGGAACATATTGATGGCGAAGGATTACAAACAATTTATATAGGTAGATGGGTCGAGGCAAATTGATACAATCAATATGTTGACCAAGAAGACATCACAAAACATAAATAATTCAATAATCTCGATTGTAATATCATATGGCCATATAGCACAAGTTTACATACTCTGCATATATCGACGGGTATATGTATATATGTGTATACATATTTCAATATATTTAAATATTGGGAGAAATGAAAAGTAGGTTTTTTCAACTTTTCATTTTTCATTCAAATCATGATGACTTTGGTACATTTTTGTTGTAAATTATCAAAACAATGGATTTATGTGTTACGAGGATAGGATGGAAAAGTTCAAAATTGTTGTGACCCTTCACAGAGTGAAGGGTCACAACAATTCGATGCTGGATAGATTCGATAATATAATTAAGAATTGAAATTTGTTTTTTTTAAGTGAATAGCGGAAATTTTAAATTCTCATTATTGAAAAATATTTATAAGGACGCACATATGGCATGATCGGGCAAACTGATTTTTATCCACGTCATGGACTTGATTGATTTATTGGGGTAAAGAAATGTTTGTAGGATCCAATTGGTTTTATGTGTATGGAGCAAAATAGAACAACAAATGGTGCTGTTGCAAAACTGCAAAATTTATGCCAAAAATCGAAATTTCAAAAATCCTGAAATGCATGATAGAGACGGAGGCTCTAGCACTTAAGACATTGATGATATTATGTCAGTCATGAAATAGTATGGTTTGGAACTCGTTGTTCATTAAAAGAACCTTGTAGGCAAAAAATTCAGGATCGCTCTTAGAGAACATCACATTTAAACTTTTACAAAAGCTGTATTCTATTTTTAATTAAAAAATAAAATTTAAAAAAGTTTTAAAGTTTATTTAGCTATGAAATTTGAACAGTTAAATTTGATAACCTAAAGCTATTTATGTTTTAAACGTTATCGATATGCGTCACAAAAACATAAAACATAATATTGACATTTAAATATGTTTTTGAAAAAGTTTTTAATTAAAAATTTGGAAGATATATATTTTTTCTATTTACTTGTTATATAAACTATTTTTGCAAACATCTTATTTGAAAAGTAGAACTTTTCGGTAAATCTCTGGCAAAAGACTTAGCGGAGACATTAATTGATTTTTATATTTTTATGCTGCATACAACAAAAAAAACATCGAAACCGAAGTTGTTGCTGTACAACCAGAACCAGCATAGTGATAATAAAACATATTTTAACATGCACGAAGTAAAATAAATTGTGGAAAAAAGCTTTCTAGTATTTTTTTGGAATTGAAATTAATGGAGTGAATATTAAATAAATAAAAAAACTTAACAAAATGTTGCTTGCCCTATAGTATCCATCCGCATAGTTATTCATAGCATATAGTTTTTTGGTTGAAATTTTGTATATTAATTATACTATGCTATGTAATATTTTACTAAACTATGAAATGAGATGTCATAACTAATTAGTTTTTATCAGTTAGCATAAAAGCTTAATGACCTATAAAAAACAAATGTTGATTTAAAAATTTCTTTATTTAGGGTGGAACAAATACCATGGAAAAAGGTTATTGACTTTAAACACCATCATTTAACCCTAAACTTAGCCTTTCAATTTTTTAGAATCGGTTAAAAACGTTGACAACCACCATCAGTAACATTAAAACTATTATGTTCCACACTATTCAATAAAATTTATATATTTTTAGTGTTGTTTAAAATATTTTAATACGTTCCACACAAAAAGATAAATTTATAGATCAAACAAATTGCATAATACTAATGCCACATGTTTAATAACTAATCACTGCAACCACATACAAACCTCGCTCGAGTTAATACTTTATTAAAACACGTCCCACATAAAACATCAATAGGTATAAGGCACACGTGCCAAACAATTTAAGCCCAGAAACATAAATTGTACAAGGATGTGTTCTTTAAATTTAGTTTCTTAATAAATTTTAAAAGACAGATTCCACATATTTTAAATAACAAGTTTCAAAACTAAATACAGTAGGAAGTAAAACATTTACAACGAGTCAAATAACAAGTATTAAAATATTAATTTTAAACTGATTCAGTCCCGAAAAGCAGACAAGTTTCACTATAATTGGTAAAGACCACAAACATTTAAAACTAATAGATAATTAGTGATATCAAGATAAGTTCCACACATTCTGTTCAATTTGAAGCTATAATTATTACAACACAATACAACTGCTGAAATATTTAATTATACAATTTACAGTTTTGCATGAAAATATGTTCCACACTTATCAAAATTACAAATGATTTTTTGTGTGCATTTTCCAAATAACAGTTTAATATATTTTTAAATAATCGAAATCCAGAAACATTAGTTGAATATTTCAAAATACTATATGAACACAATCATCAAAATACGTTCCACACAAAAGATGGCTAAGATGGATATTATCAGTTAAAATTAGTGTTTAATAAAACGCCAATGTTAATAACAAGTTCCACACTTTTTAAAATAACAAGTATGAAACTCAGATTTATTTTAAACAAGCCGCTTTAGTGAGTTATTGTTGATTTAGTTTTGTACTAATTTATAACATTTTCAAAAACGGAATAAAAGGAATAAATCACGGGTTCCAACAATTTAGGTTCCACAAAAATGTGTCTACAGAAATAATGGATGAAAGTGGATGAAATTCTAATATATCATTGATCACGGTTCACAATACTCTCTTTTTTAAGAGTTATCTTTGCCAGATACTCACGAAATAGACAAATTTAGCTACAGTTTCAAAAACTAGAAGATAAGTTCCACACTGTTCAAAATTGTGAAATTCAATGTTTTTAGCAAAAAAAGGTTGCATACGCTCCATGTAAAACTACCCAACCTGATAACTACGCAACCAGATATTTAGCTACAATTATTAAATAATTTAGGTTTCACGGCACACATTTTATGAAAAACAGGTCCCACACATTTCAAAATGTTGCAGTTAAATAGCAGAACAATTCCTACCTGACCTTTTCTACTGTTTATCCAAAAAATAATAAAAAACCAAATAAATCACTGTTATTGGAAAATCACGTTCCACACAAAATATTTTTGCTTTGTTAGCTTAACTTATTACTTTATATGAATCAACAGTCTAAGCCAAAAATCAAATCAAAGAAGTTAGAATGTTTTGAAATTGTTCTACACGTTCATTTTATGTAAAAATAAGTTCCATACTTATATACATGACAAAGATCAAAATTGCATACCAAAAATGTTTATATAAAATGTAATAGGTTGAAACTATTTTGTTAGTCTTAGGCCACATACAAATATCGTTTTGATGGGAACCCTAACCAAATAAAATAATAGCCATACTGATGTCATTAAATAAGTTCCACACAAAATATCAAAGCGAACCGCTATGCATGGCAATTACCGTTATTATATTTGATAAGAGCAAAATCTTAAGGATACTAGAATTTTATAATTGCACCAATTTAAATTCTTCTTCACTTTTTAAACGTGTTCCACATAAATTAAGCGCGTTTCCAATTATTTTGTAAATAAAACTTTAATTTAGTCATAATAACGTAATTTTACTAGGTGACTCAAATTAAAATATGTTCCACGTGATTGCAAATACTTAAAAGTATTTTATCTAACTTTTAAAATACTGCAAAATAATGTATTGGACTAAAACATGTTCCGTGGGTTTAGACAAGTTGTTTACTATTTTTAATTACTAATAACAATATTTAAAACAGGTTCCATTATTTTTATTAAATAGGTTAAGGCGTATGAAGCACTAATTTAAATTTGACTTTTTAAACATTAAACGGGTGACCAAAATTAGAATACCTTCACCCCTAACGACTCTTATTATTTGAACGTGTGTTGTATTTCGTTACAAAAAGATAGATTCCACACTTACGTAAAAACATTTTGTTAATGTTGACTCGTTTTAACTGACATAATTAAGCGTTTTAAATGACAATTCAGTCTGACAATAAATAATTTAAGCAAACAACTGGAATGTAAACACGTTCCACACTAAACAACACCAAATGCACAATGCATATATATATATATATATATATATATATATATATTTTTTTTTTCAATTGCAATCAAAATGTATTTATATTACCCTTTGTCCTAAATTACTTACATTTAAATATTGTAGCGTAACATCACGATACTGATTCTTTTATACAAATCAGGATGTGTATTGTGTACGCTACAACAACAACTAATGCATGCTTTATGTCTGGTAAGTTTCACAACAAACCAGTTTTCATTTTATTTACCAACAAACACAACAAAGTGGAAATTTTTTTGCTATATTTAACATTTAATGAGTTTTCAAAACGTAAAAATTTCAACAACAACAAAAAATATATAAAAGCTCTGTAAAAAAGTTTTAGATTTTTTTTTTTGTTATTTTACTCATTTTTTAATTATTTTTGAATTTGGAAATATATTTTTATGCAACGCGAAGCATTTTTGCGGTAACATTTACATTATATATGAAATATTCACGGAACATAGAATGTTATAAAAAAAATGTTATAATTTTACAGTTGTAAAGTTTATTTGATATAATGAGGGTATTTAATAAAAAAATGTGTGAGCTTTTGTTTTTGTGCGAACATCTAAGTTATGTGCAGTCAAATATTTTAACATAACCAACAAAAAAAAATCGTGTATTCGATTCAAAAATTATCGTGATGTTCGTATTATCTTATCAAAAGCTTTTGATAAAAAAGCTTTTAGCTTAATCCAAAACACACAAAGACACACAAGTTTTAACTTAAAAAATATACAAAATACCAAAAAAAGTTTTTTGTTTTTAACACAAATGATTTGTGTTCCTCTTATCAGTCAAATTGAAGAAAAACAAAAACAACAAAAAGTCATTCGTATATATAAGAGATAAAGATGAGTGTATGTGTGGTTTTGTGTGGTTTTGTTTACAGGGTGACAAAACAAAATTTCTGAAAACCTAAATGGACTAATACTACGTGTTTTATTGCACAATTTATGAATATTGATAATTTTGTGGGCTTGCCTGATTTATATGCTCAAAAATAATTTTTGAGAATGTTTGAATACTTTGTAGTCATATTGATGCTTGAATCGAGAGCTTTTGATTAAAATTTCACTCATTTACATAGTGGTCTGTTATATCCTTGAATCGAAAGCTTTTGATTAAAGTTTCACTCATTTACATAGTGGTCTGTTACATACCGATGACATTGAGACAAACTGTCAAGGTCATTTTCAAAACCAAACAAATATAGTCAACACAAATATTTTGAAAAGCCCTGTATACATAACACAAATATGATAACAAATCTTGAAAAAATATTCCTTTGCAAACAAAAAAAAATGTTATCATTTGGTTGGATCAGTTCCCATTCAAACAAAACAATAATATTATTGCTGAATCAATCTAAATTTCTAATATTCTAGTATCACATCTCTCAAAAGTCCTATTGTTTCTCGACATCACAAGTAGAATACAAAAACAACAAAAAAGTTGGAAAAATATGATTTCAAGTTAAAGATAAACAATGGGCAAAAAATGAAATTCTGATTTTCAATTTCGGGATTGGAACCTTCCCTTCGTTAAATCCCATCTTTATTTATCCTCAAAATTTTAGTCCTTTTTATTTATATATTTATGTTGTTTTATGATTTATAATTTAATGATTCAGCATAAAAACCAAAAAAAAAAAATGCAAAAACTTTTTAAAATATTTATACACAACGAACGACGAATGACTGACTTTTTTCCATTTTGAACGGTTGGTCGTCGTCTTGTTAAATTTTAAAATGGGTTTGATGACTTTGATCTAATGTCGTTACGATACAAAAATTGTTAGAATGTGTATGGGGGGGAGGACGAGGAGGAGGTGTATAACATATCACAACAGACAGAGCAAATTTTTTTATTTGTTCGTTTTGAAATTTTTTATATCATTTTTTTTTTTCGAAGAGAGAAGGAACTTCTTCATCTTGATCCGCACATTGGGTAAAAATTAAATTAGAAACAGAAAATTTGCTTCATTTTTCAAATCAAAAAATCCAATGTGGATTATTTTGTTGCGAAATGATTTTCTGTTTTTTTTTATAATGAAATTGGAAAATTGGAAAATTATACTAATTGAAAAAAAAATCGTATATATCTAAGATGGTGGATGATTTTAATTTGGTTTACATTCCGAGAATACAAATAACACTCAAGCATATAATATATAATTTTAATAAGATGGTGAATCATTTTCATTTGCTTCGGGTACATATAATATACATTTTTTGCTCTAGATCTTTATTCTGCGAATGCTTTAGCTAACAAAATTATTTTTGAGATGTGGAACGAAATAAACTCTTCGTAGAAAATAATTATTAATTCTGCTAGTAACTCTTTACTATAATATAAAGATTTTAAAGAATTTTAAAAAATGTGCCTTTCTTAGAAAGTCTCGTGTGGCACAACAATTATTTGGTTCTGGTTTGTGTATGGAACAAATTAAGATTCTTGGAAATGAATCGAAAAAATTGAGAAAAAAAAGTCCTTGACCACCCAATGAGAGATACTCCGAAGGTCAACAAACATAAGCACAATGTTTAAGATACCCATTCACCAGTCACACATTGTAAATAATCTGGAATTTGTCTCAAATTACCCCTACTATTGCACATGGGTCAATCTTTTATTTAACACCTCATTTAAGATCCTTCAAACATACGACTAGCTGATCAACATTTCTACATTCCTACTGCCAGTGCGCCAAATAAAATTATCAGACAATCTTCCAATCTTCAGAACAAAGTCCTAGGTTGGATTGTATCCGGCAAGTTTAGTGAGAACGAGACTTCCAAGTTCTACTGAAACATGGTGGGTGCTTACGTCGACTTGAATTCACAACACGATCAATTTTTGGGACAAGAAACTGTTGAATCTCAGTATCACTTGCAGTACTGTAGGAAGTAAAGTGTGAAGCGCACTTTTGTGACACATTTCAACGTACTACTACTGGAAGATTTACTGTGAGGCTACCATTCTCGTCTCTAGTAGTGGCATTGGGCGAGTCTAAATCTAGTTGACGACACTGACACTCAATTTAAACAAACCGTTTGGCAGAATAACTTATCAAAACCGTTATAGGTCTACATAATACTACCAACTGCCTTATACATTGCTATGCGATGCTTGAAACAACTTTCTATCGATAAAAGTGAAGAGTATTCACTAGCATGATCCGCTGATGACTTCATGTTAGCCTTGATCACTCTAAAAGAATAAAAAACGCACAGTTATTTCCGACTGCTCTACAATTCCGAGCGAAAACTACATAGATTCGCTTATGCCAGGCAACGGGCGTATGCCGCCTCTGTATATACCAGGGCAATCGACTCAACGGACAAGGTTGTGGTTTCGTTACTTTGCGCCAACTTTAAGGTTGCACCAGTTCATAAAACTACCATACCACGATTAGAGCTTTGCGCCACAATATTATTGGTTCAATTAGATAAGAGTTAAGCTCACAAGCAATGGAGGCTCATTGATTCCAAAAATAACGCGTCAGATGTATTATCATAAGGTGCAGCACCGGCAAGTGAACCTGAAGTACGTTGGCCGAATATTTTCTCGTTACAATCGGATGCGGAAATATCGGAACGACGGAGCGTAAAGACGGTATTGATCACTAGTCAACGCATATCATCTAATTCGTCACAATCAAACCACTCAAAAGAGTAAAATCCACTTCTTTAGTCCCTTTATTGACATGACCGGTATCATTCGCATGGGTGGTCGACTCCAAGATTCACAACTTCCTTTTACTGCAAAGCATCCGATTCTCCTACCAAAAAAAATCATCTTTTCACTTTAACTATCATCATTATAGAAATCTCCGTTCAGGCCCTCAAGGATTTCTAGCAACAGTTAGGCAAGAATTTTGGCGACTGAATGGGAGGGCTCGCAAGCACAAAAGTGCTACAGGTGTTTTAGAGCGAAACCGATTACCATCACTCAATTTATGGGTGAGCACCAGCACACCGATGACCAGCACACCGAGTACAATGTACATCTCCGTTCCCGGATATTGGTGTTGGTGTGGCCCCTTTTTTATACGCACTACAAAATTCGTGGTAAGACGCCAACCAAATAGTATTTGACAATTTTCGTGTGTTGTGCGGTTAAAGCCACATCGAATTGGTCACGGACCTAACCAGTGCAGCTTTTATTGCCGCGTTGAAGCAATTCACGGTGTCCTGTGGTGTCTGCAGCAATATTTACTCATATAATGCAACAAATTTTGTGGGTGCGCGGAATGAGCTTCACGACCTATTTCTTCTCTTTCACTCGCACCAGCATAAGGCGTCATTCAAGTATATCACCAAGTGGAGAAAGTCAAATGGCATTTTGCACCGCCTGGTTCACCACATTTTGGAGGACTTTATGAAGCTGCAGTTAAATCAGCAAAGTCCCACCTTAAGCGAATTATGGCAAATGCGTCGCTTAATGTCGAAGAATTGTCTACTTTGGCCAAGCAAGCAGAAGCGATATTAAATTCCAGGCCTATCATACCGTTGTCATCCGATACCTAAGTGCGACGTCAAGTACGAGAAAATACCAATAATGAAACGATGGTAATTCACCCAACAACTGCATCAACATGGACTAAAACATCAAAAAACGTCAATGTGGGTCAACTCGTCATTATTAAGGATGAAAATGTGTCTCCAATGAAATGGAAGTTCGCACGTATTACCGAAGTTCAGCAGGGACCAGATCATTTCATTATAGTTGTTACATTAACACGATATCAGGTCCAATGAAGCGAGCAATTCATCAAGTTTCTCCCCTGCCATCACGTCCATGTACTAACTCAGAAGTAGACTACTTTTTTGAAAATGAGATGTTTGGTATGGTAGGGCAATGCATACTTTTGAAGTTTCCCAAGAACTCGTATGATTCCTTCTTAATACAAAAATGGGTCTAGTGGCTATAGTTTACTTTTTAACGGTACCGACTTATTATTCTGCAGATACTAATATGTTTCAGTGAAGTCTAGGCGCCGGAAATGTCTGATTATGTACTGGGTTACTACTTCAAGTTCTGGTGGCACTAATTTGCCTCGTTTTCAATAACTTAAATACTGTTACCTTTTTTGTAGTGCTCTTATGTTTAGGCTGATCAGGCCATCGTAGCTCAGCCTCCTTAAACAATGGTGGGCCACTCTACCATAAGTTATTAACTGATCCCTTGCAACTGTTTCATGAGATACAAGATCTGCTGGAGTATGCTTTAACGAAACATGTGACCATCGGCAACGAAAGTTGTTCAATATCTTGACTGAAGGTTGAAGTTTGTTTCACAAGTCGGCTGAAGATGACAGTGCTCATCAACTTCAATCTTGACAAGCTAACCTCCTTTGATAAAGCAACCTTGGTTTTGAAACAGACTAGGCATGTTATGACCTTCTTTTCGGTTTCTGACCAAGCATAAAGCACCGCATCATAATATGCCGACTTAGTGGCATCGCAAAAATGACGGATGGTTATACCCAATCGATATTCTTTAACCACAAACTTTGAAAAAGTATTTTGATCCTAGCATTCCTTAAAAATTTCCAAAATTAAAATTCTCAAAAGGTTTGGTTTGGTGTAGTCTCCATCTGCTAGTTGCACTTGATAAATAAATCAGTCGGATTTAGCATTTAAGTCAATTCAGGTTACGGTTCCCCGTGAGCGTTTGGTGACCTTGTCCCGATGTCTGTTCAAAGTTCAGAGAGTTAGAGGCTATATTGGATAATGTTTTTGAGCCTTCACAGTAGAGAAACCTACTTCGTACTCTGCAATATTTTTTGAATGGTCTGCAATCGATTAATCTATAATCATCTCGGTCTCATGGTTTAAATTGGTTCCGATTTGGTTTGCATCGTGAGTTGAGCTAATCGTTTGGAATGAATTTTGATGAAATTCACTAATAAAATATTTAAAAAAAAAATCTACTATCATAGGAAAATCTTCCTCTGTCTTGTTTTGTACCCAAACACTTCAAATTGTACCATACAACTTTTGCAGCAATAAATTAATAAGCCAGGAGTCTCTCAATTCTGCCTGCTTACTCAAGGACTTAAAGCTTCGTATAACTTGGTCGAAATTGTTAAACAGCTTCCGTATATTTAGTACGGTTGGTACTTGAATACACGAATGCTAGGCGGCTCATTTGCAGTCGTATTTCTGGTGAACTTAAAATGCTTAAAAATGGAATATGCACCTCTATTTGTACCGACTTGCAGGAAAACTGCCATCGCATAGCTTTGCAGTGACTTATTGGTAACTACTGCCTACAATTTTAGCAACTGACCGAAATGATCTCACATTTTGAATGACGTTCGATGACCTTTGATCAATGAGGAATAATCACTAGATAATTCATGACGTTAAGGAGAGTTTCTCAGCAAAAACTGCATTTAGCACACTTCTCGACCTTCATTGGCTGATGCATCAGTATAAAAGGCTTCTACTGACCGAGATCCTTTTGCAAACCGTTTTCATTGTATTGCTGAATGCAATAATGCCCATTTTAGTATTGAAACAGGTAATAATTTTGGAAGCGAACGGGGAGGTTTGGGATTGCCAAACTTGTTTCCCGATCTGATTAAATTTCATACGATTTTGGCACCATAAAAGTTGAGACTTCTATACAGCAGACAAATATCGTACAATCCAGAAGAAAACACTAGTCGATGTTGGCCCATCCCAATCGCAATAAAATTTTTTAGAATCATTGGAAGTTGATCAGTTGATCATGTTTTGATAAATTCGGTCTTGTGAATTCGCATAAATTGTCCAATAAAACCTGTAATAGTGGTTCGATTTGGATGAGTGACATCTTAATCAAAAACTCTTGACATCAACATAAATACCGCTGTTAAATATTTGCTCATTTTTATAAGGTATGTTTGTGCTTAAAAATTAGGAAAGGAGTTCGCAACAATATTTAGCAATAAAGAAGGTTGCAAAAACGTTTCACCAATTTATTAACGAAGTTGTTTTCGTCATTATTCCACATGACCAACACTGAGCAGGCCACAATCGAGATTTTTTTTTTGTCTAAAACACATTATTATCAAAGCACAAAAGCCTGACCTAGAACTTCAGGATGACACCTAGAAGGAATGCTATTTAACTTAAATTATTCACAGAGTTAACAAAGTTCTTAGGGTCACATCGAATATGTACAACACCATATATCAACCACAGGCTAATGGCATGGGTGAACGTTTCAAAGCTTAAAGCTTTTCTTAAAGCTAGAGGCAATACCATTCATTGGACCTTGAGGAAGCTAATAGTGCTCACATTAGGAAATGGTTTACGGTCAAAACATGAAGCTACCCGGTGGATTCTTTATCGAAAATCATCTACCATCCTTGCCTACAACCGATACAGTTATTCCTAAATTTTACACCATTATGCAAAACGATATTTGATCATTCCAAACAAAGTAAAATCTTTGTCTCCAAATCACTTGACAACTGTGATTTTTTATTTGTTCAGCTAAATAAGGTTCACACAGTATTACAATGTGATACGACGGCTGCGGAAACATTGGATTCAAAGGCAAGTTACAGCCGATCACGTTATTTATTCCTGCAGTAAAAAATATTCAAATGGCAATAAACCTGAGCTAATCATCAGGATCAGCTAGAAGCATCCAAAATATTTTACCTGCTCGGTTGACTATCTCCATCCACAGTTTTGGTCAAATTTTTGTTAAAATCGCTATGGGTAGTAAATTTACATTAGGAGTTTGTTAACCACGCGTGTACCTAAGAAATGACAGGATCTAAGATGGGGATTACTAAAAATAAAAATACATTTCAAAATGTTAATTTTGCCGTCATCTATTCCAGAACCAAATCCGCAAATGGCACATATCAAACCAATATTGTTTGTGCTAAAACCACAGTTTCATCGATGCGATATAAAAGTAGCAAAAAAGACCTTTAGTGGAGCGGACCAACATGGTTTCGACCCAATTAAAAATTCTGGCCTAGTGAAATGAAATTGGTTTGCTTCCTTATACGAGTAACTGCCTAAGATAAAAAGAATTGTGATTTAATGTCAGTTTTGCAGGCCGACTTCCAATTATCCTTTAAATAGTTTAGGGAGCCTTCAGAACAGATTCAGCCTATTATCTGCTTCATCGTGGCAGTGGACTGATTTTAGCGATGGATATTATGTTTGCTATTATCCATTTGATGGGTGGTATATTAGCTCCCAATTTTCTAAAAATTATAGTGCATCCTGTCGACAAGTTGCCACCTGGTTAAGATGGACCAAACTAGTAAGTAATGCCAGTGCGATGGTTTTAGTTCATAATTATGTTGTTTTACTTCCACTTCCTATAAACCGCAAAAATGTGGAGATCCTGATGAAATGAAATACCACTGTAGTGTCGGAAGGGTAAATGGTCTGCAGATATTTATTTGCAGCATCAAAATTTGTTGCGTTATCCCTATATATAAAGCGATAAATCCTTCTGCTGTCAAATTACTAACTAGGTCTATATGCATCACCTTCGTTGTTAAACAGATAAAAAAAGCGAGGTAGCCTTTCTGGTTTGTGTAACTCTGTTGCTCGACCACAGTCGATTTGTGTTGACACTAGCAGTAAAAAGTGTCACTTATAAGCTTGTTAACAATCGATCACCTTTTGATATAAATTTTAAATTTATATCGTACAAATAAAGACTTAATAAAAAAAGCTTTTCAAAAGCTTCTTACCTTTCACCAATTTATTTATTTATTTTTTTTTTTATTGAAAATCAAACCAATTGAATTATTCCAGTTAACAAATTTTATATACTGTGACACTAACCCATTAACCCTCATAAAAATTATAAATAGTTTTCAACACCACCCCCACCCTACCCAATATCTCGACAAAGTAAAAAGTCCTTTTTGTATCGTCTAAATAAAGTTCACAAGAATATCAAAAGTTTTAAATTTGGGGCGACCGAATTCTTTTTATTGGAAAATATGTAAATTTTACAACACACTAAAATTAATTTGGCCAAACTATAATTGAAAATATGTTGTTTGAATGTGTTAGAGGAGGGCTAAATGTGTATATGTAGAGAAAACCAATTGTTATAGTTGTTGATAGTGTTTTGTTTTGTGTACATAATATATAGAGAGAGAACATGTACTAAACTTGTAAAATACAAATTAAATTAGATTTTCCCATTTTCCATTTTCCTATTTGTTTTTTTTTTTTGATACACAAAATTATTATGAATATGTATCTGTGGAACACAACATAGTAGTTCCTAGAATTAAATAAAAAAAGAACAGGAGGTACCAGGCCATTTATACATCGAGATGGAGTGAGTTAGTTTTTTGTTTTAATGTACTATGGTGTTAAGTGATTAATAGTAAAAATGTGTAGCTATAGAGGCTAAATTTAGGTCAATTTAAAATTAGAACATGTTCTATCCTCACATCGTGTACATGTTGAGTGTGTGTGTGTTTATACATGGCCGTGTCGAACGATGATTGATTTATTTTATTTAACGGTCGTTTAATGGTCGCATAAAATTCATAGTTTTGATTGGCAGGCCCTCGTAAATTTCCTAGACTTTAGAAATTTTCGAATGCAGCTAAAAAATCATTGAATTTCTGAATTTTGAAAATTTTCAAAAGTCACTTAGAATACACAGTTTTGATAGTCTTAAAATTTGATGAGATTACCATTATGCATATTCTGGATTTTGAAAATTTTCTAATGCGGCACATAATTCGCAATTTTGGCAGGCTTTCCATTATGCAATTTCTAGATTTCGGAAAATATAATTGCAGCTCAAAATTTGCAATTTGGACATGCTTGCCATTACATAATTTCTGTATTTTGGAAATTTTCAATCGCGCCCAAAATGCACAGTTTTATTAGGCTTACCATCATGCAATTTCTAGATTTTGGAAATTTTCAATTGTGGCTTAAAATTCAGAATTTTGATAGGCTTTCCATTATGAAATTCCTGGATTTTAGAAATTTTCAATTGTAGCTCAAATTTCTCAATTTTTACAGGCTTTCCATTGAACAATTTCTGGACTTTGGAAATTTTTAACTTGCAACTGAAAAATTTCATTTTTCTTAGGCTTTTCATCATGCATTTTCTAGATTTTGAAAATTTTCAATTGTGGCTCAAAATTCACAATATTGATAAGCTTTCCATTATGAAATTTCTGGATTTTGGAAATTTTCAATTGTAGCTCAAAATTCTTAATTTTACAGGCTTTCCATTGTGCAATTTCTGGATTTTGGAAATGTTCAATTATGGCTCAAAATACGCAATTTTGACAGGCGTTCTATTATGCAATTTCTGGATTTTGGAAATTTTTATTTGTGGCCTAAAGTTTACAGTTTCAATAGGCTTATCATCAAGCAATTTCTAGTTTTTTTTTCAATTGCTGGTCAAAATTCGGAATTTTGACAGACGTTCCGTTATGCAATTTCTAGATTTTGGAAATTTTCTAATGTTGCCTGCAACTTACAGTTTTAATAGGCTTACCATTATGCAATTAAATGATCCATTAATTAGCTTTTGCTTCAATACTCTTCCTGCTTGCCTTTAGACTAGCTCTGACATTTTAATTGATTCTTGGTGTAGCCAGTCCAACCCTAGCAACCACACTACATTCTCAAAAACTTTATAGCAGTATCTGATGAGTAAGTTTCGATGGGGCATAGAGCCTTTGCCGAACATCTGTTGAGTCTAATATTTCAGTAACTCGGTTGAGTACGAGTATAATTCCTTTTCTCGATGGGTTTGTCAGCCATTCAAGGATGATTGCGAAATTCATTCACAAGGTGATCTATGGTGGTATAATAAGGTCCAAAGACTTGCAGTTGTAACATATACTTTATTGGTGCAACCTTGAATTTAGATGCTAGGATACTCGTTAGAACTCCTCCTTAGCAATTGTATTTACTCGCGAATGCTAGTGTGATATATGTTGCGCTGTTTGATGCGTTTAAAAATCCACACAAGTGCAAATCATGTTCGGAGCTTAGCCAACTTGGTAATTTAAGGGGAAAATTTTTGGGAAGCTTTAATCTCTAATATAAGATCTATATCTTGATTATCACCGACAACAGCCATCTCATCCGGTCATATACCCGTTAGGCTTCAGACAACTTATTTCTCTTTGTGTCTGGTAGGGAAATGGTTATTGAAAATCGGTGGAATTTCTTTAATCAATACTTAATGGTTGGTTTCTGATACGTTCCTTAGCGTGAATATGAAGGCATTACGATGCTTCCGGAACCTCATGTTTATTTCTAGCAGTAACTGTGGTACAGTTGACCAAATCATCAACGAATCATTAAGTGATATTCTATTGGTCAATTTCGCTGATGCGTCGAATACTACACGCTGCTTGGTAGTTGAGCTGGACTCTTAAAATTCTGAAGTTTTCGTCAATTTTAGTTCTAGTGAGCTAAATCGCATCAGTGCTTGTGTCAATAAAACATTTATGTGTTAATGCACAGCTGGCAATGCCTCTATTTTCAAGAACTTTCTTACTGCTTGTGCTCTTTCCATTTCTTCTTAAGTAGACAAACAGGAAATAATTTGAGATGATACATCATTGGCAGTCTTGTGCAACAATGTCAGCTAGCAGCATCTATGATCTATCAGCCTTAATTAGTAGATCTAAGGAACAGGCGTATGGAATTTGGATCATCTATTTGCAATTGACTTAAATACGGTGACTGAAGCTTTGACTTATTTTAAACATAATAAATCGAACAGTTATACCCCTTTGGAAATTTCCGAATGTATGGAACATGGATATGTTCTACTTCCACCACTAAAATCGCCGTTATAGTGCTGGAGACATAATTTTGCGTTAATGTCCCCATCAACAAACATTTTGTTAGTTTTATTACGCTCTTAGAAATACAAATGTGAAAAGCTTTTACGTTAAAAAGCTCTAAATTTATTAATTACGAATTAAAATCTCTTCCTGACATTGAGGTAAAAGAAATCCAATCTCAAACGTAATCTCCTAATTACATCATACAATTTTATTTGTTGTTTCAATTTTCCTAATTTTCCATTTTGTTTTAAAACATTTAATAACCATGACGAAGCTTTACAAAA
The DNA here is from genome assembly GCA_963556175.1 of Tipula confusa. Classification (NCBI taxonomy): domain Eukaryota; kingdom Metazoa; phylum Arthropoda; class Insecta; order Diptera; family Tipulidae; genus Tipula; species Tipula confusa. The sequence goes on from OY744476.1 coordinate 221,030,300, forward strand.
ATTTTCACAAAACAATTATTTATTTTGCTTTATGTATTTTAGAATCAATAAAATTTGATTAAAAAACCATTTCTCCATTTCTTCATTTTTGGAAAATTAAATTAAAATTTTTTTGTTATTATTATTATTATTAATTATTTTGTTTTCCATGATGCAGAGCTTTTTTCGTATTTCATTTCATTTTTATGAAAATTTTTTCGTTCAACAAGAGCGCACATCACAATGTTTCAAAAAGTTAATTTATTTTGTGTACGCTGCGCTTTCCTTAAGATTTAACGAATTTTTATTTTTATTTTTAATTAGAACAAATTACAGTAGAAAAAAAGCTTATTTTCAAATATACAAAGCATCTCGACTTGAACTACATCGTTTTGTGTATATCGTACGTAATTAAATTTAACAATGTGCATGAAATATGAGACAAATGTATAAACTATAGAAATGCATTTTATTTTCGACTGAGCTTTTTCCACCATAAAGGATACTCTAAGTTTTTTTTTTTTGTAAATTTTGTATTTCGTCATAAGTTTCGTTTTTATAGAATTGTAAACGTCTACTAATGTCAAATTAAATACCCGAGATTTATTTTGTTGTTGTAGAGCTTTTATGTTATTTGCGCTTTGTTGTTATGTACTAGAGAAAATTATAATTTAGTTGTGTGTACAGTAGTAGTATAAAGTAGTAATAGTTTTTATTTTTATTTAGTTGCTGAACTCTAATTATAAAGTTGAAAAAGCTTTGGAGAGCAACAAATAATGAATTTATAACAACGATGACCATAGGATAATTGTATTATCTGATGATAGCTTTACATTTATAATAGTTTTAGTTTAAAAATTTTCTTTCTTTTGAAAGTTGTCTGGGGAAATTAGTTTTCCAAATAGTTTTGTTAAAGTTGATCTTGAACTATATATACAGTAGCTGTATAGTAGTTTTGTTTAATTTGCAAATTTCAAAGTTAGACAAGAGTTAACAAACATTTTCGAAACAAAACCTTATTTTGTATAATTATAAAAGTTTGAATGAAAAGTTAAACTTTCACGTATTATTTCAAATCAGTACATCCAATTAATTTATTTGTTCAATTAGTACGGAAACAAAAACCATTCAAAAAGCTCGTAACATCATAGTAGTATGCAAAATTCTAAAAAAAAACGTTTTCTGCTTTTCATGTCCCAAAAGCTTTGTGATATTTTTGATATATAAAACGTCCACATAGTGATTTGGATAAAGATGTTGTTGTTGCAATAGTGTTTTGTTTTAGACATAAACATAAATTTTATTCTATTCCGCATAAAATTCATTTATATGTATAAAAGCTCATTGATATACAACATAAAAAAAACTTCAAATAAAAATAACCAATTTCAAAAACGATAAAATAAAAGAAGCACCAAAAACAAAAACAAAAAAAAATTTCGAATCAACTAACAAAAAAGCTTTAAAAGAAAAATCTGAATAAAAAATTAATTTTGAAATTAGATTTTTGTTGTTGTTGTCGGTTTGTATTTTTTTTTTGTATCTGTCTATCACTGTCAATGTGGTATGTGTTTAGTATGACTGAATGTATAAATCATGTGAGCTTTTTTTTTATCCAAATACATACACATATAGTTAGGTTTCAACATCATCAAGTAAATAATTTTTGATTTGAATTGGAAATTTCGCCACAAAGTTAACATTTATGTATGTCCATGAATACATATATACAAAATTAGAGCTTTATTGGTTACAGTCTTCAATTTATGGTTTTGCACATATAACATTGATTATGTATGTATAGTAAAAATCAATCAGACTATTTTGTCTGTTTGAAAATTAAATAAAGATTTTCGAATTGAAAATGAATTGGGAATTTTTTTTTGAGGTTACTGTCAGTAGTGGTTTTAATTAAATGGATTTGTCGAGCTTATTGGGTTTGGGTTTGATTGTTGTAGATACATTTTAAATGTGCGGATATAATAAATGATTTCATAATTTTGACAATTGCGGATTAGAAAAAATTACAGCGACAGTTACCAGCTCTCAACCACAAAATATGTAAGTTATCGGTCTTGAAGGCTTTCGGAATTTTGTAACGAATCTATTTGAGCTTTAATACTGATCTTCAACTAGCATACATTTTAAAAGCTTAAAGTATAGTAAAAATAAAGTATTTGTTCCTAGTCTTAAATATATGTAGTTGAACTTTGGCTTTAAAGCTTTTTCTAAAAACAATGGCTAACGATGCTTTTGAAAATTAACTACATTGAGATTATTACTATAGGTTTCAAAAGCACTTTATTATGATAATTATAACGAATTTTTAGGCATTAATTGGATATTTTTAGCAGTACCGGAACTTCCTGTTTAATAGAGCTCAAACAAACTCAGTCATTTGTTCATTTGCTAAATTTGGTGCAAAGCTTTTTAAATTCAGCTTAAATATATTAGTTCTACCATTACAAACATATTCGTAAATAGTTAAAAATTCACTTATTCAAATCAAAAGCTTTTTCTTTTTAGTTTCATTTTAAAGTTTACAACTATTCAGTTGAGCTTTTTGATGGTTTAATAATATTGAAACGTAAAGTCAAATGGTAAAATACTAAATGTTATGCCAGACCACACTAACAGTATAAAATTAAGCTTTGGTGTATTGGAAAGTTTAGGTTCTGATTTCAGACTTACTTTTTTTAACTAAAAAGCTACTTTCATTGAACTTTCATTCAAAATTACATACTTGAAAAAAAATTAGCTAGATACTTAGGTGTCAAAAGCTTTTATTGAGTTTATCTTAAAAATATGAAAATGAGCTTTAACATAAAAGCTTCTTTTAAATAATAGGATCTAATAGACATAAAAATACGTTATAGTGTGTTTTAAATTTTTTTCCAAAAATACTATTTGTATAGTAGTATAAGCTTTTTACTAAGTTAAATGCAGCTTAAAACGGGTTAAGGTAATAAAAAAACTTGTTGTTAATGTTTTGAAAGAGTTACATTTGACATTCTATTAGAGCATAGTTTTAGAATAATGCCATCAAATCAAAATAGTTAAATAAAAATTGATAATGTGATGGATATTTCTTTTTTTTAAAACTTTCATATCATTATTATAGACTTCATATTCAAGCTTTTAATGCAATTTGCATTGTTTTCATTTGTGAATTTATGTTTAAACGCACATTGTTATATTTTATTAGTATCGATGACCTTTCTGAGTATATGATTTGAGCTTTTACTAGTTTTTTTTAATCTAGCTTTCAAAAACTTCAAATTTGGCGTTTATTTAGATGCAAATTGTAAGTTCATACTTATTTTCAGGAAAATACAAGTTACAATTAGTGCTTGTAATTATTTAAATTGATTCAGTGTTTTATTGTTTTAACATGATGAGATTGAGCTTTTACGTTAAAACTTTTTCAAAAGATGATGTTTAGAAAAACTATTAACACAATGAAAACTAATAATGTTAAAAATGTACGACGTATGCTGAAAAATTCGAGCTTTTATGAAAGTTTATGTTTATTTGACAATATGATTAAGTTGTCAAAGTTTATGTTAAGCTTTTGATAAAATAACTTTAATTTTACCATCAAATCATAATTTTTCTCAATTTTCTTAGATCCAAATACTAAAGCAGTTGTGATATTCCCATTAAAAACTACATTTTCTAAAAGCTGTTGCTTTTTATTTTAAACGTGCTTCAGCTTTGTATGGAAAAATATTTTATTGAACCCGGACCGTAAATTTAAATTTAATTGTAACTTAAAAACTTTTAATTATTATTAACAGTAATGATAACTAATCGTTATCACAAATTACAGACCAATCAGCCTTCTGTGCACATTGAGCGCTATGCACAATAGTATAGTTGGATTTTAGTTTATCTTTTAACAATTAAAGTAACAATTATAAAAGTTTTGTTTGCGTAAAGTTTGTATATATAGTGAGCTTTTAAACTGCATTTAAATGATTACTCGTAAACTGTAATTTTAAATTAATACTCACTTTGATAAAACAGTGTAAATAAATTAAAAATGAGCTTTTAATATTATTGGAATAAAAGAAGCTTTTAAATTCAAAAATTCGGATTTTTAATGGCTTTACCGCGTTTAAGACGCCAGCTTTAAGCTCGTATTTAAAATAATAGACACGGCCTTATACTATTTGAATTCACTCATTTGAACTACACTCTAATATTCATAAAAACTTAGCTCAACAAATAATTCATTTGTTCAAAAATATTTTTAATGAAAGCTATCCGAAAATGGTAAACCCCGACTATATTTTTATTTACAAACCTGGCTTAACAACTAAAAAAATTCAAAGCTTTTAAATGGTGTAATAACAAAACTGAAAACATAAAAAAAATATTTTTAAACATTAATTTGAGCTTTTAGTAATTGTTTCCATTTTTAACGTTTTGATTTGAATCACACGTTGACTATTAACAAAATTATTTTATCGAGCTTTCAGAAAAGAAAGGGTTATTGTGATTAATATTTAAAGCTTTTATCAAAGTTAACTTTAACATAATACTGGTTTTGATAATATTGCAACGATCAGTTTGTAAACATTTTCAATAAAAAATTTTAGTAAAAGCTTTTGAGCCTTTATGTAAATATTTTTTTATTGTTTGTTTAATAAATTTGGAAAAGTTTATTTTTGATATAAGCTTTTTTCAAATAAATTAGATTCAAGCACCAAATCATAATATGTTTCACTTTACTTAGATCAAAATATTCAGTTTTCTAAAAGCTTTTAATTTTTATTTTTTAAGTGATCAGGCTTTAAACAAAAACCATTTTACTGGTCCTAGTCTGTAAATTTAAATGTGGAGCTTTTATGGTTTATTAACAATAATATTACTAAGCAATGATACCGAAACGTTAAAATGAGCTTTTTTGTTATTTTTTAATGTTTACACTTGCAAATAATGAAAAGTTAAGCTTTTATTATAAGTTGTATAATTCGAGAAATATAAGAACGTAAACTTTTACTTAAAACATGTTTATGCTTGGTCTTGACAACGGAGAAACGTGTGATAAAATTAATGATTTAAAAAAAAAATTAAATTTCCATAAAAATTATTAAAGCTTATATAACATTTACTTTCAATAACAAAAAGTTTTGTAAAACACTTCTTTTTTTTCCAAAAAGCTCGATATCAATAGCTTGATATATACTTATGCATCTCGAAAACTAACCGTACTAATATTAATTAATATCGATTGAGAACTTTGGATTAAGCTTTTCTTAAAGTTTTCGTTAATTTAACCATTTTGATTTTACAATTCGACTTAGTATGTATGAATCTTTTAAATATAGTACATTTGTCACTATCCTTACTTATTCATAAATTTAAAATTGAAAAAGTTTGTTTTTGATATGAGCTTTTGATCAAATAAACATGATTCTTCTACCAATCAATACTAGAGAAGTTTATCCTGGTTTTTAAATTTAAATGTAGAGCTTTTAATGTTTATTAACAATCATTTTTACTAAGCAATGATGTCGAATCGTTAAATTGAGCTTTTGGTAATTTGACTTTTGACACATCTAAAAACATAAAAGCTCACGTAAATAAGCTTTAAGAATACATTTTATAATGCTTGAATAAATAAAGGTAGTGAGCTTTTTCCTGAAAACAAGTTTCTGCATAATCGGTTAGTCTTAACAATGGACGGAATTGTGATAAAATTAAAAATAAAAATTAAAAATAATATTTTTTTAGATATGAAAACTGTTAGATGTTTTTGCAATTAAAAAATTTTGCTTTAAACGAGATTACCTTTTATATACAGCAATTACGTAACAATTAAATAAAATCAAAGCTTTTAAATGATATAAATTAACTTTACATGACAGAATCAAAACTTTAAGATTAAAGGTGGTCATATTTAAAAAAATTAAGATATAAAAATGTATTTTATCGAGCTTTGAGAAAAGACAGATTGAATTTAACAGCTTTCTTTTATTTACTGCAGAAATTTAAATTTCGAAAAGTTTATTTTTGATATGAGCTTTTTTCAAATGGATTAGATTTTAGCACCAAATCATAATAAATTTCATTTTTATTAGATCAAAATAGTAAGCAGTTTTGTCTGGATCATACTAGAAAAAAAATATTTTTGAAAGCTTTTTATGTTTTATTTTGAACATGATCATGGTCTAAAAATTTATATGTAAAGCTTTTAATGTTTACTCACAATCCTTCTAACAAAATAATAATGTCAACACGTTTAAAGGAGCTTTTTATTATTTGGGTTTTGACCTTTGCAAACAATGGAAACAATTTAACTTTTAAATTGAATCATTCAAAAAGATATAAAGTGAGCTTTTATCCAACAATGTTTTTCTGCAAAGTAACTTGGTATTTTGCAATGGGCAAAACTGACAGATAATCAATGATTTATAAAAACTATCTTTTTCCATTGAAACAAATTTTCGAAAAGCATTTTTGATATTTTAACCGTGCTTAAACTTAAGATGCAAGTCATTTTCTGTTAAAAGTCCTGATCTATTAATTAAATTGTAGGTTTTAAGGTTAATTTACAATAATTGTTATTACACAATGATGTCGAAATATACAAAAGAGCTTTTTTTGTTGTTTGGATACTGACACTTGCAAATAATTAAAAAGCACCCAAATCTAGTGAGCTTTGCACTAAAAACATTCTTATGCATAATAGGCTTAGTCATGTTAGTGGATAGAATTGTATTATAATGAATGATTTAAAAAAAATCCATATTAATTATAAGAGCTTTTACAAATTAAATTTTAAAAATAAAAGTTTTGCCGAGTTTTATCTTCTAGTTTGCTAAATCAGTTAATATTTATTTGTTTATTTCATACAAAAAATAAACTCGACTTTTCTAAAGCTCCTTCTCTAAGCTTCATAAAAAAGCTTTCTGTTAAATTAAAATACTGGAATGTAATGTATTTTATCATACCTATAATAAACACATTTTGTAAGTTAATATTGCTAGTTTTTAATGGATTATTAGTGCCATATGTTTATAAGTACCATGTTAAACAAAGTAAGAGGAAAGCTCTACATGCATATCACTAAACTTAAACATTACAAAGAAAAACTATCGAAAGCCGTCTTGGAATCACTTAATTAAGCTTAAGGTACTAAAAACTAAATTTTGACTTCAAAGCAGTCCATTATAATTTTATTGTTTTTAGCTTTTTTACTCGAGTCAAGTGTGAAAGGAGCTTTAATTAAATTTTTTAGCTAAAAGCTTTATAAATTTTACTAAAATAATCCAATATTTTTAAATAATATGACTAAGCTTAGATAAAATATTTAAAGGACAAAAGCTGTAATTAAAAAGCTCCAAATCGAGCTTTTCTTTTAGCTTTCGTTAATTTTACTATTTTGATTTGACAATATGACTAAGTACTTGTACATTTATCACAGACCTTATTTATTTTTCTATATTAAAGTTGGAAAAGTTTATTTTTGATATGAGCTTTTGAGCAAATAATAATTTTTTATTCTAAACTTAATCCAGCTTTAGATGCCAACCATTTTATTGATTTTGGTCTGTAAATTTAAATGTAGAGTATAATGTTTATTAACAATATTTTTGTATTAAGCTCATTTTGTAAGTTAATAGATATTTATTTATTCTAATCAAAAGCTTGATACATACTTATGCACCTAAAACGGATATATTAGCACTGATTTAATTGAACAACGTAAAACAAGGTCTAAGCAAAACTCTACATCTCTATCACTGAATTTAAATATTTCAATAAAAGCTTTCTCAAGCCCTTTTGGAGTTTACAATCACCCAATGTAAAGTTAAAGTACTGTAAATTAAATGTTCTAGCTCATAGCAGGGCGTTACAGGTTTATTGTTTTCGGTCATTAAACAAAGGTTAAATATGAAAAGAGCTTTAAATAAATGAAGTATTCATTTGCTATTTTATTATTTCTACTACTATAAATATGTGTATAGGTGTCCAAATAATTCCGAAACACTTAAATAACTATTTTTGAAATACGATTTCTAATTTTTAATCTTTTTAACCTTTACCCAGCTACCAAACATAAATTTGAAATAGCTGCAACAGCTTAAAATATGATATTATTATATCTAATAATTAAAAAAAAAACCTTCCATCATATTAAATAAGGTTAACGTTTTTATCACCCACCTTTTTTTGGATTATGAGCTTTTAATGGTCAACAAATTTGTCTAGACAAAATTTCCAGTAAAATTCGTTCGAACATTTTAATGGATGTCAAAAACTTTGTGCTCATTTCCAAACAATTAAAAAATTATTTTTAAGCACTTTGTCTCGTTTAAAGCTTTTTCAACAATTATAACGACTGTCAATTAAAAACGGGCAAAGAAAATCTATAAAACGAAAACAGTGGAAAACTAATTTAAAAAAATTAACTTTAATGGAGTTACAGCCACTTGAATTTTTTTTTATAGTTTGCAGAAATCTTGATTTACATTTAAAATTGAAAATGTTTATTTTTTTCTGTGTTTTAAAATGGAAAACGAGGAAAATAATTTATGACGATTAACCTCACATAAAATAGCCATTAATTATAATTTTACACCACTATCATGCCACCACAATATTGTCGAACATTTTGTGCCCTGTCGACCGACACAAAATAATTTAACTCAATTAAATCACAGCAAAACATGTGGCCCCACTTTTGGTCGTAAACTATTTTTCCAATGCTGGAAAATGAGAAATATTGAACATAATACATTTTCATTTGTTTTACGTCTATAATTTTTTTTTGTTTTTCCAGTAACGACATCAAATGCAGTGAATAATAATGAAGCATCAGCATACTGGGAGGGCCCATATTCCCAGCCATATTTCGATAATGCAACGCGGCGAGATCAAACAGCAACTGTAGGTCAACCAGCGCTGCTCCACTGTCGTGTCCGTAATTTAGGTGACCGTGCGGTAAGTACACAAATTTACCATATATGTTAAGTCGGTGAATAACATATATGATGTCTGATTTCAGGTGTCGTGGATACGTAAACGTGACCTTCACATATTAACGATAGGAATTATGACGTACACAAATGATCAACGTTTTCAAAGTTTACACGCTGATGCATCGGATGAATGGAGTTTAAAAATAACGTCACCCCAGCCACGCGACTCTGGTGTTTACGAATGTCAAGTATCGACAGAACCAAAAATTAGTCAAGCATTTCGTTTAACTGTTGTTGGTGAGTGTTAAAAATAAATTTCGTAATAAAAAAAATTATTGGAAGAATACGTGTGGGAAAATTTTGTACATGTTAAGCGATGGAAATTGGAAAATTTTTTATTTTTTTTGCTTGATTCCCGTTCAAATTGAATACAAAAAAGAAAACAGCAATCATCATAATCATACTGAATCGCTGAAGTGAAAATTTTGTATATTTCATTTTTCAATATTTTCATCGTTTACCTGCGAATATTTAATAATAGAAGATGGAAAGCTTTAAATGTGTACATTATGTCGGGGAGCTGTGTATGTGAGGTGTGTTTTATCTATGCGATCGATTGGAATTAGATGAAATTTATATGGAAAAATGTTTTTTTTAATTAAAATTAGGTTTTGTGGCTATTTATGTCATTACGAGTGGTTTTGTGGAGGATGATGACATGCTAATTTTAATGGTTCATTGAATTGAATTTTAAAATCGTTGGAGTTTAAACGAATGCCATTTTTTAAATGTTAAACTGCTTTAATCTGTTAAAATAAGTGTGGAACCTATTCTGCAATTTTTTGATGGTAATATTAGAGAGTGGCAATCATTTAACGATATTTTGTATCCACAGTGCAGGAGAATGTGAGTCTGTCTCCAGTTCAAATATAGTTTTAGTCAATTATGAAGTGCTGCTTAAACGTCCATTTTTTGATGTTTGACTCGATGATGCAAAATGTTTAAAAGCGAATAAAGATCCTACGGAACTAGATGAGGAGTATGCAAGTACCAACGGTGGCTATCTGACAATTCAAACATTTTTGGAATTTTTAAGGAAACGAAATGAAATTATTCCCTTATATAAGAATCCGACTTTTGTAGATCTCAGAAGAAAACTAACCATGTAAAATAACTAACAAAAATATCAGGTATTATCTGGATTTGGGAAATTTTCAATATTGGAAATAAATTTCACAGTTGTAAAAAATGTTCCTAAAGTATTGAGCTACTCTTCAATGCTAATACTGAAAGTAAAAAAAAATTTAACCAACTTTAGTTGAATCAGAAAGGCTACATTATGCACCTTGAGAGTAAATATTAACATTTTTTACATGATTCTTAAATATTGAGCAACATTGAAAAAATCAATTATTTGCATAAGAATATAATTTGCTCAACATAACTTTGTAAATACCAACAGATAGTTTATACAAAACCATTTTGAACAATCACTTAATACTAAGTTAACTTTATATGTATAATGTAATATTGAGCTACTTTAAGATACTTTAATAATAGCAACCCAAAAACCTTAAAAAAATTAAATGTTGTTTCACAATTTCTTTTGAATTTTCACATGAATTTTTGTTTTTAAGATCACCCGTCAGTAAACTAATTTCAGAATTTAAAAACTGAGCTACTATCATTTAAGGTTTATTTTAAATCTTTGTACGCTTTAAGTAGGTATACTAAATACATTTCAAGGTCGCAAAAATATTTGGTACTAAAAGTAGCTCAATATTTTTAACACATTCAAAAATGTGTTAAAAATATTGAGCTACTTTTTAGTACCAAAGATAAATAACCAAATAGTATAAAATTCTATTAAACAGCTCGAGTGCTCAAGGTACAAGATACAAGAACAAAGGGCCAGAACTGAGAAATTGTGTGTCTCAAACCTTTAATAGGCATGTGATCAGGGAGATTCATCGGAAAAAAATATTGACTTTATAGGTGATAAAGGAATCCAGCAGAATGAAACGAGTTCGTAAAGTCTTCGACCAATCAGCCAAATCTACTAACAATTATTCATTAAATGATAATTGGTATAGCCAACCATACATAATAGTTTATACAGGATAGTTATTAACGTATTATTTGGAAAGACGATCCTTAATCGTGTTATTTGATACCTTTTATAGCGACCGAAGCACTCCAATAAGGCAGAATAGTTAAGCGAAAGGTTTCCAAGGGAAACCTTTCGCTTAACTTTTTGGAAATATCATCCTTTGAGTTTAATAGCACCGATATTTTCTGGCAAAGTTGAAAAGGTTTAATGGAATTTAAAAATAGGACTTTCAAAACACATTCATTGTGATAGTACTCTAATTTTCTGGGGGAACCTACTCCCAATATCTTAACGAAGTCCAAGAAAATAAAAACACGGTTTAATGCACCAACCATCACATTATTTGGCATCACTGACAACTCCTACAATTCGCTGACCACTAGGTATTTCTTGGCTGGTCAACCGATTACTTAATTGAATAAGTTCTACAAATATCATATATTAAACCATCAAATAAAACTAAGGAAATCCTCTTCTGGTTCTTATGTAAGCCTAGTTCTCAAGTATTGAAACTTTTTTGCAATCATTGAAATGTGTCTTATTGTCAACAGATGCAGTGGCTAGGTCCTTACAGCATTGTTAGGCAACTGATACCATCCTTAATTAAAAAATTAAAATATCGAAAAGAATAACTAATAATTAACCTATTGCCATATGTAGGACCTGTTTAAAAATTCACTGTTCAAAGAAAGCTTTGCATATTCTGTGGGACCTGTTTATTTCTTTTCAGTGTATTATTGGAAAATTTCTTCATTGCGTCGATCTCGTTATTGCAATTATTAGAATTATTTGTGGAACGTATTCATATTATTTTTAAAACGCTTTAGATAATCCGACGATATGGTGTTTTGCCCCTAATTTTGTGGAATATAACAAGCCAAAACGAGCCTTTTTCTGTTCATTTTCTATAAATATGGTCTCTACATTACTAGTGTATCGAAGGCTTTAAGGTAGTTTAAGTCAAATTGATAAAAATTGTTCTTCAATGTATTCTGTTGTTCTTCAATTTTAACATACAATTTTGATCTAAAAAATGATAGACCGTTTTTTTTTTAATTAAAATAAAATTAGTGGAACATATTAAAACAATCCTTTAAAACTAATTATTTTATAATTAAATATGTCAAGGTGCATTTTAGTACATACTTGAAAAAAAACAAGCATAGCATATAAAAATGTTATTACTTTTAATAATAATTAAAAAATAGTATACTGTTTTTACAATATTACTATGTGGAACCTATTTTCAAAAATAATATTTAAAAAAATTAAAGTTCCCTAATGTATTACAAAATTTTGACAATAAAAGTATAATTTTGTAATTTTTACATTATGTGGGACCTAATCTTAATAAATAAAAGTTAAAATAAAGCACATTTCACAAAAAAAAATTTACAATTTTGACACTAAACGTAATAATTGTTGGTTCAATAGTCAAGCAAAATTTGTGGAACGTATTGAGCATAGAGACAAAAGGTTATTCATAATAATCAAACTCTATTTCTCAGTAAGTTTAGTGGAACGTATTGAGAACCAGATTTAGAAAAGAATGTAAATATTGATGTGAAATCATGTTCTTGATCGTAAAAATTTGTAATTAATTTGTTTTTTATCTGTTTTCAAATGACTATATCTCCGTTAATAATGGGTTTAAGGAGGATTTTATGAATCATTTTATGATTTTATTATAATTAATACACAAACCTAAATATATCTACTGATAGTTAAAAAATATTTTATTTTTTACGCTGTTGTGGAACCTATTACAAAAAAAATTAAGTTCCAAATTACAGCAGCATGCAGAAAATGTTTAAACAATTTCAACACTAAACGCTTAAATTAGAATAAAAATTGCATCAGTAAAATGTGTGGAACGTATTGTTATACAAACGTTGAAAACATAAAATATTACAAAGGGTTATTTTCATCCAACAAAAATACTTTTAAAGTAGCATTTCATCCATAATTATCGAACTCGATTTCTATATAATTAGGTGTGTATTCTCATATTACACTGAGAAATGTCATATTGTGGAACCTATTCATCAAAATATACGTAAAAATTAAATATTTAAACGTCACTCACGATTTTTCAAAAACTTGTAAAATCGTAATATTTCTAGTACTTTTCATGCGTGTTCAAATCCTTGGAAGCCTCCACAAAAAATTTTCTAAGTACTCCAGTTCATGTTTTTACCTCTCAACTACACAAAAAAATAACACCAACATATAATTCAAGTCGAACATATAATTTTAGCATATTTATTTACTTGTTCATTGTTTCCGACTATATATATTGCTGTTGCTTCTGCTGTTGTTACTGTTGTGTTCATTTGAATAATTTAATTTAGTCAAGTATTGCAAACAACAAGCGTGCACACCGAACGGTTCCAAAATGAACACAAAAAAAAGTATAAATATGCTGTATACACAAAACAATTGAAAATATATAATAAAAAAATATATATAAAAAAAAAAAGTTTTCCATTTCGCTGGAAACGAAGAAAAAGCACAAAAACTTGTGAAAAATTTATTGGAAAACAAATCCTCCTTTCAAGTATTGTTATTTGTTTTGGTACTGTACCGAAATACATAAGAGAGCAACAACATAGTCAGTGTAACGTTGTTCGTCATCATCATCATAAAACATGGCATGGCACCCGAAAATGATGTTGTGTAAATAAATTTTAAACTTTTTCATTCGTTATTATGTATATCGCCTCAACATGTTTTCTATACATAAAACCACAATAACAACATTGTTGGTACTTCCTACATATATTACATGCGGAACAAATAATAAAAGGATCATGAATATGTGTACAAACACACACATCCACACGTATATACAAAGTGAACGAGGTCGTCGTCATGATGTAAATATCATTAACTGGATTTTAACATAATTCATTAGCATAAATATATGCGGCCATATACCAAAAAGTTAACCAATTCACAAGAGACCATTAATTTCCAATTATTATGTATTATGATTGTATATGCAAAACTCATTGAGGCACAGTTTCCACGGTCGAAATCATCTTCGATACTATGTACATAGTTGTGTTCGAACGAGTTTATGAAATTCGAATATTAACACGACGAGTATACGTATTTATGTATTCACACAGTGTTGAGTTATTAAAATTCAATAAGCATAATTCTACAACAACAACAACAAATAATAATTCCATACCAAACAACATCAACAAATAACATAAATTATTAATTAAATTATTTATTTGTGCCTTACTTCATTTCGTTTCAGTATCAAAAGCTAAAATATTAGGTAACATAGAATTATTTATAAAAAGTGGTAGCGATATAAATTTAACGTGTATCGCCCAACAAGCACCATCGCCGCCCACCTACATCTATTGGTATAAAGATGGTCGACTGATAAATTATTCGCAACGTGGCGGCATCAATATATTGACGGAGCGGCAGACGAAAACAAGTCGATTGCTGATAGCGAGAGCGGTGCCCCAGGATTCCGGCAATTATACGTGTTCGCCGAGTAATTCAGGTAAGATTTTGATGATTAAATTTTCAATTTGCTTGTATAGCATTGAAAAATAAGAAGATGTGGCTGAAAAAAAGTTTTGAAATTTTTTATCGTATACCTCCACTCTACACTTTTCGCTTTGTGACATTTTGCCATCAATAAATTTTCAAAATTGTAGCATTGATCTTTGTAAGTATCTCTTAGCTCTTATCTTAGGATGTTTCGAAAATGGTCGTAGATTACAGATGTGTTCAATTGTACATAAAAGAATAGCCATATCTTGAAAGGTCAGATTTACGTTTAAAGTAGACTTCAACAAATGTGATTTCACCGACTTCATTATGGCTTCCCATAAATCGCTCTTATGAGATGAAAATGTAACTTAATCTCAAGAAAGTAGTATGTTGGAACGTCGGCTATATTATAATCACAATCGGCGTTGCATAATTGTCCACTACATCATTTGATCCACCTCCGTGATCATCTCGATTGTTGGTGGACCAAACATTAAACTTAAGTTATCACGGTAATTTGTCCAGTATATCACTGGTTTGATTGATTTCAAATAAAATAACATAAAATAGCATGGAATAGCATAAAATAGCATAAAATAGCATGAAATAGCATAAAACAGCATAAAATAGCATAAAATAGCATAGAATAGCATAAAATAGCATAAAATAGCATAAAATAGCATGAAATAGCATTAAATAGCATAAAATATCATAAAATAGCATAAAATAACATAAAATAGCATAAAATAGCATAAATATCATTAAAAAGCATGAAATAGCATAAAATAGCATGAAATATCATTAAGTAGCATGAATTACCATTAAATAACATAAAATAACATAAAATAGCATAAAATAGCATACAATAGCATTAAATAGCATGAAATAATATTAAGTAGCATGAAATATCATTAAATAACATAAAATAACATGAAATAGCATAAAATAGCATAAAATAGCAAAAAATAGCATAAAATAGCAAAAATGTCATAAAATAACCTAAAATAGCATAAAACAGCATGAAATATCATTAAATAGCATGAAATAGCATAAAATAGCATAAAATAGCATAAAATAGCATGAAATATCATTAAATAGCATGAATTACCATTAAATAGCATAAAATAACATAAAATAGCATAAAATAGCATACAATAGCATTAAATAGCATTAAATAATATTAAGTAGCATGAAATATCATTGAATAACATAAAATAACATGAAATAGCATAAAATAGCATAAAACAGCAAAAAATAGCATAAAATAGCATAAAATAGCAAAAATGGCATAAAATAACCTAAAATAGCATAAAACAGCATGAAATATCATTAAATAGCATAAAATAGCATAAAATAGCATGAAATATCATTAAATGGCATTAAATAACATAAAATAGCATAAAATAGCATAAAATAACATAAAATAGTATAAAATAGCATAAAACAGCATGAAATATCATTGAATAGCATGAAATAGCATTCTTTTTAGCTATTTCATGTTATTCTATGCTATTTTATATTATTTTATGCAATTTTATGCAATTTAATGCCATTTTATGTTATTTTATGCTATTTATGCTATTTTATGCTATTTATCATTTGCAGAATATGACGAAAGTCAGGTAAAGGCGTTACTTGAATTTATCCAGATGTATTTGTAACAATTGCATACATCAATTTGGCCGGCAAATACGCCAGACATAACTCCAATCTGAGAAAGGATACCCTTTTAGTAGTGGCAATTTTTCATTAATAATTCGTCAACTGTTCGTCAACTGTTCGTCAACTGTTCGTCAACTGTTCGTCAACAGTTTGTCAACAATTCTACTATACTCTCGAGACTTTCGAGAATATCCTTCTTATTACATGCCGTTGACCTACGCAAACTTGTCTGCGAACGAACACCAGTGGACCCAATATTGTCGTGATCGGAACTGTTCGGCCGTCTAATCGTAGTTTGTTGACAAAATATATGTATGCTACGGTTCTAACCTCCTGATTCACGATGGAATATGATTTTACCAATATACTGAAGAAAATGATACACGCACGAGTATGAATCATTTACCATCTTTTGTCACTCGAAATAGGCCAGCAGTATCCATCGGTATTTGTTCAAGTGGTGCTATCCATCGAAGAACTGCTGCAGTTTTCGTCTTGTTTTGGTTTGGGTATATCTTGCTAGCAACACAGATGTCGCACTTCCTGCACCTGTCTTCTCGTTTTAACAGGCCTTCAACAAATACCCTGCTGTAGTTTTTCCCAATTTTGGCAATAAGCACAGTTAACCAGGAGCCTTTTCTCGTACCAATACTTCCTACACCAAGCTGGTTGAACTTAGTTTTCCTGGCTGGTGTTCAAGAGGCTGGCCAGGTGCTCTTCCTCCAGCAGACTCTTTATCGCCGTCTGTTGCACTTATTCACTTCTCTGGTAACGGTTCCTCGGTGGTGTCATTGGTTTCTGGATTCAAAACCTAAAACGATGAAACTGTTAAACCGATTGCAAGTCTGTGGTACAACTTACGATGGGTATTCCAATTTTTTTAATTTTTAACTCCAACTCCTGTCAAACCATAATTTTTTTCAGGATTTTCAAAAACGTGTTTGGTTGGGCAAAGATCCCAGAATTTCTTTGTTTTTAACATAAAGTTTTAAGTTTTGCCACTCAAGCTAGCCAACTCAAAGGTACATATTGATTAGTATACAATAATAGTTAAAAGTGCTGAATGGCAACAAAATTTCATTGCAATGAAAATTTCATTGCATGGTTTGTTTGAAAATTTTCTAAATTTCTAAATATCCAAAAAAGCAGTATACTTTAAAAAATATTTTACAACAACAACTCATTTTTAATTAAACGATAATCAATTTTTTTTTATATATAATTTCCAGATCCAACAAGTGTATTAGTTCACGTGATAAAAAGTGAACATCGTGCTGCCATGCAACATGAAAATAGTGGTGCATTATGTAATAAGTATATGTATAATTTTAGCCTAGATTTTAACTATAATATGATATTAAATTTAATTTTATTTTTTTACCTAATTAAAATTTTACGAATAAGATGATAAAAATTTATTTAGAAATTAATTAACAAATTTAAAAATTATCCTAAAAAAAACAAATATATTGACTTATTTTAAAATTAAATGTATATTACTTAACTTTAAAAATTAATAACAAAATAAAAATAATTTATAAATTTTTTTTAAAAAATAATGTTAAATATATTTAATTTTTAGAGAATTTTGTAAATAAATTTTTAATGATAAATACAGTATAATTATTGGGTGAACTATTTGGTATGATACAAGCGGATAACTCGAAAACTAGTGATTTTACGGTAAAATGGCCTAAAGAAGAATTGATTAGTTTCAAAAGAGGAATAAAATGGCATTAACAGAATTTTCAAGGTCATTGTGTGTTTTTTCAAGGTCATTGAGTTTTTCTTTTAAAGGAAGCTCTATTTTTTTTTATGGTATATTATTTTCTATAATAAACCAGATTAATCTTTCCAGAATCGCATTTTTCTAAAGCTAAACAGTCCGCTGGCCATTTATGGGTACTTTTATATTGAAAGATAAAATATTACTTGGCTTATTTGGAGTGTTAAAACTTGTTCATTGCTATCACAGTCCATAAATAATTTAGCATTTGACGAATGGATATATGTCTCTTAGGAATCTTTAAAGAGTAATAAAAGACCAGTTTTGCTGAATTTCATAATAAAAAACTGTTTCTGTAAAACGAGGTGGAAAAAATTAGTTTGGTTTTTCGATTTGCCAATGAAGCAACATTTAACCTCAACAGTTTTGTAAATAGACATTTTTCCCGATATAGGTCTGATCCAAATGTATACTTGAAAAACGGACTTCTACTCAATATCCACAAAAACAGTATATTTGACCCGATAAATTTGCGAGAAAAATTACTAAGCTCTTTTGAGACAAACCTTTAACCTATGACTTTTGCAAGAGCAGATTATCTCACATAATTTTAGGATTAAAATACTTTCTTTACACTGTTAAAAAGAATATAAAATATTTAAACTTTTTTATGAAGGGCTGACTCCAACTTATGTAAGTGAGAAGACCAGCGTCTCATCCATTTAGCCCAACTCTGTATAAATACATATTAAGGTTAGACTTTTTCTCGAAAGCACGAATATTTTTGTTCGCATTCCGCAAAAAAGCAATCCATGAGAAAACATTTCCCCATCTTGTTCTGTTTCTGAGTCGTTTTAAAGGAAAGTTTTAGCTGCCCCTTTTCTAATTATTCACTTCCCTTCTTCGAAAAAATGTAAACAAAGACAATTTTGCTCATTTATAGGGGCTCTGTGACACGCTACAAAATTATTATTTTTACAAAATTTAAAAATTATACAATATCAGAACTAATATTGCATGAAGATGAAATTTCTGTTTTGAAAAAGAACCATCCTGTTATTATAACTATTATATTTCTCATAATAGATTCAAGAAGAAAGGTATTATAGTTTTGAAAACTTTGAAATCTTTAAAAGTTATTGGTCCAACAATTTTTTCAAATACCAATGCTTACTACATACACTTTTGTCATGCACAAGGTTGTATACTTCCGAATAAATATTACATCCTTTTACAGCTCTGGCAATAAAAAAATCCTTTTTATGGTAATTAATTACAAAGATTATCGGTCATCCTTCTGTTCATTATCTCGTGATGTACCAAAACTTCCCATATAACTGAAATAAATTTTAAGGCCAAACACTTATATCATACTCAAAAAGTCAAGTACAATCCTCTAATTATTTTAAAAGTGCATATAAATTTAATTAATTACAATAATTAATAATAAACGAAAAAACATACATAAATCTGTCCAAAAAATAAATTTAAAATTAAAATTTAAATCAAGAATTAAATAGATTCCACATCCACCACCGCCGTTATAAATTTTAATCCCAAACCACATTTCTCTATTAAAAAAAATTTAAATAAATTAACATCGAAAACTACTCTCTCTCTATATATAATATTATAAAAACTCATAAATACTCTCATATATTAACTACACACACACACAAACATATACACAAATAATTTAAATATATATATGGTATACAGATAAAACAGTAAAATCCACTTTGAATTTTAATTCGATTTTTCCAACAACAAGCGCAATTCAAATTCAACCAAAAACTACACAAACAAAAAAAACTATTAATTAAATTTAAATTTAATTTAAAAATTTTATTTTTATTTTAATAAAAACAAAAGCAACAACAAAAAAAATTGTAAATATAAATTGTGATATATTTGCATATAGAAAATTTCTAGGTTATGTAATTAATTAATTAAATAAATTATAAGAAAGCCAATTTTCTAGTTTTTGGGAAGTTTTTTTATTTTTTATTTTGAAATTTTATTAGTTTCCCAAAAATTGGAAAGTTAAAAAAAAAGTAACTGAAAAACAAAAATGAAATAATTGAAAAATAAAAAAAAAAATTTGGAAAATTAATTTAACAAAGTGACTATATTATTTTGTCGATGTGTTAAGATTGGGAGAAGTTGGAGTGAATAATTATGTAAGTATTTTTTGTGAGTAAACTACTTGTAAAATAAATTAAATTTAATAAATAGGTTCCACACATGTATGATAAGCTAAACAAGAAGAAGCAACAACAACTTAGCACTGGACCTTCTAAAACCAATGTTAAAACGTATTATGATTGCAGACTTAAATAGGTTCCACAAAAAAAATTTTAATAAACCAATATTTAAGTGTTAGAAAAGTTATTACTATTTTAACAAGGACACATGTGATTATGTCAACTAACCCTTAAAAATAATTTACAGCGCGGACTGACTATACACTGTTAACTAAATTTAAGTCCCACAAACTAAATTATTTCAAAGTAGTTCTACATAGTTTTGAACTTGGTTTTAATAAAAACTTCCATAATATTGGTATTATATTGCCATATTAATGTATGAAAATTACTATATTAAATAGGTTCCACAAACCACGAACCAATATTTTTTTACTGCTAGATTTTCACTGATCCCACATGCAAAAAAATTAATTCAACAGATTCCCGTAGAAATAAGGTAAGGGTCAAAGTAGTTGATTTGTCACAGAGAAATTAAAAGTCAGTTTCGATAGATTTCCAACAATGCATTAAATTGGCTTATAAAAAGTTCTAAATGATGATAAATCAAAGCCTGAAAACAGATGATGGTAAGCGTATCAAAACTGAAAAAATTATAACACAAACCAACAATTTTTAAATTCGCCCATCAAAACTGAGGAGTAAGTTTGTTGCAAAAAACAAATCGTAAATATTGAAAAGCATAAAACCAAATGATGTTTAGCCCGTAAAATTGCGAAATTTATCCCACGAATCAAATGTCCAAAATCCAGAAAATGCTTGATGGTTAGTCTGTCAAAACTGTAAAATGTACGCCAAAAATCGAAATTTCCGAAATCTTGAAATTGCATGACGGGAAGCATGTCGAAACTGCGAAATGTATGTCTAAAATCGAACCTTCCAAAATCGAGTATGAAAATGCAGGATGATTTAGCCCGTCAAAACTGCAAAAATTATGTCAAAAATTGAAATTTTCAAAATCTAGAAAATTCATGATTCAGTTGAAAATTCAACTGCAAAAATTATGTCTATAAAATGCACGATGGTTAGCCCCTCCAAACTGCAAAAATTATACCAAAAATCGAAGTTTTCAAAATCCAGAAAATTCATGGCTGTGAAAATTGCGAAATTTATGCCAAAAATCGAAATTTCCAAATTTTGAAAATGCATAATGGTTAGCCTGTCAAAACTGTTTTGGATTCTACCAATATTTCTTATGAGGTAAATTGTATTGGTTGTTTTACAAAAGTGTCCATCTTAAGTCATCGCATTACGTAAAGATTCAGATCTATTATTATAACGACATAAATTTAAACTGTAATGTACAAACACACATGAGGTTTCCCACATTGGTTTTCTCCTACCTCTTTGTGAATCATAAAATTTTAAATGACGTATGCACAGGAATGAGGAACAATTTTAAATGATTCCATTTTTAGGTGGAGGGGGTATTTAATTATAATGGTTTTTAATTTTTTGTTTTTGTTGGATTCGTAATTTGAAATTTTTCATTTTTCCGAAATTTGATTTATGTTGATTTGTGTGACAGGATTTATGGTTAGCTCAATACACCAACAATTAAAATGAAATAATTTGTAATGAATTTTCCAAATTTTATCAATCGAATTTTAAACAAACCAAACGACTCGTCAAAAATGTTAGATTAGTTTTCAAACGAATGGTATGATTAAATTCGACAGTAGAATGTTGAAGTAATGGGATGGAAGCACTTGTTTGTAATGTCCTGAAGTTTCGAATTTTTTTTGGAATGAGAGGTTCTAAATGTTTGTAAAAAAATTTTCAACATTTCATGACGTGGAAGTATTAATTTATGGTTCATCACAATATTACAACTTTCGTGGTAACTTTTCCACGCTTCGGACATTACGCAGTTGCCAGCCAAATTTAAGACAAACGACTACTGGTTTAAGAATCATGTGCGTGGTTTGGCAGATAGTCCAATGAATTCTGGACTCTAACAGAGGGGCATAGTTATATTGTCATTACTCAGCGAAAATATGAGAAAAAGAGCTAACGGTTTTATGGCACTTTCCGGCTTTTATAGATTGTCTTATCCAGAGCAGTAATATTCGCACACGTAACTGCGCCTTAACCTCTGCGTTGGTAGAAGTTAAAATGTTAGTCAAAATGGAAACTGAAAGCAATGTATAGCCCTGGGACATAAGGTCTCCCGTGATAATCACAAAGAGGAACAGGTTCAAGTAGGTAGGACAGTTAAATAGGAATTGGAAGACATCTGCTTCAAAAATCTGGGTGGAATTGGCTTCGTATAGAATAAACATAGCTAGTTTAACATAGCATTTACTAGTAAACGTGGTTGTAACAATGCAACCATCTAGTGTTGCAGTCAAAGACATATCTGAAACTATAAGCAGAACCAAACCGAGTGCTTAAAATAAAGTGGGAATGGTCGACTACAGAAATGGTTCAGAAAACTAAAGAAAACAAACGGGCAACCTAAAAATAATAAGGTCTTCTATGTACAAGTACTGAAGGGAGCATTTGTGGTAAGAATCAAGTTTCCAGTAAGAACCTTAAAAATTCAACGGAAGCCAACTCGGGTTATCAGGCTCGGCTTGTTAAGCTATTTTAAGCCAAAATAAATATGAAATCACACGAAAGGACCATTAGCGTTGTTTAAAAACTGGACAGAGTATCATGGTACTTATAGCACCATGTAATGGGCATATTACCAAGTCCTGAAAAGTTCAAAAATCATGTGAAGCGGTTAAATGAAAGAGCTGCAAAAATAATATCAACATGCTTAATAAAATTATGGAGGGCCTCAAAACCTGATAAAAAGTACAGTTATGTAGCATGCCATGAGGTTTCGTATATAAATTTAGCGCAGAAAGGCTTAAAATTTCAAAAATTTTCAGAACCTTGATAAATAGAAATGGCCTGACAACTATGTGTTGGGAGGATAGTGGAGGAATTCAGCAATCGATAAATTTGACATCGAAGTGATACAAAACGCACGGTCTAAAATAGGGTCTCGTATCACACGCTTCCTGAACGAGTGTCCAAATAGAGATATTTTTTTGAAAGCTTGAAAACATGGCAAAGTGATTATCATTATAAGGAAAAATGAAGGAGGTCCCACCGACCTAAAATCCTAAAGGAAAATCATAATACTACCAGTCTTTGGTAAATTAGTATTGTGAGGAGGTAAAACAGATTATAGCTATTCAACAAATCTGAACTCAATCATAAATAACTATTGATCTAAAAGATATACAGCTATAGTCACTAATTATAGTAATAGTACTATAAAGGTAAAGTAATGTTCAGGAAGCAGCTCAGAGTGCTATAAAAGTTACTGATTGATATTGTAGCAATAAGAAAGAACTTTCGTGTGCCAAAATAAAAGAACACTCGATATCAGCATAAATAAGCTGATTGTGGCGAATATAGAGCATATAGAGAATTTAGAGAATATAAAGAATAAAAAGAATATAGAGAATATAGAGAATATAGAGAATAAAGAGAATATAGAGAATATAGAGAATATAGAGAATATAGAGAATATAGAGAATATAGAGAATATAGAGAATATAGAGAATATAGAGAATATAGAGAATATAGAGAATATAGAGAATATAGAGAATATAGAGAATATAGAGAATATAGAGAATATAGAGAATATAGAGAATATAGAGAATATAGAGAATATAGAGAATATAGAGAATATAGAGAATATAGAGAATATAGAGAATATAGAGAATATAGAGAATATAGAGAATATAGAGAATATAGAGAATATAGAGAATATAGAGAATATAGAGAATATAGAGAATATAGAGAATATAGAGAATATAGAGAATATAGAGAATATAGAGAATATAGAGAATATAGAGAATATAGAGAATATAGAGAATATAGAGAATATAGAGAATATAGAGAATATAGAGAATATAGAGAATATAGAGAATATAGAGAATATAGAGAATATAGAGAATATAGAGAATATAGAGAATATAGAGAATATAGAAAATATAGAGAATATAGAGAATATAGAGAATATAGAGAATATAGAGAATATAGAGAATATAGAGAATATAGAGAATATAAAGAATATAGAGAATATAGAGAATATAGAGAATATAGAGAATATAGAGAATATAGAGAATATAGAGAATATAGAGAATATAGAGAATATAGAGAATATAGAGAATATAGAGAATATAGAGAATATAGAGAATATAGAGAATATAGAGAATATAGAGAATATAGAGAATATAGAGGAAATAGAGAATATAGAGAATATAGGGAATATAGGGAATATAGAAAATATAGAGAATATAGAGAATATAGAGAATATAGAGAATATAGAGAATATAGAGAATATAGAGAATATAGAGAATATAGAGAATATAGAGAATATAGAGAATATAGAGAATATAGAGAATATAGAGAATATAGAGAATATAGAGAATATAGAGAATATAGAGAATATAGAGAATGTAGAGAATAACGAGAATATAGAGAATATAGAGAATATAGAGAATATAGAGAATATAGAGAATAAAGAGAATATAGAGAATATAGAGAATATAGAGAATATAGAGAATATAGAGAATATAGAGAATATAGAGAATATAGAGAATATAGAGAATATAGAGAATATAGAGAATATAGAGAATATAGAGAATATAGAGAATATAGAGAATATAGAGAATATAGAGAATATAGAGAATATAGAAAATATAGAGAATATAGAGAATATAGAGAATATAGAGAATATAGAGAATTTAGAGAATTAAAGAATATAGAGAATATAGAGAATATAGAGAATATAGAGAATATAGAGAATATAGAGAATATAGAGAATATGGAGAATATAGAGAATATAGAGAATAGAGAGAATATAGTGTCAAGTTTCAGCTAACCGTTGACACTAGACTGTTGACTAAACATGCTTATGTCTACGGAAAATAATTGACAGAAGGGCTAGATAGTGGAAAATATACGCCTCTACGTAGCAGAAACGGTAACAAAATTGTATAAAGACTAAGCCTAGGAGACCTTCTCACGCAAAAAAAAACCACAAATGATAACAGCAACAGTCTCTTTCTATATACGATAGTCAAAAGACGCAAAGTGTTAAAGTACATTACAAGGCTTAGGGTAGCACAACGAATGGTTGTGACCAAATTTCATGGATATTTCTTGGTTTACGCGAGTATCTTACGAGAACACCAAAATTAAATTTTAATCTAAGCGTTAAACGGTTCCAAGCTTAAAAAAATGAAAATATGGTACTTTAGGTCGTTCACAATTAATAAATGACATTACCAAGTTTTCGTGCAACTTTCCTTCACGACATAAATCAGAGTCTAGACTAGTCCTTACACATAAATTAATTTATTATTTAATCATTTTGGCATTTGTTTCTTTTCAGAACTAAACGATAAATCTGGGTACTAAATGGATGTCTTTTTTTAGAAAATCGGATAGTAATTCAATTTTGTAAAGACAACATCTTATTTATCCAAACATAATTAATATTAAAGATGCGCTATACAATTTCAAATTGTCTCGATGATGCATAAACAAACCTAACCATATTATTTTTAAGTCATTGCCGTTAATAATAATTAGCTTGTGTTACACATAAAAAATTCATTCGTTCAAACGTTTGTCTTCCAAATTAAATTAAATTAAATATACAACAAAGGACTACAAGAAGTGTGAAATATTTTAATGGTAAAAAAGCAACCCACTGTCCACATCCTATATCGCTCTTTATACACATTATACCGAGATATTTATTTATCCAACGCATTAGGCGACCAACCAACCAACGGCGAAAATAAAAGGACGAAACCAAAAATTTAATAACCAAAAAAAAAAATATAGAAAATTTTTCGCACCATCACCAAGACGCATTTTGAATTTAAAGATGGCACAAAGAAGAAAACGTAAATTTTCACATTTTCGTTATTATCCATATCTTCTGCTCATTTTGCGCTATTTTTTGCGTAATTTATACTCTTAATCCTCCCCAAATTTTTCGGTTGAGTTTTTTTTTTTTTTCTAAAATCTAACATCAAACGCGCTACAAAGATTTCTTAAGATGTATGTAGATATCTCGTTTCTATATTATATAAAGTGATATGCGGAGAGGACCAAAAACGACCGCACGGAATTGAAAATGAGAACATGGATATGAAAATTCATTTCTTATATTGTCGTCATCGTTGTTGTTGGTGCGTTGTCGTTTTCTTATCATTTTTCCATAATTTTATCATAAAAATGTTTAAGACTGGTGTGTTTAGATTTTCATTCGGTTAAGATAAATTAAAACAACAACAAGAGCTGAGATTTTTTTTTTTTTGTTGAATGTCGTTTCAAATGTCGTAATGTAATCGTTTGCTGGTGAAATTATATAGAAAATTGTCCCAGATTTTTTTTTTGTGTGTGCTTCTTGAAGTTGTTTGTGTGTGCGTCGACATATCTCGATATATACGTCATAAATGAAAATGAAATGTATAAATAAAATAAATGGCTGAAAAATTGGTATTTATGTGTACGCAATGGCAACGAACAAAAATATTTTTTTGATAAATCGAAATGGCGACAAGTATCTCTCCACTATATCGTACCAACCAATATAGCAAAAAGTTCTCTAGTCGGGTAGAAAATTGATATAAACGATGTCGAATTGGAAAAACTCATATGATTTGTGTGCTATCATTTTCATTTTTTTTTATGCCGCATTTAATTATAAATAATTGCGCTAGCCGAGTATCAATAAATACTGGGGACTTAAGCCTCAAATATATGCGATTCTTAAATGTCTACATATTTGATTTAGTTCTAATACTTGAGACGATATCAATAAATCGGTAAAATGTCGATATTATTTTGGAAAGCAATTTCCGATGGGGACAGGGAACTATCTCGTTAAATATATGCAAAAAGCAATCAAGATATCTTTAAAGGTCACATCGCAGTAACTTTAGCCTAAAAAAATAAAAATCAAAGAATTGGATACCTGTCCAATGCAATAAAAATTATTAATTTTTCAAGAATTTGACTTCCGATTCGTGAAATAAAGAGATTAGGACTTGGACTGGTATTTAGGAAAAGTCCTAATGCCAATGCTAGCAAAAACATATACACAGTAGATATGGTCAACAAGTAGACCTTTAAATGGTGAAAGCACCGTAAATTTGTAAAACCCAACCTACCCGTTTGCTAATTTTTTGCAAAAATTATTTTTTGAAATGAATACATATTTTATAGCAATATTTATATTATTGATCAGAGCTATTGATTAAGGTATCATTCTTCAAAATCGGGCCACTATTTCGTGTTGCATTAAATATAAAATCAAATTCAAAAATTTGTGAAGTCCAATCTACACTTTTGCAAATTTTTTGCAAAAATTATTTGTTTAAAAGTATACATATTTTATAGCAGCATTTATACTGATGACCAAAGCTTTTGATTAAGGTATTATTCATTCCATTTGGGCCACTATTCAAATTAAATTCGAAAGTTTGTAAAAGCCAACCTAAATCTTTGCTAATTTGTTGCACAAATTGTTTGTTGAAATGTTTACATATTTTATAGCAGTTTTTATACTGATGACCAGAGCTTTTAATTAAGGTATCATTCAGCACAATTGGGCCACAATTTCGTGCTGCATTGAATATAAAATGAAATTCGTAAATTTGCAAACGCCAACCTACCCCTTTGCTATTTTTGAGCAAAAATGTTCTTTGTTGAAATGTATAAATATTTTATAGCAGTATTTATACTAATGACCAGAGCTTTTGATTAAGGTATCATTCATCACAATCGGGCTACTATCTCATGTTGCATTGAATATTAAATAAAATTCGTAAATTTGCAAAGACCAAGCTACCCCTTTGCTATTTTTGAGCAAAAATGTTCTTTGTTGAAATGTATAGATATTTTATAGCAGTTTTTATCCTGATGATCAGAGGTTTTGGTTAAAGTATCATTCATCACAATTGGGCCACTATCTTATGTTGCATTGAATATAAAATCAAATTCGAAAATTTGCAAAGGCCAACCTACCTTTTTGCTATTTTTGAGCAAAAATGTTCTTTGTTGAAATGTACACATATTTTATAGCAGTATATATATTTTCCACTGATCTTCATTTTCTGTAGCTGTAGATGCAACTGCAGAAACTTTTACATTTGCTGATTTGAATTAAAGTCTGATATCTCGCTTGTCATTTTCTTAAATGGTTCATTTGTGGCTGAAGTTTCCCAATTTATATAGGTTTTCAAGCCTTTATTGTCCGAATTTAAGAAAATTTTCAGTTTGTTGCTTAAACTTGACAGTTTTGATTGGCTTACAATTTCTGGATTTTGGAAAAAAATTTCGATTTTTCTGGGCGTTGCAAAAATTAATGGCCTACATTTCCTTTGTAAATATTCGATTCAACATTTTGTTACAGTTAAAATTACGTGATACTGAATTTTGCAATGAACATAATCGCTGATACACGTTTGGATATATAATTTCAATCGTTTCGATATCATTTTCATATCGATTTTCCTTTGAAAATGGAAAATTCGGTTTTTTTTTGTTTTAGAAAAATCGGAAAAACAAAAATTCGATTGAAAAATCAAACTGAATTATTTTTTATTGTTACGATTATTGTTGTTGTTGTTCGTTTGTTCGAACAAAAATTTGTTTGTAACTAAATTACTTTTGCTATTACAAATAATATCCGACGATGATGATGATGATGGTGGCTTTTTGATTGTTTTATTTATTTGTTTATCATGAGTTGGTTTATTTTTACATTTACTTTGAATATTAAATGGATATTGTTTCCCTATAATATATGCTAAAGTACATAATGTTATTGTGATGTTTGTGCGTGTGTGTGTTTGTGTGGAAGTTTGCGGTCAGGTAAATATAGGTGAAACTGTAATAATAATGAAATATTGTAGATTTAATAATAGACATAACCGAACATAGCCTCGTAACAAAATTAATAAAAGAACGGCTTCCGTAGTAAGACTGTGTCCGAAACCCATGATAAATATTTGTGAATAAAATGTTTGACATTTATTTGAAAAATATCCCCTACATTTCTAATTTTTTATTACGCTGTCCGAAAAATATAATAATTGTTTGAAATATTTCCCCGCCTTATTTGTTTCTCTTTTTATAAGGTTTATACCTAACTATGGAGAAAATTGCATTTATGATTGTCATAGCAACGAAAAAGTTGAAATTTTTCTTATCTGACTTTTGAATGGTACTAAACAAAACCAAGTAGTGCATTTTATATATTTTGTATATATCTAAGTGTGCTACGCGATGAATTTTGCTTTTGTTATAGAAATTTTGGGTATTTGTCAAAAATTATCATAGCAACTGACCGTGATAATTTGGGTGTCTTCGTTTTTATCAAATAAACGTCAAAAATTTGTATACACAAATATTTATCATGGGTTTCGGACACAGTCTAAGTGAAAACTTGCTACAATCATCCAACAGTAAATCAGTCAAATTTATTGTAATTGGGTGTGACGCTGCCAAACAAAAAAAAGACACAGGAATTTTCCTAAATGACTATCTGGCGGTTGGAATGCACGATCAAGCGCGATAATATTGTGTGTTCAGAAAAATGTGTGGCAAATTAATCCATCAAAACCAATCCGACGTTTAAGGATAAACACTCGTCATCTTTTCGAGCTACTTGCTACTTGACACCAATATTTTTGCAAATTCTGTAAGAAGATAAGCTCAAACGGAACGATCCACTCCCAATTTAAAAGAGAAGCTCATGGGGAAAATAATAAGTGAGTTAAAGAGCATTATATTAATTACAGACGACCTGAAATTAGCACACATTGTGACCTAAGTCAACTGAGCTCCGCAGCAGCAGAATTATCAACCCAATTGCAACAAAGTAAGCAATCTAGCCTTGTCTATGAATGAGGTTGCTGACATCAAGCAACAGACTAAATGGAGCAAGAGTTGGAGGATTTATATAAGACACGAAGAGCCTTTGCATGTTCTACACGAACTTTGCAAGAACAGGCAACAGAAGTACTACCACAATAAAATAACTTCACTGGAAAACTAGCGCAGAAATTGGTAAAAGCCTCAAATCTCTGCATCCGTTTTTGGAAGGTTTTTGAATATTTTGGGCTCGAGGAACTGAAAGACCATCGTTATTTTTACCTCTCGCTCGACAAGAATTTGGGTTACCAAACTGGGTAAGCAGCGATTAAATCTACAAAATTTCATTTGAAAAGGGTTTTAGTCAATCATATCTTGATGTCAGAAGAGATGAATACTTAGCGGAAGTAGATGCCATCTTAAACTCCAGGCCATTGAAAAGCATCAACGAGACGAATATTGATCCACAAACGCTATCGCATTTCTACTTTTCCGCGACAGTCATTCCTGAAATTGATATAACCTCAAAATAATCTCAAGATCTCTCATCTAGTCACTGGCAATCAGTACAGTAAATTAAAAAACATTTTTGGAAAATATGGTACATCGAATATTTGACATCGCTAGAGTAACGTTTTCAAGTGGAGCTCCAAGCATGCTAAAGAGTAGCAAACAATTATATCCTGGTCAGTTCACTTCTGGTCTAAATATTGTCACCTTTGTTTGAGAGAGCATAATATTTGGCTGAAACATTTCAATCGATTTATGGTAGATGGCGCAATAGTCGAAAACCTATGAATATATGAAAAAGAAATAACTTCAAAAACAAAAAGGTCTATGCCTAAATTTAGGCTGCTAATTTTATACTTTATAACGGAATATTTAATTGTAAAAGAGATGATTTAAACGGTTCTGGTGCTAATTGACCATATGTTAATTTCTAAGAGAAGGTTTCGGGTCATCCAGGATTTTGTAGCTAAGTACTACTCTGGTGCACATATTGTCTTTTCTGGGTTTGGATCCTTATTGCACTGAGTTGTTCCATCGACCGTTAAATTAAAGCTGAGGTTTTGCAATAACATTTTGCAATTAGAGGAAATATTTAAACTAAGATTAACAGAAATATCCGCATTATTATGTTCTCTAAAGTAGTTGGTGCAAAGAAAGCAAACTAAAGTAATTATCCCAAGTATTATCCAACAATTTTCGTACGAGCTTTACACCTTCGAGCTTTTTTCCATAAATTAAAATAAATTTTATTTGTTTGTTTAAATTTTGTTATTTTTCATAGCATAAATATTTATTATTGATTGAAAAACTAATCAATTCCTCCGTATTCATACTCATATGTAAACCATATAAAGGAGAGGTTTCCTTTTACTCTATATAGATCCTGTACCATCTACAGGATACCTACCTAACTTATGTAATCTTAAATTGTTCAGGTATAATCTATAAATAAAAAATTCCATAAAGATACGAAAAAATTAAATTTTAATTATCCTTAACCTAACCTAAAAAAAATATCTTATATGTGTAAGATAAACTAAAAAAGGAAACGATAATGGATACCTTACCTAGTGTGTGAATATATGATACAAGAAAATGTATACATTATCCTGTCGTTTTCCCCCAAAAAAAAATGAATATTAAAAATTAAAAATATAGTAAGATTTTGTGATGTTGTGTTACCTTCTTAATCATTAAAAAATTTCCATCTTAACATTTTGTAAGGAGTTTTGTTGTTGTTGTTGTTATGATTATGTAAATATATTTATGAAATGAAAATTATGTTTATATGATCTTTTGCTGTAAGGGGTTTTCACATAAATTTTCTCAAACAACTTTGTATATACAAAAATTAACTGTTTATTTCTATTTTCGGCTCATGTCGTCGGAGGGGATGTACCAGGTATCGGTTGTTGCAATTAAAAAATAGCAGCCTAAATTACAAACTAAAAAAGTGACATTTCCTCAAAATACTCAAAATAAAATTATTCTTAAATTATGCAAGAGTCATCTAAAAGAGTTAAAAAAATATGGTTCTATTCTTTGACCTGTCATTTTAATCACCTGAAAAGTTGGACACCTAATTCAACTTCGACTAATAAGAATAAGTCATCTGAGGACTACCTTAGAAGAACAGGGATAATCGAGAATATACTGAGAATACACAAATTTATTATATGTATCTTAATAAAGAGAAACTTTAACCTTTCCACAAAAGGGACTTTACATTTTCGATTAAATATGAATGGAAGCACTCCGCACTAAATCGAATGTTGCCAGGTTTATCTCAAAGTAGTGTTCTAATTCCTGCATGTATATTCTATACTAAGGTCTTTTTAAAGAGAGACTGCTGTGTTACTCCAATAATATAACTCTAATTACTGGAGTGTCACTCCACTTTAAATAACTACATTTGAGCACTCAAAAAACTAAAGGATGGATATTGATTGATTGGTTTAGAATGTTGTCCAAGCATTAAGCAGGATATCCCGGAAAGCACCAGAACCCCCGTACACCCATTTTTCCATAAACTTGAAAAGATAAGGCTGGGTATTAGTTAAACTATTGAGATCGACCCGGTTACAGATGCCTTGGTGGCCAATAGTTAGTAAATTTTTATGGGCAGGGTAAGGAAAGGTATGTCAGTAATGACAGAATTGGTCTGGTTTCCCGGTAGCCAATAATTTGTTTTTTTATTTAACATTACAATTCAATTGGATTAACGGTTTTATGACAAATACGTTCTTAAAAAATTAAAGGATAGATGTGACCGCAAAAGTTTTCATGTACTTGAAAAAGAAGCAAAAAACCAGAGGGATCAATTTTACAGCACACTTTTTATTTCATTACAATCGGATCAATTCCTTAAATGTCAAAGGACATAAGAAAGTCATCAAAACCAACAACAGATGTTTCTATTGTCCAGGAAGCAATCATCTTATATAGAAGTTCCTATATTAAGAATAAATTTCTGATAAAAATTCTGATAAAAATAATGGTTGGCAAAGTCCAAATTTAAATGAAATTGATCCTTTTTACACTTGATGAAATTTACCTTGATACTCCTTCCAAATCTTGTTCTGGTAGTGACGTTACAAAAGCCATTAGGAGGAAGTGACCAGGATTTAAAACGTTTAAGCTGCGGTTGGATCATCAGTTCGAGTATCACTACAAGGTAGTCTTTAATAATATTAAAATCGCTAATGTTGCCATAATAATAGAACAAAGTTCGTCAAGTTTTTACTTAGCCCCAACAAACTTCATGCCATTATCAGAATTGAATTCTGACGGAAGCCCTTTCCGAACAATGAATCTTTTTAAACCTATACTAGAAAAGCAGTAATGAAAAAATCTGACACGACCCTTTGTGGTCATGCACATAAAGACCAATTTATATTCTTTTATGTGTTTTGCACCTCTCCCCTTTTTAGTGGCAAAAGACATTGGCCTACAGAAACCCAAGCTAACTCGACTAGGATGTCGTCAATACCTCGTTAGTTTATTGCTCGGAACGCCTTTTGCCACACGGTGTGACATTTGTACGCTACCTTCATAAACATATACTCCTGTCATTCACAAAACAAAATTTCTGTTTTAGAAGGGAGAATAATAAGGATGGATCGGGATGAAGGTGTTTAATGAGGTAATAAGAAGCTATCAGTTTGCTCAGGATGTAGATTATTTGAAAAATTACTATAGGGTATTTTGTATTATACGAACAGTCCGCATTCTGCAAGCTACCGGCATAACGGTGATAGGATTGATAGTTTACCAATCCTATTAGGATTAATAGTTTACCAATTCTATAATTCGTGAGGTCTCCTTCCCTTACTGAAGTACTGCTGCGCATTACTCTAATCTAGGAATAGTTACTTGTTTCAACGGAGCAACCTTTGTTTTTGATGCCAAAAACTTGACTTGTACATTTTCATTTTCATCTTGGTACCTGCAAAACTGTTACCTACGTAATTGCTTTTGCATCATTCCATGCTATCGCAAAGTAATCAAACAGTGGATGATGGCCAAAATTGAGCATAGTACGCATCTCTCGTTATTTAACGTATCCTATCTCATGCATGACTGGTGCTGAAAACTAAGACAAAACGGAAGGTTTCAAAACAAAAGGTTTCGGAACTATTAACAGTCCAAACATTTTTATCATAGAACTTTTACAGTATGAAGCTATTGAACAATGTTTCTCGCTGTTAACAAGAAATATATTATAAAGCTATACCAAATAACACTCATCATGATTCAGAAACCGGGGAAGTATTGGGCATTAATTGGAATCCACAAATCGAAAGCTTTACATTTACCTCGCAACTACCAGAATGAACATAATGAACAGTGCTTTCCAAAGCAGCTCACTTGTTCAATCCCCTGGAAAATTTATCTCGATTAGTAATGGCATTTAAAATAGTTTAGCAGGTGCTTTGGAGCAATTTTAAATGGGATGATCCACTTCTACCTAACCTTCATTCTCAATGAACTATTAACGGGTTTTCTGATGCCATCCAGTCAGCTTGTGCGGTCGTTGTATTAATCCACAAGACAAATGCCGATAGGAGCATTAATGTAGAACAGTCGCTTCCTCATATCGAACTGTGCAGCAGTCTCTGTGTCTATACGAAGAAGAACACAAAGTTTCGAGTAAAAAAATCTTCTAGTTTGGCCGCTCATCAGGCTGAGACGACGGAATTTTTTAATTTAGAATTCAAATTTAATTCGGATAGCGAATTTTTATTAGCTCAAGCCCAAACTACTAAAGTTTATGTAATTCTCTCTTACTCTGTTTTCCAGAATAATGAAAACAACTTGAAGTTGATTATGCTGGTTTCTTGACAAAGGTTTTCATTCGAAGCTCTAAGTACTAACAAATATCGTTGCTTTAGAGCAATAAACATAAAATTTTATAAGGATGTACAGTTTCCAATTATTGTCCAATTTTCACCATTTCCTCGCAGCTATACATTAGACTTTTCACTAAAGATTGGATGTTACAAAGAACCTTTCAATGAGGTGGGTATACTAATGTGAGAAATCTACATTTTACACTATAGAATGGTCTGATAAATTTTCCAAGATAATCCAAACAAGTTTTACAGTTTTACAATTAAATGCTCGAAAAGCACTAATTTAGCGATCATATTGAGTGCTTGTTATCAAACAATTGGTTTATTCTATATTTCTAATAAACAAGGACTAGATTGCTATGTTAGTCTTTTTTGAGATAAATGAAAGTCTTTCTGATTGTTAGTCTTTTTTAAGATAAATGTCTTATGAAAGCTGACCTGTTATTATACACGATAAAGCCAATTCGTTGATATAACCAGAACCAGCAGTGGTCTTAAAAAATCGTTTTATTATTACTATATTTTTATGATAGTTTATTATACGTAATAAAGGGTTGATGTATAGTTTTTGTAATATATTTATGTATAGTGTTGATGTTAAGACATTTTTTTTTTGGAGCGCTACAGAATCTAAATTAATTTTTTGGAATATAAAAAAAAAAAAAGTTTTTTGAAAATGGGATCAACATTTATTAAGTTTTTAATGATTTATGTCGTATGGTGTGAGAGACAATTTAACTAAATTATTATGATGCTGGGTAAGCCGGTATATATATGATTAACCACAGGCTCTAATCTTTCTGTCATAATTTATTAAATTTTTTTTTGTGTTTTATTATTTATGTGGTGTCAACGATGATATAACGTCGTTGATAATTTTAATATTTTATGTACCACAATTTGTAAAATTCGCGATGTTATTTAATGACATTTGTTATTTCACCATAATACAGTGGATAAAGTATGTGGTGGTATCAATTGTTTAGCTGTAGGCCACAAAACCTAATTATCTAAACATGATATTCCAAATACTTTTGTAAAACCTTTAAAAAAAAGAATACTAAAAAAATTTAAAGTTTTTAATAATTCAAAAGCTTCTTAAACTATAACACGTTTATACCTATTAGAGGTTCGGTTTGAATGGTAATCAAAAAGACTTCTAAACGAATTCCCACCACAGCATTTTTTTTCAAGAACATCAACAAAAAATAAACATTGATACCTCTAAAATTTGTTCAGACCTCCGCTCATTTTAAAACAAAAGAATTTGAAAAAATAATAAAACGAGCTTTTGATCTAGTAATTATTCAAATTAAATTTTGAGTTGGAAAGTTTCAAAAGCTCTTGTATTATTAACACTAAAATTAGTAACCATGAAGCAATTATGGATTGCTAAAGCACAGCTTAAGCTTTTGATATATTTTTTTAAAAATATAAGAAAATTTTTAAAAAATAGAAAAAGCTATAATATAATTAATAAAAATACATTAAGCTGTGTGAAATAACCTTAACATTTCAAAAGCATTTTTTGCAAAAAAACTTAAACTTTAGGAGCCAATAATACTGAAAGTATTGTGCACCCAAGCAAGAGTACTTTTTAACACAAGTTTTGTACTTTTATTAGTTTGAAATTAAAAAATGTGATAAAAATGTTTAATTTTCAAACCAAAAGCTCTATTAAAGTATTTTAAAAGCTATATCTTTCATTTATATGAAAGCTTTTATTTTATGTATTAGTCATAGTATTAAAAGCTTGTAAGCCACATCAATAACTTTTAAACTGTACTAAAAATCTTTGTTTTCAATCTACAAAATAAATATTAAAGAAAACTTTGAGAAAGTTTAAACTTTACTGGGAAAGTGTCATGATCAGTTTAATGATTTTAACAGTTCTAACTAAGCTTTTTAGTAAAAAGCTTTCATATTTAAATAATTTAAAATGTCATGTAAGATAAAATAAAATTATAGAGCTTTAAAAGAACAAAAAAAGTTATTAAAATATTTGATAGGATTTTTGAAAGAGTCATAAGTAGTTAGGAAGCATGAATCTTTTGGAAAGCTTCCAAAATGTCAAACATTTAGAAGCTAATAAAATTAAACCATAGTCTGCTTTAGATGTCAATTTCTGAAATATTCTACTGTGGATCTCCTGCTTAACTTATATGATGCAAAATTTTCAACGAATGAAATAAACAATTGTGCCGGAAATTCACTTTCCCTCGCCCAAAATGCTTGACATACTCTTCTTAACCGGGACTAAATGTTTAACGTTCCCTTACAATACTACAGTGGGGCATTGAGTATTGGGTATACCGAAATTTGATTTATTGTGGTGGACCATCTATCTCTAGATGGATCCGGAGATTCTCAATAAATAAAAAAGCACATATCAAGTGTTCTTAATGGTTATGCTCTTTAATGTTCGAAGCTGGATGAAATAGGGTGGATGTCAGATGATTCATGCTGTTAGCACGCAAAATCTCTGGAAACGATCTGACGTGAATTGCGAACTATTGAAGACGCTATACCTTCAATTAATAAAAGGTTTGACGGGCCTTTACCAACTATAAAATGCCAAAATCTACATGAATACGCTTCTAAGGATGAGACTAACATGTTATAAAATATTCCTCAAAACGTACTATGTCCTCGTAAGATATTCCTAATATATTTCTCGAAGAAGCTTAAGCACCTTCAGTTGGGTTGTCTTCGGAATAACTAATCAGGGGAGTTATGTTTGAGTTAAAACTTGCTTTGCTTGCATGACTTGCTGATAATAGTTTTGATGTAAGCTCAAAAAAATGCCCTGATCCACGTGAGAAACGATGAAAAAGTACGACAGCAATGCAATTCTTAGATGCATATGTAGTAAGAATGTTTTGATAGTCCTAACTGTAGTGGAAAAACCTGCAGCTCCTATCAATTTCGACTTTAGTGCTTTAAAAGCAGATTCTTGTCGCTTAGTCCGTATATGAATCGAAGCAAAATTCTGGATGAATTGGGTGAAATAATGGATTTTCTAATACAAACCCTTATCTGATTAAAATATGTTAGTCATGGCATATTTTTCAATGGATTCAGCCGTAATTACTACATCATCGAAGTGATTTTACAATCAGAAGCTCTTGCTACACTGAAAGATAATCGCTGGTAGTGGAAAAGGTTTGCAAATCTAGTAACCTCGACCTGTAGATAAATTGCATTGTTTAGATCTGTATCTACAGATCTAAACAATGCAATTTAACAGCATGAAGGCATTGTTTTGCTAACCAATACTGTCCTACTCAGAGTTTGTGAAATAACTCTTTAATATGCGCGGAATCGGATATCGATCGATTTCGATTCGACTTGTTTACTGAAACATTTGAAGCTGTCCAACGGCTGAAATGAATTTGTTTTAAAAAACGACTGGTGTAAGATTTCAAGCTGATTTCTTTCTGGTATTAGTTACACATTCCCAGCGTAGACATAAACAAATACGGGAAATCTAAATAAATTCGAATATTTTTTTAAACTTTCGATCATATATTGCTGAGATGTATCTAGCACTGAACACACACTGGCTAGATTCAGATTTTGTGATCTTTATAGATTCAATTTTAATATCCCGTGTCTATTTAGAACTTTATTTGATTATCTTTAACATTGACGTCAATCAAAATTTTTTTCGGGTTGTACTTCCTCGCGATTGCTACTTGTTCGTCGTGGCCTGGTCTTATGGTTATACTTAAATGCATTGAAAGTCTCTCAGATTATAAACTTAACCATTTTTTTTACTTTATGGACCGACCTTGTCCACTACCATGATGTACCTGATTTCTTTCTAGACCGGCTACAAATTAATGCTGTTTCTATCTCTCGGATTGGCAAAAGTTAGCAGTATAGTTTTACTTCGTAAATTGTTTTATTAGACTGATTTGAGCTTTGCCCAGCCCAAATAATTTTAAAAAGCTTCAAATAATTAGAAAACTCTGAAATCCAACTACAGTCCATTTAAATATATATTAATTTGGAAAGCATATTGTAATATAATAAAGTACGAGCTTTTTTCAAATATTTATTACAAGCTTTTAAAAAATAAACAATTTGTAAATTGAACAAATTTAAGAGTTTAACTATATTTTACCATGAACTGCACCCTATAATACGCTTAAATAAAAATAACAGTAATAATGTCAAATGTATTAAAGCTTTTGTCAATGTCAGCTGGTGTGCTTTATTTATTTACAAGCTTTGGGTTAACATTATAACCGCAAACACTACAATGTATCAATTTGGTTTTCGTTATAATTAAAATAAAATATCAATTAATTTTAATTAAATAAACTACCAAGAGTTTTTACATAAACTAAGCTTTTTTATATGTGTGTGTGAGTACGTGAAAAAAATCATAATTATCTTCGCGAGATTCATGATTAATGATGACATAAATAATCATAAATTTAAAATCATGATTTATGATGCAAAAAAATATATTTTTTTGTTGTTGTCAAATCAAAATGTGAAAGCTCGAAAATGTCATAAATCGATCAATGAGAAGCGCATGTGAGGAAAAACCAAACATTAGTATGGTCCAGGCGATTGGTCCAAGATAAGAACTCGATTTTGATTTGATTGTATTTCCGATTGAAACTACACATCGAAATCTCTAATTAAAATTAAAGGAAATGGAAAAATAAATTGGAAAATAATTTGTTTTAATTTCGTTTTTCTTTTTTTTTGTAAAATTAGGGAACCTAATATGGAATCAAATTGAAAAGGGACTAACGGAAATTATTTTTATATGGATTGGTCCTTTTTTATATTTATACATTTTTTGAAGTCCAGTGATTTTCCAGTAAAATAAAATTAAATGATTTTTGTCTTGCCGATAACGAAGATGATGGTGGGATGGTTTGTTTAAGGACATGGACGAATGAATAAAATTTAATTTTTCCGGTACTATCGTTCACTGGGTGTGAAAATTCGAAAGAAATTCGGTTTAAGATAGTAAATTGGTTGTATTGGTTGTTAAAGGATGATTATTATTTTACAAGTTACCACCCGGTACCTAGTTTTGCTAAAGGAATTTACTAGCTTCGACTTTTAAAAAAAATTCATTCTGAAACACAAACTGGAACATTGATGGTTCTTGTTCGAGTTTCAGGTTTCGTTCCGGAACCAGGTTCGTTTCTGGAACTCATTCTAGATCTTTGACGGATCTTGTTCGAATTATATTTCGAATCCTGGATTAAATTTCGGAACCGGATCCACACCCGCAACTAAAACCGGAACATTGACGGTCTTGTTCGAGTTATATTTCAAGTTCCAGATTTCATTCCGAAACTCAATCTGGACCTTGTTCGATTTCCGCTTTGAGTTTCAGATTTACTTCCGAAAACGCGTCCATCTTGTTCGAGTTCCATTTTGAGTTCCAAATTTAGTTCCAAAACCGGATCCGTTTTCGGAACTCAATTCGGATCATTGACGGATCTTTTTCGAGTTCCATTTTGAGTTCAGAAACTCATTGGCTGTTTCGAAAGTTTCGAAAATGGATCCGAAACCATTTATTGAAACCCAGATTTGTGGTAAGTGATAACTGATAAGTGATAAGTGATAAGTGATAAGTGATAAGTGATAAGTGATAAGTGATAAGTGATAAGTTATCACTTATCACTTATCACTTATCACTTATCATAAGTGATAAGTGATAAGTGATAAGTGATAAGTGATAAGTGATAAGTGATAAGTGATAAGTGATAAGTGATAAGTGATAAGTGATAAGTGATATGTGATAAGTGATAAGTGATAAGTGATAAGTGATAAGTGATAAGTGATAAGTGATAAGTGATAAGTGATAAGTGATAAGTGATAAGTGATAAGTGATAAGTGATAAGTGATAAGTGATAAGTGATAAGTGATAAGTGATAAGTGATAAGTGATAAGTGATAAGTGATAAGTGATAAGTGATAAGTGATAAGTGATAAGTGATAAGTGATAAGTGATAAGTGATAAGTGATAAGTGATAAGTGATAAGTGATAAGTGATAAGTGATAAGTGATAAGTGATAAGTGATAAGTGATAAGTGATAAGTGATAAGTGATAAGTGATAAGTGATAAGTGATAAGTGATAAGTGATAAGTGATAAGTGATAAGTGATAAGTGATAAGTGATAAGTGATAAGTGATAAGTGATAAGTGATAAGTGATAAGTGATAAGTGATAAGTGATAAGTGATAAGTGATAAGTGATAAGTGATAAGTGATAAGTGATAAGTGATAAGTGATAAGTGATAAGTGATAAGTGATAAGTGATAAGTGATAAGTGATAAGTGATAAGTGATAAGTGATAAGTGATAAGTGATAAGTGATAAGTGATAAGTGATAAGTGATAAGTGATAAGTGATAAGTGATAAGTGATAAGTGATAGGTGATAAGTGATAAAAGATAAGTGATAAGTGATAAGTGATAAGTGATAAGTGATAAGTGATAAGTGATAAGTGATAAGTGATAAGTGATAAGTGATAAGTGATAAGTGATAAGTGATAAGTGATAAGTGATAAGTGATAAGTGATAAGTGATAAGTGATAAGTGATAAGTGATAAGTGATAAGTGATAAGTGATAAGTGATAAGTGATAAGTGATAAGTGATAAGTGATAAGTGATAAGTGATAAGTGATAAGTGATAAGTGATAAGTGATAAGTGATAAGTGATGAGAAATTTTAAAAACACATTACTGCAAGTAATTAACACATTAATTAACTTGCAAAGCTTTCTGGTAATTTGAACAATGATGTATGTCAATGACCTGGATGTTTTGTTAATTTATATGTCAATGGATGAAAAAAGGACATTATAATAGAAATGCAAACAAGTTAAGTAGTAGTTACGCGAACTGGAATAAAATCAGTTGTGGTTTTATCCAAAATCAAACTACATTTTGAATATACATCACATATCAAATCCACTAAAATTCATGTTGTTAAAATTAATTATGAAATTCAATGTAATTAAAATAAAAATGAACAAGCTGAATATAATTATTAATGATAATTCAACCACGATTAATAATTCAAAAAAACGCATCCATCGATAAATTAATGAATATTATAAACCCTGCAGCAATATGCGGCGGACTGCATATTTATTATACGAACAGAAAATAAATACCAAAGTTGTAAACCATTCACCGAAATTTGAAATATTTTTTATTAATATTCTGGCATATTGTGGTGGCATAACAATTTTGTATTTGGTTAATTAATTAACAAAACAAAACAACAAAAAAATTAAAAATCTAAATAATTACATGTTAAAATAAATTTTTTAATTATTTTCCAACAAAATTTTATTTAGTTTTGAGTTTTTGCAAATACGTTAATATCAAATATAATTAAATAATCTGCATATGGTACCGATTACATACATCACCATTTATAGTTGATCCATAACAAATCACAGCTGAACAAGTTAATTTAGAGACAACCATTTAGGTCGACCCTTGTGGTCGGTGGCACTCCCTCTCAGGTTAAGGCTAACAGGTATTGGCAATAATATTTGTGTAATAAGACAGTGTAAAAGAACAATTGAACCGTTTGCACGATTTACAGCTTTCGTTGGTTTTACAATCATGA
This sequence comes from Tipula confusa, assembly GCA_963556175.1. Classification (NCBI taxonomy): domain Eukaryota; kingdom Metazoa; phylum Arthropoda; class Insecta; order Diptera; family Tipulidae; genus Tipula; species Tipula confusa. Next base: position 221,072,864 of record OY744476.1, read on the forward strand.
TACATTTTCAAAAGGTATTTAATATCAAGTTTTGCCGCTGGCAAATAATGATTTATTTGTCCTACATCCATTGCTAAAGTCTAAATACATTGCAAACACCATAAAATGATACAATCTAATTATACGAATACAAAATAGGCAAAAACGTAACAATTAGTGACAGCGGTGGGATTGTGAATAATAAAAGAATCATGATTTTTTACGAATTTAAAGTTGTGGAATTAAAAAAGGAATTAGGTTTATCAAATAACGGTAATATAGAGATTTTAGTGGTACTAGTTAATGAGGATATGGAGAAAGAGAGATGAACCCGACCAATTATTAATAACCATCCGGAAATTTCTATGTGTCATTGTTAATGGCTGAAATAAAACAAATAATGGAACAGCAGCTGTAGAGCGGAATAAACCAAGCAAAACGTTTATAATATAAAATTGGAAAAAGCACAAGCCAATACAAGGTGATCAGCGAAATTATTTCGTTTATTTTTGTAGGAAGTAGAGACCATTAGGTATATTGAGCGCCTAACGACCAGGGATAAATAACGCAGTGGCAGGCTGAGGATATATGAGAAGATGGGTCGAGAAACCGAACGAGCGATATGGATCATTTAGGAATAAAGGCAACAGCGTCGAAAGATATCATAGATATCCGTTCATACAAGCTTTTTTTGACGAAAAATGGACCAAGGAACCTATTAGAGGGGAACAGCTACGGGATGAAGATTTGTAAACCATAATAAGAACTTTGGTGTACATGGGGTATGGTTGCGGACAAGTTTCCCACTGTAAAGGCAAAATTAGGCACAATGAGGAAGCGCAAATAAATAACAGTAGTTTTAAACGAGTTTTGGAAACACGGACGGATTTTTAGCAGTGCGTGCAAGGCGAAATAACTGCAGGTTATCTAGGTATCAACAAAACACTAGGGAAAATACAAAAACGATTCTACTTGTCGGAGTGTAGATAGTCGGTGGTCAATGGACCCAGTCAGAAGAACGAAGGAGCCATCTAACTGAATTATGTAGGAGCACCATTCTAAAGAATGGTGCTCCTACATAATTTAGTTAGTGACGGATGTGACAGGGCTATTTCTAACCACTGAGAGTAGAAATAAATTTGTGCTGGTAGACATTAATTTTTACAGCAAGGGGCCAGAGGTGTATTCAATTTCAAATCAGGAGACAACAACGACTACTGATGCACTAGTTAACAAATGGATTAGTAGATTTAGACCCCCAAAGGAGATTCACATGGATCCAGGAAGAAACCTCAAATCGGTCGACATCAAGAAAATAAATGCTCACAACAAATAAAGACCAAACAACATCATTACATACACAGTCAAATGGGATGGTGAAAAGGTTCAACGTAACTTCCCTATACAAAGGGAGAAGGATAGTAAAAAAAATATAACCTAAACATCCAAAAAGGATGTAAGCTCGATCAAATTGGTAACTTGGTTTTGGTGTCTGTGACAAAAAAATACTACGACAACATGCGTTCACAAAGGCCAAATATCTTGGTAGACAAAAAGAGTAACAGTTACAAGGATGCACAAAAGGAGAAGGACTCTACAGTAAGACTACACATAGGGGCAACTATGTAAGGAATGCAGTAATGAATACTTCAGCGATGTGAATAGAACAAGCCAAATTAGTCTGAAGAATTAAACTTCAGTGCATGGTAATGCAGAACCACAGCAATTCAGTGCGGGAAAGCTTAAAACTGCTAAATTAGTATAATTGACGCAATAATATGAATAAAATCGGGGAAAGCACCCGACCTTGATAATATTGAGGTCAAAGTGCTACAAAAAGCAATGTGTATAACAGGGCCTAGTAACACGCGCTTCCTGAACGACTGTCTAACAGAGGAGTTTTCTCGAAGTCATGGAAAAAGGCAAAATAATTATCATTCGGGTGTGAGGTAAACGAGATTCCAAAAACTCAAAATCCTATAGGCCGATCATGCAACTACCAGTCTTAGTAAATTAACTTGATAAACTGAAAACATCCTAGGCCCACATCTCTGAAAAATCGCCTTCAACAGTAGCATTAATGGCAACATAATTCATAATTTATCAAAGTCAGGCAAGAGCAATTTTCTTACAAATCTCTGACACCAGACTATATGTACCACCAAAGGAGCTAGATATAAAAAAATATGCGACGCTATGTGGCTGGGACGACAACAGGTTATTCAGCCTAGCTAAGCATTCTGAGAACAATTTAAGACCAACCAAGAAGGCGCAAGAATGGGTAATATTTTCACTTATTAGGATCACTTTAAGGATCGATATGATACCAGAGCAAATGAACAAAAAACATCGTTGACCGATTTCGAAAATTAGATCATTTGAGATACAATATGTTATAGGATAACAGCGTATTGTTGTTCATTGGGAGCATTTGTTTTTTAAACGCAAAACAGTTATAGTGATTAGTGTCATAGCTCCTACTCACCGAAGCAAGCGGATAATCTAGTGGAATTAAAGTGTTAATTAGAAGAGAAATATTGTGTTGTGTATTTATTTGTGGACCATAAATATTGGTGGAATTTATTAAGAATCCAGTGATACAAACCCGAAAGGCAAAAAAGTAACATACAAATATGGGTTACATTACAGAGTGCATCCCATCAGGTACTTCGTTATAATTAAATACTTAAAGACGATTTAAAGTTAATTAGATAAAATTAATTGTTGTTTCAACATTTATTAAGGCAATATATAATATAATTACTGCAATATATTAGCATAATATATCCGTCATGTACATACATACAAGCAGCTCACAGTAGGTAATATTTATTTATTTAATTAAAATATTATTGTACATACTTTATAATTTATACCAATTAAGCCGCATAACAATATTATATACATTATATATATATATATATATATATATATATATATATATATATATATATATATATATATATATATATATATATATATATATATAACAAAATCGCGTAATAATTCGTATTAAAATTAATTTGGTTTATATTTTAATTACAGTGATTAATTTTAATAAATTTTGCATTTCTTTTTTTTTTTTTAATTAAAAATTAAAACCAACACAAACGGATATTAAGGACATTTTACAGTGATTTTGTGTTAAATTAATTTAATTTTAATTAATGTTTGAACAAATCTTTTGACATAATCTATGTACTTGTCGTTCGTTCATCGTACATCGTTTTCGAGGGCTATACCTGAGAATTTGATGTTTAAAGTGGATTATCATTATCACCGTTGGTGTCGTATCATAATCGTAATACTCGAAAAATAATAATTGCAACATCTAATTAACTTGGTTTGTTCGTTTCGTAATTGAATCCGATTTTTAATCCACATCATTAGCCAATGGGTTAAGTAAATGTTAAAAAAAAAAGAAAATCTGTTTTGTAAAAGGACACGATACACAAAAAGTTTTCTTCTATTATCGTGTAACAGTTAATTTTCCGTTTTCATTTTCCTGTAATTTTTTTTTTTTTAAATTTTGTTAGTTAACGATGTTGGTTTATTTTTAGTTTTTTTTTTTTTTTGTGTTTAGCGTGGTGAAAATTGTGTGCAAACGGACTGTACTTTTTTTTGTGGTTGGAGTTTGAGGCGTTTAAGGATATATATATATATATATATATATATATATATATATATATATATATATATATATATATATAGTTTATCCACACACAAGTATTTAAGATTAGTTTACCGTGGTTTTTTTCATTGCACCAGTGGTAGATGAAAAATTAATTAAATGAATTTCCAGCTGTTAGATTATTATGGCAGAAAAACGGAAAAATGGAAATTCGGATTTCAGGAAATGTAATAAATTATTTTATGTGCGAGTGAATTTAATTTGTTATTTCGAAATGCAAGGTAATCATATTTCCTGCATATTAATGTGAGTAATATATTGTGACGATTACGATCAACGTAACACCAAATAAGACCACTTTGCGGCGTTGGTCCAAGCGGAAGATATAGTTTGAGATTTAGCAGTGATGGAAGTAAAATTGCCACAAGCATCAAAAGTAAAGCGGGATAATATTCCAATTGAGAAAGCCTAACCAGTACCAAAGCTGGTGAATTAACACCTGCCACTATAAACCATACACGCTACAGAAATGAGTTACATCCCAATTTTAAGAAGTTGGAGTTGAATATACTGGCAATCCCGTATGCATTGCAATACGAAACAGCCGGAATCTGCCGCCTTAACCACCAAATCTGTCAAATTTCAGAAACTAAATTTAAAATATATTGTGCTGATACAGGTCATAATTGATGACACGATCAGAAAAGCAACGATGAATATGTTTTAAATTTTAAAAATCTGATCACTTTATCTGGGATTGTAAAGATTCAAACACCGGTTTAACCGGATAGAATGCGGCTTCTTGGTGTCTAGAAGGGTGTTAGTGAGGGAGAAAAGATTTCATAACAAAGCACTGCAGAGAAAGAGATATCTCTTAATTTAAAGAACCATGTATTGAAGTAATGCAATCTAAAGGTACCGTTACTAATAAATGGCAATGAACTTATTGGATTGTGAGACATTACTGAAGAGGGGATATAAAATCAGCAATAAATGAAAAAGTTCACATAGGTAACATAGGTTGCCAAAAACTGGAACCTACCAACATGATGAAAGGAGCTTACTTTGCAGAAGAACCCTGCCAAAAATCCCGAAGACGCCAAGATGAATATCATTAGCGGAACACAAAGAAGCTGGCTATAAAAATTAAACGTGATAGGATAATCGTTTAGTCGAACAGCCTTTGGAGCTCACCAGTAGTACTTGTTAAAAAGAAATATGGTTCGAGGAGGTTCTGTGTTGATTACAGCAAGCTCAACGATGTGACTAAAAAGGACCGGTACCCATTGCCACGAATTGATGATATATTGGGTATGGTATCAGGAGCCAACGTTTTCAGTATATTTGATCTTAAAAGAAGGTATTGGCAGGTTGCAATTCTTGCGGACGATAAAGAGAAGGTGGTCTTTACTGCAGGGAATATTGTACCAATTTGAAAGAATGCCATTTGCATGTCCAGATGTCATATGGATAACATTATCATATTATGACATAAACATTTGATTATTATGAAAGCAACCAGTCCTAAGAACCGCTATAACTACCGGATTAAAGTTGAACGCATAAAAATGGTGCCAGTTAATTCGCAGATATCACAGGGAGCATCAAATAAAACATCTCAAAGTTTGGCTGAACAAAAGAGCATCAAACCGCGTTTGTACAGCTAAATTAAAAAGTGAGTATCTTTTAAATTTTGGCGTATCTACAAGCAGGTGATCTTTTCATCTTGGAGACGCAAGTATACGGAGCAGTCCATATCATAAAACCAAGGGGGTACAAAACGAACCTTTTGCACTATCGAAGCCTGAAAAGAACTGTTGCGTAACTCGAAGCAAACTGCTGACAATGGCGAATAGCGTCAAATACTTCTTTATAAAAGCTTGTGGGGCAAAACATCCTTCTTCGAGCTGATCAAACATTGCGTAAGTTAGAAAACGAAAAGACACCCTGCACGAATTGCACGGATCATAATCGATGTAGTAGAGTGCTGGAGTAAAGCAAAAGACCACAGTGACAAAAACTTTGGGATGAAAAGTGCAACCGTAAAAATCTTTAGTCTCCAGTAGAAGACCAGTTCCATTAGTTAGATCAATTGCCGAACAGAATTGAAAGACCCCAAAGAAAAACAAGTGGGAAGATACAACAGAATAACGTTGAAGCACCATTCAAATGAACAGCGAATATTTGTATTCGAAAGGATGTTGCTGTTTCATTTTCAGCTTCCCAAGATGGCAATCGATGCATACTCATATATGAGAAAATTTTTTTACTAAATTGGAAAAAGCAAATCTGATCAAGAATCAAGAAGCTCTTCACTTCAAATGCAAAGGAATCAAAGTGCTGATGATACAGAGGCCACCTTTACTCTTTCAGAAGCATACGCCCATATATTGCTTAAAAATATAAATCCTTGATTTCAGAAACTAACCAATTTACATAAGGAATTTCAAAAAAAATGCTACAAAGAACTAGGAAACAAAAACTACATTCTAGGCGTAGGTCAAGGACGAAACTGGAAGCTTACTTAATACTATTGATATAGTCGGACTACAAATCAGAGTTTCTATACAACGAGTCAAGTTTTCATATTTATATTATCAGCACAAGTAAATTACTGCCTAACCTAAAAACTTAATCTTCATTTTTACTAATGCGCTGTGCTGATACAAAAAAGAAAAATAAGTTCTTAAAGTGTTAGTGCAAAGCAGGTTGAATATAAAAAGTGTTAATCAAAATTATTAATAGCTAAAGTCTTACCTGAAGTACAAGATGCATCGATATTCTTCACCTAATCCAGTAAGTTAAAATATTCTTAGTCTTGTTCCATTATTTGTCACTCCACTATAGGCAAATAAAATAGATTGAACACTCACACACACACACACTTATAAACAAATAAAATTATCACATATTCACTAAATAATATCACGTTTAACGGAATTAAAATTACTAAAAAAATTACTAATACAATTTTCCATATAAATTTCCATGCCGTATTTTACTAAATTTACTTTTTTGATCAACATTCACACAACAAATCGCACACAATTTTGATTTTTCTGTCTGCCGATCTAACGGTATTTTAAACAAACATTTTTGGTTTTGTTTTAAACCGGTTCAATTCAAGTACATTATTACAAGACGCGAGTACTTTGGCTATGACATACAATAAATATAGGGTAACCCTTAAATTTGTTTACACAATTATGACGTAAATTTAATCAGTTTTAGTTGCAAAAATTACTCGATTGATATTGTAAATGGAAATGAGTACCTTCAAGGTGCATTCAAGCCTGGTTAATATTTCTGGTTCAGAAATTTTGATCACGAAAAAATCTATATAAAAATAAAGTTTTGTTTTGTTAAGTTGGTTGCCTGATCATATTTTTGCTCGAGTTGAGAATATTTCCAATCAGAATAATTATTAAAACATAGAAAAAATTCATGAAAAAAAAATTGTTTTTCTCAAACCGTATACAACGCTATCTCTGATACATGATTTTTTCATTGTTTTGTTTTATTTGATTTTTAATTTTTCAATTAGTTCTGCCGATGAACATCAGTTGTATTTTAGGAATAAACAATACGAAAAATGTCATATTCGTATAGGAAATTTACATTTAGATTACATTTTCTTGTTGTTTACTGTCAAATTTTTTATTTGCAAATGAGTACTAATTAGATATGCAATTTATCTTGTTATAGTATAAAACTGATATAATAGGCCTTTTCGTAAATAGATCTTGAATAACTTTAGGCTAATTTTTCATTTTTCTTATGTTGGTAATAAATTATTCAAATTATCCATCCCATACAAAAAGTTGTTATAAATTTTGAGTGAGTGAGTTGCATGAAAGCAAAATTCGAATAAAATTCGATGATTCATTTTGTCAGATAAATCAATTTGTTATTGTTGTTGTTTATTCACATATCGTCTTAGTGTTAAAAAAAATTGTCCACCATTTTTTAGTATCTCATACTGTAAGTCAAATTGTTTAAAAACAAGCCAAATACTCAACATTATAGCCCTGCTCAAGGATCGTGAATAGTCAGCAGGTACAGTTTGTAATATTTAAACTAGTGTCATCTATGAATCATTAATATGAAATAATCAACAATTTAGAAAAAGCGGCGATTTAGACGAATAAGTTGAAAACAAATTTTGAAACAAAACAAAATACACTTAATAATAGCAACAACAACATTAAAGTTAGCCTGAAGTTATCCTATACGTTCGTAAATAGACGGAAAACGTTAATGTTCGAAAGTTAGCCTGAAGTTATTCAGGTCCTATTTACGAAAATGCCTACTATCAAATAATACAAGTTTTAATACAGAATTTTGAATTCTTTACAAGCAGTTCAGTTCTGAAGAAAATTAAATGTGCGTTTAACATTAAACGTATGTTTTATTTTCTTCAGAACATAACTACTTGTAAAAGAGCTCTAAATTATGTATTACAGATCACCAAACGTGTCTTCAAACAAAAAATTCGGCCACTGATGAAGTAAATTGTTATGTATTGCGTTTTGGGAATTCTCGATTTTGGATATATTCGATTGAATGGCAGAAACGAGGCTTGCCACATGCGCACATTCTTATTTGGTTATTCGAAAGAATTCAACCAGACCAATTAGATGACATCATATGTGCCGAGACTCCTGATCCCGAAACCGATCCAGACCTGCATGATGTTGTAATTACATTTTCGTGTGGGACCATCAAACCCCAATCACCGTACATGGTCGACGGAAAATGTTCCAAGCGTTATCCATGAAATTTGATGGCGAAGACTATCACTGACAACGATGGTGGCCATTCAAGGCAGCGATATGGTGGTTTATGCATTTAAACCCCCAATACTAACGATGAAATCTCACGCACTATCAAGTTGGTCGATATGTGAGCTGCAATAAGGAGATTTGGCGTATAAACCAACATACAACATTGCGAAACAATAGTCCAAATTTTGTAGCAAGAAAAATGATCTTCTTCATCTGATGACAAATGTGGGAGTAGCATTGCTATCCATCTCCCAAAGATTTCTCCAAGCAATTGCTGACTAGCGATAATGATTGTGTTCCTATCAGCGCATCGAACGGATTGATTTGAGCTTGCAATCCCTTAAAACCTGCTCCTATATTGGCAAATTCTAGAGCCAATATGGGACTTCGGTATCTAACTTTGGGGCAAAACTAAGCAAACAAGCGCTGGTACAACATTCTGCAAACATATACTGCCCCCTTATTTTGCCACAAATGGTGTGAGGCCCTATTCACTACCTCGATTTGCATAGCCTCCATTAACTGCTTGGGTAGCTTTACGTTATTCCAAAAGAATCTTGCTAATTTATTTGCATTTTTCCAGCTGTCAAAAACTTTTGTCTTGTCAGCTGGATAATTAGTGTTAATCCAGGATGTAAGTATACTTCAGTTATATTTGAAATCACAATTCAGCTTAGTGCATGTTGCTTTGGTAGTAATATTGGTTAATCGGTAAGATGGGAACATAACGTTATTAATGAATCTGACAACGCCGAAAGATATGGACCTTACTATGAATACCAGTGATTGGTGTAAACCATAAAAAGAAACATTCGACATAACCCTTTCGTATCCTGCCTACACAAATGTGTAGGTAAATTTGAATTGTTCTAGTGAGAGATCTCAAAAATTATTTAAAGATGAAATTAAAACCAAATTTCAAACCAATTTGCTCATAACAAAAGTAATCATATTTAAAAGCCAACTGACACATTTGTGTAAGTAGTCACATTTTACCAAATTAACTTTGACATTTTAGATTATACCAATTATTTTTCTAATAGATGGAACCACTATTCATAAAAAACGTGTTATACGAATTGAAAACCGTTCGATTTAAAACACTAATAAAATATTATATCACACTTCAAAAGGGTTACACAATTGTGTAAGTTGGATTTTTGTTACATTTTCATTTTTTATTTTAATTTGCCAAACACATTTGTTTGGGTTGAGCTTGCGATAAAGTTATTGTTTGTTTTTTAATGCATACGAAAATGGCGGAAAGTCATCGAGGAACTCGTAGCGTGTAACTGAAGAAGGATAACTCGGCGCATCAGGCGGCAGAGCGTCTGTTAGGGCATTGACTATTTTATCTTTGGCTTGTAGAATGCGTTAGCAATCTGATATTCAAATAACAGATACCGTAAATTTCTTATGTGGAATGTAAACATTTTTCCATAATTTTTCAACGAAATATACAGAACAAATAAGAAATTAGAAAATTCTTTCCATCACCACAAAATCATAATTTTTAATTAAAATATTTCAAATTGAAGCGACCACTAACAAAATCATAAATTAATTTTATAAAACCGGGGAACCACCCACCCTCTTTTATTTAATAAAAATTTTAATCAATTATTTTCCCAAATCGCCTATAAACCTGATAATTATTATAATTAATTATCATTAATTTTCATTTTAAATCGTCTTACAAATAAAATAAAAATAATTTTTTTTTAAAGCTTTCACCACACAAAAGCTCATTTGAATTTCATTTGAATAATTTAAAAAAAAAAATAAATAAATTCGTGTGCTGTGAAAATGAAAAGTACACGACAAGACAAATAAAATTGACAAAAAACAAATAATTTTCCTGTGCGATAAAAATAGAAATTTTCCACCCGCTCCTCCCCACTTATAAATATACGAAAAATAAATAAAAGACAGTATATTGGCATAGTGGGATGGTGGTTATATAGTGAAAAGTAAATAAAAATTATAATATAATAAATACTATAAACAATCACCATAATAACCATAATAATTTGTTGTTGTTGTAAAAACGGGAAAATTCATTTTGTAAGTAAATAATTGAGAAAAGAATGGAGTAGATAAAAGCTCTTCTGTGTCTATCGTTCGAAACGAAATTAAAATTTATAATTTTTAATTATATTTGCCTGAGACTTTTAACCTTTTATGTTACTGCTATACTATCTACACACCGAGTGTACCATTACGAATGAGTATCTAGCCGCACCATCCTTGACAGTTTACAATTTTTCAGAAAAAAACTCTTCCTACATAATTTAGTATTGTTTCCGAGTGGTGTTTATTTTTTTTGTGCCACCACCGTTCACTAACGTTAATTTTAGGTGAGTGAAGCGAGATAATACAAAATTGTTTATGATGTGTAGATTTATTGTCGTACAGATGGGGAAGTGTGTACGCGCGTGTCACACAAAAAAAAAACAATGAGCTCTCGTTTATAATGTATAGCTACCGGCCCAATAATAAACTGGTCCCGTGACAACGTTTAATTCTACCGAATAATCGGATTAAAAGCGTGGGAGAATATATAAGCAAAACAATTTTGTAACCATGGAGTGGAACGAAATTGTGAGAAAAAAGTGATTTTTATTTAAATTTAGCATCAACATCTGGGGGCCAATTAGGTTTAACTTTGACTGCCTAATTTTAAATGATGACTCATACTGTAAAATACCGGAACGACATTTGATTTTTATTTGTAGCGAAAATAATGGACGGTGACTATCAAGGTTTTTGAAATATCCAAAGAATTCGCATGAGTCTTCGCCGTAGAAAAAGCAAATCCGAAGTCATTTCATAAATTATTTGCCAAGCGCTTTTGATTAAAGTAGCAATTATCGAAATCGGATCACTTTTGTGTGTTTTATTGCAAAATTTCATAATTTTATGGGCTAACACAGTTGAGGTTCACCTTTAATTGTGCGATTAATACCATAAAAATTAACAGGTCTGGTATCTTTAATTTTCCTTAATCCATTTATTTACACTTGTATACAGTTAAATCCTTATACCACACATCATCCAGTTGAGTTGTTTTCCCTCACATAGCCTAAACCAACCCACATTTTGGGTTGTTTATCATTAATTTATGATAAATGAGTTGATTGTATTAAGAACGAATGTATTACATCATGTTTTACATATATTTTAGCATAAACACACACACACACACACACATACATACATAGATAAATATATACAAATTAACCGAAATACGTTGTAGAAAAGGAAATATTTCATTTTCTTCGCGCACTCTTTTATTTTTAAAAAGAAAAACACAAAACCCAACAAGCAACAACAAAACAAAAAAAAAAAAAAAAGAAAAGCGACGAAAAAAGCTCGCATCGTATTATAAATCTTAAATGAAATTAAAACAAAAAGCACAACAATTACATCCTGTTCTTTTGTTTATTTATGTATGTAAATATGAGTTTTAAGACGTTAAACAGCAACAACCAGCAGCAACCCAAAATCAGCTCATCATCATTGTGATCAACTTCGTTTCTATAGAACATGAGTGGTGCGCGTGGGGTGGTTTATACGTTTCGTAGTACAAACGAGAATTGGTCCCTCTAAATACAAACACACACACACATAGATATAGTGTTGTTGTGTATGTATATATAGCTAATGCCACCGCGCGTATCTAAGATTTATATTTCCTTACAATGGATACGCGAAAATCATAAATTATGAATGGGGAAAATGGAAAGAGATTAGAAAATATATGTATATAAAAAAAGCACAATGAAACGAGGGGTGGAACGAGGTAGCAGTACCGATTACAAAACAACAAGTATAATATACACCGAAAATGATAAGAAAATTTAATAACCGGCGATAATTAGATTAAAACGTAGACGATATGGGATCGTTTGTTGACGGATTTGCTGTGTTTACACGATGTTTACTCAAAAAAAAAACATCCTGAGGACATAATTCCGCGGTTAGAATTGCCTAAAACCTAGCCTAGCTGTGAATACATGTCCCGAACAGCAGTCATTTGATATTATTAGTCTTAAGCATTTCGTTACTACGCTTAAGTACAAGCACATACACTTTCAGTACTCCAGCTTTATCAATTTGTAGTTCAGCGACTTTAACTCCCTTCACTTTAAAACTGTTAAATTTGTCCAATTCTACTACGATAACGTACATTAGTCGTAGATTTGGACCTTTACATGTGTTGTCCATCATTCGTTCAATCCTCTTCGAGTAGTTGGATAAAGCTACATCTAGTGATCAGCAAGACCCAAGCAGCAAAACAATGACTTCCTGATTCAAAATTAATGAAGACTGAAAGGAATGACTTATGAATAAAAGCAGAACTGCACTTTCCAATTATTATACTAAAAAAGATCTTCTATTATGTGATAAATATTTTGTCGAGCGGTTCACACGGTCACCTTCCATCTTAGGCCATTCGTCTACACTGGTCATGCGACGTTTCTCCAATTTGAAAAAAAAGTTATGCACCAATAGTGCCAACAATGCCTATAAAGCCTTTATCGATGAGTATTTGTCTCTAAAATATATGGTTCATATTCCTAATAACCAGTAAGTTCTGAATTTATTGATAGTTCAAAGACCAAATCATCTTTGGTGGTTCAGTAACAACAAGAAGTAGTTGGTCTTAAATATGCATTTAGCACAGCTTTATCCAGGGCGTACCACCAGATATTGATCAGGGCAACTCCTACTACCAGCTGATCTGCAGGTGCAATAAAATAAATAAGCCTCTCTAGAGCTCAACGGGATGTGTATCAATTTCGTGTACAGCATGTCTCCAGCCGAACCTTAAAGTAACAAAACCGATTATAATATCTGAGATTTTATGCAGCAACTGTGGCAGCTAAAATAAGATTAGGATGAGACTCTTTTGATCCGAAAATCATCTGAATCAGCATTCCTTTCCATAATTTCTGTTTTCAAAAAATGGTTCCAAACCTCTGCATAGATTTTTTTTTGGATCAGTTAATGAACTTAGTTCAACCATAATATAAATACACATAGTACTACCACCAAAAGAAAAAAACAGTTTACCCATTGATATTCCAGATGTCGGGTCGATAGAATATCGTCAACATTTAATATAAATATATGACATTTAGGCAATTATACATTTACAAATATTTTGATTATTTTTAAATAGTACCAGTAGCGACATCTAGCACGTCAATGGGCTAACATACCATGGTACAAAACTCCGCTTACGAGTAAAATGTTTTTTGTTGAATTGTTCCAACTGATTTTTTTTTAACTTCTAAATTTGCTGGGACTTGTACGATATCCAAGTTGTTTGGTAGCATAAGATCTAATTTTATTCTCATTTTTCTACCAAGCATTTTTTTTAGCTGGAAATTTTTCATCTGGTGAGTTCTTGTTCTTTTTTCGGCCCATTTCGAATAATCATCTATTATAACCATCTTGAGGCCCTGCATTGTCTAAGTGTATGCGACGCCATGGACCTTGTAGAATATGCCATAATCCGAGATCTGCTTTTATCGGTGATTTCACTGCACCAATACACTTAGAACATGATTTGACTGTGTTTTGTAAGTCATCGTCAATATTTGGCCAATACACGTAAATACGCGCAATAATCTTCATTCTTTCCACGCCTTAGTGGCCATGGTGAAGCTGATTGAGGTCCTTTTTTTCAAAATTTGATGGTATCACAATTCCTTCTCTAAACATTACACAATCTTAGACCATTTTTCCTATGGTAAAACTTTTTAACTTGTTCACCAGAAATATCCTTACTTACTTGAGGCCAGCCAGTGTTAATGTACTGCTTGACTCTGTGTAGAGATTCCCATTCTTTAGATGCATTACGAATCATGCCAAATATTAATGGAATATTACCAATTGATTCATTCAACAAAGTAAGGTCAAAGCCCATCCCTGGAAACTGTTGGCTGTATAGACTAGAATGCCTTTTTTGAACCGAAAATGGCTATTAGTGCTTATGGTCAGTTTGAAGAGTGAATTTCCGACCAAAAATTATTCGATGAAATTTTGTTACCGCGAAAATGAGACCAAGAGCCTATTTTTCAATCTGGCTGCAGTTGCACTCAGCTGTAAGAGTTCTGGAAGCATGATAACTTAATCGATGTATCTGGAAACTTAAGAAATAGGCAAGCACCAAAGCCAGTGTTGGATGCATCTGTTACTACTATGATGTCCATTAAAATGTGGGATTAAAATGTGTTAACATCAAATCCGACTTTAAAATATTTTTAAAAGAGTCAAACGATTGCTGGCATGCTGGAGTCCAAATCCATATTGAATTTTTAGACCGTCTAACGGTTTGAGTAGCTGATGAAAACCGAATTCCTCAATTCGCTTCAAAACTTTATATATATTTTGCTGGTGATCTGCTTCAGTTTTTCCCGGATACTATAATGTCACGAGATAAGCTGCGGCTTCGACCAGGTCACCCACCATTGTACTCATAATTTGTTGGAAAGCTCCTGGGGCTGATTTGATATCTGGAGGAAGTCTGTTAAAACGGAACAGTCCCCTATGCGTGTGAGTAATTCACGAGACTCTTTGGCAACTTCCACTTATAAAAATGCATCGGACAAGTCGAGTTGGCTGAATATTAACCCATTCGAAATTTTCGAGATAACATCCTCTGGTAATGGTAGTGGAAATTGATGTGGTTCAAGAACTTCATTTAAACCGGTTGAATAGTCCGCACAAATTCGTATAGAACCGTTGCTTTTTTACTACTACTATGGGTGCTGCCCAATTTGCAAAATCAACTGGAGTTATGATTCCTAGTTGTTGGCGTCGTTTCTGAAGAAAAGAGTATGCTACTGGACGCTTAGCTCTAGATACTGGTTTAGCATTAGGTTTGGTGTAACTTACGATTTGTGTTTTCCTACAGCAACCCAATGAATTTTTAAATACATCTGGAAATTTTGATACGAGTTCTTCAATCCTTGATGGATCGACTGATGATGTCTTACTCATAACTTGATTACAAATTTGGTTGAACGGCAAATTCCATAACCCGAATTTCTCAATCCAATCAATGCCCATTATATTGAGATCAGGAACCACAAAACACTCACCTGACATGCGGTAGTAGCTGTTCACCAGATGCAGTATTAGCCATGTGGCATTTGTGTTTGCTAAAACCGGTTCACCTATCTTTTGCCATGTCGATTGTGAAATTATTGTAATATCAGATTCGTTGTCAAGCTGAAGCTCATTTATGGAAACTGTTATGAACTTCCGCTTTGATGACAGTTCGATGTTATGCACAGAAAAAAATTTTTTAGTAAATTTTTTATTATGATTTTGAGCATTCTTTTTATTTGCCTGTTTGAGTGGAATTGGTTTATTACTGAAACAGTTGCAGTACCCTTCTTTATGACCCATTCAGTTGCATTGTTGACATTTGAGTTCTTTATAAGCGCAATCAGCTGAAAAATTCATGGATCTACCATTCCAACATGGTTTCCGTCGTACTGATGATGACGAATGAGCTAATTTTGACTGTAATTTCGTGAGGGTCATGTTTTCTTCTGACTAAACAACTTTTGATTGCTGGCCGCCTTGACTGTTGAATTTTTATGCTCAATCATCTTTGTGTCTTGTCACAAATTAGTTAATTATTGGCAATCATCTACTAGATCAGCTGAAAGTATAAGTTTACCGTCAGTATCGTTCTCAATTTCTGATAGCAGTCTTGTACGCGTGTCTAAATTTTGAGATGAGCGCAGGCCACAGACGTAAAATAGACATTTGAATTGTTTCAGTGTCAAATTCAATAGTTTTGACTTTTCACATTGTCTATGTAAATCCTTGCCGTATATGAAATAAAATCTTTCATTAAAAAGCATTCATAACGCAGTCTGAACCTTTGACTCCAATGTTAACTGACCCTACATATTTAGGAATTACGACAGCTGGAGACATACAGGACGAATTGCAAGGTTTATCGTCTATGTCAGTACAGTACCGGTTGAAACTGGATATTTTACAACTGGATTTGACGAAACAGGATAATTCAAAACGAGATAAGGTACAAAACGAGATATGGTACAAAACTGGATATTTCAAAACAGAATATTTCGACAAACTTTAAATGATTTTTTAGGAAAGTTCTGGAATATGGCCAATTAGGAAGGAACTCGGTGAGTTCTTAACCGAAAAAAAACATTAAGTGAAGGAAAATTCTATTTTTCTTCTTAGAAATATTCAAGTATGGAACCTTACTGGCCTTATTCCAGAACTTTCCCAACAAATCATTTTAAAATCCCATTTTCATCCTACATATCGAATTTCATCATAATCGGTTAAGAACTCGCCGAGTTCCTTCCTAACTGGCCATATTCCTAGAACTTTCCCAAAAATTCATTTTAAAATCACATTCCCATTCTACATATAGAATTTCATCAAAATCGGTTAAGAACTCGCTGAGTTCTTCCCTAATTGGCCATATTCCAGAACTTTCCGAAAAAATCATTTTAAGTTCAAATCACATGTCGAAATATTTTGTTTGAAATATCCAGTTTTGTACCTTATCTCGTTTTATACCTTATCTCGTTTTGAATTATCCAATTTTGAAATATCCTGTTTTAAATTATCCTGTTTCATTAAATCCAGTTGTAAAATATCCAGTTTCGACCGGTACTGTACTGACATGGACGATGGTTCGGCCCATGGATTCTGCACTCCAACAAAGGTTCATAGTTGTGGTTATCGTCATCACCGACCGTAATCAAGTGTAGAAAAATCATTTTTCAACCCTACCCCGTTGAGAATCGTACCCGGTTTGTGCGCCAATTTAACCGTCATTACAAAACACATTCTTGGACTTTGGTTAAGCGAATACAAAAAATTCTACAGTCAATCGAAATATCATTATAATCAAAAGGTTGCTGATCTTTTTCCCAGAACATAACCAACAATAAAATAATTCTCCAGACAATTGGATCATATCTGTCACACCCCCTCTACCAAATCTATAATATTTTCTAATAGTACTTTAAAAAAAACAACAACAACAAATCGTATCACTCTTCTCAGTATTTTGTAAAATTATACGTTTTACTCTGGTATACACCCTAGTTAGGATGTTCTCATACACACGAATCGAGTATATAGACTGACCGCAAAAGACACAGAATCTATAAAAGAATTCCATACTTTGTTTCAAAAAGTGTATTAAACTCGAGTATCATTTACCGTCGTACAATGTACCGCATGGACATGAAGTGAAATTCAATAGTGTACACACTTAAAGCTCACTTGTATATCGTGTAAAAATGATTTTTTTTTGTACCAGACACATTTACAATGTTGCAAACATTTTCCAATTCTAAATTGTTGTTGTTTTGTTACATTAGAGATACGTTCGTACACCACACATAGATTGTAATGTGAAGTGATTTTATTTGTTGTAATTTTATAAAATTTTGTGAAGAGATTGGGTAAATTATTTCGATCGCCCGCTATACTCTATTATTACCAGAGTGGAGAGAAAGCTTCTATTTTTTTTTTTAACCATATTTCAATTTTATTCCATTTATTGTGCGGATTTTGTGCTGCAAAATGTATAAATAATGTGGTTAAATATAAATATGTGTGTGTGTGTGTAATAGTACGTAATAAAAAAATAATTACGTTTTAAGTCCATGATGATTTACGTTCGCGATTTTTGTTCAATATTAAGCTAGCACGTATTCATATATTATGTTCGATATAAAATTTAATGCAGTTTAAATTCATTTAAATCGGTCAATTATTGTAGCATATTTTAATACCATTGAGTAAGAGTAATGGCATTTTTAACATTTTCCATTTTTTAACCTTTAACACCATTTATATCGAAATTCGGATTAACGAATATAATTTCATAATCGGAAAATATGAATGCAAACTGGTTCGGAATATCAATTTTCGAAGATATTGCAAACAAAAAGGTCCATTAAAAAATGCACTCTAGTAATTAAATAGTTATGCCATTTTAATGCATATTAACGAGTAATTTGTTTAAGTTGGAAGAATCTTAACCTAAAACTGATCCTATAATTTATAATAGTTCGATCCCTATTCATGTGGATTATGTCTATTTTGACTGGAGGAGTATACTCTGAAAAAGAAAGTCTAGAGTAAATGAAGTGGTTCCCATTAGTTTGGTTCTCCATGGTGATAGGAATGATGCATGAATGTGGGAAGAAGAAAGTTCACGGTGGCTGAACCAGCCTTGTTCGGTTTACGGGCTATGGGACGAACATCCAGAAAAACAAACCATCGATAGAGGTAATGCATAAAGTTGACCTTATGGTGAAGGGGTCGAATCCCCATTACTGACGGCAAATAGGAGTTTGCAAGCGAGATCCACGTTATCGTTATCCAGCAAATGAGAAAAAACCCAAAAAGCTGTCTGGAAATGGCTAAAATTATCCTGCCTACAATATCTCATCGCAAGATTGAGATGTGAGAAAGATAACGGTTACTGACACCTCAATTATGAAATAATCAAAAGGATAAGAACATCGGCCAAGCTACAACCAAACACGACTATGTGTGTAAGAAATGGTATCTTTGAGCTAGTTAAAAGGTATCATTAGATCTTTGAGGGAGTGGAAATGACAGAAAGAATGGCAGAACTCGGGAGCCAGTGCTCTTCGGCTGGATAAGTTGGGGGACTGAAACTTCGAAAGAATGTAGATATCTTCTATCTGGTCCTGGCAATGAAGGACGAGGTCAAGGTAACACTAAGACGTGACCTCGTAGATAAGATTGAAGGTATCAGAGTCTATCTGGTGTCCAAACAACAGGTGCAAAAACATCGATAGTCGAATTAGATGAACTAATCGCTTAAAAGTTGCTAAACATTGGCAACCCCTAAATCGGCTGGATCTATGGCTGTGTCAGCAGGGGGTCAAATACTTACGGTAATACAAGTACCTGGGGTATATATGCCCACACCAGGGCAAGATGTACGAGTCTTGATCGCAGCAACCTTTGTTCGAGGTATTACGGTTTTTAGCATTTACCTATCAAAAAATGATATGATTTAAGAGCTCCGGGCTAAACTGGTTAAGCTGGAAGACGTTCTACGTAACATCCAAAGAAAACTGATGGTAGCATATGGGCTAATGCATATGGGCATTAGAATGGCAAATGTCTATACTTAATGACCAGCTGAATGACGGATTACATAACCAGTAAAGCTAAATTTTAACGTGGTCTCCACAAATCTACAGATAATAATATCAAGCTAAAAAAATGTATAAAGATAAATTTTGACATGCCTAAAATTGTTTACATTTTATTTTTGATTTTGGTGCTTTCTAAGATTTTTGGCCTTAGTTGGTCATTTTCTTCTTCACTTTTATCTGGTAAGCCGAAATCATGTACATTATCGAAATCATCAATTTTGACATACTTCATTTTAACTCAAATATATTTCCGTATTTAAAAAAAAAATATAGCAAACCATGAACGCGTAAAATAAAAACCTAATGAAATGTCAAAATTTTGCATGTACGTTGCATATAAATTGATGCGAAAATATTGGAGACTTTATAGTAGTTCCATCTATTATACAATCCGACAAACTATATTTTCCATTATTTTTTCACGTCAAGTTGCGTACCGGTGAGCGAAATTGTTGTGCGCTCTTAGCTAGCTAAATTTTATGTCAAATTAAAAATGTTTCTTAGCCTGAGCTACGCATCGACCTTATAGGTAATGGCTACTTTGTAAAGTAATAATTTGTTAATTTGGTTAAGTTTTGATTGAGAATAAAAAACTGCGTAAATGGCGAATAGGGCTTTGTTAGCTATGTTACATTTAGAATTTATATGAAGTTGGAATATCAGACGGGAATCTAAAGTACACTAAAATATTTGCTGTTGCTCTGCCATTGAATGGCATATATCAGGACAATGTGCTGTGAAGAAAATGTGTGGATATGTCATATTCATGGGTAATTATCCTGATAATACAACACAGTGTGTGAGAACCCGTGCCTTACACGGCTGGAGTACATCAGGATAGATAACACAACACTGACAAATTTCTTGGGAACTGGTTTGCCTTGTATTTCACCAGCTATGCAGGAGAACCCAAACAAACTTGACGTAATAATTCGATTTATCCAGCGGGTTTGCGGCTACTCAAAAAGCATGGAAGGTAAGGCGGTGGCCTACTAGAGGACCAACGAAACTACGGAGGGTGGTACAGTCCCGAGCAGAAGACTGCGAAAAAAGAGCTTGATGTGGGCATCTGCGCAAGCAAAACAAGATGCTGGTGGGAGTTATGTAATAGGGTGGCTACGGACCCTTCCTATAAGAGATTTAAGCTTGTAACTTAGAAGTTTGGATTCATGGGTTCATGTCAACCGATAAATGCAGAAATAATGGAAATCATTGTTAATGCTTTCTTCACTACACACATTTTAAGGAAAGAAGAAAGCGTTCCAAAACATGTTAGAGCCGCCCCTGCATTTAAAGAGGATTGGTAACCACTGCGGCGTCTATGAAGCGCAAACGGGTTGCTGAATTGTGTTCAAGATACCACGGTTTCCGGGTTGCAATTTGCAACTGCAAAAACCTTTGGCATCATTATTACTGGACGGAGAGTGGCAACTATTATTCCCATGACTATTGATATAACAAAAGAAGACGACAAAGTAATTAGAGGTAACTTTAGACCCCAAGCTCTCCTTTTCTGAACATACTCGCAAATCTTGCGAGAAAACGGGTGCGGTACTAATATCATTTAGTAGACTGTTTAGCCATCAGAAGTGAGTGGTCCTCGGTTTAGTAAAATCTGTTGAGTACAATTTCCCGAGTAATTTCAAAAAAGGAACCAGTACGTGGCATTTTTGCAAGAATATTTAGAGACGGGACACATTCCTTGTATTGAAGATCCAAATTAAGAAGCTGAAAGAGGAATTCATTATTATATCTTCCGCATCAGTTTGTGAAGTCAACCAATACTTTAACCAAGCCGAGAGTGGTGGTTAATGGGTTGTGGAAGACAAGTTCTGGGAAGTCACTTAGTGACGTTTTATTTCAAAGCCCAAGAGTGCAATCATTGCGAAAATGTACATTCTAAATATAAAAGGGATCTAGTTTCGAAATTTTGGAAATTTTCTATTTGTGGCCTAAATTTTCCAGTTTTAATGGGCATCATGCATTCTCTGGAAATTTTGGAAATTTTTTATTTGTGGCAAAAATTTCTAATTTTATGGGCTAACATCATGAATTTTCTGGATTTTGCAGCATTGAATTTCAGTATAAATTTTACAGTATTGACCACCTCTATGATGCATTTTCAAGATTTTGAAAGATTTCGATTTGTGGAATAAATTTCCCAGTATTGACGGCTCCATTTGGCGTAAAACGGTGAAAACCGATAACAGGTTCCACAGATGTGCAGGTTTACTCTCAAATTGTATTGGCTTGATTGTGGGATGTTTCATCAAGGTGGAAAACATGTGTTGCCAATATAGTTTTAAATATTTTAAAGGCCTGTCTACCAAGTATATAGAGACAAGTAAAATCGAAAGATAACTTGGCAATTATTGAATCAAATGTCCCTCTAAGATTTAGAATGAATTACAAGCTAGACTCGGAAGATTTTGGAGCAAATTTCAAAATGAGTACCTATACATACGTTACAAAAGCATCATAAATGGGCATATACAAAAGGAAATTTCAAGGTTGGTGATGTTGTTTTTATCAAAGATGAATATTGTCAGGACTATGCTAGGCAAGAAATAATACCGCACTGCGAATATCTACTGAAGTTAAAAATGCACACTCGTTTATACATATCGACTCTTCTAATCGATTTATTGAAAACCATAATCTAATTTAAATCAATATTGAAATAAATTAAAATTTTTATGACGAAATAAATTTGGTGACCAAAATCAATTTTCCAAATATAAGCTATAATGCAAATATACAGAGTGTGGAACCTATTACCACCTTCTTTCATTCTCATTTTCCTCCTAGTCTGTGTAAATTATTAAAAAAATATATTTCTATTTATATTTGACAAATATTAAAATAATAAATCCAATATAACTAATCAAATATTTAATAGAATGATAACCTCAAAATTTTAATTATAGAAATTAAATTACATTTTGTTGTTGTTGTTCCTGATACTAATTTTTATTACATAAAAGCCATCATCTCTAAAAGTACTGTAAAGTGATTAATTTAATGGGACGTATCGAAATCATGTATGTGTAACCTAAAATACTCTTTGATACTTGGGCAGATGTTGTTGTTGTTTTAAAAACTTTTTAATCTATTCGTAATTATCCGAATAAATTTAAAAGTTTTAAAGGAATAAAAGTACGATGGTTGTATCATAAGTATAGTGGTGCGGGTAACCGTTTTGATTCGCTTTTTGTCAATTGTGTCCACAAATATACACAAGACTGCAAAGAATGATCCGTTTGGTTCGTCGACCACTACAAACTTGCATGATCTGTGATCAGAATAAACGTATATTTTGCAACATAGGTGCAAAATTTGCGAACACAGTGTACTGGAGCAAGACAGTCCAGATCGGCTTCCTTTACCGAAAACACATTTAATTTTCGAGCATCTGCGCAGAGTCTTATCTTACCGTTACTTTTAGTCACCATAATCACTGGAGAACTCCATGAACTGAATGGGCTTCATGGGTAATTTCCGGCCGTTTTTGAACAATCGTTCTTAAAAATTTCTTCGATCAGTTCGCCGAACAAGTCAAATTATTGATCATATAAGCATTCAGCTGGCGGAGGAATACCAATTTATTCCTTAATTGAATTTAGCAATCCAAGAAGGATAATGGGTAATTCTTTGGACCATACTACACTACGTCGCACCACGATGGCAACCTTTAAAGTGCAATATAGGTGCTGTATTAGGCGTTCCTAAGTATTCAATGGTTTCGTAGAGGTTTCGGTAATTCGGAGAAAAGACGCGATTCAAATTGCGTTCCCCTGTCTCTCGTGACCACATATCTCGAGATGAATTTACTGACCAATAATTTCGCAACTGTTTAGTTATCATGTAATGGTGGATTATTTTGATGGATTTCTGGCCAAAACCATCGTGAAACGATTAGAAATTCCTAAAAGATTCTCAAAAATTATTTTTCTTAATTCCTCTGGTATGAACGGCCGTCGATATCTCAAACCATAGTTTGCTTTCTGTAGTTTGTCCCAACCTCTTTCTCTGTTATTAATTTAGCTTATTCTTTATTATTTCGCTGTCCCTACTGTACTGTAGTCAACGTTAGCTCAACCTACTCAAAATACTACCTTGTTCGGGTCGGAATATGGTATCAGCTTCTATGTTATCTTCCCTTTTGCTTATCCGTTTGCTATCAAAGAATTTTCGGCAATGGTTAATTTGTTTGAACGTCTACACCTAGGGCTTTTTGTTGTCGTACGGCCCGAACTTTGACACCAGAAAGCAAAATAACTTTTTTTATTTTTGGCTTCTTAGTCAATGTGGCCAAATGCGAATGAATTGGGCGAATATTATGGCGAGATTGGATACGAATCTATGGTATTAGTTGACCAACTGATAAACGATCGCGGGGGTTGAGAAAGTTATGTTGGTTTCAATTCAACTTCTATAATGTGTGGATTCCTTGTGGTTGTACCTTATGGCTTAAGAAATGAAACCGTGTTACTCCAAACACACATTTGGATGAACTTATGTGTAATCCCTATTCTGTTAGGTGGCTGAATAATTCATCGATTTGCTTTACTTGATCGTTTCAGGTACGAGTAGCACCCAGGAGATCGCCTATATAAACGCAGACGTATCCCAGTTCCATGCAAACGCAGTTCATAAAACTTTGGAAGGTTTGTGCTGCATTACGCAATCCAAATGGTTGTGATGGCAATTCGCTGATGTGTTTAACGTGATCTTCTCGGGTACGTGTGGCAACCAGGAGATCGTCTATATAAACGAAGACAACTTTAGTTCCATGCAAACGCGGTTCATAAAACTTTATGCTGCATTACTCAATCCAAATTGTCATGATGGAAGTTTTGAAAAATCCTCTTCTGTAACAAGTATGTGGTAAGTAGGCCCTTACTAAATCGTGCAGTTAATTCTAAAATTATTGCATGTGCGATAAGGGATGAAATTTTTCGATTGTTTGGATACGCAATGAACTTTGAGACTAGCCTCCGCGTCGATGAGTTGTTTCCTTCTCTATAGGACGATTGACGTCGGCAACGATGAAGCGTGTATGAATTTTCTTGTAAGTTCATTACTGTAGGCCGTGGTTGTTGAATGTGTTAGGTGTATTAAAACGTACTGATACCAACAAATTCCGTTGATATTACGAGATCAACTACGGCTTGAATTGACGGTTCCTTCTGAAACTTTTCGAATGAGACCTTGAACTACCCCGGAAACAATTTTGACCAGAACTTAAGGTATTTCTCAAAAAAATCAATTTATGACGACTAGAAGCATATTTTGAATTTGTCAATGCACTAACTTTGATTTTTTTTTTATTTGGATGATACTCATTCTTAACGCACTTCACTATTCAATTGTTACAGTTTGTAATGCTAAATAATTCCGGTTCTTTGTGAATTTTTTGTTTGGTTGTTGGCAATTTTGTAACGAGTTAAATTATTTAAATAATTTTTTTGCAGTGGCAAATTGGCTTAGTCTAGTTGAACATTTTGTGCAGTGTTTTGTAATTCGTTTTGTGAATATTGAAAATTTTCAAGTGTTTTGTGTCATCAACAAGCCGTGCTAAACACTTATGAAATAAAAAAAGGACGCAAGCAGAGAAAAAAGTATATCTGAGTATGAGTGCATTTTATGTGCATTTTTTATTGTTGAATAAAAACCACTACTAAAGTTTTGAGTTCTACTTTAACACCATCGTCGCCTACAATCCAGTCAAAATTACCCAAAGCTTAATTGTAAATAAAATTAAATATGATAGAAAAATGTGCAATGAGCTTTAGTATAGTATTTGAGATGTTGTTTTAACAGGTATATGTTGGTCGGGCCATTTTTAAATTTTTTTCTGTTAAAATTACAAAAAGTTTAATTTTAGGCTAAATTTAATATCAAAGTGTCAATGTTTTCTAAAGTTTTCGTATAGCATTTACGATGGTGGCCTTTGGATGTGAAACTTTTGTTTTTACTTTGAAAGGTGGCTAGACTACAATCCAGATGAAACAAACAAAGCTTAGTTGAATATTAAGTCTAGTATACAAATCTGATAGTTTCCAGTAAGATTTAGTACAGAATGCGTGGTAATTAACATGTATTGATCTCACTCCGACAGTACCTTTTTTAAAAGTTTAGTTAGTAAAAGCTCAATTTTATATCACATCTGAAAAAAATCTTTAAAGTCCGCAAATAGTTTTAGTACAGTATTTATGATAATAGTTTAAAAAAAGTCAACAACTGCGACTGAACGTCTTATCTAAGAGTCGTTTGCTGTTAAAATTACAAAAAGTTTAATCTTATGCTTCATTTATTCCAATAAGTTTTAGTACAGTTATTGCGATGATAGACTTTTGATGTAGTAATCATTCAATATTTAAGAGTTAATGTTAAATAAGTTTTAGTACAGTATTTGTGATGGTTGTCTAAGGACGAGTCAACCACACAAAATTAAATCATTAATAAAATAGCTTTTAATGTCATGATTACTAACTACAATCCAGTTGAAAAATTAGAACTAAAGCTCAATTATATCTCAAATCAAAATAAATTTTAAATCAAATAAATTTTAGTACAAAATTTTTAATAATTGATTTAAGAAGTTTTAACTAATATAACTAAACCTGTATCAAAACTTTTGACAACATCAAAATTGATGTAAAGTACCGGTGAAATCCTAAAAAGCTCAGTTTAAATATTAATAGGCTTTTTATAATGGTTTTCTTTAAGAGCATTAATCTTACTTGTTGAACCATTTTGAAATGATCCAACCAAACTTAATTTACAATTATGTAATTATTAAATGATCACGGATTTAGTTAAAACTTCAAAAAGCTCAATTATATCTAAAAAAAATTATAAGTATTTTAGGTCCTCAATGATCTTTAGTACAGCATTATCTTGATATTTTATATACATGAGCTAAAGTTTGACTAAAATTACAGAAAGTTCAATTATATACCAAATTAAAATAAAACTTCAACGTTTTTGTTTGGTATTAGTACAGAATTTTTAACGGTTGTTTAAAACAGCGTCAAATACTCTAACAATGTAATGTGCAATTGATCCAGTTAAAATTTCCAAAAAATCAGTTTTTAAACAAATTCTACATTCAAGTGAGTTTTAGTACTACAATTTTGAAAGTTGTACTAAAAGTTATAAATCACATCCATTCAAATAATTTTAAAAGTTTTGATTAATGTAAAAATGTTGATGAAAAATGATGATGGTCAGAATTTTTCATGAAATGGTTTTTAAATTTCTTTTCTAAAATTGATCTTGTTATAGAGCAGATCATTTGATACCTGTCGCTAAAGAAGGCATTTTTAAAACGGCTATAACAACTCTGCTTAGTCTTTACGAATTTACTCGTATACCTTTCGGAATAATTATTTTGTTGGATAGTAGAGTATGATGTTCATATTAAAATCACATAAGGTATATTGGGTGTTTCCTCCCCTAATTTTTTGAGCCACAAGATCACCACTGAAGGGATTTATGCTATTAAGCACATCCAACGTTATATCGGGATGTTAAATTATTGTCACAGATTTATTTCGAAATTAGTACAATTTTTAGCTCCTTTACATAGCCACATGTCTGCACATAAGTTGCCTAAGACACCGAAGAATTTTTCTTCGCCGGGGGAATGTTAATTATCATAGTCGGGACGTTATCATTTTTATCGATCGTAAGCTTTTAGAGGACTTCAGTCTAAAACTGGACTGAATCCTAGGCAATCACGCCATTTGGATCATATTAGTCAATCCACCTCTAATATTCAGCATGTGAAAAGTTTCAACAATGTCTTGGAGGATATTTTATCAGCTATATGATACTATTATTTTGGCACAGCAATCTGATAATGAACTTCCAGGTTTGCTTGGTGGCTTCTTCACCACTGCCTTCTAGCGACACAGTTATCGAGCAATTGCGTGAAGCTATGAAAAATTGTATATCTACTTCTATGCGTGTAGTAAAACAGGATCACATATTTGTCCCGAAGCCTCTGGAAAACTGTAAATTTGTATTTGTTAGAACGCATAAAGTTTCATGTTGGACTTACTTCTCCCTATACGAAAAACCATTCAAAATAATTCAAAAAGGTAAAAGTGTTATCATCTCGAACGATAGATTAAAACAAGCTTTTGGAATTTTAAGTTCTGTTGATTTTGCTTTACCATCCCAAACCTCTAAAGCTGTTAGGTTTTTAACATAGGGTTCTTGTTGTACAGAACCACTAGGAGGGGAGTACTGTATAGCGACCTGTATATCCGTTCACTGTGTTCATCTAATCATATTGGGCTATGTCTGATTAAACTAATTTCAATATTGGTAACATGTACCACAGATATTCAGTTATACCTAGTGGAAATCACCCATAAACCACATGTAAACAACTATAATTAATGAAAAACCATTTTTTCCATTTTAATATTTCAAAGTAATTTTCCTTCTTGTATAATTGTTGTAGCTGTTGTTGTTATTATTGTTTGTTGCTCCTAAATACAAAACAAAACTTGTTTACTTTTCCAACAAGGTACGTATATACATCTTTTAAGTATAAAAAGTCGGTGATAAGGAAACATTTTTTTCTAAATCGTTATATCTTTTAATATCATAGAAAAAAGATGCCTTATATTATATTTGTATACAGATAGACTTCGGATGTCATGATTTTGAAATTTTTACTCACTACATAGAAATTCTAAAATTCAAATTATTGTGACATAATTTTCTTTAGACGATAACATTACCAGAATCACTTTAGCATATTTTTACAGTAAATAATCAACTTGATCACAAAATAAGCGCTTTTCGAGCTCTCGATCAATTCGATAAGCAAATTAAACGGAGGGATACATTTTGGCCACACAGGTTTCGATCCACAATGAATATTATGAGATCTGAATTAACGCGGTCAGTAAATCGGTTTGACACTGTACATTAGATTTTTTCATCCATTTGCAATCCATTATGGTCTCGCTAAAATTTCAAGATATACTCCTAAAAGCGTACTGATTTTTATCAAAGGGCGAATCACTGTGGAAGAATGTAAACATAAAATTGCCTGTTTTTAACCACTTTCGGTGTCCCTTCGGTGTATGGAGGCTCCTTGGTCTAGAAATGATCGGAGGAGAGGACCTAGTACTCACCATTGTCTAGAAATGGCATGGAAAGGAAAAAAACTCCACAAATTTAATGTCGTGTGAACGCACCATAGTTTTTATGGTCAAGACCCAGTAGAACTTTCATAAATGAGCCTTATTAAGTAGGTTATTGTTGTCTTTGGGAAGAATTATCAAGTACTCCCTTGCGTATGACAAATTTAATTTATTCAGTCGTTGTCTGACATATAGAACCACGTCAATGTCAACAAAGAGGTTCAGTGACCGAAGTAAGCTTCTATTTAATTGAGGTTGTGACACTTTGAGTGATATGACGATATTGTGCATAAGTTTGTCTAAAACTACGCTGGCACAAAGCTCTAATCGTGGCAATTTGGTGGTGCAAACTTTCTTTTAGATGCTAGCATTATGATTCTTGCAGTCCCATCTGCCAACCTCGTATGAGCATTCACAACTTCTGAAGCACTCACAACTCCTGGAGCACAATTTTTGAAATGGTGGTGGTCGGATTATGTACAAAACAGTCGACCGAACTGCACTCCAAGTATTGCCTTAGATTTAGCTCTGGACAGCCACTGACAGTGCTTTAAGAGACGGTGCACAATCGAAAAGCTAAGGAAACTCTATTGACTACCACAAACTTAATCTTAAAAATTTCCAAAATCAATCAAAATGCTTGATGGTAACCCACTTAAACTAATAGCCATTCAAATTGTTTTTGTTCCAATAACAAATTGATTTTTACGCAGGACCATGTCTATTTGATGATGACCAAATTTTGTTATCGCGCTCTACTACCAAACCCAAATAATGATCCCTCTCAAATGTAGTTTTTCACCTCATTATCAAGATCATTTGCTTGGTTCATATTATAGTATACAGACAATTTATATGCGTATCTATATTAAATGACCATATAACAACACGTCTGCCACATTCACAACTGACAACCACAACAACAAAATATACACAACATACTTATGTACATTATAAACCATGACGAATTCACTTAATTATGATAAAAATCAAAGGACATGTTCGTTCTAACATCACATGTAGCTACATACTCGTACATGTATCCACATATATACACAGCATACATAGATAGAGCGACACAGTATCTCTAAACTAAACTCATATCAATTCACGCTGTTGTCGTCGTCGTCGTCGTAGTCGTCGTTGTTGTCAAAATAGAAAATTTATATAACGAAATTGAATGAATGTGGGGACGACAAGAGAAGTGGTATACGATTTGGTCAAAATATTTTTTTGGGGGTTGTTCCATGGGGTGGATCACAGAGTACATCAGTATCGAAAAATTCAATCATTTAATTTTTGTGTTGTCCAATGTCTTATCAGTTTGTTGTTGGCGGTTTTTCTTGTTTTGTTAACAGAATCATAATTTCTAATTCATTTAATCGACAAAAATCTTTTTATGTACCATCGACATCATTGTGCTATCGAAAGCACATGTATAGGGTGCTTCATTTATAGTGAGACAAATGGAATATGTAAAAACAAGTGACTTTATGAAAGAATACTAGAGCAGGAAAATATTGTTGGTTTTAAGAGGAAAATATTAGTCTAATGTTTTCAAAGTTATTTCAAGGTCATTTACCTAGATATTTTATTAACGAATGTTGCTGTGATTTTCATAAATTTCAGGAAAAAGTTCGGATTAACGATATTTGAGAAATAAACCAAACTGAGCAAATTTAAAAGAAATAAACATTGATATGAGCAACTTAGAGATGAGATTCCACACTGATTTTAATGTATATTTACTGTTAGTTTATTTTTCAGTTTTACACATTTGAAACATTAAATGAGAAATTAAAAAACTGAGCAAACATTTAAACAATTTAACAGTGAAATGATCAAAGTTACTGGTGAAATTCGAAACAGATTTTAATAAAAATTCAAACAACTGAGCAACAGGAAAAAAAATATTAAAAACATAACTACGTTTGAGCAACTTATATTTTTGATAAATTCAAGATAGTATTAGAATGTTGGAATAGTAGATTAGACAAAAGATTTTATAAATAAAATGAGCTATTTGGTTGTGAACAATAATTAAAATGAGCAACCTAAGTACGATTTAGTACTAAGTCGACGAATCACGTTTATTATAATTAATATTGTTAGATCCTAGTTATGTAATTAAACTAAGTTTTAATATACTCCTTCAAAAACTTAGTTACTTCAAAAATTTAAATTAGCAATAAAATGAGCTACTTAATTTTAAAGTCTAAAATGGATAAATTAACTTTGAAATGTCATTTTTGAAAATAGTAACTAAGCAAATTAAATGTTTTACAATTGTTGATTGAGCTACGAATATTGAGCTACAAATATTGAGCTACTGTAAACGAATTTTACTATTTAAAGTGCAGTTTAACTTTGTTTTTGAATTTTTTTGGATAGGTTAATTTAATGCAAACGACTTTAAATCGATTACTATAACGATTTAAGGAGGGAGCTTGCTTATAATTTTTGACATTGCCAAGGCATCAATAGACAATTCGGATGAGGCTTTAGGTTAACCTTACTATAACCTTGCCTTTTGATGTTCCGAATCTAGCTTGTCCTAATCCACAAATATAGAAACTCGCGAATTTTTTTTCTCCAATTGAAGGCGTTGCACACAGGATTCGCTTATGAAACTTGTTTGCGATCCGGAATCTAATAGTGCTCGGCATGGTATTACTCTTCTCAAATAGTTGACTGCGAATCGGGATTCTACCTCTAGCTTGTTCTTTGTATTGATCTAAAGACAACCCAAAGATGACAAGTCGTTATCTACCCCAAAGAGCTATGGTCACATCAACCTCTGCGATTGCCAAATGGATCAGATCAAGAATTTTCATTGAATTCCTGATTTCATGGTCGAATAAAACTCGGTAAGTGCCTTATCGTCATGTTTGAGGCAATATAGCGTGCGCGTGATTTTTTTCTCGAGTGTCATCACCCGTCCGGTTCCCACTTTTACACCATTTGCAACGTATTTTGACTTTAGCAATGGAAGTAACGCATACAAAACTCAGTTACCAGCAACAAGATGCACTTTAAAATCCCCGTCTTTTCAGTTATCTGACTGTCAAGAGACCCGAGGTATCGAAAAACTTGATCTAAAGGTAAATTTATCTTTGCTTGACGTTTTGAATTCTAAAAACCTTTAAAAGTTTTGCTATCTTCGAACAGTGGCATATAGTTGTAATTGTGGCTCCACTATATCGAGGTAAATTTAAGTATCAGCTCCATTTAAAATTACTTTAGCATATAGCATGTTATCACCATAATATTATCTACAACAAATCGCTTCTGCATCCAGTAAATACGAGCTCGAATAAATCTCCTAGGGAAAGGAGTACCAGCTGAAATGGAGGGGAAAAAGGTTTGATCAATGAAAGACGTTGTTTAAGGTCGTGTGTATTCTAAATGAAGATGAGGAGGCTCTGGGCAACAATTTCACCTTATTTTCGCGTTCTGCTTGTACAGTGATAGATCGGGTTCCATTAATGGCGCTTTGTTTCAATTTAAATGGGCCACTCTGTGCAGTATACAGATATAGTAGCATAACAACAATGGTAATAGTTATTCTTTTGGCTATATATATGCTGTCGTTCTGTTGTTTAGTACAGAAGATATATATGTAGGTTTTATGTTATCTTCCATATATCAATGTATAGTGTACGAGTATCTAATATTTTGATTCTTGTATCGTCGTATGGTACCAAAATCTACCTTCATACTCGTACAAGAATTTAAGACGAAGATGAGCAAAAATAGTTTTTGTTATTAAATTTTTTTTTTTGTTTTGTGTTAAAAGATGAAAATGAATTGAAAAATGATTGAGAAAATGGAAAATGATGATGATGTACCAGTAATCATATATATGGGAATGATATGTAGTATAGAAGAAGAGTAATAGTAATAATAAGCCGAATAATGTCGAGAAAAGAACTCTATTTGTAATGAGTTTTCAGTTTCATGAAAATTCAATTATTTTTCCATGAGATGAAAAACTTTTAAAGTAATACGTTGGATAAAAAAATAAAAAACAAAATTTTATAAAAGTGTCAGACATTCGAATGATCATTGCTCGTGGCAGAGAGTTATTTACAAAATATATAAAATTGGATTGTGAACATTATTGAATTTATATATGAGGATTGAGGTCAGATTTATTCGTATGGTATACGGAATAGTTTATCGTTTGGTCAAAGAGTGGAGTATGGGTTACATGACTATTTTTATAATGGAAACGGAAACTTTAATAGATTTTCTCTTTAAATTTTAGTTGTATCCTAAGTTCGTAGAATGAGTGCTGTTCCAATAATTTCTAGGTGATAATCACAATATGACGAGATAATGAACCCCAATAAATAATACCCTTTGCTTACAATGTAGCTTAAAGGCTTTTCAAATCAAGGCTAAGATTCCAAATATCATATACTGTATAAAGTTGTGTAAATAGTCCAAGGTGGTGGCCCTGTGAAACACCAAACGGAATAACAAATTCTAAAGAACTACTCTGAAAAATATTCAAATATTTTTTTCTAGATGTTAGGTATGAAGCAATCCATTTAATTGGAATGAAATCGGATCCGAAGTAATATCTGAAGAAGGATCCTCTGATTTAGTCTGTTGAAAAGTCTATATGGACCATATCAACTTGGCCGCGATTACTCACAGTTTCAAAGAAATATCTCGCAAAAAAATATTAAATTAGTGACTGTAGATTTGGCCTGAGTTCTTATGTTCGATAAAACTTTCTAATCCAGTGATTTTAATCTTGATATAGCGACAATAAAAAAATTTTCCCAAATGTAAGAAAAACTTCCACTTGAAATATTCGCATTAAACAGATACTGTAAGGGTTCGGACAAAGTCAGCTCACATTATTTGAAGGAGAATTTTGAATTTTACCAGAATGCTAAAAACTCTTAAAATCTTTAAACTTACGATTTGCGAGATTTTTTAACTGCAGATTTAAACCACGAATCTGCATACGTCGTCTTCAAACCTCAAGAACAAATAACTCAATAATTGAAGTGTTATCAACTGATGATCCTCTAAACTTATCGTCTATCCAACTTCAGAAAATTTTCGGCAGATTAAAGTCACCCACAATCAGGTATCATTATAAAGTGAAAGAACATGATTGGAAATAAAATTCCTTAATCTGCGGTACACACCAGCCAAAAGGTGTATAAATACTCCCATAATAAACAGCCAAAAGGAACCGCATTTTTCTTTAACAATAATTGATTCAACGTTGTCACACCTGAGATTAATTTGATGAAATTCAAGGTCGTTAATAATGGCAATAATTACACCACCCAGGGATCAACAGGCAGGGTGGTGTTCGAGAATTAAGAGGCATACATTTTATTTTTTTTCTCCGCGCAGCGTTCAGAGTCTCTTCAGCATCATTACAAGAACCAACAATTTTTTTTTTGATCTGGCTTGATATCTTTATTAGTGATGAGGTAACCCAATAATTTGGTCTTTTGTTTCAGGAACTATGTCTTGTCCAAATTGACTGTCAGATGATTTTCTCAATGTTCAATAAATGTCCCCCTTCTGTTTTTCTCCCAAAGATTATAATGTCTTCTATATATACGTAACATATTTCACCGATGATTTTTCTTAGGACGTCGTTGATTATCCTTTCAAAAATAGCTGGAGCGTTTTTTTTAGCCAAACGCAAGTCGTAGAAACTCATACTTCCCGTTCATTGCATAAAGCATACAGGTTTGCACGGTTTGCCGCCAACAAAGCACTCTTTCAAATGTGTGGTCACCACTACTAAAATCCATTGCGTCTTAGTCTTAAAACTTACACAAACGCACATATTTGCCATAATATTCGAATAAGGTCCAAAAGATAGTTCCACAAAGTAACCCCTCCGAATAACAATCAACCCCAGAGGAACGGTCTTTTAAGTCTCTGCATGACCAATGTGAATTTCTTATAGGACGGGTCATCTATGGATATCTCCGCAGTGTGTATTTGACAACTTTCAAACCCAGTATTTGACACTACTTGTTGAATATTGAGTAAATCAGAGAAATGCTCCTTCCAAGTGTCAAGCACTGCATCGATGTTAACACGGAGGTTTCCATCCTGGTTTTGAATGGCAATAGATCTAGAACATTAGGTATGGTACAATCCCGTGACTCCTTTAAAGAATTTACGAGAAGCTTTTTACGTTGACAATTTGAGCGATGGCCTAGCAAGGACCGCTTACGATTGTTAAACGTATTCGCTTTACTTTACATGCTATATTCTGTTGCTCGACAGCAAGGCGACATTCTTTCGATGGCATGGTCAATTTGATTTCGGGGCGCCTAACGTGAGTATGTTCATGTTTCTTAGTGGATATTTTAATGAGGAAAAAATGTGCTAGCCACAATGAGGTTATGTGCAATCGCAAAGTACATCATTCTTATCCCACTATCGGTCGCTAGATCAATCTGATTTTTGCGAGTTCTAGCATTAAAGTCACCAATCACTATATTCTGACGTCGTGCTTCGGTTGGATCCCATCAGATCCAAATTTTTGTAAAATAATTCTTTAATTTTGGGCTACATCAGCGATAAGACATTTTTTGAATATCACGTGACATCCACCGCATTTCTACAGTGAGAATTGACGCTACTTTTATTGAAGTTAAGCGCCTAATTTCGAGTCCCTTAACGGATGTCCTCTTCTGATTATCTCGCCGCTTTGAGCTAGCAGTCTTCCGACCATTATTCTTGAGTCACTTGAGTAACTCTAGCAAGAGTAACTCTTCTCGAGTCGTCTTTTCAGATTAATAAATCGGCTTGTAGCAAAATATTTTACATCAGGCATCGTGAATTTAGCGAAATGATTTTCACACTCAAATTGCTCATCCGAGAGTAATTTGATAGAGTGAGGTAGATTCTCGATTATCCAAAATTTCTCGAACTCGGATAGTTGACAACTAAATTTTATTAAAAGTAAATTGTATTTAGTATGATCGGGTATTATACCTTCCACGCGACATTGGGTTAATATATTTTTGATTTTTCCTCCCCATATCAGACTAGCATATCGTTATTTGATTTTTGGCATCATTCCACATCTCATTCAAATCAATTTTCAAACATTTAATCACGTCACGATGTTATTCTCGATTTCTCAATTTATTTTCACTTTAAAATCAATTTATTTGTGCTCTATGTGTCTGTCTGGCTGCGAGAAGACAAATAATTCGATTTCGTCGAAAACAACAAATTAATAAATAAAACAAATAAACATTGCATATACTATAGAATCTGGATAAACCTCATAAACAACAACAAACGTCTAGTGTATGAGCTTTTGCCAACATATATACATTGTATATATCTACCGTATATAATTAAAACCTAATCACCTTTCAAAAACGATGGTAGTTTTTGTTCTATCCCAGAGAGTATACCTTTGGCTTATTTCATTTAGAAAACCAAAAAAAAAAATAATAATCTTATCCAATTAAGAAAATAAAGAAAAATCCAATTTTCCAACAAAAAAATGCCATATAATAGCAAAAAGCTCATACAACAATAAACTAACGAACGAATGGTTGAGCCAAAAAAATTTAAAGCTTTTCGTTTTTTTTTTTTTATTTAATTAAAAAGAATAACCGATCATGAGGAGGAGATTGCTCGTGTGGCAGGAGGGTGGAATAAAAATACTTGAACAAAAAAAGCTTTCAATGGTTTCCTTCTATTTTGTGATAATTTTTATAGTTCAAACAAAGTTTAAAAAATTTTGGTGTGCCCTTTTAAAACCATACAATAGTTAATACTATTACTATTTGGATTAATATTGCCATTGTTAAGGGTTGTTTAACGGATAGTATTTATGATTTTGATGAACATAATTCAGTCGTTATGTGTGATAAGTACGGTTATGAAAATTAATCGTATACAATTTGACAAACATTTAAAAATACGAAATATTCGTTTATACGATTTGTTTAATTATGATTCATTATAGCGCAGTCCAACTAAATATAAAAGATATATTATCTTCCAGTAGGTTTTACATCATTAAAGTTTTCAATTTCCCTTCAGATATAAATAGGAACTAATAACCGCTAGGTCTGATTGGTTTAATAAATATTTCATTTGAAATGTATTTGGCTAAAAACCATCGTACTTATTTTGTACTAATTTGTTAGATTTGAACGAAAACTTCCAAAATTCCAAAACACCATCAATACTGAGCAATTTATGCCACAAATCGAAATATTTGAAAATCTAGAAAAGACATAATTGTAAGCTCATCAAAACTGAGGAATTAATTTCAGGAATCGCAAATTTCTGATTTATGGAAGTTATAGCGTATACGGTTATGTTGAAATATCGATGACGATTCCGTAATAATAATTCATCGAATACTATTCCCCTTCTCTACTTACACTGCGCTTAAATGGTAGCTCAATAATATGATGCGCAGGCGATGCTATTTTTACTGAACTCGTGACGCCAATAGTTATTATTTTATTAGCGTACATACGCTGGTTGAAGATTCTATCTGGTGATACAATTGATCGTCCACGTGCTAAACCACTAACCCCACATCATTTTATTATTATTATTTTACAAATGGAAACGTAAATTAAAAATAAACATCTTTTTACTTTTTTTTTAATTTTCATAATGGCGTCTTCCATTGCGCGTCATATTTATTAATCTTTTAATCTTTTATTTTTTATTTTATTTTTTATTTTTTGTTTATATATTGACGTGTGAACAAAAACTGTCTCGTTTTGTTTTTGTTTTTCTAGTTTATTTATTTTTTAATGTAATTATTCTTATGTTGGTTGCATTTAGTAACCCAATAAGCCAGCTATTGCGATTACACAACATCACGATAAACCATCAGACTGAAAAGACATAATTGTCTAAGAAGCGTATAGATCAGTCTAAGAAGCGTATAGCTCAAAAACTAAACTCACTACTGGAGGCCTACGCATCCTGTTTAAAGATTCAAAATCTAAATTTTAGAAACGTGTCAACAAACAACAGAAATATCAAATAGACAGCTAATTTTTATCTAACAACTCGACATGGGAGCAAATAGGAACTTTACACTAACAGAAATAGCCAATAACGCTACAAACGTTCAATTTAAAATAAAATCAGCTAAAGGTAACATCGGAATCAGTAAGAAAATTAAGGAAAATTCCTCAAACGTATTGGCATCAATCAAACGAGTGCTGTCATTTTTAATGTTTGCTAATTTTGAAGTCAATTGCCAGTGGAAGATATGCCGTCATTCTAAATGGGTGAGTTTCAAGCTTTGGAGTAGGTGAAAACGGTTGGACATAATGTTTATGAAAGAAAGTCATTCGAAAGGTCCTCTAACGGTAAATGTGTGTGACGTACAATTTTTGACATTCCTGGCAACTATATACTTATAAATCGTATTGTGACATCGGATTAAAAGTCATGGAAAAAAAAAGTTTGGATATACATTTAGCCAATGTTCGAATGCTAAGGTGCGAAATTTTGTAAATTACTGCCTCAGCAGCGAGTGTTCAACATAATTTGGAATAGTTTGGCCTGCGCTACGATTGCGCTACAATACAAGTTTTGGCAAAACCAAGAAAATCCATGAAGGTCCTTCAAAACTGAGAATTTTATGGCACAAATCGAAAATGTGAAATGGGACATAGTGAATTTTAGACATCAGCGCTTTAGTACACGATTAACTGCCACTGATTTCAAGAGCCCTTATTTCAGCATTCACTTTTTGGATGCTTTGCCATTGACAGCCGAACTCATTCCTCGGCTAAAGTCAAAATACCGACAGGCTAAAGTTGTACAAGGTTTGGATCAGACCCGTCATCATGTATGGGAGTAAGAGTTGGTCATTGAAGAATAAGAATTAATGATGATGATATTTGAGAGAAGATTCTAGCGATTAATACATGGCCCCAAAAACAATAATGACGATACATAAAATTTACAAAACAAAAATCCATAATAACGAGTATTTTGTATTTTAAAATTTAAATTAAATGACAGTTCGGGTCTTTCTGCACAATAGTTTTTTTTTGTTATAATTTATGACATTAAAAACCAAACCAATTCAATATTTATTGCAAATTTAAATTTTGTTCACAAATAGTTACCCAACAAACAAAAATTCATATTAAACGTCAATCGACAGCAACATTTTCATTATACTCGTATTATAATTTATCGATTTACCATAACATGAAATAAATTTTCTACATCATTTGTCCGTGGCACATCGATGCAATGTTGGGAAAATGGTGTGAAAATTTCATCGTTTATTTCCTATTTTCTGTATACGATACACACACACATACACATTTTTCGATCCACAATAGCGAATAATATCGTTGTTTTTATTCACTCAATTTCACATGAAATGCTGCTTTGCCTATATATACACATATGAACAAATAAACACAATGATTAAAAGCTCCCGCATTCATATATAAAAGCGTATAAAAGTTGGCCAACAATTTTAATTTAATTTAGATTTTTCCGCGCAATGTAATTTTACGGCCTCATCATATTATATACATCACCCAAAAGAATGGCAAACAAGTATATAGTTTTACAGCTTCTATACGACCAAACCTTAAAATTAATTTTTTTGTTTTTTTTCCTAAATTAAAATACAAAAAGTTTGGCAAATTAATTTGCGTTTATTATTAGTGTTTAAATACATGGCCTCTGTAATCGAGGGGCATTCACATTCTTCGTAAACCGCGGTTTGCTTGACTTATTATAGGAGGCGACAAATTGTGGGATATGTATGATATCTATGATGTTTTGGAAAAACTTTCAAAATTAGCCTACCTGTAGATTGTGTATTAACCAAAACAAGGTGAAGTCTTACTGGCAACCGTCAACTTTGATGCCATTCAACAAAAGAATCCACCATTCCCAAAGTTAATGTCAAACATCAAACTAAAGATTTACGTTTTGGTCTTTAGAAATATAAAAACCAAATTTTAATTTCTAAAATGAGCTACTTTTTATTGAACTTAGTTTGCATTTTTTCAAACAAATTCGCTTTTTTCAAACTTATTTAAAAATCAGATCTCCACATTCTCCAAGTATAATATATCGATAAACTAAGCATATCGATCAAATTGAGCAAACTAAAAAACTGAGCTACATTTAAGTTACCTACTGAATGCGATTTTAATCATGTCAATTGATTTACTCTAAATAAATTTTGTTTATATTGAATCAAATAAAGCTTTTGTTTTAATTGAGCTACAACTATTTGCTAGAATAGCTACAACTAATCTCATAATTACTAATTGCCAAATGAGAAACATTGCCCAAACCTTTTCGTCTTATTTGAATATAATTTTAAGATGCTTTAAGTAGTACTCGTAAGGTTTCATGTGATTTGGAAAACTATATTACGACAAACAAATACTTTATAAAGAAATAAATATTGAGCAACAGAGTGTCTCATCTCGAATTGAGCTACAATTAACATTTTCTTTAAGATTGCCATAAGTCTTGTTTAGGGGGCAACTAAGTTTTTGGTAGTATGACAGTCTCGTCTCATCCATGAAAAAGAATCGGAACTTCCAACTGTGATGACCTTAGTAATCGTAAAGATTTTTCTTCAATCGTTATATAATTAGAGATCTGATCTCACAGGATATGATCGATCTATGACTATAATTCCAGAAAATCGTATTCATCTGTAAAGGTAAAAAAAATTATAGTTAATTTTGAGAAGAAATACTGTGTTGCTCAATATTATATATAACAATAAATTTAAAGTAATTGTAATAGTAAGCATAATAAACCAGATTGATGTTATTGAATTACATATTTAACTTCAGAATTTCAAATAATACAATTTAATAAGTTCAATAATGAAAAAAAAAAGTAGCTCAATTATTGTATATTGATCAACGTTATCACTATGATAAAATTATAAAGAAATTGGAAAACTCTTTGGTCACTCAAAAGGGTTTTATAGCTTTATTGGTAAAACAAATAACTAAAACCTCCCTCCTCTTTGGTAGCCTAGTATGCTTTATCCTGCAGCCACTATATTATACTATACACACCAATACTATTTGTATTTGTAATGTATTCCAGTTTTGTTGAGTCTCGGATATTTTATCAAAATCCAAACGATAATACAGTACCTCAATTTAAAGTACTGTTAAATTCTTCTTGGGTACTATATAGAAAGTGGAGCAACAAAAATATAAGCTTGTAAATATGGCTGGAACGCTGATGATTTTTTATGCTTGATACCAAGGTTGTTTAGGCAATATGCTCATTATGATTAGGATTCATGCGGTTAGGAAAACTTTATTGCACCAAACGAAATTCCTTAAAAAGGATTATTATATATTGAGCAATTTTTAATAATTGTTTCTTCTCGAATTGAGGAACAATTTATCATTTTCTTTTATGATTGACACATGTCTCTTTGAAGACGCCATTAAATTGTTTTTTATTAATCTCCTTAAATACAAAGAATGTGATGTAGTAAAGAGCACAGCTTATATACATTAGTTGCTCAACTTTATCGATAAACGAGACTTATTCGTAATTGTACATGTATATTGTGTTGCTCAGTTGGTCGTTGGTAACCATTAAGTTAGTTAAACTTATTATTTGAATAAACTTATAACTATTTAACTAGACGACCAACAGGTTTCATTAATAGTTGTAGTTCAATTCGAAAATTAACATTATGTAGCTCAATAAATTATGGTTTATTTTGCGCTAACCGATTGATTTTATTGAGTTACATATTCAAGTTCAGTACTTCAAATGACCAAATTAAGTAAATAATTTATAAAAGTAGCTCAATTATTTTGTATTGCTTAATTTTATCGATATAAAAGTTTGTAAAGAACTTAGAGCAAAATAATCTATCGTTTAAATTTCAGTTAAAAACCGAATATGTTTGAAACACTTGCGATCATATTTCGATTAATGAATTATTTTATATTGAGCAACAGAGTGTACATTTTTGAAATGAGCTATACTTTACATTTTTTTACGGTACTAGCCCATATGTCTCTTTTAGGAGACAACTTTATTGTTGGCTATTTAGCCTAATTTAAAATAAAGACTGCACTCACTGTAGTATGACAATCTTAACTCATCCATTATAACCGGATAAAACCGGTGAAATAAGAAAGCGGATGCGAACTTCAATATAAGTTTAATCATATACGAACCAATCAAATGGAAGGTTTAAAATAGAATTCCTTTCGATAACAAGTAGTTGTCTTTTAAGCTTTTGGTTTATTTTAAGATAATCTCTACTCCCTGACTATTCCAAGTCAAAAAAACGCATTTCAAAAAACTCAGAATTGACTTTCGAATCATCAGGGATTAGTGTACTTCCTCCCACAATTATTTCAAGATCCTGTAGAGATTATCTTAACTGCGGTTCCCAGGAGAAAATATTGTAAAGTTCTAACACCTATATGGAGACTGGTAAAATGTGTAAAATCAATGTTGGGTTTCATACCAAGTAAAAACCAACTTCTAGTCAATGTTTTGTATATAAATAACAAAAGTGCAGGCAAATTATTCGATATACCATAGAACAAACCCCCATTAATTTTTATGTTAACGATAATTGTACATAGCTATATGGTGTGTTGATTTTAATGTTATGACTTCACCAGATGTGTTATTTTTGAAAAAAAAGTCTAAAGCTCATTTTTAGATATACATATTTTAAAAACATTCTTTCGTCTTTTGGTTAGCACCATCATCATAATAACGACATAAATTGACTTCCTCGTGTTTTTGATGTACATAATACAGTTTTTTTATTATTATGTCTTGCTAAAGAGCTTTTATATTGTCGAACAAATATTTTTAGTAGTAATGTCAACACTTCTGTTTACAATTTTTGAAAATGGTTCAGCTTGTGTACTACAGAACAACAAAGCATTAAACTGTAACATAAACTTAATGAAAATTAATCGAATTAGCTCACCATGACATAATA
The DNA here is from genome assembly GCA_963556175.1 of Tipula confusa. Lineage (NCBI taxonomy): Eukaryota > Metazoa > Arthropoda > Insecta > Diptera > Tipulidae > Tipula > Tipula confusa. The sequence goes on from OY744476.1 coordinate 221,115,619, forward strand.
TGCAACAATTTTCTTATGCAAACATAGCATTATAAAAGATCTCGTCTTCTTGGTAAATTAATTTGTTTTCTTAGGATATTAAAAAAAAAAAAAAAAATTAAAACTTCGATGTGAAAAGCTTGTGCATAACAAAAATACAGCCAACAACAAAACAATCACCAAAATAATTTTAATACTTGAAACTTTTCTTTGAACTTTGAAAAAGTTTCAAGTTTCATTCGGTGTTGTTTTTGTTTGTTGCTGCTACTTTGTTTATATTTTTGGTATATGGAGCTTTTAACTTTTACCATTTACCATATACCAAATATGTAACGATATATGTATGTACCGAAAAAACAAAAAATTCAACATGATGAAACTTTTCGTTTGTTGGTTTTTCAAGTGTTTTCCCTTCTGCTGGCGCTGGTAAATAAATTAATTTGTGTGAGTGTGTGTGTATGCCCGCCTTAATTAATAATAATAATGTATATATATATATATCGAAATAACATAATAATCGTTTTTACAGGCCATTGTTGGCCAGATATCACTACACCATCCGTTTAGGATCGGCTGAACATGACCGAGTCCTTTTACTTGTGGTTAAAGAGAACTCGATAAGGGGTGCTACAGTCGCATTTGGGACCATATATCATGCACAAGACAACTCTTACACCTTTACATACCAATAAGTCCGATCAACACATTTTACAGCTTCAGCTAATTCTGAACTGTTTCTAAAACAGTGCTCATAGGATATACAAGGTTGGCTGCAATAAAACCTGTTTTATATCCCCTCTTACGCAATTATTATTCTTAAAATGTATGGTCGCCACTACCGAATTCCGTCTTGGTCCAATCACAATCAGTGATCATATATTTTGGTAAAAGCTGTTATTTTACATAAGCGCCAATAAGACATAAGTACATTAGTGCCTTAACATAAGTGCCAAGAACTGCATCGAAGGTAACAACGAAGTTTTTTATCCTGGTCCCAAATGATAAACGACTTGAAGTTGTAATAAAGACCGGAGTCGTTTTTATAGAAGTTACGAGAACTGTGCTTATTGCTGAGTTGGTGTATTCTTAAGGCTTTAGTTTCCCTCCATTTACGCTTGTGCCGTCAAAAAAGTCAAGAAAGTCGTCAGTGAGTTTGTAAAGATGAAAATATCTTGTCTGGAAATCATGTATAGTACTGGTTATAATGTATCGATGGCACAAAGTAATCCATGTCCGATTGCTAAGGTCATTAAGTTGCTTACTGATCTGTTGGTTGACAACTTTAAAAGTGTGTATAGTCCTTGCTTCGCTTTGTGTAAGCATATTGATGGTGATATCCTAGATAGAAGTTTCCCTCGTGGAAACTCTTTACCTGATAGTATAACACTTTCTAAATCCTTTTCAGCATCCTTTATCCGAGCGTCGAGGGAAGCAAATGAATTGGAGTAGTTGAATTTCTAAAGATATCCTTTATATCTGGATTCTATAGAATATTGTTTTAAATAGAACTACCTTTGTCTTTGATGCAAGTAAAGTGACCTCAATTTTAGAAAAAATTTTGGGCTTTAGTATTTCTTGATGCAGTTACTTGTTTCATCTCAGCGAAACCCTGTCTCAAAGACAAAATGACTGCCACTACGTTTTCCATACACGTGCTGTTCATCATTTGTGAACAGTCCAACAAAATGAAGATGTCTACGGTGCCTTGGAGATGCCTTCTCACTATTCTGCCTATAACGTAAAGCTTTGACCCTCGAGAAGATATCTAAAGTGTTGAATACCCAAACAAGCAGCCAAGAGCACTCTGTCTGCGCTGCGGTAAATCGTATAGGAAAAACACCAAAGTGGTTCCCTTATTGTCTTCACCAATTGTTGCGCTACTGCACCGACTGTATCATCAGACGTATCCAACAAAAATAATATTCTTGTTGAACTCACTAGATGAGCAAGTGCTGCTGCCTTGTTGACTCTTCTTTCAGTTCAGGGATCGTTTAAAATTTATTTTTGTAGTTGCTTAACTATTCAATGTCGACTAAACTGAGCTATTACTTTAACTCTTTAATGTGAAGAAGGATTACTTTATTGTTAACAGTGTGACCCAAAAACAGAACCTCAAACTGAGCAAAAATGCTCTTGTCTACGGTAATGACTACCCCGCAGCGGGCAATCTTTGAAATACTATATACGCAAGCCGAATGCATTCCTGCAAAATTCAAAAAACCCAACTGGCGTCAACTAGCTCGAACCAAATCTGAACTCTGCAATCTGTTCTGGGGCCGAAGCTCTGCCAACTCTTTCACAGTTAATTTTTAACGTCCTACCTTACGCCGTCACCAGCCAAATTGAGGACACACGAATACAGGTTCGATTTTAAATCCATCTGCACTTTGCATTGCTCCAGCCAGCCTGCACTGACATGGACGATGGTTCGGCCCATTGATTCTGCACTCCAACAAGGGGTCATAGTTGTGTTTATCGTCATCACCGATCGAAATCAGGTGATGAAAAATCCCTTTTGCAACCCTCCCCCGTTGGGATTCGAACCCGGTACCACCCGTCCCAAACACCGCAGCACCACTGCGCCAATTGCTCGGTGAAGCAAATCTAACGACTTAAAAATACTACACTCGGCCAGTTCAAAGAAAAGTCCTGTTTCTGATAGCATAATTGGGTTATGTGTTGGCATAAATTCCTCGATGTTAATAGGCCAAATTTACAATGTTTTCGATGTTTGGTAGCAGTTGCTCAGTTTTGACCTTAAAATCTGATATTTTTTGGAATAACTGCTGCGCTCAAAGTTTGATGAAATTATCGATTTGCAACATAAACTGCTCAATTGATTAGAGTTAAAATTGCGTATACATCCTAGAGTTAAAATTGCGTATACATCCTATGTCAACAAAATGAATAGGGTAGGTGGTTCAATACAGTTAAATATAATGACCCAGATAAAACGGTGATCTTGGACCTGGAACAATATTTCAACCCTGACAAAAGATTTATTAGAATACTAGAAGAGCGTATGTGATACTGCGAGCTGAAAAAATTAATTTATGTAAATTATTCCCAAAATCGGTACCCGAGCTACAATCAATAACCACAAAATTAAACTGCCAATGTCAAATTACGTATGTCGATCAATTATGAATCTGTGTAAAACTCATACAAATTACTCGAATTAATCTCCCACATATATACCCTAATCTATATATTTCCGAACCTGAACTGAAGAAAAAAATTAAACCAACCTAAATGGGCAAAGGGACATTATTTTGTGTATATACGAGTACACATATATGTTGTTGTATGTATGTCATCGAAATGTATGTCGTTGACAAACAATAAAATCCATATTATTTTTTTTTCTATAAGCGAACACACAAGAAAATCTCTTGCATTGTATATACAAAACCGGAAATCCTCTCACTCAACTGTGTGTGGCGTGGATAAATAGCTTAACTAACATACTCAAATAGAACAGCATAAGAATCATTTAATGTCTTACATGTGACATTGATTGATCAATAAGATGTACGTAGTCTTCATGCTCGCGCTTTGAGAGTAAAACGATATGAACATCTACAGTATGATCCATAGAATATGTAACAAATTTTCTTTGTATTTCAATAAAGTGAATTTGAGGAAATCTGGTTGAGCCAAAACACTTGCTATATACGCCACCTACCATGTACAGTTCTCATAGCTTATTCTGAGATAATTCTTGCTAAATAATACACACTTCTTTGGGACCAGGACTGTCCCAAAGTCTTGGTATGTCTTGGTCTGGACCGTTGTCTTAGTGTGAACCGTTCAAATCAGCTTTTCGTAATTATCAAAACTTAGGAGGTTTCGGTAGTACTGACACTGAGATGGCTCTGCTCTAAAGCAATTAGACATATTCAAGACTGTTGGCCAATACCATGTGGTGTACTACTTTCTCAAAATTGAATTTCAACATTGGAGCAGTTCATATTCCCATATTTTGTTGAAGCTTTAGCACGGTTATCGAGAGGGTATCTACAATAAAATGCCGATGACTCCACGAATTTATGAGTTTTTTGCAAATGACTCAACGAAAAGATGATCGAAAGCTTCAAAATAAAATATCTTGCATGTAATCTTCTAGGATGATTAGGAAAATTAAGACCACTACATGGAAGCGTAAAAATTTAGTGAGCGAACCCCATATAGAATTGGAAAGTTATGTAAACCGAAAAAAGGTGTCCAAAAGTATTATTAATATAAACTATTGGGAGAAAAGTCTAGTCAGTCAATCATAGGCCTATACCAAAAATAATAATTTTTGAGAAATTCATCAACTCTATCAATTAGCTATCTATCAATTACCGGTTTATCACCTTCGATAGCAGGTGAAACTTCAAGGAGCATATTATATGGATACATTTGCAAAAAAGTCTTCCTTAGTAGGTAATCCACTATTCACTTTCTACATTTACCATGACAAATGTTTTCTTAGAAAATGTCACATTAACAGAAATGTCACATTAACAGAAGGTTTTGAAATGTGTCCATTGACACTATATGTGCATGATAGCAGTAAAGTCAACTATGCCCTCCTATGTCTAAAGAGCATATAATTTATATGCATAACGTGCAAAGGATGCGTTGCCGATAACAAAAATTGCTCAATAATTTAACTAGCATCCTGCTTTATCCTTCCAAGTATATATAAAAACGGGTGTACGGTGGGCTCGGCCAACTACGGGAGATCTTGCTTAAAACTTGGCCGTACATTCTAAATCCATCAATCAATCAATCAATGTGCCATATCGATAATGTATTGAGTTTTGTGTTGCATATTGATGGTTCAAGTATAAGTGTTTCTGGATGCCTCAACATGAAGTGTGCTAAATCGGTCGTAAATTTAGTATTGCCTCGATTTGTGTTAGGAGCATTAGCAGCTCTTTGTATGACATGATGGTTTCATCTTTTATGCGTTTTATGTGAAATTGCGTGGACTTGACGGCTGTTAATTCACACAGACTTTCGAAACAAGGAGCTGTCGGCGGAACGAAATACCAAATTTTACCATGTTTAGCTGGAGAATTACTAACCTTGCTGGGTTCAACATTTCTTGAAGCTTTTGTAGCTCCAACTCTGATAAGCTTCTCTATCTGATGAGATAAGGCGGTATGTTCAAGCATAATCAATTTTGGTAAATGGTGCAATAAAGTTGACTCGCGATGACGGTAGCTTGATTACCTTCTTAATCCCTTTCGAATCCAAGATGATTATTGAGTGTCAAAACTTAGTTGCGCAATCAATAATCTGTCACTTACTCTCAGAAGTTCGTACATACTACAAAGGGATAGAGCTTTAATAACTTATTTTTGGCTGATAGTTGTTCGGATTTATAAGGTTAATGTTTTCTTGGAACATTTGTGTTGGCCCATGATTTAATAAAAAACAATCTGCTTGCTTGAGTTCATCTAGTTCACCATCTCAAACAATTTCTCATTCTCCAGTGTTATATTTCTTCATCTAGTGGTTTAAACCAATTTGTGTTTGAATATCAAACAGACCTTGCTGGACTGATGGACCGACCATTAGGTCAATATTTAGAAACCGAACCAATGATATTATTTAAGTGGTCCATTGAACACATCTCGAATTTTTGAACAGCCTCAACTGTTAGCTACACAAAATTTTCTCCAATACTTCTAAAATTCTAGTTTATATACATTTACATTCTTCCGCTGTATATTTGGACTGTCCCAAAAAGGTCTCAATATTTGGTCTATATTTACCTCCTGTTGTACGTATGAGAACGTGGATACTTCTTTCCTGATTTTTATGCACAAAAATTATTTATGTCAATGTAAATCCTTTGTAGAGTTAGTCATTTTATCATTTTGCCCCAGACTTTGAAAAAAATTGTAAAGCTTTCATACCAATTTCAGAACTCATGAGCTGATAATCCTTCAAATCACAATACATTTATAGCAAATTTCACTTCCATCTACATCAATGTAAAAGTTTAAATAAATTTACATAAACCCAACCCACAGAAGTATGCTTAAATTTAATATTTTTAATTCCACGAAAACTGTCTGAAACCATGTGACTTCACATCCACCCTAAGTGTTAAAAGTTTACACGAATTTGCACTCATCTACAGTAATGTAAAAAAAAATTATGAATTTTTTCTCACTTTTCTCACAATTTTCCCCTCTTCGTAAATTACCATTTTTTACACCTCCAAGTCAAACCAACACACAAACACTGTTTAATTGAACATATATTATGTTGATAGATTCTAAAGCATAATCAAAATTATAGATTTTTAGATTATGTATCAAAAGCTTTTTTAAGCTTTTTTAATTTTTTTTTTATTGGTAATAAAACCGTAAATCCTATGAACATTTAATTAAATTTACATTGATCTAAAAGCACACAACTATCACAGAAAGTAGAGATATATTCTTTTACCAAAAAATACTGTAAAAGCTCTCACAATATTTTCGATTCATAACTTTAAGATGATTATCAATTTAATTAAAAGCAAGCAAACATTTTTTTTTAATTAAAATTGAAATTTAATTTACCTTCCCGATCGACAGTCCATAAAGGAGATTGCCTCAAAGTCAAAAATGAATTTTTGTTTTGTATGATGTGGGAGCTTTTTCGTATATTTTATTTTATTTACTGTGCGGGGGTGTACAAAATATTCATATTTACGTTTTGTTGTTGTATTTTGCCTACATCATATATACGCCAATATTATGACATATAAAAATATTCTTCTGGAAGTCGAACTTTTTCATTTTTTTGATGTTTTGCATTCGACATGTTTTTTTTTTCTAAAGGGTGATCCAACATTTTATAGACACATTTTTAAATTATGAAAAGATGTAAGGCATTAAAAGTTAACTATGATAGAGTTGGGATAGCTTCATAAATTTAACGATATAAATTTTTAAGGTCAATAAAGTGCTGTAAAATTAAATAGTGCATAAAAGCTTAAAAGCTTAAACACTATACGGTCTCCTTTAACAAAAATTTATTTGTGCCTCAAAAATCAAATCTAATTTCCAACATTGATTGATTACGTTTTTGCGGTTAAAGTGATTAACGTTCTCTCCTATATATGGTTATGTCCATATACAATACACTCTCACACACACACACAGCAGATCAACATAAATCACATCGCACAAATTATAAATATTTCAAGTCCATCAATAAAATAAAATAAAAAAAATTTTACAACCGAGCACAGTAGATAGAAAAACTGGATTTTTTTTTTATATCAACTATCCCCCAACAAGTGTCTGTCGGTGTATAAAAAAATCATTTATCATTCATCACCGAAAATCTATTTTCGTACATGCATACTCGTATAAGTGGAGCGGCGAGTAGGTACCTAAAAATACTATACGATTTTATTGAACTTATATTGGTCGCGTACCACAACATCGAGTATTTGTATAAGGGTCGTTTGATAAGTAACTTATTTTGCCGGCCAAAAAGTGGAGTCTCTAAAGAAAAGTCGAGAGCTTTTGATTAAGTTATTAGTGACTACATTTGAACTATTCAGTGATTTTTAAAGTGATTTTAAAATAGAAATTTTGTGGGCTAAGAATATTTCATTCAAAAATTTTGTAAATGTTAGTGAAATTAGTGATGTTTATATTATTATATTAGTGATATATATATAGTAATGTTAGTGATATTAGTGATGTTAGTAATCTAAGATATTATTGATATATGTGATAAAAGGTTATAAGTTTTATTGGGAAAATTGGTGATATTAGTTATATTAGTGATATTGCTAATATTAGTGATATTAGTGATATTTTTCTTATTAGAGGGGGAAATGCCTTATGCACAAAGTGTAGGTAGGTACTTCCACCAACTAAAAACGTACTGTTTGTCAAACAACAATCCGTCCTGGAACTACTTTGGGATGGAGACCCAAACATGGCCGACGTAGCTCTATTATCGGGCGTCAAGTCTCCGATCTTGCCTTCCATTTCGTTATTTTTTCCACCTTTTACATTTAAAAAATGTGTATTCTGCATCATAGTTTACTGCATCTCCATAAATACACGAAGGATATTCCAGCTTCCAATTGTGTCCATATATTTACAAAAATACCCAAGACTCGTAGGGAATTGGGCAATGAAGTAGTATACTTCTCCATGCTTTCTATCAAACCACTTAGAGAAGTTTTTAATCAACCTTTCTGTCCACAGAACTTTTACCAGCTGCTTGACCTTCGATATTCGGCGCTAGCCTACTCAGAGCGATGGTCACTTTTTCGTCTTTTTCGAAGAACACTTGATTGGTTTTCCAAAATTTAACTTTACGTCCAGATGCACCCCCAAGATATCTGACGTTCGTGTTGGACTGTCGAACAGAGACTGTTTCTAGACATGGTTCTTTCTTGCTTCAGAGGTAAGCATCAGTTTGTTCGATCACTTCTACCGTGAAAGTTGATACTTTTCCTGGTTCATCGGGCCAAAGTGTTCAGCCGTCAATATATTGTACCAAAAAAAGGAAATTCATAATGAGTCATGTTTTGCTTGGCTCCATTAAGGAGCTGGGCAGTTTGCACATTACAATTTTGTAGCCGAAACCACAGGGTCTGTTGTCATCAGCCCGTTTCCAGATTTGTCATTTGCTTCGATTTGCTTCTGTTTATTTCTAGTTCTGCGCCTTTCTCATCAGTTTGCACTTTTTGTGCTGCATTTCAGCCATGCGCACATTCTGTTATTCAGATTATCATCCAAACGCCCGTTCTTTTAGGCATCACAAGTTTGTGTCACTAACCTCATTGTGGCACTAGCAAAATTTTTTCCAGGAGCTTCAGTTACTCTCATTACTGTTTCTTTCCATGCATCGATTATTGCGGTCACAAGAGTTATGTCGTGAAAAGTTTCGGTGTGGCCAGGTTTTCTAAATATCAATACATCATCCTCATTTATCACCACAAGTCATATTCTGGCTGCCATGTATAGAATATACTATTAAAGCTTTCCACTATACCGAGGGCACAGACAATTTTTGCTCGAAAATCATCGATTGGTTCATTTGAAGTAAAATAGCGACTAACATATATGATATCCTTAACTTTGGCTTATATAAATCCCACTTTTGCGCTTTAACTTTTAGTTATAATTGGATGCAGGGCCCAGATAGCGGATGTTCCTTGATCATCGGATAATTATTCATCTTCCACTCCATTCCTATAATGCTTTGAGATCTCGTTTGATGGATGATCTCCGTACTCAAAGCCTCTGTGGTCATTGTTTTCTCTTATTACAACTAGCACTTGGGCTTAAAGCTGACCCTAATTCAGTTTAGTTAGAAGGACATCTGGTTAAAACACTTGGTTTCACTTCTTTGGCTGAGCCACAGACCATGTTTCCAAATCTTTAAATTTATTTTTCTTTTTACCCAGTTCTGCAAGAGCAACCATTATATTCTTTTTTTTTAGTAATTTCTGCAACAGCAGGACTAGAGACAACCCGTTAGTTTACTACCCTATAGATGTGACAGTTATATGATCCTTTGCATTACAAAGTTCTCGTTTTCAAAGTTTCCCGTTCTCTCTTTTGTGGATTTTGACTGAGCTGTTAAAGTATCTTCTCTTATCTTTTTTGGAGGGTTCACTGGACTCGATATTGTACTCAAGTATTCCGTGCTTAATATCCTCCTAGCAACAGTGCTCAAGGCCTTATACCTATCCTCACTTGTCGATATATTTGTATTCTTTAAGGCATTGCGATCGCTGGTTAACGATGATGAGTGACTTATCTTGAACTGCCGTACAATCCACTCTTAAATGGTTATCTATAGTAGGTTTAAATTTCTGGGTATCCTTCCCATAGCTAGTTTTTTTTCCACCCGAGTATTTAATTTACTCAGTACCTGCCATATCTAAGAAGGATACCCCTATCAGCCACCTGGTATGGCACATGATGGGGGAACTAGCAAACCCTTCATATGGATAATAATTACTGATATTAGTATTATAAGTGATATTTGTGACAGTAGTGGTATCAGTGACAGAAAGTAAAATACGTGATATTAGTGATATTTGTGATATTAGTGATATTAGTGATATTTGTGATATTAGTGATATAAGTAATATTAATGATATAAGTGATATTAGTGATATTAGTGATATTAGTGATATTAGTGTTATTAGTGATATTAGTGATATAAGTGATATTAGTGATATTAGTGATATTAGTGATATTAGTGATATTAGTGATATTAGTGATATTAGTGATATTAGTGATATTAGTGATATTAGTGATATTAGTGATATTAGTGATATTAGTGATATTAGTGATATTAGTGATATTAGCGATATAAGTGATATTAGTGATATTAGTGATATTAATGATATTAGTGATATTAGTGATATTAGTGATATTAATGATATTAGTGATATTAGTGATATTAGCGATATTAGTCATATTAGTGATATTAGTGATATTAGTGATATTAGTGATATTAGTGTTATTAGTGATATTAGTGATATTAGTGATATAAGTGATATTAGTAATATTAGTGATATTAGTGATATTAGTGATATTAGTGATATTAGTGATATTAGTGATATTAGTGATATTAGTGATATTAGTGATATTAGTGATATTAGTGATATTAGTGATATTAGTGATATTAGTGATATTAGTGATATTAGTGGTATTAGTGATATTAGTGATATAAGTGATATTAGTGATATTAGTGATATTACTGATATTACTGATATTACTGATATTACTGATATTACTGATATTACTGATATTACTGATATTACTGATATTACTAATATCAGTAATAGTAGTGAAATTAGTGGTATAGTATAAGTTGTAGAAGTTAGTGATACTCGTAAATCCTTAATTTTCAATAAATCTTAATTTAAAGTTTAGAGGAGGAAAACTGGTTTGTACATGCCAATGGACCAGAGAAGCATTTATGGTGAAGGAATTTATCTTTAAAGGCGTCAGTTTTCCTTTTAGAAGAAAACATTAGTTCGTTCGAGGTAAAAAAGCAACTGACAAACTACTCAAGTCTATATAGAAGTAAATAAAATGAGTACTTGCCATTAAAAACAGCTTTTTTAGTTGCTATCTTCAAGGCTAGATACTTATGATCGACCCTCTTATCTAAATACCCCCCGCCTCCCAATGAAAACAATGAAATCGTGAAAATTTCAATCAAATTCATATAACAATAAAAACGAATGATGATGATTAAGATGATGGGAAATGAAGAATTTTTTTTTTATACGTACTATGTACACGTATACTTACATATATATCAAAATACCATGTACCAAACGAACAGACACATTCAATAAAATGAAAATTTTCATTTTCATTTTTATATTTCGTTGAATAGGAAAATTATATTCAAATTTTATTGCATTTGATTATGGAGTACATCATATAATGCTGGTATGTACTCATTGTCGCATATAAACACAGTAAAGTTATTACTTATGCTTTTACATATTAAGTTAATAAATTTCATGTAAGTAACATTTCCATACATATACATATATACATAAAATGAAGCTTTTGCTCACATGGTACGATGATGATCATAATCATGCTATATATTCATGATTAACTTAGTACATAACCAACAATACAACACATGAAACATAAAAGTTGAAATTCTATTTAAAATAAATGATTTGACGAGCTTTTTGTTTTTATTATACATTAAAAGCTCAACCAATCGATAATATAAAAAAAATGTATACTATACAAAGTAGCGAGATACTTTGTTTGTTGCCAATGAGATCATTAGGAATTGGAAATATTTCCAGCCTGTTGTATATACGCTAATCATACACACACATTTATATAATGAATTGATGTAACAGAGATTAAATATCTGTGTGAGTGTGTTTGTGTGAAAAGCTGGTAAAATAAATAAAAATTAGTTGCGTGTATTCAAAGTGTAGTGTGAAAATGAGTGATTGGTCAATTTAATTTATTTGGTCTTTTGTTTAAGTGTATCTACCATGTTTTGACACTCGATTTTGTTTTGGAGTGTCAAATTGGATGGTCAAAGTGTCACGTGTGTCGATAAGTTATTTCATTTTTCTAATAAAACCAAGAAAGGCATATGCTGCTTTATGATGGCTTAGTTGTTTTGTTTGATATCAATATTTTCTAATAGTTAAATATACCGTTTGCTCAATTTGAGTTTTAGCTCAATATGTTAGTAGTTAATAGATAATATAAAAGACTATAATTTAAAAAGTTGCTCATTATAATCAAGATAAATTTACTGATATAAAACGAATTTTAGTTTTTAAAGTTGCTCAATATGCTAAACAGGTAAGTTTAAGCAACATTAGTATTTTTATAAAGTTAAAGTATTTTCAATAGACCATTTAAGTTGCATATTTAAGAAAATATTTTAAAACTAAAACCAAATTAAATTTATGTTCAACTGTTTTGCTCAATATTTTAATAAGATGAAAATAATTTTATTGAATTATTGAGCAATTTTCATTTTAATCATTAAGGGAGAGTACCTGCAATAAGTACAAAGTAAAACATTTTGAAAGTATATTACAAAAAATATTGAGCAACTTTAAAGACGGTAGTGGAATATATTAATCAAATCAAAACGATTATTAAACTAAATACAGGTTTTCAAATTCTCTTTAATTTGCTTAAAAACACTTGTGAAATATTTTTTTATAGTAACATGTACTTCTAGGGAAAAGATATTTTAAATCTTTAACTAGTTAAGATTAATCTAAATTGGTTTGCTCAATATTTTCATAAAAATTAATAAATATATTTGCATATACATATTTTTATTAGTATTTAAAAATTAACCAGCCATTTTAGAGTACAAGCCGATTAAATGGTTATTTAAAATTAAGATATTAACATTTTAGATGAATTTAAAATAAATTGCTCAACATTTTTTTGCAACTCTAAACAAACTTAACAGTATATAAATAAGTTAAACTTATTTATATACTGTACATCATCTTAGAAATTAGAATTATCTAATTTTCCTGTCGTATTTTAAAGTTAGAAACAAAGAACAAAGTTTAACGTGAAATTTGCAATTGATATTAGGCATATTAAAATATTGGGCAACTTTAGTAAATAAAATCAAGTAGACTAAAATCGAGTTTAAAACTACGAGATAACATTTAATTAGCTCAATAACTATATTATATTACTTTTAATTTTAAAATAAATATAGTTTAAACTGTTTAGCTCAATATATTAATATCAACAAATACATAACTACATATATTTATCTTTAAAATAGAAGTACTTTAAAACTAAAATATTAATAACAATCGTTTTGGTAGCTCAGGAAAAAAATTAAAAGCTTTTTTACATATGATTAAAACTAATTTAACCAAAAAAGTTTAAGTTGCTCAATACTTATTAAACATTCCCTTATATTCACAAGCATCTTGAAAATTTAGCTTATTCTAAACTATTTTGCTCAATATTATTCTACAAACTTATTAACTTATTTGAGCAACTCAATTTTGTAATAAGTAAGCGCATTGAATTTTTTGTAAAACTGATTTAGATACATTGATTTTAATCAAAACAATTATCTCATATAGTCTTGTGGGATCAATTTGCTATTTAAGATGCTTAATATTTAGTTAAAAAAATTAATTTAAATTAAAAATGTATTACTTTTTTTTATACAAATTTGTATAAGTTAAATTAATTCAAATACTATAAAAATACGAACACATCGTCTTATAAATTAGTATTTATTATAATTTCGGAAATATTTTTAAGTATCAAACAAATAACAAAACTTCACGTGCAATTTGAGCAAAATAGAAAAATATTGAGCAAAACTATTTTTTGTGGATAGAGAAAATAATATGATAACTATTTGAACTTTTTTAAAAATTGGTTTTAAATGTATAATAGGCATATCATAATATTGAGCAACTTTAGTAAATGAAATCAAATAGAATAAAATTGAGTTAAAAACTAAGAATTACCATTTAATTAGCTCAATACTTATGTAGCATTGCTTTTAATCTGTAAGTAAGCATGCATAGTCTAAACTTTTTAGCTCAATATATTAATACCAACTAATAAATATTTTCAAAAATATATATATATATATATATATATATATATATATATATATATATATATATATATATATATATATATTTATATATATATATATATATATATATATATATATATATATATATATATATATATATATATATATATATATACATATATATAAATATATATAAATATATATATATATATATATATATATATATATATATATATATATATATATATATATATATATATATATATATATATATATATATATATATATATATATATATTTATTTATTTATTTATTTTTTTTTTGAAAAAAAAAAAAGTTCTTCAATACTTAAATATAAGCAAAATTTATGTTGATGGGTCAGTAACAAAATTAAAAGCTTCTTTACCAAAGGTTGATAATATAAAAATTGGATTATTCAAAAACAAAAACTCCTTTTAAATGTAAAAGTTACTCAATATTTTGAAACAAAAACTTAAAACGTGGTAATACTTAACCAGAATCAGTAAAAAAAGGAAACATTAAAGATGCAATTAAAAGTCTTAACTGCTTGATTGACATACTTAATTATGTTGTCCTTTATTACGTATATCCTAATGTTACAAACTGACTGATTCAGTTGCTCAATATTTGTTAAATTTGGTTAGTAAAAAATAAATATCGTTGAATATGTTTTAAACACTTGCAATATTTTAGATTGCATTTAAACGGTTTAATCTGTTTAATCAATTAAATTTGAACTTAAATATTTTGCTCAATATTTTGATTGTATTTTATGAACTTTTAATTTATTTCTAATGTGGAAATAAACAAAACAGTTGCTCATATTTTTCGCAGTTTTTAAAAATTTGTTCAAAAATATTGAGCAACAAAAATGTTAAACGATAACAAGAAAAGTATTTAAATTTATGAACATTTTATCAAATTATGAAGAAACTTTGTAAAGTGTAATCTAATCGAGTATGCTATAACCGTGGACCACAAAAAACAAAAGGGGCCCTTATTGAGTACTTTGCTGCACACCGGATCATACTTCGAAACTCTTTGATGATGTTTTACCGATTTTAACATACATCGTGCGATTCGCTAAATACGGGCTTATCCAGGATAATTTTAACAATAAATGTATGTTTAGTTTGTCAAAAACTTTAGCATAATCAACATAGACAACGTTGACTTAAATTTTAGAACTTGAGGACTTATCATGGATATATCTAATTTAAGTTATACTTTACTCAATTTTGATTTTGATCACTTATGGTTTTATAAAATGTGGCTTTAGAAGTTTATAATTTATGACATTAATTTTTTAATTTAGAAGAGATAATCAACACTTATTGCCAGGGTTTTCGAGATTTTCAGTTTGTGGTATAAATAGCTCAATTTGGATGGGTTATATTCATCACTTATTTTCTGGATTTTGCAGATTTTCAATTGATGGTATAAATTGCTCAATTAAGATGGGCTATCCCATCACATGTTTTCAGCAATTTGGAGATTTTCAATTTGTGGTATATATTGCTCAATTTGAATCAGCTAACCATCACATATTTTTTGGATTTTAGAAATTTTCAGTTTGTCTTCACTTTTTTATAGTTTCGGAAATGTTTAATTGTTAGCATAAATTGCTCAATTTTAATGCGCTAAGCCTATACGCTTTATGGGCTAACCAATACTTATATTTTTTAATTTTGATAAACGAGCACAAATACCGACCATCTAGAGGCTGTATGGATGAAAACCTACTGAAATATTGAAAGTGGCAACAAGCATATAACTCATATGTTCTCATATATCTGAAGTTAAGCCAATTTCTGGTCAAGTTCGAAAGCTCGATTTCGTAAAACTGAACACTAATAATTGAAACCAATTATTAATAAAAAAAAAGTATTATACACATAAATTTATTTATCGAAGCCACTGTAAATTAAAAAGTCCATCTAAAAAAAATTCTCGCTATTTTTTTACTATCAATTTTCAATTTTTACTTCATAAAAATCACAATCAACAAAAAAAATAATAATAATGCAAAAAAGCACAACAACAACAATGCACACTTTATATTCGGAAAAACAGAAAAAAATCAACGAATAATTTTAAATTCATTAAAGCTCCGCGATTTTTTAAATTTTTTCCATTTCAATATTGACGTATACGTTTTTATGTGTTGCAGTCGATATTATCATGCTGGTTAATTTAATATATGATCATCATAAAAAGTTTACTGATGTCCTCATTTGATTGTTTAACATCCTCATCATCATTATGATGCAGCACATAATCAAAACCAAAAAAAAGCATCGTTTCTCTCAAACACATGACCAGAAAGCTTTTAACGTATACATTATTTTAAAATCAACATTATGTAGCCAGAATTGAAATTATAGATTGGACCATATATAAAATGAAACAAAAAATGAGCTTAAAGCTCAATGAGTATATAAATTGAACACATACAATATACAAATAAAATATGGAATTTCATTAAACTTTTTTATCGTTTCGTTTGGTTCGGGAATTTTTTTTTGCAGAATTGTTCAACACAAAAAGCCAAACCTTAAAAGTTTTTTTGTTAATATTACTAACGAGCTTTTCGATTATTTATTTGTTTGTTTGATTGTTTAAGTTGAAATTTTTTTTTATTTATTTTTCAATCGAGTCACATTTAAAATTTGTGGTTCTCGTATATACAAATACAGGAAAGCTTTTAATACAATAAATTGTTGTTGTATCTTGAAACATGAAATATAAACATTAAAAATTAATTTATGCTATTATGTATACGATAAACATAAATTATGTGTATATATACAAAAATACATATTTAGTGTTGACATGATATTATTATCATGCTTTTATTAGTCCTAATAAAAGCTTATGGCATAATCATGTACAGACACATAAAAGATAAAATTTTTACGTTCCTTGTTTGTAATCAAATTTTGCGACTGAATGTAATAAATTACCTGGCTGATGAAGTTGATGGTGTTTTGTGCCTACCTAAAAATATGTATCGTAATCGGAAACGCGAAAGCCATGAGTGGTAATGTTAATTTAATCAACATTTGATGTGTTATTAATTTATTAAATATAAAAATGTGTTTATAATAACAGCCAATTTTTAAAACCAAGAAAATGCATAATGGTTAACCAACTCAACATAAGAAGTCCCACAAAATAAGTTGTTACAGTTTGAACAACTTGATAGACTATATGTTTGCGTTTGGATGCGCTGGTTTTATTTTACCATACAGGTAGGCGACACAGCATCGCTATTGGTCTTTGAATTTTTCCTTGACTGCGGAGAGTTTTCCGACAACACAGACTCGTTCATCATTGCTAAGAAACACTTCTACAATCTTGGTAGTGAAAGGATGACCAATCATTTAGAAATGGGCTTATTAGCTCTACTTTTTCATTCGGCAGGTTACCCATTATTTGTTTGCGGCTTTTGCAGGCAAAAGAACAGGATGAAGGGAGTCATAATGTGTATTGGCTGACCACCTACTCAAAGATGTTCTCGGTTTTCCAAAACCGGTTTAACGAAATATTGCTGCTCTTCCGTGATATAGTGGTGGCCTACTGAATGGCTTGAATTTCAGCTTCATAATATTGCTTCTGGGTGACTCTCAATGACCTACCTTACATTAAAATATTTCATTAAGAATTTTCGGGTTATAACTCAGGATGTTCACTATTCGATCAGAGCTGGAGTGTTTAATGATTAAATCTACGATTACGGCCTTCTGTGTATCGAGACAACTGGCTTGTAGTTTCTCTCGTAGTTTTAATTTGCTTGTATTTTCTGGAAATATGGCTATTCCTTAGGTTCGAGTTTCAGAACTTGAGATCCAGTCTGAAGTTCTGTTGAGATCAATGTGGTATGATTTTTTAATTTATGTGGATTGAACCCTCTCGGTGTATATTCTGCAGAATGGAGTTTGGTGGGGATATGCCAACATTAGTCTCGTTACAGTACTTCTAAAATTTCGCTGGTGCGGATTGCTATCGATAGAGCTTCCACTCGCGTAGTGATTCTGATAGCCAATCAAGTAGACTATGAGTAAAACAAGTCCAACAGAATAATTGACGGATTGTAATGTTAGTGTTTTGTGCTCCAGGCGAGGAAGTGAAATATTTTTCACTTCGCTCTTTTGGTGGTTAGTGTTGCAGAATCGCTGGTGGGATGATAAATAAAAGTATCGGTAGTTCATTACCATTCTAGTCCCAGCACTTATAGTTTAGGCATGGATCAGCGATGTTTAACTATGATGTCTCTTCAGGAGAATTAGAAGACAATTTACAGAGGTTAAATCCAGGTTGAAACATTAATTTGGAAATATGCTAGGTCAATTTAACGACTTCAGATACGTTATTCGCTCCTGTATCCTGAATTTCTGTTCAGCTATGGTTTTGATAACCCTGATTGCCAAATATGGTGCCGAAGACACCTCGAATGTTAAGGTTTTCAAGTTATCGTTATACGCAAAAAATTCTTCGATATCGACGATTACTTGGGTGTATCTAGATCTGGATCACTAGGTCTGACTACGCGTAACTTATTGGTGGTGGATGTTTTTTGTAAACTCCGTGATGTAGCAGATATACATCTTTAAAACAGATTACTCAACCTTTCGTTTTTCCCATGATTCTTATATTCCTCCATAAAATTACTGTATTGCCGAAATAATTCAGGATATCTTACGGATTTTACGCCAACACCCAACGATTCATTAAATGACCATCTATCCAATTTAAATGACAATCTCACCATAATTGGTTATGATAATTTTGAGGTGGTGGACTGAAATAGTTCTTCACAATCCTGGTCTTCCGGGAGCAGTGGTAGGAGAGCTTTTCACATTTCCAGAACTTTCTCAGGATTATTTTCAATTTGTTACTATCTACAATCGTATTACATTGTCTAGAATGCTTGAGCAGGCACGTTACCAGTCAAAACCCAGCCAAAGTGAGTTTTGAGAGCATATAGGTCTTGTTGTCTTGATCCTTTTAACTTCTTTGGTTTAAGTATTTTGAAAAATTTATCGGCACCAATAAGTAAATCAGTTTTTGATGAGAAATGTGGATTGATGGCTGCTAATTGGTGCTCTGGATTAGTTAATCGGCAAATCATCCTTTAGAATTGGTTTAACCTTATGGTGATGAATCGAAAAATATGCGCAGACACTTTTAATGTAAATATTGAGGTACAGTGAAATGAGATAACTACATCAACGATCCCTCATGCGATGACTAACTTTTGATTAGCAAGGCCCTGGATGATGGTTTTTACATTTTTACGTTGTAGTCCTAAATTTGTGCTTCCATCATTTTGATGGAGCTTCAAAATCCGGAATCGAGTAAAATCGACATAGCTGCTACTGACCATTTCTATTATACATTTTTACCGTGGCAGTATAGGTAACATGGCAGGATAATGGTTGGATTGTGTGTGCGCGATTGGGTGTCGGTTGGTTACCAATAACTTAAAGTGTTCTGATTGTTGGATAGTGGTTACTACCAATCAAAATTTCATTTGATCATCCTTTTGAGGTAGAGTCGAGATGTAACAGCGAGTTGTGATGGTTCTGCAGATGTGGCATCTTTCTTTCGATCGACATTGTTAAACAGAGTTTGACTTTCTTAAACATTTCTGATACGCATGATACATGCATATTTGTGTAAGATCGGGGTAGTTTTTGCTTTTGAGCGAGTGTTTCGATGATAAACGATGACTGAGACCCTGTATCCCGGGATATAAGGAATAAAATAGCATGAATAACACAAAATAGCTTAAAATAGCATAACATAGCATAAACTAGCTAAAATAGCATGCTAGTTTATGTTATTTTATGCTGTTTTACGATATTTTATGTTTTTTTTTATAAATAAGCAAGAAATAACATCATAAAAAAGCATAAAATACCATAAAATAGCATAAAATATCATAAAATAGCGTAAAATAGCATAAAATAGCATAAAATATCATAAAGTAGCATTAAATACCATAAGGCATAGCATACAATAATATTAATTACTATTAAAGCTTTTTTATGCTATATAATGTAATTTTATGCTTTTTAAGTCTATTTAATGCAATTTGATGATATTTTATGTTATTTTTAAGTTTTCATCCTATTTTATGCCATTAAATAGCATGAATAAACATAAAATAGCATAAAATAGATTAAAATGGCATAAAATAGCTTAAAATAGCATAAATAAGCATAAAATTGCATAAATAAACATAAAATGCATAATAGTAGCATAAAATAGATTAAAATTGCATAAAATTGCATAAAATAGAATAAAAGAGCTTAAAATAACATAAAATGGAATGCTATTTATGCTATTTTATGCTATTTACTGCTATTTTATGCTATTTCATGTGATTTTATGCTATTTTAAGGTATTTTATGATATTTTATGCTATGGTGTGCTATTTTATACTATTTTATGCATTTTTATGTTAGTTTATACTATTTTATGCTTATTGATGCTATTTAATGGGATAAAATAGCATAAAATAGCATAGAATAGCACAAAATAGCATAAAATAGCATAAAATAGCATAGAATATCATAAAATAGCATCACGAACGTATACTATCGCTATGTATAAAAGAGCGAGACGCGACTCACTGGTATTAAATGCCTTGGTAAGTGTAATTAAGTTTTGGTGGGAATCTGCTTCAAGACTGACAAGTTTTAAATCAAATGTTTCGTTTATAATTTGAACTATTTGGTACTGGATCTGGTGTACCAGATTTAAATCATAGCTGAAGTAGAGTGCTATGCTTAGATTTACATATTCGACACGAAGAGTGTATCGGTACAGCATGGCAGTATTTTAGACACCAATGAAGCATACATCTGACTAATTAACTACAAGTCGAAGGTTCTAGATTGATATAAGCTTGAAATGAAAATACAATTTTTAATTTTTGGCAGGAAAACAAGTGACAAATTAAAAATGTTAAAATCCCTGAAAATAAATTATAGTTAACCCTTCCAAATTGAGCAAATAATGCTATAAATTGAAAAACTCAAAAACTCACTAAATAAATAATTGTTAGCTCATCCTAACTGGGCAATTTATGCTACAAATCGAAAATCTCCATTCCAAGAAAATAAGTGATATTAAGCCCCATCCAAATTGAGCAATTTATGCCACAAACAGAAAATTTCTTAAAATTCCCAAGTTCGATAGTTATTTTCTAATTTTATTATTTTTAAAATTCAAGGAAAGCTTCCTGCCAATTCAAATGAAATATATTATTTTCTTAACTGATAGAAGTTATTTTTGAAGAGCTTTCACATCAATCCAATTATTGGGAACAATGTTATTTTCTGAAAATCCATTAATTAATAGATTATGTCGATGTTTTATATCCGTTATTTTTCTAAGTGAATCTGCTAAATATATATATATATATATATATATATATATATATATATATATATATATATATATATATATATATATATGTGTAAAACTTCAAAAAAGCTTGCACAAAAAGCTCTTCCATTAATACTCCTTTCTCGTTTGTTATCGTATATTACTAATTGTTACTGTTATAATGTAATCAAGCCATAAAGCTTTAGTAAAAAAAATTAGTACGCTGTAGTAGCTATAAATAGATGAGCTTTTTGTTTTGTGTAGTTGCATTTTTAATTTCCGATTTACTACATAGCCAACCAAAAACATTTATTTTTGTGTAATTTTTTTAAATTTTATACTTTAATTTATGTTGTTGTTGTCTTGTATTTTTTGTGTGTGTGTGTATATATGTTATTTTAAAGGAAAATTAATGGAAAAACAGGAGCTTATCGCAAAAACAGAAAATAGAACACAAAAATATTTTAAATCCACTTTTAATTGAAAAATAAAAAATAAAAAATTATTACGTTCTGTATACATTAGAGATACATGATGATGTTGGTGGTTTGTGTTTGCTTGAATACTCGAGTATACTTAAAAAAAAAATAAAAAAATAAAAATCGTATTTTTTTTTTCATCCAACATCTGGTGAGAATGATAGAGAGTAAGGTGAAAGGTGGATTGCAGGCATACCTAAAAAAAATTAAGAAAACGCGAATTGGAAATAATTTTTGAAAATAAGGAAAATCCAATGTTTATGATTTTTAAAAACAAAATATTTATTCCAAAAGCTTTTCGTGTTTTTCTGTTTGTTCATTATTCTGTGCTTAGTGAGCTTTAGGATTTAAAGCATGAAACATTGATGGAAACAGATTATGGGTTGAGTATGATTAATATTTGGGGAAGTGAATATTTCTGCATGCTGTTGAGGTAAAAACAAATTCAGTGATATTATTCAGTCAGGAAACAGAGTTTGAGGTTAAATTGTAAGACAATTTCACTGTCTATCTTGAGTGATACCTGACACTGGAAGCCAAAATTTCTTTCCGTATTGTTGAGACCTGTATATCTCTGTGAATCATATAGTCTGACAGGAACTTTGGTACATCTACTATGATTCTGAGTAGTTTAGACTAAAACCACTGACGAATGTCCGAATTCGAGTTCCTGGCGGTTTTATTATCATTTTATAAAGCAGTTTTTTATTTATTTTCAATCAATAGTGACAATTTTATTCCTAATTGCTTTTGTTTCCTATATATTAACTTCTTCTCCAGCAATATAGGCTTTAGGCGCTTAAGTTGTACTTTTTCAAATAATTTTGACATAGTTAATAGCAAGCTTATTGTGTTGTACGACGTAACTTTTTCTGGAAGCTTAAAAATGGGACATTCATGAGATGTTGTCACACTAACAAGCTGATAAGATGGACTTGAACTTTTAGCGGGCTGCGACTTTTCCATTTTTTTTTTCTCTGAGAGGGGAAAAAATATTTGCGTTTTTGTACTTCTTTGTAAGCGCTACAACCTCTATGGTTGGATGGATGACTACCATTACAAAGCACGCGTTTCGTATCTCACTTATCTGGACTTTTAACCAATAGAGCATTGCAGCACTTCCCATTGTAATCAACTAATCGAGTGTTAATTTTTATTTGTTTCACTCACTTGAAGCTACCTCTTTTTTTCTCATATTGCAGATATTAACAACATCGTGACCCAAGCCAATTAACTTACTTTTTAATTCGCCAGTGTTAATTAACTGGTTCAAGTTTCCTATGGTAGGTTTTGTTCTCCTTTTGTTGGAACAAATGGAGCTCATTGTTTTGTTTCGCTAAGGCTTTTACCAGAATTTTAACCCCTCCTAGTTCCAAATGTTTGTAGGTCGAATTTGTCATTATTTAGTAAGTTCCTTTATCAAAACAGTTAAAATATTGATTTGATTTTAAGATCAATAATAAAATGTTCTTAGTAAAGTGCTACCATTCACCAGGGGCAAACCAACTGAAACTGCCCAACAGCAAATTTTAAACTCTCTTTTGGATGCAACAGTTAATTTATACCGGATAAATGCATTAAACAAAGTTTTAAATTTATAAATGGGGTTTCAAAAGAAGGGATTTCAAAAGTCCTACAAAAATTAGATTTGTTTGGCAGTCTTTGGAATAGGAAAATTGGTTTTTCCCTCAATTTTATCAAAATTAAGTTGCAATCCATTTCTTGCAGGTAGGTCGAAAAACAATGATCGCCAGAAAGACACTCAAAAGTCTATCTGGCGATCAAAATTTTTTGAAGGATACAAAATAACAGAATTTAATTGGTAAATGAACAGTTATCACCTAACTAGATACATATTACAGTTCATAAAAAGGATGCAGTTCATAAAAACAGAGTTTTGTTGCGCTTACTCTCATTCAAAGGCACGGTGAACGTGAAAGGTGGTGTTTCTACTTCAGTGTGTTCAGAAAATGAGGATGAAGACGAATATGATTGACACGATAGGGGAGCCTACCTACTTTTCAACCGTGTTGAGAAAGTTAAGCCAAAACATTCCAAATGAAGTCGCATTCATCTCTTTTAAGTCTAGAAGGAGGCTCAGGAGATGCTGCATTTTTGGATTGTTTTTCTACTGGATCCTCCAAATATTTTCCTTTGTGTAATCGACAATAAATTGGCCAGCATTATTTTGTTCTTTTCGCAATTATAAGAGGAAGGATATGGTGTGTTCGCAATATTCTCAGTTGAACAATACTCATCATCAATCATCATCGTACAGCTCATTTTCACTTGTCTAAGTATTTTAACTTGTCAGGTTTCACTTTCTCGTAGTGGCTTAAAAACATCATGTTCTTAAAAATTTCCATTTCTTCTTCTTTACTTTGGAACCAGACGGTGGTTCTTTCAGATTTTTTGCAAATGCAATTCTTAAATTTCAACTGCATTCCTGGCTGCTGTATTTCTATTGATGTTGGAGATCTTGGCAGAAATAACTACTCTGGCGTATTAGAAACTACTTGTTTAAGTCGTTGGCTCAATTCCCCCATTTTTTGTGTGGAAACGAAGCCTTGTCTTGAAAGCCCTATCTAATGGGACCATACCCAAAGGCGAGTCTAAATTAATAATAGAAAATGTTTACCTAATTACTATCATTGGCTTACAAGATGGTAAAATGCTAAAACAGGAGCTTGCTGAAAAGATAATTGCCCTAAGGCAATCAAAGAAACAAACAAGTGTTGAAGCACTCATGCGTGCTATGATATTAGAAATGAACCAGCAAAGTGTTAAAGTTTGATTTTCAAGTCTCAAAATTCGACCAACAATAATAGCACAGCTCTAATAAACTCGGTCAAACCGAGGATGAAATGACATGGAACAGTTGGAAAAATTAGGACAAGAAACAATTTTGAACCACAATAAAAATATGCGAAGCCATGAAATGGTAAAGTACTTTTTTCAACAAACCCAGATGCTAGAGAAAGAAGCCTGACAAGACTTTCTTTATTTTCAACCTAATATATCTTGTAATAAGTCAGTCTCCGCGTAAAGCTTAAATCAGAAATTCAAACAAATCTAACGTGATTAGCTCACTGCAACGTTCCTGTGAACAACTTTAATGTACTAAGAGTTGATCCAACATTTAACATCATCAGAAATGATCAGTTAAAGCATAAACAAAGTCTTTATATTACCATTGGAATGCGAATCTGTAAAAAAAACATGGCGGTCTCTGAAACTGAGGCAATAAAACAGAAAATGATAATAATCTGAATAAAACGGGCCAAGATGCTTTGCTATCGATGCTATAGTATAGCAGGGCACTTCCAGCTTAACATCTAGAAACCGAAGATTTAATAAAAAAATCCAGGTAACTCACCAATAGTATTTGGTAAAAAAATAACAACAAGGATATTTATCCTTTAATGGACCAAGTTTTCTGTGGACAATGCTTAAAAATGAAGCTTAAAAGAATAGTCTCCATTCCCACGTATTAACAACACTTGGGTTATATCACCAAGACTCCAAATATTCTACATGCTAAAAATGAAAAGAAGAAATTGGCAGGTAGCAAATTATGGAAAAGCCAAAGTAAAAGAAAAGTTTACGACAGAAAATGGTTTGGATTCATTTTTAAGGGTCTTTGATTTGTGCAAAACATGATTGTTGAGACATGTTGAGTTTAAAGATATTATCGTGCTAAGACCTACAAACCAAGAAATAAATACAGAAATACTATTTTTTCATTGAAGAGTAGTCAATTTAAGAGCAAAGTAAGCTACCTGGGGCACATTATTAAAAGTTAAGAGCTGCAAACTAGAGCTGCTATTAGGGAATACGAGCTTTTTATTATAAAACCACAGGAAGGTATATAACGAGTGAAAACGTGGTACTTAACAAGAACCGAACAGATTGAGCTCATCACACTCAGCAAAGAAAGTTATGCAAGGTTTAAATAATGGTAAAATAATGGGTGCCATAGCGGAGTAAATGAAAGAATTTGAGAAATTCATCAAGGCAAATATAACATAATAAAGCAGTCTACTAATCTTGCAAAACTGTTTAGTGGTGTTTTCCGTATTGTCTATTGCCTATTTAGAACTATTTAGTATTGCCTTTCGAATTGAGAATGTCCTACGAGGTCCTAATTAAAAAATGTGCGCTTAATGGCATTAGTTCTTCAAAAATGAAATAAACTACTAAGAGAACATTGTACCGAGGCAAGACTGGAGAACTACTCCGAAATACCTAGTAGCTGAAGAAAAGATAGATCTCAGTTTAGATGGGCTAATCACCATAAATTTTCTTGGTTTCGGATATTTTGGAATTGTGTCATAAAAATCTCAGTTTTGATGGGCTAGATACAGACTAACTGGATACACAAAATCAGGATACACACATATTTGTTAAACCATGGTTGAGTTATTTATTCGTTGAATAAAATCCCAAATAGAGTTGAACACTGGCCTGGATTATATATGTGCTGCGGATACTTTTTTGGTTAGATACAATAATCAAAACGAATAAAACTTCCAATCTCCCCCAGCGCCATCAAAAATATATAAAAACCAATATCGTTTATATGCTCCCCAACCACATCCGCTTGTTAACAACAAAACTATTAAAACATAGTTTTTCACACACAATTAAAGTTTATCGATGAATTAAAGCTCCCCAACCGTAAAGCTTATAACAAGTGTAATGATAGTACTAATCTCTAATAAAAACCAATAACAACAACAATCTTTTAAATATTTCTAAAACAGATTAAAGTGAATTGCTTTCAAGTATGTAATACATGCGTGTAAATTATTTTTCCAATTTTCTACTTTTTGCGTGATAATGAGATTAAAAAAAAAAAAATTTCATTTTGTTGTCACTTGAGATGTCTCATCTCATAAATACGTATACGAGTATAAAACACAATGTGATTTGTTCCACGATGACGATGACGACAATAATATTGGGGAAGGGGGCGTTATGAAAATATAAATTTTCCACACACTCGACGATATAATATAAAACATACACCCGCCGGTTCGTACCGATATGATGCGGGGGGATTTGAAGCAAAATTAAATTATTTTCGTTACATTACTGTTATTATTTTAATTAGTTTTTCTTCTAACGGTATATATATATTCTATGTCAGTTAGATTATGATTAGAAAGATTACGAAAGATTTTCTCTAACACTTTTCATTTTATCTCGGTGACAGTGAAAACAATTTCGTTGGTTTAATCGTTTGAATTTTAATTGAATTTAATTTCAAAAAAACGTTCCGTGTATCTAATTAATTTTTTGTTTTGTTTGTTTAATTATTGTATTGGAAAATTAAAAGCTTTATACGTAGATTAAAATTAAGTTAAAAGCTCAGACGTAAAGTAGTTTTCACCCCTAAATATTATCAATAAAAACTAAACTGAACTATAAAAATAGTTTTTATACGTTTGTCTTTTTATTTGGAAGGCTATAAAATAAAATACAAAAAAAAGCTTTAAAACATAATAAAAAAGCTTACGACAACAAAAAAAATATGGTAATAAATAAATGTTTGCTGTACGTAAAGAAAGGTAGCAAAGTTTAAAAAAAAAACACAAAACCGACGAGATGGATGGATTCCCTTTTCAGTCTATATAGATTTTAATGGGATGTGGTTTTGATACTGTATCTCTAAGTTTTCTTTATTATTATTTTCAGTGATGGTTAGACGATGATCCATGGAACCGATCAAGTTGTTAAGACGGGGATGTTTGGGTCGAAAAATTGTTTATCGAATGATTTCGATCGGTGATGATGACTTCCACAAAGGTGAGATTTATCATTTTACTTTATCTACCTTGTCCAATTGATGTTCGAATTTTGTCTTTGGATACAATCAATAGTCGGTTGATGAATTTAGTCTCAATGGAAGTTTCTTGCCGTACGTCTAAATTAGTTTCAACTTAGTTAGCCCATCCAAATTGAGCAATTTATGCAAAAAAATCGACGATACCCAAAACCCAGAAAATAAGTTATAAGCCTATTCAAATTATTAAATTTACGCAACAAATTAAAAATCTTCTAAGCCCAAAGAAAAGTATTGTTCAGGGTTAACAATTTTTGTTACCAATTGATAGTGTCAAAAAATTAAAAATCTCTAAAACACAGAAAACAAGTAATGTATAGACCTTTCAAATTAAGCGATTTAAGCCAAAAATTAAAAATCTTCAAAGCCCAGACAATAGGTGATAAAAAAAAGACAATAAGTGCCTTTCCATATTGGGAAATTTATGTCTAAAATTTAAAATCTTCTTAGTCCTGATAATAAGTGATGATTAGCTTATCAAAATTGCGAAATTTTGCCACAATTCAAATATCTTCAGCACCCATAAAATAAGTGACGTTCAGCCCTATCAAATTGAAATTTTTTTGTTACAAATTAAAAATCTCTTAATCCCAGAAAATAAGTGATATTTAGAACCGTCAAATTAACAATATTAGCCATCAATTAAAAATCTCCTAAACCCAAAAATAAGTGATGAATAGCCTATGCAAATTAAGAAAATTATGCCAAAACTTCTAAAATTTCCAAAACCCTAAAAATAAGTGATGATTAGCCCTTCCAATTTAAGAAATGTATGTCAAAATATTAAAATTATCAGAACCTATAAAATAACGGATGATTAGGTTATCCAAATTGAGAAATTGTTGCCACAAATCAAAAACTCTCCAAAACTTATAAAATAAGTGACGTTCTGCAACCCCATCAAATTGAAATTTTTTTGCTACAAATTGAAAATCTCCTAAGCCCAGAATATAAGTGATAGTGCGCCTTTATAAATTCTATGTCACAAATTGAAAATTTCTAATACTCGGAAAATAAGTGATGTTCAGACTCACAAATTAAGCAATTTAAGCCATAAATTAAAAATCTCTTAATCCTAGAAAAAAATGATAATTAGCCTATTCGAATTGCGCAATTTTCGCCAAAACTTTAAAAATCTCCTAAGCCCAGAATATAAGTCTAATCAAATTAAGCAATTTATGACAGAAATTGAAAATCTCTAATACTCAGCAAATAAGTGATGTCCAGATTCACAAATCAAGAAATTTAAGCCACAAATTAAAAATATCTTAATCCTAGAAAAAAAAGTGATAATTAGCCTATCCAAATTGCGCAACTTTTGCCAAAACTTTAAAAATCTCCTAGATCCAGAAAATAAGTGATGATCAGCTCGGTCATATTAAGCAATTTATGACACAAATTTCAAATCTCCAAAGCCCAAAATATAAGTTAAGGTAAGCCCATCAGAATTTTGAAATTTATGCAATTTATAACTATTTTTCCAAAAAGCTTAGTTATGAAATTACTTCCAATAATATTACATAGCTTAATATTTATATTTAAAAAAAAAATTTGGTAAGTTGAACTATTATTTTAAAATAAAGAGGAAATTGCATTTTATAAATATTAAGACTATTATTTTAACTAAGTTTGGGGCCTGTCATGTCAATCGCAGTATCCACTTAGTTTTCAAGCTTTTGAAATTTGATACAATAGTTCTTTGATTTCCATTATGATATTGCTCATTTCCATTATGACATTGCTGCTATTTTTTTTTCAAAATTATCTATAACATTACTTAGACAAACTAACATTGAATTCGAATTTGAGCTTTTACCAAATTCAATTAAAATGACTTTGTTTAAAATGGATTGACAACGTAAATGAGCTTTTTCTTAATAACTTTATATTAGTGTGACCAAAATACTCCCAAGTAGCTTAGTTGAAAATTTGCAAACTGTCAATCCAAGTGCTTTTGCCATGGTTTGAGCCTTTTATCGATTATTGAAATATGAGCTTTTTACTTAAGACACCACTCGTCATATAATATAACATTCATATAACCTGCAATTTTGTTAAAAACAATTTCAAAAGGTTAAAGCTTTTTGTAGATGAAATATCATTATTTACGAGCTTTTCATGATAATTTTTATTATCTAGTTAAAAATTTTAGTAACTAAAATAAAAATATTAAAATGCACAGGAGCTTTAATCGCAAATATGGGTTTAAAGCTAAAATAGCATTTAACATTTTGTAGTAACTTAATTACGGTAAACATGACTGAATATGCTCTAACTATTAAAAATATTTAAAATTTCATATCTTTACTGAAAGCTTTTACTACTATTAGTGTAATTTTGTTTTACCGAGACAATAAACTTGAAAATATAATAGGAAAATGACTTTTATTTAAATTGTAGATATGTTATTATTTGTTTAAATAAGCTTTTTAGATTAATACGAAAAGTGTTTAACAATTAAACTTAAAGCTTATAAAAGTTGCTTGATTCACAAATGCAGGTTCATCCTGTTTAATCATTACAAAAATTTCACGGGACGAACTTCTTTCTTTAGTTTATTATTTGAAAAGTTAGTTTTAAAATAAAAATGAGCTTTAAGATAACTTTTAAAATAATTCCTATTTAAAAAATTTTACAAACAAGCTCAAATTTTAATTTCTAATTCAATTTATCATATCAATTAATGATATTTTTAACGAAAAAAAGCATGAGCTTTTATAAAAATAACCATCTTACTTACTCCTAGATATCAAAAGCTTTAAGACCAAACAACAACAAAAAATAACACTAAAAAATTTTAATTAAAAGCTTTTAGTCATTCTAAAGTTTTAAATGTAAAAACATATCGAGCTTAGTTTAACATTAGCAAGATTTTCAAAACATTTAAAAAGCTTAAAAAATAGCTTAAGCTTATATAATGATTTATTAAATGAAGCAAAAAGCTTTAACAATTGATAAAATAAATCAGCATCGACAGCGCGTCAGATATCGATTA
Organism: Tipula confusa; assembly: GCA_963556175.1. Classification (NCBI taxonomy): domain Eukaryota; kingdom Metazoa; phylum Arthropoda; class Insecta; order Diptera; family Tipulidae; genus Tipula; species Tipula confusa. The sequence continues at coordinate 221,146,400 of OY744476.1, forward strand.
AAGCTAAAAAGCTATCAATTGAAACTGTGTTTTTATAGTTGAGCTTCTAGCTTGCTATTGAAATTTAGAGCTTTTGCGCCAATTCCTTTAAACAAAGTTGTAATTTCCTCTAAAATTATGTTATCGCTATTGAGCTTTTGAAATTTGGTAAAAGAGTTCTTTCATTTAACAGTTTTGAAAATAGTTTTAAAACTTAAAACACAAAACGGTTTTGACAAAAAGTTAAACAACTAGGGTATCGCTTTTGTTTCAAATTCCCTCAATGAACCCGAAACATTACTTAGACAAACTAACATTGAATTTGAATTTGAGCTTTTACCGAATTCACTTCAAATTAATGTTGTTAAAAGGTGCCTAAGGTGACCCAAATTATTTTAGCTGAATATTTATTTAAATTAGTATATTAAATAATATGCAAATGTTAAATAGTGATAGTAAATTAACTGAAGCTTTCAGTGGAAGTTTAAGAAAGGTTGCTTTTTATGAAAAAACTTTTACAAATGGTTTATTGAAGTATTTACTAACACAGGTTCAGCCGCTTAAACATGACCATCACAAATTAACTGATGGTCATTAGTGATGGTCAAAAGTTGTTAAATTTAAATTTTAAAGCTAACTAAAATTAAAAATTCATCAACATTTCGATCATAGTTTAATAATCAGCCGAAAATTCATAATGTTTAAGAAAAGCTCAAAAAATAAGATAAGCTTAAGTAATAATTTATTTAATATAAAGCATTAAGTTTTTATTAAACTATTATTTATAGGTCGAAAACGTCCCATACCGCGTCACTAAATAGACCTTTTGAGCCATTGTTAAATTAATAAGCTTTTAACTAAAAAACTTCATATTGGGGTTCCCAAACTGCGTGAAAGAGTTTAAGTTCATATTCTTCTTATATCAAAATATTAAGGATGATGCAAATGTTAAATAGTTTAAATCATCTAGTAAAGCTTTCATTTGCAATTTTAGAACGGCAATTGTTTGAGAAAAAAATGTTGTTATTCGTATGTTCCGAAGTTTTGTGAAATGTTATATTAGTATTGAAAGCTTTTACTACTGTTAGTGTGATTCAGTTTGACTGCGTGAGCTTTTAAATTACGATAGTTAATTTTTTTTAAATTACGATAGTTTTAAATTTTTCAGTTCAAAATTAAGTTAAAGCTTTAAAGCAATAAAAGGTATTAAGCTTTAACTTCCACTTTGGACAATAGAGCTTTTACAATGGATCGAAATATGTCAGCACCGACAGCGATTCTCAAATCAGTTAATGCAAAAAAGCTTTTTTTTTGTATTCGAGCTTTCAAATACAACTAAGGTTTCCAAAACTTGCATGGATAAAAGCTTTTCAGTATACATTTTGAACTAAAACAGGCACAAATGTATTGTAATCAATATTTTTTTTAATAAACATTTGAAATATTTAGAAAAGTTTCAAGAATATTTTAAGTTTACATATATTGTTTAAATAAGCTTTTATTAGCCATGTTCCAAATATTTATTAATTTTAAAAGCTCAAACTATAATATTTGAATAAAAGCTTGTAAAGAACCTAGTTTAGGTTGATTTGTTTACAATTTCCTACATTTTCATTTGGCTTAGGCTTTACACTATACCTTTTTTAAAAATGAGCTTTTAACCGTACTACCGTTAATCTCCATCATGCATATTTTTTTCGTTTCACAGATTTTCAGTTATGAATCACTGTTTGTGTTATCATATAAAAGAGAGCTTTAATTTTTTTATTTTTTTTTAAACTTTGTAGCTTTATCTTTATTTTGTTCTGAGTGATAAAAATTTACAAGCATTTTTATATATACACAACAAAAGCACAATATTGTTAGTGTACATATATAAAGTATAAATTGTACAGCATTTAAATGTTTTGTTTCGCACGCAAAACAGTATGAGGCGAGACAATAAAATATAAAAGGGTTGTAAAAATGAGGAGCTAACAGGAGGTGGTGAATTGGGAGTATGGGGTGGTTTAATATTGACTATATTATGTATGTACATAGTGTAGAGATGTGATCTAAATGAGAATATAAATTATGGTAACGTGAATGACAGATAGTAAACTAGAGGTGTGGATAGGATATATACACAAATGTGAGAGTGGGAGTTAATTTTTATGCAATAAGCTTGTTATTTATTATGGAGATACATAAAAAGGACATGTACACTAAAAAATTTATAAACTAATCCATTATAATTAAAACTATAAACATGTATTAATTTATATATATTATATACATATATATCACGCCTTAGCTAACGAGATGTTGGGTGTTACTTATACCAATCCTTTGGGCTTACAAGCCAGACTTTTCCTAAAAATGGTATAATAATTCTTTTTAACCGCCAGGCTTTCATTTTAATATGTCAATATATCTTCAAAACAATATGCATAGCCTAGTCCGTTGATTAACAACGTCTACATAATATTTTGTTGGGATGATGCTTTCCTTAATCAGGTTTTAACTTTGTGCCATTTAAATTTGCTATATATATGTTCCACAGAATTATCGAAATATTTGTCCTTCAAACGATTTTATAAAATTAAATAATTTAGGTTCCACAATATTTCTATACATGCAATAACTTTCAAATAATTTAACCAGACCTTGTAACATAGGGAACCATATTAAAATTGCGTCGGACCTGATTTACCTATACAATATACTAATCATATACTGATTACAAGTAACGATGACATAATTTGAGTTTAAAACTTATATTAGCTTCAACTAAGTATGTTTCCCGGAATTATCGGAATGTAGAAAATTAAGTAATTTAGGTTCCACAATATATTTGTATACAAAATAACTGTTTTCTCTAAAAACAGTTTTACTCTAAAAATTCTAAACAATCTAGTATCTAGACGATACTTGTTGTTTCGGAACATACGGCCACCGGTAGGAGGGGTGTAACGTGCTTTCAATTCCGATAAAAGATTAATTGGATTAATAGGTGACTCACCAACTAGTCGATGTTCAATTGTTAGAATCCCTAAATCTTTAGTTTAGAAATGCTTCTACTTGCACTAAAATGGTATATAGTTCCTTGTATATACGAGTGGAATTATCGAAACCACGATTCAAGTTATGCTTAGCTTGCTGTAGAAGCATCAAATAGCAAAGAATGAAGTGGCCGCCATTCCATAAGTAACAGTTTTATAACGAAATATATCAAGAGGGTCAGTTGGACTAAGTAGATCTCGATAGATTTAGCTGGACTAGTGATGGGGCAAAAATTATTTACATTTGTGCTTTTTATCTTCGTTGATTTTGTGCATGTGCAATTTGTGATCAATAACAAATTAAAGATTTTGCTGCCTTACTTCAAAATTGGGTTCTAATTTTGATTTGCAGCAAAATTTGGAAAGTGCTTTACAATTTTAAAAACCGGGTTCTAGCAATCCAATAAATATCTCTTTCTTATTTACGTCCTTCTTCATTAACACAACCTGAACCATCACGTGCAGTACTTTGGTTAAAATATTTTTCACACTTTTTGTCGCCTACTTTTAACCTAAATGTTTATATTTCCGGCACAGGCTCACTGCCTCTTCCGTACTTTGAGGATCTACAAGAGTTGAAAAAAATTATTCGCTATAGTTGGCATTAATCTTTTCCATGATCCACTTAAAAACAAAAATAAGCGAATTTTGTTTTACGTTTTGAGCCCAATAACTCAAAAAATGCTTCTGCTCTACTCAAACCATTAACGCAGTCCAAGCGATGAAATTTAAAGTCAGCCATGGCCATATTATATGGAAACTCCTAGACCCAATAAAACTAAAAAAAAAACAAAATAAAACAATTTGAACAGATAAATTATGTTCCACATTCAAATCAAATAATAATCAATAATAGATGATCAATAATAGATTGCAATAGGTTCCACATAAAATTTAGATTGCAAAATATTAAACTAAAACAATGCAAAATTAATACAATATTAAACTAAAAGAATATTATTAAATAAGGAAGTAAAATAGGATCCACGTAAAAATTAAACTTATTGCTTATTTTTAAAATGCTATTAAAAATTTAATAATTTAGGTTCCACAATATTTCTATACACATGATAATTCAAATAATTTAAGCAATAAAAACAACATTAATCTTATGTGGGACCTGATTTAACTAACATTCACCATTTTTAAATATTAAATCAGATTTAAATATAAAATTAACGTAGTCTCTAAAATTGCTCATGTTCTTATCTAGATTTTACAATAGTCATGCAAAATTAAACAATTTGGAAAATTAAATTATGTTCCACATCACTTTTTAAATAATAATAATAAAATAATTTCTTACCAAACAGATGAAAACGTTGTTTCATAAGATTGCAATAGGTTCTACATAAAATTAGATTACAAACAATTCTTAAGAGAGTATTATAAAATATAGGAGTGAAATAGAACCCACGTAACAATTCAACGTTATTTCTTATTTTTATTAAGTTGTGTATTCCACAGACAACTAATTGCTACAAATTACAAATTACTGTCATTAGAGAAGCAAGTGAATAAGCTTACAATAAAAACAAATCTAGCCAAAAAGTTTAAAACAACTATTCGTCTTACTGCTGGAACAACAACAACAAAAAAATTAAGCATAACAACACAAAGACAACTCCTAGAACTGTTATTGTGCTTACAAAGTCGAATATATTTATTAACTTTCATGTACGATTATTCTTGAAAAACAATAATAATGAATCAAAAAGTTCAAGAAAAGCTAACACAAAAAAAATTGCATCCTTTGAGCAATTTTACTCTCTTCTTTCAGTTTTACGATTTATATATATATATATATATATATATATATATATATATATATATATATATATATATATATATATATATATATATCCATATAATAGCTAATATATAGATAGATACTTCTATATTATTGTCTTAGAGGTGGCGGTGGTGATGGTGATGATGGCTTATATTCTATAGATGAATGAAATGAAAATAGGGTTAAGAGCCTTATAATTTACATCATATGATTATTACGTATATATACATTAGTCTCACTTGAGTTCAAATGGATTTATTATTCGTTAAAATCAAGTAAAAATTTTCCAATTTCACGTTTCAACTCTTTTGCAGTATATATATAGCTACATTCGTACATACAAAGTACATAAGATGAAAACGAGCTAAAAAAAAAATTTTTCTTCTTAATTTACTTCGTTAGTGCTGTGAAGAAAATGAAAATAGAAAAAGAAGAAAAACGAAAATCATAAAACGTTATGACTTCCTTCTAATATATTGTCTTGATGGTGGGAGGTTGGTAGTTTCGTTTTTTTTTCTCATGGGATAAGTGGGTAATGGTATTTACGGTGGAAATTAAGAAAACGAACACAAAAAAAAAGTTGTGTAAGAATTTCGTTACCCTTTTTTTATTCATGTGTCATAATACCTTTATATACCTACATGCATGAGTATACGATGTGAAACAAGGGGGGTCGTTGTATGCTCGTACAACAACGACAAAGTTATTATCAATTTATAACGTATCATTTTCGTATCGCACAATGATCTACTATAGTTTATACCCATACACTTCTAAATACCGAACTTGCTACATTTATGCTAAGGTACCTTCATTATATTATATTTCCCACACATGGATTTTCATCTTCATTACCTTCATCATCATCTAAACATAATCATCATTATGAATTTATATTCTATTATCATCATAACTATATACAGTATATATATAAAGCACATGTAGATGTGAAGCTTTTGGGAACTAAAACAAACGAAACTTATAACGTTGCTGTCTTATAAATATATGTGTAAAGTACCTAGATTTTTGTTTCACTCTTGCTTTCCGTAATGGAAAAAAAATTTAAGTAGAAATTTATTTTGTTTTTTTTTTACTTTTTTCGTATCTTAACGTCGCGATATACTTTTTAACACGATATACTAATTATTTAGCATAAATTAATAATATGTTAAACTGGATTGGGGGTGAACGGATTCGAATTAATTTATGACAAAATATTCGTTTAAACCGTTCTAAATTGCTAGATGAAATGGTTTATTTTACGTTTAATTTAAATAATGTTGCGAGACATTATATTGGACAACTATATAAAAAAATTTGACAGTTGTAAATTGTGGAACCTAATTTTTTATTTTAAATTTACATCACCTATGTTTTCTTGTCTTCTAAAATTAGATAGACTACTTTTTTAGTTTCGTAATATCGTAATAAACTTTGTGAAATCTAAAATTTGTTGATAATTTAAAATGTCATTATTACCTTCCGTTTAATAATAATGTGTCAGTTTTTAGGTTTTTTGCATCACAATTAAATTTTGTGGAACCTAATTTAACATTGTTTTAATGGATATTAATCGAACATGATATTGTTTTAGTGATATTCTTGCAAAAAAATGTTTGTTTAAATTGCGTTAAACGAGTTGAAAATCGATTGCAAAATGAAAAAAAAAGTTGTTTTTTATAATTTAAAGGTATACCTTTAAAACAACTTTCTTCACCTAAAAAATGGACATTCATCGGTTAAAATGAAATCAGGTTCCACATAGATTAATTATTACTTTTCATATTAGACAGGTTAGTATGTAGTTAAGCAAGAACTCTTGAGGCCTGAGTAGATTATGTATTCAGCAATATTGTTAACCTAAAATGCTCTAAAATTTTAAAATTATCTGTGGAACCTAATTTATTGTTGCAAAACGTAATACAATGCATATCGATTAAAACGGTTAAGAAACGGTTCTTAAAACTATTTTAGATATATAAAACCAGTTATTATAACAAAATATTGTGGAACCTGAAAACACTTCGTTTTTGGAAACACCGTTCCTTGCAGCTGATCAAAAATGAAATAGGGATGTACTTAAAAGTATGAAATGCTAAAACATTTAAACTAAGCAGTTGGAATCAGGTTCCACATATGCTTATTGTTTTTGGTAGTTTCAAATTTTTTAAATTATTATCAAATTTTACTTATTTGATCGGCTAACTATAATTTTTACAAAAATGTCGAATTTTGTCTAAATTGCACAGTTTTGTTAAGCAAACATATTAATAAATTGCTGAACATTATATAAAACGGTAATTATACTTAAGAAAAGGTAAGCATTGGTAAAATTAAATCAGGTTCCACATGTTTTTTTTTCAAGCACAACTCTTGAGGCCTAAGTAGATTATGTGAAAGTTATTATGTACATTTTTAAAATATTGTAGTAGTTAAATATCTCGAGTTTTTTGTGGAACATAATATATTTAAATAAAAAGTAATATAAAGGATCATTGGAAACGATTCCTTAAACAAGTTTACAAAAAAATCAATTATTATGATGAAATATTGTGAAACCTGATGATACCTTTTTCTGTAATTATCATCACTAACACAATTTTTCAAACTAAAATTTGAATGTAAGCTGTTTAAATCTAGTTCCACATAGCTTATCTTTTTTTAGTTTTTTAATATTTAAAATTTGATTATTTTCAAATTTTACAAATTTGTTTGTTAAATTAACCATAAACTTTTTTCAAAAATTTTAAACTATGGCTAAGTTTTACAGTTATGTTGAGCAACCATATAAATACATATATTATAAGGCTCTACATTAACTTTGTTTTAGTTTTTGAGACCTGTGTAGAATATTTGAAGTTATTATGTATAAAGAAATATTGTGGAACCTAAAATATACTAATTTTTGTAATTAGAATTTATCTGAAGGTAGTTAAACATTTCGAGTTTTCTGTGGATTGTAATTAGTTTTTACAAAAAAATAATATAAGCGTAATGCATGTCGACGTAAAAGGTTTGGAAATGATTCTTAAATTTAGTTTAGATATATAAAACAAGTTATTACAACAAAATATTGTGGATCCTGATTAAACCTAATTTCTGAAATCACATCACTTGCATCTGATCAAAGTGCACTTAAGAAGTACTTCCAAGTGCTTAATTGCACTGAAATATTACAATTAAGCAATTTGAATTAGATTCCACAGAGGCTATGTTTTAACGTTATAAACTTTATTTAGTTTGACAAATTAAGATAGGCTAACTATAGTTTTTTTAAGCAAACATACAAATAAACATACTGCTAAGCACACCTGCGCAATTCTAGATACTCTAATTTATTTTAAAAAAGCATTTTTTACTTACAATCGGTACAATCGGATGGTACATCGGTTAAAATTAAATCAGGTTCCACTTGAATTTAATATGGTTTTTATGTTACACATTTTAATATGTAGTTAAGCATAATTCTTGAAGCTTAAGTAAATTATGTGAAAGTATAAAGATTATGTATATAAAAATATTGTGGAACCTAAATTATTCTAAACTTTGAAATTTGAAGTTATCTAAAGATGGTTAAACATTTTGATTTTTCTGTGGAACATAATTTATTTAAGGGATCGTGGTAAAGGGTTCTTAAGACTATAGTTCAGATATATAAAACAAATTATTATGACGAAATTTTGTGGAACCTGATGATACCTTTATTCCTGGACAATTTGCAGTTGATCAAAAGTGAAATTGGGTTGTAATATTTAAACTAAGCAATTTTAATTAGGTTCCACATAGGCTTATTTTTTAAACACTATTTTGCAATGCTTTTTGAACGAGGTTCCTTTAACAATCTGCACAATACATAGTTTCAGCCATTGCCTTTGTTGGCAATTAAATTTTTTTTAATTTAATCTGTGATTTCAACAGCTCAACTTATCTTAATAATTATGTTTTCAGATTGAAGATTAATGGTAACCCTACTTAAATAGAGTTAGGGTAAAGGGTAGGGTAACCCTACTGGTAATTTGTCAGTTACTGAATTCATCTGGGTCAGAGTTCAACTTTTGCCGTTCAACGTTGATACAATTTTTGAGTGTTTGATGTTATCTATTCGTAACAAAACCTGTACCAAAAGTTAAATTTTCAAGTATTGAATAGAGATTCAGCATGATTTTTACCCTGGTAGATCAAGCGGCTCTGTTTTGACTGATTTTATAGCCACTAGCATAGTTCTTATTTTGGTGCATTGTCCAAAACTTAATCCTTTGTACACGCCAGTTTACGATGGTTGGAGATACGCAAAGTGCATATATAATTGTAAAAAATAATTTAAAGTTTTTGGCTATAAAACTAGTTCGAAAAGAAGAAATCCAGCAACGGTAACAATGTCCTAAAATAAAACAATAGAACGATAAGAGGTTTAATCGGAAACACTGTATGCGAAAAAATCGATATATGACATATCTCCTTCCCTTCTTAGAATTATGATACGAGAATTTGAACACGCACACACACACAAACATTTCATAAATAAGAAACAAAATTATCTTATCCGAAGATAATCTTAATCTATTAAAAACTATAAAAAAGAAAATAAATTTGAGTGAAACTTCACGAAAATGGTTTATCTTTCCGCTTTGCCTCCGCATTCACATCCTCGGTCCGATGTCGACATAAAGAAAACAAACTTATTTATAAAACTTTTACGAATCTCTATAATATATTTAAGGAAATAAGTTTTTTTTCGATTTTCTTCTTCATTGCTGTCATCTTCATCATTTTTGTATTTATCTCGTTATTTTCTCTGTTGATTGAATTGATTGGAAAAGCTATTCCAGGCCCTTTTCGTCTCATGATGAATGAATTATTAGAACGATATAGTTTCAAGGTTAACTAAATAAACGTTTAACGATTTATTATTTATATGAAAAGCACTTCAATTTATCAAAAAGTTAACGATTTTCATCAACTGTGTAAATATATATGGAAAAAGTTTTTTCAACACCACACCGCGGCTCATCATTTAGCATGGTGTGAACAAAAAGTACTAATTATCGTAAATATTCTGATCTAATCTTGTTGCAGTATAAGATTGTACGAACAAATGTTGTTTTCAAAATGAAAAAGCTCGTCGAAGCTTTTTGTTACACAATGGAAAATGATAAACAAACGAATGGAGTTAATAAAATTTCATTTTTTATACATTTTCGAGTGGATTGAAAAATATTTGGATGGTACACAAATTTTGAGTAGTGGTTGTGTGGTTCAGATGGTCATATTGCCGAAAAATGATAATGTGCTTATGCTAAACATGAGCATGTTGATCGTGTGTCATGATACTACCGATGATCCTGTCTTCCTTACACTTAATCGACACTTATTTAAGTAATATAATCTTACTGCAATGAGTATTAACGATCAACATTATATAATGAACGTGATCAGGATGGATCGATTACTACGATCGTTAAGTAGGAATTACCAGCCTGTGACCTTTTTACCGATCGATCTCTTTTCAACATTTAATCCCGGTCGATCAACAATCTATTTTATATTATGATCTTGGTCTAATCGATCGATTACTAAAATTGCAACCACTGACAGTGTTTGTGTCTTCGTTTTTAACGTGATCGTTTTTTGATGAGTTTTAACATTTTAAGATATCGAATTTGGATTTTGATCGTTGCTTTCTAAATGTGATTGTTCGTTTGATTGCCTTGTGATATGACCTGATTACTGTGATCGTAACTCTTTTGTTTTGATTTCGGGATTTTTCGAAAAATATTATTTTTAAACCAATTTAATCAAAAACCGATCGTAACATCGATCCTTGATCTTGAACTATTAAATGTGATCGTAGGAATTAGAAAATGGTTTAATTGGTCTTCATGTAACGGGCGATGTGTAAATTTAATGAAACGAGTACAGTGTGATCTTCAAACGTATTAAGCAACTTACTTTAACTATGATCTTGCTTAAATATGATCTTTTGGTAGTAGTCTTGAAGTTATGTTGATAACCTTTCTGAAGTCATGTGATCATGATTTTATGATCGTTGTTCAACAAATTTGCGGTGCAGTGTGTGGGTATAAACTTTTATTACGATCGTGGTCATGACTCATGTATTATGATCGACATAATAATACTTAAGTTTGGAACAAATAATACCTGCAATCTAACTGGGTCATGTCCACCAAGTCCAACACTATTTTAGAGTCCGATACAGGATATGTTTTGGTGATATTTATCTCTAAGGCATCTTTGACACCATTTAACAGGTCTAATCAGAGGGTAGCAGTGCAGAATTCCAGTCGAACTACTGCGTGGGTTAATTTATGTGGTGCCACTTTTCTTATAAAACATATATTTTTTTAGCACTATACATATACCTTAAATATACCATGGCGACAATGGCTTTTACAGATGCTTCAGAAAGATCATGATCTCGCCAAGCCTTCAGATAAAATCCACCTGGTCTACTATATACGTTGACTTTATAGTGTTAAATGAAAATAAAAGTCTCTTGATAGATTCCAGTGAAGGTCTAGCAGACTTATCAATTTGGTGTTTTCTTTTATTTCCTTCGGCGATATCTCACGTTATTTTTTGGGTACATCTCCGAAGATGGCTGATAATTAGAAAAATATTTCTAAGAAAATTTTTTTGAAAACCAACACTTAAATCATCACTAATTAACTTGGAAGTTTTAGAAAACCAAGCCAAGTTATTATCTGCTATCTACTTTAGCGGCCTGGTTGCTAGAAAAGATGATAGAGTCATTGATCTAGGCATTATCAAACATAAAAATGAAGATGGCTGAAAAAAGAAAATGGCTGAAGATGGCTTTAGTATTCAAGGTACCACCAGCGGAAATAGTTAAGGAAATATTTTTTTGAGGTCCACTCAGTAGGCAGCAGACAACAATATGATGACTATACTCAACGCATTAGAAGCATTAATCCCATATTTGACCAACAAGCTGCTAAATAAATTCGATCTGGTTCAAATCATCCAAGACAAAGAAGAGGGCGACGTGATTTGTTACTTACAGGACCTTTCACAGGAGTTGGAGACAATAATTAAAGAAATTAAATACTCGCTAAAAGTTGTACTTAAGATGTGAAATCGGTTAAACAGGGCGTTTTAAAAGTCATTGTCATTCTGATTCTCTAGTCGTCGGAAGTTCAAAAAGATTCCTGAAGCCTGCATTAGATGATGATAACCTATTTGAAAATTTTAAGGTGTAATTTCAAACTGTGATACAATACAATGGATGAACTAGCAAGGAACAATTAACTGCACTTATCCTGGCCATACAAAAATCAGCAGATTTGTTGCTAATCATATCTTTCATAGAAATGAGCTGCAGAGGAATCATGAGGAAGATGGAGTTAAGATACGGACAGTCCCATATCATAGAGATATGCAAATTCTATTTGCATATGCCAAAATTCACGGGATTAGCACGACAATGATAAGACCAGCTCTGCGGAAAAATAGTACTCGGAAATTGCCAAATTGGGAAGGACTGCAACAGTTTAGTTGATGACAGCGTGTTAAAAGAAAAACAATGCATATTCACGCTATATATCGAAGCATCCAGATCAAAAAAACATCCTGACATGGTGGCTGAAGATCGAGTTGAGAAAATAGTCTGATATAATCTAAGAACAGCCATAGGTGAAGTTCCAGCAGTAAAAGAATAGTGTTGCCTTCCAGGCACGTTTGGAAGGATAAACTTCAAACATTGGTTTATTGTAGCCAGTTACAAAGCAATAAATGACCCTTAATTTGACAAATAAATGGCAGCCATCACTACAAATACCCCCCAGGCTACCACTCCCAAATAGAGTTTGTTGCGTGGGTAAAAAAATGCAGCGTGATGGAGTGATTAGACAATCTAACATCCCATGGAGTTCGGCAGTTGTTTTTGTTCAAAAGAAAGATTGCTCGTCGAGATTTTGCGTTAACTTATGCCAACTGAACGGCTATTAGGAGTCAAAATATTTAGAACATTGGATCTGAAAATTGGATATTGGGAAATAGCGGTTCATCTGCAAGACAGAGAGAGAAAATGGCATTCACGACAAGCAATGGATTGTGCTAATTAGTCATGCCTTTGGAGTTATGTAATGTCCTTGCTACATTTAAATGGTGTATGAAACATGTTCTACTGGGTCTAAATTGGAAAACCAGTTTGATTAATTTAAACGACATTATCGTTACAGGAGCATGTGCACAATCTTCGGCAAGTCATCCAAACCATCAATGCTGCCGGATTGAAGTTAAATGCAATAAAGTACAGCCTTTTCAAATTCGAAGTAAACCACCCGAGCCACATTGTATCTAGTGAAGAAGTGCAAACTGATCCACAGAAGGTAGCGGCAGTTGAAGAATGGGCAACTTCAAGAAACATATATGAAGTGAGGGGCTCTCTAGGACTGTTCTTGAATTATCGACGATTTGTCCCTAATGTTTCCCCGAATTCTACATTGCCATGCAACTAAAGAAGACATTTTTAATTTTACTAATTTGGCATATCCAAAGACAAGCTCTTCATTTTGGACACAGTTGCTAGCAAAGAAACAATAGCAGTACTTTCACAAAAAAAAATTAAATATAACGGAAATTACTGCCTAGCACAATTGTTACCGGATAAAATGTACTACGTAACACGAAGAGAATTGCTGGCAGAGATGCGAAAAGGCCCTTTACTCTCAAATTCAAGCAGCGTCGCAAACAGGAAGCAAAGAATATTTCCTTAAGAATTGCGCGAATTAAAGTCGACGTTGAAGAACGGTGGACCAAAGAGGAGGTAAGGAAAACTCTAAAGCATGATGTGTCAATTACTCCAATAGTTCAATGGGTGGATCAAGATCGAAAACCATACTGGGATCAGATTGCGTTGGAAAACGTGATGGCTAAAAGCTATTGGACTCAGTGGCAATCATTAAGGCCAAAGGACGGGTTGCTCAAGCGACTCTGGGAATCAGTTGGTGGAGAAACATCATGGAGTAAATGATGCTACCACCATGCCGAATAGCGGAGGTTCTGCAGAAAATACGCAATGGTAGACCTGGATTCAGTTTCCGGAGAGATGTGGAGGACTAGTGTAGAAAGAATGATAAAATTGTGTTAATTTTGTGTAAACAAATTCCACCACAATATTTTACATCAACCCAATACCATATTTCTCACAGTACTACCATCTCAAGATGTAACATAAATTCTTAAAAATTATTTCTTAAAAAACTACCGTAGTTAAATGTTAAACAAAAAATTTCATTCATTTCATTTCACTTAGCTGTTGGATTTATTTTTGTTCCAACCCTACCTACTTCTTATAAACTCTCTCTTGTGTTATTTATTTACAATCGAAAATTGAATGGAACGAAAATTGTCGGTGTATACAAAAAAAATGGAACACTGGAACTAACCACCCAACAAACGAAAACTGACATGGAAACGAGAGGAATGAAAATTAAATTTTTCAATTTTACAAAAAAAAAACCACTTGACTATGAAGATGATCATAGCGCGAGGTAAAACAAAAAAACACACATACACACACACAAGACACAATCAAAGTGGATTTTTTGTTACTATGATATTTTTGGTGTGCCTCTCGTTTGTAGCATCTCGAAACGATGAACAAGTGTGAATAAATTGATGAAAATTAGTGTTTTCCACTTTTCTGCGAAACAAGTTTTAAGATGAGCACAGGGATGTTGGTGCAAAGTATATATAAAGTGGTGTCATAAACTAAGAATATGATGTCAGTGCTGTTTAATAAGGAATGAAATTATATTTAATTTGATTATGTACACTGCAGTCATTACACGTTTAATAGACTAGGGAGGTAATCATTTATACAGCAGAATACCAACTACTCAACCACAAGCACAAAAGAAAAATGAAGAAACTTTCAATTTATGTTGGTAAAAAGATGGATACAATTATGTGTTAATGTGACACTTTGCGTAGGGTAAAACTCTTTATGAATACGTTCCACAAACGTTTAAGTTTCGTATAACCTTTAATTTCTAGATCAATACTGTCAATCTTTCATCAAATAGTTTAATTAGAACCGTATAGAATTTTTAAAGAAGGAATAGGTCCCACAAAAAATGTTTGCCAGAAGTAAATATACTGGTATCTCTAAAAGTAAGTAAGTAATGCTTCAGGTAACAAATACTTTTCATCGACCATTCTTACTTAGAAAATTGTATTCACAAAATTAGGTTCCACAACCTTTTATCAAGATTATCAATTTGGCTGTTCAGTCCAATCAATGAGATACTGTATGCATTTGCCAGGGTCTGGTTGGTCAAATGGTGCCAAATGTTGGCCTGAGAAAAATAGATTCTCACATGAGGACATGAGGCTACAGAGCATTGGAGTATTTACATTAGTTGAACCAAATGTTGATGCAAAAGTTATTTATTTCTAAATTTACAAGTATATATATATATATATATATATATATATATATATATATATATATATATATATATATATATATATATATATATATATATATATATATAATATATTTATATGTTCAGGGTTCGGGATAAACTTAAAGGTGGAATTTATATTTTTCTTGAATTTCCGAATGGTAATAAAAGATACATTTTTGAAATAAACAAACACAAAGAAGAAAGTGTTGAAAGGTATCTTCTATTTAGAACTGCAAAGACTCTAATGCCTTCTTTGCTTTGTGCACATGAGAAAGGTGAATCCTCATATAAGTATTTGAACCATATAGGGGTTAAGTTTATGAATGTGAAGTATACATGGGCTCTTTTCTTTGTGGCATTATTAGTAAATAATAAATATTCACTTTACACACGGATTTGCATAAAAGCTTCTAGGTCAAGAATGCTTTTGAAGAATACTGTCTTATCCTTATCATGGCTGATTTATAATTTAGAGAATCAAATCTGCTGAAATGTTAAAATAAAATTGATACAAACACAAAAAGTTTCGTTGAGATAGGAAATGATTTAAAGATCCCATGAAAACTAACCAATTTGTGTCTAGAGCCAAAGGTTTCCAATACCTTAAAAAAACGACGGTAAGGCCATTAAAACAAAGTAATTTATGCCAGAAACAGGAAATTCCCAAACTCTAAAAACAAGTAATGATTAGCTCATTAAAACTGAGCAATTAATGGCAAAATTTTCAATCCAGATAATAATTGGTAGTTAGTCTAAAAACGCTGCTATTTATCTGTCAAATCAAAAATTTCTGGTCGGAAAAAGGAATTCTCAAACATAATGGTAAGCCTATCAAAACTGAGAAATGTATGCAACAAATCAAAAATTTTCAAAATCCAGGTAATACATGAGGATAATTAGTTCATCAATACTGAGCAATTTATGACACGAATCAAAAAACAAAAAATCCCGAAACGCATGATTGTTGGCCTGAGTAATTTAAGCCACGAATCATAAATCCCAGAACCTATAAAACAGATGATGGTAAGTCCATCAAAACTGAAGCAGTTTATGGCAGGAAAAGAAAATTCCTAAACTCCGAAAAGTGATCGTAAGCTCATTACAACTGAGCAATTTATGCCACAAATCACAAAGTCTTAAAAACTCTAAAAACACATTTTGAGTTGTGAGAAAACTGGGCAATTTATTTTACGAACCAAAAATCACAGAACCTATAAAATAGATGACCGTGTAGCTCATCAAAGCTGAGCAATTTATAGCAAGAATAGAAAATTTCCAAACTACTAAAAATAAATGATGCTTAGTTCATTAAAACTGAATCAGAAACAAAAACTTCCTAAATCTAGAGAAAACATTATGATAAGTTCATCAAAATTGAGCAATTCTTTCTACGAATCAAAAATTCAAAAACCCAGAAAATACATGATAATGAGCCCAATAAAACCGAGCTATTTATACCACAACTTGAAAATTTTCCATCCCAAGATTATACACGATTGCTCAAAACTGAGCAACACAAATCAAATATGCGCTAAAACCATAAAATACATGAATTTCATTTTATTTCAAAACTTGATTTGAAAGATTTAGTAACATTACCCCATTGCTCATTATTTTTAGTCAAATGAAAAGTAAATTGACAATGGTTTGAAAGTAGTTTGATTTAAAATATCCCGTTTTAAATTGTGTATTTTATGTTAAGAACTTCTTGAAACGAGTTAAATTTTAGGTATATAGTAAAATTCTCATGTTGCCCAGTATTTTACCAAATCTTATTGTTGCATTTTATACAGTTAAAATCAATAGTTTAGTTTGAAAGAAAAACAAGTTTGTTTGAAAAGAGTTTGATTAGAAATTCAAATAACTAATTTTACATTTTTAAAGAACTTGAAACAATTTTGATTCCGGTATGTATTTCAATTTGAAACCGAATTTGAAAGAATTTAACTAAATTTTAAATATAATTTGATAGAATCTTGACTTGAAACCTCTATAATAAAATTTAAATATTCTATCAGTAGTTCAATAAATTTCACCTGTTTAATTAAGACGCAGCTTAGTTTGATTTGATTAAATGAAATTTGATTAGTTTAAAACTGAAGGTAGTTGGATTTAACTAAAACCGTGTTTAATTATATATTTTAAGTTCGGGTTGATTAAAGTTTGAACTGGTTTCTTTACATTGCTAGTTGAACTTAGAAGAAATCTTAGTTAGTTTGAAAAGAGTTTGATTTGATTTAAAGAAGTTGAATTGAAATATATATTAAGTTTCAAACAGTTTGATCAAGATTTAATATTTTAAAGTTAGTTTGATTAAAATTTGAATTGATCGTATCTAGTTTGATTTGAAATATACTCAAATTTGTAAAAGTTAACCAGTATTTCAACGAACTTAACAACTATATACAACTGAATTTATTTTATAAGTTAGATTTGATGGAAATTTGATTTGGTTTGAATAACCGTTTTGTCCAGTATACCATAGAAGTTCAATTAACATGAAATTTATTTGGTTTCAAAAACTTGATCTGGTTTAATTGTAAACAGACAGACTGTCCTTAATCTAGTATTGGGCTAACTTTGATAGAAAATTGAATAGTTTCAAGTAAATTTAGTTTAATTTTAAACATTTGGATTTGAACAAAAACTTTAGCAAATTTTGTAATTTCAACAAAATCATCATAAATCGTATATTTTGTAGAATCTAAATTGGTTTGAAATGAGTTTGATTTGATATATAAAGTAAAATTTGAACATTTTACCCAGTAACATACCGAATAACAAAAATTGATAAAAACAATGCTTAATTACATTGTTTTATTTTATTTTGAATTAGTTTATTGAATAAGTTTGAAAATTGGATTTGGTTTGAATACAGTTTGATCTGATATATACAGCAAAATTTTAATATTTAGGCCAGTATTTCATCGGATATTTTTATTTCAATACAAACATAGATTAATTAAAAATTTAAATTCAGTTTGAATGGTGTTTGAATTGACTTCAAAAGTTTGATTTAAAAATATTTGTAAAATTTTGGTAATTTAACATATCAATTTTTAGTTCAATTTTTTAAACTTCTAAATTTTAGGTTTTGAGTCAAGTTTGAATGAAATTTGAATAGGTTTGATACAAGTTTGAAGAGAAAATAATGATTTTCTTGGTTAGTTTTTACTAAATTATTGTAAGAATAAATATTGAATAACACTTGGTACCTGGTTAAATATATCGAACATACACAATTTCCAGACAGAAACACAGAATATTTGTCAATAAACAAAAAAATTCAAATTCCCAGCCACCGCCCAAACACAACATCATAAATATTTGATGGAAAATCAATGATGATTTTCTTTTACCATTTCTTAATAATCATCCCGACATATCTTCGTGTTGTGTATTCCCAAATCATTTATCAAGATGATAAATAAAACATACATACATTCAAGCACAACGAAAACAACAGAAACAACAACAACAACAGACCTATGAAAAAAATTGGGAACATAAATAAATTCCCGCTCTTTCCATTTTACATCACTCAATGCTGCTGCTGACGCTGATATGAATGTCGATTTTCTTGTATTTTTTTTATCGGGAAAATGGTTTTTCCTTTTTTGCTCGATACGAGTTATAAATTTATATCTTTAAGCTTAGTTTCAATGCTCGTACATGATATATGCGATATAATATTGAGAGCGAAAAAAATTTGATTGCAAGTATCTACTATGTACGATGAACAGATAACGAGCTGGTTCGATAATAGATAATCAATTTTATAACCTAATTATCCGTGTGTGCAAGCAGAAAATGTATATACGCTGAACCGGAAATTGTAAGATGAAATTTTTAAAATTCTAAAAAAAACTTTTATTGACTATTACTCCATACAATACTCTCGATCCAATCACGATACGGATGAACCATCATGTATATGCCCGGATTATTTATAAAACCACACATTTTATTGTACACCGTGAGTCCGACTAGAATTGAAGTTTCGTAGAAATCAGGATGCGTTGTTATTATACTACCGCCCGCATCGGCCGGACATGCATTCAACAGTAATGATCGTGAACCGGCGCACACTTGTGTATGCGCGTTAATTCCGCGGTTTAGTTTTTTGAATGGTCGAACAAAATACATTTGACACTCTTCTTTGGTGTATGTATCGAGGAGGATTTTCACCAGTTTATCATTGGTGGGATTTACATCACTTATGGCACCATAACCGAGTGCGATTACTTCGGATGGAATTAAATCGGTACTAGGCAAACATATCGGTCGTATGTACGCATTAAATCTTACCGATTGCAACAATTTTATTAGTCCAATGTCATCGTAATATGCCTCACGCGAAAATTTTGGATGCGGTATCAATTCGTCGACGTTATAATCTTCGGGGCAGTCATTCGATTTCAACGACATGTTTAGTGTTGTTATACCAGTTCGAACTTTTATCACCGGTATTAGCGTTCCTGTCGATCTGTAAATATATAGATTTTAAATTAGAATAAATATTTACGATCATGATATCGAGTATCTTACAGATCATATATTTGCAGGCATTGGGCTACAGTGAGTACAAAATTTTCACTAATCAATGAACCACTACAACTGAACTCAACGTTTCCCGCCGAAGTTATGTATCCAAGCGCGACCATATGTGGATATTCAGTAGGTTTAGATATTATACCTTGGATAAGCGAACGTTGATTTCCCATTCCGATACGAGTACGAAATTCGATTGGTTCCACCTCTAATCTGTACACCTCGGAATACACTTCTTGACTGTAATTATAACAAGCTGACGAAAATGTTACAAACCTCACACAATATTTAAAGCGTGGCGTAAACTAACCTTGTTCAAATGTTTTGAATCCACGCAGCACCTCATTTTCACAGCATACAAATTGTGTTTCACGATTTATATAGCACGAATCGGGATCAACTACCCGGCCACTTGGACACTGATTGTGCGGTCGACAAACTCCACGAGCATTTTGATTTTGCATACTCGTACAGTTGCGACCGATCACTTTAACGAATTTAAAATCCGGTGAATCCCATGCAACTAATTTTTCGATCGAAGCGATGGGGCAACATTGGGGTTGCACTTTTGATTCGGAACTTATTATAACTTTAGGCAAATCGGTCAATTGACATTCGGTCGAATAGAAGGCTTTCATACCGTCGGACGCCGGTGTTTGACACTCAAAATTTAAATTGGCACGAAGTTTTATTTCGTTGTCCGGGTCGTCATAGTAACGGCATTCTATAAACGAAAACCAAGTATAAGACGTTATCTATCTTAGTAATTAAGCAATTTATTTGTTTTGTACACTTTTAACCTCAAAACATTTTGATTTAATGGTTTTACCACATAAACTGGAATTTTTCCAAATTCCCTTTTCTTAAAAAAAAAAAAATTTAATCGTTAATGCCCAAAAGATCAATACTTACTATGCGTCAGTCTTGTTGAATGACGTATCGGACAGCAAACCACATCATAGCATAAATCATAATTTTCGTTGCTACACAAATTTGCATCGATTGAATCGGGAAGGACACCACCCAGCTCGGGGCAGTACCGCGAAAATTTTATATATCCTTTTTCACCCGTCATCTGATTTATACAATCGTGATCGTTCGCAACAATTCGTTCGGTTGTTATCGGTGGTGGACGGATTGTTGTCGTTGTTGTTGTTGTTATTGTTGTTGGATCCAAAGGACAACAAACAATTTCTCGATCCCCTTGAAATCCACATGAAACATAATCGCGTCGTCGCCTCATAATCATTTGTAAAACTTCGGGACAGTCCAGAACCAATTTACAAATACCTGGCATTTTAGTTTTGGTCTGACATCGATCGTTCACATCTTTATTACCGTAGTTTAAATCGTAATCGTCATTAAACAGTAAATCGCCAGCAGCTGACGAACGACCACACACCAAAATTGATAACACAATCACAGTCACTAATATCACATTGTGCCTAAATTGGACAGTATTTACCCAATTTGTAGACATTTTTTGATTTTTTGATTTTTTTTTTTTTGGTTTCTCAACCGATTAAATATGTCACCGCCTTGAGATGTATTTAGCGGTCAGCGAACAAGTAAACACTAAAATGTGATAATTGAGTTAAGTCAGTGTATACGATTTCGTATATACAAGTTTTACAGTAACGCGTTCGTCATCATTCGACTGTATATTTGACCGTATATCAACATGTGTACAGGCGTAATACACAACAAAACGTTGAAACTGGTACCGCATATGCAATATGTACATGGGTACAGTGAACGAAATTTAAAGGTTTCACTTCACTGATGATTTTGTAATATACAGGCGTATGAAGTTTTTAACCTTCAGTCACATCTGAATGCAAATATATGATTCACATACTTGTACAGCAAGCTTTCACTTGTCAAACGCATATATACATTACAAACACTTGTTGTCTTCTTGTGTGTCGCCTCCACGGGTGAATTACCTTTCTGCGCTGGGAAAATCATTAATCATTTACGGATTTTTTTTTTTTTTTTAATAAAATTCTGTGTGTCAGAAAATGCGCGAATACATGTTATAATGAATTGAATTGGCTGGATGGAGTGGAGTGCGCTACGCGATGGAGGTGGAAACGAAACACATTTGTCTTAGGAGATATTCTTTGTATGTTGTGTATCATTTGTTGATGACATCAGATTGATTATGAATTTATTTGCTTTTGTGTATGAATTTTTCGTAATTTCGTATTGATTTTCTATATAAATATTATGGGTATCGACAATGGTGGGGTGGGGTTGGAAATTATAATTTTCCGGATGAGTGTGCTGGAAATTGTTTATGACAAATGATTTATAGTGCATAAATTATATAAAATATTTATAGAACAATATGCTTTTGTTGTAAAAAAAAAATAAAAAATATGGCAAAATTGGAATGACCTGGACATATTGACTTTATACGATAAAAGCTCAAAAGTTGTTTTAGTTTAAGAATTTTCCGAAATATTGGGAAAATATATAAGTTTTAAGATTTTTTTAGGTCGTAAAATCAGGGTTCCTTTTCCCAATTAAATCTATTAAGCAATCATGTCACCCAGCTAATATCCCTCGCGCTCTACGGACGACAACAACAGTGAATAATACCACCTGCCATGTGGCTAAATTTAATGTGAGAGATTCGGAAAAAATTATTTGTTTCCAACCTGCATAATATCAATGCAGCATTTGTAGTTTTTATGGGGTCATCGGTTACCTAAAGCAAATAAATTTGAAGGTCATTGCCAATTGGAGCAGGAAAACAAAAATTATAAATATTCAGCGATTTAAGAACTATACCACCGCTCTTATTAACAATTTTCCGTAGCACAATTAGGTTTGCATCATACTAGTACCTCCAATCCGGCTCTACAAGCTATATGAGGGTCACTATGTATTCTTGACTTATCAGTGATATCTCCTATTAAAATTTTAAAATTTTAGATATTTTGCGTACTAAGATTACATCGCAAAAAAACTTCGAAAACTTCCGTGAGCTTGTGATTGTCGTCATCTAGATATCTATCATAGATGATGACATCATCGAAATACACAAAACACTTCAGGCTTTAGAAACCTATTAGGATATGGTTCATTGTGCGTTGGAATGTACTCAGCGAGTTCTTCAAACCAAAAGACATTCTGGTGAACTCATCAGTACTGAAAGCAGTTTTGTATCGGTCTTGATGGTTCATATCAATCTGATGGTACCCGCTAGCCATATCAAGGGTGGAAAAATATCTGGAGTGACCTAGTTGGTCAAAAACGTCAGCTATGTTTGGTAGAGGGAAAGTATCTCCGATTGTGGAGTCGTTTAGTTCACGAAAATCTAAACAATAAAATGGAAAGTTCCATTCCGGAAATGCATGTTATTTTTTCATTTTGTTAGTGGAAAAGATCAGTGTACTTGGCACACACTTCTAGAATGGAGCCTCCTTCTTCTAAATTTAAATTGTGATCTAGATTTTCTTCAATTTTATCTAGTATGTCCTGTTGTTTGTTTCCCGTCACTTGTGTACTTGGGAGTATATCCCGCAATGCGTAGATATCGTAGTTCTGTGCTGCGTCAATTTTTGGTGAATCAGTTGTGATTATTTGAGAAGACATGCATTCAGTCGTGGTTATGGTGTTTACGAAAAGATGGTGAAGAATATTGCCTGTTGTGACGAAATTCATTTGTAACTTGAGTGCGCTGGGGAAACTATCATGAATTACGGTTACCATATCATTCGGGTAGAGTGAACGAATAGTTGAAGTTACGAGATTCGTTCCTCACTTCGTTCTACACTCCGATATCATATGTCGCTGCCTTTTGCAGTATTCACATACTTTTCGAATTTCTCTTGAACTATTTTCCGGATGAAACTGATTACTTGTGAGGTTAGTTTGTCTACTAGTATCAGCGGGTTCTCTGTGAGTTTGACTACCATATAAGTTTCTCTTAAATCGCAACTCTTGAACAGCTACTTTCATGCAAGTTTTAAGAGATTCTTCTTTTAGGGGGCCTCATGATAAATCTTGGAACTGCCCTTTTCTCTAAAATTACTTGTGCCTTTGCCTCGTCGTTTATCTCGCATTGGTTTTTAGAGAACTGTCTTATATTTAATGGCGAAGTTTTCAGCCCGCAGATGGTATTCTTGTATGCTTTCATGTAATGGCTCAAAGTGAAGGGATAATATTTTCCGTTCAATATCACCGAAAGTGTCTTCTATCTGGTAGAAGCTTGCCAGCTGCACTTTAATATCTGCCCACATGTTAGGTTTGACATTATCAATTAGGCGGTAAACATTACTACCCAATTTAAATATTCGTCAGGGTTCCCGTTGAACTATGGTATGAGTCGTCTTATTAGACAGAACTATCGTGAATTGGTGCTGTGTTTTTAGTGAGCAGTACGAAATCAGAAATTATTATATGTGACAATGGTGTAAAATCGTGCTACAAAACGTTTGTTAAAGCATCTATAGAGCGAAAATTTTATTCAAGCGAAAATTTTAGCATTAGGGGATGGAACGCAAGGAAGTAAAATTTCTTCAAAACAAGCACTTTTACGTGCTTAATGGAAAGAATTTCGATGACGCAAATTAAGACTATGTCGAGCAGATTGGGAGAGCTTCAATTTGAATTGCAAGACTAGTTATTAAAATGGGGAAAAAATAGCGACGGGAATAACCACAACTCAGACAATTATACAATAGACGAGCTGATTTTGAATCAAACCAATTTCAACCGAAAATTCAGCAGTGTTGCTCAAAGTCACTTCGACATCTCTCGGACATATTAGAAGAGGTTGTTCGTGGGTAAAGAATACCGGAAAAAAGGCCGAAGTGTGTTATTCTTGACTCGTCTCTACTCTGGTAAACAAATTGGATTTTGATTCGAAGAAAGCTTGAGACGCGAGAGTTAAATTCAATATCCAAGGTGAGAACCATTACTCCATAACGAGTTATGGTCATGGTATCCCAATCACATCAACGTGCGAAAATGTGACAAATACATTTTGCTAACGATACCAGAGAGGAAGTAGATTGCTGCAGAAAAGAAGCTCTGCTTCAACGTAAGGACGAGAATTATTGGAAAAAATTGTCTACGTTATTTCTACAACATCCTTGTTATGTGAAGATCATCAAACCAAGAGGCGAGGAAGAAGTAACTTCACCACTGTTAATAGTGGAGGTTCTAAGAGCATTTGGCAAAGTGGGAAAAAATGAGGCTTCCGGTTTTGTTAAACTTCCAATAAAGCGTTCATAACTGTAGACCATGGATGTCTATAGCGGTTTGTTAGCTTGTATAATACTTCCCTAGAGGAAGGATTATTTCTTACAAAATGGAAAGACTGTTATATCTTTCTGCCAAAAGGAACAAAAGCACCAGAAAATCCAACATCATAATATCCGCTCAATCTACTTGCCTGAAACGGCAGGTAAAATATTAGAGAAGATCATATGTGAAAGACTGCAGGAAGCCATTAAAATCAAAGAGGACCTGTCTGAAAACAATATGGATTCCTTAAGTTGCACCTTCCATTGACGCGAATCAGTTCGTGATTTAGTTTTGAGGTTTGGGAGCAATGTAGGTCCAAAAGACTATCACATAACAGGAGGAGTACCACAATGGTCGATGCTAGCTCCTACGATGTAAAATGATGGCATGTATAATGCCATGTATAATGCATGTATGCCATGTATGATGGCATTTTTATACTGTCGATACCAGGAAAAGCCAAGGTTAAGGCTTAAAATGATGCAGGCCATTTTTCGTACAAAAACTGCAAGCAACTCCGATGCAACGATGTGCTAAATTACATCAACCAACTACAGTGTAAAATATCAGTTCACTTTTGAACCCACTATACAATTATGACCGAAATGTACTGTTGGAAACCCAACTACCTCAAAACTAGGGTCATCAATAAACGTCATCACAAATTGTACCGACTAAAAAGGGTCACGTGTCTTTGTCACATTGAGAAGGACATAAAAAAACCAATACAGCAAAACTAAAAAATACATCACTTAAAACCCGGAGTACACTGTAGAGCTGGTAGATTTATAGTTAGTCATCTTAAAACGAGTCTTTCAACCTCTCTAGGTCACTCTACGTTACATAATACTCCGTTATTGCCACGTAGTTCAGTCACTAAGAAAATCTGACTCGTTTGACATCCTTATCTTATATGTCAAAGTAAGTCGGACTTTGTTAATTTCATCCGAAGAAATTAAACATTAAAATTGCCGAAGTCTTCAAAAATTCATGTTTGCTAGTTCCAAAACTTGGTGTTGTTGTTCTTCAGTTTTGCAGTCAGTTATTACATAAATTCTAAAAAGCTATTACACCTCCACCCCTAATATTTCTGACGGTTAAAAGTGTTACCTTGAGAAAGTATTTAAAGAACCCAACGTTATTTCGAAATATTCTCAAAGCGCCCCCGCTCATATATCAACGTACATGATTGAAATATTCCATATGACATAAATACTTTTCAAACTCGAAACCATTAATTGGTAGGTATATATATATATATATATATATATATATATATATATATATATATATATATATATATATATATATATATATACATATTCTGACAGCCCTAATATCATAATTTAATAACTTCGAAATGCTGCGTTCTCTATAAAAAGAAAATGTTAAATCGATTTTTCATTTGCTTCAACAATATTTTCATGTTTCCTATATTTATATGTATAGGGTGTCACATTTTACTTGAATCAGCCACAAAGACAAGTTTCCGATACCTCGGGTCACTTGTCATTCATGATAACTGCCAATATATAAACATTCCATCGACAACCAACCAGGTGACGCGAGATAGGTTGAAGTCTCCAAGAATCAAAACATGTTCATTCTCATCCATAAACGTCATAACAACAAATTTGATGGAAGAAGTAGACTCCACATATATGGCAATGATGACGATATTAGAGTTGGATAACTGGACTTGGATTGTCAAAATATCCAGCTGACGATGGCTGGATATAAGTGCGTGATTGGGATAATTTTAAGCGCAATCAATACGCCTTAAATTTTTGGGCTTACATTAAAGATAACTCGATGTAGAGACGTAAATTTCTGAATTCTTTGATTATAACACCGGCAGGTCAAAAATTATTATCGCACAATTCTGGGAATAATGGCAATGATGATATGTGTTAGATCCGCGGTGCGGCGATGTTTCGAAACTAGTGGGATGCATGTGATGGTAGAAACATTCATCCAACAAAACATCACGCTTCATAATATAATTAATTATAGTCTCGGTGATCGCAGTTGGGTCAAGACAACCGAGATACAGCTAGCAATTTTCTAGGAATCATATAGGAGCTGCTTTTAAGCCAATATGAATGGTAATTAGTCCATTTCGTAGTCGTTGAGTCGTACATGATGCTTCCAACTTTGGTTAGAAGATTGAATATTTTACTATACCAAAGAAATAGTTTGAACTGAGTATGCGCCTTCTTTCAGCTACCAAAATTTCAGTCATTGAAATGTTTTTTGAGAGGTGAGGTAGCCGATTTAATAGGTTATATTCCCACTGCTGAATTAAACTATCAGGAAGCTTGACAGAAATTACAGGCTCGGTATAACAAAAAAATCTGTCATAAATTCACTAATTTATACGTTCATGGCGCAAAAACCGAGTCATCAGTTTACCATAGAATTTCTTCAAAAAATTGCTGATGTATCTGATGGGAACTGAAGTGGATATTAATGAATATCGAATGTTCCAGCGGATTTCAGTTTGATATACGTCTTGTAATTCCAGTTGATATACTTCTTGGCAGTGATGTATTTTTTAATTATTGCTCACTGAAAAACATCAGCTAGATGGAGATGTGTCCATTCCTATCACGGGCTGCCATTTTGAAATTCATGACATGATACAAAGATTTTGGGAAGGTATATATATATATATCAGAACTCCACAAAATAATGCAGATTGCAACAAATATTTCGTCAAGTTACCGTTTAAATCCAACCGGGTTAAGCTTGGAGGGTCACTTACAGTATAGCAATTCTAAGATTTTTTGCTATGGAAGTTCATGAAACTAAATGAAATTTGGCGTGATTTGGCAGGAACAGCCCAACTCCATCATTCTACATTACACAATAAATACTGTACAGTAACCTCATACCATCTGTATACATCGACATGAAATGGACTATCAAATCTGGCTTCTACGTAGGCCATTTAATCTGGATGTAAGTTCTGAACCAACCAAGTAACAAAAACGAAAATAAGTGCCTGGTTGAGTGACTGGAGATTTTCAAATTAGAAAATTGGTTTCCAATTTGGGTTTACACAAAAAATACTTGCACCCAAGACAACACCAATTCTTGACAATATTTCGGCAGACGTATCGGATAATCGGATACATGTTGAAGTAGTAGAGGCTTATCGGATAGAATTTATTTAGGGAGCGAATCTAATTTTTTCCCTCAGACATCACCTCGTTTTAGTGGTATGTGGGATGCTAGAGCCAAGTCTATCAAAAGACATCTACTTTATGATCTAATTATGAGTTCTTAACACCGGGTCATTTTTTAATAGGATACTCTCCGTTTATGTTGCCTAAAGTACACAGTGCGTCACTTCATGCTAGTGCACAATGACTGGAGGAAGACAATATACAAATGGTTTGTCAAATTGAACACGGTAGACGTGCATAACAAAATGAGTTCATTAAAAATAGAAACCTCGTCAAAAACACCAATTAACCTTGAAATAACCTTGATTGATAATTTCAAGGTTATCATCCCTATATTGGTTGTGTATCACTTTTACTATTCGACGACATTGTTGTGGCATATTTCAAGTAATATTTTCTTGATATTTGAATGGTTCAAGATAAATGAGTCACCCTTCATATAAAGATTGTAAAGGTACATATTTTTACATCGTGAAAATATAAATTTGCGAGTATGATAAGCATTTAGTTCATAATTAAATAATTAATGTGTAATATATTTACCATATATGAAGTACTTAAACTTCTAAAGGTATGTACATAATGTATAAGCGAACGACGGTATATAAGAAAATATGTCTATAGACTTACGTCATTTCCTCCTTTTAATATAACATATAATAAATGCGACTAGGTGTATGTGTATCGAAACTGTAATGTGAGATGTGTGTGCTTCACGACGGTGGAATGTAGAACACACAGATGAAGTTTATTTTTCGTTCATTACAAATAATAATCATAAAGAGGTTATTGATTTCCAATGAAAATGATACTTACGTAATATAATTTGGAAATTGGGATGGGTATATTTTCTCGCATTTTTTAAAAGGATGTTATACCCATTTTTTGTACCAGAATTTTACTTAATTTGAATTTTAGAATGAAACATTTTATTCTAGTAGATCACTCGAAGGTCATTGTATCGATTTGCTTAGTACCAATATACTGTGTCAAAATCAAGGACATAACAAAATTTATCTAAGATATTTTACTCTGAAAATTTTAAAGGAGGTTTCACAATTTGTTTTACTACCGAATAGCTTAATTATATATTTGACCTTTTTAAAGTGCCCGATTTCGATGTGTGATACTTTAATTGAAAGCTCTTAACATCAGCATAAACACTGCCGTTAAAATATTTGTACAATTTCATATAATTTCTGCGAGCCGCAGGCTGTAATAAATTGGATTATTTTTCACCTGAAAATACAAATTAATATAAATTAGGTTTTAAACTAATTGATTAAACATTACCAATCAATTGAATTTATCGTTTTATGACAAACTCGTCACATTATTGCCGAAAATCTAATTTATATACACTTTATTTGACATAAAACTTTTAAATTAATATAAATTAGATTTTAAACTTCACAAAACTTTAAAATTAATATAAATTAGATTTTAATCTTCACAAAACTTTAAAATTAATATAAATTAGATTTTAATATTCACAAAACTTTAAAATTAATATAAATTAGATTTTAAATTTATTGGTTAAACATTACAAATCGATTGAATTAATCGTTTTATGACAAACTCGTCACATTATCGCCGAAAATCGAATTTATATACACTTTATTTGACATAAAACTTTTAAATTAATATAAATTAGATTTTAAACTTCACAAAACTTTAAAATTAATATAAATTAGATTTTAATCTTCACAAAACTTTAAAATTAATATAAATTAGATTTTAAATGAATTGACTAAACATTACAAGTTAATTAAATTAACCGTTTTATATTCTAAAATCTAATTTAATATAAATTAGATTTTAAACTACACAAAACTTTAAAATTAATATAAATTAGATTTAAAATGAATTGAGTAAATAGTACAAATTAATTAAATTAACTGTTTTATGACAGCTACGTCATATAATCGCCGAAAATCTAATTTATATACACTTTATTTGACACATAACTTTAAAATTAATATAAATTAGATTTTAAACTACACCAAACTTTAAAATTAATATAAATTAGATTTTAAATGAATTGATTAAACATTACAAATTAATAAAATTAACCGTTTTATGACAACTACGTCATATAATCGCCGAAAATCTAATTTATATACACTTTATTTGACATAAAACTTTAAAATTAATATAAATTAGATTTTAAACTTCACAAAACTTTAAAATTAATATAAATTAGATTTTAATCTTCACAAAACTTTAAAATTAATATAAATTAGATTTTAAATGAATTGACTAAACATTACAAGTTGATTAAATTAACCGTTTTATATTCTAAAATCTAATTTAATATAAATTAGATTTTAAACTTCACAAAACTTTAAAATTAATATAAATTAGATTTTAAATTTATTGGTTAAACATTACAAATCGATTGAATTAATTGAACAATTCCTTTAATCAAATGCTCTACCAGAATAAAAATTGTTTCCTTTTTCGTTTTTGATGCTCGCGTTTTAAATTTATTACACTATTTTAGACAAATGTAAATATTAACGTAACACAGAATAAGGTCATGATTACGTCAAGGTCAACTATACCAAAATTCAATAACAAAATTGGTTACTCTTAAATCAAGGACCCTGAAAATCCAATTTAAATAAGCACATACGCACGCACAATCATCAATTACACTTTGTCAAAAACGATATCGAGGAAGTCCTTCGCCCATATCGGTACATATATGCGTATCGAATAGATCCGTATTTTGTTTATAATCAACTTAACTACGACAAAAAAAAACAGCAACAACACCAAAAATTGTTCATGATTCTACGAATCCTAAGCAGCGCACATATATTATTATAGATCCTCTCTCGTCCTGGTATCAAAACAATAATAACAAGTTAAAGGCACAAACAATTCATGATAAGGCAAAAAGAAAACAATAAAAAGGATACATTTTGGCAACATCGAATAAAAAAAATTGACGACAACGAAAATAAAAAGGATAATCACTTAAATTGGATGAAATAATCAATCGATAAGAAAATTCACATAGAAAGTCAAAGACGAAAATGTTCATGTGAAATAAGGACTCTATATACCCAACGAAATCATATCGAAATAGGATGTAGAGAAGAAGGGTGTCGACAACAGAAAAACGCTACTTTACAATCGATGAACGACTTATAGGATTAGGCAAATATATCAACAGCAACAATATATACTTTATATACCCAGTGTCTGATACGAGATTATACAAAAATTTTCCTCTGATGCGTTCTAAGTGCCTGTCGCTTCTGTGTACATAATATATAAGCACATCCTAATGTGTGACTGATCTCACAGTACAAACATACAAAAAAAAATTTATCATTTTTTTAAGCCTCTTTACATCATTCCAACATTTGTTTTTTGCAATTTTTCCATCATCGAAAATGATGAGTAATGATAACTGTTTACAACTTTCTATTTTCTACTAACACATAACGAAGACATAGAATTAGAAAGGATGGAAAATTAGGAGAAAATACAACAAACACTACAATATTTTATTAATTCGATAATTAATTAACACTTTGCAATTAAATTAAGTTGAACAGCATTAGTGACGGATTTCAGCAAATCAAAACATTTTTTAAATAAGCTTTTATATTTCTATCAACAAATAAAAGCTTTCATTTCCAAAAAAATAACTTTAGTCCATGAATTTGTGTCATTATTGACTAAGCCATTTATTTTCAAAAAGCTTGCGGGCAAAAAATAAACATGCGCTTGCGCTTTCCAAGCACAGTCAAAAAAGCTTTTAAAAGAAAACTTTGGGAAAGAATATTGTAATTATTAAATCTAAATGGATATTTTTTCAGCTGAATTATACAAAACTAGTTCAAAAAAGCTCACCGAGATATTTCATAAAGCTTTAAGTTTAATTTCTTAGGTTTATTTAAATTAAATTAATAAAACTACTCAGAAAAAAAGCTTACAGATTAGAATATTGTTATAACTTTTTGGGCAGCTTTCGTGTTCAAAATTTTCCCTTTAAAACTAATTCTCGAAAGCTCACAAAACAATATTAATAATGTTTTAAGTTAAAGAAGTTATTTTTCAATTGCTTTGCAGGGTACGTCTAAGCTTTCCAAACACAATACGAAATATCTTTTGGAAAAGAATAATGTAATGATCAAATTGAAAAGGTTAAGGTTAAGGTTGCGCAAAAGCAAATAATATAATTTCTTTGAAGGTAGGTCTTTGTGACCTAAACTTTGTGCTTTCCAAACACAATCAAAAATTTAAAATCAAAAGCTTTTAGAGAATAAAAATATAAGGATTAACGATATGATATTGGCTTTTTAAATAATAAAAGATCAATGCGTTTTGAAACTCATTTCATTAAGCTCTCAAAGCACAAGCTTTTAGAGTATGATAATAGAATAATTACATCGAAAAAGATTAAGCTTTCTAATTAAATTATTCAGAACTAGTTCTTGAAAGCTCACAATGATATTTCATGAAGCTTTAAAGTTGTTTGAATAGGCTTTTTAAGCTTTCAGAACAAATGCTTAGAGATTAAAATTATAAAATAATTGTTTGTAAAGCTATTGTCTTGTAGTTACATCTCTTAGAACTAATTCACAAAAGTTCACCACTCAATATCATAAAGGTTTTACACTGTAGAAATGGTTTTTAAAATATAAGCTTTACATTAGAAAAGTCTTTTTTATAAACAATTAGCAATAAACGTTCAACTTTCTTAACTTTTGAAAGGGCTAAGAAATTTCATGTGTAAAACAACCATCCTCTAACCAAACTGATCTTAAGGTTGAGGAAAAGAAAAAAATATGACAGGTTGCCATCAGGTAGGTCTGAGCTTTCCAAACACAATTTGAAAACTTTTAAATTCAAAAGCTTTTGGCAAAAAATAGTGTAATAATTAAATCGATAAGCTTTAGACTTTCACCCTAATTGTGTAATGTAGCTTAGCATTCAATTCTTAAAGCTCCTATGAAAAAAGCTTTTCAAGCATGATATATGAATATTTACATTAAACCTTTTAACTGATTTATTTTATACTAGATGAAAAATATATTTCACGCAGCCATAACGTTATTTAAGTTAAGCTTTTTAAGTAAACCGATGAACATCTCAGACCAAAAGCTTTTGAGATTGGAAGTATGAAATATTTTTTAAATACCGTTAATCTTCCAATTTTAACCCTATATTATGAAAGCTTTTTTAAAAGTCATTAACAATAAAGGTTTACCTCTTAAAGTAAATATAAAGTAAACAACTGTTGAACAGGCTAATAGAATCAAGCTAACCTTAAAGTTGAGGAAACGCAAAAAATATAACCGTTTGCTAAGGGCTTAGTCTAAGCTTTCGAAACACAATAAAAATCTTTTAAATTCAAAATTTTCGGGAGAATAATAATGTAATGATTGAATCGACAAAGCTTAAGATTTTTTACGAAATAAACTTTATTGCGCTTTAAAATAATTGAGGTTTTAGTTTGATTTATTATTTTGAAACTAGTTTATGAAAGATATTTCATGAAGCTTTAATGGTAATTATTTTTAGAAAGCTTTCGTATTTAAAATTAAATGCTTAGAACTAGTTTGTGAAAGCTCACAACTAAATATCACAAAGGTTTTATGTTATAGAAGTAGTTTTTCAAATGTTAACTTTACATTAAGAAAGTTTTTTTTATCAGCGATTAAAAATAAAGGTTTAACTATTTAAGAAAATATTTCAAAGACTGTTAAATGGGTTAAAAGATTACCATGTAGAGCAACCGTCCTCCAATCAAACTGACCTTAAGGTTAAGGAAAAGCAAAAAATATAACAGGTAGCAGATACACATATTTGTGCCAGTAGATGGGTCTGAGCTTTAAAAATACAATAAAAATCTTTTAAATTCAAAAGCTTTTGGAGAAGATTAAAGTAATAATTAAATCGTCAAACTTTAAACTTTTTTCGAAATAAGCTTTAATGCGCTTTAAAATTTAATTCATTAAGTTATCTGTATCGTGATACAGATTTTTGAGATTGATATAGGTATAATTACATTAAAAATGTATGAGCTTTCAAATTAAATTACTCAAAACAAAGTCATAAAAGCTCACAAAGATATTTAATAAAGCTTAGAAGTTATTTGTAGTAAGCTTTTTTAAATAAACCAATGAACCTCTCAGAGAAAAACTTTTAGAATTATTATATTAATATTATCTAAAAACTTTTTAGAATTATTTCATTACTTTTTTAAGTTAAAGTAATGAAATAATTCTAAAAAGCTCACTATTCAAAATCAAATCTCTTTATTTGAAAGAACTTTTCCATTGCTTTCATGTTACGTATTACCAATGTGGCTCAAACAAATGCAATACTAAACCATCTTATTGTTCAATACTATTCAAAAAGGAATTTTCACCTGTAGCATCTTTTCCGCCTGCCATATAATGATTTTCCCATCCTAGACTACTGTTTCGTAAAAAAAACTCACAAAACTTTATGGTAATTGTGAAGGTTTATCAATTTTAATATATTTCTCGAATCAGTTCAGAAACTTGAATGTTAAAAGTAATTAAAAAAGTTTTAAAACTTTTAAAATTTTGAAAGCTTTTTCTTATGTCAAGAAAATTTTATAAATAAAAAGGATCAAAAAAGCTTTTGATCCTTTTTATTTATAAAATAAGGTTCAATTTATAAACTTTACCACTTTTCTTCTTTTCGTCTTTAAAAAGCTCACTAGCTTTTCCCTAGACAAATATGATAAAAAGCTTGCTTTTCAAATTTTTAAAAGCTTTCAAATGCATTGAAATCATATTTGGATATAACAGATTCTGGATTGAAAAGCTTTTACTTTTGAACAAAAAGCATAACAAAAAGTTCATTATTCTGCTTGCAACAATAGAAGTTCTAGAAAGTTTCCGATTTTCAAAAAGGTTTCAAAAACGTAAGGAGTACATTAAAGCTACTTTTAGGTGGTTTAAAATTGTTGGTTTTTTAAATAAAAGCTTAAGTTAGATTAGTTATTTAAAACTTTCGATGCATTTATAGTTCCAAACTGGCTTAAACGTTTTCATCGTTAACTATTTTTACTTAAATACATTAGCAAAATGCAACAACTTTGAATAATATTTGAAAGTATTTAGCAGGTCAAATAAGCCTACTAAGAGAAAAGCTCACTAATATTTATATATCGTTAAATTATACATCATATAGAATTTTGACTATCAAAGCTGCTTCATATATTTCGACTAAAATAATAAAAATTATGAAAGTTCAAAACTTTATTGACAAAGAAGATTTCAATCCTAATTTGAAAAGCTTTTGAAACTTGTTTGAACTTAACTTTACTCCAATTTTATTCTTAAATTTAAGTTTTGGATTAACATTTTTGGGAGCTTTCTCTAATTTTAAGGTTGATTTATGATTATACTTAATTTGTTCAAAACATCGTGTTTACGTTTTATATTAAAAAGCTTTTTTAAGTTACTGAAAAATGAAAGCTTTTCATGATTTTCCATTTAGTTTTAGACTTTGTATGGCTTATAATAGTATGGCTTATAAAAGCTCAAATTTAAGCAAGTATTTCAAGTTTCTAAGCTACTGAAATAATTTAGCTCGAATTTACTGTAGTGAATTGAAACCACTAATTTCGATCGCTTGTTTGTAATTTTTAGTTCCTAATTTTAAATTAGAAAGACTAAAATGTAAAGATTTACGTAATATATCGTCACAAAGCTTACATTTTAAAATTTTTTTAAACTTTTTTGCTAGTTGAATACTAATCTTTTAACTACTGTCATGTGCACTGCGTCTTCGCTAAGAATTTATCGATACAAAAAACCACAACCATTCCAAAATACACGTAGAAGCTAACAAAAATAAACTTTTTGTGATGTTATCGGGTAAAAAGCTTAAGGTACAGTGCGTTGAAATATTCACACAGACGATTAAGAAGATATTGAATGAAATTAGGATTCGCTTTCGTGTTTAACGAAAAAAATTACATATTTTCCACGCAGTTTGAGTTCTATCGAGAGGAAAATGTCGCTTCTATATATATATATATATATATATATATATATATATATATATATATATATATACATATATGACGTGTTCAAGGGTGACTATATAATTTTAAGTAATGGGATAAGATCCCTTCTACACCGTGTATAGTTGGGATGTATCATATTTTCCTTTTTTTTTGTATTCAACATTTATTTTATTTAAAGTTTCCTCCATCACATTCATGCGTCTTGTGGTGCTAATCATATAAAAAGGACAATAAAAAAAAAGCTCGCACCATATGAGCACAAAAGAAAAGCTTTATCAATAGTTCGGTTAGTATATCATTTTTTGTGTGTGTATATGTGTTTGTATCTCGCTTCGGTTGATATAATACAAAAAATATCTGGTGATACTCGTATACAATCCGGGTTATATAATAATACCTTAAGGGTTTGAGATTTTTTTTTTTTTTTTTTTTTTTGGTTGACAGATTTTTTATCTTTTGGGTTTTAAATGGAATTTTAAAATGTTGTATCAACATCAATTTATTTTGTATGATTATAACGATTACGTTGATCGTTTACATATACGTACATGAAAAACTATAATTCCGGGATTTTCTGTCGTTTGTCGGATTTATCGCGGTTCGGAGAAAATTGGTGGCGTGACGAGATAACATAATTTATGGTTTATGAATCAACATTTTTTTTTTAATTTTGGTAATCTGCTCGTTGGATTTTTTCAAACGGAGTATGCAGATCATGTTCAGCTAGATTTAAATTAAACTTTTTTTTACCTACCCTTTGACATCATAAAATGCATCCTCACCCAAAATTAACATACTATTAGCCGTTATTTTTGAAATTTGAAAACCGTTATTTTTGAAAATACCTAAGGTGTAGATTATCAAAATTTAAGATTTTTTCTAGGTTATGTTAGGTAAGGTTAGAGTAGCTGCTAACGCAAACTTAGACCAGTGACGGTCCATTGTGATACCAAAGAATCCTACTCCCCTTTCACCTTCATTGGAACCATTCAGAGCTACTTATGTAGCGTAAGATATCTCGCACATTGCAGTTCTCGAGATCCATAAGGCCGTCGAAACAATACTTGCCCAAATGTTTGTACCTCCTGTAAGCTAGCGCTGGGCATAGTATTGTTTTGGAGCACTTCAAGTCCAGTTTTGGTCAGACTTGCCACGCTACATTGCATGGTGTTATTCCACCTCTTATGTGCCGAGGCTATCGCCTCCTTTTTAAGCGCCATAAAAACCGCTGCTAAAGGCCAGATTTGCCATTTCCGGTTTCAATTGAAAAGTTGTACCTTTCCTTGCTAGTTCGTCAGCCCTACACTTCCCCAGAACGTCCAAGTGACCGAAGATCTAGACTATCTGGATATTGAG
Source organism: Tipula confusa (assembly GCA_963556175.1). Classification (NCBI taxonomy): domain Eukaryota; kingdom Metazoa; phylum Arthropoda; class Insecta; order Diptera; family Tipulidae; genus Tipula; species Tipula confusa. The sequence goes on from OY744476.1 coordinate 221,184,043, forward strand.
ATGCTTACTCATCTCGTTAATAAACGGCATTTTAAATGCCACCGCGGACGTCAGAAAAACTGATTCCAGTGGCTTGATTGCCGCCTGACTGTCCACATATATTGTTATATCCCTTGTGGATATGACATTATGCATCAACCAAGTCAGTGCTTCCTCAATCGCTATCACCTCTGCCTGGTACACACTGCAGTGATCAGGAAGACGAACGGATATATTCACATTTAATTTGTCACAATAGACTCCAGCTCCGACTTTGCCGTCTAGTTTGGAACCATCAGTGTAGAATTGTAAACTTCCAGTTTCCGCTGTAGACCTATTCTGCCAAGATTCCCTTGAAGGAATAAGGATCCGGAAGCCTTTTTCAAAGCATACAATCGGTATTGTGTAGCCACTATTCGCCAAGTCCTCCTTTAGCGCACGGCCAATCGTCGAGTGGCCCGTCTGTAGACATTTTCATTTAAACACAGCAGAGAGTCGTGCAGCCATAGTTGCTGCTCTCTGCTCACCAAAGATGTCGACAGGAAGATGGTAGAGCATAGCCTCCAGAGAACGTGTAGGGGTTGTCCTCAGTGCCCCGCTTATAAGCAAGCAGGCCGTTCTTTGTATCTTCTCTATCATATTTTTGTAAGTTTTCTTGTCTAGTGCTGGCCACCACACACTCGCCCCATACATCAGAATCGGCCTGACTACAGCAGTGAAGAGCCAGTGTATCAGCTCTAGTTTTAGGCCCCATCTCCTACCGACGGCGTTCCAACATGAGTACAAAGCCATAGTAGACTTCTTTACTCTCTCTAAAATATTGGGCTTCCAATTAAGCCTACTGTCCAAAATTATGCCCAGAAATCTTGCCTTATAAGTAAAGACCAGTGGCGTGCCTTTTAAGGTAGCAGGGGTGACTACAAGGGGTGACTTCCCTAATCGTGCTTAGGTACCTACCCGAGATCACGATTGCTACGTCATCTGCATTTGCTATCACCCCTATTCCCTCCCTCTCCAGTTCCAAAATTAGTCCATTGATTACTATGGTCCAGAGAAGAGGTGATAGGACCCCACCTTGCGGAGTTCCTCTAACTACTCGCCTCCTAATGGTGGAAGATTTTTTCTAAAAGTGCACAAATATTTTTCACGATTGGAGCTATCTTGGTCCCTTCAAACTGCCCTATGTACCGCTAAAGACCCCCTTACCCCGCGCTTAATGGGTTTACTTGAAATCAGTTGAAAACTGAGAACTTGAAGATTTTTTTGGTTTTGCCTTTCCACTATCTTAAGACTAGAGAGAGGTTGTTCTACACGGGAATCTCTTAACCAGTCTTGAAATATTTTTTTAATCGGAAATATAAAACACAAGGCGTAAAAATGCGTTAGTATTATAGATTAATGGACGATGTGAATCCTCTACTAGAAGCTGAAGGCACCCACGATTAACTCCAACATAAGCTCATCAATTCGCTGCCAATATTAATAGATGCTACTGCAAAGTAAACAACTTTGAGATACTGATATCCAAAAAAAACTGCCATGCTGAAAACCCTAATTAAATCTGAAAAACAGGCTGTCCAACTAATATGAATTGAAATCCCACACTTCCATGGCGATTCACTAAAATAGGTATCCTTTCATGATTTATCCAAAGGAATCATTCATGAGAACAACAACATAAGTGACACAAGTGGGACATAAGTAAAAATCACTGTATTAGGAAGCGTAGGTACTATGAGTGTTGGTAAACCGATACCAAAATAAAAAGCTCCCAGGAGCCAGCCATATAAATACGATGCTAAACTTTCCAGTAATACAATCAGTGTCAGCAACATCAAAAAGATCATTGCATGATTTATACTAATTGAAAAGCTATGTTCCATTAAAAACTTAGGCATACTCACAGGATCATGGAATTACATCATAATTAAAATAGTGAACCAGTACTAGCAGTTAACCGGGGCATTTTCGACCACAGCAATCGTTCAAGTTCAAATTGAAAACCAACAATCGAAACTACTTCGAATGTTAACTGACTCAGGTTCACAAATTTCCTTTATCACCGAGAACTACTGCCGCCTCCAGAGAACTGAAGGCCGTTATATAGTACGAATTTCGTTTAACCAATAATTACCATCTCCAATGGTGTCATCTAAAAAGAGAGTGTTAACCAGATTCATCCAACTCGACCAAAGTTTGTCAATAGCAAATGTATTTCCGCACCATGTATGGCCATCAAGACATTGCAACAGCTGGTGGTATTACACTAGATTAGTTGTTTCCAACATTAATATAAACCAAAATACTATGAATCGCCGGCGTAACTTGGGATCAGAAACTGCCTAAACACATCGAAAAGAAATGTCATGAATATTATGTCTCACTTACGAAACTGGAGGAGATAAAAATGCCAAGGTGGATCTAATTTGATTCAGCCTCACCGAGAGAACTACATGGTTTTTGTGAGGCTTCTGAAGTAGCCTACGCAGCTGTAATATACTTTTATGAGAGGCCATCAAACAATGCAACAATGTTAACATCATAAACACGAGTGGCAGGCACCAATACAACTAATTTAACATGACCAAAATTAGAGTTATGCGGTGCCAGTTTACTTGGGAACTCAATGGTCAAAGTGCAATAAGATATGAAATTTGAGCAGATTCCAACATGTTTTTGGACAGATTCGATAATAGTATTGGCATAATATAAATACATTTAGTACTACCATCATAAGAAAAAAACTACCATCATAAGAAAAAGTTTTCCCATTGATGCTCCAGATGTCGGGTCGATAGAATTTCGTCAACATTTAGTAAAAATATATGACATTTAGGCGCTTATACATATACAAATATTTTGATTATTTTAAAACGATACCAGTAGCGACATCTAGCAGGTCAATGGGCTAACTTACCATGGTAGTACTATGTGTATTTATAATATGGTATTGGGTTGGACAAAGAACCAACCTTATAAATTTAATTTGTAGCAAATCGATTTGTGAAAATTCAAAAATTTAATTCTCCATCTAAGTGGTTTTATGTTAAGTCACTCGACAACTCTGCAGGTTGTATTTCTAGGGGTATCAAAGCAAACTTATTATTCACGCATAATTTATGGTGAAACGATCCTAAGATTATTTTTGATAAAGCAAGCCAGTTAGTGCCAATGATATATAGTAAAAGAAATTTCAGATCAACCGGAACTAAAACCACGGGTATTAGGAGTCACTATAAGTCATATCAGATAATGTTATTGACCAATTATATCGAAAATACTCAAGTTTAAAAGGATTATGGTATATGTAATGAAATTTATCAATAAATACAGAAAAGAGGTGACCCCGAAGCAAGAAACTCCCACGGCATAAGAAAGTCTGCTCAACTTTTGATTAAACTGGCACAGAATTGCTGATTCGTACCTCATCAATATTTTGTCTCCATCTAATTAGATCCTGGGCTTGTTCTTGGTACTCCTCTAGGCAACCCGAAGAAGACAAATTGCACTGACAACCAAAGTTGTCTATACCTCTCATAGAACGTTCACATCATCTCGTATATCGTATATCAGACCTTCACAGTTGAAACGATTCCTGATTTGTACGAAAACTGCCATTTTATCTTTGCAGATGATCACTGCCTACAAATTTGGTAGCCGACCGATAAGATCTCATATCTTGGATGACCCGAGACCATCCCTTAGAAATTACCAAATGACCCGAGACCATCCCTTAGAAATTACCAAATGATCAATTTGACTTCAGGACGTCTTTCGATGGTGTGCTCATGTTTCCAAGTTGATATTTAGGTTATGCGTGACTGCAAAGTACATTATTATTTTCCCATTATCGGTCGCTAGATTGTGTCGGGAGTGCGGAGCTATGTTTTTACATAAGTCAATCTGATTTTTGCCAGCTCATCACTCTGATAAGCTCCTCCATCAGATCATCAAAATTGTTGTAAAATTAGTCTTTATCTTTAAGTAGGCTTACATCAGTGGGCGCATGAACACCAAATGATTGACATGTTGGCTAGTCGCATGCGTAATCGTAGCTTACACATACAATTATCAACTGTTATGAAATTTAAAATAGTATTTTTTTCACCCTGGGCCCAAGAAGAAAACCAACACCCGGATTACCGAGGTCATCTCCACTATAAAGGAACGTAAAAGACACATGTTCTCTATTTTTTGGCCATCGAGTTTCTTGAAGAGCAACGAGTTTCAAGCGATACTCTTTCATGGCTGGTATAGTGTCATCAAACGCACCTGATTTTCTTAGCGGCTGCACGTTCCACGTACCGATCCTAAACTGAGTGTCTTATATGAGTGTCCCATACAGTTCATAAACAGGATAATCATCACGATTTTTATGGATTTTTATAGTTCTTGATTTGTTGCCAAATTTCGCAATTTTCAAAAACTATCCATCATCATGTTTATGGAATTTAGCAATTTAATTAGTGGCCAAATTTATCAATTTGAATGGGCTAACCACCATGAATTTTCTGGATTTTGAACATTTTCGATTTGGACATTAAAATTCTCCGTTTCGATGGGCTAACCATCATGAATTTTCTGGGTTTTGGACATTTTCGATTTCAGCCATGAAATTTTCAGTTTCGTTAGGCCCCATCGCGAATTTTCTGGGTATTGGACATTTTTGGTTCGGGCCATAAAATTCTCAATTTCAATGAGCTAATCGTTGTGAATTTTCTGGGTTTTAGACATTTTCAATTTGGGCCATAAAATTCTCAGTTTCGATGGGCAACCATCATAAATTTTCTTGGTTTTTGGACATTTCCGATTTGGGCCATAAAATTCTCATTTCGTGAGTTTAAATAAGGAAACACTTCGTTTATTTTGTCCCTTCCTTATCGCGTTTTACTCTTTTACGTATAGAAACGTGTTATGCCGACGATGACAATCTCTACATTTACCTTTAGATCAGCACAAACTACTCCGATATTCAATACTTAAGCAAAGGAAACAACGGTTAATGTGGCCAATGTTAAGAGAACACAAAACCATCGTATTGAGCCTTAATCTTTCCAGTAGCAAATATTTAAGCCATGGATAAGGTAGGGCTGTGGATCGACGAGTATGATTACACAAGGCATATATCGATTATGTAAATGACTTAGAATTCCATCAATAAAATTACAACAATCGTACACCTTATTACACATTTCATTAGCTTTGTATCGTTTCTCTCCCACCCACGCATATACGAATGGAGCACAAAATCAATTAGGACTTTTTTTTTGTTCTTTTCCATTTTGGCCATCCCTTATACAAATCCTTGATTTGAATTTTAATTCGATTTTAATTATTTAATCCGACAAAACTTATCACTTATTTGTGTACATTTTTAATTACATTTTAGTTGTTGTTGTTGCTGTTGATGTATAAGCTTTTTTGTGCTTTTTATTAATGATTTACTTAAAAGATATTGATGTTATATCATCATTAACGCACTGTCGCCATATTTTAGTATGACACAAAAAAAAAATAAAAACGAAATGAAATGAAATTGCAGGCACAAATTGCCCATCACCGCACATTCAACACAGCATCTTTAATTTAAACTTAACGACAAGATGAATTCATATAGATTTCGGTGTGCGATGATGGTAGCGACAAAAAAAATAAGAAAAAACTCATTTTGTTGAAATATGTTGTAAAAGATATAAATTGAAGAAGCTTTCAGAGATTTTGTTGTATTTACTATTATAGTACTATACCATCACAGCTACCGCTATATACTAAGGTTGTGGCTATATGCTACTTGTGTGCTATGTTACATGGCGTAATCAGATTGTGTTTGTGATAATAACAATAAAATTTTTGAACTTTATTTTTCTCTTTTTTCTGCGTTTTGTACTTTTTATAGTCTTAGAGTAAAAAAAAAAAGCTCATCATCATCATTCTTCTATATGGTGGTCGGGTGGCAGATAATTTCATTTTAGAGTTTGGTTGTACGCTGCCAACAATATTTTAACGAACAAATCTCTGTAATATTCTTGCAGATATTATAATTTTGGTTTTTTTTTTTTTGTGCTGAAAGATTGAATGTAATTTAGATGAATTATGTGTTAAAATAAGATGATGGGAAGCTTACGTTATTTTTTTTTTTTTTTGTAGCACAACAGATTGACGAACGATTTATGTGTAGTAAATGAAAATCTTGTAACGAAAGAGGATTATGAAAATATGAATTTGGGTTTGCATATCAACGACGTCTAGAGATGGTCAGATTTTTTGGTCAAATTTGAGTTGCACGATTAAGGATGTGTACTAATCTAAGACTTCTTTAGCTATTTTCCATCTAACAGCTGTTTCTAAATTCTATAAGAAAGAAATTTCTTATAGTCGCTGGAAAGCCAGAGTAAATTTGTTGTGCAGCAAAGAATTGATGCCAACAGCAATGTAATAATACAATTTTTTGTACCATTCATCCCATCTGATTCAAAAAATTCAAAAAATGTTTAAAATGAGAGGCTTGCTTTCACAATGACAGTTGATAAAGCCTAGGGGCAATTATTAAAAATAGCTTGTGTGAATTTGGAAAATCCATTTCGTGAATTTCGCATGGTCAACTGGACGTTGTTTGCTCGAAAGTGGGAATGTCAAAAAGTTTGTTCATTTTTATAAAATGGAACGTCGGAAATAATTCACATTCTATTTATTTATTTATTCGTTCATTCGCCGACACTATGTAATAGACGCGGCGGTACAATACAAAATACAACTTTTACTAATTACGTTATGCAATGATACTAGTAATTCGTTTCTTAAAAAGATCTCTTGATATGTTAAAATCAAAATTATCCGAAAACAAATTAAAAATTCTGGAAGTACGAGCCACTGAATCATCCCTACCATAATTTGTGCGGTGAAAATCAACCTTCAGTATATTTTGTCTTGGGCGAAGTACCCTAGTGGGTACAAAAAAAAATAGTATGAATAAAGTAAATCAGAAGAGTCAATTTTCGAATATAATACGTCTCGAGTAAACATTGCCTGCATAATGTCTCTCCGGGATTTGAGACTCACAATGTTTAATAACATGCAACGTCCATCGGAGCAGGATAAAACTATTTGGTAACCGAAGAAGTCGTCTCAGGGCAAATTTCAAGAGTTTTTTTTTAATGTTTTCAATACGATCGCTGTGGCAGCCATAACTGGAACTCCAAATAACCGAAGCGTACTCCAAAACTGGTCTAACAAAAGAAATGTATAATGTTTTAAGAGTGCATGGGTCAGAAAAGTCACTAACAAGCCTCTTAATAAAACCCAGAATCGAATTAGCCTTGGCCACAATCTTGTCTATGTGCTTAGAAAAATCAAGATTGAATATAAACAGGACACCCAGATTGTAATCTCGCACACCACCTCAAGTACAACGTCGTCGAGTCTGTACAAAGAAGCAATAGGTATTCTCTTTTTGGAATATGTCATAGATTTACATTTGGAAATATTTAGAGCAATACGGTTTTCCACAGTCCAATTAAAAAAGCAATTTAGATCCTGTTGAACTAAGGGCACATCCTCGATATTACGTATCCCCGCAAAATTTTTAATATCGTCTGCATAAAGCAAACATTTGCAGAACCGAAAGCAGTCTACTACATTATTTACAAATAGAATGAAAAGTAATGGACCCAGATGACTACCCTGAGGTACGCCTCAAATGTATCCCCAATACGGACAAATTGAGACCTACGTGACAAATAGGATGATATCCATTTTACTGGAAGTTTATTCGTGTTCAGCTTTGTGAGTTTATCAATAATTAAGGTATGGTTTATTTTGTCAAACGCCTTGCTAAAATCAGTATATATTACATCCATTTGAATGCCTTTTTTCAAACAACAAACTATATCATTTCCAAATAATGCAAGATTTGTTGTAGTTGATCTACCCGCACAGAAACCATGCTGTTGAGAAACAATTATGTTACTCACGTCAAATATTAAAGAGTCCCTTACTAATTTTTCAAAAAGTTTAGGGATCACAGACAAAATTGCTATCCCCCTATAGTTTTCCACCCAATTTTTTAGCCCTGATTTATGTATTGGGTAATATACGAGGATTTCCATAATTTTGGAAAAACGCCATCCATAAGGCTATAGTTGAATAGATGTGTTAAAGCAAAGTACTAGAACATTGCTTCAGCAAAATAGAGGGGATATCGTCCGGCCCAGTGCACGTCTTCGAGTTCATAGCAACAATAGCAGCACCAATTTGATCGACTGAAAACGAGATGCCATGGTTAGTATTATTGGATTCAGTGCACAGATCAGGGGCAGTTGATAATAAATCATCTTCAGCATAAACCGCCCTAAAAAATTTAGCAAATAACTCAATAACCGAGAACAAGTCCTCCACCACACTATCCTCATAATTCATGGATAATGGGTAACCACTGGTTTTTCGTTTAGACTCAATATAATGCCAAAAACCCGATGGATTTCCCCTAATATCAGATTCGATTTCTAGTGAATCGTTGCCATGAAGAAACTGATTCAAAACTTTGAATTCCCTCCGAAGTTGCGAGTATAGCGCATACTCACTAGAAGTCCCAGTTCTTTTATACTACTTGTGAGCTTTCGATTTGCGATTATGTAATTTAACCAGCCTTTTATCAAACCTTGGTTCCCGATATACCGAAAGTTTCTTTTTCATTTTTGGAATATATAGATCCATTCCCGCATATAAGACATCATAAAATTGACCCGTCATCATGTCGATATCTGTAACTTCATACAAAAAATTCCAACAAACATTATCAAGGTATCTTCTCAGAAGGTCGAATTCACCATTTCTAAAATTAAAAATAACATTATTATTATAATATGGAATATAATCATTACAAGTTTCAAAACTTAGCCGAATTAAAATAAGAGTATGATAAATACTGGAAGAACAGACCAGGTCTGCACAAGGTTGAACAGATGGCAACAAATCATCATCCACAAAAACTAAATCCAAAAGTCTTCCCAGTTGGATTTGTACCTCATTGCACTGACTAAGACCCATTCCAAATAAAGCATCAATAACCATAGATGAAACGTTTGGATTGTTGAAAAGGATTAACATCCCATTCTGATGTTCCCAAATAACATCCGGAAAATTGAAATCTCACAATACGTAGTCTGTCATAGTTACCAATCATTGGCTGGATTTTATTTTCAAATAAATCAACAAGATTTTGCAAAATTAACGATGACGACTTGACAGGGACATACACTGCACAGATAAATAGTGTGACTTTATCGATTATCACTTTAACAACAATGATTTCAACGTTGCACGATTCGAAGTTCATCTGTTGACAATTATACTGCCCATTTACAGGTATTATAATACCACCACCAACATTGGGGCAGTCGGCTGAATTATGACGGTCACGGTGAAAAACAGCATAATTTGATGGAAAAAATTCTTCACTTTTGAAGGCAGGAACCAACCAAGTTTCATATACGATGATGACATCATAGTCCTCTTCCATAACAGACATAAAGAATTTATTAGATTTAGTACGCATACCACCCGAGTTGTAATAGTAGATGTTAAATAAATGAGTGCCCACCGGTCTCGATAAGGTCAAAACGTTGGGCAGTTGTCTAAATTTAAATGTTTTTTGAAGTAAACAATCATCATCGGATGAAACACGGTTACGAAGGTTTCCTTCATATTCCTTAACCAGTAAACCAGCTGACCACAAGTTAGCATCCAACAAATCATCGAATTTATCTGCAAGAACATTAAGTTATTTTGGTCCACTATTGCTAACAAACCAATCGCCACTAGTTTATGATATAATTAATAGGAAGGAAAGAAGAAGGAAAGAAGTAACCTTTAATATTTAAAAAAGTTCTACAAGAAATATCTTTTGCTACAAAATATTGTTCCTGTAAAACTGACTTAATTAGAAAAAATACTCACATTTCATATTAAAAAATTACATCTTATACAAGAAATATCCTTTCATACAAAATATTACGTGTAAAGTTGGCTTAATTTGTAAAAATATCTTTTGTTTTCCCAAATGTCATTTTCAAACACATCGCGGTGAAACGTATCGAAGTGGACATATTTTTAATCATTTTATGTAAATTAATACTAATTTGTGTACATTCGAATGCCCTTATTCCTGACTTATTAGCTATATTGAAATAAAATAATTTTTGGTGACTATTTTTCGTGTATCAAATATGAATTTTTTCAAGTGTTATCCGTTTATATAAATGTGAAAAATTATGATTACTTTTTGTTTGTAGTTAACTTTTCAATTTTACTGTAAAATTGCCTTTGGAGACATTCCAAAGAAAAGATCAATTGGACAGGTTACAGCAAAGTCGAAAAAGATGAAAGCCACAAGGGTGGCTGTAACTACTGAACAGCGTAAGATACGACTTAAAAACTATCGAAGCAGAACGTCTTCTTCTAGAGCTGCTGAAACAAACGAACAGCATGAGACCCGTCTGAAAAATGGTCGTTTACGATAAAGTCGATCAATAGAAACTTCCAATTGGGCAAATTAATAAAATTTGTCGTGCTTTTAAATTTCACAATGAATTGCCTGGAATGTGTTGTTTGAATGAAAAAGTCAATTTGCTACTTCTGGATGGTCTACATGAACCACTTACCTCTTACGTCTCCGGAACTACTGACTAATCTAGACAATATCTTCAAAACATTCAAAAGTACAACTCCTTCTTTCAAATGACATCTTTTGGAGCAACACATATTAAAGTACAAGGACAAGTTTACCATAAAGTGGGATCACTTCTTCCTTTCTCTGACAACGACTACAAATTTTTACAAATTTATTTCATGGATAACGAAGAGGTGGAGTAAACGTTGCGCTATTAGTTCCGGCAATCAAAGAAGACATAGACTGGATGAAGTACAAATTTATATCTGTAAAGGAAATATGCATTTTTACGGACAATCACGCTGTCATTCATTTTTTCGTTTGTTTTGTTTGCTCAGCTGTACTTAACTTCTATCATAGCAAGGAACAAGAAATACTATCAAAGCAAAGAAAAAAATTAGTGATAAGGGACGCCAAGACCATTGGGGCAAACCATAAAAGTAGTTATGACAAAGAGTTGTTATGACAAGAGTATACATACAACGTATATCCGTCGTGACCAAAATTGTTGAAAAATATGATCTGTTCGTTATTTCCACAACATTCCAGCAATGTTAAAATCATCAAACCAAGAGGCGCGAAAGAATAAATATTACAAATCAATAGTTAGAAGTCCATCATCTCTTGCCTGAAAATTAGGAAACGCTGACTCATTGCGCAGATGGATATTCAAAATCGCGAACCTGTATTCGTGCGTCCTCGATTTGGCTCTCGTTAGCGTAAAGTAGGACTTTAAAATAATCGCAAAAGAGTTGGGTGAGCTTCGGCCTCAGAAAAGATTGTAGGGATTAACACCTTACTGAATTTTGATAAATTATGAATTCGGATAAAATTTGCATCAAAACACGTATGAGTGCACACCAATAGTAATACCATGCAGCCGACCAGTTTTAATATTTGTCTAAGATTTATTATAAAAATTATTATGTCTGGATGCTGACTATCAAATAGCTACCACAAATCGACGACAAAATTCCGATTATAACCTATTTGTCACTTTGGTCACACGACTCATTTCAAACCAATTAGATTTAGATATAATGTCCGAGCGTACAGACAATTAATTTTAGTGTGGTATACGAGCATTTTTGACCCTTGTCCATTCGTACGAGGAAAATTTGATGTGAACCACATGCACACCACAAAAAACGAAACACAAAAATGGTACGAGAAGGTAAACCATGACTTTCAACGAACATTCACCATCTTGAACCAAGAAAATATTATATTTTTTTATTTTCTTATGTAACGAAAACCCAAAACAACAGTAACAAAATCTAATCTTTGAAGATGATCACGTAATTTTAAGATTAAATACAACAACAAAAAATATAAAAAATAAGTTAGAAAAATGTTTGGTCTTTTGTAGCTCATGTAACAAAATTTATAAATGTCAGCAATACAAATTTGTGGATACTCCGGTAACCCAAACAAACAGGAAAATGTACCTCTTATGGTTCGATTGAAATCCAAGGGATTTTTAATACTGTACAGGCCTTTATCAGAAATTCTATACATATCGAAGAAGATAACTCAACGATTTTTGATATGAACATAGAAAAACTTAGATGATGGTGTCGATGATTTTTTAAATTTAAATTTATTAGAGGCACGCGAGAAGCATGAGGATATGGAAATTTATGGGTTTTGTCATTAAAATTATTATTTCAAGGAGCAAGAGGAACCGCTAGTTAGATTAAAATATAGATAAAAACATGTATCTAGCAACACCGTCACGTATTGTTGAGTTATGGCCGATACTCTTTAGTTTATATTTCATGATACAATAGTCGATTGAAATATTGGTACTTGGAAAACAAAACTATTTCCTACCTTGCACACCACAGGCAGATGGTACCAAACCACATTTATGATTAAAACAAATATGTTTGGTCTATCGATAAATTTTAAGTAATTAAAAATAAATAAATAATCAATTAACACTAATTACCGATAATTTGTAATAAATATTAACTTTATTTTGTGTGGAGGTATGCAGGAGGCAACTGACCAAAATGAATAAATTAATTATTTTTTTGCAGCAAATTGTATACAGTAGTTTTTAGCCATATGTAAGCGGAACATGCATGACACAGAAAATGCCATTTTTACGAATTTTATTATAACTCACATCAAACTTCATTCAAGCAATTGTTAATTCTTAATTCTTAATTCTTAATTCTTAATTCTTAATTCTTAATTCTTAATTCTTAATTCTTAATTCTTAATTCTTAATTCTTAATTCTTAATTCTTAATTCTTAATTCTTAATTCTTAATTCTTAATTCTTAATTCTTAATTCTTAATTCTTAATTCTTAATTCTTAATTCTTAATTCTTAATTCTTAATTCTTAATTCTTAATTCTTAATTCTTAATTCTTAATTTTTAATTCTTAATTTTTAATTCTTAATTTTTAATTCTTAATTTTTAATTCTTAATTCTTAATTCTTAATTTTTAATTCTTAATTCTTAATTCTTAATTCTTAATTCTTAATTCTTAATTCTTAATTCTTAATTCTTAATTCTTAATTCTTAATTCTTAATTCTTAATTCTTAATTCTTAATTCTTAATTCTTAATTCTTAATTCTTAATTCTTAATTCTTAATTCTTAATTCTTAATTCTTAATTCTTAATTCTTAATTCTTAATTCTTAATTCTTAATTCTTAATTCTTAATTCTTAATTCTTAATTCTTAATTCTTAATTCTTAATTCTTAATTCTTAATTCTTAATTCTTAATTCTTAATTCTTAATTCTTAATTCTTAATTCTTAATTCTTAATTCTTAATTCTTAATTCTTAATTCTTAATTCTTAATTCTTAATTTTTAATTCTTAATTTTTAATTCTTAATTTTTAATTCTTAATTTTTAATTCTTAATTCTTAATTCTTAATTTTTAATTCTTAATTCTTAATTCTTAATTCTTAATTCTTAATTCTTAATTCTTAATTCTTAATTCTTAATTCTTAATTCTTAATTCTTAATTCTTAATTCTTAATTCTTAATTCTTAATTCTTAATTCTTAATTCTTAATTCTTAATTCTTAATTCTTAATTCTTAATTCTTAATTCTTAATTCTTAATTCTTAATTCTTAATTCTTAATTCTTAATTCTTAATTCTTAATTCTTAATTCTTAATTCTTAATTCTTAATTCTTAATTCTTAATTCTTAATTCTTAATTCTTAATTCTAAATGGACGTCGGAGGAAAAGATTTAGACTCCTCTGTTTTGATAACTTTAAACTAGATTTGCGTGACATAGAGTGTCGAAACATAATGGTAGTCGACTGTGCTGGTGGCAAAATCCATTCAATATGATGTATAGGGAGAGAGTGAGAAAGAGAAAGAAATCTAAATGTATTCATTTTTTTACGATTTCATTTATTGAGGTGGTAAGCTTAGGTTAACATGGCGTTGCAGTCAGGGGTGAAAATCAAACTCACTACCGCCGTGTACCAAGCCAACACTTTAACCATTACTATTCGATCGGTGACAGTCAAATTGCAATCAATCTATTTGACTTGTCAAAAAATTTTAATGTTTCGCTGGGGAGATACGAAAATATATAAATTGGGAAATTTCTTATCTTTGATAAGAATTAGTTGATAAATTATATCTCTAATACGATAAAATATTATGTCAAATTATTGAAATACAATTTTTTTAGTTTTAGTTGATCTATTTTGATGGTGACATTACTTTAAGTGTACGTTATGGAAGATTCTGAAGACGAAAATGATCGGTAAGCTACAATTTTACATTTTTCTTGTATTTATTTTACCAAGACTAAAGCCAAAATTTTTTAGTATATTGTTATGGCAGAACGAGTATTATCAAATCGAAGATGAAAAGAAAAATGAACTGCAAGAAATTTTTTCTTATTTAAAGACTGAGATGATAGAAATTCAACAAAGTCCCAATGACCATGCTTTATTTGTTACTCCAGATTTAATTGCGTTTTTGATAATAGTACGTATATTCTGCAAGCTCTATTAAAATTTGCTTATTTATTTATTTTTTAGGGGCACCCTAATTATAGTTTAAAAAAATTATTTAAATCATTTATAATTAAAAGAAACTTGAATAATATAATATGGGATTATGATTTGAGGATAGGTTCGTACGAAAAGCATGTAATATTGTTTTGGGTCTCAAGACACTTAAATCAAATACTGCAACGGTTAAATTCTTTTAAATTTAAATTCTTAATGGTTAATGCGTTAAGCTTTTTACAACCAACTTATTTAAAATATTTAACAGTACCATTTCATAATCCTGATGCCATCACTCAAGTTAATTTGATACTGGATTATCATAGCCAACAGAAACGACACTTTGGAATCGATCTTTTTAACATCTTTGATTTGGTTGCATTTAAAATGGGCATCGACGATAATAGGCTTGAATATGAAAATTGTGAATTTCATAAAGTGATCGATCGACAACTTGACCATTTAGCTAAACACGAAATATGCTTGAAGAATAAAATATTCGATTTGGATGAATATTCGAAATACAACGCGTTATTTTCGATTATCGATGACCAAATTATTGACTATTTCGTGTACCATTTTCAACATTACATCGATGATGTGCATTATACAAAAACGAACAGGATCGGTATAATTTCACTTTCTAGCTTTAAAGCTATTCCCAACATTTTACTTTTTATTAATAATGGCTACGACTTACAAGTCGACCAGATCGATCAAAATGGTAAATGGTGTAAAATATTGTATCAATTACTGACCAGCAACAAATCATTTTTTAAAATGACATTCAATGTGGATTGTCCTTTCAAATGTCAACCAGACATTTTATACAATTTTGACAAAAAAATATTTGGGGCATTAATAACGATCAACACAAAAAACACATTTGGCTTTATCGAGGACTTTATAAGTTGGATAAACCAGTCGTTTGGTGAACAATCAAAATATATAGCATTAACACTAAACGGGTCTGACTCAATCGATCCGGATGTGTTGATGGGACTCCATTTACGAAGAATAGAATTTAGAAACGTTTTAATTATTCCTCGACTTGTTACCATCATCTGCCAATGGCCTCTTAGTGAAGTTGCGTTTATCGACTGCCGAATAGTTAACGATCTTGAACAACGTATTGAATATCTTCAACATGTAACGCACAACGAGCAAAACATAATAAAACTACTTGATCAGCTACCTAATATGAGATTAATAGAATTACGGGATGACGAGCATGTAATCGGTACAGTATGGAAGTATGTTTCGTGCCACATGGCCAGAAAACATTTAAAACAATTTAAATTTAAAAATGATATTCGATTGGGCAGTCTTCGTTTGAAAGACTTGCAATTTCAATTCAATCGCAAATCGGCTACAATTCAAATGTCTAGCAATAATGATAAGGTATATGAATATTTTTATGGCGCAAATAATGATAACGATCGAAATGAATTTAATTTTTATCAATAAATAAATATATAAATCGACAAACCGAAATTATTGTTTCGACTTAAAACGAAGATAAGATTTTTTGTAAATTGATTGATATAATTATTAGCTATCGTATTTTTTGTCAGTTATACCACGTTTACACGATAGCTACTATTTAACTGCGTAAGCAAGTATTCTTCCCCTTCAGTTTATACCACGATACTTATTTGGTGTCATGGTATCAACGTCTAGTGAACGGTGAAATTTTATTTCCAACGAACTGTCATCATTTTATCAATCACCAGTTATTGCCATCGCAGTTGTTTTCAACCGCAGTTGTTTTCGAACCCCAGACGTAAAAAAGGTGTTTAGTATTTGTCATGAAATGGATTCTTACTTCCAAAAAAGGCTTTCAAAGAATTTTTGATGAGTAAACATATGTACTTGCGCCTACAAAAAATTGTTGTATATAGAGTAATCTTGTAAACGAGACGAAGGGACTCATCGAAATGACGTATTTCGTTTAAATATCTTCATTGAAAATCTGACTCTGTCATAGGCTGGTTCATACTAACACAGTGGTAAAAAGCAAAAAAAAAGGGAATAAACGTGGTGGTCCTAGAATTATTCGGTATCGGAACTACGATAATGGCACAGAGTACAGACCAGCATAGTTTGAGTCAGACCTAGACATTGTAAAAATTATGGATATGTGTCGATATTCTGGACGCATGCTAGCTAAATGTGGAAATGAGCGGAGAACTAAGGTTGACCACGCTAAATCGTCTAGGTCCAGTTGCAAAAAGCTAGAGAACGTTATATCTCATGTCCTCAGCCAATGACAGACAAAAGGGTCTCTTATTGTAAATCTTTTTAACCGGAACCGCAGGTTACGGCAAAACATTTGTAATACGGCTGCTTATTGACCCGCTTTACGGAAAATGATTGTTTTTGTAATTCATTCATTACATGCGCTTCAAAAGGCAAGGTGGCTGTAACCATGAATGGCACGACTGTAAATACCTTTATTAGAATCTCTTCCATTTGGTGGAAAGGATGTGTTTCTGATCACTGATTTGAGACAACTATCTCCAGTTAACGCAACTCCGATTTACAAGCAAATTGTTGTCCATACTGCAGCGAATGCTCCAATTTTATAAACTAAATGAAGTCATGCGGCAATCAAATGTCGTATTCCTTCGGGTGCTCACAAAAATCGGTTCTAATAAGTACATGTTAAAGGGCTCTAGAGACATCAAATCATATATATTGCGACAGATGTCCTTATCGGCTGCAATACTGTCAAGCAGTTAGCATTCGTCTAACAAAAGATCCATAAAGCATATGAACATCCCCACCTGTCATAGGTCGGCCTTATTTGATCAAAACCAATATTGACCTGACAATTGGAGTGGTGAAAAGAGCTATGGGCTATCTGCAGTATATGGAATGAAGCCATCCTAACGTGGTCAATGAAAACAATAAAAACTTCAACAGTCAAAATGTCAAATAACTGAAATTTTCTAGGGATCTTTAAAAACACAACTCTGCAGTCAAAAAAATCAGTTCACATATACCAGAGTGGGAATTGGCGATGAAGCTCTGATAATTCATCGATGAAGAGAGCCCGCCGATATTTTTCTTCACCATGTAATTGTTGTAAAAAAACAATTCAAGGTTTTGAACTCCTTGTAGACTTGAGCAAAATCAGTATAAAACTCTAATCCATAAAGCCTATATAAAGTTTGAAGCTTATTGCGGCGTTTCTCGATGTTAACAAGCTTCCAGTTAAAACAAGGTTCATGGAAACGCAACCTGGTTTTCACCAACAGAACATAACAATAGAATCCAGCTTTGAATAACGCTTTGAATGTTGCAACAGTATCATTCAAATTTCCCATGTGCTGAAAGAAATCCCAAACAGTCATATCCAGAAATGTGTATCATTTTAGATATGTATCGTAATTGGTGAATGATAGATGCTTGTGCATCTATGATAGATGCTTGTGAATGATAGATGCTTGCGGTAAAGTCCTCGCATGATAAGACATCGAAAAATAAAACATTGACGCTTGACCACGAATACTGGATGCGTTATGGTATAGTAACACGAGATAACTCCCGTATCACGGGAAACAAATGTAAGTGGTGCATTCATGGAAGATGAAGCTTTGACTGACGATGAATGATTTAATGAAGGCGTTCTATATGTGACGTTCACCACCACTGGAATTTTTTGGCAAAGAAGGCAATTCTTAATAGTGAAGGCCAACCTCAATTTACACAGCAAGTGCAACTAAATTCCTTCAAGATATCGAGTGCAATGACTTTTCACCATAATGATGAATGCTACTGTTTAATAGGTAAGTTCATCAGCTGGAAATTGAGGATGATCTCAAATAATTTGGAAAGCACTGAGACGATATTGGTTGGTTTTAAGAGTCTGATTTGCGGCCCTTTTTGGCACAGAATGTACGTTAGCAGTTTTTCAGATAGAGGGAAAATGCCAGAAGGTAAAGATGTTAGATGATGGAACAAACTGGCTTTGACTGAGATTTACAGCCATTTTTGAGAAGGAATACTATCCGGACCAGCTACATCGGAGAGCTAACTAGGGAGATAATACGGGGTTTTAAGTTAGTATCAGTTAATTAGAGTTTGCAACAAATTTTCGGACGAGGAGATTAGCTTTTTCTAGGGAAGTAGAAAAAATATTGTCTCCTTCTTTCCAAATTCGTATAGTTGATTTTTTACTATCCAAGAATTGTTCCTCTACTTAACGAAAAACGGACCAAAAAGTCCGATTGCTATAACTCCGGTTTAAGGCTTGCTGCTACTCTTCTCTAACCTTATTTTCGTGATATTGTTTAGCAAAGATAATGTAAAATGTTCGCAAATACTTAGGGTGCAGTAACGGAAACTACACATATAAATGCTGTTTTCAAATCTTGAGTTAGCCCTGCTTGATCGACTATTGCAAGGACATCCGTTTTTAACGAGCTTTCCAGCGTTTCCATATTAAGACATAGGGCTTTGCCATGCTTTAACTTATCGATAACTGCATCTAACTCATCTACTATGGGTGTAGTAAGTTTTAAAAGTAGGACTGCGGTTGATTCCGCCTTTACCAAAATAAAAATATTTTTTCTTTATTACAATTCCAACTCGTTTGATTGTCTTTTATTAACTGATTTCGTTTTGTCTTTTTTTTGCTCACACTCATCCGTGTGTTCAATAATGGAACTACGGATGAATGTGTTTTGTACTACTTATCTTCCACCACTATTTTATAGATGGCACTATTTAATTTACAATAATTTACAATTACAAATAATATGAACAAAGGTGCGTTCATGGTTGAAATTATTACAGTGGCCGTAATAGCCATACCGAATGAGCAACAGTTTCATATGTTCTTCAGTTTTACCATTTCCGTATTTGATAGCGGAGGATCTATTGGATGAAAATCTATGAAAAGAATTTTGGACGTTGGCAAAGCAATCTGTGATGTTACTATTTAGTGTTTTCGATGCAGTTCCTGAATGCACACACTCCAACGAAGGGTTATGATTCTGGAGTGCCTCTTTAAGATTATGATATAATCAATTTAATTCGGAAGATATTTATAGTGCAACCGAGGATAATACCTTATTGCACGCGACTTGACTGGTTTGTTTCTGAAGTCTCCGCAAGTCATAATAAGGTTGGGCTATCATTTTTATATCATAATCATTGTTGTGATGAATTCAAGGTATAATCTGAGTACTTTGTGTGGCGTTGAATACATAAAGTGTTTTATGAGAGTAGGTGTTTACCGTGCCGCTCAACACGCTTTAACATGATGATGAGGTCAAATCTTTAGGATACCAGTCAAACCTTTGTTTACATTTAAATACCGAGTCATTTAATCCAAAGCAAAGCCCGCGTAAACCACCCCTAATAGGAATGACGAGAGCGTACTGCATGAATTTGATCATGAATTAAATTAGGCCAAAGTTAAATTACCCTTAAATTACCCAAACCTCCTCGAAATTAAATAATTCATTTGGCCTAAATGCATACTAAACTTTATCCGTAGTGTCAACTTAAATTATTCATCCCGTAGCCATATACGACTAAAACCATATTGTTATAATTACATGTATAACAGTTTCATTGCCATTTTTATGTTTGCGTAATAAATAAATTGTAAATAACATAAAATATTTAAATTTGTTTATAAAATTAAAATAAATAAATTAACATTTATTTTAGGATAATTACATGGACCAAAAATAAAAAAGTACAAACATTTGTTCGGGTAAACATTTAGGCGGTCGGAAAACATAGATAAATGCAATAAATTTTGTAGCATAGTTCAGAATGTCGTACTCGCATTGAAGCTATGTAGACAATCAAATAATTTTATGATAATCGGCAATATAATTTCGGTTTTGATTTAATTACGACAATTAAACGACGAACATGATTTTATATACGCAAGCAAGTCGTAAAATTAAAATTTAATTCCTTAATTAAAATGTCATAAAATTTGGTTGTCACATTAAATCGACCGAATCATGTTTTATGGTGACATTTTGAATTCGCGACATTTGTTTTTGGTATCCAACTGTAAAAATTGCCATTTTAAATGCAAATAAATAAATTTTATATGGTAATTATACATTGTATGTCGTGTCTATATATGCATCATATACGAAAATGGCTAAATATAAAAAAAATATTTCATGGTGTTTACCAACATAAGATAATTTCGATGGTATAATAACAATAAATTGGTTTTATAGGTCAATAAGCGGATTTAAATCTTTAAATTTAGCGGATCAATAATCAGGTTATATCAGTTACCATTTCAAGCAAGCTCCTTGTATTATTCAAATCAAACTTGTTCTTATCGCACTCCCACTCATCACATGGCAGATTGACACTATGTGCCAATTGCCATGTGATTTCAGTCGGCATCTAAATTGCCTTTACCTCTATAAATTGCTTCGCAAACTCCTCTGTGGACAATAAATCTTCTGAGTGAATTTTTATTATTGATTCGGTACAATATACCTAATATAGAGATAATCCGAAATAGGTTATATCATGATTGACCATGATGGTATAGCATATACAAGAAGTGTTGGTCACTTAGTTGATACGCCAATTACAGTTGTTCGTGTTCTGATGCTTGCTCTGTGTCAAGTTGCTTATTCAATCGCAGTGCGGACAAATACATATCTTAATTTTTGTCGATGCGGGCACGCATTTGATTCAGGGGTCGTTTCATATTGCCACAACTTTTTGTCACAGTGTAAACTTGTGTCTTACTAATTTCTCTATTACTGTTCCTCTGACCCATTCCGGTCCCTTTCTCGAAAAACTTGACTGCTATAGGTCGGGTTGGATATATCAACGACAATGCTATTTTGGATTGACGCCCTTGGAAATTATCAGTCAACGATCTACCGTAAGCACCAAGAAACGTCACCAAAGATAAATCAGTCAATTCTCCATCAGGCAAATTTTTCCTCATCCCACCGAAATGAAGCAGTAGTGATATGTTTTATTCCATTTTAATAACAAAAATCGTTGATACTTACAATGATGTCAGATAGACCCTCCATCAAAAAAATTGCTTGATAATTTCTGTGTATACTTCTCTAAGGTAGGCGATTCTCATGACCCAGAATTCCAGAACCTAATAATTTTTAGCATAAATGATATTCTGGTTATGTTTATCCGAAATATAAACAAGCACTGAAGGGTTCCAATTTTGTTATTAAGGTAGTCAAAAAAATATCTGACTGTTGGAAGGTTGCCAAAATGGATAGAACTACATTGCCAACTCATACCAAAAATTTAAATATTGAGCAACTTTTAAATGTCTAGAACTTATAACGATGATGTGTCTGTTTCGATCTGATGAGGAATTTTATTAAAATCTAATTGTCATCAGGCCATGGCAACCGACTCCGAGTGGTAAAAGATGGCCGAGCTACAAATTATTAAATTAAAATTGAAAATGTCTCTGTTAAGATGAATTGAGAAGGTTCAGTTGAGAAAGCTTCCAATTTTTAAGCGTTACATCAGATTTCATTGGTTTTTTATACTGAGCAACTTTTTATTTTCCAAACGTGAAATCGTACAAAGAACTGGACATTGTTCAGCCAGTGCAAATTGACTTCAGAAAGTTGTAGGTTATACATGGATGTAGTCCTATAAAACTGAATGTCAAAACATTGGATTTACTAAAGCCCCACAAACCACTAAATACACGAGGCCCAGCAATGATAAGCGAATGTCCTACTAATAAACCGCATGTCTAAAACAATAGTATGTTAAAACATGCTTCTCGCAAATGGAGTTATCTAACAAAGCTACACTGTTAAAATTAATCACAAATATTTTTCTTTTCAATAACTGAGCATTTTCTTAAAATATTGAGCCACACTGTTGAAATAAAACATAAGTATTCGAATCAAACAAGGCGTAATTACCTTTTGCACAATAATCAAGATTGTCATGGAATTCCATGGCTTTATATATTAAGCAACTATTTTTCTCAAAATGAAACTGTTATGTTCGAACTTTTCAGTTACTAGGACGCTTCTAAAATATTGAGCTACATTGTTAAAAAAAATAAGATTCATCATGGTTGCAGTGGAGATCACAAGCATCACATAATGAGCAACTATTTATTGCATAAAATTAATAAATTTTGTAAATTCAAATTGCAAATATCTTTGTTAAAACGACATTAGTTTAAGATTAGTAAGCTTTTAATTTTAAAATTTCTAGAGGAGTTCATTACTTGTTCATATTGAGCAACTTTTATTAACAACAAGCCGTTTTCACAAATACAACATAAAAACCTTAATTATTTTATTTTTAAAATAAAGAATTTAAATTTATGAGCAATTTGTTAACTAGAGATGAGCTCTACAGCCTCAAATCAGAAAAGAAATAAAAGAAATTAAATGCATTGCTCAATTTTATTAAATAAATATTAAATAAATAGACACTTTCAATGTTTCCATTTTACTATGCTTTTAGTGATTTTAGTATGCTTTTAGTAGTTACATTTTATTATCTAAAAAGTTGCTCAATTTTGTAAATGTAAAAGTGAGTTCGTTTATGGAATATTAGCCATAATCAAACTTACTTTTTATCTTTTAAGTTGTTAGGTAAGTTTTAATGTTTGCAAACTAATTTTGAAAAAAAGTATAAAAGCTTAAGCCAAAAATTGACATTTAACTGAAAATATGAGCAACCACAAATATCAATTCAATATTCACTTCAGTATGTAATTATGTAGTTATTTAAATACGAGCTCAATTTTAAACAAATAAGTATTCAAATTATTTACTATAATTCAACGCAACTTAAAATATTTAAATTATTGAGCAACTATAGTGTTAGTTAATTGTTATGCTTTAAACTAATTTTAAAATTACTTTGAGAAGCACAACTCAAAAATATCTATGATTTACTTTATTTGACATTTGAATATTAAGAATAAAAAGAATATTCCAAAGGTTCATTAAAATGAACGACCGCACCTTTAAACTTCTAAATGAATCCATATTTAAACTTTTTAATTATTGAGAAACTTTTAAAATCCTGAGCTACACATGTTAAAATAGGTCAAACATCGTTACATTCGACTAAAAGTAAGCTTTAGTGATGTCACAATATTAATTTACTCTTCTGAACCAAGTTCTAATCTAGATAAATTGTTTAGGATAGACACTATATTTAAAACAATAGATCCGATATACAGTTCCAACCAAATAATTTATTACCATATTACAGTTGCTTATAAAGCAGCACACATCGAATCGAACAAATCCCGCAATATATCACATCGTGAAATTTAAATAAACTTTACATTTAAATATCAAGCTTAACACCTCATTAATTTTGTTATTGTACGGTTTCTATTTCTAACATCGGGACAAAAAGTTCTAACCCAAGTAGTAGAGCAACAAAACAAGATCAAATCACAAATCATTGTGTAAAGATAGTTATCTCATTAATTTCGTTCAAAAACAGTTAACTGGTACAAAGAATTATCGTAGTACAACAATAACGATATATAAGGAAATTTTTTTAGCAATAACAGGTAGAAACACAATACTAAACGACCTTTAGATAACATATTGAGGCCCAATGTTTATTGGATACAATTTTAATCTAAAGAATTTCACCCCGATAGGTAACAGGTTTGCCACGATGAACGAGAGAAAATTTATAATTATTTCCTTTTAATTTTCTTCAAATTTATTGTTGTTACTTTTTCATCGTGCCATAAAACAAAAAAAAAGGGAAAAATTTCCATGAATAAGAAAAACAAAATTTTAACCATAAAACAAATAAAATAAAATCCTTCTTATTGTTCTTGTTACTGTTTTATAGGAGTTTTTTTTATGGCTCCTCTTAATTTTTATAGCAAATAAACCATAACAAAATGTACTACTTAAAAATTAAATATATTCAATCCGGTGTTGTAAGTTAGCGCAATAAACTGAGATGTCAAAGTGTTTATGGACCTAGTTTAAATTTAGAGGCTAGCAACAGCAGGCTTGATTCTAAAAGGTTGCTATATTTTACTTTTATATGTCACCAGAATAATGATTTTGAACATAGAAAACCAAATAAAGGACTAACTCCTTTAAATCTATGTTAGAATTTAAACCCTTATTTAAAAACACAATTTCGTCCTTGGTCCCAGTTATCGACCTCCCTCATTATAGGGTTAAAGGTCAAAAACTGCAAGAAGTAGAACAATTACCGTAATGAATAATTATCATTTGGCATCAATTTTTGATTTTAATGAGCTAAGCTACATGTGTATGGTGCGTTTTGGAAGTTTCGATATGTGGCTAAAATTGCTCAAATTTAATGAACTGATCATCATGAGTTTTGTGACTTTGAAGTCTTCTACTTGTGGCATAAAATGCATAAATTTAATAAGCTAACTATCATGTGCTTTGGAGGTTCTAGTTGTTTCAATATGTTACACAAATTGCTCAAATTTATTGAATTAACCAAGTGTTTTGTGGGTTATAAATTTAAACCATCTAGTGTGTTGTCGGTTTTACATTTTTTTGACATGAAAGGAAAATTGCTCAAATTTTATGAGCTAATCGTCATGAATTTTGAAAGTTTTGGAAGTCTTCGACTTGTGGTGTAAATTGCTCAAATTTGTCAATATTATTTTTAAAAATTGCAACCAGCAATAATCTAAAGTTGCTAGTCGAAGAACCAAGAAAAGCAACTTACTGTTTTGAACATAGAAACACTATCAATGGTAAAATATATAGTAAAACCTCAACCGGAACCTCTCATCTTTATATAGCATTACCCAGCAAAAAGAAATGTTTGAAAATCATAATTTTTAATGTTCTCAATTTAGGCTTAAAACTAGTTGGTCTCTCGCTGTTAAATCAAGTTGTTAAAACCAAATAATCCTTTGCCAATTTGCCTTGTGATTGCTTAAGGGCGTCGATATGCTCCCAATAGCCTGTTATGTTGTAATAGATCACTAAATTCCACTTCATGGCTACTAATCTGAGTTTGCCTAGATTTTAGAAATGTATTCCTATGTCGAGTAACTAAATGGGGTAATTTGTGCCTGGGCTTACACATGCCCTAGTATTTCACAAATTAAAAGTATCGCTAATACAAGATAGTTTCCGTAGATACATTCTACAGCCTGTGAGGCTGTTTTCTTAGGTTTTGGTTGTCTTTTACGGATATTGGGAGTCCCTTCTTCATAGTCTACGGACTGTTGTTCCCTTGCATTGTTGTTGTTTCTACAGTCCATCTAGGTACAGTTTCGTCTACATTTTGTATGGCTGGTATACAGTCCTTTAAAACGTGTTATTTCTAGATCTATGTGGCCTAACAATGCCATCCTGACCCAAATGTGGACCTTAATGATTCTTGCTAGTGGCCAGTGCGTGAGGTAATTGTTTATCTTTAAGGATTAATAGTTCTCCAAATTAGAGGTTTTGAGTGGTTTATACACTCAATATCAGGTTGTTGTGTTGATATGATGGCCCTTCCTACCAGAAAAAGTACCGGACTTAAAAAAGACTAATAACCTAGACAAATGAGAAGCTAATGACCTATTGTTTAAGCATACCTCTTTTTCAGCCAGAAATATTGAGAGCTGCTCAACGGTTAATGTTTGAGTTTTAATTACTCATCGGGGTGACCTCGGGGTAGTATTATTGGATGTTTTTTTATCAAATGTTAGATTGGTTAGTCTTCCCCTGTAGATTCTTGCTGTGCAACTCTAATTATTGCCCTTAGTTCTTCAGGTTTAAAATGGGAGGCATTTCTAATTTTTGACTTTGCTTTAGATAGAAATCGTAGACAATCTACAATGCTGTGAACAAACCGTTCGACCAAATTCAATTACTGTTTTACTTCACTGTTGTTGTAAATGTTTTTATTGATTTATTGCTCCATGCTGCCAGCTTGTTATATTTCTTCTGTACCAATTTTTGTCAAAGGTTAGTTCGAATCCATGTTGGCTTTTCCACCAAATTATGTGAGTAATTGAGTTGGGCTTAATCCTCGAAATGCACAGGCAGCAGGATTCTCCTTAACAGTGACGTGAAGCTATTGGCTATCGGTGTTGAATTGTATCTTTGTAATTCTGTTGGCAACACAAGTATTATGATGGTGTGGCCTTCCTCTTATCCGTCCTAAAGCTGCTGTAGAATTACTGCAGCAAAATGTTGACATGGCGTTGTTGATATTCAACTTTACGGCCGCAACTAATGTAATTTCGTTGTTAATCTTCTCTAACTGTTTCCATTTTGTAGTTTAACCATTTTTTGCAAAAATTGTTACATAAGCTTTAGTGACTAATCTATGACTGCTCATTGGTTTATTTGTTCTAAACCGCCAAATTCGTTGAAAATCTTGATCTTTTCGGACTATTTTGATAAGTCTGAACATTTTCTCAATGTACCTGCATTTATATATTTTTTCATTTCATTTAATGATGTACTTGTTGTTGTTCTGCAGGAAGTATCAAACATTCTCCGCAATCTCGTAATTGTGCTATCATTTTTAATGCCAAAATGATGTGGCATGTAGAAAATACTAGAAGCATCAAACAATCATTTTTAATGAGTTTATATCATTCTTGATTTTTTTCCCATATCAAATAATCTAGCTATTGGTTTGCCTTTAGATTAACCTATTCACACATTTCTTTGACTTCGTTGTTGTCAAGCGGTATCCGAACCTCAAATCGTCCATTTTCTAACCGCTTGTGTATTTCTTCATAGTAATGTTCACATTCGATCTCTTTCACAGTTAAGCTTCGTTTAGGATGCAGTGACGTGGCTGTTTACCTGAGTGATTTATGATGCTAGTTTTTCTATTAAGACGACCAGAGTTGATGCATCCTATTTCTGTTCTTTGCACTATGCACTTATGATGCGGATCCCTTTTTAAGCCATCTAACATCATTTCTCAATATGTGCCAACGTTTATTAAAATATCAATAGGTCCGGGGGTATCAAAGGTAGAGTCGCCTAAGATTACTTTCTTGTATAGTTCACTTTCTAAACCCAATAAACTTGTAGCAATTACGCATAGCACTCGGTCGCCATGAGATGACAATTAATTTTTAACTAAATTCCTCATCAGATCGAAACTGAGCTTTGCTTCGTACAACATCTAAATCTGAATAATTAAAATAACGACACAACAATCCGCCGTCTTTGTAATGGTGACCCCGACGTGATATCATGTCCACTTCACTTAGTCAAAAAGAAGAACCAAGATTTGAGAATCTGTGGGGACTACCGCAGGTTAAACATGGTGACGGTACCTGACCGTTACCCTATTCCCCATATCCAGAACTTCTCCAAGGACCTACAAGGTTGCAAGATTTTCTCGAAGATCGACTTGGTCCGAGCTTATCATCTTATCCCTGTCGCACCTGAGGATATTCACAAGACGGCAATCACTATTCCATTTGGTTTATTCGAGTTTACTCGGAGGAACAACATATGTTTAACCTGGAAATATTGTTTAGAAACTTTCTGAATACGAAATGCATTTTCGGCACTAGCTCCCTCGACTTCCTCACTCACATGACTACCCCGAATGGTATTTTGCCATCAACTGAACGATTTAACACCATTCGAGAATTTCCAGCTCCACAAACAATCAGGCGCATAAACAGCAATTTATCGGCATGATAAATTACTACCACAGGTTCATGCCTAGGATAGCGGAAACCTTAGCCCCTATTCACACCCATTTGGCAACTTTACTAAAGAAGCCAAAACGCCAAAGAACTTCTTCTGGCCAGACGAATATCAACAGGCATTCAACCAGCTAAACTCCACTTTAGCTCACATTGCGTTATGGGCACATCCAATACACGACACTAAACTTAGTGTCACAACCGATGCCTCTAGCACCGCTGTAGGCACCCTGTTGCAACAATGTAATAATGGGGATTGGGCGCCGCTTGGTTTCTTTTCGATGAAACTTTCGAATGCAGAAAAAAAATAGTCCGCATTCGATTGAGACCTAATAGCTGTCTACCAAGCGATCAAACATTTTCGATACTATGTCGAAGGTCAAGATTTTACAGTCTACACCAACCACAAACCGCTCACTCAAACGATTCAATCCAATTAGGCTGAGCGCAAAATCGCAAAATCGCAAGAAGCTGACACAGAACATCAGGATATTCTTTTTGGTTCCTAAAAACAATCAAATTCCACTTGGAAATTAGAAAGTTTTAAATTAGCTACAAACTCTTGTCTGGAAGTAATTATCATAGAACTAAAGCATTAGCTTGTATCTTGAAGACCGATAGAAATCTTTGACTTACGCCTATTGCTATTTGTTTATATGAGCATCTTTTTATTGCTTTGCAAACCTGTAGCTGTTGTGTTTGTGAGCCTAGATCGATTAGTGTCCTTAATATGTTGCAAACACCGTAAATTTTCTGTATTTTCACTAGGGCTGTTGCTTAAAGTACTGGGCCACAATCCTTATCGTATGTCGATATGTTCAGATTGGTTGGATATATCGTGTGACGGCTACAAAATCACGTTGTAGTGGTTGTAGTTGAAACTTTACTAATTGAATTGGTATTGATTTGTTGCTACCGATTGCTTCCAAAGATTGGAAATGATTTTCTAGAAATTTCAAAATTTGGCTTGTTTCTTGAAACTTTTGTGAATTTGCTTGAGAGCCTTTGTATCCATGAAATATTAGAATTACCGGTTGTAGGAGAATTTTCCTATGATTTTGGTTTGCATACTTGTTACACCTTTCTTAGTGTTGGTCTACGAAATAGTTTTAATAAGCTTCCTGATCTTCAAAAGCTTCCATGCATAATTGTTCATGAAAGTTCATGAGTTGCTCTTCATGCTTTTAGTTTTTAAGCTTAAAGCTGGTCTGAATATGTTGTCACTTGTCAGCATATCTTTAGCAAATCGAATTTTTCGATATAAACTTCTCTTTCGGAAGTCTTGTTGCTTCAGCTGTTGCCTGGATTTTGGTTTGATGTTTTGGTCAATGTTTGACCCAAACGTGATCAAAACCAATGTAGTTTCTATATTTGGTTTTATCCAAATCATTATCGTGATGCATGCCTCAGTTGAACTGAAATATACATAAAATAAAATTACAACTGGCCCAACATCATTTTCATTTTATAACATAGTTTTTCTCGATCCCATATTTTCATTTCCACAGTACAGTATAATACACAAATCTTAAGCTCATTCTATATGGTATGGAATGGTGGAAAAATAAAGTTCGTTGTTGGAAAATGTAAATTAGATATTAGCGTGATTAAATGCAATACATATTTTAGCTAAAGAAAATATTAGTTTTTCCAACCCTTCACCTCTCCATTTTTTTTTTTACATTTGTAAACTATAAATATACGTTTTGTATATTAATAACAGTTCTACGTATAATCAGCTGGGTTTATTCGTTTGTACGTTCGCGTCGAGATATCGTTTCAACTGGAAGTTAATTTGCATTGTTTCACAGTTTGTATGCGACTGTATAATGTGTGTGTGTCTATGCTATAACATAGGTATCCAAATCAGGTATGATGAATCATAATAAGGAGTGGGATACGATGGGGTTACAGACTATATAGTATATATAGCAAAGTAGTTTATTTGAAAAAGTTATTTATGGCAAAAAGTTATCGTTTGAACTTTAAATTAATTAAATAGACATTTATTGGGTTTTTCTGGTTGATGTCGGTATTACATGTATATACATTCTATATACCACACACTAGCTATATCCATCCACAAGACATGATATATCTTTTAACATTTTTTTTTGTTTCCTTGTGATAAACGTTTACGATATATTTTATATGTAAGATATCATGTCGATAAGAATTATTGGCATGTTTTGTGGATAAAATATTGAAGCGAAGCTCGAAACGAAAAATATTTTATTGGTCAAAAATTATAATTGATACGACAGGAAAGTCACTTTGAGCTATAAAATATGTAATTTGAACGATTAACTATAATATGTTATGTGGTTTGCAGACAAATTTATGATAAATTTGCGATATTTTAAAGCTTTTTTACGGTCCTTTTATAAAGAAAATCGATGAAATCAGAATATGGCAGCAATACTGCTTAAGGGATAACTACCATTAATACTGTTTAGATCTAATGGTTGATTGATTGGACTGTACGATCAAGCTTTAAATTCATCTCTGAGTTACAACTCATTCATTGGAACTCTATTAAGTGTTTTTTTGGACAATTTATCCGAACTCATAATTTTTATGCACTAAAATAGTTTATGGGCTGTTAATACTATTTAGTCCATTACTCTTTATAACTGGAGAAAGAACTAGTTAGAGCTAACCCAGAGTGAACTCAGAACAAAACCATTCGGTTTGGCAAGACCACAAAGTGAGAGCATTTGCTGTAGAAGATTCAATTAATTAAAACACGTGGTTTAGTTGCTCATATAATATTTTAGTATCCAAACTAATGGCCACTCGTTGGAAACACCAAACATAAGAAATAAAAAAAGTAATAATATATCTTGTACCTTGTAGTGCACTCATCGTCGTCAGTATGTCAGTAGCGTAATCTAAGTTTTCCCATCTGTTGATTCAACTAGAACCTCTGAACCGCTTCGCTTCACAACAGTAAAATCATCCGACCCAAATGCAGGCGTCAACTTGTTATGTTTTACCATTTCTTTCACTAAAACAGTATCCCCGACCTTAATTGCATTTTCCTTTTCTTCAATTCCTTTGTCTTTTTCAATCACTTCTTCATCTACCACCATTGGCATTCTCCATTTCGGTAGTTTGTCGCGCATGATCCGACCCCCAAACATTAATTCTGCAGGCGATTTACCTGTCGTTGGATGTTTTGTTGATCGATAACACAACAAATAGTCCAATAACCCATTTTTCCAATTTTCCCCTAATTGTTGACTGATGATAATACGTTTTTTCAAAGATCGATTTTAACGTTCAACTTCTCTGTTCATTTGCGGCCAGTGACGGGATACATGGAACAGATCCAATATTCCATTTTTTTAAATAGTTTTTGAATTCCACTAAGTCGAATTGGTGACCATTATCATGCCTGATTGACATTGGAAAGCCAAACCGAGCAAATCGATTTATTGTTTACTTTGCATCTATTTTGGTCATTATTTCGACTTCTTTATAACGACTATAGTAATCAACGACTACTAGTAAATAATGCCCGGAAAGCAAAGGCCCCATAAAATCAATGGCTACATCCTGCTAAGACTGAGCTGGCAAATCATTCCGTTTTATTGATTCTGGTGGATCCGGTCTCGATGTAACTTTTTACTGATTTTTCTACGTCTTCATCAATTTTAGGCCACCAAACCTTAGCTCGTATACGTTTTTTCATCACAGTACATCCCGGGTGGCTGATATGTGCAAATTCTAACGTTCTAGTACGCAACGACCTGGGAATCACAATTCTTGTGCCTCGTAATAGAATATTTTCCGAAACACATAGTTCATTTTCAAATTTTTTAAAGATTTTTGTATCTTTAGACCACGTACCAAAATCTAATCCAATCTTTACATTTTGTACATCAACATCTCTTCTCGATTCTTGGTCAATTTCCATTAATTTAATCGCGACTGGCCTAACCGCTTCCACTAACTTTCTTTTTATGTAACTTTCAGATTCATCATCGAATGGGCCTCCTTTTCTGTCTGGCAATAACGCTTTTCAGGTTTGGTCAAACTTTTACTTGCATACGATATTATTTTCGGTTGTCCATCATAAATTTTAATTAAAACAGCTCCAAGCCCTACCGGACTGACATCCGCTATTATTTGAGTAGTCTCACTTGATAATCTTGATTTTAATTCATCAAATGATTCCTGCTGCTTCGGGGCCCAAATGAATTTTTATTCCTTTCTAATTAGTATCCTCAATTCAAATGTCCCCATCGCTAAATCAAGGATAAATCGTCCAACATAGTTAACCAACCCTAAGAAACTACGAACTCCATTTGCATTTTGCGGTGATCTAAATTGATTGATCGCCTGAACTTTATCAAGTGGGAGTTTGTTCCATTAACTTTCGGGATATTTCAGGAGCGCACGAAATTCCAAACATCAACCGGGTGTATCTGAATAAACCTTTGTTGGTGATAAATGTGGTAAGGTGTCGTGACTTCTTATATTTCCACTTGATGAAATGCATTACTAATATCGAGTTTCGAGAATATCTTTCCATTTGTCAAATGCGGTAAAAAGCCTTCAATCATCGGTAGCGGGTGGTTCTTTCTTTTAATTGTTTTGTTAACACGTCACATGTCAATACAAATTCTTACCTGGCCATTTCCTTTTGGTACCACAACCATTGGTGAGATCCATGTTGGTGCACCTTTCACCGGTTCAATCACTTCGAGTAACATTAATTCCTTAATTTTCCATTAACTTTCGGGATATTTCAGGAGCGCACGAAATTCCAAACATCAACCGGGTGTATCTGAATAAACCTTTGTTGGTGATAAATGTGGTAAGGTGTCGTGACTTCTTATATTTCCACTTGATGAAATGCATTACTAATATCGAGTTTCGAGAATATCTTTCCATTTGTCAAATGCGAGTATCATTAATTCCTTAATTTTCTTTGATACTGGAAACTGAATAGAAACTGGAATACTGCGGTAAGGCTGTGCAACCGACTCATCAATGGGCAAATCGACAATTACCCCTTTAATTTTACCCAGTGGCCGTGGTTGTTCAATATTGTTTACATCAACTTCTGATCTTATTTTTAAAACCTTTAATAGTTTGGCCGTAAATAAGCCCAATAAAGGATTACCCATATTTTTAACCACAGAACTTTGCTATTGTTCTGTTTTTACCAAAGATTATTTCCGCTTCAATAACCCCAATAACTTCCAATGAATATCCACCATAAGCCTTAAAACTTTTATCCGGTAATTTGACCATATTGATAATCTTAATCTTCCTCTGTTTCAACATCTCCCAACTATTTTGATCAATAATGTTTTGCTTTGATCCAGAATCAATTATCATGTTCAGTTCAACCCCGCCTAAAACAAAACCAATTTAATTCCCATTTGAACCATCGATACAGAATATACAGTCCGGTTCCTTGTTTTGCACATTTTGGACCGTTTCAATCTTATTAGTCCGATTATAGTTTCCATTATCTGGAAATGGACGTTTACCGAAATTATTTCGCTCGTTACTACGACTATCACTTCGATTTTGTTTCCAACCTGCCGTGCGGCATTTACTCGAAAAATTGCCAAAAATCATGAGTTTTATGCTACATCGAGAACATCCTTTCCTGTCGCTTGTTTTGTTCACGATAGAATCTATCGCTACAGTATTTCAAATGCAATACCCTTATCGATAATGTGCTGTAATGATGTCTAAGGTTTCTCCAGACTTTCGCGGCGTAAACTTTCAGATTGGCATTTGCAACAATTTGGTTTCGTATGAACTTATTTTTATGGTCACCAAAACCACATTTCTTTGGTTGCTGATTCAATCGCAAAACAAATTTTTGAAATTTTTAATGAAAAAGATCATTTGCGCGTTCACTGGTTAACCGGCTGGATCCGTTTATGTCACTCACCTTGCATAAGAATTAAATCGACCGCACTTAGCAACGGTCTCTGCATTTCTATCAAAGTTTCCTCACTGAAATAAATTTCCCCAGTACATGTCGCCCTGTTTGTCGTGAATATCATAATACAATATACTTCTTACGTTGAGATTAAGAGACAAAAACCATATATAATTATACCGCACGTAATGAGGTCTGCAAACAAATACTGTGCACACACAAAATATTCTTTATTTCGAACATATGGCACACATCATCCTCGTTCGTTATGATTCATTCGAATTTCGGCTATACACACATATAATGTGAAACGAACACACCAAACTGAGCAAATAGAGTTATCCTTCTCAAATAAAATATAAAAATGAAATGAAAATGGAAAATGTTTTTTTGTTTTTGTTTGTATTTTTAGGGAAAATAACATAAAAATCTTAATGTTAACAGATTTTTTTCACTTTGTTTTCTGGAAAATCAGCACAAAACGAAAACAAAAAAAAATGTGAAAAATTGAAGAAGATAACTATAAAACTTAAATAAATAAATTTCCATGAAAATTTATTTTTAGTGTGTACATAAGCATATCAATGCTAAAATATATACAGTTGGAAAATAAATTTATATACAAAAATTATTTCTCTATATGTGTTTGTGTATATGTATGTGTATTTGTGCTAAATGGATTGAGCCGTACCCCTTTCAATTCCAACCATATAGTATGGGTGCCTAGAATAAATTTGGGTAAATACATTTTATTATTTAAATTCAGGTAATTGAATATTCCCTGAGAATGGGTTGAATACATAAAAAGCCAAAGATTATCTTAGACGCCGTCAATCTTTATCACATTCAAATAATGTTTGTGAAGCAATTTTTTTTTTAAGTTTGGCTTTTTTGATACTACAGCAATCTTCTTGTCATGGATCAGCAACCTAAACTTGTCGGTAAAGTTTCTTTTCTTAGTTCAGGAATGACATGAAAAATGCACGTCAAATTCCTGAAAACTGTCTTTCATCATAATTCGATCCATTAATCATTTTTTGACGTAGATGTTTTCTACGTAGAAGAATACCATTCACTAGGTCATATAGAGCTAATATAGAGGGAGCGAAGTTTATTATTTGCCACATTATATCCTGTTTTTAAGGAAACCAATAACTACCAACGTATTATTTGGCGCCAATCGCCATCTTTACCAGTAGATCACTGCCGTCTTCTGAATAACACTTACGGTTCTGCATCAGTTTTATTCATAGAAATATCAGCAAATTTCTTTGCTTAAACTGGGTGGACATCATATATGTAAATTCGCAGCTTATGATGTGGAACTTCTAAAAAATATCCCAGAGGTGGACCTAGAAGTCTCAATAACAGAAATTACTAAAGGAAACAGGTTGATTTCTGTGTTTGGTATATAGTTTGATCCTAAAATCGATTAGCTATCTTTTAATCACCCCAATTATGACTTTCACTTAATGCTACTGGCTTTACGTTACGTCATACTAACCATTTCAAAATCTATGGCTGCTCGAACTCGACTGGGATGATCCATAGTCGATAAATATTATTAAAAGGCGGATAAACATCCGAAGTCAGTTGAAAATATTAGAAGAGCTATGAATCCGGTAAATCGGTAGCATTTATTACTCGTTGCATTAGACAGACAATCCAAAAGTAGCCCCGAACCCAATAGAACGTTTACGTAACAAATTGGTACTATTGTGAAACCGAATATTTATTTTCTAGCTCTATTCCTATAGATAATTCTGGCCTTCTACGAGATGATGTTCGCTTGGGACATGCAGACGTAAAATACGATGAGAAGCATCTAATTATTTTACTATCCAAACACTTTTTGTCAGTATTTTAATACTCATCTAAAATACAGTATTTTGGGGGAACCACCCTTGTTGTGAAGCTGCGGATAAAGCCAAATTAATTTCGCTTCTTAAAATATTCTTTTATTTGTTCTTGTGTCATATCGAGTTTCCACGTCAGTTCACGAATGTATAATACTGCCTCCATAAAACTATTGAAGGAATAGTGGCAAACTTTATATCATCTGGTAATTGTAGATCACCTCCAAAAATTATTTTACGGGATCAGTTTTTGTCGATCCCAATTACGTTTATTCTGCTCTACGAACTTTTCGAAGCACTCTTCCGAAGCACTACGGAAGTAATACATACCATAGGACTGTGCGGATACAAAATTTTTGTTATATTTAACTGACTTCAATTGTTGACAGTCACATTTGCTTTATGGTTTTTGTCTAGTGATTTTATACTTCTGACCACTTTCTAAGATTGTCCATTACTACCAGTACATATTGATCTTCACATTAGGTAATAAGCCTGCCAGATACATCACTATTCTCTGTAATAGTACCCGGATTACATTTCACCCTCAGAACTCAGATAGAATAGAATCGTAGTAGAATCGTTGACTTATTTTCACACGTCTCTGGTTGATTTCTAGAAGTTTTAGCCTTTTCTCATTTTCCATGAATATTTTAGCAATCTGGTTATTTGGAAGAATTGGCTGCAATATCAATTCACATGAACAAATTTTTCTTATAATTTCACTTTATTATAGTTAACAAATGTGCATCCAAACTGCGCCTTCCTGATTGTTTCCTCATTCTTTAATCAGGTAACACTTGCACAAGACGGATATCGATGTTAATTTCTTTTTCTTCCATGTGTTTGCATTTTTTACATTCGGCTAAGCTTCTTTGATAAAGCATCGGCCATTCGAACTGCCATTTCCTTTCAAAGCTTCTTGGTATGTATGCTAACGTTTGGGCCACACATAATTACATCTAAGTTCTTGTTCATTCCTTAACTAGTGCAATCGTCTCTTTTGGTGTAAATTCCATTTGTTGTTACAATATATGATCCAAATACTTTACTTCCGTCCATAATAGCTTCCAACGGTAGCCGATCATAAACATCTGCCAAATTTTCTAAGTGACCATAAATTCTTTTTGGAATGCACTCGAACGTCCACTCGCCTATAGCCATTTTCTAGATTGAACGTTGAAAACATGTTGAAACCTAAGCGAATAACGTATCAGTTTTCGTTACAGCATTAAATTTCCAATAAACAACACCACCTATATCCTTTATCTCTTGAGCGATAATTGGAGCCATTTTGGTTCTTCCGTTGCTAACCGATGTATTTTAAGAATTGAACACATGCCTTAGCAACAATTACTGTGCAAAACTCTTCTGTGTAGTAGATTTGTAGGTTTTCTGAGTTTCAGCTCATATTTTATTATTGTGAAGACCTACCTCTTCACGTTTCTCAACGATTGTATGGTTGAGTCGATGACCGACATCACTGGGATTACCCAAAACCAACCTCTAATTCTCTGCCATAATTATGTTCAAGTTCTTTTGTATTGTAACTTCTCTCAATGATCAATTGCTACTCGCCTGCAGATCACTGTGATCCCAGATTTATACGAAAATCGCATTCGTGGTGTCGTCTTATGTGGGTGCGATCATGTTTCCAAGTGAATATTTTTATGAGGAAAGAATATGCTAGCCTTTAAGAGATTGTGAGCAACAACAAAGTACATCGTCCTTTCCTCAATGTCAGTAACTAGTTCGTGTTGGGAGACTGGATTTATTTTTCACATAAGTCAGTATTTTTGTCAGCTCTAACATTAAAGTATCCAATCACTTTTCTGACATAGGGCCCAAGAAGAAATTAAATTAATAGTATAAATTTTGTAAGAAATAACCTTGGGACACATAGTCTCCACTTTTTGGCCATCGAGTTTCTTAGCAACGATTTGCAAAATATTTTTCATGGCTAATAACGTACCATCAAATACGCCTGGTTATGACAAAACTGTGCACGCCAATATTTAACCGTTTGTCGGTGATCGTAAGTGGGCGTCCGCTTAAATTTTGGTGGTATCCATATTTTCTTTAGTTGAAATTGTTG
Organism: Tipula confusa; assembly: GCA_963556175.1. Classification (NCBI taxonomy): domain Eukaryota; kingdom Metazoa; phylum Arthropoda; class Insecta; order Diptera; family Tipulidae; genus Tipula; species Tipula confusa. Next base: position 221,222,190 of record OY744476.1, read on the forward strand.
ACAAACAGGTTTTTAAAGATGCGGGATGCCAGTCCAACTATCTAACCTTTGTTTAGTCACCTCATACGAGAAGCCAAGGATGCTGAGTTTGAATTCTAAGGTTATCATGCTATAATTCATGATATAATTATTTTAAGTTGGAAGCAACGCAGCACTTCTTTTCAACCTAATAATTTCTTTGTTCAGTTTTTATCATACCACAAGCCATCATTTAACAGCTCTGAAAAATTAAAAAACCATGAGAAGATTGTAGGATATATTTGATTTTCCACAATGATGAGTCTAACAAGGCTTTGGTACCGGATGTTCTTATCCTTATTCATCAGACCTTCATTATTTAACCGTTTGGTAAATTTGGTAACTTTGCAGTGACCAATTGAACACTAGCTAGTGGCCATCGAGTTTCTTAGAGCAACGAGTTCTAACTAATACTCGTTTAATTCTGAGATAAGACCGTCAAACACACCAGGTTCTTTCAACAACAGGGTCCCCACAGTTGGGTACGTGGTCTTAATTCTGATTTGCAGTATCCATATCTTCTTTGGCTTTTTAATTAATTTTAAATCATACACTCCTTAGATGCGTGTCAACACTTAATACTTGATGTTCTAGGCGAATGGATTGGGGATAGTGTTTTTTAAGATAAAATCTTGAAAAACAATTTTTAAACTGGTATTTAAAATTTGACAACAGTAAAAACAAAAACGGTAGTGAATCTACAAAAGTGGAGACTCATTTGCTTCAACTACTCGACACAAGATGACAGGTCAAAATTAAATTAAACGCATCCGGAATAAAACGCCACGGCTGAGATTACATACAATAAATAGTTTTTCATTTATTTTCAACGGTTCAATAGAATTCTTTGGTAAAATTATGTTACAATAAGTCTTACAATGTAAATATGGGACACACCTGAAACAGAGATAATATGGATTCAAATTGAAACAAAGAGAGGAGAAAGGAGATTGAAGGACGTACATAAGTTATTGCATATCGTGTCCCGTTACAAAATATTCTAGTGGTCTTCATTCTCTTCTTCAGGTTCATCGTCCTTAATTTCGCTTAGAGCGTTTCTAACTAATTCCGCTAAATATGGCGGTAAGTCTTCTAATTTTTGTTCTTCTTGGTCACCAGTATCATGGTGTCCGGCTATCTCGTGCAACTCACCTCGGTCATCTTCGTACTCCGACGACAAAATACTTTTATTTGATTCCTCTTCGGTATTCGATGAAAATGACGATTGATCGAGTTGATCCTCTCGTGATATTGTTTTCGAGCAATCCGATGATCCGGTACCCGAATCGGCATCCACCTTTTGATTCGATACAGCCGTCTTTTCTTGGTCGACCGTCGACGATGTATATCCGTTAAGCAAGTATTGTGATGGGGACAGGAAAGACGATGCAGCATCGTGCTTTTCATCAGATTTACCGTGCACTAGAACCTGAAGCCGTGTTTCTAGATCAGATATTCGTTCGGCCAAAATTTTATTGGCTTTTTTTTGATGCGAGTATGCTAAATTTTTGTCATTCAAATTATCGAGCAAGGTCAAACACAACGATTTGAGATCCGAAATAGTTGCGGCATTCAACGGAATTTCGCTCATCGATCCTCGTTCCAGAAGCGTTTTAACTGGAATAGAATTAAATCTTGGATACATTTTGGGCTCAAGTCGTGTTAGTGGCCAAATACCTTGTTTATGGGACATGATCATGTCCGAATTGTTATTGCCTAGTTTGATTATTCCTTTTTTACGTCGGCTATCCAACATTGTCTACGTTTACGTGCACATGCATGTGGTTAGATCGGTGTTAGAGTTAGTTAGACACAAGACATAGATTGATACACTTACCTTGTACTTGGCTATCGACTGTTGACCCAATTCAACTTCGCTCTCCATGTTTTTTAGACGTTCCTGGAGATATTTATTCTCCAGAATTAGGGCATCGATGTCGATAATCTTAGATTGCGCATCCTCGCCTTTAAGCGCAACATTAAGTTCATGGTTTAAGCGATGTACTTTACATTTAAAGGCATCACGTTCCGTTACGATTTCTTCTCGTTCGTCGAGCAGTGCACGAAAGTCGTACTGTAGCTGAGCGTTTTTCTTCTTCAGCTGCTCCATTTGTGAGATGAGTTTGGATTTTTCTTCGTTCCATTCGAGTTCTTTTTCCCGACTTGCATCATTTCCGGGCACAGATTTAGGTTTACCCAATTTTTTCTCGTTACGTAGCACCGTCAAATCCCCTTGTACTTCTTGCAACTTCTCACGCAAATTTTCAACCTGAGTACTGAGGGCGATGTTCTTTTCACGCATATCATTTAGCATCGCACCCACTTTCGACCGATCACCACTTTCGTAATCCATCGCCATATACTCGTTGCACGAGATGCTTTTTTTCATCGCGGTATATCGAATCTGAAGTGTTTCGGCCATCAATTTAAATTGATCGCGTTCCGTTCGATATTGTTCCAATTCGTTACGCATAATCTTTAGTGCTTCGATTTTACTTTGTAGTTTACGATGAAGGGCAGTATTCTGTAAACGAAAAAACATGACCACCGAGAGTTATCACAAAACCACAGACGACGATGACAAACAATACCCACCTCTTGACAGAAATTTTCCATATGTTCGTCCAGAAACTTAACATGATTCGTTTTTTCACTCATCAAATTGTTTTATTGCTTATCACTTCTACGGGGCCTTGGTCACGATGCGTTCACAGGGGCCCTAAAATATTTGACTTCGCACGAACCCAATTAAAATATCAACAAAAACCAAAACAAAAAAATGAAAACACGACAGAACTTTGACGTTTTGACAAAATATTGTCGATATCGAATTTTTTTCGGTTTTGCGTGGTGCAGAACTCGACGCTACATAGATTTAGTGCGTTGCTTAGCCAGTAAAATTCCATCGGCGTAAATAAAACCAAAATTTTCATACCATAGATCACCAAATTTTATTTACAACTTTAATGCGTTTTCAAGTGTTTGAGCAGGCCGCTCGATTGTACAAAATCTTTCCCACAGTATTCGCATTTAAACGGACGTTCACCAGTATGCACCCGCATATGCTCGGTGAGCGACCCAGGCTGTGTAAAACTCCGACTACACACGGCACACTTATATGGCCGCTCGCCCGTATGAATCCGAATATGCCGACTCAGATGTGGTTTATGTGAAAAAGACTTCCCACAAATCTCGCAATGATGTATCTTCACTTTGTCTAGAATTCCTAGAGCTTCGGCGTGGCTCTTCATGTGCGTAATCAGATTTGAACTCTGCGGGAACGATTTAGTACATATTTTACACTGGAATGGCCGTTCGCCTGTATGCGTTCGCTGGTGGATTGTAAAAACGGAACAGTGCGAAAATCGTTTGCCACAAATTTTACAGTGAAATGGTTTATCGCCCGTATGAAGCCTCATATGGAGCCTTAAATTTTTCATCTTTTTAAAATCTTTGCCACAAATTTCACATTTAAATTCATCCTTCTCGTGTGATTTGTGTCGTAATTTATGCTTCTTAAGTCGGTCTCTCGTGCTCAACACCAACTTACACGTTTTACACTGTAGGCTCGTGTCTCCAGTATGATAAATTTCATGCCTCAGCAGCTCGGACGTCTTCCGAAATTCGAGACCACAATATTTACATTTAAACGGTTTGGCATCGAGATGAACACGCAGATGGGCTCGTAAATTGATTTGCCGTGTAAATACCCGATCACAGTGTTGGCACTTTAGCCCGTTTTGATGTGATTTAAGATGTTCGGCGAGTGCCGAGGCTCGTTCAAATCCACTATCACATTCTTTACACGAAAACCGTTTGATAAAATCATTAACGTTAACTGGTTTAATTTCGGCCGAAAGTGGATCGACCGGCACAACCACTTCAATGTCATCCTCGTCGAACTGGAGTGGATCTCTCTCGTCCATATAGATACAGTTATTTGAGGTTATGTTCTACAAAATAAACTATCTTATTAAATTAACAAAAATGTACAATAACTATTTGGTAACGGGTTAGCGACAAGTTTTAATCATGGTTTAAAGATGATTTTATTGGATAATTTTGAAAATTGTGTTGGTTTTTTAATTAATTGCAACGCGAATGACATTTTACGTGTTGCGTTGCTCAAAATTTTTTGTTTATGTTCGTACAAGTTGTTGTTATGCTAATTGGATACGCGTCCTAATTTATAGTATTGCTATTTGATGCTGAGTGGCAGCACAATATATGTGAACCTATCAATTCCGTTATTTGTACATCAAACTATGTGAGTACATTTATTGATTTTAAAATTTGACAGGAATAATTAGTTTGTGTCCATCTGTTGCATGTGACGCTTGTTGATTGTTTCATTCAAAAAGTTTAGGCATGGTAACAGGTTGGCGTGATTAGTTGGGATATAAAAGTAAAAAAATAAAAAATTCGAACCATAAAACGTGCAACGACTTGAACTTGAACAAAGGTAAGATTTATACCGTTATTTGAGTGGATAGGAAAATTCGGAATATTTTTGTTCGAACGCAATTTGAAAATGTGTTACTACTTTTGAATTATATGAAGCTGGAGTATCAGGCGCTGTGCCATTGAATATCTTAGTGAACAACAATCAATATACTCCTTGTCGCTTTGGCTTTGATTTAAAAATTTTCTGTAAGGTAACTACGCGAAGCGTTTTCACGCCAATGTAAATGCGAAACGATCATTTCCGACAACGGCCCGCAATTTGTCTTTGCCAAGATCATTTGTTTCGTCGGTCTGCTCAAAACTGGTTGCAAAAAGATAGAAGGTGAAGGCAATGAGGAACTCGGGAATAAGTCCCCATTCCAAATGACCGGCCGAGAGATGCAACATCGTGGAAGAGAAACGGCCGATGTTGGCCTGGAAGATGATTTCAAAACAGCACCATGAAGTAGAGCCGATCCGGGTGAGCAACATCGCGAAGGTTGCCGAGAAAACTGTGACGTGATATTTTAGTAAAGGGCTTGTTGGGTGGGACTTTAATGAATCACCGTAACTCTGCCAGTCACCTTTCTTATACACTGGCGTTCGTAACCTAAATTGATGGTGGGCCTCAAATTTCTTCCAAGTATCATCAGTATTCCAAGGTTTTCGTTTCTTATCTCGATATCCGAGTACGTCCAATGCAGGCATATTGTAGGCTTCTGCAGTTTGGATCCATCATTGATATATACTGATAGCTTAATTCCTGTGGAGATTAAGTTGTAGCGAGCGATTCATTGAAAGTTTCAGTGTCTTTTAATCGGTTCACTGCGGCTATAAGCTTGATATGAAATTGTGATATTTCCAGTAGATGGTCGCTGTGAACGCCCACCGAAGTCAACGAGACTTGCGATACAGAAGTCGACCCATTTTTACCCAAGATATTTATTAGGGCAGTGTGTTCGAAATCGGTATTTCGTTTCTTCGGAAGAAGTTACCTTCGATTTGTTGACGATTTATGATTGAGCCAGGATCAGTGGCTATTAAAGTGATAACATTTTGTTTTTTACCAGGAAGCATCTGGATTTTCGGTTCTCTGAATCACCAGGAAATTACATTGGGATAGAAATTAACGTCTGATTCCAAGATAAATCCAAGATAATTATAAAATTCAGCGCATTCGATTACGTAGCCTAATGAGCGAATGGAGTTAAATGAGGAATGTTGAGCTGCCTTTGCTGTGAGTAAAAGGGAGATAATTTCCTTGATAGCAACTTGATCGTGCTAGAGTTAACATGACCGCATTTTTTTTTTCAATTTGAGTAGGTTTAGAAATTTGGGATGCGTCTCATTTAACTTTTAACTTCATTTAGTTGACTTAACCATAAGTGAGCCTTGTGACAGAACAACATTTAATCAAGCTCTTGAAGCCGGTCTAGTTTGATAAGCAGTTTGAATAGCCCTCAGGTAGGAGAACCGTTTTTCAACGATACTAGCTGCTAAGATCCGATCGACCTTAATAAAGAATTGGTCCCAGCTTGCTTTAAAGTAGGCGACCTTTTCGAAAAAATCTTCGCAGTCCTGAACTAAACGAAAAAGGTTATTCGAAGAAGTGATTGATTGAAAACAATTATGGTTGCTAACCGCTTCAGTTGTGTATGAAACCTATTCCATTTGTGAGCAAAACGCATACGAAAATATGTATGTTGGTTAAGATTCGGTGGGTTGTCATTTTCTGTAGTGTTCCTGCAGTTTCCTTGTTTGCAATTTTCTTGACCTTTTATGAATGGAAAATTTGTAGGTACTGCAATTTACAGAATTGATGCTGAATCTTAGGCAGGAATTGGATGAATCACTTGGATTCAATAACATTTATTCTCTCAGCTGGCTATGGTGACTCCGTGGGTTTGATTTGGTGGATTTTTTGTGTAGATCAATCTCAAAATTCAGTGGATTGAGAGACGAGAGTGTTTCCTGCATGAAGGATGGTCGTGTATGTGTAACTCTCGATTTGATTGTCTTTATTTTGTTTTTAATCTCATGCGTGCGCTTGGCAATGAAAGTGCTCGATAATTTTGGATTACTTCCCAGCCAATCCAGTACGATTTATGGATCGATCCATGCATTTACATCGTTGATTGTCTGCCTTGACCACACAGTTCGACTCAAGGAAGAGATTGCTGTGTGATCGGTGCCACTTTGTTTTGGAGGATACCTTTGCAACATACGTTTCTCCAGTTGGGATAGTAATAATAATAATTGATTTTTACAGGCCCGACATTATTCTTCGTATTGTTCTAGAGAAGTCGTTCTCTACCCCGAGGAGCCATCGTCATCGACAGTGACCTCTGCGCCTGCCAAATGGCGGCTCTCCTCTCACAGATCACTGAACCATTCGTTTAGGATCGGCTCGCAGAACGTGACTGAGCTAGCGTACCCCCTGTTCCTTTATTTAATGGACGATATCAGGAATTTTCATTTAATTTCGGATCACGTGATTGAATAAAACTCGGTAAGTGCGGTCATCGTCGCGTTTGGGGCCATAAGTCAAGCGCATGATACTTTTCTCGCATGTCATTAAGCATCTATCATACTCATCCGTCAGGGTCCAACTCTCACACCCATATATGACAGCGGGCCTGATCAACACCATGTACAAATTCAGGTTGTCAACAATTGCAAGGTATTTTGACTTTAGCAGGAGACATAAGGCATATAAAGCAAGGTTGCCAGTGACAAGACGGGCTTTAATACACCCCTACACTGTTATCATGAGTGGCAAGGGGCCCGAGGTATCGGAAACTTGTCACTCCTTTAAATGTGTGATCACTATTACTAAAATCCGTTGGGCCTTGGTCTCTAAAACCATTGATCATTTATTTTGTTTTAGGCTCATTAATTTTGAGACCAACGGAAGCTGAGAATCGTGCAAATGGATCAAGTAGTTATTCAATAAAATTACACAGATATCATCTGCATATGCCAGAACCTGGTTGGGCTGACGATACAAGAAGTTGTCCTGTGGTGTCAACCTTGACACAAGATTGTGACTGCATTACTGTCATTTTACATAAACGCACACATTTGTAAGGTAGTCCTAGACATTGCAAAGCAACCCATAAGCTATCTTGATGGATTGAGTCATAGATTGATAGGCTTGTTGAAAATCATCCCGTTTGGGATGATAGTGCAGACTTATACCACAGCTCCATTTTTTAAGGTTATGATCGCTAAGGATACCCAACCGAGAGGATCAAAGAGTCTACTGGCTTCGCAAATTATAGTATACTTTTTGGGAATTTCATTAAAAAAATGTATGGTGGAGGTGAGCGTGGGAAGTTAAACAATCGGTCATAGGGCATTCTAGTTGATTCCTAATAATTTAACGGATTCCACTCATCTGTTGATTAAAGGCCTGGATTTTTTTCATCTACTTCTTTATATTTCACTTTTTGAGATGGAACTCATAGGTAAAATGTTTGATATCTTTGCTTGTAGCTGCAGGACGTCCTCTTGGTAAAAGGCATTTTTGGCTGAATCTTTATTCCTTAATCTTTATCTCCCAACGCAAGAGTAGATTTTTTCTCCATCCGCAGAAATTACAATTTTATGCTTTCTGGATTTTACTGTAGATAATGCTTGTCCATGTCCATGGGTATTGGTTCAGTTTCTGATACTCGGAAGACAACAAATCCCCTAAATATTTTCTCTATGTTAATAGATTTGGCTGCTCGTTAAGTGATTCAAGTACCCAGAATCTTCCTAAACTTTGGTCGATATCCACCCGTCGTTTTGTTGACTATCATTGAAATTAGATCACTAATTTTGAAAAGCTCGCGATTGCCTTGAAACTATTCATCCTAATATCGTGTTGTAGAGGACAGGCGCATTTTAATTTGTTATAATCTGCCCGTATTGGAAAAGACCGTTAAAATGAGCAGATCCAATCAGCATATTCGAGTTAACTTATTCGATCCCAGCGTACCCTTGAATATTTCCATAATATATAATGGACCCAAATCAAAATCTACGTAAATCTTTGGACCTTTGATATATCTAAAATTAGGCAGGCATACTCAACATTTTTAAATAGAAAATAGATTCAGATCGGTACTGTACACATCCTCCTCACCAAAAAATTGTCTTTCTTATTTTTGATTTCATTCATTTGAATACTTATATATGTGAATACCTATATATATGTGAGTAAAGTGGTGTTTGTATGGGCGCGCAGAAACACCAATTTTCCAACAATGGACAAAAAATTTAGAAAACTTCTTCGATCAATCGAAAGGATATAACATAAAAACAAATCGAGGACATATATTGTTACGATTTTATGGTACTTTTACATCCTTAAGGTATACGCGATAGAATTGAGGATGAATTTAGTATTTTGATCCTGGCGCGGTGTATAACATAAAATATTGAAAATTTAGTAACATGACGTATTTTGTATAGTTTAAAAATCTATGCCTTTTCGAACTCGATTAGGCAAAACAATTTTGGCACCACTTCAACGGTGGTAGGTATTAAATACTACGAAAAGGCACCTCAACAAAAACTATTAAAAATGAAAAACAACGAAAAAATACGTTGCAGCGATTTGAAACGCCGGAACTGGTGGTTTATGGAGTGAGCAAGTAGACTGTCATCGAAATTCAATGATAGCAATGATCTTGCAGTGGAAACTTAGCTGCTGAAACAAACATCGCTAACAGTTCCGATTCAAGAAAAGTAAAAGGCTCACTAAATCGACTACAATAAACTAAATATTGGAGTAGGCTAATTCCTAGCCCAAATGAGGAATAGGTTGAAGGTAAAAAAGTTCGAACACGTGTTACGAAATTAACTGCAGATATTAAAAGCATTTTCGAAAATGTAAAGAAAATAATCAATGTTATGGCAAAATTAAGAGGATAGTGTGACATGACATATTATGTGTCATGAACGCACCCGTCAACTCAGGTCAAATGTTATGTTATACTACACAATTGTAATTGTTACTACTACTGAATAAAGCATTATAGAATAAAACCTCTGTCTTGTACCATTACGTTACACATAGTCCGGATAGTTAAATTTTCCTATAATAATGCGCCTACTCTGGTTAATCTAAATTTAGCCATAGTACCGAAAAGAGAGTTGGAAGGAGAGTAATGTAGGAGCTAAATCAGAGTCGTAGGAAGTTACACCAAAAAGGCGAAAAATGTATTGAAAAGGATCAGACGACGAGGCGAACTAAAAACTTAATGATCTGCGAGAAAAAGTCACGTCCTACTATAGAAATAAAATGCACAACCACAAACATCAGTTTTTCAATTCCATTGGAGTTAACGGAGTGTTATAAAACTAATGACAAAGTGGACAAATAATAAAAATTACAGCAGCTGCAGAAAAAATCAACATGGAAAACCTTTACAATGAACAATGCAGGAGGTTCTAGTGATTGCAGAAGATAAATTCCCACTACATCGATGGCGAAAAGATAAGAATAGCTCTAAATCTGAAAAACAAAATGGAAAGGTTGGATGAAATCTGCGAAAAGGTCATCAGTTCGCCTATTCTTTAGAAGAATTGGTTTCAAAATTAGTGAATGCCAATCTTAAAAAAAACCCAAGAGAATATGCTTGGATGAATAAAAGAAGATAATGCGAAGATTAAGTTAAAGCAAAACGAAATTTCGCTTGATAGACCCGCTACGCACAAATTAAGAGAACCTGCGTCGTTTATCAACAAAGCCATGAGATACAAGATTGCTTCAAGATCCAGCAAAAATCTACATTAGAACGCACCAAATTCATCAATCAACATAATCTGTGTACGATTGTAACAGTTCCACGTAATGTTCAAACCCTATACACGTTGTTTAGTATGTAAGGTAGCACACAAACCTTGCACCATAAATTCAGTCAGCAAAAAACGGGTTCTCATCGAACGGTTTTCATCAGATTTCACAATGGAAATAGAGCTTTTGGTATTACCAACTATCAAGCAGTCTCTACCAAGCAAGGTGGATACCTTATTAGGTTCAAATTATTTCTCTCATATTTTAATGAACCAAGCAACTGAGCTAAGATGGATGTTTTTTTTTACTCCATATCAAAGGAGAGATCCTCCAACATCCACTCGTTACGTTGGTCGAACTCGACAATCAAATGAAGAAATTCTGCGAATACCTTTTAAGCCTAATGTACCACCACTCGAGTTATCGAAATAAAGAGCCTGATAGCTGAAGATTCCTTCAGTTAGAAAAAGGATGGTCCATACAAGAATACTTGTATGGAAACATTGCAGTAACTAGCAAGTGACGAGGAGAAAAGCCTCCCAATTACTGTAACGATAATTCATAAAGTTTTTCACGTCGCTGATCTTCTATCAGGAAATTACAACATAGATGACACCAATGAAGCACAAACTTTCTGAAAGCAGGTGGTTTCAAGCTGAGACAATGGGCTAGTAATCATCCACAACTAATAGAAAGTGTCAACCCATAGTGAACCGATCGTTAGGGAGATCTTGTTAAATAAAGAAGTAGTAAAAAAACTAAGATTAAGATGGAACCGTGGTACTGATACGTTGAAATTCAAGGTTTATCTCAGCAATAAAAGTAGTAGGATGGCCAAACGGAAAATTCTCTCAGAATCAGCCGAGCTATTCGATTCATTAGATTGGCTAGCTCCGACATTAATATTTACAAGCCAAAATTTTAAAGCAAACTCTCATTGAATGAGTTGGGCCAGCATTATATTCAATCACGTGTTTAAACAAGGTACTTTATGCTGTGGAATCAATGGTAAAAGAAACAAGAGATGCTGATTACAAGAAGGATTGGGTGATTTGCCCAATTCAATAAACAAATGGATCGAATAAGGGCATCAGGCTCAAAAATGTTGAAGTAAGAACAAAAGGCCTAAGCTATGAAGCACGGTGGAAGAGGGTTACAAAAATTCGAAATCCATTTTTTGCAATACTAAAGCCACAGGAAGCATCAGATATGTCACTGGTAGCTTAACCAACATGAAGCTATTTCAACTAAAATGGCAACAGCGATTGTACAATTCATCACTCTTACAAAATTGTGGTTGGTTTGTTTAGTATTTGTAAAGTATTTTGCAGCCTCCTTCAAAAGGAGTATAAAAAACTAAAACATAAATTAAAGGAGCATTCGACTCACAATAAGTGGCTGCCTGAAAGTCAGTAAAATCGTGAAAAACATCCAAACAGGATGAAGTAACAATCGCTGAAGAAATATGGAATGCACAGGAAAAAGTTTCAGAGACTGAAAAGATAGGTTTGACATCAAATTAACTGCCCGGCATCTAAGAACTCAAGTAACAGTCTGATTGAAATTTACTGCTGCAGTTAAAATCCAAATTGGTTGGATAATCTATATAAAGGGTGTCCCATTAAGAGGTTCAGATTTATAAATTTAATAAAACAAAAACGGCTTTATATATTTCCAAATTTATTTTTTTGTTTGAAAGTACAATCATCCTGGTTATTTATGAAAAATGATATCATTCAAATAAGAGCCGTGGCAGAGCTTAGTGTACTCCATTTGGTCGGTCCAATTTCTGAGCAAATTTTGGATTCTGTGCGGGTTTATTTCGGCAATGATTGCTTCAATATTGGCTTTCAAATGCTCAATTGTTTGAAAAATCCAAAGGCGTTAAATCACAGCTCCTTGCCGGCCAATTCACGTCACCATTTCGACTTAAATGCGGCCATCGAATTTTTGACGCAGTTTCACTATTGTAACGCCCGATGTATGGTATGGCGCCATCTTGCTGGAACCAAAGGTCAACCAAACCAATATCTTCAAGATATGGCGACAAAAATGATGTTAACATGTGGCGGTAGTTTATTCAGTACACGAAAAGCACGGGTACGCGTTGGATAGTCGACTAGGTGGCCCGTATCACGCACTTCATGCACAAACTTCTTGGTACCGTTGGGTGTGAGTCCCGTGTTTTGATCAAATTTTGTACGACATTTTCTTGGAACCAATTGTTTTTGTTGTGGAAGTAAATTTTCAACATTTCCCACTTTTGTTGAAGCGTTAAGCAACTCATTTTGTCAACTAGAAATAATATACAGAAGTTCTGTCAAAGAAAGAATGACATTAGTGTTGCCAAAGCCAAAATAACCGATATGTCAAATCTGAACCGGTTATTGGGACACCCCATACTTGTCATATCCCGTCTTACCCTAGGCGACTTAAATGGTTGGAATATTTACTGGGGCCACATACATTGGGGTGTTCATTGGGGTGTTCATCTTAAGTAAATATTGAGTTGTTTTGTTATTTTTCGAACTAGCGTTAAAAAAGATCATTGCAGACATATAGTTTACCATCATAATACATTCTGAAGTTTACAGCTAACATCAGTTACGGTTTGAATCCACCCTATTAAACAGCAATAAACATTTTAACGCAAAATTAATTTCGAACACACACTTTTCCAGCCTGACGTCATGACTCCTTTTCACGCAACAATTCTTTTTTCTCATTATTCGATTGGTGGTGGAATTATAGCGTGTTGACGCAAAAGTGATGAAAAACTATAAATAAATTTCATGAAAAATAGAAAATCCGGCTAAAAAACACTTGATGCTCGTATTTTATTTTTCCAAAATGAAAATGTTAAAAGCAATGAAAATCGTATTTTTGTATATAGTAGATTTTCCGAAAGAAAACAATGGAAAATGTCCAACAAGTGTTTTCTTTTGTTTACCATTTTTAACTTTACGAGTTTTGTTCGGTTTTATTTTGTATATATATAGAGGAAATGAATGTGCAGAGTGTGAGTGTATATGGGTCGCATAATTTAATGTGCGAAAGTTATATTACAGATTTAATTTTTTGTATTTTATTAATGCTATGAAAATGATGAAAAACTGGAAAATTCTAATTTTGTCCTAATAAAAAGTTTTAGAACTTATGCATCGTACCATGTCATCAAGCGACACAAAAAAATTATATTGTGTGTGTGTCCCAAAACTCATTTGGGAGTGCAGATACGGTGATTATGGTTTTAATTGAGTTGAGTAATAAACTTTGTCCTTAAATCGTTGGAGCGAGTTCTGCTAGCAACAAAATTCGAGTGATAACGGCAGAGGCGTGTAAAATCAATTTTTAATACCCTATAGCCATCGATTAAATTTCTGATGGCCATGGCGGATCATAGGGAAACCTTCCTGTGCAGTAAATTAGTAATTATAGTCCTAGGTCACCATGACTTGATGGTCGATAACTTTTAACCAACCATATAGCAAATCCAGATCGAAGTCTAGAGCACGATTTTCTGTTGAAAATCACCAGTTTTTCTTAAAATAGTTTTATAGATGCAGACAACATTCATAAAACAGTAGGATAAAATGACGTGTGAGAAGACATTTGGCTTTTAATCGTAGCTCTGAAATATTCCGGTGATTCTGGTGAATTTTGATTACCTTTAGTTTTTTCTGCTAGATTTAATTTCCATTTTACTATCGGCGATCTTTGCTGTTGTCATGGATCTTTGCTGTTCGAATTGAAGTCCTGGTATTACATCGAGTGGTCGATGTAATAACAACCAATGTAGTCGTAAAGTTTTCGCAATTATAGAGGGTGTTAAAAAATTGCACGACTTCGTTTACGATCGAGAATTCATTATGTTCAAACTCGACAGATTTAGTCTCTAAGAAAAGTCTTCAGTCCTCAAAAGACTCCCAGTATCAAATTCTATGGTCTTCGATGAGGACGAAGAAGTGTTACTTATAGACGTACACAAACCTATTGTACATGCCGTTGACATTGCCACTTCGCCAGTTGTAGCAAGGATTTTTCAAGGAAAAAAAACGTGGCTTTATTTATTTTTTTTTTATTAATTGAACTGAAATAAGTACTCTCAAAGAAGGCATTTTTTGAGAATCCAGTATCACACTTAAAACCACTCATTTAGGTATTGTGAGGATGAAGGCGTTAGTTAGGAGGTATTTCTGGTGGCCTTAACAAGAAAAATTAAGTATCAAGAAGTTAGTTAGTTTATGTTCTAAGTGCTATTCAAGTCGTCCAAAAGTATCACATGCTTCAGTAGATTTATGAGGGAAAACGACTACAGTGTGGTCTAAGCCGAGCCTCATTATTGTAAAACCTACTTCCAGATTCTCGAATCAAGCCCTCCGGGAAGTTTTTACCACTAATGGAATTTATGAATTTATTTTGAGTAAAGTGGTTGATTCCAGTAAATTCCTGCAGTTTTCAGCGCTGTAAAAGGTATTCATCCTGTGTACGTGGCTCAATATTTCCCATGCTTGAAAAGGCAGAGATTATAGTTACTAAGAAAGACTTCCTAGAAAAGAGTGTTTGTGTGACATTCAACATCGTTTGGTGAAGTTCCTGCTTGAACAAAACGTATCTCCATCTACTCCATCTACGTGACATTTTTCGAACACTTTCATACAGAAAATATACATAAGACTAAACCAGTTGTAACAACCGCAAGAACTGTTGAATGTTTGTACAGTACTCTTGTTTTTCCGGTTGCACTTTTGATTTAGCATTCGTTGTTTTATCCGAAGCGTAGGATTGATTCTGTATTTCAACTATCCTTTTTATATATCGAAAAACTTCCATCGATTAAGAAACAATTTAAAATTGTGCAAAGCAACAAAGAAAAAAAGTACCACCTGTGGAAATGGGCTCGTAGCAACCATATTCAATAACAAATCAACAATTCTTAGTAATAATCCGAATCAACAGTTGGCGCCGCTACAGGTATATAAACAAAAAAATTGTAAATAAAGGGCTAAAAATATTGTTTACATGTGATCCCACCAAACTGATACCCCACAAATATTAACTGCCAAACAATCCATGACAACGACGGGGTAACCTAGCTCTCGGTCGATTATTACATTATTTGATCGATATGCAAATAAAATTCAACTTCATAGAAAAATTTTTTTGTACGCCCTATCATTCTGAAATCTGTATCACAATCGGAAAGATTTCCGGAATAAAACCATAAAAAAAAATTGTAAAAAGTGAAGAAAAGTCTTAAGAATTTCTATAAACTTATCTCATTGTTTTTGTTCATATTTATTCGAGTGAAAAGTTTTGTGTTTTTTGCGTGGTGTTTTTGGGGTGTATTACCTGTGTGGTGCGGCGCGATTCGTCTCTTCCAAAACCACAGCAGATAGGATAGATTACATAAGAAGGAAAACATCTTTGGTAACATTTCGATCATGTTTGTTCAACCAGGTTTAAAACTTACACACAATTCAAGTTCGGAGGAAGAAGAAGAGGTTATATCACCCGAAGATATAATCCAGGTATGATACAATTTAAGAAAATTTGGGGTGAATTGTATGTGTGTTACATAATTTTTGGAGTGTATGTTTTCCATCAAAGTGTGTATCTCTCGTAAGAGAGTTTTGAATATTGTTATAGAAGTTTTATTTAATGTTTTTTATTGAAAACATACTGTTTGTGTTGTTTTATCCCAACTTTTAGCAAAGAAAATTTTTTTTTCACTATAACGCACCCTAAAATTGTTACGTAACATAATTTTATATTTTTGCATGATATTTGTAGTTCAACTTTAACCCGTTAAATTTTATTTTGATTGTTTTCCAACTTTGTATATAAAAATAGTTTGGTATGCAAATAATTATCTAATCTATATATATAAATAAATACACTCACACACAATACTGTAAACCTTGTTTATTTATTTGCACAAAATCTAAATCAATTTCTTATTAAATTCTAAGCAAATACATGGCAACATAAAAAAACTGAATAGAAAAATATTTACTTTCTATTTCCGATTGAACTTCGTCGATAAAAAAGGAAGAGCAGTAGAAAAGTCAAGTTTTTACAAAAAAAAAAACATCACAAGAACGATTAAAAGTCGATTTATAGTTGTGGTGTGTGGGGTATAGATCTATTTAGTTTTAGTGATTTAATTTAGGAAACGCAAAGCTTTAATATATATAAACGAATCATAACGAGTGTGGAACCTAATAGAATTTTGGTATTGATATTTTATTGTGTTTATTTTTCTAAAATGAAACTTTTAATCCATTATTTAATAATATTGAATTTTTAATATTGAAACCAAAAAAAAATTTGTGGAACATAATTAAAATTTTTGAAATCTCCACTCATGCCAATTTTAAGACTTTAGAAACAACGGTTAGATAATATTGATGATATTCCAAATAAAATTAAATGATCGTTCTTTGAGTGTGGAACATAATAATTAAATGAAACTTTTAATCCATTATTTAATAATATTGAATTTTTAGTATTGAAACCAAAAAAAAATTTGTGGAACATAATTAAAATTTTTGAAATCTCCACTCATGCCAATTTTAAGACTTTAGAAACAACGGTTAGATAATATTGATGATATTCCAAATAAAATTAAATGATCGTTCTTTGAGTGTGGAACATAATAATTAAGTACTTTCAATTCTTTAAAAACTACGAACCATGTTTCGATGTTTTTAGTGATTTCATAAATATATCACAAAATCTTAAATATATCAACAATTCCCAAGTATGAAACCTATCTCATTGAAATTGTGAATATAATTGATTAATGGTTCGTTCTTAGAGTGTGGAACATGTTTTTAGCCAATCAAAATATTTCCAAAATAAAAACTACAAACCATATTTTAATAGATTAAGCTTTTAGTGATTTAATTTACAAAATTAAATCGTTAATTTATATCAACGATTTACAACAAGTGTGAAATCTATTTGACATAAAATTAAAAACTTAATTAATTCTATTAGCAAAATAAGGATATTAAATTAGTCATACACGAATTGTGACTTGATATAACTTTTAATCAAGTATTAAGAAAACTTAAAAGAATTGTGGAACGTAATCTAAAATATTAATTCTATAATTAGATTTACAAAACTAATAATCTCAAATATATAACAGATTCCAACAAGTGTGGAATAAAATTGAGCCTATAATTTATTGACAATGCTGTTCTTTGAATGGTTGTGGAATCTATTTGGCATGCACTTATGAACTTAATGAAAAAACAAAATGGAACTGTTAATTCGGACACATAATTTAATATTTTTGCCTTAATACTTCTCTTAAATAGTAATTAAGAAATCCTGATAAAATAGAGGAACGTAATTCAGAACTTAAATCTCCATCCATGATTATTTTAATACAAGAAACAACTATGAGTTAATTTTATGAAGTTTAGAATCCAATTGCTCGGTACTATCGTTTTTTGAGTGTGGAACATATTTTAAGTAAATCAAAATATTTAAAACTAGAAACCATTGGTAGTTTTAGCTTTTGAAACATTCTATTTACAAAATGTTAATTTTAAAAATACCTATTTCAATGATTCTAATGAGTGTGGTTCCTATTTCCAAAGAAATTAAGAACCTCCTTTATTTATTTTATCCTAGTAGTAATTATTACTAACAAATAATTATGATTATATTTTGTTTTAAAAAACACCATTCATACATAGTTATTTAATAATTAGGCATAATGATTTGATGATCTTAGTTAGTTGATTTACAAACCAAAAATCTGAACTATATTAATGATTTAACGTACGTGGATCCTATTAAGAATTAAGTTTTGAACCTAATTAATTGATGTGTTTTCACTTTGTAATCTGTTTTCTTAATAAATGTCTCTTAATATATATGTCTCTTAAGTATTCACACATGTGGAACCTATTTTAAACACCTATATAACTATGAATGTGCTAATATTAACATAATTTAACTTTTAAATATATAATACGAACGACTATAAAATAATGGTTCGTAATTCAGAAAATGATTTCTCAATTTAATCAACGATCTTATAGAGTTTAATTTATATTTCTAAAATTAGTCCTCTATGATTAATAGTATTGTTGTTTGGCTGTGAAACCTACTTCAAATCCTCTAATTTAAATAAAAAATCTTTCATATAATAATTCCAATCTAAGATCACTATAAAATAACTATAATTTACCATATTAAAATTGTGGGACATAATAATTTAGTTACAATAAATTTATAATTTTTAGGAAGAAAGAGATAGCAAATAATTAAATCTGCAAGGGGACTTATTTGAGTAAGTCAGGTTCCACAAATACTTATTTCTTTTGGAATACATCTTTAGTTGTTAAGCTATTTGGAGTAGATCAAAATACTAAATGAAATACCTTTAATATTATGCGCCCCTGATATATAACCATTGATATGTACCATTGATATTTTAAATCCATTATAGAATTAAATATTTGAAAATGGAACCTATTAAAAATAAATCAAAATTCTGCTATGAAGGAAAATGTATGTTTATTTGATTATTATTGCTATAAAATATTTACTATGAACTCGTTTCAGTTGTGGAACGTAATTTTTGACAAAACTAGACTACGGCAATGTATTTTTTTTTAATCTCTACAATTTTCTGGGGCCGAAGCTCACCCTACTCTTTCGCGGTTTATTTAACGTCCTTACCTTACGCCAACTTACTAGGGCCAAATCGAGGACGCACGAATACAGGTTCGCGATTGTTGAATATCCCATCTGCGCATTGCATTGCTCCATGCCATCCTGTACTGACATGGACGATGGTTCGGCCCATAGACTCTGCACTCCAACAGGGGGTCATAGTTGTGTTCATCGTCATCACCGATCGAAATCAAGTGATGAAAAATCCCTTTTGCAACCCTCCCCTGTTGGGATTCGAACCCGGTACCTCCCGCCCCAAACACCGCAGCTTTAACCACTGCGCCAATTGCTCGGTTACGGCAATGTAGCATTTATTGAAAACTGAGTCACTGCATAAACAAGCTTTTATGGTTTTGATAATTCCCTATGGTTTTGATAACTGAAGTATACTCCAAAAAAATCGACAAACTATCCCAAGTAACAGGTTTACCAGTTACTCAAAATGTCATGATTTTTTTTTTGTTTTAAGGAAACAAAATTTTTATATAGCGCAAAAAAATGTTTTTCCCTCAAAATATTTAAACTAGGTATTAAAAATGTGGAATCTAACTTTATTACGATTAATTAAATATATGTTAAATGTATCAACAAACTTGTTTTGTTCTGTTGTACTCTTTTATTTGTACAATAGAACAGTATTACGGTAATATAAATGTTAAAGTTAATATTTGAGAGATGTTTTAAAAGTGGAACCTATTTTTATTTCATATTATATATATATATATCATTTCAATTATGAATTATATCTTAAATTATGCCACAGATAGCACTGTAAACTGAGTTCCACAGTTGTAGTTCTAATGTGGATATTATGTATTTTTTGTGGGATATAAATTTAAGCATGGTTAAGTAAACAACCTAGAGTAGTTTGTAAAGTGTGGTGTATTCAAAAATATTTCTACTATCAAAAAATTTTAATTGTTTATTATGAAGTATATTTCAATGTGGAACGTAATTTATCAAGATGAATTTTTTGCGATGAACAAACTACTATGATCTAATAATTCAAACGTCGATCTAACCTACACGCTATATTAAGTATTTATATTTTATGATTATTCTGGACAAACTGTTCGAATATAGAACCTATTTACAGAAAAAATAATAACTAGAAATCTATTTAGATTGTTTACGTTCTAACAATGGTTCATTAATTTTATTTATTATGTATAGTATTTACTAACGAATTGTGGAATGGATTGTGGGACTTAGAATATGTTTCTCAGAATTGAATTAATTTTGAATACTGTTGAAAATTTTCTAAGCTGACAATATTAACCGTAGAACTAAAAAATGATAAGGGTAACTATCATATACCATTTATTTAGTTATGGAACCTAATAAGATATTTCCATAGAATTAAAATAAAAAAGAGGTATTAAATTAGAACAAAAGGTTTGCCAATCTAGAATTGATGTCCTTTAGGCGTAATGTAAAAAAAATTGGTAGACCCATAGAATAAATAATGTCCATCCTGTTTAATATATTACCCGGTTTAAATATAAATTAGGGAATATGTTTGTGATTACCTAGCATAATATATTTTACTGTGTCATGCGGTTTTGATTTATAATAATTTAAACTAAAATAAAAACCAAGACATTTTATTAATCGATCGAAAAATGGTATATGCGATGGAAAAACCTCAAAGGAAATTAACTTTTCGTATTTCCGTTTTTATGTTTCAAGAAAAATGTCTAACGCTGGATAATAAATTGGTACACGAAAAGGTACATATCGAGCACAAACTAAGATGTAATTGATTTATATATTCATCTCTATTGCTCTAGCGCGTCCAATCGAACTATACACAATATATACAAAAATGGAATATATGAAATAAGGACATTGGACTCATATCCGTATCACTATATGATACGATTGTTGTTGTAGTGTTTCCATAAATAGAAAAAAATCAATTATATCGAATCTAAATTCGTTATTGTTGTTGTTGCTATTATTTCTAATCATTATCATCATCATCGTTCGATACTTGTACGTATACGATTTTGAAAGAATTTGAAATCAGAATTGAAATGAGATTTTTTTCAATTTACATCTGTATTATACTTATCTCAATGTATGGCGAAAGACGTTAGGGATGCATATTGCAGAACGATAAGTAAATTTTATGGATATTTGAATTAAATTTTATTGTATTCAGATTAGTATTGTACGATCCGTCAACTAGACTTAATATTTTACATAATACAAATTTAGGTACCACATTTTGAGATGTAGAAAATCGGTGACCTATTTTTATGGTTAAAATACTTAAAAAATCTCAGACAGTCATAATATAAAATTAGGTTCCACACTATTGATTTAGCTTAACAACAGAGTTTAAGGTTTTGTGTATAATTTTAGTGCGAACTACAATCTATCTAAAAACCAGCCAACCAGTTTATTTCAAGAAATTAGGTTCCACCGACCGCATCTCGTGCCTCAGTGTAATAATACATATCTCGTTTTGGTTTTCTGTTTATTTAACCTTTGGTTCACGATCAAGAAATTCTAGTCCATAATATTTACATAAACGAAGATTTAGGTTTAAAACATTTAGGATGATATTTGAGTAAATTAAACTATGTTAAGTTATTGTACTATGTTAGCAGACGTTTAACTTTTAGTACTTGATTTAAAAAAAAATCTTATACAACCTCTTAAAAATATCATGTAATTGCGGACATAAAATTTGAAGACATGTTCTATACAAATAAGTTTTAGTACAAAGTTATAATCTTAAATTTAGTACAACAATTTTAGATTATTTTTAGTTGTATTAGAAGTAGAACTAATTATTTAGTTTTGAGCTATGTTTTAGCACAAAGAGTAAAACCCAAATTATTACTTCATGACAAAATTAGGTTTATGTGTACGTTAATGACTTATATTGGCATTTCTACTTTAATGATTTAGTGATTTAGATGTTCGTGTTATTTTAATTCATAAAGTATAAGCTTGTTTTTAGTACATAATTTTTAACCTCATTTAAGCTGAGAATAAATCGTAAATCTAATCTTCATGTTATATCTACGTAAACAAAGGGGGTCTTTATGTACTAAATCAATATTTAACTATGGGTTTAGTACATAAAGTACCAAAAAACTTATTTTGTATTCTTATCTTTACTTGGAAATTAATTTTTTACATAAAAGAGAACATTTTAAACTTTTTTTTAGTACAATTCTTTAATCTTAAGCTCGATTTCAGTGCACCAATTCCAAGTTCAGATGCTTTTAAGCTAGAATTAAACTGCAAATATTATATTTAGCCGTGTAAAAAACATACCTATCAAAATTAAGGATTTTTCAAATAATAGCATAATACTTCGCGTTTAATTCAATTTTTAGTACAAACTTAAAGATAGTATTTAGAATATCACTTCCTTTTAGTTAAAATATAAATATTTTTATGGATTATTGTATTATATGCCATATTTCAAGTAATGGAATTTTTAAACTTAGGTACATATTTAAAACTGGGTTTTAGTACAAAAGATTAAAATTACAGTTTTAATTAAAAGTTCAATAAGCCAAATTTTAATACCTAAACCTGAACTAAAAACTAGTTAAACTAAAACTAAATGGTCAGAATTTATATCAGCTACACTTGTAAACGTCAATCTGCAATTTATTTCTAAGCACAAAAAATTATCTAATCTTCAACTAAGTTTCAGTTTAGTACAAGAGTTTAAGTTTTCAGTTTAACATTATATTGGTTTTTGACTTACTTTTAGGCTTACCTTAAACTTTTTGGGAAAGTTCGAATATAGATCACCTCAAAAAGTCAACTTGGTTTTAGTACAATACATGAAGAAATTAGGTAAACTTTTATCACAGTTTATCTATAGATATATTTTAAATATTTACGTATTGACATATTGTGCAGAAAAAAATGTGCAGAAATTTTAGTACTGACAGTTAACATCAAACTGTAAATCTACTCAAAACTTTTTGAGATAATCAATAAAATTAGCTTCTCTGTCAAATCATAAGTATTATTTCGGTGTTTAGTACACTTATTGTTCAGAATACAATGATAAACGTTGAAGTCCGATTTTAGTTCAGATAAATTTAAATGCGATATTAGTACTTAATGGTTTTCATAGTCATAAAAATTTATAAATAATACGAAATAGACTTTGAAAATAGTTTTATAATATAAGCTTTGAGATTACATCAAGCTCGTAAAAAATTATATGTTTTAGTACATACGGTTGGTAATACAGAAGAAATTGTACATTTAATTTTAGTTCGTTAAAATAAAGAATTGTTTTGTGCACCATCTTATATTTAGTTCTAAACGAAAATTAAGCTTTACAAATTAAGTCATTTTTTAGTACATATCAAATCAAAAAACTGATGAACAATTTTATGATTTTTATATTCTATGCCCATAAACGTTCCAATATTACACAACTGAATGCAAACTTAGGTTTTAATTGTAAACTACGTTTTAGTATAGAAATTCAGCCTAATCTTTTTTGCCAGAAAAAACTGATATTTTAATTATATTAAGGATGTGTACATTAATTACATATCCAGAATATGATGTTTTAGTATAATATCTCAATTCTAGCTAAACAGTTCATCTAGTATCTTGCATATTAAAATTTAGTACTAATTTTATAATTAAAATTAATTAAGTAAATAGATTTAAAAGTTTAAGCTTTGGTTAAAAATGTTGACTACTATCTTATGGTGCGTGACTTTTAAGTACTAAATAACGATATTTGGGTAATAATACTTTTTTAGAACATTTTATTTTTAAGTTTTTTTAAATTTAGTACTAATTTCGTTTAATCTAAGGATATAAACCTTTTTAAAGCTAAGAATTATAAATTAGGCAAATTATTTGTAAGCTTAATTTAGTACTAAAATCAGGCAGATTTGTCTCGTTATGTTATCGTGTTAAATTGTTCAGATTTGAAAATGACTTCTTAATTTTTGATCAATAACCATTTAGGAACGCTGGTATTATCTATGTAGCAGTAACATTGAGAAGCTACCAACAATCTTACCAAGCATTAGATCGTGCATCATCAGTAATTTATACTTTTCCCCGTAATTTATTGTCACTCAGTTGCACATTTAGTTAAACTATAGTTAAGCTTTTATAATTTTTAAATACATTAGACAAAATAAAATTAAACAAAAAACCATATATAACTATATAAATATTTAAATACAAAAACTTAAAATTTAATATTCTTGTTTAAATTCCAGAAGAATTAAATTTAAACAAAAACCAAACCCAAACATAAAAAACTAAAAAAAAAAATTAACAAACAACACCACAACCACTCAAAAACTACTACAGCTAACATCAACAACAAAATTAAAAATTATAAATCAGCAACACTCTACTCAACAACCAACAACAAGTAAAGACAAAGTACATCAACAACAAACACTTCAAAAAAACATTTTGTACAAAAACTAAAAAAAAAAAAAAAAGATCGAGCCACATCCAAACTTTAAAATAAAAAAGCTTCATTACATTCACTTCGCAGGATTATAATTTTTTTTATTATTTTTATAGGACTAATTATTTTGATTGCGTTTTGATAGGACTTTACAGTTTTAATTTTTGTTTTTGTTTTAAAAAGATATTTTTCCCACAGTTGGGGAAAACTGTACATATATATTTTTTGCTTTTCTTGTGGAATACGAACGATTTGTGTTTCATCGAATCAAGATTTTTGTTTAACTTAATATATTTAAAAAAAATAAAATAAAAAAATGGCGGAAAATAATAGTAACACTGATGATTTGGATGATGCACAGAGACGACGGGAAGAATGTGAACGAAAGGCGAGACGAGGGGAAATGGATCCCCGATTAGAGTTTACATTTCAACTTTTGATCGACGGAACGAATTTGCCGAGACATCAAGTCATGGATTTTATATTCGAGGGGAATATGGTAAGTAATTTTATCATAAAATCTATTCTTAAATTTTTTGCTCGAAGTTCGAGGCATTTGGCAAATTTACTTGCAAATTTTATACTTAAAATTTCAAAATTGAAAAAATAACTTTTAAAATTGAAAGTTATGTTGGACCGCTATATGCTGCGGAGATTTACAGTAAAGTGAACATCTTACTAATTCCTTGAATCTTCCTTGTCGGATTAGACATAATCTTAACTTTGACGTTATAGAAACGATGAACCGTTGAGAAGGCAACATAATGTTTGACAAAAAATCAACTGCGTTACATGCCACCTTGACTCATGACCTTGATCCATGACCTTGACCCATGACCTTGACCCATGACCTTGACACATGACCTTGACACATGATCTTGACCTTGACGATGCTTGTAGGTATAACCAACCAACCGGATTGATGTACGTCAAGTTGTTTAAATTTTACTCAATTTGATTAATGAGAAATTGTAGGTTTAAAGGTATACAGGTAAAAAAGGTATACAAGTAAAAAGAACAGTGGTTTAAGACATGAATTTTTGTAAATGACGACCTAAAATGGCCAGATTTGGAAACAAAATCTTCAAGTTTTAAACTTCGAAACTTTTATGTTGGCTTATCATTGAAAATTAAAGAATCAAAGGTATTAACAAATTGTTCCAATTATTTGAATTTATTGCAAAAATTTAACTCAAAAACCGTACCAGTAATAAAGGTAAGAAATAAGATATTCAAATAAAGACTTAACAAGTCCTAGCTCTTCGATGATTTTGGTAACATAACATCGAAATGGATTTGGCCTTAAAAACCAAGAAAATGTGTTCAAAGGGTTGATGCTGCCGCTGAAAAATGGCTTCTTAAAAAAGAGAGTCTTATAGTAAAAAATAACAGATTAATCTTTTTAAATCCATTCCTCGATTAACATCGAATTCTACGTGTTGGCTGCCGAATAAAAAATGCACATGTCGTCTTCTAAGGGGATTTTAAAAGTGTTGGACCACTCAGAACATTTTCGTTTATTGCATGTAGGTGCGCTTAAGCTTTGTTTTATAGCATTCAAGAGCCGTTTTGGATTATTAGTGGAGGGAATTTCTGCAAAACAACTGTAAAATACTTAAAGTGTTGAGGTACTGTATCAATTCAAATATTATTGGCGTACCAAGTTTATAGGAGGCTGCTGTCAAAAGTTCCAAGTTTCATTTATAACGTGTGTTTGGTTGCTCATTGCCGATTGAATCAAATTCTTTGTCAACTCAAAAACAGTTATATTAAACAGGTATATTGATACCTTATTGCGCGATACCATTACCGGATAATAGCTTGTGCTTAGTTATTGTGGCGACAGACAATATTTGGATTTTTTGTGTTTCGATTTAGGTTAGCAAGATGTTGACTGTGTGATGCTTGAGCGGAACTCAAGTAAGCTAGAGCTCTCTTAAGTTCCTTCGCAACATAAGGGCAATATATAAAAGTGGGAGTTTACTAACTGACTCACTGATTTACTGATGTGATAATGCAAACCAAAATATCTATAAAGTATACCCAAGCATTTTATCAGTAATACAGGCCACAAAATTAAGTTAACCAAGTTGTTTATAAGGTTGTGTTTGGACCCCATTAACCGAGAATTACGTCTCATGAATCATTTTTGATCTTGATTTACTAAATGTTGTTGGTTTGGTCACTGAAATGAATGGACAGCCAACCAGAAAGGACCAGCCCACCATAGTGGGTGATTTTGCAATTAATTAGGTGACACTCCTCTACTAGCGCAAATGGTCGGAGTTCCGAAATAAATACAATAAATAAATAAATACGCATGCTGCCGTTGGACGTATCGCTAATGCCATGCAACTCACAATATTGTTGCGTTAAATTAGTATTGAGCCACCTTTGACTTCTTATTTGAGACATTTTTAGAAGTTCATCTAAGTAAGCGTGAAGTGTGTTTAACTTGTTCAGATACTGGATCATCCCACTCCATTTTATGTATAACCAGAGATTTTGTAAAAGGATTTTTGCTGTGAAAATACATGGCAAAATTCAACCGAAAGGGTCATAAAGTTGAGAAATGTCAACAAGGACGCTCCTTTTTTATTTTTTTTCGCTGGACGTAGAAATAATGTAGCTAAACTCGTCGGTTGTTGGATTCCAAGGAATGTCAAGAGGATTTACTCTAGAACCATCGTCATAAATTTTAATTGGTGATTTGGTTTCATAACCAAATATCGGATCGGTTTGTTGGCCATTTTTGGAGCTTAAAACCACCATTTACAATAATGACGTCCATGTTGTCGCTGATCGAGGTAATCTTTCATGAATTTGCAATATTCCTCACGAAGATTATATCATTCTTACAAAAATGTTTTTTTAACGAAAGTAGTGAAGTAATTGCTCCATTTCACGAAGCGCTTAAAGGACCTTCATCTAGTCTAAAATGATTAAACGGAATATTAACAATATAATTTCCTTATGATGATCCTGTGCGTATATCTGAATAGAATGCTTCACACTATTGTGAATAAACCTTGGTAATTTTATTCGTCTATTCCCCAACATGATTTCAACTGATTGGGAAAGTCACAACACGAATCGAAATTCATAATTGCAGATGAACTTTCGGTAGTTTGTAGAGTTTTTCCAGACAAAATCCAACTCCCAGTGTTATATTTCGAGCTGTGAGTAATCCGTTTTTACGTTTAATAAGAACATCAGCTTGGAACACCAACATTGAGCTTGGTTTAGTTAAACAGTAATAATGGTAAGCACCAGCGCACTAGTCAATAATTTGAAGTCTGCGTCTGGTATGGATTGGACTTCCAGCTTTACTACAGAATTTTCCTTGCCAATATTCACTAAACCAAATCCTACAATCGGCACATTAATTTAAAATCTCCGCAGTGGCAATTTTCTAACTGCTTCGTTAGTTATAAAGTGGTCTGAAAACTTTGGTCTTACAGTGCTCGTACTGTGACCTGCACCATAAATGCTTACTGTACTTTAACGAGTGCTGTTGCTAAAATAATGTGTTTATCGTTAGATTCAACATGACCACTGACTTGTCCAGGTCTCTTTCATGAACCAATGAATGATGTTATTGATTGCATTCTGAACAGTTTTTAGTACTTGGGCATTAAGATTGGTATGGCCATTTCTTAAATAATTGAAACATAGGTGGTTGATTCTGAATCAACTGCAGAACTAATTGAGGCAGAATCTCAAGTACGTTTTATGGTTGAATTAGGTTTATATACGGTGTTATGACTTAAGTATTCTAAACCGGTTTTGAAGGAATGATTACAGCTTTTCCCAATTCGGAAGTTCACCATATGTAAACAATCTAATCGCCTCAATGTCTTGCTGCCGCAGAATATGAATTGGGATAGAACAACAAGCATTTAAAATGGTGATCGACTTTTATTCATAACGCTTTACCAAAGTTTACCAAACAAAGTTATCTGTTCTGCCTCACCAGATAATCTCGAAACGATGTCTACACTAAATATTCTTCAGAAAATGATGGCAAACTGATTCGTGGTAATTTTATTTCCGATTTTGGAACTGTCAGTAGTTATGTAGTAGATGTAGATGTGATTTGATGTATCTTGTTTAAACAGTCCAAATCTCAGCTATCAAATTGATAAATGTTTCTTCTCCAGCTGAATACGCATCTTTATCGCAGTCCTCAACGTTGACACCGCGAAACATTTCCGATTAAATATTTTTGTACACTATCCTAAGTTTGGTTAAGATAATTAACCGCGTTTTGCGATATATTTGCGTAAGACGTGGCTTAGGAGATTTCCTAAAGTTGTTTTGAATTGCCATAATTACAAATTTTCAAAAATCTTAATATTTGTCCCTTAAATTTGCAAGATTACGAAAATATCTGAGAGCAAAAACTAAAAATTGATGATTTGCAAAATTCAAAACTTTAACAAATCTGTAAAATTTTGGCTACAAATCGAAAATTTCCAATTTCGCGAAATATGTTATGTATGGTTAGCCCATTGAAATTTCTCCAAATCAAAACTTCCTAAATCTTGGCCACATTTTCATAATTTGAGAAAATATTAACAGTTAGTCTACAAAATCTCATCAAAATTAGACCAATATTGCATATTTAGACTAACCCTTTTCTGATTTTTATGCACAAAAATGATTTCGAAAAATGTTCAAATATTTTAAAAAAATTTACGAAATTTTGAAAATTTCAGAGATACATCAAAAACGTTTTGCTAATTTAAATTCCTACCATCATCATATTTTCCGCCATCATTTTCGCTGGCCTAGACAATAAAATCCTTTTACAATGATTTCATCTGCATACCATCTGTCTGCAAAATCATAATTCAAAAATTCCCACAGTTATTTTGATCTATGACTTATATACGTGTAGCAGGGTAATCTACTTTCCATTCATTCAATTCGTATTCTTATATTAGTCTTAATGTTGTTCTGCTTAAAAAATATTTAACAAAAAAAAAAAAAACAGCACAAATAAAGGATATTTTTGTTAAAAACCAAAAACAAAATCCTTGAAAATATTCAAATAATTTTTATTCTATGTACAATTCTCCAACAAAACAAAAATAAAAATTCCTCCAGGTTAAGAAATAATCTTTCATCTTCTTAAACAATGAAAGCTTTTATTTTCTGATAAGTCGTGCGCTGTTGTTGTTGTCGTTACTTATTTTTTGTATCCTTTTTGGCATTTTAAGGAAAATATCTTAAGATTTTTTTTTTGATTTTTTGATATGGTAAATGAATGTCTTCTGTTTTTTTTTCTATTATATGAATACACAAACAAAAAAAACATTCCATCCTACTCATATTCGTGTTGGCGAATAACATTCGAGCAAAAGGACACCGTCGTATAAATGTAACTTCCTGAGATTTAAAATAGTTTTGTTCTTGCAACTCGTTATCTAGAAAGTTTGTCATGCTGCGACGTGCAAATTATATCATCTTATCTTGCATACTAGATTTGACTTCATCTACGATCGATCATAATGAATTACGTGAGCTCGTTATGATACGGGGAGTACATTGTATTCAAGATATGCAAAAATAAATGGCTTTGATGACCTTTTATGAATAACTTTATCTCAACAATTTTAAAACTTAACGCTGTAATCAATCTTAATTTGAAAAGATACAAAAACGATGCTTCAAGGACTCTTCAAAAATCTATTTTTGTGTGTAATGTGTACACACACACATACACACACATAAAACACATTAATTTTTATAAGGACGAGCGTAGGAACACATAAATAACATTTTCTTGTTTTAATTCAGCTGTTCGCTGAGAAAGACAATGGTAAATGCTGAATAATAAACGACTGTCATTATGAAAACGCGTCGTCGTCATTGTCTAAATATAGAATCTAATGAAGGTTGAAAACGAATCCAGAGGAGTTACGTTATTTTATCACTGTCATTATGAGATTTATGCAGGTGATTTTGGTTTATTAACGCCGTTTGGAGTATCCAAAATATTCGTACCAAAATAGAACCACAGGAACACAAAAAAAAAATAAAAACTAAAATCTGTTTTTATATTTCACTGCAGTTTCCAGTTTACAAAATCAAAGTAGCATTTTTAAAATTTGTTTCGTTAGTTTTGTTTTAGTTTTTCGCTATTCAGAGAAAATTTTAAATTGTGCGCGTCAACATTGCATATTTTGTATATTGTGTTTAGTGTAAATTTATTTTTAAGTACTGAAAATTATTTGAAATGCTCTCAAAAAATCAAACGTTGGAAGACCAACCAGAGATACGTGGAAGCAGTCCGCCAGTTGTGCTGTTGAAACATCTGAAGAGCGTGACACGCGAGTACGAGTTTCGGGAGTAGCTACTGGTTTTTATAAATCTATTTCATGGACAATGTGGATGAAAAGATTGATAGGCGAGATGCTCATTTAGTATAGCTATACAGAATAACGGAGAATATTGCGGAATTACGACCATTATTCCCAGATAATAACTATTTGGTTCAAGATTTTAAATCCTCATTAGAAAATATAAGAGCGGATAACTTGAAAATTATATCAGAGCAGACAAAACGTCGTTGAATGGACATAAAAGGTGCTTAAATGCTCTAATGACCCCTGAAGTAAAGCAGCGCACGAGATCAAATCAAGCAACGTGTTGTTGAAACAACGATCGTACTAAAGAAGGACTCAATTACATTCGTTACAATCGATCGCAGCTTCAAGTCGAAAACTAAATTCATTTGCAAGATGCAACTGCGATTAATGGAACAGTAAGAAGAGGCTGCCGGATGTATTCGAACTCAAAACCATCAAAAACTATTCGCAATCGTAACCATCGATGGTCAAGTATATTAGACATACAGAGAAGAATGTTTCAAACATGGTTTGCTTGAAAAAGATCAACATTGGGATAACTCATTGCCAGAAACATTTGAAACACATCATACTCACCAAATACGATCTCTGTTCGCCATAATTTGGTTAACCAGTGCGCCTTCTGATCCAAAAGATCTATGGGAAAAACTAAAAGAGGATATGAACGAAGACATACTTCCCCGAACACGCAATTCACAACAAAATCTTGAATCTGCTGAGGCTATTTTCTTCGAAACTTGACAAAAACAAGGTTTTCGATAGAGATGAATTGCGAGAAAAACAAAATGACTTCGATGGCTGCAAGTTTATGTTGAAGCTGACAAAAGGCTCTTAATAAACGATCAACGACTTGCGTATGACACAGTTCTGGAATATGTACGCAGCGGAAATGGTAGACTTTTTTTCTTAATTCACAAGGTGACACAGTAAAAATATTTCTATTTAATTTGATACTCGCCGAAATTCGAAAGAAGCATATGATTGCTCTGGCTTTCATTTCATCGGTGATTTCAGCAACGCTCTAGTTACATGTGAAGGAAATTACACTATCGACCAATATGCGTGTGCATTTACTTGGAGAAGTTTCTGCACTAAAATTTGTACGAAGGCTCTTCCTGAAATACAACAGATATCGTTACCACTGAACTTCTGTAAACTTCATTTAAATATTTTAAAAAGAGAATGTTTTCAAACATCGCCAATAACTTCAAGAATCACAATTGGCTACTCGAACGAACTATCTTAGCTCCAAAGAATAATGAAGTCAATCGAATCAATAAAAGAATCAAGCTTTAAAATAGCCAGTAGAATTTCCCAATTCATTGGAGCCTGATGAAATGCCACCTTGACGTTAAAACTTGGCTCACCACAATACTGCTCAGAACCGCAACACGCCAAAGCTTCTCTTTGCTGGTTAATGCTTGTTCTCAAATAAGTAGGTCGAGAATATTTCAAACCACAATTCGAACTCTCTATATGGGGAAGAGCCAGTGTATAAACTACTTTACTGAGTATAAACAATTAACTAAAGACAAAGAGTCAGTTAAAAAATTTATAGTAAAGATCTTATTCTAATCCTGAATTTTGAGTTATTTCCATTTACTGTGCTATTCGGTTCGATGCAAAAAATAAAAATTCCAACATCCGTCAATTTTTTATTCCAGTTGGACGATATCAACCAATTGTTTTTACCAAATATGAGAAATAAACTCTTATGGTTTTACCAAGAAGTTGATGAACCAGAACCAGTAGCAGTTCATGATGTCAACAAACCTGGACCATCACGGGCTGCTGTAACGACCGTATCAAAAACACCTCAAGGTAATTTAACTTTTACTATCCAGCTTTACGATCCGGAAAATTTTGCATAAATATTTATTTTTTTTTCTTAGGAGCTTCATCGGCTGCTGGTGGAACAACAAGTTCGGCAGATAAAAAGCAAAAATTATTTTTAACCGATGGTTGGAGTTGCTGTTTTACCGGCGTTTGTATTTATATGTTTCGAATAAATACTTCGAAGCAGCTGCCAGAGGAAGGTTTTCATAAAGATTTGTGAGTATACCAATTGGAAAACCGATATATATATATATATATATATATATATATATATATATATATATATATATATATATATATATATATATATATATAAATATTCATTCAAAGTATTTTGTAAATATTTTCCAAATTTTGGTTAAAGAGATGGAGTTAAAACCCTTGTAGCACGTAAATCTGTTTGTTTTCAACTTGTTTGCCTGTACCTGTTTGTTTTTGTTTAATTCACTGGAAATATGGTAACCGCATCGACAAATAATAACATTGAGTATGTTAGGATT
Organism: Tipula confusa; assembly: GCA_963556175.1. Lineage (NCBI taxonomy): Eukaryota > Metazoa > Arthropoda > Insecta > Diptera > Tipulidae > Tipula > Tipula confusa. The sequence continues at coordinate 221,255,271 of OY744476.1, forward strand.
GGTTGGAAAAACAATGTAAAGTTTTTAGTATAATGTTTTTCTAAATTGATTTTAAGGATTTTACAATGTTTAAAAACAAAAATATGGACCGATTTCATATTTTGCTGTTGTCTTTTGGATTAAAGTTTAATCGATAACCTGAAACCTTCACCTGTTAATTCCACCTTAAACTTTAAATTTTCAACCTTCGAGCTTTCTACTTTTAATCTTTAACTTCAAATTGTAACCTTCTTTACTAACAAGATATAACCTTTTAACTGACTACTTACAATAAACAGGCTTTTAAACTTGCTTTTAACTTAAAATCTTTCAAACCTTAAACTTACAAATTCACAAACTTTCAAATCAAACTTTTAAACTAAGAAACATATCAATTACTAACTGACTAGCTTACTGACTTACGAACATACGAACTTAATAGCTTAAAAATGTTTAATCTTCCAAACTTTAAAGCTTTCAAACTTTGTAGTACGATAATTTACAATTATTCATAATTTCGAACTTCCATACTTATAGAACCTTACAAACTTAAACTTACAAACTTACTAACCTACAAATTTTCAATCTTGCAAACGTACAAGCTTTCAAATTTTCAAACTTACAAATTTAGTGACTTACCAACTTTAAAGCTTACTAACTTACAAACTTACATACTAACAAACTTTCTATCTTGTAAGCTTACAAGCTGTACATTTTTTAACTTTTAATCTTTCAATCTTGCAAACTTTTAAACTTTTAAACTTTTAAACTTTTAAACTTTTAAACTTTTAAACTTTTAAACTTTTAAACTTTTAAACTTTTAAACTTTTAAACTTTTAAACTTTTAAACTTTTAAACTTTTAAACTTACAAACCGTCAAATTTTCAAATTTGTAAGCTTAAACCAGATTCCAAACTTACATACTAACCTACGAACTTACTAGCATACAAACTTACAAACATACGAGCTTACAAGTTCAAAAATGTTCAATCTTACAAACTTTCTATATTTTAAACTTCGACCTTACAAACTATTAATTTTACAAATTTTTAAATTTACGAACTTTCTATTTTACATAATTAGAAGTATTCAAACTTACAAGCATTTAAACTTACGAACTTCCAAACTTCTAAACTTCTAAACTTAATAACTTACAAAATTAAAAGTTTTCAATCTAACAAATTTTGAAGTACTCAAACTTATAAGATTTTGAAACATCAGCTAGCAAGTTTATACAAGCTTCACATTTTCTAACTTACAACCTTACCAACCAACGAACTTAGTAGCTTACTAACATATAAACTTGCGAACTTACTAACTTAATAGCTTTCTAACATTAAAACTAGCAAACTTCAATTTTATAAACTAACAATCTTTTAAGCTAACTGAAAAAACTTACATTCAAACTTTAATTCTTACAAACTTACAAGCTTCAAGCTTTCAAATTTACATTTTTGAAAACTTATAAACTTACAAACTTTCAAAATTAATAGTATACAGCCTTAAAAGATTGGAATCTTTGAAATGTTAAAGCTCTCAAACCAACAAACTTTAAAAATTCCAAACTTGCAAGCTTATACAAGCTTAAAAATTTAAACTTTCAAAACTTGCATACCTACCTACGAACTTAGTAGCTTACTTACTTACTAACTTGCAAACATAAGAATTTATAAGCTCAAAAACGTTCAAACTTATAAACTTTCAAGCTTTTAAACTTAAACAAACTTACAAACTTTCAAATAATCAAATTTTCAATTTTCCAACCTTACAAGCATTCAAACTTACTAACCTAAAAACGTACGAACTTTCAATCTTACAAACTTACAACTTTTCAAACTTACATGCAAACTTTTAAACTTATAAACTTTCAAACTTACTAACAAACTTACAAGCTTTCAAGCTTACTGATATTTAGACTTTGGAACAATTAAAAATTTTCGACGAAATTTTTTAACTCTTCTGGCTGGGATCTGTTGCAAAATATTCATTAAAGGTAAGACTTATGGAACTTTTATGAAACTTTTAAGGATGTTCGGTATGTAGTAACGTTTCACTTTCAAAAGTTCACCCATCCGTTATCCTTTGAATTTTACAATTGGCTTTAAAAAAAACGGTGTTACTAAACCAGCCTGAGAAAAGCTTACTTTTACCAACGACATCTTTTTTGTGAAAATAAAATCTTTTCAAAAGCTTATTAATCTCAGCAGTGACTTAAAGGTATTAGTAGGTCTCATATATTTTCAACAAAAACTTGACACTTAGATTTTATCTTGATTGATTTTTCCACAGCAACACCTTAAACTAACTCGATGAGGAAAATCTATTTTCCCATTACAAAACAAAAAAAAAGGAAAAACAGGAAAAATAATTTGCATACACAATTAAATTGATGTCACCATTCATTACCGTTCAATTAAATCCTTTTAACGTTTCGACCGCACCAAACCCAAGTCAATTTACGGTTGGCACCCATTTTCCAATTAAATCGGAAAATCGAATCAAATAAAAGCATTAATTACTTTTCAAACATTTGCATTTGTTTTAAATTGGAAATTGGAAAAATAAACAGAAATCTTCTGATTGTTTTAAACTTTGATTGACATTTGTAATGATTTTTGTAACGTTTCGATTTCGTTTAGATACTGTGGCATAATCGATGCACGTCGTGTGGGTCTTGTCGTCTCAATTGAACGTATTGTTGAACATATTTTTATGCAAGCACTTGCTTTTCCCAATCCCGAGGTCGATGACGAAGAAGGTAGCTGTACGCTAATCAAGGGTCAGTTACTTCCGGGATTACGATCATTTTGTAGTGCACTCCGAGTATGTGAACAAGTTTATTCGCATGTCAATGTGTTCGACGATGGTAAGCTAATGTTTGCCAAAATCGATACGCTTACCGAAGTGAAGGAGTTATCAAAAAATCAAGAATTTTGTTTGGAACTCGAGGAACGCATAAATAATTGGATGAAAGGTATTTCCAAAGTTTTGATGGAAAGTGAACAACTTCGGCGGGAAAATGATACAAGTGGACCGCAGGACGAGCTCGAATATTGGAAATGTCGCGGAGCACAATTTTCACAGCTTTTAGCACATTTACAAGATAAAGAAGTTCAATACACGTTAACCTGCTTATCGTTATCAGGATCAAAAATTCTGAAACTATGGAAGGAGACTGATCGTAAAATCACGTTTTGTTACAATGAGGCGCGTGACAATTCAAAATTCATTCAGGCCATGGAACAATGTTGTCACTCGCTTTATTTAGACGATCCAGTCAACATGAAAGAGTCAATCTTAAGCTTACTGCAAACAATTCGGCTTATTTACAGCGTGTCACAGTTTTATAACACGTCCGAACGAACCTCGACCCTAATGGTCAAGATTACCAATCAAATGATCGAAACCTGCAAATCGTATATCACGTGTCGTTGTAAAGAGACCATTTGGTCTCAGGACCGCAATTTAATTCGCACCAAACTTACGAATTGCATCAAGCTTAACTATATTTATCGTGAGACATACCATGCCGTTCGATCGCAACCATTTTTGCCCGATCAAACCGCATTCGGGTTTTCAGAAAATTACGTTTTCGGCAAATTCGATACATTTTGTGATCGGCTTAAAAAAATTATGTCAATGTTCAATCTGATCGATGACTATAATCACTTGTTCGAGCGTCGTTTAGAGGGTTTGCTCCTCGGCGAGGCACTAGAAGAGGCGATTGCTACATTTGATGAAGCAAAAAAAGATGTGGTGGCCAAGAAATATGATTACCTTGATCATCGCAATGCCGAATTCAATATGGACTTTCAGAGTTTCATAACAAAAACCGATACATTGAAAGAGTCGATCGCGAACATGATCGAATTCAATTTTGACACGGTGTGGGAGACACCCCAAGGTATTCGGTTTTTGGTGAGGTTTGAAAAGGTCAGCGAAAAAATTCCATTGAAAAAAATGGAGGAGAAATATATGCGAATATTGCGGTACTGTGAGCGGGAAGTCGAACGTATTTTAAAACTATTTCGGAAACAACGTGATGACCCACCACTTCCGCGAAATTTCCCTCCAATCGCTGGACGAGTAAGATGGTGCCGTTCTCTTGAATGTCATTTGGCGGAGTTGATATCGAATGTGTCATCGCATCCGGTACTTCAGACGCTACCGCTGACCAAAGATCTTGAAAATCGTTATAATTCGGTAAAAATCATCTTGGCCGAATTCGAGCTGGAAATTAAAAATATTTGGCTGAGTCAGGATATTAGTGTCGCTGATTTGTGTTTAATCCAACCAATTTTAGCGATTTCGGGCGATCGTCTTTTCGTAAATCTTCATCCAACCATCCCGCTACTGATTCGAGAAGCAAAGTGTTTAGCAAAAATGAGCATACGCCTCCCGATAGTAGCGGCAACATTGTTGTGCAAACAAAACCACTTCAATACGATTCAGGATTCGCTCAATAGTTTAATCAAAACGTTTTTGACGACCGTAAGAAAGGTAAAATTGGAGGTGAGACCACTATTTCTGCCACAATTGGTACGATTGACTGGATTACTTCGGCCCGGCCTAAAAAATATTAACGTAAGTACATTATAAGATTTTACAAGTTCCATTAATAATTTTTTGTACATTCCTGGTATTCCAGTGGACCGACCCAAAATGGTATGAATTTTACGACCGATGCAAACAGGCCATCACCACATTCGATGTCCTAGTTCTTCGAGTTCATGACATTTATTCGAATCGTATTCTACACGTTTTGCTCTCAATGCAAGAGGTTACGTTACAAACTTTGCCAAATGACGATGAAATGTGGACGGTTGAAGAATTTTTGGAACGTAACGAGGAGGCTTGCCGCCAGGCAGCTATCGAATTAAATCGAAAAAGTAAAATGGTGGAAGAAGCGGTCGAGGAGGTACTAGATTTGGTACAAAATGCAACGCAGAGTTTCAAAAAAATGGGTGGATGTGAGGACAGTAATTTGCCCGGCGAAGATGGTAGTGGGGCCAATAGTTCAGGTAATACTGGTGGAGGTGATAAAGCAGGAGCATCAGGTTCTGCAAAAGAGGGAGATGTACCACCATCCCCATCGCAACAACAAGATTGGAGTCTGCTGTGGGCATGCTTTGAAAATCCGGTTCAACTGTTGGCACAACAGAATGGTGGACTTCCAAAAGGAATGCAAGACATGGTGTGCAATGCAGTATCAGAAATGCGTCGGTATTATAGCCGAAAAGTGATAGACGTTTTGATTAAAGTGACACGGGCCGGTCTCGATTCATTGCGAAAGAAATTCTCGACAGAAATGGGTTAATTGGCGATATATTTTACAATTTACAGTGTGCCAACTAAATATTTTAATTTTCAGACGGTGAACCAATCATAACGGTCCGATCTTCAAATGCTAAGCCAATATTTCTGCTTAACGCCACACTAATGATACCAAACGTAGCGATTCGTCCAAATCTCGATGAATTGCAGGAAGCGTTGATTCAAGCTGGTAAAAATATAACAGGTGTTGCAAAAGGGGTCGGTCAGTGGAATAGCGGCAAGGAGAATTCTCAGATAGCAGCGATAAGCCAGCGACTTGTCAAAAATCAAAAGGACGATAGCAAAACAAGACGTAGACGGGTTTATCGTTTGGTATCCGAGGAGCGTCCACAAATGCCGCATATGACCAAAAGTTTTTATTCCTATATCATGGATAATAAAGAGGTGGTTAAGACCCTCTCACTTCTATCGACATGTACACGAAATATTAAACCAGAGCTTCAAACGTTTGTCAAAAGATGGAAACCATATCACTTTTTGTGGAAAAACGATAAGACGACGAGGCAACTAATGGAGTATGGCCTTCAAGAATTTGAATCGTCACTTCGATGTTTGGCTGAATTGGATCAAAATTTGATTATTGAACCGGATATGGAGACGCTTGGCCAATGCATTGCCATCTCGACCGAGAAACTTAAATATGGACTTGCAATCGAGATAAAATGTATTGTGGTTTTGTGGAATTAACTTTATCCCTTTTTTGGAACTTGATTGGAATTTTTGAAATAAATTTTTTTGCATTTTTTTTAGGCGTGTAATGTAACCTATAAGTTCCAGTTACATTACCGCACTTTGCACGTATTAGAGCTAGATTTGATGCACGCTTCCAATTTTCACCCACATTTTTTGAATTTTAACATTGAAATGCGAAAAAATCATAACCTCCAATTTATTGAAGGTCACATTTCAAAAACATCAACCATTTTCCATACATACACAACCGACCACCTCAACACCGACCCCACATAAAATATTTTTTTTGATTTTATTTTACAGCATGCACTCACAAGGTAGGTCAGGCCATGAAAAAGAAATACAAACGTGAGATGGACTACGTGTATGCGGTGATCAATGAAATGGAACGAAAATTGGATCGTACAATTCGCGATCTCGACGATGTGCGCATGATCATGGACACGCTAGGTAAAATTCGTGAACAAGAAGTTGACATGGAATTGAAGATCGATCCGATCGAAGAAGCTTTTAACGTACTAACGAAATATGATGTGGCCGTCGATCGAGAACATTATGATCAGGTGGATAATTTGCGATACACATGGCAAAAATTGTTGGCCGATGCGCTTCAAACTCAAGTCAAGCTACTCGATATGCAACCATCGTTCGAAATGGATTTGAAATCGAATCTCGATCGATTCCGTACCGACAAAATCGAATATGTGAAAGAATATCGAACGGCTGGACCCATGCAACCAGGTCTAACACCACGCGAGGCATCGGATAAATTGATTTTATTCCAAAATCGATTCGATGGAATGTGGCGCAAATTGCAAACGTACCAATCGGGCGAAGAATTGTTTGGGCTGCCGCAAACGGACTATCCGGAATTGGGACAAATCCGTAAGGAACTTAATCTGCTACAAAAATTATACAAACTGTATAACGATGTAATCGATCGTGTGTCCAGCTACTACGACATTCCGTGGGGTGAAGTCGACATTGAGGAGATCAATAATGAGCTTATGGAGTTCCAAAATCGGTGCCGTAAGTTGCCCAAAGGTTTGAAGGAATGGCCAGCGTTTCATGCCCTCAAAAAAACAATCGACGATTTTAATGATATGTGTCCACTACTTGAGTTAATGGCGAACAGGGCCATGAAACCACGCCATTGGCAACGAATTATGGAAGTAACAAAATATACATTCGAATTCGATAGTGAAGGTTTCTCGCTCAAAAATATTTTGGAAGCCCCATTATTAAAACACAAAGAGGATATTGAAGATATCTGTATTTCGGCCATGAAGGAGAAAGATATCGAGGCTAAATTGAAACAAGTCACCAATGAATGGTCGGTGCACGAACTAAGCTTCCAAACCTTTAATAACCGTGGTGAATTATTGCTCCGGGGTGATACAACGGCGGAAACTATTGGTCAACTCGAAGACAGTCTCATGGTGCTTGGATCGCTACTATCGAATCGATACAATGCACCATTCCGTAAACAAATCCAGCAGTGGGTGTTTGACCTTTCCAATACCAACGATATTTTGGAACGCTGGTTGCTCGTTCAAAATATGTGGGTCTATCTCGAGGCGGTATTCGTTGGTGGTGACATTGCGAAACAGTTACCAAAAGAGGCCAAACGATTCTCTAAAATTGATAAATCATGGCAAAAAATTATGCAACGTGCCCACGAGACTCCAGGTGTTGTACCATGCTGTGTTGGCGATGATTTACTTAAACAACTTCTACCACATCTCCAAGAACAATTGGAGCTTTGTCAAAAATCGTTGAGTGGATATCTGGAGAAAAAACGAATGATGTTCCCTCGTTTCTTTTTCGTTTCGGATCCAGCACTTCTCGAAATTTTGGGCCAAGCATCAGATTCGCATACGATTCAAAATCATCTCATGTCTATATTCGACAACACACGGTACGTTAAATTCCACGATATCGAGTATAATAAAATGATTGCGATCGTTTCGTCCGAGGGTGAAGTGATCCCATTGGATCGAGCGATTCGAGCAGAGGGTTCAGTCGAAATGTGGTTAACATCACTTTTGGTCTCGTCACGATCATCGCTTCATTCGATCATTCGTCAAGTTCAGGTTATGATTAACGATCCGAATTTCAATATGTTACCGTTTTTGGAGAAAATGCCCGCCCAAATTGGGCTACTCGGTATTCAAATGATTTGGACGCGTGATGCTGAGCTGGCTCTGATGCAAGCGCGGCAAGAGAAAAAAGTTATGAGCGATACTAATAATAAATTCTTGGAGCTGTTGAACACTTTGATCGACCAAACCACGCGCGATTTGACCAAAATCGAAAGAATTAAATTCGAAACTTTGATCACGATCCATGTCCATCAAAGGGATATTTTCGATATATTGTGCCGCATTAATATTCGATCGGCCAACGATTTTGAATGGCTGAAACAGTGTCGATTTTATTTCAAGGAGGACTTGGATAAAATGTGGATCTCGATCACGGATGTAACATTTACGTACCAAAATGAGTATTTGGGTTGTACCGATCGGTTGGTAATCACACCGCTTACCGATCGTTGTTACATTACATTAGCGCAGGCGCTCACGTTAAGTATGGGTGGTGCGCCTTGTGGTCCTGCTGGTACTGGTAAGACAGAAACGGTCAAAGATATGGGTAAAACATTGGCAAAATACGTTGTCGTCTTTAATTGTTCGGATCAAATGGATTACCGTGGTTTAGGGCGGATATACAAGGGTCTTGCTCAGTCAGGCACATGGGGTTGTTTTGATGAATTCAATCGTATTGAACTTCCTGTACTTTCAGTAGCCGCGCAACAGGTTGCAGTCGTATTGACCGCACGTAAGGAGAAAAAGAAAAATTTTATTTTTACCGATGGAGACGCGGTTGAAATGAATCCCGAATTCGGTATATTTATCACGATGGTATAATTATTTAGGATCAAGTGGCCGAAAGAGTTAATAATTTTTTTTGTAAATATATTTCTAGAATCCTGGCTATGCAGGTCGTAAGGAATTACCGGAAAATTTGAAAATTCAATTCCGAACCGTTTCGATGATGGTGCCCGATCGGCAAATTATTATTCGTGTAAAACTCGCATCGTGTGGGTTCCTAGAAAATATCACGTTAGCCCGAAAATTTTACACTCTCTACAAACTGTGTGAGGAACAGCTTACCAAACAAGTGCATTACGATTTCGGTTTGCGTAACATTTTGTCTGTGCTCCGATCGTTAGGTGCATCGAAACGTCAAAATTGTAAGGATAGTGAAAGCACCATCGTAATGCGTGTGCTACGTGACATGAATCTATCGAAGTTGATAGATGAGGATGAACCACTTTTTATTTCGCTGGTTGCCGATTTGTTTCCCAATCAAATACTCGAGAAAACGGTTTATCCCGAACTCGAAGCCGCAATTTCAACACAAGTCGAAGAGGCCAGCCTAATTTATCATCCACCATGGGTTCTTAAGCTAATTCAATTGTTTGAAACACAAAAAGTTCGTCACGGCATAATGACTTTGGGTCCATCGGGCGCCGGCAAAACCACATGCATCCATATTTTGATGAAGGCACTTTCGCATATGGGTGACTCGCATCGTGAAATGCGAATGAATCCAAAAGCGATTACGGCGGCCCAAATGTTTGGTCGTCTTGATGTCGCCACCAACGATTGGACGGATGGTATTTTTTCGGCATTGTGGCGAAAAACATTAAAAATTAAGAAAACCGATTATGTTTGGTTGGTGCTCGATGGTCCCGTCGACAGTATTTGGATCGAAAATTTAAATTCGGTCCTCGACGATAATAAAACATTGACGTTGGCCAACGGCGATCGATTGATTATGTCGCCGACATGTAAAATTATTTTCGAACCGCATAACATTGATAATGCATCGCCCGCTACGGTATCGCGAAACGGAATGGTTTATATGAGTTCGTCTGGTCTTGACTGGAAGCCAAGTAAATTCACACTGCTAACGGATTTATCATATTGTAAATTTTTTTTTTTGTATCATTGTAGTACTAAACGCCTGGTTGAAGCAGCGATCGACTCGTGAGAAATCCATATTCGGTGAACTATTCGACCTATCATTTGCCGCCATGCAGCTCTGGTCCAGCCAAAATCTACGTCTCATGATGGACGTCCTTCAATGTAACATCGTGAAACAAATGTGCAACGTTTTGGAAGGTTTAATTCCGGTTAAAGCCGAGGACGAAACAAATCAATCTCAATCGGCGCATGAGAGTCTCGACGGTAAGTTCACTCGTATTCAATTCGAAAATACTGTCAAATTTGTTTTGTTGGGTTCGTTATATCAAACCTATATATACTTGAATACTAAAAAAAATTGGTAAAATGTGTCAAAATTAACTCAAATCTCATATTTTTATTTGAAAATCTGGAAAATTATTTGTTAAGCGCAGGAAATGCAAAAAAAGAAAAGCCACCAACACCATCACAACTCGCAGACAGAAGTATGCAATTTATTGTTGTCGTTGTTGTTGTTTTTGTAATTTACAAAAAATTTTATTTTAAAGAAAAACTAATTTTCCAACTAAGTGGAAAGCTTTCATTTGAACCATTCATTGTTTAGAGCTTTTTTTATTTTATTTTAGATGCATAGACATAAACACACACACACACACATACATACACAAAACATACACAAAAACACAATCAGTCGATCAAATTTTGTTAAAACTTTTACTAATCTTAAATTGTTTTAACACAATTTCCAGATGAAACAGCCGAAGAACATAAAATCGAAGAAGAGGCCGAAATGTGTACCCCGGAACATTTACATCGGCTTTTTATATTCGCTTTGACCTGGGGCATTGGAGCATTCCTGTCAACATCCGATTGTTTGAAATACGATCACTATATTCGAGAACAATTCCCATCGCTCGACCTTCCCGTGCACGAAGACTATCCGGACGCAACGATTTTTGACTTTTTTATTGCTCCAAACGGAGTATGGCAACACTGGCATTCACTCGTCACAAACTATTCGTATCCCGAGTATGCAACACCGGACTATCTAAATATTTTAGTGCCGATTGTTGATAACGTACGTATCGATTATCTAATCAATACGATTGCAAATCAAGAACGAGCTGTCCTGTTGATCGGTGAACAGGGTACTGCTAAAACGGTGATGATGAAAAACTATATGAAAAAATTGAATCCCGAGAATTTCATGGGACGATCGTTTAATTTCTCGTCGGCCACAAGTCCATTCCAATTTCAAAAGACAATCGAAAGTTATATCGAAAAACGACTTGGTAATACTTTTGGACCACCCGGCGGACGTAAACTGGTCGTATTTATCGATGATATAAATTTGCCCGAGATAAATGAATGGGGTGACCAAATTACCAATGAAATTGTACGGCAAAACATGGACATGAAAGGATTCTATAGTTTGGAAAAGCCTGGTGAATTTACCCAAATTGTGGATGTGCAATTTGTGGCCGCAATGGGTTTACCCGGTGGTGGTCGAAATGATATACCATCACGCCTCAAACGACAATTTTGCGTATTTAATTGCAACATACCGGATGATCCGTCGATCGATACGATATTCCGAGTTGTCGGCGAGGGACACTATAATACGAAACGTGGTTTTGTGCCAGAAGTTCGTAATTTAATTAAAAAAATGATTCCGATCACTCGAATGTTATGGCAACGGACTCGCAACAAGCTACTTCCAACACCAGCCAAATTTCATTACGTGTTCAGTTTACGAGATTTATCACGCATCTGGCAAGGCATGATTGGTACACTTTCGACGGTAATCACATCCGAAAGTGTTATGATTTCGTTATGGAAACACGAATGTACCCGAGTATTTTCCGATCGATTTGTGGTGATGCAGGACAAGGAGTGGTTTGATACCGAGATATATGCGCTAATTTCGGAAAAATTAGGTGACAACTATGTTGAGATGACAAAACCGAATCCAGTTTTTGTCGATTTTATGCGAGATGCACCCGAACCAACAGGCGAGGAGGGTGAAGATACCGATATGGAACTTCCAAAGGTGTATGAACCCGTGCTACAGTATGACGTGCTCCGAGAACGTTTGAATATGTTTTTGCTCCAATTTAACGAGATGGTTCGTGGCACCGGTATGGATTTAGTATTTTTCCCTGACGCCATGTTGCATTTAGTGAAAATTTCCCGAATAATTCGTCATCCACGTGGCAATGTAATGCTGGTCGGTGTCGGCGGTTCGGGTAAACAGAGTCTAACAAAATTGGCCTCGTTCATTGCCGGTTACAAAACCTTCCAAATCAGTTTGACTCGATCGTATAATGTGGCCAATTTTCTTGAGGATCTTAAGCTGTTGTACCGGACGTGTGGTGTGCAAGGAAAGGGCACCACATTCTTATTTACCGATCTGGACATTAAAGAGGAAGGTTTCTTGGAGTATCTAAATAATATTTTATCGTCCGGCGTGATTTCGAATCTATTTACTCGAGATGAGCAAGCAGAAATCGTATCCGAACTGACGCCAATTATGAAACGAGAGAACCAGAAAAAGACGGCAAACGCTGAAACTGTCATGGAATATTTCTTGCAGCGTACATGCCACAATTTACACGTGGTGTTTTGTTTTTCGCCGGTCGGTGAAGCATTTAGGCAACGTGTGCTCAGATTTCCAGCTTTGGTTTCGGGTTGTACCATCGACTGGTTTCAGCCATGGCCACGTGACGCATTGGTGTCGGTTGCTCAACATTTCCTTAATGAGTTCCAACTCGAGTGCACCAAAGAAGTAAAGAAAGAATTAGTCGACGCTTTAGGCTCGATACAAGATATTGTGGCGGAAACATCTAACGATTATTTCCAGCGGTTCCGACGTGCAACTCATGTCACACCAAAGTCTTATCTCAACTTTATTGCTGGCTATAAAAATATTTACCAGCAAAAACAAAAAGAACTCGGCGACGGTGTGACCAAAATGGATACGGGTCTCGAAAAATTGGCTGAAGCTTCAGCATCCGTTGAAATATTGAAAACTGATTTGGCTGTCATGGAAACTGAATTGGCTGAGGCTTCACAAAAAGCCGAACGGGTATTACTCTCGGTCACGGAGCGTGCAATGCAGGCCGAGATATTTAAGAACCAGGTGCAAAAGGTGAAGGAAAAAGCCGAGATTTTGGTCGCTAATATTGCAACGGAAAAATTATTGGCCGAAGCAAAACTTGAAGCAGCTAAACCAGCGCTGGAAGAAGCTGAGTCAGCGCTCAATACGATTAAACCGGCTCATATTGCTACTGTTCGTAAGCTAGGGCGTCCGCCCCATCTAATTATGCGCATCATGGACTGTGTCCTAATTCTGTTTAAACGTAAGGTACATCCAGTGATTGTTGACACAACGACGCCATGTCCAAAACCTTCGTGGCAAGAGTCTTTAAAAATGATGGCCAGCACTACATTTTTGCTAAATCTACAAAATTATCCGAAGGATACGATCAATGACGAAATGATTGATTTCTTGCAACCATTTTTCCGTATGGAGGACTATAACATGGATACAGCGAGACGTGTTTGTGGTGATGTTGCTGGCCTATTATCGTGGACCAAGGCCATGGGCTTCTTCCATGGTGTAAATAAAGAAGTTCTACCGTTAAAAGCGAATTTAACAATGCAGGAAGCAAGATTGAAGGTAAGTCGGAAAATCGATTGACGTCTACGTCATGTAATGTTGTGTCACACCCTCATAATTATCCTTAATCATCCTTTATTACTTATTTTGGTATCCTTTTTTCGTTATTAAATTTTTTTTGTTGTAATTTGACAGCAAAAGGAAATTTTTTGATTTTCCCCAACGCTTTTTGTTGCTGTGAATTGATAATGACAAAAAGGATAATTAAGGATGATGACAATTAAATTTTGTATCAAGTTGTTTTCCGCACGCTCATTATCGTACCACTAAATTTTGGTACATTTCAGGTTGCAATGGACGATTTGGCGGCTGCCGAAAACCAGTTGGCCGAACGTGAAGCCGCTCTTCAACAGGTTAAAGATCAATATGATAGCGCAGTAGGTGAAAAACAACGACTTACCGATGCGGCAAATAATTGTTTGAGAAAAATGACGGCCGCAACAGCCTTGATCAATGGGTTGGGTGGCGAAAAACATCGGTGGACGCAACAAAGTAAAGAATTTAAAATTCAGCTGAAAAAATTGGTCGGTGATGTTCTACTGGCCACTGGGTTTTTATCGTACTGTGGTCCTTATAATCAAGATTTTCGAGCAAATTTACTTAAAACATGGATGGGCATTCTAAAATCGAAAGCCATTCCATATACGCACAATTTAAATATCATCAATATGTTGGTCGAATCGGCAAACGTGTCCGAATGGACACTACAAGGATTGCCGAACGATGAGCTTTCGATCCAAAATGCTTTGATTGTGACAAAATCAAGTTCTTATTCGCTGCTAATCGATCCGCAGAGTCAAGGAAAATTATGGATCAAAAATAAAGAGGACCAGAATGAACTTCAAATCACTTCGCTGGATCACAAATATTTCCGAACACATTTAGAGGATAGTTTATCACTTGGTCGGCCACTCCTGATCGAAGACGTTGGTATTGAGCTAGATCCAGTCATCGATAACGTTCTTGAGAAAAATTTCATCAAATCAGGTTCGATCGAAAAAGTTTTAGTCGGGGACAAAGAATGTGACGTAATGCCCGGATTTATGCTGTATATCACGACAAAACTACCAAATCCAGCATTTAGTCCTGAAATTAGTGCAAAAACTTCAATTATTGATTTCACCGTCACAATGCGCGGTCTAGAAGATCAACTCTTGGGTCGCGTTATTTTAATGGAAAAATCCGATTTGGAAGCGGAACGAGTTAATCTGTTCGAAAGTGTCATGAAAAATCAACGAAACATGAAAGAACTGGAAGCAAATCTATTGAGTCGCTTAACATCGTCAGAAGGTTCACTCGTCGACGACGAGGCCTTAATTCAAGTGTTGCAGGAGACTAAAACGACAGCCGAAGAAGTTAACCAAAAATTAAAAATTTCCGAAGTTACCGAAAAAAAAATTATGATCGCACGTGAAGAATTTCGTGCAGTGGCGGCCCGTGGCTCGATCCTCTACTTTTTAATCGTTGAAATGAGTAACGTCAATGTTATGTACCAAAATTCGTTAAAACAATTTTTGGTCATTTTCGATAATTCTATAACTAAGTCGGTCAAGAGTAATATTACCGAGGATCGGATCAACATAATCCTTAAATATTTGACCTACGAGGTTTGGACGTTTACTAGTCGCTCACTATATGAACGACACAAGCAACTTTTTACCCTAATGTTGGCAATAAAAATTGACTACACGAAAGGAAATATAACGCACGATGAGTTTATGGCGTTCGTTAAAGGTGGTGCATCCCTGGATTTAAATGCAGTCACACCAAAACCATTTCGATGGATTTTGGATATAACTTGGCTCAATTTAGTTGAAATTAGTAAACTGGGAATATTTTCGGACCTGCTCAAAAAAATCGAGCAAAACGAGAAGGACTGGCGTGTTTGGTATGAATCGGAAAAACCTGAACAGGAAGAGATTCCTTGCAGCTACCAAACCACCCTTGATGTTTTTCGTAAGCTACTTTTAGTTCGGTCTTGGAGTCCTGACCGCACTATATCTCAAGCCAAGAAATATATCGAAGAGTCGTTAGGCCAGGAGTATGGAGAAATGTTAATTCTCGACTTGGAAGCGACATGGGAAGAGTCTGAGCCGCGAACACCATTGATTTGTATTTTATCAATTGGTTCGGATCCAACCAATCAAATTTCGAGTGTGGCAAAATTGAAAACAATTCGTAAGTACCTCAATATTTATTAAGAATCTAGACAACAACCATAATTTTATATATTTCCAGCATTAAAAGCCGTATCGATGGGCCAAGGACAAGAGTTCCACGCACGAAAATTAATCACTGAAAGTATGTCGGGTGGTGGATGGGTAATGTTGCAGAACGTGCATCTTTCGATTAGTTTTTGTTCTGAAATTATCGACATCCTAATCGAGACGGAACATGTTCACGAGAGCTTCCGACTTTGGGTCACCACAGAGGTGCATGAAAAATTCCCTATAGGACTGCTACAAATGGCGATTAAATTCACAAATGAACCGCCTCAAGGTATTCGAGCATCGCTCAAACGCAGCTACCAAGGATTTACACAAGACTATCTTGATTATACATCGGCTGCACAGTGGCCTCCGCTCTTATACACTGTGGCATTTTTGCATACCGTACTACAAGAACGTCGTAAATTTGGTCCACTCGGATGGAATGTGCCATACGAATTTAATCAGGCTGACTTCCAGGCCAGTGTACAATTCATTCAAAATCATTTGGACGAAATGGATCCGAAAAAGGGTGTTTCATGGCAAACGGTTTGCTATATGCTGGGTGAAGTACAGTATGGTGGTCGAGTTACCGATGATTTTGATAAACGCTTGTTGATCACATTCACACAAGTATGGTTGTGTGAAGGACTTTTGTTGCAAGGGTTTGAATTTTATAAAGGATATCGTGTGCCCACGACGCGGAATTTAGCCGGGTACACTGACTATATAAATTCATTGCCCGCTAATGATACACCTGAAGTATTTGGTTTGCACGGAAATGCCGATATCACGTACCAAATTAATACCGCCAAAGGTATATTGGATACAATTTTATCGGTACAGCCGAAAGAGGGTGGCAGTGATGGTGGAGAAACACGTGAATCAATTGTCTACCAGTTGGCAGATGATATGTTGCGAAAGCTTCCACCCGCTTACAACGCATTTGAAACACGCGAGGCACTCACCCGGATGGGTATGCTACTACCGATGAATATTTTTTTGCGTCAAGAAATCGATCGAATGCAAACCATTATAAAAACGGTCCGTTCGAGTTTGTGCGATTTAAAATTGGCCATCGATGGTACGATTGTTATGTCACAATATTTACGCGACTCATTAGATGCTATGTACGATGCACGAATTCCCGAAAAATGGATGAAGGTTAGTTGTGCTTTTTGGATATATTTTCGTTTTCAATTATTAAAATTTGTTTTGGTTTTCCACGGTACGGTGAATATTTTTCCGATATCGTATACTGGAGTGAGTATACGAGGAAATTGATAAAACGTCGAAAGTTCAGTCAAGCTTTTTGTTACTTAACATAATTTTTTTGGTAATAAAAAGAAACTTTCTGTGGAAGAAAAGTTTTCGTTGTTGATTTAATTATTTTGCCTTTTGTGCTTTCACGTATTTGTCCAATTTTCTTTTATTTTATTCGTTTGATGGTGATAAGAAAAGTTTTTGTTTCAAATCATCAAAAAATTATGTTTAATAAGCTACGATGCACATTTTTTTTTATCTGTGGTCCATTTCTAAAAAAATCTAATTTTCATAAACTCAAAAAAAAAGAAGACGCAATTTACTTGGAAATTTTTTTTTCTAATTTTTCTTTATTGGTTTAGCTCAAAAATAGATCTTACAAGAGTGATGTGAAAGTTCAGCTAATGTTGATTTATTTAATAACAACTGAACTTTAGCTTTTTACAATTGAAGAAGCTTTTGAAAGCCTAGCCTAATAATATAAGCTCAGCTAATTGTGAAATCTTTCAATTTAATTAAAAGCTCGCAAAAGCTATAGTTAAAGCTTTACTATTACAATTATTAATCAGTAAAATAAAAAACCTTATTTTTAAACTTTCAAATCTAAAGCTTTTCTCAAAGTGTAGATAAATAAACAGCTTTACGAACTTTAATTGTTATTCGTTATACGCTTGATTTGCGATACGTTATTCAGCATGGTTTATGATCTACACAACTAATTGTAAACAAGATCAACCAAAGCTCAAATGTAGTTACATGGAAGCTCCTCTATGTGGTAATATACTTTTTATAGCTTTTCAATCAAATGTTGACATTCTATTTAAATAACAAATCGAAAATCAATCAAAAAAATCAATCAATAAATCAAAAAGCTTAAAAGCTCAACTTTTGGAAAATTGTTAAATTGACTTAAAAGTTCGCAAAGTCTATGATTGTATTTATTTTTGCATGCCTTAACATTAAATGAATAAATCCAAAAAAAATTAAAGTTGAGCTTTTGCAGCTTTTTTTAAAATAAAGTTTACAATTATTATATAGTTCCTGGAATAGCTCCTGATGTCACATTTTGTAAGACATTGAATATAAGTTTCCAATATTTAATTTATGTAAGTTCAAAATGGATTAATCTATTGACGAGCTTTTATACTATCGCATAACGCAGCTTTATCTCAGCACTGTATTTCTAAAAAAAACTACTTTTGTATCTTAAATGAATTTTAAAGCGTGTAATAATAATTGCGTTTTGAAGCATTTAAAATAAAAGCTCATTTTTAAACATAAATCGATTGGGAAAATGGTGGTAAAGAAGGCTTAAAGACCACATAAATAGCTCGCCATAAAACTTATGGTATTACGTTTCATGAGTTCATTATTATTATTTAGATGCCAGAAGCATCTAAACGTTTTATAAATTATAAATTAATTTCAAAGTTTTTAAAACGAAAGCTTCTATAAAAATTACAATTACTTGAAAAAAAATTTCTGATCCGTGATTTTAATAGGTTTCATAACAAAAGCTCAATTTTAAAACATAGATAATTTTAAAATTTTGATAGCTTACTATTTCAAATCAAGAATATTTTTTCCAGTTTTTAACTTATTTTTAATTTTTTGTGCTTTTAAAGCTTATATGTACAATCATCGTTTAAAATTTGATATTTTTATTTGACTTAAATATAGTACATCATTACATTAATGTTTGCTTAAACAGTAAACTAATTTATTTTATAGAGCTTAATGGAGGTTTTAAAATAAATTTTGACTACAAAAGATCAGTTACGGGAAGAAAAATTGACTTCGTATGTTTTAAGATATTAAAAAAATTTAGAATCACGTATTCAAATATTTAATGTCTGATACCTTGAAATGGATTTATCTAGTGATAGTATTTGGAGCTTTTAAGTGTTCGCATAGTAAAGCCTTCTCTCAGTACGGTTTACTAGAAAAAAGTTACGTTAGTATTACGTCTTAATTTGTTTTAATTAATAGAGACTGTTATTTTGATTCTTAATAGTATATGCTGGAGTTTAAAAAGCTTCAAACTTTGGTGCATACCTGCTATTTTAGAAGTTTTTAAAACAAGCTAATTTTTTCCAAATTTATACAAAGGTTTATCATTGAATTAAATTTTTGTTTTAACTAATGTATAACTAATTAATAAATAAGAAAAATAAAAAAAACGAAGCTTTAGAAAGCTTTTAAAATAAAAGTTCAAAAAACAGTTATGGAAAGAGTGTCTTACGCAGCATGTTTTAAGACAGCTATTGAAGTTGCATGTATATAATCGAATGTTTAATGTTAGGTAGCTTTAAATAAATGCATAGTAGTATTTCGGAGCTTTAGGTGAGCGCACAGTACAGCATTATCTGAGTACTGCTTTATAATAAAATTATTTTGAAATGAACGTTTAAAATAAATTTGGAAAAAAGTTTATTTTTTATCAAGATGATCAGTTCAGATTAATATTTTAGAAAGCTTTATAGTAAAAGCTCACTTCCAAAAAGATTTTGTTCTAAATCATAATTGTGAAAAAATGTTACTAAATGTCATATGTTACTAAAAAAAGCCCATCTGACTGGAAAACCCATGATATCACATTGACTTAATAATATTATTTTTAAAAAAGCTTGCAAGATTAGTATACAGTTATAATAAGTATAATAAGTTAGAGAGTTATTTTGACAGAATGTTTATTAAAATAAAACTGTATGGTGCCATCCTAATATTTGTTGTTGAGCCGCTTTATATGGTGTTAGTAAATAAACGCTTTTAGGGTTTTTTTGTAATGGAACAATCCAATATTCACACCTAGTTTTCTAGTACAATGTCTGGTTGATCATTTTAGTAGCATTGCAATCAAACTTCTTTTAAAAATTAAACTCTGTCGACGTAAGATCTAAATACAAGAGACATCATATCAATTTTTTGCATTCAATTTTGACAACAAAAGCTTATCAATTTACAAATTAGTATGAAAAGCTCCATAAAGCTCATGTAACTGTGGTCCAATTGTATCTCTGATGCATTTATCGAAAGCTTTGTGTAAAGTAAAATAAAGAAAATTATATTTAAAAGCTCCCCTACTTAATATTTTAATTTTTTTCAGCTTTCAAGGTTTTGTAAAAGTCTTTAGATTTGTTAAAAAGCTCACAAAGCTTTAGAAATATATTATAAGAAAAATAAGATTGGTAAAGTTGAAAGCTTTACCAATCTAATTTTTTTGTCTAAAGCTTTTATCAAAGTGATCACTTTTATCAAAGTGAATGACATATCATATAAAAAATTTAAATTTAAATGACTCTTACTATTAAACAGCTTTAAATGGAGACATTTAGTGAAGGTTGTTTGAGCTTTAGCGTGATCGTTCACACAGTACCTTACGCCAGTAATCTGAAACAACATTGATTTATGTTTTTGATGGTTTCAGTAACGAGGTTTCTCGACTGTTATATATAATATACACTGGATTCAAGAAGCTCAAGTTTTCTAGCTTAGATTAAATATTTAGGAAACTTTCTGCTCTAGACAATCATTGTAATGAAGACCAGATAAAATCCAATTGTGATTACATTAAAAGCTCTTCTATTTAACTTTTTTGTTAGATTTTAAAATAATTTATAGATTTGTGTTTTTTTTATGAAAGCCTACCTCAAAAGCTTACCGTATCGTAAGATTCAACTTAAAAACTCTCTTAGTCTATATTTAAGTTTGATTGTTACCTTAACATTTTATAAATAAATCAGAATATTTTTTAAATTGAGCTTTGTAAAGATTTTAGAGCAGAAGTTTACATTCAAAGTACAGTTACTTGAAGGGCTAATGATGTTGCTTGTTTTAGAATATCGAATGAAGTTACAAGCGCATATTTAATTGTTTAAAGTTTGAATGTATGTAATGGATTTATCTATTGATAGTTTAAGAGCTTTGCGTGTCTGCATACTTCAGCTATACTAGGAAGCAGTTTAAAATATAAAAAAGAGCTTTATAATTATTTTAAAAGCTTTTTTCTAGACATTTTTTCTATAATTTTTTCTAAAAGCTTATGAAAAGCTTATCTCACTGGAAAATTCATAATATAACGTTTTATGAGATAGGCTCATTAATCTGTTTTTTTCTTCAAAAAGCGCTTTTAATGTCAAATCAAATAGCTTCAATGCTTTTGCAACGAAAACTTACATGTAAAGTTTAATTACTAAAAAACTATTTACGCAGAATGTGCCTAAAAATCAATAAACTCACATCTTTATATCGTTATTGGGTTGCTATTTATGGATCTATTTTAATAAAATTGTTTAGAGCTTTTAAACACAATTTAAATTGTGTCGCTAGAAAAGTTTTTGTTTCAATTGCACGTGTATAATGCGAAACCAATTTTTAGATTAAGTAACTCTGATTAAGTAACTTCTTACATTAATTTATAAAGCGAAAGCTTAAATGAGCTTCAATGAGTTTAAACATACCATAGCTTCAGAATAGAAATTTAAAATTATTTTATACTAGTTATAGTTTAGCCCCATATGATGTAACACTGAAAGTACTGAAAATAAGCTTTTTTAAAGTTTTTAAATTAAAAGTTGTGTTCTAAGTGTAATTACGTAAATAGCTTTAGGTATTTTATTTAGAGACTTCGAAGTTAAAAAAAAAAATTAAATTTTAAATCTTAATCATTAATTTAAGCAAAATCTACCAATCGATTTAATTTTTAGGATAATTGGAAGCTTTGTATTAGTAGCTTTTAAAATGAAAGCTTATTGTAAATCGTGTATATTTCTAGAAAAAAGATAAAATATGTTTTTAAAATTAGACTACTTTAAAGCCATACGATATTAAACTGAAAGCTCCTTTATTTAATATGTTAAACTTTATTGAGCTTTTAATGTATCATAAAAGGCAAGTTTTTTTATAAAATTCGATTTTTCAAGTTAATCCAACTTTTGTTTAAAATAGAACATATGATTTTAATAAAAGATATTAAGTATAAGTTAAAAGCTCTCCAAGCTGGATAATCTTAAAAGCAAAGTTTAGTAATATATTTCATAATTTTTAAAATCCGTTACATTAACAAAAAAATGTTGATCATGTTTACATTTCTTTTGTTTATTCATCCACACTTTATTGAGCTTTCTGTAGGTTTTCCTCTTATTAAAAAAAATCGAGTGAAAGTTATAAAGTATTGTAATTTAATTGCAAAAAAAGCTTATGTTAAAGCTCAACTTACACAAAAAGTCCAAATGATATGATATTTTATGTGGTTGATTTCATGAAAAGCTCATTATACTTGGAATTGTTTTATTTTAATATCCAAATCAGAAAAATTGTTGTGAAAAGCTTTAGAAATGAAAGCTAGCACCATCACTATACACTTCTTTTTTAAAATTACTTAAAAACTATCAAGCCACTATCAAAACCGCTTATATCAACTGAATTTCGATAAGCTTATACTATTATTACACATTCATTATTTAGTTAGCTTTTATAAAAAACCAATCGGAAAATTGAGAACTTAGAATACACTGCTGCAGTTAAATATTTTAAGGGTGGTGATATAATTTTCTTGATTCAGTCTAATTTTATATTATAGGCAGGATCATTTAAGAGTAAAACTTTATGGTAGCCTTTAAGAATATGTAGTCCTCCGTTTCAAGGAAACTTGAATGGTGTACTACAAAATGGTACAACCTAAGTACTTGCCAAAAGTTTAAAATGATCTGTCGTTCGTAAAATCATCTATCGATGTTCCCATTGTCCTCATATGTTAGGATGCTTTGAATCAAGAATAATGCATTATTTGCCAGATCTGAAACCATTTCTATGTGAAGTGCTTTAGTGGAAAAGCATATGAATACCACGATACATCCTTTTATGAATTTGGCACCCTACCTTTATTTGTAGCTAGCGATACTGGGCTGGCACAATCAATTCCAACTGATGAAAACGGGCGATATGGTGTAACCCGTCCTTGGGACAGACTGCCCATTTGTTGTGATGAACGCAATGTTGAAATACGGAAACATATTATACAGTCGTGGAGAACTTTACGACATTTTTCACGCACGCCTAATATTCAATAATTTTGACGTGATAATGCTGTCAATAGAGTTAGAATTGGATTCAGATACTTTTAAGGTATATAAACATCGTAGTGTGATATCGGTAACTTGTTGATATTTCGGTAACAATATTGGATGCTTTGTATTGTGAAAGTATAACTATACTTGATTAACCTTGTCACACATTGGTAACCGATTCTGGTTCTTACATATATTGAAGTACAGTATGTAGATTCCCTGGCATCGCTTAATCTGTGCCATTGCATGTCATCTAAAAATTGACCTCAATACTTCGAATTGTTCGTGAATTTTTCGTCTCAGGTCACCTTTTTAATTCACAATTTCTGCAAAAACAGTTTTATATTGATTCAGACACCTCTGAATGAATAGCTCTGCAATCTTCTGCTAATTGGTGCAATATAGCACGGTTATGTTCATATTGCTTCACTGCTTCAGTAACTGATCTGTACCACAAAAACATTTGTAGGATGTCTGACTTCAATCGACTAGAATTGGCCGATACATCTTTGCAATTTCGGCTGGCGGCGCTTCTTTCTTTTGCTACGCCATGAAAGGGAAATAAATTAATTTCACCGTCGCTCAATGGCATCCATACAGTTCCTTAAATTCTGAGTTTCGGTTAAATTTCCTTTCTATCAATTATAACCGTAGGCAACTTTGATATAGGAACCTTTGTAAGATTGACTTAATGGCAACGTAGATGCTCGCAATTACATAACCAAATACCGTTTCTCTCGCAATCATGAGTACGTAATATCGCCCCACAACGTGACATGTATTTACAAATTTTGCATGTGATTATGAAGCAATTGGCTGAATTTTTCCCAAAACTCTTCTTATAGCATCTGATGTTGTTTTAACCAAATATGCCAAATTATGCGACTTTAATTGGCAACTATATTTAAAGAATGCATAGCAATGAATGACGATTTCGACCATATTTGATGCATCTTAGTCGAATTAAAAGTTTTTGGGACCTTTAAATTTGCCGCATTGATGAAGTTTATGATCTGCCTTACACAATACACATGTATTACTGTAATCATTAACACATTTAGACTGGGTAATCACACTGAAACAATTCGGTTTATCTAGAGACTGGATTATCGTTAAAAATGTCAATAATGACGATGATGATGTGGCTTTCAAAATGCGTGACACCATTTTTGCCAGGTTCAGAAAGGAAAACATACTCTTTGCATCTTACAATCCAGCTAGAAGTGGAGAGGCGGAACGATACGTTCAAACTTTCAATCATAAGTTAAAAGCTATAGAAAGTGAAAGTGACTTCAGTTACGATAAGTTTCATAAAAATCTATTAAGATATCGTGCCACAGCTATGGATAATGGCAGAAGTCCAGCAGAAAATTTGTTCCATTATAAACTACAAACCAAACTTAATGGGATTTGACCAGTAGATCACACAAATGTCCAAGCCAACGAAAACATAAAAGTCAAGCGTAAATTTATAGCTTGGGGGATAGAATAATCTCTCGCATCTACATAGGGCTTAAAAAATGGCTTCCAGATATGGTGGTACATATATTTGGTCGGCTTCGCTATGTGGTAAAGCATGATAAAGGGTACTGGCTCTTTTTTCTGAAAAAGAGCAACTATTCTGAGACAACAATCAGAAATAACTTTAAAGTTGCCAGTTCCAAATCCATTTGCAAATTTTATAATTTTCCTAGAACTCCTTTACAATTCTTAAACATTTGAACGACACAACAGTTCAACATTTTTCTCTACATAATTTTAATTATTTAAATGTCTGTCAGTAGTTGAAAAATTTTCTAACTGACATAATGTACAAAAAAAAATTGTGTTTCCTAATTTCCTCTTCCCAATCGGAAACAAGATTCTTTTGAGTAATTTATGCTTTCATTTGTTTTTACGCACATCACATCCAGTTAACTAATTGCAAAAATAAAACAAAAAATTTCACCCACAGATATCTTGGGAGTCTACAACACTTGGATTTTGGTATACCGAGCTTTTGGAGCGTAACGCACAATTTCGCACGTGGCTCATTACGGACCGGCCAAAGGTAACGTATTTATATACGATAATTCAATTCAATTTTTGTAATTTTCATATACAATATAAACACACAGGTATTCTGGATGACAGGATTTTTTAATCCTCAAGGATTTTTAACGGCAATGAGACAGGTAATTTAATTGCATTTTATATTCAATGTTATGGTTCTCTTTACAAATTTCCACCTAACACACACACACACATACATTGTTAGCACAGATAGAACAAAAACAATTTGCGGTTGCATTTGTAAATCGTTTATTTTTTTTTTTGTCGTAATGGCAGACAGATCAAAAGATTTATTGGGTTACATACAGTAATAAAAATTTCGTTTTACAAATCATTAGGATTTACAAGGATTTACAACAATTTAAATAAGATTTTCTTATCAATCGTATTTCAATCGAATGATATCGTATTTTCTTTTAGGAGGTGACAAGAGCACACAAAGGATGGGCGTTGGATTCAGTTGTTCTTCAAAATTTAATTACTCGATACAATAAAGAGGATATAAATGAAGGACCGAATGAAGGGGTTTATGTGTATGGACTGTTCCTTGAAGGTAAGCTATATATTGTAATTTTTTACGCATATCGGGATCTTTGAACCAGTGCGGAATTTTAATTCCAAAGATTTGTTCCTGAAGTTGGTGTGATGTCAAAACATTGATAGTTGAGTCCAATATCTTCATTAATGCCAGCATGTTGGTCGAGCACACCAAATAACTCGTTGGTAATTTGGCACCAACAAAGCCAAATGTCTTATTTCTCGGTTGACCTTATTCCCCCTTATGGTGTTTATTGTTGCATTTTGATCCTTCAACTCAGTGTAGAAGTTCGTAGATAGTTCGTCTAGCTGGCAAAAAACACTTCCTCATTGCTAAAATTTCCTTGACCAATTTTATCAAAATAGATCAGGATAGGAAGTGAACCGTGTTATATTGATTTTCTCCGTTCGTCCGTGTTGCGTCAGTTGGTTTTAACTTCCAATTGGATGATGGCCGATTTTGGTGATTGGCCTTTTAATTAATCCTTTATTACTGTTTTTTAACGACTATAACTAAGCCATCGTTTCCACTATGGGCCTCTTATACTCTTCCTAAAGGTTATTTACCTGTTAGGTAGCATATCATCCTTCACCAGGATTAGCTCCTATTTTGATATATTAGCATGACTTTTAGTCAGACATGCTTCAATTTAGCAAACAGCCGTAGTCATTTCTTTAAATTGGTATACCACAGTCACTATAAAGGTTCGTGCAAATGATCTCGGTGTGCTGTAGTACGATTGAATGCTGTTATGAAACCCCTGATGGCATATTGCTTGCTACTTCTATGGGAATTGATTTTATCGCAAAACATAAGAACACTGCTAGGTAAACCTTATAGCTTCTGTGACCTCGACCTGTTGAGCACCAAAATTTTAAGGGTCCAGCAAAATCTACACCAGTATCGGTTAATAGTCGTGTCACAACTACTCTATAGTTTCCGCGTGTTGTTTGGAACACATCATATATATCTACTGATGTAAGTTTTTGATCTACTGATGTAAGCTAATGGACCTTTAATTATCCGGTACCCTTGCCGAATAAAAGCTAGTTTAAGTGTCTTTCCTCCGTAAAAAGTCATCTTATGTTCGTAGTCTATTAAGAGCCATGTTAAGTGATTTATTGAATGTTGAGAATTGAAAGCAATCTTGGCGTTAGACAGAGTTCGGCCTCGGGGAAACCGATTCTCATTTATTTTTGCATTAAGTGATCTTAGCTGAGATTCACTTTAAGGTTCTAGTTGGTTGTTTACTATTTGTAATTTTTGGGGAATTTTCGAGGCATACTGTAAGAAAAATGGAATAATACTCCAAAAATAGCATTTACTGGGTCTAAGAGGACGACTATTTCTTGCATCAATCTAGGCATGCACTATACCCAAGGTAAAGTTAATGCAAAAATCAGCATTTGAGCCTTTCTCCAAAGAACATACATAATAAAGATTAGAGAACATTTTGAGCAACAGTGTAAATTGAATCAAAGAGTTCTGGCAAATGATACCTGGTTTTGAGCAGCTTAGCAAAAAACTAATCTTTTTTAATTAAATGTAGCCATGTATATAATATAACATATTATGTTCTATAAATCGATACATAATTTTGAGCAACCTATACTCAAGAAAATTATAATGCTTTCATAAACGATTGATAGCTTCAGTTATGTTTTGATATAATGCTAAAATATTGTGCAAGTTACTTAAAAATCATCAAAATTAACAAGATTGTGTTCTAATTTTTCTATTGAGAATTTTGAGCAACACAAATGTGAACTTAAAAATAGTTTAAGTTAAAACTCAAAACACAATTGTTTGATTAAAAATCATCATATAAATCAAAACAAGAGCAAATAGATGTCCATTTATATTGAATGTGAAATGAAAAAACAAGTATTGCTTGATTTTGAGCAACTTTTTAGTATAATTGTTAATTGTATAATGTCTAAACAAATCGAGTTAAATAATACGGTTTTTTCGTAATAATGAACATATGCTAATTGCTTAACCATATTTTGAGCTACTTAAAATGTTTTTAATTTTTAAGCTACAAATTTAACATGAACACTCGAATTTTCATAACTATTTATATGTGGTATTGAAATAGAGCAACAAAAGTAAAAATTAAAAATTAAAATATATCTGGAAAAAAATTCAAAATTGAATTTTGAGCAACTATTAAACTCGTTTTGTTGTATCTCTACAAAACATTATGTATTTTCTATTAAATGTGTTTGAACAATATTAATTATGGATTGCGAATGAATCACAATGCATTTGTGATAGTTATGTGTTTTATTGGTGTACAAGTATTGGGCAAGTTTTGAGCAAATTTAAATATTTTGTGTTATTTTTTCATCAAAACTGCCTCATTCTTCATAAATTAATGTTTGGGTTAACATTTTTAAATAATATATAAATCAAATTTTAATGAGACAATATTTTTTAATAATTTGTTCAACCCTCCCAAGAAATAAAAAAAAACCCAATATATTTTCCGTTCAGCCAGACATCCCTTAACATAATTTAATTTCATTTACAAATAAAATAATCGACCCGAACATAATCCATTCTTAATTTTTCGATTCTATAAAGTTAAGCTTTTAAAGCTTTTTATAATTATTTAAATTTTTGGAGCCAACCGGTTTTCATCGGAATTCTTTTACTAAGGTAAAGTGTTTTTTTTTGTTGTTGTTCTTATATTGATACTATGTTTCAATTTCTAACCCTATTACGTTTTTCTTTATTATGCCATCTCTTTCGTACGCTCTGTCACATTTTGTTATTGTAATTTTCTGCATGGGAAAACATGGAAATTAATTATTTTAGTCGGTCCTTTATTACGAGTAATTAAAATATGTTCCAAGTTTTTTTTTTTTTTGTTTGGTAATATTGACTTATAGTGAAAAATATTTACTAACCGAGTTCAATGGGGCTTAATGAAAAATTTTCGATAAATTTTGTTGGAAAATGAACCCTGAAAAAAATAAAATTAAAAAAACATTTTAACAGAAATAGTAAAATATGAAAGAAGTGAGGGGAACATAATTAATTTGGTTAGATTTAGTGGAAAATATTCGCGATTTCCATAAATTTTTTTTCGCGTATATACGTACGTAAAATTTTTAATCGAAACCGTGCACCCACTTTCATTCACTCTTCATCGTAATGATTTATGTACAAATGATTGATGATCATTTATCGTGTAAATAAATCGAAAGAGCGGCATAAAAAAAAAATTGAAAATCACTTTATGTGAAGTGTACATAAGACGCATGATGAGTATTACAGATTTTTCTAAAAATTTGCTACGAGCTTTTATCGTGCATGTGCGTGTGATAAGATGTTATGTGATGTGGGTGGTGTATCTTTCCTCTAGCTAAATTTAGGTCACTTAAATTTTAATATGCTGCGCCCAAAATTATACGAGTCTATATCAAAATGTTTGTGTAATTGTTTCCACTAATTTTCTAGACGATAAAACTTTCTAGGATGCGAGGGTTGAACAATAAAATCGTAATCAAATTAGAAAATCTTAATTTTTATGATATCTTTTATTGAAGAGCTAGATGTAGAGTCAAAATTATGGGTAATTTAATATCATATACCCCAAAATTCTAAAATAGAACAGAAAATGCCAAAGTTTCTGACAAACGAGAGACGCAAATGTCAAAAGTAGACCTGTTTTGGATATCAAATTCAAACAAATGAATCCTCCATTTTCATGGGAACAGAAAACAGATATAAAATCGCGCTATGTTTGGGTTCTTATGCCTTTTCGTTTCAACACATTATGGTTTACAAATCATCATCCTGTAACTGCTCTTTTCTAAATGTTTTTTCAGACCATTCTTTATAAAGTTATACATTTGCATAATAATTATAATTTAATTTGACAGTAGCTCAGCTTAGTTTTCTTTAAAGTTCATGCCGAACATTTTCTTTGTAGCTCAAAAATAAAAAACTATTTATTAGCTAAAAATGATGTTTCTTTGTTTAAACTTATGATAGTAAATCTGGTTTTTGACTTCTTGTTAGATATGGTTGATTCAGTATAGATAAGTCTAAATTCAACCGATTTTGTTAAAAATGTTTTCCTTAAAACACGCAGACAGCATAATATGATGCTCAAAAATACTTATATAAAGTATTTAAAAAATTAGCAACTACGGTTATATTTTATTACAATAAACATTACTTTAGTTCTATTTGGCAGAAACTGGAATCGAGTTTTAATTTTAGCTAACGACTTAAAATTGAGCTAATTAAATAAAATAGTATAGTCAAGTTTTTAAAAGATATATTTTGAGGTTGATTTAGTGGCTTTACTTGTCTCGATTGGATTATAACTCATAACTCATTATTTTAAACTTGTTAGAAATTTCGGTTTGCTCAGTTATGTTTGTTTTGGGTTAAATATATGAGTAAACTCGTCAGTTGCTCAAAATTATTTACTTTACTGAATATATCAAATTGAATTTAACTATTTATTTTTAAATTCTGAACCCTAAATGTTTACTTTGAAGCTCAAAAATGTAAAAAGTTTCAAGTAGCTCAATGTTTTCAATGTTTTCATAAACATTGATTTTTAAAATTTGAATTTTAAAAATCAATGTTTATGAAAAATCAGGATCTTCTTGAATCAGAAGGTCAAATTGTTAGAAATATATACATGTTGCTAAGTTTTATTTTCGATGAACATCAATCGATGTTTTCACGACTCATGAAAAAATTGTTATAGTTTACCAGTTTATTATTTTGTAGTTGTAACCTGGAACATGGGTAGGCTAGACTTGATTTTGCTCAATTATTTATTACTTTGACACGTGTCAATTAAATTGGAGAGTAGCATAACTATAAGTTAACTTTACAGCTACAAAAAATTTAGTAGTATAAAGTAGCTCAAAATATTTTCTAATCTAGCGTTATATATACAAAATAATGCGTATGTATTCAAATTTAAAAAAATCTCTCATTCAATTTAGTGCTGCTGAGTTTGTAGTAACTTAGTAGCTTGAAAACAAAAAAACTGAAAATACCACAGTAAGACTACCAAAACATAGTCTAGAGATTTGAGCTTAACGACCTAATGGAAAATTGTATGCTTAATTTTTTGCAACACGCACATTGAAATAAATTTCTTTTGAAGGTGGGTTTTTATTTCCAAAAGCAGCAAAGGTAATAGTAGAAGATTTCTAAGTGGACGACCTGTTGACCGGTGTTGGCTCAATATCTTAGGCTCTGCATGTACAAAAAGATGTGGTATTGCTTCTAAAGTTAGAAGGATTTATCCTACAAAAGTAGTCGTTAAATTCACCCGAATTTATGACTTGCATCAAAAACGATTATAAAGTTATCAAAGTCCTTGGCATTTATTAAATTTTGCGATGAGTGAAGCAGTTTTGTCAGCTATTATATTGTAGCGACCATCGCTACACACACAATTAAAATTATTCAGATATTTCGTGCAAATCCATATAATTCGCTAACACTACATGTACACTGTACATAACAATGTACATGTACACTGTATATAGAGCGTAAAGTAGCTTTACACATAGCACTCGGTCGCCATGGCTTGATGAGATGACAATTAATTTTTAACTAAATTCCTCATCAGATCGCAACTGAGCTTTGCTTTGCACAACATCCAAATCTGAATAATTAAAATAACGACACGTCACCGCCGTCGTTATAATATACTGCAACAGCTACGATAAAAAAACAAAAGAAGGCATAAGTCGGGACCTGAATTATTAACACTTTGCAAACTGGAATGGTCGTTGTAAAAAAAAGTCATTCCGCTCTATTTGAAAGAACCAAGTAATCTAAATTCGGCTGCTTTACAAGCGAGGAAGGTGTGTTCAACTTATCAAGGGCTACATTTATGTGGTTGTTTGTCTACCCGTTAGGGCCTCACATCTGGAGGTGGTATTAATCATGAATTTAAAAGATTTCTCAGTCGAACAGGACATATCTCAGAAGCTGATACTGACCACAGAACCAATTTTGTGGGATCTAACAAGAAACTTGCTGAAATTTTTTCTAACAAATTGTAATAGAGAATTTTAAAAATGTACTACATATTGTTTTCAAATCTAGTAAGTCCATGAAGATTCATTTACCCAATATTAACGGGCCCGCCATTATGTGCTCAATTCAACGAAGATGTCAATATTTTCTAGTTTAAGTCCATTAACAACATCTCTTTACATATATAAAGAGGCCAATTAAAAGTAAGTCCGGTACGACTAGTTCTTCATAATCCGTTTTTAATCATTAATTTGAACTAAAAAAAATTTTGAGTAGCTCAGTTTGTTAAATAATTATTTCAGTTGCTCGATTGAACCAAATGTTTTAAAATATTTATAAATTATTTGAAAGTAAATGAAAGTTTAAAATTGAGTTTAGTTTTTTTATTTTTTAATTCTGAAACCTAAATGTTTACTTTGTAGCTCAAAAATGTAAAACATTTCAATAAGCTCAAATCGTCTTTTATGAATTTTAAAAATGAGTGTTATTAGTAATAACTAAAATGATCAGTATCTTCTTGAATGACAGAATTGTATTAATCTATACAATATGTTGCTCAATTTTATTTTCGAGTAGCATCAATCAAAACAGAACTATGGCAAATATTTACGTTTTCGCGTCTCATAAAGAAAAAAATGATTTAGTTTACTATATTATTGTGATGTAGTGACATCCTGGAGAGTAGGAGAGATATGATTGAATTTTGCTCAATGCACTTTTACAGGTCCTAAAATTTAAGAGAACGTAGTAGCTCCAAATATGCATAAGCAAGTGTATTCCAAGTTAAAAAAGCGTTGTTTAAATATTAAAGAAGTGTAAAATTGTGATTTTCAGTACTGGCTCCAAAATTAAAATTGAGTAATTGTATATATGTTGCTCAAACTTTAAAAAGTTTATTTTTTTTATATTAAAAATGTATTTTATTTGAGTGTTGCTCAATTGCAACATACAGTTTTTTGCTCTTTTTTATTTTTTGTATTTACGATAAGACTACAAATTTATTAGAGACTTAACTGTTTGATTCCTTATTTGCTCTTTTCATAGTAACCTTATGTCATATATAATTTGTAGCTCAAAATATAATAATTAAAAATAGCTCAAAATGTATCATCCGCTATTTACGATTTATGAAAATTTACAAAATGGGCGTGTGTGTTTACATTTTATTGAACTAATAAGTTGCTCAATTATTTTAAACTTTAAACTGAGCATCTTATTCAATAGTTCTTTCCTAAAAATGTATTAAAAAAATGTATGTTGGTTAGTTGGAAAGTTGATTTAATGCTCTCTAGTAGCTTTAAAAAATGACTGTAATTTGGTCAGTTCCTTAAAATAAAAATGTTACTTTACCGAACATAAGAAATTCATATTTTGACCCAGATGTATAACCGGTTTGTCTTGATTTATTCGATTAAAGATATATGACATTTCAAATCGTAAGATAGCATCCCGAATTTTTTTTTATTACCATCCAATTTATCTTCGGCACACTCCAATTTTCACCAAATAAAAGTATAATACTATCAATCCTCCATTGACTATTAAATTAAGGACATAAAATCTGGAACATAAAACACATATTATAAACACACACGCCCATACATTCACATAAAATAAAAATAAACACAAATAAAATTCTCAAAGGACACATTTACCATTTAGTCGTTTCGAAGGATTAATGTCATTATTTTCGACACTTGTTGAGTTCGTTGGTTGGTTTTTTTTTTTTTGAATATATACGAAACCAAATAATAGGAAAATCCTGACAAAGACGACGACGACAACGACAAAATGATAAGTGAAAATGTATTGTATGTGCATCCTTATCTGATGTCCTTAAAGTAAAAAAAAATCTTTAAAATTTAAATATATTTGGTATATAGCTTTGATTGGGTATAGAGCAATAAAAAAGAATTCCCCAAGGACGATTTCTACTATACAAAATAATTCGACTGTTAAAACAGGATATGCGGTCCCTTTATTATTTCGTTTAATTTTTTTTCGATTACAATACAAAAAAAAAATTCAAGGTGTTACGAAAGCTCAGCATCAAATTATGGTAATAAGATCGTAAAGTTTTATTATACGGAATCGAATTTTTAATTAGATAACTACAGACGTTATGCTAATGCGACATATGTGACGTTTAAAATCCCAAAATAGTTTTTATTGGGGTTGGAAAATTAAAATAAAATAAAAATTATCGCAAAATTTTCTTTTGTTTTTCTTTTCAGGCGCATCACTTGAACGAAAAACTGGTAAGCTAATCGAATCAAAACCAAAAGTGTTGTACGAACAGATGCCAGTCATACATATCTATGCTATAAATACGACAGCGGGTAAGGATCCAAAACTTTACGAATGTCCCATATATCGTAAACCACAGCGTACAGATCAAAAATATGTTGGTTCGATTGATTTCGAAACTGATTTTTCACCACGTCACTGGACTTTACGTGGTGTTGCACTGCTTTGTGATATTAAATAAATGCAAATCTTAACGTTATTATTATTGTTGTTGTTGTTTGTATATAAGACATGAAGAGATAATAAAATGTAAAATGTCTTGTACTTAAAGCTTTCGTATTTTATTTTTTATATGAGATACGTCACGTGGTAAGTAGAATTTAAATTTAAGTATAATCTCAGATAAATTATAAGACTTTCAATATTTTAAGATTATCGCAAGAAATGTTTTAACATAAATATAAACATATTTAGCACATAGGTGGACGAGTAGGTATACATATTTAGCGCGCACACATCATTTATCATAAAGGGTAAAATCGAGATGATGGAATGAGTGAAATTTGGTGCAGACTGATTGTTAGTTAGATTTAAAAATTATTTCAATTAGGTGTGATTTAGCTAAATATTTACTTTTTTGCTCAATATTGCTCAAATTAGTTGCTCAAATTACTGATTATAATTGAGTAGGATTAGCTGTTTCGCTAGATTATTTTACCTAAAAATAGCCAAAACTTGTAGCTTATTATCTATTTAATAAGTTGCTCATTTTCAAGCAATTACCATCTCTATATAGGTTAGGTTAGGTTAGAGTGGCTGCTAACGCACACTTAGACCGGTGACGATCCATTGTGATACCAAAGGATCCTATTCCCCTTTCACCTTCATTGGAACCATTCAGAGCTACTTATGTAGCGTAAGATATTTCGCACATTGCAGTTCTCGAGATCCATAAGGCCGTCGAAACTAAACTTGCCCAGATGTTTGTACCTCTTGTAAGCTAGTGCCGGGCATGAACAGAAGAAGTCTTGACTTATCAGTAAAGGCCAGTGCCGTGACTTTTAAGGTAGAAGGGTCTACCGGAATTTTATATTTCTTGGTGAAGAGTACAAGCTCTGTTTTGGATGGATTTATATCCAGCCCACATTTGCTATCCCACTTTGTAATGATTAAGAGCGCGTGTTGCATGACTTCCCTAATCGTACTTAGGTACCAACCCGAGATCACGATCGCTACGTCATCTGCATATGCTATCACCCCTATACCTCCCCTCTCCAGTTCCAGAGAAGAGGTCATAGGATACCACCTTGCGGAGTCCCTCTAGCTACTCGCCTCCTAATGGTGGATTTCCATATCTCCGCGTTAACAATCCTGCATTCTAGCATCTGATTTATCAACCTCCTTAAAGGGTAGTCTACATCTAAGAAAGACAGTCCTTCCTGAACTGCCTCCGACCTGACATTTTTAAAGGCGCCCTGTATATCGAGGAAGGGTACCATATAGTACTATTTCTAGTGAATTGATTTCTCCATTGTTCGCACCAGGGAATGCAGAGCCGTGTCCATAGATCTCCCTTTCCAGTACGCATGCTGAGAAGTCGCCTAATTAGTGGGTTTTATTTTTGTACGTATGTACACGTCAATCAGTATTTCCAAAGTTTTTAACAGAAAGGATGATAGAGTTATAGGTCTTAGGTCCTTTGGGTAGGCCTATGAATTCTTTCCCGTTTTCGGGATAAAAATCACTCTAACCTCCGTCCATTTCCTAGGAATATAATTCAGCTTTAAGCACCCCCTGAAGATCACCTCCAGCTATGGGAGAATGTTCGACGAATGAGAATTATACCGTCCGGGCCTTCCGATTTTTAGGGTCGTAAGCCGTTTAGTGCCCATAGGATCCGGTTTTTGCACACGATTTTTTCCGGGCACCCCAACGATAGTTTTTCCCTATTCCTACCAAGCTCCGTCGATACATCCACACTACCTGGTGGACGTTGTCCACCGCCCATCTGGTTTAATTAAGTAGCTAGGGTTCGTTAGGCTCGTAGATAAGATTTTCTTAAGGCGCGAGGCCTCCGAAACAGCTTTCATTTTATCACAGAATAGTCTCCAAA
Source organism: Tipula confusa (assembly GCA_963556175.1). Lineage (NCBI taxonomy): Eukaryota > Metazoa > Arthropoda > Insecta > Diptera > Tipulidae > Tipula > Tipula confusa. The sequence continues at coordinate 221,291,454 of OY744476.1, forward strand.
ACCTCCTCTGCGCCTTCCTTAATTCCTTTTTATACTTTTTAAGGTGATCCTTATAGGAGTCCCAATCTTGAGCTTTCCTAGAACCTTTTGATCTGTTGAATGTTTTCTTTTGCCCTATACGAAGGATTTCCAAATCTCTGGACTACCATACTGATTTCTCCTTCCCTTTAGGTATTCTCTTGAGGCAAGCAGTGTTCAAAGACAAGTTACAGGCGCTTGTGATTTCCTCCATCAGGAAATCCAGCTCCTTCTCTGAGGCTGGGGGCTTCGGAGCATCGGTCGGTAAGAGTCGTAACACTTCCCCGTATTTGTTCCAGTTAGTCCTTCTAGGATTCCTGAAGGCTTTCCGGGTAACAGGGTGAATGCCAATATTAAACGTCACGTACCAATGGTCCGAAAAGGAGAGTTCCTTCACCACCCTCCATTCTTTGACCATATGTATAATGGAGTCTGATGCAAAGGTAACATCCAGTACCTCCTGCCTGTTACTAATAATAAAAGTGGGCTCCCTCACACATTACACACTACAAGATTAGTCCCCAATAAGTAATCAAATAAGTACTCATCCCTATCCTTGCTGTCGGTGCTTCCCCAGATTGTATGATGCGCATTTGCCTCACAACCCAGTATTACTCCGATCTTGTCCCGTTCCGCTTCGAGTATCAGTTCCCCGAATTTGATTTAATATCCAATACAATCCGTCATAGTGGCCCGATTAAGATAAATGATACTTTAATCAAAAGCTCTGGGCTTAAGGATTAATACAATGTTAAAATAGCAACCCATTTCAAGAAATTATGCACAAAATTGTAAAAATGAATTTCGAACTACTACTTCTGTTTTTAACTATCGACTACTAAACAAAGCCATCAACATTAGACACTGTTTGTGAACAAATCAATTCTCTAATCCGTTGTCAGGATATTTTATACTATATATCAATCGCTTTTCATTTCCACCAACGCGTTTATAGTTGAGCCAAGCCAACAATAAAATTCTAAGTAAAATTTATAACCAAAACTAAATGTTCCCTCCACCAAAATGATTTAGATTATTTTTAATTTTTATTTTATTGCCGGTAGCGCACCATGGTGGCAAACAATTATACAGAATATCCTAATTAAATTTCACATTTCTTATGTCCATTTATCCTTTTGTTTTAAGCACCTTAAACCGGTAAATTAAATTAAACGATTAAATATTTAATTTTCCCGATTGGAATTCTAGATCCGCATGTACACCTTGGTGCTCTTGAAACCACCATTTAATGAATTTTTAATACACCATCCCACGTCTATAAACTGTTACTTATGTATGCGTATGTTTCTGTTTGTGTGTGTGCGTTTATTAATTGTTTTTCTCATTTTCCACATTTTATTTTCGTAAAAATGTTTCTCGCAAATAAATAATTATGTCAAAATATTATTTTTATCCAACACAGACAAACACACAGATACACAACACACACACATACCGACTGAACGTAAGTCTTTTTATTTTGTGAGGGAAAATTAAATGATTTAAGCAACAACCAAAAATACCTTTTACGAATAAAACAAAAAATTTATGAACACTGAAAGCTGCTTGTCTTTGCCAGGGTATACAGCAATCCGTATAGGGGGAGAGAAAGTACGGCGGTGGCAGGGTGGTTTAGCCATTGCACGTATAGCACAATACACTGGAAATATTTTGAATAAATTTCCATGTATTTTTTTTTACGTGGGAAGTCATTTGTTTTGTTTTTGCGCTCGGTCATGAAAATGGACAGGTGGGAAAAGTCTTTTTAAAATTCATTATTATGTTGATTTAAAAAGATCGGGCGCACAATGGAAAAAAATAAGTTTAATGAGCTTTTATTGTTATTTACGACAATGTATTTTTAAATATGTATACATGAGAATGTGTGTATGAGTTGCGAGTGTGTATTGGTAGGGCTCCGGCCAACAAAGAAAAAGATTTATTCAGTTAATTTGATTTAATTGAAAGAAATATTGCAAAAATTTAATGAATTCTCATTTTTGTTTATCGTCTAACGGCGGACATGTCATTTATAGCTAAGACATAAAAATAATTTAAAGTAATTCCCCGACAATTTATACGACGAGCACGTGTCATTTTAATCGACACAGTGGATTTTATTTGTCTACCAATTGTTTTCTATTATATTTTACCATACGACACAAGAAATGAAATAAGGAAAAAGGGGGCGAAATAATGAAAAACGTTTTACACCATAATGAAAATCATTTTTCATGTTTCCGTTTTATGAAACGACCATTATACCTTTGTTTGTAATTTTTGCCGAAAAATAATTATTCCACCGCACTAAATCTACAGTGGATTCCGTCTTAATTAGTTTAAAGTTTTTTGTTTTATTTTGCTCGTGGGGTTTTATTGTTCATTTGTCTCTAGGGTATTCGTTTTTATCTGTTGATCTTTTTACAATATTTATTTGTGTTTATAAAGGGTGTCCCATTTAAATTATTCTAAAATCGAAGGTTGGTAAAAAATCGCTTGTAGGGTCCTATTTAAAATATAAAAAAACAACCTTTTACAGATTTGCAACGGAAATTAAGAAATTGGTGTACCTTATAGTACATGTCTGCCAATTTTATGAGAATATTATATGAAAAGTTCCTCACACTCCGAATGGCATTTTGTTCCCATCAGACAGAATTAATCCCATTATCGAATTACCACCCCAACATCAATAAGCGCATTCACAGTTTATCGGGATGGTTAACCGTTTTATTCCTAATCTTGCCAACATTTTGGTTTAGTAAAAAACTGATCTTAGATCGAAAAATGCAACGATGCAGGTTGCTAGTTTATTGTCAGTGCGGAGGTCAGGACTTTACATCTTATACCGATCATAAAAGCAGTTTGACATTCTTAATAATTCAACAGTCCCACCAAATGTAAACTCGTCAAAAACATTATAATAATTAATAAATAATTTTATTTAAATTCCTGGTCATCAGATCAAAATCACGAAAAGTCTTGAACCTATCTGAGGGTAATGGTTTAGTGAAGACATCTGCCAATTGATACATTAGTACATTAGTATTGCACTTCGATTTCTCCTTGTTTCAATTTTTCTCTAATGAAGTGATATCGTATATCGATCTGCTTGGTTCTTTTGTGAAATTCTTGATTGTGAATTAATTGGATGGCACTCTGATTGTCAATAAATAGCATCGAGGGGCCATTCACTTCTTCACTGATGTCTTTCAACAACTGACGTATCCAAGTCAAATCCTTAGCCGCTGCACATCCAGCCATATATTCAGCCTCGGTCGTTGATAATGCAGCTGAATGTTGTCGTTGACTACTACATGTCACTGGCCCACTATTGAGCGTAAAGACATATCCAGTAGTTGATCTCCGTGTACCGATGTCATTTGCATAGTCAGAGTTTGAATATCCGATAGGTTGCTCAGCTTCGATTGAATGTTTGTATTCAATTCCGCGATCATTTGTGCCAACAAAAATATCAGGTTCATTTATTTTACAGTGCTTATTTGGTTTCAACCATGACCAATCCATCAGCAACATAAAGTATTAACAATACTTTTCATTATTGAATTGTCCTCGATAAACTCAATTATCAGCATTACTTTGGATGAAACCGTACTTGCTCAAAAAATTATGAAATGTTGGATACCAACAGTGCGAAGCTTGTTTTAAACCATATAAGGACTTCTTCAACTTACATATCATTTTTGAGTTGATGCTCGTCCCATCTGGTGGTGTTAAATAAATATCTTCTTGCAGCTTTCCATATAGGAACGCTGTTTTTACATCAAACTGCATAATTTCGAAGTTATTTCTTGCTGCAACAGAGAGTAGAATCCTCATTGAGTCAAAACGTGTTGTAGGGGCAAACGTTTCATTGAAGTCGATGCCTTGTTTCTGTGCGAACCCTTTTGCACAAAGTCTTGACTTATATCGAACAACAACTCCATTTGGGTCTTTTTTAATTTTGAAAACCCATTTTGATCCATTAATGCTTTTACCTAGTGGTAACTTAATAACCTCCCATGAGTTGTTCTTTTCGAGCGCATCTAATTCCTCTTGTATTGACTTCGTCTAATTTTTTGCATCTGTACTTGATATCGCTTCCTCGTATGTCTCAGGAATGAGAACATAATTGAAAAATAACGTTTCGAGAAACTTTGATTTTTTCGGATTCTTCATCATAAAGACGATAAATCGTAGAATTTCCGTCGTAGCCAACAAACATTAGTTTCATGAATTTCATATCCAATTTTGTACGAAACTCCTTGGGTATATGCATGTATATGCTTCGCATCCAAAAATTTTCGTATGTTCCAATATAGGCTTTTTACCTGTCCATAGTTGGTATGTGGTTGAATCAGGCGCTTGAGTGGTTGGTGTGCGATTTAAAATAAACACTGCTGTATTGACAGCTTCACTCCACAAATTAATTGGCACATCCTTTGCATATAACATTGATCGTGCACTCTCCACTGTAGTGTGTAGGGAGCCGTTGTTTCCAAAGAAATTCCATTTTTCGACAAATACTCCTTGGAAATGGTGTTACAGTATTCAGTTCCGTTATCAACATGTCAAACCTTTAGTGGCGACCCAAACTTGTTGCCTGAGAGATTAACAAACTCTTTAAACGAATCAAAAGCATCTGATTTATGTCTAATGAAGAAAACGACACGATAACTGGAACTGTCATCTTTGAAGAGAATGAAATATCTCGCTCCACTGACTGATGGTTGAGACATGGGACCACTTACGTCACTGTGCACAAACTCACCGGGTCTGGTTTTTCTGTGTATAACTGTCTTAAATGGTAACTTGTGATTTTTTCCATATACACATGCGATGTTGTCGATGTTGATTATGCGATGTTGCCATTTCTTTCAACGCTAGCTTCTTAATGTGTCCAAGTCTTTCGTGCCATAACTTAATATCAACACTTGTTGTTGTATTCGCTTCGGAGACGCATATTGTTCGAAATAACAATCGGTATGTATTGTTCGATTGTCGAATCGCACAAGCCACTATTCTGTTGTTTTCTTAAACTTCAGCATGATTAGATTCTTTAATAATCTTCATGCCTTTCGCCGTTATTACACCTTAGGAGAATAATTTTTTCCTGAGATCTGGTATGTATAACACATTTGTTATTGTTGATTCTTGCCACGTTTCACCGATAAGTTTTTTAATTTTTACGGTGCCTTTTCCTCTTACAAGTAGACCTTGATCATTTCCAAGTTTTACTGAAGCGTAATCATCCATGGTTTCAAAAGATGAGAAGTACTCACGTTTATATGTCATATGCGCGGATGCGCCACTATATAATACCCAATAATCGTCATTTATTATGGATATTAGTATTGAGCTGTTTTCTACAGTCGAAAAAGCTGCGACATTTGGTTGTGTATGTTTATTTTCTTTTGAATCGTCAGATTTCTTTTCTCCTCGATTTTTTTTTTGGAGCTCGGCACTAGCAAAGTACCCCTTCTTTTGACAATTATAACAAATTAATCGGGATCGGTTATTTCTCTTTTCATTTGAAAACCGTTGATTCGATGAACTGCTGCTACCTGCTTTAGTTACTACCAACGCCGATTCTGATTCTTCATATGACGTTAAACTGGTATCTTCGTCCAAAAGTCGTGCTGTAAGATTTTCTACTGTCTCAACCATGCTTGTCTCAAATTTCTATATTTTTGGGGCAAGCTTCCGAGAACTTTTGTGATAATTGCTACATCACTGACATTTTCTCCTATACCTTTAATTTGTTATGCCAAATTTTCTACTGTTGCAATGTCCTTTTGCAATATTGATGGAATCGCTCATTTTGGTCTTTTGTACATAAATGGAATCCAACTTGATGATTATCTCATTTGATGATTTGCAGTTTTGCACCAACGTAATTTGATTTAAAGCCATTGCGGAGGTTAAGGTGAACGCCATGTTCGCGTCATCCTTAATCCATTTTTTGTATTCCTTTGTCATTGATACATCTTCGTTATTTGGCTTTACTTCTTCACTATTCACTATGTCTTGTCGACCTTTTGCTCGCAATGCACACATGATCTGGAACTTCCATTGTCCAAAATTCATTCCGTCGAATTTGTTAATATTCATCACATCTATTTTATCCGCCATATCTGCTAAGTATCTCATTGTAAGATACTCGCTTACAATGTGATACCTAGGCCCATAATATAATAACTTTTGATTTGCGATTTCACAAGATGTAATGAATATATATTCTCCCAAACAACAACACGTCCAACATGATTGAAGAACAAAACGGAAGTTCGTTTTTTTTACTAGCACAGTATTATAGTACGGTGTTCAAGCATAACAGAATTCACATGATACATTTACAATAAACGAATGCACTCTAAATATATTTTGACATTTTTAATAATTCATCAATACGTCACCGGCATATAGCAGAAGTGCTACGAAAAAATATCTTTGACACCATCCATAATCTTTTGCATCTTGGTTAGCCATATTACAATACTGATCACAGCTCCCTATTTTTAGCCAAATGAAAACAAAAATATATCCCTTTCGGCAGAGTTCTGTTTATCTTGCCAATGGTTGAAAGTGCAAAGCCACACAAAAACTCGATCTTCTTCCTCCGTCTAATAGATCTGCCTATACTTTTTTTACCTCTGTCGATCGATTCACTCAGTTACCATAAGCGTACTGCACTCACGATATCACAGTTTGAGTCGGAAAATTTCACCGAGTTAACAAAATTCTTTAGCATAAATAGAATTCGTATGACGGCTTACTATCCGCAAGCTAATGGTATGGTGGAACAATTCTATCTGTAGCTTAAAGCTGCGTTTATGGCCAGAAGAAACACAATTCATTGGAACTGAGAAATAACTACCCATAATCCTACTAGGTATTCGAGCCACGGTACAAGAATGTCTGGTCGACTTTTACAAGGTATTTAGATTTTAGTAATGGACATTTTTATTTTTGACTCTTTAATTTTGAAACTAAGTGGGTCCAGTAGTTCTTTTACAGTGTTGTCAATTAGTCCAACTGTTTCTGAGCTGTTTTATTTTTACAAAAGATAAACTCTCACATACGATTTAAGAATATTGGGGACAGAGCACCTCCTCATCGTAAACCAGAGCTAATTCTAAAAATTCCTGAGATCTTGTTCTCAACTTTAACACATTACAGTTGCTTTACCATCATTTTACATAAACATAGATTTCACATGATGAACTTAAATGGTAACTTAAGAAGTGAAATTTAAATCTACTATGTATTGTTCGACTACCTGCTAACAAATTCAATGCAACTCCTTTAGTTGGGAATACTTGATAATTTGTTCTTTCTCCCTTAAGTATAGCACATCAGTGTATTGTAAAGCCATATTTTGGCGAAGCTGACATTTGCAATTAGCAGATTAAAGTGCAAATGTCAAACGGATTTGTACGGATGACGGCATAAATTCGTGTGATAACTTGGTTCTTCCTGTAAATTTTGAATATACCATCTGTTTATCAGGAAGGTGAATTGCAAAGTGATAAACGATGTGTTAACGATCGGATTCTCACGAATTTGCCAAATTTCTTCTAGAGCGAAAAACGTAGCTTACATCAAGGAATTGTCTAATATATTTGATGGCAGTTGTATTTGCGTGTAAGGAATTTGTAACTTGACATCTTCGATAAAAATTATGCCCAACTACTTCTGTGACAGTATGTGGAAAAAATTGCTTTAAAAATCTTTTGATTCATTCATTATTTTCCACAAATTACAATTTTAATGACATCATACGGACTTAAGTACTTTTAGCGTGATGCTGAATACACACGCTTTTAGATTCGGTATGTCACCTGGCTCCTTTAAAAAGAATATCTTGAGTTTCAGGCCAAATTCGATTCAAAATCAAAGATTAGGTTTTACACGTTTATCCACTTATCAAAGCTTACTTACCCAAGTTAATATTGATGCTAAGGTCATCACCATCACTATAGCAGCCTTTATCTGGATTAAAATAACAAACAGCAATTGGAAAAAAAAATTAAAATATAAAAATAACAAAAATATTAGAATAAGGATCGGGAGAACTCACTTGTTGTTACCGGATATTGTGGTTTTAAGTAACTAATACCAAAGCAAAAATCAGGCAAGGTGCAACACATCTTTAAAAGGAACGGGAACCAAACTTCCAATACTGTGCAACAAAAAAAAAGACATTATTTGAAGATCTTTCTAGATCACGCTACAAATGAAGCAGAGAATTTTAAAAGCTGTTTATTAGTACTGGGTAATGAATATAGAGAATTAACAAAGACTCTAACGTCAAATAAAATAACTAAACAAACTTAGCATATTTAAGCACACAAAGAAGTTATGGAAAACCGAATGCAGAAATGAACCAAACATCTAAATAATACTTCGAATTCTCCAAGGGACAAATTAGCAATCTGAAAAAAACTGACAGGATCAAAAAAGTAAAATATCTCCAAGGCAATGGAACGTCACAGGATGGTATTTTTTAAGTACCAGGAAGATAACCATTACAAAAACCAATACCACATTGGCACTAATGTATAGTATTGATACTGATAGCAAGATATTTGATTATGGTATCAGTTTTCAATACTGTGTTCTCTTCGAATACTTTTCTAATATCCTGTCGCTTTAAAAATTAAATTTTCATTCGCTATACTAAACAAATTTCGAGATAATCATTGATTTTTTTTCTTCGACGTCATCGTTTTCGCTTGTCTCTGGGCTAATTAAATTATGTACGGTTAAAATAAGTCAAATAACTTTAAGTAAATATAAGATAAAAGGATAAAAATGGAAAGGCGTGAATTTAAATTATAAATGTACATATATAAGACTCAACAAGGACACTACATAGTTTTCTAATTAAAATTTGTCTTGATCTTATCTATATATATCCTTTTACTTTAAGGATTTTCAATGTGTACCTCGGTTGTCATTTCAATCGGGGCATGAACAATGTTATTCTCTATAGCCACGACAAATGATTAAAAATTTATAATTGTTTGCAAAAAGGACGAAAGGTAAACTTTTAATATGTTGAGTATTGAACCAGACCAGTCAAAATTAGTTTTAATTTTATTTTCTATCGAACCTTAACCTGCCCGAAGACATTTCCATTCAGACACAACAGTGAGTTTGGTGACTGTTTAAGCCACCATCTGCTTATCAAAGATATCGAAATGTGGGTGGTACAAAACCAGTGTACGCAGCTCCAGTTTTAGAGCCCCATCTATTACCAATGGCGTGCCTAAAAGCCGCTATAGAAGTTTTATTTACTCTTTCTATGATGTATTATTTATAGTCGGTGGAGAACTACTAGATATTTTTATTTCTTAGCAAAGAATATCAGCTCTGTCTAAGCGCTTCCTGCATTACCTCCTTAATTCTAAAAAGATGTTTACTAGAGACCGTGATCGTCACGTTATCAGCATCTGGGATCAATCTTATATCTTACCCTCACTGGCCAAAATTTCACAGTTTAATGAGGTATAACCATTATAAATTTCCTGGATATCGGCAAATTTTCGAATTAGCCAAAATTTCACAGTTTTAATGGGCTAACCATCATGAATTTCCTAGATTTTAGCAAATTTTTGATTGGTCCAAAATTTCACAGTTTTGATGGGCTAACCATCGTGAATTTTCTGGATTTTGGCAAATTTTTGATTTTGTCAAAATTTAACTGTTTTGATCGGCTAACCATCATGGATTTTCTGGATTTTGGCAAATTTTTGATTTGGCCAAAACTTCACAGTGTTGATGGGCTAACCATCATGAATTTTCTAGATTTAGGCAAATTTTCAATTTGGCTAAAATTTCACAGTTTTAATGTGTTAACCATCATGAATATTCTGGATTTTGGCAAATTTTAATTTTCCCTAAAATTTTACAGTTTTGAAGAACTAACCACCTTGAATTTTCTGAATTTTGGCAAAATTTCGATTTGTCCAAAAATTTTACTGTTTTGATGGGTTAACCATCATTATATTTCTGGATTTTGGCAAAATTTCGATTTGCCCAAAATTTTACAGTTTTGATGGGCTAACTATCATGTATTTTCTGGATTTTGGCAAAATTTTACAGTTTTGATGGGCTAACTATCATGAATTTCCTGGATTTTAACAAATTTTTGATTTGGCCAAGACTTCACAGTTTTGATGGGCTAACCATCATGCATTTTCTGGATTTTGGCAAATTTAGTATTTATCCAAAATTTCACTGTTTTGATCATGAATTTCCTGGATTTTGGCAAAATTCCGATTTGTCCAAAATTTTACTGTTTTGATGGGCTAACCATCATGAATTTTCTGGATTTTGGCAAATTTTTAACTTGCCAAAAATCTTACAGTTAACCATCATGCATTTTCTGAATTTTAGCAACATTTCGATTTGTCCAAAAGTTTACAGTTTTGATGGGCTAACTATCATGAATTTCCTGGATTTTGCCAAATTTTCGATTTGGCCAAAACTTCACGTTTTGATAGGCTAACCATCATGAATTTTTTGGATTTTGGCATATTTAGTATTTATCCAAAATTTCACTGTTTTGATCATGAATTTCCTGGATTTTGGCAAAATTCCGATTTGTCCAAAATTTTACAGTTTTGATGGGCTAACCATCATGAATTTGCTGGATCATGGCAAATTTTCGATTTGGCCAAAGCTTCACAGTTTTGATTAGCTAGCAACGATCATGAATTATCTAAATTTTAGCAAATTATCAATTTGGTCAAAATTGTATAAACATTATAGCAACATTGTAGGAACGATTGCAGGCGTTTGTGATAGTATCATTCATGGAATCCATGAATCCTGTTGCTGAAGGATTTAGAGCCATCGACGGTAAAAGTACCTCTAAAACTTCCCAATATTTGCTCAAGATTGTTATTTTAAGGGTTTGCGGATAGCAGGCAAATGTTGAGGCAATAGATTATATAATTGTGGTTGGTAAAGGAGTGCTGCTCCATTGCTATACATTTCCCAAGTGGCATATGGAGAACATTTCCGAAATGAAGCTCACATCCAGAACCTCCATTTTGTTTTACGTTAACATCTCATCGAAGTATTACACCAGCTATTCTCTGTTCCGCTTCGAGGACCAGTCGCCCGGACTCTTCGGTGGAAACTCTATGTTTTGCTCTATATAAGCTGAAACAAAACAGAATTTGTTGTTGCCGACAAGGCTATGACTACTGTTAAATTACCATTGATGTATTGGGGCATAAGCAAAAGGTTTGGATTACTTTATTTTAAGGCTTTTTTAGAGGCTTTTTCAGTATTGCCATCTGGCACCTATAACATTTAACTTGCTACCTTAAGGATGTATATATTATCTATACCACAAATCCTTTTGTGTATTATATCGTTACTGCCAAACTTTGTTCACCAATCAAAACCATACTCATTTATGTATTCAACTGTTTTCCTCCTTTACGGTTTATGAATAAAAATCAATTTTCCAAAACTTTTTTTACTGTCTATTGTTTTAGGAATGTTTGATTCTTTTTTAAAACAAAAAAAAAAAAAAAAAACAAAAAGGTTGAACTTTCCAAGTCTTTGAAAAAATTCTTTCGTTCATCGATGGTCGAAATTAAATTACAAATGCAGTCCACGTAAAAATATTTCATAAATTTATTAACTCTTCGGAATTATCGCAGCAACCATATGTATGAAATATACGGTTTATAAACGTATACATAACCTAAAAAAAAAAAATTCTTAAGTCATCCAAAGCTTTTAATAATATAGCGAGATAGATACAAAATACATAAATTTAATACCTGCGTAGATCTTTTGCTGTGTGTGTGTGTGGAACGTGAACAGTTTTACAAAAAAAAATGTACTAAGCCTTTAAAAAAGAATTTATGGTGCGGCGGCCTAGAAATTCTTGTATGAGGACGATATCAGGATGATACAAACAAAAATATTTTGTCAACATTACCTTAACAGCTTTTAACGAGTCCGTATAGTAATTTTTAATTCTTTTCACTTCTTGTCAGATGTCCTTACCAGAAATGTTGGGGTATAATTACATTTTTTCCTTTTATTTGAATTTTTTGTTTGCATTAAATTTCCTTTGTCGTTGTAAGACCGACTGTATACTGTTGAAAACGAATATACAATAGCGAATGTGTGGCTGTAATTAAATTAGTTCCGCTTAAAGAGGTCATATGTGTGGTAGAAGGGATGACAGTTTCAATTTAATGTTCTTTGCTTTGGGTTTTAATTGAAAATATGGCCGTCAGGTCAAGGTTATTTCCTATGGTGTCGTAGCAGTTCTTGTGTAAAAAATTATAAAAATTATTCGTCGGTAGGAGAAATTGGCATTACCTTTAGCTCAATCCAATGATTTATTGTGAAATAGCTTACGAGTGGGAGAACGACCCTGTCTATGTGAGCTACAAAACCAAATGGCGGAAAGCGAAAATGAGTGATTTGTGGTCAATGTTAACATGAAAATTCCTTCCTTCAAACAGATGCTAAAAGTGATGATTAGCACTGAAAATCTTCAGTAATTTTCGATCCTTGTTTCTGCTGACGACAATTTCTTCAAAAAAAATCCATGTGGCTATAAGGTCGCCACTATTTTCTGGTTAAAACTGTCTCCAACGTGATGTGTACTCGAATATTTTGTACCACTTTCCATCGTGACATGAGTGATGTTTTCAGCACAAGAGGTTCCTTATCTGGTGTAGCGGTTACTGCATCTTCGATTAAAAAGTGCCTCGGGGTCAACTTTGCTAGTGATTCGGGATCCTCTGTTAGTGGGCAGAGCGGACTAGAGTTGAGGCAGACCTCAATCTGAGTAAGTAAATTTTCGTAGTTGGAATATACACCTGCTTGCTATATTCCGCCAAAGTGTGGAGATGGTTGGATGAAGTGCCAATTTATTGGTTGTATCGCTTTATTAGTCCCTATAAAATTGATGCCATTATCGAATGTGTTTATGAAGCCCTCAGTTGACAAATCGTATATGACTTCGATGTGAATTGTCTACGTGGTAAGGCAAATGAAAATACAGATGTAATCTTTATATAGTTTTGCTCCACGATTTTTGCATCCGGATATCTAGAGGTCCCGGTTAGTCGACTTCCGTAGGGGTAAATGGCCTTGATGTAGTAACTGGAGGGCTCGAAAGGTTTTTCTCATCAGTTATTCCGACCTTCTAACATTAAAGCGAGACATTGTACACAATGGCGGTTATGCTGAGTTACTGCTTGTACTCCTTTGATGATTCAAAAGTGCTTGCGGATGAGTGCCAATGTAAATACATTTCCACCTTGTAACGCTTCTCGATTACCCCAATCCAATATCATTTTTCTGAGCTGACTCGTGTACGGTAGTCATAGGATGTTACTCTTCATAGGATAACTATGCGAATTATTTAGCCGACCTCCTACTCGGATGATGTTGCTTGGATCTAAGAAAGTATGTAATGACTGCGCAACTGGCTATTCCTCCAGACGGTCTTTGATTTATCCAGTGTGGTTTGTTGTTCTTTGAATTCCGATTGTTGCCAATTTTTCCAAAGAGATTCGCACAATCTGCTGAATTATCATCAGTTCGGATGTGCTTACATGAATCCATATGTTTGCCTAGATTTCAGCTATATGCGTTGTGCCACAAATGTTTTCCACGTTGATGAATGTTTTCGTAATTATGCAAGCGGTTGAATCGGACCACAAGGTAACGTTGCTTCTGCTTACTTCCCGTGCCTTAATGACTTGTTGGCAAATTCGGCTTAGGAGTAATGCACCACATAATTTTAACCTTGGGATTATTAGTCCTATTTTGATTGGCGTGACCTTTAATTTCGCTGTCAGGTATCATGGAATGCATCACGGAATTTGCATAAGCTTAGTGGGTCTCACTCAGATCTGTTTTGAATCGATCTCATCTGTCCAAAAACTCGGATGGTAAAATATCTTCCTAGCCTAAGTTTATGCTCCAAAAACTCTGGTACATGATTTTGCAGCTAACTGTGAGCGTTGTTAGCCACCCTAGTTGGTCAAAAGTTGTTGATATTTTGGACAGGAATTACCGCTTAGTTAGTTGGTTTGTGTTTGGCGGCAGGTTCACGTGACTTTTTTTGGCAATGTTATTGGATATTAGATATTTACATCGATTTGTTTCGTTTACATTCATTTTTTATCTGCAACTCGGCCTTCCTGATATTAGCCGATGACTCAATCAGCTGAAAGCTTACCTGAGCTACAGATAAGTCGTACTATCATGTCAGTTACAATATTTTTTTTACAATTATCATAAGGCTTTTCATTTCATTTGTCGAACCTCCATAATTCCATCATAAGGTAGCTGTGTGATCTGACAATCTTCAATATCCCTTGTCACCTAGCAATCGGTTGGCAAACTCTTATATGAACAATAGAACGACCTCGGAAAAAGGGTACAAGCTTTTTATTAGTACTAAAGGCGGTACCCACATTACTACACCAACCCCGCAGTCATAATTCGTAATTTTGTGTGGGGGTTAAAGTTTTCGTCATACCACTTTTGGTTAAAATCTTCTTTTTTTTTAATACTTACAGAAGCGGCATCTCTAATGGTACCAATCGACTGGGTGAAGACCTCAGAGAACGCTGCACAGTATTATTCAACACACATTTAACTTGCTTAAGTTTCTTTTCCAAATCGGAATGTTGCAATAGTTCAGACAACTTTCCCAATATATTCTTAAGGGCACGAATGACACATTCTTTTGTCCATTATCCTGAGAGTAAGTTACTGCCATAATGTCAATGGTCGATGGCTAGCACCAATACACAATAAAATTTTTAAAAAAATTCACAATTAATCTATCAATTTATTATCAAATTTTTTATTCATCTGTACCTAAATCCTCAAGCCGTGGCCGATAAAAATAATCAAATAAATTTATGATTTCATCCGTATGTAGATCGCAAGTTACAATTTTCGTCCTCGTTTCGTTAAAATAAAATTTGTAATGCGACAAATCAACGAAATCGAATTGACTGCCAAAAAACATGATGGTTATGTAGCTTTTAAATCGAAACTCCTTCAGATCCGACTTGATGAGTTCCGTTTTGATCGAGTCTATCACTAGACCGAGTGTATACTCGTTACTATTAATTTGAATGTACCGATCACCATTAAGACTTTCGAGTAGCATAAATACATTCTGATCAGTTTCGATACTACATTTGCTCATTTTGAGAATTTCGTATTTGACATATTTCAGTGCACGCAACAATTTACAAGTGATTTGCATCCTTTTGATAATTATCAATCGTACCGTAAGTCCACGAAGTATAAACGGATGCTCAATTTTGGTCGCAACAAATTTTATATCGTAGTTTTGGCACTGTGTTCCAATCGTTTGTTTCAGCCAGTTGAAAAAATTCTCGATAAAACATGACGAATTGCTGCCGACAAATTTTAGGTTACGACTCGGAAGTGATAACATTTTATCGTAACCACCCTGCACACCACAATTGTCTAGCTCGTGGTTCGTATCAAACATGATGATCGGTTGAAATCCTAGATTTTGATGCAATAAAATTTCCGTTAAAATATTTGAACAGTTCCCCTTCAAACTTGACACATTGATTTCGAGTTTTCTAAAGTATCCCGTCAATATATCGTTTATATTTTGGATTCGTGGCAATGTAACCTTGAAAAGGCCAGGCTCGTTCACATTAAGTCGATCGAAATAACCAAAATGCTGTACAACTAAATATTGGTACATTTCCTCCGAGTATCCCGGTATGCCTAAATCATTGTGGTAGTCCACCAAATTAAAACGTTTCGATCTTATGTATATGCGATGGGCTGACATCTCGTTTAGTTTTTGTCGTATCAATTTATTGAATTCACAATTCGCATACTCGAAACGATTGTCGTCGATACCCATTTTCAGTGCAATCAAATCGAACAGATTAAAAATTTCGACACCTTGTTTTGCCTGATCCCGATGATAGTTTAGTAACAAAAAAATGTGTGTCATTGCATCGGGATTATGTTCGCCGTGTGGACTGTAACTTTTCAAAAATTTAGGCCTCAAATATTTAAATGCTCGTGCCGCATAATAACTTAATGGCATTTTATATTCGTATAGTTCGAGAAATGTACGAAATTTTGGTAGCAAATCTCTCTTAACTTCATTCGCAAACTCGACCACTTTAATGTCGCACGGAACGCATGTATGCGTTGCGTCGACATAATGATTTTGCACAAATTTTGAAAGCTTCTGTTTTTTAATGAAGAGTTCGATGAGATAAAAATTTGATACTGTCGTGTAAATTGTTAGATTTGTCGCCCATGGAAATGAATATTTTGACTCGGGCACGATTAGATGAAGTTTTGCACGCAGCACATTATCCATCTTTATCCAAACCAAATACATTTCGTAATTCACTTTTCCAATGTGTAAATTATACGGCCATGTATTTTCATCCGTCATTTGCCATCCTGTGCTCGATATTTTCTACATATGGATGGAAGAATATTAATCTACTACCGATCAATTACCGAATCGTTTACTGACCTCACTAAATTTTTCAAGTATCGATTTGTGGATAAAAATAGAATCGCCATTATTTCGTTCGTACGGAAAATCATCCAAAAATCGATTTATTTCATCGACACATGTCACAACTTCTTGGCCTGCCATTTCAAATTCGATTTTATATTGAAAATATCAGTCGATCGACAAGTAGAGTAAACATATTAGTTTCACAAAAACGTCAAGCTTTTATGAGTAGAGTAAAATAATGTAGTAATGTTTGATACAGACGCAATACAAAAATTGAGTAACTTAACGATGTATCTCCACAAGTCAAGAGCAATAAAAAATATTTAAACCTCGTTCTTTCTACTTTCTTGGATTTTCATCCTCAGTTAAACTAGCCATCTGTTCAAAAATAGTATATAATGTGGCTGTCAACAAATACGTCTAAATGTGACCCTTACCACCTGATTGTGACATTCGTCAATATCGGACCACTATAACTTGCTGTATTGAATAGGCAATCAAATTCGAAAATATGCAAAGACTAACCGCTTTGCTAATTTTTTTCCAAAAAAATGTGTTGCTGAAATGTATTTGTATTTTATAACAGTATTTATACTGATGACCTGAGCTTTTGATTAAGGTATCATTCATCACAATCGGACCACTATAACTTGCTGTATTGAATAGGCAATCAAATTCGAAAATATGCAAAGGCTAACCCCTTCGCAATTTTTTGCAAAAAAATTTGTTGTTGAAATGTATTTGTATTTTATAACAGTATTTATACTGATGACCTGAGCTTTTGATTAAGGTATCATTCATCACAATCGGACCACTATAACTTGCTGTATTGAATAGGCAATCAAATTCGAAAATATACAAAGGCTAACCCCTTCGCTATTTTTTTGCAAAAAAGTTTATTGTTGAAATGTATTTGTATTTTATAACAGTATTTATACTGATGACCTGAGCTTTTGAATTAGGTATCATTCATCACATTCGGACCACTATAACTTGCTGTATTGAATTGGCAATCAAATTCGAAAATATGCAAAGGCTAACCCATTCGCTATTTTTTGCAAAAAAATTTGTTGTTGAAATGTATTTGTATTTTATAACAGTATTTATACTGATGACCTGAGCTTTTGATTAAGGTATCATTCATCACAATCGGACCACTATAACTTGTTGTATTGAATAGGCAATCAAACTCGAAAATATACAAAGGCTAACCCCTTTGCTAATTTTTTGCAAAAAAATTTGTTGTTGAAATGTATTTGTATTTTATAACAGTATTTATACTGATGACCTGAGCTTTTGATTAAGGTATCATTCATAACAATCGGACCACTATAACTTGCTGTATTGAATAGGCAATCAAACTCGAAAATATACAAAGGCTAACCCCTTTGCTAATTTTTTGCAAAAAAATATGTTGTTGAAATGTATTTGTATTTTATAACAGTATTTATACTGATGACCTGAGCTTTTGAGTAAGGTATCATTCATCACAATCGGACCACTATAACTTGCTGTATTGAATAGGCAATCAAACTCGAAAATATACAAAGGCTAACCCCTTTGCTAATTTTTTGCAAAAAAATTTGTTGTTGAAATGTATTTGTATTTTATAACAGTATTTATACTGATGACCTGAGCTTTTGATTAAGGTATCATTCATCACAATCGGACCACTATAACTTGCTGTATTGAATAGGCAATCAAAATCGAAAATATATAAAGGCTAACCCCTTTGCTAATTTTTTGCAAAAAAATTTGTTGTTGAAATGTATTTGTATTTTATAACAGTATTTTTACTGATGACCTGAGCTTTTGATTAAGGTATCATTCATCACAATCGGACCACTATAACTTGCTGTATTGAATAGGCAATCAAACTCGAAAATATACAAAGGCTAACCCCTTTGCTAATTTTTTGCAAAAAAATTTGTTGTTGAAATGTATTTGTATTTTATAACAGTATTTATACTGATGACCTGAGATTTTGATTAAGGTATCATTCATCACAATCGGACCACTATAACTTGTTGTATTGAATAGGCAATCAAACTCGAAAATATACAAAGGCTAACCGCTTTGCTAATTTTTTGCAAAAAAATATGTTGTTGAAATGTATTTGTATTTTATAACAGTATTTATACTGATGACCTGAGCTTTTGATTAAGGTATCATTCATCACAATCGGACCACTATAACTTGCTGTATTGAATAGGCAATCAAACTCGAAAATATGCAAAGGCTAACCCCTTTGTTAATTTTTTGGAAAAAAGTTTGTTGTTGAAATGTATTTGTATTTTATAACAGTATTTATACTGATGACCTGAGCTTTTGAATTAGGTATCATTCATCACATTCGGACCACTATAACTTGCTGTATTGAATTGGCAATCAAATTCGAAAATATGCAAAGGCTAACCCCTTCGCTATTTTTTGCAAAAAAATTTGTTGTTGAAATGTATTTGTATTTTATAACAGTATTTATACTGATGACCTGAGCTTTTGATTAAGGTATCATTCATCACAATCGGACCACTATAACTTGTTGTATTGAATAGGCAATCAAACTCGAAAATATACAAAGGCTAACCCCTTTGCTAATTTTTTGCAAAAAAATTTGTTGTTGAAATGAATTTGTATTTTATAACAGTATTTATACCGATGACCTGAGCTTTTGATTAGGGTATCATTCATCACAATCGGACCACTATAACTTGCTGTATTGAATAGGCAATCAAACTCGAAAATATACAAGGCTAACCCCTTTGCTAATTTTTTGCAAAAAAATTTGTTATTGAAATGTATTTGTATTTTATAACAGTATTTATACTGATGACCTGAGCTTTTGATTAAGGTATCATTCATCACAATCGGACCACTATAACTTGCTGTATTGAATAGGCAATCAAACTCGAAAATATACAAAGGCTAACCCCTTTGCTAATTTTTTGCAAAAAAATTTGTTGTTGAAATGAATTTGTATTTTATAACAGTATTTATACTGATGACCTGAGCTTTTGATTAAGGTATCATTCATCACAATCGGACCACTATAACTTGCTGTATTGAATAGGCAATCAAATTCGAAAATATACAAAGGCTAACCCCTTCGCTATTTTTTTGCAAAAAAGTTTATTGTTGAAATGTATTTGTATTTTATAACAGTATTTATACTGATGACCTGAGCTTTTGAATTAGGTATCATTCATCACATTCGGACCACTATAACTTGCTGTATTGAATTGGCAATCAAATTCGAAAATATGCAAAGGCTAACCCATTCGCTATTTTTTGCAAAAAAATTTGTTGTTGAAATGTATTTGTATTTTATAACAGTATTTATACTGATGACCTGAGCTTTTGATTAAGGTATCATTCATCACAATCGGACCACTATAACTTGTTGTATTGAATAGGCAATCAAACTCGAAAATATACAAAGGCTAACCCCTTTGCTAATTTTTTGCAAAAAAATTTGTTGTTGAAATGTATTTGTATTTTATAACAGTATTTATACTGATGACCTGAGCTTTTGATTAAGGTATCATTCATAACAATCGGACCACTATAACTTGCTGTATTGAATAGGCAATCAAACTCGAAAATATACAAAGGCTAACCCCTTTGCTAATTTTTTGCAAAAAAATATGTTGTTGAAATGTATTTGTATTTTATAACAGTATTTATACTGATGACCTGAGCTTTTGAGTAAGGTATCATTCATCACAATCGGACCACTATAACTTGCTGTATTGAATAGGCAATCAAACTCGAAAATATACAAAGGCTAACCCCTTTGCTAATTTTTTGCAAAAAAATTTGTTGTTGAAATGTATTTGTATTTTATAACAGTATTTATACTGATGACCTGAGCTTTTGATTAAGGTATCATTCATCACAATCGGACCACTATAACTTGCTGTATTGAATAGGCAATCAAAATCGAAAATATATAAAGGCTAACCCCTTTGCTAATTTTTTGCAAAAAAATTTGTTGTTGAAATGTATTTGTATTTTATAACAGTATTTTTACTGATGACCTGAGCTTTTGATTAAGGTATCATTCATCACAATCGGACCACTATAACTTGCTGTATTGAATAGGCAATCAAACTCGAAAATATACAAAGGCTAACCCCTTTGCTAATTTTTTGCAAAAAAATTTGTTGTTGAAATGTATTTGTATTTTATAACAGTATTTATACTGATGACCTGAGATTTTGATTAAGGTATCATTCATCACAATCGGACCACTATAACTTGTTGTATTGAATAGGCAATCAAACTCGAAAATATACAAAGGCTAACCGCTTTGCTAATTTTTTGCAAAAAAATATGTTGTTGAAATGTATTTGTATTTTATAACAGTATTTATACTGATGACCTGAGCTTTTGAATTAGGTATCATTCATCACATTCGGACCACTATAACTTGCTGTATTGAATTGGCAATCAAATTCGAAAATATGCAAAGGCTAACCCCTTCGCTATTTTTTGCAAAAAAATTTGTTGTTGAAATGTATTTGTATTTTATAACAGTATTTATACTGATGACCTGAGCTTTTGATTAAGGTATCATTCATCACAATCGGACCACTATAACTTGTTGTATTGAATAGGCAATCAAACTCGAAAATATACAAAGGCTAACCCCTTTGCTAATTTTTTGCAAAAAAATTTGTTGTTGAAATGAATTTGTATTTTATAACAGTATTTATACCGATGACCTGAGCTTTTGATTAGGGTATCATTCATCACAATCGGACCACTATAACTTGCTGTATTGAATAGGCAATCAAACTCGAAAATATACAAGGCTAACCCCTTTGCTAATTTTTTGCAAAAAAATTTGTTATTGAAATGTATTTGTATTTTATAACAGTATTTATACTGATGACCTGAGCTTTTGATTAAGGTATCATTCATCACAATCGGACCACTATAACTTGCTGTATTGAATAGGCAATCAAACTCGAAAATATACAAAGGCTAACCCCTTTGCTAATTTTTTGCAAAAAAATTTGTTGTTGAAATGAATTTGTATTTTATAACAGTATTTATACTGATGACCTGAGCTTTTGAATTAGGTATCATTCATCACATTCGGACCACTATAACTTGCTGTATTGAATTGGCAATCAAATTCGAAAATATGCAAAGGCTAACCCATTCGCTATTTTTTGCAAAAAAATTTGTTGTTGAAATGTATTTGTATTTTATAACAGTATTTATACTGATGACCTGAGCTTTTGATTAAGGTATCATTCATCACAATCGGACCACTATAACTTGTTGTATTGAATAGGCAATCAAACTCGAAAATATACAAAGGCTAACCCCTTTGCTAATTTTTTGCAAAAAAATTTGTTGTTGAAATGTATTTGTATTTTATAACAGTATTTATACTGATGACCTGAGCTTTTGATTAAGGTATCATTCATAACAATCGGACCACTATAACTTGCTGTATTGAATAGGCAATCAAACTCGAAAATATACAAAGGCTAACCCCTTTGCTAATTTTTTGCAAAAAAATATGTTGTTGAAATGTATTTGTATTTTATAACAGTATTTATACTGATGACCTGAGCTTTTGAGTAAGGTATCATTCATCACAATCGGACCACTATAACTTGCTGTATTGAATAGGCAATCAAACTCGAAAATATACAAAGGCTAACCCCTTTGCTAATTTTTTGCAAAAAAATTTGTTGTTGAAATGTATTTGTATTTTATAACAGTATTTATACTGATGACCTGAGCTTTTGATTAAGGTATCATTCATCACAATCGGACCACTATAACTTGCTGTATTGAATAGGCAATCAAAATCGAAAATATATAAAGGCTAACCCCTTCGCTAATTTTTTGCAAAAAAATTTGTTGTTGAAATGTATTTGTATTTTATAACAGTATTTTTACTGATGACCTGAGCTTTTGATTAAGGTATCATTCATCACAATCGGACCACTATAACTTGCTGTATTGAATAGGCAATCAAACTCGAAAATATACAAAGGCTAACCCCTTTGCTAATTTTTTGCAAAAAAATTTGTTGTTGAAATGTATTTGTATTTTATAACAGTATTTATACTGATGACCTGAGATTTTGATTAAGGTATCATTCATCACAATCGGACCACTATAACTTGTTGTATTGAATAGGCAATCAAACTCGAAAATATACAAAGGCTAACCGCTTTGCTAATTTTTTGCAAAAAAATATGTTGTTGAAATGTATTTGTATTTTATAACAGTATTTATACTGATGACCTGAGCTTTTGATTAAGGTATCATTCATCACAATCGGACCACTATAACTTGCTGTATTGAATAGGCAATCAAACTCGAAAATATGCAAAGGCTAACCCCTTTGTTAATTTTTTGGAAAAAAGTTTGTTGTTGAAATGTATTTGTATTTTATAACAGTATTTATACTGATGACCTGAGCTTTTGAATTAGGTATCATTCATCACATTCGGACCACTATAACTTGCTGTATTGAATTGGCAATCAAATTCGAAAATATGCAAAGGCTAACCCCTTCGCTATTTTTTGCAAAAAAATTTGTTGTTGAAATGTATTTGTATTTTATAACAGTATTTATACTGATGACCTGAGCTTTTGAATTAGGTATCATTCATCACATTCGGACCACTATAACTTGCTGTATTGAATAGGCAATCAAACTCGAAAATATACAAAGGCTAACCCCTTTGCTAATTTTTTGCAAAAAAATTTGTTGTTGAAATGAATTTGTATTTTATAACAGTATTTATACTGATGACCTGAGCTTTTGATTAAGGTATCATTCATCACAATCGGACCACTAGAACTTGCTGTATTGAATAGGCAATCAAACTCGAAAATATACAAGGCTAACCCTTTTGCTAATTTTTTTGCAAAAAAATTTGTTGTTGAAACGTATTTGTATTTTATAACAGTATTTATACTGATGACCTGAGCTTTTGATTAAAGTATCATTCATCACAATCGGACCACTATAACTTGCTGTATTGAATAGGCAATCAAATTCGAAAATATACAAAGGTTATGTAAACAAAAGCAAAGTAAATATGACATCTTAGATCCCCGGAAAATCAATGAAATATTTCAAAAGAAAAGCAAAAAGTTCTGCTTGGATGTTTACATGGTGGTACCTATTCTATTTTCAAAAGGCAGTTAACCTTAGCCTTAAGACTCTTGGATCAAACAAAAAGATAAATTCTACGTCAATATTACTAATAATAACAACCAGGAACGACCGATATTTCACTGAAATAAAAAGTTTCACAAGTTAAACTTTTTACTCGCTTATAAACTATTAACCGTTGAAAGCTTTTAAACTGTAAATGTTTTATAATTAATTGGCTTTATTGTTCTTTAATAAAACTTTTTCTACCAAACTTGCTGTACATCTAAATCGTATCGAATGCTTTATTGCTATAAAGCAAGTCGTAAAATTTTTAGAGCTTTGGAACGTTTTTTGAAAGTTATACGCTCACCGTTAATTAATATAATAAAGCCACTTTAAAGATGAAATTTTAAAGTACTGTGCAGTGCTTACGTCAGGACCAAACAAACAATACAGCCAAAAATCAAAAATCAAATTAATTCAAAAAATTGATGCATCCTGTAAATATTTTTTATGTGTCCCAAATACTACGCTTTAGCAACAAGCTGATCTATAGGGTGGTCCCTTGGAAATTGAAGCCTATATTGCAATTTAAAAATCTTTATCTCGAATTACAACATCAATGTCCACATAATATTGTTACTACATAATTTAGGATTTTAGACCTTGACCACCCTGTAGTATAAATTGTGTATGTTTTCTAGGGAAAGGAATGCATTTTCAAATTGATTTTTCCATTTTTTCAATTTTCGTTTTTAAAAGGAAATATTTTTGGTATGCAGATCGATAATAATGCGAAAAAAATTGCTTTTTACAAAATATGAAAATGCAATTTTCCGTAAAAGCTCACATTTCCACAAAAACAAAATTCGTTAAACTTTAGGTTATGGCTCAAAATATGATGCAAAATATTGATGGATTTTCCTACTTTAACTTCTAGTTTTCCATAAATCCATACAGTAGAGATTTATAAGTGAAGTAAAAGGTGACTAACTTCCAGTTTTGCTTAATAGCATAAACAACTTGAATGAGAAACGCTTCCGATGCATGATGAATTACGAAAAAATTTAATTAGTTAACCGAGGATAACCTACAAATTTATAAATATCTGCAGAAGGAAGAATAAAACAAGAATATTGGTCCGATTTCACTAAGTGATACTATAATTGAAGGCACTCAACGTCAGCCATAAAATATTTGAACAATTTAATGCAAAATATTGGTGTGTACCACATTTCACATACGAGCAAGGTGTCTTTGAAAACTGTTAATCAATCTACCTATTTATTTTCATCCTTCGGCTAACAAGGCATACTGTGGTGCTGCAATTTTACAACATAGGCTGACAGTTCCATCGTATCAGGACCGTTCGTAATTTCCATCAACACTTTTTAGTATCTTAAAAGCTATCTTTTTTTGGGCACATATACTCACCTAATTTAATGTTTCCGACCACTCGGTAAATATTCAATGTGTTCTCATCTCCATAAAAATAAACAAAATTTTTTAAAAGTTCAAGATGTATAGTCATACTCCATATTTTGATCTAACTTATAAAAATAATCATAAAGATTGACCATTTCATTTGTATACATATCGCACGTTTCTATTTGGTTTCCTGCCTCATTTATAGAAAATGTAAACCGTGACAAATCGATAAACTCAAAACTACTCTTTAAATGGTAAATAGTAATATAGTTCTGAAACCTAAATTCATTGCGATCGGGATTCGACAAAATTATTTGAAGTGCCTGCAATAAATTATCGATTGTATGTTCGGTAATATTAATTTGAAAATAACAGTCGCCTCCGAGCGCATCGAGCAACAGAAATATCTCTGGATCATTTTCCAAATAACATTTGCTCAATTTAATTTTATCGTAGGTCACCATTTGTAAGGCTCGCAGTAGTTGACAACTGACTGTTATTTCTTTGATAATAATCATGTTAACCGTTAGGCCACGCAAAACTAGTGGACAACGAATTGGGGTTTTTATAAATCGGAGATCAAAATTATCCCACCGGGATCCTATCGTTAATTTCATCCAGTTCAAGAGGTTTTCGATAAAATAGTGATCATTCGAATGTTCAAATTTGAAATCACGATGTGGAAAGTGTCCAAACCAATTAATTGTATCATCCATATAAGTAATTTCTAATGGTTTTTCCGTTACAAACGTTAAGGTTGGTTTAATTGGCAAATCCATGTGTGTCAATATTTTTCGAATGACGTAAGAATTATGCTTGTTCAATGAACTAAATTCAATTTTAAGTTTTGTATAAAAGCACGAGGTCTCCAATAGATGATCAATATTTTTGATTTGCTTTGGTTTTATTTTGAATATTCCTTTGCCCTTCGAAAAAATATTGACGGAGTTAAACTGACGGTGAAATTTACTTATCAAATATTGATAAACTTCCTCAGAATATCCCAGAATTCCCACACTGCTGTGATATTTGTTCAAATTGAACATCGTTCCATTAACAGAATGGGATAAACATTTGGACTTCCGAATTTTATCGTTAATTAATTGATCGAAGTGACGATAATCTTCAGCGACGATTAAATCATAAAATGCCAGCGCCATTGAAATTATATCGAAAATATTATAAATTTCGTAACGCTCGCGATCGTATTTGATCTGTAAAGTTAAATGTGTAAATATCGCAGCCCGATTATTAAGTGGCTGGTTTAAATGTGATAAGAAGCTCGGTCTTAAGTATTTGAATGCACGCGTGGCAAAATAACTAATTGGCAATTGATAGCAGTTTTCATCTAGTTTTCGACGAAACGCATCTAGTACTTGGTTTTTATTTATCCCTTCATGAAATTCGACCACCTTAATACTTTGATCAATACAAAATTTGGACGTATCAATATAACTTCGTTTTACAGACATTTCAAGGTTATGTTCTTGTACGAATTGCTAAAATCAGATAAAATTAAAAAATCTTCGATTTGTTTAATGAAATTAACTTACGTCAACCAAATAAAAATTTGCTACGGGTGTATATATCGATACGTTTGACTTCCACGGAAACGAGTATTTCGATTCGGACACGATCTTGTGAAGATTCGATCTGATCATTGTTTCCAAATTGGGAATCCACAGTAAAACCATTTTATAACAATTGTTGCCAATTAGAAGTTCATAGTTCCAGAATTTTATCTCGTAAGGCCATACATTGGTTAATCGATCGAATACATCTGGCCATATTGTTTCGTGGATGAATATTGCACCACCATAATTCTTTTCATAAGGAAAATCACTTAAAAATTTGTTGATCTCGTCGGAACAAGCGATTTCATTTTTTTTCTGCATTTCGCTTGGCTACTTTAACTTATAGGCACGGTTTATCTTGCACTAATGAATTGTTCTTCCTGTAATTTACTTATATTGAAATTATAATCGTTAATAGTAATTGATTTAGTTGGTAATTGCACAATGTTATCTGGCTACTGATAACACCAGGCGTATCAATAAACAATTAAGCGTTATTGCAAAAAATCAAAATTACATTGATTTATCGAATGCCCAGTGGCAGTTCATTATTTGACTTGGAAAGGGCTACAAATCATAATTGATATTGAATATAGATTAACCTTTAATAAGAAGATCGCAACTCTCAAGGAACTATACAAATGTTTGAAAACAATCATGATACTATGTAGGCTATATCCTCCATCCTCATCACGTATAGCATCACCCACAAAAATTTCTCAGTTTCGATGGGCTTACCATCATGTATTTTCTAAATTGGGGAAACTTTCTATTTTGAGCATTAATTGCTCAGTTTTGATGGGCATATCATCATGTATTTTATGGATTTAGGAAATTTTCGATTTATGGCATTAATTGCTCAGTTTTGATGGGCCCATCATGTATTTTCTAAATTGGGAAAATTTTTCTATTTCGAGCATTATTTGCTCAGTTTTGATGGGCATACCATCATCTATTTTATGGATTTAGGAAATTTTCGATTTATGGCATTAATTGCTCAGTTTTGATGGACCCATCATGTATTTTCTAAATTGGGAAACTTTTTCTATTTTGAGCATTAATTGCTCAGTTTTGATGGGCATACCATCATCTATTTTATGGATTTAGGAAATTTTTGATTTATGGCATTAATTGCTCAGTATTGATGGGCCCATCATGTATTTTCTAAATTGGGGAAACTTTCTATTTCGAGCATTAATTGCTCAGTTTTGATGGGCATATCATCATGTATTTTAAGGATTTAGGAAATTTTCGATTTATGGCATTAATTGCTCAGTTCTGTTGGGCCCATCATGTATTTTCTAAATTGGGAAAACTTTCTATTTCGACCATTAATTGCTCAGTTTTGATGGCTTACCATCAGGTATTTTTTAGATTCGGGAAACTTTCTATTTGGAGCATAAATTGCTCAGTTTTGATGGGCAATCCATGATGTAATTTATGGATTTTGGAATTTTTAATTTGACGCAGTAATTGCTCAGTTTTGATGGGCTTACCATATTGTATTTTTTTGTAATTTGGAGATTTTTAATTTGTTACATAAATTGCTCACTTTTAATGGGCTAACCATCATGAATTTTCTGGATTTTAAAAATGTTCGATTTGTGGAATAAATTTGTTAATTTTGATGGGTCAACCATAATGTATTTCTGGATTCTGGATTTCATAAATTTTCTGGATAATTTTTGGATTCTGGCATAAACTGGTCAGTTTTGATAAACTGAGGAGGCCGCACAACTATTTTACTATTACACATACCACAAACGAAAACGCACCCGGTAAAAAGAAGACATGACTTCCCTGCAAACAAATAAAACAGGCTCGTCACAAAACTAATCATCTATAGACAACTAAAAGAATTATGGAAATCAGAAGAACTGCATTCGGGCAGAGTGCAAACCACTGAAGAGATAACATATAAAAACCACTAATAAAAAACATACAGAACCTAAGAAAATGGAAGTTACGAGGTTAGGATTCCATTCAATACGCAACTCCAAGAATCAATATAGAGAAGAGTTTCAAAAAATACGCGAACTTCGAAAACAAACGTACCATGATTTCATGAACGAACATATAGCTCAACCACATGGAGCTATTAAAAGATGAACCGATATTGAACAATTCCCATACTATACACCACATCATGCCGCCATAAAGAAGATAGTTAAACAACTAAACTAAGAGTTGTGTTTAACGCGTTTTGCGCGACAAATATGTCTCCCGACCAGATAATGCTTACCGGACCAACGCTTAAAAATGGCCTAATAACAATATTAATGCGGTGGAGGAAACATCGCTACGTGTCAACCAACATAAGAGACATAGACAGAGAGATGATTTAAATGATCAACAATGTCGTGGGGGGCTTTGGAAAACAAACAAATGCAAACTGACAGATTAAGAACAGTAACATATGGTGCTGTGGCAGCGACCTTTCTTTCAACAAAACCTTTAAGACAACTATAGCAATTAGGGTCAAAAATAGTTCCCAAGGATTCAAGGTATGTCGACGATCTTTTATATAAAGCAAAAGGCTAAAAGCCAGCTTTGTTCCCTATTATAAGGATGTGGATTTAAATTGAGGAATACTTGCCAGAGCATCTTAAAGAAGCAGGCAATTACATCCATTGAATTACATCCATTGAGGTTCACATGATGCGGTTCACATCCAGAAGAGGAATATGCCCCAAAATGTTCAGTTATTGGGGTGCAAAGTTCGTTGGAGATAGAATCATCTACTAATCAGTTAATTCGCATACATTTTTTGCAACTGCATATTAACTGCGCCCCATCCGATCTTTAAAAACTTTGGGTATAGAAAAAACAAACCACCAGTGAAGACATATCACAGCGCGCACGAACCAGTTGGCAAATTCCTAACGTTGATCATCAATGCTACGAATTTGCGTCTGAACTACGGATATCTCGAGGATTATTTCAATAACTTTACCGACCCGGTATTTGACTTTTTTTAGGACACTGCAGTAGTAATGTTTATGTTGATACAGTTTGGCATATATTCTTAGCATGGAACCTCCTTGGTTTAGTTGAATGTTTTTTGTTAAACTGTTCCGCTTGTTTGTCTTTTTTGAAGTTTTCTAATGTTTCATTAAGACTAGCTTCTCGTCTGGAGCATTTGGATTTGGTGTTGCTTAGAATATTTGAAAAAAATGTAGTATTATATTTGGTACTTTATCCTTGACTAGAGATTTTTTGTTAACTGCTCTCCTAAAAGTATCAACAAAGCGTCCTGCTGACCCATTTGCTGTAGGTTGTATCGTTCTGTTCGAAATTTTTGAATACCAAAGGAGTTACAATATTTTTGGATATTTTCTTAAACGGACTGTGTACCGTTGTCCTGCACAATGATTTTGAGCTCAAGCTTTGCTGATATTGTCTACTTCAAATAAACATCTATATAGTAACCCGGAACTATTGTGCCGTTTGTATCACAAAACTGCTGGAATTCAGCTAATCAAATGCTGTACCGTTGTCACTCAATATCTTACGGAGAGCTTGTATGCCGCAAGCAGCTGATGTTGTGGCCACTGGGATTTCATCTAACCACTTGGAATAGGAATCTACTAAAATAAGGAAAATCTTATTATGGTGAGGTCCGGAATAATCGATATGCATTCTCGACAATGGGTTTTTTCTCCTCTCATGAATTTTTTCTCCTCTCATGAGTGCACGGGAGCCTGTGCCACCTTTATACGGCTCGATTGACATTTTGTACAAAGATGCACAACCATTTCCATGTTTGCATCTAGTTTGGGCCATCTAGTTTGGGAAATTCCTCGCTAGCGCCTTCATTCTCATAATACCTGGACGATCAGTGCGTAGAATGGACAAAATCTGTTCCCCAGATAAGGCATCCTTTAGATGTGCTTACTTCGGCACGACGAACCCAAAATGCTAGAGCTCTTTAATGAGTTTACTCTATGGCCAACCTTGCAGTGCCCATTGTATTACTTGCGAAAGTCTTTGGTTGTCGAAACGGCTAAGCCCGCGGCGTATACTGTAGGCATAACTTCCTCTTCCCCAATGACGATCGTAGTGACCGAAACTGGAAGTCTACTAAGGCCGCCAGCATTTCTCACATCCTTCCCGGCACGGTAGATGAGCTTGTAAGTGTAGAGGGTTAAGAAAAATACTCCAACGGACCATTCTCGGTGTCAAAATCTGTGGAGTTGGTACATCTACAGTGAATCGTCGGAGAATCGGCTTATGGTCCGTCACAATAACGAACTCTCGACCGTAGAGGAAATCGTTGAACTTCTTGACTCCCAATATAATTGCTAGAGCTTCACGATCACCTTGGCTATATCATCGCTCAGTTTTGGTCATAGCTCTTGAGTGGTACGCTAGGGGACGCTCGTTCGTTCACACTCGATGTGACAGTAGCTAATTCCATATGGGGAAGCATCACATACCAGCAACAATTTTTATTTATCATTAAGCATCTTTAATCACATCGAAACTGCGCTGCTCAACTGGTCCCCATCTCTAAAAGACATCATTGTAAAGCAGCTGGTGCAAAGGTTACACAAAGGTCGCCTTATCTTGAATGAACAAATAAAATTTAATTAAGCCTAATGCTTGAAGTTGTCGCTTATCCGTTGGCAGTGGAGTGTTTCTAATTGTGTCGATCTTCTGTTGCATCGTCTGGGCAAGGTCGAGTTTTGCAAAAATGGAACCGTTTGGTATAGTCGAAGTGATTTACTGATAAAACTGGAAAACAATGTGGTTTGAGAGATTTGTTTACCGTCGATTTTTAGTTTCCACAAATTCTCACACTGCCATCGGAATTTGAAACAGATACTATTGGCGTAGCCCACTCGCTGTATTCAACCAGCTCCAGAATTCTCTGACAAATTAATTTATCTAGCTCTATTTCAACGGCTGCTCGCAATGGCGATTAGAATTTTCCGAGCTGGCAAACGTACCGGAACCATTTTTGGATCCACCTGATCGACTAAATAATTGTATTATTTAGGAATATATTAACACTCAATAATATCATCATCAATGACCAGTACATTACAGAAGCATTCAAATCTCAATTGGAAAAGTGATTTTGTGAATCAAAAAATTGATTTAGGTTTACTATTGTTTCCTAGAATTTGGCCTTCTGTGGTGTTTTAGCTGCATCATTTAATGACTTCCTCTTCTCTTTAAAAAGTTCACTGTATCGAAACTTAATTCAGTCATATAATTCGAAATTACATTATATGATGTTGACTTTAAGGTTATGTTTTCATCTTTTGTTTCAAGAAACTTTTTTATCATTTTCTCTTGCATCATTTTCGTCATGTTTTTAATGATTTTAATTATTTTTATCCAATGAAACTGCATATCTGTCAAAATATAAAATCTAAATCAATTCTAATCAAATCTAGATCAATTTTTTCCGCCAATGAAAATCGAATTTATTGATTGAGATCATTTTAATGTATATCTTAATAATATAATGCATAACAAAATTATTTAAACTTGTTCTTTCTTTAAAATCTCTTTGCACAATGAGTAACTCCATGTCATGATAATCTGTCACTTTTCAACTATGTTGAAGTTTAGCATTCATGATAATGATCAGGGTTGCCAACAACTATAACTAAAATTCGTAAAAATTACGAATCAAAAAAATTTTGAAAGTCCAATATTTGTCTAAAGTCACTTCTTTACTTACAATTTGCTGTTACTTACCAATACCAATAGTAGACTGTCAAACAACCACTCTCTTTTGTCATAAATAAACATAAAACAAAAATGAAATCGAAAGAAACCAAAAATGAAATCCAAATTTTGTTAACCCTTTGTCGACGCATTATTTAAAATAATATCTTTTAAAAAAACAAATTAATTATTTTTTCATATCTTCATTATACATTGAAACACTTAAAATTTTTTTAATTTTTTGTTTTTTTTTGTTTGTTTTTTAATAATAATAATAATAATTTTAATAATAATTAATGACTTTTTATAATTCATTTAAATTTTTGTTTTTATAATAAATAAATATATATTTGCTAAATTTTGCAAAAAAATAAAATTTATTTCTATTTTTATTTATTTTTTTTTTATAATTTAAATTATACAAAAATTATTATTATGTATAAGAGAATAACGGGAAATTAATATTTAGTATTATTGTTTTGTAGTGTGCTGGTACAGAGATGGCGGTAGTGATAGTATATTTATTTAAATTATCGTTGAAGGACTACATTATCGTTCGCCATTTTACCGTTGTATTTCTAATGGTTTTCATTATATATAAAATTTAAAAATTAATTTATATTAAAATAATTAATTTAAAAAAAAATAATAAAAAGCTTATTTATTTGTATTTAATTGTTTAATTGTTAAATATTCATTTTTAAATCTAATATTTTTATAATTTTTTGTTTTTGTTTTTTATTTTTTAATATTTATATATTTATATGCTTTTTAATTATTTAATTCAATAAATAATTTATATAGTTTTGTATTTTATCTATATTTTTTTTTTTTTGGCTCAATTATTTATTAATAAAAAATAATTAAATAAATAAATTTATTTATTTATAATTGTTATTTTGTGTGTTTTTGTGTTAAATAATTAACTACATAATTACATAATTAATTATTAAATATATATATATATAGAATAAAAATTTTTTAATTTATAAATAAATTGTTTTTTTTTTTTTTCAATTTTTTATTATTTATAATTTAATGTGAATAATTATTATTTTTATTACTGTTCGTGTTCATATTCATAATATTGTTTGGTTTATTTTTGTGCAGACTGTAAATATATTTTATTTGATAGTCATCATCGTTATTATCATTAATATTATTATTATTAACATTATTATTATTATTAGTATTAGTATTATCCAAATTGTTATTGTTATCATCAATTAAATTATTATCGATATTATTATTTAATAAATTATTATTATTATTTGAATTTAATAGGTTATCGTTTAGAAATTTTGCATGGTCGGCGACAAGACCTGATGCAATGGCGGCGGCGGCCGATGACGATTGATCACGATTATGATGAAGATACGAATTTATATTGTTGGTTGATGGTTGTTGTTGTTGCGGTTGGAATTTTTGATAGACATTGTTGTCAATTGGGTGATTTAAATTGGTTAAAAGATTGTGATCGATGTCATAGTAGTCCAAATCGTAAAGTCCGTCGTCGCGTTTACCAACATTCTTGAGAATTTGACGGTTAAGCTCAACCTGTAAGTAAAATTTTTGAAATATTTTTTATACATAGGTCACGTTTTCGGTGAAAGAAAGTACGATTTTTTAGTTCGAAGTATTTCCCACTAATCACGTATTTTACGGATTTTAAAAACTCTTGATTTGTGGCATAAAGTTCACGGTTTTGAAAGGCTAACTATCTTGTGTTTTCCGGATTTTGGAAATTCTCGATTTGGGCATAAATTGCTCGGTTTTGATAGAGTATCATGTATAATCTGTATTTTTTAAATTATTGATTTTTGGCCTAAAGTGCTTACTTTTGATAGGTTTACCATCATGGATTTTCTGATTTTTGGAAATTCTCGATTTGTGGCATAAATCTCACAGTTTTGATGAGCTATCATGGATTTTCGAAATTTCAACAAATTTTGATTTGTAGCCTAAATTGCTCAATTTTGATAGGCTAACCATCATGGACTTTTTGCATTTTTAAAATTCCAATTTGTGGCTTAATTTGTTAGATTTAATGGCTTAACCATCATCGATTTTCTGAAATTTGGAAATTTCCGATTTAAGGCATAATTTGCACAGTTTTGAAAAGCTAACCATCATTGATTTACTGGGTTTTGGAAATTCTAGATTTGTGGCTTAAATTTCCAAGTTTTAATGGATCACGTATTTTCCGGATTTTTTAAATTCCCGATATGATTTTGTGGCATAAATTTCAGAGTTTTGCAAACTAACCATCATAAATTTTTTGGATTATGAAAATTTTCGATTTGTGGCAAATATTTCACAGTTTTGATGGCCACCTTTTTCTGAATTTTTAAAACTCTCAGTTTGTGGCAAAACATTGCTCAGTTTTAATGGATTTTCTGGATTTTGAAAATTTTCGATTTGTGGCATAAATTGGTCAGTTTTGATAGGCTAACCATGATGGATTTTCTGAATTTTGGAAATTCGCGAATTGCGGCGTAAATTGGTCAGTTTTGATGGGCCATCATCGATTTTCTGAAATTCAGATATTTTTGATTTTAGGCATAAATTGCACAGTTTTGATAGGCTAGCCATCATAGATTTTCTGGGTTTTTAAAATTTTCGATTTCTGGCAAATTTTTTACAAATATTTTGATAGCCACCTTCATGAATTTTCTGGATTTTTAAAACTCTCCATTTGTGGCATAAATTCCTCAATTTTTATAGACAAACAATCACGTATTTTATGAGTTCTGGAAATGCTCGATTTTTGACGTCAATTTCACAGTCCTGATCATGTATTTTACAGATCTTCCAGACTTTCACGTTTTTATGGATTTTGGAAAATCTGGATTTGTGGTATAAATTTAACACTTTTGATAGCCTAACCATGACGTATTTTTTGGTTTTTGGTAATTCTCGATTTGTGGCAAATATTTCACAAATATTTTGATAGCCACCTTCATGGATTTTCTGGATTTTTAAAATCCTCAATTTGGGGCATAAATTCCCATTTTTGATGAATCACGTATTTTATGAGTTTTGGAAATTCTCGATTTGGCAATTTCATATTTCTGATAGGCTAGCCAAGTATTTTCCAGATTTTGCAGACCTTAACACTTCATTTTGTGGATTTTGGAGATTCTGGATTTGTGGCATAAATTTCACACTTTTGATAGCCTAACCATGACGTATTTTTTGAATTTTAAAAAACTTGAGGCATCAAGCTCACAATTTTGCCATGAGGTGACAATCGGCAAGCGCACTTGATTTCCGTTACTCCGAAAATTTCTACCACACTTAATTAGAATAATCTGAAAGAAGCTGGTTTTCAAGTGCTGAACGAACTTAATGTACCTGATCTATCATTTAATAAGCGTTTTCACATCAACTTGCTATTGGGATTGACAATTTTCTTCAAAACGTTAAGTTTTCAAAAAAAAATTCATTTCGGCAAGCGAGATGACTGCAGACCATACTATTTTGGGCTGGATTTTGGCTAACGAATGTGCAAACATTTAGAAAAGCATTCGCAATTTTTGGAAATCAACCAGCTACCTAAAATTACCAAATGGACCCGCAGACGAAAGTCATTTCAGACTATATATACCACTATGAAAGTTATACAGTAACCGTGCTCAGGACGTCTTATAATGCCGCTTTAAATACAGAAGAAGTTTAAACGCAATGATGAGTTCATAGTGTTAAGTGAAATTATACAACAAATCGAAAATTTCTGAAATGCCGAAAATGCATGATGATTAGCTAATGTGAGTGATTTTCTATTTTGTTCGACGGTGGAGCTTAATGTGTTAACAAAATAGAATCTAATGGCATGTATAACGATGGTTAAGCTACTTGCTAATAAAACACCGATTCCGAGAATCCAGGCTTAATTAGGATCAAACATGTATAAAACTGAACCTCGTTCAAATAATTACATGGTGTGCGAATATTACATATTTCTTAAACCTGTCGATTGAGAAGTTATTCGTCTTTCTTATCAGATCATGTCCAAACAACCAAGTATCTTTTACGGTTCATATTTTTCTTGATTGTCCAAAGTATCTGCATCAATAGGTTTTATGCTTGTGGAGGAAATAAATTGTTTTGCTCTATCATAAATGAATACTTTGTTTATGTTGGACCACTATCACGTGCTATCATCCACCTTTTAGCATCCGCTCGAGAACTATTTTGATATTTTGAATGTAATTAATTTTATCAAAATCTACAAATCTTAATTGAATAATGGAAAAGAACGTAAGATAAAAATCAAACATCCTACACACCTAATCATCATCTATAATCTCGAATATTCAGACAATCATTTTCCACTCGCACCACAACCTATATAATAACCCGGTTCGTTCGTACATCAAATCACTTTTAATCTTATTTGTTTCGTGTCTTCTCACCACATACCAAAAACAAAAACAAAAAAAGGACTAATCCTACTCAAAACAAAAATTACAACAAATACCAAAAACTAAAATAAATATTTACAATCTTAGCTGTTATGTCTTGATGAGCTACCAACATTTTTTATTAATCTTTCCGCCTACACTTATATATAGTTTGACTACACCATACACATATAGACGAAGCGAGAAAGTCGTTTATGTATCCGTAATTTGAACATCCTTTAACGATTAAAACATCAACACGATAGAATTTATCGACCATAAAAGCAAAAACCAAAATTATTTCCGCCCAATAAATTTTTTCATTTAACTTTTTTCGACAAAACTTTCGATAGAAATCTTTAGATAATCCGATAAGATCAAACTTCAGTTAACTCGTTAATCCTTTATGGAAATGTTCTATGGTTATTGAGTTGAAAATTAGATTTTATATAGGATGTCATTCAACATGACATTAGTTTTTCATTATTATATATTTTTTTCATTTCATTACCGATCAATAGATGGCAGTGTACGTGAAAATTTATATGTTTTAACCAAATGCCACGGTATCAAGATAAGCCTGCCCAACATAATTTGCAGTAGCAACAAAATGTTAAAATATTGCCAGGGATCTCAAAGGATTTTGATTTTGAGCCTACCTTTCCGATGGGCAAGGTTTTAGACAATATCTGATGTTTGGTTACATTTGAATTGCTTTCCAGTTATATTTGAAAGTAAAAGATGTCATCAAGCGGGTTTCATTGAAAACCTAATAGCTTGATTCGTTGCTTTTTTCAATCTGCTTGAGTAGCTCTTTCATTCTCTGGCAAATCGACAAGTAAAATGGCTGTCTGACGGTCTATTTGCATAAAGAAAATCCTGGTCGGTGATGGAACTTCTTCAATTGTTTTTGCACCTGTTATTGTATTGTCAACGTTT
Source organism: Tipula confusa (assembly GCA_963556175.1). Taxonomy (NCBI): domain Eukaryota; kingdom Metazoa; phylum Arthropoda; class Insecta; order Diptera; family Tipulidae; genus Tipula; species Tipula confusa. The sequence continues at coordinate 221,329,164 of OY744476.1, forward strand.
ATGTCAATTTTAATACGTTTTCCTACTTTCAAAAATGTGGCCATGCGATATATCGAACTACTAATACGCGTGATTTTTACTGCTCGCTCATATTCCTGTATTTGTAAGATCCTACCCCTGTCCGAATTATGATAAGTAAATTTTTAAAGGCTACCCTATACGATACCAGTATAGCTATTATTCTGGACCCCTTCAAAAGGTCACCATTTTTAGCTCATATAATTTGACTGTGTCAGGTAAGCCTTACTCCAAGCTGTTCTGACAGCTTCCATTACGGAAAGCTCATGGCCGAGTAACTAAATGAAATTTGTCTCAACTAAGTAAAAAAAAAGTCTCTTGGCAACCATCAAAGCCAGAAAATTGACAGTATTACAAGAAACCGGATCTCCCGATAAAATTGCGGGAAACACAATGATATTAGTAAATCAAGAACGTGACGCGTCTATGTCTCACAAAGGGCCTAAGAATGAACCCGTGGTTTACTATAGGAATCTGATGAGATAACAAACCTCAGAAAACGATGCCTACATCTACAAAATTCAATCATTAGGGCAAGGAAAAGAGGAATAACAGGTACACGAGGATTACACAAACGAGGACCGACTACTTTGCTCCAAAAAGTCACTGGCTCTCTTCGCAATAATAAAACGCCAGGTGGTATCCAGATTCTTTAGAAGTAATGTAAGTGATCACTCAATTCCACCCAGAGGTTCTCTTAAATAATTGCAGCATTTCGAATGGAGTTTTTCCCAAGACATGGAAGTATCAGCGGCTAGCCCGCATTAGCAAAAATAAATGTAACTCCATCAGCATATATACGTTGTCCATGCTGGGTACAGTGATACAATGTTTAAACCTCAAATCACAGCTGCAGTTCAAGCTTCAGAAAGTTAACTTCAAGAGAGAAGGCTTATGTTTGAGACCAAAGAAGGCCAATGTCATAAAAAGATCACAAGAGCTGCTGCTTAACGGCATCTCGTGTATATAGAAATGTATAAGAAACAGTTCTTGGTCAAGCCGTGTCTACGAGAAGAAAAATGGTGATAAATGTAATAATTCAGGTAGAAAACCTGCAGATACGTTACAAATCAGAAAGTATCTCGGCATACATCTGGACACAAAATTAAACTTTGGAATTAAGATTAGGCACTCTCTAGAGAAAGCAATCAAGGTAACTTTTGCTCTGAATAGGCTGATGACAAACGTCGGAGGCATAACCGCTGGCTCTTATGTCTGTCATAACCTCAATTTTTTTTGGTTGGGTGTGAAATATGGATGGATACTCTTGGTAAAATGTCTATAAAAAATTGTAACTGTACAACGTCCACTCAGGTTCAGTAGCTTGTACAGACGGGTATCTTAGTCTTCTGTGTTAGTTATTATAGACCGCTATGGCACAAGAGAGGTAAAGAATATAGAATACCACGAGCATTGTAAAAGCAAGGAGTGCGGCCGGATAATTTATCATGCTAAGCTAGCAGTAGAGGTGTCAAATAGAGAGCCCTGGAAAGTGGACGTCAAGATTAATTGGACACCTTACCTTGATTTCTATCGAGGTTTTCTTAAAGTATTTGCAAACTATGAAGAAAGTGAAAGATTCGTCATGCTATTATGGTAATGCAGCCATCGAAGAGCTAGAAAGAAAAATCGGCAGAATTTCGCCTGATAATATTCTGAAGTCCATAGTCGCTACAAAGTTAAATAGGGACATAATGGGTCACCACCGAAGGTAAAGGCTGAAAATTAGAACATCTTAAAGAAGAAGCCCGGATAGGAATCAAATACGAAGTATTTAAATCACCAATGCTTTAAATACAGTATTACTAACTCTTTTGAGCAATACTTCATGTTAGTTTCTATCTTTAGATAGATTCAAGAATTAGCATTAAAAATAAATACAAAAATATACCTGTTTCGTATTCTCTTTCATTTGTCGCCTGGCAATCTCTAACAGTAAACGTTGTCGCAATACATCCAATGGGTTTACGATTGATAGTGATGGTCCAGTTCGTTTTGGTGTCAAATAGCTGTCCTAAAATTTTACAAAAACATTTATATAATGTGAATTCGATAACTGCATAAAGTAAACTTACTTGTAAATCTCTAGTATTTAAATATCGATAGTCTGTCAGTGGTGAACTATAAACACTCTGGCTTATACAAAGCATTGTGCTTACCAACGACCAGAGCCACAGAGTGGCTTTCATATTTATATCTGAAACGAAAATTAATACAAAAATTACAAATTTAAAAAAATTTATTTGTACGCACTGTAAAAAATACAACAACAAAAAATTCATTCATCAATATTATCCTATATATATATACTATACGCCAGGGATGGGGTGCATATAATAAAATGAATATATTCTGCCTAATTACATTTCATGTCAACCGATTAATTGGTCAACCAGCCTACATTCATACACATCCATTGGTTTTGATTTATTTTCATGGAAATTAAGTAAATTCGTGTACCTAATTTGAAATGAAAATTTTTCGATGGTTGTATTTTTGGTTATGGGAAAAAAAAATTATGGTTTGTTACAATTTGGTGAGGAGTGCGATGCCTGGATGGATGCATGAGGGGGAGAATCAATTATATTTAGCACACAATTTTATTTTATTTAATATTTTGCCTGCTGGCATTATTTTTAAATATATTTTTCATGATCATAGAGTTGTAACGATTTGATTGGCTGATTTTATTTTTGCCTTAAATGTAAAAAAAAAATTACTGGGCTAGTAATGGTGGCCAATCAACTCTAGAATATAATGTTTGTGGAAATCGTTGACAAAAGTAACCAAAGTAAAGTTTTTTGATTTCCAAATGTTTTAGTGCCTAATATAAAAAAGAGAGGGGTGTGAAACTTGTTCTTCATTTCTAGGGTATTTCATTCTAGGGTATTTATGACAACGGTCAACCATTTCCCTTGGTGGAACGTTTAAATGCCGTCCTTTACGTTCTACGACAAGTAGCACAAGCTCAAACAAGGAACTAGCTTTTACGTTCCACCGACTCAATTACTCAACTATAGACAGACTCAATCTACGAGTTTTCCACAAAAGAGGAAGCAAGATCAACGTCGAATTTGCCAGAATCCACTGTAGTGCTATTATTACCAAAGATCGTAAAGTAACCTTGTAATTTTTCAAACTCAGAAGTGAATCCATTCGTAAACAAATTGAGGCCGCTATCCAAAGCAGAAGGTCACTTATATTGCTTTCTATTTTAGAACTATAACTCACGAGGTGCGCCTGGAAAAAAATTTGATCATTTTTTGTAAGGTCGAAATTTCACTGTAGTGAAAGACCACAAGCCGCTTTTTGGATTGTTAAATTCCAACATCTCAAATCCTCTCACGCAAAATGATACGCTGGAGTGCGTTTGTAAGCCCATATTAGTTGTAAAGCATTCATCGACCAAATAATGCTAATGGAAACGCCAATGGCGAACACCCAGAAACTTTATGAAAGAGTACTCGTATGAAGATTAAAAGAGATCGAGTTTGGTGCCGCAAATACTGAGGCTGAAACTTCCTAAAACCTTAAAATTTAAAACTGAGAACTTTATAGCACAACGTTCAAAACCCACAAAATTCAAGATGGTTAGCCCATCGAAACTGAAAATTTTATGGCACAAATCGAAAATATCCAAAACCCGCAAAATTCATGATGAGTAGCCCTTCAAAACTGAGAATTTTATACACAAATTGAAAATTTCCAAAACCGATAAAATTCAAGATGGCTGCCCATCGAAACTGGGATTTTTATGTCAAAAATCGAAAATTTCGAAAGCCAGTAAATTCATGATGTTAGCCAATCGAAACTGAGAAATTTACGGAACAAATCGAAAATGTCCAAAGGCCCAAAAATTCATGATTGTTCGCCCATTAAAACTGAGAATTTTATGGCACAAATCGAAAATGTCGAAAACCGACATAATTCATGATGAGTAGCCCTTCAAAACTGGGAATTTTTTAGCACAAATTGTAAGTTTCCAAAACCTAGAAAATTCATAATGGTTGAGACTGAATTTTATGGCAAAATCCTGATATTCGTGATGATTGATGGTTAGCCCATCAAAACTGAGAATTTTATAGCACAAATCGCAAATGTTTAAGACCTAGTAAAATTATGATGGTTAGCCCATCGAAACAGAATTTTGTGGCACAAATAGAAAATATCCAAAATCCAGAAATGCTAGCCATTTGGTTTTATAATTCCAAAAATGTCTATTAACATGTACAAATTTTAGTACAACTGTAATTTGAGATGATAAATAACTTTAGCAAAACGAATTTCTTCAAGTTCCTCACATGAGCCTGAGATTTCTTGTGATAGCTTTTTAGCGATTTATCACATTAGCGATTTATAATACGCAATTGAATGTAATGAAAACGGAATATCAAGAACCCTTTTAAATATTAAAGGGCAACGCTTTCCGAAAACTAATTGACAGTAAATGAAGGTTCATGTGTCTTTGAGGCTTATCGAGGTCGCTAGCCCTATAAATTTAATATTTTTTCTTTGCTAAACTTATGAATTGTTGACGGTTTACTTAATTTAAATTTTGTTATTTTAGCACAATTACTAATAAAATGCCAAATGATTTAATAAAAACATTTTGCAAATTTAAGACCTAAAATTAATAGGAAGTGAATTTAGGCTATATCCCACGTTTAGAAATAAATTTTCTAGTTCTACTTTATCGACATGGACAGGATCTTCTCAATCCATATGTATTTCTTGCTCACGATTAAATAAAAAAGTGTTCTTACTATTTTAGTACAAGTACTAAATTTAAATTATTACTACCAATCAAATGTTTTGACTTCTATTGGCTAATTTTACATATCCGCACAACAAATTAGGCTCGGTTCGAAAGTAAACAGGATATTGCCATTACAGCTAAACAATCAGTAACGGAAAATCTCTTTCCATCTCATTCCAATTTGCATATACCTTTTAAAATTCAATCTCATCATCTTTATACGCTTGACTGACATTTTTTTGTAATGTACACGCAAAAATTCACGAACAATGAACTTAATTATAAATTTTAACAACTTTTTCATTAAAAGCATTAAAATCTACATATTATAACATAATATGGTATATATGTTTAGATTTTTTATTAAATTAAATAATAACAACAACAACAACAACAATCACCAAAAAGCTCTTCTATTACAAGACAAAAAAAAACACTTTGATATTCATGGTGCGTGCGTACATTAACAACAAAACAAAATTTTTGTTGTTGTCAAAAAATAAAATTCCTCGAGTTCACATACGAGGATATGATTTACTCATTTTACCTCCATCCCACCCCTTATATATGAGTACAGCACGTGTGATTTTCCTAAAGTAAAAATTAAAATCAATTAAAAGTTAATAATCGAATCTTAAAATTTTCTTAGAAGTACAGATGAACCTCGAAAAAAGAATATAATTTTAAAAGATCAAAAAACTCAGATTTTGTCCGGGACAAAGCTTCTTTTGGATTATTCAATGATCATAGCCTAAGTAAATTTAAGATTTTGTACTTAATTTGTACACTTAATCTTAAGTTTTCTACTTTTTGTAATACTCAAAAGCTGGCGCTTATGAGTATTATCAGTACCAGTCGCGATGGAACACACCGGTAAGTATTTTTTGAAATTTCAAATTTTTGCAATTTGCAGTTTTGATAGGCAAGCCATCACATATTTACAGGATTTAGAAAAATTCGATTTAGAGTCACACATTTTCAGGTGTTCCTGTACAGTGTGTTACACATAAATGTTTCATCAATACATCTGAAAGAAATACCCAAAAGTAAAATTGGTCTTGTCCTGTGATCTTAACAAAATCTATATTTTTAACAGACTGAATTGGCGCTGAGGGCTATATACAACATATTGTTATGTACTTAAACTGTAACAAGTAATTTTGTTAACAGTAAATCAAGAAGCAAATTAAAGATTATAAAATTAGAAAATCAAATTATTGCGATACAGCTACAAAAGTAAAGTAAAAAAAAATATTGATCGAAAATGGAAATAAATTCACATATGGAAATTGTATGGTTGGAAAATGTTTTCGCGTTGCTTTGTTTCTATATTTTTTATAAATATTCAACAGCAAATTGATGAACGAACACCGTGGAAAACTATCATTTTTTATCTATATATGCGATAGGCGATGGTTTGGTCTATTGAACTGTAACATTAAAATGAGACAATATTCAGATAATAAAAATTTTATATGCTCTAGTAACTGGCCCTTCGGGTACAACACACAATACACAATATTTTTATATATATAGTAAATAGTGCCATCTTTTAACGAGTAGCAAAATTTATTTGTTCAGGAAAAATAAATTTCGACCCACATATAATATTTATTCGTATAACAAAGGAAAAACGCGCAAATTTTCATTCCGGATGTGAACCCAAGTAAATACAAATCCTTGCAAATATTTATAAAATCTAATTTTAATTTTTAAAAAAATGTTTTTTTTTTTCAATGGCCGGAAGAGCGAAAAATAGCAGCGAATTATTCTCAACAACATAGCATCATCTTGTTAGTTTAACACAAACAGTTTTAATTTGTGAAAGTGTTTTTTTTTTTGCTAAACATAAACAACTTATGTACACATATCTAAAACATGAATGAATGCGTATATGAATGGAAAATGTTTCATCATCGTGATATTTCTATGTTTAAGCATTTTGCTGATACATTAGTACATTAGAATGTCGATATACGTATGTAGGTTGGTTTTTTATTTTTTTTTGATGAGGTGGGAGATGTAAATTAGGTTATGTTTATTTTATCTATTTTGGTAATGCGTCTAAAAAAATGGTGGAATGATGAGCTAGGATAGGGTAAGTAAAATGTTGAACAAATTCGATTTCTCCATTCTTTATTTTTTTTAAGAACCACCGAAGTACAGATGAGCGCATTTGAGATAGATTTTCTGATATCAGCACGTGGCATACAAACTCGTTTTTATGCTAAACATACAGCAACTACCGAATTGCTAATAGACATACAGGATAATAGATCCATTAACCTCTCTGCATGCCAAAGGTGTCATTTCATAAAATTCAGACCAAGCCATATCAATTCTAGACAAGTCAATTTTACCTCTCAAAATTCAAAATTTACTCACTAAATTTCCGGAAATCACCAATAGTGGTTTAGGTGCCAGAGACATCAAGCGCAATGTATAACACACCGATTGGAGATCAATGGACAGCCAATATCTTGCAAAACACGGAACCAAATTGAAAATAGCAAAGGACGAATTTGAGCTCAATTATGTCACAAAGGATATGTTGTCCCAGTAGCTGTGCTTGGTCCAGCCCATTACAACTGGTAATAAAAAAAATGGGACTTGGAGGCCACGCGGGGATTACCCAGCATTGAATCGATCCACGGTACCATTATTTACCATTATTATTTGCACATTATTTACGTCCCTAAACCTTGTTCAAGCGTATCCCCAGATTCCGATCGAACCTTCCGATATTCCAAAAACGGCCATTACAACACCCTTTGGTTTATTCGAGTTCACCAAAATGACCTTTGGGCTTAGGAATGCGGCACAAACTTTTCAGAGATTAATGAATTTAATTCTATCTAGCCTTAATTTTTGTTTTGTTTATTTGGACGATGTCTTAATCGCTTCAAAATCTTTAGAAGAACATTAGGGATATCTAAATGTCACCTTCCCGAACATGGTTTGATCATAAATCCAGATAAATGTGTTTTTGATTCACCCGATCCCAAACCTTCATCAACGTTATAAGGGATGACTAAATAAAACTTCATCTTAAAACGACGGCAAAGGAAAACAATATGAAGGAAGTGTTAGTTGGAGCATTGGAATACGAAGCAGCCAGAAAGACAGCCATTGGAATACGAAGCAGCCAGAAAGACAGCCATCTTAGCCACCGAAAGCGTCAAATTGCAGAAGCTACACGTAGAAGATATTGCGCAGATACCGGAAATGATTGATGATTGAACGGAAAACTATCTCAATGTTCCCAGGGTAGTAGTTACCATAAAGGTCCTCATCCCTGTCAAATGTTTCAAATGTCTAAAACTTTGTCATTTTATCGGAAAGATTGTAAGGGATTGTTCTTAAAACGTCTGGAATCATCTGAAATAAAGGTAGAAGCATATCCGATCAAAAAGAAGCTCGAACAGTTGCGGAGACATTTGTGAACCACTGGATATGCAAATTTGGAGTACCACTGGAACTACATTCCAATCAAGGCCAAAACTTTAAGTCGTCTGTATTCCAAAATCTGTGTAAAAACATCAACATTAAAAAAGAGGACTACACTATTGCAACCACAGTCAAACGGAATAGTGGAGTTCAACAGAACAATATAAAAGCGTCTATGGAAAGAAAAAAAACAGCAACCAGGACAATTTGGATTGATGTTTCTCCTGTTTATGCTGGCGTACCGTAGTTTATGACGCAACCAGAAACAGCAATGATCGTCTTTGCCAGGAAAGTTCGATCGCCCTACAATAGCAAATTTAGTCACCCGAACCAGAACCAGTCACCAAACAGGATAACGTCATCAACCTAAGATCGAATGAACACAAAATAAGACTTGCGGTGAAATAGCAATGATTTTATGAAAAGAGATTTGGTTTGGCTAGACAATACAAAAAGAAGCCAAGACAAATCTTCGAAGCTGCAGCAGAGATCAGAAGGACCCTTCAAAGTAATAAAGAGGATAAATGAGGTTGTATACCAGATTCAATATAGCCCCAGGAAGAAAATGAAGGTACTCCACATCGACAGTCCATTGTTGAAAGCCGGTTGTTTTCTTTAATTATTTCGAACTACGCTATGGGTCTTATTTAAAATCCTAACTTATATATATATATATATATATATATATATATATATATATATATATATATATATATATATATATATATATATATATATATATATATATGTATATATATACATATATATAAAATAATCCAATTTAACTAATTCCAATCAACTGAAGTGTGAATTAAATTACAAATAATTAAGATTTTTTATTATACAGTAAATTAACTATAAAAGCTTCCCACTATTAAAAGCTTTCAACATATTATTTTCAGACATATAAACTTACAGTTTTTTGTAATTACGTTCCCTTACATTTTATGAACATGTAAAAAATTCACACACAGTATATTTTTGCTTTATTTAAATGAAAGCTTTGTATATATAAGCTTTTAATCCCATATATGTTTGTCGCATAATAAAATAAAAAAAACTCAGTTTTTATAAGCAGGAAATTGCAGTGTAGCAAGTAAATTGTCAGATTAAAAACATATAATTAACCAACAACAACAAAGCTTTAATGAGCTTTTTTTTTATTTTATGTTATATGAAAGAATATTATACCATAAATTAAATTAAAACAAAATTTGATGTATGACGCAATTTGGCATGTACTACAATTTGTTAGATTCCATCTGCTCCCGACTATAAACTATATCGTATATACGATTTTATTTGATTTGGTTCTTGTGGGTAAATATAACTATAGTTGCGTAAAAATTTAACAAACAAAAAACAAAACAATGGAAAAATCAAAACAAATTTTTTTTTGGTTTTCCACATAACCGCGTGTTTATGTAATGTAAACCGCCTACACATAATTCATTTTTTTTCTAATGTATGTGTTGAATAATTTATTCCGCCATTAAGTGGTTTGAACGAACATATGTGAATATTTGTACGATTCAAACACCTTTTCGTACATGAAGAAGACAAATTTGTCTGGAAACGTCTTTATCTACGGAAAAAAAATGTTTATTGCGGCAATACATTGTTCGATCCATTCTCTCGTTGTGGTGAATATAATTTATGCATATAGCTATTTGTTTTATTGCGTATTTAGATGAATAATCGACATAGTTAAGGAGTATAATGGAGGAAGGTTTATGGTTGAATAGTTGAACCATTCGAGTCACTTTGAGTTCTGAAGAAATCTGGTTTCATTAAATTCGAAATTTTGCTAACTCATTATTAAAAGACTGAACAATTCTTGCATCAATGTATCAATTGATAGCACGGCAGCTAACACAGGAACAGCATTAATTGATACAATGCGCTTATTAAAATTATACAGTGATGACAATTCGTTCTGCCAGCTTAACTAGAAAAAGCATATGTAAGTAGGGTAACCGCTAGACCTTCTTATATAGTCTTGTTGCTACTTCTTGGGCATTGTCTTTTAAGCTACTATTGAAGACGATGTTCCAGAGGTGTGGGTCTAGTATTAACACTTGCTGGCACTCTTTGGAACAAAGTGCGTGAAGACGCTTATCAACCTGCCGCATATATTAATTGCTCGAGTAGCTGACCCACGACAATTAGTAGACGGTAGGATCTTGCCCAACTTTCTTCATAATGATAATTACTTTGCAGGTTACCCATGCATTTGGAAAACTCCTCTTTTTAGACAATCGTTCAAGCAGCACGTAATACTAGGCACCATTTTAGACCATGCTTTTTATATCACTTCCACTTTAATATTACCAAGACCGGGTTCTTTGCCAAATTTTATTGACAACATTGCGTGCTTTGTATTCTTATCCAAAACGTACTTGTCAGGTCCTAAACAAGTACTTTCTAAACAAGTTTCCGAACATTTCCCAATTTGCCCGGTTCATTGCATATCCGAAAGTTCTGTCTTGAGATTCATTACTATTATGTGTGCTTTCAAACTCTTCCTCCTATCGTTCGTATCCGTATTATGCCATAGTTTTAAGTTGCCATTAAAGTTGCTAGTTATGATAACTGAAAGGTATTTGAGGCCTTCCAAAATGTTCATAAAATATTGGAAGTAGACAATGATTTGATTAAAATTATCCAGAGCAGAACTTTATTTAACAGATAGATAGTGTGAGTCGCCGAATCTCTAGGTTCTTACCATGTAAGGTTCTTGCATTCAGAGTATATCGAACTTCTTTTCTTGTGCACTTTTTTTAATTTCATGTCCAACAATTTCGCATTTTACATATTAAGTATATCAGCCGAATTCGTATATTACGAATATCAGCCGCCATAGTAGGTAACAAACGGAATAAGAATCTGTAGAGACTTTAATTTCACAGAAATTAAAGAAAATTATTTACTCTTCGTTGAGCAGTTGATCTTAGGTTTAGATCTTACCACCAGGATGACATGTTACCTCATCGTTCTGGTGACGTACCTAGTTATTTAAAAAGAGCTGCCTTGTCGCACCTCTATCCAGATGGTTCTGAGCATCCAATAATGTTTTCATCAAAGACACTTGATGAACATCAAAACAGGCACGATAAAATTGTTACAGAGGCCCTCTTGATCTTCTTTGGCTGTTGAAAATTTTCAAATTTTCCGATTGACAGCCACAAAATCAGTGAGGCAATCAAGATGAATAAACAACTGTCACAAACGCTTCCTTTTAGGGCATAGAAATATTATATGATTGCATAAACTCAATAGAAGCCAGAACTTCAGATTTCGATTGAAATAATTCTATTTCACGTTTGTAAAACTTTCTCTGTTCATGGTGGCCGTTGTTTGAGTTTCATACTATAACTGACTTTCTTTGAGGTAGCTTAAAGTAGCCACTTTTTTCCACTCCCCCATAACCTATGGGACTTTAGTTCATTTGGAGAAAGACCTCGAGGTTGTAAACCGCTGGATTTTCAGCCGAAAGGACATATCTCAGGAAAAAGGGCTTGTAATTTTGGACGTTACTAAAGCATATAATAGGTAGAGGCTTACCTCAAAGGCTCAATCGAGCCTGCAAAGCTGTCAGCGTCTCAGCATGCATATAGTAAGGGAAAACCGGTGGAAACCGCACTTCATTCCTTCTTATGACCTACAGAGAAATCCCTCGAATATAAGGAATTCTCTTTGGTGACCTTTTGTGATATTGAGGGTGCCTTTAATGTCAAACCAGAGGCAATCATGCAAGCACTTTCAAATTTGGGGGTGGATATGTCAATTAGAAGCTGAATTGATCAAATTCTCAAAAACAGCGTCATAATGGCGAATCTAGGTGTATCATCCATCCGTAGATATGTAAGTAGGGGGACACCACAAGGTATATTATCCCCCTTCTTTGGAATTTGGTCATAATGACCTGTTACTAAACCTGGAAGGGACTGGCTTTAAACTGGTGGCTTATGCAGATGATGTTGCTTTCGGTAAATATCCTTGTATCAGAGTTGTTATGCAGAATGTTCTTGGCATTTTAACTCAATGAACCAATAGTTGTGGTCTTAGTGTTAACCCACTGAAGACTGAGTTGGTTCTTTTTTCCAGGAAGTACAAACTTCCTCGTTTTGACCCTCTAACTCTCAATGGAGTTGTTTTGAACATTGCAGATAAAGTGAAATTCTTGGGTCTCATTTTGGATAGTAAACTAAGCTGGAAGCCTAATATTCTGGAAAGAGTAAAAAGGCTACAATAGCACTCTACTCCTGTAAAAAAGCCATGAGAAAAGGATGGAGGCTTAAGCCTCATATTGTGCATTGGCTTTATACCTCTGTAGTTAGTCTTCTAATATATGGAGTTACGGTTTGGAAGCCCGCTTTAAACACAGTGGTGAACAAAAATCTGCTGATGAAATTGCAAAGAACCTTGTGTATTAGTGGTGCACTTAGAAGCACTCCTACTCAAGTACTGGAGATTCTCTTTCATCTCATCCCTTTGGACATCCTGGCTAAGCAAGTGGCTGCTAGTACAGCCATAAGGCTTAAATCAATTTCTCTGTGGTCCTGTTCCATCCACCCAGTCCCAGAGAGGACTGGGTGGATGGAACAGTTTTAAAGTTAGGCTTTATTAACTTTTTTATAGATGGCTCGAAAATTGATGGAAAGGTCGGCGGAGGGGTTTTCTGCGAAGAACTAAATGTAAATCTCCCTTTCTGCCTCCTGATCATTGCAGTATTTTTCAGGCAGAGCTTACAGCAATCAAGGAAGCCATAGGCTGGATGAAGTATTTTACGGACAGTCAGGCTGCTATTAAAGTTTTACAATCAGACTTTTTCACGTCGAAAGTAGCCCGGAGTTGTCTTTTTTCTCTTAACGAGATGGCTGAACAGTTCAATATCTCCTTAAAGAAGAAGATCCTAAAATTACAAACAATAGATGGGCAAATTGCACGTCATGTGTAATTTCTAGGCAGATTTGGCCTAATTTGGACTTAAAAAGGTCTAATCAGCTAATATCTATGCAACGGCATAATATTAGCACGGTTGTGGGTGTCATTACTGGACACTGTCTTATTGGAAAGCATGCGAGTAGACCTGGTGCTTTCTTTCATGATTATTGTCAATGCTGTAACGACGAAGAAGAGGAGGAAACAATTTTTTTCACTTCATTTATTGCTTTTAATCTTTTAGATAGTTTCTAAAAATGTTAATAGTTTAGAAAAATCTAGACTGGTTACATCTGCTGTATGTTCTACCCAAAGCACCTTTGTCTTAACATCTAACTTGTGCATGATAATGTATATAACCCATAAATCCTTCTGCTACTTCGCCAATAGTTTACAGCCCACGGATAACTTTGTCTGAGATATCCATTAGACATTAATGTCTAGTATCCAATAAACATAAATTGTCAAAGCTTTTAAATTACAGATATATAAAATACATGGCAAGGTTAAAATATATCACTGTCAAAGTACTCGGTGATGGACAACACATGAATTGACTGGTGGAGCGAGTACACATGTAAAATACATTTGGTAACATCACCCACATTCATACATAAATATTAATTACAAAATCAATCGTTAAAGGTGATATGATGATGTTCTATAACTTTTATCATTTTCACTACATTAACACTCGTTAAAAATCAATTCGATATTACAAAAGGTTAATAATAGCATTCTGAACCGCTAATCAGATTTAAAATTATTCATAAGTGTCATTTCAACATAAATTAAATATTCATAAACCGCACTGTACACAAGATATACATATTTCATAAAAAAAAAACGATGAAGTTTAATGAGTTTGTGTGACGTCATTATAACGCGGTTAAAGCGGTTGGAAAATCTTCTCAACCTTTCGACTCATCATACCCGTATGCATCCATATACATAAAACAGTGTTTACAAGTATATAATGAGATAAGAAATTATGTTAATGTGTTGCGCGCAAAGCCATTCAACTAAATCGTTTTGCCAACATAATTCAAATTGCGATTAAATCGTTACATCGATTTTTGTTGTTGGTGTTTTTTTTTATAGCTCATATAATTACATAAATGTTTAAAGCTAACACGTGTTTAATCTATTTTATTTATAGAAGAACCGCGCGATATAAACATGTGATAACTGTTATTGATAAGCTGATTATCAGCAAATACATCTATAACTATAAATTAATTACCAGATACTTCAAACAATTAGCATAAATTAATATCCAATTATTCTCGTTATCTATGTGTACCGTAATCAATATTTACCCACTGTATTATACAAGTGGGAGAATTATATTTACCCCCCCCCCCCCCTCTACTCTTCTATATACAATTTTTAATATTTTTTTAAAATTTTCCAAATCGATTTCGAAAATTTTTGTGTAATGAAATTAAATTTTTTGTTGCGATTTTTTTTTTTTTTAATTAAAATAGAATTTATTGAATATTTTCCCTCGTCCCTACAGCAGTATACAAAATATTTGCAGCCTATTCAAAAAACATAAAAATCCAGACTGATCACATAAAGTTAAAACAAAATATTGAAAATCACAATGATTTACTTGTGCTCATCTTCTTAGCCTTTGGGCTATTGTACCCAAAGGCTAAGAAGATGAGCACAAGTAAATCATTGTAAACATAGATATGTCAAAAAGCTCGGAAAAGCTTTTATTTGAATTTTCATGATTTGATACAGCTAACATTAAAACTTTTCCTGAATGTCACATGTTTTAAAACAACAATAACCGAGCAATTGGCACAGTGACTAAAGCTTAGGCCGGAAGTACCAGGTTCATTTTAAAAATTAAAGACTTTGGCAAAGCATTGGTGAAAATAAAAGCAATAACCTCCAATAGAGTTAGATGATCCAGCCTAGTAGACGTCCTATGCTTATTAATTGGAGATAAAAGTAAAAAATGGAAAGCTTTTACAGTTTAAAATAAGCTCCCTGTTATTTTGAATTGGTTTATAATTTTAAAACAATGAACGAGCTTTTTATTTAAAAAGTAAATTAAATAATTTTTGTTTTAGAAATTGTGTATTTATATTTTTTATGTTTTAAAGCTTTCGTTAAAATGTTTGAAAAATCATTGAGTTTTTTAGAATACAAGTAAACTATCAAAAGCTTTCCGATTATTTAATAATTCTTTCCAATCTTGAAAATTAATAAATTTCAAAAACGAATACTATCATAATGCTTTAAAAGCTTTCACATTTTAAAAAAGCTTAGATTATAAACTACAATATTTAAAAAGCATTTACGATTCTTTGAAAAGCTTTAGAATATTAAAATCAAATTCAAATTTATATATTTTGGCAGTATATTAATACAATAAACGAGCTTTTAGTTAAAATTAAATCTTAAACATTTTTATTTTAAATTACAATTTTGATGGCTTTATTTTCCTGTAAGTGAGAGTTTTCTAACTGTTATCAAAACAATTTTAATATTTTAAACTTATAACCTTCTAAATAACGAGCTTTTAAAATCTGTAAGAAAATCTACTCTGATAGTAAATTCATTTTGAGAATAAACTTCGAGATGTGCTTATTTTAAAATGTGAGAAAGCTCAGACAACCTCTGACAAATTTTAAGTTTAAAAATTAAAAGCTTGGAGTTTCAATAATTGGAAGTTGCAGTAGCTTATTTAAATATTAAAACAAGGACTTAACAGTCTAGACACATAACAAATAAAAAAAATGTCATAAAAGCTCAGAATGTTTATTAACATCACAGTTTTAGAATATGTTTTGTGCTTAAAATAATAATGAGCTTTTCATTAAAAGCTTTGGTTAAACAGTTTTAGCAATTGACTAAATTTCTTAAGAAAGTGTACCAAATAAGCATCAAAAAGTTTTTTTATATTCTAATATAGGCCCTCCAACTAAAAGTTGGATTAAAATTCAAGCTTTAAGCTTTAAGCATTAAAATTAGTGTGCTTTGGTAAAAAATTGTATTTTTAAATACATGTACTATTCAACTTACAAAAAATTAGTTGTGGAGATTTAAAATTTGGTAGAAGCTTAAATTGCTACAACTATATAAAGCACAGATTAGGATTTTAGTAGTTAAATGTGTCTAGCTAAACAATTGAGTGACATGATTACAATGTCACTCAATTATTGACAATGAGCTTTTACATCAAGAGCACATTTAATTTCTTTTTAATATGGTTAGTAGAAAAGCTTTCGTTTAAAAAAAAAATAAAAATAAAATAAATAAAAGCTTTTGAAATTTAAAAAAATTAAAGCTTAAAGCTCTATTTATAATGTGTTATTGTAAATAATGTACTACACTATAAACACATTTTTGAAGCTTTTATAAATTTGATTATGTTTGTTGGTTTATTTAAGCATTCATGAAACTTAACTGTGCAATTTTCATTAACAAGAGATATAAGCTTTACAACTAAAAGCACTTAAATATAAATATAGATTGATTATCATCAAACAAAATCTAAGAAAAAGCCGGATTTATCATGAACTTTCAACTCAAATCGGGACGGTATACAAATCCAACTCAAACCAAACTTTAGAAAGTCATGAGAACTACCACTACTTCTTGCAAGACAAAGAAAAAGCAACCATTATTGAATTACAACAATGCGGAAAAGAAACAGCATCTATTTCCAGATGCTCCCAAGCTAAGCTGCTGTCTACGCGACCAATTCATAAAAATTGACAGAGAGATAA
Source organism: Tipula confusa (assembly GCA_963556175.1). Taxonomy (NCBI): domain Eukaryota; kingdom Metazoa; phylum Arthropoda; class Insecta; order Diptera; family Tipulidae; genus Tipula; species Tipula confusa. The sequence goes on from OY744476.1 coordinate 221,346,075, forward strand.
TGAATATCTCCGACCCTTGCGTACGTTGCATCATACAGAAAATAGGTGCCATGCATATCGGCATCGTGGATTGTTTGCACTGTGTACCACCAGACACTTCTGTATTGCAACAATTTAGTGCCTTAGTATAGATGCTTCTACCTACCGCAGTAATCAAATGTAACTTCTGATACTAGTCAATCAAAATATTATGACATTTTCATATGATTCCATTTAAAGCATTGATAAGTCCTAAACAATTTTAAATCCTCAAAAACCGCTAACCTATTGAATGTAAAAAGAAAAAAAGCCACGTTAATATTGCAAGCACTTTTAGATTGAAATTAGGCTGGCGTTTCAAAACAAGCTACCAACATCAAGCTGACACCAAGATTTTCTGGATACTATTGCTTTAATATCGATTCATTAATATTTGACAAGCTGTCACTACAGATCACTGAGACCAACATTGACAAACGCAAATAAAAGCAAACGGAATTCAGCTGATAATAAACAAAATAAGAGAGACCGACCATCTAATAATAACAGTCTTGGTGACAACTAAATCAATTGAAGAAAATAAAAAGGTGAGACAACCCTGCAGAAGAAAAAAATTTCACTGCGGAGGAAAGTAAAACTGCAAACATTTTCGGGAAAGCAATTTCGGGATGGAAAGACCGCTGTGCCAGACTATTGCAAATTGAACGAGATGTAACTCAAGCTCATTTAGCAATGCGTCAAGATAAAGCAAATAGAATTTGTACTAAACAGAGCCTGAACGCAATTCATTTTAGTAGATATTAAAAAAAGCTCTATGAGCTTTTAAGTGAAGACGAAATGGTAATCTTAGACCTACAGTTACGGAAACTTTATCCAAATTAATAATTTTTATACTCATTTAAAGCTCTTTACTCTGAAGCTTTTTATTTAAAAAATAAGTTGTCAGAATGCTTAAGTTTTCAACTAAAGCTCAAAAAGCTTTTCATATAAATAATACAAATGTGAGGTGATTTCTATAAAATATAGTAACACCATAGCAAACACTTTTAAAACTTACAAATGATTCCAAAACCCTAAAAAAATACGATAAAAATACCGAAAAAAGCTTTTAACTAAAACTTTCAAAAATAATTTTAAAAATATTGAAAATGCTTTCAGAAAAACTTAGATTCCAAGCTCTCTTAGCGGTATAAAAAGCTTTACAATCATAATTTTAATAAATACTTTAAAAAGCTATTAATGTGGCTAACGGTATTTTGAGAAACAATTGAAAATCATGAAAACGACTAATGAGCTTTTAATTACAATACCAGCGATATAATTTGGTTCAAATGTAAAACCTTGGAGTTTTGTTTAAATTATTAGATTAATACTTTTTGCAAACTTCAAACTATGGGACTGATAAGTCACAGCCGTAAAAACTAAACTAGACTCCCACTCACTCACATATGAAAACGCGATTAAGGATTGACACGAGAACCGCACATGCGCTAAACCCCTAAAAATTTATTAAACGATTTATTAAAAAAATAGAATAATTCCGCAAGACGCCTAAAACTTTGAGAAGGCCCAATTAATATTTTTAGCATCTAAAAATGATAATCATTCATAATTCATAAATGTACGTGCTCGATTCAGGTAATGGGCCATTTACCATAAAACAAAAAAAAATTACAAAAAATTATTTTACGTGAAAACCTATAAAATAAATTTGTTATGTCTGTCAGAGCATTTAAGGAAATTAAATAATAATTTTTCACCAAAAAGAACAAGAACAACAACAACAACAACATCAAAAAAATAAAACTGAACAGCATGATATGCCATTTTCACTTTATCTCATCAAAACGTTAAAAAAAATGTGAATGTTTTTCGTAATATTTTTATTAACTAAATAAAACTCATCACCCAAATGTGACTTTAACGTGTGCAGGCAGATACATCGTATTATCGTTTCGAGTGGAATTGAATTATTTGACGTTGAGGTAGAGTTTTCGTTTCTTGCTTAACATAATATTTTGACATAAACCCATATGAGGGAAATGCCATTTACAAAATTAGAAGATGTGTATACTTATTTTGATCCAATTCAAATGAGAAATTAGTTCTAAGTACTTTCATATGGATTCCGTTTTACTGAAATTTGGCATTAGACCAATTTGGTAGACCAAAAAGCACAAATTTTAACAATTTTTTAAAAAATTAAGAGGTTAAACCAGAACTGTTAATAAATACTTTTCTAATCAGAATATACAAATTTTAAACTTTACACAAGTTTTACTTGGTTTTGTACTAAAATTGTATATGTAGTACTAAATCGTTAGATATAAAATGATGTAATAAATACATCTGTCGTATGTGTGTACTAAATTGTAACCCAGTTTTACTTACATTTTAGACCAATTATTAAGTATATTAGTAGATTATTAGCACAACTAAACTATAGTATGTTTGTACTAAATTATATCTCACTTGAGAGATAATGTAGTACCGAGCTTTCATACTAAGCCGTCGTATGTTTGTACAAAATTATAGCTCAGATTCACTTACACTTTAGACTAAATGTTGCATGGGCAATTTAAAGATTATGAAATAATGTGCTTTCGAACTCAACTGCAATATGTGTGTACTAAATTATAACTCAGTTTTATTATCTTTTTAGACATAATGGTGTGAAGGCATTTGAGAGATTATGCGAAGTACCGCGCTTTTTTATTAAATTGTCATGTATTTGTTCTAAATTATAACTCAGTTTAATTTACATTTTAGAACAAATGGTATGTAGGAACTTGACATTTTATTAAGTAATTGGTTTTTTAAACTAAACTGTTGTATGTTTGGAGAAAATTATAATTATTTATTACTTACACCCTAGACCGAATGGTTCGTGGGTAGTTGAGAAGTTAAGAAATACTAGGCATTCGTAGTAAACTGTCGTGTATTTGTACTAAATTATTACTCAGTTTTACGTACAATTTTGACCACATGGCGTGTCGGCAGTTGAGAGATTATGAAATGCTGGCTTCCCTATTAAACTGTCATATATGTTTGTACTAAATTATAACTCAGTTTTACTTACATTTTAGACCGAATGGCGTGTGGACAAATGAGAGATTATGAAATACTTGGCTTTCGACCTTAACTTTCGTATATTTCTACTAAATTATAACTCAGTTTTACTTACATTTGAAACAAAATGGTGTGAAAGCAGTCGCGACCTCCCAACTAAACAGTCGTATGTTTCTTCTAAAATAACACTCAGTTTTGTAAAAATTATAGACTGAATGATATGAGCACTTGAGACAAAATACAGTGCTTTCATAATAAACTGTCGCATATTTGTACTAAATTACGACTCAGTTATGTTCAAATTTTAGAATGAAAGATGTTTGACCAGAAGAGATTATGAAGTACTCCACTTTTGTACTAAACTGTTCTATGTTTTTACAAAATTATGATTCAGTTTTACTTACATTTTAGACCAAATGGTGGAAGAGGCAGTTGAGAAATTATAAAGTGCTCTGCTTGAGTTCAAACGAAGTCGTTTAAGAATTTAGTACATTAACATATTTGAAGTTTGTACTACTTCAGAATTTAAAATAATTTAATTTAAATTTTTATGTAAATCGTTACTGTAGAAGCTATAGGAAATTGTATTATGTACTAAATTTGGGAACAAACATAATATTCAACCTTAATTATTAAAATTTCAGATGAATACTGAATTATAGTAGCAAACAGTTAGGCTAAATTATGTACAGTTTTATCGGTAACTTTTAAGTATCCCGGGCTCCTGTTTTGTAGCTGCAGCTAAAGAAGTTCTGTCGTGGATGATATTAAAGTTAGTAAATATAGCAATACACTTTTAAATCGCGTTAAGGTTTAAATATAATTATTTGTGAGGTTATATTTACCAGTAGAGTAAAGCATAGTATTCAGTGATTTCTCTGTCTACTCGTATCAAAGCTTAATAGTATAAGGACGTAACATTTACGTTTTATGGCGATAGTAAATTTGAGTGCTAAAACTAATGTTGATTTTTTATCTTAATCGAATGGGATTTTATCATATTGTACTAAATGATTTCTTCAATTATCGGTTCATAACCAATTTGTTAGATTTAAGGCATTAGTACTAAATTATGAAGATGTAGTGGTTATAGGCTTGTTTCAATTTTTACATAAATATACTGAAACTACAACTACAAAACTTATTGATTATCTCAAAATTTCATATATAAAAAATACTAAATTAAGTACTAATTAGAATATTTATAAAAAATACTTTTTTAAGTACTAAAATGTTAAAACTTTATAAACCAGAGAATCTTGTTTCAAAAGAGGTTTCTAACAGCCTCATAATTTCAATTTTGTCCATTGTAACGATGTTTTGTATATGTACTAAAATAAATTTTACCATACCATAAATATATCAAAAGCATTACTTGTTTATATTCATTACACTAAATATCAAAAAAAAAAATTAAATCATCTATGCTACAGATTAAAGATGCTGGGAAATTTTTTTTTTTTCATTTCACCTCATCGTTCGGAATATACGCTTTCCAATCAATAAATATTCTAATATCAAAAAAAAAATGTTTACATTATGAATATGAAAATGAAATTGAGTGAAAATATTAAAATGAAAAAAAAAAAAAAGCTTTCTTTGAAACCAATCTCTTATCAATCAGTTAAATACTGTAAGCAGTCATATATCGATTAAATTTCCATACACATTGTTTTGCGGAAAATATTTTTTTTACCTTTCTGGTGAAATACAAATCCGTTTGAGGTTTAGATAAATATACGGTAACTATACTTGTTATCAGTAACCGATGTTGATTGATCATGAAGTGGAAAAATATAATCTAGATTTGTTCTGCCAACATGAATTAACGTTTCACATATAAAATTGAAGACGATGTAAGGGTTGTTGTCTAGGTATTAATTTGCTTTTTTCCCCAAAAATATTTCGATTGTTTTAGGGAATATACCTGTGAACAGATTTTATGTGTTTTTTTTTAAGGTTAGAATAGCAGACGAATATATTAAAAGATTTTGTGATTTTACGTATGACTAATTTTTCCATCAGATGTAATTTGCTAACATGATAGTAGACTGGAACTTTCTTGTTAAAGAACCCACCTTCCTTTTATTTTGTGAGCAACTTCATAAACCTAGAGATTATTCTCTTTTATATAAGGAACTTAAATTAACAGGTAATATCCGAACAACTACCAGTAATAATCTGACATTTTTTCACTGTGTTACTCGAATCGCACAACAACTTTGTTCCAAAATTAAAAAACATGGACGACGTTTGTTTAAGTGAAAATTAATTTTTAGAATTCCGTCATATAATTAGTCAAAATGTTTGAGCATAAACTTTTTATAAAGTAAACCTCAGGCTGATTTTCGTTTGAACGATACGATATTGATTTGTCTGATAAAATTGAAAATTGTTTACGAAAGCGATGGAGAAGAAATTCTAATATTGAGAAAAATAAGCTACTAATATAATTTGAAATGTTATCGTCATCAGGGAAGATATTTGAAGTATAATGTCACGCAATACCTTGAACTTGGACTAGAAAAGTTCAAAAATCGATGAACAAATGCAGTTACATAATTAATAAGGAACTACGAATAAGATGGACGTTGCTTAGTTATGGCAACAAATGTTGACAAAAGAGTGGAAAGATAAATAAATAAAAGCATCAAAGGGAAATGCTCCTCGGAAATGTAGAATCTACAATTAAGCTCTAAGCTACAGTATAATGAATACGCTGCATCGAAACTTCATACAATTTTTTAAAATTTGAGATGGATAATTTAATTTCCAAAAACTAAACTAACACTGCTTATTAAAAGGCAACTGCTATAACGCCTTTTTGGGATAAATTATCGAAAAAGCGCGAAACTTTATTCTCGTAAATCTCTTATGCGGGCTTTTTAAATTGAACAAACAGTGGACGTCAGCAAAACGGTTCAGTTTAAACAACAAATAAGATTAACTGGTAAAAAAAAACCGTGAATCTTAGTTATACTGATTCGTAACAGATTGGTGACAAAAGTGGGATTTGCATAGAAAGCAAAAGGTTCATGGAGTAATTTGAAAGATCGGGAGATTTTAACATCGTGACTAGCAGTACAGATTAAAAGAGCACTATAAAAATCAAACTAGATCCAGTCTACCAAAAAACGAGTTGCTAGTATACCATCAATTTGGTTTGGAACACAGAAACGTTTTGTTCCACATCTGAAGTCAAGTTGCATCAGTTGCATCCACAATGCAACTGAAATAAATCACAAACCTTAAATTACCCTTTATTTGATGGCAAATCTACGCTTCAGAGGAACCGCTTAAAGTTGTAATCATATCGACACCGGGCAAGGAACAAATTTACTTAAAACAATATACCTGCTCCAAAAGACAATAATTTTAGTCAAGATATGGACATTCCCAATTTCAGAAGGTATGCTAAAAAAATTTTAGGAAAACATAAATTTAGGTTATCTTTTGTATCAGCTTCCACGAGAAGCAACCGTATTTATAAGAAGTGTTGAGATGGACAAGCGTTACAATACCCATATTGGGTTCGATGAAAAAGTTACCACTTTGTATGGTCACCAATTTAGCATATTCCAATTTTGACAGTTTATAATTGGAAGTTATTAAATTAAGGGCAATGTTGTCAGCAATAAAATTAGCAAAGGCTATATATAGCCTTTGTATATTTTTGAAAAATACATTATTTTTTTTTTTTTGCAAATGTTTGGAATTAGGAAATGCAACAAGAAGATGCTACAAACCTGGCACTTTCCATAAAACGTCGAGCAAAAAACCAATTTACAAACAATTATAAATAATAGACTAAATACGACTGCATCTAGTAATCGGATACAAGTTAATTACCGTTTATCTTTGACTCATCTGTCAAAAATGGATACGATTATTTCTTGAGATGTTCCCTTCTCTATTTGTAACTCCAGACTAAGCTAGTCCAGCTAAATATAACGTGACACATTTTATATTCACAGATGACCGGCTTCCTTAGACCATTTAGACAGAACCCTTTAGAAACGGCCTAGAATTTGAGTATATGATCCAACAGCGAACACATGACAACCGTCATCTCCTGCAGTAACGTCACCTCTCAACTTGGTGAAGAAGGAAAAGAGCGCTGGTTGGCCCAAGGTGAGATTACCATCGGCTAATTGTCGTAACCTCCCCTGATTCTGACCCCTGACATACCTAATCCACATACACCAAATTGTACGATGTTCCTCAATGGATGAAGAGTTTTTTCTAAAATCGATTTTGAAGTTTCAATTGCGTTCAAAGACATCCCTAAAACAGCAAAAAAAAAACCGTTTGGGATGAAAACGAAGTTTTCAGAGATTTAGATTTTGTATTCGTATATATCGATGATATACAAACAACTGCTCTAACGACCAGTGAAATATGGAGTAAATATCTAAATTTCAAAATGTGTTTTTAGTATTTGCGTGCTCAAATTCCTCAGCCACCGAATTACTCAAGATGTCGTACCATCCTCGCCACAGCGAGTTGAAGCCATTGAAAATTGGCCCTTGCCAACATAAATCTAACAAATTCAGGGGTTCGTCGAAATGATCAATATTGCTGTTTTCGATTTATTCCAAGGCTACCCGAATCTCTCTCTCCAATATATGGTCATTTGGAAACAATATAACTAAAATGTCCAAGAAAACAAAATATTGTTTGGCCAGACGAATGCAACGAGTCATTTATGAATGTTAGAAGAGGACTTGCCAAGCAAAATACCTTTCATTTGAGAGAGAAAACTTTTGCTATTTATTTAGCCATAAAATGTTTTCCCTTTTTTTAAAGGAAGAATTTTGACGAGCAAGAAGGGTCCACGGCAGACTCGCCACTTTGACTACATCGCGCAGTTTACAACAGACGTTCAACATAAAACAGGTTAGCAGAAGTTGGTCGATGGTGCATTGTGAGGGACTAGTGGTCCCGTTGCAGTCGTAGACTTAGTCAACCTAGGTCTGAAGAATCAGCTATAAAAAGATTCATCATTCTTTGTGAATTCCAAATTCAATCTGAAACTCACCATTATGTCACAATTTAAATTTTATTGTGAAACATCGACAGCCGCAAATCGAGCATTTGTTCCGACATGTCGCTACTGGTATCGTTTTAAAATAATCAAAATGTTTTTATATGCCTAAATGTCATATATTTATTCTAAATGTTGACGATATTCTATCGACCCGACATCTAGAACATCAATGGATAAACTGTTTTTTTTTATTATGGTAGTATTATATATCTTTATATTATGCGTAGTGCCACTATTACCACCATCCGATGGTTTTGTGTCCAATTCGAAGTAACACCGTTGCCACTATTCCTAAAACATTTGTCGATCAGTATGTTTCAAGATTTGGGGAATCTCTTAAAATTACGACAAATCAAGGCAGTCCTTTTCAGTTCTAACTCTTGTCTAAACCTATCATCCGCAGTCAAATGGTATGGTCGATGATTTTCTCAAACAACCTAAGACTTCCCAAGAAAGCTCCCAGTATACGTACAACAATAAAGAATGAATAAAAATGTTCGCTAATCAAGTATATGGCCAAGCTTTAAGACTATCAAGAGAATTTTTAGAGAACAGTATCAAAAAGTTCCTGGTTCCGGGTGTCAAAAATCTACATATATGTATACAGTCTTGATTAATGTGTGGTTCCAAAAAGTCAGAGCTGCATTAAACACCAGCTAAGATCCCTAAGGATTAACTGGGGTATTCGTTTCCAAAACAAATTATATCAATAATTGTATCTTGTAACTCTTTACTAAAACGCCTAAATTTTTACTAAAGCATAAAATAAATTAATGTCGCTACATTTAATTTGTTTTCACGCATAAGACATAAAACATAAAATATTGTTACAATATAAAATTCACTTATAAATATCATAAAATAAAGTGTATAAGTGTGTTCTGGCGCGACAAAAAGCTCTTAAAAAGTACATAATATCCAATTAATTCAATTGCACATCAAATAATTGTCATTGTCATTCGACTCATTTAATCATTACATATTATCAGACAACATCAATATCATCATCATTCAATAAATCATTTTGTTCAATTTGATTATCATGAATCAATATAATAAAATTAATGACAAAAAAAAACCGCACCAACAAAACCAAAAATATTTACATTACATTTTAACACAATTGTTGGAAAATTGTTTTTCTTTCCTCGTCTCCCCTTTCCACCATGTTCACTATCGATATACTATCGACGTCATTTCGAATACAATATATATTCAAAAGGAAATTCACATATACAGGAAGTTGTAAAAGCTTCAATAAAAATCTGGATATACATCCATTGAAATCATCTACATCAAAAATGCTATTATTTTAATGAAGTGCTCTCCTTTCAATCAATGAATAAAAAAAAACTTATATAATTCAATTTCTGTCTTAAACGGCCCTTAAAACTTTTCAAAATGATTTTCGAGTAGGAAAAAAAATCCAATTTTTTTTTTTAATCTTTTTTAACAAACTTTTTAAGCTTTTTCGAAATATTTAATTTTTATTTTTTTAGAAAAACAGAAAATTAATTAATTTATTTGTATTTATGAAGAAAAAGATTTATTTATTTGTTGATTTGTTCAACAAAAATAAAAGCATAACGATGGAAAGCTTTCAAGAATTTGTAAAATAATATTAGTGTGAGAGTGAGAGAGAGAGACTAAATAAAAGTTTTTGCTTTTCTTCTTGATAATAAAATGTAATTAAATTTGTAATATAAAAATATTGGATTAGATGTACTGACAGTTTTAGGGGGTGGGTTGTATTCGGTCTTGGCTTTGTCAGTATAATTTTTTTTTTCGATTTTTGGTTAATTAATTTCGTATTAATTGTTGTGTTTGTGACGCTTTATAAATACGCGTTCTGTCTTAATCATGTTGAGGAACCACGATTATGTTTTTTGATTTTAATTTAATATTTGCGGATAATATTGCTCAACAGGTGTCCACAAGGTTTGGATGAACTGGTCAGATCAGAGCAAACATTTATTTATTTATTTATGTCATTAAAAAATTAAATTTGAAATTGAATAAACAAACAGCAATCCAGTGAGAAGTTCATTGATGAGGTTAACAGCATGAAGCAACTAATTAATTTTCTAATTAGATCTAATAGATAAAAACAAAAGACTAAACGTCAAAATTAATTAGTTGTATTTATTTATAATAATCTACATTAAAATGAACACATATTCAAACCTAAAATGGCTAAAAATGCAACACTGCCAATGACAGATTACATTAGAACAGAACTTGTTGCTTAATTTTCCATCGACGGCAAAAATTGAGCAAGTAATTTCTTCATCTGCATCACCTTCAACAATTTTAGACTCAACAGTAGTTAAAAATAATAGCCCAACCAACTCCGAACGGTCATTTTCAGGAAGTGAAACAGAAAATTTACATACAAATAATACTATAAAGTAGTGAAAAACAGTAAAACAGCATTTCTAAAATATATTCCAATATTCTCCGGTATAAGCTCGGAACTACATTATTTTGTACAGTGCTGTGATACCTATAATAATAGTTTAGACAATGGAAATCAAGAAAAACAGTTTATGCAGCTTATTCCGACACGTACCAAAGAAATAGCTTATGAAAAGCTTATAAAATATAATAAACAGGACGAATGGTTAGTTTTAAAAGCAGGTTTAAAAAGTAATTGTAAAGAAATACGCACGGTTGAACAGATATCTTTAGAATTAGTACACGCACGTCAAAAGAGTTCCAAAGTTTACAAGAATTTGGCGACAGAGTGGAAAAACTAGCGTGTCAGCACCAGCAGTAAAAGCTACAGTTAAGGCATTACGATGTACTGATTTAAAAGATGGTATCAAATGTGCTGTTGACGAAGAACTTTTAAATAAATTTTTCCAGGATGTATCTCGTGATACCCTAAATAATTCACAAAGGAGTACTTTTGCATATCGACAACCTAAATGTCAACTTTGTAGTAAATTGAGCCAAATAGGTCAAATAAGAGACTTTCAAAATTCCTGGACATCGAATTGACGCATGTCTCAATAAACCACGTCAACAAAACCCGTATGTTAGACGACAAAATTATAATCAGTTTTATTCACAAAATAACTCAAACCCAAACGTTAATACGGTTTCGGAAAACTTAGAACAAATAAAATTCAGAAATCTATCAACATAAGTTAAACTCATCCATGTCTGTCAAAAACAAACGATCCACTTCAAATAATTCTAAATATATTGAGTTACATCTAGATTCATTTTCTATACTAACCTAAGTGAAATACCATTATTCTAAGTAGCTACTGGCGCAGACATAAGTCTATTTAAGCTAAAATATCTTGACCCATATACTTAATTATTTCCTAAACATCTCACATTTTTTCCCAATTTTCCCAATTTCCCAAAAAATCCATTGATAGCTCAAGCAAAATAGCAAATTGTAATTGATTTTCGGAAAGTGAACGACTTAACATTTTTCGACGTTAGATATAGAAGCTGGATATCATCAAGTTCCTATGGACGATAAAGATAAGGATAAGACTATGTTTAGCACTAGTTACGGTCACTATCAGTTTCAGCGTATGCCTTTTGGTCTCAAAGGAGCCCCTGGGACGTTCCAACGACTTATGAATTCTATTTTGTTAGGTTTAAATAACATTAAATGTTTTGTATGCTCTTAGGCACAGTTTTCCTGATGACACACCCACTTCCTCTGATTTAAAAACTATGAAGGTATCAACTCGAGCGCAAACAAAATCCAAATCATTTTTACCTGACAATCTGAACATACCCAAAAATGAATAATCGATATCGGTGACGAATTTCTTACACCAAGTTCAATAGAAATTCCAAATATAACGAATGAAAACGAAATCGAGCGACTATTGTAAGAATTTCATACTTCGCCACTGGATGCACAAGAAGAACCTATGACCCAATAAAACAGTATTATACATTTCCAAATATGCTAACAACAATTAAAAAATTCATCAAGCGTTGTGAGAACTGCCAAAAAAATAAATACGGACTTAAAAATAAGATTCCTGTGAAGCTATAAGTGAAAAGTGAAACTATATTGCCCGTGCCTTTGTGGGAAAATTCATATGTCTCTATGGTGCACCGGAAACGATACTAACTGACTTGGGATCTAATTTTACAAGCTATTCAAAGATACCTGTAAATTATTAAAAATAAAAAAACTGAATACCACTGCTTATCACCCAGAGTCTAATGGAGCACTAGAACGGAACCCCAGAACTTAAAGTGAATACCTTCGAAATTTTGCAAAGGATGATTTCAGTTCTTGAGACACATGGATCCCCTACGCAATGTTTGCATATAACTCGACATCACATTAATCGAATGGGTTCATGCCTTTTGAACTTTTGTAAGGACATAAACCTAGTATTCTCTCGTCCTTATTCAATACAACAGATCACATTTATGACTACAACTCATATTTAGGAGAATTAAAATTAGACTTAAAAAATCACATGACTTGAATACTATGATAAGCAGACTAGTCCTATCAATTATCACCTTGGAGAGTTAGTATTGTTGAAGAACGAAGCAAGAAAAGGGAAATTTGAAGAATTATGAATGGCCCTTATGAAGTAAAGCAAGTTGTATCGGATGAAAATACCATCTTACAAATTGGTCGAAATAAAACTCAATCAAATTATCAGATTGAAAATTGCAACAATCACCAAAATCGATCATGATCAAAAGATGCTCTCACGAGAAGAATCTTTTAGCGAAGGCTATTTTTCCGAAAATTTGCAAAGAAACCAAGATGGCCTCCTTAACATTAGTAATTTTTAGGCTCCGAGGAATGGAACGCCTTTTTTTCTCGTGACCCAACCTTCACACAACTAAACAAATAGCGGATGATTTGCCAGTATTCAGTACGATACCTCATGTCGTTTCCAATGACAATTGATTAAACGGATTGGTGACTGATGCTGAAAACGAAGAGTAACTTCTACTATATCAGATACTACTCAGCATGATTCGGAAACCATGAAAATGTTGGACATAAATACGAAACCATAAATCGATAGCTTTACATTTACCTCGCAACTGCCTGAATGTACGAACTTAAAAAAACAAACAGTGTTTTCCGAAGCAAGTAGGTTGTTTGATCACTGGGATGATTATCGGCTATAGTCATTGCATATAAACTATTCTTCCTGATCCTTTAGAGAAATCATTTAGGATGGGATGATTTACTGCCACCAAGGAATCTAGAATAAAAACCAGTGATTTATTTAGTTGGACTGATTCCCAAATTCTGCTAGACTATAACTTGCAAGCCAGACAAAATAGAGCACGTGTGTGTGTAGGCATCCACACTGCCAAAATAACTTCAAAATTAACCGGAGAGCATTAGCACATGTTGGTTCCTGTGATAATCCGATGGTCTGCCCCTCTAATTTTAGCCACATTCATTATGATCTTGGACCACAGTGATTACATTAATCGATCGAATTTTGGCCAGCTTAACGCCGAAGTTATGGCCACTTCGACGAAATATTTAATATTTTTTTCATTTTCCTAAATTACAAAAAGTATTAGGCCATCAGCAAAAACAACAGTCTAAGGTCTTTAGATTCACTCCTGGATGATTTCGATATAATTTGCATTGATGCGGTAGAGCGTTAGGATCTATATTTTTTTGATGACTAACCAAAGAAAGTTTAACGTCTGTGTTATTTCTAATTACTTAGCTATATGGAATCTATAGTGTATTTATACAATAGTTTTGTTAGTGACATCGAAAGCGATCCCAAAGCACTCCCTTGAGGAATTCCAGCAATTATTGTATACATATTAAAATATTCGTGCCATATAAGACAGCCATATAATATTTTTTTTTAATGTATAAAGTAAATTGTCAAAATTTCTTCGAAAATCAACATACACAATTGTGTAGGTTAGACACCAAGCTTTTTTTAAAGCTTTTTTTGGAACGGTACTGTTCAATAACAAAAGTGCCTTGTCCATCGATCGCGTAATATCATCCAACAACAAAGATCAATCGATGGAATAAAACTGCTCACTCAAATCGAAATAGATCATGTCTCCCTATGAAATATTACCGAATAAAAAGTGAAATTTGACCGCAACAAACCATTTACAGAACCATTCAAATATGTAATGAATGCACGGTACCAACGCATTTTGTAGTATGCCTTAAAAAAAGGAATTTCTGAGGTTTAAAATGGAATTGAGCAAACAGCTCAATGTCCAACACAAGTAGAAAGGGCAACTAAAACATAACTATACATTTGTGTACACAAAAAGTTAAATCACTTGAGATCACTTCATTTGAGATCACTTTATTTGAGATCACCGAAAGAATTAGGTAACTTATAGTACTCAATAAACATTAAGTAGTTCTGCAAAATACTAGTTAGAGTGTAGACTTTGTGTGTTGAGCTATCGCTCGTATCAGTACAGGATGATTGGAGTTCTGCATTGTGCAGATAGATAATGAACACAATCTTGTAGTAGAGTGACCTCGATTTGAGGACGTTAAAGGAAAACGTTAACATCTAAACTCTAAAGAGATAACCGTGTCTTTGTCCCTAAAACAGATAGGAATATTTTTTCAAATATTAACTTTATTAGAGTTTTTGCCACAAAACGTTTCCAACGCTTTAAGAACGAATCAAAACTGTTTATAGGAAGAAACCCCGAATAATAAACCCAAAAATGCAGAATCAAGAGGAGAATTATGCTAAGGTGCAGGGATTAGGATGTACACTACCAACGTTTTCGAGAAGTTGGAAAACAACCTCAAATAACAATCAATATTTAGAAATCAGGCAAATCCTTGCAACCAACTAATCATTAGTTATATATTGAAGATGCTCAGCAAATTTTAGGTTGAAATAAAATTAAATTTTAGCCAGCTTTCAAACAGGGTATAAAATATTTCTACGTATGATAGCCTGGAATGCTAACGGGCTTAATCAACAGCCCAGAAACTAGATATTTTTCTATAGATCAACAACGTTGACCGTAACCCCAATAATAACAGAAACACTTTTTTCAGAGAAATATTTTTTTTTAATTTTAATGCTCAAAGAGAAACAGCAATCTTAATCAGACCAAATATCCTACATTTAGAACAAGAGGAAATTAAAGACACTTTCATGCTACTCTTTAGGGTCAATATACTGCGCACCGAGCAATTGGCGCAATGGTTAAAGCTGCAGTGTTTGAGGCGGGAGGTACCGGGTTCGAACCCCAATGGGGGAGGGTTTGATGTAACTCAAACGATTAACAAAGCCATAAATACCTGCAACATGCTTCACAAGATCTGAAACTCATTCGTACTGTCAAGAAATACAAAGTCTGAAAAAATACAATGTTCAATGCCAGTGTATAATCAGTATACTACAGAAAATCACACGAAGACTCCAGGTATTTATAAATAAATGCCTAAGGCGATAAATAAGATGCTTCTGGCCAAACAAAATAACGAACGAGGAGTTCCTCCTGTAAACAAGACAAATCGATTTAGAGAAAGAAATTAGGAAACGAAAATGGAAACGGATAGAACACACATTTCGAAAAACATCAAGTGACATCGCCAGGATGTCAGAATGTAACTGAAGAATGTAACTGAACCACTAGATAACGCATGGTAGGGCAATAGCCCTCAATAGAGTGAGATGGTCTAGTCTAGGCGACCCTCTAATTTTTTTTATTGGTTTTGCCATTTTCTCTGCCGGTGAGTGTAGTTCAAATATCAGACGCTATTATGGCACTGAAAATTCTAAATTTATACTTGTTTCGGTTCCGCTCATCGACCTTTGGCTGACGGCATATATCACAAACAGTTTATTTTCTACAACTAAGATTGACCACAAAACAACTGCCAACGAGTTCATATGCAGTATATATAAATACCTTTAGGAGTACAATAATACAAATACATATACTTTGTTTAAAATAATTCAAAAAAAAAATAAACTGTCATTCCCATGATTGAAATCAACATCGTATTTCAAATTTTATGACAATCTTTGTACTGTACACAAAAGGATCAAAGCGAATAAAAAATAAAATGTCACTCGGGTTACTAACTACATCCTTATTTCGAATATGTGGAATGTACGGCGAATTGGTAACATATTTTTTTTCACATATTCGTATATACATTTGTTGTTATTTATGTTTGATGTGAAAACATTAAAACATAAAAAATACATAAAGGGTGAACCAACTTTATTTTTTTATTAATCGATTTTGTTATGTATTTTGTCGGCTTTGGACTTTTTGCAAGATGGTTTTTGAAGCCTTTTTTCGTAAATTTAAATGTAATATTCAATATACACAAACGTGTAGGTTGTCATTTGCCTATAAAATTAAGTAATTTTTTCGAACCTGATTAATTTTTCCTTTGTTTAAACTATAAGGAATTATCTACGAACATTTTCGGAGATAACCTACACAATTGTGTTAGTTGGATTGTAGCTATACGTCGAAACCAATTTTATATAATTAACACATATGTGTAGATTTGGTTTTGCGACAATTGTTTGAGGAGCTGCCAATATAGGAAGTTCAAATTAAATCACCCTGTTTTTTGCACTCGTTTAATCATCAAATATCAAAACGATGGATACATATATTTTTTCACCTGAGTCGGTTTTATTTGATTTGGTACAGTAAAATGAGCAAGTCGTTGTCGGGTGGTAATTTGTAAAACTCATTTTTTCGACTTCAAAGTACCAAATTGGTATTTGATATTTTCGATATATTGAAGTGTACAAAGTGCGGAAAAAATGTTGATCCCTTATCGAACCCATTTATTTTTTATAATATAATTTTGTTCGATGGGCTTGAAGTATGTATAGCACGAGTTTTTGTTTTGTTTTTTTTTTTGTTTTGGGTCGATGATTTAATCAAAATCATATATTTACTTTATGTTTTACGTTTTGACGGGAATAGATTAATCTTAAGACATACACAAACAAAAAATCGCATCGTTTGAACTTTTATGCGGTTATTGATTTATGGTAGTTTTGTGTGTGGAAACAGATTAATTTTTGAGTTCTGTTTTTTTTTTTTTGTTTTTGGTGGTCATCGTCTGTATACGAAAACGCAAATAATGGTAACGTATCTGGAAAAAATATTTTATATTTTTTAACATATTTGGAAACACTAATCCTTAGTCAAAATTTACCAAAGAAATTTACCTATATGTCGATTAAGTGGTTTTTACCCTCTTTAATTTGCCCTGAAAGTTTTAAATGGTTTCTAATATTTTCGTTGAAATATAAGACTCATCATTTTTCCCTCATTGGATCATTGAGTAAAACTAATTTTGAGTGACTTCTTAGGTGAGCTTTTTTCGTAACAGTCTTACATCTTGACTTAAATGAGGACAAGGTGGAAGGTAAAAAAATTGACTTCGGATGTCAAGTGTTTTGAAATTATCAGCAGTTAAAAATCAGATAAATAATCTGTTCAATAAGTAAAGGATAGAACCAATGTGCACGGCGAAAAAAATAGGATGGTTCGGTTGATCCAACTAAAATAAGGTGGAAAAGAAGTGGATCTAAAGGAAAAATCAGAGGTGACTCTAAAGGAGGGTGGTGAAGATTGGAGCGTACAAATTCGTTGTTAGTACGAAATCAGCAGGCATTTCGACTAATCAAAATAAAAGTTAAAGCAAAATTCTGAACTCTTCTAATCCAGACACTGCTAAAAGTAAGAGAGATTTCCCGCTCCGGTTTCCTCGAATGGTTGCGATTTTGATTTAAAAAAAGGAGCTTGTTGTATGCTGAACTGCTAAGAAAAGTGAAGGAAGACTCAAAGCTTAGTGGTCTGGGGAAAAATATTCATATTTGCAAACTAAGGAGGGACGTCCTTGAGACGGCTTGACACAGGAAGTGCCTACACAAAACGAAGTATTTCAGGATATTGAATCGCTGGTGGGAGGGACAAAATGTATTTCCTTTATATAAAAACGCTAAAACCTTTTCATCGGGGAACACAAATGACCGTGGTTAGCCTGCCAACTAGCAGAGAATATCATATCTAAAGGGAAAAACGGATAGATTGGGTGATATGCCGAATTCGGGAAATAAACGAGTATTTAAATGTATCAAATGACTAGTATATGCGGTTACCATAACTTCATCAATTTAGGAGTGCGAACGATAGGTCTAAACTGTGAAGGAAATGCGAAGAAAAGTGTCATATTGGAAAGTTATGCAGCAAATACATGGCGCTGGTAATTTTAAGTGTCCAATACATCAAAATAAGTTACAAATGAAACGAAGAAGATGAGGTTGAAACAACTAAATCCTAATCATTGTAGAGCAAGACCTGTTCCAGCAAACAGTACGTGAATTGGGCGGAAAATTTATAAAATCAAGCTTTCAAGGAGCTGCTGGTGGTGCTGAATCTAGTATTGTTAGACGTTAAACGGTGACATTTGCTTCTATACCTAACATTATCATCGCAATACAACTATATTGAAAAGTTCAAAGTCTTCCTGAATCATCTGATTAGTGATAGCTGCAATAATTGCTCTTTGTTGATTACGGGTGGTTTTAGTGACTGTGGGGATGCCGAGTTTCTAATAATAGAGGTAAAGTTCTACTGGAATAGTTTTCATTACTTCCAGTGATAATGCTAAATGTTGTTAACATCTCCACATTTCGTAAGGGTGGTCCTATGGATTATTGAGTGTCTCCTAACAAAGTATTAAGGTGAGAAGTGAGTGATATATCACTCATAGGGGTCACCAAGCCATTTCGTACGTCTTGGAAAACTACTGAAGGATGTTTCGAAAAAACGGATATTTAATGGCTGGAAACATAAAATGACTGACGAAAACAGTCAGAAGAATGACGAAAGACAGAATTTTTTAAGGAATTGCCAAAAATTAGGTGTCTTAATTGACATATTAAAATTACAATATCTCGTGATGCATCAAATAACCGAACTGCGTGCAAATCCCCGAAACAAAATACGAGTGACGGTTGTAATATTGTGCTTCGCGATCAGTACCTAAGAATTCCATCGTGGCCAGAATAGTTGAAAAATATTATCTTATGTTATTTCCATAACAGCATAGTTATGTAAGCATTCCCGAAACTAGGGTGTGAGGAATCAATTATTCCTCCAATGTCACAATAGCGTGAATATTGCTTGCCTTGTGGGAAGATTATTACCTGTACAGTTGAAATTCCAACGACTATTACTTCTGCGAAAGAAATGATAGCATTAGAAAATCAATCATCATACCACCCACTCGGTTTTCTGGATATGGCTGGTATAATATTAGATAGGATCATTTTCGAAAGACTGCAGGGTGCCATTAAAAATAACGG
Source organism: Tipula confusa (assembly GCA_963556175.1). Lineage (NCBI taxonomy): Eukaryota > Metazoa > Arthropoda > Insecta > Diptera > Tipulidae > Tipula > Tipula confusa. The sequence continues at coordinate 221,365,494 of OY744476.1, forward strand.
AAACTTGCCTGAAAAGAAATATGGATCCGTAAGGCATGCTCTAAAATTGACACAATTAAGCGAGAGGCGATTGCAGGTTTCAGATGGAAGGAAGGTGTCTATTTTCCTTTTGATAGTGTCTAATTTAATATTCGGGAGTAATGGAGGCAAACCAAAACTATCATATAACTGGAGGAGCACCATAAGGGTCAGTGCTAGCTCCGGCATTGTCAAATGCCGAAATCAGTAACGAGATATATAGCGAAAGAATCATTTAGGATTGATTATAGTCTAAGCGCTTGCAATTGGTGGAACAAAAGACAAAAATATTGCGGATCTCCAGTAGGAAAAGGATCGCAAGGATAAAAGGTAAGGTGGGTAAATAACTGATTGTGTCTAAACTGTGTTTTAAGTATCTGCGGGAGTAATAATCGCCACTAGACACTATACGAGCTTTATCGCAAATAATGTCGAAAGTAAGAGGTGCTCGCCAAGGTCATATTATTACTTTGTAACAGGGTTAAATCTATTCTGATGTGTGGTGCACCGATTTGAGTGAGTATACTATAGAGAAGTACACATTAACCAGCAATTAGAACGGTATCAGATGACGCCGTGTACCTAACTCATAGAGGGAATGCCTCTAGTTGATTTATTAGCTAACGAGTGTCTAACTTATGTATTCCCATTGTGAGGATAATTGTGATTAGACAATTCATCGTGTGAACGTCAAAAGTAATCCATTTGGTGATGAAATGGACAAATGTCTATCTGAGTTAGTTCCTAACTGGGCATGGTTTTTCAAGATTGTACATATGTTCAAAGAACACGTATGTAGAACACGTTTTTTTTAATGCCCGCGCTTCTGTACCCGCGCTTTAATGCCCGCGCTATTAAGATCTGAGGGAGTTTATATAGCACCATCAAATATTATTGACTTTATGCTGGAGTCCAAGGAAACGAGGGGAATGGTATTTAGTATGATCACAAAAAATATGAAGAAATTATAATGCAGAAAATAAGAAGACACTTAGAGAGTATTAGGCACGAACGGTAATAATTAAAAATGATAACAACTTAAGCTAAGCCAAATTCATGAAGTAATACTAGTGATACGGTAGTTCCAGAGGCTATATGACAAAGGAAAAGGGAGATTAGGGTTTTGTTGGTAAGAATCTGACGCTCTTGCAAGATTATGATGGTTTCTTGTAAGGTATTTTGAAGATTCACCCTCCTCCAAAAACGACTGTAGTAGAGTGTCTACACTCTAAGTTCTACACTATTCTGAAAAGCTTGGCCTTACATCGTGCAAACGTACATCGTATGGCCAACTAAATATAAAGATACGAAACACTTCCATCCAGTTTTTCACATTTAATCTCCCATTGCATTAAAAATGCAATAAACTAGATAGCCTATTGTTAAGAAGGTATCAACATTTGAAGAGTTGAAAAGTATCACCTAGCATTCAAATTTGCACGTGGTCGTAATTCGATACAAAAACCGTTTCATAAAACTTTTGTTCACAAAAAAAATACAACGAAAGCTCCCAAGATTTTCTTTAAAGTTTAAATCAACTTAATTGAATTTAATTGAACAAAACTTTTTTTTCTACTTAACATCAACCATTATAAGAATTTTATTAAGTAACGATACAAAATAATATAACACAACAAAAATGGTTATATGCAAATTAATTAAATTAAGTCACTCATCTTTCAGAGTATAGTTGCTGTGTTATAATCCACTTTAACGGTTATTTTATGAACACAAACTTGGCTCGCAATAATCGCACAAAATATACTTGTTTTTTTGTATACAAACTTTAAACAATATACATTTTTACACAAGAAAACTCATTAAACAATTTTCCATGTAACTATAATTCGTGTTAAAGAAACAAAAGAAAACCAAGGAAAATGTTTATACTCGTATTATACTCGTGTACTCGTGTACGAGTATATAAAATATACAGTAATGTGTTGCAGTACTTACTTTTACTTGCTCGAATATATTTATACAGTCGTTTAAGCACAAAAAAAGCTCATTAAAAACTTATTCTTCTTAATTTTATTTTCGTCCTTATTTACAATGAGATTATGAAATGTTACGACTATGAAATTATTTGTGTTAAAGTTTATACATCATGTATATGATGTTATGGTGTTTGCCACGTGACACGTTCTGGTACACATACCTAAATATATATATATATATATATATATATATATATATATATATATATATATATATATATATATATATATATATATATATACGTTTTTTGGTGTCCGCATCCGAACCATATACACAAGAAAAAAATTAAAATTTTACTCATCCGCAAAAAACAATCAGTCACCTCGCCAGGTGACAAAATCAAATAAGTCTGACTAAATAAATAAGACGATGATTGGGATATAACATTAAAATATACTAACAAAACAGTGCAGGTATAATATCAAAACCAACACGAATGTATAAGCTATAGGAGATTTTGATATTATCAAAACCTCCTATTTTAATATAGAACATTTTGAGAGGTTTTGATAATATACAACCAAAACCTTCTATATTTCTTTTTGCTAAAAATATAAATTCTTTGATTGTGTTGCAAGTGTCGGTTGCGAATAAGGTTAAAAAAAAGCATGAAGCGTTAAATTGAGAAAATTTGGAAATTTCCGTGCAAATATTGCGGATATATCCGGTTTTTCGGATTTTATCCGCAGAAAGCGAATATTTGCGGATATTCGCGGATATACTCATCCGATGCAGGGCTCTATTCCAGAGTCCCTATACTATTTAAATCGATTGTCTTCGTTCATTATTGTATCTAGTTGAGCGCATTTGAAAAAATTACGATCGATGACAGGCTGGTCAACTTTTGATAAATTTCGTGTAGTGTATAGAATTAGGTGTGGCTTAATCCATTTCATTAGCAATATGTAGTACCTTTCGCGATTTTCGAATTTGCTGACCAGTTCGATTTTTATTAGGTATTTCTGGAACTTCATTTTCGTCATATGCATTTTCGGTAAGAAGTTTTGCCCATACGGGGTCTTATAACGGCCAAAGACCATCCGACTATTAACTTTAAATAAATCCAGCTTTAGGTGTAACAATTGGATTGTACCATCGATTGATAGTACATTTGAAGAACTATTCGAAGACAAAAAGTACGGAGTTGATATAATTTTCGGATGGAAATAAGCATTTCTTTATTAACGTTATTAACATGCGTTTTCCAACAACAACTGCTGTTAATATTTAAATTTTGCGTATGATCAATTTTGACACAATTATGATTGTAGCAAATAAGGTTGTTACATGCTGCACTGTGAAAGATGACATTATTCATAGGAGTGTAGTCATCGACTCCATGGAAAAACATTAATTTTGTTTTGGCGCTAACGACCATATAATGGGCATCAAACCATTCTCATAGTATTTTTAAGTCAAATAGGATGTTTTCCTCTATCACCAAATAACTCTTGCCAGAATATAAGATTGCAATATCATCTGCAAAAGATATCAAAACTCTACGAAGACCTATCAAGAAAATAGAGTTTATATAAATGAGGGATGGTAGTAGACCCAACACCGAACCCTGGGGGAAACCAATGATTTTAAGCTTATGCAGTAGGATTTCATGATTAACCGTGTCGAATGCTTTTGTTATATCGATAAATAGTGATGCAACCTTTTTGTTCTCCTTGATGTTACCATAGAGAAACTTTTCAAAATATATAAGAGCATCCTCAGTAGAACGCTTAGGCATAAAAACAAACTGATTAATAATTAAGATTTTCCAAGATACACCAGCATTTTCGTTTTGACAATCAACTCGAATATTTTAGATATACTCGACAAAAGGTATATAGGACGGTAGTTATTAGTGTCAAGAGTTCACCCTTTTTTATGAAGTGCTATTGTTGTGACTTTTTTAAGTTTATCAGGGAAAATACCTGTGTTAAAGCTTAGATTAAAAATGTGTGATTGAACTTTACAAATATAGTTGCTGATTTGTTTTCCTTCACAAAACGATTACAGGTTATTTTTAAGGACAATAAATTATGATCACACAATATTTTACTATTAGTCATTGCCCTAATTATATATATATATATATATATATATAATTGGCACACTGCATACAATAAAATGATAACACAAAAACCGCATACAGTACCTAGGTTGATTTATATATGCGACGAGTGGCGTGTGATGGGTGCTATAAGCCAACCAGAAACAAGTACGAGATTTTGAGAAAAGAATTCAATACTCGGCACACGCCACACGTCGGGAGATGGTTAAATTTTATATTTCATGCCACGGTCACATTCAACACATACAAATAATTTTTGATCGTTTTACCGCGTCATGTTTGTTTTTTTTTTTAAATTAAAACGGACTATGTACATGATAATAAACCACAGAAGTTATTTAATTAGTTTGCGTGGCTAAACCCGTCACATATGTAAATAATTGTCCATAGGAAGCGTAACTTTTGTTACTATTTGTCACAAGCCATACGTCACATATGTAATAATCAACCTCAGGGCTTTGAAATTTGAAATTATTAAAGAGGCACGCATGTAAATATTTTTTTAACCTTCACTTTGTCGGCAGTAAAAAAAATCCTTAATCTTGACAGGAAATACTCTGGTGTAGAAATGGAAAGCGCAAATTAATTTCTGATATTTTTACAATAGAATAAGGTTTATTCGGTTTAATTTTGATGCAACTGGAACGGCTGGAATGAAAACTGACAAGGCGGCATCCATCACTGAATTGTTTTGTATGCTAAATACCAACCGAAAATCTTATTTTCGAACCAGCAAAATATGGTGACCATACGATTCAGATACCGTGAACCTGTTAAAGGACAGATTTATACCGGTAAATCAGTAACATATGGGATATAAACCAAGATGAGCGAGTTGTCAAAGACGTTGTCTCACCATACAAAAATTCAGGCCGAAATTAACAAAAGACAATTTGTTCACGTCAATTCCTCTAGCGAATGACTTTATAAGTGGGAACTTGTCAATAGTCGGTACAAAGAAAAAACGATGCACCTCGGATGAATTCAAAGCTTCATAAACTTTTATCAACAAATTTTGGATTAGGAGAAAGAATAGTTCTTTCTTTATACAAACCTAAGAACAACAGAGTATAGTAGTTTTAATTTTTACGCAATACAATGATAATAAAACCTACTGGTAAAAGCATTAGCCTGACATAATACACTATAATAACAAAACCAAAAGAGCAGTCGAAACAAAGGACAAGATTCTGGATCAGTATACTGCAAAAAGAAAAACTAATCACGGCGATGTTTTTAAATATAACTAATATCGCAGAACTTGCTGCTTGTATAATATTTATGACCAACAATCTAACAAGCACTCAAACCATCACAATTGGTCGACAGATCACTTCTTTCATTTCAGACGGTAAAATAGGCAGAGATGCAGTCGGTTGGCTCCATATAAAATGTATGACGAAAAAAATCTGCATCGAGCAGCGATACAGTCAAGGTGATAAAAAAAGAATTTGTCAAATTTTGCAAATAAAAGATTTCAAATTTTTTTTTCTTTTTAAATTTTGTTATAATTAAAATAAACTTAAAAATTAAGCAACAGAGTCTAAACGAAATTAAAATCCGTTATAAAATTACAAAAATATTTAAAAATGGGAATTCCCTTTTCTACCAGTGTGTATACAGTCAAGGTAAAAGACAAATCGACAGTATTTATCTCACGGATTTCAAAAATGCGATCATGCAAGTACGGGTGTCCACCGGGAAAGTATACTACTTTGTTTTGCCGCCATTTTGGTAAACATTAGTATTAACAGTTCATATTTGGCAGTCGTGAAGTAGACACGTGGCAAATTTATTATGGAAAAATATTCGATAAACCAACGTGTTTTAATCGTTAAAACATTTTATCAAAATCAATCATCGATTACTGTGACGATGAGAAAGTTACGTGAAATTTTTTGGGAGAAACAACGTGCCAACAAAACGCACTATTTATCGTGTAGTGAATGATTTCAAAGAAAGAGGGTCTGTAAGTGATAGGCCCAAGCATGGGCCACAACGTACTACAAGATCGGCTGAAAACCTTACTGCTGCTCAAGAAAGTGTTTAAAACAATCCATCAACCTCAATTCGACGCCGTGCTCAAGAGCTTGGTCTTCAAAGAACAAGTTTGGCCACAATTTTGCACAAGGATTTGCATTTGTTTCTATTTAAGATTCAGTTGACACAAGAGTTTCTTCCACAAGACCATTTACGCCGCCGTACAAATGCCAATAGGATGTTACAGCTCGCCCATGACAACCCCGATTTTCATGAAAAAATCATAATGAGTTAAATGGATATGTGAATAAACAGAATAGTCGGTTCTGGGCAATGGAAAACCCTCAAATTATTCATCAGTCACCTTTACATCCATTAAAAGTGACAGTCTGGTGTGCAATTTGGTCGGGAGGAATCATTGGACCTTACTTCTTTGAAAATCAAAACGGCGTAACGGTAACTGTGAATGGGGAGATATATCGTGGTATGATTGAAAACTTTTTAACACCACAACTGCATGCTTTGGGCTTGAGTGACATGTGGTATCAACAAGACGGTTCCACATCGCATACAGCAAGGATTACAATGGATTTACTGCGAGACCTCTTTCCACAACAAGTTATTTCAAAAAATGGAGATGTTAATTGGCCTCCACGGTTGCCTGATTTGACTGCTCCGGACTTCTTTTTGTGGGAATATCTAAAAAGCATGGCTTATGCAAACAAACCAGAAACGCTTGAGCAACTCAAACAAAATATTCGTGATGAAATTAATGAAATACCGCGTGAAATGTGTGAGAATGTAATGAAAAATATGTTCAAAAGGGCTCGCATTTGTGAGGCTAACAGAGGCGGACATTTATCTGATTTTGTATTCCATACATAATTGCCGACATTAAATAAAACATTTATCAATATAAGATCCATTCTCTTTCATTTAATCAAAAATTATAAACAAACAAAGTAGTATACCTTCCCGGCGGACACCCTATATATTCAAGATTTTATGTATATAAATACACATAGTACTTGGCACCATAAGAAAAAAACAGTTTTTGCATTGATGTTCCAGATGTCGGGTTGATAGTATATTATCAAAATTTAGGATAAATATATGACATTTAGGCGATTATACATATAACATTTTTTTAAATATTTTAAAACGATACCAGTAGTGACATCTACCACGTCAATGGACTAACATAGTATGGTGGTACTATGTGTATTTATATTATGGTATATTGATACACGGAAAGAATAATAATCATTTAACGGGTAAATTGATAGAGAATTAAACACATATTAAAATTAATTGCACAGCATATGATTTTGTAAGACCATGGCACGAAATTGCAAATGAAATACTACTGTGAAGTATGAAAGATGTCCTTCAATACATAAATAAGAAACAGTTTCGACTGGGTCAAGCAGATACATGGGAGAGTGGAGCAGGATATGTGACCTTAGTGTGGTGAACAAAGTAATGATCTGCAAAATAATGACAAAACGAAAATAGAGAACTGAGAACAAGCAAGTCGGATTATCTTCAGATTATAGTTCGACCCTTACTATCAAATAATTACGGATAGTTTTCTGAATGATCCCCGTTGCTGTTGACGGATTTCGTTCCCTCAGTGGTTCTACATTTAGTTAGAGAACCATTATAGTTTATAAATGTATTATAAATTCAAATAGCTCCTCGGAGTTGTCAACAAAAACCAGCAGGCGTCACGACCCGCAGAGTTATTAACAGCAATAACAAGTAGTTTATATAAATAAATTTGACAGCAACAACAATAATTTTCGTAACAAAGTCCCAACTCACGTTCCAATTTCGTCTCGATCAGTTTATTTGCATATTATGACTAAATTGGATCATGTGTATTGGAGGGACTTTTTTAAGGTACTTTAATTGGTTATGTTTAGGATATAAAATTTAATTTATTGTATGTATACATTATATATACCGATTGTTGAAAACTAATTAAATTAAATTTTAGCCTAACATTAAAATAGAATCATAAAAAAAATATTTTAATTGCAAATTGCGATAAGGAAGGTATAATTTTATTAAAATTGACAACACCAACAATTTAATGGTAATAAAATTTAATTTTTTATGAAGGTTATATCCAGCACATTGTAAATTTTTAATTTCGAATATAAATTTAAAAACGAATCAAAATTAGAGTTACGCGCCACTATAATTTGTCTGTCGTATATATAGAGGCGACTAAACAGATGAATTGCAGTTGGCAGTTGATGCTTTCCAAAAGTGCGTTGGTGACCATAATATGCCGCCATTCATATCAGAAGTCTTATCAATAGCTATTGGGATTATGGATTTGACACTTATTGTGTCCTTATTGTGCTAAGGATTTTAACAACGGTAACGTATACTCCATCACGACGTAAACAAATAGAGAACCAAATTTGTGGATTTGGTCTTCTAATTTTCAGTGCCCTGTTACTTTTAAATATACGTTAGATTCACACAGTTGTCCCTTTTTTGTGGGTTATGAAAGTTAAAGTAAATACAAATTCCGAAAATATCAGAAATAATAGATGAAAATATTATTACTAATTCCGATCAACCTTTTGAATGGAAGTCGAAAATTCAGTGATGTATATATTTTAAAAAATTAATGCGATTAAGCACCCGAATATTTATAAAATTATAATATTATGATACGTTACAGTATATTTTCGAGAATGAGAACCTGGATTCAAATCCTAATTATTCCGCAAAACATCGATAAATCGTATCATAACAACTAAATTATTAACATAATTCGCCCGTTAAACTGATTTTGACCACCATACCACCGTATCGTTATGGAATACAAAAATTTTCCACCTATCAACTTTATTATATTTTTCGCATATTTCCTGTCAATTTTCCGTTTCAATATCATCGTTATTATAATTTTTTCCACCATATAACCTTATGTTCTTCGCCCATATTATGTTTGTGCTGCTCGAAAGATTTGACAATAACGAATGTATTTTTTTTTTTTTTTTTTTTGTAAATCGAATTCTATACGATTTTCCATACCGGTGAAAAACAAAAACACGAAAATATCATTAAGAAGCGAGCGATTTTGTGTTTGTAAGTATTTATGTACGTGCTGCATTTATGCATGTAAGAACCAAAAAGCTTTTAGATTCGTACGCTTATTTAACGTTAAAACATTAACCATAAAAATGTTTGTTGTTAAAAGTATGATCAGTGCTCTCCATAAAAAAAAAGTCTGAATAGAAGTCATATTATGTAGTGAACAGTGGACACCATTTGATAGGAATTGAACTGAAAGTCGTTGAACCATTTCAATCAGTTTTACACAAACTGTATATGTTCAAATCTAATTCAAGCCTATTTCACAAACAGGCAAAGGACAACCCACACAAAACGCTAGATGCTAAATACGAAAAATACGTTTAACCTGACAATGATAATGAAGACTATCTTCGATACACGAAGATCTACGTTCTCATGGTAATACGACAAAAAAAGCATACCTCCTAGCTGATTCTTTTCCAGAAAACTATCCCCTTCCGAAAAAAAAGTATTTACCTTGTCACAATTCATCGTGCTATATAAGCATTTTTGGCATTTCACCGAAAGTTAGATTCTTCCACATCCTAACCAACCACAATCTTTTAAATATATCACTATCGCATCAAAATCGGAACGAAGTTCTCGCCAAAGCCGCCCACTCATTTACATCACACAATTTAGTACTGATATTAGATTTAAAAATCGCGACTTACATGGTATGTCTCATTCAGCTTCGAGATATACGAAAGCTTATTACATAAAAGTGTTTCTGGCCAACCATGAACATCGATGTCGGGTTTGGGCGAAAACATATAACGCTTGTCAAAAATCTAAAGTCAATCGTTCATATATGGATCTTATTTGGTTATTACCCCCATCCGACGGTTATAAATATGTCCTAATGACAGTGGATAGATTCACACGCTGGCCTGAAGCCATTTCGTTAGCGGATATGAGAACGACTAACATGATACTTGCATTTTCAGTCCAGGACATCTCAAGATTTGGAGTTTAAATCTTTTTTAATCTCACAGGATAAGAACAACGACATACTATCCTCCGGCAAACGGTATGGTGAAACAATTGCACCCGCCAGTTAAAATCCTCTTTATATTCTCGATCAAACACCCTAAACGAGGTCCCTAGACCAGTCCCTAGACGAGTCCCTAGACTCTCTTGCTGCACTCTCCGCAGTACGATAAATATATACTGTGGACTAGTAAGTCTTTGGAACAAAACGATTGAGCAAAGAAAGAAATATTATCCAATCAGAAGCTTTACAATGTAAAAAACGAGTCAACAGCTTCAGCTGGCATAAAATCTACCAACCGTTGAACTCTTTTTTGTCCGAAAAGTATATCTTGATGGAGAGATTATATTACGTTAAGATACACAAACTCCATGCAACTAGCTCTAGGCTCTCAATAGAGAATAGTTTAGTGACATTAAGAAGTAGCATAAAGAAGAACCTGTTGAATAAGAGATAAAAATATTTGAGAAAAATATTTGTATTCCCAACAGGGACTACATTTATAATAATTGGCGAACAGTTCACATACTAGTATGGGGTCAGATCGTGAACCTAGATTTGGAAATTTTAAAGCCTAATAACTTTAAAAATTAAAGCTATTCGACCATTTAAAGCATTACAAGTTCGTAAATAATGTGCTGGAAAACTGACAGATTTAGGATAGGAAAAATTTATAGAAAGAAAGTACGGCTAGGAGTTTTTTTTTGTAATTACTTTAAACGGAACAAGCTGTGTTCCGTTTAAAGTAATTACAAAGACCGAACTAATATAAGAGTTGAAAAGTTCGATTTAATTAGTAGAGGAAATAAGACAAAAAATATCTTTCCTGCATACAAACATACCTGCAATTAAGATGAGTCATTATGTTGTCATGCACTAAAAAGTTATCAATGATTTCGTGTTGCAACATCACGGTCGGCATCTCTTGTCATATATTTATGAATATATTTCATTACTTTGACAGAGGAACAGAGTGGAAAAAACTTGAATCAAACTATTACAAATAATTAGGTTCTACAACTTAGTGGATAATTAGATTCCACTAAAATTTATTACAATACTTTGAAACTGAAAAGCTAGTATATCAATTTTACTAAAATCACGACCAATTGTTATTGTTAAAAAAGTTTAAGTTCCACAACTTTATATTTACGAAACTAACAAATATTTCGTGAATTATTTTATAGTAATTTTAAGTACACCGGTAAAACAAAATCATATTAGGATCCACAAAATCTATTGCGATATTACAAATCTACCAAACTTGTGTATTATTGTGTATTTGTCAATTTATAATTATCCCAAGAAAATTATGTTCCACACGGTTGATTACAATATTACAAATCTAAAAACAATGTTGCCACTCTAATTTGGTTACCCTTTATAATATATATATATATATATATATATATATATATATATATATATATATATATATATATATATATATATATATATATATATATATATATATTTATTTATATAAATATATATATATATATATATATATATATATATATATATATATATATATATAAATATATATATATATATATTAAGGTTAATGTTGCTTTAGATTTAATGAAATATTTTATCCCACGCAAAAAATGTATGAATATCCTTTTTGTGACACTTTTTAATGACATTCTTCTTATCCTAGGGATACATACTTTCGTACGTTATAATTATTATTATTATTAATAAAATAATGTAGAAAAATAAAAATGCGAAATAATTAAGTTTTACCTTTTACATAATATAATATTTATTTAATATGTGCTATGAACAGAAGATGGTTATGCTGCAATATAATGAGTTAGTTGACTTTAAGGACCAATTTAATTATCTCGCGTTCATATCTCAGAATAAATAAGTGATGCTGTTTATTTTCTTTTTTCAATTTACTCTAAAATTTAATTATTTCTAGAGATAATGTTTTTTGTTGTTTGCTAATGGATGAGGTTCTAGGTTACGAGTGAATTATTTCATAATTTCGTTATATTTTGGTTGTAATATTATAGCAAAGAGATGTTATAATGAACTTTAAAATTAAAAACTAGGGTTAATTAGGTTAACTAGCTGTAACTTGCCCGTATAGTTGATAGCTTAAATTTTGAGCTCATCCGATTAATTTACAATTTACCTTGAAATTATTTTAGGTGCATAAAAAACTTTAAGAAATACTTTAAACTTAAAGATCATATAATTATAGCAAAACTCGTTTACTCACTTTTCTAGAAAATGCAATCCACTTACCTGAAATAAGAACAAAAATATTTAAGTTAATTATAAAATTATCATAAAAAGTTTACCGTACTTATGCAGATGAGAATAAAAAAAAGTTCAAATTATTACCATAAAAAATTATTTTTAACTACCCATTTTGAAAAAAAAAAAATTATAAGCTCTATACGAGATAGTTAGACCTGGACCCAATGTTTTAGCTATGAAGAAGGTAAAGTATCAGAGCAGGAGGTTCAAATATCACCGATTAGTAAGGAGATGGTAAAAACCACGATTTAACAACGCAATCTTTGCAACAAACTGAAAGTGGGAAAATGCGATAAGGAAACACACCACTTTCATTGTGGTGTGGAAGTAGTCAAAAGTAAGAAACATAATGCAGAATGTTAAAGAAACTCTGCAACCTCGTGGAGTACAAATTTAGACATGTAAAAAATTAGCGCATTGACAAAACTACGAAAAGAGAGTTTTTGTTAGAGTTGTAAAACCGCTGCAACCATAAGCTGACATTGGAGTACCCAGTACTAGGCCCTATATTCGAAATTAAGAATATCGAGATAATAACAACCACGTCATTGTTATGTCGGTATTAAGTGCGTGTAACAACCAAGAGATTTAAGGTATAAACAAAACCAGAGCGACAACGCCCGAAAATCGACGCCTGTCAAATTAAAATACACTAAAAGTATAGTATGCCTACAGAAACATCGACGGTAGCGACGACGATTTTTTCGTTGAAATAAATTTAGAATCTATTTCTAATTTTATCGCCGGCGAAACAATGTTGCTAACTGTTTTTTAATTTTTATCGCCGGCGAAACAATGTTGCTAACTGTTTTTTATTTTTTTAAGTTGCCTTTTTAATAAAATGCGTATTAAGCAGCCATGTTTTAAAATTTTTTATTGTTATTTTATATCGCGATACGCTGACGCTTTTGTTTGTTATGTTTACTACATCGATATCGCTGTCGAATTTTATATTTATTCGTTGACGCTCTGGTTCTGGTTATACCTTTACAGACTCAAAAAGCATATCTTTGACATTAAAAAACCAGCTACCGTAAAACTAAAGTTTTTGTAGTTATCACTCCCAGTAGTCTGGTGGAATAAGTATTTTCTAAAGGTAAATTTCAAATTATTAGTCAAGTATTATGGTTGCTAGGGTTGCAATTTTGTATTGGCGACAGCGATCAGCATAAGTCGGAAGCCAGACCGCATTTTCGTGGTACGGTGTATTACTGTCATAGTTCCAGTCATAACTCCCTAGTCCCGAATTTCGCCTGCCTTTTTACAGTGTATAATAGTACATCAGAATTTTGAACGACATTGATTACGTCATTGGTGAAGATGATGAAGAATTTGTTTAGAGATTGGACCACTAATTTCATAAATTGCTTTCTATCTCTAAAGTTTAATGAAATCCAGTTAACTCATGCACTTGAGACTCTAAAGTCAAAGAGAAGTCCAAAAAGTTTAGAGACTGATGACCACTATAAAATTCATCTGTAAATCAGAATTGCGTCATCCTGAGGTGAATGATACAGCGTCTTAGTTTTAGATAAAAGAACATGATCGTTAAATGAACTAAAAACTACTTGATGAAATGTTTCAACATTCGCTTCCCAGTCATTTGAAAATTCCTATCTGTTCACAAGATGTGATTTACAGAATTTTTCAGCACCGATACGTTTGCCTTGTTCGGCTTGTGAATTCCGCAATACAGCATGGGATCATAGTTGTGTTTATCGTCATCACCGACCGTAATCAAGTGATGAAAAATTCCTTTTTCAACCCTCTTCCGTTGGGATTCGAACCTAGCACCTCTCGAACCAAACTCCTCAAATTTAACCACTGCGCCAATTGCTCGGTCATTTGTTGAAGTTCTACGGCTTTTGGCTCCGACTGAAATGGCTCCTCTTACTTATTGCTATTAGTTTTATTACTGCGGCCGGTGAAATAATGGTGCCTTGTAAGCCGCTGTTGTGAAGATTGATTGTAGTAGCCTCAATGTTAGAAGTTTAGCTGACTTGGAGATACGACTTTTGTCGTTGCGATTTTTGCTAATGGAAATGTTGAGAACGATGTTGGTGTTAGATTCCGCAGATCGACCACCGATCTGCTGAATCTAACAAAAATACAGAGGGTTCAATAAGGAAGATATTATGATGTCAGAATATATAAGCTTATCGTGTTGAATTAGATTTCGATCGTGTAATTCTACTAGTTACATTAGAAGATTCGGCCAAAGCACGAATTGCTTTGTTAAAAGTATTATCGACTTGGGCAAATCAATTTGAGAAATGACCAATTTAGAACGTAATTACATTTTTTGACATTTGAGTTTTTTGTTTAACATTTGGGCTATCGAATGGGATGACAAAATGTCAACCTAACGGGGAGTTGCTTTGTTGGATCACAAATGGTGATCTAAAAACTTGTATGTTATTTTGTGTCGTTTCTTGATATATGATCTGATCTGAATCAGATAAGTCGTCAAGAAAAATAGCTAGTATATGTTTTTGTATATGTATCTTCGAAAGCGCAAATGTTTTTATGTCTGGCATGGTTTTAAACCCAGTAGTTGTAAGTATTAGTGGTCATATGGCTTCCTGCAGTGCCCGATTAAAGCCCAAAACTGTCTTTTAATTAAGCAAAAGAAGTTTATAGCTGTGCAAAGAAGTTTATAGTCGTTAAGTCCCCTTTTTTGCCAAAATATGATGCTAAATATATACAATATGTTAATATGCTGTTCCCGTAACATGGGAAAACATTTTAAATACTAAAGTAAATGAAATATAGAAGGACAATGAAAGACAAACTGTTTCTTTCGTTGAAGGAATCGAGGTTCCCTATTATGTTGGCAATAATAAAATTCCTGGGTCTGACACTATCCCAAACTTAACACTTAAAGTAGCAATTCGATATGTATAATAGTACCTAACCGAATGAAAAAAAAATGATGAGATTAACGAAGAATTATAAGCCGCTGGTAAATTCATCGTCCTACAAGCCAAAATGTTCGCGACACTTTGGGAAAAATATTGGAACGAGGGGTAATGGGTGACCCGAAAAAGAGACATGCTACTGTCAGAAGCAAATTTTTACGTCACGAGATGTTTTGTAATATTTAGAAAGAATCAGCGGAAAAACTTAATCAGTACTTAAGCGATTCGGTCGGGATCTTCCTTGATAGTCACCTACAATTCCATCCTCCAGTGCGCAGTGATTATCTCTAATATTATGTAAGACTGTAATTTGTATGCTGTGTAAAGGAGAACTATGCTGCATTAGTTTTCGCATATTGAGCGATCTTCTTTTTTAAAGATAGGGCACAACTCGGCCTCTTTCCATTCATCAGGCATAAATTCACTTTGCCATACTAATCAAACACAGTCGAAAAGATATTTCCTCTAAATATCAATAGCTCGCGGATTTAATGCAATCAACTCCAGGTTAACGGTTTCTTTTTAGTATCTGAATGGCTAGTGTAATCTCCTGGTAGGATGGGTCCTCTATGCACTTCCCCTCAGTCTGTATTTGACAACTTTAAAATACAACCTTCGACACTTGTTGAATATTGAGTAAATCCATGAAATGTTCCTTCCAAGTGTCGAGCTGTGCATCGATTTTAACACGGAAGTTTCCGTCCTGGTTTCGAATGGTGAAAAATCTATAGATTTAAAGGTACGGTGCCATCCGATGACTTCTTTAAAGAATTTACAGCAGTACAAATTAGCTTGGCGGTTCTCCTAGCTAGGGTCGCTTTGTTCTTCCGTGCGATTGTAAATAGTATTTGAGCTTTTTTATAGGCTATATTCTGTTGCTTGACAACAAAATGTCACTCCTCATCAAACCAATCATTTTTGGATCTAATTTTTACAATAACTAGAGTCTCCTGAGCAGCACTGATAACCGAAATGTAGAATACCTCCTATAGAACTTATCACTGCCTACGCCTAATTTGGCAGTCAACCGATAAGATCTGACATATAGGATGACCCAAGACCTTCCCTTAAAAATTAACACATGGTCAATTTGAGTTCGGAAAGTCTTACGAGGGTGTGTTCAAGTTTCAAAATGGGTATTTTTATGAGGAAAGAATGTGCTAGCAATAATGAGCTCATACGCTATCTTGTACAACATTATTTTGCCATGATCGGTCGCTAGTTTGTATCGGAATTAAGGCTCTATGTTTTCATATAAGTCAGTCTAATTTTTACCAGCTCTAGAATTAAATTCAGCTCATCCAAATTGTTGTAAAATGTTGATTTTGTTGAACTTTTCAATAACGGAGTTTTTTAAGGATGCGAGTAGTCAGCTCAGCGACGCAACCTTTGTGTAGTCGGTTTTCTACAACAAGTCAAGGAGCCAGTGATTCGGACCAGCAAATATTGCCGTTACGGGTCTCGAATTAAGCCATGCCATCGTATGTTAATTTGCTTTCCCCAATAATTCTTTTCAGATAGTGCTTCACAGATTTCCGCGCTGCTTTTCAAAGCCCTCCAAAATAATTGTGGAAATACTTGTTTTTCTAATTTTTCCTTGTCCAATATGAAATGAGCTCCGACAAAGTTCCTTTATCTTTGCGAAATGAAACATTTGAATGCGTATAAAGGCGATTTCCGTTGCTGAGAAACAAACAAAAATAGCTATGTATTTCTTGCAAGGTTTCGTGCCTCTACCTTTTGGGAGTCTCACGTGAATGAGACCTGCATAATCTACTCCAGTGTGTGTAAAAAGACCAGATGGTACTATCCTTTCTCTTTATAGGTCTGCCACTAGTTGCAGCTTAGTGCGGTAGTCATAATGTGTATACTTCGATTTCTGTAATTGTTTGCCATTTGTGGATTTATGTTTATGGTTGCTGCAACTGACAATACTTGCCCTAGTTCCAACCGATTGTTGATATTTAACACAGATTGTTGTGGCCAGAGTAACTAATTGGAGCAATTCAAACTAATTTGAATGGAGTCCTCTAGAGACACAATCAGTTGGTTTATCTTAAGAAATTTCCCCTGACTTTATGAGTTTCGGTTTTCCGAGTTTCAGCTGCATATGCCTTTTCGTTTGAAATCATCATATTATGTAGCTAGAGGCGGAAGTTATGATTGTTCCCAGGTGAGTTCTGCTACTATAGTATCTTAACCATAGTTGTTGCCATGGTATCGTTTGGTTCTTTGGTTTGTTTGACATCTGCGGGCTTTATAAAAAAAAAAAAAAAAAAAAAAAAACCTTGGTGTAGATGATTTCCGGAAGACTTTTGCGAACAAGCCTATAAATGCAGATCTTTCCTAGAAATCGATCCATTTAGTGATCGAGCCACGAAGGCTCATATAGTTAAATTCCAAGAAAATGAAAATCATGCTCGTTTGGATATACTTTTTGAAATGTCAATACTCTCCGACCATAGAAGATACTGTACATATCATCATATTCGTCCTAGTTAATTTTTAAAAAAAATCCAAAAACACTTTTAAAATTCCTTTCTTATACAAACACAAGAAAATTTCCGTAACAAAAGCGTCCTATAATCAGATTACATTCTTGTGTTACGATGATGCGGTATGGACTCTTTAAAATCCTTAACTAACCGTAAATTTAAACAATTTAGATATATTTATGTACAACCGTAAATAAGCCACAATACAAATTTTATCAAATCTAAGAATTCATTTTTCTAAATCTAAAACCACAAATGGAAAATAATTTTCCATTGTTGTTAGTACATTTATGTAGCACAAAGACGAGTCTCGTTCAAAAACATCAACTAAAAAAAAAACTTATCTCTTGATACTTTTTGCGAGCGTTATTTTTGTGTGTTTTAGATCTATATAGAAGTGAGCTCACCACAATAAAATGGTTGAACAAGCTTTGTTATGGATTTACCTGGAAATTGTTGAAAACTATTTATCTAGATATTCATTTCTACTCGTACATGCTAGATAAAACCACTCATGTGCGCTAAATCAACGTAACCGGCCAACGAATATAACAACGACGTTGAGTGGGAATAATACGATATATTTGATCGTATAACCAAAATAAATATTTTGACCGCGAATTAAACACAAAAAAAAAATTTTATAATTTAAAATCCAGAAAGGATTAATAAAATTTAACCCTATATATAAGTATTCTGGGCTTAGCTTATGTACAACACAAAATATGAAAAAAAAATCTAAATTTTAATTCCAAATACATGATAGGTACATATATATGTACCAAACGACACCTACGACAATTTAATTCCGCAGAATTTGTTTTTCGGGTGTTTTTGTATGCGATTGTGTTGTGCCGGGAAAATACCAAAAAAAAATAATAAAAAATTTCAAACTTTTTAATTAAAACAACAAAAATGTTGTATACGTAATTGAAAATTAAAAAGTGTCTTTGTATTTAGAAAATTTTCCCACATGAATTTTTCCCAAATATGCAGGAATTAATTTCGTTGTTACAATGTCGAAAGCTGACAGTGTTTTATGCTTAGAGAATAAATTTGTCATTGCCTATAGCAGCTTTTTTGTGGCTTATATATTTATGATTGATGTGGTAAAATTTCAATTTGCTTGTGATGTTTTAATCTATAATTGATTGATAGGGAGATGTCACCGGAACACTAATTTTACCTAATATACGATAGATTTATTACATGATATACATGTTAAAGGGTTTCGTACCTTTGTTTTCTTCAAAACATAGAAGAGAAAATTAATGGATCTATCTTTTTCTATATATCCCATTATTAATAATAAGAAGAAGGTTTTTACAGACCCTTGTTGGCCCGTACCGAATCAGCAAACTGGCTCCATCGGATTTAATCCCGATATTGCTCTTTATATTGTATCTAGACTATCCGACGAAGATAAGTCGTTTTCTACACCGAGAGACCAATGTTTTCTGTATTTTGCATTAGGCTATGTCTAAGATAATAGACCGCTGGTGGGGTCTACTTACTAGAAAACAAAATGTTGTTTTGTCAATTTTTTAATCAGTTCTTCATTATCTTGTAGGTTGATGAGAATGCTTCTTTCTCGTATTCTGCCAGTTGTTGCAGTGCTCTTATTCCGAGGTATGTGGCAGCTGATGTGCCATACGTCACATTGTTAATGAGTTTCGCCACACAATTCGTTGAAAATTTCTATGCTCATCGTCTATCCATATTTGGCGAGACATTTTTTGTATATCGGCGGTGATAGCATATTTGTGTTTTCTCCATCACATAACGATATGCCATAGATCTTGTTGCAGTTTTGCACCGATACACATTATGTTATTTAATGAGTGTCCACTGGTAATTAACTCTATGATGTGGCATGTGTCCCAGCTGTTTATATTCGTCCATGAATTTTTTTTAATCTGTTGCTAACCCGTTGTTTCTTAAAAGCTGTTTTTCTAGCTGTAAAAATCTTGCGATTGCGATTTTTTTGGAATCACCTAGCCTCATGTCTTTGCTAGTTTGATGAAATGGCAATTTTACGATATATCTGCCATCTATTGCTCTATTGGACGTGGTTTGGAAATGTTGATCACTTTCTTGCTCTTCGACGGTTTGCTTCAGTGGTGGGTGTAAGTCCTCAATTTTCCAGAATCCACACATATGGTTTCTTGAAGATCTATTATTTGATTCATTGTTCTTTCCATACGAGCTGGTGACAACTGCAATACTGGCTCAGTTTTTTCTCCGGCTAACAGGTTTTGTGGGGCATTTATATATTTGTCCAAGCTTCGCATTTTTATTTTTTGTTGTTTGATCATCCGGTCAAATGCTGTCATGGGTTGTGACAGTTGTTTCGAATGAGTATCTGCTTCTCTCGGTGGAGTTACAATGCCTGAAATAGATTTTGACGGAAGGGTGAGCTGTTTTCCTGCTTTAGGTTAGGTGAACTCTTTGCCTTGTTCCATGGTTGGTGTGGATGGTTCAACAAAATTGAGCCGTTGGCACATCTCAGCGATGGAGTTTTCGTAAATTTCCCCAATTTCGACTTGTGACTCAAAGTAATTATGAGTCGATTCGGGTGGTGGATCAGATTTAGTAATCCTTTTATCTGTGTTTTTGTATGCTATAAACAATCCCTTCAGTGAAGCAATTTTAGCTTCCAAATATTTGTTGTTTTTTTATGGACCAAAGTTTAAATTTCGGCTGCCATACATAACAAGGGGTCTGATGTTCAATTTGAGCCTGTTAGTATTTGCAAGTTTGCAAGATGCAACTGAAAGAATCGGACGAAATCCTTCTTGGAAATGACCCTATAATTTCATTCGCTAGAACATTGGTTCTCTAATATGTAAGCACGTAATTCATATGCCATGCAAAGTAGAGCTGTTTTAACGGCCACTTTTAATGCATTGGACATAATTTCATATCCCCACCCTAATCGAATAACGTCGAAAAGTTTCACAAAGTATCCCTTTCAAATATCAAGGAGCTTGGAATTAATACAATCAACCCTATAGGATAAAATTTATGAACGTATAGCGGTCTAGTAATTCCAAAAACTACGTGAACTGCGCACATTGCTAAGTCGTACCATTAGGACTTTACTTCTCCACCATTTGCTCTTTTCCGACCACAAATTCGCTTGACAGTTGGAAGGACTGCTTTGTTGAGGGAAAAATATGTTATAAACAACCATTGGCATCTAAAGTATCGTGCCCTTTGCACATAATAAAAAAAACTTGAATTGAAGCTTTGTGGAGATTATCGTAAATAAAACACGGTTATAATTCCCGATCGTTATCCGATCCCTTACATTCAACATTTTTCTGTGCCCCTAATGCAATCAATCGAATTCAGCAATTCGTCTGTATAGTGAATTACTAGCACCGATTTATACCCAACTTATTAGAAGTACTAGCACCAAATCTATCGCACTTGGGCGCACTACTCAAGTTGCCCAGAACTTGCCTAGCCTGAGGAATGCCAAAATCCGTTCACTCAATTAGACGCTATTCTGCAACAGTTTCATGAAAAAGCTCGCTACTTTTGGCCTAATTTAAATCAAGACGTAACCCGGTGGGTGAAATCTGGTTCACCTGCCAAAGATGCAAAGTACAGAGACATACAAAATCACCACATGCGGACAATTTGATATTCAACCAGGTCGATTGAATCATCCATTTAGATATCGTATAGGACCGCTACCTCCATCTAATGGCGACAATTATGTTCTCACTTGTATCGATCGCTCTACTCGATGGTCTGAACCGTTCTGCATAAAAGATATGTCCCGAAAACGGGTTCCAACTTATGTCACTACCGATCAAGGATGATAGTTTGAGTAGTTTCATATATGGAACTACATTAAAAGATGGCGAAGGTCTTATTAAGTTATAAGGGCATCATTTGTTTTGTTGAAATATTTAACCTAAGAGCTTTTTAGGAATGCGGGTTGTCAGCTCTGCGATCCAATCTTTGCTTAGTCGCTTCCTACGATACACCAAATGTGCCGTAATGAAATTCTAAGGATAAAAGTTTTTAAGTTTTTAACGAGGCAAGTGGGTGCCGGCAAATAACTTTTATACTAATAAAATAAATTCTTCTCGGTCTTAAGTCAGTTTCATTGTGTCATAATAACCTCCGTTCGGGCCTTTCGCGGGATAATCTTTATCTTTAAAACCACATAACATAATTGACTGGACACGAGAACGCCAATGTCTTATCAAGACAACCATGATAAATAGATTGTCAGTATTGCATCAGAAGAATGGATTCCTGAGGAAATTATAAAGGATCAAATGAAAGACTCAGATTTAACGGTAATAATGAAATAGAAAGAAGAAGAGCAGCATAGGTTGTAATCGCAGACAAAAATCCAGTAGCAAAAATATATAGGTTTCAATGGTAAAGTTTGCGGATCGAGGATCGATGTCTAAGGTGGACTTGGCCGAGTTCAGATGGCCAGTCGACGCAATCGTTAATAATGGTACATAAAGTTTGGTCGCAGAGATTTTAAGTGAGTGTCTTGGAGGTAATAGTTACTAATAGCGGCCATCTCGGAGTCAATAAAAAAACTAGCCAAAAAACGAGTAAGATTTTATTGGTCGGGATGTCAGCAGTCAGTAGCAGAATAGTGTAAAATATGAGCTGGTTAGAAATGGATTTACATTCGATAAGTCGAGATGGAGTATCGATGGAGGTCCTTATGGGTCATGGATGAAATATCAAACCAGTTGTATTCCTCGGGATCCTGCTCTTCTGGCATGGTGCAGCGATTTAACAAGATACAACAGGAGTTACCTCGGCAAAGATTATTTTTGGTGATAATTTTCGGCTGTTTGGGAACTTAAAGTTTGGAATGGTACCAACTGAAGTGTTATGCTGGAAGGTTTTATCTCCAAAGTTGCACGCAGGATGTTAAGGACCCTACTGAACAATGTCAAATATCGGCAAATATATAAACCTAAAGTGGTGTACCTTGAGTGGTTGGCACTCTAACGAACAAGTGCATTGGATCTTGTAAGGGACAAACAAGCTTAGGTGGAGAGTAATGTTACGACTTCTGTAGAGTTGTACCTAGCGACATCTTTGAAGTAGTAGAAGCAAAAATTAATTAAATATACTGTAAAGAAAATGAAAATAAAATTCAGTGAGTGAACATTAGTTCAATTCTTTAGTTCTAATTTTGGTACATAAACGGCATATTATCGTGAGTTGAGTTGAATTTTAAACGCGAAAGTGTAAAGAAAGATTAGTGCACCTACCAGTGGAAAGCAGCCGTTTTCATTGAATTAAAGCTTATATACCTCCAATAGTGACTAAACAGCTAGATAATTAATCAGTTTGTTTATTAAATATCATGGTACTGGATATGACATTTACAACTTCCAATTGAACAAATGAAAACAACTGAAAAAATCAGAAAACTTGTATGTGGTCAACCATTTGTTCCAGGGGATGTGAGTTGTGTAAATTAGGAAATTCACACCGTTTAAGCAAAAAATTTTAAGGACCTTATTTACTTTGATGCCAGCTAAATCAAAGACTCGGGACTACCGATTTATTTTTATCATTTATTTGCACCTTGCACAGCTTTCCAAAGATACTCCATAGTTGTCTCTCTCCTCCTGTTAAATTAAGTGATTACTCACAGGCAACAAAATATTCAGAAATAATCCCTGTACCGGCATAAAGTAACGCTAATTTGATCACCTTTATGTATATTGTATGTATAGTCATTATAAATTGATATACTTGTATCCTTATAAACATCATTATCGATTAAGTATAATATAATCACTGTCTCATTATTAAGGATATAAGGGAGACGTGTATATCGATATGTCAGTTAAATTGAGATAAATTTGTTTACGTTATCGCATGTACATAAGAACAAGAAGATGAATAACAAATCGTTTACATAAAAAGTAAAAACGGAAGAAAATATTTGTAACATTTTATATCCTATACACCACCCTCGACAAAATTGTAAAATGATTGTGTATTTTCTTAGGATTTTCTGTTTTAAATGATATTATAATCGTGTAAAACAGGTGAAATCAATCAATTTATGCCGGGTCGTATATAATTCATCTCACAATCATTATATTCAATCGTGTTCCTCTCGGATTAGGTTTAAATTGATCAATTATTTTTATTGTTGTAATCGAAATGGTTACCCAGGTGTATTTTCTATCTTAAAAACAAAATTTTCGTAAACAACTTTTATGAATAATTAAAATAAATATTTAGGGCGCACAAAAATGAAATAAAACGCCTGAACTGCATGAAAAATCATAATTTTCAATTAACATTTCCACAATCGCACTTAATGTACACCAACTATGGGAAATAATGTGTGTACGACAAACGAGCACACAACAATTGTGACGACGACGACAATGATGGTGATGGTGAATGAGAGAAAATTTATTTATTTATTCATTTGATTCTGTGGAAATTTAGGCTTTTATTTTTATTGTTTATCCTATTTGAACACACAACAACCGTATAATTTAATTAGAAAACAAATTATGCAATAATATTTCCTGCAATAAAATTTAAAAGCTCTTAAAAAACATAAAAAATGTATTAATATACAAAATTTGGTTAAATTATGGGTGGCGAGGCCTACCGATATTAAGTAAATATTTTTAAAATTATGCTAAATTAAAAGCTGCACAAATAAGCTTGGAAGTGGGTTAACTTTACAATCAATTTATTAAAAATTAAATAATAAATTTGATGAGCTTTTACTAACATGTAATCTTAATATTATTGTAAATCTCATAGATATTTGATTACTTTGATTTAGAAAACGACAACATTCGAATAGACAATTTTACATTGTTAAAAACCTTTTTAAGTCAAAAGCTTTCAAATTATTTGATCTTTTATAGAAGTATATTAGTTTGAGTTTATATTTGACCAACTTACTGCTTATCCAGTTATTTAACATTGAAATTCAACTATTTTTCTAATTGGTGCTTTTAGTTATTTAATACGTATATTTTTAACAAAACTTTAAATTTTTTAACAAATAACAAAACTCAAACAATATTTTAAAATCAACTCTGATTTTTGTATTTACCAAAAATTAGCAAATATAGAAGAAAATCTATTTCAAAATATTTTAAAAACTTGCTAATTGCACTTTAAAATACGCTAACTTTTCAATGAATTTGTTAAAACTTATTGTTAAATAAACTCGGTTAAAAGCTTATATCCCATTTTCAATAAAACTTGTTTTTTATATATTTAAACAAATGAGCTTTTCAAAAGTTTAACTTATAACAAAAGTTTTTAAAAATAATTACGAAAGTTCCCGTGACTATAAAATCATAAATATACAAACTTTGAAATGTTCCGTGAGGTTTCGAAAAAAAGTAAGTGTAAAATGATTTATCAGAAAATTCAAAAATTTGTATAAGTTTTTATTAGTGGAAAGCTTTTAATATGATCTGGTATAGTGTAGTTTTAGTTTTTATTTCATCAAACTTAATACTTATGCAGTTATTAATATTGAAATTCTTAGTTTGACCTATAGCATTTTTTTTGTAAGTAAGAAAGCTTTCAAATATTTGTTTAATAGAAGCTTAGTTATTTAATACGTGTTTAACAAATAATAATAATAATAATAATAATATTATTATTATTAACAACAATACTTGATCAAAGTTTAAAAACGAATTTCTGATTTACGAAATATCAAGAAAAATAAAAAGCTTGGTAAATGAACTTTGACCTATGGTAACATTTAAAATTAATTCTTTTAAATACTAAATGGTAAATAAACCATGTTAAAAGCTTATTTCCAATATGTATAATATGAAAAATGTCAAAATAAATAAAAATAATGAATATCAATTTATAAGCTTTTCTACGCTTTTAGTCTTAGTTATTAAATTATTTTTAAAATCAAGCTAGCTTAACTTGTAACAAAAGCCTTTACAAATATTTACAAAAATTCTTGTCAATATCAATCATAGTAAAATGTTTAGCAAAAAGCTTTAAAAAGTTTAGTAAGCTTATAAAAAAGCTCGTGTAAATATATTTAATATTATTTACAAAATATAAACATTTGAATAAATAATATTGTTTACATAATCTTTTATAAGTAGAGCTATAAATTATTTTTTTAAATTAGAGCTTTCAACTATATAGAGATTAAACATTTTACTTGTTAAACTATAATACCATAATGAAACTTTTAAATATATTAATTTTTTGCATAAGCTTTTAAATATTTTACTGAGCTAGAATATTTGAAATACGAATTATATTAGCTTTTGATAAGCAAAGAAGCTTTTAAAAAGAGATGATTGCCTTTTTTACTAATTTTCATTATTAAATAATTGTTTATAAAATATTAAACGAGCGTTAGTTAGGCAAAAGCTGTCTAAACATAATAAATAAACATTTAATATACTTTATTTAAAAGCTCATTTTAGAGCTTACGTTCTTTATCAATAGTTTAAAAAATAGGCTTAGTCAACTTCGCTGCATGTAAAAGTAGATTTTTAAATAAATATTTCGTTAAATTAAAAAACGCAATTTAAAAATGAGCTTTTTTTAATTAAAAGCTTTTTACTACGGCTCTAATTTACTTTAACTGTAAGCAAGCCAAGTTAATTTTTAAACTTTTACCACTTAAAAAACTTGTTTATAAGATAAATTTATAATTTGTGATGATCAAAAGCTGTTTTAATTGTAATTGTCAGATTAATTTTAGAAAAGTAAATTTACTTATCTTGAAAAAAGCATTTTAAAATGCTTCTGAATCTGAATGATAATATAAAATTTAACACTAAACCTTAGTATGTTTCCTGAGCTTTAAATAAAAATAAGTATCACACAATTAAAATTGATGTGATTTACATAGTAATTATGTGAAAAGCTAACATCCTATTTAGAAAAAAAATGGTGCATCATATATTTTAAAAATTGAGCTTTTCGAAGATTCAAATCTTAATCAAAAACGACTTATAAAAACCAAATTAACAACATGTAACAAAAGCCTTTAAAAATAATTACGAAAGTTCTTGTGAGTAGAAGATCATAAACATAATGAAACTTTGAAATATTCAGTGAGCTTTAGAATAATATAAGTGTTAAACAATAAATATATTGTAAATATGTTTATTGTAACTAACAAAAAAGCAACATTCGAATAAAAAATTGCATATTTAGGGTGTATGAGCTTTTATTAGTAGAAAGCTTTTGAGATTATACAGATGCAGCTTTTATTAATAGAAAGCTTTCATATAAACTAGTTTTGAATTTGAGCTTTCATTTATTCAAAACGTATATTTTAGTGTATCAAAAATTAACTCAAATAATATTACTCAAACACATTCAATATTTTAAAACTCGTCTCCGATTTTTGTGTCTCCCGAAATCAAGCAAATATAACAATAAAATAAAAGCTTGTTACCTAATCTTTTAAATATACTACCATTTCAATGAATTTGTTAAAACTTTTTGTTAAATAAACTCTATTACAAAAATGAGCTTTTATAAGTTTTAAATCTTTATAAATAAAAGACCAAATTAGCCTAACTTGTAACAAAGCCTTTAAAAATACTTACGAAAGTTCTTTTGAATATAATATCGATAACTTTGAAATATTCAGTGAACTTTAGAAAAATGTAAGTGTCAAATTTTGTTTATCGTGTATATATCTTGACTGTGATTAACAACATAGCAACAGTCAAAGAAAAAATTTTAAAACTTTTATTGGTAGAAAGCTTTCAAATTATATGACCTGAAAAAGATTTAGTTAGGGTTTTTATTTAATTAACTTACTGCTTATCCAGTTATTTAATATTAAAAATGTTTTTAGTAAGACAAAAAACAATAATCAACCGAAGCTTAAAAGCTTAACTTTGATTGAGCAAATATAAAGAAATATTAAAAGCTTGAACATTTAATTTAATTTTTTTAATATTAAATATTTAAAAAAAACTCTGTTCTTATTTTAAATGAAAATCGCTCATTATAAATAAAAGAATGATTTTCAAATATTAAACTTGTATAAGCTTTAAGTTTATTTATTAACTTATCTTTAAAAGCCTTTTAAAATATTTAAAAAATTCTTCTGAAAATCAATGATAATATAATATTTAACAAGAAACTTTAAAATGTTCAGCAAACTTTCGATAAAGAAATAAATAAAAAGCTCGTGTTTATGTATTTAAAATACAAACATTCAAATAGAAAATATTCTTTACATAATCTTTTATTAGTAGAGAGCTTTTAAATGATTTTTATATTAAAGCACTGGGGTTATTGAATAGCATTACTATAATGAAGCTTTTTCAAATATTAAGATCTACTATAAAGATGCTTTTCAAAAAAAAATTCTGAGCTAGAACATATTAAACTCGAATTATATTAGCTTTTAGTAAACTGAAAATCTTTTAAAATGAGAAAATTGCATTTTTCCAATTTGTATTATTACACAAACCAACTTTGTAAAATATTAAATGAGCTTTTGTTATTCAAAAGCTGACTTAAAATAATAATTAAACATTGAATGTGTTTAATTTAAAAGCTCATTTTAGATTTCACATTTTTTAGCAAAAACAAGCTAGTAAGCTTTTATAACATTTAAAAAAGCTTTTATTAGTTAAGATGGTTTTTAATTAAATATATTCTTTTAAAATGAATTTCTATTAATTAAAAACTTTTACGTCAGTTAAAATTCTCATAACTTAATGAAACTTCCTAAAAGTTAATCAATTAGCTATAAGCAAGCCTTAATTTTTATGATTTTAACCATTTAATACCAACTAACACTCGTTCATTAGATGAATTTATAATGAGGTTTAAATGATCAAAAACGGTACCAAACCAATTCAAAAATGAGATTTTATTCTTAATCGTTAGATTAATTTTAAAATTCAATTAAGTTCAAATGTTACCTGAGGTTTAGATAAAAATAAGTGTAACGTAGAAGCAGAAAGCATCCAAACATTTTTTTTGTTTAAATTGGAGCTTAAAGTTATGTAGTAAAGGTATTCTTAGTTTATCTTGATATTTTTCATCTTTTAAATATTTTCTGTGCTTAAAAATTTCTAATCCGATTAATATTTTACGAGAGCTTTTAGTGAGCAAAACCATTTAAAAACTTGTACATAGCCATTTTTTACAATTTAAAATAATAAGTAAAAAAGGTTTCATATATATTATAGAGCTTACGGTAAACAAAAGCAATCTAAACTTTAAAATTAAAATTAAACATTTACTGGATTTAGTTTTGGGTAAAGATTAAACTTTGTGATATTTATAAGAAGCTTTTTTAGATAAGTTATTCTAAAAACAATAGTTTACGGTTTACTTAGGTTCTCTGATACAAAATCTGATAAATCGTATACATTTTTATAACAGTTTCACAATTTTGTGATATTTTAAAGTGCTTTTGTTAACCAAAAGCTGATTACCTTATGTTGAGAAAGTTTTTGACAAATAATCATGATACAACTTTTTGGACAGGTAATTGGATCAATTTAAAAATTAAATTTTAAAATGTGCTTTTATAATTTAAAAACTGTTTAAAAATAATAATAAAACATTTATTCAGCTTTTATTTCGGTAAAACTTTATTTTACTGTCAATTTAGTTTTGAGCTTTTGTTATTTTCAAAAATACTATATATAAAAATGAACCATTATATTGTACCATATTGAGCTTTTTTTAATCAAAAGCTGTTCTTTATCTTTATCTATAGTAATATTTTAAATAGTTGAGTATAATTTAATGCCACCATAAAACAACGTATTTATCTAAAACGGTGCAAAAAAAATTAACCCATACAAAGCTTTTAGATAGTAAAATTTTAATCTACCTAGGTTTGTTGATTATAAAACTATTTGAAAAAAACTGTGTCCCTCAAAAGTATTTTTGTAGCCTGTCAAAACATGATTGTATATTTTAAATACTGTTTCACGATACGCAATATTTGAACAGGCCAATTATAATTTTTAAAATGAGCTTTAATTAATTTATAACATTTAGTAAGCTTTTTATAAGCTTTTATAGCATTTAAAACATTTTTTTAGACTAGATAGATCAATTCAAAATTATAATAATTTGATAATTTTAAATGAGCTTTTATTAATAAAATATTTCCTGCGCTTTTATTTCGGGTAAAACTCACTTTATTGTATGAAACTCACCGATAGCTTAAATCATTTATCTATAAGCAAGACAAGTTAACTTTGAACCCTACTAACACACTTTATTCAAATGAATGTATAATGTATAAGCTTTTATGGATCAAAATCTGCACAAAAACAGTGTGTTATGCTTTAACTATTTTAATGTTTTAAACAGATGAGCTTAACTAGATAAGCAAGAAAGCTTTAAAATAATTGTTTTAATGAAAACTTTTAGTTATGTAGTAAAGATAATCTCAGTTTGATTATAAACATATTACTTGTTTAATGGTGTTTCTATAAGGAAGCTTTTTAATATTTTATATTTTTTTTTCATATAAGATTTTCGAGCTTAAATAGATATGATAAATATTTTACATGATCCAACTTTCTAATATATTATAGAGCTTTCGCTTTATAAAAACTGTCTCAAAGTTTTAATTTAATATTTATTGTGTCAAATTTGTGGTTAAAGCTCATTTTAGAGTGAATAAAACTTACAAACACATTTTTATCAGACACATCTATAATGTGCTTTTATTGATCAAAAGCTGTACGAAAACCGTGTGTGACACACTTTTAGGTCTTAAATAGATTTAATGATTAACAAATATAACGGGGAAACGATTTGAAAATAGTTTAAAAGCTTAAAAAGTATGGAAAACATATACGAAGCTTTTAACTCTTTTGGTTTAAATTTACTAAAAGCCACTCCTTACAAATTTACATTTTTAACGAAACAGGACAAGTTAACTTTTTAAAATTTAAATTGAGCTTTTATTTATTACAAACTGTTTAATCTAAAGTTTAAGAAATTTTAACTAGGCCGCAAAATTGTACAAGTAAGTATTTCAAATCTTTTTAAATTAATTCTCAAAATAATTTTTTAATAGCCAAATTAAATTAGTAATATTTTCAGAGCTTTGGTCATGACGAAACTGTCCGAAACAGACCTAACCTTAACTGCAACACCAAAGTTACAGGAAAAAGATAAGAGGAAACACTGTCTTCGGTCTTAGTTTGATTACGTTGAAGTGCATAAGAGGCCCAAAAAACTCGAAAGTTTATCCACCAATTTTTTAGAATTGCACGACTATAACATTATAATACACCTTGATAAAAGTTAATTTTCCGCATGTATCGTAATATTGTCGACTTTCATCAATTGAATTTATGAGACCAACAAAAAACCTGGGGATTACATTGTACAATGAGATATTTTTAGAATATAATAACACACCCGCACATCAATAAATAAATTTGAACAAGATAATATATTATCCTCACTTAAAGCACAATGAATAAAAAGCTCATCCGTATTTCACATACGCATATATAACAATAAAATAAAGAACATGTAATACCCAATATCTGTATTTAAACTAAACATAAGAATTATGCTATACAAAAGAAAGCTTTTGTGTAGTAAATACCCAACAGCAATACAAAATAAACACTTTGAATGTACAAAAGCTGCTTACGCCAAATAAAATAAAAAAAAAAACCTCGACTCACTCCCAAGCACAATACAATAAAAAAAGCAAAGACACGAGAACTATATACATAAAAAGGGCCATCTTTTTTGATTTATTTGATTCGTTTTTGGTGATTTGATTTGAATAAATTTTCAACTTTCAAATCCCAGTATGTATTTACTCGTATACATAAGGACATCAAGAGGACATGAAACGATGAATAAATTGAATAACGATAAAAACAATTTTTTTTTTGTTAACTTTATTCATGCTGTGCGACTCTCCCAGCGAATTAGATTTTTTTTTTAGATTTGGACCGTATCGCACCGATTGTAAGAAAATTATTTATAGAATTTATTTGCATTCAATCAGGCGTTAAAAAGGACGAGAAATAAATGTGGAAAACACAAATTGAAGTAAATAAGTTAATCAATCAAGTCAATGTGGTAATATATTTCGATGTTAGCAGGTTATTGGCGTGAATCGAAAAATTGATATCTGGAAAATTATTTATATGATTTAAATATTTGATTAAGAAGCTGTCAAATTAATAAGGGTATCACACTTTGTTCTGTTTTTCTATTGACTTTTTTTTTTTTTTTTTGCTCTACTGGAGATTCCTAATCATAGCAAGTCATTGTTTTATATGAGTATACAAAAAACGATTTCTTTCAGCGAGACATGCTTTACTATCTCTTCCCATCAGCTTTCTGAGCATATTTCCGGACTAATAAAAACCATCGGTTTCAATACTGTGAAACATGAAACCAAGGAACCTGCCTTCTCGGTTCTGTCGAAGAATATATCGAAGGTGGGTTCCTTAATAAATTTATTAGTCAATATATGTTTCGCAGAAAACATCATGGGATGGATCTAATCTGTATAATTGTCCACCGTTTCTTAGGATACAGTAATTATCAATAAAGGATAACAGTAAGAGGATCCTATTTTTGCTGCAAATAGTTCTGCTATCTTTTAATGGCTGCGGAGTTTGTCTTGAAAGGTTCCTGTTTGAACCCATTTTGAAATTATTCCACATCACTCGTTGACTGTCTCTAAAATCTCTGAGGTTGGATTTCCAAAGTAGCTTTTCCATCGTTTAGGAACGTCATCTTACCATGGTAAGACAATTTTTGAGTTGATCTAAGCATAGCACCCCAAGTTGTTTTCTTCAAAATCTTATTTGGTGTTAAGGGTACTTACTTTCGATGTGCTATAACTCTTGTAATGCAAATTTTTTCGATACCCATTGCATCTGTATAACTCCTAAGGTAATGAATCATCCCAAGCTAACTGACTCTTACCACAGGCAAAATCCATCAAATGGATCAAAAATTCGAGCAATACGAGTTTAATTTATACGGGAGTATCTCCTTATAAATAATTGTGCAAATTCTATCGTAAAATAAAATTGTAAGTGGAATCTAATTCTAACATATTCCAAATCCTATAATAACACCATAATACATTCCTTCTAGAAAAATGCCGAAAAAAGATCGAACCTAGAAAGAAAAACATATCACGCAAGCAGAGTACATATTTCGAGGCTCAATGTAACTCAAGTATAGCGTGAAATTCGTATATATAAAATTAGCTTTAGAGCGAGAATTACGTTTGCTAATAAATCGAACTCAATATACTGTCAATAAACAACGTGAATCGACTCCTCAAAGAACAGAATGAATAGAAGATCATCGTCATAGTTCTGATCGCAATAGAGCACCATGTCAATATGTGTTTGGCTTCAGGATGGATCTAACAGAAATTATTAAATAAATATGAATTGGAAAGATGGATAAAATTTGTAACCATGGCCATGCAAAAAAATGGACTAAGGAGATACCTGGACTTTGTTGTGGCTTCGGGTAAAGTGGTACTTTCTGAACTCGAAAAATCGCCAGAACCAATTAGGAGTCTAATTGGTTAGACTCCTTGGGATTACATCCACTTTCCAAACATTTTTTCGCCAACATAAGAATACTCTGTTCAAGAACAGATCTACCATTACATTGGAAGTTTCCCCCCAATTATTGATAACAGTCAATGTTCCTACAAATTTATTTTATTTTGGACGTTGATCAACTTTTACTTCGCTCAAACACTATGCCAACCCTTAAAAGTGATTTGATAGCATTGCTAGAAAACTGTTTGCAAGAAAACGATTGCTTCATTAAAATTATCAAATATATTCTTGAAAATAGATCCAGAGAAGGAAGAGCTAACTTTCAATGGTGATTCATGCTGACCTAGCACTGATAAACCAACACAACGGTAGATTTAATACCTCTACTACAAACAAAGTGGCTGTACTTCTGGTAGATGAGAATACGGAACCAAGAGACATCGTTCTGCACTACCGAGATGGATAGTTAAAAGGTGTCTCTGAGCTGCATCGCTCCCACGATCCACTCCAGTACCCTCTTATGTTTATCAGAGGAGAATACAGGTACTATATAATCATTACGCAACAAGATAATCTAAACCAAGTGGAAACCAAAACGGTCTCGTGCATGCAATATTATTCGTACAGACTTATGGTAAGAGCAAATAGTATTAATAATAGTATTGTTCGGGATATTAAATTTTATACGGCAAAACCAAAAAAAACTATGTTCTGATGATTACATCTATTTGCGAGATGCACTGAATCAGAATGCCAACGAGAATGCCTCCAATATAAGCCAGTATGTTGAATACTGTCAGTCCATGTAAGAAATTAAATATGCAAGTATATAAATAGTTCGGATCAAGCTACGTTCTGCATTCAAAATGGCAAAGACAAAATATAGAAGTACGTGAACGGTCGTTACATAAAACTTCGGAGACAGTCTGGCAAATATTTGAGTGGCCCATCCATGTACGATGTTACACTGTCATTCATTTGACCGTACATTTAGAAAATCCATTTTGCCAAAATTACTTCACATGAAAGAAGCATATATTTTCCAGAAGAAAGCGTGAGACAAACGTTGAAGGATATCCAGATATTAAAAAGGATACGACTCTCGGTAGGGTCCAAATAACATCTACCAAAATCAAACCGACTGCTTCTATTTACGTATGTCGCTGCATCATGTCCGAGGGCCAACTTCTTTTGAGAGGTTGTGGACTATGAATGTAATAGTTTATTTCACTTTTCAGGCAGCTTGCTGAGAATTTTACCTTCTATAGAAAATGACGATTACTGGATAGATACATTTGCCTATGCTACCGTCTTTCAGTCATCAAACAAGTTAAGGGTTGGTTTTCTGTCAACCAACTCAACCCAGTATATTATGGAAAACATTTTAAAAAAAAAACAAGAATTCTTAAAAAGTCTAAATCCCAGGCAGGCAAAAAGTTTCTACTGATATTTCTTATACAATAGCAAATACTCAAACCTCTTTATAATTGCAATCACTGTCATATATATATTTCAAACAAAATCGGTGTGGAACATATCTTGAAATCATTTTAATTATTCGATTCACGTACATACGAACCTTAAGTATGACTGATAAAAAGTGTACCATCTTATCGTGTAATAGCGTAGATTACGTTATAAAGCGAATCGTCTACATAATACATAAAAAATTCAAGCCTGATGAAAATTCCTTAGGCAAATTCGGTTCCAAAACATGCGGTGAGATTTTAAAAAATTGCATCGATTAAAGTACCGTCGTTTTATTAATGGGGTAGAAGATGGGATCAAGAACGTTCCTAAACAGTTTTGGTTGCTTATTAATTTCAAGAGAAAAGACTTCAGGATATCCGCGGAATTTAATTTGGTTGCGACTGAATAAGATTGTGCTAGTGAAATTTTCGATTCATTTCCTAATTTGTTTTCGTCTAATTCGACAAACTCGGCCAACTGTCTACAAATGTTCAATAACTTCTCTCAATGTATTGGAAATTTGGGAGCTATTAGATTAGAAACAGACTCAGTTTTTAAGTATATTGCCAATCTAAAGCCAAATCATAATCCTGGCCCTGATTTAGTAACTGCAATTATTTTACATGAATGCGCCACTCATTAACATTTCCATTGGAGCTTTTATTCAATTCCCTTACACTTGGTTATATTCCTGATTGTTGGGAAATTGCATTTGTCATTCATGTATATAAAAGTGGTAATCGATCTTTAATTGAAAAATACAGACCTATTTCAATACTGTCTGCTACTCCAAAAGTATTTAAATGTATGGTTCGCGATATTACGATTAAAGAATTTTGTAGAACTATTATTCCACTACACCATGGTTTTTTCCTAGATCGTTCTGCTACATTTTGCGACTTGATAGAATCTCTTATGAAATTGTTTTATTTAAATTGCTAAAAGTCGAAGTTTACTAAAGCTTGTAGCTTTGGATGAAATCCTACCTTTGCAATTGTAGACAAGCAGTTATATTTGGTAAATGTCTTACGGATGAGTTTGAAGCGATATCTGAGGTTCCTCAAAGCAGTCATTTAGGTCCATTATTATTCTTAATATTTATTAATGATATAAAATTCTACCTTACACAACTATGACCCCCTGTTGGAGTGCAGAATTCATCGGCCGAACCATCGTCCATGCCAGTAAGGCTGGCTGGAGCAATGCAATGCGCAGATGAATTTAAATCGAACCTATATTCGTGCGTCCTCGATTTGGCTGGTGACGGCGTAAGGTAGGCCGTTAAAACCCGCGAAAAAGTTGGGAGAGCTTCGGTCCCAGAAAAGATTGCAGGGTTTAGAAACAAAATAAATGCGTTAGTGAGGTCTCAAATTGAGCATTTATCAATTATTGGGAATCTTCAGTACGACATTATAGA
This sequence comes from Tipula confusa, assembly GCA_963556175.1. Taxonomy (NCBI): domain Eukaryota; kingdom Metazoa; phylum Arthropoda; class Insecta; order Diptera; family Tipulidae; genus Tipula; species Tipula confusa. The sequence continues at coordinate 221,401,743 of OY744476.1, forward strand.
ACTAATCGTATTGAGAATATTTAACTTCGATTTACCAGCCGTATCAACATATAATTGGAAGCACATCAACATATAATTGGTTCCACTATATTTAAAGAGATCTATTAGTTCTGCATGGTTTATTGAATAAAATAAGAGAACGGTCAAATCATCTCTATATTCTTAGATTCTCAGACAATGATTCGCAAAGGTTGCAGAATAATGATCAAAAGTAAATCATCGTGTAAGATATACTTCAACCGATTCTATTCTTATGACAAATATGAACAATTTGAGTGTAGTTAGAGTTAGTTTTGCTATACAAAGCAATTTAAATATTGGCGTATATTTATACCTATCGCTTTAATGTTGAATCATTTCAAGCCATCGAACACACTCTAAATCAACAATCACTGCTAGATATTACTTACAAATCATTCTATAATTTCATCATATCATCCTCTTATAACGGTATACATAACAAATTTATCTTAATTTGATTTTCCGTATTTTGTTATTTCTTAATGACGATTAAGATTACGATGATTGAAGATATACACATATACATATTTATCCGTAACACAACCAAGTTCATATTCATCTGGTCATCATTAATTTAAATTTAATATTTTTCCATTTTCATCAATTTGACTGTTAGATTTTTCATCCAAGTGTTAAATTTTCGTATATTTGGAAAATTATTTTCCTTAAATTGAAATATAATTTAATTTTATTGTAGATTATGCTATACCAACATCAACATAGCCATACATAAATACATATACACACCAAATTAGAAATGAAAGCCTGGGAAAATTGAATATTGGAATGGATGTCTATATACTATACGTACATAACGATGTTGTCCTCAACATTAACCTTTAACAGTTACATAATGATGGGTTCATGCATTAAAATTTTAATGGTCTTCGAATTATATTATGTACACATCGTGCGCATCCTTTTACAAGTTCGTTAAAAAATGTCACATTAACTTTGGGGAAAGCTATTTAGATTAAATTTTTAACAAAAATGTTTCCTCGTCAACGATTACATTTAATTAATTTCCATTGGAAATGGTACAAAATAAAATGCGGAACGATTGCAATGATTCAAGTACAGGTGACCCTCTAAAAGCACAGTACTTTTAAAACACGTTTTGAAAAATTTATAAAACGCAATAGTTGCACTGGCAATGGACTTTGTTATTTCAAAATAAAGACGGAATTTGATAAAGAAAATTAGAACATGGCCACTCGCCACTTGCGACTAATAGCCCCTGCAGTAAAAGTGTTCAAGATGCTTAAAATCCACTTTCCACTTCCTAACAAAAAATAAAAAACAGAAAGTGTGTCGTCTTATAGTTTAGGAAGCTTAAAGTATTCAGAACGATTTAAAAATTATATGGATACATATAAAATAAAGTGTTCAATGTTGACGAGTTAGGGACGCTTTTTCCTCAAACGCTTTTTACACTTGTCGAATGTGATGTTTCAGAAGTAGTTTTCCTTCCACATTTATTCGTCCTTGATATGATTCTACCTGTGATGTTGGCTTTGAAAAGGAAAAGAAATAATAAGTTAATAATTTGCCATTTGATAAATGTCCCGGTATAAGTCGGTTTGCTTTATATGAATTATAACCGCTTAAGTGAAGGCAAAGTAAAATGTAAAACCAGTGATCTCTAACTTTCCAACCTCACTAACGTACAGCCACCTAAGCCAATATATCTTGTTTTCCGCGATGAGGGCTGAATGGTAAGAAGGTAGATGAAAAAGATGCCATGCCGCTAGCGAACTACCTCAGGGCACCTGGCACACCCTGTTGTATAAGCACCTTGTCCTCCTATGGGGCCTCTGGGAGGATGGACCGTTATTTGCCGCCCTACTCGTGGGACCAAAATATGTATTCTCCAAAACCTTTAAAACCAACCAAGAAAACAACGACTACGAAAACTGCTACACAACGGAACGGACGACTGGAAAAAGCTAGACAAAAGTACAAGGAAAATCGTGCTATGGAAGATGACGTATCTAAGCGTGCTAGATTAGACAAGCAAAGCAAAAAAAGCAAAGACAAAAGAAATCGGCTGAACAACGAAGAGCACGGTTATAGATTGATCGTAAACGTCATTTGCAAGCTGGAACTGCTGAAACACCTGTTCAGCATTAACTTAGACTACAAGTATTGAGAGAAACTGGAACTTTAGAGACACTTGAGCATCGACAAATACCACTAAATTCACTCCGAGTACACAACTCAAAAATACGAGCTGCGGAGGCACCCGACCAACATGAACAAAGACTGAGAAGTATACGAGATGCGAGAGCTGCAGAGGCCCCTGAGCAACATGAACAGAGACTTAGAAGTCTAAGAGAATCAAGAACTGGAACAATCAACACCTTTTGCCATCAGATATGTGAAGTATTCACCAAAAGATGCTATCCAAATCAAATAGTGTCCTGTAATCCAAGTGCACAAGCTATGGAGTATTTGCCTGATGAAGTGAGACGATCACCACTACGAGTATGTCATAGATGCAAGACTCATATAACCAGCAAGAAAACGACGTGGCCATTGAAGGCATACTGAAATAACTTAAATCCCAGAAATATTCCTGATGTGATCCTTCAGTTGAATCAAGCCGAACAGCGACTACTGGACAGAGTAATTGTATATGTGAAGATCATTCATCTTCCAGGTCGCTTTGGACAGCACGGATTTCGTAGACAGGCAGTGCTTTTTGCTCAGGACATCTTCGAAGTCACCGAGAAGCTTCCGAACCTGCTACCGAGATCAACAAGCAATTTACAAATGATGGTAGTCACAATACATCTAAAAAACCTTGACATAACGCGAGAATATACGGTATCCCGGCCAAGAATTTATGGTGCATTACGGTGGTTAATCGATAACAATCCAATGTATAGCGATGTAACTATTGACCATAATGCGCAAATAAACCAGGAAGATATAGTTCGTGTGCAGCAAGTAGAACTGGAGACAACTGAGAATCTAGATACCAGTGCATATAAAGAGATCGGAAGGTTATCATGGCATCAGGCTTCATCGATATTCAAAACAGGTTATCTTGGTGTTCAATGTGCAGCCATGGTGTTACCGAATATTGCAAGAGCTGTGATTCTACCACCTAATCAATGGAATTCGCTAACACTGAATCGCAATATGCTCGCGGGTGACAATATGTACAGAACAGTAAGATGCAAAGTGACTAGAGACCTAGAAGAGAACGGACACCTGGAATTACGTGATTTTGATGTCATCAAGGAAAGCTTTGCATCACCATTCTACGGTCAGCCAGTCAGCACGATCGGTAAAACACCGATCGTGCTGTTTAAGAGAGCCATAGAGCAGGAGTGTTGATAGCTGAGTCACTATCATTAGAAGCCATGTATTGCAATGATAGGTACTACTTCACAGACTCACACTTTTGTGGTGAAAGAGGGGCATCTGATGGAGATGGCAAAGCAATTATCAAAGAATTTGAAAATCACACAGAGCTCGTGCGGATATGCAAGCAAGCCACTGGTTCAAGTAATAAACAATACACGCTTGACTACATAAATGTCCAACTCAATAATAGTATAGTCATTCCAAGCGAGGACGACGAAATCACGATCGAAGAATCAGCTGTTCAGGTGCCATACGTTGCGGAAATTCTTGTGCAAGCATCTGTGATGGGACCAATAGACTGCGTGCAACCAAAAATTAACTTGAGTCGAAAAATCGATATAAATATTTGACAAGACTAAAAAGTAGAAAATAAAAATATTTAATAAAAAAACTTTTTTTAAAAAGCACACTTTTATTTATGCGTAGAAAGTGCACCAAAAAGTAGAAAATAATTATTTTTTTTTGCACCTAGAGTATGATGCAAAATTTTTACGACTAAAATAAAAGCATGGTGCGATCATCATAATTCATTTCACTACCGAAAATAAACTCATATACTAGGAACTTCTTACAAACTCATCCGCGTACCAGATAATGAATTGGACACTTGTCATTTTCTGGGGGCTCTTCTTTTTTTCATTACTAACACTTTACTTTTATAATTTATTACTTTTTGGGTGTTTCTATACATTAGTAGTGTACTTTCCTCTGCTGCAAGTTACATATCCGCAACAAATTGCTCTATTTCCTCTTCCAATTCATTTTTCATTTTTAACGGATTCAAATTTTTAACTAAATTTGTTCCAGTTGGTTCTTATATTTGTGACCGTAGGATGGCTCTCTTTTTCCATTACTGTTTCACATAATGTTAGTATTACTGGTGTATGGTCAGATAAGAGTTCCTCAAAAAGTAGAAAAGATCTGGCATTTTAATCGGGTCAATAGACCACTAGGTTGGTGTACCAGCTGAAAACAAGACCCATTTTTTAGATTACAGTAATTTTTTCTACTAGGCAAACACCTTGGTGGACAGTATATTGCTACAACTTTGAACTCTTTATTTTTGTGTTTCGATGCTAATTGTTTGTACTTGCATTATTTGGCATACTATTTTGTACTTTTCTAAATGACGAATGCTCATTTTAACTGCCACTCTACCTCTTTTCCTGGTCGACCTACTTTTTTCAATTCTTTCAGTTTTCATATAGTATTTCTGGCTTAAACTTAAAGTATTTTGTATTCTTTTTCAGCCCGATCTTTAAATATTTCATATTTCAATGCATGTACAGTGAAGTCCTATAGCCATTACCTTTAACCGTATTTTGTTATTTATGAATGCGCTAGTAAGAGCTCCAATCTGTTTGCCGCGTAAGTTCTCCTTCATCGGTAAAGTAATTTTTATTGATTACTTGAGAACTGCCTGTCAAACTCCATTTAGAAGTCTTTTACTTCATTTTGCCATTTAATAAAGAAATCCTCATTTGGAAACCCTTGGTGATGAAGAATTTTATTATTTGCTTCTTCTGTTGTAACATTGTCACCTGTTCAAGATAACACTTGTTTTCGGTAATGCTGTTTCCGGTGTTATTGTTGTATCCAATGCTGTTGATGTAATTGTTTCTGCTGATGATTTTAACAGTAGAGTTCTTTAAAAGAGTGCACTCCTGCTGTTTTCTGAACTTCTTGATAAAAGCAATAGTTGATCCCCAAGAATCCACGACAAAATGTATTTTCTTAGTTACTGCGCTAAGTACCCGCATGCAAACAATCGAAAGGAAAATTCAAAAGGAAAACTTATATATAATCCATTATTTTGTACCCTCCTTGTTTTACCTTACCAATTCCTGCCAGTCAATCCCACTGTAAGTTATTGTCCCTAATTTATTTTTGATCTCGAGTTATTTTTAAATTCAAAATCTTCAAAATCTTAACCCAATTGAAACAACTGGACATGATAGAGCGGCGTCAGTTATTGAAGAAAATTGCCACTTTTTACGAACTTAACTAATTACCAAGTATCAATTAAATCTGGCATTTTCTCCAAAATTTGGAAAACAGCTAATACACACAACTGATTTCAAAGGAAGAGATGAATTTTTCGCAAGATTCATAAGATCGCAAACCTTATTTTTCAGTTTTGATATGCCACTTTTTATGGGCCTTTCATATACCCAAATGTAGAACCAAACATTTCAAATTATCCTTTTTGCCTAGTAATATATTGGTTCATCGATCTTACCCGCATTGCATAATTTACAGGTATTCAAGAGGAATTTAACCGAAATCGAAAAAATCTAGAAAAATCTAGAAAAGATGATTAACTCAACAGAATGAGAAATTTATGCCGCAAAATGAAAATTTACAAAATTCGGAAAATACTGAACATAGCCCATTAAAATTTAGAAAATAATGCCACAAATCGATATGCAATAATTGTGGCTATAGGGATGCTATTTGTTTTTTCCCATTATCATGTGATGGCTTCTTCAATTTTTGATATATAAGGTATTAATTCCTTATTTCCTATCTCGGTTTTCTGGACTGACATCATACCGACAACTTCAAAACTCACTTCACTCCGAATAAAGCATGGGTTTTTTGAGGCAAAAATTTGCTAATCTTCAGATTTACAATTGCGCTGTGCATCTTTGTCGGTCAACATGAATATCGTTTTATCAATGCTTTACTTAAGCAGGTACGCGTTAGTAGTTAGTTACGACTTTCCAATGACCTTTGCCCAAAAACTGACCCGTAAAGTATTGAGATTTAAAATCGAATTTTGAACTGTTAAGTTCCGCACACAATACATCCTAAACGTCTTTCTAACGCGTTATACGAGGTCTACTAGTAACTTTGTCAACATTGCGTGAGGACGATATATTTGACATTTGAGAGCGTACAAAATCAATTTTGTAATTTACTTTTATTCAAATTTTAACCGGGAACTAATTTGTCATTTTGAATACCTTTCCATTTTTTATGGATTCCAAAAATTGTAACACCTTCAATGTTATAAATAAAAAATCAGTGAGTGGAAGATCAACTTAAAATTACGATTTTCTGCGAGTTTAAATTTTTTTCATGGGAAAATTTACGTTTTTACAGCCAAATTTAATTAAGACGATTGTGAATATATAAAAGTGATTTTTACTTCCATAAATTATTTAATTAAGTTAAAATATCATTACGGAGATGAAAAAAGATGAATGAATGCGAAACGACGATGAACAACAACACACTGATTAGCAAATAGCAACAGGATAATTTTCTTAGTATCATGTTGTGAATTGAAGCACGGTGATTTATGAATGAAGTTATGTATCCATATCCTAATAAAGTCTATAAATAAAATCTTAAAGTGAAGGTATCAAGGGTCGGATCTAAATGGGTGATTTATTATGGATAATTTTGATAAAAATTGTATTACTATCAGAAATATGTGGGAAATCGTTTAGTTCTTAAGATTTGCTCAAGCTGCGAGTTTCGCAACACTTAAACTTCGCTTTTCTGGTAGGAATATACAAGTGGAGGTACTCATTTCTTGTGTACCAAGGATCATTGATGATGCTACGAAGAACTTTGTTTTGGAACGTTTCTATTATTTTGGCGTTTATTTGCTTAGTATACATTACCAAAGTTGGTTACTTGCATATTGGCTTCAGAATTTGCCGATATAGTAGCAGCTTGGGAATTGTAAAATAAGAGCCTCTACCTATGAAGCAATACATTTGTCTGAATTTTATGTTAAGTTTATATGACATTTAGGCGATTATTAATATAAAAATATTTTGATTTTAAAATGATACTAGTAGTGACATCTAACATGTCAATAGGCTAACATACCATTTGGGGTTGGTATCTCCCTTGTTTAAAGCAAATGCAGAATTGGTCCCATGATAATCCTTCAGAGACTCCTTGAAGAAGACACTCGTTGAATGTTTGAGTGACATCCAGAAAGATATCTGAGAATACGATTTGCAATATAACCTACTTTTAATTATGTTTGCGATTCTATGCAACGGTGCTATAGTAGAATTCTTTTAGTATGGGCCTCTATATGATTTTTATCGTTAGGCGGTTTATTAGGTTTTGATATCATTCGATTGCTTTTAAGATTTTTTAATTTAGCAAGTAATTAAGCAATACTCAGTGGCTTTTTTAACATTCAGGTAACTTTTCACTTCTTTTTTTAATTTTTGAAGATTTACTATAATCTTAATGTCAAGCTTACCTAGATTATGAATTGTTATTATATTTTCGTTGACAGTTTGCCTTGGTAGTGGTTGAAAAGGCCCTGAGATGATACACAAACAGATCGGCCTTCACTTTAGGAGTTCTTGCTCAGGCAAGAAATTTAGGTCTTTAAAATCCTTTCGTCTTCTTCTACAGTGAGTTATTAGAACTTTTTCATCAGTAAGACTACTTCTTTAATAAGGGATTTACAACTATTACATGTTTGAGACTATTATGTGTTCAATTTGCCAGATTGTACGTACCTGTTATTTTTTCCTTTCTAACTCTCTAACTTCCATTGGGTAGGTAACGTTATAGGCACCTCTTTATTTTGTATAGGTGTATTTGCCATTTCAACATGGTGAATTATTTCAATTAAGATTCTAATTCATATTTCAACTGCAAAAAATTTCTTATTGTCCCCTGATGATTGATTTTTTCCTCCATTGTCTTGGTTGATTGACCTTAGTTTGATCCATTTTAGTTCGGGACTTTCGGCTACTAATTGGTTGTTTTAAATTATGGTGACGATTTTCTTTTTCTGACATCTGGACATCTGGAACTTTTTCTTATGATGGTAGTACTATATGTATTTATATTATGAAGTACGTATATCTCATCGTGAAACTTTTCTTAACCCATCATGGTCACATATTTGTGGTTTTCTTTTAAGTAATTCTAAATCGTCACCATTTATTCCATTGATGAATACGATGACTATTACTTAATTCTAGAAATTTACAAAAGCATTTCGGTATAAGCATCAAATTTTTGCTAAATTTTTTATTTCCTAATGTCAAAGAGCATCTCCGTCACTGCTTTTTCCTACTTATATACAGTTTTATTTAGTGTTTATTCCATGCCATCTGTTATGGGGCCGAAGCTCTCTCAACTCTTGCGCGGTTATCTTAACGTCCTACTTTACGCTATTACAAGCCAAATCAAGGACGCTCGAATACAGGTTCATTTTAAACATCCATCTGCACATTCCATTACCTTGGGTTCGGCCCAAGGATTCTGCACTCCAACAGGAGGTCATAGTTGTGTTTATCATAGTTGTGCAGCCCTCCCCCTTTAATGTTCGAACCCGATACCTCCCGACCCAAGCGCCACAGCTTTAACCACTGCGCCAATTGATCGGTACTTAGATACAGTTGTTATATACAATTACTTGACATGAGATGGTTCATAAACTTTTAGTTCGGTTCTTTCGTGGTTCATTCCCACAGACAAGATTGCCTGCAATACATCCACAACTTTGCTTCATACAATCACTCACCAATAGACAATTAACCATATTTGTCATGAAAATTGCAAAAATTTTCATTTTAATTTCTAGCACCTCTAGGTATTCTTCCAAAGCAGCATGGGTTTTAACCCTTTAGGTCGAAAGCTAAAAATTTAGCTTTATTTGGTAGACAAAATTTACCATACTTTTCTTATTGCTAACTAGGTTGGAAAATTTAAATTGCAATTTCGTTTCCACCTGATTTTTAATCCTATCGTACTGAAAATTTTCTGTTATTCTTCTCGTTTGTTTCCTTTGCCATCTAATATGCAACAAGGCAGCCATATTGGTTCTCTACTATACACAATATTTATAAATGATGTTGCTGACTGTTTCCAGTTTGCCTTTTCTAGACGACATGAAGATTGATATTTGTCCCTATCGCAAGTTGCATTAGATTACATAGAGATTTAGATAGATTTTGTACCTGGTCGACTAGCAAAAAACTTCTGCTGCTTGTGAGTAAATACAGGTCTCTCTCATTTTACGTTTTCCTTTCTCTAATCATACTGCAGTATTTAATGCATGACAACACGGTTAATAGTGACGGGAATATGTCAGATTTGGAAGTCTTTTTTTCTTCCTATAGCTAACAATGTCACCACGCATGTCACTTATTTAACAATATTGATTAGACTTCAGTGTTGATCGAGAGCGTACAGAAGTCATATCGCAATTAAATGTACTTGGCAAGCAGTATTACCTACAGAACAATAAACATATAAGAAATTAGGGTACCAAGAAAAAGATTGACTCTGTCCAGCTAACATCAATAAACTCACTTATAATACAAAAAATAACGGTATATTTTCCGCCCGTCGAAATTGACATCCAAAGTTCAGAAGTTTTATCCTTTTCGATTTAGCTGATCCTAAGTTCTACAAAACTAGACCAATCGAAATTTTGCTTGGAGCAAATTCATTTTTGGATTGCTTGTGAATGGCAATTGCTTGAGAAGTCACTCTGTCATTGCTTCAGTTATTAAAATAGATGTCAAATTAGAGCGATTTTAGATAGTCAAAAAGTCACAGAAACCAGCAGCGTAACCCAAAAAACAGCAGAGCCATGGAATATGTCTTCACCGTTTTCGATTCAAAACTGGCTTTATATATTTTTCAAGCTTCCTTCAAATTTCTGGGGTAGTTTTGCTCGACGCGGTGCTAAAAATATCGATGTTTAAAAAAAGTTCCTAAAAATAGCATCTTCAACACTTTCGATCGCGCAGCAACTCGATGTACTCTTCCAGCTGTTGTCTACGTCAAGGATCTATCATCGCCGACAAGGAACTCTGCGCCTTATTGGCTCTTCACTGTTGATCTGCAGATTTGCTTTAGGAAAGTTCTAAAATTATTGCGAAAAATTTACGGGAGGTAAATATGAAATATTGTTCCGTTGTTAAACTGCATCTAAGGAATGCATTCAACATGGCAAGGTACGGTTGCAAATACTTAACAAAATTACGACGAAAAAAGGTTGAGGACTTCTACTATAAGACGAAATGGGGCTTGGCTCCACGTGGATCAGTATTAAGCCCGTTGCTGCAGGAAGAAAATGTTTTTTGACGTGACCAAGCCATGATTAGATGAAGAAACGAAGTTTATCGTCTGTGACCGACAATTTGTTATATTGACCAATATTTTAAGTGGTTAGAGAAAGCATTAGTCGTTTTGGTCTAATGGCCATCGGGTTGTCTAACTAGTGGGTTTGATAGGGCTGGCCTTTTTAATTCTTTTTGTTGCCTTCCATAGTGAGAAATCTCTATTTGAGGAGTGATGATTTTTTGTTCTGCCATAGTCGGAGTATTTCTCGCTTTTCTTGAATTAACTGCTCAATGTTAGGTGTAGGCCTATTGATTCTACCGGAGCTAGTAATTCCAGGTGTACTTTTTTCACCTATTTCCGTTATTTGAGTTAACGTCTGCTATCACATCAATATATTCTGTTGTGAATAGTGGGATGTCCAGTTGGCAGTTCTGTTTCACGACATTTCTCTATATATTCCATTTAGTTAATTTATTTGGTGAAAGTATAAGTTCGTCAATTTTTAAGGCTTCGATACTCGACTATAATTGGAGAATGTAAAGATGGTAGATCATAGCAATCCTTTATTTGAGAATTAGTAATCGCCTCTTACGGGAAATTCGATGCTTAGCTGATTGAACTAATCGGTTAATTGCTGATTTTTAATTGCATGTTGTGGTGGGCAGTAAACGGACAAAACTACACAATTACTAGAACAATCCTCATAGCAGATGTTATTTTTCGAGGAGTCTTTTCTGGTTTTAACAAAAGTTAGTGTTATATTTGGCATAATCATCCTCATTTGTTTTTTTATGATCATCATGATATTTGCAAAGGAGCCTGGTTTCGCAAAACTGTTTTCAGTTATCTGGATATTATTGTTTTGTATTTGGGGCATATTACTTTGGTTGTAGCGCTGCACTGATGGATCATTTGTTGTTTTTTGCTGTGTTTCGAATCATAAAGTTCACCACAAATAATAAAAACTTCGTTCAGCTTACAGTAAGGTTTAGAGAGCCCGTATTCTTGGCACTTGATGCACTGAAATGAACCGCTCCTCTTCATGGGTTCCTCTATGGCGATTTTCCAGACAAATAAATACTTTAAGTAATATATTCGCCTAAAATGCCGTGGGTGGCACTATACAATCTGTAATAGCTAAACGTGGCCAACATTTGTTTATCTGTGATAAAAATCACTAGGTCTCACCCACTTTGCATCACTCATCTTTTTTAAATGGCTGTATTTTGATTTTATATATATATATATTACCCCTTTTGAGCAGAGCCATATAAAATGTAGCATCGATTAAAGCATAATATAAATACACATAGTACTACCATCATAAGAAAAAAATCAGTTTACCTATTGATGTTCCAGATGTCGGGTCGATAGAATATCGTCACCATTTAGTATAAATATATGACATTCAGGCGATTATACATATACAAATATTTTGATTATTTAAAAACTATACCAGTAGCGAAATCTAGCACGTCAATGGACTAACATACCATGGTAGTACTATGTGTATTTATATTATGGTTAAAATCTTGATTATTTTCGCAAGGTCTGTGACGCCTCCCTCAGAAAAATCGGTAGTGGCTTCTCGCGTTTTCCAACTTCTAGAGGTTTTTGGACAGTAGTTTGTTCTAGCCTTGTTGCTTTATTTTTAATAACAAATTGCGCTGATCTTTGGCTTTGTTTACGCTATAACTAAATTTTAACTTTTTCTATTTTTTTGGAGAATGTTGAACTTTATCCGTTCTAGGTTCACTTATCACTACACAAGCTCGCTTAAATCGGATGTTAATTGTGTTCATTGTTGATTGCATTTCTTATTTGATGGAGGAAAGACCCATCACCTTTAAAACGTTAGACACAAATCAAGAATTATGAATAAGTTAAAAACATGAGTTGCCCAGCAAATCTTTACTCTAGTATAGTTAAATATTCATCTGGTCACTAATTGTAGTCATTGTCGGAAAGAATTGCAAAGTACAACTCAAGCGGCTTAAGAAGATAGAGAATAAGTGTCGATTCATGCTGTGACGATTTTTGCAAAATTTCCATTTAAGACTTAAATTCGTAGGATCAACATTTCTACCATCAAACAACTATAAAATATCAACAATTTAAAAGCCGTAGTAAGCCTTCAACCTTTTTTGACGTTAAATTTCCTTTAACTGATTCTTCTTCATGAGGCTCTCTAGATATATTTGTAGGTATATATGTGGCTGGATTATTTACCTTTAGTGTTCGGATAAAAATAATAATCTACACCCAATTCATAATATTAGTATCCATCCATGAGAGGTGTTACTGAAAAATTACGTAAAACAAAATAAAAATCTAAATCTATGTCCTTACGGATATGTTCTCGTAATTACATGTCATTTTGATCTATAATTTCGAAATAACATGCCACCACACGTGTGCATGTATGTGTGTAGTGCGTATAAAAAATAACAAAAATCTACATAAAAATCTTGATTGATAAAGGTTGAATTATTTTCTTAGGATTTCCATTTATGTTCCAGATAAGGATTAACTGAAAAATACCGACCAAAAAGTAAATTGAAAATTATATAAAGAAATCAAAGTTGGAAATTATCTCATGTCCATCACTATATGTAACGTACATAAAAGAACATTCATATGTGTGTGTGTATTCCCATAAAAAATGTTTGACTAAAATTAAAAACGAAAAAAGGGTGTTGCCACATTTGAATTTTTGAACATAAATTAGAAATTCGGTTTTTCGATTGTCATTAATTTTTTTGTTTTTGTCGTCCTATGTACGCAAATATAATAAACATAAATTAAAGGATGGCCTAACTTCGCAAAAGAAAATCATGATGGCATTTTTTTTTTTGGGTATTTCATCGTATTTCGTTTCTAGTATAATATATAAAGGATATAATTTAGGCACTTAATAAAAACCAAATTTAATTTGTTGTGTTGGAAAATTAAATTTTTTCTTTTATCGATTTTCACAAAAAAACTTTCTTTTTTATTTACACTATTGGATAATAGCTCTGGCAAAATGTGTCAATATATATTTTGTTGACAGTTAGCAGTTTTATTTTGATGGAAAATTCATCGAATTTAAGCTAATTACGAGTATTTGTCGGTTTGGTGCGATGATTTGCGACTAACATTTTAATGATATTGGAATTTGGTATAGGGACAACGTGCTGTTTTCGTAATGATTTTATCGTTTCGCAGAAGCGTTATTGTTTGTGTGGGTGTGTATTTGTGTGACCTTTAAAATATTATTGAGTTTGACGAAAAATAATAATTCAACATGTGTTTTTAATTGAGGAACCAGCAATTCCTTGGTCTCCAGTACGTGATTACTTTAGTAAGGATAAGAGGTTGTAAAAAAGCAGTAATTTATATCCCTATCATCAACTCTTTTCGTAGTGATTAACCCTCTACGCCAAAGTTCAATTTAACCCCTTGTACAACTTCAGATTATCGGTTTGAAAATTATGTCAAATTAGACGTAGGGAGTGCAAAGCTTGATGACAGTGGCAAGATATGCTTTGGTATTTTTTTGGCACAAAAAACTTAAATATTTATGTTTTGCCCCACCTTGACAGGTCTAACTTTTCGGGCTTTCTCGGCTAGACCATGAAACAGTTTATTTATATTGAAATAAAAAAAAAGAAAAAGCAAAGGAAACCTCTACAGTATGGAGCCAAAGTCACCGACAATGACCTCTGCGCCTATCAAAAAGTACTATGCTTTAGAGAACTCAGTATTAGCTTAGGACAACATAAATTATTTGAGTTTTGGATATTTTCAATTTGAGTCATAAAATTCTCAGTTTTGATAGACTAACCATCATAAATTTTCTAGGTTATGGTAATTTTTGATTTGTGTCATAAAACGCTCAGTTTCGATGGGCTAACCATTATGAATTTTCTGTGCTTTGGTCGTTGTTAGTTTTGATAGGTTAATCATCATATATTTTCTGGTTCTGGACATTTTCGATTTGTGCACTAAAATTCTCAGATTGGATGGTTAGCGTCATGAATTATCTGAGTTTTAGACATTTTCGATTTATGCCATAAAATTCTCAGTGTCGATGGGCAAATCATCATGAATTTTAAGGGTTTTGGAAATTTTTGATTTGTGCCATAAAACCTTCAGTTTTTATGGGCTAACTAACCATCATGAATTTTCTAGGTTTTGGACATTTTCGATTTGTGCCATAAAAATCTCAGTTGGAATGAGCTTATTGTCATGAACTTTGTGGGTTTTAGACATTTTCAATTTGAGTGGAATGTCCATTTTGAGAGCTTTTGGCGAACTTAAAATATTCCCGGGCAAATTACCAGTGTCCACAAGTGACATTTGCAACTTGTCATTCACAGTGGTTTGAGCAATCAGTAAAACTGTACATATTATTCCCAACTTAATGGAATCACTCAATCACTCAATCGTCGAGTTTCTTGACTCTTTACAACTGCAGTTGAAATTGTAAAAAGATTACATGCAAGAAGAGACTTTACAAGCTGAAATGTTAAGAACCGGAATCGTCACAAAATGCTCCTGACCATGAGAAATTGGTATTGAAGTTTGTTAGAGTTGAACTCCAAAAGAATATGTTTAAAGTTTAAACATCAGTGATCTTTTAAAATCTTACATTTGCCATGGACAAATTCTAGTATGCTTTCGAACAATCAATCTCAGACTAAGTCTTTGATTTAAAAAATGTACATCTGAATTGCCTGTTTCGGAAAAATCTGGCTATACTTGTATTTTTGTATTTTATAAATTTTCAAGAGCTGACATATTTTGCCGAATTGTTTTTCGTTTACCCCCTTTAGTTGCTTCTAGAAAGAAATAAGATATTTACGGAAAAAAAACATATGAAATAATCACGTGAGCACTAAAAAATACAACCACTCTGCTGTTTTTCAGTATCTTAAAACGAACTGTCAGAACAATGCAAAAGATAATCATAATCTATAAGAGACTTTCTAGCCTAAATTTGTATACATATTCAAACTCGTATTGCTGATTATAATATCACTGGCATTTGATTTAAATTTAAATTTAACGTTAGCCAGATTTCACAAACGCAAATAAAAATTCAAAAGGCTATCATAATATACAAGTAACGTTAACAGTCAAAAGCTCTAATCGACAGTTAGTTTAAAAGGTCATTGAAAGTGATATCATTGGATAAAATTGCCTAAATTTTATGGAAGTATCAAGTAAGAGCAAATGGAGGCTATTTAGAAATTTTAAATTCACAATTTTCAGCTTAGTATTTTATATTTTGGATGCCTAAATTTCGTCAATAAAACTTACATTAAAACATATAAGCATACATTTAGGCTGCATGCATTTAGCTGCAAATAACAGTTAATGAACGAGAATTCTGAAAAAAACAGGTAACAACACGGATATTTCATAAATAAGGAAACACAAATAAGATAAGGAGAAAGGCAATATATTGATAGCTTCCAGTTGCTATTACAAGTTATACTATATCTTAATCGAATTTCGTTAAGTTTCAATCAACAATCTGAATTTAATATTAAAAATTTCCACTTAAAAACATTTTGATTTTAAACTGCCAATATTTCGGTGAACAACTTAATTTTTATATTACTGCATATACTAAGGAATGAAACTCATCTCGAAATTTACAATTAAAATCCTTTTTTGGCCTTTTAAGGTCTGCAGCGGCTCTAGAAGGCTACAACGAAAATAGATATTTAAAGGCTTATTTTGCCTTCATTGGCGGAAACAATCAATTTGGCCACTGACCAGAAAAAAAAATAAAAAGGTAAAATATCATTTTGTACCGGTGAACGAATTTTGTGACCCATTTTTAAGCTTACATCCAAGAAAATTTTGTGAGAATGTCAAAGGAAAAAGCCGTCTTTCTTAAAGTTAAATTTAGAGCTTGGCTAAGGACTTCAGGCTGCGGACAATCAAAAAACTGAATAAGTAAATTACTTTTACTAGTCTCTGTAAAGACCCTCTGAAAAAATTGAAAACTGTCTATATTTCGGCAAAAAAACTTTTTTTAAATGTTGCAAACATTTAGGCTAAAAAATAACTAGACATTTAGGAACAAGAAAATAAACCAAAATACTTGAAGAAAGCAATCTAACTCAAATTACCGAAAAAAAATTTGTATTAAGGGTTTTAAATTATGATTATGAAACCCAAAAATAATCTACGGTTAGAACCAATTCAAATTAGAAATCCACTTCGCTAATTTAAGAAAAATGTCAAAGGAAAGGGAATGCAATAAAGAGTGAGAACAAACAAAAATTCCCCAATTGACAGTCAGTTTAAAAGCTCATTAAAAGTTAGACGAATGGGTTGACAATTATAAATGTTAGGGACTACTAAAGCCGAGCAAGTTTAAAACCAAATTGAAAATTGAAAATTTTTATTTTAAATTAGAATTGCCTATATTAAGAAGATTAATAATTATGGAATTTACAGAAGATATATGACTAACATTACTATAGAATTATGGAACCAATAAGCTGATAAAAGAATACCGGAAAGAACCATGCTTACATTTATTTTAGTACATTCCGCAAAAAAGGTTTAATGGTCCATTTCCATCTATAAGTTATGTGACTATAAAAATGTTGTAACGTTTTATTGTCGGAGTTTTTATTGAAATTGTTGTTACGAGTACAGCAAAACCTTAATATCAATATTTATCATTGCTGAATTTTTTCCTGTTTGCCTTTTATATTTTTCATTGCTAATCATTTGATAAGGGTATATATGTTTTATCGATTTAATACGTACAATGGATTGCTGCTTAAGCCAATCCTCAAAATAATTAAAAGGGTCACCTATAAAGACAAATATGATTGAACCTGGGTATCGTCGTCTGGAACACCATCAATATTTATAGATAAACTAAAAGGTAAACAAATTTTTTTATGGATCTTTTCAAAACATAATAAAATAAGGAAATCCTTTTTATGTTTACGACATAAAAAAAAATATATTGATTGTCGATTAAAATGGAATATTGTAACAGAATAATATTGCATTAACATGTGGTATATGAAGAAAGTCAATTTCAACAACTTATTATACGAGTAATATACTTGTATACCGTATGCTAGGAAAACTAAGTGTTTTTATGGGCAATTAAAATTGAATAGTTTTTTTATGATGGAACATTTACCAAAATCAATTTATGTGTATATCGATTCGTGCCAAGCAAAATCATCATTATCACTCTGTGTTTGGGGTTGACGGATTTTTTCGATTTTTTTATTATACAACTTTCACAACAATTCGTACGTATGTACTCATATAATATATAGTATCTATAGTTATCCTCCGATGTGATGATAAGATAAACGAAATTATCGGTTTTCTAATAAATATACGATCTTGATTGAAAATTAGATGATTTTGAATACAGAAGTGAAAACAAAATCAATTTTATTATTATTATTATTATTATTGTTACCGAGTTAGATGTCGACACTCCTTAGGGTATTTTTGTTTTTGTAACTTTAGGGTGTATTTCGAATATTATTTTAATGTTTGATTTACTACAAAATGATAAAGTTCCAAAAGGTTACCATACAAGAATTATTTTATTATGGTAAATAGCTATAGATATGTTTCTCACCGAGCAATTGGCGCTGTAATTTTAGCCAGTTATTGGATTGAAGAGTATAGCACGCTTACATCTTTTTGCATCATCTGATTACCTTTAGTGCGCGATGACTATGCATACAATTATGATTTTTCTATAGAAGCTCATCAAAGGAGCTTAAAATATGCTGAAAGTTCTTTTCTTAGCATTTGTTAAGCCACCATTTCGATTGATCAAGTTATAATCTTGCTTAAGATCCAGAAAACCAGAAATTCAGAAAATGAATCTTATACACTCATACAATCCAAAAGCTCATTTATACAAAAAAAAGTTATGCAAATGTCATAACTGAAAGACCTCATCACTCTATTCATTGTATTAATCAGATCAACAAAAGCTCATAGATATCCTTATTTTATTTAAGCTATAAATAAAACATTGTTAAAATCCTCGAGCTTTTTTGATTTAACATATTTTCTAAGCTTTGAAGTTTCTATTGCAAAGTTTCCGTTTTAGTAGGTGCATGTTTTAAAAGCTTTTAAAAAATGTATGATACTTTTTCAACATATAAAATTTCGATACTAAGCTAGATTGAATTAACAGCCTAAGCTTCTAATTAGAATTTAAAATTAATTTTATCCAAAAAGTGATCAAAATTTTGATAAAACCTTTCAGATTTTGTATAACTCAAAATTGGTTGTGTCACTAAAAGCTCTAACATATTCAGCTGAGTTAAACATTTTTAAATCTCAAATAAAAAGTTAGCTTTTATTGAATTTGGTAAAAATGTCTTCGAACTTGGAAAGCTCAAATATATGTGTTATTTAGCTTCTAAATTTGTAATTGATATATTTTTTTTAAACCGATCGAAAAGCTCAATGTCATTTTTACTTTTAGTAAGAAAAATACTTTCTAAAGGAAAAAACTTAGAACTAAAACACTAGCATCAAAGCTTTAAATTTGAAATTAAATCGATAAAATTTGAAAGCTCGAAATAAGTGCGTTTATAGATTTTATATTAATTTAAAAGTATATATAGATGTCTGTTTTTCAACCTGGAATAATGCATTACTACTGAGAGTGCATGAAGCATTACTATTGAGAATGCCAAAAGCTCTCAAAGTTTAAACATTTTAAAATTTATTTTGCTAGCCCATCTATTGAAAATAGTTTTTCAAAACTTAATTTTTAAATAACTAACGAACAATTTTCTTCATATCAAATCAAAGCTTTCATTTAAAATTATATTCCGCAAAGTGAAATAAATATTGATATAAGCTTTCAGATTTTATAAAATCACTAAAAACTCTTAACACATTGAACTGAGTTAAGCTTTTAAATTTGCAAATCAAAGCTTACGTTTAAATAAAAGTTCACACCTATCGAAAATAATATAATTTAATGTTCTTTTAAAATCTGGTTAAAATGGCTTTGAATTTAAAAAAGCTCAAAATCTAAATTTGAAATTAATATTATTTTTTTAAACCCAAACACCATAATTTCACTAAATTTGAAAAGCTCATAATTTTTGTTTCTTTGAGGAACTTTAGGACTAAAAGTTGTATTGAATTGATGAAACATGGTTTTTAAGAAAAACTTATTAGGTCCAAGTTAAAAATTTGAGAATTTTTTTAGAAGCTCAAACAATTTTAAACAAAAATATATGAAAGCTCGAAATTATTGCTTTTCTATTTTGTATATTAATAATGTATTCTACAATAGCTATTGTATTCAGAGATCACACTCAATATAAGTTCCGATTGAACTGGAACTTATATTGAGTCTATGCATCTACAATACTGACAGTACCAAAAGATTTCGGAGTCTAAACATTTTAAAATTTATTTTGTTAACAAAAAAGCCCATCTATTGGAAATAGTTTTTAATTATAGTTTTAACATATAATTTTAACATATAAAACTTTTATTTAAAGCTAGATTGTATTTACAACCTAAGCTTTTAGTTAACATTTGAAATTATATTTATCTGTAAAGTGAACTGATCTTTAGTAAAAGCTTTCAGATTTTTAAAATTCCAATTTGGCTTTGTAAAATAACTTAAAGTTTTAACATAATAAACTGAGTTTATTTTTTTAAACCTCAAACCTAAAGCTTATAATAAAAAGCTCACATATTTAGAAAAGTGTTAATTTATACTTCCAAATATTAAACCTACCGAAAATATGGCCATTTTTAACTTTTTAACAGGAAAAGTATCATAAAATATTTAGTTAAAATATCTAGGAATTTGAATTTTAAAAGCTCAAAATTGTTCCGTTTTTGGTTTCTAATGATATTATTTTTCCATCCCAATTTATTACAATTTGAACTTTGAAAATTTCGATGATTTTATTACATGGGATAACCAAATTACTTTGTAAAAGAAAGAAACTTTAGGAACGAAAGATGTATTGAATCGATAAAATAGAACTTTTACGAAAAACTTTTAGCACCTAAAATTTGAAATTAAATTGGTTTAAATAGAAGATTAAACCAAATTTAAACGAAAATATGTGAAAGCACGAAGTTGGTGTTCTTACGTTTTTAAAAATTATTTTTAAAGTTTAAAAAGTTTGCTGTTCTTGGAACTGGAACTTGAATTGAATCTTCGAAGCATTATTACTAAGAGTGTCAAAAGCTGCTTAGCAAAGTCAGCTCGTCCATTTTGAAATAAGTGGGAACTTTTTCTCTCTTATCTTGAAACTTATCACTATAAAACTTAAAAAGCTCAATTTTCTTACACCTAAAAATGTTATATTGAGTATAACATATTTTATTGAGTACATAGCATTTCGAAAGCTCACGCACTCTAATTATTTTAAAAAACAATTTTAAATTCGATATTAAAATACCATTTTTAAATATCCAAAGTGAGGAAAAGTGATTGCAAGCTCATGTTAAATTTTAGACAAAAATGTGTAAAGTTCAAACTGATTTAACTGATTTAAAAGTTCAAAATGTAGGTCACTTTAAAACTAAACATTGTGTATGAAACTTTACTACTAAGAGAGTAAAAAGCTCATATGTAATCATTTTAAAGTTTAAAATTCAAAACGTATTCTCTTAAAAAAAAAGCTTGCATATTTAACAATACCAAAATGGGTTTTTAATGTTCAGTTACGATGAAAAAATCATTTCTAATGTTAATATTTTAAAAACTGTACAGTCTTTCAAAATGCTCAATAAAATTCCAATTAAAAAAGCTCTAAAAATTTAAAAGCTCTAAAATATACCTTTCTTATTTTCCAAAACAATTTTGTTCGAAAACTTCATAACACCTTAAAAATTAAAAAGCTTAATAGAAACAATCACTTTAGAAAGAAAATTGAATTAAATCTATGAAGCAAAGCAATCTATGAAGTCCAAATTCGATAATCGAAAGTTCACGTTAAATGTTTTAAAATATTTCGCTTGCAAAAATAAAGGGCATGATAAGCTTTGCCTTAATAACCATAAACTTTCTAAAACCTCTATTTCAAACACCCTACAATTACAAAAAGCTCAAAGTATAGTCAATTTAGGACTGAAAGATATTCTGAGCTTATAATTGTCTGAGGACAAGAGGTTTTAGATCTGAGCTAATTTTTAAAATCAATTTTTTTCTAGATCTTCTGTGCGTAACATTTTTTAGAAATTTAAACAAAAATTGTATATTCTCTAATTATAGGTTTGAATTTATTTTTGTTTCCAGATCTATTAAAAAGCTCAATTGTAACTTTTGAAAGGAAATTGTTTACGGTCTATTATATGTATAAAGCTTAATAAAAATATCAAAAGCTTATGTACTCTGACTTTTTCAAAGATTAAAATTAGAAATGTTGTCGCTTGGTCACGTCAAATTTAAACATATTGACCAATTTCAAACGAAAATGTTTAAAAGCTCAAAATTAGTTTTTCAGCTGAAACTTATAATAGATACTTTAAAATTCACCACTATAGAAAAAATATGATTTGTTTCTAATTTTTGAACTTAAGCTTGTCTATGAAACAGTACTACTAAAAGTGGCAAAAGCTCAAGCATTTTAAACATTTTTAAGTTTAGGATCTGATATGTATTACCTCAGGTAAAACTCTGGCGTATCAGAAATATGGTTTAAAATCCTAAATGTGTAATACCATAGGGGCTGGTGGTCATTTCCTGTTTAAACATTTTAAATCGAGTAAACTTTTTGATAATGTTCTTCCATATTTCAAGGGAACAATTTTTAAAGCTTTAATACATTTAAAACTATGTAAAAAGCTCGATTGTTTTAAATATATTTTCTATTTTCTTCAATTTTAATAATCAACACGAGGAAAATAAGATAATTTCAAACTTTAATATATACATCAAGTTCAATTTTCTATAAATTTAAAACTTTGAAAAGTTTTTAAACATATCATCTCACAGGTGAAAAAGCTTAATGTTTTAGATTACTTAGTATATCGAAAATCTCCAATATGCGGGCTTGCAAATATTTAACATACCGAAGATATGGTACATACTGAGCTGTAGGAAAAGTTCTAGTAATTTTATATGTAAGTTTATCTCCCAGAGTTTTGATACCTTAATGTCATTTTAGGACTGGTAACTTAAAATTTTTTGAAAGTTCAAAAATATTTTCTTGAAATTAGCAATAACTACTCCTGTTTTCGTTTCTAAATTGCAACCAAATATAATAACATATTTTAAAGTTTAAAAAGCTCAACTGTAAAAACATAAGAAAATTTTGGTTTCAGAATTGGGACTGTTTTAAAACCTTTCACCAATAAAAGTTAAAAAGGTTACTGGTTTTGTCATTTTAGTACTAGAAATTTTATTGCGACAGTGAAGTAGAAAAACTAATAGATTTAAATTTTTTAAAGCTTAGTCAAATTTAAACGGGAATTTTTAAAATTTCAAAATAATTTCTTTACACTTAGAAAGCTAACAGTGTTAAGTTGAATAAGCTCTATAAACGAATTTCGAGCCGGAAATTTTTGTAGACTACAAAAAAGACTCTAAATTAAAAAATTTAATGGTTTCTGCCTTAGTTCTGAGTTTTGACTTAGTATTTCGAAATCAAAATCTATAATTTTAAAAGCTCAACGTTCTAATTAACAGTACTACTCAGTGTATCAAAAGCCTAGTAACTGTAAATATTTTAAAGTTTAATATAATAAAATGTATTCTCGTAGTAAAAAAGCTAGTATATTAAAAGCTTAAAACTTCAGTTTGTTTTATTTTAGGTACGGAAGGTCAATTTATTTTCAGATTTAACATCATAAACCATAATTTCAAATTTTAAAACATGAAAAGGTTACAGTTATATTTTTTCTACTTTTTGCACAACATGTTTAAAAGCTTAATATGTCTATCAAAAGTTAATGCACTTTGGCTATTTAACAGTTTAAAAATATGTCCTTACTGGCACATTTGTTCGTTAAAAGCTCACGAATTAAAAAAAAATTGGTAAAATCCCTATTTTTAAATATTGCACGATCCGACTGAGAAATTTTTCTAAAAGCTCATATAACTTTAAAACCTACAATTTCAAAACCTTTACTTCTACCAATACTACTACAAATAGCAAAAGCACATGAACCTTAAACATTGTAAATTTTAAAATTTTAAATTTTTTTTTATGCATCAATAATTGTAAAAACTATGAATTGTGAGTTGCCTATCTGAAGCTGAACTGACTGACTAAATTTTAAAACCTGTAACACAACATGATTTAAAAAAGCTCCATTTTTTGTATATACAAGTGGGCAATGAATGGAAAATAAGGTAGTTTTAAACTATACATATTGTAAATATTTTAAAGTCTAAAATGTATTTTTTTAGTAAAAAGCTAGCCTATTGAGGATTTGAAAGCTCCATTTTATTGTATTTTATGTACCAAAAATCAATTAATTTGTGGACCATCATTTATACACTGTAACTTTTTAAAAGTATAAAAAAGTTTTCTTATGGCACGTTCGATAGTCAAAAGCTTCCCGATCAAAAATTGTTTAAAATCTTAATTTTCAAATATCCAACATTCCGATTGAGAAAAATGTTCGAGAAGCTCATATAAATTTGAAACCTAAAATTCCAAAATCTCAATGTCACTTTTGAACGGGGAATCGTACTTTAAAAGTACATTACCTTTAAACATTGTAAAGTTTAAAATCTTAAATTTTTTTATTCAGTAAAATTTTTTAAAATGTTAAAATTAACAAATTGTTAATTTCGAAATTCTATCTTCTTTTTATTCTGAATTTGAACTTATAATCTACATTTTAAGACCTATGTCTTCATACATTTTAAAAAAGCTCGCAAATTAAAAATATTTTTACGAATGGAAAATAATTTAATTTAAAAGTTTTACATATTGAATCGAGCTAAAATTTTCTAGAAGGTTAAACAATGTCCAGTAAAAAAATTTAAAAGAAAAGCTTAAAGCTTACCCTTTACAAAGGTAAATTGCCTTAAGTCTGTTAAGTAGGACGACTAAGCACTATACTTACTATACAAAGCTTTAAAAGCAGTAAATAAACATTTTAAATTTTAATTTGCGTCTTCAGTCATTTCAAACTTTTTGAAATTAATAAAATATTATAAAAGCTCAAAAATATAATATGAACATTTTTAAAAGCTCGGAATATGCAAGAATTATTTTTTTTCGTTTCTGACTAGGAACTCATTATTCCTTTTATAACCCACACAATTAAAAAGGTTACTGATTTTGTAATTTTAGAATTGGAAATTTGATTGCGACTAACAGTAAAAGTAAGATAATCAAAATTTTCAAAAACATCAAATTTAAAATGGAAAATTTTAAAAGTTTAAATTTTGTTGTTTTTTAATTTATTTTTTTTCTGCGAAATAAAACTTAAAATGGTAATATGCTTTCACTTAGAATGGGCAATCGTATTGTGAATATATAGCAGGGCTACCAACAACTAAGTAAATCCAGAAACGAGTTTTAAATAAATTCATCATAATATTTCCCATCTAATGAATGTTGTTAAATGAGCGTAAACAATGAGTGATAAAAACACAATCCGCAAAGGTCATATAATTTGTAATTACCAGTGGGAGATACAAAAATATTTTATATTTACCGCATACCAGGTTCAGTGAAATGCAATAAATTCAACTAATTTCTATTTATACAAAAATTCCCAACAGGTAGATGATTAAAGATGTATAAAACCATATTTTCCAACTAGAAAAACGAAACATGATAAATATACACGATATGAGAATTTAGACGTGCAGTTCCCTGAACTAATCATATAGATCTATGTTGTATATAAATGAGCAATTTTAAAAAAAAAATAAAAATAACTTACAGTTTTGTTTATTTACTGATTACACTCCACAAAAATGAAATGGCAATTAAATCGGAAAACTGGTTTGGTCTAAACACTAATCACTGGTCAAACACACTTGGTCTAATCACTGATTTATATATATAAATTTAGACTTTTGCTATATCTTTCCACAAACACAATATAGTAAAACACTCAAAAAAATAAAAATCACTCAAATTTTTTCTATATTTTCGAATATCAAATTTTCACTCGTTTTACTTTTTTTTATGTTTAGCCAAATAAATCAAAAATATTTTAAATTTTTCACACGTGTTAAACAGATTAACTGACAAAAATCAAAAATTACGAAATAATCACTTGAAATGTCGCTCAATTTAACAAAACGCCACCTTAGCAGCAAAAAAGACTCGGAGGAATAACAAAACCAACAGCGATAACACTCACAGAAAGAATTTTATTTTTTTTCGAATTTTTTTTAATTCAACAAGTTGTTTCAAACAGT
This sequence comes from Tipula confusa, assembly GCA_963556175.1. Lineage (NCBI taxonomy): Eukaryota > Metazoa > Arthropoda > Insecta > Diptera > Tipulidae > Tipula > Tipula confusa. The sequence goes on from OY744476.1 coordinate 221,427,565, forward strand.
ACGACGTCCTTTTAACAAATCGTATGAATTTTATATGCGTACGTCCTTTTAAACGATTTTCATTCCGTTTTCTCTACTCGACGGTAAACTTGTGTAGTTGTTGTTTCTTCGTTGTGTTGTATATGAAATGAATTTTCCAAATCGTAACAAAAAAAAAACTAAGAGAAAATTGTTACTTTTCACATATATGATGAAGAAGTGGTAAAGAGCGGTGTAAGCGGCGGAATATAGATAGAGGGGGGATACAACATGGAGAACGGTTTTCAATTCTATATGTATTACGATGTGATGTGAGAAAATATATCGGCGCAGTACAACAAAATTGGGTAATGATTATGTAGAAATATTCAGATCACATCAGTTAAGGAGACGGTCTCGCAATGAGTATATGTGTCGCACTCGCTGTATCGCGATACAATTTAATTTTAATTTTTTTATTTATCTTTTACGACGATTGCAATAAAAAATTATTTGTATATAATTAGCAAATAACGGTTTTATGAAATTACCCTAAAATGGAAAATTATTACGTATTAATTATGTATGTATATATATATGAGACAACTTTCTTATCATAATTTTATGGACAGTCGCTTGATTTAATTGGTTGAGGCAGTTGTTGGTTTTTTTTTACGTCAGAGGTCAATGTTTATGATTTTTTTGGATATTTGCAAAGCAAAATTATCGCCACAATTTTGATTACATCTGTTTTAGATTAAGAGTCGTGGAAGAATATTTACTTAGGATTTATAGTCCAGCAAATGCGGTTGGATCTTGTTGGATTCTTTAGTACATCCATTAAGAAAACCAGGCACGTTTGACTGTTATATATCAACAATGGAAGATTATTTTCCATGTTTAATTTCCTATATGAAGGTGATCATTTCTAGTATACCATGGTGCGTTGTCAGTGCCATGCAGCACTTTGTTTTGAAAACATTGTATCATTTGTAGATTTGTCTTCTTGGTACAACCCCGAATTTGTATTCCATAGGTGCATACTGGTTTTAGAATTAATGCTTATTTTTCTTATAAATGTGCTCTTTCCATTAAAGTGAGCAATCAAGGGTCATGCTGTGGTAATTAGCCGTATTTGAATATGGAAGTAGCCTTGAGTTAAGTTCTTCTAGAGTCTAGTTAACTTTCTGGTTTGTGTAGTTTACTTAATCCTCTGCAATGTTGCTGTGCTTGCGGCTTCTTTATTAGGAAAATCTCTGGTGCTACCTTGTGGTATACCTGCTGATATGTCCTTTAACTCTGAGAACTCTCCTTTATATCTTTCATGGAAATGGCGATATAAGATTTAAGAATTAGGTGCAAACTGATGTGGATTGGAATCCAATTTCGATATTATTATTGGCTTAAGCCTTGTTTAGCTGATTTGGGGTAAGTAAAAAATTACTTTTGCAACTTTCCATTGACGTAGGACATTTTTAAGCATAAAGTTTGCGTAAATCATTTGAACCAATTTTGGAGTCCTTGGTCGGAATGCTTTTTGCAATTTGGCCAGTAATTAAATCATATCCTGGAGCTTTTTGCTTGTCACTTTTGGCCCTCATGTTCCTTCGTCGTTTCTTATAGGCGGCATATGCATTTTGGTTCTTTTTAATCCATTTATCGCTGTCCACAGAGAGTAATCAGTGTCCTTATGATCAAAGAGACTACTTAATAGTTAGTTCTGTATTTCTCATATAGAAAATTGCAAATATTTTTATTGTGCAGGGCGCGTATCCATTCCGCTTCTTTTTATCTAATTTGCTGATTTCAAAAGTATAGTTTATGTTCCTACGAGATTCAGTGTGATTAATAGGAGAACTTGTTTTTATTGGTATATTAAGCTTTATTTTCTCTTCAGTTATTTTCTGGAATAGGTCCCAGTTACTATTTGTAAACTAAGGCAAGTTTTCCTTATTAACTATCATTATGCGGTGAGTCATAACAGGTGAGTGGTCAGGATATAACTCCTCGCAGTTTTAAGGCACATATAGGCCTCAAAAATCCCTTTTGTTTCCTAAAGGGAAATCGTATAGGTATCCTGGTTTGAAAACCTATTTTCTTTTATGAGTTGAAAGTCTTGATTCCAGTAATAAAACTGGCTCCTAGTTAACCAAAGAGCAATCTTGAATGGTAGTAGATAGAGGATATTCTGTATTCCTTATTATTACTAGTTTCAACTTCTATCGTTTCAACATACATGCTTTCTTCGATACCAGGTCTTCATGGTGTTGGGTGTTCTTTCTTACTTTAACTATTGATCCTCAAGTGGCAATTCTTAAAGTTCTACTAATTTACTTAGTATAAAAGTGACGAAGCAGCATCCGTGACTTTTCCAGACATTTAAATAGAGCTTCAAGACCACTTGTTTGCTTTAATAGTCGTTCATTTATAGTTTCTTTAAATTTGTGAGTAACTTTTTTCTCTGTTATAACTATAATGTTGTTGACTCCATTTGGTTTTTATTTGATTTCTCTCTTGCAACTTTAGTGATTGAGGAAGTTGGTACATTTTATTTCTTAACCTTTGACTAGTTCTTTGTCTACTTCACATCCTCTATAGTTCGCAGGATGGTGCTCTTTACATTTGTAATTTCTGCAGACTCTCTTGCATTGTGTTTTCTAGCACATTTTATGCATCTAGGCTTGCGCTCGACTTTTGAACTTGGTAAAATATAAAAACAATTAAATATGTTTTTCTAGTTGTTTAATTGAAGATTCGTGTAAAACTGAAGTTATATCATTTTCTTACTTTATAAGAAAATGATTTACATGATATTTTAAAAGTGTCACGTTAACAAAAATAAAATTAATAATTACTCAGAAGTTAATGTATTAAATATAATTATAGTCAAACAGTTTTGCTTACGTTATGAGTTTAAATATGATGGGAAGAAAATGGTAATTTAATATAATATAATTTATTTAATGGAATTTGACATTTGATCGTGCTTTTATTGTGATAACATAACACTCGCAATATTTCTGCGTGTTATGCTAAATTGCAGAGTTAGATTTCAGATGTGATCTTGATATCATCGAATTTCTTATACGAATGGATTTAACAATGATTTGCTCTCCCCACAATTGAGTAAGCCTCGTGGGAGTGTAGATTAGCTAACTGGACAGTTGGGATTTAACCTGGAAAATTCCTTCTGATATTCTCCTCTACCATTTTGTACCTATTCCCAGGTATAAAACCTACCGCCTCTTACATAAGAAACAGACGCTGAAGTCACACCTGCTGCGAATGTGATCCGGTGATGACTTCCGTCTATCTGCCATCTCGGGGTGTGTCTGATAGAAGACTTACATTTTCCATAGGCTTCATTTATGTTCTCCTGCGCTCAAAGTTGTTAGTCAACTAATTGACCATTCTAAAATGGTCTAATGGATTCCATACTAAAGCGCCACTTCATCACAGTAATAAATGACTTTAATGCTGTATAGACTAAAAATAAAGAAAGATTCGTTCTCCCGCTTCACTTGAACTAGTTGTACATTATTTTGATCCAACCCGTTATCTTGTATGGTTGTGAGAGTTGGACCTTGGCAAACTTTGTACATGCTAACCGTCTACTATCTCACAACAAGTACACTGTCAAGTATCAGCTTGTTTTCAACGTCAGATCCTTAAAATGGCTGTACGGGCAACGTTCTTATGCAATTTATTGTTATGCCATTTAGATTAAGTAACGACACTGCAACATTCGAAAGAGTAATGGAACTCATGCTAACCGGACGTCATCGGAAGACGTTCTTTGAAGGGAAAGAATTTTCACTGTCTCAAAAATTTCAAACTATTTCAAACGGAAGTCAAGTAATTAGGTCGTAGACAAACAGTATAATTCCTCCAAACTACTATCAAAACCGGAACGCCAATATTGTGTAACTCAAAAGATTTTTTGACTTTTTTGGAATGGATCAGACATCTCTAAAAAGGATCACGACGTGATCAGCAACAATCACGTAGGACCAAATGTTGTTAAGCTTATGACATTGAGATTGGGCATCAGAAGGGAATGGCACATCGAATTATCGATGCTTTAACAATAAAGGCAACCCAAGACGAAAGTAAATATTATGGACATGTGGAGGAAAAAGCAACATTAATATCCGACTTATGAAAGTGATAACTGATTAAGAATACAATCAGGAAAGAGATCATTGATGATGTGTATTTATCAACCATAATATAGATTTTAAAATGAGAAGTACCTTTGATATATATGAAGTGAGATGGCAAATCAATCTCCAATCATTAAAAATATTTGGCACATTGGGAGAGTAAAAGAATTGCTCAAAGCAAATTTTAATGAATACATCAGAGTTCTGTCAAAGTTCTTTCACTTCTAGTCAAAATTGTATTGGTGTTTTATCATATACTCTATGAGTTATACGATTACGGATGCAAATGTGTTTATACGTCATTGTGAGATAAGAACACCTCAATGTGTTTATTTATCTATTAGAAATGTAAGCCTACATTTCACCTGCTCACAAAGCCATGACATACAAACATAAACGAAATAAATCCATGAAAATGATAGCGACAAGTTTATATTCACCATAATATTTACCCTAAATCCGGATCCGTTGAATTCGATCCTAAGCTAGCTTTTCAAATTTTAGACAACCAGAAGTCATTCCCTACCTAAATGATACAACGTCGTGTCGGGCCATCAGCACCTTTACAACTTCAGCTTGTGCTTCGTTTATCAGGCCTTCACAGTTGAAGCTTTAGGTACATTTTGTAATACACCACCAACTGTCAAAATGGAATGCTATTCGGATAATTAAATATCCCAGCGATTCCTAGATGAGAGTATTTCTCTGATTTACTCTACTCAATGTCTAACATGTATCAAATCAAAAACGTTCATACAGAGGGCCCATCATATGAGGAATTTACTCTGGCCTTTTAGAGACTAAAAAGAAATCGTCCTCCTGAAGTTGATTGCTTTAATTTCACTCTTATTATTCGGAGGGTGAACTATGTAGAACTACATTTTCGACCTTATGCGATTAGAGTGGCAAAGTTATGTTATATACCCGATGAATGGAAAGTGGCCCCATTCTGATATTTTAAGAAAGGTGATCGCTCCTAAAATGCAAAAGTTTTTACGGTATATCTTTCGTTAGCGCGGCATGCACATTACTATTTCACTTATTATTGGAGGGAATCACCTCTCTGGCGGACGAAATTCAAGGAGGATATTTTCTAAATATTTCGAAATATCTTGTGACGAACATTAGTTGTTCTTAGATTAGATGTATGGTTTTAAATGGCTAAGATGACACCTACCAAGTTCTGTTACCGTGCCGTCATTTGGCAGACACAGGATAGCCGACGATGGCTGATCGGGGTAGCGGACGACGTCTTCTTCTGGTTGTCTAGAACAATGCGAAACCCTGTTGATTCATTAAGCCGGCAGCGGCCTGTAAAAATCGATTTATTATTAATAAAACCTTAATTGGTCGATTTAAAAACCTAAACCTACATACATTTCACCTGCTCACCAAACTGCATGGCATAAAAAATATTAACACAATAAATGCACCCTAACAACGTAATTTAATTTAAACTGCATTTATTCTAAAACCGAATATATTTGTTAAATGCAGGCTATTTATTTAAAATTAAATAACTCGAAATTATTTTACTCACGTGCAATGAATGTGTAATGAATCCGCCATTTATGAAATTCAAAATCGAATTTTTGTAATGTTGCACCATGTTGCACTAGATACGTGAGATTTGTTCACAATCGTGGTACCAACCTACCAAAAATTATAAAAAATGAGCTAAATTTGATTTCAATTTGGACATCCGCCTTAATTTCCGATTATGGTTAAAACATGAATTTGTAAGGATTTTACATTATTTTTACATATTTTACTACTAATTCGATTATTTTAGAGGTTATTTGGTTTAGTTTCAAGTAGTAGTTGGTATTTATGAGTAAATTTCGTAAATATTACAGTTTTAATTAATGTTACGCTAGTTCCCACTAGATGTCACTAAAACTTTGCTCAATTCACTTTTCGATTGCCCAATAAATATTAAGCCACATAATATGGCGTCATTTGTTTGTGTCAAACGTGAAAATTTTCTAAAAAACTAAATTTACGCCAAAATTTTACTATTTTTACGAAAATATCAATAAAATAAATATCAGAAACTCAAAACAATTGTGTGTATTTTAATTTGTAAATAGTGCTTAGTGTTCGGGTATAGCGTAATCAAAAATAATAATCGAAACCAACAAAAATTTCCGCGTTTGCGATTTGTTATGAAATAAAAATGTCGGCTGGAAATTCAGCCAGTACCAGCCCCAATCATACAAATTCCAGTCATCAAAATAATACAAATAGTTTGTTACACAATAATAATTCGAGTGATAATTCGAGTAATGGATCTGCACTGAATTCGGGAAATGTCAAAATTCGACCAGGACGTCCACGTACCGCATATCATCCTTCAGCTTGTACGTGGTGTGGCGAATCGAAAACACCTTTAAAATATGTGCTGCCGACCCAAAATGGGAAGAAAGAGTTCTGCTCGGAAACATGTATTGCCGAGTTCCGTAAAGCCCATTCGAAAGGGGCGTGTATCGAATGTGATAACGTTATATGTAGTAGTAGTGCCCCAAATCGGGAATTTTGTTCAACTTATTGCATGAACAAAAATCAAAAGAAAAAATCAAACTCGGCCGCCCGGCATAATAACAACAATAATATTAGTAGTGTTAGTAATAATAATCATAGTAATAATGGTAGTCACAGCACATCCAGCAATCCTGCAACGTCACGCTTACAGCTACAATCAACCGTAGCACCATCATCATCGTCGTCGTCTAGCCCTTCGGGGCCGTTTCAGTATGAAAGTTTTCATGTATTTAATTGGGATAACTATTTAAAGGTAAGCGGAACTTTCTATTTCACAATTGTTGCGCCTAATTCCTTGGGGATTGACATTAACCAGAATCAAAAAAAATTCCAGTTCAAATGTTCCTTGTCCATGCATTAGAATGTAATTCGAAATCTAACATATCCAAAATTGTAATGATCCTGGATCCATGACAACCTTTACCCATTATGCAAATTCCGTACAAATCCAAATGATTCTAGGACGTGTATTTAAAATTATGTCCAATAAGTAAATTTCTTGACTTAATCCTTGTAGAAAATCGATAGATCCAATAAAGATTGGGAATTCTGGATTTTATAAATTTTCCCGCCAATTTGATTATGACGTCATTTTCCACTTGGTCCAATTCCAATTGGGTTGACTATCACATTTGACCGAAAATTTTATTTTTTATTTACAGGAAACCGGTAGTATAGCCGCCCCAAATGATTGCTTTAAGCAAGCCCCAAATCCACCGGTAAACGAATTTAAAATAGGAATGAAATTGGAAGCTTTAGATCCACGTAATGTAACATCAACGTGTATCGCTACCGTGGTTGGAGTACTGGGATCACGTCTCCGATTACGACTTGACGGTAGCGATAATTCAAACGATTTTTGGCGCCTAGTCGATTCGAATGAAATTCATCCAATTGGACATTGTGAAAAGAATGGAGGAATGCTACAACCACCGTTGGGATTTCGTATGAACGCTAGTAGTTGGCCAACATTTTTATGTAAAACATTAAATGGTGCAACAATGGCGCCGGAAGAAATTTTCCAACCCGAACCGCCAACACCCCGAATCAATATATTTCAGGTAGGACAAAAACTCGAGGCTGTAGATAAAAAAAATCCTCAATTAATTTGTTGTGCCACCGTTGATGCGGTAAAAGACGATCAAATTCATGTAACGTTCGATGGTTGGCGCGGAGCTTTCGATTATTGGTGTCGGTACGATTCGAGGGATATATTTCCGGTGCGATGGTGTACAAAAAGTTGTCATCCAATGCAACCGCCAGGACGTAAATCAAAAATTGAATCACATTCATCGTCGTCATCAACGCCGAAACAAAAATCTCGGGGGTCTGTGACTCCCACCGACACAGATGCAATGGTACCTGCGACACCCGTTACAGCACATTTCCATATACGTTGTAGGGGTGGTCCACTAATCAATAGCTCGAAATTACCGTCAATGGTGACGGCGCCATCACATCAAACGCTAGCCAAATTATGCCTTCAAGAAATGTTTGCCGCGAGCACGGACACAGCTCAATTATCTCCATTACTATTCGATTTGGAGGGCGAAGTGCATATTGTGACGGCGGCGGGTAAAAATTTCACCGTTAAAATTCCAGTGTTCCTCAAACAAAAAGGCAATAAAGGTTTGGCCGATTTTATCGAACAAATGTGTTCCGTGTGTATTGCGTGTCCGCGACTTATAACATTGGAACCGGGGCCCGAAATTTGTGATCAGTGTGCGACCGCACAATCGTCACAGAAGCGACAAATAAAATTAGAAACAAATCCGGTCGTGAGTCCGAAACGGAAACCAATTCCAGAACAGGAAACAGCAACATCGACAACACCCAGTGAATCACCGCCAGTACCTTCATCATCAACTGGTAAATTATTTTACGTTTATAAATCCGTTCGTAAAATAATTCTTTGGTTTTTTATTTCAGGTAATCCATCGACGCCAGTTTCTACTGCCACTGGTCAAACAACGCCACCGCCATATATTCAACCAAAGGGCCAACCAAGCGAGTGGTCAATTGAAGAGGTTATTCAATTTATTGCGATCACAGATCCAGCGCTTGCCATTCATGCCGATCTGTTTCGAAAACACGTAAGTTTCCCGCATTTCACCCCCTCTATATATTTTTCGTTATTAAAACCTCATCATTTTTACAGGAGATTGATGGCAAAGCATTACTCCTATTAAATTCCGAAATGATGATGCGTTATATGGATCTAAAACTTGGACCCGCGCTCAAAATATGCAATCTGGTGAGCAGAATAAAGGGGCGCCGGCACAACATGTCGCTGTGAATTTTGTTTGTTATTTCCTTACTAATTTTCTTTACAATTCTCAATAATAAAATGGAAACACTTCCGAATTTTAATTTAATCTCCGAAATATATCATTTTACTCTGTTATATGGTGTTGACCGCCGGCAAACCGTTTGTTGGTTATTTGTTGGCTCGCTGCTATAGTGCGCATGTTGTTTAGAGACAAAATATATTCCCGCATAAAAGTTATGAATTAAAATTCCTTATTATATTGTTTTAGATTATTGACTGTATAATTAATTAATTTAATAAAAAAAAAAGAAAAAAATATTGGTATATTTTCAAAAATACAAAGATTTTTCATTAAAAGATTTCCTCTCAACCATCATCAACAGTTGATCAATTCACATTCAATTGTTGTATTGTTCAATTTTATAAATGGCTATTATTGAGCAATGACTTTGTACAACCAACATTCAGATTGACGTTGAACGTTCTATATTTGAGCAAAGGTTCTAAGTAAAACAGATCGAGCTGGTGGAAAGATCTACAAACCGGAACTTGCAAAAATGCGAGTCCAGGGTAAGCTCAATCATGCTTTTGTTTGGATGATTGGAGACAGAGGGGTCTCGACCACTACATCTCAATAACTAGGTGGGTTTGCTTGTTCATTACGGATGGAAGTTACAACAAATGAGCGTACTCTGACAAATCTAGAGCCGGCCTTAGAACCAGGAACAGAACTGGAGAAACAAGCGGTAGGTGATAAACTAGAAAGACATCAAAGGATCAAAAAAGCGTAAGGAAAATCGAAAAGTACCAAATCGAGCGGCTGCGATTTTGAATTAAAAAAAAGGAGCTGTATCGTATATGCTGAAGTGCGAAGGAAAAAAGTTATACATATTTGTCTAACTAAAAAGGAAGATCTTTTGCTAGGATTGGAAAGCCCCAACCGCAAACGAGTACGGTCAGAAAGCTGATGATAAAGCCTTGACACAGGAAGCCCATGGCAGTGGTTAGCCTCCTAAGTCGAATATCTATATCCGCTATGATTATCCCAATTTCACCAACATAGAGGAGTTCAAGGTCTTTCTAGATTGTCTGATTAGTTACTTACGCACGCAATCATAGCCCTTTGTAGATTTCAGGCGATTTGAATACCTGGCTCGTTGAATGGGGAAGCCGAGTTATTAGTAATGGAAGTAGTTCTGGCTCGATAGTTGATCTAACATGGATTAGTGAGAGTCTCCAAACTTAAAGTATTAGATTGGAAAGTAAGTGACCTATACACACACAGCCATTGTGTGCATTTTGCATGATAGAAAACAGCACAGGGATGTTTCAAAATAAAAACGGAAATTAAATCGCCGGAAACATAAAATATTTGACGAAAAATACAATAGTTTGTAATGCAGCAATTCTAAGGTGATTAATAGGCAGCTGGAAGGTTCTGCTGTACTGGATCAAAGAAATAACCGAGCAAGAAAATCCCGAAACGAAATACGAGTTACAGCAACCATATATTGTGCTTCTCGCCGCTCAATACTAAACTGATTCCATCAAAGCCAGCAAACAGCGATGCTTTCAAGAATTGTGTGAAGTGGTAGATCAGTATCTTTGGGGCAAGCCATAGAACCAAAGGACGAGGAAGAATAATTGCAACCAATGTTAACAGAGGACGTTTTAATAGAATGAGGTAAAGTGGGAAGCAACAAGGCGTTGTCCAAAGGCTGGTACTGCTTTCAAAAGGAACGAAGACATTAGAAAATTCACAATCATATAGCCCAATCTTGTAAAGCCTTTGAAAATTCCCTCTTCCACGAAAAAAAACACATCTTCGGACTTAGGTCTATTCTCATTTGGGACAAAGGAAAAAACCTCCGTGTTAACATCGATTGATGCTCAACCCTTCGAAAGGACATTTTTCTGATTTATTTAATGTTTAAATTGTGCCAAAAGCTGTTAATGAAATCTGTCAAATACAGGCTGCGGAGATGAAATGCGTAAACTATATCGGAGCGTAGTTCTTCTTTGCACGGCATACAAATGCCGTACTGTCTTACATAACATTGGAGAGAATCGCTCATTTAGCGAATGAAAAGGTGACTACAAAAAATAATGACACGGTCAGTCCCTAATCAGGTTTTGTCCCTGAAGATAATTCTACCTAAATATTACGAAAGACACTGTAAAGTTCTTTAGGTCTTCTTGGATTTTCAGCAGACCTATAAATAAGACATCGGGATACCTTATGGTTTGCTTTACGATGCCTGGGAATATTTGACAAATATGTACGTTTACCTAAAATGACAATAATGCAGTGACAATGTTGTGTCAAAGTTGAGAATAAGCTCAACTTCTGTCCACTGGAAATCATTTTTTGTGTACCTTGTATCCACTGAAAGTTTAAATGCCTTGCAAATGACGACTTGTACAAGGTATTGGTAGATCCGTTTCTCACGTGTGGATGACCTTGAGCTTCCACTAGGGTCTTAACTCTATTTGATACTATTACCGATGCCCTCATACAGTTGAACTACGCCAAGCCTCCTAATCGAATAAAATGGTAAACAAACAACCGTAGGCCACTTAAACGAAAGGACATCTTGATTTAAACACGACTATAATCGCTGGATTAGTGCAGATTTTTCTTAAAATATATACGCTCTTTCTACATCATATTACTTCGAAATTTTTGTGAGCTTTATGAAAGAGTAATGATTACCGTCTTGTATACATTAAGTTACAACACTTAACCGGATAACCCAAACACACAAACCGAGTAACTCATTCTTTCATCCTCCATCAGATAAAAAACATCCTTTTGCGATACACTCCCCAAAATTTCAAAAAATATCCACAAAAGCAATTAAAAAATTTATGAACGGGCAGCAAATGAACAACAACAGTCGGGTCGGTGTATAAGGGTACGAGAATACACCAGAAGTGTGTGGTGATTTTGAGTGGATATAAAAAAAAAGTCGGGATAAATTATTTGTTGGTGTTACATAATTAATCCAATTAATCCTTTTTTTGCTGTGTGCTTTGTAGAAATATTGTGTGAAGGATCTAAGTGTATTAGGTTACCTTCAGACGTAAGAAAACTTTTACTTTTGTTTTTTTAATGGAGTTAATAGTGACATATAAATTTATACATTTGCATTATGTTGGTCAGGGGAGGGGAATGGATACCACGCACTTTCCAATCTCCACATGTATCTCGTGCTGTATACATACATTAAATTTGTTTAATATGTTCAGACCGTGATCATGTCCTGCTAAGAATCCATCCTGATCTGGTAAGGATACAAAAATCCGTTTCCTTTAGGTCGGGTGCATGAATTTGAAGCTCTGACATTCGGAAGGGATACTTTATGGATATATTTTATGAGTCTGAAATTGAACCAGTACCGATGGAAACAACTATCCCAACCATAATCATCTATCTGGTTTCAACAAGGGTTTCATGAGTAAGAAGAGGCCTTAGTTTAGCTTATTGTCTCGAGCTTGGCTCAATTTTCCAATTGCTAATTTTAAGTAACTTTTTGACTTGTTTTCGTTGTGTTAACGTGCAATAACGTTTAACAATACCAAATTCTTCCAACTTTACAGCTGGAAGAATTTGGTATTGTTATTATAGTTTGCTGCGTTGGATGCTCCAACAGTTGAATGCTGGGATGTAGCATTGCTATTTGAGACCCCTCACTATGACTTGATTCGTGAAACCGCCAACATGTTTCATTTCTATGATATTTTGACACCATAAGCATATCATGGATGAATTCCGTAAATTTGTTGAATCGACTATCTAAGAATTTCAAAAACTAGGTTTGGAGAGCAGAATCCATTGCCCAAATCATCGTCCATCCCAGTACAGGCTGGTTGGGGTAATACAATGTGCACCTGAGCTCTCGATTCACATGATCATCAGTCAAATTGACTGATGATCATGTGAATCGAGAGCTCAGGTGCACTTGTTGTTAGTGGAGAATGAGTTGGGTGCCAACTCATTCTCCACTAACAACAAGTGAACTTGTTAAATTTTAAGTTACAGTAAAGGTTTTATTCATACTCTTCCATATTTGCACGGCTATTTAACTTCGTTGTTATTAACTTGCGCAATAATCCATCTTTTCGTAACAATCCTGAATCCTTCGACCTAACAATTTTTCCAAATGGTTATTCATCAATTTAATTTCATATTGCATAGTAAGTTCCGATACTAACCCAGAGATGGCACCTTTAATGAAAAACCTGTATAATTTTCAAAACATAGTAGCCTTCAAACAATAAGTGTCAAAATTTCACGACATAGTGTATCATAACATAGTGAGTTCCTGTGACTTAAGTGACGCTACTTTAACAATTTTCAAAACAATGAAAAAACGAGTATCCTGAGTTGGTAAAACATTGTTTTTAACGGGAAAATCACCGTTCAAGATCAGCAATAGCTTATATATTATTATTCGGGCTCCGTCAAAACCAACCATTTGTTGAGGGCAAACTGATTTCAAAAGAGGTCGAACGCAGACACAAATGTTGCTGAACGCTCTGGGCTTCCAAATGGATCAGTGACTCAAGAAAACATTAAGCAAGCCCTAAAAATCGCGATGGAAGATGCATGAGAAAAGTAACTCAGATCATAAAGATATCAATGGGTAGTGATGTGTTTGCATAAAAACTATAGGCCATGAAAATACTATTTCCAAATGGTTTTCCTTTGCTCACAATGGAACAAAAACATGCAACACCATATAGACAAGGTTATGGCCTCTGTATTTTGGAGTGCGCACAGCATAACGTTAATTGACCATCTTAAAAATGGAAAACCCATAAATAGCGAATATTACATGGCATTATTGCTTTGTTTAAAGGATGAAATTGCTGGAAAACGACGTCTAACAAAGAAGGAAAAAATTATATTTAATCAAGTCAATGCTCTGAGTTACAATTCGTTCAAAACGATGGCCAAACTACACAAATTGAGCTCCGAATTCGTTCTTCATTCATCTTTTTCGATCGTATAAAATCTATGTGTTTTTTTTTACTGGGTGAAAAAGCTTTCTTCTCTGATAACTGGATTGTTTTTTGGTTGTCACAGCATTCCCTGATTTATACCTCATCGAGTCGCGACTAAATTGATTTGAACGCATCTCTGTTGTAGATAAAGTTAATTTCAAATATCAGTAGTACCAATCAACTATCGCAAGACTGCCAACCAATGAGCAACTTCTGAAGAATTATTGAATCTGCTGACAGCTCCTATACCGTGAACTGTATATCTAGTTGCGACAACTGGGCAACGAACGACAAGCTCCCAATTGCTTATTGAAGGGCACATCCTTAATTGATTTACGATCTGACTGATTTTTTGGTGACATTTCTGAAGTAGGTTTCTGATTAGGATCACCTAGTACACTCACACTATTGTAACCAAGTATATTTTTGGATTGATTTATCGAAATCGTTTCCGACTTGCGATTTTGTATAATCAGCATTCCCTACTTACATTTGACCTAGCCATTTTTAACTATTTCTGATTTCAAATCAGCTTTCAAAATTTTATCGTTGGAAAAAATTAGCAAGTCGTCAACGTATACTGCCAAAATCAACATCTTACTACCCATCAATAAGATGAAAAATGCGTAACTTCATGCTGGTTCCAAATACGACTCGATTACTTGAGCCCGAATTTGAAAACGACTTCTTTAGGCAACAAACACGTTGACTACCTTCATAAAGCTGTTCAGACTGAATCGTTTTTTTCTTTTAAATCGCCAAGAAAGAACGCTGTGCTCGCATTCATCTGATTGATCCTCAAATCGTATCCCCCAGGTAGTTTTAAATTAATAATCAATACCTACCAATATATAGCTGCCTTCACTGATATTGGATCATATACTTGAACGCGTGACACAACACAAACAATCCCGTTACTCTTCGTCGATTTATGTTGCCTGGTTGTGGCGAAACATCGTTCACTTCTTCATCTGACAGCTCGTAAATGCTACCAGAACCGTTAATTGAACCCAAGGTTCAATGTTTTCCCTCTGCATCGTCTCTGTTTTGCATTTTTTTGCTGTTGTTACAGTTGCTTCAGCCTCCACTTCATTGTCTTCATCCTCTAGAAAACCGACATGTGACATTGATATCCACTCGTAATTTCTCCAAATCAAAAAATCGGTAGCACTTTACAATACTCACTGCAACCGACCATCATGTAGTCCGAATACGAATTTCGATTTAAATTTTAGACGCTTTTGTTCCAGAACATGTAACATGGCTTTGCATCCGAATACTTTCAAACTAGACAAATTGAGCTTTTGGCATAGCAAATTTCAATCGTTGTGTTGATAGCCTCTCTCCAAAATCTATGGTCGAGCTTTGCATCGAAAAGCATACAAATTGATACAAACTTCACACTGGTCTTATTAATCACAAAACTATTCCGCAATTTCATCAAACTGTCTACACATGCATGAGCTAGACGACGATGCCATAATATTTATGAATCTGCAGCTTTGGCCATGAAACCGAGTGAGTGGCGCAGTGGTTAGAGGTGCGTGGAGTGGGAGGTATCGAATTGGAATCTCAATAAGGGCAATGCATAAAGGAAATTTTTCACATGATTATATCACCGATCGTAATATCGTATGATATTAATGAACACAACTTTGACCCGCTATTGGTGTGCTGGTGTGCAGCATGGTGTCTATTATAATGTAGCCGCCATAACCTTATAACCTTAATTCTTTCAAGCGTGTTTATGTGAACAATTTTAGCCAGTTTCCAGCGCTGCTGGATATGCTTTATTGATATTCCGAGGAGAGATTCTCATTCAATCATTGTTTGTAGTTCTTGTTTTTTGATGTTCCTAAGTGGAATTTGTATTAATCTCGGATATGGAGTTATTTGTAGCACTGGAATCAACCAAGATTACAATGTTTGAGCTATTACAATTCTTGAGACCATCATTATCTTAACGTTGATCTCTTCCTATATACATAACTTTAAAATTAGATAAATTTGCATTGACCTCGTGCACTCCATCTGTAAATTCACCAAAGCTCGTAATCTCATTTTT
Organism: Tipula confusa; assembly: GCA_963556175.1. NCBI lineage: Eukaryota > Metazoa > Arthropoda > Insecta > Diptera > Tipulidae > Tipula > Tipula confusa. Next base: position 221,443,568 of record OY744476.1, read on the forward strand.
AATAAATTTACCTTTTTCGATTGCTTAAAAAAAACTGAAATGAAAATGGAAAATAAGTTAGAAAATAAAACAAAAGCTACCCGTATAAAATTCCATTTCCAACACTTCATTCATCACTTGAAAAATGTTAAATATCCTAACTCATCCCACCAAAAAAAAAAATTTACTGTGTTTATTTTTACTATACACGTAGGTGCCCATTCCACGATCTTAAAATTTTTCGGGTTGAAAAACCACAATCGACACACAAAACAGGTAACAAATTATTTGTGTATCCAACAACAACATAACTCTCGAATGAATTTCTACGAAGTCGGCGTGAATGTATATACATAAAGCCGGTACTTTTTGCCAAAAATTATATAAATATATTTTCGCATGGGCAGGGGGTTATATCTATAAAAAAAGTTCGTCAACTAAAATGTGCTTTTCTGTGTTGTTCTCTCGTATGTATACTGTCTGCACAGAATTTTATCACCGGCACCGCATCGTTGGGTTGATTTGGATTTTATTAGCGTTCAAATTTCACATCGTATACATTTTAAATAAACCAAACCAAAACGAATTAAGTGACTTCTAAGCTAATTACCGGTGAGGTATGTGATTATGTGTATGCGTGTGTATCTCCAAATATATAAGCATGTAGAAAAAGAGCGATGTGAGGGGTTAATTAAATTAAGTTTTAAGTAGTTTTTTTTTAGTTTTAGATATGTGCTTTTTGAGCTTTTTTTATACTGTCGTCGTCGTTTTCATCGTCATCATCATCATCATCATGCAGGCTCTATAAAGTTGTAAATAAATTATGCAAAAGTTGTTAAAAGTTTTTAATTTGGTTGTTCTTGACATTTTGTTGTTTTTGTATTGCAGCAGCACCGTTCTAAAATCAAGATGAACATAAATGTATATGAGTGATTTTTCATTTGAAAATGTTATATGCTCTGCGAACTGTTTGATCTAAATTTTCTTACTTTGATCTTTGTCTTAATTATGGTAGAACAGATGCCGTAAAAGTCGCTTGTTTACACACAATTTGGCCACCGGTGCAATGTTACTACCGATGGATATCATTCCACCGTCGTGTGAAGATAAACGCAACTGTTCTTTGCGAAACTATTTTGGAAGCTGTGCTTAAGCTTTGGGTAAGCAAGTAATATAACTGCAATCCAGGCCATTCCACCAGAATTCTGGCATATACAACAAAAGTACCATTTTGACTTTTCATCAATAAAATTCAACCACAAATAAAAATAATGCTGCGTTTTTCTTTGTCGCCGTTTTTTTAGTAGCCCGCTATAGGTTCTTGCTGCCAGTTTTATGATTTCTCTGTGAAACTTATTTGAGTTTACAATTTACTCAAGATCTCTCGACTACATACTCTACAAAATGCCCACTGCGAAATTCTTGCTACTGACAATCCTTATACCCTGATTGTAACTTGGAGTCAATTTCTTTTGCCTTCGTACTTGGAACCCTTGCGGAGTTAATAGTCCTCAGAAGCGAGATACCATATGTGTTACCCAGAATCACATATATTTTATCACTGCCTGTTCTACTCAGAATTATATACTGCACCTCGCGAACGATAAGACAAAGTGAAAAGTAATGGATATTTCAATAAAGAAACGGGTTCCACAATTCAACCAATGCGACTCAAGAAGTATTTTGGAGTGATAGTTACGCGCGCTTTTCGGTATATTTAATAACGGTGAAATGTTTGTCTTATTCGTGCTCTCAATTTAATCGGCCGGAAATTTCAAACATTTTCTCCACCTTGTTATCAATAATTGATCGCTGTCCAAAATCATGCGATATTGGTTTAGTTGGCAATTTTAATTCCCATTAAGGATTTAGTGGTTGATGCCTTGAAAACGAGAATGAACAGCGTACTAGTTAACCATTTGATCAACAGGAGTCGACGGAATATTAACCCGACTTAAATCCGACTGAACCTGGAAGTATTACCGACTTATCCTTAACCTACAGTTATAGGTCGTTAAACCTATTTGTATTGCAAGAGAAGGAAATACGTAGTCTCTTTAAGACAATAGAAATCACCTATATGAGAGTGCTATTCAAGAAACCAATAGTGGGGACATCTGGCCACTGTAATGCCAAAAAAATTCGTTGCAATAATCATTAACAACTAGAACTCCACTGGCATCCAAGCGTATGTGGGCATTGTCTATATTTCAACATGCTCAATACTACAACAACTCATGCACTCATGGCTCCAATGCTAACAATAGCCTAGAAAGAGGTTGCAAGTTATTGTTATATTCCACTTATAGATCATATTTTTTTATGATTTAGCTATCAGTAAGCCATCCGAATGAATACGATAAATTTATTCCTTTTTTAAGCAGTTTCAGTAGGCTAGCAGTAAAATTGATGGACACTACATCCCCATTACCTCTTGGGATAGAGAATTTTAATAGCTTGAAGGTGACTTGTCTGCTATATTAGAAAATAATGATTACTTTCCATTAGAACCTCCTCCACCTGAGAAAAAATTCATTTTGCCATCAAATATATTCGTTCCAGAACTTCTATTTTAAGCTCCTTCTGGATATATAAAATGTTTATTAAGATCTGCCGCCGACCTATTAAGTAGCTTTTTAAGCTAATCGCCAGCCGATGACCATATGTTTGCCATCAGTCGGATACATAATGCAGAGTGACATGCCCGGAAATAGAATTTCTATTTTCTTTATTGACTTAGCAAGGACTTTTGATACCGTCAGATTAGATGTTGTAATTGAGTGCTTACAGCAGTACATAACCATCTATGTACCAATGTGGAGCATTACAGCTTCCTCTCGTTTTGGTTTATGCTGATGATGTCGTGATTATCATCCGTAGATTGCTTAATTTAGAACCCATTCTCAATGGTAGTTTCACTTAATGAAATGTTTAGTCATAGGGTTAAAAATAGATCCAATTAAGTACATAGCAATGGGTCTGATCTATAATTATTAGTTATAACTTCAACTACTCATCATGCTCAAGATATTTAGACTTTAGCAGTGAAAAGAGTATACAAAGCACGGTTGCCAGCTGCAAGATGTACAAAAATGCGTTTGCCGTTTTGAAGAAGAAAGCAACCAGCTGTAATTATTTACCGAAGAGTCTTATTCTATATAAGTGGGACCATTACTAATCTTAGAAAGCCAAGAGAAGGCCACAATAATTGTTACTAGAGCGGTATACCTATAGAGCTGGTAACGGACAAGCATTCATAGGAAGTCTACTCAGAGATAACCCATATTCAGTTTGTATGTAACTTTGCAAATGCTCACAAGCTAAAGTTATTCCACGAGTTGATCAGACCTGTTGTCATGTGTGTGAGTTAAACCGTGATGGTTAAGTATAAAAGATGGCTGATGACATTCGAGAGAAGAGTTATACGTATATGATATAGGCCTAAAGGCGACGATAACAAATTTATCTTCAATCATGGGATCAGGCGTTTTTATAGTTCATAGATAATGTAAAAACAACGAGTAGCCCGGCTTGGCTACGTTCTACGTACTAATCTCCTACACAGATAGGGCGATAATCGATCACAACTTTTGTTGGTCAAACAATCATTGAGTCCAAAACAAAATATAAGATCACTGGTTTTTGAGACCACTTCGGGTCCCTTGTCACTCATGATAATTGTGTGGGAGGGGATATTAAACCGTGTCTTGTTGCTGATGTCCGTGCTCTGTATGCTTTACATCTACTACTAAAGTCAAAACATTGTCATGTTTGGGTGGTCCAGAGGACCCTCGGATGACTATAAAAGATGGTTAATGACATTCGAGAGAAGAATCATGCGAATAATATATGGCTCCAAACGCGACGATGACGACCGAGTTTTATTTCCACGAGATCAGGAATTAAATGCAAATTCCTGATCTCATTCATTGATCAGGCTCTATCGGTTTCGATTCCGAGCTTGCCCTTCGGAGTGTTCTAGACAACCATAAGAAGCCAGGTCATTCTCTAACCCGAGAAGCCGTCATCACCAACAGTCGCGTCTATACGCCTACCAAATGACAGCTCTCTTTTCAGAGATCACATCACTATCCGTTTTCGATCGGCTCGCAAAACGGGACCAAACATCCAATTTTTTACTTTATGAACGACATCAGGAATTTTCATCAAATTTCTGATCTCGTGGTTGAAGTGTGTCGTAACCTTTGCTTTTGGGTTATCAAGATATTTGGCCTCTTGCAGTGCACGTAGAGTATACAAAGCACAATACCAGCGGCCATACGAGCTTTTATATTCCCTCATTGTGTGTGCGTCTCTGAGATCTGTGATTATATATTTTGCTGTAGACTCATTGAGTGAATCCATTTAAATCCAGTAGTTCTTTTACACCGTTGCAATATGTCAGAGCATTGTGACATATGCACAATTGGCATTGCGGAACCCAAGATATCCGAATTAGTTAGGCAATGATCCCAATAAATACTCCATATTAACTGGTACTCTTCAGAGGAAACTCAATTCATGATTTCGTGCTAAACGTTTACATGTCTATGCTTTATCGCTAAATTTTTCGTCCTGATCATTTACAAGTGTAATTCACCATTCTATTCAATAATCAAACTGAGCTAACAACATTCAGCACTTTTACTACGGCAATGCTTGTAATTTTGACATCTTCTCAGTCTAGTGTTTCGCGGCATGAAGCAATCATGTTTTATCTTGAAGAGCGTTTCGCAATATTGTAAACTTATTTCCAAAGTGATTGTTGTGTAGCCGAGACTGTGTGAATTTTGAAAAGAAATAGTGGAACCGCTGTAGTGAATTTGGTGAAGAAAGGCTTGCCATTTGCCACTAAATAAGAGAAATGGTGCACGATCTCGGACAGTACACACACCCGAGAATATTGTGGATGAAGCCTAAAGGACAGAATTTTTCGACCTCAAATCTACGCCGATCACAGCAACTGGCCATTAGTGACACCAGCCTGACGAGATTACTGCATAAAGACCTTAGGTAATTTGCCTGCAAGGTTCAGATGACTAAGACATTGAAAACATATGACCATCCGCTTCTATATCAGTTCTCTGCGTGGGCCATAAAACAGCCCGAAAATGGGGTCAGTTTTGATTGTAAAATCATAAAATAGTAGTAAATATTATATACATCGGTTGTACCAACGTTACAGTAAAAGTTTAAAAAAGTTTAAAAATTGTTCAGGGCAATAAACGCTATGGTGTGAAAATAGTAGATAATAACGATTGATATTTAAATTGAAACTGCCTGTGAAAGCAGAACTTATGTGATTTATCATTTTTAACAAGTTTTCGATGCCGTTTTGGCATAGATTAGACTTGACTTTAATTCCAGGCTTTCGTTGTTTTATAACACTTAAATCGCATTTGACTTATTGATATATTACACATAATACACGTAAGGCTGAAGTCCTACGAGTCCAACAACTTAGTAAAATGCACAGTTTACGCCGTTTTTAAATAAAAGTGACATTTTACTCTTTTACTGAATGAAACTCACTCTTCATGAAGTTCATGAAGAGACCAAAATGAAACCGGTCTCATTACACTGATTGCATTAACTTTGAACTCCTGATAGTTGGAGGGATACTTTGAGAAAATATCTTATTCGATTATAATGGAAAAGTAATAAGTCTAATACCAAATATATGATCACAATTCGCAAAAGATTTAGGTAGTGGTGACCTCAGAGGTAACACTGCAAATTACCACAAACTGTAGTTATACCAGACGCTGATTAGGCCTTAACGGATGAGTATGAAAGTTTGAAATATGTCAGTAAAATCTGAGCACTTCGTGCGTACCGTAAAAAAAACGCAACCCACCAGCATGTTAACAAATATTTAAATTAAAGAAACCCACATTCTTCTGATTGTGTTTTGTTTTCGTTACTCAATGTTATTTTTTTACCTTATTTGACTCTCTCCAATTCAACACACTCATTCACAACTTTAGTGGCAATGTATATACGTAAACGTATATATACACAGAGCATTTATAAGGTTCTCACATTGAAAATCATACTCATTTATTGTCTCGTATTTTTTTATTTTGTTTTTTGTGTACAGAAATTTGTGTGTTGATGAATTCCAATTCAGAGTATTAGGAGACTTCATCGTGTTGAAGTCAACTACCAGCAACAGCAGCAGTAAAAGAGATGTCGTAAAAATTAAGTGATTTTATTATGTTTTGTTGTTGTCAACATACAGTGTTGTTGGTGTTAATGTCGCTAGTGTAGTGTTATAAAAAAAATTGTTTTGTTTTCGAACAACACAACAAAACGTATAGAAACAGAAAAAAAAATTTTCAGTTTTTTGTTTCAATTTGAAAACGAGAAATAAATTAAAAATTTAATTGTTTTATGAATTATATATTAGAGCTAAGTGTTATTGTTTCGCAAAAGACAAAAAAAAATCTTAGTAAGAATTTGCTTAATTAAAGTTAAAAGAAAAACAAAACAAAAAGCCAGAAAATAAATTAAAATGGTGAGTGTGGTGTGATCATGTGTGGTAAAAATAAAAAAGTAAAAGAGTTACGATATTCTTAACTTTAAGTGATCTCATTTTGTTCTGTGTGTTTTTTTTTGTTGTTATTGTGTCTTAAGTCTTGAAGACGACCATTTAGCTACATAAAATATACGTCGAGACAAAAGAATGAAAATCGTCGTAAAAATTATAATCAAGAAACGTATTCGAGCGGATATGCTTTAAGGCTGATCACAAATTTGGATATTGGTTTAAGTTTTTTTTTATTTTAATGTGCGCCGCACACTATAACCATCTTTGGTTATGTTCACAAACATAATACATACTTGAATCATGCAGTTAGTTCGAGTCCATTGCACTTTGGTTTTTCCGGCTTGTTATTAAACGTTTTTTATGTGAATGGCGGTCGTTAAAATATCGAATAAATCGAACGTAATGCAATTTTTAAAATGAAAAAATATTATGTTGTTGGTGTAAGAATTGTAGAGGTATCTGATTCGAATTACAATAGAAAACGGTTTCAAACAGGATTTTTCATGACTTGATTACGATTGGTGATGACGATTTGTGTTTTATTATTCGAATAGGAAGACTCAAGGCAAATATGTAGTTATATAGTTGTAGTCGTACGGCACCCATCAAACTCGTAAAGTATACGAGCAAGATTTCTTTAGAATTCCCCCACAAAATCGCAGGACTGACAAGTCGCTTCCTTAAAAAAAACAATATGAAAACAAATAATAGGCCAAATGGAAACCGCCAAATTTATCCAAGCATAAGTTCAGTTGGTAGACTTATAATTAAGGGATCTGGTTTGTCGAGCTAATGCATTGTCAAGAGTTTTTTGGTATAGTGACTTGGTTGTGGGTATCTAACTCTCCACCAGCGTATGTTTAACTTTTTAAATGAGTTCATCTTTCAGGAGCTTACCAGATATATAAAAGTTATTGTTTGTCAAAAGTTAAAGAAAATTAGGCTAGCTTTACTTACCTGCTCCTATAACCAGCTTATTCTGTGTAATAGTTAAAAATAAAATAATGAAATATCCTAATCTCACAGTTAGCTCTCGGGACTGTCTACGTAATTCTTTATTGTAAACTTGTTAACTTTATAAGCACTTTAGAGATTTTTGAAAGCAGATTCAAAATTGGCCTTTTTTTACTTTGGCTAGCGGTCAAATTGGTTTTTGTAATCGTCTAAATCGCTTGAAAGGTTAGTAGTAAAATGATAGTTGTTTCCTGTCTTTTGTCTCTGATCCCCAGATTCTTTTAAGAATGCAACTAAAGGTTTGGATCAAACTCCACTTTGTACCATAATGAGCTGCTTGGATGTCGATTTGTTGTAACCAACATCGTGATCCAACAAAGTTTGTATCCCGTTATCAGGTGCTTTTAGTTTTCTTTTATAATTTTAAAACTTGGTATCTACTGGAACTCTTATAGCGCAACCACAATTGTTTTGTGTGCTTTGGTTAGCTCATCGCCAGTTTAATAGTTTGGGATTCATTGTTAAGGGATTGAAATGTATCTAAAACAAAAGTCTTTTTTGTTTACCCTAGCAGTAATATATCCTTCGTTGCGGTACTCTGGACAGTTTTTATATTGCGAGAATGATTCAATTCCTCTTCTTCCCAAATCTTACTTAATTGTTCGTTTATCTTTCGGAGTCTGTTTACCCTTCTCAGTGGAAAATCTCCCAAGTAGTTCCAATGCCTAAAATTCCGTTTCCCAAGATACTTAATGATTTACGTCCAGTAAGTTTATTACCAGTTTTATCAAATTTTTCAATGTGGGTTTCGAGCTAAGCATAGCACAGTTACAGCACTACTAAAGATTATTGAAGATTTATTTTCTGCTAATATGGATAATAACTTCTGTTCAATACTTGTATTATTAGATTTATAAAAAGCTCATCAAGAATAAAGCATTGCCATTACCGTTATGCTGATGATCTTCAAATATATATTAGTGGCCCTCTTCAAGAAATTACAACAATGGTGTCTAAGATGAATGAGGACCTTGCATCAATACATGACTGGACTAGTAGTAATAACCTCAAAGTTAATTCCTCGAAAACACAAGCTCTTCTAATCCATAGGGGCAGTATAGAAGTTGACAGTCCACCAGTAATAATAAATAATAAAGTAATAACTTATGTTAGAAAAATTCGAAATTTGGGAATATTACTTAATCCGACCCTCACATGGGATGATCACGTAAGTTTTGTTTGCGGTAGAATTTATGGCGGCCTTAAAAGACTGTCAAATTTTAAAAATTCTACCCCACTAAAAACACGAAAATCTTTAGCAATTTCTTTACTATTTAGTCAAATTATATACGGTGATCTTATCATGTCTCGCGCATTTTCGTTTATGGACCTCAGACGTGGAACAGCCTACCATTAGATATTAAAATAATTGACCATTTCCCACAATTCAAAACTAAATGTTATGCTTCTGTAATATTAAATTTTAGTTTTTAATTAAATTTTAAATTTCCTGTTTTAAACTAGTTGTACATACATGGTAGAACTCCAGAGTCTGATGTACAAGATTAAGTAAATAAATAAATAAATAAGTGTCATTAACCACGGAAAACCGAGAGCTGTATATATGTCCTTGGAAGTTTTGTTGATTATAAAGACTTTCCTGTATAGACTACTATAGACTTACTACAATCAAAGTGTTTTTAATCCTTTGTCCTCCATTATCTTTCTTAAATGGCGGATGTCGTCACCTTCGGAAAGTAATAATCTTAGTTCACATATTTTTCGCACAAAAACTAACTCTGCAATTCGAATATTATTTGCAATTTGAATTCCTTGTGTTGCAGCATAATATAATTAATTGTGGCTTTTACTAGATTGTCCTGGAAACTTCATATTTCCACCTGAAACTAGCCACACTAAAGTATTGCTTCAATCTGCTATTTAAAAGTTATCTAGTGTTGACTGATATCACCGTCTAGTCTTCAGTCTTTATCCTCTAGTATCAGTGATTCAGGGAAACATGAAATGAAGAGGCGTGGTTTGTATAACCTACATCTACTTCTAAATAGCTTGACATGCCGATATGCTGAAATCGTATGAGGTGTTGAAGTTGTAAGGGACTGAAGACATTTTTGAAATTCTTTATGTCGTTAACGAACTATTTATAATTATATATATATATATATATATATATATATATATATATAATAGGTTTCTTTTTTTGGAAACGGAAATATGTATAATAGATTCCACACCAAATCCCCATATTCAAATAATGCAAACCATTTGTTTGTGTCATCGTCGTCAGTAATTCCCACTATATGGCTTATAAAATAACACAACCAATGTACATCTTAACTAAATTATAGAACGTGAAATGGCTCATAAATTTTACGGGACGACGGATAAACGAAGAAAAAAAAATGTTTAAGAAGATAAATTGCGGTTCTTATTTTACATATCGTAATATATAAATAAGTCTGATGGCTATGTATATATAGCATATAGGATGATCTTTATTTAATGTTGCAATATATGAAATTATGTGACGCCTTATGTTACAGATTTTTATTTATGACGTGTGTAATATTCGTTTGTGAGGCGTACAAATTATATGGGAACATGTAAATGGAATGTTCACTAAATTAGTGTGTGTCACTTATCTATCTGGTCGTTACAGATAATAACAAACTTGACTATATATGACGCCATAAAGCCTGCTAAATTCATTTGCACTTTACCCAGACGAATTCATAGTTATTGGTTGGCTATAAGGTCCTTTTTACCATAAAAGTTCTAACCTCAATAAAGAGCCGTTAACTGAAAATTTTGCTAATTCAGCTAAGGCGGTTGGAAACCTGGTAACGCGAAATCCTTGCAAACATTAACATTAACAAGTCAGCAGGTTCGATGGTAGTGCCCCTATTGTTCTCAAATATTGTTGTAATGGCATTTTTCCCTTCCTCTGAAAAACTGCTAACGTACATTCTGTGCCAAAAAAGGGCAGCAAATCGGATCATTCGAATCGGTGCTTTCCAAAGTACTTTAGACCATAATCAATTTCCAGCCGATGAAACATTTGGAAGATAACCATCTAATTTCCAATTGTAGGTATGGTTTACGCAGAGGGCGTTCACCAGAGACGTAATTCATTTTTGTCACTGAACAATGGAACAGGTGCATTCATCAATCTGTTGAATCATAAGTAATTGGGTTTGCTAATCAAATTGTGCGCAGTTGGCCTTGACGGTTCATGTTTTTTAAACGCTGGTGTCACTCAGCGATGCATTCATTCTTCGACCCTATTATTTTCCTTCAAGTCTTACCTTCAAGTTTTTTTTATAAAAAATATAATACTTTCTTGCCAAAACTTGTCTACTTTCTTGTTTTAAAAGATTTTACTTGCCAAACCATGTACTAATATATGTTGTAAACAGGTTGCTTCTTCGGCCAAGGTAAATTTGGCACTTTACGCCCAATTGTCATATTTGTAATTTTTTTTAAGAGAAACTTGTTTTGAGGGTTGCAAAACCTTTCTTCAGTAGCAAATTCAGGATCCCGATATTCGATGTCAAGATGGTATGTATGTCAATGGATTGCGAATGTCTGGAGACCACAAAGACGTTTTGATTTGTCCGTGCATTTCCATTTATTCTGTCGAAAATGTTTTGAGTCTACATTCGTATTTGTTAACCATGATCTGAGAGGTACCGAATACTTTTTACACAATAGTTTTCCTCTGTTGCAGCAAGATCCAAACGTATAATGCTTATCGTTGTTCTGGAGTCATGCCTGTGTATCTTTCATGTTCACACTGTCGTTTGGTTTCCCATATTTGCTTTGTTTAACTTCTTTCTTTGACCAGTTCTCAGACCTTTAGGAGGTAACTGATTCCTTTTTTAACATTTCCATCAACTATGACTATGTCGTTTCTAGCGGTCTGACAGAAAGATGTAATATAGTGACAATGTTTTGTCGCTTTCCGCTTCCTGGATTTTTCAACCGCCTTGAAGATTCTGTTGCTAGTTTATCAACAGCTAACAAATTTTAGCTGAGTCGTGCTTTGTAAACCAAAATACCAGTAGTCCTGGTCCCTAGAAGTCGATGTATAATGAACTTTAATAATGTCTCGAGGCCAAAAGAATGGGTTACGTGATGAGTGATATTCACACGCAGTCAATTAAAGTTAAGGATTGCTTACATTTTGACTTCGATCGACCACCTAGCACTTGTCTAATAAGTTTGTTGTATATACATTCATGTATCGTGTCAAAGCTAAAGGGGCAAATAAATGTATTAGATTAGAAAATGATTAGAATACAGAATAAGGTTGATTGTTATGATGATTTTTGGTATGTACTATACAACGAACAAAAAATGTGTTATGCCTTTTGGGCGTATACACGATATAATATGATGTGAAAGATGTGAATATATTCTCGAGTGTATATCTATATATTTGTTTAGATACAAAAACATTTTAAAAAGTTATCTAATCAATATTTATTTATCATATATGTTTTAAAAAAAAAACTTTGAAAAAATCTCACATATATGGTATTCTGTATCTACATACATAAAAAAATGTATTTTGAAATCTGTATAATAGATAACTATAGTATGTACCACTCTTTGCGACTAACTAAACGATGTGACAATTTTTAGTCGGGAATTGAATATTCATAATATTGCCTCTATGTGTTCTATATGAAAAAAAAAATCGAAATCGATTTCGGCACAAGTATGTGTATTTTTGTCCGTAACGACTCGTAGATTGATAGTATCGTAAAACACAAAATTGAATTTTCTACGTGATATTGTCTTGAGTTTGTCAAATAGGACGTACAAATTTTGGATATATGAACATAATTCAATTCGTTCAATGTTGATTTAGTTTAAGTATCACCGTTTTTTGAAATGTTTGAATGACTATATACTTCCACTGTCCGAAACAATTTTCGTGTCTAATCTGCTTTAGAATCAAATGTTTCGCAACTCATTATCTTCCTCATCTAATAATTCGGCCCCTAAATGTTGTCCTCAAACAAGAGGTCGGGTCATAGTTGTGTTTATCGTCATAATCAATCACATTCCTTTTATAAAAAATGTAATTACAACAGTCAGCACTTGAGCTCAAGAAGCATTAGCAGGTCTTATTAGTAAAGTGCCCGTGTACACACAGGAAAGCTAGAAAGCTGTATTCGTATAACACAAGAAACTATAAAATCTGAGCACAACTTCCATACTCAATAATATATATCATTTGAAATATGCTCCTTTAAATTGGTGCTGCCACGGTCCGTTCCCACTGGTAACTTAAATTGAGAGTGATATATTGTTTCACCCTCTAAATTCTATTGGTAGCTGTCGGTAATACATTTTGTCCCTTTCCTCTTAAAACACTTAATAAAGTGGCTCTTAATAAGATGGCTTTCATCTCCATGTCGTAGATATTTTTTTGCTCACCATTGAGCTAAGATACAAATAGATCTCCCTTTTCTCGTTCAAACACTCGATCAAATTTGTTTGCGGCAATTCCAATTTATTATAGTCTACAAAGTTTCGCGAACAATTCTTTCAATGTCAATGTTCATATGCTCTTTGTCAACAAGAAGGGCACTGCAAATTATAAAGGATGCTGTGTATATCAGAACAAAATTAAAATAATAATAGAACAAACGTAGTACAACGAGTACCAACCAAAAATGCTAAACCACAAACAACAATCACAACATCCACAGTTGGATTATCCCATGCCCAAAACAACAAATTAATTGCTGATGAATCAAACCAAAACAACAAACTCATAGAATTTAATAACGAGTCTTATAACTTTGAAATTATTAAAATCCTTAGTCAAATTCAACGGACACTTGGTCACTTCGCCAACCAAAAAAAGTCGGCATAAACACAAATGATTAACTCGTTTCTACGCATTGTAAACTGGGATCACTAATGGGCTAAACCAACGAGCTCAAGGACTGGAAGTATTTCTCCATACAAACAACATAGATATTACACTGATTTCAGAAACGCACTTCTCCAAAAAAAGCTTTATCAGAATAAAGGGATTTAATTCCTACTGGACATCCTATCCTAGTGAAAGAACCAGAAGTGGTTCAGCTGTACTAATTAAAAATAATATCAAACGTAATCAACGAGGGGATATTCGTGAAAGCTACATGCAAGCAACTGTTATCTCAATCCAATATAATGGCGCAGATCTAAATATTGTGGCAGCATAATGTCCTCCACGGCATACACCAACAAAGTTGCAATTTAATAACGTCTTCAATAGATTCGATCCACGATTGATTATTGGAGGGGACTATAATATAAAACATACAGCTTGGGGTTCAAGGCTAATTTCTCCTGGGAAAAGAAATGCTTTGTTCAATGCCATTCATGAAAACAAATACGAATACCTGTCTCTAAGAGGGCCAACGTATTGGCCAACGGATGCAGGAAAAATATCAGATCTACTTGATTTCTTCATTATAAAAGGTATTTCAGACAATTACACTGGACTTGAAGGACTTAACATCTGATCACATTCCTTTACTGTTGTCAGTAAGCGCTAAAATCATCAAGAAATAGGAAAACGAAACCTTACTAACAGATCCACGGATTGGGATCTCTTTTCGTATTAAAAATAATGAAGAATTGGAACAACAAATAAACAATTTCATTGAATACACTCGTATGACCGCCAGTCTAGCTACTCTAGAATTAAAGGACAAAGCGGAGATTGAGATCAAATATCCGGCTGAAACCAGGGAACAAATCAAGGAAACAAGAAAGGCAATGAGAATATGGCATCTCACCAGAAATCCCGCTGCCAAGACAACTTTCAATCGAACAAGTAATAAAGTCAATAGCTTCGACAACTACTTAAGCGGGCTAGGTCCAGAAATAGATAAGGACTACTTGCTATGGAAAGCAACCAGAAAATTTAATCGACCTATAGTTCCAGTACCACCTATAAGAAATGCTCAAGGCAGTTGGGTTCGACAAGACAAAGAAAAAGCAGAACTCTTTGCTAGCAATAATGTTTCAACCCCAAGACATTCAATCCAACATTGACGTAACACACTTTGGTTTATCAACCAAATCTGGATTTTAAAAGGGTTATATCAATGGAAATTGCTGAAGAAATTGAGAAAAGTCTTAACCAAAAAAAGGCACCAGGAATTGATGAAATATCACCGGGTCTATTCAAGAAACTTCCACGTAAAGTGATCATCATGATCACATACTTATTTAATGCCTGTTTGAGATTGAAGTATGTACCCAAATCCTCCATAACGGCACAAATAATTATACTGAAGAAACCAGGGAATTATACTGAAGAACCACATAAAGAAGTAACATCATATAGACCAATTTCACTGCTTCCAACCTTATTAAAAACTATTACTAAAACGTCTAAAGCCAATGGTAAACTTTCCTGATTATCAATTTGGGGATAACCACTCCATAGATCAAGTCCATCAAATAACTACGGTAATTGAGCAAGCGTTAGAAGAAAAGAAATATTGCCCCGCCGTATTTCTGGGATTGACATTCAAGATGACCAAAATGCTACCACAAAACTATTCTATACCTTATCTACACTGCGGGTATACCTAAAACGAATAAAAATTTCATCGGCACGTTCGCTGACGACAGTAGACGAATCACGACCAATTGCAGTGCTAAATCTTCAATTGACAATTGACTGATAAATCATGCTTAATGAGCCTTGTGACATTTACGCTCCGAAACAAAAATAACAGTTCTACATATATACCTCAATGGAGTGCAAGTGTCGGAGCCTGAATCGGCAAAATATCTTGCTCTGCGCATTTAAATTCAAGGCTCAACTGGAAACATCACGTGAGACAAAAATCTGAACAGGTACGATTAAAAAAACGTCACATGTACTGGTTAATTGGGCATCATTCCAAAATGAACCTGTATTGTAAAAGACTTGTCTACCAGCCTATCTTCAGACCAATATGGATGTATTGCACTCATAAATCCAATAGAAACATTATACGACGTAGTCAAAACAAATTTCTGCAAATGATCACCAACGCCTACCGATTTGTGACTAAGAGGGAAATACACAATGATCTAGAAATACAATTGATAGATGACGTTATCCGGAAATGTGCCATAAAACATGAGAAGTGGCTTCTAACCCACACCGACGTTGAGGCCATACAACTACTAGACAATACTAACGAAGTAAGGCAGTTCAAACGAATCAAACCACATGAACTCCCTTACTTTTTTGGAAAGTTCAATATTATCAAAACCATCACAATTGTTAACACCTTCCTGATGATTGTCTTGGCTGTCCGCCAGCGCTGAAAGTTTTGTTGTTTTTAGATTTAATTTAAACCAAGCTAAAAGCGTAGTATCTTTAACTTTGTCGGCCGCTGCCTGTTTTCGACCTTTAAAAAAACAGTTTGTATGCCACATAGCTTCAGCGGGGGCTTACGTAAAGTGAATCAAGAAAATTCCAAAATTCGTCATATGTTATCCCCACATTCATATTACTGCTTTTCACGCTCCGCCACTGTTTGTTGAGTGGCTCTTTTTGTTGCCATTCCAATTGTTGGATTTTTACGTTTGCTTTGATTTTTCTGTTCCGTTTGAGTGACTCTTTTCAGATCTATGAACTCTATCTTTAGCACGGGCCGTCCATCTCTCTTCTTCAGTCATATCTGGTCTTTTTTTAGCAGACATAATGGTTTGGTTGCTCTAATGAGCTTATTTTCTATGAGGGCACAGACATTTTTACTAGCACAACACCAACTTTAATTTTCTGCTAAATATTGCCAATCACAATAGATGGAAATTAAAAAACTGACACAATGAATGACAAATCTCTTAATGAGTGGTTACCTAAACGTGAGCCTAAATGTGTGGACTAACTGGATAAACTAACCGAACTAACTAACTGGAAAAGGATACTTAAAATTAAAGAAAATCTAAAAACGATCTGTTGTAAGATAACTGTAATCGTTTTATAACTGAGGAAAACCTGGACCGTGAATTGTACTAAGCCAATAGTGCTGTCGACAAGACACTATCCTCAAAACATTACATTCTGGACATACAGGGCTCGTTTGAAATAAGGCATTGACCAGAAGTTACGTCTGGTGGCCAAATATAGATTCTTATATTAAGCTTAAGGTATAAGGTTTTGCATTCCATGGCACGAAACGAGACCGTAAGTTCCTCATGAAATAATTAGAATGTGTGGTAGAACCTTATATCCTTGACCCTGATTAAATTTCGATTATGCCAACCAATTTTTGGGTCGTATCTATTTCTTTACCATTGTAGACTGTGAAAATAGCATCAGCATTGTTACATTACACCCGTCTTCTAACGAGCAGGCTGAGCGTATGGTTCGAACAGTAAAAGTTTTTCTAACGAAAATCAAGTTAAAGGCCATCGAAACTATCCTCTGCTCAATTAACGTTTAGTCAACATATTACGCCGAACTAGATGATCATTATCGTCATCACCATCAGCAATCCATTCCTTTTTACGAAACGCCGAAGAATGCAAACTTAAAAGATACATAACCTCATCCATATTCATCATGCATTTTCTTGATTATGGAAATTTTCTTGTTTCGGGAGTAATTTGACAGTTTTTATGGTAACCATCATAATAATCCTTGGATTTTAGAAATTTTTCATGTTGAGCGGTAATTTGACAGTTTTGGTGGGAAGCCATCATGGATTTCCTGGTTTTTGGAAATTTTCGTGTTTGGCGATAATTTGACAGTTTTTATGGACTAACCCATCACGAATTTCCTGAATTTTGGAAACTTTCATGTTGAACGGTAATTTGACAGTTTTGATGGGCAATCATCACGAATTTCCTGAATTTTGGAAATTTTCATGTTTGACGGTAATTTGACAGTTTTGATGGGCAACCATCACGAATTTCGTGGATTTTGGAAATTTTCGTGTTTGGCGGTAATTTGACAGTTTTTATAGGCTAACCATCATGAATTTCCTGAATTTTGAATACTTTCGTGTTTGGCGATAATTTGACAGTTTTGGTGGGCTTACCAGAATGAATTTCCTGGTTTTTGGAAATTTTCGGTTTGGCGGTAATTAAATAGTGTTGATTGGCTTACCACCTTGAATTTCTTGGGTTTTGGAAATTTTTCGTGTTTTGCGATAATTTGACAGTCTTTATGGACCATCACAAATTTCCTGAATTTTGAATATTTTCGTGTTTGGCGGTAATTTGACAGTTTTAATGGGCTTACCATCTTGAATTTCTTAGATTTTGGAAATTTTTCGTGTTTGGCGATAATTTGACAGTTTTTATGGACTAACCCATCACGAATTTCCTGAATTTTGGAAACTTTCATGTTGAACGGTAATTTGACAGTTTTGATGGGCAATCATCACGAATTTCCTGAATTTTGGAAATTTTCATGTTTGACGGTAATTTGACAGTTTTGATGGGCAACCATCACGAATTTCGTGGATTTTGGAAATTTTCGTGTTTGGCGGTAATTTGACAGTTTTTATAGGCTAACCATCATGAATTTCCTGAATTTTGAATACTTTCGTGTTTGGCGATAATTTGACAGTTTTGGTGGGCTTACCAGAATGAATTTCCTGGTTTTTGGAAATTTTCGGTTTGGCGGTAATTAAATAGTGTTGATTGGCTTACCACCTTGAATTTCTTGGGTTTTGGAAATTTTTCGTGTTTTGCGATAATTTGACAGTCTTTATGGACCATCACAAATTTCCTGAATTTTGAATATTTTCGTGTTTGGCGGTAATTTGACAGTTTTAATGGGCTTACCATCTTGAAATTCTTGGATTTTGAAAATTTTTCGTGTTTTGCGATAATTTGACAGTTTTTATGGACTAACCATCACAAATTTCCTGAATTTTGAATATTTTCGTGTTTGGCGGTAATTTGACAGTTTTAATGGGCTTACCATCTTGAATTTCTTAGATTTTGGAAATTTTTCATGTTTGGCGATAATTTGACAGATTTGATGGGCTTACCATTTTTAATTTCCTGGATTTTGGAAACTTAACGTGATTGGCGATAATTTAACTGTTTTGATGGGCATCATGAATTTCCTGGATTTTGAAAATTTTTCGTGATTGGCGGTAATTTGACATTTTTGGTGGGCTTACCATCATGAATTTCCTGGATATTGAAAATTTTCCGTGTTTGGTGATAATGACCCATCAAGGGTGTCATGAATTTTTTGTATAATTTTTAAAATAATGAATTAAAACGCAACTTGTGGTATTCAACTCTGGGGTTGTACCAAACCGAGCAAAGTTAAGATCATTCAAAGGTTTCAGAATGGGATTCTAAGGAACATTATTGATGAACATAATGGTACGTTAGAAATAAGGACCTACATAGTTTTTAAAGACCTTTGAGCTGGTTTAATTTTCAGGACAATTAGTGGCTGATTTAAGTGGGACGGAGTCATAGATACATTTTTCTTAGTAAATTAAGTCAGAAACTTATTAGTCCAGGAGACTTTATTGTAATAAACTAAAAAAACGCCCCCATTGATGCTAGCAAACCTAAAGATAATGACTCAGGTTACTACAATTTAGATATCTGATGGAATCCATAGCGGATAACGACACCAAAATAGTGATTGGTAACTTCAATACTAGATCTAGCAAAAATCAGATTGACATATATGAAAATATCGGTCCCTACACAAACAAGCATGATAATGGGGTCACTTTGCGATTGCACACGACCTCAATGTGGCTAGCAGATTTCTCCCTCATAAAAATCTCCTACGATAGTTTTAAAGGAATAGTTTTGGGTGACTAGTTTTCAGACCCTATAAAAGATGACGCACCGCTAACGCAACTCCGTTAAATAAATTTCGATAAAGAGTTTTGATCAACAGGAGCAATCGTTTTGTACTCAGCGCCATTTAACACTGGGCTAATGTGCGGATCAGATACTGATATTGCATCCATATTTCTCATTTGGCTTTCTCTAATTACAGACGTTTTCCTAAACATTTTGATATGAAAACACTTTGGGATGTTTACCGTGTAACATCTCAACTATAGATTGATCACACCTTTCGTGCGATATGTTGACGAAACTTTGTAAGAGCTACATCACTTAAAGCTTCATCGTAACATTTTATAGAGCTTCTTGAAAGTATGCATAAATCGTTCAACCTCCCCATTGGACTCGGGATGGAAAGGTGCAGAAGTCAAATATTCAATATTGTTAAAGCCACAAAATTTCTGAGATTCCGAAGATTTTAATTGTGGACCATTATCACTTGTTACTGATATTCCTTCGATTGCAAAAATTTGTTATAGTGCAAGCCGAAGTAGTCGTTGAAATTTAGACAGCAAAGGATACTTCGTGAAAGCATCTACAACGTTTAGCCACATTTTGAACATAAATGGACCAGCGAAATCAATTCGATCCCATGGTTTAGACGGCAGGTTTTGACCATTCAGTGATTTTTTTTCGGTGATGCGCCATGGATTGGACAACTTTCACATCATATTACCATATTTTGGTTCATTGTCTGCTTCAGTTGCTTCATTTCTATTGTCCCACAGTGTCCAATTGTATTGAAGTAATTTTGAAAGAACGACGCGTGTATGATCTTTTTTGTGAATAAAGTATCATTAAAAAAAGAATTTGGATCTTGACGTCGAGAATAGGTGGAAAACTAAGACGTGATCTTGATTGTGATCTAAGACACAATCTATCGGGTTGAGGTGATTTTTTTTGCCAACTAAATTTGATGTATTCTAACTTTCCGAAAATATAGACGATAAAGTTTAGATAAACCCTAGATAAAGTCCAGAATTATATCGTTTGTTCCGAGAGTTCAAGTTGAAAAAAGGTTTAGAATATCGAAGCTCAGCATCAGATTTTAACTTTATCTCAGCCTTATACGTTGTATACATTTGTCTAATGTATTTTCAAACAAAAAGTGATGGTTCTGGCATATTTTTGTGATTTTACGTATCAGTGCGCCTTCAATATCGTTTTCGTTAACATTGCATATACTATCATCTTCAAGGACATTTTAGAAGTTAAGGAGTTTTAATCAATCTACACCCATATTATTAGGAATTCTTCTTGTTCTACCACAATTAATGTCAATTTGGAGTTATTGTGCTTTTATTCAACCTCCATAAAGCACACACTTTTAACTTTGATTGCGCTTGCTCCGCATAAGCCTTTAAAATAAGAACATATTTTACTGCAAGCGTCATTTATTGCGGATACACTGATGATGAATACTCATTAATTACATAAGAAACCCCAGTATATCGGTCACTAGCTGGGTTTAAACTTGATATTGAACGATATCGATTATTTGAAAAAAGCTGATATATCTATTTTGTTTTAACTTAGAACCGTAACGCCTATAGCATAGAATTGATATCCCGAATCAAAACGTTATCGACCTCCCAAATACGATCAATTTTTTCAGGACATGAACAGTGCAAATTTCGACGGGAACTGATTATTCGACACAATTCCAACTTCCATTACTGCTAGAAACAACTACTATTTTATTTATTTTGGCATGACCAGTATGACCTTTCATCAAAATGTTGAAGATAATATCTCCGACAGATTATAAGGAAAAAGCACGCATCTGGATATTATTCTCCACACCGGTCGCAAAAAAAAGTGAAAGTTGATGTTCAATGATGTATTTTTGCTTTAAATGATGGAAATGATGAAATTATCAGTTGATGGAAGGGACAGTTCTCTAATTTGCTTAATTGCATTAATTTAGAGCCCTTTATGGCTCTCATTACCAAAACTATTTTTTTAAGCGGTAAACTAAACTGTACATACAAAAAAATAGAAAATAGGCAATTAACGTCACTTCTATTTAGAGTAAAAGTTAACATTCGGTATTACGTTTGATGACTAAACGATTTTCATTCCAAGTGTGAAAATTATTATAAAATCTTAACACACGACAAACTTTTTCGCTTCGATAAAATAAAAGTTTTCTTGTATGTGTTAAAAATCAATTTAGCATGTCTACTGTCAACGATGACGGTGTCACAATATATTTGAGTCAGTCCATCAATCAAATCACAAATATTATGTTCAATGTACAAAGATTACGTTTACCAAAGATATGATGATGATCAATCATATTATGCCTATATGACGTTATATAGTCGATTTAGTCCATGAGGCTAAAGTGGTTTGACGGGTAAAATTAAAAGGGAAAATGTAACAAAAAAAAAATTTACAAACAGCTAACCGACTAAAAAATAATAATGGATCCAAAATAAATATTGACAATGAAGCAAAAACAGAAAAGAAAACGTATCAATTTTCATATCTTGGAAATTTTTTATACATACAACTTGCCGTACATATTTTAGCACCTTGTTACTTTTTTCTATACGTATTCTGAGTCATACATTTAGAATATACAAAGAACACAAACGAACGACGAAAACTAATTAACTTCCAGCTAAATTTATAGTGCATACCTTGCATATATCAAAAACCCATGCTGCACTCTGATTATATAAACGAGCATATACGTGTGTCGATAAAACGTTTTTTGAACACTCATATCGTACAGTGCGATGAAGGCGGTGACTGTGTATGTACAATATGTATAGTGTCGTAGTGACATATATATGTTACTAATAACCTTGCAGTCATCATCTTACGATATCTTTATGTACGAATAGTATATAGTATAAACATGGCGTGTTTATTATATACTAGCATACCTACACACTAAACATCTTTATAAGACCCAATCTTAAATTTCATTTCTTATTTTCATTTACCTTTTTGTATGTGAAATTTTGTTGGGTTTTTAACGTTATGTAAACCAGTTTTTCACGATATTTTAATGTTTCTGGTCCGCGATTTCGATATACATAAGTGAACCTTAATAAACCTATATAATATGAAAATGATGATCGCATAACGCATATACCTATGAATCATAATAATATGTCGAGGTGGAGAAATAACAATATAAATTTGCGAGAGTGCAGACTACTGAAACGACAGTATATGACTATTTCATGATCGTTGATCGTTATTTAAATTCCCAAATATGATGATCGCGATCATTTTTGTGTTGGTTTACAAAAAATTACTATAAAGATCGACAGTTTTCCCATTATATAAATTCACAATCAAGTTTAAAAAATCAGTAAGTGTAGATCGTCAGTAGATCGTCAGTTGTAGTACCTTCCCAACAATTCTAATCTATCGATCGTGCTATTTTTGAAGTATTGAAATTTATTATCAATCGTTAGAACAGTTACATTAAAACAAGTCATCTAACAAAAGTATTATTCAAACGATCTTAAAATATTTTAAGATTTAGAAAACTTTCAAAGCATAATTTCAGTGTATTGATCATGGAAGTTATAATTGTGTAAAACAATAAAATATTTTAAAATATATAATTATGAATGTAGCGATCATTGCTTTAGATAATTTAACAAAACACACATCATGCAAATCGATCGATCTTCAAATATTATGTCAAAACTAAACCGACTGTTAAGCAGCTTACTTCAGACTCGTCGATCGTTTTTAAATTCATTATATTCACTATATACTGATCGCGATTTCAATTATATACAGCGATCATATAAAAATTTTGAAATATTTCTTAACGGCGGAAATTTAAATTACCGGTATAGTGAAAAAGTAGGCGTGGTTTTTGGGTGGCTTATATTTTTTTTTGACAATTCTGTTTTGAGAAGTGAAAATGCTTCAATATTGTCAACGTAGAGGCCCATCCCTCTCCCTCTCTTTGGCATTACATCCTAAATCAATAAACCAGGTGGTTGTCGTTAGGGATTTTTTTACCAAGCCACCCAATCAGAAATATAGTTATTATGACAAGAGTATCCAGCTTAGAAATTATGACCCGAGTATCCAGCTTCCTTTTTTTAAATTTAAAAAAATTTTATTTGGTTAATCCTCGACGGCTTAAGAGATAAACGTCATAATCTGTCAATCGAAATATTAGCCTGCTTGTTTTTAAAATTTAACGTAAAATGTTTGTCATGACAAACTGATTACGAAGTAGAATTGATTGCGCTTGACCTTATAAGCAGTTTGAAAATACTTACGAAATGCATCTGTTCGTACGAATACGTGAGAGCAATCGTTCAGCGCTTTCGAAATAAAAATTGGGTTATTGCAGTGGCTTGTGTAGGTTTAATTTGTTCGGAATGACTTTTTAGAGCCATAACGTAAACCATAATTGAATCAGTTTGAGTTTTCTCGAAGAATTGACCGGGAATGCGATAGTGGCTCTAGACACGAGCTCTGCGGTAAAAGTTTGAAAATCCTCCTGAAAAGCTGTACAAAGACCTAATAGCACCGATGGAAGAATTCGAGTCCAATTCTGACGATCATAACACATAATAGCTGCCTCAAATGATCGATGTCAACGATCGATCATCCCGTTTTATTGCGGATTATATCTGGTTATTCTGACCCTGTTAAAACCCAGAAAATTTGAACTCAGAAAATAATTCTGATTCAGACTGTGAGCCTCGATCAGTGATCACAGTAGTTGGTGCTTCAAAGCGTTAAATCTATCCAGAGTAAATCACAGCTGCAATCGTTTTCGCCTGAAACCAGGAATAGCGTCTTTGACCAACGAGTGTACCTGTCGATCAAGGTGAGACAGTAACGCTGATCTTGTGATAATTGAAGGGGTCCAATAATGTATAGGATAACCTATGAAAACGTTGGGAAACTGATGGAAGTCCATATAATCAGTAAAAAGTTATATGGACTTCCATTAGCTGACCGAGCTTTTAAATCGCGGGTGGGCAAGATTATGTAGGCAATTGATTACAGTCTGCAACTTCCAAAATTTAAAGTTGTGCTATATGCATCTGCCACCACGTTTTCAATTCTAGAAACATAACGTATGTCCGTTGTAAATTGACTTATGAAGTCTAAGTGTCGAAAATGTCTATGGGACTAGCTTTATCAGTCGTAAAAGTGAAAGCAAAGTGTGATTCGTATACGATCTTTGGCAAAATTACGCTTGTCGGTGTTTATTATG
This sequence comes from Tipula confusa, assembly GCA_963556175.1. Classification (NCBI taxonomy): domain Eukaryota; kingdom Metazoa; phylum Arthropoda; class Insecta; order Diptera; family Tipulidae; genus Tipula; species Tipula confusa. The sequence continues at coordinate 221,468,131 of OY744476.1, forward strand.
AGCATCAGCATCCATTAATCGTTGGAAAATAATTCGAAGGTGTTTTAGGGGTTTTTCAAGCGATGGTGAGGCAATGAAAATGTCTAAATCTAAATAGAGCCTAAATAGACCCGCGTTTCTAATGCCAAAAGTCATGCGTCAAATAATCCGAAAGGAGTTGATATTGCGGTTTTAGGAATATTCTTAGGTTTGATGAGTATTTGATGATACGCCCGGAAAAGATCGATCGTGGATAAAGCTGTGCAATCATTCAGTTGCTGCGAAAAATCCTAAATATGACGTGTTGGGTATCTGTCAGAAATAGTAAGATTATTCAATGCGCGATAGTCCTCGCAAGGCCTCCATTCGACATTCTTCTTTTGGACAAGGTATAAAGAGGGCTCGACCAAGGATTACTAGAGGGTTTATTTATTTCGTTTCCCAAAACGGAGAAGTCCGTATTTATTCAAAAAATCAGCGCCTATAATTGGTATGGTCACATCTGCGTGATAAAAGTCATAACAAAATCTCTTCTGAGACCCAAATTAAGAGTGAGGAATCCAGGAATCATTACTGTGTTAACTGCGGTGTTCCGTTAGCAGCGAAAAGAGGAGATTGAAATTTAACATTTAGTTTAGCTTCCTAAGTTCTGGAAGAATATAAATTTCTGCCAGTGTCTTGATATTTTCTTCTAGATATAATGTAATAAATCATGAGGTGGTGAATGGCTATCATTTACTGCATATTTGATCGTCTTATCATTGTATTTGACGTGGTACCACCAAATTCCGTCTTTAAAAGATACGTTTTCTTCTGAACGTGCCGTGATCTTGAATGACGCCGATCACTAAAATATATATTTGTAATTAGACGATCTAAAGCTAGGTTTCGAGAGCGAGAGCGCTGAAGCTGTTAGAAATCGAGAGCGCTGAAGTTGTTAATCGCTTGTAAAATTTCTTTAATTTGTTTTTGCATATCATCGAGTTTAACAATCATCTCCGGTGATTCTGAAGTCAAAGCCATAATATGTGGTCCCTAGAAATGGTTCATCTAGATTTATAATTGTTGCCCTAACTGCAGAAGGTAATTTTTGTTCCCAAAGAACTCTTATTGTGCTTTCCGGAAAATCTTTCTTGGCTAAATCCTTCATCAGACTGATAGTAATTGAGATGGCTTTTTATCGCCAAGAGCATAACATTTAGTTGTGTAAGTATTCGTTCAGAGCCGTGTCATTGGCATATATTTGGATTTTGGTTTCTTTGGTATAAGGTTTTGGGTCATCATGATGGAAGAATGAGAAAAGGTCTGGCCCTAGGTTTGAGCTTTGAGCGACCCTGCTCTAACGTTTTTAATAGAATTTTTGAGCCTTAGGTAGCTTGGGTAACAGATTGTTCAGTACGAAAACCGAACTCTTCTTCTGAGATTTATGGTTCTATTAGGGACTGAAGCCTAGTTAAGAATGACTATTTACACGGTCTTACTTACTTTTTTTAGAAGTGGAATTGGCCAAGTATACACTATACTATTGAAGGGCCTTCTTGGTTTATTGATAGGAATGATTTTGCCAACAGTCTGAAAAGTATCGTATTTTTAGGATTCTGTTAAGGATTTTAATGAGCTGTATGATCCCTTTGTCTGGTAAATTTCTTAGTACTGAGTTGGGTATGCTATCGTCACCTGGAGCTTTTTTTGTTAAGATACTGAAGGAAGTTGATATAACTTCTAAGTTTTCCACCATCTCATTGGTTGGATTATGAAGAGGTGTGTTAGGGAAATGGTTGACACAGTTTTTGATTAACTGTTCAAAATTGAGGTCTTCCATAATATGGCTTTTTCTTCAATTTCAGAAGAGGTAGAGATTGAAGAAGATTTTGATGAGCATGAACTTTAAATTTTAGCCAGTCGAAGCACCTTTATAGGTATAGCTTGGGTCTTGAATGGGATTTTGAATATCACTGGTCAGAGCAAAATTCGTATAAGACTCGTGGACGATTGATCAACGTGATAATTTTTGATAGCACCAAATAAAGAATTGAGTATCCCTAGGGAATGTAGGCTCGATAGAAGCTCTAAATTGTATATTAAAATTATTGTATAAACTGAAAAGTGCTGGGTCATTCTGGTTATTGTTTGGCCAATTCCACGTCTCTATATCGAATTTTGCGTCAGTCTAGAGAAACTGTATTCTGTAAAAAATCAATGCAGGCGTTTATATCTGCATGTATGCAGTTTTTCGATGTTACATTTGACACCAAGTATTTAAAGTCCTTGGTGCAATTGCAGTCATTGTCATCAATTCCAAATCAGTTCCGATCGGAGCTACTTCGTCATTTCTATTTAGTAGGTTATGTAAATTCTCACTTTTATTTGTCGAAGAAATTTGCTGATTTCTTTTCTATCGTTATGGCACTGACCACTAATTGCAAACTTTACGGGTCGGCAGAATAGTTTACGACCGCTTCGGCCGTCTCTAACATGGAAAACGGACACTGGAAATTTAAAGACACCCCTAACTTGGAGAATACATGCTATGAGTATGACAATGGTTATTTAATAGCGCCATTTACTCGCCATGTTGATTGAAAATCATTGGCAGTTAGAATTTATGTGAAAACCTGTGCCATTCGTTTCCCCCTGAGTCCCAAAATTTCCAAATCATTTGTTCCAACATGCAATTTAAGCTTGCAATATTACGTTTGTATAGTATTACAATTACCGAAGGCCACATGAATGAAATTATGCCGTAAATAAGTCATTATAATTCTGAGCTAAGCCTCCAATCAGCCCTCTAATTAAAGACTAACTGATTAAAAATCTGTTCTCGGGTTTGAGTTACCGAACACTAGACACTAAAAAATATTGTAATTTAAATTCTAGTGGATGAACCATTTCGTACTGTACCAAATTAATTACTTCGCCTACTTGATTGACACATGAAAAATTATCTCACTTCTCTCCCCTAAATTTTTTCCGTCGTTCTTTGTGCGATTAGAAAATCTCGTTAAATTATGTAATAAAGTAAAGTATAATATTGCCAAAAATTAATCTAATTTCCCTACCAAACATTTTCTACCGCAAATTAATCCACCACCATCAATCTCCTTTTGATAGTGGGGGGTGGTACGGCTATATATATAACAAAATTAGAAAATAAAAAAATCTCAATTAAGTAATACAATACCGCGAACATACAATTGAATTGTTTTCATTCCACAATACAAAATATGCTCCACAAAATGTCCCCCCGCCGCAGGGAGACAATCAAACTTTGGAAAATTACCTTACTACATATACTCGTATATACAGAGGTTTGTCCGCAGTGTGCGCGAGTAAAAATCAAATTGAGTCTCTATTTAGATCTCATCCACTATACATATTCGTACACGTATGGCTCGACGAACTGGACTAATAATTATTATTAATTGAAAACACAGATGAAAATTATGTTTTTCATTTTGCTTTGCGACCAGAATATATGAAAAATATATCAACGGGAAAATTTCATTTTCCATTTTTTTTTTTTTTTTTTTGTAGTTTTGCTGCTACCATAGTACGAAGACGATGACAATGATTTGAATAAATAATGTTAATTTTAGCGGACAGGTTGATAGGTGGATTATAAATTATGTACATACCTTTATAAAATCGCGAGCTTTATATTCTGTTATATGTTATAGATGTATACATACATATGTCGCTATATGTATAGGCAACGAAGGATCTATTCAATTATTTAAATATGTGAGTGCCCTTCGTGTGTGTTCATATGAGTGTTTGTTATATGTTTGTTAGTTGAATAGCTCCTGGATGGCAAATTAGCATCTGGAGCATACCAAAATTTTTAAAGTTCGTTTTGAATGTCTTTTCTTTATGTACCATTTCGTAGCCCGCCTTTACTGCAGCATTCAAAATGTTCGTTATAATTTTGAAACATTTTTCCAGATGCTCTTTGAGTATTTTTCCTCTTATTAAATCATGCCTAGATTATAGGATTTGGATCCTTTTTAAAGGATTTACACTATTCCTTATTAGTTTAACAATGAGTATTATGTTGCTTTATTCGCTTTGTGTCCATTGAGATTTTGCATTCAATTTCTAACGTAAGTTCAATTATTTTTGATTAAGTTGCTCAGTTTTTTAGTTACCATCTAGTGTTCTAAAACTATGTTAGTCTGACAAATTTACTAACGGACAATATACATACTTAACATTTTATTTCATCATGAAGTGATAAATGTTTTAAAATATCAGTTGCTCAATTATGATTTTCTATAGCTACCATTTTGTATAAATTTTGTAATGTTAAAAAATGTTTAATCTTTGTTATTAAAATCTGTCTCAGAGTTTACGTTTGATTTGAACAAAATTACTCATATTTTTTTTAAATGTTACTCTGTTGCTCAGTTTCATATTATTGTTAAATTTCTTTTAATCCGCTCAGTTTTTTAAGACGCTCTAAAATTATAAGTTAATTCAAAAAATCATATCACTATTTTATGTATTATTGCGATAGTATAAAAATTCAAGTTGCTCAGTTGTGACTTTTTTCCAGTTTTATTATAATAAAACTAATAAAATTAAAAAATTGTATCTTTTCCATCATTTTCTTTACAATTTTCTTTAAAATGTTTCTTTACACGATATGAGATGTTTACAACCCTTATACCATAATTAGGTTTAGCTGAATAGTTCAAAAACTAAGTTGCTTAATTGTGATTTATTCAATATCTAGTGTTAAACAGTTATGTTGATCATTAAAATATATAATGCATATTGACCTAAATTATTAGATATTTGTACTTAACAATTTAATTACTAATATTATTGTTAAATCCTTTTAAAGTTGCTCAGTTAAATTTCCAAATATACCATTTAAAGCTGTTGCCTTTCATTGTTAAATCCTTTTAAAGTTGCTCAGTTAAATTTCCAAATATACCATTTAAAGCTGTTGCCTTTTGATAAAGATACATGAGCTAGTTATCATTTATATTGTTGCCAGTTATTCTCGTGATTAGCAGTTAATTAGTTCTTTTTAACCACAGTATATATTTGCTCAATATTTTAGGTAGTATATATATTTTTTTAACAGATTACCAACGTATTTTTAATCCTTGATTATATGTTCCAAATGATTAATAAATACTTAAAAATTGCAATGAACAAGAGTTTCAGTAAGTTGCTCAAAACATAAAAGTAATAAATTTTTTTAGAATATAATAAAGTATCAGCCTTCTTTATTGTGATGCAATAAAATAATATTATTTCGGTTGCTCAGTTTAGCTCAATTTAAAACTACCAAATCTTTAAGGACTTTTCATTATTTTCTAATAGAACTTTATTAAAACTTATAAATTTTATTTCTGAGCCACATATACATTTAATCGTTCAGTTAGTAGCTTGTTGCTCAATTTATTAAATTTTAAATATGTTGGAATTTTCCACTTGATTTTAACTCTGATTATAATTAGAAAGTTAGAATTTATTTCTATTTTATTTTATTTTGAAAGTGCAGCTAATTCGAATTACATTACTTAACTGTTAAAAATTTAAAAAAATGTTACCTTTTTCATTTTTTAACATTGTGTTTACAGTTAATCAGATTTTTTCCATGTATTATGCTTCAAATAATTTATTATTTTAGCATAATTATCAAACCTCATGAAATAAGCTTGCAAAACTACTAGCTATTAACTTCACAATAGTAAGTTAGCACATAAAAAACTTTAAACAATGAAAATTGTTAAAAATGAATTTAAACATCTTTAATTTAAATTCTTTGAATTGAGATTTAACTGTAATTAAAAAACAAATTTTAAAGTAGCTCAATTGAGTTTTTTATGATGTTTTTTTTATGAAATTTATAAAATTTATAAAATTTAAAAATTAGTATATCAACTATTTGTTGATTTTATAGTTTATTTTTTTAAAGTTTGCTCTACTATTTTAATACTATAATTTGCTCAATTGATTTTATTCATATATTATTTTTATAGAATATGTAAAGTTAAAAATGATCGATCTTTATTTTAAGAATTAGTTCGATATGATTTTTAAATGGGTTTATAGTTGCTCATTTTTTACAACAGTTATTTAAAATAAATATTGTTTATGTAGAAGAACATTGAAGTCGCCAAACTTTTATAAAGACTTTGGTAATTGTCACAAAAAAATGTATCCGAACTTACTGGTTTTTATATGGAGCGACCTATAAATATAAATAATCGACTATTTTTAATTTTGACCTACTTATAAATATATAGGTCCATTGTATAAAAAAATTGTCTTATTAAAAAACCAAGATTAAGCGAATGTATACTTAAAGGGTGAAGGGTTATTGATTATTAAATATTATTTGTTTAATTTATATAGTTGCTTAAAATATAAGAGAATATAATATATTAATGAACCGAAATCCATTGCACATTTCAGTGCATTTGCCGATAATTTTTTTGTGTCAAAACATTTAACCTAAAATTTTACTATGTTGCTTCATAAAATTACAATGACTCATTCATCAATGAAATTTGATAAAAATTGTATACTAAAGTAACTGCATATTGTCAAAGTGGCACAGTTTTAACATTTTTGATCAGAAAACTGCAATTTATATAGTCTATGTTTTTGTTATGATTGATAAGCGTTTCATTGACATTGCAATAGTTTAAGATTCTATATGAGCACATTTAGTATATCAATTTATGACTAAGAAAAATCAGTTTTATTTTGCTAAATGTGTTTAGGGTCAGTTTAAATACTGTTTATTATTTTTTATTATTAAATGAAGCATCCCACTATTTATTATGAACTAATAAAGCAAATTATTTAAGTTGCTCAGTATAGCTCAATTTTTTTAAATGTCGTTTTTAAATATTTAAATGCCACAAACCATCGTGACATACTCAATTTACAAATTTACGCGTTATATTGTACATTTTTAGTAAATAAATTCATTCGATTAACGTATTTAAATGCAACAACATTAATGTATATACGAGTAATAAATACTAGAATGTACCTACATATTTAACCTACACTAAATCAATAAATAAAATAAACAAACAACTATGTTGTAGGCGTTTCAACATTTAATAGTTGTTATAGTTTGTCGTATACATCGAATTTCGAATTACAGAGTTACAACAACAATATATAGTAAGCGGTATAATCCCGAAATTAGATCATGTGATTTAGTATAACATATGATACAGATTCAATGTGATAATCTCTAGTACGTGTGAACTAATTTACTTTCAAACATATTATGAACCTATGTTTGTACTTACGTGTATATATATATATATATATATATATATATATATATATATATATATATATATATATATATATATATATATATATAATAAAAATGCTATAGAGATAAGCAACTTAAAATATAAAATCTTTAAGAATGAAAGTGGGGTGGGGTAATTTGGTTTATTTTTAATTCCATGTAATTATACCATACGCAGGCAGTTATACTGCTCGTGTAAGGCTTAGATACGATTTTCCCACATTCAGGTTATTAATGTGCGCTAGGGTCATATATATACATACAACATACATTTATTATGTATACATATGTTGAATTCGGTTAAAAAGCATAGAAATAATTTATGAAAGTTTTTTTTTTGGTGACTGTTCAACATATTCTCAACTCTCTTATCGGTAATTTCAATACGTTGAATAAATTAATTGCACCGTGTTAATTTTTATTATCATTATGATCAAAGTAATATATTATGACGTATGCAAATTCCAAGATTTTGTTTTTTTTTTTTTTTTTTGTTTGAGGAAAGCAATTACGTGACATGATAAGACTCACGCAAAATACATCAGTTACAATAAAGGTAGCATCTACCTTAGATTTATACAACATGAAAAAAAAATAAAAATTTGGACAAACTAAAGTTTATGATTTTATGTTTATCCAAGGAACAAGATTAGCGTGGGATGGAGTGGTACACAAGCAAAACAAAAGAACATAATAAGAAAACTTTCTTGTGATTTTTATTTTTTCAAAAAAGTAACATTTTTCGTCGTTCCATTCCATATACATATATATTGATCGGATTCCCGCAAGGCTTTTTAATTATATAGGCTAAGAGAGAACGGAACAAAATAAAGTTACATCTTTTATTTTAGTAGGCCGATTATGCTAATACATATACATCCATTAAAACCTTTTTTCCCTTATATAATCGTATACATAAATACACAAGAGATGAAAACTAATTTTACTGTACTGTTTCAATTAGAGATATACATACATAAAAAAGAAAATGTTTTTCTTATTTTTTGTCCCAGAGAATTATAACATTATAACAATAACCTTCTTTGTTTATACATGCAAAAGACAATACATTCGCGGAAAATCGATTCAACGACGCGCGGGCTTAACAATGATTCAAGTAACGTGGCGCGCGTGAGTGGCAACACAACACAAAAAACAGTTTATAACGATTTTCACCTTTTCCATTAATAAGAAAATTAATTTTCTTTAATCCTCACTTCATTTTGTGTACACGTATACATTCATCATAATTTTTCCCTCTTGGTTTATTATAGTTTTCCATTTTACGTTACTTTTTTTAACAATCGCACACTATAAACATATAAGCGAAACAGTTACAAAGGGTGTTCCAACATTTTTAACAAAAAAAACGAAGCAGTTTTACGCTTAACCGAGTAGTGGCGAATTTGGGCGTAACTGCTTCAAAATATACTCATGAAAAATACTACTTGTAGCTAATTTAGCAAAGACCAAAAATTCAAAAAATTATTTAGCACCAAAATCACATGAAATAACCGTTAAACTGACAAAACACGTTAACCTTGGATTAGTAATTATATTTGGGAGAAAATTAAGATCGCCGGTGATTTACGTTACAAATCTACCTAAAAAACGCGACTGGGGTGAAATGCATGTACGAAGATACAGCTCGTCAAGTAAATAAAAACCAAGGCGGTGGAAGTCAACAACAAATTGAAGATGTAAACGAATTCGAATACCTTGGTTGCACAATAACAAAAACAGGTCAAGGATAGAGAAAGATAACATATAAACAAAGCCAGATATGCGTTTAAAAATCATACATAAGAGTGCTCGTAAGCATGTGCCTTCGACGAATATTGAAGTGATTTTTTCCGAACACCATAACAAACTGAAAATTGCAAGGAAAAAGGATATGACCTGGATAAGAACTGTGCTAGCAGAATCGCGAATGAACTATCGCACAAAAAGGCCCAACGTAAATTGCTACAATTGACTAGTTTCTCGGGCTGTATGACATTTGACACCGTCTTGTTGAAACTACATGGTATCTACATCCATATCTTGAAATTTAGGTACAAATAACTGACCAAGAGGCGAACTGTAGGTGCCTAACAATTTATTGTGTTAAAAATCTTGCTCAAAAATTGAAAACGCGTTCGTTGCCCTTTTGTGTGACAAGGTGATCTTCCTTCTCATCGGCAACATTTTACCACCCAAATGTCAAAAAAATTCAAATCTCACGTCAATTTGGAACACTCCTTAAATCTTAAGAAACTGGGAAAAAATAAAAAAAACTTTTCGCCTTTTAAAAGTTATGCTCAACTTTTTAATGGCATCTATTTCGTAATTTTTTAAGGCTTTTCATTAAATCATGTGACCGTGAATACATTTATAATCTTCCTGCTCGTCATCTCCTTAGCATTCCAATCTTCTTTTTTTTGGTAAACGATTTGTCTGCGTGTATATGTGAGTGTGGTTAATGGGGGAAGGAAATGTTCTTAAAATTAATTGGCATTTTAGTATTTTATCTTAATGACTCCGGTAATATTGTTTTTAAGGGTAATAGTCATTAATTTAATGATTATGGTATTATGGTTTGCGTAAATATGAAATATAAGTTTGACAGCTGAACTATATACAGTAATATTTTCGTTTTAAATGACTTTAGGTTTTTGTGTTCTCACTCAGATTCATGGCCAAACCAAACTTTGTAATAAATTATTATTTCTAAAATTTTCCCACCATCACGACTATAGTGAGTTTTAGTTTATTAAAATTAGTAAATAAAAATTTAACGATGGTCACTAAAAGTGATATAAGGTATCAAATTCAATAGCTATTTGCCATTAAGCCAATAACTATCTCTTACTTCACACGAAAAGGGGCTTAAAACCGTATTTAGACACAAAGTTGGTCATGACTTTTAAAGTATTTACATTTCAGCAACTGAGAATTCAGCAATAAATCGTTTAATAAATAGATTCCACAAAATCGTAACTTTATCTACAAGGTCTGTAAAGGGATAAATTATATATTATAAGTACGTATAATCCCACAAAAACATAAAATAAGTTCCACACAAGTTTAACAAAATAAAGTCGAACATTATTTAAAATGTTAGTAATGTTCTGATTAGTTCGCATTATTGAATCAAAATAAGCGCTTTTGATCCATAAAAATATTATCTGATAAATTATATTTATTATATTTATTGACGATAAATTATATTTATTGACAAAGAATTATTATGTTCCTCAAAGCTCTTAACAATTTTCACGACTGTTAAAATAAATATTATGTTCCACAAAAAAAGTTTACTATTTCGTATCAATCGTAACAAAAATTTAATGCTGGTCACCAAAATTATTATTAGGTCACCAAATTTATTAAATGCATTCAGTTTTAGTTCCACTTCTAAACCATCTTTTATTACTGCACCATTTTCTTATATCTTCAACAATTTAATGTAACCGAATTTCATAAAAAGGATTCTACAACAAATTGTTTAATAAACCACAAAATCGCAACCTCGTCTACAAAGTCTATAAATTATAATTTTTTAAAAAAATTATAATTTTTTAAGTATAATTCCACAAAAACATATAATAAGTTCCACACAAATTTGTTCACGGTTAAAATAAATATTATGTTCCACAAAAATAAAGTTTACTTTTTCGTATAAACATAGCATCTATTATTTGTATCTTAACAAAAATTAAATGCAGGTCACCAAACGGATTATTAGATCACCAAATTTCTTAAATTAATGCGATTCATCAGAGAATGACTAATGATGAAGATTAGTCATTCTCTGATGAATCTAACATGAATCTCCACTATCTTGCGGTTCCCTTCAACAATTTAATGCTTTCTTATTTCATATAAAAAGTTTCACAACACATAATTTAATAAATAGGTTTCACATAATCGCATTACCTGGATAACTCAAGTATAATCCCACAAAAACATATAATTCCACACAAATTTAACAAAAAACAATTGAACATAATTTAAAATATTTATACTTTGATTAGTCCTCATTTTTGAACTGCGATAAATTAAATGTACACAGAAATATTATGTTCCACAAGAAATCGTGTAGTCTCACTTTTAAAGACTTTAGACTCATGCAGAGGAACTTTTTTTCAACGGAAAGGTCATAACATATTTGGCCAAACTCGAAATTGAAAGTACAATTCAGATTGAAATCATTTCAAAAACAATTACTGATTATTCAAGTGGGCATTCCTGAAACTTTACAATGGCAGCGTATCCAACAAATATGCATCTAATAATCAGGTAGCGTCCCTACATTTAAGTCATTTGGTTTTTAAACGGGAATTGACGTTGCAGTTAGCTATATACCAGCTAGAATTTTCTGAACCTCTGAGGACTACATAACATGTTTTTTTCATATCTTGAAGTTGTAGAAACGACCACCAGTAATGATTCTGAGGAATCTGGTCTATGGGAAATGTAAAAGAATAGACTTTCAACAATCGGACCTAGTCTATCTGAAAAGTTCAAGGACTTTATTTTAAGTTTACAATTTTGAATTTAGAAATACCTTGCTTTTCTCATCGCCTGTTGTATGTGTTGCTCAAAAAAAGTAATTAGGATTTTTTTCTTTTATGAAAAGATATTGTATCTTATAGTAAGGAAGAAGACTAAGTACGAGAACAAGATTTAATGTTCATAAATAAATTAAATTTTATGTTGATTGTATGATATAATGGATATAATGGCACAAAGATATCCAAATTTATATTGATTTTTGATAAATTTGCTCAATAATCACGTACATATTTGTGATATTTATGACGACATTTTAATGTATTCATCGCCTTTATGTGTACACATATAAAGGGAATGTTGTTAAATCCAAAATCTTATTATTCATCAAGGATGATGATAAATAACAAAAGAAATTCGGTAAATTCAATTTAATTTCGGTTTATGAACATCTAACTAAGAGCAAAATAACATTATGTTGCATAATTTGCCTTGAAATCATAATTCAAATATATAACCCAGTTCTTTAGCAAAAATTTGCCTTTTTTGTAAGACATGTGAAAAGGTGATATAGTGGTATCGTGCCCAATTGGCACGATTTGGGTGTGGGTAAGACGTTAGTGAAAAAGTTTTATGAAGAATTGGACTCAGAATGGCACCCTGCGAAACGACCGATTGAGTATCGAGCGTTCCTGAAGGTGTCCATGCACATGAACAGCAGGAACCCCTTTGCAGGAATGATTGGATTTTTTTCCATCATTATGCTCACCAAGTCGAAAGAGTTGGTGTTGGTGTTGATAACTACACGATTAAAGGATTTAATTAATAGTTACAGATTTTGAAAAAAAGCTACTGGGTCAGGTTTTGTACGGTTACACTTTGTTTGTTGTTATCAATCATCATAAATCTATATGGTGATGACATGAAGAACAATACGATGTTCATGGCCACTCCCTGCGATGACTTTGATGTTTTTATTATCTTTTTAAATTTTTTTAACTCGATGATATCCTTGATATTGGAATCTGTTGGAGTTCCTCTACTTGAGCCTTGAGTTCGGTGAAAATGTTTCCCGGTGTTGTTCCTGACTGTTGTGGCGTTGCAGTGCCACTACATAAAATGGTCTAGACGAGACCACCGTCCCTTCTCGTTGTTTTATTTTTACGCTCTTATAGCGTTGATAGACACTACATATTTTGTACATGGTATTTATGAACATTTATCTTTGGGTTGGCTCATTTATTTAGACGCATGCACATTAATATCTACCTGTGGCCCTGAAAAGAATACCCCAACCACAGATGCCATGTTCGAATAAAGATAATCGAAATAATTTATACAAAATCCAATTTATTATAATAAAACAATAAAATTACCACACAATATAACAATTTAATTATGTTTCCAAATCAAAATCGATTTAGAATATAGAAATTGTACTTAAGGCCTTGTCCGTCTCTATATACCGCATATGTACGATTAAACTTATACCGGGTGATTTTTTTAACTTGAAACTTTTAAATATCTCAAAAAATTAGCACTATGAAAATCTTCATATTTTTCAAATTGGCTCCTCCCGCTTTTTACATATGGGGTGAGGGTAGCTTTGAAATCTTCGTATAGATCCTCTTTTTATATCGCAGATTCGAATCCTACTTCTAAAGCACATAATATTTGTCTGAAACATTATTTCCAATAATGATAGATGGCAGTCACGAGTAGTTAAATATAGCAAAGACACACACCATTTTTTGTGTATTTAGAATGCTCGTTTCTCAAGGTATTTGTGGTTTCATGTTAAAAATATCACCCGGTTCCTAAACGTCGAAAAAAAATCAATTTATTATTTTATTTTATTGAAAAAATAACAATTAATAATATTGATAGCAATTTACAATCAATATAATTAAAATCTCAGCTGCCCGCACCCAACCGCGTACACTGCTGTTCTATTCTTTCTTATATAATGGCGAAATATATTCAATTTGACAAATTAGTTTTTCATTCATGGACAGCGTGATTTTAAAATGTTTTTATTTTGATGATTCACATCTGCTAACATTTATTGTATAGGGTGGTGGAAAAAAAATTCAGCAATGAGAGAATATAAGTTAGAAGTCTCCATTCGCAATAAAATTTAAAGATGGATTTCAGTTGATGAATTAATGTTCAACAACTAAGTTTCACAAGCTCATGGAAGTCCATAATAACCGTAATTTACATACCATTGCTGCGACTCCGAAATTACGATCCATATTTTACTTCGTCAATGAGTCGCAGTTTCCGCAGTTAGTTTAGAAAAAACTACCACCATTTTGTTAAATTTATTTATGAAATCAATTTGTAGTAATGTTTTTATTTCTATTATTTAGTTTGTTGTGAACGCGCCTTGTTAAAAGAATTGAGTCACTATGAACGCGTCTTCAGTCAAAATGTTTTAATTGAATTGTACCGGTATTTTCTTTTGTTTTTTTTTCATTATTCTCAACGTGTAATGTAATAAACTTATGTCAAGCATATTACTATCAGGTTAAGGGCCCAGGACAAGTGTAAGTAAAAATTTCCTGGAAATTGTTATTATTTTGTGGATTTAAGTGTATATACCGAAGTGTGAAAATGATGATGGACAATAAATGTGCGATTACGAAACTGAATAATTCGAACTCCTTTGTATGGAAATTCCGGATGAAGCTGTTACTAACAAAGGAAAATGTATGGGAGTGTACGTCAAAGGATGCACCGGATCCCTTGGAAGATTGGAATAAGAAAGATTCGACAGCTTATTTTTTAATCAGACTCAACGTGAAGGATGACCAATTAATCCACGTTCGGGAGGCAAAAACGGCAAAGGAAGCTGGGAAATCTTTAAAGGACTACCACGAGAAAAGATAGTTATGACACGCTAGTAACTATATTGGAGTCGCGATCTGAAGGTGAAATGACACCCGATGTAGGACAAACAAATCTTATTGAATAAGATCTTATATATTTATATATTTATATATTTATATATTTATATATTTATATATTTATATATTTATATAAGACAAAAGGTGGCTAGAGCTGTTTATTCAGTCATAAGGGGGGACATATGAAAAGAAATTGCGAGAATATTAAAGAATGGTTGATTACCGAAAAAGAACAAGTGAATTTAATTAAAGGCGGTTCGATAGAAGGATGGTTGAAGGATAGTTGTAGGATGGTTAGATAATCGACTCCGTTGCAACCTGCCACCTTACTTCAAACATGAATATCTTTACCGAGTTTGATTCAAATTATCGTGAAAAATTTGTTGTTGCTGCCAACGGAAAACGATCGGTTTCAATTGAGGTTATAAATTGGATAGGTGAAAATAATAAAGTGACAATGATGTAGGCATAAAACAGGTGCTTTGTGAAACTTTCCCTAGGAAAGCCAACCACTCTGTGTATGCAAATTTGGTTAAGCTGAGCCCCATTCCCTGGAAAATTAATCTGTAATTAACCTAACGTAGTACTTTCATCTAAGAGAAGTGATTATAAAAATATCTCTGCTGACCTTGAAAATTTCGTAGCTCATATTGTCTTGAATGGCTTTCATTTAGATCATTTGAAGGAGACGCCTGATCAGTCATCACTTATGACTTTATAAAATTAGTACGGTGAAGTAATGCACGATGAAGAGCAAAAATAAAGAACTCTTAATGTATCTGATTCCTTGTCACCTCCGTTAGCTTAGACTATGGTTTGAAAGCATTAATCCAATAATTTTTTATTAAATCGTTTAGAATTATAAAGATTTCGAAGAAGTCTTAGTTATTATGGCAAACATATGTTTACAGCTTGTCATGGATTGACAAGCAGATCGAAAGTTTATTTCAAAGTGTATTACCATTTTGTGACCTAAGGGATGATTTGTCAAAAATTTGATTCCGTTTCATCCATGCCGCTTCTGCAGAAGTTATTACTTTCTAGACCCAGCCTTCCCTCATATTCATCAAAAAAGGTGTTTGTTTACATCTCTAATTCTGGGAATTCTGTCCTTTTCCTAATATCCAAATTAAGTGCCGTAATAGTCCTATCCGGTTTCAGTTCGAGAATCATACTTTGCCTAGCAAGTTCGTCTGCTCTGCTGTTCTTCTTGACGTCCAAGTAATCAGGGACACTAAACACGACAATGACTCGAAAAACTGTATTAGCCGCAATCTGCTTACCGAAGATATCGATCAGAAAACAAACCGAACAAAACTTCTAAGACGAGTGTACGTGTTGTCCTCAGCGCTCCACTTATGACCTGCAACCAGGCCATTCTTTTGCAACTTTCTCCAAATTCACCTAAGTGTTCGTATTAGAGTACATATCAACTGTAGCTTAAATTTGGGAAAAATACATAAATATTTTTAAGCAAAGCCGAAAATCTTCTGAGAATTAATTATACGAGATGCTAACTGTTTTTTTCTTTGTTTATTTCCAGATGGAACGAATATCAATGAGTACTCAACATATCATTTACACAGCAATAATTTTGCTCACTATAAAATCAATAAGCACCCAAGATTGTGGTCCAAAATTTTATGGAAGATGTTGGTGCGGTGAACAAATGTACGACAACGAAATGAAATATGTGGTTAATTGTACGGATGAGGGTTTCCGAAATACAAGCGTACTAGAAAATTTACCAGAACAGACACAAGTGGTGATATTCACGGGCAATAATATCGTCGAACTACCGTGGAATGTTTTTGGTGCCTTCAACGACTTAAGCTCATTGACCATTGTCGACATGAGTAATAATCATATACGAGAAATTCGTGGCAAATCATATCATCACGTACAAAATGTTAAACGATTAATTTTAAATCATAACAATTTGAGTATATCGTCAATTGACGATGATCTAAATCATCATCATCCGCGCGTTTTTTCAAATTTTAACAATCTTATGGAGCTACACTTAACGAACGCGTTTGCCGACAATACATCAGCCGAATTGTCGCGCGATCTATACGACATATTCATGAACAGTAATTTAACCAAATTGACAAAACTACATTTGGAACAAAATGAAATTTCACATTTTGCGGATCGTCGCGTATTCTGTACCCTGCCAAGTTTGCGTGATCTTCATTTGGGTGATAATTTATTGACGGAAATTAATTTTAGTATTTTATGTTTGCGCCACTTACGATTCTTGGATTTGGAACGTAATAAATTCGAATATGTAAAAACTAAAGATTTAACCCTGATGGATGCGTTACAAAACATACCGGATCGAGATGTTAATCTAATCGTTGATTTTAATTTAAATCCGTTCGTATGCGACTGTGGTATTGCACCGTTCCAGGATTGGCTTCGCACCACAAACGTAACGGCACGAAGTAAAGAAAATTATATATGCTATCGTAATAAACGATACGAAGAATATATTCTCACGTTAAAAACGAATAAATGTCGTTTGTTGACAGATCGGGCGCGTACCACAACCGGTCACACCGTTACTCTAGTATTTTTACTAGTTGTACTCGTATTTATACTGTCCGGTTTGGTTCTAGCGCTAGCGTATTTAAGTCGGGACAAATTAATAACCACGTTTCGACCCGTACTAAATCATGTCGGCAAAAAAGTTCATTACACATCGATCAAAGACGAAGAATGTCCTGAAGTTCATGTTTAAAATATAGTAACGCACGCGTACGTATAGAAAAGGTTTACATTTTCAAAAAAATTTTTTTATAAAATTTAAGATTTGGTGTAAATTTTCTAGTCAAAATTTATAATTTGATTTCGTTTTTTTTTTTTATAAGTTAATATTTCATCTTAAATTTCCTACCTAGTCACAAAATACGAAACAATCGATCCGACATTTTAAATGTTATATGAACGATGCCATTTTGTTTGAAAACACGTGTGCACACTATATTTTAAATTAAATTATGGCTATTTTCTATGTATTAATAATTAGATTTAATTAAGAGGTGGAAAAATATATAATTAAAATCTGTGATTTTACATAAAAACAAAAAAATTTAATACTTTGCTTCTGAGTAGTGGCAATATTTCGAACAACATTTAAATTAACGTTTATAGATTTAAATTTTTTATTTTTTATTTTATTATTTTGTAAAATTTTACTAATTTACTGATCAAAAATATTTTAACTAATAGTTTAATAATTGATTAATATTATTATATTATTAAAATATATAAATTTGTACTTAAATATTTTGTTAACAAAAAAAACTGTTTAATAATTAAGGAAAATAAAAAAAAAAATACGAGAAAAAATTAACGTCTCGAGAATTTTATTTACTTAAAGTCTATGAAAACTCCACGAAAGGCTTTATCGTCAAAAAATGAATCCAAACTAACTCCTCGGTAGGGCGTACTCATTATCGATGCAATAAGAGATTTTAGCCATTTTCGATTTGTGCAGAAATTTCAAAATTTTGAAATCGAAAATTGAAAATTTTGGATTGAGTCGTCGTGCTCGCTGTCTTTTTATTTCATGAATGAGATCAGGAATTTTCATTAAATCTCGTGGTTGAATAAAATTCGATAGACGGTAGGTGTCGTCATCGTCATGTTTAGGGCAATATTTCATGCGCAAGACACTTCTCTCGAATGTCATTAACCATCTCTCGTACTCATCCGTCAGGGTACAAATCCAGTGAAAGTGGAATCAATCACACACATGCCTCCACCAAATGACGTTCATCTTCAAAATTGTGTCTCCAGATTTTTTCTCTTCAAGTACTTTCTCAATTAATAATAACCAAACAGATGATTTGGGACTAAGTTATTCAACATTTCGCTAAATGTGCCAAAAGACACAAACATTCTCCAGATAGACGCCAAAAATCAATCAATATAAAAATTTCTTTGTAAATAATTTTTTAAAACGTTTTTTACGGTTCTCGAATTTTAATAATAACTGTCAAATCGAAGCAAAAATCAAAACTGTTATAACTTTACTAAACTCTCATCATATGTTGTACAGGAATCTCACTAATTTTTATTTAGAAAGAGAACACAATATATTTCTACCAAATTTATCATTCAACGAAATGAAACTACAATACAAATATTAAAATGAAACAAAAATTATATCTATTTCACATCAACATATTTTGACATTTCTCTTGACTTTAATTTGTTATTTTCTCGACGTTCGCATTCATTCAATAAAATTCTAAATAATAATTAAAAGTTTTAAATTAAATTGTTACAGTTGGAATTAATTAGTTTCATTAATTAACATTTCACAAGGTTAGTAACTTTTTTTTATATGTTTGTATGTATATGATTTTAATTTATGTAGCGAAATTATCGAGTTGGACGTTCCTTGCTCGTAAATTGATAAAAAAGCAACATCAGGAGGAAACGTAATTTAAATTTTCTAAAATTATTGAAATTAATTCCGAATTGTTTGTATTGATTTGCTTTGTTTTTTATTCGTTTAAATTTCTAAGAATTTTGGGTGTAAAAATTGTAATCGATGGTTCTGGAAAAATGGGATACGACAGTCTATCTATATATGATATGGTTTTGGTGTGTATTCGACTCGGTGTGGTGCATCCAAATCACTTGTGCAAATAAGTGAAAACTCTTTCCTATTGAAAACACATTTCTGGATTTTAAATCGCCTTTTTTCATTCAACTGGCCTGATCAACACGTTGTACAACTTTATCTGGTCGACATTTTCAAGGTATTTAGACGTTAGTGGACATAAGGTACACAAAAAGATTTGCGGAAGTAGAGCATCTCCTTCCAGTAACCAGAGTTAATTTAACAAATTCTCGGTAGCTTTTTTTAAGTTTGACACCGTCCAAACTGACAAGTTCTTGATTTATTAAGAAGCAAGATATTATAATAAGGAACGCCATTTAAGCTCACGAAAGATTGATTGCATCGTTGCGATTTCTAGCAACTGAAAACTGGAAAAATATTACGTTAAATTGCCAATCTGATCAGATAAAAATGAACTCGTTGAGTTTCCCGAAATAAATTCTTCTATTGCAATGGTTCTAAGAGCTGGTGGGAATAATCTTAATGCTGCAGAGGTAATACTGCATTGGTAGGTGCATCTCACGTCTTGGAAGTTGTTTTGCCGTCGTCTTTGGTTGACTTATGACCAGATTATCTATGCGACATAGTTAAAGCGCCCATTTCTGCTTCAAATAAGGTATCAATAATGATTTTTTCTGCTATGATTTTTTGGTGTTTAAGCACATCTTGTAGTTTTAAAGCAACGTTTTTAACCGAAAATATCAGAATAATTAGCTAGAATTACAAAAAGATAAGAGCACTAAGTGAGGCTTGTGGTGAAATAACAATATTTGGAACTTTTTGCTTTGGCTTACTGGAACTAGGCTGTTTACATTTATAGAATATGTAATATATTTTATTTGCTGTAGCATTATAGTAGCATGATGAATTGGGTAAGGAAGTTGTCAATTTTATTAAGACAATCGGCTTACTTCGCAGCCCTAGCCCTAATGGGACTTGACCCTATCAGTGGCTAAGCAAAGTTCTTGCAATTCGAAAATAATGAACCATAGTAAGCCAAAATGTCTAATGACTGATGTAATTTCAAAAATGTTGTGACTCCCACACTACAAATAACTGTAATACGCCAACAGCACCTCCAAATGTAGTAATAATAATACATAAGTTTAATTATTAACTAAAACAAAATGAAAACAATAAGGTAATTATGCTAATGAAAAATGTATGCTGCACACCGCTTATGCACCATATATAGATAGAGAGAGTAATCGGACCTGTTTCATAATTTACAGTCGATATAAATGCGATGCATGCAAATAAATGTTACAAATGTGTACCAATAAACTCGATGTGGGATTTGTAGATCTTTGCGCCACTCCTTTCCGCCACGCCGCACCACAACAAATCAATAATTATTATTAGTCGTTTCTAGTATAAAATCCAATATTCCATTTGGCTGATCAACATATACACATTACAGTGTTGTGTGTAGGAGAATTTTGCCAAAGCAACATAATGTTATGGATTATTGCACTCCAGTACACTACTTGCTGTTCGTTCATTGGAGAATTTAACCTAAAATAATTTTGTTAATAGCATAATATAACCTAGAATTGCATTTAAGGTATCTAATGACCGATAAATTATCTGACCCATAACTCATTATGGTGATCGTCGTTTAACAGTAACAAATTACTAAATATGTTGATTGATTTATTTTATGTAAGCGCAATAATTACCGACTTGTCGCGACCATGGCTTAGCGGTAGTGGTAGGGTAGTACACATAATTTACCAAAAATTCTTTCACATATTGGTAGACGAGTATTTGTGGTTTACTATAATATACGTAGTCAATATTGAAATTCAATTAATTTTTTTTTTTACCTTCCGGCAACATAAACCCAAAACCAAGAAGAAACCTTAACAGACAAAACTAACAACTATCTTTCTTGTTAATATACTTACACACATTTATACAAAAAAAAAGATAGTTTTGAAATAATTTAATTCAGTTATGTGTATTGTATGTGTTGTTATTTCAACATCTATCTATTCTGTAGACAAATAGTTTTCTTCTTATGTATGATTTGAAGAGTAGTTTTAAGTACATATCATGTAACGAAGACCCCTGTGGTTGGAGAGCACTCGTTTGTCTCGTGCAGTAAAATGATAAACAAAAGTAAAATGATAGGATGAAGAGAGATAAATTAATTTTAATTGGAAAAAAGTTTTATCGCAGGCGGAGATTTTAAGACTAAAAGAGAGGAACTCTTGAAGGTAATTAAACGAAACAATTTTGAAGCATTATTAACAGGTAAAACAAAATACAGGCCATCGGACCAAATCAATATACCAGATTTAATCGACTTCTTTGTAACGAGAAATATTTCAAAGCATTACATTTCAGTGACGGAATGTTACGAAATTAACTCAGATCTCTCACATCCTTCAGTGAAGACATCTTCCCAGGATAAAACAGTAATTTTTTACAAAATAAAAAAGCGCAAGGTTCCCAACAGGAAAGGTACCGAAAAAACTCAGTTATTAACAGAAAGCAACATCGTACAGACCAATATCACTACTTCCAGTAATTTCTAATGTAGTTAAAAAGACTTTGTCCAATAGTTGAAAAGAAAGATTTTAGTCCGAGCCAACAAGTACTCCACTGTCGACCAGATGCAAAGGATCACTAATGCTGTCGAGAAAACACTCAAAAAAGCATGTCTGCTTCCCAGTATTCCTTGATATCGCAGAAGCTTTTGTTAAAGTGTGGTATGAAAATCTATAATTTTTTTTAAATTCCCCTGCACAACGGCCAGCACTGCGACCTAAAAGATCTTTTGTACTATTGGGTTTATTAGGCCAAGAGCTTCTCCACCTTCCTAATAACAACGAGAATGCTGCTGCAGAGGCCAATTTACATTTCTCCGGGGTCAAATACCTTTCTTGTGGTTTCTACCGCTTCCAAACGGAGTAGACAGGTTCATTTTATTTAAATGATATCTCAGGTTACAGTGACCTGAAAGAAACCTCAATAGTTTCCTAGTATTTTCTTTACTGAAATTGACCGCCAAGTCCTTATGGTAAGTTGGTCTGATCAAAGATTTGGCTTGTCTAAAGCCGGGAATACAGTTCCAATAGGTCAAGCACTGTAGTTGTCCCATTTATTAATTGTGTAGACTGCAGAGGCCCACGGGATACCACAGAAAAGCTCAGGGCCAATGATCTAAGACCTTAAGTCATAATAGTAGAGGTACGATTTCAATGGCGTAATTTCGATATTTTGTGGTTGGGTCCAAAGACTCTAATGCCGTCTCCACTATGCATATTTGATCCATCCGTGATTAGGCTGTTCGGTTCCATAGGCGATCCTCCAGTATCCCAGTCTGTTCTATCAAGAAATGTTACCACAAAATTCCTGCCAAGACTTCTTTGGGCATCACGTCTGGGACTCTAAAAAACATATCCAAGTCTTAAAGTTAATTTAAGATATCCAGGTGACCCATAAGAACAACATGACTATATTGATTCACTAGGTGTAGTCTAGCTGCACAAGTAGTAGTTGATATTTTGACGTAGTTATGAGGTGGAGTGAGTTTGATGAGGGCTTCCATTACACATGTGCAGGACAGATGCGTATATTGCCTGTGATTCGGAGACATGCCAGCCTTTGCAATGGGGTTAGTTTGTCCATAATAACTTTCTGCTGTACCTTAGGCGACCAAACTATGGCCCCCTAGGTTACAATTGACCTCACTATTATGATGTACATCCAGTAAATCATTTTTGAGCTGAGGTCCCAAGTCCTGCCGAACATACGCCGATAGGTCCACATAGCTCGGACCGCGCGTTCGCTAGTTGAGTAAATATGAGAGTTCTAGTTCGCAGTTTCTTATCTAGGACAACATCCAGAAATTTAACTTTATTGGAGTATTCGATAGAGATATCATTTAGACTAATTGAACCAAGGTTTTTTGATAAAGGACACCAGGACTATGTTGTTAGGGTTAATCGAAATGTCTTCTTTAGTGCACCAATTCCAAATAGAAAGCAAGGCTTGTTGCATGCCGGCAGACATCTTTCATTCATCAAGTAACTCGTCGATCACGAGTGACCACAGCAAAGGTGACAGGACACTGCCTGGCTGGCACTCCTTTACTGCCGTAATCATGACTGACTTATTACCTAGTTTGGATGTAATCTTCCTACTAATCAACATGGAACTAATCCAGTGGTTAGTCAGATCATCAATACCTCTACGTCTGATTGCTTTATCTACTTGTCACCAAGGTCGAAGCGGCCTACCGCTCGAAAAAAATTCCTATGTGCGCTTTTTTTTGGATATTGCTAGAAGCAATACAGTGATATATTAGAGTCATACATATAACTGATAGATATTTTAGAATAAAACTTTGGGACCGCTGATTATTATAGAGAATAATAATGAAGATGCCACACTTAAGCTACAAGCGAGCTTGAAAAATACCGAATACAATAAAATGAAAGTAAATCTGTCCATTATTTATAAATGTAGGCCAAATGACTACTAGTAATAAACTATTGCTTTATAAGCAAATCCTAAAATCCGTGTGAACCCACGAAATACAGCTCTGAGACTGATATTTTTGAAAGAATCTCACCTAAAATCAATACCAAATTGAAAAACGAACAAGCTGATTTCCGACCAGAAAGTACTTGCATTGAGAATTCTTCACTATACCTGCTCTTCGTTGATTTTGGACGCGCTATCTCGTTATCTAGAACAACATGAAGACGAAGTTTGAGATCAATTCCACTGGAACGGGATCGCTAATAAATGTACGGGCCAGCAATGGCCTATATAAATTCCAAATATTATTATTAGTATTTTAAATGTGTTGTTGCCCATATCAGGTTGATGTAAAGTAATTGGCTGAGCGCCAGGAATTTTTGTTATAAATCAAGGACGTTCTAGCATATAAATTCCGTAAATCGTTATTAACGATCATATACAAATTAAACAGCCTTTATGCATAATTCATGACCAACACTTGTCGATCGAAAAACTGGAACATAACCTTGGTGTAGTTGAAATTTTAACTCATTATTTAAATGTGATCACATGTGATCGCGATAATATTATTCCATGACTCGATGGTATAAAAAAATCAAAGCAAATCTAAGAATTTTAAATGAGACGAACCGCGATCGCGACGTTATTGTTATTGTACAATGACTCATATATTTGTAGCTTTCACCTTTTAAAACTATAGAGAGTCTTAAGAATTTATAGTTCCATAAAAGACATACAACAATCAAATAATTCGACATTTTTGAAATTTAATTTTTTTTTTGTTTGTCGTTTCGTTTCAGAGAGTTTCAGAGATCAAATGCGTAAAAACAACGGCGCGATCGTATACATAAATGTAATGGTGGATCGACAACAAATACTTTAAAACTAAACAAAAATCTACGATCGAAAACTTAATAGTTTTGTGGTTAGTTTTATTTTGTTTTGTTTTTTATTTTTAGTTTCAATTCATATTTTGTGTTGATCGGTTGGTCGATCGGTGAAAAAATTTTTTTTTAAATTGTATAACGTATTTTTAATGTAAACGTGTTTGTATTTATCTGTGTATAGATCGTGATCGTACATTAGTTTTCAGTTTTGTTTTTGTTTTAATATACGTAAGCGCAAAATAATTTTCACACGAAATAACGGAATAATTTTCGCGATCGTTATTGTTGTTTGTTTTTATGATTAAGTTCATTTAACTCAAAATTACTATTTTGTGTAATAGTGGAATGTATAAATAAAAAATGGAATCAAATTTAATTCGTGTACTAGACGGTGATGAACTGGACGAAATAACAAGTGAACTATGTGATTTTACGATACAAGAACAGAATGCGGTTGCCGAAAGTCAAGGGATTACACCGCGAACGGCAAATTATACTCCGGTTCTTGGTTCGTCTGTTGTTTATATAGTGGCGTGTATCATATTTAACGAGAATGGTGATATACTTATGATGCAGGAGGCAAAAGAATCGTGCCAAGGGAAATGGTATTTACCGGCGGGTCGACTAGAAAAAACTGAAAATCTTGTCGATGGCGCTAAGCGTGAAGTATTCGAAGAAACTGGAATGGCCGTTGATGTAAAAACATTGTTGGCGGTTGAGGTGGCGGGGGGACAATGGTTTCGTTTTATTTTTATTGGACACGTGGTCGGGGGTGTTCTAAAAGATTACCCCGATTCGGAATCTTTGCAAGCCAAATGGATAGAAAATCTAGATAGTATAGCACTACGTTCGAATGATATCCTAAACGTGATCGAATTAGCGAAAAAATATAATTCACGTAAATCCGAAGATATATGGCATCGAGATATATTACCAGCTTTTAAACCGCACGATAAGGGCTACATGCGGCTTGTCATTGTGGTGAAGAAAAAGGCAACAAATCGTGTACACGTATTATTGAGTGAGAAAAACGCTTATCACTTTCCAACCGTTGAAATACATCCAGATCGGAATATACATGCAACAATTCGGAAATTTATGATTGAATTATTCGGTGCCGATTTACCTGCACATCGACCTCATGGTATACTTTCCGTTGAATACTCGCCCGTGGGCAGTGGCACAAATCCGACCGATGGTCTTTGCCTCACAATTCTAGTACCAATTCGATCGAATCTCGAAGACGTTGGCCTAATCGGAAAATGTGCATGGCAAGAGCTTTCGAAAGAAGTGGGAAATCGTTTAATCTCGACGGTTGTATCAAAAAATGGTGTAATTGGATTTCATGTGGTGCGATAGACAAAAGTGAAATTAAATATTTGAATATATGTATGAATTTTTTTGTTAAATTTTTATTTTTTTTTGTTGTCTCTAAAATTATGTTAATTTAAGATTTATTTAAATATGTATGTATTTTATGTTTTGTTTGTATATTATTTTGATTACAACAAAAAATTAAAATGTAAAAGACATCGAATATATGCGATTAGCTTTGTCTATATCGCAGCCTTATTTGGCATACATCAAATAGTAAAAAAAATCGAATAGCTTTTAGATATTTTTTGTTATCAAATCAAGCATAATAAAAAACAAAATGGCGGCTACACAATAACCGATCTTAGTATGGAAGTTTAAAATTAGGTTAAATTTGGTTTGCATTGTATTTGATAGCAAATTTATCCATATTCTGATCAAATCACCAAATTTATACTCGACATTAACAAAAAAAAAAAACTTTTTAAATTATACACATAGTCGTTAGATAGGTTAAAAATAAAAACAAAATGAAACACAAATAAATTATATGTAAATTATATATTTTAATAATAAAAAATAAAAAAAGCAAAATAAATTAATTACAATAGTATCGAATGTACTATAAGTTTTATCAAGAAAACCTGTCTTAAATTACGCCCTGGTATTTTGCTTCTCAAAGACCATGAGGTTAGTTTCTTTTTTGTCTTTCATTTGCTATTTGTTGTTTATAGTTTAAATATGAAACTATATTTGTTTTTTTTTTATTTTATTTAATTATATGACATAATCGTAAAGGTATTTAGAGTCTTTTTATTATATTAGTTTATAGTTACGTCAGTACGATACGACGATATGCAAGATTAAAAATGGATTAATAGCGGGAAATAGGAAACATGTATGTGTTTAAGTACAAATTACATTGATGGTGATGTAATTTGCATCGTTAGTATGTCAGCAGGTGAAACATGGTCGTTTCATGATTTACAGAAGCGTTTAATGAAATTGAAGGTGAATTTTGCACAAGTTTTGCTTTTATTTGATATAATAGACTGTGTCACAGCTTAAAATATTCAGTCTAAACATGTTCGCAGTTAATAAAACCTTCAACTAACTAACCAAATTCAATCAGAAAGCTTACAGTTTAGAGGTAGGACTGCCAGATCTCCGGATTTCACCCGAAGACTGGATTTTTAATTAATCCTACGGCCTTCGTATTTTTTCAATAGAGCCCTATAATCAGAGGATCACATCCAAAATAATCCAGATATATCTAAATTGGAAAAAGTCATACCAGAGATTGTGTCACGACGAAAATATCCTGCCTAAATGTGTTCGCTTTAAAGAAAAGCAAAATTATTATTTTACCGCCCTCTGAAAGTTGATGCCCCAGAATTGAAACGGATATTTTCAGCTACAAGCTCCACATTAGTCAATCCCTTTGAACAGCTGATACAAAGGATATCTAAAGTGAACAGATTATTCCGCATCATATGATACTGTCGGCGCTTCATGAAAAGATGTTTAAAAAAGAAACTGCGATTATTCAGAAATGATTCCTTCAGGAACAAAACTCAAGGAAGCCTGTGATGAAATATGCAGTACAGTTCAACGTCAAGATTTTGAAGAAGAAATTAGGTGCTTACGAAAATACGGATCAGTATCTACAAAAAGTAATATCCTGTCACTTAATGCTTTCATTGACGAACAAGAGGTACTTTGAGTGGGAGGTCGCATATAGCCAACACCAATCTAGATTTCGAAGCCAAATATCCAATACTGCTACCACCAAGGCATCATATGACGAAACTATTAATTGCAGACGCACATCTAAAAGCACTACACGGAGGAACTCAATTAACTTTGGCCCACTTACGAACGGTTTATTATATAGCGGTATTTGTATGCTTTTCAACTAAAGCCATTCACTTAGAGATTGTAAGTGAACAGACCTCAATTGCGTTTTTAGCAGCGTTCAAGAGGTTTATAGCACGCAGAGGACTTCGTAAAAATATCTACTCAGACTTAATAAACTTCGTCGGAGCCCGATCCATACTAGAAAAATAAAAACATGAAGCCATTAAACAAACTATTCTACATCTTCAAGAAATTCTACGCCTTCATTTTGGAGGACTTTGGGAAGCTGCAGTCAAATCAATGAAGCACCATATCAAGCGAGCAGTTGGTGGGAGTAAACTTACATACGAGGAGTTAGCCAAAGTGACATCTCAAATCGGGGCATGCCTAAATTCGAGACCTGTAACGACAGTATATGCAGATCCATAGGAGATGATACTAAAACTAGGTCACTTTTTAATTGGGGAGTCGCTTGTTACTCAGGCAGAGTCAAATATACTGAAAGAAAACATTTCTCTTGTTCAGCGCTGGACGTAAGTACAAAAACTTGTTCAACACTTTTGGAAGCGCTGGTCAATCGACTACTTAAATATCCTTCAAAGGCGAGGAAAATGTAAGTTTCAACAACCCTAGGTGAACATAGATGATGTCGTCCTGATCAAAGAAGATAATATTCCACCTACAAGGTGGTCTCTTGGACGAATTGTAGAGCTCCATTCTGGTAACGATAATTTAACGAGAGTAGTAACAATTAAAAACAGGAGTGGTGGTAGATTTAAACGTCCTATTATAAAGGTTTGCCCTCTTCCTATTAACGAAACAGCAACTGCAGAAAATAAGCCACAAAAGGAAACTCGAAGAATTTATATCTGCACAACCTCCAGCTGCAAACTGCTAACATTATTTTTGCTATGCCTTGTAACAATGACAAATCTCAGCGAAGGAACAGCATCAATTGATGTTCCGTATAATTTAACTACCTTCACTCATGAACCCGGGATTTATTTCGAGCTTATTGGAAACATAAGATTCACTAATAATCAATGGCCATCAAAAGCCACCTTCAACATATTCTATCAAATATCGAGTTGAAAAATGAGATACTTCATCACGACGAGAAAAGCAACAGACAAAAGAGAGGTGCCATCAACATAATAGGAAACATAGCAGGTGATCTATTTGGAGTATTAAACAGCCGTGATGCAGAACATTACAACCAGGAGATAGAAAATGCCAAGGTGAATCAACAACACACCACTTGAACCCACCACTTGAAAATGTTTAACCAACAGATCAATGAGCAACTAAACGACCTTAGCAATGGGAACAGGTTCACAGCTCTGGCTATACATACGTTAATTGTCTTGCTAAACTTCAAAGAAGTGCACCAAATCTTAATCAATGCAATATTGGATACTTATAATAAGGCAATTAGCACAACTATTTTAACACCAGATCAACTTAAAACGGAACTTGCCAAAATAACACACCATATGCCGACAGACGTGATGCTTCCGGGACATCAGAACCCAAATCAAATTGTACTCTTGTATCAATTAATGTCTTGTAAGGGTATAGAATCAGTTACATAGTTACATCGTGACCCATACTACATGATTGGCAGACATGATTTTCACCACTGTAAACACACTGATGACAGCTACATCTGTACACTACTCCATCCAGTATATTCAGCTTATGCAAATAATTCGATATGTGAACTACAATTATTACAATCGGGTAAGATAACCGACTGCCAAGTAGTAAAACAAGTAACCAGAAAACAAAAAGACAAGTGGATTCGGCTTAAAAACAACGCCTGGTTATTTTATTTAGAACACAAATAGGTAGCTACCATAGTGTGTGAAGAAAAAGTGTTTTCGACAACTATACCGATAACTGGAAAAATTACACTTAAGCAAGGGTATATACACTAAAAACTGGCTTGGTTACTTTAAAAAGTCACAAAATAATGAATAGTAAAATTGACTTATTTCTTGCCGCTAGTTAATTTGTCGATTAGATCGTTCAATTAAGCTACAAGCACTACCAAATGAAAGCAATTTTGAAAATCTATAGGAAAAAAGAGCAGAGCTGGAAAAGGCCAATCTTCCCGTTTCAAATCATCATGTGTATCACTACACGACGATATACATCATTGGACTTGCACTATTAGGAACTATTGTATTTATACAAGGCTATCAAAAGAACACCGCATAGGGACGACTATAACTTGCGGGAGCTGCCCAAACGCTAACGAAATTCTATTAACTCAAAATTATGTAAAATCTTTCAAAATATCGCACTAGAATAGCTTGAGTTCTTAGAAAATGAGGTGCAATTTAAACAAAAAGCCTCAAAAATTTATAAATGCAATACAGCAATCTGAAATTTTACAGAATATGGGGGAGACCAACAATGCAGATTTTTTCAATATATAGCAATCTAACAGGTGAGAAATGGCGAAGAAAAAGTTAGACAATATTCAAGCAACGTAAACATCATCTAAAGGCTTCAGAATATGGTATTAAGGAATTAAAGCATCATTTTGCATCAGAAGAAGACGCACAAAAAATCACAATTTGAAAATTGACTTAATTCAGTTCTTCAACAATACAGAGACAAAGTACGCAGAATAAAAAGATCTAAAGGACTAATAAGAAGATCTACCTGGGTTTTTGCACCTCTTTATTTCGATCGATAATGTTGGTAAATTCTACATTGACACCCCGATGAAGTTGAGCACCTATATGCGAGACCCTCTTGCATATCAATAACAGGTGGTTATACATAATTTCAAACGTTTTGAATGAAAAGTCTCAACATTACTAACGAAAAAATTTTAATATAAAAAAAACAAGCCTTTGGACCAGCTGTTGGGAGGCTGTAGCGTTTGGAACACACCGGGCTCTAATCACGTAATTACGATAGGTGATGTCGATGAAAGCAACTATTATACAATGTTGGTATAATGTCACTTCCATGATACCAGATCCTCGTGTGGCAATGACGTTAAAAAATGTATCGAAGCGAATTGTTTAAAGTGTTGCAGAAGATATTAGTATCAAACATAAAGGAAATACGATTATCAAACTGTTTGAGTGAGATCTAGATCTCGATCTGTAAGTCCAACAAAATATTGAAAAGTACAGCATTTCATTAAATTTATTCTAATATTCTTATCTATTTTACAGAACTAAAAAGTTTCTACTTCCTGAAGACCATAAGGTGCAGAATTATGACTACATTTTGGAAGTTTATTCTAGAATGGAATGAACATAGAACACATAAATAGTTTTTAGTGTTACTGGGATCGCAAAAGTATTTAGAATTGAGGTCAAGTCTAGCAAATGAGTACTACATAGAATATAGATTCCTGAAATAATAGTAAGTACATCTGATAGGGAAAGATAGTCTTAAATAAAACCACAATGTCATCGACCAAAAACGCAACCGCATCAAATTGGTAATTGGGATATGAACTGACAGTTTATATCGAGTAAAATCGAGTTATAGAATTCGTGTTAAGCAAAAAAAAATAGCACGATACACTTCTGGAATTTTGAATACACGATACTTTTCTGGATAAACCTTTCCCTAATCCAAGTATTAATTTGTGTACGTTATGAAAACCACACATCCCAGATTTATATTATTCCCAAAACGCATAAAGCATTGACATTTTCCCTCAAACCAACGGTGGCATTAAACAAATAATTTTGTTGGTCAACTCACAGAACGACTACACCACATATATAGACATACGTAAGTCGATATCAAAAAACTTCTATATATTCTGGTTTAATTTATGCAAAAAGTTTATCGTATCAAAAAATTTAATGGGAAAAAGTACAGTAGTGATCTAAAAAATTATATTACCTATATATAAAATTGTTAGAAACTATAATTATAGAATGGAATTTTATTTATTTGCCTAATTTAAGCAATTTACGTTTGATATGTTCTATATAGAAGCAACAATTGAACTTAAATTGCATCCCATACAAAAGGCCATACAAAATCCCAATTCTTTCAAAAGTAGGTTACCTCGAATATGCCTCGCATGAAATCATGTGTCTTACTCTTAAATAATTTTTTCAATCCAGGACACTTCCTTATACTTTGACTAAATGGCCACAAAAAGAGTTTTGGAGAAAAGTAACCCTTAATTACCCTTGATGCACAAAAATTGTAACCAAAAAATAGTGAATAGAGGCCATTATATACATAAAAAATAATAAGTGACCCAGAACTAACCCTGAAGGAATACCGGAAGTACCAGAAAGGAAATCAGACAAACTGTAACCAAAAACAAAAGAAAAGGAGTGAAATTCTGTGATTTATGGAATCAAATTGCTATTTGCTACCCCGGAAGCATTAGAGGGAACACTTCAAAAACATATTGATTGGAAGTGCGATAATTATGAATTAAATTCGAAAATATGTGATTAGAATTTTGAGATGAATGGTAAAACGAAGTTGGCGAATTGTAAATAGACGTTGGCCAAACCAAAGAATTCAAGTGTATGTAGGAATGACCACAGTGCGATTAAAGGTTGGTTTGATCAGTTGTCAACTCACATCCGTAAAACACTAAATTATAAATGGATACCACCAAAATATCACTGAACTCCTGTTCACGTCTAAATTACGCGTTTGATGGTGTTACATCAATCAATGAAACAGTATCAACTAAAATTCGTTGCTCAAGAAGCTCGATGTTCAATGTTAGATTGAATTTCACCAGAGGCCCTACCGTAAAAAACGGTTTTGATTTTCTTTGATTTTTCTTCTTAATTTTGTGGATCTAATACGTGCTCTTTCAAACGTGGCAAAGGCTGGTTTTATCGACTACTTTTAAAAATACGTTAAGTGACCCAAACCTCAATGGATAGTACAGCAGCCACTGAAAGCTATTTACCATTTTTAAAGCTATCGATAATCGTTACGTGTATGTATACAATTAGCCAACCTGTCAAATAATCTGTGACATTTACTTATAGCAATGAGCAACGTTCGCGTAATTTCTTTAAAGGTGGCACGAAACTAGAGATAGAGTGCATATAGACATAGAGGATATATTCTACGAGGAATTCAACCTGGCCATGAAAATACATATTTTGCAATTCCAAAAAGTTAAAGATAGATGATTATGAAAGATGGATGATATTTACCTATTTTTCACTGTGGACTTCGATGTCTCCTTGGAGGACTAGTCTATACAACATATAACCGGCTCGATTCTTTGATGCTGTACTGTGAATATAACTATAAAATTTACTACAATACAAACAGTATACAGTTGCATTGTTCTAAGCCCAAAACAAAGCGATAACGATACGATGTACCATTATATATGGAAGATCAAAAATTTTCCCCATTATTTAATTTTTTCGGAACAGGAAGTTCATTTTGTGCAGAGAAAATATGAAAAAAAAAATTTTACTTTTCTTAACAACACATACATAAATCTATTCTCAGAACATTAAGAAAATGTAACAATTACAAATTTTTAAAACCCTTTCGGGTAAACTTAAAATCAACTCCCGCATAGGATATCCATATGTTCGATTCGGTAGCTATAGACTAGATCGGACCTTTAGTTTTTTATATAATAAAAATCGGGTTCATTTTCTTTTGTTCGCACAATTTTTCTGCCCCTGCTGTGTCTTCTTCGGGAAATTGTACAAGATTTCGTTGTAGACGTTGTGCTTTTACCAATTCGTAATAGGATTCAACACACATCCACCAATAGATTCGGAGTACTAAAATTAAAAATATTAATCGAATTTACATAATTACTATGAGGTCCAGATATACTTACAGATCAGTAGAACGTTTAAAATATTAATCGCTAGTTTTTCGTCCGTATAATAGTAATCGTTTAGATACATATCCATAAACGATTGCAGCGACAGTGACATACCGTAAACTAAAGCCAAAATTTCACAAATCATCCATGGAAGTAGTAGATAGTGGTTTAACTGTAACCAATATCAGAATTGTATGTCACTTAAATAAGTCTATATAAAAAAATACTCACGTCACGACATCCATTGAGAAGTGCCACACATGCGGCCAAATAAATTCCAATCACAGTCAACGTGACTATGTAAAAGGCATATTCAATGTCGCCTATATATCGCATCACCTGATCAATTTTATATTCATCGATAGTTTTATAAAGTAGTACGAACGATGTCACAATTCCTAACCATCCTAATATCAAGCCGCCAGTATTAAGTCGAAAACAATAACAACATCGTGTAAACAGCACCATAATTTAATAAGTAAGGCGTACTGAAAAAAAAACGAACGGAACGTCACTGGGATTTACATTGATCGTTAAACACTTTGTTTTCTAAGAAATGCTATCCGAATATGGTGAAATCGCATAATATGCAATGTTTGCACTTATTTCGGTAGAACATCGAATAATTATACAATTCGGCACTTTGTTGTTTATATTAACAAAAATTACCTGGCTAGGCCGAACACAACACAACAACTATTTAGGTTTTCTATATACACACGCGGTTTGAGGTGCGAAAACTATCAAAACACTACAAAATTTCTCTTATTACGTATAAAAATATATTCAAGTTGCAGATGTAAGAAGCACAAAATGATTACTGAATGAATAGTTCGAGCTAACAAAACACAAAAACAAACATGACGTATTTGAGCGTGACGCGTAGCTTCAGCGTATTCGCTGCCAAGAAATATTCTCGTGGGAACCACCGTCGAAATCGTTGTCTGTCTTTTTGATGTTTTACTTATGAAAACATGCTTGGAATTTATATTAAAATTTGTTTATGATTTTGTGTGGCCTTGGCTGTTAACATGATAAATGTTTAATCTATAATTAAAATGTAAACAAATTGTGAATTTGTGAAATATAATACGTACATGCACAAAATATGACTGTGTGGAGGATAAATTTATGTATTTGTAAATGGAGGTCGGTAGCTACGCGAGGGTAATATATTTGCGGAATTTTGTGCGTGTAAATGATTTGTAAAGTAGTTAATTGTTTCTCTGTTCGAAGGTAAGTGTCTTTTTGTTATCGCCCTGTGGTCGGAAGGCACTCGAATGTCTTAGAGGACTTACAAAAGCCCTGCATGTCATACTTTGCGGAACAGAACCTCTTTATTCTACTGTATTTTTAATTTCAAATTCCACAGATCGGTTTTCCTCTAACAGCTACTGAATATTCCAAAACAGTTTCTCGTTCTATATACGTGGGTATATAGAGACAGTCGGTTTAATAGATCTTCCTCATCTTCCTCTTTTGTTTTAATGGGATGTTTAACACTCTTTGGTTACTAAACAGAAAGTTTATAGGACATGTGTGTTACTGATACTGCGGTAAGTAATCCAAAAATAAATTCGGACAGTCCCTTTAATTAGTCTACTATAGGTAAGGAATTTTTCGTTTATCTGTTAGTATGGCTAGTATGGTTGGATGTCCTTAAATATTGTATATTCTACGGTTTCGTCCTACTTATACTCCCATAATTGTCTTATTTTTTGGAAGAGTTAATCTTGAGCTACAATTCCCTATACTGATACTTTTGTATTCACTTATTTGCATACCTTATTTGCAATTATTGTACGTACGATACTCTACAGTATCCTTCCAGTTATTAGAGTGCATTCTGTATTGGTGCTGAAACTCTCTCAACTCTTTGACACTTCCCATCGAACATACTCATCATCAGAATCATTCTTTTTATCAGTTCTTCACTTTTTCTTTCGCCTATAATCCCTGACTTTGAAGTAACCTGTCATCGTAGCTTTGCTACCATCAACCATTTCTCACTATTTTCATTATGTTTCAGAGGTTGCCCTGAATCCTCTTTTTGTCCTAAATCCTCTTTATATTTTGCACACCCGTGCCTTGTGAATCTTGATTTCGCAGTTGATAGAACTTTTGTTTTTTTAAGTTGCATGTTATCATATGCACCATTGCCTCCTTTTCACAATTACCAAGTAATTGTGAACACTTAGATTGTCAGTACTATCCTGGTTACTCTATAGATTGATTGATGAGAAGTGTCTTACTTTCGACCCACAGAATATAGCTAAAGGTGAAATGTAACTATAAAAGTCCTTAGACTATTGCAGTTTAGGTTGGAACCTTTCGTGTTAACAGCAATGCGGTTGATTGTATTAATTCAGAGCTGTTTCTATTCAGAGGAGATATTTTGTTGATACTATCTTTTCAACCATATACGTTATGTCTGATGATTATAAAATGCCCGCGTTTGCCCAATATTCATGAAAAAAGATCTATTATATGACACCCGCATGTCTATTCATATAATTATCCTGTAATTCTAGTCCCCTTTTTGGGGTTTTAAAACTATAGGTTTTAAAGTGAAGTTAAAATTTAAAAATTAGTACATGTACTAAATCATCGATTACGTTTTACAAGTGATAAATGAATTAGGATAGACCAACATTTAGAACTGGTTCAAACAATTATACATAGCTCTCAACTCTTAAATGGTGAGCCAAGAATTAGAACAGAAATTAAAGTGTTAAATTGATATGTTTCCAACTAAAATTGCTAAGATTATGGATTACTTAAAGATGTTTGGTTAATCACCAGAGAAAATTTGAAGTTTAAGGAAGTTCATTGGTTATTTTGCCTTTTAAGGATTAGGCGGGTTAAAAATTTGTAAAAACTCTTTAAAGTATTTTTTAGTACTTGTACTAAAAAATAAATGGACGGTAAAACTCAAAAGTAATGAATGGTACTACCAGTAGTTTCAGTGACAGTTACTGGTTTCCACTTTGGTTCAGAACCAGAATTTCAACCCCTTATAATATTCTTGAATTGTTGGTTATTTCAAGAGGTCACAGGACGTTCGTAGAGCGTTCTTTTCTCTTTAGTATCGGTATTGAATCTGGATCGAAATATGAGTATGTCGAAGTATGTAACTATCTGACATTTGAACAGAACCTCCGCAGGGCTATTTCCACTTCTCGTTGACGGTGTCATGTGTTGGTAAATTAAACTTTTAAGTAAAATCCTGTTCCATTATAACTTATAATCATTTTCGGAATGCCGTGAGTATAGCGGTAATAGAGTGAATCACAGCATCCTTGGCTTATCGTAGGAGAAGACTGAAAAATTTGGATTGCTGGGCTGAATCGCATCCTTAAAAAATTTTACTGTCAAAAAAACCAACAAAGCGAAAGACCGTCAAAATTTAACCCTTACCGCTTATGTTAACGGACACGAGGTTTAGGGTTGGTGCGTCGAACGAGAAGCCCTAAGAAAATCAGACGTGTTTGTTGACACTATATCAGTACAAGTACCCAAGGCTATACAGTATTTTACAAAGGAGATGACCTCGGCAATCTTGGCGTTGGTTTTTTTCTTGGGCTCAAGGTCAAAAAGGCTGTTTTAGATTTTAAAGCAGTTGATAATCGTATGCGTAAGATAAAGGTTTACACATGCGACTTACCAGCCTGTCAATCATTTGTGTTCATGCGCTCATTGGCCTAGTTAAAGACCTAGTTTACAATAATTTCGATAATCTGATAGGATCCATACCGGAGCCCGACATCAGAATAGTGGTTGGTAACTTTAATGCTACAGAAAAAATCAAACTGATTTATGTGAAAACATAGGTCCATTCTCCCGACACAATCTATAGCAACCGATATTAGGCAATGATGTATTTTGCGATTGCGTACGATCTCATTGTGGCTATAGCACATTCTTTCCTCATAAAAATACCCGTTTGGAAACATGGACACGCTGGAAGTTAAAAATAAATTTAAAAAAATTTAAGAGAAGGACTAAAAAGAAACCGTTCCTTAGGGTTGATTGCTTTATGAGATACTTTATGGATCTTTTCGACCTTATTCGATTATTATGGCAAAGCAAAGTTATGCCTGATCAACGGAAAATGGCCGCATTATGCCCTATCCTTAAAAAAATAGCATAGCTCTTCTTTGCGTAACATACAAATTTCTACCTTACATAATATTGGAGAGAACCACTCCCCTGGTGGAGAAAATTGTAGCTCCCTGCCAGGGAAAATTTCGTTCGAATTGGTCAATCACTGATCAAGTTATTTCGCTGATAATGATTCAGTAATGCAGTCACGCAATGCTGTGACAAATTTGGAATATACTGTCAGGAATTTTCCAGTTGGCTCTGGTGTACGGCAAGGAGATGCTCATCAGTTGACAGTCCAACCAGATCATGTCACAATCATAATATTAACTTTTGGATCCACTTATACGAAGTAATAAAGTAAATAAGAACTTTGAATTTTTCAGTTAACTGGTTTTGGGCCACAAGATGTAATGGTCTAGGCGTGACGGTCTGTTGGATGTCATGCAGATTTGTTACTTTGATTAAGCTCCTCTCGCGACAGTCAAGGTGATAAAGCATGATTTTAGCGAATTTCGATAGTTGTTATGCTATCCCATCATAGATAGCAGCCCAATCGCTAATAACTAGAAAAAAACTTATACCACTTCTTAGACTATTCAAAACCAGTTGTCAAAATAATCTCAATTCGATACACCATTTGTGTGGTGTCATGTCATAAATTTGTGTGTGCTTTGTGTTTATTTTTTTTTTGGGGCTCAACGCTCTTAAATAAATAAATTTTTAATAAAACTATAATATATTTATTGTTATTAGGCTAAAAAAATAAAATAAAAACAAAATGTCGCGACATCGTAATGTCCGAACTA
The DNA here is from genome assembly GCA_963556175.1 of Tipula confusa. Taxonomy (NCBI): domain Eukaryota; kingdom Metazoa; phylum Arthropoda; class Insecta; order Diptera; family Tipulidae; genus Tipula; species Tipula confusa. The sequence goes on from OY744476.1 coordinate 221,506,714, forward strand.
TGAATTATACAGATGGTAAGTGGTGCATCTCGCACGGAGGGCTCCAGTAACAAATTGGAGCAAATTTTAATTATGAAAATGACTAAATTTTTAGAGTATGATGGATATGACGACGTGTATGGGCATTCGGTGGATGATGAAAGTTGTATATCGCCAACGGATTCGCAACAGTGGATTTTCGATCGAGAACGAGGCCAACAAAGTATTACGACCTTCATAGAGAACCATCACGATATTCAAGAAGAAAACGAGGATGATTGTAATGAAGGACCAGGTGGATCGGCCGCTTTGGCTAAACAGCGACGAGATTCAGAAAACTTTCAAATGCCCAAATTGAATGATGAAGACCATGCCAAGTTATTGTCGTGCATCGATGAGATTCGAAATGTTGTAGGTGATTCGGTGTCAGAGCGACAGATCGTCGAAACTGTAATGAAATACAATTTCGATTGCACAAAATCACTTGATGTTATTTTAACAGGGGCGACTACACCACCAAGCACGAAAGGGGAAGTGCTCGACAAGAACCCAATTGAAAAAGGTGAATATCAATGACAGTTGAATCGAAGAAGTTTCCTAATTTAAATGTCCCGTTCAATTTTTGTTTTATTTTTTTTTTTTTTTTGTATAACTTTTATGTTTTTGTCAACCTAATATACCTGCTTTCATTTTGGATTCCAATGCGGATTATTGGAAGGTAAGGTTCACAACTCTTTAGTAATTTACAAGACTTTGCAAAATTTCAACTCAATAAATGGGACACGATGCTTGAAAGTACAAAAAAAATTTTAAATACGGATTTGTGTGCGCCACAATTAGATGAGCTTACAATATGTTCTAAGGGTAATTTTTCGTCTCTAAGCGAAATGGCCAAATTCCATTTGAACGATGCTGAATTGGGTTCTTCGCCAAAATTCGCATTGCCCAAGCTAAATTCAAGTTCCAGTATTAGTTGTAAAGTAAATCCATTTCGTCGCGACAATAATTCCATCGATGACGTAGATTTAATTAGCGCGAATGCTTTAACTCCGTTACAATCATCGCTGCGAAAAATTATGGATCTAAAAAAATTGTCACTGTCGAGTAGCGTCGAAGATGTGATTGCACCACCACCATATGAAACATCGATTTCGAACGAAAATTGGATTGTAGATTTATCTGAAGCTCTTCGTACCGATAACAGTCCGATCGCAAATTTTCATATCCCTCCAAAACCGGACACTGAAATTTTCATACCAAAATTTATCGAAAGTGATATCAAGCCAATTCTTGAGCGTCAAATCACGCAAGACTGTGAAATCGATTGTTCGCACTTGCTATGCAAATTTTTACGAATTAGAACACGTAAATCGTCTCGTTTCGGTAAAATTCTTTGTAAAAAATATTCCCGCACAAATCGGCCAAATATTGGACATCGATTTAATCAAAAAAATAAATTAGCGCGATTCAGATTTACAAATCCGTCACCCGACGATATGGTACGCAAAGCAATGGAAATGGCAAAATTTAAAACTAGGACGAATGCTTCGAGTGGTAGTTAGTTCCAATAGCGAAATGTGACGTCAGCTTAGGATACCCCCGAAATTTTATTAGAAAATTCATGTACTGGTCGTCAGACTTAAGTTTTAAAATTTTTTTTGTACAAATTTTCGTTTTTTTAGAAATAAATTAAGTTTTTTTTAAATGAAATCCAGAGCCTCGTGTATTTTGCAAAAGCCCAAAAAATTAATCAAAAACTTTAGGTATTGGACCCCGGCTCATGGAAAAGTATCAAGCGAAGTCCGCGAATATTCCAAAGGCGACCATCACGATAACGCCAGCCATGGATAGAACAAACGTGAAACGGGGATTTGATTTGAATTCGCCGTATAATCAGTCGCCTGTTGTTTCGGGACGGAATACACCGGAACGCGAGGACTATACGCCAATATCGTTTTCAAAGGCCAAGGAACAGAATTCAAGTCGTAATCCCACGGAATTATTTAGTAAAGAACGTGGTGATGGGAAAAGCCATATTCACATGGTGGTCATTGGTCATGTCGATGCGGGGAAAAGCACTTTGATGGGCCATCTACTGTACGATTTGGGCAATATTCCCCAACGTGTCATGCATAAACATGAACAAGAGAGTAAAAAATTGGGCAAACAAAGTTTTATGTATGCCTGGGTACTCGACGAAACAGGCGAAGAACGAACTCGCGGCATTACGATGGACGTGGGCAGCCATCGGTTCGAAACAAACTCAAAAACTGTAAGACAATCAAACTATGTTCCAGTGTTTTCGTATTAAGGTTCATTTTATTTATTCCAGGTGACGCTACTCGACGCCCCCGGACATAAAGACTTCATCCCAAATATGATATCTGGTGCGACACAAGCCGATGTTGCACTTCTCGTCGTGGATGCAACACGTGGAGAATTCGAAACTGGATTTGAACAAGGCGGCCAAACGAGGGAACATGCCCTTTTAGTCCGATCTTTAGGTGTAAGCCAACTCGGAGTTGTTGTCAATAAGCTAGACACGGTAAATTGGTCGCAAACCCGTTTCGATGAAATCGTTTCGAAGCTCCGAACATTTTTAAAGCAAGCTGGATTTAAAGATTCGGATGTAACGTATGTCCCGTGCTCCGGACTAAGCGGTGAAAATTTAGTTAAGGAACCAACCGATTCCGAACTCATTCGATGGTATTCGGGGCCTACACTCATATCCGTCATTGATGGGTTTAAAACACCGGACCGTGCCATCGATAAACCATTCCGAATGTCGATCAGTGACATATTCAAAGGTACGGGTTCGGGCTTTTGTGTGTCGGGACGAATTGAAACGGGAGTTTTGTGCGTCAATGACAAGGTGCTAGTGGGTCCGACCCGCGAACAAGCTCAAATCAAGCAGCTCAGTATGGACGATGTGGCGCAAACATCGGTATTTGCAGGCGACCAGGTCAGTGTCACTTTATCCGGCGTCGACATGAACAACATGTCGATTGGCTATATTCTGTGTGACATCCAAACACCGGTACCGTTGGCCACTCGATTTCAACTCCGAATTGTTGTGTTCAATGTTCGGGTTCCGATCACAATTGGATTCCCCGTTCTGCTACATCATCAATCGCTTATCGAGCCCGCCACTATTGTAAAACTTAAAGCGCAACTTCATAAAGGTTCCGGTGAGGTGGTAAAGAAAAATCCTCGCTGCCTTGGTAATAACTCGTGTGCCCTAATCGAGATTGAAACCACACGACCAATGTGCATCGAGAAATATGCGGATTGCAAGGAGTTGGGCCGTATTATGTTACGCGTTAGCGGTGTGACAATAGCTGCTGGGTTGGTAACCGATATTGTTAAGTAAATTTAACTGAATTATACAGTACTGATGAATACAATTATTATTGAAACTTACTTCGGTATTTTAATTTAAGTCGAACTTTATGTGGAAAAATGTCAATTTTGGTAAGGTCGAAATCCGCAAAGTGGTTAGATAGCTGTCTAGACTATTGTTCGATAGATGCCGCTGCAACTACAAAAAGCATAAAACACACCCATTATTAAATGACAATTCCGAGCACATACACTCATACACCATTTTACTACAGTTTTCTCTCGACAAAACGTCTACTTGTCTCTTTTCTTCTAACTGTTTTTCGCATATCAAACGAAAACATTTTTGCTCACCATTTTTATTAGTATGTCAGTGTGTGTAGGTAGGTCTTGTCATTCGTGTACTTCGTATTCATCGTACGGTTTGTGCACAGAGAAAAACTCTGTAGTTCAATAAAAATAAAAAAAAGAAAAGAAAATTTTTTTCTAAATAGGAAAAATTCTTGTTTGAAAAGAAGAAAATTTTCATTTTCATGTTTTCTGTGTTATAATTTTTTTTTTAATGTTATAATAGTTTTTAGTTTAAAGTTTTGTAGTTATGTCTTGTGTGCGTTGATGTAGTATAAAGTTGGGAAAAAATAAAAAAAAAAAATTTTATAGAAAAAATTTCTGAAAATCCAGGAAAAAATGAAAATGATGAAAATGTGCTGTGAAAAATAAAAAAAAAGTAAAAAAAAAATTGGAGGAAAATTTATTAAATTTTTTTTGGTGTTTTTTTTTTTTTTGCAATTTTTTTGGTGGTGAAAAAATTAAAGGAAAAGTGTCGATTTTTTTTTTGGTTTTGGAATTTTTCTCGGCTTGAAAAATTCGTGTGTGTGTATGAGTGTGGCTGGCTATTCAGCACAGTCATACCAAAAATCATGTTTACGGGCACAATTCGGATTAAAATCTGTGAAGCATGTGGTCTGAGGCCAACCGATTTTCAAAAACGGCACAACATGACTTTTGGAAAACCAGATGATCAGCTAATCGACCCGTATGTCTCCATTGATATTGATGAAAATCATTTAGGTAAGAAAATTTTCTTTTTCTTTTATTTTATGTTTATTTCGCTTTTCGCAAACTCGTTTTTTTCGTGCTCCTCTGCCTTTTCTTTGCTACCCTCTACTACTTAGCACGCAGAGCCAGTATATTATGTGTACATAAGTAACTTCGAAAATTTTCGATCATGAATTTTCTTTTTGTGTATCTTTATTTCGCATTTTCTTATTTTCTCTAGTGTCTGAGGAAAAATATAAAATTTCGATACATTACTTTTCTTTTGGAAAAATCACTTTTCCATACCACAAAATGTATCGTGAAAAATAGACGAATTTTCATTCCTAAGATATCCGTTTTTCAACGCTTTTGACGTCCCTTTTTTCTTATTCGTATTGACATTTCTACCATATTTTCCCAACCAACACACAATAAATGAAATGAAAAAATGAAAAACCTAATATGGCGGCCGTGAAAAATTCATTTTTCTCTTCTATACACAAAACCAAAATCGAAACGAAACAAAAATCGAGCAAAATAGACAATTTTCCAATACAGATTCGCGTTACAAATTAAATAAATTTCCATATTCTTAACATACTAGAGCTTAAAGTATTAAAATTTTCGAAATTTTCATGAAAATCAAATTCTTGACCTCCATCGTAAAATCGAAAAAAAAAAATAAAAAAATTCTGTGCTATGTGAAAAGTTGCAACAAACACATACAAATTTTTTTTTCTGTTTATTTGGATAGTAATTTTTGGGTTCTGGAAAAACATAAGAGAATAAATTTTGGAAAAATACATTTTCATTTTTCGCGATTTAAAATTATGTATGTTACACGAAAAATTAAATTAATAAAATTGGAAACCATTATTTATAAAGAGAAAACTATTATTAGGTCACTGACTGTGCATGACCTAAAAAGAAAAATTGGTGTGGAAAATCGACATAAATAATGGAATGCGAGATGTGTAAATGGTTGTGAGATTGTTCCAAAACACAAAATGTTTTTTTAGATGTTTGAGTAAATTTTTAGGTTAACAATGGTTGCACTGCTACCGATAGATAATTGGGTAAAATTCTGGTTTAACCTTTGCCCTTTTGATTTTTTTAGATCAGCTGCCAAGAATCATAAACTTCTCTTTCATTGTATTATTGATTATTTTGGTGTGACCTTGAATGACCTTGACATACTTTTCATATAAAAATAGTGTAACTTTAGTAGAGAGCAGCCATTATCTATCTGAGTGGATCAAAATTAATGTAGGCTATAAATCAACGTACAAGTGTGAACATATACAAACCGTTGGAAATTTTAATGTGGGAATTGTAATTTAAGATGTTTATGTATGGCTAGCTTATTCGCAGAACGTGATCGGCTCAGCGTACTCGCTGCCCTTTTACTTCATGTACTATATCAGGAATTTTCATTTCCTGATCTTGTGGTTGAAGAGATCTCGGTAAGTGTGGTCATCGTCTCATTTGAGGATATATTTTATGCGCATGACACTTCTCTCAAATGTCACCAGTAATCTCTCATACTCATTCACAACGACCTGAACAACATCTTGTACATCTTCAGCTTGTTAGCATTTGCAAAGTATTTCGACTTAAGCAGCCACTCGTCACTCCATCAAATTGTCTCAGTGATTTTGATAACAAAGAGAGCCAAAAATTTTACAAGTTGAAAGTAGTTTTTTAACCCGTTGCCATTAAGTTCAATTGCACACAGATATCATCTGCATATGTCAGCGCCTGGTTGGACTGATGGTACAAGAGGTTGTCCTGAGGTATTTTGCTTAATTCTAACAAGAAATTAGAGTGTATCGGGGACAGTCCATCTCTTTGCAGGATTATGACTGCATTACTGTCATTATACATGACCGAACATATTTTTAGATTCTTCTAGAGATTGCAAAGCAAATTATAAAGTATCCCGGTGAATTGAGTCATATAGGCTTGCTGGAAATCCAATAACACCTGACAGTCGCTGACCGATTCGAACGAAATCCTTCTTGGTAGCCAATTACAATTTCTTTAGCCAGGAAAGTGATATGCCATTTAAGTTTCTATTCATTGATCGTGGCATCGTTCATGTAGGGTGCTGTGCTAGCATACTCGTCCTTTTTCTTCATTAACAATTTTATTCAAGTTCCTTATTTCGCAAATGAAAAACATGCGGTAAATGCCATCGTCTTTGCGTTAAGGCCACATTTCATTTTATACCGGAAAAGCATTATATACCTCTAGGTCTGCTTGTATGAGGAAGGTCCTTGACCTCTTTAAAGAAATTATAGAATCATCTTACTATTTACTGGTTGTGTCTCCAAATTCGGTTTTGCCGTTCTCATCGCAAGTTACAGCTAGGTTGCTTGGTGACGTTATAATGTAAGGGTTGGCTATCTCGATTACGTTTTCGATTTGCGACATTCACTTTATAATGTCTCACTCCCAAAAGAGTACAGCGATTCGTACGAAAATTCCTACACCCATTCTATCCTCATTTACTCTAGACTATACATTAGCGCGTCTGAATACACATCCAAATGTGCAGAATACTTAAATTGCCATCTTTGAAATTGTCTTCTTTCGTTATGCCTCCAAAATTCATTGAAATCGCCAAACTGTTGAAGGGAATTTTCTGACCCACTAGTGGTTTTGTCTAATTAAGAATAGAATCACCTAAATCAGGGTTGAGTTGATCGCTCCCAATACGACTATAGCACATGCATTTTAAGCTGTCATTAATATTTCAGACCCAACCGTCGACTCGTCGCCGTATAAGCTCTTCTCATATGCAATTTTAGAGTTTTCGTTTTTCTTATAAATCAGTCCTGCTAGGATAAGCTCTACATTTCGGGTTACGCAACATTTCAAATCGATCAAGCTGTTTGTTACCTGTATTATATATCTAGCTCGATTTTGAGCCTGATTTATATTTCTGCCCTTTCCCAATTTAACAAGGTCATCGGTAAATTGCAAGATACTTTTGTCCGCCGAATTATACTGATGAAATTGATCTTTTATACAAATTAATGAGAGTTGTGGAAGTTCCCTTGCGGAAGTCTAATGTTCACTTACAACCTATAATGTCTTCAACACAATACAAGTTTTCGCCCATTCATCAATTCATACGCCCATTTACATATATTCCAAGCGAAGCCCGCGCTCAAAAGATCCTGAAATATTTTTTCTAGATGGTGCTAGATGGCTCTTTTAATATTCAGGAATTTTATCTCGCTTGTATGTTAAAATAATCGCAAACCAGACGGAAAGTCAATACAATGCGGTTCAATAGGCCGTTGCACCATCTTGTTGACTCTATATGCCATTGTTGTTGCCTGCTTTTGCAATATGGGAAACATTAAGTTCTAAAGCATTGAGATCAAAACTAACTCAGCAGTTCAAAAGTCTGTGCAGATGAAAGTAACGTATGTCGGATATTTTTAAATTTGAGAGATATTCAATACCCCAAACGATAAACCAAACACACTGACATGCTGAATTTTGTAACGCAGAGTTATTGATGTTTAAAGGTACAAAAAAATTGCGAAACAAAGTCAATTGTTGCTGTTGATCGTTAAGACCTAAAGGTTTGCTCTCAAGATTTAATCCTGCAATACGAAAATCAACAATACCTTGTAAAATTGACTTTCATATGTGTGGTACTTTGTTTGTGCAGCAACTGAATAGCTGTAATGGGTACTATTGGAAAGTTCGATTGTAAAAATTATAGAAAGAACTGAATTATTCCTATTCTAAATTTGTTTCTGATTAGACCGCTAGATTTATCTAAGTTAATAAATGAAGCCACCTGTTGCTCGAATGGACTATCAAAACTTGCAAATACGGACCAGCTTCAGTTTTACGAACAGCAGGTTATTTTTTTGTCGGCTGCAGTATGTTCATTATCGCTAGTCTCTGCCTGATCGCAATGGTCCCCTGACTTATCAGCTAGGGCTGTTAGCTGGTGTAAAAAATGTTATTTGGTGATTGATGAAACCAAAAAAAACGAATTCCAAATTTTTGGCCTTATAAATCCGGATTTTCGAATTTGTAAAATTGCCTGGAATTCTGGATCCTTTCACTCGGTTTTTTTCTAAATATTAATATCAGCGGTTGCAATAAATGTGTAGTGGGAGCAATGCAATCAATATAATTTAGTGATCTCTGTCGACTAAAGAAAGCGGCAAGTGGAAGCAAAACCATACATAAACTGGATATTTTTCGTATTTTACAAGCCACGGGTACAAAATGTTGGCTACATATACAACAAATAATTAGCCAAGTAATCATTGGTTAGGCCACGGTTTAGTTCGTTCCGAGTCAACAGTCTAGCTCCATCGATTTCGATCCCGAGCTTAATCTTCGTATTGTTCTAAACAACCTGAAGAAGACAAGTCGTTCTCTATCCCGATGAGCCCTTGTCGCCGGCAGTGACCTATGCGCCTGCCAAATGGCGGCTCCCCTTTCAGAGATCGCTTTGAAACGTAAATTACGTTTTCCTGTGGTCACTGACTTCTACGAAAACTGCCACCTTAGCTTTGTTTCTTTGCAGTGACCAATTGATGATCACTGCCTACAAATTTGGCAGCCGACCGATAAGATTTCACATTTTGGATTACACGAAACCTCCCCTTAGAAATTAACACAAGGTCAATTTTACTTCAAGACGTCTTACGAGGGTGTATTTATATTTCCAAGTGGATATTTGTGCGCTATTGGTTTAATTTCCGCCCATGTTTCACTTCTGCTAGCATTATTCTTTCCCATGTTACAGGTGGTCGTCCAATTTTCCTCTTTTCTTGCCGATTCCACTCCAGAGCTCTTGTGACATCATTCGGTGACTTCCTTAACATGTGGCCAATCCTTCTCCATTTGCGTTTCTTAATTTCGGTCTCAATGACTGTTTGATTTGTTTGCCTTAGGGGCTCAATATTTGTAATTTTGTTGGGCCAGAACCACCATAGCTTGGTTATTGATCTTTTGCGTATGCTTTCAGGTTTCACAGCCATATAGAGCAACACCGATTTCACACATGAATTAAGCATTCTTAGCTGGATAGGACCGATGAGTTTCAGACTTTGTGTAGTGTGTTGTAAGTTGTTCGGGCTTTGTTGATCCGTTTATTAATGTCTTCATCTGTTCAACCTGTTTTTGCGTGAGATAGCAGCCATATGTCATCTGCGTAATCCAGATCATTGAATTTCTCCGTTAATCCCCATTGGATGCCGTTTAGGGATGCTCTGTCAAATTTTGTCATGGCACTATCTAATATTACTAGGAACAGTCTTACTTGTCTTACCCTTGGATGTTGGAGAATTCACTTTGTTTGCCTTTGTGTTGAACTAGGTTATCTGCATCCCTGTACATATCTTGTATGAGTTCGACTAATTTCTTTGAGATTCCCATTTCACGTAGTGCCTTCACCATATTGCATTCCTGTGTATTGTCTCAAATGCACGGTCGAAGTCTAAAAAGATTAGGTACAGTTGGGAATTCCATTCATTAGATCCATTCATTAGTGCTGCTTCGTCCTGGTCTGAAGCCAGCTTGCTCGTTCCTAAGTTTCAAGTTAATTGTTGGTGAAATTCTGTTTACAATGATCATTGTCAATTTTTATACTTGTGTTGTTGAGGGATATACCCTCCCAATTTTTATGTGAATATGTGCCCTTTGAATATTTCAGCTGGTATGTTGTCCGTTCCAGAGGCCTTGTTATTCTTCATTTTAGTAATGACATCGCTACCTTCCCGCTCCATTGGTGGATGTATATTTTTGTGTGGAAATCTACAGCCTCCTATGAACAGGTGGTTTGTGACGCAGAAGTCACAAACCACCTGTTCATAGGAGGAGGAAGTGGTTTGTGACGCAGAAGAGACGTTCTCCTTTATTAAGTGTTTCGTATTTGTGAATGGACGCTTGTTACGATTCTTCTTCTATTAATTGGTGTCCATTCCAAAAGTGCCCTCTTTGCTTTGGCTGTTGTTAATATGTCCACGTCTTCATGTGTATAATCTCGTCCAATTTCGACTTTTATTTGAAAATAAAAATCGACGTCTATATCCAGTTGTTTTTAAACTCAAGCAGAGAAGTGATAAAGAAACGAGTGGTCGTACTTTACTTGACTTGAATACCTACGCATAAATTAAACCTTGCCGGACGAATACAAAGATAACTTTTGGCCGCAAAATTGCGTAAGCTCACGTGGGAAGAATATTATTTTAAAAATTCAGACCGTTTTGGCAGTTATAACAAAAAATCGTTACAAATATGAAGCATCAAGTCATCTGATATTTAACTATATTTAATTTCGTTAGGCACATTATTTCTTAAAAGAATTGTTCTAAACAACAAAACGGGACAAAGCTATTCTTTATCTTGAGGAGCCAACGTCCTCGATAGCGACCAATGCGCCTACCACATAGTGGCGCTTTTATCAGAAATGGCTGCACCGTCTGCTTAAAATTTGCACACAGAACATGACCGAGCTAGTGTACTTCGCAGTATTTTTTATTCTTCATCTCTTGGTATAGAAGAGAACTCAGTAATTTCCTTCATCGTCGCGTTTGTGGTCATTTGCAAGATATTTAAAATTTCGTAGCGGACTAAGAGTATACAAAGTAAGATTACCTGAGGCAAAATAAGATTTTCACATATATTTCCTGAATGTACAGAACCACCAAAAGGCTGGTTTAGTAAGAGATGTGGTTTAAAACTAACCACTTTTCCAATATGTCTTAACTGTTCGGAAAATGGAAAGTCGAGTTCATGGAGAATGGAAAACCGTAGACCTCCAGAAAATGTCAGTTGATGACATGCGGCAAATCAGAACGCAAAACAAACGAAGGAGATGCGCGAACTTCAATAAGCTCGTCCCTTTTTCAAGATCTATCTCAATCTACTGTTGTAAATCTATTTTCCCGTCTTAAGTCCAAAACCAAAATATCGATTCAGTTTCTAACAGCAGAAGGTTGTATAACAAAGGTAACGTGCAATATTGTTTTGGTACCGAAAAAGTGATATTATGCAGTTTCACCTGCTATATTAACGAATGAGGAATTAGATCGAATGCTGTTTCTTGGTGTTATTGAAGCGAGCCAAAAAACTTGGTGTTTGGTCCTGTACCGTTAATCGCTGGATTATCGCAAATACCACTAGACCCACATTCCAGAGAAAAAACAGCATGCACGGTTTATGTAAAGCGCCACAAACGATGTGTCGCCTCTCTCATCAGCCACTTTCTGGGGCAGCACTTTAATTTATTAAACCAAGTTGCAACCAGATTGCTCGAAGAAGGACTTGCAATTAACGTAGAGATGTGTTCTGGGATATGTTGTTGAAGAAGGAACTTTACAAGTAAACATCAAAAAGGTAAAAGCCCTATTAGACTATCCGCCTCCAAAAACATCTACACAAATTCGAAAATTTTTCGAACTTTTTGCTATAATGGCCACTTCAACTACGCATCTCCTTAAGAAAGATAAAAATATGCAATGGAACGTTGAAGCTGAAAATTTTTTTCAAATATTAAAATCAGCATTGGCTTTAGACCCAGTATTAGTCAATCCTAATTTTTCTAAGACCTTCGTTATTCAGTGTGATGCAAGAGTTCCGGGAACGGTGGAGTTTTTTTTCAATTAGATGAGGAAGGGGCAAAACGATCGATTGTCTATATTCCTTAACAACTCAATAAATCCCAACGCAATTATTCAGTGACGACGCTAAAATGTATTTCCGCGGCATTTAACGTGTTACGAGATTTCAAGCGTTGGTTCTTTCCAGAGTTGTTCCGAGTATATTAGGTGATCTTTATGTCAATAAAGACGTACTTGAATGGAAAATATGACTCGCAACATTAAACATTTCATTAAAGCGTGTCAAATTTGCAAAATAAGTAAAGCTAGTACTTCCCTATGGACCTTCCAACCGAGTCTTGCCATCTGTGAAATTAGTGTGCGACTATCTCGATCAAAAGTAAAAAGTAAATTCAACATCCTACATCGCAAATCATCTATATATATATTCACTCCAATGCAATCCAAACTATATTAAACGCCGTGAGACCAAAAAGTTGCTGCAGCTACTTGCAACTGTATTCATTCATAAATTAACCCCTCTCCGCATTTTTTAATGTTTTAGACCAGTAAAACGACTTGCATCGATTGTGTTAGACTTATCATTTCGCGTTCATATTTAGTTTTAAAAAATCAATGCTGATTCTAGATCCGGAATCATGAAATTTAATCTTTGATACGCTGAAATATCTGAATTGAAAACTATAATCCGTCTTAATTATAGTTTGCATCTATAATTTTAAATAAACAAAGTTTGATGAACTAATCCACATTAATCAGCCAATTTCAATTCACATTACACTTCTAATTTAAATAATTCGTCAAGATCAACTATTTTACGAGCTTCCTCATTTCCGATATAACTAACAAAAATGTTCATTGAGATTTGTAAAAATTGAAACAAAAAAAAATAAAAAACGTAGAAAGGTAAAGGTGCTATATAGTAAATCTATACATTAAGACCTTCAGACACGATAAAAACCTTGTAATACCAGTCTAATGTCTAAGCATGGCTTAGACACAAATTTAGTTTACACACACACACACACAAACATACAGGTACACAAAAACTATTATTGATTGACTATATGATGATAATGTTATGTGTTGCTACCTTGAACTGTAATTCCTTTTGTATTTTAATTTTAATGACATTCTTGTTTTAAAGAGTAAATGAAGAAACTTTAAAGTCAATTTTCTTAAATAATACTATGTAGTTTAAAATAACAGTAACACAGTGCTTAACGAAGTTTTTATTAATATTGGTCAAAATTCTTTGCATTACACATCGCGAGAGAGAGAAAGAGATATAAATAGGTAAATGGAAGCCTATTGGAAATATTAATAAAAAAACTATCAACAAAACATACGTTAAACTACTTGATCATACTGAATCTCGTATGTTGATACGAGATGAACATTACAAATTATCTCAAGGTTATTTCAAGAACTTAGAAACTTAGAATATATTTCCTATTCGATAATAAGATGATAAATTGAAATTTATTCTTTATATGAATTCTTAGTACACAAGACCTTATGGTATTGAAAAAAAACTATTATTTTAAACACAAAAACGAATCTATCTAACTAATCTTAAAACTAGTTTGTGACAATTATGATGTCTACTTAGCTCCCATTTTTGTTTTTAATTCTAAAAATGTAAGTAATAATGTAATTTGTTTGTTGTAGAAGGCAACGAAACGGTTAGATCGGGTAACAATCTTCGTCCGCAAGAACCCATATTTTTAAAAATACCAACCAGACTAATTTTCAAATAATTTCTATGATCTAATGAAATCCATATCGAAGCACAACGTAAAAATAGTGATTGGTGGCTTTACTGCTAGAACTGACCATAACAGAGTGCCCTGTTTATATATAGGTCGATACCACATGATCTCATTGTTATTAAAGAGTGTCTTACCGCAACTAAAAAAGAAAAATAAGAATATATCCACTTCTCTCGATCTGAGAAAAATTGGCATATCCTCTTTAATAGGCATAGATAAACATTTAGATCAGAATTGTTTATTTACCGTTATTTTGTTCATCGCTTTGCGTTTTTACTTTTTACTAGTGGCAAATGTATTAAATTTTCAACCTCTAGTTTTCACTTTAATCCTAGTCACTCAAATTGGGCAAATTCCAATCTTTTAAAACCATAATTAAAATAAGGCAAAGGGCTATAATACTGACATAGGCGATATTACATATAAGTATTGCATATCTTTTAGTTTTTAAGAGAATTACTCTATATACATTCAATTTTTTTTTTCTTTTACAATCATGAATATTCCTGTTTCATTCTGTTGGAATATTCGTGTAAGAGTTGGTATAACATTAAGTAACAATCAGTTTCAATTTGACAACGGCCGTGATTACATCTAGTTATAGCAAATTTGTTAAAATTTTGTCTTAAATTTTGGATTTCATATTTTAGTAATATTTATCATGTAAGTCATTTTTAATTATTAATTATAATTGTAAAATGTTCTTTGGTTATTCATTTTTGATTATTGAAGTGTGCTTCCGTGAAACAAGTGAAACTAAATATAAATATTTGTTAAATTAGTTATGTCAGAATTAGATACAAATGAAAAATGGTATTATTTTTTTTTACTGACACATGTGTCAGTAATAGGTCATCAACTGCTATTTTTATATCTTATATTAAAAAAAATGTCTAATCCTTCTTTAAACCATTTTTGCATTTCATTTCTAATTGAACCTACCATTTAACTGTCTTAATTCTGACACTAATATTTAAAGTTATTTTTTCTGTAAATAAATAAAAACGCGACTGTCAGTAATAAGTCCACACATATCTCAGTATAGACTCCTTTCTATGTCAGATAAAATTCTTATTTTTATTTATTTAATTTTAACCATTTTGTATATAATTCAAACTCTTATTTAATAATTTAATTGTTTTAAAATTATTGACACAAAACTTAGCTCAAAACTGACAACAACTTTTCGGAACATTTAAATATAAAAAATCTTCTTAAAATTATGTGTCAGTATTATATACCGAACTGTCAGAAAAGGATTATTATAAATTTAAGTTAGAAAGACAACGAAATTGAAGCGTCTTCAATATAGTCGGGATGACCTGAATACTGAACTTTAAAATATGGCAAACGGGATGACAATATACGCAGCAAGCAACAAATATAAAATCCCCAACATTGTTATATAAAGCACGAGGTGTATATGCGTTAAATGCACCGATAGGCCACTGAACTATTTTATCTATTAAGGAAGCAGCAAACATAAAAAGTGTCCCAGTAAGAAGTTCAGATTTAGAAATTTAATAAAACAAAAACGGCTTAATGTATTTCCAAATTTATTTTTTTGTTTGAGTGTACAATCCTCCTGGTTATTTTTCGAAAATGATTTCATTCAAATTGGAGCCGCGGCTGGCCATTTTGGATTGTGTGCGGATCTAATTCGGCAATGGTTGCTTCAATATTGGCTTTCAAATCCTCAATTGTTTGTGTATTGTCCGTATAACACTTGTCCTTCACGACACCCCACAAATAAAAATCCAAAGGCGTCAAATCACAGCTCTTTGCCATCCAATTCACGTAACCATTTCGACTGATAATGCGGCCATCGAATTTTTGATGCAGTTTCACTATTGTAACGCCCGATGTGTGGCATGGCACACCGTCTTGCTTGAACCAAAGATCGTCCAAACCAAATATGGCCACAAAAAAGATGTTAACATGCGGCGTTTTTGATTCCGTTGTTCTCGGCCGTTGACACACATTTGCGGCAGCCGCGGCGATATTTTCGGCTGAACGAACACGTATTTTGGCTGAACGAGTACGGGTACGCGTTGGATTGTCGACTAGGTAGCCCGTATCACGCACTTTATGCACAAACTTCTTGATACCGTTGGATGTGAGTCCCGTGTTTTAACCAAATTGTGTACATTTTCTTGGAACCAATTGTCCTTGTTGTGGAAATAAATTTCCAAAATTTCCCAATTTTGTTGAAGCGTTAAGCATTATAAATAATATAATAAGTTTCTGTCAAAGAAAGAATGACATTAGTGTTGCAAGAGCCAAAACAACCGTTATGTCAAATCTGAACCGATTATTGGGACACCCTATAAAAGATTGGGTTATTTACATTGGCAAAGCGGGATTTCCTGCAACAAAATATTAACTAATGGATAAAGCTGTTACACAACAACTTAAACCGGAAAAATAATTTTAAGGATAGCAGGCTTGGTAGACGGTGGTATGAAGGTTATTTTTATTTTTTTATTTTTTTAAATAAGTAACTAAGTACAAGGAGTATTTATATATTATGCACTTACCTCACATAAAAATATGTCAGTATTAGCAACCAAAAATATCAGTAATGGACTCAACAAATTTCCGATAGATCAGTATTAGTTTCACTTTAAAAATATTTAAAGTTGTTAAAGACATTTTTTTTTTATTTCAATTTTCTTTTTTCTAAAGTAATCTTAAATAAATTGAAAATTTAGAAAACCCGCAAACATTAAAAAAGTGTAAGTTCTATATTTAATATGGAATATCAAACATGCATTTGTCGCGGCAATTGTGAGTATTATAGCCGTTTACCTTATCTATAATATTTTTGTTCAGTAATGAACATGAATAAACGTAGAAAAAAATAAAAAATTTAGTACTAAAACTGATTTAGTACTAACTTATTTTACTTTATAAACTACAATGAAATTAAATCATAATTAAAACTAAAATATGGCTGAGAAATGGCAATATTGAATTTTAATTTAAATCAGGTTTGGTATCGCTATTTGATCTCAACCCTAAAATACTCGATTAAATAATTTAGTCTGTACAATATATGAATTAAGATAAATTCACAATACAAGGACAAAGTTAAAGAAAATTGAAAAATACTTAAACATTATGTACTAAAAAGGAACTTAAATTTGTGTTCTAAAATAAAGTTTTCAAATAAGAATGGATTAAATCATAATTCAAAACTAAAATCTTAATGTCTGGTCTACTTACACAACTTATTCGAAGCGTCGTATTATGCTCGTTTTTAAAATCCTAAAACAAGGATACACCGAGGATACGGATTTACTTTTTGTTCTAAATTTAAGTTTAGAATCAATAAACATTATAATAAAACTAAAGTGCGGCTAATGTATTGTCAACTTTCCCTTTTTCGTTAAGCCCACAAAACACGAAAAAAATGTTGTACTAAACATAATCCCTAATTTGTGTTCGAAATTTTAGTTTACAAATAACAATAAATTGACAACTGGAGGAAATTGTTAAATCCAGAGTTTCCTTCAATCTTGGTGTTTGTTTAATAACCAATTCTGCCCATAAGACTAATTTAAATTTAAAAAAAAAAATATTAGTACAAAATTAAAATAAGTGATATTAATAAAAAGTAACTAAAATTTTAGTACTAAAACTAATGACTTAAAAAAGTATATTTGATTTCTAAGGTATACTTAAACCTTCGTTTAAATCTGGTTTAGACTCGCAGTTCGGGCTAAACCCAATAAACTCAAAAATATTCCCATCTAAGATATTTGAAATCTCACAAATTGTGCAAATGGGACAGGCTATAATGATCGAGTCGCTTCCTATTGGGAAAGGTATGCAAAAGGAATTTTCATCACTTAGTTTTCATCAGTAAAGACAATGAAAACAACTATGACCGCCTGTTGCACTGCAACCTTTATTTGCCTTACTAGGCTCACCAATATAACAGGATAACTTTTCGCGCGATTTCAGGATTCGTGCGTCTTAAATTGCGCTGGTGACGATGTAAAGTAGGTCATTAAAAGTTAATCATGAAAACTGGATAGAGCTTAAGCTCCAAAACAGATTACACTGAAAACTATCTTTCCAAGGTGACTTCCATTTAATGTTATTGTTGACATTTATGTTTTGCCCGACTAATTTTTACATATTGAGGCAGTTTGTGGGTCACATGAACGTGACAAAGTGTCAGCGACTACACTTTGCTTACCTGAAATGAGCCGTATGTCAGTCGTAAACTGGGATATAAAGTCCAAATGGGGAATCTGTCGCAAACTTCGTTCCGTTTTTGAGTGTATCGTGCGAATTAGAGGTTTATGGTCTGTGTAGACTGTGAAAATTCTTCCTCCACAAAATATCGAAATCGTTTAATGGCTAAGTACGGGAACCGCTCAGAACTGGACATTTTAAAAATGGATATTTTAAAATAGGATTTGACAAAACGAGATAAGGTACAAAACTGGATATTTCAAAATTGGATATTTCAATACGAGATAAGGAACAAAACGAGATGTGGTACAAAACTGGATATTTCAAAATTAGATAATTCAAAACGAGATAAGGTACAAAACGAGATATGGTACAAAACTGGATATTTCAAAACAGGATATTTCGACATGTGATTTAAACTTAAAATGATTTTTTGAGAAAGTTCTGGAATATGGCCAATTAGGAAGGAACTCGGCGAGTTTT
The DNA here is from genome assembly GCA_963556175.1 of Tipula confusa. Taxonomy (NCBI): domain Eukaryota; kingdom Metazoa; phylum Arthropoda; class Insecta; order Diptera; family Tipulidae; genus Tipula; species Tipula confusa. Next base: position 221,525,129 of record OY744476.1, read on the forward strand.
TAACCGATTATGATGAAATTCGATACGTAGGATGAAAATAGAATTTTAAAATGATTTTTTGGGAATGTTCTGTAATATGGCCAATAAGGAAGGAACTCGGCGAGTACTTCTTAAGAATTCACCAAGTTCCTCCCTAATTGGCCATATTCCAGAACTTTCCCAAAAAATCATTTTAAAATTCTATTTTCATCCTACGTATCGAATTTCATCATAATCGGTTAAAAACTCGCCGAGTTCCTTCCTAATTGGCCATATTCCAGAACTTTCTCAAAAAATCATTTTAAGTTTAAATCACATGTCGAAATATCCTGTTTTGAAATATCCAGTTTTGTACCATATCTCGTTTTGTACCTTATCTCGTTTTAAAATATCCTGTTTTGAATTATCCTGTTTCGTCAAATCCAGTTGTAAAATATCCAGTTTCGACCGGTACCCCTAAGTACATAGCCAGCAGTTCTCTATCGAAGGCGGAATACTTGATTTCACTTATTGTTATAGTTTCTGTGAAAAGAATTGTTGAAGCACTGCTGCTACGGCAATGTTCGATGCGTCACATGTGATGTTGAAATGTATTTTAAACGTGGAATAAAGCGATAATAATAAGATTTTATTGAGGTAGGTTGAGCGAACTGTGTTATGGGTACTACGTGAACTGGCAAAGGTTTTATACCATTTTAAGATATATCGTAATCAGCAAGTCGTTGTAATACTTGCTGTAAATGGAATTTGTGTTTCTCTTCAGTTTTACTTACGACTAAAATGTCGTCAAAGTAGATGAAAATGAAATCAAGATCTTTATGCCTAACTCGACCATAAGCTGGAGGAATTCGTTATACGTATAGTTAGCCTTATGTGTAGTTAGATCCAGTCGAAATGGTTTTGCATACGGGAGTTCACCGTTTGTAATAATATAACGAATCACGTTATGTTTGACCGGGACAATGTAATTTGGATGTTCTACAAATGACGAAAATCCCTTTATTAATGGCCCATATCCATATTCTCAATCATTAAATGTTTTGGTGTGGGAGTGTTGACGGAAGCTATCATAGCGTTGGTCGATGATTTGTCACGCAAGTTGACAAGTAGACCGAATTTAGTAAAAAAATCAGCACCGATAATTGGACACTTAACTGATTACTGAAAAGTAATTTTGTCCCGTAAGTATTTATGGTTGTGCGATTCGCTGCCGAAAGACACAGATCTGGATCAAGAGATCGATTTTTTGTTTGATAATATGTAACTGGCAAAGGCAGAATGTAGAATGAAATGCACTGTAACCTTGATTCCGATCTGACATATTCGTTTTTAAGGTCTGACCTTACAAATATAGGATCTTAAAAAAAGAATGCTCGATTTTTAAATGTAAATAAAACAAGTTGTGTGTATGGTATCCCCTAATTTTTATTCTGTGGTAAAGAGTATTTTGTCGCATAAATCTGGCTGAATTTGCCAGATGGTGTTCGTTATGTTGATGTTGCGGGCATAAATTGTTTGTGGTTTGTTCCCATGCAAATTGTCATGTGAAAAATGGCCATAGATACACGCGCCGTTCTGTTGAAACTACATGTCATTTGTATCAGGGTAGTCTATATAAAGTTGCTAATCATTGATCTGTAGCACTTGGTTATGACGGTTTTGAAAATATAATTAGCTAATTTGCACAAATTGCTCAACGCTACCGCCTTGCACAGTGATTTGCCATACTCTACTAAACAATGCACAACAAATTTGACAGACGTTTCTTTAACATGGCTGCTATAACCTAACAAGACCTAATACATCTTACAAAATGGTTTGTAAGTATGAGGTAGTTGTGTTTAGTTATGTTAAGGAGTAGATTAAACTTTCATCTAACGCCATCTATTTATTTTTTACGTGATCTAAGTTTTGATTTAGTTAGTTAGTAAATTTAGCTCTTGGCGTACAGCGCTAATTCTATTTGTGGTATAGGTAGGTTGTAGTTCTTGCTTTTTTTTATTATATGTTCTAAATATCCAGATTGGATATTTACTAGGTTTAGTGCTTGATTCTTTTTTACATTTACTTAAAAGGCCACTTATTGAATTTTTCACTTATGTCATCAAATTTATGCCTATAAAAATTATGTCTGACTTTCCTCTTAGAACAAGCGATATGACGGCAGAATATAATTGCAGAACTTTTGCAAGCTGGGTGTTTATTACATTTGATTCCGGTTTCCAATTATTTCCATAAAATATATGTCTTATATGGTAAGAACTATTTTCAGATGACGCTGGACCAATATAAACCTATAGAAGCCCTATTCCAAAAGCACTATAGATTTTTCGGCTACATTTCTTCTTATTTTCAAAAAGGAGGTCTTGTTTTAAGTACCTATATACTACATTAAGATAATCCAATTTAAAAAATTTGCTAAATTCCTACTCGATTACATCAATGTGGGCCATTGCCATACTTCATTAATTTTTTCTTTTATTGACAACACATGACTAAATAAAAAATTCGGCCAATATTAAATCTCCCATAAAAATTCAAAAAATCTACACTCATTGTACGCATACATCTATCAAAATTTACGCGCGAGTGTATTAAAAAATATTAAAATTCAATTAAAACAAAAACAAAATAAAAACTAATGGAAATTAGTCAAAATTTTCATTTTCATTTTTTTATTTTTTATTTTTTTGAGAAATCGAAAAAAAAAAGATAAATTCCATTTTCACTTAAAGAAAAAACAAAAACAGAAGATATATAAACGAAAAACTATATATAAGAAAAAGAAAATTGAGAAAATTTTTTTTTGTTTTGTTTATTTAATGTCAAAGAAAATGTGTATTTAGTAACCTTTAAAATAGAAGAAAAATCGCGTTTCGAATTTTAATATTGACTAAGTCTTTCGGTCAGATTTCGTCGTCGTCGTGGAACGCGTATTTTCCGGAATTTATTTTTATTTATTTTTTTTTTAATTTTATTTCTTTATAACATCTGCGCGCGCTTTTCATATTATGTGCAAACATCATGTTCATGAGATCAGGGTTACTCTCGACAACACAATGTTTTTTCTTCTACTAATTATTTTTTTACATACTTATCACTGACATTGAACTAATTTATGTATCACAATCGGTATACACAGAATTACTTCGATTGATATATAGATCGACACCAAGTGCCAACATCTTAAATATGAAATACGCTTCGTTGCTATCGGTAATATATACATAGCGAATAAAAAATATTTTCATGTTTTCGCAAATAATATACGAGGCGAGTTTATACGAGAGGAGTTCAATATATTCGTAGAACCGATAAAAATAAAGGTACTATATTACTTTTTAAAGTTCCTTGTTCGTCAAAGCTGGTCGGAAATAAACGATGGTAAAAAAGCCTTCTAATGATCGTTAGCAGGTATTGGAGCATAAAAGTTAATAATTATTAAATGCGAACTGAAATGACGGGAAGTTGACTGTATGGATCTCAAGACCACAATCACAAGCTGTTAAAATTATTTTGTAAAAAATGTGGCACTTTCATATCGATTCTGCGAATATATTGATTTCCCCTCGTACATACGACTACACATACAGTCAAAGTCAAATTATCGAAACTATTTACGAAAGAAAAATAATCATAAGAAAATATTCTCTCTGTTAATAAAAAATAGAACATTTTATAGATTTTCTTTTTAATTTTTCACTAAACCAATCGAAAGAAGAAGAAAAAATCGGTTTTATGCTTTTCGCATTTTTCATTTTCTTAAATCGCGTATCGTCAAATGACATTCAAGCTGTTTTGTTTTATTTATTTAATTTTTTTTTTTGCTTTTATTTTTCAAAAAAAAAATTAAAAATTTGTATATGTCTTTCGACACACTGTCGTGGCACATGGATAAAATGTCAGTTAAAATTAGAATTTTAAATTGATTGACCATTTACCATAACCATTAATTTTCTATGCTTGCCTTTATTAATAGACCGACTACAATGTGCATTAGGTTCCACAAAACATTTTAACTTAGTTAAGTGTTAATTATATATTTGTGGAACATAATATTAAAATTTAATGCTTAATTGAAAAAAGGAAACCTTCCTGCATAACTCGGCTGGGTTTGTAGTAGCGCAGTTAGAGTTGGAAAGCAATAATGAAGGAAGCGGTCATTTTTTTGCAACGCCCGAGTAAGTCGGATATTGTAGGCAAAAAACTAAAATTTGTATGCAAAACTTCTCAGACGGCTAAAGTTTATGTGTTGCCTTGTTTTTGTTTTACCTACTTGAGCAAAATGTAAAAGTAAGCGATGGCCCAGCCCCTGGATTCTACATTCCAAGTGTGGGTAATAGTGGTGAATAATACAAATTATTTACCACTATTACCTATAAAATCAAGAGGAACCTATTAATAAGCATTCAGCTATGCTAATTTAATACAGTAAATCTCAGGTTTATTTCTGGAATAGGTATGTGCAAATTATTGTCATTCTACTGTGTTCTGTACAGTCATTCATAAGGCAAATGCTAATGGAACGGTTTTTGGAAATCTAAGACTTAGAATCCACATAAAATCTGTGGAACCTAAAATAATTATATGTTGCTAAATTTATTTGCCTATTATGATAGATTTCTATGCAGTAAAGTCTCATGTCAGCATAAGTTTTCAAATACTATATTAGTTTAAAGGCGCTGTGAAAAGTCTACTACCGTTTGAAAGGGCTTATAGATATTTAGTTGTGTTTTGAAAGTCATCGAAAAACTATTCAAACTTGTTTCAAACTTACAAATTATACCGGTACTAAATGACTTAGGATCCACAAAGAAAAATGTCCTATTCACCCATGAAAGAGTTGAGAATTAGGATCCGCATAGCCGAAACGGAGTTGTGGAATCTAAATCATTATAACTTGATATTACTCGTGTGCTATTACTTAATACTACTCGTGTGGAACATCATGTCAACATATATCATCACATACTGTACTATTTTGAAGGCAACGTGAAGAGTCAGTGTATATTTTTTAAGAAGAGTGCCGATTTTAAATTTTAATTCAATTAAAATTAACACCTATTAGACTAGATAAATCTCACCTCCAATATAATCCAATACATTTAAAGTTGTGGAACATAATAAAGGTTTTACAATTTCTTTAAAAAGATCATTGACTTTACCGAAAATATTGTACATGATGTCGATATAATCTAAGGCACTATTTCATTGCTGGTGGTTGATGAATATATTTTATTAGAATGATATTTTGTGGAACTTAATATTTTTAGAAAATAATAATATTAAGTAATATTTTAATATTTTAGTTTGTACACATAATTAATATATATATATATATATAAATATTTGTAAAATGTAAATTCTTTTATCATTTGGTGGAACAAAAACAACGATATTAGACCATAACGATATTTGATAATTTGCTTTTTTATTATACCCGAAGATTCCGTTAAAGATACATTAAGTTTTTCAGCAGATCCAATTGAACCTACATCGTTTTTAGACAATGTGGAATAGCATTTCTCAACATTTTCTTACCCACCTCTGCTTCTCTTTCGTGGTATTTTTCTTTACTATTTCTAATATTTACTTGGATCTTGCCTTCAAGGCAGGCAGCAAAGGTTTCTGGAATCTTTCCTTTTAAATAGCCTTAAAAAAATTTGGAAGGCGAGATAATGCCACCAAATCAGCGATTACTCGACAATGATCGCAACAAACTGTTTATGTCGCATTCTTTATTCCGGTTTTTTGACTGTTTCTTCTTTTTTTGCCAAACATGTTAATAGCAACCAGTTATTGATTTAAACCCAAATATAGAATTATTTAAATCTGGAACCGTTTTAATTTTCTTCGCATTGCATTGATTTGTGCAATTATGATTTTCTTAGACACACGTTTTCTTTATTCTAATATTGATATTTTCAAACAAGCATAACGATAGACTTTCATGGCGATTTCTGGGAATGGCTGGATAGTACAGGAGATTAATCGCAAATTATTCCACTCTGGCTTCCCCAATAAGTTACTTATTGAAGAACGGTGTTAAACCAAAGTGGACTGAGCAAGTACAAGACGCATTCGATATGTTAATACAGTTATTGATATCGCACCGGTTTTGCTCAATCCAGACTTTTAAAAGCATTTTTATGTGCAATATGACACGTGCACCACCGGCATATAGCTAATATGTCGTCGAAATTTCCAAGGCACAAAGAAACTATACGGTAACAGAATTAGAGTATTTAGCAGCGATGATGAGTGTGATCATAACTGGCCACTCCAGTTTAAAATGGCTGATGGACCAAAGGGACTTGTCAGGGCGTTTGGCTAGGTGGGTCTAAAAACTACAGTCATACAAGTTTAGTATAAAGTATAGAAAAGGTACCCAGAACACTGTTTCTGATAGTCTATCGAGAGTTGGAATTTGGTGAGTCATGCAAGTCTTCCTAAGAATAATATAAATAATAATAATATTGTAATATAGTGCAGTGGTTAACGCTGCGGTGTTTAGGTCGGGAGGTACCGGATTCGAACCTCAACGAGGGAGAGTTGAAAAAGATTTTTTCATCACTTGCTTACGATCGGTGATGGCGATGAACACAACTATGTTTCCCTGTTGGATTACAGAATCCATGGGCCAAACCATCGCTAGCTGGAGCAATACAATGTGCAGATTGATATTTAAAGCAAACCTGTTTCGTGCTTTCTTCATTTGGTTAGTGATGGCGTAAAGTAGGATGTTAAGTTAACCGCGAAGAGATGGAAGAGCTTTTTCCCTAGAACAGATGACAGGAATAAAAAAAAAGTTCTTTATTGGCAAAATGGGAAGATATTATAAATAACAATACGATGTGTCCGGATTAGGAAGCTTATTACAATTCTCTTTGGCAGTAGGTCACAGGTATCCTAATGAAGGTCTCGAAGGTTTGATAAAAATCCCAGTCTTATCTCAGTCTTGACCACTAAACTAAGTTTAAACTTAATTTTGTCACAATGTGTATTGTTTTGTCTAAACATTTGGTTAGATTTGCAGTGATGGGACGCGATTAAACAATCGTATAACAAATAACATCAAAACCACAAATTGAAAACCACAATTGGTATAAGGTGGAATTTTGTAATATGACATTTTGAAATGTTAGTTTACATGCCCAACCCAATGTTGTGTCATTAAATTCTTAAGGTTTGTAATGAAAATTTAGGTTTGCACTGTCGTTTTGACAAAACAGATTCTGAACCAAATTATTCGCAGTTTCTTCACCTTTTAGAAATTTTACGAATTCGATTTCGATAACTGTCATTATAAATTGTAAGTATAAAATATGTGTAAATAGCCTACATTAGACAAAAAAAAAATACTACTTAACCCCACAATGCATTAAGTTCATTTTATTTACTTAGTAATTTTGTTAATTGTGTATTGATTATTTTAGATAATAAGATGATCACAAGTTTTGTGCTGGAATGTAATTTAGTTTACTGCAATCCAAATATAGCACACGCTATATGTTAATTGAATAAATATTGGCTATTTATATCGAATATATACCGTAACATATGGTGGAGCGGGAATTTTTCACAATATTTTGATTATTTAATATGTCATGGGTCATAACATCTAAGCTACATATTTGGTTAATCGATCGCAGTTCTCTAAGGTATTGTGCGACGAGTATTATGCGTAATGTGGTGGCCAAAAAGATGAAATATATTCTAAAATAATAATAAAAAAAAATTGTGTTAATACAATTGAAAGTCATTGAACCATTAAAAATGAGTCATTTGATGCGGGAAAATCCACGAAAATCATTCCATTCATCTTATTTTCATTTTTTTTTTTTTTTCATTTACTTATAAATAATTTTTCTTGATAAAATTCCAAAAACCGCAAATTATGAACTAAATGCACAATATATATCGGTGTGTATTATTTTTAGCCCGGAATCAAATTTAAAACCGCAATATCGTTCGTTTATTTGGCCCGGACAAATTAGTAATGTGTATACGAAAGTTAAAACCACATCAAACTAAATTAGTAAATTGATAAAGTGAAATTTAATTCCTCATTTGTGTATACATAAATTCGGGTTAGGATTAGTTTGATAAATCGTCTCTATATCGTATTGCCTTGTTTATTATGAAGTTGATCGAATTACATATAGTCGCGTGCTTAATATCGCGATCTATCATATTTCAGCGATCATCATTAACTTCAGTTATGCATATATGACATTTTGTGTAATTCATCATCGAACACAACACAAAAATTATCAACCGTTTGATAATCATATATTTATATATGGTAACACTTTATAATTATCTAATTCACTTACACTTAATCGTGATAATTAGTAAAAATTCTAAATAACATACAACGATTAGATTTAATACATGGCTATATATATATATATATATATATATATATATATATATATATATATATATATTGTAGGATATGAGAAGTGCGCTTTTAATTTACAATTTATGTTTATTTTGAAATTAGTAATCGTGTGTATTGTAAATTGTCATCATAGTCGTTGTCGCACTACAATCTACAATACAAGGTGAATTAGGAAGTATGATTGAACGATAAGATATAAATAGAAAATATATATATTTTTTCGTATATGTATTTGGATTTACCTTCCACACTTAACGTATATCGTGGGCGGATCAATATTTTGAATTTGTATTTCGATTATGAATCCCTCACCAGCTTATTGAATCCACAGTTTTAGACACAGATTAGTCGTGGCAGAAATATCGAAAACATGAGATCGTTTTATAAAATGAAAGACCTATTACTTACTTACATAATAGGGTGGTAGAGAACCAATAAATCGAAAAATGTGCTAGATAAATTTATAATGAAGTGCAAGCGTATCTAACCAGAAGCATTAAGCCATCCAACTTTAATTGTTTTAGTTTAAAAGACCTCAGAAACTTGTAACATTATGATAATACCAATAAAAAAGCTCCCGTCTATTACGATATATATGCAATATTCATTAGGATATCCGATCAATCATCAATGGTCGCTGTGGTTGAGAGTAACTCCCATGCCTCGTAAAAAACTTCTAAACGAGCATGCTATCCTTAGTATTCCATCATAGCATCCTTGACTTGTATAAGGCGACTAAACAAAGGTTGGATCGATGGGTTGACTACCCGCATCCATAAAAACTTCACTATTATTGAGTGTATGCATTAAAAACCTGAATTTTTTATGATATTTGAGCCTTTATTGTGAAAAAATGTTACAAGATTTTTCAAAGTATTGCCCATCGCTACCCACTACTTTTTTTCATCTTTCTGGCAATTTATGGATTCCATCCCAAAAAAACTGTGCCGGCTTGGCGGCCAAATCCGAATCGAGCCAATTTTCGATACCTTGAACTGAAGTGAAGCGTATTCCTGATAGGGCATTCTGCATGGATCGAAATAGGTGGTAGTCGGAAGGAGCAAGGTCTGAGCTATAAGGCAGGTGAGGCAGTATTTCCCATCCGTTATTCTCCAGGTAATTTTTGACTGGCGCCGCAATTTGTGGCCGAGCGTTATCGTGGTGGAAAATGATTGTCTCGTGTCTGGTCGCATACGTTGGCCACTCTGCCTGCATTTTCTGCTTCAATCGGATCAATTGTTGACGATAGAGTTGGGGATTGATGGTTTGGCTACTTGGCAACAGCTCATAGTTGATCACACCTAGATGGTCCCACCAAATGCACAGCATGACCTTGGCCTCGTGAATATTCGGCTTTGGTGTCGATGGGCCGGCCTCGCCTTTCTTGATATACGCTTTTTTGCGCTTGGGATTCTCGTAATGGATCCATTTACATCGCCAGTGACAATACGATGCAAAAACGACTTCTTTTTGTGGCGCTCGAGCAGCATTTCGGACATGCAAAATCGTCTTTCCACGTCTCTTGGCTTCAACTCAGATAACACCCAATTGCCCATCTTATGGATGAACCCCAAGGCTTTCAAACGTCTGGAATTGTTGCTTGATCAACTCCCAATGATTCTGCACGTTCCTCTTGCGTTTGACATGAATCTTTATCGAGTAATGCCTCCAATTCTTCATCCTCAAACTTTTTCGGCTGGCCAGGACGCGCTTTGTCCTTGATATCAAAATCACCACTTTTGAAGCGACTAAACCACTCAAAGCAATGTGTTTTTGCAAGAGCATGCTCACCATACAAATCCACGAGCAAACGATGACTTTCAGCTGCAGTTTTGTTTGCGAAAATGTAACTCAACAAAACTTCCCGTAAATGCTGTTTTTTTCGCAAATTTGATAAATTTTCCATCGTTGAAATCGGTTGGATGTGCACAATCAAAACAAAAACTTTTAGCTGATTTTGACAAGTATTGAATAGGGTTGAAAGCCCTATTCAATACTTGTCAAAATCTGCTAAAAGTATGTACTATAACGCATAAACAAGTAATGACATCTAGTATCAAATTCCGGTTTTTAATGCATACACCTTATAAAAGTATCAATAAAAGGAAATATGGATTCCTCCAAAATTTTAACCCACCTCCGTTCCACGTAACGAATTGTTACGTGGAGCGTGCAGCCACTAAGAAAACCAGGCGCTTCTGATGGCACTATATATCAACCATGAAGTAGTATCGCTTGAAACTCGGCAATCGAGTTTTCTGGAGAGCACTCCAGAAAACTCAATTGCAAAAAAGTGGAGACCATGTGACGGCTATACATTGCTTTACAGTGGAGATGACCTCGGCCATCTTGGTGCTAGTTTCCTTCTAGGGCTCCGGGTAAAATTAAAATTTTGAATTTAAAAGCAGTTAATAATCGTATGGGTAAGCTACGATTACGCATGCGACTAGCCAACCTATCAATCATTTGTGTTCATGCGCCCACTGGTTTTAAAACAATTTGGATGATCTGATGGGATCCATATCGGAGCACGACGTCAGAATAGTGATTGGTAACTTTAATGACAAAAATCAAACTGACGTACAAATAATTACTTTGCGATCACACACGACCCCACTGAGGCTAGGACATTGTTTCCCCATTTCCTAATTACGAGGACACAACCTCGTAAGACCTCCTGAAGTCTAATTAACCATATGTTAATTTCTAAGTGATGGTCTCGCATCATCCATGATGTGAGATCTTATCGGTCGGCTGCCAAATTTGTAGGCACTGATCATCAAATGATCACTGCAAACTAAGATGTCAGTTTTTGTTTAATTTAGGGATCACAGAAAAACGCTCTATGGGAGGTATTGATAACTTCGGTTGTCAGTGCAGCCCAGGCGACTCTAGGTATGGTACAAATAAAATGATTGGTTAATTGATGAAGAGTGTCGTCTTACTGTCGAGCAACAGAATATAACCTATAAAGATGCACGAATACGTTTTTCAATCGCACGGAAGAACAAAGCGGTCCTATAAAAACCGCCAAGCGGATTTGTAGACGGAAAAAGCTTGAATGGTGAAAGACTAAGGTCTTAAGAGCACAACAACTCAGCAATGGTTGCAGTTCTCACATCTTCTTTAAAAGAATCACCGGACTGCACAATACCTTAAGACCTAGGTCTATCGCCATTCGGGACCAGGATAGAAACATACGTGTTAATATCGATGCAATGCTTGACACATGAAAGGAGCATTGCTCTGATTTACTCAATGTCCAACAAGTATCAAATGCTGACACAAGCAGCACAAGTTATGCCCTATCCGTAAAAAAGGAAATCGCTCAAAATGCGAAAACTATTGTGGCATAGCTTTCTTTTGTACAGCAATCTCCTGGCGAAAGAAATGATAGGTGACTATACCAATGAGGATTTCGTTCGATTCGGTCAGTCACTGATCAAATTTTTCGCTGAAGATGATTCTTTCTAAATATTACGAAACATCTCGTAACGTCCATCTGCAGGTGTTATTGGATTTCCAACGTGCCTATGAGTAAATCCATCTGGATAACTTATAGTTTGCTTTGCAATGCCTGTGAAATGTGTAATGCAAGCACAATGTTGTGTCAAAGTTGAGAACAAGCTATCAAGAATTTTTGCAATAAGCTCTGGGGTACGGCAAAGATATGCTCTGTCGCCGATACTCTTTAATCTCATGTTAGAATTTATCGTACGAGAAACACCTCAGAACAACACCTTGTTCCGTCAGTCCAACCAAGTTCTAGCATATGCAGATAATATCTATATGTAATTGGACTGAATGGTCTCAATATCAATGAGTCTTGAACAAAATATATGATCACTGGTTTTATAGACCAAGGCGCAATGGATTTTAGTAGTGATGACCACACATTAGAAGGAGTGGACAAGTTTCCGGTACCTCGGTTCCCTTGTCATACCTTGCCAATGCTGACGGGCAGAAGTTGTACAAGATGTTAATCGCAGACCCGTTGTCATGTATGGGTGTGAAAGTTGAAACATCACGGATGAGTATAGCAGATGGTTAGTGACATTCGAGAGAAGAATCATGCTCTTGATGTATGGCCCCAAACACGACGATCACGACAATTACCGAGTTTGATTCAACCACGAGATCAGGAATTTATTTAAAAATTCCTGATCTCGTTCTTGAAATAAAAGAAAAGCGAGTACGCTGGCTTTTCAAAAGGAATGATGCTAACTGTTCAAACACGTGATCTCAAATTTTAATCAACCTGGCACAGAAACAATATTTTAATACAGAAATTCGCGATCTTATAAACCAGAAAGATTTAGCAAAATCAAGTAAAATTAAATCTTTGGCCCCATTGCGACACGATGGCATCTTACGAGTCGGCGGTCGAGTTTAAAACGCAGCGACTTGAAGCTACCATGAAAAACATTCAGTTATCATCCCAAAGGACCATCCAATGGCTAAATTATTAATCCAAGAAGCACGTGAACAAACAATGCGGGGGGAGACGCACCGTTGACTTTAGCTCATACGCGAACCATAGGTACTGGATTATACACAGTGGCAATCTAACACAACATTTAATAGCTAAATGTGTTCGGTGTCATCGGTTCAATGCTCAGACTAGAACGTAGCTCATGGAAAATTTACCAGCAGTACGTATTACGCATAGAAGACCATTTCTATATACCGGAATTTACTATGCTGGACAACTTATGATTCGGACAACAAAAGGAGAGGCCACTGTACTTAGAGTCATTTAAAGGTTATTTATGAAACAGACGAGGAAGAGCTCAATAAAAAAAGGTGATAAAACACAATATCACTTCTTCCGATTATGTCAAAACGGTTTGAGAGACTATTATTAAAACTAGTTAAACCAGAAATTGTAAAATCAGGAGCTGTCCCGTCCTATCAGTTTGGATTTAGAGAGAAACACTCCACAATCAATTAAGTCCATAGAATAACAGATTTAATAGAAAAATCCTTAGAGGAAAAAAGATTTGTTCAGCCATATTTCTGGATATAGCACCGGCATTTGACAAAAGCTGGCTAGTTGGTTTAATATTTAAATTGCAAAAAACTCTGCCATTTGAGTATTACGAACTGCTAAAGTCATACATGAACAGAAGATACTTTAGCGTTAAACAGGAAGGAGCTTACTCCAGCATAAGAGAAACTAAAGCAGGAGTCCCACAGGGAAGTGTCTTAAAGCCATTCCCTTTCGTACTCTTTACAAGCGACTTACCGCAGACGAGCGATGCAAATCAAGCAAAATACCTTGGTATGAAACTTGATGTAAAGTTAAAGTGGAAAGTACACGTGAAAAAGAAAGCAGAAGAGCTTCAATTAAAATATAGAAAAATGTACTGGTTAATTGGAAGAAACTCTCAGTTATCCATTCATAATAAACTTATGCTTTAAAAACAAGTGCTCAAGCCGGTCTGGACATATGGTATCCAACTATGGGGATGCACCAAAACCAGCAATCAACAGATAGTTCAACGATTCCAAAATAAAGTTCTTAAAGGGATTGTAAACGCCCCTTGGTACACTCGTAATTGTGACCTTTATAGATAGAGAGGCTCCATCATCACCATAACATTGAAGCTGTAAGGCTACTTCATCAAGAGGGTATCAGAAGAAGACTAAAACCTTTTAAGTTATCTGAATAGTGCGCATAATGCAATACTAACCAAAACAACACTTTATGGAAAAAATACATAGAAGTGGCTTTATTATTATATTGTCAGAATCAAACGCTGTAAGTCAAAAATGGCTAGTTACTTTAAAATAAAAAAAATTGCACTTAGAAGATTGTGTGAGGATCTATAATAGCGAAAATAGTTTGAATTTTTTTTTTCGAAAATCAAGATTTTTTTAATCGTAATTTCGGTTACCTAAAACTTTCCAGACCTTCCTATAAATCCAAAAATCCACTCAAAACTCATTATCAACAGAAGTCCTTTCATTTTACATCAAAATAAAATCGATAATTTTTACTCAGATTTTCCCAGATATGCAAGTTTATATACTCAAAATTTGGATTTTTTTCGAAAATCAAGATTTTTTTAATCGTAATTTCGGTTGTCTAAAACTTTTTAGACCATCCTATAAATCCAAAAATCCACTCAAAACTCAATATCAACAGAATTTCACTTATTTTACGTTAAAATAAAATCGAAAATGTTAACTCAGATTTTCCCAAATATGCAGGCTATAGACTCAAAATTTGGAATTTTTTCCGAAAATCAAGATTTTTTAATCGTAAATTCGGTTATCTTAAACTTTTTAGATCATCCTATAAATCCAAAAATCTACTCAAAACTCAATATCAACGGAAGTCTGTTCATTTTACAACAAAATAAAATCGAAAATTTTAACTCAGATTTTCCCAAATATGCAAGGTAGACTGTCAAAATTTGGATTTTTTTTTTTAAAAAATCAAGTTTTTTTTAAATCGTAATTTCGGTTATCTAAAACTTTCTAGACTATCCTATAAATCCAAAAATCCACTCAAAGCTCATTATCAACGGAAGTCCACTCATTTTACATCAAAATAAAATCGAAAATTTTAACTTAGATTTTCCCAAATATGCAAAGTACTGTCAGAATTGGGATTGTTTTTCGAAAATCAAGATTTCTAGACCATCCAACTTTCTAGACCATCCTATAAATCCAAAAACCCACTCAAAACTCACTAACAATGGAAGTGTAGCGACCATCGCTACACACACAATTAAAATTATTCAGATATTTCGTGCAAATCCATATAATTCGCTAACACTACATGTACACTGTACATAAATATATATAGAGCGTAAAGTGGCTATTACACATAGCACTCGGTCGCCATGGCCTGATGAGATGACAAATAATTTTTAACAAATTATTTACGATTCCTCATCAGATCGAAACTGAGCTTTGCTTTGCACAACATCTACATCGGAATAATTAAAATAACGATACGTCCGCCGTCGTTATAGAAGTCCAACTCATTAAAAATAAAATTGAAAATTTTAACTCAGATTCGGATTTCTTACAAGGCGATGTTGGAGGCAACAAAAATTATTTGTGACCTCTAAAATATTAGAAAAATTGATATTCTGAGACCATCTTTTGATTTAAAAATAATACAATGAACAAGATTCAGGTGAAACTGAGAAGTGGTGATCTCGATCTTTGTCATAAAAATGTCCTAGTCAAGCAAACAAATTTCAGAGTTCAGACCATTACTGAATAAAGAATCGAGTAAAACGAAATCAAGAGAATCGAACAGTATATATAAAAAGGCATGATAAACATTTTTTTGGCACGACACAACTTAACCGCAGTGCTATGGATTAAAAAGATTTACAAAAAAATATGGTAATCTTCGCCCCCCAGACCAGATAGCAAAAAAAAACAACAAACCTACTAGCACAGCAGTAAAACTTATTGTTTACTACACAAAAACAAATAATGTGTGTACTTAAGTAAACACTTAAGTCATATAATACGATGAAAGTCACATGTAGTTGCATATAGATATAACTATGACCCACATGATCGTTTATAACGAAACTTAAAAAAATTGGTAGAATCAACAGCATTTTGATAAAAATTATATGATTTCACAGATCGCAGTTGTGATTTCATTTCCGTTTCAATTAAACCAAACGACTTGATTATAGCGAATTAATAGTTACTATTCTGCGGCTTAAATATTAACCTACATAGTTTAATAATATGAATATATACGCGGTGTTATCTAAATTAGTAATAATAAAAATATATAGTAAGGCTGTATAACACTAATACAGTTAGTTGAGGAAAATACATCTCCATGTATCGATCAAACAAATAATTTTGTTGACACCCTTTTGCTTGATTCACGTAGTTTATCGTTTAAACTCCCTCTTTCAAGGTAATTGATGTGATGGCGAGCCTTGTTCGGTGCTGATTCGCCACAAGAAGTTAATTGATTTCAGTGTTGCTTTGTTTCTCGTTTACTCAGATTCCCTATTGTGGGTCGATATCCAAATTATCTTTCTTAATTTTGTGTAAAATTATACACAGCTTATCAAATTGACACATTTTCAATATCTAATCATTTATTACAATATTGCAAGTTTTATCATTTATTTCTGGTAGTGATCGTTCTAAGCCGCAAATGACAGTTGTCCACTAGCCAACTAAGACGTCTGTCGGGTGGCACTTGCTGTTAATAGCTTTCTAAAAAATAGTCTTGTAGAAGATCTCAGTAAAGAATTTTAGCGACCATCCCTACCCAATCAAATTATTCAGATATTTTGTGAAAATTCATATAATTCGCTAACGAATTATAATTTTAATTAATAAAATAAAGTTATATAAATTAGCAATTTATATAACTTCATTTTATTAATTAAAAGATCAATTTTAAACATATAAATTTTAATTAAAACCCTAAAAGAGTCCACCCAAATATTACGCACAGACAAAAACACTCTACACTCCGATAAAACTAAATGAACCTAAGAATTACAAATTTTAGCTTAAAATCTAATAAATTTAGAGTAAATATTTTATCTATTTAATACATTTTGCAGTTAAAGTGTTGTTATTTATTTTATTAATTTTAAGATAAAATATCGTATATTGATTAGCAAAATGTTTGCGAACTACATTTTCCTAATTTATTTAATGTACTTCCCGAAAATTCTACAAATAGAAATTTATTAAAATAATTAAACGTTTAAATTAGATCGATCTATAGTTTTAAAGCAATTACAAAATGTACTCGCATGAAAATCCCATTTATATTCACTTTAACACCGAAAATATTACAAATAGAATTTTATTAAAATAATTAAGCGTTTAAATTAGATCGATCCATAGTTTTATAGCAATTATACAAAATACTCGCATGATCATCCTATTTATATTTACTTTAACACCAAATATATTACAATTAGAATTTTATTAAAATAATAAAACGTTTAAATTAGATCGAATCCACCGTTTTATAGCAATTACGCAAAATACCCGCATGATCATCCTATTTATATTTACTTTAACACCGAAAATATTACAATTAGAATTTTATTAAAATAATTAAGCGTTTAAATTAGATCGAATCCACCGTTTTATAGCAATTACACAAAATACAATTTTATTAAAATAATTAAGCATTTAAATTAGATCGATCCATAGTTTTATAGCAATTACAAAAAGTACTCGCATAAAAATCTTAATTATATTCACTTTAACACAGAAAATCTTACAATTAGAATTTTATTAAAATAATTAAACATTTAAATTCGATCGAATCTATCGTTTTATAGCAATTACAAAATGTACTCGCATGAAAATCCCATTTATATTCACTTTAACACCGAAAATATTACAATTTGAATTTTATTAACATAACTAAGCGTTTAAATTAGATCGAATCCACCGTTTTATAGAAATTACACAAAATGCTCGCATGATCATCCTATTTTATATTTACTTTAACACCAAATATATTACAATTAGAATTTTATTATAATAATAAAACGTTCAAATTCGTTCGAATCTATCGTTTTATAGCAAGTACAAAAAGTATGAAAACTAGCATGAAAAAGTACTAGCATGAAAATCCCATTTATATTCACTTTAACACCGAAAATATTACAATTAGAATTTTATTAAAATAATTAAGCGTTTAAATTAGATCGAATCCATCGTTTTTAGTAATTACACAAAATACTCGCATGAAAATCCCATTTATATTCACTATAACACCGAAAATATTACAATTCAGGTCGCCGTGGCCTGATGAGATGACAATTAATTTTCATTCCTCAAATTCCTCATCAGGTCGAAACTGAGCTCTACTTCTCACACCATTTACTTCTGAATAATTAAAATAACGACACACGCATCCGTTGTCGTTAAAATGGTGACCCCGTCGTGATATGCAACACGCAACACTTCTTTCGGTGTCAGTACTTATCAGAGTAAGATAGACGATAACTCGCAGAGGAGTACTTTAGCAACCATCGCCACAATCAAATTATTCAATTATGTTTTCTTGTTGTAAGATGAGCGGAGACACAAAACATAATTATTCTGAATATAGATGGCAGTGTATATGATAAGTGTAATCCATAACATTGAATGGTTTCCATTCAATGAAATCCAGTGAGAATCTTGTCTACTCTTACAGAAACGAAATCAGATTTATCGAGCGATTTGGGAACAGATATATCGTTATGAGTTTAGGTTTTCGTGTTGCAGAGGAAAAAATATTTTGCTTAGTGCTGCGTAGTTGGTCGATGACTGTGTCAGTTGATGATTGAGGTGTAGGGGGTTTTCAATAAAGATCTCACCGGGTAGTTTAGTAGTTTGACCGTAAACCATCTCAGCTGGTGAGCACTTAAAATCTTCTTATTTTAGGTATTTTTGAGCTCCAATGTATTGTATTGCCTCGAGCCCAGACTGCAGCTTTAAGCTGTCGATGGATTTGTTCGATCATACCATCGCTTGAGGGTGATAAGCGGTTGTTCGGATGCGATGAAATCCCAGAAATTTAATTAATTCGACAAAGTGTTTGGACTCGAATTGCGTTCCTTGGTCGGTCGAAATTTCAAGCAGAATGAATTGGGAAATGTAATTGTTTACGAATATTTTGACCATTGTCTTTGCTGACATATCGCTCATACAATATGATTTGGGCCGTCGAGTAAATCGGCCGACACAGGTTAAAAGATATGTATATCCGTTGGACGGTGGAAGAGGTCCCACTATGTCCATATGAATATGTTTAAATCGACCTGGTGGAATTTCGAATTGTTCTAAAGGCGCCATTGGGTTACGTTCGTTCCAGGTCATTTTTTAAAAAGCGATTTACTCATAATTATTTTTCTGAATGTCGATTTTGGCCGCAAAATGAGTCAGGGGTCCAAAATAACCGCAAGTTGATAGTGGCAGTAAAATCAACATTTAGTTTTCTCTTATGTGTTTATGCTTGTCAGTGTCAGTGAAAGTGATAAATATTAATTAATATATTGTGTGTGATTTATTAAAGAGTTCTACATAAATTCATTTACATATCATTTGAAAATGAATGACATTATTGCCATTTTTATTTTTTCATATGAGATCCAACTAGTCCAAGAATTGACGACCATCAAAGGGTAATTTATTTGATGGTTTTGTCTTAAAAAAAATTGGATAATGATAAACATTATTACCGGAAAATTGTATTCAGTGATGAGGATGATTTCTGGTGAAACGGCTATGTCAATATACCGCGAAGGTGTTCTTTTCATGCTGGTGGTGTCTATAAATAAGCAAGAACAGCATGTCACCATTAATGGAGCACGTTACAAATCCAAAAACAAAATTTAACGGTAAAATTTTATCAAAATGGCCCGGAAAATTGGCCACCTAGATCTTGCGACATCATTTCAATTTTTTCATGCGGGGTTATTTGATGTCGCTTGTTTATGCTAATAAACCGCCATCTATTGACCAATTACAAATAAACATTATTCGTGTTATTGGTGAGATTTGTCGTGCAGATTTATGCGAAAATTAGTCCAAAATTAGATTGAAAGAATACGATATGTTAGTTGTAGTCGTGGTGCACATTTAAAAGAGATTTCCATCTTTAATATCATGAATTTTTCGAAATTCATCTCTTAGATTTCGATTTTTTTATTTTTTTTTTGCGTTCTCCATTCAAAATAACGGGACTCGTGTTTCTTTATTATTATTTTTTACCTCCGAGTGCCCCGTTATTGGACATGTCAGTTTTGACATTTTTCACACTAACAATATTGTACTCATATATAAAATATGCTAGTTTTTGTTCTATAAAACATATATACGTAAACTGTACCATTTAGGAAAGGTAATTTTTTTGTAATACAGTTATTTTAGATGTTATAATGAGATATATGTGGGTTTTGAATTTATCCGCTAGAGGAGGTAGCTACTAAAATCGCAAAAATCCTATTACGCGATTTAAAAGGAAATAATTTAGCCTTTCAAACAAGCCTAAAATCCACGTTTACAGTGGACCTATTTTGGGCTTCAAAGTTGAAAAAATAGTTTTTTTTACAGGACTTATTTTTAAACACAATACCCAATGTTTCAAATAAGCATAAAAGTAAAACTGGACATGTCATAGATCGGCCAATAGATGTCGTTTAAAATGAAACAAATTTTTTTTTTCAATTTTTTCCTTAATAAAATTAAAATAATAAATGTTACTTTTACAATTATTTTTATTTTTTAATCAGTTTTTCAAAGAAAAACCTAGTTACAATAGAAGAATTCGAAAACATTTTAGTTTTAATCAAATTTGTGTCAGATTTCGGCATTACTTGATGAGTTTGACGAGTATTCTTCACTGTATTAACATTTGAAAATCTTTTTTTAAAACCGAAATTAAGAAATTTTATGTTGCTTTGTCTTTATACCTTTTAAAAAAAACTTCTGCAGTACTTCTCAAGGAAGCCGTTCTAGAAATTCTCTTAATGATACCACCAACACCATCTGATGGTCCCTTTCCGTGGCTTATGGCGAAGAAGTTCGATTCGCAGTCGATGGTGAAATCATGTTGTTGGAGGTTGATATTGGCAAAGTTGTCCTTGTTCTTAAACTGCGATATAGCGTATATTTCCTCGCGATTAAATGCCACGATGTTGCTGAGAACATTATTTTCATCACAATCTGCCTGATCTTCCTCGATTGGTGTTATCACGGGAATCGAAACGTGCAGAACACTGAGAACATCTCAGTAAAAATTTTAAAGTTGCTTATGGCAATAACCCGACTCTAACAGCCTGTGTTTTCTTACAGGTGATCCACCCAATTGTACACATGATTCAGAGAAAATATATTGATACACTGGTTGATTTCTTTAGAGAGAGATTTTCTTGTGGTGATACTATTCTTTCCGATTGACTTGGGATTGTTCAACTTTGAATCCTTCTGGTTGCTAAACTAGAGCGACTTCAAATACAGTTTTACCTTTTTATGAAAGGATGGAGTGTTATGTATAAAATCATGTATCGGGTATATATAAATTTTGATAGCTCTGGCCTCTAGCAGCAAAAATATAAACTTAAATCTATCTGATTAGAACACTCAAGATAACTGTACTTTAAAAAATTAATTTACATATTCATTTAGACTGAACCTACCCCTTTCTAATATGGTATGACTTTTGAAAATACTGTAGTTAGAACTTAAAATACAATACTTTATGTGTGAACCAAAAATCAGAATTCGAAAACTGTCAAAACTTAGATATCACATAACGGGACAACCGAAGGTGGGAAAAAAATTAATTGTGTTGGTATATTTTTTTTGTATTAAGGAACACGAAAAAACAAAAATCGAGGTGATGAATGTCGGAGCCCGTCCGAAATATAATGGAATGACCCATATATATAATTAATAAAGAAACAAGAGGAAACACGAAATTTTAAAAACGTTGTATATAGATCGGCCATTTTATCGTTATTTAAAAACTAAAAATTCAAAATGGTCGATACTGTCAGACTCATATGTAAAATTGTAAAATAACATATTTCATATGACTGGCGATTTTAGGCCATCAAACATTTTGAATTATGGATTTTGGTTTATGCTTCAATTTTATGTTTAGTAAATACCTTGTCTGTTATATATTTCAAATTCTATGTAAAATACAATCGATGTAAATTCTCATATCGCTCTACTACACCACCATGTTGTACAATACAAACACTGGACTCAATTGAATATTATTCATTTTTATTCATTTCTATTTATATAATTTAATTATTAATAGAACACACAAGTAGAGTGGAAATTGTGAAAATATGTATATATTGCTGCGTTGCTGCATCCTTTGTGTCACTCATTTCCTACACCTCTCAATTTTCAATTGTGATCTCCAACAATTCAACTTCTAATAGAATTTTTTTTTGTGCTACCGAAGTATTTTTTTACTATGTGAATACTCTAGCACTATTTTTATATATATAATGCGCGATAAATAGTTTTGTTTCGTCATATTGTGTGTATCGCAAAGTCTCTAATTGATTTCTAATATGTTTTCTTTTTTCTATATTTTAGTATGCAGTTTTTCAATTTTCAAGTGTATAATTTTATGAATTTTCTTTGCTTACAGATCGTTCAAGTACCAAATCAAAAACATTCGATCCTGTATGGAATGAATATTTTATACATGAAGTTCATAATGCCAAAAATATAGGATTGACGGTGTTTCATGATGCGGCAATACCACCGGATGATTTTGTAGCGAATTGCAATATAGCGTTAGAGGATTTAACGCATCGAGATAAAGAATCGCCAGATTTTTGGGTAAATTATTTTATCTTAATTTATTTTAAAGTAGAGTAACCCCTAGGGTTACCAAGTCTATGATCATCATATATCTGACTTCGCGGTTCTTAGTTTTGGACTGAAACTTGTTGTTTTAACTTTGTACCTTGAATACACCACACAAATTATTTATAATTCTACAGTCAATATTGACGAACAGACAACGGACTAGCATATAAATTAAGATTTTTGGGGACTAAAATTAAAGAAATTCATACACACACACACGATATGATAAGCGATGATTATGATGCGGTGATAATGATGAGATAATAATTATACGATGATGATGATGATAATATACTACATAGTGTAATTTATTTTGTTTGATTGAGATAAAATGTTTTTTTTTTTTTGTTTTTTAATTAATTTTTATTTAACATTTTTTTAAAACAATTTTTTTTTTTTTTTTAGGTGGATTTAGAACCTCAAGGGAAGATACACGTAAAAATTGATCTAAAATGGCAAGGTAGGTTTTTATATGTTGTATTTACATAAATATAGGATTGTGTTATGTAATCGTTTTATTTGGTTATGCCGTGCGCATGAAATCACCGATCTATTATCCGTAATATGAAATTAAAACGGAATAAAACAGCCGCGACTCGCGAATGGTAATAAATTTAGCGAGTATTATTGTTTGAGTAATGATAAACAAATTCTCAAGTTTATAAATTTTTCTTATCGTATTGGTTCTAGAAACACGTATGATTCTAAGTTATATTAAGATTTGTTAACTTTTCTGCTTTGATCATTGACTATTCAATTATTTGTTGCAAAATATTTAGGTCCGAAGAGTTATCCGGTTTTTAAATAATCCAGCTGTAATAACCTGCTCTAGGAAATGCCTAAGAAATACTGGAGGCAGCGCTTCTTTTAACAATAGAAAATAAATAAAAAGAAACTACATAAATGCAAGATTTATGAAAATAAAACTTAAACCACCGGAACGGAGCGAAGTGTTGCTTCAACCTTTGTAAGATTCTTTACTAATTGTAAAATCAAATAGGTAATTATTTTTGTTAAAAGTTTTCGACATTATATGAAAGACACATTTTAATTAAAAGTAACTCCTAGGTCTATAATTTTAGCTGCTTTTTGTAGTTGAATACCATCAATACGATAGTTTAGTTCTACAAGAATTACTTTCCGATGAAGCGACATCATCTTACATTTAATAATGTTTAAGTTGAGTAAATGAGAATCGCGCTATTTCTCAAGGCTATTAACGGCTTCTTATAGTTGGTAGTTATCGTTAATAATTTCAACTGATTCAGATATTTTAAGATCATTTACGAACATTATGTAGTAACTTGGAGTGTTGGATATCTTTGGTAATATTGATGATGAAAATAATAAAGATCCAATAACCAATGTGAGAGCCTTATGGAACCCTCTAAAGCTGCGAAGTTGTATATTCCTAGTGCTTTGCAATAACTGATAGCTCGATTATAAATCTCGATTATCCTTTAATACCGAAGCAGATATGCTGTCAGGACCGTATTCATCACCCAAATGTTTTAAAATATAATTTATGTATTTTGTTGAAATCATTGGAACTTATATGGACAATTTATTTCACAGTTACTCGGGTTATCATATTTATCTAAATCTTCTGGCTTATAAACCGATTGAAACATGTCTGATATTACAGTAGCGTCACATGATTTATACCCATTATATTATGTCATATCTACAGGAAAACCCGTAATTTTACGTTTAGTCACAGATAACTATAACAGATGAACATCTTGTATGGCTCAAATTTACACAACTAAATTCATACTATGTAAATAATGCAACCGAAATCTAAACAAACAAAAAATAGATGTACATATAAAAACGAATTTTTTCGTCCTTTTCTTTTTTTTTTTTTGCAGACGATTATTTATTCAATCAAAATAGTCATGCGCAAAAATAAGAAAAAGATGAAAATAACCGTTTTATATGTACATCTATTTTTTGTTGGTTTGGTTAGATTTCGGTTTCATGAATTTACGTAGCATGAATTTACTTGTGTAAATGTGAGCCATACAAGATGTTCATCTGGTATAATTACTTATCTGTGGTTTAGTTTTAAAACAGGTCCAAAAGAGCTTTGGATCATGTTTGATTTTGCCTTTGATACAAGTGACATACTGCTTGTATTTAAATTCATAATATGTTTCAAAATGGCAGTAAAAGAAAACTGGTCTTCAAGAGATTACCGGGCGATAGTTTCCACTTTAAAATCTGAACATAATAGCAATGATCCTTAAAACAAGATTTTCCTTTATGTACTGAAACGTACAAATTGGGAAAAGTTTGAATACTTGTTGAACTTAACAGTCGAACAGATCTGCACAGCCGAAGAGGATGTAGGCATAGTGGAGCTCAGAATAACAAGCACGCTTATCAGTGTCTGTGATAAAAGTATACCACGAAAACGTGCTCACAAAGGAAAATTACCGTGGTGGACTAACGAGTTAATCACAAAAAGAGCAACTGAAACAAGAATGCGCTTTATATTTCAATATTTCAACATGGCAAGAGGGATGGAAGAACTACTTCCGGTCTTCTTCCAAAGATCGAAAAAAGGCTTGCTAAGTGCACCGTTTACGCAAATGCTAACGGAGAATGGCAAAATAGCAAGCTACTTTCAAAGCTTCCAGTTAAGCGAGAAAAGCAGCTGTGAGTGTGGCCATGATGACGAAACCATGGAATTGCTCTACAATTGCTCTACTTCTGCAATTGGAGTTTTTATGACTCCAAGAAACATCATGGCTTTTAAATAGTTCTGTGACAATGTTCTAAGTAATATATAGTTCAAATTCCTACACAATACTCACACTAGACAATGTGTTAACACATGCGTCTAAGCATTTTACCAGACAAAGGAGCTAGATAGTAGACAAATATGGGCCTCCACATGGCAGGGACGGGAACAGATTTTTATTTTAACCTGGCAAAGCATACTGAGAACAGTTAATAAAACCAAGCATGACGACGCAAGAATGTATATAGGCTAGGTCTGGATGACATTCCCAACCAATAAATACGTCCAATAATAACAATGACCAGTCTTGAGTAGTTCATTGACAATTGAAATAGTTTCGTTTAAATTATTAGTACTTCTTCCGAGAAAACTCCATTTGGAATTAACAAGAAATTTGTTTAAAGAGGCATAGTTAGCATGCTCAAAATCAAAATGAAAGAAATTATTAGATAGAAATAGTTATAGTATGGTAATGCTCGAACATCCGGTAAGGTTATCACACGATGAAACCTCGGAGTACAATATATCGGTTACAAAAACTAAATCCAAAAATTTTCGTACTGCAATACATCAAAAACTGGATGGCATGCAATGATTTTGAATCAAGGTTGTAGCAACAAACAACCCACCTCCTCTCTTAAGGCTAGTATTAAAATAATGTCGATCTTTTCTATGGACCGCATAGTTGAACGGAAAAAAAATTCTTCAAAAATGTTTGGTAAGCTATTTCTCACAGATGCATTGTCCCAACTTTGTTTTTTACCGCCAAATGGCAGAAAAGAAAATTTATTGCTCGGTACAATTAGGTAGAATAAATATGGATTGGTTAAATTAAAGTAACTTTGCTTCACTAAAACATCCCTATGGATTTGTACAAGATCTCGATTTTCCAATTTTCATAATTCCACGAAAAGAATGATGCAAAAATTTGATGAAATTTAAACGGATTGTTAAAATAATTAATTAGCAATATAACTTTCTGCGTTTTGGTTAAATGCTTCGACATATTGTGACGTATTCGCTTATGGGCGTTAAACGGTAAAAATTGATGGCAAAGACTGGTGACGTTTTATACAGAGGTAATAAATCATGTAGGCATTTGACACGAAGTGACAACTGTTTGTTAAATGTTTTATAGTAAATTGATTCAAAATGGCGAAAGAGTAAAGTTGTGTGTTTAGTGTTGATTGTGAGTAACATAATAAATAGATTCTTGCTGTTATCAACAGTCGTTGTGTTAAAAATATTATTATTTAAATTTAAACTTTTATTAAATATCAACGTTTTGATATAAATTGTGTTTGTTATTTTACAAAAATTTTATTAAAAATAATACATTGTTTTCCCAATTGATCCGACATTAGTTTTGTACTGGTAATCCAAGTTGCGCAAAAATTAAATCTGATCATTTGTAGATTATAATCTACATCTAAATTTTCGTGCAGTTTCTGTGCAGTTCAATCAAGTTTTTCGTAATAGTCTGCATGTTTAAAGAATACTCAGACGCTGTCATCGTATAAGCAAACAATGGGGAAAGATGAAACCATAAAATCGACTGATCATGTTTTGGTTTTTGATCGTTTTGTGCGTAAACAACATAAGCATGTATTGTAATTGTACTCAAAACAGCGACGAAAATTCATTGAATCTAAAACGGAAGAGCAAATACAAGAACATGATCTTAAATGCTAAGCAATCATCGGTGAATCAGCAAAACAAGTTCTGATTCAACCATAATTATTGTATTTAATCGTTTTTGTTTTTATGTTGGTGTTCGAAAAAAAGTTTATTCAGAAAACGTACCTTAAATTCATTCTAAAGATATTGGATAATTTTTTTGAACTGTCTTTGGCTTTATTCCTGAATCTTTCCTGTCTGTTAATTCTTAATATTGAAATATGCACTCTAATTAGCTAGCTAGATCCAAAGTATCTTTTTTTTTAAGTTGCCGTTATGAGGACCTTTTTAATGTTTCCCTGGCTAAAGCGTTAGAATATTATTCTAATTTCAACCCGTACTTTTTGCTGTATTGCTGGATTGTATCTGCTACTGTTTCGATGCGTAGATTCCGAAGTTTAATTGTATTACGAACATACCAGGATGCATTTACCATTGCTCTTAGTATTTTTGACTTCATTCGTTCCAATTTTATTATATTAGAAGCACAAGCAGATCCGCATATTTGAATGCCATATAAAATAGGTTTAAATACCATTTTATACAGCAAAATATTACACTCCAGGCGTGTGGTAGCATGATATTATTTAATCTCACAGGTGGACAAGTTTGCGGAGTGTGAATATAATGTTCACCAAATTACGTTCGTTTGCCTTAATTTTGCATTGCTAGTCATTTTTCCGCAAATTTCTTGAAGCTATAGTGGGATTTTGATGCTTATAGCTAGAATTGCTGTATCATCCGCAAATGTTGAAAAATGGAGTAGACCAATTATAATATTGGACCTAGCACACTGCCTTGTGGAACACCTATTTCGTATAAATAGATAGATGCGCTTGAGCAAATAATTTTTATAGATTTGGCTTAAGTTTCTGAAGGAACCATTTTTCGAATAGCTTTGAGAGTGACGGGAGTAAAGTGATTGGACGATATGAGTTTACATTTGTTTCATTTTTACCGAGTTTTGAAATCATTATAAGATTTCCAGGTTTCAGGAAAGTAGCCCGTTTTCCTTATAGCATTGAAAATGAACGTTTTGATACATTTTTCCGGAAGGTTTTTACTTACTTTTCCACTGATTAGATCAGCAGCCCTGCTGGATTTTTTGGATCTATATTTTCCTTGATTATTTTTTGTACTTGGCGCCATTTGTATTTAATTGGCTGGATTTCTGAAGCGTTTGCATCATCAAATGAGGTTTCCGATTTGCTCGTTGGGTGTACATACTTTACTAAGATGTTGACCAAATATGTTTGCTTTATCTGCATCACTTCTTGCCCAGTTTCCGTCAAGGAGACGATAATAATAATCGTATAATAGTGTAGGTCGTTTCAGGTTACGTGTGGCTTTTCACAGAGAGTAATCTGTTGCTTCAGTTACTGTGAGCATTGAGATAATGTTGAACCTCTTCATCGCGTTCTGTTACCAAGGCTGTTTTCAGATCTTTACCATTTTATCATTAAGAGCTGCTGTATATTTTGAGATGGTTTCTTTATGTAAACTGACCTGCTGGGTGTAGCAGCTTGTCTTAATACATCCGTGACGATAGTTTTAGAACTTGCATGTTAAGTGTTATTAAAACCGATGACTGATTAGAAGACAGATCACAAAAGTTCAGTAAGTCGGGAACAGTTGTTTCCTTTCCAAAACGTTAATCTTGAACCCCATTAGATAAGTTTGGCGTAATTACCTCCTACAGTAAACTTTTACAAGGTTTTAAAATAGTTTGCAAATTGACACTTTTTAATGAAATGTTTCGGTGGTCAATAAACTGCAGATATGACGTATTTCCCTCTTTTATTCCTTCAGGCATAGGCTAGTTGCTTGAATATGTTCCACACCATATTTTTGGAGTTCATAATTTCGTATTCTGTTTCTTATAAAGATAGCAGATCCATCTTGAATTTGGGATGCCTCGTACTCGTAAAATGTGTT
This sequence comes from Tipula confusa, assembly GCA_963556175.1. Classification (NCBI taxonomy): domain Eukaryota; kingdom Metazoa; phylum Arthropoda; class Insecta; order Diptera; family Tipulidae; genus Tipula; species Tipula confusa. The sequence continues at coordinate 221,554,222 of OY744476.1, forward strand.
TCAGAAATCAGGAAAATATTGATATTGTGTTCAATAAGAATATTTTATACTTCTAGATTACGTTGCGTTATTTCATTGGCGTTTCAAACGGCTAATTTAAGTTCATTGATTTATGGTTTTTGATTAGGAGTTGCATGTGGGTATCCATGTTTGGACCGTTAGACTCATATTGGTCTCCATTATTTGCATACATTTATTTATTGATTCATTGAGGGTTTATTACGTTGTTAATTCCCTCGTTGTCCTTTAAATATGGATTATGATTACATTTGAAAGCTTCCCTATAGGATGTTTTTGGATTAATTGTAGAAGACATTTCCGTCGCATTAGTTTGTCTTATGAAATTTTTTTTTACATCACACATCCTCTATAGTTAGCACACGTGGTTTTCCCTTTTGCTGGTGTCATGTAGTTTGCCACATATTACACAAACAGCTGGCAGTTTCAAATACTTTTGTGAATATCCATATTCTTGATAGTTCGCGCATTGTAAAACAGAATTACGTTTACGTGGTTCCTCCACTACGACTTTTCGATACAATAAAGACGTGATATTATAGATCGCGCGCTTACCTTTAGTTTTTATTACTTCAGGTTCTAGCTCAACTATAAACAATGGTTGAAGTTTTCTCTCGCAATTTTCACCTTAAGTTCAACCTTATCAATTCACACGTTATTTATTCAGGTTTCACGGTGGATTTGATCCTTTGACTGTGATTCCTTAATTCTCATAAAAATATTATTTCTCTCATATTTTCTAATGCGGCTACAATTTTTCAGTATCCGTCGATGTTTCTTTGCTTGGATTACTTAACGGACAAGAAACTTTTAAACAGACAAATAAAAAATGTAAAATCAGTTGGGCATTTGGACGCAGTTATAAAAATCGGGAAATAAAATGGAAATTTTAAAATTCATGGGTTAACTCAAATATTTAACAAAACTTCGTTCAAATCTGGCAAAGCAATCACTGAAATAGTCAAATTTACTAATCATAGCCATCATAGTTTTGGCCATCAGTTCATACGCAATTGGCATTTAAACGCACCAGCAAAGAAATTGTTCTTTCCATTAAATTGTTTTGATTCTGAATATCACAACTTCCAAATATTTAATGGAATGCTGCTTCGTAATTTATATTCAATTTTTCATAGACTCTTCTACTCAAAAGCAATAACCGTCACGCGATCGGTCCATTTTGGTTTAAGACCAAAAATGATTTACACCAATTGTGGGCACCAAATAAAACGCTTCCGAATAATTTAAACTTTTAAATCATATTCACTAAATTTTAATTTTATTTAGATCAAAACAATTCCCAAACGGGTACAACATCAAATGCTGTTGCCGGTGGTGGTCGAGAATTCAAAGAAAGATCGGGTTTCAATCGTCGCCGAGGTGCTATGAGACGGCGTGTACATCAAGTAAGTATTAAAAAAAGAAAAAAAAATTATTCGACACCCTAATTATTTTTACCTAATTCAAAATTAGGTAAACGGACACAAATTTATGGCAACATTTTTGAGGCAGCCAACATTTTGTTCTCATTGTCGTGAATTTATTTGGTAAATAAAAATAATTTAAAATTTTTGTTATTCATTTATTTATTTACATTTTTAATTTAATTTTGGGTTGCATGACTATTAAATAATTTATTTTTTTTTTAATTTGGGAAAATTTATAATAATAATAATAATAATTTTGTTTTGATAATGTAGTGTTGCTCTCTCGATCTAACTTTGTGGCCACATTCATTTAAGAATTTATCAAAAAAATGTTTTCGTTAGAAAGAAACTAGATAGAACTAGATAGGCAAACTGATAATTGCCGAAATGTTAAAGAACCCTTTAATCTTTAGCGGTAGTTTAATCACTGATTAGATAGTGCATCTTGGGTGCGCAAGGTCTGCCAATTACAATATATTATAAGATTGTCGGTAACCTTACTTCGATCTTTATCACTTATGAAATGATTGGGCATAACACAAAATAATCTTTTCGAAAAATTAAATTCTTTAAAATTATTTGGCTTTTGATATCTTTAGAGACAATAAAGAATTGTCTTTAAGAATAACTTCAAACTGAGGAACACTTCTAATTAACAAATAGCTTGAAAAATCATTTAAATGAAAACTAAATATTTTGTAGTATTCCTTTATCTGTCTTAAGAATTTCCAGTAAAATCGATATTAAATTTAACATTTTTTATTATTACTTGGAACTTGATCATAGATTAGCCACAATTTTAAAATTTGTCTTTTTAAATATTTTGATGACGTCGTATACATGGCGAAATAATAATTTTAGTTGAAAATAAAAAAATGATAATGATAATATATCATATATTTCCAGTGGTCCAATGTTTCTTACCCGCTCGAATCCATTGTGGAAGCTCTCAAGAAGCTTAACTAATAATATAAGAGAATGCATTACCCATTGCTAACCCCAAAATTAAAAGAGGCAACAAATATTTTCAAAACAAACGAAAGCTGCATAGAATGGTTTCGACCTCAATTTTGGCCGCATCAATTAGATGTATTACTGGTGATACCCGTCCTTATCGTAAAGATTCAAGGAATTTTAGACAGCAGCGCGGATGTAATTGCCCTGGGTAAGATCGGCGGTTCTTTTATAATAGAACATGGCTATTCATGTATCCCCTTAATAACTCAATCCAAACCGCTTTTGTTATTATTAGAGCAGGAATTGTATTTGGAGTGGGATTTTTTGAAGATATATGGAATGAAACCTGTTATAATAGAAAAGGTGTCTAGTATTATTATTCATAGTAAGACTAAACCTGGGCCGTATGCTAAACAGCATTTAATAATATGCAACAAATTAAATTACGAGGTGTTATTGAAAAGTTTCCTAACTCTGAGCAATTAGGACTCGATCGAACCAACCTTTTAAGTCACACTATCGACGTAGGACAAGCCGTTAGTGCCCTCTTATGGCGATAGTACGCAAAACAAGAGATTACTCTAAAGGATGCGTATCATTTTCCTCTAGTTTAGTTTATATCAAGTTTAGACTTGAGGGATGCTTTCTGGCAATTCCATTAGACCCGTTAGCAGGGAAAAACCGCCTTTACGGTACCAGTACCACATCACTGTGATACCGCTCAGTCTCTGCAATGCACCCCAAACCTTGTACAGGTTGATACACAGGGTAATTCCTCACCACCTACATGACCGTGTCTTCGTCTATTTTGATGATTTGCTCATAGTGACATAGACATTTGATGAACTCCTTTCTTTGCTAACCGAGGTTTCAACTCGATTGGTTGAGGCAGGTCTTAACATAAATTTGGAAAAAAGGCTTTTTCTTATGGATAACGGCTAATGTTACAAAAAGACTTGCCAGGTAGGTTGGCCCGCTGGAGCCTCAAATTTCAAGGATACGATTTTCAAATAAAATATCGTCTCATTTGGGGATTGATAAGACCTGTGAAATGTTACGCCGATATTATATTTGGCCAACTCTAGAAAAGAATTTCCGAGATTTCGATTCTACTTGCGGTACTTTTAAAAGATCCAAAGCTATAAACTATATAGGGATGTGAATTTTAAGGTCACCATGAGGTGACAATTGTGAAAAAGTTCACGATCATGAACTACTTTTTTTTATGTTTCTGGATATATGGTATATTCTGTTCCTTAAGTTCATTTTCAAACTGCTCTTTAGTCTCTTTTGTTATCTGTGCGGCTTACTATTTCTCATATTAATTCCACCAAAAATAGAATGTGACGTGCTAATCTAAACCTAGTAGTATTGTTGGTTTGTTATTATAGAGTTTGCAAATGACTTTTAAAAACCGCGTATTTCGGGTTTGGAAATTGTAAAACCGCGGTTCCCGGATCGGTTTTCGAATATTACAAATTCAAGAAAAAGAATTATAATTCCAAATTCGTATATTTCCAAAGAAATGAAAAAAATTTTCAAACTTTCTGTTCGATGTTCGAATTTGTTTAATGGGAAAAAGTTTTCTTTTAAAGATAGAGATTGTTTCTTTTGAGGATCACTTGAAACGTTAATAATTTCAAAATGTAACATGTTCGTTTTTTCTAATTTCCTCCGGTATCTTTGTTTTGGTCAATATGTCTTCTTAGTTTGTTGCAGTTATTGACCAGGATCTTTCCTTTGATGTACACAATTTAATGAAATTATTAAGTTGTTCACAAAGGACATTTACATTACTTGAGGTTTCTAACTTTTTTGCAAAAAGTGAAATTCCATCTAATATTAACATCGAGCTGAAGTTGAAGTTTGTATCCAATTAGTTTAAGTTTTCTAAAATCGAGAACTCATTGGCATGTTCTTCATCATCTTCTGTATCTAATTCATTCAAACTATAATCGTTCTCGATAGCTTGATCAGAATTGTAATTGGACGCACTATTTAGTAACCGCAGTGATTGTTGTTTAAGTCGATGACTCCTAATCGTAGAGAACAACCTATCTTCTCTTGATCGTCTAACTCCATTACTTGCATCATTCAATTTATTAAAATGGTTTACGTACAAATAAAAAATAAATTACATTATAAGCGGAAGGTAAAATTATGTGCTGTGACACAGTTAATATTATTCCCAGTAGTACTTAGTGCCTAAACTAACTAATTTGACCCTATTTTTGATAAATCACTAAACGATCACTATCGAGAGAGCAAAAAAAAACTATTATTGGCTTAACAAGCGCACAACAATTTATAACGAATTGGGGTTTTATTTAATTTTTTTTTTTTTTTACTTTTAATTTAATTGATTTAATTAAAAAATATGTATAATTATATTAATTATTACAAACATTTTTTTTTTATTCATTTAGTTTAATTAATCATTTTAACGATTAGAAATGATAGTTTTAGAGACACGATTGTGTGAATTAAAATTTTGTAACACTTTGACTCCGATTTTCGAGGTGCTAATGTAATTTAAATAACGAGAAAATGGTTTAAAAAGTTATTGTCATATGATGCATGTGTCGGTAACTAGTTAGAGGTTCAGACATTGTGTTTTCGTCAACTTTATTGAAACAGGAAGTCAAAGAAATTTATATATCTATCGTATTGGGGTGCTATTTGGGAATATGTTACGTAAATGAAAGTACAAGGTTCCTGTTGTTTTCATATTTAATTTAAACTTGTACTTTCATGTATGTAACGTATTCCCAAATAGGGCTCCTGGGCCTCTTGTAAATACCTTACGTGCGTTCTAACTAATTGTAACAAACATAAAATAAAATAAAACTCATTTATAATCCATCCTTTTACGTTGATGTATGGATACGTTAGCCTGAACTTCAAAATTAATGATTTATAAAAAAAAAAATACAACCTTCATAAATATGACAGAAGTGAATAAAAAACAAACTTACAAATAAACCTTAGAAGCTTAAATAGCAATAAACTACTCTTAGATAGCTACCTGAACAAAATAAACATTGTAATATTTAGATATAAAAAACTATAATGGTTTCATCAACAGCAGAAGCGATGGCTACGGTACCAAAAATATTAAATGTAATGCATACACAAATCGAAATAATTATAGTTAAATGGCGGGATGACACTTCAGTGTGATACCAACGAGGCAAAGGAAAAACTCAAATCAATCGTTACAGAAAAAATGGCAGCTTACGCCATTTGACGTTAAAATACCAACGGAGCTTGACCCAAGAATTAAAATACTAGGAATGTCATTTAAGTGGACTCAAAAAAATCACATTTGGACCACGCAGATTTCTCCTAAAAACTGGGAAATAACCGAATGTGCAGCAATAAAAAAACCAAACAAAGATGAGATGCCCACCGAAAGCTATCGGCCAATATGTCTTCTTTAAACACTACCAAAAATATTCAATAAAGTTATAACTAAGAAACGAAACGAAACAGTCACAACATAAAATCCTTCCTCACAACTCATGTTACTATAGACCTGGACACGGTATCATCGACTATTTCTCAAACCTCCTCATACAGATAACTGAAAGCAAACGAAAATACAAAGCACAAATCCTAGTGGATATCTCAGATATCTTTAAAAAACGATTGAAAAATTAATAAAGGGATCCCGCCAGGCAGCGGTCTAAGCGCTACTCTCTTGAACATATACACTTACGAAATACACGATATTCAAACAAAGTCGCAATATATCAATTCGCGGTATAGAGGATACTCAACTCGATGAAAAGAAACGCACAAAACTTCTAGAAATTACGTTTAATAACAAACTATCGCTAGCACCACACTACATTATCCTTTTATTGGAAATTCCTAACGCACTAAATTTGTTGAAAATATTAACCCACACAAAAGGAGGAGTCAATCCATGCACCATGCTAAACATACACAAAGTCATTATAGATACAAGGACAAAATTCGCAGATGTTATGACATATCGGAAAAAAGAAGATATAATGAACACGAAACAAATCTTAAAAATCAAGAATATTAAAACGAAAAGCAACAGTAAAAACAATTGAACTGGTTGCTGCCGAATAAGCATTAGAGAAAGCCATAAAAAAGCACACTAAGTAGTTTGAAATAATGATGCCAGGATACGAAGCGGTACATGGTAATGAAAAAGCAGACGCTCTAGCTAAAAAAGATACGGATTAAACAACATACCGGTACGAACACTAGTTACTACGGTAACGCTAGAGAAAACGCTAGAGTATTCGGGCAAATATGACTCATGGACAGATACGGTGGTGGTAGGCTACTACAAGCAAATAACCCTACCAAAATTACCTTTATTTAAAAAAATTAAAATGAGCAGTTACAGGGTAAAACAAATAATTAGATTAAGAACAGGCCATGCCAGGAAAAAATATCATAGAAATCTTTGTAAGGCATGCAACAAAATAGAATCGAACGAACTTATAGCAGAAAGCTGCAAACCGGGAACCGATCAGAACTAGACATTTTAAACCTGGATATTTCAAAATTGGATTTGACAAAATGAGATAAGGTACAACACTGGATATTTCAAAATTGGATATTTCAATACGAGATAAGGCACAAAACGAGATATGGAACAAAACTGGATATTTCAAAATTGGATAATTCAAAACGAGATATGGTACAAAACAGGATATTTCGACATGTGATTTAAACTTAAAATGATTTTTTTAGGAAAATTCTGGAATATGGCCAATTAGGAAGGAACTCGGCGAGTTCTTAACCAATTTTGATGACCAATTTTGACGTAGGATGACAATGAGATTTAAAAATGATTTTTGGGAAAATTCTGGAATATGGCCAGTTAGGAAGGAACTCAGCGAGTTCTTAAAGGATTCTGATGAAATTCGATTTCATCATAATTCAAAGCTGTACCAAAGCTGTATTCCGTAAGTTCATACAGGTTTCAAAGTTTGCCAATATAGGAAAAAATTATTATGTACAGGTAGCTCAGAGCCTATGGAGTCAATACATTTTCCTATGTATTTTTCAATTTTAATTAGGCATCCCTAGATATATTGTTGTATTTGCATAAGGAACTGGTTTACAGGTGATTACGATTGGCATTTTGCCATAGCTTGCTATATTAGTAAAATTCACATGAAACGATTTTCCAGTAATCCAGTGACTAACTCTAATATAATATCTGTGATTCTGTGAACTTGCTCTAGGGACGAAGGTTTTTATCTGAATCCAAACTGAAAAGCAGGTATAAGATTATTATCCTCTATTATAGGCTTTATTCTCGTCAGAAATACTGTTTATCGTTACAGTTTTGGTTTAGCTTTAAAATCATTATCACTTTTGCTACCTTCCACTGCTTTGGAACGCAACTTAATCTAAACACAGCATTGATTATGTGTAGAAGTTTGTGTATCGATTTGTCTGTCAAATCATACCCGGGAGCATTTTTCGGATTTAAATTTTTTATTTCATCTTTTAGCTCACTGAGCGTTACAGTTTGTATGTTTCAAGCTCATTTGACTTGTATGCAAAATTAAAATTTTCATTTGGAGATTATCTGGGTAGTGGTTGAAACGTTTCTTCGGGGTGTCTCGCAAACAGATTCGCTTACTGCTACGAGCCCAGGTACCGTTATCATTTTCAATTGGTACTCGGTTTTATTTGCGATAAAATCGATTTATTTTCGAAAAACTTACATGCTTTAGTACAGTGGAATACTCTGCTGCATGGAATTCCATGGAAGTTCACGAAAAAGGTTCCAATTGGTATTCTTGCTGTAAAATCTTTATTTATTCATTTGCATTCCATATTTCTACTCTCAGCGTTTGTAAATTAATTTTTATTTTTATCCACTTTAGAATCCTCCGATAACAGGGGTTTCAATTGATCAAATATATATTTATTGATCTCAGCCTGCTCGTCAAGGTCTGAAATCTATTTGAACTTGGCCAGTGTTATTTATTTTTTTGTTTGGTTTTTTTTCATTTCTTTAGCTACTTCAGAACCACGACAACTTGCGGGGAGTTGTGCTTTACAATATATGCATGTTGCTCCAATATTTATGTCAAATGTACACATGCTCGTAAGATAGTTCAATAGTTCTTGGTGCGATTATAACTTTGACATTTTCTGCATTAGACTATGTTTGAAGTATTCTTCATCATTGGCTCTATTCTAACTCTCATATTTTGAATATTGTCCGAATATTATATATTTTTTGGATGTTTTCTTTATTGCCAAACGTAAGTTTGGCTTGGTTGTCTCTATTGGTGGTTCGTCTTCGTCAGTATAACTTCCATGTTTATTGTTACCCTTTTGTCAGGTTTATTTGTTAAGAGTGTCCCTTGAAGATCACTTTCGAATTCCTTATCCGGATGGATTTATGGTTTAAGTTCTTCTTCGTCTATGTGATATTCGACGGTATCCTTATTGTTTACTTATCGACCAGCTTGATTGATGCTTTTAAGGTTTTCAATTTATTTCTTTTATAAGATAACTTTGTTATCCAGATTTGATACCATTTCTTCTATGGTCTTTAGATTTGCATAGAGCTTGACCTAGTTTTATCTTCACTATCTTTTCGTGATGGATACGGAATAAACTTCTTAATATCTCCTATCGAATTGGCTTTTTTATTTGTTGGAGATCTTAATAACGACGACTGAGAGCTCGTTTGTGCACTCTCTCTCTCTCGAACATTTTCCCCCTAGGGTGTAGTTTCGAATATAGGCAGCATCCCCTTCCGAAAACTTGTTTTTGATTAGCAAGTCTTGGAAACATCAAAGATAAAATGGTGTTTTGCTGACGACCATTTATGAATTCAGCGGGCGACTTTCCAGTAGTATCATGAGAAAATTGATAAGTACTCAAAAATTTTAACAGAGCATGATCAGTTGTAAACGTCCTAACACATCTTTCGACTTCTCCATTAGAAGCTGAATGAAACGGTAAATAGATGTCGGATGCCATTTTCTTTGCAGAATGTTTGGAACTTGAGGTAAATCTAGTACCATTGTCACTCACGATTGTATCCGGAAGACCCCCAATAGTAAATATAGCTTGTAATGACCGAATAGTGGATGCAGCAGTAACATTACCTATTTTCATAACATACGGATACTTAGAAGATGCATAAAAACCACATAGAATTCATAAATGCGGTCCAGCAAAATCTACATGAATTCTTTGCCATGGTCCAGTGGCATTGGACCAACAATGTTCGCTTCATGTGATATCTCCTGACAGGGTTGGCAAGTTCTTATTACCCTTTCAATATCTCGGTCAATTTTATGCCACCAACAATGTCACGAGCTGTTTGTTTTGTTTTGACCATTCCCCAGTGTCTCTTATGCAGCATCTTTAGAACACGGGATTGAAGTTGCTCTAATTGTAACATTCTGTAATAATAAGGAAATTTAATGTTTCCTTAGTTCAAATGATATAATCTTAGTAGTGTGATGTATCTATGGCCATCCATTAGTAACATATTGTAAAAGTTTACTGAGAACTGGATCAGACAATGTATATTCTGCAATTAAACTGCTATTAATTTAACTGCCCATCTTTGGTGAAAGGTTTCTCTTGGCCATCAGGATAAATATGGAAAATTACCGCTCCAATTCTGTGATTTGAAGCATCATCGGTGGCTAAAAAATTTGGATAGTCTTCTCTAAAGTGCACTAGTCTTGTAGCACAATTATTTGTTGTTTTATTAGCTGAAAAGCACGTTCTTGTTCCGACTTCCACATAAATTGACATAGTTTTTCCTAAGTTCGTTTAATAATTGTGTTCTTTCGTTGGCCAGACGAGGTAAATTCCATATTGCTTTAACACTTGATTCCGATGGTGTAACTCCTTTACCATTAATAATATGGCCTAGGTATTCATCTTATGTATCCAAAAATTTACATTTAGATAATTTACAATGAAGGCCATTCTTCTTCAGTTGCTCGATGTTCTTCTATTGTTTGACCCGTTCGGATGATAACACTATCATCCAAATTTTTTTTAAGGTTCATCTAATTCAACTTGCAAGTAAGATTCAGATAAAACTAATTTAGAATAAAATTAATCGTTGGAACAAATCTACGCCCACTTTAATATCACCGCACAGTCCCACTGATTTATCCGCCTTTTCCACTACAATAATTGGTGTTGCCCAGTGATTGTATTGAATTGCTTTTAACCCACCAGTCCTCACTAGTCTGTCGATCTTTTTCCTTACTGGATCCTTTTGTGATATAAGCAATGACCTAGCTTTTGAAAACTTTTGAACAAAATTTTCTTTTAATACTAACTTGGCCTTAGTTTGATTAAGATGTGTTACGTATCAGATACGTTCAAGTATGGTTCCATATGTTGTTTAAATAAATTGATGTAAGTTTAATCCAGGTTAAGTTAGGTTTGGAAACCTTATGCTCTTGAAAGCAAATTATTAAGTTCCAATGAGTAAGTTTGGGTAACAGTAATTTGAGTAAGTTTGAACATAATTATATCGGTTCAAATAACGGTTTTGGTTTATTAGGTAAGTTTGACTCACACTACATAAGTTTGATTATCTAGTAAATTTAAGTCACTTTAAGTAGTTTTATTTTAGTTCGTTTTATTTTAGTTTGAATCAGTTTGAACAAGTATTAGATAGTTTTGAGTAAATTTACGTGTTTGAATCATGTTGATATCGGTTTAATAACGTTGAGTGGCTCTTAATTACGTCCTTAATTAAGTTTGAGTTAGTTGTATTAAGGTTGTGTATATTCTAAATTCGAACGAATTAAAGATGATTGGGTCCCGTTGGATTAGTTTTAGTTTAAATATAATTTTTTCCTTACTAAGTTTGTAGAAGTTTAATTATATTTTGGTAAGTTAGAGTTAGTTTAAAACATTTTAGGTCTTGAAAGCAATTTCAATTCAAGTTAGTTAACTTAGCTTGTTTCAGTTATATTTATATAAAATTTAAACCATTTTCTCGATACGCTTCGTCCCGATTCAAAGTAATTAACCTTAATCTGAAAGATTTTAATTAATAAAACCCTTCTAGAACAACAAAACCACTTTCAGTAAATTTTAATTTTAAAACCATAACAAAACAACTAAATCACACTTTTTGCACTGTTGTTTCTTTTTTTTCTAATTTACAGGGGACTTGGTAAACAAGGCTATCAATGTCAAGGTATGTCAATAATCTCTTATCTTAGTCTAATATCACTCTATCTCTCATCTTAACAAAGAAGGCGGGGGTTATTTGTAGTAATAAATTTTATGTTTTGTCTAAAAAAAAAAATTAATAATTTTCTTATTTGGGGATCACCAGAAGTCGATGTTGCGATAATGATTTTGCGGAAGATCTAAATTTTATAATTGGGTGGGTATTTTTGTTTGACGAGTCGTAGTTTAGTGAACACTACACATTATCGCAATATCGATACATGGAAGTGGACATTTTTAATATTTTACCTAAATTGCATGGAATTTTGTATGATTTAGTCTATCGCAAGCGAATGTTTTATGAATTTTATGCTAACTTAATTTTATATTCCTTCATATGTGATTTTAGTGTGTACATGTGTTGTACATAAACGTTGTCATCGATCTGTCGTTACAAAATGTCCCGGAATGAAAGAGGAACAATCACAAACACGTGATTTAACACAATCGCAACGTTTTAATGTCAACATACCACATCGTTTTACGGTACACAGCTATAAACGTTTTACATTTTGTGATCATTGTGGATCACTGCTGTACGGTTTGATACGGCAAGGATTACAATGTGAGGTATGCAGTATGAATGTGCATAAGCGATGTCAAAAGAATGTAGCTAATAATTGTGGCATAAATACTAAACAAATGGCCGAAATATTAAGTGAAATGGGTATATCGCCGGATAAGCAAGCTCCGCCGCGACGATCGAGAGTAAATATATATATATTTTATGATTTATATTACCCGATAATTACGTAAAGCTAATTACATTTGTAATTTTTTTTTCTAGTACAATCAATCGAGTGAAGGTGGTGGTGACCGTTCCGATAATAGTTCTGGTCTCGATAGTGATTCAGATCGTTCGAAATGCGATGAAATGGGTTTATCACACGATTCGAATTCGCAACATGAACGTTCGAGTTTAGATCAAACTTTAAGTCAACTGTCGAGCGGTCGGCTTGGCCTCAGCGATTTTAATTTTATTAAAGTATTGGGTAAAGGTTCGTTCGGTAAAGTAATGCTAGCTGAAAAACGGGGCACGGACGAAGTGTATGCGGTCAAAGTATTGAAAAAAGATGCGATCATACAGGACGATGATGTTGATTGTACAATGACTGAAAAAAGAATTTTAGCTTTAGCTGCTGGACATCCATTTTTAACAGCATTGCATTCCTGCTTTCAAACACCAGAACGTTTATTTTTTGTTATGGAATATGTTAATGGTGGTGATCTCATGTTTCAAATTCAACGCGCCCGAAAATTTGATGAAGCGCGAGCCGCATTTTACGCAGCCGAAGTTACGTGTGCACTACAATTCCTTCATCGAAACGGTGTCATATATCGTGATTTAAAATTGGATAATATTTTATTAGATTCGGAGGGTCATTGTAAATTGGCCGATTTTGGTATGTGCAAAGAAGGAATTCGCGACGGTGTGCTTACCACAACATTTTGTGGTACACCCGATTATATAGCACCAGAGATTTTACGGGAACAAGAATATGGGCCGTCGGTCGACTGGTGGGCGCTGGGCGTTCTTATGTATGAAATGATGGCTGGTCAACCACCATTCGAAGCGGATAATGAAGATGATTTATTTGAAAGTATTATGAATGATGATGTTTTATATCCAGTTTGGTTATCTAAAGAAGCTGTGTCAATACTCAAAGGTGCGTTTTGGCTATACCTTATATTCCATTTTAATTCTAATTTCGGTTTTATTTATTTCAACAGGTTTTATGACAAAAAATCCATTACGTCGATTAGGTTGCACCGGTAATGAAAATCAAATTCGAACTCATGCATTCTTTAAGGAAAGGTTTGATTGGGATGCGCTTGAAGCTCGAAGAGTACGACCACCATTTAGGCCTAGAGTTGTTAGTTATTTTAAAATCATAAATAAATAAAAAGTTTTTAAAAATGTATATTTTATTGGTAAATTTACAGAGAAGCCCACGTGATGCACTAAATTTTGATACAGAATTTACAAAAGAAGAACCAGTACTAACCCCAATCGCCCAGGATATTGTACGTGCAATACACCAAGAAGAGTTTGCTGGATTTTCATTTGTTAATCCAGATTATGGTCCTGAGCGTCGTTTAACAGCTGAAAATGTTTAAATTAAGGTTTGATTTTAATTTTAATATTTTCGATTATTTTTAGTGTTATGGCTTTTTGATAATCTAGATAATAGTATAACGGATGTAGCGCTTAGGTTGTAGACCTGTTTATCTCCCTTCTCTCCCTCTCTTCTATTTCTCTGTCGTATTAATAACAAATTATTGGCATAAATATGCCCTCACGATCAAAAATGGCCCCCAAAGAAATGTACGTTTACTACTCCACTAAGTATTTTAATTTTAATTATTTTTTGTGCTATTATAAATTTATTCCATTAGATTCTAAAACTCTTATAATTCTATTCCAATCCATTTCTTTGTGGACACGCGCACGATTCTAGTCATTCAATAAATCGACGATCTATAAATTGAGGGCAATAATTTTTTTTAAAATCCTATTAAGTTTAATTTATGGCCATATTTTGTGTTTTAAACCTATTTCCATCCTCATATTACATTATTGTCTACTTACCGAGAAATGTCAGCGTGGTATATCGACAAAGCCATACACCAAAAATAATATTTTATATACACTCATACTCTTACACTCACATACACAAATACACACACACACATACAAAACACACCTAAAAATTTAATGAATTAATTTTAAATTAATTAATAATTTTAAAATAAAATTTATAGATATATATTTACAACAAAAAAAAAAATTATTGCATGTCACGTTTTTATATCAAAGTTATTTAATTATTATGTCTTACAAAAATATTTTTATTTATTTTGATTAATTTAATTTATTTTATAATTATATATATATATATATATATATATATATATATATATATATATATATATATATATATATATATATATATATATATATATTTTTATTTTTATTGTTGTCGTTGTTTTATTATATTTTTTGATTTTCTTCTATAATTTGTTATTTATTATTGTTGTTGAGCGTGATATATATTTTTACTGTCATTTTGTTAAATGTGATCGAGAGAGGAATCTCAAAATTTTTATTAACATCTAGTAGAAATGATTTCAAAAAAAAAAAAAAAAAAAAAAAAAAATGCACCGGGAATTATTATTGTAAAAAATGTCATTAAAAATAATTTGGCTCATTAATGAAATAAATTATGATCCAAATTATCTTTATCGTTATGAATTTTATCTACTTAAAAAAAACTAACATTATGGCAGTACAAGATATAAATTTATATCGGTTATTAAGTATTATTTTATTTATTTTTATTAAGTTTATTATTAGAAAATATGTTTTATGTAATTGTTTTATTTAAATTTTAACCAACAAAACTACATAACTAGGTAAATAAAAACAAAATCTCTAGAAAATTGCAATTACATAGACGCTTTAAGTGTTCTAAAAGTTATTATTAACAAACATAGTTTAATATATATATTAAAATTTAAATTATATATATATATATATATATATATATATATATATATATATATATATATATATATATATATATATATATATATATATATATATATATATCCAAGGACCTAGAGAAACGCATCAAAAGAAATTTAAATTTATTTCAACACGATCAACTCGAACCAAAAGTTTTACTTAAAAGGTTTTATTCCTACCAAAAATCATATAAATTTATTATAGACTTAAGCAAACGTAATAATCCAATATTATGAATTTCATAAACTATACAAAAAGTCACAACTAACCCCAAATAACTTAAACCCAACTTCTCTCGTAATTTTTAAGGACATCTGACAAAATCACAAACTATAGGTTGAGATAAGGAACTTTAATGGAAAAGCTTTAGGAGTATAATTCAAAATACTCAACTTCGCGGTTGCGTTTTAACTTCTTGAGCAACCCTAGAACTTTGTTGTTCTTTATATAATATTAGTTCAATCGCCTTAGCAGAACTTTTAGTTGCAAACATTTTGAATTCGCTTTCTGCTGAAGACTTATCGGGGTCCCCCATCTATCCGTATCGAAATCTTAATCCTCAAAATCTTACTTTTTGAATAATCTTTCTTTTTCTGAAAATATATTAAAATGATTCAAAATATTCGAATAAACAATAATATTTAGTCCTGAAAAATATGAATCGACTTTTCGACATAAATAATAAAGTAAACTATATAAAAATTCAAGTTAACAATTTTCGCAATACGATATTGTGGGCTATATTTTATCCATATTCTACCTTCGTTTGATAACGTTGGAAATTTTTCCCAATGTGTGATCTTCCAATTACTACTTGCAACCGCGATGCCAAATTTCCACATAGTTTTGGGAAAATGCTATTAATATCATCTGCAATTGTCCAAAAATTTGGAGAATAAGCGGACTTTCGTTCAGACCTTATTTTATACACCATAACTTCATTTACTGGTATAAAAACTAAACTTTTTAGCATTGGAATTTGTAAAGAAAAATTTTCGTCGTTTAGTAACAAAACTTTGCGTCTGAACTTTTTGTTAAATTATCTGTCCAAAATGGATCAAAAATCCTGTATAATACGCCCTGTGAAGAACATTTTTAAAGCCGATACGCTTGCCTTTTCGAAGTCCGATATTATCACTACTATGGCTTCAAATATACGTTCCATTGGCATGCTAATTTACAAATTTTATAAAAAGTCTCGAAATATGCGGATTTAGTTTTCGAACTATGATAGGTAAAAAGTTGGCTTATAAATACTGGACCCAACTTGAACGTCCTATTCATATGCCAAAATTCTGCTTCTTCCAGAAGTTTAAGGTTTTCTTATTGCAGTAGACCTCTGGCTGTTCTAATTTTTTGCTTTTGCTGAACATTTAATTACGGCAAGTTGTGATTATTACGTCATTCATCACGTTTCCAATTATCTCGAATACCGATTTCTTATAAGGAAACGAATTATGATTAAAATGTAAAAAAGGTTTTCATCTTGGGAATCCCCGAAATTTAAATTTTATATAGTTAAGGGATTTCCATACTTTTATAATATTGCTTATAATACTTTATACATAATTAGAGCGCCCGAGAGTTTTTGGCAAATTCCAGTGACTTTTGTTACTCTAAGTATGATGCCACGCTGTTGCTTAATTGACTTTTAAATTGCAATGTTTTTTTATCAATTGATTAGCCATTCCTACATCTTGATTAATTTTATTTATTGTTAATTTCGTAGTGCTCATCGCTAGAGGTGCTTGAATCGATAACAATTCATTTTATTTGTTCTGCGAAGTATTTTTGCGATTGACAATTCCTTCGAACAAGAAATTTAGCGTAGAGCTTCATCATGTCGTTCGATGTCGTCGAAATGTTTCCATAAGTTTTCTTTAAATAAAACGTAGCTATCATGTCCTGATCATAACTTTGTATTAATGGCGAAGTATTTGGATGGAATAGAATTTTAAATGTTTAATTTTTTTTTTCATGTCCGCTTGGGCATCTTGTCACGTTCCTTTTGTATACAAATGGACATTTACCAATTACTTTTGATTAATTGTCACGTTATATTCCTCAGGCTTGTCAACAGCCTTGGATTTTATCAAAACTATATCTAAACAAATTTCGTTTTAAAATGCGATTTTGGGATTTGGCCTTCATTTGTTGATGTCGTATAGAACGCACATACCACATCGGACATTCTAAGGATTAAACGAACCAAAATTTAATTTTGAAAATTCTAACAAATTTGTAGTTCTTTGTAAATAATTAAAATTTGTAGTTTTGTGTACAGTTCTGATTTTGAATCGCATTTGTGCTCCAACTATTGCTTATTATAAGCTTTAAAGATTCGAGGAATTTACACATAAACTGGAGGCTTTTATTAATAGTTAAACCAAAGCGGTAGCAGAGTTCCTTTTTGTTATGGAGAGGTTCTTTATTTATCAAACTTTGTTGGTCTGTTTCTACCAGTTCGATGAATTTATATCCTTGTACTTCTTGGAAATCAAATTGTCCAGCAAGCAATACAACATTTTCACGATCAGCATGTAGCGAAACAATATCAGATTCATCATATTTAATGCATTCTAACCAAATTTGTTTTCAACCTCAGTGAATTATGCTATACTTCATCTCAATCCACGATTTTTCGCTATTTCCTATATCTTGTATTATAAGGGGTTTTATTTCCTTCAAAATACCCAAAACCGTTAAATCTGATAAACGAGCTTAATTTGTAATTAATTTCTGAATTAAAAATGCTGATACATGGCTTTCCCATTTAAATGAAAATAAGCTTCATCGCTCATAATCAGGTTTTGAAATAACCACCTTCAGTGACATCTGGAAGATAATAAAGATACTATTCTTTATCATGTATTATTTGGTTCTGACCAAATAGTGTAAAGTGATGCTTTTTATTTCTTTTTTCCATTTGCCTAATGATTTTTACGTATTTTGCTCGTGCTTTGTAATCCATGTGCTATAGATCTAATTTCTTGCCGATATCCTGCCGTATTTTTTGTTTTAGAGATGTATTTTTGTAATTTTTGTTATCAAAATGCCACTAAATTATTTTAAACCCGGTACCTTGAGTCGGTTAAATTAGCTGCAAAAACAATTATTACGGAGCATATCCATCCTTCACTTTCATTTATTACATCTATTAAGTGTTCTTAAGGTCACCTAAGGTATTGTCTCAAATTGGTAGGGCTAAGCGCTTCTTCTGTACTTTATCCCCGGATGCAGTTTTAAATTCTTTGGATATAAAAGTTCTTGGCATCTTTTCCCAATAAAAATAAGTCTCGTCAAATTTAAATAACTGTTCTAGGAGGTACCGTTCAATAATTATTTTAATTGTCGCGGTACTTATTAACAGCCTTTTGTATCAGTGCTGGAGCTTTACCTCTCAGTTTGATTTTATGAAAGTTTTGTCGTCTTGCAGTAAAATTTTCTTAGATTATTCACCAAAACCTTCGGCTATTAAATGTTTAAATAGATTTTTTTCTGAATTATATGTTCAGTAAATATATTCCATTATTGCGATCCTTTGACGATCTACATTTTTTTTTCGTATATAGTCAATAAGGGATATAAATTATAAGTTCCGTTATAGTGAGGATCCCTATAAAAGGCGTTCATATAGCGGGGTATGGGTGTATAACGTACAGGGTAATAATAGGGTTAAGTATAACGTACAGGGTAATAATAGGGTTATATTACAACAATATAGGATTATCAGGACAAAACCCATCCCTATTTACATAAGGAATAAATCTGCATTTTACTTATAATTGAGAAATAAATTTATAAATTACTATTGATGAGTTTTTGGCAGGATGTGTATATATACTGTCGTCAGTATAGGTTTCACTTTTTGAAATGAAAATGTTATGAAATATATTGTTAACGGGAGATATAAATAATTATTTTTCATTTGATTTGAAATTTTTAATTTAAACGTTCAAAATAATTTAATTAAAAAGTTTTTAAAACTTCATAATAAAATAGATTTCAAATTGTTTATAGTTTATATTTATCCATATTTTTAAATTTTTTTAAAAAAGTGAACACTTTACTGACTACAGTGAATATATATATATATATATATATATATATATATATATATATATATATATATATATATATATATATATATATATATATAAATAGATTAATGTATAAATATTTAAAATATAAAAGCCATTTTATTTAGTACTATTATACAGAAACAGGTATTTTTATTTTGTCGATCCGAACATATCACAAAATGACGGATCAAATTTCTTATTTAAATTTAATATAAATTTAAAAGATGGAC
Organism: Tipula confusa; assembly: GCA_963556175.1. Taxonomy (NCBI): domain Eukaryota; kingdom Metazoa; phylum Arthropoda; class Insecta; order Diptera; family Tipulidae; genus Tipula; species Tipula confusa. Next base: position 221,573,690 of record OY744476.1, read on the forward strand.
AAATTTTTTTTTATAATTTTATATAACCAATAAATAATTATGTAAAACTCAAATGAACGCACAAAAAAAAACCAAATTGAAATATAAATAAATAAAATTAGAATTATTATTAAATATTATACATATATTTAACTCTTAATGTGTTTCTTCTTTTTTTTTGTGTATATCCTGAAGATTACTATAATAAAACTTGTCGAAATATCATGTAAAAAAAAAAAAATTTAGTAGTCTTCCAAATCGTATTAAAATAAACACAACATCTAGCATATCATTAAAAACAAAAAAATCTCAATATGCCAAAAATTATATTTATGCACATTAATTAAAAAAAAAAATAATTCATCTTTTAAATTTATATATTTATATATGTATGTATACATAGTTTTGTTTATAAATTAAACCTAGTCAAATTTTATTTTATATTTATACAACATAAAAAAAAATATGTAAATGAATTTTATAAAAATTCTTATGTCTTAAATAAAAATTAATATTAAAATTGATCGTTAAAAAAACAGAATTCCCACCGGCTGTTCTCTTATAAACAATAACTAATAAAAAATACAACCACCAACACCATCCACAAATACACATTAAAAAAAAAATTATATATATATATATATATATATATATATATATATATATATATATATATATATATATATATATATATATATATATATATATATATATATTTTTAATTTTAATATTAATTTTTATTTGAATATAATTTAATTAAAGCCAAAGCTAAATATATAAAATATATTTTAGGATTAAAAATAAAAAGAAAATAATTAAAATTAAAATTATATTTTTATATTTAATTTTATAGTTTATTTAAAAAAAAATAAATTAAAAAAAAAACAACATACAAATATACCGTCCACATAAAAATACTATAATAATCTATGGTATCGAGGCCGCCGTAGTCGTCACCTACCGCGTCTCTTGCAAGACCTTTCAAACCATTTATTACGAATTGTGTGTGTGCACGTGTAGGTGATCAGCCCATATTGTAATTTGATTTTATTAACAATTGCTATGCAACCGGTAACATACACATGCCCATAAACACACTAGAAAATTTACACCCATACACCAACAATCAGAGCAAAAAAAACGGATATTTTATTATTTTAAACCTAGATTTATCATTATATAATTAATTTTAACGAATTTTAATTTTGCGCGCGCGATTTAATAAAGAAAAAAAATTATATAAATTTTTATATAAAAATAATTTGAATGCTAGTCACTAGTCACAAATAAAAATATAATTTTAATTTTATAAAATAATATTTTTGTTTCAAAATAATAATGAACAAATATTAAAATAAATAAATAATTAAAATTAAATTCATTCCAAAGAAATAATATTTGTGCCTATATACATTTTTATATATATATATATATATATATATATATATATATATATATATATATATATATATATATATATATATATATATATATATATATATATATATATATATAAATATATATATATATATATATATATATATATATATAATATATATATATATATATATATATATATATATATATATATATATATATATATATACATATATATATATATATATATATATATATATATATATATATATATATATATATATATATATATATATATATATATATATATATCAAAGTATCCGCGAAAACACTTAATATCTCGAAAGGATAAGGCTTACACACAAAAGTTGTATTTATTAAATAATGAAGGTCATGGAACTGACCTTGAATGTTTCTGTCAAAGTCATTTTGAACTATATAACTGTGGTTCCTATATTTTATTGCCGACTCGTATAGCTATAAAGCCAAAATCGATTAGACAAAAAATCCCAAGGTTTCAGTAAGCGAAAAAATTGAAAATGTTTACCGAACACAAAAGTCCGATTTCCATAATAATTAGGATATATGGGGTGTGTTTTTTTTTTTGATATCGGAGAAATCGGAGAGATAAATTTACTGCCAAATTTTCAGATATGCGTTTTTTTTAATATCCGAGAAAAAAATTATCTCTCTGTGTCGTTTTTTTTTACGCTCCGATAATTATCGGATACGATCTTTTTACTCTGAAAAAATGTACAGATTATTTTATATTTTTTAGTAAATTCTAAAATGGCGACTCCGATTAATGTTGAGCTATCAGGTGACAAATAAAACTTTAATTTAGGGAGTTTAATGCTGAAATTCATAAAATAATTTATTATTTTTGATACTAAAAAAAAACACAAAAAATATTTTTTTTCGATCTGATAAATAAAAATCGGAGAAAAAAATTATCAGATTTATCCGATAAATAATCTCTCTGATCACTCCGATTTCTCCGATATCAAAAAAAAACACGACCATGGATTAATTTTAACGTAAATGAAATAATTATGTCTCTTCCATATTTTGTAATGAGCTCGTTTGCTGTCCGAATTTTGTAATAATTTTGACTGTTGTAAGTGTACGTTTCCACCTAAAAGTTGGTTGTTATTTTTACAACGCGCCTCACACGGATAATATACATTCACAAAATAATTGTGTCTCGACACAAAATTTGTAACCTATAGACATGCAAAAAAAAATATAACGGATTTGTAAAAAAACAACCGATTTGTACTAATGGCTAGATGTTTTTTGATTGTTATTTTTACATTGGTACTAAAATATAAGATTTCCTCTAGAAAATTTTATGAACAACCCTTTGTTTATTTGATAAATGTCATTATCAATTTTTGTTGCGATTAGAATTTAAATAAAAGCGATTTATTTATTTTTTTTAACACTAAAAGCCATTTATTTTTTATTAAACTTTAAACATATTATGTTTTGCCACCATTTCAAATGAATTTTTATGAAAAAATTAACGTCAAAATTTGAGTGCATTCAAATATTTAAATTTGTGATTCTAATACATAGAATTACAATAAACAAATTTCCTATTGTAAAAATAACAACGAACTTTTCAGTCGAAACCTAGACATTGTGACGTTTCGAAATAAATTTCTAACAATTTTAAATTATTTAAAACTATGATTTATTTCGAAGTTATGATCATATCTGGATATATGTGGCGTAAGCCATTACGGGAGTGATCCCTAGGCAATATGTTAATAAAAAATGGAAATAATGCGGAAGTACCAACGTACTAACATCTGATGATAACGCAGGTATTCACCTCGTTCTCTAAAACGCATATTCTGCTTCACACTATCTGAAATGTTATTGATTTCATTGAAGCAATGCTTCACCAACAACATTATTAATTCTATTTTGACGTACGAAATTAGTAGTTCGTGCCAAACAATCTTATTATTAATAAGTTTCTTATCCAAGATGGAACTATTAATAGTTTTATTAATAGTCAAGTAACAGGATTTAAGAGGGACATCAACAAACATTTTAAGATCTACTATAATTATGTGACATCGTTCTCAAATTATTTGACTTCACGGTAAATTGATAATAACGCAAGTGATAACATGGCCAAGTAATGGTTATTTCGGAAATGTCGAAATTATTACAACTAGCTGCTGTTACAATTTGGTTGCATGCGTTAAAATTATTACAAGAACAAAAATGTTGACAGAAATCGGACTGGGTCTTAGTTTTTTTTTTTTTAAATTTTCAATTTATGGTTTTTATAATGCGATTGCCGCAATAACGGGAGCACGATAACTTAAGTAACTAACTTATTTCATGTAATCAACGTTTTTGCAATTTTTTATAACATCAAGTTAACGGCAGATGATTTCTAACGTATTTTGCATAAATTGTAGATAAACTTTATGTTCAGGCTTTGGAATATCTATATTAAAACCACCAGCTACAATCATCGGTAAATCCTTTAGATGTGATTTATCGAACGTTTCTGCAAATTTTCTTGTATATGTTGCTAAATTCAGAACCAAGAATGTTCGAATGTCCGCCATAGGAATATGCACCTTTGACCATGAATAATTGCCTCTACAGAATAAATGTAATATGTCTATTTACCGATATTTACGTTTCCGAAAACTTGTACATTGGAATCCAGTAATCCATCCAGTTCAACCACATTATTATCATCCATCCAAGTCTCGTTGCAAAGAGTAATCGCAATCTTATTTAGATCATTATCCGTTGATAAATCTTTCAAGCGCTTGTAAATTTTGCACATTAACGAGTGCTATACTAAACTCATTATCCACAATATTTTGTTCACATCGCCAATCTAGGCATTTTTCGGCGCAAATCTGAATTTTTTAAACCATTTGAATGATAAAACTTAGGTATGTAACTCTTGAAAGCGCTATATCTACCAATTGATTCTCATGACTGCGATGATACTGATACACGATTTTATTGTATGTCGCGCCTTGAGATTTGAATCGTTACAGCAACATTTTCTAGCAAAGTTATTCGTTTAACCTTCTAATTTTGATTTTGTGGTGTAATCGTAGCACTGCGCTTAATAGTGGGAGTCCACTTTTAAATCAACTTTTGAGAAATTTTTAACTCAACATTTTCTTCATTTTGCCAATTCATGGGTCTGATTCTAATCACATAATATTGTGATTGAATAACAGGCACCTAGTTTTGGACATGCTTCAGTGACGCGATGCTCGTCCTGTCTTCCATGGAAAATTCATTGCTGTTTGCGACTGGTGTCTTGCCGATATTTTCAGAATTTAATGGTATAGTAGTTGGATTTTTCGCCCCAGAAAATTGTCTTTGGGTTTTTGGTTGATTTAATTTCAGGAAAATGACTAAAATTAAATTATGGGGAAGATTTCGGTGATATTTTCTATTTATTCAAGTTCTTTGTTTTCTTATTTTCTCTTATCCGAATGAGTTCATCTCTCTTTCGATATTGAGGGCGGTTGGTACTGTGATTTTCACTACAATTAGCACATTTCAGTTATTCACGACGCTCATGTTTCGTACACTTTTGAAGACTGCATTCATTAATAAGATGGTTATCCCTACAGAGATAGCGTTTAGCTGTCATGTTGCAGTTGGTGGTTTCGTGTCCAAACATTTGGCATCTTTTGCATTGTGTTAGATAATTTGGGAGGTATAAAATATCTTATTTTCTTTGCAAAATTTCCAGCAACAAGCTTTCTCTGTCTCAACACTGGTGAGTGAGATACACATTAAATACATTTCTTTGAGCTGTTTTCCAACAAAAGGTTACTCGTTTTAGTTGCTATTTGTTGTCGAAACATTGGCAACATTGGAATATTTAATCTAATTTAATGCAAAAAATGTCACAATCAATTTTTCAAATCCTGTCACAGTTGGAAAGATAGAGACACGAATGCGGTTATTACTTGGGTAATAACCAATGATGTAGAACCATAATATTGGTTCTACATCATTCAGAATTTTTGAAACTAGTGGTTGCTGAACGAAATGAAAATGAGCCAACCAGATCATCGCACGGTATAAATCTATAAAAACTACTACTGTCAGTATCAGAAATCATATTTAGATGAGTGCCACAGCTTGAAGTTATATGTTAAATTGTAAACCAACCAAGTTTACAGTAAAGTTTCAAATGTAAACCAAATGAATCCGTTTTATTACCAGTTATATACTGCCGTCTTACATCCAATTTAAACCGAGAAAATTACCAATAAACTCATGCATGTGTTTCCATACTGATTGTGGAATAAGATTGTCCTCAATAAACTCAAAAAAACATAGAAAAGTCACAATACGATAAGATCTTTACTACAATGAAGGCAGATAACTGACAAGGGGCCGTTGCAAAAGTTATATATTTTTTTAATTCCGTGCTAAAGAAATATTTCTAGAATGGAGACAGGTATGTTGATATTTAACTATATAATGATCAGTTTCATTGATCCGACGAGATAAGATCCGATTCAAAGTATTCTGTATGGAATTAACATTTAAACACCGGCTCAGTCAAAATGACCTTGGCAAGAACTTTTTAATGTTAATTCCACGGCACAATAAATACCATTTCACACGTTTTATAAACCTAACTGTTATATGTCATGGTTTTACAAGAAATGAATCCGTTTGGGTGTTCCGGAAATTTTGAATAGTCTCTATATATAAATTCAGTGTATTCTATAGAACAGTGAAACCTGGAACTGGGGTGGAAATATTAAAACTGAAAAAAATGCAATAACATCATTTGCTGATAAATGATTACTATAATGAGTAGCACCCAACAAACTGATCCATTGTCCTTTGCTACTCTTCGCGAAAAAGGCTGCTTTCATTAGTCTCATAAGATCACGTAACCTCAAAAAAATGTAGTTAGTAATTTGTCATTTAAAATTAGGTTCCTTGAGGTTTATAAACTGAGGTTAAAAAAGATATTTTAAGGGCAAAGGTAAAAGTCAAATAATTCTAATCCATTTATGAAGGACTATTATGAGGGCCATCTTTTATTGTAATGCTATGGTCCACTTAAAAAAATTAGCTTTGTTGTCGGCAGTATCTGGTAAAAATAAGGCTCATGTCAAAATGATGTTAAAAACTTGAATTATCATTACGCATGCAATTAAACCTTTAAATGTTGTCGTTCTCCGAACAATATCGATAGGTTGTTTTAAGATTGGATTTTCGTTTGATGAACGGGATACGGTTTTGTAATTAAATGTTACCATTAATATTGCACAAACTGTTTCCACCTTTAATTTGTTTCTTTCTTTTATTCATTGAGCTGTAGTAACCATGGAAAACGCGCTTAACTCTTGGTTTCGACCAAAAAATCGGTTGTTTTTTTACAAAGGGAAATATTTTAGTTTTTTTTTATGTATGTGTATTGAAAATCTATGTATTAGATTCATAAATTTAAATATTTTAACGGTGATTTTTTCATAAAAATTTATTGTAAATGGTTGTAAATCCATAATGTTTAAAATTTAATAAAAAAATTAATGGCTTTTAGTGTTTTAAAAAAATAAATAACTTTTATTTAAATTTAAAATCACAACAAAAATACATGATAATGACATTTTTCAAATAAATGAAGGGTTGTCCATAAAATGTCCTAGAGGAAATTTTATATTTTAGTACCAATGTAAAAAAAACAACAGCAAAAGTTCTCTTCATTAGTACAAATCGGTTGTTTTTTGTTTGCATGTGTAGGTAATAAATTTTGTGTTCAGACGCAATTTTTGTGAGAATGTATATTATCCGAGTTAGGTGCGATGTAGAAAAACAACAAACTTTTTGGTGGAAACGTACACTAACATTTGCGTTTTGTGCATGAATCGAAATAAAAACTGGCAAATTAGTAGCTAAAATTTTTTTTGGTAATGTGCTAAAATTTTAGACTCCACCACAAAAGCTTTAAAATTTAAAAACTGGCCAAATTATTTTCTGTCATCAATTTAAATTTCAAATTGTTTTTTAAATTGTTTAGGTGCCCAGATTTAAACCTCTATCCAATTTTGGAGTTTTATTTAAGGACATCCATTGAAAGCACTCAAATTCTTTAAATTGCTCGGTCGAGGAACTGCTGTATCGAATGATTTTTTTGTAACAAAAAACCACTTGTTTTTTAAAAAATTTCATTTCGGCTACTACTTTTTGAAGAATGAGCTTTATGTTGAGAGGTATAAGAAATTCGTGTTTTGGTGGAACAAATACATTAAATATACAAATAAAAGAAAATCCTTACTCAATTGTCCTTCGAAAAAAAATCATAGGATACGAATCATTTGATAGAAAGGATGATTTTAAAGCTGGAAACATTTGAGGAATTCTCTTGACTGCATGGTATAACGACAACCAACAAACTGGCAAAACTCCTTTTGAGCATATGAAAGGCAAGTGTATTTTCTACTGCTGCTAATTTTAATTTTAAAAATGTGTAATTGGCTAACTAAGAAATGCTGTTCCAAATCATATTTGCCTTTATTAGCAACTGACACTTTAATTATGCAAACAGTACAATATGTTTTATGCAGGCACTTTGAAACTGGTTCAAAACATTTAAATTTACTTTGCAGCTCTGAACCAAAATGTACACCGCCTTTTGCTGTTTCAAACACAGCCCGAGATATCACCTTTAAAGTGTTTTTCAGTTCATACTTTATAAATATATATATATATTAATATATATATATATATATATATATATATATATATATATATATATATATATATATATATATATATATATATATATATATATATATATATATATATATATATATATATATATATATATATATATATATATATATATATATATATATATATATATAACGATCCTCGTATAACGCGGAAATTTGGTTCCGAAAAAAGTTCGCGTCATGTAAATCGCGTTATATGAGACTTTGATTTCATACAAAAATTAGGGTTATGTTCCATAATTAATTCTTGAATGTCAGTTTTATCCATATCATTAATTCCATCTCCACCTAAATTGTGGGCTACATCTAATATGCGATGAACTTTTGTTTCTAATGAGGCACTGTCATATCTTGATTCGAGTCCATTTTATTCAACATTTGTTGAAATATTCGACAAATATAAACAGATTTAAATGTGGCTATTATACCTTGGTCCAACAGTTGTTAGAGGGGTGCGTTACATTTTTAAAGTGACCAGGTGCGTTATCTATAATTAATAAGATTTTGAAACCGATGTTTTCATTGTGTGTAACTTTTGGCTTCGGGAACAAAGCGTTTATAAAGCCAATCTTGCGCGCCAATGGCAAAATGCGCGCCAAAACTCGGTAGAGTGATTTTGCTTGTTCCATTTAAATCCGATTGGTCGCCATTAAATATCTGGTCCACAGAATAACCACTCTAGTAATTTTTAAAAGTTCTTTACTAAATTTCTCTGAAGCTTCTATGACCGCTGATGTTGATTTGACTTGAGTCCGTATATTGCGTAAAAATAACAGCTTTTTACAATTTTTAAATAATTTATGAAATAAGATTTTTTCCGGCGTACCATACGAAATAACATCAAAAAACATATTTTGGCATTATATAAAACCACACCGCGTTATACAAGGGTTTAATAAAAATGTTAGAACTGCGTTATACAAAATCGCGTTGTAAACGTATCGCGTTATACGAGGGTTACCCGTATATATATATATATATATATATATATATATATATATATATATATATACATATATATATATGTATATATATATATATATATATATATATATATATATATATATATATATATATATATATATATATATATATATATATATATATATATAATATATATTTATATATATATATATATATATATATATATATATATATATATATATATATAATATATATTTATATATATATATATATATATATATATATATATTTATATATAAATATATGTATATAGTATATATTTATGTATATAAAAAAATTTTAAACAAAAATATTATTTAAAACTATATTTAATTGAAAGAAATTTTTATTAATAGTTAATTAAATACTCAAATTTATTGTTTTAAATTAGTAAAAGGATAAATAGTTTTTAAATAAAATTAACAAATTCTAAATATAATGTACAAAATTCATGTAATACACCAAAAAATAAAATACAATATTTATAATTTTAAATATTTATCCTTTTTATTTATTTTTAATAACATTTCTTTCAAATGATATATATATATATATATATATATATATATATATATATATATATATATATATATATATATATATATATATATATATATATATATATATATATATATATATATTATAGATAAATAAAATAATTCGTATTAATATTAATAAAAGATTAAAATTATATGTGTAGTATTTTTAAAAATAAACACTTGAATAAAAAATCTCTTAAATATATTAAAAATAAAATTCAATTTAAAAAATAAATTTTAGCAAATTAAAAATAGAAATTATTTTTAAAAATAATTTTTAAGTACATATATAAAATAAATTAGTGAAACATAAAAAGAAAATTCTTCTCACACGTTTTATTTAAACAAAACAAATTTTATTTTTAATTAAATAAAAATGGAAATATATATATATATATATATATATATATATATATATATATATATATATATATATATATATATATATATATATATATATATATAACCTTGATACAAGAAAAAATAGATTTTTAAGTGTAATCCAAAAATAAAGATGAGAAAATAAAATAAATAAACAAAATTAATTATAAAATAAAATTATTATAAAAGGAAAAAAAAAATTAAAAAATTTTGATGTTTGTATTTAAAAAAAAAAAAAAATGAAAACAAAAATTAAAATTAAACAGTCTATAAAATTAAAAAAAAAAAAAATTGTATGAAAAATATAAAATAATTTAATAAATAAAATACTGAGATATATAAAAAATTTAGCGAAACAAAAATTAAAATTTTCTCTATTTAATGTTTTTCCCTTCAACTAAACATTATTTAATTTTTAATCATTTTAGTTAAACAAATTAATTGATTTTGAAAACATACCCAAAAAAAATTAATTAAATAAAATGTTAAATAGAAAAAAATTTATTTTTAAATTCATTGATAATGATAAAAATAAATTAATAAATAAATAAATGAAACAAAAAAATAAAAACAAAAACAAAACAAATAAAAAAAGTAAAACTCACAAAAAAAAAATTATTATTTTAAAAATAAAAATTAAAAAAAAAAATGTTTTCTTTTTAAATTTCTGATTTAAAACAGGGTTTTAAGGACTCACCCAATTTACACTTGGTCTCATTCTTCATTCCTTTTCCCTTTACCTAGTCAACCGGTTTCGTCGAAACTGGTAAAGGGGAATAATTAATCCGGTATAATGAGACCTGTAAATACACTGATTTATACTTGGTATCATGATACCGGACTCATGTTTGATTCCTTTTCATTTTCCCTACAAGTCGCAGTCTTGTGCGAGTCGTTCAAGCCGCTTTCATAGAAAAATTCTGCAGAATTCTTCAGTAATATTTCTTCGGCAAAACATGACGGAAATTAAATATTGTTTATCTTTTTTAGTAATTTTTTAGTAATAAATAATAAAATTCAATTTTAAGTTGGTATACACTTTCGGAATTTACTAAAAAAGATAAACAATATTTAATTCCGTCATGTTTTGCCGAAGAAATATTACTAAAAAAATTCCTCAGAATTTTTTTATGAAAGCGGCATCACTCGTTGATCAATCAACAAATCCACAATATACCAATAATTAAAAAATATTTTGACACATTATTTTAAATGGCGCACAAAAATAAATCTAGTAATCGCATAAAGACAAAACAAGAAATGATGTGAAACAAATTACTTGTTCTTATGAATGTGTACCCTCGTGACAAAAAATGAATGTTGTTTATCTCTTCGTTGTGCCGAAATTTAGTCAATGAAATTGATGGGTATTTTACGGTAGACTCTTACGTGTGGTAGATGCGCCCATTAATAATCTTTATAATTCCAATAAGAAAAAATCATATAATAATGGCTGTGGGCCAATACTCGGGCAAATGCCACTTTTACCTTAATTTTAGCAGTGTATTGGGTAAATCCAAATACTGTACTAAAACGCTGATTAAAACATGATATAGTAGGTATAATTGGGTTGATGTTTAATGTTTGTTTTTTTTATATAAAACGTCAATACGTTTTCGATATAGTGTAAGTAAATATACAAAATTAGAAAATTGTATAAGTTATTTTAGAATACGATACAATCATCATATTACATACAATAATGGCTGTGGCCGAATAGTCAGAGTGTCGATTTTGTACGGAAAATGACAGCGTGAGGTGAGCAAACCGGAAAAATATAGTAGTGGTAGTTTTGTTAGTATTGGTTTACTTGAGCACATGCGCGTTATCTTGTTTATATATTTTTGTATTTGATATTTCAAAAACATAATAATGTTTAGTGTTCATCGATAATGAATGGCGTATGGTTATGTTTCTTTTTCAGTTTAAAAAAAATTGTGAATAAAATATTATGAAGACTAACTAACTATTATTAACCTATTAATAATAATTAATACCTATTTAATAAATCTAACCTATATCTCAAACATACTACAACTTTTTTTAAACGTCATAAAATTGTTAACAAAAAATCAAATATTTAAAAAAAATTGTATAAAAAAATTATTATAAAAAAAAAAATAATAATAATAAATTTTAAAAATTTGATTCCACCGCTAAAAAGCTAGCGAATAGGTGAGGTGAGCTGGACGTCAGCATCATACAAATTTAACCGGTTCAACCGGAACCCTATATTTTCATACTTGCCTTCATAAAAATGACATACAAAATGCACAGACACATGAGAAAAAAAAATACAATACAAATATAAATTTGTATGCTATACACTGTATATATACACAAAATGTTGCTCACCTCACCAGCTCGCGCTGTCAATTTTCGTACAAAATCGACACTCAGGTAAATGGTAGTTTTTACTATTTTTTTAACAGTGTATAGGGTAAATTCAAATACTGTAATAAATAGCTGCATAAATGAGTTCTTGTTGTTGTGCGTTTAATTATTTTTTATACAAAAATTGTTTTCGATTCCGTAAAAATATTTTTTTGCTAATTTGGGAATTTCTCCACACATTTTTATCAATAATGTCATATCTATTTGATCTTGTAACCAAATTGTATCGTGTGTATTGTTTGATGATATTATTTTAGTCTATAGTCTAAACATAAGCGAAAAAGAGAAAGTAGTAAACATAGAAAATATATTTTTTTTTATTAAACATACAAAAAATAAAATAAAGGTCATAATCGAACCAACCAAATCGGATCGTGTGTGGAGCCTTGAGTGGCTTTCCAATCGGCCACCGCAAATGCTTGCAAGTACTTGGGTGTGTGTCTTTGCTAAATTTAAACTACTCGTAACTGCCCTACTTATTTTTAATGATCAGTTAGAATAAGTTTCGCACCATTTTATCGCTAAAAGAGTATCCTTTTTGCACCGAAAACGTTTGAATGACGATTGATGTCAAAAAATCACTCGGACAGCTAAATATTTTTGCACCGGGGTAATTTTATCTACTCTGTGTTTTTCGACGGATTTACCCCTCTTTTACACCAATACTAAAAAGTATTGCGCTGACATTTTGAATTTTTTATTTGTCAATTGTGTTCGAAACGTCTTTCAGCATATGTTTACAATATTTGGATGCATTTGGATAAATTAAATCGGAAATTTAACAGTATACATAGTTAATTTGGAGTTAAAGTGTATAGTCCAATTATATTAGGTAAATAAAATAAATACATATAAAAATAAAAATACATAGAAATGGTATACAAATTTATTTGTATCAAATAATTAAAGTAAAATAAAAATTTGTTAAAAAAAAGTTTTTTAAAATAACACACACATAAAAAATTGTACTCTGGTTTTCTGTTCGATTGACGTACAAAATCGGTGTACTATAAGGGGTATTGTAATAAGGGGTACAAAATCAATCGAAATCGACATTACATTCAACCTGTCAGAAAAACAATTTTATCCATATTAATCAATAGTAAAATGGCTGCAGCCGAATAGTCGGGTAAATCGTTTAGTACAGTAAATTGTAATTTTAGTACACATTTAAGTTCAGTAGTGTCCGAATTCATTGGTAAATCAATTTGTCAAAATCGGCTGGTAGGGTAAAATAAATTGGTTTAAAGGGTTCATTTCACATCAGTGAAGGAACACAAAACATTTTGAACAAACAAAACATCTGGTGTTTGTTAAAAAATGGTAAATAATAATGATACGAATAATAATGTTTGTGAAATATCATTTCAAGATCAAATAGATATGACATTATTGATAAAAATGTGTGGAGAAATTCCCAAATTAGCAAAAAATATTTGTACGGAATCGAAAACAATTTTTGTATGTATAAAAAATAATTAAACGCAAAACAACAAGAACTCATTTATGCAGCTATTTAGTACAGTATTTGAATGTACCCTATACACTGTTAAAAAAATAGTAAAAACTACCATTTACCTGACTATTCGGCCACAGCCATTATTGTATGTAATATGATGGTTGTATCGTATTCTAAAATAACATACAATTTTCTAATTTTGTATATTTACTTACACTATATCGAAAACGTATTGACGTTTTATATAAAAAAAACAAACATTAAACATCAACCCAATTATACCTACTATATCATGTTTTAATCAGCGTTTTAGTACAGTATTTGGATTTACCCAATATACTGCTAAAATTAAGGTAAAAGTGGCATTTACCCGAGTATTGGCCCACAGCCATTATTATATGATTTTTTCTTATTGGAATTATAAAGATTATTAATGTGCGCATCTAGCACACGTAGAGTCTACCGTAAAATACCCATCAATTTCATTGACAAAATTTCGGCACAACAAAGAGATAAACAAAATTCATTTTTTGTCACGAGGGTACACATTCATAAGAACAAGTAATTTGTTTCACATCATTTCTTGTTTTGTCTTTATGAGATTACTAGATTTATTTTTGTGCGCCATTTAAAATAATGTGTCAAAATATTTTTTAAGCATGATGTGAGACCAAGCTGTGACGAAAATTGGTCGCGTATGTAAATCGTTGGAAATTAACCTTAGCCGAATTGAACATCACATGCAGCTGTGACGGAAAAAAGTCAGATATTAAATTCACCTTAACACGCATTTTGAATATCCTTATATTTACGATAGTGATGGAGGTAAATATAGATGTGAAAAGTCAATTTAATTTATTACGTAATTTCAATAAGTTTTATCCAAGACAAAAAACAAAATGAATACGTAAAAATTTACATCCGGCACACGTAGTCTACAAATGACGTTAGTCTACACTATAGACTATCTCAAATGTAGACTACGAGTGCTAGATGCGCCCAATGTTTGCTTACTTTTAATTGTATTGTTATTAGACTACATTCCAGGCGTTTAAATTTTAATAGGTTATGTTGTTAGTTTTATTAGATTTTAGATTATGAGAATGTTATTTTTTGATTTCATAATATAAATCGATATTTAAGTTTTTTTAAATTAAATTATCTTTATATCACTTCGATAAATTAAGCGTAATAATGCAAATTCTTACGGAACCATTGGTTCCGTTACATCTATATTTACTATGACCCTGTCATTGGTTTACATCATATATATACTGAATTAGTATATGAAAATCTTCAACACATATTTTTCGAATGCAAACGGCCCGAAGCAGGAAAAAAACTCCTCAAAAGGAATCTGTTAGGAAAAATAATTTTTTTGCATAAAATTTCGGTCTAGTTCAAAAATTTCTGAATATTCAAGAGACTTCCATACTTTTAAGACCGTGAATAGTTCTTGAACCTATCAGATCTGAGGTCAACCAAAATGATCACTGAATAAGATTAAAACTTAGTAAAAATTTAAATTGAAGAATTGTCACTTTCAAGCAACCAACATTTAATAAAAAAGTTCAAATATTTTTACATTTTATAAGCTGTGCCTCCAGGTAGTCTGAGCGTCAAGTGCAATGTACAATTTTTATCAATTTTATAGTCTTCTAGAGGTTTGTTGTCTTCCAACGTCTTTCCAAAATACAAAAGTATTTGATTATCTGATTTTATACCGAGACGTCGATCAATTTGAGCCTTGATATCGCTGACTATATCATTTTTATGTACTTGAATCTTAATGTTTGAGCCATTCAATGTTTCAACAAGTATATCAAACGAATCTTTACGCTGCAATGCAATATCCGAAGTTTCATTTACACCATAGTCGATCAACATTTTATCATCTTCCAATTTTGAATTTCCAACAAATATGATTTGCTGCATAATTGGTATTTTAGTCGCACTGAACAGTTTCGCCTTTAACTGAGCTACAGTTTCGGTCGATTGGACTTCAATTTGAATTTTATCTTCTGGACCAATTTGAATTCTCAATTTTAAACTGAAACATAAAATTAAAAAAATTGAGCCGTCACTGAATTTAAAAAAAAAAATTGAATTTCTATTTACTTTTGTACGGTTATAACTAAGCTTATAGTTGATCCTCCTTGAATATTCTCAACAGTTATGATTGCGTCGTTACTTAACACTTTCCCATTCCAAATCAATTGCTGCGCACTTTTATTAATTTTCAGTTCGGTTTCAATTTGATCCTTTACTTTATCGATAGTGTCGATCGGTAGTACACGTAGACTAATACGATTTCGACCTAGCGCCGAAGGTTGAATAAAAATCTCAATATCAGCTGGTCGAAAATGTATTTCGGATAAATTTTCAATATGATAATCGGCAAGCGTTTTATCAAGATTCTTTAATTGTCGGCCATTGAACGTTAAAATTTGATATCCTGATGGAACTTTATACTTATCCGAAATAAGTTGTTTTAGCTGGGCAATTGTAGTGCTTTTTGGCACTGTAATTTGTTTGATTTGTCCCGAACGTTCAACAATATTCAATTGTACATTTAAATTGATTTCCTTTAAAATAAGCGTCGTTCCCTGACGTACTTGTTTTTCAGTTAAAATGTCCTCATTTTTTAGTTCCTTATCATTGTCCAACAATCGTTGCTTATCCACTTCAATATTAAGCTTAAGATTCAGCATTTTTTTAACAAGCTCGACACTATCGCTATAATTAACATCAAGCTTATGAATACGATTATTTTCGGATTTTATAAAAATGTTGAAACTACTTTTCATCGTTAATTCAATTACAGAATTAGCTTCGATATCACAAGATTGAATTGTGTCCGACTCGTATAAGATACGTGAACGATAGTGAAGAATTTGATCGTGTACCATAATTCCGTTGATTCTGGCCGCTATTATTTTTTTTAAGTCCAGTACTTTTGCCGTAACAGCGATTTCAATTTCTAAAGCATCTTGGTACTGGTTATGTATGAACAGTTTCATTCTGAAAATATATAGGTAAAATTATAGATTGCAAGATTCCACTGTGAAATAATTAAAAAACAAATAAAGCCCAAATCAAACTACATATCATAGATTTCTCATTTTCGCAATTAAAATGAAAAAAAAAACTTCTGATATTTCTAATTTAATCGTTGTATTTTTATGCTATCTCCTATTACTGTCTGTAGGAATCATTTTATTAGGATCAAAAATTTAAATTTTAAAATACGTACATATGCAATCTCGGTACTCTAGTAAAAATAGTATATTGATTAGAAATTTTGTTATTTAATTATAATCACATAAAAAATGATAAGCTTGTCTGTACTTTAAATTAAAATTAATTAATTTTTCACTTTTAATTCACAATCGTATTATTTTAATCACTCAAAGCTATTTAAACTAAGTTCCACTTCCCAGTTGTAGTTAGTAGCTGTAGCCTCAATTAAATAAACTAAAAATTAACATATCGTAATTTGTACGGCCCGATGGGTATAGAAATTTTCAGGTGAATCCCCGAATTATAATCTCGTAAAATGTATATATATATATATATATATATATATATATATATATATATATATATATATATATATATATATATATATATATATATATATATATATCAATGCCTATATATATACTGGCCATGACGTTAAATTTTTAATTAGTATATGTGGGGGAACAGAAATCATCTCGTTTATATGAAACAACAAAAAAAATACATTGGGATTTATAACAGTAAATTTTTGATTACATTTTGTTGTTATTTACAGTCATATTTGTATTTGGAAGTGTATACTAATTAGATAAATAATATATCTAGTTAAAGTATAAAACAGATATAACTTCAAATAATTAAAGTTTTAATACAGAATTTTTAATTTTTAGGCAATTAGTCGTATTTTGAATAGTTCGTAATACTTCGTAATATTTACAAAAAAATGTTTTTGTTTTCATAAAAAATAAAAAGGCGGCAAGAGAGTAAGAACATTAGTGAGAGTGTTTATATCATATTGTGTATACAAGGGCCACAGGGTGGTTTTTAATATGTACATATTGGTTTTTGACAGCTATGTATTGTATATTATTATAGAATTAAAGATACGTAGGATATGGCGGTGGTGGTCAACGTTTAACCATTTTAAGTTAATAATTAAGATAAGTATAAATATTTATGAATATTTAGTGTAGTGTTCTGTGTTGTGCAAATATAATTAGTGTATAATTTGCAAATTTCTAAATAATTATTCATTTTTGTGCGGATCGAAAACCGATTTCAATTTTTTTTTTTTTTAATTTTTTAAACAGTAACGAATTATATTTGCATGGAATATTTTCTTTAATTTGTGATATTATTTTTTATTGTTTTTGTATGTTTGTGTATATTTTTGGAATATACACAAACATACACAGAATACTACACTAAATATTCATAAATATTTATACTTATCTTAATTATTAACTTAAAATGGTTAAACGTTGACCACCACCGCCATATCCTACGTATCTTTAATTCTATAATAATATACAATACATAGCTGTCAAAAACCAATATGTACATATTAAAAACCACCCTGTGGCCCTTGTATACACAATATGATATAAACACTCTCACTAATGTTCTTACTCTCTTGCCGCCTTTTTATTTTTTATGAAAACAAAAACATTTTTTTGTAAATATTACGAAGTATTACGAACTATTCAAAATACGACTAATTGCCTAAAAATTAAAAATTCTGTATTAAAACTTTAATTATTTGAAGTTATATCTGTTTTATACTTTAACTAGATATATTATTTATCTAATTAGTATACACTTCCAAATACAAATATGACTGTAAATAACAACAAAATGTAATCAAAAATTTACCGTTATAAATCCCAATGTATTTTTTTTGTTGTTTCATATAAGCGAAATGATTTCTGTTCCCCCACATATACTTACTCATTTGTTTTTTTTTCTCGATGTCGTGGCCAGTATATATATAGGCATTGTATATATATATATATATATTTATTATGTTTACATGGTGTAAATGGTTTGAGTACAACCATAACTCAACCTTAGTCCAATCGACAGCCAACTTCGTTAATTGAATTTCATATATAAATATTTTTCTACAATACAATAACATTTATATATATGTTATACAATAACATTTGATAAGCCGAGAATATTGAATAAAATATTCGTACTTTTTTAACTTTAGTGCATTATTATTTCTAGTTGATGTATGTTGGATAAAAACCTATTTTAATCGACCAAAGCGAGCCAACGGGGAATTGATTCTCAATTCAATTTGGTTGTATGTATGAAATTTGGGTTTGACATAAACGAGTATACACCCTCCCGGCTCAAAAAATGTATACATCAAAAGTGTACAGTATACGAACGGTTTACGTACAGTTTTTTTTATAACACACTACCACATATACATTTTTATTTTTTATACTCTACCAAAACCAACACTATTGTATATTATACAAGCCATGAAGCTTGGCTAAGTAAAACATATTATGACTACTATTTGGCTATGGGTTAGTAAATTTGACTACAGTAAAAATCGAAACAAAAAATTATATTTCGCATTGTCCATACTCCTCTAAATTCAAAGAACATAACATTTCTACAAAAAAAAAACGAAACAAAAATTATATTTTGCACTGTCCATTCTGCTCTAAATTCATAGTATATAGTATAGTATATAATGAAGTTAATAATAATAACAATACTTCTCTCTCTCGTTAAATAATAAATTTGTTTTTTGCTTTGTCATAAAGAGCGCAACATACTGTTGTTCCATCATTAGTATTCATTTTTTATTTACATCAAAGCATATAATAAAAGTATATACAAATTATACTACGTCACAACACTGATACTTAGGTATAGTAGTCACTTTTTGGCATGAGTATCGCAACTTCATGGCTTGTATATACATTTGTGTTGGTTTTGACTCTACAGAATATATTCGTACTACATATATTGTAATTTGTATAAGATCGCGCGATCAGCCATTTTGCATTTAGTTTCATTCCAGTTAAACCATCCTAATCATGCGCGATATTTTAGTTTGGAAATTATTTTTAATAATTTTATTGCCATAGATTTTTACTCCCAGTAATTACAAAAAATTGTCATTGCTTCTTCATATTATGTGTTAGGTAAGAAATAATATTTATTATTTATTGTCTTATATTTTTTCTAACTCTTAATTATTTTTAGGTGTCATTCTGTACTCTGGATATATTCTTGGTTTACAAGGTAAATAAAATGATCCTAATTTTTAAATTGACGCTGAGTTTATTTCCATTAGTTTAGTAAATTTAGATTTAGTATTGTAAATAAATTTATTAAATTCATTAACAATAAAAGACTTATTATTTAAAAAGCTAATTTTTTTATTATTGAAATTAATAAAATTAAATGTGTACGTAAAAATTACGCCTAGATGGTACATAATTGTAACGCATAAGCGAGCCGTAAATGTTACGCTTTTACGTAGACATTACGAAGATTTTTATTTACACGAATACATATATAAAAGTGTTCGTAAATTAGTTTCAATTCTCTCATGACAAATGTTTTATTTACGTAACATAATATGTACTGTTTTAGTGTAACGTTTACGAATAGTTTAGTATTGCAAAGTCTTCGTAAACTGTACGTAAACGTAACGCCGTGCCCAAAGGGCATTATTACATATTATTAATGTACTAAAATTAGGTGCATTTACAAACCAATTTTAATTCGGTTCAAGCGAATTTGCTTTTTAAATTCCTTTGAGTTTTAAATTTAAATTTTTTAAAATAACTAAACTTTACTAGAGATACCTAATTGTTATTTCATTTGAATTAATTATTTCTCGCTGGTTTGATTGACAGGTATGAAGTTGTCGTCATATCGCAGAGTTGAATAGACAGTATTTTAACATTTACAACTTGATTTACATTTGGCATATTTATTAGGCAGGCAACACCTCCTCTTTAATAATGAACATAATATGTAATTAATAAAAATAAGGGTTTTTACAGGCCACTGCTGACCCGTACCGCATCAACATTCTGGCTTCATCGGATTCGACCACGAGCTTGTTTTCCATATTGTCACAAGTCGTTCTCTATTCCGTGGAGCCATCGTAGCCGGCAGCGACTTCTGCGCCTACTAAATAGCGGCCTTCCTTTCAGAGATCGCTGAACCATTCGTTAATCGGCTCGCATAATGTGACCGAGCCAGCATACTCGCTGTTCTTTTCTTTGATGAACGAGATCAGAAATTCTCATTAATTCCCTGATCTCGTGGTTGAATAAATATTTAATAACCCAGTGATAGTTCTATGAAATTTTCTAAACCCAAACTGACTATTGAACCAAACTGACTATATTAGGACCTGAATCTGATTTGTAACAATCTTAAAAAGCCGTAGAGAGAGAACATAAAATATTTATTGGCCGATAACAGGACAATTCCAAAGCATCTTACTTAGCTTCTCTAGCATGGGAAGGAAGAGAAGAGGATAAAATTGATAATATGTAACGAGTATTTTGCGACGAAAAGTAAAACTCGTTTCACAAATATTTAATTTTTTGTCTAAACTAGAGAATTCTGATTTAACCTTTAAATCTAAGGCCTCTTCTGAAAGCAAAGCGCCAGTACTGTTACCAGAGTTCAAATTTTGTACATTTTTTGTTATCATTGGATTTGAAAGCCCCATTTAGTACTTTTCTTGTAATTACCGAGGCCCAAATTTTTATCATTACGCCAGAAACGCGTAGGAGGAAGATAAGGATTTAATTTTTAATTAACAATACAACCCTATTATTTGCCTGTTTATACGCCACTGTTTACTGACTGGGATGTTTGTTCCATAAACGATATTTATTGATCCTTACTAGGTAAATAGAATTATTGGAGAGCTCGGGGTATCACAACTTCAAATTTAATTAGCCTTGGAACACTTTATATCTTGGCGTTTTTCATTACCAAGCAACTCTTCAATTTGCGGATGCCACGTATGAACCACGTACTTCACGAGATCTACAAGGCATTATCATTGTGTATTAAAACCAGGCAGCTCTATGACAAGGTTGGGTGTTGTCTTCGATAACTCAGCAAAATCCAGCCGTGAGCACTCATTGAACGATGTTGGCATTTTATGTTACAAAATAATCTCGTATTAGTTTTATGTCATTTCAGATCACATAATACGCATTCAGCGCGGACGTATCTAAGATGTATAGATACATATGCATTCCGAAGATTCCAATTACCAGCTGATCTATTGGTGCAACGATCCGAGTGAGGATCTTCAAAGCTTTTAGATTATTTGTGGCAATACGAGGTTGACTTTACGAGGCGACCGTTAAATCAGCCAAGTATCATCTGTGTCGTATTATGGGCATTCAAAGACAATGACCTAAATACATTAAACGAACAATCCTGAATTCTTGGTCTGTGACACTACTGGATGATGATTTTTTTTATTATTGGGAAGGAACCGAAAATCGGTAAAAACAAATCAATCTCAATTCCATTAAATACTTTTATTTATTTAAATTCTTAATAATTTAGGTAATATAAAGCTATTAACATTTTAAACCTACTCATCTTTGTAGTCGTTTTAAAATTCAACACGTTTCACACCAACCGTATAAATTTGTATTAAACCGGAAAAAATTAATTCACCACAGCTAAAACTCAAACCACATAAATAATGCATTATACCATAACCGTAAACACTAACCATCTACATTTATTTCACTTGTTGACAGCAGCTGTCAAACACACTACACAAAATCTTGTAAGCTGGCGATTATATTCAATTAATTAGTGGTTTTATTTAAATTAAGTTTAAATCGAATGAATCAAACGTTAATAGTGTCCTAATCATATTGTAATTAAAATATTTGTGGCGAATTCGAATAAAGTGACAGACATATGTTTTTATTTTTAAATTTTCGTGTTGTTATGTTGGTAGCCTGTATGTACACACAATCGAACTTTTAATTCGTTATCTGTGTAACGACATTAATTATGATTAAACCGCTTTATTTGCCAAGAAATGAAATTATCGCATATTTCGTAATTTATTTATGCTATTTGATTTATGCCATTTATCAATTATTTATATTGTCTGATGGTAAGAGTCTTAACTATTTTTATGTTGTAATGTTCGCTAATAGATGACAATTATAGAAATAAAGAAGAATACACCTTTCGATGGTTTTGCAAAGGGATGGACAATTTTAGATAGGCCTCGGGATAATATGGACTTTGAATGGGAGCATTGGAAATCGTATATATTGAAAGCAGCTCCGTGGTTGGTGTTACATGTGATTGTATCCGAAGCAGCTAGAGTTTTTAGTAAAAAGGTGAATAAATTGATTTGTTGTTGTACTGATGTAACCGACCGACGGCTATTATATATTTCCAGAATCTACCGTTGGTGCACGCCATCGTTGGAAATCTTTACATATACTTTAATTTAGGTGTATTCGTCCTATTAGGTTTTATGGTAAAAAATTTATTATATTTTTGGATTACGACGAAATTCCGATCGACTCGTTGTATATGGGCGATCACAATAATTTGGCTGTTGGGATTGAACGTGTTAAAAACGTCACCATTAATTCATTATATCGAAAAGCTGTTCGATTTCCAATTCGAATTGCCGACTTATGTAGCATACGAAATAATTATCATGTTCGCCTGGAGTCTATTAAAATGTATCAGTTTTAGTTTCGATAAAATTCGATTTGACGAAGGACGGTCGGAGGGTGAGCAAAATGTTTATCGGCTAATCGATTTTCTTGGTTACTCGTACTATTTTCCAACCATTTTCTTGGGGCCGCTCATGATTTATAAGCGACATAAAACGAAAAACATAAATTGGGATGGAATGGCTGATTTAAGGACTCGTTCTGTACGACTCGTCGGTGACGTGTTCGTATGCGGTTTATGGTTGATCGTCAACGATTTCTTTTTGCATTTCATTTACATAAATAATCTGTTGTGGAATCCGCAATTGGTGGAATCACTTAATCCGTGGGCTCTGTACGGCATGGGCTACTACATGGGACAGTTTTTTCATCACAAATACATTGTGGCCTATGGCCTGGGGATTGCGTTCGCTCGGTGGGACAATATCGATGTACCTAACAAGCCAAAATGTATCGGACGTATTCATTTATACTCGGACATGTGGAAATATTTCGATCAAGGTTTATACGAATTTCTGTTCTTCTACATCTACAAGAATCTAATTAAATCGCGCGCTTCATTTCTGCAACGAATTTTCGCCAGTTTTGTCACATTCGCATTCATTTTTTTGTGGCACGGATTTTATACGTTTGTTTTCATTTGGACCATTTCGAATTATGTTTGTCTCATGATCGAAATTGCCGCTAAAACGTTATCACGGACCGAATTGTATCGAAAATATTTTTTCAAAGATTTAATCGCGTTACGGGTAATTGGTGTACTCGGGTCGCAACTCTTTATACCATCGGCGATTTCAAATTTTTATTTTTTTGCCGGAACCGAAGTCGGTAACATTTTAATACGGAAAACGTTTATCGACAATAATATGATAAATTATGTTCTGCTGACGGTTTGCTGCACGTCCATCTATCATACGTCCGAATATGTAAAACGCTACGAAAAATATTATGCAGATTTAATAAAAAAAGTTAAAAAAATCTAAATGTAACGGTTTTTTTTTTAAATTTCCGTTAATCTAGTTCGTTGCCGCTACCGTCCACATGTCGATTGGCCAATATGATTTCTTCGATGTTAAGCTTCGTCTCGTTGGAAATTCCCGTGTTTCGGACATCAAAACAGTAAAATTTGAGATTTTCTTTGTGCCCAAGTGCGTCAAGGATACGTTCACCTAGTTCCTACAGGATAAAAGGATAAAATTAGCGGTTAATGTACGGTAAAAAATATCATATCACTTACATCTCCTAATCGATTGGTTGACAAGTCCAGGGACTGAAGTGTTTGATTATTGCGCAGAAGATGCAAAAGTAATGCCTCAATCGTTTCATCGATCGAGCAACATGCCAAATTAAGTTCTTTGATCGGAAGGTGGGCAACCGCGCTTAATATTGCTGCAGTGCCATCCGACGTTAATGGATTCAAACGCATATTCAATGTTCGTATAGGTCGTGTCTTTATAACTTCGGCCAGCTCGAATGCACCTTCTTGTGCTGCAAACGAAATTACAAAAATTAAAATCAGGCGAACGGATGTTATCCCAACATACAAATAAAATTATTCATCAAATTAATTTCACTCAAATTCATAAAAGCATCCCGTCCCAGGCCATCCAGAAACGATATCAAACCAATATCGCCCGCCCGACAATGTGGCAATTGTATCGACTCTAAATATGGGCATCCCTTTTCTAGTGCACGTCCAATCAACTTCAGCATGAATGGTTCCAATTTTGTACTGGACAATCGAAATTCGCGCAACTCATAGCATTTTTCTAGGCCCCCTATGAAATTTTTCACATCGTTTTGTGACAAATTTGTGCATCCCAGATAAAAATTTGTACCCATATTTTTGATGTCGTACGTCAAGTCTAACTTACATAATTCGCTCAAATTCGAAAGGATTAAATTTATTGGTATATGATCGTTAGTATTATGGTGAGAGTGACCGCCAACAAAACCACCGGCTGCATCCAAACTAGTCGGCTGGAGTTGTTTTATACGCAGCTCATCGATATACGGGCCACATAATTCCAAAAATGTTACAATCATTTCGGGATCATATTCGGTCGGTTTCATTTCTTCGATCGTTTCGGATAAGTATTTTTCGAGAAATATTTTTATCCATTGCTTTTTGCTCGATGCCGTTATATTATTAGTGCAAACTTTCCATTTATCGTAGAACGACCGCTTCCAAAATATATCGTCTTTGATGTGTCCACATATTTCGGAAAGTGGGAAATTTACGTTTAGAATGTCCAAAAGGTAATTGCGATCTTCGGCAAATTCAATCTCTTTAAATATTGGTCTCGCTGCGAAATTAAATTATTATACACTGAGACAATATACACGCGAGTAAATATACGAGATACTCACCCAGCCAATGTTCCGCAATCGTTTGAATGCATAAACATTTCAATGAATCGGGACTTTTGCAATCCCATTCGAGATTAAAACTGTTTAGATCTTTGTCGGTTGAATTTTTACAATCTTTTACATTTATGTACGCCTTAAATGTGTTTAACGGGATTGTGTTGGGAAAACGCATTTTAACACTGTTTTGTTTAGTCGATAAGTTCGTATTCACTATGGTTAACGGTACCGGTTATTAGTTAGGTTACATTCATATCGATTTTTATCCAAAGCTCAAACCTAAAACATTACAAATCCCAAAAATTAAATAATCGATTAAAGTTACGTTTTAAAACGTGAGGGAGGTCGTGGCTAAAGGGCAAGGTTGTTCATAATTCCTATATAGTTTGTTAGAGAGGCTTTAGGTTGTTAGAGAGGCTTGTACTATGATCATTGGTTGTTGCGGTTTTGGCCAACGGAGTTGTCTGCACCATAGGTAGCCTGCAAAGATTGGTTATTGGCGGTGGTAGCCGGAGATTTCAATGTTATGTCACATCAGAATACCAAAAGTAAACTCATCATGAAGATGGCTTCAAGACTGTTACAAATTTTAAATAAGGGATCTACGGCAATTTACCGACGCCAAGTTTTCGGAAATTCCATACCGTATCTAACGATGGTGTCGGTATGACTAGCGCCTTTTTCAATGGATTGACAACAATCACATTACCTTACAGCTGAATGCGAACAGGATGGATGACGCAAAAATGTCCGAGGTTTTAGAATCTGGTTTGGCTTGCATTTCACTAGTTATGCAGAAGACCTAACTAAAGTTGATATTTATGCTGTCCCATAAACGGTACAATTCGACTTATCCAACGGACTTGCGACTCCTCGATGCATCACGTCGAAATGCATGGACTAACGAGATCCTTAGGAGAAACGCATTGAGGCTGATTAGTTAGGTTATTTATATTGAATTAATTTATCCAAGTCTCAAACCAAAAAACCTTACAATTCCCAAAATCGAGTACTAAATGGTCCCCACCTTGGGCGCCAACATCAAATTAAAAACCAAATTAATTTTTACAATAAAAAATACATTTATTTAATTTCAAATGAATAATGGATAAATTTTTCGTTGTGTTATAATATGTATATGTTTATATAAAAATGAACAAAGCATTATAAATATTTTAAATTATTACAAATACAACTTATCGTATAAATATATAAAATTTTTATTTGTATTACAAAATTTTTTAATTTATTATCTCTGGATCTGCGCCTTATAAATACCTAGTATCACAATTTATTTATTTTTATAAAATATATTATTTAGTTCCGTTTAAAAATATATATATATATACACAAATACTAAACTCTATATAACACGTGGGCATTAAATATATTTTAAAACAATTTTTAGTCGTTAGAAAAGACGTTAATTTTGAGTGCACAACACGTGTTATGTTTAAAAACTAAATTGACTAGAGTGTTACTCATTCTGTTTTTATATTAAATATATATATTTTTTTAAATTTACAAAATTATAAATAGAATTAACTTAATCGCATAAAAAAAAATGGCCGCGAACTATATATATTTTTAGGTTATCTGTACAATATAATATAAGAACACGTGGTGGATTTAAATTATGATTGTCTTAACTAACTTAATTTATATGACTAGTTGTGATATGACTAGAGATTGGAATGTATATTATATGGACTAGAATATAAGCTTATAAACTAAAAATATTGGGCAACTTTGGATATTCGACTGCGGGCTTATATTTAAGAATATATAAGTTTGACTAGATCTGAATACGAACTTAAAATAAATAATACTAAAGGACTAGATTTGTTCCCATGACTTCATTAAACCTCGTAAACGGTTCACAATACACAAAATATAAATAAATAAAATTGCTTTAATAGACCCCGGGCCTGCATTTTTTAGTACGAATTTTTTCGGTTCGATTATTATTATGTATGTTATGTATATATGATATGTTTTGGGACTAGAATTTATAACTTAAAAGTAAATTAAATTATAAACGGAACTATAATTAAAATGAACACTAACTATATATAATTTAAATCTAAATTTGTAAGCAGTCTCTTTACCTCGCCGTATGCCGTAAGCTAACAAAACAAAAATAAAAAAATTTAAACAAATTTTATACCATTGTGGTCCGGTTTGAAGGCAGCTAGCTGTTTAACACCCCTGTTACACTGATAACGCGTGTGTATGTTTTATAACTGAGGCACCATTACGTAGATAGGCCAGTGCGGTGGCCGCAATATTTTCATCTTCCGTCAAATTATCGGTCATCAAACGGAATTTTTTATGCGGATGTATATTTCGATGATTACTCGATGATTCGCTCGTACTATCTTCAATGTCGTCATCGTCGTCATCACCATCCGAATTACTTGACACCGACGTACGATGATTCGGTTCGATATGAAATATTAATTTGGTCGAATAATTTACCGTACTATTACTATCGATGATATTCGTGATGTTGCTCGAATTATTCGAATCATTCGATTCGGCTGAAAATTCTTCGGATTTACGATGAGTCGCCTGATGTTTACGAAGATAGGCTTGTCGTTTAAAAAATTTGCCACACTCCTTGCACTTAAATTGTTCACCGTTCGCCGAAGTCACATGATCATTTGACTTGTTTACAATTTGATCGCGTGGCTTGTGCCACCGTCGATGTGACGCCAAATTAGCCGGACAATTAAAACGTTTTCCACATTCGGGACAGCGATACTCGAGCAATACAATGCACGAACAACGATGGCGCGCCAAACCAAATGCATCATCGAATTCGATGCGACACAATTTACAGATGTACGCACCGATTACGTTTGTGATTTGTGCTAGTTCAGCTTTTGCCTCGTCCGTCACCTCAACGATATTGTACTGAGGATCGATGTCACCACATTTTTCGATCATGGTGTCGTCGATCTCGTCCAAGCTACGAATGATTGTGCCCGAAACGGGCGATGATTTATGTTCGTCGAATTTTAATTTACGTACGGCCTTGTGTTGTTTTTTCGCGTTCACATCTTTTGTACGCGATTTAACACTTGGTTTTGATGTTTTAGCGGGTGGTGTTGGTTTTATTGGTTTTTTCGGTGTTATTTCGGTGACACTTTTCGAATGTTGGCCATCCTCGTTGACATCGTCTAGTTCCGTTGTGACGATGAAATTTTCATCGTTACGATATCGTTTCTTTAACGGTGATGTTAGTTGATGTAAATGTGGCGTGATCGGTGGTGTTATAATCGTGTCGTCGCCACTCGTAATTTTCACTGATAAATCCAATGGACACTCGAACGGTTTTGATTTGGTTTCGGGTTGCACAATTTTTTTAACAAAATTCTCTTCATATTTCACTTTGTACTCCGGTTTTAGATTATCAATTGTTGTCAAGAGACCGATGAGGTGCGATTGTTGCTGTGGATGCTGCGGTTGATTTGACGTTGGAAATTGATAATTTTGTTTGAAAATTTTCGCGTACATTCTAATACCATTATACGAATTATTTATGTTTAAAAGCACAAAAGTTCACACACACACACACACGTAAACACAAATTATAGAAACTAAAAACTTTAACTAATGTTGAATTAATTGTACAAATTTGGTTCTTTCCACATTGAACTCTAGTTTTAGAATGACAAATGTTCGTCGGGATCATTAGAATTTATATCAAAATTTCCCCTTTTGTTTTTTATATTTTTTTTATTTAAATTCGACCAATCTACGTTTGCGCATCAATCACCACCGGTTTTTGTTTTTTGTTATGCATCCCACTCCGTCTAACTGTTATTCGCCTGCTCTCGCCGCATACAACAATTTTCACAAAGGGGATATCCAGTGTTCTTGTTGAATTTGTATTGGCACGCGACCTCAACATTTACAATAATAAATGCACGTGCTCTCTTTTTTTTTTTTATTCCAAAAAAGATTTTTTGTTTTTTGTCCCGATTATATTATTCCTTGTTATGTTCAAGGAATATACATGCATACATAGATGTACTCGATTATATGTAAAAAAAAAACAAAATATTGCAGCCGGTCGATACAAATGCAAACAATGCGTTATGAGTTAAGGGTGGTTTTCCATTTAAAAGCGTAATGCTTTCCTTCTCTCTGTGTGTTTGTGTGTGTCGTATCAGATATATGTTACGATCGAATTTAAAGGTACAGTAAACAGGATTTTTGTATCCATATGCTGTGCTATATATGTACATATATACTTATGTTGTGATTCATGTATGATAGGAAAATATCTGAGTCACTATGCGTTAAAATTTTGTTTTCGATTCGATGACGCCTCGTTCAATGGTTTTATGTATAATGAGAAGTCCTATATCCATTTATGAATACGAGTTTTGGTTTTCGAAAAGGTTTCTCTGTCAATGAACTTGATTATTGGGTTCGATGAACTAATTGAATAATGAAATGATTTTGGTATCGACGATCTATATACATTTATTGGGTCCCTGATCTAGACATTCCAAAGTTGCTGAACTTTTGCTAAAATGCAGGGATTGTTTGTATTACTGTGCATTCGTCAATTTCCAATGAGAAAGTTTTTCACTTAATTTGGAGCTTTATTCTTTAGTCCTGTAATTTACTTCGTTAATGGGATTATAACACCATACCTTCAGACCTAGGTATATTGCCAATCGGGACCGGGATGGAAAACTTCGTGTTAACATTGATGCGGTATTTGACACTTGGAAATAGAATTTCTCTGATTTGTAGGGCCTCTCTAGCCATGTAGAGACTAAATAGGAACCATTCCCGTGGGATTGATTGCATTATCTTCGAGCTCTTGATAGAGAAGCTCGAAGAGAAAATCTTAAGTACGGCAAAGCGAAGTTATTGTCTGAACAATGGATAGTGGCTGCGTAATGCCCTTTCCTTAAAAAAAGAGATCGCTCAAAATGCAAAAATTAGTTAATCAGGCCCCTTGTCATGTTTGGATGTGAGAACTTGACTCGGATGAGCTTGAGAGATGGCTGATGACATTTGTAATTCGTTGGAAGAATCATGCAGACGCCACGCACTGACCGAGTTCTCTTCAACCATGAGATCAGAAACAAAGGAAATTCCTGATATCGTTAAAAAAGTAAAAGGCCAGTGAGTACGTTGGCTCGGTCAAGCGGTAAAGAATGAATAATTGTCTTTTTCGGCATACAAAATGCTATCCAAAGTGCATACTATGAAGGTATAGGACCGGCACTTAAAAGTTCGAGCTAGACACTTTAATGAAGAATGAACGGCTACACCAGCAGATTGAGAAGCACTAATTTTAAAAATATCTTCAGTGAGACACTCCATCTTGGGTCATTAAGATGGCGAGGAGTGATTAAAGAATATATGCAGGTGGCAGTGTTCTATAAAGTGAAGTTAGAAGTTAAAGAATACCAAAGCCATAGGAACATACAACATACCAACTAAAATATCCGTAGGTGACAATCTACAACCACGAAATCGACAAGACCAATAAAATAGGACTCTCTGGGCATCCCAACTAAAATACTTAACTCATATAATGTACCGAAATACCTTCCTGTTGTCAGCATTTGACGGTTTTGTGTGTAAGAATGTCCCCTATAGACTTAGCTTTTATACATTCTCGCGCCGTGGTGCTTGGTCGTTTTTATGTCCTTTGTAAGCTTAGTTATCCAACCTTTCTTCGATGTTTGGAAGGAAACTTACATCTGGGGCCAGTTATGAAATCAAGCTTAAGCTCTTCTTCTGTGATTTCACCGTTATTTTGGCTTACAATCGATGTTTTGGTGTCCTCTAAATTTTTTAAGCGATCCACATCATAGACAATGATTCTGGGAAGTCTCTTTTCAGGTAGCGCATACACACATATAGCGATTTGCCTGATGCCGCAGGATTTATTAAATCCCTAAGTTTGGTGTTCACTTCCACGCTATTAGTGAAGGAAGCTTCTTTATCAACTATGGATTGTCCTCTGACAACCTCATCAGACTTGACTTCTAGCTCTGGAGCAAGTGAAAATTAAGATCTATGCGAGTATCATACCAGAGACTTCATTGATGAATGTTTCTAATGTTGTTCATGATTAAAGCACAGCGAAATTAATGCAAGCATTTATGATCGCAAATGTATTGCAGATGGACGATGTGGAAGTGTGCAAGCTACTCAAATTAACGATCCAAATCATGAAATCTTGTGGATGACTATACGAATGGTTCATAAATGTATATGACTATGAACATTAGACTATAATTAACGCTACACGGCGTACGCCAAATGTCGTACTATAGAATATACATACACATATACAAGCACCAATCAGGCACATTACAAATTCAAATTTTATTTTCCAAATGTATGCACATAATCACAACAAATTTACACGACACACATTTGCATATAGTTATACCGCGAGCTGATACCATCAAACACTATTTATTCACCCTCTAAATTTCCAAACCAAAAATCTACAATAAATCAAATGGGGCACAAGCTGACCACACACAGTTTTTTTTTTTACATATTGACCATATGCGCCCACGGTATAAACAAATTTGTCCATGATCCCTTTCACTCGAAAACTAATCAAATTCAACCAGCGGGGTAATATGAGTATGAAGAAATTTGAACGGGTAGTTTGATGGAGTTTAGGAAAAGTTTTAGAATTTCGCGGTTTTATTTAACGATGCACGCGATAACATTTTGTTTGTATTTTTACCTTAATCGGTTTGGCACGCGATTTAAGTGCATAAAAAACAATTACTACTAAAATAGTAGTCTAGTACTACTACCTAGTTGTGTGTTGACTTAAAATTATATGAAAAAATATTTCAAGATCGTCAAAAGCGAAAATACTTTTCACTTTTTTACCTAACGTAATCATAATCGGTTTAACAGACCACTGCTGGCCCATACCGTAGCAACAATCAGTCTCAAATGGATTCGATCATCAGCCAGTTTTTGAAAATATCTGAATCGTAGCATAAATTAGTCAGTTTTGATGGACTAACCATCATGCATTTTCTGGATTCTTCAAATTTTCGATTTGTGGCATAAATTGGTCAGTTTTGATGGGCTAACCATCGTGCATTTTCTGGATTTTGAATAATTTCGATTTATGGCATAAATTGGTTAGTTTTGATGGGCTAACCATCATGCATTTTCTGGATTCTTCAAATTTACGATTTATGGCATAAATTGGTCAGTTTTGATGGGCTAACCATCATGCATTTTCTGGATTCTTCAAATTTACGATTTGTGGCATAAATTGGTCAGTTTTGATGGGCTAACCATCATGCATTTTCGAGATTTTTCAAATTTTCGATTCGTGGCATTATTTGGTCAGATTTGATGGGCTAACCATCATGCATTTTCTGGATTTTGAATATTTTCGATTTATGGCATAAATTGGTCAGTTTTGATGGGCTAACCATCATGCATTTTCTGGATTTTGGAAATTTTCGATTTATGGCATAAATTGGTCAGTTTTGATGGGCTAACCATCATGCATTTTCTGGATTTTGGAAATTTTCGATTTGTGGCATAAATTGGTCAGTTTTGATGGGCTAACCATCATGCATTTTCTGGATTTTGGAAATTTTCGATTTGTGGCATAAATTGGTCAGTTTTGATGGTCTAACCATCATGCATTTTCTGGATTTTGAATAATTTACGATTTGTGGCATAAATTGGTCAGTTTTGATGGGCTAACCATCATGCATTTTCTGGATTTTGAATATTTTCGATTTATGGCATAAATTGGTCAGTTTTGATGGGCTAACCATCATGCATTTTCTGGATTTTTCAAATTTTCGAGTTGTAGCATAAATTGGTCAGTTTTGATGGGCTAACCATCATGCATTTTCTGGATTTTGAATATTTTCGATTTATGGCATAAATTGGTCAGTTTTGATGGGCTAACCATCATGCATTTTCTGGATTTTGAATATTTTCGATTTATGGCATAAATTGGTCAGTTTTGATGTGCTAACCACCATGCAATTTCTGGATTTTGAATATTTTCGATTTATGGCATAAATTGGTCAGTTTTGATGGGCTAACCATCATGCATTTTCTGGATTCTTCAAATTTACGATTTGTGGCATAAATTGGTCAGTTTTGATGGGCTAACCATCATGCATTTTCTGGATTCTTCAAATTTACGATTTGTGGCATAAATTGGTCAGTTTTGATGGGCTAACCATCATGCATTTTCGAGATTTTTCAAATTTTCGATTCGTGGCATTAATTGGTCAGATTTGATGGGCTAACCATCATGCATTTTCTGGATTTTGAATATTTTCGATTTATGGCATAAATTGGTCAGTTTTGATGGGCTAACCATCATGCATTTTCTGGATTTTGGAAATTTTCGATTTATGGCATAAATTGGTCAGTTTTGATGGGCTAACCATCATGCATTTTCTGAATTTTGAATATTTTCGAATTATGGCATAAATTGGTCAGTTTTGATGGTCTAACCATCATGCATTTTCTGGATTTTGAATAATTTACGATTTGTGGCATAAATTGGTCAGTTTTGATGGGCTAACCATCATGCATTTTCTGGATTTTGAATATTTTCGATTTATGGCATAAATTGGTCAGTTTTGATGGGCTAACCATCATGCATTTTCTGGATTCTTCAAATTTACGATTTGTGGCATAAATTGGTCAGTTTTGATGGGCTAACCATCATGCATTTTCTGGATTCTTCAAATTTACGATTTGTGGCATAAATTGGTCAGTTTTGATGGGCTAACCATCATGCATTTTCTGGATTCTTCAAATTTACGATTTGTGGCATAAATTGGTCAGTTTTGATGGGCTAACCATCATGCATTTTCAGGATTTTGAATATTTTCGATTTGTGGCATAGATAGGTCAGTTTTGATGGGCTAACTATCATGCATTTTCTGGATTCTTCAAATTTACGATTTGTGGCATGAATTGATCAGTTTTGATGGGCTAACCATCATGCATTTTCTGAATTTTCCAAATTTTCGAGTTGTGGCATAAATTGGTCAGTTTTGATGGGCTAACCATCATGCATTTTCTGGATTCTTCAAATTTACGATTTGTGGCATAAATTGGTCAGTTTTGATGGGCTAACCATCATGCATTTTCTGGATTTTGAATATTTTCGATTTATGGCATAAATTGGTCAGTTTTGATGGGCTAACCATCATGCATTTTCTGGATTTTTCAAATTTTCGATTTGTGGCATAAATTGGTCAGTTTTGATGATCGGCTAACCATCATGCATTTGCTGGATTTGTTAAATTTTCGATTTGTGGTATAAATTGGTTAGTTTAGACAATGCATCGATCTCTGAAAGAAAGTCATTATTGTAATGTAAAAAATACTCCGTTCGCAGCTGATGAATCTAACCAAAATAATCAAACTGTGTGTGTGTGTATACCTTTTTCCTTTTCCATGTATTAATCTACCATAGATAATTTCTAAACCGTTATATGCTCGTTAACCTAATAAACGGAAATTGAAAACTAATATAGAACTTTTCCAAATCGAATACAAAATGATCAGACTATTTATTTGTTAATTACCTATATTATATACGTGATATGTGCGCATTCACATAAATGATGATCATGCGATCTCACACATATTGGTCGATTCCCCCACTAAATATGTTGTTTTGTATATACGGCACGTAAAAAAATTTGTCTACCCTTGTTCTTTATGACTATACCTAGTTTCCATATTGTTTACTTCCACTTCTAGTTTAATCGTAATTTTCACGGTGCCAATACAAAACAGCAACAACAACATATAGGGGGAAAAAAGGTAACGTAGAGTTTATTGACCGCGGATTCCTATATAAAATGTTATAACTCGTATATCGAAAGACATACAAAAGGTGGTCGGTATCGAAAATACTAAAACCTAAAATCTTCTTCAATGAATCGGATTACTACACAACATCATATCGCAGCTGATATTTTTTTGGAAATAACTTTGATCACGAATATATAGGGATCGATACGAATTTCGATAGTTATATATGTATGCGGATTTAAGGGATGGTTTTGATAAGTGCGCAGACAATTCGATTTTTATCGCAAACTATAATCGACATACCAATTAAAGTTGATACGACAGCAACCCTTTTATTATATATACATATTGTAATACTCCAAACCCTCTATTTAAAGAATTCACCGCAAAGAAAATTCACCTTTACCATACTTACCTAAGTTAAATGTCTTAATACACATTACGACTATACACAATACAATGGAAAACACTTTGCGTACGGTGGAATGTCTTTGAATATGACCCTAAATTCGTATTATGGAAATTATACAAAAGAACACCTTCTTAGCTGTTTTGATTTTGCTTACCTATATTTCTTAAAGGAGGAGCCGAATTCACAAGACGATACAAAATTACACACAGAAACAGACGTACACTTATATATGTAACTAAGTATGTATGCGTGATACATTTGTGCAAATCAAAAACTGTATCTAACCCTTCTTTAAATTATCAAAACTAAAAACACTTTGGTTGGAAAGCAGCTGCGGAATAAAAAATCATACATGTCAACGCACAATAGGACAATGGATAAAATAATTTTGAGCATATGCATGACACTGAATAGTACCAATGGGTTTATAAAATAATAAACGTATGCGCATGCGTCAATGTTATAATTTCGATTTCATGTTTTACCCGGACTTTCGAAGTAAGTCTAAAGAATTGTGCTCGTATGCCCTCGACCTATCCTTTAGCCTTTAGAGAGAGTAATTTTACAATTATCATCCAAATCGATAGGATTACTCTCTCTGTCTCTAAATCCTGACACACAGGATGTATGCATTTCACTCCAAAGCAATGTCCTGGCATAGAGGAAAAGAATAGAAGATCTAGAACAAACATGAATGGTGGAAGGCCGACATCCGTATAATTCAACAATAAGTGCAGTTCACTTTTGTACCATGCGTTACCAATCGAAAACCTGGAACATCGTTATATGTAATTTTTAGTTTCTTTTATTCTTTCTAAGATATTCTTCAGACATCCAATTCATTTCGTATTTATCACGAGTAAACAGCAGATTTTATAGCATAATTAGACAATTGCATCGGCAAATACTGACCAATGAATGCCACAAATCGAAAATTTTCAAAATCCAGAAATTGCATGGTGGTTATAGCCCATCAAAACTGACCAATTTATGCCTCAACTCAAAAATTTGGAAAATTCAGAAAATGCATGATGGTTAGCCCATCATAACTGACCAATTTATGCCACAACTCAAAAATTTGAAAAATCCAAAAAATGCATGATGGTTAGCCCATCAAAACTGACCAATTTATGCTACAAATCGAAAATTTGAAAAATCCAAAAAATGCATGATGGTTAGCCCATCAAAACTGACCAATGTATGCCACAACTCGTCAATTTGAAAAATCCAGAAAATGCATGATGGTTAGCCCATCAAAACTGACCCATTTATGCCATAAACCGAAAATTTGAAAAATTCAGAAAATGCATGATGGTTAGCCCATCAAAACTGACCAATTTATGCCATAAATCGTAAATTTCCAAAATCCAGAAAATGCATGATGGTTAGCCCATCAAAACTGACCAATTTATGCCACAACTCGAAAATATGAAAAATCCAGAAAATGCATGATGGTTAGCCCATCAAAACTGACCAATTTATGCCATAAATCGTAAATTTCCAAAATCCAAAAAATGCATGATGGTTAGCCCATCAAAACTGACCAATGTATGCCACAACTCGTCAATTTGAAAAATCCAGAAAATGCATGATGGTTAGCCCATCAAAACTGACCCATTTATGCCATAAACCGAAAATTTGAAAAATTCAGAAAATGCATGATGGTTAGCCCATCAAAACTGACCAATTTATGCCATAAATCGTAAATTTCCAAAATCCAGAAAATGCATGATGGTTAGCCCATCAAAACTGACCAATTTATGCCACAACTCGAAAATATGAAAAATCCAGAAAATGCATGATGGTTAGCCCATCAAAACTGACCAATTTATGCCATAAATCGTAAATTTCCAAAATCCAGAAAATGCATGATGGTTAGCCCATCAAAACTGACCAATTTATGCCACAACTCGAAAATATGAAAAATCCAGAAAATGCATGATGGTTAGCCCATCAAAACTGACCAATTTATGCCATAAATCGTAAATTTCCAAAATCCAGAAAATGCATGATGGTTAGCCCATCAAAACTGACCAATTTATGCCACAACTCGAAAATTTGAAAAATTCAGAAAATGCATGATGGTTAGCCCATCAAAACTGACCAATTTATGCCATAAATCGTAAATTTCCAAAATCCAGAAAATGCATGATGGTTAGCCCATCAAAACTGACCAATTTATGCCACAACTCGAAAATATGAAAAATCCAGAAAATGCATGGTGGTTAGCCCATCAAAACTGACCAATTTATGCCATAAATCGAAAATTTAAAAATCCAGAAAATGCATGATGGTTAGCCCATCAAAACTGATCAATTTATGCAAATAACTTATATTACTATAAGGGAAATCGCGTCGATTTTATGTGCCAACATGATATTAGTTGGGATAAAAATAGTAGATGGCACTAGAGTAGTTGAACGAAATGTTTACATTTTTTTATCTACAGTTTTTTATATTGAACGAATTATTAACGAAACAAAAATTTTAAATCTAAAAAAAAAATTTTAAATTTTATAATCGGGATTGGAGTACATGGGCTTATATTTATATACAATAATAAATAAATAAAACCAAATTTTATTTTTTTTTAATTATTTCATTTCATTAAAATGAATTAACTTCGTTAATTTTTTTCTTACACCAATTTTTTTTAAATTCTCTTGTTTTGCAAAATGAAAAAATCTTATTTTATAATATATATTTATGATAGTTTTAATTAACACGTAAAAATGATTTTCTATATCATTAATATTAAATCTAGAGTATAAGTGATTGCTATTATCTATAAAAATTAAATCGATTAAACTAATATTTTGTATTGATCGTAAAACTAACTTACTATATTCTAATTTTACATTAATATTA
The DNA here is from genome assembly GCA_963556175.1 of Tipula confusa. Lineage (NCBI taxonomy): Eukaryota > Metazoa > Arthropoda > Insecta > Diptera > Tipulidae > Tipula > Tipula confusa. Next base: position 221,612,752 of record OY744476.1, read on the forward strand.
ACACTACTTTTAAAAATTTTCTCACATTCGACTAAAATTTTGTATGTATTTAATGATGGGGTCATTAATTTACCCCATTTTTTTAAATTAAATAAACCTAGATTTAGCTCCAACCGTGCACTTTTATTTAAAATTTGGAGACATTCCTTACATTTTAAAAATTTAGGCAATTGTTTGGCTTCAATATACCCAGCTAAATACGTTATTATATCACACGAGTATTCATCCAGCTCGACTTCAATTAAATCTAATACAACATCATCATTTAAATTTAATTGATTTGTCTTTCGGCTGGATGAAATAGTTAATATTTCTGGCAAGGAAACATTACCCGTACCTTGCGCTTTTATAGATTTATTAACAACTAGCCGTTTATAGGATGCTATAAATTGTTTGCATGTTGGATTGTCGTTTCGGCCAGTTCGATAACGAATCAACCCAAAAAACAACTCTAAGTGATCCTGGCTAAACTTATATGTTAACAAATAATCTAATTTATCATTTACAATTAATTCATTGTACATAATTTTTAGACTTTCGGAATTTATTAAAAAACCTAAAAATCCTGTATTGAAATTACTTTGTATTACATTTAATTTTTGATGATATTTGTTAACATATTTTAATTCATTGATAGTTTGTTTTAAATATTCTAAATTTTTAAAAAAAGTTTCGTGTGTCGATTTAGAGAGAGGTCGTTTAAAATAATATTTTGCCATTAAACTATTACTATTAAAAATATCAAAACAATCATTAATAATTAGTAAAAATTTAACAGTAGGCATACAATCCTTAAATATTGGATCGGTTTGGCTTAAATATTCTAATGCGTTTGCTACACTGCGACTAAACACTTGCACTGCATATTTTACCCGCATTATAGAATTTTCAAACTTTATATGTGTGGCATTAATTCTTGGTGCAAGTGCAAGTCCGCTTTCAGTTTGAATATTATTTAGTTTTTCAATGTAATGCCATTCAATTTTATCGTCATTTTTTGTATAAAATGTACGTTTTAATTTGAAATGATTACGTATAAGTTTAATCATGTGACAATTATCCAAATAAATAAAAATTTTTTGATCACTAGGTTCGACATAAAAATAAGGCTTTTGTGGTAATTCGGCTCCTAACAATTTGACCATACTAAAATTTGCCTTAAGCCCGTCAAATGTTAACGTTATAATGTTCGCATTACACTCCTCGCGTAAGTGGGATATGACAAATTTTATTATATGTGCTCGGTCTGCTGCATTTAAGGAATTAATAAAAAAATATGCAATAGGTATTTTAAATTTTAAATTTATAGCACAAATGAAGAACACTAACACATTAGATGCCTGTGTTTGTTCATCATCTACATTATCATCCAAACACCCTGCGCCATAATTAACAAACCCCACAAACTCCTTATTTTTATTGTCCCAATCAATACATTTTTTGATTGACATTTCGTCCATCATTATGGAGAAATAGATATCTTTATTCTCTGTTTGGATTTTTTGCCGCAAATGTTCCACGGCTTGTATTGTAATACCAGGACTGCCTGTTGAGTTCTGGTACCATTGTCTTATGGTCCTTATATGTGGTAGTTTGATACTTTTAATAAAAAATTGCCGAAGATGCTCATAACCAGCAGTTGAAAAAAATGACATGGTCATCGCAAACTGACGCAACTTCGGTGTATATTTGCCAAATTTTACACCGGATTTTAATTCATAAATAAATGATTGTTCTTGGCTTATGTCCTAATAAATTAAAAAAATAATTATAAATATTTTAGTATTGACAATTAATATAGCAAATAACATAAGGTATATACAATCAAATATATATTTAATATACTTGAATATATACAATATATTGTATATATGTATATAAATATATACAATAATATATCAAATAAATAAATGTTTGATTTTAAAGTGCTTTGCCCGTAAGAAAACTAAAAATTAAAACCGTATTAAGTATTTTTCATCCAATTTTTCTTTTTGATTTCCTGTGGGTAAAGCGCTTAATTAAAATAATTTTCTTACATTTAATGTATCACGCGATCCTCCACTAATAATCCCTTCTTTCTCTAACCTCTTCATGAAATTTTCGAAATCTTGTACCTTTTTTTGATAACGATTACATTTTGTGACAAGAGCCTTGTTTAATTTTCGAGTTTTCCCAATTTCCTCTTTCAATTTGGATATAGCTCGCTTTGAAGTACGTGGTGTGTAATTGTAAGATGCATCAATGTCTCCAGTATATCTGAACTGACGGCTAATGGCATCACTTGATTGCGGTGTTGTTGGTAGAATATTTCCACTTTTTGCTTTTTTGATTGGTGGTGACGTCGTGATTGACGTTGAAGGATAATTCGGTGGCGTATTCATGGCTGACGTTGAAGGGTAATTTGGTGGTTCGTTTTCTAAGTTTGTTGTGTTATCATTACATGAAATTTTATTACATTCTGGCTTTTTATAGTTAATTATTTCAGTAGGAACATTTAATGTCGCATCCTCATCATATTCAATAGTATACCTAGGCGCAAATATAACAATTTTATTATTACAAGCTTTAACATAATTACATTAAAAAGAAATGTTGGTTTAACTTACCACATGTCATTGTCCAAAACAAATTTCGAAGGTACCGCATTTCTTGTAAGATGATTACCAGTGGTTAAATATTTTTCCTCGAAATGTTTGGAACAAAGTTTAAATGAAGGATAATCCAATTCATTAGCTTTGACATTTGGAACAATATCTCGCCAAATTTTCCTGTAATCTTCAGATGATGGTGCGCTATAAATTAAAAGGGTACAATCAGCTCTTTTATTCAGTATACGCTTGAGGCAATATAAATTGTAAAAATAAAACCTTTAACCGAAAATATATGCAAAATTTATCTAAAATTAGCTACTAATTCGAATAGTCCAATTGCTTGGTGGTATAAAATCACTTTTTTATAGGTTAAACTTTACATTTTAATAAATTTAAAACAAACAACATATTTATATTGTGTTAATTAGCATCTAAAGTGATGAATAATTATGTTTTAGCTATCTTTCGCATCAATTACTACTTACGAATGCAAACCAATCTTCGCTGAACAATTAAAACACTTCAGCGGCATTTTGATAAAACAAGCACTTTATATTTATGTTATTTTAAAATAACTTATTTATTTATGTTATTTTATAATTTATGAAAGGTTTTTATAAAACAAAATATACAACACTTTTAATTCACAAAACAAATTATTATTATTCACTTCACAGACGTGAGACGCTACACTTTGAAATAACAACAATAGTACCATTAATGACAGCTGTTATGAAATTTTATGAAAAAATAAAAAATAAAAAAATTGGTTGACGTGCCATCTATTGTTCTCGTTAAAAACGTTTGGTATGCCATCTAGAATTTTTATCCGAAACAAAATTGAACGAAATCATGTTGTCGTTAGCATTTACTATGGAAATGTTCACGATTTCCCTTATAGTAATATAAGTTATTTGAATTTATGCCACAAATGCATGATGGTTAGCCCATCAAAACTGACCAATCAATGCCACAAATTGAAAATTTGAAAAATCCAGAAAATGCATGGCCCATCAAAACTGACCAATTTATGCCACAAATTGAAAATTTCCAAAATCCAGAAAATGCATAGTGGTTAGCCCATCAAAACTGACCAATTTATGCCATAAATCGAAAATTTGAAAAATCCAGAAAATGCATGGTGGTTAGCCCATCAAAACTGACCAATTTATGCCATAAATCGTACATTTCCAAAATCCAGAAAATGCATGATGGTTAGCCCATCAAAACTGATCAATTTATGCCACAAATCGAAGATTTCCTAAATCCTGAAACCTCATGATGGCGTGTAAAGGTATCACTAATAAAGGTATCTTTCATCACAATCGGACCACTATTTCGTGTTTTACAGACTGTTCATTGATATTCGTTAATTACCCGTTTCTATATTGTTGCGTGAGAATACCATTCTGTCACTGTATTTTGTATACTTTTATCACACGAAAGTAGCACAGTCTGATGAAAAGGTTAGTAATTCTCGAAATTAGTTCCTGATTTATAACAAAAAAGATTAATTTATTATACATTTTTTAGAATTTTTTTTTTTTTTTGTATTGTATCTATATGCCATTTGTTATGGGGCCGAAGCACATCCAACTCTTTCGCGGTTACTTTTTAACGTACTACCTTACGCCGTCGCCAACTAAATCGAGGACACAGGAATACAGGTTCGCTTTGAATACCAACCTGCACATTGCATTGCTCCAGCCAGCCTGTACTGGCATGGAAGATGGTTCGGCCCATGGATTCTGCACTCCAACAGGGGGTCATAGTTGTGTTCTTCGTCACCACTGATCGTAATCAGATGATGGAAAAATCCCTTTTCAACCCTTCACCGTTGGGATTCGAGAACCCGGTACCTCCCGTCCCAAAACACCGCAGCTTTAACCAATGCGCCAATTGCTCGGTATAAAAATTTTTATTATTACATTAGAAAAAGTTTTACTTCTTTTTTGAAATAATTTTTATTTTTATATATAAAACAAGAAGTATTGATTCTTTATTTTTATTAAAACAAGGTTCCTTATTTCGTTTTTATAAAACTAAAAAAAGAATAATAATACCCGTTTCCGAATTTTTAGGCACCAAAATTATTTGCGGAAATGTATGCATATTTTATAGCAGTTTAATTTAGGCTCGGGTGGCGATCGATAACGTCAATGTGAGTACTTCGGCGTAGTACGCAAGTAAAACAATAAATCCGACTTATTTGAATTTAATTAGGTCCGTAGGGGGAATCATGTGACAGTAATTCATCAAAAATATCGCAAAGATATCGAAAGAATTGAATTACACGACAAGGAAGAATGTTTAATTTATAAAAAAAAAAAAACCCTAGCAACGTAGTCCTTTACATTGTAGTGTGTATACAGTTGCTGCATGATAAGGCAATGGGGTACAGGATATTTCTATAATGGAATTATAATGAACGCATTATTGTTGTAATATTTCACTATTGTTCAAATTGATCATAATCCTTCCCTTTTTTATGATTATTTTATTTCTTCCTTCCATCCAACTCCTATAAATATGCATACACGGACATAAAATCCCTTAATATATATATTGAATGTTTTGTTGTTGTCGTTGATAAGTTTTGCATGCATATAACGTATAAAAAACTTAAAGCGACAACATTTTACACAGTTGAGAAATGACGCATATTACGGGTAGGGACACGCGGGAAGAGACGATGAATTGAATTGAATTTTACTTTTCTTTTGATGTTCTGTGATACGGTTAAGTATTTATAAAAATGCGTTATTGCAACAAGAGCCGGATCAGAGAAGTGCAACATAGCATTTTCAATACCTGTGGTATAACGACGTGCAACTTAACCACTTCATCGGTGTATTTGGTCTAAAAAAGGTTTTGCAAATGTTTAGATCGCGGAAAACTGTCACGATGAACTGAAATTGGGGTATGGTCAGTTACATATGTAAGAACTATGGAAATTACATTAAGATAGCGAGAGACATATGAGAGGAGAACAATTGCTTAAAGCATTGAAATAAGACGTGGCCAAATTGAGAGAGTGATATAGAACTTTATATTCCAAACGATCGATTTTAAGCTTAGAGTAGATCCTGTTCCAAATCGATACGTTTCAGGTTTTGAATTCGACCTAATCTTTACAACGATAACATGATCTCAGCAAGAAGTTCATGGGCCCGATACAGGGTGACCTTTCAAATTATTTGACTAGTACCGGTCTGCAGTAACTTTTACATATTGGATTAAGACCATACAGTAAGGCTTTCAAATCAGTTATAAGTCCTGATTTGGTAAAAAAAGAATGGTTGAGCAATTTATACAACAAATAAAAAATTGGTTAGAAGAAACATGATGGTCAGACGTTAAACCACCCAAAATTGAGCAATTTATACCAAAAAAAATTTTGGAACCCTGAAAATACATAAATGTTAGCCCATAAAAATTAAGCAATTTAGGCGACAGTTGAACAATTTTTAAAGCCGAGAAAAACGTGATTGGCTGATTACCCAATCAATTATGATAAATTTATGCTACTGATCGAAAAACTCCAAATTCCTTAAAATACATGTTGGTAAGGCCATCAAAATTGAGCTATTTATTCCATAATTTTTACAGTTAAGAGTACAGTGAAAAAGTGGGCCCGCTTTAGAAGGTGTGATTCATACATAACTTATGCTGCGGTTTTGTTTTCAATACAGCTTATAGATCCCATTTTTACCTTCATCTAACTTCTAATTGTGATTAAATCTTCTTATAAACGGTGTCAAGATGTGATCCGATTGATTAACCTATACTGATCGTCTACAGTTTTGATAAGTTTAGTTCTAAAACACTCTACAATTCACAATCAACTACTTAAAAGGCTGCGTTACTCAAGGTAAATGCGTTTTCAGTAAATTTTTTTGGTAAATCGATTTATTGTACTAAAAAGATAGGTAAATTATTAGAAAAAAAAGGTAAGTGGTTGTTGTTGTTATTTTTCACATTTCATTTATTTATTGCAATAAAAATCAGACACAAGAGTATAATTATGATTAATTATTATAATTACAAAAATACGTGAACATCTATGTTCAGACATTTTGGAGAATATTATTGGACTAAATATTAAGAAACCAAAAACAAAATTAAACAAAAAAAATTTTGACGTTTCATTTGTTACCTACAAACCAGTGATTTTAACCCTCCAAACCTGAATATTTACTTAAAGTTTGGCAAGACATGAAAGGTAAATTTGTACTAAAATTATAATTTACCAAATTTTATGATTTGCCTTGAGTGTGACACGCAGCCTTAATTTTAATGCGTGGTTGATTTCGGTGGTTGTCTACATTAGAAAATACTCACATCTTGACTCTTCTATTGCGTTGTGACCTAGACAAATCAATAAAAAAATACATAATAACTGCACGGACATGAATAAAAATCGTCGTTTTCGACCCAAACCCTTACGAGACCAAAAAATAATCACGCGTGACTCGCCAATTATATACGAAGGGTGTAGATTTATGTGTTTATTTCCATAAATTTCTAATCAAACCATTATCAGTAGACTAAAAATAAACTGCATAATAATTTTATTAGCACGTATGCCACCTACCGCACACACATTTTTTACAAAACTTACGCGTACAAAAAAATTCGAATATAATTTTACAAAGGGTCTGGAAATATTTTGCCGTATACAATGTAATGTAAGTCACCGTAAATTTCATGTACATACATATATGCATACGTCTCCTGTGTGTACATTCTATTACTATGTACATGTATGTATATATGTTCGTAAAGTGATTAGAATCTATGTTGTGGCGACATAAAAAATCAATACACACCAAACGTAAATTTTTGTGTAAGGGTTGTGTGCTTGGGTTTTAAAGGGTTATTTAGTAAATGACTGTACAGGGTGAGTAATTTAAAGTGAGACAACCGAGTTGTTTGATATTCTGTAATTTCATTTAGAAAAGATCTAAACCTAAGGATCTTTTTAAGGTTATTCAGTATCAAATATTGGTAGATTCTAAAAATTAGTATTAGTATAAATCACTTTTCCGTTTCTAAAGGTCGAACAAGTGAAACTCATTTTGGAATTTTTTCAAATCGAAACAGACCAATTTATGCTCCAAAACAAAAATTTCCAAAATCCAAAAATTATATGATGATTAGCTCATCAAAACTAAGCAGTTTATGCGACAAATCGAAAATTATCGACTTCCGATATTGACATTTTTTTATTGAACCTAACTAAGTCTGATTTTTCGAATATTTTTGGATATTTGGTTTTTGCTCAACAACTGTCTTTATTATTTCAAACTCTAGAATCTGGAACTAATTTCATAATTTTGCTAGACGATTAGCTCCTATCTTGCATTTTAACAGTAGTTTTTTAACAGTGGTTCCCTATCTATTGAGGTTAACCAAAGTGTCTGAAATAATATTTCAATTTTTATTATTACCGAATACAACCATAATTCCAATGGATCGAAGATTTGATGGCTCTGAAAGTAAGTGTCTCTAAGGAAAGATTGGCACACCTATACTGACACGACACAAAACTATATCTTCTTTTATGTTCCACTGGAGCCTCAAAACTACCTCACTTATAATATCGTCTAAGTCAAAAATTATACCCATCCATTTCCTTAGTTTCATTCCAGCTTTAGATATAATTTAATGGCCAGCAATGCGCGTGAATGCGCGAATGGTTGAATTGAAGGCTTCGATAATTAATCAGTTTAAACGGTTGTAATATGGTGATGCGAATGATGTTCCTTTCTAGAATGATGTTGATAATGGAGATGGTTACGTCATGGAAGAGTCATAATTTTGGTAGATTTTTAAAAAGTTCGTGCTGACAAATCTCCCATAAACCAAGCTTTCTTTCGACGATCATTTTTACTTAAAGAAGCTCGTTTCCGATTTATTTGGTTGTCTCACGTTAACTAACTCACCCTGTATATGAAAAGGAGAAGACGTCCGTGCAGGTCAATGCAAAATATTTCTAGTAACATTGTGATCCCCACCCCAATTAGTGTTACCAAAATAATTACAACCGTATAATGATATATGTACATCTCTTGGGAGCCTACCAAATTGTACATTTTACATTGACTCATCTACAAATTTTACCACACTCAACAAACGTTAAACATGACACTGTAGTAAAGCAAACAAAAAAAATCAACAAGTGCACAACATTAATATGAATCATCGACAAATAGCATAAATATTTCAACAAGAAATTCACCTACCCCAAAAACAAAAGTTTATTTTTGGATCCATCTATAAATATTAACTCCCCAATCCATGAAGGAAAATATTCGCGCCTTTTATATTTTCTGACTCATGGCAATCATACTATATGACTCAACTAACGTTTTATTGTCGAATACGGGAGTACGATACGAATATGACAACAACAAAATCGTAAAAAAAATGTGTGGATACACGCAAGTCACATATTGGAGTCGTGTCACACAATTTACCTTATTTAAATTTTATAGTAAAATATTAAATAGTAATTTATATACAATATACAGCTTGTCCCATAAAAATATAATAAAAAGATTTTATAATATTGAAACTAGTTGAGATGCAACACGTAAAAATCATCCAAGCTAAACAGATACAAAGTATAGTAATGCTTTTAACAAACGCGGGAAACCAACCAAAGTTTTAATTGAATGTAAAGCCTCAGCCATTTAATGCGCGATTTACATTTAATGATATTTTCAAGATACAGATATTTAAAACGAGATAGCATGAGAAATAAAATACTATGGAAAATATGAGGAAGACATGAAACAGTTTTTTATATTTTTTTTTTTTTATTAGTCAAGTAGTCATATTCATTTTGGCATTTCCAAGCGAAAATATAACCTCGTTTGTTTTTGAATAATATTTTGCAAATATATTATACAAAATTGGCGGTTGTTTTGGGTTTACATACATGTTTTTATGTACATTTTTATAATCTATAAGACTATATGTACATTCTAACCGGCAATTTGTTCCTCCATTTCACTTTCAAAATAATAAACTTTTTTTTTCATTAATTTAATAATTTTCTATACAGTTTTTACAGTGCAATCTAGTCACCATAATATTTTACATTTTGCCAATTTTAAGTATCGTCGTATGTTTATAAAAAAATATGACGATTCACAAACTGAACTATAAAATTTGATATCGAAATCATCATTTTTCGGTTTGTTTCTCGGCTTATAGATGTCGATTTTTTTTACAGAAGTCGAGGCTTCTTTTTTGTACTTTTACAATATTGTATCTCATGTTTTTTTGCAGATGTCGATTTCGTTGAATGTAAATCGCGCATAAGTACTACTGCAAGGTAAAGTAAAGACTAAAACCAATAATAGCCAATAATACCTGAGGAACTGGTTTACCCTTTTTAAAGCTCATTAAAAAATAAAATAATTTTAACGACATTGGAAAATACACCAAACATATTTGAATGTCAGAGTTTTGGAACGAAGAAAGTTCACTAAGTAAAACTCAAGTCTCAAGTCACAAGCTATACCTGAGCTGGGTTGTTGTGGAAAGTAACTGATTAGGTAGTGAACGAAAATTGGACGTCCACCAGGTACACCGGGGCAATGAATTTTTAAACAAAGTTTCCCGATGGTATTCAGCGATGAAGAAACCAAAGACGGAATAATTTCAATGTAAACAGGTAAAGCAGTCGGCCTCTATAATATATAGAGCCTCATATCACGCGCTTCCTAAATTATGGTCTAAATAGGGGAGTTTTTATAAAAAGTCGAAAAACTACTCATCAATTATCATTACGAAGGGAGGAGTTCGTGTTACTGCGAAATGATATATATAGCGAAAATCAATTCAAATTCATGGAAAACCGGTCTATAGATGATGCTTTGGTGAAAGCCACCAAAATAGTATAATAAAAAAACGGAGCTAAAATCGAACTTGGAGCATTCCTTAACGTATCTGGTACAATTCTATACTTATTCATAAACAACTTCATCTATGGAAGATTCACAACAGTAGTTGTATTATCCTCCTAAATTCATGCTATAGCTTTTGATTGAACATCGGTATGCAAAGTAGACAAAGAAAAAAAATCTCAGCAATTTTCAAATCATTAGACGGCAAAGTAATGTTTATTTTGTGGAACAAAACATGTATTTGAGAGGGGTATCTGTTCCGCTATAGTTTACACATGCACAATATGCTGCAGTTACAAGCACCATTAAGAGGCATGCTACCGACATAATAAAAATAATAAGAAGAAATCTAATTCTAAAATAAATACAGGAAAAGCTGTTAAAGAAATCAAATTTGATGACAATGATGACGAAGGTGACGATTTGATGATAGCAAACTTTGATATATCGGTTGTCAAAGGCAATGTGATGGCTGTTTTCTTGCTTAAATTTGGGAAAGTATGGAAAAATGTCGATTGTATGCTCGACACTGGTTCAAATGCATGCCTTATTGGATTGGAACAATTCAATACTCTAATGAACAAGACAAATCTTAAGATGCTACCCACAGGTCAAGGTCCTGTTGATTTGAATGGAAGTCAAATCGAGTCAGTAGGAAAAGTTCAAATTCTCAAGAATCGTGTGATTCTTGTGATTTTAAATATGATTATAAATAAAAAAATCAAAAAAATTACCGCTTGTGGTGAACACTGTAACTATACAATGGTTTTATTTCCCCTAAAATGGTTTTATTTTCCCTTTTCAGTCTTTGTGAAAGCAACACAACTATAAAGACAATAGGCATTATATAAATACATATAGTACTACCATCAAGGGAAAAAAACAGTTTACCCATTGATGTTCCAGATGTCGGGTCGATAGAATTTCGCCAAAATTTAGAATAAATATATGACATACATTATACATATTTTTATACATTTAAAAATATTTTGATTATTTTAAAACTCGATACTAGTACCGACACCTAGCACGTCATTGGGCTAACATACCATGGTAGTACTATGTGTATTTATATTATGCATTAAATTATTTCGAAAAAACCAAACCAATTACAATCGAATGTGATTCCAGCAGGACCGGATTAAGAGTCGCTATTTTTCATAAGGACAAAGTTATTGCTTGTGCTTCGAGAACGGTTACACCAACTGAACGCAATTATGCACAGATTGAGAAGGAGCTTCTCGCTATAGTGTTTGCTTGCATATGGTTCGACTAAATGATCGTTGGTCATTAATGCATAATCATGCTGAATACAGAGTGACCATCCCGCAAACTTATTTTGATGATGCGTGACAGAGATGGTAATTATCGTGTATACCCTCACTCTTTCATTTTATATATTATTTTTCTCATTACCCTTGGAATTTTTCAGCAGCTAAACAACTGTCAAATGAAAATTACCGAATATCTTGTGAAAACAATTGCATCATTTTACCGCATCTTGATTTATTTCACACTTGTCACTCGCACACTATAAAAGTAGCAAGACAGACGACATTACGAGGCGACAAAATGGTATCACACAACTCCCACAGTTACAATAATTAATTTGGTAGATGACAAGCTGCAAAGGGATTTAACCCATCAATAAAAAATAACAAACATCCATGAGAAAAATAATTACGGAAAAGTAGAACCGCGCGTATACCGTATAAGAGTACTACACAAACACTTTGCAATCATATCGAATGTGTGGGAAAAGCAAATAACTACAAAAACCGTTTTTCCGTTCGTTTGTTTCGTTCTGTTTATTTAGTTTTTGTTTTGTTGTATGTATCGTTTGGGTGGAAATTTATTTTGTATTTTTGGGTGGGGTGGAATTTTTGTTTGTATTTTACGTTTATATGAGAATGCAGTTTTTCATTCCATTTTGATAAACGAATGTGTGCGTATATTTGTGGGAATACAATTTTGTGCGTTGTTATGAAATTTTTGAAAATTTTAGAAAAGGGTGCTCGTACCAAAACAATGCTAATTCCTAAGCGGTTTTGGTTATATATACATTTATTCATGTGTAAAAGTATAATTCTCAATACCATTCAACCAAGACTTCTTAGGCAAGCGGATTATCGGCCATCTTTTTTTTAAAGCCAAATTAATTAATATTTTAATAAGATTTAATTGTCGTGGTTACGTTTAAGACACACTCTTGTGTGGTGTGTAGGGAAATGCGGGCTGTACTTCCTAGGCTGCACTTCCTAGAAAGTTTGATTGACCGTTCGCAAATATAAATAGAAGATATTAACCATTTTACTAACCAAAATACCTAACAAGCATGAATCATAGGTTATTGCTTTATCTAAGCTGTTCTTCGGAAGTTATGCCACTGGCTTCACAATCCTTGCCTTCTGGCTTAAATATTCTACTATCGTGATATTCGATTTACATGCATATGCTCCAAGGACGGTTCAGGAATTGGGGTCATGGGTTCACCGATAAGTAAATATGCTGGAGTCATAGGGCATATCGGTATGGAATTCAGAATGCCCTCGATTTGGACTTTTGCATTTCACCTGGCATCATCACGATATTTTTGTTTACTCGATTAAGGTGATGTTTAATCGTTTTTATGCAGGACTCTCACAGACCACCAAAATGTGAACCACTAGCTGGAATTCCGTTCTGTAAATTAAAGTCGGATGTTAGTATTACCTGCACGAAGCCAGTTATTACTGGAAATTCAACCCGATGTAAGGTCAAATAAGAAGAAAAAGGCTACATGTCACCATGCCTCGACAAAATCTTAAATTCCTGAGCATATCAATACACAAAATTCAACAATGACAAAAATCACAGTTCCCATAAACCAAATCAATGCGAATGGAGTTCAACAACATACATCGTAGCCAAGGCCCCTACCAAGACTATCACTGCAACAAAGAAATATGGCATCAGGGTCCGTGTGAAAGCCAAAACATCACTTCCAGTGAACCAAAACTAAAAATCATCCAAAACCAAAACCATCCAAAACTAAAAATTCTGCTAAATAAATATCTACCACTTGTCGGAGCTATTGAAGACCATCGAAACAAACGGCAGAGATTAGAACTACTATCGACGAGCCGATCTACACAAAACCATTAAAAAGTGTATGTAACTCACTTATTTGGGTTGAGAAGAATGGATGCATCGGAGGTAAAAAAATATCAGGTGGTCATCGATTACCAAAGATTAAACGCAGTTACTGTATTGGACACCTATATCCAATACCAGACCTCTCTAACACCATCGCACATCTTGGCAACTCCAAATTAGTCACAACGATAGATCTTCCATCCGGATTCCTTAGGTATATCCTTTTTCAGCATTATGATGCTGAAAAAGGATATACCTAAGACGGCGTTTTCGACAATGAATGGGAAATGCGAACTTACCAGGCTACCATTCCGAATGAAAAACGCACCAGCGAACAGAAAGCTGGAAATATGGAAAACCAGGCTTTGGAGAAGTACAACTACAAGATTGTGTTTGTAGACAAACACGGAATTACAAATAAAGTAGCTGACGCATTATTAAGACTAAAAGGGGATGTCAACACACTTTCATCTTAACTGAAAGAAATTTACGCTTATGAGGAACCACACCAATACTATCATAGGCTTATTACATTCCCGTAAATAGTGTCTGTCAAAATTAACATACCAAATCAATGAAATAGACAAACTACTGGGAGAATTTCAAGGTCAACCATTGAGGACAAAACGATCAATCAATTGGATTGGCTCTGCCTGGAAATGGATTGTTGGCTCACCGCAGACGCAACTAATTTAGACGAGAACCTTAAAAGTCAAGATCGGATCGTTGAGAACTACAGCGAACTAAAATATACTGATATAACGAATAAGATTCAAAAGCTTCTCAGTCTTCCAAATAAAATCATGTTCAACCGCCTACAAATAATTAAAGAAGAAGTAAAAGAAATCGTAAGACTCAAGCGCCTTGCTAAAGATGGTTTAATAAATTCTAATCTATTAGACAAAGATGGAATTGCACGTCTAGTACCAGAAATCCAAACATTACCCTACTTAAATGAAATCGAATATGACAGGAGAGAAATCATTATTTCTGACCTTGGCCGGCTACAGGAATTAAAATAAAACCATTGTACCACCCTCCTGTACTGAAAGGATTAAATGCTGGATGTGAAGTCACTTTTAATGAAAAATAATTAATGGTAGACCCATAAGCGGCGACAACCTTTATTATGATGAATACATAAAGCCGATGATTTGAGATTCTTTTGTAATTTTATTTAAACTAACATTTAATATAAAGACAACTCTATTCACGACGATGAATGACAAAAAGAAGCGATCATAAAACGGTCAATTCAATTAATTTGTAATGTTTAATCAATTTTTTTAAATTTTAATTTATATTACTTTTAAAGTTTGTGTCAATTAAAGTGTATATAAATTAGATTTTCGGCGATTACATGACGTATTTTTCATAAAACGGTTAATTCAATTGTTTTGTAATGTTTAATCATTTTTTTTGTAAATCTAATTTATATTATAATTTTTATAATTTTCTATTTTTGATTATGTAATAAATTAATTAATTGTAAATTTTAGGCAAAAACTAATTCAATTTATTGCAGCATACGGCTTTTAGAAATTATGTTATATTATTATGGTATTATATTATGGATTAATTATTTATAATTTTCAGATGAGAATTAATTTAATTTAGTACAGTCTACGGCTTGTGGAAATTAGTTCGTTAATAGATTTTGGTTCTTAGGCAACCTTTGTAGATTACAGTTGAATGGTGGCACACTGGAGTTGCTGATAAGAGACGTCAGAGTGCAGAGCAGTTCAGAAAGTTTGTGATTATCTTGTGCTAAAAATAGTTAAACATTGGCCACCGGGAAACCGGACCAATTCTGTCATTACTAACTTACTTTTCCTTTCCCTACACCACAAAAAAAAATACTAATTATCGATCGCTTAGGTGTCAGTAACCGGGTCGAGTCTGTCATAACTAACACAGTCCAAAATTAAGTATTTTGTGCCGCGAATCATAAAGTTGCTTAAAATACAGAATGCCCATAAAAATTGAGCAATTTACGTCACAAATCAAAAATTCCTAAAATCCAGAAAATACTTAAGCGTAGATCTTTAAAATTGAGCAATTCATACCCCATAATATAAATAATGGCTTGTCCACCAAAATTAAACATTTTATACAACAAACCGATAAAGGCCAAAACTCTGAGAATATCAGCTAACCATTGAAAGAAAGATTTTATCAAATTTATTGTCCAAATTGTTAACGCCAATTATGAGTAAAGCAACACATAACGATTCCTATTACACAACTGCTTGTATATTCGACACCCAAAAATAATTTCTATTAGATCATAAATTTACATAATTTATGCTAATATTTGAGAGCACACTTTTCAACTGGGGCTCGTACACGTGCGTCACAATATTTTTTTCTTGTTTACTTTTTTAAAAAATGCTTGCAGATTCAATGCTCAGTGAAACGAGTTTTTAAAAACTATATGTTGTAACTATACGGTATGAAACGATCGATAAATCTAAACTTGATCAAAGGGTCCATATATATATATATTTAGTGTATAAGGGTCCTACAAAAAAAAAATTATATTTTATCCAGCTGTCATTCCAGGTGCTGGAATATATTTATAATAAAAAATCTTAGGGTGTTTTATTGGTGATTAATAAAATGAACAATAGATTTTCGATCCATATATATAGTCTAAAACGGAATATTAGAAGGGGGCGAATTATTGTTCGCATCGCATTGCACATACTTCCTTTATGGGATGATTCGTATCGGCATACGGCTTTTGATCGCATCCATATAGTACGATTTTAGTATTCTGATTTTTTATAATAATTCGGCCGAAGCACACTTCCTTCGTTGAGTTCCTTTCTAAATTATATCTAACACAGTTACGATGCATGGTTCTGATCATAAAAAATATACTGTACTAATAACAGCCTGCCATAATCTTAATTGAGTTAACATTTCTTTACATGTCCCCTTCTAAGTAATTTATTCGTAAGAAATACCGCAAACCATAAAAGACACCTTTATAAAAATTCTTGTCAAGGTCGTCTTAAACACCAACAACTATAAAAAGAAAACACTTGTTGCCCCCTTTAAATATTGTTGATTTTCTTCGTTCACCAAATCTCAACCGTACTATAATATAACAACACACTTGAGTAAACAAAGACAATAACTTGTGTTAACAGTATATAAAAGAAAAACTACTTTACGGTTTGTTAAACACTTTATAGTATACACTTTAAAGGGTAAGATAAGATTAGGACCCCTTATTTTTGGATATTTGCACCGTCTTAAGAATGGAAATATTATTTATACGTAACGAAAGACCTTAAGATAATCGTGTGTTGATTTTGATCATGTATAGATCGAAATCGACACGAAAATTTTAACACGCCATTTTATTAATTAGAAACGGTCTTTTTTTGAGTAACGGCTTGTGCCGAAAATAAAGGGTAATGTACGAGGTTTATCATTAAACTTGTGCATCTGTTTCGATTTCGAATTTTACATTTTTTTTGTGTGCTTTGTTGTTGGCATCGTTTGTCGCTTGATTTGTGTATTTATTTGATTTGGAATGTGTAAATATGTAGTAAAATCGGAGTATTGTTTGCTATAATACGTTCAAATCATTTTTTAAATTTTGATTATAGTTTCAAATTATTTACAATAGGTAATTTGGATGGGGGAGGTCGTTCACAAATGTTGTGTATGAAAGTCAAATGTTTAAGGTCTATTTGTATGTAGTTTAAAGACATCAACATCCCGAATGAGTACAAAAATATTTATAACATAAATGTAAATGTTTTTTTTTAGTGTTTATTCCATACAATATGTTCTGGGGCCGAAGCTCTTCCAACTCTTTCATGGATAACTTAACGTCCTAGTTTACGCCATTACTATAGCCAAATCGAGGACGCGTGAATACAGGATCGCTTTATATGTATATCCATTTGCACATTACATTGCTCCAGCCAGCCTGTACTGGCATGGACGATGGTTCGGCCCATGGACTCTGCACTCCAACAGGAGGTCATAGCTGAAAAAAGCTATCTTTTAGTGGTTACAGTGGTCTTGAATTGTGAATTGCACGTTACCAACGCACGAACATCTGGAAATAATCTGAAATGATCCAGATTATTTCCAAGATTAGAAAACTCCAGATGATGAGGTGAATCATATTGTAATGATGAACATGATGTAATCTCTCATTAGGCAGGTATTCGTTTTTCCTCATAGTTGGTATCTCTGCTTCTAATGCGGTAGTATCTAGCCTGCCCATGATGTTGACATTTATTTCGGTTGACGCTCTGTTTTTAATTTAAAATGTTTTTCGCATGTTCCGTTGTTCGTCAATGTGTCAAAAATTGGCGATATTTCGAATAAAAATCGAGTAGGGTGGAATTTTTGACAACGGTTCACCTCTTCAATTGATAGGAATGCGAAATTTTCTCGATGATTGTCCACTGCAATGTATTCCGTAGACGTAACTATAAGAGTGGAGAGTGGCACACGAACAGTTCACTCAAGTATTGATTAAAAAAATAATAATTTTTTTTTAATTATTTTTTACTATTTTAATATTCGCCAAGTTTCCAAATTGTCACTGATTCGATCCTTTTGCGTTTATCTCTTTTTATGTCAAAAAAATAAATTTATGAAGTACTAATTGCGCGGTAAAGTTTTTTTAATTTCATATTTAAATTCAATCTAGTGACTATAGATGTTCCGACATACACGTCATGAACCAATATTATGATTATAGTTTGATCTAATGATTGACAGATATCGCTACGCAACACATAAAAGCAATGAAATACTATACGCATAAAAATACTATAATGTAATAATTCAAAAAATAAATAATTAAGACTAATTTAAAAAAAAACAATCCATTCTTTGTTTACTATTTTTTAGTCAACTCACGATGTTGGCAATTTGGCTAATTTGTTGATATGCCGTTTAACATTACTGCCTCTTGTTTTAATTGTGACAATACGTACGAAACCTTCGTTGTCTGGATGTGCTTCTATAATTTTTCTAAGTGGCCATTGCATCGATGGGGTAGTGTCATCTTTAATACGTACAATGTCTCCAATTTTTACATTTTGTTTTTCATTTTTTCATTTTCCCTTTTGCTGCAGATTATATGTATGTAGTCGCGGTGGAACCGTCTCCAAAATACTTGAGTTCTCTGGTGAATACGTTCCCATCGCGTGAGTCTGTTCATTGGTATTTTGTCGTTGATAGCATTTTCTGGAATCAAAGTAGAACTAATTAAAAAATTCGCTGGAATAAAAACACCATAATCAGGATTTTATTCACAAATAACGTTCACCTAACATTTGAAGTAATTGCCATTACTTCAAATGTTAGGTGAACGTTATTTGTGACCTTTAATGAATGACTTTTCACCGATTTGACTGCGCTTTTCCCTACACCACCTTACACGTTGGACGTCCCCACTCTTAGTATTCTGCCACTGTCGAGGAATGGAAATAAAGCAATTAACTTGCTAGTGGAGCGAATTTGCAATTTTTTCTTGAAGTTCAAAAGTTTCTCTTTATAAACTGCTTCTTGTACAAATATAATAGAATTCTGGTAGACGAAATCAGCTCAGAAGTAACCAGTCTGACGATTTTGTTAAATGATGAGCAGTTAAATAATGAGAGTAAATGATGAGCTGATCAATCTCTCAAGTGTTTCATTATTTTTCGTTAAAACGGTGTTATATATCGTCAAGTCGACATTATCTTGTACTGGCATTAAGCTCGGTAAATATTTCGAAGTTGGCCATTTATCCAATGATCCGCTTAGCTAGCAAATGAGAGCTTTTCAACCAGATTTATTGAAATCTAAAATATTGTGGGCTTATGTCTTCTGGCAGTAGTTCGTCCCATTGTAATTTAAGTGTCCACAGTTGTTGTAACAAACCTTTTGCTATAAGTATAGACGGTGCCAGCCAACCTAAAGGATCAAAGATTCTCGATACCTCTGACAAAATTGATCTCTTATCTGAAACAACACCAGTGCTGAAATCGGCATTACACAACTGCTCACAATTAGACTTCCATTTACGTAGTTCCATATGTCCCATTTTTAGCACTGCTTCTAAATATTTTTTTAATATTTTGGCTTGTTCTTCATCATCCGCACCATACAAGAGATCATCAACGTCGAAATTAAGATATTTTACATCGTTAACTTTTGGATACTGTTCCCCATAATCTTTGCCCAATTGTTGTAAGGTCCTTATGACTATAAATGGAGAACTGCTTAGACCAAATGTTACTGTGGTGAGATGATATGTTTTCAGTTGGTCATTAGGACTTTCTCTCCATAGCACGGAGAAAGATCCGTTGAAAACGACTCTCAGTGTTGTAGTGAGACTTTCTGTTTTTATGACTGCTTGATGTGGTAAATAATAACTTGCAGCATGCTGTGTGGTTAAGTTCTTGTTATGTATTGGCCACGTTCTGTATCAACCTCTTCTCCAAATTATAAAACCTGTATATAGCCGTTTTATGTGAATTTCTTAGTATGGGTCGATTATAGATAAAAGGAATCTTCACAATGTAACGATCGCTTTTATCTCTCTTTATAGTTTCGGAGTACCACTTCTCACGTCGTTCATCATCTTTGGTCCTTTGTGTGTATGTTGGCATATCTTCCATTGCCCAAAATTTTTTCAATGTATCTTCCGCGTTGAGTTTCTCAGAAAAAAATTAAAACATTCGATATGCTACTTTTTTCCATTTGCGTTCCGATATTGTGACCTACAATCCCACTAAATTGACTTTTTCTCGCAATGAAGCCATTTTGAACCATCTTATCATCAAAAAAATTGTTAAATGTATGCGCATAGCCCAGAATGATGTCTATATGCCTTGAAACATCATATTGAGGATCAGCCAATTCCAGCTTCTGAAAACATCCACGATGCCTATATACTGTCCACTTTGGCTTGGAATCCTCGATGCAGAGTGGTTCAAATTCAAATACCCGAGAGTTGACTAAGATTTGATGCACTGATCTCTTAGTTTTCTCACATCTATCAGTGATACCTGTAACCACTATGTTACTTTTCCTACACTGCATCATTAATTTATTTGAACATGCTTGGATTAATAATGAATGTTCCGACCCTGAATCCATTAAAATTTGGCCTTCATGCCATTTTCCATTGAAGTTACATACCATGATTATAGCGGTTGGTAGTAATTTTGTACGGTGTGCTCGATTTGGTTCTGGTACAACAACTGCACTGCAAGTAGTCGTACCTGCAGTCCCCGCTGCACTGAACTGAATGGTTCGATAGCCAGTCCAGTACAATGGTGGAATCATTTTCCCTTTCATAAGGATTCAACTCAAGTTTCTTTATAGCGTGCATTCGTTAGAGAAGACTAATGTCGATTTCAATAATTATCAGAAACCACGTCTAGTAGTCTTTGCTGTGTTTCCTCTAGGTTTTTAAAATTAAGGCTAATTCGATCATGCTCAATAATACTGAACATGCCCTTTCTTGCTTTAATCGTTGATGATCATTTCTTAAGTTGTTGTTAAGCCAGACTTGCCGATACATTTTTTCTATATCAGCTGTCATAACGTGCTTGTGTTTGCGCCATCGGAGTATGATGTCAGCCAAATCCTCCTGTAATTTTGGGTCGTTTAAATACACTTTTGTTATTGAATTGGACGAGACGTCAAACACTACTCGGAGCTTTGTTGTAGTGCTATCTTGCTTGGTTATGACGTGATTCGGAATGTAATAGATGTGCTCCAACGGAATGTCTTCGCCACTTTCTTGGGATAATTCCATGTGGTTCAGGCCTAAATATGCCTTCATGGATTCATGGTATTTGAAAAGATGTAGCATCTTCCATAAACTTTCTGTCGAGCTTCAGCAACCTGGCGGTATAGCCTGCCTTCTATATTCCCTTAGTTTGGCCTTCATCTGACCCACATGATGACCTTTAGATTGTTGTACTCAGCAAGGTGTGGATATAGTTGCTGTATTCACTCGGCTCAAAGGCTGTATAACTTGTGCAAGTGGTATGGCTATCTTGTTGTTTCCTATCGCCTTTAAAGACTGGAACCTCCCTTCCAAAAAATTGGAAAAGTCTTCTAGTTTGAGTGCTCCTTTTGAAAAATAGTTTTTCTTAGCCATCTATGATTGTTATATCGTGCTTGCACTGTGCTCCAGACCATCTCGTAGTTCTCCACCATAGTTGATAAATTGTACAGTTCCTTTTTGAAGCTTCGATTTCAAATAATGCATTTTTATTACGTTGGACAATATATTATTTTGGTGAATGAGTTCGGTTAAGATGTCATTAAATGCACTCCATCGTTTATATTCACCAGATAGCATCCTAAATGCCAAAATTATCAGATAATTGTGAGGCGTCCACATCCAAAAAGCGAGATTCAGTATTTCTAAACAAACGTAGGTTAGGATGGTCCATTTCCAAATGACATGAAACGAAATTGGCTCGGTGCAAGAAAAAAATTAAAATTATTTAAGAATATACGATATGATTCATTTTTAGAAATATACACCTCTGAAAAATCGTAATCCAGCGGTGGTGTATGTGGGATCAACTATAGTGATAATGGTGACAGCGCTGTGCATTTAATATATTTGCCAAAACCTAGGTTACCTCTTTACAACAGTCGTCAATTGTTGGAAGCATTTTTGAAGCACACTTATAGAAACTTGTTATGACTAGACCAACACTGGAATCCAGTACTGGAATTGTTTCATAGTCAATAAACGAGTTTTTTTTGTGTCAAATCCTGCAATCTTTTGCAGGATTTGACACAAAAAAAAACTTAAATCAATCTCTCCCAACTCTTTCGCGGTTAATTTTTAACGTTCTACCTTACGCCGTCACCAGCCAAATCGAGTACGCATGAATACAGGTTCAATTTTAGATCTATCTGCACATTACATTGCTCCAGCCAGCCTGTACTGGCATGGACGATGGTTCAAACTTAGAGTAGCTTTAGAATAGCACACAACACCTTTATTATCTCTTCATTTTGGTGGCTTTGGAAAGCAGAATTGAAATCGCTAGCATTACCGATCAATTCCTGAACTTGAGGAATCGCAAACCGTACCGATCCAAAAAGAAAATTCCCGACTACTGACAATCCAAAAATGAAAAATTCATACTAACCATGCAGAGACTAAAAGAAATAGGTTCACTGGAGTTGGTTGAGTTAACTCCGGGCTCGTTATACTCGAAAAGGATATTTATTTTGCTGCACCATATTTTCAGGCTTATTCGATTAGTAATGGCCGATTAAATTATAGATGAATATGAGACATTTCTGATCGTAACCGAACGAGTCATATGGTATAATCAAGGATACGATTGTCGTTAATCGCATAAATTTAAATATAAACGTGCTCAACGAAACCATAATTTCCGGGTTTATTCAAAATAATTGATCTCAATCATAAAATGTTGCAAGTATCCCTTATAATATAAATCGCATCTTATCATGATGGCTTATAATTGTGATCTACACTCTACACCTTTTCATAAATGCGTTCAAGATCAATTTCAATTTTTGTTTTGTTATATTTTCGACAAAATTTGTAATGCGGGCTTTAGTTTTCATTACGACTGTAAAGTTATTTGTATAAAAAAAAATTTAAATTATTGTAATACCGATGCATACAAAACGTTAGTAAATAAGCCCAGGTGATATAAAATCCCCTATAATTAGTCGAATATTTAATGTTTTTTTGGTTAAACAAAATCAACTCAAGATCATCAGAAAAAAATTTACCGGCACTACGTGCATGCATATTGGTTTTTGACAATGACCTCGATTTTGTTTGTCTTTTCTACGTGGCGCCATTAACCGAGTTACATACCGTGATATAGCAAAAAAAATCCATTTATGATTCAGGTACAAATATGGTGCACTCATGTTCACACTAAAAGCTTACCCACTCATTTCGAACAAAATCTAAGAAAATTTACCTATTTTTACGTAAATTCTGTCCAATTAATTAACAAAAGAAGCTTTCTGATAATTAAAGCGGTAATTCTCAACTGAATGCAGTGGTCACTGATACAAGAGCCACCATTTATTAGGTTTAGTTAGATTCGATTATATTTGATTAAATTCTGGTAATTTTATATTTTCTACAATTTGGATTTAGAGATTCGTACGATCTGTATAACTTCACTCAGTTGGTATACAAATGACTGCCTAAAAGGACGAAATATTGTAAGCATGCGTGGAAGTGCTGCAATGGCGATAATAAAATAAGTAAATAACTTGCCCAAAGGACAAGTTTAACTGAGTTACGAATGAGATTGGATTAATCGAATGAAGTCTGATGAACTCAATATACGGTGTCAGGTTAAAGTTTAGATAAACAGGAGACCATTACCGTCAGAAGTCAACTATTTCCTGTCTCACTTCTCAATAGGGCATTATTGCTTTCGCCGTTACTTATATTTAAAAACAGACACGATGAGATTTTTTATTCTGAAAAAATCATATATTGAATTAATATATGAAAATCTTCAACATATATTTTTCGAATACCAACGGCCTGAAGGAGGAAGAAAGAACTTCCTGAAGCCTCTCTTACTTTTGAGATCGTGCATATAATTGATAAACCTATCAGATCTGAGATCAACCAAATGGATCATCCAATTTCTTTATTTTTGAAAGTACTAGTTTCTTTGAATGTACTTAAATCATTAAGAGGTAACATTTATACATAAGCATCAGACGCACTGGGGGTCTATTATGAAACAAAATTCGCTTTCGAAAAATTCGATATCTAAAGATTCGATACGCGACATTCGTCGTTTCATGATAAGCATATTCATGCAAATCATGAAACATAAGCGTCGAACTGTCGAATTTAAACGCATGCAGTTTGTAACAAAAGAAATAAAACGTTTGTTTTTTGGGAATATTTATGTTTATTGGTTTACTGTCAATGTGAAAATCAAAATGAGAAAAAGGTTAAAAGTCGTTGAAGTTCGATTGGCTTTTTTAAAAGGATTTTAGTAGTCTCTTTTATTTTGATTGCGTCTGGCGTACGTGTATTTATAATTCAACTTGTGGATATAGTTTCAATGCTGATTGGCTGATGTTGGAGCGTGGAAGTTATGTCCGCAGAAGACGTGATGTTGCTGGTTTGAAAGGAATTGGTCTTGTGGCTTAAAGGATATGGCAAGTTTAGATCTAAGAGACAATCATCCATGGTAGCTACTATTGATACAATTTCTTGAAACTCCATTATCTCATTTTCAACTCGCTCTCTCGTTTTGAGAAGAGGACAACCAAATGTTTTTATATTATAGCCGTTAATTTCGGTCGTCATATAATTAAAAGTGTACCTACTCTTCCTTCGAGTGGAGTTAATATTTTACACGACCTTCCTTCTAATACTCTGCTTATTTTTACGTAATTTTAATTTATCATTGTATTTAAAGTTTTTCAAAACCTAAACAAAAAATAATACATTAGATGTAACCTCAATTTTTTCCAGCCGGCTATCGTTTTTTCTGAAGGACCAATATTCTTTAACCATTCTTTTATTTCGCCCCACAGTTGATTAGAGGTCTCCTTAAATTGTGGCTTTCGAATTATTCGAAAGCATTTCGTAATATTAAAATTGAGAATTAAGACAGGTAATAGTTGACTTCTGACGGTAATGGTCTCCTGTTCATCTAAACTTTAACCTGAGACATCGTATAGTGAGTTCATCCGACTTCCTTCATTCGATTAATTTAATCTCATAATGTACCGGAGAAAACACCAATATTAATACACTCCGGTTTAACAATTCGTACGCATGAGAATTACAAAAAAACGATCAAAATCGGGGTACGGATAACCTTAGCACTCATCTTATTGCGTTTAGATTTTCAACA
The DNA here is from genome assembly GCA_963556175.1 of Tipula confusa. Lineage (NCBI taxonomy): Eukaryota > Metazoa > Arthropoda > Insecta > Diptera > Tipulidae > Tipula > Tipula confusa. The sequence continues at coordinate 221,638,273 of OY744476.1, forward strand.
AAGAGAATTGGTATTACTTTAGCATGAAAATATGCCAATTAAATTTTACTTACATTAATAATGTATGTAGTATCGCTGAATAAGGTTAAATTAAAACTTAGTAAAAATTCAAATTAAAGTATTGCCGATTTCAAGCAAGCAACATTTCTAATATCGATTATTATTAAAATAAAAAGTTTAAATATTTTTACATTTTATAAGCTGTGCCTCCAGGTAGTCTGAGCGTCAAGTGCAATGTACAATTTTTATCAATTTTATAGTCTTCTAGAGGTTTGCTGTCTTCCAACGTCTTTCCAAAATATAAAAGTATTTGATTATCTGATTTTATACCGAGACGTCGATCAATTTGAGCCTTGATATCGCTGACTATATCATTTTTATGTACTTGAATCTTAATGTTTGAGCCATTCAATGTTTCAACAAGTATATCAAACGAATCTTTACGCTGCAATGCAATATCCGAAGTTTCATTTACACCATAGTCGATCAACATTTTATCATCTTCCAATTTTGTATTTCCAACAAATATGATTTGCTGAATTATTGGAATTTTCGTCGCACAGAACAGTTTCGCCTTTAACTGAGCTACCGTTTCGGTCGATTGGACTTCAATTTGAATTTTATCTTCTGGACCAATTTGAATTCTCAATTTTAAACTGAAACATAAAATTAAAAAAATTGAGCCGTCACTGAATTTAAAAAAAAAAATGAATTTCTATTTACTTTTGTACGGTTATAACTAAGCTTATAGTTGATCCTCTTTGAATATTCTCAACTGATACGATTGCGTCGTTACTTAACACTTTCCCATTCCAAATCAATTGCTGCGCACTTTTATTAATTTTCAGTTCGGTTTCAATTTGATCCTTTACCTTGTCGATAGTGTCGATCGGTAGTACACGTAGACTAATACGATTTCGACCTAGCGCCGAAGGTTGAATAAAAATCTCAATATCAGCTGGTCGAAAATGTATTTCAGATAAATTTTCAATGTGACAATCGGCAAGCGTTTTACCAAGATTCTCTAATTGTCCGCCATTGAACGTTAAAATTTGATATCCTGATGGAACTTTATACATATCCGAAATGAGTTGTTTTAGCTGGGCAATTGTAGTACTTTTTGGTACTGTGATTTGTTTGTTTTGTCCCGATCGTTCAACAATATTCAATTGTACATTTAAATTAATTTCCTTCAAAATAAGCGTCGTTCCAGAACGTACTTGTTTGTCAGTTAAAATGTCCTCATTTTTTAGTTCCTTATCATTGTACAACAATCGTTGCTTATCCACTTCAATATTAAGCTTAAGATTCAGCATTTTTTTAACAAGCTCGACACTATCGCTATAATTAACATCAAGCTTATGGATAAGATTATTTTTGGATTTAATAAAAATGTTAAAACTGGTTTTCATCGTTAATTCAATCACAGAATTAGCTATGATACCACAAGATTGAATTGTGTCCGACTCGTCTAAGACACGTGAACGATATTTAAGAATTTGATCGTGTACCATAATTCCGTTGATTCTGGCCGCTATTATTGTTTTTAAATCCAGCACTTTTGCCGTAACAGCGATTTCAATTTCTAAAGCATCTTGGTACTGGTTATGTATGAACAGTTTCATTCTGAAAATACATATATAAATTTAAATTTAGGTAAAATTATAGATTGCAAGATTCCACAATAAAATTATTTAAAAAAAAAATGTTTTTTAGATAATTTGAGGTTTTTAAATTAATTCAACCAATTTATAAACTAGATTAGATAACGGAATATTTCAGAAAATCAGAACGGCTTTTGTATTGGTCATAAAATTTATAATGTTTTATACTAACGGGTTTGGATTTTATAACTCTCCAAAAGACGTAGGACTCAGGAGCCGTCATCAATAAACTCCTCGAGAATTTAGGTACAATTTTAATTTTATTTATAGCCACTATACAATTGTACTACTAAAAATGTTTGCACAGTCGATTTGATGAACGATACGGCTAGCCCAAATAGAATTCTCATTTTTGCAATTACAATGAAAAAAACTGATATTTACAATTTAATCGTTGTATTTTTATGCTATCTCCGTTTAGCTATCACTGTTTAGTGTCCATGAATAATGGGTTGATAAGGATCGCAAATTGAATTTTTAAAATATGTATACATATGCAATCTCTGTACACTAGCGTCAATAGTGTAGAAAAAATATTATTTACTTATATTCACATAAAATGCTGACCTTGCTTGTTTTTTTTTTTTTTTTTATATCGGAGAGATCAGAGAGATTGTTTATCGGGTAAATACGATTTTTTTCTCCGATTTTTTTCTGGCAGATCGAAAAAATTATATTTTGTGTTATTTTCAGTATTAACTCCCTAAATTAAAGTTTTATTTGTCACCTGATAGCTCAACATTAATCGGAGTCGCCATTTTAGAATTTCTTTAAAAAATATAAAATACAACACACGGCTGTCAAACAATAATCTGTACATTTTTTCAGAATAAAAAGATCGTATCCGATAGTTATCGGAGCGTAAAAAAAACGACACCGAGATAATTTTATTCTCGGATATTAAAAAAAACGCATATCTCAAAATTTGACAGTAAAGGTATCTCTCCGATTTCTTCGATATCAAAAAAACTCACCCCTTGTACTTACTTTAAATTAAAATTAATTAATTTTTCACTTTTAAATCACAACAGTATTCTTTTAATCACTCGAATTTATTTAAAATTAGTTCCTATTTAGTCGCAACCTCAATCAGTAATAAACCAAACATTCAAAAATTTATCATACGACATGACAAAGGTATAGAAATTTTCAGGTGAATCCCCGAATTATGAACTCGTAAACTGTAAATATTTTGTTATTTATACATTTATTATGTTTACATGGGGTAAATTGTTTGGGTATAATCATAACTCAACCGACAGTCAATTTTGTTAATTGAATTACATATATAATATTAATATATTGCTACATATGATACAATGCACGCTTGATAAGATAAGCACTGTGATATGTTTAACTTTATTTACCCTTTTGGCACGGCGTTACGTTTACGTACAGTTTACGAAGACTTTGAAATACTAAACTATTCGTAAACGTTACACTTTATGTTACGTAAATTAAACATTTGTCATGAGAGAATTGAAACTAATTTACGAACACCTTTATATATGTATTCGTGTAAATAAAAGTCTTCGTAATGTTAACGTAAAAGCGTAAAATTTACAGCTCGCTTATACGTTACAATTATGTACCATCTAGACGTAATTTTTACGTAGCTTTTTAAATAAAGTCTTTTATTGTTAATGAATTTAATATATTTATTTACAATATTAAATCTAAATTTTCTAAACTAACGGAAATAAACTCAGCGTTTTAAATTGGGATCCTTTTTATTTACATTGTAAAACAAGAATATATCCAGAGTACAGAATGACACCTAAAAAAATTAAAAGAGTTAGAAAAAATATAAGACAATAAAGAATAAATATTGTTTCTTACCTAACACATAATATGAAGAAGCCTAATGACAATTATTTTAATTTCTGGGAGAAAAATCTATATGACAATAAAATTATTAAAAATAATTTCCAAACTAAAATATCGCGCATGGTTAGGACGGTTTAACTTGAATAAAATTAAATGCAGAATGGCTGATCGCGCGATCATATACGAATTACAAAATATGTAGTACGAATATATTCTGTAGAGTATAAAAAATAAAAATGTATATGTGGTATTGTGGTATAAAAAAACTGTAGGTAAACCGTTCGATACTGTACAGTGTACACTTTTGATGTATACATTTTTTGCGCTGGGAGGGTAGTGCATTGTAGTTGCTTTCCAATCGGCAACCGAAAGTACTCACAAGCGCTTGCGATGTGTCTGAGGTAAATAGTTAATTGGAACACACACAAAAATTTGAGCAAGTAAAACATAACCTATACAATTTAATAGTTGTCATTTTATGCCAAAAGCAAGTGTTTCGTTTTTGCGCGTGATAAATTGCCATATATTTAATAATAAATTTAACAAAATATAATATAACTTATTCTTATATAATATAATTAAATTCGTATTTAAAATGACAGAAAAAAAAACAAAACGAAATTGGTCTTTTGTCGAAACCAAAGTATCAGAAAATTCATGCCTATGGAAATAGACAAGAAGAATATGCCACATTAAATATAATGGAATATAATAAAATTATAATATAATATTGAAATTAAATGTTTTTTAAATGTAATAAATTAATTTTATTGATTTTATCTCAACGAAATAGCACAAATTTAAGAAATTTTTTTATTTTTGACACATAAAAATGACGCTCATCCACCAAGCGGACAATTTTATGAATTATCACAAGTAATTTCAATAAAAAAAATTTAATAAATACTCCAAAGGAATTTTTTGATACAAAAATCCAATACTTTAGTCAAATGTCAAAATTGTAACCAATTAAGCTAGTCTTATGTCGATATTCACTGGCCAAAAATTGATCTATGACAGATTTGTAGTTTTATGCAGAAAAACAATTGATTTTTTTTTTATCTCGATCAATTTTATGAAATCTAGATTTTTCGCGAGATTAGTTCAACACCAACATAAAAAAAGTCAATTAAGACAATTCACTAATTTTAGTTGTCATTCATAAATTTTCTCTTGCTGTGGTGGATTGTATTTTGTTATTTTATGATAGAGGCTGTGCCAATAGTTTTTTGATTTTATTTTAATTAAATTGTTATAATTAAATTTTTTATAATTTTTTTATAATAGACGCCGTGCCGTTTGTAATCTAAAAGTATTTTTTTGTTGTGTATTAAAATTAAAAGTCAAACGTCAAAAAAATAAAATTCACAATTACAATGACAAAATAAAATCAATCTTTCTACAATTTTCATTGGAGACAAAAATCCGATTTTTTGACAGAAACCAATTAAAATCGGCATTAATTCACCGTGCTTATTACACATACTGGGTCATTTTTTTTAATTCAAACCGAGTGCCCAGGTTACTTGAGCTGGTGTGAACAGAGTACGGGCAAAATTAATTAAAGCCCGTGCAAAATAAATATTATTTTATTGAAATAGGGCAATTTTACAATTAGTTCTACCGATCACCACCAGTTGTATGTTAGGGATAAACAATACGAGAAATGTGATATTCGTATGGGAAATTTACAAAATAAATTTTAGATTACATTTTGTTGTTGTTTACCGTCATATTTTTATTTACAAGTAAGTATTAATTAAATATTTTATTTATTTAGTTATAGTGTAAAACTGTTATAACATCACATAATGAAAGTTTTAATACATAATTTTGAGTTCTTATATAAGTAGCTCTGTTCTGAAGAAAATTAAATATGTGTTTATACTATGTATTTCGAAAAAAACACAAACATTTAATATGGAACGGATGTTTAACTTTCTTCAAAACAGAGTTACTTGTATAAGAACTCAAAATTCTGTAATACAATTTTCATTATTCGATGTTATATCATTTGTATGCTATAACTAGATAAATTGTGTGTCTAACAAGTTTACACTTGCAGGTAAAAATTTGATGGTAAACAACAACAAAATGTAATCTAAAACTTACATTTTAAATTCTCATTTCCTTTTTGACTCGAGTATTTATAATAATAGGCATTGGACCAACAGAAAAAACGATTGAACATTTTTGATTCTAAAATCTTTTTATTTTTAATAAAAAGGCATTTTGAAATCACTCCCACAAATGTTTTGTTTACATGAATAATGTGCTTTATTCTAAAAAATGGTTAACTTTACTGTTGAATTGCGGCCTAAAAGTAAACGAAATTGCACATATTTTTATTTAAATAGGTTAAGTAAAACCGTTTTTACGAAAAAAACTTATCTGATTAGTTTAATTTCCTCAAATCCATTTATAATTTTTATGTTTTTCACGTTAGGATTAACATGTTTTCCCATACAAAACTATGACATTTTAATATATATCCCTTATGGTGTCGCATTTTGCGACCAAAACTGTAACTAAAAAATTGCCCTATACTTCAGGATCTCGCATGTTCTATGTATAAAATATTTTAAAACATATACATATTTATATTTAAAAAATACTAATTTCAGTTTTTAATTAACAACTATTTACTGTTATTTTAAAAACTAGTTTACTATTTACTTTTATAACTAAAAAATTACTTTTTTATTTTTTTTTTGTTTAAATAAAAATTTGTAAACCGAGTACGCACAGAGTATGAAAACACAGAGTATAAAAAACACAGTGTATATAGGGTAAAAATACACAGGTTGAAATAAAAAGCTCAGTACATTTTTGACAGCGCACTACTCGCTTGGTTTGAATAAAAAAATAGACCTACTGAAGTTACATGTTGAACCGAAACATGACCGACTACGTCTTGAACTAAAATTATGTCGCAGGTTAATTTTAAATGATGTTTAATGTTAAATTACAATAAAACATAATTTTGTAATACGAACTAAACATTTTAAAATAACGTTTTTGTTAATTATTGCTTATACAGTCTACTCGGTCTAAAACCCACCGTCTCAACTATGCAAATTTGCTGATATTTTCTATCATGCTAGCAATTTTGCCAAAGTATGTGTGAGTATGTTTCCAAAGTATGTGTGAGTATGTTCACAACTCACAAATGGGTAAATGGTTTAGTTACAGCCAATCGAAAACATCGTTAATTGAATTACATTTACTTATAATATTAATATATTACTACATAAGTTTTTAGAGTTTACCAACTCAGCAATGAATGTACTTCACGTAGCTTCTTTTAACGAGGCACCGCACTGCACTTTACCTCCAGGCCTTGATATATAGCCCCCAAAGACTAACCAGGATGGAAATTTTCGTGTTAAAATCACTGTGTACGCGACAATCGAAACCGAACGAGTCAGATGGTATAATCAAACTATATGTCAGTTCTATAAATGCAAGTTCAACCTGTTTTTTTACGATAATCACGGATACGATTGTTGTTAATCCCATAAATTTAAATATAAACGTGCCTAAAACGAGACCATGTTTTCCTGATATATTCAAAATAATTGATCCTAATCATAAAATGTTGCAAGTATCACTTATAATAAATATAAATCGCATCTTATCATGATAGGTTATAATATTGATCTACACTTTACACCTTTTTACATAAATGTGTTCAAGATCAATTTCGATTTTTGTTTTGTTGAATTTTCGACAAAGTTTGTAATGATGCGGGCTATAGTTTTCATTACGACTGTAAAGTTATTTGTATGGAACATTTTTTAAATTATTGTAATACCGATGCATACAAAACGTTAGTAAATAAGCCCAGGTGATTTAAAATCCCCTATAATCAGTCGAATATTTAATGTTTTTTTTTTGTATTTTTGGTTAAACAAAAACTTAAGATCATCAAAACACAATTTACCAGCATTACATAAATGGATATTGGTTTTTGACAATGACCTCGTTTTTATTCGTCTTTTCTACGTAGCGCCGTTAATCGAGTTACATTTTAACATTCTAGATGGGCTGCACATCTACATTTCTTAGGATAAGAAACGTCAAAATAAACCAATTATGGAAAAAACGTTGTGCTACGAACAAAAATTAAAATTATTTAAGAATGGATAATTTACCTAAATGTCAGTAGATAACTGTTATGAGAGTGACGTGAGGTCTCAGATGAGATGGAGGAAAAAACCATTTAATTAATGTTTAGTTCCATTTTTATATACCACGTTACTTATGTTAACACATTAATACGAACTTCCATAAGTTCACAATACTTCATTGAATAACAAACAAACCGATGACTACTGATCTATACATGGAAAAGTTATAAAAGCTTCAGATTGGAATTATAACAATAACATTAGGAAATGATTAATAAATATAGCATTAAATTAATATTAGCGTAATATAAAAGTTTTCATTTAAAAAATTAGATCTGAAAACCGTCACAATTTTCGTGCTGAAGAGTTGAAGATTTTTGGGAGCAAAAACAACTGGGAATAAAGCAGCTCTTGTTTTAACGTTAACTGACGTTTAAATTTGCTGAATAAAAACTGTTGTTTTATCAGCTTATGTACTACTTTATTTTTTATAATTTAACAATTAAATATTTTATTTAAATCAGAATAATTTTACATTTTATTTATCTCATTGTACTTGACATGAGAATGATTTCTAAAGGCGGCTATAAATGTGTCAAGAGTGATAACATTGTATTGGATAAAATTTAGCTAATTCGATTATCCTTTTCATAAGAATTCTTTTATTTTCAGTTATACGCGTTTCGAGCACTTTATTCTGAGTAAGTTATTCCTAGCTTGTAAGAAACGGAGGTATATTCACTGAACCTTTGCACTCTAAAACGTCACTTATATATTAAATGATTTTGTTTGGACACAAAATGAATATAAAATTTCGAATTTACTACTGATCAGTCCAGTATATCGCTTTAACTGCTCATCCAACAGACGATCATAAGCTACTAATTGAGAGATCTGGGTAGTGTGGGTTCGATTATTTAATCAGTCTCCAGTTATTGAATCATGATCTGTACTCAACGCCAGTTTTTCTAAGTTTTGACTGGGAATCACATTAGATTTTAAATGAACGCTTCGTTTCACTTAAAATTATCATATGTACTCTTTTAATAATCTACAAATCCTTAAAAATAATCCAACATTTTTTTGTTCGCTAAGAATTAATGAAATTTTGAGCCATCACCCGCAATTTTATTTTATTTACATATAAAGGAACAACAAAACACTAGCATTTTTAAGTATAGACGCTCCTAAAAACACGTTAGGTTTTAACAATTTTCAAAGACAAGATCTTTAACTTTATGTGGCTAAAAATTTCTACAAAAAAATTTGCGCCGAGAGTAAAACCGCCATTTGGCAGGCGCGGAGGTTGCAATAGGCGACGACGGCACCTCGGGATAGAGAACAATTTGTCTTCTTCGGGTTTTCCAGTACGAAAAACAAGTTCCCGATCGATTCGGGATCCGATGGAGCCAGAATGTGATACGGTACGGGCCAGCAATGGTCTGTAAAAACCGATTATTATTATTATTATTATTATCAGACCAGTGATAAAAATTAGTTATGTAGAGTCGACAACAACAGGAACCACATCCAAACCATCAACAAGATTGCAGCAGGGACAGATGTCGGATTTGTAACAAGGTGGATCACGTGTTTCAAGACACTTGTCAAACGACTGCACACTTAAAAAGAGCATCTTTAACAACCGATTGTTTCATCTATGTTTCAATGATGGAAAGAGGCGGCGGCGGTTTACTCATTAAACCTGATATGGGTGTAAATTAATTCTTCATCACACTAGAAATGGAAGCACCCCGCACAAATGTTCATAAAGACAAAGAAGACAACAACGGTAGCCATTCTCAACAATTAAAATAATTTGAAGTACCAAGAGATTCTCAAAAATGAAAGAAGAAAGTTTAAGTCAGCCATCGTTTAAGGAATAAACAATCGTAAGACGAATCAATGCATTTTTGAGTAAAGACAGCAAATATCTAATATCGAATCATGAAACTACGGTTTGATGCTACCTACCATCACTCAAATAAGTTTCATGATTGACGGTTAAAAATTTTAAGAGAATTAAGTTCAATTTTTTAACGCAACGAGTATCACAAATATGCATTGTATCTTTAGGTTGTCGCTTTAAATTACAATGTGTGTGTGTGGTACGCGAGAGGGTGATACAATATAATGTCTCGCAATTGACTATAATGCACACATATCACAACCCTATATATGAATGCATATAATCGTTACTATCAATAATAATCATCCCCTTTCATTCAGCAATCATAATTTTCATGCGTTTATTGCACTTCCGTTTTCAAACATATCCCGATTTTTTTTCTACATATGTATGTTGCATTATTTAAAGGACAGGTGTGCGCGGTCCTCATAATAATTACTAGAAAGTTTTTTGTTGTTTATTTGAAATAAATAATTATGCTGAAGGGATTGTTGAATCGATTAAAATAGTCCGATTGTGCGAGGGTGAGGGTGTTTTATGATATTTTGTTATAGAGTAGTATATTTAATCGATATGTGCCTAATAAAGTTTTGGTTGATTAAAGCTTTATTTTCTAATTAAGTGGGACTCGGGCCAGACCACCTGCTCCGCATTTTAACACTTATACCAATTGCAAAAACTTCGAATTTCAGGTTTAACTGATTAAATAAATAAATTGCAGTCATTCGCGGTCGACCTATGTAACCCAATTCCACTCCAAGTCCAACTAAATCACCCACAGTAAAACATCCCAACATCTCTTTACTGAGATCTTTTAGACCATATTTTTTTACAATTGGATTGTAGGTGGTTACAGTCCAACGACTAGGGATCGAACTCTCGACCGTGGTTTGTTTAAGCCAAAACCTTCACCATCACTATACGACCGGGGACAAAACATACCAACAATGACATTGATATTCGATTAAGCTACATAATGATAGTTAAAGTCCCGACTGTGGCTTTGTTCATAATTATATAATTAATTCCTTCCGAGCGCTGCTTGAGTAGCTTAAAATTTACTCCGTTTTGGACTACTGAGCTCTATTAATTAGGGGATCCCGCCTAAATGTGGATCATTATTTTCAAAACACTTACTTGCTCCGTTTATGAATGAACTTAACAAAAATGATATTAGAGGGCTTGTCTGGTTTAAAAATTGGAATAATTTTACTCGAAATTTAGGCGTGAAAGATCTTGGTGAGTCATATTATATAAATCTCGACGGCTTCATAACTTTGGAAAGTTAAAAAAATGTTTGAAAAAGTTATTTTTATTATTCAGAGCCTAGTTTTTTGTTTGTGAACTTGTGTTTGTGGATAATATTAACTTGTATGAGTGTTCTTCGGTTTCATCCGAAACATATGCTTTAGACAGAAAGTGAGGAATTCCTTTTGGTAAAAATGCGATAATTCTCGTATAGACAGCTCTACGTTATTTAAGGAATGTGGTCATAATAATAAGGAAATTTACCACTTCTGATTTTAGGGTCACATAAAGTAGTTCTGAAAAGTTGAAGAATTAGGGCAAGACCGAAGTACCGCGATGGTTGTTGGCCTTTAATTGTATATAAGTTACCATCTCTTTTCAAATGAGTCCCGAAGAGGATAAAGCTGGCTTTGGCTTACGCAATTTACTATATTAAGTAAGAATTTTTTATCTCACTTGACAGTTGCAATAGTTCTACATCTATAGATTCGACTACACTTTGCGATAGTGTTGCATAATATCTGGCAGTTATTACATAGGTGCATTAAACGTACATTATACCAATCAGTGTTATTTACTTTGTTTTTTCCTTTCAATAAGGCATATAACCGTATGGCTCATAAAAATGCCAGAAGCTTTTCTGTGACCCTCAATTTGCAAAAAAATTGCAATCGTATCTGTTGCAGTATCGAACCAAAACTGTATTTTGTCTATCTTACTTTAGCCAGCTCTATAGCATTAAATTCACCAATATCGGCAATTGATCGGTTGATCTACATCGATCCGTACCGGTCACCATATTTATCGACCCCGCAGTTAAAGTAATATGTTTATGATTTTGATTTACTAAGGAATACGGGAGCCCCATATGTTCAAATTTTTTTCAAGTACCGTGATCAAATATGTCATAATGATTTTATAAATGTAAATATTTTGAAAATCCGTCCTCAATATCTGTGCGCAAATGAGAGGAGTACCTAAACAAAAAGATTTCAGTTCAAACAAAATGATTTTACGATTGACCATCTGGTGAATATAGTTAAATTTCTACGATATGATATTAGTGTATGGCTTATAAACCCTCTAAATATATTATATAATATACAGACCCTTTAAATTTAAAAAAAAAAATGATTTATTTTTATATAATGCCACAGGGTGGGTAAAAATTACATTGGCATTTTTTTTAACATACTTTCGCATGCAACTGCCTCTAAGTAGTAATTATACGAAATTGTTTGCCAAGCCTGAATAAAAAATACAACAATAGAATAAAAAGTTTCAAATCGAACACCCTAAGGATATTCCATCGAACAATATTATGTACGCGCTCTATTATTACTGTAATAATAACAATATTACCACCACCAACACCAACTTAAGTTGTATTTTAAGGAGATAGTATCTTAAAAAAAGCTATCACATTGAATCAAATCTGTTCGATTGAATGGAAAATTTGTATTAATTCATCTGTTTATCAGGACAATCTGAATTGTATTTCAGATCATTAAAGGACGCTTGATATTTCATCTAATTACTCTTACATGATATTTCATAATGTGTGCGCCCTTTTCAGTTAGAGAGCAACACTTACAGCTATTAATTTGTTAGAGTTTTTGTTCCATTTATTGTGATCTATATTTGAGGACGACGTGAGATTTATAAATCATAATAATTTTGTGGTATCAATGCCTAAATTTTAATACTTTCCAAATACTGACCAGCTAAATGATGGTAACGAGTTTTTTTTTGCAATGTATGAGATGGCCACATCTTATGGAATACGCATAGGTCACTATCACCAACACATCTTTTTCTGATTTATTGATGCGATACAATCCAGAAATGGTCTGTAAAACACAAAAGGATTGATTCCATTTATCTATAAATACAACTTTGATTAATTTATTTTATGAGTTGGCGACTCTAGGACTAGACAAATTTAACAAACATAGACTCACACATACACACACACACCGTATCGCAAGTAAAAGTAAAACTTACCAAATGAGTAGCAATTACTTTAATCAAATCGTCGAATGTGTAGAGCTGCTAACCCTTTTTTAGTATGTTGCATATATTTAGAAGAGATATCGATCCAAATAGTTTTGTTGTTATAAATTACTAAATGCCATTTCGTGTTTAAAAATTTTGATATTCATATATTTACAAATACACAACCTCAATAACATAGTCACGCGGTATTGCCCGATGTATTAATTATGTATTTTAATTCCATTCTCTATGCATAAAATAAATGTTAAAACCATAAAATAACATTTTCATTTCATCTAACCCTCACCTTCATTTATGGCATCATAATACACATACATACAATTATTATAGGCTAACGTAATTATCTTAAACAAAGAAATAATTCACTTTCTTTAGTGCGCGAATCCGAAACATATACCTTTGGTAAAATAGCAATGCATACATTTTTATTTCTCCCCAAAATAACCAAGCCTAATATAAATTACAGTATAACATATATGTACAAGCAAAAAATCCATTACATTAATTTATGGTTCCATATCAAAGAAATCTTTACCCATACTATACCCCAAAAAAACTCAAACTTAAAATTTTCAAACCACAAAGCCCTTAAAATTTTACTTGCGTGATATAACATTTTTTTGGTTGTGCGGTGAGACCAAAACATAAAAAATTATTTATTGGAATTCGAAAATGCATTCGATGGTCGAACCAATATATCGTATACACACCATGATTACAGTAATTTGGTAAAAAAAAAAAAAAAAAAATTCAACCCCTAAATCGTAAACGGTCATTTTGATGGTCTATTTGTTGTCTATTAGTATATCAAATTTTGGTGTCCCCCTTATCGAAATGATGCATAACATCGAAAACGGAAATTCCCTTCAACATAACAAATAGAAACCAATAAAATGCGATTACAACGAAGGAATTCAAATTCAATAACTCCATGTACTATCACGGGTGCATGAACGATAACAAATGGTATCATGTTCTTATATATGTTTTGGTATTTCTCTTAGATAATTGAAAAATTTCAATTTTATTTTAACCCTCCCAATAGTTTAAGTATTCTAAAGAATGTATCCCCAGTAAGATAACTATGATAGATAAGATAGTCAAGATAGTCAAGCTTCTAACTAACGAAGCAAAAGTTCCCAATTAAATAATGCTTTAATCTTTAAAATTGTCGTATTTGATGGAAAACTCCTCCAAAGCTTAAGGTAATACCAAAAGCCGAAGAGCATAATCAGTTAGGGTTTCGGCTAGAAACACCGATATAGGAAACGTTAAAAGCTTGTATAAACAATAAGCTTTCCAAACAAGTTGCGGTTCATGGAATCTGTGATCCAACAGTTGACCGTTGGTAAGGTAGTATGAAAATTGAGACAAATTGTACCAAAATCTATAATTTACTGAGAGAAAAACCTATCTACGACAAATATTTGTCCAGGTGTTGAACTGTCGACCTCTCCTCACCTTTAACGGTCTTTTAAATAAAAAAAAACAGCATTTTATGTTGCTATCATACATCTGAATGAGATGATTTTTGTTTTAGGGTTATTACTGCATAGTGTGATACACGTAACAGAAAGATACCAACATTGGTATATGCATCAAGTAGCAGATGTCTAAATACTATCTTACATCGTTGATGGTGATGATGATGATGATGTAGCGTGGGAGTATTATAATTAAATTATGTTGATCAATAATTGTTGTGTACGAAGTACGGGGCAGCTGAAAATAAAAAATGATGCACAGAGTGGAGGTGCCGCCGCGTACGGTATTAAATTAATAATTTAAATTAATCGAAATATAACACGTTACTAGGCAGGGAGGAGGACGTGTAATTTATTAATTTTTCATTTTATTTTTTTATTAAAGGGTGATATATTGGGTTTTATGTATCTCGTCTTAGATAGAAACATAATACCTTTATACAAATTGTAACCGTTATAAAAATATTGGTTAAGTCCTGTGGTGCAACGATTATGAGGATGATGGCATAATTTACTTCTAAAATGTATTATGTGCAGCAATTTAGTGTGTACGGGGATTATATATGTTCGATGTTACAATTTATTGCAGATGGTTTATTTTTGATTTAAAGTTCATTTGCTGGATTGATAGGGGCATGATAATCACTAGTCAAACTCAATCGAACTCGGTTCTACGCATTATCCTGACCATCTCTTGAAATCATTCATCAAAGTTATATTCTTAACGGGTTCTCAACCAACTTGTACAAACTAATACCGAATGAGTATTAGTTGAAAACCTTTACGTTGGCTAACATTGGAGATGATCCAGACAATCGTTGAAGTACGTTAGCCAGCCTAAAACGCCGAAATATAAAGACCGAGAAACCCTAACTGAACATGACTTTACGGTTACAAACATTTAGATCAGAGTGTAAATATTTAGGTTATCTTCGATGTGGTACTTAACAATTTGAAAAAGATACATTTATCGAATAAAGATCACAGGAATATATAGAGGAAGCATTTTTAAATTTTAGGCAAAAAATAAACAGAAATTGGTATCTGGACATTGATTTCATTAATTTGGATCTCTAAATACTCTTTGGAAAAACTTAGTTTAATTTAATTTCGTCAATTAAATCCTCGTAATCCATTTTAGAGTTTTCTTTTTTTGTTTGGAATTCCTCTCATTAATTTAAGTTTATGCACACAATTTGTACACAATTTATACACACAAAACTGTTGAACTAACTACAAAAAAAAAACAAGTTAGCTCAAAATTAATATTTTGAGGTTAGTGTATAAGTTTGTATTAAAATTTCGTCAATGCTTTTGATTCGGTTCCGCCTTCAACTGAACATTGTGACAATGTTTGTGGGTTTTTATATTTTTTTACATACATATTTAACTTCCCTCTCGGCGCAAAACTGTATACATCAAAAGTGAACAGGACTGAGATTTTGCACACAGCGAGTCACGTTTTTTGAGCAACTTTTAGCTAAACGCGAGAAAAAGCGATTTTGTACTAGGTGAGTAGACACTCGGTCTCGATATTCAGCCTCTTTACACTAGTCCTTCTGCATCAGCATCGCTAACACACTAGAATGCGTGCAACAACGTCTCTATACAAAGGCCAACCATTCAAAAATTTAAAGGGACAAAGTGCCTCTTTGATGTAGTATTGGTTGTGTACAGATATAGCGTACAATAAAAACAAAAAAATATAGTTAGTTTTTTTATGTTATTTTTGCTTTGTTATTTGTTATCGTAGTAATACTTCTTTATTGAGGCGGATATGTAGAAATATAAGTGAACGAAAAAATGAGTTGGTCTTTCTATAGAGACGTTTTTGACTTGTGCATCAAACTTATTTTAGATTTTAAAAATATTTTAAATTTGTTTCTAAATAAAATACGGAGATTTTTGTCCGCATACGTGTGGTTTGATTGGTGAAGTAAGTCACATGGTTTATATGTGTTGCTTTGATTGGTTAGGCTGCGGATATTTTTTATATTTTACATCCGCATACGTACTTGCACTTTTATTTATACAAATGTAAACAATAATAAATATTTTTAAAATTAATTTTAAATATTGTAACAACTTATTATTGATAAAACATTTTGTGATAATTGATTTTAAAATTGTATTAAACAATTTAAAAATTATTTATTAAGTTTTATTAAAAAAAAAAAAATATTTATTACGAAAAATTTATCAATTTGACAATTAATCATAAATTGCTCAATTTGTTTTGTCGATTTGTGCAAAATCGAAAAAAATCTGACAGACAAAACTAAAGGGTGAGAAATTACAAAAACAATTCTATTCTCGCCGATTGTGAAAAATCCCACTCCAGTATACGGACGGTATACGTACAGTTTTTTTAACACATCAAACCCCAGACACATCGTTATATTCGTACTACATATATTTCAATTCGTATATGGTCGCGCGATCAGCCATTTTGCATTTAATTTCATTCAAGTTAAACCTTTATAATCGTGCGCGATATTTTTGTTTGGAAATTATTTTAAATAATTTTATTACGACACATAGATTTATGTCACATTGATTATGTATTGAACCTTATATTTTTTCTGACTCTTTTAATATTTGTAGATGCCATTCTGTACTCTGGATATATTCTTGTTTTACTTTGTAAAATAAAGGGATCCCAATTTAAAACGCTAAGTTTATTTCCGTTAGTTTAGAAAATTTAGATTTAATATTGTATACAAATAGATTAAATTCATTAACATTAAAAGTCTTTTTATTTAAAAAGCTAGTTTTTTATTATTAAAAAAGTGTACGTAAAAATTACGCCTAGATGGTACATAATTGTAACGCATATGCGAGTCGTAAATGTTACGTTTTTATGTAAACATTACGAAGACTTTTATTTACATGAATACATATTTTATAAAGGTTTTCGTAAATTAGTTTCAATTCTCTCATGACAAATTCATTTACATAACATACATAGTTTAGTATTGCAGTCTTCGTGAACGGTACGTAAACGTAACGCCGTGCCAAAAGGGTAACTGATTATAGATATATAATTGTAAGGTGTATACTGCGTAAAATTTTGACAGCGCACCGCTTGCTAGGGTTATTTTAACACAAGGATTTTGAAGTGTAAAATTGTATTATTTTGATATAAAACGGGAAGTCCCGTATAATTTTGTGACTGTGATTACTTTGCACGCATCCACATTCAACTTTTCCAGTGGCTTTTTGTGAATTTAATATAATGGCATTTGTTTCTCATTATAGAGAAATAAGAATAGAAAATATAAAACAAAATTAAATTATTGCTGATCGGTATTTTGGATTAAAATAAGTTAAAAGTGAGAAATATTTGCATCGTAATAATATTAATGGAAATATAAGTATTCTCACACACTTTTAAAGAGAAATCTTCATTTTCGTTCTACGTTTTGACTTCCGAAGCTTTGCTCCGACAATCCGACCGATTCTTTATATTTTAACAGTTGAAATCGGCTAAGCTTTTAAACACGTAAGTAATATGTGAAATTAGCTATTTGTGTATATATAATTTGGAACTAATTGAAATTACCAGAGTTTAGGATTAAGAAATTATTATTTTTGGTTTTTATTGTTGTACTTCATTAGACATTAAAATATCCCATAAACTTTTACTTAGTTCATACTTGATGATCTAGTTTAGGTAACAACACTCTTACACGACGTCTACACTATGCAAAATCTCATGATATTAAATTTGTCAATGTATGTAAGTATATTATACAAATTTTGACATCAGCAAATTATCAGGAGGCTATTTCACGTAAATAACATGACATTTGTACGAAATGTTAAATAAAAATGTATCTTTAGGTTATGTTTTTACATTTTAATTTTTTTTTTCGAGTACATATGAATAAGAAAAACATAAATTTCACATTAATTATGGCATTTAATGCTGGAAAAACAATAAAACCAATTCATATGTTTAGAAATAATTAATGTATATTATAGACATTAATTATTCAATGCTCTATAACTAAAAAATAATTGATAAATCTCATGATAATTTTTTGAAAAAAAATCATGAGAGTAAAATGCCCAGTTATGACAATTTTTTGACAAATGTTTATCAATACATAGAAAAAAACATTCAAATACATAAAATCTCAATGATTTTGCATAGTTTAGACCCCGTGTTGAGTATAATGTTAACTATCCTAATAACTACGATTTCTCTTTTAAATAAATGTTTTTAATTTTTTCATTTTAGAATGCGTATATATATTGCTACCATCAGCCGAGAAGCTGTGCTTGTTGAATTGCCCGAGACAGCAAAAGTATCAGATTTAAAAAAAGAAATTTCTACAAAAATTCCCGACACTAAACTATCCGAACAAATTTTAAAATTTGAATCGAAAGTTTTGGTCGATTCAAATACTATGAAACAATCGGGAATAACCGAAAATTCTATAATCGAATTGCTGGTATTACGTAAAAATTCGATTTTCATAAAGATGACGGATGGTAAATTACATGAATTTGATGTTGATTTTACCAAAACGATCGATGTTGTAAAGAAACAAATCACGCAATCGTTAAATATTCCAAGCGAATGTCAACGATTGTACATGACTGAATTGAAAAGCAAAGATGTTTTAAGCAGTAAAATGATTGGACCAGGCACTACATTAGCTTTGTGTGTGATCGAATTAAATTTAAAATTAAATTTAGTCCATACTAAATCGAGCTTTCCGCCTGAACTGATCGAAGTCCCAAAGAACCATAAAATCTCTCAACTAAAAGACATGATTGTGACTAAATGGAAAATTCCTTTAGCACATCAGATGCTTATTTACAGTACAAATGGCCAAATTTTGGATAATAAAAAAACGCTTGCCGATTATAATATCCTAAATATGTCAACGATCAATGTGAAGCAAATTAATGTCGAAATTTTTATTGATGTCGCCGCTTTAGGACGATCTCGAATTATGGTACACGCACTTTTGCAAGACACGATCGAAGTATTGAAAAAAAAAATTCAAAATACCCTAAAAATTGGCGTTGAATCGCAGAAATTAATTTGGAATGGTACCGTACTAAATGATCGTGATATTTTAGCGGACAAAGGCATTGTTTCCGGTTCAACGCTTAACTTCATTCCAGTGATTCAATTGTACTTTTTAATAAACAAAATATGCTTACGTATCCATAATTAACTAATAAATTTTTTCTAAACGATTCATTCCAGATTTCAAATTAAAATATCTGGTAACGACCTATTAGAAAGTGTTTGTGTTGATACGAACATAAACGAAACAGTGGCCGAGTTAAAGCAAAAAGTTGAATCGGCTACAAATATACCATTGGCGCAACAAATACTCAAAATGGGTGCAGCTGAATTACAAAACGACAAAAAATTATTTGAATATACCGTTAAAGCGGGCAGTACTCTCTTACTGAGTCGACGTGAGACATTTCAACTTTGCGTTGAGATAGCAAAAGGCTATACAGTTAAGGTACGGGTACATAAAGATGATCGGGTTCGATGTATCAAAAATGAACTTCATCTTGAAACATTAGGTATAGTCTATGATCATGCATTAACTTTTCTTGGCATAACATTAAATGATGACTTTGCTATTTCCGCTTACGGAATTGAGCCAGGTAACACAATTAAGTTGGTTAAAATTAGATAAACAACGAAAAGTAAATTTTTTACAATAAAGGCATCAACTGGAATAAATAATATGGTTTCATTTCAATCAAAACTAGAAAGCTTCCCATTTCTGTGCAATGCAATATCCGACGTTTCATTTACACCATAGTCGAGCAACATTTTACCATCTTCCAATTTTGTGTTTCCAACAAATATGATTTGCTGAATAATTGGTATTTTAGACGCTGC
Organism: Tipula confusa; assembly: GCA_963556175.1. NCBI lineage: Eukaryota > Metazoa > Arthropoda > Insecta > Diptera > Tipulidae > Tipula > Tipula confusa. The sequence continues at coordinate 221,658,432 of OY744476.1, forward strand.
GAACAGTTTTGCCTTTGCTCGAAATGCTTACATAATCGCACCTCTGAGCTACCGCTTCGGTCGATTGGACATCAATTTGAATTTTATCTTCTGCCCTTTTGGCACGGCGTTACGTTCACAAACACTTTGCAATACTAAACTGTTCGTAAACGTTACACTAAAACAGTACACTTTCTGTTATGTAAATGAAACATTTGTCATGAGAGAATTGGAACTAATTTACGAAGACCTTATATATGTATTTGTGTAAATAAAAGTCTTTGTAATGTGTTCGCAAAAGCGTAACATTTACGACTCGCTAATGCGTTATATTTACGTGCCATCTAGGCGTAATTTTTACGCACACATTTAATTTTGTTATATGCAATAATACAAAAATTTTCTTTTTAAATTAATAATCTTTTATTGTTTATGAATTTTTACTACGTATTAATATATGTGCAATATTAAATGTAAATTTTCTAAATTAAAGGAAACAGTGTTTTACCGAGAATAAAGAATGACACCTACAAATATTAAAAGAGTTAGTAAAAAAATAAGACAATATATAATAAATATTGCTTCTTACCTAACACATAATATGCAGAGGCAATCATCATTTTTTTAATTTCAGCGAGAAAAAATTTATAGACATAATAAAATATTTAAAATAATTTCTAAACAAAAACACCGGGCATGGTTCGTTAGGATGGTTTAACTTGAATGAAATTAAATGCAAAATTGCTGATCGCGTGATCATAAACGAATTACAAAATATCTAGTAGGAAAATATTTTGTAGAGTATAAAAAATAACGATGTATATGGTGTAGTGTGTTATAAAAAAAAACTGTACGAAACCGTTTGTATACTGTACACTTTTGATGTATACATTTTTGCGCTGGGAGGGTGGTCCAGTTTGAATTTTTAATTTTAAACTAAAACATAAAATCAAAAAATTATGTTGTGAATGAATTAAAAAAAAATTGAATTTGTATTTACTTTTGCACGGTTATAAATAACTAAGCTTATAGTTAATCCTCTTTGAATATTCATCAATTTTATTTTTAACGCTTTTTTATTTCCCTTTCCTCTTATCATACATGCTAGCTGTTTAGCAGAGGTGCGATTATGTGAGCATTTCAACTTTCGACATGTCAAAACATGCCGAAATATGTCGATAATGTGGCCAGTTTTATGTAAAAAAAAATTATTAAAAAATTATTTTACTCATTTCGAGAAAAACAACAACAACTTGTCGCAATTTCAACATGTCAAATCATCAATTTTTTTAAAAAATCGGCCATCTTGTCGAAACTCAAAATGCTTACATAATCGCACGCCAGGCTGATACTCTTCCTTTTTCCCTTGCGAACATCAATATTTTGCCACATGAATCACTTTTATTTTACGTATTGGGTATAACCCAATATACATATAGGGCTAAAATACTATCATAAGGCAATTTTTTATTTATATCTTTGGACGCAAAATGCGACACCGTAAGGGCTAAATATTGCCATTTATATGTGAAAAAATTATAAATGGATTTGAGGGAATTAAACTAATAATATTTAAATAAAAATATGTGCAATTTCGTTTGTTTTTAGGCCGCAATTTTACAGTAAAGTTAACAATTTCTTAGAATAAAGCACATTATTCATGTAAAAACAAAACAACTGATGTTTTGGGAGTGATTTCAAAATGCCTTTTTATTAAAAATAAAAAGAGTTTAATTTCAAAAATGTTCAATCGTTTTTTCTGTTGGTCCAATGCCTATTATTATAAATACTGGCCATGTAATCAAGTCAAAAAGGAAATTAAAAATGTAAGTTTTAAATTACAGTTTGTTGTTGCTTACCATCATATTTTTATTTGCAAGTGTAACTTATTAGACACAAAATTTATCTAGTTATAGCGTAATATCGATATAACATCAAATAATTACAGTTTTAATACTGAATTTCAAGTTCTTATACAAGTAATTCTGTTCTGAAGAAAATAAAACATGCGTTTCATATTAAATGTTATTTGTTTTATTTCGAAATAGTATTAAACGCATATTTAATTTTCTTCAGAACAGAACTACTTGTATAAGAACTCGAAATTCTATATTATAACTTTCATTATGTGATGTTATAACAGTTTTACACTATAACTAGATAATAAATTGCATATTTAATTAGGATTTACTTGTAAATGAAAATATGACGTAAGTAAATAACAAGAAAATGTAATCTAAAATTTATTTTATAAATTTCCCATACGAATCTCATATTTCTCGTATTGTTTATCCCTAACATACAACTGATGGTGATGGGCAGAACTAATTGAAAAATTGCCATATTCGTATTTTATAACTTTACACCTAGTTCAGTCGAGGCACACAGAATTAGTAAAACAAGAATATATTCAGAGTACAAAATGACGCCTAAAAACGTTAAAAGAATTTTAAAAAAAGGCAGTATCCCAAGTATAACAAATCGAAACACAAAATTGAGCTATCGTATTTTCCTTTGATTTTTGACGAAATATTCGAAAGTTTACTTCATGGCAAATTAGAATTATTTTGTTGTTGGTTTTTTTATATAGTAAATACTAACGCAAAAAAGTCATTTTTCAGTAGACCGTTTGAATGTGTTTTTTGAAATTTGATGGTAAATTTGAGTAATTTAGAAAATTTTTCTGTGTATTATATTAGACTTAAAAGTTCGGTTATTGGCTATTGAAATTTTAATTGCTCAGTCAGAACCGTGGCTTTTGATATACTATTTTTATTTCGTTATACTATTTTTGTATGGAAGTTTTATTATAAAAACTATGTTACATAAACTTAAGTAGATTTCATACCGACAACTTTGACTTATTGAAAATCGAAAATTTTTTAAAAAGCATTTAAACTATAAAAATTAGGTTTATTCGATTAACAAAGTCAAGTTTTATTGAAATATATCAAAATAGTTATAAAATTAATTAGTTTTATGTGATAAATATATGAAAATACAAATACAGTGCAATGAAGTTTGCTGTAAAGCAAGTTCGATACGTACCACATCTCAAATTTAACAATTTGAAGTTTTCCAAAGTCGAAGTCGTCGATATGAAAAGTAATTTAATAGGTTATTTTGGAAATTTTACTTGATGCAGGTGAAATTGAATAATATAACTGCGAATAAAAATTGTAAACACGGATAAGTAATCTCACGGCTTCCACTAAGTACAAAGTACGCAATTTTGTGAGTCTCGAAAAAACAGTAAACCGGGAAATGGTATTTAAGCGGTTTCTTTTAAGCTTTTTGTGTTGTACAAAACGAATAAAAAGAGAATTTCCTAATAAAGTAAAATATAGAAAATAATATCACAAAATAACTATTATAAAATAAAAAAACTAAAATAAACAAAAACTTATAAATTTCATATTAAATGAAAAGAAAAGTTGGCCGTTTTAAAAGAATTTAGGACTCCGAATCGCTGACTCATTTTACATCATTTCAACACCATCGCATGGATTTCCGGCCAAAAGTATACTAACTCAATACAATAGGGCAATTTTTCAATTAATTCTATCGATGAACACCAGTTGTATGTTAGGGATAAACAATACGGGAATTATGATATTAGTATGGGAAATTTACAAAATAAATTTTAGATTACATTTTCTTGTTGTTTACCGTTATATTTGTATTTGAAAATGAGTACTAATTAGAAATACAATTTATCTAGTTATAGCGTAAAACTGATATAACATCACATAATGTAAGTTTTTAAACATTTTAATGTTTGGCTGCAGAAAAAATATGTTTCACTATGGAAAAACATCATTATGCAGATTATCATTTTATATTTTTTACTAAGTTTACTAAATTTTTTTTCCTAGAAGAATACATTGCTAGGAAAGTTTTGGTTTCTGCTGTTGTCCATACACGCCTTTAACAATTTCCTTTTTCAAATAAAATTTGAAAAGGTTGTGTCAAAAAAATATTTAAAAATTGTTTATCAGTTGTTTAATGTCGAAATCAGAACATTTAATTGAAATTGATCGGAAATATCCAATTTTATATGATCTATCTCATGATGATTATAAAAACATAAGGAAAATAGATAAAAAAAATAAGAATATGGACGGAAATTGAAAACTACAATAATTTTTGTAACTCTAGATATTATTTTTGATGCCTTTCAGTAATTTGCATCTTTAAATTGAAATATTCAGTAAATTTCTACAAAAATATTTAATATTTATTTGTTTATAACAAATTTATAAAAGAACTATCATTTTATGTTTTTATTTTCAATAATATATTTCACAAATAAAACTGCTACAATTGTATTACGTGGAACAGCGGAAAAACGTTCTGGGAATTCCGCGCGATTTCCCAACCGTCCCGATTCCCGCTGCGGTAAAAACGCTTATGTGGATTTCGATTGATTTTAAACTTGCCCTGAGTGCAAAAAGGGTAAATAGAGTACTGATAACGTTCGATTGACCATTAAAAAATTGCTCTGACAGCGCTCAGTGCAAGTTTTTTTTTTTGGACCGAGTGATTTTGTTTAATCCGTGTTTTTCGATGGATTTACTCCTATTTTACACCAATACTAATAACTTTACTATCATTGTGCTGCCATTTTGAATTTTTTAATTTACGAATTACGATTCCTTGGTCAATTGTGTTTGTAACATCATTGAACATTTGTGATTTAAATATTTTTTAAAAAAGCGTTTTATAAATTATTATTAAAATGGATGGAATTTTCAGAATTGTTTTTTTTTCATTTCCTTCTAGTTGATAAGATGACAACATCATCTTATCAACTAGTTTACAACTAGTTTTATTGATTCTATTTAATTGTATATTGCTTTTCTATTGTTTTAAATAATGGACAAATGAACAAAAATATTTAACATTTTAAAATAAAGGGAGTTTTGTTTGAAAACTAAAATGAAAATTATTTGTTCCAGAGCATCGATTTTGGTCGCATTTTAACTCTCGAGACTTGCGTATACGTACACTGTTTATGTTATACTTTTTATAAATGTGTGCTGTCAAAAAGTTTGATTGTATTAATGATAACAGACGAGATTGTCAAATTTTTGACAAAAAATACAAATGCATACATAAAAAAGGGTACTCCGGTTTTTTGTTCGATTCACTTACAAAATCAGAGTACTCTATTAAAAAGGGGGGGGGGGAATCAATCGAAATCAACATTTGGACCTCTTTACACTATGTTGTAGTTGCTTGTTGTAACTTCCTCGTTTTTTCCTCTCTGCCAATAAACTTTTTGGAGTGGGGATATTTTTGTTGCAACTTTTTAAATCATTTTTTTTTTAGCGATGAGCGTGTTGCAGGTTACTAACCCAAACAAAAATTATTATAAAAACGCACTAACACAGACGAATTTTTTTATTCAAAATTTGTCTTGTGGGATAAACATCAATTTAGTTGAAATTTTCGTGTTAAACAAATTGTGTTGTGATTTTTTTATTGTTGTAAAAAAATTTTATCACAAAAAAATGGATCAAACCGAAAAAATCATTCAACTAATATCTAAAAAAAAATTGTAATATTAGATTTTTGAGTTTGACATGTAAAACCAAATTATAATTTCATTTTTCAGAATTGGTTGTCGATCGGGTTTGACTTAATATATAACGATATGAAGTTAGCGCTGAACCAGTTTGACGTAGAGAATCGTGATATTTTTTATCATATTTGCCCGAACATGGTCAGTGTAAATATGCCCAATGGGCATTAGTAAACTTTTGTCAGTGCTAGGGTTCAAATAAAACACATGGATTTTATGAAAAATGGGAGTCCCCGGAAACACAGAAAGAAAATCTAGCATCGTTGATGGTTGTACACTGTACAGTTCATTGTTGAATGTTGTATTGTGAAGTATTGGGAAGTGATCAAGATAATAAAAAATTAATAGAAATTTAATTAAAAAAATTAAGCTACCTATCGATTTAAATTAATACTTATTGACGTTCACCGTTTAATAACTCCACAATAAATCAAGTTGAAATCGGCCACTTTAAATTTTTTTTTAAAGCCAACAAGAATGTAAGTATTGCATAATTTGATATTGTAATTATATATTTTCTGTCGTCTAAAACTGTAAATCGAGCATTAGTACCGCTCATTCAACTTTTGATATTTATCACACTAGTAGGCTCCGGCCCCTTCGATAGACTGTATAACGTGTGAAATGATGTGATTTCGTGTAGTTCTTTTTTAAATTTCACATTTTCCAACTATGAATACCGAAGCCATCGTACAGTTTTTCCGGAAAATAGATTTCCATCAATATCCAGATTTATCCATTGAGACATTTTTGAAGAATGTTTTCAGTTGACATTTTGCCCTTTAAAACCTTGTTTCTTGCCTACAATACGAACAAAATTTTACCAATGCTAGTGAATCTTCATTTTTGGTCGGGGGATGAATCGCTGTAAAACGTTTAAGTGGCGATATGCACTGGGCTAACTCAAATATTTAGTATCACATGACCCAATGTGATTCCACATATATCCGTTAGCAGTATTCGTTTCGCAGTCATGAAGTCAAGTTGTACGTCCACAACTGACGTATATAATTTTACAGTTTTATTGATTTTACCTATTATTTTACCACTTTCGTTTTATAATCACTCCGCTTTTTTGTGAAGTTATATTTGTTCTTGTTTCAGACCTACAAACGCTTCTGGACTGTGATGAATCTAATATTGCTTTAAGCAAATCGCAGTGATTACATGTATAGTTTTTTAATAATTTAAAATTCATATTCTACAATACTTCTACATATTTTATGTTAAGATATCGTAATATTATGAATACAATAGGTTTTCGTTAATTTTTCCTATACGGACAAATCGACCATCTTCTGACCTGTGCTATTGTACCTTCATAATTATAGAGTTTTTCTAAAAGGCACAAATTTTTGAAGAAATATTAAATAAGTAATTATGATTATAAATCAAATTTATGAAATTGATAAAAAGGGACAATTAAATTTGAGTTTCAATAAAAATGCAAACGAATTTAACTTTTGCCTTACGTTTAGTTAATTATGTTATCCTAAACTTGTGTCAAAAATAATACTTGTCATTTTACCGGTTTACGATGAATTTAATATACAATTCTGCCAACTTACGCTCTTATGATGGTTAGGTAAATTTGTTCAGTAACTGTTGCCTATACTATTTTCTTATGTATGCCGCATAATTTGGAAATTGTCATGATCAATTTTGTTCGTTTAGTTCACTTTTATCTATTAAATACATTTTTTGTCTATTTTATTTCATTTTAGAATGCATGTCTTTATTACCGCCAATGATGCTGTACTCGTTGAACTTGAATTGCCCGAGACAGCAAACGTAACGGATTTAAAAAATGAAATTTCCGCAAAAATGTCTGATATTAAAGTATCTGAGCAAATTTTAAAATATAAATCAAAAGTTTTATTCGGTCCAAGCACAATGAAAGAATCGGGAATAACCGAAAATTCTATAATCGAATTGCTGGTATTACGTAAAAATTCGATTTTCATAAAGATGGCGAATGGTAAATTACATGAATTTGAAGTTGATTTTAACAAGACGATCGATGTCGTAAAAAAACAAATCACGCAATCGTTAAATATTTCAAGCGAATGTCAACGATTGTTCAGTGAATTAAAAAATAAAGATGTTCTCAGTACTAAAATGATTGGACCTGGTGCAACAATAGATTTGTGTGTGACAGAATTAAATTTAGAATTGAATTTAGTCCGTACAGATTATAAACCTGAATTGATCAAAGTGCAAAGGAACCAAAACATTTCTCAACTGAAAGATATTATTGAGGCTAAATGGAAAATTCCTTCGATACATCAGATGCTAAGTGTAAATGACCAAATTTTAGATGATAGAAAACTAACGCTTGGTGATTATAATATGCTCAATATGTCAACAATCCTTGTGAAACCTATTAATGTGGAAATTTTTATTGATTTCGAAGTTTTGTTTCCAAATAGAAAAATTTCTATTGTACAAGTATTTTTACAAGACAACGTCGAAGTATTAAAAAAACAAATCAAAAATACCCTTAAAATTGACGTTGATTCACAAAACCTAATTTGGAATGATAGCATAACAGGAGATCGTGACATTCTAGCAGATATAGGCATTGTATCCGGTTCAACACTTATCTTTATTCCAGTGATTAAACCGTACTTATTCAAAAAAATATTTTACGTATTCATAATTTACTAATTAATCTTACGATTTATTCCAGATTCCCAGTTAATATATTGTCTGGTAGATTTCTAAATCAAAATATTAGTGTCACAACGAACAAATTCGAAACAGTGGCCGAATTAACGGAAAAATATAAAGCGCTTAACAGCGTTAAACTGGATTCCCAAACACTTAGATTGGGATTTACCCAATTGTTAAGCGATAAATATTTATTTGAATATGGTATAAGACCATATAGCTCTCTTTTGTGGACTTCTTGAAATAGTTATTTAAGCGCTTACTCTTTTTTTTGAATTACAATTTTAATATTTGTTTGTCGTTGATGTTACTATTAGTTTAAAAGTAGTTACAGAATTTTAATTTTATACAATAAAGACACTAACCAAAATTAATATACAAAAATGTTATTGCATCTCAATCAAAGCTAAAAAGCTTTCTTTTATTTTAAAGAGAATAATTGTTTGTTCTATTTGATTAAGTAATAATAAGACTGGGTTTTACAAGCCACAGAAGATAGTTCGTTCTCTACCCCGAAGAGCCATCGTTTCAGAACCACGACCTCTACGACTGCCAAATGGTGGCTTTTCTTAGAGATCGCTGCACCATGCGTTTAGAATCGAATCGGAAAAAGTGAGCGAGCTAGCGCACACGCTGTTCCTTTATTTCATGAAAGACATCAGGAATTTTTATTAAGATCTCGTTAAATAGAACTCGGTAAGTACCGCGTGTGGGGCCATATATCATGCGCATGATTCTTCTCTTGAATGTCATTATCCATCTCTCTCATACTCATCCGTCAAACTCACACCCGTACATGGCAACGAGTCTGATCAATAACTTCAGCTTGTCGACATTTAGATTTTAGTAGTGGACGTAAGGCAGACAAAGACGCGCTTGTATATCCGATCCCACACAGTTATCACGCGTGAGAAGGAATTTGTCCACTCCTTCAAATGTGGTCATCACTACTAAAGTCGATTACGTTTTGGTCTTTAAAACGAATGATCATTTATTTTGTTTTCGTCTAATTAATTTTGAGACTAACGAAAGCCGAAAATCGTCAGAACTAACTATAGAAGATGTTCTGAGTGGTTCCGTTTATCAGAACATGAAATTGAAGAGTATCGGGAATAGAGCATCTTCTTGCTGTATCCTAGAACTAATTGCAAAACTTTCTGATAACTTCTCTCAACCTTTCGACTGCATTACTGTCATTTAACGTAAACACATATTATTCAGACGTCGCATCGCAAAGTAAACCGTTTTAGGTTTCTTATACCTAGAGTCACTTGGGTGGGTTTTACAACCGAAGTTTTCTAACCACAAGTTAGAGCATTAAAGTTACATATCGCTATTCTGACGTGATCCTTTATGGATCCCATCAGATTATCCAAATTGTTGTAAAATGAGTCTTTAGCTTTGGATCAGTGGACGCATGCAACGAATGATTGACAGATTGGCTAGTCGCATGCGTAAACGTAGCCTACTACACATTTGATTATCAACTGCTTTGAATTCCAAAAACGGCGTTTTTCTCCTGAGATCAAAAAGAAAACAAGCACCAAGATTGCCGAGTTCATCTCCACTAGCCTTTATACTCCACAGTCACATCTATTCTATTCACGACAAGGGGTTAACACATTGAAAGAAAATAAACTAAATGTAAGTTTTGATAGGCCATTATCCGTTTTCTGGATTTTGGCAATTCATGATTTGTGGTATGAATCTGGCAGTTTTGATAGGCTAATCATCATCCATTTCCTTTAAAATAAAATAAATGCATTTGCAAGATGCTTTCTGCTTTACAATTAAACTTAACTGACAACTCGCCTTCAATATCTGTTAAATTCAATCGATTCCTTTGCCTTTTGGCCAAGCTTGAAACATCAAACTAAAAATCCTTCCATTGATTGCATTAGAATAAGGGAGCGTTAACACGAATGATAAAAAGCAACAATAGCGTTGTTTGATGTCGCCGTTCCTTGGTAAACTACCGACAGATTAATGGAAACGTTTCTCTTATTTAAATCAATGGTCGCAATAGAATATGACAAAACGTTTCTGCAAAGTATTTTTTAATCGGAAAACTTTACAGTTAATAAGCTGCTGCTGGAGGTTGCAAAAATATAGCTGAAACTAGGTTTACACTGCGATAAGCAAACCACTTCTCTTTATAATGTTCCACGAACTGATTTTTATCGCGATTGTTTTAACTTCGCTTTTTTTATTTAATTGGCTGAATAATAAACGGTAAACTATTATATTTATGAACGCTTTATTTTGCCGCATTGCAATTTACAGTATATCATCCAACATGTAGCATTCTCATATTTTATTAATTGGCAACCTTCATGGTAATTGGCTCGTGGAATTTTTACAGTCCGTGAAACTAGAGGAACCACATTATTTCGAAAGATTGTTCCTTGCTTGGATTCTATTTCATTGATCAAACTTAAAAAAAATTAGCTGCTTTTAGGATTGGCACTTGGATCGTACAGTCCCGCAATATCAAAATCCTATTAGTTGTGAGAACTAATTGCCGGATTTGGCGCTCTACTGGAGGTATTAAAAACTTCGATTGCCTTACGGTCAATCAACATAATATAGCATTTAAAGAAGCGGGGTTTTCAAAATCGCACACATCAACAACTTTGTTCTTGCTAGGAGAACCGCTAAGCAATAATGCGATTGTTAATATCAATGCATTACTCGAAGCTTCAAAGCAGACTTTTCTCACACTGGTCATGCAGAGACTAAAAAAGACTAGGTCCTGACTTATGCATATGATATGTGATCGAACTGAAAGACAACGGTGTGAAATAATCTGGGACCCTATTATGAAAAAAATGCGATTTCGCAATTTCATGCGATATCGCATAATTATATTATAAAATGGCATTCTCGCATAAATGCGAACGATGCATCGTATTATAAAATGCTATGACGGATTTTAGCGAAATTAAATTTGTCAAATGCGAGTGCTCAATAGCAGTCAAATTTCACAATTAAATCAAATTTAAGTCTCTTCATCATAACACCTCTTTATTCGTTCCCAACTCTTTATTCACCCACATTTCTATCTTCCTCGTATTCTCATAGACATACATGAATCTCAACGGTTAACGTGTATACGTGGTTTTACCCACGCAACCGATACATTGGATTCAGCTCGAATACAACAATATATATATATATATATATATATATATATATATATATATATACATATATATATATATATATATATATATATATATATATATATATATATATATGTATATATATATATATATATATATATATATATATATATATATATATATATATATATATACTGACACTGCGATTTTCGAATCTAATTGAGGTTATAAATATTGACAGGTATTGTTGACATTCACCCAAAAAAAAATCCATATTGGAAATACAATATGCGGCAGTCGCATTTCCTAATACAAATGAAAGCGGCGCTTCGTAATTACAAAAATTGCAGTTTTCGCAGAGCTGGTTTATAATCAATGAATGAAACAAAATTAATGGTCACGGTTTAAAGTTTAAATATTTTACAATCGCCGATAAGCTAAAGTTGTGCAAGGTGCTGATGAGACCAGTTCTCACGTATGAAAATTTGGCCTTAACAGATGATTTTGAAATGGTAATTTAACCGTTTAGTCGTCTTCTTCGACAAGCTGAGGGTATTGTACGAATTCTAAGAATAACGAGTCGAGTTTAGATCGACGCCCTGTAAAAGCTTCTAACTAGATCCTAGTATTTCTGTTCATTTTTTCTACGATAAGTGGTTCCATTTAAGCCAATAGAGCAACGCAATTTATCTGTTTTTGTATATTTGATTTATTTGTTATAAATTGTGAGTGGCCAAAATAATTGTTTTAATATAAAATAAATTAAGTTTTTTATTTAGAAGCCATATAATTGTCTTGCGGACAAAAACTTTTTTTCCAGTTCCATATATTTGTTTGTGTAGTTATTTACATAATACTGTGAAACTTCTATACAGTGACCACTCAAAGAAGCCACAAATTTTCGTCACTCTTCGGTCAGTTTAAGAAAAAAAAATTGAAAGGTCGACTAAACAGATTAACACGTCTCTTAATTTCTTTATCACATATGAAGACATTCAAAGGCCAATATTTACTAAAGGGTCATAAACCCTACATTTTCAAAAAATTGAGCGGAAAATCTTTCAAAGGATAGTGCATTGTTCTCCTCATTGTCTAAATCGGATTCTTCAACCGCATGAATCTCAATGGATTTTTCCTAACTTCTTTTATTACTTATAGATAAAAATTATCCTTATAAGGCTCTTCAAACATATATAACCCTTTATTAGTATCGAGCATTTTCGTGCAGGTTTTAATATAAAAAACAAACCTTTTTGAAACAATTGGTAATTTTTTCTAGTTTTACAGCTTTCCACGCTGCTTAAATCCAATTTACAGACTGTAGGACGTTTATTTTAAAAGCTTACCGTACTTTTGGGCACATTAGGGACTAGCAAAATAAAGAGGTGGTCACTTCTGGAAGTTTCACGTATAAGAAGAAAATAAACTAAAAATTAAAATCTAAAAATAATTTTATAAACTGTCCCAACTTATGCAATATATTGTCATCAATAACGGAATGATTTAGTTAATGTAGTTATATAGTAATCGAGATCACCCCATCTAAACATAATACGATGGTGGTACATCAATATCGGAAAGTACGGCCAATTGATCTTCGGTTAATTTTAATTGCAACGTTGCCCAATTATCTTGATGTGTTCGCTTAAAATTTCCGACAGTTTTACGAATTGTAGCTGGTATTGGTTGCGGATCATTTAAATGGGCGCCTAATTGTTCGAACGCTTTAGGCACTATTTCTGGTATATCATACGGATAGGCAGATATAAATGCACATAGGCCGAGTACACCTATATGTCGTTCCCGGATAGATGTTGCTTCGCGTGTTTCACCCTCTGCATTTACGACCGAACTTAATGTCGCCACTTTAACACCACGCGGACTTTTAATTATTTTCGTTCGACACTTGATCTTGAAACGTTCTAATAGTTCATTGGATGCCGGTAAAAACCCACAATGAATTAGTCCGCCTAATACTTGTGCGGCTTTTTCACGTACTTCGAGTACCGTATCTTCAATTAAACGTAATACTATATCTTTAACTCTTTGCATCCACACGGGATTGCTCATTACGATCGGCATATTATGAAAAATTACAGTTTGTAAAAATTCAAGAATCGATATTCGGGCCGACCACCACGATACTTGCGACACCTCATTTATTTTGTCCAGTGCATGTCCCATTGTATCGTGATACGTATGTGCCAGAGCTATCATAGCTAATAGTGATCCAGAAATTTCGGCTAATTCGGAATCATTTTCCGAACGATCTAAACGACACGCAAGTGGTAACAAATCCAAAAATTCTTTTCGACTAACGTTTAAGGTTCGATTTAAGAAGCCCGTGATAAATTGGGCTAACGTTTTAAAAATTCGAACACTTTCGTCATATTTTTCTTCTCGTTCTAATTCATCAGTTGATTTTTCGATTTGTATTGAATCGCCTAAACTATTTTTTTTAGGCGGTTCGTCAAACAAATTTTCCAATTTCGGTTGGAATTCTTCGATAAATTGAGAAATTCGAGGACATTCGGGTTCGTTTCCATGCGGAAAACGGAAATCACCATCGAATAAATTAATCAAGCAACTGCTAATGCGTTCTCTTACATTTTGTAAGGGATGCGATAAAAAAGGTTTAAGATAATTTAGAACTCGGTGGGCGGCCCAATTCATGCGCCAAATATGTTGCGCGAATGGGCCCTGAAAACAATAAATACGACTACAACTTAAATAACTGGTCCACTGTTCCGAAAAGAAATCCTCCATCAAAACTTCGTGAAGCCAATATTGGCGGTTCGGATCCATTCTTTCTGCGGCCGTTGCAAAACCGGTACCCCAATAGGTTTCCGTTTCAGCGGTTATATGATTAAAAATTAGGCGAATTATTGGCTTTAGTTTTCGATATAAATTTTCTGTTTTCTCGTAATTCCAGTGTTTAGCGCCGCGAATAATTCCGGTTAATAGTTCGGCGGCACACCGATGATTACTATCCGTATTCACTTTGCTCACGATAAGTGGTTCGATTTGGATTAAAAATGTATCCAAAAATAAGTCACCAAATTCGTTAAATAGACACTTTAATAGAACGTAACGTGACCGATTAAATTTATCCTTTCCCTTTTTCTCTTCCAACGACCAGAAACTAACAAGCTTTTCGATATTTTTCTCGTCCATAAAAAATTTATAAAATTCCACGATAATTTCGTTCAATTCGGTACAGTTACGATCCAATGAAGGCTGGTCTGCGGACGGAGCATAAACAAAGTACTTTGTAGGCCATCCAAAAAATCCGTTCGCTTTAAATGCATAACGGGGTTGATCCCAAGCCATTTGGCTTTTCGGAAAATTTTTTTCATCGTACTGCAATAAACGATTATCATCTCGTATTCCGATCGGCAAATTCATTATGATATTGGTTGGTTTTTGTGTTTCGCATCTAGCAACTACAAATGGATCAACGATACGTTTTTTATGTTCCCGTTTCTGGTGTTTCAGAATAAAAATCAATTTTTGAATCGATAATTTACGCTCATCGATCAGATCGTGGATCAAATTGCCGAGGAAATATTTTACAGTTTTTGAATTGTACGTCGTAAGTGGATGATCTAAATTATATAGCATCGACGAACCGATAAAATGATATCGCCAATGAATATCAGTACAATACACTCGATCGACAATCGTTTCGGTAATCCGACGATATGTAGCTTCAAGTCTAGCGCAATTTTGTTCGAAATTTACAACGCCACAAGCAATTGCTTCGGCATTGGGTTTTTCATTTTCACTTTGGATCAGTTCCAATCCAAGAGCTTGTATTTTTTGTGGCAAATCTATTCGGATCGTTAGCGTTGTTGTCTCGTGACTAATCATTTCGGTCAAGAAATCGAGTAAATTTATGATTGATGGTTTTTCCGAAAGGCTTGTATTTAATAAGCCAATCCACAATTTTTCAATAACATTCCAATCATTTTTTAAGAAAATCTTAAATTTTCGTTGTCCCGCCATAATGTAAAGCGTCCCCTTAAACAAATCGTGATGTTCGTTCGGATCGGCCTTTAAATTATCGATCAACTGCTCGATCACACATTGATATGCAAACGGATAGTATGCCAGTATCGAAAAAAGTTTGGTTTGTGCCTGATGTCGTATTTCAGCGTATCGAGACACCGATAATTTAACCAAATGATCCACAATTAGTTTATGACTCGCCGTAAAGTACGGTTGATTGCATTCCTCGCGTAAATCATGTTGTAATAAGACGCGGGTTGCCACAACCGTGCGAATATCACGTTTCGACGTTGTTAGATCAAAACTTTGAAAATTTTTTATGTTATGAAAATTTTTCAACTGAATCTCATAATTATTGAAATTAAATCGTTGGATGTGAATTTTGTCATAGATGTTAATGATTATCTTAAACGATTGTGTATCATTCTCATCGATTTTATGAGTTTGAAGAGTGGTTATCAGTTGAATAAGCTTTAGCCGAATATTAGATCCATCCGGCATTTTGATCGCATGATTCTCAAATCCGTTTATAATTTTTGGGCGAAAGTAAAAAAATTCGGATTCCGTAAGTGGAAGGGCAGCTTCATCTTCGGTCGTCCAATTCGGTAAAAAATTACTACAACGGATAACGCTATTGATAATCGATAAATGATGATGAATTTCGTCTTTCTCCAATTTTATATCACCAACTATGAACTGATCGAAAGTTTCGATTGCTTTGAACAGATATCGGCGATAAATTAATTCGCACAGATGGAACGCTTCAGTTTTATTGAAGTACCAATCAATTCGATCGTTTGGCTGGATTTTTTCCCCCCAGTGCCGAATTGGGAGGAATTCGCTGAGCGGCAAACGAAAAGCGTTCGGAACACTTTTACAATCCATTGTCTGGAGTGACGATAAATTCGAGAGGAAAAATGTTAAAATACTATTGGCAATCTTATTGGTCGATTTGCATTTAAAGTACAAAACTTGATCAAGGATTAAAAGCACAGATCCATAATATTTTTCTTCCACTAAAATATTGGGATTTCCTCCCCGAACTATCCCATTGAAAATTGTTAAGTAATATAAAAATTCATCATTTTGCTTTTCGTCCTTGGAAATATTTGGATTATCTTCAATGAGCGATTCTAATTTATCGTTCACATACGGTAATAGTACCGATATTGTTTTGCGACCGGCGACTCTAGTAAATATCCGCATTAGTGCTGATACTAGCACACCAGCTACTTTCGGTTCAAATAAATTTGATTGGATAAAATTGATAAATTTATCCGAAGCAGCCGATAAAATTTCATCACTGCACTGTCCCAATATAGCATGGATGGTCGATGTAATCCAAACTTCTGAAATCAATTCCATTTTCGATCGCATTTGATCTGCATTTGAACTATGGTCCATGCGCACATTCTCCACCGAACTCGAATCAATCAAATTAAAAATTTTATCCAAAAATAATAAGACAAAATTTTCAAAATCGGCCGTCTGACAACAAACATTATTCTCCTCTTCCGTTAAATCCTGTCGTTCCTTTCCAGCACGACTACAATCGACAATCGGCACCAAAAATGCAATTGACGTATAAAATTGTAATGTCACGGTCGTTTTACGAAAATCATTTGGATCGATACCGGGTAGCACGCTAAATAAAATCGGAATAATTTCCGTTTTAGCGGCCGTATAACCATTTTGGCCCGAGACAATAGCACGTGATACATTTATCAAACATTGAAGGGCTGCCGTTAATTTATGCGGTTCAACTACAGACTCTAGTGTCGTTGTAATCCGTCCAACAATATCATCGATTATAAGTTCTGGACGTAAATCAGATAAAATTTTAAAAATTTTACCAACATCTGCAATATTCATACGCGAATACATTCCTTGGAGTGCAATCGGTTTCATACACTCGACAAATCGAGTTATACATGATTCACTTATTTTTTTATTTTCCGGTACATTCGGTTTCCACGGACAAGGTTTATATCGTTCGGCGACTAATCGATCGATAAAACATTTATTCAGCTGCACTAGAACATCCCCAATAGTGCTAACCCATTTACCCGAATTTGCCGGATGTAAATATGATTCAATCACAATCATAAGTTCGCCTAAATATTTTTGTGTTGAGGATTCAGGTCCTAAAGTTGCCACGATCCATGCTGCATAAATAAAGAAAATAATTAGAAAATCGATTTGTACACATTTTGTTTGTTTACGAACTTGCAACCGTTGATGCCCAATAATTCGGCTTCTTGGTACTCTTAATCCCTTTATAGGCTACCGGCAAATCGAGTGATCGCATAATACGAGCAAATATTATTGGTATATGTGGCTCCCAATCTATTTTGCCAATATTGTGACATGCTGCTTTTGAAATTATATGCATTAGGTCGGTGGTGAACGGGGCATTATGATAATACGTCCATAATTCGAGCATTTTATCCAACCAAATATCGTATCCATCGAGCGGATTTAAAAATAACGATAGCATTTCGAATGATTGCGAATATTTTGAATTCTCGAGTACGCCCAATTTAGGAAAAAATTCATCAAGAATTTCTTCGGTAGCCGAACGTGGAAAATATCTAAAAGTCAAGTCAAATGATTGGATGACTTCATTTTTTGTGTTTTTTTTTTTCTACTTACATGGCACACAGTTGGATGACGAACGTTAAATTTGTGTCCAATGGGCTGAAAACCATTGAAATTTTAATATTTTTTTTATATCGTAGAGAAAAAATAAATTTTTTTAATTTTGGAAATTTTTAAATTCACGCAAACTACAAAGCACCAAAAGCATTAGTAATTTCTAAGATGTAACGATGAATAAAACCAGAACGAAAGTAACAACATAAAACCGCGTTTTACAAGCCCCGTATTACAGATTATTTATATAAAATTAACTCGTATATGGGAAATGTGAAAATCTGCCACCTTCGCGAAAATTAAGCGCCCTATATTCCACTTATAAAATATATAGTAGTTAATAGATAGATTTTAGTTTTTTTGGTCATTACGTAAATTGAGAGCCAGCGTTGCTTTGATCCATAAATGAATTGACATCGATTCCAAATTTAGCGGCTAGTTTTCTTATGAAATCTAATTGCAATGCGGCCATCGAATTGTTGACTTTTTTCTGATCATCATCTACATCATCACTATGAATACTTTTTTTCCTAAGAATTGCATTAATTAATTTGATTTAATATGCCATAGATAGTTTAAAGCTTTCGAAAATTAAAAAAAAAAAAAAAAAAATTACCAAACCCTTCGCAATAGTTGAACTTACCATGTATGACGATAAAACATTCCTTTTGTGTCACTTTTATATAGAATAATTTTGGCCAATTCATTCAATGGTTTCCAATCGATTTGAAGTTCACTCGGCGATAGATAATTCGTTTTCCTGATACAAAATTTCATTTAAATTTACCAAAAAATTATATTCTGAAGTTCTGGGGAGTAACTTACTTTAGCAACAGCATTAAAACCGTACAAAATTCATTGACTTCCTTAAATCCTAAATTTTTCAGCACCACCAACTCAAGATAAATATTGATGAACTTAATATGATCCTCTTTTGAAAATTTCAATCTATAGAGTCGAATGTAACTGTGGAAATAAAGAAAATGTCAGGTAAGTAATTTGCAAATATACATTTCAGTTCACCGATCGTCTATTGTGTCCATTAAGTCGACTACCTGGAAAAGCTTAAAAAAGGCATTCTAATGACTCGAAGATGTAGCAAATTTACCTTCTTGGAATTGCTTAAGGTTTTTTCAAAGGGACACTACATCACTCAAAGTACTTTTTGCCTTTTATTTTACACTTTTCGACACATTCTCCCATTTTCTCCGTATGTTATTTAGGAATCTGTAGTAGATGTAAAGGTATCCATTTAAGAACCACTTCACTCTCAGAACTCTTCTTTTCCCTTCATTCATTGCCAGCTTGATTCCTTCCTCATCCTAATCAACTCAGCATTCATTGTACATATGTTATAATTTCTCTTTTTTTAGTGCTGGAATGCAAGTACACCCACCATCACTCACTCTAGCATCTTTGGATTTTTCTTAAGACTATTTCTGCCTCATTCAATAACGCGTTATCTTTCATATTCATTCGCACAGTTTCACGATGACGTTTCAAGGTAAATGGAGTGGGAATTGAGCCATGGGAACAACTCATTGAAGCGATAAAGGAATATCCAAGGCCATAAGATGTAAGGAAGGTAGTGCGGTTTTAAGGGTTAGTCGGGTATTTTATAAAGTTTAACGGAATAATATCGGCTATGCCGATGACTTAAGCAATGATAGTAGCATTATGGCTGAATGAGTTCGACTTTGTAATAGATGCATTTCCGAAATATGTAAGGTTAGATCGTCGAGGTCAACAGGCAGAAATAATGGTAAATAATATGGTGAGTAGTGCATCGACAGTAAGGCCGCTAGATTATTAGATATATGGAGCTAACCGATAGAACCAAAAGCTGGACTTTCAACAATTTCAGAATTGAGTGTATCTGTGCCATGAAATACATATAAAATTATAAAATAACATCTGATATATCTGGCTTGAAATCAAAGCAGATATAATCTTTAATACGATTTACCTGCCGTCTAGCGGTGAATAGCTTATTAAGTTTTTAAAATTCAAGTCATTACGGATAGGGTCAAAGTCAATATTTAAATAAGAATTTTCAATAATAAAGTGATGTAATACAAAATAATTAATTAAAATTGTGTAATAATATGTTGTAATTAATCATAACATACATGTAGATAAATTACTTTCATT
Source organism: Tipula confusa (assembly GCA_963556175.1). Classification (NCBI taxonomy): domain Eukaryota; kingdom Metazoa; phylum Arthropoda; class Insecta; order Diptera; family Tipulidae; genus Tipula; species Tipula confusa. Next base: position 221,678,598 of record OY744476.1, read on the forward strand.
TTTGATAAAACACTTTCTGTAATTAGTGCCATCTTGATTTTAACATTATTAACCTTTTGCATGAATAATTTTATGTCAAAATTGTAACCTAACCTTACATCATAATTTCCTAACACAAAAACACACCAAAATAAGTAAAAAATATGTAAGTGTAAATAAAAAATGTATATATATTAACTATTATAACAAAATACTTGCTTTAAAAATTTCTGTGTCATAATTAAAATACCATCTAGATCGTTTAAGGCCAAAGCTTTGCCTAGATTATTTTTAATTCCTTCGAGCATCACTTTGGATTCATCGTCCAATTGGTCCGCATACGGTAAATATTCATTGTAGAAAATTTCTTTTTGGGGATGATACCCCAAAATTTTGTACCGTTCATTCTTTTTTTCTTGTTCATCCATTTTCGGATGTAATATTACTTAATTTCAAAACACAAGTAAAGTTGGTTATTTAACAATGCGAGATACAATCAATATAGAAAATAAATATTTGGTGTTCACTTGCACAATTTTACGCTGTTTTGCCCACTGGCGTATTGCATTTTTTTTCACAAAATTCTTAACTTCTTCTACGTTCGAACAATTCAAAACTATAGTGAATGATATTCGATACGTCGTGCTATTTTATTAATTTTTTTTTCTTTTGTAATGTATGTATCGTTTTAATAAAATTATTGTAAGTCATCGATGACAATGGAAAAAATTTGACATAACTAGTTGGTGAAAAGTCGAATTAAATTTTTTTTTCTATTGGTAGCATCGTTTTATTTTTGGTTTACCCTACAAGCACTATTTTCGGTTTAAAATACCGCTAGCTAAGCAAAAGTTGAATCGAATTTTGAATGCCTTTTCATTTTCAGATAATGAATAATTTTAAATTAATTCATTCGTTTGCAAAACAATTTGCGTTCACCACACGTTCTAAATTCAATTACACAACATCAGTGATTCGTCATATTTCGACGAGCCGACATAATTCAGGTAACGAATAAGGTAAATTTTAATGTGTGGTCCACCGATTAATCTGTTTAATATTTACAGATGTACCAACTGTGACAACGATACCGGATAGTAAAGAGCCACACACGTCCGACGAATTAATTCAACAAATAAAATCAACGCGAAATGCGTACGAATTGTTTGATGTGGTATCAGGTCGTGAAATGACCGGTAAACATGTGCTGCAAACATTACGTTCTCTGTATAATTTACAAAAAATAGGCGAACCAACGATTCGATCATCACAAATCATAAACCACCCCGAATTTGAACCACTGTGCCGAACACTGAAACGACATTGTCGTACATTTGAGCTGACCGAAACGCTTGATTCGTTAAAATTTCTATCATTTTTGACCGTGTCACCCGATAGCGAAATACTTACGATCCTATTAAATTTGATACGTTATCAAATTAATGATTTGGAATTGAATCAAATCGTTTTTCTTGATTTTCTACTAAATAAATTTGAATCGAACGAATCACAAACGATTGCGTTGATCGAAGCGCTTAAAATTGCCCTTCCGATTGTGCTCGAACTTAATTTATCGCTTAAGCTGGACCATGAACATGTGCATGAATTGTGCACTTTATTAGGGTATGCAATCAAAAATAATTTAAAAGACAAATCGGTTAATTCGCTTATAACGTCATTGGCGTTACACGGCACCACCAATCTAACAAACGATCAATCGTTTAGTGTTCTAATAAATTTGATCGATTTAAATGAGGCCAACTATTTTAATTATTCCAAATTATTGTTTAACTGCTATCGGAATGTGATCAAGCATATTCAAAGTTATAAATTCAATGACTTGGATCTACTGTTGGATAAAATCGTACGCAAATTGTTACGCACTCAAAATTATGAACTATACTACAATCAACCGTTATTCGATAAAATATCCGAGTACGTGATCAAGACGAAGGCTGATTTCAGTCACACGATATATATGGTGAAAAAATTTAACCGAATTTCATATGTGAACGTAAAAATGTTGGATTATTTATGCGATTTAATCGCATTGAATTCCGACTTAATTACAACGGCCCGTCTTAATGTCGTGATTAATTTTGTAACGGCATCGGCCATTGTTAACTATCCGGTTGTTGAGAAACTTGTCAAATTCGAAGAAATTATATTCAAAAATAATTTATTTCAATGTGATCGCATAGAATTGCCATGGCTTAAGATGGCTGTTGAACTTCTGGCGTTAAACTGTTATAACGTAAATTTGATTATAAAAATTTTTAATGGCGACTTTTTAACGAAATTTTTAGCACGCGAAAACAATTTCCTCGACCATTTACAGTTATTACTAATTTATCAAGCGGTAACATTACTATATCGTCATGTGAGCGAGGGAAATACTGAGCATAACGCCTATCTAAATAATGAGCATGTAAAACGGGCTATGCAACTGGCGTGGGAGGTGGAAAAATCAGAATATCCGTTGAAAAATTTTCTAGAATATTTATACAATGGGGACAAGTATGTTAGTAAGAATGTGAAAACTTGGTTTGGTCATATGATAGATCACGTGATAGTTTTTGATGAGAATTCGAATGCGATTGAAATTCATTTGGATACTGATGATGATGTTTGGTTGGAACAAATTTTAGAACGGTATCCTCAGAAAGAATACAAAATGTAAGTAGCATCAATCAAGGTCGTAATGTTAACTTTACTAACCCTAACGAGGAATCACACGAAGCCAAAAAATGTTTCTAATTCAATTTGTTTTCCAATTGCAGAATCGCCATTACGGGATACTCAAAGTCATGTTATGTGCTCAACATTCCACGACTGAAGGGAATATTCGAATTACAAACTAGAACAATTGAAGGTCTTGGCGTAAGCGCACTACCTATTAACATCGATGCATGGGCACAAATGCCGGACCACGAAAGACTGCCATTCCTCACGCAAGAGATCCATCATAAACTAAAATAAAATGTCATTTACACAAACTTTCAACTTAGATTCAATAAAGATTCTTAAGAAAACAATTTTTTTTTTAAATCCAAAAATCCATTTTATTAATATATGTACGCTGGAAAAATATTCTTATTCAGAACTTCAAATTTTCTTAGAATACAAGCAAAATTAAAAGCAATTTGGGTTTATCATCTTGAAATTTTTTTATTGGCCGCCGCGAAGACGTAATACTAAATGGAGTGTCGATTCCTTTTGGATGTTATAATCAGATAACGTACGACCATCTTCTAATTGTTTACCGGCGAAGATCAAACGTTGTTGATCTGGTGGGATTCCTTCCTTATCTTGAATTTTAGCCTTAACATTTTCAATTGTGTCGGATGGTTCGACTTCTAATGTGATTGTTTTACCAGTTAATGTTTTCACGAAAATTTGCATACCACCTCGGAGACGGAGTACCAAATGGAGTGTTGATTCCTTTTGGATATTGTAATCTGATAATGTACGTCCGTCTTCTAATTGTTTACCAGCAAAAATCAAACGTTGTTGATCTGGTGGAATTCCTTCTTTATCTTGGATTTTGGCCTTTACGTTTTCAATAGTGTCTGATGGTTCTACTTCCAAAGTAATAGTCTTCCCAGTCAACGTTTTAACGAAGATTTGCATACCACCTCGGAGACGGAGTACCAAATGGAGCGTTGATTCCTTTTGGATATTATAATCGGATAAAGTACGGCCATCTTCCAATTGTTTACCAGCAAAGATTAAACGTTGTTGGTCTGGTGGAATTCCTTCTTTATCCTGGATTTTGGCCTTTACGTTTTCAATAGTGTCTGATGGTTCCACTTCCAAAGTAATAGTCTTCCCAGTCAACGTTTTAACGAAGATTTGCATACCACCTCGGAGACGGAGTACCAAATGGAGGGTTGATTCCTTTTGGATATTATAATCGGATAATGTACGGCCATCTTCCAATTGTTTACCAGCAAAGATTAAACGTTGTTGGTCTGGTGGAATTCCTTCTTTATCTTGAATTTTGGCTTTTACATTTTCGATTGTATCGGATGGTTCGACTTCCAAAGTTATGGTTTTCCCAGTCAATGTTTTTACGAAGATCTGCATACCACCTCGGAGACGGAGTACCAAATGGAGTGTTGATTCCTTTTGAATATTATAATCAGATAATGTTCTTCCATCTTCTAATTGTTTACCGGCGAAGATCAAACGTTGTTGATCTGGTGGGATTCCTTCCTTATCCTGGATTTTGGCCTTCACATTTTCAATTGTATCTGATGGTTCGACTTCTAAAGTGATTGTCTTTCCAGTCAATGTCTTGACGAAAATTTGCATACCACCCCGGAGACGGAGTACCAAATGGAGTGTTGATTCCTTTTGGATATTGTAATCTGATAATGTACGTCCATCTTCTAATTGTTTACCAGCGAAGATCAAACGTTGTTGATCTGGTGGGATTCCTTCCTTATCCTGGATTTTGGCTTTTACATTTTCAATTGTGTCGGATGGTTCGACTTCTAATGTGATTGTTTTACCAGTTAATGTTTTCACGAAAATTTGCATACCACCTCGGAGACGGAGTACTAAATGGAGTGTTGATTCCTTTTGGATATTATAATCGGATAATGTACGACCATCTTCCAATTGTTTACCAGCAAAGATTAAACGTTGTTGATCTGGTGGAATTCCTTCTTTATCCTGGATTTTGGCCTTTACGTTTTCAATAGTGTCTGATGGTTCCACTTCCAAAGTAATAGTCTTTCCAGTCAACGTTTTAACGAAGATTTGCATACCACCTCGGAGACGGAGTACCAAATGGAGTGTCGATTCCTTTTGGATATTATAATCGGATAATGTACGGCCATCTTCCAATTGTTTACCAGCAAAGATTAAACGTTGTTGATCTGGTGGAATTCCTTCTTTATCTTGAATTTTAGCCTTCACATTTTCAATTGTATCTGATGGTTCGACTTCTAAAGTGATTGTCTTTCCAGTCAATGTCTTGACGAAAATTTGCATACCACCCCGGAGACGGAGTACCAAATGGAGCGTCGATTCTTTCTGGATGTTATAATCTGATAATGTACGGCCATCTTCTAATTGTTTACCAGCGAAGATTAAACGTTGTTGATCTGGTGGGATTCCTTCCTTATCCTGGATTTTGGCTTTTACATTTTCAATTGTGTCGGATGGTTCGACTTCTAATGTGATTGTTTTACCAGTTAATGTTTTCACGAAAATTTGCATACCACCTCGGAGACGGAGTACCAAATGGAGTGTTGATTCCTTTTGGATATTGTAATCTGATAATGTACGACCATCTTCTAATTGTTTACCAGCGAAGATCAAACGTTGTTGATCTGGTGGGATTCCTTCCTTATCCTGGATTTTGGCTTTTACATTTTCAATTGTGTCGGATGGTTCGACTTCTAATGTGATTGTTTTACCAGTTAATGTTTTCACGAAAATTTGCATACCACCCCGGAGACGGAGTACCAAATGGAGTGTTGATTCCTTTTGGATATTATAATCGGATAATGTACGACCATCTTCCAATTGTTTACCAGCAAAGATTAAACGTTGTTGATCTGGTGGAATTCCTTCTTTATCCTGGATTTTGGCCTTTACGTTTTCAATAGTGTCTGATGGTTCCACTTCCAAAGTAATAGTCTTTCCAGTCAACGTTTTAACGAAGATTTGCATACCACCTCGGAGACGGAGTACCAAATGGAGTGTTGATTCCTTTTGGATATTATAATCGGATAATGTACGGCCATCTTCCAATTGTTTACCAGCAAAGATTAAACGTTGTTGGTCTGGTGGAATTCCTTCTTTATCTTGAATTTTGGCTTTTACATTTTCGATTGTATCGGATGGTTCGACTTCCAAAGTTATGGTTTTCCCAGTCAATGTTTTTACGAAGATCTGCATACCACCCCGGAGACGGAGTACTAAATGAAGTGTTGATTCCTTTTGAATGTTATAATCAGATAATGTTCTTCCATCTTCTAATTGTTTACCGGCGAAGATCAAACGTTGTTGATCTGGTGGGATTCCTTCCTTATCCTGGATTTTGGCTTTTACATTTTCAATTGTGTCGGATGGTTCGACTTCTAATGTGATTGTTTTACCAGTTAATGTTTTCACGAAAATTTGCATACCACCTCGGAGACGGAGTACCAAATGGAGTGTTGATTCCTTTTGGATATTGTAATCTGATAATGTACGTCCATCTTCTAATTGTTTACCAGCAAAAATCAAACGTTGTTGGTCTGGTGGAATTCCTTCTTTATCTTGGATTTTGGCCTTTACGTTTTCAATAGTGTCTGATGGTTCCACTTCCAAAGTTATGGTCTTTCCAGTCAACGTTTTAACGAAGATTTGCATACCACCTCGGAGACGGAGTACCAAATGGAGTGTTGATTCTTTTTGGATATTATAATCAGATAATGTACGGCCATCTTCCAATTGTTTACCAGCAAAGATTAAACGTTGTTGGTCTGGTGGAATTCCTTCTTTATCTTGAATTTTGGCTTTTACATTCTCGATGGTATCGGATGGTTCCACCTCAAGTGTGATGGTTTTTCCCGTTAGAGTTTTCACAAAGATCTGCATTCTAAAAATAATAAATTAAACAATTAAAAATGTAATAATAGATTTGGTATGAGACAAAGAAAAATAAAATCGATAACAAAAAACCAAAATGGTTTCCATCTAACGGTGACTCAACATAATTCACAAAGTAATATAGAAAATAGAATAATGAAAATCAATGACGACGCCATGATGAAATTTAATTTACGATTTTCATTTAACAATATGACGAAATTCGTATATTTAAAACATAATTCGATTAAAAATCTAATCTCATTAAATATTAAACAAACAAATCTACATATTTTGTACTGTGATAATTAGATTAATGTGAAATATAAATTTACGACGTAATATATGGCGTCAGCCATTTTGTGGTAATTTACTTGATAATAATTAGGATTATGAATAATGTAATTAGTTAGAACGTTATATAGATTATTACAGAATTATTTATAAGTAACTAAAGTTTATAAATTAATTTGTTCTAGACTTTAAACGTCTCCCAGTGATTCACTACGAATTTTGAACAGGAAAACAATTTACCGATCGATATTTTTTAAAACAAAGAAAAACGCATTTGCTTACCTTGCTTGCTTTGATTTTCTTTAAAAATTAAAACTTTGCAAATATATAACTAATATTTATTATTTTATTGTTGAATGTGTTTTTCCAGGATTTTATTGATTTTTTATTATTGTAATACTTTTTTTCCACCACAAAATACAATTTAATATTTTTCAAAGTTTTAGATTATTTATTTAGTGTTCACTTGATAAAATTTTCACTATGATTAAATTCTATCGAGTGGGGTGCGTTTATTTATACCCTGCTATAATAATTTCGACTTGCTATAAAAAAAAAAAAAATAATGGACGAAATCAAAAATGGATGACGTTTGTTTTGTTACTACAATTGATTTGGCAATTTTGTTTTTTCGTATTTTTCATGGAAAGTTGAAAAATCGATGACGCACGAACGTCGGAAAATTGGGAACGATATCAAATAGGTTTATCAAATTAAGTTATGACTCATTTTAATTGTTTATCAGCACAACACGGCACTCAAATTCATTACAAAGGTCATCGAAGTTTCTTGAATCTTGACAATCTACGATGGACCTACCTTTGTTTTTTCGATCTTAAAAACGTAAAATCATTTTAAAAGATAACAAAGGGCTTTATGTTCATTGATTTTAGATGTTTTATAAAATTGGCATTGGTCATTAATATTATTTATTCAAGTTCAGTTTTTACGTAAATTAGATATTTAGAAATTAGATCATGTGAGAAACAGTTTTGGTCCGAAATGATTAGAGATCTTGCTATAAAAAAATTTCACATCGATTTTTACCTCGTTTGTACAGTAGTTTGAAAACAATTTTTTATAGAAACATGCTTTTGGATGCGATTACCTTATTTAGGCTTGTTATGTTAGCCAATAGTAAATGGAGTGTCGATTCTATGCCCAAACCGAATCAATAATTTTGCTCTAGATTGGATTTCGAACTTGCTCTTCGCATTAACCCATGAGTATAAGAATAAGTCAAATCATTTTCTATCCAAGGAGCCAACGTCGCTGATAGTGATTTCTTCGTCTGCCAAATGGTGGCTCTCAACTAGCTTGTTCTCAACTTGAAAACATAGCTTACGATTATCAACTCCTTTGGAATATAAAACCACTTTTTTCACTTGGAGTTCCAAAATCCACGCGTTGCTTTTTAGCGACCGCCCATTCCACTGGCATGGTGCCAATTCTTAATCGCGTGTCCATTATCGTCCGCCCAGCGATGAAACCTTTGTTTAATCGCCTCCTAAGACACACCAAGATCGCTGTGGTAGAATTCTAAGGGCAACTTTTTGCTGCTTAATAGTGATCCAGCACATCTGCACTTAGTTTGAGTTGGTAAATAAATCTCTCATGTAGCCACCTTAAAATCGCCATGTGCTATAATTGTTTCTCTATTTAAATTATAGTTATTTATTTTACTTTTTTGAATTACATTTTACAAATAATTAATTTAAATGTAATTGTAGAATGTCGCCGTGGATATAGGTAGAATATATAATTTTGCATACGAATTATTTTTTTACCATCAAGACTCAGGGGGGTGGACAGTTTTGAATCATTTAAAAATGGCAATGTAAATCTAGTACAATTTTTTATAGCATAATAAAGAATTTTCTATCTACTACATTTTTCCTGGTATTTCTGAAACGATAAGCTATATAAATTTCACGCAAATATACGTCTGTTTCAGTTGTCGTCGTCATTGGCAACATTAATATACGACAGATATATAATAAAATGTAAGATTTATATGGACAAAACTAGTAAGACTATATATAAAAAAAATTCTCAGATGTTTTTGTTTCCATAATACAATTTTCAACTTCAGTTTAATTAGTACGTTTGGAATGTTTGTGTCGTTCGTTACGATAGTATTCTTTAAAAATTAAACTAATAAAAATCTAATAAATGGTAGTCGTTATACAATAATTTGGTAAAATTTTTTGTTATGATTGTGTGCAGTTTATGTGTTTATACTCGATTGTGCCAATAAATTCATTTTAAGTGTAAAAAATTAAATCTAAATTTTGAAGTGATTTTTTAGTGGTGTAAGCAAAATATCAGTGATTAGTGAATAAATATACATTTTTGGATTATTTGCAAGCAGTACATTAAAAAGTAATTATACCTTTAAGTCTATTATAATAATTTTAATTCTCTTTAATCGCAAAATAAGTAACGTCATATTTTTGACTTTGTCGTTCGTTTTATGGTTAAATAAATACATGTATGTACTGTTAAATGGTGGTGTAATGCAATCCAATTTTAACAAAACAAAAACAAAATTTACAACTGCATTCGTTTTTGGCATTCGTTGGAATTACATTTGGAGTGCACGAGAAACATTTTGTTGTGATTGTCATATTAAATTTTTGTTTTGTACAAATGTCACCTGAGCCGGAAACATGAATATTTTTACTATATTTTTTAAGGCATGAAGTTCAGTGATTCCGAATGTCGTTGGTTGAATATTAATAAACGTTTTGATCTTATAAGGTCCTTTGACAATAATACGATTTATTTTTTTTACCGTTAGTAAAAATGAACTGTTCAAATGTTCGACCCTTCATAATCCATTGAACGCAGCTAATAACAGGAAATATTGTAAAAACGAGACCCGTTGATACTGTATCAGTACATCAAGAGTATCGGTTGGACCTCGTTGCTTTTCATGAAACTTGATAGTTAAAAGTGGAGACCATGTGCCTTAATGAACTGACAATCATTTGTAATTAACCGAGAGATAAAGACTCGTTTTACAACAATTTGGATGATATGGTCATATCCATAACGGAGCATGATGTCAGAATAGTGCTTAGGGGCTTATCTGAAAATAATGACCCGTACTCCCGACACAAACGAGCTTTCGAGCAAACGAGATTGATGGTCTATGCGATACATTCTTCCTTTAAAAAAAAGTCTATACTTGGACACACTCGAGTATGACGTCCCGGACTCAAATGACCATGTGGTAATTTATAAGGGAATGTTCCAGATTAAAACAAAGATTGCAGTTTTCGTATAATTCAGGGATTACAGAAAAGCGAAACAAAGGTTTCAATTGTGTAGGTCTGATAAACAAAGATGAGAAAGCACAATATCAAAATCTTGTTATGGAATCCAGCTCCCGTTCTGACGATGTAACGCTCTATGGGGTATTGAAAACTACGGTTGTTAGTGCTACCCAGAGGACTCTAGGTATGGTAAAAATATACCACACAAAGATTATTGGTTTGATGACGAGTGACTTCTTGCTCTCGATCTCGAAAATATAGCCTATAAAAAAGTGTGAATACATTTTACAATCGCACGGAAGAACAAATCGGTCCTTGCTAGAAGAACCGCCAAGCGAATTTGTAAATGGAAAAAAGTGTGAATCGTGGAAGGCTGAAGTCTTTAGAGTACATCAACTCAGCAATGAGTGCCCAAATCAAAAAGTAAATCTAACGAAAACCCCTATATTGTGATTTACGAACTAAATTAACGTTATGTTTCCAAGGTAATAATTTTTTACAATCTTACATTTCCTCAACTACAATTTGTAACCACATTTTAATGAAACAAGATCTTTAACCTATTCAAGTATCTCATAAAATTAATAAATAAATTAAGCGACAAAATAATTATATAAAACTATAAAATTTAAACTATAAATTATTATAGTAGATATAGTGAAATAGAAAGTTAATTTGATCGATAACTGATTTGAATTGATATCAACATATGGTATTTGATGCAGTTATGACATCCAACCAAATAAATTGTTACGTTTTAATGTGACGACTAATATATGGTAGATCAAGTGAAGATCTTATACTTTCCACAAATACTTATGTACAATAGAATATCGCTAGTCGCATATACCATGAAATGTAGTCAAGTCGAACATAATTTTATAATTATGTTAACATACTTATATGCTCAAAGAAATGGAAAAATTCGTCACTCACCCCGATCCGCTAGTAAATTCAATATGAGTAATCATGCAAAACATGTTTTACACGTAAACATTTTGTTGCTCTACACAGTGTTTGTGTCAAGCCAATTTCGAGGGTGTATTGACCAGGGTACACAGTGTTGCCAAATAGAATCTCCTAGAAATGTCCCAACCAAACACCAAAACGTTCTACTTAGACTCGATCTACGGGTTTTGATTTTGAAATTCCTCGTCAGGCTTCTGTAATTCTCTATCAAATGTTGAATATTTTGCATCCATTATTTTGTTGTTCAAAGACTATGAATGACCTGAAAGTGTTACATGTGCAAGTGCGCATTTTGTCGCAAATTTTTACCCAATAATTTTTTCTTGCAGTTTTAGTTTCTTTAGAAGAAATGCTACGTGTGCGTTAATTTGTGATAACTGAAGAAGTACCGAGATTCAGATACCTAAATCTGGAAATGTTTCAGTACAGAATTCATGTCTCTTTAAAGAATTTATGTGAAGTGCACTCGTCGCCGAGGTGTTGTACACCACTATTCACACTTTTTCCGTCTACTTAGTAGTTTGTTTGTCGGGTCTCCTAGCAGATCCGCTATGTTGTTCCGTGTGATTGTAAAAGGTATTCGATAAAAGGTATTTTTAAGTACCTCCAATAGAGCGTTCAACTCATTAGAATGGTTATTGTGATTATATGTGATAAGTACATAAGTTTTAGAGATTTTCAATTTTGGGCACAAAATTCTTAGTTTCGATGACCATCATGAATTTTCTGGTTTTTGGACATTTTCGATTTTGGCCATAAAATTCGCGGTTTCGATGGGCTTACCATCATGAATTATCTGGGTTTTGGACATTTTTGATTTTGGCCATACAATTCTCGGTTTAGATGAGCTATGATATTTTCGATTTAGGCCATAAAATTCTCAGTTTCGATGGATCAGTCGTCATGAATTTTCTGGGTTTTGGACATTTTCGAATCGAGCGATAAAATTCCCGGTTTCGATGGGCTAACCATCATGAATTTTCTGGGTTCTAGACATTTTCGATTTGGGCCATAAAATTTTCAGTTTCGATAACCATCATGAATTTTCTGGGTTTTGGACATTTTCGATTTGGACCATCAAATCCTCAGTTTCGATGAGCTAACCATCATGAATTTTCTGGGGTTTGGACATTTTTGAGTTGGGCCATAAATTCTCAGTTTCGATGGGCTAAATATCATAAATTTTTTGGGGTTTGAACTTTTACGATTTGGGCCATAAAATTCTCAGTTTTGATTGGCTAACCGTCATGAATTTTCTGGGTTCTAGATATTTTCGATATGGGCCATAAATTACTCTAGAGGGCCATTATGAATTATCTGGGTTTTGGACATTTTCGATTTGGGCCATAAAATTTTCTAGAGGGCCATCATGAATTTTCTGGGTTTTAGACATTTTAGTGATTGGAAATCATCATGATTGTTTTTCACCTACTTATATAAATTTCTAAATTTTTTTTTACATAATTTGCGGTTTTATCTGCCGATACCAAATTTATTAATCAAATTTAACGATAAGTTCATAAAATCAAAGATAATATTCTATCTCTTGAATTATTTGGATTATAAAAAAAAGATAATATATTTAGAAATTTGCATATCTTATGTCAGAAATTACAAATATATTTTATTGTATAGCCCTGTTCATGTGAATTTACAAACTTTAAAATTGTATGAACTATTTACTTACACATAAAACTTACTTTCAAGCCATTTGTAAATGATTTATATAAAAATTATTAAGATTTGGTTGGGGGGGTTGACAAAGAGAAATTATAATAAATTTTTCAAAATGTCCAACAATACAAAGTTGTTCCCATGCAACATCAATTTGTGTATGAAGCATATTTATGCAACTTTTGTTTTTTATTTATGGAATGTAACAAATATCTAAGTAAAATCATGAAAGTGGCACAATAAATACTAGACTTTTTGCACATTATTAAATAAGTACTTAAGTAAGTACTTACTTATCTAGTGTAACTGCCTTTAAAGATGTTAGGAATTTGTACGTTGTTAAGACGTTTAAACATACTTATGGTGTCGAACATTAACACAATACTAAGTACGCAATATTTCGATGTTGTTGAAAATGTATAGCAGTTTTAGCACGTACTGGAATTTTTATTATAAATAAACGGCAATTAAATTCGTTTAAGTGTATCAGTAATCATAAAAATTTTACAGTCTGTTATTGGTAGCTGTTACTGTATTAACCACTAGCCTGTTTGATCCCTACTAAAGAGTAGCTGGATAAAACATCCAATTTATACTGTTAAAATTGATTTTAATATATTGAGCAACTTTTAAATACCATTATTATATCCTTAATGTAATAAAAATTAAGCTATAATATTCCTCTTTTTTTAATAGAAAAACGAGTGAAGACTAAAGTTTACAAAATTCGTATTTTGCAACTCGTCTGATAAGGACACAATACAAGTTTAACATATTGAGCAAATTATAGAAAATATTTCATAAATGTAAATTACAACGAAAATTCAGCACCTGCAGATTACATTCTTTTACTAGAATTAGATTTTTATTAATTTTGATATATCGAATTTATTGAACTACTTTAAACCTTACGATATATTTTAGCTATAAAACCGAAGAAAATACAACTATATCACAAGCATAATGTACTAATGGACTCATGGATTAAAGAATCAAATCATGTAAGCCAGTTCAATATATTAAAAATTGAGCTAAACAATTTTCAGAATTATACAATTATCCGTGCTTGTTTCTTTAAAATATTGACAAACAATTAGAACTTTATTACAAACTAAACTAAACATATTTTAATATTAAGCTACTATTATTTTAATTTTTGCCAAATACAATACGATACATTTTACAAACTAATTTAAATCAACCAAGCTAATTTTTATAACATTTTTATTAGCCCAGTAACGTGTTAGTTTAGCTAACATATTGAGCAATTTTTCAATCCGTTTATTGAAAGTAACAGTAAAACTTATTCTTGACTATATTTATAAGAAAGCTATAAGTCTTGCTCAACATATTAAGCACACTTAATGGACATTTTATAATACTACGTATAATTCTCAAATATTGGGCAAAACATTCAAACAAGAAACTTTGTGTATCATATCAGGTAGGCATAATATGTTTAAAATAATGAGACAAACAATTAACTTATACACAATGAAACTTTGTATATTACAATATAATAATTGAGCTACTTTCAGATATAGTATGAAATATTAAAACAGTAAAATAATTTAAATATTTAAAAAACTGAGCTACTATGAAAAAAACGACAAATAAGTAAGATATTTGCTCAAATCGTTCAGTATTGTCATTGATTAAAGTACATTTAATCTATTTGTTAAGCGTGTAGAAGGAAGAAATTTTATAATTTAAAACAGATTCCACACATTTTTGTAAATCACTTTTAGTGTAGCCTCCTTTGCATATTATTTTACACCGGTTCTGCATACACTTAATTCACTTTTAACAATTTGGACTATGTAATTTGATGAAATTTAACGATCGTTGAAACCTTAAGGGAATATTATAAGTAAACAAAATATTTATAGATATACTCTTCAAAAATGCATTTTTTATAAGTTCTTACAGGTTCCACATATGTTGATTATTTGCTAATCCAAAAATAAGAGATTAAATAGGAGTTGGAATTAGAATTTAAATATGGTATTTTAACAATTAAAATATGTTCCACTTCCTTATTACCAAACACTTATAGAACAGTATGCGCAACAAAAGTCCAACACAGATTTTGAAATTGTTTAATCATGATTACTAGAGCTAAAATTATGTTCCACATCCTAATAAAAAAGAAACTTATTGTATTCTTGTTCCAGAAATATTTTCTAAATTATTCGAAATCGAATGGATGGTCTACTAGCTTAGATAAAAATTATGTTCCACATACTTTATAATCTTTATAACACACAATGACTATAGTACAAAGTGCATACATACGAAATTTTGGGAACAACACAAAAACCACCAATTTTCTTAACATAGATTCCACAAATTTTTGCAGCTATAATGGAAACTTGGAAACAGAAATAGTAACAACTTATTTATGAAATTCTTTGCAATTTCAGTGAAAACACATATTTTAATATAAATTACGTTCCACAACTGTTTTGTGCAGCAATTACTGTGAAGATGGAAATATTTTAATACTGAAATTATGTCCCACATAAAAAGAAACTGTGCAATTGATCATAACTCTTATAAAATTTTAATGTTTAAATATATGTGGTTTTAGAGACCAAGTATACAAGTATACGAATTGTTTCCACATTCGTGGAACGAGCCATCTATAAATTTTTTTAGAAAATACAAAAAATTTGGCCCGAACAAATGATGAGGTCAGGTACTTATCAAACGTTCTTCAATACGGATTGTTAATACGGATCTGATTGCATTAAATTGTATTATCATGTTTTCTAAGTTCTAACGAATTCTAATTAAAAATTATATTTTAGATTATGATTTCATTCAAAGGAAAAATTATTTTTGTAGGCCATATGTTAAGCATTATTGACCCCGTGTTATATGTATTGTGTATATTGTGTACGCCAAAACCATGTAGTCAAATCAATTTGTATATACACCAAAGAAATGTGTACAGTAGACAAATTGCAACGTACTGCGAAACATATTTGCAAATATTACAGGCTTTCGATTGATGTACATCATATATGACTTAAAGGTATTTTAGTATGTAAGTTTAACGAATTGATTTGCGATACAAACTTAAATGTCAAATGAAAAATTGTCTTGTTTTCATTTTTGATTCGTCCTTGTGAAGTACATCGTGTCCTTGATATCAACTTTTATAACGAACTCACAGTGAATTACAATTCAAAATCTGTGGTTTTGTTGTTGTTTTTTTTTTATTATGTTTACAAGTTAGTATTTTGCTTTCTTCAATGATCGTCGCAATTGATAATATGCGATCTCGCTTGATCAAAACTTTTCGTATATTGATCTTAAAAACGACGAAAGAATTATTGAAGTATGTATGTATATATAAAGTATTGTTAATTAAAGTGGAATGTTGGTAAACATGCATACATGCATAATCTAATATGAGCATAGGGTGATTCGAAATATTATATCGCACGTATGGTATAATTGAGTACAGGAAGTATACAGTTTTGATACATAAGCTAATTTTATTCACGATTTTATTGTTCTGGAAAAGCACACTAATAATACCTTGAAGAAATATTATATTTGCGGTATAGTTCCATATGCCTAATGAGGTAAAGAAAAAACGGTGATATAGAAATCCAGCTGATTGGCAATATTTATACTAACGTAAATCATCTTAAAATAGAATTTAAACTCGGATTTACTATCCAATGTTACGCAAGTCACGGGGAAAAGGTAATTTGACAGAGCTCTGACTTTTCTGGCAGAGCCTAAACCTTTTTATTTGACAGAAGTACTCTTGCCTATAGGAAAGCGTCACAACATTATGTGACCTATTGATTAACTCTCTAATTAGAACAACCCTGGGCCAAAAATAAGGAGTTAATATTAAAATTAGAGTTGTACGCTCTCAAGACTTAAAATCTCGGTAACCTTCGTTTGCAACAAATTCGTCATGGGCAACATATCCTCAGACATCCTTTGAAAACATTTAAAACTTTTCGTTGAACGAAGTAGGAATAAATTATTAACTTTGGTGCACGAATTTATTGCACAAACCACTACAAATCATACATTTATCTGCGATGCCGAATTGAACAATAGATGGCACTGGTATAGATAGTTAGATGATATAAAACACGTTCCACACTGAACCAGACAAGGGAATCGCCCGATCCTAGGTGCGTTAGTTTTTGTCTTGGTGATATATTCCACGATGCCACTCCACCATGTCGTTGAAATATCACCTGGAATAAAGCTGATTCGAAATTATTTCCTTAATTACTGACTTTTTCCTTTTTACTGATCCAATTGTTCACCACAGCATTAGTGATAGTCGTTGTCTCCTAATTTGGTATTGGATATACTTTCGGCAACTTGCTGAAATAATCGTGATCCTTTCGAATGATGCTTTAACCGCTATACTTAAGTCACACTATTGACACCATCCTGATATACTAACTGCCGACATCCCGACTGATTTTACTGGTTCCTCGTAGTTTGGTTGGCGTTTTATTTGTTCTTAGACGACCGCCACTAGCACCACCAAGGTACTCACTTAAAATATCTGCGATCCGAACCTTAGGTATCACTATTCACAATTGTACCAAATGGTCTGTCAAATTCGCTTCAGACATCGATTCTTGATCCTGGAATTTTGTCTGCGATTTTAATCCATGCTGGTCGGCGCTCTTCTTTGTATTTCATAATTCCCGATGAATCCGAGACTTCCATTTGCTTCTTTCTATTTTCCTCAGGAGTTCTGGTGGTAGAACTTTCATAAGTCTAACGTCGACTATGTTTCTTTGCCTTCGATTCGACCGCAATGCTTGGAATCTACACGGCATGGTCGTCTTGATAAGGCATTGATGTTCAATCTTAAAATCGTAGCTTTGCAATCGCTCGATCCAATGCGTTACTTGTCCTTTCGGGGTTTTAAACTGCAGTAATCATCTTAGAGCGCCATGATCCCTTCTTAAATACAATTATTGACAATAGAGACCTTTATGGAAATTTATAACACATTTCACTGTGGCGAATAATGATTTTCGACGCAATTATTCTCCTTCGGGTTTGAAAGTACTTTGAAATAGTAAGCAATCCCTTGCTCTTGCCCATCAATCGATCCCGTGTTTAATCATGCTTGTTATAACATTATTCTCTGGAGCACTATAAAAAATGGAAGTGTATTTTTCCGTGCCTAAGATAACCCATCTACAATATCGCATATCAACACTTCATGGTAAAACTTGCTGTTCTCAATCCGCAACCAAACTCCTTTCAATTCCACGACAATCTATAGAGAGAGTGTAAATAATTCGTGGAACTCATCTTTTATTAAAACTCATTTGGAGTGTTGATAAAAGGTGTATATCGGATTGTTTAATAATTCGAACGATGTTATCTGTCTAATCCAGCAAAATAAAGAAGTCGATTCTTAAACATACGTTCCACATAACCATCCATGCTAGGTAGGGGCGTTTTAAACCAACAACGGTAGTTGTCGGTAGACAACGGATATTTGAAACATAAGTTCTACAGTTTTGCTTTTATATATGACAAACTTCAGTTTGTATGCTCATATATTAGAGTAGTTCTGTATTTTTCATTTAACCGAAGACCTAACCTACATGTAGAATATTATACCATCTAATAGTAATATTAACGACTGGTTCTTAGATCAGATAATTCAATAAATACGTTCCACAGTTTTAATAGCTGAAATAATTAATAACAAACCGTTTTTAAAAGTTATGTTCCACAAAACTTTGTCAAACGTAAAAATGTGATCAAAATTATATTTAATGATACAAAACCACTACACATGTCCCACAACTGTTCTTATTATATTATTTGTAGTTGATATTATTTATTTAAGTCACTTTGGCATTTTATTTTAGCTGAGAAATTTCGATAAAAATTTAAAAGTATGACATAGAATACACAAAATGTCTAACAAAGTATTAGACAACTATTTTTCGATTTCTTGATCAGTTTATTTGGTATTTTATCGATGGATATAAGTTCCACAAAATGATTTGTTTTAAATATTTAAGAACTTAAATTTCTGAATCTTTACACTCCAATACAAAGGTGCGTTTGTCCTAAACGATTTCAAAAGAGTATCAGTTCTTAGTCATTTACTTACACTGGTAAATTTTTATTAAAATTTAAGTCATGATTTTGCCGAAAAGTAAAAACGACTAATCAACTTCTTTGCTCAGGTAACTAAGCATTTTCAACTTAATGGTGGTCAATTATTTTTTCCTCTGAGTTATATTTGTATTTCCTCAAAAATGGTCATGAACCCTGTAATATTTCCCAATCTACGGTATGATCAAATATAAATTTAACACATATGTTCCACACATTTCTCTAGACAAAAATACCCAATACGTGTTTTTACAGCTATTTGAAATTGAAAATTAATCTTTGGCTAACATTTAAAACATATGTTCCACAGTTTTTATAACTATATTGACAGCTTGTTGTAGACACTTGTATTAAAAAACATCTGTATAAGTTCAAGTTTATTTGTATCATAATAACAATAATAGCAGGTCGTAATCATTTAATCAGATTATAAATCCATTAAATACATCCCACAATTAGTTTATGTTAGCTGAAGTAAATAATTTATTATAGTACTTAAAAGTTGTGTTCCACAAAATATTGTCTTATTTGAAATGTTATCATAATTGTTTTTAATAATCCAAAAATACTACACATGTTCCACAACTCTATTCTTTGTAATTTATTTTAGCAAATTTTGCTTTTGATTTTAGCGGATAAGTTTGTCAAAGCAGTAAAATTTAAAAAATGACATGGGACCCACAAACATCTTAATACTGTAGTCGACAATTAGTTTTCTAATTCTTATTTAATTTATTTTCCTTTTATTATTAGACATAAGTTCCACAAAGTAAGATTTAAATGACATTTGTACCACAAACTTTACACTTTAATTCAATCATAATTTATTCAGTCATAATAAATCATAAAGTTGGCCAAGATTCTTTAATTTAGAGGATTCTTAACGGTTTAAACAAATAAATTTAATATTTTTTAATTCTCAGTGGTGAATATTAATATGGTCCTAAGGAGCTTTTAATGGCGCTGTACCAACCAATTTACTAATTTCCTGTCTAAACTGTGTGATATTTGATTTAGCCCACATGGATGCTTTTGATTAAATATGAGTCTGAATCGTGGAAGAGTGTTATCTCTGGATTGATAAAAGTACTATTAAAACTATACGTTCCACAAATTTATTTAGTCGTAAATAACCATAAGTGTCATTCTAAACCGTAAAACGGTAATCAATTTAAATGTAAAATAAATTTACTAGCCATTGCTTATGCAACATACGTTCCACACTCAATTTATATATGACACATTGCAGTTTGTATACACATATATTAGAATAATTCTAAATTTTCATTTAACCTAAAATACGATCCAAAAAGTTGTGGGTGGAACATGTGTAGTGTTTTTGAATTATTAAAAACAATCACAAACGTATAAAAGTTTGTGGAACATATGTTTAAGAACAACATGCAATTATTTTTTAAAACTTATGTTCTAAAAAGTTTTATCATTTCTGAAAATGTAATCAACATTGTTTTTAATAATCCAAAAAAATTAAAATCTGACATATGTAGGATCCACAAAAAATCTAATATTGTTGTAGCTATTTCTTAATCAATTTATTTATTGTTTCATCGTTAGACATAAGTTTCACAAACTGTCAAAATATTTATAACATATGTCCCACAATCGTTTAACCATGGCGATGATATCTAATCTTTACACCATCACTAAGATATATAATACATTAGAAGTATATCATTTAGAAGATCATCTGGATGGAAAACTCTTTTTTCAATTCCACGACAATTTATAGAGAGTCATTATTCTTTAATTATTTACAATCCCACCGCTGTCACCAATTGTTACGTTTTTCTCTATTCCCGGTTCGTATCACTGGTTAATGAATATATTCCACTGATATTTACAACTGATCAAGTTGTTCGCTGACGAGATCGTGACGTATACCAGGTGTTTTGATTTCCAACATGACTATTGCTTAATCCATAGGATGCGCTTATGGTTTACTTTGCTGCCTAAAAAATATGTGCCTTTATGTAAAACAACATCTTATACCGTCAGTCCTACCAGGTTTTGTTATAAATGCAGGTGATCTCTGTGTAATTGTACTAAATGGTAACGGTGTAAAATGACTAATGGGTCCACTTGTGTAGTTTTTAGTTTTTCATGGTTACAATATCAATAAGTCTAAAACAAAATATTGATCTTAATGTAGTGGTGACGACACATTTGAATGTGTGACGGGCGCCTATAACCGAATTCTCTTCAAACACGAGATCAGGAATTTGATGAAAATTCTTGATGTTATTATTGAAGTAAAAATAAAGCTAGTAGCGTCTGGGTCGGTTACGTTCCGCGAGGAGCCGATCTTAAACGGATGGAGCTAGGGATCGACATCGTTGGATCTAGCCTGTAAAAATCGATTCATTATTTTTATAAATCTGTTTAATCCAACTCTAATTTGTTTGTTAATCTTTTGAATCATCTAAGACTATCTCAATTTATCAGTTTATTAGATTGTCATCCCGATGAGATTTCAACATTTATAGTTGCTAATTTTTATTTATTTTAATTTATAGTTTTGTAATTATAGTTTTATACTTATTTTTTGTTCGAACTAATCAAATTATCTTCGACTATGTCAAAATACTAAAAAAAAAAAATGCTAAAGTTTTAGTGTCATTGCTGTTGCAATATTTTAGTCGATAGTGTCGATATATTTTAAATCCGATACAATAATAAAGTTCTTGCCGAATCTTTTCTTAAAATAATAAATAGGTTTCACACGACTTACAACGTCCCAGTGAATTCCAGTAAGTCTATATATAAGATTTATATATAAAATTATAAATGTGTGTTCAAGACAGACAACAATTTGAACTAAATTATAACCTGTTCTTAAGAGTTGAAATTACAAAAAAAAAAAGGTAAGATAAAAAAATTAAATCGTACTTTTGGTATGGACAAGTTGAATTAAGAAATGAAATGACTTTCTAATAAACGAAACAGAAAATAAGTATTAGATATGGAATTCAACAATTACTGTGATTTCTTCAAATGTATACTCTTGTATTTTCTTACTTATTTCATTCATTGAAACAAGTTAAGACAAACATAAGGAAATTTAATATTTTCTTATTATTATTATTCGCGGTGTAATTAAATAATACACTTTCGATGTAAAGCTTGTATATATGAAATTACAGTGAAAATTGTTTTGAAATGGATACCTATATTATGTTAAAAAATGTAATTCAACCAAATCGCATTTTTTAGAGAGCAAAGTTTAATTTGTATATGAATCAAAATCTTAATTTTAGCTAAATCCTTGTCGTGCCCTAACATTCGATTTTCCAAAGTTTTAACACATGATTCTTCATCATCTTGCTTTTATGTATACAATAAATTGTCTATGGTTTTAATTGTCTACTCAGTTGTGATTTTGGGAGATTTTAACCTATTAAATCTCAGATGTCAAATATCAGACCTTATGATTGACTCAATCTAAGCCCGCACATTCTGGACGAGCCAAGATCGATCATTAAATCATGACTACGAAAAAAAGATTTCGTTACCCACTAAAACAAGTGATTTATACTGTTAAAATTGGTTTTCACATATTGAGCTACTTTTAAAAACTATTAATTGAGCAAATTATAGAAAATATTTCATAAATGTAAATTACACTAAAATTCACCTGCAGATTACATTCTTTTACTAGAATTAGATTTTTATAATATATCGAATTTATTGAGCTACTTTAAATATAACGGTATATTTTAGCTATAAAGCTGATGAAAATCTATATCACATGCATGATGCAAACCAGTTCAATATATTAAAAATTAAGCTAAACATTTTTCAATATTATACAATTATCCGTGCTTGTTTCTTTAAAATATTGACAGCTAATTATAATTTTATTACAAACTCAACTAATTAAAATATTTTAATATTAAGCTACTATTATTTTAATTTTTGCCAAATACAATAGAATACATTTTACAAACTAATTAAAAGTAACTATTTGAAAGTAACAACAAACAAACTAATTTTTGATCATAGTTATAAGAAGGCCTTAAATATTGAGCAATTTATCAGACATTTTGTAATTTTGGTATAATTCTCAAATATCGAGCAAAACATTGAAACATGAAATTTTGTATATAATATCAGCTCAGCATAATATGTTTTAAATGTTACAATATATAAACTGAGCTACTTTCAGATATATTATGAAATATTAATACAGTAAACTTATTTAAATATTAAAAAAAGTGAAGGATGAATTTTTAGATTTAAAAATAGATTCCACAAATTTTTGTAAATCAGTTTTAGTCTAGCAACCTTTGCATATAAAATTTTTCTTCGTCAATCCAAATCATTCTGTACATCTTTTGAAAAATATTTATCTTGCCTAAAACGAACAAGAATCTCAATTAACGTTGATTAAATTGCAGGGCCTACCTCAAGTATATATTTTACTGATAAATTTGTAGAAGATTGGTTGTCCCATCAAATACGTGTTAAAATTTGTTTTAATTCGCCATTATGGGGCAAACAATATTCGCTAGGGTTTGTCAATTAGTTTCATATGTCCGAGATTTTCATAATCTGACAAAAACCTTTTATAAAATGCCTTAAATGTACCGTCTCGTTTATAAAAGCGACGTTTCATTCAAATCTACCTTTTTAACGCAATATTGTAATATTGCAATGCTTTGCACAACTGGGAGGTTCCCTTTGAATTCCGAATTCTTACTATAACCGATGTTAGGATACATAAATTATCGGGTTTTGGTCAGTGTAGAGTAGTTGCATCGTTCAAAACTGATTTGTGCGGCATTTGACCCTCCATAATTTGCATTTAGATGTTGTTGGGGTTGTGACTTTTCATTTTGCCGAGTATTCTGCCCATTCACTCCTGGTATCTGAATCCAATTCACTAAGTGCTAAAAAGACTAGCCAATGATCCCGATTTTGGGCTTCCGTATACCCTTAATTTTAAGTCCTCTTAACACTTTATCGGATACAATACACCATGCATTTTACGAATATTGATGGAATTTGCCATTCTGACACGTTCTGATAAACGAATTTCAAGTATTCCGTTTTCGATTTTATCATTTACGCAATTTATCTAGGGCCTCTTTATAATTTTTTTCTCTTTCAATTTAGGAGCATAGGGCGTTTACTAGGCCGGACCATCGTACTCTATTATGATTGTATTTGGCCAGAAGCATTTTATTAGACGCCTATGGCATTTATTGAAAAATACATGGAGTCTGCTAGTGATCTTCTGCGTATGTTTCAACGTTTCACAGCTTTACAACAGCACTGCTTTCTCGTAGGCATTGAACATTCATATCTTTGTGGTTCGTGACAGGACGGATGCATTCCAGATCTTGTGAAGCACATTGAATGTGCTCTTCAGTTCCGCCTGTATTCGCTACAGTGCAACCAAGGTATACGAATTTGGCAACATCCTCGATGATTTCTTCCTTGATGATGATGGGTGTGTGCATAATATAAATACACATAGTACTACCATGGTATGATAGCCCATTGACGTACTAGATGTCGCCACTGGTATCATTTTAAAATAATCAAAATATGTTTATATGTATAATCGCCTAAATGTCGTGTATTTATACTAAATGTTGACGATATTCTATCGACCCGACATCTGGAACATCAATGGGTAAACTGTTTTTTTCTTATGATGGTAGTACTATATGTATTTATACTATGGTGTGTGTGTTTGGTCTCATAGCTTGTAGTTTTCTTTGAATTACACGTCTTGATGCGATATCAGCTGAGTTATATTTTGACCCAACATGGTTCCATTTATTTCTAGGGATGTTTTCTAATATTTTGGAAGTTTCATTTCCAACACGATTTCAGAATCTTCCCATGCATAGTATTCTTAATCACTGCCTTCTAGAGCCATTTTGGTATATTGAAGTAGCCTGCTTAAGAGACTCGCTCCACATAACTCTAATCGTGGGAGGGACACTTGTTTTAGTAGCGCAACCTTATAGTTTTTAAAATTATGAGTCGTGTACACAGTATGTGTCATCTGTGTTGAAAACGATAATAGTTGGCGAGATCCAGGTCCAAGGGGTTAAATATCCGAGTTATCTGAGACAACATTTCTAGTTTAGTTGAGATGATATTATTCTTGAGCATGATCTTCTAGATGAATGTATCTTTAGCTGGCTTCCACTGCAGACCTAAGGTTTTAACGGTTTCGGATTCATCACCATCTCTAATTTCCGCTGGAATTGGTGCTTATCAGTTCCTTTGAATTTGACTTCCACTTATGTAAATTAAGTGCCACGTTTTACAGCATTTTAATAGCGTTTCTCTGTATTGTTCTCTGAATTAAAATCCCGTTGTTTGAATTTATTTAGGCTGTCCTAGTTCTAGTGGTCTCCAGTATTTTTTTTCTTTTAGACATGATCTTTCTATTTAAGCTTACTCAATTATCAATTGTCATTATGATTTACATATTGAACTGCCTGGAAGTCGATTTCAGAATAGGACACTTTTAACCTTTTCGTGGAAGTTAACATGAATTGATTTGGTTTCATTTAGCTAGATTTATCATCCTTTTGGTCAGTTACTCGGTATATTAGTAGCCCTTTGCAATTTCCTAGTTGGTTTTCAACATTGTTACCAATTGCTAAGATTGAAGTGTTGAATTGATTTGGTACTTGTTCTATAATCGATTTTTTTTTCTAAAACCATTGGTGGGAAGAGAAAAGATATCTTCGTTCTATGTTTAATTTGAGCCTCGCAAGCAGTAATTTTTACGAATAATTTTGAAATTGGTAGAAGCAAAAATATTGTCCTGTGTATTTGAAGTAAGTTTCATTATCATTGTTCTGGTACTACATTCCGTCTTGGGAGAGGTTGAAATGTGTTTCCAAGATATGTGCAAATTCTCTGGGCGAGGACACTTTCTTATCGTTGCACTAAAAGTTATGATAAAACAGGAGAGTGTTTGTTGGGAAAATGTACTTGTCGGCAACATTAATCTTCCCGTTGTAAATCCATTGTGACTTCATTTTTGCTTAAAGTTATGAGCTTTACAATATTTTCAAGTTAAACTATTTTTTTGTGGAATTGGAATCGGTCTGCAGTCGTCTTGAGGCAAGTCAAACATAGTTTAAATTTAGTAATTTTACCTGTAAACTAATTATTTTCCAGTTTACACCAAACTACAAAAAATTTGTTCGACCGCAGAAATGTCTATAGTTCAACAACATTTCTAATTTCAATTTTAGTGTAATATTACAACAACAAAAAAAAATTGGGTTATGCCACGATAGAGTTTTTTTTAAACTCGATTAATTCTATCAAAATTTAGTCGTACACACACACACTCACCATTTCATAATATTATTGTTATGTAAACAAATGTGGAAGTAAAAAAAAAATCATGCTTATCACCCTAATTCGTCAAGTTAAGAACAGCTTGTGTACCCTTAACAATTTTGCTGGTGTAAGATGATGCAAAAAAAAAATTATGTAAATCGGAATAAATTTTAAGTAGAATAAATAAAATCGTCTCACAGTATTTTATTTTTATTCAACTGACCCTCTTCCTATACCATACGTAAACAAATCACTTTCAAGATTTCACCAAAGACATAAACGACGCGATACAAAAAACCAGAAATTCTGGATTTTGATTTAAGAATCCGCACAAAAAAATAAAAAAATAAAAATTATGTGTTATGCGAATTTTTATGTTCCTATATGTTGCAGAAGTTTTTTACCATTGTGTATGTGCGAAAAACGTCTTATTAATGAGACCAACGTGTTTTCTGTTGTTTTTTTTTCAACAATTATTATTGATAAATGGTTATGTTAAAATCGGTGTAAAGATGCAAAAAAAAAAAAAAAGTGTTGTGCAAAAAGTATGTAATATTTTATGTATGTACAATTTGATTACATAAATATCGTAAATATATTTCAAAACCTATATATAAAAGAGGCAGTCGAGAGGAAATTTTTTTTTACTTGAATTGAATTATGTTTGAGGTTACTTCAGATCAATTTATTATAAATTTGTAATAACCAGCTAACCTATCATTACACCAATCCGAATATATATATATACATATATACATACGTACCTATATACACATAATAAAACACTTGCTGTGTGTTGTTTACATTTGTCGAATTTCCATTTTCATTTCGAAATATGGTACTGTGAGAAAGAAATATTTCTTTCAGCTGATTAATTAAATAAATCAACACACAAATTTTTAAGGCATATACATAAGTACAACTAGAAAGTAAATTTAAAATTTTTAAATGTACCAACACAACTTAAAATTCGTAATGTATTTGTAAAGGGTTTGCCATTTTAATGTCCACATTTTAAAATTCATTTTAAATATCGAGAAATTTAGATTATATCATGCAATAATTACAAAATGTGAACACTCCAGTTGGACCACCCTGTACACAACAAAAATTGTTTTTTTTTCTCTTTTAATTTGGTTTGATAAAAGCATGACTATCGAATGGTAATAGAAACAAATCATCAATGTAAATTACCGGAAATCTAAAAAAAAACATAAAAATCGATTCAAATTATGTCACGGATGATTTAAGAAATCTGTTAACAAAGCCACATACCAACAATGTAACCACTTTTAGCTGACAAAAAAACATATTATTATGTATTGCGAGTAAGTCTGTAATGGTCGAATTAAATCTTTTAATCACCAAGTCCTAGAACTAAAACAATCGAAAACCTGAGTGTGATATTAACAAAAAAGGTCAGACGTCTGAAGTCTTGCCTTTGCGTGTAATTTATTTTTAAAGTAATGCAACAAATGCAAGTGAAAATCGGTAAAGTTCATACACGGATCTAAAACTAAAAAAACTTGTTTCAACTGGAAAGATACAATGTTCTTGAAGATTCAAAATTAAATCAAAACGCGTCATCAAATTGGGCAAACAGGGCATGGAAAAACGCCCAAAACACACAAAAACATTTTAAAATTTTTTTAAAGGCCGAGACAGGCTTTTTTGGAAAGAAGGCTCCAAAATAATCAATCATTGTTAGATTACGAAAAAATCAGCTAGTTATAACACAAATAACCTGTAGAATCGTGCTCTTCAAAAAAAGACCACAGACGTATTAGCGAATTTGATTTCCAAAACCCAGTAAATACACAATGGTTCAAAATTGAGCAAATTATGCTACACATAGAAAATTATGAAAACACACTAAATATATGATGGCTGGTCCATCAAAATTAAACAATTTATACTACGAATTGAAAGTTGCCAAAATCAAGTAAATATACGATAGTAAGTCCATTAAAATTGAGCTATTTTTGCTATAAATCGGGTTTTTTCCAAAATCCACAAAATACATGATGGTTAGCTTATCAAAATTGAGCAATTTATGCCGTAAATCGATTTTTTTTAAATCTATTCAGAAAATACATGATTGTTGTTAGTTTATCAAAATTGAGCAATTTATGTAATTAATAGAAAATTTCTAAAACCTAGAAAATAGTGTGAAAATTTGATAGTTTTAATGAGGTAACTACCCTACCTCATTAAAACTTTCTAATTTATGGCACGAATCGACTATTTTTAAAATGAAAATTGAGCAATTATAGCAATAATGCCATAAATAGAAAATGGTCAAAGCCCTGTAATTATTTTATGATGGCTGACTAGTCCATCAAAATAAAGAAGTATTGGAAATTGAACATTTCTAAAATTTAGAAAGTACATGAGGTTAGTTCAAAAAATTGAGCAATTTGTGCCCCAAACCGAAAATTCCACTTTGGACAGTAAATTTTACTTAAGATTATTTAAGATTTCTTTGGCGTTAATTTTGAACACTAATTTGACAATTGACTTAAACTTTTCCTGTAAAAACTAGTTTTAAGTATTAAATTAAATGAAAACTAGCGCAACCAATATAAAGTCGCTTATGTATATTTCTGTTACATATTTAGTGATATTTTTTTGCCAATTCCATAAACATAACATAAATACATAAATAAACTTTAACTATCGCATTTTTGCCAACCAAATTAATTATTGCATCGAAGACAAACAAACAAAAAAAAAAAAAAATAAATTGAAAGTAAATTTTTACATAATATCGATAAATGTTGACCCAAACTTATAATATTCCCATTAGTATACGAATAAATATTTAAATAAATAAAACAAAAAAAAAAATGTGTGCGCGCATAACTGTCAAAAAAAACATAGTTTTGCAATTTTAATTGCTATGTTATGATTCAGCCAAAGAGTCACCTCTCCAACTCCTAAAATTATTTATTTTTTTATGGTTTGAATAAATTTGCACGTGCGGTAGCCTCATTTGCTTTTTTTTATTCATTTTTAATCGCGTATTTATGTCTTTGACAGTTGTAGTTCCAAGATCGATGTGTCATAATTAATGCCTTGTTGATAATTTTGTGAAGTATTTGGCTTGTTTTTGTCTTAGGAATTTTCCTAGAATTGATTCGGTGGAAAATATCCACGATTTTCCATCTTTTAAAATGTTAAAGTTATGCAAAATTTCTTCAAATTTTTTTGTAGTAGGCAAAAGTGACTGAAAAATCTCCATTTCCAAAGAAATTATTATCAGCAGCTGTACAAATCAGTCAACATCTTTTATGATAGAGAAAACTCTGGCGAAATCTTTATTTGAACCTTCTTTGTTGCTCAATTATACACAATTCAAGGACGAGCTGATGACAGCAAAGAATGCCGTTACAAATTAATCGCGAAATAACTGGAAGAAATAGTGATGAGAGGAGTATTTTGGTATGAGTGCCTTAAATTATTTTAGGTGATATAATAACACAGTGTCTACTGTATATAATTTTGAAGCTTATCAAAACAATAAAATCATTATTGACCTTGACAGACCTATAACAGATATTAAAAATACTATCGTATTTAGTTTTTGGTTTATCGTTCAGTATGTTAATATTTTTTCAGGTCATCGTATTTCACTTGTACAATTGATTTCACTTTACAATTTTCCTATCTGCGTAAAATCATTTTTTAAAAAAATTTTACGGAAACACGCAATATCTTCATTATTTATATATATTATACACATGACCATTTCAGGAGATTCATTTAAACGGTAAATTTAATTTTGGGTTTATCTTATCATAAATTTAATGCAACTATACATAGTATATTGCAGTTTTTGTTTTCTTTAGTTTATGTTTAAAAAAAAATGCACTTACATATATTTCGCAAGACAAACTTTCTCTTTGGAATTTCTAACATGAATTCGTACAATGTGTAACCTTAATTAAATTATAGAATTTTACCGGTTTGCACCTGTTTTATAATCAGTAGTTCAAATGTTTTATGTCCCAACATGTTAAACGATATAATTTTCATAATTAAATTCAGTACAAGTTAAATCTTATTAAAAGTTGCTCAATATAAAGAATATGTACTAACGTTCTTACTAAAATGCCAATTGAGTAGCTTTTTGCGGTATTTTGATCAAAACTTTTCTAGTTACTAAAAACTGGTGTTATATAATATTGAGCTACTAATTAAAACATCAATATACAATTCTTAATTAAAATAGAACGTGATTGTTAAATGGTTTTAACAATTTTTACTTTCAAATTTAAAAATAAATTGAGCTACAAAATTTATTATGTTCACTTGTTGAGTGGACTAATTAGTTCATTTTTGTTTTTGTTGCTCAATTCATGGTATGGAGAAGTTAGTTAATTTTGCTAGTTAAAATGATGCTCAATATAAAATATAAACAAATGATTCGAAGAAAACTACTATACATATTACATTTTTTTGAAATCGATGGGCTAATATATTTAGACAAAAGACCAATACAAGACCAGGTTCCATGGTAGATAAACTTCCCTAAAAATATTTAATTTGAGTAATACAAAGAGATCGATCGCTTTCCGCGCAAAATAAACATAGAAACAAGTTAACCCAAAAAGACACTAAACAAAATGTTTTTGTTATATAATATTGAGCTACTATTTAAAACAAGTGTCAGAATAAAATTCTCAATATGGTTTAAATGTAATCTTGTTAATATACCAACAGCTATATAAATTAAAGGAAAACGTAATTTTTTAATTGTCCAACAGTTTTTTCTTTCGTATTTATTAATATTTTGAGCTACAAAATATAAATTGTTTACTTGTTGGATTGACTTATTACTTCAGTCATGCTTTTGGTTATTCAAGTCAAAGCATGACAAAAATAGTTTTACTGATTAAAATATTCAATTTAAATATTGCTCAATAAACAAATGTTCGACGTTCTATGGTTAACGGCATATTAAGTGTAACATATCATTTTGCATACATTTAAAATGAGCAAAACGATGAGTGACATATTTAGATAGTTGCTCAATGTTGCTCACTTTTTTAAATATAAAAACTATATAATTGTTCAAAATATCGTTATACTAGCAACATACAACTCTTAGTGTTAATAATTTCCTTCCACTTGCGTTTTAAAAAATGCTTTTCTCTCTATTCAATTCACCCAGTTCAGTTTGAAATTAAGTGACTTCGCTATTTCCGTCAGTTATATTAAATTCTGTCAATTTGTATTAAAAAAAAATAATGTGTTATGGAATTTTGATATAAAAAATAGCTTTGAATAAAAAATAATCCTGCTGTTTTGGCTTTTTAACAGACAAATTTTTAATGAGTACTGGTCTACATCATCAATTACTAAAGTCCGGTTTTTGAAATTCCTGTTATATCTGCGTCACGTGTGTCTAAATGCGTAAAATATAATGTTTGGCAGTCTTTTTAGAAATTACAGTATCAAAATGAAATTATATCGTCACATTTGTCATATTATAAGAAATACACTTTTTTAGTGATTGAGGAAAAAAACAGACCATTTGACCTTGAAACTTGGACATTTGAGTTCATGTTAATCAGAATTGCTATAGATCAGATGTGAGAATGTATTTAAATAGCAGCCTAACAGTTCTTCAAGGTGCTAAATATTCCGCTTGATCGAGATTTGGATAAAAGAGCTCCGACTGTATTTAGAAAATATATTAATTTTTTTTGAAAATTTCTAAAAACTGAAGAGTACAATTAATAAAAGTATTTTTAACTAAGTATCCGGCTTCCATTCAAAAAGTTCAAGTTTAATGTAGACTTATCGTCTTTATATTTTCTATTTCAACTTGTTGTCGAACTTCAAGTGACCGATAGCAGTTCCCGTCGAAGGTAGAATGAAAGTGAAAATTTAAAATATCGAACCTCAATTTTATTTGTCTTACAAAATATGTAGTAATGAAAGTAAAATTAAATAAAATACATAATATGTGTGTGCGTGTATTACACGTATCTAATAAATTTAAATCAAATATGCATAACCTCAAATCACAATATCTTATAAAATGCTAATTTAAATATTTCGATGAAAATGAAATTTAGGCCAAAATTTGGTAATCTTCTTTAAATTAAAATTTCTTTTTGACAATTCTGTATTTCCTGTATAAATATACATTTTTAATTACATAAATTTTTAAAATAGTTTTTGCGCAGTTCAATGTTACTTAAATAAAATACGCATGCGCAAACGTCTTATTGTCGATATGTATAGGTATTACGAAATAGTCAAATTGTATACAAAAGTTTATTATATCCGATTATCGAAAAATGATACAATCTCATGTCGTGCATGTTAAATTTACTGGCGATAAACCCAAAAATACAGGTCCAATGTATATAAACACCTAAAATACGATCTATAGGCAATAAGAACTGGTTTCAATTTACTTATATTCACTTTAATATTTTTTTATGAATTTCTTCCACTTAATTCGAAATATGTCATTAATTGTTCAAGGTAAACTATATACCAATACTTAAGTAGATGACTTACAGGTATACAAAAAAATATTCGTACAGGGATTTTTATTTATTTATTTTTTTAAATAAGTAAATGGCCTAGGGGATTAGGGATAACCCGGGTTTCACGCGAGAAAATATTACAAGTAGTTACAAGTAGCTGTAAATTAAAAATTGTGGGAAAGGTAATTCTAGGGAAAAAACGATTTCCTACTCAATCTCTCCCACAAATCTAAGAAGGGCGGGTACGTCTATGTTTCAAGTAGATATTTTTATGAGGAAAAAATGTGCTAGCCATAATGAGATAATGTGCAGTCGCAAAGTACATCGTTTGCTAGTTCGATTTTTGCCAGCCCTAGCATTAAAGTTCCATAATATTAAATCATGGTTAAATGTGATTAAATGCTATCCACCGTTTTGGATGTGCCGATCGCCAATCCAGAACAATTCGCGAATCGGTGAATAATGCAATTTTAGTTACAGTGACTCCGCCATCAGTTTAACTTGTTTTATTTGCTCGCTGAAATGTAACCATCATAGAATTCGCACATTTGGTATTTCACGTAAGTCGTTTTTAATGATCATCCATGCCTGTATGCTTGGAGGAAGTTCATTATACCAGTCGATATTCTCTATCTAATGATTTTGGAATAATATTTGTACCCGGATTCTGTACCCGGATCTGTAACGCGTTTTACAGTATTAGCACTGGTCATATCGTCAAGAAGGAGATGCCAAAAATGATGTGGGAGCGGTGTCATACGTGAGCGTCCATTTAGAATATGGATTTTGGTATTGTTGATTTTCACTACCTACCCACACCTGTCGGTACATCGTTTCTATGTCTCTTCTATGTTTGTCTTTTTTATGTTTGAGACCAACCATTAAGATATCATTTAATGACAACCCACTAGATGACTTTCTGGATGCATCAAACGCAACTCTTAATTTTGTTGTTATGCTGCTTGCCTTCATTACTTCGTGGTGTGGCAGAAAATATTTAGTAAAATATTGCACCCATTTACTCTTGTCATGTGGCCGAGCTCCTCGTACTTTGCCAAGAATGCCTTGTATAACCTTCCATGGAACGATATTCCAAGCGTACTACCTGATTGCTTGAATGCCAATTTTACTACAAATTTTTTATCATATGCTCGTCGTTCTTTGGAATAAATCCTCAGCCAACTGCTCTTCTGAAGTATTCCGTCAGGACGTTAAAATTTTCGGTCATGTTCTCAGTAATATTTTGGTTATTCTCCGCAATTTTCTCGGCAACTATCCATAAAAAATTATATCTCAAATTCTAATGCCCTAAAAAAGATATCAACTCCTAGAAGCGCTAGAACTCCTGAGTTTTCAAAGTCGTTGTTTCATCTGTCGATGCAATTATTAGTTCGGTTTGATGATCATGCAAACCTTTATTTCGGGGTAATCTAAAGTTGATAAGATTTTCAAATTTAGATAAATTTAATGGGTACATTATTTCTCAGAGATAACGAAGTTAGACTTTAAATTAAACCCACTCTGCCAATCAGCCTCTTTGAAAGTGGAGCATTCACATTAATAGACTATTTGAATTCATGGTTTGGTACCCACCATTAATTTATCTTAAAAGTGTACGAATATTTTTTCATATACCATTATGCAAATAACATTTTTTCATGTATATACATTACAAATACCATTAAATTATTATGTACTCGTGCATTTATATACAAAATAAGGTGAAAGAATTTTAAGATATTTTTCTACTTGTTCCCTTTTACATGAACTCAAACCTTCCGGCAATATTATGATCTCATTTATATATTAAGTATAAAAAAGTGGTAACAACAACTTAATTTTATTATTATTATTATAATTGGCTGCAGATTGACATATATTTCTTATTTAGCATAAAGACTAAAAAAAGATATTCGCGCATCTTATATCGATCTCCAAAGTAGATACATAATTTTATTGTATAGGACACTAGCTATACAAAATTAAAATCAACGATTTCGATCATATTGCAAAGTTGAATATTCTGATCGTATTATTATTTAATTTCTCTTTGTAGAGTGTGTGGTTCACCTGTGTTGTTTGATCGCGAGAACAAACACAACAGAGAAACGCAAAGAAATCTCATCTATATAACAGTAAAAATAAAAACACAAAAACATTTTTTATTGTTTGTTTATTTTTGTACAATCGTACAATCGTGTGAAGGCTGAAGATTTTTGGTTTTTTTTTTTTTTTTTTGTTTGTTGCTGGTATGCTTTAAGTTTGAATTGAAACTCGTAATCTATTTGCTTAATGGAATGATGATCGATTGTTATTCAATCTCGAACAATTGTTTTGATTGAGTTTGCCAAAAGCATAGTTGGTTAAATGTCTTATGGAAGTATGCCATTTTACGATGATCGTTTGCATTGAGTATCGCACCTAGAAAATTGTTTAATGAATTTTGAAAATTACTTTAATTTACTTTGTCTAGTACAGTAGGTTAAATTAGAGTGGCTGCATCCGCACACTTATCCTAAACTACTGATGTTGCGCAAAATGTTTCGCACCTTGAATTTCAAAGATTTGAAAAGTTGTCCATATTTTGGCTTTCCATCAGGGATGACGTTGACGCGTCAACAATGCGTCAACATTACGTCGACGTTAATTTCATGTCAACAATGACGTAATGTCAAGAAAAAAAAATATTTCGATAATTTCTTTTGTTTTTGTTTCCTTTTTTTGCTTTTTCCTCTCTAATTCTATCCGAATTTTGCATTCATTTTTTATTTTATTTTACTTTACAAGATGCCATAATTTTACAATTAATGGGCCAACCAGCGACTTAGCAAAAGCTTTAAGTAAGAATACGATACGATCGAGTCCACATGTTACTGACCAGTGAAGTGTTTAAGAACTGACCGAAAATGTTTCGTTTAAATCAATTGACATTTAACAAAGTCAACAGAGCGAAAATTGAGGAAGAAACTGTGGGAAATGTCAAATAATTTTATACTCAACCTCAAAGCAAGAGAATTTGTTGAATTAGCCAGAAAAAGTAATATTCGTCAATTTCCGCATTGTTAGACTATAAGACGGATCCATATAGATATTAGATATCATAATCCTTAATTTTTCTTAAGTTTGGGCGAAAAATATGATATTGTCGGTTTTATCTTTTATTTTAAATTGAGCAAGTGACTGATTTTCTCTTATCACAACTGCCGAAATAATTGAGTTGAATGCCTTTAGGGAAAACAGAAATAACGGGTTTTCCAATAAGAGGTTTCATTTTTATTTAAAAAAACGAGTATTTTTAAAGAGAAATCAATGAATTTATTTCATTGTAAAGATGAAGGTATGCCATTAACATTTGAAAACGATATCAGCGAAATGGCCACCACGGCTATGTTTGGAGCACCATATCCTTTTCATGAAATTTCCCATGACCAATTCGCACATTTGCGGCTGTATGTCCTCGATAACTTTACGAATTAATCTTTAAGGTCTTGAATCGATTGTGGAGCACTGGTATAGACCTTAGCTTTCACGAGCCCTAAAGAAAAAGTCTAAAGGTGTTAAATCACAAGATCTCGGTGGCCAATTGTGATCATCTATTCGAAAAATAACACGGTCAGGAAACATTTCTTGCAAAATTGCAATTGTTTCGTTGCTTGTGTGGCATGTAGCGCCGCCTTGCTGAAAATAAACGTCGCTCACATAAATATCTTCCAATTCCGGCCATAAAAAATCATTAATCAAAGATCGACGAAGAATCGACCAACCTGGTTTTTTTAACACTACGGGCTACAGTAGCAATATTCTCAGTTGTTCTTGAGCGACGCCCACGGTTTCGATTATTCACATCACTAACTTGTCCCAACAGCTAAAATTTTTCCACCAGTTTCACTATTGCCGGCCGAGAAAGTGCTTCACGACGACCAAAAAGTGCTTTAGTTATGCGAACTATAATTGCAAAATTTCACCATTTTTGTAGTGAATTTTAACAATTTCAATGCATTGTTGAAGCATCGTACCATTTTTAGTAATGACGTAGTTTTTACTTGTCAAATTTCAAAAGATGACAGTTCCAAATTGACAGCTGCCCCAATGGCAGGCTATTCAAAATAAAACTTCTTATTAGGTAACCCTTAATTTTTAAATATTTAATATAGAAAAATATTAAAGACCCAAATGTTTTTTGGAATTCGGCGGACATAAAAGTTTCTGAGAGTTCTAGTTTGGCCAGAAAATGTTTATAAATTCCAGCCAATTCCGGACAACTTGAAAAAAAATTTACCAACTGGGTTATATCAAAAATAAAAATAAAAACAAAATAAAAGTACTATTTTTCTATTTTTATTGTTGACGAGTCAACAATTCACGTCGACAAAACTTGTTATTGTTGACTCTAAACAAATGCGTCGACAATAATTGTCGTTAATGTTTGTTGACGTCGCACATCCCTGCTTTCCATACAACTTCTTCATAAATCATTATTTTCCAGACTCATACTTCTCGCATGTTCACTGAAAAAAGCAGTGTGCTGTGAGGACTCTTACAACTGTAAATAATTCACTCCAGCGAAGAGAAGAAAGTTTCTTTAAGCGTCCAAGTCCAGCCTTGGCCTCACTTGTCTTGTTCTCTCACACGTGATGGTGTTCGTTCATTCTTTTGATGCCAGGGATTCTGCCCTGTTCGACAATCGTAAATTGCCTGGCAAGTTCGTCTGCCAATCAGTTCCCTTGACGTCCGAGTGACGCTGGGTCTGAATGTTGGAATGCTTATCACGTTAAAAGGCGATCGGCAAACCATCGCCATCTTTGAAATTAAAGAAACTAGTGACCTGATTGCCGCTTGACTGTCCACAGACATTACAATACCATTCGTAAATATTACATTATGCCTCAACCAAGTCAAAACATCCTCAATTGTAACTTGTAACTTGTAACTTGTAACACTCAATTGTAACACTTCAGCTCGGTACACGCTGCAGTAGTCACGTAGACGATTAAAACTATGCATTTGCAATGTATCAAAGTACGCTCCGGTTTCGACTCTATCGTCTAGCTTCAGTTTCCAATGTTAACATACTCTCCCAAGACTTTTTCGAAACATAATTCACCGCTTGCTTCTTTAACGAACTGATTATTGTCGAGTAGCCTGCCCGAAGGCAAACTCAATGAGACCCAGTATTGAGTCGGATAGCTGTAATAGCCTCTATCTGCTTACCAAAGATATCGACCGAAAGAAGATGGCACTTAATCTCTAAGTCCCGCGTAGGAATGTTGTGCTCCGCGCCCGCTTATGAGCACACAGGCCATTCTTGGCATCTTCTTTGTCTTCCAGTAATAGGCACCAAAGGCTCATACCATACATAGGCTTCCAGCTTAATTCACTGTTTAAGAGTATGCCCGGAAATTTTGCTTTGTCAGTAAAGGCTAGTCTAGTGCTATAAACAGTAGTTGGGGCAACCAGCACCATCTTTGTATAATATGGCTACCAGTACTGCCCACTTTTTAGTAATTAGGAGCGCTTATGCTGCAATATCCCCTTAATTGTTAGTAGATGTTTCCCAGAGCCCGTAATCTCCACGTACACAATCACTCCTATACCTATAAGTTCCTCAAGTAATCGATTAATCGCCATGTTCCACAGAAGGGAAGACTGAACGCCACATCGCAATGTACCCTTAACCATCCGCCTCCATATAGGGGATCCCTCAAGCTCAAAATGTATAGTCCTAATACTTCTATGAATTCATCAGTGTCCTCGATATCGAGGGATCCTACCACACAGAATTGATCCCTCAATCGTACTTACCAGGGTGTGCTAAGCTGTTTCCATAAATTTCCCTTTACAAGAGGCATGTTGAAACACTGCCCAAATAGTCGGTTTAATATTAATTCGAATATAAAGATCTACCAGCCTTTCCATTATACGTATAGGTGTTAGGTTTAGGTATTGGTGGCAATTGCCACGTTTGCCTTGTTTGAGGATCATAATTACTTCAGTAACTTTCGAGTGACGGTAGGACATATTTCAGTCTAACGGTTTGTTTATTTGAATTAATTTTTGAAGTCCTATTTCAGGAATAGTTTTTAGGATTTGGTTAGTATTTAAACCATATCCTTATGTCCTTTTCGTAATTAAATTTTCACTTGATTTCATTTTTTAAATCATTTAATGTTATAGGTCGGATATTATTGTCAGCTGTTTGCCTAATCGTTTTTTAAATCCTTTTTTGAAGAGTGTAATTAGAATTGTAGATTTCTTTGTAGTCCGGGGCTTTATCTTAATGGATGATATTTCTGTTAAATGACTCTCTGATCTGGAACATTTATCTGTTTGTTAGCTCTGTAACATGGTGCGCTAGTCCGTTCGCATTTAAGGTGACCATTCTCAATATATTCTGTTTCCTGCACATATAATCATGTAAAATGTCTGAAAAAGTATGAAATTTCAAAAAAAAAAAAAGAACCAAAAAAGATTTTTTTTTTGCTAGAATTGCTCGATTAATGCTAGAAAAATTGAGCTACGATTTTTTTTGACGTTTTAAATTTATTTTCATGCCTGTGGTTTATTCACTTACTCTTGCATATATTTTGTATAGACATTATTTTTCTCTCTCAGTTTGGATTTTCTAGCCATTGAATAAGTGGCAAAAATAAAGCGAGTGTCATACGGCTATTATCAATTTTTCTTTCTTATTTTAATTCTCTGTTAGTTGGGCTATAACACAGTAGTTATTCCCAGTGGGCTCAGCTCTTCCGGTTTCATCAGCAACTTTTAGTCCTGAGAAACTAAATCAAGTGACTTCGTTCTCTTTAGCCGTCTTGTATCAGCGCTTTCGACGTCGTTAACCATATTTTTGAATATCCTTGTTTTTATGGAATTTTTTGTGATTTCTTCGTTGGTGGTTTCCGTCTTTAGATCCTTATGTAGATTAACTTTTCTAAAAAACCAAAGTGCATTGACAATGCATCGCAGTACTTTGTTCTGGAACGTTTGTATAAAATGTTAACGTTCGTTTTATTTGCGCATCCCCAGAGCTGGATGCCATAGGTCCACACAGGTAGTTTGTATTCTGTATACAGAATATATTTTTCTGAACTTTATGTCCAGTTCTATATACCCAAGTATTTTGCCGTGTTCACATATGGTATTTCCTGCCTATTTATGTAAATAAGTAAGTGATAATTTTTTTGTTCAGTGGACAATCCCATTCACGGTGTGCTGTAATTTACTGGTTGTCTCAAGATTTTTGAATCATCTGAAAAGGTGGCAATATCTATTTATCCAGTAATAGGTATTTCTCTCGTATAAAGCAAATACAAGACGGGTCCCAGCACGCTCCCTTGTGGTACTCCTGCTTCAATTCTCTTGGGTTATGAGCCTCTCTTTCATATTTCACTCTGAAATATCTCTCTTCGTAATATGATTTTATTATCTCATAGAATTGCTTTGGGAGCTCGCGTTGCAATTTATATCCCAGTCCTCGATACCAATACATGATAGATATAGGTCTGTATGACGTTTCCTCATTATGTGGCCTAATGGCTTGGGTATCATAATAACTTCTGATATTTTTCACTGCTGAGACATTTTTCTGGCAACTTTTTGATAACTTTTCCTGTAATAAGATCGTATCTAGGAGCTTTTTTTTGCATTTAGGTTATGTTTGATTTCTTTTATGCTCTTTTCAGTCCTTTTTTAGTCCTTTATAAAGAGTACTCACTTTCTTTGTGGCCCGAAAGACTTATTAAATATTTGTTGAAGCTTACAGCTTTGGTTTCTAGAATTAACGTCTGTAGCTTGTTTTTGGTGCCCGATTTCTATGCCAGATTTTGCGAGCTTTCCGCTTTTCTCTGACCAGATTTCTTATTTTCTATGTATATGTTTCGTTCGTGTGAAGTTTATTTTTGGCAGGAGGAATGCTTTCCCTTTCGAAGATTTCCCAATTGGTCTTTCCGCTTGCTTCTTTTGCAATTATTGTTTCACTGATTGTATAAAAATGATTGCAGAATGATCCGAGGATAAACCTTCATTATTTGCGATATGGATATAGTTTTTTGAAATACCTTTAGCTATGAAAAAGTCAATCACGTCTGATATTTTGTTTGTGTCCGTTGGCCAATAAGTAGGACTACTACTTGAATGAAACTCGCAGTTTATTTGATGTCCAGATTCTAATAGTTCTCCTCTACCTTTATGTAATATTAGTCTCAAACCCCAAGGCGTCTGTGGGCATTGAAGTCTCCTTCTATGACGAAATTTGAGCCCATCATTTTGATCATTGAGACGTAATCGTCCTTTTAAGTTGATGCCTTGATTCTATTTCTCTGATGAAGATAGTTGTGCTACCCCTAGCTCTTTCTGCTTGATATATAGAATGGGAACAAGAGTAACCTCTTATTTTTGCATAGATTTTCTAGTGACATTCTTAGTGTTTTGTTAATTTTTTGTTGTTTGGTGAAAGCATTCAACAGATGAAGCAACTTTTTTGCGACAAATCTGATTAATTTTTCCTTGATGTCCTATTTGCTGTTCAAGATTCAAACGTCTTTTGTTTGCATGAGAATCCCTTTGTCACTTTCGCACTATGGAACGTAGTGACAGTTTTTCTTCTCAGACAGTTTTTATTTTCGTACTCCGGGATTTCTTTTTTTTTTCCGTTGCTATCATTAGCTGGCAAGCTTTCTCCTATCCGCCGCCTGGTGATGCGCCTGATGAGGGAACTGGTTAACCTCACACAGTGCTTTGTATGCTTTTTTCTTTTCTTAAGTAACCATCAGTTTCTCTCACGAAGTCTTTTTTGCTAGATGAAACTCGGTGTTATAACT
Source organism: Tipula confusa (assembly GCA_963556175.1). Taxonomy (NCBI): domain Eukaryota; kingdom Metazoa; phylum Arthropoda; class Insecta; order Diptera; family Tipulidae; genus Tipula; species Tipula confusa. Next base: position 221,720,172 of record OY744476.1, read on the forward strand.
TGTCGAGATTAAAGAGCTCGGCGTTTTTCTGGTTGTTCTGCTAAATGGCGGAGGAAGATTGTCTGGGTCATGATCTTGACATTATTGGACTTCTTACGAATGGGTATAGCAATAATTGGCTTTACCCAGAAACCATTGAGCTAGCCTCGTGACATGGTGGATTAGGAAACTGTGTAGATGGTGTATCACCATTTGAACGTCAGTCAACAAAATATAATTTTTTATATTAAAACCAACACAAAAACACAAAAATGTATAGTAACTGTGGTTCATCAAGCATCAACGATCAGGTATACATAATTATTGTCTCTTATCACCTTTATTTTTGCTGTCATTTCTGTAAAGACACATTTTTATTATTCTGACCAATTAATCTACTTTCACAACTTGTCCAAAAACCACAATAATATAATGTACAACCAACCAGAATGATCACCAAAAAAAAAAAAAAAATAAAAAAATTTCTTTACAACTTCTCACGACGCGCCAATTTGAGTCAATCGAACCGAAGAAAACCAAAAACAAAAAAATTATTTAATTATTGAAATTAATGGAACACAAACATGGAATTGTAGTAGCCAGCCACATCTCTATATAAGTCTGATGAAAATGGTTGGTGTACAGAGAATGAAAGATGTATAGAAGGTTCCAATTTGTCGCAAAATCTGCGTTATGATTATCATGCAAAACGGAAGCAATTATGTATTGAAAATTATAATGTAATTCGTAGTTTTTATTCGAACTCTATATATAAAATTATACAAAGTAATAGTGAATAGTTTTTGTTCAAGGTCAACATTTAATTTGAGTACACAGATTAACACTCGTGCTAAAAAAACTGTATGATAAATATATGAGGTTTTATTAAGTCATATTTGCGGCTTATTTAAAGTGAATGTTTGTGTCGAATTTAGTTTTTTATAGTTGTATTGATAAAAATTAGTGGGACATTCTAGAAAGGTGAGATTATCACTAAATTTGACACTGACTGTAATGCGATTGAGTTCATTGTTGTTTAGGCCTTCTCTCTGACATGAAAGGGGTGTCGGTTAAAGCTCGTTGGTAAATTTATTTTTGGGCATCAAGTAAAAAGTCTTGTTTCCGTATCAATAGCCACCGGATCTTACAATTTGTATGATCTGGTGGAACCTGAAACATGTCGTTAGAATAGTGAGGAAAGCACCTCTTAGCTTATTCGTGATGTCTAAAACAATACGAAGAGATAGATCGGGTTCCAATCTAATGAAGCCAATAGTTTATATCGTCTAGCCAGCAATGGCCTGTAAATACCTCATCTGTGGGTTGGCCAGTTTTCATATGGTTGATGCAGATGCGACTCCGAATTGGAAGGCCAATAAAAAAATTGACAAGATAAAAATCTCGAAATTGTGCCGAACACGTATTATGCCTAATCCGTGGTTTTCTAGTGTAATATTGGCTGCCCAGTATTCCGGTTGCAGTGCTGACGTATGTTTCTACAATTTTTTCCCATTTTGCATAGTTTAGTGACGAGCTGGTGAACACGATCCTGAAATCAATCTAAAAAAGGCGAAAAGGATCGAAACGACGCCAAATCCGCTAGTATATTGGTGATAATATCCCTACAAATGTCGAACCATCCCTTAAGCTACGTGTAGGTTTAACAATTTCCCAAACTAGTAGGTCAGTTGCAGTTGCTGACGAAATTTTACACACATGCATTCACTATTGCGAAAGTAAATCGTCCTATCATTGGTGTAAATTTGCTTCCGTTCCGGACCGTTATTCGATTCCCCACATTAAAAACTTCTCGTGGCAGCTACAATGATGCAAGATATTCTATTAGATCGACTTGGTCAAATTTGGCCCTAGCTCTCTAGAGTTCCTCACTCATAAAATTACCTCAAATGGTATTATGTCATACACTGAAAGAATTAATGCCATTCTAGAATTTCCTGCTCAATCACCTATATATCCTACCCTATTTAGCTTTTTTACTAAAGGAGCTAAAAACCATTCCGAGTTCGATAACAGTTAAAAAATTGGGAGCCGCTTGGCTTATTTTCGAAGAAACTTTCGAATGCAGAAAAAAAAATTTCATCAAATATTTTCGATATCATGTACAAGAATAAGATTTTACAGCATTTCAGGAATTTAGATATAGTTGGACCACTCCCACCATCTAATAGATACACATATTTAGTAACCTGTGTCCATCGTTTTACGCAATGGCAAGTATACTGCTAGAGCTTACCATTGCAAGAGCTTTTGTTCAAAACAATATCTCCAGATTTGGGGTCCCGGTTTTTTAGATTTCAAGCAGATCCGAACCACTTCGTGTCACAATCAAACGTCATGGTTGAGCGTTTCCATCGCCAGTTGAAAACAACTTACCATAAAAGCCCGATGTAACATTATGCATTGGAGGTCTGGGGGTACCAATAGAACTACTATGTATCCGAGCTACAGTAATGCAGTATCAATATTGTTCTCCAGCTGAGCTTATCGCCGGATAAACAATCAAGCTGCCAAGTGAATTTTTTTGTACCACAGGCAACAACAGACAAAATGATCGAACAACTTCCATCAAGTATGAGCAACCTTGTGCTCAAAACCACTCGCCTAACCAAACAAATGGATATACACGTCCCAAAATACTAAAAACTAGACACTAGTGAGTTCGTGTTTGTGAGCTTGGATAAGGTGCGCTCATGTGTCTAACACCGCTATACGATGGGCCATACAAAGTACCACCATGGTCGAGATATACTCCATATCTCCTGCTGGCAATCTACAGATATCCTATCTCTGTACTTTCCGAAAATAATCATTCCTAATAATCATTTTCGGAGACCAAGTAGACTATCTTTTCAGCCTATTACTTTTGAGTTGTTGTGTATGACTCCTGTTACTGTACTATGTGTCTAAAGTTTAAATCTATATTCAAGGAATTTTGGTTGTTCAAGGAATTTAAGTCGTTGGGTTTCATTTTCTAATTTTTTTAAAAATAAAATTAACCAAAATGGTTGGTTTCATTCAGACTCAGATCCAGTTCTCGATGCTGATTTCATTCAGATCCAGATCTGGATACGTTTTCGGAACTAAATTCGGATAGTTGCTAGTTTTGGTTTTAGTCCCGGTTTTGGGTCCAGTTTTAGTTCCTAATACGGATGTCGTTCCAGTTTGTTTTTAGGCCAAGTTTCAGTTCCAGACCAGGAACTCGTTTCAGTTCCTTTTTTGGGTCGAGTTTTCCGAGCTTAGACCAATACATATCCGGATCTCGTTTCAGTTCCGTTTTTGGATCCATTTTCAATTCCAGATTCGTTTTACGAGCTTAATGTGGAACATTTGCTTGTTTTAGTTCTGTTTTTGAGTCCGGTTTATTGTATATATTGTACTGGGAAAACAATCAGGGCGGAGCTATTATGCGATAAAAATTGGCTGTGTATAATGTAGTTCAAGAAATTTCGGTAGCTCTTTGTGATTATCGTATTGGCCTCAACAAAATAGATTCTATTTTCAGAAAAAATTATCGTCCTCGCGAACTTTCTGTTCTTCCCAGCCTTTTGCAGGTATCTAAAGATATGTTAGGAATTTCGCTTATAATTTAGCCGTATGGTTCGTATATTTTCCGGTAGTTATTCATCCTAGTCATCCTATAATGTTGAATAACTTTGATGAATCAATTAGCGATAAGCGCTGTATGGGTTAGTTGGAATTTAATAATAAAAGAGGACTCTCTCTCTCTCTCTCTGGCTTTCACGTCCCATGAAGTAATTATGTTCTTGGGTGTTGATAACAATTTTGTTTGGCTGCTGTTCACCTCCAAACCAAGTCTTCTTGCGCAGCGTTCGAGCTGTATGAAACTGTCCTTGATATCGCTAGATCTTCGGCCAAGAAGCACGATATCATCTGCATATCCAAGAATTTTTCCTGATTTATTAAATATACAGCGCGAAGTTTCAATGTTGCTTTTTCAGGCGCGAGTGCATCTCCCTGTCGAACACCAGATGTTATTTCAAAGGGGTATGACACAGCACCCTCAATTACGATTCTACATGCAGACCCAGAGGTTGTTAATTTGCACAGAGAAACGAGTTTCTCTGGAATTCCTAGGCATATGAGCGCGGCCCATAAGTTTTCGCGGTTTATACTGTCATATGCCTGTCTGAAGACTATATACAGTTGGTGTATGGTTGTACTCCCAGCATTTTTCCAAGATCATCCTCATGGTAAAACATTGGTCAGTGGTCGATCGGTTGGGACGAAAACCACATTAATAGTAGTCGCCAACGGTGTTTTTGGCGGGAGGGATGAGTCTGGCAAGTACAACTTAGCCAACACTCCGTAAGCAGTGCTCAACAGAGCGATACCACGATACTTTCCCCATTTAAGACGGTCTCCTTTTTTGTGCGGTCTTCCAATTCTCCGGCAACTCTTCTTGGTCCCAAATAGAAACGATGAGATCGTATAGATTTGTTGCAAGAGTAGCGGCTCCGAGCTTAATCAATTCTGCGGGGATTCCGTCGAGACCGGGTGCTTTTCCATTTTTTAATCTACTAATAGCTGCATCTCCTGGAGGAGCTATTGCTCTAATTAGGGTCACTTCGTCGTTCCGATTTAGCAGATTTTAAAAGTAGGTTTGCCATACTGAGAGAACATCAGTCACGTTTGTTTTCAGCTCTCCATTTCCGTCTTTGATACTTCTTGGGTGGATGTCTTTAGGTAGGTTTCTGGCGTTAGCAAAACAGTCCCTTGAGTTTCCTATTTCCGCTTGGAAGCTGATGTTTTCGATGCAAGATCTCATATGATCACACTTCTTTTGTCGAAGGTATTTAGTCGTAGCTTTCCTAGCGCGGAGATATTCTGCTAGAGTGCTTCTAGTGTTGCGAGCCAACCATTTTTCACGAAGCTTTCGTTTATTTTCGACGACCCTTCGGCATTGATCATCGAAATGACGCTTGGTCTTTTAAAGCATCGATATTCCATCGAACGGTTTTTTGTGCTTGTCTATTGAACGTAGAAGACAGTTTGCACTTATACTTAAATATGACAAGCACATGATCGCTGTCCATGTCTGCACCTCTGTAAGATCTGACGTCGGATATGCTGGTGGAGTGTCTCTTAGACACCATGACGTGATCGATTTGGTTTTCCGTTCTTCCATCATTCGATCGAATAAAAGAGGACGAATCAAAGGAAAAAAAAATAGAAGTCGGTTGTCTTGCAAGTAATATGCGAAATGCTCACTATAAATAAGACACAAACAACACCTTTGTAATATAACTGTAATATGTTTCGGATGGAAGATTAAAAGGGCGGAGGACTATCTAGCACTGGTTGTGTAATATGATAGTGGCTCAGATTAAGTAAATCCTTGTTGACACCAGGGCAAAAACTATGAATTTAAAAAAGAATAATTAGTTTGCCTCTACAATCGCAGCAGGTTAAGAAAGTTTTGACATTGCAGCCATCATAAGCATAACCATACACTCTCACCACAAGGAGCAACTAACAATTATTTTCAAAGATTTTAAAAATACAATTTTTTGTGTCGGTATCTTGAAAGTTACTAAATTTTCAAAATTTAGTGCGTGTTAGTGTTGCCAATGGTAAAATACCGAGTAGTGTAATAAACTCTGCCATAAAAATGCTCGCCCACTTGCTTCTAATACAAATTTAGTGCGTGTTAGTGTTGCCAATGGTAAAATACCGAGTAGTGTAATAAACTCTGCCATAAAAATGCTCGCCCACTTGCTTCTCCGTTGTACGTATTGCGAGATAGAATGCTCATTTTTATCAATAAAATGTCCAGTGATATTCTTTAAGTACTTGTTGAATGAATTTAATTTTTTTATAATTTCCGCTCACTTTCGTAAGCTTTTGTATATTTATTCGGCAATTAAATTTAATTTATGCTTGACTTGAATTACAAACGAATAATTTTTGGTGGCCGGAAATACCCATTTTTAACTTTTAATATTTTATGAGTTATCATATTCGGACACTAACAAGTTTATTGATTCTCATAAATGTTTTTATGTTTAATTTCAGATGAATTATACGAAATTGGAATCGTAACATAAGACGAATTACTTAGCACAATTATATGGAATTTTAACAAAAGTATTCGAATGAAAAATAAATTACCATAAGGTATGTACGTTTACATTTAATTACTAAATTATAATTAAATTTTTTAATGAGCTGTCTTTTTATATATAAAACTATACTGACCTTCCCATCAATTTTAGATAATCTAAGTAGTTTCTCTTTTAATTATAAAAATTATATTTTTATTTGAATTATAATGAAAATTTGTATTTATTTAATTAGAAGTCTTTAACTATCAAATTTTGTCTATTTCTATTATTTTTTTTAACTTGATTGTAATCAAATAAAACTTTACACTAATGGCGTGGGTTATATATTTTTATCTCGAATGTGTTAATTAAAGTTCGACTTTTTTCTATTCTTTAACTTAACATCTTCAGTATTGTGAAATCATAAATAATAGTTAACCCAAAATATCTCTACTTCAAATTTGATAAATTTGTGTACCCTCTCTCGCTATCTTTCTCTTTTTTTTCAAAATTGACTGAATTTTCTAAAAATTCACTAAATACTCACCACGTAACTTCTGGTCTGTCCTCTTCTCAAAAAGTAAATGACCCTTTTTCTTTATTACAAAATATTTGACACAAAATTATTCACCAAAAAATGGGTGGTAATTTTAAATTACTAAATAACTTAACCATAGATGGCAGTAATGTCACAAAGTATAAGTTTGTAATAAATTGCAAGTTACTAGCATTCAAGACCAAATGACAGATTTAGAAAATAAAAAAAATACTTGTCAAATGCAAAAATTAATGGATGACTCGTTTCAGAACTTGCTGACGAATGTTGATTGCGATGACCTGTACTCTCATAATATCGTAGTGATCAATATGGACTTAATTGATCGACACCACTTTGAAATTTAATGTGTCGTAACACATTTCTGAAATGAGCCAACTGAAGAGATTTGATTATGGGCATTTGACTAGAACGTATTTTTCGCAGTCATTCTTTCTGTCGGAAATCGCAGATTGCGGTAATAGAGCTTGATCCATCCTATAATATTTGTAAATTTTCAAAATTAAGAAAAACCGTTGAACCGTTCCACCAAATATTAAGGTTGATAAGTTCTTCTGGTAGCAAACCTCTTATGGCGCAATCGGCTGGGTATTATGCTGATTGTATATGTGTCCGATGGCTTCTAGAAAATGAAGGTAACATATTTGCTGTTCGATTAGCAACGAAGGTTTTCTCTGTTCGTGGGTGAGAAGCTAGCATGAAAGAATAATCGTTGAATCTGTCAAAACCGTTATTTCAATATCATTGCCCAATGTTTCCTTCATCATTAAAAGAACTTTCATCAACATTACAACAGGACACAGCTTGCGATCTGCTTTTGTGATCATCAACCTGACACTGATATTTCCCGTTTCACCATACAAATCCGGGCTAAAAACGATAGAATATTTCTTTTAGCTGGTTTTAAATAATCATCACACTGAATATTGAACGGAATGCATGCTTTACTGGATGCCACTGTATTTCCAACAATTTAAGACAGGTCATTAATTTCTACGGGGCCTTTTCCTTGTCGTGTCATTAAATGGGTTAGCAATTAAGAATTATTTGCGCAATTTATTTATTTATTTATTTATTTGTATTTAGAATTTAGATTAAGAGGAAAAGCACATATGGAAGCAAATATAAACACATCAAAACCGACAATTGCTTCCATTAGGCATAAAAACCTCTTAATTTTTTTAAAAACAAATTCATCCCATACAGCACACCTCATTTTGAGCTAGATGAAGTAATAATAATAACAATAATAAAATAACAAGTAACATAAAAAATTAAAAAAAAAAAACTACGTATTGCCAATCAGCCACGCCACTCTAAAAATTTTGACTTAAATAATTTGGACGAACCTAGTCTTTTAATTACAAGTGTAATTGAATTCCAGAGAGAAATTCCCCTAACGAAAAAGGATTTGTTTAACGATCTACACCAATTTTTTGGTGGAAGTAACCTTAAGTTTGCGGAATGAAACCTACTAAACAACAACTTCCTATACAAATAAATTGGCTGCTCAGTTTTAGAAGTTTAAAAATAAAAAGACAAACGCGAAGTTCAAAAAAGGTAGATAAACTACATCCTAAAACAACATTAGAATAAGGAGAAATATGATCGAATTTTCTAATACCAAAAATAAACCTATATAGTACAAGCATTGAAACTTCTTTGGAGAATACTCATATTCTCCTGAAGTAATCCAAACAAAACTACATCACCATAAATAAACTGGGGGAGAAGATAAGACATAAACATTCTTTTCTTAAAATGACTATCCGTAAACCCTACCACTTTGTACAAACAACTAAGCATGCCAAACACCCTTCTACTAATATTAACTAAGTGGTCATCCCATGTAAGAGATTTATTGAAAACTAACCCTACATCTTTTACAGTATTTGAAAACGGAATAAGAGAATCGCTTAGATAAATTTCAGGAAAGGACGAAGTATCCAGAGGCTTCTTATATATTATAATTGACTGAGATTTACTCGCATTTAATCTAAACCTATTCAATATCGACCAATCAACTATACTACATAAATCATCATTTATCAGAGAAATATTCCTTACTACAGAGTCTTGATCTAAACGATTGTTTCTATATATTTGGACATCATCAGCAAAAATATGTAAAGAGCAATGGCGAATAGAGGATCCTATGTCATTAATATACATAGAAAACAATAAGGGACCCAATAAGGAAATCAGATAAGCTATCACCGAAATAAACTGCCTGAGAACGTTTAGAAAGATAATTGAGAACTAATTTGGCGGCAGAAAACGAAAATCTAAATTGAGAAATAAGCTTATTGAATAAAATACCGTGATTGATAGAATCGAAGGCCTTGGAAAAGAGGTCAACTCCCTATTACTCATATTACACCTAATATCGTCACATACGTTTAATAACGCAGTGGTTGTACTATGGAATTTTCTAAACCCAGATTGAACACAGCTAACTAAACTATTGCTATTAAGGTGTACCTGAATTTGATTCTTAACAACTATCTCAAAGGCTTTAGAAAGAGAACTTAACATACTTATTGGTCGAAAATGAGAAAGTTCAGAAGGATTGCTAATCTTTGGGATAGGAATAATTTTACTAAGCTTCCACTGGTCAGGAAAGGAAGAGGACGTAAGGATAAAATTAAAAATATGTAACAAGTACTTTGAGACGAAAGGCAAAACTCGTTTTACGAATTTTAAACTAATATTATCCAAACCAGAGGATTCCGACTTAACCTTCCAAATAGCGAAATGTAACTCATCGAGCGAAATATTTGAGAACGAAAATGAATTAAAGGACTCGTCAGAAAGTAATTCGACTGTATTACTACCAGAGCTCGGATTGGAGCTAAAAAAACTATTTAATTTATTTGGGTTGAAAACCTCATGAATGATACTCCTGCATCTACCAAGTCCCAAATTACGAACATTACGCCAAAAGACCTTGGGAGAGAGAGAGGGATCTATCTTATCTTTAAAAAACGTATATTTAGATAACCTAATTACCTCTACAACCCTATTACGCGCCTGCTTATAATCAAAGTGGGACTGGAAATTAGGGTACTTTTTCCATAAACGATATTTGCTAATCCTAACACAAATAGCATTAGAAATTTCCTGAGATTTTGGATTTAGAGTAATGGTTCTCATAACGGAATACAAGACTCAAAAACGAAACCAAGATAAGCGTTGAAAATTTCGATTTGTCTAGTAGAAGAACAAACAGAAAAGATATCCTCCCAAGGAACCGAGGTACAAGCTAAATAAAGGCAGGAATCATCTAACCTAGAATAATCCCTAAAGCTAAAGCTTCTAGACTTCGGTGGAGAAAAACAATTAAAGAAAAAATTATCCCTATACCGAGGGACAACTGATTGAAAAAACAAATAGGGCTATTACTAAAGGAAACAATATGGTTAATAAGAGAATAAGAAATACCACTAGCGGTTGGGCAACAAAAAGTTGGTGCAACAGTGTTAAAAACGGATAAATTAAGACTATTTAAAAGATTCATATAATCTCTAGAAAATGTGAAATTTTGGAGATTTAACAAGTGACATATTTAATAGGTTTTAAATAGTAATGTACCGGATCACTTGGATTGTTTCTACATAAGATGTGTTGCTTATTCATATCTTGGGGGTAAACTAGTATCTGACTACATCTTCTCGATGTTATCAGCAAATACCACCTTGAAAGTCCGAAATCTTAGTAAAATGATTTGATTTGATTTGATGATTTGAATGATGCTTCAAACACAACACGTATTTGAAGGTGGTACTTAATGTCTTAAAAACGCCATGGTGAGGCAAATAAAAACTGCGTTCCCGGTTTTTGCTTGTTTCGCCAATGAAAATTTCTTCCCTGTGATGTAAGGCCTTGTATTCATTCATAAAATGGTAAGACGCCTCCTTAAATTGTGTATTTCTCATAAATCTGGTTTCTACGTTTTCAAAACGTTTCATTGCGCCGCTCATGCTTTTCCCGAACATTGGATTTTCAAACATGAACGGGATTTTGATAAATTATGAATCTGCATAAATTGTGCCATAAAACACTTAATACTAATCCGATTTTGATGAGTGATACCTTTATCAAAAGCTCTCGAAATCAATATAACTGCTGCTGTTAAATATTTGCACACTTCCATAAATAATTTTCCATAAAAATTAGGAAAGGCTAACTAACCCCTTGCCTGATTTTGATAAATTATGAATCCGCGTGCCATAAAACACCTAATAGTTTTCCGATTTTGATGAGTGATATCTTTACTAAAAGCACTCGACATCAATAAAAAATACTGCTGTGAAACAATTGCATACTTCCACAAATCATTTTCGTGCATAAAAATTTAGAAAGGCTAACCTCTTCCCTGAATCTGATAAATTATGAATCCGCATAAATTGTGCCATAAAATACTTAATGGTGGTCTGATTTTGATAAATGATATCTTTATCAAAAGCTCTCGACATCAACATAAATATTACTGTTAAATATTTGCACACTTCCATCAATTATTTTCGTGCATAAAAATAAGGAAAGGGGAACCCCTTGTCTGATTTTGTTAAATAATGATTTCGCATAAATTGTGCCATAAAACACTTAATAGTGGTCCGATTTTGATGAGTGATACCATAATGAAAAGCTCTTGACATCAACATAAATATTGCTGTTAAATATTTGCACACTTCCATAAATCATTTTTGTGCATACAAATTAGGAATGGCTAACCACTTGCCTGATTTTGAGAAATTATGAAACCGCATAAATTGTGCCATAAAATCCTTAATAGTGGTCCAATTTTGATAAGTGATACCTTAATTAAAATTGTTATCTAGGACTGCCTCGGCCTGGAAACTGGTAGTAATTGGTAGTTCTTGATGCTTGTTATCAATTGTTCCTGCATTAATCCGACCCAGCAGTGTCTCTTGAGCAAATAGTGTGACTGGTTACAAATGTAAAATGTTGGTAGTAATGATAATGATAAAGAGATTGATCTGAGTGCAGTAGTGAATGGTATCTTCTAGGACATATCCAACATCGGGTTTTAGATCAGCAATTATACACTGAATGATTATTATTAAGACGGTTGAAATACCTCATGCCTTCCAGTGAAACAGCTCTCTTACTAATTCATACAATTTGGTAAGTGTCAAAAATTCTGTATCAGCAGATTCACGCATCCAAAGTTGCTTTGATTCTTCATCTAATATGTCCTTTGCTTTCAAAATTTCCTATTTCTAGCAATAGATTGTGTGAATCAACAAATATCTGACTACTTGGAATCCGTCGATTGGGATAACGTGAGGAATTTTCTGTAACTGTGCGGCTTGAAAAAAAACGGGTTTTTTACGATAGCAATAACAACAAACGATTTCTAAGTCTAAATTTGTAAACTATTATAATGTCAAGTTCAGAAGTCAACCAATTTAGATGATATATACAACTACTAATTAGATACAAATTTTATTTAGTCAACTAAAGGTGAAAATTTGACCTACATTGTCATGCTCACTTATTTATTTATTTTAAAGTCGGATCGTGTTTATTGTCATTTACGTTCCGTCCTTCTTATTATGTTGGTGCTTTGTGTAAATCGTGATACTTCGTAATTGTTTGTAGTTAATTTTAAACTTAGCTATAAATCATAAAATAATAATGGCCCGTTTTCGTGTCTGTGACGTTGTAGACAATCTTGGACATAATTCGATCTAACCACATATATTTGCCCATGTAATATGTTTGTCGTGCGGACACTATAGGCGTTGTAAGTGGTAGTACTTCAGACAATGTTTCTTCCTGATGTAATAGGGTATTGTGTTTTTTGTTGCATTTTTGTCAGTTACGATAAACACTTGCATATTGGTTGATTACTTCCAAGACCGTTGACGCATCTGTTATTTCTTTCGATGAACTCTTTACGTGATCCTACATCTAATAAAATAAAATTGGTGCAGTAGAATATGAAATGCTCTTTGTGCTGGCACATTAGAACTTCGGGAAAATTCTTTAATTTTTCATCTAATTTCTGCATAATGATGTAAATAAGACAGGAACTATCTTTTCGACCTTATTTGATAAGTATGGCAAAGCGAAGTTATGTCTAATGAATGGAAAGTGGTTGCATTATGCCCTTTTTTAAAAGAGGAGATCGCTTAAAATGCGAAAACTATCGCGACATAGCTCTCTTTTGCATAGCATTCAAATTATATCAATTATTAATAATTGGAGAAAATCACTCCCCTGGCGGAGGAAATTGTAGTGGTCTACGCAGAAGGATTTTGTCCGAATTGGACAGTCACTGATCATGTTTTTTTCGCTAAAGATGATTCTAAATATTACGAAACAGCTTAGTGACGTCAATCAGGTGTGTTTATGTAAAATGACCGTAATGCAGTCACAATGCTGTGGCCAAGTTGAGAACAAGCTATCAAACAATTTATGCAATTAGCTCTGGTGTACGGCAAGAAGATGGCTTTGTCCCCGATACTCTTTAATCTCATTATATAGGAATTTATCTTTCGAAAAGTGCAACAGTTCAGAACAACATCTTGTACCGTCAGTCCAAACAGGTTCTAGCATATGCAGATGATATCTGTGTAATTGAACCGAATGACAACAGGTTCAAAGAACTACTGGATCTATTTGCACGATTCTCAGCTTATTAAGTGTTTTATTCAACTTATCAAAATCAGACAAGCGGTTAGCCTTTCCTAATTTTAATGCTCGAAAATGATTTATGGAAAAGTGCTTATATTTAACAGCAGTACTATTGCTGTTGTCGAGAGTTTTTGATTAAGGCATCACTTATCAAAATCGGACCACAATTAAGTGTTTTATTGGCAAATTACGCGAATTCACAATTTATCAAAATCAGGCAAGGGGTTAGCCTTTCCTAAGTTTTATGCTGGAAAATGATTTATGGAAAAGTGCTTATATTTAACAGCAGTACTATTGCTGTTGTCGAGGGTTTTTGATTAAGGCATCACTCATCAAAATCGGACCACAATTAAGTGTTTTATTGGCAAATTACGCGAATTCACAATTTATCAAAATCAGGCAAGGGGTTAGCCTTTCCTAATTTTTATCCTCGAAAATGATTTATGGAAAAGTGCTTATATTTAACAGCAGTACTATTGCTGTTGTCGAGGGTTTTTGATTAAGGCATCACTCATCAAAATCGGACCACAATTAAGTGTTTTATTGGCAAATTACGCGAATTCACAATTTATCAAAATCAGGCAAGGGGTTAGCCTTTCCTAATTTTTATCCTCGAAAATGATTTATGGAAAAGTGCTTATATTTAACAGCAGTACTATTGCTGTTGTCGAGGGTTTTTGATTAAGGCATCACTCATCAAAATCGGACCACAATTAAGTGTTTTATTGGCATGTTACGCGAATTCGCAATTTATCAAAATCAGGCAAGGGGTTAGCCTTTCCTAATTTTTATGTTTGAAAATGATTTATGGAAAAGAGCTTATATTTAACAGCAGCACTATTGCTGTTGTCAAGAGTTTTTGATTAAGGTTTCACTCATCAAAATCGGACCACAGTTAAGTGTTTTACTGGACAATTAATGCGAATTAGAATTTATCAAAATCAGGCAAGGGGTTAGCCTTTCCTAATTTTTATGCTCGAAAAGAATTTATGGAAAAGTGCTTATATTTAACAGCAGTACTATCGCTGTTGTCGAGAGTTTTTGATTAAGGTACCACTCATCAAAATCGGACCACACTTGAGTGTTTTATTGGACAATTAATGCGAATTCATAATTTTTCAAAATCAGGCAAGGGGTTAGCCTTTCCTAATTTTTATGCTGGAAAATGATATATGGAAAAGTACAAATATTTAACAGCAGTATTATTGCTGATGTTGAGAGCTTTTGATTAAGGCATCAATCATCAAAATCGGACCACAATTAAGTGTTTTATTGGCAAATTACGCGAATTCACAATTTTTCAAAGTTACAAAATTTTTCAAAGTTCAAAGTTAGTTACCCTTTCCTAATTTTTATGCTCGAAAAGGATTTATGAAAAAGTGAAAGTAAATATAAATAGGATTTTAATCCAAAATCAATGAGTCCAAATCACTTGTTTTAAGGACCAAGACACAATGGATTTAGTACTTGTTGCGACACATTTGAAGTTGTAATGAGTTTCTGATTCCTCGAGTCCCTTGTCACTCACGATAACTGTGTGGAGGAGGACTTTAAAAGCGCCTTGTTGTTAGTAACCGTATTTTGTATCGCTTATGTCTACTGATATAGTCTAACTACCTTAAAAATGTTGATAAGCTGAATTTTTTAGAAGGGATAATGTGAGATTTACTAGTTAAATTTTTTGAACGGCGGCGGTTGGTTTCGAATCCCAAAGAGATAGCGATTTCAGTAAACAAAATTATAACAATAAACTCAATTACGTGTGGAATCCATGGGCCGAACCATCGACCTGAGAGGCATCCGCGGTCCCAAAACTTATGGTTTGAAATGAAACCAGAAAAAGGTAATATTTTTGAAATAACAATTAACTTAAAATCATTTGTAATGGAGATGATATTAACTTTTTTGGAAAAATAATTGAATGCCCTGTTTAAGTGTTTAAATATGAACTTTGGTAGATCGGGCTTAAATAAATCGCGAATTTTTGACCCATATTAGGAGCGCTCATCGAATATTTTCTTTAGCGTAGCTTGACATGTTGTGTCGTCTGATTGAAACCACAGCTTTAACCTATTAATGTCATTAAATTTGGAGAACAAAAAGATCATTAATCATGGCTGTATTGTGGTATCCATTGACAGTAACGTATTGTCCAATGATTTTATACCTTCCCATAAATTATTAATTAGTTATTACTGATAAGTTGTTCTCGCCCCTAAACAAAAAAACTAAATATTAAATAGAATTAGTTTATTGCTCAATATAACTTATGAGTAACTTTCATTTAAATAGAACAAGTCTATTGGGATTTTGACACTCTTTTAAGTGTTGATCTATTCGATCAAATTTTCTAAAATTTAAAAAAATGATTTCATAAATTATAATAAATACTTCAGTTGCTCAATTTGTATACATTTTAATAACACCAAATTGAGCAAATTACTGCCAAACGTATTGCATGGTATATCACTATATGTAAAGTAATTAACGATAAACCACTATGATGTGATGACTGTTAGATCATTAACAAGTAGCTCAAATGGAAACAACCATAGTGACCGATTCTTAAACTTTATTAAATTTTAAACCAAGATTGCTGATGTAGATACAGGTAAACAACAAATTCGATGAAACCATAAAATCTAAATAAAATAAACCAATTATGTTATGTTGCTCAATTTTTTTTTGTCTTAAAAATCTTTTAGGTATTATAATCAATTATTTATTTGAGTTATTTATTTAATAGCAACTTTTTTCAAAAGTATAAAGTTTATGTTGCTCAATTTTTGCATTTGTAGATGTAATAATGGCTTGTGAATTTTTTTTGTTGATGTAGCTATCCAAACAAAAATGAGTCCACTTTGAATTAAATTTCAGTCACTGTCAATTGTTTGAATCAAACTCTAAAAACATATTTAACCTTAACTCAACGGTCTACTAAAAGCTTTAATGAATTATGCTACAGATTTTAACGAATTTGGTGGTACCAGCTAGTTCCTAGAGATAGTAAATATACACATCGCGATATAACGAAATTTACCAATGTGGAAATAATTGTTATATTCAACAAATACCTTAATGTTAGACTACTTAAATGTATAGCTACTTCAATTATAGTACGTATCTTAAATATAACTAAACACCAAAAACATCTTACTTATAGTGGCAAATGACCTTAATAGAAATTATTAAACCGTGCAAAAAAAAAAGTGGTAAACTCATTACATTTTTGTTATTACACACAGACTTTTCTAGTTAATGGTTTTTCCGTATATAAATGATCTTAAAGATGATGTATATATCGGTGGTAAAAATTAGTACGAAATAAAATTTTATTCGTCATACTTTCATATTTATTTAACTTTTAGAGTTACAGTATGAACAAACCAAGTTGACAAATATATCATGTGCGTTAACGATCAGATATGTCAAATTAACATTTAATTAATCAACGTAAATTATTTACAAAAAAAAAAAAAAAAATTCCAAACATATGAAATATTTCGCATACTTTTTTTCTTCATATATGTTTATGACTGATAAGAATTGATAAGATTCAAGTATTTCACAAAGTTATTTCAGACATTCCAAATATGAACATCATTCAAACGCAAAAAGCAAATAATATGTCTACAACTATATGAGGAAATATTTATAATCAGTGATTGTTAACCGGTTACGCCGCGGTACTTTTGCCCAGCCATTTAAATCTTGTTTGATTGTAGTTTGACATATAACTGTAATTAACTAAAAATAATCTAATTTTTAAGTTTAAAATTTCTTTTAGCACCTTAGTAGTGTGAATCCATCGTCCTTGAAAATGGCAAATACACAAAACGGTTTCGAAATAATTTATTATCGGATACAATCACAGGAATTGATGAATGTCCGTTGTCTGAAAATGTTATGTTAACCGCGGGAAACCAACCTAATGACATTGATATAATAAATGGGTTGCACTATATTACCACTACTATGAAAACCCTATAAAGCGCACTTCAATGTTGAATTTAGGAGTTTAGTCAAGTCAATGAAATACATCTCCAAATATGTGCATAAAGTCAGTGACATGGCTATTTTGCAGTTTATAAAATACATAATCAGTATATTGAAGCTGTATATGGCGAAGTCTGTCATTTCTAAAGCTGTCACTAATTAGCCTATAAATAATAATAATATACAGGCGCCTGCTAGTCTGAACCATATTAACAATCTGGCTCCATCGGTGTCGATCTTTAGCTTGCTCTTCGTATTGTTCTAGATAACTCGTTCGTTTTCTACACCAAGGACCCATCGCGTCACAGGTATCCGAGCTCATTGATTTTAAGACCAACGAAATCCGAAAATCGTAAAAGTGGTTCCAGGATTTTTTTACACCTTTGTAATTTAGTCCAATTACATGGATATCACCTGCATATGCCAGGGCCTGGTTTGACATGAATTGAACTTTTCAACATAGGTTAAAGAGAATCAGGGACTTAATCTCGAGAGAAAAGTCAGCCAAACCCAAGAGTTGCAGAATATCCTGGAATTGTTTCTACGAATGTATTAGGCCGTATTAATTTCGCTTATAAAGGGTGACCCAAAATCCATGCAAGAAGTAATTTTGGTAAACAACGATTAATCCATTGGTCAGTATAGGCTTCAGTTAATGAGCCAATTGAACTTTTTGGGCATACAGATACAAATCTTTTGCATATCAGCAAGACTTTCACCAACTATTTTGAAGTTTATTCGTTGGCACCACTTTATCGCACAAATGGTGAAAAATTCAAATCTTGCGTGAATTTTGGGACACCCTTTATACTTTATTAACATAAATAGAATCACAATGGACAATCAATCTTCGATCAGGAGATCGGCAGATGTTGTTTTGCAAGCATTGGTAATATAACCATTGCAAAATGTCGATCATTATCTACTCTGAACCTTTTATACACAGGTGGATAGAATAAAATTATAAGTTCAAGGCATAAATAGACTAAAGCCCAATGTTAACTGGAGCCCAAAAAGACATCCAATAAGGTCATCTCCAGCACGTACATTTAGTTTATGAGAAAACGATTTGTTAAAACCGATACTCTGGCTGAAATAAGACCGAACTACGCGCCTGAAGTACTTAATCCCAAGTATCAATCTTTTGACATATGCAAAGGTTACTTTTTCGATTTATAACATAAATTGCTCAGTTTTGATGGGTAACCATTTTCTGAATGTTGAAAATTTTGCGACTTTTCGCATAAATTGCTCAACTTTGAAGGGCTTTTAATAAATTTCGATTTATTAAAATTTCAATTTTTAAATAGCTCACTTTTATGGGCTAACAACCATAAAGTATTTTCTGAATTTTGGAATTTTGCGATATGTCTAATAAATTGCTCAACTTTGTTTTGAGAATTTTTGATTTGTGACGTAAATTGCTCATTTTTAGGGTCTTTTTGGGAGTTGAACATTTTTGGTTTGTGGCATAAATGGCTCAGTTTTTATGAGCTAATCATCATGTATTTTCTTAGTGTTGAAATTTTTTGGATTGTGGCATAAATTGCTCAGTTTTCATCATGTATTTTCTGGGTTTAGGAATTTCCGTTATTTGACCGGTTCAGTTTTTTGACATGAATTTCGTGAAATTTGAAAATTTTTTGATTTGTGCCATAATTTGCTCAGTTTTAATAAGCAACTTATCAGAGATAAATAATAGTAAGATTGGAGCAACTCCTTTAAAAAGTGGTGCAGGAAATAAAAGGAGTGTGCTACTCTTAAACGACCATAAACAAGTACTAGAAAGATGGACCAGTAAACAAACTATTTTGTTTCAAAAAAATTCATATTTTGGCCGCACGATACGAGTTTAATAAGACTGTCATGAAACCGAACCAAATTTATGCTGAATGGGTTGCCGATCTTCGTGGTATAGCCAGAAATTGTGCTTTCCAATGTGCTAAGGACACATGAAAAAACTTCATTCGTCGATGATTTAATTAGAGCCATCATCGTTATAAATACGCCACTCGACGTGGTTCGTGTGTCATGTTTACAAAAGCAAGACCCAACGCTCGATGAGGTGCTAGAAATCGCAAGAGTTTATGAATCTATATTCCAAAGGTCGATCCACATCAAGGCTTAGTAACCGATATACCATTCGGTATTGCCAGTGCTCCGAGCATTTTTTAGCGGTTGATGGAACAATTGCCGTCAAGCACTGGTTTAAGTGCTATTTAAAACTTACCTCGATCGCGGAAAAAAGAAAGTGGAATCTTTTATTGGAAAGGTAAATTATTATAATAAATACATCCAGAATATTTTCAGTTTAGCAGCGCCATTAAAAAAACTACGGTAAAAAAATCACAGTTTCAATGAACGACTGTGCAGGATGTGGCGTTCCAACAACTTAAGGGGGCTGTTGAGAACTCTGCCCGATTGAAAATTAGCGACGATCTTCCGCTTATATTGACGATGCACCAGCATACAGCATTGAAAATATGGTAAAGCGTTGCGAGAGTTACTCAACCTATGGCAATTCATCAAAAAAAGAATTTTCTGAATGGTCAGCACCGCCCAGCCCATGGGAACGGATATGTCGAAAATGTGATTAATCGCCGTAGAACCATTTTCGAAATATCCGTTTGTTGTACAAATGTGGAAGACTACTTCGACTTGCTCCATATATGCTCTCCAGCAGGCTATTCGCAATCGAAGGACTACCCACCACGATAGTAAGCGATAATTTCAACAGTTCTGCCGTTTAAATAATATTGAGCACCTAACATCCGCACCGTGCCATCCCGAATCCAATAGTGAAGCTGAAAGATTTGTACGCATTTTTAAAACAGTCATGAAAAATAACTGTTTAGATGGAACCTCTAATAATGTTGCCATTACTACATTTTTGGTAACTTGTCGCTAAACTCCACTTACCAATTGCAGCCGATCTCCTGCCAAAATCCTGCATGGTAGGCGACCATAAAAGTTACTGTCATCGTTACGCGAGCCTTAACGAATCCATGAAGCGGAGTTTCATTCAACTAAATGGTTGTAACGAACAGTAGGATTTGGAAGCGACAACATAACCAACTTTGTTGTGGAGTTTCTGGAGAACCGGCTGACAAAATGGAACGCGAATTACCCAGAGAAATTATTAATGCATCGACCATTATAGAAACAGGAAATGTCAGCCATAGTTTGTAATACTAACACTAGTGCCATCTATGAATGACTCATACGAACTAATAAACAATTTTACTGAAAAGTCGGTGATTTATACGAAATTTTTGACATAAGGCCCACATAAATTATGTGTGCTCGTTGTTTTCCAAGAAACTCGATGACCAAAAGTAAATATCGCGTCCCTGAACGCTGTATACGTTGCCATACAAAGATGTCTTCTAGGGACCCAGGTACACAAAAAACGTTTACAATTTCATTGTATACGACTGTACAAATTTCGCTTTATATGGTTGTCTTATATATTCTTGCTTTTCTGTCGTTTTTGAACTGTGTTGCTTATAAGAAATTCAAACCCCGAATATTTTCGTTAACAACCCCAGAAAATACTTTTTGAAAAAAGGTTGCAAAAGCCTGTTACACTAAAAAAAATTTAAAGATTGTATCAAAATTTTCCATATTCTTGGAATCAGTTCACGACAATAGAACGATTAGTAAGATGACTATCTTTGTGATAATATCAAGATTAACATTCGTATAATGTTGATACAACATTCATTGATTTGTGTAGTCATTCGGCGTTTCTTTAGAAAGAAAGAGTAAATCTATTGAATAAATTAGGCTAATATTGACGTAAAAATTTAAAAAAAAAATTCAACACGTTTTTTTGGCACTTTTTCGCCTATTTAGTCATTCAGCTCGCGATCTTTATTATTTATACACGTAACGTAATAAATACTTCGTCGAATTAAATTATTTCAACGAAGTATTACATTACGGAAAAAATATTTTAGATATCAGTTTCTAAGTTTAGTATCTTATCGAACGCGCAACTGTATGTTACCATAAAAAAAATTTAGTTTTATTATCAATTTTGTATTGTCTTACTATAGACGTCTTAATATAGTGAATTAGTAGTTTTGGTCGATTACCTTGTCGCTATAATTTAATCTTTTTAAAAATAAATATTGTGTCTGTGATATTGTGGTGTTAGAAGTGGTGCAACGATAATCAATAATCAATAAAAAGTTTTAAAAATTAACGATAGTGTACAAGTCGGTATATAGTGCGGTTATATTAAAATCAGCTAAGAAGCGCACAAACACATTCTTTATCAGGTGAATTCTTTTGTTTATATGGAATTTTTAATATTCTGTTTATTATCTTTAACTTCACGTAACACCTTTACTTAGTTTGGATTTTTATTGCAAATACATGCACACAAGTTATTTTACCGATGTCGATTTGTTGACAATGTTAGATCATCCGATCTGTAAATGTCGTATTTTAAATGTTGGTATCCCTTCCTTTTTTGATTGTTGGCTACCTTGATCCGTGAGATGAATTAAAAATTAGTAATAGTTTGCAAAATAAATTATGTGTTTGCAAAATATCGACATCGATCGTGACCTTGAATTAACAATTAAAATGTATAATATTTGAAATTTGAAAAAAATACCTTCAATACCACAAACACAATACTGGAATATTAAATGATTATTCAGTTTTTTTTTATCAAGAATTGTAATTTAGCGATCGATAACGATCTTATGTGCCGCGCATGCGATTGTGTGAATATGTTGTAAAATTACGAAGATCATCTAGTAATCTTTGTTTTACGCAAACATAATACTGCATATATTTTTGCATTTGGTTTTTTATATTATTATTTTTTATAGGTTTGATAAGATTAGTATTACAGTTTAAATAGACAGAAAAGTATATTTGTAAGTTCAAGCCAAACCATTATTGCTCTTTAACAAATAAAATCTTTCGCGATCGCAATTTAAATCCTCTAATACTCAATTAGTCTATCACATTCTGGGGATTAGTATTTCGAGTTTAGTATTCGGAACAGGAACTATAAAGGGAAGAAGTTTAAGTTAACCATGGTTTTCTATTGCTTCACCAAAAGACGGGTAATTTATTTTTATCTTGTCATTTGATCAAGGCGATCATTGGATTTAATTTAAAATCGTTAGTAGCGTTTCCACCATATAACAATGTAAGTTTTGTTTTTAGGCCTTGAAGCCCGTTTTTCATGTGTGTTGGTGATAAAGGTCTAATTTCGCATTTGCTTTAAAATTAGACGGAAGAATGAACCATCCAAGTTTTTGATCCATAAAATGCATCAGCCTATTAAACTGTAAAATTCATACCATAAATCGAAAATTTATGCCTAATTTACAAAATCCTGAAAGTTTATGGTGGTTCGCTCAACGAAACTGTTAAACTTATGCCACAAATATAAAATTTTGCATATTCCATAATTCACATGGTGGGTAGCCTGTTAAATCCAAAACTGTGAAATTTATGTCATAATTCGAAAATTAAAAAAGGTTAAATTGATGCCAAAAATTGAAAATTTCCAAAATTCCATAAATATCTAAAAATCTATATACCAAAAATTTACAAAAATTACAAATTATGAATTCCGTTACAAACTATTTAAATGTACTATCAAGCAAGTACTTGTGTAATTTACGACTAATAAAAATAATTAAATTCCAATCCAACTCTTATCAAATTAGATTACACTCTATTAAATATTTCTAGCTTACAATATTAGACAGTAAATAACTGTAATTTGATTTATAGACATGTTTTCTCTTTCGGGCATGATTCATGAACATGTTGACTTATTTTAACTGTACCGAAAAGCTCGAATGGAGAAGGTAGATTGTGATTGTGAAATACCTAAATGGTAATACTAAGTGTCAAATCGTTTTGGCCATGTGTCATTATTTGACCTTGAGTAGATGTCAAGGTCAAATTTTCTTTAAAAGTGAAATTCTTTAAAAGTTTAAAAGTGAATCCATTACCAACCTATAATTTTATCGAGTTTTTCGAAGAGCAATCGTTAACGAATTTAAACCACGCCCTCAACTGTATCGAAATTAATTTAATTTAAGTATATTAAAATATTTTTATTTACTAAGTCAATTATTTTGTAATTGTTTTTTGAAATGTAAATATAATAAACGTTATCAGTTGTTAGAACAACACTAAAAAAATGTATTACATGGTTAACAACCAATATTACAATCATAATTCGATAGTTCCCTAATTAGGAAAAAAAAGAATAATGAATGTTAGCATACTGTGCTATTATCATCAGTTAAAGTAAATATATACAGCCTAAAAATGAGTACAGGAATCCAACGCTTAACGCTTTCGCGAATTTTTTTTCGTCAAATATTCGCAAAAAAAAAAATGATTGTTTTAATACATTTTTGTTATGTCTTTTTTTACTAAAAGCATAATTTTATTTAAGTTGGCAATACTGCCCAGATTTTTCAAGGAAGGTTACTACATTTTTGGTTTAATGGAACGTTGGAAGAATATGTTTGTAGAAACTTTCTGTTTTCGGTTTATGAATTTATTTATTTTGGTTGATTCACAAAAGAACGCGTCATTTTAAGTCTTCCTGTACTCTTATACTATTGAACTGCTGACTAAATGTCCTTGACAAAAAAAACTTTAAAACAATAGTAAATTTGATGTGTTATCGCAAAATAATTATTTTTTTAATAAAATTCCTATATTATTTTGATAATAAGCAAGATATAAACTTTTTTTTATATACAGTACTGTGTAATGAAATCCGAACAGTTTGAGTTTAATGTTTACAGTCTGCATAACACAATTTCCAAACTCTGCACTGTCAAAAATGAACATTTTTTGAAAGCGCATCGTATAACCTTATATTAATAAAGGGGTTCCACTTATACTTATCAAGTTCAGTTCATTGATTGATTGGACTGTAGGATTAAGTTGTAGACTCATCTCCCGCATAACGCTGGGTCTCTTCTTACAGAAGTTTTACATAAAACAATAAGTAAAAAAGAAAAAAACTGACAAAATACGTCATTCTAAAATTTATATAATTTAGATAGAAAACAAATTGTTTAACACTAAAATTAAATGAAATAACCGTTTAACTGAAAAACTCAATCTCCGTTCAAACTATAAAAAAATCTTAACTTCCTTTATTCGATCTCAACCTAGTTCTTCATATTTTTCTAGACTACCAGAAGAAATCATGTCATTTAATATTATCTTTACTTAGCTTTGCCCTTATAATTGCTGTACAAATGTTTCCTGAATTATTGCTTTAATACTATAGCAAGAGATCTTAGTGTAAACTTAACGGTTAAGTGGACTGTATAAGCTTGCACTATATTTAAGACTATATCTCGAATTTGGTGACTAGATACAGTCTATCTGGTATCTCATCTTACCAGTTCAATCCTAGCGTAAGTTGCTGAAATAAACTTCCGAAAATTAAAGTAACCGCAAGCAACCAACCAACAGGACCCAAAAGACCTAAAGTTTCGAATACTTGTTGTCTTTTAGTTGTGTGAAACGACTCATGTAGGAATTTGAAAATATCTTGCCTTGGTTGGAAATTTATGGCTAAAGTAAAAATTGTTTTGAGCCTATTATGAGACTCTTTGCAAGATATTTCTAATTTATTCACCAATGGCTGAACCATTAAAAACTACGCATAGCTTTGGAATAGTACTGTATGTTTTAAATACTACATGTGGCAGATAAAACATATTTCCGTTAGGTGATCTTGTTTTAAGGTAACTCCATATGACGCAATTAGATAACGCAAGTCAACTTATATTTTCATTCGAACAAGAAATATGCGCATTGACAGCGATTGACTTAAGATTAGTTTCGGTATTTTGTGATAGGTTGATCATTTAAATAACCTGTATTGTGATTTTTATTGCAAGTTTCACATATTCGAATGGTTTACACTGAAACACAGTTTTGAAGTCAGAAGTCACTGACCTCTTGGGGTTCTCTGCACAGTTAATCCATTTATGACAAATGTATCAAAAAAGCAACAACGAATATACCATACTAATTTCGCTCCTATACAAAATTAACATGATTTTTCTTGTTTTGTGCAATTCCGTTATTCGATGAACTATATAAATGAATGAATAAAACGAGATTAAAGTTATTTTTAATTATTCGTGCATTGGTAAACGTCGATTAAAAATGCGGTTAATTTTATTTCGAAAAAAAATTATATAAACCCGTTTTTTGAGCCTTGTTGGTAAGCGATTGCAAAAACGCAACATTTGTCTTTAGTTGATATATGTATACGATTTTCTAGGAAAACTCTTTTAAAAAGTGTGGGGATGAATGAAGTGTTTGATGCTTTGGACAATATCCAGCTGTGAAGTTATATTTTCTTGGAGTTGCCCGATTTCGGAAATTCCGCTGAAGACGACGATTTAAACGTAAATCATTTTTCAAATAAATTGTTGGCCACAGTAGAGATTCAATTTCAAAATTGCGTGTACGACAGCGATGGAGATAAGGACACTATAGAGCAGCAACCTAGCACATCCAAAGCTGTAGTCGAACCAACACCGTGACAACAAATAAACCAAAAGTGGAGTTATCTTAATTTATGGGATGAAACGCTCATACGTATTATTTGAGGAAATTCTTTACTTATATCCATTTTTGTTGTTTTTCGAAAAAAGGCTGTACCACGGATCGATTCGCCAAAACCGCCCCTGCGATGACAAATATTGTAACAAGCCGGGTCGTTTAGGTTATTAAGCTTGGATTGCCGCTAGTATATTGGGGTAATGTTACGTTTTTGACACATATCAAGGAACTGAATTTTGAAACAGCAAAATTAAGGATAATTTTCCAGAAAAGCAGTTTTTTTTCTATTTTGATAACTTTTTTACGGGACCAAATCTTATATTTGCTTTGAGCGAAATGAAGTTTTCTGCAACGGGGTTTTAGCGCAAAAATCGATTGAAAAACATACAACTTAAGATTAAGAAAAAATTTAAAAAAAAATTTAGAGTATATTATGGAAATTTTGTGGACAAATCAAACGACCTAATACTGTCCTGATGGAAGGACCATCAAATAGCGTCACTGATTTCCAATTGTTTTGGTAAAAACCCTGCAGGTATAACACGTTCGTTCCAAAAAGAAAAAAAATGCTTATATACCTCAGCCAGCCTTAGTAAAGAAATGCAATAGGAATAATAAAATAGGAATAATAGGAACATATGCGGAGTTGACCTATTGGTTTAAGTATCTGCGGAAAAAAAAATTCTACATGCCTGTGATCTTGTGGATGATCGATGTGGCCTTAAAGGTACCCTTGTATACTTTTGATGTACTTTTATCACTGAATTGTTGTAATTTTTCG
Source organism: Tipula confusa (assembly GCA_963556175.1). Lineage (NCBI taxonomy): Eukaryota > Metazoa > Arthropoda > Insecta > Diptera > Tipulidae > Tipula > Tipula confusa. Next base: position 221,746,813 of record OY744476.1, read on the forward strand.
GGCTTCGGTATCCATTTTTTCGTGTACAAATCTTTTTATCGGCTTTTATATCGTTTTTTGTTTGGATTAAATTGCGCAGTACTGTATCATCATCGTATTTATGTAATTTGAATGATCAAAGTATTTACTTAGTTGAGATAACGTCTACAATTTGTTCGCGATAGTAAAATGTGCAAAAAATTAGTGCGGTATTTTAATATGTCTTGAAATGTACAGAGCCGGTTTAGTCATATCAAAATTAAAAACAAAATGTCAATGACAACCTTAAACCTTCAAACTATAGTACATACATAATTTAAAAAAAAAATATCATCTTAAATCCATCTCAAGAACATATATTATGTTATAACATATACGTCGAGTATATATAGAAACATAAATTATTTTAATATTCATTGTAAACTGGAGGGATTGGCTCAGCTTTGGTAATTTATGTTATATTTGTGTATGCCTTGGATTAGGCTAATTAAATTTTTTGGTTAGATTGCAGACATGAGACTCGACACCGTTATTTCCAGCGGATACTTTAATCGCATCATAAATGAGCAAATTTTTTATTTCTTTAATAATTACTCAATCTTAATCTTAACTATATTTATTACAATTTATTTTATGTTTTCTTCACCGGAAAGTTACAAAATCAACAACATCCGATATCTTTAAATATAAAAATGATTTTTCAAGTTTTTTTTTTTGTAAATTGGAAAATATATAGGCATGTCAATTTATGTTGGAACAATGCATGTATTGAATTAAATCAATTCGATTTAATAATAATAAACAAAAAAAAAAAAAAAAAAAAAAGTCAATCATACACAATAGGTTTAGTTAAAGTTTTGTAATAATATTTTTTAATAATAATTTTAAGTGATTTTAGAATTAAGTGTAGCATTCGAATAAATCGAGTTGCTCAATAAAAATATATCTTCATTGCAATTCATTAAACGAGATGTTGTTGATTGTATCGAATTTGCCCATTTTTTATTTTTATTTATTTTTTCAATTTGTTAGTTAGGTGCTTGATTATAGTTTCGATTATAAAATACAATTTAATAATTTCACCTGTGTATATGTACAGCATATATAAACCGCAAAGTCACTTACTTACACGATTACAATAACAAAACCGTATAAATTTAAATTTTACTCATGATGCGTATCGACATTTTCTTTAATTAAAATTTGTGCCTCCTTCCAACACCAAAACTTGTATGAATTATGTACAGTGTTTCTTAATCTTTTTTACAAAATTTTTTGTTAAAGTGGTACATGAAATTATGAAATTAATTTAATATAATTATGTGCACTACGGCAAATATGACGATATAGTTTCTCGGAGGATCTTAATTAAAGTCACATTTATTGTGATGGATAGTAACAGGAATAATAATCATCTGTGTAGGTTAATTTCCATCGGACTGTCCAGCAAACGACGTATGTTATATTTTCATGTTGTCGACGGTGTGAATCATGTTTGGCTTCATTTTGACATTTACAATTTTCCGAAGCATTTTATTATACCACTAGTGTGTATAACGTTCAAGCCAAACACGATCATATGCTTGCGTTACAATCAAGTGTAACGTCGTGATGTGAGTTGTTCCAAATGAAGTAGGTTGGTTGAAAAAAAAAATAAAAAAATTAAATTTTATAAAAAAAGGTTTTGAAGGATCGGAATATAATAATATTGTATATCTACTGATTACCCCTACTCTTTTTGTACATGTTCAATCCTAACAATTGATTTACAATAATCTGATAAATTCGCACAGCAATTGTTTTACAAAAATCATGTTCAATCATGTTCCATATGAATTGGGAAAATAATTTTTATTTTATTTATAATATTTAGTCTGTGGTAAATTGGATCAGTGCGTAGAACAATATACATAATTTACTAAAAAGCGTGTCGATTGCTTAGAAAATAAATATAGTGATTTAGACGAGTATTTATACATAACTGATGGTGGCAAGGGTGATGCTTCAGAAGTTAAAGATAATTTATCAGTATTATACCAGCAGGAGATTTTGTGTTATCTAAAATTGACGATATTCCTTGGAAAACAATTCCACATAATCAAGGGCGAGCGTCAAGCGCAAATGTGATACAAATAAAACTAGGTCATACAAGATATAGGCAATTTCGAGAATCACGGGTATAAAGGCTAGTTTTTTTATACGTTTAGAACCAAACATTCTGCCTAAAATAATAGAAATGACAAAAAAAGAAGGGTTACTTGGCGAATGGAAACCAAGAAATATCAAAAGAAAATTGTTTGGCATACATTGGTATTTTATTAATGCCTGGTGTGTATAGATCTCGTAACCAGTCAACTCACAGCTTGTGGAATTCTTCAACCTGTCGGCCTATATTCAAAGATACTTTAAAAAGTATCACGGGTTGTAAGATTTGACGACAAAGATACCAGATAAGTAAATGGTGTTAAAAGAACAAACTTGTGTCAAAAGGTATAGAATAGATGAATAATAGTACTGTAGATGAGCAGCTGGTACCATTGCGCGGGCCGTGTCTTTTACGACAATATATTCCAAGCAAGCCTGCTAAATACGGCATACAAATATGAGTATTATGTAAAGATATGAGCTAACTTGTAATAATTTTTTACGTCGTATCCATTAGCACAAATGTTCAAATTGAACTCGAACCCGGTACTTTTCGATCCAAACGCTGCCACTTCTACCACTTCGTCACTTGCTATATGTATCTTGTACTTATCGCTAATACTAAATCATTATACATACATTTAGTGTGTATATTTCACATAAGTTTCATAATAACTCTTGCACTATATAATCATCTTACTCTCGTCTAAAATACATAATCTACTTTTTATAATTTTATGATATAATTTTTCATGAAAATTGAGTCTAAAGTATAATGGAAGTAAAAATAAATTAATTTATGGAAATTAATTATTTTGCTGTTCTACTTTTTTTCCATTGTATGTATGTATGTAATAAACGTAAGCCGGAGATGCAATTTTTGTCTTTTCAATAAAAATTAATCGTCGATGTACTTGAAGTAAGCTATCTAATAGTTGCTATAGCACATTTTATCCTCATGTTCATTAAGGTCGATTTCGTTTAAAAAATAAAAATTGCACTGAGTGCAAAAAAAGTACTCTTTTTACCCTGATTATGTTCGTTTGATAAAAAAACCGCTCTGACAGCTAATTTGATTGCCCCAGTGCAATTTTTTCTGCTCCAGGTTTTTTGATCGAGTAATACATAATAAATATAAATACACGTATAAAACGGTAAAGTGTAATTTTCATGTTCCCTTGATGTACAAAATGAGTGAACTCGACCAGACAAAGGTAAAAAATCAAACAAAATCGAGGTTAGAAATGAGCACAGCCCCTTAAAACGTTACGAAATCAAATTGACTAAGATTTTCATTTCAAATGGTTGACATTTGAATTCGGCTTCGATGACATCTTGCTTATTTTATGATAAGCGATCGTAATCAGTTAATTTCCTACGACATGATCTGTTTGTAATTCGTACATTATTGGTTTTTTTGTGGTAAATTTTAATTTTTTCATTGCTAACGGCATTCGTCTTGTGGCCTCATAAGTGATTGGCATGTTTTGGAATTATCGATTTTCATCCCATCTAACGCTAATTTTTTATGGCCGCTCTGCTTCGCCATTATTTGAAGGTTGATATCAAAAATGAAATGCAGTTTGCAAATATGAAGAGTAGGGCATCTATCGGTTTGTTTTTAAATCATAGGCTATAACAACACTTTTACTATAGCAACGCTTGAAATTTTGACAGCTAATCAGTTTGATATTTTGCGGCACAAAACCATCATGTTTTAGCTTGAAGAGTGGTTAGGAGTATTGAAAACATATTTTCTGATTCTGACTGCGCCAGTCTATTGGCTGTATTACAGATTGACTCAATGATAGGATTGCACCCATTTGATAAAATGAAACCAGCCGGTTTTTAAAAAATTTCGGAACCATTTTTTTCAACAGCAAATGAGCTCTATAACTGTTACAAAAGTCAAGTTTAGATCCGAATACGTTACTATAATGTATCCTTAGATACTATTATAGCTGGCATAATATGCAATGGTAACTCCCGAATTTGGTGTTGTAATTTTAAAGCTTAAAATAATTTAATAGGTTCTGTGGTTTGGGGCACCACCATGCCCCGCACGACCTCATTGTGGCTAGCACATTCTATCCTCATAAAAATATCCACTTGGAAATATGGACACATCCTCGTAAGACGTCGCTAAGTCAAGATTTTAAAGTGGATCACAAAATTCATACCGATTCCGTTTATGATTTCCGAAGCATTGAATTGGATTATAAGATAAGAATTGTTACAACTATACTCGACATTATTTGAGTATAATGAGCAGGAATTATCAAAAGATGCTTGATGTTGCGTAAGAAATTTCTATTGAGCCCGAAAAGGAAGCATTATTGTGTGTCGTAATTCTTGGAAATCCCTGAGATTTTCTTTTTTTTTATTAATGAGCGCAAAACATTGCTTTAGGTTATCCGAAATCTACATTAAGGAATTTCAAATCTCAACATGTCTGTATTTACTCTTGTCGTAACCATAAACTTTCCCCTATACGCTTAAATTTCTTAAAAGCTCTGGACTTCCGTTTAGCAATATTTTTTTAAATGACGATTGAACCATGGTTCAGTAAAATTTTTTTCTACAGATATTTTCGCAACAAATAATTCAAAACCACTTCGTTCAGTTTTATAAAACTCCGCGACCGCTAACGAAACACACACACACAAAATATATATTATGAAAGAAAAAATCACAGATAATTATACCAGATGATCATCTCGTATGGCTCAAATTTATACAAGTAAATAAATACTACGCAAATTAATGCAAATGTAATGTAACCAAACTCAATATAGATCTACATTATAAAAACGCATATTTTTGTCCTTTTCTTATTTTTCTGCACCATTATTTACATAAAAAAATAAAACAAAAAACCAAACCAAAATATACGAAAAAAATGAAAATTTTTGATTTTTTATAAAATAGAATAATTGTGTGCAATAAAAAAAGGACAAAATATGAGTTTTTATAATGTACTAATTTGTGTAAATTAAAACCATACAAGATGTTCATCTGGTGTAGTTATCTGTGACAAAAATATAAATTAAGCTATGGAATAATTATTATAATATCAGGAAGGTGTAACTGATCAAATCAATGAAATTTACTTTTATCTCCACAAAGGTTGAAAGAGTACGAAAAAGAGTACGATAACTCTTTCACTAAACTTGTTTCGTTTGACTCATTAAGCTAATAGACTTTATGTAATTTAAAGAATTCTTTATGGGTTTTTCCGCCCGTGATTGAAAGTGAATGGCTTGAATATTTTAAGTTTCAGAACTTTGACTTCTTGTACATTTTTCCGATCAGATGGAGCATTCATAGTTAATTCCTCAAGCGATAGATTTGATTTTTGCAAACAAGCAATTCGAACATGGTTCTCATGGTGTGTATATAGATCACTATCGCGTCACGTATCGCCCAGTAAACTTAGGACTTAGCATCAAATTGACATTCTCGCAATCTTCCAATTCACTCAGAGTATGGTACCCCTGATTGATATTTTAAATATTTTAGCAAGGAAACATGGGGTGAGCTGCCAATTTTTTTTACTGATATTTTGTGTGACATGATACATCTGTATATATCAACTCTGTGGTCAAAGTGCAATAAAACACTACTAGGCCCTATTTAACTTAGCTAAGAGATCTTTATTTACATAAAGATGATATCTGTGTGGTTGTACTAACTCACAACAGCCATGATACCTGGGATCTCTTGTCATTCTTATAATATTTGTATTGAAGGAGGTAAAAAATAATTGGTCGGCAAACACCGATTATCATTATTATGCTTGAAGTATCTGTTTTGTACATAAGCAATATAAGTAAAGAAGTTATTTAAACCATGTGCGAATCTCTTGGATAAAATAACATCCTTTGCCGACAGCTGATGTATTTGAATTGTTTAAAAACATACATTGTGCATATATTCTAAAAATTCTGCTTTGTTAATGTTTTAATCAAAGACACACATTTACCTACCGGATACAATATTAGATTTATGTGATCTGCATAGATAATTTTATCTAACAAGTTTTTTCTTTTTATCATTTCAGAAGTTCTACTAAATAATCATCTTTTGTATAGGGCTGGAACCCCAACTAAGGTAATTAAAAAAAAAATTATTATTTAATCGAATATATTATCGAATGTATTAATAATTGTTTGGCCTTACTTGAACGTGAATACATAAAGAGGAAAAAAAATATTCATCGACATTGTAAGAATACAAATTATCTAATCACAAAAATACGATTCGCGATAAATAAATAGAAATACAATAGACAAATTTTAATCCGATATAGAAGAATTAAAAATCAAAATATGGTATAGATACAGTGATTCATATTATTATTCGTACAATAATAAATTGTATACTAAATGTTGGGGATTTAACAATCGGAGTTTTAGCTTTATAATTTTGTGCTTGATTTTCTCTATTATCACTTTATTCTAATGTCCCGTTTTAACGTTCTACATTGTTGTACGCTGCCAACTCGCGTAATCTTCCTTCCCACTGAATGAGAGATGGATGGGAAAAGTTTGCATGAAGTAAAACAGGTGCAGTAGGCATTGCTTGTTTCAGGTTACTAAACGCCTGTTGACATTCTTCATTCCACTTAAATTTTTGTCCTTTTGTTTAACAAGTCTGACAGTGGAGTTAGCCAAAGTAGCATACCTGCTGCGTACCACTCGGACATACCCATAAACCAGGGAAGGCTAATATCGCTTTAATCTTCACACCATCAACGCGCAGACAACCGTCTCTAACTATATACCCCAAATAGTGAGTTTCTTTTAACAAGAACTTGCTCTTATTTAGATTTACTGTCAGGCCAGCATTACTTAAAAGGGTTACGACTATATCTAAACGGTGGATATGCAGCCATCCATGTATACAAATAATTGCTCGTGTAATTGGTATCACCCGGTGCTTTAGCCTACACATTGTCTGTGGTGCGTTGCAAAGGCCGAATGGCATGACCGTAATACAAGGGACACCCAAGAACAGTAAACGTTGTCTTATCGCGGGACTCCAGAGCCAGCGGGATCTGTAAAAATGCATCTTTCTAGTCGATGCTTGAGATGTGAACCTGGTGTGATTCAATCGACTCAAAAGTCCATCGATGATAGGCAGCGGGTACGCATCCCTAACCGTCATCTCGTTCAGTCTACGGGCTCCAGGAACTCGACTCTTTAATTACCTCAAGAGTGATCATTCTTTCCAACTCATCATACAGTGCCTTTTGAATAAAGGGAGGGACGGCTTAAGGATGCTGTTTAACATAGGCTTTACTGTTTCTACATCTTTAGCGGGCGTAATAAGGGAGGTGCGCCCTAGACCAAGTTCATCAAATGATGAACATTTTTACTGACAATTTCTGATTTAGAAGTTGGGAGTATTCGAATGTTAAATGCATTATTCCAAAAACATTATTCCCCTTCGGAGTTGGAAAAAACTGTTCATGCTTTTTAAAAACGTTGGACAACTGCGCTGAAAGTGACGCTGATTTTTAAAGGTCGATTACGATCGGATGTAACATTTTATCGTTCGTTCAAATTTAAAATCTGTCAGATGTTGTGTTCTTAATTTCTTCTATTTTTTTTTCAATAATGTTGATATCTGCTATAGTGACATGCTTACACAAATGTGTAAATGTCATTTGTCCTTGTGGAACAAAGTTATTTATAGATACAATTATACCCAACTTGCACATTTGTGTATGTACTTCAAGTCATATATAAAAGTCTGTGATTCATCAAAAAAATATTTTTTTTATTGGAAAAATGACCTTACACATTCGTGTAGTTTGTTCAAAAACTAGTGTAAGTTATGTTATTTAAATATAAAATTCTCCCTCACTAACAAGCCACTCCGTTATTAAAAAAATATTCAAAAATAAGTGATATTGGTGTCTAACATACACAATTGTGCATGTTGATTTTCGCAGATATTTTTTAATAATATTTATAAAAGTATGATCAATATTTTTATGATCAATATTCAAATAAAATATTATATCAAACAGTCTTAGAAAATCAATTTTCGACTTATTTATGTAACAACACATTTGTGTAGGTTGAGCATGCGATACAGTGTTTTATAGATATAAGGTATATGTAATACTAAGGTTGTGAATTCAAAATCAAATTCTTAACATTTATGACATCTAACATTTATGACAGCTCATTCAAAAATGTTCATTAAAATAAACAACTGGCGGTTTTAAATGACACTAATATTTAATTATATGTGCCACGAATTACAATCGTCAATATTTTGTATAAATAAATTTTATTATTATTATTATTATTATTATTTTTAAATGTCAGATGGTTCAATAATAAGTCGTATACATTAAAAATAAGAAATACATTAATAAACCGGTTAAGTAAATAGTTTTAAATTAAGACGATAAAATTCATGTACCATTTTCTTATATTGTATATACACATCTATGTATATGCATAATCTTGTGATAAGTTGTTAAACGTAATATCCATAACAGGGTGCATCTCTTACAAATTGATTGACACCAATTTAATAAAAATATGCAGGTAAATTCAATTTAGACGATATTTCAAAAAATATTTGATGCTGTCTATTTTTCAATTAACTTTTATTGCCCAACTGTTGCCAGTTAACGCAAAATTAAGTTAAAATAAATTAAAAATATTTTCATGTGGGGTTTGATTTTTCAAAATTATGATTATGATTTTTCGCCGCGTCAGGTAATCGTAAACCGATGGAAATATTAACCGATCATGTTAAGTCATAGACTTAACGGCCCCGTTCAAAAGCAAAAAATTTGAAACAAACAAATTGGCTTTGAGAAATCTTTTTTTTTTGCGCCAAAGAACTAGTCTGACTCCTCGATGCTGAAACTGTCTCTCAATCAACAAAACAAGAGATGAGCTCATTTTAATGACTAAAAAATAATTTGAGAGGAATAAAAAAAGGGCGGTACCTTTTACCAGTTTTTGATGGATGTCGAAAGTGACTCATTGACAGAATTACTTTGTAATGTAAAATCGATTGACAGTTCTCGGTTAAAAATTTAAGGTACTGTGACGATGCTAATGCGAACTTTAAATATTTGAGGACAAATTTGAGGAAAAATACAAATACAACTAAACATACAATTTGTACAAATGTCATTTGTCAAATTTTTTAAAATTTACCTGTCACGTCGTGTTCGATAATTAAACTTTGCGTTACATTATGTTCAGCCTATAATTATTTTAGGGGATTTTTGTTCATAGAAAATTTACATAAAATTTGTCGTTTTATTAACCACAATGACTTTTTATGGCCCACATTATGTATGGTATGTAAAAAAAATGTTTTGGAATGTCAAAAATAGATCAGGAGTTAAAATATGACTCAACCAAAACCACCGAAACCACGCGTTGAGTCACCTTTTTAAATTGATCCTATAAATTATAATGATTTAACATAACCCATTAGAAAAATGTTTACTGCTGATATTGCATATTGTAACAGTACAGAAGAGGATTGGGCATAAGCAGATCCCACGTTATTCGTGCAGTCCTAAATATCGATAAAATTTAAATATGACTAAGGATTTGGACGGTTTTACCGGGCTGTTTTACTGATATTCAGCATGTTAAAGAAATACTTGTTCGTCTATAATATTAGGCCAGCGGTAAAATGTATAAAGAAATAGGTTCGGTTTTCCTTAATATTTTCAGAATTTTAAATATTTTAACGGTTTGAGCGATAAATTTTGTATTTTTGATAACCATCATGAATCATCTGGATTTTGTAAATTTCTAATTTAAGCAATGAATTTCGCAGTTTTTAATAGGCCATCATGTATTTTCTGTCAGTTGTCAGCTGACTGTCAGTTTTTTTATATAGCATTGTTGTCTGAAATTAGTTCAAATCGCTGTGCCCAACAGATTGTGCCCATGATCAAGAATTTCAAAATACAATTCTTTAAATCTTCTTGATTTAGTACAAAGAGCTTAAGCAGAGGAAAAAGTAAATATACCTTTTAACTGTAGCGAAATTTCCTTCAGTTTGTTCCGTCTCTTTCGCCCTGTTAACTTTTTTAAATGACAATTCATTTAAATAAAATATTTTCGTTCAGTTCTTAAAGACATCACTGATCAGTAACATTGCGACTTGATCTATCGTATTCTTACTTAAAGTTGTTACTGGGTCGCTGGTTGCCCCATTATTTAACAATATTAGCGTCTGAGAAATTATATTCTGATTTTTTTTAAACGTCTCCATTAAGTTAACTTAACGAAACTTTTTCAATTTAACGACTCAACACAATTTTTTTCTATTTTGACTATAAATAATATTTTTTTAAAAGTAACAAGAGTATTTAACGAATTCGAAACAATTTTAAACTTAACGTAATTTAGTTCAAGGTGTTGCCAACTATTTGGCCTCGGAAGGCCTAATTTAACAGAAATTAACAATTGTAGAGTCACGACCGTTATCAGTGTGATATTAATATCTTTAAACTTTTTTTTGTTTTGACCAAAAAGCCAAGAACGATTCAAAACCGAACTTAACGAAAATAATTTATAGGAAATAGCAATTTATTCAAAGGTTTTTTATATCATAAGTAATTTATTTAAACCATTTAGTTTGTTTACTTCCAAAAACTTTTTCGTTAAGCTTACTTAACGAAACTTTTCAAGTTTAACAAACCCACAAAATCTAAACAATAACAATTTATTAAATTGTACTTAAATAACTTAGGGAGTATTTAACGAAACCTATTGTAAAAATGCATCTTACAAGTGTTTAAGAGCTGTTGTCAATAGATCGACTCAATTGTTCGATTGCTAGCAACTTGGTTAAAAAGCCTAGCACAGCGTTCTTAAGTTTTTACAGTTAAGATTATAATATTTTTTCTATTTGTGTCGTTCAGACAAGAATCATCTAAAATCGAACTTAACGAAACTAAATTAACGAAAATTATCAATGTCGATGAAATACTTTATTTAAAAGTTATTGAAATTTTAATGATTCTAATCAGTTTTTTTAACATATTTTCGTTAAATTAATTTAACGAAATTTTTTAAGTTTAACCAAACGTAATATTTTTCTATTTTCAACCTATATAGTCTCATATAATAGCTTGAGAATTAAAGACTTCATTTTCCCTTTTTAACAATTTTCCACCTAGAACTAAGTTCTCAATTTCTGTGAGAATCTATTTTGCCAAAAATAGCGGGGGAAACAAACTCATTTAGTTGATAACTTAAGCTTCGCTTTTACAAGCCATTTTGTAACGGCATCCTGCTTAAGTGAAAATCACTTAAAACCTTTACTAATTTGCATATCTTTAACGTAATTAGTTCGTTAACAACTTTTAGATTTACAGGTTCACTTCATTATCTAAATAATTTATGATTTCTCTTCTAAGTCCTAATTGTCAACCAACGATTCATAATGATTATGAAAATCGAAAGCTCAACATGGGGCCTTGCAACTCGGAAACATGGGGTTTTGAATTAGTTGTGATAATTCAAAATTTTTTAGATGGTTCTTATCATTTATTATGATAAGAACCATCTAAAAAATTTTAGGAAACCGGAATTTTACATTAACTTGTTAGAACTTTTTGACTAAAGTATGAAACCGTTAAATATGCAAATTTTTTTAAATAATGATGCTGGTATGTTATCGGGATTTCATTCATCGCCAAATATTAGCAGATATTTAAAATTATGCAGGCGGCATTGTTGACAAAATTATGTCACTGCAAATTTATCGATATTTAGATCAACAGATATGAATACATCTATACTCCAACATTTCTGTAGCGCATATTATAGATGAGCGATCACATCTATTAACCGCGTACTATGATTAGAATTTTGATCAGTTTCAACTAATGCCCTTAAATCACGGTGAATAATAGTTAAATTTGTCGACAGATATGTCACCAAATTTTATTTTTATCAAATCATCTTGAATTAATGACGAATGTCAATATTTTTTAGTAAATTTTTTGATTAACAATAAAAAATAATTTAAAATGTCTTAGAAACAATAAACTTAAGATTTATTATATAAGTTTTTTTAATTTTATTTTTAGTCATACAAGGTTATATTTAATATAGATTGACGATAGTTTTTAAATTTTTTGGTCGTTTGTGATTTCGTGTGTGTAAATTAAATTAATCAACAAAAAATAAAAAATCGACATATTAAAAATTCTCAATCCGTCTCAAATCTATTATCATTCATCGTGCATCGTTAATAAAAAAATGAAATTTATATAATCACCTAAAATATTTTGTGAAATATTTCGCTTTAATTAGTAATCAGTAAAGTGCATATGTACGCAAATTTTATGTAATTTTCATAATCGTATAATTATTTAAACCAAATTGATTTAAATTGGCCTCAAAAATGTTAAATTTTATTTAAAGAAATTGGTGATCACCAAATTTATGTAAGGTCATTTGAAGGATAGTCAATATCATAATTGTTTGGGGGTTATTAAGGCTGTGTTCAACGTATTTGTATAGGAGGCAATAGTAATGCAATTCATGCATATTATCTCACATGATTGTGTCCCGGGGCTATACGTTGCATTACAGCGGAGTTGACCTCAGCAATCTTGGTGTTGGATTACTTCTAAGACCTCGTTAGCTCGTTTAAAAGCTGTACTGAATTTCAAAGCAGTAGATAACCGTATGTGTAAGCTATGTTTACGGATGCACTAGCTAACCTGTCAATAATTTGTAAACCCAAATATAAAGATTAATTTTATTATAATTTGGATGATCTGGTGGGATCCATACCGGAGCATGACGTTAGAATAGTGATTGGTGATTTAATGCTAAAACTAGCAAAAATAAAACATACTTATGTAAAATTAATGGTTAAAAAATTATGTAATCTGCGATCTCATTGTATCTGGCACATGTAAAAAAATAGAGGTACCCATTTTAATTTTAAAGTTACCCCGCTAAAAAACAATGAGGAAGTTGACCCCACCAATTCACATATTTATACTTTGTATACACCATTACGTTTGGAACAACAAAAAGTGTAAGAAAAATAATTGCGATCAAGAGTGCTGTTATAAATCGAGTTCACTTTGGCAAGATTTCGGCAAGCATGCGAAATGGGTATCAAAACAAAATACAACAATTGGTTGTTGCCGGATATTTCTGAACTTCAACCGAATTCCATTAAAACTTCCTATGTTCAATTTTATGCTCTATGATATGACCTGCATAATTTTGGGCTAGAACTTGCACCAAATGGCCGTCAAATAGCTTGCAAAAAGAGTGATTCTTGCACTTACCAATAAGGACAATCGATATAAACCGCAAAATCATCGAACATCTGTCTGAAAATCTTTAAATGTAGTGAAATTCAGATTCGATTATTTTGGAAGATCCAGCTGACGTCTAAAATTATACACTAAATTTTGTGTGCGACCAAACACTTTCAGGAATGCCACCTTACAACTTGACTGACAATTTTAACTATGTACTACAGTCATAAGCAAAAAAAAGTTTATCCATTTAGAATAATTATATGACATTTAGGCGATTATAAATATAAAAATATTTTGATTATTTTAAAACGATACCAGTAGCGACATCTATCACGTCAATGGGCTAACATACCATGGTACTACTATGTGTATTTGAACTCTGCTGTATGCCACGATGATCAACAAGCCCAAAAGCAAAACATTCGAATGTGGTCGTATTTATCGCTATAAATGAAATAAATGATTCAAACAAAAATAAAATATCGATACCGAAAAATCTTTCAAAATCCATGTTAGAGTAAGAGGATTTACTATTCCGGTATTTGTCTTATGAATATTAAGTGCAAACCAGCACATAAAAGGCTTCGAAGTAGTCTCGGGTTGGGTCGGCCATGAGTTTCCCCTGGTAAATTATTAAAAGATTATAATTTTTGGTTTGTAATTTTTGAAATCTAAATGTTGGCAATCATTATTAGTGATAAAAAATATCAACAAAATTTCTTGTAATTTACTAGAAAAACGTATGTCTTATAATAAACTTATTTTTTTTTACGTCTCGTATGCTTTTCTTTTTTTGTCATTTAGACAATTGTGTAATGACAATAATTGACAATTGTTGTGAATATACAACTAGTAAAAAAAATAAAAGATTTTCCTGTCAATTTATTATTTGATATAAAGATTTACTATAATAAAACCCCGTCTCGGGATTAATTGATCGCTGATCGTGTGTTATGTGGTGGAGAATGTAAGTTGACTTAAACTAAAATAATTTGCAACATTTTTATGTAGTTTTTATTTGTGCAAGATCTTGATTTACATCTAGAAATTAGTGATTCATTATCAGAATACTCAGCTAACAAAAGAAGACAACTGCGGGTTAGATAGTTTAAAATTGGTGGAACCGCATTTACCTTAAAATTTTTTTATTTTTTATAAATATACATATAACAATAAATAAAATTAAAATAAGGCATAATTTGATATTTGAAATTTGTTATATTTTTTATTAATATTTCATGTAGGTAATTTAAAAAAATTGTATAATTTTTTATCAACTAGTATATAGATGTACTGATAAAATAAATTTTTTATGGTGATTTTTTTTTTTTTGGTATCATGTATCGGAAATTTTTTTCCGTGATTTGTTATGGTATCATGTAACCGTATAACAACAATTTTAATAATTAATTTGAGTTAGTGATTTTTTTATCACTAAAAGTCGTGCCTAATTCCTATCCTGTATAGGAATTAAGCACCACTTTTAGTGATTAAAAAAAATCCATATAATTTCTTGTAATTTGCTAGAAAAATGTATGTCTAAAAACACTACGATTTAATTTCTTGTAATTTGCTAGAAAAACGTATGTCTAAAAACACTTGTCTGTTTATTGTTTGTATGCTTCTTTGTGATATTTACGTATCTTGTTGTTAATACAAAAATAATTATTTTTCTGGTTTGCTAAAAATTTAATTTTGATATATTTATTTGTCTTAAAATATTAAATCATCTAAATATGTAATATACCATATTTAAATTTTGTTATTTTATTCTATATGTTTTATTTATATAATACTTATTTTTTATTTTTATAATATATTTATTTTTTAATAGTTTTATAAAACGATAAATTTGTTTTTGTAGCAAACTATGTGATAGACGATTTACGTTTATCACATAGTCTATTACAAAAACAAATTTACTTTTCCATTGTTTAAATATTGTTCGGTTAGGTACAAATTTATTGATAAAATTCATTTTTAGTCGGTAAAGTTCATATATTATATACAATAAATAAATGAAAATAAAATAAAACATTGTCTGATATGTATTTGTAATTCAATATATCTTTTATTTATTTTCAATATTCCATATTTGCTATTAATTCTATGATTTTTTTTATCGACTAATATGGATGTACTCATAAAATAAATTTTTTATAGTGATTTTTTTTGGTATCATGTAATTTTTTTTTGGTATCAATCCTCCTTGTTTTGAGTATCATGTAACCGTATTGTAGCAGTTTTAATAATTATTTTGAGTTAGTGATTTTTTTTATCACTAAAAGTCGTGTCTAATTCCTTTCTTGAGTTCTCTTTTTTAAGCTCAAATTGAAAATAACATGTTGTGAGCTTTCGCACACGAATTAATATTTGCGACAAAAAAAGTATTAACTATATTTTTCTTTAAACATGAAAGTTTGATAAGTTTTCAAATTTAATATTAAAATGTTGACTTTATTGAAAGTTCCAGACTAGATTATTGTAAAACAATATTTATACTTTAAAATTTGAAATAATTTTGAATATTTAGCGAAACACATATAACTCGATGTTAAACATTCACAAAGCTTTTAACTAAGTTGAGTGTTACCTTAGGATTAAATACTTATAGAATTTCATAATTTAAATATTCGATTATTAATTTTATAGGTTAAAACTTCGTTTTTTTTTAGCTTTAACAATTAACAAAATTATAAAAACCGTGTTAATTATTTGAATTGGTAGCAAAGCTTTACATTGCTTTGAAATATAATAAGCTAAAAAGTTCAACTTAAAATTCAATAAATTGTTACATAAGCTTAAACTATTTTTAGAGCTTTTTTAAATATTATTTCTTGATAATTGTTAAACTAAGCTCAAAGTGTTTTTGCATTTATAATTTTGCTTTGGAAGTAACTTCTTGATTGAACATTTAAAGTAGTATATTACAACTTTAAGGTTTAACGCAATATCACATCCAAGCTCTTTAAAAACGAATATGCCGTTTTTTGAATTTTGTTATAAAAGCTTTTCAATAAAATTTACTAACCTGTCGTAAATATTGAGTAAGTTTAGGTGTAAAAGTTCAACAGTTTTAGTAAGTTTTCCAATTTTTATTTCCTGATAATTCCTAATAGCTTATTGATATTTAACAGTAAGTTAGATAGTTAATATAATAAAAGCTCTAAATAGTTAAATTTTTTCTCATTTAGAAATTAAACTTTTATTAATTGTTAAAGTAAATAGAAACTGAAATTAAAATTTGAGCTTATTTGTTTGTCTAATATAAAATATTTAATAATTTATCTGAAAGGCTCTTATGTTAAAACTAATTTTTCAAATGATAACTAAAAGGAATAAATTTGCAAAATCGAAAAATATTTTCCGTAAAAGTTTTGTAAGGAACGAACAGGGTGAACCCCATTTTGAGTAAAATTATATAAAAAGCTTAATTAAATAAATATTAACGTGTAAAAGCTTTTAATAAAGATATTAAATTATTGTACCGTCAGTCCAATCATGCCCTGGCATATGCAGATGGAACCGGTGTTGAAGAACTACTGCATCCACTTGTACGGTTTCCGTTTGTTTTATTCTCTTAGTGTGAAGTTCCTCTAGTGCTTAGATTTAGATATTGTCATGACTTGACATTTCTACACATTAACAAACATTAAGTTTCGATCAGCCCAATCACAACGACAATTCAAATCTTGTTGGAACCTTAATCCATCCGCTTTACATGATATGACCAATAAACATTTTGCAAATTCCAATAATATTGTAACATCATTGATAAATAGCAGGAACAGCAATGGTCCCAAATGGCTCCGTTGGGGTACACTAGAAAAAAACAGTGAAGCTATCGGAAGGTATGTCATCAATTTTAACATACATTTTACGATTAGTCAAGTAAGAACTTAGCCAATTCAGCGGTATAAAATCGCAATTGAGCTTACTAAGCTTATCTAACAATAAACGGTGGTTTATTTTATCGAAAGCCTTAGCAAAGTCTGTACAAACTACATCAACCTGGACTTTAGGGGAATTGCTCAGAACTGGACATTTTAAAACTGGATATTTCAAAATAGGATTAAATAAAACGAGATAAGGTACAAAACTGGATATTTCAAATTTGGATTTTTCAATACGAGATAAGGTACAAAACGAGATATGGTACAAAACTGGATATTTCAAAATTGAATATTTCAATATGAGGTAAGTTACAAAACGAGATATGGTACAAAACTGGATATTTCAAAATAGGATATTTCGACATGTGATTTAAACTTAAAATGATTTTTTAGGAAAGTTCTGGAATATGGCCAATTAGGGAGTAATTCGGCGAGTTCTAACCGATTTTCATGAAATTCGATACGTAGGAAGAAAATGGGATGTTAAAATGATTTTTAGGGAAAGTTCTGGAATATGGCCAGTTAGGAAGGAACTCGGCGAGTTCTTAACCGATTATGATGAAATTCGATATGTAGGATGAGAATGGGATTTTAAAATAATTTGTTGGGAAAGTTCTGGAATAAGGCCAGTAAGGTTCCATACTTGAATATTTCTAAGGAGAGAAATAGAATTTTCCTTCACTTAATGTTTTTTTTCTTTAATTGTATAATTAAATTTGATTTTAAAACCTTTTTTGGGAAAACCTCTGGAATATAGCCAGTAAGGTGTCATACTTGAATAATTTTAAGCAGAGGGATAGAATTTTCCTTCACTTAATGGTTTTTGATAATTGCTGCCTTTCTCATCTTATTAAAATAATCATTGTCTTGATCGAGTTTACTGTCAGTAAAATTTATCTCTATCTATTTTTTATTCTTCTACTTAATTTAACTTTTCTTCACTTTAGAGAATCTATGTGAGAAAAATTAATTAATTTTTTTCAACATTTTCTTCCTACGTATCGAATTTCATCAAAATCGGTTAAGAACTCGCCGAGTTTCTTCCTAATTTGCTATATTACAGAACATTCCTAAAAAAATCATTTTAGGTTTAAATCACATGTCGAAACATCCTGTTTTGAAATATTCAGTGTTGTAACATATCTCGAATTGTACCTTATCTCGTTTTAAAATATCCAGTTTTGAATTATCCTGTTTCGTCAAATCTAGTTGTAAAATATCCAGTTTCGACCAGTACCCGGACTTTAGATATTGCAGATTTTGTTAAATAACTTTGGAAAAGTGCCAAGTTAGTAACAGTAAAGCGGACTGGAAAATGCCCCATGTTGATGTGAGCTGATCAATTTCTTGCTATGGAAAAATAGAACCTCTTTAACCATACATTTAAACACCTTCGGAATACAGGACATCATTGCAATAGACCTATAATTGTGATCCGTTTTTGTGTATCGGTATAAGGAAAGCTAATTTCCACATATCTGGGAATTTGCCTGTCTTAAACTTTTATTAAACAGTAAATGAAGGGGAGCTGACAAACCAGTAGCACAACACCTCAGCAATGCCGGCGGCAGTCCATCTGGTCCAAAGCACTTGGAGATATCGAGATTAAGAAGCGCATTTACAACATCTTGTTGGGAGAACGTGATGATTGAGCGGTTTATGCTACTATTGAATATTATTGGTATCTTTGACAAATACACAGCTAAAGCAGTCCGCAAAAAAATTACAAATTGTAAGAGGATCATTCGATTTTTGATCCTTAAATGTCATAACTGATGGTAAACCGTTAGTTTGGTTCTTCAACTTCACAAATTTCCAAAACTTCTTTGGATTGCTCCTTAAATACGGTATTTTATATAAAAAACGGTTAGAACAATTGAATTGTTTCCTAAATAATTTAAACTGGCAATGGTGTAACAAAGAACCAGTATTCTTAAATTTAGGATGGGCTCTGTTACGCTGAATTTCGAGCTTTTTCATTACGAGCCAACGACTGTTTCTTTTTCATTTTAGGAACAAACTTATTAATACAGGAATACAATAAATCGTTGAAAAATTGAACTGCATGGTCAACATTGATATTTGACAGAACATTGCTCTAATATTTTTAGTAAAGTTGAGGTTGTCACAAAATTATTGGTTGTCACCATACATTGGTGTAGGGAAAATACTCGTGGAGCCCGCAATATCATCACAGGCTTCAATTTTATACGTGCGTTTATTAGTGTAAAAACACAGATCCAAAAAGGTACCACGCCTGTTTGGAATATTGTTTATTTGAGATGCACCAATATTAGCCATATATACTCACAAACCAACGCAGAAAAGTCATTAGTATTGAACGGGATAAATATGTTATCGTTATAACTTCCCAACTTCCAGAATAACTCTGGGAAATTAAATTTTCCTCGTCGAAAAAAGGTAAAACCTTATTAGTGAAATTGGCTAAAATTTCGGTAATAAATGACGGACCAGAGTTACATGGAATATACATAACGCATATGATCAAATTATATGAAGTCAATTTTAATTTAACTGCTAAAAATCCAAATTTGGGGTACCAAAATTTCACATAACAAATTTTTACGGACGGCGATCAGTACTCCACTGCCTTTTAGATTCGAACCAAAGCTATATCGATCCCGGCGGAAAACACAAAAGTTTGATGGAAAAAACTCGGATGAATTGAAATATTTAGCTAGCAATATGATGTTGCAATTACACTCCACTACGCCAAGATAAAATGGTTTGGATTTCGAACGCAAACCGCTACAATTTTAGCGGTATATTATCGGTACAATTGTTAGTACTATTGCTATTTAGAAGTAAGTTAGAATTATGAATTGAATTATTTGAATTTGTGTTAGTATTCACATTATTTAAAGCTAAATTAGAGCCAACTTTAGTATTAGTAATAATATTATGAGCATCCAAATTAACCGATTCAGCCACAAACGCGACGATTATGGCACTTTCCGAGTCCTCCTCAATCACGAGAATATGAATTTAATAAAAATTCCTGATGTATTTCATAAAGTAAAAAAAAAACATTTGGCAACATCGATTATACGATTTGTCAAAATCAATTTAAATCCTTGCTCAAATGACAAACTGAAGGCTGCCGAATTATTTAAGTGCACCTACAATTTTCAGTAAAGTTCAAGTTTGGGATCAATGTTTCCCTATACAAACGTGGTATACAATGTAAAAACATATAAAATTATGATTTAAATTCGTTGAATATTAAATTACATATCGTTGAACATAAAAATAATTCTCTACCTATTTTATGTAACTACATATATATTTACATAAATCACATACTCATGATGATAATTAACTTGATTGTATACCATATAGATTATGATCGTTTTAATTAAAGAAGCCATACAGTATATTACATAATATACGAATGTGTATCAAAAAGTTGTAATTTTATAATTAATTGCCCTATAGAAGTGTATAAAAAATATTAACAGAATATATGGCCATATATGCAGTATGTATACAGACAAAATTTATAAAGACTTTTGTCTGATGTACTTTTTTTGTAGCTACCTTTAGCCAATATTGGTTTTTTGGTAATATCATTTAATCGTGTTTACTGTCTGTGTCAGTTGACCAAAATGACATTTTTTAAGATTAATTTCTTCAGACAACTTCTGTCAGTTTACTATTCATCCTCTGTTTTTATTTCTTGAAAATTGAATGCAGTGAAAAAAGAAAAAGTTATGGTTTACAACAATTTATTTGCCGGAAGTATTATGGTGAAGTAAGGAAAACGGACGCAGAAATATTTTATAGTATATAAAATATTTCTGTTATTTCTTTTTTCTCGAAACTTCTCGATATTGTGCAACAACTTAAAGAACGCGATAAACTGTTGTCGGAATCGATGATAATGACAAAGATTCAGATGGCGTTACCATCTGAATATAATTACTTTCATAGTGTGTGGGATTCGGTGCCAAATGCTGATCGAACACTTGAAAATATGAAATCCCGATTGTTGACAGAAGAATCGAGAATGAAAGCTCAAGGAAGTGTTGATACTGTGGAGGCACTTGTGATTATAAAAAAAGGCTATTCAAATTCCAAGAAAATTATAAGGCGAAAGAAAACCGACAGAAATGGAGGTTGTTTTAAGTGTTTTAAGGCTCACCTGATCATTAAATGGGGGTTGTTTTAAGGCTCACCTGATCATTGGCAAAAAGATTGCAACAAATCGAAGAATGTGTTTCCAAAATCAAAAATCCAACATGGCGACGCTTTGAAGTGTAAGAGTGGTAATTCACAAAGCAATAATGGATTGTGGTGGTTAGATTCTGGTGCGACACATCACATGAGTAATCAACGGAAATGGTTCACGAGTTTTGTAGAGTCTTCGTCGTCACTAAAAATTGGAGATGGTCAATTTCTCAAGTCTGATGGTTATGGCGACATAAACATTGTGTCATTTGATGGAGAAAAATGGTGCAAGAAATATTTAGCAAATGTTTTATATGTTCTAACGTTGCACACAAATTTATTGTCTTCAGGTGCGGTAAAATTGCGTAACATGGTTGTTATTGAAGACAAAGAAGGATGTCGTATATTGAACAAGGGAAGTGTTGTTGCAGTGGGAGTAAAACAAGGTCGGATGAATAGGATGCTATTTAAGAAGATTTCGATTGATGAAAGCGTTGAAGCTAATGTTACTTGATAGCGACGAGAAATTATTCATAGCGACGTGAGTACGATGCCGATTGATTCATTTGGTGGTGCTAAATATTTTTTAATTTTCCGAGATGTGTATCCGATCAAAAATAAGTCAGATGTATTCGATAAATTCAAAACTTTTTTCATCATTTAAAAATTAAAAACTAATCAATGAATCTCTCAATAAAAGTGTCGAAATATCGACGCCAAAAGATCCTACACCAAAAGGATCGTTGTGTGATTTGAATGTTACAAACATTCAAGAATGTCAGTTTCGTGATTGGAATGCGCATAAACATAAGCATTCATGTTGTACGGTTGTGGAACAAGTGGCGATGCTTGCATCAGTAATTGAACCTCATACCTATGAAGAGGCGATTCAAGCGAGTGACTGTAAACAATGGATTAAAGCGATTGGTGACGGGTACGAATCATTAAATAAAAATCGAACATGGATTTTAGTTAAAAAAAAAACGGCGATAAAAATGTTAATGATAGTAGCTGGGTGTTTGAAATTAAGTTCAAATCCGATGGCTCCATAGAACGCTATAAGGCACGTTTGGTAGCACGTGCTGTTACGCAAGAATACGAAGTGGATTACCAAGAAACATTTAGCCCGGTTGTAAAAATCACATCAATTAGTGCCATTTTGACTGTAGGGGCGCAAAAAAATTGCAAAATAAAATGTTGCATCGCTTTAACATGTTTGACTGCAATCCGGTAAGCACACCTTCCGACACATCGACGAATTTGGGTGAAGGTGACTCAACAGGAGGGGTGATTTTTCCATATCGCAAGGCCATCGGCAGTTTAATGTATCTGGCAACTTGTACACGGCCCGACGTTTGTTTTGCGGTGAATAATGCTAGCCGACATATGGAAAAACCTACGAATACTCATGTGAATGCCGTAAAAAAAATTCTTAAATGCAATAAGGGTACGATTAATATAGGTATTATTTATCGAGGTGGTGAAACTTTGAAGTTGTGTGGCTACAGCGATGCGGACTATGCTGTTGATGTTAAAACCAGACGATCAACTTCTGGTTACGCGTTTTTTGTTACGCGTTCGGGCATTGTCAGCTGGTGCTCCGAAAGAGAAAAATCAGTCAGTTTGTCAACAACTGAAAGCGAATACATTGCGGCATCACAAGTGGTAAAAAAAATGATCTGGTTAAAACGATTGATGTCAGAACTCATTCCAAATAAACTGTGTACATCAGTATTGTTTATGGATAACCAATCTACAAAACGGTTAATCAAAAATCCAGAGTTTCATAAAAGAACGAAGCATATAGTTATTCGGTATCACTTCATCCGAGAGAAATTGGAATCTGGAGATTTTCAAGTGGAATATGTGTCGACAGATGAACAAGCAGCAGATATTTTTACCAAATCGTTGGCAAAGGTTAAACATCAATTATTTTGCAATATGTTAGGCCTTCAGCCACTTTAAAAATTAAAATTAGTTAAGTTTTTTTTTTTTTAATTAAAATTGAATCCTGAGTTAGAGTGTTAAAAAAGAGGTTGTATACACCCTGTGTATACTTTGTCATGTCATGACAAAGTAAACACAGGGTGTATACTAACCTCTTTTTTTAACAAAAACGAGCAAGCCTAAAATCTGAGACGAAAAGCAAAATATTTCTAGCGCCACTGTAAATCGGTCAGATCTGGTGCTTATAGCGAATGCTCTTGAGATTCGTGAAAATCACTGTTCAACTCAAATAACTACTTTATTTTTATGAGTTAAACTCTCAAAGGGATCAAATTCTTCCATATAGTTGTATGGGAATAAGTGCCAAGTTTCCAGATCTTTTCAATATTGAGACGGTCGTAGCTCAATTTCTGGTCATATTTTGTGATGAACTTTCGTGTGACTTCTGAATAACCATATTTGGTGCGTCCTGTAGCTTTAGCATGCTAGTTCATTTATCTAACTTAATTTTCTATATTTCGATTTAAAATCAATATTTTGTTTCAAAATCAATATGCTATAGTTGTCTGCACAGATTTAGATCAGCTTTTGTTTATCATCTGGCAAATGCCTTATAGCTCCAACCATCATGTGTCGACACTTTGACCTATCAATTTCGCTTATTTTGTCAGCTTATTTTAAAAACTGTTTCAATCTAATTTATTAAAATTTTTAAAGTTTCGTCAGTTTAACGGTTATTTTATTTGAGTTTGGTCTTAAATAATTCTTTTGAATCTGTAATTTATATAAATTTTAGAGTTTTGTGTGTGTTGAAATGTATGTCAATTAGATAATTACAATAGTTGCTTTTCAGTCGACCACCGCAAGTACTTATAAGTACTTAGGTGTGTGTCTTTGCTAAATTGTAAATACTTGTAACTGGCTCTTGCTATTTTGACTAGTTAGAGAAAGTTATGCACCTAGCTTACAGCTAGATGTATCAGTGTCGAACCGCTTGACAACTAATAATTTGAAACCAGCAAAGATTAAAACCGAACTACTAGCAGTTGGTAAACTGGATAGTCACGTATTTTGCCGGTTTAACGGTTATTTCATTTTATTTTGGTGTTAAATAATTTTTTTTGAATCTGTAATTTATATAAATAATTACGGGTGGCAATTTATTAATTATTATATTTTTTTTATTTCGTTTCAGATCAATTATATATTTTAGTTTCAATTAAAATATTAATTGTTTTATTTTGATGAGCTGAAAACGTGTATTACATTTTTATTTTTCAAAATGAATGGAGTAAAAAATGGATTTACAACTCTCAATCGATTGTTGGGGAAGAAAAATAAAGAATGTAAGTTTATAATTGCAAATAATATGTTTTAGAGGGAAAGAAGAGACTTTAGAAGAAAGTTAATCGATTTCTTTATGTTCGATTTCTCTAAGTAAGATTCCAGAGAAGGCTAGGAGCCTAAACGAATATTTTTAAAGAAGGCAGAAATAATATTTATTACACAATTCGAGCACGACGGAGTATAATATTACAGAACTTAATCCAATGTCATGGTACTGAAAAACACACACAGGATGGGCCAACATGGACTGACTTATTTGAAATGCTTATGACTTTTTTTTTTTTTTTAATGAAAGTATAAATTATTGAATTTTCTTAAACTAAGTGTGAAAAATTGCATTGGCATTTTCTGTTGCAAGCAAAATGAATCTATATGCATATTGTAGCCGTTGTGGTGCATCCCTCGGTATTAATTCTTGGGCCAATTGAATTTTGTATGGTACATTCTCAGATCAACTTTCAGAATGCGTCGTAACAATGTTCTGGAGATGCCTAATTGAGTAGCACGCCGACAGGTATAGACACAGATGGATCCATATAGATCCTTCTCGTACACCATGGTGCAAACGAAAAGCTGAAGAATGTGTAAATTGAAATTTCTGGCCATTTTAACTGCTTCTTTTTCGACTATTTGATCAGTAGTCAATTTCACATGCGTGAATTTGCCTTCAATAATTTTTATTTGCCGTTTTGTCATTCAAACTTGCATAACGTTACTTGATTGATTGTATAGATATAGCCGATGTATACTGCAGATACCAAAATGAGCCAGGCACACTGCCTTGCATTATGCCAGATTTACTTGGAAGGAGTGACTATCAAAAGCTATAGTGGCCTAAAAATATTGTAGAATAGAAATTTTTTTTTCTAGTTTCTTGTCCTGCAAAATGAGCGTCAGACGGCTAAGAAACAGTTTTTCAAATAATTTTGTCTTACACGGAACTAAGGTGAAGTCTATATGATGTGACATCTTCAAGGGCTTTGCTAACTATTGCGTTGATTTTTTAGGTAATAAATTATATTCCAATATATCTGGTAACTCTTTAAAAAAAACTATATGATTAAATCATAGCCAGGTTCCCTTTTAAGATTTAATTCTTTCTATGTGATTGCAGGTTTCGTTTCTAGGATTGAGAATTTTTTTTGATTGCAAGTTCATGTGTAACGGTGCTTTAATTATACTATAGTATAAGTAGTATCTTCTGTAGTAATTTGTGATGGTTTATACTGGTGGATTTCTTCTTTAAACTATGATCTGTTAAGAGTTTTGCCTTTTTCTTATTAATTCGGGAGGATACTATTTTTACGTATCGGCCTATATTGTGGTGTTCAATTATGTGTTTTATTATAATTGCGGTGATGCCATGTGCTCTAAGAAAACATTTTCTGGATGCGTTTCAGATATTCACAACAATCTCTTGAACGTTTAATTTTTTGTGTAGAGAAACCGTTGGTATTACAGTTCGGAATCCAATTTAGCGCTCGGGACATTAAATGGTTTAGGAACTATGGTAAAGTTAAAAGATTAAGAATTATATCTCTTTTGGCTTTTACAGTTCCTACCTTAATTTTCAAGCAAAGTGTGGAAAGCTTTTCAGCATTTTGCCTTATTATTTGAATTGTCCTTGGGTTGATTTGCTTTTGTGAAATTTTCCTTAAAAGTTTTGTTTGCAAATGACTTAAAGTTTCTGTGCGTATTTGCTACCGAAATTCCATTGCTTATCACATGATGTTACAGTATATGATTCAGTGAACCCATATTTTTGACATAAGTGCGGTGCATAAATAGTTAAACTTTTTATATTTCAAACAAGCTTCCTTGTTTTGTTAATAGATGGCTCCATACCATATTTTCTCTATTACTTTTACTTAAAACGGTGTAAAATTCTTATTGTTCGATCCTCTTGGATTTTTTAATAATATTACCCCCTAGTCTTGCCACAATCGTGTAAAATGTAATTGGTTCGGATAAAATTCAACCCATACTGGGTTTTTTCTGTAATGCATCACAATAAAGAATAATAAATGGTTCAACCTTTATACCTAAAGCATTCTTTCCACGTACACATTGAGATAAGAAAATAGCGCATACCAAACAGTTGTGTATATTAAATAGTATACGAGGGCAGTTCATTAAGTCCATGATAAATATATAGTAAAGGTCGTGGAACACAGATCGGTCAGATAGTACAGATTTTACAAATCCAGAACCCGCAAAATTTCCTGAAATTCGTTTTGGTCGTTATGTTTTTATGATGCTGAACAAACAGCCGTCCAATTGATGTTATATAACAACACTGTGACATTCCCGTACGCGGGAAAAGATTTGGCTAAAACTTTGAAGTGATTGCTGTAATAAACAGATATTTTAAACAGTTTCGAATTCCTTTTTTGAAATTGCGGGTAAAAATGTCCTTGGACTTAATGAACTGACCCCGAACTAAACAGTTTTTTGTGGTATTTCTTCATAGTTCTGGCTCTCTGGGGCAACATTTAGCTATACATTTCAATATTGACGAAAATATTTGTGCGGAACATATTTATGGATTCGGAGACATTCTTGCGTATATACATATATGAATTTTTGCAAAAATTTCAAGTTTCGTATTTCAATTTTATTTCCGTATCGCAATGCATAGCATACAAAAATATTTTCATATTTACGAGTAAATAGTTTATTATTATAGGCAGGTATATTTTTGCTCATGTGTAATTTTAATTATAGTATGTGTTTTTTTTTATTGATTAAACAATTACATAATCGCGCATATAAGTGTTTAAGTTTATACACTCGCAATATATGGGCGCCTTGAAAATTTCCACTTTCCCGCACCATATTTATATGAACACACAAATATTTTTAGCGTATATATGTACTCGTATGTAAAATACATAAAAAAAATTTGTGAGCAGCATAATGCTTAAATTTAAAAATCACCTGTCTAAATCGTAAAACTATATATAAAAAAAATGATAAACTTGTGTATTCCGGGTTCGTTGTTTTATTCTCTTCATCTTACTACAATTAAAATCTTTCATTTACTTATAGTTTTATGTGCATAATTTCGCGATAATAAAATAAACTATAATGTGATTATTACTCGTATAAATATTTATATTTTATAACTATAAGATTTTACCAGTGGTATAGTCTTAACGAACTACTTCGTATAATGTGCAATACAAGTATATAAAAATTGAAACGATATGCAACAATTTTTATGTTGGTGATTACCCACTTAATGTATGTAGGTATATGCTGATTAGTGTGCTTTGACATTTAATTAATTTCAATATACTGTACAATTTTTTTATAGCTCTGTATATTATATGCAACCTAGAAACGCAACATACTTGTAGATTGTGGTCCAATTTACGATTCATTTCTAATAAGTTGATTTATTTGACGGCACCACAAAAAAATTTCTCTTTTACAGGTTAATTTAAAACCTATATATATAGCATAACCTCACTTTTTAAATAATTGACAGTAATTAGTTGTTTTTACTTCGTTCGGGGATATTTTTTGCTCATGATCTCCACTGATTGAAATATTTAGTTATATCTTGAGTTTTTATGGTGGAAATTAACTTCACTTCGACTGGCCAGTTCTCGAAATTGTAATTTCATCTCGATGACTTACAACTTGTTAAAAAACAAGTAAAATAAATCTAACCACAAAATCAAAAATCTATAATTATTGATCATTACAGAAACTTAACGCGGTGTCGAGTCATAAACTTTTGAGAATTATATATGATTGTGATTATTTTTACGTCACTAATTGTTAACTTGTGGTGCAGACGTGAACGTTGGTCAGTAACACTAAGAAGGCGCAAAAGAAGGCCATATAACGGGTTGATTTGGCAAAGCAAAACTCGGCTGGTGGCTACCGAAAATCATATTCATATTCATAATCATAATCATATTCAAGGTCATATTCAAGGTCATCAAGGTGTCGCCAGGAGATGTGCCCGATTTAATTACAATTTCAAAGTGCTTCAACATCTAAGCATTTGGTAAAAATGTTGCAAAGTAAATCTATCCGACGATCAAATTTATTTATGGCCTAATAACTCGCGTGATAAGTTCTGCATACCAAACTACTTATAATGATAAGGAAAACTGTTTATGACAACTGAAATTATGGAACATAAACTTTCAATTCAAGATTGTCCAACTCAATATGCAAAATATCAAAATCCAAAAATAGATATACCGTGTATTCAGCATTCAATAACATCTATATAAGTATGTAAATAGTTTCCAAAGAGATCTGGCCATTTACATCCGCGACGATATACCTTTTTCCATTTTCAGTCTTCCTATATGGTCTTTATCGAAGTCTAAATATTGCAAACTGCGCTGCTTATTTTGGATTTGATACCCTGTCAGATTCCATTGAACGCATCAGAAATCACCAAATGGAGAAAACGCTTTGGCAGGTGATTTCAATGTCCATTTAATGACAACTGGCTTACATATTCTAAGTACGTTACACCAGCTGGTATAGGACTGCTGAAATGTCGACAATTTTAAACATAGTTCCTCTATGTAAGAAATCCTGAGCTTATTACAGCGGAATTTTCAACTTCGTGGTCATGTCAAGAGAAAGTTCCTCCTAAATAGCGATGCGGACTGGGTAAGAATGAACAAGTTCTTTCAAAAGTTCGGATGGCACTATTGTTTTGCATTCGGTAAAAATGATAGTGCAGCCATTCTGATGTCGACTGTCACTCTCACAGGAATGGCACATTTTATTCCGTTCGGTCTCTCTAAGCCAAAAAAATCAGGAAATCTTTGGCTGCAGAACAGCGATCGCCAGCAAAAAAGCATCACACTAGAATCCTGGAATGCGAATGGTCTCCCAAGCTTAAAAGGATCATGAAAAGAACGTAAGAGAAGAGTTGCAGCAAGTCTTTAAAAGGAGTTATATAGTATTGGGACCTTTTGGTTCTTTGCTCGTAAAGTTAAGGAACTTCTTGGATAGTAGGAAATCATCTATTTACCATCTCTGAAAGATAGGGACAATATTTTTCCACTGCCCAAGCAAAAGCTAATCTCCTTTCCCGAATATTTGCTGACAACTAATTTAACTGATTCTAACTTAACATAACCCCGAGCATCGCTCTTGCCAGTTCGTTGATGCGCCGCATTAAATTCAGGCCTATAGATGTCGTTAAAGTACTGGCAAACATTAACATAAAGAAGTCAGCCGGTCCGGATGCTATTCAAAGTCACTATCATGTTTGTTCCACCGATCTATGTCTTCTGGCATTTTCCCCTCCATCTGGAAAACTGCTAAAGTATATCCTGTGACAAAAAAGGTAGCAAATCGGGCCCTTCGAATTATCGTCTCTGTGCTATCCAAAGTACTTGAGACCATAATAAATTTCTAGCTGATTTGGAAGGTAACCAGCTAATTTCTGATCGTCAGTATGGTTTCCGCGGAGGGCGTCTCAACAGGTGACTTAATGTTATCACCAAACAATGGAACAGTAGTTCATCATAATCTGGTGAATCACAAGTCATTGTGGTCAATATCTCGAAGGAATTTGACCGCGTGTAGCACTAGGGTTTACTGTGAAAATTGAGGGTAATTGGCCTTCGTTAATTTTATTGATTTAGGATTTTATTCGATGCCGCAAAATCCAAGTGATGATGAATGGCGTGATTGTCGTTCCACATTATTTAAACGCTGCGGTGTTCCTCAGGGTTCCGTCCTTCCCCCGACCATTTTTCTTATTTTTATCAACGATCTGCTATCAGGGAAGAAGCCAGCAGGGTTGAATTCAATCCCAGCAGATCCTGTGTTTTTTTTGGCCGAGTTAAAACAATTAGCTTCTTAAACATATAGGGTGTCCCAATAACCGGTTCAGATTTGACATAACGGTTATTTTGGCTCTGGCAACACTAATGTCATTCTTTCTTTGACAGAAACTCAGTATATTATTTCTACTTGACGAAATGAGTCGCTTAACGCTTCAACAAAAGTCTGAAATGTTGGAAATTTACTTCCACTACAAAGACAATCAAAAAATCATCTTTGCGGACGAGGCGCATTATTTTATCTCGGTGGGTTCGTAAATAAACCAAATTGTCGCATTTGGGGATATGAAAATCCACAAGGATATGTGGAGAAGCCAATGCATCTATTGCGTATTACTGTTTGGTGAGGCTTGGAACGTGGCGGCATTATTGGGCCGCGTTTCTTCGAAGATGAGGCCGGCGCCAACCTAATCAACTACCGCCACATGTTAACATCTTTTTTGTGGCCATATCTTGAAAATATTGGTTTAAACGCCCTTTGGTTGCAGCAAGATGGTGGCCATGCCACACATCGGGCGTTACAATAGTGAAACTGCGTCAAAAATTCAATAGCCGCATTATCAGTCGAAATTGTGACGTCGGCAAGGAGCTGTGATTTGACGTAAAGGACAAGTGTTATACGGACAATCCACAAACAATTGAGCATTTGTAAGCCAAATAATTCATGTCCCATTTGTGCCACATCTTGTGAAGATGTGGCACAAATGGGACATGAATTACAAAGCTCACATCAGTTTGCCCGTGACAAATGCATCCTCGGATACGCAATCACAAAAACTAATTACCTTGGTAGACACATTTTGAGTCAACCAGAAAATCAACAGGAACGAAATTGTGGAAAATATATGGAATCCATTGTAAGAATGCAGCCAGTAAACTCTAAAGAAATACTACAGAGATGCGGAGCTACAGGCTTATTATCGTATAATAAGACATTTAGCTGGCGGAAGCTTAAAACTACTGAGGAACTTATACTTCCTTAACAGTAACGGGCCAACAACCAAGTGTAGGAAGAATACCACAAAAGAATTGTTGAAAACAGTGCTCCCTAAATAGTGGAAGCACTATGACAGTGTGAGAAATGAAACAAAAGTGCGAAAACAAGAGTTAATTCTGTTCGTCCCGAACAGTTTCTTCCATGCTCGTACCGTTGTTAATTGATCGACGTGGACTACTTTTATTTTAATCCCAGGAGCGTTACTGTATCCTTTATACAACATCGTTGATTTTATCGATTACAGTGTATGTTCCTTTCGATGATCGTCCCTTACCTTCTCTTAGAATTGCAAAGCCACACCAACCTTCGTACCTAGAATCCTACATTATTCTCTGGAAGGTTGAATAGTGTATTTATTCTATCATTGCTGTTTGCGATGTTCTTAACGGCGGAATAAGTGTTCATCTTCCTTCGACTTAGATCGGCTACGTAGTCTTCTTTTGTGGCGGATGCAATCTCTGAACGATATCGGTCCCAGTTATCTTGTTTGACATTAACTTCTTTACGCAGATTTTCCTGCAGTGTTCGATTAAACCGTTCTAATATTCCATCTGATTGAGGGTGCATCAGCAACCCTTCGTTTATGCTTTTGTTTGACTGTTTTTGCGCCCAGTAACTTTAAACGATTGCACTTTCAGGTGCGATGTCTTGTCACTGTGGTCTCTACCTACTGCTACCCATTTGATTATTTGTGCAATAGATTCGTCTTGTTCGTGCCCCTGTCTTAGCTGATCGTTTTTCCACCACTCATCCACGTTTTCTCTGATTCGTACCACTGTTGCACGCAATCTCCTGGACATTCCATTTGTGTTGTTGTGTAACATGCCTCTTCTATGCTCCGTCTGTTGCACTCCTTCAAATCTCTTTCCTTGGTTTGCAAGCTGCGTTATTGATCGCTTAGTCATGGGTTCCTTACAATCCTTCATGAAGTTTCCAGGTTGTTGGGATTAAAGCATTGCGAGCGAGAACTTGATCGGCGTTTTTCATTGCTTTGGAAGTCTCATCCTTTTCTCTATGAAAGCCTCGATTTGGGCGATGCCTTCCGCTTCTAGTTTTCTTAATTTAATTGGTCGGTAAATAAACTTGCTCTGCGGTTGCTTTATATTCCAGTGCCAGTGCCAACACTTAACTTATGTATTTCCCTTTTGCGTTGGTTTTTAAATGATTATCTCTTGCAGAAATTATAAATGCATCCGCCGTCAATCCATTTAAAACATCCATAGAAGTTTTCATACGCCTGCCTTGCGAGCTTAGTAGCCTCTCGTTCAACATCTTGTAAGCTTTCTCTCTGCTGCTGTTTCCTATTATGCCGCTGGATTTTGCATAACTTCTGAGTATGAGACTGTCCGTACCTGAGTTGCATCTCCTTTAACATTCTTTCGCAGCTCATTTTGTTGTGGATATGATTTGCAAGATATCCACTTCTTTTTCTCGTATAGTGGCATGCGGGTGATGACTCCTTTAACACGGTCCCCCTGTTGGACTTCGAACGTTTTAAGTCGGCTCTCCAATACTTGCATCTTCACTTCTATATCAGCTGTGATTGTTTACATCTTTGATTTTAGCACGTCTTTAAGCTGGTCTAATTTAGCGCCTTGCTGGTCCAATTTAGCACCTTGTTTAGCCAACTGAATGTCTAATTGAGAGCTTTGTTCCGCTAACAGCGACTTTGGTGGCCTTCTATCAAATGTCAAAAGTGTTGCAGATATAGTAGTACACAAGTTTTCTGCACTCTGATACGAGTAGTAAAGGAAACTTAAGGCTGAAATAAGGTACCATTTAGATTATAAATGGATATGCCGGTTGAGCTGACCGATTGAATTGTAACCACCGACAAACTCTGATTAGTGGTATTGCACACCGAACAAATGAAGACAAACTTTACCAATTTGCTCAAGAGGCAAATGCTGCTGAAAGCACTTGTGACACTTTAACTTCTTTCAAACACCAACAAATGAATAACATTGGAACCACTTAAAATATGCTAGATTTTGGGTCATTTTTCTGTCTTATAAAAATAGAGTAAAATATTTTAAACAAATAGGTTCATTGATACCAAAATGTAGTTCTTTAAATGACTTTACCATGACCTTGCGATAACATGAGTCAGTCAATGTCATGATTGGAAACAATACCGTATTCCGCAATTCGTTGTGATACAAATTATTCCATTTATTTACTATGTGCATAGCTTAAATTTGAGATCAAGTGAGTGTGACGTCATAAAGTGGTATCGACGCATCGCAATATCCGCCCATTCATCGATTGTAAGAAAAAAAAACTATTTCAATATTATTTTCGGTTGCCAATTTATTTTTATTGTGTAGGTATCGTTTGCAAATACTTGGCATTTTATTGTAACTTTTCTCCTTAGTTTAATTGCAATTAAAATGTTTTAGTATGATAATTTCGTATTTCCGTTGAAGTTTTTGCCTAATTTCATTTAGTATTTTTAATCTAAGTATAGTCAACAACCTTTAGAGTCGGATTAGTTCTGCCAATCTGCGGGACGCAAATCAATAAGATATTGTATAGAGATCTGATAGTTATTTAACTTAGATAACGTTGAAGGTTTTACTAATTAAAAACAAAAAAATTATGCATTCAATCTTAATTTATGTTCTAATTTTTTAGAATCTCTATAAAAATATCCTCTTATAAACGGAAACTCTCCCACGTAAGATGTTCCGAAGTTAAATTTGACCTTGTGTTTTTATTTTAAAGGGATGGTTTTTTAGGTGATCAAGGTTCTGATATTTAATACGATAGCAGGTTTCAGTGAGAGGTTTACAGAAAGCTACACCAAACATTTCAAGTCGAGCCTGCAAATCATTATTTTATGATCATTTTATCATCGAATTTATCACTTTACGTTTGAAACTGCGGTGAGCTGAAAACAACTTTTTAGGTTGGAATATTTTTTTTCGAAGTGTTCTGCAATTGTTTCAGTTAATCTTCTCATTATTTTTACCTCAGAGGCTTCCACGAAATTTGGTTGGTTTTTTATAATTCACTGTTGTTGGTAATTTACTATCTGGCAGATGGGAATCGTACTCCTGCTGAACATATAAAAGGGTGGAATTAGTATTCATTTTTCATACTACGCACTGTATATTAAGACTAGAATGAAATTCGATAATTTTACTATTTGCCAATTGACTTCTTCTGTCAGGATCGTTTTTCTGCTATAATGTTGCCGCATTTTATATAGATAAAATTAATTTTTCCTTACTGGTGGCACCTTACACATTAAGAATATAATGATTAGCCAAACAATCAGCCAAATTAAGAATTTAGCGCTGAATTAGGTTCTTGTATTACTCCATTCAAATCAAACAATTTCTGAGTGGTACGAATCTTACGATGATGCATTGTTTTCAACATATTACTGGGTGGAAATTCATTATGCATTATGTCATACTTTTGATTTGAACCTGAAGATCAAGCACGAGCGGTTTTTACGACTTTTGAAATAGAAACATACCGCAATCGTTCTTGAGATATTCGGCCTCAGAATTGATGAAATATGAGTATATCTTGACAGTTTACTCGATTTAACGTTTCGACAGCTGAATACTTATCAATTATCGTACGTGTCGTACCTGAACATTTCAATAATAGAGCGATTAGTATGTGATATTTGTTTTATTTTCGATAGTCACGTGTCATAATATACACAAATCGTTACATCTTAGTATCAACAAGCAAAAAACAAAACAGCAGTCAAACTAGCTAATTTGTATTATAACACGATCTTCAAACAACTTTAGCTCAACGAACTCATTCATTATGAGATTAAGTGTTCTGCGGTCAGAAAATAAAGTTTTAGAAATACTGGCAATACGAGGCGAACAATACTAGAAAAAATGCCTGATTGAAAGCTTTAAAAAATTGAATTTATAGAAATTATGATTTTTTAGACAAAATAACCGATCATCTTAGTAAATTGAACAAGACAATTTGTCGATTTATAATTTTTGCAAATCATGCGATCATCATTTAGAATCAGAATTTTTTTTTTTTTTTTTTTCATTCATGATCATCATGTATATAGTTATTCCGGGTTTGTATGTGATAAAATATGATATCATCATGCAAGCACGCGGTAGCAACTATATCGATACACTGTATAAGTACGATCGCTTTAAGTTTTTTTTGCGTATATCTTGCTTTAAGACACAAGAATATCGGCATTAAATTCTATTTGTATCGCGTATATTGAATTTGGAACAAAAAATTTTAATCGGCGTATCTACATTCCAATCTCTTATCAGCGCGAAAGAAGTCAATTGTATAAATATTTTTGGTAGATAAATTCAAATATTTGCCAATTAATAGTTAAAAACCGATAAACCTAAAAATGGAATTTTACTTGATATTGGCTAATCTGCATATATTCAGGACTTAACGATTTTAAGTTCTCGTATCTTAAATTGGAATGTTCAACAATGTACGGCCGTCGTATGATAAGAAGTTAGGATCGATTTAACATGGCGAAGCATTCCGCAAGATGACTTTCATTTAACCTTGATCCTTACTGGATTTTTTTCCTTTATCTCCAATTTAGGAGCTATTCTGACCCATCTTACTCTATTCAGGGCTATTGCTTTAATTTCCGCCCATGATTTTCCTAGGTGTTTTGCCTCTGCTAGCATCGTTCTCTTCCATGTCATTGCTGGCCTTCCAAACTTTATTTTTCCTTGTGGATTCCAGTCTAATGACATCCTCGTTATATCACTTGATGCCTTCCTCAGTGTGTGGCCAATCCATCTCCATTTTCGTCGCTTTATTTCGGTCTCAATGTCTGACTGACATGTTGTTATGTGCAGATTGATGTTACTAATCGTGTTAGGCCAGAAGCACTTAAGTATTCGTCGAAGACATTTGTTTACGAATACCTGTAGCTTCTGTATGATTTTTCCTGTATGCTTCCATGTCTCACACCCATACAGTAGTACCGATTTCACACATGAGTTGAACAATCGTATCTTGGTCTTGCGCGATAGGACAGAACTATTCCAGACATTGTGTATCATGTTGAATGTATGTCTGGCTTTATTTATACGTTTGTGTATGTCTTCTTCTGTTCCACCTGTTTTCGTTACTGTGCAACCAAGGTATACGAATTCATTCACATCTTCAATTTGTATGTTGTTGATTTGTGTTGAGTCTTGGTTTTCTTGATATTAATCTTGAGACCAACTTCGTTAGCTAGATCTGATAGCTGTTGCACTTTCTGCTGCATGTCGGAGTGTTTGGAACCCCCATTGAATGCCATTAGAGGACCTGTCTAGTTTCCGCATTACACTGTCTAATACGATTAGGAACAGCATTGGTGATAGTACGCAACCTTGCCTTACTTCTCGAGTGTTGTAGTATGTTTCACTTTGTTTGCCTTTGTATTGGATTCGGTTCCCAGCATCTCGATACATTTCTTTTATGAGTGCAATTAATTTCTTTGGGATGCCCATTTCACAAAGTGTCGCCCATATTGCGTTCCTGTTTATCGTATCGAATGCGCGTTCGAAATCGCCGACAAGCATATACAATGGTGAATTCCATTCATTGGATTGCTCAGTGCAACTTCTTCCTGGTCTAAATCCAGCTTGTCCGTTTCTTAATTTTGCATTGATCGTCTGCATAGTAGGTGAGATTCTGTCAAGGATGATCATTGCGAGTATTTTTATTGTTGTGTTGAGGAGGGAGATACCTCGCCAGTTCCTACATTATCTTAGGTCACCTTTCTTGGGTATCGTAATTATCAAGCCTTCTTTCCATTTCAGTGGAATTCTTCCAGAATTCCAGACTTCTTGGATTATTGGTGCTTGCAGTTGTAGATGAATCTCCTTTGAATATTACGGCGGTTATATTGTCTGTTCCAGCGGCCTTATTGCTCTTCAGTCTATCAATGACATCTTTAACTTCCCATTCCGTTGGTGGATGGGTATTGCTTGTTTCGTTATTGATGTCAATTGATGACTGGAGATTTTCGGGGTCGGCAACGACGTCTTCTTCGAAATATTCCTTCCATCTCTTTAACTGCGCTTCATCTGTTGTTAGTACTTGACCATTAGCGTCCCCATTAGCGTTCCATCTTTCTTCTATACGGGTGGCTTCAGACTGGAGATTGAGTTGGAGCGTTTCATTGAAAGTGTTTCTTGTTTCAGTGTCTCTCAATCTATTTGGGTTAAATTTCCTCCTATTTGTCTTCGAATGTTTCACAGCTGCTGGCTTGATCTTGAATTGTGTATTACTAGTTGATGATCGCTGTGTACATCTGCGCCTCTCATTGTTCTTATACATCTTGTAGTGATGTGATGAATTTCTTATTGATCTATCTGAGTTCTGCCTTCAGGTGATGTCCATGTGTATTTATGTATATTGTTATGTGGAAACCTACTGCCGCCTATGAACTTGTGCTACAGAAGTCAACAAGTCTTTCTCCATTGTTATTTCGCACAGAGTCCAATGCATTTATTCCCATGATAGTGGTTAGGTTGATGTTGTCTGTACCAATTTTTGCTTTAAAATCTCCTTGTATGAGGGAAATACCTCGCCAGTTCCTACATTATCTTAGGTCACCTTTCTTGGGTATCGTAATTATCAAGCCTTCTTTCCATTTCAGTGAAATTCTCCCAGAATTCCAGACTTCTTGGATGTTAATATGCTTGCAGTTGTAGA
Source organism: Tipula confusa (assembly GCA_963556175.1). Taxonomy (NCBI): domain Eukaryota; kingdom Metazoa; phylum Arthropoda; class Insecta; order Diptera; family Tipulidae; genus Tipula; species Tipula confusa. Next base: position 221,785,105 of record OY744476.1, read on the forward strand.
TGAATATTTCCTTTAAATATTTCGGCGATCATTTCTGTGCGTTCTTGCTATTGTGGCTCGTAGAACTCATCTTCTGTTTTGTATCTTCTGCATCTTCTGTTGGGGCATAGCACTGAATGATAGTTGTGTTTCTTATTTTTGAATGGAACCTTGCCACTATAATTCTGCTGCTGTTAACTGGTTGCCATTTCATTAATGCTTTCTTTGCTTTATTTGTTGTTTATATGCCCACGCCTTGTTCCATGTGTGTCGTCTCTACCAGAGAATAATCAATTTCCATTGCTCGTGTTTATTTCTCCACTGCTTTTCCATCTGACTTCACTGAGGCCGAGAATCTCGATGTTATAACGTTTTATTTCCTTCTCTACTTGTGCGCTACTAGCCTTGATGTTTAAGTTAGTCGAATCATATAACAAAAAAGTTGTTTATCCTTTTTTTAAATTTATAAACTGTTATTTAGAACAGTTACTAAGTAAAAGTGTTTTAAATGTAACTGAACTGAACATTGTAAATTTTGATTTGAAAGCTTGTCTCATAAAACTAAATTCAGGATTCTTGAGTTAAAAGCATAGTACTGAAAAGCATAGTTATTTTCGAAATAACTAATATGAGTTAAATCGTCCCTTATAAAAATAAAGCTTTTCCAACTATTCCTTAATATTAAGAAGCTTTCAGGAGAGAGAGAGAGAGAGAGAGAGAGAGAGCGAGAGAGAGAGAGCTTTCAGAAGAGAAAATTATAATTAGCTTCAAATTTTATTCTGTTAAAATATAACAGAATAAAAAATACAGCAAATTACACAAAAGCTCTATAATTTCTCAAAGGAATTTACTAACTTTGGATTTAAAAGCTTTTCTCGACTAACTGTTTACGCTAATATATTCATATATCTATTTGTATATATCTAAACAAAATATAGCTAAAAAGCTTTAAACCTTATCAAACCAAATTACTGAGTTTATCACTTTGAGAGCTGCCATTTTAGAGCTTTTGTCGATTAACTTTATTCTAAGCCATCTTGTGAGTACAGTTTTTAAGAACTTTTTCGATGATTTTGGCATCTGTCTGGCGAAAAATAATCGCAATGTTATGTTTAAAAGCTGAAATTTTCTCTGAATTATACGCAAAACGGCTGATTATTCGGTTGCTCAATTTGGTGCACTAGAGATCGATTGTCTGTCGGCTTGTATGTCATGTAATGCCATTTTGTTAAAACTAAAGGTAGTGTATATTCAAATCGTCGATTTAAGGCCATTGGCTAGCATGCCTCTGCTACGGTCGCCATTGACGGTAACGGCGTTTCCAGTGGTTTTCGAAGAAAAATGCGCCAATTATGCCACCAATCCAAAACCTACACAAAACTGTCTTGGTGGGTGCATTAGGCAATAATTATATGGGCAATAAGCTGGTCTATGGCCCACACAGAGAACTGATATCGAAGCGGATGGTAATTTGCTTTCAACGCCTTTGTGCAGTATTCTTATCAGGCTGGTGCGTCTAATGGCCAGTTGATCGGCGTCGAGTTGAGGTCGATGAATTCTGTCTTTTACATTATCTACGTGCGCACTGACCGAGATCGGCGACTACTTCTGTTATCCAATAGTAAGCCTTTTTTAGCATCCTTCAAGACACCATTTAAGAATATGGCTGGCTGCCGTTCTTCTTTACTGGTGGAATGTAAAACTCCTGAGAAGGACAGTACAGGTGGCAATGTTTTTCTAGGTGTATAGTCTCACTAAATACGTCTTAGTAATGATGACTTAACATCTCTTCTTTTATTAAATCCAGACAAGGTTGTCTTTATATATAACGGTTGGTTGATGGTATTTAGTATCAAAATCGATTAACAAATTTCTTAGACCTACAGAAATAATTTCAAATCCCAAATTAACTAATTTTAAAGCCCCATTTTAATATTTGATACTCTTTTCAGTACAGTTCAATCTTTTTGATTCGGTTGGGTGTAATCAATCAAAATCTCGGAATTAGAATCCGGAATTCCAAAGGAATATCTCAATGTATTTATAAAAACGCCATTGGAATTTTTATAAAATACACATGGATCTACTCGACTCTAGATAAATCCTCCATTCAACAATACCTCATGTATATAGTGATACTTATAGTCAAACTTCACACACGTCTCAATTAATCCACAATTTTATATTTTTATGCTGGCTTATGATAGCGATTTTCGGCTTAGTAAATATACATTAGAAACTAGATTAGTAACGGATATAAAAAAAGTGTTTTAGAAATTTCGCATGAACCCTTTTGAAAACTAACTTTGAAATCCTTTTTCTTCGAAATCACGATTTGCTTCCAAGTATCAAGTCGATCATCTTACCGATCATGAAATTAAATTACAATTTGTGATATCGTTCAGTAAGTAAAAGGACAGCGATTACGGTGGTTAAGGTCACCGATCCTATGCTCGGATGGTGCATTGATATCTGAAAAAAATAGTGGCAATTTGTAAAGGCATTTGAGCAGTAAGCTCGAGATCGAAGTTTTTGTTCTTTAACCCCGGAAAATTTGACTAGATTTATTTAAAACATAGTTCAGTGTCTTAATACCGGTTTTCCTTTACACATAAAGCACCAGAATAAATAAGGTAGGCTCGGGTGCTTCGATTACTTTGCTACAAATCGATACAGATATAGTTAATTTGCATGTAGACGAGTTTCTCTTTAAATGTTGCTCCTCCGATTATAACCAGCTCTGCGGGAGTTCCACCGAGGCTTTGCCAATCTTTAACTAATCGATAGCTGCTTCTACCTCATCTACTGTGGGGTGTGAAATAAAATTCTCCACATCTGACGGCGCGATTTATCTGATCCGAGTTACATTGTCATCCCTATTTAGTAGGTTTTGAAAGTAGAACTGACATACCGAGAGAACATAATTTGTTTGTCATTCCCGTCTCTGCTGGCAGTGGCTTTACGAAAACTGTAAATTCTGTTAAGTGAAGTGGCAAATATCATATTTGCCACTTCTCCTATATATTGAATAATTATTTAGATTGGACTTTCTATTCTAGGTATTCTATATCTGCCGTCTGGTCGCTCAGGATGTTTTATTGCATCTACTGAGATCCCATGGTCTTATAGTAGGCTTATTAAGTTGTTATGATGATTTGAAAGTAGTCATCCGAGATTTTGTGTGGGGTTTCAAAGTCATAAAATAGAGAATTTTACGAGAATATCAAGTAAGCCTGCCATTCACATTTGAACGGCTCACGTACTAGTGAGGCGGTCACATCTGTAGGATCCCGACCTTTGTAGCCATCGCCTTAACCTAGAGAACAGACGATTGGAGTTTGGCCATGTTTATTAATAGCGCCGTTGAATTGCTATGCTGCTTGGCAATCAGAATTTATGTTAAAACGGTGCCATTTGTTTTATTCTAAGACCCACATTTCCAAACCGTTTGGTCCCACATTCAATTTTAGCTGGCATTAGTATTACATCAGTAGTATTAGAATTACCGAAGGCCTAAAAATATGTTAGCTCGCGATAAAATACACTGATAAGTTACCGAGCAATTGACTCAGTGGTTAAAGCTGCATTGTTCGGATCGGGAGGTACCGGGTTCGAATCTTAACAGGAAGGGTTGAAAAAAGGATTTTTCATCATTTGATTTCGATCGGTGATGACGATGACCTGTATTCGTGCTTCCTCGGAGACGGAAAAGGTTGCAGGGTTCAAACAAAAACAAAAAAAAACGACAAGTCTGCATCGAGTAATGATAAAATTTTGATATCTGAGAGATCAGCTCTAAACTGATTGGTTCTAAAGCAATCCCCATGTTATTCTACTCTTGATTTAGTGTCATTTAGTTTAGTACCTAATTAAAGATTCCTAATTAAATTTATTATTAAAAATTTTATTTTATTTTATTTTTAGCCTCCCTATCGAAGTCAACATCGAATTTAAGTCGTTCTATGTCACAATTACCAACCACAGCATCTAGTCAAACACAAAATACTTACATTAATATAAATACTATTAGTAACAATAACACCAACAATAATAATAATAATAATGTTGATAATAAAATATTACCATTGCAAAGTATGAGTAATGCACCGTTCGAACAAACTTTTCGCATTACCGTCCAGTTGCCGCGCGATCAACTCTACGTTGCGCGACTCGGTGCCAAAACTCAATTACATTTATTACTAAAAATGGTATGCGATGATAAACAGCTTGATTCGAATAAATACGAATTTCGTCATCCGAGTGATATGTCGCAGGTCTATGAAAATGATTTAACAATCGGGGCTGTTGGTCTAAATGAATTGAAATTAGTTTTAAAAACTGAAAAATATCATAATGCGAATAGTAATCATTTTAATTCGGACGAAATATTTAAATTACGAAATGGTGGTGGTGGTGGTCTTAATAATACGAGTAGTACACAATTTAATGGTACCGTTAATAGTACTAAAACCTCACTTGTATCGCCGTACAGTTCGACAAATTCGTTAAATTCGATCGATTCGTCTGGCATGATGAGCACAAGTTCGCGCGGTGGAAGTGTTGCTGGTCAACATCCACCAATTCCACCATCGCGTAAAAAACGTGCTGCACCCCGACCACCAAGCCAAAATTCAATACCAGAAAATAAAGATGTCAATTTCAATAATAATCATATTAATAGTAATAACAATAATAGTAATAATTTAAAAGAGTTTAAATCGCCATTACCTCCAACAATAGAACATACGATGCCAAACAAAAAAGCATTTCATGTATCATCACCAAATTTAGTTAGTAATTTCAGTATAGCCACGATTCAATCGCATGATGAGACTCATATTAAAAATATTTACAATGACGATACGAATCGTAATAATGCAAAAAATCACGTCTACAACCATAATATAAAAACTAATGGCCAAGATAATCGTTATAATTCGGCTAATGATTTGCACAGAGTCGAATCGACAACGTTACAACAGCGGCCAATGACTATGTTGCCCGTATCATCATACCAAACGAATGCAAGTAATCGAAGTTCAATTAGTAGTAATACGCTTAATATGAATGATAGTTCGAACACAAATGCAAATCATTCGCGAACATCGAGTGAATCGAGCGATCATTATAATAGAGATTCGGGTGATAAACCAGAGCCAACACCGAGGCGACGATTATTTTCTGGATGTAAGTGTATTATTTTTTTTTTTTAATCGTTGTCTAAAGTTTTATTTAAATTTAATTTGATTTTAGCTAAAAAGAAAGCACCAGCACCTCAACCACGTGGCCTGCCACCTGTGCCCACACCAAGATTTATACAAGAAAGTAAGGAACGTGTGAATGCAGTTGAAACCAATCATAACAACGAATCCATCAAAAATATTATCAATGAACAAAAAGGTATACTTTTATTTCTAATTTCTAAAGTCCAGCTAATTTTTTCCCCAGAACAATGTCTGGGCAATTGTCATATGGAATCTAATTCGGACCTAACATCAGAACAAGCTACTTCGATTAGATTAGCAAGGCGAAGTTATGCCGCACCCTCCAAGCGAAAACTATCGCGTCGTCTTACCTAATATTTGGGAGAATCACTCATCTAGTGGATGAAATTGTAGGTGACTACCAAGAAAAGATGATTCTTTTTAAATATAATGAAACATCTTCAGATGTACATCATGTATTCTTAAATCTCCAGCTATAAGGTTGCTGCAATCCTTCGGTAAGGTAAAATGCCCTCCATGTTGTCACACCATATAGACACTGAACCATTGAAGAAAATATTTCCAAATGGTTTCCTGAACTGTTGAACTCAATGCCATATGCATGCTCAGCTTTAGAACTGGATAATGTTACTGTCGGTTACCTACGGCTTCCCAAGATCCACCATCATGTTGTATCATAAATACTTATCTAAAAACTCATAGTTGGCTCTCTTGGATGTTGGTTGTAAACTTGTTAAGTAATCTTTAGATCAAATTTTCCAAAATCTCTGGGGCTATTTTGGCAGTAGTTTCCATCATTGGACTATTGTGGCGTTGGTTTTTTCTGACTCAGGAGATGAAATTAGTGGTCTTCCGATTAATAAGTGGCCTGGTGTTAAGGCATCGTATTTTTGTATGTAAAATTCTCCTGCCCTTAGGAGTTATATGAGCTGTGATTGAACTTCTACTGCCTGACTTAATTTGCCCGCTTCTGATAGAGGATCTTCAACGTAGAAATCCTTTAACGTAATTGTTAAAGCAACTGAATATTTTTCGTTTTTATCATGTGCCAGTTGATTCCAAACTTTAGTAGCTAAATATGTCGCTGCTTTGGTACTATATGTAAAAGTTTTAAGTTTAAACGTTTTCATTCCTGATTTTGGTTATCTCTCAATAGCAAGCGTTAATACTTTCTATCATATTGATGAAATCTGACGGAACAGCTTGGCGGCCTTGAAAACAAAAATTCGTGTTCCTCCATCTTATCAAGATCGATATTATATTCTGTTGTAATGTTGGACCATTTAATATTTTGTTTAAAGATGCGCCGACATAACGTCAGGCGCATCTTTAAACAAAAATGCCTCGTAGTTTTGTTGTTGCGCTGTCTATTTTCTTGCATTACCCAATGATGTGGTAGGTGATATGCATCTTCTGACTCTTCCTCATTGTTTGTTCCATATGACCAAGTTGTTGATATTCCCGCAAAAAGGCTGTATAACCTTCCTTAGACCATTCTGGAAAGGAATACAAACTTCTGCTCGTCTATCTCCGTTGATGTGACGTGTGATTTAACACTTAATTCGGTTTTCCTGCTCTCTGCTGACATTTTTTTCTAGATGAACCATCCGTATTTTGTAAGCCGTTCGTTCTTATTTCGCTTAATGGACTGGGGTTTAAGAATTCGTAATAGTAATTTATAATTAAAATAAAACGCATTTGTATTCTTTACTACGTCACAAAGCGGAAGAGACTATTTTTATTTTGACATCAAATAAATTCAAAATGGCGGATACATTATATAAAGCTGTGGTTACACTAAGATATATAATAACAACAGTTGAAACAGGCTGATATGGCATATCACTATATCAGCCATCTGCAGAATATATAGATTGGTAGTTGTAGGTGGTCAGTCCAACGAATGATTTTACTGACAATTGGTTATGGCGCTGATGTCAGCGATTGAAATCGCCACGTGTTAAGCATCACTATTGATGAAAATTCCTAATGTGCCCGTTGTCATTTTAATTAGCCCTATATTACAACAATAAAACTATGGTCTAACGGTGTATCCGTTTTAGCTCTTTGATTAATGTCGTTGCTTAGAATATGACTTAACATCACATTTACTCGTTACAGAAGAACCAGTTGATGCCAATGAATCCCCAGCAGTTGCAAAAGTTGTACCAATCGTGGTTAATGTGGACAATCGTCCAAAGATTGGAAATGGTAAAATTTCGACAAACATCAACGAGAAAAATGATCCGCCAATCATCGCAAATGAAAAACGATTGGCTGAAAAAAGGCCAATTACACCACCCACTGCTATCGAAACAAATAATAAAGAACCACGAAACGAAAGTGGAGACGATCAATACCTAGTAAACGTGTCAAAAGTGATGTTAAACGTTGAACACAAACAGATAGTGGACGAGCCAAAACTACATAAATCCATCATTGTCGAAAATAAGCCATTGTCAAATAGTAGTTCAAGAAATAGTTCAATTTCCATTACAGTAAGCACGAATAATGCTGAACCCAACCAAAATAGCATCGAAACAAATTCAGTTATTTCGAGTGACGGTGATGATTTTTCACTAAATGATAATCGTAAAACGAAACTAGACAGTTCCGATGACGATATCGATAATGATAAAATGAAAATATATAATTTAAAATTAGGTAAATCGATAACGCAACCAACACAAAACGATAGTCAGGAAGTGAGTGCTGTAAAATCGGTAGAGCACGAGGAGTATATAAATCCAGAAAATGAATCGATTCGATCACAATCCCCATTGTGGACGTATACATTACCGGCACCGGCAAATTTTGCCGACCCATCCGATATGTCGTCGACCGCAGTTATGGACAATTCAACCATAATTCGAGATGATCTTTCAAGCATGTTAGATAACGAAACCATCATATCCGATTTTACAACGGATTCGAAACTAATCGATGATGTCGTAAAACCGATAGTACACGAAAATTTTATTGAATCCGATGAAATTGTTCGAAACAATTCAGACATCGAGGATGGCTATCGTGGCGGTAATTTAGAGAAATCGCGTAAATTGAGTCGAGAAAGTTTAAAGAAAAATTTACAAAACGAAACGATTGAGAATCGTAAAAATCATGTGATCGAAGAACTCAGCCATGTGATAAACGATAAAAGTTTAGAACGATTGATATCGACAAGACAGGACGACGTCGACTTATGTAATAGCCAGTTAACAAATTTTAAAATGGTGACATACCAACCAATATCGAACGACGAAATCGTACAAGTCAAACGGAACAGTATCACCAAATCTATTAATCGATCTGATTCGTTTCATACGACTAGGATTGAGGCAACGGTAAAAACTGCAGAACTATCATTACCGCGAAGCTCATCGTATTTATCGTTAACTGAGACGACGTCATCGGTGCGACGAAAATCGAGTGGCTCTTTACACGAATCACCATCTTTACAAAGTCTTGAAATTATGAAAATGATATTACCCGGATTAAATTCGGCCAATTCATCGAAACGCAACAGTATTAACGTCGTGGTTGAAGATGAACAATTACTGAAAACTATGGTGAAACGAAGTAGCATAAGTGATGAGGTTGTATCGTCTCTATTGAAACGAAATAGTCGGGAAGAAGATAAAATCGAACCGAAACGTGAAAGTATTAAGGAAAATGGAAAATCATTTACAACCGTTAATTTAGTAGAAGAACCAAAATCGAGTGTGGAGCCAACGGATAAAATTGTTATCAAGCAAGTGAGTAGCGGTAAAGCGGATGAAACGGATGTCGGCGATACTAATAATAATAATAAAAAATGGAAGTATCAAGGTCCACCTGCAATTAATTTATCGTCATGGGCTGAACGTCCTAAAATACAGGTAGCTATTAAATCAGATCGTGACTATAAATTTGGTGGCGCCACAAATAATCGAAATTCGGACGACGCGGACGAAAGAACAGTGGTCGAACACAATAACATTCGAAACGAACGAGAACGAAAATTACCGATCGTTCGTAGTGTCGAATATAAAAAACCGCTCGTCATTCCATTGAATCAAGATAAAGAGGAAATCAATTCACCACCGATTGTATTACGGCCAAAACCTGAAATTGTAAATAAACCAAATTTCTACCAAACATTTTCTCGCCCGAATACAATACACATAAACGGTAACTACAATAATAGTACGACAAATAATAAATTTACGCCATTCGTTCGTGGTTTTAAGACCGAAAATCAAAATACGAACACGAATGCCATATCGATCGAATCGATTGTAAATATTCCAAAAAAATCGAAAGAAAATTTCGAAAATAAAAATGTCGTAAACACACCAACGACGACAACAACAACAACAACAAATACGAAATCGTTTAATGGTGGTAATAATACAATCGGTGTGAATACGAATAGTAATACTCTGCCATTTGGTCAAAATACGTTAAGACGGACGGGATTAAAAGAAAAAATACTATTCACCGAAAATCCGTCAATCAAATCGACCAGCAGTGAAATGCCGGCCCAACAAATACATTTAAAGCAACAAGAAACGGTTGTTAAATCAACAACCATTGTAAATAGTAATGATTTTGTAGTAAACAATGGAAATAGTCATACCGTTAGTAATAATCATCATCATCATCATCATAATAATACTAATAATATAACAAGTAGCACCATTGCAGTAAATCAATCGAATAATAGTAGGAATATAAACGTCCAAATATCGCAAACAACACCACCACAACCGCCACCACCGCCAAAATTAGCGCCAGTGGTACGGTCAGCAGTTGTAAAAAAATCTAATTCGATTATCGATGCTGATCCACACGACCAATTATTAAATTCAATTAAAAGTTTTAATCTGAATTCGTTAAAACGAAGTTAAATTAATTAATTCTTTTTTTGAAATAGTTGCACACATAATATAATCGGCGCGCGCAAAATATAAATACATAATTAATAGTCACACACACATAGTTTTTTTTACTAGTTTTTTATATAAAAATATTGTTATTGTTAATTAATTGTATCGATTTATTAATATTGTTTTAAATTAAATTAAAAATAAAAATGAAATATGTAATATATAATATAAATATATAAAATTTAAATACTGAAAGTATATGGGACCAAAGGTTTAAGGTGAATATTAATTAAAATGATGATACCTTTATATTGTTTTTATTTTTAATTTTTGATCAATTTAATTTTTTTTAGTTAAGCTCAGATTTATTATTATAACTTAAATAATTTTGTTGAATATACCAAGTTTTAATATTTGGATTAATTTTTTTTTTATATTATTATTTACATTTGTGGTCAGTCAAATTAAAACGATAAATTTAAATTTTAAAAACACAAAATATTAAATTTTTTTTAAAATTTATCAAGTATGTAAAATGAAATAGAATTATTACTGTTTTTATTATTATATATATTGAATTATTATTATTTTTTTGTTTTTGTAATAATTATAATCTAAAATTGAATAAAATACACTTATCGATTAAATTGAAAGACAAACGGCGTATAATTTAACAAACATTTGAGACTTTAACTTGTTTTACAGGTTTTGAATAATCAACAAAAATAAAATAAAAAAATAAATACTGCAGGTCGTAATACGAAAGGTAAATAAACGGATTCTGTGGAGGGCCAATCATTGCCGTAGCCATTCATAAGAACATTGATAATCAAAGTTCGCAATTAGGCAAACAAAAAAAAACGAAAACGCTTCTGCGCCCGATGTAGCAAAGCATCTGAACTTAATAGTATTAATACCACTTAACTAGTACGGTAAATCCATTAAAAATGGATTTTGGACATTTTCGATTTGAGCCATAAAATTTTCAGATTCGATGGGCTAACTATCATGAATTTTCTGGGTTTTGGACATTTTAGATTTGGGCCATAAAATTCTCAGTAACGATGGGCTAACCATCATGAATTTTCTGGGTTTTGAATATTTTCGATTTGGGCCAGAAAATTCTCAGTTTCGATAGGCTAACCATCATGAATTTTTTGGGTTTTGGACATTTTCGATTTAAGCCATAAAATTCTCAGTTTCGATGGGCTAACCATCAGGAACTTTCTGGATTTTGGACATTATCGATTTGGGCCATAAAATTCTCAGTTTCATAAATTTTCTTGGTTCTGGACATTTTCGATTTGAGCCATAAAATTCTCAGTTTCGATGGGCTAACCATCATGAATTTTCTGGGTTTTGGACATTTTCGATTTGGGCCATAAAACTCTCAGTTTCGATAGGCTAATCATGATGAATTTTCTGGGTTTTGGACATTTTGGATTTGGGCCATAAAATTTTCAGTTTCGATGGGCTAACCATCATGAATTTTCTGGGTTTTGAACATTTTCGATTTGGGCCATAAAATTCTCAGTTTCGATGGGCTAACCATCATGAATTTTCTGGGTTTTGAACATTTTGGATTTGGGCCATACAATTTTCAGTTTCGATGGGCTAACCATCATGAATTTTCTGGGTTTTGGACATTTTCGATTTGGGCCATAAAATTCTCAGTTTCGATGGGCTAACCATCATGAATTTTCTGGGTTTTGGACATTTTCGATTTGGGCCATAAAATTCTCAGTTTCGATGGGCTAACCATCAGGAACTTTCTGGATTTTGGACATTATCGATTTGGGCCATAAAATTCTCAGTTTCATAAATTTTCTTGGTTCTGGACATTTTCGATTTGAGCCATAAAATTCTCAGTTTCGATGGGCTAACCATCATGAATTTTCTGGGTTTTGGACATCTTCGATTTGAGCCATAAAATTCTCAGTTTCATGAATTTTCTGGGTTTTGGTCATTTTCGATTTGAGTCATAAAATTCTCAGTTTCGATGGGATAACCGTCATGAATTTTATGGGTTATGGACATCTTCGATTTGGGCCATAAAATTCTCAATTTCGATGGGCTAACCATCATGGATTTTGTGGGTTTTGGACATTTTCGATTTGGGCCATAAAATTCTCAGTTTCATGAATTTTCTGGGTTTTGGACATTTTCGATTTGGGTCATAAAATTCTCAGTTTCGATGAGCTAACCATCATGAATTTTCTGGGTTTTGGACTCGATTTGGGCCATAAAATTCTCAGTTTCGATGGGCTAACCATCATGAATTTTCTGGGTTTTGGACATTTTCGATTTGGGCCATAAAATTTTCAGTTTCGATGGGCTAACCATCATGAATTTTCTGGGTCTTGGATATTTTCGATTAAGTCCTTAAAATTCTCAGTTTCGATAGGCTAACCATCATGAATTTTCTGGGTTTTGGACATTTTCGATTTGGGCCATAAAATTTTCAGTTTCGATGGGCTAACCATCATGAATTTTCTGGGTTTTGAACATTTTCGATTTGGGCCATAAAATTCTCAGTTTCGATGGGCTAACCATCATGAATTTTCTGGGTTTTGAACATTTTGGATTTGGGCCATACAATTTTCAGTTTCGATGGGCTAACCATCATGAATTTTCTGGGTTTTGGACATTTTCGATTTGGGCCATAAAATTCTCAGTTTCGATGGGCTAACCATCATGAATTTTCTGGGTTTTGGACATTTTCGATTTGGGCCATAAAATTCTCAGTTTCGATGGGCTAACCATCAGGAACTTTCTGGATTTTGGACATTATCGATTTGGGCCATAAAATTCTCAGTTTCATAAATTTTCTTGGTTCTGGACATTTTCGATTTGGGCCATAAAATTCTCAGTTTCATAAATTTTCTTGGTTCTGGACATTTTCGATTTGAGCCATAAAATTCTCAGTTTCGATGGGCTAACCATCATGAATTTTCTGGGTTTTGGACATCTTCGATTTGAGCCATAAAATTCTCAGTTTCATGAATTTTCTGGGTTTTGGTCATTTTCGATTTGAGTCATAAAATTCTCAGTTTCGATGGGATAACCGTCATGAATTTTATGGGTTATGGACATCTTCGATTTGGGCCATAAAATTCTCAATTTCGATGGGCTAACCATCATGGATTTTGTGGGTTTTGGACATTTTCGATTTGGGCCATAAAATTCTCAGTTTCATGAATTTTCTGGGTTTTGGACATTTTCGATTTGGGTCATAAAATTCTCAGTTTCGATGAGCTAACCATCATGAATTTTCTGGGTTTTGGACTCGATTTGGGCCATAAAATTCTCAGTTTCGATGGGCTAACCATCATGAATTTTCTGGGTTTTGGACATTTTCGATTTGGGCCATAAAATTTTCAGTTTCGATGGGCTAACCATCATGAATTTTCTGGGTCTTGGATATTTTCGATTAAGTCCTTAAAATTCTCAGTTTCGATAGGCTAACCATCATGAATTTTCTGGGTTTTGGACATTTTCGATTTGGGCCATAAAATTTTCAGTTTCGATGGGCTAACCATCATGAATTTTCTGGGTTTTGGACATTTTCGATTTGGGCCATAAAATTCTCAGTTTCGATGGGCTAACCATCATGAATTTTCTGGGTTTTGGACATTTTCGATTTGGGCCATAAAATTCTCAGTTTCGATGGGCTAACCATCATGAATTTTCTGGGTTTTGGACATTTTCGATCTGGGCCATAAAATTCTCAGTTTCGATGGGCTAACCATCATGAATTTTCTGGGTTTTGAACATTTTCGAGTTGGGCCATAAAATTCTCAGTTTCGATGGGCTAACTAACCATCATGAATTTTCTGGGTTTTGGACATTTTCGATTTGGGCCATAAAATTCTCAGTTTCGATTAGCTAACCATCATGAATTTTCTGGGTTTTGGACATTTTCGATTTGGGCCATTAATTTCTCAGTTTCGATGGGCTAACCATCATGATTTTTCTGGGTTTTGGACATTTTCGATTTGGGCCATAAAATTTTCAGTTTCGATGGGCTAACCATCATGAATTTTGTGGGTCTTGGATATTTTCGATTAAGTCCTTAAAATTCTCAGTTTCGATGGGCTAACCATCATGAATTTTCTGGGTTTTGGACATTTTCGATCTGGGCCATAAAATTCTCAGTTTCGATGGGCTAACTAACCATCATGAATTTTCTGGGTTTTGGACATTTTCGATTTGGGCCATAAAATTCTCAGTTTCGATGGGCTAACCATCATGCATTTTCTGGGTTTTGGACATTTTCGATTTGGGCCATAAAATTCTCAGTTTCGATGGGCTAACCATCATGAATTTTCTGGGTTTTGGACATTTTCGATTTGGGCTATAAAATTCTCAGTTTCGATGGGCTAACCATCATGAATTTTCTGGGCTTTGGACATTTTCGATTTGGGCCATAAAATTCTAATTTTCGATGGGCTAACCATCATGAATTTTCTGGGTTTTGGACATTTTCGATTTGGGCCATAAAATTCTCAGTTTCGATGGGCTAACCATCATGAATTTTCTGGGTTTTGGACAATTTCGATTTGGGCCATAAAATTCTCAGTTTCGATGGGCTAACCATCATGCATTTTCTGGGTTTTGGACATTTTCGATTTGGGCCATAAAATTCTCAGTTTCGATGGGCTAACCATCATGAATTTTCTGGGTTTTAGACATTTTCGATTTGGGCCATAAAATTCTCAGTTTCGATAGGCTAACCATCATGAATTTTCTGGGTTTTGGACATTTTCGATTTGGGCCATAAAATAGTCAGTTTCGATAGGCTAACCATCATGAATTTTGTGGGTTTTGGACATTTTCGATTTGGGCTAACCATCATGAATTTTGTGGGTTTTGGACATTTTCGATTTAGGCCATAAAATTCTAATTTTCGATGGGCTAACCATCATGAATTTTGTGGGTTTTGGACATTTTCGATTTGGGCCATAAAATTCTCAGTTTCGATGGGCTAACCATCATGCATTTTCTGGGTTTTGGACATTTTCGATTTAGGCCATAAAATTCTCAGTTTCGATGGGCTAACCATCATGAATTTTCTGGGTTTTAGACATTTTCGATTTGGGCCATAAAATTCTCAGTTTCGATAGGCTAACCATCATGAATTTTGTGGGTTTTGGACATTTTCGATTTGGGCCATAAAATTCTCAGTTTCGATGGGCTAACCATCATGAATTTTGTGGGTTTTGGACATTTTCGATTTGGGCTAACCATCATGAATTTTGTGGGTTTTGGACATTTTCGATTTGAGCCATAAAGTTTTCAGTTTCGATGGGCTAACCATCATGAATTTTCTGGGCTTTGGACATTTTCGATTTGGGCCATAAAATTCTAATTTTCGATGGGCTAACCATCATGAATTTTCTGGGTTTTGGACATTTTCGATTTGGGCCATAAAATTCTCAGTTTCGATGGGCTAACCATCATGCATTTTCTGGGTTTTGGACATTTTCGATTTGGGCCATAAAATTCTCAGTTTCGATGGGCTAACCATCATGCATTTTCTGGGTTTTGGACATTTTCGATTTAGGCCATAAAATTCTCAGTTTCGATGGGCTAACCATCATGAATTTTCTGGGTTTTAGACATTTTCGATTTGGGCCATAAAATTCTCAGTTTCGATAGGCTAACCATCATGAATTTTGTGGGTTTTGGACATTTTCGATTTGGGCCATAAAATTCTCAGTTTCGATGGGCTAACCATCATGAATTTTCTGGGTTTTGAACATTTTCGAGTTGGGCCATAAAATTCTCAGTTTCGATGGATTAACCATCAAGAATTTTCTGGGTTTTGGACATTTTCGATTTGGGCCATAAAATTCTCAGTTTCGATAGGCTAACCATCATGAATTTTGTGGGTTTTGGACATTTTCGATTTGGGCCATAAAATTCTCAGTTTCGATGGGCTAACCATCATGAATTTTGTGGGTTTTGGGCATTTTCGATTTGGGCCATAACATTCTCAGTTTCGATGGGCGGCTAACCATCATGAATTTTCTGGGTTTTGGGCATTTTCGATTTGGGCCATAATATTCTCAGTTTCGATGGGCGGCTAACCATCATGAATTTTCTGGGTTTTGGACATTTTCGATTTGGGCCATAAAATTCTCAGTTTCGATAGGCTAACCATCATGAATTTTGTGGGCTTTGGACATTTTCGATTTGGGCCATAAAATTATAAGTTTCGATGGGCTAACCATCATGAATTTTGTGGGTTTTGGACATTTTCGATTTGGGCCATAAAGTTCTCAGTTTCGATAGGCTTAACCATCATGAATTTTCTGGGTTTTGAACATGTTGGATTTGGGCCATAAAATTGTCAGTTTCGATGGGCTAACCATCATGAATTTTCTGGGTTTTGGACATTTTCGATTTGGGCCATAAAATTTTCAGTTTCGTTGGGCTAACCAATAAGGGGAATCAAGGTAAAGGTTGGTATAAAGGTTAGCCCATCGAAACTGAGAAATGTATGGCCCAAATCGAATATGTCCAAAACCAAGAAAGTTCATGTTGGTTAGCCTTTTTAAACTGAGAATTTTATGGCCTAAATCGAAAATTATTCCAAAGAAAGGAATACATTAAATATGAAAAAACCTTTTGTTTTAGATTTAATGCAGATTTAGCGGGTAACCTCATCCTGTAAATTTTACAATGCATCAACAAAAAAATTAAATATGTTGATCGTAAACTTCGGAGTCTTCATTACCTTTGTTTATTTCTGCTTTTGTTTCCACAATCGATTTAGGAATGAAGCTGACACAAGCCAGGTACTTATTGCACGACATTCCTAACCTATACATAATTTAAAATACTTACAGACATTTTATTCCATATACACGGTAGTACGTTATAATTGCTTTTGGTTTGATAAAAGTATCGCATAATAAAAACGCAAAATTTAATTAATTTATCTCATATAAATATACTATTTACTTATTTAATTAATTTTTTCTTAATATTTTCATATATATAAATTCTAAAAAATTTTACATTTAACTATAAGAAATAATAATCAGTTATAATAATAATTTATATATATATATATATATATATATATATATATATATATATATATATATATATATATATATATATATATATATATATATATATATATATATATATATAATTTAAATTCATATATAATAATTATTCGTTACTTTTTAAGGAGAAAAAATATAAAAAAAAACTAGGATCTTCTATTTGTAATAGTAAAATAAAAAATTTAAAATTAGATAATAAAATTACTTAAATAAACTGTTAGTTTAATTATAGTAAAAAATTTTATAAATTTAAAAGATTTATCGAGCTGATGATGAAATAATAATAAAAAAAAATAAATTAAATTATGTGTGAAGAAAGGTATAGAAGTAAATGAATTACGCTCCATTTTTAATAAATTCTCTCGTAGTTTTTTTTTTTTTTTTTTTTGTAAACTCTTCCTTTACAAGTTATATGGACGGAGTAATTAATCTTGGAGTGTTTAATTTGAATATTGCGGAAAAGAAAATGAGATCGAATTATTTTATCAGTAATCGATGTACTTATGTCTTATCCCAAATTAAAAAATTTCGATTTTTTTTTTATTCATAAACTCATTCAACAACAACAACAACAATACAATTAATTGCCAGCTCCCCGGAACACAAAATTTCACCAAAATATCAACAAACATAAAGCATCTACGTCTATATCGTATCTCAGTTTCATGTCTTAAAATTTACAATTTATTTATTATAAAATCACATTTTATTAGATTTTGTCTATATTTAATGCCTTTTTAAGTTGTTTACATTTTTTTTATTTAATTAATTTAATTTAAAATTTATCAGTTCTAATTTTAAAAATAATCATATTTTGAGATGATAATAAAAAAATAATTAAAAAATTCCTTTTTTTTTTTTAATATTGCTAGATATGAATTTAGCAGGAGATTCAGTTAATTTAAATAAAAAATCAAACACAATAAACTCTTGTTAAATTAAATGCAGTGTCGACAATCGTATTCGTTAATTTATTTAAAATGATATTCCATCTAATTTTAAAAAAAAAAAAAAAAAAATTTGGGCAGCATATTTTAACTCTTTGCACAAAATTAAAATGTAATCGGGCTTCTAAACGAAGCTTTATACAAACCAAATAAACCTGGTTCCAAATATGTACATATATGGATAAACGACAAAACGCGATAAACAAGGCAAATTGCCATTATAGATGGCATTAGTGAAGTCAACAAAACAATAGATATTTTATTTACCATTATGCGGAGGGAAGTAATGGATGTGTAACAGGAAATCAAAGGTTGTTTATTTTACCAAGTATCATCTACTGACACAGTCACAGTGTCTCATCAGACACAGATTACTTATACCTTTGCCTTGAGGGAAGTTTTAGAATTAATATTTTGGACGAGAAAAGTTAAATTTCTTTGTGTGCAATGTGATCAACAAACAATGAAACACATCATAGGAAATATTGTGGTGTTTGTCCGATAAGAATTGTCAGAGAATAAAAGAAAGATATTGTTCCATTTATAAATGTATAATAAATCTATTATAAATGTATAAATTTATAAACGAATAAGTTTTGCATTTTTGAGAAAACACATTAGTGAAAAATTTTATGTGCAAGTGTCAATAGAAATAGAAGGAAAAGAGCCCCGACATAAAACCACCATCATGACCACCTATGGCAACATATGAAAGTAACCGCGCCTAGGACAAGACCTCTTTCACCCCAGATATAAGATCTATCACTGACTGTTTTATAGACTATTGCAAACCAAACGTTTTGAAGCAAATAGCAATTGAATGGTGTTAGCTGTTATTGATTACATCAACAGAAAGACATGGATCTCGGTTGTGCTCTATTGTGTAGTATAGATGCTAATTTTATGTAAATTTGAACTTAATATTAACATATTTTGTTTAATGTTATTGTACCTTTCTTGCTACAAGTATTGCTTTCTTATGCAGCCATCATTTCCCTTTTAAGCTTTTTAACTTATTTTTAATGAATTTAGGTTTCATCTGAAATGCCTTACTAAAAATTCACCCTATAGGTTTTACCCAATAATAAGTTTCATTTTCAATAGCCGGCTATTTGGGCAGCTGTCAATTTTGAAGCTGTCATCTTTTGACATTTGACAAGTAAAAACTACGCCATTACTAAAAATGGTACGATACACGCATCAACAACGCATTAAAATTGTTAAAATTCACTTCGAAAATGAGGATGGTGCCACTGTTACGGGAATCAATTGCGCTACCGAGCTATGATTAATGATTTTTTATGGCCGGAATTGGAAGATATTAATGTGGATGACGTTTATTTTCAGCAAGACCGTGCCACGTGCCACACAAGCAACGAAACAATCGCAATTTTGCAACAAAAGTTTCCTGACCGTGTTATTTCTCGAAGAGGTGGAATTCGTGAAGTTATCGAGGGCATATATATAACCTGGCATATATATAAATTTCATGAAAACAATATGGTGCTGCAAGGTAGCCGTGTCGGCCATTTGGCTGATATCGTTTTCAAATGTTAATGGCATACTTTTTTCTTTACAATGATATAAACATTCATTGATTTCTCTTAAAAAATACTCGTTTTTTTTAAATATCAAAATGATACCTCTTATTGGGAAACCCGTTATTTAATTATAAATGGACTAGAATATACGCATTGCCATTTTATATTTTCGTGGGGTTACAAAGAAATAAACGTAACTAAATCCGAGTTTACTTTAAAACTAACTCCAACTCATACCGGTTTGAACGCAACGCTGAAACATGGTAATGCATTTGGTACTATTATTTCAGTTATTCAGATAATTCTATACATTTCTTTATACTCAGTTTTTTTCGTTTGCAAGAGGACGATTTGGCATTCAAACTCTACTACATATCCATATCTTTCATAACTTGTTTATTTTACAACCACACAATTTTTTTCCGCGGGTATATCGGCGCTTTAATAAATTCCAATTCACCTTCCCATATTATGAATTTTAAACCATTCTGGAAGTTAGGCGGTATAGGACGTATTGGTCATAGCACGGTTAATTCAATTGTTTTGTAATGTTTAATCAATTTCTTTAAAATTTAATCTTTATGTTTTAAATGATGTAATAAATTAATTAATTGTAATTTTCAGGCAAAAACTAATCCAATTTATTACAGTCTACGGTTTGGCGAAATTAGACCATTAACAGATTTTGTTTTTAGGGAATATTTTTTGCAGGATACAGTTGAATGATGGCACACTGGAGTTGCTTATAAGAGATGACAAAATACAGAAAACAGAATGCAGAGCAGTTCAATAAAATTGTGATTGTCTTATGCTAACAGTAGTTTGAATATTGGCTACCGGGAAACCGGATCAATTTTGTTATTACTGACATAACACTGTATATGGGCTTTATATAGGCTTAAGGCTGTGGGAATAGGACCGGCGTTAACCGACACACTTGACAAGCACTTGGTCTCGTAGTCTCATCAATCAATTAATCAATTCTGGAAGTCAGGCGGTATACGTATAACTACTTTTCTTTTCGTTTCATTCACTGCCAACTTCGTGAAAATCTCAACTCTAATCAAGTTGGCATTCATTATTAAAAGGATGTGCCATTATTAGTCTTAACATGTGCACTCTCTACCTCTCTCTACCTATTTTGATTTACAATACTTTCAAAATGTTTTAAGACTTTTCAAAGGAACTTCTGATTTTTGGATCTTTTGGTTAACTTTTCTTCCACTTTCAGCTCATTCACTTATATATTGCCATTAAACATGAAATTCCTGTTCTATTTGGTATGAATGTCAAAGTGGATCTACAGATATATCGCATAGTGCTTTATATAGGATTGACAACAGTTGTGAGCAATATTCCCATGACAAGAAAAACTATTTTGTGATCTGTATTACATCACTGGCCTTATTAATTTAAAAAGTTCATTTAAGATTGATTCACAATTATAACATGGCAAGATTAGCACCTAAATTATAAAAAACATTATCTGGACTCCGAACAATCCTATTCATGGTCGATTGCAATTCAAAAAACAAAAAAAAATGTTGATAAAGCTTCCTGTATAGTCTATGCTAATTTCAACTGGAATAACTACGAGAGAAAAAAGAAACGATGTCCAGTCAATATAGCTGAACTATAGCTATCAAATATAAAGTGATATTAAAATTTCCGGATGGCCGGATAGACTTTTAATGAAGCTACATTTTTGATGTAGTTTTAAATAATGAAATAGGATAATCTAATGAATAAAATTACATCAACTAAAAATTATACCAGGAAAGTTCAATAAAAGTTAAAATTTCTATTTTTAGGTTAGAACCTGTTTCGTTTGTTTTGGGAGTAGTTTCGAATGAACCTTAAATGATTTTATTCGAATTTGAAATCCTTACATAGGTTTTATTGTTTTTCGAACTTGATACTTTCGTATAACGAAATTTATTTATGTATACTGGATTTTTTTAATGTGCAAAGAGTGTGTATCCATTTTTTAATTAGTTTTTATTTTATTATCCCTATAATTTAAACTACTAGACTAGCACAAATTAATATTTACAGATGATCAGTTTCATATACGTTTCGCTGGTTACTAACAACTTTCAAAGAATATCATTAACTATATTGTGGCATGGGTCTCTTTTTTTGGCCTTAACAGAATTTTGAATGTGATCACAAAAAAGAAAATTGCAATTTTTACGGAAAATATTTACCGAACCCCCGAAATAATCTGGATGATTTCGCTGGTACTGTAATTCTAGTTTTTAATTGTTTACAAGGACAGCTAAGCCTTTAATAATTCCAAACAAAACGCATAACTTCTAAAAATGGAGCGATAAATAAGAAAACCGTAAAATATTAGGTACGTTAGAAAAGAAATTAGATATATTGCGTCGTTTTGATAGAGGCGAGAAGCTCAGTGGAATTTCCTTTCGCCACCGCGGACTGCTGTAACATTGACTTATGCCAGGGGTATCTTTATGGAAAAAAAAAACTAGCAGATGGAACTTCTTATAGATCAAGCAAAGCTTGAGTTAAAAAGCGATAGGTCGTGAATATTCAAACATTTTAAAAACGATAACTAACGAGAGGTGATACGTCCTTAATCAAGTTTTCAATTTAGATAAGAGTGGCATATTTTAGAAACAGTTGCCTGGCAGAACGTTTATTGAATTATAAAACGTCTGCACCTGGATATAAAAATACCAAGGAGCGATTAACAGCACAATCAAAGAATGTAAAAAAAATCGCATTTGCTGGTAATTTGAAGATCTAACAAGAAAGCTGCATAACTTTAGAATTGTTCGAGGATTGGTTTAAAATGTCTTTTGTTCCTCAATTAAATCCTATTTGGTAGAAAATAATCTTCCGTTTAGGATAACGCTTCTGGGCATCCCAGCAACTCATCTAAATTATCTAATGTTATTCATATTGAATTATTTTCCAAAAAGACAACGCTACTGATTCAGCCTATGGATCAATGCGCGATAAGTATACTCAAAGCGTATTATTAGCAAGGAACCTGTAACACCGAAGATGAGGGATTTGTTGGCGACTGAGTGCTATGAATAGACTCTAAGTACGATATAAATACATATAAATAATATATCATTGTATTGTGTCAATGTAGTGCTAGCGAATTATATGAATGTACACGAAATATTTGAATAATTATTTGATATAATGATTGCCAAATTGAACCTACTCCGGATCTCATACAAACTATTGTAGAACTTGCAAATCAACTTGTTTTGAAGATATGGAGGAATTCGACGCTACGAAATTCGTCGTTACTGGCAAATAACCAACAATTTGGTTTATCACCAGAGTAAAAGTCACAAAAAATAAAATAAGCGCAATTAAGACATACAAAGTAGTGACCTTGAGTAAGACACCGATTAGAGCTAGTAACCCCTGGAAATAATTTTATTTTATCGAATTAAGGCAAGTACATTGGCGAGAATAGGTCAGTTTGAACAAAAAATGTCTTTTGCTGCAATGATCAGTTGAGAACTGATTTTATCAACCAACCAAATTATGTAAAAAAAATATAAAGATGTAAATGAAGATTTTCTGTGGTGAATCAATTAATTGCCAGCTGTGATTATTCTGGGAATAACATATATATGTTCATCTATGGAAAACTTTAGGCTCGCAGATCATAGACAAAACCATATGAAGCATTGTTCCATGCATTCTGGAAAACAGCAAGGATAATTTCAGCTATCTAAATCATATGATTGGGAGACAGTTAATAAAAAGGAAGGTTTTTAACGAAATAGGAACTAATCGAGTAAAATTTGTGTTCAAACCACAAGAGCAGGTCGAAGTTTGAAAAGTCAATAATTGAAATATGAAAACTAATTCTTCCCGATCAATTGTGGCAGTAGAAAGGTTTAAATTTCAGATCAATAAAAGCAGATATTTACACAACAACGTAAAGCAGGAGTTAAAAAATTAACCGCAAAAGAGTTAGAAGAGCATGACCTCCAATACATACATAACGTATTTTTTAAATTTTAAATTAGTATCCAGCAAAACGTATATGACACCGGGCACCTGTATTTAATTGTTTGTGCTACTCCTAGTCTAAATTTCATTTTGTTTATTTTAATTTACAAATAAATGTTTTGTTCTTAACGTGTAATCTTTCTCTTTAGATTAGTAACATTTTAATTTTTGTTTTTGTTAATAATTTAAATTTACTTAAAATTAATAATTATTTTTGCTTAAAAATAAAAAATATTTTTTAAATATTTTATTTTAATCCTTGTGTTAATTCATATACTAAATATATTAATGATGAATATGAAGAGATATTTTTTGTTTAGAGAGAGAGTTATATAGAGTGGAAATTGTGAATGAGACACGGGATGGCGATTATATTAGAATTAATTTGTATTTATACTTCTAATTGCTTAGACGATTGTTGTATTATGAATGGTTCACTCCACATTCGTCGGAGATCACCCTGTAATTATATTAATTTAATTTAAGAATTCAAATAAATTTACCGTTTTTTTTAATTATTCTTTAATCACATTATATTATAAATTACCTTTAGATACGCCATTGTTAATAATGGTAATAATGTAAATGGTACAAGATAAAGAAGTGCAGGCTGGGCAGCTTTAAATACTTCTGAGCTAACGGTAGCCGTTAACAAACCTATAAAATAACTATAAAAACGGAAAGTTATACTATTTAAAAAAAAAACAAAAAAAATATTTTTACTTACCCCAGTAAGGAACAATGGAAATACGTTAATTTTGAACTCATTCCTTTTGGCATTGGTACACCATTGTCACCCGGTATGTGTTGCGCTTTTTTATATGCATCATAACGTAATACAAAACATAATAATAAACCAGGCATAACAATATCACCTAAACCTAACATTGAAAAGTGTCCCGAATTATGTATACTTGGAAATACTAATTTACCAGGTAAATTTAATTTTGGTGGTTCTTTAACAATTCCGCCTAAATTAAATTTTCGTGCAACAATACCAACAGGATTATCAGCCGGACGTGTTGCAACTTTTACCATGACATTTGTACTAAATATATACGATGAGAAAAATACCCAAAATACATCATATAATAATAAACCTGTTAATAATAATGTTGATACTTTTAAACTAGGTAATCGTACGAATGCAATAAATGCCACACATAATCCCATGCCCATGGCATCCATTAATAGCCAATGCCCTGTTAATACCCATACGCATAATATTGATACGGCTAGCGAGAAACTAAATAATTCTGCCGCTGTAAAACGTCCACATATTCCGAATGATATACGATTACCATCAGAGCATGGACGTATTATATATTGACACATTGGTAATAATAGAAATGCTAATGCAACTGTTGCTATTACTGAAATAGATAAATAAAAAAAAATTAATTAATTTAAAACATTTATCCACTTGTGGACAATTAATTTAGATAAATAATTTTAGAACTGTCGGGAATAATATTCATAAATGTGCACTCTGAAGTGACATTGTTATTGCTAGTCTCTTGTGTGAGAATATCTCTCAGGTTTTAGACATAATATGTTTATTCATATAGTCCAGAGTAATTTATTTATAGAAACTTAACTATCTTCTGCGTAGAATAGGGTCGCAAAAAATTATAAAATTTCGCAATCGTATAGAACGTTACCTGTTCTCATAATTGCTTAAATCGCATATTTTGTAAGGCAAGATGCAATTTTGCCCCGTAATATTTGTGAGAATGATGCAGACAAGTTTAATTTTTTTCTTTAACTTTTCAACTATGTTTGTCTGGAAACTTTAAATTATCCATCCATCTTTAGAGTTATAAAAGGTGATTTTTTAACTATTTTCTTTTTGGCAACTCTGTTTTGTGTCACTGTTAAACATCTTCAGTTTGGTCTATAATTTAACCATGAATCGTCTGACAAACGAACAACGCTTGCAAATCATTGAATTTTAATATCAAAATGCGTGCTCTGTTAAGAAAGTTCATCGCGCGCTTCTTCCATTTAATGGTCAGTTTAATCGAATCACTGAACCGGCTATTCGGGCTATTGTGACTAAATTTCGCACCAAATTTACATTGTTGGACATTAAACCACCAACACACCGGGCAATTGGACCAGTGGTTAAAGCTGCGGTGTTTGGGACGAGAGGTACCGGGTTCTCGAATCCCAACGGGGGAGGGTTGCAAAAGGGATTTTTCATCACCTGATTTCGATCGGTGATGACGATGAACACAACTATGACCCCCTGTTGGAGTGCAGAATCCATGGGCCGAACCATTTAAAATCGAACCTGTATTCGTGCGTCCTCAATTTGGCTGGTGACGGCGTAAGGTAAGACGTTAAAAATTAACTACGAAAGAGTTGGGAGAGCTTCGGCCCTAGAACATATTTCAGAGTTCAGAAACAAAACAAAAACAAATCACCAACACGCTTACGCACAGTACGAACTGAAGAAAATATCGCAGCTGTATCGGCCAGTGTTAGTGATAACCATCAATTATCGATTCGGCGTCGTTCGCAGCAATTAGGCCTCTGTTACTCAACAACGTGGAAAATTTTGCAGAAGGATTTAGGTGTGAAGCCTTACAAAATACAGCTGGTGCAAGAATTGAAGTAGAACGACCTACCACAACGCAGAATTTTTGG
This sequence comes from Tipula confusa, assembly GCA_963556175.1. Taxonomy (NCBI): domain Eukaryota; kingdom Metazoa; phylum Arthropoda; class Insecta; order Diptera; family Tipulidae; genus Tipula; species Tipula confusa. Next base: position 221,811,395 of record OY744476.1, read on the forward strand.
TGAATGGACTCTTGAAAAGTTGGCGGAAGATCCATTTTTTTATCGAAAAATTGTGTTCAGTGACGAAGCTCATTTTTGGCTGAATGGATTCGTAAATAAGCAGAATTGTCGATTTTGGAGTGAAGATTAGCCACGAGCATTGCAAGAGCTACCAATGCATCCAGAAAGAGTTACTATTTGGTGCGGATTATGGGCAGGTGGCATCATTGGACTGTATTTCTTTAAAGATGATGCGAATCGCAACGTAACTGTGAATGGTGAGCGCTACCGTGAGATGATATCCAATTATTTTTGCCCAAAATGGAAGAGCTTGACTTGCATGGTATGTGGTTTCAACAAGACGGTGCCACATGCCACACATTTCACGTTTGGGACCGGTCAATTGGCCGCCTAGATCATGCGATTTAACGCCTTTAGCTTATTTTTTGTGGGGCTATGTTAAGGCTCATGTCTATACTGATAAGCCCGCTTCGATTGACGCATTGGAAGACAGCATTTAAGCTTTTATTCGTGATATACCGGCAAAAATGTTGGAAAGTGTATGCAAAAATTAGACTAAGCGGATGGACCATTTGATGCGAAGCCGCGGTCAACATATGCATGAAATAATCTTCAAACATTAAATTATATGGACCGTACTATCGATTCAAATAAAGCTTTCATGCATTTTTCTTAATTTTATGTGTCTTTTTTTTGGAAAAATTTCCTATAGCTATTAAAAAATCACCCTTTATTACCTTGCTTGCCAAAGAGCCAACAGTAAAATACCATTGGAATTTTCCAACTATTTTTTCAGCCAACCTGCCACTTAATATAAAGTTTCTTTAATCAATCGTTTCTGAGTTGAAAAAACTTGTTTACAACTTTTGCAACCCTTTTGTCATTCACTTTACCACTTAAAGCCATTTTACAATTTTGACCATATCAATTTTTGCTGAAAATGGACACTATGTAATCTTGGTCTTCTAATGTTTAATGTTAAAGTTGAGCACTGTTTTGGTCACCGAGATCTCGGTCTTGGAGTTAGACACCAGTTTGTCGGATTGTCTATAGCACTTATAAGCAATCCAAATTATTGGAAATTACAAGAAATTTTTTACGTCGGAAGAATTAGTGGCAGGTGAACAAGATTAGTGGCAGGTGAACAAGCTTGATAACTGGGGCTTATTCTGGGCTAAGCTCTTTGTATCACTTTGATCTTGATGTTATCAAGACGGGATCTTTATATTTTTTCATAGACATGACTGCGTTCATGAATTTTCTTTTCTGGATCCATGTCGGATCTAGGTGTTGTAATTCTAAGTGCTTTGAGGTTTGTGTACACCATGCTTACCAAACATTTTGTAATATCCTTCCAACACGTAGCTGTCAAGCTATTTTTGTTTAAGCACTTCAACAATATTATGTTTTTCTGTGGTAAGCTTTCTGTAGAAATCTGACGGTTTTACTATGCTCTTTAATGCACTTTTTAAAACTAAACACTTATTTTCATTTATCTTGCAATTTTCCTATACGCAATTTCTAAAAAAACTGTTGCTCTTATTGTGGACAATTTGTCTGTCCATCAAGATAGCATATTCTTGTGATATTGTTTCCAAAATTTACCCTAAAAGTTTGATTACCTCAGACGAATAAATTTTCTCCTATAGGCACCTTAAAGTCTGAATATCTGTCATGATCATGTGCACTAACAGAATTTAAATTGAGGGCAATGATATGAAGAATATTATGGATTGTCTGAGCCACCAGAAAAAATTAAGACGCTAATTACGCTATTATTCCTCGTCTTCAGGCGTATTGCGATGCTTACGATACTTGCTTACAACACTCCAATTCAGAGTTCGATACACCCGGTGACCAAAAATATTCCACAAAAAGAATTAAATTACAACTTGCATCGATTACCGAATTGTGTGTAAACAATCGTTCGTTAGGCCGCTTCCTTAGGATTCGTTAGGGTGTCAACTGACCAATTATTTGACAAAATTGGATGACTGTGATATGATTCTAATAGTTTTCTTTCTAGATTTGTTTTTATGTATTTACTAGAATTATGCTTCGGACCGTGAGAATCACGTAAAAATTTAATATCCAAATATGTAATTTGGAACATATTGTAACTTCACACAATCATTATATTACTGTTACAGTAATCGCAGTTGATGATGGTGTCACATTATTTTACGTCAGTCATCTAGAGTTGGTTCAAAAATGACTTCGTCAGAAACCACTTTTTCGACTGGTTCAAAACAAGTCTTATTTCAAAATTCATATTTGCGACAGATAGTATATCTTATTAAACGCACGTTACGTTCATATTCTTAAGTAATTAACAACAATCCATCGATTGACAAATTTAGGCCATTGTGTCATTTCTAACCTTTTCGTTCATGAGTTCATATATTACGTCCTAACTAAATCTACAAAAGTAAATCATTTTAAACCTACTACTGTTTCAATTACGACACTAGAATACCTGTTGAAATACTATTCGCGTGTATGAATAACCGAAGCATGAAATTTAAAATTTTTTTTTTCTATATCTTGCTGTTTTTTTTTTTGGTTTTTGTATATCTTTCCAAAAGATAAAACTATGAAACCCGAACGCAACAACAAAAATGAAATTATGTAAGATAAAAATTAGAAAACAAAAAGCGAGTATTAATATTCGGTGAGATAGAAAATTGCTGGTAGAACAGACATACTCGTCGTATATTATTTCATGGTGAATTTAAATTATATCGTTTAGTAAATACAAAAGACCCATCACTTGATTTATTGTTTGTTGACTGAGGTCAATGGTATACAAAAACGTTGAAAGACACACGGTAAAAAGAGATTAACGATTACTGCAAAACTTTTGATTTCTGTCAGTCATAAATTACTATCACAAATTTTTTTTTTCTTTATCATTCATTAATATATTAGCCTTGGCCTAATAATAAGATTCAAATTGCAGATATTATCAAAAAAGAAATATCGTAAGAAAAGATCAATTTATATAAGTTATTAATGTGATATGAATATAATGTAGATTTTTTGAAAGTTGTTACTTACTTGCTGTACACACTGCAAATAATAATTGCATGGAATCAAAAAAGAAAAACATAACTAAAAGTGAAATTGACGCCCCTAATGGAAGACATAGAGCATGCATCGTATCCAATGTAGCAAATTTATCTGTAATGAAAACTTTTTAACATTAATTTAAATAAGATAATGAATTTAATTTTGACAATATATTTTTTAACTAACTTTGTTCCTGTGGAATTGGTTGCCCCGTTAATAAATTATTCATACTTTCATTTTGTCTTTTCTTTTCTTGTCTTTCTCTAGCCTCTTGTTCCATATTTAAACTTCTAAAGCTACCATATACAATTAGTAACATTGATATTAGACATGTTGATACACGTGACGAATCCATGATTGAATATGCCCACTGATATTCACGAAATTCTGTTGTACTACTGCCAGATGATGTACCTGCCCCTTGCGACATCTCGAGATTAACGTCCTCTGTCGACAAAGGGAGGTTTATTCAAAAGAATCTTCGTTTTTTAACTTAAAATCTTCCTTCGAAGATATGGATGTCTTATTTTGCCGGAATCGATATGATGGATTTTTGAAGTTTATATCCACAAAAAAATAAAAATAAAAATTACGATAATTATCGATAACTTCAAGTGATGGTTATAGTTCTCTGATTGCGATGACAACTATGTGATAATGCTGTTGGTTTAATGATAATGAAATAAAATCTGGAATTGAAAAATAAAATGTTAGAATACTATTTACATAATTATCTAAGAAAAAATTATTAAAATTTTTGATGTTTATCTTTGGAAAACCAAACGTCTTATTAACACAAACTAGGTTGATCGACCATTGATAGATAGTCCTACCTAAAATAATGGAAGATTGTAACTTGCAAGTAATATATTGGAAACGAATACCATGATGTGACTTATGTGTCGAATAATCGAGTACCACATTAATGTTAATACGAAGATGAAGAAGACCCAAAAGCGACATCTTGTCCAATTTTGGCTTGTCGGTATTTGCAAGGTATGTAGACCTTGCAATCGTATTTCTTCATCTTCGTTTATCAGACCTTCACAGTTGAAACGTAAAGTTCGTTTTTCTGTGATCCGTGACTTGTACAAAAACTGCCATCTTAGCTCTGCAGTAACCAATTGATGATCACTGCCTACACATTTAGTTGTTGTCTGATAAGATCGTAGATTTTGGAAGGTCTCGAACCTCCTTTGAAACCCTTAGAAACTAACACATGATCAGTTTACACCTTGACCGAAGGCTAACATGGAAAAATTATATCGAACCGAACCGCAGCCAAAATATAGGGAAACAATTAAAATTATTTTTAAACAATAAAGGTTGGCTATACAAAGCGATAATTATGCCAATACGGACCTATGGAGCTCAGCTGTGGAGATTTACCGCCGCATCACATAGAGAACTCTAGGAACAAACACAAGCAAAAATACTTCGAAGTACTACAATCGCTCAATAGTATATTCGAAATAGCAACATATATGACAACCTTGGTATTAAAACCAAATAAGAAACTTTAAAAGGACTTGGGCAGGGATATTTTAAGAAAAATAAAGAAAAATATAAATTCTAATATTAAATATTAAGTGGTTTAGACTTAAAAAATGTAATAGTTTTAGCTTTAAGATTTGGATACTTCTTGATAGCTTCTCCTGTAGAAAGATTCAAGGATAAAGCAACTGGCACCATCATTAAAAATAAAATAAAAACTATTCCGACCAACTGTATTCCATGTACAAACCATAGCTGATGGTAGGCGGAGATCAGTGAACCAACCTTGACCATTACGCTAGCACCATCGGTGGTTATGCACACGACATATTTTTCCAAAGATAGCCCAAATTCTTGTTGTTTTGTTTTGAGGATATCTATACACTTCTGCTGACATGCTTCTGTGTTTCCTAACATTAATATTCTTGAACCGATTGCGCTGCTATGTCGACTCATCAAAAGTGAATCTTACGGATTTTAATGTGACCAGCATTCTCGTAAGTCATATGAAGAACAGAACGGTTTGAAAGGAAACCCAGCTAAGACACATATTCGCGCAAGAACAGCAGGCAATATGTTGTCAGTTTTAGTTTTAATATAAGCAGTTAGATTTTCCCTTTATAAGCATCGTTGCCAATAGTTTTCAGCTGTCTTTAGGATCTTTGTGCTATGGTAAATGTGGAAGCAGTACTATGGTAGATCCTCCGGCAGTTGTAAAAATTTACATTTTTCCAATTAAGATAAAAAAATGAATGTAATCTGATTGGAGTGGTCGATACCTTTAAAAATATCTCTCATATTCTAGCACATTAAACTAATACTCACAGAAAACGTGGAACTATTCTTAGAAATTCATTATAAAATTATAATTTCTTTAATTGGAACTGGACTATATTTGCTCATCTAGAGTGGTGGATACATTTAAAGATAGTCTACATAATCCGTTAACCCTGAACTTAATGGGCTAATACAATTTTGTTTATAGCAGTTTAACCTTACTACAAAAAAGGTAAAAATCATAAAAGTTGTTCAATTGAAGTGATCTACCTTCCCTAAATATGTTCTGCAGCAAAATCTTTAAAAATTATTTATACTAAAACTGACTGTAATCCTTAAATTTTTTTTAGGATGCCGATTGTTGACCCTTAAAAATAGCCATAATATTCTGTAAACACTATACTAAAACTGGAATCTAAGGGTAATACACCTTGAAGTGCACAATAATTTTAAAATATGAATTAATTATAGTATTCAGATTAAATGGACACAGCTTTTTGCGTAAACAAGTAACCCAAATTTAAAATTATAAGTCACTTATGACAGCCGTATGACACTTATGACAGCTTAATAAGGGAAGAACTATTTTTAAAATCTGGACAAAATTAATGGACTAAGAAAACAGTAGCTCAATATTTTACAGCATAGACAATTAAAATATTAGAAATCAAAACAACGGTTAAACATTTAAATTAAAACTAAATTAAGCAAAACCTAAGCAATTTCAAAAGAGTACCTTAGTTTAATGTAGAAGCTTAAATTTAAAATGTACCACAATTTTAAATACTTATAATGTTTTGAAAGATTTTTAGACATAGTAAGGCAATGCAAATAAAGATTACTTAAGCACAATGTTCGCCGTGATACTTTAAATTCATTTCATTATGAAATTCTAAGACTGTGTCCGAAACCCATGATAAATATCATTGTGAATATAAATTTTTGACATTTACGATAAAATCGAAGGCACCCAAATTATCACGGTCAGTTGCTATGATAGTTTTTGACAAATACCAAAACTTTCTATAATAAAAGCCAAACTCATCGCCAAGCACACTCGGATATATTCAATAAAACTTAATATAAAATTTACTACATGGTTTTGTAATACTACCATTCAAAAACCATTTAAGAAAAATTTAAACTTGTTCGTTGCTATGACAATTTCAATAAACAATTAACCTTTTCGCGGACACAATTTTTTAGAAAATGCTCGCACAATGACGTATGCTATAATTTAGGTTCTTGACGAGTTACAAGAAGTCTGATTAATGCTTTGGGATCGTAATTCGATGAATATAGGTTAGGTTAGGTTAGGTTAAAGTGGCTGCTAACGCACACTTAGACCGGTGACGATCCATTGTGATACCAAAGGATCCTACTCCCCTTTCACCTTCATTGGAACCATTCAGAGCTAATTATGTAGCGTGAGATATCCCACATTGCAGTTATCGAGATCCATAAGGGCGTCGAAACAATACTTGCCCAAATGTTTGTACCTCCTGTAAGCTAGCGCCGGGCATGAGCAGAGGAAGTGGCTTACAGCCTCTTCCTCCTCCTCATCCATACAGCTTCTACAGAAGTCATTTGTCATTGACACAAGCCTCCTCGCATGCTCTCCAATGAGGGAGTTTCCTGTGAGCACCTCCACGACTATACTTAAGTCAGGTCTACGTAGGGATAGTAGTGTTTTGGAGCGCTTCAAGTCCAGTTTCGGCCAGACTTGCCACGCTACATTGCATGTTATGGTGTTATTCCACTTCTTCTGTGCCGAGGCTATCGCCTCCTTTTTAAGCGCCATAAAAAGCGCTGCTAAAGGCCTCCCCAGATTTGCCCTTTCCGGTTTCAATTGGAGAGTTGTACCTTTCCTTGCTAGTTCATCAGCCCTGCAGTTCCCCAGAACGCCCGAGTGACCGGGGACCCAGACTATCTGGATATTGAGATGCTCACTCATCTCGTTAAGAGATGAGCGGCATTTCCATGCCACCGCGGACGTCAGAAAAACTGATTCCAGCGACTTGATTACCACCTGACTGTCCACATATATTGTTATATCCCTTGTGGATATGACATTATGCATCAACCAAATCAGCGCTTCCTCAATCGCTACCACCTCTGCCTGGTACACACTGCAGTGATCAGGAAGACGAACGGATATATTCACATTTAATTTGTCACAATAGACTCCAGCTCCGACTTTGCAGTCTAGTTTGGAGCCATCAGTGTAGAATTGTATACTTCCAGTTTCCGCTGTTGATGAATATATATTTGACAGTTAAAACTCAATTAGGACAGTCGGTCATTATAGTCTGTTTGTTATAGTTTTTACGCCTCACAGTCTTAGTAACAAATGAGTTTTACCATGAAATTGACTAACATCCGCAGTAGCGTTAACAAAAAAAGGGAAATTAAAACGGAGGCTACTCGCAAAACGGAATAGTATCCATTTTTCAGCCTTCGATTTTCTTGAAGCAAAATGAGTTCAACGAGAACAATGTTTCTTTACGGAAGCGGGTTAAAAGTCTAGCGATCCAGCCACTTAGTCGCCTTCTGTGGCCCAAGGGTCTAAAATAACTTTAAATAACTGCTAAATAATAGCATAAACCATGTTAGACAATAAAAAGTGCCGGACAATAAATCTTTTTAACCTCTCGATATCGTTGTGGTACTACTATCCATTGAAAGTGTGTTGAAACTTATCGTAACACGTAGTTCTGAGTAACAGCAAAACGTGATCAATTTTATCTAACGCTTTACTGATCGCAATTCCGCCAATAGGACGCTGTTACATAAACATAATTTGTGAATAGAAATAGATTGGTCAATGACGGTATTTCGAAGAACTGATAATTTTGTTTATTAGAATTTAATTTTTAGATATTTTCAAAAAAAATGGTTAACTGATAATAGGCATCAGTAATTGAACACGATTCAGACATAAAAGCAATGCGTTGAATGCTTTTGTATATCTATATAACGAGGTCTGTTTCTATGAGTTACTGATTGCGCGCTTACTTACAAATATCGTTCTAAAGAGGGCAGACAGTCAGAAGTACTCTATAGGAAGTACAGAATATCAGCTTTTGAGATGTTCTGAGTTTCTAAGATTTCAACAATTAACCAATGTAATTCTTTAAAGACGATTCGAGACAGTTGTCAATCTATTTTCATTAGAGACAAGGAATCCGAGGATTGAAAAGACAGTGCCCCTTGCAATATGTGGACAAATTACCTTTTGAAGCTAGATAGTCGAACTTTTGTTGAAAAAAAAATCGTATGTTTTCGAAGTATAATTACAGTTAATTTTCATATACGCACATATCTTTTTTTGAGTTACTACCAGATATTTCAAATAAAACATTAAGGTCTCCTGATTTATTGAGTTATAAGCTTGCTGAAAATCTAGGACCATTAAAAATAATTAATAAAAACGTCCTCAGCGAAAAAGCTCATCTGTGACCACTCTAATCTACAGTATTTGAGCAAAATATACCTTACGAGAGGCCCCCATAAATTTATTTTAAGAAATAAGGTGGAAATTAAATCCAAAATTGATTGGGTTACCAAGGAGTATCTTCTTGCTGTTAAGCAGCCGATTATAGTCAATCCATCTGAGAAGTTTTGAGAGTACCACATTTCAGCAATAAGCGTTGTTTACGTAGTTTCTTTAAACAAATATCGAGAGTACACCATACATTCAGGCTGTGTGTTATTTGAAATATTCCCATTTTCACGTAGAAGTTTTAATTGGTGCCATACTAAAAACAAGGATTTCTGACACGTAACTTACCTAATTAGTTAGTCTAGATTACCTACCTAGAAAGTCGGTATTAAGGTCATATGGTAAACCTGATGCGATATCATAAACAAATGTGAATATCTATTGTCGAAATATCTGGAAATATGGTGCAGACCAGTGACCAATGTAATATTTAAGGATTACGGCTACTTACCTATTTATGCTCCCCATCATAGTTGGGTTTCGTTATAAGTTTTTAAAGTATTAACATCGTCAGACCGATGATTGGCTATTTTTGCTTAGACAGATCCAACTCAAATCATTGGCTAATCATCATGCAACATACCTACTTGTATGAAAACAACGATCAATTTATGTCTCTATTGGATATGTTTATATGAGAAGAATGTGCTAGCTATTCTGAGGTCGCAAGGTTTATCGGGATCGATAGTTGATATCGCGATTTTAAAGTTTGTCAGCTCTAACCGAAAATGTTTCTAAAATCTATTCTTACGTATTCCGAAAACCGATCATTTGCTGAAAAAATTGAACACAAATTGTTGACTGATTCAATAATTCAGAACGAAAGCAGAGCTTACCTATATAGGAATGATTTTGATAGTAACTATATTTACCGCAGTTCGGTTTTCGTTTAATTTTCAGAAGACGTAAAAAATGGAAAGCACAAGATTTTAAAATATTGCCTTCAAAATGACGTTCCAATTCCAAAATTATTTAACTGCGACTTTTGAGATTATAACTCACAATGAACGATTCCCTTTATCGCTTGATAAGCATACGGTCAGTGATACATGTGCCTTCACAGAAAGATTTCACATTTGTGTAGCCTAAGGAAGAGGATAGTAAACGGATAAATTCCTCCTAATTACAAATATTTCATGTACTGGATATGAAGTGAGGGTGCTCTACAAAAAAATGGTTCCACATCCAGATTTAGGTGAAGATCAAAGTAAAACCTCCCGAATTAAAGCACTGTCATTTTCCGGAAAGACGATTATTTCGAAAACAAAAACAACATTCTACATCGGAAGAGCTAGATCAATCCTCGATGAAATACTGTTACCTAGGCCACGGGAATAACCCGGAGGTCCAACAAAAATCTAGCTTCAGGATACCCCACGTCAGAGTTTTGGGATTTTTGAGATAACAACAGTCAGCCGGTGCTTTTAGGTACAACGCAGCCTCTGTAACATTACATTCTGAGTTCATTTTGAACTCCTAAACCACACTGAACAGTTCGCTTTCAATTTCTACATACATCATTTTTCTTAATATTTGGCATTAAGATTTGTTTTCCGAAATGGTTCGAAAGACCAATAAAAGCCCGAATTAGACTAAATAGAGAGCATAAAATTGCTAAGAGATCTAAATGTTTCGGACTAGAGTGATTGTCAAGAAAATTCAAAAAGAGCGTGGTAAACCCAAAGCAAAAAAAGGATGGCTCGAAGAGCACAGGCACTAAAGAAAATATTTTAGAATCCAACCTTCAGTAAATAATTATAATAACCGGCTTTGATTAGAAAGTAGGACAAATCAAAAGAGGCATAAAAATCAAAAATTTTCTAAATTAGATCGTCCTGGTATTTATTTCGCTACAAATGTGACCTCCATATTCACCAGATGTCAAGTTCAAAGGATTTCTCTATTTGGTTTATTTTACAGGCTAGATTGGATAATTGAAGTGACTACCCAGATCCTTAAAACAATATTTCAATTGTATTGAAAAATCTAAAAACAACTGGATACCGCTAAAATTTAACAAAACCTCTGTTCACGTTTACGGATGTGGGGTTTAGGATTGGCACGTGGAACTTGTAGTCCCTAAGGCAACAAGGCTCACATTTGATGGTACTATATCAATCATGAAACAGTACCGCTTTGAACTCATTACTCTCCAAGCAAGAAAAAGTGCAGCCATGTATTTCAAGGCTTTACAGTGGAGATAATCTCTGCAATCTTGGTGTTGAATTTCTGCCTAAGGTGAACGAGGCTGTTTTGGCTGTTAATCATTTGAGTTTAGGCACCTACTGACGTTATTTAACTCAAAGATGAAGACTCTCTTTACAATAAAATGGATGATCTGATGGGATCCAAGCACAACGTAGTTATTGTCGCTAGCACATTTGTTCCTTCAAAGATATCCTCTTAGGAACATGGACACACCTCCGAAAGACGCCACAAAGTGAAATTGACCATGTATTCATTTGCAAGGAAAAGTCTCGGATCATTCAAGATGTGAGATCATATCGGTCGGCTTCCAAATACATAGGCAGTGATCATCAATTAGTCACGGCAAAACTGCGATGGAGGTTTTCGAGCAAATCGAGGATCACAAGAAAATGAACCTGACTTTTGAACTGTTTGGTTGTCAGTGCTACCCATGCGGCCCTAGGTGTATAGTAAAAAATAAACCCAACAATTATTGGTTTGACGAAGAGTGCCATCTTGATGCGAGCAACAGAATATAGCCCTAATAGAGAAGCGCGAATAAATTTCACAATCGGACGAAACAAAAAAGCGAGGATTGCTGGAAGGCGTAAAAGAGTACAAGTACCCAGCATGAGCGCAGTTCACTTAACTTCTTTAAAGGATTTACCGGACAACATCATATCTTCAGATCTTTTGCAATTCATGGTGGAAATCTTTGTGTTATCAATGCGGTATTTAATGTTATTAAATGTTTAACATGTGGCAAATGCTGTAGATGAAAGTTGTCAAATACAGACTGCGAAGACATGCATAGAGGTCCGATCCTACCAGGAACTCACACTTACAGGAAAAAATCGTCCTACTGATGTTAATCTTGATATTAGGAGAGGATACTTTGTATCACTATCTTTTCGATCTTATTCAATTAGTCTGGCAAAGCGAAGTTAAGCCTGATGAATAGAACGTGGCCGCTTAGATCTCTTTGTACAATTAAGCTTCCGTTGGTCTCAAAGTTAATGAGTCAAACAAAATATATTATCACAGATTTTAAAAACCAAGACAGATTAGATTGAGAGATGATTGAAATATATAATCAACCACGAGAATTTTTAAGAACTATTTAATAACGTTTATGTCGTTCATGAAATAAAGAAGCAGCGAGTGCATATTTTGCGAGTCGTTTATAGAGGAGACGCGACAGTCGGCGACGGTTACTTTTTGGCGGCAAAGAACGACTTAACTTCTTTTGGTTGTCTAGAACAATACAAGACAAAGCTCGGGAATAAAACCGATAAGTAAAAAGGTTAGATGTAGTTAATTTAAGATATCTGAAGAGACCTCTTAAATCATCCAAGAGATTCAAAATTTTAACTAAAAATTGGACATCCTGTAAAGCTATTGCATTTAATGATAAGGGCCCTCAATTTAATTAAACAATAAATAATGAAAATTAACCGATTGTTCAATTGAAAACTAAAACCGATCAATAAAATCAAAAACATCGTTCTTCACTAGGATAACTTAATCGTGTCAAACAAAAATATTGATTACTACAGACACAAAACCGATTTTATCGAAATCTGATCAATTGGATTGACACCATGAAATTGAAAATGGATTTAAATTATAGCAAATGTTTTACAATTTACCTTTAATTCATGACAAATTCCATCTGTGTCTTTTTATTACAAAACTAAACTCAAAACTATATTTATTTATTTTTATTTGCTTTTATTGTAAAATTCACCTGAATTGAACCTGTATGTCCTTTTAACACTGTTACAGTTCGTTTATTCAATAATTGAATAGTAGTGGCACACACAAAATTGCACAACACTAAAATAGTTTTAAATTGCACAATTTGGATTATATTTGTATCAAATTATTATATCATAATGTCGTGATATTATATTAGTTTTTCACAGATTTTTTTATTTTTTTAAATATTAAATTATCTTATTTTATAAATAGATAAATGAACAAACAAAAACTATAAAAAAAAATTGTATTAAAACATTTTTTTTAGTTTTTTCTTTATTAATAAATCAACTTGTTTCGAAACAACACACAAACACTAAAAAGAGAAACTTTTATTTAATATTTTTGTATTATTTTTTTCAACCCAATTAAACTACAAAAAATCACCTTTATTTATTTATTTTTGTTAAAAATTTTTTGTTTTTTTTTTTTCTGTAAACAAAAACTAATACAAAATTCAATTGTCTGATAACACTAATCGAATACAAAAATTTAAGACTAACGTACAAATTTATAAAAGTGCGAATTATTAATTTAATTAGAATTTAAATAAGAATTATGATTTTTATTGAAAATTGAATGACAAATTAAATTTTTGTTCTTATTTTGACTACACACAAGTACATAGACCAGAAAATGCAGCCATATTTTGTTAGGCAAAAGAGAAATGAAATAACAAAAGAATATAATTGATGGAAAGTGTTCTTTGGGTAGTATACAGTCTCCATACTGTTGATTTGTGGAGATTTTATCAACATTCCTATAAGATTTTTAATGGGTCGTTTTCGTTTTACAGTTTTAGGATTGGACAGCTATGGTATCATGGACCGGCCTAAAGACTTTTAAGACTTTTCATGAAGTATATTTGTATTTTTGTTTTATCAAACGCAAACATATTTTAAATGATTTGATTTCACTAAATAATCGTAAAAAACGTTTCGATAGAAATGATTTGTGAGGATGTGTTATTAAGGCCAAATCGTAACAAGTAATGACAGCGATTGAATTGTCAAATAAATAAGAGTATGGCTAACGTGGTTCTACAACCTTGGCAATAACACCTTGACGGTTCATTTACGCTTAGCCACAAAGAAGGAATAGAATTTTATTTATTTTAATCCACTATAAGTTTTATGTCATCGAAATATTTATTCTAGGGATAAACAGCTTTTACAGGTGATTGTTGGTCGTATCAACAATCTTGTTTCCATCAGAAGAAGCCCTATACTTCTCTACTCCGACGAGCTTTCGTTAACTAAATGACAGCTTACCTTTGAGAGATCACTTCACCGATCATTTTCGATCAACTAGTAGAACGTAATCGTCAACGTACTCTATGTCGTTTGACTTCATGAATGACCTACGAAAGTTTTAACACATAATTTATAAAAATATTTCTAAAAAAAATCTCTCGCCAAATTTCAAACCCTGATCCATCGGTTTTCGATCAATTGTCTAGTAAATTTTGTAATCCATAGATTTGGTTCCTCGTTTACGAAAGATTTAACAGTGTAAAGACCACCAATCAAATAAATAAAAATAAAAATCCATTAAAAAATGGTCGGAAGTGCATACATGCGATTTTCTGAAAATAACAAAATTTAAATCAAATTAAAACTATTAAATTAAAAATAAATAAACAATAAAATAAGTGCAACATGTGAATAATATTATATAGAATAATATAATATAATAGAAAATTGTTTAAAGTGAAATTGTGCATTAAATATGAAGTAAAATAAAAAAAATAAAATTTTTCGAGTGTTGCGTTTTTTTTTTTTTTGACATTTTGTAAATATTGATGATTACAAATATAATAAAAATATAAATACATTTTATAGACTAATTTATTATCTATAAAAAAGTAATACGTATATTAATTTGCATATAAATTTAGTTAGTTTTTATTGTGTATACAAAATATTAATAATAATAAGCATAAAACAAAAATGGCTGTATCAAATTTTAATGAATCGGATACACTATGCAACCCACCTGGCATCAATATAAACGAATTAAGTGGTTGGTCTGATTTTTGTGAGCGACATGCACGGGCCGCGGCCACTGACTTTGCTAAATCATGCATACATTATGTGTCGAATAATTTGCCAGAGAGTACAAGGAATACGGTTTCGCATCGTGAATTTATGAAAAAATTTGTCGATTGTTTTTCAGAACATTTCGAAAGTGAGTTTTATCGTAGGAGAATCCAACAAAAAGTAAGTTCGTTTTGGGAATTTACTGAAATAACATATTACTAGTACTCAATTAATGATCCGGACAATTGATTTTTGATTTAACACTATACTTCATAGTTCTCCAGTAATGTACCGGTCATAGGATACTTACATATCCCAAATCACAATCTTGTTACATTTTTATAGTTTGATAATTTTTTACAATCAAAACAGCCTTCCGATCTGCATATGCCCATTGTTCATTGGCTCCTCTAAATTGTTGGTATAAATTAATCATTAGCTGTTCCTCATACTGCTTAGTTGTCCTGCAAATTTTTATCAGAAAAAAAATCAAATCTCTGGCCGATTCTTAACTATTGTCTTCAAGTTTGTAACTTTATGAAGAGCGTAAACAAAAGGTGTCTGTATCAGGCCCTCATTTATGCAAAAAGGTAGAACCGCAGGGTAGATCACAGTTACTGTTTGTTAATGGAGTGGATTGCGACAAAACGATTGGTATCACGTTGCATTAAATAAACGAGGGTCCTACTTGGAATTACTAAATATTACCAAAATGTTCGAACAAATGAAGTCTCTGTCTTAGCCGACGTAATCTCAATTGCTATTTCATTGCAATAGAGAATTTCGAACTATATTCTTAGCAAAGGGCTGCATCAACTTAGTAATACAAGGCTATGCGATCGAGCCAAATTTTACGCGTCGCTAACAGTTTGGCAAGTCAGTTGGAATAACCCGGTGGAAAACAACGGTTCTTTCTAAACATTCAGAAAAAATAAGAGAAAACCAAAAGACTATGTAGGTATATCGCCCTCACACAAGATAACGGCGCATGGCAAAATAGCAGTCTATCTAAAACGATTTTATGGATATTACTACCACATAACTACCAGATATTACTACCGTATACTGCAAAATGGACATATTTAAAAAAAACTAATCAAAAAGATGTCCCGGGATGCTGAAAACTAGGTATTTCGACTACTGTTCCACAAAGTTCTGAACAGTATTATGCACAAACTGACATCACATTTCTATAAAAAAAAATTCGATACAAGCGACAGTTGCACAGATACAATCTGGAAATCAAATTCGCCAGGACCAATAAATTATACAGGACCAATAATAAAACTCGTTTTTTATTCAGAATGCGTGAATGAAGCCTCTCATCGCTAACTGAAAATGTAGACGGCTAGAAACCTGGCAACTCGAACGGTGAAACAAGCTAAAAAAGGTCACGAAAAGAAGGTTAAATTATTATCCCCGTTTATATCCCTAGCCATCTCGTTGATGCACCACATTAGATGCAGGTCTAGAGTTGTCGATAAAGTCCTTGCCAACATTAACACTAACAAGTCAGACGGTCCGGATTGGTATTCCCCCAATTGTTGATTTGTGCTTTCCAAAGTACTTGAGACTATAATTAATTCGCAGCTGATGAAATATTTGGAAGATAATCATCTAATTTCCGATCGTCAATATGGTTTTCACGAAGGGCGTTCAACAGGTGACTTAATTAAGGTTGCCACTGAACAATGGAATAGCATTTGTTTGCTATGTAATGTTTAGGTTTGCTATGTAAATTGAGGGCAGTGGGCCTCCACGGTTTTTTAATTTTATGGATTGAGAATTTAATTCTTTGCCGCAAAATCAGAAACACTTACAATATACAAGACTCATATAAGACCCAGGAAGGGGCATAATTCTCATATTTGGGCAGGTGCACCGAAAACCGCGCAGGTCTAAAACCGAGCATCTCGAATTCAAAACAACAAATAATTAGGCACAAAATGTCTGGCCAAGATAAACCAGTAGATAAACGGTGAACAACCCGAACAGACATATAAACATTGAAATTAAATTAGACAGCAAAAGTGACGATCGATCGAACATACACTGAGATTGACGCCAAATGACCTATTAAGAATGTCATTAAAATGAAATCTGTAAGGGGACAGACAACTTGGAAGGCCACAAAATACCTTTGAAAATTGTATATTTACTAGATGACTTCTCATTGGCTGCTATACAAATGTTTGACGGGAATATTATTATTGATGGACAGTTCGAATTTTGATCATTGTCATTTAAAATGAGAATTAAAACCGTGTTGTTGTGAACATCGAACCTCATTCGATGTATTTAAACAGGCTACTCAGAACTAAAATAAAATCGTTCTGCTGGAGTTGATTGCATTTATTTCGAAGCTCTAGTTATTCAAAGAAAAGCCTTTGTGGAACTGTCTTTACGACCTTATCGCATTAGTTAGGCGAAACGAAATTATTTTCAAATTATCTTCAGACGCTTCGCCTGGCAATAAAGAGTAGTATAAAGGGTTTCCTCTCGGGGCAAAAATGTACCTTTTATTGAAATGTTGATGTTGGCCTGAATTTATTTAGCATATCTTGAGTAATGATTTATGATGTGAAACTAGAAATTTTTTCATCTGTTACGCGTTACAACTTTTTATTCATTTTGTATTGATTCTTATTCACAGACGGGAAATGGAAGTATTGCAATATCAGAAGAAAGTGACTATTCAGTTGATACGGACTCACCGAAAATTCATCCTCGTGCATTTTTTCGACGACTTTCATTTAAAGGTCTACGAAAAGGTAAAGCATTTTTTCAAAAACAGCATTCAGACGAAGTTGAACTGTCGGGCAATCGACAAAGTAAAACAAAACTAGCTAAAATAGTAGTAGAGTGTCGCAAAGAAGGTTTAGTAAACTATTTAACGCCAGAAAGTCTTGAACAGCCCAGTGGTCCACAGAAATGGGAAAAATGTCGTTTGGCATTGGTTAAAACAGTAGGAGGTTATATGTTAGAATTTTATAGTCCGCCCAAATCACAAAAGGTAAGTGGATGATAATTTAATTTCGAGTATTTATTTGATCATTTCATAATTTTGTAATATTCTAGCCGCGTAGCGGAGTCTTTTGTTTTTTAATATCAGAAGCCCGTGAAACTACGGCTCTAGAAATGCCCGATCATGAAAATACATTTGTACTAAAGGCTGACAATAATATGGAATATGTAATTGAAGCACATGACACCGACGACATGAGAAGTTGGTTAGCCACAATACGATATTGTATGAGAAGTACACCAACCTCTCAACTACCTCCAATCGAATCGCAAAGTAATAACGATATAGGTGGATCACAAAATTTATTAAATAGTAGTGAAGGTGCAGCTGGTTCAGCACCCGAATTACCACCGAAACGAAGTGAACGAATATCATCGTCTAGCAATTTTGAATTGACCGAAGGCGATTTAGAACCAGTTCAAGAGTCCGATACCGATTTAACGGCACTGATGAAAGATTTTCCATGGTTTCATGGTACATTGGCGCGAACGGAAGCCGCAAATTTGGTACTACATGCTGGTACCTCAGGTCACGGATATTTTTTGGTTCGCCAAAGTGAAACGCGACGTGGCGAATTTGTACTAACATTTAATTTTCAAGGACGTGCTAAACATTTACGAATGACATTAAACGATTCGGGTCAGTGTCGCGTACAACATTTATGGTTCCCATCGATAACAGAGATGTTAGAACATTTTCGTCAAAATCCAATTCCACTTGAATCAGGTGGAACGGCAGATGTCACGCTAACGGAATATGTTGTGCGGCAAAGTGTTGCCGCCGCATTATTTTCATCGCCCAGACATGTGAGATAGTAGAAAATATTTATTTTTTATTATTATAATTATTATTATTGCATATTTTTTAAATAATTTATGATAAGTGAAAAATTTATGTTGATTAATTAATGTTAACTACGTTTCATATTATATTTTAATTTTTTTAATTTTTCGCGCGCTGAACAAAATATCAAATGTTAATAATATATTATTCAGAATTTATTTAAAAAAAAAAAACAGAAACCATTATAATTTCTAATGAATTTCCAATATTACTCGTGCAATTATTGTTATTTGCATCATAATTATCGCCGCCGCTACTGTGTTCAATTGACGAATGAATTAAATTAAATATATTATAAATTAAAATAAATAAGTCGAGTCTAATTTGGAATTCATTAAAATTGTGATTAAGACAACATTTTTGATATTTTTTTTTTTTACTTTTAAATATATATTTTTATGTAGGTTTTAGCTAAAAACAAAAATTGCATCGCAATTTTTCAATTAATATTTATCTCTAGAGATGTATTATTTTTGATACACGAACGTAATTTTGTTCTAAAATATTTTAAAAATTTGCATGTTGTGGCTGTTATCACTGTTCTTGAGTTTTTTTTTTTTTTGCTTTTTGTTTTTGGAAAACTAATTTTGTCAGACGAACGTTTTTTTTTTAACTATTATCATTTTTAGTTACAAAATATTGGTTTGTTTCAATAAAAAGCATGAATTAAAAATATTATTTAATTTTAAATCTACGTGCTTTCAAAACTCTAAAATTTTACGTCAATTCTTCAATTCCATACTAAACGGAAAATGTACCTGCCTTAAACGGATATGTAAAAATTATTTCTTCTCTATTAAACGGAACATTTTAACCTTTATTGCTGAAAAAATTAAGTGCCATAATCAAATTTAAAATTTACTAATTTGCCATCAAAATTAGTGATATAAATTTATCACTTATTAGATCACAATGTTTTCGACGAATTTCGACTTGTGAAAAATTTTGTTAAAAGTTAATTGTTATCTCATCAAGCCATGGCCACTGAGGGCTATGTTTTGTCTCTTAAATTATCCTTTATTTACACCAACGCCTCGCTTGAGCGTATAGCAAAATGCTGTGTCCAGGCTCATTTGGATATATTCCAACTGGATCAGCTCTTCGTTGTATAGATGTTGAACATCAGCATTGAGCAAATCGATAACGTTTAAATGTTAAAATTTTTCCAGAACTGCTTCATCGAATAGATTCCCCCTTTCGCTTTACTTTTTTGGAAGTTGTAGACCATAGGACTTAAAAGTTGCGACTGTAATTTTATCTATTGAATGGATGAGTGCTGTTGTATTTTTAGGAAGTAATTCCATTTTCATCTTGGAACTACATTTGCGTTTTGCAGATTATGTCGAAATTAAAATTTTTTGGAAGTTCCGCTAGCCTTTTTCCTGTTTTGTCTTTTGGCTTATTGACATCCTGCTTTGATTGTTATTTTTAATCCATGTGCCTAATAACTTCTCTATTTTTTCTATGATGCTGCTTTATTTCGTAGTTAATTTTGAGATACTTAATCCGAGATTATGGCTTGTAGATCCATTTGCAATATTTCGATTTTTTTTACCATCAACCAATGTTTATGATAAATTACAAAATTTGAAATATATTAACTGCTTTTGTCAGAGCTCGTTGTGTTGATCTCGAGTTTTCACCTATTTGGATTAAAAAATAATTCTATATTACCAACATATTCAACTGACGGGTGTTCAGGTCGGATTACAACGCTGTTATTGGAAGTATAGGTTAGATAACTCGTAAATATGCACATATGTTCGGAGATAATCTGATTCCCCAACTTCCTATTTCGTATCAACCCGCTCCGTAACATCAATATTATTTACTTTATTTACAACTTCAAAAACTTTTGGCTCAACTGATATGGTATAGGAGAACCAAACTGCAAAAATTATTATCGCAGTTTTCCGTGACCAGTACCTAATGATTTTTATTGATACTGTTGACAACTCATTTCAAGTAAATTAACTGTAATTAAAAATATTAAACTTAACTAACAAATTCCGTTTAAAGCAGGTTATTCTGTACTTTTACGATGTATTCCGATCTTAAGTGTGCGCACAATTTATAAATCCTTTCATAATTTTAATATTTCGTACATCAAATATTCACTCTGCATGACAACAACGTAACCAGTACTTGATTTTTTTTTTCGCTGAGAGCTGTTAGGAAGTTGCATCTGTACGTTAGATATCTCTTGTTGCTCATCTGTCGCCTTTCAAACATATTCAATGTAGTTTTTGCCCAACGATGTACAGATTAAATTACAATAACTCATAATAAAAAGAAATTGAGTTTAAGTATCAACTAGGGATGGTCAATTAAATAGAGCTGGCTCTTCTCCTGTGTAATCTTAACGTGTTAGCACACATTTTATTACTTAATCATAAAGTAAATGAACAATTGGTCGAGATCTCAACGATTCATGCCGACTTTTATTAGAAAATAATTAAGCTGCTCGTTCCAATCACAAATGAATTGCTTAAAAATGAATAATGATAAAAACTTAAAGACTTTATCCGGACTTGGATCAAAGACAAGCTTAACGAAAATGAAATTCAACTTCTTGGGTTTGAGCCTTAAATATTCTTCATTTACAAAATTTAAAAAATTAATACTTATACACCATATGAGCTTTGCTCATTTTTATTATTATACCTTCGTTTATTCGTCTTTTCTCTTACTTTAGCAACGAGTAGAGATACAAACGCAACATTACATGTAGGTTTCGTTTCCAATACAAGATAGTATCAAAAGTATATCCAATATGCTCGATATGCTTAATGGCCGAAATGACAAAAAATACTAATTTCAAGATTTATTCACAGAAACAAAAAATATATGGTTATGGTAATCGGTTGTCGGATTGGCTATGGTCTATCTCTGTGTCGTAAGACCATTTCCACTAATGTTAGATGTATTAGATGACATGAAACTTATACCATACATACATTGTTCCAAAATATACAAATTCCAAGGTTGGTTTACGTGCCAAGATATCTCACTTCCAGATCGAAATACACGGAATATAATCAAATATTTACCCGTCGAATAGTCGGAATTTTTTCGTACTTACAAATATAAACCACTACAAAAGCGCAGGACGATTTGCTTATTTTGCGCAAAAAAAAAATATATATTTTTTCCTTTCTTCATTTACGATAATTTATGTTTTTGGTGTTGTAATTTTGAAAATAAATCAAACTGAATTAAAAATAAAAATTGAATAGCTACTATAATCAAATAAATTAAATTAAATTAAAACAAAAAAAAAATGAATGTGAATTCAAAAAAAAAAAAAAACTTTTACAGCCTGCACAAATAATAACAATGAATGGAAGTGTACGGGTTAGAGCAAATGAATTAGAATTGCCTCAACTCCAACAACCGGCCGCTCAAACAAATACACAACAAAATACTAGTGTTGGAGACACAGATATTGGACGTGCTGTTGATAATCAATATAGTTTTGTATAAAAAAACAGAAAATACAAATTTATTTTCCGATTTTATTTTATAATTTATTTACAAATAAGAATGAACAGATATGGAAATTCCAATATTATCCAGTGAATAAATATTTGGTTAATCTTCCAAAGTGTTATGGACGTAAATGCATAAATTTAAAGGGTTTCGTGTATAAACATACTACACTGCTGTGGGATAGTTCTTTTTTGTGTTACATTTTACTGACATTTAACTGTATGTTTGCTTGTATAGGCATCGAAAATGATTAAATTTCAGCCACATGGTATTTAGAAACGGAATATATGTATAAGTTTCTTAAAAACTATGCGGCAAAATATCGTGAAATAGAATGACAAAGAGTGATCGATTTAAGTAGTAAAAAAAAGAAGCTTTATAGGCCAAAGTTGACCCTTTATTGTGATCTTTTACAAAATGTATTAGATCACATTTTCTGTACAGTTGGTGATCGTTGTAGGTAGTCAGCGCAACGAACGATTTTACACACAATTGGTCACGGCGTTATGATCAGCGGGTGTAATCAAAACTTGAGCTGTTCAAATGTATGTACTTTCCTTTAAAAATATCCCCAAAAAAACAGGAGCAGCCCAAACTGGGAATTTGATGTTAATCACACGGCGCTGATTTCAGGGTCTTTCAGTACAAGAAGTCTATTGACTCATCCTCCTCAAATCTGGTGATTTAAGCAAAAATTGTTGACCTTGATGAAGATATGTTCTAACACCTTAATCTAGTTTATAGGCCCGGCTATTCGCCAAAAATAAAGAAACAATTGTAGTTCGTTTTGTCATCGAATAAGGTCGATGGTAAAAACTGTTAGGTTACGTTAAAATTGTAAGCTCATTTTTGCGGCATCCTAAATACCGATTACAATGCTTAGAAGACTAACTAAGTATTTCATGTGATCAAATCCCGCAATTTTTTAACAATTCACTTCTTTCTAAATGTTCTAAGACATTCTAAAAATTTCTTGGAGTATTTCCGCATTGTGAGTGGTGCCTTTAAAGCTTCTGAAGTAATCTGAACTCTTGTAAGAGGACTGTCAAGTGAAAATCGTTGAATTAGTCGAAAGGCTGATAAGTTTAAATTATAACGATCCTGATAATTTTTTTAAATAACAAATCAAAGCATTCGAGCAAGTTCTCTGCATTACCGATGAATCAACGAATATATTGATTAAGGAATTGTGTTCTAATTTAAATCCTAAATTTGGACCCGTTTTAATGATAGCATCACAATATGGTTAAGTTTCATATCTTTTCATTCTTATCTGTGATGTATGTACAGAAAATCAATTTTTGTTGTTGTTTATTAATTAAATTATTGTTTATTATATTAAACAACTAAATGAATAAAAATAATTAAATTTATCAATTGGTCTGATGATGATTGATCAACAACATCAACAATATATAAAACACATGCTAATTTTAATATTTAGTGCCATATTTTTTTATAAATTTTTTTATTTTATTTTAATAACATTAAAAACAAATAATAATGATATTATTAAGAATTCACAATAAATTAGCATTTATACATTTTTATTTTACAATATATTTGCGATTTTTTAAAATTTTTTTTTTTAGTAAATACAATATTTCCGTTAAATGTATGTTACAATTTTCTATCCTAAAAAAAAAAAACTTCTATCTTCTATAATTTAGTAGAAAATTGTATAAATGTCAAAATAGAAGAAAAAATAAAAGAAATGCTATTTTCCACCTAAGCGAATTGGTAACTAATAAAATTAAAAAGATAATTTAAAAAAAGGAGTTATATTTTATGCCGCAATGGGTTTTTGACTCATCTCAGGATTTAAGCTTGGGTCATAACATCGGAAACAATTTCAGAACTCCCGAGGTCAAACCAATCAAAACACAGCATATAATGAAGACTTCGCCGTTTGTTTCCATACTCGAGTTGAAAAAAATTTAACTTCATAACAAAATGAGCACGGGAGTTTGGTAGTTCGGAAATTGTTTCCGATGTTATGAACCAAGCTTTAAAGTCACATATTCTTTTAAAGCCGGGAAGGATGGTGCACACTGAAAAATGAAAATGGATGAAGGGAGAAAGGTTATACACATAGATAGTATAACAAATAAAAGAAATGCAATACGACGCATATCTGAAGACCTTTGTGTTGCAATTTAGATGGGAACGAAGTATCAGAACAATTATTTTTGTAGCGAATTTGTAGGTGAAAAGAGATCTCGTACTCTTAAAAAAATAAATGAAACCAAACAGAGAATAAGTTTCTATCGACTGAGATAGCCGGGCATATATTACCTTGTTCTAAATTGTAGTTAAAATTAATCTATCATAGTAACTCATCTATTCTTCGAAATGTTCTTTAATAAGCATAACCAAACTTATTACTAATTAATAACTAACCAATATGCTCATAATTACATTATAGGGTTCTCCGTCCAATAGTGGCTCCTTTCTGTGATCCAAACTGACGGTGGTTGTGAAGGACGTTATCGTGTGCCGGTTTTGTGCATGAAATTCCAGCTCTCTTCGTTTGCATCAGACAATCGACTACTCTTCTATCTGGGCTGAAGCGAAAAAAGATAAACCTCCAAATTTGTGCTTTTCCTACAGAGATTGCATTCGACTAGCTGAACTACCTTAAAGTCAAAAAATAAGGCTCAGCTTGGGATATATATTTTGCTGGCGGTCTGGTAACGAACTTTTTTTTCCGCACCAGGAATTATAAACACAACATCGCAATAGTTTTTCGAGTTTTGTTTTTGCGTCTCTGCTTATCAGAATATTATTTCAGATATTCTCAGATCAGATATTATTTTTACATCAGAATCCATTTCTATGTTTTTTTTTACAGCATTCTGATCATGTATTTTATGGTATTTACATTGTATTTAGCGTGTTCTGTTTACGGAAAGGTCTGCTAAACTTTTCAAATTATTTTCCGCGTCATAATTTTTCAGGTTTTTTCGGCAGTAGCGACCCTTTGTATAATAGGGTTAATTTTTAAAACTAAAAAGTGTCTTAGCTAAATATATTTGTTATATTCTAAGCTAATGCAATCTATTGTAACATAGAGGGACTAAAATTTAAAAAAAATTACGTTAACAACTAACATTTTTATAGTTATTACCCGGAAAGGAAATTAAGCTAAACCTAGTTGCAAATGTAGCAAATTGTGTTTTGATGAGATTAATTCGTTGTTATATTAAAATCTACGAATATATAGAATTAGATTATTCATTATGTATGTATTAATTGATTTCGGAATTGATTTGCCCTCCAAAACAAGCAACTAAGGTATCCTACAATTATTTCAAAAATGAGAATTGCTGACGCGCCGTTAGATTTAAAGTTCGGGTGATGTAGGCATCGGGATCAGCAAACACGTCGCACTGCGTACCACAGGTAGAAGCGGCTTATTAGATTAAATTGCGCAGATTATATATATATATATATTTATATATATATATATATATATATATATATATATATATATATATATATATATATATATATATATATATATATATATATATATATATATATATATATATATATAATGTTATTTTTAAGTTTACAGTAAATACGTTACAATAGAATTTAATTAACGACTGAATATTATTTTGTTTTTCTGTAAATAATTTGTAATAATATCGTGTAACTTTCAACACTTAAAAATATCATCGAAATTCATGTAAATGCCCTATTTTATATTTTGTTTTATTATTGTATAATATTTAATTAAGTAAAATTATATACTATTATTATTGTTATTACTATAACTATGTGCTGATTGCAATTGCCGCCATTTTTTATTTTGTCTATCGCCAATACATGCTAGCTAAATAATTACGAAACATAAAAAATTTAATATTAAAAAAATGTGTCTCGACTATTTGGAAAGCATCGTATTAGAGATAGTTACACAAAAACGGCCAATATAAAAAATAAAATAAAAAATTATGTAAAATTCGCAGTTTAAAGTGCATAATATTGTGTAAGTCGATTTCGATTGATAAAATATATAAATAATTAATTAAAAAATTTGTGTACAATTTATATTATTATAATATTATTATATAAATTAATTTCATATAAATGTAAATGCAATAATATGCACGAAGGGAATAAATATGTGTTTTATTTTCAATATCGACGATGGTTTGAAGCAGTCGTTTGAGATAAAAAATCAAAAAATCATTACGGAGGAAAAGAGAAGACATCAAATTTTTGAAGATTCGTTGAACGCCACCGAAGAAACCAACCTAAAACAATAAAATGGGGTTCTTGCCATAAATAATAAATTTTTTGAATCCAGATAAAAATTATCAGAACTGTGAAGTTTATGCCACAAATCATTAACTTCTAAACCTCAAATAATACAAGAATGGTATGCTCATGAAAACTTTCCAAATCATACCATAAATCGAAAACTTCCAAAATCCAGGAAATACATGATGGTAAGTTTTTTCACAAATCAGAAATGTCCAGGGCCCAGAAAATACCTGATGGTTAGGTTAGCCAGTACGAACTGAAAAATGTATGCCACTAATCGAAAACTTTGAAAACTAATAAATGTATGGCATAAACTTCCAAATTCCAGAAAACACAATGGCTTACCAATAAATCGAAAAGTTACAAAACCCTGAAAAAATTTGATTAGCTCTTGGGTTCTGTGAAATGTATGGCCCAAATCGAAAAATTCCAAATTCCAGAAGAACTAGGATGGGTTAGCCCTAAAAACTTCCAAATCCCAGAAAAAAACAATCCAAATTAAAAAGTCTGGCAATTAAAAGAGTTAAATTGGTTATAGCCGTTTTACGATATATTCACAGATTTTTTATGTAAAAATTCCAAATAATTTATGAATCGAACCAAGTGCACAACTGTTAATGTTCTTGAAATGTATTAGGCGTTAAGTTTCAAGTGTCAATCCAACGAGGAATCGTAATCTGCTCAATCATTATTTTTTTTTGTACTTCCTCCAAACTTTTCTAATTATCCATGCTTTTTGCATTACAAATTTGACCGTGAAGGTTGTTTGTGCTATAGCGCCGATAATGAACCTAAAGCTAATAATTTGGATAATTTTTTTAAATAACGATTGCTTAGTTAGTTGTCCTTGTGGTAGTTGCACTCATGATGCATCTAACTCGAATTTATCCACGGGATAGTGGTAAAAGTTTCCTGAAGTTTTTATGCGATCATTTGATTTGTAATGCTCACTGCACTGCTTTGTTAGTGACTCTGATAATTTAAATTTTTAACCGTTGGATGCAAGGTCCTCAGGAATTGTATGGTCAATCATTTTTATGTCGTTTAATGATACTCCTGTCGTGATCTCTGAAAAGATTTGAATTGATCACTGATGTCTTGCTTAAATAACCCGTTCATCCACTTTTATGTGCTATCTCTCTAACTTTCAAAAATTCAGCTACAATTGACTTCTTGAATTTCTCTAGTTGCCATGGTTCGCACTTTATAGTTTTTGACCATGAGTTCCTCCTCGATGCATCTGAATTCAGTGTATTGAGTAAAGTTGGTTTATATCCGAGTTTTTCAGAAAATTTAAATGTTAACGTAATGAAGATAGCGTGCCTGCTACCGCTAACCTAACTTCCACCAATATTTGTAGTATTAACCTAGGTTTACTCTTACCAGTACTCTTGAATTTATGATTTTTTCGGAGCCAGTAGACAGTTTAATTACTGTTTTGTCAGTTTATTTACAGATTTCGGATACAGTATCTTTATACAAGCTGCTTGTGCTGCTAAATCTTAAGAGTAGCATTTTGTAACTATTACATATCGTAGATAAGTGACTAATTAGCTATGTGCCACTCTTTTTTACAATTACGAGCTAATTTACTGTGCCGGACAGTTGATCGTTTCGGTATATAATCTCCCCGAGAAAGTATGGTATTTCAAATTCTTTTCGGATATCCTTGCTATACCCCCAACCACAGATGCTAAATATGTATAGTAGTTTGTAATGCACTAACTATTAAAATAATTTCCGCAATTTCGTTATCTAATTTGCTTTATCTTATCAGTGAATTTTATGATAATAAAATTAAGATATAATTTGAATTTTGCGTTTATTTAAGAATTGCCCAATACTTTTAGTTATATAAAGTCATCGAAGTGTTAAGTTTATTTGTACAGTAATTTAGTGGATAGTAGCTAAATAAATAAAATGGCAGCTGTTTATTATCCGGATCAGACCGAAAGTAATAATACCAGAGACAATGGACACACCACTGACGATATCGAATTAAATCCGTTGAATTCGCAATCGATGTGGGTGGATCCGCATCGTGATCGTATTTGGGCTTTATTTAATAAGGTAAAGTATTTTCGATTTACAAAATTAAGACAATGGAGAAATTACCGAATTTGGGTGTTTCCCAATAATTTTCACCACGATTGATTGTTGATAAACATTTAATGCAATGTGAATTTATTTGTTAAATTTGTTATCTTAAATTTTAAGCTAAATCCGGACAGAAATGGCAACTTAAGTATTAGACAGCTAAAAGAGACATTGAAGCAACAGACATATCCAGAATTAACCAAATGTTTTAAAAATCAACTAATGAAACTATCGGACACGGAACACAATGGCCGGCTACAATTCGAACAATTTTACAGAATAAGTTTAGTGAGAGACCAAAATGGTCTTAAATATGTGGAACGATATTGTCAATATTTAGTGCCACAGCCACATCGAAGTCCAGACCATAATGCCGGTGGTTTCGATCAAGTGGGTAGGTTAAATGGTTACATTTGAATTTTGATCGAATGCATATAACGTTGCATAATATTTTAGATGGAAGTTATGAAGCTAATATGAAATGTTGCCCACCACCTGTCGTGATGATAATATTTTCAATTATCGAAATAATTACATTTGCGTATGACGTAATTTACCATGAGTAAGTGAGCTATAAAGTTGATCAATCTTTAGTTTATTTAACCGAAATATTTTATAGAGAGCATAACAAAGGTTTAGCTATTGAACTAATTGGATTGAATACTCGAGGGCCGGCCGCTTCAATATTTATATACAATCCGTATCAAAGACAAGAAGCATGGCGATTTCTAACTTATATGTTTGTTCACGTTGGGTATGCTTAAGTTTATCTTGATTGCATTAAAGTGGTACTAACTAAATTATCATTTTAGCGTTTACCATTTAGTGGTTAATTTGATGGTTCAACTATTTCTTGGAATTCCACTCGAACTAGTTCATTGTTGGTGGCGAGTTGCACTTGTATACTTGGCTGGTGTGTTAGCTGGATCGTTAGCTACATCGGTCGCAACACCACATATATTTTTGGCTGGCGCCTCCGGTGGAGTTTATGCAATTATTACTGCACATATTGCAACAACTATTATGGTAATCGTATTGCATACCAATTCTAGATGAAATATTATTCTAACGCAATTTTGTATGTTCCAGAATTGGAAAGAAATGGAATTGCCCCTGCTTCAATTTTTCGTATTTTTCGTAATATGCGCTTATGATTTTGGACAATCGTTATACAATCACTTGACGAACGATAACAATCAAGTGGGCTATGTTGCTCATTTGGCTGGTGCCGCGGCCGGTTTATTTGTTGGAATTTTTATACTACGAAATTTAGAACAAAGAAGATGGGAAACAATCTTATGGTGGATTGCAGTAATAATTTATTTCATTTCGATGATTGCTTGTATCGCTTTTCATATTTTTGTGCCAGACCATTTTCCGAATTCTCAACGATATTAGTTATATATTTTACATAGTTTTTAAGAAAAAATTAATACTTTTATTCATGATCGATTCTTTATCTAAATTAAGTCACAGATCGTAAAACAATATTATGAATTGAGTTTGTCGAATTAAGCTATGGTATTTACACCATAGTTGATTTAACTGATTAGGAGTACATGACACATAGTTTATATATTGCAAGTATGTATGTCTACTAGAAATTGCTAACTTCTTTTACATATTAGAACATTATTTTTTTATACTGATAACAGGTGTTAATAACACCACTTCCTTTTCAAGTACAAATCGAAATTGTGAATCAAAAAGAAATTGCTAATAAAACTTAAATTATTGATAAACTGGAACTTTGAATTTTATTTTGTAATTCCGCAATCTTTTCTACAAAAACTTTTATCAGTTATAAACAGCTTAACATTATCTAACGCGTTAATAATAAACAGTCTTTTACGCGCCATTGTCATTGCTGATCAGTATGGCAATTTGAAACTATACATAATCTTTCCCACAAATATATCGTTTGTACAACCTGCCCCTTTTGTTATATTTGCGTTTAATTCGAGTGCTTATATTTTATTTGTACTAAGTACCTAGCTTAGACAAGAGATGACGGCACTTTAAGTCAACTAAAAAATAAAAGATAAAAAGACAGCGGAACTAAACGAAGTTAGAACTAAATAGGTACTTGACGCTGAACTAATTCCATATCTTCCAAAAGCTGGCATTTCAAGAATGTTTGGTGTGACGAAATCGTAAAATTATTTCATCGGATAGAAGAAAACATAAATAAACGCATTACCGCAGCCAGATATGCATTTAACATTACATAGAATCTGTAATACCTATAATCTGTCTCGCAAGATCAAAATACGAATGTTAAACTCGTTTGTAACATAAGTAGTACTGACGTATGCAGGTGTTCGTAACTAAGTGCCTTCGAAGAATATTGAAGCGCTCCTGGCTGAACACCAAAACAAACATCGAACTGCATAGAATCATAAGGTGGTTGGAGGTAAAGGGAAGTTGGAAGACCTTGGGACTCAGCTGCTTGCAATCAAAACATTATTGATTGCGAAAGGGGCAATCATCACTATGTAAATGGATTGCCACACACTCTCGGAATGGAAAACTCACTTGCGGTGAGACCAACACCTGCTCTAGCTGCGTCATTTCTCTAATCTAAAGAAATGTCATTTCTCTAACTAATGTTAGCACATTAAAATCATCAGGTGTACCATTTGCCATATCGAACTTTTCACGTATCAAATTCACTCGTGCCGCTAAGAATATTCTTCACCAGTCTCTTCCTCCATCTTCCGGTAATTGTAATGCAGCGAACACTGCGGATCTTTCTAGACAAAAATGAGCTTGAGCGCCTTCACTGCATAATCGGAAGAAATGATGTCCTTTGTTAGTGGAAAAATCGTATCGACCAACTTTTGAAAGTTGGACGTAAAGGATTTTAATCCACCTTTTTGCTGCCATCCTCTCGTCAGATTTCATCATTTTCTAACTTTCAGCCATCATTTAAATAATTTACTTTGATTCGGCGTCCATTATTAAAGAGTATATTAGTGATACTGTTGGCCTAACGATTTTTACGCCTAAATTCTACAAATCCTCGTCGACACTGGTGCATTCGTTATTCGCTCAAGAAAAGCACAAAACTTTCTTGTGGTTGGATGGCATTTGCCTCGTATTATAAACGAGCATAATATGATATCCTTAGAATTCCACCACAGTATCCTTGGCTGCGCTGACAATCTGCTTCCTTAACAAAAAATATCTGTTAAAAATGTCAACAAACGGAATTGGAATTGGATACCAAAAAAATTTATCTGGCTCACGTTAATGGACACGCAGTTTATAAATGGCATATGGAACGTATAGCTCTCCAAATAACTTGATATTAGAGGGGACCCTCTGTCCCAAGATTATATGTTACTTTACAGTATAGATGGCCTCGGCAAACTTTGTGTTGGATTTCTTCTTGAGCCCCAGGTGAAAAATGCTGTCTTGGATTTCAAAGCAGCCGATACTCATTTGTGTAAGCTATATTTAAGCAAACCCAAAGATAAAGACTCATTTTACAACGATTAAGATGGCACGTAATGAAGCATTCTATTTCGGAACACGACATTAGAACAGAAATTGATGGCTTTATTGCTAGAGCTGGTCAAAATCAAACTGACTTATATAAAAACTTGGTTCGTACTCCCAACAGGAACTAGCGATTTATAATGGGAAAGAATGATGATCTTTACAACCGCAGTTCCATTGTAGCTAGCACATTTTTTCCTAAAAATACCTTTTTTGAGGTAGGGACGTCTAAAATAAGCAAGTCGGTCGCATAGCTACGATGCCCGTAAGACTTACAGAATGCCTTAGCAATCGTCAACAAAATTTGTTTGAGAATTTAGAGTCTGGTAGTGACAAGAATTAAGGCAACCACCACGTGGTGGTCATAGGTAAAATTTAGGAAGACCATTTGATGAAGTCGGCTGATCGTCTTCGTGATTACTGTCAATGGCAGCGAGGGAATCGCTTATGTGTTTATATTATCACAACACAATCCGCACAATGGAGATACAAATAATTTAGCGGCCCATATGCCAAAACGTCCTGCCACGGAATATGACGTTGATTTTCAAGAGGCATGAAATATACGGTGTACTACAGGTAATAGCGATAAAACTTCCCAAGTAAGAAATAAAAGCTCACTATTTATAATATAATTTTTATTTATACACACATTTTTATTTTTTTGTTATTTAATCAATTGGACAAACACTTACGATTTTCTGTTCAACAATTTAATCCAAATATATTAATTGTAGTTGTCGTTGATTATGGCGGTAATTTCGTTTTATACGGTTTTACTGGCCAGACGACTTTTTCAACACGCGAGATGTTGCTTGATCGACGTCAAAAATAGAATGAGTTTAATCGTATTTTTTTGTTTCTTCTCTTCTAGCTGACGTGCGCTCCATTTTGTTTTTAGTGGTGAATACGATTACTATAGATACCAGCGCGCCTGTTGGTCTCCATGGCGTTAAGGTAAACATGTAATTATGTAAATTATATGTTTACATTTTGTACGGTTGAGTATAGTATACTCAACCGCTACGGATTAAATTAATCGTCTGTCTCTTCTCAATAGAGTGACAGTTTTATTATCAACATATTTCTTAACGTTGACGGTATGCTTCAGGTGCAAAATAGCTTTGTCAAAAAGCGATATTCTCACACGGAAATATTTCTGTTCACGGAATTTATGGACAAATCATAAACGTTCATGTTGAACTCAGTTCTTGATAAATGTGGTTTAGATTCCTGAGTAAAAATAAATTATGGCGAAAATGCCTCTTGGAGTAACAATTGACAATCGGTTAACATATAAAGATCACACTGGGGTACTAAAGGAATTCTACTCACAGTGACTTACAAGTCCTAATATATGCAGTCCATAGGAACTCTATAAACTTACAATTTTATTTTATAAAGTTTATGCGAGTATAACTGCTGAAACACAACCGAAATACTGACATATTTCACTGAAACCTTACTTAACCTTTCGTCATAAATCATAATCATAAAAATCTTCAAAAATTATTGTATTTAATTATATTTAATCTAAAAAAAATAATTAAAATTAATTTTAGCTTGTACAAAATTTAAGTATATCGCCTTCGACCATTCATCTAAAATTCCAGTTCACCTGGGCAGTATTTATCGATGAGTGATAGATAATATGGCCACAGTGCTTCGATATCAGGTATCGTAGTACATTTCGTGTATAAATCATAACGGCTGTGTACAAAGTAAAAAAAGTTAAACGACATGTTTATAAATATTTTACAACTTTGAAACTTACTTGAAGGCCAGCACCCATTGCTTAATTTTTGCGTCATTTTCGTTTTCAAAATATTTATAGTCACCACCAGAATGCCATGGATAAAATGAATGGAATCGTATAATATTAAGTGCTTCTTGGGGTAATGTCGATTTGTTATGCTTTAAAAATTGATATAAATACTCATCATGCCCCCATGACATCATTAAATTTGTAATACCACAGTTCTCCGCATACATTCCGAATTTTGTATTGTACAATGCATTATTCTCGTCTGCGTTGCCTTTAAAGCTGTCCTCTCGATAAACAATACTATCCGACCATAAACATCCGACTGGGAATGTATCACCAACAACAGCCCATTGTGGCTCATCGTAAAATGCCATCACTTTACCCATGTCATGAATCAAACCAGTCAAATGTAACCAATCTAGGTCTGGATATTCGGCACGAGCTCGTTCGGCTGTTTGAAATGCATGCACAATATTTGGTAAATCCAAATCGGGATCAGATTCGTCCACGATGTCGTTCAGTTTTTCTAGTGCCTCGCGTATTGTGGCTTTGAAATGGCTGAACTTAAGCCATTTAGCATGTCGACCTTAAAATGTGTTAAGTTTAAAAATAAAATAAAATGGAAACTCATTCTTTAAATAAAGTTTGGCCAAAGGTTAGGGGTGCGTTGAACAGAACTTTCAAATATTATCGCCTTTCTTAGATTAAATTTAAAAAAAACACTAAACACTTGACCTAAATGTTAATGCTACACTCCGAAACTATATACAGTTATGAGTATGCAAAAATTCTTATCACAAAACAAACGAAAATTACTGCGCAAATTATTTGGCCCAAACACATTCGATTCCCTTAAATATACTTACTCTTGACAAAATCAACGGTCTGGTTTAGATGCATCGACCGATAGGTGCGACGTACACGTTCCTTTAACGGATCACTTTCATCGATTGAATAATCACGAAATTTAGATAATTGCTTTTCAGCAAACCCCAGCTCAGGTCGTAACAACTCTGATGGATCGATTAATTCCACAAAATTCTAAAATTACAAAAATAATTCCATTAGACGTTTTCGTTGAATCGCATCGAATCGTTTAAGCCAGCGATCGATTACATCATTTATAATTCTCATTTTGGGCTCGATATATATGTCCGTTCACAATGCACTTATAACTTCACTGTGTTCACAACGTTAGCAAGTAGACTAAACTTAAATTTTAAATAAATTTGGATTTTTATATCAACAGAAATTGTTTTTAATTGAAAATGCAAAAAAAAAAAAGAAAATGATAACATAATTGACGTACGATTACGAGTATGTATGTACTACATATACGACTTATATATTTGATTGGAAATGGTTCTACTATCGCAAGACGATCTTTGACATCACGTTTTTTTGTTGTGCCAATACTACAGCGATAAACGAATTTGAATGTGATCTGAATCATTAAATCTTCGTTACATTGGTTGTAGTGTAGGCCTACTTTCAAATTATTTCGTCGTTTTGATTAGGATTGTTCGACACGTGCCTTTATAGTTTCAGCCCCACATGTGGTAATTAAAATTGCACTTTACTAAAGTGTTACTTTAATTAACGGACAAATTAATATTTTGGTTTAGTCATTTATATAAATAATAATAATGAGAGAATTTACAAGCCATTGCTGGCCCGTACCGTATCTACAATCTGACTCCATCGAAACATAAGTCGTTATCTACCCTAAGAAGGCAGCGCCGCCAAAAGTGACCTCTGTGCAGCCATACATCCATTCATCAAATTAAAGCTTTAACAGTGGATATAGGGTATACATAGCACTATTGCCGCAGCGGCAAAACGCGCTTTTATATCTCCTTACTCAAGTCGTTCATACTTTGTTTACGTAAATGTGAACACAACTTAATGTTAATATTTGTCATCTTCCGTATGCCGAGTGCCCGACGAGTTATGGAACGACTTAATATTCAGTGTGCCTTTACCACCGAATATTTTATTTCCAGATATTATTTTCATTGTGCCATATCCATCTTCACTTTTGTTCCCTAATTTCCATTTCAAGGTCATAAAGTATTTGCTGCAAAAGTTTCTCATTCATCGAGTTTCTCGAGTATATTCGTGCGGTCTGTTCGTTGAATTATTCGATGATGATATGGATTGTAATAATATGATCCGTACAGCAGTTTCCTGGTCTGTCTCAAGCCAGCCTATTATCGTTTAATTTTGATCATTGCAAGTACTTTCTTTATACTCTTGAGGAGAGATTTTTTTCTGTTATGGTTAAGCTCGAAACAGTCGTCTTTTGTATCTTCTCTGAACATAA
This sequence comes from Tipula confusa, assembly GCA_963556175.1. NCBI lineage: Eukaryota > Metazoa > Arthropoda > Insecta > Diptera > Tipulidae > Tipula > Tipula confusa. The sequence goes on from OY744476.1 coordinate 221,847,536, forward strand.
CTTGCCATTTTTTTTACTTTTCTTGCGTATTTTACTGGCACACAGGTAACTTGAGCATGCTGCCTTCGACCATTCCTAATTCATGTTTCCTGGTGTAAGCTTGATGCCATGTACATTGGTAGCAGCGCTAAAGTAAGTTTCTTCCATTTGTTCCTATTTGTAATCCCCAACAGAAGTTGTAGAGTTTACTCCACTCGCATTGATTCTTCTCCATGACGTTTGTCGATATTCCCCCTGTGTGGGGATTCAAAGGTCTTGTTGGTATATATTTTGATCATTGTACATTTCTTAAAGGTCAATCGACCCAATTTTTTTCTTTGAACCGTGTGTCTATGCTTAGATTAACATATCTCCTAATGAAATTGTTTGTAATGCCATAAGCTTTTCTTGTGATCTCATGATTTGATATGGAATATACCTATGGCCAAGAATTTAAAAGTACAATCAGAAGTCGCAAACGCAATTGCCATGTCTACTGCTAAGACAATGATTGCATCAAATACTGTCCCTTTTACAAATATTCGAACTCAAGTCGTCTTTTCTTCATTGGTTTGAGTTTCGTTTCGAAAGCAAGTTTCAGTTCTCTTCTCTGGAGAAATCCACCGACTGCTTAATTGTTTGATTGCCACTGCCCCTTTGACGAAGAAGCAATGAGATCCGGATAACCAAGCAAGAGGTGGAACCGCTGTTATAATAAAAAACTATATTAAACACCATGAATGCCAGCATTATCAAACACCTGAAACACAGCTTACCGCAGTAGAGACTACATCTACCCAGCAACGCCTTCAGATAGGAGCGGTATATCTTCCACCTAGATACAACCTGAAGAAATACAACCTGAAGAAACTACTTGAATATCCTACAACATTTCCATGGTAGATTTATATTAGGAGGTGATTTTAATGCAAAACATGTTGACTTTGGATCTAGGCTTACAACAACTTAAGGTAACAAACTAAAAAATGCAATAAATGAAATGGGATGTAACATACATTCCACTGGCAAGCCAACATATTGGCCTACGGACGCAGTTAAAACTCTTTATCTACTAGATTCTTTATACCAAAACAAGCTTTATCAAATTTTATTGAAGTAGAGGATAATTCAGATATGGGATCATTCTGTAGTGATACTTACCATGAGTGACCAAATAATTAGGAAGGAAACAAGACCAACTCGTGTCAATAAAACAACTGACTGCGGGTTAGCTTCAGATCTGAATTAGAAAGCAATATTAACCTACAAACACGATTAAAAACGGTAACGGAGCTAGAGGAATAGGTTGAAAACTTCACAAATATCTTTCAATAAGCCGCGTGGAACAACCTTAAAGAAACAGCATCCAAAACTACTGGTAAAAGCTACCCAAGAGAAATTAGGAACCTGGTCTTAGTAAAAAGGAAACCTTGGAAAGATTGGCAACAAACGAGCAGTCTATCTGACAAGACGATCCTAAATAACAAATCAAAGCAGCTTAAGCGAGAAATTCAGAAGCTAAATGAAAAATCGTTTTCTTCGTTTCTTGGAAAGTTGATGGCTGATGAAAAAACAGACTACTCATCATGGAAGGCAACCAAAAGAATGAAAACCCCAATCATGCAGATCCCTCCTATTAAGCGAAGTGATGGCTCGTGGGCCAGGGATAACAAATCAAAAGCTGAAGTGTTTGCTTTACCTGGCTGGTATTTTCCAACCGAATGAGACCGAATCGGATATTATAATCGAAAATGGAAGCAACGACTATGGGGACAGAATTCCTCTAATAACCCAGAAAGAAGTAAATAGGGAAATAAAATTCAACCTGAAGACCGGAAAGGCTCCTGGATATGATCTTTTAACAGGAGAAATTCTAAAGCAACTACCAAAGAAAGCTATTGTTCAACTAATCCATTTGTTTAATGCTGTTATTAGATTACGGCATGTTCCTTCTGCCTGGAAAATTGCAGAAGTTAGTATGCTACCAAAACCAGGTAAACCGCAAAATGAAGCTCAATCATATCGTCCGATATCCCTGCTTCCTATCATCTCAAAGCTAATGGAGAGACTTCTTCTGAGAAGAATGACACCAATAATAGAAAATAAAAACCTAATACCGCATCACCAATTTGGATTCAGATGTAAATTAAAAAATTGGCCAGGTAATTCATAGAATTACAGACATTATAGAAAATGCGATGGAAGATAAACAAATTTGTTCTACCTTATTTTTGGACGTGGCAGCAGCTTTCGATAAGGTATGGCATGAGGGATTAATACATAAACTAAAAGTTATGCTTCCGGGATCATATGTTGACCTTCTTCTGGAGTCGTACTTATCTGAAAGACTTTTCAGAGTAAGACAAGAAGATGAGTATTCTGAACTGAGAGAGGTAAGGGCAGGAGTCCCACAAGGCAGTGTTCTGGCCCCACTCTTATATCTACTTTATACAGGCGATATACCACAATCCGATCATGTAAGCATAGCAATGTTTGCTGACGACACCGCTATACTAGCAGCAGCGTAAACTGTCGAAGAGGCGGCGAATAAACTTCAATATGCAAGTGAAGAAATTCATCAGTGGACCAAGCGATGGAAAATCAAACTTAATGAATTAAAATCTGCGCATGTCAACTTTACGAAGAAACTATTGGTTAATCCGCCGCCAGTCAGCATAAACGATGTCATGGTGCCATACGAGAACTCTGCCAAATACTTGGGTATGACACTGGATGTTAAGTTCAAATGGAAAGAGCTTGTGAAGAAGAAAATAAAGGAGCTTGATCTTAAATATAGACAATGGTACTGGCTAATTGAACGAAGGTCAAAATTAAGCACAGACAACAAAATATTGATTTACAAACAAATCCTAAAACCGGTCTAGCTATATGGTATTCAGCTTTGGGGCTGTACTAAAAATGCTTACATCAAACCTATACAAAACTTCCAGAATAAGTTACTTCGAAGCATAGTCAATACACCCTGGTACATTCGTAATAAGGATTTGCATCGAGATTTGGGGATACCAGAAGTAAAATAGGAAATAAAAAGATTTGCAACGAAGCATGAATCGAGGCTATTGCAACTCCACTTTAAGGTCTTTATGTAGATCACTATTCCTGATGTACCATGGTGCATCGACGATTTATCTTAGTACCCTGTTCTAAAAACTTTGTATGATTTTGACGTTGCTGGGTTTTGTACAACCCCAAAGTTCAATACCATAAGTTCATATTGGTTTCAGTATTTGCTTATAAAGTTGCAGGTTATTGTATGATGATAGAGAAGATTGTCTGCCTATGCCTTTTTGCTGTATTTTAGTTTTAGTTCTTAATTTTTTTTTTGACGTGGACCTTCCATCTAAATTTAGCATATAGGGTCATGCCTAGATACTTAGCTGTGTTCGCATACGGTATTATTTCTCGATTCTTCGTTGCTTTTTGCATCAGCTAGGATCGCAGTCTCATAGATCATGCGTGTATAGTAAATATAAAATCGATCCTAATAAACTGCCCTGTGGTACACCTGCTTTTATTTCTTTCAATCCAGAATAAGTTTAAGCCAATTTAATTCTAAAGAATCTATCTTTCAAGTATGATTCCAGTATTTTAGCGAACTGCATCGGTAAGAGGTTTCTTAAATTATGATTAAGTCCTTCATGCCAAACCTTGTCAAAAGCTTGCGCCACGTCTAAAAATATCGTGGAGCAGCCAGTTATGTCTAAACTCTTTCTCGAAGAGTTTAGACATAACTGGCATGTAAGTATGAAACGTTTTAGAGGATTCATTTAATGCTTATGTTAATATTCGACCTTACCAAATTTGTGTTTTGGTGAAGGTGTACTTGTAATATCATCGTACCATTTGCGTGATGGAAACACTTACTAAAAACAACAATATTTAATTAATCGTATTACTATCATAAGTGCTACCACTTCATCACAGATGTAATTAAATCTTTATCATATTCATATCGATATAATTTAAAGTACAAACTGACGTCACGTCATGTCCAACCTTTCATTTGGAAATATGGCGCTTGTAAACATTCCCTTTTAAAATAATTAAATGTACAATGATTAGCAAATTCATATAGTCATTGTTGATCATAAAGTGTAGATACGCCAAAAATGAATTTGTTCACAACAAAGCGATACTAATTACTTTGCCAGGTACTATAAATGATAATATAATTAGGAATAATCGTTTGTGCTGATTAATGATGGCTTGCCACTCTTGAAAAGAAATCGTTAGCATGAAGTCGGTGGTAATGTAAGCGTGGCTTGCACTGAAATATTTTTTATCTTTCATAAAATATGCACGTAATAACAAATCATCAATTTTGGTAATTTCTAAATTGATAGCCGAAATCGTATAGATGATTTATAACTAGAAAATACTAGTTCAATTCAAAATTAGAGTAGAAATTCCGTTAAAATAATAAAAAAAGGTTATGAACCTGTGTTAAACGGAAAATCATCAAAGTAATTCATCATCGTTTGCTTAGATACCAAAACAGCTTTTCGTATGGTTCTAGCTAACCAGAAGAAGTCAAGTCGTTCAGAGACAGTTGCACCCGCCAAATAATGTGTCTCCTTTCATAGATTGCACAGTGTGACCGAACCAACTGTCCGTTTACTGTGATTGTAACGGAATTTACTTTTAAATATTTTTAAAGAAAAACTACAACTATCGCTAGTGAAAATCAGAGTTGTAATTGGCATAGTGTTTAGATGCTTGCGAAGCTTGGATCAGTAGGCATCGCATTCGAATGGGAAGGGACTTAAAAGGAAGTTTTCATCACTTAATTTCGAATGGTGATCACGATGAACTCTTGTTAAAGAGCAAAATGCAGCAATACAAACTTTTAATCGTATTTGCAGTGATCATTTTAGAAATTAGCAGTTAACCGATAGCATCTCTAGGTTTCGATAGTCGTAAACCATTCCCTACAAATTAACACGTGTGTCTGGATATTTTTATATTGAACGTATGCTAAAATGAATAAACACTAGCATTAAGGTCTATAACCACAAATCTAATGTCGCGCTTTAGTGTATCCCCTCATCCAATATTTTGTAAAATTAGTTTAGCTAAAAAACTTCACTGGACATGTGGATATAAATTATTGACAGGTTGGGTAGTATTATGCGTAAATGCAGCTTAGTCAAATAGTTATTTTTTACTTGCTACCCTCGCCCGTCAAACTGCGTAGCTTCAGAAATGGGTAAGAAAGGGTCCAATAATGTTTTGGTATCAAAATAATTAATCATAATAATTCTTGAAATTTATATCAATCCCACCATTTAGTGAGTTCCTAAATTGGCAAAGGATACGAAGGTGATGTTTCACGGCTCTAGAAAAACACATATGTCACAAACATCATTTTTATTTACAAAATAAAACAAAACCTATTCATTAAATTATATAAAAAAAAAAAATTAATAACGATCACTTCGATGATGATACCTATCGGAACGATGCGATGACGATGATGATTTATGATACTTTTGCTCTCGGGATCGTGACGGTGAACGTGACCGTGATTTTCGTTTCAACTTCTTTTTATGATGATGTGACGATGATGATTTTGATTTTTTCTTTTTATTTCGCGACGATGATGATTTTGATCGTGATCTTGAACGTGATCGTCGTATCGACTGTGAACGTGATCTCGACGATTTTTTATTATGTTCAACATCGATGCGGTCCGATTTAACGTCTGGTTCGTGATTACTATAATTGAGCATCATCGTTGGTGATGTTGGTATCGAATGAATCGATTCAACATCCGAATTGTCACTATTATTTTGACTTTTTCTATCGATATTCGGTTTTGTTGTGTCGTTATTGCACTGAAACACAATTGGCGATGATGAAGCTAATGTCTTTTCCTTTGAAGTACCTTTAATTTATGATCGAAGTAAAATCAAACTCAATACGCCTATTAATCTATATAAGCACTTACCTTTAATTTGATTTAAAAATGCCAATGCTTTCTTTTTACGTTCCAGTTGTAATTGTTTTTCTTTTGACAGTAAGCCTAATTTCTCACGTGCCGCTGCCGCTAGTCGATCACGTAATTTATCTTCTGCAATTTTACGAGCTGTCTTTTCTCTTGTCTCCGCCGTATCTAAATTGTTTTCACTTGATATGATTGGTATAGCCGTCGATGATACAGGATATATTAGTGGGATATCTGAGTTTCGAGGATAATTCGATACAGCGGGTTGTATTACTGCTGTCGGAGTTATATTATTTGTAGAAACACCTCCACCGCTATTGTTATCTACTGATACTAAGGCACTTTTAAGGACGTCAGCGTCAGACGCATTATCATTTCGATTAGATACTTCTTCTTCTTCGCTGCTGCTTACCTCTTGTGGAAGAACTGGTTTAATTGGAATAGTTTGATCGTCTTTCGATTTAATCGAAAATGAGACAGGTGCCACTATTTTACTATGTACTATTTCACTATTTTTGATGTGCTCACTAATTTTTGGAATGTTACCCGTCACTTTGTACATATAATAACGATGAAATTCATTAGTCGAGTCTAAAAATGAAAATCGTTGGGGATCTTTCATTTTTAATATATCTTCAAAATTTTTTCCATTTTTTATAACGTAAATCGCCGTTTTATCAATGATATGTTGTAAGGCTTCGGGTGGTGTTGGCAAATCTATAGAAATTTCATTTCCATTTGCCGTGTCTTCATTTTCATCCGAAGATTCGTGCTCAGTCTCAGAATCTGAATTATAATATTGTGCTAACATTAGTCCAGTCGATATCTTTTTAACTTCAACTCCCTCTGATGTAGCTATTGTAGATGATATATTACTTGGTTGGGATATATTATTCGGTAAAACGGCTGGTCTGGTATAGTTTTGTAGAATGGCCGCTGACATTTTTTCATTCGTACTGTCGGTGCTTAATGGTAATGGAACCCCTTTAATTTTACTAATAAGTTGCGTATATGCACAATCGGCTGACGGTTTATATGCCAACGTCATAACAGTGGATCGATATGGTGTTACAGAATTATAACTATTGTCTTCGTTACTACTTGCGGTTTCTAAATTTTTCTCATCAGTCTCATTGCTATTTGTTGTTGTATTTTCACTAGGATACAATCCATTTTTAATAGTATCGAGAACATGTCGATAGTACGGATTTAAATTATTTTTTTGTAAAAGAAAATTAAATTGTGGATTATTTGATTGTTTTGTTTTGATTAAAATTTCCATTTGTGCTCCTTGGGTTGAAATGAATCGAGCGGTTTTTTCTATAATTGCATGCTCTTTCATAGTGTTCGGTAAAGTTATACTCTCGGGAATATCAAATCCAATAGGTTTTTCATATACTTCGTCTGGTTCCTCCTGTTCTTGATTATCATTTTTTTCTTCGCCCTTACCAGCCGTAGACGGCGATTCGTAATTAAATCCTACTTGTCCGAACGTCGCTGATCTCATTTGATGCAATCGTTTTAATTCTTCTTCTAGAAAATTTAAAAAAAAATCGTAATCTTATCAAACCGATTTCATCTTTGTGAAAATAAATAATTTACCCTGGTAAATTTCTTCTTCCATTTCGTTGTGATAAAGAGCATAATATCGTTCTTCTTCGCACAACTGTTCCGCTTTTTGTTCGGCCGGTGATAAATAATCCAGTCGATTAGTATAGCCACCAGGTGGTGGTTCATATGGTGCCAAATCATGTAACGTTGCTCGTACATCATATCTGATTTGTTTAGAGCAAACCATATCACACAAAACGAGTTGTGATTTTATTTTCGTAGGAAAGAAAAAAAATAAATTTCACTTAGTACATTGGAAATGGCGAACGGAATGCAATTTAATTAAGAAAATCATTTAAATGATGATCAAATAATTTATTTATATATAACAGTTTTTTCTATTATAATTGTACTTTTTTTTTTAATAAAATTCATCATTTAAGAAAAATTAAATTAAAATGAAGGGTTACCAGTCGTCCGGAAATCTTCGGACAATATACTCTGGTATAGATGAAAAGCTAAAATTTTAATGTCCGGAGATCCACGGACAAATGAGTCGATTAACATCAAAACTAGATCTTCTCCAAAAATAAAAAAAATAGATCATTGATTGATTGTTATAAATAGCTTTTTATCACAAAGCATCTCGGAACCCTAGGGCAACAAATTTCTAATGTCTAGTTTCAATTTGTTGTTTTCCTTTTCTTCCTTAAATCTAAAACTATTGTAACTGGAGATACAAAACAAATTTAAGAGGCTTAAATCTGATCAAAAAGTCTTTGTAGACAAACCGATGTAAATCAAAGATAACACCCTAGATCAATGCCAGCCAAAAAATCAGTCTTCTGTGGCGCCAATACATATACCTTCATGCTCGTATTTAACAGCAATTTTAATTTAGATGCCACCGCCTAAAATCGGTTAGGTGTGAAAAATGTGAAACGTTTTTTGTAGCTGAGAAAGAAAATATAATGACCGAAGAAATCAATCGAGAAAAGTAAGAGTACAATAATCTTAAAAAATAATAAGACAGTAGATGTCACTAGATAAGAAGTATAGGATTTCAATCCTGACCTTTAACTTATAACATTAACTTATCTTAACTTGTCTAAATCAGCAGTAATTAAGATTCTAGAGAAATTTTTTGGGGACATTCATGTATTCATGTGTTAGCTTTGAACAATTTTTTTACCTCTAAAGTATTTTGATGAAATATTCATTACCAGACCAGGCTGCACTTTCAGAAGTTGACAATGGGCACTCTCAAATCGAGAAGCATTTATATGAATATATATTTTAATGAGACTTATCAGGCTATTAAAGAATACCAATTCTAAAACACTTCAATTCATTCTACAACCTCTTGAAAAGATCATTTGTCTCCGGTACGCAGGGTGTTCGGCTTAAGGAAGTTCCACTGAGAAATTTCTGTTAATTTTAACTGTAACATACAGATATGTTTGCACAATGGTCCTCGTTTACAGTATCAAACTAAAGTAAATAAAAAAAAATCGCAACGGATACACAAACCTCGTGTAAATGCTAAGCGAAAGGAAGCTGGTATTCTCACGCAACAACACGAAAAGAAGCCTGAAACGATGAGTATCAGTAAAAACTGAACATCATTTCATTAAACTAAACGAAACCCAAGCGTTCTACTAATGTTTGGTTGTCCATTCACACATTAAGGAAAAAGATGTATACCCTTCTGAATTCTAGAACATACATAAAGGCCTCAACTAATATAATTTTTGATGAATTGTGATAAATATGTTTAACTTTTTATAATGGAATTTTATTGGTTTTGATCAATTTCTCAAAAACGACTTAACGTGGAGAAGAACGATTTTTGAATTTAATCGACTCAAATACCTTGCGGTTTTAGTCAAAGAATTTCATTATAAATTGATTAATAAATAGTTTAATTCCATCGCACTGTTTTTAAGAAAAAAAAGTGAATTTGGTCACTGGAACAGACTCAAATTCTGTTCCAGCATTCAATATAGCATTCAAATTAGATGCAAAATCTTATTGATTTGTTTTGCTAAAATTTCAAAAAAAAATATCCTGTGCAATATTATAATCCTGTTACACACGACATGTAGTTAGTTGGTAACCCCTAAATAAAAAAATAAAAAATGTTTGTTATTTTATTGTTATACATACCATACCACCCGGATTATAACTTATTATTCATTATTTATATAATATAAATATATATATTACATGTTTTAGAGAATGTGATCAGTTATATATTTTTTATTTTACTTATTTTTTATACCAAAATAAACGGATGAATTTCCTAAATCTTTCATTTTCATTCATTATTTCAAAACTAACAACAACAAAATAAAAATCGTTTTTTTTTCTATTTTTTTGCTTTTGATATTCCCAATTAATAAATTCGGTAATTTGAAAAAAAATAGTGCCAAGGTAGGTCATATTGATGGTCCTTCAAGAAATTGGGTATATCAAATCAAGTAAACGATTAGAAATAAGTAAATATTGTCAATGTTCATCTTGGTTTAAAAAACTAAATCAAGTTTTTTTCGTTTGTTTTTCAATTTTAATATAAATTATTATTATTATTTAGATTTATGTTTTTTATTAAATTGTTTTAATTTTTATTAACCTGTCTATTCTAAGTGATTGCTCTCCCATCCATGGTATAAGATGTTTTCCTTGGTCAATACTTAAGGCTTTCTCGTCATCGCGGAATATTTTACATGCATAGCCAAACACTAATAAATCATCACGATTTTCAATTTGATTATATTGATGTAAAGTTTTTTTACGTAATATTCCAGATTCACCACCACCATTTGTTGAAGAAGACGTATGTGATATCCATTTATCAACCATTATTGTTTTTATTTTGTATAAAATATTATTTTTTATGTAAAATAATTTGTAAAATAAAAAATTTCATAATAAACAAAAAAAAAAAATTTTTTTTTTTTGAGGTTATGTTGTACTTCCGAATTATAACTAGAACTATTCTTATTTAAATATTATGAACTGTGTAAAATTTATTTATAAATATATAACAATATTAAAAACTATTATTTTTTTTCAATATTTTTCTATATAATAATAATATATAATTAGAATTTCAATAATAAAATAAATTATTTAAAGAATCTTTTTTTCGTTTAGACAATTTTACGATAATAAGAAATTTGACAGTTTTTTTTTCGTAAAGTACGTGTACACGAATCAATAAATATTGATAGTTAATTGACGTTTATACTGTTCACATTTTTAATAAATACCTTTGACGAGCGGATTTTCTATAAAACGATAAATCTGTGTTGTTATTATGATGATGTACCAATATGTTCTGTCGGTGCAAAATTCTGGATATATTAGAGTTTAAATAAGAAAACTTAGAATTACTGTAGTTTTTATCCTATAATTGTACACAGAATAATGCCGCTGAATATACCATCTGGACAGATAGAATAAAAGAACGTGTTAGCCACACTCAGATCGTGCGGTGCCAGCACAAAGTACGATTTTCACTTAAGTCAATCGTATTATTCCAGCTCTAGCTTTAAATGCAATACTCGCTATTCGGACGTCACGATCAATGACGTCCATTAGTATGGACTTTATAAAATCATCCAAATTGTTGTAAAATGAGTCTTTATCTTGGGATTAACTAGTATTCATGGGCACGTAATTATAGACACGTGGCTTAGCCATACGATAATTGATGACTTTGAAAGCAAAACAGGTGGTTTTTCTTGGAGTATAGATTTACTTGAGGCCAATTTTTGCCATAGAGTATCTTGGAGAGTAAAACGATAAACAAAAACTACTATGATGGGATTTTCAATATACCGTTCATTGTGGTCACATCGCGATGCATATTCTATGTGTGCCAAAGACATAAATAGCTGCCTGGTTAGTGTCCTCGTTTGCCACAGTTAAATTATTTCTCAAAGAATCTCAATGGTAATGCTATCTCATTGAACTGTTTCTAGTGGCGCGATCGATCCAAATCGAAAGTTATTTGGCGTTCCGGGATTACCATGCGAAAGTATTTATAATCCTTAATGCTAAAACAAATTCTGATTTTTGTAAAAATCCACAATCTTCGAAAATCGGTTACATTAAGTCACCCTACAAAATGTTGTAATAAATTAAAAGGCCCATCGGTGAAATATGTAATGATTATCTAGTTAATTATAGAGGCTTTAAGTAAGTAGCTGTTGAATTGCATAAAATTAACGAGAATTGCAGAGAAACAACTTTCGACCTAATCGTAAAAATACTGCAATTACAACTAATTGCCGCTGTAGATGGAAAAAATGTATATACGCGCAAGTAACGGCTAATGCTCCAAATGATAATAAATAAGCCAATAGGCTTCAGCAACATCAGCTTGAATTTTTTTTGTTTGCCACCCCAGGACTATCAACGAGAAGAAACTTTCGAAAACAGCCTTAATCGAGTATCTGGCGTATATCATTGGTGCATCGTGTAGAATACCAAGTTTTGACTTAATAACAGGAGAGGTGCTGAAAGAACTCCCATCAAATGCAATTATTAAGTTCACCAAAATAATAAACGCCTCATTTAAACTAAAAATGTACTCAAATTACGAAAAGTAGCTGAACTCATTGTGATTCTTAAACCAAGAAAACTACCACAAAAACCGATGTCATACAGACTATTAATTGTACGTGATAATTGCCAGATTTTTGCAGAATTACGAAAAATTTAAAATATTTTAAAAGTTACCTCTGAGAAACTCCTGCCAATAATTGAAAAGAAATAATGTTTAAAACATCAATTTGGGTTCAGAATTTAGCACTTCACATTCAAACTGTAAGTTATCCTTCCATTAATCGAATTGATCCATTTCACTTGGCATGTTGCAATTGATGCTTACCAATATCTGCCTATTGAGTGAACCAATAAGGTTTGCTTCTATTTCTCCTGCTTGCAATACCCCGTTCCCGTAGAACTCATTTTCTCAGATTAAATCAAGCACTTTTGCAATTGTATATCAATTGGTATTGCACTGCCTAATATAGGAAATGCATCTGTTAATACAGTTCTCTAAGATTTTGCAAAGCCATAAAGGATGTCCCTTTGTGCACTTATTAAAGTCTTTCGATGGAGACAATTAATTCTATCAGCCCAAGTTTAATATTGTGTAAGTAATGAATGCACTAGGCTTTCGTAGATAGTCTTAAGAGTCCTTTGGTTAAGACCCCAAATTTCTTTAGGCGAAAGTCATTAAATTTTAGCAACTTTTTTCATAGTAAAGAAACTTTTTTACTACTTTCTAATACCTTTTGACATGGGACGTGCCCATCAGTCTTTCATGAATATCAAACAAGAGCCATTTTACGGAATTGGTTATCTTAAAGCTTACTTCATTCACAGATACCAACAGTGGCCTTCTGAAATCGAGCGTTCCTTTAAGATGGACCATTATTGTCATGGACGAAAAACGAGCTACCTACATTTTATAGAATCAATCTTTCATTTTAACGATATCACTCTGCTTTTTTTGCAGGCCTATTTTTTCTGAATCCGTACTGCTTCGCAGTAATTAAAAACAACATCACGAATATTCTGAAATCAAAACAATAACGTCAAGTAATTAGGAATACCGGTGCGTCTCACATAGCGCAACTCCCATTAACAGATTTAAACATTTCCGCTTAAAACAATTATAAAAATTATTGTATAAACTTATTGTCAATATTCTATCAATCAATTGTGCAAGCCGATAAAAATGCTAGGTTATATAATATAGTAACTGCCATCTATTAGCAAGTACACAATTAATGATGAACACGTATAGTGCAATGACGAAATATATTCGTATCTCATTCTAGTTTGTAGTGAAATGCTATCGTGTACTCATCTAGTAATGAATAATTAAAAAACTATTTTCATTTTAAAATAATGTCGACGGTAGACCTTTGAAACATTATAAAGATTTTTTTTTTATGTTATATAGTTTTGTATGAAAAATTTCATTAACTTGAATTTGGACAGCGAATTGTAATTATTGATTGTTTAAAAAATGCGGATTAATATAATATTGTGATTAATATTGGTGATCGAAATTTAAAAAAAAGTTTAAAGTGATTTAACTTTTAATTAATCATCATGATTAATCCAAATCAAAATTATAATTTACAACCTGAATATAATAAATCGGTTAATAATAATAATGGTGTTGTGCAAAATCATATAAATCAAGAGCATAATACTATAGTGCACCAAACAAATGGAATGAGTATGGTGAATGGAAATGGTAAAGGCGACCTCCACCGAAATTATGCCAGTAGTGTCAATGGTATTAATGTTAATAGTAATTCGAATGAACAAATTGGGTCATTAAGTGGTGGTAATTTAGGATCTCAGCAGGTGAATTACCATTTATTCAATAACAATCCTATCCAAAAGATTGGTCCACAGCCACCAAATGTCAATGGACATTTTGCGGAACCAAATAATGGTGTAAGTGTTCAACCAACCAATGGATATGGACATCACATACCAAACTTAAATCCCGTGATTAATAGTATGCAACATATTTCATTAAAAGACCCTGCCATACAAACGATTAACAATAATATTCCACCATTCCAACCACAACCGCTCCCAGTACAAAATATTCCACTAAATAAACCACCAGTTCGTCCAATGTATCCGCCGACACAACCACCGCAACAATATAGTACAGAGCAACTACCAAATTTACAGTATCAAACTGGAAATATAACACAGATGGGTTTTAATAAGCTATGGGGACATCCAGATTCTGTAGATTTATTACAAGAACGTCATATACTACCATCGGAAGGGTATACGCCACCAAAAATTGTATTACAAAATCAATTGTCGGATACCGTGAATTGTGATCCAAAGTAAGTATAATATATTAGCTTTCATTCTTCTTCATTTCATAAATTTTTTCTAAATCAATCGGCCTTCATAACATATTTACTTGAGTATTTGTGATAAGTAGTTCAATGTCATGAATGACGATATTAATTTTATCAATTTCTATTATTAGTTTACTAGTTCGTGAGAAACTATCTTTTGGTTTCACGGCCGTACTAAAACCATTTTCTTGAGAATATTACGCTCGGATTTATTCAATTAAAGTTTACTCAACTTTATATTTTCAGAATATTTCGATGTACACTAACAAAAATTCCAGAATCAAATAATTTACTGCAGAAGTCACGTCTACCACTTGGAGTTTTAATACATCCGTTTCGCGATTTAACAGTAAGAAACTTACTTACCATTGATGAATGTTAATTTAAATGAATTAACCATTTTTTTTACTTACCTATCTCTAATAGAATCTGCCGGTTGTTAGTTGTTCACAGATTGTACGATGCAGAGCATGTCGAACGTATATAAATCCATTTGTTTATTTTGTTGATAGTAAAAAATGGAAATGTAATTTATGTTATCGTGTAAATGAGCTACCCGAAGAATTTCAATACGATCCGGTCAGTAAAACTTATGGTGATGTAACAAGGCGTCCAGAGGTACGATCAAGTACTATCGAATTTATTGCACCATCGGAATATATGCTAAGACCACCACAACCAGCGATTTATTTATTTTTACTAGACGTATCTTCATTGGCCATACAATCGGGCTATTTAAATTTGATGTGTAAATTGCTAGCCGAACATTTAGATAAATTACCCGGCGATGCTCGAACACAAATCGGAGTTATAGCGTATAATAGTCAAGTACATTTTTATAGTATTGCCGAGGGATATAGTCGACCACATGAGATAACAATTATCGAGGTAGATGATATATTTTTACCACAGCCGGATAATTTATTGATAAATTTAAAAGAAAATCGTGATTTAATTATCGATTTACTTGAAATGTTGCCTAAACGATTTGAAAATTCGCACGACTCGGGATCAGCACTTGGCGCTGCACTCCAAGTAGCCTTTAAAATGATGAGTGCAACCGGGGGACGTGTTACTGTAGTTCAAACGTGTTTACCAAATAAGGGCCCCGGTGCGTTACAACCTCGTGAAAATCCAAATGAACGATCAGCAAAAGATGTTCAACATCTGGGACCTGCAACCGATTTTTATAAACGACTTGCCTTAGAATATTCGGGACAACAAATTGCCGTCGATTTATTTTTATTGAATAGTCAATATAGTGATTTGACCACTATATCTGGAATTAGTAAATTTAGTGGCGGTAGCATTTATCATATACCTTTATTTAATCATGCCAAACAAGAAGACAGTATAACATTTAAACGATTGTTTGAAAGATACTTAACACGAAAAATAGGATTTGAAGCTGTTATGCGAGTTCGATGTACTCGAGGCTTAGTGATACACACATTCCATGGTAATTTCTTTGTACGCTCAACAGATTTAT
Organism: Tipula confusa; assembly: GCA_963556175.1. Taxonomy (NCBI): domain Eukaryota; kingdom Metazoa; phylum Arthropoda; class Insecta; order Diptera; family Tipulidae; genus Tipula; species Tipula confusa. Next base: position 221,863,434 of record OY744476.1, read on the forward strand.
TATCACTACCGAATATAAATCCTGATGCAGGTTACGGCATGCAAATTTCGTACGATGAAAATTTACAAGATGTTAGTTCGGTTTGTTTCCAAGCTGCACTATTGTACACGAGTAGCCAGGGTGAACGAAGGATACGGGTTCATACTCTATGCGTGCCTGTATCTAATTCGTTATCCGAAATTATGTATTCCGCCGATTCTGAGTGTATTGTTGGTTTATTAGCAAAAATGGCAGTCGATCGTTCTATACAATCGTCAATGACCGATGCACGTGAAGCTTTTATAAATGCAACAATGGATATATTTTCAGCCTACAAACTAACGCAAAATTTACCGCAAACAACTGCTGGCCAGTTAACGATATCTCGAAATTTGGCACTATTGCCATTATATATTATAGCGTTATTGAAAAATTTAGCATTCCGCTTAGGAACAAGTACCCGACTAGATGATCGAGTGTTTGCTATGTGTGAAATTAAATCACTTCCATTGGATCAGCTAATTAAATTTATTTATCCCGATTTTTATTTTATCGATCATATGCCGTTCGAACAGAACGGTAATCAAGCAAAAGTTGTTCCACCGAAACGTCATCTATCAGCTGAATTGTAAGTGTTGTACCCCATATTTTTGATATTCTAATTTATGACTTTTTTTTTTAGTCTTGATTCACGTTCAATGTACCTTTTGGATAAGGGGCCAAAAATAATTTTATATGTTGGATCAAATGTAAATCCACAATTGTTAAAAAGTATAATTGGTGTACAATCGATAAATGAAATTCCAGATTTATGTTTCGATTTGCAAATGTTGGGCACCCATGAGAATGAAGTATTGCATTCGTTTATAGATCAGTTGAATGAAGACAAACCGTTTCCATCGATTATACAAATTATACGGTAAGCTTTTTAACTTAAATTAAAAATAGAAATTTCTAAATTACGATTTCTTGTATATCTTCAGGGATACAAGTACATCACGCAAGTTATTTTTAGACGCATTGACTGATGATCGTTCTGAAAATTCGTTATCATACTATGAATTTCTGCAGCATTTACGGAGTCATGTTAAAAAAATTTGGTAAAATTTTGAGTTTCTGACTTTTATTTTTGAAAAATTTAATATTTATTGCTTTATAGATAAATTTTCTGTTTTTGATATTATTTTATTATTACGTATATGTTTCTATTTCTGACTGATTATTATTGATATATTGTATATTAATCGTAAATTAATAAAAAATTAAAATTTAAACGATCGTTTCAACAGATATTAAAGTTTATAGAACAAAACAAAAAAAAAAAATCGTAAATTATAAAATTTTTAATTATTTTAAGCAAATTGTGTAAATAAACAAAAATATTAAGAAGTAAAACATTTTAAAGTAAATTATATCGTTTATTTACTAGTTCTTAAAGTAAAACGATAGTTAACACGCTGGCTAAAAAAAAAGAAATGAAATTGCTCTGCATCCCAGGTAATTTAGATTTTCCTGATTGTCCAACGACTTGTCAAAATGCTTGTTTTAATCAGAGTCTTCAAACGTAAATTATAAATGTCGGAAAGGAACAACGCCAAACTAGAAGTAAAGATTATAGGAGTAAATTAAGATCGGAACAAACAATGACCATCTTTTAGCTTTTTTCATTCCATTTACAACATCAGACCATTTCAAGAAGACCATGAGTTTTACCGGTATTCAACATTGAATTTACCATATTTTGGACTTCTGAAATAAATGGATGAAGAAATAAAATTATTTATTTATTAATTGAAAATGGCACACAGAATTTGGTAGGTAACCAACACAGCTTTGGTATCCAAATATTGTTCGCACAGTAAGGTGTTAACTATGGAGAAATATATTAGATTGTGGATCAATGTGACTCATCCTTCTTCCATACGATAGTTGAAACTTTAAAAACTTTCTATTCTATATCAAAGTTCTCAAAATATCGAAAATAAACTTGGAATTTGAACACTTTCAATACGTTCAGAGTCGTACATGTAAAACGGGGACAAGACAGGGGAAGGCATTATGAACCAGTGGTTCAAAAGTTAGGTAAAATCGACAAAAGTACATTCCCAAGGTAATTCGCTACATCATTTCTTCTTCCTGACTTAAAAATAAGACAAATAACTGAAATCTTCCAGAGATCCAGAATAACACCACTCCGCAGGCTTTCGTTAAATAGTAAGACTACATAATAGGTCTATTATGTAACCCTCTGCACAACTTTTGAAGAAAATAGGCGGAATTCCATCATGCCCGGGATCCTTATTAATATCAAGATTGAGTAAACGATCGCGAACCCCGTCTACCGTAAACTTGATAAAAACTAAAACTGAATTGGAAGTACTGATGGTGTTATGTAAAGTGATAAAAAATGGCGATGCTGGCTCGTAAACCGAACGAAAAAATTTCAAACAGATCACATATGCCAAAAGGGGAGTTGGCGAAGGAGCTCAAATGAGTCATACTAGTAAATACTATTTAGCTTTCTTACTTCAGGGTTCGGTATATTAGAATAAACAAACGTGAAAAGGTGAGTGCTAGGATAGAACATTCAGCGAATCTTGCGGTGAAAACTGTTCTTATGGAATGTAGAATTTTACTATAGAGGCTTATTTACTCCGTCTAGAAAATAGACTGTCTTCAGATTGTTGAGATACCGAAGAACTTTGTTAAATTCCACATTCTCGTGATTGTGTTTTAGGAAGAGAACATAAAACTATTGACACGGTTATAGATTAACTACACTAACTACTGTACTTTATTATCATTTGGAAATAGAATTTAGCAAAGGATTTCAAGACAGATTTACAATAATTATTTATAATAGAACTGAATCTTTCAGACGTCAGAGCACTCTTCTGAATGAGTTGTAAAGTCCATAATGGCAAATAGCGAGGTTTTTGTTAACACGATAACATTTTTCTCAATCTATACAGGAACATTGAACTTCGTCCATTTGGCTTGGAAATAGTTACGATGCACTTTCGTGGGATCAACTTGTGTCTTGTTGAACAAATAGAGGTATACTACTAAATGATCGGAACAAAATTTATGTATTGCGGAGGTTGAACATTGAGCAGTCTTGCCAAATAATTTTCTGGCTGGAGTTAAAGAGTTTGTCGTATATAGATTTTGTTCGGAGTGCCAATGCAGTCTTGTACAATGCGTCTAGCTTGTACGTATTATACCTGCTAGCGACCTCGAACTAAGTCAGATTTGTGACGGAACAGCATTTCCTTTATTTCTTTTCACTAGTCTAACGAAACTAGCCTATAGGGTTTCATAAACGCGCTTGTTCTAGCGAAAATGGTTTTTTAGGGAAGCTAAACAGTAATATTGCGTCGCTGGCTTCCACAATCTAGCGTTATTGGCACAATTTTAGGGTGATCGTGAGTTTGCTAACACTTAATATATTTACAGATTCGACCACAATTTTTGTGTGGTGTGACTAAATCTCATTCAGTGAGATGACATTGAATCACTTAAAGTGAACCTGTACATCACTTCAGAAACTTTGAATTAGTGCCATTTATTTATCTACACTGTTTCCATAATTCGTGTTATCTAATGAGTACGACCACTCAGGTATATTACCCTTCTGGTAAGCTTTTAGGGCTTTTCTTGTCTTGAAATGGAAAACGTAATTATTTCAAAAAGTCGATCGTCGTAACTATCACTTACCACGATAAAATTACTTTAAAATAATTTGCTGTACACATTCGGTTGTAACTATGACGATACATAAAAAATTAATAATAAATATTTGTCTTAGACACTTACCTAACATAAAATTATCTCATTAATTTTGTTATCTCATTATACATTCGATTTGGCATTGATGATATTATTTGTAAACGTTTTTTTTTTGTCGTGTCATTGAAATTTTTATTTTGTAGTCGATAGCAAAAAACATCGAGATAAGGTAACAAAGATTACTATGGAATGTAATTGAGGAAGTGATAACGAATTGTGGTTGTCGTTATAATGTTTTGAGTAATATCAATTCAGGATTAGCAATAATTATTGTAGACTGTCTATTTAAGATTAAAAAGTTTAGAGTAACTTTGGGACAGGTACATCATAAAATCTGTGATACCAGATGCTTCTAGGTATAAGTATATTACGTAACATTATTAGATTTAGCTTTGATTGAGAGAATGTTGTGTTTGCTGTTTGAAAGAAGATTCAATAGATCATATCTATTTAGCTGTTAAAAGCATTGGTATTTTGTTTTTTGATGGATTTTAATAACAGCATCGGATTCAGCCTTGCTGTAATGAGTTACGAAAGCCTGTATCAAGTCGCCCAAATATTGGGTGCCAATCAATCGACTGAACCGCTCAAAATTCAAATACTGGCAAATAAAATACCTTGATATATCATTAAGCATCCGTACTCCAAGAATTATTGGTTGAACTCACTTTATCTTCGGTGCATTTATTCAACGTAACTCTACCAATTTTGATTAACAATTTGGGAATTAACCTGGTAGCGGTGCCATATATATTGAAAGTGCTTCGATGAATCCAGTACAAAGCCTTCCTATTTGGAATGGTTACTATACTATCCGGATCGGCAACAAATTCGAAAGAGTATGATCTTATTATCGATAATATGATAAGAGAATTGCTCCAAATGCATCAAACTAATGCCCTATAATTTTAACGCGATAATTTGTTGAATTCCATATCTCTATCTTTATGGCAACCTCGAGGATAGAAGCTTTAATTGACGTAAGCATAAAAGCAAATTACACTATAGAGCAATTACACAGCGTATTTTATGGAAAACTAACTTAATTGTATAAAAAAATTTATAAAATTAATTTTATTTTTATATCTAACGATTTCCTATTTATTTTTATATTTAATGTGCATTCGAATATTTTTTTCGTTCAATAAAGAAACATAATTCTAAAATCTTTGGTTAGAATTAATTATTTATAAATTACATAATTTTGCCGGTTAAACTAGGCAACCATATTTTAAATTTTTGATATAAAATATTTTTAACAGTTTTTTTTTATATATTAGGTCTTAATAAATAATAGGGGTTTTCGATAAAGTTTTTATTTAGGTACTTTTATATACATAAAAATTGATTCTTTAAATAATTTGTTTGAATTACATAATAATAAAATACAAACAATTAATAAATTCTCGGAAATAATTTTTTAATTCAATTAACTATTATAGTTACGAATACAAACACCAATGTATAAATATATTATAGTGTTTATGTTTTATTAAAATACCCGACCTAACTAATTTATTCAATTAAATTAAATTTTAAAATTAGTTTTCCCATTTTCATACAAATCATTTCAAGTATTGGTTTATGTCTCGGCTAAATGAATTTTATTTTTATACTTATTTGATTGAACTGTTATAATCGGGAGTTATAAACGAATCCGATTATGTACTTGAAATGCAGCATACGGAAAGCACCTAGGTGTTTTAATTTTATTTGGAAACAATATTTAAAGTGATATTATATAATTTTATTAGTTCGTATATTATATATGTATAAATATTTAAAAATTGTATGTTTTTTTTTTTTTTTAATTATTGCTCTATAACACTTACACAAAATTTTATTTTGTTTTAACATTATTTAACTTGGCTTCGCATGTGCTGGAGGAATTCGTAATATGATAGTGAGCTTTCGGTTCGATCATCGATTAAACGTTCCGTAAATACATTTCGAGCCGTACTTGAATCGCTGTGGACAATTATAAAATAGAAAATAACGGCGCCAAATAATGATTTAAATTATTCAACACTTACCGTATAATTTGTATGAGCGCTGGAAACGGTTTATCTTCGTTCAATTGATCAATAAACGAATGTAATTGCTCATTTTCATGTGTATTCAAAGTTTGTAAATCATAACATAAATCTGGAATTTCATTTATATTTTGAACTCCGATGATCGATTTTAACATTTGTGGATTTACATTTGACCCTACATACAAAAGAACTTTTGCACCAATGTCCAGGAGATACATGGAGCGTGAATCAAGGCTGAAAATAAATTTAAAATTAATTTATAGTTTTATCGACTATAATTATGATATACGTACAATTCGGCCGAGAGTTGTCGTTTTGGTGGCACAATTTTTGTTTTGTCACCGCCACTTTGTTCAGATGGCATAAAAAGAGAATCAATGTGATAAAAATCTGGATAGATAAATTTAATTAGCTGATCTAATGGTAATGTTTTTAATTCGCACATGGCAAACATTCGATCATCTAATCGAGTACTTGTCCCTGTTCTAAATGCAACCTAAAAAAAATAATCGTTTAATTAAATTTCTATAAAGGCGACAATTGATATTTAATAATCGTACATTTTTTAGTAAAGCAGAAATATATAACGGGAGAGGTGATAAATTTTTTGGAACCTGTAATTGACCTGATGAACCTTGTGGTAAATTTTGAGCAACTCGAAATGCCGATAAAACATCTATAGTTGCATTTATGAATGCGTCGCGAGCATCCGTTAGTGTCGATTGTACTGATCGATCAACTGCCATTTTTGAAAGTAGCCCAACAATGCAATGTGCATCGGCCGAGTACATTATTTCGGTGAGCGAATTTGTTACAGGTAAACACAGTGTATGAACTCGTATACGTCGTTCGCCTTTGCTACTCGTATATAATAGAGCAGCTTGAAAACAAACCGTTCGAACATCTTGCAAACTTTCATCGTACGAAATTTGCATACCGAATCCGGCGTCCGGATCTACATTTGGCAGTGACAGCAAATCTGTTGAGCGTACAAAGAAATTTCCATGGAATGTATGTATCACCAGCCCTCTTGTACATCTAACCCGCATTACAGCTTCAAAACCAATTTTTCGTGTTAAATATCGTTCGAACATGCGTTTAAACATCATACTATCTTGCTTCTTGACCAAATTGAACAGTGGTATATGATAAATACTACCACCGCTAAATTTACTAATTCCCGAAATTGTCGCTAAGTCACTATATTGGCAATTCAATAAAAATAAATCGGCTGCAATTTGTTGTCCCGAATATTCTAGTGCAAGTCGTTTATAAAAATCAGTGGCTGGTCCTAAATGTTGAACATCTTTCGACGATCGATTATTTGGATTTTCACGCGATTGTAAAGCACCCGGGCCTATATTTGGTAAGCACGTTTGAAATATAGTCACACGTCCACCAGTAGCACTCATCATTTTATATGCTACCTGTAAAGCAGCACCTAATGCCGAACCAGCATCATGTGAACTTTCAAATCGTTTCGGTAACATGTCCAATAAATCATTTAACAATTCCCGATTCTCTTTCAGATTTATTAGTAAATTATCGGGACGTGGCATAAATATATCGTCCAGTTCAACAATTGTAATTTCATGTGGCCGATTATAGCCTTCGGCAATACTATAAAAATGTACAGAACTGTTATACGCTATAAAACCGATTTGTGTTCGAGCATCGCCCGGAAGTTTATCCAAATGTTCGGCCAATGAATCACATACTAAAGTTAAATATCCTGATTGTATTGCTACCATTGAAACGTCCAATAAAAATAGATATATTGCCGGTTGTGGTGGCCGCAGCATATATTCAGATGGTGCTATAAATTCTATTGTACTTGATCGAACCTCTGGCCGTCTTGTTACATCACCATACGATTTTGTAACTGGGTCGTACTGAAATTCGTCCGGCAACTCATTTACACGATAACATAAATTACATTTCCATTTTTTACTATCAACAAAATATACAAAAGGATTAATATAGGTTCGGCATGCTCGACATCGTACAATTTGGGAACAACTAACTACTGGTAAATTCTGGAAAGTAATAAAAAAAAATTAAGCTCTTAATATAGAATATACAATTCCATCTTAACTAACCGACAAATCTCGAAACGGATGTATTAATATGCCAAGTGGAAGACGTGATTTTTGTAGTAAATTGTTAGATTCTGGTATTTTATTTAGTGTACTTCGGAAAATACTGAAAATATTACATTAAAAATTAGAATAAAAATGGATATATAGTTGATAGTTAAATCTTACTTGGGGTCACAATTCACCGAATCGGAGAACGTGTTATTTAACGAAACGGGTGGTGGCTTATAACCTTCGACAGGCAGAATATGCCGATTTTGCATTAAATCAATTATATCAGGATTTCCATACAATCGATTAAATCCGGTTGGTTGCTGAGGTTGATATTGTAAATTACCAGTTTGCGGTTGAAGTGTAGAAACTTGAGGCGGCTGTGCTCCATTGAAGTACTGTGGATTTGGTTGGTATTGTTGAGGTGCTGGCTGGGGTGGTTGTGGAGTTTGACTTGAACCCGTTGCAGCGTAAAGTGGTCGCATCGGCTGCTTAATTTGATTTATTGGAACAGATGGATTTTGCATTGGTGGTGGCATTCCACCGTAAGGAGGTATTTGTGTTGTTGGTATCGTCGGTACAATTGTATTACTATTTGTTGTGGGGTTTAATTGTGGAGGACCATTCAATGAAATTTGCTGCAAATTTGGAATAAGTTGATTGATGTTGGGTGGAGGTGGTGGAGGGTGGGAATTCAAATTTTGAGGGGGATAGTTATAATTAGCCACAGGTGTAACAGTTGATATTGTTGGTGGCATAGGCACTTGATTTATATATTGGTTCTGTAGGATCTTTGGAGGCATTGATCCGTTCGTGAATTCAGCTTGACTGGCCCCTAATACATTCGGATATGTTTTATTATTAACATTACCGTGCATATTTGGTTGATTAAATTGATGCGGTGATTGTAATTGCTGTTGATTTAGCGTCGTCATTGGTGGAAGTGGCCCCATTACAGTGGGTACTCCAATTGGATATTGATTTGGATTGATCAATGGATTTGACATTTTTGCTTCCTCTAATTCACTAATTTATTATTCACACATAACTTTATTACCAATTTTTATATAATTTAGTATTTATTACACTTGAACGTATTTAAATATAATATGAAAATATTTTTTTAGCCTTGTTTTCAACTAAAAATAGAAACAACAAATAATTTATGGTGAAGATAATTTTTCTCCGTTTTTCTCAACAATGAAATTAATTTTTTTGTGTATTTTATGCTTATTAATTTGATTAGAAATTTTGAAACGAAACACAATCTTATGCCAGGGTATGTTGAACTTTTTGTTTTCGATTGTTCACAAATTTAATTGCACTTATATTTAATTCTATTGATGGATTAAAATAATTTTCCGTCTCTATATCTATCATAGACGTATAATAGATTTAGACAAGAATCAAGCAAACGTCAAGTGAGGAAATTTTCAAGGGTAAAAGAGAAAGACTATAATAATACCAGGGCCGCAATTAGAAATTTACTATTTGATTATAATGAAGTTGGTTGCTAAATAAAAAATAAATTTAATAATTTTTTTTTGTGATGGTATGGCAATTAGATATTTTAGTAGATATATGTATTTTAATATTAAAAAATGTTTTAAGGTTTCTTTTTAGGACTATAGTTTACTTGAGTGTACTCATTTCCACACTTCCCAAGAGGAAGAGTACTTAGCGCATTTTTTTTAGTGTGGTATCCCCAGAAGGTCTAATCCACTTAGATTGAAACTAGAAAAATAGGGGAATTTGAGATTTTAGCCTACATGCCATGAAAATGGAGTAATGAGACAAATTTGTTCCTTTTTGATAGCTTTGCAGATTTTTCGTTGCAAAAGAAATTTAACCGAATATCGTATAATATTATTATCGTATAATATCGTATAATAATATTTTTCTATAATGGACTGAGATATAAATGTAAATGTTCTTGAGAATGGCTATATTGAAATTCTAAATTGTCGGTAAAAATATTTTCATCAAGAAGATTATGATGAACATTATAACATATCTTTTTAAAGAATTTTAAGCTTTCTAGTTCCGAGCAAACTATAACTCTAGTTCCGAGCAAACTATACTATAGCTACTTAAAGGTCCTGGTTGGTCAAGACTTAACATGTTTAACCACAGTTGTTTCGTTTTATTACATTTTGATAACCTAAAGAGAAAGAAATATTATTTACATTATAGCTACAAATTTACAAAAAAATGAACAGTAGTCATTTCCTTAGGCAAAAGCTCAATATATAAACGAAGTGCTAATGAGCTTCATGACCCTGTCCATTCAGGACATAAACACATCATGCATTTTATATGATTTTATATGACAAAACTCCGTATGTATTATATTTTGAAAATCATAAAATTAGTGGGTAATTTAACGGCGTTTTTCCGAACTAATTATACAATTCGGTCCTGGAATAGTACACTACATTCAAAAGAAGGGACTGTAAACAAAAAATGAAAGTGTACAGTATATTACGATTTTAGGGACCACAAAAATTACATTATTATTTATTAAAATTTTTAATATTTTTGAATTAAAACTTAATTTTGTCTTTCACTAATCACTAGATTATAATCACAACATACATTATATTTAATCTAATTTAGTAATTAACTGACTTATGAAACGAAATTCCTTCTACTTTATTGAGTTTAGAATTCCGACAATTTTTCACCAAACACTACATTTTTTCAAGTTTTTTTTTAATTTTGATACACGATAGTATAGAGTTTATGATTTTTTAACACAAAATTATTAATTTTAATAAGTTTTAATTAATTTTATCACTGTTTTTTCTAAAAAAAAGAACAAATCCAAGCCAAGTTTGTTTTGAATTGGCGAAAAAAAAAATTTTTTTTTTGTTTTTTTTTCAAATTGTTGAATAAGACATACAATTTTTTAGATATACGTCCCTCTCCAACCGATCACACGTGAAATAGAAGATTTACTATGGAAAAAATATTTGAAACCGGTCTATATCTCTTATACGTCTATGATATCTATCGAAAATTTGGCAAAAATTTATCACAAAAAAAAAATTTTTTTTTGACACATGGATAATAGAATGAAGTGAGGTGGAATTTTTTGCGTTTTCATATTTTAACCTCTGAACTATAATTTTGAATATATATGGGATGTCTGACGCGAAAAATACTATAAACGAGAAATGACATTTCACAATTGGCATGAAATCGTTTGTTTACTGTTGAAGTGATGTGGTGCAGGCACCTAAGTTAAGCCTTGTGAAAGAAAATCAAGTTAAATAAATAAAAATAAGCCAGAAACAGGTAACTAAAACATTTATTTATTGTTTAAAAATTATTAAATTTGTGTGTCTGTTCGTTTAGTCTCACACTGGTGCGGTTGCGAGCATACCTCGAACTCAATTGTTTTTCATTTAGAGGATACTCAACATTATCTACAGGAGATTGTGTAGCTTATTTTCGGTTGGTAAATAGTTAGTACGGCTTGCGGCAACTGCTTAAGCAGATGTTCTGTTTTGAAAGTTATTCAATAGTTATAGTACTATGTCTAGTCCAAAGTCCTAATTTTATAGTTCAACAGGAGCTTTACTATTAATTTATATACGTTGATATAGCCTCTAGTTACTGCTGCAGGCGGTTAAAAGAATGCTATTTTCTTAGAATCGTAGAATCTCTGCAGTTTAATATTTTGTTAGTTTAGAATCGGTATTTATATCGTTAAAATCATTAACGAATAACAATTGGCGAATCAAGCTCTCGAGTCTGTAATTTTTGAATTGATTGCAACATGAGAAAAACCGCTGGTACTGAAACCTTTGTTTTAATGGCTAATACAATTATTGGGTTGTTGTAGCTTACTAAAAATCTCCAGGTAGCTTCATTTAGTTGGTATCACAAGAAAGACGCTTTAATGGTAGTTACCAAAAAAAATATTGGCCAATAATTAAAACACTTTAACATAAATAATAATAATATGCGATATTTATAGACAATTGCTGGCCCATATCGTAACAACAATTGGGGTCCACCTTCATCCGTTTAAATACGTTTTATCATCTAGCAAAACATGACCAACGATATCAATTTTCTCTCAAATGCCGTCAACCATCTCTGATCAAAACAGTGGCCACCCGTAACGTGTCGTTACCCTAAAACCTATTGAGGTGTAAGGCGGTTTTCTGGGCGCTTTCAATTTTACGAAAGATACATTTGTTAAGATACAAGTTAATTTGAAAACTTCCCGAAATGCATTACTGTAATTTATATAAAAGCACAAATTGTTGAAGTATGTACTCTTAAATATTTCAAAGCATGCCATAAACACGCCTTCTAGTTTGAGGCAAACGCTTGCTTCTATTCTAAACACGCGTTCCAAACACCGGTGTTGGAGTTCTACGGATATGATGCGTGCTTATAATACGGACTTTGCAAAACATGCGGATGCTACTTTACAACTCAACCTTCATTCATTTAAATACCCATAAACCGCTGTTATTGTACGTTATTTTATCAAAACAATTTTCTTCTTTTCCAGATGGCATTAATCATGTTCACCAAAGCAATAAACTATTCAGAAAATAAAAAGATTCCAATACCACTAATTGCACTATGTAGCCGACTATTAATTTGTATGATTCAGTTGGTTTCAAATCATATTATTCCTGATCATGATGCTCATGTATTTTTATCGCCGAAAAATGAGGATCCTGATGGTCAAACAACATCAATCGATACATTAATTGAATCCCTTTTGGGTGGCTTTAATCGTTGGGATGGACAATATTTCCTTCATATTGCAGAATACGGATACACATATGAGAATACTTTAGCATTTTATCCATTGTATCCATATTGTGTAAAACTTGTCGCCAATGTTGTTCACTGGATGCTTTGCGGTGCTGTGTCATACCATTATACAATTTTATTAGTTGCGATTACATTAAATATTATAATATTTATAGAATCAGCAAGAACCCTATACCTTTTATCGTTACTAATATATAAAGATGAGAAACGTTGCCGTTTAATTGTTATTCTGTATTGTTTCAATCCAGCTTCAATATTTTTCAGTGCACCATACACTGAAAGTTTTTTTGCATGCTTATCATTCAAAGTAATGTTAAAATTACATTTATTAGTACTTGAAAAAATGTCGTACACAGTCCAATCAATTATTCCATTACTGTTATCAGTATTATGTCGTTCCAATGGTCTAATCAATTTTGGTTTTCTATTATTTTTTACAATTAAAATGTTTGGCCAAAACTATTCGATAAAACTATTGTTAAAATTAAAAATAATTGTAATTTTAAGTTTTTTGGTGTATGCTTCGTTACAGTATTACTATTATAATTTGTTCTGTGAGAAGAATATGGCAGTAGCAATGCCAGACCATGTTCGAAACTATGGAATAGAAAATAATTATGTTTTAGTCGGGAGTGGTGCATCACCATGGTGCAATTATGAAATACCACTTTCATATTCCTACATACAAAACCATTATTGGAGCGTTGGTCTCTTTCAATACTATCATTGGAAACAAATTCCAAATTTCGTATTAGCCTCGCCAATTATTTTCATTTTTATATGGTACATTGTAAATTACATAAAATGTAATATAAAATTATTTTTTAATTTAAAATTTATTATAAAATCGAATCACAATTTAAATGTAAATTTGTTACCGTATGTAATCCATTCCGCATTTCTAGTCGTATTCGCCATACTAATGATAAATATTCAAGTGGTCACGAGACTATTATGCTCGTCTAGTCCTATGCTTTACTGGATTGGAAGTGAAATTTTATATGATAACAAAAAAATAGGCAACAAGTTTCGACAACTTTTTGTATTATGGTTTATTAGTTACTTTGTTGTGGGTACGGTAATGTTTTGTAATTTTTTACCATGGACCTAGATTTTTATGTTAAATAAATGTAAATAATAATTTATTCTGATATTTTATTTAATCGAATTCTTCGATTGAATGTGTTACAAATTCTAACGGCGATTTTGGGCACTTAATGTATACTGTATCACAATCACCATTTGCGCGTCCAATTTCTTCGGCCTTTTCGTATACATCTTTTTTTATATTTTCGGTACTGCTATTAAATGACTGGTGTACTGATGGTCTGTTTAACATAAATTTATCTGTATAAATTAAAATTGTACTCGAAATAAACAAAACTTACGTTAATAGAAAATGTATAACTTGCTGAAATATATCTTCTTCATCATGAAATATGCCGCTTGTAAAGTTATAATTATGATTTAGAGGAATATTAGCCAGTTCACATATACATTTTTGAAAGCATTCATGATCATAGCCAAATCTGTTTAACAAACCAATTTATTTTATTAACACAAGTTTTAAAATTTGTTAAAAATTTATTACAATTCAAAAACTTCCTCTATCGATGAATATAATTCACCTGCACTTAAATCCGTTTTGCCACGTGCCATGCTCTTCTGATTTTCAGTTGTTGTCACATTGTCTTGGGGTTGATTAAAACTCCTTTCATTCATATCGAAATACATTGGTTTATAGAAATAAGTTGAATTCCATGGTAAATCATAATTGCATTGTATACCAAAATTCATAGCACCGCGTCGAGTTTTTACAGGCATATCGAGTGGAACGACCAACGCAAATGAAAATTGTAATACTGTGTAGCGTGGAAAATATAAATTCCAACTCACTGACTCGATACTATAGCACTTGATCACATCACAATGAATAAATAGTAAAAATATTAAAATAAAAAATGTTGGACGCATTTTTTAATTTGATTTGGACGAACTGATGAATTACTGTTAACTAAAGTACTCGGGAGAAAAACAGAATAACATATCCAAAAATAAATTTGTCTATTTACAATTGTGGTTCAATGTTTTATCTAAGTGTTTATGTAAATAATATTATATTAGAATGGTATATGATGATTAACAATTATCACCAAGGGAATAAGTTTTTACATTATTAGTGTCGCTTCAGTAAATATAGGTCATAAAACGAGACAAATTTTATCAGCCGAGTTGGTCTTGTTTTGGCTATTGGCTTCAGTCCTTGAAGGTAGGTTTTCAATTTAAGTTTGGTACCTAAATATTGCAGTAAACATTTTATCTGAAGCGGGTGCAAATCTAAAAACTTCTATGTTGTTTTTGCTTCATCGCAGAGACTTATCTTAAACTTAAGATAAGTTACCAGTACATGGTAATGCATATGGTCAGGTTTGTCTTGTATTCATCGATGCATAACCCTGTATACCTTCTGTAATACTTCGATTACTTATGTTTGGTGAATGATTGATTTGTCGTGACTCATGATCATTTAGAAGTTAAATGTTTATTTAGGAGTATGCAGTCCGTCCTGCTGTCAGTTGTCCAAATCTTCAATAGCTGTACGAGATACATAGAAATCTCTAAAAATTCTTTTGGAATTCATAAATTTGTTAAATACAATAAAAATGCGATAAGTTTTTCGTAGAGATCATTTTTAGTCGTCAGTGTGGTTTTTTACAAAAACAAAATTCTCACATTATATTCTCTGGTCCTGTGGGATTAAGCAGGTACCGTTTCAATTACCTCAGTCAGTGTGACTTTTGTTCTTATTTTTAGTGTTGATTTTTTTAATTAAAACTCAACAGTTGTGGTCAGCGGCGGGGATCGAGAACTCAAGACCGCGGTGTGTTTAAGCCAACACCTTAACCACTACTATACGACCGGTGTTGCTGTTTTAATTTTTAAGTTGCTTCATATTGCCCTTAATGAATTTTGGCTTCACAATCTCAGTGTAATAGTCTGCCAATAAATAGTAAGTCAATCGTTGCTGGAAAGTTGTGGTTTAGTTTGGTCGGTATCAACTTGTAAGTTGATACTGAGGCTTGTGCTTTGAGGTTACTTTTCTGCCTATACATGTAGTATGTTGTAAATGGTAAGAAATTGCAAATAATAGATAATCTTGTTCACAGTTTGAGAAACCTAACCCAAAAATTAGATCATATTGATCTTTACCATCTCCATTAATAACTGGAATTGTCAAAAGTTGGGTACCGTTGTTGTGCTTTTCTTGGTCGCCAATATCACGACATAGATTTTATCCTAATTTTTCCCCTTTATCTCCAATTTAGGGCACAGGGTGGCTACTAGACTGGACCATCTAACCTTGTTGGGCTATTAATTAAATTTCCGATCATGATTTCACGTGTTGTTTCACTTCTGCCAGCATCGTTCTTTTCCATGTTACAGGTGAATCCAATAGATTGATCTACAAAACAATTGAATTTTTCTATCTATAGTAACTTTTTCATTGTTTATTTTACTCATAGCATTTTTTATTGATTGAACTTGCCTCGAGTATTTAGCCGATGCCCAGATATTACAACTTATAACTCATATTTAGCTCAACTTACATTATATACAAATTAAATTACATTACTAGAACTTACAACAAATAATTTCAATTATATAAATTGATTTCAGAATAACGATGGGAAAACACTCGAAACACAAGAGAAGTCGCCGTTTATCGAGTGATAGCGACAATGACCGTAAATATGAAAAGAAAACAAAATCTCAAGATTTTTTAACGCCATCTACATCATCTGTAGCTTCGTCGTATTCATCCGATTCATCTACAAACCTAATAAATTTCTCATTTCTTGATTACAAAACTGAACTAAATCGACTACTGACTTCAAACTATAATACAAATACTGGTTTTCATTCCAAACCAATTCAATTGATTGAAAATCTAAATGATTTTTGGCTATTTATTAATAAATATGAAAATCTATTGAAAAAATCTGGCCAACCCATACTACCGACTCCCATTGAAATGAAAACTATGAATGCAGACGATAATGAAACACAAGTGACCATACCAACGGATTACAATAAAATGTATACAACACATTTTCAATTTGATATAACGTTTCAAGATTTCTACTCAAAACTAAATTCGAGCAGTCGTTACGATGATAATGAATATGAAAATAGCAAACGTAAAAAATCATTAACAGAACTACAGCTAAAGCAATTCTTACAAATTTTAATTCATTACTTGGATTTTAAGCAGAAGGAAAAATTTACGAAAATAAAAAAATTGCGAAAATTTCAAATGAATTTACCAGTTGCAAAATATCGCAATGAAATTGTTGAAGCTGTAAAAAATGAGCAAGTTGTTCTAATCGCCGGTGATACTGGTTGTGGTAAATCAACTCAAGTACCACAATATTTATATCATGCCGGATTTCAAAGTATCGCTTGCACCCAACCCAGACGTATTGCATGCATTTCTCTTTCGAAGCGCGTAGCCCATGAAATGCTGTGTGAATATGGAACCGAAATTGGCTATCAAATCCGATTTGAACGAAGTAAAAGTGCACATACAAAAATACTTTTTATCACAGAGGGACTATTACTTCGGCAATTGTCCACCGATTCTTCGCTATCACAATACGATGTACTTATACTGGACGAAGTGCACGAAAGACATTTAAATGGTGATTTTTTACTTGGTATCACAAAATGTTTGTTACACGCACGAAAAGATTTAAAAATAGTTCTTATGTCGGCCACCATAAATTTGAAATTATTTTCAAATTTTTTCTCAGACGAGCAAGCACATGTCATTGAAGTTCCAGGTCGATTATATCCTATAAAATTACATTATATGCCATCGGTGCAAGATGGAAGTCGTGACCAAAATCGATATAACAATAAAACGGAAAAATTAAGTCCCGAACCATATATACAAATTTTACAATTAATTGATCATAAATTTCCTTTAACGGAAAAAGGCGATTTGTTGATATTCATGAGTGGGCTTAATGAAATAACAACAATTGTTGATGCGGCCAAAGAGTATAACGAGAAGAAACAGACATGGATAATACTAGCACTTCATAGTAGTTTATCGATTGCTGATCAAGATAAAGTGTTTGATTATGCACCAGATGGTATGCGGAAATGTATTGTATCTACAAATATAGCGGAAACTTCGATCACCATTGACGGTATCCGATTTGTAATCGATTCTGGAAAAATGAAAGAAATGAGCTATGATCCGACATGCAAAATGCAACGTTTAAAAGAATTTTCAATTTCGAAAGCATCGGCCGAACAACGAAAAGGTCGTGCGGGGCGTACTGGTCCTGGTATTTGTTATCGCTTGTATTCGGAAAAAGATTTTAATAATTATGATGCATACTCGCCTGCTGAAATACATCGAGTACCATTAGAATCGCTATTATTACAAATGATTTCAATGGGTTTGCCAAACGCTCGGATGTTTCCATTTGTTGAACCACCACCAATGGAGAGTATCGAAAATTCGATATTATCGTTAAAACAGCACGATGCTTTGACGATGGACGAAAAATTGACGCCATTAGGAAGAGCTCTGTCAAAACTTCCAGTTGATATTTCGATTGGTAAAATGCTTTTGATGGGATGCATTTTCCATCAGCTGCAACCCGTTTTAACATTGGCCGCATCATTAAGTGTACAAACACCATTTACGAATCGTGCATATCGTGATCATGAATGTGAAGTGGCTCGAAAATCATTAGAATCCGATCATGGTGATCCTATAACTTTAATGAATGCATATAAAGAATGGTTAGAATTGAAACAAGCCAACTTCGACCGACGTACACATACAGAAAGTACAAAACAATGGTGTCGTCGTCGGGGACTAGAAGAACAACGATTTTATGAAATCACAAAGTTACGCAATCAATTTGAAGACTTACTCTCTGATTGTGATTTAATTACGCTGCAAAATAGTAAAGATCGTCCGCAAACCAGTGCAGAGCGTGCCATAAGAAATGGCGAGCTTAAACATTTAAAAGAAATGCGAAAAGCTCATAAAATGGAAGGACCTCGTAAAAGAACGTTATTAAAAGCCGATCAGTGGGAAGTGCATCAAGAGGGTGAAGAACAACCTGATAACACTAAAATTGATATTCGTGACGTAGAGTTTCGTTTAAATTATGATTCATCGAAAATTCAAAATTTAGTTACGGGTGCAACTGCATGTAGCTATCGTGATTTAATGACATTAAAATTGATAATAGTTAGCGGGCTGTATCCACAAGTTGCAATTCCCGATGAGTTTAACTATTGTAAATCTGCTAGTCAACATTTTTTTCATACGCAAGCCAAACCATTTGTTTCTCTGCATCCAATGAGCTTTTTCGGTAATAATGCCGATATACTAAAACTTACCGAAAGCGAAATTATATCAAAAACTGGAACGTACAATTCAAAGCTGCCACTAAGTTCGAAGCATCAAATTCTTTGCTATTTGTAAGTATGATGAGTATTTCATTTCGTATTTGTAATCCGTTCTAAATCAATTTCGATTTTTTTTTTTTATCGATTCCAGAAGTCTTTTGGAAACATCTAAAGCATATTTAATGAACACGTTACGTATGCCAGCGGCACAAACACTTTTATTATTCTCTCATGCGATCGATACGAATTGTACATTTTCGCGAATTGTTTGTGACACCTGGTTAGGATTGGATTTTCCGTTTCCCGAAACAGGACAAACCATTTTATATAAAGCATCGAATTTAAGACGAATGTGGAATAAACTTCTTGAACGAAAACTAGCAAATTTAATGAAAAATCTAGACACTGAATTAGAAAAAACAAACGAAGTAAAGCAACAATCATTGGAGGAGATGGAATATGAATTATGGCATAATTTAGCAACTTTTATGAATCTAGATATTTATTATACTATTAAACGGCTTTTACCCGGTGATATACAAGAATTGTATATTGGTTCAGTGCCAGACGGCGAAGACATTTTTAAACTCGAGCTAAATCCGTTTGCCGAAGATTTTGCAACTCAACCAAACACAGTCAAAGGTGGAATTTATATAACGGAAAACATTACCTATGGGTGTATCAAGGAAACAGAATGGAGCATACAAATATCGAACGATATTATCGATCAACCGTTTCAGTGTACAATTTGCGACAATAAATATCAACAATTAAATTGTATTCAACGGTTGCAGCATACAGTACAATGTAAAAAGGTACAATTAAGTAAAACGGCTATCGATATGTCACATGATTCGACCACGGCTAGTAGTACATTAATGATGGGTAATAACTTGATTAAATTCAATTGTACCAATTGTAATAAGTCATTTTTAATTGGTGTAGTCGACATCCTAAGACACAAAAAACAATGTAAATGAAATAATTAATATTTAACGAGAAACAATTAACAGAGGCATATAAATTTTTTGTGTATTAGAAACGGCCGGTCTTCGGCAACGGTAAACTATATTGATACGTTTCTTTGTTTTTCTCATACATTTGCCATGGTATTGTACTGGTCAATGAATATTTTCTCCAGCAAATGAACGATTCTAGTGTTAGCTCGAAATTCCAAGCCTTTTTCGTGTGCATCAACAGGTCGTACATTAATGTTTCAGGTGAAAAATTTTGAACGAGCAATTCGATTTCTTTTAGAAAATTTTCATCATAATATTTACATATTTTAAAATATAATTGAAGTAGTTTAAATCTGTAAAATAAAAATAAATATTTATGAATTTCTATAAATTAGTTTTATTTTTTAGTATCTATACCTGAATCCATTGATTTGCGTTAACTTAAGTCCTTTTTTTATAACACGGCACAGCGCTTCAATTTCTTTTTCTTGATTAACAATCGATATTATATTTCTGTAAGACAATTTTAAATTTGAAAATTAAATTAATATTCAATCAAAATATTATCATTTTTTTTGTACCTGGTTTCAATCGATGACACCCATATAATAATTAAACATTCAAATATTCGTAGAGCAGTTAAAATGTCCACCGTAGGATCTTGTATTTGAAATTGAAAACATGTTTTTACTTTTTGTTCCCATATAGCTGCTGTTTCCCACGCTTCATTTCGTACACAGAACAACCATAAGTTACTATAAAACCGTTTTAATGCGTAAATATCTTTGATAAACATAATGGTTTCCGATTCGTCAAAATAAAATTGCTCACTATCCCGATATGAGACGATAGTGTAGCCTGTTGTTATTTGTACATCCATACAAAGGGCGTAGTACCACGTTATACCCGATTTATCCGATTGCTTATCAAATTTTTCCTTAACCCTTTCCAATAATTCGGACACCTCAGTTATACGTTTATGGGCTAATAGTGAACTAACTAAAATTGGTATGACTTGCCATTTACTTGAAACATTTCGAATCGATGATGCAATACTTAATACTGTAAATCCAAGACGGATAGCCAAACGATTAGGTATGTCAGCCACTTGCTGGCATATAAGAAGAGCACTATACATTTTAGTAATCGCATACAAACGATTTGCATCGATATCACCTTGAAATGAGGCAACAATTTCCAATGATTTAAGTTGAATCCATTCCGTTTGTTTTGTTTCGCCTAGAAAAAATGCTATACCAAACACGAACGAGATTAATAATAATTCGAAAAGCAAAATCCCGTTAAAGCGCATACCTATTTGCATTATATTCGAAAAGGCTACAGCAAGGGCTGAACAATCTCTTCGATAAACTAGAGCCATCTCTAAACCTCGGTATGCGGATAATTTGGCAACATGGAAATATTCCATTCGTTGGTAAAGTATCACCATCGATGAAAATGTTTCCGATAATTGTTCGATAATTAAAATTGATAGAGCATCTTCGCATTCAATAGCAATTGGTTTATGTTCTTTTAGTAGCATTTTTTTTATTCGTCTTAGCGACATTTTAGTTTCGGTAATACACCAAATACCATTTGTTCGTGGAAAATTTACACCCATTTTGGCACAGGCACGATAGAAGAAAACTGAAGAACGATGAAATTGTTTAATGTGAAAATGGCATTGGGCTTGCAGTGTAAATATTCTGCCGTAGAAATATGGTATATATGTGCTCTCGATTTCTTCATCTTCATCTTTGGCCAGTAAATAATCGGATAATTTTTTAATCGCACTCGAAAGTAGTTCAAAAGCTCTTGGAATATTTGATATTTTAATACAAATATTAGCAAATTCAATTTCAGCTTCGATCATTTTCATTGTTAGATCTAAAATGTAAAGATAAATCAATGTAACATTCGAATATGAATGATAAACATGTTATCTTACGTGCACCCATGCAATGGCCCAATACTTGTGAATAGAGTGTATACAAAATCATATTACATTCACATTGTCGAAAATCATATCCCGAATAATCGTAGATTAAATTGCTAATTTTTGGTTTTATTGGTTTTTTAATTGATGCACGAGGAGGGCGAGGTGGCAACGTTTCAACGTATGTGTCTAGTTCCAATGAAAATCGATATTTTGGGAGGTAATCTCGAAACAAAGCTGTTTGCGAGAAAAAGTCACCACCACATGCTTCACACCTATAAATATACCGGCGCAAATATTTAAGAATAAAAAGCAAATTTAAATACGCGAGTTGAAGTAGATACTCACTTTCTACTTTGACGCTCCAAATAAAGTAAGGCACGCTTATGGAATTCTTTTCTTTGCCGTTCGGTCAATAGATTATAAATTCCGGTTCGAAACTCGACCGATTTAAATTTAGAATAGCCACACGACGCATAATTAGGTAAATCAATGCATGATTCATCAATTTTTAAATTTTTACAAATGCACTCAATGTCTTTCGTATCGACAAATACATTTTTTTGAAAGATCATATTTTTCTTCGAGAAATCACCAGCCCCACAATACAAGATACCTAAATCAAATAGTTTTTTCATTCCAATCGATAACGAATGTTCTGTTCCCGTTCCAATAATAAATTTTAACATTGTACGAAGAAATTTATCGCCAAGCACCGAGGCACATTTTAATATTAATTGTTCGTACGATGACAATGAGTCGTAAACTATTAAATAACTCGAATCTATGGGTAAATTAATGCCAAGTTTTATATCAAAAAACGTATTGTTAAGCGATACTACGGGAATTTTGTCGTTAACACATAAGCTTCCATAATAGACGGACCAGTTATCCGCCTGGTCTTCAACACACATTTCGAATAGTTTCCATTTAAAATTAACATCCATCACTTGTATACTTGTAGAATTCGGAATAGGTTCTCTAAAATTAAATGTAGACCGTGGCTTATTATTGGATTCCATCGAAAATAATATTTATATTACCGTTTCATGTCTTCTGGATCAATGAATAGCAAACCTAATGTATGAGCCTCTTTTATACCAATTTCTTCAATACATATTTCTAATGATTGAAGTAATGACACTAAATAATTTTCAATCCATCCTGGATTACCACCACTCTTCCGGTGAATCACTCTAAAAAAATTGTTTATAAAATTAAAATGTTTGCTCAGATTATGCGCGTTCAATTATTTATACTTTTCCAATTCCAGTGGTATCGCTAAAACTTTTAGGAATTGGCATGCCAATGATTTATGGTAAATTTTATCAATTGGTTCTAGCTGAATTTTTAAAATTCTCGTATTTGTTGTCATATTAAAGCAATCGTACGACAATTTCTTATGACTGTTAATCGAAAATATTGAAAATACAAACATTGTTTCGAATATAATGTCCATCAGTTCGAGAGATTCGTCATCGGCATATTCGATATCGTCAACCATAACTATCCAAAAACTTGAATACGATGTGGAACAAAGTAATTTAAAAAGTTTTCGTCGAATTCCCCGTAATTCTGATTCGGACACTTGAAATTCTATTTGTTTTGTAAAATTTATATCAAAAATCGGATTCAACACAAATAGAAAATTATTTACATTGAAAAGTTTTAATTTTTCATAAATTACATTCTGTTTTGATCTGCTGTCCATATTGGCCGAAAAATTTAGTGCGTTCGATAGATACAGTGATAATAGTAAATATGGTTTGCGCGTTTGAGTGATATGCATTGTTAGTTTAACGCAATTTATCTTAAGTTTATAAACGATCGAAAATATTTCGTTTAATAGTCTGGTTTTACCTTGGCGCGTTTCACCGCAAAATAAAAGACACGTTTTACATATTGGATTTAGTTCCGTTACTAAATCTGGTTTGCTCACGAATTTGTTGTATAAAGTTAATGCAAAGTCAAGATTATCTTGAAAAATTTTCATGACATCTCCTCGGCCGAGAAGTGGAAAATTTAAGGTGGGCGGAGCAAACATTTGAGCTGGCCTAGAATAGAGTCCCATTTAATTAATAAATACTCAATGTTACTTCCCTTATGTGCTTCTAACGGTAAAATTTCTTTAAATTCAAAAATTGGTCCAACATTTTGTAATCCTTTTAAACGTTTGACTTGTTGTAATCGAAAATGTTTTGCTTCCATTTTGCTGCCCAAAAACGTTTCATTGTCACATGTAACTCGTTTTTTATATGCCGTCATTAAACGTGCCGCTTTATTTACCGATAAACTAATTACTGAATATTCTCGACGTAGCGTATGCCCAACAATGCCACAATACGTCATTCCTGATGTCACGCCTATTGATACTGATAAAATATTAGGTATTACTGTTAAAGCTTTATGCAATTCGGCAGCACATCTTAGTCCAACTTGACATTCAAGTTCATGTTTATAGCCACGTAGTCCAAATATTATCAAAAACATTAAATCTTTATCAAAATAGTTTACTTTGTTAACCACTCCTTCGTGATATGTTACAATGCTGGTCATAAAATAAAAAATTTGAGAAACTCTTAAATATAAACAAATTCGACATTATTTAGTTAATGTATACTTACTCGCACAAAGTAATGTATGCTTCATTAACTATAGCTAAGATTTCGAATTTAGGCAATGATCTTTTAATCACGATATTAACAAAAACTGTAACAACATGACGCATTTCGGTTAAATATTCGAGTGCTTCATCGATATCGATCGCATTCATTAGTGGCGGAATCATAAATCGGCGTAAAAAATCATCCATTTTATTGGCAATGGCTTGATTTACTAAAGGCCTTAGCGAAAATGAATCTTTTTTGTAAAACAAGTAGTACGCTTTTCCATTAAAATTTCGTAAATATGACGCTTCATAGTCTTCCTCATCTTCGGATACCGATTTGTCATCAGCAATATTCGATTTCAATACTTAAGAATTAAAATTTATTACTATATGTTGATAATTAAAATTAATAATTTTACGCGACCAAACTTACAATCAGCATCATGTTTTTGCACCGATCTCCATTTCTCTGTAAATCCATGAATTTTTATATATTTCTTATGTTCCATCCGTATCCAGAAATATTCAAATTTAGAAACATTTTCGAATGCTGGCAACATAAAAATAGTTAGTCAAAAGTTTTGCAAAAAAAATTATAGTAAATAAATTACCACTTTGACCGATAATAACTTCACCAGCTGAACTTATTTTTTCTGCATTTTTTACATCCCACACCGGTTGACCAATAACCATGTAATGGGATAGTTCTTCAGTACCAACCAGCGAAAAAAATACAGCACCCGATGCAATAGCGATTTTCACTTTTAACGTTACACCAACTTCAGTGTCGTAGCTACCATAATTTTTTTGTATTATCACAGCCGTATCGATAGCCTCATGGACTGCATCTTGCATAGAAGTAATTTGATTAACTTTAAAGAACACCAAAAATGCATCACCTATAATATCGATTAGAATTTATAAAATTAAAATAATCGCTGAATTTAGGAAGTAGTAATAACCTGAAAATTTAAA
This sequence comes from Tipula confusa, assembly GCA_963556175.1. NCBI lineage: Eukaryota > Metazoa > Arthropoda > Insecta > Diptera > Tipulidae > Tipula > Tipula confusa. The sequence continues at coordinate 221,889,038 of OY744476.1, forward strand.
TATATCTCCACCGTGAGATAAAATCTCTTGAATCATATTACCAATGTACGTGTTGAGTACTTCACTTAAATTTGAAGCACCACCAATTCCAATTTGACTATATTTTTCTGATAAATCAGTGAAACCTGAAAAAAATAATCAAAATTAATTCCTTAGAAGCAAAATTATTATCATTATTATTATACTGATGCATATCGTAAATTTGTGGACAAGGAGCAGCGAAACGAACTTAAAAGAATTTAAGTGAAACCATCAAAATCCACAAGCAGTATACTCGAGAACACAATTAGAATAATAGGTCATCTCGTAGCCGTAGGTGACAAATATCAACTCTTTAACGTGGCTCTAAAACTGTATGAGATTTCCAGATTCAAAAGTGATGCTGAAGCATTTCAAATTTTTCTGGACAACACGATTCGATCAACATCAGGTCAAATATTTCACAAGTTCACAGCACTGAGAACATCTGCGCAATGTGTAAGTAAAGTCAAAATCTAAGAGATTGCCACTTTGGCAAGCAGCTTTAGGAAGAAGCAGATTTATAACAGAAAAAAATCTTTGTAACATTTACTTCGAACAATTTCACTATTTTTGCACAAAACAGATAAAAATAATGTGCCAAAGCGTAATGCAACTGAAAAAGATTACACAATGGCACTGATTAAAAAAGTACCAGAAAAGCTACAGCGAAGGCTAAATAAGAAAATGTAAAGTACACATGTAGAAATTGGGGGTGTAAATAGAAGCAAGTTTACAATAAAACCAAACTTCTTATAGCAACATTAGAAAATGAGATCATTTAAGGATTATCCGAAGACGGCTAATCGAATAAAATTACTATAATAGTGTGCCGATCTCTATCCATACATCTTAATGAACCAGGTGGATGTGAGACTCTATAGACCGTTATTGCAAATGTAAAATCAAGTTCTATTCATTCTATGATCATTTTAATTAAATTTCAACTAAAGTCCCTCGACAACAGGTAAACTTAATATCAATATTATACGACAATTAAAATTGCCAACACAGCCTCGAAACTGAGCTGTAATTTCTCAAATGAACCAATCAGAATATTATAACAACTACGAAATAGGAATCGAGAAAACAGAAAAGGAAAACATTTGGCTCAGTTGGTTGGTTTCGATTAGCGATTGTAAGTACTCAAATAGTAACATACAGGGATCCGAAAGCAAAAGCCTATAGCCGCAATTAGATTTGTTGACGGTATCCAATTCTCTTTACTTGAAGCAGTTTTTTAAGTTCTGTAATCAACAAACGCCAGATCTGGATTTTCACTTTCGATGTTTCATAACGATTTTTAGAACTTGCTTGATGTTTTCTTGTGTTACTGCTTCATTTGGACGACTAGAGCATTCAGTAATATTTGTGTCTGTACGACCACTTTTGAAATCAGTATACCACCGACAAATGGTTGGTTTCGATGGATGAGCCTGAATAATACTTTTTAAGCCATAAGCTTGGACGATGTTGTTTCCAAAAGTAGAATTGCTAAAGTAGCGTTATTTAAATCACTGTAACTCAAATGTGATAAGGTTCGATTGACATCAAAATTTTGACACATATCGTTTAAAAGTTGCCACGATCTGAAAATTAGAACGATTTTTCATTAAAGGTCTCGGGACTTATTGGTTGATCGTGTACATATGTTTTCCAGTTTGCACCACAAGTGCGCCTTGCTTGCAATAGTGAAAGTCATGATAAGCTATATCATCATTGAAAGTGCTACGCAGCATCATGCAAATTGAAAAACATTACTTTCGTTTTGGAGCTATGTAATAGTTTATGTGCAGCAAACCGCAAGCTACCTAATAATTCTTAATTATTAGCTTTAGAAATATCAACAAATAGAGGTACTAAACAAATTTTGGAGTTGTTCACTCCTTTGTGGAGTAAGTTCACGTGTTCAATCAATACATCTTCTGTACCTAAAATATATCTAAGCCCAAAATCCTTTTAAATTATTTAAACCATGTTAACTCCATGCGGACTGCATGCAGTAGTTATACCGATTTTCAGATAAAATAAAACATTTGCTATCAGATTTTAAGTGATTTTAAGTGAATATTGATGTCAGGAACTGAGGTTGCTTCTTTAATCTTTGATTATCGAACTCGCTTTATCTTGGCCTTCTGGGGTTCTTTATGAGGCAAATTCATCTTTGATATAGGTTGTCAATTGACTATTCTGTCCCTTATAATCGCAGCTGGCTGTTCGTTCGTAGAGTTGGCCATCTCTTTTAATTTATTAGTGGCGAAGCGTCTATAGGTAAGTCGCTTGCGGTCATACCATGGTCGTGTGTCGAAGGGGTTTTGACGATAACTTCTTCTCAGTTATACATTTTTGTTAACTGTTGCATTCTGTCATGGTTTAAAAGATCCCCAAAAATCCAAAAAGTGGTGGAGATGATATATTTTTCGCGCGTGGAATATCCAACCCACCATTTTGCGTATTTTGGAGTTTAGCAAAGGACTTTTGAAAAACTAATTTTTTGGCAAACGATTTTTGGCGAAACGATGTTTGAGATAACAGTATTTGGAGAAATAATTTTTGGGAAAACAATTTTGGGAAAATGTTTTTGGGAAAACGATTTTTGATGAAACGTACCCAACCCATAATCAGCTTCTGTAGTAGACAGAGCAATAGTTAGTTTTTTCATGAGATCCATGTTATGACCCCTCCTGAATACATATTCAGCTGTCGACCGTCTATAATCCAAGCTCCTGCCCAATCTGAATCAGATGACCTTACAACTGATAAATCATCATAACAAAATTCCAGCTTGATATCTGCTGTTTGGTTTAGATATCTCAGAACACGTTTCGCTGCTGCCTACTAAGTACACCTGTTTCTACTAAATAACCCCTCAGTAAGGAACAGTTTTCATCTCGTCCATTTGCGATTCATTTTGTGGCATCATGTTCTTTGTCAACCTCTGATTCACCTCTAAAGGTGTAGAGATCGGAATACAATCGTGCATGTTGAATCGTTTCAATGTCTGATTCATCAAAGCTTGATCCAACCCAAAAAGCTTGTTCCAACAAAAGCTTTCCACGAGTTCTGTCACGAGTTATACGTATGCCTAAAATGTGACTAGCTTCACTCATATCTTTGATTTCAAGAGATTTCATCAAGCACAATATCAACTGTTCCTTCAAGTGTACTTGGATTTGTACTTGCCACTATTGGTAACTTCGTAATTCACACATGGATCCAATTTTGTTGGAATTTTGTCAGTGTCCAAGTTTGTTAATCCTCAAAACTCTGTCCAGTTGCACATTCCAAACTCTGCTAGCTTGTTTCAAATCATAGAAGGATTTCTTCAACTTACACACATTTGTACTTTTCGTTGATATATATTCTTCTATCTACATTCTACATTCTCTTGCTGCAGCATAAATATATTTTCAATTAGTTCGCCTTGGAAAAAGGCCACTCGGTCAACTCGTCCTTCGTCATCGCATTTGGTTTTAAAACCCCATTTGCACGAAATAAGTTTAGTTTTGGGAGGCAAATCTGTTAATTGCCTCGTAACATTTATAGTTAGAGCATGATACTTCTCTTGCATCGCTGATTTCTATAAATTTGCATCTGAACACGATAACGCCTCTTTAACCATCATAGCATCATTCAGTTCCACTGAATATGGTAAGTATGATACAAAATCTTCGTTAACCTTCGGTTTCGGAATTCTACCTGACCTTCTTGGAAGCTCTGATGAATTATCCACTTCAATTTATGGAACATACTGGTCATCGTCATCTAATACCATATTACCACTGAACGCTAAAATTTTCTACACTTTCAGAGGCATCAATTGTTCGTTTTCAACAATCTGTCAAACACATTTCTGCGAATGTATCCAAATAACAAATATTAGTATTGTCAGTCGTTATCTAAAGTCGTCGCTCATCCATGAACACAACATCTGGAGGCTGCTCTATGGTCTTCTTGATAGTATGATACAATCGGCAAGCTGTAGAATCTTCATAATGTCCAAGCACTATGCATTCTTCTGGTTTAACGCATCTCACATCCAAAAACCTTCAAATAGTCGTGTCTTTGTATGCGTCCACTCCATATTTCCTTTAGAATCTGTTTATTTACTGCTCTAAACTGAGTCCGACTTGTTAAATACGCCGCAGTTGAAACTGATTCCACCCACTAGCTTTTCGGCAAACCAGGCTTAATCGACATACAACGTGCTTTTTCAACAAGAGTTGAATATTAGCAAGAGTTTGAACATTTACTAAGAGTAGACGAATTATCAGCAACTGCCAAGACTTTATTTGACGTCTCCAATGACCATAATGATTCAGCTTATCAAAGTTAATCCTGACTTTGTCAATGTACTGTTTTTTAATATTTAACTGAGAATGTAAATAAACCATATATAGCACTGTGCGGACTGTGATCTGCTTGAATAAAACCTTAACAATAGTAACCAATATAAACCCTGAACACCTTTGATAAAAGTGTTCAACACAAGTTTCAGATAAATCTGTAATTCTTGTTGGTTTAGAAAAGCCATTAGAAAATTATAATCGTCAATAAAATTAGAGCCCAAAACTAAAAAACATTTTAATTTAATTCCACATAAATTGTGGTAAAATGGACCACATAATGAGCATAGCACACAATGAGCATTTAAGATGTTTAAAACCGTGATACTCCAATTATTTAAATAAAGTACAAAACAGAAGGAAATATTCATGGAAACTACCATTTTACTGACAAAATGTTGAATGACAGTACCGAATAGAAATTAAATATATTGTACGTTTACGTTGCTGGAATGTTAAACTCAATCATCGTTTGTTTTGTAGTGACCGACAGTGTGATCATCCACACTATTGACCATCAGTATAAACCCAACCATAAAGCTATAGTAGAATACTAATAACTTATTGTAATAAATGTCGATCGAGTAGCTGATTTAAGCCAATAAACTGATAATGGTCATTCCGAACCCATTGCAGAGTTTAAGTATCCATATATAATACTACAGAAATCTCAACAAAAAAAAAATTTATGTTTCTCATATTTTTGCGTCAAAATAAGATACTTCGAGCATCTGAAATATTGTAACGCAAAGCATTAAAAATAAATTAAATAAAAAAAATTTAAGACATCATTTACAAATAGGAAAGAAAAAAATTTCCACGTTTGAGTTTTCACAAAACAAAAAAAAAAAAAAAAATAAGAAAATTTCAAATTCGTAAATTTATCAAAATTTTCAGATTTTTTTTTCGTATTCTACTTGGACAAACAGCAGTAATGTTTTAAAATTCCATTGAAGACGTTTAAATATTTCGAAATTAGCCAAAAAGTGTTAGACAAAAACAAACAAATTAAATTATAAATTGAATGTAAGACAAGTGATTTAACAATTTTATAACTAAAAACAAATTAATTAAATTAATAAAATTTTGTGCATTTAAATAAAAAATCAAATTAAATTGAAAAAAAAAAAAAATATTGGCCAGGTCATATTGGAAGGTCATTGGTTCAAATTTTTTTTTTTATAAATCATAAATTATTGTGACAATTTTTTATTATAATTAATGCATATAATAATTAAAGATCTAATTTTGTAAAATCTAATCACTCAAGATCGCGGTTCAACCGCGCATGAAATGAGTGATCGCGCGCAACGATAATATTATTAATGATCTGCTAACATATTACTAACGTTGTGCAAGTGTTCAAGATCTATAATTATAAAAAAAAAACAACAAACATAAACAATTATTTAATTAACTCTTCTGAATCATTAAACTGTTCCAACGATACGATCATGTCTATAGGATATTAAAGTAACTGATCAACTGATTTAGTGAACACATAAACACGTATAATTTAATGCACTCAGTATATTTTTGACTGAATTGGGTTAATTTAATTTAAAATCTTTAAAAAAAAATTAATTCGTGCAGATTTAATGTGTAATGTGGTATTATTATGATATATTTTTAGATAAATATTCCTCCCACGTAAAATTTATCTACTATTAATTTACAGAATTTTATTCTTTCACCGGATATTTCCACTTTTTTTAGTACATAGCAAATTATTATAGTGGTCGTATGACAAGTACCTGGAGCCACGACCCGGAAAAAATGTTTATTGTTCCACATAAAGCCTCAACGTCCTATTAGCTTTGGTACACTAAGCTTAACATTTTTTTCTAATTTCTGTGTTGCTTTGTTGATACGGTTCAATAATGATCAATGTCTACAGTTCCTTAGTCTCTTCAAGCCTTAGCTTTTATCCATAGCTGAAACTCAAACCTGGTTACTGTAATTGATCTAACATTAGTACCATTATATCTTGCCGACGTCCATCACATATCATTCGATGCTCATATTTGCATTTTAATATATCGTAAATGAACCATAGCTAAGAATTTGACATAGCGACCAGCGTACATACCATTGTCGTAATATTGTGACAAGAGATTACTTATTGGGCAATATCATAAGGTCCAGATGCTGGGGAATAAAATGTTTTTTAAAATAAACTGATCAATTAATGTCAAAATTAGCAACAAATTAAGATTCTGCTCATATATTTATTAATACATTTTTTTAAAAGTAAATATATATATATATATATATATATATATATATATATATATATATATATATATATATATATATATATATCTAAACATCACATACGTATATACATTAGATACACGAACATTTCAAAAAAAAAATTTAATCACCGCACATAATATTTTGCGTGTACCAAAATAAATTCTAACAATAATCTATAGATAGAATATTTTGTGAAATGATTTACGAGTATCATTTCGACGACTTGATTGTGTCGATGCCCTATTGTCATTTTGTTGTAAGTTTTTGTCTGTTTTTAATTTTGCAGAACTCCATACTACACAAATGGGGTTAGCCGCCAAAATAACCGTTGCAGCCTTAGCTGTGATCGCCGCCATATTAATTCAAACGGGTCAAGAAATAACGAAACCATTGCCATTGCCACAACTCGATCCTAATGAATATTGGGGTCCAAATTCACCATCGGAATATAAAGAAGATGCCACAATTCGACGATTAAATATTTCGTATTCGACGGCCACCATAAATAAATTAAAATTTCGTTTGGAACAATCGCTCGAACATATACCGGAAAGTTTGGAAAATGCAAAATTTCATTATGGCTTTAATTCGGGCGAATTAACAAAAATAATTAAATATTGGAAGGATACGTACCTAAAAAATTGGGGTGTTCGTGAAAATTTCATAAAACAATATGACCATTTTACAACCGAGATACAAGGGTATGGCTGCATAAAAAAATTGTGTACGAATTTTATTGTTAATTTACATAATTTTTTAGGTTAAAAATTCATTTTATACGTTCGAAACCAAAATACGAGAAGGGTGTGGATGTCTATCCAATTTTATTGTTACATGGATGGCCAAGTTCGGTACGCGAATTTTACAATGTTATACCGCAACTAACACAAAAAGTTGAAGGTAAAAATTATGCATTCGAAGTAATTGTTCCCAGTTTACCGGGATTTGGATGGTCTAAGGTATGTGTACACACTTTACTCTACTTATACGAAATTAATCTAACCGATAATATGTTTACAGGGAGCGTCACGACAAGGATTAGGCTACACCGAAATGTCAGTTATTTTACATAATTTAATGTTGCGTTTGGGTCACGAAAAATTTTTTATACACGGCGGTGATTGGGGTTCTGAAATTGGAAATAATATTGCAACACTGTATCCCGAAAATGTATTGGGCTTCCATTCAAATTGGTGTATAGCTAATACCGCATTGGCATATCTAAAACAAACGGTCGCTTCATTTATGCCAAAACGGTTTACCGAACCGAAATATGTTAAATGGTTTTTCCCATTAAAAGAAAAAGTTAAATTTTTATTAAAAGAAAGCGGTTATGCACATTTACAAGCATCAAAACCGGATACCGTTGGCATTATATTATCGAATAATCCAGTCGGATTAGCCGCCTATATTTTAGAAAAATTCTCAACATTTACAAATGCAGCAAATTTAAATACGACCGATGGTGGTTTAGAAAAAGATTTCGGTTACGATGCACTTCTCGATAACGTTATGATCTACTATCTAACCAATTCGATAACAACTTCGATACGTATTTATTTTGAATCGACAACATTACACGAGCTAAGCTATCATATTGATCGGTCACCAGTTATTGCTCCATTCGGCTGTGCAAGATTTCGTTTCGATGCCTACCACATGATTGATTGGGCGATTATCGATAAATTTCCAAAGCTAATTCATAAGACTTATCATGAAGATGGTGGCCATTTTGCTGCACTACAGTTACCTGACGTTTTATCCGCCGATATATTACAGTTTGTGTCGAAAGTTATTAAAAAATAAATTGAACGTTTTCAATTTGAATTTGAACATCGCTCGAATGCGATTTTATTATTAAAATCATAATTTACATCTACTAGATTCGTCTAGCACATTGGCAGATCACGAGAAAATATATCTGCCGAATTTTATATTCAAAATTAAATAAAATAAAAAAAAACTATCTGGGTTTTCTCTAAAGACAAATAAAATTTGGAATTTATGTTTTTTTATTTATTATGTTCCAGTTTCCAGACAAGATACGCGAGTGTAAAATTGAAGTGCAAATTGTGTTGCTTGGATCGAGTTATACTCGCGTAAAACATGGCTAATTTTAGATAAATACCTAAACGATGATAATCTGTTACGGTAATATAATATATAGGTATGACGATGCATGCGTATGGTATGGCTAAATGATATTTGTGCGGGTTCTATTGTCATTGAAAAGAGCACATATGTTGTGTGAAAATATATTTGCGTTTTGGCAGGCATTGAAATACATAAGACAAATTCGATTTCATTGCCAAATTATATAATCGCGACGAAGACGATGTATGTACGATATATATGTGAGTATTGTGACATGTAATTTTCTTTTTTTTAAAAATTAAAGTCATACTGTCACCATTTGAATATTTAAAATATTTATACAAACATATTTTCTTTACTGCATAACGATGTCATAATGCATTTTTGTGGATTTGATTCCCCTAATCCACACCGTAACTATTAAGGTAATAAGTAAATGTGTCAGCACTCAATGATATCAAACAAGTTGCGAGGGCTTCAGTCTAGTTAAAACTATTAGATAATTTATAGTAAAATTATTTGCAGCCAGATGAATAATTGCTGGATTTGTGCCAACAAATAGTTCTACACACTGATTATTGTGTAAATAGTTTTTGGAGTTATTTCTGGCAAAATATCAGCTATTGATTCTTTTTCTTGTAATTCTTTCATTTCGTACTTGGTAGTTACTAGTTGCACTTGAATCGGCACGAAACGAAGTGGTATACGATCGCATAATTTATTGTTTAAATTTAATAATGACGTTCATGGTCATTGGCTGGTCATGTGGCGAGTTGGTTCCTACATAAAACTTGTATTTGACTTAATTAACAAATTAGTTTGTAACATTAAGATAAATCATTTATGTATTTAACCTCGAAATCTGATTAAAAATGATCATCTATGTTTTATTACAGCGTATAACTTGGTCTATAGTGGTTGGTTAGAAAGCAGATGTGGTTCATACCGAATGAGTGTAATCAGTATTGTATGAAACCTGTTAACCTAAAAGATTGCAATAAAGGTCATTGACGTTTGTATTCGTTAGAATGGAAATAAATACATATAGTACTAGATTACTAAAAAATCCAATACGGAAACCTGATTTTAAACCAAATTTATTTAAGCCTATTTTAAGATTCGTATGTATAACGCCAAAAAACTAAATAAGTTTGATGGTCTTACCTAAGTCGTGAGCAATTATTGATTAGAAAACGTTGCTTTCCAATTCTAAACATTTCGATAGCTAAAAAGTTTGAAGATGCCCTCCAAAATATTGGTGTTGGATTAAGAGACGTTTAGATGATCTGTTTTGATCTATCTTTGCATCAAGACGTCACGCGTATGGAAAACTATAGACAGCACCGTGCTGTAACTTTTGGGGGCCCTGGGCAGACACTAAAACATTTTTTTAAAAATATTATTGAAGTTAAGCTTATTTTAATTGATGAAAACAAACCACAACAAAAGTAGAAAATGTTTCCTGTTGAGTTAGAATTTGCAAGTCAATTTTCTTAATTTCTTTTCACCATTTTTCACTTGTCGATAAAAAAAAAGTCACTGAAACATCTTCCTTGAAGATTTCTTTTGGAAAAGACCAAAAACATCCGTTGTTTGTTGTCGATTTCCACAGTTTAATTTGCAGGGTCTAATATATCATATTTGAATTTGGCAGATAAAGTACTTCTATCTATTTATGGATTATTACTAATTTCTTAAATATTATCAGATAAAATATTGTCAATATGCTATCGGATCCTGATTCATCATCTACATTCTCATTCTAGTTATCAATATTTTGAGGTTGTGGCTCATTTACGTTTTTATTGTTTGAAGCAAGCCTACTAAATTCTGCTGGCTTTCCTGGACCTTTTTTCTCTTTTTTGTGCGCCGCTGTCATAACATCTTTTCGACATTTCTAATTGATGTTAAAAAAATGTAACAAAAACAGTTTAAAAAATAAATAAAAAACTAAAATAAATATATTGAAAAAACAACTGAGACTATATTACCTGACACCTGACGTAATTCTTCTATAAATCTAAATGCATATATTATATGTTTTCCAACATTAACGCAAATTTATTTTGAAAAACGAAAATTACAGCTTATACAAACGAATCGTTAAACCCAAAATTAATATGTAATATATGCACTAATATTAACGGTAGATACAACAAATTTAAACTATTAATAATATGTATCGTATTTTATAATTTGTGAAATTAAAATAAAAAGTATATTTCTGTTGATAACTTTGAAATTATAGTACTTGTTACTAATAAGCTAGACGCTATAAAAACAGAAGAAAACAATTTCAAGCAAAAAAACAACTGAATTATTAGGAATATTTGTTTCAAATTAAATCGTAGACAACTAGATTTGTTTTTGTAAGTTAAACGAATTTTGAATTTTCATCTTTGTTTTTTCCTTCAATCCGAAGTATTTCTTTGCTATTGGAGAGATTTTTCTAATGTATTTAATATTTTGAGGGCCACTTAAAAATAGAGGGCCTAGTGCGATTGCACTTGTTGCACTTGCGATAGTACGGCGCTGACTATATATCCGTTTTTCCTATCCAAACTAGACTCTGATAATGGAAAAAGATGACGTCGTTTACAATCACATACGATCTTATTGTAGCTAGTACATTCTAAGTGACGGTTTCGGGTCGTCCAATATGTGAAATTGTATAGATCGGGATCATCTATCAATTATATATAGACAGTAACTATCAAAAAGGTTACAGCGTATGACATACGATGCCAAAATGACGTATCATAATGTGGTTAATTGGAATTCGAGAAGTCGCGCATAGATCGGTGATGATGACTTTTGAATTTTAAGTATATAGCTTTTGGTTCAATCAAATGAAATCGTGATTGTAAATATTTGACAGTTTTTGTTGTAATTTTAATCTTATTTTATATTATGTGTTATTTAAAAATATTTACTTTAAATTTAAAACTTAATTTTATTTATTTGAAACTAATTGCATTTTCTATATGATTTTTCAAAACTTAATTTGAAATTATTCTTAATTGTGAAAAATGTCTAATCTAGTAAATTATAGATATAGAAATACAGATTAAGGCAAAGTGTCCACAATTCATCAAAACATCGGGAGTCTCAGAGAAAATTTTAAAATGCTTTTTTCACATATCGTAGCATTTTCAAGTCTGCCAAGCTTGATTTGTATAAGTGAAATATTGATTTATGATCATGCAGCTAAAAATTATAACATTGCAAATATATATATATATGTTTTTTAGCGGTGAGCAGCAATTTTAATATTGAACAATATATTGAACGACACTTCTTTTGCATACTAATATTTATCTACTATAGCTACTTTTGATTTGGAATCTCTTATCAACACTTATACTAGAACATTTAGTCAAAGTAAATCCTGTGATCTATACTCGGTCGTCTTGTAATAATAGATCGTTTACGCTTCTACCAAGATCACTGAAATTAAATATATCTGAAGCTGACCATCATTGTTTGTTTCGTACCGTAAATTCTTAAATGAACAATCCACACAGCATCCTATTTTTTAAGTTCTGGTAAATCCTTAACCCTATGACGTTTATTATAGATTTAGCTTCTAACTTTGATTTACACCATATTTTCAATCGCACCCACTTCCCTTTTATTGCTCACCTCCAGTAAATCAGAATGAATAGGAACGTGTGATTTCAACCGTCGTCCCATCATTAACTCTTCTGGGGAGAAACCATTTGCCAAAGAAGTAGTCCGATAATTCAAAAGTGCCATATCTAAGTTATTATGACATATCAATGTTTATGTTTAAACAAATCAACTGCAACTTTTTGCATTGGCCTAGTGGGAAAATCTTCCCTAAATAAAGGTTCCCTAATATTGGTTCGTTCCTCAGCACAATTAGGACAGTTCCCAATCAAGTTCTCTAACTGAGTGCATAAACCAATCCACCATACTGACAACTGTGCTCGTCTCCGACACTTTGTGATTCGCTGATGGCCTACGTGTAGAAAGCCAATTACTCGAACGATATTGAATTTAAAAGACATGTTACCTTTCGATAAGTGAAAGTGTTCTTTGACGAGAAATTCTGTTCTGTTACGAAGATTCTCAAGGGTAAAATCCATAATTCAACGTATGTAGGTTACAAAAATTCCAAGGTTCCATATAATTTGTCACAGGATGATGATTTTTCCTGATCACGCATTCTAATTTTCAAAATGCTGAATCTTTATTGCTATTTTTAAACCACCTAATGGCAACGTTAAATACTGGTCTTTACGTCGTTTAATTAAGAAATTAATTTGCGATTCAGTAGGTCAAATTAATCTATAGATGATCAGCGGCCGTATGGAAATAAAATAAAATAGCAGGTACTCCATATACTGGATTCTTGGTAGCGGTGCTACCAAGTGTTTTTGGGGCCGGTTCTGAAAGGTTATTAGAGCAAAACGGCATTAAAATCCATTATCTAACGTCGTTCGTGAACACTGCTAGTGGCGAAAAGCAAAAAACTATAGTGATGTGTATTTCTTTTAATGGCAAAATTACCTCTATGACCTCGTCTCCCCGGCTGTTTAAGCTAACATTTCTAGGCAGTTGGATAGGATGTTAGAGTAAGATGTAATAGTGGTCAGAGTTTATGGTCTCCACCAATTGCTGTTGTCCGTAAAAACACTGGATATTTAGAAAGCGCTCGATTCAGTTATACCCATTCACTTTTATTAAACAAATTGTGAAATATTTGCTTTAGGGATTTCCCATATTATTGGCTTTAAATTCTTCGAAATATACAGTCACCATACCCGCGTATATAAAAAAGCAAAGTGGTATACAAGGATGTCAAAACATTATGTATACTAGTAGATTATTGTTTCATAAACGTTGAATTGAATTCAGAGGTTTTGCTCACCATCCAAGAACAAGGTCCGCAAAGGCATTTGAAAGAAGAGCAAACAACTGCTTAAGGTATCGTTTTTGGTTGAAATATAGGCCAAAGAGTTTTGTATCTTCATTGAAAATCTGATATGTGTAACCTTCATACGTTTTTAATGCAGAAAAATGTGGTATTAGTGCTAAGAAGTGATACAGACAAACACTTTCTGCTTTGGATAATGAACTTGTTTTCTAGTTTTTCTAATCTACCGATTTGAACCTAGCACTCAGCGGTGTGGTCTTATCTATACTAATAGTGGCCTTATCTATACTAATAATTGTTAGTAAATTATATGCACTAATCCATAATTTCCTTTAGGAAATGTCTCTAAAGCACTGATCTTCATATTAGTCTATGCAATAAAGCATGGTTTACGCATTCGTGATTTTGGTGCAAAATGATGTGGTTTCCTGGGAATGAAATTTATTGTAAAGACGAAGAATTTGTTATCTAGCTCTAGGAATGATTTGTATAAATAGGAAAAAATAGCAATAGTCTTAAACTGCGGCTCTTCCAACTGCTACAAAGTTCTCTAACCACAAAAACGTGTTTAGGCTTCAATGGAAAAAAAAATTCAGCTAAATATTCTAATAAACATAGTGATCATCCAAGACAAGAATAAAAACGTTATGACCTCCAAAACGAAAGTACTGACATATATCCAAAAATGTTAAAATTAATTTTTTGCAGAAGGCACTTGTAAGCTGTAGCTTAACTACCTGGACATATTGCTCTGGATATATTACGAGGTTTTTAAAGAAATATTAACTTTAGGACCTTAAACGATGTAATAATACCTGCAAGTTATTTTTAAATCATTTCTTAGAATGGTACAAGTCGTCACCCATTAAATAGTTAATATCATTATTGTAACGTCAAACTATGTCAGCTAAAAAGAGATTTAAATATGTACCATACAGATTATCTATTAAAACAGAAATATCATCTTGAACTTGAATCTGTGACATTTATAGAAATTGAATGTCATCATATTTTTGTCTAAGTGCTCAATGATTACAAAATAAAACATTTTCACTTATTTATTATCAGTCGACTGATACACACCAGTTTGAGAATTTTATCAAAAAATAAATTATACCGAGCAAAAATTTAGATATCGAATTATTTGGCTGTTTTTAGCACAAAAATGTCAAGACTGCAATAATATTAAGTAATTGCACTTATGCAATTTTTTATTGATAAAATATAAAATATTCATATATTTTTGAGATCCGATACAGATTATACGCAGGAAGTCTCAAATCAATGCTTTACTCGATAATTTTGTGAAGTCTGCTATTTTAAGAAATTGATACATTTTATCGTCTTAAGCTCTGTAATTATTTATGTTTAGATAAAAAAAAGCAAACCGGCCAATTTTTTTTTTTTATATCAAAATATTATTTTACGTTATCAGCGTTATTCAGCAAAATTTGACATTTAATACGATTTGAATTTGCATATTCTTTCTCACACCAGTTAAGTAGTTAACATGTGTATGGAGGCAATGGAGAAGATATATCACATGTGTGCTATAATACACCAAGTATGCTCGTCGGTCGGAATATCTCTATGTAGTCAGTTTTTGTTTAGAAGACGCCGCGTTATAACACAAAGTTTTCGGCTCTAAAAAAGTTATATCATTTTACCAGTTTGTGATTTAAAGTTTGTGAGGTTAGTAGGTTAATTTATTTAAGCAATCAAAATCATGTGTGTAAAATTATATTACATTTGTAGAGTATATTCTAAGTGAAATAAAATTCTTAATATTATCAAAACCACAAAGTAAGTAATAACACAATAAGTGTGCACATATGTGATATAAACAAAAAATTGAGCATGTTAACAGATATGTATAATTTGTTCAAATTAATGTAGTGGTGATATAAAAAAATCCATGATAACATAAATCAAAAAATTTGTTTATGTTATATAATAATATACCGAGTTATTTTTCCGAGCTAGCTAGACTGTAATCCGCGGAACTTTAATGTTACGGAATCATCTTTATATGATACACTTAGATCAAATATTTTCCAATTTTGTGATAAGTTCTAATTCATACGGATTTGAGTTGTGATAACATCATCGTTAGAGCCAAATTTACAACCACCGAGCCATATAAACATGTCAGTGTGCAAAATCAATTGGAAAATAATTTATAAATTGGTTATTTATGACCTTTATTCCTTGGTATTGTTCAGGAACGATTCACCGCACGATTTTTAAAGCCTCAACTGTTCATGGTCTGTTTGCCTGGCATAAAGCTTTTGTTATGAACTGATGATAGATATCATATATATTTTCTTAATCATTTATAGTATGATGACCTCATATGAACGAACTAGACGTAATTAATCACAAACGAAGAAGGTCCGTGATGTTTACTTTATATAAAAAAAAATTTTTGGAACTGTAACTAATCTCGTTGAGTTTTTTTATGTATGAAAACCTGGTTGTTGTAGTTGAATTATTTTATTTAAGCTTCGTTTATTTGGTGTTAAAGAAATTTTATTGTCGTGGATTAATTCTTATTTATCTGATCGCTTCAGTCAGTGAAAGTGGGTGAGTTTTATATCATTTGTAATTCATAAATGCGATGTTCAGAATAGTTTGTTACATTTTATATGTTTATCCATCTATGTGGATGATATCACACCATTCACCAAATTAATTGCATTAATGATTGTGTACTGTTTCTGAGCATTGAATGGTGTAATATGAATCTGTTAGATTTTAAAATTGATCTGATTCGTCACCTTAACCATAAATCTAAAATCACAATGATAGAAAAAGTAGTTGAGTTGATTTCACTTTTATTCACTAAAACTAAGAAGCACTCATATTGATTATTGATCAGTGGAAATAATAACTTTGCCTGTCAGGTTTCGGTGTGAACGGGTCTGACCTGCACCTTGTATACAGCATCAGTTTAAAGGCATTTACAATTACCTTTAAATATGTAGCCACCCCTTTAAAATCGGTTACTTTTCGGTTGCTAAAACCGTGTTTGTGTAAATTGTAGTTTCTAATATCCAATTAAAAATTTTTGTTAACCACTTTCGATGTAGACATATGATAATTAATTAACATTAATTTCGTTTCAGATTTAATTTTAAACATGGTTTGCAAGTGCCGCTGGGGGCTTATACTATTTATAGTAGTAATCGCCATAATTTTCAAAAAATATAAGGATCTAGAAGCACCACTAGATATTCCGCACCTAGATTTGAACTACTACTGGGGACCTGGTGATAAAGCCGTTTATAAAGAAGACAAAACAATCCGAACAAAGCTGATTCAATACTCCAATGACGTTATCGATGATTTAAAATATAAAATAGGAAACTTCTCCAAAGTGACTCCACCGTTGGAAGGTACTGCATTTGAATATGGTTTTAATTCGAATGAACTTAAAAAAATTGTAAACTATTGGCAAAATGATTATTTGAAAAACTGGCGTAAACGGGAATCATATTTGAATAGTTTTCCTCACTATAGCACACAAATTCAAGGATTAAATATTCATTTCATCCATGTAAAGCCTAAAGCAAATGTGAAAGTTCCAGTTTATCCTATTATACTGCTCCACGGATGGCCCGGTTCGGTTCGCGAATTTTACGAATTAATTCCAAAATTGGTGGACGAATCCAAAGATAAGGATTTCGTTTTTGAAGTAATCGTACCGAGTTTACCAGGATACGGATGGTCACAAGGTGCTTCAAAACAAGGACTTGATACTAGTAAGATGGCAGTGATTTTCAGAAATTTAATGTTGAGATTAGGACACAAAAAGTTCTTCGTCCAAGGTGGTGATTGGGGATCATTTATTGGCAGCAATATGGCTGCATTTTTCCCCGAAAACGTAATTGGTTATCATTCAAATATGTGTGGTTCTACTGCCACAATTGCAAATATTAAATTATTTATTGCATCTCTATGTCCAAAACATTTTGTAGAGGAGCAATATATAGATTGGGTTTTCCCGTTGGGTAAAAAATTCATAAACACTGTACTCGAAACCGGTTATATGCATATTCAGGCAACGAAACCCGATACAATTGGAACTGCGTTACTTAATAATCCAGTTGGTCTATGTGCATATATTTTAGAGAAATTCTCTACATGGACTAATCCAAGTTATAGAAATTTACCAGATGGTGGACTTACAAAATACTACACTTTAGATGCACTTCTGGATAATATCATGATTTATTATCTCACTGACTCGATAACCACGTCGGTTCGTCTTTACTCCGAAGTTTTAAACATAAAAGCACTATCTCAAGAACTTGACCGTGTTCCTATAAAACCGCCAACTGCGTGTGCCAAATTCAAACATGAATTACTTGTAACGCCTGATTTTGTAATGCGAGATAAGTATACAAATATTATTCAATCAACATGGAATCATGATGGTGGACACTTTGCTGCTATGCAATTACCAGAAGTTCTATATCTAGATATAATAAGTTTTGTTAAAAAAATAAAAGTGTGATTCAATTGAATTTATTACGAGTGAGTTTTATTTATAGTTTCTTAGTGATTTATGGCTATATTTGACCATGATCACCCGGTTTTAATCCATTGCTTGCCGTGAATTTGAAACCATTTTTCATCTTCAGAAGGTGATACAAGATTAATGATTTTAGAATATGCGCAGCAACTGCTGAATAGCCAGGTTGCGCTAGCTTCAATTGTTACAAAAAGCATTCCTGGCCTTATAGTAAACAATTCAACAGAATATTGGCAGATAAATAATAAGTTGTTTGCAGCTTAGGATTTGTTTGTGGTTTATTAGCCTTTGAACTTAATAAAAGATGTGAAAAAACCGCATGGCGGCAAATTGCAAAACCGTGTGTTGCACCCAATTACACTTTTAATAAAAGCACCGCTTTTAATTTTATATACACAATATCATAAGTTGATGAAATAGCCATTCGTCATATTATCATAGTAACATCAACAGATGAAGCGGAAAGTCGCGTACCTTTAATCTCTAATTCGAGCCTTTAATTATGTTAACAATACAACGCCTTAACTGATCGACCCGATTCTAGTGAACAAATTCTCTATAAATTTTTGTAAGGAACTCGTGACTAATTAATTTTCAGGAAGGTATGATCCCATACAAACTATTATGTAAAAAAAAAACAAAGGCTCATTTTTAAACAGTTATATTCGTTAAGTACATGCATTGCGTTTAATTTAAAAACGTGATTGCATTGGTTTGACCTTAATCTCAAATGGTGATTTGTTATATTTTTAATTTAGGTAAACAGGCGGCACGGAAACGCGCACTGCAAACCTCATATTATTTTGTTTGCATAGTTTTAGGCGAAAATATATAAAAAAAAAATTGTTACAAAAAACTGTATTAAACGAATAAATAACCAAAGCTCGTAAGCCATAAATACAGCCGATGGAGCAGATGGTTACACCAACATGTCTGCGCGAAACTAAATTTAATTAACGTGAGCAACTAGGGCATGTTCACTTTCACTTAAAGTCTCGGTAATATTTTCGTATGGCAAATAACAAAACCAACTTCAACTTCATCTTCTTATTCATCTATATTGATGCTACCTTAAGTTTGAAAACGTAGTGGAAGTGCAAAGACAGTTTAGAAGGGAAATTCATATAGTTTCACCTACAAGACTCACAATTACTCGCATCAGAGATAAATTTGAAAGAGACGGGACTATTCAAGATGTTCACAAACAGCGTTCTGGGAGACCACAGATCCACAATCACCGCAAGAGAAGAACTGCTTAAAACATATCGCGAAACTTCAAGAAAATCTGTTCGCCAAGCAGCACGTGAAGTAGGGATTTCAATATCAAGTGTCCATCGCATTTTGAAGCACGTACGATGGAAGAGTTATATTCCAAGATTAATTCACGCCCTCAATGAAGACGATTTTGATCGAGGAGTGGAGTTTTGTGAATGGTTTTGGTAAAATGTGCAGAGGACGTAGAGTTTTCACATAAAATTATTTAGAGTGATGAGGCTTCATTTAAATTAAAAGGCTCGATCAACCGCCACAATTGCAGCTACTGGGTACCAGAAAATCCTCACGTTTCAGAGGAACACAATTTAAATTTACCAGGAGTTACAGTGTGGTGTGGATTGTCAGAGGGACGTTTAATTGGGCCATTCTTTTTTGATAACACTGTGACTGGTGCCGTTTATTTGAATTTGCTACGGTAAAATGTCATGCCAGGTATTCTTGAACAATTTGGGGATGGCACAGACTTTTATATTCAGCAAGATGGAGCACCTCCTCACTACCATCGTGATGTGAGAGCTTACCTAAATGAAAAATTGCCAAACAAATGGATTGGACGAAGTGGTACCATCGAATGGCCCCCACGCTCTTCAGACCTCACGCCATTAGATTTTTGTTTTTTTTAGTGTATTGTAAATATAAAATCGGCCCGTACGTGGTACAGTTACTTTTAATTTGTTCAATTCAAATTGCATTGGTAAAAGGTTTCCTTACTTATGATTAAGTTCTTTATGCCAAACTTTGTCACAAACTAGCTCAACGTCTAAAAATATCGTTGTGCAGACTTTTTTTCTTCGTATGCTTTTACAATTATATTAATTATTCGATGTACTTGTTGTATTGTTGAGCTTTTTTGATAACACTGTGACTGGTGCCGTTTATTTGAATTTGCTACGGAAAAATGTCATGCCAGGTATTCTTGAACAATTTGGGGATGGCACAGACTTTTATATTCAGCAAGATGGAGCACCTCCTCACTACCATCGTGATGTGAGAGCTTACCTAAATGAAAAATTGCCAAACAAATGGATTGGACGAAGTGGTGCCATCGAATGGCCCCCACGCTCTTCAGACCTCACGCCATTAGATTTTTGTTTTTTTTAGTGTATTGTAAATATAAAATCGGCCCGTACGTGGTACAGTTACTTTTAATTTGTTCAATTCAAATTGCATTGGTAAAAGGTTTCCTTACTTATGATTAAGTCCTTTATGCCAAACTTTGTCACAAACTAGCTCAACGTCTAAAAATATCGTTGTGCAGACTTTTTTTCTTCGTATGCTTTTACAATTATATTAATTTTTCGATGTACTTGTTGTATTGTTGAGCTTTTGCAACGAAATCCGAACAGATGATTTGGAATTAAGTTATTACTTTAAAAGAGTTTAGACATAACTGGCAACGGCGAAATTGTTCTATAAGTCAAAGTTTCGTACCACAAGGCTTTCCAGGTTAGTGTCATGATTACTTCAGCCATTTTCCTCAAGCTGGGTATAAATTTGATTCTAAATACTACATTTATAAGGTTAGTTACCTCTAGAGCCTGCAGTGTAGTTCTGCAGTGATAAGATCATAACCCGGAGCTTGTTTCATTCATATTGAATTTTATCTCGAACATGACCTTTTTGGTCAAGTCAATAGGATTTGTTCGCTATATTTTACAGATTCCACTTTTATTATTTTAAAATTCCAAGGATTGATCATCACGTGTAGTATTTTTTTAGGTGTTTGCTTTAAATTTTATTTTTGTCATTTCGAGCCCATTTTTCACCTTCTATCTTTATTGGAGGAATCTGCATCGTTGGTCTTTTAATTTTTTGGTTGCTTGCCAAAGTGAATAATCAGTACTACTGTCATTAGTTAGTTTTCTTAGACTAGTTACTCATCTTTTACTTTTTGGATTTCTTTTTTGAACTGTTGGTTAAAGCTATTCACTTTAGTTTTATATAGAGGTGTTCTTGTTTGCTGCCAAATTGGGTGAGTTTCTCGCTCTTCTTTTTTACTTTTTTCAAGAGTTCTCTGTTTTTCTTAGGGTAGTGGTTTATTTTTATTTTATGTTTAACTTTTTGGTTTCTTTCCCAGGATGCTGTATACCATTGTTTGCTGATTGCAATATATAATTTACAAATTGTTAAACTTCGTTTTCTACTGGCACCTCGCTTTTAAATGGAATTAATGGAACTATTTATTAGGTTTGAATTCTTTTTTTTTTTGAATAATTTTTTTACTTAATGTCAAAAGTATTGGATAATGGTCCGAGTTATGAGTTGATTGGTGTTCCAGCATATAATTCCAGAGTTCGATTGATATCCTCACTTTGAGTGGTTTCTCTCATATTTGTACATCATCACTGCTTTTGGAGGCACTGGTTGGAGCACTTCTAGAGACAAATTGGCAAATAGCCTGCCAAAACTTTTTCGGAAAATTTTCAGATTTAATAATTGTAAATTTAATGTTGAAACTCAATTTATACTTTTCAGAATAACAATGATTATCTGGCAAAGATTTCAAATCAATTCAATAATATTTGATCGATATCAAAATAAAAATTGTTTTCCACCAAAAGTTATAACAGCATTTGGCTTCGTTGGAGATAGCTTTGGATTGTTTTTCAGAGACCGTATGTGTATATTGAATTGGCTTTTTTTACGATCGATTTGTATGTGAGACTTAGATTTTCGAAATAAAATTGCACAATTTGTTTTCGAACTATCTTTTGATTGGATGATATTTTCTAAATAAATGATTTAACACTAATCAATATTACACAGCCTGCTTTTTAATCTAAAAGTAAATTGCAAGTCATGTTGTTATTTTTCTATTTCATTTGGTGCATTCGACATTCAACTACTTTTTTTATTCTAGTCATGATACTTTTATAAAGTATCACCCTGTACATAGTATTTTAATTTAATACTATAACAATATAAATTATAGTTAAAAGTTTTCAGTATTCAGTTAATTGTTCACTTGTGAAGAAGTACATATATGTACTAAATATTATATAGTTAAGGTAATTAAATTTGTAAAAGTATTAAATAACATTAGTTCAAAGTGTATACATTTAAGTCGGTTGTCTCTAAAAATTGGTAACGGTCGGTTGCTATTAAAGTGAATTAAATCAGGATTTCAGTTCGTTCTTAAAATATAAAAAATAAATTCTTGAAGATTTAGAAAAATTTGTGCTTTGAAGGAAATAAAAATAGTTCAAGGTTCGTTCTAATCTAAATAGAATTAAGTTTCTATTTTTGTAGTCACCGTATTTAAAAATTGAAAGTAATCGTTAATTATTTATCGTATATATGTTATATAATAATCATTTGTTTTTATTTATGAGATTGCATTTTTTTGTTATCAATTCTTGCCGGCTAGTTAATCTTATCATGCATATTTAGAATTACCAAGCAAAATTGCTGTTTGATTATCTATACTTTAAAAAATTTGCAAACTTCAATAAGTGACTACCCTAAAAATAATTCTGGTCCTAACAGCGGCTGAAAAGTGCTTTCTTAGAGTTGACAAGCTTGCAAAACGATAAACTCAAACGTTTGTTCTCTTTTTCCGTACTTGTCGTCTGCTAAACAACTCATCCTTAGAATAGAAGCTTTCGAAAGCTTCCTGCCTCGGTCTCTAAGCAAATGAAATTTTAATGATGTGTTATTACATTTCGAATATTTATTGGTTCTAAAATTGAACATTAATTTTACATTTAAGCTTGTTTACTTGTTTACAGCATGGAAGTAAACAATGGGTATTCGAAGTCGTTTGATTTTTATAGTATTTGTTATATCACTCGCAATAATTTTTAAAAGCCACATTTGGTTCAGACTAAATTTGATAATTTTTATTAACAGAACATTAATTTCGTTTCAGAACCAATTTTAAAAATGGGTTGTAGGTGCCGTTGGATTTTTTTACTGTTTGTGGTAATAATCGCAGTAATTTTCAAAAAATATAAGGATCTAGAAGCACCACTAGAAATTCCAGACCTAGATTTGGACTACTATTGGGGACCTGGTGATAAAGCTGCTTATAAGGAAGACAAAACAATCCGAACAAAGCTGATACAATACTCTAATGACGTTATCGATGATTTAAAATATAAAATAGGAAATTTTTCCAAAATGACTCCATCATTAGAAGGCACTGCATTTGAATATGGTTTTAATTCGAATGAACTTAAAAAAATTGTTACCTATTGGCAAAATGATTATTTGAAAAACTGGCGTAAACGTGAATCATATTTAAATAGTTTTCCTCACTATAGCACACAAATTCAAGGATTAGATATTCATTTCATCCATGTAAAACCTAAAGCAAATGTGAAAGTTCCAGTTTATCCTATTATACTGCTCCACGGATGGCCCGGTTCGGTCCGCGAATTTTACGAATTAATTCCAAAATTGGTGGACGAATCCAAAGATAAGGATTTCGTTTTTGAAGTAATCGTACCGAGTTTACCAGGATACGGATGGTCACAAGGTGCTTCAAAACAAGGACTTGATACTAGTGCGATGGCAGTGATATTCAAAAATTTAATGTTGAGATTGGGACACAACAAATTTTTCGTTCAAGGTGGTGATTGGGGATCATTTATTGGCAGCAATATGGCTGCATTTTTCCCCAAAAATGTAATTGGATACCATTCAAATATGTGTGGATCAATGACGAGTATAGCCAATATTAAACTATTTATTGCATCTCTATGTCCAAAACATTTTATTGAGGAACGAAATATAGATTGGGTTTTCCCAGTAGGAGAAAAATTCACAAACACTGTACTTGAAACCGGCTATATGCATATTCAAGCAACGAAACCAGACACAATTGGAACTGCGTTACTAAATAATCCAGTTGGTCTATGTGCTTATATTTTAGAGAAATTCTCTACATGGACCAATCCAAGCTATAGAAACTTAGCAGATGGTGGACTTACCAAAGATTATACTTTAGATGCACTTCTGGATAATATCATGATTTATTATCTTACCGATTCAATAACAACATCGGTTCGTCTTTACTCGGAAGTGTTCAATAAAAAGGTACAAGCAAAAGAACTTGATCGTGTTCCGATTAAGCCACCAACCGCTTGCGTTCGTTTTAAACATGATTTAGTTCATACAATCGACTTTGTGATTCGTGATAAGTATACAAATCTTGTTCAATCAACATGGGAACACGATGGAGGACACTTTGCCGCTATGCAATTACCAGAAGTATTATACTTAGACATAATAAGTTTTATTAAAAAAATAAAAGTTTAATTTGATTGAATTTTAGAAGGGTGACTTTGATTTTGATCTTGAATTCGACTCTATAACGGCTTCATAGAACCATCCATTGTTTCCGATAACTGTCATTGTCGCTGTCCCGTAAATTAAATTATATTTTGTAGAAATGACGAGAAAATCAATAGGTGCAGTGATTAAAGTAACTGTTTTTTAAACGGAAGGGGCCGGGTACAAAACCTAAAAGTTGATAAGGGTTGTTTTGATTTGTGGGTTCACAATTTGCCTAGAAATTTCATTAACTAGGTCGTTAAACTTTAAATGCAAAAATTAAAAGATCTTCGCTTCCAAAAACAAATGCGAGGTATAAGAGTAGAAACACCAATTAAATAAAATTTTAGAACAAGCACCGAGCGTTGAGCCACTAACCTGTGAAACATTATTTTATACTCATTGAATTTGAGACCATCAGAAGCATAAGAATTGTAGTCGATCGAGTAGTTCTTTTATACCGTTGCCATTCAGCCTGACTTCACTTTTATGAAAGATTAGTTGTACGATAACACTTAAAAATGTAGGGAACCAAGCATCTTTTCATCGTACGTTAGAAGTAACTGAAAACGTTCCAGACAGTAGATTCACAACAATACTGTGGTAGAGTCATAAGTGTCATGTTTGTTTATCTTTTCTTCCAAGTGTTTCTCAATCTCGATTTCTTTCAGTTGATGCGTTAAACGTAAAACTTTCTTTTTGAAATTGTTCCCATGGCTGCGAAACGTTTAGTAAAAGTTGTATAATTAACATTTAATGGTTTCGCCAGTTCGTCTTGGAACCTATAAATTCTTGGAACGTAAACCTATAAATAAAATCTATCGAATTTTTCACTTTGTCATTGTAAAACACTAACCATGATATTGCAAGATTTTATCATTGAGCTAATTTTATGTTATCTCTCTTCTCGGCATAATATATTTTATGTGTAATATATTTATATGTTTTTATATTTAGATTTGGTCAGTACTCTGTTGATTGTACACAAGTGAAGAAGTAACCAGAAAAACTTACAGTTACGGCATAAGGGTAATAATTTTTATAGTATTCAATATTTGAAAACCATAAGTTCAAAGTGCATAAATCTAAGAAAATGGCATTAAATTAGAATACAACAAGTGTTACGTCTATCGCGTGTATTCATCTAACTTAATTCGAGTGACTCAATTCAAAATTATCACTTAATAAGACTTGCATTTGACTTAAGTGATCGAAATGTGTGCTGGTATCAAATAGTACGAACCAGAATTTAAAAATTTTGTTAGAACGAGATACTTACTCAAGGTTGACTTCAATTAGAATTAAATTTCTGTCTGCGTATCGCGATTTGCACGTTACTTGAATTTAAATTTCGGTTTATCAGTTTATCGGTTTACAAATTTGAAAGTCATCGTTATTATATTTTTGTATTATATAATTTTTGTATTTAATCAGTTCTTGTCCGAGTCCACTTGTTATTTTATCAAGCAAATTACTGATGATCATATACTTTTTTCAGATATATACATCTCACAATGGGTTTGACAACCAAAATACTATTCGGATTGCTTGCAATAACTGTTGCAATAGTATATAAGAAATACAAAGATATAGCCAGCCCAATTGAAGCCCCACCGGTAGATTTAAATTACTATTGGGGTCCTGGTAATAAGGCCAATTATAAAGAAGATATTTCGATCCGTCCATTCAAAATTCAATACTCTAATGAGGTTATTAACGATTTAAAATATAAATTGGGTAATTTCTCCAAAATAACACCACCACTCGAAGGTACCGCATTCGAATATGGATTCAATTCGAATGAATTAAAAAAAGTAGTTCAATATTGGAAAAATGATTACCTAAAAAATTGGTCGAAACGTGAATCATATTTTAACAGTTTTCCACACTTTAAAACACAAATTCAAGGATTAGACATTCACTATATACATGTGAAACCGAAAGCGAATGTAAAAGTACCAGTTTATCCAATTATATTACTCCACGGATGGCCTGGTTCTGTTCGAGAATTTTACGAATTAATTCCAAAATTAGTTACTGAGTCACCAGATAAAAAATTTGCATTTGAAGTAATCGTGCCAAGTTTACCTGGATACGGCTGGTCACAAGGGGCTTCTAAAATCGGTTTAGGACCAATGGGAATAGCTATAGTTTTTCGAAATTTGATGCTCCGACTAGGACATAAAGAATTCTTTGTACAGGGTGGTGATTGGGGATCTATAATTGGAAGTCAATTTGCAGCACTATTTCCCGAAAATGTTATTGGATACCATTCGAATGCGTGCGCAAGTTTTACTGCCATTGCAAATATCAAAATGTTTATCACTTCGTTATGTCCAAAATATTTTGTTGAAGAACAATATATCGATTGGATGTATCCAACTTTACCAAACATCTTTTACCTTATTGGTGAAAGCGGCTATTTACATCTTCAAGCAACGAAACCTGATACAGTTGGTACAGCTCTACTCAACAATCCAGTCGGGTTATGTGCTTATATTTTAGAAAAATTCTCAACATGGACGAATCCAAGCTATCGTGAACTATCAGATGGTGGACTTACAAAATACTATACCCTAGATGCGCTTCTCGACAACATCATGGTTTATTATCTCACCGATTCGATAACGACTTCGGTTCGATTATATTCCGAATTTTTCAATAAAAAATCGTTGGCGCAAGATCTCGATAGGGTTCCAATTAAACCACCAACCGCTTGTGTACGATTTAAATATGAATTAGTGAATTCGCCTGATTTTGTATTGAAAGACAAATATACAAACCTTA
Source organism: Tipula confusa (assembly GCA_963556175.1). NCBI lineage: Eukaryota > Metazoa > Arthropoda > Insecta > Diptera > Tipulidae > Tipula > Tipula confusa. The sequence goes on from OY744476.1 coordinate 221,916,522, forward strand.
TTCAATCAACGTGGCAAAATGATGGTGGACATTTTGCGGCTATGCAGCTACCCGAAATTTTATACGAAGATGTCGTGAATTTCGTTAAAAAAGTAAAATTTTTAAAATAAGCTTAAGTTTTTTTTTTGATTTTGTAAATAAATTTAAGAATAAACCAAATTTCTGACTTATATTTCAACCAAATACCATAAAATACCAAATACGAAAAAGTCTCCACCATTTGACAAAAGATGGTTTAATATTAGCAATTTTATCTTAGCATCACATATTTTTTTTGCTAAATTGTCAAGTTTAATTTGAAAAAATATGCAGCTCAAATCACTCACCAATTGCTTGTAGGTGAGGCAGCCTTAAGTGAGTAAAGCTATCGAGAGTGGTTTCGAAAGTTTGAGAACGGTTCATGAAAACAACTTGCACTTACATTAGGCCAAACAATGTTTTGGATTCAAAACAGAAACGTGAACGGCATAAACGAAAGGAGTTTTTGCATCGTACAGTCACTGGTGCTGAAACAATGGATCCATTAAAATAATTCAAGGAAGAATAAATCATAGGAATCACGGGTATTAAACATGACAGCCAGCCGAATATTCATGGAAAAAACTCATATTGTGTATTTGGTAGAATCAGTTTGGAGTCTTGTACATATTTTGATTTGCTTAATCCGAACGAAACCATTACTGAGGCTCACTACCAAATATAACTGTTGAGATTGAGCTGAGTATACTCAAAGAAAAATGTGCCCACTACTAGCTATTCCATAGCTATGGTACGGTGCAAGAAAGAAGGAAAAACGTAGTGGCTAGCGTTGGAAATACTTTGAATAAACATAAGCTACCATTCTTATGGATTGAAGACTTAAGTGCTGGACCTAGCAAATAAACCAGATAGATTTATTAAAGCATGTAGGTGCATACTCTCAACAAATAGTGGACGAATTGAATTATAGAGATTCTTTGTACACAAGGTGGTGATTTAGGATCGTTTGTTGTCAATAATATATTCGCTTTTTTCCCAACAAATGTAATTGGATTCAAATATGTGTGGATCAATCGCGATTGATCTATGCCCAAAGCATTTTGTAGAAGAGCGATATACAGATTGTTTTTCCATTGGGTGAAAAATTCACAAACTTGAAAGCGTTATGCATATATTTTGGCAAATCCTCTACGTGGACTAATCCAAGTTAAAGAAACTTCATAGATTGTAAATTTACCAAAGATTATACTTTATATGCACTTCTGGATAGTATCATGATTTATTATCCATGATTTAACTGAAAATTAAGAAATGAACAAAATTGAAGGTCCTTAAAACAGATGAGGCAAAGTAAAAATAGCTCAACAGATATATTAATAGATATTATTAGCGCATTCGGTTCTTGTTAATAATAATTAGGAGATTTGACTGTGGAATTCTCATTTGGAAACTCTTCATTTATTGAAAATTCCGTTCTAACATTATTCAACTTATTTGTTTATTGTACACACTAACCATGATATTGCATTAATTTATCGTACCGCAAATTTTATGCAATCATTCTCTCTACGCGGCATAATATATTTTATGTGCACCACCCTGTGTATAGTATTTTTTTTTTGGTATAATAATCGAATATATTTAGATAAATTTGGTCAGTACTCTGCTGATTGTAAACAAGTGAAGAACTACACATAAAACGTACAGTTAAGCCCAAGGGTAATCATTTTTATAGTATTCAATAATTTCAAAGCCATAAGTTTAAAGTGCATAAATCTGAAAATTTCGTTAAATGAGATTACAAAAAGTGTTACGTCTGTCGTGTATTCGTCTAACTTATTCCGAGTTATTCGAATTAATTAACAAGAGGACTTAAATTTGTCATAAGCGATCGAAATATGTGTTAGAAATATTTAAACATTTTTTTAGAACAAGACATTCAAGGTTGACTTCAATTAGAATTAAATGTTTGCTTGCGTACGAGTATCAAGATTTGCACATTACTTGAACTTGAATTTCGGTTAATCATTATTATAATTTGAAAGTCATCATTATTATGGTTTTTGCGTTATGTAATTTTTGGGTTTTATCAGCGCTTGTCCGCGCCCACTTGCTATCTTATCACTACCACTCAAGCAAATTTACTGATTTCATAATAATATATTTTTTTTTCAGATACTTTCAACTCACAATGGGTTTGAAAACCAAAATACTATTCGGACTGCTTGCAATAACTGTTGCAATAGTATATAAGAAATACAACGATATAGCAAGTCCAATAGAACATCCACCGGTAGATTTAAATTACTATTGGGGTCCTGGCAATAAGGCCAATTATAAAGAAGATATTTCCATTCGTCCATTCAAAATTCAATACTCTAATGAGGTTATTAACGATTTAAAATATAAATTGGGTAATTTCTCCAAAATAACACCACCACTCGAAGGTACCGCATTCGAATATGGATTCAATTCGAATGAATTAAAAAAAGTAGTTCAATATTGGAAAAATGATTACCTAAAAAATTGGTCGAAACGTGAATCATATTTTAACAGTTTTCCACACTTTAAAACACAAATTCAAGGATTAGACATTCACTATATACATGTGAAACCGAAAGCGAATGTAAAAGTACCAGTTTATCCAATTATATTACTCCACGGATGGCCTGGTTCTGTTCGAGAATTTTACGAATTAATTCCAAAATTAGTTACTGAGTCACCAGATAAAAAATTTGCATTTGAAGTAATCGTGCCGAGTTTACCTGGATATGGTTGGTCACAAGGAGCTTCCAAAACCGGGTTAGGACCAATCGAAATAGCTGTAGTTTTTCGAAATTTGATGCTCCGACTAGGACATAAAGAATTCTTTGTACAGGGTGGTGATTGGGGATCTGTAGTTGGAAGTCGACTTGCAGCACTATTTCCCGAAAATGTTATTGGATACCATTCAAATTTTTGCAGCAGTTTTACTGCCATTGCAAATATCAAAACGTTTATCACTTCGTTATGTCCAAAATATTTTGTTGAAGAACAATATATCGATTGGATGTATCCAACTTTACCAAACGTCGTTTATCTTATTGGAGAAAGCGGCTATATGCATATTCAAGCATCAAAACCTGATACAATTGGTACAGCTCTGCTCAACAATCCAGTCGGGTTATGTGCTTACATTTTAGAAAAATTCTCAACATGGACGAATCCAAGCTATCGTGAACTATCAGATGGTGGACTTACAAAATACTATACTCTAGATGCGCTTCTCGACAACATCATGGTTTACTATCTCACCGATTCTATAACTACATCAGTTCGGTTGTATGCTGAATTTTTCAGTAAAAAATCGCTGTCGCAAGAAATCGATCGGGTTCCAATTAAACCACCAACCGCTTGTGCACGATTTAAATATGAATTAATGCATTCACCTGATTATGTATTGAAAGACAAATATACAAACCTTATTCATTCAACGTGGAAAAATGATGGTGGACATTTTGCGGCTATGCAGCTACCCGAAGTTTTATACGAAGATGTTGTAAACTTTGTTGAAAAAGTAAGACTTTTGAAATAAGCTTAAGTTATTTAATTTTGTAAATAAATTTAAGAATAAATAAAACCACCTATATAAAATATCCAACTGACTTTACACCTGACAACACTGATGGTACACTACATAAGTGGCTAGATTTAATCATTATGTTTGTATGTATATCTGTGGACACAGTATGTATCCGTTGCTTGACTTTCGAAAATAGCATAATTAAGGAAGTTGCGTAAAAAATCAGGCGTGTTTGACTGCAATTTCTCGGTCATGAAAGAGTATCGGTTATAATTTCAAAAAAGTTGTAAGAGTGAATGTAAGCTATATTATAAATACTGACAAACTGAAGTCTCTTCATTAATGGGATCAAGAATTTAACGAATATAAAACGAGTACCTTTGAGCGCCACCGTTTGATAGGCGCAGAGTTTGCTTTCAGCCAATTTTGCAACTAGTAGAAATCAACATAGCTTCTGCTAGCTATCCAAAACGATTTAAAGAGTCGGTATGTTAATACGGTCTGGACCAACAGTGGCCTGTATAGGCCGATTATTTTTATCTTACCTTAAATTAATAACCCAATGTTGATAGTTTAATTTACACTTTGGATCAGTCTGAATCGATTCTATTACCGTGTAGAACATATTTAATAAATTTCGTTATAATTTCAAGGTACAGTAAATTAAATATTATATCGTTTAAGATAAGATAAGCAACATTAATCATCAATATTCATATATATTTCTAAAATTATCAGGCTAACCTAAAAGATGAATGCTATTAAGCGCATACTTCTTTGGCTACTTGTAATGGGAATTTCCTTACTGTATAAGCGGTATAAAGAAATTGAAAGACCACTTGAACCTCCACTACAAGATTTGAACTATTATTGGGGTCCCGGTGACAAAGTCACCTACAAAGAAGATACAACGCTTCGATTACATCGAATTCAATATTCCGATGACGCTATTAATGGATTAAAATATAAATTAGGAAATTTTTCCAAAGTGACTGCACCGTTAGAAGGCACTGCATTTGAATATGGTTTCAACTCGAATGAACTTAAAAAAATTGTTAACTATTGGCAAAATGATTATTTGAAAAATTGGCGTAAACGTGAACTATATTTGAATAGTTTTCCACACTATAGGACACAAATTCAAGGATTGGATATCCACTACATACATGTGAAGCCTAAAATAAATGTGAATGTTCCAGTTTATCCGATTATACTGCTCCACGGATGGCCAGGTTCATTTCGGGAATTTTACGAATTAATTCCAAAATTGGTGCTCGAGTCCAATGATAAAAATTTTGTTTTCGAAGTAATCGTACCAAGTCTACCTGGATACGGATGGTCCCAAGGTGCTTCAAAACCTGGCCTTGACGCTATTGCAGTTGCGGTAATATTTAAAAACTTAATGTTGAGATTAGGACATGAACAGTTTTTTGTTCAAGGTGGTGATTGGGGATCTACAATTGGTGGAATTATGGCCGCATTTTTTTCCGATAATCTACTTGGATTTCACACTAATATGTGTAATTCCCATTCGAGCATTGCTAATATTAAATTATTCATTGCATCGTTGTATCCACCGTATTTTGTTGAGAACCAATATATTGATTGGGTATTTCCGGTTATGCCAAAATTACTGGATTTTGTTCTGAACGAAGGCGGATATGCTCACATTCAAGCCACAAAACCAGATACAGTTGGTATTGTATTACTAAATAATCCAGTTGGACTATGTGCGTACATATTAGAAAAATTTTCGACTTGGACTAATCCGAATTATAAAAGTTTATCAGATGGTGGGCTTACAAGGTACATCACTCTAGATGCTCTTCTTGATAACATAATGATTTACTATTTAACCGATTCAATAACAACATCGGTACGATTATACGCCGAATCTTTAAATAAAAAAAGTTTAGAACTTCAACTTGATCGTATTCCAATAAACCCACCAACCGCATGTGCTCGATTTAAATACGAATTGTCTCATGCACCAGACTTTGTATTGAAAAATAAATATACAAATCTAATTCAATCGACTTGGATAAATGATGGAGGTCATTTTGCTGCAATGCAATTGCCACAACTATTATATAACGATATTATAAGTTTTATCAATAAAATCAAACCATAATCATTAAATTGTGACTTAAATTAAATTTAAATACCTGATACGTCAGCAAATAGTAGGGCAGTTTCAAACGTTTTCGGAGAATAATCATTGCCTGTCGGTATAATCTCATCCGGTATCATCGAGCACATAATTCGAATTTTAGCATTGTAATACGCTTCATTCTTGAGAATATCTCGAGTATCACATGCTAACATATGACGTGCAGGTGTTGATATTTCGCCTTCCAAATCACTCTACGAACAAATTTAGATTCGTTATGTACTTTTATAATAATTTTATTATTTTACTATACCTTTTCTATTGTTAATCTTGGAATACGAATTTTATCTGCATTAGCCATTTCTATTTTAAATTTATATTTGATTACTTATGTAAACAATAAAATATCAAAATAAAATTATTTCGTTTTCAATTTGCAACGAACACTCGAATTATATTTTTGAAAAAAAGAATGTTTGAAAAGGTTTGAGTATCGACTAAAATATTAATGCCTACATTTTTTCGATATAAAATTTGACATATTTCGGACGAACGCCATCATTAAATTCGTAAAAAAAACACAAACAAAATCGAATTAATAGTTGATACATTTTTACCCGGCATTATTTAATAAACATAAAATTAAATTATTAAAAAATACAAATTAATTTAAAAACATGAGTTCGGGTAGCATGTTATATGGTGGTGATGAAATTGGTGCACTAGTTTTTGATCCGGGCCATCATTCGTTGCGTGTTGGTTATGCACAGGAGGATACACCAAAAGCTGAAATACCCGCAGTGGTCGGTGTTGGTCCCGATGATTCTGGATCGTCACAAATGGATTTGGAAACAAAAGGCGATAGCAGTAATATAACCACGGCTGGAACCAGTAATATATAAATGAATGATAATCATTATTTTATGAGGTGTATATAACATAACCCTACTTTATTCTAGACTACAAATACTATGTTGATACGACATATCTAAATGTACCCCGAACTAATATGGAAATCCAGACATATATGAAAGATGGTATGATAGAAAATTGGGAATTGTTCGAAAAAGCTTTAGATTATGTATACGCAAAAGTGATACAGTCGGAATCGGAATATCATCCAGTGTTATTTTCGGAGGCATCATGGAATGTTCGTAATAATCGCGAGAAATTAACTGAATTGATGTTCGAAAAATATAATGTACCTGCATTCTTTTTGGTAAAAAATGCGGTTCTTGCTGCATTCGCGAATGGACGTTCAACAGCTTTGGTGGTCGATAGTGGTGCGACACATACATCGGCCATACCTATTCATGAGGGCTATGTTTTGACTCAAGCAGTTGTAAAATCACCTTTGGGCGGTGATTACTTATCGATGCAGTGCCGCCAATACCTTGAAAGTCATAATATTGATCTTACACCTAGCTATTGTATTGCAAGTAAGGACGTGATCAAAGAACGAGATAATCCAAGGTTCACACTGCGGAAAATGCCAGACAGCTTAACGACATCGTGGCAACAATATATGATGAAATCAGTTTTACAGGATTTTCAAATGACGGCCGTTCAAGTGTTAGAAGCGCCATTTGATGAACGAGCAGCAACACAAATTCCAGCTGTTCATTATGAATTTCCGAATGGGTATCATCAGGATTTTGGTCCTGAACGTTTTAAATTGGCCGAGAGTCTATTTGATCATACAATGCTTGGTGCAGGCCAATTAGCTTCGACGTCGGTGGGAATGTGTGATGCTGATGTACGACTACCATTATACGGGTCAGTCGTTATTACGGGTGGAAATACTTTACTTCAAGGTTTTCCCGAACGTTTAAATCGTGACCTATTGCATCGTGCGCCATCGAATACAAGACTCAAAATGATATCGGCAAATGGTAGTGTTGAACGTAGATTCGGTGCATGGATTGGTGGTTCGATTTTAGCATCGATAGGAACATTCCAACAAATGTGGATATCATCACAGGAATACGAAGAATCTGGTAAAAGTCAGGTGGAACGAAAATGTCCTTAAACGATAATGGTTTGATTAAATTTTTTTCTGTAATTCTGTGTAAATTATACCATACGAAAATAAAGTTATTTTACATCAATCTACAAAAGCTTATTTCAACTCAACTAACGTGTAAACGCGTAAAATAATTCATTTACATGTCGTACCGCGTTATTTTATGTTTACTGTTTATGTGTAAATGTATTAGTCAACCAATCATATGTTTTGTATTTTTGTTTTTTTATTTTTACAACCAAAACAAACACAAAACCGATTTCTTTTGGTATTATAAGTTTTAAGATTGTTATGTTTGGTTTCACAGGCAAATAGTTTATAAAATATATTTTAGTTTCATTCGAATAAAACTAAAAAACATATCAAGGTTTTTAAGTAATTCAGTCGAGTTTAAATAGTTTTGTGTTCAATTAAAATTTGTGAACTTATATGATAAAATTGAAGCGTCTTTTTGGGATCAGAATTTATGGTATGTTTCTCATTTTAATTAATTTAAATCATAAATGAATATTGTGTTTAAACTATAAATAGTGTAAAAACTTATAATATAATTTAATTTTTGTGATAATTCTTTAAAGTACGATATAAATAGCTGGGTATTTTACAAAGTTATAACCAAAAGAGGGTGTGTGGCTTTATTGGGAAATTTCCATTCGCTTACCTCTCTAAAATACAACAATTTACATAAATACTACATATATGGTTGATGTATGTTGTTTATGTAATATTTACACTGTAGGTCATAATATATTATGTATGTTAATTTCACTTGTAGAATTGTAGCGTCTCAAATGTTTTAACGTAATTAATTTGTTAGGATCGTTTCAGTCAATTAGTGCTTGCATGGATCTAATTTCGTTAGCGTTTTAAAATTAAATCTGTCCTTTAACCAAAATCAGAAATCCAATTTCATAGTCGTTTAGTTATGTTTAGTCTCTTATTAGTTAACCTTTAATTCACGGCCGTGTCATTCGTTTATTCCCATTTCGATTTACTTTAAAGCGTATAGATCTATCACTCAAAGAGTAAGTCTTGAGTCAAAGTTTTTTCGATCTGTGGACAATTGTGGCGTGGCACAGTTCTTAACTGTTTATTTGGTTATTGTTCTATACAATTCGTGTCATAGAACTTAGGCCGTTTCCGAAACAAATACGTACTTATATCAATTGTTATGTACTTATATTATTGTTATGTATGGATGTGAGAGCTGGACCCGGACGGATGAGTAAGAGAGATGGTTAATAACATTCGAGAGAAGAATCATGTCCTCGATTTATGGCCCCAAATACGACGATGACGACACTTACCGATGTGGTTTTTACTCAACGACGAGATCACGAATTTCATGGAAATTCCTTGGTCACGTTCTGCGAGCCGATCCTAAACGAATGGTTCAGCGAACTCTGAGAGGAGAACCGTCATTTGGCAAGCGCATAGGTCGCTGTCGGCGACGACGGCTCCTTGGGGTAGAGAACGACTTGTCTTCTTCGGGTTGCCTAGAACAATACGAAGAACAAGCTCGCGATCGAATCCGATGGAGCCAGAATGTTGATACGGTATGGGCCAGCAATGGTATGTAACAATCGTCTTGTTATTAGGTTTAAAACATTGCTAAAATGCATAGTTAATCCAGTTAATAAATGGTATCAATGTATAAATCTAGCTATAATTGCAAATACTGCTCCTATAGATAAAATGTAATTAAAATGGGCAAATACATAATGGGGCCTATTCTGTTTTCTAAACTTTTATGTAGTATGCATAAATTATTCCTGAAGCCCCAAAAGTTTTCTTTTTATCTCTTTCTTGACTAATTACATGAGAAATAGTATTCCAAATCCTGATAAAATTAAAATGTAAACTTCAGGGTGCCTAAAAAATCAAAATGAAGGTTGATAAAGAATTGGGTCTCATAGAAGAAAGAACTTAAATTTCGATCTGTTAATAGTATTATAGTAATAGGACCTGCTAATCATACAAATAAAAGTATTCGATCAAGTGTAATTAATAACAGTTGTAATACAATTTACTGCTCCTAAAATTGAAGAAATTTCCGCTAAATGAAGAGAAAAAATTGCCAAATCAACTGTGGGTCCAGTATTAGCAATTCCACAAGATAGGGGTGGGTAAATTGTTCATCCAGTACCCGAACCATTTTCAACTATACTATTCGCTAATAAAAAAATAAGAAGGAGGTAGTATCCAAAAAATTATATTATTTAATAAAGGAAAAGCCATATCAGGTGCTCCTAATATTAAGGGCACTAATTAATTTCCAAATCTTCTAATTATAATAGGTATTACTATAATAAAAAAAATATACAAAATGCATGAGCTGTTACAATAACATTATAAATTTGACCATCCCCAATTAACGCTCCCAGATGACCAAGTTCTGCTCGAATTAAAATTCTTAAAGAAGTCCCTACTATTTTAGGCCAAGCTCCAGAAATGAAATATAATATCCTTGTGATTAGTTGAAAAAAGCCATTCAAGAATGACATTAGAATGCAATTCTAAACGAGTAAAAATTAGTAAGGCTTAAATTAGCTTGGTTTATATTTATAACTTTGAAAGCTATTAGTTTAGGATTCAATTGAATTTTATTAAATCAATTAATTTCTCAATAATTGATTAACATCGAATTATAACTAATTCGAATAAAATAGTAAAGTGTAATTAAAGTTAAGCAAACTACTATTATTATTTTGGGGCAAATCCTAAAAAGGGGGACAGGCCTCCTAGAGATAATACAAGTGTTAATATTAAAAATTTGATTAATGGATTATTTTTTATAATAATACCACGCCGCGGTCCCGTATGGGTAGTTCGAAAAATTGAAATATTTGTTTTAATGAAGTCATGGAAGTATTGAATATAATAGATGTGGCCAACGAAACAAATGGCATAGTTTCCAAGAATTTAATTTTAATTAATAATGAAGCAGAATGTGTTGTAAGAGGTCGAACACAACGAGGTAATGTTTAAATTATTAAATATTTATTTTATATATTAATAGCTTATTTGTATTTTTTGGAGATTAGAATCATAACTTGAAATGGTCGGATAAGAAATCAAAGTATCTTTTGGATAAGCAAAAGAATTCAAATTAAATAAAGATTTGTGGCACTACATCGCTGAAAATTTAACCAACAAATTTGAAATGAATGTGAATGGGAACCAAGTTAAAACAAGGTATACATACTTAATGGAATTAAACAAGACAACCGAAAATAACAATACCAATGGATTAGTGCTTGATGAGACGCCATTTGATCAAACAATTCAACGAATCATCGCACAAGAATGAAAAAGATATAAACAAAAATGCTACAAAAACGGAAAAGAACTGAAATTATAGAAACATTTTTAGGCTTCAGAAAAAGAAAACGCTACGAGATGAAACAGGAGGCAAAAAGAAAGAGACACCAAGAAAAAAAAAAAAAAAAAAAAACATTTTTGTCTAATTTTATCGAACTTAATAAAAAAAATATTTAACTGTTTACAATTTAAATTGTTTCCATTTTTCTATGTCTTTCATTACTCCTTCCTTAGTTTTCAGAACACAGTCGGAAATCGTGTCCGCACCAGAAGTTCCAGATGTTGAAATATCGATTAAGCACCAAATATCGCAGGAATATCTTTTGCAATAAAAGTTAATTTACATTTTTGAGAATTTTACTTGATGCTCCAGGAAATACATATGTGCCGATTACATCTTTGCCTGTTGGTGTTTGAACGAATTTTGTGTGCTGTTTGCGTTTTTGTATTCGTTTAAAAATAATAATTTGCTCGACAGATCGAATTTATTTGACTAATCGAAATCGACACCTAACGTATTCTAGCATAACGCGTTAAATAAATTTAGTTCATGATCATTTTGTTGCCTGCGATCGTTAAATAAATTATTTTTACAACGGAAAATATACTAATTTCTATGCATATGTAGTTGTTATCCACATTGTTGTTTTTATTATTAATATTATTATCTCTACATATGTGAATTTGATTGTACTATTCACATGTGTGTATAAAACCAAATCTACGAACATACTTGATAATTTTTCATAATTTTTATTATTTTGTATAAAGAACGATCGACACTAAAATAAAATTCTTATTTTTCATTTAATACTCATTCTGTAAAGAAGCAAATCTCATAAATTTAAAAAAAAAATAAAATTTACATTTAAAAAAATTAATTAAATTCAATTAAAATAAATCGAAAAGCAAATTATTTGCATACGCGGACAAAGAAAGTGATCGTGTGCCGCGCTTAGACACAATCTAGTTATTGTTTTGAATGTGATCGATTAGACTTATTTTTGTAATGTGTTGAAAAATTTGAAACGATAATTAAATTTTTAGGTAACTAGCAATTTGATTTTTTTATGTTTAGTGTTGTGTTGTTTTGACCAATTGATCTTTATTTTTAAATAATATTTTTGAATGATCGTTGCTAAGTGCCGCGCCGCTCGCGAGCGATGATAATGTTAAATTTTATTTTAGTCATCAATATATTTTTTGGAAAACAAAATTATCTATTAAAAAGGAAGTGATGTAGAACTTCTTATTTATGGTGAATTCTTTGTACTTAATATACAAAAACTTAAGTGACAATTCAATTGCCAACAATTTCGATTTGTTGGCAACTTACTACTTTGTGTATTATTTATAATTATTCTTTATTAAAACGGAATAAAAACACCTGACATTGCTATTGTCATTTATTTTATTTAGTCTAGAACGAATTTGATTTGATGCAATAAAATAAAAATTGTTTATCTAAACGTAAAATTTGTATGTTAATATGTATGAGTGTAAAGAAAAATCCTCTTCAATTTCGACTTTAAATAAAATATTTGTCAGAAATTAAGAAAATTTATAAAATCGTAACATTTGTTTAATGCGTTTAACCAAAATTCAGAAATAGATTTAATTCATATTTGGTTTCTAAGATATCATGATATATTGTATTATAGTATGATTCAGTAAGGTATAGAGATCTGGAAATTTTAGCTTCAGTCATACATTTTCTAGATACATTTTGATTTAGTACTTCTACCCTCAGTACCAATAATTTTAGTGTAAGCCACATTTAAAAAAGTTAATTTGCTTATTGAAACATTAAAGTCACTTCCAGATTATCAATTAACCAAAAACAATATATTATTATCATTCCATCTAAGAAAAAATGTTGTAACTTAAGTATAATTTCCATTGTCGTATAGCTCTAGCAAGAATAACGTTTATCAAAATACACTAAATGTTAAATTTAAATACTTAATCTGTTTGCTGTTTGTGGATTTTTATAGCTTAAGTCATAAATTTCTAACTTAAGTCTACTATATGGCTTACATAAATTTAAATCTTTTCAGAGTTATTTGGTCCATTTTCTAAGTTATATTTACAGCCTAAGTAATCCTAAATTTACAATTCAAAAAACTCACATTAGACATTATTTAAGTTACATTACTTAAGTTAAATATGCATGGCTTAATATCACCTTTCTCAATCTGAGCACAAAGTGATTATTCATAATACACGCAATTTCCAAATGGGAGGTCTCACATTGAAATAATTATATTTGCGTTCTAGGGACGACTTATTTTAGTTTATAAATAGTTTAAATCATTTCATAAAAATTAGTTAAGTACAATTGAAAACTTATTCTACTTACCTTAACTGTAAGCTACAATTATGTAACTTAAATACAATTTCCTAGGGTTTATCACTCAATAATAATATCGTTTATTATGAGTGAACTTTATTTCAAATGGAATTACTTGAAATTTTGAGTCATACGTTTCTAACTTAAGTCGTATGGTCGGTCTTAAATAAAATAATAATTTCTAAATTCAATCAAACCGTGTTTAATTTAATCTTAAACCAATGGCAGATACAAATCAGGTTCACTTGGCTGTTGTGGTTTTCATCAGCAAATAAGACGTTAACCACACACGCCAAGAATTACTATTTATGCAAGTCCAAAAATTACTATTTATGTAGATTACAAATTTAAAGCTATCAAGAATTACTATTATTGTAATTCTATCAAGAATTACATGATTTGCCCTATCGGAAGACTAAGTCGAAAACAATGCGCAAGCTCTAAGTTTACAATCACTGTTGGCTTAGTTTTGCTCAGTATTTTAATTTTTTCGAAATGCAAATTGTCGTGTGAAAAAAAAAATTATTTTTTATTTATAAATTGCTAATCGAGTAGCTTAAGCTACAACAGAAAATATCAATTAAGTTTTTAAAATTAACTTAAACAATTTTAGCTTAAGCCTAACTTAAATAAGTCTAAATACGTCCATAAATTAAAATTTAAATATAACCTAAACCTAACCTAATCCAACTTAAGTCACTTAAGCTATTAATTTCGACTTAAAGTACATAATTTTGGATTACTTTGATTAAAAACAATGCAATTCTTGCGTATTTTAGTATTAAAACATGTAAGTTGGCATTATCATCAATTATTGAATATTACTGAATAAAATATAATTTAGTGGCTTAATCACAACATGCCGTTTGACTTAAGTCATCTGGTTTAAGTAAGAAATAAAACGAAATAAATTCAATGACTTTATCAATATTTTGAGACTGTTAATTGTGACTTAAGTACTATTTTTAAAACTGTCAATTTAAATCGTACTTTTATAAATTACACCTGAATTAATTTTATTTTACGTCTCTATCAGTTTAAGTTACAATACAAAATCCATTTTTATTTTGTCTTAACCACATCTTATTTGGTTATGGCGGTCAAGTAAAATTGATGTGATTATATTTTGTAACTTTTAAAGACAGCTTCCTAAACATATGCTATCTGAATTAAGGTTTCGATTAGCTCGAGCCACACGAAAAAGTCTCATTGCTTAGTAAATAAACGTCATGTAACTTAATCGCAGTTTTGATGTAAGTATTGACTTAAGCACAATTATTTAAGCCAAATTGTTTATGTAATAGTTTGTACCACATTTGCAGCTTAGTTTAAGTCATACAATATTTTGTTAAGCTTTAGTTAAAATCTACAAGCTTAAGTCACATCATAACAATTACTCCAGCTACTTCTTACTTTTTTTCTAGAACAAATTTTAATAATATTGATTTAAGCTAAACTTTTTAAGTCAAATTGAACATTAAATGAATATATTTGCATCTTAGATTACATCTAGCTCATCTGGTTTTAACTTAATTAACTTAAAAAAAATTACATAGCTTAGTAAAAATTGTGTGACTTAAACATAACTTCTTAAGTCAATTTGAACATTTAATGACTTAATATTCATGACTTAGTCTAAGTCATACAGTACTATACTAAGGTGTTGTCCCAAATCTACTTCTAAGTACTTCTCATCTCATCTGATTATAGCTTACGAAAAGCTTAAGTTAAATCAGACTCAATAGTATATATGTAATCTTAGTTTAAGTCATACATTACTATGTTAAAAATCTTAATTCACTAATGTGGTTTCTTCAATTTTATTTTAGGAATAGTTTCAGTAACATTAGAAAGTACCACTTAAATAACAGATTTATGGTTTAAGCACATTTGCCTACGTCATTTCGAATAAGTTAAATTGTGTAACTTAATCTAGTGTTTGTGACTTAAGCATAGTTAGATTATCAAATATGTATTCTATACGTGACTTTATGTGTCATTACCGTGTTATTCGCACCCTGTACAGCTATATCAAATAAAAACTAAACGTATTAATTTTTTTCTATATCTATGATAAAATCTAGGTCAGGCACTAAATAAAAATAAAATCAATGAAAATTATTTATGCGTATAAGAAAATTGTTCACTAAATTCAAGCTTTCTGTATGGCTAGTTTTTATTTAAGAGGCTTAATATCACTCCAATCGAAATTAAATTAATTCAATGAGCTAAATAACTAGTGATACAATTAGTTAAAATTGCTAATAATTGACTAATTTAAACGATTAAATAAAAAACAACACAAAATGTTGTTTCCAACGAACGTTTATTTTATTGTCGTTTAATTAGCTTAGTAATTATTGCACGCGACAAAAATGTTTATTTGTATAATTTAATTCGTTATCAGATTAAAAATAAACAAAAATCCAAAATAATTAGTAAAAAAACAAAAAATCCAAACATATTCGATTTAATTTTAAAAATAAATCTTAATAAGTACGTTTCTTTCTTATTTTCAGCTAAACGATTACAGTATTGGGTTGACGACAAACCAAAAAACTTTTAAAAAAAAGTGGGCATACCGCATAGACAATAATTTGCGTTTCAAAGTTGTTTTCGACAAAAACAATATACTTAAGGCTATCAGGTTTGAAAGATAAGACAACAATTGTAATAAAAATAAATAAACAACCGAAACAAGAAATCAAAAATTATGGACAGTATTAGAAACTTGTTTAGCAACAATCGTGTTGTGACATCAGAAAAGACCAGCCCCCAAAATAACGATAATCATAATTATGATGAAGAAGACAAAACTCTTAAAAATAATACAAATTACGTGTACAATAGAAATCGAACAATTAGCGAGATGAGTAATTGTTCAATGAGCTCAGGAACAGATTCGACTGAACACCATCAACAAAATAATACGAAAAATTGTAATAAAGATAGTGAACCGTATTTTTGGATAATGTAAGTATTTTTAAATGTTGAAACTTCCTATATATCTCCTTGACCATTTTATAGTCAACGTTTTAATTTTTTATGATTAAATCGAATAAAATTCTCATGCACATTGAATTTTAGTTGATCTTTGATTTGTTTTCAAAATTATAAGACGCAATCACTCCAATCTTAGATTACAGAACAGTAAAAATCTTATGAATTTACATACTACAACGAATATATAAATAGTAATATCATAATTATGGGAAATTTTACATTATGGGCTAGTCAGTTAGCCATACATTTCGTTAAAACTTTAAATGATAAATTTTAACTCAAATTTCTTTGTTTCAATATTTGTATTCAATTTGACCATGATAATTAATAGCAAAGAACGAGTATGACAGACAATATTTGAACCTTGATTACCCTATGATTGTAAATTGTGTATACAAAACATAAAAAAAAATGTATTTTCAGATATTTTTAGCATGTGGTCCGCGAAATGTTGTTCGTCACATTCTATATTCAATTATTGATTTAAATTGTTAGTAAACGAGCGTATTTCCTTATCACTTTTAAGATGCTCTCTCGGGTTTGACGCACCTTAATCAATTGAACCGTTGTTCATTCGACAAAGGATATTTACCGCAAAATACAATATGTACCTTTCGTTTAGGATTGCTACGCAGATTCAGTAACCACTTTAAGAATTTCATCAAATTCCAGGTCTCGTGATAGAATGCCACGTCTCTCGAATTTAATCAGTATTCTCTTGAAGATACCAGCAGTTTTATTGGAAATCCATAACTCTTTCAAATGTGGGGTCACCACTAGCAAAATGATGTTCATTTTATCTTGACAAATTGAATTACGTGTCTTACGAAAGGGATAAAATTATTAAAGACAAAGTTAACGTCTAGACAGGGGAATTCAAAATGGCGCTTTATTTATTGAGTATTTCACATTCTATAAGTTAACTTTATTCTTTATTAATTTATTTTCTTAAGATCAATATTTTTTGACATATTATAGATTGAAGGAAACATCTAATATTTTGTTTGAGCCTCATTGATTTTGAGACCATCAAGGTCGTATAAGTATATCTAGTAGTTCCAATACATGATTGCCACCAAACAATCTTGTATATTGAAACAAATTATGTCAAAATTACCAAAAATTCTCATTGTATTCCACTTCTTATAATTCCTATAAACCTAGAATATTACTTTATAAACCAGAGTATAAAGCAAAAGTGAAATTTCCATCCACTGGTTAAGATACTAGAATTACCACGCTGTGGTCTCAAGTTCAATACTCGCCGTTGGCCAATAATGTGATACGGATGAAAATTGAATTACAACCTGCCTACATAAATTAACCAACTCGTAAATGGAAGAAAGTGCTCTACTGGTTAAACTCAATCAAATGAAGCTTCTTTGGATTACAATTGGCCTTAGTTAGTGAAATGGTAATGGACAGCAATAACCTTAACAAAACATTTATTACTATCACGGGCGGAGTAAATCACGGACATAGCCTAAGCTCATTTTTTTTATTATCATCTTAGATGAGTTTCATACTTGATTTTCTAATAAATCGAACCGCCGAAATAGAAATAAGATCGAACTATAAATGCTCGTCTTTGAATTTCGGTTTTAAGACATATCATTATGAGTATTAGTTCTCGTCAATCGGCTTATCAGCGACCGTGTTGGTTTAGTAGACAGATATGGAATTGTATGATTACGGTACTCAAGTAATGAAAATTTAAAACTGTTCTTATCACTAAACGTTTTTTGCGATAATTTGTTTTGCAAAATTTGGGTTTGAATTTATTTCTTGAAGTTGGCAAGAAGTTGGTTTGAAACCAACATTCTTAGATGTAAGACATTTCTTATCTCAATTTGGTTATTCAACATTTGGTTTTGGTTCTGTGAATAATTTTCTTCAGCTGACGTTAGGATTCTTGACCCTTAAACTCTTCAGATGTTTACCCTGTAACAAAATATACCCTAGTCTTCTTTTAGACGCATACGTTTGATATTTCCGTCTAGTTTTGAATTTAACTTTTTTCTCTTCGATGTATTTGATCACCATCTAAAAAATCTTGCTTCAATTTGGTAAAGCCCTCTTTACTAACCTTATGCTTCAGAAATCTAACCTCGATTTAACCACAAAGTTAAGTTGACAATTTTGAACTAATCCTATTAAAATTCCAACGACTTAAGTTTTTACTTTTATTTAAATACTATCATTGCTGCTAAAATTGCTTTCGTCCATTCTTTAAACAAATTCTATCACAATGGTAATGGCCAAAAACGGGCAAACTTTTAAATAATAAAACTTCCAAGAAGAAGTTAAGTTAAATTTAAGCGAAATTCAAAAACTTGGGAACAAAATAGAGGCTGATTGCTTGAAGCTAAGAAAGAGTTATATCTAATAACTCTAAACTGTCTATATAGAGGTGACCAATATCACAGAAAAAGAATATATATTGTCACGTTTAGTAGATAGATCAAATTTTCTACATTTAGTGGTCTGAACCGTTAATTTAATCTCGTAGTTTATTGGATAATTTTATGAAGAATGATGGTGCTAGCCACAAATCACAATGCAATCGCAAGGTACATCATCTTTCCTCCATGGTCAGTCGCTAGCTCGTGTGCATTTTTTTATAAGTCCGTGGCAACAAATTATCGGCTTGTTCGAAATCCAAAATAGTTTAAAAGAAATCCAAAACCAAAATGTTCCTTATGGGACTCCACTTTTGGTCGTTCGAGTTTCTTGGAGAGCAACGAGTTTCAACCAATAATCAATCTTTTATGCTTCGTATAAAAATGTCAAATGCGTCTGATTTTATTAACATCCGCACGTTTCTTGTCTAAGTCTTGAATAGCGTAACGTTGTACGTGACCAGAGATTCGGATATAATTTACCTTATAGTGGCCTGTTACGACTTGCAATTATATAAACACTTCCAGATATGCGAGTGTCCCCCAAACACAAAGGCCATTCGATTTCTTTAAAAATATAAATTGTTTGTCGATTAACAACAAAAGCACATTGAACCTAATAACTTTTGTCTGTTTGATTGACCTTTGATACTTTATCCGTCCTATTACGTGGATATTGTCTCTATGGCATCAGATAGAATATGAAACTGTAAAAAATTACTTTTTGAAATTCGATGCAGTCATTTTCACTGAACAGCTATTTATTTACAAGAAATACTTCAAATGCGTTGTTATTTTAGAATGTGACCTTTAAAATTCTTAGTTTAACCACCGATTAAATTGTTTTAATAAAAAATAACCTTCAAAGTTTGTCACTCTTAAATGAACTGAGAAGGAAGTAACGTTCCAAGCTCGAGTGCTATACATTATAACAATTAGCATTAAATTATGGCTTGTGAGTAAGCATCGTACATAATTTATTGCCTCAAAACACGTTTGGTCAAATTTTGTTAAAGTCCAACTCACTTTAAAATCCCATAACGGTGTCAATAACTAATGTTAAGTTTATAAAAATATTTTCTTAGCTGTGCTTAGTGATGCTTGTCGTTGTCTACCTTGTTAATATTATTTAATCTACGATTTTATATCGTGTGTTGAGTAATCGTTCATTTCATCATATGTGAGAAGAGAGGTATAAACTATTATATAGTTTTTATAAAAATAATTTTTGTGTTGTTTTGTGCACTTTTATCTCATTCTTAAACGATCTTAAGACGGTAGTGGTTACATATTCACGCTTATGTGCAGTTTACTATTTGAAGCGATCGATAACGTTTAAATTTAGCGAATTCACTATTGTACGATAGTTAGCGCCAAGTTTTAAATTATTCTGTGTGAATTTTAAATTTTTACGCCACATGAATGTGTATTATAATTACTCAACTTTAAGTTTACATAAAGTTTTTTAACATTTTATTTTCTAGTTTTTTGTGCAACTTTTATTTTTTCTTTGTGTCAGTCTCGAAATTGTTTTTAAACTTAACAAACAAAAATTAAAAAGTAAAATTTATAATTTTAATTAATTATAATTTAATTAATTTATAATTTTTTTTATTTACTTTTAGGTGGAGATCGTAATTGAATACTAAGGATTTTGTAATGATTAAAGGAATAGATAGATAAGACATATCATGTACAAATAAGATTAAAATAAGTGAAAAGAAAAATTTAAATAACTCACAACCAACCCAGAATCCGACCAAAATAAACCATGCTATTAACAGCACTAACTACAGCACCCTATGGGTTTTTTATTGCATGGACCGTGATATTATTATTAATAAGCCCTGTGCTATTTGTAATTGCTGTTATGATTCCAGAAATACCATTAATTTTACTACGACGAATGTGTCACATACCATTTGAAGCCGTTTAAAATAAACACAATTTTTGATCCTCATCCAACATTTTGCAAGAAATATTTTCGTTTACATTTATTTAATAATCACATAAATTTGTCTAATAATTTATGTAAATATATGTAGTTATAGGTATATGTAATTATATTTTTAATAAAATGGATATATTTTATACTAAAAAGGGCAGTTTTTACAAGAAACGAGAGAGTCATTTTCTATAAAGTAGCATACACAGTGGCAATGAAACGTGTTGTTTGCAAATATTATGTGAAAATAAATGAAACATGTTTACATCCAGTTGTATCATGTATGTAATTACATCAAGGACGTTTGTATATTAACTTTTACCGTAACAACATTACAAAAACAAAAAAAAAAAGACTTGAATCAATTTAGTTGTGTTATTATTAGTTATGGTCGCTAAGTGCAGCAAATCAATTCTACATTTTTCCAAGTCTTACGGATTTATGGATACAACCAATTTCATGCGTACAATTTTATGGAAATTAATTTTAATTTGAACAAACTTGTTTAATTGGCTGTGAAAATCTATGCATGTATATTGTTTGATTGGATTGAACTAAATTTTAATTGTACCAGATAAAAAAATAAATCTAATAAAGTATCATTGCACCACCGGTCATTCGATACGTGTACTGTTGATCTGCAGTTTGATCAGCCATCTCTAAATACACTATATTTGACCGAGGTGTCAAATATTCCAATATCATACAGATCAGAAAACTGTGCATTCCATGCTTCCACCACTAAGCCTTTACATAAGATACAATTGAGAAATTTCTGTGGTCCTTAAGAGACGCCGTAATGGACATCGTAAAGTTCATTGTCGTTCCTTATAGTGAAGTATGGAAATATAAATGTTTCATAAAATACATAAAAAACATATAATAAAAGATATAAATTCTATATTATTTAATTATGTTAGTAAATAATATTATATGAACATTTACTACGTTATGTAAATAAATAAATAGTAAAACCCACAGATAAAATGTTAGCAAATACCATTTTGAATTAATATTTAATTTCTTCCATTAGAACACAGCGCTATTTTTGAAAATGTGAAAATTAAATCAACTTGAGTGCTAAACACTTCTTTTGTGTCCAAACTAATCTACAAATTAAGGCTGTGAGTGAATAACGCAATAAAGTAAAATTATTGAACAATTTAAGGTAACTGTTTAATTATTATTCATTATTTTAGTTTCTTTTGCTTAATGATTTTTTTAGTATGACAGTTGTACAAGGTCGCCAATCAGATATAAAGCGTTAAAATATTTTTGTGAAGGAATTTTTATTTCTCATAATAAAAATAGGCCATCATGTTTTATTTATGCTTTTGTTTAACTGAGCTTCCTTTTTTATTTCAAGAAAATCCAACAAATTATGACAAAAAAAAATTCCCAATGGCGATGGTTCGCAAGTACCGGGAATCCTTTATATGGAAACTCACGGCTGAAAAATGTAACAAAACACTAGATGGTTATCCTAAAAACTATCTTTAATTAATGGAATAGATTAGAGCGAGAAAAGTGATAAAAATGCTAAATAACTCAAAATGTAATGTGTAGTTTGAGTCCAGGTATTTTATTTTGAACCTATTGATTATGAGAATTTAACATTCTATATTGTTGGATTTTTCTTACATAATTTAACACAAAAGAAGGGTTTTATAATGTTAATATTTTGACTTTTATCGACAGAATACTCTAATTTAGTGAACCTTAGCTACAAAAGCATTAGTCTTCTAAGCACATATTGTGTCTGTTATAAGAGTTCTCCTACGAAGTTGCTCTAAAAAATATTATAATTTATTGCTAAGCACCGATTTTGAATGTTTGTTATCAACAGTAATACAACATGATGACTGCATAGGTATACCAGACTAGAAGTCGTTTTGGGTTATGTTTTCTTACTCCATAAGTAAGAACATCTCTCAACAAACCAATCGTAAATTTTGAACAACTCGAAACCCTCTCGTCGAAATCAACATATCTTTAGTTTGCCTTCAGTTTGTGATATGTGCTATGTACTATGTAAAAATTGACTTACTAAGCCATAATTGCGAGTTACCATAAAAAACCGTTAAGGTAAAAGTCGTAAATGTATTAGTTTATTCCATATGAAATATGAATTATTACCTTATTTTAGTTGAGTAATTATGCTTCAATTTGCTCACAGCCTAAATTTTACAAATTGTAAGAACAAATCGGATATTTCTGTTTTACTAAATTGTGTCTAAGCTATGAATTTTACTATAATTTATAGCCGATCATTCAACGAATTTTGAAAAAGAAGTTGATCTTGAAATTAATTTTGTAAAATTGAAATAAAAACAAAAACATCAATAACATTTGGTTTTCATTTGTGTGGGTGTCTAAATCATAGTATATTAAACTAATTTTATGGATGGATTGTAATCTTTTTATATTTTTTGCTACAAAACGATAAAACTTTTCATCCTGTAAAACAAAATAAAAACCATTGGTTTTGTGTAAAAATCGAGTTAATCTTTTTATAACAGTTTTGTGGGTTTGGATCTCGGGTTTCGACCTTTTATTTTTACAAGAATACATTTTTTCTCGGGTTGGCTTGCATAATTTTTTCATTCTCTTTCAGTCATTTTTTCAAGATGACAAAATTCGTTGATTATAAATCGGCTATCGATACATTTAAATGAAAGTTCATACACTTTTTAACGTTGTGAATAAATAAAATAATTTCGTTTTGATTTCGTTAGTTTTTATTTCTCGCATAAGACCACCGCGCAGGTTTTGAAAATGTTAACTAAAATTTATGTTACATACAATATTAGTTTGTGTCTAAACTAATCGGCAAAAAACTGTACGAATTGCTTTATGTAAAAAAATATTGTGTTTGTAAATTTCCTTTAGACCCAACTAAAAATTGGTCACCAAATTGTTGTTCATTAAAATCATTTGGTTCGGTTTCCCTAAAAATATAAATTATATTATATTATATGTTTCGAAGGTTTAAATATATTTTATTCGACATACAGCGGTATCTTCTCTTCGACGGGAGCTGATTCAAATTTAACAGTCCGATCTACCCCGAAACCATCAATATAGTTCATACCCAATAATTCATCGTTACCCGGAATTCGTTGTTGGTTAGGTGAAATAAATCTTGGAATTGTGCTATGATCATAATGTGTTTTCCTTGTTAAAACGTTGAATGAGTCAATGGAATCTTGCCGTTCTTGAAGTTTTAATAGTAATGGATGTCTTCAAATAAATTCAAATATTAACGATCTATACACTTAGAAAATTTAATGATAACTAAAACTCACTTTACTCTTGTAAGCCACGCTTCTATTTTAGGAACATCTTCTTTTTCAATAATTGCTTTATTTAAACATGGATTTTCATGGAAATAATTGTTGCGATCTATCAGAACTCGTATCTTAACCATGTGTTCAAGGTGCAGACCACAGCCTCTGACATCTAACACAATAATATTGGTATTTGTTGAAAGTGCTTCGACAATTTTTTCACCACCATGTTCGCCAAGTGCAATCGCATTTAAATAGTATTTCAATAGAATATTATGAAACCCAATAATTTTTGTGGCCATAAATCCTCCTTCAATACTGCCCAAATCACAACCAGTGAGATCTAATTTTTTGACATTTTTCGTACCTAAAAATCCTCCACCAATTGCTAATATTCCTCCTTCTAGCAATGGATTACGTGCCAAACCTAAATAATATAATTCACCTGTGAACTTTTTTAGCCCACATCCAATGCCTTCGGCTCCAGCTGGCCCTATAAAATTTCCTCGCAACTCTAACGATTTTAATGTAGTATTCATCAATAAGTATTGGCCAATTGTAGAGCCACAATCATCGTCTAAATTACAATAACTAAAATCTAATTCGGTCAATTGAATTTTTTCTAAAGATTGGATTAAAATTTTTAATTTTTTATCATTTATCGTACTGCAGCGCACACGAAATTTTTGCAAATTATTTAAAATTTTTAAACCTTTGGCCAATTTTTTTACATCCTCATAGGAAAATTCAAAGTAACGCTTATCAAATTCAAATTCTAGATTTTCGACACCAAACTCGATTTGTAGCATTTTTAAATTTTTAAGATTGCCGAGCACTGATAAATCGCCGTGATGGCATTCAACCATTGGCGAATTAATTATTTTAAACGAAGGATCTTCAGCAATTAAATCCAAATTTTTCAATGGCATAAGCTGATTAATTTGAAGATGTTCTACAATGTCAGCAGCGGCTATAATAGTATTTTCTATATTAGCTTCTTCCCAAGTGTCGGGTGTCGTCAATTCGATGAGTTCAGCTAATTTTGATTCGACACCAAACTGTTTCCACGTGCAATCCTTCATGTGACAATTTATTTTGTGATATATATACCGGTTACGATACTTCTTTTCGCTTACACGCTTCCAAAATATTTCGTTCTGCAAAATACAACGCAAAATAATTTTTTCCGTTTATTCACAAACCGTTATCGTATCCTACATCCAAATCGATAAGTTTTATAAGCGGCAGATCAATATCACAGGTTAAACCAAATACTTGTCTATCGTAATTAGACATGTGATCGCTTAAAGTACCTCCATCGTAATTTTTAACGATCTCGTTCAAGACCACATCGTGTAAACTTGGCATAACAAGTGGTTCTTCATCGTCTTTATCTTCGGCAAATTTAAATGCTTCGGCATAAAGTGTTCGATTTTCTTCAGAAAGAAAGTTTTCACTTTCGAAGGTTGGTTTATAAATATCATAGACATTTCGAACTTCGCGACTTTCCGGAAAGGTTAGTTTTGGCTGGACCTTCTTTAACGTGGTCTCGATAAATTTACGTCGTTTCTCCATTGTATTTTTTTATATAGGTAGGATTGACAGTAAACTAAATACTATGGTGAACAAAATAATTTGCTTTGCCTGTTTGACGCCTAAAAATTTAATAATAAGCTCCTTTGGTTGGGGAGCATTATCATGACGTAGGATCTGTTAGGTAAAGCTCGTACAACTGTATGTCATGTGAACATGAACATATAACATGTAGCATGTAACTTGTAACATATATAAAATACAACGCATTCTAACACTTACCACCAAACCTACAACACGTATCATCAGTACTATCATTACATGGTGCCGTTTTAGTGTAAAATATCTGCAATACACACTCCCAAATGTCGGACAATTTTTTTTTTTCGTTTTCCTTAAATAACAATATATACCACAAAATGGGATCACTTAAGCCACCAAAGCCATTACTAATAAATAGTGACATAGATATGGCACGTGAGTGGAGTGAATAGATAGACGAATACGAGTGCCGATATAAGATTAGCGAATTTTAAAACAGTAATCCGACGTGAAGCAGTAAGATTAATAAATAATTTGGGATTAACAGATGAGAAAAAAATAGGTTTAGACGAAATAAAGAAAAAATTAAAAGAACATTTTGTGCCTATGCGTAATAAAACATACGACCGACGCAAATTTCACAGGATCCGTCAACAGGAAAGTGAAACGAACTAAAATTGAAAAAAGCAATTAAGATTTGTCGCGCGGCCGAAAGAGCAAATAAGCAAATTAATGATATAAATGAAGCGGGCTCGTCGGCAAGGGTGAATAAAATCAACAAAGGATTCAAGTGCAGACGTTGCAATATGACGCACGGACCTAAAAGTTGTCCGGCATATAAAAAGTAGTGCGTAAAGTGCGGTGGGTCAGGACATCGAAAAGAAAGTGATTCGACAAGTTAGTCGAAATATAAAGAGTCTCACGAAAAGAACAGAAGACAAAATAATAAAAAAGTTAACGTCATCGAAAGTAGTGACAATGAAACAAAATCAACGGGTGACGCAAAAGTGCACAGAAAAAGTGCGCGTCAAGCAAAGTACGAGCTTAAAATAAGACTAAACACTGCTGCATTTTGCAATGTAATTTCAAATAAAACAGCGGGAGCAATCGGTGCGGTCATTAGGACAAGCGAAATTAAAAAAATTAAATCGTATGACGGCGGGCTAATAGAAGGGATCAGACAAACTAAATTAAAGTGTCGGACCTTACGAAAAGAAAAAAATATCGAGGGGTTAGTAATATTTCCGGTAATAAAAGAAAACTTACAGACAATCCTAGGTGGCGAAGACAGCAAAATGTATGATATGGATTTCATAGATAACCCAAAGTTCAAAATAATACCGGCAAGAAAAATACCGTACGCAATTGAAGAAAAAGTGAGACAAGAGATACAAAATATGGTAAAGCTTGGTGTTATCGAGAGCGTCAGTGAGCCAACGCCGCGGCAGTAAGCTCTATGTTGGTCGTAAACAGTGGTAAAATTCGTGTATGCATGGATCTAACGGAATTAAACAAAAATATTAAGAGGAGTATATATCCAATAAAAACAGTCGAAGAAGTGGCAGCTAAAAGACGAGGCAGCAAATTTTTCACAAAATTGGACTGTGAAAAGAAATTCTGGCAAATAAAAGTGACAGAACGCACGTCGAAATATTTAATATTTTCAACGCCATGGGACAGATTCAAATATCTACGCATGCCATTCGGCATATCACCAGCACCAGAAGTATTCGCTGAGGTTATGCACCGAACGCTAGAGGGCATAGATAGATGCGAATTGGTAATGGTTGACATTTTCATTCGTGCGCCAACATTAAGGGAGTTGCGTGAAACCCCAAAAACGGCCACTGGACGATTAACAGAAGCGGGATTCACACTAAATAAAGAAAAGTGTGAGTACGATAAATCATCAGTAAAATTTGTAGGACATATCTTCACAGAAAGGGGAAATGAAGCGATTAAAGATAAAGTCAGGGCAATCAGCCAATTGAAAACGCCAGTATGTGTCAACAAATTGCAGAGAATATTGGGCATGGTAAATTACCTTGGCAAATTTATCAGCAAGAAATGATTCTGTCAAAATTAACAGAACCATTGCGGAAATTACTACATAAAGAAGCAGCTTGGTGTTGGGAAACAGAGCACACCAGGGCATTCAAAAAAATAAAAAAGGTGCTCACAAGGGCATTTACAACTTCACAGCAAAACCAACCACAAATAGTAAAAGAAGCGTTGGCTATTCGTTTCGGATGCCAAAAATTCCATGAGTACGTATATGGAAAATAATTAATCATTGAAACGGATCACAAAGCTTTGGAGACGATCTTCCTAAATCCCATAAAAAACGCTCCATTGAGATTGCAGCATATACTATTCGATATATTACAATATTCGACAAAGATAAAGTATCAAAGGAACAGCAATACCAATAGCAGATCCATTAACCAGGACTGCGAGATCAACGAATACGAAAGTGCCATAAATTTAATTCACGCAATTGGTAAAGACCTACGTAACAGATTGACAAGGGAAACGGTGGCTGATGATGAGCTACAGACATTAAGAATAGCAATCATGGGAAAATGACCGGCTGAAGAGGACAAAATATCAAAGATGATCAGGGCGTATGCGCCATACATACAGAAAATTACATACGAAGAGGGATTACTGCTATAAATAATCGTGCCAAAAACTGGCATTTCCATAATATTGCGCAGATTACGACCAACATTGTTTTGGAACGGACTAAGCATGGATGCAAAAAACTACGTAGAGCGATGTGCAATGTGTCAACAGACCCACAGTGCAAATACAAAGGAGTTATTATTATTGCGAGAGATACCTGAATACCCATTCCAACTGGTATCTACGGACATATTTAAGTTCAAGGGGGACGATTACATAATGTTGGCGGATCACTACTCCGCATTTTCTGATTTTAGAAAATTAAAATCATCAACGTCGGCAGAGGTAATATTACTACTAAGCCAGTTGTTCTCAGTCCATGGAATACCCGAAATATTGGAATCGAACGGTGAACCACAATACACGAGCAAACCATTTAGAACGTTCGAGTCAAAATGGCAATTTAAACATCGAATATCGTCACCACATTATCCTGGTTCAAACGGATTTGCAGAAAGAAATGTTCAAACTGTAAAGGTAATATTAAAGCGCTGCTGGAAAGGCGGAACTGATCCATACTTAGCAATGCTATTACTTCGGACTACTCCACGTAACGAAACATTGGGTTCATTGGTTCAACGATTATTTAGCCGTCAAACGCGAACAATTTTTCCGACAAATATGGTAGACTTAAAACCCAGAATCATCAACGGGGTCACTGAAGAACTTCGTGAATTGAGGCCAAATCAAAACCGTTATGCGGATCGTGTAGCAACACCTCAATTGTCATTTAAAATGGGCGAAAATGTCAAAATGCAAACAAATCAATCGCGAGTGGAAACCAGCGAAGATAGTCGAAATTACTGAAAATCCAAGTTCGATGGGGGATGTCATGTGAACATGAACATATAACTTGTAGCATGTAACTTGTAACATATATAAAATACAACGCATTCTCACACCATCAAACCTACAACAATTATCATCATTACACTGAAATAACAGACCACTACACCATTGGGTCGGTTCCTTGCATTTCCCCGGGAACCATCATTACAAAAGCAATACAAACGTTACTGAGAACTGGTAATGCACCATACAACCACTACAAGCAGATCAACCCAATAAAGGTATCCTTATTAAATATAAAAATTAAATAATTTATTGCTTCGAATCTAAACATTGCCCAGAATTTTATTAACTGCCACAAATCCACTTTCAATTTCTCCCTCCAGATAACCATACCACAAATCGGATGTTGCCTCGCCGGCAATGTATAACATTTCCTTGCCACTGCGATTTTTCACCGGCAACGCCAAATTCGAATTTAAAATATTATTTTGAAACGCTGATTTCATACGATACGAATAAATGCCACGACAATGTACATTTTTACTATAATCGGTTCGATAGACGGCCACCGGTTCCGTCACATTGATTTTATTTTTCAGCATTCGCCGATAAATAATTAAAATTTCGTTTTTTAGTATGTCCGTCCGAACGTTCGAAATTTCTTTGGCATACGGCCCGACAAATAACGCTTGCAACAATTTTGGATTTGTTTCGTCTTCGAACACTCCGACAAATGATCGTAGCCAATGTTTTCCGGTAAATCGAAGTAATTGATAATCGTGATGGCTCCATAAAATTGATAACGATGACACTTGAGCGTTACGTGAAATTGGAAAATCGAATTCGAACGTAATCCGTTCGAACGATTTAACATTCAAATTTTGAATCACTTGAACGTGATCGTGCGGTAGTCGTGGTGTAAAATAATTTTGATAGTTATGCTTTAGGAGTCCGAACGGCAAGGCCACGATAACTTTATCCCCGACATACGTTTGATTGCTTGACGTCGTAATAATAACTTGATTCGTTTGATAATCAATATTGGTGACAAACGACGACAGTTTGATATCAACATTCATTGGATTTGATGAATTTGGATACTTGTTCTGAAACGATTTTTATGAATATATTACCATCAGTTAAAAATATTACCAGCAGCTTACCAATAGTAAATCAACCAAAGTTGAAATGGGCTTTCCTTGCAACACAAATTCATCCGTATTTTTACCATAAATAATATCGGACACATCGGCTGCCGATAGTTCGGTCAGATTTTCAATTGGATAGTACTGATAAAGAAAATTTTCGTAAAATCCGATCGTCTGTTGCTGTAAAATTTCATCGAATTTTTTATATTTTTTCTTGCGTTTGATCTGATTTGCGATACTAAAATAAAAATACTGTCAAACGCATTAATGGTCGTTAATTTTATATTCGTGTTCACTCACAATATCGAAATAAAATCGGTTACGGGACGCTCCTGTGTAACACCGTCCAATAGCTTTAGATGCACGCTTACAGCTAATTGTAAAATTTTATCTTTCAGTTTTGGTGGATATTCAAAAGCGTTGAACGTAAAGAACTTCTCGAGATTTTCATCACGAATTTGTTTCGTTACCATCAAGTTTAGAGGTGACAGTAGATCGTGGATGTGAGTTCCTGGTTGGTAATTTAAAATGCTGTGAAATAGTGAAAGTAAATCAAAAATTTGACGGAGGGGACACGACAGAGGTTTATAATTTTCCAGGATTAAGGACATTACTCGAACGGTGTAAGTTGAAATTAAGGATGATTAATGCAAAAATAATTTAATATTTTGCTTAACAAAGAAAGAACTAGATTTGCGAGATATTGACCTAAGGTAACCGAAAACTTGTAAGCAGTACGTAATGTAGCTCATTGATTTCCAGAAATAATGTCCAATATGCTAGTTTATTTTATGATCCGCTGACCTAATCTGATATCATTTCAAATTTATTTTTCAAGGTCACTTGAGCAAACTAACTTCATTATACTCACTACGACAATCCATGTTCGATTATATCACCATTTTGTTTCACTTCGGAGTGTAAAAATCCGCCAATACGCGTGTCTCTTTCAAGTATCGTTATATTACGATAACCGGTCTTGTATAATTTAGATGCGGCTGCTAGTCCAGTAACACCACCGCCAACAATTATAATTCGGTCATTTGTATGAGAAGCACAGAACACGATTACACTATAACTAATAACTGATACTAGTATTAAAACTATTAAATTCATTTCGTCGAGTTTTTGGTAGGATTTTTGTTGTTAAATTGAAACTCAATCTTGTATATTGTTGCTCTTATAAGTACAACGACTATGTGTATGGAAAATCTATAAAAAACTGCGAAGTGTGATAACAATATAATGTGATGTCGAGTCCATATACATGCAGTATCAAATTTGTTGTGAGGTCATTGATATGTCTAAAACCGAATCATTTTTTTTATATTTTTGACGAGTTTCTACAGTTTTTTTATTCTAAAATTCCAATGCAATACCGTAGTAGTACAACAAAGCAATGTAATTTGGCGATAAACAATTAGTTAGTGTGAAAGTTACTTTACAGGTTACTCCTTTTCACCGTTGGATTGGATATAATGAGGTCAGTGACCGGACATTGCCACTTTGTGTACTCATACATTTTGCGAAATTGTGTTCAATTGTGCCTAAATTATAAAATTGTATTTGAAAGTGGTTGGATATTAGAAAATTTGCAACCAGACTCAACGGAACTTACTTTTGTCCAATTTCGATTTGTGACAAAATTTTGCAATTTTGCAATTTTGCAATTTTAATGATATTAAAATTGCCCATCAAAATCGTGAAATTTCTGTACAAATCGAATTTGGCCAAAATCCTGAAAAATCATGATGGTTAGCCCATCAAAACTGTCAAATTTCTGCACAAATCGAAATTGGCCAAAATCCCGAAAAATCATGATGGTTAGCCCATCAAAATTGTGAAATTTTTTCACAAATCGAAATTGGTCAAAATTCCGAAAAATTCCGAAAAATCATGATGATCAAATCTGAAAAATTAATGGTTCAAATCGAAGCTGTTAAAATGTGAGTCTTTTTCTTTGGTTTGGTTTTAGACAATTCTCTATAACAGTTTAGTCTCCTCGATAAACAAAGGATACTGAGGAGTTCTATCGGTGTCATGCTCATTTATAGTTACTTTTCATAAAAAGTGGGAGCCCAAATAAAAAGAAAACTCAGGAGTAAATCAATTATTATAAAAAAAACGCTTAGTATAACCTAACTATGGACTATGTCGAGCTTAAAGATACAAATTGTATGTGTTATAATTGTTAACTGGCATGAAAAATGGATCGGTAAATTTTCAGGAAAATCCAACATAAATACTTTAATATTTATTCACAACAATGGATGGTCGTCTACAAAAAAATTAATTAACGTTAAGTTTAACAACCGATAACCAATACACAGCCGATCAGATGATTTGTAACATTTGGAATATTTTAGTCAAAATACACAAAAAATTGCGTGGCTGCGAATGCTATATTATAAGTTATATAGGCAGCAAAATTATTTGTATTCCATGGCATCAGGCCATTCAAAGTGTAATTATAATTACGAACCGATTAATAATTTGTCGATACTTATCACGAACATCTAGAAGCGTACGTGTGTATATGTATATGGATCATACCTTGAAGTGAAATATAAATTTAATCGAACCAATTTCATGTTTGTGAATTATTATGCGATTATTACGAAAGGTCTTATATGGTACAAAGGAGACATTTCTGAATTATTACTGAAAATATTCTCTTATTGTTCGTACTAATTGTAATAACTAATTGCAAATTTTTTTATTGTTATAAATTTTCGTCCATTTAAGGACTGGTGTGTGTCGTCGTGTATCATATTTATAGAACTCCTTATGTACGCGATTGCAATAAAATCGAAATGCATTTTATTGTTAACACTTCGGTGAATTTTACTGGCATCAATTTTATTCTATAAATATTTTATGCAAAACTCATTTCGAAAATTAATCGCGATTTCTATACTTAAAATTCTTGATCATGACTGGGGTAAATGAAATCAAAATGTAGTCTGCACTTGGTTATCGTTGCTTCATTCAGGTTTAATGATATGTTTTATCCGCACGCGTTGTAAGGTTCATTCAAGATTGATTTACATATGCGACGTGTGGTGTATGATGGGTAGTAATAAAAATGATGCTTCCTAGACAACAATTTACATTTGTGACGGGTTTAGCCACGCACACTAATTAAATAATTTTTCTTATTTATTATCGAGTAGTCCGTTTTATTTAATAGAAAAAAACATGACGTGGCAAAATACTCGTTTCGGACTGTTTAATAGCACCCGTCACACGCCACACGTCGCTTATGTAAATTAACCTACAAACGCTAATATGGTCACCTTAGAAATCTGACAACGAAAATTGTGCTCATCATAACAGGCGAATAGCCAGATGAATTATATTTTGGAGCAGTTTAAAACAAAGGAAAGAATTCAAAACGTACGTAGTAACCATAGCGTTGATGACATCAGGTAAGTGCCTTCTTGCCGCTTTCATAAAAAAATTCTGCAGAATTTTTTCAGCAATATTTCTTCAGCAAAACATGACGGAATTAAATATTGTTTATCTTTAACGTTAGGGCAATTTTCCATTTATGCCATTAATTTCACAATTTTCATGGGCTAACAACCATCATGATTTTTTGGGATTCTGGCCATTTTCAATTTGTGCAAGAATTTCACAGTTTCGATAGGCTAACCATCATGATTTTCCGAAATGTTGGCCAATTTCGATTTGTGCATTAATTTCACAATTTTAATGGGCATGATTTTTCATGATTTTTCGGGATTTTGGCCAATTTCGATTTGTGCTAAAATTTTGAAATTTTGATGGGCTAACCATCATGATTTTTCGGGATATTGGCCAATTTCGATTTGTGCTAAAATTTCACAATTTTGAAGGGCTAACCTTCATGATTTTTCGGGATTTTGGCTAATTTCGATTTTCGCAAAAATTTTGATATTTTGATGGGCTATCCATCATGATTTTTCGGAATTTTAGCCAATTTCGATTCGTGCAGAAATTTCACAATTTTGATGCTATCATGATTTTTCGGGATTATGACAATTTCACAATTTTGATGGTTTAACACGTCATGATTTTTCGGGATTTGGGCCAAATTCGATTTTTGTAAAAATTTTGAAATTTTGATGGGCTATCCATCATGATTTTCGGAGTTTTGGCCAATTTCGATTTGTGCAACAATATGAATATATGCAATTGTCTAAATGACAAAAAAAAAAAAGCATACTAGACGTAAAATAAATTGAAGTTTATTATAAGACATACGTTTTTCTAGCAAATTACAAGAAATTTTGTTGATTTTTTCTATCACTAAATTTATCCTGAATTTATGTTGATATAGTACTTACCTTTCATGACTCGCGATATTTTGCATTTAACTTACAATTAATTTCTCATACTAAACAATTAATACAAAATTTTTATTATAAATAAATTATTGATTTTTTGTTAAAAACTATTTTAAAAAATAATAAGATACATTTAATTAAAACATTAAAAATAAATTATCATACATTTTTTTTTTTTAAATTTAATATAGATCTTAACTATAATATAAATTTATGCATTATTTTAAGAAATTTAACTTAGAATTAATTTTAATTAAAATGAATTATTTTGTATTTTGGATGAACTGGTCTGTTTCAATATGTTCGTTAAAAATGTACGATGTTTGGGTCGTAACAGTACATAAATGTATGGATCGGAACCAAAATGTACGGACATCAAAATGTCGGCGACAAAGAAAAACATTTTTGAAAATTTCAAATTATCATCAAACTGTGCCAACACAATTGAGATCTGAAAATATAAAAGAATTTACAAGTTTTATGTTACACCAAATTTTTTAATTTTATAAATTACCATTTGGGGCATCCAGCATATAACAAACGATATGCTTAGCACGATTATCAATTTGATAAATTTTCTTTCCGTTGTTGACATTTGTTTACTATTTTCACTGTAGCGCATGAGTCGATCGCTTCGACCGCCAAAATTTGATGCAATACACAATACACGCGTTACAAAAATGTTACAAAAAACAATTCCAAAGCAAACAAAAACACCTGAAATGGACATTACGAGTTATGGTATATATAAGAATAGTAACTAAATTATTAGGAAGTTGCAAAATTAACCGTCTTTTATAGACTTAAAACGCGCAATTATTTTAAATTATGAAGTTTGAATTATGCAAACAGCCGATTATTTGTGCAACTACCTGATGTATGTGTTAAAGACAAACCAAAGGCGAAAAATACATAAGCATAGATTAGATCTATGGTCTGCAGAGCATCTCGATATCGAACACATGCGTTAGTTTTAGCGCTGTAGTAAACACCAAAACCAAAAAGTGGTGAAAATGTTACAAATGCAGCAATAATCCATAAACCATACAATGTTCGTTTCAAAAGTTTCATTGTAACTCGCTTAAAATTGAAAAAAAAAAATGTAATGCTCGTTACAAAATTAATTTAATTCAATCGAATTTATATTTACCTTTTGATAAAAAAATGGTTTAGCCAAAGATAACCATCGATCGGTGGCCATCACAAAAGCACAGCAACCCGAACTTAAGCCAAAGTATCGCCAAACTACCCGAAATGCGCATAGATACTGCATATTCGATTGTTTTATTGTTTCAGGTAGATATTTCACCAAAAAGAATTGTGCCAACATTCCGAATAGGGCAATAAAATTATTTCCCAATAAATTTCTGGAACAAAAGGAAAATTAAGATTAATAAACACAATTTTTGTTTTCAACCAATCATATCACTCTGCTAAATTAATTGTTTTTTTTGTTTGTTTTGGTTTATACGTCGTTGACATATTATGAGCATCGTATGATAAGTACCAATGCTGGACCAAAGATGACATCACTAATACTAAATCAATGCTGTTTTCGGAAGTGTGTTTGTTTTTCAGTTATTAGACGCTTTGACAGATGTATAAATTGAAGCAATACGAAGCCAAACATACACAGACAGTATAATCAATGGAAAAATAGGTTGAAGGAGAAATCGTCAATAGTTGTGGAAAACAGTAAAAGAGCTGCCATTTCGGAGAAGTTAAGGAATGCAAATGGAACTATTGAACCTTTGTCATTCTAATACTTCAGTGACATGTTTTCCATCTACCACGTTGAAGGTCGATAACGCTTAAATAGTTTTATTGCTTACCGTCTATAAAGCGCCTATGCATTAAGGGCAGTTTAATTTTTTATTAAATACATGAGGTACCTTTTTCCCGTCAGGTTTCAAAAAAATGTTCTTTGGTTTTCCTTGGTTTCATGAAAAATAAAAATAGTCTGAAGCTCCATTCAGAAAACTAAATTGTAGACAGATGGTACTAATCCTAAAAAAAATATGATTACTTTAAGGTTACAATCACCAAACCGTACCAACAAAATCTTCACTTAAAGCTCGTTTAGTAACATCAACACTACACAGAACAGTGTCAAAATTATGGAAACATGTATGACATTTTTAAGATGATGTTCCAGTACATACAATTTGTACTACTAATAGTACGATAATTTTCAATACTATGTTGCTTCCCAATCCACCACCGCCAGGACTTACGAGTTACTTAGGTGTGTGTCTTTGCTAAAGTTTAACTACGCGTAACTGGTGTTACTATTTTGTAAGAGCAGTTACGCGAGTAGTTAACATTTAGCAAAGATACACACCTAAGTACTTTTAAGTACTGCACTGGTCGATTGGAAAGCAACTAATCTTGCAAGTTCTTGTAGTGTTATTCTATCACAAAACTTGTTATAATCTAAAGGTCAAGATATGTATATCTCAATCCTTCTTCACTTTTCATATTTACCTTTTTACGCCAAATTGAAGATAAAGAGCAGGAGGCCTATTTCTAAATGTGATATGAAACCAAAAGAGAAGATTCGATAAATTTAATCAGTTTCGTTCAATTTTCATTTAAAACCCAATAAAAAACCTAATAGTTTCGTAACATATCATATTTAGGAATAGACCTCCTGCTCTTTATCTTCAATTTAATATTCAGTTTAGGGTTTGAAGACTAAACTATTATAGTTTATTAATGGGCCTGCAACTTTCCGCTTCCATTGAGAATTCCATTCCAATGATAGTTTTTGTTATGTCATTTGTTTTTTTTTCAGTATATGTCCTTTTTATCTCAACTTGTCCTTTCTAATTTAAATTTGACGAATGATTGGTTTGATCTATTTTCAAAAACGCCTAGAGTGTACTGAAATTGCTTTTCTACATCCCGGTACATTTTTTATGATTATAGGTAAATATAATCTTATAGGCTTTTATAGTATTATGAGCTTTTCAGTTTACACTCTTGTAAACAGGCCATATGCGTTTTTCAAATCAACGAAGAACAGCCAGAATTAATATGTTCAGATCCTTTCCATGAAATAGCCCACACCCATTGCTTGTTTATTACTTATGTGTTGAAGATTGACGTATTTGTTGATGGAGATGGATATTCTATGTATGATAACCAGCGTCCGGATGCAAACCACATGGGGCACAGTTGTGTTGGTTAAAAAGAGATTAAAACATTATGAACATCCAAAATATGAGCAAGAACATTCAATCAACGAGTATCTGCTTACAGGAATGATCTTCAACATGGAATATTTTAATCAGCTGGGCAATAAATTTCTGGCTGGGGGTGACTAGAATGCCAAACATACCTATTGGGGATCAAGGCTAACCACATCAAAAGATAAACAACTTTTTGAAACTTTGCAGCAGCAGTCCTTAGATTACATATCTGATGGTCCTCCCTACTGACCTACCGATAAAAAAATTCCTGATTTAATTGTTTTCTGTGTAGCCTGAAATTCTGACGCCCTTAAGTCAGCAACTCCGAAACATCTTACAAACAAGTGAACTAATTCGACTCAAAATAAGATACTAGTTGAACAACACTGTCAACTGGATATCTCTCTTAATACACCAGCAAATATTGATGCAGTAGCAGAAAATCTAACTTATATAAATCCAATTTGCAGGAAGATGAAAACCAGAATTATTCTTTGTAGAAAGCAACAAAATACTTAATAAAGCAATAAATCTGCACTCGCTGATAAGACTACGAATTGAAAACTTGGCAAAAAGCGATGAAGGAAAATCATTGCTTTTGCCGCTTGTCTTAAACTAGTATTCTCTCCTCACGAAGATCTAAATAATTTCGTGCTACCTATAAGCAGATGGGTAAGCTAACATTCATCTTCAACCAGACAGCGTATACACTGATGATTGTGATGTTTTACCGCTTGTGTCCCTTTGATGATCCAGTAACGCTTGCGTATATATGCGCCAGTGTTAATGCATTACTTTCGATGATTCCAGTCTAAGATTAACTTGGTAAATTATCCCTTATACGGTAAGACCATTGGATCGTTCTTCGTATGGTTACTGATCTAGTCAGCAGAAATCTATAATCTATCAGCCCCTCCTGAAGAAAATCACCTGAGAGGCATGGCAAACCGAATATTCCTGTCTTCTTGGGTATTGCATAATCCTTTGAAAAACTTTGCATTGATACACAAAATTAAAGAGCTCCTTCCGAAGCATTTTTACTCGGATGCAATAGTTCTGGAATTAGAGCGACTATAGGCTATTACTGAAACAAATATAAATTTTGAAATTTTGAAATTTTTCCTATTATTTAGAAGTGATCCAAAAACTATAAAAACCTTCAACTAAGTAAAAGAAGACTGTATAAGATACTAGTAAACAATTCTTATTATGCCAGTACCAAAAAATGTCGAGTTTCCAAATAAGAGTTAATCGAGTAAGAGGACAAAAAAAAATTCGACTTGGAAATAATCATTTTACCCATCATTGTCACAGGTAGAGACAACTATAATACACCACCTTCGATGGCAGTATACAAATATGAAATAATCAAAAGATAGATTTAGTTTCGACAAAATTTGGTAACAAGAAGAAAACGGATCTGTATCAAATCTTTGACAACTGATTGATTTTTATACTTCAAGGTTACCGAATATTTGTCTTAACTATAGTATCAATTGATTGACAGTCATTAGCTAATGATATCATCATTATTCAAAATCGTGCCTATTGTGTATATCTTAATAGCAAGAGTTGTACACCTACTTATTATTACAAAGTACGCATGTCAACGGTTGGTTCGTGTGATGTCGATGGAGAAATTGAGAAAATCCTATAATCTATAATACTTTGTTTTCAATGTCGAAAAGTGAAATTGTCGGAAAATAATAAATTTCCTGATCAACAGTTGTATTGGTGTCGTCACAATTTACAAAAGGAAATTTATATACAAAGGAAAAATATCCTTGAACATAACATCGGTAGATAATTAATATTAATTGATGGATTTTTGATTATTGAAACTTTGTTTACATTGTATAATTGGTATTACGACTAATCCATTTCACGACAAGATACATAAACGCAATTTCATAATTTTTAAGTAAGCAGCTAATAACCTCACTAATTTGGTAAAATACTAAAACTCGGGATTTTTCGTATGACACTAGAGCTCAAAAATCCTCCAGTAAACCAATATCTGAAACAACACCGAAATTATTATAAATAAGATTTTATAAAAATTGATTAACCAGTACAAACCAATTGAATTAACCGTTTTATGACAAATACTCTATAATAATAAACTATTTAAATATTCAAATTAATTTGTTGATGGATCATAAGAAAATAATAATAAAATGGATATAAGATTATGATGGTGAATAAACTTTAAATGGTGTGGACCTTTGCTATTCATGTTTGTTTCTATTACCGCAAGGATCGCACATTTTTCATTTACAATTTAACACAGGAATCGCACAACAACATGCCAATGCAAACTGTCAATATCGTTTTGTTCAGATAAACTCAGAACGATTAGACAGGGATGCACACTATAATTTATGTAACATGCAAACACGATAAAATATGTATAATAAAAATGTATGAAAATTTTAGAAACAATGTTTATCTATAATTCTCCTAATGCATGGGTGTACAAAAATAAACAATATTTACACAAAAATCATAAATTATGGTTTGCATCCTTACTACCACATTGCTTTTTGATAACTTTTTGCTTTTTTTTCATATCATTTACTTTTTTTTTTCATTTAACCACTATTTATAATTCCATCACTGCAATTTAAATTCAATTTAAACTAAATTATAAACTTTTATTCTACATTTTTAAACTCTCTATACTTTTTAAATTACACTACAAATATTTTAATAATTAATTTTACGGTAGCGATCAAAACACACGTCTGTTTCGATCGTTAGCCGAGACGCACCACCTCCCACTTACAAAATAGTCGTTCAAACGACTATTTTCTTCTATGATGTAATTGAGTGAAGTATTCGGGGCGCCATCTTATCCAGAAAACTTATTTTATTTTTTCTATTAGTCTCCATCGTGATCTGCCGTGAATGGTTGGCTCTTCTATAACATCTTGTGAAATTGATCGTAATAAAGTTCCGATTAAGAAATGCGGAGGAGTTAAAAGGGTGATATCTTTGAGATCGGATGCCATTGGTGCCAGAGGGCTTGACTTTAGGCAAGCCTTTACTTGCCGCTTCCCAAAGTCCTCCAAACTGGGGTGAGGATGAAAGTTTCAAATGCCTAGTTGTTTCATTTTTTGCCAAATGTTGGGCAATATCTTTAGAGGATTTAGTGCAGTAAAAGGAGTCCAGTTAAGTTGGTTTTTAGCGCCGACAAAATTAGAACAATATCCACACAATCGTCTATTTGCAGTGAAGCTTTTATAAGCTGCGATGAATGCTTTAGTGGTTAGATCACTGCGGCTAGTTCAATGTGCATGGCCTTGGTTGTAGAATCTTGGATTCGACCTCCGACTCGTGAAACATCACCATGATTTAATGGTGATGTTTCACGAGTCGGAGGTCGTGAAACATCACCATGACAATGATTTAATCTTACTAGAATTTTTTGAAGCTAAAAGTAGCTGGTCTAAAAGATTGACTACAGGAACGGATTGAAAATCTATCAATCGCATAAGCCCGTCGAGCAATCAAAAACAATAAGGTGTCCACAGTTACAAATAAACGCAGTTGTACCTGTTCTTGTGCAAAACATTTGGATTAAGAGAAATATAACTCAGTGGAAACAAATTTTTGGTTGTCAGAGTAAACCCCATTTGTGACGGTGACAGTGCAAAGGCTGCAATAAGCGTCTTTCACCAGGTTCTCACAATTCTACAACTCACACTGGGTATGTATTGAAGTTAGGTCTGCTTTGGATAAATTTATCTAATCAAAATCTATTTTCAATACTGCGAGGTAGCCGAAAAGAAGAAATTCAGTGTTTAATTATAAAACCTAAAAAAAATTATCCGACAAAAAAATATTTTACTTTATCGATAGTTAGTAGAGACACTAATTGTTGACCTGTATAAACCGTACTATTCATACTAGTTTCCAATTATTCATTTTTATCATAATGATTTATTTTCATTTTATTTCCGCCATTTAGGCGAATATTAATACTGACAGTTCATAGTTCATAATTCGCAGTCCTTTACCTTTTACACAAGTCAATCATCAATTACATTAACATTAAGAAAATTAAGTTAAAGTTTTGGAAGATGTGATGCCTTCAAAGCCTTCAGTTTACCGGATTACCAAAAAATTTGAAGAAAGCGGGACTGTGGCAAATAAAAGTGTGTGCAACGACGTACAGTCAGAACACCAGAAAATATTGTTGCTTTATGTGAAAGTGTTCGAGATAATCTACTGACGTCAATCTACTGACAGTCACCGTGCGCAAGAACTTGAACATCGACAATATTTCGCATAAAGGCTTAAATTTATTCCCGTATAAAATTCAATTAAATTGTTTAGGCAAAATAAGTAGTAAACATTTCGGATGGGAACCCTGTATAAGCTTCTTGAAGCTATTGTGGGAATTAACAAAACATTAAAAATTGAAGCAGTTGAGGTCAAAACTATAAGGTGAAATTTCGAAGGGGGACGCAAAATCGAACAGTTGCTAATCGGTTATCAAATTTAAACCATAAAAAAGATAAACACAGAAATTTCACAATTTTGATGGGCTAACAATCATGATTTTTCGGGATTTTGGCCAATTTCCATTTGATTTTGTTAGTGAAGCTTCATGAAAATTTCTTGTCGAAAAATTCCTGTCGATGTTGAAAAACGTTTTCTATTTTACGAAAAGATTTAGTCAAATCGATCAAACTAGACAAGAAAAGGGAACCGGTCACATAAAAATAAGAACAGATAAGCCAGAGAAAAACGATATCCTCTAGCAAAAGCGTGATACCAAGACCAAGAAACTTGTTCAATTTCTGTTTTCAATAGCCCACCTGTTTTACCACTTTAGTCAAAAAATTAAAAAATTAGATCTTCATAAAACAATCGCTAAAATTTAAAATTATTATTACTATACCAATTTATGTTATAAATATAGAATCGAATTACATTACAATAAGCCCTAGTTGGGAAACACCCAATAAAATAGCCAAAAAATAAAACAGAAACGAATTGTTGGAATTCAATTCCTCAAATAAAAATAAATTTTGCATTAAAAATTGAATCTTATCGAACTCACGAATGCGCATAAATTAGTATACGTGATCTGCATACTTAAATAGTAAACATTATTTGAATACAATTTACCCATCTATAAATGGTGATGATTGTATATTTAGAATTTATACGCAATTTAAGCATTACGATTACAAGCTAAAGCATCGAATGTGCGTATGACCATTAACGATGGAATCAGAATGCACAAGCGAAGGTTACTACTTCTGCGTGCATATAGGCAATTTAAAAATAGAACATCTAAAAAGAAAGAATGGTCGTGTTGCATTTACATAAAATGATCGTTGGACACCTAATTAATATAGTCACCACTACTCTAAGATACTAATATTTTATTTTATTTCGTTAACGTTGAGACGAACAGAAGTAGAGTGACCATCCAGGAGTTCATTCACTACATTTTTATTCAAATGAATCAGACAGATAAATTACTGTTAATTTCATATATACAGTTGAACTACAACAGGTTGTTTTATCTTAACATTATACATAATATAAATACACGTAGTACTACCATGGTATGTTAGCCCATTGACGCGCTAGATGTCGCTACTGGTATCGCTTTTAAAATAATCAAAATATTTGTATATGTATAATCGCCTAAATGTTGTATATTTATTCTAAATTTTGACTTTATTCTATCGACCCGATATCTGGAACATCAATGGATAAACTGTTTTTGCTTGTGATGGTAGTACTATATGTATTTATACTATGCACTATTCCTTTCCAACATCAAATTGGAAATAATGATTTTTAAATTTTTGCATCGCTAAAACATTTGGATCGAAAACGAAAACTTCATGTAGGTGGGTTAATTGACAGAACGTGGCTGAGATTAGAAGAAGTATAATTATACGGACATCATAATTTTATGTTGAACAAAATACAAGAATAACTGTAAAGCAAATGAACAAGAATCTTACGCAGACGTATCAGAATAAGTATCCGTCGAATGTGTCCACAAACCGCAGAATGGGCCGCAAATACCATCTTACGCTTTTTACACTTAAGAATATTCGAAGAAAACCAGTCTCTGAAAAGTCGATGAAATTATGCAACTGGAGGAGCAAGACCGGCA
Organism: Tipula confusa; assembly: GCA_963556175.1. Classification (NCBI taxonomy): domain Eukaryota; kingdom Metazoa; phylum Arthropoda; class Insecta; order Diptera; family Tipulidae; genus Tipula; species Tipula confusa. The sequence goes on from OY744476.1 coordinate 221,960,365, forward strand.
TATAAGCTGTCAGGAAATAGCGGAGGCATTAAACATCAACCACATGGCAGTTTGGAATCATTTGAAAAGAGCAGGCTACAAAAAAAAGCTCGATGTTTGGATGCCACGTGAATTATAACGCAAAGAAATTTGACTAACCGAATTGACATCAGTGAAATGCTGTTGATATTATTCTGATGATAGACCAATCATATATTCGAATAAAACGTACCTAAATCATTTCATAGCAAGGACAAAAGGATGACCTATAAAAGGTAGCCATTGTAAATATACTGCAGCATGCTGCCGTGATGTCAATGTTCATATGATAGGAATGACTTTTTACGTACGCAACTGTCTATAACAAAAATCATCAAATGTCAACCACTAGTCATAATTATTGAGATGGATATTAAGAGGGGGTCTTTACAGTCCACTGTTAAACTACAAAGAACTTGTTTGGTCGGCTCTTAAGGCTTCTATTAAACGAGATTCAGCAACTAAATAGCCACTAATATTTTACCAATTTGATATTGCTTATTACCAATTTTGGAAAGATATACCCATAGCTAGAGTTATTTCAATTAGAAACTGAAAGCTATTTTTTCCTTTAGCTTCAATTTAGAAGCATACGGCGTCTCCTAGACTGGACTATCTATCCCGGTTGGGCTCTATTGATTTAATTTCTAATTTCGTTCTGTTTGACTTGTTTGCCTTAGGAGCTCATCATTTGAAATTTTGTTGGGCCAGAAGCACCTCAGTATTCTTCTAAGACATTTGTTTCCAAACAACTGTAGCTTGTTATTGATCTTTTGCGTATGCTTCTAGGTTTGACAGCCATAGACAAACACCAATTTCATATATGAATTGAACATTCTTCGCTTAGAGTTGCAAGATAGTACACATGATTTTCAGACTTTGTGTAGCGTGTTGTACGTTGCTCTGGCTTTGTTGATCCGTTTATTGATGTCTTCATCTGTTCCATCCATTTTTTGGTGTGCAACCATGGTATATGAATTCATTAACCTCGTCGGCGTGTTTGTGTGTCAGCAGGCATATTACATCTGCGTAATCCAGATCATTGAGTTTCTCCGTTAATCTCCATTGGATGCCGTTGGAGGACGCGGTCTCTAATTTCCTCAAGACAATATCTAATACTAATATAGGAACAGAAGTGTCGAGAGGACGCGTCCTTGTCTTACTCCTTGGTTGTAGTTGTAGCATCCACTTGTTTTTCTTTATATTGAACTCGATTATCTGCATTTCTTTGGGATGCCCATTTCGCAAAGTGCCTTCCAGATTCCTTTGGATGCACGCTAGAAGTCCATGAATAGTAGGTATAATGATAAATTACATTCATTAGATTGCTAATTCCTAAGTTTCATCAGCTTGGTCGTTCCTAAGTTTCGAGTTAATTGTTGGTGAAATTCTGTCCAGAATGATCATTTCCAATATCTTTATACTTGTGTTGAGGAGGGATATACCCCGCTAGTTTTTGCATTCTCTCATGTCATTTTTCTGGGGGTTCATTATGGTCAATCCTTCTTTTCATTCGAAAGAAATTTCGAATGGAAAGAAGGAAATTTCGCTCTCGTGGTGGATGGGTGTTGCTAGTTTTGCTATTGCCACCAGTTGATAATTCGAAGATTTGGTGGTGTTCCCTCCTAAATATTCCTTCCATCTCTTCAATTGTGCTTGATCTGTTAATATTTGACCAGATTCATCTCTTATTGGTTATATATCGATGAATATACCCGTTGTACGCATTGATGTAGTGCACGCAAGTTCCGAGTTGCTGCAGCCTCTTCTGCTCATATTGACGTTTCAGTTCTGACGTGTTTTGTTGGCACATTTGCAACTTAAGTTGTCAGCGTTCTTCAATTATCTTACAAATAGTATTACTGATCCAGGGTTTGCGTCTGTATTCTTGGTTTCCGATTGTGTCCATACCTATTTCGATATAGGCTTCTTCGACTTGTTTACAATGCTGTTCTACACTGATGGCTGCTTTATTGGTTTGAAGTCTGAGCATGAGCGCTTTGCAGAATGTGTTTGTTGTATCGACATCTGTTAATCGATCGGTATTAAATTTCTTACGATTTGAATTGATGCGCTTTACAGGGTTTATTAGGTACTATAATATTACCAGTTGTTGGTCCCTGTGGTTGTCTGCACCTCTCACTGACCTGACATCTTGTAATGACATGATAAACATCTTGTTGATAATTAAGTGAACTATTTAGTTTCTGGTGCTGTCATCAGGAAATCTACTGACTCCTATAAACAGCTGGTTTGTGACGCAGAAGTCAATGAACCCGTCTCTATTATTACTACGCACAGAGTCTAATGCTTGTTTCCCATGATGGTTGTTAGGTTGTCTGATAAAATTTTTGCATTGAAATCTCCTTGATTTATCTTGGCATCATTTCTGTGTGTTATTGTTACTGTGGCTTTTAGTTGTTCGTATAGAATTTATCCTTGATTACTTCATCTGCATCTCCTGTTGGGGTATAGAGCACTAAATTATGGTTGTGTTTCGTATTTGTGAATGGAATTTTGCTACAATTTCATTAGTATTTTCTTTGCTTTGGTTGTTGTCAATATGCCCACGCCTTGTTAATGTGTATCATCATGTCCAGAGAATAACAGGTAATTTCGTTCACTTGTTTTTACTTCACCACCGTGCTTCCATCTCACTTCACAGATTCCGAGGATTTTTATTTTGCCTCTGGTGAAAAAAACTGTTTTAGAAACCGATGAAAGACGATGGCTTTTTTTGGGTAGAGAACGGATTTGGCTTCATCTGTTTAAACAATACAAAGAGCAAGTTCGGGATTGAAAGCGATGACCAGCAAAGACATTTTGAAAACCGTTAAATTATTGTTATTTAAATTAAACCATGTTAACCGAACAGTATAAATGATAGTTTTATTTAACCCAATAAAAAAACATACTATATTCTCTATAGAACATACCCTACATAGTAAAAAAAGGCAATAGATAATACATCCAGTAATCTATATTATAATACTGATAATAGAAATAATTTAGTGTTTCTGTAATTAATTGATTTCATTATCAGAGTGTGTAATCAAAACAAAACAGTTTGTTCTATATTTAGCCAAATTCAAATCTTAAAATTATATCTTTTATTTTTGCATTTTGAGTAGATGATGTTTTGATACTTTTTAAAAGATTGATTCTATTTTTATATGGATATGTATTGTACAGACATAGTCGGGTTAGAATCACTTTAGTAAAACATATGGAAATCTATTTTTTATTGTCTTCATATGTGCACTTTAGTCGTATTTTATTTGATTTTGGTATTGGAATTGGATTTGGAATTCAAATAAAATAGGTTTTAATTTTTTTTTGGAATTGGATATTATTTTTAAAGGTTGGTACGTTGTAAATTTTTAAATTTGAATTTTCAAATAGTTTCTTTTGGTAATCATCAAAAATTTTAAATTTTTACCTATATATTATTTTTTATTAATATTTTAATTAATTATAGTTTCAAGCAACGGAGAAAAGATAAATAATGTTATAAGAAAACCATAGTGAGAATTATTTAAATCGTCAATTTCGGCTTAGGTTTATAACGTACAGTCAAAATTTGTTAAATACAAATTTGATAATTACAGTTCTTCAAGATAATTATTATTATTAATAATAATAATATTATTAGTTATGCTCTAAAAATAAATACGTCATGAAAATAATATAACATGCTTACATACAAAAGAAAACTTTTATCTATATATTAAAAGTTCATCTTGATTCATTTCAATTATCTAAATGATTTCACTTTCCAATACTAAATAATTTAAGTACTAAAATACTGATTAAATAATCACATTCAAGATTTAATAAAATATCGTTAACTCAAAATGAATGTCAAAATAATAAAATAACAACAATGACCAACTTATAGAAATCAAAATATGAGATGTTGCGCACCTGGTATTCGAGATACTAACTAAAAAGAAGTATTGGAATTACAATACCATCAATAGAGAAAGATTTCAACCAATTCCAAAAAAGAATTCGATATATGGGATTGTTGTTGTAAAAAATCAAATAAAATACGACTTTTATTGACGCACACAAGGAGATACCATTATTAACAGTGTTGAAAATACATCATCGATATTTGTTTCAACGTCTCAGACAATTTGGGTCAACAATTCAGAATATAATTTCAATGAATTTACTTATTTTTAAACCCAAAATTTGTATTTTGTTTAAATTTACAATTCATCAAAGGTTATCGGATTAATCTTGCTTATGTTTCGTTATTTATGGCATAATATAGGTACAGTTTCCTTCATTAAATTGTAGGAAGCCAAAATATTATATATATGTACATGAGTATTATGTAAATCGTCGTACAGAAATAGATCAATTCTTGTAATTGTAATACTTAATGTATGCCGAACAATTGCTCTTTTAAAAATTTAAAAACGATCACATTAAATGCTTTCCAGTCGTAAATCGATAATGCTCGCTATCTAGTCGAAAGGTTTAAGTCTTTGCTAAATTGCCAATTCAAAGGAGAACTAAGGAGAAGCGCGCAAGTTGGACGAATGAAAACTACTAAACAACAATTTACAAAATAAAAAGAATGGCTGCTTAGTTATTGCATTTTTGACGTATATTCAGATTAACTTGAAGCAAGCTGAACAAAACTTTTTCACCATAAATGAATTGCGGTAGAAGAAAAACATGCGCCAGTAATTTATACAAACAACTAAGCAAGCCAAATAGCTTTTTAATAATACCAACTAAATTATCACCATAACTAAGAGTTGCATTTTACTGGTGCATTATACATTTTATTGGACTGAGATTTCGAAGTAACATGAAGTTGTAGTACTATATGATATTTTCTAAACCAAGACTGAACCAAACTGACTAAGCTATTGTTATTTTGATGAGCCTGAATTTTATTTTTAAAGATTATGTTTTAAAGCCTTAAGAACACAACTTAAAATACACACTGGTCGGTTGTGGGACAGTTCCAAAAGAATACTAACCTTTGAGATTAAAAATATCTTAATAAGCTTAGATACTGGTCCGAGAAGGAAAAGAACGTGAGGATACAATTAAAAATATGTAACAAGTATTTTGAGACGAAAGGAAAAACTAGTTCAAAAATTGTAAATTCACATTGTCCAAACCAGTGGATTCAGATTTCACCTTCTAGATAGCAAAACATAAATCACCGAAAGAAAGATGTGTTTCAAAACCCCATTAATTAAGCCAATAATATCCCTATTACAAGCCTAGTTATATGCTAGCTAGGACTAATTACTGGGATATTTTTTCATAAACGATATTTACTAATCCTAACCTAAATCGCATTCGAAACATCCTGAGACAACCAAGGCCAACAAATTTTAGTTAAATTTACCAAAGATACATACCTAAGTACTTACAGAGTTTTATTTATTTTGGAACCGAAAAAACTACTTAAACGGACCCAATCTGGCTACTTTATGAACTAATTATTCCTTAAAATGCGCTTTTTTGAATGTGAATGACCGAAAATATAAAATCAAACAATTAATAAATTCGATAATCGTTATCATATAACTGATAATTGATTTAGTTTTCTTAATATGAAATTAATTGAATAGCAAATAAAAAACTGAACTTATAAGGATGTGTAACAGATAAGTAAAAAAAAAACAATGGTAAAATTGCATTTGACTGGAAAAACGAAGAAAATCAGTAGAATGAAGAAATATCGGATTCTATTGACATATTATTAGTTTCAAAAAACGTCATGCGGTTAATAATTACTAGACATAGTGCATTTGTTTACGCGACTTAATTAATTCTTCTAATAACAATTAAGTTTTACACGTCATTACCAAATTTTAGCCATTACCAAATACACCATAATATTATATGAATATGATGCTATTTTAGAATACATAAAGATTCTATCGAACTTAATCAAATTGTTTTCCAATTTTTTATTTTAATAAGAGACTTGCGGAAGTGCTGTTAAACGATAAAAATGTAAACAGGATTTATCTAAGATAAGCACTTTTTGGGAAAACTAAAGATCTTTTGTGATAAAATTTTTACATTCATTTGATTTTTCTTTAACTCCGCAAAGGGCGTCTATTATGCTAGACCATCTAATTCTATTGGGTTGGGACTAAAAATCTATTGGGACTAAAATTCTATTGGGTTGGGGCTTTAATTTCCACCCATGGTTTGCCAAGTTCTTTTGCTTCAGCTAACGCAGTTCTTCTCCAGATCATTGATTGTCTTCGAACTTCATTTAGCCCTTGCAGGTTCCTGTTTAATGACATCCTAAAAATAACTGCAGTTTCTTTATGATTTTATAAAAATGTTTCGAAGTCTCACACCCATACAGTAGTACTGATTTAACACAAAAGTTGAACATTCCAATCTTGATCTTGTGAGAACAAATCAGCTGTATTCCAAATTGTATGTAACATGTTTATTGCATTTCGGGCTTTGTTTGTAGCTTCTGTCATTCTGTCGATATTTTTTTACAACACGCTGCACAAAACTTACAAATTTATTTTATTATCAACGAGTAATTGTTTTTGAAATTGTATTTAAAATTTTTATAAAGTTAGACTTTACGATTTATTTAATTTATATTTAGTAAAAATTTAAAATACAGCGACGATGAATTTCCATTAAATAAACAAAAACGGCAAATGTCAAAAATTTAAATATAAATTTGACTAAAACCACGGAGGATTTAAATAAAATGATTCGCCTATATGACGACCACATGAAATTCACACTCCATGCTTATTATAGCGGGCATACAATTTAAACTACGATAAAATTAAATTATAAACGACATTATTCGCGTATCTAGATAGGATCAATCAATCAATCAGCAGCACAAAATTGTACAACGCTTGGAATATGGTACATAAAATTTAAATACCATTTCTGTCCACCGTTTACAAGTGTTTTTATGTTTAAATTTCCGAGCAGCCAACTTTTTTGGTTTATAGTAACGCCTTTCTTATATCTCAGATACTTATAATAAAAATTATTATATCTCAGACATTTCAGATGGAAAGTTTGATTGAAACTATAATATTTTGGGTGTTAAACTTTCAGTGGCCACTTGTAACGTAAACTTGTGGTTTGTTGATTATATACAAAAAATATAAATTTTCTGAAGGGACCAAAGACTACCACAATTCTATTAGATTAGTAACTTCTAATAGTGTGGTCCCCTTAAAGCAATTTTACTTAGATTATAATTGGAACTGGTGTTCAAAGTAATATGTTTTCAAGCACTCAAGGAAATTCAGTTAAAATCGTAAATTTTCCACTTTATAATTTAAAATTTAATTCGGATGATGTAGATAATTTAGAAGAGATTTTAATTTAACTCGGAAATATTTCAAAAAGCTAACTTTATTGGCTAATCAGAAAGTGGACAGAAATTGTTGCCACATTCTTACTATACTTAGTTGTGATAATACTTTATGCAGCCTTTATTACTTTACCCTCAATTCATATTACGTATTGACAATTGACGTTTAGAGAAAGGATCTATTGTTACGTTAACAATCAAAAGGAATCTTCATTCTAAGCTAAAGTTCTAAATGGCTTTTAAAGATCTTCACTTATATCCTGTTTATAAGTAAAGTAGAGACTCACTAATTTCCATTTCATCTAGTATATGAAATAACCATATATAAGTCACAAAAGCCAACTTTCCATTAGGTAAGACGCCACGAATAAACACTGGCGCGCCTTGCAGTGTTTATTTGGAATAAAGCCTAATTTTGAAAATATTTAATAACTTGCTCAACTGGTATCTACGAATAATACTACCACAGGTGCTGACATTTGTAAAGCATTGCTTTAATGCACAATCGGCCTAGACAATTATCCATAAAAACTGATGGAGCACCAGCGAAGGTTGCCGAAAATAAAGAATTTGTTGCTCTACTCCAAAAGCCCTCAAATTTTAACGACCTTGTCGTTAAAATTTGAGGGCTTTTGTGAACGTTTCTGTGAAAGCAATAAAATTCATCAAATTTTGGAAACTAAACCGCCAATTTCAGCGTCTTTAACAATACACGGCGCAAAGCTTATAGGAACCTCGAATAATTTTGACTCCTTTAAGAAAATAATCAGTAAATACACGATATGTAGAGACATCGCGACTCGCGAAATCTTATCCGTTGGACCGCAACATGAAAAAGTTTCCCACCTCTGAATTAAATTCTATCTTTCACAGCCCTATTGATTGGATAATTTGGGACAGGTAATATTAATCCACACACAAATGCCATAACTTTACCACACGTATCTTTCTTTTATTCACATCAGTTAGAAGCGTTTTGCTCCAAAAAAAATTGTATTCTGATTAAGGCACTATACTTATCATAACGCAATCGTATCATCACAATGTTTTTAAACTGTACACTTCATCGTTATGGTATTATGATCTCACATATTTACGTTTAAAAAAAAAACAAAACCTTATCTTAAAATTATGATAAGAACATACCTTAAGAAAAAATCCAATTTTGTTTGTTTCGTACCATAATTTTGATTTTTTACCAACGTTATGATCGCCAGAATATTGCCAAACACACCAACCGTAAAAAATATAATAACAACTAAATCGGCCGTTGCCCGTTTACCGGATATATCACTTTGTGGCGATGTTATATTACATAAACTACTATTATTACCACTATCATTATTAATATCTAGGTAATTTCTATTATCACTTAAACTATCACTAAAATTACTATTAATTTTACTACTAAAACTGTTATGACTATTATTCGTTAAATAGTTTATTAAATTATCACTGATATAATTTAGATTACTACTGTGATTAATTAAAGTGTCCTTATCACCGTTGATTGATACTTTTCGTGGTGTTATCATTTTTATGGTTTTTGATATACTAACTAATTAAAGCCACTGTGTCTTAGATCGCACACACCTCGTAATTTTGTTTATTTTACGTTTAGATAATTTACTGAATTTTTAATTTAAGAAAGACACAGTAAAAACAAACCGGGACTAGGTAGTAACACACAACACAACAATATATATATATAATATGTGGACACTACATAAAGTAGTTTCGTCTCGATGAAGACTTATGAGTAAATGAATATATTGTGCTATGAGCTATCCACCAAAGTTGGAATGAAAAATGAATTTTTTTTTTTTTTTTTTAGTAAACTTATCGATGTATCGCGGTATTGGTATTTACTCCAAAATATTATTTGATTCATCTATCAATTCCTCGTTCCTCCCCTCCCGCTTTTTATGTTGTTATCTCGATGACGATAGTAGCCCGCGTGCGTGATATTAATTAATTATTATCAAAAGTCGTCGCAGTTTTGTTGGTATTTTAATTTTTATGCTTTAATTTAATTTATGTATTTCTTATTTAAATGCTAGATAAATGCGCATATTTAGTGGACTGCTGACGGGGAATAACCGGTCTATGGAATAAAGAAAAAAAATGATGTTCCGAGTTGGAGTCAATTGAAATGTCCGGATTTTAAAATTTTGTAATTTATTGGTTTATTTTAAGTTAATTTTGGCCTTGGGTGATTCATAGGCGTTGCACCACATAAGAATATCAAGTTAAGGATCGATACGTGGATGATTTTGATGGTCTATCTCATTAAAATGCTATGCGTAAAACACTTAAACGCTCTTGCTATCTAGATAATGACTGTCGAAGATCATGGGATTTAGTTTTGTAGGTCTGTTAATTTTTATTCAATTAGAATGGCATAACGTTCTACGAGGACTTTAATGCAAGGACATTGTGTAATTACTAAAACCGGTGGATTCGATCGAATTCAGTTGTTTAATTATTTTAATAAAATTCGATTTGTAGTGTTTTTGGTTTTAAAGTAAATATAAAGTGGATTTTGATGCAAGTACTTTGTGTAATTACTATTATGTATTTATATATTTATGTATTTATATATTTATGTATTTATGTAGTTATGTATTTATGTATTTATGTTTTTATGTATTTAGGTATTTATATATTTATATTACATTAATATATTATTATTATGAGACAAATTAATATATTTGTATTTTCAGGGAAAACTGATCCAGTTTATTACAGTCTACGGCTTGCAGAAATTATATTATGATATTATTAGTTTATTATATTGCAAATTAATTAATTTATCATTTCAGATGAAAACTAATTCAATTTATTATAGCCTACAGCTAAGAGCGGTTATTTCATTAATAGATTTTGCTTTTAGGAAACGTTTGCTGATACACCTGAATGGGGGCACACTGCAGTTGATGAAATAATGCAGAGCAGCTCGCCAAATTGTGATTGTCTTGTGCTAACATTAGTTGAATATTGGCTTCCGGAAAACCGGGTCAAATCTGTCATTACTAACATGCCCTTCCTTTCCTTACACCACAAAAAAAAACACTAACTATCGATCGCTTAGCTGTCTGCAACCGGGTCGAGTTTGTCACAACTAACATTCCTTCCACTCCTTCGGTTTTGTTATATGTAACACGGGTGTACGGTGGTGCCCGGCATAACGTTCTACGTATTCATTAAATTGCCACCCCTAGTTCTAGTACCGGCTATAAATTTATCAACTTTGGTCTGCCAGCATATTAATGTGCTATATCCTTATGGCAGGACTTTCAGTGTTGCGTTTTGTTCTAAAATATTCGATGAATTCTAGCATGCGGTTAAAGAGTAAGCATTTGGCCATTAGGTCACTGAGGCAATTGGCCAAGTTGCTGAGAAAACCAGGCGCGTTTGATGGTAAAGGGTGGTTACATTTTAAGGGCCGATGTTGAATGTGAACCACACCTAAACGTCAAGTTTTTTTCTGCATTTCATTTGACATTTCTCAATTTCAGACTAACTCAATTTGAACCATGGAAAGATACACAATCGAGCAACGCGTTAAAGTTATTCAGGCTTATTATGAAAATGGGCGTTCAAATCAAAATGCATATCGTGCACTTCGTGATTTTTTTCGGTCAATTTAATCGTCCAAATGTGCGTACAACCCGAAAAATCGTGCAAAAATTTGAGCAAACCGGATCTGTAGGAGATTTTAAAACACCAGTGCATGCTCGTACAGCTCGTACTGCAGTAAATATAGCTGCTGTTCGCGATAGTGTGGCTGAAGAGCCGTCTACCTCAACTAGTCGTCGTGCTCAATAATTGCACCTCTCATGCTCGTCGTTGATGAACATTATACATAAAGACTTGCATTTACACGCTTATAAGGTGCAATTGACTCAAGAACTAAAGCCTCTTGACCATTCTAAACGTCGTCAATGGTCAGAATGGTGGCAAGAAATGGCAACAGTGGATGATCAATTTTCGAAGAAAATCATCTTCAGTGATGAAGCACATTTTCACCTCAGTGGATTCGTCAATAAGCAGAATTGCCGCATTGGGCGAATCATTTTGGGCGAATCATAATCCAAGAGTGATTGTCGAAAAACAAATGCACCTACAAAGAGTGACTGTTTGGTGCGGTTTATAGGCTGGCGGCATCATCGGGCCGTATTTTTTCCAAAATGAGGCCGTTTAGGCAGTTACTGTGAATGGTGTACGGTATTACGAACTTTTTATGACCCGAATTGAAAGATATCGATGTGGGCGATATGTGGTTTCAACAGGACGGTGCCACTTGCCACACGGCTAACGAAACAATGGCTCTTTTGCGTGACAAATTCAATGGTCGTGTTATCTCACGTGGTGGCGATGTCAATTGGCCGTCAAGATCATGTGATTTGACACCGTTGGACTTCTTTATTTGGGGTTATTTGAAAGAAAAGGTATACGTCGATAAGCCAGCAACAATTCAAGAGCTAAAGGATGAGATAATTCGGCACATTAACGGCATATTGTTCCATACATAATTGAACCATACCATATTATCATAATAAAAAGAAATGACAATAATTTCCTAAATAATTTGTATTTTATTCAAAATCAACATCGGCCCTTGAAATTTAACTACTCCTTACTATAGCCACCATGAAAGAGTATCGTTTGTAACTCGTTGCCCTCCAAGAAACTAAATGGCAAAAAAATAGCGTTAACGTTGTTTTTACAGTAAAGATGACCTCAGCAATCTTGGTGTTGCATGTCTTTTAACGCCAGAAATGTTTTAGATTTCCAAGCAGTCGATAACAAAATATATTATCACTGATTTTAGAGACCAAGACGCAATTGCTTTTAGTAGGAGACCACACATTTGATAGGGTAACGGGCTTCCGAAACTTCGGATCGTTTGTTACTTATATAATAATTGTGTAGGAGGGTTGCCATTAGCAACCGTGCTTTGTATGCCTTATGTCCTTTGCTAAAGTCATAATATCATGCAAATGCCGACAACCTAAAGTTGTACAAAGAATTGATCAGACACATTATTACGTATTGATTTAAGAGACCATGATGGATGAGGACGACATTTTCCGGGTTTTCTTCAACCACGAGATCATGAATTTGATGAAAATCCCTGATATCATTTAATGAAGTAAAAGGACAACGAATTCTCTGGCTCGGTCACGTTCTATAAGTTGATCCTGAACGGAAGAGGACGCTCGGGACCGAAATCATTAGACTCGGATTGTTGATGCAGTACGGGCCAGCATTGTCCTGTAAAAACCAATTATTATTAAAGAGTATTAAGGAAAGAACATCTCAGTATCGTATACACCAGAGCTGACTGCAAAACAATTTCAGTAGCTTGTTTTAAACTGAAACATAACATTTTGACTACATTCATGTACTTAAACGCATATATTTTTGAAGTACATCTTGACCATATATCTTCCGAATTTCGAATAGACCTTTTTTGATAAATCATCTTTCGATGAATGCCTTATTCAATTTCAAATGTTACCAGTGGTCAAGCGATGTGAACTAAATCGCTATTGGTGTAGTAACGTGCAATTGTTTTTACTAGAGGAGATAACTTCGTTTTACCATACTAACAGTATAAGTTCGAAAAAATAGATCTAATAAGTATCCTCTCCAAATGTTAATAAGTCTTCCAAATTCGAATAGCACCTCGATGTTATGTTGACGGTTTCCATTCATAATTTGTGCTCATTATACTGAGTTTTCTAATTTAGGCACCTTCATTTAATTTAAGAGCATAGACCATCTTACTCTATTGGGGGCTACGCACTTTATTTTCACTCTTACTTGCCAAGTTCTTTTACTTCTGATAACACAGTCCTTCGAAATGCTTTGCGTTTCTGTGAAAAAACCTCCATAAATCTAATAAACGGAATTTATTGGATGAAACGAGCCCTTTAGAAATTAATTACATCGAAATTACATCGAATGTTCGACGTCTACATCGAATGTTCGTCAGATACGAGATTAAGGATCAACACGTTGCAGGAGTATCGGTTGCAACTCATTGTTTTCATAGGGAAGGTGGTTGGATTTTGAATTAAAACTTTAATTGACTTGCAAACCGATGGTAGTTTACATCGGTTCGAAAGCCGCCTTTAATGTGTTAGTTCTACTGTCGATAAAATATCAGAATTTTGCTCTTCTTCTAACTACCAATTTTTACGTAATATGTCTTCAACCAGATTCTAGGCTGCATTTGGGCGATGAATTTGGATCGCTTTGGTTTTCACTTTATACAATCCTTTAATTCGTGTCTGTTTACATAATATACAGGTCTTTAAAGTTAGTACTCGACATGTGTTTATCTGTGCCATCTGTGGAGTGGAAGCCTTATGCCAGGACTTTCAGTGTAGCATTTTGTCCTAAAATATTCGATGAATTCTAGCATGCGGTTAAAGAGTAAGCATTTGGCCATTATGTCACTTAGATAATTGGCCTAATTGCTGAGAAAACTAGGCGCGTTTGATGGCACTATAGCCACCATTAGAGAGTATCGTTTGTAACTCGTTGCTCTCCAAGAAACTAGGACCGCGACATATGGCTTTTGATTTTGTCGCTTTTAAAGCTTTAACCGTTTTTCTCGAAAACTAAGAAAGACTTCAAATGTTGGATCACTGTCTGTTTGATTATTGGAATTATAATGTAGCTCCGCATGAGACTGTGAGTAACCCTGAATTTTTAATGACAATATGTAGGCTATCGGTTAATAAATTATGGGATGATTTTACTGCTGCTGCTGATTCCGTGTGTAATACTGGAAAGTTCAGCATCTTGTTAACGCATGGTTGGGCGTCAATTGCTTTTTGTTCTGGTATCGGTTTATTTGGAACTATGTGACAGGACGGAAATATTTTTGAAGTTGTGCATCATATTTATGTATTCTTCAGTCATATCTGTTTTTTGCTACTGCGTACAGACCTTATCACGACTTGATCGTCTAGGTTTTCGTTCGTTTGCTAAATCTGATAGGCATTGTACTTTCTACTGCAAGACCGAGTGATTGCTCATAGAACCCATATTTCGTTGTATTCTGACAAGTGCATATAAAATAATGCGTCGAAGTTATTTGAGGGAAAAGTTCTGCGTAAAATATCAACGTATTTTCGTATAAAACAGAGTGCTGATCATTATCGAAACCGAAGAAAATTTTAACGGTGTTTGGCAGGTATGGGTTAGTAATGACATTTTATTGTTTAAAGTTAATCTTAAAATTATGTCCGGTTATATTCCATAATTCGAATATCGGTTGCATTAAATTTGTATCGTTTATCATAAAGCAGCTATTAATCACTCTCTGCAAATGAATTAATCAGAAACATTTATAATATTCATAATAATTACAAATTGCCATAATAATTTTTTAATAAAACAAAATTATGCGCAAATAAATTTTTAATTATAAAACATTAATTAAAAAATTTTTAAAATTACTCAAAATCGTATATTCATTCTACCAGAAAATAATTAAATCGGAAAAAAAATTTTTTTTGTTTCAATTTATCTCTTAAAATAGTAATAGATAACAATAATTTTAGTAATAATAATAATGTTAATTGTTATTACTAATATAGTTTTTGTATGGATATAAATAAGCATGTTACTTTTTTTAAAGTAAAAATTAAAATAAAAAAATTCTTAATTTTAATCCACTGACGGAATCAGTCATTCAAAACCATCGATGAATACAAATCGACAAATTAATTTTGTTTGTTTATATATCGCACATCGATTTAATGCTAAAATTAAAATGAAAAGTGATCGAGAATATTGGTAGTTAAATATTCTAACAGCCATATACTATGCAAAATCAGAGTATTTTAATGCTTTCCAAGTTGTAATCCAGTGCTTCATTTATCAGTTAGTTGCTCGTTTCGTTAAAACTAATTTAGTAATCACACAACTAATTACATGGTTCGTATCTCGGATTCATATTGAGCAACTTTAATAAAACATTTTATTTTGTTGCGGAATTAGTTCGACTACAACAAACAATTATATAAATGAATCTCTCGGCAGGTGATAATCGAAAACTTCAATTACCGAGTTAAACACCGAGACTCTCAATATTTGTTAGTTAAGACCATAGTTTGTTGCCACAAGATCGATAAATAATACCCCATCAAGTTGACGAGTTCGACGTTTAGGTGCATAGACTTTAAGTACTCTCAATTCTTTCGGAATGACATTAGCATAGGAGGGTGACCAAACCATAAAATACTGAATAGTTTAATATCAGGTGGCCAACAGTTTCTTCGTTGACCATGACAATATGATTTGGATGGTTCATAAACGCAGAAAATAATTTTCAGCATGAAAGTGATCCGAAATACACTTTACAGTTGAATAATTCTTCTTTCTCTACACAAAAGTATTATCTATTTGAAATAATTCTCATTCTATAGGCCAGAGACTACAGTCTAGCATTTGGTATCCTTCAAATTAAAACAAATCGTTAGAAAAAATTTAATTTTATTTCATGTCATTAGCACAATTTAATTTAGTTAAATGTAACGTTAAATTTGCAGATTTTAAATGCCTAACGGAAGGCATTGAGGATTATTTTTATATTCCCCGGCGTCCTGGAGTACTGCATGTGGAGCACAACGCCATGGATCATTTGTAACTTCCAACCATTTGTTCAATCTAATAAATTAACGTTCAAAATATGATTAATACTATGTCCAATCAATTAACTTAAAACAATCGGTAAATACCTGTTTTCTAATTTGGACCTGACATCTTTTATCGTATCGGAATTAGCTAAATTTTTAGACTCCAACGGGTCCATTTTTAAATCAAAAAGTTCCCATTCCGGTCTCATATAATACGATTTTAACGTTTTATACCAGGGCAATGGCTGTCCCGTAAGGGTGCGATTTAAAATATCCTGGAATGTTGGTGATACATAAAAGTCTTGATCGATGGGGAATGGTGCCCGATAATTGATATTATGAATTAATTTATAACGTTTTGTTCGAATAGCACGCATCGGATAATCCATTGTCACTTCATGATATGATTGACTTGCAAAAATTGTGGCTTCTTGATCGGCCGGTGGCTCTTTTTCTAAAAGTGGTATTAGTGATTTGCCAGTGAGAACAACTGATGGTTTATGATACACATCATTTGTTTCAATATTTCCGTTCGATTGTTTATTTTTTGGTGGTTTTATATTTAGCCAATCGAGAAACGTTGGAACTAAATCCAAATGGCTTGTTAACGAATATGTTACTTGATTTTTTCGCGCTTTTGTTTCAGGTGATGAAATAAACATAGGTTCAGCTAGTCCAGGATCATATAAATTAGTTCGACCCGATGGCAATGGTGGACCATTGTCCGATGTATATACAACCAAAGTATTATTTTGATAGCCAAAATTTTCCAGTTCTTTTAAAATAAGTCCAACACCTTGATCTAAACGAGAAATAGTGGTATATTGCGCAGCAATATCTCGTCGGGCTGGTTCTGTATCTTGTACATAATATGGTAAAATAAGTTCGTCCCAAACATAGTATATAGGATGCCAATCAGGTATTAAGCCCATATCTATTTCACCAGATCCCCATCTTTCACAAAAACTTCCATATTGTGGTGTAACATGTCCACATCTGTGTGGGTCATGAAATGAAACCATCAAGAAAAACGATTGGTTCAATTGGTTTTGTTTTGTGAGAAATTCTCGAACAAATAATTTAATATTGGTTATATTTCGACCCACTTGATTTATGGGATATTGCTCTTCTGTACGTTCATAGTCAAATTTATATAATTCATTTGGTCCAATATTTTTTTTCCCAATCAATCCAGTTCGAACATTATTTTTAGATAATGCTTTGGGTAGGCTCCAACCATTTTCAAACGAATTAAAATTGTGAACCCCCTGATGTAACCCATACATTCCATTTTGATGCGACGGTTGTCCTGTTAAAATTGCCGAACGCGATGGCGAACAACTACTAGCCGAAGTGTATGCATTATTAAAAATTAAACTCTGTTTTGCTAAGGCATCCAAATTTGGTGTTTGCACGATTTTATTGCGATAGGCACCCATTTCGAATCCGCCATCATCAGCTAAAAACAAAGATAATGTAAAATCGACTGTTGAAATAAATTTAAAAAGAAAATCAATGATCATTTAATAGATTATGTCGATTCTTGATCACAACTCAAGATGGCTTCACAACTTTATACGAAGTGCGCTGCTATTGCTAACAAAGGAATATTAAACGAGGTTAGGCTTACTCATCACTAACTGCTGGTTTAACATTTGCATCATAAAATTTTATTCAACTCTTTTACTCAACGAAGTATTGTTTTCCCTTAAGAATTTCAGAGCAGGATTGCGAACATAAAAATATTTTATTATTGAATTTTACCTACGGAATAGCACATTGGGCATATTTACATCCAATTCATGCGTTGATCTTATCTCTAACGTACGCACATTTGCAGGGTTGGATGTTGTCTATTCAGGGTAATTGCGGGTCCAGAATTATTCGACGTCAACAACCACTTTTGGCCTCCCGCGATTCTTTTGAAACAAAAAATGTGGAGCGCTCCAATTCAACGACCAATGTAGGATCGATAAAGTTCATGTTGTCTCAGTATCGTTGCGCACAGTTAGTTCTAATGACAACTCCAATTCCAAAGCTTCTGTCAGTTTGTCAGAAGATTGTTCGTCTGTCTGGTACATAAACTTAGTTATAGAGAGCAAATAATCGATATTCGGAAAATAATTGACCGTTCGCCAAATTAGACGGCACCCGACTATTTTCGTTTGGATTTTTTAAAGAAGTGCGTATATGTTACCAAGTTAGCAAGCACGAGACATTCTTAGAACTCAAGGCAAACATTGTCGCAGAAATTCGTACAAAATGTGTACGGCTGTGGTGCAGCCACAAACTTTGAAAGGTGTTATGAAACGAAGCCATTTTTTTCATTCTTACTGCAAAACATTTCCGTTTTGTATAATAATTTTTAATAAAATACAAAATATATTTTTAACATAATATTGGTGATTTTTGGCTCACACCGTACATTTTAGGCGCTGAGTCTATTCGTTTGCATTCTTCCATTTTATATGTATTTTGGAGCTGTCAATTCAAATTATCAAGTCATTTCAAGCAACGATCATATTTTCATAAGCTGTATAATATTATTTATGTCACTTCAATGACGTGACTGAGTTTTACCCACTTAACTCTGCAACTTCTATAATAAACACCGATGCAATACGTATTACGTATATTTATATATACGTTTATTAAGTAAATAAAAATACGATTATCGAATAAGAATAATTCGCTATAATGAATAAACCATATTATTTTAGTGTACGCAACCAAAATGTCACAATTTTAGCATCAACATAAGTTGACCGACCCCGGATGCAAAACAAAAAGTATTTGGAATATTCCCTATTTCTTTGCTCTTAAAATTTTTTTTAACAATTATTTAATAATTAATTATCAATAAACATTTAATTTAACTCACCTAGAATAAATAAAATATTCTTATTATTTGGACTTGGTCCATTGACCACACTACAATAAGAATGGCGTGGCACAATAAATAAAATTATTAGAAAATACACAAAACAATTTACCCCGATTTCCATTTTCGGTTTATAATTTATTTATCCAAATCGTTTACTAACTTCTAATTTATATTAATTTCAACAAAAATAATTTAACTTTAGTAAGTACCACCATTCGATACCTTAACTTTCAGCCAACATTTCACTTCCAAAGTTTAAGATGATCTAATTTTATTAAAGTAGAACAACCGAAAACATAAAAGAAATAAAAAATCGAAAGTTATAATTGTTAAAAACGAACTTTATTAAATATTAGTCATAATACTATATATTATGTATATAATATAAATTAAAGAGAAGACTGATTATCAGCCAGCCGGGTTGCGCTCATTTCATCATATTATGGATAAAAGTAAGAATTTCGTTAAAAATTTTGTCTTTTGTCGCCACTATCACACAGTCGTAATTACCTCGTAGTATAAACATTTTCATTTGACCTTGTAACTTAAACATCACATCACTTATTTCATAATTATGATCAAAATATTTCATTATTTCTATAACTTTTTCTTCCGGTGTATAATTTGCATCCTGTGCAATCTTTGAAAAATATTGTTTTTTCTCATCCTCAAAATTTTTAAAGTAGTTATGCCGTTGCATTAAATTTACACTTATCGGTTTTATTTCACAATTTTTATATTCCAAATAAGTTTTAATTTTTTTATTTTTTCGCTCCTCATCATCGGCCAAACGGGATTCAGACGTTGCTACAATTTTTTCATCATCGTTATCGTAGTGCATCTAAAAATAAACAAAAAACGATAATAAATTTATTTTGATTTTATAAACTTTAAATATATAATATTATCTAATCAAAGTAGGTACGTAATGCGAATTACGGATATAATTTAATTAATGGTGGATCCCCCTTACATTTTGCAAAATGTTAATCATTTTTTGCGCAACTTTTTGTTTGGCTCCTTTTTTTGTCGAACACGTTGCCATTCTTTTTTTAGACGAAATGGTACATTCAAATGTAAATTCGGGAGCATGCGATGGCCCGGAACCATTTAATAATGTAAATTTGGGCAATGGTAAACTTCGTTGAACACAAATATCGAGCAATTCACCGACAGCATTACCTTCAATTGTTGCAACACTTTGAACTTCGATATTCGAAGGTAAATCAATCAAATTATTTTCCTTTAAAACTACCAACATGTTGTTTGCAGCATTATGCTTAGCTGTTTGCTTTGACCGGCCATCACCTATTACTTCTTCATTGAAAACCCGTAGATGATATGAAAATATTTTTTCAGGATCTGTTGTACCATCGCGAATAAGATCATAAAATGGAGGATTTAACTTTCTTTGAACACAAAATTCTTGTAAAACCGTGGCTGGTGTTTTATTCATTTGACTGCTGGGGCAATAGTTCTGGCGATAAACAATTAATTATTCAGTTTTATATCGATTATGACAATTGTGACAGTTGTTATATATTATGACAGTTGTATATTTTGTTTATTGGTAAATTTCCAAACATGTTTGGAAATTTACCAATAAACATAATTCTCCAATAAGCATTTACCATCAACTATTGTTTTTTTATTTATTCCATATACATATTCCGGTCGTTCCGTAAATGGCCGTGTTAAGGAGAAACCATAGATGAATTAAAACCTTAATTTGTCTTACGTCTTAACACTTTCCTGGTTTACAAACAAATTATGAAATAAGCATATAGTTATAGTTAACCATTTAATCATAAAATTTAATTTTACAAAACTTAAGTTTTTAATTCATCTATGGTTCCACCTCAAGTTACAGTTAGATACATATATTAGTACATATATACAGGGTGTCCCAGAAGTGGTGGATCAAATGAATTAGGGTGATAGAATATTGCTATTCATATAAAATAGAAACTTTAATAAATTTGTTGTAAATTAACACTGGTGTACACATAATTATTCTTATATAACTAAATTTATATAACATAATTATTCTTATATATACAAATCGCATATGTATAAACGCGCAACGTTTGACATTTTCTAACTTCGTAATGAAGTTGGTCTACTTTTGTTAATTTGTACTTTTTCAGAGTTTCTATTAAAATTATTATACTACCAATCCGTTTCCGGTTAATAGGTATGTGTTAGTTCTATTTAATTTGATTAAATTTAAATTGGTTTGAAAATTATTATTAATTGTTTTTGAAAAAAATCAATTATTTGTTTTGATAATGTGTTAATTATCTTTGAAACATTGTTTTCTAATTATTAATTGAAAATCGCCCAATGCGCGCTTTAAACAACCATAATTCTTTTCGTACAATTTTACAATTTTCCCGTTTCAGTAAATTAAAAGGAATACATTTTAAAATACTAGCCACTAATTGTGAGTGTAAAACAGCTGTAATAAAAAACTAAAACATCATAATAAAAATGAGTGCCATTAGATAATTCTAATAAAAACTATTATTCAAAATAAGGTCTCGATCAGGTTAAAAAAAAGGAGTTCAGGAGTTTTTGGACACGCTGTGTCACTAAAATTAATTTAGAGGCAAAAAGACGTCCACTCTACACTGACCAGTGTTTCTGGAATAATAAGCACAATCTGAGCAACTTCGTATGATAATAGGGTACGCAATTTACGGTTTTCCTAAGCTCCAAAACATTTTTTCTTTCGTTCAGGTTGGATTCGGGTTCACAAAATTCTGTGACAGTCTTTGAACCGGAACGGGTTCAGGTTTGGGGGATCGGTTTGGAACCCTGATCTAAAATGTTAACTCTTAAACAAAATTGATCTGTCAAAACAAATTTCATTAATTTATCGTATTTTATATATTCTGAAGTCACGTGATCAATATTCCATTCCTACTTTGATATGAATTAAAAAAACACGCAATTCTGTGATGTCAAAACGAATTATTATGATGTTGCCATCATATATGACAAGCCTTTTCGATTGCCATGAACCAACTGAAGTAGATATCTACGAGGATCTATTTACAGATCTGAGTTACTGAAGTGGATTAGGCGTTTAATTAGTACTATTCAACGTCAACAATAAATCATTTTAAATTTGTTCTTGGTTGATTAATAATCAGGTCAAATAACAACAGTTATAAATTATAATTTGTACATATTTTTTGGATATTAGCGCCGGTAAAATGTAATTTTCAAAATATATTAGATGCAAAGCGTTATTTAGTTCGAATTTGAAAAATTGTATGGACGAACAATGGCTATTAAAATTGTTATAAGTCAACGGTCACTCATATGGAAATGTCCATATATTAAGCAATTGTTTTTAAACTTAAACTATTTTTCTTTTTCTATAATTTCGTTTCACTTTTATCTCTATTGACTATTGTAAAAGTAGGAGAACCGCATCTCTCGGAGACAACTAATACGATATATAAATGTCGCTTAGTTGACGTTTTTTTATTTCAAAATACTTTACAAATAATTAATGTTTAAATCCTGTAATCTTTTCTGGGGCCGAAGCTCTCCCAACTCTTTCGTGGTTATTTTAACGTCCTACTTAAAAAGTTCGTTTTAAAAAATTCGAGGACGCACGAATACAGTTTCGCTTTGAATACCTGCACATTGCATTGGTTTAGCCAGCCTGTACTGACATGGACAGAAGATCATAGTTGTGTTCATCGTCATCACCGATGTCTGTCAAGTGATGTAAAATCCCTTTTTAAACCCTCTCTTGTTGGGGATCGAGTCCGGTACCTTCCAACCCCAAAGATTGCTTATAACATCGCTACGTGGTATGATCATCGGAGTTAAAAATAATTGCTATTGGGTATTTTATATCAAAAGCATATATAAATCCAAAGTGGGTTTAGCTATTACCAAAAAACCGAAATAGTTATATTACTCGCTACTTTATTTTTTTTATTATTAGTTTGATAACAACATAGAGGTATTATAAAATTATAACAAAATATGATATCATAAAACGATATTTTTTGTTGTTGTTTTGAAAAAATTTAAATCCGCTAAATCTTTCTTTTCCAAAGTAATACAACTAACACAACATATTTTGTACAGTAGGGTTCTTTTAATACGACCTTCATACGGTAATTGTTTGTGCCGGCAGGGCAATTGATATTACCTGTCAAAATATTCTGTTTCGTTGTGTTTTACAGAAAAAAAATTTAAAATATTAAATAATATAAAATATTCTGACTGCATAATGTCAAATAAAGAAAAAGAGAAACCTGTGACTGATATGCCAGAAATTCGGCACGTTGACAAAGAATTGGATTTATCGAATGCTGGTCGCGGTGTTTGGTTGGTTAAAGTTCCCAAATACATTGCTAATAAGTGGGATCGTGCCCCCGGTAATATTGAAGTTGGAAAATTAAAAATATCTAAACAAGCTGGGCAAAAGGCACAAGTATCATTAACTTTATCAAATAATATTTTGAATTTGGACACAGATGATTCCACTTCCATACCAATTCCAAAAGATCATCGTCTCGACGTAAGTGTTGTAACAAAACAAACGCTTGGAGTATTTTCCCATATGATTCGTAAGTTAATAAAAAACGAAAAATCGTTTAAAATCTAATATATGATCGTTTCAATATAAAAATCTAGCTGGGAAATCAGACGATGTTGTGCCTGAAAGTGAAAAATTATTTATGGAAGGTAGAATTGTACAAAAGCTTGAATGTCGGCCATACGCAGATACTTGTTACATGAAGCTAAAGTTAGACTCGATCAAAAAAGCGTCACAACCCATAAGAAAAGTGCAATCGTTAGATAGAATTGTACAAAATTTCAAACCAATTTCCGATCATAAACATAACGTAAGTTTTTTTTTTTTTTTAATATTGACATCATTTCGTATCTAATAAAAATAAATTTTAGATTGAATATAAAGAACGCAAAAAGGCTGAAGGTAAAAAGGCTCGTGATGATAAAAATTTTGTATTGGATATGTTGTTCAACGCCTTTGAAAAACATCAATACTATAATATAAAAGATTTAGTCAAAATTACGAAACAACCCATTAGTTATTTAAAGGAAATTCTCAAAGAAGTTTGTGATTATAATATGAAAAACCCGCACAAGAATATGTGGGAATTGAAAAAAGAGTATAGACATTACAAAACCGAAGAGAAGAAAGAAGCAAAACCACCATCCGATAGTGACAGTGATTAAAAACTATATGATTCAAACTGCATTTTATATATTTATAAATATAAACTAATTATATTTTCATTACATAAATTTTATAACATTTGTTGTCTAATTTACCACATGGCACGTTGCACACCGGATAGTTTATTATAATCTGCTAAATTTCTCCATACAATTCGACTAAGTCTCCACCGGTGAACTGTACCTCGAGGTCTTGACGTTAGAGCGCATCGTTCCCGACATCGATTAACATTAGAATCTCTTGGCAAAGTATTAATTTCTTTATCGGCCATTTCACGTATAGCTACTGGTAATATATCATTTTTACGTAATGAATTAATGCGTAACCGATCATTCGAATGTAGAGCAACACAATTGCGACGCTTTACATCACGAATCATTTTCCAATCGGCCCATTTTGTTCGCACTTGTGACAACTAAACGCCCCAAAATTTATAGGTTATCTCATAAATTAAAATAAAGGTTTAATAGCAAGATCGTATTTACCGAATTACTTAGTGGTTGAGCATAAATAACTGATTTACTTATGCGAAATAAACCTGTTAATGTCGCCATATTACAAGTATTTTGTTTTTCAAAAACTATAATCTACTTTTAATAATTTTCAGTTTTGACATTAATTTACAGCACCTATATATTTGACAACCCTATATTGCTGAACAGTAAAATCTGACATTTGCCATTCAACAATATAGTTTTCAATTTTGTCCGCAACACTTTATAATATATATTATAAGCGTGCTTCCCTTTAAGCAATTTTACGAAAGACTAAAAATATGTACCGTTCGAACGATATCAGATAAGAATAAAATTGTAGGGGCTCAATATTTATAATTTTAAATATTTTTTTCATTGAAAAATCGCGGTTGAGGTACCCAAGAAGTTACTTGGACCAGCTTAATGCGTAAAGTGCCAAGAAAATAGACACACGAAAGCTTATTTCAACCTAAATAAAGTTTGTGCTATTTGTGATGCACTTCATGATTTAAAGCAGTTAACGGCGACTTTACGACTTTGAATATTATGCCTCTACAAGTTAAAATATTTTTAAATTTAAATAAACTATAAGCATGTATGATTTTCATACAAATGTCAACTGTGACGTCACAGTATGAATTTAAAATACTAGCATAGTGACCTTAACAAATCGAAAAAAGTTTCATCAATGAAACGCTGATTCTTAGTATATTTGAACCTGAAAAACATAACAAACCATAAAATTCGAGCAAACGAGTAAAAACGCACAAAACGACAACTTGGAGACCAATGCCTGCATTTTTGATCAGCTAGATAAAACTATACAAATATTATAATAGGTAACGTAGTGAAACAAAATTTAATTTTAACGAAAATGAACATGATGATGATGTAAATCTAATAATACATTAATGCAAATTATTGTCTTAATACAAAAATGACAGTTCTAAAAATTGCTATATATAATGCGAACGGACTTCACAGCATTAAAGCGCAAACTTTGTTTTATTATTTACCTTTATTTTCATTATTACCGAATCTGAGCTATAAATATCTGCTTGGAAGAATGGTCTGGAAAATTTGTAATATCGACCGTTTTTGCCCACCAAAACATTAGTTTTTACGACATTATTTAGAGGTTTATAATCCTTAAATATATCGAAAGGATCGATTGCGTTACCGTGCGCAAATATCGATAGATGATTTTATGACATTAGTATATAATAATATGACATTAGTATATAATATATATGACATGTATATATAATTATATGACATTAGTATCATCGTCAATATACGACAAAAATTTTTAATTAGTAATTGTTAATTAACAATTAATAATTTTGCTTTCTTACAAACTTTATGTGTAAAAAAACATCAAACAAGTCTGTTTTAATATACATATTATCTTACTTGATTAAAAAGGACTTCGTGGCAAACACTTTCCCAGTTTGCCAGAATACACTTTTCAGGAAAAACTGCCCCACACACGTATATATTTCTATGCTTCTAGAAATAGAAGCTAAGAAAAACTTTTTGTGGAAGTTAAGCACATTAACATAAAGCTAAGTGAATTTTTCATAAATATGATCGGAAGGCCACAACCACCCTAGAAATAACTCCTAGTAGGAGTGGTCTGGAAGATTGTAGTTTAATTCGTTTATAGTCCACCGAAATTTATCGATTATTTGACTCAACTGAGCAATGAGGTCCACTTGAGCAATGAGGTCCACGATTGATGCCGCCCAAAAAATAACAACTGCACGAAGCAACGAACGAAAAAAAAAAATCTAAATTGTTTATCATTTAGACATCCTAAATGATGTTACCAAAAGCAGGATAAATCCAAAGAAAGCTCCAGGACATGCTCTTATTACTTAAATAATAAATGAAATAACATTACTGTCATATTCAAACAATTTTTGATGTTATAAATCGATCTTTGATGAAGAACATTCTTCCTCTATGTTTCGTAAA
This sequence comes from Tipula confusa, assembly GCA_963556175.1. NCBI lineage: Eukaryota > Metazoa > Arthropoda > Insecta > Diptera > Tipulidae > Tipula > Tipula confusa. The sequence continues at coordinate 221,986,955 of OY744476.1, forward strand.
TGATTCATATTGTTTGTAGGGATACTGTTGAACAATATAATTTACAAATCTTCACCATTCAACAATAATTTTGTCATTAAATGTATACGCAACGCTTTACTATAGTATCGAACTCTTGTCGAGGTGTCGTAAACTGTAGATAAAAATCAATATTTATTTTGACATTTGGCCCATTCGCAAGTGTGTATTTTTTTCTTATGGGCCGGCTCGCATATAAATAGATGATGTAGTTTTGTCTTTATATTTATATTGTGTTCAGTATAGAAAAGTCCTTTGAGTGCAAATTACGGGTATATAATAAACCAAAGTGTTGTGTTGGCGTAATATATTTGAAAAATATAAGCAATGCCGCCAGCTAAACATAAACTGAATAAAAAGAAAACTGGTGTTGTAAAGAAAAATATTGGAACTGATTTGGTACAAAATAGGTATGTGTTTAACAAAGAAGCGAAAAGAATATTTCATAATATACCTGTCTATTTAAGAAATCCTATACCGGCATCGAAGACCAACGTAATCACACCCAGTGTCGAAACTGCACTTAAATCGTTACTTAGCGCAAGATTTTGTGCTGCAATTTGGTCACATATATCGGATTGTGATGAAACGTTTAATTATTGGGATCCCTTACACTATATAATCAATGGACAAGGCCTACAAACATGGGAATATAGTCCAGAATTCGCATTGAGGTCCTATACATATCTTTTAATTCATGGTGTACCTGCTTGGGCCTACAAGCGTATATTCAATCCGTCCCCAATACTAATTTTCTACTTTATTCGATGCATGTTAGGACTAATATGTGCTCTAATTGAAGTTTATTTTTACAAGTAAGAAAAACGATTTAATTATGATTTTCCCATACATAAATTAAAACAAATTTCGTTTAGGGCAATCGCACGAGAATTTGGAGTGCACATAGGACGAATGTGGTTAATATTTCAATTGTTCAGTGCTGGCATGTTTATATCAAGCACAGCATTTCTACCGAGCTCTTTTTCCATGTATCTAGGAACAGCTGCCCTGGCAGCATGGTGGCATCAACAGTACAAATTATCAATTTTTTTTACAGCAATTTCGGCTTATTTAGGATGGCCTTTTGCTGTTTTAATCGGAATACCGATTGCTTACGATATAATAGTACGGCAACATAAAATAAAATTATTTATAATCTGGGCTATAATATCAACGATAACCATATTGGGCCCAATGATTGTAATCGATTCTTTATATTTTGGTAAACTTGTGATTGCACCATTAAACTTGGTGCTATACAACGTATTTACATCTCATGGGCCAGATTTATATGGCGTAGAACCACCGTCATACTATTTAATCAACGGATTTTTAAACTTTAATTTTATTTGGGTATGTACTCGATGATAGATAACAAAATGTACAATTAATTTTATCATAATTCGTTTTTTTTTCAGATTCTTGCACTTGCAACGCCAATCTTATTAATTGTGAGTTTCTATTTTGTGCCATCAAAATCAAAGAGTACTCTATTTTTACCACATTATTTAAGCCTTTCGCCATTATATTTATGGCTTTTGGTCTTTACATTACAACCCCATAAAGAAGAACGATTCCTATTTCCCATTTATCCAATGATACCATTATGTGCAGCCATATCGATCGACATTGTTCAGAAATTGTTCTACAGATTTGAAAATTGGAGGAAAAAGATCGAAACAAAAACTCATTATTTGGATTCAACTATATTCATCGCAGCTCTATGTATGGTCGTAACAATGTTTTTCGGTTTATCTCGAATCTATTCATTGTACACAAATTATAATGGTCCGCTTGATTTAATGACGGAGTTTGGCCGGCATGTAAACACAAACAACGATATATCATTAAATTATACGCGAAATGTGTGTATCGGCAAGGATTGGTATCGATTTCCAAACAGTTTCTTTTTACCAAATAATAACTACAAGATACGATTTTTAAAATCGGAATTTAAAGGAATTTTGCCAGCATATTTTGCGTCGACACCGAATAACAGCACAAAGATCGTACATCCATATTTCAATGATTTAAATCAAGAAAATAGTTTTATGTATTTTAATATAAGCCAATGTAATTATTTATTAGATTTAGATTTAGGAAAATACAGCATTCTAGAACCAAATTATAGCGAGAATAACGACGAATGGAAATTAATTAAATCGATAAAATTTTTGAATCAACAAAATTCTAATAAGTTTTTAAGATCATTTTTTGTGCCAGTGCTTAGTAATAGGTTTAATGATTTTGCCGATTTTAATTTATTTGAAAAAGTAAGAAAATGAACTTACATTCTGTTACAACAATCATAGAAATAAATGGGATATTGTATTCGATATAAATATTTGTTTTAATAATTAGTTTCTAAGATGTTTTGATTCTGCACTGCAGCAGTGATTCTGCACTGTGCCGTGCATGAAGTGAGAACCATTAAATAAATTAACTATTACAGTCATCTGGGTGTAGAAACGGGGCCGACTTATTGCAATTGCCAGAAAAATCTATTTTCACCTCTTCAACTAATACACGGAAAAAGAGCTATAGGCTATCTTTAACCAAGCACGTAAGGAAATGGAAGATTAAAGTAATCTATTCTAAAACTGAAATCATTTACTGTCATCGCTATTACTATTTCATGTTTAAGTGCTATCTGTTTAGAATACAAATGTCGAGATGTAATTAAAGATACCAAGCTATAACAGTTTCCTCACATTAAACATAATCGAGAAGGCTTTTGCCGCACACAGCTGCTTACTATTTTGGTTTCTTAACTGATATAGTGGCCTTCCCTAAAAACAAGTTGTACCTTTTCAAGGCATATACGAGTAAAACTATCAACATGTCTTCTGTAGTGATAGCTACCAGTAATAAGATCTAAAATTATAAACTACTATGAAGACAAACCAGAATATCTCACTAGTGGCCACTCACTAGTTCAAGAATTTAAATTACTCCCGATGTATTGCCCCAAATATTTAAAAATACAATAAGCGCTTACCAGAGACCGCTTCATCTTGAATATTGTGGTAAGCCAAATTTCACTTAGTTTTTATTTGGTGGCCACTTGCAAGTGGCACTGGCTAACTAGTTGTAGATGTAGAGTAATACAAGTACAACTGATGTTTCTAAAACGTCACTTTAAATAAAAAACATACACATTTCCAAAATTTTGTTTTTGTCCTATAAACATGGCGAAACCAAAACGTAACGCAAGCGTAGACTCTTTGCTTCGATCATTAAACTTTAAAGGCCCTTCACACGATCCGATTTGATTGGTCCAACCAAATTGGTATGTTGATTAGTAGTGCTTACACACTATCCAATTTTGTTGGTATGTTGACTACAGACGATCCAATTTGATTGGATTTTGTCGTTTATTTAATTTTTTCTATGTTTAACAAAATTAACAAAAAAAATATATTATATTTTCACTACTTTTTCTTTATGCGTTTTCACTTTACTATAGATTAAAATAATATCAACCGACAACAATACACACGACCCCATTTGGTAGGTTGGTCGTTCGGTTGGATAGAAATGTCCATCCAACATGTCCGACCAATTTGTTTTTCACCAGCATGCATCCACACGTACCAATTTCCAACCAAGTTGGACCTACCGTCCGACCAAATTGGATCGTGTGTAGGGCGTTTTAGACTTTTTTATATATAAAACTCACTTTACAAACATAACGCCTTTCGGCAAGCAAATGCTTATTGTACTGGAAATTGGATGATACCGTTTTATGTTTGTGTCTTTTTTAAATGTATATATTGAGAAATATTATGTCGAATTCGATTGAAGGAAATATTTGTAAGGTGAGCGTTAATTTTATAAGATAATAGTAATAATAAACCAGGTTTTACTTTACAGGTCATTTCTGGCCCTTACCGAATCAACATTCTGGCTCCATTGGAATATTGGATTAGATCATGGCTTGTTCTTAGTATTGTTCTAGACAACCCGAAAAAGATAATTCGTTCTTTAACGTGAGGAGTCATCGTCATCAACGAGTCATTGCGCCTGCCAAATGACAGATCTTCTCTCACAGATCACTGCACCATCTACTTAGGATCGGCTCGCAGAACGTGACACGAGCCAGCGTACTCACTGTCGTTTTGATCCTTTCACAATGATCATACATTTTGTTTTGGACTCATTGATTTTGAGACCAACAGAAGCTGGGAATTGTACACCGGATCCAATAGTTCTTTGACATCATTGCCATTCAGTCCAATTACACAGATAGAGGTGTTTCACTTTTACGAAAGATAAATTCTAAAATGAGATTAAAGAGTATCGGGGAGAGAGCATCTCCTTGTCATACACCAGAGCTAATTGCAAAAATTCTTTATAGCTTGTTCTCAACTTTGACACAACATTGTGACTGCATTACTGTCATTTTACTTAAACGCACATAAACGCAGGTATTCCCAGGCATCGCAAAGTGATCCCCATTTTTAAGGTTAGAGCACAACGCGGCCACTTTTTATTCATCAGGTATAAAATTGCTTTGCCATACTAATCGAAAAAGATCGAAAAGGTAGTGTCCCCTCCGAATATTAAGAGCTCGAAATTAGTTCAATCAATCGGAGAACAACGGTTTCTTTTTAGTCTCTGCATGGCCAGTATGAATTCATCGTAGGGCGGGTCCTCTATGGCTATGCACATCCCTGCAGTCTGTATTTGTCAACTTTTAAACACATAATTTGGGAATTGTTGAACATTGAGTAAGCTCCTTTCAAGTGTCGAGCACTGCTTCGATTTTAACACGGAGGTTTCCATCCTGGTCCCGAATGGCGAAAGACCTAGGTATAAAGATATGGTGCAGTCCGGTGACTTTAAAGAAGTTACGAGAACTGTGGTCATTACCGAGCAGTTGTACTCTTAATACTTTAGCCTTCCACCATTCACACTTTTTTCGTCTACAAATTTGCTTGCAGCCAAACGATAGGTTCTCGTATTTTGGATGACCCGAGATCTTCCCTTAAAAATTAATACTATGGTCAATTTAACTTCGGAACGTCTTAGTAAGGTATGTCCTTGTTTCCAAATGGATATTTTTATGAGAAAAGAATGTGCTAGTCACAATGTAGTCATGCGCGATCGCAAAGTACATCATTATTGATTATCCCTCATTACCCCTCGCAAGGTCGTGTCGGCAGTTCTAGCATTAAAGTCACCAATCACTATTCTGACGTCGTGCTCCGATATGGATCCCATCAGATGATCCAAATCCAAAACAGCCTTTTCCACCTTGGGTCCAAAAAGAAAGCCAACACCAAGATTGCGGAGGTCATCTCCACTGTAAATAACCATTTTTTGGCCGTCCAGTTTCTTGAAGAGTAACGAATTCCAAGCGATACTCTTTCTTGGCTGATATGGTGCCAGCAAATGGGCCTAGTTTTCTTGGAGGCTGTACGGTGGTCGGTTTAAATTTTGGCAGAATCCATATTTTTTTTGTTGATACTTTTAACATTGAAGTTTTTACGGATGCGAATAGCTATCCCATCGCTATAACCTTGGTTTAGTTACCTCCGACGACAAGCCAAGGATGCTATGAGGGAATTCTTAGGCTTGCTCGTTTAAAAGGCTTTTACGAGGCATGGAAGTATCCCTCAACCAGGGTCATTGGCAAATAATGCGGATTATTTAATTGGGATATGAATGGGCCCGAGGACATTACCTTGGGGTAAACCTGCTTTTCTCTACTATTTGGTAGAATCAGTTTTGTTTTGCGCTGTCACTAATATTGCAGTATCATCAGCAAATGTCCCTATAGTTGCATCGGTATTGGGCATTTCTCTTGTGTGAAGTGTCTCTTGTTTTATTGTTCTTAGACCCAGGTGTCGGTTTAATTAAAGGGAATACTAGTTTAGGTCTTTTCACATAGAGACTAGTCGGAGTATCTTTATCCTGTCGAATTATTTAGATATCTATCGACTGACTGGTTTTTAATTTCCAGTTTTAAAGAGGTTTCCTTTTATTTTTAATCTTTCTTACTTCTTTAGCATATGTAGCGTTTTGATTTGTTTCCCTTCTGTGATTAGATGTACTCTAACCCAAGCAGCAATTTATTGTTGGGCTGAGCGTCATTATTTCTGGCGGGTGATCAGATGAAAAACTCGAGTCGTTTTCTATATGGATATAATTTTCTGGTATATTTCTTGTTATAAAGAAGTCTATAAGATCTAGTATCATTGATGTCAGTAGGCCAGTAGTGTACCACCTCAGTAAAATTCGCGTTTTATACAGTAATCAACAGTAGATACGCAATGTACTCTTCTTGTTTGAAGTTGTATTCAGGTGACAAAATATTGCTGAGATATTAATATTGCTATTACTTTTATTTTTACTTAGATGCTCTTTAATTGTTGAGACTTACATGAACGTTTTCTCAGTTTTCGGTTCTTCATTGTGTTGGATATTAACTGAAACAAAAAATAGCTGATCCTCGTCTAGCTTTATTGTCCCCAGGATGTAACGCATGATAAAAAGTATTCAGTATTACAGTATTAGGATTTTGTGAAATGACTCTGATTTCAACCAGTTTTTTAATATGAGGTAATAATCGATTTGCATTCCAGGCTATTCGAAGCTACTTTGATACACTTTGTCAAGATAATTTTCGACCTAGTCAGTTTGTTTAATTTCTCCAATTATAAAGGATTTTTTAATAAGAGGTTTCATTTTGATATTTAAAAAAAAACGAGTATTTTTGAAGAGAAATCAATCAATGTTTATTTTATTGTATCAGCCAAATGGCCGCCACGGCTACGCTTGCAGCACCATATCCTTTTCATGAAATTTTCCATGACCAATTCGCACATCTGCGGCTGTATGTCATCGATAACTTCACGAATTCTATCTTTAAGGTCTTGAATCGAATGTGGAGCATTGGCATAACCCTTATCTTTCACATGGCCCCAAAGAAAAAAGTCTAAAACTGTTAAATCACAAGATCTCGGTGGCCAATTGTGATCACCTCTCCGAAAAATAACACGGTCTGGAAACTTTTCTTGCAAAATTGCGATTGTTTCGTTGCTTGTGTGGCACGTAGCGCCTTCTTGCTGAAAATAAACGTTGTCCACGTCAATATCTTCTAATTCCGGCCATAAAAAATCAATAATCATAGCTTGGTAGCGCAATCCATTAAACCGTAACAGTTGCACCAGCCTCATTTTTGAAGTTTAACAATTTCAATGCGTTGTTGAAGCGTGTATCGTACCATTTTTAGTAATGGCGTAGTTTTTACTTGTCAAATGTCAAAAGATGACAGCTGCCCAAATAGCTCGCTATAAACTTCTTATTGGGTAACCCGTTATTTTAAAGACGTACTTCTTGTGCATCTAATCGCTTACTGAACATTTCTAGGTTTCTCATATATCTTATAAGACTTATTCCACTTTTTCTTGACTTTAGTCTTTTTGTTGGACTATTAGAGAGCATATCAAGTTTGTGCTTACTTGTTCAATTTGTGCTCTCACGGTTTACGTGATTTATTTTTCATTTTTTGTAGCTCTATTGCAAGTAGCTTTTCTCAGGACGATTACATGACGAATTGGTCATAAAACGATTAATTCAATTGATTTGTAATGTTAAATCAATTTTTTTAAAATCTAATTTGTATTAATTTTAAAGTTTTGTGTCAAATAAAGTGTATATAAATTGTATAATAAAAATTTTAAATTATATAATTTTATATTATTAATGATGTAATAAATTAATTGTTAATTTCAGGCTAATCCACTAATCCAATTTATGACAGCATAGAATTATATTATTATATTATGGATTAATTATTTATAAACAATTTTCAGGTGAAAATAAAAAGACGATGGAATGTAGACGTTTCAGGCAGAGTTTCCCAGGATGGTGATTTGAAGCAGAATTGCATATTCTTCACTGGTGATCCGAGGTGTTAGGCTAATACTATATAATGTTTGTTGACATAATATTCAGTCGAAAAGATTGGATTAACTGTTGCCAGTATCCTCTTGGAGTATTTTCATTATTCGTTGTGTCCATATATCGTTTTGCCTGTAGTCAGAACTACAAGATAACATCGCTTAAGGTCCCCTTAGTATAAATAAATCGTTATTTATCATATCTTTAATTACACAACACGACACGGTATTGATACCATCAGTTTCTTGGGTTTCAATATACTTTCCAGATGTTAAGCAAGCCTATCCTTTCTTTATCTGTTTGTGCCCAATGATTGATGAAAAAAAAACACTTTTGTCGATATCGTCGAGACATAAAATTTGTATTTCTAATTTTTTCTATAACAATAAAACATTTCAATATGAAATTAATTTACAAAAAATAAAAATATAAATATAAAATTAGTTTATTAATTTGAAATATGTTTGTTGTCTATTTATTTTTTAAATATGAATATTAATTTGTGACCACTTTTTATGTTCATCGTCACCACTGTCGTATTCATAGTTAATTAATTGTTCTAAAAATATATAATTATTACAATCAACATTAGTTTTCATATCATCAGGAGCTAAACTATTATTTAAATTATTTTCCGTCGAATTAAATAAATCTTTACTAACTATAAAATTACAATCATAGTTATTAGCGAAATTATTTAAATGATTATTAAAATATTTACAATAATTAACTATGTATATTAGTATCATGCGATAATGATTTAAAAATGTTTCATGTTTACCATATAATTGTTTTAAATCGTTAATTAATTTTATATCATAAATTAATAAATTCATAAAATATAAAAATAATTTAAATTTATTTAATATTATTTCATTATTATTTATTAAATTATTAAAATTTATATTGGGTAGTAAAAATTTTAATAAATTTTCATATAAACTACTGTTTAACATTGTCATTTCACCGTCGTCAAAATGTATTTGTGGCAATTCGAACGATGCAGCTGATGAAGATGGTGTTGATGATGCGGTGCCGCTGGTTGCTGTTATATTATTTGGTTGAGACCGGGCCACAGGATGATCTCGAATTTTTCTTATATAATTTACTAAAAATTTTAAATCTAATTCATCGTCAGATATATATAAATTTGAATTAATCAATAATTTAAATATAAATTGTCGATGATGGTAACAACAATAATCACTTATATGCTTTCGAATAAATTTTTCCGTAAAGAATATTTCATATTTTAATAGTTCGGAAGATTTTTGCACCACCCATTGCCGATGTGTCCATGCATGATAGTTCGATGCATTTTTGTCGCCACATTTTTCACATAAACGTAGCTCAATGGTCCAGTCAATTGAAGATTCACCTTGAAAAACATAAAAATAAAAATTATATGAGTATTTTAATTTCTTAATTCATTCATTTAATCAATTCATTCGATTGAGATCTTAGACAACCGAAAAATTCTTCCGACAGAAAAATCTTATATTATTTCAATTTTAGTCGATGTATTATGTGTTTTTTTCGCGTGATTTCTTGTTTGCTCGCTGACGAGTTCCATCTTAAAGTTCCTATTTTCACATTAGTTTTTTTAAGTACATCTCCAAAGCTAAATTCCGTAGAATTTGCTCTAGCACGTCAATGGGCTAACAAACCTTGGTAGTACTATGTGTATTTATATTATGCTGGAATTAAAGAAGGCTGAGGTCCCTCGATTTTTGAAGATTACCAATTCTGAGCCACATGCACAAATCATGGGTTATGTTGGAGCACGCATACGCAGCAGTCGTATATACAATATTTGTAATTTCTAATTATATTTAGACGATATATTCGAAAGAGTTAGGTCATTTTTACAAACTAAACGAATTTTAGCAATGATTTTAACACTCAGTAAATTAAATGCACACCTGGAAGTTGTGGAGCTCTTCAGGAATGCTGAGAAATTGTGTATGAAATGGGCTCAAAGGTTAGAATTTGAAATCTGCTCATTAAAACAATCCAAAAAAATTTCTTTTTTCTTTATGACATGCTCTTTTCAGTTAAGCTTAGCATCAAGTGTCTTGTCTAGTTATTTGGCCGTATTTGCAGGTGGACCCTACTGGTGGTTGATTTCAAATGGCATCTAGTTAACCTTTTTATTGGTGAAGATACCGTGAATTAATTTGGATTCATTTAGGTGGAATCGCCATCTTTATGTCCAGTTACTCAGTATGTGCATGTCCTAGTTGATTTTGCATTGTCATCATTGTAGCATTGTCATCAGCGAATGTTACAAAGCGCCAAAGCTCTTATAAAGTACCTAGAGACAACAACCATACGAGTGTCGTTAAACCGAAACTTTAAGAAGGATAGGACCAACTAGTTCTCAGACTTACACTTTGAAAGATTAGGAAAGCTAGAGATCATAGCAATGGACTGAACGAGGCTTTGGGATATCCACTCAGTAATGTGTTGTGCTGGAAAACATATTCGGAAACCTCCCACAACGTGAAGCCAGCGAATATGAAGATCGGTTTTAATGAATTTAATAGAATGTAGCACAACTTACTGTCGCTAATAAAGAATCGAACGTCTTAATTTACAAATTACAATACGGAGAAGCTTGTGAACAACACAAACCGCACCAATTCATCAATCAACAACTAATAAAAGAGACAACTACAAATGAAATTATCCGAGTTACATGAATACCAAACATAATATGAGGATATAAAACGCTTGCTATTAATCAGTCTGCTCGAACTAAGTACCGTTCTAAATAACCTGGCAGGCTTACGAAAGCGTATTGTGTGACAATAAAAATGGCCAAAATTAGCAGACCACCTCAAGCGTTAATAATGAAAGAAAATAGCAACAAACTGCTGACCAGAACGCATACCTGAAACTAAAAATGAATCAACTGATCAAAGATATAAAAGAAATTGGTTCATTACACATAACGATCCTTGTTGAAACAGATAAAGAGGATCAGACATCGGATTATTTCATTAGATTAGTGTGACAGACCGAATCAACATCCTTGGTCGGATCAACTAAGGTACAGTGAAATGTAGCTCTTTCGACATTACCTTCACAGGAGCGTCTACGAAAACCACCAGCAATCAGATACGGTAAAAATGAAGTACATATTTAAAATCGCACAAACAAAAAGGATCAGCCCAATTAATGAGCCATCTAGTAACAACGGGTCATAACTACGAGTAAGTTAGGGAAATTGGAAAAATATTGAATCTAGCAATAATAAAGTGAAACGACAACGATGAGATAACCCCGGGGACGGACTCCTTTAATACTACCATCGAATGGAATAAACTTGATAATCCAACCACATTCTATATAAGAAAAATTGTTTAGTCAACTTGATTCTATATGGAGCGTATATTCTAATTATCTTAACCTACATTATCTAACTTCGTCTAAAAAAAAAAATTATCTTCGCGACTATTTTTTATTAAGTATAAAAGAAAAATCTATTCTAATCTATTTTGGTATACAATATACAAAGACACAAAATATAACTTAAGAAAATTCTTTAATTTAATTGTTGAAATGCGAACTATTTCAATTGGCTTTGATCAAACATTTTTTATAGTAGACGCAACGAACGTTTCACCAAACTGGAATCGAACTGGTATAAAACATGGCATCAGTACGTTACACTCGTAAAAATGATACGGACGAAACATAATAGAAAAATTTTCTTTCACTAATTAATTTATTTGAAGCCGTCTAATTGTTTAGTCAATTAAAATTCCAATATAAATGTATGCATTGTAACTAAAGATGAATTAATTGTTTTATTTATTTATAATTTTAGTGAATGTAGCTGTGGATTTTGTAATAAAAGCGGAAAATAATTTTAGCGGAAAATAAATTTAGACTTTGTAACGAAAGGGGGATCATTGTGGAACCCCACCTTAGATTACTGTTACGGTTGAGGCCTGTAGACGATTGAAATTGTTCGCGTATGTCTTCCAACAATTGTTGCAACCATTTGATCTTTTTTGATGCCTCGGATATTGAAATTAATTCGGCTTCGCAGGATGATGGTGCAACTGTGATGACCAAATTATTGTCCCACCGATAAAATATATTATACGACCCCTGTTTGATTTACGGTCGATCTTGCCATCGGCCCAGGTTGCATCTGCATATTCAAACAATGATAATTCGCTCGATTTGATATTGTCATCTTAAGCCTCAGTTGACGGGTCGCCTTCAAATATTTCGCAACACGCTTGAGTTGATTCCAATCTTCTATACTCGGCCGTGAGACCTTGTGAGCCAAAATACTAACACTGGCCGAAATTTCAGATCTTGAATTCATTGATAAATACAACAACCGTCCAATCAGTGATCGATGTTTGCTGATTAATTCAATTCAAAATTCCTATCAATATCTTTTGTAATATCCAGGCCCAAGTATTAATTTATTGGTCCCAAATCTTGCATCACAAAATGTGGCTTAAAAATGCTTTCAATGTCTGTAATTTGCTTCTTTGTCGAACCTGCCATAATTAAGTCATCCAATATAATAGCAAAATTCATTGTAAACTTTGTTTGAATACAAGATCGTTATAGCTCTGTTGAAATCCAGCTCCAATGAGTAATTTGTGAAGTTTAGAATTCCACATTTGGCAGCCTGTTTCAGATCATGCATTTTTCTTTTAAGCAAGCATATCTTCGAACTATGATCGTGAAAACCTAGTGGCTGCTTCATGTAGATGGTTTCCATTAATTTAATTTTTCATTAAGAAATACCTTCTTAGCGTCAAAGTGATTCACAAACATTTTTCTTTTTGTTCTCTGTGAAACACAGAGAAGGAACCACAGTTGGAACCATAGTTGGTTGAACTTAATCGGTTTGTTGTTCATTTCAAGTATCACTTTTTTCACAAATTTTGCTTTTGAAGTAGCAAATCCATTCTGAACTTCCAATTTGCATAATTGCTGTCGTTCAATTTAACAAATTTGGGTTTTACTACTTCCGCCATTGTTCTTCATGTATGATTTGTTTCGTGTCTCCTTTTTCATTACTTCTTTAATAATTTCGCAAATTATTTCCTGGTTTCTTTCACACACTGGGCCCATAATCTATATGGGCCCAGTGTGTGAAAGAAACCTATTATATCTCTATAATAGGTTTATGATATTTACTTGTCTTAGATCTAATAATTTCGATCTACCAACAATGTGGAAAAACTTTACGAAGGAAAAAAATAACACACGAGAAATACATATAATATAATAAAGTGATACTTTATTTTATGACAGACACCGAAAGACTGTCAAAAAGGCAAGAAAAAAACATTTAGTAGAAATGAGAAGGATCGGAGTAGAATCCAGCTCCGCTTTTGATATTGGATGGACTAAGGTTTTTAAAATAAAAGTATTGTACGAATAAATACGACACACCATAGCGTCGTCAAAATTTAAATTTAAGTTTTATAAGGTTGGTACTTTCTACTATAGTCTTTCTTTTCAAACAGCCGACGACATCTATAAGTCAGTGCTTATAGATCTTCTATGAATACCTTTATCTTATTTTCATTGAACAGTTGGAATTTTAGTTGAGAGCGATTCTCAATATTATTCCGTGTAAGACCTCTATTGTGATGTTCGCTGGGTATTTTTCTATTTTATTTTGTGCACACATGACAACATAGAAACATCGCATCCGTCCATGCGTAAAAATGAGTGCAATAAAAGCAGTCATTACTCTCATGTAAAAGAAAAGCGAAACTTAAAAAATAAATGTGTTATAGCATAAAAATTATTATTGCGTTTTATTTATAAAAGTTGGGCAAATTAAAAGACGTCAAAGTGCATTTGGAGTTGGAAAAAGATGTTAAGCCAGGTTTTGTGAAGGCTAGAAAGGTTCCTTATGCTTTCCTGGAAAATATTGAAGAGCAAATTAATGAGTAGGAAATTCAAGGTATTATCGAGAAAGTGGATTTTACACGATGGGGTACGCCCTTGGTCCCAATTCTAAAAGCTAATGGGCAGCGACGTATTTGTACTGATTACAAGATTTCCGTTAGGAAATATTTATCGAAAACAAATTTTCCACTTCCACGAGTAAACGATCTTTTTGCACGAATCATTAATGAAAAAGGGTATTGTTCGGTATCAAAGGTGTAGCTAACTTTTTGGACGATATAATTATTTCTGCACCAAACACCGAAATTCATAATGATCGAAGCAGTTTTGAATTTTCCTATACCAAAACCGATTTCAGACGTTAGGTCATTTGCAGGATTAGTGAAGAAGTTTATTCCTAATTTAGCAACCAAAATGAGCCAATTTATGAGTTATTAAAGCATAGTAAAGGTATTTTGAATTGGAATCAGAATAGCCAAAAAAGCGTTTGATCTGATCAGGAAGGAAATGATTTCGAACGGAATGCTGGTACATTTTAATCCGGATCTGCCGTTGATATTAACCTGCGATGTCTCGAGTCAAAGAATTGGTGCAGTATTAGCACACATTTTTCCAGATGGGTCCGAAAGACCAATCAAATACGCGTCCCGAATTTTATCGGAAGCCGAGAAAAGATATGATACGTTGCAAAAAGAAGCGTTGGCGATCGTTTACGGAACTAAAAAATTGTTCCAATATTTAATTGGAAATCATTTCGTTTTGGCTACCGATCGTAAGGCATTGTTATCAATATTCGGGCAACACAAGGGTTTACCTCAAATGACTACGAGCAAATTGAAAAAGATGGGCATTTCATTTAAGTGCGTTTAATTACACAATCAAGCATGTCAAATCCGATAAAAATTTTGCAGATGCGTTGCCGAGGTGCCCGCTGAGCGAGCATAGTAATAATGTTTTTTTTAGAATCAAACAAGGATATTCTAATTGGCGCAAACAGCATAAGGAAAGCTTTAAAGAGTGACAAAGGTTGCATGGCCATAATGCAAATTATTAATGCAATTTTAAGGCGTGGACATAGAGTAGTCGTATCCGAGTCTTTACGTGAGCATGTGCTAATATGCAGGTACATTGATCGCATTTGGGGATTGTGGAGATAGAGAATATGATTAAAATCTGTCTACCGTGTTTATCGGTTCTTCCTAAGAAAGAAAGTGTAATACCTTAGTCAGTCCCTGATCGTCATTGGGGAAGAATGCATATCGATTTTGCCGGATGAATGGTTTATATTTCTTTATCGCGATAGACGTTTATTCAAAGCGGATTGAGGTGCAATAAACTAAATTGCCTACTTCGGAATTCACAATTAAAGTGTTAAAACATCATTTTGCCAGGTTTGCCAGGTTTTGTCAGTTGGTTTCTGACAATGGATCTCAGTTTACGGCTGCTACATTTAAACAATTTTTAAGCGAACGAGGTGTTAAACATAGCTTTGCGGCACCTGGCCATCCGGCGATCAACGGTTATAAGCGTAATAAAATCTGCCAGTTTAGCTAAAACTGGGGATATTGATACAATTCTATGACGATTCTTAACAGATTAGAGGATGGCGAAGCATTGTACCACTGAAAAATCTCCAGCTTTAGTTTTGTTTAGCTATGCCCCTTAAAGCGTTTTAGATTTATTGAGGTCAAGTAATAATAATAGTAATAAAGGTTGTGAAGTAAATACGAGCAGTGACAGGAGAGACCAATTCAAAAGAGACGATAGTGTTATGATAAGACCATATAGCAATACTAACAGCGATGAGTGGGTTAGGGAAAAAATAACCAAAGTGTTGGGGCCTCGAATGTATGAGTGTGCGTGTGATAATAAATTGACCAGGCGTCATATTAATCAAATAAGACCTTATACGAAGTGTTGTTTTACGTCACAAGCAACGAAACAGATGAAAATGGGTTGCTGGAAAGGTAGAAACAGAGATGGCTTCGGAAAATAATGCGAATTTTGACGAGTTTTAATGCGATTCTCTAATGCTGCAATTGCCGAGCCGGTGAATGACTGTCATTACTCTCAAGTAACAGAAAAGAGAAAGTTAAAAAATAAATGTGTTAGCATAAAAAGTACTATCGCTGTATAAAAATTTGTTAGTATAAATATGTGTTAGTATAAAAATTTTTGCAATCGACGAATATTATCAATAATTAAAAGACACTATACTAATCAAGGGCTTATGCTTGTAATTTTGGTAGACTTGTAACTTTGGTAAGCTTTTTCGGTTTGTTTCCATTTCTATTCTACACTTTTTCTATTACTTTCAAGATTGAGCTGGAGTGTTTCATTAAAAATATTTCTTGTATCAGAGTTTTTCAATCTGCTGGTGTTAAACTTTCTCTGATTTTTTGGGGATGGTTGGCTTGGTTTGTAACTATGCTAAAACTTGTTGGTGATCAATGTGAACATCTGCACCCTTCATTGTTTTGTACTTTTTGTAATAATATCAACAATTCTAATTAACTATTACAGTTGACCTTTTAAATCTTCTGTCTACTCGATAGCTAGGAACTGTATTCTATTCGTTAAGACTTTCTCACAGTGTTAACATGTGTCATTCAACAACTATTTAATCGGTGCAATGTCAACAAACAGGAATTTTAACTACTGCACGATTGGTAAACAACTCTAGGTTTAATATAAATAAACACTTTGCATACTTATAGGAACATTATATAGTTTACTAACTTAGAATTACGCCAAACTATCGTATCGACAGATACAACTTATATTTGTTATAAATACACACTACACATATGCTATTTCGAAAATATATTTAATCAAAACTAACAACAAATATAAATGTACACAGAAATTTGTCGTTTGTATAGATTTTATATTCCATTGGCAAAATGTAGCTTATAAATATAAAATATTGTGGGGGTGTTGAATATACATACGGGTATTCAATTTATGAGAGAAGAAAATATATGAAAAATACTTACTTTGAAATAAAAATAGCCATCTTCTGTATGCAAACGATTCAGCTGATTTTGGTTTTCGATATAAAACGATTGATGAAAATTGAAATTCTTTGGCAATATTTAAACGATTCTTTTCGACCAGTTGCCTTCGTATATTCCAAAATGTTGTACAATCGGGATTGATTAGTATGGCACAATTTAAATATTTTACTAAATTATCAGAATATAAATATTTTTGATTATTTAATTTATTATCTATTATGAAACGATGAACATGCATGTATACATGTTTTATGCACCATGACTCTAATCCTAAATTATGTTCTACATGCACTACTGGCGATTTATTTTGATTTGATAGTAATGGAATTATTTCAA
Source organism: Tipula confusa (assembly GCA_963556175.1). Lineage (NCBI taxonomy): Eukaryota > Metazoa > Arthropoda > Insecta > Diptera > Tipulidae > Tipula > Tipula confusa. The sequence goes on from OY744476.1 coordinate 222,004,129, forward strand.
AGCCAGATCTGTAATGAAAAAAAACGACAAAGAATTAGCTATTTGTATTAATCATTTTAAATTAAAACTGGCCACTGTGGTTGGGGGGCGATGACATGTCTCGTAAAGTACATATACTTAAGTATTGGTTGGAACTCGAAGCTTTCTTACTTTATAGTGTAAACTATATTTACTAGACCATGTGTTAATTACTAAGGCACTACATGTTACTGTAGTAGTTTTCGTACAAAACGTTTCCACTGTAAAGGTCGAAAAACGAACATAAAAAAAAATCCATTACCAAAATATTGTTTTCAAATGCGGCCGAGATGCGAACTTACCAAGTACCAAAGTAAAACTCTCGAAACATGGCTACGGAAATGTTAGCCGTTCTTATTCATTGTGCTAGTTAGAATCGAGAGAAATGTGGATCATCTCTTGTAAACACAATAAACGCATATGAAATGTTAGAACATATTTCTGAGAATTTGAAGAATGTATTGGATTGTTTAAGGTCAATACAACCGACCGCAACCAAAATTAAACGCTTTTCCTGTTTGGCTGATTACGTGGTTTGTCTTAGACGACACAATTTGTCTGATAAGAGTATTGACACTATCTGTTTTCTTGATTATTTAGGTACCGAGAGTTGATTGCTGATAATGAAAATGTAACCATAACGGCAATAACCTAATTCTCGTCAATCGCGCCATCAGGAGTTTGAATTACCGAGTGTACAGTGAGTACACGATAGTAACTTTTTTTGGTTGTCCAGAACAAATCAAAGCGCTAGTTCAGGATCAACCAAGCGGGACATGAAATTAAACAATCTCAAACAGCGTCAGCTCCTCATTTTAGAGACGGCTGAAACAAAACCTGGCATTAGATATAAAATACTCGGGGAAGGTACCCCAATAAAAACCAAGAATGAAGAAGAGCAATGATAAAATTACGATGCTTGGATTCAGAACGCCAATACCGGCATCTTTAGGAGATGAACGAGCGGGAGTTCTAGAATTCAACAAACCATGCCATGTTCCTGCAATAGAAAACTTAGCTGCTGAAGCAAAAATTGTTATAAGTTCGTTTAGTACGTTAAGTTCAGCTAAGCAAGGAGCGGCCAAATTTATGTCAAGTTATGAGAACTAAGCCATTCTCAAAACCCGAGGTGGCTCTGAAGGAGGATCATGAAGATACGGATCTGCAATTCGATACGGATCTATACGTAATAGCGGAGATTGTACGCTCTGCTGATTCGTTACTCCTTGTAAGTGCGAAACCAGCAGGCATTTCGAATAATCAAGATAAAGGGATAATCGAAACCCTGAACACTTCTAATGCAGACACTGCTTAAAGGAATAGAGATTTACCGCATTACAACAAATGCGCATACTCTGACAAATTCACCCGAAATAAAACTGCAGAAAGAAGCGGTAGGAGAGATGCTTTCACGAATTGTGGTTTATACAATTAAACCCCGCCATGCTCTACGTTATTTCTATAACAGCCCAGTACCAAGGGGCGAGGAAGAGGTAATTCCACCAGTGGAGAGGGAGGAGGTTTTAAGAGTATTTGGAAAAGTGAAGAACAATAAGTTTTCCGGTTCTGATAAAATTCGGGGATTTCCGGGGCGGTTTGTTAGCTTGTATAATACATGCCTAGAGGAAGGATCCTTCATTTGGAGGATCATATGCAAAATACTGCAGAAGGCCATTAAAAACAAAAGATACTTGTATTAAAATCAATAAGGATTCCGTATGACGCACTCTCCATTGGAAGGGAGGTTCCAAAAAATATTGTGCGATGGTTACATTGATTGTTAAAAATTCCTTTAAATCGACTAGGTAGGAGTGCATATTAGACGCGCTACTAAAGAAAAAGGTATCCAAGTTTTTAACAATGCTGGTGACTATTTTTTCTGCCGATACCAGAAGAAGCAAAAGTTGTCGGTTGTGCGGATGATGTGGCAGTTTTTGTGGTGGCAAAACATAAAGAGGACACTGTGTGAGGATGCTGGGAGAGGAAATGGAGCTTATTCGAGAATGCCGAACGTTGGAGGTGCTCGCTAGAGTCGCAGATTATTACTTATAGTAACGTGGTTACGTCTAACCTAATGTAAAGCGCACCGACTAGGCAAGTACACACATAAGCAGCAAATGGCTTCTGTTTATAGGTTAAGCGTCTTAAGAGTGATTAGTGCATTTAGAACGGTCTCGGAAGACGTTGAGTCTCATAGCGGGAATTCCGCCAATAGATTTATTAGCTAAGGTTCGACTAAATAAGTATTCCCGCCGTGGGAATGGAAATAAGAAGGAATATCGTAATATGATCCGTGCGGAAACTGTGAACGAGAAGCAGGAGTGATGGGGCATTTTGCCGAAAGGACGTTAGACTTATCTAATAAGGGATTAGTCCCCTTCGATGAATAATTGAATAAATAGAAAATATGAATATGGCTTTCTATCTGAATGCACAGTATAATAGCATCCTTCACGTAAAATGCATATAGACTAAGCCTGATTAATAACATATAATAATAGTGAGCTGGATTGTTCGTAGGGCACGGGCCAGCAATGGCCTGTAGCAATCAATTTTGTTTTTATTAATTTTTAAGTACAATAAAATTGTAAATGTGTAAAACGTCATCACTTTTCATCAAGTAGTTCCTCCACACTTAGCCAATGTCGAATCAACAATTTATTAAATTATTTTTGTTAAAAGCATGAAATTAGGACATTCAACTTATTGTCTTTATATTTAACGGTTGTTTAATTTATGTTTTTGTTAATAAATCCATTAAAAATTCAAAAAAATAAAAATAAAAAAATTTTGGCACTAGTGAAAGTTATTTTTGGACATTCGTTTTTAAGTGTACACCACACATGATAGTGATAACAAATAAATAGTTACATCACATAATATGTGTTAAACATAATTTGTATGTACAAAATATATCGATCAAAACATATCAATAGATTAAACTGCGAAACATGATGTTGGAATAATTTTTTTTCTAAATAACAACTTTGACTAGTTCTATTGTTAAATTTCTAATCAATTACTAAATATTTTAAATTGTTTACTTACATTGCAGGGTCTTTATCAAAAACACCATCAATTTCATTTACAATTTTTTCACATAAATCATATTCATCATCACAGTCCATTTTTATTTTGAATTTTTGAAAGTTTTTTTTTCCACTCAATAAAACTATGTTAAAACGTATTATTATAATCGAAACACTCACATAAACATTATAAATATATTATACATATATAACTTTATATTAACTTTAATTAATTGTATTTTTTAATCTTAAATAGAATTTATTAGTTAAAGACCACATAATAATAAAATAAATTGAATAAAAATAAAAAATCTTTCGTGTGTCGATTTGACATTTTTTGGTAAATTTGTTTTACAAATGAAAAATTTATTTCCAATTTAACTTCGTTATGTTGGTGGCCATGGGTTTGCTATAAAAAATTATATTTATATTTTATAGTTCGCAAATGAACATATCCATTTTTACGTATAGTAATATGTACAAATCTAATTAATTAATATCGTATTTCTTTAAGTAATTATAATTATTCTAATTGACGATTATATAAATAAATATGTTCCACCTTCCACATCTTGACTTATAAAATATCATCTTGCTATAAAATGTTTTCCCAACCTGCACAAGTACGTCAAACGACCATCATATGTCAAAATTTACTTAAACTGAAAGTCGTAATAAATAAAAATTTTATTTTTCAATGAAATGCAACATTAATTAAAACTATTATATCATATTTGAAACGCAAAAGAAAATTCTAACAAAATTTAATAATGGCAACTAAAGTAATAGCAACAGCAACAGTTCGTGCAGTACAACGTAAACTTTTACCAACTCGGGCTGCGCTAGTTTTGGTATGATGATTGTGGATAAAATAAAATATCGATATTTAAATTATACAAAAGTACTTTAAATTTTAGACACCTTCAGCTGTTAATAGGATTAAAACTCTTTTGCAAGATAAAACCGAATTTGTAAGTATTATTTTAGGACATATATAAAATCTGTTTATAATAGCAGACAAAACCAAGTTTTCCTTATTAAATTGTAGATTGGGCTTAAAATTGGAGTAAAGCAACGAGGCTGTAATGGATTATCGTATACCTTGGACTATACCAAAACCAAGGATAAATTCGATGAAGAAGTAGTACAGGATGGTGTTCGTGTCATTATCGATAAAAAGGCTCAGTTATCACTTTTAGGCACTGAAATGGACTTTGTGGAAAATAAGTTATCATCCGAATTTGTATTCAACAATCCAAATATAAAAGGAACTTGTGGCTGTGGAGAATCTTTTAGTATATAAAATGGAACAAATTAGACATAAATAAATATAGTATGTAATTTAATTACATATTACCATTAATTTTTTGCTAAAAGTTATTGTGCGTAGTTTTAGGAGTATAGAATCTATTATGGCTGTAAATTTGGTTGCCCCCCTTTAGAATATTTTATTATTATTTATTTGCTGTAGCAGGAATTTCAAATAAACCAAAATGACTTCAGAAAGTGAATTACCGATTTTTAATTTAAAGAAAAAATGTTAATCGCCTAAATGTCAACATGATATATCGATTTATACATTGGTGTCTTAGCTAACGATAAAATCGATTTTTTTTCTGGACAATGACGCTCTATCGGGTTCGATCTCGAGCTTGCTCGTATTGTTTTAGACAAATCGTGTTAAGAGTGGGCTTGCAGAACGTGACCAAACCTGCGTATTCGCTGCCTGCACCAGGTCCAGTAGTTAATCGTTAACTTAGCAGCCGATCTATAAGATCTGAAATTTTGGTTGGCCATGACCATCCCTTAGAAATTAACACAGTTAGAATTTGACTTCGGGTCGTCTTATGCGGGTGTATCCTGGTTTCAAAGTGGATATGTTTATAAGAAAAGAATGTCTTAACCGCAATGAGATCATGTGTGATTACAAAGTACATTATCCTTTCCCCATTATTGGCAGCTAGTTCGTGTCAAGAGTATGGATCTATATTTTGTCCTAAGTCAAATTGTCTAGTCTTCATTTTCTAGACTCTATTGATTTTGATCCAAACCTTCGTATTGATTTAGACAACCAAAGAAGTCCAGTCTTTCTGTACGCCAAGGAGCCATACTCAGAGATCTCAACCTGTGGGGCTTTACCAAATAATGGCTCCCTCTCTTTATATTTCACAAATGTTTTCAGAAATTTTCATAAATCCCATTATTCATGATTGAAACATTTTTAGCTGTTGGCCATCGTGACACCATGCGAATCACTTTTCTCTAAAATTTCACTTCCCATCTATCACCCCCTCCCATATTAAAGCTCCCGGGGAATCGTGATTCGATATTCCTCACAGTAAGCTTGCTGAATGCTCGTGCTATATAAGATTTACAACGAAAAACGTTTCAGCTGACTGAAGCTGGTTTGGCGGCACCCTTCAGGTCAGAGTTTCTTATCCAATCCAATTTGATTGGCTATTCGAAACAGTGTTTGAAAGGTGTTTAAGAACTAAATACGAACCTCGCGTTTCATCATGCGAGTAAGAGAATCATGAATTGTGAATTTGTCTTTCTTGTGCATTCTATTGGTTGGTTGTCTTTTGGCAGAACCGTAGCATTCCGTATGCCGACTTCAGCCTATCTACTGAGATTGTTACGTATTCTATTTGGGCCGAGGAGTTTCGTTAATTCGGCAAAAAGCTTTGACTCTATTTTTGCAATCAATTTCTAATGATTTTTTTGTCACCGGTCTTGTAGTGATGGTTAAGGTGTTGGTTCTGTGTAAAATCGTTCCCTGGGCTGACCACCTACAACGATCACCAATTGTAAAAATATGATCTTGAAAGATCTTGTAAAAGATCTCAGTAAGGATCAACTCTGGCCTGTAATGCTGTTGATTTTTTTTCTAATGATTTCTAATTCATGCGCATATTGTCTCGGATTTCTTTCAGTTTTCGACTGCGATTGCTCGAGTCTTATGATCGGTATAAATTGTAAAACCTCGACTTTCAACAAAATATCTGAAATGCTTAATGGATAGATAAATTGCAAGTAATTCCCGGTCAAATGCTGAGTGTTTCATTTCAGTATCCGACAGTTTGTTCGAAAAGAATCTCAGCGGCTCCCAATCATTATTGAATTTTTGCAACGCTGCGCCGACGTCATGTCTATTCGCGTTATTCAGTGGATGTGCATGTGCATGAATGCGTCGTTCTTCGGGCATTTTAAGAATAAAATAGTGGTAATAGTTTACCATCCCGATAAACTACTGACTGTGCTTGATGCCATTTGGAGTAAGCATTTCGAAGTTCAAATGGAATTAAAAAGTATGATCTGACTAGATCTATCTTTAAATTGTGCAGTCCTGCAAGGGCGTGGAAAATTATGTATGTGAGGAATCGGATACCTGTAAGGTATATTGTAGCTGTGTAGAAACTACGATAATGCATCTACGCATGCGTGAATCGTAGTTTAAGTCCGATGTCTATCTGGACCAATCGTAATTTGTATGTTTATGATTTTACTATTGTTGTGCCATTCGCGGCCGTTAAAACTAGATCAGATTGAAAGTTATGGAAAAAATTAATTTTATGTTTGATAGGGAGAATCGGAAGGTCAGCTTCTGATTCGATCCCGAGCTTATTCTCCGTATTGTTTTAGACAACCCGAAAAAAAAGTCGTTCTCTACCCAGCGGTGCCATTGTAGCCAATAGTGAATACGACGCTTGTTAAATGGCCTCTCAGAAATTTCTCCACCATCCATTTAAGATCAGCATGCTGAACGTGACCGAGCCAGTGTACTCGCTGCCTTTTTATTTAATGAACGAGATCAGGAATTTATTCAACTGCTAAAGTCAAAATACGTTGCAAATGCCGACATGCTAAAACTGTACAAGTTGTTGATCAAGCCCGTTCTCATATAGGTCTGTGAGAGTAGAACCCTGACGGATGAGTATGAAAGATTGTTAATGACATCCGAGAAAAGAGTCATGCGCTTGATATATGGTCCCAATCACGACGATGTCGACACTTACCGAGTCCTTTTCGACCACGAGATCAGGTATTTGATACAAATTCCTGATGTCGTTCATGAGGTGAAAAGGACTGCTAATACACCGGCTCGGTCACGTTTTGCGAGCTGACCCTAAATGGCCCGAAACTTTGTCCGAAAACAATTTTAGTGTCGTTTGACGTTTGGTGAGCAGCTCACCGTGATTTTCCCAGTAATGATGCTTTTCAACTATTTAATTGGATGAAATTTCGTAGAACGAGACTTTGGTTCGAAGAGGGCGACTTTGTTTTTTTTGGTTGTCTAGCACAAGAACAAGGGGAAACTCGGGATCGAATTTATTATTATGTCCATTATTATTAATACTAAAAGTGGTAACACTTCTTTTTTCGAAGTAAATAAGGCTTCAATTGAATATGCTGGACACACTCGATATGTACACCGATATGTTCCACTGTATTGAGTGCGCATTTAAAAAATTTTCTTATTTTTTATTGATCAGACGGAATACGCGAAATGAAAAAAAAGTACTAGAAAATTGACAAAAATGTTAACACAACCAAATTTTCATATTATATAGCTATATACATTTTCATTTAATTTTTCATCTAATAAATTTCCTCTCTCGCACTTTTTCATTTTCTATCTACATACATATTCCTTTTTCCCATATATTTTCTTCAGTTTACTCATCGTATTTGTCTCGGTGTGAAGTTAAAATTTATTTTTATTTTTTTTTGTAAGTAGTTTTACTAGCTGCCTAGTCTACAATTAAAATTTAAATTATATATTTTATATAAATATTATTATAATTTTCATTAAAAAAAAAAAAAAACAAAACAAAAAATTTTCCGAATAAAATTTGTGTACAGTAGCAGTGAGCGACAAAAATAATTTACGATGTGTATGAAAATTTAATTTTGAGTTGTGTCGCGGTCGCAAAGAAAATTTTTATTAATTTTTAATTTTTTTTTTTAATTTAGTTAAGTTTACTTAAAAGTGAAAAGTGAAAATATAAATAAATAATTTAAATAAAAAGTTTGTTGGTTAAAGTGATTTTTCATTTTATTGTCAATCGATTTTCTTTAATTTTTCTAAAAAAAATTTTATGATTCGAATATGAGAAGTTTTATATGACGACAACATTAAAGTTTTTCATTTATTTGTAAAACTTTTATGAATAATGTGAAAATACAAAAGAAAATTAAAAATGGGTTCTAGATCGATTGCATAATATCATATGGGTTTTTCTTGTATTTTTCACCGAAAATCAATTATAAAACAAACAAAAAATATTTTTTATTTTGGCACCTAAATGTCTCTCCCAATTTAATACTTCGTATTAAACAATATTAACAGCTATTTGAATGTGTATACGGGTGTGTGTGTGTGTTCCGTTACTTAAGTATTTAGATCACGTTTACAATACTTAACCTATAAATTTGAGTAGTCCTTGAACTTCAATCCGTTATTAAAAAGTCAAAATAAATTTAACAGTTATATAAATAAGAAACACGATTTCATAGTTGTTGATAAATAAAAATATAATTTCTCATTTTCACATTTAAAATGTGAGAAATTATGGATTAATTTGTGAAAAGTCATACGCGAGTATGAGAATGTTTATAGATGGCGATGATATCAACAAAGTGGGTGGTGATTGTTTTTGTTATATACAAAAGCACACAGTTCACATATGAAAAGGATTTGTGTTTAATAAAAGAGAATTAAGAGAAAGAGGGAGAGTATAAAAGAGAATGTAAATAGGTAAAAATAATTTAGGGTTGATTGCATGTAGATTTATGATATCATCATAATATATATAAAGCTTGATGTAATGTTTGTGAAAAATGAGAGGAGAATTTTATGAATTACGGAAACATTTTTGTGTTGGTGCAAAACCGGCATTTTGCCGATTATTTTTTCGCAACGCGACATTTTCTTTATATGTATTGTAACACTATTGATTTAGATTACACTCGTGTGTCGTAACTGTAAAATTGCATTGCAAATCGCTACATAATAAATTGACAATCGTTACTTTGTACAGTTAAAAAAAAAATATTTCAAAATCGATAATTGTGCTAAATAAGTGTCGCTTTTATTTAAGATCTAAAACTGTAATATAATTTTTTTAAAGTTTCATTGTCATTTAAAACTTTTGTAATAATAAAAGTGTAATGAAAACCACAATTTAAGTGTAACATAATCTTTTGTATATAAAAAATATGTGTACTGTAGCATTCATATCAAAACATAAACTATGATAATTTTTGTAGAAAAAAGTACTATTCTTGATTAAAAGATATGTTGTAACTGAAAAAAGTTATATTTAGAAAATATTTTTGGCATTGTATTGTATTTGTCATGTGATCATTAAATTTAAATAAAACGTGATTTAATTATGAAGGCAAATACTACGATCGAATGATTCACCTGTGGTGTGGTTGTACTCAGAATTTGGATTAAACTTGTATTGAGATACTTTGACGTTGCTATAAGTTTTCATATAACTGATTTTCATAGCAAATATGAAAAAGTAAAATTTAGGAGATCTCTGTAATTTCTCAAAAGAGTCATTTCTGTTTGACAACTCATGAATTAAAGTTCATAGGTTCGATAAAAAAACTAAACCTCACTAATAAATTCATAAGAAAGACAAAACAACTTTGGTGATTGGAAACCGCTATATGATTATTTCAAAGAAACTATTGATGAGAAGAAATATTCGGTAGATAGTCTGAAGCACCCAACCATAGAACTTTAGCTGCCAACGCTAACTTCGACATGAAGCGAATTGCTCAGTCACAAAAAGCTGACACAAAACTTCAGAGAATCGAATCATTTTCGACACTACTAATATCTCGTATACAAGCATCTGGGCTACTCGAAAACTAATAGTAACTATATATTTCTGGACTAGTATTAGACTAGACATTTATTTTGAACATATAAATTTTGATATCATGGGACCACTCCCATCAAATGAATACACTAATTATTTGTTAACCTGTGTCGTTCGTTTCACGCGATGGCCATAACCCCACTCCATATATAAGAGAAATTAGGGCAGTTATTTCTGTACCTCGTATATTGACTTCTTATTTGGCTGATATTTTGTTCTATTTTACAAAAAATATAAAGAAAACTAATGTTAAAACTATCATGTATCCTAGTACTCAAATTGATCGCTAAATTGGCACTTTGCGAGCACTTAAAATAAGATATAACATAAAGAAAAGTTTGGACTCAAATAATCACCGTTTTATGCTATTTATAGAAAATAACGATTTTCGGATCTCAACTATAGCTTAACTACAAGTTTTAGTTTAGTCTAAAGCAATTGACAAAAATAATTACACCCCTTTACGTCATAATTAATGTCTATTAAAAAAAGGCACGAAAAGTAAAGTACTAGTTTATGCGCATGATATACTGAAATTCGCTAAAAAATTATTATTACAAAAAATCAACAAAGAAACACTGGATACTCCAAAATTTATGGAGACCATGCTCTCGTTTATGGATACGCTGTTTAGAATGCGGAACATTCAGTCACTGAGATACCCTGGAGTTTTTGATGGTACTATATACCAGCCATGAAAGTGTCTTTAGAAACTCGTTGCTCGCTAAGAAACTCGATAGCCAAAAATAGAAGAGCATGTGTCCCAGGGCAATCTGGGGGATGAATTTCTTCTAGGGCCACAGGTAAAAAAGTTTGTTTTGGATTTCAGAGCAGTTGAAACTGGCAAAAATCATACTGACTTATGTGAAAATATAGGTCCGTACTCCTGGCACGAATTGCGTTGGGAGGTACCGGGTTCGAATCCCAACAGGAGAGGGTTGAAAAAGCGATTTTTCATTACTTGATTACGATCGGTGGTGACGACGAACACAACTATAATTCTCCGTTGGCGTGCAGAACTCTTGAACCGAACCATTGAAAGAGTTGGGTGAGCTTCGGCCGTAAAAAAGAGTAAATAGATTTAACACAAAAAAACTATCTTCTGTTGTAGAAACTAGATTTCTATTGATTCAAAGTCATCTTTGGAATCTATTCAAACTATCAGTGTCTTCAACAAAAGACCGGCATTTAGTCCTGATTTTCTTTTCAAATAGTTTGAGTTGAATTGAATTAGTATTGGTCTTGTTCATTTTGATTGCAACGAAGTGGTTCATCATATCGGCCAACTTAACAAAATATTAATTTTAGTCTCTGACAACACAAAATGTTGTCAGAGACTAAAATTAATTCCAATACTTCAATTTATTTATAAAACCGTTGAAAAATTTACCATCAGGGTCACAGGCCAATTTCAATTTTGCCAGCGGCTGCTAAAATTTTCCAATGGTTCTGGTTATTTTATTGAAGTATATAAAAAATCATACAAACTCCTCCATTCCCTTGAGCCATCATTGGTGCGGTTATGCCATGTATCATGCTCTTCTCGCAAATAATGTCCAGATATCTCTTATACTGATCCCTTAGGGTTCAACTGATACACCTATATGTGACAACGGGTATGTATACAACTTTAGCTAGTCGGCATTTGCAAAATATTTAGACTTTAGTAGTCTAAAGACGAGCTTTAATCTCGGCGGGACATTCATCATCCATTCATGATCTCCACTATAATAATGTAATCGATTCCGTTTGTCCTTCTGGAATCATACATTTTATTTTACATCCATTGTTTGACACTCGTACAAGTTTAAATCAATGCCATTGATTTAGTTTATTCACTCATAGATGTCACCTTCATATGAACAAGACCTGCTTAGACTGATGAGATAAGATGTTATCCTGATATATAATATTTAAAGAGTATAGCTAGGTACGGAGCTCGAGCTAAGCTAAATTTTAACGAGGTCTCCACAAACCAACAGATAAATATCGAGCTATAAAAAAATTTGTAGAGATAAATTTTGACATGTCTAATCGTGTCCTTGATTTTAATGGTGTTGTGAAATTGTGTCGGAAAATTTTTTATTGCGCACTTAGCTAGCTAAATTTTATGTCAAATTAATTAGTATGATACATTTATCTTAGCTCGAGCAACTGCGTATCGACCTTATCATTCGTAATGATAAAATATTTTATATTTTATCCGGACTTGGGCAATTTGGAATCATATTTTAAACTTTTCAGTTGCAATATTCAAGGCCAGTTGATTTTTTGACTTTTCAAACATGGATGTATCTCCTAAAGTTTTCGTCTTAGAGAATTAAAATTGATCTTCTGGCCATATATATATCAGGGTCTGGAACCGAATTTGTACTTTTTTTAAACTTTTTTTTGAAATCTTTAAGGTTCTTTACTTCTCTATATGAGTAAGCTCACTATTAATGTTTTTAGTGATGACATCCTTGTTTTATCATTTGGTATGGTTTTCTTAATGTGTGGCCAATTCATCTCCATTCTCGTTTCCATATATCGATCTCAATGTCAAACTGCTTTGTATTTTGTGTAGTTCAATGTCAGAACCACTTTAATATTCGTCAAAGCTACTTATTTGCGAACACCTGTATGATTTTTTCACGTATGCTTCCATTTATCACACCTATACCAATGCTTGTTTCGTTTTTCAAATTATTCTTTTCTTCTCTTTATCTATGTGCTTTATCATCTGTTAAGACTTGAGAAGAAGCTTTCCTTTTAATTGGCATGTTTTGCTAGTGACCTTTCTTAAACATTGGTGTAATGCTCGTATATGTTTTAATTTGCTGCGCCTCTTCAGCATCTTTATAAATGCCCTTTGTACAATTGCTTTGAACATTTTTTGGCCTTACCGTTTTTTTTAGTTGATGCGGTGTATCTTATAATTTTAAAAGCTTGTAATTTAAAGACAGTTGCCCCGGTTTAGCGATTTTTTACAACAAAAAAAAATTCGACGATGTTTTAACATTAATTATTTTAAATAAACTGACGAGACAATATTAATGCAAAGCCTACTAAAGAATACGATCCAAACAACCGTTTATATATTTAAATTTGTGCACCAATCAAATCGGGTAAATTTTATATGACATTTTAATTGTGAGTGTATGCTACTCGTATTTCATGAATGTTCATGATATTTCAAGAGTGAAGTGTGCAAAAAATTTTAAAACGGAAAGTGATCACTGTATAATTACCGTTTATTTTTCTAAAATAAAATTTTGTTTGTAAAATTATTCGCATGAGTGTATGTATATATAATATACTTCATAAATTAAAGTGCTGATTGATTCAACGTACAAAATAAACAAACAACAAATATATTGACTCTCTCTTCGTTACAATTTTCTCTAATCGTTAAACTCGGAAAATCTATGTATTCATAATATTACGTTCATATGGAAACTAATAATAAAAGAAAAAAGACATTTTCCACCCAAACAAAACAAAGAGAAAGCGAAAAATTTAATAATGTTTTGCCTGCCTGTATGTGCCTGTTTTACATGTTATAACGTTATTTTCTGTCACATTGTATGATGTATAGACAGACGATTTAGAAATTGGAGCAAGATCTTAATTATAATTTCAAATTATTGTTCAAAATCATAAAATATTTTAATTTAACCATATAATTTAATTTTGAAGTGATTAAATGTTTTAGAATTTAATTAAAGTTAAATTTGATCAATATCAAATTTAGTTTTGTTGGTTTTACATATAAGTTTATAATTTAAAGTGATAAAAACGGCTTCACCAAAGTCTTGGCTGTCTGGAAATCGTAGTAATTCAGGTGAGTTGGCAGTTATTATTATTTTTTCTTTTTTAACAAATCATAGCAACTAATCATACAAAAAAAAATCAATTGTCATTATTTTGCTATTCACCACTGGTGCCCACTATTCGCCTTTAAAGTACCGCGGGCGGCGCTACATACTATAAAAGCCAAAGGTGGCCAGCAATTGTTTATATGCCATAATGCATATTCAATACTAGAATTAGGCTACTTTGATTAGCAAATAACTATTACTACTTGACCACCTTTGCCGTAGTTTTGAAAAAAATCGATAGGTGTCAGCCACTTTGCGTTAAAAGGCGAGTAAGAGAAATTTTGATATGTTATAATTTTAAAGCGTAGACAAAAAGCTCTTGGTGATAGAATGTAGAATTTTTAGACAACTTATATGATGAAAGCAAGTACTTTTAAGAACTTGGGTGTTTGCTAAAATTAATTATTCGTAACTGTTCTTGCTATTTTCTATGAGAAGCCATGAAAGAGTAACGGTTGGAGCTCTTTACTTTCAAATGGCAAAGCGAAGTTATGTCCGATGAAATGAAAGCAGCCGAATAGGTCTTATATTACAAAATATTTCATGGCGTAATGCAGGCTTCCTGAATACACATCGCGTGAGATTATGGTTTACCTTGGATTGATCCGAAACGTTGTCATGCATCGACTTAAATGTTCAACCCTGACGGATAAGAGTCATGCGCAATTACAAAGTTTTCTTCACAAACTCAGGCATCTGACTAAAATATGCTTTTCGATTTTTGAGAGGAGGGGCAACATTTAGTAAGTCCAGAAGTCACAGTCAGCGACGATGGGTTTTGAAATATAAGAACGACTTAGCATCTTATTAGATTAGCGTGGGAACTTTAATTTTAGTATTACGCTTTTATATGAATGTTTGAAAGAAATGTACGGCCAATCTGATCCGTCGCTAGTTTTTGATCTTTTTCTGAATATTTTGAATGATCATCTGGATCATTTTCAAAGAACAATTCACAGCTGGTTTTACTCTTACCTTATTGGCCTGACCCATATAGTGTGTATTAATTATCATCATCGTAAAGAATTTCCCATTACGACTAGTATTCCTCGAGGGGTGGGGTTGGGACCTCTCTTGTTCCTAAAGCTGACGTAAAAGGAATTTTCAAACTCCTGTTTGCTGGGGGCCTTATTCTTTCTAATGGTATCACGGTTGCCTTCATCGGCTCAAGTAAACAAGAAAGATGCTACATTTTAGGGACATCTTGGGTTTTCATGAAAGAATTTTCTTCCATGGCTTGGTTTGTGATATATTTCGAGTGTTACCTCGTTCCGCTGCTTTAATGTAAGTGTCGTAAATGAAATCCAATATCTTGTAAAGTTAGTTTATCGTGCCTTAGTGGCTTCTATTTTATTTGTGCATCGTGGCGGTTGTAAGCTGTGTGTAAGCAGGCTTATACTATCTGCATACTCCAAATCATTGAGTAAGAGTACGCATCCTTGACTTAGGAATAGTGGAGATTCATTTGATTGTTCAGTACTGAATTGGAAAGAGTTTATGTAAAAAGTGCAACTTTTTCTGGCCCGAAAAACGTGCAACTTTTTCTGGTTGCTGTTTTTGTTATTTTGTTGCAACTGATGATCAGAAAAATGTCTGAATAATTTCAGAATAATGTATGATCGGTCCATTAAATCATAACCAGTTTCCAGTGGTGCTGGATAAAGTATACTGGCATACCAGGCCGTGTTCACATTCCATCATTGTTTGTACCGCTCCTTATTGATGCCCCAAGCTTATTGTTATTTATAAATGTTGTGTCGTATCTTATTTCTTATCTACTCGACCCTCATCTTTCCCATTAACCCAACAAATTTTTATTTTCTATAATGTAATCTTTAAAATTTTCCATTTTCTTATTTTATAGATGTGACCGAAGAAAATCCAGGTGGATCACAAGATGTTGATGATTCGCGAAAAGGTCGATTTCGCGTTACATCAGAATCAACATCGGATGGTTCGTCTGAAACAACGCTCGGACGATTTCGACTAACACCACAATCATGTAAATTTTTTTACGGAATTTTAACGTTCGTATTTTATAATTCCGTTATATTTGTAGCTACTTACGGTCCGGCATCGCCATGCTTACAACGTGGTCGATTTGCCGTAATACCAGAAGAACCGTTAAGCGGTTCGAGTGCACACGGCGCAACAGAAACTCGAAATCGATCTCCATCGCCCGAATGGGATTTTGATACAGACGTAAGTAAAAATATACATACGATTTTGTGTCTCGACTAAATTTAACGAAACAATTCCCCTTAATACAATATTTTGATTTTGCTTTAATATGTGATACCAACATAAAGAAAAAAATTTAACGAAAAATATTGCTGTAATTAAAATTACTGTAAAAAAAAATTAGTATATAGAATAGAAGTAGTCACCGGGTTGCCTTATCGTTTGACGGATGAATTTATTTTGACAAATTTAATTATACACCGTACACACATAAGAAATTAAAAAAAAAAAAATTGTTTGTTTATCCACCTACCACAACATAAGAATATTTTTTTTTTTATTTATTTAAAATTGAAAAACAATTTTCATTGTTAGTGAAGTTTTGTGATGCCGTTTCATTAATTATTTTAATATAATTGGTGTTTGTGAAATCAACACAGAAAGAAAAGCAAAAAAAAAAAAAATTGCGTGAATTTGGAGAGTTCTGTTTTTGGAGAGTGTAGAAATGTCAAATTTAAAGATAAATACAAAATATATAAATATAATTGTGTATAGTGATTATAGTGTTAAAAAATAGTTAGATTTGTGCAATTATTATATAAATTAATTAAACTACATATATATGAAACCATTTTAAAACTATATACATACATACGTATATATTCCAGTTTTTAGTTTGTGGGAAATATATAAGTAATCACATTTCGATTAATTACAAAAAAAAAAAAAAAATATAAAGAAAATTTATTGTGCTCGTTTTATTAGTTACTCATCAATTTTCATTTTATGAAAATGTAATACTAATATATATTTCAAAAATTTAATTGGATTATCGACTACATTTAATAATTTCTTTCTGGTAAATATTTCATTTTTCTAAAGATAAATTTTTTTTTTTTAATTTTAAAATTATTGGGTTGATGCATAATTATACGTGAAAATCGTTTACATATAGTGGAATGTTGACATAACGATAAATCGGTGACTCACGAACTCGGGACCTTAATATTGATTTCATATTGCACCACCGTCAGAAATTTTAGAATTTTTTTTTTTTTTTGATTTTTTTAACTTGATCGATAAAACACTATACCTACATAGTATAATTGTTGGGATACCAATCGCATGTTGGCCTTTGATGTCGTAATAATATGTGAAGCAGAATTTTGTTTTTCGATACTATAAAATATGTTATTTACTCGTATATTGACATAAACATTTATAGCTACGAGAGTATGACGCATTTGAAGTTTCAAGCGAATCACTTAACTATCATTAGACTGAATGGAAGTACCCTTTTCAAGTGTATTATTTTTGATTTAACTGTCTACAGTCGAGTGAAGTTTTTACACTATTGCCCATCCTAAGTCTGTTCGCCCGAAGAAGTTTAGAAAAAAACATAGTAGATATACATAGTAGAATATCGGATTACTTGTTTTTTGGTGAAGTTTTTTGGTTCTTTAAATCTTCTAATCGTTGCTGCCATGTTTATATTTTTTTCCATATAGGTATATCGATTATCTCATTTGATTCATTAGGTAAAAAATTAGGTCTGCTGATGTAACAGCCCGAAGCTTAAAATCTTCTAGTATTCGTAGAACAGCCTTAAAACTTATTGCTGTTCATCGTCTCGTCGACCATTGTCAAATACTCCTGACAGTAGATGCAAAAATGTTCTTTGTTTTATTTATATCGAGCGTTGAGCACTTTTCTCAAAGTCTAATGACTACCGATATTCCAAATCTGCTTTAATATTAACAGGCCACTGCTGACCATTGTTACAGGCCACTGCTGACCATTGCCTAATGAACAATCAGGCTCCAACAGTGTCGATCTTAAGCTTGCTCTGGAAGACAAGTCGTGCTCTATCCTGAAGATCCATCTTTACCTACCTCTGCGCCTGTCTCTCAGCTCTCCTCTCAGAGATCTCTGCCCCATCCGCTTAACATCGTCACACAGATCGAAAAATTACTCAGTGTAATTTTACTTGGTGGCAGAGCAATTATACCTGATAGCTTGTTCTCAAGCTGGTCCTAGATTCTTAGATCCTAAATTCGTAGAGGTCGAAAAGCAAACAATAAACTCTCCCGATGGATTGATTCAAAAGTTTGCTGGAAATCCAAAAATACTTGGTGAGAAAATCATTCTCAGCGAAAAAACTTGACAAGTGGCTGACCGATTCATACTAAATCCTTTTTGGTAGTTACCTATAATTTCCTCCTCTAGGTTCTCTTCAATACTTGACAATAATTTGTATGTAGTGCAAAGAAGATTTATTCCATTATACTTTTCTCATTTGGGAAGCGGGCACTTTCCATTCATCATGAACTTCGCTTTGTCATACAAAGTTATTTCGAAAAGGTAGTTTTCCAAATTATACTCTCCGAATATCAAAAGCCGGAAAATAATATAATCCCCGAAAAAAGATTAAGTTTTAGTCTCTGCATTGAGTAAATTCCTCGCATGATGAGTCGTCCAATCACACCTACAAAGTTTGTATAGATAGCTTTCAAATTGAACTTTTAGTAAATCAGAGAAATGATCTTTCCAAGTGTCGTGTACTGGATCGATGTTAACACGGAGGTTTCCGTCCTAGTTCCGAATGACGATAGACCTAGGTCCGAAGGTAGGGAGTAGTCCGATGACTCCTTTTAAAAAGTTAAGTAAACTGCACCTCATTAAAACGAGGGCTGGTTTCCATAATACTACTGCTAACAAGATTCGGATATTTTGCTTTCTCATCTTCGTTTATCAGACCTTCACAGTTGAAGCGTAGTCATTTCCTCTGAAAAGCAATGTAAAGTCTTGAGACCCATGGTTACTATTTTTGAACTATCAAATTTCTTGGAGAGCAATGTGTTCCAAACGATGCTCTTTAATGAATGATAAAACGCCATCTTAACTAAGGTTCCGGGCAAATTTTGTCTGTACCCATTTATATTTGTTTTGATACTTTAACAAGAAGTTTTTTAAGGATGCGGGTTGTCAGTCCAGTGACCCAACCTAAGTTTAGTTGCCCCTACGACAAGCAGTCAAAGGCGGCTAGTATGGTGGTGGTATTCTAAGGATATCATGCTTGTGTATAGATACTTTACGATACATGCGGTTGCCCTCCAACTTCGGGCCCTCTCATACTTGTTGTAATTTTGAGTGAACCACATTTTTTTGCAATGATCCGGCATCCCGCTTGAATGTTCCAAAAAAGCTATTTACGTTGTATGTTGTTGTATTTTTTCTCCTTAATCGATTTGTCAGAATATCTAAATACTTGGGCTCTGGAACTACTGTTAGAGAACCCATGACTAATAAATGTCCCGGTGTGATTACCTCCAATGGGTTAATAACATATGCAAATTGTGGATAAAGTGGGCTTGAATTAAGGATACATTCAATTTATGCGACAAAGTAGTCATTTCTTAAAACGTCAAACGTGCTCGTACCTTCAGTATTCGTTGGTTGATCTTCATCGATTTGACCATCGTCCCTCATATTCCTTCAAAATGTGGTGCTGATGGAGGTGAAAAATACCAATGTATGCTTCTTTTAGCGCAAATTAACTGGATATGGTTGTAATTTTGTGACAATTTAGGAAACTTTTTGTAAGCTCGGATGAATCCGCTTGAAACCTGGCGGATGCCGGATTTTATTTCTTTATCCGCAAAACATCCGCAAAACCAGACGTATCCGCAATAATCGCGCGGATATTTTCAAATGCATCTGCATCACAGATATTCACGCATCGGGTATATTTTAAATTTGGTCGTTTTTTTAACCTTTTCGCAATTATATACCGACACCTGCAACACAATCAAAGAATTTATATTTTTAGCATAGAGAAATATAGACGGTTTTTGTTGTATATTATCAAAACCTCTCAAAAACTTCAATATTAATATAGGAGGTTTTGATATTATCAAAAACTCCTATAGTATATACATTCGTGTTGATTTTGATATTATACTTGCGCTGTTTTGTCAGTGTATATTGTAATGTTATATCCCAATCACCGACTTATTTAATTAGTCGCAGACTTATTTGAATTTGCAAGCAGGCGAGGTGACTTATTGTTTTTGCGGATGCGGATGAGGGTGGATGCGGATATAAGCATTTTGAACGAGTGCGGATGCGTATAATTTTTATTTTATTTCTTGCGGATGCAGATAACAAAAAACGTATCCGCGCAGAGCTCGACCAGTGAATGCCTGATCTAAGATGCCTGCTTTGGAACCGATAAAAGATTGAAATTTTGCATCTGAAATGCGTGAATTGCTCAAATCAAAATCATACTTATCAGCAGTGGCACCTTTTATCAATGAATTATTAAAACCAAATTTCCCTTCGTCAAATCCGCTATTATTTATCCTTCATATCGAGTATGAATTATAATTAAAATCTCCTGTTAACCTTGCATTTATAGCTGATGATACGCCATGAGAAGCTTTGGTATACTTATTTCGTTCCTATAGTAGGTCTTATATTTCTGCTCACATAATTGTTCCGTTATTAATGGTTTTTGTTGTATCCAGGCTAAGAGCCACTATTAATATTCTACCGTCGTTGTAAAGAAAATTCTGTTGCCTAGCCAAAATCAATCTTGCTTGTGTTTTATGACCTCTTGTACAACACGATTCAATACTATGTTTTAATCAATAAATTGAAAATATTTCGTAAGTAATACTAAATCGATTATTTTTTTTATTTTTTATATAAAATGAAAGTTCACAATTGAATATGCATCAACTCGATAATATAATGTATGTATGTACTATTATTGTATATAAGCAATTTATATAATTTTTCTTTCGAATACTAATTAATTTACTTTGCAAAAATGATCAAACGACTCAAAGCACAAAACTAACAAAGAGTTAGAGACTTGTATTAGTTTTATGTAATCGTATTTTGATTTGATATATACCTTCATAATTATGAGCAATCCAAACCATTCAAATTGCTCGATTAGCTACAACAAATATGTATAAATTTAATTACTTATAATTGAATAAATATATATATAGTAGATATATATTATATATATATATACAGAATAAACTAAGCATCTAGGTTATATATTTATTTTAAGTATTTTTTTTACAAAATTGTGATAAAGAATTTCTGTTTGTTTCTTTTTATGATATCATTAGAGATTATTTTCAATGTATATGTGTAGTAATTTACTATTTACTAAAATGAAGTATCATTGAGACTTGATATCGTCTAGTTTGTCTTTGTACTCTTTAAATTGTTCTGAAATTGAAAAGCCATCTATAAAAGGCAATAAGCATTATTTTACTAATGAACCTGGTTGAGATACAAAATTGGAAAATCATTACGGAGAAAACGAGAAGGCGCTATCATCTTTTTCAACACTGGAATCCAAGAAACGAACCAAACACAGATTAAGACGTTGCAGAACTTACACAGAATATGCTACCACATCCACTTTGGTTTTGTGTCGTCGCACGGTTCATAGCATAATCTTGAGGTATTTTACAGGAACATAACGCAATTAGTTTAACTAAAAGCCGATTACTGACAAAAAGATGAAACTCGTTGGTTTGGATTGTTTCTCTTTAATTTTTTTTGTTGTATTCCGGCACAGTTTTAAGTATTTGTGTAAACTACAGGTGTAGGCTAAAAGATGCTTTATATTTGAATTCTGATTCGGCCTTTTTCTGTATCATGCAGATTGTTAGTGACATTTAGCGACAAAACAAACATTAAACTAAATACTATTGACATCTGGTGGCATAATTTAAATTTAAAGCGTTTTCCAAAAACCCAACCGATAAGAAGGGCTGAATTTCAGTATAACAATTTCAGAAAAACAATTTTAGAATTTTTTATTGACAGCTAAATGTAAAGCGATAAGCGAGATATGTATGAGCCAAAGCTTAATTTGCGCAGACTACTATTTTTACCACGAAGTGCTCTTTATGTTAAGTTTGATGTAAACAAAGTTGATATTAGTTGCTTTCCAATCGACCACCACAATTAAGAGGCGAGTAACTTTAAATTGGCAACTCTGTTTTCTGTGACAGACAATTTAACAGTTATTGGTTATTTTGAGGTTAGTTAGGTTTGACAATTCATCATGAAGAGACTCACACCCGAGCAATGTTTACGAATTGTTCAAATTTGATCGACAATTTCATTTGAAAATTTTATTCAGTAATGAGGCACAGTTTTGGTTAAATCGCTAGGTCAATACACAGAAGTGCTGCTTTTGGAGCGATGATTATCCAGAAGCGATTGTCAAAACACCATAACATTTAGAAAAAGTCACCGTTTGGTGCGCTTTATAGGCCGCTGGGATCATTGGTCCATATTTTTTCAAAAATTATGATGGTCAGAACGTTACAGTCAACGGTGAGTGGTACAGACACATGATTACTAACTTTTTCGTGCCTCAGTTTTTTTCCCCGCTCAAAAAAGCTAGCATTGTGACCTGAACTATCTTTTGTGCTATTGGGATTTATTAGTCCAGGAGCTTCTTCACCTTCCTAATACATGCGAGAATGCTACCTGTAGAGGTCAATCTACATTTCTCCGGGGTCAAATACCTCTATTTAAAATGAAGCCACCTCAGTGTGAAAGCAACACACTCACATATCGGCACTCCGTCTCTGTGGACAGGTTCATTTTGTTCAAATGATATCTCAGGTTGTAGTGACCTGAAAGAAAACTCACTAGCTTCCTAATACCTCCTTTACTTAAATTGACCGCCAAGTCTTTATGATGAAATGGTCTGATCAATGATTTGGCCTGTCTAAGGTAGTGTAGTGTAGCTGACGAGCCTGCTCGCGCTACCTTGTCGGCTATCTCATTTCCAGTGATACCCCTGTGAAGAGGTACCCACCACAACCTAACTTTGTTATGACAAGAGAGAGATTGTAGCTATGTGTATAATAGCTTTTAACCGACTTAGAATTCAGGCAGTTAGAAGCCAGTGCTTTCAATGCTGTTTGGCTGTCGGAGAAAATGTGGATGGAGGTGTCTTTAAGACGCCTCCATCCACGTTTCGATGGCGTGAATTTCGGCTAGAAAAACAAAGACGGGCCAAAGACATCAATGCCTACTCCACTATCCATTTTTGATCCACCCGTGAACCAGACTAAACTGCTAGGTTCCATAAGAGGATAATGCGATAATTTGTATCGCAGACAGTGCAGCCCGGAAAGTGCACTTGATGCAGGGTTTCGAGTGACTCTTTGCGACCCGATGTATAGTTACCATCGGATTTCAGAAACCCAATCTCGTTGGACTGGTCCTTAGCTAGAACTTTATGGAGTCGAGCAGCTGTAGGTACATCTCCGATATTACCACAGTGTTTCCTCCATGTAAGGCGTTTGGAACGCCTTAGTTCAGTATTGTAATTTGTTAGGGCTTGCCTATATTTATTCCACTCGAATGCTTTGCCCTATTAAATAATTTCCTAACCCTCTTACAGAGTTTAACCAGTTGCTCGTTCCACCATAGAACTTTGCGATTAACCGCAACGTTATGCGCTACACCGCTACTTCCGTAAGATAGGAGAACATCATTTAGCAAACAAGCTGCAGTTTCCGTGTTTTGATAAATAAAATATCCTTGTAGGTCTTCCAGTCTGTAAAACAAGAAATACGACGCTCTGCTGCCTGATTTTTCCTCCACTAACCCAAGGTTCTTGAATGTAGCCAAGCGTTAAATGTTGTTGAACAAACCTATTGCAAAAGGTATCCGAGGCTCCTTTTGCGTGATGCAGGTTAGGTTGTAGTACTCTAATACCAGCCATACTTATGAGGGTAAGGAGCTCTCCGCTCCTGGCTGCTTAGCCGCTGACTGCTTACCAGCCGATAGCAGGATGGGGTGTGTTATTACCACGTGCCCTAGTAACCCCTCGAGTGCCTCTAGGCTTGATTCTCGAGGTTGGTGTCGTTGACTTGGCTCTACCCTGGGCAGCCGTTTGTACGGTCAACCTATTTGTTTTTCCCGGTCTTCCAACGAAAAGACAGCGGGAACAGAATGCTCTACAGCGCTACTGCTCTGAGCTGCCCCCTCGTCGTTTGTAACTCCTTCTGAGACTGGTAAAGAACTTTCCTTGCTGGAGCTGACTCCAGTAGTTTGGTTGGTGGAGGTGCCTGTCAAAATTGTTCCTCATCCATTCCGCTGTGGAATGATCGGAACAAATGAAGAAAAGCCATCCTGTTCTTTGAAAGGAACCAAGGAATTGAGGCTGATGAGTTGGACCTTACATCTCAATAATAAGGCCAATGACACTCTTGTATGTTTGCCATTTGCTTCATACTAAGAGGATTGTCACTGAGATCATCCGGTAAGATGCCTAGTCTAACAGTGCCTGCTACTTGGCTGAAAGCGGCCTTGACCGGAGATGGCCCACTTTTGTTTTTTTTTGCAGGTGGTTTAGAGGGTTCCAAAGTAACCTCGAAAGACCTCTCGCGCTTACCACCAGACCTACTGTCTAGGGTATTTGCAACAGGTTTTAGGGTGCTTTGACAGGGAGCCCTGGCTAGACGTTCCTCTCTAGTTTTGCCTTTCTTGAGCCCCTTTTTAAATCGCCTTCTTTCGAAGGAGTTGAGCTTCACCCATTCACCAGAGTTGAGGGACATGTTCTCAATACCAACCCCAATGGTTGAGGCACCCGATGCTTGTGAGATGACACTATTATTGTCATCGCAAAAAGTGCCCGTTGCAATAGTATTCGACTGATCCACTATAACATTATCATCTTTTTACCGTAAATTCAAATAATTTGTAAACGATGCCACATATACTAGTGGATCTCAAAATGCCTGTTGTTTGTATCCCGCTTGCTAACCACAGTAAAACTATGAATAGTTCCATTTTGGATTAGACACTGTAATTATTTGACAAACATTACCTAAATTAATTGAGTTTTTTTAGATGCATTCTGATCATTACATCGTCGTACGTCAAGATGGAATTAATAATGTTGCTGGTGGAAGGCATGGTATATATTGGTGGTCGCCTCAATACAATCAATTTAAATTAATAACATTACAGCGTAAAGTGCAATACATTTTAAAGCACAAGGTGGAATACCTGTGTTGCCACCAAATGTACATAAATACAGGTCGCGCCTAGTACTGACTTCCGCGATATTCACATTGAATTCATATATCCAGATTGATTGATTTATTGATTAGAATGTACGGGTGATTCTGACGTTTTAATTTCTAATGCCAAATAAATTTTTATTTTTATTTTTTTAAGGCTGTTTCCGAAACCCATGATAAATATTTGTGAATACAAAATTTTTGACATTTATATAATAAATCGGGTAGCACACTCGGATATATATAATACAAAATCTACAATTAACTACTTACTTGGTTTTGTATACTATTCAAAAACTATATAAGAAAATTTTTAACTTCTTCGTTGCTTTGACGATTTTAGTTTTTATACCTCACAAAAAGTGAATTTATATAAGGCGGGCAAATAATTTAATCAATTATTATTCTATTCAGGCAGCGAAATAAAAAATTGGGAATGTAGGGGAATATTTTTCAAATAAATGTCAAAAATTGTGTTAACAAATATTTACCATGAGCTTCGTACACAGTCTTAGTAAATTTTAGACAAGTTGTTCCATGCAGATATATTTATGTATTACTAAAGGTTCGTATTGTTACCGCTTATGTTTAAAAAATATTATCGTCACTCAATTTAAATGTAGTTCCGGTTATATATAGTATAATATATAGATGGATGGAAGCAGGGGTAGCCATTATATTCTTGAAATTATTTCAAAATTAAATAACCCAAAGCAAATTAAGCCTTCCCAAAATTAATATACAGTTTTGATTAATGGAATGTGTGAGTAGGTTATTTTATAGTTGCTGGATCAAATAAATGATCAATATTTGATTAAAAATATAAAAGAGAGTCTAACCTCGTTTTCTTTGGCAAAACTAAATCAAATTTAAATTTAAGGTGTCCGAAAGAAGATACAAAAAATTGATCAAATCGATATTTTTAGACATTTTTAGAAACCCTAATTGAGAATAACACTTCTAGCTGTATTTTTTAGAAGATAGCTATAGAGTATTAAAAAGTTAGTGAACTGAAATGGTTAAAAACTTCTTAGAACTATATATTCTTAGAATATTTTAAGTTTTAATTTGTAAAATATGTCCGTCATTGCTTACTTAGAACGTATCATAAGATAAACATGTTCTTAGAACTCAATTAATCATTCTCTATCTCTTTATACATAATTGCATAACTTAGTACTAATGTTTAGTCACAGATTAATTTTAAAATGTGACCAAATCATTTCAAAATCATCGAGGGAACATTAAAAGTATTCAAAATGATAGTGTACTATATTGTCGAACAGCAACATTGTATGTGTACAGCTACATTTGATTATAGTTTTATCATTTTACGGTTTATAATTCTAACAACTATGATTTGCATGTTCCATATAGAGAGGATGCATGATTTTTGTTCCAATTTCAACCTAACATGATTTGTTAATCGCGACGTTTTGTTTATTACCAATAGTTGCTGACTGATAATATATTATAACCTTTTTGGGATAAGAGCTGACATATTTTTAAATCTTTGGTGACAGTTTTACTAAATGTTGAATTTACTAAATGTTGGGCGTTCAACTGTATTTATTGTAGCTTGGCCTGTATTAGAATTTAGAATATTTAATTTTTTTTGTTAATTATCTGGAACAACAGTTGTTTTATAGTTCCTGTATTTGGTGATACTAATATTCTAATGATTTTACATACTTATACATAGTTTTATTTACTAAACAGTTCTTTGTGTATATATTTATATCATAAAATATCATTTTTTGATTGATTGTTTAGTAAATGACATTTAAATTATCGTACAGTTTAGTATCAGTAATTCCATTTAGTAATATTTTGACTTCATTTTCAGTAGTGAAATAAAAACTCATAGAATTATCAGCTCTAATATGTCGGATAAATATATAATTAGAGCGAACAAAATCAACTCTCAATGGTAGTTCCAATATATGTGCACGATGAGTTATAGTAAATGTCATTAAAGATCAGTACGATCGATCTGCTCTTTAAAGAATTCAGTTATAAACCATACCGTCAATTTCGGAAGATAACTAATAAAATAAAACCAAAGCCAGTTACACTTACAGACGTTAGGAAAAAGTTTTCCATTTTAGACTGTATCAACCATGCTACTTCTGCTATCGGTGAAATAAGACCACAAACTTTAAATGCGTGTTGGAAAACACTATGGCCTCGATGCATTACAAACAGAAATGCAATTAATTAAGGATCGACGGTTCCTGTTAAAATTATTGCTTAAGGACATGCCATTGGTGGCGAAGGTTTTGATATATTTAACGAGAAAGATGTTATAACGACGGTGATGACGTCATTATTTTAATTAATCAGAATTGGATGTTGTGCAAAGCAAAGCTCAGTTTCGATCTAATGAGATGTTGTTATAATTTTGTTAAAAATTATTTGTCATCTCATCAAGCCATGGCGACCGAGTGCTATGTGTAATAGCTATTTTACGCTCTATATATATTTATGTACAATGTACATGTAGCGTTAGCGAATTATATGAATTTGCACGAAATATCTGAATAATTTTAATTGTGTGTGTAGCGATGGTCGCTACAATGTCGATGAATTGCTTGTGGAGAAAACCTTAAGGGATGATGATATTATCGAATTATTGGATTCGGTCCTAGATCCAGAAAATATTAGTGATGTAGAAGTAAATAATAGTGATGTAGTGATGTAGTACCCAACATAATCAAGAAGGGTAACATCGTCCTTTTTATGCGATTTTTTGGTTATTTGTGACCCCGGTGCATTGTCGTAAATAACCCGCTTAATTTCTAATAAACGTAGTGCTAAATACCGCTCTCAATCATCGATGCGTAGCACCCATTGGGAAAAATCTTTTTCATGTATGCAAAATATTGAATACACTATCAATTGATTTTTATGATCTCAGCTATCTCACACACG
The DNA here is from genome assembly GCA_963556175.1 of Tipula confusa. Taxonomy (NCBI): domain Eukaryota; kingdom Metazoa; phylum Arthropoda; class Insecta; order Diptera; family Tipulidae; genus Tipula; species Tipula confusa. The sequence continues at coordinate 222,032,121 of OY744476.1, forward strand.
GGTGCCGGTCGAAACTAGATATTTTTCAACTGGATTTGACGAAACAGGATAATTCAAAACTGGATATTTTAAAACGAGATAAGGTACAAAAAGAGATATGGTACAACTCTGGATATTCCAAAACAGGATATTTCGACATGTGATTTAAACTTAAAATGATTGTTTAGGAAAGTTCTGGGATATGGCCAATAGGGAGAAACTTGGTGAGTTCTTAACCGATTATGATTTTAAAATGATTTTATGAACATTTCGAATTTCATCATAATCGGTTAAGAACTCGCCGAGTTCCTTCCTAACTGGCCATATTCCAAAACTTTCCCAAAAAATCATTTTAAAATCCCATTTTCATCCTACGCATCGAATTTCATCAAAATCTGTTTAGAACTCGCCGAGTTCCTCCCTAACTGGCCATATTCCAGAACTTTCCTAAAAACTCATTTTAAGTTTAAATTACATGTCGAAATATCCTGTTTTGAAACATCCAGTGTTGTACCATATCTCGTTTTGTACCTTATCTCGTTTTGAAATATCAAATTTTGAAATATCCAGTTTTGTACCTTATCTCGTTTTGTTAAATCCTATTTTGAAATATCCAGTTTTAAAATGTACAGTTCTGAGCGGTTCCCCTCACACACTTTCGATTTTCGATCAACATCACGATTTGTTGGAATTGCTTGAAGTTTTCTTGCGAGTCAACCGCTTCATTTGGACGACCAGAGCATTCAGCATCATTTGTGCCTGTACGCTCACGTTTGGAATCAACATGGTTGGTTTCGACGGAACAAATTCCGAATAATACTTGTCAAGCCACTGCTGAGCTTGAAATGTGCTTTCGGTTTAAAAAACATTGTACACCAATCTTTCGAGAGCAAAAAACTCAATAGTGGATTTTAAAGTGGGTAATGAGCGTTTAACGCTTCTTTTTGGAAGAAATGCTTTAGGTAATTTCCAATTGAAGCCATATACCTATCTTAAAATTTAAAAGAAAACGTAGATGACATTGAGGCCTGGTTTAAAAGCCATATCTTTAATATAATACACTATATAGCCATTAATATAAAACCCTATAAGCCATTATGGTTGGACAATGCTCTCGGTCATCCTGTCAACTTATGCGATTTATCTGATACCTTTAGGGTAAAATATTAACCTAATAATACTAAAGAATTGATCCAGCCAATGCAATTATAAACTTGAATGACCCTGTAGAGGAACAAAGCAAAAAAGTAAACAACGGCAACACAACCAACGCTAGACCTATTTTCACACCTTTTGCAGTACATAGATACCGCAACAACGGCTACTTCGAAAGCTATTCACTATTTCATTTCGACCAATTCGTATTTTCATTAGAAGTAGAGAGTTGCGCAGACAGGCCATAAGTCATCAATCGAAATATATCCTCCAAAAGGTGCAGTAGGAGCAATGTCTGATCCTACCAGTTACAGTGTAAAAACTCTTAGAACATTAAGTATTGTTAAATAATCAAGTCACAATTAGTTGCATTTCATGCATTTTAAATGTGATTATTGTACAAACACGCCATCTCTTAGAAATTGTTCAAAGTTAATAATAATATGGGGTCTTACAGGCTTTTGCTGGCCCTTACAAAATTGTGACTGTATTTTAGTCGTTTAGTCACAACAATTACCACTGGTTTTGGACTGTGATTTGATGAACTCAGTGGTCTTCTCCGCTAAAGCATTAGGTAGCTTTGGGACACTTGGCCTTCACTTGAAAGGAACGTATTCTAACCAAGGCTATTTTATAGTTAAAGTAAGGCCGCAAATTGTGTATGTTTTTTCCTATTTATCGATTTTTCTTTAATTGATGTTTGATTCAAGGAGCACTTCACATAAAACATCATCTTCTTGATTCTCATGAATAGCCTGGTTTAATTGGCATATGCTAAAATCATTAGTGCTGATAGTTTTGCCATTCAGAAATTGTCATTGAAGAATATGTGTTGCGATGCAAATCTGCCACAAGAAGTTCCATTTATGGCTGTATAAATATAGATGAACTGTTGGTTTTGTCTGACTCCGGGGGTGAAATCCGGGGGTCGTATCCCGATTTGACAGAATCTGAACTCGTCGTAGATTAGTGTTGTTTTACCAATAATTTTGGTAAAGTGATCTTTCGTTGATTTGACTCGACTCCCGACATGGCGACTACCAGGTGGGATGAAATGTCAGTTCGTTCCATGGTTAGTTGCTTCCTGAGCTGCATTGTTGTTTGTTTGTTCTTGCCTGTAGATTCTTGCTCAACGCGTTGCGAGCTCCAACGAAATTGGTACCGTTGTCACTTTATGTGCTTAATGGTGTTCCCCTTCTTGAGGTAAATCGTCCAAATTCTGCCAAGAACGCTACTGTTGTTAGATTACTCACCAGTTCCACGTGAATTGCTTTAGTAGAGAAATAAATGCGATATATCCCTTGTAGGACTTGTAGAACCTGTATAATCAATGCCCGTACTGGAGAAAGGGGCAGATAGAGTAACTCTAGCTTCCGGTAACATACCCATTAACTGTTTTGTTGTTGTTTTTCTGAATCGAAAGTATTTTACACAATTGTGGATTATTCTGCGTACTACCACTTAAAATCCAATATTTTGAACGTAATTGGGCTAGTGTTGCTTGTACGCCTCCGTGTAATACAATATGGTGTGTTTGATGCTTTTGATCATACTTAAGATGAGACTTTTGTAATCTACCGCCTAACCTCAACAAACTATTTTCATCCATGAATGGACTTAGCGATGACAGTTTGCTGTTCTTTTTAGCTGTATTCGTTGTTCTGAGGAGTTTAATGTCTGTGGCGAATTCCGAATCTTAGTTCTTCATTGGCTGCTTCTTCAGTTGGTTCAAGCGCTTGTTAGTAATTTGAGTTCTATAACAAAGTTGGTCTCACCACCCAGTTCCGGGGTTATAATTGGATTTTACATAATACCATTGACTTATAATCGACTGAATTTCAGCTATTCTGTTACCCTTTTTCTGAAATGCTTTTTCTGATGCATCGCTGAATCCATGCGCAGTTCACTTTCTCCTTGTTGCCTGTGTTTTATCCATCTGCTTATGTAATATTTTTAATTTCGTTCAAATCTTTTTTGAATTGACTCCATTGTTGTTGTAGTTCAATACTTAGAGCTGCATCCCATTCGACACCAGCTATCCATAGTTTCTGCATTAATAACTTTGATTGGATGATAATAGGTGCAAACCATACTAACGGATCGAATATACTTCCGCCAATATGCTCCTTTTTGTTGGTTCTTTCATGTTTTCGGACAATGAAATTTTAAACCCAAAAATGTCGAAAACTGATATGTCATCGATGTTTATGGAGCATAGCCCATGATCGCGAGCGCTCGTAGGTACAGACGTGTTGCCAATTCCTTTTCATGGACATGTACACACAACTACCATACACAAATTAATTAAAATACTTAAATATGTATTATGTCTAATTTAATTAATTTCTAAATTAAATCGACCTTGGATTATTATATTTTGTGTTTTACGTATTTCGAAAAACTAAACAACAAATTTAGGTTTTCATCTCTGATTTCAGTTTAATTCGACTCTTGTTAGCACTACTAATTGATATGTGATACATTTTTCATATACTAATAAATTATGCTTAATAAATTTGATGTAATCCTACTCCAAAATACATTTTTTGTTATATAGAGCACTTTACAACTATTAATTATGATAGTCAACAGTTTGGCTTGTGATTATATATATATTCGAGGAGTGAGAGTAAAAAATGGAATTCTATTTCTTTAGCAAACGTTGAAACTCGAGTTTTTACGAAATTACGCGGTTCTGGATTGAACTAGTTTGGGTTTTCGTATGTTTCATATACTGTATAATTAGAAACAAGTTTTAAAAATGTACTGGAGGACATTTGAACAATGATCGTTGTCCATGCTTGTATTATACATACAGATACAATGCAACAAAAGCGCATTTTGACATTTTCAGTGTCATCATATCATTGTTGTGTATTTTTAACTAGTGATGAGTGAGTATAGTTATCCGAGATCATTTAAAATATATAACTTAATATAGTGGAACTTTGTTCATAGTTATTTTAAATATTTTGCATTGAGCAAAAAAAAATTCCTTTAATTTCTTCCTCAAAATGGTGGTATGGAAAAATATTGATACAGTGGATATGACGCAAAAAAGGAATTTTACTCCAAGCAACTAAAAGCAACTTAAATCGGGGCCAATACAATAAATTTTGACCGACATTTTTGAATTTTTTTGTGAAATAATCTTCCTCTTTTGTATTGGAGTGTTGTCTTGTTGGATGGTCAATTAAGGTCAGTTAGTTTTTTCCTGGTTTGGAATGAGTCGAATTAGAGGTCCAACCCAGAGCCAACTTTTGAAAATTACGACTAATCAGTTTACAAAATGTTCTTTGGGCCGCCATTTTGTTTTGTATGAATATTGTCAGTTCACATTTTGATAAGTCGTAGAGAATGGTAGATTGGAGCGTCTAACACCACAACAATGTGTTAAAATTTATCCAAACACTGAGAGGTAAACTAAAAAATTAAGCCTACACCAGAAAAAATTGATGCGCAGTGAGGCAGATTGTTGCTGAATGTCGAAGTATCTCTTATCGACGCCGTGCACAAGAATTGGAGCTGTCTCCATCATATATTTGTTAAAACATTTTTCCCCCTTATAAAATTCAATTGCCCGAATTTTACAGCTCTGTGTAGACGACCACCATTTTTGGCAAAATATTATGAGCGACAAAGCACATTTCGACATGGCTGCCTTAATAATAAACTAAATAGCCGCTAATAGGGAACTAAAAACCCCAATTGATACACTAAAGACCACTACATCTTCGTAAAGTAATTGTTTCGCCATTTAGGCCCCATTAGGAATCGTTGCGGGTCATATTTTTGTGAGGATGCTAGAAGTAATCCTGTATTACATACTGGTGACCGCCCGATGCAAATTTAGTGAGAAATTTTTTCTCGGTCGAATAATGTCAAAAAGTGATGGCATCGACTGATCTCTCCCGATTTCTTCATATACTTAAAAAAAATGTGTAGACCAATTAAGCAATCCCAACTTCGATGGTTAAGGACAACATTCGCATCGAAATTATTTTTAAAAACAATAAAATTTCGGCGTCCTGAAACAGGCGATCAAAATGTTTTTAGTTGCCTTGGCATCAAAGGTTTCGAAATATTATACAAGTGTGTAATGCATTGGATTTGATATAGTTGATCGTTTTAATTGCATTATATAGTTGATCGTTTAATTTGATAAATCTCGGTGCAATTTATATTCCAACCCTAATTATATGGCAACCTATATTTTATCGAAAGCTTATGGGCTTCTATGATGTTCGTGACCCTGTGAACATGTTCAATGATAGATAATGATTTTCTCGAATTCCAAATTAGATTTCTTTAAAATATTCTATGCTTTATCCTTTTGAGCAGTAGTTTTCCAAAGATTTTGGAGAGCACTATAGAAGCAGGGAAATTGGCCCTTATTATTCGTTTCGGTATCATAATAATTTCATCTACTTTCCATCGCTGAGGTACACGTTTTAGTCGCAATGTTGCGTCGATTATATAAAGCAGTTTTCGTATTCCATTCTTAGGAAGTGCTTATACTATTTCACCTGTAATAAGTCATAAGTCAGATAATTTTTTTTACAAAATTTTAATTTTACGCTTTCCTTTATTTTTCATTTTAGGGTTTTTGTTGTTGTTTTTTTCATTTTTCGCAGCACAAAATAAAGTACAAAAGGGACCACAAAAATTACAGACTATTTTGTGTAAAACAAAACTGCTATTTTAACATTTGTAGCAATGTTGCCTATTTATACCGTACCAATGTAGCAATGCTAAAATAGTAGTGCTATTTTAGCTATAGCTTAGCTATGATTTTGTCGCGTTTATACAAAATTGCTACAGCTGCCAGTTGCATTTAGCATTAATATTTTAGCTGTGGTATAAACGCGACCATTGAATTTATTCTAGTTATTTAGCTCCTTCCATACTTTCTTCTTCAATTTTTACTCCTTCGTGATGTTAAATGTTTTCTTTCACAATTACTGTTGATCCTTCTCTCGCTCTTCAAGCCGGATGCAAAGCATCCATTTGCATTCCATATTTCAATTCTTAATGTTTGATTTGGTTTAGTTTAAAATGGATGATATTCATCTACTATTTCTTGACCAGCTCAATGCTTTGCTCATAAATATTTTTTTAAGCATAATAATATCGTTGGTGATTTCAAAATTTACTGATTATTAATAGAACTGTGCTTTTCTACCCAGATGCTACCACTTGTGAAATTGTCTTTAATCAATTTTCGATACTTGGTATGGTTGTAAGGCGTTTCCTTGATTTGTATTGTTGTCAATTGCTACTGGCATTTTATAATGTGATGGAACTTGTCGTGATTTATCTTGAAGATATTGCTTCTCCGCACTATTCTACTGTAACCAATTAGAGCTTCTCACGATGCAGTAGATATCTCTAACGCTCAATTTACTGAGATCCGTTAGATCTCACAGGAGGTGAGTTCCCAAAAACTTGAGTCTGTTTTGAGACAGACTAAGACAGGTGCATAACAAATGAAGTATTGTATCCTCCTCTTCTTCGTCGTTACAGCTTCAACAATAATCATGAAAAAAACACCAAGCATGCTTTCCAATAAGACAGTGTCCAGTAATGACACCCACAATCGTGCTAATGTTATGCCGTTGCATAGATATTAGCTGATTAAACCTTTTTAAGTCCAAATTAGGCCAAATCTGCCTAGTAATTACACATAAAGTGCAATTTTCCCATCTATATTGTTTGTAATCTTACGAGCTTCTTCTTTAAGGAAAAATTTTCATGTAGCAAGTGGTACTTCAATGTCCACCTTGCACGGTAAGATGAGGCAAGTAATACCTTGTCGCGCGAGTTCATCGGCTTTCATATTCCCCGTAATATTGAAATGCCCTGGCACCGAGCTACTTTCGACGTGATAAAGCCTGATTGTGAAACTTTAATAGCAGCCTGACTGTCCGTAAAAATGCCAATATCTTTTACAGATATTACATGATACTTCATCCAGTCTATGGCTTCCTTGATTGCTGTAAGCTCTGCCTGGAAAATATTGCAATAATCAGGGAGGCGGATAGAGAGATTTACATTTAGGTCTTCGCAGAAAACCCCTTCGCCGACCTTTTCATTAATTTTCTGTTCCATTCACCCAGTCCTTTCTGGAAGAAATATCAGTTATAAATTTAATTTGCTTAGCCAGGATATCCAAAGGGATGAGATGAAAGAGAATCTCCAGTGCTTGAGTAGGAGTGCTTTGAAGTGCACCACTAATACACAAGGTTCAGCAGATCTTTGCACTTTCATCAACAACTTTTGGTTCGCCACTGTATTTAAAGCGGCCACCAAACTGTAACTCCATATATTATAACTGGTCTAACTACAGAGGTATAAAGCCGACGCACAATGTGAGGCTTAATACCCATTCCTTTTCCAATCGCATTTTTACAGGAGTAGAGTGCTATCGTAGATATTCTTTCCAGAATATTAGGCTTCCAGCTTAGTTTACTTTCTAAAATGAAACCCAAGAATTTCACTTTATGTGCGATGTCCAAAACAACTCAATTGAAAGTTGGAGGGTCAAAGCGAGGAAGTTTGTACTTCCTGGAAAAAAGATCCAACTCAGTGTTCAGTGGGTTAACACTAAGACCACAACTATTGGTCCATCCCATCATTACTCATTATATTTTTCATGAAAGCTAGTGTTTCCCTAATTAAACGGTAACTTCTGATTGGGGTGTGTACTCTTGTCAAAAATTTATTACATTCTAAAGGCACACGGTCTACTCTTGAACAGAAAAAATAAATTGGATAGAGCAAAGGAATTACTTCGCTTGTAAATAGCCTATTGCAGAATATTGAGCAACACGTAAACAAACAATATGACCGAGGTTATTTAGCAGAGAGGTCATTCGAAAATGTACACCACCGAATGGCCACCAGGAAGCAGGCACCTCCAATAGTGATGTTTTAGACCGCCTTTACTGCCAATGGACACTCTCCACACGTTTTTTTAACGCAACTGGTTATCGCGACACTATTTTGGAAGCTGTGCTTATTGCTTAAGCATTGGCCATATACACATTTCGACTGCAGACCTTTGACATTCTAACAGGATTCAACACCCTTAAGGTAAAGTTCGTAAAGCAGAATTCGGATGCAAATCTGCTCTATCTGGAGCATTTTAATGAGGAAGGTTAGCACGTAAAAATACCTAAGTGTCAATCATCTCAAGTAAACATTTTGCTGGGAATGGCAGAACATTCTGGAGGCTCACATTCGTGCAGCGTGCAATGCATTTATCGCTTAACTGAAGAACAGGTTAAGAAGGTAAATGGAGGGCATATCGAACAAAAGTGAATTTATTCTAAAATTTTAAAGTGTTTGTTTGTTTTGTTTGCTTTTGAACTCTGCAATCTTTCCTGGGGCCGAAGCCCTCCCAACTCTTTAGCGGCTAATTTTGAACTTCCTACCTTACGCCGTCACCAGCCAAATCGAGGACGCATGAATACAGATTCGATTTTAAATCCATCTGCACATTGCATTGCTCCAGTCAGCCTGTATTGACATGGACGATGGTACGGCCCATGAATTCTGCACTCCAACAGGGGGTCATAGTTGTGTTCTTCGTCATCATCGATCGTAATCAGGTGATGAAAAATCCCTTTTGCAACCCTCCCCCGTTGGGATTCGAACCCGGTACCTCCCGTCCCAAACACTGCAGCTTTAAGCACTGCGCGAATTGCTCGGTAATTTTAAAGTATTTACTACCATTTTGCCTTTTCATCAATAAAATTCAACCATTTGTATTTTTTGTAGTATTCAGGATCTGAGCAGAGTTCCCTTCTGGTATTCGACCTGTATTAAACATAAGGTTGCCATGAAAAGATGACTACTGTAAAGCAACTTATAGCATTTTGATACATGGTCTTCACCTTTTGGCTATTGAGTTTCTAGAAAAGTAATGAGTTCTAACCTTTTATAGGTTACTCTTTTATCCTCTGCTTAAGTGCGCCCAACCGCAGGTTCTATTTTTTTCAAATAGAGATACTTCCATGACCGAAATTGCGTGACCTTGAACAATGCGCGAATCAAAGATAAAAATACTAATACAAATTTTCGCTAACGTTATACAAGTTTCTGTGTTACTACTATTACGAGTTACACTTTCACTATTTTTACGTCATACATGATTTTAGTTATCATTCATTAGTTTGAGATATTAAATTTATTATATATGTATTTCGATATGCTGCGTGTTTTTGCGCAGAATTTTAAAATTGTACGCGTGCGACACCGCAAATTTTTAAACATTTATGAATTTTATTATTCGAATTCGCAATTTTCCAACGAATTTTTTTCTCCAACAAACAACAAGAAATTTTAAAATTTTATCTTTTTATCATTGCTATTTGGATAATGATATAATCGCACATTTTTGTTATCATAGCGATTATGTATGCTTATTGTTTTTGGTTGTCAGACGACACAAGGACAAGGATATGGTTTAGAATTTTTTTTTTGGTTTTATCGTTCAAACATATTTAATGCTGATTAGTATAGAAAGAAATGTTAGTAAATCATTTCACGATAAGAATAGTGATAACTGTAAGTATACTCATTGAAAATTTAGAAGATATTTTCGTACAATATAAATCCAATAAATTAGTAAAAGTACAATTACTCAATATGGTCGGCGACAGATATGTTCTCTTTATTGCAGGCAGTAGCGATTAGTGACTATAAATTAACTTATTTATTAGTCTATACTTTAATATGATAATTTTAGAAAATTTACACCAAGAGTAACTTTAAAAGTAGACGTATTTAAAAAATAAGTTTAAAACATCATCGAACTCTACAAAATAGAAAAGAATTGGAAAGAGAGCAACTACGAGCAACAGTTTATTGTATTTAAAGACGGATGCAGTTCGCATATACAGTTAAACCTGTATAAGTTGACCACTCAAAATTAATTGCCTAAAAGGAAAGATTCTTGTAGTATCTCTACATTAATTACCGTTGTTCCTAGTTTCAGTTTCAGTCAAGTTTTCTGACTCTTCTATGATTTATTTATTTTTATTTATTTTTTGTTTTTGAACCCTGCAATCTTTTCTGGAGCCGAAGCTCTCCCAACTCTTTCGCTATTAATTTTTAACGTCCTACCTTACGCCGTCACCAGCGAAATCAAGGACGCACGAATACAGCTTCGATTTTAAATCCATCTGCACTTTGCATTGCCCAGTCAACCTGTACTGACATGGACGATGGTTCGGCCCATGGATTCTGTCATCACCGATCGTAATCAGGTGGTAAAAAATCCCTTCAGCAACCCTCCCCCGTTGGGATTCGAACCCAGTACCTCCCGTGCCAAACACAGCAGCTTTAACCGGTTTAATTGCTCGGTTTCTATGAACTCACTATCATCATTTACATCTTGCGACGCGGGTAGCAACTTTTGCTGATATTGTTTGGTTACCTGATGCGTATGTGATTGGAGAAGGTGTCATACAAACAACTGGTAGGATGGATGCTTTCTTTTGTCGTTTTCTTTGTATGTGACGAATTATGGTATTTATCCCCACTGTTACTGCTATTCTGCATCGCTTGTTTAGCGCTGCCAATGAGACAGTAGAGGCATATTAGGGTCAATAATACCAGATTAATCTTGATTCCGCCTTTCGCATGTCTCTCTGGTTGGCGTTTGGTTGTGTCGCTTGTTGTGTCGGCTTATTTGTTGTGGGTTGCATAGTTTGGAGTTTGGTCGTTTATAGATATTATGGTTGCACTTTATTGCCGCAATACGAACCAAGTCATTTGAGCTAGTAGGCACATCCTGTACTCTTTCCATTAGAACAACATCCCCTAAAGCTAAATTGAGCTGAAGTTTCCTCTAATGCGTTGTAACTGCTGCAGGTAGTCTCTTGATCATCTTTTTGAAAAGTCGTGTACAATTTTTTGTACTATATGGCAACGTGTTCTGAGCGCGTAAATATCATCATTACTCTCAGGAACTACTTTTATTGGGCCGCCTCTAAAAAATGCGCTGGTGTTAATAACTCCAAGTTTTCCGGCGTCAAAAACGATCGTCAATGGTCGATAGTTTAAGCATGCTTCTATTTGGGCCGTCACTGTTGTTGCTTCTTCAAATGTCAATGCTGTCTCTCCTATGACCTTCTTTATATGAGTCTTCATTGACTTTACCCCTGCTTTCGATATTCCACCAAAGTGTGGTGCACCAGAGGCCATGTTGTTACATCTTGTTGAAATAACCTTGCAATGTATGGTTCTAGAGTTGCAATCTTCATGTTTTGTTGTTTCAGTACTCGTTCCGCACGAACATATCTGTTCACAATCCCATGTGTGACGTGAACCTGTGGTAGGCTGCTATAAATGCATCTGTTGTTAAACCACAGCCTACTTCCATATTTATGGCCTTAGTAGCCATGCACAGAAATACCGCAAAGCATCCTTTATACGTGGTTCATCCTCTCCCTATCTTGTTCTTTAGTGGAATTGGTCGAGCATAGTCAATACCTACCTCGCTGAACGGTCGTGGTGGAGTTACTCTGCAGGCCGGTAAGCCACACATTTCTGTATAATATGACGTGTCAGATTTCTACCATTAATGTTGCAGAATTTATTGCGAACATTTTTCAATGTTATTTGTATGCCATCATGAAATGTTGTAGTCTTATGCGCATACTGGCTCTTTAGATAGTTTATTTTATAGGTATCTGGGTATTTTTATGGGTGAGCTTAAGGAACTTGTCACAAAATCCGATCCACTTTTAATAATCCCCAGCGATTTTCGAATTTTGAATTCGTGGTAACCGAATGTCCATTGTTTGCTTTGTTGGTTTACATTTTTCGATTCCTTCTATATGTTGCTCGACAGTATTTCGAAATACTGTTCTATGAAGTACTTTATACGTTGTTCTTCTTCCTCAGTAACGAGCATGCAGATTTTCTCGTGGAGTTCAGCGATTTGCTCCATCAGTTTTTGCATTACTCTTAGTGACAGCTCCATTGTCGATTTTGCAACGGACAGAATACGTCAATGTAATTACAAGAAAATCCAATTGTTATACATTTCATTACACACAAAAACTCTAAAATATGTACATACAAATTAGATCCAAAAAAATGATTTAACACCAAAATTAAATGAAATAATCGTTAAACTGACAAAATACCACAACTTGAATAAAGAAAATCGTACATATCACAACGTTCTCCAAGAATCGTATAGAGTTTCAATTCCATTCAGAACAGAAGATTATTAAACCTTTGTTCATCTTTAGGACTGCACTGTTGTACATATATATGCTCATTTATAATTGTGCGATCAATCAACCGGAACTAAATTAAAACGATTCAAATTTGAAAATTCGTATCGAAGCAATATCCGATATTAGAGTATCTCTATCGTATAAAAATATATATCTGTTTGTGCGAGTATACGGCATAAGTCACGAATATTATGTCTTTATTGCAAATAATAAGTATTTCAAGGTTATCCTAGTGTTTTGTATACTATTTTATTTTGTAAGCATATACTAAGTATACAATAATATAAGCGGATGACTAAAATTTAAAATATAATAATAATAACATGTAGTTCCCAAAAAAGGGGAAAGTCATAATATTGATGATTGATGACTTAAAACTTTTATTTGATAAAATAATTAGCATTGTACCATTTATTGAATTTCATTAAATTGTTTTTAAAAAATTGTGTCACGATAAATGTGTATTTGAATGTTTTTCGATAGCGATACGCATAATCGTTATAAAATCAGAATAACAACTTTTGCTAGATCTATTCTAATTCAAAATGCCTTCTCAACACTTGACAGAATATTTTTCACTTACTCACACATTATATTCGTTAAAATTGTCTTTGTTTGACAGTTTAGAGCAGAAAAAGTATCGCGTGACGCATACTATGTATGTTTTCCACCTGCAATGGAATTAATACAACTACACATCAAAAAATACAAAAAATTCATCAAATTTACATTCTAACTAACACTTATACAGTTGCCAGTTCGTAAAAGTAAACATTAACAAATGATGCGATGTACCAAAACCAACACAAATGTATATACAAGCCATGAAGTTGCGATACTTATGCCAAAAAGCAAAACCCTCTTTACTACAAGCCGTATTGTTTGCATACTCATGCTATACAAAAATATATACTTTGATTGTATTGTAAGTAGAAAATCGTGTCGGGATATGATAGCGAATATTGTGTAAAAGAAATAAACAATAAAATCAAATAATGCGCATGCGTTTACAATTTTTTTTTATTTTTTTTTAAATTTTTATATGGAGTTTTGATATTTACTAATACATCTTAAGTATATATTTTCACTAATACATTTTAAAAATCCATGATGATATGTGTCAAAGAAAGTTACAAGACGGCTTGTAGTAAAGAGGGTTTTGCCAAAAAGTGACTACTATACCTAAGTATTAGTGTTGTGACGTAGTATAATTTGTATATACTTTTATTATATGCTTTGATGTAAATAAAAAATGAATACGAATGATGGAACAACAGTATGTTGCGCTCTTTTTGACAAAGCAAAAAACAAATTTATTATTTAACGAGAGAGAGAAGTATTGTTTTTATTATATACTTCATTATATACTATACTATATACTACGAATTTAGTGCAAAATATAATTTTTGTTTCGTTTTTTTTGTAGTCAAATTCACTAACACATAGCCAATTAGTAGTCATAATATGTTTTATTTAGCCAAGCTTCATGGCTTGTATAATTATACAATAGTGTTGGTTTTGATGTACCCATTCGTGATTTTTGTTTCGTCTGTTTGAATTTTTTTAAATTGTAATGATTCATACTCGTTCTAAAATATATTTTCCTCTTTTTATAATCTTGTTTCTTTGTTTTATGTTCTTTTGATCATCAAAATTTTGATTTGATTTGGATTTGCCAAAGAAAACGACTTGAACGTAAAACCGGAAATATAAATAAAGACATTTTGTTTTTTCAGTTATTTTCTCTTGCGATTGGCACTGGTTTGTTTGTCGTTTTTATCGTACATAACTAACAAATTATCAAATTGTGAGCATCTGGTGTAAAGATAGATACATTTTAGCAACATATTTTTAGCTGAATTTTAAATTCGATAAACTGGGATGTGTTTGCTGCACGTTTAAATTATTGTCAAAGTTGAGTCTAAACTGCATGCAGCTCGTTTTATTTATGTGCTACTAAAGAGTTACGGTACTTCGTTGAATGCAGAATTTTTTTGTATCCTAGTTGATCAGAAATTATTGACTACCACATTCACATTAAAAAGTTTTTCCAAATTACAGTCGTCAATTTGACTTTACTGCCTACACGAGTTTGGATTTAAATCCTTACTATTTAAGTCCGATCATTTATCCAATGGCACTACTGAAATATGGTCATGTGATAAAAAAAATGCGATCATTTACCCAACCAAATCACTAAAATATTGTCATGTGATCAAAATCCGATCAAAAGTTACAATAATTTTAACTAGTAAAGGGAAATTTTAAATCATCGGAAAAGGAAACCGGCGATATTTTTCTTCGAAGTGCTTCGCGTGTGATTTTTTTAGGAATTTGGCTTATATTGATACACTCGTATCGTCGATTTTTGTTTAGTTTCAGGCTCATACGCATGTCAGGTTCATCACATGTCACGATGTTATATACATGTTTTGAAGCACTGCAATCATATTTTGTGAGCATTTCTTTCGGCCAATTGACACGAGTCGATTTTTGAACGATTGTCTAATTCCAATGGGAACACATATTTTTGATGCCCAAATGTGCATGCAATATTGCATGCAACCGATTTTAGATGACTTTAATAAAATTATCGTTGAGCGAACTGTGGGCACGATTAAATTATGTAAATCATCGGTGAACGTTGGTCCTTGATGGTTGTCCTTAATCGTCAATAGTCGAATTCATCAAAGCATTGTTGTTGAGTTAATCCACGTCGAAAGTTGTAAAAATTAATCTCATGGAAATGTTCACGATTTAGTTCCATTTTTGCACTAAAATCGTAGCATGAGCTTTATCGAGATATTTAAAAAAATCAGGCATGTGCTTTTGATCACACAACGCTTGATTTAAGATACTCGATCTTACTCTGGTAAATATTTAAAGAAATTAGTAAGCTACCATTTTTTCACCTTAATTTAAATTGTGATGATTGTGACACTACATTTAGCTACTTTAAATGTCCGAAGGCACATTATTCTAGAAAAATTGTCCGATGTTTTTAATGCTAGTTAGGCAAATGCCACTTTCCCATTCAAATTTATGTTTTTGCTCAGTAGTGAGATATTTAGTATTATTGGGTAGCATGTGAAAGAATATGCTGCCTTTGAATGATAAAATCTTCTAAACTTCTCGGTATTACACCGGAGACCGTTTTTGATGTATCTGTAGAAACTGTTCCTAAAAAACATATTGAAAACCTTATAAAAACATGCTATCATACACCATTACGGATTACACTAAAGAACATGATACAGTTTTTTTAGAGTAATCGCCAGACCATATTTACTAAGAATTTGTGTGTGTTTCAAATTACATTTGCCTGATGTTATTAAGGTCAGACTTCCAATTAAGCTCCGAATCTACCGTCAACTCCAATTACCTAAATTTATTGGCAAACTTAAACGTAAAAAAACAAGGACCATGAATTTCTATATATTGCTTGAACATACAAACATGATATGAGAGCATGTGTGTGGAATAATTTATCTTGCCGTCTAAAAACCTGATTTTCAACGAAAATATTTACCCAAATTATGTAAATCTGTGCCAATCAAAGATAAGTAGCGTAATTAACGCTTTACCATCAACAAATGCAGTGGCGTGAGTTATGAGAGCAATTTCGAAGATTGAATTAAAATAAACCAGGAACAACAAGGGAATCAAAACATCCTCGAGGCACAGTTTAGATGACCTCAATAACTTAAAGCTTATCATATTTTGACCAACTATCGACAAAGGTTTGTCCCTGTGGTTGGGGGACACTTCCATGCTACGTAAAATACTTCTAAACGAGGATTTTATCTTTATAATTCCACCACAGCATCCTTGGCTTGTTGTAGGAGGCGACTAAACAAAGGTTGGATCTCTGGGCTGATATATTACCAAAAAAAATGGATACCGCCAACAATTTTAACCACCCCCGCTTGTGTTAACGGATACTTCTGCGATTGGGCGATACCTCTTTGTGGCTAGCACATTTTTTCTCATAAAAATATCTACTTGGAAACGTGGACACACCCTTGTAAGACGTCCCGAAGTCCGTGTGTTAATTTCTAATGGAGGTCTCTGGTCATCCAAGATGTGAGATCTTAACGGTCGGCTGCCAAATTTGAAGGTAGTGATGATCAGTCAGTGACAGCAAAATATCAGAATCTTGTTAGCAGTAGCATTATGGAAATCAACCTCTGTTCTGGTGATATGGGAGGTATTAAAAACTTCGGTTGCCGGTGCTGCCCAGGGGACAATAGGTATGGTAAAAACTAAACCCAAAAATGATTGGTTTGATGAGGAATGTCGTCTAGCTGCCGAGCAACAGAATATAGGCTAAAAAGAAGCGCGAATATATTTTAAAACCGCATGGAAGAACAAAGATCCTTGCTAGGAGAACCGATAAGCGAATCTCATTTCCAGTGATGACCCACCACAACCTTACTCTGTTATGGCAAGAGAGATTGTAGCAGTGTTTATAACAACTTTTAACCGACTTAGAATCCAGGCAGTTAGAAGTCAGTTTTTTCAATGCTGCTTGGCTGTCAAACAAAATGTGGATGGAGACGCCTTTAAGATCTTTACTCACAATAGTTGAGGCGCAGGTTTCGATGGTGTGAATTTCGGCTAAAAAAACACTAGGGTAAGTTCCCAGAGATTTCGATATTTTGTGGTTGGGTCCAAAGACACCAATGCCGACTCCACTATCCATTTTTAATTCATCCGTGAACCAGACTAAACTGTTAGGTTCCATAGGAGGTCCAAAAGTATCCCAGTCTGTTCTATATCAAGGACTGTTACCACGAAATACCTGCAAAAGCAGAGTTTTTTGGGCATCACATCCGGGACTTAAAGAACATATCCAAGTCTGAAAGTTCATTCAAAATCTCTAGGTGACCCATAAGATCATCATGACTATATTGATTCTAGTTGTAATCTAGCTGCACAAGTAGCAGCTGATTTTTTGACGTAGATATGAAGTGGAATGAGTCCGATGACGGGCTTTCATTGCCGCCGTAGGACAGGTGCGCAATGCGCTCGTGATTCCGAGACATGTTAGCCTTTTCAATGAGTTTAGTTTGTTCATAATAACTTTTTGCTGTACCGTAGGCCACTAAACTATGGCCCCATAGGTTACAATTGGCCTCACTATCATGATTTACATATCATGCTGAATATACGCCGACAGGCCCACGTGGCTCTGACCGCGCGTTCGCAAGTAGAGTTTATATGAGTTCCAATTCAGTTTCTTATCTAGGACAACTCCCAGATGTTTAACTTCATTACGTCTCTTGGTAAAAAGCACCAGGACTGTTTTGCTTGGGTTAATCGAAAAGCCCTCTTCAGTGCACCAATTCGAAATAACAAGGGCTGTTGCATGCTGGCAGACCGTACATGTATGCCCGCCAGAGACTATGGTAACCAGATCGTTCGCATAACTATAATGACGTCATAACCGAGTAGATGTAGCTTATCAAGTAACTCGTCGATCACGAGTGACCACAGCAAAGGTGACAGCACATCGCCTTGCGGGCACTTCTTTACTACCATAATCATGACTGATTCATTACCTAGTTTGGATGTAATCTTCCTGCTAACCAACATGGAACTAATCTAGTGTTCAGTCGGATCATCAATACCTCTCTCTCTTTTCTGTAGGTGAATTTATTAGGGATTCAGATGTCTGGTTACAGTTAACCAATCTCTGATATAAAGATTTTCCAGTTCCATAGTTCCATAGTTTTTAGAATAAACGATGTAAGACTGATAGGTCGAAAAGACTTAGGGAGTTCACTTGGCCGATTGCCAAGCTTTGGGATAAAAACCACATTGACTTGGCTCTAAGTCTGTGGTAAGTGATGTAAATTGAAGCTAGTTTTAAATAAAGCTACCAGAGCAGGGGTCACCAAGTCTAAGCCTCTTTGAATGAGGGATGGGAAGATTCCATCCTCGTCTAGAGCCTTGAACGGCTGAAAGGAGGTAATGGCTCATCGGGTTAGTAATTGTATTTGTGTCGCAAACAGTGAATAAATTTCTTTTGGTCCTAAGAATGCTAAAATACATTCACACATATCAAAAGTAAATTGGAAAACATAACCTCATTAGTAAATCCGCTGAACGACGCAAAGTTCAGTGTTACAAACCGATGCATCAAACACTGCTGTCGGATCAGTACTACAACAATACAAAAACGTAAGCTGTTAACCACTTGGATTCTTTCTCAAGAAACTCACGGAAGCTGAACGAAAATACTCAGCATTTGACAAGAAATTACTTGCAATATATCTGTCAATAAAACACTTTAGATATTTTGTAGAAGGTAGAGATTTTACCATCTACACCGATTACCAACCCTTCGACTAGAGCACTTCAGTCTAAAGCTGAACGTAATCCTAGGCAAGCACGACATTTGGATTAAATCAGTCAGTTTACCACAGATATCAACAAGTGAGCTTTTTAAAATGCCGGGCTTTCTAATATACTGCCAAACATCAACAAGAAGCAATCGTTCATATATCGCTGCGTCGTACAATCTTTGAAACTTTACACAACATTTCACATCCAGATATCCGCGCAACTCGTAAACTGATTACTGTTCGATACTTCTGGCCTTGTAAAAACAAGAACATAAACCACTGGACACAATCTTGTTTATCCTGCCAAAATTCGAAAGTCTAAAGGCATACAAAAGCGCCTTTAGGACAATTCGAAATTCCATCAGGTCGATTTGAACATATTCACATGGATATAGTGGGACCTCTGCCACCGTCTAACGGATATATCTTTTAACCTGTGTCGACCGATTTACTCGGTTTGT
The DNA here is from genome assembly GCA_963556175.1 of Tipula confusa. Classification (NCBI taxonomy): domain Eukaryota; kingdom Metazoa; phylum Arthropoda; class Insecta; order Diptera; family Tipulidae; genus Tipula; species Tipula confusa. Next base: position 222,051,315 of record OY744476.1, read on the forward strand.
TATTTTGATCGATAAATTCTGCTGATCGAACTACAGTGTCCCCAACCAAAAAAATCCGTTCGCATCAATGTCCACATCACTTTTTCATATGGCCCTTTAGCTGCGTAGGGGGTACTGTAGCGGTCAGAATTATTACACTTTCACTTCAATTAACTTAGGCGGCAATTAATATTATTGCAATTGTGCTATGCAACAAAATCATTCAATCTTACTGACTACACTGCCACCTATATTCAGAATAATTATGTTTTGTGTCTCCACTCATCTTAGAACAACAAAACATAATTTCATATTTTGTGCAGCGGACAAATGAAAGTCAAACAGGGCGATTCTTCATAATTTGTGCACATTCATATTTATATGCGTTTGGTCATCGTTTTTCTATTGCGCTCGTTGGCTATGGCAATAAAAAACGGGACAATCAAAATGATCAGTCTTGTGGATTAAGAGAAAATTGATGGTCAGTGGAGAAAGGTTTTTCAAACGAATCAGTCAGCGGTGATGTTTAAAAATGCATTAAACAAATTAATTATCATCTCATCAGGCCATGGCGATCGAGTGGTATGTGTGATTTTTACTTTACGCTCTATATATTTATGTATAGTGTACATGTAGCGTTAGCGAATTATATGAATGTGCACGAAATATCTGAATAATTGTTTGTGTTTGTGTAGCGATAGTCCCTAAAGCCCAATCTCGTTAGACTGATAAATTTATAGAGTTGAGCAGCTGTAAGTATATCCTCGCTAAATATCCAGCATTGTGGAGGAGACTAGTGCTTTTCGCAACTTAACAGTCACCCTTTTTATGTTTTATAATTTTTCGCAGCATTTAAATTTAAAACGAGAAAATATATTTTTCGAGAGCAGATAAAAATCAGATTTTTTTATTTTTATTTTTTCTTTATTTGTTTTTTATTTATGTTTTATTTTTTTTTTATTTTTTTTTATTTCGACTAAGTTGTTACATCTCATTTAGCAATTTTTCTTTCTTATTTTATTTCTCTGTTAGTTGGGCTATAACACAGTAGTTACTCCCAATGGGCTCAGTTCTTCCGGTTACATCAGTAACTTTCAGTCCTGAGGTACTAAATCAAGCGGCTTCGTTCTTTTTAGCCGTCTTGTATCTACGCTGTTGACGTCGTTTACAATATGTTGAATATCCGTGTTTTCATGGAGTTGTAAACGCTGGATATATTTGTTGGCATTTTTTGTGATTTCTTCGTTGACGGATCTTTAGATCTCTATGTATATTATCATTTCTAATAAACCAAGGTGCATTAACAATGCATCGTAGTGCTTTGTTCTGGAATGTTTGTATAATCTTAACGTTAGTTTTCTTTGTGCTTCTCCAGAGCTGGATGTCATAGGTCCACACAGGCTTAAGTATTTGCCTGTATAAAAGCAGCTTATTGTGAATTGCAAGCTCACTGTTTCTTCCAATGAGCCAATACATTTTTCTGAACTTTATATCCAGTTCTTGCCGTTTTTTCTTGACATGCTCTTCCCATTTTACCTTGGCGTCGAGCGTCATACAGGTATTTTGCCGTGTTCGCATGTGGTATTTCCTGCCTATTTATGTAAATAGGTAGGTGATCTACTTTTAGATAGGTAAATGTTGTGTGAACTGACTATAGCTCATTTAATTTTATTCTCCATTTTTTTGTCCAGTTGACAATCTCATTTACAGTGCGCTGTAATTTGCTGGTTGTCCCTTCGATTGTACTTCCAACCGCCAAAATTGCTGTATCATCTGCAAAGGTTGCAATATCTATTTCTTCAGTAAAAGGTATGTCATTCGTATAAAGCAAATACAATAATGGTCCCAGCACGCTCCCTTGTGGTACTCCTGCTTCAATTCTCTTAAGTGATGAGAACTCTCCTTCATATTTTACTCTGAAATATCTCCCTTCATTGTATGATTTTAATATCTCATAGAACTGCTTAGAGAGGTCGCGATGTAATTTATATTCCAGTCCTCGATGCCAAACTCGATCAAAGGCCTGGGCAACATCAAGGAAAACTCTAAAACATACCTTTTTGTGTTCAAGCGTCTTCTCAATCACGTTAGTGACTCTGCGAACCTGCTCTATGTTGGAGTGTTTCGCTCTGAAACCAAATTGGTGAGATAGTAACAGGTGTCTATCTTCAATCAGAGGTTTCATCCTTTTGAGGAGTTATTTTACAAACAGCTTGGACAATGATGGTAATACAGATATAGGTCTGTAAGACGTTTTCTCATTAGATGGCTTATTAGGCCTAGGTATCATAATAACTTCTGCTATTTTCCACTGCTGAGGAACATATTTCATTCTAAATGCTGCGTTGATTATGTGTAGCAACTTCTTAAGACATTTTTCTGGCAACTTTTTAATAACTTTTCCTGTAATAAGATCGTATCCAGGAGCTTTTTTTACATTTAGGTTATGTTTGATTTCATTTTTGAGCTCTTTCATTGTAACTGGTCGTATGTCTAACTCATCTATTTTTGCATTAGAACGGAATTTTCATCTGCTGTTTGTCTAGTCGAAGATTTAAACGTTTCTTTCAGATGTTGAGCAAAAAGATCAGTTTTCTCTTTGGGGCTTTTGGTCCAAGTACCACCTCACTTTCTTTGTGGCTAGACAGACTTATTAAATATTTGTTGAAGCTTACCGCTTTGGTATCTTGTATTAACTTCTGCAGTTTATTTTTGAGCTGATTGAGAATAGTTTTGCTCTCTGGTGCTCGATTTCTATGCGAGATTTTGCGAGCTTTCCGCTTTTCTCTGATCAAATTTCTTATTTCTTGTGTAATTTCTTATTTCTTGTGAATGAAACCATTCTTGTGAGGTTTATTTTTGGCACGAGGAGTGCTTTTCCATGCAAAAATCAGAATAATTTTTTCCAAAATATGCAAGATAAACCATAGAAACGCTTTATAGGAACGAATTGACAATTGACCCAAAAAAAGTTCAGACAAAAAGTTTTGCTTCTTATTTATTTAAAAAAATCGGCAAGGACAACTTCTTACCCAATTTTCCAACATCTCCAATATTTCAGTAAAAAGCCGCGCAATCTCTAATTAATCCAATACAAAAAAAAATCATTGTGATATTTTTTTAATTGAATTTTTTTTATAGTTTATTGATTGAAGTAAATAATAATAATAAAAAAAAAATTAATTGGTCTATTTAGTTTGAGACTTGGCTACATATAGAATATAATCAAAATCATGTGATACAAATATTTCATTGTGTACATATATAATGATTATTAAATAATCGTTTTATAACACATAGCCATATTATATACAATCAATGATCAATGGAAGTTTTTAATATGATTAGATCGCACGTACTTGACTAGCATTTCGTTTATTCAAAAAATTATAAAAATTATATATTTGCTAAAATAAATTACTGCATTAATTAAAATAAAAAAAAAAAAAAAAAAAAAAACATTCGGTTCATAACTTTGTCATGCGGCAATTAATGGCGAACGTTTTTTAATTTAATAATCGTAGCAAAACTATACTAAGTTGTGTATGCGTTTTACACATACATATTTAAATGTATGCAGCATAAATGATGTGTCGTGTTTAACTGAAGGATAAAATTATACATAATATATGATTCTAGGATTTGTGGCGCTTTATTTTAATGATTTTTCAATTTACCGCTACCATATGGTAGAATGGAATAATGAAAATGGTTTACTACTTTTTTACTCGATATGTCAGCAGTATAACCAAATTTTTATAGTTTTCACTCGTATAGTATCACTCGTATTGAATTTTCTAGAACATAATAGTTGCGCAAAATAAAGAGTGATTAAACGAATAAAGTTAATCAGTGACAACGTTTTAGATAAATATCCTCTTTGACCAATACCGGCAATGTGCTTTGCTCATGAGTGATTCCACCTAATATTATGTTAGGCATAATTTGTTATACTCTAAGATATCATTATTGCACCATACACGCTCAATTTTGCTAATAAAATGGTTAAACTACTCATCGAACCAATCAATCATGGGCGGCATTGACGACAGTTTTCAGTATTTCTCACAGAGCGTTGCCGACAAGTATAAACATTAGTATTTATCTTGCCGAATCAGCTTAGAAAAATGTCGAAATGATATCCAACGGATAGTGGTTTACTATTAGTGTTTAAAACTTCCAACGAATTTAAAATCTCCAATACCCTCGAAATTCATGAAGGTCCATCAAAACTTAGGTCCATCAAAAATGAGTAATTTTAGCGACAAATCGAAAATCTCCAAATCCCTGCAAATTCATAATGGTTAACCCATCAAAACTGAGAAATTTCAGCGACAACTCGAAAGTCTAAAAATCCCTGGAAATTCATGATGGTTCATCAAAACTAAGATATTTTAGCGATAAATCGAAATCTCCAAATCCCTAGAAATTCATGATGGTAAGCCTACCAAAACTGAGAAATTTTAGCGATAAATCGAAAATCTTCAAATCCTTGGAAATTTATGATGGTTAGCCCATCAAAACGGAAAAATTTTAGCGACAAATCAAAAATCACCAAGTCCTTGGAAATTCATGATGACAAGCCCATCATTGAGAAATTTTAGCGATAAATCGAAAATCTTCAAATCCTTGGAAATTCATGATGGTAAGCCTATCAAAACTGGGAAATTTTAGCTACTAATCGAAAATCTCCAAATCGCTGGAAATTCATGATGGTGTTAGCTGATCATAACTGAGAAATTTAAGCGACAAATCGAAAATCTCCAAATCCCTGGAAATTCATGATGATTAGCCCATCAAAATTGAGAAATTTTAGCGACAAATCGAAAATCATCAAATCCCTGGAAATTCAAGATCATCAAAACTAAGATATTTTAGTGACCAATCGAAAATCTCCAAATCCCCAGAAATTCATGATGGTTAGCCCATCAAAATTGAGAAATTTTAGCTACAAATCGAAAATCTCCAAATCCCTGAAAATTCATGATGGTTTAGCCCATTCAAATTGTCCCGTTCCATAATATTAGAAAATAATCCCCAGGAAACAATTTTCATTAGTGGTTCATTAAGCTTATACTCTTATATTCACTGAGTGGCTTTTTTGCAAGAATCACTTTCTTTTTCGTGCATTCCTTATGAAATCTTTGTAAACGCATTGTTTTTTGTCCTACTCTAACTCAATTGGGCATATTGCTTAACTAGGCTGGATCATGTTACTCTGTTAACGCTATTTCATTTATTTCCACCAAAAAAATTGTGTCATCAACTTTCCTTTTCTCTTGCGAGTTTAAGTTCCGTGACATCTTTGTTACATCCTACGGTGCTTTCCTTATTTCGGTTTCAATGTTCTGTTTCGTTGTGTATATCGTGCTTTTCAATATTTTTCGAAGTCATTTATTTTATATCTTTGAGCATCTTGCTTTCTTGCCTACTGCTCCAGGATTGTAGGGAGGAATTTGCCGTTCTAATTCCATGTTCTAAATCAATGAAAGGCAATCACAGCGGGAATCCAAATTCTTTCTGGTCAGAAACCAGCTACAGCTCGTTTTTTAATTTTGCATTAGCTATTTTGTCAACGATGATATTGGGAGTTTATTGTGTTAATGTAGAATGTAACCTCGTCAGTTAATGTATTCTCTTAGGTTTCTTAGCATCGTGAATATGAAGCCTTCTTTCCATTTTTAAGATATTACGCCATAGTTCTACACTTTTTAGTGTGTAGTAGTGTAGTCGATGAATCACTTTTGATTATTATTTGTCGGTTATATAATTCATTTTAGTACCTACCATCGATAGTGGCAAAATGATAGTTCATATACCAAAAACAAAATCAATTTGTTCTGCCATCATCGCATCACATTCAAATTATTCCCTAATTAATATCTAATTAAAGTGAATAATTTTCAGTGTATTGAAAAAAAAACTTGTTCGTTTGGCCTGAATAAAATTATTTTTTTATTACAGAAAAAATGATAAACTATTAGCGTTTAACTATTTATTATACGAGTAGTATACGAGAAAAGTTGTAATCTATTCGCAAAAAAAAAAAATTCCGATTTGTTGTATATATCGTAGCTCTATTAGGTATAATAATATGTTTTAGGTTATTTGAGTTTTTCTAGAAAAATATATAAACACAAGGAGGTCGCGTCGCACCCACTTAATTTATAATGATATCTATATAATAATATAAATATTATACTATTATATTGAGCTTATACAAATTTAGGTGTTGGTTTCATAAATTTTACTAAACCAAATAAAATTCAGTAAATTTCCATAATTTTTTATTTAATTTTCAAAACTATAAATATATTTACTAGTGATTATATATAGAGTTCAAAACCTTATAGATTGTAATACTTAATTGAGAATGGTTATGTCATTTTATTGCTAATATTTAAATAGTAAATAAATTTGACAGATAGATTAAACATTTAAAAATGATTCACGTATAAATCGTTACATCGCCTAGATTAAGATACTAAAACTAGGAGCCATAGCACTAAATAATTAAAACAGTTAACTAAAGAAAAAATTAATAGACAGAAGGATCAATAGTTCATGACTCTTTTCTCGGATAATTCAAAAACGGTTTTTTTCAAGCACTCGTGTTTAGCGGAAAAATAATACGTGCTTCCATAATTCCTATTGAGCTTAATGAACAAATTAAATCTAAAAATCTATTACATTTTGTGTTCATTCCCAAGTATTTTTATAGCCGAAAAAAATTGGATATTTCGGACACTTTGATGAATTCATGTCCGACTTTTTTCCGAAATCATGTCCAAATTACACTCAGATTTACTATGGAGAGGTGGTCAAAAATCCGGACGTATGCGGAAAAAAAGTGAGGTTATGTTTCTGTTATATTTTTGTTAAATATGGGCGGAGCTTATTTCAAATATTTTGGCGGCTAAATTTGAATTATAAATAAAAACCATAAAAAATTTTCATTTAAATTAATTTATTTATTGTTTTTATCAAAAATATTGTTATTATTAATATTTTCGATGAATTAATTAAAACAAGTAGTTTAGTTTTTATTATAGTGAAATTATTTTTATTTTAATTATTTATTGTTCATAAATATATTTCCGAAATATATTTATGAACAATAAATAATTAAAATAAAAATAATTTCACTATAATAAAAACTAAACTACTTGTTTTAATTAATTCATCGAAAATATTAATAATAACAATATTTTTGATAAAAACAATTAATAAGTGAAATAAGCCACACGAAAATAATAAGAATTTATAATGAATTCCTATAATAATTTTAATTTATTTACTTATAAAAATCAAACTCAAATTAATTTTCTAATATTATTAACTTAAAATGAACAAAGATAATTTAATTTATTCGGTACAGTTAAATAAATTCAATCCATTCAAAATCTGTCAAACACATTAAATAAATTAGATTAACTAGAATTATTAATTAAAATAAGAATAATTATTATACTAATTAACATATCTAAATTAAATAAAAAATGAAACTATCACTAAATTAATATTAATATAATGTTTTCGTTTGGTAAAAAAATCCCATTGGAATTTGTCTAATGCATAATGCCACAATCTGAAATGAAACATAATATAAATAACATTTATGTACTCCTGAAAGTTGCTGGATCTAGAAATAAATCAATATTTACCTATAATACTTGATTAGAAATGTCGGAATATTTTATAACAGAGTTTTTTAAAACACAAAAATTCTTACAACTGAGAATACATGTCACAACAAACAATGGCGTCTTAAACATAAACCACAAATTTCACTAACGCCATAACCATATAGCGTAGAAAGTTAGAAGTATTAATTATTTTCTACATTCGTCTGATTTTTTGACCAAAAAGCGGAAAAAATTGTACTAGAGCGATTTTTTCAGTTTTGTTATACTTGGGTTTGAAACCCCGAATCTGTCAGTAATAGATCATATCGGACTGTCAAGATTATACTACAAACGAAAATGCTGGTATCTTATGGAAAGTCGTATGTTTTACATGTATCAGTGCATTGATTATGCCGCTAGATGTCAGTCAAAGTGTCTAAAATATAAACAATATATTTTGTGATTATCGTGTGCAAATAATTAAAATTGTACATAAATACACTAAACAACGAACATATTTTTTGTTGTAATTATCTCGAAACAACAACAAAATAAAAATAAGAAAAAAACATGGCCGACTATCATTTTATTCAAACAATCTGTTGCTTTAAAATATAACATTTTTTTGGTAGGTTTAGTGTTTTTTTGCTTTCTTATTTTGAGCTATTTCGTAATTATTGTTGATTTGTAATATTTTATGTTTTCCGTTTGAGGCGAAATGTTTTAAAGAACAATATAAAAAAAAATCTCCTGACAATGATTATTACTATATACTTTGATCGTGGCGCCTCTTTCGGAAAACAAGATCTCATAAAATAATAAATTTGGAAAATAATAATGTGTGTAAAATGACGTTACCACAATACTTCCTTCTCCAGTGAATTAGTTGGTAATTTATGGAAAAATGTATGTAATTTTCTAACAAACGTCAAAATATTATGATTGTGTCAAAATCAAAAGAGACTTCGAGTTGTGACTGTTTTGTTGTTGTCTGCTGAATTGGTTTTTAGTACGTGTTCTTGATTATTAGTTATAATAACGTCTAAATTTTAGAATAGCATTATTTTAATCGGTCAATAGAGACTTTAACCATAGATTAAGACATAATAAAGATAGCCCATACACAAGCAACAAAAATGTATATCTAGAAATAATAATAGAGAAAGTAAAAATAAAAAGAAGAAACCATTTTCCTTGTTACTGTATAATGAAGGTTGGTAAAATATGCATTTGACAATAAAAGAATAAAAAATAAAACAAAGTAGCCTTTTTTCGCAATGAAATCTTTGTTTGTATGTAGTTGAAAAATATATTTTTGTACTTTGTAAACAAAATATGCTTTTAAAATTTTTCTTCAAACTAGCGGTACCCTTCAACATATTATAGGTACCCGTCACTTACTTTTATTTTTTGTTCTAATTGGATCATCTTTTTATATCTTAATCTATAGTTTAACCGATTTGCTCTTAATTTCAATATCAAATGATTTTTAGTCACTTTTTAAAACTTTAAAAGGACCTGTATATGGTGGTTCTAAAGCTCTTCGTAGGTTCGTAAAAACACGTGTGTTGTAGAAGCTAAATCCTTGGACTTGAACATTTTGTCAGTGGTATGGCTCATAGCTGGCGTTGGTCGTATTTCCTCAAAACCTTTTTTTTTTGTTTATTACGAAATCATTTTGAAAAATTCTATTGTCTGAAATTTGTTGTAAAAAATGGTCGGGTATTCGAAGAGAGCATCCATATGCCAGCTCTGCTGGTGTGGTGCAAAATTCTACACTATAAGTTATACGAAGACCAAGCAAAACAATTGGTAGAATATTTCCTCTGACCATTGAATTTTTGTCTTACGGTTTTTGTAGCCTTTTAGACAGTTGTTGATGACTATCTGATCAGCCGCCGTGTGGGAAAGAATTCGCCTGTAAAAATTAATAGTGCCAAGATATATTTTGATACCATCAACCGTCTCAAGACGTTTACAATGTTTAATAATTTGGATGCGGTCTTTATTTGGTCTGATTTCCGTTTTCACGAATGCGCATTTAAAATTTTTGAAAGATAATTTTGAGATGGTCCAAATATTTGTACATTGATGTTGAAGCAACCAAACCGCCGTCCAAATAAACAAAAAAAAATGTAATCCCAAAACTACTGAATGCGCATTAGACGTTGAAAAGTCTGTGCTGCATTTTGAAGTCCAAATGTCATTTTTTGTAAATTCAAAAAGACCAAAAGGAGTAATAATTGCTGTAGTTTTCGCCTAGGGGCGACTCAGATAACTAAAGTTTTCAAAAATATCGTTTTCTCTATTTTAAAATTAGAATTCTACCACAACGTCCTTGGCTGGTCGTAGAGGCGAAATGTACGCCAACCCAAAAATAAAAAGTTGTTTTACAACATTTTTGATGGTCTGAAGGGATCTGTGGCGAAGCATTAGGTCAGAATAGTGATTGGTGACTTTACCGCTAGAGACTTTTAATACCCGCCACGATATACCGACCAATAATTGAGAAAGAATGATGTAATTTGCGGTTTCGCATGATCTCACTGTGCCTAGCATATTCTTTCCTCATAATAATATCCACTGGGAAACATGAACACACCCTCGTAAGACGTCCCGAAGTCAATTTGACCATGTGTTAATTTCTAAGGGAAGGTCTCGGGTCATCCAAGATGTGAGATTTTATCGGTCGGCTACCAAATTTGTAGACAGTGATCATCAATGGGTCACTGCAAAGCTAAGATGACAATTTTCGTATAAGTCAGGGATTGCAGGTAACCGTAACTTACGTTTCAACTATCCAGGTACACACATCTTTTATAAACAACCCCCGTTCTGATAGTGTGAAGGAACGAAAGAACAAAGTGATCCATGTAGGAGAACCGTCAAGCGTATTTGTAGACGGAAAACGCGTGAATGGTTGAAATCTGAAGTGAATGATCGCAGTTCTCGTCGTGGCTTCTTTAAAGGAGTTACCAGACTGGACCATATCTTTAGACCTAGGTCTATCGCCATTCGAGACCAGTATGGAAACCTCCGTGCTTATACCGATGCAGTGCTCGACACTTGCAAGGAGCATTTCTCTGATTTACTGAATGTCCAACAAGTGTCAAATGCTGTATTTGAAAGTTGTCAAATACAAACTGCGGAGAAGTTATGTCTGATGAATGTAAAGTGCCCGCATTGTGCCCTATCCTTAAAAAACGAGATCGCTCAAAATCCGAAAGATATCGCGGCATAGCTCTCCTTTGCACAGCATACAAGTTACTGTCTTACATCGTATTGGAGAGAATCACACCCCTGGCGGATGAAATTGTAGGTGACTACCAAGGAGGATTTCGTCCGAATCGGTCAGTCACTGATAAAGTTTTCATGTTGATCACAAGATGTTGATCAGACTCGTCATCATGCATGGGTTTGAGTATTAGTCCCTGACGGATGACTATGAGAGATGATTAATAACATTCGAATCATGCACATGATTTATGGCCCCAAACGCGACGATGACGACACCTGCCAAGATATTCAACTACGAAATCAGGAATTAAATGGGAATTCTTGATCTCGTTCATGAAATAAAAAGACAACGAGTATGCTCGGAGTAGAGAATGTTTTCTTCAGGTTGTCTAGAACAATACGAAAAACAAGCTCGGGTCAGCCGTACCGCATGCGGTAATGGCCTGTAAAAAGCCTGTAAATTATTATGTCCCTGAACAGGACTAAAACCGTCTGTTGGAGTGCAGAATCCATGGGCCAAACCATCGTACATGCCAGTACAGGATTTCGTCCTTAAAATATTGCATTTTATTTTGATTTAGGATGACAATGCTCACATCACTTTCATCTCCTGCGGATACATGCAGAATATAACAAATGAATTCAAATGAAAAAAAATTATGGCCAAATTTTCGCTGTGTTAGAAGTTTGTATCAATCTATAAACAAAAAGCAATTTACTTATCTAAAACCAGAAGCTCAAATTTATTTAGCTCAACAAAACCACAATCAAACATTTTATCGTCGACGTTGTTGTATACAATGTAGTAATTTTGATTAGTTTATGTAGTAACAGACGAAATACTAACTTTTGTGCTGCTAATTTTTTTTTATCCCACATGAAAATCAACACGACCTATACCAATCGATTTATTGTTATATATGGTCCCGACTAAGCCACTCAATTTTTTTTTGCGCTGAGTACAACAAAATTTAACATTCGTAATTAAAACGTCGTTGTGTGTTGCTATGTCGTTAAATCTACATCGGTTTGAGTCGAAATTTGTGATTATGAATATGGTATTTGATTAAGTCAGCTTTAAAGTGTTTAGGCGTCAGATGATGAAATACCAATATAGCTGAAATTTCGTTTTTCATCGTGCGAATAAATTATAAAACGTTCGAAAGATAAATTATTATTGTATTCATAATTTTCCATTTATTAATTTTTTTCTTTTTTAATTTTTCCATTTTTTTTTTTTATAGTTTCTCTTAAACCTAAAAATAGGAAATATAAATGAATCTTAAACAAGAATTTATCGTAAGTGTGTAGCAGAATTGATTTTACAAAAAAAAATTATTTGAATACGCTTGCAATTTTCGTATTGTTGCTGTTTTGTTGTTTCATCAAATGGAAAACAAAAACTTATTGATAACAACAGAAAATTATGATAACAAAAAGAAAATATTAAAACAAGATAATACAATAATGAAAGATAAATCGAATGATAGTGCTTTGAATAATAATAACAACAATAACAAAAGTAACAATAATATCACGAACAGTAGTAGTAGCAGTCATAGTAGTCGAGAGTTGTTCTTAAAAGAAAACGAGGAAAATAAAATGACTGAATTCATAAACGATGAATTTGAACGAGAGTTCGATGCACAATTAGAAGATTTAGAAGCGCATGGTATTATCGATTCGGAAGATTCGGATTTTGAGTGTCCCGAATGGAAAAATGTACGAAAAAAAATTGTAAAAACGACACGATCGTCATTGGCCGATGCTGCAACGCTAGCGGTCGATGATGAAGATTTCGATATGAATTTAATTGATGGCCTATTAACACCGGAAGCAATAAATCAAAAAATACCATTTATCTATAATACGATGAGACGTTTATCTGAATGTATGGAAGAGGAAGAGGAGGATACGTCTATGGCACAGCTAAATGGTAGTACACCAAAAAATAAAATTACACCACTACCACCACTACCACCGGCAATCGTACTAACACCGCCGACCGCCGCCACAAATCATTCACCAACGAAAAATGCTGGTGTCGAAATTGCGGGTACAACACGAAAATTTATTGTTACAAAAACGGAAACGGTTCCACGGCGCGAAGCTGAAAATCTTCGTAGTATGACACCAAAAATGAATTCACAAACAATACATTTTCCGTGTAGTAGCAATGCGGCAAATCAATCGTCGATCAGGACTATGTTTGCCCCCGAAGGGACACCGCATCTAGATAAAAAGTTTTTCGATACATCACTCGTTGAAATACGACCAATCAACGATAGTACAAAATCGCTTAATAAGACGGACGGGGAATGGGATTACAATAAAATTGATGATGTATGGATTCCAAGAGAGGATACATTAAAACGTTTGGTAAGTTGTTCGTTTTTTCTTTAAATACTTTCGATTATGTTGTGTTTTGGTCTAGTAAATTCAACCGCACATTTATCGATACGTAACGAATACTATATACAACAAAGTAAAATGTTTGTAATGCAAACGTACGACCTATATACGCTGGCACACCAATTGTGACATAAAAATACTTTTGGATAAATAAATGACGATATTTGCTTAGATTTTAATTACATATAAGCGCACTAAGTACATGCAATTCAGCAAATAATTTTCCTTGTGATAAGAAAATATTTCTGTAGAATTTTTGTCACTATTTTGCACACTATAACGCATTCGTAAGTATAAAAAAATGTATAAATTTATAAATTAAAACGTGACAAATATTTATTCACGTGTTTCCATGAATTGGACAGTAAGAAATTTTATTTTACTTTACTTTAAATGACATATAACTAAATACAGCAGCTGTTAATAAATTGAAATGATAAATAATTTATTAGAGGTTCTAAAACATTACTTGCTCTAAAAAAACGTTAAAAAGTCGAGACACATTTAAAATTATTTTAAATTAAAATTAACTTATTTTTTTATTTTTTATTTTTTTAATGTTATCTAGGCGGAAGCAGACACATCAAAATCAATAGGAGCTCGGCCTCATAGTGCACCAATCGAATCGAAACGTAAATCGACCAAAAAAGATGCAAAGTAAATTTTAAATCATATATTATAAATTTCTATCACACATAATTCTCGATCGCAATTTTAATTACAGAAAACACGAAAAGGAACTTAAAAGATTTGAAAAAGAAGCCCGTCGATCGGAAAAAGAAAAGGCTCGACTGTTGGAAAAGGAAGCAGAAAAAAAAGCTAAAATAGATAAATTAAATAGGCATCATGAGAAAATATCACGAAGTACAGAACGTGTAGCGCCACGTTCTGGATCATTAGAGCGGCGGCAAAGTGGAGACGAATCGGCCGTTTCAACTCAATTTACAGTACATGGTATTGCTAGTCCGAATAAACGGCCAACCCTATTCGATGTCTTCCGTCCACGAACAAAATCAGATACCAAAAAAAAAGATAAAGATGCTGCAAAACTATCAGGATCGGATCAATTGGCTGTAGGTAATGCACATGTTGGTATTATGCAAAGTATGAAAACAGCATTACAACATACAGTAGGAGGTGGTGGTGGTAGTGGTGGCGGTAGTCATAAACCAACAAGTGCCGAAACCAAAGTAAAAGATGGTTCTGCTCATTTACATGCCGGCAGTGATGCTCAGGTAAAATATGATTTTTTTTTATATATGCCGTGTTAATTTTACAACGATTCGATATTTTTTTTAGTATTATCACACTGTAACGGCGGTAAGGAGGGTAGATGTATCTCGTTCACCAATGACTAAAGTAATGGATTTATTTAGACATAGAGCTAACTCGGCGTTGTCCGAAGCAGATAAACGTAAACAAGTAAGTTTTTTATTTTATATTAAAATCGTATCGATATTATTAAGGCGGTACTCCAATTCTTTCCGATGATATGAACTAAAATAAAATGCATCTTTTGAACCACAGATGGCAGTTGCATTGTTAAAAAGTAATAATTATACAATTATTTCGCATTCTGGCATTACATTCCTATTTTCTAATCTTATCGCACGATATTTTTTTAATTAAACATTTTTTGTCACTACTGATAGTAGTTTATAAATTTTGAGATGGCCTGATTAAAGTTATGACTTGTACAATGTGCGACACAAAAGAAAATTAAGATACGTGTGAATATATTACTTCTGTTGGCGACGAGAATCTAATCAACATAATATTTTCATTTACACATTTCATTTCTAAAATGTTTTGTAATTTTGATGTAATATTTACCTACACGGCGTCTGTGGTTGGAGGGCATTCTGATCATTTTTGTTAATATATTTCGCAATGGCAATTACTCGTTATATTTTACGTTTACTGTTGCACGATCAATTTAAAAATATAAGTAATTTATTTAAAAGAGTCACCGAACCGCACTGATATACAAATTTATAAACTAACATGCTCGGACTTCCATAATCGTACATAAGATAAATCGGTAGACCTAAACGTCAATTTAGGGAAAAACAAGAGATATCGAAAATTCGACACACTACACAACCTTACAAAAATTCTGCATACAATGTAACCAATACAGCCAATAACAGCTCCAGCAACAGCATTTTCAATATCTTGGCTTAGTATGGTTCCGGGTCAATTGATACCACTACAATTTCAGCAGGTCAATAAACTAGAGGTCTAGAATTCGTTTCGCCGAAGCAAATCACATACGAAATAAAACGAGCTTTATTCGATAATCGATAAATTTGACCTAAACCACGTTAAAAATTTATCGATAAATTTTTTAGATTTTATCGATAAATACGATTAAAATGTTCAACCCTAAAATTTAGATTGCCATCCAACTGTCATAAATTCCCTACTCGATTGACTTTAAAATCGTAAGTACATGAACATAAATGTTGACACCCTGAGAGTTGTGAATGGTAATGGCGTAGTCGAGAAGGCTAAGTTTTGTCACATTTTTTAGGAACCGGTTGAATATTACCTGTTTTCCAACTAATGGGAACAATGCTAGAGTTCATTGACAATTTTAACAAGTGATGGTAATCCATTTCCCAGTTGCTTTATATGGGCTCATAATTGAAGAATTTTAGCAAAAACTCGAGATCGAAATTAAATGTTGGGTAAAGATGAAGAAACAGTATGCACGCTGGTGGAGTATGTTGCAGAACCTTAATTGAAATAACGTTACTGCAATCACAGCATTTTTCTTTAGTTCATAAGCACGTTTTGCACTTCAGACTGTTGCAATTTTTCTTTTTTTCTACTTTTCCTTAATCGGATAACTGTTGATACATACACCACTTTAGTTTATTTTAAATTATACAAAAAAATACACACCATCTTTTATTACTTGGTAAACCATTCTACTAAAAAATGTGCTCTCGTGTTCATTTTCTTCTTACGCACACTGAACTTGAATAATAATTATAAGGTAGGTTTACATGTTTTAAAATTAAGATTAATAGGTTGCGTACTCACCGATAGGTGGACTGCGTGAGGTGGATATGCATTGGTACGTTACAAGACTCATCATCGTGTAGGTTAACTAAAAGGGTGTTTGAATTCTAAAACTTATGCGATTTCGATTGAATTCTCCCTTCCTTAAAAAGCAATCTGTATTTTAGCTGCAAATCGAACAAAAAAATTAATTTACCCAATTTTAAATATGTTTGCACGTATAAAAAAATAAACATATTACTAATGTCGTTTAAAATTGGAAACAAAATGACAGAACTGGCAAAATGACAGAATCCAGATCGGTAAAAAATTTTCTCTACCGATTAATGTTTTTTACCAATTTTTACCAAGACTCTGTCCGACGAGTAATGCGTATTTCTTTTTTTATATTACTTTTTTATTTATTTATTTTTTTTTAACATGTGTAATGTGTAGTGAATTTTATGACATTAATTAACTTTAATAAGAAGTTTGTTTCTAAAGACAGAACCTCTTGTTTCGTTTAAGTTTTTTAATAAAAGTCGTGAAGTTTTGTTTCTGGAAGAAAAATTAAAATTGACGCGCACAATCACACTCACTATAAGTACTTTCCATCCATCCCGTTAATTTATTACATTTTTTTGTTATTTTAAATTCCGTTTAGTCGACTTGTTTGGTACAAATAGATTAATGAATTGCAAAACAGCTGTTGTTAAACAAACGGTTTTGTGTTTACATTTTAGTGCATTCAGTCGAAAAACGGTTATATGGAATACGGTTTGAGTTTCTGTATTCCTGTGTTATGGGGAGAGTGTTCTCTCTTTGGTTCTGTAATATTCGTGGATTGTGGACCAATTTTGCTGTACAGCTTCCACAAAACCAGCGGTTCTACTTCTCACTGTGACCAAAATTTTGGACTCCGGTTATTCTTCGGCTATCGGTATTAAGGGTTATTCCTTAATTCATCGGCTTATTTCCATAGATGGCTGGCCATGTATATCCGATATATATTCTATTCCCAGTTTTTTAGACCAAAGTACGAATAATGATTTCAGCTTCATTTGGGTTCAAATGAATCAATGTCTCGATAAACTCCTTCTTCCTATGTGGCCTTTATCGAAGATTTGATGCTCTGCCCAGACTCCATTGAGCGCATCCTTCAAAAACATCAAATGGTGAATTCGACAAGTGGTTTCTTTATTTTAATTCCTTTAAACCGGCTAGTGAGGTGGTTAAAATGTTTGCAGCTTTAAACCAACAGCTTGTAGATCAGCCTATGAGAACATCAGAATGGGTCAACGATACAGGTCATTTACTGGTTCTTTTTTTAACATCTCATACAGAGAAATATGTAATCCCTGTCAGTCTTCTTTAGGAATATCTGACCATCGGCTTTACAGCGGAAATTTCGATATTGTGGTCATGCCAAGTCAATGTTCCTCCTAAATGTCGATTATGGCACTGTAAAAATGCAGACTGGGGAGGAATGAACAAGTTCTTTCAAGAGTTCGAATGGCATTCTTGGTTTGCTTTCGGTAATACTGATAGTGCAGCCATTCTAGTTTCGACTGTCATTCTCACGGGATGGAACAGTTAATTTCTTCCAGTCTCTCTAGTGAATTAAGCAATCCTTGGCCTCATCACGACTGCAGAACAGCAACCGCCAATAAAGAAGCCTCTCACCGCAAATTTGTTAAGAACCCGTCAAATGAGAATTTAGCGGAATTAAAGGTGGCTATAAACCTGGCAGCGCGAACGGTGCCGCAAGCTAAAAAGAAGGTTCGAGAAGAGTTACAGCAGGTCTTTAAGCAGGTGTATAGCAATCAGACTTTTTAGTCCTTTCCTCGCAAAGTAGACGAACACTTTTTGAATAGTAGGAAAGGTGGTGCCGCATTAGATTCAGATCTAGAGTTGTTAAAGATGTTACAAACATAACACAAACAAGTCAGCTGAGCCTGATAGTATTCCTCCAATTGTTCTCAAATATTGTTGTAAATCCCTGTCAAAGCCATTATCATGATTTCCTCCATCTAGAAAACAGCTAACATACATCATGTGTCAAAAAGGGCAGTAAATCGGACCCTTCAAATTATCGCCCAACTGCTATCGTCTCATCCGGCTGATGAAATATTTGGAACATAACGATCTAACTTTTCCGATCATCATTATGGTTTTCGCAGAGCGCGTTCTGCAGGTGACTTAATTAGTGTTGTCACTGAGCAATGGAACAGAAGCATTCATCAATCTGGTGAATCACAAGGGTTTGCTATTCAAATTTTCGTTCCGCATTTTGAAAACGCTGATGATCGTCAGGGATCGGTCCTTTCTTCGACACTTAATTTTTAACAATGTTCTTTTATCAGAATCTCTCAATCCAATATACTCCTACGCCGATGACAGCTAAATTTCCACCTCTTACTTCTTCATCGCGAAACGATGTTCTCGCAGAAAGAATGGCTATGAAGGATGCGAGATCTCAATTCTATTCTTGAATGAGATGAAGCCAACAGGGTCGAATTTAATCCTGTGGTTTTTCTGGCCGAACTGATGGTTATTCGTCGTCTTTTCTGACTGGTAAATCCAGCTTGGCTACGTCTGATATATTTGTGATTCTCGGATTAATTATATCAAAGCAAAAAACTTGGGCCGAACTAAACCAAAGCAGCAATTGGTAAGTTTTACTTTAATCCATCTGAAACACTTACAATATACAAGACCTAGGTCGGACTATACTTCTCATGTTTGGGCTGGTGCATCGAAAACTCATTTGACTGCACTCGATATCGGGACCAAAATAAAATAACAAGTACTTTATCAAGGCCTGCGCGTAATTCAAAACACCCTGTTCACCGATACAATCTAGAAATTAAATTCGCGAGGACCAATAAATTTAAAAACCCATTTTTTGTTAGAAGTACGCAAATGTAGAATGAAAATGCTATTTTGGAGGTGTTTGTTGTTGGTATACGTTGGTGTATACTGTTGTTGTTCTATTGGATTATTTACGAACCAATGTTGGCTCTAGCTACCCTTGCTACTGCACGTGTGTATCCCATACAACACGTGCCCAACAAAATAATTGTGAACACTTAAAATTTTATTTTATTATTTATTTCACAATACAAAAACAATTTTGGCTTAACTATTTGTGTTCTTTAAACTAATATTACTTTTTATTATATTATTTAAATTATAAATAATATTATTAATGGCGTCTCAATCGTGTTACAATATTTTTTCTTTTTATGTGTATCGATGTGTTTCGGTGAACTAACTAAAACGGACTAACTAAAATTTACGACACGACGCTCATCTCCACTTTCGTCGCGCCCACGCCACACAACAAATCCCTCATGTCTAATAGGCCAAAAATATGTTGAACAAAATATGTCGCCTTACTCGTGAAGCAACGCGACACATTTAAAAAAAAAAAGAAAAAAAAATTGAACAACTTGACAGTAAAAAAAGCAATCGTTATTAGGATATAAACGTTTCAGCTTAATCCATTTATATCGTTCATTTAGTTTTGTTATGACGAAATGTTAAGACGCAATAGATTTTAGTAGTGGTGATCACACATTTGAAAGAGTGACGAGTTTCAGGATATCTCGTTTGCCTATTGACATTTATGATAATTGTGGGAAAATTAAAGCGCATCTTGTCGCTGGCAACTGCGGTTTGTGTACCTTACGTCCACTGGTATTAAGACTTTCTTAATACATTGAAAATCCGGACCAGGTGAAGTAGCATAAGGTGCTAATCAATCATGTTGTCATGTATGGGTGTGAGGGTTAGATCCTGATGGATGAGTATGAAAGATGGTTTATGACATTTGAGCGCTTGATTTATTTCTCTTCAACCAGCTGGTCCTAAACGGATGGTGCAGCGATCGATAAATTTTAGGCCAGCAATGGCTTATAAAAACCGTGTATTATTATTATTTACTTACACTTATAGTGATGTCACCATAATTTTGGAAATGAAGTAAACGCAATTTGGTACATGTAAATGTGTAAATTATGTCATTCTTATCGTGTACAAAACACGAAGATAAGAAATGAAAACATATGCTAAATTACGACTTTTAGACGTAGTACATTCAATAAATTAGTATACTGGTTGATTTATTAGTAAATTTTAACTTAACAAAAAAAAAAAAAAATTGTTTACGAATATTATACATAAATTATTATATTCGTATATTCGTATAAGATCACATATTTTACTCGGTTTGCTAGTACACGATCAAGTATAAGTAAAAACAATACAAATTAACTTTTTTTTTTTTTTTTTTTTTTTTTTTTAAATCATATGTTAGTTACTCTTACGATTACGAGTCAATTATCGGTTTGCGCTGTTTATACGGTTATCGTTGTTATCGCTCATTTATAGTGTGCGCTCGTTCGGAAAATAGTAACAACAATAATACATAGTATTAATAATAATAATAATTGTTGTTCTCGTTTTATTTAGTTGCGATTTTCTTCTCGATCTAGAAAAATCGTTTTTCCTTAAAATTTTATTAATTCATCTCGTGACCATACTATATTTTTGTCTGTCAAGTGTAACGAGTTTATAGAAATTGTGTGGGCGTTTTAAAATTTTTTCAAATGTAAACATTTTCATGTGTATGTTTACAAATTATAGCGAATTTTCATCGCTAAATTGGAAACAAAATTGAAAAACAAAAAAAAATTTAAGAATATTTTATCTTTGTTTTGATTTACTTGTGTTGAAGGTTATTTGGATATAACTACTATAGTGATAAAATTACTAAAACATTTTCCTTCTTTCCATAAATTGTACATTGTGTGTATGTGTGTGTTTGTTTCTATTTTTCTTCATTAAGATTTATTTTAAAAGATTATAATAATAATAATAATATTAGTGCAAATTATATTATTATTAGTTTTGTTGAAAAATATGTGAAATCAATTTTCTAATTATAAATATTATTACTATATTTTTATCACGTGTGCGAGTGGCGAGAAGCGTTCGTGGTGCATACACTTATCAATTTTAACTTTATGAACTTTTGAACACACAACTCACAAGTAATCAAGTGAAAAAGTGTTAATGTAAAGCGAAAAAACGTTTTCTGGTTTTTATTTGTTTACTGATTACACCAACCAAAATGATTTGTCAATGACGAAGGTGTCGTCCGTCAAATTAGTTTAATTAAAAGTGTTAAATGTTTACCTAAAATATGTATATATTTTTTTTTAATATTTCTCATAATTAATTTTTAAATTAGCTTTTCACATTATTAGGTCACGTGTACTCGATTTTTATGTATTTCATTTTCTTGACGGTCTTAATTAATTCAATTAAATGTATCGTTACCACTTTCACTACCAATGTCAATTTTTTTATTTTTATTTTATAATAAATCATTTGACTTGACCAAATATTTATCGGGATGATTCAACTACTCTCATCGTCGTAAAAATATAAACACAATAAAAAAATTTAAAAATAAAAACCTAAAATGTTTTTATTAATTTAGAGTTGTTTTTACAGGCCAACGTTGGTCTGTGCTGTATCAATGATTCGGTTCCATTGGATGCAATCGTAAGCTTGGTTTTTGTATCTCGGCACCGATCAAATGGTGGCTTTCCTTTCATAGGTCGCTGCACAGTTCAGTTAGGTTTGGCCCGAAAATGACTCATAGATTTGCGTTTTGGGCCATATATCATTAGCCAGGATGTTCTCTTGATTATCCAACTCACACATCCTTACATGACAATGAGTCTGATTAACACCTTATACAACTCCGCTGGTTCAATGTATTTTGACATTAACAGTGGACTTAAGGCATACAAATACGGTTGGTGGTGACAAGACGCGCATTTATATCCTCTCACACATAATTATCATGAGTGATCGAAACCTTGTCACTCCCTCAAATGTGTGGTTACCACGCAACTCCATTGGATCTTGGTCTCTAAAACCAATGATCAACGGAAAGCGATAATTATCCAAGAAGATCCACCTGATGTACAACGTCGCGAGATGTTTAGTAATATTTAGGAAGAATCATCCTCAACGAAAAAACTTGAACGGACAGACCGATTCGGTCGAAATCCTCCTTGGTAGTCACCTACAATTTCCTCCGCCAGGGGAGTGATTCCCTCCAATACTATGTATGACAGTAATTTGTATGCTGTGCAAAGGAAAGCTATGCCTTAATGGTTTTCGCATTTTGAGCAATCTCCTTTTTTAAGGATAAGGCACAACGCGGGCACTTTCCCTTTATCGTGCATAACTTCGTTTTACCATACTAATCGAATTAAGTCAAAAAGATAGTTCTACAAAGCTATCCCCTCCTAATATTAAGAGCTCGGATTTAATTCAATAAACTCCAGGAGAACGAATTCTTTTTTGTCTCTGCATGGCCAATGTGACTTCCTCGTAGATTTGGTCCTCTGTGCACATCTCCGTATTCTGTATTTAACAATAGAATTTGACACTTGTTGAACATTGACATTTGGGTTGGCTTACATCAGTGGGTGCATGAACACAAATGATTGACAGGTTTGTCTCTGCGTCTCAACCGTTTACCTCTTCGAGGTTGAGAGGAGATAATGAAGCAGCGGTCACACCTTAAGGATGAAATAAAAATCCGCTGCACGGCTAAATTGCAGAGCAGACTAGGCATTATTAGATAGGGATCGGAAGATCTCCACCTCAAGAATCTAGGCAAAACTGAACCAGACAGCGTCGTCATATATATATGCAACTGAAAAATGTTGCAGTCCCAGAACCAAATGAAAGTGCGAAGGCCAAAAATAAAGGCAAGCTAGATAAAAGCGGAAATTAATTTAGTCGCTTAATTTATCCGATCAAAGCCTAAGATCAGCATTGCCTGTTGAGTTTAACAGGTTATACGAGGGTCTCCAGTCCCATTATAATTGTAATGAGCCTGGAAGTGGACCCTAAAGGTCGACTACTGAAACGGGTGGAAATAGTAGAAACACTAAAGAAACTAATTGACCAACCCAAAAACGATAAGATGTCCTATGCTCAGGCACTGAAAAACGCCGTAGTACTTGGGCCAAGTGTTCCCAACAAGAATAAAAAAAACAAAAAACTGCAATGGAAACCACCTAAGGTTGTCAGAGTGCATGTCAGTAATAGCATTATAATTGAGACCTCAAAAGCCGAGTACATTACTGAGCTAGTAGCTATGCTACCCGAAAAGAGACTAACCAGAATAATTGCCTATGAAGTGGACTGTTTAGAAAAGTTAGAAAATTTCAAAACAGCGATTGCTAGGTAAAATAACGTGAAAATCTCAGAAGACCTTTATCTTGGTTTTAAAACTGGCCCTAGAAACAGCAAAGTCGTCGAGTGGGTCCATGAGGTATCGTCAAAAGGACGGAATACTATTCTGCATAAACGCAAAGTATTACATTTGCGGACACTGCGCTAAGGTCTGACATAACCAAAAATAATGTTCAAAGAAAGTGGAAGGCGCTAAAGTAAGCTGTAAAGAAACTAACATAACTTTAAACCATTTATCAAAGAGCAAATACAAACTCTGAACATAGTCATCCGAAAAACTGTATATGACGATTAACGCTCCTATAAAGTCCAACTCAATCTGGAAACTACAAAAATGTTTGGTCATTAAATTAGACAATGCCTTAGGCGTCATTAATAATGACCTAGAGGTACTAAGAGTCTCACAATTCTGCAACTCACATTGTGTTGAAGTAAGGTATTCTCTGAGTATTTTTTATCTCATCAGTATCTACTTTCAATTCTCTGATGAACCAGTTACACCAATAGGCTTGATAAAATTATGGAGAGTCTCAAAAACCTTCATATTATCATAACTGGTAACTTAAATGCTAAGTTCAAGCTTTGGTATAATTAGAACACAAAATAACGAAGAATCCTAGTTGAAGAGATTGTTGCAAGAAGACGCCTCTTTGTTATAAACAAAGGTCATTCTAAAAGAAAACTAGACTAGTGATCACGGAGCTGTAGTCCACACTTTAAAATCTCTAAGTGCACATAAATGCAATGAATCTTCAGGCAAGGTTCCTCTTAAAAGAGGAGTTTTTTCGAAAGCTTGAAAAAAACGGCCACCTATAGGCTAAACCTGCTACTACCAATCTAGGGCAAATTACTCGAGAAACTAATAACTGGCAGGTTGATGTACGTGTTTGGGAGAAGTGAGAGGTATAGTGACAAACAGTTCGGATTCAGAGAAAATCGGTTCACAGAGGGCGCTATGGTGAAAATAATCAACATAGTCAGAAATCAGAGCAAAAATCAGAAAAGTTCGGTTGTCCAGCAAACCTTTACGCAATCAGAAATAAATATTTCTCTGAAAGACTTGCAACTATTGTCACTAATTATGGCACACTTCAAAATAGTGTGACTAAAAGGTGTCCACAAGGATCCATTCTGGGCCCACACCTCAGCAACATCAAAGTAGTAGGTATGCTAATGTCTAAGAAGTAGCATTCGCGAACGAAAAGATAATGCTCTTTGCTGGAAACTCTAGACAGAGCAGTCAGGAAGTAGCTCAAAATGCTATAAATAAAATCACTGATTGGTGTTGCTTCTTAATATGGGGCTTTCGTCTGCCAAAACAGTAATGATCTAATTTGAAGGGTCGCTCGATATCAGAAGACCTCCTGTGGTGTGAGAATGAAGCAAATGACTGTAAAATGGCTTGCAGAAAGCAGTAAACAAGTCTTCTTCATGCTGAGACGAATAGCTAAAGAAAATTGGGGCTTTTAAACAAAGGATGCTCAAGACTATATACGATGCTCAAGACTATATACGCTTTTAAAAGGTTCAGTGACACTATTCTAAGTACTAGTATCAAGTTCCCGCAAACAATTGATGCTAGAACGAGCATTGAACATGCATATGTCTACGGATAATAACAGGCAACAGGGCCATATAGCAGAAAGTATGCGCCTCCAAGCGGCAGGGATGGTTACAGGTTAATTAATCTGGCTAAGCATCCAAAGAACAGTAAGAAAGAGCAAGCATGACGGCGCGAGAATATATAAAAGCTAAAGTGACGTAGACTAGAAGGCTAAGCTGTATTCAATTTATTTGCCAGAGAACCCCCGAGGTTTTAAATGATGTGAAAATACCAAATTCCCGATAATATTCAATTTAATCAAGAAAACTTGGATGAATGCTAAGCTTTTTAATGAGTAGTTCAAAAATTAATTTTGTCCATCGGTTAAAAAATATTGGGAAAAAAATATAACCTCATTCATAAGTCACTACTCCTCCTTCAGTTCAGTTGAGTATGGTTTTATCGTTATGGCCGTATACTTCCTTTTTGCAAGTGCTATAAAATGCCGCAAAAAAAGTAAATCTAAACAGAGAACGAAACGGAAACATTTACTGTATTTTTCTAAAAATAAATTTGCAGTAACAAAAGATGTCTGAATTTAGTAGCACTTTAAATGGATCAAAACTTATCGCGGTACATTATATGATATAAACTACAGCAAATGACTGATCGATGTGTAGTGTCTTCTTGAGAATGAACTAAAATTCTGTTAAATTTTTATTTTGTCCCTTATGAAGTGATGTGTCGTAACGTTTGTTACAAATACGTTAGCATTTTTAAGGAAACCCCCCTGTTATAGCAAGCCTTTAAATAATTGAGACTTCCCCACAGTAAAATTATAATATAAAATTCACTTATCCGAATAAGTATATAAGTTCCCAGGTTGCGCCTTAAAAAAATGTTTGTGATAACTATAGCTAATGACTATTATTGTTTTGCTTTACTTTTTTTTGTAGCAGTTTATCGCACTCTTATGAACTACAAAAGGTCATGGTTTCCCAATGATAAAAATTTTGTCGATCAATTTTTGTCGTAAAACTTTTCTCTTTTGTCTATAATGTGATTTGTCAGACTCTAGGGCATTTTAAAAATTTGATTGTAAAAATGTTTTCAATTGCGGAACCCCCTTTTCTAAAAACTTTCATATTTCCAATAATTATCCAAGTTACTGCCAAAGTACAGCATTGGGACCCATGGTATCGGCTTTTTGGCCATCGAGTTCAGCGATCCAAACGCGTTAGTCGCTTCCTTTGAAAAGCAAAGCATCTTTAGGATATCATTTATAAAAACTTCATAAAGCATGCGAGTGCCCGCTGACCACGGGAGCGGGATATATAACATACTTTACAAAAATTATATATTTTTATCGGAATAGACTAATTAAAAATCCAATAAAAAACTAAATTAAATTATTTTTGTAAAAAAAATAAAATATATATATATATATATATATATATATATATATATATATATATATATATATATATATATATATATATATTTATTTTTTTTTTCTATCGCAATAATTAGATAGATAACAAACATTTTGCAATTGAAGACGACAACGCATATAAAATATTCTTTAGCATTTTACCAAGCTTCCTATGGACACTGGCGAACAATCACACAAACAAATTTTTGTATTAATTCTGATTAGCATAAATTATTGGTGGTAGTTTAACCAATAAATATATATTTATAGCACTATTTTGTGTGAACATAAAAAATATCATTAAATTTATTAGTACCCTAAATCGCTATGTTTTACCGCGGAGCACAATCGTAAATTTGCACGTAGGCAATTTTTTAATAGCGGGCGACCAAATTATATAAGAATGATTTGAAAAGGTCATAAAATCGAAAAGTTTTTATTTTGTAATGCAATCTACCATTTACGATGGACTGTGTGATTTGAGAAGCTCTCTATGTTATGATTTTATGCGTAAACCGGTACTAATTTACAGAAAAGAGTTAAGTTTCGTTTGATGTGGTTTTAAAATTTGTTCCAATCAGGTCAGTTCAAAAACAACGACAAAACGATATCCTTCTTGATCGTAGAGATCGGCTCGCAGAACGTGACCGAGCCATCATTTTCGGTTTCCTTTAACTTCATGATCGATTCATTGATTTTGAGACCAACAGTTGCTGAGTCGTACAAGTGAATGCAGTAGCTCTTTTACATCGCTGTCATTCAGGCTAATCACACATTGGCCATTTACTTAGGGAAGCACCTTGTTAGACTAGAGGATCACTGAATTTTACACATTTTTCTCTTGGTGAAAGCCATTGCGATCTCGTCGATACCTAGTGTTAGGGGAGAACTCTAAATTGGCTTATTGCGGTATGTGACGAATCTTGGTTGAGTTAAGAGTAAAAGATAGAATCATCGTCGTTATATTGGTGATCCCTACCAGATATGCAACACGCAATATTTCTTCTGATTCGTTCTTCTACAGAGATAGTCGACCAACGCCAATCAGTAGTTTTACGATGCATTAAAGCACTGGCCGTCGACCAATTTATAAACCAACCTGTTATAAACCAACTGTAGATCAGAAAACTACCCGAATTTATTCAGATAAATTTGACCTCTCAGATAAGAGGACATTCGCACTTTCAAATACATCCGACCGGCTACACATCCGACCGGGAATCTTACCAGGTACCAACATACTATATCCTGAACATACTGCAAGAAGTAGTACTAGCACCAAAGAGCAACTTGCTCGTATGCTCGAAGGACTTAATTCCAGATTTTCCAGACTCGAACTTCGAGCATTTATTCCAGCGACCAACAGGTAAACATGATCCCGCACTCCTTCTTCCAGGAAAAGAGCAGAATTGAAATGATGCCAAATATGAGTTGAGATTTCCCAAAAGTCTCAAGATGATGACCGTAGACTGAATTACACTAGCCGCTTATTTATAAGGGACTATCAGACCCAACTCTCGTTTCTAATAGTCACTGGTGCTGATATATCTGTCATCCCTATACATTTGGTATAACAGAATCGACACCGACTTAGTTTAGTCAGCCGCCAATATTACAACTATCAATACCTACGAAAGCAAATCGTAGACGCCTCGGGCACTGCTGTAGATGCAGTGTTGCAACAATTAAATAGTATGGATAAGCCGCTTGGATTATTTTCTAAGAAACTTTCGGATGCTGAGAGAAAATATTCCGCATTCGATAGAGTACAATTATCTACCAAGCGATCAATTATTATCGCTGCTATTTCCAAGGTCGAAATTTTACAGTCTAAACCGACCAATAATCGCAAACTAGAGCGATTCAATCCAAGGCTGAGCGGACTCACTTTGACATGAAGCAAATCGCTAAATCGCAAGAAGCTGAACTTCAGAACATACTTTTTGGTTCGTTAAACCAATCAAATTCCAATTGGAAATTAGAATGTTATAAATTAGCTGACTTGGCGATTTACTGCGAAATTTCAACGAGCCATTCGGAAGCTAATATCAACTAAATTCTGTTTATCCTGCCAAAGATGGAAGGTGTTAAGATATATTCAGACCCGACATGAGCATTTCAGCTTTCCACCGGAACGTTTTAAACATATCCATTTAAATATCGTGTGGTCACTTCCGTCTTCTAATGGAAGAATGGTTTCTCCATGACTAGAGGACCTTTAGTATCTTGCCTACACAAATGTGTAGGTGAATTTTGGTTGATCCAGTGCGAGATGACGAAAATTATTTATAGAGGGTATTAAAACAAACATACACGCAGTTGTGCATTGTAACCAATTCTCTCTACACAAAAGTGGTCATATTTAAAAGTCAACTGACACATTTGTGTAGGTTTAGAGTTGCAGTGAAATCCGATAAAATCACAGTTGCTAATGAATCAAGTAACGGCTATTGGTTGATGATAGTGTTCCATTTCCTCTTCTTCGTCGCTATTATCTAGTCCGTTCCTAGATCCCGTATCTAGCCCGTTTCACCCGAGTGGTAATTATTTGTTAAGTTATTTCTACTATTCTCCTATGGTGATCTTTTTTGGCTTGCAGAATAAATGCTGCTAAATGAGTCTTCGAACATGTAGCCTATTTTTTGAGCTTTTTAACAGCCCTCGAATAAACTATCTCGTGTGCGGCTGTGGTGTTGCATTTTTCCTTACCAGTTTCATGCCTTGCTTGCTTGACAGCGCTGGGGAATGGTTAAATGTTGGCTTATTATGATCCAAAAGTATTTATGCTTGGTTTGGTAAGCCTCTTTGAATCATGCAAGTAAATTGTTCAAGATGCTGCGGTTTTTTTTTATCAGTTAACCTTGGAAATGGTTTATGATTCGTTGTGCCTTTTTTTTGTGCTGATTAAAAGCTGTACAATTTGGGTCATACTTTCATGGATTACTATTGTATTATGATTATCTTTATCTTACAGTGGTGAGCAATTTATCGAGCACAAGGTCGACTTTTACAAATAGGAATCATATTGCGATATCTATTTTGTAAAGTCAGATAGCAACTCGATAAATCCAGTTGTAAGTTGAAGAATTTAAATCACCAGATCGTATAGCTTTGACATATCGTTGCAATTTTTTATAGCATTGGTGTGGTTGAAAACTTTAAAACTTCCAAATAAAGTTAGTACACGATGGAGAAATTGCATTAGCATTTCAGTACTGATATTAAAGCACAGGTAGTCAGCCACTAGTTATAACAGATACAACAGACACTAAAGTTGTTGATCAGTCTTTCTGAAAAACCATCTCAAATCCCTCTCCAACTGATTTGATCACTTTTCTTAAGGAACTAGACAATTTAATATGTTTTGGAATAAATTCACATTCCCGCTGTTTACATTTAAGCAGTGGTTGTTTTCGTGGCAAAGCACAATTACGAACGTTCTTCCATGAGGTTTAAAATTTCGACCGTTTAAATTTAAGGCTGTACAATCGATCTGGTTGCTGCAAATGCGATCAAGAGAGCTCCAGGTAGTTTAAAAAAATCCATATTGCAAACAATATGTCGCAATGTTATGTTTTAAAGTTGAAATTGTCTCTGGATTATTCGCCTTACGTCTATTCTTAGCGTCACCTCAAAGAAAAAATTCCTACGATGTCAAATCGCAGCTCCGCGCAGGCCAATTGGCATTTCCAAACGGCTTACTATTTCGTTGCCAAATTTGGTGCCCAAAGGAACGATTGTCCACATTTATAGCGTCAATTTAAGGCCATAAAATGTTGGTTAGCATACATCTTTAACGGTCGCCATTGACGATAACAGTGTTTCCAGTAGCGTTTTCAAAGAAAAATGAACCAATCATGCCACCACTTCAAAATCCACAGCAAACTGCAAATTCGTCGTCATTATCAAGCTGATATATGAGTCACGTCTGTGCCTTGTAGATGAATAATCCAATGTCTTTGTGCAGTATTATCTTCAGGCTGATGCGACTAATGCCAAGTTGCTGCGATCGGAGTCGAGTTGATATCGATGAGTGCTGTCCTACACTTTGGGCCACAGCCACATTATTCTCAGGCATGTACATTGTCCGAGCTCGAGGAACACTTCAGTTATTTAAAAGCAAGCTTTTCTCACGAACTTTCTTCACCAACTCCACTACAACGTTTCCGCTTGGCGCTCGTATACGACCCATATTTCTTTTCAAAATTCGCACGGTTTCGGCTACTCAACAATTACTTTGAAAATATGTTTTCAATATTTTAAACTGCTCGTCAAGCAAAAACATGATTAAACATGAAATATCAGACTGATGAGTTGTCAAAATGTAAAGCATTGCCATAGTAAAAGTGTTGTCATAGTCTATGATTTAGAAGGATGATAGATGGCTCTCCTTTTATGTCTTGTACCATTTTTCTCCATCAAATGCCACGATGTTTATGTCAACATAACCATCAGAAACTCCAATTTTAACCGACTATCAAGCTTCTACAAAATGTTTAAACCATTCCCGTTGATTACTCATAACTTATATCGCACCAGAATCCTACGACCGTAATTTACGATGCAAACCACTCGAAACCTTTGATTTGTTGCATTCTATTTTCTAGTGATCAGGTGAACCACAGTAAAACATACTCCATTTTTGTCGGTTTTCTTCCACCTTGTCTTACTCGAAAAACTTAAATCTTGGTCATGATCATCGATTCCGACTGCAGCACATCGTGTTCTATAAGCTGCTGCACAATGTCTAGAAGTTTCGAGGACAAAGTGGCTATATCATCACCCGGATCATTCGTGATGAAGAATTTTGGTTCGTATAATTGCTTGCAGGCATCCCACATCTTACTCGAAGTTGTTCTTTGTTGGCGGGAAATCAACACCATGTTGCCATGTTGGATATTTCAAGGGATTCTATAATTGTGTGCAATTTGAATCTTTCATGTTATCCATGCATCATTTCCTTGTAACTTGTCAATTTTTCAATACTTTTGCGTAAAAAACCTACGTGCCACGAACCGAGCTTTATAGCTATCCGCGGTTTATATGCAACTGCGATATACGTTTCATTGTAATGCAGATTAATAAATTTTTCAAAAGCAAAACAAGAAATAAAGAAAAAAATTCCAATTGCTTTGATTAGAATTTATGGCAAGATTAATTTTTAAGATTAAAACAAAACAGATAAATTCGAAATATATGTCTCATATGCGAGTATCT
This sequence comes from Tipula confusa, assembly GCA_963556175.1. Taxonomy (NCBI): domain Eukaryota; kingdom Metazoa; phylum Arthropoda; class Insecta; order Diptera; family Tipulidae; genus Tipula; species Tipula confusa. The sequence goes on from OY744476.1 coordinate 222,083,050, forward strand.
TAATTTATTCAGGCTAAATTGTGGTCAAGCTTATCTATTAAAATAAAATAAAAATTTAAATGTAAACTACCTAATTAAAAATGATAACGATTGCAATCATAATTTAAAAAAACATTTTAACTTATAACTAGTGCTACCTAGCGGTGAATAGTGCAATATGCTTTATAATAAAGCAAATAAAGAAAATCAAATGAAACCAAAGAGTGGTGGTGGCGGTAAATCATATTTTAATAAATGGCTTCATCGTGGTTCAACGTCATCTCAAGGATCGGCCGCGACAAACCACAAAATTCGTAATCGTAGTCAATCACTTGATGTTGAGGCGTTGGAAAGAACTGGAATCGAATTATTATTACAAAATGTACTTTGCATAATTTTATTACTAATTCGTTTCCGTTTGTATTTATATAACGATGATTTTTTTATTTATAGAGAGCTGTGCAGCAGCATAAACAGCAGATTGAAAATCAAAGTAAGTTGTATGTTTTTATGTAAATTAAAATAAGAAAAATTGCCAAGTTCGATACCCTGATTTAAAATTTTGTTCAAGACACAAACCAATTGCCGGTTATAGTAGTCTAGTACATTTTTTTATTTTTATTTTTTTGAAAGAAAGAGACAAACTTATATTGTATGGTATTTAAACTATATATCTGTCTCACCGTATATGACGTTTCGTTTTCGATTTTGTTTTTATTTATGTGCGTGTAAATAAACAAAACATTGATTCAGTCGATTTGATGAGATTGAGCAAAACCAACACTATTGTATATTATACAAGCCATGAAGCTTGGCTAAGTAAAACATATTATGACTACTATTTGGCTATGGGTTAGTGAATTTGACTACAGTAAAAATCGAAACAAAAAATTATATTTCGCATTGTCCATACTCCTCTAAATTCAAAGTACATAACATTTCTACAAAAAAAACGAAACAAAAATTATATTTTGCACTGTCCATTCTGCTCTAAATTCATAGTATATAGTATAGTATATAATGAAGTAAATAATAATACCAATACTTCTCTCTCTCGTTAAATAATAAATTTGTTTTTTGCTTTGTCATAAAGAGTGCAACATACTGTTGTTCCATCATTCGTATTCATTTTTTATTTACATCAAAGCATATAATAAAAGTATATACAAATTATACTACGTCACAACACTAATACTTAGGTATAGTAGTCACTTTTTGGCATAAGTATCGCAACTTCATGGCTTGTATATACATTTGTGTTGGTTTTGGATTGAGACGTAATTTAATTTTTTTTTCGGTGATTTTCTATTAATAAATTTATTAATAATATTGTATATAATTCGTAATTTAAATAATGGATTAATAATTGTCTATTAATAGTGTTATCAAGTTTACAAATAAATAAAAACGAAAAAAAATTGTGTTGAAATTAAAAGTCGGCGTAAAAAACATTACGTTTATATATATATAGTGTTTTATAGTGATATGAATATAATTTGCAGTTTGTTTCGCGATAATATAATGTTCAATTAATAGTTTGTGGGAAACGAAATAATAATAAAAAAAAATGTAAATATGACCACGTTGCTCAATTAGAGAAATTCCTAAACAACAACAACACACATTTTTGTTGTACATAAATTGTATGAGTGAAATTTTGTAATCATCCGCCATTGCTGTTTGTTTTTATGTGTATCGTTCAGTGGATTTGTTTTTGTACAAAACAAAAATCATAACAAAATGTATTTGTATATATTTTTACAGCTGTATGTGTATAATTAGGGCCGGGTGGTTATGTAATATTACGCAACGTATAGCTCTTATTATTATTACTACGCTATCAAGTATGCGGGATACATTTATTTGGGTTATAAATTAGAAAACATGATGATTCATATCATAAAGTAATTAAAAAATAGTTAAATTTCGAAATTATTGTTGTTTACTTCATTCAGTTACTCCAAATAATCCATGGGTATAAAATTGATGCGACACATCTATTCTAAACCAAAGGCCAAATAAAGGTTACAAGGCGTGTCCACTTAATATTAAGGATGTCAAGGAAAGTTTTAATAATAAATTGTTTTTACCATATAAACAATCTGGTTCCATCGATTTCAACTCCGAACTTGGTCTTCGTATCGTTATAAGCAGCCAAAGTGTCAAAAAGCAGTTCTTACCTCAGCGTACTGCTCCATCCGTTTAGGATTGGCTCGCCGAACGTGGCAGCCAAATTCCTGATATTATGGTTTGATAGAACTCGGTAATTGTCGATTACAGTAATATTAATTATGATTATCTTATTAAATCTGCTTCTGGCATGCTCTGGAGTAATCCTAAAATTGTTCTTACAAATCTTGAAATTTTTTACTTAGTTTACTTAATTAATTCAAAAGGCTTAGTTCGTTTAAGCCTTCTGACTATTTTAAAGCCTTCTTACTATTTTAAGATTCGTATTCGATTTAGATATGAATCGCACGATTCATATTTAAATCCAATATGAATCGTATACATTCGTATTCGAATCGAATTCCTAAATAGGGCCTTTCTATTCCGTTAGTACACACGGATTTCAGGAGTTGCTTATAAATCAATAGTTTCTTACTAGTAGACATTTGGGAGTGTTTGCCTATTAACCAGTCCATTTTATGAAGTTTCAGACGTAGTTCTTAATTTGAATATAGGCTTTATATCGTAGTTTAGCTTATAGTTTCTACCTAAGTACTTAGCTGTATTAGCGACAGATGGACAGATACTATGATAGTAGTGTCATCAGGAAATGTGGCAAGTATTTTTTTTCTTGCATTGGTTTTGGTTAGAGAGATGTGATTTGACGCGTCATCTATGATTGTTGCTGTTGACTCGTCGACAATCTGTCAAAAATAATTTAATTATTTTTTATCTCCTGTTTTATTTTCTGATAAGAAGCAGGCTACCAGTTTTATGCTTACGTTTGGCAATAAAAAAAACATTCAAAAGAATAAAGCTAATGAAGGAGAATACTTCGGATAATCCATCACGAGCATGTGTACATTAGACAAAAATACTGCAGCAAGATGCCTAAATTGTAAAGGAAAACACTCCGCAAATTACCGTGGTTATGAAGAAGATAAAAAATAATAAGGGGCTATACAATCTACGAGATAACCACCCATCATATGAAGAAGTCGATAAAAATCAAGAACCAACCACAAAAGTAAATAACATTGACCAAGTTCAAATAGATTTCATCAAAACCGTAGAAGCTTTAAATAAAAACTTGTCCGTAAGGCCGAGAACAATAAACTTATATTTGACCAATTGAAAACCCTATCACCGGAATAAAAATAAAAAGTAATTTACAATCCTAATCGATCATATTCCTGAGCTATAAATATTCCTAAACACGCTAAAAAATGACATATGTTTAATCTCTGAAAGCCATTTTAATAGATCATTGCTAAATTCATCCAGCAGAAAGAACAAGACGGGGATCTGTCATTTCAATTAAAAATAATACAAAACACCATGAAGAACTAAAGGTTGAACCATGTAAGTGGCAACAATCAAAATTCAAACTAAGAACAAAGGTGTAAGTTATACCAGCTATAATACCACGCTATAACTTGATAAAAGAAGAATACGAAGGACTTTTTCACGTCTTGGGACGATGGTTTTATTATTGGCAGTGGTTTTAATGCAAAAAACTCTTGATCTTATAGATTTTTATGTAACAAAAAGAATATCACAACTACATACGAATGGAGAACAATGGAGCTTCACTCACTCTACTGTTATCATAACATTAAGCGAAACTATTATTAAAAAAGAAATATCGCCAAGATTTTACAACAAGAATACCAATTGGAACCTTTTTCGTGAACTGATCAATAAAAATATCAATTTTTAAGTGTTAATAAGAAAATCCATGCACGCTGAAGAGAAAGTTGACAGACTAATAGAATACAACAAGCAGCACTCCTTTCGGACCTGCAAATTTATCCACTTGAAGTAAGCGAATTTGTGGCTGAGAAACATAAAGCACGTAAGTTCTGGCAAATAAATCGAACTACAGCAAATAAAACCGAGCTTAATTCTTAAAGCTGATATCTGTTATCAGAATTGTTAAAATTGAAATATTTATGTACAACAAAGCTCACGGATATGATTTAATAACTGGACGAAATATAAACGAACTACCAGACAAAGCGATACTGAAACTTCTACCCATACTCAATGCTATGTTTTTAGATTAAGATACGTTCCAAGGCAGTGGAAGATAGATATAATGATCTTATACCTGCTTATCAGTTTGGATTCAGAGAAAAAAATTCAACTCTAGAGCACTAGAAACGAAAATTATATGTTCAAACATCTTGAACGTCTCGAGATTGATTCTTTCTAATATTACGTATGCCAGTAGGTTTTATGTGCAACAGAGAGCTATGCTACGATAGCTGATCAACTTCTTACTTTAATTAATGCTGGAATCCTACTTTTAAGATTTTTTTTAACCCTGCAATCTTTCCTGGGGCCCGAAGCTCCCTACTCTTTCGCGGTTAATTTTTAACGTCCTACTTCACGCCGTCACCAGCCGAGTCGAGGACACACGAATACAGGTTCGATTTTAAATCCATCTGCACATTGCATTGCTCCAGTCAGCCTGTACTGACATGGACGATGGTTCGGCCCATGGATTCTGAAGTCAAACAAAGGTTGTGTTCTTCGTCATCATCGATCGTAATCAGGTGAAAATCCCTTTTGCAATCCTTCCCATTGTGATTCGAACCCGGTACCTCCCATCCCAAATACCGCAGCTTTAACCACTGCGCCAATTGCTCGTTACTTTTCAAGATTACTAAGGTTATTTATCAATTTATTTTTATACTTCTTGACTTAGTGAACTCATAAAATATTGCAGTGTAGCCCTATGATGTAATTTAAATTATTTTGCAATATATCGACGTAATGAATACGGAAAAGTATCACGTTCTTCTTTCAACTTAAATGTGTCAACAGATATGTGTATGATGAATCTTTTAAATCGAGTGTTGAACAACAGTTTTGACATGCTCAAAATACATTTGGTGTCGCATAACGAAATACAACGACGAATAGGTGTGGCAAGTGATGATACAAATATTAGAACCAATATCGTAAAACGTGTTAGGGAATTAACATTTCGTAAAGATCTCAAACAAAAGGATTGACTATAATACAACTAACTACTCTAAGGAATAAATGTAACACATACTAAACTTTATAATCAGTTTTATTGTAATTTGGCGGTCACTGGCTTGTATTATTGCTTGGAGTTCATATACTATTTTGTTAAGTCGATATTAGCTGGTCTACACCATAATTTTTTTTTTATACTAACGCTATTCGGTATTAATGAATCAAAATAAAGGTATGATGTGAAATCAAATCTATAAATTATACTAAGGCTGTGGACGAATTGACGACGAGTAAATACTTTACCAAAATCATTTTAGTTCATAAAGTTTTAAAGCAATATTAACGAGCTAAACTTTAAGTTTGATTTTGAAGATTCAACACATTTACCGCTTTCGTGAATTCAGTTTTACGAAATTTCACTTATACACCAATAATTTTATAGTTGTTCATAATAAAACGTCAAAATCATTTCGATTGGCACGATGGTAAACATAGAAACGCACGAAAAAACAATAAAAATTTGCGCCTTTTAAAAAATTACTAAAAAAAACAACAAAATTTGTTTGAAGTATAATTATGTTTATTATATTTGCTTAAACATTAAAAAAATGTTATCTTTACGTTAATGATATTAAAACGCCTAAATTATATTATTTATTGAGTTTTGTATAATTTAATAATTAAAAAAAAAAGTACATCAAATAAAATATATATTTCACATCTGTCCCGGTTTTAATTGATTTTGTTAGATTTAATCAGGTTTCATTAGATCAATGGATTATAGACACGAAAAACTACCAAAAAACTCACTTCCATTGTTTGGGATCTATGTTTGCTCTGTAGTTAGAACCTAGAATCCCAATCATATTTTGTTTATAATTACAAAACTTCGATTATTTCAGAATAGATTCCAATGGCGTTGTAGCTTCCGACTTTTACCAAAGTAAAATTAAATCCCTGATTTTTTCTACAAATTCAGCCCTTAGAACTCAACTAACGACAGCAATTTAGTTATTTAAGTTATTTTTAATATAAAATGAAAATAAAATGAAAATTGGCTTTTATGCGAAGTTTTCACTGCTAATAATAAAAAAATAAATTGAATCTAAGGAGTTTGCAATATAATCCTTTATGACTTATTCGCTCAGAGTTAGCACGCGTCTTATCACAAGATATTGGCCCACCGCTTAATGTTGATTATTCTATTGGTTTTCTAAGTACGCGTTCAATTAGAGGTAACTGCAATGTCAAATCTCTCAAAAAATGCGGCATTCGAGTGTTTTATTTGAGTAATTAGGATTGTTCTTTAAACATCGTGTCTATACTTAAAAGGTTTACATTTTTTTGCCTACATTTAAGCGAATATTACGAGAAGAAAAAAATACCTTCAAAGCCTACGAGATTATCAAAGAATTAGAAGAAAAAGTGGGTGGCAAATAAGCTCAGAAAATTTTGCTGCTGTTCGTGAATGTGAACAAAATAATGCAACGACATCAATCAGACACGGTGCGCAAGATCTTAGACTATAAAGATCAGCGCTAACCAATATTTTGCCTAAAGATTTATTCCCGTATAAAATTCAATTAATTTGCAGCGCCGTACTTAAGCAAATAAGGAGCCGGTTTTGGAAATCTTATTCCAGATCTCATATTTTTTTATGTAACAAAAGAGGTATCAGAAAACTACGTATTCATAGAAGACAGTGAAGGTCTATCGTCAGATCACTCTCCTGTAATCATAACTCTCAGAGCATCGGTTGTTAAGAAAAAGTCGTCGCCTAAATTAACAAACAATAAAACAAATTGGAAATTGTTCCTGAAACTAGTCAGTGACAATATCAATCTTCAAGTACCAGTTAAGAATTCGGCACAATTGAAGGACCAATTAGAAAAAGATACCGATTATTCCCTCTAGAAAGCGACAAAAAGTTAAAAAAACCCAAAACGCAAGTACCTTTAATGCAAGTACTATTAAATGTGATGATGGAACCTGGGCTAGAGGCGCAAAGGAAAAAGCTGATTTTTTTTGCATAATATCTTAGAGATACGTTCAGACCTCTCCCAAGACAAGCTATAGATAAAAACATAACACTAGTTAACAAAATCGACAGCCAAAGCATAAAACCTGTATCTTTACAAGAGTTAAAATCTGAAATCAGCAATAATTTATGCTCAAAAAAATCTCCTGGCTATGATCTCATTAAAGAGAAGATAATTAAAGCACTACCCGAAAACGGATTACGGAAGCTACTTCAAATAATTAATGCAGCGTTCGGACTTAACTATGTTCCACACCAATGGAAAGTGGCAGAAATGATAATGATACCAAAACCAAGCAAACCACCGAACGACAAAAAATCGCATAGGCCGTTTTTTTTTGCTTCAAACTATTTCTGAATTATTCGAAAAATTGCTACTTAAGAGACTCAAATCATAGAAATCTCATTCCCTCCCACCATTTCGGTTTCAGAGAAAAACATTCGACTATAGAACAGGTCTACAGAATCAGACATAATGTAGGTTCGCTGGAAAGCAAATAACTGTTTAAGTGTTCAAGGTGTAGCACAACCTTTCGATAAAGTATGGCACAGAGGCCTAGAATATAAACTGCATCGAGATTAACCAAGCAGTTTTACCAGATTCTAAAATCTTACTTAGCTGACCGACATTTTAGAGTAAAATATGAAGATCAATGACAGAAATATCAGCAGGAGTACTACAAAATAGTGTGTTAGGTCCAATTCTGTGCATCCTATTTACAAGAGATTTGCCAAATACAGATGAAAGTCACATAGCAACATTTGCCACAAACATATTGAGTGCCACTAACATATTGAGTAACTGGACAAAGATATGGCGAATCCAGCTAAAAGAACCCAAATTACGAACATTAGAGATGAAATTAACATGATACAGAGTGGAATTTGTGAAAAAGTGGTGAAAAATGTAATCAAAAGAGTCCACATGTGTAAGGCCAATAGAGACGAACACTTAGTAGACCTTTTTTCATACATAATTCCCAACATCAAATAAACTTAAAAATTATTTTCTTTTATTTAAAACAATTGTATAGGCAACAAAAGTAGTAAACCTTTCGGGTGGACATCATCCTGTATATGTATTATAAGCCACAAGACATGCAACATCTAGAATTTATAAAAAAACCTAACTACACCACTTTTAGTACTGTTGAAGGAGATCTTGTTTTTTTTTCTAATGACTGCTTCGGTGTAATGCTTCATTGATAATAACTTTTTAGGCACATCAATATAAAATGACGCTTTCATCGTTAATCCAACTATTTGACAAGAGAAAGTGATAGCGTAGTTCTAGAAATATACAAATTCGAAAGTGTCTGTATTCCTTCTATAGTGCCTATATTTAGGGTTGATTTGGTCAGATATTTGGTAAAAATTGGAGGCAATAGTCAGCAAACCTTATTTTATCCTATATTTTGCAGGTTTTGAGGGGAAGTACTGCGTAAATCATGTACTTCAAATATTACTTCGAAGGTGGTTAATCGACAACCATGCAAGCAAACGGAGTAAAAATCTCACTTTAGTCGTAGCCTTATTAGTGTCCAATCGAAAAGTTCACGTACATTTATTGTCAAATGTTAAAAATCGATGTGATCTCCTAAAAATTGTTTTATTGGCTTAAGCTAATATACTTACGTGATAATTCTTGCGTGACATAAATAGTTTAATGTAGTTCCTCATAAGTCCTTTGTGTTAAACACGACATCAGTAAATATGCACTTCTTAGGTTCCAAAAAATATTGTGCCGCTATACTAATCACTAAAAAAACTTTTACCTATTTCTTTCTATTCAATTTTAAAATGGGGGGGGGGGGGGGAGTATCGCTAACGATTGCCATGGTTCTAGCATAATTAACTTTTTTAATATTTCAGAATCGAGAAGTAAGCGTCTTTAGCGTTGAAATCTGTCAATATTTTGCTTACTGGAACATGATCGTTGATCGCTCGTGAAATATGTTTTTAAAATGTTACTGTAAATTTTCAAACCCACAATTTCGGTTTAAAATTGCATATAGTGCAATATGCAAAGTTTAATATGGCTTTATCATATTAAGGAATAATTACCTTTTGTGGTTTTCTGTTTCTATAAAAAAAAAATTAATTATCATAAATTAATAAATAAAATTAATTAAAATATGGAAATAATTAGATTTACAGGATCAAGGTGATCGTTATTTACTGACTGCGATAAAAATAATGAAATTACATTCATACATTATATACGAATTTGAAATATGATCTGTTATTAAAACATTTGGATCCGATCTTTCATAGTGTAAATGTTTAGCAAGATCGTATCCGATAATCCATTTATGAGCAAAAATAATTGTAACCATGCTGTTTTTACCTATTGGCACCTATCTTATTAGCGTGATCCACAATAAATCTAAAATTCGCAACTTCTAACACAATAACTAGTTCTTAAAGTCGGCATACTGGTTTTTATTACATTTCGGCACTACTCTTATCGAGAACATAAAAAAAATTAATTAGAAAATAATCTAATCGAAGAAACAAATATTATTTAATAAAAAAATTTAAGTGACGTATTTTTTGTACTTATATACAAAGAATCCAAAGATTTTTACATCATTGGAAAAATACTGGAAAAACTTTTTATTGCCTTTAAGATAAGTGTACACTTAACATATAAGATCAATATAAATATCAGTTATTGAGTAGACACGGATTTTGCCAATTTCACGTTCTGGAACAATTCATTTTGAAATAAATGTACATTAGCAAGTCATTCGAGCGTCAAAATATTTTCTACGATTACTAATGCATTAGACTAAATTAAAACGTTTTAATGTGGCGCATTAACAATAGAATATTCACACATCAAAATCGTTTTACAAAACTAATTGACTAAAAGTTTATTGTCCCGCACACTAGTTGATTACCAAAGTATATAGTGTGTACAAAATAATGTGCTCAGCAAACAATTATAACATGGAACACCATTTCTCAGATTACACTTACTTTATATTAGTTTATTTACAATAAATGTGTAATAATATGGGTGAATAAACTTTACCATAAAAATATAAAACCATAATATATTTTTGGTAAATTACTTTGCTAATTATAACTACAAGGAGATAAAAGTTAAACCGAACGATTATCACAACCTAAATATAATTTAATTTCTTATCTTGTATATAAAATAGTAATACATTATGGCATTATAACATTTTCACGGTAAATGTAATTACGGAAGATTAACACATTTAGTCACTATGGTATCAGTTTTTAACTCGGTCGAGGAAAAATATTAAAAGCATAAAAGTATTAACCCAAAAATTAAAAATTAAATTAGTTTTTCCGGTTAAAATTTAATTTCAAATTTTAGTTATTTTGCTCTATCCGTCTGTCGGTTGAATAAATTGGATCAGCTTAAAATTTTGGCATAAATATTTCGTCGTGGCTAATTATTTCCAAAAAAATTGTAAAGAAGAAGTTCTTCGTCAATTAACTCAATCATCACTCAAACTTACAACTAATGTGGTTTTTGATTAGTATTTCCCCTCCATAGAAAAAATCAATCACCATTGTCATTCTGTTGACACCAAAATGACAATTTTCTATCAAAACTTCGAGATTTGCGTAAAGTGATTTTTAAAAACTTTTCTTGGCAGTATGTTTTAAATATCGATATCACCTGTTGTTTTTTCGCCAAAGGTAAAGAAGCTGCAAAATTACGATAGGTTTTGTTACATATTTTAAAGGGACAAAACCCTGAGAAATTAATTTACAGAACCCTTTAAGGTTGAAAATGATGGGGGACAAAACCTAGAGTTAACAAAATTCCGAGTATAAAAAAAAATATTTCGCGTCGAGTTGCTCTGCTTTCTACTTACAAAAGTCATCAATTTATATACAATTATTTTGTAGTAGAAGTATAGAGACAGATAGTTCGTGCCGAGTCGTTGGGCTATTGCCGTTATTCAAAGTTTAACTTTTTAGTAATATGGCCCCCAATAAAAGATGTTCGATCTTTAAAAAGTTGAAATTATGTTAGTTATGTTGAAAAAAACCGAGACACTAGATTGAAAAATTATGCAAGCCAAACCGAGAAAAAATTTCTTGTAAAAATAAAAATAAACCCGAGATCCAAACCCAAAAACTGTTATAAAAAAGATGATCTTGTTTTCTACAAGATGAAAAGTTTAATCTTTTTGTAGCAAAACATATAAAAAAACATGACAATACATGTATAAAATTAGTTTAATATACTATGTTTTGGTTACTCACACAAATAAAAACGAAATGTTATTGCAATTTTGGTTTTTATTTCAATTTTACTAAATTGATTTCAAGATCAACTTTTTCTTCAAAATTTGTTGAATGTAAATCGGCTTTAACCGTGTTTTGGACCCTGGTAAACAAGTTAGCCGGGCACGATTCTTAAAAATTCAAATTCTGTGCGGATCCAAGCTTCGGACAAAAAAATTACCGAACAACTATTTTCGAAATCTACTATTTTTCTCAGAATGCCGATTTCGTTAAAAGCCTTCTAAACTGCGCTCCATGAAGAGTAAGTACAGCGATGAGTTCCATTCGTTAGTTTGTTCAATTATGATTCGAAGAGATATATTACCATTTAGTAGATCAGCTGGGATGTTGTCCGATCCAGCAACTTTGTTGTCTTTTAATTTCCTTAAGGCACTTGTAACTTTCCTCTCCGTTGGTGGATGGGTTTTGATTGATTCGTTTTAGTTTCCATCTGGAAGTGCATGATTTTCTTCAGTGTTTATTCGGTTATCTTCGAAAAATTCTTTCCTCCTATTTAACTATTGGTTTTCAAAGGATAGAGTTTGACCTGCTGGTTTCTTGTATTTTCTGCAATCATTCAATCCCATTTTCTTTACCTGTCGAGCTGTATCTTCATATTGCTTTCTAATTTGTGCCGTGTATTGATGCAACAATTGCTGTTTAAGTTGACGACGTTCCGCAATTTCCAGGTCTTTATTATGAATACGCAACAATTTCACATATATCTTGATCATGTGATATCATCCATCTTGATCATGTGATATCATCTGTTACCCACGGTTTCCTCGTGTTGTCTTGGCAACTGTACCAATTTAGTTATTGGTAATGTTAAGTTGTAGGGCTTCACTGAAGACAATTCTGATCATTTCATTGCCCTGACAACTTGCAGGGATGATGGACATTTTTTTTTACCAGAACGTGATCGATTTGGTTTGTTCTTCTGCCATCTGGTGACATTCAAATGTCACCATGATTGACGTCGTTTCTATATTTATGGTTCCAATTTTTGCGTTGAAACCTTCCTGGATAATTTTGTTGTGATTCCGGGGGGTGTATTAGATATTGTCAATTGCAATTGCTCACATAATTTATCTTTCATTGTGTCATCAGCATCCTCCGTAGATGCATAGCACTGAATAATTGTAGTATTTATTACATACTAGTTTATTTCGCTACATACTAGTTTTATTTCGAGTAGTGTGCTGCCTTGCTTCTAGTTATTTTTAGTATTCCTACGCCTTGATCGTGTGTCGTTTTTGCCAGAGTACATCCCCACTGTTTTTCATCTTCGCAAAGGTCTAATATTTCGATGTTATACCGCAATATTCCCTTTTTTGTGTTAATCTTGACGTTTCTGCTGTTTCTAATTCGGTACGATAGACATCTCTGTTTTCGGATTGATATTATTTATTCTTCTATTATTCGTTTCTTTAATCATTTTGAATTCAGATTAATGAATGATTGGTTCATTGAGTCCTGCAAGTTCCCAGGGCTACTGGCCTACCAGAGGAAGAGCTAATAATAATTGCCGATTGGTCTAGAGTCACTTATTATAATAGAGTTTGTTCTCAATATTAATAGTATCAAGTGGTTCAAAAATATCAAATCGATACCCAAGCGTGTTATGAATTCATAAATCAACTAATTTGACAATGCAATTGGTTTAGTGCCGAAAGTTGTGGTGCTAAGACTGGAACCAATCGGTTCCATTATGACAGTTATATACCTAAAAATATTCACGACATCCCTTCAGGTTTAGTTAACAAAAAGTATTATTGACAGTACGAACCAATATACGTTGCAAGACTTCCCCTTTGCATAGATGGAATCTACATGAACATTTTACTGACTTCTTTGGAGTATAAATGTAAAATCATCGTATTATATATCCTCTTGGCATTATTCCATGGTTTGTGGACATAATAAGTCAAAGCCAATTGAGTAAAACAAAGAAATTGCCTTTCAAAGTCCTTCGAGTATCATATTTCTCTTTAATACTATCAAAATTACAGTATGGTCTATGTTGTAGGGGAGGTATTTACGAAATCACAATTAAACCTTTAGTAATAGCGCAGGAAAGGTAAAAAATTAAAATTTAATATTCTGGATTTTACAAAAATAAAGTAAAACCACAGATAACTATAACAGATAAACATCTTGTAAGGCTCAAATTTACACAAGTAAATTCATACTATGCAAATTAATGGGCAAATTTATTCATATAAAAACGCATATTTTCATCCTTTTCTTTTCTATTGCGCACGACTATTTGATTGTATAAAAAAATAAAACAAAAATATTATAAGAAAAACATGAATATTTTTGTTTTATTTTTTATAAAATAAAATAATCGTGTGCAACAAAAAAAAAGGACGAAAATATTCGTTTTTATTTATGTACATTTATTTTTCGTTTGGTTAGATTTCGGTTGCATTAATTTGAATAGAATGAGTGTACTTGTGTAAATTTTAGCCATACAAGATGTTCATCTGTTATAATTATCTGTGGTAAAACGATAAAAATTTCACAACTAAAAATTTTCTTTGGATGAAACTAGTTTAAAATGTAGACTTCACGTTGTAAATCTTAAATTTCGAAATTATGGTATTAAATTTTATTTTTACAAAATTATATTTCATGGTAACTGGTTCAAAAATTGAAAATTTTAATTTTATTTAAAAATTTAGACAAATTTTAGAAAATCTCGAAAACTGAAGACTGATTTTCTTTTTGAAATTTTATATTGAAATTTGAAACATTTATTATTATTTTAAATTTCTATTAATTTTTAATTTTTTTAACTGTTAAATTAACAAAAAATTTCAATTTGTAAATTTTTAACCCGAAATTTTCAAATTTGCCAGATTTAAAAATATTTTAACATTTACCACAAAAATATAAAACAGTAAAATTAGAATTATTTATAATTGGTTTTTAAAATTTGATTTCGAATTTAAAACGGGTTTGCAAAGTTTACAATTTTTAGAGGTTAAAACATAAATTTCAAGATTGTGTTACTAAAGTTTAAAAAACTGATATAATTTAAAAAATTTACTGCATTCAAAAAATATAAAAAATTTTGAAGATCAAATGTCAAGAATTATCTCGTTTCCGTAAAATTGTATTCGTGAAATTTAAATTTACAAATAAACAATTTCGAAATGCTACATAAAGTATACTACTACTATTATGAAGTTTAAGTTTGAATAATTTAAAAGTTTTAATTAACAAATTTACAAATTTCTGATTAAAAATTTGAAATAAATTCAGATTTGTAATTCGATAATAAATATTTATAATTTTAAATTTTTTCATATTAGGTTATTTTTTTCACTACTAGTCGAAGAAGGTATCATTAATATGTGCCTTAATAGACCGAGAAATTTTGTTACAATTTACAAGATACATACATTTATGAATTAGTGTAATGATATAAAGCAAAGCCGTCTTAAATCTCTTTTAAGAAACCTGCATGTTACCCGCCGTACGCAGATACCATATTAAAAATGTAACCTATTGATTGTATTAGTGCGGCAAAAATATGAAACATTTTTTTAATTTTCTTTTGAATAGTTTTAAATAACCTACACTACCATAACGTTATAAAAATTAAAGCATATTATATCACTCGTAGTGAGAGCGCATTATTTTATTATTCTCTCTTTTCCAAATATAAAAACAAAAAGTTGACAAAAAAAAATTCTAGTTCGCTCATTTTTTGCATTTCCTCTTTAGTTTACTGTTTTGTTATTTTTCTACACTGTATTCACAATCGTAAATAACCGACGACATAATCTCACAATTACATTCAACAGGTTATATTTTTCTCAATTTTTTTACAGCTTATGTATGAGTACATTTGGGTTTTATAACGACGGCGATGACGTGTCGTTATTTTAATTATTCAGGATTGGATGTTGTGCAATGCAAAGCTCTGTGTCGATCTGATGAGGAATCGTAATAATTTTGTTAAAAATTATTTGTCATCTCATCAACTACTTTACGCTCTATATATAATGCACAGTGTACAAGTAGCGTTAGCGAATTATATGAATGTGCACGAAATATCTGAATAATTGTTTTTTTTTTAAATTTTGGTTTGTTACCTCTTCTTTCTTGTGACGTAGCGCTCCACCCTGTGGTGAACACAGCAACCATCGTTTACTATAACGTACCCGTTGATACGCGGTGTTATGCCAAACATAAAATTAAGTAAATTATACGTTTGCCTTTTTGTACGGCTGAGTATAGTATACTCAACCGCTACAATTTCTTATAAAGGATTGAAGACGGCTATGATATAAAGACAAATATATTTTAACGTTTCTCGTATTAGAGAAAACGTCGGATCAAAAGTGATCGAATAACGGTAATACAGTTAGAAAAATCCATTCTTTACAAAAAAATGACATTTTCAATCCGCATTAAATTTAATGCGAATTTCATTCACAAAAATTATGTAGAAATAAAGTAAGAAAGTTTAAGAATTTAATAAAAAAATTGCTTTTTTATAGGAACGTACAATTAACAGAGATCAGTTTGAGAAAATGTCGGCTTTATGAAGCAGCACCAATATATTGCGAAGATTTAAACCAAATCAGTGGTTGAAGTTATCTATAAGAAAACTATGACAAAATTTGAGAGTCATTAAATCCGATAGGGCCGCCAATTAAAGAATTGGGTGTTTGGAATATGTATGATCCCTTGAACATATTTCGTACTTTTCTCGTTTCTTATATTTTGGGTGTTACTTCATCGGTAAAATGTAAAAAACGGCTTAAATCCATAATTTATATAAACTTTTAATATTTCAATGTTAATTTCAATGTAAACATTTTGGAATTTCGATATGTAGTTTTGCGGATCAGAAATGCAATTTTCCGTCAAATTTTATAATGCAAATAATTTTAAATCCGGATCGAATGTACCCAACGCAGTAAATGCGGTGAGTTCTATATTCAACATGAATATTTGGTTGTAAAGAGGATTTTCTAAGCCCAAAAGAAAAACGATACTTGAGTTTTCTCTAAGTTAAGTTTTATTTGCCATTTATTGAAAGAAGTATCATGGCAACTCCATTTTGAAGATTCCCTTAGTCTTTAGCATATAAGAATGATGTTTAGTTATCAGCATATAAGATTAAAGAGCATTCTGTTGGAGTTGGAATATCAGAAATAAATATGTTAAATAAGGTTGAGCGTAATACAGCTCCTTGTAAATCTCCTGAATGTTAAGTCATTTTTTCGAAAAGTTTGCCTATTAATTTCACGGCAAATGTCCTTCGTGCAAATAGTTTTTTAACAATTTACGATGTAAGTTGGTGCCTTTACCGCATCCAGCAAAATATAACCAACAGAGAGATTATTTTACATGCCATTCTGAATCATACGAATAAGACTGATAAGTGGTGGTAGATTGCAAGGATCTACCAAGGATCTAATGAATAGTTCATCATTTAATAATTCGACATCCGAATAGTGAATTATCAGGGTAATTCTATTAATGACAAGAGATTTGAGCTACAAATTCGGTTTAATAATAAAAATTTGGTGTAGACTATGCGGATATCCGCAATTATCCGCTATCCGCGGATTAAATCGGATATATCCGCATAAATTCTTGCGGATGCGGATCCGATGCGAATATTAAATGTGTATTCTCATTTTACGGATATATCCGCATTTTCGAATATATCCGCAGAATTTTTTATCCGCACAAATAAATAGAAGAAACAATAAATAACAACGAAAAACTTAATAATCATCTCAAAGGAGTTAGAGGGAATGAAATATGGCTACATGAAGCAAAAGAACGCAAGCTACATTATCTTGCGACAAAATAAAATTTGAGCATTATGCTGCAGTTTTCCTACATCCACTCTTTAAACATTTAACTATGCTCGATGACCGTGAAAAAAATATAACATTAAGTTCGATTGAAAAAAAATTTATACTGGTACCGTCTCAATTGATTCAGGAAAAATTCCGGGAAACATTTAAATAGACAAGAGAAGTAATTGGTCCTGATCTTGTGGACGACATCATAATTGCCAAAAGTATAGTTGGGATTTTTTAAAGATGTTCAAACTACTTGTACAACATACATACATTTTACCATGAAGGTGATATTCTACTTATAGGGAATACTGCAGCCTAGTGAATTCGAAATATTTGTATACATAAGTAGTTTATGTATCTGATTTTAAAATAAACAAAAATTAACTGTCATTACAAAACTAAATTTCACTTTTTGCGGATGCGGATGAGTGCGGATACGGATGAGTGCGGATGCGGATATAATAAGCATTTTGAACGAGTGCGGATGCGGATAATTTTTATTTTTTCTTGCGAATGCGGATACTAAAAAACGTATCTGCGCAGGGCTCTAGTGTAGACCCGTTTAATAAGCTAGACTCTTTCAGCAATATAATTAATAAAGTTTCGTTTAACAAGAACATAATCCCATATGCTTCTAGAAGCAGACTTTTAGTTTATTTATCTCCATAACAGTCATTGAACCGTTCAATGACTTCTTGTGCAATATTTGTTAATTTCACAATTGAGAATAAATCATCACTTTCGAGAAGCATATATTTGCTTATTGTTGAACTCCGACATTGGAGGTGGTCTATTTTGGTGAATAGGCTGCGCTTATTACATTTCTCCGATGAAGTTTATAAAAATAGGTTTGAAGTTTTGCGAAATTTAGTTCTGCAATTGCCCGTGCAAAAATTTCAATACGCTCCTAAAAAATTAATTTTTTAAAAATATTTTAAATTTTGATTTAGGATCAAAATTCAAAGAACTTATCAGTTTTCAGATAAGGTTTTATAAGATTTAGTATCATCTTTAAATGGATTATTGATGGCTTAATGAAAATAAATTAAGAAGGATGAGATAAATTTCTAAAACTAGATATTTTGATTAAAATTTATGAGCACCTACAGTGGTATATACATTGAAGATAGATTACTGAAACTTTTTTTTGTAATATATACTTTCTGTTTTATCTTACCTTGAACTTATTTCTTTTTTACAAGGCAAAGTGAATAGAATATATTATATGTATAAAACGTTTTCATCATCAAATTTATTTTTGTAAATAATGAACAATAAAAAAAATGATAAACGATGCGACAAATAGACGAGTACCAACAATTACGTATATAGCTTCTTTAATATTATATTTGTTTTTTTTTTCGTCAAATTTTTGTTTAGAAAATTCGCATATATTTCGAAAAATCTGATTAAAAATTATTTATCTCGTATATATACACAAGTTCGATCAAATCTATCAGCGCACAAAAAAAAATTAATAAAACATTAGAATTTATTAGATTAAGGTAACTTCTCGTTTTTCAAGTATGTTGTATATAGACACATATCATTAAAATAAAGCAAAGTTATTGATTATATTATTATATTTTGTGTCATACATTTTTTATACTTAATCGAAATTATGATACACATAGCATGACAAAATTTCGATTAATCAAAAAAAAAAAAAAAAAAAAAAAAACAAAAAAACAAAATACTGATTACAAAGTTAGGCAACGACGACGATGATAAGAAAATTTAGGTTAATAAAATAATTTAAGGCGTATATTCTATATGCCATAATGAGTGTTCAATAATTTGGTGAACTAATCAAGGTCGGTTGCGACCATTATTGAGATTGGAATACATACAAATATGTTTTGCCATTAGATAAAACTTCATTTGAAACTCTTATCACTTGATTTAATGTATAAACAACACAACTTATAATTACAATTGTTTCGAAAAAAAAATTGTTTATTCGAAACGAAGAGATAATGTGCCATTTAGTGACTTTGAGTGCCATTCTTTAATATAATGTTTACAGAAACTATACATTGTAAACAAGTTTAATGTTTTGGTCACTCAATTTTTCAAACCGGAAATCTATTTATCAGTCTTCAATTTAAACCTTGAAGACCAATGTAGGATTAAAATTTGTTTTTAAATTGAAAAAAAAAAACTTATCAAGATTTAACTTTATGTATTATGAAGTTATTTAAACAATTGGATTTCGTACATATTGTAGTTTTATCTGTTTTTAATTTGCCACAAAAATAAACTACTTACGTAATTGAAATAATTTTAAATTCTTTGCAAACCAAACATTCAATTTATTTACCAAAGTGTACGCCACTGTTGAAACGATTTATTCCGTTCGAGACAATTAGGTAATTAAAAAAAACTGTGTCAAAATTATCACTGATGTTTTTGTAATCAAATGAATTTATATTATATAACTTTAGCTTCCTATAATGTTGAATGTTTTGTTTATATTCTAATATATGACAAAAATGTACTGACGTCACAATGGTATTATATCATTTATTACTTTTTTTGTTTGCAATTTTTACTTGTCACGTTGGGGATATTACGCGATTACGAAGAAATAAATCTATAAAGTCGCGGATGTATAAAAACCATTAATATTTTATCCACATTAATTCATTTCAAGAAAATCCATTGATGAAAGAAAAACGTCCCACAGACCCAGACAGCAGCGTGATTTGCAAAATCTGATGCCCAAGTGTTACTATTAACTTCCTGTATTGTTCGCATACAATAACAACGTCTGCGTCCAGATTACTTACTGTTTGTTGTTGCATGTTTTGCGGAGCTTCACAGTGAATACAGTTTAGTTATTTCAATCTCATATTGTAGCGCCTGCTTATATTTAGGACACTTCAAACTCCCAGCGAAATGTCTGTTCTCTCCAATGGCTTTGTCTAGACCTTTATCCTTCAAGCTCCTACATTGATAAGCTTGGTGACCTTATTCAACATTTACAGCATTAAAAGGCTCACCAATCCTTTTTTCACCATTGGTTATGACATTCTTTGCTTTTTGGCTTGGAAAGTTAACAACTGCTAATTAAATTAATGCAATGGCTACAGAAAATAAAGGAATTTATACCCCAGATGGTAAATCAGCAGAGATGTTGACAAATCCACCCTCTTTGGAGGTCAGCAACTATTGCTTGATGATAATCCATTTTCATGAAACTGTAAGCTTTCAAGGTCACGTCGAAATTGATAAACTAAGAAAAAAACTAAACAAAATTGAAAAAGTAACTTCGTAGCTAAGCAACGACGTGGTGCTGCTTAAAAAGGAAAACGAAAATTTAAAAAGGGCTTTACAAGCTAAAGAATCCGAGAAGGCTCCTCAGACTAGCAATGAGGTAGACACAATTAAAAGATTTTATACAGATGAAGAAGATCTAGTTAAAGAAACAGATTGTCTTAAAAAAATTAAAGGTAAGAAAAGGAAAGCAGAGTCGTCTCCGAAAAGCAGTGAGATTCAACAAAACACCCTCTTAAACACAAATGAAGCTGAAATACAACTAAAAACACCTGACGATGTAAAAAAGCCAGGCAAACGATTTTACGCCAAATATACGTTTTGGGGATCAAGACTAACATCCCACAAAGGAAAGAAGCTACTTACTGCAGATCAAGCAACGTAAAAATGCGTATTTTACTCTGGAGCTAAATCAACATACTAGCTATGGATCCAAATAAAATTCCAGATTTCATAGATTTTTATGTAACAAAAAGGGTATCAGGAAACTACGTATTCATAGAAGATAGTGAAGGATTATCGTCAGATCACTCTTCTGTAATCATGACTCTCAATGCAACGATTGTTAAGAAAGAGTCGTTGCCTAAATTAACAAACAATAAAATAAATTGGAAACGATTCCAGAAACTAGTCTGACAATATCAATATTCAAATGCCAGTTAGAAATTCAGCATAATTGGAGGACCAATTAGAACAACTTAACAATATTATACAACAAGCAGCTTGAGATAGTACACATATTAGTCAAAACGATACCGATTATTCCCTCTGGAAAGCAACAAATAATTTAAAAAGACCTAAAACGCAAATACCTGCAATTATATGTGATGATGGAACATGGGCTAGAGGCGCAAAGGAAAAAAGCTGATTTGTTTGCATCATATCTTAGAGATAAATTCAGACCTCTCCAAAGACAAACGGCAGTTGAAAAGTTAACAAAATCTATAGCCAAAACATAAAACCTGTATTTTTACAAGAGTTAAAATCTGAAATCATCAATAACTTAAGGTCAAAAAAATCTCCTGGCTATGATCTAATTACAGGCAAACCAGTTAAAGGACTACCTGAAAAGGGATTACGAAAGCTACTTAAAATAATAAATGCAGCATTCAGACTTGACACCAATGGAAAGTGGCAGAAGTGATAATGATACAAACGACAAAAAATCGTATAAGCTGCTGCTTCTTAGACTTAAATTAATCATAGAACAAAGAGATCGTATTCGTCTTCACCAATTCGGTTTCAGAGAAAAACATTCGACCATAGAACAGGTAACTGAACGTACGCTGGAATGCAAAAAAAATATGTTGAAGTATTTTCTTGGGTGTAGCACAGGCCTTCGATAAAGTATGGCACAGAGGACTAGAAAATCAGTTTTTAGATTTTACAATTTTACTTAGCTGGCCGACATTTTAGAGTAAAATATGAAGAACAATACTCTTCATTGACTTTTATTACTTTTTCCCCCAGACCAGTAAGTTCTGCCTCCACCTTTGCTTTCGTTAGCAGTTTAGCATACGATACAGTCTCTTTTTTTAATCACAAGCGCATGCTTCGAGTTGGTCTTTTTCGAATTCTTTTTCGCCTTTTTTGTGCAAGTTTTTGCAAGTTTTCTTTCTCCAGTTTACTTTCTGATTCTAAAGCTGGCTCTAGATTTGTCAGAGTACGCGCATTTGTTGTAATGCGTTTCTTTTTACCAAACTGAAGGTCACTCTGGGGCGGTGAATCTCTCTTGCTTTTAACAGTGTCTCCATTAGAAGCACCTAAGGTTTCGCTTATTTCTTTGTTTTGATTAACCGAAATACCTGCTGATTTCGCACTAACAAGGGGTCCGAAATCGCTAAAGCGTACAATCTCCGCTAATACGTGAAGATCTGGTATCGGGTTTCAGACCTGTAACTTCATGATCCTCCTCCATAGCCACCTCGACTTTTCCCAATTTCACGAACAGGTTCTTATTCGAACAGGTTGTTTATCTGTTTTTTAATTGCAGATAATTTTGGAACACTGGGACGTTCGAACTAAATTATTTTGCTGGTCCTCATTTAGCTCAGGAAGTGAGACTGCCTCAGATATGAACACTTTATAGGCGTTCTCATGAGCCTCTTAATATTCTTAAATAGGTCCACCCAGCTAGAGACCAATTTTTAGAACGACCTAAATTTGGACACTCATTGTCTATAGCTGAACTCAACGTACTAAACAAATTTGTAGCAATTTTTGCTTCCAATGCTAAGTTTTCCACTGCAAAAACACTTCGGTCGTTGGATTTCAGAAGCTTCTACAGAAACATGACACCGTGTAGAGAACATGATTATTTTGACATTTCTTTGGGCAAATTTCAACATATTCATGTAGTCGATCTCTCCCTCTCTCTCTGGCTTTCACATCTCATGAAAGGATTTTGTCGCCCGCACTAAGTTCCTCCATCTATCTCGGTCCATCGCTCTCGACCTCCAGTTTCGACATCCTAACGCATGTAGATCTGGTTCGACGTCGTCACGCCAGCGCAATCGGGGTCTTCCTCTACGACGAACACCGGCTGGTTGTTGATGGAATACTTTATTGGTCATTCGTTGTTGTAGAGAACGTGTATCGTGGCCGAGTCATCTAACTGGATTGGATTTGATGAATTCGATAATATCGCAGCCTCCAAAAAGTTGGTTCATACGAACCGATATTCGTTGTCCGCGACTTTGATTGGACCAGAGATTGAGCGAATGACCTTCCTTTCGATGGTAGATAACAATCTACAATCGTTAGAGGTCATGGTCCAGCTCTCGCTTCCGAAAGCCAGCACAGGTCTTATGAGTGCTTTATAAAGTGCGAGCTTGCACGACTGCAACATATGTTTAGATCGAAATAATTTCGTTATCCGGCAGCGATTCGGGCTTTTATTTCTGCCTTCATATCATTCGACGATGTTATAACTGACCCGAGGTATTTAAAGTTTTCAACACTATCAAAGTTATGGTCGCCAATTTCGAGATTTACCATGGAGATGTTCCTGGGTGTTGATAACAATTTTGTTTTGCTGCTGTTCACCTCCAAACCAAGCCTTCTTGCGCAGCGGTCGAGCTGTATGAAACTGCCCTTGATATCGCTAGATCTTCGGCCAAGAAGCACGATATCATCTGCATTTCCAAGAAGTTGGCCTGATTTATTAAATATACAGCGCGAAGTTTCAATGTTGCTTTTTCTCACTACGTACTCAATCGCCAAGTTGAACAGCACAGGCGCTAGTGCATCTCCCTGTGGAACACCAGATGTTATTTCAAAGGGGTCTGACACAGCTCTTTCAATTACGATTCTACATACAGACCCAGAGGTTGTTAATTTGCACCGAGAAACGATTATCTCTGGAATTCCTAGGCATATGAGCGCGGCCTATAAGTTTTCGCGGCTTATACTGTCATATGCCTGTCTGATGTCTATATACAGTGTATGGTTATGTTGTACTCCCAACATTTTTCCAAGAACATCCTCATGGTAAAATATTGGTCAGTGGTCGATCGGTTGGGACGAAAACCACATTGATAGTCGTCAATGGTGTTTTCGCCGAGGGATAAGTCTGGCAAATACAACATTAGCCAACACTTTGTAAGCAGTGCTCAACAGAGCGATACCACGATAGTTTCCACATTTAAGACGGTCTCCTTTTTTGTGCAGCGGAAGTGTGGTCTTCCAATTCTCAGGCAACTCTTCTCGGTCCCAAATAGAGACGATGAGATCGTATAGATTTGTTGCAAGAGTAGCGCCTCCGAGCTTAATCAATTCTGCGGGGATTCCGTCGAGACCGGGTGCCTTTCCATTTTTTAATCTACTAATACCTGCATCTACGTCCTCTGCTGTAGGATATTCAACAAGGACTTCACCTGGAGGAGCGATTGCTTTAATAGGGGTCACTTCGTCGTTCCGATTTAGCAGATTTTGAAAGTAGGTTTGCCATTTGGAGAGAACATCAACCATGTTTGTTCTCAGCTCTCCATTTCCGTCTTTGATGGCTATACTTCTTGGGTGGAAGTCTTTAGTTAGATTTCTGGCGTTAGCAAAACAGTCTCTTGAGTTTCTTATTTTCGCTTGGAAGCTGATTTTTTTGATGCAAGATCTCATATGATCGCGCTTCTTTTGTCGAAGGTACTTAGTCGTAGCTTTCCTAGCGCGGAGATATTCTACTAGAGTGCTTCTAGTGTTGCGAGCCATCCATTTTTCACGAAGCTTTCGTTTATTTTGGACGACCCGTCGGCATTGATCATCGAACCAAACATTGCGGGTCCTCGGAGGCCTTCTTCTGATGGAACTTTGCGCTGCTGTGGTTATGACTGACTGTATAGCGTGCCACTGATCCTGGATGTTAGGAGGAGCTTCTTCGTTGTTATTAGTCCGGTCTAAATAGTGACAGCTGATTGGTAACTCTGCAGTGACGCTTGGTTTTTTAAAGCATTGACATTCCATCGAACGATCTTTTGTGCTTGTCTGTTGACCGTAGATGACAATTTGCACTTATACTTAAATATGATAAGCACATTATCGCTGTCAATGTCTGCACCTCTGTAAGATCTGACGTCGGAAGGGCTATGTGTAAACGTTAAGTTAAGCTCTATATATACATACTTCATTGTACTGTGTACATGCACATCAACTTATATCAATTTGCTCGAAATATCTGAATAAATATTTTTGTAGCGGTTAGATATGGTCGCTATCGCTTTACTTTATCTTAAAATCGACAACGCGTTGGTTTCGGCCGACATTTTGGCTCGTGGATTCTGCGGTTCTACACAGGTTCATAGTTGTGTTAACAAATATGAAAAATCTCCTTCACACCCGTCATCCAATGGAACTCGAACCCTAAGTATCTCTGGATATAAATGTCGCGCCACTCCTCACCAATTGAAATTTGATAGTTTTATTTTTTAGAGACTTTAAAGATATAAAAAACCGACAAACAATTAGAGGTATAATCTTACCGATTTTGGTGTACGTGCTAATAGAACATTTCTTATCAATATTTTTCAAACTATTCTAGGTTATCAAACTTACAAAAACAATAACGAATCTATTAATCAGTTATTGTTGTTGTATATTCTTTAAATTTAATTAATTAGTGCTAACTCTAATTTACTTTGCAATATATAATATATATTTATATTTATATTTTTATATATATATATATATATATATATATATATATATATATATATATATATATATATATATATATATATCGCGTATAATATATAAGATACATAACAGGTAAACCTTTAGCGAATATGATAAAAAAAAAACTTAATTAAATTCTTGGTAAAGAAAACGAAAACGAAATTTTATTTGTCAGATTACAATAAATAAATAATAGTTTTTGTTGTGCATGTAAATGTATACGGAATTGCGCAACGGTATATCAACTACAGTGAAACTTCTTTAATTAAGAGACTATCAATTTGTTGGTCACTTTATTCACGTAACCAAAATTAATTTTTAAATTTTGCTACGAAATTTTTCTACTATTTATTGCTTCTAGTCATATCCAAGATGCGAAATACAGATTCTTGTATGTTTCAAAGTATTTCATTATTCCAAAGTTGTGAACATTGTTATGACCTTTTTTTCCGATATTGGGTTCTGGCCCCGGTTCCTTCCGACTCAAGCATCGCTGCTCCAACCACTGCTTTCTTTCCATTCTATTAATGTCTAGCATTTATAACACTGATTCATATATTTTGGCTTTGTATAACTTGTTAATTTCACCTGCAAATAAATAAATGATATTATATCATCTTCGTTTATTAGACTTTCGCGGTTAAAACGTTTAGTATCTCTTCAGTAATTTTGCCAACCGATATAACATACAAAAAAAAAAAATAAAATATGGGTAATAGGCTCAGAATCATGAATTTTGGATTTATTGCACAAATTTTGCACTTTTATTGGATTACATTGCTATAATAACTGTATACAAATGACGTATCGGGTCGTTAGTGTAAGTTTTGATTTACGAACATCTAATTAAATGTGTAAATGTTAGTAATCATGTGCGCGATATTAAGGCTGGCTGAGGAGCAAAAACACAAAACTTTTCAAGCAGCTCAGGACAGTAGATTTTAGAGCAAACAAAATCGCAACTCGTATTCAAGGGCAATTTATTCCTAGTTGACCAGTCCCAAAAGACATCAAACTCGTATTGAATAAACACCGTTAATAGTAATAGTCCAAACTTGCTGCCCTTGGTATTCCACCAGATTGAGTTACAAATTCGAAAGAACGATCCTGGACAATACTCACATCTTGTTGTCTAGATGGTACGAAGCAATTCAATTGATTGAAATGAAATCAAAACCGAAGTCAACCAATTGCTGAAGGATTATTTGATTAAGTCTGTCGAAATCTTTCAAAAAGCATGTTTAAAGCACATCAACTGGACCGCGATTACCCACAGTCTCGAAGACATATCTCGAAAAAAACATCAATTTAGTGGTTATAGATTTGCCTTGAGTAAATAAGACTTTCTATAAGACTCTGTAATCTAAATTTAAATAATGATTCAAAAAGCTTTAGTGAAGCCGAGAGTATAGAAATACCTCTATAGCACTTAATATCGCTTCTTCTCCCAAATTTGAATATAGCACAGTAAAATTTATTTTTCAAATATCAGGAAATCTACCATTTGAAAGACTTGCATTAAAAAAAATGTAAGGGTTCGAATAAAAAAAGCACACATTTACCGGGAAATAAGTGTTGTTGCACCAGGACCTACACCCACGGTAATATTTAAACATTGCAATACTCGCACGACAATCTGGACTGGTCGTTAATCATCCAAAATAAACAACAATAATTTCAACCATTGATTGTTTTCCTTATAGATTCGATTAATTTTAAGAACTGTTCAATTATTACAACTAAACTATTCCAATTTCCAATTTTTCTTATAAACAAGCAAAGGTCAAAACGTTACATATCAAAACGTTACATATCTCAGGTACCGAGTGGAAGTAGTGACAACGAGTGGACGACGGACATCAATAAGCTTCCAGACCTTATAGACTTCTTCGTAACAAGAAGTATATCAGAGAATTTTATCCATATAGAAAATGACTCAAGACTTTCATCGGATCATTCGCCTGTTATAATGACGCTTAGCCAATCAATAATAAGAAAAGAAAGTAAACCTAATTTAAAAAATAACAAAACTGATTGGAATTTCTTTCAAACTCTTATGCAGGAAAAAACTTATCTTCAAGTCCCAATACGTAATCCAGAGCAATTAGAAAATGAATTAGACAAACTCATAGAAAATATACAAAGTGCCGCTTGGGATGGTATTCCTAGTCATATAAGGGGGAAAATCAAAACGTTACATACCCTAAAGAAGTGAGAGAAATGATTAAAAATAAAAGGAAAGATCGAAACAACTGGCAAAGAAATCGAACACCGGAAGCGAAAAGATTGTTTAACAATTTGGTCAATTTTTTTTTTTTTTTTTTTTTTTTAGATTAACACATTGCCTAGAGATAATTCCCTTAATGGCTTACGCCACGGCAACATGGTGGGTTAAAACCCTTTATTACAATTAATTTAAAGACTGAATGAATGTAATTTACAATAAACATTACATTCATCACGTATGTAGCCGGTTTCAATTTATTTTCTCAGATTTCTGTAATGCATTGATTTTCATTTTAAGGTGAATAACGCTTACAAACATACAACGACCGACACATTAAAACCAATTTTATCAATGCATTATGGTCAGGGAAAACTACATAAAACCCTGACCGAGAAAATATTACAAGTAAATATAAAACAATATTTAAACTTCACGGGTTGCTTGTTTCTTTAAGTAGGCGTGAAGGTTCCTCTTGAACACCTGTAAATTAAATATTGCAGGAAAGACCGACGGATCTATTTGATTCCACAGAGAGGTGACTCTAGGGAAAAATGAAGATTTAAAATGGTTAGTTCTACATCTGGTTATATCTAAGGCGAAGCTATTTAATTAATTAAATGCTTTGATAAAGGAGATTAAAAATCAGTCAGTCAATAAATGCCTAAACAATCTGACAGGACAAAAAGACTAAGACTATTCTCTATGGAAGGCAACCAAGGCCCTAAAAGGCCCAATTTATTGGTCCCTCCAATTAAAAACAACGATAACTGGGCTAGAAATTCTAAGCAAGAGGCAGATCTGTTAGTAAATCATCAAGAGCAGACATTTCAACCATATCCAAGACAATCTGTAAAGGAAGATATTACTCCACCAGACAAAATTGATGAGCACGGAATAAGAGCAATAACAATACATGAACTAAATTGGGAAATAAAGAATAATCTAAGTGTTAAAAAGGCTCCGAGGTATACTTAATAATGGGTTAAGTATTTAAAAGCTTACCAGAAAAAGGAAGGAAAAAATTATTGCACACAATGAATTCAGCAATCCGATTAAAATATGTACAAAGGCAATGGAAGGTTGAAGAAGTAATTATGATTATAAAACCAAACAAACCGCCGAAAGAAAAATCTTCATATAGACCTATATCTCTGCTTCCAACGCTATTGAAATTATTCGAAAAGTTACTTCTAAAAATACTGAACCTAATAATAGAAGAAAGAAAACTTACTCCTTCACATCAATTTGGTTCCAGGGAAAAACACTCGAATATAGAACAAGTTCATAAAATTACGGATGTAATCGAAAAATCACTTGAATTCAAATATGCTCCGGGATTTTCGTAGTCCAAGCGTTTGATAAGGTAAGACATCAAGGGCTTGCATTTAAACTGCATCAGGATCTGCCGAAACAAATTTATGAGCTATTGAAATCTTATATTTCAGACAGACATTTTCGAGTAAAGTATGAGAATGAATACTCTGAACTAAAAAGAATAACAGCAGGAGTACAAGGTAGTGATGCAAAAATAGCAACATTTGCTGATGATATATGCTATATTAGCGACAGTACAAAACATAACTGACTCTACCAACAAACTGCAAATAGCCACAAACAAATAGCCACAAACAATACTTCAGATTGGACCGTACAAGAGAATGGTACAAAATCTTACTTGAATCTATGAATACCCAATGAACCCAATGAAACATTCATGAAAGTTGTTTACTTGTTTAAGACTATGACTATCAATGTAACATTGAATAAATTGTTGAGAGGCATAACTATATTTTTTAATCTAATTTATAGAAAATCTAATTTATATACACTTTATTTGACACAAAACTTTAAAATTAAAACAAATTAGATTTTAACAAAAATCTAATTTATATACAGTTTATTTGATACAAAACATTAAATTCGTCAATGGAATTAACCGTTTTATGACCAATACCCTTTGCCGGAAAACGACCACTTATGGCGAACTAAAAAGAAATTTCCTATCAAGGCAACACAAACATGTTTATGCGTGTAATCGCCAATGCTTTAAACTTCATAATTAAAATCTACCACATTCGATAGATTTGATATCTTTTGCGATTACTTTCTATTTCTAAATATGAAAAAATATTGACGGAAAAATATTTGGACTGTGTGTGCCTCCGGCCGATTTTTTGACGATTTGTTTGTTTTCTAAATTAATGTGTAGTTCTGCTAGTTATTCTTAGATGGTGCTAGTATAAAATATTGTGACTGCTTTTCAACTTCTCGGCATTTCAGTTTTCCGAATTTAATTTTATATTTTAAATTAAATAAAAACATTTTTTAAATTCACCGTTATTGTAAACTATAAAAAACGTTCACTAAAAAATATAATAACAGGGGCTTATTTATATTTTTCTTTGACGTCCAGTTAAATTATAATTGAAAAGCAAACTCACGGTGAGTCTTTGTCCGCCGCCAAGTGAGTAATAGCAAAATATAACGTTTAAATAAAAAGTCGATCACTACAATCAGTTTACAATAAAAATGTCACTTGTTTGGTAAAAAACCTAACTAATTAAACCTAATCAAACTTGTAATTATTCCTATGAGCGTTTGCTAATAATCCAGTCCAGACCTATCTAATTGTGTTTTATGATCTGACTGTGCACAATTTGAATCTATTGGATTTAATCTTCTGTTAAAAGTAATTTCATTCCAAACTTTGTTTACTTAAGTGACTTTCTTATTAAATTCATAAGAAATATAATCTAAAGAGTCCAAAACTAAAGAAAACGCTTAGAAGTTTCACTGTATGTTCGAAAAATAGTTTGAAGGTACGAGTATTCTAAAAACTATGTAAATAGTTTTTTTTTGTGGTATGTAAATGTTATTGAACTTAGTTTTAACTTATTAGGTTCGGGACAAAAAAATTTATCATTTTTTATTTAAATTTTTGTGTGCTTAAAATATAACAAATTTCAAAACATCATGTATATTGTTAAGATTTTCGTTAAATATTTAGTAAACCTTGCGATATACGTCTTTGGTCAATAATATATGTTATTATAATCATAACATTGAAATTTAAATGATCTAAAACAATTATGTCATAAATATACATTTATATAAATTCACTAGACCAGACCTTCATTTTATGCAATCAGTATAATGACATTGGATTAATTCTTTATTCACGATGTTTTTATAAGAGGAATCTATCTAACTAACTATTTATAATTAATATTCGCTGTTTAGAACTATAAAAACTTATATACCATATACTTTAATGAAATGTGGTCACGTCAAATATTCATTTAACTTAACGTGCTCGATTTAGCTGTATCACTTTAATTATTGTAATTCTTCTATACGTTCGACTTATTATGCAAATGTAAAATTTTATTTTCTACAAAATCGTGTTAATCGTAGTTTTTTTTTAGTTTTATGGGTAATCATCATTTTTTGTTGTCGTTTTTACTTCTAACTAAACCTTATTAACCCGATCAAATAAATCGTAAGTTTTTTTCTTAATTTGTAATACGTTGGTTAAATATCGGAAGTACGTGGCTTAAACAAAATTTTATATTCCATCATAAAGTCTGTTTGAGGCTCGATTTTTTTGACCGTTTTTCCGCGAACTGTTAAGAGCCAAACCTATTCTCGTTCTACCTTCTTTGAAACAGCGGGAGTTCAGTATAATGGCAAATGTATCCCCAAAATATAGCCAGACAACCACTCACGCTAAAAAATTATCGTTGCTATTTTCGTTAGATATTACTAAAGAGTGTGCCATCTATTGGTTTATTATTACAACACAGGCTATGACAATTCTTTTACAATGGCAACGCTTAAAATTTTGACAGTGCCTCAGTATGTGTTCTGTCCACACGAACAAGTACAAACTCGCAATAGTCTAAATTTTTGGGGTAAAAAATGTTGGACTGTGCCGATTTGGGAGTATCGACTGGAATTAATGCTTGCATATTTGTGCAAAGTTTCTCTATGAAGTCGTCAGTTGATCGAGTAGGTTGAAGATTTGGGCTTGAAAAAATTTCGTCAGGAAGTATGAGGCTCTGGCCGTACACTAGGTCGGCTGGGCTGCCATTAAGGTCTTCCTTAACGCATGCTTTGATACCCAGCAGAATGATTGGTAACTCAGAGCTCAATTGCTTGGTGTTACCCCGAGCTCTAAGTGAAGTTTTTATTGTCCTGTTGAAACGTTCCACCATTCCGTTTGCTGTCGGGTTGTAGGCTGTAGGGCGAATGCAATGAGAACCTAGAATTTTTGTTAGTTGCGAGAAAACTTTCGACTCAAATTGGCTGCTTTGGTCCGTTGTTATTTCAAGGGGTACGCCGAACCTTGATATGTATTGCTCGAAAAATGTCTTAGCAACTGTAGGAGCGGTCATATCTGCGGAATGGGATATGCCTCCGGCCAGCGTGTGAAACGATCAACAATTATGAGGATATATTGGTTTTCTTCTGATGGTGGTAGTGGACCTATCTGATCCATATGGATGTGTTAAAACCGTGATAATGGCGAGAAAAATTGTCCATGTTGAGTCTTTGTATGCTTGTGAATTTTCTCTTTTTGACATGATAAACAATTTGTTGTCCAATTCCTCACGTCGATTCATTTTTGGCCAGAAATAACGCGTGGATATACGTCTTCGTGACGTACGTATTCCGGTGTGCGTACATCGTCCGTACTTTGTAACTCTGATATTTTTTGTAAGTCAGGTATGTTGTTGATTGAGGCAGTCTATGGGTCACATGTTCGGGACAAGGTGTCTCCGACCACATTGTTTTTACCTGAAATGTGTCGGATGTCGTTTGTAAATTGGGATATATAATCCAAATGTCTTGTTTGTCGTGGACTACGATCCGTCTTTGAAAGTATGGCGTTGATCAGTGGCTTATGGTCTGTGTAGACTGTGAAAATCCGACCTTCTACAAAATTTCTAAAGTGTTTAATGGCTAAGTAAATAGCTAATAATCCTCTGTCGAAGGCTGAGTATTTGAATTCTGTATTGTGCTGCTACGGCAGTACTATAGAAGCGTCGCTTGTGTTATTAAACCAATAATGTCAATAATGCTGCGTTGGCAAGTGCGCTTTTCACTGTGATGAATGAGTTATTGCATTCATCGGGCCATGAAAAATGTCTGGCTGTTTACGGCTTTTTGTTCAAAAGTGAGAAATGAGCGTGAATGGGGTTGAGAAATTCGGATAATCGTGGAATTCCGACGAATTTCTAAATTGATTCGATTTGGTTGAGGTAGGTTGTGGAAACTGTTGAATGGCTACTACGCGCTCTTGCG
The DNA here is from genome assembly GCA_963556175.1 of Tipula confusa. Classification (NCBI taxonomy): domain Eukaryota; kingdom Metazoa; phylum Arthropoda; class Insecta; order Diptera; family Tipulidae; genus Tipula; species Tipula confusa. Next base: position 222,116,306 of record OY744476.1, read on the forward strand.
TAGTTTAAATGTCTTGTTCGGATACGTGGTGGCTGAGGAATTCAAGTGTTGGAACACCGAAAGCACATTTGGATGTCTTTATTTTGACATCGAACGCTGAAAGTCTCTTAAATATTTGTGTTAAATGACCGATGTGTCCCTCCCCAAATCTGCTTGCCACCAAAATGTCTTGCCATCAAGATGTGCTTTCTTGTTTGGCTCTAAACAGCCGTTGGGCAAAAGCTGGGCCTGTGTTAATTTGATTATTGCACGTGATAATGATTTGATATTTTATATGCAATATATATATATATATATATATATATATATATATATATATATATATATATATATATATATATATATATATATATATATATAAAATTATGTAAATTTGATTTTTCAAATTTATTTTAAAAGTAATGACGCTACAAAAATGTTGCTATTGGATAACAGAAGTGGTCCCCGATCTCAGACACAACTGGCCATTAGTTGCCTAATGGCGACCAGCCAGAGAAGAACACTTCACAAATACCTCGGAATATTCGTCTACACAGTCCAGATTTCTCTGGTGTTGAACGCAAATGATCATCCATCTGCTTCGAAATCAGTTCTTTGCGTAAGCCATAGACCAGCTTGATAATGACATGAATTTTGGTCCAAAAATCATCTCTTCAGACGTAGCGCATTTCCATCTCGGGGCTACAAAAACAAGCAGAACTTCCGAAATTGGGATTTGGAACGGCCACACGTAATCGTAGAGAAGATGCAATCAACATGAGTAACAGTTTGGTGTGGATTTTTGGAGTGGTGGCATAATTTGTCAATTTTTCTTCGAAAGCGCTGCTAGAAACACCGTTACCGTCAATGGGGACTATGAATGTAAACGAGCTTTAGTTTCAACAAGATGGCGCCATATGACATACAAGTCAATTTGGCAACCTAATAATCAGACGTTTTTGATATGTCAATTGGCCTGCCCAGAGTAGCGATTTGACACCGTTAAACATTTTTCAATGAGATTTCGTTTAGGATAGATGATTTGTGGAAAGCCAGAGACAATTCCAGCTTTAAAATATTTAACGACTATTATTCGCGAGATAGGCGCCGAAATTATCAAAAAAGTTCTTTAAAATTGAACTAACAGGATCTAACTGTAAAACCATTCGAGCGAGTCACATGAACGAAATTGTTTTTTTTTCTTAAATCGGAGACTTTGCATATAAATTAGAATCTTGCATATAGTATCGAAGAGAATCAAATCTTTAGCAGGAGACCAGGAAGGTGACTCCTAAGGAGCATTTCTTGAATTAATTCTTAGTAAAGAGAACGACTTTGCTTCTGCAACTATTTAAAATTATAAAAAGAACTGGCTTAGAATCGAATCCGTTGAAGTCGTATTTGCGCTGGATTGGTCTCTGTAAAGGCTGATTTTTTTACCGAATGATTTTACTTCGGCAAAGTTTATTGTTTTTGTAAATTTTGAACTTAAATCAAATATGTTGATATTATTGAAGTGCTGATTTACGACAAATCGGAAGTTTTTTTTTTTTTTGGTTTGCCAATATTTTAGGTATATTTTAGCATAACTGACCAGCGCTTAAGAAAGCGATATGATGCATTACAAAAACAACAATATTCCCAAGAGAAGTGACACACGATATTTATCATTCAATTAAATCATTTGCTGTGATATATTAGCACCACAAAATTAACTTGACAAAACGTTAATTTTGATTTAAATCTAGTGTATTAAATTACCACATCACACTAATTGCCAACAAATTAACAAAAACGCAAAGTGTTAACTTTAACCTAAATTAGCAGTGTAAAAAAAATATTCCACAAATTGAGATCGCATAAATTTACTTGATCAATGTTGTTTAAATAGAATATATATATACATATATGATATATATATATATATATATATATATATATATATATATATATATATATATATATATATATATATATATATATATATATATATATATCCACGAATGTTTAAGAAAAATTTCTTATCGCACGCTATTTGCAATATATATATATACGTACGAATGTAAGATTAACATTTTTTTCTATAAATGAAAATTTATACAATTAAAAATAAAATATTTTGCAGATCCCACAAACGGAGCAAGTAAATACAAAGTTGTTCAAAAATATCATTTATACAGCAAATTAGACACGAGATATATTTCTTATCTACATATTTTATATTACACTTCGCGGTTTGACATCGTTACTTAAATTATTTTTTTGTTCACACAGTATAATTTTAATGCAAAATGCTTTGTACTATATTGAAATTTGTATAGTTTGAACTTAAAGTGTCATCGTTTAGTGTTAGTCAGTCGATTTATGCTAATTCAATATAAATATTCGATAAATTAATTTTATGTAAAAATAATGTATCTAATTTCTCAACTAATGCGAATAATATATATATTTGTTAATATTGCTGAAATATTAGAAAAAAAAAAATGAAAAAATAAAAGCACGTTATTGTGCCAATATTATACGCGACAACGACTGAAGTTCATCTGTTCATAATACATGTTGTTTATAAACAGTGATGGTCGGTGCCAAACATTCCGCTAAGATATATATTAAATAAGTTTTGTAAACAATTATTTTATTAAAAACAAATGAGCACAGCAAAAAAACAGAACAATTTGTCGACAATAAGAAATAGCCATCACTTTTAATGATAGTTCTAATATACTCCAAATAACAGATACCGCTCTTATAATGGTTTTCGTTTACAAAATGACAGTATTATCGATCCTTACTTCTGCATCAAAACAAAATATCTACCTTTATTTACTATATTTCACTTTTTAAGATCTAGAAATCGGTACTTTCTGTATTATTTGCCATATATTTGTCGGAAACCTCTTCTCTCAAATGTCCCAAAATATGTCTCATATTCATAAGAAGTTTTTGAAAACAGGGCAAATTTCTAGAAATAATTCAACTGTAAGCGGAACATGGTTATGCCAGATCGTATCGAAAGCTTTTTCTATGTCCAGTAAAGCAGCGATTGTTGAACGACTAAATCGTTTGTCATTTTTAAAAGAGTTTTTCAGCCTCAGCACTGCTTGAGTAGCAGAGTAACCGGCACGCAATCCAAATTATTCTTCTGCAATGTAGGGTTCTAATGGGGGCTGGAGTCTTTTAAGAATGATCATTTCCATCACCTTACTTATTCCGTTAGTGATATTATTGAGTGATATTGGGAGAGTATGCTCTATTAGCGTAGCGTTTAGGAATAGAATGACTTTGCCGAGTTTCCAACATTCTCGAAAGTAGCTTGTCTTTAAGATCCTGTTAAGGATATCGGTTACTTGTGTTGTTGCTTTATCTGGAAGATTTCCATGTAGCTAACTCAGCTATGTTATCGTCTCCCGGAGCTTTTCTGTTGTTAAGAATGACTAATATTAGCTACTTTTACTTTTTCGACCTTCTCAATTACGGTTGGATTAAGATGATGAGGCTTCCGAATTTCATTTAAAATTTCCGGAGATCAGGAATCTTAGGCATCTCTGGAAATCATAATGGAATAAAAATTAACATCAGATTTCAAGATATACCCAGAATGTTTATAATTGAGCCGACGTATTCGATTGCGTAATTTAATGAAGTTTTGGAGTTTAGGAGGAATTTTAAGGGTGTGTCTTTGCTCTGAATGAGAGGTACAGTTTCCTTAATGACAAGTTTGATTACGTTAGTTAACCTGACCGTTTTTTATTTCGGAATTTTCTGCAAGAGATTTGAACATGACTTAAATTTCATCCAGTCGGCTTAGGAGTAGTTGCGAAATACTTTTGTTGCTTCTGCTTGGATCCTAAAAGGAATTGTGAATATAATTGGTAAATGATTTGAACAAAATTCGTGCAAGACTTGCGGTAGAATGACTATAGAGAGATATTTTTAGATAGAACCAAATCAAGAAGTTTCCTCTTGGGAATGTTGGTTCGTTAGGATCATTCCCTATTAGTTAGATATTGGAATTATTTTTGTTATAGGAGGTAAAATAATTTTCTAAATCGAGACTCTTAACTTGCCTCACGTAAATAGAGCAAAGCGTGAGGTATTTGTTCTGGAAAACAAATACCATTGAGGAATACCATTCTGGATTAAGATGACAATACCTCCAGGTTTGGCACTTATTACATCTAGCTTAAAAGTGGTATACCCAGCGACCTGTGTGGTTAGATGAGTTTCGGATAGGAGCACTAAGTGAAGCTTGTGACGGAATAGCATTTCTTCAAGTTTTTGTCGCTGATCTATAGTGAAACTAGGCTATTGACATTCAGAGAAATGCATAGAAGTTGTTCTACATAAAGGGGCCTGGGAGTGAGGAAACGAGGTTCCTACGAAATAACTCTTCGCAGTCTTGAAGTATGTGAGAAAAGTTGTTTGAATAAGTGATTGGTCTATTGAGCCGTGAAGGTTTTTTTAAGCCGTTTCATTTTTATACGGAACTCCTTTCTTTCGTGAGTCATATGAAAATTGAGTAGGACCTAGTTTAGGTGAAGAAATATTGGATAAAAATCTTTTCCTCACCTGACACTGGCTTTAGTGTGATGGATGTTGTTCACCACAGTTAACACATTCTGCGGGCTGCCAGTTTTCAGTGGTGTTCCTGCAGTTTCCTCTGTCATGGGTTTCATTGCATTTTATGCAACGGAAACTCCTGCCGAAATTTAACGATGTGTGGCCGAATCTTTGGCGAATTCGACATTGAGTGACCTTTGCTCGACTACGTTTCTTCTCCCAGGGGGTTTTGTAATGGCTCATATGTTGAATCACCAGTAATTTTTCGATATGCGTTGCCTGGTCGATAATTTCTTGGAGCAGGGATTCTTTCATCTTGTTTTCTCTTGAAGGTCATCTGTGCCACCATCTGTGAAGAATGTGCTCCCCACATGACATATACCAAATATCTATCATCAACGTTCGTATACGTGTGATATTCAATATTTTTTATTAAACGAAGGCCAGCCACGCTTACATTTGAATGTGGCCCTTCCTTCTGCTGCGGTAATTATTTGCCTGGTTGTTTTTGCCATTTTATCAACTGGTACGTTGTGCAGGATTGGCGGTGGTCGTTTTTTAGTTGCCACTTTTTTTATTCAGTAATTGTCTGATTTCTAAAACTGATTTTTCAGCAAATTTTCATATAAATTGATTTTGTTTTTGGTTTGAGTTTTTCTATTGTTTGCTAATTTTAAGTCATTAATAATAAAAATGTCTAAACTGAAGGAAAAAGTTTACATATTTTTTGGAAAATTGCTTTAAAATTTTGTGCTGTCAAATCAAAGTTATTTTGTAATTAGTTAAATAAATAAAAAACGTTGCAGAGGTTTTCAACACCCCAACATTTTCATACATACCGTCTAGCGCATTTTACGTACATCAACTTTAAATTATTGTGGAATGAAATACTAAATTATTATTGCTTCTCCAAACCTTAATCAATTTTTTAGTATAGTCAACGATTTTCTGTTAATTTTTAAATGGAGATTCGCAATTAACATCGCGTTGGAAGAAAAGTTACATGGAGTTCAATGCATATTGAACTGGTATGGACCAGTTCAATGCATAAAGTGTCAAGAATACGGACACACGAAAATATACTGCACCTTAAACTAGGTTTGTGTTATTTGTGGTGAACTTCACGACTCCAATGATTAATCTCGCAATGACCCATCTGTGAAACGTTATATATAACTGCGGTAAAAATCACGCAGCAAATTACAGGGGTTGCGTAGTGTATCTGGAATACTCAATATGTAATTTTAATCAGTAAGCCATGCTACCAAAAAATTTAACAGTCACCAAACCAACGAATGCAAATACACAAAATGATAATTTGGAAACGTTTGCCAGCAGTTTTGCACAGCCAGGTGTTTTTTATGCAAATATCCTAAAACGTAACAAACGAAACCCTAAGTTCATTTTAATGAAGGGGACCTAACCATTCATACCACGGCAAATAAATTAACCGAGATCATCCAAATATTCATGATGATAATCGAAATATAAATGAGCATGATGATGCAAAATATGAATACGGTTATGCAAATTATAGTCAAATATCAAAAATGATAGTTCTAAAAATAGCTATTTGGAAAAAACAGATTACTCACCACGGAAGGCAACAAGAAATTTAAAAAGGCCTTATTAAACCCACCGATAAAGAAACCAGATCGCCACTGGGCCAGAAGTGACCTAGAAAAATCTATCGCTTTCTTTTTAACGCGATTATAAGATAATTTCAAAGCCTTTTGAAAAGATGCTACTAGATACATTATACCAGATCACCAATTTGAATTTAGAAAGCAGCACGGCACAATAGAACAGTTACTCAGAATTGTAAATACAATTAAGCTTGCCTTAGAATAAATATTGTTCGGAAGTTTTCTTGGATATTGCGCGAGCTTTCGACAAAGTATGGCATTAAGGATTAAATTACAAAATTAAAACTTCTGCCTAAACAATTTCATGTAAATCTTGAAAACTACTTAGCCCAAAGGATGTTCCAGGTTAAACAAAATGAGGCCACTTCTGATTTAACTGAGATAAAAGCAGGCGTACCGCAAGGTAGTGTATTGGGACCTGTGTATATTCACCTTTTTATTCACAGCTGACCTACCAATAACTGATAAAATAATCACTTCAACTTTTGCTGAAGACACAGCTATATTGTTTTCAAACAAAAATCATCAAACAGCATCGAGAAAACCCGACGAGTGCCTATAGTATGTCGAGGTTATACTCTATAAAAATTCATTGTCACGAATGATTTCTAAATGTCAGATTAGTCGTACATTGACCATACGAGACGCCATATTGGATAATTACTATGGTACGTTAATAGTAATGGCATGATTTATGTCAGGTGGAGACGAAGAGTAAGTTCGTTTCAAATCAAGTATGATTATTTGTTTTTTTGGTAGTTATTTACAATTTAAGATATAAAATTAAATTTGATGTATTTCTCACCGTAAACATGTAATTGCAACTAATCAATTTTATTACTTTATAAAATTGATTAGGGTCAAGCTTAAAATGAAATAAAAGATCTCCATTCATCAGAAACTAACAACATTTTGTTTTGTAAAAATACATAGTCGTAGTTAAATTTTTTTTGTATAAGTACCGAAACAGCGCCGGTCGTTACTTAATAAAAGTCAGCCAAAATAAAATTTTCTTCGAATTTTACGCTACATTTAAATTTGTACATAACCCGTATCGGTATGATAAAAATATAATTTGGTAAAATTATTTAACCCACACTGGTAAATAAGCTCGTAATTATTCCGGCAACCTAAAATTTTACCTTAAATTATATAAAAATCCTTGGATGCTTAAAATTAAATTCAAAGACTACTTCATAAAGAAGAAGTAGTTATACAGTCTGAAACAAACGATAATGACTATAATTCGTCGCGTCATGTAGTCTTAAAAAATATTCAAGTCCATCAACAAGTTTTATTGTGTTGAAAATTAAATTGGATTTCTGATGATAAACCATCAGCATTTTCTATAAATATCGAGTCAGATTGTGATAACGAGACTTTAACGAGTCAGAAGTGAAAGGTCGAATCAATAAAATTTCAGTTCATGCCTTTAACCTTCGCAATTAGATGTCGAATTCAAGTACCTCGCTTATAGCGAAGTTATGAACCATAAATGGATTTTAGCATCGAAAAATATCTAAAATAGTTAAAGTGCTGCAGCTGACAAGCTTCATTTAGCTGGTTCGTCCAAGTAAAAATATAGAATATTTATTAACAGTCATTCATTGAAGGTACTAGAGTGTAGCTCGTCCACAATTAAAAATCATCGACTTTTCAAAAGTCAAATTTGGTAAAAAGATTTTTTAGACAAGGACTAAAGTACTTTTTTCTAAAAAATGGCGGCAACAAAGTTTTACGATATTATTTGTTTATTACACATTTTGATGTATATTACTATTTTGTTTTTCTCACAAAACTCACTTCTATTTATAAAAAAATTGTTTGGTTATACCACAGATAATTATAACAGATAAACATCTTGTATGGCTATAATTTACACAAATAAATTCATACTATTGAATTAATGCAATGCATCATCTTAGAAATACTTAAAAATAGCAAAAATACTGTGGACGAGAGACAAGATGTGTCAAATGTGATGGGAAGCCCTTAAAACAAATGTGGAAACTGCGAACTTAGCACGCAAAACGCCAAAAATCCGAATGAATAATGAGAGCGCAATAAACGAAGCTTCCCATCATAAGCAAAAGGAAAGAAGAACATTTGCACAAGCCATTTTAAAACGTATCAAAGAGCAAAATAAATTAAACTAGTTAATAGTTAAATAGGCTTCTAGATATTATACAAATGGCTGCTTTTGACAGCACCCCAAGAACAGTATTCCAGAAAAGAAAAATAACTAATATATCCAATAGAAGTAAAGGATCTAGTGCTGGAAAAAAGACAAGCACGGAAAAAATAGCAAGAGTCCTGCTCCGCAACACAAAATTATCCTTAACGGATTGTGTAAGAAACTTAAGGCTATCATTAAGAAGTAAAAAACGAAACAATAGGAACATTTCTTAATACTTTAATTGTAACGAAATACACGCTTGGAAGGCAGTAAATGGAATAAAATGACAAAAACTGCCAATTCCTTCAATTAAAACAAACGATGGGGAAATGGGATAAAAGTGCAAAAGAACAAACTAATATATTTGCTGAACACTTGTTATTTTCCTGCCTTTATGCAAACAAACATAAAAATGTGTGCAATATGACTGAAATAAATAATTCTCTGGATATAAAGGCTGAAACACTGAAAAAACTATAAACTGAAATTAACAATCTAAAATCCAAAAACACTTCAGAGTAGGGCCTGATAACAAGGAAAGTAATTAAAGAGTTGCCTTAAATTGATATACGCAAGTTCTTAAGTGAGAAAAAGATCTCAATTTTTACAGTGAAACCCATAGAGCAAATACTGGAGCCCTGCAACGGATGAGTATATCCGCGGATATCCGCAATTATCCGCTATCCGCGGTTTTAATCGAATATACCCGCAAGAATTCTTGCGGATCGAATGCGGATATCAAATGTGTATCCGCAATTTTACGGATATATCCGCAATTTCGTGTATTTAAACATTCTGCGGATATTAATTTTTTATCCGCACAAATAAAGAGAAGAAACAACAAATGTGAGATTTATCTCACGATCCCCGTGAGAAAAATATGACATTAAGTTGGATTGAAAAAAAATCTACTGTTACCGTTTCAATCGATACAGGATAAATTCCGTTGAGTTCAGATTAACACTTGAACAGCAGTATATCAAACGAGTTGCACGTGTCTCAGACGGCAAAAATAGTTTACGACCAACATGCGGATAATTTTTATTTATTTCTTGCGGACGTGAATCGGATGTGGATACCAAAAAATGTTCCCGCGCAGGGCTCTAGCAAGTACATATAATTACTGAAGAGGGTACATTAGAGAAGAAGAAGATATGCTTTGAGGTCTTTCTAGATGTAGCGCAGACATTCGATAATTTGTAGCACGGGGGATTGGTTTTTTAACTTCCGAGACATTATAAGCTCAAGAAAATCTCAGCAGCTTATTGGGCTTAATGAAACCAAATCCACACATGTAAAATTCACGAATTTAAAAATTTGTCGGGTGCCTTTAGTTATTAACGGGCAGCAGATTCCTTATGCAAATATTCCTAAGCACTTGGGGATGACATTAGATATCAGGCTCGGATGTATTAAGAAAAATGTATTGGCTGCTGTGGAAAAACTCGGATTGTTAGTACAAAACAAATTGTTACTGTACCAACAGATGCTTCGGCTTCAATTTAGTTACGTCTTTATTTCTATTTTGTCAATTTTTGAATCCGGTCTGGAAACTTCTCGCCGTCATGACGAAAATCTGCAAATGGACTCATCGATTGTAGTTTTCATTTAAGTCCTCATAAGTGAAGTCTGATAAAATGCTTCCGCCAAACCTTTTCCTAAATACCAGTCCTCTATTGATGCTCTTCGTCCATGCTGTTTTATTATCGAAGCTCTCAACAGTCGTTGATGGCGTCTCTATCGATAACACGTGGCAGTTTATTGAAAAATGCCTTAACTTTAGTAGGAGACCATCCGCTTTTTTTGTTTCTTGAAATGTTTCTTTCTTGTGACAATATTTATATTTAAAGGTTTTAGCAAATGGGGAAACTTACCTTTTGCCAAAATGGCATCTTTATACCCAATTTGATTAGTCTTCCAGTCACCAAGAGCCAATCTCCACCCATCTTGTTCCGGAGGCAATTACCACAAAGTTTCAGTTTCTGTGACAGAAGCTCTTTCGTTTAAAGTTTGCAAATTATTTTTAAATCTATTAAATTTGGCCAACTTTATCGAGTAGTATTAGTTTTTGAAAATAAATTTAACTTTTACAGTAGATCATATTGGTGTTGCAAAAGGAAAAATAGTGTTACTAGATAATTATTATCATGCACAGATGTCGCTTTCTAGAACAAAATAATTTTTTTTTTTTGTATTGGAGCAATGATTCCTCACTATATGATACAAGTGAGATTAATGAGTTGTTAGTGCTGCCATTTTTTTTTATGTATGAAATCAGAACTAACATATTTAACTTATATTGGTTCTATATCATTGAAGCTTATATTTATTACAATAATGTCGTGATGAAAATATCAAATATGATAAAAAATGATTTTTATTTTTGGAAACAAAATGGCGGCAAATCCCTATTCTTTAAAATTTTTCATCAATAAGATAAATGAATAAATTAAATGTGAATGTGATAAATAATCGGATGTTTACAAATAAAAATGAATACATTTTCCAAATGTAGCTACATAATATGTAAATGTGTTCATAAATGTGTTGTAATTTGTTTACTCGTCGTAAAGGCATAAAATATAATATGCCACATACTCACTTACGTATAGATACGTAACTATAGGAATTGTAATTGAAAAATGTTATTATAAAAACGTGAGACGTATATTATTATTTGAAAACACAACAAACAACATAAAATTTTGCCGATGCGCAATTTGAAGGTCATTTATATAATTTATGATTTTTTTATTTTTATGAGATCGTATACATAAAAAAATTTAAACGAAATCGCGATTTAAACTGGCTATAATTTTTAATTGACTTCAAAACTCCATGTGCTTCAATTTAAAATGTGTACATATCGATATTTAGGATTCAGTGTGTGTTGGTTTATATTACTTCCGAGTCCTGCCACCAAACTTTATTTGTGTCAATGTTTTAGGGAGGGTCCACAGATTAATCTACTTTATTTTTTATATGAAAATATAGAATTCGACGTTCGGATCGTCACGTATATAGAGTGAGTGTTTATTTTAGTTGATGAAATAGAACATATGGTGTTCTCGCTTACATTTTCTGATGAAAAACTAAACATTTAATATTATAAATGAAAATTGTTTTTGTTTTGAAAATTTTCCGCGTTTAATTTAGTTTTACGCTCATCTCTCTCTCGCTCTGTTTTAAATAGTAAAAATTTATCTCGTTTTGTATAGTATTTCGTCTATAGTATTTATCAGTTAGTGTAATGCTTTTCAGCTGTTCGGTTATATTTATATGAGTATAGAATTTTACTCTGTTTTTCGAAAGTGAAAAGTGTTTTTTATTTTATTTTTAATTTATGTGAAAATGTTGTTGTTAATTCTATATATACATACACACTGATATATTTATATACATGCATCGTTCTAAGATGTGCTGTAGTGTAGTTTTATAAAAAATAATAGTGTTTTTAATTTGTGTAATAAGTTATGTAATAATAGTCACGAGATTTATTCGTTCTAAAAGTAAACAATTTAATATATGTATTATCTCGTATAATATATATGTGAATAGTAAATTCCAGTGAGAGAATTTTTTCAAAAACTATGACGTAATATATAAAATTATCGTTAACTTTCATTTTCTTTCAGTTAAATCATTATATTCCCACAAATAGTTTCGTATCGCTCTTTAATCGTTGTTATTAGCCGCGCACATTTCTCCGTGTTCTAGGAGTTTAGTGTTGATTTTTATAAAATCTATATTACGATTTATATGATATTCCTGATCCTGGCCAACAAAATAAAATTTATTTACATTTAGATTGTTATAGATAATAATATTTTTAGTGCGGTAGCATAACATTGGGTCATGCGCTATACATTAATGTGGTCCTCCCGCTTCTTATATACATATATATATGTTTACCAATTAAGTAACGCGTCTCAACAAAGAATTTTGTTTTAGTAAAGTGCGGCATAAATAAATTGACAGTTTTATAAAATGAATATAGCCAAACATGAAATTTTATTTAAATACTAAATAGATTTGTCAATATTTACACAGACATTGGTTAAATTAACGTCGAGATATTTTAAGTTGAGTGATTATATTCGACAACAAACTTATACTAAACTCTTATTGTTCTAAATACCATATTAAACTGATTTGGAATGGTTTTATAAATATTTACATTTCAAGCTGACATACATACAGCAGCCATTGAAGTTCTTATCCGATTATTTATATTTCACTATAAACAAATATATTATTATGTACAATAATAAATGACTTAGGCGAAGGAAAATTTAAATAAATAAAATGGTTTATAATAAGTATATGAACAATTTTCTTTGTGGAAAATTGAGGCTGTAATGTGCGTTGAGTAGTAGGGGTAATCTATACTCGTATATATACATATATTAAAATCAGGTCGATATAATTTATAATACAGATAATCTGTTATATGTTTGTTGTCAGAAATGGCGTTTTAAAATAATATTAACACAGCCAAAAGAAATTGTTATAATTAATTCTGCAAATATATTTTGATGTCGTAAATTTTATAATATTCGACTTGTAGCTAACCCGTTAAAAAATTGTGATCGAATCTATTCATAAATATTTGATTTAAAAATTTTAAAATGTTTATTTTAATAATACTAGCAGTCTAACTTGGCTAGAAAAATCAAGTTTTTAATAAAATAAATATTTTTTTGGACATGATATGACATAATGGACAGTTATTATGCTTTATAACAAAACCATGAATATATAAATTAAGTTTAACATGTATTTGATCTAAAAATGGTATGAAAACTAGTAGCATAAATTATGTTACTCCGGTACTCGTTTTAATGACGTCACGAATTACGTCTTTTCTTTATATTATTGTGGTTTATAACGAGGTAACTCCTCCCAACCAATAATTTACTCCACATTTATAAATTCGAATTATTTTGACATATTTTTAATTTAAAAAAGGAAAAATTGCCTAAAATTATGTTACAAGAATCACGAGCGTTGCACGAAACAGTAGCTCAGCGAGATTAGTGTTGTTAGCACATCTTTTGTTTATTTTTTTTTAAATACATCTTATTGTTAAATTTAACATCTGTATTTTTAATAATACCAATGAAACTCTCAAGCATGATAATGTATGTGAATTGTATATAGTTGTTGTGTTGTGATTCAGAATAAGGCCTTCAATCGATATGATTTGGAGATTTTCCAACTATGTAATCAGAATTTATTGCTGATGATTTACGACTTTTATTTACGTTTCTAATTTATATCTTTGTTGTTCTTATAATATAATGGCGCACGCCTAAATTACTATTTGGTAATGATCTTTTCCTTTTTTACTGCCGCAGTAGCTATAGTCACGTAGGGTAATAAATCTAGTTAGTAGAGTGAAGGAACGCGGAATATTGCGGTTGAAAATTTTGTATTTAGGATGCAAAAGGAAATTATGGGTTCTTTTACAAATGTGGCATCTTCCTTTGGATCTTTAATAGTATATACAGTATGGGATTTACTCATACAAATTAAAAAAAAACGTCCACTCCTTGAATTTAGGGCACTGGAACATAGGGTGGAAATCGTTTTTATAAAGTTTACAGTGAACTACGGTTTGGATTAATAAAACTCCTAACTACGGATGAGTTTTTCGAGTTTCGGCTTCTGGTAAAATTTCTGGTAATCCTTGTAGTTCAAGTCCATTCACCTTAAAAAAACATTAATGTCAGGTGTGGCCTTTTTTGCTGCCAGATCCAGATAATATCTTTCAGGTGTGCTTCCGCCTCATCAATATTTGCTGGTGTCTTAAGAGGACACTTCGTTTTGGTTATTGCATTGATCCAGTTTATTTTTTTTGTCACACGTTTTAGTGCATGTGACAACGATTTAGTGCTTATTTATAGACCAAAACACGTTCCTCTATATAGCTTTAGCGACCATATTTCGCTTAGCAAATAATTATTCAGATATTTCGTTATTTTAGTCCATTCAATATATGTTTATGACGAAGTGCTCCCGACGGCCGCTTGTTTTCAATTATTCCACTCAGAAGAGGTCCTAATTTGCTCTCATCTGACGTCGTTAATCTGTCTAACAGCACCTGCTTGAGTAGCTCGTACTGGTTTTCGTTTATAAGAAACTCTAGGAGGATATACGCAATAGTTCTACTTCAGTGGCCATTTTATTATTTTAGAAATGTTCGTGATATTAGAAATTTTAGTGAACATACTTTGGATTTGTCAAGACTTGGAAAACGGCGGAGTTATAAAATCGAAATTAAACGGAGTTTGTTTTTGAAAAAAAATTTGACTATACACAAGAAGCTGATTGATCCAGCCACTCAGCTGTTAATCAATTATACTCCTGTGGGGAAAGTTTTTACACCAACGTCCATTCATTTTACGATCGACAACGAGTATGACACTCTCTTGGAAAAATCGCTAATAACAGCAGTCCGAATTATAATTTACCGGTGAAACATAAAGTGGTACATAAAAATGGCCCGAAAGGCCATTTCAAAATCACACCAACCAGGTCCGGTGCTTCATAAAGCTGCATTTACGGATTTTCAGCATATGGTAGAATTACGAATATACAGACCATCTGCATCTCCCGTTTCTTGTTAATTCCATTTGGTAAAGAAGAGAGTTCACTTGTATGGATGAAAACTTTTCTCAAAAATCGATCTTGTCAGAACCTACTATCTTTTACCTGTTGCACCCGAAGACGTTTTTAAAACGGAAATTACGACCTTATTCGGCTTTTTCGAATTCACACGATTGCCATTTGGTCTTTGTAATGCCGTCGAAATTTTTCAACGATGAACGAAGTCGTTCGAGACTATTGCTTCCGCTACTGTCTCATAGGTGAAAATTGAAAAGTCAATATACGAGTTTACTTTCCAAAGAATTTTTATTTTATTGTGTGACGTGAATTAATATCAATTTGTTTTGACGTTAGTATAAAAAAAATCACATAAAGAAAAAATAGAAAAATGGCCGGGTCCTTTCTTACTGGAGTAAGAATTAAAATCTTCAAAATATTTCTAAATTCATAAAATTTAATTTTACAAAGTTTAGTCGAATTTAAGTACCAGACAAAGACTTTTGTGCTAGTGACATCTGTTGGCATATTGCTTGAACTAACAATATATCGAAAAGTTTAGTTTGAAAGGTATTCTGAGGCACACATCATTAGACTTCGTTTTCATCTACATTGACGACATACTTAACTGAGGAACAACACGTCCTTGAAATAACTATTGAACCACGCTTGATTTCTTGATGAATACAGCATTACCACAAATGTAATATCGACTCATTGCATGACTATTTTAAGGACAGTCATTTTTGGTTTTTCTCAACTAACAGCATCAATGTGTTCATATTTTGCATAATTAAATCTATGGTTCCCTCCAGTGATCCTCTAGTAGTCTCCATCTGTGGTCCTCTAGTAGTTAGAATGTTTCCTTCTTTATTTGTTTACTTGTGGAGATATTATGCAATTAAGAAAACTTGGACCTTATGAGAAATTTGGATGCACAGCACTATTATCAGTAGTCTGGTTGCACGACAGTTTTAGTTTAATATAGCTTAAACTTTAGTTGTTCTGGCCTAGTGTTGCGGTACTGTTAGCTAGAAATCTTGCAGTTCGCATTGATTTAACGTCGAAATTCAGTAAACATTTGAGATGTGGGTATAAAATTAGAAATTTTGAGACACGATTAACGATTTTTAAGGCTGAAGGTAACCTAAAGTTGAAAACATTCAACTTTGCAAATTCAACTGGTTTGAAACATTTATAAGTTTGAAAACATTTTTCATAAGAATCTTATAATCTTATAATTATAATTATTCGTTATCGCCAGCCAAATCGAAGGCAAACGTTTGCACATTGCGTTACCCCAACCATCCTTAGATTTTTAAATCGGAAAATTTTAAAATTTTAATTTTTTTTATAGAATTAATTAATGATATCATTTCTTGATTTAAAAATGCCATAACATTTTAAATTTTTATTTTAAAATATTAAATGCAAAAATTAATTGCTAAGTTTTTATTTATAAATTGGGTGAACCTTGAATTTTATTACAATTTCTATTTATGAATTCTATTTTATAAAAAATTCTATTATTAATTCGTCTAGTGCGACGAATATTTGATACGAAATTATGGGATTTGTAAAATTCGCATTTTGCAAAAATTTAATCGGTTAGTTTCACACATTGGATTTTTTTTAATAAACCCTAATATCCAGCTTTAAACGATTGAAAATGGTTTATAATTGCACGTGAATACTCACCTTAACATGGTCTCTCTAGTTTATAATTCGGGCGTCTTCTTTAAACCCAGACAGAGCATTTGATTATTCCATAGAAGTAATTATAGGCCGTATCAAAATGGTTTGGCCTCAATTTTAACCATTTGTAGTAACGACTTATAGCAAAAATCACTGTTTAACAGTATAACTGGTTCTTTAATCATTGACCAGTACTTTTATTATTTAATACTGCAAGTGCTTATGTAAATACAATTAAGAAAGTAGTGATTCCCCTTTTAAAATCGAGAATCAGTCTCAAGGTATTTCAAAAAAATAATTTGTAATGGCAATTTAATCTTGCAAACTATTAATCAGTTTCTTTCTTACCATATACTTGTTAAAGCAGCTGAAAGCAAATAAGAAGTGCATATTAAGTAGTTTACCGTCGAATGAAAACTTGAGATTTATTTGATGGTCTTAAGCGATTTTAAATATTTGACTAAAATGTTTTATTTACATTTCCGGTTGACTAAATTTGCTCTTACATTACCAATATCTGTCTAAAGTCTAAGTTCATGTTTTAAAGTGGCTGTAGAGTTTAGTTAGATAGTTTAGAATCTTAGCTAGATTTGATTTCAGAAATATAGGTTTATAATAGATTCGATCCGTTGTCGAGAAGACAAATCGTTCTCTATCACCGAGGAGCCACTGTCACTGACAGCGACCTCTGCGCCTGCTAAATGGCAGCTCTCCTATCAGAGGTCGCTGCACCATCCGCTTAGGATTGGTTTGCAGAACGTGATCGAGCCATCGTCCTCGCTGTTCTTTTATTTCATGAACGAGATCAGGAATTTTCATTAAAAGATACAGTGTATCTATGCTGCGTTCCGGAAATGGTTTTAGTAGGTCTAGCTCGTTTCGGCTTCCTCGTTCTAAAAACAGTCGTGCCGGTGACATGGATTGTTAAGCTCGTCGGTTAGGCGTTAAACGATAGAAATAGAGGAATTTGTTTAAATTTTCCTTGTTTGATCTATCCCCCTTTGATTTCTTTAGCGTTATTTTTAACGTATCGACGAATCTTTCTGCTCCGCCATTCGACATTGGATGATACGGCGGAGTTCTGACATGATTTATTCCTCGTGACTCACAAAATAATTTGAAGTTCTCATTGACAAATTGGGTATCATTATCCGTTCCTAGCTTTTGTGAGTGGCCATGATGTGTATGCAATAGCTTTTTCCGTTTCTTTATCGTAAACGTGATTGATCGATGCACCAATTCCAGACTTACTCGAATTATTCGCATTGGTAAAGCTGGATCACAATGTATGAAGCGCAATTCAGAGTTGAGAATCTTTTTGAATTTTTGAAATGCTTGTTGACATTCTAGAGACTATTCCCACTCAACATCTGCTCTCAAAGAGACGATCTAATGGTAAATGTAGGCTGTGCATCTGCTTCACAAATTCCCCATAGAAATTTATTGCTTCAAGAAACGAACGGAGTTCATTTATGTTCTGAGGGGCTGGCATCGAGGTTACTCCAGGAATTTTCGATGGGTCTATTGTTTGATACCATTGCTACTAACAATCATGCCTAGATATTTGAGTTGGTGTGTTAATAGGTCGCATTTTCGAGTTTTATCCAAAACCCATATTCGTCCAAACATTGGAATAGGCGTTTGTCGATTTCTCTATGTGCGTTCTCGTCCGTTGCGTGCCCGAGAATATCATCGAAGTATACCACTGTACCTTCAAGACCCGTGATTATGGCAGCCATTATCTTTTGAAAACTACCAGGCGCTAATTTGATCGCTGGTGCGAGTCGATTGAGCGTGAAAAACCCCTTATGCGAATTTATCGTGAGTATCTGCTTTGATTCGTCGTCGATTTCGAACTGCATGTACGCATGCATCTTATAAACTATTTTACTGAAAATTGCACTGGCTGCGAGCTGGGAAAACATTTTATCTGGAGTTGGCAGTGAGTGTGCGTTTTATTCGATGCTGGCATTGAGACTCGTGGAATAGACGGCCATATTCGTATGCGTCCGTTAGATCGCTACCAAGGGTGCTGCTCATTTGGAAAATTTGACGATTCAAGTTTAGCGAATGATACAGTCCTTTTCGAACGGTTAATCGGATGACAGTTGGTATCCCCATTTCGCAGTGAAATTCTCACTGGACAGAGTCCAGTGACGCTGAGTTGACTTTCTTGCTACTCGGTGTGGTTAGAGCGGACCCAATGGGTTCCCACATCTATTCGGATATGACTGTGAAATCTCCGGCTGTGTCGATTTGCAATGTGGCTTTGCCATTTATTTTCACAGAGACGAATTTTCGTTCGCTTTTTGTGTCCTCTTGATCGCCTACGTCAGTGATATTTCGGATCACGTTTATCCTTCATTGTCCTCGAGATTTTCCTTTCGAGCGTGGGGGTTTCTTGGAAAACATACAGAAACCTTCTTTGTGCCCAATTGCTTGCCATTTTGTACACTTGTGCGCGCGGAATTGATATAATGGTACGAATAGTGCATGCCACCGCAGAGCTGCTGACCTTTTGCGACTGGTGCAGACGGAATGTGAAATTGCTTTCCTTCGTGCGTGTGTTTGGCTTCGACGGGGGTTGCCAATTGCTCTGTGACTGTTTGTATGGCCGATGATGATACTTATGTAACTCGACATTAGCATTTGCAAGAATTTTTTCTATTAAATCGTGCATTTGATTCTGCTACTGCTTAATTTGTTCCTGGAATGAGGTTTCCCTTCGTTGGGACTCTTCTTTTTGAAGATTTAGCTGCCTCAAAAATATTTTCACTAGCTCATCCGCCATTTTTGAAACTCTATTTTTTATTTTTTTATTATTCCATCCTCGTGGCCACTTTGTTACCACTTTGAGGTGCCACTTAACAAGTTCCTCTTCCTCTTTTTTAGTGTTGTCGAATTCGAAACAATTTCCTAATTTTTGGAGTTGTCGCTATTGCCAACAAATATGAAATAAATTATCCAATTTAAACCCACGAAACAAAAAACTTGATGTCGTATTTTATCATAATGACAGTAATGATCATAATGATTTCCATTGACTGGTAGAATCGTTTAATTTAAATAAATCGGAATTTAAAGCTAATGTATATCAATAGCGGAGTTTCCGAGGGTCAGTAAATACTACCGAATATATGAATATTTTTACTATAACTACCAATTTAACAATAATCGATCGATTATTATGCAAATGTGACTTTGTGAACAGCTGGTCTTTTGTATTAGCTACACGTTTAGGTAGCTAATTAGTAGAATCAGATCGTTGTTTTATGAAGGGATTATGAATGAAGGTAAAATTACAATAACAAGTAACCATGAATTAATCGCATAGTGTATTTCTATCAACATTTTCCATGTACGAAATTTTCTCACGATCGGTAACAAGACTGCGAATAGTAATTTTAACTTTAAGTTTGAAGCAAAAGTTAGTTAAAAATCACTGAGATGGAAAGTAAATTTCTTTCTTTAGTGTATGTTATGAATTTTTAAGACGCCATTTGAAAAATAATCCAATTTTGCCTTGCAGGCACTCATAAATGACGTAACTTTTTGTTTTGCATTACATGCAGAATTCTTTTTAAAGTTGTTTTGATATTAATACTTTTTTTATATATACAAAGAAAAGAAACGAGTTTCTTGTTTAAAAAATTTTGCAATATTTATGCGATCTAAGAATAGATGTAAGAAGTATGTTATGTGGGTAAATATATGTAGTATGTATACTGGAAAAAAAAATTTGTATTTGTTTTGGCGTCGGTTTTCTTTTTACTTTTAATTAAATGGGTGTGTTGTGTGAGTATATTAGGCAGAAACTGGAATATCAGCTGATAGATAACAGATTTGTTTTGTATAAATTTTGGTCTATAAGATTTACTTCCTGGAAATAACCACGAACCAAATCGTAATTGGTTGATGTTTTTCGTATTTCTTTTTTGGCGCAAGTAATTTAAGAATATTAGATACACTTGAGTAGTTAAGGTCTAAATGCCTCAAATGTTCGACGCGAATTTATTTTTGTAATTTAATTTTTTCGCTTAATTTCGTTTTTACACACAACAACTGTCGAAATTAAATTATATATTAATGTGAAAGCGACGTATAATACATAATGTGCCAGCGTCTTGATTACAAAATAATTCAGCTCACTCACAGAAAACTAAAATTTTTATATTTTTTATAGAAGTTCATGTGTAAAATGTAAAAATATAAGTAACGAAATATTTAAGATTCAAGTGACACTTATTTAAAAAGCAATTTAATTTAAAAATAAAAACCCAGTGCTATAAATAAATAATAATCGTTAAATTAAAAATTAAAATAAATAAATAAAAATGCAAGGAATACAGCATTTGTTTCGTCAACATGCCCTTGATAAGCAATCGAGTACAGAAAGTTGGCATTCGGCACAAAGTGCTCTTACGAACCAATTACATTTACAACAGCATTACGGGTCAAAAACGACAAATGATCGAAGTTTGAGTAGCGATTCGAGTGGTGATTTAAAACAAGGTAGCTACAATCAAGGTAGTATTCACAATTAAAGGATACATTAACAAACAAAAAAATATTGATTTTAATTTATACGTAGATCATGTACTCGAACAACTTAGTTCTAGTCCAAAACCGGTGCCTGGTTCTCATTCATCAGGACATTACTTTAGTGGTTCGCCAGGATCATTTAAATGTGATAGTGGATCTTCATTAGGACGAAGTCCATTGGGCCTTACAATGCCTAAAAAGTGTTCGCGCCGAAATAGTGGAGGGGACAATAGTCCAAACGTTTATACTTCACATCGTCGCAGTTCACTCGAAACCTATGGTTCACCACCAGGAAATACCTCATATTCTCCACACGATTTAGATGATATTTATGAATATAAAACGGATCATCAATATTTTACACATACCGGTGCGTCACAAACCGAAGACGGACGTACAAGTATATCATCGGATAGTCAACGTAATAGTTTATTTCATCGAACACATGCCGCTCAATCGCTCGACGATTACAGTACATCGACGACACCCGAACGTCAATCGATTGCACATCGCGCCCGTCTGGATACGAGTAGTTTTATAAAAAGTTTAAGCGGCGATAAAGAAGATTCACCATCATCATCCAAATCAAATACATCATCACGAAATAATTCCTATAATCGTAGTAATAGTGGAAATCATCACCATCATAATTCGGTACATGAAATGATAAAACATATCGGTAAAAAAGTACATATCTGGCCTAGCCGACGACGACATGAATCTACCTCAGTGATAACATCACCTACACAAACGCCACTAAATGAGCCACAAGATATGTTTCGATCACGGTCGAAAAGTTTAGATGTTAAACCAACAAATTCGATTTTAAACGATGTAAATGCAACGTACAAAATTTATGAGAAAATCCTTCGAGAAGGTGAGCTATAATCGTATAATATAATCGGAAATTCATATCGTTATCATAAATACATTTTACAATATTATTGATAACAAAAAATACCTTGCTCCAAAAATCGGAGGCTCGACTCGAGTAAAACGTTATCAATATAAACGCATGTGACCTTCTTTTCTAACTTGGCAATTTTTCAAACATGTGGTTTTTCGTATTTTAAAATTATTTTATTTTTTATTTACATATTTTAAATTTGTTTTTTTAGGTGCTCATATGCGAAGAGCCTCAGCTGAATTAGAAAAACGACGTGCCTCATTTGGACCGAGCCGAGGATTAAGACCGGATGGTACATTAGATCCTTATCATGCGGCCATATTGTTTAGGGATTCAAGAGGAGTAAGTATTTTATACATTTTAGCAATAAATCGACTTAAAAATCTTCTATACGCACTTGATCGAGACTTAAATATTACCAATAAATAAATCGTGTATAAAACGTAATTTTATTTTATATGAACACAGTGACATCTATATTTTAGTAGACATATCTACACAAATTTATAGTTTGGTTTATATAAAAACGAAAAATTATGTAGTCTGTTTTTGTTATGTATTTAATGGTAATTTAAGTTCGATGTCATGGTCGTTTTATTATTGTTTACATTAAAGACAACTAAATTAAAATACCAAGTCGCTTTTGTTGGTGTTATAGACTTTTGCATTCAGTTTGCTTTGTTTATACAAAAGAATTTATGGTGAATGGTGATCATGAGTATTTTATACTTATAGTAATATGTGTTTGGCTTAATGTGGTCGGGGATCACTTGTTTATCTCGTAATCTTCATATAAACAAGTATGACATCCAAGCCAAACTGTCTATTATTTGTGTTCAACAATCCCATGCCAGAATTATTTAATTTCGTAAAAGTGAAACACCTCAAACCAATATCGTATCCGCTTGTATGGTCCTCACCTTCTATTGATCTCAAAATCAAAAAGTATAAACAAATATATGAACACAGGTTTGCCTTTGTCATTCATACCTGTATTAAAGGTTATATTGTAACCCTTTATCTACCACTAACGATTAAATTCCTTCAACCGATTAGTTGCAAACAGCAAGATTGGGACCAATAAATTCGGATTATTGTTTCGGTATGGGCCAGCAATGGCTTGTAAAAACCGTTAAATATTATTATACATGGTAATAACTAATTATCGCGATCTTACGTTTTATCCCTCTCCCCCTATCATATACAATCGCTAAATGAAATTGTAAAAATGTATGTTCTCCCACCAATATCGTTTATATATTGGTTTTTACTTTTTGCTATAATTCTCCAAGTTTTAATTTAGAAACTATCACAATCGGGTGTCTGTTTCTATCTGTGCGGACAAAACAATATAAAAAATATACATTTTAATAAAATTGTGTGGTTTCTGAAAGTGAAAAATGTTTCGACGATTTTCTTTAGTAAATTCGGCACCACCGCCTGCAAAAATCTCAATAAAACCACCCAAAAGTTCTGTGCACAAAAAAAATGATGAAATTATTGCAAATGAAACATCAACTACATTATCGACGACAGACTCTAATCTTGATCTAATACTACGTGATAATAGTTTTAATAGTGATAGTGGTTATAATAGTAATTGTGATACCACGAATGATACAAATTTATTTCCTGGATTTTTGGATAAATTACAATCACCTTGGTATAATCGGATTCGAAATTCGATTAGGAAAAATTTACTTCGTCGACGAGCATATTACTATTATTGTACTTTAAACAATTACAGTTATTTAAACAAGGACAATTTTAAAATTAATAATAGTGACGATAGTAAAAAATGTGTTAGTATTAATGTTTTTTAAAGTAGTGCCGAGTAAGGCAGTTTGCCAAAACTTTTTTGTTTTGTTGTTGTATGGGAGCGTGTTGTAAATTTCCAAACTTGTCAAATTGATGTATAATTTTTATTTATTATAACTTGTAATTTAATAATTATTTTCATTTAATTTTTATAGTTACCTGTTGCCGATCCATTCTTAGAAAAAGTTAGCCTGTCTGATTTAGGTAAGTACATTAACGATCGTAAGAAATTCCCAAAACACGTATATAAACCAAACGTCTAACTTATTTGACGTACAACGACGCATGATGATTCATAAAATTGTTTTCCATTATTTACGACAAGTCATTTTATAATTGATTTATATTTAGAATAATTGCCTTAGGTCAATTAAATGTTTACATTAATTTGTATAACATTAAAATTCGATAAAATTTTTGTTGTACTTTGAACGGGTGTCTCTACATATGTCGATCACAGTCATTCGTTTTAATTTCTAGTACATGTATCAACATTTTTGGCACATTTTCCTAGACATATATTTTATACTTTGTATGTATCCAAAAATAAAATGCATTTTTTTTACAATTTGTTGTTTATCTTCATGTTTTTATAATTTTTCACCGTGAAAATGTTGTTTATTTTTTTCTGTTCTCAAAAGCAACCTTCAATGTAGTAAAAAAAATGAAAAAAATTACAGCTGCAAATAAATGTATGTTTAATTTCCTTTTATCTTGTTAATATGTTTCTTAAACTTTATATAAAGTAATTCACCTCGTATTTTTTAAATCTCGCAATCTAGGTAGATACGTAGGTTTTTAGATTATGCGTTATTGATGTTTTTACGAAGTAGAGTCAGTTTTCGAAAATTGAGAGTTATGAACCACAGCCGAGGTTTGATTTTATTTGATTTTAATGGCCAATAACAATCAGCCATTATTGTCTCAAAGTAGAGGACATCATAAATTTCTCTTCATATCACCATGTACTTGTTCCCATTCATTGCTGTTATAAAATGTTTAGGCCAATTCCCGCTTATTTTAAATGATTTCAGAATTGCCCTAGATTTTCAGAAAATTAACTTTTAAAAATCTTAATATTTTTATGTGAACCCTTTTATATTTAAGGCGTTCGCTAATTTGTTCACTGGTTGGAAAAGTCTTGTATGTTTCTTTTATTATGGTTTTCTATTATTTTAGATTTTACCTGTTTCACGTATGATCAACTGGTTTAAAAAAACAGGTTTTGAATGACAAAAACCCGTTATTAATGTACTTTTTACGTTCCAGTAGTATTAACATTGACGAAACATCCATAACGAGCCATTGGATTATTTTTAAAATATATAAGAAAAAATCTTTTATTCGAGGGAAAGACAGGGGCCCTATTTGGGAACTCGATTCGATTGCAAATGTATACGATTCGTAATCAAATCGAGTTCCCAAATATGATCCCTGTATTTTTTTTACACAGGATTGTTCCAGATTTGTGTCAAGCAAAAAATAATAGGTGTAAAAGACGACATTTTGTACAATTGTGGATATTTTTAGCAGGCATTTCTTGATCTCAGTTTAAGCAGGTATCTGCATCATAATTTCGCATTACAGTAATTTTTGCTTTAATATAAAGATGTCACATTTTTATTATTATAAAAAAAAGGTGCTTCGGATTTAATTAATATTAAGTCTTTTGGTGTTAACAAACACAACTTTAAGACGTCAGAAAAGTCAAAAATATTATAAACAGAATTAAAAAGTCGCGACATTTTCAAGACTGGATCAGAAAGAGCGAAGTTAGTAGAAACCGAATCAATATGTAAGAGTCCATCACGAGGGCGCAAACAATGTATTGGAGCATAAATATTCAATCGTGTGAGAATTTCATCACAATCTATATGAGAAACCAATTTTAATAAATTACCACGATCTTTATAGGGTGGGAGAATATATTCACTTACCCGAAATGTGGGTAAGCCCCAAAGCGCATATAAAACAAACTGCTTGTGAATACTTTCAATTCTGTCCGAATGACATTGATAAGGTGCATCCTTTTAAATTCATTGAAAAGTTTTGGATGTTAGATATATAGGGTTGCGGTCAGGTGTTGTGACTGTATTAAGTCGACTATAGTCCCCGCATAAGGACCACCTGTGTAATGGACAAGATACTGTTGATGAAGAAGGACGACATACTCCTAAGTCCACCATATATGTTGGAATTCAATGAAAGTCGCCGCCGGTGACGCACCGGATCTAGTCATCGTGGTCGTGAAACTAGAAGATGGTCTTTAGTAACTATGTGATGAACCACCTTGTGATAGACTGTGGCTTGCTATAATTTGGCTGCACGGTTAGGGAAAGATACTTCTTTGGTAGAGTGCCAAATCCATTGTTGATCGAGTATAGTGAATCAGCGTTGGTGTATTAACCGAGACCGTTGTGGCATTGATGGGCAGCTAAGCACTGAATCCACCAACCATTTAAGATCAATAAATAGTTCGTATTTGCGAAGAAATCAGCGTCAATGAAAGCATTAGTGATAGTTCTCTGAAGCCCAATATCTATACCTGGAGCAGTTTTGTTCCGTATGTATTTAGGATTGTGCCATTGGCGGCTGATAAAACTAGATCGGCATTTCTATTGAAAATAGAACTTTTGACTGTATTCAATGGCTTCGGGCTCAGTGAGTCTCGATGGAACCCGCCACGTGGTGGATAAGCATGAACTATCCACGTGGTGGATAAGCGTTTGCTGTATAGTACGCTATGTACTGCTATTTGAGTACCTGCTAAGTCTAACTTTGCCCTCTGCTGTCAATTACTCTGGTCCGGGCGAGCATTGCAATTTTAATAATTTTTGACAATTTCCTGATCTATAGTGACCGTACTGTTTTCGTTGGGGATTGTTTGTCTGTTAGGGAATTTTTGTGTCATAGTAGCACAGATCACCAATGTTGCCTCCCGAAAGTATAGTTTCGAGGCGCTTCTTATCTGGTGGTACCAACTGGCCGTGTAAATTGGTTTTGATTCCACGGGAATGTCAGCGATGATTTCGTTTGAGGTTGGTAATGAAGCAGCCAGCACTGCTAATTTTTTCCGCTTCGCTGTAATGTTTTTAATTTTGAACATTAGTTTGGCCATATTGAACCAATTGTGGGCTATCAGTTTATAATGAGTGTAGCTTCTCCTGTACTACTTCGAAATTGCTAAATCATCCGGATAGTTAAAAATGTAATAATTCGATATCCGGATAATAAAATATGTCGAATAGTTGCAAACTCTTTTAAAAGTTGACTTTCAATGGATCACGAAATTTGTGTGAGTTACCAAGCATGTTGAGGTTCATATCGCATCCAATAATGAAATGAAATATTACTGCTGGGTTGGTTGTGTTGGTAATATTGCAGTTATCCTTAGTCTACTTCGAAAGTTCATAAATATTTGTACAGGATATTCCAGGGCCATATACTATCATCATATACCTTCTCGAATATAATGGATTCCAAACCAACTTTAAATGAAATAAAATTTAGCGAATTTCTATCAAATTTTTTTTGAAACCAGCTCGTGATATGTAATTTATTGTAGAAATGATTTTTAATGCCGTCGCAGGTTGTCGATGTTTTAAAATTGGATATATGCGGAAATTTTTTACGCTTAACTATTTCTAATACAGAATTCGAGTTATTCGTACCGGAAAATTTTTTTTTTGCTTATCAGAGATATTCAGGATTATCAGAACCTTCAAATTCAAACTTCTTTAAGTCGTGGCCTGCACTTGATGGGTAGAAAAGGAGGTGTCACATATACGTCATCTGCAAATTAAGCCGCCTCTACAACAATCCCATCAAAACTATGATCCGTCCATAGTGATTCAAAAAAGTCAAACACACTATCAATATATGGTTGAATTTCTGTAAAATTTGTGGCATCAGGGGTCATAAAAAACCCGGAATCCTCCTCGTCTACAATATAGTCTGCATCAAGTTTTTCTTTTCATTACTTTAAAGCAAACTAGATTTGAATTAAGTTTCTAATAACTCTCCTCCTTAAAGGAGATTTCAGCTCAAGAAATTTAGCATTTTGTAATGATTTCGTTAAAATATCAGCAGTATTTTCACTTGACGGACAGAATACAATCCTCAAGATTCCCTTTTTATTGTTGTCCTTGATATGATGTGATTTTATATCAATGTGTTAAGTGCGCATATTAAACTTTTCATCGTGAACGATTTGAATGCAACGTTGATTATCCTCGTATATGGTTGTTGGTCCGCTTATTTAAATAGAGAAATCCCTTAGAATGTTGCTTAGCCACATGCATTCTTTTAAAGCCTCAGCAAGAGCGATGAATTCGGCCTCTGTTGACGATTGAGAAAAGTTTGCTTTTTACATGTCCAGTTGATCAGACCATCGAAAAAGAAGACAAACCCAGAATTCGATCTGCGTGTTTGCCGACCTTCGCCAGGTTGTCGTCAACATAGATGACGATTGATAACAGGATTTTTAGTGTGGCTTCCCGAGCCACCGGAGCGAAAACTTTGTCACAATCCATACCAAATTGTTAACTGAAACCTTGAGCAACAAGTCGTGGTTAATAGACGATGCCTTTCTTATTGGATTGAATTTTCTAAACTCATTTAGAGCCAATAGCCGCGCGGTTGGTTGACAGTTTGACGAGCTCCCAAGTGTCGTTTTCATAAAGCGGGTTCAGGAATGTTTCGGCGGAATGGCTTTTGTTGATCGATCGAGTCGTCGCTCCTGCACTTCATTGTTTAAACGTACTGGATTATCAGATTGATTCGGCATAATTTCATCCGCACCTTCATTTTTGTCAATGCCATCATCGATTAACTCGGCGTCGGAAACGTCAGGTACACCACTCAACGGAATAATCGCAATTTCAACAGTAGCGTATGAAACTTCCTTGCACTTATTTATTGGAATGATGTAGCATTTATAAGCTTTCGCCTCCATAGAAATACTGAAAAAATGGCCTCTTCTGCTTTCGGATTCAATTTTCTTCGATTGGCATCCTGTATGCGAACAAAACATTTTGCTCCAAATCGCCGCATGTTTGTATAGTTCGGCTTTCTACCGTGCTAATATTGAAATGGGGTACGATCACTACCTTTGAATGCGAAAATTCGATTTTTAGGTCATTATCAAAGGACAAGAGTTCTTGGAAAAGTTCAGTCACTTTCTGAACATGCTCTTCGATAATGGTGCTCTCATCGGCACGATGTTTCATTATTGTTCGGATAATACGTATACGGCTACCAGCAGAATCTCTTCCATGAAAATCCTTCAGTGCATTCCATGCTGATTTGACATTTTTGCTTGCAGACACCTGTTGCAACTGGCTGTCATCGATTGTAAGAACAATCATTGAAAATCCTGTTTCGTCTGCTTTCTTCCATATTGGGGTAACAGGAGATGGTTCTTCATCAATGCTTGTTGTCCATACGTCTTTCTCCTTTAATAGCACTTCAACACGGAACTTTCAATTAAAATTATTGTAAAATTAAAATTATTATTTTCACCATTTAATTTTGGAATGATGTACTTGTCCGTAGAGGCAGCCATGATTTAATTTGCACGGATTTTTCTTATTTCATCCACAAAAAAAAATTTTTTTTTCAACATAACTTCTTGTTTCACCGAACTTATAATTTAACTTATTTAATCCCAAGCGATCCCTCTGGGCCCATAACCTGAAATATGAATATAAATAAGTATTCCAGTAAATAATAATTTGGATGAATCTGGATTTTCCTTTCATATATTTTACTTTATTTTGCAACAAACCGAGGCGAATTTTCTACTACTGCGGAGCATAGACATATAGAAAGTACAAGCAAAATATTTATTTAGCAAATATCACTTAAATCAACAACCACAACACAAATTTTACCACTTACTTAGTAATTCCGATCCTAAAAATTTAACTTTGGCATTGAACCCGATGAAATTATTTAATTCGGTAGTCTAGTCCAACACCACCTCCATGTGCATAAAAACAGTTAAATCAACGTATATTAAAATGACCAAATTGACCAACAATTTGAAGTTGATATATTCCAAACCCGATGGAATTATTAATATTTCTAAGGATCAACTTTAATACTTATCATCCGTCACGAAAAAAAAGCATCAGTAACTAACCGATTTGGGCGAAATCCTTCTTGGGACTTAAATTTCATTTGGGCATAAGCTCACTTGCCTTACTAATCGAATAAGATGGAAAAAATTGTTCCACAAGATATGTTCTCCGAATATTAAGGCTCTTGGTTTGTACTCTTTAGCCTTCCATCATTGGTCTGCAAATTCACATAGCGGTTCTCGCAGTATCATTAGTTGGTGGAAAAATCTGATTTATGTCTCGATAAAATAACAACAATGTTGACAGCGTAGAAAAATACCGGACAAGTATCAGAGCCCGTTTAGGATGAATCAATAAAACTAATAAAGGCATTAAACATTTATAATATCAGAATTTAGTGTGGTAAAAAGAAAATAGTGACAGATTATCACAAACAGACAAATTTTAAAAACTAAAACATAAAGCTGTAAATTAGGAATGGTACCAAGATGTTGCCAATTCATAACCGTTTAATTTAATTTATGCAGTACATAATTGTCAGAAGTTTGGCGCTACTTAAATTTCCCATAAATTATTTTCCCAATTCGATTTTTTCATCTAAATTACAACTCTTTCGTATTATCACTGAATTTTCCTAAACTGTTTTCGTCGACTGGTGTATTTTCTATTTTTAAGAAGAAAAAAGAAAAATCTCATATTAAATGTTTTTGTTTTTTTTTTCAGAATATTATTTTACGTACTATTTCGTATATTGTGGGAAAATCGTCATCATCGTAATATTTCGTTCGTTCACAGGAAGGAAAATCTATAAATTCGATATTTTCGTATATTAAGAAAGTTTTGTATATTGTGAAAATTCTTGTTAGTTTTTTTCTTTTTATTTTTTTGTAGCTCTCACAAAACGAAATTCATTTTAGTCATTTTCTAAACGTTTCCACGCGAACTTTTCCGCAACAAGAGAATATTTTTTTACACAGTTTATAATATATAACAAACACCGAGTAAAAATCGATCGAAATATTTTCATTTATGTTCAGTGAAATAATTTTTTGTGTAATAGAACACTGATTAAATATAATAATTGGAGGAGGAAAATTTCTTTACATATTTGTACGTGAAAATTATATTGGAAAAATATTACGTGATTAAAATTATTATTGATATTCAATTTGATGTTTGATTGCCAAAAATTGCTATAGTACACGAACGTTTCGAGAAACGAATCACAAATTTTTCCAGATATACGTATCATAGTGAATAAAGGTTGTTTTGTTATCAGTGAAGGTCAAAGTGAATTTTCTTTTTTAAAAATTTTATACGAACATTTAAAGCATGACCGTCACAAATAAGAAACGTAATTTATCGATTAAACCGTAGTGCCGGTAAAAATTTGTTTCGATATATTGAGAAAATACCTTGTAGAAAAATAAAATTCTATTGAAGCGATATAATCGAATTGTTTACAAACTGTCATCGAAAAATCTCCTAAAAACGATTGTAAAAAATGTAAATACTACATTTAAGTTGCTAGCCAATTTTATGTAGTGCCAAATAAATTTTGTGATTTCGTCGTCGAGGACGACAAATTTAAACAAAACAAAAAATAATTTATGCTAATTTAGTTTTATAAAACTATAATAAATTAAGTTTTAAAAGAGAAGAAAATCGAATTTTCCTTGTCTAAGGCCAGCTAAATAAATAAACCATGAAGTGATTATTTACAATGTAGACAATTCAATATATAGTTAGGGTCAAGTTATTCGCGATATTTTCTATTCTTAAAATAATTTATTTAATCCTTTCTGCTTCAAAGAAAATTATTTTGTTTTATTATAAAAAAAAGAAAAGTATTTTCTACGACGCCTCCGATAAAAATAAAAACACATCCATTACAATTTTTTTGTATTTCGACACGTCAATTTTTTGTCTGGCAATTTTTATTTGCAAAATAATTGCAATTCATGTGCTCAAAATTATTAATTACAATTTTGCAATTATTCAAACATCGAATTGTGAGATAAATGAAAAAAAAATGTTAAGAAATTTTTTGCCGATTTTAGATTAATAACGTCTTGATACACCGCCGAAACCGAATTAAATAATTTTGCCAACATAAATTTCCACGTTTATGTGTCTCGTAAAAATGCAGCACGTAATAATGATCAGCTGATATTAAATCGGATAACAAAGTACGTTACAAGGCATTGTGGTGATTCAAGTTCGGTGACATATGATACTGAGGTTGCCGGTGTTGGTGGTGGTTGTGGAGGAGGCGGTAGCAACGACGACGGTAGTGGCGAAGGAAATTCAAATGAGGACAAAAAAGAAACTTCTACATTCACAACTACTATAAATTCTTTAATCGGTAGTAGCAACATTGAACCAATGCTTCAATTGCATTTTTATTCAAATTATGCTGGACGCTTAGTATTAGGTGGGGGCCACGCTGAGTGGTTATCTTGTGATATATATCCGTTAGAGTCTATTAAAGAGTTCGAAGAAGTTTCGCAAAAATGGAAAAACTTTTTATCAAATATTTTACGAAAAGGTTTATATATTTATATATTTTTGGGAATTTTAAAATAATTTTTAAAGACATTTTTTTAATATATAATTATGTATTTTACTCATTTACAGAAGAAGATGAATCACAAATATTTGTTAAATTCTTCCGATTTCACAAGTGCTATGATTTAATACCAACTTCGGCAAAGTTAGTTGTTTTTGATACACAATTGCTTGTTAAAAAGGCCTTTTATGCATTAGTTTATAATGGTGTACGTGCAGCACCGTTGTGGGATTCGGAGAAACAATGTTTTGTTGGAATGCTTACAATAACAGATTTCATAAAAATCTTACAAAGATATTATACATCACCAAATAATTCAATGGATCAATTGGAAGAACATAAATTAGATACATGGCGAAATGTACTGCAGCACCAAGTAATGCCACTTGTTAGTATAAGTCCAGATGCATCATTGTATGATGCTATTAAAACTTTAATTCATAATAGAATTCATCGATTACCAGTCATTGATCCATTGACTGGAAACGTTCTATATATTTTAACTCACAAAAGAATTCTTAGATTCCTCTTTTTATATGTAAGTATATTGATTCGTTGATCGATATTTTATCGCATATAACATATTTATGTAAATTTATAGATTAGCGAATTACCAAAACCTTTATATATGCAAAAAACGTTAAGGGAGGTAAAAATAGGATCGTACGATAATATTGAAACAGCAACTGTAGGTACAACAATAATAACGGCATTACATAAATTTGTGGAAAGGCGAGTTTCGGCACTACCAGTTATCGATACAGAAGGACGTTTAGTTGATATTTATGCTAAATTTGATGTTATCGTAAGAATACATAATTTTTTTTTTTTTAATTAAAAAAAAAATCTAATTAAAAATCTATTTTAGAATTTAGCGGCCGAAAAAACATACAACGATTTAGATGTTTCACTTAGTAAAGCGAATGAACATCGCAATGCTTGGTTCGAGGGTGTTCAACGATGTCATTTAGATGAAACACTTTTTACTGTGATGGAACGTATTGTACGTGCCGAAGTTCATCGGCTAGTCGTGGTCGATGAAAATGAAAAAGTAATCGGTATCATTTCACTGTCTGATATTTTATTATATTTGGTGCTTCGTCCGAGCGGTGAAGGTATGGGTGGAAATGAACAATCACTTCGTGCAACCGATCCAAAATTAAAAGAGCCTACTAGTAATAGTATCGATACAAAAGATGATGATGATGATGATGGTATAAAAGACGTAGACGATGATGATGTGACTGTAGTTGAATTAGATGAATCACTCAGTTGCGATGATAATGCATCGGCGATAATTTCGACGACAGACGATAAAAAAACCGAAGAAGATCGAGTGTCGGGTAAAAGTATAAATGTTGAATCAACGGAAACATCGTCGACGTCGTCATTGGTCGGTGAAACAGGAGGGCCGGAACCCACGACTCCAACAAAAATGCACGATTCAATAAGTAACCAAGTAAATCGAGAAGTTGGTTTGGTTAGTGAATAATTTATCATTAATATTATTATTATTATTATTACAATTTTTTTGTTTAAAACAAAGTGAGTTTCTCCCAACATCAGACGAATATTCTAATCTTAAAAAAAAAATTTAAAAAAAATTTAAAAAAATTAAATAAAAGACTGAATATCGTGTTGTGTAGACCATCAATAACAAAACGTAAAACAAAAACCAGAGGATTTAAAAGAAATATATTTATAATTTTGTTTTCTATTTTATTTATTATTATTATTATTATTATATTTTTGAAACTGTGCCAAAAAAAAACAACTAAAAACTATGTAAACCATTTTTAATTTGCATTCGGGGGAGAAACTGTCCAATATTTTAATAAAATGGCACAGAAAAATCTCATTCATTTTATATTTTTAACCGACAGTGGCATCTGACAGATTTCAATTTAAAAAATAATAATCTAAAATAAAACCGATACTTAAAACTGTTTTATTTTATTTTTAATTTATTATTTAATTATTATAATTATTAAAACAAGTATTAAAACAAATTAATTATTATTATTATTATTACTATAATTGTGATAAAAAAAAACAAAGAAATCCGCTAAAAATTAAATATCAGTTTCATTATTTTTTCTATAGATGTCACCGTTTCTAATAAATAAATAAAAAAAAGCAATCATTTTCTAGTTTACATTAAAAAATTTATTTTATAAAATTTAATAAAACAAATTATATATATATATATATATATATATATATATATATATATATATATATATATATATATATATATATATATATATATATATATATCGTCGGCGAGGTATTTAGAATGTGTAAGTCCGAAAACTTATTTTAGCTACTAAATTCAACATTTTAAAAAATAAAAATTAATAGTAATTACTCCACCAATCATAGTTTAGTAGATTGTGAAAATCGTGTGGCCGTTCTGAGAGACCATCATTCATCAGCTAAAATGCGCTGATCGAACTATCTTTCTTTAGGCGGTGGATTTTATGGCTAACTCTACCCTGTTCCAATGCTTTTGAGTGTTTTAGTCATTATGGTGTCCAGATGTTTTTGCGACAGCCGACTCCCAAATCAAAATACTGCAAAACTTTTTAAACACTTATATCTTCATGGTGATATTTTGCATACAAGAAGATAAAAAATCTATTATATGATCAAACTTTGATATCGCAACCATAGAAATAACCATTTCTAGTGAGGATTTAATGTCGTGACTTCGTCAGATGTTTTACAGAAATTGGGCAAACTATCAGATGTAGAACATCAGTTATCATAGATAAGAAAATGTTTGCCAACATTTTGGTCGGAAATATACGTCGCAGAAAAGTCGATACAAAATCAACCAGTAAAATCCCCGACTGATAAATGATGTGCCATCCAAAAATCATTTTCCAAATACGTCGATCCAACTTTGTTACCATCTACATTTGATGCCAAATAATTGACTAAGAACCCAATATCATAAGTTGGAAAGGTGTCAATTTGGCTTTTACTGAAATCATAAAATTCTCGGCAGCATACTTTCCAGAATCCTAGGAGCGCCATGTGCATCAGAGATTTTCTTGTGTTAATTCCGCTGATGTCGTATTGTTAAGTTTCTCTATTGCGAAAAATCTAGAATAGCTGTCCACCACCACACAGATCTGTCGCTACTATTTCAAACGGTAAACCTGTTACTTCTTTACTAATGAATGGTTCTTTGATTTTTGTGTCTGCTGACATACCGCAGTAGAACAATGTCTGCTGAATCGATAGTATCTTGCACTAAACCTTCCCATTAAAATCCCTGTCGAGCTCTTTTCATTGTTGACTGTACCCCATGATGAACGCAGTATGCGCAGACGCTAGAATTTGTCTTTATTTTTGCACCTTTAAAATATGCAAAGTGCTGAATTTTTTTGGGCACTTTTGAATTATCTTCCGGCCAACGTTTCAAAATATGATTTTTCAATATCTTCCTTTAAACTTTGTATTACATTATCTGACATTGGAACTGTCACGCAAATTTCCAGATCATTTTCTTTGGCTTGCTTTGAGTAGTTACAATCACGGCTTAATGAATCTGCTATTGGTATATCTCTCCCTTTTTTATAAATTATTTGAGGAAAATACGGCAAGATATCAAAGAAAATCATCTACGTACTCGTAAAATTTTTTTACTGTGAAACGTATTGCTGTAACCCTCTTTCTATTTGTGGGTAATTTTGTTCACTCACACCTAATGACCTTGACGCATACGTAACTGGGTATTCATCTTGCAGTAGGATAGCTTTCCAGCTTTTTCTATATAATTATATTAATAACTCGCTGCGTATAAACAATCAGATCATCCCTCGAAGCAGCATGGATTAAAATGTCATTGCACACTCGATATTTTCCAGGCCTAACTTATAGTTGGTTCATAATTTGTTGAAATAATTTTGGCGCCGATGCCAATCCAAATGGCATGGAAAATGGATTATTTAGCGTTTTGTTACCAGATGGTTCCAACACACCGACTTTTACTAAATTTCCAATTTGGGTGAATAATTTTGCAAACCCAGTGTTTATGTTTTGTTTAATTTCTTCTCGATTTTTGAAAATAGTTTTTTGATTATGAAGCGGCTGAGATATTAGTGACATCCGTGGTCTGTATTTCGCTTGTTGTAGAATCTGTCATGTAGGGTCTGAACTTTAAATTATCTTTCGAAAGCGTACGTGCAATTGAAAGAAATTACTTACTTGTACGTGTAACAGTACGAAACTTAATCCTGTTACTGATTCTAATTGGCGTAACTATGTCTTCAGTTGTGACCTCAGTTCTTTGATAGCAATTCTTCTTCAATTTATTCGGCCATACTGTAGCTTTGTATATTTCTTTTTTTTAGTGCACATAGCTGGCCTCCCATGTTTTTTCTCCGGCTGCACATTTGGATTTTTTACAATGGTATTCATTTTCTTTGTGCTCAAACTACTTGGTGGGTATCAAAACACACCGTTGTTTTCAAGTGCTTCCGGAATAATGGCTAGCACAAAACATTGCTTAGATATCTTTATATCACTTTATAATACAAATCACTTTTATTATAAAACAACCTACTCTACAATATTTATTGTACTAAAATATTATCGATTGAAGTTGACATGAAAAAATACCGTTATAAAAATTTAAAAAAATGTGTATTAAAATGTAATATTACAAACAAAGAGAGTATATCTAAGAGAGTATATATTCAACACCTGCATACTAAAGCGTCAAGTATAAAAAAAATGATATAGAGCTCCATGCACTTAATGTAAAATTTAAACTATGTAAGTTGTACAATGGTATATGAATATATTTTTAATAAAGCGAATGGGTTTATAAGAGAATGAAATAATTTTGATAGCTCAATATTGTAATTTGTAATCAGTTACGTTTTTATACAAATACTATAGTAATTAGTAATTATACCATAATACGAAAAATAAAAAGCTTCTACAAAAGTTTCAAAAGCGCTGGTAGAGCAAAATTAAGTGCTAATTGGGCTTCTAAAGAATGATGAGAGCTGGAATTGTTACTAGGGTATATATATATATATATATATATATATATATATATATATATATATATATATAATTATATATATATATATATATATATATATATATATATATATATATATATATATATATATATATATTGTGTTTTATTAAATTATTAACGAAATGATGAAAATACACCAAATTTTTTTTGTTTTTTTTTTTTAAATTATATAATAATAAATATTACATTTTTAGCTTAAAGTACAAAATATGAATAATTAAAATTAAAAATCTTGTTTTTTTTTCTCTTCTTCATATCCTCATAAAAATTATCCTGTTTTTAATTTTAGTACATATTTTTATTTGATTTTAAATTCGTTACAATAAAAATAATTTAAAAATATTTAAACTTAAATATATAAATTTAAAAAATAAAAAAAAAATGCTTCAAGTTTAAAAATAAATTAAACAATGTTAATTAGTTTCTTATTCAAAAATAAATAAATTAATAATAAAAATTTAAAAAAATATTTAAAATTCATAGATAGAATATGTTTTTATATTATATTATAATTATTATATTATATATATATATTGTTCAAGTGCAACATATATTTAAAGAACAAACAAAACAAAAACATGTATGTTTCGGCAAGTTTTGTGTTCGGTTTTTTTTTTTAAATGTTGTAGATTTTATTTTTGGTATCATTTAATAAAAACGAATCACCAAAAATGTATACTAAACGCATAGATAATTATTATTATTTATATTAAAGCCGAATGCTAATTATTATTATAATTAATTAATTAAAAATAAATTAAATATTTTTGTATTGGGAAACCCTCGAAAATCCAACCGATTCGTTGTTGTGTTTTTCGGCTTTAATTTAAATAAAAATATTAATTTTAAAATATTGTTTTCGATTAAAATTTTTAATTTTAATTAAATTTTTTTTTTATTGTAGGCACATTAAATTATTAACACAATATAAAAATTAAAAATCTTATTTGAACAAAAAAAAAATGGCGAGGAAATTTACGAAAAAAAGAAAATTATGTTATTTTGTACATTAATTAATATTAATTATTATTATAAATACAAATATAAAAATAACAAAAAATTATTGAGATATGAAACGCATTATAGATAAATATAAACATAAAACAAACAAAAAATTATTAAAAAAAAAAAATGAAAAACTATAAAAGAAAATATTATCGGATTGGTTTCATTTCAATGTAAAGTAGTAAAAATTAGTAAAACTATTAAAAGCGACAAGCTCTAATTTTTGAACTACAAAATGTACTAGTACAGGATAATTGGAGACAGACATTGTGCAGATGGTAAATAGAACGTTAAAAGGAATTTTCGAAAGAGTTAGGTATGTTCGGCCCCAAATCTCGTATTTTAAAATCCAGCATTACAAAACCTCGCATTACATATTACACGAACGGGAAATTTAAGGCATACACAATGAAAAACCTCAGGCAAGTGCTAATCACGTTAATTATTTTTCTTCAATAAATAACTGATTTCTAAATTTTTTATATTTTCTAATAGTAATTAATATTTATATATTTGTTTATTTATATTATAGTTTAAGATTGATTAATTTGCAGTACAGAAAGTGTAATACTCAAAACATTTCTATAGTGCATAGTTTCAACGGTTTTTCGAATATTTTTAATTAAATACCAGTGTTATTGTGCTAGAACTAAAAACGTGATAGGGGTCTAATATGAAATTTTCGATTCGCATTTTTTTTCAACACCGTCGACCGATTCGACAACGTCGAAAATATCAGTTATGAAATCTCAACAACACCGAAAATATAAATGATACATAAATTCAACGACGCCATTTTGTTTTACTAGTAAATAAATTATTTAACATTTCTGAAAATCAGATTTGTCTGAATCAGTTTTGTCATCTCAATTTTGTAACACTCAAGCTAAAACGTCGAACCGCTAAATCGCTTATAACCGAAATCAAGTAGCTAAAAAAGCAATTATCACGGTATATACTGCAAAAACAGAATATGAGTCAAGACATGGAACTAATTTTCAGCACCAATTAATTACGTCATCGATCAGTTTCAATACTGGCGGATTAAGGTAAATCAAACCAAGTGTATGCTGATTCTACCCGGAACACTTTGCAGAATGCCGGGCGAGATACGCACTTAAACTGCAAATAATTAAGGTCAACATTAATCATACACCGTTGGACCAGTTGGCATCAGTCAAATATCTTGACATAAACATCGACAGATTATACTACATAAACGAACATGTCCACATTCATTTGACAAAATTTTTCGGCGTGCTTTTATTTGTCAGAGCCGGATATTTAAGGCTAAAGTGCCTTAGTATTTAAGGGTTGTGATAAAATAGGCCATATCTTAAAATATTGTAAAGAACGGCGAAAAAAATGATCGAGAACACTATCTCTGATGTATCACAAATTGAGTCATTCTCACAATCAAATGCACCCTAACCTCCATCCCTAACTCTAATTATTGGCAAGAGGTGTGATAGATTAACAACCGAAGCGGACATTGATGGAAAGTCACGCTTGATACAAGGGCAGAGATTAAACGGCTACTGAAGGAAGTGCGATATTTAAAGGCAAGAAATAAGTTTGAGCATGGATTTTATGAAACCATTAAGAAGGGGACTATCAATAGTATTCGCTACTAATTCGACGAGTCTCGTGTCCTATCAAT
The DNA here is from genome assembly GCA_963556175.1 of Tipula confusa. Classification (NCBI taxonomy): domain Eukaryota; kingdom Metazoa; phylum Arthropoda; class Insecta; order Diptera; family Tipulidae; genus Tipula; species Tipula confusa. The sequence continues at coordinate 222,156,611 of OY744476.1, forward strand.
AACCGAACCGAAATATTTACAAATACTTATTAACTTTTTCAGTTTTCAAACGAGTTATAAGTAATTGGGCTTACATTGTGACATCAACTTCCTTTCTTTCATCAATTTCTTGTTTTCTCATGGTTTAGTATTATAGCGTACTATCTTTGTGCAGATATTGATTAATTTGAATAATGACGATTATATTGTAATTTCATTTATTCTATTTAATTTTATTACATATATCTCGAAACTTAACTACTATCTATGAAGACGCGCACTCGACTGTTCTATTTTTTCCTACTGTCACAAATCTTAAAGTCGAGAGTAATAATAATGAAACGCATGCATTACAGTCGCGTGTGTTAATATTGTAAATATCGAGTTGCCACAGTATTATATGATTGAGATCAAACTATCGTTTAAGTGCTTTAGATCCCACACAACCTGTGTAAACGAATTGGTAAACGTGGTAGGTCACCACAATTTACACAGAAAAATTTTGTCTTAAATTATAATTTATTCAGTTAGTCAACATCTCCATCTAACATTCAATATCTGAACCAGATGTTGTATCAATAGAACGAAACATCGAAAAACGGATACATAAAAAAGCAAGAAGAAAACAAAAACCACCGTGTCAACCATAATTCGATAAACAAATGTCATAATTCTTCTATTCTATTTTTTACATATAGACTTCGTGCAATAATAAAAATTTAAGTGAAAATTAGTGATACTCGTGTAGTAAATTTATAACAAAAATTTAATACTTAAATATAATTTTCTATGAAAAAAATCACAGCATTACTGGTTGGTCAGGGTGTTGTGGTCAGCAGCGGGGATCGAACTCAAGGCCGCCGTGTGTTTAAGGCAACACCTTATGCAAGGTAATGTATGATGCTTGTTTCAGTGCAAACAACTTCAAAAGCAAAAGGCAGTGCTAGATGGAAGTAAATAAGCCGTGTATTCAACTGAAATCCAATCCAGAACTCGTAAAGTATGTCAATGAGCATGTTTCTTCTCTTAAAACTAAATCGATGCGTCCAAAAGACTCGTTGCTTGTATTCTGGGGTAAATCCCCAGTTCTTCGCTACCCACCGTGAGGTTGTCCAGTTCATCTGCTTCATCTTTATTGCCAACGGCAACAGTTCCCAAAATCTTACCTTCATTACCTGTTAATGTCAGCGATAAAATAAACGTTGATTGTTCAATAATCGTCCATTTTAAAATGCTGGTCCGTCCAGCTCAAGAGAAAATATAAACAAATCTATCCAGTATTACCACAATGATATCTAATTTGCTAACGAAAAAACGTACTTGTCTCAGCACAGATGAAAATGAAGTTGCACAGATGAGTTGCATCCTTGAAAATTAGGAAAATCGCATTGGAAGCAAAACTAAAAAAGCAAAAAAAAAAAAAAAACAGTAAATGTACCGAGAAAGTAAAAAAATAAAATTTTTCTCTAGTCGCACTCGTCTTGCTGCTAATTTAAGATTGGAACCGAGGTTCCTGCAATAAATTTGTGATACATATTGCTCTTTTCGGTTCTGCGGCTTATGATCGTCGCCAGTGTGACATTGTTCAGAGCATAAAAACGTTGTGCGAATTAATTGAGGAATTGACCAAACTCTATTATAAAATTTCCTGAACCGCAACATATCTTAGACTCTTGCCAAGAATGCAATTGAGGGAAAGTGAAACTTATATAAGAGTAGAGAATTTTGCACATAAAAAAAAGTTGATGGAAAATTTTTTACGGCAACGATTTATACGCTAGAAGAATTAGCATCAATACTTGGGCCAAAAGATTTCATTAACCCGACCATGACTGATTAGTCGCAGAGACTTGAAACACATGAAACTTATTTCCTCAGTTTATGTCGAAATCATGGTACAAAATTACCTGTACGGAAAAAAGAGGCATTGGGATACTCAGGTCCAACATTAGATCATTAGATCGGGAAAGCATTCTTCTTCTACATCATATTCTCACGCTATTGGCTTTGATCGAATTTGACGATATCGCAAGGTTCGATGTATACGAGTGTTAAATGCTTGTGTGAAATCAGTGCTTCCTTATGGAAGCATATTATTCTGAAGTTCATTAAAAAAACTCTAGGTGTTTGTACAATTACTCTATGTGCCTAATAAGTCTGGCAGAATACCATAATGCATCACGAGCTTCTCTTTCTAACAGATAAAATGGACATTGAAAGGGAAATTAGGAAACGAAAATGGGATTAAGCACTCTGCATTGGCTTGGAAGAGAACAAAGATGACCCGAAACGAAACACATGGGACTGGGAAAAACTAACGGCAATAGCCCAAATAGAGTTATATTTAATAGTCTATAAAAAACAATTGCTCTCAAAATCGGAGATAGGGGAAAAATAGAAATATATATCGGATCTGCTTTCAGAGCATTTAAAAAAGTATGCCATTGTAGCGACCTGAAAAATTATTCAGATATTTCGTACACATTCATATAATTCGCTAATGCCACATGTACACTGTACATAAATATATATAGAGCGTAAAATAGCATTTGCACATAGAACTCGGTCGCCATGGCCTGATGAGCTGACAATTAATTTTTAACAATTCTTCATCAGATCGAAACTAAGCTTTGCTTCGCACACATCTAATTCTGAGTAATTAAAATAACGACACACAATTCCGCCGGGACTGGGAAAAACTAACGGCAATAGCCCAAATAGAGTTATATTTAATAGTCTATAAAAAACAATTGCTCTCAAAATCGGAGATAGGGGAAAAATAGAAATATATATCGGATCTGCTTTCAGAGTTATTGTACAGTAAGGCTCTAAGAACTTCGGTTTTCTTATGTATGAATATTAATTATGTTCTGCTGTTGTATAACAAGATGAAACTTTTCATGCTACCAGTAACTTTCTAACTAAGAAATCATATAGACCTACCATAAAGTGTTCCCAACGATTGGTTTTCACAAAAAATTGCAATTTGTTTTGAGGTTGAAACGTTCCCATAACCCTTCGCAATTAATAGTCCACGTCATACTTACAAAGCAAACAAATTATTTTATAAAAAAAATTTTCTAGTTTATTCGATTTTAAATTAAAACAACAATTAAGATTATCACATTCAAGCTGGTCTTTAAAAATTAAGACTACAACAAACATTCATACACATAATATAAGTCTTGATAGTAATTAAATGTAAAATAAAAATTAAATTTCACTTAAACTATTATACTGGATGGTAGTTTTGTAATTTTTCTGAAATTAAATTAAAATCGAATTAATTATGTTTAACAAAGCCGAACGTATAATCATATTCAAAATGTGCTAAAAAAAACAAAACTCAACCAACCTCCACCGACCTAATATTAAAATCGAATCTGTTAATTTATTAATTTAAAATTTAATTTAACTACGCCATTTCATCAAATCTCTCTCTACAATTCATCATTGACACGAACATTTTCCACTGTTCCGCGTATTTTTCGTTCCGATGGAATAAAGGTCACCGAACCAGAATCATTAAAAATCGATTGATGTACATTATCATCTAATTTATGTGATGAGTGCGAGGGATCAGGACTTGTTAGTGTTATCCGTGAACCATATGCAATTCGTTCATCGTCGTTGCTAAAAATTTTAAATTAATTTTGGGTTTGTGTGTTTGGTGCAAAATAACCGTTATTATAATTTAAAAAAAAAAATTAATTTACCTATCACGTGCTTGTAAATTAGCCTCGACCATTAAGCTACGCGGTTTTCTAAAATCACATTCGACCGAAAATGCAGCATCGCCCGGTGTTACGAGATCGGGATCATGTTGTATTACAACCACATTTGAATATACATCGTGATTGTGTAGTGTATGACATTGGCTTAGAGTAAATTTCATCGCTAATGCTCTTGCACCTTTTTTTATATTTGGCCGAACAAAACATGGTTCTTGTTGTTTATAAAAACTTCCTCTCGTATACATAACCCCATTAAAATCTTCGTCCGTTTCTAATTCAAGTTGCATCGAATCGGCACCACATTTTAAATGTACTTTTTGTAGTCCTTCGGTCGATGCGTCTATTTTAAAAACGTCCGTCAGATCCTGAGTGTATGTATCTATAAAATTTAAAATGATATTGGAAAAAAAAATTACATGTTTATAAAATTAGACAAAATCGTAACGTCACTGATCGGAACACCACCATCAAAATTTTACTTTCAATATTTTTTACTCATCATTCAACCGGTTATATTTATAAAATACCGTGTCAAAGTAATAATTTATGCAATATAAATTGATGATGGCATTACATAAATTTTATACAACAAACAGGTTTTCATTCGCACACAACCACAACACAATCAAAATATTTAACCTTTTCTATCTTCACCACTGCCAATATCATCACTACCGTTATCACCACCGATAAGTGTATCATCACTAGTTTCACTGTTCAATTTAGCATAGATCACATTAATGTAGAGTAGAGTAATTAAAAAAATAATTTTAAAATAATTAAACATCTTAAACATGAGTTATCTTGGGAGAATCCAAAATATTGTCGGTAGTGCACGTTGAAAGTAGAAATATAACTGAATACAACTGTTAATTGTGAATTCTTTTTGTTTAAATTTTCGTTTTGATTCGGTGGAATGAAGAAAAATACAAAATAACGGTAAGTTGTTTATTTTGGTTCATAAATCGTAATACAATGCCTTTGTAGTTGTGTTCGCGATTCATTCCCACTTTAATGTAAATTATAGCGCTGTATGTAGACATGATTTCGTCATATCGTTGTTTAGTACACCGATGCGATGATCGATAAGAAAGTAGCAAATAATTTTAATTTCATTTTCATTTTTAATGGATTCCACATTTGTACCTTAAGGCCACGATTCGTTTAAATATGGAGTTAAAATTAATTTTTTGTTGATCATCATATTTTTAAATTGAAAACTACGGTTTCATAGAAGACTAAGAAGGAATATCATCAGATCTCAATTCTAGAATCATGACTCAACGATAATTAAGAAAGACTCTTTGCCCAAATTAATAAATAAAATAAATAATTGGAAACGGTTCCATAAAAGTTAGTCAGTGACAATTGGAGCACCAACTACATAGAACAACTTAACGATATTGTACAACAAGCAGCCTGAGTTAGTACGCCTAGTACTTAATTTCCAATAAATAATGCAGCGTTCAGATTTAACTATGTTCCACACCAAAAGAGAGTGGCAGAAGTGATAATGATACCAAAACCAAGTAAATTACCTAACGACAGACACCTAACGGTCGGTGTCTTTGTGTCCAACTATTTCAAAATTATTAATTCCAAATTAATATTTCAAAAAACTGTCTAAGAGACACAAATTAATAAAAGAACGAAGAGATCATATTCCTACCTACCAATTCGGTTTCAGAGAAAAACGTCCGAATATAGAACAAGTTTACAGAGTGACAAACATAATTGAAGATGTGCTGCAGAGATATGTTCAATTATCTTCTTGGATGTAGCAGAAGCATTTAAAAAAGTATGCCATTGTAGCGACCTGAAAAATTATTCAGATATTTCGTGCACATTCATATAATTCGCTAATGCCACATGTACACTGTACATAAATATATATAGAGCGTAAAATAGCATTTGCACATAGAACTCGGTCGCCATGGCCTGATGAGCTGACAATTAATTTTTAACAATTCTTCATCAGATCGAAACTAAGCTTTGCTTCGCACACATCTAATTCTGAATAATTAAAATAACGACACACAATTCCGCCGTCGTTATAATGGTGACCACGACGTCTAGAATCTCTTCATGAACGAACACATCAGCAGAATTATCGGAAGGTAATGAAACATTTGCTGATGACAATGCAATTCTATAGCTTTTGGCAATGTAGAAGAAGCAACCTGCAAAGTGAAAAATATTGCTAACATTCTGAATAACAAACAATGGTTAACTGGATACCCGGAGAAGCCACCACATGCAATCACGGCCAAATATCTAGGCATGACACTTAACGCTTAGCTAAAGTAGAAAGGACATAAATACCAATTTTAAAACCAATATGGACTTATGGTATTCAGCTTTGGGAACATTCTTAGAATACTAATACTAAATGATAATCTCTATAGGGATAAAATATGCCTGCGAGAAAATAATGAATCACCAGAGCAAATCCATACATCGTCTTTATCAACATAAAAATATTGAGATTTGCCGTTACCATTTACCGGAGAGTTTAAAAGCTAAATGACATATTTTTGAATACCAAGATAACCTCGGCGAGATGAATTAAAACGACGAGATGCATAAAGCATGCTTATGCTGCGGCAGTGAATTATAGAACAGACACCGATCAGGTCGGTGAATTAGCAATCGAACTAGTAATGTCCAAAATACGAGTCACACCAGTTAAAAGTAAGTAAAAACCTCTCATCTTGAACTAAATGCGGCGCTGTTATTGGCAAACTTTTAAAGCACGTATGGGATACCATGTAACTTGGCAAAATTAATATATGTACGTTTAGTTCTATACGCACTGCTGGATCAACGGCCCTTGATCTTTGGGACAAATAGTTTTTCACTAATCCAGATGATATTTCAAACAACCACTTCGCATCATGTAAATTATCAAGAAAATTTTCCAGATATAGCTTTACGAATCATAACTTCCCGAAAAACTGGTCAACCGCAACTTATGGTGGTACGAACTACTCTTTCTAAACACGTTTTCTATCCTAATGGCATACAAAAGGAAAAAATTGTATTAACAACTGAATAAAATAAACGCAGATATTCTTAGAACTATTCAACAAGATCTCGACGTACACCAAAATAAGGAGCGCAGGCCATAAGGAGCGCATTTCTTGGTGCAGAGTACAAGTTCTGGTGCAGAGTACAAGTTCTGTTTGGGATGGATTTATACCCAGCCCACATTTGCTGGCCCACTTTGTAATGATTAATAGTGCGTGTTGGCTGACTTCCCTAATCGTGCTTAGGTACCTACCCGAGATTACGATCGCTACGATATCTGCATACGCTATCACCCCTATTCCCTCCCTCTTAGTTCCAAAAGTAATTCATGGATTACTATGTTCCAGAGAAGAGGTGATAGAACACCACCTTGCGGAGTTCCTTTAACTACTCGCCTCTTAATGGTGGATTCCCCTATCTCCGCGTTAACAATCTGCATTCTAGCATCTGATTTATCAACCTCCTTAAGGGGTAGTCCACATCTAAGAACGACAGTCCTTCCTGAACTGCCTCCGTCTTGACATTGTTAAAGACTCCCTCTACCATACAGTACTCTTTCGAGTGGATTTACTTCTCAATTGTTTGCACCAGGGAATGCAGAGCCGAGTCCACAGATCCCTTTCCAGTACGCATGCTGAGAAAATGCCCAATTACTGGGTTTTATTTGTGCACGTATGCACACGTCAATCAGTCTTTCCAATGATTTCAACAGAAAGGATGATAGATTTATAGGTCCTTTAGGTAGGCCTGTGAATTCTTCTTCGTTTTCGGGATAAAAATCACCCTAATCTCCGTCCATTTCCTAGGAATAGATAAGATTTTCCTGAGGCGCGAGGTCTCCGAAACACCTTCCATTTTATCACAGAATAGTCTCCAAGACCTCCTCTGCACCTTCCTTAATTCCTTTTTATACTTTTTAAGGTATAAAAAGTAGTCCCAATCCTGATAGGAGTCCCTATCCTGAGCATCCCTAGAGCCTTTTGCTCTGTTGAATGTTTTCCTACACACTATACGAAGGATTCCCAAATCCCTTTGTGGCTGGGGGCTTCGGAGCATCGTTTGGTAAGAGTCGTACTAACACTTCCCCGCATTTGTTCGAGTTAGTCCTTTTAGGATTCCTGAAGACTTTCCGGGTAACAGGGTGAATGTCAATATTAAACGTCACGTACGGATGGTCCGAAAAGGAGAGTTTCTTCGCCACCCTCCGTTCTTTTAGATCATCTTAGTTGTCTCAAAAATTACAATAGTGAAAGCATAAATCACTCTCTTCTATTCTTACAACATAACTTTGCAAAAATTGTAGTACAAGCAAAATTATCAGTCCCAGATCAAATTTAGATGTCACTTTCACTTGAAAACAATTTAAGTGATCTCTATATGCATTCAACATTAAGTACGGATGAAATATGATCTATAATTTTCTAATTAGATTACAGATTAAATTACAATTTGAAAGTTTCCGATTTGTAAAGGTGTTAACTCGTAAACAGTTCATATACATATTCACATACAGTAGCAGTCTTTTGTTTTATTGTATTCGAAACTTAAAGGCCCTTAACAAAAATTTTCGTTAAGTTCTGTAGTTAAACTTACTAATTCGATCAATTTCTCTAGCACGAAGGAGTTGAATATGTGGCTCAAGATAAGGACACCGTCAAATTTTTAACGAGCTCCGAGACGTTTATTTTCTAGCTCACGAGTTGTTCAACATTGTTTTGTTGTTGTAATCTCTACTTTTTGTTCTAAGCATATGAATTACGTTTCAACCTTCTATTCTAGGCATAAATCGCGATACAATAACCCTTTCATTCGCCATCTGTACATTTCATAACTCCAACAATCAGTCCCCGTGGAAACCTCAATTTCCGAAAATAAGTGAGAACTTCGACTTGTGCCATTTACTGCTTGACGAAATTCATGCGGAATCAATTATTAAAGGATCTTCTAGAAACATATCGACCCCACCCATCAGCCATCCATATTATTTGGAGATCAATAAGTTCCACTCAACATGTTTACTTAACTGTAAAAAAAATCATTAAACGCGCCTGGGACCACGTTTTGTACCCAATCAGTCTCAGGAACTTAGTTAAATTATAACAATCAGCTAACGACTGTAGTATATAAATTAGTAAGAAATTTATTATATAGTAAATTAAATTTAGTTCCGTATTAAATATTTTACACAATAATGTTGCAAAATTTCACTTTAATTCTACTTGACAAATATTACACTGTAGTCACGGTTGAGAAAAAAAACTGTAGATAATTATCGATGTTTAGCTATTTAAAGAAAGATGTCACTAACAAGCATTACAGTGAAATTATTCGATTCGATGATTTTAAATAAATTGGATTCGGTTTTTATTTTTATTTTATGTTGCTATTAATTAAAATTATAAATTAACTATAAAATATTCAGCATTTACGATGAAAGTAAAATTTTTCCGCAATGTACCGTAATAAATAATTATAACTAATTAAAATTTCAATGTTAATATTAAAATTATTTTACGTTTATTGAACTTAAGCCATCTTACATCGATCTAGGGCTTACAGATTTTACCTAATGGCACTAGATTAAAGGGATTAATTAATTTATAGTTTTTTAGTTTATAGGCCATGAATTTCTAGTGATTTTAAGATGCTCTATTTGTCGCTAAAATTTCTCAGTTTTGATATGCCAACCATCACGAATTTTGGGGATTTGGAGATTTTCAATTTGTCGCTAAAATTTCTCAGGTGTGGTGAGCTAACCATTATGAATTTCCAGGGATTTGAAGATGTTCGATTTGTCGCTAAAATTTCTCAGTTTTGATGGGCTAACCATCATGAATTTCCTAAGATTTGAAAATTACCGAATTGTTGCTAAAATTTCTCAGTTTTGTTGGGCTAACCATCATGAATTTCCAGGGATTTGGAGATTTTCGATTTGTCGCTAAAATTTCTCAATTTTGATAGGCTAACCATCATGAACTTTCCAATCGAAAATCTCCAAATCCCCAGAAATTCATGATGGTTAGCCCATCAAAACTGAGAAATTTTAGTGACAAATCAAAAATCTCCAAATCCCTGAAAATTCGTGATGGTTAGCCTATCAAAACTGCGAAATTTTAGCGACAAACCGAAAATCTCCAAATCCCCAGAAATTCATGATGGTTAGCCTATCAAAACTGAGAAATTTTAGCGACAAATCGAAAATCTCCAAACCACTGAAATTCATGATGGTTAGCCTATCAAAACTGAGAAATTTTAGCGACAAATCGAAAATCTCCAAATCCCCAGAAATTCATGACGGTTAGCCTATCAAAACTGAGAAGTTTTAGCGACAAATCGAAAATATCCAAATCCCTGGAACTTCAAAATGGTTAGTCCATCAAAACTGAGTAATTTTAGCGATAAATCGAAAATCTCCAAATCCCTGGAAATTCATGATGGTTAGCCTATCAAAACTGAGATATTTTAGCAACAAATCGAAAATCTCCAAATCCCCAGAAATTCATGATGGTTAGCCTATCAAAACTGAGAAATGTTAGCGACAAATCGGAAATCTCCAGACCCCTGGAAATTCATGATGGTTAGCCTATCAAAACTGAGAAATTTTAGCGACAAATCGAAAATCTCCAAATCCCCAGAAATTCATGATGTTTATTTAGCCTATCAAAACTGAGATAATTTAGCGACAAATCGAAAATCTCCAAAATCTGGAAATTCATGATGGTTAGCCTATCAAAACTGAGAAATTTTAGCGACAAATCAAAAATCTCCAAATCTCCAGAAATTCATGATGGTTAGCCTATCAAAACTGAGAAATTTTAGCGACAAATCGAAAATCTCCAAATCCCCAGAAATTCATGAGGGTTAACCCATCAAAACTGAGAAATTTTAGCGACAAATCAAAAATCTCCAAATTTCTGGAAATTCATGATGGTAAGCCTATCAAAACTGAGAAATTTTAGCGACCAATCGAAAATCTCCAAATCGTTGGAAATTCATGATGTTTATTTAGCTTATCAAAACTGAGATATTTTAGCGACAAATCGAAAATCTCCAAAATCTGGAAATTCATGATGGTTAGCCTATCAAAACTGAGAAATTTTGGCGACAAATCGAAAATTTCCAAATCCCCAGAAATTCATGATGGTTAGCCCATCAAAACTTAGAAATTTTAGCGACAAATCGAAAATCTCCAAATCCCCAGAAATTCATGATGGTTAGCCTATCAAAACTGAGAAATTTTAGCGACAAATCGAAAATCTCCAAATCCCCAGAAATTCATGATTAGCCTATCAAAACTGAGAAATTTTAGCGACAAATCGGAAATCTCCAAATCTCTGGAAATTCATGATGGTTAGCCTATCAAAACTGAGAAATTTTAGCGACAGATCGAAAATCTCCAAATCCCTGGAAATTCATGATGGTTAGCCTATCAAAACTGAGAAATTTTAGCGACCAATCGAAAATCTCCAAATCCCCAGAAATTCATGATGGTTAGCCCATCAAAACTTAGAAATTTTAGCGACACATCGAAAATCTCCAATTCCCGGGAAATTCATGATGGTTAGCCTATCAAAACTGAGAAATTTTAGCGACCAATCGAAAATCTCCAAATCGTTGGAAATTCATGATGTTTATTTAGCTTATCAAAACTGAGATATTTTAGCGACAAATCGAAAATCTCCAAAATCTGGAAATTCATGATGGTTAGCCTATCAAAACTGAGAAATTTTGGCGACAAATCGAAAATTTCCAAATCCCCAGAAATTCATGATGGTTAGCCCATCAAAACTTAGAAATTTTAGCGACAAATCGAAAATCTCCAAATCCCCAGAAATTCATGATGGTTAGCCTATCAAAACTGAGAAATTTTAGCGACAAATCGAAAATCTCCAAATCCCCAGAAATTCATGATTAGCCTATCAAAACTGAGAAATTTTAGCGACAAATTGAAAATCTCCAAATCCCCAGAAATTCATGTTGGTTAACCCATCAAAACTGAGAAATTTTAGCGACGAATCAAAAATCTCCAAAACCCTGGAAATTCATGATGGTTAGCCCATCAAAACTGATGGACAAATAGCAAAGTTCCAAACCGATTTTTGGTGAACACTCACAAACGTATTTGGAAGGAAGTTCTCTGGAACGTAAATGAACTGTTGTAATATTAGATTAAGTTATGTTGGCTATAAATGTTTTCGGACTATTAACGTTCGGTACTACGACATTCTTAGCACCTAACCGTAAGGAAGTAATTGCTCACGTAACCAACGTAATCAACGAATTGTTTGCATTCTCCATCTAACATCTTCTCGAGTAATAACTACTAAAATTACAATAATACTGTACTCAACTTGACTGATAACAACATTTTTTATGTTTGTTTTGGTTTCCAATCGACACAATTTGATAGTACAAATCATTATTTTGATCGGTTCAGTTAGTTTCAGTACCACTTTGACTTTGACAGTGTGAATAGTGCGAATAAATGTAGTTATAACGAATTTGTCTTATGTTTAGAACATTTTGTTTTATTTTTATCTGATTTAATTAATATTTAAAGTGTATACAATTTTATTACGTTAATTTGTTTAATTACAATAAATAAGAAATTCTTCAGTAAAAATGACATTGCCACCAACATTTGTCAAAGATTTTCATGATGAAAATCTTGTACGTAAGATGGAGTACACAAAATTAGGCTCTACCGGTTTGATCGTATCTCGGATATCGATAGGTGGCGGTACACTAGCGGGGACACACTATGGGTTTGTATCTATGGACGTAATTAATATTTTCCGACCATTGACGAATTTTTATTATTTTAGACCATTAGAATTGAATGTTGGTGTGCAAACAGTACGCGAAGCAATTAGACGTGGTATCAACTATATTGATACAGCACCATGGTATGGTCAAGGTAAATCTGAATATCTGTTGGGTCACGCTCTTAAAGGTATACCACGAAATGCATATTATATTGCAACAAAAATAGGTCGATATGAGATCGATTATAAAAAACAATTTGATTTTAGTGCGGCTAAGACCCGTGAAAGTCTATTAAAAAGTTTAGAACTTCTTGAGTTGGACTATGTCGACGTAATTCAAATTCATGATGTTGAATTTGCACCCTCGATCGATATACTCATCAACGAAACGCTTCCAACCCTTGAAGCTCTTAAACAGGAAGGGTATGCACGTCATATCGGTTTAACTGGATATCCATTAAAAACGCTTCAAGATGTAATACTGGCAGCACCTGGCCGATTTGAAATTGTGTTGGCCTATACCAGATATACACTAATCGATGAATCGTTACGCGACTATATGGATTTTTTTAAAGAACAAAATCTTGGTGTTATTTGTGCATCGGTTCATGGTCTTGGACTACTTACTAATGCTGGCCCACCAAATTGGCATGTTGCTGGCGAAAATATCCGTATCGTTTGTCGACAAGCCGGCGATTATTGTAAAGAACAAAACGTTGAGCTGGGCAAATTGGCACTCTTCCATGCCGTACAGTATAAAGAGCCGGACACCATATTGATCGGTATGCAAACAACACAGCTGCTCGACATAAATTTAGACGCATACTTTAACGGTTTAACGAGTCACGAGGAAGATGTTTTAAAGGCGTGCAAAGACAAATTTTTTTATCGTCTTGTGAATTCGAATTGGGAGGGTATTGAGGTGAAACGGTACTGGGACCAAATGAAATCGACATAGTTTATTTATGGTTTTATAAAAATAGTTTTTCTTCATTTTATAATTTGCTATAACAGTTACAGCAACAAAATTATAAAATTTTTTCGTTTACAGCAAAATTATTTTAATGTAAAAATTCTTTCTTATCAATTACAAAAAAATAACAATAAATTATAAATTAATATTATTAACGACATGTTTTTGTTTTTTAGTGGTTAAAAGTGAGTTGTGAGACTACCAAAATGTTGGTGGTTGCTGTTGATAAGTTCTCTGTCTTATCGTTATAATGTCGTTAATCTCGTGAATGATACCATTCTTGGTGTTAACATCACATTTCGTAATTCCAGCATTTTGGATTTTCGGACGACGGTCCCGATCCAATTTTAAATGAATATTATTGATGGTTTCGACCGAACGTATAAATGGCCAGTCGGATGGTACAATGCCAGCACAACACATGACGTCTAAAAACGTAATAAAATTTCATTAATAAAATATCGAGGCTCCAATAAAAGTACGCTCATGTTAATTACCTGGTAAAATATGTGCCTTCACAATCGTTGCCATGTGTGGTTTATTATCAAGAATTTCATCATACCAATCTTGTACTTCACGGAAGACATCGTCTTTTGGTACAAACACCGTTAAATCTTGATCGGTATCTTGAAGTAAATCGGTTAAATTGGCTTCTTTGACTAAACGCAAGAACATGCTGTAGTTTGGATCGTTTTCTAATTGTTCGAATAAATTCTGAAAATAAATAAATTTGGATTAAAGATCGGGATCACCATCGATCGAAGATTTATAAACTTACGTATTTTGGTGGTTCCAAGGTTTTATCGACTTGATGCAGTACACTGCCACAACTTTCATCGTCGAAATGTATTAGACGGGCACAATTAACAGTCGCCCGATTCATTATGTTTGTAAATATTGGATGTGTGGTGTACAAATTAATTCGTAAATCGTTACCATCGACTTTGCTGTGAATATCATTTTCGGTGAAGTCACACGTTTTAATCATTGGCTCGGCGACATGATACTCTAAAAATTCTTTTAATTCTTGATTATTTTTTAACTTCGATGGATTTTCTTGTAAAAGTGTTTTCCATTTCGAATTTTCGAACGCCTTATCGCTTGGGCCAAAAAATGTTACGTTCGACATCGCATCGAATTGTTCTTGTAGGTTACCAGCCTCGATGAGTCGTTTGAAAATCGTTAGATTTTGTTTTTCTAGCATCGAACCGATCGGTAGACCCGAATCGGTTGGTAAAATCGTATCGATAACATGAATTACACCGTTGGTGCCCATTAGATCGGCTTCAACGATATGCGATTTACCATTGATTATAACATCTTTGTTGCCAACTAAATCTGCGACTTCGTTACCCTGTTCCACGCCTTTTGCGCTCAATCGTTCAAAATTTAATTTTTCACCCAATATATTGATCGTACTTGTTTTCGCGTCTTCGACCACAGCACACGAGCAGAATGTTAAATCTAAAATATGATTTTTAAGAATATCTAGAAAAAAATAAATTCGAATTAGATACCCGTATATAGATCAATGTATGTTGATATACTTACTCGTTGCACATCCATTACCATCTTTCAACGATTTCTTAAAGCTGGGATCTAATTTTTCGAATGCTGCATCGGTTGGCGCAAAGAACGTCAAAGCCTTTTCACTTTTTAGCAATTTATCGAGTTTTGTTTTATCTAAAATCGATTTTAAAATTGTCATATCACGACGTTCAGTGATGATGTCATATACACTTTTTGTCACTGGTGGCAAAACCTTGTCAACAATATGCACTATGCCGTTTGTACTGATTTTGTTCGCTTTCGAAATTGGCGCACAATTAGCCGTATACCGATATGGATATTTATAATTTTCTAGTGTTGGCGGCCGTGGGAATATATTCATTCGGATTGTTGAATTTTTATATGCCGTCTTTAAAATATGTTCGTTTTCAACGTCTTCGATATTGATCCAATCTTCAACGATATGCGCCAAAATTATATCGTTCGATGTTATTGCCGATTCGTCGGATGCTCGACGTGCCCGTCGAAGTGGCAAAACGACTAAGTTCGTTTCGAATGCATGTTCCGAAAAATCGGTAAATGCTTCGTCGATTGGAGCAAAAACAGTTATGTTCTTTTTTAGTTCATTTTCAAGTCCATTACTCATTGCGCTACGTACAAATTCTTTGGCTCCGAGTTTTTCGGCCGCATCCTGCACCGATACTAAATCAATTTTTTCACATGCTGAATTCCAAACGTTATTCGGTCGTGAAAATCCATGACAACATTGATGTGTTACCGTTACAGTTTTGACAACTCCCTGTTTATTTGTACTGAAAATGGGAATGTATTTCGATATAATTTTACCGGTATACTATCTAGAGACATGGATCGAATTGATTTTTACTTACACCGTTTTGCAGACATGCTTATTTGGTTTCTCGTAGCATGATTCGAAATTTAAATTAAATGATCCACCCGACACGAACATAGATTGGCTGTCACCGTTAATACTACTGCCCGTAATACTGGTTGATTCCTCCGGTTTTTTATTCGATGTTTGATCTTCTACATTTTCTTCACGGTCTGTGCATACGTTTGGTCTATCGAAAATAAAAAATTAAAAACGGATCTCATTAATGCCAGGCGCATATGTTTTATGATCTTCTTCTATGATTAGTTTTAATATTCATAAATTTTATAAATTCAACAATTTCCTCAATTTAAAAATAAAAGCAATGGTTGCAAGCAAAATTTTTGTTGATGGTAATTTGAAACAACCAAAAATAATAAATTTGTTGAGTTGAATTATTAATATTCAAACGAGACATTTAACAAATTGTGTGACAATGACGATGATGACCATATTTGACATTGCATTAAATTTATTAACTCAATTGTTTTGTGTCTGTCTTCTATTTAAAGTGGCCATAAATTATCTATTTTTTAGGTATACAATTCGTAGGAAACCCATTAATCGGCACGACGACGAATGAATGCAGGTGTTTCTCAATTAATGATAAGTACATTGGCCTCGTCAAAAGATAGCGGTTATAGACAATTTTGAAAGGTATTTGAAGCATAATCTATTTGCACGTAGGCAGACAAAGAAATAACTTTTTCGTTTAACTTTATTTCTCATCATGCCACGGAAACTGATACATAAATTACTAGACTCGTCGCTATTTGCAAATCAACATCTGGATCAAATTGTAGAATACTAATCGAAGGAACAGTACCTGATCCCGTTGAGAAAGTATTGGGTGTTCACTTGCAGCCGGTTACAATGTTTTCTACGCATAGCTGGAACTTCTGAACCCTGACCTCCAACGATTGCAGAATTCTTTCCACATTCGATTTAAAAACCACCATAATGCATTATCAGGTATTTCAAAATATTACATTTTTTGCGTTACTAACTATGTACTTTTTGACCGTCTTCAGAGTGTTGCTACTTTTTTGTTCTGTTTACGATATTTTCATCTTTATATTACAATAATTGGAAAGATTAGAGAAATCAGAAGGGTATCACAAATAAGTGCATCGAGCAAAATATAAATGAGATAAAAATATTATTTTATTTCACTCTACGGTACTATCCTTGTTAATATGACTCAAAATTTATTTCCAAAACAAATTTTATCCAGTTTTAAAACCATATTATTAAAGCGCCGCTAATATCAAAAGTGGATAGTAGTAAAACCTTCGACTTATGTTCCTTCACTCTATCAAAAAAAAAAAACACTCAAAATTGAGGAATTAATAAATTTTGCCCATACTTTGTTTTCCCATCGTCCAAAGAAGAAAAAAGTTTAATTTAGAAATTACATAGATTATTTTGCAACATGAAATAACACCATAATAATTACGTTTAAGGTTTCTTTACACAAAAAAAAAATTAAACCATAATTATGCTGGTCGTTTAGCTAACAAAGTAAATATACAAATAATGATGTTCAATGTGATTTGAGCTTATTTAGAAAACAACAAAAACTAAATAAAATAATAATAGTTTTAATACTTGTTATCACTTAAGGACAAATGGGGTCAATTTGCTTGAACCTTTACTGGTTGAATTTATTATAACTCGGTTTGTTTGAAACATTGAGTAATTTTCGTTTTTTTTTTTTCAACTATTATTCGCTATATAAAATTATATTTTGCCCAACAAAATTAAGACAATCATCTTTAATATAACACAGTGATTGCAATCTATTTTATTATATATAAGATTATATAATATAATAAATTATGCACTAAATCAAAATCATTATTTCCGTTTATTAATGTACTGTATATGACTGTACGAAAGACAAAGTGATGATGAATTAGTGAAAATCAGCTTATGAAGAAATGATACCTGGCAACAACGAAAAATTGTACTATTCCTGACAAACGATTGTTCAAGTGATTATTGCGTTTTCTATATATGTAACATGGTTAAGGATTGTTGTCTACTTGTGACCCAGGATGTTTGGCGGGAATGTTTACTATAAATTCAGCTAAATGTCAACCTCTATCAGCCACACTGTTTTGGTTAAACTACTTAAGTGTTTTTGGTTTGATGGTATAGACCTTACTCCTTAAGTATACTCATAAAAGAAAGTCCAAACCTGTCCAAATCTGGCAACCATGGATGCTATTCGACACCACAATTTCTTGGGATGATTTGTTATGGAAACAGATCTCCCAGTTCCATTGTTAGTAACATTGGGTGTTATTATTTTTCAGAGTAAACTGCAAATATCCATCAATCAGCAGACTACTGAAAATGGGAGTTGGTTTAAAACTTTTAAATACGTTTGAAATTATTTCTTTAGGTAACATCATTATATCGCAGGCCACAATGTAGTTCTGACAAAGAGCTAGAAGAGTGTTATACTCTGGAAATTTAGGTTTTTTTTTTGCCTGACCGAAACAGATTGAAACAAAAACAGAACAAAAACAAACAGTAATTATTCTGGTTAGAATTCTAGCGAGTAGCTCTTTCTCTATGAACTTGAAAATTGAGGTCAAAAGATTTTACTGTATAACTCCTACGCTCCCATTCAATGACTAGTTGCACGTCCAGGTAAATTTTAAAGAGGAAACTTATAATATGCAAATTCGTTTTGCTTAAATATAAATTTGCAATAGTTGTTAGTACGCCTTCGCATATTTGAAACGTAAATAATTTCTTTACCGCTTTAAATATGCACATAACATGTGTGTGTGCCATAATTTGATTTCTCATTTTTTTTACCGTATGCCGACCAAATTTCAATTTATCACACCATAAAAATTCTGTCTTTGTTAATTTTCTCATATAATTATATATAACTATGCTAATTGGTCTAACAAATTTATTCGTTCTATATATTTTTCTAAAGTCATTATATATATATAAAGATAACTTTCTAGAACTAAGAACATACATATATGATCATATTTGTTTAATTACTTAATATAAAAGGTAAATAACTAACAGTTGTCTAAACTAAATAATTTTAATTAAGATTCAGTCGTGCGAAAATTAAAATTTGTGATCGAAGGTCGATATATATGTACAATGAATCAAATCGATTTCGACCATACAAAATACAATTTTGATCGGTTAGTTTTGACCGAAGATGATACGAATTTATTGTTCATTCAACCGTGACTTGAATTATTTAACAGATTTAAAGTTATTTTGCAATGCATAGAAATTAAATTTTTGGTTGGGTGTTGAGACGTACTTCCGGACAATATTTATTGATGCAACGTTGAGAATACATGAATACCGATGCATTTAAAAGTAATATAATTAGCATAAGAGTAAAATTTAATTTAGAAAACTACTAGGAAGCTTTCTGACTGGCCCTTTATATACATTCGAAGCCATCCTCTCTCATTAACCATCACACCCTAAGTATTTGACTTAACCTTTAGAGTTTATCTTACACATCCTTTTTTGACAACTTACACATATTTAAATTGCAATCATTTGCAAGGTGGAAACAAACGATGTTTACAGCACATGGTTTAGTTAGGTTAGGTTAAGATGGATGTAGTATAGTCTCCTCCTCCTCCTTATCTCTACAACTTCTACAGTAATCATGAGAGAGAACACCCGGTCCACTCGCATGCTTACCAATGAGACAGTGTCCAGAAATGACACCAGCAATTATGCTAATATTGTGCATTTGCATGGATATTAGTTGGTTAGACCTGATTAAGTCTATAGTGAGGCCAAATTTGCCGAATAATTACTCATGAAGCATGTAAGCATGTGGCTCCCATGTAAGCTGAATGTTGAACTGTTTTGCCATCTCGTTAAGAGATGAGAGACAGTCCTGGGCTACTTTCAATTTGATCAAGATTGTAGAAACTTAATGGCAGCCTGCCTGGAAATGCCGACACCCCTTACAGATATTACATTATACTTCATCCAGTCTATGGCTTCTTTGATTGCCAAGAGCTTACACTTATAAATTTCCACATAGACATTTATTTAAGCCTAATAGCGGAATACGCAGCCATTGTTTAGCTAAGATATCAAAAGAGATTAGATTAAGAAGAATCTCTAGTACCTGAGTTGAAGTGGTCCTGAGTGCACCACTAATACACAGGCAGGCACTTCTTTGAACTTGATTTGATTTCACTTGATATTCAAACCTACTCCGTTAAGGGTGGATGGGTTAAAAACAAGAAGTTTGAACTTCCTAGAAAAAAGAACCAATTCAGTTCTAAGTAGATTAACACGTAGACCACACCTGTTGGTTCATTTGGTAAGGGAACCAAGGCACCGATGGCCACATCATCTGCATAAGCAACCACTTTAAAGTTAGACCCCTCTAGGTTAAATATCAAGTCAGTCATGACCAAGTTCCAAAGAAGAGGAGAAAATACACCACCTTGCGGTGTACCTCTAATCACAAATTTCCGGACGGATGCCTCACCAAGATTAGCCACAATGTGCCACATCCAGCCCCAAATCTAAAAGTGCCTACGTGATCGATGCTGAGATGCTGCCAACTTCACCGGATCGATTAAGCCTCTAATATAAGCTTCTATCTGTTTCTCTAGAGTTTTCAAGAAGTACGAGGTTAAGCTAATGGGCCTAAGGTCGTTTGAGGCGCAATAAAAGCGCCTTCTCGTCTTAGGTAAAAAAATAAGGTAATAATAATAACCTCACTCCATTAGTTTAGAATATGACATAGTTCCAGGCTACTTTTAAAAATCACCTCAAACCAGCGAACCATTAAGTCACTGGTTTGTTGAATGTCGACAGGAATAATGCCATCCGGACCTGCTGACTTAGAAGGCTTAAAACTGTTTACTGACAACAAAATACTCCTCCTGTTGACAATTTTTCTAGTGAAACCAGTACCGTATTTGTTATAGGCAGAACATTCGGAGTTTCGAAACATCCCAGCAAATGAGTTTCTAGTAAGAACTTCAGAGATTCCACCCCAGTTGTAGTCCGTATACCATCTGGTCGTTGGATATAACTTGGAATGGCAGGACAGGTTGGGTTACAGCACATACTCAGTATACTTTACTTTTAAAGTCTAACTGAACTGTGAATGACCCAGTATCTCACAAGTGAGACTACATGCTTTAGAGTAACAAAATTGGATAAAATTTCATTTTTCAGATATCATATTGTCAAATTCATTACTTAGGACAAAGTCTGAGTCAGATATCATATTTTCAACTGTAGTTTGAGCAGCCTTGATGGTAATTTGGGAGAATATCTCCTTTTTACCATCAGCAATGTTACAATCATGGTATATACACTTGGCCATTACAGACATATCACACAAGTCTTTTTATAAGCCTACTTCTTTTTTTGATGAAAATTTCATTTTGGATGAGCATAGTTTTATATGTTAAGATAAGCGTTGTTGGCTCAAATGATGTTAGTGTCGTTCAGAAACTTCAGAGTCAGAGTCAAACAACGAGCAGTTTAATATTGGTACATCACCATCACCATAGAATCAGGTACATTCTAACTATAGTGACGCCCTATCTTCCCTGGTGCGAAGCTCAATATAACAAAATTACGTCCAAACTCAGCATGGGCCAGATTTTAATTTGTTATTGGGCTGCAAAACAAGGTGGAATAGCATCGAGGCAATGATTATTTGTTTTTTTAAATTCGTAAATGTGTCTGTGAATAGCTCTAAATGTTTCAAATTTATAAATTTATCATTCGGAAGAATTTCCAGAGAAATTACAAATACTACTCAATGTAGCGCAACCATTGTGAACATTTTTTTGTTTTTATTCAACTCTTTGGAAAAAACAAAAGAACGCATTATCAGAAAAGTTGTTGAATTCCCTAAAACCACGAATAACCGAGCGTCGGAACGAAGAGCATCATTGAAGTTGTTTTTCTAAAGACCGAACAATTTAGAATGAGCCCGACACTAAAATACAAATATCACCAAAATATATAGTGACAGCTTATCAGAGACGGACTTTTTGATTTAGATTGTAGATTAGATCGATTTCAAGTTCTATCTTTACCTGAGGAAATTTCGTATGATTTAGCTGAAGAATTGGTAGCATCAATTAGTTTATCTTTTGCAAATGTACTGGAGAAAAAATAAGGTCTCTAGTTATATAGGTAATCCTTTTATTTTGTTACTGATCATATATTATCAAGCCACCGTGTATATGTCTGTATGTATAAGAGTATTTAAAATTATGCATATGCAACAGATATAAATCGAACTACGCCTTTCAAAACTTCGGATTCGGCCATTCATATTTTTAACCCTACAAACATTATACCACTACTGCTTTCAAGTTTTGAGAGATTCTAAACTATATTATTGCAATAAACGAACTACAAATCATATATAGACTGACAAGTGCTTTCGTATAGTGTTAGTAAGATCGTTTCTATAACATAGCGGCTAGTACCTAGAACTTAAATACTTTAATCGAGCTTGAAAACTTGAACTAATATTTTTTTTCAAAAAGTTGACAATTCTGTCAATCGTACAAACGTAGGTACTTAAACTTATACATTTTAACGCTTGTAGATGACAATTCATCGAGTAATACATAAACCAGCCACCGAACGTCTGGAACTTTTCAAGGTGCATGGATAATGAAAAGCCAACCTTCAGATACGCAACACAGATTTAGCTGGCGATGGCTTAAAGTAGATCGTTAAAAGTACACCGCGCAAAAGTTGGAAGTTAATCTAAGGTTACTTCTCTTAGTCTTAGAGTAAGAGCGGTTCAACGGGAAATCGAGTTGTATTTAATATAATCCGGAAAAATTAGCCTGTGTTCACAATTTCCCACTCGGACCAAAAAAAATCGTTTAAAGTACTAAAGAGTGAGTGCCAATCAAGATAACTAACTAAAAACTTTTTAAAAAAATTCAGTAATACACAGAAATGCTTTTAATAAAAGTTTGTACACAAGGGTAAGGAAAGGTATTGTCTATCTTTACACTTCCTACTAATTTGGAACTTAATGAAGAAATGGTTTGAACTAAAGGAATTAGCTCAAACTTCATTAAGTAAGTTGAGTTAAAATATTCTTGTAAGGCCTAAACCAACCAATCGTCATATTTTGACCAAATAGTCGATCGAATTCGTTCATAACCTTACTGCACCATTAGTGTGTCTATACAATGTGTGCAAGATTGATTGAAGTTTAGCGTATAGTATATATACTAAAAAAGACATTACGACGTCGCGACAAATCTCTTTAACTATAAGTGGTATATAGTATAAATTACTACGAATAAAAAAAAATTCCATAATTATCTTAAATTATATTAGATAATTATCAATTTCAGTAAATAAAACCAAATGGAAAGTATTAAGTAAATTATTTTTAATAAAATTGTCATGTCCGCCCTTGACTTGACGAACGAACACGACAATAACGACGATAGTATTATTATTATGAGCGACAATAATCATTGTGTACAGACAGACAGACATAAATGTAAATGCGTTTTATATACCTACATATTTGACTCATCACACCGCACTTATGACTTTATAATACATGTTAATTATAAAAATATTGTGGTACAACTATTTATTTACCTTTTTTGTTATAACGGTTTATTTTGTTTATTTTTTATATATTTAACTATCTAGGTATTGACCTGGACTTGGTGTAGAATAAATATACATTTTTCAATACGACACCATGATAACATTTGATGACCTTTTCATTGGTATACTACAATTTGTCGTCGCCGCAGAGTTATATTGTCGTCAATTCTGATTGCATGTAAGTGCCCTAGACAAAAAAGGACAAAGTGCCGTCCTGGGTTAAAAAATTGGCGAGGAGAGATTGGAAAGTATCCACAAGTTTTCTTTTTATTTGCAGTTTGTGTTAAGGCAAAATTTTCTACGACTTCAGCAACAATAACAGGAACAGTCAGAAGTTTTCGAAGGAACAATAAATGTGATTGAATAAAATTCTGTCAACGGGCCTATACAAATAAATTGCAATACTTTCTTTGTAGTTGTATGTTGTGAAAAATGGTGTAATAAGAATATAGTTCTTATCACTTGTGATGTCATAATTTTGTATCAATTTCTTGAGGCAGTGGTTAAAGCTGCGGTGTTTGGGACGGGAGGTACCGGGTTCGAATCCCAACGGGGGAGGGTTGCAAAACGGATTTTTCATCACCTAATTTCGATCGGTGATGACGATGAACACAACTATGACCCGTTGTTGGAGTGCAGAATATATGGGTCGAACCATCGTCCATGTCAGTGCAGGCTGGCTGGAGCAATGTAAAATGCAGATGGATTTAAAATCGAACCTGTATTCGTGCGTCCTCGATTTGGCTGGTGACGGCGTAAGGTAGGACGTTAAAAATTAACCGCGAAAGAATTGGGAGAGCTTCGGCCCCAGAACAGATTGCAGAGTTCAGAAACAAACAATTTCTTGAGATGCTTTTAATTTCCATTCATTCAAAATCGAAATTATTATAAAATAGCCTAAAAATTGAATGAAGCTGAAACATTTGTTGAAATTGATCGTCGATAGAATTAACATCAGTATCAATAACAGCGAATTAAAGTTCAACTTTGAGTTTTTTACGAGGATCATCAACTTTCATATCTTTTTGTTTTACCTGCACTTCTTTTGTATATGGTGTCTTCGTATATTTCTGCCAATGGTGTCTTTGTATATTCTAACCTCAAAGGAATGAATCTCAAAGCATCAATCTAACCCTTCGACTTGATGTTGCTATCATTAAAATATACTTGTCACCTTAAAAGTTTAATGTCTAGTGAATGTGAGCAAAATTTCACCCATAAATGCTTCGGTAGATGATGACATTGGAACACACCCAAGAAAGCGTTATTCCGAATTTTAAACATAAAGGGAACAATGATGAACATTTGTTCGACATGACTGATGGTGAACAATCTAAGATTTTGTTGTTTATTTCCTGAATCAATTCATTTTAAATATTTTTCCCAATATAAAGTATATGGATCTCGTTAGAGCTGGAATTTTCTTTTGTGTTCCTTCATTACAGGGACCTTTCGCTTATAGCTATTTTTGCCTATAGGTAGAGCCACAACTCAACAGAAACAGTTAAATACGATAAACTCAAAAAGGGTGCCAGAAAAGCTCGTGAAGAAAGGTATAGGTGTAAAATTACAAAGTTACAACAGATATTGTGAGCTATATGATAAGTTGCAGAATTTTATCAGTCTACCAGAAGCAATTTTAACGAATTTTATTTTATAAACGAAAGTTTCCAGTTTACAATAATCTGAATACTGAAATTGTACTATGGAACGATTCCTTAATATTCTTAAAGCAATAATCCGAGTAAAATCCGAAAATAACGAAGAAAAGTCCAGAGCCTGAACATTCTACTACCCAAGAAGTAGATAGTGTTTATAGCGTTATTTACAGAAACTTGAAGTACATTCATATTTGCAGCACTGTAATCGTCACTTCAATTACTAAGCTCAGTAATTGAAATAATTTATATTAAATATTTATCAAATGAGGATGAGGGACAAATACTTTTCAAATCCTGCATATTTGCACCGTACGACTCGTTGAGCTCTTTAAGTTAGAATATTTCAAATTTGAATTATTGCAATATAAAGAAACACATAGTAGTTTCCCGATAGCTTTCGTTCGATCCATAATAGATGGCGCTATAATAAAAGATATTCAATTGTTTTCTATTTCTCCTACTGAGAAACTATTTACAAAAAAATATCACGTTTCCATTGTTAAAAATAATACACAAAATAAACAAACGAAATTAGTGACTTTACAGTCGACCTTCACTTCTGTACTAGAAAGAATATTATTTTATGATTTTCGTAATACTTTCGTTCTCGAAAGTACCAAAAATGTTCGTAACAGTTCAATAATAGACCCCGTGGTTTATGTAGAAGCTAGCAGGATTCTTAATAAAGTTGTTACAAAGACTCTACGAGCGACAGTCAAGGTGTGTTTAAATCAAAATCCTTACCATCACTACACGACCGGTGACCCTCATAATAATATACGAGCTAAATAGCTCGGGATTTTGTTGAAAAAAGTGTTGAAAACTGTCACTAGCTTTGCTGATAAGTTGAAAATCAGCCTCCTTGGACTGTCATGTGGTGTGGAATAATTAGCAACAAACTCCTCAAACCACACATTATTGAAGGCAACTTGAGTAGGATTTTTGAAACAAGCTACTTAATAGGTACCGAAACATTTTGGAAAACTAACCGACAAAATTACTTGAAGAATTGCGCTTAGGCAGAACATGCGACCGAACAATTACATTATAAGCATATTTTATTAATCACTGGAATAAGAATTAGAATGAAAAATTCCCCCTCATCCCCCTAGCTACATGAAATGTAGCTAGATTCGATACTCTAATCTAGCTACATTTTATGTACATTCCACGAATCGTAACACAATGAAAACTGATATTGTCGCATGCAAAACTTTAAATTATTTTCCCGGAAAATTATAAAAATATTGATATTAGAATTAATAATTAAATAATAATTAGCTAATAATTCGAATTTAAAATAGTTCAAACCGGCTTTTAAACTTTGAACGTTATTTTCTCAAAACCGGTTATGCAAGTGCAACGACAGTAAAACTCTGCGACGACGATCTATAACGTTAGATATAAAAGATTGATCGTGCACATGATCAAAAATATCGAATTGTGGATAGGTTCTATTTTATTATACTAAATTTGTATTTTATGTTAGATTTCTGCATAAATATTAGTAAAATGTGTAAATTAGTAGAATCACAATAATCGATCGACTCGTAATTGATAATCATAAAAAAAACTAAAGGTCATCATCAGAAATCTTCTCGCATTGTTTAACATGCTCAAGTAAAATCTCATTCGGATTTCGAAATTATTATAAATAATTGTAATTGTTTTTCGGTTAGTTAATGGGAAATTTTAAAACTTTTTCATTTGTTTAACATTTTTTACATGATCATCATCGTTATGTTATACTATCATTATTTGAAACAAATAAAATCTCACGATAAATTTCACAATTTTATGTTTAAAATACATCTGCCTTGTATGAAAAAAATTAGAAAACTTTTTTTAATAAAAAAAAACAAAATTGACTTACCCCTTCCACCATGGTGCTGGAAGTTGACCAAAACCTGGGAAACCATTGTTTGGTTGTCCATTGCCACCAAAGAAATCACCAAACGTGTGTTGAAATAGTGATGATGTATCGAATGGATACGATCCAAATGGAAAACCATTATGTGGTTTAGCCAATTCAAAATGTGTATCATCTGGATCACCAATTGTGCCACTTACAACATCGACATCTACATGGAAGAGATCGTTTTAATATAAAAATACTTAATTTAATTTTTGTTTTTATTTTACCAATTGGTTCACGATCTTTTATTAATGTTGTTGGTCCTTCGGTTATTGTTTCAACATCTCTTTGCCTATAAATTGGATTAAAATTATTGTTAAGATTCGGTGGAGTATATGGACCACCAGTATTAATGTATGGTGGTGGTATATTTGATCGTCTATAAAATGTGGGTACATTGGGAGCAACGGCAGGACCGTTCGGCCCGTCGAATGGTCCATAGGGTCCTTCGAACGGTCCATATGGTCCATTGAATGGGCCGTAAGGACTATTGAATGGCCAATGTGGATTATAATTATTGTTTGGAATTCCTGTGTTGTCACCGTAACCAACCCTGTTATTTAACCCATAACCATTATTATTGCCTTGAGGCCAATTATTGCCATATAAATTATTTTGACTAATCAATTTTTTGTTAAGCCAATTATTATGTATGTATGTGTTTGTGTGTTTTGTTGTGTGTATATATGGTGAATAATTTTCATTGTACAAAATTATGAAAATAAATAGAAAAAAATCGAAAATACTGTGATTAGAAATTATATTATAAAACCTTTAAAATCCCATAAATATAGCTTTCAAAAACTGTGTTAGTATTTCAACTTTAAAGTTAAGGTCTCAGCTTTACTTTATCCCAAATGTTATGCAAATCACTATTAAAATCACGTTATGTTATTTTGGGCTACCTAGACTTTAGTATCGCTCATCAAATTAAAGTTGTTGCATATTTAGTGGCTACCTTTTACTGGTCCCGGCTTTTACATCCCCTGCCTTTACATAACTACTTACTTATCCGATTCTATATACGCGTAGATACTATAATTTAACACAAAAATTTGACGAGCGATACTAAAGCTGTTCCAAATATGGAAAGAACTCGGAAATTTCTAGGCTACTTTATAAAACAAAATAAAAACGAACTATGCAAAAAAAAAAAAGTGCGGTTTATCACGATCCTAGTAGGCACTTTTATTTAAATTCAGTGCGCATTTATCAGCACAATGATGAATTGGTATTCAAAACATGTATTCAACACGATTAATATTATTAAATTAAATTAATTACAAAAATATAAGAACGAGATTGATAATTACTTGAGATTATAACAAGAAATTCTTGTTAGAAATATTAAACAGATTATCACTATCGGAACAGTATGGAAACGTTCCATTTTTTAAACTTTTTTTTTTTGTGTATTCAAACTAAAAATTTTCACCAAATTTTGCACAAATTTATTATTTTATGATCGACGAACTACACTTTTGTTTTGATTTTGATTTAAATTTTGTTTTTCAACGATCACTGTTTGAGGTTTAAATATTGACTGAATTGTGAAATTTGTGAAGTAGCTGTATTTATAAGATTTTTTTTTGTATTTTGTTTTTGATTTTTTAAATTCATATGTGTTGGTTCGTTATGTTTTCATTTTAGATTTGTTGTATTGTGCTGTTAACAAAAATGATGATGACGATGATTGATGATGATCGCGATGTTTTTTTTTTTGTTTTGTTATATTAAAAACAAGTTGTATGTATATATAATAAAGCAGGTATACACAGAAAATATTCCAGAATATAGGAGATAACCCGGCTTTTATTTTATTTTAGAATTTTAAAGTAAAATATAGTGATCTACAGTAAATTAGTTTGACCTAATTAAGGTCAATGATGAGGGCGACACCTTAACTACTATTTATACCACGTCACATGATTTTTTTTATTGTTGTATTCGAAGCTAGTAGAAATTATGTACTTATTTCTACAGTGAGTCATAGTGGAAATGATCCAAATTTGATTCGTACGTTTTACTGGAAAATAAGTTTGCATTTCGACAATACAATCACTTAGAAATATTGATAATTCACGAACAGTCATCGGATTACCGTATCTATTTAGACAAACTTCTATGGAAGCCTCTTTGCCAAAATTTCATTATTTAACTCAATGTTAAGACAGCGAAGATAGCTGGACATAGCTGGTTCGTTCAACGCAGAATTCATGTATTATATCTTAAACATAAAAGAAACCGTTAGAATAAAGTATTACGAAAATTATTAGGATGGACTGGGCTATTGGAAACACATTTAAAGTGATAGTTATGGATTACAATTACCTGAAAACGGTCGAAATAGAACTCTAACAGACACATCAAAGCTCGCACAAATAGAAAAGGAAAAAGACGTTACACATGGAGGTTCTATGG
The DNA here is from genome assembly GCA_963556175.1 of Tipula confusa. NCBI lineage: Eukaryota > Metazoa > Arthropoda > Insecta > Diptera > Tipulidae > Tipula > Tipula confusa. The sequence goes on from OY744476.1 coordinate 222,186,125, forward strand.
CTAAGTGAAATTAGATGGAACATAAATACACATGGACGTCACCGGGTGGCAGAACTGTAAATCAGATAGACAAATTATTCATCAGCAACAAATTACTCAGATCACTACAAGGTGTTAGAACTATGATGATCATCAATTAGCGATCATCAAAGTGAACCACACTATGTTAAATATGTGAGCCTTTAATAAAAACAGATTGAGAGATTCTGAAAAAAGAAACATTTTTAATGAATCGATTCACCTCAATCTCCATAGAAATAAAGCCACTGTATAGATACTCACCAGAATCATGTGTATGTAGATGTATTTTGTAAGAAAATAATCAGACAGGTAGTTTAACTTGTATCATGTCAGTAGCAGAAAAAATAAATGGTGCAAAGGTCACTATTTAATTGAAACTAAACAGCAGTTTAGTTTAAATTGATTCAAAAATATGCACAAATATGTAGATAAGTTATGTTACCAAGTAAAAACAGCTGCTACAAACCCTTTTAGTTATGGTCAGATTGTACGTCAAGTTAATTTTGCCGCATATATTTAGGTCTTGATTTTATGAGCACGAAAGCGCTTGATGTAGCGCAGTTTAGAGCTATCTCAAGAAATGGATTTAACAGTTACAGTTACCTACGCTAATTTAAATGATGTCCGATGATCCGGAACAATAGAAATAGTGGAGACAATCAATATACGAGTAGAGCGTCATGAAATATTGTGAAACAGAATATTGATAAATTTCCTGCCAAAACTACCAGTACACATAAAATAGGCCCATAAAATTACCTCGCCTCATGAATATAAAAGCAAAAAACTAATTACCATCAGCTGAACAGATGAACATCTTGTATGGCTCAAATTTACACAAGTAAATTCATACTACGCTAATTATTGCAATCGAAATCTAACCAAACGAAAAATAGACGTACATATAAAAACGCATATTTTCATCCTTTTCTTTTTTTGCGCACGACTGTTTGATTGTATAAAAAAACGAAACAAAAAACCAAACCAAAATATACAAAAAACATGAAAATGCGCAGAAGAAGTTAGGAAATTAGGTCAGAAAGACTTAAAGTTTTTAGAGCACACAATTACAAGCCTGCGCATATTAGAATGCAGAATCTATGGATCGAACAATCTCCTATAAAATTAAGGTTGTCTATTTAGAGAAATTGGTAGAAAGTTAATTGCTTGATGTCCACTTCGGTCCATAATAGATCATTTTTACTGTGTATCACTGTATACATTAATACATTCCACGGAAGTGCAATTACGTATAACATGTTAGAGATAACACGAGTATATGATCTTTCCAACTTCTAGAAACTAATTACACGTATATACAACATACAATACCACTTAGTTAACAAAATCGTCTAGAAAATTTCTTTGGCCTTACTCGTAATCTCGTTTAGTATAATCATTTAATAACTTTGTATGGGTGTGCAATTATGACTCACATACCATTTATTCGAGATCACGTCTTGGAACATTCAAAACTGTATATAGTTAAATTTTTATTTGCATATTTTTGTTATTAAAATTTAAAATTAACACATTGTGTGCCCATAATTTTTTAACATATTGTTCTTACAAGATCAGCGAGCTAACTTATTATTCATATTGTGTTTAAAATTATTTTAATCATCTTTTTGTGTTTCTATTTAATTAAGAAATGAATCTTAGATTGTTGTTTTTGTTTAATTTTAAGATTAAATTTGCGGTTGAACGAAAATAACACACACAGTTTTTTTTTTTTTTCAAATTGGAAAGTTACTTTAACCCATAATATGTTGTGTGTGTACACATTATAAGTCACACTGTGACAAGGGATATCTACATATCATTACTATGTTTTGATGAATATATTGCAAAATATTATATTCATGCCAAATTAAAAGACAAGCAGCTGATTACAAATTTTTTTCCTACTTCAGATTGTCTAACAAAAATAACCGTTGACATTTTAAATGCCATTCATTTATTTAAGTTGCATATCAACTCAAACAGTTTAAACTGCATTTTCATAAACCGGAATGGATACTTTTTAACAAACACTGTTTGCACATTCATTGTGCAACGGCTTAAGACAAGACGAAACACCAGTAAAAGATTTCTATTAGTACAACAAAATGATATCATGTCATATCTAGTTCCGAAACATTCTGATGGGACATTTAGAACTTTCACGTAAGACGTGCTGTTACTTCTAATCGAACGTAAGAATATCGGTTTGGACTGGTTGTACCTCAAGAAATCAAAAGTTGGAGCTTTGTGTCTTAAAGCTGTACGTTGCTTTAAAGAATACCCGGCAATGGTAGTTTCCCATAAATTAAATTAAAGTTATATCTCGCATTAAAATTTTTACTGATTTTAATGCGGTTCCAGGCGCTATTGGGGCACAAATCAGGAAAAAAGCTGGTTATTACTATGAAATTAAAAATTTGAATACAATCAAGTACTATTGCAGGTAGCGACATGTTGACAGGCTTGTCAACATGTCAAGGCCAACAGCATTCGACTTAATATTTAAAATCGCTAAAGCAACTTAAGTTTCAGTGATCGCTGTAAAGTTTAATTCATTATTGAAATCTACCATATCGTGATCCAAAAGCAAAGCAACTAGATTCTGTGGAATATTCAAGATCTGTTTATTAAAATTATCAGCTGTAAAGTTGTTACCATTATTATTTCTTGTTCTCATACATCAATTTTTTTGTACGATCAGCATTCAACCTGTTAAAGAAATTTATATTTTACTGTCGTGTATAAGACACGAGGTTCTATTGCGTGGTTTGCAGTAGTACGACTAATCGATAGAACATTTAGTTTGGCGCCACCTATATAGTGCTCGATCACGTTAATGAATATTTAATAATTTGGTTAATCCATGGCAAATTTTGTATATTTTATGAGTTTTGTAAATATTAAAATATTTGGCCTTGATGATATCGGAAGACAGATAAATATTTCACCAATTTAGTAGCAAGCTTTCATTAGAAAGAATGTACGATAGATTTTAAGGCTTTTAGAGTTCTTAGCGTCGATTTAGCTAACGATAATCCAATTTGTTCGACACAATTCATAATTTAACCATTTTTCCTCCATAACCGTCAGTGCTTCTTCGTTATTGAAGTTGCTTAGATTAGAACCCCTTTTGATAAGGGGTTGTATCAATGATGAAATGCGCATAAATCTGCAAAAATCAAAAATTTTAAAAGTAACTATCGCAAATAATGTTAATGTTTTAATTATTTAGAGACGGTATTGAGTTCGATCACCACCACTGACCACAACGCCGTGACCAATTGTGTGCAAAATCGTTCGTTAGGCTGACCACCTATAACTCACCAATTGTAAAAATATGGTCTGAATGGTGCTATTCACTTAACAAATTCCCTATATGATACCGCCTGTTCTTACACAATACTATAATAATCGCTTAACATTTCTAGTTAGCAGAGGTGCCGATTTTTGGTGATACCCGTTTACACTTTCGCTAAGCAATAATTTTTCAATTCGAAATCAACCGATCTAGCCTTAACCAATGGCACAATAATAAACACCTTTGGAACGTAATTACTCCAGGTGAATATAGGACTCAAACGTACGTTCATACATGCTTTTGTAACGGGTGGGCCATTTAAAAGTTTAAATTTAAAAATGCAATAAAACAAAAACGGTTTGAAATGTTGCCAAATTTATTTTTTTGTTGTGAAGTACAATTGTTCCGGTTAGAGATGGAATATTATTTCATTCATATGGCTGCCGCGGCTGGCCTCACAGTACCCCATTTGATCGGACCAATTGAAGCCAATTTGGAGCACTTTTTCGAGTGTATGTGGTCATATCTCGGCGATGGCATCACGAATGTTGGCCTTCAAATGCTCAATTGTCTCTGGTTTGTCGGCATAATACTTGTTTTTAACAGCGCCCCACAGAAAATAGTCCAATGGTGTTAAATCGCAGCTTCTTGTCGGCCAATTGTCATCACCATTTCGGCTAATTAAACAGCCGTCAAACGTATGACGCAATAAACTGATTGTGGCATGAGATGTATGGCAAGTTGCACCATCCTGTTGAAACCAAACATCGTTCACATCAATACCATGAAGAGCGGGCGCAAAAAAATCGGTTATCATGGTGCGATAGGTGATGAAAATGAGGACAGCGCAACCATTGACCGTAAAGGTTGCGCCATCCTCATTTTCAAAGAAATATGGGAAAATGATGCCTCTGCTCTACAAACCGCACCAAACAGTCAATCCTAATGGGTGCATATGCTACTGTAAGATCACGTGTGGGTTTTCTGAGCCCAAAATACGGCAATTTTGCTTATTAACGTACCCACCAAGATGAAAATGAGCTTCATCTGAAAAGATGATTTTTTTGGCAAAATCGACATCATCGTGCAGTTTCTCGTTGGCCCAACTAGCGAAGTGAAAACGAAGCGGCTTCAACTCTTGAACCAATTGAACTTTGTAAGGCGTCATACCGAGATCTTTTCGCAAAATTCGACGTAAACTGGTGCGTGAAATGTTCAATTCTTGGGAATGATGACGAGTTGATATTGATGAATTCTCACGCACACTTTTAGCCACAGCTTCAATATTTTCGGATGTACGCACTGTTCGAGCACGCTCAAGTCTTGGCACATCAACAATAAAACCAGTTTCACGAACTTTAACAATAAATTTGTGTATACCGGTCACTGTTGGTCCTTCTGTGCGACCAAATTTTGTACGACAAATTTTTCGTGCAATTTCCGAACAATTGTCTTTGTTTTGGAAATAAATTTCCAATAAATGCCAACGTTGCTCAAGCGTAAATCGATTCATTTCGTTCAGTGGAGATAATATACTGAATTTTGTGACAGAATAGAATGACATAAGTACTGCCAGATTCGAAATAACCGGTGGATAAAATTTAAACCGATAGATGACCCACCCTTTATAAGCATTAGTTAACCGTCTGATTTTTGGCACCGATTTCATTAGTAAATTTAGACATCTAGTTCAAAAGCAAACGGTTGGTTGATTCAGTTACCAAGCCGGTTTTGACAGTCAACAATGGCTATGGAACACTGCATAAAAAATATTTTTTCTTATCAGCAAAACCAGACTATAAATTGCTAGTTCACCATAACATGGTCCATCATATTGTCAATACAGGCCATTTGCCAGTGTCAAGACCACGTAGATTAGATCCGAAGTGATATAAAGCGTGATATATATATATATATATATATATATATATATATATATATATATATATATATATATATATATATATATATATATATAATATATTATGTGCATTTGGCAACTTTAGTAAAAAAGCTAAAAGTCCCAAGAATTTTACTTAGCCAGACGAATGTCAAGACACTTTTACTGCAGTGAAACACAATTTAGCGCACCCAATGAACGAATCTAGCCTCAGCATCACAATAGATGCCACTGTTCTTAGTACTTCAACAGTAGAACAAAAGTTGTTGAGAACCGCTGGGGTTTAACTCAAAGAAACTATCGGATGCAGAAAAAAATTTTACACATTCGAAAGAAAATTACTCGTAGTACATCAAGCAATTAAATATTTCGAAAATTTTGTCGAAGGGCGTGAGAACTTTGGAATTTTTTTTCTGGTTTCGGACGTCCAGGCCATTCCAACATTTAATAACCTGTCATTTCAATAACCTGTGAAACCAGTGCCGGAGCCAACAATACGTATACATCGCAAAAGAGTTACGTCGAACAATATTCGTTACGTTACAAAGCATCTCGCATTTTGGGATTTAAGCTAGTCGTAAATTGATTTATGTTCGATATTTTTGGCCTATAGCTTTAAAAAAGACATAACCCATTGGACACAGTCCTGTTTATCCTTCCAACGTGCTAAAGCTCAAGGTACACGAAATCGCCACTAGGTCAATTCACAATACCAACGGGGCGATTTGAACATATCTTTATAGTCATAGTGGGATCACTACCACCCTCTAATACATACTCTATCCAGATTCGTGTTGATCGCTTCACGCAATGGCCCAAAGAAATTCTCTTAATGGTCCCCCCGAACTTCCGATAGTATTATTGGGTGTAAGAGCGACGGTGGAAGAAGATATAAAGTGCACACCAGCGGAAATGGCCTAGGGACAAACAACTAGACTTCCCGTGAGTTTTTGTTGTACATCCTTTTTGACACAATATAGGAAATCTTATTCCAATAAAATATTGGGCAAATGTGAGTAGACAGGATTGTCACCTCCATACGAAGATCCGTATAAAGTCATACGTATACTTTGTAAACATTTTATAGTATCGATCAAAGATAAGATTCTTAATATCTCAATCGATCGTTTAAAACCAGCATATAGTATATTAACTTCAACTGATAGAGCTTTTAGAAGACTTGCAAGAACAACATTAGAAATGACAATATTTGATAATAGTAGGCACTTCTGCTCTGCATACTTCAGCATTATCTAATATTGTCCAATACACACAATTTGATCGCTTAATTGGCGCTTTTAGAGCTAATAATAAATAATTAAATAATAATAAATAATAAATATTAGTAATATACTTAACTTAAACCAACATTTTCTTAAATATATAAAAATTTAGCCAGAAGAAAATAATTTTCTATTCTCTTGTATGATCCAAGCCCAGTTATACAGTTGAGTACTTAAAAAGCGCTAACTTACATCATATTTCGATTATAACCGATTAAACCGGTAAAAGCATAAATGTCACAGTTTTAATTGGCTCAACATGCTTTATGAGTTTTGCAATTTTAGCCTAATTTTTTATAACGATTAACTCAAGTTTCTAAATTTTAACTCATAGAAGTTAATAAATTACGAGGATTGTTTCAGGACGTGTACAAAAAAATTGCCAAAAGTATGGGAATAAGTCCAAACTTTCATAATTATTTTAGTGACATCATGTAGAAATTTTACCAAGCCGTTCATCTTATGATGCGAAGATACTTATTTTTATTTTTAATGAATGTACGATTATGCTTTGGTATTGTTTCCATTGTTATTTTGTACACAGATTGTTAAAAACGAAATTCATTCTGAAACGAAAAACCAGATCATCAAAATCAGGTTCTTAAAAAAATGTAATAAAAAAAAATGTTGTACATTTCTTTTTGAAATTGTTGTAGTATTTACTGTATGCCTTATGATAAAAAAAATATGTTATCAAAACGTTACAAAACATTCATTTTAAAACGATGACTGTAGTTCAGTAAAGTAATAAATTCAATGACATAGTGGCGCAATACCTATACCAGAGATGGATTCGAACAAGATAAATTATAAAATCGTAGAAGGTTCCAATATATTCGTTAGAATACAACAAACTTAAATTCTAACATATCCTGAAAAATTTAATTCAAGGCAGTAACACCAGCAAATCATTTTAAAACATGTGCATATGATCTACGCATAAATTGGGCGAAAAATGCATGCAAAGATCCGCTTCTGTCTATATATAAATGTACGAAAATATTATGTCCGTTTTGCTTTAATTGATTGACGTTAAGTGGACGTTTCCATCCAAATATTTCAATTTAAATAAAAAACAAACGCAAAAACAACACTTTTCCAGCATTAAATTTGTGTTCCAGTCGATCGCATATAAACAACGAAAAAAAAAACACTTGACCATGACATTCAAAACAACCCGTAGGTAATAAAACCAACACAACTCCTTTGGGCAACAATATTAAATCTTCCACATATCCGAAAATCAAAGCGGAAATAATTTATGTGATCGTTATATTAAAAATTAAAAAATCATGTATGATCGTGTAAACTCAGGTAAACAAAAATTTAAGACACAATTAATATACGATAGCACTATGCCACCGATGACATCACAAATACCATACAGAAGTAGTACAATGCTACAAAAATATAATTAAATTTTTTACAAAGCTACATACATTCGTTAAATTTTGTAATTTGTTGCTGTATGAGTTATGTGGCGTGTTGTTGTGTTAAATGTTAAATTGAATGGAATTAAATTATGCAATTGGCCATTCAATGTGTAGTACATATATGTATGTATTCTTCTACAGTAGATTATTGTTTTAATGTTTTAAATTTATTTTATGTTAATTCAACAATTTATGATTATTTAACGTTCGGTAGGTAGATAAAACGGACAATTGGCGTAGTGGCTAATAAAATTAGGCACTGGACATTTAATTTTGCAATCAGAGCAATTTCATATCTCCTCGTGGGGCTACTTGAGTAACGCTTATTAAAACAGGTGGTGCGGTTAAGGTATTAACATGTATTAACATGTTGGATGAGTGTTTGCCGCCTAAAACCCCAAAAAAAAAACAATCGTTCTCAAGCGTATATTCTCCATGTCAGGGGTGGGTTGGTTTAAGAAAAATGCCGTTTTGAAAGCAAGTTATGTAATATCAAACAGGGTTTCGAACCGAACCTGAACCTGTTCCGGTTCAGAGCTTTTTTCATAATTTTATGAACCCGAACCTGAACCAAATCAAAATTGGGATACAAGTTCAAGTTAATTTTTCGTTTGAAAAATAAAAAAACAATCAATTTGGGAAACAATTGGGGAAAATATGGATGTTTCTAGAATATTCTTCAGTTCAACGGATGATGAAAATGACCGCGACGTGTTAAAGGAAATCGTTAAGACCAAAGAAAACAGTATAATGTCAGCTACAGAAAGTGAAAAAATCTCAGTGCCTATTGCGTTGATTTTATTATAAAAAAAAATTTGCTGCATATTTATTGCTTTTCCCAGAGTTTTAAAGGGAACAAATCAAAAATGTGTTGGAACTCTGGGAAAATCATAAATTGTCGGGGTTCGATACCCTGATATTAAATTCAGTTATGCGAGAGAAAAACATAAATTCATCCCTAAACGAACTTCTTGAGATGCTACAATCAAAGACTTGGTAGGTGGAATTGAATAATCGTGCCATGTTTAAAACTGGCTCTGAAAGACCGCTTTTGATTTGTACTGAATCCATTCGGAGAAGTCCCTCACGTTGTTGCAAACAACGTTTCGGAGCGATGATGTTAAAACGAGCCAATAAATTGAAGCAGTTAATGCGAGTTAGTAGAATATCATAAACGAAGATTATTGATGCAACGTCACGTCGAAAATCAAATCGCTGTAATTTCAATAAATTGCAACGCTCTTGATATGGAGGTAGAGAATATTGATCTGCACGTACATTCAGTAATCGTCACAGTGCATATAATACAAACAGCTTCTGATAACTCTCAATCATGTCCAAATGACACTTATTAAAAGGGGTCTAGACTGGTGAGGCATATTCTAAGACAGACGGAATGATCTCCACATACAACGTTTTCAGAGTAATTGAGTCACAAAAATCATACCAATTTTCAACTTTTATTGAAACCCAACACAATATAATGGTAACCTTATTAATAATACAATCAATGTGCTTAGTGAAAGTAATGTCAGATGAAAAAATAACACACCTAGATCAGTCAAAAATCTACCCTATTTATAGCGTTCTCATATAGAGAAAAATAATGGGTTAATGATGAACTTGTGCGAAAAAAGGAAATAACCTTGCACTTGCTCACATTCAAAAACATCTTGTTATGGTTTGACCAGCTATAAATGCTAACTAGGTCTCTTTGTAACACCCGACAGTCGGTTACATTAGCGATTGGGGCGAATGTTTTCATATCGTCAGCAAATAGAAGGCACTTAGCACTCTCAAAACATTTAACCACATTCACGAATATGATAAATAACAGTGCACCGATGTGACTACTCTGAGGAACACCAGATGTTGCATGAAAGCAATGGGAAGAAGAATCAAATATTTTAGCAAACTGCAGTCTGTCGGAAAGATAGGATAGTAACCACCTCATAAACTCGTAATTTTAAAATATCCAACTTAGCGATAAGAATTGCGTGATCGATTTTATCAAAACCTTTAGCAAAATCGGTGTAAATAACATCAAAATGTAGTTTGGAGTTAGGGATTGTCAAAAGTTTGTCGCAGAATGAAGCTAAATTTGTAACTGTGGACCTACCAATAAACAAACCGTGTTGGTCATAGGAAATATAAGATCTAAGGTGAAAGGACATGTACTTATGTATCATAGCTTCAAAAAGTTTAAGTACAACAGATAAAATGGATATACCACGGTAGTTATATACCTCGTTCCTCTTAACTGACTTAAAAACTGGATGACTAACGGAAATTTTCCAGCGGTCCGGAAAAATGTCTCTACGAAGACTTTCATTAAATATGAAAGAAATTGGCAAAGCCAAACTCATCGCAAAGTTTCTGAACAAAACGGATGGGATTCTATCATGACCGGCACTCTTAGTAATATCCAGTTGACATAAGGAAGCGATCGTGTACAATAAAATCCTTATTACTTGTACTATAGTAGTTGAGAAGCAAACTAAAATGCAAAAAATTTAGCCAATAAATCACTTATGCCAGAAAGAGTAATAAAATTATGTAAACACATGAACGATGGAAATGTGGAACCTTTTTTTTAACAATTAAAAACCTTCAGAACATTTTTAGATTCGATGCTAAGGTCTCCTCAATGCGCAATATATAGTGATTATAAAGGAACCCATTCAGATTTTAAAATTCCTTTCGGACACAACCAAAGCTGAATAATATTCGAAATCATGAATCCTATATAATGTATGCTTATTACGATGTTTCTCGAGTTTTACCAAATCACAGATTTACCATCAATTTAGCCAACGGAACACATCTTTCGGCAATGTTTAGATATAGTAAAATCAGTATTCAAAAATCAGTAACGAAAACTACAATCTTAAGAGGTTACTATGAAGAAGGATAGAGGTTGAAGAACTGTTTAAACTTTCTACCTTAGTTCAATGCCAAAAGTGTCAAGAATTTGGATACACTAAGACATATTGCAGGCTATCTTCGGTGTATGTGCTAGTATAACTTATACTGGCCATATGGAATGCAATTGGACTAACTCAACACATAAGTTAGAAGTTGCAAAAATTTTTATGCAACTAGAATATTGTTATCATGCTTTAAATTGGATGGGTTCACATTCTATGATATACTAACCACCCTGATGGTAATTAGGGTCGCAATTTTTTAAAATACAAGGAAATGGTTTTAGTGCATGTGGTGATTTTAATGATAAACATACCTTTTAGGTTCAGGATTGATTTCAACCAAAGGTAAACAGCTATGGGAATGTTTGCAAGATAACATCGATCATATTTCTCGTTGCCCAACATATTGCCCTCCGGATAAACGAAATATTCCAGATCTTAATGGATTTCGTACGTCATTAGAGTTCCAAGAGTATCGTTAAAGGCTCAATCATGCTATGATTTGTTTTCTGATCACTCGCCCATTACTGTCACACTGAAATTGCAAAACGATAATTGCCAATATATTAGTTCACTCACCAAACGAAGTACAAACTGGAAAGTGTACCAAGATAATTTAAGTGAGATAAGCGATTAATTATTACCACTGAATACCATTAGTGGAGTATATTGAGCAGTTGCTTACTTACTATTGTTTCTCCAGTTAAGCATGTGCTTTTTCTGGTAGATCAACGGTCACTAATTTGTTTATATTTTTTGCGATCTATTTTGTAGTATAACTCCAAACTTCAGCTCAACATGATCTATATTGATTTTGCCAAAGCCTTCGATAAAATTCATCACGACATTCTCAACCCAAGTTACAGAACTTGCATTTCAGTATCTCCCGTTAGATGATTGATGTCTTATTTTTCAGATCGTCGGCAGTTCGTGAAGATTTCCGATTGTTCTACTCAGTATTTTCGTGCTAAGTCTGGAGTGCATCAGCGTAGTCACAATGTTCCTTTTCTATTCATAATATTTATCAACGAATTTATGGAATGCTTCAAGTTCGCAAAATTATAGCATCCAAGATTTGGTGTCCAGAAGTAATTCGTCCTATAGGCACTTCGCCAATTACCCCACAATAGTTCTGATGCTTTTGTTCTTCCGTCATATTAGAACCGTTGTGGTCTGCTGGGATTGCTGCAGATTAACTACCGCAATAAAGTTGCATCTGTCATTTTTACTTTCGATATTTTCAATGCGTGTAGTGACTGTACCCAGTATTTAGCCTGGTTCTTTTTTATGCTCCTTCGCGTCCTCTACGGCAACGCCAAGATTTTCTATTCGTATAGCTGCTGTATCAACTAATCTGGTCTTTTGGAACCAGCTTCGAGAATGTCACGTCTTTGTAATTCGTTATATCGTTTATTCGTGTCCATGTATCTGGAGGAACTTTCACTTTATTCTGATACTGGCCAATCGCTGTGGAACGCCATAAAGAAACTAAATTTCTGTTGAATGAAAGCAAATCGACCCTGGTTACTTTCACATTGAGAAAAACAACTTCTCTCAAGGTTACGCTTAACAATTCGGAGATCCAGCTTTTCCGCAGACTTACGTGGAAGAGACATATTGAAGCTAAACAAAAACAAAGGAAAATTAAATATGTCAACTTATAGTGGTTGATTGGATAAAAGCCAAGTCTTAAGTTGGAGCACAAAGTTTTTATTTAAATAATCGTCCTGGACATATGGTATTCGAATGTGGGGCACTGCATCGTCGACCAACTTGGAGTTATTACAAAGGTTTTGCCACAAATCGAAAATTACCAGATATCTAAAATTTCTAAAATCTAGAAAATACAAGTTTGGCCCTTTAAAACTTTGATGTTAAGCTATATATAAATGAACTCATTTTGTCGTTCTTCCTATATTTTGCTTCGTTCTTCGGTACACTGATTTGTATATCACCTTCTTAAAATAGGTCTAACTACCTGTTTACAAGGTATAGAACTTGCTATTATTGTTTGAATTAGACAATCAATGTATAAATCAATCAACCTGAGATCGGCTCATCTTAAAATATAATCGAAAAAAAAAATAAAAAATTAATCGACTAACAATAACATCAATCGATATACAAATATACCGCCGAACATTTTTTTTTTTAAATTACATAATTCTAGCACAGTCATTTAGGTTATTCACATCACTTATGTTCATTCATATGTAACGACGAATCTTCGACAAAACAAACAATTAATTCATGTTTCGATGATGCATAATTTGTTGGTATGGCCCATAAATTAACATAAATTTGAACAGACATAATTAATATGTATTCAACTCGTATATTATGTTGTTTGGACCTCTCAAATTAAATTAATAATTTTTGTATAATCAAAATTGAACTTGACCATGACTTCAAAATTAGTTTTTACGACAATAAGTTAAGTTTCAGTGGGGTAGAAAATTTTTTCGTTTTATTGTTTATTGCACGCAAAAAGAACGCGGTCGGAATAGAGTTGTGACACTAAAAGAGAATTTTGATCTGATTCTGGAAAAATCTAATTATGTTGTGTTTGTAAACGAATGAGTTCAAAAAAAACTTTATCAGTCCATTTAGTCCAAACTCTATTTTATTTAGAATTTGCTTGCAGCCATTATTACACGAACATTCTCAGTGCATTTGTAAACATGGAAAAAATTGGTCATCGTTATTAGATGCAATAATTTTATTTGGAAGGCCAACTAATATCAAACGGAATTGCGGAAACGAAAAACTATGCGCAAGATGGGTGCCTCGATTACTCGCGGAGATCGTGAGGATGTTTCAATCGAGTGTTTAACGAAGTTTCATAGCAATAAAGACGAGTTTTTGCTTCGATACATGGGTCCATCACTACTCACCTGAGACGAAGCAAGTGTCCCAATGGACCGAAAGGGGCGAATCGGCTCCAAAGAAGGCTATTCCGAGAGATAATTTTCATTGATTATCTTCAGAAAGGAAAGATATCATTTATCATTTTCGAGTTTTATAAAATAGCTAAAGATAGCAAAATCTACAGTTAAACGTCCGTTACAACTATAGTTGAATCTAAACCAATAGTAATACTAGCAATATTTTCTCATTAACCCATATTTTTTTTATTTTTATTTTTATTTTTATTTTTATTTGTTAAATTCCCCTTCCCAAACTGCCTAAAAGGTCTTTTATGCTATTGGGTTTATTAGTCCAAGAGCTCCTCCACCTTCCTAATAATGGCGAGAATACTGCTTGAGGCCAATTTAGATTTCTCCGGAGTCAAATACCTCTCTTTGAAATGAAGCCACCTCATTGTACACAGAGCAACACACTCACATAAATTGTCCTCTGTGGTTTCTATCCCTCTCAAATAGAGTCGGCGCTTCGTCTCTGTGGACAAGTTCATTTTATTAAAATGATATCTCAGGTTACGGTGGCCTGAAAAAAACTCACTAGTTTCCTGGTATTTCCTTCACTGAAATTGACCGCCAAGTCCTTATGGTGAAATAGTCTGATCAGATATTTGGCTGATCTAACGCCGAGGATACAGTTCCAATAGGTCAGCACCGTATTATTTCCCATTTAATAATTGTGTAGGCTGCCAAAGCCCAAGGGATACAACAGAAAGACTCAGGCCAATGAGTGTAGTTTTGATGAGACCGCCCGTGCAAGCTCGTCGGTTATCTCATTTCCAGTGATGCCCTTGTGACCAGGTATCTCACAACCTACTAGGTTATGGCAAGAGCGAGATTGTAGCAGTTTATAACAACTTTTAACCGAAGCCAGTGCTTTCAATGCTGCTTGGCTGCCGGACAAAATGTGAATGGGGCACCTTAAAGGCTTTTAGTCATAATAATAAAGCACAGATTCCGATGGCGTGCATTTCGACTAGAAAAACTCTGAGTTAGGGTCCCAATGATTTCGATACTTTGTATCAAAACCATATGACCTTTATGATCATTCACTAGCTGTAATCTAGCTGCACAAGGAGCAGCTGAATTTTTGACGTAGATATGAAGTGAAGTGAGTCCAATGAGGGCTTCCATTGCCACCGTAGTACAGGTGCGAATTGCGCCTGTGATTCCGAGACATGCTAGCCTCTGCAATAAAGTTAGCATGTTTATTATAACTTTCACCAAACTATATGGCCCCATAGGTTACAATTACAATCTCATAGAACCTATAGGTCCCCATAGGGACCACATGGCTCTGTCCCCACGTTCGCTAGTTGAGTTAATATGAAAATTCCAAGTCAGTTTCTTATCTAGGGCAAAACCCAGATATTTAACTTCATTGAAGTATCCGATAGTGATATCATTTAGACTAACTGAACCAAAGTTCAATTTACGTCTTTTAGTAAAGGGTGCCAGGAATGTTTTGTTAGGATTAATCGAAAAGCTCTCTTTCGTGCATCAATTCGAAATAACTAAGAAGGCCTGTTGCATGCTGGCAGACATCGTACATTCATGCCCGCTAGAGACCATGATAACGAGATCGTCTGCATCACCAATGATGTCATAACCGAGTAGATGTAGCTCATCAAGTGACTCGTCGATCACGAGTGACCACAGCAAAGGTGACAGGACACCGCCTTGCAGGCACTCCTTTACTGCCATAATCATGACTGACTCATTACTTAGTTTGGATGTAATCTGCCTACTAACCAACATGGAACTAATCCAGTGCTTAGTCGGCTCATTAATACCTCTACGCTTGGTTGCCCTAGCAATTGACTCGTATTCAGTATTGTCAAAAGCTCCCTCAATATCCAAACATTCTATCGAGCGGTAGGCCGCTTCATCAACCTTGGTGACAAGTGGATGCAGCACCCCCTCTGTGGATTTGCCTTTTCTATAGGCGAAATCGATAGAGATAAAAAAATAATTACAAACTGCACCATGTCGTATCATGTGTTAATCATATCATCTTCGTAGGCCCACCCTGTACCAGTACAATAAATATAAACATAAATATTTATGAAATAAATTGCAATTCTTAGAAATTGATAAAATAAAAAAATTGTTTTCTGTTATTAATTAAAATTAACAATTGACCCTTTGACATTGCATTGCTCTTGTGCAAATTATTTTGATACTTTAGTTATTTCTAGAATTTGTTACTTAATTCAACAATTTCGAAAGTCGAATATTGCATCTTAGCAACTTAAATTGAGAATAAACTCACATTAGTATAATATTAAGAAATTGCTTAATTTAATTAAAAAATAAATAACATAAGAACATCTTAAAGTTATAATAACGGTTTTGTATGAATTGCCTTAAAATTATGTTGATCTTGAAATTGAACCTTAAATAAACACAGAAAATAAAACAAAAACAATAAAACAGTTAACAGTTAATTGAAATTCGTGTTACAGTAACATGAATCACTCGATTAACGTAATTTTTTGAAATTCGATTTGAACACACATATTTCTAAGGTCATCTTAATGAAACGCACCGGGTCCCGTTTTACGTGATAAGTAGAGATCTGTTATTGTTTCGTGGTATCCATTTTTCTTATATGACCCCATCACTGAATTATAAGTAGTACATGTCATGTCCGATACCGATTCATTAGTAATTTTGAAGCTAATATATGCATGACTCATTTCTTTATTTATTATTTGTGTAAACAACAAATGAATATTAAAGTGATATGCGGTAAGAAATTGTAACCACAAAACGAGTTATTATCATCATCCACAAGACGTCTAACCATTAATCACTCAATGTTAAAATTGGTTCGGTTGTGATGATGACTCTTCACCACCACAAGCCCTTTGTGTAAAAATATGCTCACATCGTTTGTCATATGAAATTCGACACTTTAAGATTATAATAATCCACGGATGTTGTAATTAAGCGTACTACTTACTAGAGAGACCTCATTTTGGTGTTTAAACAAAAATTCGTATCACCGGAAAACTTAACAAAAAACAGATATCCGCCGACTAGCGCAATATTACTTTCCAAAAATAATTTAGTTTAGTTTATCTTTGATCGTTCTTCTAAGAATAAGACTATGACAGGTGAAACAATTGGATCAATAAATTTGAATAGCTCAATTATTGTGCCTTACTGGATCGGTAGCTGTATTCTTCGTCTGATTTTTCCAACTGATAATTTCCAACGCAACAAATGTTTCAGAAACTATTTGTGTAATATGGGATTTATTGTGCATTGCACTTTTCTGGATTTTAGCAATTCTTGATTTATATCCAAAATTTCATAGCTAGAATGTGCTAACATTCTAGGGGTTCTAGAAATTTTTCAAAATAAATGTGAAAGCACCAATAGGAAATGACCTAAATGGAAACTGTTAAATGAGAAAAGTGAAATGACCAATGAGAAATTAAAAATATGAAATGAGAAAACAAGTATAAAGGAGCATCATGCTTATTTTTGACTGTAAAGAAATAATTGGTGAAGATATAGGACCAGCCTGACAGCTGAAATGTTTTATGTTTACTACAGCGATATCGCTGGCAAAATATATATTTATTCGTTGAAGCTCGTCGTTGACGCTCTGGTTCTGTTTATACCTTAACTAACAAAAGCGTCAGCGTATCGCAATATAAAAATAACAAGAACAATTTTTAAAACATGGCTGCTGTATTATGCTTCTTTATTAAAAAAGCACCTTATAAAAATAAAAAACAGTTGGCAACATTGTTTCGCCGGCGATAAAATTAGAAATAGACTCTAAATTTATTTCAACGAAAAAATCGTCGTCGCCATCGTCGATGTTTCTGTTAGCATACTATGCTTTTAGTGTATTTTAATTTGACAGGCGTCGACGCTCGTCGTTGTCGCTCTGGTTCTGTTTATACCATAACATTCTTATTCAATTCTTCGGTTTTGTTCTATGTAACACGGGTGTACGGAGGTGCCCGGCATTCTGTAAGATCCTGATTAATTTTTTGCCGTACACTTTAATCAATCAATCAATAAATCTTGAATTTTCACTTCCAGTCACCAAAAAAAGTAACAAAAATCAGGCGAGTTTTCGAAAAAAGGTGCCGACGAGCTCAGAAACGTTTGATTGCGAAACATTGTAAAGACCAACAAAAAAAGGAGAAAGGAGGTAAAAAATGTGCTATATATGAAATATTTTGTAATAGCGAACAGCGATTGTAAAAAACCAATAAGAACTCTTAAACTCTCGGATAAGAAAAAATTATCAATGATCCGCAATAGTAAACAGTGATACAACAACGAAAAACAACGAATGCTCTGGATTCACGCAACAACAAACAAGCATGATCGTTAATAATGTCTTAGCGACTACCGCACATAATATGTAAATATTCGCTTTGAATATTGCAACGTGGACTAACTACTAAAACTACCGGCTAAAATACCTGGAAATACTTCATAAATATTTGCGTTTAGATACTTAAGTTAACATTTTATATGTGGAGTTCAACTAGAATCTGGCGGATGTAGTTGACACCTAATGACTTAAATGATAACTATATGTGGTAGAACTTATTGAATTGTGATGTTTTAGATCTCTCGGCACTTATAACAGTTATGTAGGAAAATAATTCTTAAATTCTCTAGTTAAATTCTGTCCACTTCACTTGAAACAGTAAATTACGAACAAAATACTACCATAACTACCAACGCAATTCAAAATGTAAACAAAACATAACCACTTTGCGTATAATTTAGTTCAACTATTTAGGTCGAACCATAGTTGTGTGTTAAATGAATCAATGACCAGATTCATATTTTAATAATCGAAAAACGAAAATCGAAAATTTCACTTTTCTATTGACACATTCAATTACCTGAGGAATTCAACAAAGGAACCATTCTTATTCTTATTCGGTTGTCATTAATTTTAAAGTACTTTTCTAAGAGATTAACTATATACACGGAACTTATGTATGACTCAAGAGTCATAAAACGAAGATTTATTTATTTGTAATGTTTTGTTATGAATTTTAATTTGTAGACAAATAGAATTTAACATATGGGTCATTATACGACTTCATAAAATGATAAATGTATGTAATTCCATCCCACACTCCAGTATCAGGTCAACCAATTTGTTCACTTTTATTGTTAAAGAACATTAGTCTTAAGAAAAAGTAGACGCTAAAACACTTAAAACTTATTCAATTTTTTAAAAGATGTTATTCTAACCACAGTTACTATCATTCTTAAGTTTTATCAAATACTTTACTTTTCGTTGGTACACACTCGTTGAGCAGAATATGGATTCATTTTAAATAATCCTTTGCGTTTCTATCCCCTGATTCTTAATTCTTATAATTTTATTTTTATATAATGGTATCTCAGCTGAAAACATTAATCCAAGCCTAGCTGCAGGATTAGAGTGTACAGCGAATGTGATTATCTTCCTAGTAGCCAATAAATGTTTGTATATTTTAAATCTAACTGCTTTCCAACAAAGATTAGTGTCTAATTGCCAATAGATATTAGACATTGCTGGTCTAATATCTATTATATCTTCATGGGGTTTTTTATAGCTTCTAGGCTAAGCATTCACGCCTAACTTTGTCAATTTAATCAAAGTTTTAGTGCTCGTTACAGAATTCAAAATGGTGTCCAGAATAAGATGATTTTTGTCGATAAATTTGTAGAGATTTTTTAATAGTAAATTTTCGAAAAGTTTGGATATTTTGAGAGTAGAGTTTACTTTCTCAATATAGAAATCAAGATTCACTTTAGCAATTTTCCATAATTTATAAACATTATAGAGCCTAACGGCGTCATTTATAACATTGGTTAGTTTTACTACGGTAGTTCTTCAAATTTGTTCCTTCAGACGACAATTTAGTTGTTTTACGTCCGCATTTTTATTATGTTTTCACCAAATGTTTGTTCCGTTTGACATTTATACGCTTAAAATATATAATTTAAAACATTCCCTTTTTCCAGAAAGCTGTATTGGACTTTTTAAGTTTTGTTGTCTTTGTTGGTAATTAATGAAAACCTCTCTTGAGTATTTTCCATTTTAAAGTCTCCAACTTTTATAAAAAAATTCCCTACAGGCGCTTGTAAAATTCTGCACATTAATTTTGATTGACAATATAACGGTGTAACAGCTATAAGGTAGTATCTTGTTTTTAACTTAAGAACTGTAACTTGGATTTCTTTAGTTTTTTATTTCGCTTCTTCGAAATTTTTAGTGTTATTCTCTATTACAGCAGGTTATCTGGATATTTATAATTGTGTTTACCACTCGATATATAGCCTCTGAATTTTAAGTGGGATAGAATAGAAAAATGTGTTTGCGAGATAAAGCTCAAATTTATGTTTTCTATGTTAAAGTATGTTAAAAGTTTTTGTCTACCCCACAATGTACGAATTTTGTTTGGTTTAGAAAGGTTCCTGTACAATCAACATTCCTTCGTTGGTTTCCACAATATTTTTGCATGTAACCATAAACTTGGCGTTTCTTGTATTGCGCTATAAGTGTTGAGCGATCTATGCTATTAAATTTCTTCCTCCGCTTGGCTATAATTTTTCAAAAGATATTTTGTTGGGAATCATTAGTTCTTAGAACTGGTTTTCAATAAATCAAAAAACACTTTTGAAGAATGAGCAAATCAAAAATTGGGAGTTATTGCAGATTTACATTATATAAAAAATTTCCAATTCACTTTGAGCAAACCGAAATAGGGCCACGGGGATGCTTTAGGACAAAATGGACTTGTTTGTCCGTGGGATATATATTTTATTTGCCTAGTACCATTCTTTTTAACCGATAATCATTCCACTACACATCAATTGGTGACGCGCCACGTGAGGGTTCCGGTTCCCCAACGAACAAAGTTTCCGTTTATTAAATTAAAATTACAAAAGTAAATCACTTTCTTAAGAACCCAACTAAAGAATTTAACATTATGACATTTTCGTGTCAAACAATAAAACTTCCCAGACACTTTAACTGAATTTTAATGATATAATGAATTTTTTGTTAAGTCATAAATGTAAATATAGAATTCAAATTATATAATATTAGCACATACTTAAGCTGATACATGATGCATACTTAATCCAACTACATATAAGATTGCGATGTCAGAAGCTCTACTTTCGTTTTAAAATGTAATGGGCATCCGATAAATTGATTGTGTACGATGCCGTATTATGAAAATGGTTATTCTACTATATATTATAGATAAGCACAACATAAACAACCTTGAGTTTAATATTCTTAAGACTTAAAGAAGACAACCCAAAGCTGAATAATAATTTTGATTTAAGAAAATAAATTGGGTAAAAATTGTAATAAATTTAAATTACGTAACGGACATTTTTATTGATAAATTTAAAGAAATGTATCACTAAACATCATCAGATCGAGGTCAAAGTCATCGCAGAGGACAATACGAGTATCGTAAATTACGCTGTATATATTTGATGCAATCCGTTGTGGAGCAGTAGTATTCCCAAATTCTCTCATAATTAAAATAGAGTTCACACTAACGGCATCTAGGGTGCGGTTATGTAAGCATTTCGAGTTTCGAGTTTCGACTTTCGACATGTCAAAACATGTCGAAATATGTCGATAACGTGGCCAGTTTTATGTTTAAAAAAATTATTTTACTCATTTCGACATGTCGCAAATGAGTACAACAACAACAACTTGTCGCAATTTCGACATGTCAAATCATCAATTTTTTTAAAAATATCGGCCATCTTGTCGAAACTCGAAATGCTTACATAATCGCACTTCTGTTTGAAATTCTCGAAACAGTCTTAGTCAATAGATTTTAAATACAATATGCCAATAGCGAATATCAGGGAGTCTATTATGAAAAGTATTCGCTTTCGAAAATAGATTCGCGACGAATTTTAGTATTAAGAATTTTTTTTGCTTTCGAACATTTGGCATTCGTTTCTTTAATCGGTTATGAACTGGCCTATTGTACAGAAATTACGCAATTTTAATGGGTCAATCATGTTTTTTTGGGATTTTGGTCTATTTCGATTTGTGCAAAAATTTCACAATTTTGATGGGCTAACAACCATCATGATTTTTCGGAATTTTGGCCCATTTCGATTTGTACAAAAATTGCACAATTTTGATAGGCTAACTAACTATCATGATTTTTCGTGATTTTAAAGACTCATCAATTGCACTGATCACATCAACTCAATCCAAATCACCACTGAACACTCCAATGAATAGAATCTCTACTAAACCTGTTCTTCATAGATTTTGAAGGATGCGGATACCTTGTGAAATGGGCATCCCAAATAACATGAAATGTATCGGAATGGTGGAAACCGAGTTCTGACCAAGACGCAAGATCAAGGTACGAATGTTCAACTCATGAGTGATTGACGAAAAAGCAAAATGAACATAAAGATTGATTGGAACCCAAGCTTATACTTAACGAGTATAGTTTACGGCCCATTTAAGGTTCCTAAAAATTCATGATCGCAATTTATTAAGTTTCCCTTATTATTCATAGGCTAAAGTTAGTGAAAAGGAGAACCTCTTCAGGACTGACAATGCGATGGAAGCTTGGAACAAAAAATTATCACAAATTTTACTAATTGCAGACTTGAATTTTCGAAGTGTAGCTCACAAATTTGATTTAATATTTTATTGCAAGATTATTCATTATATAGGAGATGTTCATACCTTGAAGATACTTTGCATTCGGAAGCAAATAACTGCAACTTTCAAAAAATAGTGTGGGAAGTACTGACCGATCTAACAGCTTTAATCGTTATGGTGTCAAACCGAAATAGAACCTTATAAATGCTAAAATTATAAAATTTTATTCACCACAAGAAATATTGATTTTCACTCATAACATTTGAAACGAATTTAATTCGTCATTTTCGTATTTTTGTTGAGATAGAACACTTGTGCGTTATCCGCAAACTTAGAAGTAGTAAGAAATTTTTAAGCTTTTAGCATTATATATTCTAGTACTGCTATTCGATAGTAGGTTGCAGTACGATCGCTCAAAATATTTGAGTATATTTTCAGAAAAAACACTCAATGTATATTCACTTCACTAAACACAAAATTCGACAGTGAGTCATTTTTAAAACCCATCTAGACAGAACAAATATGAACTAATCGTAAGTATAACCGTCAAAACTTTCAAAATATTTAAAAATATTACGGAATAAAGTGTCAAAAATACTTGGAGGTGGATTCTACGATTTAATCGATATAATATAATTTTCACATACACATAACAAACAATAGCATTTCACATAAAAAAAATTTCAAAACATTTAGGTATGAAGAAATCAAACCCACAAATTAATTAAATTATTTCTGTTCCGGTTAAATTGAATAATTCATTTGCATTAATTTAGGTTGAATTTGTATAGAAAATGTTTATGTGTTAATAAAAAAATGTGTACTGGTATATGTTAAAGTGTTTTGCAATATTATTTCTGTCATTCATCTGTCATATCGAAAGGAAGTTAAATAAACGTTCGAGTGTTGGTCCATTGAAATTAAAACGAAATAAATGTTTCTAGTTGCTGTAACTGGTGGTATTGGTACCGGGAAATCTTCTGTATGCAAAGTGTTTCGTGATAATGGGATACCGGTAATTGATGCAGATGCAATAGCGCGACAAAGTTAGTAGAAACAAAATAATAAAATTTAATTAATTTTCCATCATTTGCACTGAGTATTTAAGTAGTAAAGTTTTTTTTCGTACAATTTAAAAATGTTTATATTTTTTTTTATTTGTAGTCGTTGAGCCCGGCCAATCCGCATGGTTTAAAATACGTAAAGCATTTGGTGATGTTGTGTTCAAGGAAAATGGTGAATTAGATCGTAATGCATTAGGACAAATAATTTTCGATAGTGTTGAAAAACGAAAAATTTTGAATGATATAACACATCCGGATATTCATCGGACAATTTATCGAGAAGTTTTTAAGTATTTTCTATTGGGACATAATTTTGTTATATTGGAACTACCATTACTATTCGAAACAGGAATTATGTTAAGCTATATACATAAAGTAATAACGGTGACATGTGAAGAAGATATTCAGCTGAGCCGAGTTATGGATCGAAATGGTTTTTCGGAAGCTGATGCCAAAAAACGTATATCATCTCAAATGTCGTTAGACAAAAAATGCGAACAATCACAATTTGTTATAGAAAATTCAGGAAGTGTTCGTGATACGGAGGAACAAGCGTTAAAAATACTAAATTTATTACTAGATTCAAATCATCACTGGAGAATACGAGGTTATATTATTGCTACAGCTGCAGTAGTATTCTCTGGATTAGCATGGCTTTTAAATTATAAATATAAAATATTTACGCAATGAACACCAAACCAGTTGAACAAAATAAAAAAAATTAATTTAAACAACTGCCATAGAAGGTTAACTTTTTACGATGTATTAATATGGTTTTAGTTTATTATTGTAGTTATGTTAGAAAATGTAAGCTAAATGTATTTAATTAACTCATTTGTAAAACGCGCAGCATAAGACATTTTATATATGGTGTTTGTGGTTTTCATACTTTTGTAAAATTTTGTTGTTTGTTAATTTCATTCCTTTTAATCTTACTACATGAAACAAATATTTAAATAATTAACACAACATTGTAAAAATAAAATATTGAATAAAATTGAATAACCAACAAAACTAAATATGTCTAGTCTTAAGTCTTGAGAAGATATTTTTATGATTAGTCCTTATATAGACTCAGCACATGGAGCTGAGAAAATGAGGTACGTTTAAGGATCTTACTTAAAGGTCGATTTGCTGCAGAAGTTCCTTATACATTATTGTATTTTGCCAGAAGCATTTTAAAAGCCATTTGTTTACACAGTATATTCGAGGTTATGACCTTTGTCTTTCGAATATTTATCTTGAGACAGGAATCATGTCAACGTGTTTATGATGAGTTTCTTTAAACTTATCTTTAGGAAATTCGGTTTTTGAACATGCCTACCAAGTGTGGTATCTATTCTCCGACTGCCATTCAAATTAAATAAAATCTATACAAGAGCAGTTTCTATTATATGCTCTAAGGCGTCTGTCCGTCCATTACAGGATTAAAGAGATTTGCTGCAAGCCAAATTGAGGTTATTATTTTGGAGATACATCTGTAGCTTAAGCTTTCGGCGGCCTTCTATTTTCTTCCATGCATCATTCCTAATCCATGCTTTGATGGATACAAAATCGACCATGTATTCCAAAGCTAAACATTTTTTATAGTGAAGACTGATATTAGATTTTTCTGGGACGCCAGTTAATAAAGGCTATTAATAATTTCAATGCAGTAGAATACGGTCCTCGCTAAGAAAAATTGCTAACCGTTTTATAAAAAAAAGTATTTATGAACTCACCCTGGCCTTGACATGACTGAGACTTCGTTCTCTTGTTGCAATACTTGTTGCTCCACATATTCGGAATTTATAAGAAGCAGTCGAACTAGTCTAGCGAAGGAAATTGTTGATGACTACTAACGCTGATTTAGTCTGAATGTGGGCAATTTTTTACTGAAGGCAGCTACACGAAAGCAAACTAACGTGATATTTTGAAATGAAAATGTTTCATCTCATTTATCTGTTGGGATACTTTCACATTTATATTAAGTTCGAGAATCACAATAAAAATGATTAGCAATAAAATAATTTAGTATAAAAATAAAAGTTTAGATCATTAGATATCACAAAATAATTTACAAAAATAAACATGAATTTCTAACGAACATATTACTAGAACGAAATGTCATAACCAAAAAACAATTTGGAACTATTGCGAGCTGGTAGTGACAGCTAGCGGCATTCGCCATGAACTAAAATACTTAAATCGTGCTGCCTCTTTCGGAAAACTTGATCATATAGATAAATGTGATAAGAAACGTGATAAGCATGCGGCATTCTCAGTTAAAGCTACCACCTCCAGAAATACTCGAAGATAATAACAAATATCCATTTGTATTGATTGGGAATGAAGCATTTCAATGAGTTTATGAGAGATCCCCATTTCAAACAGACAACAATAAAGTTTAAGATTCTCTTGAAGATACCCTATTATAACGATAGTCGCTAAAACGCGTAAACTTGCTATTATTATCAGTCATCTTAACCTAACTACAGGTTATTTCCCAAACTCAAACTGCTGTGAAAAGTCTTCTAATAATAAAGAGCATACTTTCCAAAATAAGCAAAGAAATGAAAATTATCATTTCCACCACACTTCCTTAACGGTTAACTGTCCTCAGGCTTCACAACTCAAATAAAGATTCCACACGAGTTATGCAATCAACAATCGCCGCCTTTTTTGATATCCATAGTAATTTTCGATAATAATAATTAGATTATAAGGCAACCAGCCTGAAATTTGTATTTTTGTCTAGTGACCTAAATCATCATTTTTAAATGTACCAACAACCACGATCTTGAATCATGAGAAAATATTGCCAAATTAGATTTGCTTGCCAGTTCCAAGTGTTATTTATAGATAGAATCCCGAACTATAAGAAAACATAGGAGTATGAGACAAAAAAGACAAAAACAAGATATTTGTTGACCATAAATGTATCGAATCGAAAATTACAATTACGATGCTTTAGTGAAAGTAAGAGAAAATTGTAAATTCTGTTGGCGGCTATTACTTTTATTTTTGCCCATAATTTTCTGAGTGGCTTTGCTTATAATAGCATCGATCTTTTAAAGGTTATTGCCGGTCTTCCATCTTTGTCGTGCTACTGACCAAACCATATCTACTACCTGATTTCGAAATTTGCTAGGTCAATTATAATTGTTATGGTATTTGGTCAGAATCATTATTATATTAAACGTTTATTTCCAAACACTTGTAACACTTGATTGTGATCTTCTGTGTTTATTTTCACGTAACAATAGATGAACATTAGTAGGTAGCTTAGAGTTAATTGAAGCATTCTATTATTTATTCGTTTTTTAATATCCAGTTGATCGATGGGTTAGCACCCATACATCGTCAGCGTAATCCAGATCAATTACTTTTTCAAACCCACTGCATGCCTTTAATAGATTCGTTGTATACTTTAAGCATGGCCTGGTCTTGTTCTTCTAAAAAACAGTAGTAGCCAGGACACCCATCCTTTTCTTATTTCCATTTGTTTGCCATTTAATTGCACTTGGCTTTCAGCATTACTTTTTACCATGTCAAATGTGCAGTTCAAACTCGAAGAGTATGTTAAGAGGGGAGTTTTTTTCGATTGATTGTTCGTTCGATGATGATATAACTTAAGTTGAAGTGTTCAGTGTAACTTCGTTCTGGTAAATATTTTTTTGCTCGTTTCTTAATTTTAAATTGATCGCCTGTAAGGTTAGGCCAAGACCTATATATATATATAGGCCTATACCTATATATATTTATTGTTGTATTGATCAGCCTTTTATCATATTTTTTGGTATATTACAAGAGTTCCACATTTCTTCTTTCAACCCCAAGGTTATACTTTTTTTCAGTAATATTCAGTAGTAGTAGTTACCTTTGTAAATTTTACAAGATATGTTGTCATTTCAGGTGGCCTTGTTAAATTTTTAAATTTTTTATGGACAATTTTGACTTCCCGCTCCGTTGGTTGGTGGATGTCGATTATTTCTTTATGAGTGCAATTTGATAGTTTACAATTTTGAATAATGTCTTGGGTACAGTGTTCTCCGGAATATTTTTTACACATTTTCAACTGTGCTTTGTTGTTAACACTAGGCATTTTTTGCATCAGATTAAGTTAAGAGATAGAATTTTTTTTTAAATCGATTTTCTAGAAATTTTGTGGTAATTAATGAGAAATAATGAGTTAACTATTTGATTTGTCATTGTACATTTTGGGAATTGCTTGTATTAGTAGTTGTGTTGGGTTGGGAGAAAAATATTGATACTAAAATCTTTAAATAAAATGTTCCCAGTTCTATTGCTTCTAACACAATTCCAATGCTGGTTTCTTGAATTTGGATTACCATCGTTTATGCAGATATTATTTCTACTATTGAAGGTTTGAAGATCTGGTTCAAAGTGTGACAGTTTATGCATATCGTTGAAACTCGGGAAGTCGGCTGAGATAAATTGAGTATCGCCTGAAACTGTAAACACCTAATATTGTTATTATTTTGAATTAATTTTTATTTTACAGTTGTTTAATAATCAAAAGTGATGGATTTGAAGAAGGTACCGGTGGAGATAAATTGCGGTGTAATATGGTTATCAAGTTTGTAGATCCGTAATGTTATTTAAAAATCAGGCGGTTTACATTTTTTTATTATTTTTTATACGTTTATAATACTACGCTAGTATTTTAACAGCCTTTTTAACAGCCGGCCTAGTTAAGATATTTTTAACATTTTTTAAAATGCAATCAATATTAGAGTTTAAAACAATTGTCTTAACTAAAACCCCTTTTTCAATTTTAAAGACAAAATAATTAGTGTAAACGAATGTCCCTTAATATCGATGCTTCTTTAAGGAACCTTTAAGGACACATTACGTTATTATCAAATTTTTATTTTTACCTTCACAAACAAGTATCTTATTTTTGCACTGGCGTAAGATCATTTTGAAAATCCTTTTTTCGTCCATACTCTATACTTTAGGCCATATAATGGCTTCTGGTCACGCAATTTGAAATATTTTGTAAATTTACTTGCGGTTTCTTCAGTTCTACTTGTTACTCGATTTATTTCTGCTGTAGTGTATTTCTGATTTTTTAAGCTGACTCTACCCCCATGAACCCTTTCTTTGGATGGTCAGTTGGATAAATGACACCTTGCGTACTCGAATAATCTTGTCTCTCTTAGTACCTAACATACCATAAAACACAAACTCTTACCATAGACAAATAATGAAAAGATAAACCATAATGTTATAATTTGTCGAACAGATTGGAGAAAGATTTGGTAAAAGGAATGTATGTAAAGTTTTTCTTCCTTAATCAATTTTTTTAAAACTATTTTAACCATTATAATTATAAACGTTATAACTTTTTTTATAAATACGTAATTATAATTTAAAATATTTTATCATACCATTATGTAACAAAATGCGATAAGGCTTCAACTAGACTGGACCATTTTACTTTACTGGGGGCTACTGCTTTCATTTCCATCGACGCTTGTATCGCTTCTGCTAACAAACTTTCAAGACATTTCGTGTCTACTGCTCTCATTTCCACCCATGGTTTCACAAGATCTATCGCTTATATATGGTAACTGATTTCTTTTTCAAGGCACTGCTCGTATTCCGATTTACATCACTTGGTTATTTTCTTAATATAAGTCCAATCTTTCTTCATTTCCGCCTCAGTATATGGCTTTGTTGATGCGTTTAGGTTTGTTTTCCTCTGCCCCATCTGCTTGGGCCACTTTTCTTGGGAGAAGGGTATTACTAGCTTCGTTATTGATACAGTTAATGACCAGAGATTTCCACTGCGGTTAAAGACGTGTTCTTTGAAATATTTGTTCCATCTCTTTAATTATGCTTCATCAGTTGATAATACTTGACCAGAATCATCGCTTATGGGTGGTATGTTGCCATTAACCTTTTTGGTTAAATTATTAGTTTCGAGGTGACTAAAATACACAGCATCGGCACATTTTGGCATTTAAATAAGCAATATCCTTTTTATGTCTGCTTTTTGGGAGATTTATTTTCATATTCATCTAAGCAAATAAAAATATAATTAAGTAATAAAGAATTAAATTTAAAGATTAAAAATAATAACCTATTTTGCGACATGATTTCTTAATGTTCCGATAGTATTTTTCACAGATGGACTCAGGATTCTAATTTTTTATGAATATACCTAATTAGGATAACCAAAATATAATTATTAGCAATATAAAATAAAACTTTAACGTCTTGTTTTTTTTTTAAATTTTTAATAACTTTTATTGCACTTTACAAACTTGTTTACCAATAAATATTAAAGAATCTTTCAATAATAAATCACAAACTTTTTTCATTATATTTTTAATTTTTGTATTTATGATTTTATAAACTATCGTCTTGTAAACTGTACCAAATAAAAGTGTGTGTGTGTATATATACCAAATTATAAATTATTTATATTAAACAAAACATTTTATATATATAAGAAAAAAAAAACAGCTAAATCAGAGAGCTTAAAATTTTATTTACTTTGGGTAATTCAATATAGGTACATAGAGTCATGGTTTATTTCATTTACTTAAATTTTTGTTTATATTTTATAAAAACAAATATTTTCCAATATTTTTAACTATACAATTTTGGAAGACCAATAATAGGTCTTGTAAAAAAAATGTTTGCAAAATTGATTTGGTTATATTTATTCGCGCAAAACAACCTATATATATATTTTTATTGGCTTTAGACTTTACTTAGAGAACAAGCTTATAATAATTTAGAGCGCATTTAACAATTTAACTAAGTATATAATTATAAATAATAATGATAATGTTTCTTTACAAATTTACCCTCAATTAATTTAAAATTAAATTAATAAAATGCAGCTGGTTTATTTGGAAAATGATTTTCAGTTTGGAATGACAAAAAAAAATACAGGAGATTCTGGAAACATTTCAACATAATATTATATGTTCAGTATATAATTATATTTTTGTTTTGTTTTTATGAGAGACTAGAATTTTTGTAACTTATAAATTAAATCTTTATTGTTTAGCGTTTTAATAATATATACTATAATATGTATATAACTTATTTATATGGTTTACGAATTGATCAAAATTCATTTAAATCTAAACTTAACTTTTACTTTTTTCTTGTGTTCAACAACAATCAATAAAACCAAACAGTAGAAGTGTGGCAAATGGACGGCAAACAAAATTTTTTTTTTGGTACGGCATCGAAAATATATAAAAGAAAGAAAATATAAAAAAAAACATTGAGATGCCATCCATTTCGACTATAATCGCACTAGATAACACAAGCGATTTTATACTGTTGTTCCGTATGCACTAAATACAACCCTTGTACTATCGGTATCGAGTGAAATATCTTCTGGACTAGCTAGATCAACACGAACTGTATTGCTATTGTTACGACGACGAAAATTTTGTGCAGCACCCCAATTACTAAGGGTCCAGTGATAACCAGTTGGTTGTTGTGGTTGTTGGTCGTTACTAGTACTTTTATTAGTCATTGGTGACGCTGGAGGCAGTGGTTGTATTTCACGATTTCCACACGGTAATGTTTCGGTATTGCCACCAACACCGGATAAACTGTCTCGTGTATCACCCGAACTTTGAGATTCTATCGATTCCATACTTGAATCACCGGCATCGATACCATTTGTACGATATTGTCCAACGGCATTTGATGCTTGCACATCACCTTGACAATCTTCGATCGCTCGTAAAATTTCCCAACATGTATCAGAATCTAGTGGAATTGGCTGTTCTGAATCACGATTGTGAATTGCTATTGCTATATGCACTGGATGTGGTATCGGTAGCGGGATTTGCAATTTTTCAGCTGGATTTCTATTACTGATTTTTCTCTTCCATGGCCTCCATTGATTTGGAACGGCCAATGATGTTGCTGGAGCCCGTCGAGCACGTACTCTGGGTGTAGTCAACCCAGTGGCTGTATCGCTGCAATAATAAAATAAAAATAAAATTATACACGAATTTTATACATATTTTATCACAACGGTAAATCTTACTTCCGTTTCTCCGGCTTTCTTGAATTTATAGCGTTTCGGGATCTCGGATTAAATGCAGAAACCTCCAAATAAGGTGAATTAACTTGAATATTACCTCTCGGAGCGTACACATTACCTAATAAATCAGGACCATTTACTCCCA
The DNA here is from genome assembly GCA_963556175.1 of Tipula confusa. Classification (NCBI taxonomy): domain Eukaryota; kingdom Metazoa; phylum Arthropoda; class Insecta; order Diptera; family Tipulidae; genus Tipula; species Tipula confusa. The sequence goes on from OY744476.1 coordinate 222,217,781, forward strand.
TTATATCACTAGCATTTTGTACTAATTCAGTATATCGCGATAAATCTAATTGACTATGTGGTTCTAATTTAAATTGTGTATCATTTTCTGTAAGTGGCGTTAAAAAATCTAAGCTAAATATATCCGTAAATAGTAAACCGGTTAGCCCAGCCCAATCGCCGACTGTTAAACCCTGAAAATATAATTTTTATTTTATACTTTGTATCTTTCCATTAAAGCATAAATTTTAATTTTTTGTACCTTTGAATCCCAAAACTCATCCTCTGTTAACGCAAACCGTGACATAACATGTACTGGATAAAATTTTTCTAGCATATGAGCGGCTTGTTGAATCGCAATCTAGATAAAAGTAAACTCATGATTACACATTTCTATTCAAAAACTTAAATAAAATAATCATCTTTTTACTTTTAGCTCCATTGTATTTAATTTTATTCGACTTTTGATCGAATTTGTTAGTCCTGTCTGTAAATCACGTCGCCTCTTATCCAATTTTTCATGTAACGATGCTAATAAATCTTGGGCTTCTCGCTCTAAATTCCGATATGGTCCCGCCGATTTAGATAATTGTGCTGAAAATGGTCCAAAACATGCCTCAACAAATTGGCTGAAATCCTTTTGAGGCTGTGATATGACAATTTCCATTGAATGTTGATATGATTGTAGCTCATCAAGTTCCATTTTTGCTTCAAATGCAGCAAGCGCCTGTTCCGGTTTTATCATGAAATAGTAATCTAAAGCTAGGCCCGGGCCAGCAATTCGATGAACTGCGATACTATCACTGGCTGGTACACGGCCACATTTTTTAATAAATAAATGAAATGTAATTGAATCCCATACTAAACGTATCCAGTATCGTATGACTCCAACCACTAATACAATTACAGATGCAATTGGGCATACAAATGCAGCTACGATAACTGCTGCTACAGGCTGGAAGCATCCTTGAATTAATATATTCCAAATTATAGCTTCAAATATGACGCAGTAACGATTGCGCATTGGATCAGGACAATCTAAATCATATATGAACATCATATAAATGTGTAAAATAACCGTAACGATTGGTATCCAAATGGGAGCTAAAATAGCAAATACGATGCTGCACAAACTAACGCTAATGCACAAAAGCGGAAATAAAAAAAGTATCGCGCAAGTTCCCAAAAATCCTTTAATAAAATAATTCCATAGCCGATTAAGATGTCGGGTCAATCCTTTGCCAATAAAACCAGTATCTGGTTCAGTCTCAAAATGTGTTCTAGCTTTTGATATGTGTCGCCACAATTCAACTAATCGTGATATCATTGTAGGCGTTATGCTAGTTTTACGTGGAAATAATGTACCATTAACTTGCGATAGTTCTAAATCGGGAAAAAATGGTTTTACACAAAACAGGGCTCTTAATCCAACTGAACTACACCATGGCACAACAACACCTAATAAAAACATAATATTCCACATCCAACACCAATTTCTGAGTAAAAAATTGAGCAATCTCCATAGTGGCCATCGCGACGATGTCGTTCGTACTTTTTCTCTTTCAACTAGATAAACCGGTTGACTCGGGTCCGATCGTGGTGTTACAATCGAAGTAGCCTGTTGGCTTATTAAGGTTGGTATCGCTTCGGAATGACCTTGGAAATTTCGTCGTATAATCCACGATTTTGGAGACCAAATTCTCATTGGCCATTGAAAACTTCGAGTCGGCGTTACCGCATTTTTAAGTTCTTTTAATATTATTGGTTCTCTTTCCTTCATGAACGCTAGATCACGTGACAAAAAATATGACGTTTGTTGAAGATTATGTTTTCCTGAAATTTTTAATGCTTCTTCATGAGCAGCCCATGTCGATTTTACCATCTTTGATTGCTCTAACGAACGTAATTTTGTACGTAGCCATGGTGATACACGCGACAAAACCGGATGATCGTTCGTTAACAATCGCTGATGTTCCTCGCGTGCTTTTTTCAAATCCTTTTGTATTTTTTCTGCAGCCTTGTGCATAATTACAACAGATTGTGCTTGTTGCACAAGTAACTGGGGAATTCCATCGCCAAGTTTTGCAATTTCGACATTCGATAAAATTGAACTATAAACGCGCTGTAAATATTCTTTCATTACCGCTTCATTAACCTCTTCTTCGATTTCAGTATCGGAAAGTTTTTGTTCGCGTAATTCGGTAATTAAACGTTCTCGAAAATGTAAAAACCAACCTCGGGTCTCACGTTCTAAAATACCAATTAAAATTGGTAATGCTTTTCGCATTATATCTCTTGAAAATAAACGTAAATCAATTTCCTGACCGTTCGGAGTTAAAAATAGATAAGGAACTGGTTGAACTGATTCACATTCAACTTCAAATTTTTCCATTTGTGCTCGTCTCAATTGTTGTCGAACGTATATACATAACGAATCAAGACAATCTTCGTATTCCGGCTGAAATAAAAAAAATTTACTAGATAAGTGTAATTATTAGGTTTAATTTTAGAATTATCATAATAATTTACCCGACAAACAAGTTCCGCTATTAAAAATCGACATCTTTCTTCTTTTATTTTATAGTCCAAATTATGTGCCAACAACGATGGTACACCTTAAAAAAATATTTATAAAAGATCATATTAAAAAAATGTTTTTATTAAATTATAAAATACTGATTTGTTCAGACCTACAAACATATCGATTAGTTTAATCAAACCGTTAAACAATGCACGTAATGCATGGGCAATTGAAAAGAAATGATCAAATATTCTGGCACGGGCTGTAACGACGATAAAACGTGCCGCCAATGCTAAATCACTTAACAGAGAATCATGAGCTCGTTCTGTTCCTTTTTGTAAAAATTGTGATAGCCTCCATCGATGTACTTGGCCGGGGAAATTTATGCTTGGCACCTCAAATTCACTAACAATTAAAGAGAAAAAATTTGTTAGTGTTTAGGTACAGGGTAAAATTTATTTTTGCTATTTTTTGTCTAACTAGACACATAATGTTATTGATTAATTTGATATTAAAAATTATGTTTTATTTTTGAAAATGTAGATCTAAAACCATCAAAAAAGCTTACTTTATATAATTTTGAAAAATACACAAATAATTTTGACGATTAAACATTTTTTTTAACAACAAAACATCAAACTACTATTACTTATGTAATGAGATAAAAAGCTCTATGTATGAATAGTTAATTAAAACATAAAATTAAATTTTACCAATAAAATCATGCAACGCTACATACTCGTAAATGTAGCAGAAACATAAAATATTTAAATCATAAAAACGAAATCCACCAATCGGCATTCCTGTAAAACTTACAAATATGCTTATATTATAAAATTTTCAAGATTTAATCATCTTTAAGTTTCAGCCTATGTACGAATTAATTTTAAAATTTGATTTCAAAAAATTTAATTTAACGTCTATTTTGTACCATCCCTACATTTAGGTATTCACTTATCGCACATAAGACAAAACCTAATACAAAACACTTGAAATACATTTTTTTGCTAAAATCTAATATTAGAAATTAAATAAAAAATAATTAAACCTTAATTATTGTTCTGTACTCGTAAATATCGTAAATAGAAAGTACGGTTTTGTATTATTATATATGCTTTGGATGAAAATGTTCGGTTGGGGTGAGCGTATTTTTCATCAATTCAAATTTTACCAATTTTATTAAAAATCAATTAAATTTTCATTTAATTTTAATACAAATAAAAATTTAATCTGGTAGATAAATAGATTCGGGGGTTGGGGAGCAAAACATTGATTACAACAATCGAGTTGTGAAATACATAATTTGTATGCCTATTAAAACTCAAAAAATTCCAAAAGCATAGAGCACTGAATCGATGTAATAAACTCCAGGAGAACGAGTTCGTTTTAGTAAATGCATGGTAAAGTTTAAAATCTCGTATGATAGGTCCTTGATGCACATCTATGCGATCTGTTTTCACTATTTCACACACTGTGGATTTTGAATAATTCAGTTCACATCATCGATGTGTGCACGAAGATTTCTTTACTGGCGTCACATTGCAATATACCTTAGTCTGAAGATATAGTGCAGTCCGGTGTTACCGGATATTATGCTTTGTTCATAACATACTTTCTGGGAACACTAAGCAATTTTTTGTGTATGAAATAATATATATGATGACAACTTTGCCATTTTTATCCTATTTACTAACAAAGTAATTTTCATACTAAATTCATTACAGTGGTTTAACACATCCCAAAATATTATTAAAAAAACATTTTCAAATTATATAATATTCTTCAAGTGGTTTAATAAAAACTGATGTAAAATAAATAAAAAACGTTCATATATAGTATTCTCATTTATAATTTAAGATGCCTTAATTAACGAGATCATATTTTCATCACATTCTTTAAATAGTTTAGTTTAAAAATAAAATAAAGAAACAATTTTTGTTAGTGGTTTGGTTTATTACGTCAGACTTTCTATATCACATACAACATAATAATTTTATCCAAGAAATTCCGTAAATGACAGTATTTTCATTCAAATTAAAAATCATCATAAACTCCTATAACGATCTTATTTCTTCATGTACTTTTGAAACTTGCTGTGGTGTTATTCTTGTCCTTTATATCAAAATGTTAGTGTTTTATTTTTAATTTCATCTTCATCTGTACAGTGCACTAAGTAGTCAACTATCCACACGAGGACCCACACACACACACACACACTGCATCATTAAACGAAATACTATAAGAGGCAATTAAAAAAGCAAAGGAGCCCGGTCTGAAAACCAACATCGATCCGTAAGGGGTACTATACTATTGACGCTATTAAGCTCATGGTAGATACGGGATGAGAGGCGATTGTGGGTGTCAGAAGTTTCCAAAAAATACTATGCGGCGTCACATTGAATATGAATAAGATCTTTAACTCGAATAAGTGGGAGTGTACATTAGACTAGTAAACATATAGTTTAGACATATAGTTTTAAAAAATGACATCAATGCGAGCTCAATAGATTTGCATAATCGGAGAAGTACCACCAGAGTTGGTGCTGGCTAATTAAAAATGACGGCATTTTTAAACTATCGATGCCAGAAGAAGCAAAAGTTGTTGGTTTTAAGGATTATGAGGTGGGAGAAATCTGTATTTGGAGCGAGTTGGGTACGTTTCAACACAAATTGTTTCCCTAAAAGCATTTTCCCAAAAATTATTTCTCCCAATTACTTTTTTCTCAAACATCGTTTGAAAAGGATGCATTGATTAACCAATTTTCAATTTATTATCAAAATAAAAAATGACGGTAAATGTAGTGAAGTTCAACAAATACAAAGATATTTTTATGCTGGTTATAGTTACTACATGGATGCTAAGGCCTTGGAGACAAATTGTTATTATTGGGGTAGGGTGGAACCATCAATGTAAGGCACGGTTAACCACAAAAAATAATAATGGAGAGTATGTTACATTCAAGCACACTAAGATACAAGTGAATGGTATGACTACGAGCCAAGCCAATAAAAATTTAAAGAGATGGCCAACACTACCCCAGCTGTGATTATAAGGTCTAGTATAGTCAATTGTAAACCTATATCAAGGATGTATTTGCCGCATAAAAAAGCCCGGTAGACTAAGATAAAACGAGATCAACAATCAAAGATTAAAGAGCCAACTTCAGTCCGTAACATCAATAGTCCAGATCATCTGAGAATAGTAGATGGCAAATGTTTTATTTTATCTGAAAGGCGGTTTGACAGTGAATACAACATTTTTATGGGGAAATGTAGTCTTTGTGAATGCTCGAAAAATCAGACTGTTGGCTGAGTTCCATGCATATTTCGTCAACTTTTTACAATTTTCGTCAAGATTGAAGGTGTTACCATACCAGCACTTTTTGTTTGCAACCATTTCATCGATTTGAAGCCAAATTTTGAATTGGCTTATTTTGAAAACGCTTCCACCTTTGCTCTCAAGGCTTTGTTTCCAAGTGCACAGTTTCATGGAGGCTATTTCCAATTGGGCTAAATTATCCGACGCGGCGTGCAGAAATAAAGACTGACAACCATTTGCGGTACAAACGAGACTGTTGCTCTCGTTATCCAAATGATCTGGCCATTATCGTTCTTCCATCCTGATCATGTTCCCACTTTTTATAATGAACCGTTAAAGCACGTCGATTCTCTGTCGTGAAAGATAGTTGTCTGGTTTGGGAATAATTAAACGCTGAATAACAAACGAACCAACAAGCCTTCACACTTTCCACATTTGCCCTTTTGAAGTAATGAGTTTGAGCAAACATTTTTTTGGGAAAATGAATTTTGAGGAAACAGTTTTTGGAAAAATTTTGGGTAAACGGATCTCTCACACTTGGAGCATCAGTCATTTAGGATTAGTACTCACGTATGGATTTGCAATTAGCGGAGCCAAGGACAGAAATAGAGCTGATCTCTATAAAATGGATGGAAAGCATAACGGTTAAAATGGGTGGAGAAAAGATTTTGTCTTACCTACTTAGGTCTGTGGAAGTTGACCTGCCAATAGAAAAAAATTTTACCTGTATGCTGAAGTCCGAAAAAACATGAAAAATGTTGTGGTATGACTGTCAAAATCTTTAAAAAATTACGATACTTCAAATAGGCACGAACTAATAATTAAAAATGTGACTATATGTAAAAAAAAATTTAAGGAGTAAGGTTTAATCGGTATGATTCCGAGACTCTTGCAAGATTGTGAATGGTTTACTTATAAAGTCTTTTAAAGATTCCCTTTTCCACCTAAATCAACACAGACCCGCACATGATAAGCGATTAACCAGAGGTAAGCGACCATGATCATGATAAATGATTAAGGAAAAAACAATTATAAATGTTTAAAAACTTATTTTCATCTATCATCTCATTCACTAACACATTGCCTTCAGTAGGTTTCGTGCAGTGTTAACTTTTAACTCTAAATTATCTTCCAAACTGAACCTTAGCTCATCTCAAGCACACTTATGGACGCTACTAGAGCTTTTTCGGCATATCCATCACTCTATATTATGTTGTATTATTTTTAGAAGTATTCAAATTTAAAACAAATCATTTTTTTAGCTCGACTTATGAAAAAATTCTTTGAATTACAACATCTCTCATTGGAATTTAAACCTTTTCCAATCCTGTTTGTTACCTTCCAAACGAACAGCCACAACTTTAGCCACTACACCAATTGCTGGGTCATTGTTTAGCTTGGTAAGCGGATGAACCTCAACATGAACCTTATCCTTATTTTGTAATGTAATTAAAAGATATAATTTTTGCCAGTGACTTTAAGATTGACTGTCTCGTGACAGTATTGTAACGAACAACGGTAAATTTGAATTTGAATTATATGTTTTATTGGTTAAAGAGACATCTATGTTTATCAATTGGAACCCTTTTCCTTGCTCTATGACTGTTTACATCGGGTAGCACAAACTAATAAATACGCTCGGGGTCTGCGTTCAAAATATAAATTTGAGTAGTATAATAAGAATAATAGATATAAAACAGGTAGGGTTATATTCTAGTTGTATAGGGTGGAAGTGGTAAAGAATATATCGTAGGAATGCCTGTGGTCTCGTAGGAATTATATAAACCTCCTGGTTTGAGAGATATGTGATTAATTGTGATTGCGTGCCATTTGTTTTGCCGCCATTACATCGTATCTGAGCGACGTACTCCGTGTATGGTGTTATCAACGACATCTCAGTCTACGATGATATATTTGAGCAATTCATCAACGTGCCTCGGAAATGAATGTGAATCAGCCATACCAATCTCATACCCACTGTCCGAACTAATCAACCAGTGTTGGGTTTTTCTAAGAGGCAATGGTTTGGTCGGTTATCGAGTGAATATTAACCCCTTTTAACTATAGGTGGCAGCGTAGGTGGTATAACTCTACTTTAACAGATTTTTTTAGGTACTACAACAAATTAACTTCTGTTTCGGAATCATATCTTTTAAATGTGAGTACATTATGAACTGTTTAGATTGTCATTTTTGTACAGTATCTATTATTAAACAATTTAAATCATTACATTAATGTCATCGATCGGTCTTGGATTGTTTTCTAAGGAAGTTCTTAATTTTATATGGTTCTTTAGCACTTTTTAGTTTGATATATTTCAGGTTTGTATTCAACTCTAATGAAGAAAACTTAAATTTACAATCATCTGAGGAAGTATTAAAACAAATTTTCTTCTTATTTTACCTACCGTAAGACTACCGCACTCAACGTTTTAAATAATTTAAGGTTTACCAAATCGATATTCTTTGATGATTGGGTAGTTGCAATTGTAAAAAGTATAGTAAAGTTGTATTAGATTATTTCTTTTAATATCTTCTCCCACACAATTATCATAAGCTACGAATGTCCCGAAAGTCGTCACTTCTTTAAATGTGTCCTTTGTTTTAAATTGTAGATCTATGCAACAATTGTTTTCCAGTAATGTGTATATCATTACGCCTAGTAATCGCTCCGATGATTTACGAGATATTTATTTGGTGATGGCAAATCATTTGATGATGTAATCATAATCTAAATTGCTCTCTACTTAATGTCATGAACTGGTTAAATGCACACAAATCACAAATTAATCGTGTGCAAAGCAAACAAGTCATTCTTCTAACCAATAGTAAAACGGGTGAATGAACCTAAAAATTATCTACTGTATCCCAAACATTCACTGAATTAATTTTTTTGACGAAGTCGGAAGCGTTAGTTTAATGATAGATGAGGATTGTTGTACTCGGTGAAATACATTAGTGACGTGAAATCTCATATTATTCAAACAATTGTGGATCGTTTGCTATTTGATATATATTTACAATGTCCTGAAAATTCCTAGAAAAATTAAACGTTGATTTGGCAATTTATCCAAATCGTATAAAATTACGCCAAACATGTTGAGATTTTGTTCATAGAGTAAATCTCTGTAATAACCTTGATCCGCCTATCCAATTATTTTTTATTGTTATTAATTACATAGGATTCAATTACTAAACTAGAACATTTTCTTGTAAAATTCCATCATTATAATAAATAGGTCTTGTGGAGATGGTTTGACCGAAAACCGGAAATGATTTGTATTTAATTTAAAAAATGTAGTTCCGGAATAAAATTTACCCTCCATTATGAAATTTGAGTTTAATCGGTGTTACAAATTTTAAACAAAGTAAATATGTAAATATTTACATAAATGGTTTAACATATTTGTATACAACTCAAAAACATAGGTACACACATATTTGTAGATATTTCAGCATGCATTACAATTAAGATAAGTTTAAAAATAAAATATTTATTTTTGACACACACACACGAATTGTAATAAATAACTAATTTCTTCCCATACAAAATTAAAACACCAATATTTTGTATTTTACTCAAAACATACAGATGATACCGAATTAAGACACCAAATATTTAAAAATAGTAAAAATAAAAATTTTGCAACAAATCAACAAAGCATTTTTTATATAAACAAATAACAAATTTAAAATACAAATTTTGATTAAAAGAAGGGAAAAATGATAAGAAACAATAATAATTAAACAATGAATTTTCTTAATTATCAATTGTCAAAAAACATTTTACCCTGTAAGTCGAATTGTTTCCAATTGTTCCAAACTTAATTTCTTCGGTTTGCCAAATTTATCCTTTTGCAAGCTTTACAGAAATTTTGTTAATTTTGGGATTGATTTAATAAACAAAAACATTTTTTTTTATCTTATATAGATCATAAAAAGTTGGCTAAGAAAATGATAAGAAACATAAAAACTAATTTTCAAATTATGAAAAAATGTTTTTTTTTTTTCGTTTGTAAATTAGAATAATTAATTATGATAATAAATAATACAATATTGTTAATAGTAAATAGTTAGCTAATTTTTTTAATTAGATTAACACTACATACCCCCTTTCTCTAATCGCACGTAATTGTGTGTTTGTTAATCGTCGAGGTTCACCAGTACCATCGGCGGCCACAGCATCTAATTCATCGAACGGTGGCGCAATAAATAAATCGCGTAAATTTAACGGACGTGATTTGCGATTTGCTGTCGATGTTCCAGATGCCAATGGTGTTGGTAGCACTGCAAATATTAAAATGTTTTAAAGAAATTAGATTGTTAGATATATAACTATAACACTATATAAATTATACTTACCAATCGGAAATGTCTTCCAATGATATAAAAATTGTTCAGCAACCGATTTAATATGATCGACAAGCTGTTCGACTTCAGGTGGTGCACCAACCAGATTTATATTAAAATTGATTGGTTCTTTTTCAGGTCCTAGCAAACTATTGGGTCGTGTCTGTCCCATTGAATGGTGATTTATTATACCCAATGGCAATGTAGCGGTATCACCGCCTTCCATTATTTATAATTAAAATTTTTTGTAATTTCTATTCTAAGTTTTATAATTATAATTTTATGTTCGTTTAATTTTCATAAAATTAATATCATCATAGTCATAAATTTAAATTATTTTTATTTCAATTTTTTTAATTTGTTTACTATTACAAAATCAAATCCTTTTGTTCTAATTTTTCGTTTCATAATAAAATTTAGCATCTTGAATTAGTACTATGTTCGTTTTCAAGCAATGTAAATAAGTTACAGAACTACTGTGGTACAAAATGGGTAATCATTTTGTGATTTTGATTTTATCTGTAAGCTGAAATAAAAAAATTAAATAAAATTAAACATTTATCCAGATAAAATATGTTATTGAAGAATTTATTTATAATATATGTTTAGAAGAAGTTATGTAACGAGGGCCATCTGTTAATCCTTCCTACAATCAATGAATTTTAGTACTTAATGTTATCAGTTCTAAAAAATATGAAAATATATGACATATTAAAATTCTCGCCATTTATCATCATGGAGGCGCTAACAACACAACGACGCATTTTGATTGTCCAAATTTATTATGAAAATAATCGTTAAAAAAAAACATTTCGTAAAAAACCTCTCACGTAAGTTTTGGTCGACATGCACGTCCTACTGAGCGTGCAATTGGCAAAACTATTGATAGTTTCGAAGAGACTGGTTCAGTGGAAGGTCGTAGACCGTATCAACATGTTCATCCAGCTTGTACTCCTGAGGCAGCTGTTAGTGAAAGTGTTCGAAATGAACCAAGCACATCAATCAAGCATCGTTCACAAGAACTAAACATTTCACGAACCACATTACGACGCATTTTGCATGTTGATCTTCATTTGCATCCCTGCAAAATTCAACTAACTCAAAAATTGAGTCCACCAGACTCTTTAAATCGTCATCGTTTTGTTAATTGGATGCTTGAACGAAATGAAGGTTTTTCATCAGAAATCATCTTTAGCGATGAAGCTCATTTTCATCTTAATGGGTACGTAAATAAGCAAAATTGTCTAATTTGGGGAGCGGAGAATCTGTTATTCACGAAGCAGAACTTCATTCTCTAAGCTGAAATTGAGGCCATTGATCCGCTTTTATTAAAAAAAAGTCATCGATCATTTTGATGTTCGGATGCAGGCCTGTTGACGAAGCCGTGGTGGACGGTATTGTTTTTCATACATAAATGGCATAGAACCACCTTTCATTATCAATAAAAAAATTTGACTTTTCAAATGTGTTTTACAAGGACTACCAGAGCTCATCCTGTATAAGTTATGTATCTAATGAACATTTTAATGATCTTCTTTTTGGAAGAATCTAGTTACCATGGAAGAGCGACTTTCAACTGATACTTGCATTGCAGGCACAGCTAAAGTTAAATTAGCTAAACTCCCAAGCACCAGCTGACAAATACACCCTTTTCGGAGGTCGACCCAAAGAATTCTGGGGTGCGGCATCCATTGCTTGATGATAATCCATTTCCAAGAAGCTCTAAGCTTACAAGTTCACCAACTTCTTCAACGGAACATTTTTTAAACAAGATAACGAACAAAATGTTTTCTAAGAAGAAAACTAAGCGAGATTGAAAAGCTAACGTCACAGCTAAGTAACGAAGAGGTGCTGCTTAAAAGGGAAAACGAAAATTTTAAAATGGGCTTTACAAGCTATCTAAGGAGCCTCGTCCGACTAGCAATGAGGTAGACGCAATTGAAAGATTTTATATTGATAAAGAAGACGAAGTGAGAGAAACAGATTGGGTTTTAATAAAGAAAAGAAAAAGCAAGAAAAAAATAGTGGAGCCGTCTCCGAAAAGCGGTGAGATTCAACAAACCACCCTCCTAAACACTAATGAAGCTGGAATAAATCGAAAACCACCTGACGAAGTAAAACAGCCAGGCAAACCTAAAGAAAATAAGCCGCCACCAATTAATCAGTCACTGATAAAGAATATTGAATCATTTAACAATGGTGTATAAACAATTAATACATCTGATTCTTAGACGTATAGAGCTTTGACTACAAAACTAAATACTGATGGAAATGAGTGGTTTACTTATGGAGATAAGCATGATCGCCAAATTAAAGTTATGGCTAAGGGGTTCTATCTAACTTGTTCAAAGAAGTATATAATAAAAGACCTAATAGGCAAGGAATTAAAAATTGAAGATGCAGCAAATATGCTCAAGAGAGAAAAAATAGAAAATGCAAAATGTGTTAAAATCACTAAAAGAAGTTTGGCCTTATTTATGCTTACATTTAATAACAAAGAAAATGTAGAAAATATATACAGCATAAAAGCCTTCCTACATATGAGAGACAGAAAAGAACCGTTGAGAAAATTAACTGGCCAAAATCTTCAATGTAAAAAATACCAAGGCTATAAGCTCGCCCAGAAATATTGTGGTAAGAGCCTAGATGTGCAAGGAAACACACCGCCAAAGCATGCATTTTAAAAACATTCACGCAAAATGCATAAACTGTAAAGGGCACTTTCTTGTTGAAAGGAAGCCGACTATTAAATTAGAAACACAGGAACCTCAAACAAACACGATAAAAAAATAGAAAAACATACTCACAGATCGTACAACAACGCGGTTCGGTGGAAAATGAAGACGGCACCGATACCCCAATTCTTAAAAAGATTCTAAAATATGGGAATGAATCAAACGCTTAGAATTGTCATGTGGAATGCAAATGGGCTAATGCAACATATTCCAGAACTAGAAATATTTTTAAAAACAGAAAAAATAATTCTATTCTTAATATCTGACAGTCATTTTACTAAAACTTCATTTACTGAAATACGAGAATATTGTTATCTCGCCATCCATCCAGCAGGAAAAGCGAGAAGAAGATCAACTATATTATTTTATTTTAAGTTTCTATCCTCAATGGGCTAGTTACTAAAATTTCCGCTAGCCTGTTTTTAGCATTTAAACTGTCATGATAAAGTTCCCTAATTAAATGATTCGCACGCAAAAAACAAAAAAATTAAGCAACTTGTTTATACTATGTAATCTTTTTTGCAGCCGAAGCTCTCCTAACTCTTTCGCAGTTAACTTTTAGCGTCATACTTTACGCCATTACCAGTCAAATGGAGGACGAACGTATATAAGTATATTTTCACTATCAATCTGCTAATTGCTTTGCTCCATCTGGCATTGTCGATGGTTCAACAACACCCATCACAATCAAATGATTAAATGCCTTTTAATCATTTCCTGTCAGATTTTATTTATTTATTTCTTTAATAAGAAGCAGCTCAACATAACTCCTGCAATACAGGATTCTTTATCATAACTAGTAAGTTTTTAATAACGGTTATATACACATTTAAAATTTTTTTAGTTTGTTCTATGAAACTCAACAAACATTGATTGACAATCTAATCTATAACTAAGAATGTCTGCTAGAAGAGTTCCACTTGCAAACCTTCTTCTTACTGCAAGTGGGTTTAAGCTCCTTACGTTGTATGGATTAAAAAAAAAGCAATCTCTGTTTTAATATGCACAGGTATTCAAAATCACTAGCATCGTCTGTAAATTTAATATTTGTTAGGTTAAAGTCTCCAAAATATATAATTTAACCATTTACATCACAAATCGATACAATCTCAGATATATACAGTTACAATAATTCGTATAAACATCCGTTGACACGAATTGGACCTGGTACCCCCCGATCCCAACGCCGCAGTTTTAAGTTTTAGGCACTGCGCCACAGGCAATGCAAGACTGCCAATGTACCCAGAAAAAAAATACGTTTGGTGTGGTTTATGGGCCGGTGGAATCATCGGTTCGTATTTTTTCAAATATTATGATGGCTGCAACGTTACCGTGAATGGCACTCGCTACCGTTCGATAATCTTGATCTTTTTTTCCAAGGTACATGAACTGAATCTGGTCGATATGTGGTTTCAGCAAGACGGCGTCACATACCACATATCACGTGAAATCATGGACTTATTGCGAAATGAGTTCGGTGAGCAGTGAATTGGCCGCCTAGATTGTGCGATTTGATTCCTCTTGACTATGTTTTAATAAACCAACAACAAAGTATATCCAACTAAAAATGTAACGGTATCAATTCAAATTTTCTGTCTTTTTTTTGAGTGATTTTAACGGAACGTTGCACAAATTGAAAGATTCGCTTTAGAACTTAGAAACCAACCAATGAATTAGAAAACAATTAGCTTTGCTATGTAAGTCAAAATTTATCAAAGCAATACAGGATTCTTTATCATAAATGTATCTAGAAAATAATTAGAAACCTACTAAAGCCTGAGATACGCCGGAAGTAACAAGTAAGAAATCAGACACATTGCCCCATACTGTCACCAAACTGCCTAAGGACTATTAGAGAAAGCTTTAAGAAGAGAACTTAAAATAATTAATGGTCGAGATAGCGGGATAGCTTCGAAGGAATACTAACTTTTGACATCGAAAATATGCTACTAAGCCTCTACTGGTTTGGTAAAGAAGAGGACATGTGTAACAAGTATTTTGGGACTCAGAAAGAGTAGCAAAAATAAACACTGGTGGCCAAATCTCCTACACATTACTCTTCCACAATTGTATTTTTCATTTATAATGGGAAAAAAAGTTCGTAATGTGGATTCTACCACGTGAACTTCAAAAAAACTTTACTTCGAAGCCGATTCACCCGATGAAACCGGTGTAAGGTAATGGACCCAAATGTTTCATCAATATTTATGTTTCAGTGTTTATTGCTGCCACGGCACTAAGCAGGCCCAACAGAAATTGAGCCAGGTAATACTAATTGTAAATAGTTGGCACTTGCAAACAAGAGGATCGAAGCCCATAGCAAAATATCTAGACAAATCAATAGATTCCAAGATAATATTTTTTTAACAGATTTTATAAACGGCTGACAAAGCAGCGAATGGTGTCATGGCCTTAAGCAAGCTTATATGGAAAATTTTGATTGTCCAAAAGGCTGGTAAATACTCTGTCTTTTGATGTCTTTATTACAATTTGACCTTGTATAAGAGGCAGAGATATGAACCAATTGAAATGTACCAGGAACGGATGTTCCAAGTGCAAAGACGAAGAGCCATCCGAGTAACCTCGGCTCGGTATACGAAAAGACATTCTGACGAAGAATTGTAAAACTATTTATACAATGAAGTCGTTTATTGGAATAGAAACACAATCGATAAAAAAGAGCAAGCATTGTTTGTAATAAATAAGTGGGAATACTTCTAAAGACAAGAGTAATCTAGATAAGAGCAATTAAAGAAGGTGCAGTTCAAAGGGTCTAAATAATGCGACAAAAAGTTTCAGGCTAGTCCAGAATAAAAGAAAGGTGTTTTTAGTCGGAAGTCTGACACGGCGTGCGAAATCCGACAAACAAAAAACTTTGGTTTTGTGATGACAATTGATTGTTCATACTTAGAGCTGTCCTAGGCCCGTGAATTTGAGAGAACCGTAAAAAGATTTTTATTTAATTCAAAAACAATTTTTTTCCGTCTAGTTTACAGTATAAAGTTATATACAACTTGGTATGGATTTTTCTGATGGGAAAACTCGCGGCTCTAAAGAGACATTTTGATCCACTTGTTCTTGAAAACACGTACATAAGGGAGAATGAATTCTGAATTGGAAAAACAAATGGATTAGCTTTTCAGCGATCAATGAATAATTTTTCAGTAAACAACAAAGGAAATTATTTGAATGCATTGCTGGAGTACTTGGTTGATTTTGATTCATTTATTGCGCGAAACATTCAGAAAGATATAAAAATCCTAGCTCCGGGAATGTAAATTAATTATCTTCAACAATTTGTGATGAATTTATAGGAATTATGGGTAAACGAGTAATTTCATTAACATTGAAAGAATTCCAGAATGCAAATTATGATTCATTAGTTTTGAACTCTACTCCAGACATAAGCAGTTATATATTTTATAGGAAAATACATATACCATTAATATATTATCTGCAATAAAATATATGACTGTAATCTAAAATTAAAAGTCACAGTTCAAGTGCACATTATATTCCATGTTCTAACCATTCTTAATCTCGTTGGTAACGAGAGTCTGCAAAGATTAACGCCATAATTTATAACTATCCTATAGAGCGCCTTGTCAAAAATGCGGGCCCGTAAAATAATTTTGCTCTGGACTCGAAAGTAAAATTTGGCTCTGTTCATACCGTAAGAGAAAAAATGGCCTGTAACCTCCGTAAGTACTTAAATTTGATTTTGATTAAGTTTACATTAAGAAACAAGACAAAAAAAAAAACAAATTATCATTGATTGTTTATTGTGCTACTTACTTATGTATAGAAGATTTTTTTGAGTTTTTATTATTATAAAAAAACAGAAGATTTGCATAGAATACGCCCAAATATATTTAATTTGTGCTGTTGGAATCGTACGAAAACCTGCAACTAATCTATCAACTATATGCGTTTAAATAAATAGCCATCCTCGTATATATTAAATATATATATATATATATGTATATATATATGTATATATATATATATATATATATATATATATATATATATATACATGTATATATATATATATATATATATATATATATATATATATATATATATATATATATATATATATATATATATATATATTGTGTTTGTATATTGTTACTCCGTACCATATAATTTAGGGTCGAACCTTTCCTAAATCTTTCATTTATAACCTTCAACGTTCTACTTTATGCCACTGCCAGCGGCATAACGTAACCGAGGTCGTAATGGTAGTTATCGTCATTGTCGATCAAATTGAATCTTTAACTACTGCACCAATTTTTAGGTTTCTTATCTCTGCTGTACATTCATATTATAAATAAATCGTGATGCATACCATATGTGTTTTTGGCTTGAAATATTTTTAATTCCATTATAACCTTGTGCACCTAATTTACGCCAATGTCAATGCCATTAGTAAACGATACGATATACAATACGTGTATCACTAATACTTGTTTATTTTTTTTAAATTTAATTTGTACTTAATTTATAAAATCTGAGGTTTCTACTTCGCTGTAATTCAGAGTTGCATGTTTTTATATTAAAAAAAAAAAACAGAAA
The DNA here is from genome assembly GCA_963556175.1 of Tipula confusa. Classification (NCBI taxonomy): domain Eukaryota; kingdom Metazoa; phylum Arthropoda; class Insecta; order Diptera; family Tipulidae; genus Tipula; species Tipula confusa. The sequence continues at coordinate 222,235,261 of OY744476.1, forward strand.
AAAAAATTCAAAATATTTAAATTATGTTGTATAGCATGAAATTGATTTTAATGAAATTCATTTTAAGTTCTGGTCACATTGATTATGACTTGACTTATTTCAAGATTATTATGTTCACACAATTACTAAGCCTAACACCCAAAATTTATTTATTTACGTCTTAATTTAAAAATAAACTGGCATCATGCAAATTAATCATCCCTAATCAACGTTTTAGTATACGTTCTGGCTAGTTTAAGAAAAATTTCAAAGGAATTTTTGAGTTTCTTCTTCTTGCAACAACGCTATCATCCATAATTTACACAGGGCGATTAATTTAACGTTGGTGACAAATTTTGTAAGAAAATAAAACAAATAGATTAAAATGTAATAAGATAGCCCGGATACGAAATTTTTACGTCGATGAGGTTACTAAGAATATCAGGCGCGTTGGAGAACTTTAGCATCATGAAAGAGTTTTGGTAAAACGTGCATACAATATTCCCGTTCTGTTGAATCTTTCCACTATTCTATCTGACTGTGGGTGCAATAGGGTAGTCCTTGTTTTCTTGATGTTGAGGATTTGACACAGCTCCTGGAATTCAGTTATATATAGATGACGCAACTCGAACACACAGTTCCTACTCCACCCTTTGACATATCTTCGGCATTTGACCCAGTCAGTAGAACCGACCTCTTAATTTGTCAGGAGTTTTATTGATGTCGAAATGTGATCCAGATTTACTAATCGCACTGTAGCACGATTTGCTGTTTGGTGTTGTCGCCGTTAGCCGATCTCCAAAGTTTACGAGCAACCATTCTCTATTTTTAATGACTGCCACTGTACCCAAGATTGTATTTTTGGTCACAATTTTCTTGCCACTGTGGTCTTCTACTTTGCTCCATCTACTTCCCCTTTGAGGCGATTAGCTCATCATGTCGTTGATCTTCTGCTAGTTGCTTTTTTGTCCAGCGATCTTCTCCATTGACTCTAATTAGTGCAATTTGTACAGGGTAACTCTTCTCTTGTCTTACGCGATGCTTGCATTGAATAACACACGGTATCCTGTAGTTTCCATCGGCGTTAATGGGCAATAACCCTTTCCTGTGTTTGGTTTTAACCGAGTAGGCCGGTAATCTTTGCGGTTTTCCGACTGTCAAGCTGCTTCATCTTTAAACCGGTTCATGGTCCTTTACAATACTGATAAAGTGACCAGGTTTTTGATATTTAAACATTTTGACTAATAATTAAACCATCGATGTCTACCACCCTGGTCTACCTCAAGCCTTGAGCTGGCCTTCTGATCATTGCTTTAATCGTGATTCATGGCCTGTATTTGCGCAATATCTTCTTTTTCTAGTTTTTCGTAAATTAACGGATTCGGTGGCTAAGGTTGCTCAGGCTGATTTGTATTCCAATTCTGAAGCTTGTTCCTAGATTTTCTCTTCACAGTCGTTTTAAAATTAAAGTTGATCGGGTCAACTCTTATAGCTGTGATGAAGGCATCCACGGTTAATTCATTCAATACATTGCCAGGAGCTTTACAGGATACTGGTCGAACGAGTTTCATTATTTTTCAATCCACAATGTCTTGAAGACATTCTCCCAGCCGCAGAACCATGCATGAGCCATTTTTTGAGTAGTTCATCCATTATGCTGTATTTCTTAATGTTCCCCGGCAGCAATAATTCGTTTTTAGTGGCTTTTACACAGCTCTGTTGGGAAGTTTCGTCGGTATGCGTGGAATACTTTTTTTGTACAGATTCGAATTCTTTTTTTTGTCCACCAATTCTTACATTTTTCTCGTCATAGCAGCTGCGATAGATTTTTTTAAATCATGTATGTACTCCTTAATGACTGTTACGTCAACTACCATGGATGTTTCCAACTCTTCTATCTTTTCTGCCACGCGCCTTTAATTTATCCAACTTCTCATTTTGTTGATGCGCTTGTTGAACCAGCAATAACGATTTTTAATTCAAAATCAGCTAAAACAGTCGATAAACTGATGGAGTCGGGAAATTTTAAAATCAAAGAGTCTTTACTATTAAACCCGCACTATACCAAAGATAATAGATAATTTTGTTATTCTTTCAATAAAAAGCCGTCCTTATAACAAGTGCAAAAATGCAAATAGCCATGTAAATTCACCATAAAAACTATATATTCTACCACTGTGGTGTTTGGGTAGATCGGGAGGTACCATGTTTAAATCCCAACGAAGGAGGAATGTTAAACGTAATTTCCATCACTTCATTGCAATCGGTGATGACGAGGAACACAACTACGACCACCTGTTTGGGTGCAGAATCCATGGGTCAAACCATCGTCCTTAACAGACAGGATGGCTGGAGCAATGCAATGTGCAGATGGATAATTAAAGCTTGGGTAGCTGCTACTTAGGATTCACCTTAATACAATTCACAAAACGATGAGACATAATCAGTTGTTCATTAAGAAAGGGAAAATTAATCTATTTAATATGCTAACTCTACACGTACCTATTCCCTATATACTTGTATCGCAACCCTTATATATTTATTTTAAACTATGAATCATTTTCGCACTAGACATAGACGAAGACAATATTATTATGCTGGTGACTCATAATACCATAATTATGCAATTCTTATTCAAGAAAACATTATTATTGATTTAAAAGGATCTTCCTGTTGACTTAAAATGCACAAAAAATAAATTTGATATTTTTTTTAATCCATTTAAAGAAGTTCCAGGACTTTATGAAAGAAAACATAATTATTTTCAAGGATATTAAATATTTAATCGTAAATTACGATAATTTAGGATGATTGTTTAAGGGATAATGTTCGCAAATTGTTAAAAAGTATATTATGTTGGCTGTATTTCGAGTTATTGTTGGTAGAACCTTGCCATAAATAAGCACAAACGTGGCTTAGTGATAAAGTCAGAGATGAAATAAACAAGTAAATTGGATGAGTTCTGAAGTGGGCATTACACAGTTAATGACTACAATTTAAGGTGGTTAGTATAGGTAAACGGATTAATTGTCATGCTTCTACATTTGGTTTCGGGCTTTAAACCAGCATCATAAATACTAAATAAATTACCAAGAACCTATCCTAGTTTTAACTAGTTCTACATTTTAAATTCAACCAAAAATCTGCAAATTTGAAGTATTTTAAAAAGCCTAGACTTATCGATGGCTTAGTGACCTGATGAAAAATCTATATTCTTACATAGTTGAGGTTGGGTTTATAGTTGAAAAAATACCACTTTTTAAATAGTTCGCAGCTAACGGCAACGAAATCAAAACTTATAGCACAATGACACTGAAGGTAAATCTTGGGTTACGACAAGTCGACAAGACACTTTATGAGGACGTTTTTAATTGCCAATGTAACAACGCTACTCATCGACGCAGATTTTATTACAAAGTTCGGATTAGTAATCGATTTGATGGGAAAACAGTTAATCGATCTCCTCACTGGCCCAAATTCAAATTGGATGCAATCATGACAACAGCAATATAAAACTTACCATTTAAATTCGATTTATGCCGTTCTTCTGGAAGAGTACCAATAAATTACAAAGTTGCCACCGCCAGGAAACGAAATTTCTACCAACGTAGTATGTCAAATTATCACGACACGACTGCCCGTATTCGCTCGACCTAGGCGAAAGGATCCTGAAAAACTTGGGGCAGCGCGAAATGAATTCGAGTGTTTGATGAAAGCCGGAATATGCCGTCAAGCAGTTACTGGGCAAACCCGCTCCCCATGGTAAAAAAGTTATGTAAACAAAAGGCTTTCCATCAAGTTCGAGTCGCTGAGGAACACATTAAAAAACGGATATAACGACGCCATTCGAACTTTTTGAGTTCAAATTCATGACGTTTGGACTTTGTAACGCCGCCCAAATATTCTAACGTTTGATTCACGAAGTTTGCCGTGGCCTCGATTTTGTGTTCGCCAATGTGAACGATTTATGCTTTGCCTCAGCGACATCCGAAGAACATCACGATTACCTGCGAATCCTGTTTGAGTGAAAAAGAATGATCGAACGCTGTTGACATGAACTGGTGAAGCAAAAAGTACATTTGAAAAATACAACTTTGATTTATCCAACGCCGCTTTACTCGCGCTCATCCATCGAAAACGGAAGAACTTTCACTTTATGTCGATGATTCCGTATTGCCGCTGGTGCAGTACTTCATCAAATCGTCGACAACGCGCTATAACCGCTTGGGTTTCTCTCGAAAAATTCGTTAAAGGGCAACTTCGATACAGTACGTACGTTCGCGAGGTCACAGCGAATTATCACAGCTGTTAAACATTTTAAATTTATGCTCCAATGGAGAATATGTCATAACTACACGGATTAAAAGCCGCTCATTTTTGCCTTCGCACAAAAACACGAAAAAGTCAGTGATCGTCAAGCAAGGTAACTCAATTATATCGGACAAATAACCACCGATATCCGACACGTGATGGGAGCTGAGACTGTAACTGCAAATATTTTGTCACGTGTCAAAAGCATCCATTCAACTGCCGAGATCTATTACGAAAAATTGGTGGATGACCAACAAAACAATGAAGAATTAAAATCACGGCACGAAAAAGGTGATTTTGATTAAATTAAAACTTTTACCGTTCCAGACAGTTCGAAGCTACTTTTATGCGACTACTCAACAAACATATAGTAACATATGGAGTGACAAAAGCAATAACAATGGAGCAAGGCGCTCAATATGATTCGCGCCTCTTCGACGAACTTATGCGAACGATCGGAACTCACCATTTCAGAATTACTGCACACCATTCGCAGGCGAATGGCCTCGTCAAAAGATGGCATCACACACTGAAGTCAGCAATCCTTCACCACAATACCGAAAAATGGTCTACGCATTTACCAAAAATTCTTCTCGGCCTTCGATCAACCTACAAAGATGATTAAAAGGTGTCATCGGCTGAACTCGTTTTCGGTACAACGCTTTCATCAGGAATGCTGGTGAATTTTTTCGATGGCATTCATAAAAAAGAACAGATTTGGAAACAGTGACGCATGTCACCTAACACATCCATACAAGGGACCATTTAAAGTGCTCGATCGAACACCAAAACATTTCCGCCTGCGACTGCTAAATCGCGCATCAAATGTTACTATCGATCGCCTTAAACCTGCATATTTGCCTGCCAACAACAAAGCAAGCAACGAATGTAGTACCAACTATACCAGAACAAACGTCAAACAAACCGGCTCCTTTTACAACAGAAACAACATCTTGGAAGTCTTTGTGATCCGGTCGACAGATGCATTTTCCAAATAAATATCGATGAATACAGACTTTCAACTAGGCGGGGAGTACTGTAGCCGAACGGAATGCGCCCATCTTGCGTGACATCTTGCGGAGCTCCTTTTATTGCTCTAATTCTCGGTGTAATGGTTGCTGGGTGGCAGCACATAAAAATTATTATTTTTTGTTTACTTTCGACAACGACACGAGCATGAACATCGTTAAAACATATACTTATTCAAGATAATGAAAACACGTATAAATTGGTGATGTAATGGAACACTACGTCATAACGGTGATTGGTAGCTTTAATTCTAGAGCTGGCAAAACAGACCAAAATATATGAACATTTTAGTCAATACTTCTGACACGAAATAGTGCAAACTTTCCACATTGGATAGCACATTCCATAATATAAATACACATAGTACTACCATGGTATGATAGCCCATCTGCTGATTGACGTGATGGATGTCGCTACTGGTATTGTTTTAAAATAATCGAAATATTTGTATATGTATAATCGCCTAAATGTCATACATTTAGGCGATTATACATATCGTCAAGTTTTGACAACATTCTATCGAAACGACATCTGGAACATCAATGGGTAAACTGTTTTCTTCTTATGATGGTAGAACTATATGTATTTATATTATGCACATTCTCTCCTTAAACAAATATCAGCACTGCTGAAATTAATCATTTCGAGGCGCAGAGGTCAATATCGGCGATGATGGTTCCTCGAAGTAGTAAACTTCATTATCGCTTTTTGCTAGGACTTGCAATTAAGTGTAGCTAAAACTGTCGTCGACTTTGCTATGAAAATGTTACCTCTTTGCTAAATCATCTTTTGAAAATTTGTTGTAGGTGCAAATAAAAACAATCAAAGCCTTTAGCGTATAAATATCTGCTGTGGTTTTTAGAATGACGGCATAATTGACCCAATATTTTAGAAAGATGAAAATGGCAACATTGTTAATGTTAAAGTAAGCGATACAAAGGTTTGAAAACCTGACACTGACAAAACTTCAAGTTGACGCCGGTAAAGATCGAAATTTCGTTTACAATCCGGAAACATTTTAAGGTAAATATACTCAAATCCAGCAAATAGTTGCGAACCTTTGGTTAATTCGAAATATAAAATACATATATTGACAATTTTCATACCAAATAAAATGATTTTAGGCGTGTCGGACCTTCATCGCGGATCGTTATATCGTCATTATCGTAAAATTTTATAGTCATCTCATATTTTGAAATTAACAACTCATTTTCGAAATCTATTTTAATTTGCTAAGAAGTGATACAATCACGGAAGCACGACGCTCGCACATTCAATATATTTTAAACAAGAAAAATTGATGCGGGAGACTATTTTCATTTTAATTTTCATTTTTATAAAATTTTAAATCAAATCTCTAATGAAATATAAAACAGATGTTTTATTTCTTCATAAAAATGGAATATGTGTGTATGTTATAATCAATTAATTTTGTTAACATTAAAAACTTGTATTCTTTGTATTTCTTACATATAAGATAGCACGGTATATAGCCAAACGGAATTTTTCAATACTTAATCAGCTTAGATTTATTTTTTTTTATTTTTTTGATAGAAGAGAAGTTGGAATTTTTCATTTTATTTTTTTGTATACAAATTCGATAGACTGTATCCTATTTGAAATTTGTGCAGATCGCTGTCATGTAGTAAAATTTAGCAAGTATAAGATATCATTGCAGCAATGAATGTCTTCTAATTGTGTTTTTTACTTAAGTGCATTCACATGATGCAGCAATCTATGCGTGTCGTAAAAAGCGGCTTATTCGTCAAAGACATATAAACATTAAAAAAATTAACATACATAAAAGGATACCGCGAACTTGCGAACGGCGCAAGAATGGTGATTCACTTCTATATGTGTGTTGGGGCTAATTCAACCGATTTTAAATACAATTTTCGTTATTTAAATAGACCAACACCACTTTTTTCGCATTCACTACTGATGGTCATAACAGACATGGACGATCATAAATTCTTGACACCATCAGAGGATCATATTATTCTCATAACGATTAAATTCATAATTAAGTGGTGAATGGAGCCGGAGCTCATCCAACTCTCCTGCGGTTAATTTTTCACGTCCTGTACTTTACAATTTTGCCAGCCAACTCGAAGACACATGGTTACGGTTCGCTTTAAGTTTCCATCGGCACATTGCATTGCACCAGTCATCCAGGCTTTAAACCATGGATTATGCACACCAACAGGAATAAAAGAAGAAACACCTCTCTGCTATACTTAATATTCGCCAACCAGAAAATATAAATCAAACCGAAAAAAAGACACACAGCTCCGTGGGCTATGGAGCAAATACAAGTTACAGCGTCTTACAAAATATTGAAAAGAATTACAATTCTGGCTTTATTTATACTATCGGGAAAGTGGGACACTACAAAACAACATCTAACATTCACACAAATGACCAATCCCTAAGATGGGCATATGTGCAATTGGAAACGGTGTGCTACAGCTTCTGGTGATTTTCAAATTAATAAATCCAAAACAAAAATCTGGATCTGAGCTACAAGGGACCATTACCATAATGCGCTCACATGTCAGGGATGGGTGTTCGAGTAGGACTGTTATGAGTTAAGAGTATGAAAAATGAGTGATGATATTTGAGAAAAGATTTTTTCTTAAAGGGGGAAAAGCACCAAATGCCACGAAAATGACATATGCCACAACAACGTGTACTGGCGGCAACATTCGTAAACTACTCAGTAAACTTGTGTAGGTTGGGTTCTAGAATTTAGAATTAGCCCTTCAACAAGGGCTTCGGGCTTATATTGGATTGGATGTTTGGAAGCTGTAGGTTTGAAGGACTAAAAAACGGTCTCAAAGCATTCTAAAAATGTTCAATATTCTTGAACATTTTTTCAATATTGATAATTGGGCCGGTTACGTCGACTTACTTAACAACAAAACAGCATTTGCGAATTTCACTGAGTTTTACTATTCTTTACCAATTCAAAAAAAGTGCTGCTGACGATTTGTGGTGATTTTGACACAGAACGTTCAGGCAAACAGTTAAATTAGATTTAGAGACATTACTCGATGAAAACTTGTGTCAAACGCAAACCAACTTAGAGAAACGAGAGTTGATCGTTCAACAATTTCTAGACGCTTACATGTGCTGGAATAAATGTAACCTTTCGAACGGAAATTAAGTGACCTAGATAGGTAGTTTTTCATTTGTGGATTGCTCAAACGGCAAAATTAAAAAAGTAGTTTGCATCATAACATGACGGACGATGAAAAGTGAATACACTACGATAACTTCAAACGTAAAAAATCGCGAAGTAATCCCGGTCATGCATTAACATCGCCACTAAAGCCGAAATCCATGGTTCCAAGCTCTTTCTCAAACCAATGCGTATCGATTATAACTGATGATATTGGGCCCAGCATTAAAGAGAAAAGGGAAATTTCTTATCCGAAGCTTCCAGAAATTGCTCTTTTTTCGATCGATGACTTATTTAAAAGTTATTTAAAAAGTAAGTCGATTTGTGGATACCACAAAAGGTGAGTCGACTGATACATAGTATCTGTACATGATACCAATAAGATAGAAAAAAAGTAGTGGCTAGCGATGAACAATACTTTGAATGATCACCACTACTGCTTTATTTACTAATAAGACGGTTCACAAGAAATGCCCTCAATTCATGGTCTCAATAAACAAATTGACATCTTAGCTAAGTTTTTACTTTCTACGGAACAACAATTCGAATATTGAAATAGTTTGTTACTAACGTGGCCAAAAAATATACGAATTTTGGGAGTATTTCAATTTTTTTTATTTTTGTCTTTAGTTCTTTAGTCCCTTCTGAGCTCAAACATTTGTTTGTACACATTATCTCGAATCTGATCTAATTTGGCAGCTTGTTGTTCAAACTTGGCTTTAATGCTAACTAACGCGTTGAGTATATAGTTGTCATATTTTTAATTCATCCTCAAAATTCATACTTGATGAATACTTAATTTTTTCCACCATCGTCATTATTCAGGTCTAAAAACGCCTGGGTCAATGACTCCGTCGAAGACGCTGATGCGAACACAACAGATGCTTTTTATCTGTAGTGTTGTCCTCGTAGTGATACACATTTCTTACGAAATCCCATTTCTGTCACTAATTGTTACGAAATTGTCACGTTTATAATAATCACGTTTATATACCCCCATTAGTCGTTCTCGACACTTTGTTTTATTTCAGCGCATATGTCTATCTGTGTGTGTGTGTGTGTGTGTGTGTGTGTGTGTGTGTGTGTGTGTGTGTGTGTGTGTGTGTGTGTGTGTCTTTACTGCCGATTGCTCTATCAGAATTAGTAGTACAGCTGCACTCATTATTTTGATGAATTCATCGATGACCACGCGCTTCTTCTGAAATGGTCATCGGTAGTTGATTCTCCACTATTCGTTTTCCTAACCGTCACATATAATCATTCTGCATTTGACGGTTAACCGGAAAACATCGTTGTCACGACAAATAAAACTACGCGTGTCTTTTCATTGCAAGTAGTGTTTCGTAACACTACTTCTTTCGTAATTCTGTTGGTCTCGAACAGATTCACCCATGCTTGCATTATACCGTGTTAACCGGTCGACGTGGACCATCTTCTTGTAACTTCTAAGACTTTGTTGTATCCGCTACACCACATTGTTAACCTTCTTAATAATCGTGTATGGTTAAATTATGATGGCTATCAGTCCAGATGTTTTCCATGCCATAAACTTGTGCACAATCCATAAATCTTGTGAAGAAGTACGGTAGAATGCGACACAGTAAGGCAATGAGGAGGGGTAATTAGCCAGCTTATTCAACAACAAACAGGAAACTAAACTCTTTCAGCTTTGCCAGGCAAAAGTTGGTGGAAACGAGATAAAGCCACAGGACCACCGTGCTGATTGCCAAAATTGCGTATTACAGGAAAAACAATGCACATTCACGCTAGATATCAGATCATTCAGATCAATAGTACGGCCTGACATGGTGCCTGAAGATCGAGTTGAAAAAATTGCCCGTTATAATCTAAGAGGTACCACTGGTGACGCTGCAGGATTAAAAGAAGTGTTCTCTTCTTGTCACGTTGAAATATCGGTTTACTGTAGTTTCAGCATAATCCATGAATGCATTTTGGGGCTAAACTTTATGACACAGCACCAACTGACTCTCGATTTGAAGAACCATGTGCTTAACTGGCGGAATGTGCAAGTATCCTTACAAATAAATGGCAGCCATCACAATGAGTTGAGGGTCATCACTGCAGAAAGGCTAGAAATACCACCCATATGAGAAAAGATTATCTATGCTAGGATAGACGGTAACTTATTTTTTAAAACCAATTTTAAAAATGACGAATTGTTATATGTTGGAACATCAATTGGACTCCAAGCCAACCAGTGGGATTAATAAAAGAGACAGTGATTGGTAAGATCGAGGAGGTCAACAATATCGCTAAACTTTTCCCCATCTTTCTGGCAATTTATGGATTCCATCCCAGAAAAACTGCGCCGGCTTGGCGGCCAAAAACGAATCGAGCCAATTTTCGATACCTTGAACTGAAATGAAGCGTATTCCTGATAGGACATTCTGCATGGATAGAAATAGGTGGTAGTCGGAAGGAGCAAGGTCTGGGCTATAAGTCGGGTGAGGCAGAATTTCCCATCCGTTAATTAATTCCGGTAATTTTTGATCGGCGCCGTATTATGTGGCCGAGCATTATCGTGGTGGAAAATGATTGACCTGGATTTTCCATTGCCTGGATTTTCTGCTTCAATCGGATCAATTGTTGACGATAGAGTTGGGCATTGATGGTTTGACCACTTGGCAACAGCTCATAGGGGATCACACCTAGCTGGTCCCACTAAATGCACAGTATGACCTTGGCCCCATGAATATTCGGCTTTGGTGTCGATGGGCCGGCCTCGCCTTTCTTGACATACGCTTTTTTGCGCTTGGGATTATCGTAATAGATCCATTTTTCATCGCCAGTGGCAATACGATGCAAAAACGACTTCTTTTTGTGGCGCTCGAGCAGCATTTCGGACATGCAAAATCTTCTTTCCACGTTTCTTGGCTTCAACTTGTAAGACACCAAATCTCCCTCTTTTGGATGAATCCCAAGGCCTTCAAACGTCTGGAAATTGTTGTTTGATCAACTCCCAATGATTCTGTAAATTCTTCTTGCGTTTGACATAAATTTTGATCGAGTAATACCTCCAATTCTTCATCCTCAAACTTTTTCGGCTGATCGAGACGCTCGTTGTCCTTGAAGTCAAAATCACCACTTTTGAAGCGACTAAACCACTCAAAGCACGGTGTTTTTGCAAGAGCATGCTCATCATATAAATCCACGAGCAAACGATGACTTTCAGCTGAAGTTTTGTTTGCGAAAAAGTGACTCAACAAAACTTCCCGCAAATGCTGTTTTTTCGCAAATTTGATAAATTTTTCATCGTTGAAATCGGTTGGATGTGCACAATTAAAACAAAAACTTTTAGCTGATTTTGACAGGTATTGAATAGGGCTTTCAAATGACATATATCAAATTCCGATTTTTAATACATACACCTTATAGTAACGGTACATAAATCGTTCTTGTAAGTGATAATAATTTTTGAAGACCAACCATCGTTTTGAGCGAGCTCGTTAGGAGTTTGACTTTTTGTGCAATCAACGAATCAATCGGATTTGAATACAACTTGATGTCCTAGATTTATAAAATCTTGCATGAAACCTTTATAGTTTTCTCTGGACGTTTAATCTTTTGATTAACTTATAGTTCAACTTAAAATAAACAAGCTTTGCTTTTCCTAGGAACTTCTTCGGACCATGCTGGAAACGAATCTTTGATTTGTAACATTTATTACTGAATTACCAGTGAGTATTTCGTAAAAAATCTAGAGCTGGAACATTGTTATTTGCAAAATTTAGCCAAGAACCAAATCCACAAGCGATTTGTCTACCTGCGCCATAAAGTTCTACACTGATTTCAAACCAAATAACCTTGTGAATAGGAGACCCACGAGCAGACAATCAATTTTCGTTGAAATACAATACGTCAACTAACATTTTCTTCTGCCACTTTAATACTTTATAATATATACATACTTAAAAATCGTCATTTCGTAAAAAAATAATTAAATTTTCTATTAAAAAAAATTAAAATTGGCCATATGAATCGTACAAATGAACACATTTTGCAGCTGCACAAAACTCTTTAGTTCTACATGTACAAATTATACGTATGCATAAATACAATTCAAATTACAATTTATGCTTTATGAACATCAATTCATATATGTATAAAGAATATTATGTCCAAGCCTAATAAAAATTCGACTTTGTTTCATTTGGGGGGTGAATTTATAATTTCTATATACTTACTTACTAAAATACAGGAAATCCATTACCTTCTATCACTTAAACTAAACTACCGGATTGTGATTTCTTGTTCTCGTACAATTCAATTTCTTTAGAATTTTGCATAGTTCTGACAAAACTATGTAACTACATCGATTGTTTTAATTTATTTTTGGTTCGAATACAATTTTTTTTTTTTTATGTTTATGATTTTCCAAATATGTATTTAAGTTCGAAATAGTAAACACAAAGTTTAAATTGGCTAATCGCCAACTAGTTTTTGATATGTATATGTTTTTACATTTACCAATATTCAAAAGACTTTACTATTCTACGAAACAAGAAAACTAATTTTGTTGATATTCCCTTCTTTAAAAAAAAAAAACAAAAAATTTTTAAAGCGATCACACTTAAATGTTATTGTGGTTATTAAAGAATAAAGACAGATGTGGAGTACACACTAATCAGACTCAAATCGAACAACTTATACTCTAAGGCCTTCGATACAATTGGTAAATTGGATGGTATCTAGATCTACCTACTCGTACACTAAATTACATGGACATAACGCGAAATAGAATCACCATCGGATGATGCGTTACTGGATTGTGTGTGTATGCTTAGCTAAATCTAACTATTATCTCATTTCATTCTAGTTTAGAGTGTGTGTTGATTCGTCATGCTTAAATGCAAAAAGACAAAATTTGAGTATTTTAACATTTCATATGATTTAAAGTATTATGCTTAAATTTACATTTGATTACGTTCATCTATATAGTTCAGGTCATTTGCACCTGATTTAACAACAACCTTATCTATAGATACAAAATACTCGAATATAGAGTTAGTTTACATTATTTTGGAAGGCTGCAGACTTTGAGTGTGTAATTTGACACTATTTTATTTTGGTGTCCTTCACACAACATGATTATGTCATTTCCTATCCAGTCAATTTATGAGCTATTTGAATTAATCGCATGTTGCACCATTACATGTATTATGTATCAGGTTGGAGGTTCGGCAATAGTATGCGAATGATTTTTGGTCGTATAATTTAGCTCTTTAGCAAACAGAAGAAGCTAAGTCGTTCTTTTCTCAGCGACCGCTACGAAATCTTAAAAACGCGTATTTATATAAAATTAATGATCATAGGTCTACATAGGTAGTTTAGGTACTTTCATATCAAATCACTTACAATTATAATGAGTAACAATCAAAGGTACCGATTCTCGTTCCTCCTTCAAATGAATGGTCACCAGTAAAATATATTTTGTAAGTATTTATCTCTTACACTTTTGATCAAATATTTGACTCATTGGTTTTCCGGTTAATTTTTGATTTTTTTTTAAATATTTGCTGGCTGTTTTACTTTTTCCGAATTGCCAAGCATATTTTTCCTATTGATTTTGCTCCCAAAACTAATATCTATATTTGTAGATTGTCGTTTGATAATCTTTGTATATTTTGGGCCCAGTCCAGCTTATTTGAAGTTTCCCTTTAACGTCTTTATGTCTGTTACATGCATCAGTCCTATTACGTGTATCATAGGTACAGTTTAGTGTTCTAGCCGTACTGTAAAATTACTCCGAAGAAATATTTTCATTTTTGCCAACGGAACAACTGTTTCCAGCATTCAGGTGATTTTTTGGGACGGTTTAGAACAAACTTTTTACTTGTTACTGTTACTAAAAATAATTTCTTGAGGGGTAATAAATTAGGTTATTTCGGAACCAGCCTATTGAAAAACTTTCATCAATAAACCAGCTAATCAGCGTGCAAAATTAGATAACAATATTAATAATAAGACGGGTTTTACATGCCTTTGCTGGACCGAACCAAATCAACAGTCTGCCTACATCAGACTCGATTTCGTGATTGCACTTCGTATTATTCTAGACAACTCGATGAAGACAAGTCATTCTTTACTCCAAAGAGCTTTCGTTTCCGACAGCGACTTCTGTGCCTGCCAATTGTCGGCTCTCATTTTCTTTTTACTTCATGAACAAGATCAGAAATTTTCATTAAATTCCTAATTTCGTGATTGAATAAAACTCAGTACGTGTCGTCTTCGTCGCGTTTGGGGCCATATTTCATGCACTGAATTTTTTTTTCGAATATCATAAACCATCTTTCATATGCATCCGTCAGAATTCAACTCTCACACCCATACATAACAACGGGTCTGATTAACACCTTGTACAACTTCAGCTTGTTGGCATTTGCAAGGTATTTAGAGTTTATCAGTGGACGTCAGGCATACACAGCACGGTTCCGGGGATAAAATATATCATACAAGGCACATACATTTTGATCAATATAGGTATCAGCAACTTGTCACGCTTTCAGATTTACGGACATCACTACTAAAGTCCATTAAGTCTTGACCTGTAAAACCAGTAATCTTATATTTTGTTTTGGACTCATTGATTTTGAGACCAACGAAAGCTTAGAGTTTGATTCAGTATTTCACTAACTGAGGTGTTCACTGTGTTGAGGTGTTTCGCTTTTAGGAAAAATAAATTTTAACATGAGATTAAAGAGTATCTGGGACGGAGCACATATTTTTTTAGGTATTCCCAGACATCGCAAAGCAAACCATAGGGAAATCTAAAAACGCCTAATATACGTCACAAAATGCTTTGTAATATTTAGGAAGAATTATCCTCAGTGAAAAAACTTATTCAGTGACAGATTCGGACGAAATCCTCCTTGGTAGTCCCTTACAATTTCCTTCGCAAGGAGAGTGATTCTCGATAATTTTCACATTTTGTGCGATCTCTTTTTTTAAAGGATAGGGCACAGCGTGGCCACTTTTTATTCATCAGACATAACTTCTCTTTGCCATACTAATCGAATAAGGTCGCAAAGATAGTTCTACAGAGTATCCCCTCCGAATATCAAGTCTTTATCAAACCAATCATTTTGGGGTTTAATTTTTACTATACCTAGAGTCATCTGGGCAGCACTCACAACCGAAGTTTTCAATACCTGCCATAGAGCGCTTACATTTTCGGATGGTGATTGGTTTCCATAATGCTACTACTAACGAGATTTTGATACTGTGCTTTCTTATATCTTCGTTTATCAGATTTTCACAGTTGTACGCCTTGTACGAAAACTACTATCTAAGCTTTGCTTAGTTCGTTAGATAGTAGTTCGTTAAGTGACCAATTGATGTTCACCTGAGACCTTCCTTTACACCATGAACACATGTTCAATTTGACTTCGGTACGTCTTACAAGGGTTTGTTATAGCACCGAATGTGCTAGCCATAATGAGGCCATGCGCGATCGCAAAGTACATCGTTCTTTCTCCATTCCCCGTCACTAGATCATGTCGGAGGAATGGACCTGTGTTTTCACATAAGTCAGTCTGATTTTTTACCAGCTCTAGGTCTTTACGTTTAAGTTGGCTTACATCAGTAGGCGCATGAATGTAAATGATTGACAGGTTGGCTAATTGCATGCGGAAACATAGTTTGCAAATACGATTATCAACTGCTTTGAAATCCAAACCAGTCTTTTTCATCTGTTGCCCAAGAAGTAAACAATATTCATGGCTGATATCTGGTTTTCTTAGCGACTGCATGTTTTACTTACCGATCCTAAACTGCGTATTCGTTAACATAAGGGGGTCGGGTTAAATTTTGGCGGTATCCATAGTTTGTTTTTTTGATTATTTTAACAGTTAAGTGTTTTATACGGAAGCGGATAGTTAGCCAAGCGATCCAACTTTTATTTAGTCGTCTTCTACGACAATTTAATGAAGATGTGGTAGAATTCTAAGGACATGCTCGTTCAAAGGCAGATGAATGCTTTAAAGTAAAATATTTAGTGCCAACAACATCCTGCATATGATTATTTAAGCAACCTAAAAAAATAAATCCCATGCTGGTCGACGATGGTCGATGGCAATCAATAATGGCCATTTATTTATCGAGTCGATTTTAAATTTTTGAGCCAAATTCAAAGCTAAATTTCTTAGCATTTGGTATAAAACTTTTAAAATTAAATATTGGCCTTTGTCGAACATTTTTAACTGAGATGTCGACACTTGTTATTGGTGCTAATTTTCTTAATCATGCTGGTCTACTTGTTAATATTGAGAAACAGACGATTTAGATTCATTAAACTCTTTGTATAAGTTCATCAATTAAGTAAAATATATATTAAAATCGTTAAATTGTTAATTTACTAACAAAATCACCAAAATTGAATTAATGTTGAGATACTTAGTTGTAAAATGCGCCGATTTAAACTAGATACTCATAAGTAAATTATACCTAAGGCGAAGTTTGAAGCAATAATTACAAATAATCTACAAGTAATTTCAAGTAATCTGTAGGCCCAGCAGTAGTTCATGGTCATCCCTTTAATACCTAGTAAGTAAGAAGAATTGACATTGGAGACCATGTGGGACTACAGCGCCATAAACAATGTTCCTATTTCGGATCACAATCTAACAAGAATTTTCGTATATTTGGTCATTGTTCATGCTTACAGCAATTTCAATTCTTTCGCCTTTTTTGAAATTGCAAAATGACTAACGATCTTAGAAATGCTGCACAATTCTATTAACATTTATTGCATTTTGTGTTGTTTGAACTAAATGTTTCTAAGACCCCGTTCGATTTCCATAATAATTATGATCTTTGAAATAATTTTGATGTGAGTGAAATAATTGTCTCTTCCATATTTTGTAATAAGCTCGATTGCTGTTCGAATTCAGTAATAATTTTGACTGTTGTAATTGTGACGAAATTGTTCGAGACAAACAGCTAACAATTTTAAATTTATTAAAACTATGATTTAATTCAAATATGGCGTTATTTATGAACACTTCTGGATATATGAATTGAATGTGAATAAAACCAAAATGGAACTATTAATATTTTTGCCAAGCAATGGTCTGTCGTTATATTTTTAATTATTAGTGCACTTATCCCCGTATAAATAATTATTCTCTAATAATCATAAAGTATCATACATAAATTTTATGTACATGGCGTACAGTTTACTATAAATTATTTCGGAAAATGTCAAAATTATTTTATGTAGCTGCTGTGATAATTTGGTTGCATGCAGAACGTGTCAATATTATTACAGGAAAAAAATGTTAACAGAAATCGAACGAGCCCTAAATTTAAATTCTCTAAATTTTTCAAAGATTTTCTGATCACGGTTTAGAACATTTTTGATTATCGGTTAATTTACAACCGATGTTCAACATAATTCAGAGGGTGATAACTTCGTCGCAGACGCTCTCTTTCTTATTAATCCATAGTGAAATATTGTTGTATATTGGTCGTAAACTACGCCTGGCTAGAACAATAATTTCTTGTAAAAATGTTTGCAAAAATGTGAGTAGTGGTGACACGCCAATTTTGTTCGATATAAAAAACCTACAGATCTGTCAAAATTATTACATGTAGCTGCTGTAATAATTTGGTTGCATCCAGTATATTGCCATAATTACTTCAGCGGGAATAATTATGACGGAAATCGGACTTAACTACAATCAGCAAGTTAATAGTATGATCAAACGATGGCACCCAATCATCAAATTTGTCATACTTAATGTGTCATAATCAGATAGGTTGGGCCTATTTTCTCTTCAATTTTATCTCTTTTATTGTTCCATAATGATGACGACCCAACATCATTGCCATTCAGTCCAAGATGTTGTCCTGAAGTGTGTCAATTTACGAATGATAAATCCTAACAGATTTATATCACAAAATAACGATACCTTTTTACCCTACGTTTCACTTGATTAGACGCATTTACATTTTTTCAAATGTAAATTTGTTGGTCACATTTCGCGCAACAAAAAACTATTTGCATTGAGAAGAGAGGGGAATTATTACTTTGTAAAACAAAAGCGAAACAATTTTTTGAGAGCGGAAACTAACAGTAGTTTTCTCATTTGTTTTGAAATACTATGTTCATATATTTTTTTCGGTTCACATGATTAGACGCGTTGTAAAATTTAAGCATTTTCATGAAAATTTCACTTTATTTAAATTATTGGTTAATTTTGAAAGTTAAGTGTTTCATTTCTGATCAAGGAATATATTGAGTAAAAAACAAATGTCAACTACGGCGGATCGGGTAAACGTCCATGTCTACCACTTAGGCTTTTCAAACCATGCTATATCCCGCAAAGTTAAGCGAAGGGACATTGATGTTCGAAATTATTTTAAAAATCCCAAATCGATTGACAAAAACCAGGGAAGGTCTGTAACAGTTCTAATTCCTCAAGATAAAAGGGAAATCCAGAGATTAGCATCTAATCAGCCCTATTCACGAACCAATTCGGGCTGAGGCTGGGCTTAACACTAGCAAATCTAATAACAGTTAGATATTAGTGAGAATGTAATTTGCAGCATAACACATTGCTTGGGATCCACCATCCTGATGGAACAGCACATGGTGGCACCGCATTTATAATCAAAAACATAATTAAACACCATGAAATAAAAAGTATGAGAAGGAGCATCTACAAGCAACTATTGTGGTAATAGAAGGTTGACTAGGTCCTATAACAATTTCGGTCATCTATTGCCCACCAAAACATGCAATAAAAATGGAACAATTTGATCATTTTTATACATATTTGGACATCGCTTTATAGCAGGGGGTGATTATAACGCCAAGAGTCGGGATCAAGATTGGCCACAACGAGAGGCCGAGCGTTACTTAAATCAATTCACAAAAATAAGCTTAATCATGTGTCAACCTGTGAACCTACCTACTGGCCTAGTGATAGAAGAAAGATTCAAGATGTCATAGATTTTAATCACTCTGGCTCCAAAGATAAGGAACATGCAGAAACAACCGATGTTAAGCAACAAAATAACAGACTGGAACCAATTCAGATGTAAGGTAACAGAGAATCTAAACACAAAAATCAAATAAAAGACGGAGTGTGATATAGATCAATCAGTGGAACATCTCAATGAATGTATTTAGTCGGCAGCTTGCAAGTCCACACCAGTAAAAAATGAGAAAGAAAAGAATGGAGAATGTTTAACTCTTGTCAAGAAAATGATTAAGGACAAAAGAAAATTAAGACAGCAATGGCAACGTTATAGACTAACAGAAGATAAACTCAAGTTAAACAAGGCGGGCAAACAGTTAAAGAAACTGCTGCTCAATGAAAAAAATCGGTCAATTCA
This sequence comes from Tipula confusa, assembly GCA_963556175.1. NCBI lineage: Eukaryota > Metazoa > Arthropoda > Insecta > Diptera > Tipulidae > Tipula > Tipula confusa. Next base: position 222,255,119 of record OY744476.1, read on the forward strand.
AGAATATTTGTCGCGACTCTCACCAACAGAAAAGATGGATTATTTACTGTGGAAAGCGACTAAGAAGCTGAAACAACCACATTACATTCCGCCAATACGTAAAAGTAATGGTCAGTGGGCGAGAAAAGACTGATGTATTTGCAGACCATTTTGAAAGAGTATTTCAAACATACCCATCAGAAACTACGGACGAAGAGAACAACAACATTCAAATGCATTTAGAATTGTAAATGCAAATGAATCATATAATCTCGAAGTTTTATGTCTTTGAAGTAAAAACTGTAATACAGAGAGAGTTAAATCCTAAGAAAGCGCCAGGATATGATCTTATCACAGGAAAGGTTTTGAAATAGCTACCAGATAAAGGTATTCGATTTAGTACCTACTTATTCAACGCAGTACTTAGGACTGGATACTTCCCAATACAATGGAAGGTTTCACAAATAATAGTGATACTAAAACCAGGCAAGCCTCTAGAAGTAACGTGGTACAGGCCGGAAAAGAAGCTGATTCCGGACTATCAGTTTGGATTTAGGCCAGAGCACTCAACAATTGAACAAGTACATAGAATAGTTCAAGTAATTCAAGAAGCTCTGGAAGAAAAAAGATATTGTTCTTCTGTATTCATGGACATAGCGCAAGCTTTTGATAAGGTGTGGCATGTGGGATTATAATTCAAAATAAAGCAATGCTTACCTCTTGACTTCTATAGAATATTAACATCGTATTTAAAGGACAGATATTTTATTATAAAACATCAGGATGTTTATACAAATGTCCGTCCAATTAAATCTGGTATACCACAGGGTAGCGTGCTTGGTCCGATATTATGTCTGCTATATACTGCAGATTTACCTACAAGTAAACAGGGAACTGTGCTCTCAACTGATGAAGTAAAATATTTAGGCATTCACCTCGACAAACGTCTAACATGGCGTAAACATAAATGGACAAAAAGAAAGCAGTTGGGAATAAAACTGTCAAAAATGTATTGGCTCATATGCAGAAAATCAAGTTTAACGATTGAAAATAAACTACTGCTTTAAAAAATGATAATAAAACCTTTCTGAACGTATGGTATACAGCTGTGGGGAACGCCAGCAACTTAAATTTGTACATTGTTCAGCGGTTCCAATCTAAACGTCTAAGAATCATAGTAGATGCACCATGGTTCGTGCTAAACGATATAATTCACAGAGACTCCCAGGTCCCAACAATACGGGAAGAAATTAGGAATTTCAGTGCCAGGTATCACTCAAGACTAACAATTCATCCAAACGAACTAGTGAACAAACTTCTCACTACCACGACGAGGGAAAGATTGAAAAGCCACAAAATTTTTGATTTGTCAATTAGGTCTTAGATACACATAACTATAAAATATTCTCTCAAAGACTGAATTTTTGAAGTAATTTCCAACTATACAGGTAGTTCACACTATTAAAAACTAATAAAAGGATTAAAAATCAATTATCTTGTGTTTTTTGTAATATTTTTAAGTTGCTTCTAATCAAATAAACCGAAAAAATGCTCTAAATTTGCGATAATTTTAAAACCAATGAGAAAAGAACCGTTATATTCCTCTGTCAAAAATTGTTTTTGCTTTCGTTTTTCAGAATACTAATTCCTGTCTCTTTTCAATGCAAATAGTTTTTTGTTACGTAAAATGTGACCAACAAATTTACATTTAAAAGAATGCAAGTGCGTCTAAACAAGTAAACATCAGTATGACTGGCAACTGAGATTATATATCATTAGGATAAATGGGTTGCAAGATCGGAGGGGATACTTTAAGGCACTAAAGAAAAGTGATCTTTAAGAAAGATGCAAATGAGAAATATATTTCGGCATAGCTCTTTTTTGCATGGAAAATCACTCTTGATGGTGAGAGTAAATTGTCAATGACTACTTAGGTCTTTTCACTGATGTTGATTTATCACGTGACGTAAATTAGATGTTTCATATTTTCTACCATGCCTATGAATTTAACTATTGTTTGTTCTGCGATATCCTGGAATACCTGAAAAACATGTGCCGTTATGTAAATTGACAGTAATTGAACAATCAATTCAACGAGAGTCTTCAACAATATATATTGTGACGAGTTTTAAAACGTAAAGGATTTTAATAACTTTGACCACACATTTGAATGAGTAATCATTTTCCGATACCACAGATCTCTAGCTACAAAAGCGCGCTTTGACACTGGAAACCGTGCTTTTTATACTCTACGTCCATAATTAGTAAAGTGTTAATTGCAAATGCTGACAAGCTGAAGATGCACAAGATGTTATCAAGCCTGTTGTCATGTAAGAGTGTGAAAGTTTGACCCTGATGCCATTTCAAAAAGGTCATACGCATGATACATGGCCCACAACGTGGCGATGACAGCTCTTACCGAGTTCTCTTCATCCATGAGATGAGGAATTCGATAAAATTCATGATGTCGTTTATGAAGTAAAACGAAGATGAGAGAGGCTCGGTCAGCTAATCGTAGTAGCGATCTCTGAGAAGAGAGCCACCATTTGACAGTTGCAGAGGTCACTCTCTGGTCAAAACCAATAGAGACAGATTGTTGAGACGGTACGGACCACCAATGGCCTGTAAAACCCGTTTATTAAAATTATTCAAAAAGTTAAAACAAAGAACATATTTTAACAATTTTTGAACGCACGAATTCCATTAAATAAACGAAATAATTTATTTTGTTCACACTTGCTTAACTATAATTGAAATTTGTTTTAAAATGAAGTTATTAAGTCATAGTTCTTAGTGCTTCCGTTTGGTGTACTATAATTCGAAAAAAGTCATTTAAAGCTGGAGTATACGGTTAGCCTACATATACAGCATATATCTAAAATATTCAGGACACCTGTTTGAAATGTACACTTGCTTGCAGTAAAACGAAATCCGTTTTTTTCGTTTTGGTTTAATTTAAATTTTAAAGCCATATGGTTCTATTTTTATGTAATTTCGATAAATCATTTGTGTGTGGACATATTTAAATGGTTGAAACTAGGTTACATTTGTGTAATTCTATCGTCGCTGGAAATTGGTATGATTATGAAATTTTCTATTATAAATAGCCTGAGTACATTTCGATTTAACGATATAATCCTGGCTTTAAATTACAAACCATCCATAGGGCCAAGAATAATTTGATTCCATATAAAATAACGTCAACATATTACATTACCAAGGTAAAAAAATGGAAGAAAATCGATATTTTATGTTTTTTTATTTTATGCTGCATAACAAAAGAGCTAACCTTTTTATTTTTGTATGATGTATGCTGCAAAAATTATGTTGATTGTGTATATATTCCAATTGTTAAATGTACGTAATCCGTTTGAAATTCATTAGATCATTACCCTTCAATTTTTAACTCATAAATCCACCATATATTTAACATAAAACTTGTTTACAAATTATATATATAAAATCAAATCTTGTTGTTGGCTTATATATTTTACAAAATAATTAAATTTGGATAAAGAAAATCATGCACAAAAAAAAAATTCTTAACGAAAAATCAATCACCACACAACACAACAAACTGATTTTTATTATATTATCACTTTTCACTTACAATTTTAAAAAATTCAATTCAATCGATCGATTTGTGTACAATTTTAATTTTAATTAAAAACATATATCCACAACATAAATTAAGCTTAAAATCCATTTTTCTTAAAAAAAAAAAATCAGCAAAGATTTTACGTCAATCGAGCTTCACGAACTGAAACTGAAGTCTTGCTGGATAATTTTTTTCATCATGGAAGACGCATCGAAATAAAAGTGGGGGGACATAGGCCGAACGTGCGAATACATTTGATCGAAAAATTGAAATTCGATTTTAAGTCGCTTACGATGTTGTCGACTAGATGTCACCGTAAATACATAAAAATTATTTACTACTACTATACTCAGTGCGTTTTAGAATTCTAAGGTCCCGCACTTTGACAGAAAGCCATTTTCTTTTTCTTTTGTAACATTTTATTATTATTTTTAATTAAAAAATTAAATTACACCACTTTTAATTCACAATTACTATATAACTAATATAATATATAATTTAAATTGTGATCTATATTAATATAGAATATTTAAAATGGATGAAAATATATCAAATAGTTTAGAATATAATTTGAATCGGATATGTCGATTGTGTCTGAACGAATATGATGAACTCAAATCAATATTTCAATTGAATGAATATTATAATTCACAGCCATTGCATGAGATCATAATGGCTTGTGCCCAAATTCAGGTTTGTGTGATGCGAATTAACAAAAATTCAATTTACAGTTTACAATGCAATATCTATTATTTTAGATTGTGGACGATGATGGAATGCCAAATAAAATTTGTATTGGCTGTGAACAACAAATGAATCTGGCATACGAATTCAAAATAAGATGTGAGCAAAGTGATAGTAAACTACGATCGTATATAATAAGAAAATATCCTACTAGAAATGTTAAGTTTGCAATCTCGGAATCATCGTCGGGCTATATAAAACAAGAAGATCAAGACTATACGTTAAATACGGTGATTAAACCGGAAATATCGTTGATCGAGGATGATCCGTTGAATGGAAATTTCTTTACAAATAATGGTCGTGAATTTAATTCGATAAATCAATTTACCGATCAACAGCATAGGGTAGATAATGTTGAACCGATAAATGGAATACAAAATGAATTGTGTAGCCACATACAGCAAAGTACATCGTGTGAGGATGATTCAAATAATGATTTCAACGATAATTGTGATGATCTGTTGAATGACGAGGACGATGATGATGAAGACGCCGACGACGATGTTGATGATGATGATGAACAAGTGAAAAAAGATGAACTATCGATTTATATAAAAAATGATCCTGATTTGGATTTTAATGAAGAGAAATTTGATTACCAATCAGCACGTAATGAACAAGGCAGGTACAGTTGTCATATATGTGAAAAAACTTTGGTCGATGCCAAAGGTTTGAAACTGCATATTCGTCTCCACACGGGAAACAAATTGAAACGATGCGATATTTGCAATAGAGGTTTTTATACCTATATACATAATATTTAATTGTAATTTTATGTTTTTTAAGTGTCGTGGCCCCATTTTCACAACGAATATGAGTTTAGGTTATTGGTCAGCTAAAAAGTTTTTTTTTATTCGAATTTGCAGAGTAATCAATCTTTACATAGTTTTGTTTTAAGGCTAATGATATAAAGCCGTCTTAACAGCAAATTTGGACAGTTTTACGATTTTTCGTACCTTATCGCTTGACATGTTCTAATGCTCTAATCCTCTTCTGATTCCGATTCATTTTTATCCAGAAATGTTTACGCTTGTTAAGACGTCTATAAGTCTATGCTGCGACACTATTTTATGTTCACATTTTTATTTGATTTGTAAATGATATATTCTAACAATTCTAACCTCGTTTTTAATTTTAGGATTTGCCAAACAAAATCACTTGAATCGACATTTAGTCATACACAAGGGAAAACCATTCGGTTGTGACGAATGTGGTCTTACGTTTCAATCGCATAATGAATTAAAAATTCATTTACTGATCCATAACGATGCAAGTCTAAAGTATGATAAAATCGTAAAATTTAATTTTCCAATGAATTAATTGATAATATTATGTATTTCAGAAAAGAACGTAAGTCCAGCTACAGTAATATACGGGAAAATGATGTAAACGATAATTCGCCGAATAAATATGCATTATGTAAAATATGCGATACAACATTTACACAAATTCGGCCATTGCAAATTCATTTGCAGACCCATCTCAATGTGAATTCATTTCGTAATGTTAATTTGCATGCAAAATTATTTTTATTCGATTTGACCAAAATCACACCAAACATCGAGGATCACGATACATTAATGAAATATGTTATCAACGATATTAGGGCGAATTGTATGAGCCGATTCTATCAAATCACAAATCCTAAGGGTTATGAATATCAATTGTCCGATTCAGAATCGGAATGCGACGAATTACCAGATGATCGAATATCAACAACATCATCATGTTTGCATCAATGTCCCGCATGTGCCGAAATATTTAATCGATCGTATAAATTAAGTTTACATTTAGAAATGGAGCATGCCGACTATCAATTTCAATTTACATGTATTGATTGTAATCGAAAATTTTCGACCGAATGGCTACTGCTTCGACATTTTAAACGGCAATGTAACAATAAATTGAAACAATATTCATGCAGTTTATGTAAATTTAAATTCATGTGGCAATATAGTTACGAGATGCATAACGAAAAATTTCATTCGGGCAAAAAAATAAAACGTTCGACGATTGCATCGACCTTGGATATGCTGACGATGGATAAAAAATTAAAATCGATTAAAGAGAAACCAAAGGAAAAAAAATTCAATTGTGCCACGTGTAATAAATCATTTTATCGGCAGGAGCATTTGGATCGGCACGTTAAAATTCATATACCGTCCGAAAAGAAATTTGAATGTACGATTTGTCAGAAAAAATTTAATCGTAAAGATAATTTACGATCGCATATGCGTGTCCATAAAGATGATAAAGAAGACACGGATAAACATTTGTGCGTGTATTGTGGCCGAAGTTTCTCAAACTCATCGAATTTAATTGTGCATATGCGTCGCCATACCGGCGAAAAACCATACAAATGTGATTTGTGTGATAAAGGGTTTCCTCGTTCGTCCGATTTGCAGTGCCATCGCCGAACACATACTGGCGAAAAACCATGTTTATGTACTATATGTGGAAAAGGATTTTCCAGATCAAATAAACTTGTACGACATATGCGGATACATACAGGCGTTCGACCATATAAATGTACTCATTGTGATCGAGCATTTACACAATCGAACGATTTAACACTTCACATACGACGCCATACTGGCGAAAAACCATATGTGTGTGGCATATGTGGCGATCGTTTTATACAGGGTACTGCACTACAAACCCATCGTAGAGTGCATAGTCATTATGAGGAAAATCAACCAGCACCATTTGCAAGTATTAGTGTTAATAATCCTAATCGGTATACAAACGCAAACCGAGTTAATCGCATAGGATTCATTCCACCAACAACTAATGCTACTGCATCAACATCAGATTCTGTTATAAAGCCAATCATATCAAGACGTTCCATACCAAATACAACTCGTTCGACAACAACAATATCATCCATCAATTTAGGTGCGCCTTCAACCCATCTAAATCTCGAACTCGAACAACAAATGAATTCACCAATTCAAGTTATAAATTCACCACGATCTCAACTATCGAGTAGTTCCACAACTCCGGTTCCTATAGGAATTCCTATCCAATCAACAAATGTCGTTGGAAATACACATAATACAACATCTTTAGTGGTACCACCGCTGCCACAACCACCTCATTCTACTTCACAACGAACGCTACCAAATCTTGGATTCCCATATGCTCCAAATCTAGAAATATTTACAATTTTAGAAATGTAAATAAAAAATTATAAATATTACAAATTATATAATAAATAATGTAAACGACTATTTTAAATATTAAAAATGTAAACATTTCTATTTATTTTATATAAAAAAAAAATAATAAAGGAGTGATTTTAATGCACCAAACAATTAAATTTCTAATTTAAATTATACTTCAGCACGTTGCCGAGCATTTCGATTGCGATCGAAAGTGATCGCACATCTTTAATATTTCGCTGACATATAAATTTACCCGAAATTTTTTCACCTTCCGTCACCTCGATCACATCCTTCATATAAAAAACGATTTGTTTCCAATGCGTTGGCTTGCATGCCGGCGACGTCGAAAAACTTATTGGATTTGGAAGTTCAAAAAATGTATCAAAATAGCCAACGATTGCGGTTAGTTTTCCTGATTTAGTGACTTTTAATTCGAAATCGTATATGAAATTGGGACAATTTGTGTCTACGGTCATTAGATCAAAATCGGCGATTATATTTGGTGTCGTAAGTATACAATCTGGTTTGCATACCTCAATTGTGGCTTCCTTTAGAACCTCATTTTTCATGCACGACATATCGAATGAATATACATTATGCCAATAATCAATGAAATTTTTATATCGTTCCGTATCGCCATATCCTACGATACTAATATTACATCTATTCGGCAAAAGGATACCACCGTCTTTTAAATGCCTATTACGGGCATAAATTACACTGTCCAGCATCCCTTCGAACAACAAAAAATATCCCATCCATTCCGAAACGATTATATCAACTTTATCGATTGGAAGCTCACTATCTTCAATTTTCCCTTTGACCAATTTAATATTTTCGAATTTATTCCTTCGAATAATGTCCATCGCTTGATAAATGATATCCGAATTGTCAACACCAATTACAGTTTCGGCGCCAGCCTTTGATGAAAACATCGATAGAATTGACGTCCCACATCCTAAATCTAACACAATTTTATTTCTAAATATTTCACTATTATTGAGAATAGCATCTCGATACGTGTGCGTGCGTACTTCATCCGTCAACATATCGTGATGTATGCCATAGTGGGCGTACGATGAAAAATACCCCTGATCATCTTCGGGCAACAAATTTCCTACACATTGTATATCACTATCGTTTTTACGATTTAATCGGTCAATTGTCTTGTCTTCCTTTTCTAAAAAGATTTTAAACGACTTTTTCATATTATCTATATCGATTGCGGCCTGCAGTAGCAGGCCATTTTTCTCGTTAATCTCGAATTTTAATTTTTCTATAAGTTTATCCATTTCTCGACTACTATTTCCACCACCCATTCCCGATGATTCTTCTAATTCATCAAAATCGTACATCAGCCATGGTTCTTCTGAATTCAGTGGCTTCATATATTTATCGTCATCCCAAACTTCACAGTCGGACAATTTAAATTCCTCGATCGTTGGATTTACGGTACGAATGTAATTTATCATTTTAATGTATGAATAAAAATCCATTAAATATTTTCCTTTTAATACTGATAAATCGACATCATGTTCCTCTTTTAAATGTTCGATCGCCTTTTCTAAATGTTTACAACTTATCGTACAAAATAAACATTTAACACTTTCACTCGACTCGTCGTCGTCCATTTCGTCCCAGTCGTCATCATTCTCATTTTCTGAATCACTATTATCTTCAATTAAATTTGGTATATCTAAAATATTTTATTAACTTGGTAAATTATAAATACATTACTATATCGAGTTTTTGTTTTACCATTATCCATTTTATTAACTTTACAACTTTAAAACATTTAACATAAATTATAGACGAAGCACGTTTTGTGTACAACAGTTTTTGTAAATAGTAATGAAGTGTCAAATTATAAAATGTGCGCCTGATTTTTCTTTTTGTTTGTGTGTGATGCTCGTTTTATCAAAGTGGTTAAAATTTTAACTAACTAATTTTGTGCTGACTATTTAAATATAATCTTCAGCAAATTTAAAATTTGCGCCGTTAAGGCGACTTCATGACATCGAATATTATGCTAGCATTTTAAATTCATAATGTGACGTCATAGTTGTCATTTGTATGGAAATCAAACAAAACACGAGGTTTTTTGTATGATTAAGTTGGCCGTCTGCGAATTTTTTTCATAAAGTTGAAAAACTTTTAACTCGTAAGGGCGTTTTTTGTTCATTCAATTGATGTGATTGGTCGAGAGCATGAATTTAATATGCTAGCATAATATTCGATGTCATGAAGTCGCCTTTACAGGTTGGTGTGCAAAATCCGTGGATCTTACTATATTTTCGCTAGAACAGTCACATCTTGGACACGTGAATTAAGATTACGTGAATTAATTCACGACGTGGAACATGAAAACAACGCTTGGAGCTCGTTGCATTTTATAAAAAAACTCGATAGCAAAGAAAGTTGAGATCATATGTCCCAAGTTTCTACGTTCACTTAAACTGGCGATGACATTTCGATTTCAAAAGTCGATAATCGCTTGTGTAACCAAAAAGATACAATAATTTTCAACATTATAAATGACCTGAGTAACAGAATATATCCTTTAGAGAAATGCGAATACGTCTCATAGTCGCAAGAAACAGCAAAGAGATCCTTGCTAGGAGAACCACTAATCTAATTTTTAGACGGAAAAAGCACAGATAGTGGAAGGCTTAAAAATACAAAAACTTAGCAATGAGCGACTTAACCCAACGAGCTTAAAGTTTGCTCGCATGTAATAGAGTAAATGACACGTAAAGACAGTGCAGAAATGATAGCCTAAAAGTGACTGAAAATGAGTAACAATTCTTACAATAATACAAATGATGACGATGGTACCTGAAACTGATGAGGAAGCAAAGGCAAGTGCCGATAGTTGTAAGAGTAGATTGAATATGATCATAACGTCAGGGAGAGAGCACATAGGGCATTGTGTTTGAAGGGAAGATGTTCGAGTTCGACCAATCATGTGGAAGTGACGACATTCTACCATTTAGTAATAGAATGTCGACAAGTTGGAAACCTGATTTGTTGTCAGTTATTGAGTGGCAATTACGGGCAACGGGAATTAATGTACAGTTGTGTCAACAAAAAGTTTTGTTTCAATGATCTACCAATAAAGAAAAAAAAGATTAGGATAAACTTTCAAGTTTCTTATTTATTCTGCATTTTCGTCTCTACATATTCTTCTGCTATTTGCTTAACTTTATTGACATTTTCTTGTGTTCCGTATATTTTTTCAAATTCCAAATATTTTTTAAATAACGATTTCATCTTCCTCACGTTTAGTTTTTGACTTATGGCCCGATCAAGCATACTTCGGGCGGAATCTATTAAATTCGATTTAACCAGCATATCGACATAAACACACCATACATCGACACGCTTCGGGTATGAAGCTAGAATTTGTTCTAAATGTGCATGCGCCTGTAAACTTTCATTATTTTTGTTCATCAGTATTGCAAATTGAATGATGGTATCGACATCTGAAATAATTTAAAAATCAATTAAAACTTAAATCTTCTAGAATTGTACAGAAGATAGTTACGTTCTAGTTCCGGAAGTGATGTCATGGCCCGACCTAATAATTTAATTGCCTTTTGATTTTCGCCAAGTTGGAAATAAATACTAGCAATATGAATCCAAATTTGTTTATGAGTTTTACCAAACTTCCGGCGAACTTTTTCAATCATTTCGTTTAGTTCATCAAGTTTTTTGGAATTCATTAAAATTTCTAAACATTTTGTGTACACCGTAAATTGATCGTTTACTTTAAGCGCTTCGTTTAATTCATGTTGAAACTGTTCACTCGACCCATATCGTACTTCTAGATTTAGTAAAGCGATCCATAAATTTAATTTGTCACTTTCTTCACGGTATGAAATAGTGGTAAGTCCTTGATGGCAAACTTTTCGAGCTTTATCGATTTCGGTCGATTGTAAATGGAAAGCCATGTATTTGATCCAGAGTGAGCTGTCATTAGGTGTTGCTAAAAGTAACCGTTCATATTCATCTATAGTTTCGGGTAAACGAGTTTTATCGGCCAATTTTTCTTCGATTTCCCTAATTCTAGACTCTTCGAGCTTAACAGCCTGGCGACGTTCTTCGGGCGTCATTTTTTTAACTTTTTTATCAATTTTATTTTTAGACGAATCTTCTTTTTCACTATCTTCGTCTTCATCATCGTCTTTTATTCCTTTACCACAAACCGTTTTTAGGTTTAAATCCCACAAATTGGAGACACTAGGAATACTTAAATTGTCACTGTTTTCAGCTTCACCATGGTCGATTTTTTGTCGTTTAGGTGCCACAAACAACTCTGTTATTTGATCATCTTCATTTTCAATCTGGGTAACTACCGCCTCCTGGTCACAAACATTTTGCTTATACTTTCTATAAAACTTTGTCGGTAGCCCAATGCCAATTATATCATTAAATTTACGTAGATACGTAATTTCTACTTTTGAATTTAGTTTAAAATAATTAGACATGACGCAAGTAAAATCATTTTCATGAACAAATTTCGGTATATAAATCAATGGAGCTCGTACTTCGGTTGATCGGGCTATAACAAAATTTGGCTTTATCACTACAATTTCGCATTCAAACGTATAATTTTCTTCTAAATTCGAATTTTTTATAATTTTTTTTGATTTTTCTATTAAATTGTACATCACTTGATTTTGAGCCGTATATGTGATATATGTTAGAAGACTTGTGATCTTTTGATTGGCAAGATGTGTTTTGGCACTAAATTCCAAAATTCCTGTCTCGCTTGTATCAAAATTAAGTTTAGTGTTTTCTTTTCCTATTTCGGTTATAGTGCCTTCAATTTTATCACCAAGCGAATATCCTAATTGTTCCAATACCTGGGAATAATATATCAAATAGTTTTCAAATTTATCAATCGTTGAGTTAAGATCACCATTCCATATTGTTTCTAAACTGGCAATTCCATATTTAATCAGCGAACTATTCGTATCTTTCTCGAACACTTTAAGAAATACGGGCTTGTAGCAGAAAAAGTTGAAGTGCTGTTTATTAAATTCGAATGGCAGTATTACTAATTGATTTAATTTCTGCTTGATTGGAACAAAAATTTCAATTTCTTTTCCATTTATAATATTTTTTATATATCCTTTAATAATATCACCTTCTTCGATGTCATCGAATTCCGTTTGGTTCTCTTCGTTCGATATTTTATACACATCATTATCAATCTTAACACAATCAATCGTAGAACCATCTTTAAAAAATGAAAATAAAATTCGATCCAGCTCCACATCGTTAGTTAGGGTCCCGACAGGTATATATCCAATTTGTGAACTATCGTGTTCATCCAGTTGAACTTGCATTTGATACGCATTATGAGCCACAACTATTGCATCACTGAAGACACTTCCCAAAAGATTATCGTCAGTTTGTACCAATTTCAAATATAGTAATTTTTTATTTTGCTTTTCTGCTGTACCACTTATGATAAATTTACAAATCTTTCCAACATAAAACTGCGATTTTTCGATAAATTTGGTGCTCATGGTGGCCGTGACTCCATTAAAAAAACGTATCACCAAAAAATTATCAAACTCACGTACAACTGTACCATAATATTCTGCTCCTTCAACAGCATCATCTATATTGGATAGTATAATTTTGTCAGAGTAAAAATATTCCAAGCGATTTGTAAGTTGTACATCGTTGTTTGATGTATCAAATATTTTACACATTAACTTTGATCCAATGGATACCGTCGATGATATATCGTAAGATTTAACTTTAGATGAAATATTATACTCTGGAATATGGTAGCTAACCATATTATTATATGTTCCCGAAACATTAATTTCCACAATGTCGCCCGATTTGTATTTACTCGTTGTATTACATTGAGATACATTTTGATCATGCACGACATAAATTATCCTCTTTAAAGGAGCAATAGCAACGATTTTACAAGACATAACATCGTTAACTGCCACATTTGATGAAGAATATCTTCCCAATAAAATTGCTGATTCATTGCATAGTACAGTTCCTGTTATAGAACTATCGCCAATCTTTGTTACTGTAAATTCAACTTTTGTACCCGGCACGATATTATATAAATTTAACAAAGCTTCATCACGTTCTTCCGAATCGTTGTCGTCTGCTAATTGTAAATTAGCCACAACTAATAGCGTACTACTACTAACAATTTCGGTAACACTAAAATGTAAGAAATCGCCAATGTTGTACAAATTATCGTTATTAGATTTAAAAATGGCTTTAAAATGTTTTATTCCGCTTTCGACAAGAAATTCATTGTCCTCCGTTTTCTCTTTAATCGCACCATAAAATTTGAATCCCGGAATAATAAATGTGCATTTGATTTGATGATTGATTTCATGCGGAATCAATGATAAATCTGAAACTCGGCCGTTGTATTTTATTTGATGGCAATATAGATGTTGGCCAACTTTAAATATTTCTGGTAGCGTGTGAATCATTACGGCAGATGAATCAAGAGATTGTTTCAGTTGTGCTTTATAACTTTCCGATATATGTACAATACTTATTTTACCAATTCGATTTTCAGGTAGATCAACAAATATTTCGGTGTCGTCCACTTTTGTTACTTGGCCATATACTATTATACCATGATTGTAGCCGTATTGCGATATATTATGATTTTGTTTAGACTTTTTAACATAATTCTGTTTTTCCATACTATTTTGTCGTTTTATTATAACTTTAACATTTTTCGTATTATCTTGTTTCGGAACTTTATAAATCTTTTTCGACACTAACGATATCTTTTTTAATTTGGGAGACATTTTTTAGGTTATGTTTATTATTTATAAGTCCTTTTTTGTTAATAAATTAAACGAAATACAAATTAGATTTTTTATTTATAAAGACAGCAATTATTTATATTTTTTTATTTTCGTTTTAATATTTTAATTAAACATTTATTATTTTAAGCACAAGCAATCGCGACACGACAATATTTTCACGTGTTGGTGGATGTCAAATTGTCAAAATAAAAACAAAACACCCAAGAAGCAAATAAAAATTAAATCTCTTAGTAGAAGTTAAACCCTTTAATCAAAATAGGAGAGCTAAAAAAAGCGTACATACAATTCTGTAAAATGCCAACATGATGCCAAAATATAATTATATTTAGATATGTTAAACTGATTCATTGACAGCCAGTAGGATCGAAAGCACGAAAGATTTATAGGATGCTCCTTGCACATAACAATTAACAATTAGGATATTTTATCTAGCTTCGTACATTTAGAGGGATACGGCTTACACATTTTAAAACAAAAACATGTGTCTGGATCATCACTCTATATTACCTGGGAAACAACAGACATTAGCAAAATTTCAACATAGATTCTAGTGGTGGCCTTTTGTCAACATGTGACAAGCGCATTGCGACAAAGGGACTTGAATGAAAAAAACGATGAACTGTGCAAAGTATATTCTCGGACGAACTGCGTTATACCTTCAAACCTAGGTCTGTTGCTATTCGGGACCAGGATGGAAATCTTTGTGTTAACATCGCTGCAAGACTCGACACTTGGAAGGAGCATATATCTGAAATACTAAATGTTCAACTTTACATGTGACAGATTCTGTAGATGGAAGTTCTCAAATACTCAAACACAGACTGCGAAGATGTACATAGAGGAATCCTACAAGGAATTTACTTTGGCAATTCAGAGACTAAAACGAAATTGTTCTCATGGGGTTGATTGCATTAGTTTTGAGCGTTTGGCACTATCTTTCCATTTGACTATATCTCCTTTGATTACCTCCTGATTTGATTATTTGATTGGCGATAAGAAGAAATTACAATATTTTGTAGATTTCACTAGGTGAAGGTCATCTTGGAAACAGCAAACACTAAAATCGAGATCAAGGTGGTAGTTAAAATTAGATCCAGAGGAAAACTGAACTGTAAATAATTTGGACCATTGCCCCATGAAAAAAGAATAATTACACTTTAACCACTTGCACAATGTTTCACCCTGTACTGAAGTGAAAAAAAATTTGGTACATTTATTGTGAACTGCAGAAAACATAATTGTGCCACTTTTATGTCTTTCTCCATACCGCAGCTTTTACTACTGTGCCAATTGTTTTACATAGTTAAACCATTAATTGAGTACAGTAAAAACTATCATATTGTCGCCCTAATCAAAAACCATGGCACATATAAAGGTGTTAGAAAAACTTTTAGGAAACTTTTAAAAGCTTTTAATTACTGTACATTAATTATTTAAGTAATTTTTTTAATTATAAATAGTAAGAAAATTTTTATTACAAGTAGATTGTTTCAATATGGCAAAGGGTTCGGTCGAAATAGTTCATAGTTTCGATAATTATAATAGTTTCAATATTTCCAAAGTGTCTAAAGTGCAAAGAAAGAAAAAACAATTGTTGTGTTGTCCCAGTTCGGCCAAATACAAATATTACGCAAATGCTACGTTTGATACTGCAAAGTTTTTCTGTCGGAACACATCGATGCATGGATTACGCTATATTGTCGATAGTAGTGACAGTGAAGAAGATTACCACAATAATAAAATTCGAAAAGTTTCGGCTGTTTCAATTAATTCGAAATATTCAAAAGTTTTTGCAAAATTTGTATTTTCTATAGGATTTATTATGTTTAGTGGAGCTTGCTTATTTATGATGAGTCTGGTGTATGAGCGGTATAAAACTAATCCGACTGTTACATCGGTATGTAGTGTAATTTAAATAGGCCTACACTATTATTATTAGAACATTTTTATTTTAGATTGAAACGAACAACTATCCAATTTATAAAGTTCCGTTCCCAGCAGTCACGTTATGCAATATTAATAAGGTTTACTTGCCATCGACTTATAGTTTAACTGACCAATTGTAAGTATTGCAAAGAGGTAGTTAAACGTAAAATTGTTAAAAATTTTTAATTATAGAATGGATACTGGCGTCGAAAAAACGTTGATCGATGATTTCTTTGAAAAACTATCGGCTTTGGTAAATCCAGAATTTATCGAAGGTATTTATCTAAAAATCTATATAATTTTAGAAAGTATAGGGTACGATTCGGAAAAATTAATGGAAGAGTTGTCACAGCCGTGTAATAATATGTTGAAAATGTGTTTCTGGTTGGGCAAGAATATACCGTGCTACAAAATATTTCGCGTAATTGAAAGTAATCAAGGATTCTGTTGTTCGTTCAACTATCATGGTATGCAAGAAGAATTTAGTTTTTTTGGCAACAGCACTATATCGTGGCAAGGCTCAACCAGCTTAAACAGTCAAGATTTAATTTATGTTACGGGAGCTGGCCGATCGGTTGGTCTTTCAGTTTTATTGGATGTTGAAGCTGAATCGTACACATCCGTTTCGAAATCGTTTTACGGCATTGATATTTTAATTCATGATCCCGAAGAACAACCAACTATTGTGACAACAGTTGCACAACCGGGACAAGATATTGATATCCCGCTTAAACCTCAAGTGACGGTTAGTGAACCGAATATTCGTGATTTACCAATTGAGCAGAGACTTTGCTATTTTGAGGATGAACGTAAATTGAGAAATACTAAAAAGTATACGTTTCAAACATGCATGGCAGAATGTAAGGTCGATACAATACTTGAGCTTTGCAGCTGTATACCGTTTTATTATCCTGAGACGAGTAAGAAATTTTAATTAATGTAAATACAATTATTATTAATGTTCCTATTATTCAATATAGAATTAAAGTCGTTTGCTAAATATTTTCGGCAGTGTAGTCTCCGAGATGTGAATTGTCTTCGAAATAATAGGCGTGAGTCGTTGGCTATGTTGTAATTTTGGTGGAACTAAAATAAATCGTTTTATTTAGATATTTACAGTAGTTTAGCTATAACAGAATTGCACAGTGCAAATCAAACTGGTATGGACTGTAATTGCTACCCGACGTGTTCAGAACGGCAGTATGTCACAGATCCTGTAATTGGACAACGATTTGATGCAAAACTGTTTACCCCTATGTTGTAAGTAACGTCTACCGATTTAAGACTTGCTTTGAAAATGTTAAATGCAAAATTTCTGTTTTAGTGGAAATATCAATCTGGGCAATTTAACAAGCGTCCACGTATATTTTCAAGATTTGAACTGTATCAAATATCGGCGTGACATGTACATGACTTGGGATACGTTATTTTGTTAAATATAATTTTGTATTATTAAAATAAATTTTTCATTAATTTCCTAAATTTAAATTTCAGCACAATTTGGTGGTATATTTGGACTATGCCTTGGCGGATCGGTCTTAAGCATCGTCGAATTTATATACATGTTTACTTTTCAACTTTGGTTTAACACCAAATCTCAAAGAAAATCAAAAGTGAATTCAATCAGTTCTACACTATCGCAAAGACGTCCATTGAATTTGGCTAATCGACTTATTAATTATAATAAACAAAAAAATCCATTTTCACATGGTAATTAGCATTTATTAATTATTTATTTACATAATATGTGTGTTATTAAAACTAAATTATATTCACTAATATATACCAACACCGAAAAGTTTTCACGCATAAATTTGATTAATTAAGAAAAAAATTAAGAAAAATTTAAAAAATAATTTCAAATTTTTCTTAATTTTTTATAAATTTTATTTTTCCCCATACATAATTTATTAATTATATTATGCAAAGTGCACACATACTCACTAAATAATTATTAGTTTGTTTGTTTAATTAAATTACACTTTATTAATTTATATAATTATAATTTGTAAATTTACTTAATTAATTCGAATATAATATTGAATTTGGTATCATTAAATTGTCTTAATTTTATGAGCTTAAAATTTAATTTTAATAAAACTTAAAGATTTTTAATTATAATATTTACATAACCTATTTAATTAATATTAGTAAATAATACTGATTATAATAAAATTTAGAAGTATATTGGTCAATTTTCATATAACTTGGACAAAAAGTTGAGATATAACATTGAAACATGTTAAAAGCGAAAAAGAGATAATGTACACAAAAATCCGAGAAACAAACCAAATTTGTTAAAATGAAAATCAATTTTATTACGGAAATGGAATTGTGTTTGTAATTTCGTATCAGGTGGATTATTTTAAATAATAAAGTGCTACGCTAATCGTACTGTCCTTTGTGATTAATATAAGCATTCGACACATCGGATTCCTTTTTACGATACCGTAATTTTGCACAAGCGGTTAATAACAGCACCAAAAGTATACAAAATAAAATACAACCTCCGGCCGTTAATGCCGATAACAATGTTGTTTTAATACATGTCTCGGTAGCATCATAAATAGTTCGGCTGGCTTCAGGATTATCTTCGGTTTCCCCTTCGCCCTCTTGTAGCACACGAAGAGACTGGAACAGGCTTATGTTATCCGATAGTGTTGATTGTTCAGGCTTATCTACGGATTTAGCCGCTTCGATCGTGTCATTCGATACATCTCGCTTCACTACATTTTTAACATTTCGCCAATGGCATGGTTGACTTTGACATCGTCCATGACACATTCGTACAGCACATTCAATATATAGTGCCGGTGAACCTGTAAATCTAAATGTTTTCATATAAGCGTATACTTGGGTTTCGTAGACACCCGTATCTGACCAGGATCCACGAAATTTTGAAATTAGAGTATCATCGACTGGACACCCATTTTCATCCATCAATTGTATTTTTTTGTTAGCCCCATTGTGGGCATAACAATCACTTACGACTATGTCAAACCCGTCGTATTTACTTCTCATATAAATGATTAAGGTTAGTGGTTCTCCAACGCGGACCGGTCCTGTTACCCGAGTTCCAGATATTCCATAACCATTCCGAATTTCCATATAACATTCTGGCGGACTTAATGTAAAAACAATGGGATTCCCTGTTGCAACTCTATACATAATGATAAATAAATTGGTTAGGTTTAATTGGTTCGAAAATATATTTAACAAGAAACATCTTACTCAACATCCAGAATTGGAAATGTTACAGTTTTCCAAAAATCATAACCATATTCGCATGTAACCTTAAAATGTTCATCAAATTCTTCTTCGATCAACGGATTGTATTGCACAGTTATTGTGTTCCACATGAAATTTTTAGTTGGATTTTTTCTTGTATTATCCGGGATGGCATTTTTTCCGAGGGTACCACACCGATTCAGTTGAATATAGAATTCATAGTAATCACGTCCCGAACCATTTATGTACATACAATCCGGGTCGTAAGCATATCCAGCAGAATACAATAGCCCGGCAAATGATCCATTAAAACCCAATCGAATTTTCATATAATCATCTTGGCATTCAGCTTCAATGTCTGTAAGTAAATATTTGATTTAGAAAATTTGTAGCACAGACATAATAATTTACTAACGTTGAACTCGCGTGTTATTAAAACGATAGCGTCTGTTGTAATCTTTATCCCACGTTTGCCATGGTTCAATCGCTAAACCTGTGTATGATGGTGCAGTTGGTCGTCTTAGTGATGTTATTGGTATATAGCCAGATGATTCAGATAAATATATCACCTGTAAATAAATGTCAAAATAAACTGTTAGGTTTGGATAAGTAATTTTGTATTTTGGTTTTATGTAGTCAAAAGCTCAACTAGCCGAGACTGATCGGTCAAGTTGGATAAATTGCGCTGCTTGGGTCTCATAACGAGAGAGATGCAAAACGTATTTTTATTACTTCCTCGAGAAAGTATAGCTGTTTCATTGAGCCAAACCGTCCTCCAGTGCAGGATGGCTGTAGAAACGTCATCGACAAAGAAATACTGCGGCTTTCAAACAATTTAGGAACTTAACCCTCAGGAAAGTTGGCCACGGAACGTTTTAACGAATTGTTTCGAGTGTAAGAAGATTTTGTAGAGGTGTTAATCTTTACCTGTCTAGAAAGAGATCTCGTATGACTACTAAAATGTCGGTTGCCAATAAAACTTTGTATGTTTCCGGCCATTAATGGCAGCTGATAAATCAATATTTTTCGTTTGATAACATTAACGGCCAATTTAAATTCTACATTATTTATCACCGATAAGAATTGCGCTGCTAGTGATGATGTCGTCTTATCAGACCATGATGACATCATGTCTAATGCAATAATAAATGCATTTCGCAACTGTAAATAAAGCGCATGGCTGATAATTTTGAGCGCATAGCTGATAATTTTAAAGTGGAGTCAACTATGACTTGTGTTAAAACGGACTGTCGCTTAGGTGTTAAAAAGTTGTAAATACTAGAGAGAGATCCCATACAATTTCTTATATAAGATAAATTGCAAGCGTCTGTTAAAGCACATATATAACGTTAGAGGATTTACAACTCTTTTATATTTTACTGCACCTTGAAAATGTCCAGTCATTGAAGACGCTTCGTAACAGCTTTGTCCAATAAGATATTGTGTATCATTGCCCCGCTTAGCAATATTTTCTAATATAACATTTGCCAGTTCTTTGCCAATATGGTCTTCATGAATTCGATCAGAATCTAAATAGCGGACACATAAAGAAAATTGCTCGTCATTGGCTACATCACTTATCTCATCAGCAAAAACTGTAAAACCTTTAGCGACATTAACTAGATTTACATTGCAACGTATTAGCATAGATAAATACTATAGATTTCTCATTTGCACAATCAAATTGAAAAAATCAAACTTCTGATATTTCCAATCTCATCGTTGTATTTGTGATTTAACATTACTCGATAGTATAAAATAATAGAAAGTCGCTTGAATAGGTGTAAAATAAAAAAAAAAATTAAAAATTACGATTACATCAAATGAGGAATCTATTATGTTTATCTATGGTATTAGTATATGAAAACTCGCACTAATAAGCTCGTTTTGAATTTGTGGGATTACTTGCAGATAATTGGGGCTTTAATGCTTTATCTCCAATGCTTCAGATTGGAGTCACTTAGTTCAGTGTTCTCGAAATGTTCTGCAATGTTTTGCAAGTCTGGTTTATATTCCAATAAATAAATGGAATTTACTGTTGAATGGTAGACTTTTCGGAGGACATTTTGTAGTCAAAACTGATAACAACTGTACTGTTACGCTTTTACTGTAGCATCTACGCTTTTTAAACCAAATCTTTCCTCTTAGAGATTACTGACTTTTTATTTGGTGAACGATACCCAGAGTTTTTATCTAACTCCTGATTTTGTGAGAAATTACAAAATGTTCTCTTTCTTCATGAAGAGAACTTAGTATAGATGAAATTCTTATCAAATCAATGGTTTTTAGGTTCGTTTTTCAGTAGGCGAAAGTGTAAACCTAGCTTAGACTGGTTTGATATCCAACACTGCCTTTTTTACCTGAGGCCCAAGAAGGAATGTCACCTCCGATGTAAAGTCATGTATTTTCGAATTTACTTAATGCTTTGAGATACATGATCTCTCCTAAAGGTATACGGCCAAAAGGAAGCATACATTTCTCTAGCGGTTTAATGATTTAATTTTCGAAAATTTAAAAATTTTGAAACCTTCAAAATGATGTTACTAATCATAAGACCTTCAGTTATAAGTAAATATGTGGTTATATAATCTTAAAACTATAATCGCCATAAACACTTGTTATGTATGAATCAGACCATATCAATGAGTGCGAACATACTTCTTTGGCATGCAGTGCATATATGTTTATAATACAGTAATATATAAATAGAGTGCCACTGTATAAGTATGTATATATGTACGTAAATTATGTGATATTTATTGACAAGATTTCCATAATATATAATTACGTAACATTAAAATGCAGCTGACGATAAAAAAAACTAAAGATAAACTTGTTAAATTGTTCTTTACAATTATTTACTGAAGCCTGAAATTGGTTTTAGAACAATTGTTGACTGACTTTTTTTTTTATCAAAATATATCATTTAAAGTTGTGTCACTTCATAATTATATTTCTTAAAAATAATTTTAACTTTTTGGGGATTGAATGAGATAAAAATTTAAATTTTTATTAAAAATATTTGTCAAATGCCCCATTTTTACTAGCAACAAGGAAGTATACAAAAGGAAGTATAATCCATATTTGCGCATGTTAAGCCAATTTAAACTTAAAATAACTTTCAAGGTCGAGTAATATCTATTGGTAGTATGTATTTCTATTATAGAGGGCAGAGATAACTGCAAAAAAGGTATAAGGGCTTTGGCTTAAAACGAATGCATTAGAATAGAAACAAATGACAACAAGACAAATGACAACAACCTTAGAACAAGATGTGACCACATTTCACCTGATATCATTTCAATGAAACTCAACAATTTTGCATGCATCTTCTGTACTTCACAAAGAGAATTTAAATTCGATTGCGTGTTACTTAACCAATTGTGGAATAAAAAGTTATGTAAAATGGCCAACTCGTTCAAAAAATTTCATTATGATTGATTATGAATTACAGGTAAATAACTAAATTTGCATATATGTAACTCGATTTGCATCAATTTAATTAAATCAACGTTTTTGTGTCCTTCACTCATATTAGCGCATCATGGTTTCGTGTTTTTCTTTGTAATACTCGTGGATAACATCAATTTTATCATAGAAGTGTCATAAATATGTTGCATGTGCATTAATTTATGGTAATTAATTATATGTATATTGGAAGTTGTTAAACTTAAGGTTGTGTATTATTATTTAGTTATCTTTTGTTTGCTTTAATTTAATCAAACAACTATTTTTTTTTTTAAATAAGATATAAACATATATGTTAAAGTTGGGTTTGATACACACAGTTGTTAACATCGTATAGTTAATTTGGAAGCAAAACAAATTCTTAAATAAAATTAAATATTCCCTAGAAAAATTTAGGGACTAACTTTATTATACATACAAGTTTGAAATGCACTGAATATAGTAGGCATTTTTATTTCTTACTCGTTAGGTGATTTTGTTTTCCATAAGTCATTCAAAGAATTTTATTTAAAGTTGTACACATAAAAAGTTATAAGCGAAATAACTATATAGTGAAATTCATTTACCCGTAAGTTCGGTAGCCACTATTATTTACCAGATGAAAAATGTAAACGTTAAGTAAATGTTTGCGTATCGTGCTACAACTATCGACAGTCAAAACAGCTCAAGCAACCTCGCAAAATGTAACAACGGCAGAAACAAACAGCAACTTCATAGGAAATGGTTTGGAAGGGAAAATCCTTCTGGATAATTAAAGGTAGCTGATAGTAAAAAGAAATCATTGAATAAACCAACAACAGATGTCAAGGAGATCTTACTTTTAACTGAAACCCGTTATTTGAACCATATTGAAGTGAATAATTTCAAAATAATAGAACCAGGAATAACTCAAAATATGGCTCGCGGTACAGATAAAGAAGTAAAATTTATATTTACCGAACCTACCCGTAACTTCATGATTAATCGTAAGCGTTGGAACAAGAACAAAGGTATAATGATTATTTGCGTGAAAGTTCAAGGGCTAGACCGAGAAATGGGATAATTCTGTACACGCCAATACAAACCAAGAAAACGGAAGAGAGATGGAAATGGCAACAAGATGATTTAGTAGAAGCTGAAAAATATAAAGAACTGATTGAAAATGATGATAAAACTAGAAATGAGAAACTTTCAAATTGTCAATCGACTTAAAAACATCGCACAAGTGTAAAAGAGGGAACTCAATTTGGGCCAAAGTTAAAATTAAAAATTAAGTTTTTTGTCAATTTGATAGTCAGTTTTCTTCCGCCAGGTTTAGGGTTAATATATTCTCGCTCTAATTGATACAGTTTGGTAAGTTTTTGTAATACCAAGGATTCCTCATTATATGTGCTTTAAATTATAGCATTTAATTAGCGTTTAGTTAATAGCCTATAAAGTCCTACAATAGTGATATTTCATTTTGTCGGCTCACCTAATACAAGCTTACGTAAGGAGTATAATGACTTACCGTTTATATATAGTCTTGAGAGTTCTTTGTTTAAGGTCCAAAGTTTATTTAACTATACTCGCTTTAGAGAAAAGAATACTTGTTTGCCCATTTTTTTAGTCAAAATCTACACTAAGCCAATTTATTGTTTTGGCCAACATAATTTTTACTCCATTTTCATCCGGTTTTGATTATTTAAAATTGCGGTTACCCACAAAATATGTAATATCATTTTTCTTGTATTGGAATTGGCTGATGCAGCACATTGGTTATTCTGTGAAATATCGTGATCGGATGTTTAACGTTTGCCCTTATGTTGATCGTGCAATTCCTTATTATGTGACCATTGACAACCAACCCACTGAATAGGGCACACCCTAGCAGGCTGTGGATGGAAAATGCTTGTACTATGAAAAAATTCGATCTAAATAGTCTCCTTAAGCTGGGCCTGATAAAGACAAAAATAAGGGCTATGTGAGTTGCATGGAGAATTCCAGGAGCTCTCTCAAAGCACCATGTAGAGGTAAGTGTGATTAATCAGAAAAATGTTAAGCATTCTTCAGAATACCTACAGCACGCAAGGGCTGTCGACTGACTAAATCAAGTGAGGATGAAGTTCTAATCTAGAATCTTTAGTCTGGGACAAACAGACCCTGCATTCTGAGGAAGGTTATATCCTAAATTTTTTTTTATTACTTTCTCAAAACACCAATGGTGATATAACTCATGCGGTCAGCCTGGAGGTCAGCAACAACAAAATCTGGCTGGTTACAGCCTATATGAACCAGGAATAAGTGATTCGACCATGTAATGTAGGGAACTGAGTGAATTTTGTTCTCAAAGCGTAATTATTACGACATGCTACGCATTTCCTTTGCAATCTTGTGGTACGGTCCTTTTCTTTTTGATACAAAGTTATTGCAAATGTTATTGCAATATACATCTTTGTAACTGTCGCTCTTTTGGTTGTAAGCTTATTAGTTCACCAATGCAGTTTTGGTGGGCACATTTTCATGGTATGATTTTGTCAAGGACACCGATTGGCGAGCTTTTTATTTTGGGCTCTACTTCACAAACATTTACATTGGATAAGCCAAATTGTTTCCAACAGATTATCGAACTTATCTTCTTTGCTACCACGTGCGTTTGACGATTTTTAAGCCCATAGTGATTACTTGACGTCCAGTTTTTTTCCACGGCCAACACTATGTTACTTTCCTCAACAACCCACCACTCACAACAGGACTGCATCAGAGTTTACGCATTGATAAATCAACTGTAGAAAAAGCTGACGGAAATTGGTTAAGAAGAAAAAAGAGAGTAGACGCGGAAGCAAAATGGAACAGTTAATTTAGAATCTACATATGACAGTTCGTATTAGTAATATACTACAAAGTAGATTTAGAAATCGATTAAAACCAACCCAAGATCAGAACATTCACATCATAGACTATCAAGTAAAGACTATTTATCAGTAAAACTGTAACCAAGTGATATTGAAAGTTTTAAAATTACTCAACATAACCACTTCAGACATTGGAGAGACCCTTTAGGTACATTAAAGTGGAGTGTCTCTTACATAACCTTTCTCTATGTGAGTTTTTCTCTATGAATTAAGTTTGCAGACATGGAGCCCTTCCATAGAAGCTTTCACGTACAGTAACGCGATCTTCTAGACAAATAACATAGCAAAAAGTACCAAGCTTTTTTGGAATACGTTTTTTTTTTGCTTCTTGCTAGCTCAAGACTTACTTCGGAAACGAAATACACCACCTGCTCCGTTACGTTGTACGTGCACCGTAATTCAAGAAGTCGAAATCGATGGAACCAAATTAGTAATACGGTGTTTGATAGCCGATTTAAAAAAATTCCCAAACATCTTCGTGTCAATGAGCTAAGTCGCTTATATTTTCACGCTACATAAACAGGCAAAATTATTTGTGGGTTAGTAAGTTTATATAAATTGGAATTTTAAGTGACTTACATAATATATTATGTTAATTAAATTACGCACCGTAAATTTTTTTGTAAAACTGAAAGTTATATGTTTAAAAAAAAAAACCGCGAAAAACCATATCAAATGGCTTGGAACAATAACTTTAAGTAATTTAGCTTTGAATCATATAGTTTCTATATAGATTCTGAGTCCGATAGTAAAGAATGATAAAGGTGATTGTTCCTTAAAGGTGCTTCAACCATCCTAAATTAGAGGTGTGATACAATTTTGTAAATTACTGTACAACATAAAAAAACACTTGTTAATTGTCTTAACAAAATCATCAATTGCAAAGAATACAAATAAATACAATGGTGTATAGGATACTTAACGCCAACCTCTTTTCCGTTAATTAAAAGAATAAATAAGAAAATTATAAATTGGCTAATTATAATTTTATTTACATTTAGAAAGCTTGTCACATTTTTATCTTTCCGATCAGAAGCACACCGTAGCCTTCGTAATCTTAAGGTCGTCACTAGACCAAATGGTCTTCATTATAAATATTAACGTTGCGAAGAATAGAATACAGAACACAATACGGTAAGGTAGTTTTTTTGTCAATTTTTTTTCCCCATTTAAATTTTAGTTTAGATCGAAATGGCGAGATAGTCTTACATATTATGGTATTAAGATGATTTATTTTAATAGACTTACATTTATTATACACAAACACTTTTTGATATGTTTATACATATGGTATTTGTATGCAAATTAAAGTAATTTTAGTCTCTGTATGATGGTTGAAGGTACTTTTTGAGCTTAGATTCTACGATTAAGTGTTATTGTGCAATTGAAGACACAGGATATTCCATTTACATATATGTATTAACTTTTTGGTATATACCATTTGTCTATGCCATTTAATCGTTTGGTAATCCTCTAACTAAAATACAATTGAGCCATTAAACAATTATGTTCATGGTTAGATTTTGGAATTAAGCTAACGTTCAACAATGTCAAGCCACATTTGCTTGGAGTAACAGAAAAAATTTGCCCAGCAAGGTTGAATGGGCTGTTAGGACGTTTAAACTCGTTACAAAGAGATTCTTCCTATCTTGGTCCAGATCATTCGGGCTAGCTATTATTTTAACTATACATTCCAAAACTGTGGAGGAAAGTATATGTGGCCTTTATACCGAAAAAAGGGGTTCATCTAGATACCCAGCCTAAGACATATCTTCCAATTAGCCTCACGCCGTTTCTATTAAAAACGATGGAGAATGTGTTGGATTACCATATAAAAAGTGAGGCTCTAAAATGGAACCCACTTCATCGAAATATTATCAGGCTGGTAAATCGACGGTGAAGGCTCTTAGTAGTTTGATCGAGAAACCGCCCTTTGCACTTTTTTAAGACATTTAAGTTTAAGACATTTAAGTGCTTTTGACAATACCTCCTATGAGTTAATAGAGAGGACAGCAAATTAAAAAGGACTTGGAAATCCTTCGGGAGTTTCAGACAAACCATTCCAGTAGAATTCCTTCCGACAGTAGGCCAGCTAAACTGGATTTCGATAAATTCTTCTGTGTTTTGTTGCCGGATAGAGACAGTTGGAGGACAAGGTTTTCATCCTCTGAAAGAGATTCCATGGTATGATACACAGATGGTTTTTAAAACATTAAACGAAGCAGGAGTAGGAATAATCGGGAGTGGAAATGATTTTTCTAAGCCCTTGGGATCCAATGCTACTATTTACAATCAAAAAGGGCACTACTAGCAACTAAGGTCTTTATCGTATCGGACAGTCAAGCGGCCTGAAAGGCTCTTAGGTTTCACACCACTGAATCAAAACTGGAGTGGGATTGTCTTAACGCAGTTAAAAAACTGGCGATCACAAATAAGGTAACACTTATGTGGGTGCCAGGACATACATTGAGGGAAACGAGACTGCAAATGGCCTTGCCCATAAGGAATTCTGGTTCTTTATTTATTGGGCCAGAATCATTTGCGGTGTTACTAAAGCACACCTTAGAACATCAACAAAAAGCTAGGAAGACATTAAAATGCCCTCTTTTTGGCGCGGAATTCCAGGACTGCGACATGCGAAGAGGTTTCGTTAAATCGAGTTAAAGAACTCATCGTACTTGGCAAACCTGAGTTAAGGCTTCTAGCTGGCTTTCTCACAGGCCATGGTCCTCTCGCGATGGATGCTTGTCGCTTTTATAATATGGAAATGGAATCAGCGGAACATATCCTGTGCCAATGCGCAGCGATTTTCCGCCAACGACTGCAACATTTAGGTGGGATAATAATAAGCCCAGACCAAATGATTCATATACCATCCTGAGATATTGTCGGGTATATCAAGAGCTTGAATATTGACTGGACGGTTGATTATTAAGGGCTTAAGGACAAAATATCTTTAAGGTCACGGTGCTAGTGGCTACAAGAACAACCCTGAAGTTACATCTATGCCATCAGCCTAAGAACCCATAAAGGTAATCCGAATGTCATATCAACAACAACTTAATAGGTAAAACAAATTCTGAAAATAATCTAAAAATAAGTAAAACGCTTAACTAATTACCAAGAAGGGAAAAGTTAGAATTTCGCCTCACAGAAGCTTAGAAATGTTGGAATGGTTGACACCGAAATTCCAGGCAAACTCCGTAGGAATGAATGAATAATTCCAAAGAAAGACCACTTATTGCAAAATATTTGAAGCTATCGTCCTCTTTATCAGCAAAGCGAAAGTATTAGCCAAGACAATTCTTTAGTACAGCTTTTTCCGTCCGAACAAGCTATACTATACTCGTAAGTATTATATCCAAACTACTCATAATTATGGAGCTATAAAATGAGTAAATCTCATGTTTGTGAAGTACAAACTGGAAAACATTTTACAAAATGAGCGTACCAAATAATTGAACTTAGACGCGAAAAACGATTGTAAACCGTGCACTAGCACGAATCAATGAATTGGACTATATACTCTGATAAAAATAGCTGATTACAAGACCTTACATGCAACAGTAAATACAAGGTATCATACCTAATTGATTACCAGTCCAGTAGAAGCTTGAACCACTTAAATAAGATAAAGATAACAAAACTGGATATATTTCACTAGGTGACTAAATCGGTATATCATATATCACAACATCAAAAAATTTGGAAAATGTTTGCTATTTGTTTAAAAAAACGGTTCTTTCAACACTTTGCAATAATATACACAAGAAACATTAGTAAATCTAAGTTAAAAAATAAATAAATAAATGAATGAAATAAGAAAAAAGTACTTTGTGACGGAGTAATGATTTTTAAGTGCACTAGAGTATAACATAACATATATTACAAAATAAGAGCTTCTTCTATTGTGATAGCATTGGCAAGCGATATATATAATATATTATATATATATATATATATATATATATATATATATATATATATATATATATATATATATATATATATAAACTTTAAAGTATGGCTTAGAACTAAGAAGAACTGAAGTACTCGGTGATCTGATAAAATGGCTACTGATTAATCGAAACACCTGAAATATTTTACGCAAACGTTACAGCTCTATTAGGCCCAAAACTACTATTGTTATTGATTATTTTGCATTACATATCACCTTTACATAAATAATCAAAAACAAACAAAACATAATTGCCCCGGCTATAAGATTTTAACTAATTATTCATGTTTCTTGAAGTTTTAGACATGGTTAATGCTTCAAATAATCGCTTTTAAATGGTTTAAATATGCTCTAGAAATTACGACAAGAATTTTGGCGTAAATCTGCCAATGCTGTCAATGCTTTGAGACCTATTTAATTCAAAATTCAAAATATTGCAACCCATTAAGCCATCAAAATCAATGCATCTCTGAAAAACTCATACAGATATTGAACATTGGAAAAATTATAAGAGAAGAAACTAACTTTTGCAGAAAAATACAAAAGTTGTAGCAAAGAGAAGGACGTTTTACTTAAAAATTAATTTGTCATACTTTTGTTAGAGGAACAGATGGATCTGAGGCGATTGAAGAATGGAGATTAAATCGTTAAGACTCGTCGTTTTCATTCACATCAATAGGAAATAGGGCCGCTGTTATCTACCATCAAACCAAAAGTGCAATGCGAGACTATCATTAAAAATAGAACGGTTCATAGGGCTTCATTATTATTTTGATCGAAACCACTGCGAATATGTTTAAATCTTAGGACTTTAGAGGCGCCCTACCATATTTTCGCAGATAAAATTGCACAGCCGAAATTTCGCAGATAAATTATAACAGGCAAATAATCGCATAACAAAAATTTCGAATGCTCCATCAATTGTCAATAAAATCTCTGTAAGTACAGACGCAAAAAATAATTCCGCAAACAAAAATATCGCAAAACAAAAATATAGCAAACCGTAAATATCGCAGAAAAAATATCGTTTCAAATTTACAAATAAAAATATTGCGTATGTCATCAAAAATGCGCATTTTTGATGACATATGCAATATTTTAATTTTATATTTATTTCCTACCTGGATTTCGATTTTTGTTTTTGTTTTTGTATCTATTTCTTGTGAAAAACTAAATTTTTGTTGTAATTTCGCATAATTATCATTTTTTTGCTATCAATGTACAGTAATCCTTTGTAAAGCGCGGTTGACTTTTTTTGGCGAATTCTTTAAACAAAAAACAAGGAATTTTTTTTAATAGAGAAATAATTGTACATTTTCCCTAAATACCTAAATAAAAAGAAATATTTAAGTTTGTTTTCTTTTACTTCTTAAAAAAATAACTGCGCAATATGAAATAAAAACGCAAAGTTTTTAACCGCGCAATGTGAGGGATTTCTGTAAATGATATGAATGACGAAATATCGTCTAACGTCTAGTCACACCTCTAAATTGGCTGAAATTTAGGACCATTTACTGATTTACAGTAAAATTTATAAACAAAACAATTCAATTTTGTGGCAAAATATTTGTTTGCGATATTTTTGTGTTCGGATTTTGTTGTTTGCGATCAAAGTAGCATGCGAAAAACAAATGACTAATATTTCTTCGAAAATTTTTGTTTAAGCAAAATATTGATGCCATATAATTGCTGCGATATTTTTTTGCGATAATGAGGTAGGTTGCTCTTTTAACCTAATACAAAATATCACCCTGATTATTAAAAAAAACCGAGAATTTTTCTTATTAAATATTTTGAACTGAAATTGAGTTGCTTGATTGGCGAAACGTACAGTTATCGATGAATTTCATGGACCATGGTTAACATGTTTCGCATGCCACATGGATCTGAATGAAAATTCTAAAGTCTCGAGATTGCCAGATAAATGTAACTTAATTTTGTGAACTACAGTCTTAGGCAGTTTTGTAATCGTTAAAAGTATGCTAAAGCAGCGGTTATTCCATACAATTGTAAACCAAGGTTGTCAAAAATAATGTTTTTCATGCTTAACATGACAGTCATTTCATTAATTTGTCTATTTTACTGTTCTTTTAGATGTGTTTATATAGAAAACGATGTAGAAGATTGTATACCCCACAGAAATAAAAAAAATCAACAGCATTACAGGTAACAGACTAAAGTTGACCATTTACTGAGATCTTTTGCAAGATTTTTCTGGCCATATTTTTTTACAATTGGTGTTCGTTATAGGTGTTCAGCCCAACGAACGATTTTACATACAATTGGTCACGGCGTTGTGGTCAGCGGCGGGGAAAAAATGTCACTGTATAGTCAAAGAGTTATTTTAAGTTACAGCACTGAATCTCAAAAGTTATCTAATATTATACTTGCGAGTGCTGAAATACGCTGATAACTAATAAATTTATTGTAGGAAGAACACCAAATATTTGGTAAAAAAATGCCCAATGTATAAATTAAGGAAGCCACCAATCCCGAAACAGAAGGCTTCATAAATAATTTATTCAATAAACCAAAGTTTGCCAAGATGCCGAAAATTATTACATCGGTATGAATGGCACGAAATGAAAACAAACTCGTCTTAGTATAAAGTAAGCACAAGCCTATAAAGTTCTTAGTTGACCATTTTCTGGGTCTCAAATGTGTATGATTTGACACTGATAAAAAATATCTACATGGACCGGTGAAATGGTCTAAATTGGTTGAATTAGGCTATACTAAGTTTAGGGAGTATGTCAGAATTGAATGCATTTTTTAATGGTTCTGCTGAACATTTGAGAGGAATTGATAATCAATTTTGGGAGTAACTGTTTTTGTATCTCCTCATCACAATGAAAATTAAACGTCAATGTCAAACATAAGCCTGTTATAATATATTTTTAAAATACTACCAAAGGAGATAGGGGATACAATATACAATATCTTTGTCTGTATACGACAAAAAGAAAATTCAACCGTTGGCAACATGTCATGTTTATTAATATATATATTTAGTTGACATCACAGGAATGTCTGGCAATGTACCAGTAATCCACCAAACAGTTGCTCAATTATTTCCATATAGATTTTATATTTAAGTTATATATCTCTTTAAAATTTTTTGCAAAGTTTGTTAATACTTCCCAAGGTATATATATATATATATATATATATATATATATATATATATATATATATATATATATATATATATATATATATATATATATATATATATATATATTATTTAGTTTTCCCATTTCCAAGAAAACTTAAAAATAAAATACCTAGGTCCAAAGAAAATTGCTTTAGAAAATTATAGAAATATTCAAAAGTATATAAATTTCGTTTGAAAACTGGGTGTATACAGCCAAAGTCTGTATACTACCAAAGTCTGATAAAGTCGGGCAACTTTTCATAAGTTTCCACTCTAAGTAGTTTTATCAAATAAGTTTCAAAACACCCTATCTATATGTACACATCTTTTCAATTTCTTATTCTAATTTATTTACTTAAAACACATTAAAATAATTATAATGCATGTTAACAAAAAAAATAAACCAAAAGAAGTAAATTGCGTCTGAATGCATAAAAAAATATAATTGCATTCATATGCAAACAAATTGATGTCAACTTACAAAAGTAGTTGTCCTATAATAAATAATCTGTTTAAAGATTTACTTGTTCAGTTCTAATTCTTCAAAACACCAATTATCATATTAAAATTATCGTTAAGTATATAAGAATTGAAATTGTGTTTTGTTATATTGCGTTTTGTGACGATTAGCTTAAATAAATATTTACAATTAAATAAGCATATATATGCTTTCAGTTTCAATATGTCTTAAATATTGTACTACATATGACTAACGATAAGTTAAATGTTAAAAAAATAGTTTACTTACAGGATCACGTTCACTTCCCTCATGCGATAGTGCTTCCCTCGAATGATTTGTTGCATCGATCGGTGAAATTATCTTTTTAATTTTTGGTTCATCATTATTGTGACCCCGTTTGGTAATTGTCTTGGGTATTTGTGTCACTGGTACATAGTTTTTCGTTGCAATTGATGGTATATCATCGAAATTAGAACCTCCAATACTACTTATACTACTTATTCCGGTACTGCTGCTTACACTACTGCTACTACTCACAATACTATTTGTAACTTTTGGTGATGTACTATCGGTTGATGTCTCAACTGGATTACATAATATACTGGTGGGCGTAAGCTATAATTATGCAAATTAATATTTATATAGTTCATAAGAAATGCCTCCTTAATAAACCTTGAGCCTAAAAATACTTACGTTTGTTATAATACTTAGAATTATAAGTTTTCTAATGCTTAAATGATTCCATCTGAAAAAACAGTAATTAGATTAAACAATTTAAATAGTAAGTTTAAAATATGAGTATATAATTATAATTTAATTTATTGTAATTAACCTTGAATATTTTTTTCTAGACTGTGTTACGAAACACAGTCTAGAAAGCAACAAAATGCGAAAAAGGTGTCTCTAATAGCAACAAAATATCTTTTACAATATTTAAGTATTTCGATAGCCCCTGCTTAAGTGCTTGATAACAATACCAAAACAATTGAGTTCATGCATGAAATATTTGGAACCTACCCCAACATTAAAAACTGTATCCTGAATAATCAAAAAAATTATTTCAGCTTCAAATATATAAAACAAAATATACTTATTACTCATTCGTATGTCGAATAACCAAGTAAAGGCCAAAATCGATTTTTATTGGTCGCCAATTTAAAAACGTTATGTATTTGAAAAAATAGAATTTTTTTGATGTAGTAGTTCACGATTTAAATTTTTTAAGTTGAATCATGTGTATGTTTTGTTTTAAATTGTTTTTTGTTTAATTTAACAGTCGCAAACATGGCGCTGACTAATAAACAGAATCTCATTATTAAAGTTTTTTCAAAGAAAATTGTGTGGGAAATTAAAGTGTTAGGTGTCTTTGTGGCGTAGATGCCGCATTAGAACTACGATTTTTTTACACTTAATTTTGTCGTTCGAGAAGGTGTAAAGAGGATGTATGATCGCTTGATTTCGATCGATGCTATAATTTCCTGTTGAAGTGCATAATCCATGAACTGATAAAGAACAGAATGGCCCGTTTTACGCAGTGTGCAGATAAATAGAGAACCTATAATTGTGTTTTTTTCATTTGGCTGAAAATGGCGTATACAGGACGTTAAAAGCCAACGTTAAAATTTATCAAAAGGTATTTGTATATTACTTTTTTTACAGGCAATGGCGAATATCAATCTTAGAACGATATAACAAAATAGCAAACTATTACTTTAAAACTGTGAGGCTCGCTATAGTAAATAGAAAGCAGCACATAAAGAAAGGTCATACTGTTAGGTTTAAGAACCTGGATCGAAGTACTGGATAATAAAAACGTTTGTATATATTAAATATAATTTCAGTGTAGTTTAATCGTTGTGAGCCACCTACTGCATAATTATTGCCAGGGGAAATTCTCAAAACATTCGGTTTAAATATTCCCCGTTAACGTTTTTTTGTCGTGTTAACCTAAAGTTAAACTAAAATATTAGTTGACTTATAGTTTGTGTTTATCATGCTGGAAAAGTTTTGTTGTTTATAGGATTATGCCGAAGCTATACCTTTACAGAGCATGGCTGAAAATACAAGAAACCATTAAAATGTAACTTTTTTGGAAAAAAACTACTTATGCTCATATTTTCCAAACTATTTTAGAAGCATTGTGTCTAATATAGAAATACAGTTCCAACGACTTAGCTAGCTTATTATCTATCTAAATAGCTAGTTTTGAAATGCTACTTTTTAGTTCAGACATATTAAGTTCAAATTATATTGTTTTGATTAATTTAGGGAGTTACTTATTTAGATCATTTAGTTACTTTTATTCAAATTTAATATGAAGTCTAAACACCTTAATTTAATATGCCCTCATTTAGTCTTACTGCGAACCGAGTGTAATCTCAGCCGAAGAATTGTCAAAAAGTACAAGTGCCATAAAAATACCATTTGATATTAAGTTCGGAAGCAGAATATTAACGCAACGGTGCAAAATATTGGGGTACGCAAACGAACAAAAATATCAACTGCGAGAGAAAATACTAAAACAAAATAATAGGTAGCTCCAAATAATTTTTCATGACACAAATATTAATGCAACTCATATTATCTTTAAAGCTTAGGATCATCCTGAAAATATTTAAAGATATTAACATTTTTGAAAGGATAAAACCTAATGAAACTACTAATCCTAATGAAATTGAAGATGGCTGGGCTGTGAATGTGCACCAATATGGTCATATGAGTAATAATTTTAAGCTATAATATTTCCATTAACACAGAATAGGTAAGTAAGAGAAATAATACCTCAAAAAACTATTTTAGCTACTTAGTTTTAATTAATTTAAAAAGAAAAAAGGATATTACGAAATTTGTAAAAAACGGATAAACTATCCACTTCAAAACAATAGATCATGTTTTCCGAAAGAGGCGCTACGATCAAAGTATTTAGTATACCATATTATTCGCAAGAGGCAGCACGATCAAAGTATGTAGTTAGCTATGTTTTCCGACTGAGGCAGCATGATCAAAGTATATACTCGTAGTACCAAACATTGCTGGAAGATTTTTTTTATATTGTTCTTTAAATCATTGCGTGTCAAACTGAAAACATAAAATATTACAAATCAACAAAATAGCTCAAAATGAAAAGGAAGCAACAAATAAATCTAACATATAAAAATGTAATATTTTACAACGAGATAATTCCAACAGGAATTGTGTTCGTTGTTTATATAGTGTCCCAAATATATATTATTCATATTTTTGACACTTTAACTGACATCTAGTGGCATACGAAAAAACATACCACTTTCCAAAAGATGGCAGCATTTTCGTTTGAAGTATAATCTTGACAGTCCGACATGATCTATATACTCGAATAAGGAGAAACTACAAATTAACAAAATAATTGGTAGATCTTAGGAGAATATCATATACTTGAAGCAGGCCAAACAAAACTACCTTTCCATAAAAAAATTGGTATAGAATATAACACCAAAAACATTCGGGTTTTAAATTGACTATCTACAAACTCCATTACTTTATACAAACAACTAGGCATCCATTTAAATAGTTACCCTGCAAGTAAGAGTTTTATTAAAAACTAACCCTAAATCGTTTACAGCATTTGAAAACGGGATTAAAGAACCGTCAATAAATCCAAGGAAAGAAGGAAGTATCTAACTAGTTCTTATTAATTATCAAACTGAGATTTCTTCGCATTCAAACTAAGCCCATTGGAAATCGTAGCAATATTCCTAGTAACAGAATCCTGATCGAAACCATTGTTCCTGTTTGTTTGATCATCATCAGCAAAAATTTGAACTGCACAAGGATAAACAGAAGATTATATGCAATTAATATTCATAGAAAGTAATAAAAGACCCAGCACCGAACCCGAATAAAATTTTTCTATTCTATGCAGAAAACCTTGGGAGGAAGATAAGAGTCAAACTTTTCTGTGTACATATTATGTTTAGCTAGCCTAATTAACCCTGTTTATATGCCAAGTGAGACTGATTACTGGGATATTTTTTCCATAAACGATATTTAATAATCCTAATGCAAACCCCATTGAAAACATCCCGAGACAACGAAGGTGAGATTTCGATTTAAAAATAATTGTTCAAGTGGAACTTGTAAAGCCCAAACTAATATAAGAGTTAAAAAGTTCGATATCATAGAGATTTCATAGAATAGAGCCTTATAAAACGGTATACCAAATATTGAATTGCAAATGCTTTGTTATTTACCTAAACACTTATTAGCTATTATTAAAGTTTACATAATAGTTAGGCCCACCTAAACCTCATATTTACAGAAAAGCACCACCAGCTAACTTAAAATTCATATGTCCCAAAGTTCATATACCCAAGTAGAAAAAAATGTTTTAATTATCTTACATTTAGACAATGTGCTGAAAATATCATTTTATTTATTTATTTTTTGACATTAATTAAACATCTTTCAAAGCATTATCATAACCGTTAACAAGACAATTTAACATATTTTATTCAGTCGAGTTAATTCATAATGCATTTAATCTGAATAACTGTGAAGTGTGGAAAAATTTTCTCACAAACATTTTAATGCGATAAGTTTGATGAGTTTCTAAGTTTAAGTGTCGGCCGAAGTCATATTGCAAATTTTTTTTCACTGTAATTTTAATCAATTTAATCGAAATGTTTAACAATTCAGTTACCATAATAATAATAATAATTGAATTGGTCAAGAACAAAAGAACAACGACGCGATAAAGCATCTTAATGATTTTTCACATAATTTTTCTTCTTCATCTTCAAAATGAAACGCCAAAAAAATTTATAAATTACATAATGATAAAAATCAAATTATGTATTATGATATTTTATGCTGACAAGTTGTAAATAACATTGATTTGACTTTAATACAATATTGTCGTTAGAAATGTACAGTTGGTTCTTCAAATATACTTTTTTTTTTTGTTGAAATTAGCTTTGTTGACAATATCTTCCGTTAAATTACCGACATGTATATATGGTAAAATTAAGTTTCTGTTTAAATATTTAAGAAGAGGAAACCAAATCTAAACATTAAAATGGAATATACAAAAATATTAAATGTATACACAGTTGACTGTCTTCACTGTCGATTTTCATTTTCGGTTACAGTATAGGGAAATGAACTCTAGTTTTTTTTTTTATCATCATTTATAATGTTGCGAATTTATAATTATGTGTTGATATAATGACATTGTACATTTCCCACCAAGTTATATGATTCAGAAGACCATAAAAATTTTGTCATCTCACATGAGATTATATTTTGATACTACAGAATTTAAGTTTAGTGTAGAAGGCTTAACTTCGATAAAAGTTAAGACTTTTAGTACTTTAATTAAGTATATTGATTCTTACCTGGATAATATTCTTAAATCCATACTTAAAATCAATGTTAACACACGTATTAAAAATACAAAACCAACAGTTTTTAAAACTATAAATCAACACTTTTTCAAATTTGCCAAGAACTTAGATTTGACTCTCATAATTTTCGGTTAGCACAAATTTAAAAACCAAAAAACAAAATTCATTCAATTTTTAAACTATTTTTTAAATTTATTCATTATAAATTGCACAACAAAATATAAGTGTTATATTATATTCATATGAACTAACTTTAAGCTAATGATGAAACTATATTTGATTACTAAATAAGCAAACAATTGATTTTGAAAGTACCACCAACATATAGAACACCACAAAAACAAAACACATTTAAAACAAAACAAAACTATCTTTAAAAAAAAAAATTTCTATAAAGACTTAAGTCTTAGACGAGATTCGTACGATTGCTGTTTATTAAAATACCTGTACAGTAAGTGTGAAACCAACCGCAGAATTTTTTGAATTTATATATTTAAAACTTTAAAAAAAAAAAAATATCTCATTAAAAATACAGCGGATGGTAGGTATTGTTGAATGAAATAGTAATAGACGCATAAAAAAAAGTAGTGGAATAGTAAAAAAATTCAAAAAAAATAATTAAATGATCTTCATGTGTATAAAATATGAGGATGAAGATCAAAGATTATAAATTTTAGTAATTCAATAAAATTGTTATGCACGTACGTATAGAACTGTGATTTGAAGATATGTACAATGTCACGCCAAAATTGAGCTGTCTTAATATTATGTCAAAATATTATTCCAAAGAACAGTTTTGTAAATAAATTTGGCAGGAAGGTAGTAATTAGATTTTGACAAAAGTCTATTCAAAAATATTTTGTTTATGTATACATATAGGATTTTTTATTATGCTTTTGTAATTATTGCTTTTGACGAGGAACTAGTTTCGTTTGACAGTTAATCTTTATTTTGACGCATTGCTTTTCGAATCAAAGTGGACCTGACTTATTCAAATGTATCGCCGTTGACACACTTAATATTTTATTCTAATCACTCCAAAATGACAGGCTTCGTGAGATATGCCTCTTTCGGTTTCTTTGGCTTATTCGATAGTAGGTAAAAATATAATTATTATCCATATCCAAACAATTATTCATTGTTTTCTACTTCGAGGACCAGAGATAATTGTACTTAGGTTTGGGCCGGTGAAAGTGATGGAGCCAGAAGACTCGCTGTTCTTATAGTTTGTGAACGATAATTTTATTAATTTTTCATTAAATTCTTGATCTCCTGAGTCTGACAGAGAAAAACTCGGTAATTGTCGTTATCGTCATTTTTGGAGCCATATATCATGCACATAATATTACGTCTAATCATCATTGTCATTTTAACAATGGACTTAGTATATAAAAAATCTGCTTACCCATAATTTATTTAATCTATAATCTATTTTTGGTAACCGCTTGGTGGCGCTGATTATTATTTTCCTGTTATTTTGTCATTTTATTAGTCTGTATTATAGGAATTGCTCACATCAAGGCGCTTGTTTCTTCCAAATCTTCCAAATCAAGGTTATGGGCCCAGATCAGCCAAAATATTCAAGGAAGGTGATAAAGTTAAAAAAAGACAAAAAATGGCGGAAACTATGAATTTTTCTCACATTTAACGAGCTTCGTTATGTAGCACTCTAGCGGGAACTTGTTTCAATTAGACTGGTGAATTGCGGTTCGATGGAATTATTTGCGAAAAAATTACTATGATCGCTCACAAGTTAACAGGTGCCGTTATGGAAATAGATGATAAGGG
Source organism: Tipula confusa (assembly GCA_963556175.1). NCBI lineage: Eukaryota > Metazoa > Arthropoda > Insecta > Diptera > Tipulidae > Tipula > Tipula confusa. The sequence continues at coordinate 222,295,670 of OY744476.1, forward strand.
GGTTGGTACGTTGTTGTTGGTTGGATTGTGTGACAATATAAACCCATGATTATGCGATAGGGAGTTCTAGCTCAAAAATTTTGGTTGACTTGATAAAAATCAAGCTACTCCAGAAAGTTCGTTTGGATGATAGAGATGAGAGCTCTTCATTAGCCATGTACGAAAAGCAAACGAAATCAAACAAATTCAGGAAGAAGAAGAAACAAAGAAAGGATGTGAAATATGTTGAACTTGGCGAAGTTGATCAATACTAAATGTCCGAAAGCGAAGGTAGCTGTTTGACAGCTTGTAATCTTTAATCGAATGAATGGAAAAAAGCAAGATTAGATCGCAAATTTTAAACCAAATTGTAATCAGATTCACGAGTGGTCACGATTGCAAATGAACGAAAATTGAAAGCTGAATTGACAGGTGATATTCGACTTCAACTTTAGGTGAATAATCGTACAGTGAATAAATCGGTTCAAGACGTCCTTCTTGTGTTGGTCTTTTAACTGGTTCTCAGTCAGTCAATTAGTTGACAAAGGATTAATTGTCAAGTTTAACGCAAACGAGTGCAAAGTTTTCGACAAAACCCATAAGTTACTGGTTAAGGCAAAAGTGAATGCTGAATTATTTAGAATGGCACAGCCGAGTAAAGATAGTTTAATGGTCCGAGCTGTTCACAAAAAATATGGCATCGTCGTGTAGCACATGTAGGTCACGATAGACTAGAATGGGATACATTTCGATTGTGGTCAACAAGACAAGAGTGAAGTTTGTATCAAAGGAAAATAAAGACGCCTTACGTTTAAGGACAGGAAATTTCTGGTTTCAAGAGTTCTAGAACTGTCGCATATTAACTTGTGTGGACTAATTTTTTCAACAGCATTATAGGTCAAAGTTGACCCTTTACTGGTGATCTTTTACAAGATCATTCAGACTATATTTTTATAATTGGTGACCGTTGCAGGTGGTAAGCACAAGGAACGATTAATCATGTGGACCAATGCTATCAACCAAACACCCCTTGAAATTTCCTTCGACTAAATGCCTGATTTGTCTACCATGTTTCGAAATAAAAGTGTCTGAAATTTGATTCGAAATCCAAAGAATACACCATGGTCGATTACAGCTAGAAATGTAAAGGCCATCGAGTTTTTGATTTGGAGAAATTACGAATGGGTTTCAGTCGTGATGTCGTTTTTCTAGAGAAGATGGTTCAAATACAAGTGGTCAAAATGAGATCTCGGGTTCTACAAGTGTGCCTGATTGGGAAAACCTTAAGTATCAAGGTTTAAACTGTCAAATAAAGAATCGAATGACGTTTCGTCACAACCGCATCGTTCAGCCAGATAGCATAAATCGACGAAAAGTAACGATTTTCCTTATGTTGTGTCACGCGTTCAACTATAAGATGTGCTTATATTATTATAAGATTGTGCTTTGCATAAGGGCATTGATTATACAAAATGACGTTCTCACGGTAGTTTACTACTCGTCGGTACGTTTTCTGCTGAAAATGATAACGACAAATGATGATGGTCAACGTGTTTGTTGGCTAAAGAAGTCATTATATGGCCTCAAGCAATCGAGTAGTATTTCGAATCAAAGGTAAGTTTTGCAGTGAAGCGAATCATGCGTTATTTGAAGGGTACAATCGATAAAAAAATTGACGTTCTGTCTTGTGAAGAATTCAGTTCTGGGAATAAAATCTCTAGTGGAAGTCTTGAATTTTGAAACTCTTTACTTATTCATTTTTTGTTATCGCTTAATATTATCTACTTATTCTAAAAGGGATTCTACGGGGTCGGCACTCGAAGTGTTACCAATTAAAAATGCTGTACATTTGTCAATTTTTATTTTTTTTTATTTTAAAACTTCAGTATATCGTAAAAACATTTTAAATTTAACAAAAAATATGTTATTGTTCGATGTAGCCACCTTTAGCGTAGATAATAACTTCGAGTCTGTCCGAGAAGCCTTCACAAGCTGCACGAATAGTATTTTGCCCCATTTTCGGCGATGAGCAATCTAGAAGGCGTCGATCATCTCATATTTTTTTGTTAATCCTTTGGCCTGCAAGCATCGTTTAAAATATTTTCACAGTAGATTTGATGATTTACCTTTACGTCGTTTTCAATGAAAACAAGTGGTGAGCGTCCTGTGGTAGTTACTCCGGCCCAAACCATCACTGATGCAGGCGTTTGCTTTCGCAGAGCGATTCGCTGGTCTAAATTGTCTTTTGATTTGCACTATAACCAAACACGATCGTTTTGTTTGTTTACATATTGCTGAACCGAAAAAATATTCTGAATCGTGTAAACGTTGCTAGGTTAACTTGCTTTCGTGCAAGTGTTAAATCTTGCACTTTTTGTATTTCGTAGGGCTTCAATCGTTTTTTAATATGCGCTCCATGCTACGAGCAGACACATTGAGATTTTTCGCCAGTTGAATTGCGCTTGGTCGTGGATTATGTTAAATTATGGCATTCACCTTTTGAACCATTTCAGGCGATGTTCCTGTTTTTGAATGACCACTTTCATTGTAACGTGTAATGGTCCAATATACAAACATTATGTTCACATTTAAATGTCGTAGCTCATTAACAATGGTTGGTTGCGATTATTTAGCCAAATACAAAGCAATAACACTGGCGTTTGTATTCCATTTTGATATTTTTTTAACTGCAACGTAAACCGATGTGCCTCCGTAGGCTTGTAAACAATATAACAGATTAATGTTTGTCAAAAAATGAGCGCGCTGTAATGTGCTGTTTGGTTGTTACAGCAGCATGAAGTTGGTAACACTTCGAGTGCTGACCCCTGTAAATCACTCGCACCGTGTATATTCTAAAAGCAAACGATCACAAAAATTCTTAAATCCGATTGAATTTTAAATTTTAATAAATCCGACAAAATGTTTATGGAACAATAAATTCGGTGTAAACGTACTTGAACCCTTTATCGTATCGACCCTTTTATTAAGACTACCATAAAATAATCAAAACATAATCTAAGTAGATCAGAATGAAAGTTGATTGCGTCGTTGTCACATGAAAACGCTTTGAACATTTTTATGTCATCCGCATAAATAAAAATCACAGGACTCAAATGGCTACCCTGGGGTACTCTTAAAGTGATATCAATCACAAATCTTCACCACGTGTGTTCTCGATCCGGTACTTTGCTTATAATCAAGATAACCTTTCACCCCTAAGATGTGGTACCCACGATTAAAATCTATTGCCTATTGGTCTCTGAAACCTCTGATCATAAATATTGTTTTAATTGGGTAACCATTTGGATATTTTAAATGTTTTATTTATAGCTTAATTTGCTGTTTTGATTGGTGAACTTTGAAAATAGGCGGATAGAGTTGAACATTTGCATAAATATCTGTATGGGCATAAGAGTTTTTCTTTAAACTAACCACTAAATAGTTATTGCAATTCAAGAAACCTAGAAGACGAGGAGCCTTTCATTATAGAGTATTTCAAACGTTTGTTACATGTAAATGCTAATGAAATATTTAAGAATGCTTTTCAGCAATTATTGTAATGTGTGCGACAGAAAGAGAACAACAATACCAATCAGAATCGATGTATCTGATTAAGGGACGAAGAAAACCGATACCAAAAAAGGAAAAAAAGGAATTCTACTATGAAAAGTAAAGGGGCAAAGTCATTGGACACTGATTAACACTCATTAGCCATTAGGAAAACTACTGTACTATTGAAAGCTATTTTAGATGATGGAATGTCTCAGTTAAATAAAGCTGTAAATGAAATACATATTCGGTAAAATTGGCACAGAAATGCAATTTTTCTAGTGGTTACAAAAATGGTTCGAATCAATCAATCATAAAATTAATTAAATTACAACCGATAGTTAGATTATCAACTTGTGGTGTTGTTAAATTTAGTAATGTAATTGATTTGTGCAGATGCAAATTGTCTCACGATTATGATGTAATCATGAAATAAATTGGATAGTAAAAATTTTAAGATGAGGCCAAATAGTACGACCATTGCTTATTTATTTTAAAAACGTTATGGTTGACTAAAGATGAATAATGCATGGATTTAGAATTTTACCACCTGTCACTTTTTGATGGCAAAATCATAAAATTTGATCATCAGAATCGGTTTTTTATTTTAATATTGATACAAAACACATCTACCAACTTCTTTAAGCGAAAAATAAATTCTTCGACTTCTTCTTAACGAAAATCATAATTTTCGCGGTCGATTTATTCAAGTATGAAAATCATTATTTTCTTACAAAAAAAAATCTACAATGAACCTTTAATTCAAAATTATAATCAAGTTATATTATTTTAACAAAATTTATTTGGGAAAAACTAATAATGCGTTAAATATTTTTTTTTTGTGGTTTAAAATAATAGTTCAATAAATGGTTTGGTATTTAAAAAATTTTGCTTTAGTTGTTGGAAATAAAGATCATCGTCATTTTGATATACTACACGCGGGAAAAAACAATTCTGGCATTGAGATCAAAAGAGTCTTCACATTTCAGTGATAATGGATAATTTGAAATATTAACAGTCGTTTACATGTCAGATGTAGAGAACATTAGTCAACAATATGGCCGACATTAGAATTGGCAGTAACAAGTATTCAGGTTGTCTTGTGAGAATATCATACAAGGCCGGGTTGTTTGTTTAAATTTGAAACACCTCGTAGGCCAAATTTTGATTAATGGCAATTTTGAGGGGTTCGTGTATTTTTGAAAAAACTATTTCTTACTCGATTTGATATATGATCCCATTGCAAGTACTTAATAGCAAACACTGAATCTTCTTTCGTCTTTCCGGACTTTTAACAATCCGTTAACCAGAGCAAGTTGGAGTTTTAATTATTATTACAAATATTTTTTGGTCGACGACAAGTGTCAAGCTTTTTTAATCTTACAATTGAGCTTTTAAAGTTGTGAGCTTCTAAATGAGATTATAAACATGATAATGAAGATGAATTTGAAATGTAGATTGAACAATGACCTCAATGCCACAGATAACATGATTTACTTAAATGCAGGCAGTAAAGGAAACTTATTAGTCAAGATCCCTACATCTCCGCTTTAAAATGTTTATATCGATGCTCGACGCAGTGTTTATGTCTATTTTGGTAGATTGGTGTTCACGAATGATGATCGACATGGTATCAGAAGGCCATTTCGTTATTTTATTTCCTGGATACCTGTTTAGGGGCACTATCCTTAAGTATAGATAACTATTGATACATTTAGACCATATCCAACATTATAGATGTTAAACTTCTGCGGAAGTTTGTATTGTTGAGTGAAACACACCAAAATGTAAATCTCCAACGCAAAAATTTAAGCTTCAAACATGGACCATAAAAGAAAGCTGGATTACTATACACTAAGGAAAATATAACCGGCCTAGGTGTTTTTCGATTAAGAATTCCGTTGACACAACCTAAGCATGCTATGACAATTAAAAAAAACATTTCTATCTAAATTACAATTTGATATAAGCATAAATTAAAATTAGAAATTCTTCAAAATTAATAATCTTTAATATTTAAAGATATACAATCTATTTAATATTGATTAAATTTTTAGTTAAAAAAAAAAAAAAAATTACAAAAAAATCGAAAAGAAAATGGATAATTGTTGTGATAGTTGTGATCCGAATTGTTTGGCATGCAGCCGAGCTAGATATATTCAAGCACTTATCAATTACAGTAAAACAGTTCAAATGCCATACAGTTGCCCAGTACCATGTTGTTCCCCGCCGCCTATGCCGTGCTGCGCGCCATCTTGTTCGCCACCACCTTGCCCTTCACCGTGTCCTCCACCATGCCCATCACCATGCCCACCACCATGTCCTCCCCCTATATGTTATCAACCACCACCGTGTCCACCTCCATGTGTTGCAAAACCATGTCCCCCTTGTGAGGCATTTTGGCGTAAACTGCTCAGAGCAATATTTAAATTCCTGGCTGATATTTTGTAAGTTACATTAACACATTTGTTAAATTTGTTAAATTTCATTTGTTTTGCAGATGGTGTCTGCATGTTTTATTAATGTTTATAGTAAGACGGATCGAAGACATGTATAATTTTTATTATGCCTTTTGTGAAGCTAACATGTAAGTTCCTTCTTTTTTGGCAAATAATTTTTTCTGCCATTTTCATTTTATTTATTTTACAGATTTTTAGAGATCGCATTTGTAATATCGCTAACCGCATTTTTAACATCTATGATAGTTAATTACCGGTCAAATTCACCACTTATATGTCCTAAGCCAATAATTATTGAAAGATGTCCAGCTAATTTGAAGACTTAACGAATATTTCATTATGGTAGCTGATTTTAATTTAATTTAATAGTAAGTAATTAGTAAGGTAGTGAAACTTTTTTAAGTGTATCGACATATTTTCTATATAATTTTCCATCATTTTCTAAATTTGATTGTTAACACTTATAAAACCAATTTCAAATTTTTTTCAAGTTCATCTGCATATAAGTTGAATGTTTAGTTGTTTAAACAACGGCGGAGGACAATCGTAAATGTAAAGAACTCACATATTATTTATTTGGTTCCACTTGTTTAACCAACTGTGTTGATTATCAGATTTTTAGCAGTTTTATGTTTTATTTTTTATGTATTATGAAATATTCAATTTTATGTTTCAGTTTTATCGTAAAAATTATCTAACACCTGTGAGTGAAAAGGATATGAAGGGTTGAAATTATTATGAAAGCGATGTTATGAGTAGACTTGAAGTCATGACCCAATAATTTGCGTGTCACATTTTCGGTTAACCGAGGTATTTTGTATATTATAGTTGTTCTATTGCAGCGAGTTTTCTGTTAGTTTAGTATTCAATTTCCGATGGCTTAAATATGTTTATAGGGAGCAAGAGTTAAACAATAATAATAAAAGATTTTAAAGGCCATGCTCTTCGCTTTCTTCTAGACATACTCATATCACATATACTTATCCAGCAGGGTTAAATTCGCACCTTCATACATTACAACGGGCCTGGTTAATGCCTTGTAGGCATTTGTATGATATTTAACTGTTGTGGTGGACGTAGGGTAAAAAAACGGTTTCCTGCGGCCAAACATATTTTTTGGCATTATAATCGAATAAGTTCAAAAATATATTTCCACAAACTACCCCTTCCGAATATTAAAGGTTCATAAATACGATAATTTAATTTGAGGCTTCTATATCTACAATTATATAGCAAAGTGAGTATCGAACGATTATTGATGTTCAGAATAATGATAATGGCTTAGCACGCCACAAAGGACTAATGTTAGAATAATTTTTCAAAATTCGCGATGTAGTCTTATCAAACTTCATTTCCAATTGCAGTTGTATTGTGCTTGTGACTAAATTCCACTAGAGTTTGGTGCTGCTAATGATTAGAAAATACCAAAGAGTTAATACGTTTAAAATGTAATTTGATAATTTGATATTCAGTATTAGGTCATAGTAAGTGACAATTGAAGCCTCGATTTCAATAAGGGCTGTCGTGAATTCCTCAAATATTTCAGATATTCGTTCGGATCTGACTCGATCAGATCCGGGGCGAACGATCATGTTAATAACATTACTTACCAACGGAGGTAAGAACCGTACAGGAGCAGTTCTTTTACATCGTTTACTTTCAGTCCAATAACAGAAATATTATCTGGATGGGCCAGGACCTGCTTTGACTGATGCTATAAGATGACCCCGAATCGTTTGCGTTTTACGAACGTAAAATTCTAGTATGGATTTAAAAAGTATAGGAGGTAATATGCATATCCAAGTCAGCTAATTATTACAAGAGCTAATTAGAGTACATTTCTGAAAGCTACTATCACATTTTGAGCAATCTCCTTTCTTGTAGATAGGGTTTAAAGTGGGTAGACTTTGGGAATAACTCCTACTTATCGGGTTTATATTTGCTTTGCCATATAAATCGGTTAAAGTTGTAAATATCAAGAGCTCCGAACTAACGCTATCAACCCTGGAAAGAAGGCTACTTTATTATAGTCTCCGCATTTATGATTTTAATAAGCCTAGATTTAGAAAACATTGGAAGTAAGGAGTGGCAATTCAAAATATCGAGTCATTGTAGGTGAGTAGAGATCCGATAATGATTTGGCGAAATTCATTTTTCATGCCGAACATTTTCTACTTTTAAAACGACTCGTATAAAACTCGATTCTTGTGGTTTCGAATTAATACTAACATTTTTATTTTGAACAAAAATAGTTTTTATTAAAATCTTAATTATTAGTTTAATTTTATTTATTATACAAAACTGTTTAGATTTATCTAATGGCGTAATACATTTTACTCAATAAACACCATTTCATTTCCACCGAGACTTGAAGATGTGGTGGCACTCTCCACAATGGCTTGTAACTTCTTCTCTGTGAATTAAATAGAAATATTAATACAAATAATAATTTTAATTGAAATAATTCTACTAACTTTTAGATCTGATACGCGGTGCACGTCTTTGCTCTTGTTCTCTATAGGGTTTCTCACCAGAATGCGTTCGAATGTGCATTTGAAGCGATGCTCTTGTCGATAATCTCATATCACAAATATGACATTCAAATGGTCGTATACCTTCATGTCGTTTAACGTGATCTTTAAGTGAGCGTTTTCTAGCAAAACCTTTACCACACTGTTCACAACTATAGATTTTTTCCGCATTATGGCGTACAGTATGATCTTTAAGGTATGATTCAGTTGCAAAACGTTTATCGCATATTGTACATATAAAAGGTTTGTCGCCGGAATGATGCGTCAAATGCAATTTTAGTGATAACGCTGATATGAATTCTTTGCCACAAATTTCACATAATATAGCCATCTTTTTTAAATCATCTTGTTCATCGGTAATCACTTTTATTAGTTGCTCTCGATATTTATAGCACAAATCCATATGTTTAACTGTCATATGCCGTTTACGGTCTCTATTTTGTTTGAATTTACTTTCGCAGAAAAAGCATAAATAACCGCCATCGATTAGCTCCGGCTTATGGGTAGCAATATGCCCGTTTACACCGTCGATTGACAAATTCTCAAAGTCTTTACCACAATAATTACAATAATTTGCTGTCGTTTCTTTATGGATCCTCATATGATTTTGATAAGCTCGAGCTTTTTTAAATGTTAACTGGCATAGTTTACATTCGTATTGTGGATCATTTAAGTGATTTTCCAGATGTGATTTTAGTTCGTCAGCGGTTTCAAAATTATCGTTACATAAAACACAACGATTAGGGAAATCTTTACTAGCCACGTTACCATCACTATGATCGCTAAAATTTGAATAACTGTTCGAGTCCTGGATTTCTTCAACTTCTGATGGATTTCTGCTATTGAAACAATTAAGAAATTTTTCAAATTCCCCATCATGCGTACTGGTATTTGGTTTCGTTTCCATTGTCGAGCTATATTTTTGTTCAGGCTCGTCTTCATCCATTGCATCTAGCACTTCGTATTCATCATACATTACGTCATCGTCAAAATCATCATCATTTTGTTCTTTAATCGAAATTTCGGCTAAATGCACTGCAGTTGAATCAGCGACATTTAAATAATCTCCATTACTATTATCGTCGTATATATTAAAATCGGTTTCTAATTTTATTGTTTTCTTTAGATTAAGTTCGTCGTCGTTGAACGTTTCATCAACATCTTCTATACCAAGCGTTGTTTTAAGTGTTTCATCCGACTCTATGCATTGTTTTCGGAAATTATAAAGCCGACCGATTTGATCGGCACACGCTTCACAAACTGTTTGTGGCATTTCATCATTGTGTCTTATCTGTAGAAATTGAAAATAGGATTGATCATTTTTGAATTTATTTAATTGCCACTCGACTAAGTGCAGCTTGCTAATTAATATAATATGGGTGGCGGATCTAATTTTAAGGCAAGGCTTATCTTATTCGAACATTGGTGTTTAATAATATTTACAAATTAGGCCAGAGAAACTATATAAACCATGTACATACCTTTAAACCCGTCAACTCTTTGAATAATTCGTATAAATAGACTTCTCCAGTGCTTAGTTCTACTGTCGTCTTAAAAATTGACAGTAAATGATCAGATTCCGACAAACAAGCCCGACAAATTAACAGAATTTCACTCATTTTTGAATTTAATTAATTTAACTGAAATACTTTTAAAAATTATAAAAAAATAAACCGAGAAACCTTTTCCTTTTTTAATAGCCCATAAACCCAACAAAATTATGCGTATGCTTGGGCATCATCGTATATATAAAATGTCAAAAAAACAAAATGGCCTACCTGATAAAAATGGGTTACAGCTTTAATTTGGTTCAATTGGCGCTGTAATCAGTAAAAATGTATTATTCTATATTTTTGTTTGACATTTCGAACTTGTTGTAAACACATTTTGGTAAAGTAGTTTGACGTATTTACAAAAATTTTAAATATTTGTGGCATATTATTATATTATAAAAATATAAATGTAATAATAATATTCTAAATAATCATTCACCATTGATATTATAATTAAATCTAATTTATTATTCTAGTAAAGCATGGTGTTTGTCGAGACAACATTCCCACGTGGTGGGATAGTGAAAAAAACCAAAGGTCCCGAACATACCGGAATCAAGGAAATATTTGGCGCTACGATTCATAAAACTAAAAAACATGTTACGTCCACTAAAAAAGATTCGGTAAATGTTGAAAAAGAAGCCGTTGATCTATTACCACAATTTACGGGTAATTCCATTAGAGCCTTGGGCTCCGTCGTCATGGGCTATGTAAAAGAAATATTTGGAACAAAACTGGTGATTCAATTACCAGGTGGTCAAACTGGTTCAGTTTTGGCTAATTCAATATCTGATGCGTATACAACACAATTGGAAAAGTTTGTAAACAGTCAAATTGACGATACGGAAAATTTCAAAACTCTAAACGAACTTTTTAAAATTGGACAGTTAGTATATGGAAAAGTGATCGATACCGACAATCAACTCTTATTAACCATGAATCCTAAGGAGTTGCATCATGAAATTTTACATAGTAAATTAGTTAAAGGATTTATGTCATATGTTGCTGTTACAGAAATTGAGGAGCATGGATATACAATCGATTCTGGTATACCAAATCTCCGGGCATTTTTACCCATTAAAAATGTACATGGATACAAACCGATTATTGGCGAGCTGATATTTTGTTCAATTGAAAAAATCGATCATTCAGAAACGGAATCAACTGCACTATTTAAATATCACGACATTAAAAAATTGAAAAGACAAATCTTAGATGATGAGACAAGTCCGATAAATCTAAATATTTTACTTCCTTGCACCATTGTCAAGTTTACTGTAACCAGGGTTGTTAAAAGAGCGTTAGAAGGTACAATTTGTAATGGTTTATATCAAGCGAGTGTTTTAAACAATATAGTGAACACTAAATCGTTCGATACATATACGGTTGGAGAGGAGGTAACTGGACAAATTGTTTGCATCATGCCATTGATAAAAATGGTCTATGTCACTTTAAATTTAAGTCCAGTTCAGAAATCGGCAGCAAAACTAATTGGAAAGGTGGTCGATAAAGCTGAAGTTATACGAAATACACGTAAAGCCATATTTCTTAAATTAGACGAGAAAAATCATGGTACGATCGTTAAATATTCGGAAGACTATGGCAGTAATATAACGGCTGGACAACAGATTAAAGTAAAGTTACTGGACTATAACATATTCGATCGTATGTATTTTTGTAGTAACGATGAACGATTACTTAACGACAACAGTCAATTTACGATTGATAACTTGCAAGTTAATAATCCAGTTGATTTTATCGTGAAAGATGTTAAAGAAAATGGAGTGTCTGGATTTATAGGAGTTTACGGTAATCTAAAATCATTCATGCTATTCATGGATCTTTCGATGAAAAATGTTAAAAAAGGCGATATAATACCAACAAAAGTAATATCAGTGAATTTGGAAACGGCTCAAGTTCAATTATCAAATCGGAAAGAATATTTTGACGATGCTAAAGTTAAAGTGCTTTTGGACGTTGATGATGCAGAGTTGGGTAAACTATATACAGGCATGGTTATAAAAGAACTACCCAATTTGTTTATTGTACGCTTTTTTAACAAAATCACTGGGGCTATCTACAAAAATAATTTGAAACGAGCACTGGAAATTGGAAAAATTTTAAATTTCCAAATTAGTTCGGTTCGTGAAATCAATGGTGTTAAAAAACTTAATTGCATATTACCTACGAAAAGTGGCCATCAATCCGATTTGGGTGCAATTCAGAATGCCATCATCAAATCACATTTGCCGAACGGAGTTCAAATTGAAATTGTCGACACAAGTCCAAAGCAAACTGGATTTATTTCGAATTTACATTTTTCCAGTGATTTAAATTTGTCTCAATTAATTTGTAAAATCCATAAAATCGGCGACAAAGTTAAGTGTGTGAATATTGGTCCTAAAGTCTATAGCGTTTGTGATTTGAAATATTATAGCACGCATAATATTAGATCATTTCACGATCTAAAAAAGGATGAAGTGATTCGGGGCCATATCAAAAATGTTTCTAATTCCGAAATAGAAGTTTATTCACCACTACGCGACTATGAAAATTCAATTTTCATACCGACACGTACTTTGGCGGTCGAAAACATTTTGTTGGAGCAGACGATCAAAAATCTGAATGCGGGACAAATTGTGTGTATACATGTTATGCATAAAACACGAAGTAATATCTCGTGCAGTCTGAGCTTGGATCGAACATGGAACTATAATCTAGACGAGACAATCGAAATATTTGCAGATTATTTAAACGACTTGAATGCATATAAAAAACTAACCAAAAATAAAATTCAGATTGGTTCGAAAATTTCTGGGACAGTTACTCAATTCGAAAGTGATTCTAAAGATTTAACGCTGAAATTGAAAGGGACGAACTTCAAGGGGGTTTTAAATAAATTAAATTATAATTATAATAGGCCACCAATTAAGGTGGGCGATGAAATCGAATCGACAGTTCTATGGGTCGACTATGTCAACAATCAGATTGATTTATCGATTAAATACGAAAACTTTAATAAATCGTCAGATACAGCATATACCAACGAAATCAATAATGAGATCGAACTCAAGTGTGGTGTTGTGCTTTCAAAAGATACATTTACAATGGGCTATAACAAAGAATTCAATCAAATGGTGTTGATGCCAAAACGAGTACATTACAACGACTTTTACGAAATTATGGTGAAATACACTGGAGATTCGCCAAAACCAAGATCGGTTTTGTTAAGGAAATATGTCAAAAGTTTTGGAATGCCAATAGGTTTATCGAAAAAGTTTTGTGAAAATTTTGATCTAAAAAAAGTGCAAGAATCATTCGATTTTTCGAAAACTAAGAAACGCGAATTACAGGATGAGGACAATGAACTTATCGATCGTGTAAAGAAAATAAAACGTACCGATTCTAATGATGATCTATCAGATTCGCAATCATCGGTTGACTAGACTATATTGAATCCATTATGAAAATAAAAATAAAAAGTTAAATCAAATTGTTTTATTTATCGGGAATATTTTAAAATTTGACGGCACTTCCGTTTGCTGGTAATATTCGTAAATTTTTAAAATATAGTGACGATCGCCGATTTAATTTCTACAGCAGAGGAAACAAGTCATGAAAAGGCTTTTAGCAAAGATACTAACCATTGGAATTGATGTGTAAAAGTAAAATTTTAGAACAATTACAAATCTAACGAATAATATTAGGAACGTAGTGAAAATTGTATACCCACTTATATGGGTACACCGATGTTGGTTTGTTTAATAGTTAAAAGCATCAAATTAGGGTTAATCCTATGACCTAAAGTCAAATAAAACTCGCGAACATGCAGGAAGAAACCACATAAGCAAACCAGAACAAGATCTTCGTTTAATATTCGACAGGCGCGAGTAATAAGCTAAAAATTTAAAGGGTTTTGGACATTTTCGATTTGGGCCATACAATTTTTAGTTTTGATGGGCTAACCATCATGAACATTTTCGATTTGGGCCATAAAATTTTCAGTTTCGATGGGCCATCATGAACTTTCTGAGTTTTGGACATCTCCGATGTTCCTACCACTACTTCTCGATACGACTATCTCGACATTGATTTGGTATGATTGATCTTCCTTCTCATCAAGATCTGGCCTATCGATGTTCCCTGACATCGCAATTCTCAACTGTCCCTTCGCAGAACTTGAATAACCGCACATTAGACAAGGGGAAGCTAACATCGTTCTCATGCAAATCGATAAGCAATTTCAAATTGCTGTTAGTTTCTATATTTGTGATGCTTTCTATATCTAATGGACTGATTGCTTTCTTCTCGAGGACGTTCACAGTCCTTGAAACTATCTAGAATTCCCTATATACAGTAGCATGAGTCATTCAGGGTAACCGATAACTGATTCGAATCCGGTCTATCAGAAAATTTTATTGTTTTTACGATTTGATGATACATTAGATGGGCTGAGGCGAATCCTGTTCCAGTGGACCATACTTAACAGCAACCACCCTTGCATTTACTGTGCTCTCATATTGAATCAAAACACACAGTGAATCAAATTTATGTTTTTAATTCTTTTCATTACTTGGTTTTCATTGAAACAGGTCAATCAGTTCCAATTCCAAAGCTAATGGCATTATATGGACAGATTTTAAAGTTAAAGGTGTCTTCTTGTCTGTTTTCCAACGACACGACTAATACGATTCGTTTCTTAGCTAAGGATTTAACCAAAGAAAACAACCAAATAAATTTAAAGCATAAAATTAAAAAAGGTTTTAGATTGTGTTCTAAAACATTTATCCAAGACGCAAACCACATACTCCCAAATAGACATAGAAGATAACATTTTCCATCTTCAACTTCAGTGGAGAAAAATAAATCGATTTTCATCCTAATTTTCTCTTTCGTTGCATGATGAAAATTTTGACATTACTCTTATCACAGCTGTGGGTGTAGTATATTCTTTACCGTTGTCAAGAAAAGTTGCTATTTACAAAAGTCTTAAAATGCAGATAGAATTCAAGTTGATTTATTTTCTCGTTGCATTTGTGTGGCATAGTGTTGCAGGTAAATGCAGATAGTTTAAAATTTTGATCTTGTAAATTTATTTAAATTTTATAAATTTTGTTTCGTATAGGCCTAAAGTACTATGAAGCGAATCCGGATGCAAAACGATTATACGATGATTTGCTGAGTAATTATAATCGACTGATTCGACCAGTTGGGAATAATACTGAAACGTTAACGGTTTGTCTTGGTCTAAAATTGTCACAGTTAATTGAAGTGAACTTAAAAAATCAGGTGATGACGACAAATTTGTGGGTCAAACAAAAATGGTTTGACTATAAATTGCGTTGGGATCCCGAAGAGTATGGCGGTGTTGAAATGTTGTACGTACCGTCTGAGCATATTTGGCTACCAGACATTGTGCTATACAATAATTGGGATGGAAATTATGAAGTGACTCTAATGACAAAGGCCACATTAAAATATACGGGTGAAGTGTTTTGGGAACCACCAGCAATTTATAAATCGTCGTGTGAAATTAATGTTGAATATTTTCCATTCGATGAACAGACATGTTTCATGAAATTTGGATCGTGGACGTATAATGGGGCACAAGTTGATTTAAAACATTTAGACCAAGTGGCCGGAAGTAATTTAGTTATGACAGGAATTGATTTAAGTGAATTTTATTTATCGGTCGAGTGGGATATTCTAGAAGTTCCAGCCAGTCGAAACGAAGAATACTATCCATGCTGTACCGAACCATTTTCCGATATTACCTTTAAAATGACAATGCGACGGAAAACTTTATTTTATACAGTCAACTTAATTATTCCAATTATAGCGTTAACATTTTTAACCGTATTGGTATTTTATCTTCCAAGCGATTCTGGCGAAAAGGTATGACACCATGGTTAGCATTAAAAAAATTATGTTTAATGTTTTATTATGTTTATGTATAGGTTACACTTTGTATTTCGATTCTTGTGTCGCTCACCGTGTTCTTTTTGCTGTTGGCCGAAATTATTCCACCGACCTCGTTAGCTGTACCATTGCTAGGGAAATATTTATTATTCACGATGATCCTAGTTTCGTTATCGGTCTGGACTACTGTTTGTGTATTAAACATCCATTTCCGGTAAGATTTTAACAATTAATTATGGAAATAAATTTTGTATTTATATGATACGTCGGTTATTAGGTCACCGTCAACACATAAAATGTCCCCGATTATGAAACGGTTATTTTTACAATTCATGCCAAAATTATTGATGATGAGACGAACACATTACACGTTACCCGACTACGATGATTCGACTCCATGTAACGGATATACAAATGAAATTGATGTTCGCGATAGTATTAGTGATTATCCAGGCGATTATAAAGATAATCAAGATGGCAGTTATGATAATATGGGTTCGAATATTCCGCATTCATCTGAGTCGGAGCATACGTATCCACGACAATTGACACCTGAAGTGTTACACGCGTTGAGAAGTGTACGATTTATTGCACAGCATATTAAGGATGCTGATAAGGATAATGAGGTTAGTGGTGGATTAATCATTTATATCGATACTTGAATTTAATCATATGGTAGAGCATCGGAACAGGGTGATATTGATGTGATTTACATCATATAACTTCGTATCAAAACAAGACAGATGACCGTTCTAGTTTTTTAAAATTTTTAATACTGCTGTCCTCCTACCGAGATACAATCGACATGATGGTTCGATCAGATCAATATTTGCTATGTCTTTGTGTGATATATACACACTTGTACTTACTACTTTTTTCAAAAGGTTGGATCACTGGGCTGATTACGCGCATCCTTACAAAAATATTGTTAAAATTGTTAATATTGTGAAACGTGCGGTCGCTGAGAAAACCAGTTGCTCCAGAAGTTGCTCTTCATGAAACTCGATGACCAAAATGTGAAGGCCATGTATCTTAAGGCTAAACGTTGCTTTGAAATGGAGATGGTCCCGGGAATGTTGGTGTTGGATTTATTCTAGGATCTTAGGGTCAAAAGGCTGTTATGGCTTTTAACGCGTTCCGGAGAATCACATCAGATTAGTCATTTTAATGCAAGAGTAGTTAAAAATTAGAGTGGCAACAAGATACTTTTCTTTGCTCGTATCTCGATGGCTGAATGCTTCAACAATCAAATTAAATATATTTATATAATTTAGGTACATTTATCAGCTGTTTGATGATTCTATCGTTTGCATTTAAAAACGGTGTAGACTTAAATCAATCGGAGCCATTTGAACGCTACTTTTAACTACAAGAAAGCGTCCAATCAAAATATATGTGAAGTCCATCTCGATTGACAATCTTAACCCCTTTGACAATCTTTAAAATTCGTGCTATTGTATTATGACCTTTTGCAGTTGTGGCAATTTATTAAGCCTTGCATTATTTCGTTTTCCATAGATCCTTCATTATGATTTTTCCCAGAATTTCTGGTTTCTAATTCCAAACTTATGTTAACATTAGCCCCAATAATTGAAGTGGTTAGTTGTTGATGGCCGAATGAGGTTTAATTTGGGTCAATTGGAATGAATTATGGCCCATCCTTTGAATCTACGTTGTCTTCTTTGTCAATTAAGGTTCTGTTATAAACTTTATTCCCTAATGCTTAAAGGGTTTGTAAAGTGGCAACCCCACGTTTAATCACTTCCTTAGATAATTTAAAGATGTTGGTCCGTTTATTTCATGCAACAACATTCGGACAAAGAATTTGTTGGTCAACTAGCTTACTTGTGTCAGCGAAGAGTCGTTCCCACACCAGTTGCACAACTATAGTTATATATCATATTTCTGAAATATTCAGGCTTCGTTTGGTCACTTAATTTTTGTGTTTCTTCTATATAACAAGTGGGGTAAAAGTAATGTCATAATAGAATAATTGAAAACAAGCAATAGAACGAAACACGCGAAATTATTGAAGTCAGCGCACAATTAAGAATTTGGTTGAACTCTCGGCAAACTGGATCCTAGAGATGTCACAAGAAGTGACCGATCTTGAAGAAGTTCTCTGACAGAGCGCAAACCGTTCATCAATTGTTGCCTGCTATCCGTCAAGTGAGGTTAACTTACTCCTATAAGTTAACCTCACTTGACGGATAGCCCTTTTAAACTTGGTGCAGACTTCTTTCTTTGGGGCTTTTTGAAATCTTGCGTTTACTACAACAAACCATAAGCCTTGCAAGTTTTGAAAGGTTCAAGGCTTGCGAATTTGGTGAATTTGGAGTCAGATGTTTTGCGAACATCAATTCAAAATGCCGTAAAATGAGCACAAATGTGCATCAACTCAGGAGTTCATTTGACCGTTATAGTTTTTTCAACTTACTGTCATCAGTTTTAAACTTCAAATAAACTTTCTGTGAAAACATAGCCCAATTTTTTTATTTCCAATAAAATATTAGAAAAAAACTTATAACCTTCTGCGGTAATCGTAAATCATCCCCAACATTCTTCTTCTGGACCCTTTCCATCGCACCATCTGACTGTAAATGCAAAGTTGTTTTCGGAACTTATTTGTACCTATAGCATTTGACAAATAACCAGGACCTCCATTACCTCGAAATTAATTCCTTGACAAGTGTATATCCTAATTACTCACATCCCGGTCCTGCGCCTTTAATCTTTATTATACCTAAACTATTTTTGGGTTTTATATTTTGACACCACTTTGCTTCCATAAGTAGCAAATAAAAAACAGAGACAACGCATATATATTGAGTAGTTACCACATTCAACTTTTATCACCAAACATCACAAATGGTTTAAGTTCAGGAATCAGTGGGGCGGTATATCTAAATGTTGGTTTCAAATACAATTTGTTTTTATTTATGTTTTTATATGTTTTTTAATCATTGCAATGTTTTCTGGTGCTGAAGCGCACTCAACTCTGACTTACGCTGTTTCTAGCCAGATCAAAGACGCACGAATATATGTCTGCTTTACATTTCCTTCTGCACCCAAACACCACAGGTTTAACCACCGGGCCAATTAATTGGGTCTTAATAAAATCACTAGTTTTCAATCACCCGAGATTGGACGAACGTAAGCAAGTACAAATGGATGTCACATCATTGCCTTCTAATTTGTATCACTTCTAAACTAGGCCAGAATTCTATACATTTAAGCTTGAAACTATCAACATTAAGGCGACTTTATGACATCGAATATTATGCATGCATATTAAAGTCATGCTCTCGACCAATCACATCAACTAAATAAAAAAAACACGCCCCTACGATTTAAAATATTTTCAATTCGCAGACCGCCAACTTAATCATACAAAAAACCTGTTTGATTTTGATACAAATGACAACTATGACGTCACAGTATGAATTTAAAATGCTAGCATAATTTTCGATGTCATAAAGTCGCATTTAAGCCCAGTTTATTATTTTATCATCGGTCGTATAGTGATGGCTAAGGTCCCTTAAGATCCCTGCCGCTGCCCACAACACCATGACCAATTGTGTGGTAAATCGTGTTAAATTCATACAATTATAAAATTGTAAATTCTTGTTAAAGATCTCAGTGAAGGGTCAATTTTGGCCTATATTGCAGTTGATTTTTAAAAACTGTTCAGACCAAAAGGCGATTATATGATTAGGGATGTTATGTCCTTGTTCTGTTAACACATTGATTCATATTATATTGTATGTTTGAACGTAAAAACTAACACCTAGAAACAAAAGTCCAATGTTAAGAAAAAAATATTCCGTTAGTGGTGTCTTGGGTACCATAACCAATCCCTCCCACAGAGCATATGAAAAACGAAAGAAGATCTATACTTATAATCGTCCTAAATTTGACAAGACACGGTAACAAGTAAAATTATTAAAGGTAATGGATGTGCTTCTGCCGAGATAAAACTAACAGAGATAAAACCAAATTTTATAACCTAATGGCCAAACTCCGTTTTACATCCAACCCAATTGGTGTTTCGGCTTAGTATGATAATTGCTCCTTTGTCTAATTTTGAAAGGCCTTTGAATGATGGAACCTCAATGGAATACCAACGGAAAATTTACTTTCAGAAAATTCGCGCTTTCACCCGCCGTTTGAATTGATTTTATGCAACTTTTTTTTTCGAAACCATTAACACTATATACAGCACAATGCACCATCTTTTCGTATTCAATATTTAATTTATTTTATTGATTGTATTTTTTCGTATTCAAATGTTTAACATAAATTGAAAAAAAAAAAAAAAAATTCTTGGCATTTCTGAATTTTCGATTATACTTTACACGAAGTTTTTCCTCCAACCAAGAAAAATATAATCGATAAATCCTATAGCATATTACTGACGTGTTATAAAATATTTAGGTACGAGATTATAATATATATACACATACAGGGTGAGACATTTACATTGTCCATGGACCAAATGTAAAAATTACCTCTAATCGAGTAGCTCAGCATTTTAAAATTCAGAATTTCGTTTTAGTAACATTTTTAATAACAGTGACATCTACTATCGGATAGTAAAAAGCTAAGTAGGCGGACTTTTTTCAAATATTGAATAGATCTAAACTGTAAATTCATTTTGTAAAGAGAATATATTTGGTTTGTTTAGTTAAATGTAACAAGGTTCTGCCATAAAAATTTAAAAGCAATGGTTTGTAAAAGCAATGTGATCGTTCCAGATCAAAAAATAAATAAAACTGTGTTTTTTCCCAATTTGCGACTAACAAATGCTTTCTTAGATCACCTTTGTTCTCCCTTGTTTTCAGGTTATTTACCGATCTCAATTTAAATGAGTCACCCTGTATACATATTTATGTATATATATAGGAATGCGTTTATATTGTAATCTTATATAAGTTCGACTGTTGGCTTGGGTATTAAATACACACGTCATGTAAGGATAAAGCATTTAAATGATATTGAAATTATGAAAGAAATTTCTAAAATATATGAAGGAGATTGTTATACAGATTTAAACAAGTTATGAATCGACTAAATATGTAGAAGGCGTAGATCTATATAAGGCCAATGAAGTTAATGAATACATATTTAAGTACATTTCTTTAGAATTAAATGACAGCTTTAATTTAGACATCAAACAGAAATTGTTTAGTGAAATAGTTAAATCCAGCTCATTGGTATACTTGCGATTTCAGATATCACCACAAATATAAGTAATGGGGTGGTCAACTAACCTCTTCTTGTCTTGTGCTTAAGTTCGCTGAGAAATTAACTGCAGTTTTTGACATTCAGTTCGTTTTGTTTTGGTTTGTTTCTTTTGTTGGAAACTATGGGGTTGGTAGAGGCAATTCTACTCGAAAATTTCGATTCTACGTCATTAAATTTTAGAATCTAAAAAGAAGCTCCACAGGAAATTTGATAATTTTTGTCCCTTATTATTTCCAAGGCAGTTGTGACCTTTATAATTTTCTTTAATTTCATTTCATTTGTTTTAAATGGCCAATGGCTGGTTGATATGCAAATGATATTCACAGTTGTTAGCTCGTCCTACTTTGCAACACATTATTGGTAGTGAAAATCACATTATTGGTAGTGACTAATAATAATTGTTATGAATCCTTGTGATCTAAAAAGTATACTTTAACTCTTTTTTGTAATTGATTGTTTCAACTGTTATAGTTAGCTTGTATACTATCTTCTAGGATACCTGGTCTTTCACATTTTTCACATCTAAGCTTCGCATCATTGCGCGCATCTAGCACAAGTAGAGTCTACCGAAAATACGTAGACTCTACAAGCCTACATGTGCTGGATGTAAAAAATCTCGGTAAAAATATGTAGACTCTACGAGTTTTAGTGAGACTAAAAATTGAAGTCTACATTTATATGTAGATTATTTTGGTTTGAAACTTGGATTTTTTTGACATTTGTATTACTAGCTTTTACTAGTTCATGTTTATAAACCAAAAAACCATTGAGGGTGACTCGCATTTTGAATATCCTTATATTTACAATAATGATGGAGGTAAATATAGATGTGAAATGTCAATTTAATTTATTACGAAATTTCAACAACTTATCCAAGACAACAACCAAAATGGATACGTACAAATTTACATTCAGCACACGTAGAGGCTACAAATGAGATTAGTTTACATTATAGACTATCTCAAATGTAGACTCTACGTGTGCTTGATGCAGTCATTGTTTACTGGGTCTATTTTTAATTTGTATCCCTCATGTGGAGAGTTGCATTAATTTTGAAACTGTTACATTTTTAAAAAACAAATCATACAAATTGAAAGCTCACTTGGTACCTTTATAAGTCTTAACATTTTCTTTATTCGTCAACATAATCTCTTTCAACTGCCATACAATCATTCCAACGCTTTTTAAACTCTGTGGCAGCCAAATTTCTTTACTTTTCAATTTTTTGAAGACTGCAAACAGTAAATAATAGCTGGGGGCTAGATCTGGAGAATAAAATGGATGAAATCAAAATTTTTGTAGTTTTGCAATCGTTTTCAATGAATTGTGACAACGGAGCATTGTTTTGGTGAAAGATCAAGTTTTTTCTTCATTTGTGACCGTTTTACAGCGATTTCGTTCTTTAAACGCACCATTAATGCCAAGTTTTAAATCTTTTTCATGGCCAAATTTTTACGCAAACAATTAAACATACCAATTGATTCTTTTTGATCTCAGTTATCTTCCTCACTTTTACTTTTCAATCACAACCGGAGCGTTCATCATCATTTGTGTCTGTACGACCACATTTGACATCAGCTTACTACCGGAACATAGTTGGGTGTGACGGAAAAGATTTCAAATAATACTTTTCAAGCGACTACTAAGCTTGACCGGAGTTTTTCCCCGATATAAAAACAAGGTTTTATCAACACTCGAAATTGTTTTTTACATTGTTTTCAAAATTGCAAAAGTATGGCGTCGTTTCAATTACTGTAATTTAGTGGTTCAATTGTTGCCGTTCCCGGTCCTTAGTGCCAAACTTTACCGAAACCTCTTTTTATTTTTTAAGTGCATTTTTGATTATGTCTGTTATTTTGTGGTCTTGTTCCATAGCAGCGTGATTTCCTTGAATCCCGAAAGTGATATATTGGTCTGTATAATTTAGTTTTGCTACATCATAAAATTTGAGAGGCTGTGTTTGTTGTATGTTTATTTGACATTTTCTATAGGTAGTTGTTAAGCAATTATCCTAAGTGTCCGAAACCTATGATAAATATTTGTGAATACAAATTTTTGACATTTACTTGATTAAATTAAAGACACTCAAACTATCACTGTCAGTTGCTATGACAGTTTTTCACAAATACCAAAATTTTATATAATAAAAGCCAAACTTATCGCGTAGCACACTCGGATATATACAATAAAACATAAAATTCACAACTTGGTTTTGTAATACTACCGTTCAAAAACCACCTAAGAAAAATTTGAATTTTTTCGTTGCTATGACAATTTTAATAACCCTTTCGCCGATACAAATTTTTTAGAAAATGCTCGCACAATGACACATGCTATAATTTCGGTTCTAGACGAGTTACATGAAGTCTGATTAATGTGTAGGGATTGAAATTGGATGAATACGTAATTGACAGTTAAAACTTAATTAGGATACTCTGTCGGCAACTTCTGACGTGTCCCATTTACATGCTGACGCGTCCGCGAAAAGGTTTTGTAATTTTTATTTATAGTTTTTACGCCTCGCAAAAAGTTAATTTAAAAACATTTAAGGTGAGGAAATATTTCAATCAATTATTATACTTTTCGGACAGCGATATAAAAAATTGGGAATGTAGGGGAATATTTTTCAAATAAATGTCAAAAATTTTATTCACGAATATTTATCATGGGTTTCGGACACAGTTTAAGAGTAATTAGTATTATTATATTCGGAGACATTAAGCATTTTCCTATTTTGTGAGATGAGTGCTTTCTGCCAGGTTTTTCTAGCCTTCCATTTTATTTTTACAAATTTTCTAATTTCGAAGATTGCTTTTGGTTCATGAGAAATCCGGTTGGTTATTGCGTGATATTTTCAAACAAACTGCTTTCTAACTAGTACTGTTAAGTGACTTTAGTTAATCTTTCCAACTTTCCTCGAGGAAGTAAGCTTCCTTTCAGATTGATTGTCACATACTATTTTCAAGGGATTTGTGATCCTCATATGAATCCTTTTTGTGACAAAAGACTAGATTAGATCTGATATTTGTATCGGAAGGCTATAGTTTTGTTTAACGCAAACTTAAGTTGGCAGTTGTTTATTCACCCGCCGCAAAAAGATCTTTTCATTAATGGGTCTTGAGAGTTTTTAGCAATAAAGTCGCCACCAATCATAAAGTTAAATCCTAGTGATCTAAAAAGTCTACTTTACACTTTTTTTCTATTATCTTTTTGGATTGCTGGTCCTTCGTAATAGTTGAGACTTTTGTAAATATTACAGTTTAGAATCCTTTAGCTCTTCCTTGTGTGAGTTCATATAACTTGGTATTTTAATAAATGATATATCTGTCAAATCGAGACACATTTCTAGTTTTGAAATATGTTGAGTAAATCGCACAAAATTCAGACAGGTATAAAAAAGTTATGTTATTTTGCCATCATTCGAGTCTTCATTGGTTTTTGGCAATTTGAGAATAGGACATTACTCTATAATTTGCAGAATGATGGCCTTTGCAATTTATACTTTTTGCAGTGTTACTTTTAATTTCTGTAGGACGCCTTTGCATTGTGTTTACCAGCACTTTTTAGGCATCTGGGCTTTCTTGAGGTATTACTCGTATTTTTTTTGAGGCATTTATGTTGAGACATTTTTGAAACTTTTTCTGTAACCATAAAATTTATCAATAAAAATCCAAACAGACATGACATTTTGTACCCTTCTGACGTAATAATTTAGAATTATTATTATTTATATAAGGCATTACAAGTAACGTAACTAAACTTATCTAAAAGGCAGCCCGCCCTATGATCAATTCCCAAAATAATATCGTGGCATATATTATAAATGTTCTTCAATTAAAGGCCACTGGTGCTTTTAAAAAGCGCTAGTTCCGGGATATCCGCAGCATTTGATTTGCTTTGTTGTAATTACGTCACTGTATTGGAGAAGTTACGCCTATTTTCCAATTATAATTTGTTTCATTTAAAAATTCAAAGCCTACTGCAAATATCATCGTATACTTTTTCGTAACTAATTTAAAAATTCGACAAACGAGCGAAACTCGTGAGGGTGTGAGTAAATAAAGTTAAATAAAAATTTATAATTGCAAAACTTAGTTAATGCAAATGTCAAAACCCAAAACAATCAATTAAATACAGGGACGAAAACAAAAGAAAATTCATATTTATCATTTTTCCGTATGGTTTTATATATTCTAACAATTGTGAAAACTCATAACTCAACTCAAAATTATATCGAAAGACTGCATAATACGGCCATCCATATTGTATATGATATGTACCTATTCTATCGGTTTTTGTTTTATTTTCCAAAAATTAATTTGAATAATTGTTTTTTGATGATTTACATAATAATAAAAGATTTAATTTTCAATTTTCATATTTTCACGAAATAGGTGTATAGGTGTCACATATTTTTTTGATAAAGGTATATAAAACAAAATAAATAGATATAAAAAAATGGTAGGAAATTCGTTTTTGTGGTTCCATCGAGTAAAATACATAAATGAATCGTGTCTATTGTAAGATAAAATGTGGGACTGATGCTGGGCAATATACATAATTTAATTTTTATTTATTGTAAAATTTAATTTTTCAATAGAGAAAAATATCGATTTTAAATATTTTATATATTTTAAAGATTAATTTAGAGGGACTCAAACAAAATGTTAATGAAATGAAAAGTAAAATGTCACGTTTACAATTAAAAAGTGTTAAAGAAGTGATCTTAACCACTTTTACTATTCGATTGTTTTGTGTCCATAATATTATGGATCGCAACCATTTTTTTATTGCAAAAATGCATTATTAGTGGCATTATTTACAAAGGTGTGTTATTATATATATATATATATATATATATATATATATATATATATATATATATATATATATATATATATATATATATATATATTAAAAGGATCCAATGAAATGATCATTACGATAATTGGCTATCTAAATTTTAACATTTTGCGATATTTTGCGGAATGCGAATAGTTCTTAGCGTAATAGCGGGAAAAGCTAGGATTTACTGTTCAATTTTACTGGGGCATCTAAAGCTACTTTGAAGACTCAATCCTACTCGCTGGTGGTGTCAACTACTGGGGTCAAATTTCGATTTGGTGTTATATTAAAAGCTTAAACAGAAACGTGTACGACGAATAAACGGATCTGTGTCATAATTCAAAATCTAAAAAACCTAACAACTAAATCCAAATGGGACACAATTCAAATAGACAAAATCCAAATGGACCAAATCTAAAAAAAAATCCAAACTTTTACAAAAGAATTTTCCGGGCAACATATCTTTTTCCTTTTTTTCCTTGACCGGATTTAATTTTTTCAACATTGTTGAAAACCACTAACAATTCGTTTTGCAGCTCTTTTATTAGGGCGTATAATCTACAGTTTCCTTCCTATTAATATTTTCAGACGATTATGCCAACTTTCTACCGATTTTGTATTCGAAAGTGAAATTTTGTTCCCAAAACTTGGTTCCCTGTTTTTCGCTTATCTATATATAATTTTTTTTAAACCAAATTTTGCCAATCGAGATTTTTTATATAATTTTTTTGAATAATTATAGAATGCAACTAATTCAGTTGATGGTATAAGTGGCAAATTTTTTAGCATGCAAACTTGTAAATTAAAGTCTTCTGCATTTCCATATCTTTGAGCTATAATAACTGGCCAAAGTAAATAATACACCCCTTATATTCAGGCGTTGCAACGAAAAATTTCACTCTGGTTTTAAGAAAATGCCACTTTCACATGCCAAAAAACAATCTCTTAGAATAATTCTTCATTTGTCACTTTTGCTCAAGAAGCAAAACACAAGACTTGACCTCCAATTGTGCCATGAATACTAAAAAGTTGCCTCATTTTGGATTGTGCAACATAAAATGTCCCATCTATTATTCAACGTTTCCACTCTCCAAGTAGTTCAATGGATTTTTTCTATTGAGAATTTTTCGCTCGAGTTTTTAATGCTTTCGGATCATGAACATGCTGACCGATATTTCTTTGTACTATGTGATCGCCCTCTACTATACTTGTTTCTACGCGACATTTGCAGTTTTTAATTCCCGTTGTGACACTCCATCTACAAATATTTTTAATTTTAATGTCCAGATAATAAACAAACCCAATCACCAATTAACAATTTCTTACACCCTTTGTTCGACGTCACAATTGAAATGGAACTCGCAAGCACATGAATGTATATCAAAGATAAACATGAAATGCATGTTGCTAAAGGGGAAAAGACATCCAAAACAAAGAAAACATTTGAAATATTTGAAATACTAATACATTAATCGTAGTACATTAATCAATCAGAGACGGCCATTCAAAAGAACAAAACTAATCCATCTCAGTTGGCTTTTGTAAGTTTAGATTTTTTATTATTTCGATTTCAATTTTAAATTTTGTCCATTTTGATTTTTTTTTTTTTGGTTTTTTGTGACATCGCCCGAATTAAATTAACTTTTCAATAACATGGGTTAGCAGTAATAGCACAAATTAAAAGTCGGTTTGAAAGTATGAATGTACTAAGAGAGGATTTTTCCACTCGTCATTTTCAGTGTAATAACCCACTCCCAAATGTTAGCTACGGTTTCTCTTATTGTACCTGTTGACATATAGGTTTACTCATCCGTTGAGTGGATTGACCATTTACAAAAGGGAATCAAATATTTGGGGTATAATACAGTGAGAAAAATCTTAAACCCACCTACATGACTAAAACTCATTACTGAGATTAAATTCTAGTAATAGCCCAGTCTGCGCCTCTGTCTAAGATTTTTTTGCGTAATCGACGAAAAAATTGCTGTCTTATCCATGAGAGAACGCAGAATGTCTGAATAAACGACCCAAAGAATGAAGGCAACACTGAACCCCCTTTTAATATTGCGGCGTTTGGATCTAAAATTTTAGGGTTCAAGACCATCTGATACGTCAACAGGGGAGAACCATAAACGGTATAACAGTGTACTTTATGTTTTGTCTAATCATATCCAAGAGAATGGGCCTATCCAGGTCCATTCTCCGCCAACTGTTGGTAAAATGTTGAGTTAAAAAATCAACATGTTGAGTGCTGAATGCAATCGATTTAGCGATATATATGATGGCAGATCTGAATGCACCCAATGACTATCTATATTGAAGTTCTACTCGGTCTGTTTTTAATCTGAAAAGTGTTTTTCAGCCATTATACATTAGACAAGATGCTGCCATTCCTTTTTTTCGTTTTTTTTGGTTGTTTGAAACTATCACAGTTTTTCTGAAATTCACTGCATCTTAATTATATTATTAATGGTTGGGGCTCGTTTTCAGTAGAATTTTATGTCTTAGAACTGAGTTACCTACTGTAATTTGTTTTGTTAGTTGACATTTTTGCACTTTCTGGTGTACTTCGCATCCAAATCTTGCTGTATGTCCATTTATCACATTGTATTGCAAAAGTTTTTTTATACGATTTTCCTTGTAAAGCACACACGATGAGCAAATTTCCTCTCAGGGACTTATAACAAAAGAGAAAATCTAGTAGACAAATTGTGTATTTGATAAATAGATTTCGATATAATCGGAAAACACCATATAGAATAGCAAAATCTATTTATTGGTGTTTGATACATAGTTTTAGATTATGATGATGATAACGCGTAGATAGTTATCGATTTTGATTTATATTTTTAGGGGCAAAATCGGCCAATAAATATAATAAATATATAGTTATATTAATATATTTGTTATAATATAAACACGTATACCGGGTGAAATATTGAAGTTGATACAACTGAAAAGGGACATCTGTTGGAATCCGTGAAGTAAAAACTATTTCACTGTCCCTTTTTTTCTTATATAATTGCATCATCTTGAGACACGTAGCCATGCGAAGCGTGTTTTATCATAGACAAGAAATTTGTATGGTAGTATGACAAAGGTACCGAGATTATTAAGATGTGTGTTATTTACTATAGCATCAAGGAGTATAATAATTTTGCAATTTTGTATATATACAAAGAAAACTGCACTTAATTCAGTTTCGTGCACTCTTCTTTGTTTACCAACTTAAAATATCAATAAACTTCAGAAATCTTGAAAAAAATGTATAATTGTATTGCCTCTCAAATAAACTTACCTTGTATTTGAAGTGGAATCACACAAGTGGCTGGTTAATGGAGTCGATTTTTTTTAAATATTTTATCAGCGAATTTTTGTTTATCATCAAAAACTATGTCAGCTTACCAGGTTTATTGCCGGTAAAAATTCTCTTTTTATATGTTAGAATTCATTTTGCGTAAAAAAGAATTCATCAGGATATTTTTCTCAAATTTATGACATAATTCGCGAATTCAGAAAATATCAACTATCTAGCAACGGAGTCGTCTAAAGTCTAAATTTCGTACTCGTTTATTTTACGATATACTTGGCACCATTGAAAAACGAAGAACATCACAAAGTCCATAAGCTTGCATAATCCAACGGAATCAGTAATTCATTGTGGATGATTGTGTTCTGGGCTTCTAGTGAAGCTATATGTTAATACTAAGGAACTATTTATTAGTGGTGGAAAACTACGCAGAATGCAGTAGAACCCCTGACTGTCAAGTGGCCCAACGGTGCTGCTTGTGTTTTATGTGCTGCTTTGCACTTTTTAGTCGTAAGACAAATACTGGAGTAATAAGTCCTCTTAATCTATACGATATTTTGTGTAAACACCAACACATTATAAAGTTTTCCCTTGGGACTTATTGATCATCATCACATACTGGAATAATTGGAAATGGTAGGCGTTTCAACTCAAAGGGAAGATTGTCAGCGTCAAATCTATTTTTGGAATAAAGACCATGCCATGATTGCATTCCAATATTAAAACGCGTTTGGTTCTCTTCCCGAAAGTCAACCATTTTTGTTCCCATCGATCACGTCTACAGTCGTTATGCTTGGGGTTTGATAAAAGTTCTCTAAGGAATTGGAGGTTACTCGAAGACATTTCCCCAGAAATCAATTGGATTTTATAGTTTGACTTTATTTTTCATCTACAACTTGTAAACTTTCGATCTAAAGGACGCCAAACAGGGTCAAATTTCCTGAAAAGGACCATATCACGCTCAAATTTTAAAACTTTGCTTCAAATGATTCTTGCACTTCTTTTTGCTTCAAATGATTCTTGCACATCTTTAATGTGGTATACGTATTCATTGATATTTTTTTTTATATTTCTTAAAAATTTGCTTGACACGTCTTTTAGGATATATTTTCTTTTGAGGTACAACTTTTGCAATACAATTTTTTAGACCGAAGATGTAAACATATTTTCATAAAATCACCCAACGGTTTTTCAGACCGAGCAATTAACTGCGATATCTCGTAGATAACTTCTAACGCTTAAGCTGAGGTTTCATTACTTTTCAGAAACTCATTTCGTTGAACTTGTAATGACTGTATTAACAAATTTACTTTTTGTTTCCGGAGTTCTCCTGAATTTTTTTTATTAAAATCCGAGTCTTTTGTACCAAAATGGGCCGCGAACCACGGGTTGCGCATTTCTGATATAGCATAAAAATAAAAACGAAGCTAGTGCGAATTGAGCTGGAAAATTTGTTGCGATATTGCATTTGCTGGCTAACACCACTAATTACACAAAATCATGATGAAAATTTGAAATATTTTGTGAAGCTTTAGAGCGTACTGGGCATCGAAGAATTATACATAGATTTTTTACAATATTTGAATTATTCGGCAAAAATGTATTACTTAAATTTAATAAAATTTCATCTTGATAATTAAGCCATTAACCGTTAAAAAATTATTTTTAAGAAATGGCTTAAATCACGGAAGTCTTTAGTTTGCATTTTTTTCGTTTTGTAAAATGACCTAAATAAAATAACTTGAACTGTCGGAAAACCGCAAATATTTTAATTCAAATAAGTAGCCTTATAGCCTAAAAATATTATTGGATTATCCTTTGTAACTTTTTACCCAATGTCAAAATAATATTAAACTAATGCTGTGTGCTTTAATCTACTTTTTGAACTAAAGTGTTCAAATTATTAAAGCTTCCGCTATTGCCTCATAGGTGGTAGCTAATAAAATAATTACTATAACAATTGTAAACTATAAATAAATTATAATACATTTTAGTTTAGTTTAGTTTCAAATTGAGGCACAGTAAGCGACAGGTTATACGACAAATGAAAATGGTGCCATCTTATGGAAAGTGGTATGTTTTATATGTATGCCCTAGTGCATTGGTTATGCCGCTAGATGTCAGTCAAAGTGTCTAAAATATAAAAAATATATTTGTGATTATCGTATGCGAATAATTCAAATTGTACATAAATACAGTATACAACGAACATCATTCCTGTTGGAATTATCTCGAACAATAACAAATTAAAAATAAGAAAAAAATCATGGCCGACTATCATTTTATTTTTAATTTTTTTTGAAATATTTTATGTTTTCCGTTTGAAACGAAATGTTTTTAAGAACAATATAAAAAAAATCTCCAGCCAATGATTAGTACTATATACTTTGATCCTTTTTCGGAAAATATAGCGGACTAACTATTTTGATCGTGGCGCCTCTTTCGGAAAACATGATTTATAGGTTACAAATTCAACATCGCCGGTTAAATTTTGAACACTAAGAGATGCACGACTATGTAAATTTTCGTCATGTTTTGCGGTTGCTTCGTCCCACATCAAACAAGTTGTCATGCCGGATGTGCAATCGTGTATGATTAAATGATTATACATTTTATTGTCTGTTGTAATATGACACGTTGAGTTGACCGTAAGGACTTTACTTGATAAGGATTCTTAGGCTTTAGCTATATCGTTTCTTTTCGATTGATAAGTCAAATCGGCAGCAGCATGATGATGTTATTTGCTCTTTTAGCTTTAAGCAATAAATTTTCGGATGCTTAAATTTTGTATGTATTTTTTTCGTTTGCTCAATTTAAATGATTCACCTGGTATATATTTATGGATATTCGAATTCTAATAAATAATAAATGGAATGTAATTTAAAAGTTTCTCCATTTCGATTTTCTACAGGGCTCGATTGAATTATTACTATTTATGATCAATTCAAAAATATTTTTTTCGTCTATTTATCAATAAATGAGCAATAATCAAAACTATATAGAATTTCACACAAAATCATATTCCCATAGGCTAAAATTACACGTAAATGTGTAACTTTAGCAAACTCATATATGTATGTAATCTTATTTCCCAATCACATGTCAAGAATGGATATGTTTTTAAGAAGAGCAACAAAATCACCGATAAATAATTTTGTTGTTTTCTAACAATAACAACAACAACAACAAAAAGACAATCAACAAACTCAAAAAACATAAAACTATATTATGGTATGTTTGTATGTTGTACTCGTCTTCATCTAGCATCTAAAATAAAAAAAATAAAAAAAAAAAAAGCTCCAAAATATTTATTTCAATATACAACATAATATATATACGTGTCCCATTAATTCAACATAACTAACTAAGAAATATACAAAAAAAAAAAAAGGATACTAAAACTTACATACACATAAAACGTAAGTAAATTGAAGATCCTTACACAAAATAAATAAAAGAAAATGCGTGATGGATAAATAAAAAAAATAAAAAAAAAACAAAAGCAATAATAATATTAAGACAGAAAGCTCCTTTTTCGCTTCATCTTGTTGTGTTACTCTTGACAATGATTTTTATCTTCGTTTTAATTTTTTTTTCAACGTTTTCCTTTTTCTGTTTTGTTTTTGTTTTTATTTTGGTCTTTTTCATGGGTGAACTGAACGGCAAAAATTGAAGAAACTACTCAAATAAAATAAGATAAAATATATCAGTTACACAGGACACACAAACTTTATGTTTTTGTGACGAACTTAAGATGTATAACTTTATGAATAGATTGTTGAGAAATTATTTTTGATGGTTAAGCTGACTGGTTTATTGTCCTTTTTGTTACACGTATATGGTATATTGTTGATTTGACACAGGGTGGTGGAGGCTCTAATATAGTAAACATTTTTGGATTCTAAAAATGCTTTCGATTCGCCACGATAAGTTCACTCTTTAGACTGATTGCCAAATCCTGATGTAAAAAATGTTTCTTCATTTTGTTGGACTTAATTAAAGGGACACGCATGTGGTATTCAAAATTTGGTCATTTGAAAAGAATTATTGGCCATAGTGGATTGCGTCAAGTAGCGGGTTGGATCGAGCATCGAGATATTATACAATTTTTAGATTGAACATCGTAAGGGAAATACACTCATCGACGTCAGACTTATGAAATAATGAAATAATGAAATATAAGAAGGGCGCTGACCAGCATGGAAATCACAAACAAAACCCCAGTACAAAAGCATTTTGGGTTCAATGGGACACTTAACGTATCGGAGATAGATGCCTCAAGGGGATTTGTTCAGATGGCCAATCTACGCAATCGTTATTAGTGGTATGTAAGGTTTGGATCGCAGAGATTTAAAGTAAGTACCTTGGAGGTACAAGTAGCGGCCATCTAGGAATAAATAAAACATTAGCCAAAATACGAGGAAGATTTTACTGGTTCGGATGTGGGCAGTCAGTAGCAGAATGGTGTTAAATATGTGACCAATGCATGGCAGTTGAAGGGTCCGTTCGAAGAAGTAGAGGCACAATGCGGCAGTCCAACGTTATGACCCAATTCGAAAGAATCATGATGAATGTTGCCGGACCTGTTAGCTGGATGTTAGCCGGAGATATATCCAATACTAAATCAGTAGACAACCAGGTAACACCAGTGCAACTGATATTGGCTGATTCTCATGTTCCTAATGGTCTTTGTCGATCAGTGCTACACGATGCAATAGGAGTTACAACAGCAAAAACTGCAGCTTTAAGTGGCCAGGAGTGTTTGGAAAACATGAAAGAAGAATTGAACGAAGTACATCAGATAAGATAAAGCTCTATATGACGTACGAGCCAACAACAGAAGATTGAAAATCTGCGTAGTTTTGTACATGAAGTTGAGTTATGTTTGAAACGCAAAAGAGTGAAGAAATATTAGTGTCATAGCCCCCACCAAAATATATTTTCAGTCATGTCAGCCTTATTTTAATTTTAAACTATAACACAGAGAAATATGGTGAGTAAAAAGGCACAAATATTTGCAAATAATTGTCACTTTTGGGAGGAAGGTATAGTCAAATATCTTTCAGAACCCTTTTCGTCTCAAATAAATTGAAAGGGAATTTTCCAATATTTTTACTGGCTTCGTAGTAAGTTTTGTATCTGCTCTGCTCTTCCTGAAAATAAACTAGCAATCAGCATATGGTATGACTATAATATTGCATTGGGTAACAAACATTCATCAAGTGGTTTCATCAAATGGACAATTTTGCCATATTTGAGCAAAATATGTCGTGGAGTTTTCTTTGGATTTGCTTTTTTCGATGGATTTGTTTCAAATCATCTTTCCTGAACAGAATATTACTGCCATTATTTTGTTGATTTGGTATAAATACTTTTTGTAAAGGACAAGAGAAGGCGAAATAGTATTTCTAGATCACTCTTGGTCAGCTGAGAGCCCCCTTATATAATTTAGATTCCATAAGGTTTCTTCTTCCCTCAAAGCTTCTGTATAAGTGCTTTAATAGTACTGTTTAATTTCCCCTTAGGCAATGTAGTTATTTGATGCTTCCATAATCGTTTCGATATCTGTTTTTTATCACCATCTGGTGTGTGAAGTGAAACATCTAACTGATAGTCTCTTTAAAGTTACTTGATCTAGAAACGGAGGTTGGTGTGGCTGCTTTGGTATGTTCCAGGTAAAAGTTGGCTGTTTAACGAAGTTTGCAACATGGGTAGTATATTTTATCCCTCATTAGTTCGAATTGGGTAACTTTTTAAGGCAAAGTTTGACAGAATCTTAAATAGTGATCGATATGTTCCACACGGTAATTTTATGGCAGACTTCAAGAGCTTTGGTTTTTCCATAGTTTTCGTAATGAACAATTTTTAAGTCCATTTTAGGTGAGCGATTGATAGCCCTAGTGGAAATGGTAGGCTTTTTAAAGATATATTTTATGTCGATTTAAAAAAAAAAATTGTTGATCCTTGTGAGATCCACGAGTAAAATATGGTCAACATAGGCAATTCAAAAAGAATGCAGGAGCGGGTTTTTGGATGTATATTTTGCACTTTAAAGGGCAGAAAGGGCATTTCGATGATCAGAGGTTAAAGCTTGATAGCAATCTTGTTTTTTTTTCTGAATTGTTTATTTTGGATTGCAGCTAAATGCTAAAGTGGCTTCGGTACTCAGCTTAATATTATTTATCTTGTAATAAGGTAAAATTTAAAGGTTTAAAGCATAGATTAAGATATAAAAAGAAGTTCCATTTTGAATAAAAAATAGAAGTATGTGACGGGTATCTTTAATATGCTGACGGGTACCGTCCTTTTGATTTGCATAACAATTTAAAAACATTTTTTAGTTTACTGTACACAGTACAAA
This sequence comes from Tipula confusa, assembly GCA_963556175.1. Lineage (NCBI taxonomy): Eukaryota > Metazoa > Arthropoda > Insecta > Diptera > Tipulidae > Tipula > Tipula confusa. The sequence goes on from OY744476.1 coordinate 222,331,420, forward strand.
AATATATATTTCAACTCCAAAGAAAGAGAAACTCTACTTGGTTTTAATTTTTATTCTTTCATTGTCGAATGCATATTTTACAAACGTTTATTATACAGTAACCAAGAAAAATGGTTTCTTCTTATTATTTTTACTTTCTCTATTTGTATTTTTAGATATTAATTTTTGTTACTTGTGCATGTGCCATCTTTATTATAGCTTAATCTATGCTTAAAGTTATAACGTGATTGCTTTTTGTAGTAAAACTAGATTACGGCCTTAATTGGGGATTTTATAACATGACATACACTAGTTCGGTTTGAGTTGTACGTATGGCTGGAATTTAATAGTGCAAGGATATGTAAATATTTAGGTTGACCTAGAGGAACCACTGTTCTCTAAGCTAAGAGAAATGCAAACATGTTAGGAACACTGTACCGACAACTTTGAGAGAAGTATGATATAATATAATATAAGAATTTATAAACAAAATGACTCGCGCTTCAGGGTAAAACATCAAGTTTAAAACCTCCATTGAATTAAAAGCCAAACCATTGCACTGAAATATCCAATAGTGTCAGCCCAATAACTAGCTGCTCTAAATGACTGTGTAGATTGGTAATGGTTATTCGTTTTACAGTACTAAGGATATGTCTCATATAAACAGCATTCTGTCCACATTCAAAAACACCAAACACAAATTTGACCACAAATACATATAAAATAGAGAATTATCTAACTAATTCAAAATTCACAAACGAGTCCATTGAAAAGTAATTTAACACCATCGTTCATGTCGTCTTCGACGGCCCACCCTATATTATGCTACTCCTTATTAAAATAGAAAATTATGTTGGTTTATTATTATTAATTTAAATCTCAATGGGTGAATATTATATTATATTTTTATGTTGTACCTGTAAATGTATAAATGATGTACATTAAAAGTTAATGACAGCGATTTAATCATGTACATAGTTTAATTATGTGACGCCATAATTAGATAGTTGGATTGGGTTTAACCAATCCGCATTAATATTTAAAAGTAGAAAATGAACTAATTATTTATATTTTGAGTGGTAAAAGTCAATTATAAATGCCATTAGTTGTCTTAATTTGAATTATCTTTTGTTTAGAAGTTTTTGTTGGTTTAGTTGTCAGAGAAAGGTGCAACCAATTCGTATCTTAATTCATGCAATGAATGAAATAATTTATAATGATAAAATGGTGAGTTTTTTTTCAAAACGTGGGAATAACTGTGAAAGAATTGGATATAGATTTTTCCTTTTCCAAAAACGTGGCTTCATTAACTCATCGTGGCCGATAATGTCGCTTTGCCCCTCTTTTCATCAAAATTCACGCCTCGCATCGCGGTCAGTAATTGACTAGTAATTTTCTATAGAATAAAAATGTCTCGAAAAAACTTCGTCGCGTAAACACGATTGGGGTTCCCAGCACCCCATGCACGTTTCTTAGGTACGGAAACTGATTTAATAGTTATAATGTAGTATACCTTTAGCGGTCAGTTATTAACCTTCAAATTTGTGAATTTGTGTTTGCTAGTATGTAATTTTGCCTGACTCGTAACGACAATTATTTAGACCAATTTTCTACTCATATAGCGCATAAACCGATTCATTATTTTTAATGATGCTTTGAATGATGCAACAATTAGGTCGTAAAATATAATTTATGGTCTCAAGTGGTAGTCACTGTTTAATTCAATTGAGTTTTTAAGCAATAAAATCTAAATGATCGTTAAAGTTTATATTTTCATCTATAACAGCAGCGCGGTGATTATATTGTTTAGCACGTTCAACGATTTAGTTTCCTGTCGTTATATTTTGATTTTTGATTCGATTTTTAGATGTTACTGTTATTTACGGTTATAACGGTAGAGAACTTGATTAAACATTGTCCTCTCTCAATCTTGGAGTTTCTGCATTATGATGGACGTAGCAAAATTCTTTTCTAGGTTACTGTTGGGCTTCCAACTTACCTTTTTTCTAGTCAGTCCAATGACATCCTTGTTTATTTTTGTTCATAAAAATTACCAATTTTCCTCTGTCCCACCTTCAATCCACAATTATCAGAATGATAATATTGTATTATCTGTACGACTATATTTCTCATTTCTTGTATTCGTTTCTGTAATCATTTGTTTTTCAGATTAATGAATGATTTGTCCATTTTACACAGTTTCCAGTGCTGCTCGATAAAATATACTGGCATACCAGTATACGATTATATTCGCATAGAATTATAAGTATTTCCTATTATTTACCATTTCAACTTCAATCAAAACATTTTGAAATTGTCATACAAGTAGTCATCATCGTTATCTGCACGCCCAAATAAATATAATCGATGTGAATCACCACTTTTGCATGTTTCTCCGCTAAATATCGTGCATTTTATTGTAAATTAGCGGATCCATCGAAACGCAAATAAATAGTTAATAATGGCGTCTAAAATGAATAAAAAAAAACATTTAATTGATTGATGATGGTAATGTTTTCTAGTTCAATGAGCTGAAATCAATTTAAAGCAAACGTTAAAGCCGTCGTAATATTAATATGACGAACATAAAAATAAAATCTGTATCTTAGTTTTATGAAGAAAATTGCTTATTATACACGATTTATTACCGTTTCAATTTCGACCTCCGCATTTTTATTGTTTTGTGCACAAAACCCCGTATTCGTTTGTTTTAATTTTATTTTTTTGATTTATCGGTGACGCCATTTTTAAAATTGTCAAAAATAAAATGAGAGCATGTTGTTCTCTTGTTTACTTACCACAGTCTACTGCAGTCAAACAACAAAACATTTTTGATTTATTGTTTCACTAACATGAAACAATTGAAATTACATTGTAGTGATTGGTGAATTTTTACCGTAGTCACTAGTGTTATATTAACATTGAAATCGTTGTTACTACGGTAACTTCGATTTGTTTTTGAAAACCACGTTGCGTCCGAATTAAATTAATTTTGTAATTTTTCAAAAAAAAAATTGCAATTGTTTAAATGGTTGGCTTTGAAATTCTTGATGTTCATAAGATGTTTTGTTTTTTATTTTACGAAATTTTTTGTGTAAAACTCGAAATATTTTGTGTGTGGGTTTAAATAAAAAAAAAAACGGCTTCATCTAATCTTTATTCAAGTAATTCTTGTAATTTCTTGTTCACATTTTCATGGTAGGTATATATATTATTGTATTTACACAACAATGATTACTTTAGATTACGATAGAAAGTAGTTTTTCTTTTGTATTATTTAATATACTGTTAGTCCTTGTGTGTGTGTGTGTGTGTAAAAATAAGTTAAGGACATTTTATTTAGCTCAAATTTAGAATAATTTTTTTTTATATTTTAAATAGGAAACTTCAAAATGTAAAAATCCCAAAAAGTATATTAAGGACCATATAGCGAATATTATTTTGTTACGAGCTCATTCAAATTCTTACAAAGACGTATAGTAGCAACCTTTTTGTTTAGAAAGCTTAGAACAACAATACAAATCAACTTAATCAATACAAATGATAAAAGGTGGGATTGTTAGGTTATGTACTGCCATGACCTAATTTAAAATGATTTTTGTTTTAAATTATTCATAATTAAAGGTTTTGTCGTAAAGTATTGTGACGATAATTACAAATGTTACATCAAAATCAACGTTAAAACGGGTTTCTTTTGTTTAAATAACAGGATCAAACAAGTGCAAAACACAATGTGAAGAAACAAAAGAATAACACATCGATTGAATTTAACGAGAACCATGAAAGAGTTGTATACATGAAAAGTAAAACCAGTGAAAAGTGATAAAAGTGTTGTAAATCGAGTGAATTATATTTGTAAGGAGTGAATAAATAAATATTCGAGTGTTTTAATTGCAAAATCCTAAATTAATCCGAGATCAATAAGGTGTAATGACAATGCCAAATAAATGAGAAGTTGTAATTGGGTTTTTATTGGAAGGCAACACCACCAAGTTGTTCCTACAGCTAATAAATGCGGGCAATGATAGGATGCAAAAGTGATGGAAGATAGTAAAGAAGACAAAGTGAAGACACAGTATGAAAAAGCACAATTCAATGTAAAATTCCACAATTCGATGTACTTCACTGATTCTCCACTTTTAAGTTTCAAATATTCCAATTGCTACGTTTATTTTGTTACATCATATTGACGTTTGCATTGTGGTAAGCCGTTCAATAAGATATCTCATGACAATTTGTTTTGTTAATAGAAAAAGTAGTATACCCAGTGGAAAACGCTGTAGATATAAAATGCTTTTTAGTTTTTCCCATCCATATATGTACTCGTGCTTACAGACACAGCATGATACAAATTCAATTGCTCTACTTAATTTCAATTAAATTGACCGACAAATGAATTTTAGTGTTTAATTCAATGTTACAAATCAATAAGATGGATAGTTTTGTCTATGTAGTCTATACAAAATAAATGTTATCTCTAATTTTTTTTATTTTTTTTTATTTTTTTATATTTTTATATTAAATCAATCTATGTAATACTCGAATATGTATCTAGAAAAAGTTCGTTCGTCTATTTATATAAAGATATATCAATCTATCTAATGTATTGGATTGTGAAGTGTTTTTTTTTATTTTTAAATAGGATATCCATTATATGTATGAGATGAGATGAAGAATGAATTTAAAATTTATTAGATTGTTTCTGTCTTATTTATTGTTGTTATTGAATTTTATGTACTATTTTATTGACATTTCTATTTTTAAAATTTTTGCATTTTCAATTTTCGATTTGTTCTATGCAAAGGGTCGAGGAGGCTGGTCCTCGTACCACTTTAAATATAGGAATGATAAAGTATCTGGTTAAGTACAAAGGTTAAGAAAGTTTAAGTAAAACTGATCAATATTTGCCTCGTCGGAAGCTGGTCCTAAGTATTTTGGGGATCACCAAACATAGCATGACAAAAGTCATGCAATTTTATTTATTGTGAGGGTAGTGAAGTGATGTATCAGGAATATCTATAGTAATTTTTTCAACGATACACGTCTATCTACTGTAAAATTGTTCCTTCAAGATTGTAATTCATTTGAACAAAATTTTCAGATTATTCCAGATTCTTATTCAATTCAATATTTCGGCATTTTGGGCAAAGGTAAATTAGATTTCATTTCACAAGATTCGATAAATTATTCTCAAACTACAATTCCAGCTCGAGCAGAAAGAACTGTTAAAATTAACTTTAGCCTATTGAGTCGGAACAAATTTGCTACTCAGCAGAAGTTGTATCTGGATTATATATTGCAAGTTTGGAAAATTCAAATGATTATGGCGTTGATCTGGTCTATGTATATCATCAGATTTCTATTGTTTTCTATTGTTCTATTATTTACTATTTTAAGGCAATATATTCTTAAAGTAAATCCCGAGAAGAGTCAATTCCTTTATAAGGAGATTTACTACTAGAAAAATTAAAAAACACAAACAAGAATTAAGCCAGATCCGATAAAAATCGATGAAGTAAAATCTGATCCAATCTCCAAAAACGCTCGTGATGTTATATCATTTCTTGGTCTTGTTTGGTTACCGGAATTTTGCCCTATCTTCTCCAAAATTGCAAAACCACTAACGGATCTTTTCGAATAATTCAAAAATTTAATACCAGTGCATTGTATCCGGAAACGAATGGAGCACTTGAACATAGCCATAACATTCTAGTATAATAACAGAAACTGTGTTTAAATCCGTTTTTTGGGATTCTTGGCTCCACTTCGCAATGTTCTACGATAATACAACTCCTCACATAAGTAGGTGCGGAATTAATGCCATATGAATTGGTTTTTAACACAATATGCACATTGAGACTACTCAAAAGCCAACCAGAGGTGGTCTTTTATTAAAAGATAGGCGGAATGTATAGTGAAGTGATGGTTCATTACCTTTACATATAAATTCAACTACTTTACTTTGGAGGATGCATTAGTTAGAGCGATACAATTAGTAGGGGAAGTGCAAGTAACGAACTATAACCGATTGAACCTGAGGTCAACAAATCAAAAGGTAGTGAATCTGTTCATAATTTTCATGCATCATTATGATTTTTCTAGATTTTGGGCATTATCGATTTATAGCGAAAATTCACAATTTTCAATAGCTAACCATCATTACTTTTCTGGATTTTGGGCATTTTCGGTTTATGGCCAAAATTCAAAATTTTCATGGGCTAACCATCATTAATTTTTCGGATTTTGGGTATTTCCGATTTATGGCAAAACCTCTCAATTTTCATGGGAATTTTCTGAATTTTGTACATTTTCGATTTTTGGTCCAAATTCTTAATTTTAATGGGCTAACTAACCATCATGAATTTTCTGGATTTTGGTCATTTCCGGTTTTTGGCTAAAACCCACAATTCTCATGGGCTAACAATCATCATGAATATTTCATATTTTGGGCATTTTCGATTTATGACAAAAACTCACAATTTTCATGGGTTAACCTTCAGGATTTTGGGCATTTTTGATTTATTGCAAAAATTCACATGGGCTTATCGTCATGAATTTTCCGAATTTTCGTTTTATGGCAAAAATTCACAATTTTCATGGACTAATAACCATCATGAATTTTCCGGATTTTGGGCATTTTTGATTTATGGCAAAATCTCTTAATTTTCATGGGCTAATCATCATGAATTTTCTGGATTTTGGGTATTTTCGGTTTTTGGCAAACAATCACAATTTTCGTGAGCTAACCATCATAAAGTTTTAGGAAATTGGGCATTATCGATTATGACAAAAAATTTACATTTTTCATGGGCTAACCTTCTGTATTTTGGGCATTTTCAATTTATGGCCAAAATTCACAATTTTGATGGGCTAACCATCATGATTTTTCAAGATTTTGGCATATTCCGATTTGTGCAAAAATTTCACAATTTTGATAGGCTTACCAAAATTCTGTTTATGGCCAAAATTCACAAGTTTCATGGTGCAACCATCATTTTAAATTTTCTCATTTCTCAATTTTCATGGGCTCAATTTTCATCATGCATTTTCTGGATTTTGGGCATTTTCGGTTTTTGGCCAAAATCCACAATTTTCATGGGCTAACTACCAAAATCTCTCAATTTTCATGGGCTAACCATCATGAATTTTCTGGATTTTAGGCATTTTCGATTTTTGGTTCAAATTCTTAATTTTCATGGGTACCATCATGAATATTTCGGATGAATTTCTCATATTTTGGGCATTTTCGATTTATGACAAAAATTCACAATTTTCATGGGCTAATCTTGTGGATTTTGTGCATTTTGGATTTATAGCCAAAATTTACAATTTTCATGGGCTTACCATCACGAGTTTTCTGGATTTTGAACATTTTTGATTTATGCAAGAATACTGCACCGAAACTAATGCAACCCCCCAATTAACCCATCACCAACAATACATATTATGGGTGTAACCAGGTATGCAGAAATTCAGTCACTAATGAAATTGATTACTGACCAAGAATATATGGTTGCAGCGCAAAAAAATGACTTCTGGAAAATTAATACTCTGGGCCCAAAAAGTTTACATTACACTTGTGTCAGTAAAGAAATAACAGAGGATTTACTCTGGTGACTCACCTACAATCTTTCCAATGACGAAGCAAATATATCAGACCTAATAAAGTTCTATGTAATATTAGGTATATATTTTAATTACATTCACATGAAAAACAGCGAACCTTATCCGATGGGTATCATGATAGTCGGACAGTTGGTTTGGCAAACTCAGATTTGTTAGGTGGTGCCTAATTATGTTTGTGACGTTATTTTGTTCTAACGCACCTAAAATATTTTAAACCTCGGCTTGTTGATCTATCATTGTTTACCTAATTTCATTTTGTTCTAAACGTCCAGATGTCCTTTGCATGGATAAATGTCCTGCATTCAAATGCCATATTATATACAAAATTAAAAGGTATTACAAATGGTACGACGGTTGGGACCCTCATTCCAACACATCTCTACCTTAAATATTGAGACCGTCACCTTGACTAACTTCTCGTATTTCATTTTCTTTTACGCATATAAATTTATGTATTACTTCAACTTAATTATAAATTTATGCCGTACACAAAAAGGGAAAGGGTGAAATATATTATTAAAAAAATTAGAAAATCCAAACATATAAAAAAATATAATTAAAATTAATATAAAATAAGCTTTAAAACCACATATATAGTAAAGGCAAATTCTACATAAAAATTCCAACATAAATAAATTTATTACATATAATTCAGTGATCGTCAAACTATATATAATTTTGATATTTTTCAAAAATAATTATAATTCGCACCCTTATGCTCAATTTTCCTACAGTCAATCGTAACTTAATTTCAAATACAATAGCAAAACTAATGTTTCACTATCAGTAATTGATGTTTTTATAACTTTTTAGAACTTGTACTAAATTTTATCTCTGTAACAATAGCAACTTTATAAAAACAAAATACAATTTACATGTATGTTTTACTAAATGTTAGTTGTATTCAATATTTAATTTCGGGTGTATGGGATCTAATTGAAGAAAAGTTAATAGAAACTGTCAAAATTGAAATAAGCATAGTCTTTTATTGAAATCGAATTCTTGCCATAAAAGAAGATACTTGAGGAGTTTCAACATAAGATGGAAGCATCATCGGAACCAACATCTTGGAAGAGACAATTCTTTGGCATATATTAAATACTGTAGACGAATCTGTCAAATACACTTTACAAAGATGTGCATAGAGAGACTATCATATACAAGGAATTCACTATACAGAACCTACAAAAAAATTCGTCTATAATTGATTGCATTCATTGGAGGTCATAATATTTGGGATTAATTTAAGAAACTGTCTAAAGGCAAAAGCTCTATAAGGAAATCATTACAAATTATCAAAGCATAAAAGAAGCAACTAGAATGTAACTGGTTCATCTACTGGTAGCTATTCGATGTCTGTTTATTCCTCAGAGTAGTATAAAGCCACAAGTCTCCCGGTAGTTAGATATACTCATCGTAAAGCAGATGGTCTTATACCAAGCCCAAAAGGCATTTCACATTGCCCTAGTATCGATTTAATTGAACGTTTTTATGAATAATCGGATCAAAAATCAACAAATCAATGTTAGTTAATTTAGGCAAAAAATTTACCAAATTCACATTTAAACAGTTGAAAGAATAAAAAAACAAAACTACTTTAGTTGCGTTAGTGTGTTGTTCGGGATAAAAATTTCAAAAGTATTGACACCGAAAAACAAAACATCGCGAATGATTACAATTGGTCTATCGCGTCATTTGTTTATGTTTAAATTTACGAATTGACAACAACTAACATAAAAAAGACTTTATCGTTACAGTTTACAGTAGCTTATAGTCTTATACTTATTTTAAATTGAATCTCTTTCGGCTCTTTCGTTTGTGGGTGACTCGATTTATGCGCCCTCTAGTGCATATACGAAGTAATCATTAAATAAATGCAAATCATCTAATTTCTTAAACGAATTTTGATCAAATTTTTTTCGGTCGCAACACATACTTTAACGTTGGCTGATATTGAAAAAAAAATTTAATACTACTTTATAAATTAAAAACTAAACTTTAATACTATCTAATTTATTAGTTGAGTTCTTTTCTTGTATAGCTGTGGCATATATACAATCTACATGTGTATAAATATTTATAATTTTTCATCTTGATATTATGCTTTAGAAGTTAAAAAAAAAAAAAGTTATTTTTTTTTGTATTTTAATTAATAACAATAATCTCACACCAAAGTTGGAAAACATTTTTAAATTTGTTTATTTAAATTTTTTTTTTATGTTTCAATGGGAAAGTTTTTTTTAAAAAAATTAAAATTCTAAGCAAATTTAAGAAAATAAAATAGAAAAAGTTGTCGTCTATTTGGAAAAAAAAAAAAATTACCATGATTTTTTGTTGAAGGGTAGTATGGTATATACCTGGCCTTTATCGGAAAAAAAATATTTTAAATAGAGGCATTCCATGAGACTGACATTTAATTGTTAGCTAGGACTAGCATATGTAAATAGGAAATTGTCATCAAACTCAGTGGTAGACCGACAGAATTGCTGTCGAAATATTCTATAAAAGAAAAAATAATAATGGCCCTTGTAATTTGAAGTTAATTGGCAACTTATCACTTAGCTGGTTTACTCGTACTATTTGGACTCGTTCAGTCAAATACGGTTGAAATCATTTATGTGCAGTTCATCTAATTTCACAGCAATACTTTTTTTAAGCAGTATAGTATGTCGCACTCTGCTTCAGTAGAACGTCACAATCCCATGTTTTATAATTTTTTCAAACAACTTAAAACGATTAAAAACAAAAAGTAGTGATAAGCCCTCTTTAGGAATACAATAAAACTCCGGTTTCTAAACATAGATTAAAAATAAAAACTAAAATATCTAATAAAAATAATACAATTTTTCACAACATTATTCGAGATGCCATCAAGGAGTGCAATTCTGTTTCGATGATATGATAATGAAAAAATAGAAAATAAATATCAAGTTTTCATTCGCTTTTATCATTTTATTTTATCACCAACATCGAAAACGCAATTTCGGTTTACCAAATTGATAAAATACATTAGTTCTGAGTTTTTTACGCATGATGTCTGTAAAAACTGTTCTACATTTTCAGTTCAGTTCATTTAAATAAAATATATGTCAAAATTTGAAATAGATTTTTTATATACATACATTTATATATATATGTATGTAATATTTTGTCAAATTGAAGCACATTATTATTATTATTATGGTAAAATTTAACATTATTTAGTAAAATTGAAACTAGGTGATTGACTTTTAAAATTTGACATTAACAGAATACACACAATACATGAAACTCATAAATTTAGGCTAAAAGACAGTAATTTTATCATTTTATCACTTTTATCACTTTTCAGCAACAAAACTGAAATGATAAAATATTTTTTTCACCAAATTTGACGCAAGTTTACCATTTATCACAAAAAGAGAATCGCGATTTGTGTTTTAGCGATGATAAGTTTATCATTTATCATTTATCATTTATCATTTATCATTTATCATTTATCATTTATCATTTATCATTTATCATTTATCATTTATCATTTATCATTTATCATTTATCATTTATCATTTATCATTTATCATTTATCATTTATCATTTATCATTTATCATTTATCATTTATCATTTATCATTTATCATTTATCATTTATCATTTATCATTTATCATTTATCATTTATCATTTATCATGTATCATGTATCATTTATCATTTATCATTTATCATTTATCATTTATCATTTATCATTTATCATTTATCATTTATCATTTATCATTTATCATTTATCATTTATCATTTATCATTTATCATTTATCATTTATCATTTATCATTTATCATTTATCATTTATCATTTATCATTTATCATTTATCATTTATCATTTATCATTTATCATTTATCATTTATCATTTATCATTTATCATTTATCATTTATCATTTATCATTTATCATTTATCATTTATCATTTATCATTTATCATTTATCATTTATCATTTATCATTTATCATTTATCATTTATCATTTATCATTTATCATTTATCATTTATCATTTATCATTTATCATTTATCATTTATCATTTATCATTTATCATTTATCATTTATCATTTATCATTTATCATTTATCATTTATCATTTATCATTTATCATTTATCATTTATCATTTATCATTTATCATTTATCATTTATCATTTATCATTTATCATTTATCATTTATCATTTATCATTTATCATTTATCATTTATCATTTATCATTTATCATTTATCATTTATCATTTATCATTTATCATTTATCATTTATCATTTATCATTTATCATTTATCATTTATCATTTATCATTTATCATTTATCATTTATCATTTATCATTTATCATTTATCATTTATCATTTATCATTTATCATTTATCATTTATCATTTATCATTTATCATTTATCATTTATCATTTATCATTTATCATTTATCATTTATCATTTATCATTTATCATTTATCATTTATCATTTATCATTTATCATTTATCATTTATCATTTATCATTTATCATTTATCATTTATCATTTATCATTTATCATTTATCATTTATCATTTATCATTTATCATTTATCATTTATCATTTATCATTTATCATTTATCATTTATCATTTATCATTTATCATTTATCATTTATCATTTATCATTTATCATTTATCATTTATCATTTATCATTTATCATTTATCATTTATCATTTATCATTTATCATTTATCATTTATCATTTATCATTTATCATTTATCATTTATCATTTATCATTTATCATTTATCATTTATCATTTATCATTAATCATTTATCATTTATCATTTATCATCGAACCGGAATTCTCTTTTTGTGTTAATTGATAAATTTGCGTGAAATTTGGTAAAAAACAAGATATTTCATCATTGCGGTTTTGTTGGTGAAAAGTGTTTATCACCGATAATAAAATTCCATTCTTTTCGCATAAATTTATGTGTTTCGTGTTTTGAGTATATAATATGCTTAGTATAATATGTTAAATTTTAAAAGTCAATAACTTAGGTTCAATTTTACTATAATAATAAACAAAATATTTGAATTTGTGTATACAAATTTTGACATATATTTATTTTAAATATATAATATTGAACTGAAAATGAAAAATTGTTTTCTCTGGCAACATGCGTAAACACTTAGAACTAATGTAATTTTATCATTTGGTAAACCGGAATCGCGTTTTTCGATGTCGATGATAAAATAACATGATAAAAGCAAATGAAATCTAAATGATATTATTATTTTTAATTAACATATCATCGAAACAAAATCGAACCCCAGGATAACTTTTCTTTATTAGACAGCGAATAATTTAGTATAAATCTATAGACGAGATCTCTGGCAATGATTTCTCTAATTTCAGTTGTCTCTAGATTTCCAATTATTATGAATGACTAAAATATGCTAGGTAAATTATCAAATTCCTTAGAAGCATATTGAAACTGATAAACATCAGTCCTACTCTCACATAAGAGCATTTCTAGTACTTTTGTAATTTATGAGTGGAGATTGACTTCTAGATCTTACTAGGTTTTTAAAAATTAGGACTGATAATTTGTTTTCAATTAGACAATGATCTGAAACTTGATCCAATACTTTGTGAGAAATACGCTGAAAGAACCTCTGATCAAATCTATAAATGACTTTGTCAATTCAGGAAGTTATTGAAATAGTAATTTGGGTTGGTTCAAATAATATCTCCAAACCAAATTTTGAAAATGAATGCTCCATCAAGAAGTCTATCAAGAATTTAAGAAGGTTTCAAAAAATATATGTTAACTCATTGTAAGAAGGTTTGCATAGTGTAAGGCTTCCAAAAGCATTTAGTGAATTCGTCAATAAAGGTTCTAACATTAGTGTAACCTAGCTGATAGATCCATAGCGGTTAGATACACTAGTGGTCAGCAGGATCTCCAAAACAGACCGCAAATGAATGGAACATAAATGAAAATAACAGACTGTAACCGGCGTTTAATAAACTCTCTCATGAGATTGTTTTATCTAAATTGCAGAAAGTTATTCTAAATTGCAGAAAGGTATTTAGAACAGCAACTTGAGCTTATTTTTTATATCTAAATTTCACCGGTTATCTAATTTTTATTTTAATTTCAGAACATTGATTATGCATTCATGAACTAATTTCTTTGTAATAGGAATTTGAACTTTATAAAACGCGACTGTTCATGATCAAGAGTGACTTTAATACGAAATTCAGCCTCTGACTTTTTTAGTTTTTACACGTTATGGTTGATTAACGATCAAGTTTTATCAAATTTCTTATTTATTATAAAACAAGTATTAATTTGACATAATTTGAAATAACTCCTTAGCCACTTAACCGATTTTAAAAATTATTACACTAAAAATTATTAACCATTTAATTACCTTTAGTTCAAGGGGTCACAACCTATATGTAGCAATTCCTTAAAAAAAATATTTTTACCTGTAACCTATATCTTTCATGCCTTTAGTAGTAAGTTAAACTTTTTATTATCAGGAAAAAGTTAAAACAAAATCACACACTTTTAAATTTCTCATCAACATCGTCTTCAAAGTGTTCTATAGATCGTACTGTCCATACATTTATGTCTTTATTATATTGTGTAAAAAGAAAAACTGATCTCACTTTGAAATAAAATAAAATATGTAAGATCTGTGTTATTATTTTTTTTATGAGTGTACATAGATATAAAATAAAAGTTATTAAGTTTTTACTTTTTAGAATTTACTTTTTACAAAAAAAAAAAAAATTTTTATAAGAATGGAATTTTTATGGAATTTATTTTTTCTCCTGATTTATAGAGAATTTATATGAATCTTTCGTTTGTAAGGTTTTTGTATTTTTCTACTGAATTTAAATAAAAAATAAACTGTATACAAATACATACTTATACATGTATACATGTATTTGGAAAATGTTAAATTTTTTATTAAGTTTTTCTCTTCATATTTTCTTTCTCGGTTGTTTGTTTATATTTTATAATAATATTTTGCTATTTAGTTATAGCATTAAAGTAATTTAAAACATTTTCTTATGAATATAAGGCAACTCGAGTGCTTAAGAAAATCTTTAAAATTCAATTAAATTTAAGATGATTTAAAGTGTGGAGGCTATGAGTTATAATAAAAGAAATGTGACAGTCATTGTGCTTTGGTGGAAAAATTGTTCTTTAAGCTTTCATCGATATATTTAGCAGCAAAATATAAGTTGTCTTACTATTCATTAAGTTATTTTTCTTATCATAGTAAAAAAATATTTTACCCGTTTGCCTGTTGAATGAACTTATGTGGTAGTTAAAATGTTGATTTTCACTTATTTTGAAATTTCAAATATGAATGGGAGTTACTGCATCGGATGATTCAACTCTATAATTATAGGATTCCTCTTTGTGCTCTAACTGAATATTTTCAGTGGTTGTATTTGGACAGTTTATTCTGCACAAGCTTGCATAACTTAACCGATCCTGTTAGCATGATCCAATAATGGGATTGCCGATTTTTCAGACTGTTTTCATATAGACATAAATTTTGCGTAATCAAACTTCTTTTTGCATTACATCAGAGTATTGATAATAGATACTGACTAGATAAAATTCCCTCAGAGAAGTTTAGATTTTACCACAATCATAGTTTTAGTATATTTAAGATTATCACTTTTAGCAATGATTGCTCTTGTGGGTGTCACCTATAACCTATTTAGCATATGACTATATACATAATATAAATACATATCGAACTACCATCATAAGAAAAAAACAGTTTACCCATTGATGTTCCAGATGTCGGGTCGATAGAATATCGTCAACATTTAGAACAATATACGACATTTAGGCGATTTTACATATAAATTATTTTGATTATTTTAAAACGATACCAGTAGCGACATCTAGCACGTTAATGGGCTAACATACCATGGTAGTACTATGTGTATTTATATTATGCTACATAGCATGGAAACTAAATCTATTTTCATTTTCGTCTGCTCATTATCGAATTTTTAATTGCAGAACTTGGAGAAAATAGCTATGTGTCCAAACCCATTAAATTTAAAGCATATTAAAGTCCGTTTTGTCCGTTATTAGGAAACCTAATGGATGTCCTTTGTAGAAGTAATTACAAACCCTTGCGGTCTCATGATTTTTTACCATTTTATTTTAACATGCTCACTTTTAGAGATGGTTGTTTCTCTAACACCAGGCTCAAGTACTGTACTTCCCAAACAACAGTTTTCGAAAGACTTTATGCTTAATTACTGCTGGTTTTACATTCTAGTTAAAAGTTTCATGATCAAACATTCACAACCATTTCAAGTCACGCTGAAACTTTCCAGCTCATTCGTTAATGTAGTCATGAGTGCGAAAATGAGAGCCCAATTTACTAGCAAGTTCTTCTTTAGTTATGGTGGCAACCTCTTCGTCGTTTCCAAAATTTTCTTTAACATTAGGTATCTCAAAGGCAATATTAATAACTCATTGCGTTTAATGCCGATGATTTTAGCTCGGATACATTTTTGGCAGTTAATTCATTATCTTTCATCATTTTATCGAAAATTTCATGAAATACATGAAGGTTGGATAATCGCGGTTATGTTAGGTATTAAAAAACAAAATTTAACATTTAGATGTTCCAGTTGTGGATGGCCTGGTGCATTAAATTCCAAACCAGATGCTGAACTTCCATTAAAATATTTGAGAACCAAATTCTTTTTGTTGGCCATCCAAATACAGGTAACGGATCAAAATGTATATGTTTTATCAACCGTGGCTTAAAATTATTTCAAGCCACTGGTAATGTTCTGTGATTTTAAGTAGGTCTTGCTGGGCAAATTCATCCCGAAAATATTTATATAAAAACTACCTTACTCAAAGATGGTGTTCTATATTTGGTCTATTCTATATATAACATATTAAATTGTCAATGAAATTTGCCAAAAATTGAAATTGTCTTAGATCTCAAGATAAGAAATTCACCATCTTAGAAGCCTATAAAATTCTTTCAAAATATATTTTTTTACCAGAACAACTTGAGCTGGTAATCAATCAACGAATGATTTTTTGTCGCTCGATGGATATTTCATAATTCCACTATTTCTTATTTAAAAATATATATAACGATAAAAATATGTTAATTTTTTTTATTTTTTTTTATGTTATATAAAATCTTCTATCGCTATTTTACGACATTGAAAAGACATTTTGTTGGGATTTTGTAGCATTTTTAATTTTATAAGTGGCAATGGTATATAATACTCAAGTATCCGAAAATCTTTCGTATTGGTTTTTGTGGGGTAAGGTTATATTTGATAAGGCATTGATTAAGATAAACTTCCCAATTTCATTGGAATTTTCTAATGTCATTCTGATGACAGTATTTTTAAGTGATAAGAATTATTATTTCAGAATTGGGAAAAATTGGTAATAATTCGCATAAAATATCATTCCAGTTAAAATTATGACATTTTAAAGAATTTCTGGCAACAAAAAGTTATTTTGATATAAAGTCTAAGCAAATAATTTGAGCTTATTAGTTCTGTTTCTTGAGTTTCTTTGCAAGCTAATATCCTTATATTTTATTTAATTATTTCTCTGCTTACAAAATTATCATTAAAAATTAATTAATAGAAACAAAACAAAGATCATGGCTTTCAGTAAACGAAGGAAAATCCCATAGAGGTGCAGATAAAGGGCTACAACCTACAAAAAGTGTTGGTGTACAAATACCTGGGAAGCATAATTACGAGTGAAGGAAGTAGCCTAAGGGATATAAAGAGCAGAATTGCACAGACAAAGGCGGCATTCATGAGAAAGAAAAAACTACGTTGCTCCAAAGGATTGAGCAATAAAAAGAAACCCATTAAAACATTTGCCTGGAATGTGGCTCTATATAAGTGTGAGCATAATGTAAATACACATAGTACTACCATGGTATATTAGCCCATTGACGTACTAGATGTCGCTACTGGTATCGTTTTAAAATAATCAAATTATTTTATATGTATAATCGCCTAAATGTCATATATTTATTCTACGTTATTCTATCGACCCGACATCTGGAACATCAATGGGTAAACAGTTTTATTCTTATGTTGGTAGTACTATTTGTAGTTATAATCGCCTATGGTATTATGGTATGAGGCATGGACAATAAACTTGATAGAAAGAAGATGTGGAGTTGGAGGAAAATGGAAAGAATCAGCTGTATCTAGAGAAGGACACACGAGTATGTGCTATAACGCTAGTGGAAGAAGGCCGCTCTATCCTTTACTATTAAGGAAATAAGATAGAGGATGGTAAACCATGCTCTGAGACACGGAGAGGAGCTACTCACCGTAACCTTCGAGGGCATGATTGAAGCAAAAAGAGGAACGGGAAAACCTAGGACGTCATACATGAGCGAACTGCAGTTGCTTGAAGGAATCGAGGGATATGAAGAACTGATGAGAATGACACAAGACCGGAAGGAATGCAGTAAAAAAGGAATTATGTTGTAAACTAAATTGTAACCTAAACGCCTCGATTGATTCGTCGGTTCAATTTACCAGTGACCTTTCCTTCTTTCTTCGACCTCTTTTGAACTCATAAAATATCGCTTGATCGTGAGTTGTCTTACAAATAAAAATTTGCTTCCACTTTATGGCTATCGGGTGACACATCTTGAAATACTTGAGCAGCGTTACGCAATCCAAATGTCAATTTTCAAGAAAATTCCTCATGCCTCGAGTTGACGAGTGAAATCGGTCACAAAAGAGTTAAATGTCTGGTAGTCAGAGCATAACCTTCAGTCACCTTAAATTTCTGAGTTGAGATTCTAATTTGTTTGGTTGTATACAGGACTTCTAAGGTCTTACTAAATTGGTTAATTGCAGTTTTCGATAATTTTAATAATTTTTTTTACTTGTATTCAATTTGTATTGTTGTAGTGGTCTGAATATGCGCTAGACCAAAAAAGTCAGGCGCGTATTCGCCGTGTCGCTATAAGGTTGTCCACAGTCCACTGCGTTTAGCGGACTATAGGTCACTCCTGTAAATACGACTTGTATAATTATTTAAGAGCTGTCTTCGATAATGTGGTTGCCTCGTGTTGAAGCCCAATACTGTACAGGTCAGCAATGACCCATAACAATTAGAATATGTAACATGATAAAAACAAAAATCACATACGTACTGATTTATTTGACAGCCATTTACTACTAAAAACTGTAATAAATTGTGACACAACGAAACGAACACAACTATTACAATCAGGGGCGGACAAATAAACTGTTTTCTTAATTAAACTAATTTAATGTTTTATGGCTATTTTATATCTCCTTTAGTTCAATCTAATAAAAAGGACAATCAATTATGTTAAAACAATCGATTTGGTCCTTTCGTATCAAATTAGTGTATGTGTACGAGTATAACAAAGAAAATGGCAATAAAAGACCCTATAAACCAAAATTGTATCAAACTATGGCAAAAATAAGAAAAGCAGAAAAAAAAAAACAGAAAATATCCAAAATCAGCTTTATTTTTCATACTCATTAAATTTTTTGGTGCTGTAACAAAAAAAAAGTAAAAAAAAGGAAAAACTGAAAATACAAAAAAAAAAAAAAAACAAAAAACAGTTTTAATTAATTTTCCCTTTTATCCTGCAATAATTAATGTAATAATTTCGTTTTTCATTTTCAGATTGTTGAAGATTGGAAATTTATATCGATGGTGCTGGATCGTTTCTTTTTATGGGTTTTTACACTGTCGTGTATTGGTGGCACATTTGGCATTATATGTCAGAGTCCGTCACTATACGATACACGACCAGCGATCGATCAATTGGTGAGCGCGGTGCCATTGAGGAAAAATAATTTCTTACCACCCGACATTGTTCGCATGACATTGGATTAAATTTATCGTATGTAAGTATAGAAATTAAGACGAAGAATCGTCTTCGAAATAGATTTTAAAATTAGTAAGTTAAGAGTATATATATATATATATATATATATATATATATATATATATATATATATATATATATATATATATATATATATATATATATATATATATTATATATATATTAATACGAGTTATTCCGTTATTCCATTATATTTCGGACAATCTTTTTGGACCTGCTTTTTAGTGATTTTAGTTTTGACAGTTTTTGAAATCTTTATTTTTGGCTCCCATATATAGGGAACATATAAACAACATCTTCAAAAGCTACACCATTTTGGAAAGGTTCAGCCTAATAAGTAATTTATTTTAAATAAATATTGGTATTGCGTATATGTAGTCGTAGTTATATATATCTGAGTTTATAGTTTTGCCGATACTTTCATAATAGTGTTGTTTTAATGTCGATAGTCAATTGTCTCTTCAAATCCTGCAAAATATCCTTCCAGATAAAGCTTTTTTCTCAGTATGCTCTAGCAAAGTCCAAAATTTTTTAAGTCGCTGGATTACAAGAAGAAAGATAATCTCAAAGCAGCACCAATTGGGAATTCTTTCAGTTAACTCAATTAACTCAGACATAAAGGTATTACCCATCTGATTTGTGAGTCTTTCTTTGGTTCTTATATTCAGAAAACGAAAATAATTTTTTAGGTTGTCGGAGGAAACATATTTGGACATATTTGGACATTAGTCAAATACAATTTGTTCTTGCAACTCTTCTAGTTGTGGTAATCAGTGCTTTGAAGTTGAATTAGTGCTCAGTTTTAAATACTTAGATGTCCATCTAGATGTTTATTTGAATTTTAAATCTCATGTCCAACATTTTTAAAAATAATTACATTGTGCTCAATGGGCCATTACTTCGCCCCGTTTGCCAACCCTCAGCCTTGTTAAATAGTTGTTATGTATGTTTGGAATCTATAGGCTTTGAGCTCTTTTTATTGTACATTATGATAATTTTTTAGAACTTTTATCTAAATTAAATTAAAACATAAAACTAAAAATTGAAACCAATTCGATTGAGTTTATTTTAAAATTAAATATCATTCAAAAAGTTCGATAAAGAATTTAGTTACCGAACATACAAGTTTATTAAAGAAGCGCCAAGTTGACAAAAAGATCGCGGTGTACGGTAAAACTAAAGTTATTTACATCGAGTAATCTTACAACTACTTTGAATATATTTTATAATTCACACAGTAACCTTCGTTTTTTCTTTTAATTGTTACATTTTGTGACATTTTGTGAAATTGAGACATTTTTTTTCTTTAAATTTCGTTGCCACTAACAATTATGCTTTTTCAAATACGAATTCAACAAAATAATTTAATGAGCTCTAAAGTGGGATTCCGTAAGGAGCTAGATTTTTGCTAGAAACTGTGGTTTTCTGATTCTGAACAAGTGAGAGAAATCTATTACATTTTTTTATCATTATTGTGAAAAGTTAATGTTCGTTAATGGCCGGAAATATTGTTATGGTAATAACAAATTGTTGAAGTAATTTAATCCTATAATTATATTCTACTTAGTTTAATGCTATGCTTAATAAATCATGTTAAACTGTCAAGATAACACTATATACGAAAATGTTGCCATCTTATTGAAAGTGGTATGTCTTATACGTAGGTCCTAGTACATTGATTATGCCGCTAGTTGTCTGTCAAAGTGTCAGAAATATAAACAAAAGATTAGGTGCCTTAACCGTCTATTCAAACTAAACTTTTGAAATTGTTTAAGCTTCCGCTATTGCCTCAAAGGTCGTAGCTGAAAAGTACATTTATGAGGTAACTTTATGGTAACTTCACAAAAAGTATGAAATAACTATAATACTCTTAAACTATAATTAAATTATAATACTTTTTGGTTTAGTTTAGTTTCAAGTTGAGGCACAGTAAGTGACTTTTGTGATAGTTCCATCTATCTAGACATAGCATGAACTAACTCGTTACAATTTAGTCTAGTTAGTTTAGTCAATTAAGGAATACTGCATTAGTGTTTTTTCTTTCTTATTTTGAGCTATTTTGTAATTATTGTTGATTTGTAATATTTTATGTTTTCCGCGTTTGACACGAAATGTTTTGAAGAACAATATAAAAACGATATACATTGATCGTGCTGCCTCTTTCGAAAAACATAGCATACTACATACTTTGATCATGCTGCCTGAATCGCATGGTATACGAAATAATTTGATCGAGGCGCCCCTTTCGGAAAACATGATCTATTAACTTTTAAATAAGTGAGCTTCACATTTTGAATTAAAACTGCATACCGCATCAAGTTACCAGTTGACATAATAATATAAGGAAACTTTAGATTATGATGTGCAAATTTTTATTCGAGTCAGCCAATGTATCATATCCAGAACAAAGGAAGAAGTTAGTTTAATAATGGATGAGAGTGGCACTTGTGTTTCTATTGGATTAAATACCTTAAAACGGGCACTAAAACATAACCGCATATTCCAGTTGTGACCGGACGTAAGAGTAGTTCAGGATCTTAATCGTCTCAAGGTCGTAAATATCTCCCGTCCATCGTTTAATAAAACCTCACATGGAATTAGCTCTAGCAACATTCACCAACTCTTATTCAACAGCTTTTTTCATCATTACATCTTCAGGGCATCGCATTTTAGTACTTATCAGCAACTCGAAAGGTAACATTCCAATACTTCGTTGATAAGTGTTGTTAAGTATCGTTGCAACTTATCAGTATGTTTATACCAATTATCAGCATCTTCAAGAGGAAGTTTTGTTAAAGCTGATATAACAATTCGGAATATCCGCTCGACTTGACCGGTTCCCGTGGGCATTCCGGTAGTTATTGCTCGTAAACTGATTTGCTGCAATTCACAATACTCCAGAAATTCGGCAGAGCGGAAAGCACCTCCACGATCTGTTACAATGAATTTTGGATTTCCAAAAATGGCTTTCTGCACTTTCATTTGCTGAATTACTTCTTTTGCTGAAAGAGTTTTGGTGGGATACAACCACACAAATTAGGAGAAACCATCTACATTACAAAATATGTAGCGATACTGTTTCTTTGTAGCCATTAAACTCCCAAGGTGGTCTAAATAGTAAGTGATCAGTGGTAAATCACCTTTGTCGTCCCGACTTCCGTTCCGCCATGATACATTTAATACAATTTATTATGCACGTTTTGATCTTCTGAACCAATTTGGGGATATAGAACTGCCGACCCATCGGTTCTTGCATTTTTTTGACCGCAAAATGACCCTGGTCATGACACATTTTGTTGACTTCCATCTGCATTTTCCTTGGAACTACCAAAAGCGAAATACCATTGAATAAGCAATCACGATTAGTAACGTAGTTATCATTCTCATCGTCCTCGAGCAGTTTGAAAATCGTATTCAATTCGAAATCATCTTTCTGGGCCGCCTTCATCCTATTCAACACGTTATTTTCAACTAGCATTATGATTGGTTCCCGACTTAGAGCATCTACATGGTGCATCCGCCTTCCAGCACGATGTTCTAACACGTAATTAAATTCTTGGAGATGCATCGCCCACCCGGCAATTCGAGACGTCAATTCTCTCCGCTCCATTGTTCCTTTGAACGCTGCACAATCCGTGACGATCTTGAAATTTAGAACCAGGAAATACACCTTGAACTTTTTTAACGCTGTCACAATCTCCAAGACCTCCAACTCGTAACTAGAATATCGCTTATCATCAATCGATTTTTGAAGAAGTATAGCACCGAGGCCAAACTAACAAGCATCGGTATGGAGTTCTGTTTCCGCTTCCATACAATAAATCTTCAAAACGGGATAATTGACTAATACTTCTTTGATTTTCTCAAATGCTGTCATCTGTTCTGAACCAAAATAGAATTCAACACTTTTCGATAACAAGTTTGTTAAAGGCATAGCCTTCCACAAATTTACGGAAATAACCTGTAAGTCCCAGAAAACTTTGTTTTTTTTTAAATTTTTTGGAACACTGAATTTTCAAATTGTCTGCGTCTTGGCCGTGGGTTACAAAAGCAGTATACTTTTGTGAATCTTTAGCAATAGATACATGAAATAATCCGTAACGCAAGTCAAGCGTTGTGAAATACATAGCACCCTGGAGTTTAATGATCTCATCTGCGATCAGAATGAAGCGGAAATCTGTCTTTCACAACAACTTCATTTAACCTCCGATAGACTATGCAGAGCCTCTTCGATCCATCCTTTGTATTGGTTAACACCACTGGACTCGCATAATCAGATGAACTTGGTTGTATAATACCTTCATTTAACCATTCACTAACTTGCTTGCGGACAATGACAAGTTCCATCGGAGCTAATCTTCTGGGATTCTGCGCTATGGGCTTTTCGTTTTTTAGGGTGAGTTTCAATTCGACATTAGAATTTTTCGTTTTGTTGATAGGGTTGTAATTAACAATCATTCTTTTTACTTCGTTGCTAACACTATATAGGAACTTCTTCATGGTAATACTTGTAGGCGTTATTACGGTTATATTTTGATTCATTAGCTCTCGGCCAACTATCACATCAACAGGTAAAACCGAATCTTTTACAATATGAAAAATAGTCTCATATTGTTCACCATCAATCAGCACGTTAGCGACAAAACGACCAAAGGTATTGATTTTCTGAGGACCAGCAGCAATGAAAGTTAAAATATTTTCATCAAGCTTAGGAGTGCCAATATGCCTAGATTTGTTATGCGCCATTATGTTAATATCACTGCCACTATCGACCAGCGCAAATAATTCACTTCCGTTGATTTCAATTTTCACAACGTCTTATATATATATATATATATATATATATATATATATATATATATATATATATATATATATATATATATATATATATATATATATATATATATATATATATACATAGGTATATACAATATAATATATTTTATATCTTATGATAATGCCGAGAAAATAAATTAATTTCATTTCAACAACAAAATGAGAAAAAAAAACTCATGTCGATGTCATATATTTATTAAACTTTTCTATTTTAATAAATTAATGAAAGAAAAATCGAAAAATCGTATTGCTGCTCTATATATATATTCCCACTGAAGCTCTAAATAACTTAAATCATTGTGTCACTTATTCTTTTTTATTTTTTTTGTTGTCTCCTATATTTTTATTTATATTATGAATCATTTTCTAAACTATTCAAGAATACACAATATAAGATAAAAAGGTCAAAACCTTATCATATCACGTATCTCTTTAAGTTTTCTTACAGCGTAGATAGATTCGTGTTTTTACTTTTCTTTTATTTTTAAGCTATTATCATTTTGACGTATTGTCAATGACAAGTCTTCTATTGTGTTCTTTTACTATATAGTTTACTTCTTTAACTAAAAACGAAAAAAAAAACAAAAAAAAAAACGAAATGGTTTACAAAAAGCTTAAACATCGATTTTTTCCCCGTTTTTACTGATAACGTAAATAAACTGTGTTAAAAACTTATTTATGTTGATCCAATATTACATAATCATTATCGCTTAATTTATTTGAACCTGTACATAAAATGTCAAAATCGGATATATATATATATATATATATATATATATATATATATATATATATATATATAATTGTTGCTCATTTTTTTAATCCAAAAAGCTTTCAAGTTTTACATATTTCAATTATAGTTCGTTCATATATGCATTCAAACATTTTTTCAACCAATCATATTGCTTAAAACGGCAATCTGACTCTTGCATTTTTTGGCTTTAATTTAACTATTTAACTGAACGAACATCGAATAAAAGAGACACATAATTTTATTAGTTGTTGACGTTTACCTATAAAACAAAGTAGCACCCGATTTAAAACATTTGATTCGTTTCTGGACACATTTGTTGTGCTATTTTTTTCTAAATTTCAGCTAAGCTAAGCTAAACGATGTGAAATATGTTTTCGCTAATAAATGGTATATAGCTAGGCAAGATCTATTTTTTGTTTCGAGCAATGAAAACTAACTTAGCTCGATTTGTATTTCACTTACTAATGTCAGCGATATCGCTCACACATACATTGAAATTTTTTATATTAAATCAAAGCCTCCTATATTAAAATACAATCTATTTTTGTTTTTTAATATTGAATGTGCGGTAATTGCATTCATGTTTGTGTGAGCGATGTTATAGCATGTTATAGTTGAAATGTGTTATAGTTCACGGAATATACTAAGCTTCGCTGAAATATTTTCATCGCTTAGCTTAGCTAAAATGTGCAACGGGCCTTAAGCGAGACTTACACTAAAAAAATGTATTACGGTCAACTATCAGAAAAAGGGGAACCACTCAGAACTGGATATTTCAAAATTGGATATTTCAATACGAGATAAGGTTCAAAACAGGATATTTCGACATGTGATTTAAACTTAAAATGATTTTTTGGGAAAGTTCTGGAATATGGCCAGTTAGGAAGGAACTCGGTGATTTCTTAACCGATTATGATAAAATTCGATTTGTAGGATGAAAATGGGATTTAAAAATGATTTTTGGGAAAGTTCTGGAATAAGGCCATATTTGAATATTTCTAAGGAGATAAATATAATTTTCCTTCACTTAATGTTTTTTTTTTCTTTAATTGTATAATTAAATTGGATTTTAAAACCTTTTTTGGGAAAACCTCTGGAATATGGCCAATAAGTTTTCATACTTGAATAATTTTAAGCAGAGAGATACAATTTTCCTTCACTTAATGGTTTTTTTTTAATTGCTTCTCTTCTCATGGAAGGGAAAATAATCGGTAATCGGGTGAGAGAAGAAATATGTAAGAATAAGATAGATAAAAATGAAATAATATTGGAATGACAACGGAGGATTTGTGTTGTGCAGCTCTGTGGTTATTTCAACGTGTATTAAAAATAAAACATTTGAATCCTTACTATATGCGAGAGTTGAAGCATGGCTCTTGCCTTAAAAACTTTCAGATGCAAGACCTTAAGGTCAATATTGTAAACGTTTTCAGAAATGTGTTGTTTCTATAGAATTGCTTTATTAGGATAAATGATCATGGGCTCTTCATTTGTGTGGATTCCGTTATTAAATGTGGCTGTCCACAGCATAAAGCCTATGGCTTTATTCTTGAATAAATTATTTACTTAATTTATAAATTCAATAGTCCAAGTGGATCAGTTCTTCTCAGTCGTCTGTATCTCGGTTGTTTTAGAATGTCCCAGGCCAAAGCATTGGGATGTGTCTCTAGTTTTGAACAATATCTCGAACTATAGGTTCTAATTGTATCTTTAATGGTTAAAATACCGAGGTCACGATGTATGTTGGTGTTTCGAATATACCAGGGAGCATTCTTGATCCTACGAAGTATTTTTGATTGTGTACGTTGCAAAAATTCTCTATTTGATGCGCTGGTGGATCCTCATAGCTGAATACCATATGTCCATAAGGGCATAAGTATCGCTTTATATAGTAAAACTTTATTGTCGAGTGATAATCTTGATTTTCTTCCTATTAGCCAATACATCTTAGCAAATCTTATTTTTATTTGATTACACTTTGCTTCTTTATGCTTTTTCCATGTCAACCTTGTGTCCAGATGTAACCCTAAGTATTTGACACTAGATCGCTGCGGAATAGTTACACCGTCCAATTTAACTTGTGGGCAGGTGAGTTTGTTAAGTGTGAATGTAACATGTGTTGATTTATTTTCATTGACTTTTATTCGTCAAGTCTTTAGCCAGTTTTCAATTTTATTCAGATGATTTTGCAATTGCGTTGAGGCAGTTTAAGAATTTTTACAAGACACTAATATGGCTGTATCATCAGCAAATGTTGATATTATAGCTTCATTGCAAATGGGCAAATTGGCTGTTTACAACAAGTATAAAATTGGTCCCAAGACACTTCCTTGTGGAACACCTGTGCTAATATCATTTAAACCAGTGGTTGCTGCGTTTTGTTTAACCAAGTATTTCCTTTGAAGAAGATAGTTTTCAAGGACTACATGGAACTGTTTCGGCAAAAGTTCTTTAACTTTGTATATTAAACCTCTATGTCAAAGTTTGTCGAAGGCTTGTGCAATATCCAAGAAGACAGCAGAACAATATATTTTTTCTTCGAAGGTGAGTTTGATTACGCTTTGCTTCTATTACAATTTTTCAAATAGCTTTGATATCGTGGAAAGCATGCTTATTGGACGATATGATAAGATTTGTGTCTTATCTTTTCCAGGCTTATGTTTCATTGTAATTTGCGATATCTTCCACTTTTGAGGAATGTAACCAGTTCGCATGATTGCGTTGAGGATGTACGTTATTAGTTTAATGCATTTGTCTGGTAATTCTTAAACCATTTTCCCGGTAATAAGATCATGCCCTGGTGCTTTTTTCAGACTTATGCAGTTTTTTATTGTGCTCTTAACTTCCCTCCACTTGAATTTTATAGGTTTAAAATTTGGATCATTCACCGTTTGGTTTGGTAGCATGTAGTTGTTAACTTGTTTATGTGGTGAGAATACGCTTTTTACGAAAGCATTGAGAATACGAAAGCATTGGCTTTTTCTTCATCACTTCTTGCCCAGTTGCCACTTGGCAGTCTAATGGGCGAACACGAGTTTGCCGGCCACTTAAAACTTTTAGTATCTTTCCATAAGGAATAGTCTGTTAGTTCTCTCTGTTGCCGAGAGTTCACTTAAATAGTTTTGGATACCTTCATTTTCTTCTTCCATCAGAGCTACTTTCAGGGATTTAATTGCTCGATTAATTTTTCCAATTTAATATCGGCGATCTTTGCTGCTGCCACTGCCGTCGAATTTTTGCTTTTTTTGTATTAATTCTTGGATGTTTTAAGGAAGTTTATTAACTTTTTCAAAAACACTGATGTTAGGATTGTTTTTTTTGCTGCTAATCCCAGTAGATCTCTGAGGTAGGCTTCTGCTGAATCAATATTTGCTGGTGTACTAAGAAAATATCCAGTAGGCAATTCTCTTCAATTTGTCTTTTGTTATGATCACATTTAGTTTATTTGTCAGGCGTTTCAGTGCTTCAGTCTTTAGGGCATCAGTACTAACTGTTAAAATTACTGGTGAATGATCGGATGATAAATCTGTAACTTTAAGCAAACAAATATTTATTAAAATGTTTAAATAGGTAACAGCTTTTTTTGCTGATGTCGAGCGCTTTGAGTCAAGTATCAGTCCACACAATCGGACCACAATTGTTGTTTGCAACAATTGTGTGCACACAATTGTTGTTTGCTTCAACAATTAATGAATTTTAAATTTGTAGGCTACAACCTTAACAAAATTTATAGTATATCTTATGAAATTTTTCAATGATATTTTGATAACGTTTGACGGACTAAAGCCTTTTCATATTTTTGGTTTTACATTTTTTTGAGAAATGTCCATATGTTTTATGAGAGTTTGTATATTCCGTTAGTGATGACTGATACTCTAATCAAAAGCTCTTGACATCAGTACAAATACTGTTATAAAATATTCATACATTTCAACATTTCGATTTTAGGGTGGGTAAAGTACAGAAATGTGTCTCTGCTAAATCAAAAAACGTAAAAATATTGCGTGGTGTATTAATGTTATGTTTCATCCGGGCTTGGCTTAACAGGTGCCTCATTTGGGATTTGTTTTTTTTTACGTGTTTGGTTTTGGTAATATTGGATCTCCGTTTCCAAATTTTAGGTCGTTGCATGAGCGAACAGTATGGGTATCTAATAAATTAAATGTCTTTTAGTTCTTCGGATTGGTTAAAATTAGAGGTTTCAAGTGAGTCTGTATCGTGTATAAGGTTCTGTTTGTAAAGTTCTCGTTGGTTTTGTTTCAAAATATGAGTTAAATTTTCGATGGACCTGCTTTGCTTGTAATTGTAATTGGTTCATTGGTAGGTGGTTTAAGTAATCAATTTCATGGAATTTAAATGGTAATTAAAATATATCTTTGCAAAATAATGGCGGTAGAGGTCTTGTACGTTTGTGTAATAGTTGTGGGTAAAATGATGAGGAGCTGAGGCTTCTGGTTTTAGTCGTCATTTCTTCTAGAAATAAGTCTATAGAAGAGGAGTGGGGAAGTTTCTATCTATGTGGCATGTTATCTTGTCATCTTTCAATTCTCTAATGAATGAGTTTAACGCTATATTAAGATGGGTATGGGTCATATTATCCAATAACCCATTTCCTATCTCCATGCAGGATGATTTTTTAAGATTAGATAGGAAATAATATGGCTTGCCGGTACCAAGGCTGTCATTATAAACTCTATATAGATCTCAATTGTATCTATATATAGCTGAATTGCATTCAAACAAATGGCTATCAAATATCATTGGTCAATTAATATAAACCAAAAAAACATTTTGGTGAATTATACGTAATCATTCATCATTAAAAAATTTTAGCTGTCGTAATTTCATTGCACACCACTTTTTATACATATACCTACCTACATACATCAAGGGCCTACCGTGTATATTAATTCTGAAGTACCATCTCTTAAATAATTAAAAATCCATTAATTTCGAAAATAATTATCTGTCAAACACCCAAGAACCTGAAACAAAAACGAACTCTTAAAATTAATCACAAAAAAAATAAAAAAAAATATTATCTCTTCTATTTATCTATTTCTTCGCCAGATAAAGACGAAAACTAATATTGTTATTTTCATGTAAGATTATGATTGATTATTTGTTGATTTGGTTGTTTCCTAATTCTATTAAGTTTTTAGAAAAATTTATGGTGTTGTGTATCATCATAATCCGAATGAATATAAAAAAAAATTGATCGAATTTAATTTATTTTATTTACTGAAATGCTAAGAAACACTGGATAATAAATATGGACATCAACATCCGAAATCAACAACAACATGTACCGGATGTTATTCGTTTCACAACGTTTAAGGGTTATTATCACGGTTGTTTGCACATATCCATGGTTGATGGATTATTATTTTAAATACCAGTAGACATACTCAAACTACAAATATCGACGTATAAATCTGAGTTGTATATATGAAACTATTAATTCTTTTGCTTAATTTACAAATTAAGCCACCCTATCCCTACCACCCTGATAATTTTATATATTTTTGTTTTATTGTTTTGGACGACACTAAAATCATATTCTTTAACTATTTAGTTTATATGATCCCGATGAATGTCAATAAAAACTATATTCTTAAAATCCAATAATTAATTACCTAACTTATAAGAGTTAGTCAAAGCCAGCTTAGTAAATTAAGTTACTACAAGGGGCGAACAAATAAATACTTAAGTTATCCATTTTCAATAAATAATCGCTGTGTTTAGAACCAAAAATATGTTTTATGTGTATGATAAATTCAAAAAACTGTCAAAAACATCAAATAACGATAAAATCGAAGAAAATTAAATGAAATATTATAAGTTATTGATATTGACGAGGTGTTAAATTATCAAAGGTCGACTCTTAAGTTGTTATTAAATCTTAAAGGTATTAAGAAGAAGATTTATTTCACTTAACGTCAATATTTTATGCTACAAACATATTAATTAAGGTTATAAACTATAATTAAAATTTCTATGACGTATTTTAATCTAATTGAATTTTTATATACTCAACACTAATAAATAATACAAAAATAGTTTTAGGGTCTAATAAAATTGTATTTAATCTAGATTTTTGCAAGATTATATTGGTATGATAGTAAATTGGCTATCAGTTGCATATTTACATATTATGTTAATCTACCAGACTTAATTTAGACATAATACACTTTGTTAAAATTAATTATTTCAATTTATATAAAATATTGAAATAATACTTTATTGTTAACGTTAAAATTAATAAAATTTTAAAAATTAATAAAAATTATGTGTTTTAATTTAATAATAAAAAAATGGCCGAATTTTTTTGTCAACCGAAAAGACTCATCGTAAACTTGCTTTTCGATTATAATTTAAATGACTGTCAAAACAAAAATGTAAATTAAAAATATCCAATAAAATTTGTTTAATACTTTCGAAAAACTAAAATGCCACAATTTAAAAAATTTGAAAAGTAGGCACATATATATTTTATACTACTACCATCTATGAAAAAATAGCGGAACTATACAGTAAGTTAAATGTCATCGATCGTAAACTGCAAACTTCGAGAGAAGAATGTAAAAAAAATCTCTTAAAATTAATCGAACTCGCCCAACAAAGGCCGAGTACTAAAGTTTTGAGGTAAGTGAAAAATGAAATGTTCTCTTTGTGTGGGGTATAATCCTTTGGTTAGTCCCGATTTAGTTTATGCTTAATCTGGCTGACCTGGTACTAGAGGTCACTAAATTTGTTTTGTTTATTATACGGCGAATCTGAACATTTTTATGTTAAAGACGATGAATGTGTTTCTCCGCGTGCTGTCCTATTTCCTTGCTGACGAGTTCTATCTTTAAGTTCCTATGAGGATTATAGTTTTTTACGTGGTACATTTACAATACTACATAAAGTTTGTTTTGGAATGATTGTATTATTTTCACATTGGTCTTCTTGGTGCTTCCCCAAATCAGTTACTCAATATATTAGTGGCTCTTTGCACTTTGCTAGATGCCTTTTCATTCATTGTAACCAAATGCTAAAATTCCGATCTCATTAATAAATTTTGCTATGGGATATACAGAATAGGCCCCAGGCCACTATCTTGTGGTACTCCAGCTAATATTTTTGTCAATGAATAATGTTCATCTTTATATTATACTCGAAAATGTCGGTCAGCTATGTGTTCAATTTTAGAATCTGCTAGAACTGATTTAGGAAATCTCGATGCAATGTCTTTTTCTGAAACTGAATTGGGATGGCAAGGAATAAGATATGTTCGTTTTATGATTAATTTGGGTCTATTAAGCTGCGTTCATAACATCGAATGAATATCCTAAGATGTCCATCCGCGCTCTTCACCCAATCAAATCTATCATATGAAGTATTGCCACGCCCCAATCAAGTTAAAATTATTGTATCTTACAGCAAATCATCTTATGATGAAAAACAAAAATAAAGATATAGAGTTAGGATGAAAAAACATAGGATATCCATCCCATGTTATGAACGCAGCTTTAAGTAGCAATTTTTCGAAAATTTGAAATTGTTGGAAGCAAGAATTTAGACAACTACCCTTTCTGAACGTTCATTGCCCTGAGAGTCATGATTAAAATAGACTGATCTGACAAAAGTCCTTTACTGTCTTCTATGAACACATAGTTTTCTGATAACGCTTTTTAGTATTTTATTTGGAGCCAAAGGCCAGTATGTTGGTTGATCCCCAGAGTAAAAAAATGCATTTTAATGCTTGATCTGCGGTCAAATAGCTCCTTTCCGTTGTGGTTTTATTAAACAGCCTTGACCCCAAAACACGATTTTGGCAGTAAAATCACCTCTATAATGATCCCTATCAGAAAATAAACTATTGTACTTGATTGGCTATCAGAAGCACTATGGAAGTGAGATTTTTGAAGTATTGCAATTAGAGAAATGGCGGAATATCTTTACCAAACTCAATTCTGTCGATTGTGCAACGAGAAGATTAAATCCACATAAATTAAAAAATCATACTCTTTGGTGGACTGGACCTAAATTTTGGAAACTCGAACCTTCTGAAGCCATTCAAAAGGAAGCCAATAGTAGCGGTCCCGCCACTATACTGCTACAGAAGATCAGTATTATATCGTCAAATCCGTTTCGGGTCAAAAAACTCTGGACTTTTGAAAGTAGACTATATCTTGTATTAAACAGCGACCGATGACTGAAAACCAAATAATGGCCCGAAGGAAAGAGTAAAGCAAATACGACCGTTCTTAAAAATTGGGTTGAATTTTGCTGGTCTCATAAACGGCAAGCCCCAAGGCGTTACATTTACAACTCGTAGGAAATTTGACAACCGACTTTTTAATGGCTGCGCTTCACTGATTGCTCGAAGGGGAAACATACACCTTTCCGGATAAAGGAATCAATTTTCGATGCGCGTCTTATACTAAAAGAGTGGAATTTATTTATTGGATTGTCATTTCATTTCCCCACACGTACTCCATTTTGGGGGAATTTAGGCAACCTGCGTTAAATTGGCCAAAATCCACCTAAAGAGAGCAATTGGTGATAACACATTAACACAAGAAGAATTGAATACCTTGCTAGTCCAAATTGAGGGACTGCTCAACTCTCGTCCATTATGTACGGGATCCGACGAGGAAATGTATCCATTAACACCATCACATTTTATGGTTGGTCATCCTATCACCACTGTACTACAACTAGGCGTAACAGAAGTGCCGTACACTAGACTCACCTGGAATGACTTTACTGGAATGACTTAACTGTTTTAGAAGAGATGATGCCTGAAATATCTTTCTTCGATGCAAGCTCGCGTCAAATAAAATGGCAACAAAGAAAATATGCAAATCAACGACGTAGTTTTGATAAAGGAAGAACATCCATTGTTAAATCAATGAATAATGGGCAAGATAGTAAAAGTGTTTCGTGGCAATTATGGACGAGTTCGTGTTGCTAAAATACTTACCAGTCAAAGAAAACCCTACGTTGTAAATATTATTGAAGTTAAAATCTTCAGGGGATCTAACCAATCCATCAATCAGTCCATTCAAGTTACTCGTACTACGAAATAAAGCAATTGGACATTGAAGAGCTGAAGTTTCGCTCTTGGACATCGTGATTGTAGTTATCTCACCTCATTGTTCCATACAGAACCAATGTAAAAAAAATTCAAAAGGTCTATTTACTTTTTGGTGCCATTGAACCATAGAGCAGTTAAATGATCAACACGACAAGATTTACGCTCATAACACTCAGGTCAGCTGCATTTTGACTGGTAATATCAGACTGTTCAAGCATGCTAGCCAATGTAATACGATTATCTACAGTAGCAAATTGAAGATGATTCTGAGAAAGTTCTGGGAATGTGAAGGGGTGTTTATATAATGCTCCTGGAAGACCAGAATTATGAAGAGTTGTTTAGACCAGCACCACAAAAACCTGGCAAGTGATATACTAATAAGATTCCAAACCCTTAAGATAGTCTTCACAGTCAATGCAGCGAAGATTTATCGCTAGATCTGGATACACTAAAGTGACCATATTAAAGAATTATTTGGCGTACAGCTCCTGAAGAGAACCTAAAGCACTTTGAACTCAATACCTTAACATATACGGAAGTCTTTGGCACCATATTTGACCACAAGGGTCATCAAAATAATATCGGAACAGAACTCCCATAACCAGCAGCATCATAAGCGATATTGAATGATATGTACATGGATTATTTGGTAACAGAAGTGAATGACGTATCTGAAGCAGTTAAATTGACTCGGCAGAATTCCAAATTTTTACTTAATCCACAAATAACATTCGCAAATCTTCTAATTCTCCTGACGTGATATCAATGTTAAACATCGTTGAAGCATATTAATCCGTACCCAAGATACTATTCAGAGAATCTCTTCGTAAAGTGCTAGTGCTAATGGCAACTAACTATCGATACTTTTACCTACTAGGTCATCATCGAAACTGCAACCGCAACCATCAACAGACCGATTCTGTCTGAAGGTAGTCGAATTTTTGATCCACTAGGTCTGCTACCACCTTTGGTCGTAAAAATAAAAACATATTTTCAAAAATCGTGATTGTTAGATGTGGGATGGAATGAGTGACGAAGATTACCAGACAAAACCCAAAACCAACTACTTAAACTAGTAAACCGGTATAGTTATTGATGTTTTTGGCCTTTCCGGAAATCTTTTTTTCGAGTTGGATTTATTCATGAAGTTCAAGAAAAACTGAAGAAATTCATCGAAAGATGATGTACTCATCGAACTTGTATCTTCTACCAAATTATTCCAGAAGAGACTTTCTGCAGCTAACACATAATTAAAGACCTTTGAGTTTAGAATTGTGTACTCTTCTCAATCTGCAGACCCACTTTTATTTGCATTTCTCTATATGGTCTGAAAATAATTCTAACCTACCACTGTTCATTAACCCAATTTGATCGTTAGCACATAATCAATCAAGGCTGAAGTAGTAGATTATATGCATGTTGCGTAATTCAAGTTTATATAAATCACCCAACACTATTGCTCTCTGATACTGCCCCATAACGCCACAAAGCTAGCTCGGATATAAGCTAAACAAACACT
Source organism: Tipula confusa (assembly GCA_963556175.1). Classification (NCBI taxonomy): domain Eukaryota; kingdom Metazoa; phylum Arthropoda; class Insecta; order Diptera; family Tipulidae; genus Tipula; species Tipula confusa. The sequence continues at coordinate 222,367,135 of OY744476.1, forward strand.
CATCTTTCCAAAATTATATAATAACCAGACTTTTTGCCAACCAAACTGTAACTTTTTCACTTTATTACCACAATTCTAGTAAAATTTGGAGGAAACTACAAGATATTTTTTGATATTTTTTAACCGATTCATACTTACTGCCTATATGTAATACTGCCTATGCCAGCCACGTAATATTTACGCAATAAACCAAACTTTTTTGCATTTATATTTCGTTGGAAGTGGAATAATCCTTTAACTCGATTTATTATCTAACTTACCTTGTATCTATTTCTATACAAATGTTTTAAAGCTTCTTAAATTTATCGAATAACAGTCATTTTTAATTTCTTCATATTTTAAAATTGGTAAAATGTTTCTTTTATTTTATATTTCAAATTGATAAAAATGATTACATTTAAAATTAATTAATTAAAAAAAAAAAAAAAAAATTAAAATAAAAACAAAAATGATTAATGTATAATTTTTTCAAAAATTAAATTAATATTCTACTGAATTGTATATTATGTGAATACAGTATGATCGGTAGAACAAGTAACTGGCTCGATATTTCTATTGAAACTTTATGCTATGTGACATGCCATATCACTTGTTGCAGACACATATTGATATATTTATTTAGTTTTAATTATAAAAGTTAAACCTCTAGAAACTTTATTTTATGCTTACTAATATATGCTGTCCATAGTAGCTCATATCCGGAAAAATCATGAGAGAAAATATCCAAATTTCAGAATTATGATACATCAAAATTTAAATGTGAGTTGAATTAATTGAAAAAAACCCTACAACAGTTTAATATTTTGTTATATGATTATTTTGTTATATCGAATATTTTTCGCCCAAATGTCGATATTTAAATAGCTTTATTTATTTGTTTCTGTGCAACAAACAATCACAGTTGTTGCAGAAGTTTATAGATTTAATAATTAAAACTGGCCGCGCCCCGGACTTTGGTTGTGTCGTATAAAGTTTAAATATTTATGTCATCTATCTTCTTATGGGCATATAAAAACTGCTAAGCAGGTGGTTCAAAGATTATCAATATTAGTTCAGTTTCAAATATATGTAGCCTAAATTGTTGATGTTGTCAAGAAATATGTGAAACATTCTCCTTTTTTTACTTTCACGATAAAATCGAATACGTTACAGAAAGTTTAAAATATTCTACCAAAATATCGCCCGTAAAATGTTCTACGAATCATACTGTTAGACGAGTATGCGAACTGTAGAAATTAATTAGCTCAATTAATTAACGTATAGAAATGTGTATCACCCTATATCTATGTATACAATTTTTGTATATTGCATTTAGTTCTTAAAATTAATTATGTAAGTAAAAATGTTTATTAATTTAATATAAAGCGAACGATTTACGATGATTTGATTAATTTAATCCTTAATCGTTTTATTTTATAAGTAAAGAAACTACTATATTATATTTACACAACTATACGTCACAACGAATTAATCTTTTTTAACCGTTAAATTGTAAATTTGCTGAGCAATATACGATAGTTCGACATCAATTGGTTTCGTATCGTCGTATAGTGCTGGCGCTTCGCATAATATAGCGAATGTACCGACAATCGATGCGGTTAAAAAAATCCATAAAAATAAACGATCGAGTACCATGGCGACAAAGCCCCAGTCTTGATCTTCGGCATTAAATTCGTCTTGACGTTGCATATGATGTTGTATGAACATTACGTTGTGTATGGCTTTTTCCAATTCGAAAGGATATTTTTTGCGGCATCCGACATCACTCAACGATTCGTCGAGGCCCGACATTACGGATGGTAGTCCATTATAACCACCCATGCCACTAAGTCCACCACCTAGGGCACCTACTAGCCCACTAAATCTATTTGTTGCCGTTGTTGAATGTAACCCGTTACAACCACCTACACGTCCTTGCATATGACGAATCGAATCGGGACTTGATCCACCGCTACTCATTTGCAACGATGCTTGGGCCGCCAATGCTGAACCGAATTTCGATTTTTTATTCGTTTTACCGTAATTTATTTTGTTCGCCGCTAAATCGCGTAGCAAATCTTTTGGTACGCGCATAAGTAAAAGTTTTGGCAGTCGTCGTATAAAAAAATTACGAACCCACGGCGCCATTTTATGGGTACTCGGCTTCCTGTAATGGATATTTAGTATTATAATTGTGATTACGACACTTAGGCCAACCAGTAACATTGTGAAAAGCAGATATTTTCCCAGTAACGGAAGTGCTAACGATGTTGACGGTATAATTTCCGATATCAATAAAAAGAACATGGTTTGCGATAGTAGAATACTGATGCACAATGCAATTTTTTCTCCGGAATCGGCTGGCAAATAAAATACTAATACCGATAGGTAGCTAATGCCGACACACGGTATAATTAAATTCACCGTATAGAATAAAGTTTTTCGACGTAAAGTTATGTTAAAAAATATGTCGGGATACGGTTCGGCGCAACATGGATAGTATTTTTCATGACGTTCAGCGGGCACCCCTAAAATGTCCCATTCAACACTCGGATAGTATTCTCGCAGATCAATGCCAATTTCCACCTTATTATCTTTATCGTTTTTTTGGTTTATATGCTTTAAATCGATCTGGAGAAAATAAATTGGTACCACTTAGTATTTTCAAGACTTGTAAAAAAATAATGGTGTTACCTGATCACCATCGTAGGTCCACGATCCAAATTTCATAAAACACGTTTGTTGATCGAACGGAAAGTATCGTACATCGATTTCACAAGATGATTTAAAAATTGCAGGAGGAGTCCATACCACTTTTCCGGTATAGTGTAGAATTGCCTTGGTCATTGTTGTGACCACATATTCACCGTCCGCACTGGAATAAAATAAAAACAAAACAACGTATCACATGGAGATTTATCTCAGCTCCGTTTAATTTTATTATTTTATTGGATAACATAATTTTTAAATAAAAATTCAATCTATAACCACTCACCGAAAAAAAAAAAAAAAAGGAAAAAAATAAGAAAAATCCTTAAAATACTTGAAAAACAAAATGAAAATATAATCGAATTTCAAGAATAAAGAAAATGTAAATAAATCTTGCATAAAGCTCTTTTAATATGATACCAAAATTATTATTATTTTGCGTCGTATCGTCTTCTTCGTGTATCGTATTCATCCTCGTCGTATCTTCTTAAAGTAACGAGTACATTTTTCAATGCAATATAAAAAAATCTGTCCAATAAAATTACTGATAACTAATAAGAAAATTTCGAAGCCCCTAATTATGTACGCTTCTTAGAGATATAACAAATGAGTTGTGGGAAATAAAAACGGACACTTGTTCAATCCTAATTATAAAAAAAAACTATCGTATTGCATTGTAACGAACTTCATTTTTGGTATATCTTGGTGTTATAACAGTTGGTCAATACAAAAGCAGTTATGCTTTTTTACAAAAGTTTGGGTGTAAATGCAATTTTGGTCGACCAAAAAGCTATACTCTTAAATTTTCAACAGCTTGAAAAATTGGGTGACTTAAAACTATTGTACGTTCATGATATGATATTGAGTAGAAAAAGGGTCATTTAGGCGCTCACAGTGGTGTCAATTTCACATTTAAAAAAAGAGCGAAATTGATTTGGTTTTATTCAACATATTCAACTTGGAAGCAAAGCGATTCTGTTTTCAATAAAACTTAGAAGTAAAATCATAGCTGCATTCCTTGACGAAATGTGATTAAAATCAGTATTCGAATTACATAGAAAGCAAGGACGCAAATTGAACCAAATTCGTTTTTGGATCACAAATGGTGAACTAAAAATTGTTCTGCTATTAAAATGTAGGTGAAATAATCAAATACCGAACTCATTCAAAACCAAAACAAAACAAATAATTTACAGTTTTTGTATTTGAATTTATCTAGTCGCCGTTTGTTAAAACTTCAAATGACATAAAACTAGTGTTTCAATAAGTACAGGATGAACATTATTTGACAGATAATTTCATAACAAGATGGATGTTTTTTGACAAAAAAATTATAATTTTGAGTAGTACCATACCAATTTTTAATGTTATTTTGAATGGTTTCTTTAGGCTGCAGTAATACCGACCTTAAGGATTTATTTTGTAAATTTTTGTGTCGTTTCATGAGACATATACAGATCTTGATCAGATTAAACGTCAAGAATTGCGGCTGTCATTATAAGTACTTAGAAAAACTGATTGAGCAAACAAATCTTATTCCAAAAAACAGAACAATTTTGAAGTAGGATGTTTTTAATTTGTGTTTTTACTTTATCAATAACGGCTTTTTAATGGGTGCTAGCAACTCTTCTCAGTGCTCAGTCTTCTTTACTTTGCTCGTAAGACGATATTGCAAGACGAGAACATTTGAGCGGTAGCCCTTCAATTGCAAAATTATTGAAAATATTCAATGAAGGTAACTTGTCCATAGGGAAAAATTATGGTTGGGGTACCCAGAGTAAATCGTGTGCAAAAACCGGATCCTATGGGCACTAAACGGTTTTAGACCCTATAAATCGGCAGGCCCGGTGAAATTGCAAAAACGCTAGTCGAACATTCTCCCATAGCTGGAGGTGATATTCAGGGGGTGTTTAATGCTGAATTATATTCCGAGGAAATGGACAGAGGTTAGGGTGATTTTTATTCCAAAAACGGAGAAGAATTCATAGGTCTACCCAAAGGACCTAAGACCTATAACTCTATCATCCTTTCTATTGAAAACATTGGAAAGGCTGATTGACGTGTACATACGTGCAAAAAGAGAACCCAGTAATTGGGTGACTTTTCAGCATGCGTACTGGAAAGGGAGATCTGTGGATACGGCTCTGCATTCCCTCTTGCGCCTTTAACAATGTCAAGTCGGAGGCAGTTCAGGAAGGACTGTCTTTCTTAGATGTGGACTACCCCTTAAGGAGGTTGATAAATCAGATGCTAATATGCAGGATTGTTAACGCGGAGATGGGGAAGTCCACAATTAGGAGGTGAGTAGTTAAAGGAACTCCGCAAAGTGGTTTCCTATCACCTTTTCTCTGGAACATAGTAATCAATGGACTACTTTTGAAACTGGAGAGGGAGGGAATAGGGGTGATAGCGTATGTAAATGACGTAGCGATCGTGATCTTGGGTAGGTACCTAAGCACGATTAGGGAAGTCTCTCCTAATGAGATGAGTGAGCATCTCAATATCCAGATAGTCTGGGTCCCTGGTTACTCGGACGTTCTGGGGCTGACGAACTGGCAAGGAAAGGTACAACTCTCCAATTGAAATCAGAAAGGGCAAATCTGGAGAGGCCTATAGCAGCACTTTTTATGGCGCTTAAAAATGAGGCGATAGCCTCGGCACAGAAGAGGTGGAATAACACAATAACATGCAATGTAGCGCGGCAAGTCTGGCCGAAATTGGACTTGAAGCGCTCCAAAACACTACTACCCCTATATGTAGACCTAACTTAAGTATAGTCGTGGGGGTGCTCACAGGACACTGCCTCATTGGAGAGCATAGGAGGCTTGTGTCACTGGCAAATGACTTCTGTAGAAGCTGTATGGATGAGGAAGAGGAAGAGACTGTGAGCCACTTCCTCTGCTCATGCTCGGCGCTAGCTTACATGAGGTATAAACATCAAGTATTGTTTCGACGACCTTATGGATCTCAGAAACTGCAATGCGCGAGATATCTTACGCCACATAAGTAGCTCTGAATGGTTCCAATGAAAGTGAAAGGGGAGTAGGATCCTTTGGTATAACAATGGACCGTCACCGGTCTAAGTGTGCGTTAGCAGCTACTCTAACCTAACCTAACCTAATCTAACCCATCCATTCCAGTTAGCTTCTTACTTTTGGGTTGTATTTAGATCAAAATTTAATACAAGAATTGCCTCATCTCTCAACCACGATTCTCTCTTTCTGCTTACAAGTAAAATAAAATTTAAAACTAAAACGAGATCCAGCAATGAATCTAATGCGAGGGACCTTGCAAACCTTGTGGACCTTGGCAAACTAGGCATACATCTGTAAAGGATCGGAAACGAACAATTACCTGAAAGCATTTGGAACACATGCATAAAGCTCCCACATCCCGCATATGGGAAAGATAATCATGATTGGATAATAAGTTTACCAATTATTTGGGATGCTCGGTTTTGGACTCGATCCAAAGCAGTCAAATGAGTTTTCGGTGCACCTGCCTAAACATAATAGTTATACTCCTGAGCTTTTGTAAATTGTAATTGTTTCTGATAGAGTAAAGTTAAACGTAAATCGTCGTAAAAATCCAAGACATCTGGCTGCTCCAACTGCTTTTGTTTGATTTGTTCGGCCCAAAATATTTTCTTTGATATTGTCAAGCCGAGAATCTCAAATGTGTCAGACGAAGCAAAGCTGGATTTATCAGTCAGATAAATCATTGTAATAAATTAGAAAAAGAGTCGAAAAGAGGATGGATTCCTGAGGTGACGCACTGAAACGATATCGATTAGACGATTATTCGAAAGGTTCGATTTTCTGTATTTTTTGGCACAGGCATGTTAGCAGTTTTCCAAATGAAGGAAAACTGTCAAAATTGGTCCACTATTGCGTGTCATCTTATTGTCTATTCATTCATTTTCGTCAATTTATAAGATGATGGTTTCCCATATTTTAGTAAACCATGAAAGGGGTGAGCTACACTGTCTCTTAATTATTTAGGCGCCCTTTTAAAATTTCTAGGTATTTTTTCATTATTGTTTGCATGAAGGCATAATTGAATGCGTAAAAATTCGAATGCAAATATTCTAAATTTTAATAATTCGAAAACGAGCGACACCACGAAAAAAGTTTTAAACAAGATACAAAAAAAAATTGGGTTGTACTTTTCAAGGTGATTTCCGGAAAATTTAATAATACTCGCTGGTTTGTCGTTGGAGATCAAACGATTTTATTTGTTGGTTTGGTTGGTTTCTTCTGGTAAATATATTTGTTTATGGTCATATACACTTGAGTTCATATTTTTCTTCGATGGAGGTGGTACTCCCGAATTGTCAATACCAATTCAACACGTTATGATTACAGGTGTATTGGTGCCGACTAATTATGTTCCATTATATTTCCTGAAAGGTTTTTCTGTTTACGTTGTCTTTGCTGCTCTTTTTTTTATTATTCTTACAAAAGAAATTAAAAAACAAGATAAAAACATCTTAATTAGATTTTAAAAGGACATTAATTAAATTTTTTGTCAACGTTCTTCTTTTTGATAATTATGTTAGATTAGATAAAATAAGTGCTCAAGAACAACCGAAATAGTCGTTTTAGCGTCTTTGGTCGTTTGAAGATTTTTTTTGTTGAACTTGCATGTTATGCGTTCATACTACATCAAGCTTTTCGAGAACGAAATTTTTTTTTGTATAACTTCCGTCGTTCAAAAGCCACATCTACTCAAGCGGAAATTTAATTTTGTTTTTCTATAATTAGGGTTGACCAAAATTATGTTACTATTCCGACAAATGTCGTAACTCACCTTGACCTACTTTTATATGGTTCTCAAAAGTATAACCCACTTTTCAATAACGAAATGTAATCTTAACGGAAATTAATTTTCAACTAAGCAACTTCTATGGAATATTAAATCAAGCTTGATCTTAAATTAAAAATTTTTGACTAAGATATCATCTCAATCGGATAAAATATTTTTGTGAAAAAGACAAATATGTTTTTTCCGAACAAAAATAACAATACGTTTGATGTACTAATGCCGTAAATTCATTAAAAGTTCTATAGTCTAAGTTTTAGTTAAAAGACCTACAGAAAAATTTGGAATAAACCTCATGGTGAAAACAAAACAGGTAGAACAAACTTTAAATTTCGATATTTTGCTACAAATTTGAGCAAATAATACAAGGGCAACTTATCAGTTTTCGATTTTTGTAGATTAAAACAAAACTAATATCTTTCAAAGTAAGCAGCAAGTTAGGATTAAACAGAGAGTACATGCATTTCAATATATCAGACAGAAACGAGGCTTGAAACAGAATCCATCTAATTCACATTGAAACTTTCAAAACCCAGAAAATATATTGTTAGCCCATTAAAATTGATAAAAGTATCCCAAAAATCGATAATTTGTAAAACTTAGCCCAAACTTGCAAAATATATAAAATAATTGAAAACTGAGCAATTAAATCGAAAATTCCGAAACATCATGCACATCAACATGATGGCAATATATGCCAAAAATTGGATATTTCTAAATTTTAGAAAATACATAATGGGTAAGCCTTTTAAGACTACGCCATTTTTACCACAAAATGAAACCTACTAAATTAATGAAGGTTAGTCATTAAAATTGAGCAACTTAAAATCGAAAATATTCAAAAATTCATAATAGTTCGAATTATGATGCAAATTTTCTGAATGTTTTTTTTTTTGCCACAAATTATTAGCCATAACAAGTATTAAGTAGCTCTTCCAGTTAAAGTATTTTGTTTTGCGTTGCTTATTTTGTTTGACAATTTATTATTGCTCGAAGTCGAAAGCAAGTTAAATTTAATAAACGAATTTCCCAAAATCGTATTTACCTCGATACTAATAATATCGAAATTTGATTTCGAATACAATCGTTACATGATTTTATTATGTTGTTACTTGATTACAATTAATTTTTATTGCTCCTTGGTGAAAAATTGATTTTTTTCTATTTTTTTTTCATTTTTTATTTTAACGAACATAAAATAATTTTTAACCATAAAATAGCATATATATATATGGATTAGGTATATGTGTATGTATGTACATAATATACTGAACCAATAAAAAACGAGAAAAGAAAATATTAAAGCAAACATATATTTGATTGATTGATGTATGCTGTATGGTACACATATTGTAAATAAATATTGCGGGCGAAAATTAATCAAATTGTTTTTTTGAAACAATATAATTTTTATAAATTGATTAGAAATTAGCTAATACATTCATCTTTGGGCTTTATGTTTGATCTACCGTAACCAATTTTATATTGCTTGAGGGGTTCCCGCACTTGCGGTATAACGTCGGCGTTACCATCGAAACTTGAGCATCGTGAGAGTCTCGAGTAGGCTGTATATAGTCAAGACGAAATTTTATGCAAGGACAGAAATTGATTAACTGTTTAATTAAACTGTAGGACCAAGCCTAGGCTCATCTCCCGTACACAGAATATTCTAAACTACACAGTTTCAAAATAGATTATTTAGCACGAAAATCACATGAAATAATCGTTAAACAAACAAAATACGTCATTGTAATTAGAAGAACATCTAATTGGAGAAAGAGTAGTATACTGCTATAAAATATTCATACTTTTTCACAAATCATTTTCAAGCATAAAAAGTCCTCTAATGATCAATCGGTGATCAAGGTCTATCTGATGTACAACATGGGGAAGTGCTATCTCCAATACTCTTTAACCTAAGTGTAGTCTTTTTGATCTACTTGTCCCATTCTCAGCATCCGTTGGCCTACAAAAATTCCCAAACAAAATTGTATCGCAAGACTATGAGACCAAGGTGCAATGGATATTTCAGTACGAGACTAGGCATAAAAGTCAGTTCTTATACGTTTTTCGCTTACATAATGTCATGGAAAATACCATTCACCGAATTATTCTTTAAAAAATATGTAAAAAAAATTCTTAAAGTCATACCTAAGTCTAAAATTTGAGACACTTTTTGGTCTAACCGACAGAATAACAAAAATTTACTAAAATAACCCAAAACAAGTAGAATTATACGATAATTTATCACATAAAATAGTTTCATTACTACATCCAACCAGGAACATAAAGAAGAGTAGAAGCACACATACATACACAAAAAAAAAAAAACGTAACCTCAACAAAAATCTTCTTTTTTTATGAAGTTTTTAAAAGTTCCTACTTAAAACTTTTGCGAGTATTTTATATAATAGAAAGTAACATTTTTCATTTTCTCTATTTTTTTGTATGTACACATATGTATACGTGCATAATTATAAATACAGGGTGGTCCAATGGGAGACGATGTTATAAAATTATTTATTTTAATTCAACGAAAATTGCGAAAACTGTCCAGCAGAGTGTTAACAAAGATGAGGTAAAGCAATCTAATACTAAGGTAATCGGAGTGACCATTTGCCCTAACCACAAGATAAACATGTATTAAGTTTCCATACATTAAAATTATTGCAAATACATCCTATCGTCTTTATTGACCCACCCTATAAATACATATCCATGAATTTTTAAAAATTTTCTTCTTTTCATTTTAAAGAATGCTATAAAGATACAGAGTTCAAAAAATGAGAAATGGGTTCGAGATTTTCCAGTCTTGTGTATAAAATATAATATAAAATATTTTCTTTAGGGCTTTTTTTATATGAATATATGTTCCATAAGAAATGATATATGTATAAGATTTTTTTTTTTTTTAGAAAAAATGTAATAGGTCTGGGTAAACATTCGTTTCGTGGCTAGGAATCTTAATTTATAACCAAGCAAACCAGAATTCTAAATTGAGAGATGAGTTTAAATAAACGTGACTGATTGCCTTTAACTAAAACACTGATTGAAATAAATTGTATTTGGTCGATTTTTGCCAATCATTAATCAACTTTAACAGATATGTCTCATCTGTCTTGGTCCAAGTCAATAAAAACTGTTGACTGGTTGGATAATCTCTAAAAGTTTACAAGACTATAAGAGTTTATGCACTCTCACCTGCATGACAGTCAAAGGTTTAATGCTTCATTAATACCTCATGTCGTTCATTATCGTCTTCGATCGAAATCAAGTAATAAAAAATCCCCTTTGAACCCCGCACCTAGTAGGTATTAGACACACGGTAATCTCATCCGCAATTTTAATTTTAAAATTTTAATATTTTTTTATTCGCTGTTTATTGATCAACGATATGTGTAACATGAATGACTTTGATTAACTAAAAACATGAAAGAACCGTGTCGAAAAATAACAATAGAACACGGTAAATAAAAAAAAAAAAAAAAAAATTTTTTAGTATAAATCCCGGTTGCTTGTTTAGTTTTTGTTTTAAATTTTATTTCCCACTTTTTGTTTACCGTTCATACTGACAGTTACTAAGTTGAAATATTTCCGGTATATAAACTACAATCGTTGCTCCTTCATATAATTGCGGGTGGTTATTTTTTTTGGCGACTCAACATGAAGCATATTAACTCCAATTTAAATTTAGTCTGGACAAAATATAGGAAAATGTAAAGTGGGAAACCCCAGCTCTTGAAATATTGCACAACATAAGATTTCTCTACAAATTGACGATACGAATCAATAATCGTAAAGCCTGACCAAATTTTGCTACTAAAATAGCTAGAACTAGTAGTGGCCACCATATTAATTTTTGATTTTTGATAGACCCAGAAATTTAATGTCATCCTGACACGGCCAACGGCCAACAATAGGAAATAAACAGTTATCAACGTATCAGACACAAGAGGAGACAAAGCTAAAACCTGAATACAGCTGGTTTACATTAGGTTAACGCCAATATTTGAAAATATGTTGCCCTCCTAAATATCGATAAACGACCTTCCAATGAAACTATGATTTTTCATCAATTACAAAATCATAAACTCATAATTTTGGTTGACAATTTATGCTACATATCAAAAATGTTCATCAAAGTTATTTATGTCACTTTCCAAAAAATAGTAATACGTGATTTTAGCTTGTCAAAACTGAGCAATTAAAGCCAAAAATTTTGAATTTTCAAAACCATAAAATCTAAACTGAGCAATTTATGCTTTAAACTGTACATTTAGGAAAATCGGAAAAAACATGAAGGTTAACTCATAATAACTGAGCAATTTATAACTCTATTAAAAAACTAATACGTTAAATCAAAATATCCAAAACCCAACAAACACAATGATTAGCTTATCAAAATTGAGCAATTTATGCCACAAAACGAAACTTTTCCATACCTCGTAAATGATGTTACCCCATTTAAGCTGATAATTTAAGTCACTAAACGAAAATTTCTAAACACCCAGAAAATACAGAAATTAAACATTTCCAAAATCCAGAAATTCATGATGGTAAACACATCGAAACTGAGCTATATCACTAATCGGAAGTGATTGTCAAAAACCAAAAAACTTGGTATTTTGCTCATCTAAACTGAGCAATTTAAGCTACAGATCAAAATTACCGAAACTAAGGAAATGTATTACTATTTGCCCATCAAAACTGAGCAATTTCCTTTAGTTTCAAATCTCCTCAGTATTGATCGAGCTTAATAGGAAGTTCAAAAAATAAACCCAGCTCAAATAGCATCAGTTAATTCAAGCGTTTATTGACCTAAAGTAAATGAAGTTGCAAGTAGCTGCAGATAAATGCCAATTAATACCATACTACAATGATTTTAGCAAAATAGCAGCACCCCATTTGTTTGATTACCCCTACCATATTTATATTGCATAAGCCAAGGACAATGTATTTAAGATATAAGAAAACATAAATCCAACGACTAACGAGATTCAACGTACACGAGAGTCATGTCCTATAGAAAATAAGATATTATATTAAAAAAAAAAAAAAAATTTAGAGAAGCTGAGATAACTTGGTAATCAAAATATAAATAACACCAACAAGTGAAATAATACAAAGTACCGTAATGTAATTAGCAGATGAACAAGCAAAAAAATAATTGCGAACGTAAGCAAGCAAAACTGTAGACAATTTTCATAAAATTAATACAATTTTGCTCTACTTGAAAATTTAAATAAAAAACAACAAACTCATTTGCACCAATGAAAACGTTAATTTAATACAGTGCGTACCACAATACATTATAATTTTACTCACTTGTTGTAAAGAACTATGTCTGGCAACCAAATATGTTCTGACGGTACATATAATTCTGTAACACCGCCATACTCTGATGGATCCCATTTAAATTTATGATCCTGCCATTCCTGTACAACATCAACAACAACAACAACAAAATTTTTAATTACATCATAACACTCTTAAAATTTATTGAGTAACACAAAACCAAACTACTTACATGTTCCAACCATACATTTGTTGTTAGGATTTGATCTTTTAAATTCTGAAAATATAAAAACAAAAAAAAGTTTTTATTTTCAATAAATTTCGAGTATCACTTTACATAAAAAGTTTTTTCTTTATAATATGATAATCGATGGTAGCACAAAAATTAATATAATTTCCGAAACCTGAATATCCGGAATTTGAACATTACAATCCGGATATATGTATGAATATCGACCGAAGCAAAATCCAAATATTGAAGGTAGAAGTACTCGAATTTTATTTATGATGGATATTGGGTGGGTGCATCATAACTTTTTTTTTAACCTTTCTTCCGATTTCATAATTCGTCGTTTGGAGAAAAAATTGAGGGTATGAGAGAATGATACACAAGCTAATACACGTTTATTCATTACATATACAAGTCTAACTCAAGTTGTTAGATCTTTTCGGCTGTCTTTTAAGTTTGAAGGTGTTGATCATCTGTTGATCTCTGCAAAGATGCCATGACTATTTTTACAAGTGGGGAGGTACATGAAAACGTAGTAAAATTGCAAACTGTGAAGGTCTCAAAAATAACATAATGTCAGTTTATTGTCTTCCGTTGTTAGTCTTTGTTAGAAGAGTCGGTTAACCAAATTGAAGATGAAAAAAGTCAATGATGAAAGGCCAAATTTCGAAGCGGAAAAAATCCTACGAGCAATTTACATTGGTATAGGAGAGATTATATTTTTTCGATCAGTATTTGGCAGCCAAAATATTGAAACAACTTGTGCCTGCAAGTAATTTCTTGGACTACCTTGTAAAATACTTCAAATATAAACATCGTGATGTTATGTGGGTTTTGGCCATTGGCGAGTCACATTTAATTGTAAAGGATTCATCAACGTGACGTGAGTTATGGATATCTTCAATTTGTGGCATAAATTGCTTAATTTTTATGGAGTTACCAACATGGATTTTCTGGGATAATTTTTTATTACTGTCTTAAATTTTCAGTTTTGATGGGTTAATCACTATGTATTTTCTGAATTTTAGAAATTCTCGTATTGTGCCATAAAATGCTCATTTTTAATGGGTTAACAATTGAGTAATAGGTTTTGAACCATCCTGTAATTCTCTTGGGTTTTGTTCCATAAATTTGCTAAATTTTGATTAATAAATTTCAATTTGTCGTAAAAATTGCTCAATTTTGCTCGTTTTTGTGGTTTATATATTTCGATATTTTGCTATAAATTTCTTAAATTTAGAAGGTTTAATTTTGGAAATTTCCTTTTGTTCCATAAATTGAATTTTAGAATATCGAAAACACAGTAAACCAAAAGTGACTCAAGAAGAGGCTTTCATAACCATGGACTATACTTATACCAACCGGCAAAACCCTGATTTGAGGAGGTTCAATTTGTCTGTATAAAAATCAAGACCCTGGTTAATTAGTACCTCTACATAAAGGTTTAAAAAAGAATTACCTAACGTTCCTCAAATAGATTAACGCAGTATCTGGGGAGACGATCGCACCAGGTCTATTCGTTCATAAAGACACTTCAAGAGAAGTATGGATTGCTATGTACCTGTGCAGTTACATGGCATCCATTTTTACCAGCAGTAAAAGAGTACAAACGTGTCATGAGAAATGAGCTGCAAGAGGACAACAACAGAAGGAAGATCAAAATTCGTTAACTGCAATGGGGATCATGCGGCAAACTAGAATGGTTGTAGTTCCTATCAACGCTATAAGAGCGCCAGAATAAATCAACGAGAAGTGAAGGTCGTCTCATCTAGGCCAGTTTATGTACAGGAGCACCTAAACCAGTACATTAACCCCCAAAAAACTTCCAACTGCAACGCCACAACAGTCAGAATCAATACCGGGAAAGATTTTCGCCATAGATGTATGATGATTCACAATAAAAAACAAAGTGTAAATTGCCTTTTTATGTAACCCTTGTTCCATATTTTTTAAGAAAATGGAGTTCGAAAACTTTATCCAAGTGAAAATTAGATCGATCTCTTAGACACTCTATTCCCCAAATAAACATTTAAGATCCAAAATTCGAGTCACAAGCTCAAAATGCTTTCATAGAAATAGAATCATCTTAAATTAAAGTAACCACCAGAACTGAGATAAATTCTCAAAAAATCCAAATAAGGCCTTTGGCTATGCTAATTTGTCACCTCTAGAAATCAAAAGCCTACCAAAAAAAGGAAACATGTATCTATTTGCAATAGTAAATGCTTGCATCCTCCTTCCCGTTACTATGTAAACATACTAAAGTTATCCTAATCCACAAACATAATAAGCCTTCTTCAGATGTGTCCAGAAAAGTTTTAAAATTCTAGCTGACCAACGGTTCATACTCAAAATAATCATTCCTGCATAAGCGCTACTTGCTCAGGGAATTCTCAGTCCAAGTCTCTTTAATCTCTTCACTAACGACCTACCCACACCCAAATCTGCAAATTGGCAATTTTCACCAAAGAAGAAAAAAATCACCAAAGGTGAATTCCTTTTATTATCCAAAGATTGGTAGCAAGTCTCCTTGAAAGTCTACAGTTTTATAAACTTTAGAAAATCAAGGTTAACATTGCCTAAACCTAAGCTGGCTTACTGACTAACTCAAAAATCTTCAAATCAAAAGCGGCAACGAGAGTTTTGCTTGTTGATAAGTCAGCCATTCATCGGTAGAACATCGGAAAATACCTAAGTTGAAAGTCTTCAATCCAATTTCTTGAGTCTGATGTCGGATTGGGGTTGATCAATTTTGAACACTTTGTAGCACATCATCGATGTGTTTTGGTAATTTTATCGTATAAGTTGCGTTTAGTAGATCTGTGGCATTTGTGGCGGAAACAATTTTATCGCATCGATGCATTGAAAGTTTTGGAAAGCTTTTCGACTGTATGAACGTCAGGTATAAATGCATTTCTTGGACCATAACCTGTGCTATATCTATTTATTATTTTGAAAATGTATCAACTATACAAATATGAAAATCACTTAGATTTAAGCTTCAAAATTTTACTTTCCTGTTCTTAGTACCAATTTAGTTCGTTGCTTTATTGAATTACTTTGCAATATGCTACTTTATGTATCCACACCCGAAAAATTTTCTTTCAAAAAGTTCGTTTTATGCTTTTGTTCCTTTCATCTCTTAAAGTCTTACACACAAACACACACACACTTCACCAAAAAATATAGGAAAAGTTTTACCATAATTTTTTTGGAAAATGAATATGTTCTCGGCTGGTTTATGAATATTAGAAACGATTTGTTGAAAAGAATCAAATCCACAAAGCACAAAAAATTATTTTAATTTGGTTTGGTTTTGGTTTTGATTTTTTTTTGGAAAATCTAAATTGTGTACGACCGTATTTATTTCAATCAAACTTTAAAACGGAAAATGTGGAAATAAAATAAAAACGAGAAACGATTTTGTCGCGAAAAATTCTGCCAGGATATATACCAATCAAATATAAATAATAAAATTATGAATGGAATGAATGAAATTTTATTTATTTCCGTTTTATATGAAAGTAAGTTCGTTCGAAATCCGAATTGATAATGAAAACGCACAGTGGAGGAAGAAGAAAATACTTTAGAATTTTCTTTTTTCGTTTTTTTTTATTATTATTTTTTTCACCTTACACAGTAGTGTGTGATGGATTCCGGACAGTTTGTGAAATATATGATTTGTTAAAATTGCTCAATAATTCCAATTTATGATTTATGCTCAATTTCAAGGGTTACCAGCCTTCAGTTTTTATTACTTGCATCGTTGAAAGGTTATATTAAATATGAAGTTTGTAAGCCATCATGAATTTTATGGATTTTGAACATTTTTAATTTGTGATCCAAGTTGCTCAGTTTTGATGGGTTAAACATTGTGCATTTTCAGTGATTTGATAAATTTCAGTTTATATCATGATCTCTTAGTTTTGAAGGACTAACATTATTTTCGTGATTTTGGAAGTTTTCAATTTTAAGCAAAAATTGCTCAATTTTTACGGGCTTACATGGTTCTAGAAAATATTCGAATTATGACATTAACTGCTCAGTTTTGAAGAGCAAAATTTCGTTGTAAATAAATTGATTTGAGGCATAAATTGTTCCTATTTGTTCATCTATTTTCTGGATTTTGGAAATTTTTGATTTGTTGCATAAATTGCTCAATTATAAAAGGCCAACAATCATGTATTTTCTGCGTTTCGAAAATGTTCCGTTTGTAGCATAAACTTTTTATTTATGAATGGTTATGCATTGTGTATTTTATGAGTTTTTCGAAATTTTCGATTTGTAACATAAATTGCTCAATTATGGTTGACAATTATGTTTTTGCTGCGTTATAGAAATTTATGATTTGTGAAGTTATTTACTTTGTTTTAATGCACTTGCCGTCATGTATTTTTTAGGGTTTGAACATTTTCGTTCCGTGATATAAATTGCTCAGTTTTAATACCATGTTTTTTGATGGATTTTAGAAATTTTAGAAATTTTTGATTTGTTGCATAAATTGCTCAATTATAAAAGGCTGACACTCAAGTATTTTCTGCATTTCGAAAATGTTCAATTTGAACCAAAAATTTCACAATTATACATCATGTTTTTCTGGGTTTTAGACATTTTTGATTTGTAACATAAATTGCTCAGTTTTTAAATTTATGGCTAAAATTGTTCAATTTTTAACTAAATTTTCGATTAATTGCTTAGTTTTGAATGGCTTACCATCATCTATTTCCTGAGTTTTTAGAAATTTTCAATTTGGGACATACATTTCTCAATTCTGGCCGGTTAACATAAATTGCTCAGTTTTAATGAGCTATCCACCATGTTTTTTGTGGATTTGGACAATTTTGATTTGTGATTTTAGAATGTATTTGATTTGTATAGGAAATTTATGATTTGTTAAAATTTCGCAATGAAATGTATGCTCAGTTTCAAGGGTTACCAGCCTTCAATTTTTATTACTTTCATCGTTGATAGATTATATTAAATATGGAAAAATAAACTAGCTACAAGAAAATTTGGCTCAGACATGATTACGCTAATTTTCAAATAAAACTTCAAAATCTTTACGTGAACATAAAATAGAGAAAGCAATGCGAGCTTTGGAATTTTGGAATTGAAGACGAAATGCAAATAGAATCTTTTAAACAATACGCTTACGAGTTCCGCTAGCTAGCTGATGATTGTGATTTAAAATATGTGAGTTAATAATCTAAGTAAATCTTTGTCATTCAAACTTCTATCTGCCATCATATCTACAATATTTTCAGTACCAAAGTCATTGAATCCATCACTACCTAATTTGCCAAATTTATAATTCCAGCGGATTCGAACTCTTCGGATCATATATTATACTCATCCAAAACTACAATGGGCCAAATTGGTTTTCATCATCGGTTACGATTTAAGCTTTTGATGTCACATACGGCCAATGGAGTTTTTTAACACAAGTTAAAATTGAAAACTTTTTCCAAGCACTAGGTAAATTTAGTGACCTATTTGGATCTACTCGTCTAAAATCTGCTGAAATGTGAGCTTTATGAAGTCCGAGTTGAAGGTAAAAATGATCCCCTTGGCTAAAGGTTGTATAAGCGCGGTAGTATTGGATGGTAAGAAAACACCCCTACATTTTTTGTAGATCCGTTGAATATCAACAAAATTTTCAACAATTGTTGATTTGCTACTATTACACAGAATCTATAGATATAACCCTTCTGGTAGGAGTCAATCCCCCTAGGCGCACAACTCGTAACCTTCTTTGTATCCAATTTTCGTGATGATAATATATATGATTCTTACCACTATGGTTACCACTTTGGATACAAATTCACCCTTTTTCATTTTATTTATTCTGGTCACTCTATATCCGATTGAAATGCCAATAACAACATCGGTAAACTTAGATCCCAGTCCCTGTGGTTCTTTGCCATGATCTTTGTCAGATACTTCTCCAAAGTCTCGTTGATTCTTTTTACCATCCCATCTGACTGTGGATGTAAAGGTGAGGTTCATGATTTATTTATTCCGAACATTTGTCTGACAATCAAATGTCTTGGTTTTCTAGTTGGGTCATGTAGACTCTTTGCGACGTTTGTAAATCGTGTTGTTTCATCATGCCCGATGAGGAAAAATTTCGACGAGCACTTAAATAATTTAGCAGAAATTTTGAATCGAATAAATCTGTTGGTTAAAATTAAGTTCGAAGAAGTGCAAGATGATCCAGACAGAAGTAATACATCAATGGTTAAAACTTTAAGAAATTTACATAAATTCCGGAGTTTACTGGGATTATGCACATTTGGGAAATTTTCAACATTTTCATAAGTTGCTCAATTCTATATTTTTGATTTGCCCAATTTTAATTGGCTTACACCAATTAGCTCACAAAGTGCAGACTTAGTGCCATCAAGTATTAAATAAAACCAAATTTGAAACAAATTCTACCAACCAATGTCTGGCATCCATGATTTTTGTTCTCTAAGTCCAAATCTATTGAAGTTAATCATTTGGAAAAAAAGCACAAAAGCTCTTTGGAATGTGGTAATTTTTGGTATAAAAACCAAAGTTGGCTATGAGCCTATGAACTAGAAGCAACTGAAAAGAATACTAAATTTTATAACTACTTGTAAAAATAATGTCACACACAAAAACAGTTTACCCATTGATGTTCCAGATGTCGGGTCGATAGAATATCGTCAACATTTAGTATAAATATGCGACATTTAGGCGATTATACATATACAAATATTTTGATTATTTTAAAACGATACCAGTAGTGACATCTAGCACGGCAATGGGCTAACATACTATGGTAGTACTATGTGTATATTTATTATGCACACACCCATTTAAAAAATCTTAACTGTGCGGATTTCATTACACAGTACTGTACATCGTACGCTATCCGTATTTTCTTTATAATTTTTATGTTTAAACTTTTCTAAACTTTTAAATAATACAAGGTACAGATTATTTTTTTTTAAGTGTGTTAATATAATTTTCCTATATTTCAAATACAATGCTCCATAAATTTGCGCTGAAAAAAAATTCAGTTTGCACTGGAAGTTGATTTTAAAATGTAGCCAGTGGGAATTGCAAATATACCAAAGCTCAAAATTTTAAAATTTCAATGGATTTTATATTACATTTACGGTCACATATTTTTAAGTTAGCAATATATAATAAATTCACTGTAAAAGCGTTACGAGAATATATAATGGTGAATTGTATTTAACGGCAGTCGTTAATAAATATTTAGGGGGGAAAGAATAAATTTCGTATTTTTTGGTATTGATTAGTAGGGCGGTTTTTTTGTAATTTTACGACAGTAAATCCAATTTTCATCATTATAAGGGAAAAAGGAAAAATGTGCGGTTTTTGGTGGTACGGAATTTAATTAAAAACCTCTGAAATATGTTGTTACAGATTTTCAACACATTTGCCGTTTTCATGGTTATCATGGCCTTCACTTCATGGTCCGTTCATCATGGTTCTCATTTGTATCCTGGATAAAATGATTGGTGTTTATTGATCTTTCGGAAAGTGGTTAATTCACGGTCTCTTTCAAGTTGGAATCTACTGAACACTGAAAACACATATACAAATGCTGTTCTTTGCTATAAATACTATACAAGTTAAATTCCAGTCTGAAAATCTTGAAAAGAGATTTACAATTTTTCAGCTCACGTTCTAGATGGCAAATTTACGTAAAAATATTTTCTATCAAACATCCAGCCTTGTTTATTTAGGAAAATCTCTATTAACCCGTTAAAATGTATGTCACACATCAAAAATTTCCGAATTCTAGAAAATACATGATAGTATCGTCAAATCCCAGCATTTATGTCCACAAATCAAAAATATACAATGTGGTCTGTTGTGACAGTATGGGGAACCACGTTGTTTAATGGTGAATTGTAGTTAAACTATATGCTGATAAAATGTCCGATGTTCATGATTGTGACTAAATTTAAGGTTATCTCATTTAAAATGTGAAATAACCGAAATATTGGCACCAGTGTCAATAAAGAACGTCACTTTATTATTTGATTTTATAAAAAAAGGAGGTTGGATGGTATAGAGTGTGACTTAAATGTATCGAACAATTAAATTGGTATGTTAAGTCTCTCCACCGTTTCTCAACCGACAAACACATCGACAATTGCTAATTTTTAAATGTTCTCCATAAAATAAATAATATCCAATTATATTTTGGAATATATTAAATTAATTAAAATACTAAACTAATTGACGCTAAATATTCTAATTAACATTTCAAAACGCTTATCTATACTTAAAGCTAACATTATTTTAATAGAAAATTAATTTTATGAAAATTTGACATTTAAAAAAATAATTTAAGATGTATCTGTTTATTTAGGTTTTAAAACTAATATTTAAGATTATTAGACATTTACAAGATGACAATTATTAGCACTAGTCGCAATTATATGGAAAACGAGTTTCATGTTTTCCAAATTAATGTAATTGATTTATAATTTTTATTAATAGATGTCATTCTGAGCAATTTATGTCTTAAATTTTAATTCCGTATAAGAAGATGATGGTAAGCCTATTAAAACTGAGCAATTTATGCCACAAATCGAATAATTTCAAAATTGAGCAATTTATGCCACAAATCAAACATTTTCATAATCCACAAAAAAGCATGGTGGATAGCTCATCAAAACTGAGCAATTAATGTCAACCCGCCATAATTGAGCAATTTATGTCACAAATCGAAAATTTATAAAAACTCAGGAAATAAGTAATGGTAAGTCACTCAAAACAAAGCAAATAATCGCAAATTTAACAATTTAAGCTATAAACTTAAAAACCGAGCAATTTATGTTACAAATCGAAAATTTCTAAAACTCAGAAAATACATAATGGTATAATTGAAAATTTTATGCTACATAATTTACAGCCTTTCATAATTGAGCAATTTATGTAACATATCAACAATTTTCAAAATCCCCCCAAAAACATGGTCATTAAAACTGAGCAATTTATGTCTCAAAACGAAAATGTTCAAATCCTAAAAAATACATGATGGTAAGTGCATTAAAGCAGATCAATTAACTTTGCAAATCGTAAATTTCCAAAACGCAGCAAAACAATGGGCAATTGTTTTTAATAATTGAGCAATTTATGTCACAAATCGAAAATTTCTAAAAACTCATAAAATACATAATGTTTTTCATAATTTAGAAGCTTATGTTACAAATTGAGCAATTTCGAAACGCAGAAAATACAAACATGATGGCCGGCCTTTTATAATTGAGCAATTTATGCAACAAATAAAAAATTTTCAAAATCCAGGAAATAGATGATCAAATAGGAATAATGTATTCCTCAAATCGATTTGTTTACAGCGAAGTTTTGTTCTTCAAAACCGAGCAATTAATATCACAAATACATATATTTTCTAAAATCATTTAAGCCCATTAAAATTGAGCAATTTATGTTTTGAATCCAAGATTTCTAAACCACAGAAAATATAGGATGGTATAATTGAAATTTTTTTTCTACAAATTGAAAATTTTCAAAAGGCAGAAAATACATGGCAGATTTTCAGCCTTTTATAATTGAGCAATTTATGCAACAAATCTGAACAATTTAAAAAAACAATTTAAAAACTGAGCAATTTAAAAAAAATACATGAAGCGCCTTAAAACAGAGCAATTAACTTCACAAACCGTAAATTTCCATAACGCAGCAAATACATGATTGTCAACCAATTTATGGCACAAATCGAAAATTTTTAAAAACTCAAAAAATACATAATGGTTAGCTTTCATAATTGAGAAGGTTATGCTACAGATTGAAGATTTTTGAAAAGCAGAAAATACAATCATGATTGTCGGCCTTTTATAATTGAGCAATTTATGCAACATATCAAAAATATATATTTATTTGTGATTTTAATTGCCCGTCAAAACTGAGCAATTAAAATCACAAATAAATATATATTTTCTAAAACCATGTAAGCTCATTAAAATTGAGCAATTTATGTTACAAATCGAAAGTTTCAGAAAATACATGATGGTATAAATGAAAATTTTATGCTATAAATACAAAATTTTCAAAACGCAGAAAATACGCGATTGTCAACATTTCATAATTGAGCAATTTATGTAACAAATCAAAAATTTCCAAAACATGGTCATCAAAACTTAGCAATTTATGTACAAAACGAAAATCTTCAAACCCTAAACCATAAATGATGGTAAGCATATCAAATCAATTAACTTCACAAATCGTTAATTTCCATAAAGCAGCAAATACATGATTGTCAACCTGTCATAATTGAGCAACAAATCAAAAATTTCCAAAATGTAAAAAACGGATGATCAAATAGAAACAATTATGCCTGAAATTGGTTTTTTACAACGAAGTTTTGCCCGTCAAAACTGAGCAATTAATTTGAGCAATTTATGCTTAAAATTTAAAATTTCCAAAACCTCGTAAGAAAATGATGTCAGTCCTTAAAAATTGAGAGATCATGATATAAACTAAAATTTACCCATATACTGAAAATGCACAATTGTTAACCCATCAAAACTGAGCAAATTGTATTACAAATTAAAAATGTTCAAAATCTATAAAATTCATGATGGCTTGTTCAAAGTGGAAAGCTTATGAGACAGATGATCGTCGATTTGTCACTGCAAAACTATGATTGCTGATGTAGTATAAACTAGGGATCTCAGGAAAATGTACTTTTACTAGGGGGACCACTAAGCGAATTTGTTGATGAAAAGTGCGAATAGTGAAAGGCTGAAGTTTAAAGAGTACAACAACTCAGCGCAATGAGAGCAGTTCTCGATATTTTAAACAGACGGTGGATTGAGAACTATACGTTTAGATTTAAGCAGGAAGGAACCTCTGTAATACCATCGATGCGATACTCGAGACTTGGAAAGGACATTTATCTAATTTAATGAATAGCCAGTCACTGATTTTTCAGTAAGCCTATTTCATTGATCTCAAAACGAAATATTTGTGCTGATCTTAATATTTATGATATTTGTATGAGAGGGGATATAAAATAGTATCTTGTCGCGTATTTTGTAAACAAACTGTACAAACCAGTAAAACTAAATCGATATTAGTTTTCATCACTATGTTGGGAAATTATTTTAAATCGGAAAGGGAGTTTTTCCACACCCTGGGCATATCACGGAAAAATAATTAATTTTTTTTTTATCTTTTAAATTTCTTAATTCAATTATATCTTTTATATAAAACTGTTCTACTTACCAAATCAATCAGCTGTGACAACCGCAATCCTAATTTGACCAAAACTGTGTCCGTATTATTACTAACCGGTCGAATTAATCGATTATAATTACTTAACAAATCATCGTAAAGACGTTTAGCATCTGGATTACAAATTATGCCGATGATAAAAAATTGTCCAACGACAATAAAAACCAACATAAAATTTAACAGCATTTTAACTTGTTTCAATCTTAACACAAATAAATTTATAATTTTGTGTCTTGTGTTTTAACAAAAAAAAAAAAAAAAATTTTTTTTTTAGTTCAGTTTTATCACATAATTTTCAATTTTTAATTTTTCCTTTTTAATTTTATTATTATTTCTATCACGTGATTGTTGTCTTTTATTTTTCTATTTTCATATTTTCTTAAAATAATTTCATTACCTTCGTTCGGTATCTCTGCACTTAATCGAAAAGAATAGAAAAAAAAAAATTTAATAATCGGAAAAAAATGTATCTTGAAATAAATCTTTGATGAAAAGTAAAGTGATTACGATATTATATTAGAGCGCACACTATTAATTAAAACTATAATTTGATAATTTTTTATTTTTATTTAATTTAATTGAAATTAATTTAAAGATGAAAATAAATAAAAGTACCACTTTGACAAATATAATGGACAGATAAGATAACAAACAACAAAAAAATTGTAGTTACATATTTTCACCGTGTGTGGTGCGTTTAGTTACTAAAAATGCTCATACAAATATTAAATGAGCAGGAACTTTTCTCGATTTTCTCTCTCGAATTTCTCGGTACAAAACTTTATGTCGTTCGTATACAACATACATATTTTACTTTTCGAAAGCAAAGCACATAAATTTGTAACAAAAATGTAGAAAACTGGAAAAACGTTTTTATGGAAAAATCTCTTAATAAAATGAAAATACACAAACCAATTTTGGTGTTGTTGCTGGTTTCGTTTAGCATGAAAAATCGATTGGCACAAAATTTAGGAACACAACAATAATATATAGTATACGAAAGATTCTTCTTGCAATCGGATATTTTGCGCGCGCATGTCATATATTTTTTGCAGCATCCCTGCTTCATGGTATGGAAAATTGTTAACATTGCTTTCGGAAATATTTTCTCCTTATTTTTGGTATTTGTATCCGAATATGTAACAATTATTCTCACAAATGCTAGAAACAAAATATTAATATGTATATGGATATATGTATATCCATGTATTTGTTTGTACATAAAAAAACATAAATTCTCCGAAAAACCTGGGATCTTTTCGTTAATTTTTTTCCTTCTACTGTGAGACATGTTTTCATATTTTGGTATGTGCTGTTTTAATACCCTACAACATAAAATCATAATTTAAATATTTATGCTAAGTCAAAATCATAATATCTAGTTTTAGTTCTAGTTTATGAGGTCCAAATCCAATCAAAATTATTTTTATGGAGTTTTTGGTTTTTTAATGATATTACTTGAATCGATTTTGTTGTTGTTATTGTTACTTTCGTCAATGTATCACACACACACACTGGTTTAGGGGTTTAGTGTGAAGCCGATGTATATATTTGATAAATCGGTTAAATTAATTCTTTACGGAATTTAATATTAGACCGTAAATTTAAGTAGAAACTGTCAATTAAAATTTAGCGCGCAAGTCGTTTGGCAGAATATTAAATTTTATTATTATTAATAATAATAAGGGCGTGTTAAATCTACGCATTTAAAAAATTTTCTTGTTGTCGTAATAAAATTAGTTAAGATGTAATTTCATACCGGATTCTGGGCTTTAATTCGGATTCTCTTTAGGATTGTGCAATTAATCCTTTTCAATTTGGTTTAAATTTTTATTTTTGGGCCGTACGCAGGTAAAATAAATTTTCATTTATAAATCGTGTCACTTGTCACTATTCTGCACTATTGTTCAGATTTTCTAAGCGTTGTTATCACCTTCTTTGGTTAAGGTGATCTTAATTTGTGGTTACATGCCAATCGGAGTTCTCTGTCAAACGTAATGGTCATACAACAGATAATTCAATTGATTTGCAATGCTGAAACAATTGTTTTAAAATCTAATTTGTATTAATTTTAAAGTGTTATGTCAAATAAAATGTATATAAATTAGATTTTCGGCGAGTAGATGGCGTATTGATTATAAAATAGTTAATTCAATTAATTTGTAATGTTTAATCAATTGTTTTAAAATCTAATTTTAATTATAATTTTTTAATACTTAAGGAACCTTGTTTTAATAAAAATAAAGAATTTATAACGACGGCGGTGACGTGTCGTTATTTTAATTATTCAGAATTTGAATGTTGTGCAAAGCAAAGCTCAGTTTCGATCTGATGAGGAATCGTAAATAATGTTGCTAAAAATTATTTGTCATCTCATCAGGCCATGGCGACCGAGTGCTATCTGTAATAGCTACTTTACGCTCTATATATATTTATATACAGTGTACATGTAGCGTTAGCAAATTATATGGATTTGCACGAAATATCTGAATAATTTTAATTATGTGTGTAGCGATGGTCGCTACAAATTCAATACTTCTTGTATATATAAAAATAAAAATTATTTCAAGCATCAACCGGAACACTTGACAAGCGTTTGGTCTCACAGTCTCATCAATCAATCAATGTTCGAATATAGTATAGGTCATGTGTGGCCGAAACATTCGAAGGAAAGACTTTGTCGAAATATCAGTACCTTCTAAAAAACTGGCATACGATCACAACTAATAAAACCGGACTAGGTTATATATACACATTAAAATATTTTTTTTTGTAAAAGTAGTTAAGACTATATACCCTGTCATTCTACTACAATTATATATACATATATGTTAATCATTATTGTATATAGGGTAAAACTCTTGACCCCCATTCTGCCATAAAAAACTAGGTAGGCACAGTTTAAATTTTTAATTTTTTTATTTACTTTTATATTCCAATGTTTTATTATTAACGAACTTGACGAACTAACTAATTAAAATAAATATTCCATTTATTAACAAAACAAAAATTGTCATTTTCGTCAAAACAATAAACCATCAAAAAAATAAAAATTAAAATAAATAAAAACAAAACCAAACAACAATTGCAATTGTTTATTTTTTGTTTTAATTTTGTTGGTTATCAAATAAATGAACAAAATATGAAAAACAAAATTATTTTGATTGGTTCAAATTACGAGGAGTATGTTGATATGTTGATATGTTGTTACGTCAATAATAATAGGTTTTATACGCCAATGCTGACACATACTGTATCATCGATCTGGCTATATCGGATTTCATCATTAGGTAGGCCTTCTTATTGTTTTAGAAAAAGCAAACATTGAAAAGTTGAAATGAGAAAATCTGATTATGAAGAAAGTATATAAATTATTACATCAAGCTTATCATTCAGGTTGGACTATACAACAGAAACAAACATGTTCTTAAAATAGAGTAGAGAACTATCTTTGAAAAAATCGCGAATTATTTTCACGTAAATTTGGGCATTTCGAACGGTCTAAACTACACTTTGATCAATAAAAACCACTCAAATCCGTTAATAATGAAATTTCAGACGTTTGAATTTAGAAGAAAATCAAAACAAAATAAAATTTTCTGGAGTTTTCTTAGAGAAAATTGCGAATTATTTTTACATAAATCTGAACATCTGGAACGGTCCAAACTACCCTATGATCAATAAAACCCACTCATGGCGATTAATAACGAAATTTCGGATGTTTGAGTTTAGAAGAAAATCACAACAAAAATACAGATTTTCCGAAACAAGCAAGGCTATAGACTGTATTAAGTTGGATTTTCTTCGAGAAAATAGCGAATTATTTTTACTTAAATTTGAACATCTGAAACGGTCCAAACTACACTTTTATAAATAAAAATCACTCAAATCAATTAATAACGAAATTTTGGACGTTTGAATTTAGAAGAAAATCAAGGCTATAAGCACGGTAATAGACTGTCTTTGGATTTTCTTCAAGAAATGTACAAAATAGGTACATTGTGGCGTTTTTTTAAAGAAATAAATTTTGTGTTAACTTAACGGGACATGTGAGTGCCACGTAACAACAGGCGCTTTACTTCTGTTGTTTTATTAAAATAATAACTATTTTAATAATAATTTCGATTATTTTTTCAATAGACCGAAGTTCAACTATCCATCAAATTTAATTGCTAAAAACTATTGTTAGGTCATAGTTAGGGTCACAGTCACTGCATTTTTAAAATTTTTATTTATTTAAATTGGAATATTTCAATTGTTTGTAAACTATAATATTGATGAAAGCTTCACGGTATTTAATGCGAGAGGCGAAGTTGAAACTGCCTACTTACAGATCTGGTTTTGGACTCATTCATATCTCCACTTCGTAATAATAATTAGATTTTTTTTTTCTAAAATACAGAACATTCCCACGAGGAGCCAATTTCGATGTGAAACGTTCCTTTGTGTCACTGTGATAAAAACATATTATTGTGCTTAAATCTATTTCCTGATCCACAAGCCATGTCTCTAACGAAATATTATTTTTCCATTTGTGATATTATATTTCTAGCTTTCTCCAAGACAACAAAAGTAGTGAGCATTGTGTCGCTTTTTATTTTTGAATTTGTTTTAAATTATTAGACCCGATAACATTTAAATTTTGTAAAACTACAAAGTGTTTCTTTCCAAAGTATCATTGCAGATATAGGTATAATCTTTTCCTAAAATCTGATTCCGATTAAGAATTTTCCCATTAAAATAAAAAATACATTAAGATCGTATTAACTGTCAGAAATTAAATCAGATTTCAAATTACCGAAAAGAATATCAAATGTGAAATGCGATAAAAGTTTTTTGCGGCAACCCTGTTTTTAGATCACATACATATATAATAACCATCAAAGTAGTATTCCGACAATAAAACAAATTTTTTATGTCTTTTCTTTACTATAATTTGTTATTCATTTGTTTTGTTCGAGAATAAATTCGAAATTTACCACCGAAAATTTAACGTAAAGGTAATATATGCGCTTTAAAAGAAAAGTTTAATTTTCTTCGTCTACTTCGTCTTCCTCTTCGGAAAATCAAACTAATTCAATGTTTGTTTTACTTTTGTTTTTTTTTTCTTCACACAATCTTCATGAATACACGCAACGTGATGATAACAAAATTTGATAAAATTGCTAAACAATAACATAAAACGTACAAAATTTGTGGTTTTGGTAATCATACAAAAAAACAAAAAAATGAAGAGGAAGAAGAAGAAGAAAATTCTAATAAACCTAAGCACTGGAATAATCGAAATGCAATTTGCGTGGTTAGTTTTAGTATTTTTAGGTTAGGCATAACATTAATTATTTTCAAATTAACTTTTTTTGCTTTTTACCAAGCATAGTATTCTATTCGCAATCAATCGATCAATCGGTTTTGTAAGGTTATGTCTAACATTTGCATAATATGTGTTTAAGTATTATATATGGTTCTAATCAAATAGTGATCTAATCATATAGACTATTTCATTTTATGGCTCTAATACGGTCAGTTTTAACGATTCATAAAAAATTTAACGACTGTTATATACTTTTGCAAAATTGATCGGCAGTCAAATGCTTCTAAATTGCTAAATGCTGGTTTAGTTACATTTTATGAGGACAATTTATATTTTTAGGCACCATGACTCATCTCACAATGTCTTTGCACTGGAATTGTTGAAGGGATAATGTAAAACTGACAGTGCATAGTTGCAGTAATTATTTCATTTATTTTTATATTTTGATGAGCTACTTTTGATTGTTGGCCCGTACGGAACGATCCGGCTCCAATGGTGTTAATCCCGATCTTGCTATACGTCAAATTTTAGTAAACCAGAATTTGAAGAAAACAAGTCGTTCTTTGTCCCCAGAGAGCCATCGTCGCTTATAGAGGACTCTGCTAAATCCAGTCGGAACCCATTATTGATCGATTTGGAGCCTTATGAAATCAATTGAAAACCGATCGTTTTTTTCACAAATTTTCCGAAAATATGCAAGACTATAGACTATTTAAATTTGGATAATTTTCGGGAAAATTAACCTATTTTTCGAGTGGAAAATTTGTCTTGAGTGATCCTCACTACCCTGTACATCCATAAAATCCACTCGAAACCCATTTTCAGTCGATTTGGAGCCATATGAAATCAATTGGAAATCGATCGTTTTTTTTCACAAATTTTCCGAAAATATGCAAGGCTATATATGCAAGGCTATATAAATTTGGATAATTTTCGGGAAAATCAGAAACTTATTTTTCGAGTGGAAATTTGTCTTGAGTGATCCTCACTACCCTGTACATCCATAAAATCTACTCGGGACCAATTTTCAACCGATTTGGAGCCTTATGAAATCAATTGAAAATCGATCGTTTTTTTTCACAAATTTTCCGAAAATATGCAAGGCTATAGACTATATAAATTTGGATAATTTTCGGAAAAATCAGCAATCTATTTTTCGAGTGGAAAATTTACCTTAAGTGATTTTCTCTTCCTTGGAACCCATTATTAATCGATTTGGAGCCTTATGAAATCAATTGAAAATCGATCGTTTTTTTTCACAAATTTTCCGAAAATATGCAAGGCTATAGACTATATAAATTTGGATAATTTTCGGGAAAATCAGAAACCTATTTTTCGACTGGAAATTTGTCTTTAGTGATCCTCTCTACCCTGTACATCCATAAAATCCACTCGGGACCCATTTTCAACCGATTTGGAGTCTTATGAAATCAATTGAAAACCGATCGTTTTTTTTTCACAAATTTTCCGAAAATATGCAAGGACTATATAAATTTGGATAATTTTCGGGAAAATCAGAAACCTATTTTTCGAGTGGAAATTTGTCTTGAGTGTTCCTCTCTACCCTGTACATCCATAAAATCTACTCGGGACCCATTTTCCATCGATTTGGAGCCTTATGAAATTAATTAAAAATCCATTGTTTTTTTTTACAAATTTTCCGAAAATATGCAAGGCTATAGACTATATAAATTTGGATAATTTTCGGAAAAATCAGCAATCTATTTTTCGAGTGGAAATTTATCTTGAGTGGTCTTCTCTACCCTGTACATTCATAAAATCCACTCGGAACCCATTATTGATCGATTTGGAGCCATATGCAATCAATTTTCGGAAAATTGAAACCACTCAAAATAGATTTCTACACGAAAAAAAGTTTTCTGGTTTTCCGAAAATTATCCAAATTTATATAGTCTTTAGCCTTGCATATTTTCGGAAAATTTGTGAAAAAAACGATCGATTTTCAATTGATTTCATAAGGCTCCAAACCGATTAATAATGGGTTCCGAGTGGTTTTTATGGATGTACAGGGTAGAGAGAACTACTCAATATTAGTAGATTTCTATTCTAAAAATAAATCTTTGATAGAGTTATACGAGCGCGGACCAACGGTTGCCGCAGTTGTCATAGGCTTGTTGAGAATGTAGTGCTAAGGTTGTGCTCGCAATATTTCTCTCAAATTCATCCTGACGTAAAGATTTATTCAGTTGTTGAACTGTTGGATTGAAATCAAAACTTGAATACTCGCTTCTGTGAAAGTTATAAGCCTTACTAGTTATAAGCCTTGCAGTAAAAGGGTTTTATTTTTACTTATATGGTATTTTACTTATAGATATTGGTCTGTTCCTTCTACTGTGGTTGTGGCTTAAATCACAGTGACATAGTCATATTCCTATTTAGTAGGTTTTGAAAGTAGGATTGCGATGTTAAGAGAACATTAGTTTCTTAGGTTCTCAATTGACCATTGCTGTCTCTGATGGCGGTGGATCTAGGATGAAAATCTTTAGTATGATTCCAGGCGTTGGCAAATCAATCTCAGAAGTTTCTGTACGGACTTACAGGAGTTCCGCACATTAGCCACTTTTTACTCAGTTTATGTTTATTTGCAAAGCTAATATGGAGATGGTCATACCGTATATAATCCTTTGCATAATCTCGGTGGTCGTTTTCCGATGGTCGTTTGTGCTGTGTTTGTAAGGACTAAGGACCGACTGAAATATTTATGATAATGCTTGTGAAGGGTTCCAACGACATTGAACTAAACTATTAACTGTTAGTATGTTCGGTTTTTTGCAATGCAAATTGAAAATTAAAAAAAAAAAAAATTGTCACGCATAACAAGTACAATTTAGCAATATAGTATTTGGAATTTGCTGATTTATGTTAAATTTTAAGATTAAGAAAAGAAAAATTAAATTCATACCCTCATAATAACAAGAACAAGAATCTCGAGAAGTAATTCTTATTTTACATAATAACCGTTAAGATAAATAAGTACCTTGGTATGGTAATCAACATACATTTCGATTTTAGTATCCTCGGGTCACCTGCGAATGATTTTTATGACGATAGATAGAGCATACCGAAATATTTATCAAAAAACTCCATCAATTACACCTCAAAACAAGAAAATCTACTGTAATAATCAAATTTATTCGTAACGAAAAAAGAAAAAAAAGGAAAATTTTTCTTTTTCAATTTCCATAAAAACATAAAAATTATCATAACATTTTTTTTGGTACATTATTTAAATTTTTTTTTTTTGTATATTTTCTTTTTATTTTCAGTCTGATATTTTTTGAGTTAAATTAAATTGAAAAAAAAAACTGACGAAAAATGAAATATGTACCAAAATTATAATTTTGTGGGAAAATGGAAAAATTATTATTAACAAAACAAAAATATTGTTTGTGTCAAAATATAAATAGTGAACCGTACACACACACACACACGTGCTTACAAAATTGATAGATTAAATTTTAAAAAATTTCCATCATTAATTAAAATCAAATTGTTGTGCGTCAGTTTGATTTATGCGTGTAACCCTTTCAAACTGTTCTATTGGATTGGGATCGGGAGAACCCAAACGCCTTAGAAGAATTCTTCAAGAATTATTCTACAGGTCCGTGCATCCCTTATAGATGGTATGTGTTGCTTAATAGTCCAGTGACCTGTCTTATACGCATTAATGTTATCGTAGGGGCAGGTTCTATTTAAAATATTGGTTGACTCCACAGCATTAACGATTGGTGGCAGAATTGACATTTTAGTTGGTAGCATTGCCCAAACTTCTTCCATTCATTCTTGGTAACTGAGTATTTCAGTTGGTTGTTGGTTTGTGGCAAAAAAATCAATGAGTTTTTCTCCATTGCCAGTAAGCACCGAACACAACGTATGTTTGCCCATGATAGTTGCCCATTTATGTTTTAATGTCGTTTTTTGATACTGATATGAAATATTCATACATTTTGATGAATCATTTTCGTGCATAAAAAAACAGACGGGGGTTAGCCTTTCCAAATTACCGGAATTCAATGTATTGTCAATAGCTCACGTAATAGTGGTCCGATTGTGATGGCTGACGTCTTAATCAAAAGCTTTTGACTTCAGTATAAATACTGCTATAAAATATTCATACATTTCCACAAATAATTTTCGTGCATAAAAATCAGACAGTGGTTTTTATATATTTCCTACTTTCAATCATGGCTTGCCTGACTAAGTTTATCATCATCGGTTATATCGGCGATTTTAATGTGACCTTAAGCTATAAATTTGTCTATAAAGATGGTTTCTAAATTAAATTTATTTTCTCTTTGAATTTAGCGAGCCACCACTTTTAGCAGTTCATGGGATTGGCAATATGTAGGTCAGTGTTTAAAGGAATTTTACCCACCATTTTTGTAGTTTTGTTCGAATAACTAACTAGCATATTATAATTAAAGCCCACATTAGGTTTTTATTGTGTTGACATGTCCAAAGTCAACATTTTAAAGACGAATGCTTTTATGACCCCCATGACAGGGTCTTGTTAAATTAATTTTCTATTTTAACTCTGACCATAAGTAACAATGTCAATTGTCGTTCGATAGTGCTCCAACTTATTTTTTATTAAAATGATATATTTTCCAATAACATGGAAAACTAATTTTTATTGTTACATGCATACAGTATACAGACATACACACACACACATAGAATCCATATATGAAAAATGAATAAATAAATTACATACGACCCTAACAACAAAATAATAATAAATAAAAATGAAATTTTCGTCCTGAAAAAAGGAAGAAAAATTGAATCAACGATAAATACATATACATGTTAGAAAACGGATATTGAAAGATTTTAATCTAAAAATATTTTAATAATTTTTTTTTGCTCTGTGTTACAGTCGATCAAATATTTGTTTTGAAATTTTGGCATTTAACGAGATAAGCACTGTGTTTTGTGCCTTGTGTATACTTGTAATTTCTAAGTAACAATCAAAAATTTGCAATGGAAATGATACAAAGACATAAATTTATTTACTTTATAGTTGGTTAAACAAGACTTGTAAAATTACCACAGAAAATACTTCGTATTGTTATTTCTTTTAGCATCGGCTGCAGTATTTCAATTCCAAAACCACACGTTTTATTTTTAATTCTTTCCAGTTAATCCGAAATAATTTAAAAACCAAAACGACTTACACAATTGTGAAACTGGGTTTATACTAATACTGTGTGCCTGAGTTAGTTTTTTTTCGACTTAATTACAGACAAAACTTTTCCATGATACATTACGCTATTAACCGCCAGAGTTTATCGAAAAGTCTCCTCGCGAGGTTACTTTTCAATTTAGTTGTCATTATTACAAAATAATCAACTTTCCATAGGAAATATTTGACGGTGACGATGAGTTTTTTCATGTATTAATTTTGGCAAATGTTTATGAATATGTATGTGCTTGTATTTTAGAAGCCATGACTCTAAGCTTCAAATACTCCGACAAGATATATTACAATACACTATCAATGAGCACAAAATAACAATTTTGACATTTAAAAAGTTTTTAATTTAGTTTCTACGCAAGGCACAGCTTAATCTGTTGTCACTAGTGCCATCTATTATTGACTGAGCGTAATGTGCCTTTGAAAAGTTTAATCTGTAATTTATTTAGTCGAAAAAATGCACGCATTATAAAATTTTTTGAAATATTGGTTTATTGACCGCCCACTAGACAAGTTGTTATTGGAAAGCCTGGCCTTGGCCTACTTGGCCCCAAGAAATGTGACTGATGTTGCTGAAGCTAAGGGAGACAAGGTCAATCAGGGATTTAAAAAAGGAAAAAATAGGAATTTGGAAGTTTGAAAATATTTCATTAGGAAAACCGAATCTTAACCATTATTAAAGGTTTACTCCAATTCAACCAATTTAGATGGCTTCTTGAAATTTCCCTACACAAACGTAGGTCATCATTAATCTGTATAAGTTGCAGTCTTGATTTATGTTTTTTTAGGTTTATTTTAATTTCTTTTCTATATACTAGGGCATGATTTAAACTGGCGTTGATCTGGCAAAGTTGGAGCGCCTCACTGAGTAGGCATCCAGTGTATGTTTTTGAAACCAATTTAATTTACGGGCTGCTGTTATTTCTATGATGATTGTACCAACCTTTAACATATGGTTTCTTTAAGTAGTTGGTGAATAATGTTCCAGTTTTTCTCATTTTTTTCAATGGAAATATAGATAGAGGAATAGTGTGGATCTAACCAAAAAGCAAAGTACAACATAAGAGCTTTCCCCATCAGAAGACGCATAGCAGTTACAAGGAAAGATGAGTTCTGTAAGCAGTAAAAAGTAACAATATTGACAAAAAGTGCACGAAAATGGTTTGTCGAAATGTATAAATAATTTATATCAGTATTTATATTGATGTCAAGAGCTTTTAATTAAGGTATCAGTCATCACAATGGGACCACTATTTCGTGAGCTTTTGACAATTCAATGAATTTCAGTAATTTGGAAAGTCTAACCACTGTCTATTTTCAATGCATGAAAATTATTTGTCAAAACATAAGAATATTTTATAGCAGTATTTATACTGAAGTCAAAAGCTTTTGATTAAGACGTCAGTCATCATAATCGGACCACTATTACGGGAGCTATTGACAATTCAATGAATTTCAGTAATTTGGAAAGGCTGATCACTGTCTGTTTTTTTATGCAGGAAAATGGTTTGTCAAAATGTATGAATATTTTATAGCAGTATTTATACTAATGTCAAGAGCTTTTGATTAAGGTATCAGTCCCCACAATCGGACTACACAATCTATAAAACATATAGGCATTTTCGAAAGTTTAAAAATTAAAATCAAATATATTTAAAGGCTATAGCCCCTTAAAAGCTTTCAAAATATGAATGAAAACTACCATTTAATAGTTTCAAAGGTTTAGCGTACAAATTAATAAAATAAATATTCACGATTTGTTGGAGAAACCATTGAAAGTAGTCCGATTGTGTTGGCTGATGCTGTAGCAAGAGCTCTCGTCATCGGCATAAACACTGCTTTTAATTATTGAAACATTTTGATAAATATTTATTTGCCTAAAGTTACGGAAAGGCCTAAAACCAGCCACAGTTAAATGAGACTAAAATTTGCCCTCTGAACCAATCCACAGATATACGTAACACCGAATAGCATGGAAAATTTAACGTTACGCTTAAAATAAATTATTCTATGTATAAAAAAAAACGTGTAAGAAGAACTCAATAAAAATCCATTATTTGTATTTGTTCAAATTTTTATTTTTGTTTTTCATTTTATTGTTGTTGTTATCCAAAATAATCTTCTAATTTATCTTAAGACAAAGTAAAATAAACTGAAAAACTATACTATCAAAAATATAAGATTTTAAGATCTGTATAACGCTTTTAAATAAAATAAGAAGACATTTAAATAAGAAATTGGAATTTATCACAAAAACGCAAAAACAAATGAAATAAAATTGAATGAAATCTGGTTTCATTTGTTTTTCATTTTGTATAATTTAAATTCGAGGATGAGAATTCGGTGAATTTTGAGCGAAAGTCACGTATTTTTATTATAAATCCAGTAAGAAGGGCAGTGTTCTCCATAGTGTGGTAGTATTTCATACTACCTTGAAGACTTTTTAAAAAGATCCAACGGGGTCCAATTTGCTTGATATACTTGTTCGTGAATTTCGTGATTAAGTCACTGTAAAAATCTGTATTTCAAATTTGATTCTATTGTCGCAGACAAATCGTTTTAATGAACTATAATAGCTAGTATTTCCAGATTTTGAGAAATTTTGAATTATGACATAAATTTCACAGTTTTTTGGGACTTTTATCAATATTTTCTGGACTTTGGAAGATTTCGTGTAAGAATTTTTTTTTATTTGTGACAGCCAACCATCATAGTTAAAGAAAAACTCATTAACTTTACCAAACCGTAATGAAAACGATCTTAAGTTGTGTTAAATCACAAATCAGGTAGTAATTCATTAGCATTATGTTGTTGGCATTGGTAATGGTCTAATCTGTAATATTAAATTTCTGAGCATTTCCTAATCAATTTGATAAACATAAACATAAACATAAACATAAACCTTAACATGATGCTAATAAATTATATTTGAAAATCAAAAAATTTAAAGAGGCGGAAATTTCAATAAAAATTAATACTGCAAAAAAAAATGTATAGACTTCCTTAAGGAAATACAGATATACAGATAAATAAACAAAATAAAAAAGTACTAGAGCAGGTGCACAAATAAGAGAAATATAATCTCCGTAAATTTAATTTAATTTAAATGTAATAATTTTTATTTATTTTTGTGTAGTTATGTACGGCTTCTTTAATTGGTCATCGTTTGTACGTATACTCAGTGAATGAAGTTCGTTAGCCACGACGGTTTCAAAGAAAACAAGGAATGACAAGGAATGACAAGAATTGGAAGAGTACCAACACAGTGGTTTGTTTTTTAGTTTTTTTAACCTCCACAAAAAATTCAGGATGAGTCATTTGAAGATAGATAGCCGAATAACCAGAAAACGAATAATTTTGCTTGTTTTGGCGTTTCAAGGCTATTTAAACGTGATTTTAGTTTCTTAAATGGAAACCTCTATTAATTCGTTGAAATTTAACATTTTTTAACAATTGAAGACCTGTGACATTGGAAACCACAACCAGCTCATTTTCATTTAAATACAGTGAATGCAGTGATTCAACTTATAATCTCAGAATGTTCTCATGATTAGCGGGACTGAACTTTCCATAAAATTTACGATCGTACAACACTAAACATCTGACATCTATAAAGGACCGGCCTTAAATCTTTGGTTGCCACAAAATTAAAGTGAATAATGTAATTATAATACTAGAAGGAACACCAGCGATCTACATAGCTTTTATTGTCAATCCATAGCTGTTTCTATTTAGCAGGATAAAACATCACGAAAACATGATATTACAACATGAGCCAAGTAAGTTAGATGCCTAAATAGCATCACAATATCACAATATCATCTATATTTGGAACGGTTGTCTAGATCTCAGGAAGATCTAGACAACCGTTGAACCACCTTTAAATGACTTTAACATTGCCTCGTCCTTTTTGGGATATATTAGGATAAATATGTGCGTTCACTACGACCAAACAAGATCATTGAGAGCACATCAGAGTTAATGTCGTATAGTTCAAGCATATACCTTGCGATCTGAGAATAAAAATATATTCTTTAATCGATGAAAAAAGGCTTATTATAGTTAAAATCATTAAAAAGGAATTAAAGAAGTACATCACTATTAAACAGCGATTAACGTCATCAAAGAGCTATATCAGATCTGAACTCGCAGGGCTAATTAACAAGGTCGTAAATAGCAAGATCTCCAACTGTCAACATTGATGTTGGTTATAATCGGTATCTCTCTATTAGAAACACATAGAACGATTTCGACTGCTTAGAAGATTAACGGTTATAACTGTTGAAGGTAGTGAACGGTATAAGGAAGTTGGCGAAATATTTTATTAAGGCAGGCTTAATGGTTAAATTAAGATTTAAAAACATAGATTTTTCTAGGCCACATTTTTTATGTAATCAACCCTTTTTCACAATTGGTTTCACCATGTTCTAATCTTAAATGGTTATCATTTAAGCCTCTCCACCACAGGGACCAAAAAAATCAATAAAACAGGTAATTATTAGGGGGCTAGTTTTACAATGATATACAAAAATGACTTTTATAACCTGGAGCCCAATAGAAGATACAATTCAAAGGTTTCGAAGGTCATCTCCACTGTAAAGCAATTTTACTGAATGCTTTTAGGGGTGAGTTACTTAGTTTTTGTATGACCCTAGCCAATATGATCAGGCCTTACTCCTCGAGTGTTTTAATATATATTTCAATTTGTTGAGCACGGTTGCTAGCATCGGGACACATTTTTTGAACAAATTCAAGGGTTTCGTAATTGTCAAACATTTGTTTCAGTTTTGTAGTAATCTTGCAGACAAAATCAGTCGCCTTAGGTCATCAAATCCATTTTTAGATGGCTACTTTGAGTTGAAGGAAGGGTGCAATATAAGGTGGTTTCCTACACCACCAAACATCCAATCATTCTGCACCAAAGTCTACAATTACTTTGCTTATTATCCGTAAAGCACGCATGTAGGTAAAAAGCATACTGGTCTGTTTGTAGTCAAATTCACAGTGACAATTAGAGTAATTTTGTTGGTGCTAGCAGAAAATTAGGAGCAACGTATGTAGCCCTGGTGTCTTCCAATGCATTATTGGTGTTCCACTTAGCCATTTGGATTGTTCCTGAAAAGACGTAAGATACTTCAAATGACATCTTCTCCAGAATTGTTGTCTCATTTGTTGCACCATGAAGATGCTATTACTTGAGGTGATTACTCAAAGGTTCTAATAATATTTCTGATCATTTTTCTAGATGTCAAATAAAATGGAATTTTCCCCACCAAGTTCTTCCAATTTTGGAGGACTTTGGGAAGCGAGAATAAACTCTACCAAATTTCATATTAAAATGGTATTTGGAAAACACATTTTGACCTAAGATGAGATGAATGATGAATACTTTGCTAATCGAAACAGAAGCGAATCTTAACTCTCGATCGCTATGTGTGACTACCAAATATCTCGAAATGAATAATACTTTCTTTAAGCAATCGCATCTTAATCGTTGATTTGTTACACCAAATGGAAACACAACTCTGGAACAGGTGGTATCTAAAAAATCTCCTAAATGGAAAAACGTCTGTGTTACTGATATCCTCTAAAATAAAATTGGCACCGATCAAACAGCATCTAAATAATAATTTTGCATTTAGAATTCACGTCTTCCGTATTGTTTGGTATATTTCTAGCTATTCCTACATTTTTTTTCCATATAGTGTCACTTATCCAAGGTTTCCGATTGTATCCTTAGTAGCCAAGTTTTTTTTAAAGCTAGCGGATGTTCACCAACTTCTTTTAATTTCTCTTCAGTAAACAACTTGTTTCATTTACGAGATCCGTTTCGTTATACCTGCTGGTTAAAGGATTATTTTGTCAAGTCTGCCATCCATGCAGAGATAGTAAGTTGCAAACTACGAAGGCGAACATTTTTTCCGAAAATTTTTGATGTAAGATAATGAGTTGTGGTCTATAATCATCCCTAGGTGTTCGATTTGGTCTTTGTCTTCTAAGATGTTATCTTCGACTGAAAAGGGGTTGGCATGTTACTGTACTGGTTGCGGTATAAATGAATAATTTCACTTATAGAAGAGTTAACCTTGACTTTAAATTTTTTCGGAGGGACTTTTACTAGATTTAGTTGAAGAGATGATTATGCGCTATAGTTGAAAAGATGATTGTGTCAGCGACATATATTTGGATTTTGTTTTCTTTACTGTCAGATTTCGGAATATCATGATGAAAGATGGAGAAAGGGTTTGGGCCTATGATTGAACCTAGAAGACACGAAGAATTTTCTATTTATAAGGTATTTATAAGGTTTTCATGTCTTTTTAGGAGTGAAATTGGGCGAGTATACTCTTCTTTTCGACCATCTCAATTATGGTTGGCGAATTTCTCTGGAATTATTTTAAAATCTTAATTGGACTAATATCTTTAGCTATTAAAGTAATAACATTATGTTATAAGCGTGTTTTAGTTAGGATTCTAAATTCCGTTGGAAATAATTCAATTATTGTTGTAAATTTTGGGCATTCTGTGAATTTGGAATTTTTTAGTTCGCTGAACTAACAGGAAATCGCATTGGAATAGAAATTAAAGCCAGATTCCAAGGTAAAATATTTATATAGAGCCAATTCATTTGATGCGTAGTTTAATGAGTTTTGGAGTTCTGGAGGTGTTTTGGAAAAGCCTTAAAGCCGCGTATCCACTATAGAGTATTTTACGTAGGGCTAGAGAAAACTCTCGCGTAGAGTAGTGTATACACCCTGTAGAGCTCTACAGTAAAGCTCTACACGCACTCTACGTGAGAGTTCTATTGCGTAAAAAACTCTACAGTGTATACGCTATTGTTTTAGGTTTTGTAAAGCTCTACATTAGCACTCTATCTAGCATGTTTGATAAAATTTTTTACTCTACAGTAGAGAAAGTAAATGTATAGGTCCACGTAATTTAAAATTTACTTTGTCATTTGTTTTGAACGCATGTGTGCATTGACAATTAAATATTTAATGACATTTCTATTTGCATTTCGATTTCAATATTGTTGAAATGTTTAAAATATTGTGGTTAGGCACCAATTGAATTTTTTCAAAACACACCTATTCTATTTTATTACGCAAAATGTCACCGATACCAAAGAAATCCCGCAGCAAATGAGACGCTAATTTGTGGACAAAAGAGAAAACGTTGCAATTGATTACATTGTTCGAATCATATAGTGATTTATGGAACGTTTCAAATCAACTATACTGCAATCGGTAAGTGAATTATTCATGTTTCTCATTTGATTTAATAATTTAAATGTTATTCTGTTCTTTGAGTAGCAACCACAAACAGAAGCTTCAAGCGGAAATTGCTGCGGAAATAGAAATCGATGTCACAGAAGTCACCGCCAAACTGCATAACCTACGATACCAATATAATGGAGAACTTAGAAAATCAAAAATGAAGAAAAGTGGTTCGGGAACGGACGAATTGTATGTGCCTCGATGGGAATTTTTTAATGCATTGAAGTTTTTAT
Source organism: Tipula confusa (assembly GCA_963556175.1). NCBI lineage: Eukaryota > Metazoa > Arthropoda > Insecta > Diptera > Tipulidae > Tipula > Tipula confusa. The sequence goes on from OY744476.1 coordinate 222,409,469, forward strand.
CAAATGCTGGTCAGTCATGCAATACTACCTCAAACTGAGTGAGTTCAGATATATCATTTTATTTACTAAAATTTAAATAAAATTTTCTTTAAAACAAGATGATTTATGTCCATACTGCCATGGGACTTCTCCTTCCGAACTGACAAAATATTCTTGAAAAATATTTTGGATTTCTTTTGCATTCGTTGGTGGGTTGCGGTCATGGTCTGAGCTCAACGCCCGAAATTCGCTATTTACCTCTCCTCGCCATCTGCCCGAAATAGTTTCACCATTTTCTGCTTCTCGATCAATATCAATTCATGTGGCTGTTACAGATTTTCTACAACTCGCCTAGCTCTGGAAAGGCGATAATTTACGCAGCGGATATTGCTTCATAATATGAGTTTTTAATGCAAAAGCATCATCTGCAAGTAGCACGTGTGGTAAAGCTGGACCAATTTCTGCCAACGTTCGAGGGGGTGGAATGTGTTCGAGGGGGTGGAATTTATTTTGTGCCAATGCATCCGATAGCGTATATTGATTAAATACTCCTTCATCAGAAACGCGACCTTTGCACCCTACGTCATATAAATTACTTTATAGTTTGCATCGGCTAGTGCCATAAGTACGATGCTGTGCGTTTCTTTATAGTTGTAGTACATACTACCACTATTTGGTGGCGCACACATAAGTATATGTTTTCCATCAAGACTTCCAAAAAATTTGGAAAATTCCATTTTTTTTAATTCATCGATGTGCTTCATCCACTCTTCTTCTGTATTAGGTACCTGAAATATTAAACAAAAAACTTTTAATTTATTAATAGGAAATTAAGTAAGAAATTTCATCGGAATACGTCATTACGAACGGTGCGGAATCACATTCTGAAATCATTTCATTGTCGTCCAAACTAGTTCGGATGTTGTATTTTCACCACATGAATCGTATCGAAAATTTGATTCGAAAGCTAATTTACAAAAGAAAACTCTTGTTTGTTTGTTTATTTTTATGCAATCTGTGTTGGGGCCGAAGCTCTCCCAACTCTTTCGCGGGTAATTAACGTCCTACTTTACGCCATAACTAGCCAAATTGAGGACGCGCAAATACAGGTTCGCGTTTCCAAATATCCATCTGCACATTGCATTGCTCCAGCCAGCCTGTACTGGTATGGACGATGGTTCGGCCCATGAATTCTGCACTCCAACGGGGAGTCATAGTTGTGTTCATCGTCATCACCGATCGTAATGAAGTGATGAAAAATCCCTTTTGCAACCCTTCCCCGTTGGGATTCGAACCCGGTACCTCCCGTCCCAAACACCGCAGCTTTATCCACTGTGCCAATTGCTCGAAAAGGAAACTTATACGAGCAATGTTATGAAAATTCTTGGCAACCCTGCGGATTCGCATCAAATCTTTACCGATTATATTGCTGACCAGTTAAGAAGTATGACGGAAACAAAACAAAAGCGATTGAAACTGATGATCCAAAAAGCAATTATCACAGTAGAAGAAGAACCTGAACCGACTCTTATTCCTTCGGCAGTTTCATCGCCATTGCACACTATATCGATTACTCCAGATCCTTATTCGCTATCAAATGAACAATCCGCATCGCCATCAACAACATCTACTCCACTCAATAAGTCAGAAGCATTCTCACATGATATTTGCGTCAATCACAAATGTAACAACAATGCTAATTCCAATATTTTTAATTATGATCTTAGGCACAAACGCAACCAATAATTTAGCTAATATGTAGATAATTAATATAAAATAAAATAACATTACCTTCAAATATTTGTCTGCTAAAACTTTATAAATTGCATCACACCAACAGGAATGCGAAAAAGATACATCAGTGAATGATAACTGTCCCTGCAAGGGGTATAAATAGGCTATAAATAGTGTTTGTAATTCCACTCAAAAATAAATATGTAAATAAATATACCTGTAGCAAGAAATCTTAATGTAACTGCCAATCTTTCTCCGGCAGGAATAGATTTTCTTAAGTGTATATTTTTCTTTTGAATGATCGGAGTTACCAGTTGCAGTAACATATTAAAATTACTGTATGACATTCGTAGAAAAATTTTCATAGGCGTTTTTATCGTGTTCCTTAATGTCATTCATTAGTCCACGGTATAATCCAGTGTTTTGCTTTCTTTTCGCGATCCACTCGCGCTCTCAACACTTTCTTTGTTTCTTGTTTTGTTCTTCAAGTAAAAAAAATAACGGCACTAGCTTGTTATTGGCGGAAACTCAATTTAATTTGTTTTTTTTTTATTTAACTTGTATAGTGTGTGTCTACAGTGTCTACTTCAGGTCTACAGTGTACACAGTCTGTAGAGCGTATGGTAGAGCTCTACTTAAAATTTCTCTACGGCTACTCTACGCAAAAGCGGTAGAGTCGTAGAGACGCTCTATAGTGTACACACTGTTTGTAGAGACTCTACACTCTACACTCTACGCTCTACCGAAAAAACTCTATAGTGGACACTTGACTTTACTGTAAATGAGAGGTATAGTTTCTTTGATAGCAAGTTTGATTACATTAGTTAACCTGACCGCTTTTTTGAATAGCGATAGAGATTCGAAAAGCGACTGGGAACTAATTAAGGCTTGTGAACAGCATTTCTTTAAATTGTTGTCCCTGGTCTACTGAAACTAGCATGAGGAGTTTAGAAGTGAGGCAAAGAAGTTCATATGGGCGAACCGTTTTTCAACGGTGATGGTAACTGCGATCGTATTCAATAAAGAATTGGTCACATCAAGCTTTGAGGCCTGCGAGGTTTGTTCCAAATAACTTTTGGCAGCCTTGAAGTAGGCATGAAAAGTTATTCGAACTTAACTTACCCACTGCGGTGACTCTGTAAGGACATGTCCCTATCCACCACCTGGGGCCATGCCCGTTAGGAGTCTTACAGCTGCCATGGGAAATGAGTAGCTGTAAACTTTTGTGAAACTCTAATTTGATCACCCTTTATAATATATGTACATATAAATGTATCAAATATTTTTTTTATACCTGCTTATATTTTTACAAATCTTTAAAATGTTATTATAAAACGAAACTGACTCATCTCAACGTGAAATCAAACAATCAAACACATTCAGTATACGATATAGTAAAACAGAACTTTTCGTTTTGTTTTTCCATTTTTTATCCCATATTTGTGAGAATCTGTATATAATTTAGTCAAGCTCAAAAATTGTAAGAAAATATTTTTAAAAAAAACGAGTAACCCAAAATTAATCGACGAGATGGTTTCGTAATATTGTTATCATTTTTTTCGTCGTTGTTTTTTGTTTTTTTTTTTTGGATTCACATTATTTTCTATATTATATGAAAAACGATTAGAACGACATTTTCCCAAGACCTGGTTGTATTCGTTTTATACGCCCTGTATTTCTGGTAGTTGTTACAAAATAATTCGGATGTTTAAAGCAGGGAAAATCGAAAATACAAAATCGTCCTTCTTTGTATTAGTGTTATGCTTTATTTGTGTGAAAAGTTGTTGTTGAACTGGGAGGCAGTTGCCTTCGTGCTTTCATCGGAATGTTATAAGTAAATTATGTTTATTTATATTTCTAGTAATATTTTATTTTTTTTTTTATTTGTTTGGTACTTTGAGTCAATTTTACCAAATAAAACGGACAACATAACAATAATTTTTGTCTCATTTTGTGGAATTTATGATTTTTTTTTTTTTGTAGTTTATGGATCAAAAGAATATTTTCTGCAATGTATGTAGTAAGCAACACAAGTTCGTGTTTTGCTTTTGTTTTTTTTTTGGTCATAATATTTTGCAGTGTTACAAAAATAAGAGCAGTATAAAAATCAGGAAAATGTTAACAATCGCAACAACAACTAAATGAAGAAAATCCGGAGAAAATGCTTGTACATATATATATAGATATATGTGTCTGTGTATACACAAATTTTTATCTTATAATCACAAACACAATGATATATTGCGCGAATAATATAACAACACTGCGCGATTGCGCAAAACATTATTTCTATCATCTCTATACCACAGTTGCCTAAGAACCCGCGAATTGATGAAATCGCTCGACCGTTTTGTTATCGAAAGCGATTTCAGTGACAACTTTTTATTTAATTTTATTTATTTTAAAAATATGGTTTTATAACACTATTAAATTATAATTTGGAAATTTTTTTTAATTTTTAAATTTTCGAACTGTTTGAATAAAATTTAACGTGTTATGGTTTTTTTTTTACTAAAATATAAAAATATAATAGTGGTATAGTTTGGGAAAATATTTCTTAATTTTTTTCGGAAAATAATCTTTAATAATTTTTAATCTATATGTATATATATATACATATATTTACATATGTATATATATATATATATACATATATACAAAAACAAAAAATAAAAATAATAATGTGAAAGTTGAGATGCTGTAACCAACAACTTTATCTTGCAGATTTGGAATACTGTGATGTGAAAAATAAAAGAAATAAAAGAAAATTTTCATAGAGCTTTAGAAAAAAATTTAAAAAAAAATTAAATCTTGGTTGTTAAAATATTAACGTTGTTCTTTTTTGTAATGTTAAAAGTATAAAATAATAGATTTTCTGTTTTTCCGTTTTTCTTTATTTTTGTGTGTGTGAAACGATATTTCCAAACATAGAAAACGAGAGATCCACGCCTTTTTAATTAAAATTGCCCATATCAAAAATTACATTGATGTAGGATGGTTATCTCTGATATATATATATATATATATATATATATATATATATATATATATATATATATATATATATATATATATATATATATATATATATATCATAATACGCCTCAATGAAAATTATTACAGCGAAAAATTATTTTCTTAGAATGGTTATTATTATAAATCAAAGACTTATTAGAAAATGTTTTTTTTTTACATTAGAACAGATATATACATACATTTTGGCTAGAGAAAGTATTATATTGATTTAAACAACAACAAAAAAAGGGAAAAGAAGCAAAATAATAATAATAATAATAGAACAATACTAAATAATTTATGTCAAAACTATTTATGCAATTTTAACAATGCAGGATATTGCAGGATAAATTATGGCCCTTCTAAAACCAAAAAACTATCCAGCTACTAAAACATTAGCAACATTTTTTTGTCCCTGTAAGTTATGTATTTTAGTTACGTATTTGGTTATAAATTTTAATAAGCTACACGAAAAAATGAAAAATGAAAAATCAGTACTAAAAAAAAATTATCGGTAATGTTTATGCAGTTTTTTTTATGAGTATGTACATATGTAAAATGGCCGTGTGAATTTCAAGTTTACAAGTTTGGAAAAAAATTAAGAATCATACAAAATGATAATATGTTCAGTATAACCTTTATTAATTTTATATAATGTCGTGTGACTTTAGCTTTCCAAAAAGTGATTAAAAAGAAATGGAAACTTAAAGAAAAAAAATAAATAAATAAAGGAAAACAACAAAAAATAAAATACATAATAATAAATAAAAGAATAAACCTAGACTTAATGGAATGTGAAGTGGATACTGAAAAAATAGCCCGAATTGGGCTTTTCACTATAAGTGATGCTGGCTAGTTGATATATTACAGTTTCAAAAATTAAATTTAAAACAGAAAAATAAAATCACTAAAGTGATTGTAAAAAAAAAAAAATATTATTTTAAATAAAGCAGTGTCAAATAAAGTGAAATACTATTTGGAATTTACAAGACTATTTGCAAGACGTACGAACACTATTTGGAATTTAGTATTCGCAATTTTTATACATCGGAATTATATTAACTAAAAATAAGTTGCCACCTTCAATTATAATTGAAGGAGGCTCAAATTGTACAATAAGCTGCGCCTTGCAGGCAATGCACCGACGAGTGGAACGACCGTAAGTAACAATATTATGATTTGTTTTTAAAATTATTTTTATGTTGTCCATAAACATAATTATCTACGCAAAATTTGACATTTATTAGAAGGGCGTGAAATTTGCGTTGTTATTGTAACCATTTTTTTTTAAGAGATTTGTACGAAAATTAACGATCGCCATGGGTAAACAAGTTAAAAAAAACCCAAACGTGTCTATGGGTTAAAGCTTGAATTTTGATAACTTGATTCAAATGCGTCACAAAATTTTAATTTCGGAACATGTTATTAGATATGTTGGGTTTGCGCATATCTTGGCCGTGGTAATATTATGCATTGTTTTCTATTTGTTTATGTTATTATACAACTTTTGTTTTTTACTTTTAATGCTATACTGCCAATTATTAACTATTTATTATCCTATTTAATCTAGAGGTACTTAACAGAAGTTTGTTATCTTATTTATCTAAGTATTAAAATGTAAACTGAAACGTCTATTTATAATTAAAAGATTTTACAAAATATACAAGTGAGTAATGCGAAGATATGACTGATGAATAGGAAATGTTCGCTTTATGTCCTATATTTTAAAAATAAAATCGTTAAAAAACAAAATCTATGGCGGTTATCACTCCTCTCTACTGCATATACAAATTACTGAATCACTCGTTTAACAGAGGAAGTCGTAGGTGACTATCATTGAAGATTTCGTCCGAATCAATCCGTCAGGAGAGTTTTTGAATTGCTATACGATATCTGGAATTACTTGAAAATTATGTCATTATAGCAAGAACATGCTCTATCCCTAATACATTTTAGTCCCATGTTAGAATTTATATTTCGTAAAACGGTGTAAAAAACTGTTGGTTCCACTTGTACGATTCATAACTCCCATTGGTCTCAAAACCAATTATAGTCTACAACTCAAAATATATGATCACAAACTTTAGATACAATGAATTTTATATAAGAGGTGATTATATATCTGAAAATGTGGCGGGATTCCTAATCAATCATCTTAATTATATTGGAGGGGTTGTAAAAGCTTCAAAATACCAAGGAAATGTCGACAAGCTGAAGTTGTACAAGATGTTGATCAGACCCGTTTTCATGTAAGAATTAGACCCTGAAAGATGAGTTACATAAAATATGGTTGATGAGCTTTGCGTGAAGAGATATGCGTATATGATTTATGCGCCCAAACGCGATGATGTTGAATATTATCAAGTTCTCTTAAACCACAGTTTTAGGGATTTAATAAAAAATTCCTTGCATCATTCATGAAGTTAAAGGACACCATAATATAAATACATATAGTACTACCATCATAACAAAAAAATAGTTTACCCATTGATGTTCCATAAGTCGGGTCGATAGAAAATCGTCATAATTTTATATAAATATATCACATTTAGGCGATTATACATAATCAAATATTTTGATTATTTTAAAACGATACCAGTAGTGACATCTCACACGTCGATGGGCTAACATACCATGGTAGTACTATGTGTATTTATATTATGAGGGCACTGAGCTTGGAGTAGATAACGACTTGGTTTTTCTTGGTGATCTAGAACAATAAGAAAATCAAGCTCAGGATTGAAACTGATTGACCCAGATTCTTGGTTCAATAAAGGCCAGCAATTATATTTATGTTGAATTGCGGCTGATTTTTACTCATTTCCAACGAATTTATCGACCCTAATAATCCACATCTTTAAAAATGATTTTCTTGTTTATTACTCGTTTGAGCCTGCTTCACGGTTTATGTTAGTCAATGGCATTAATGTCCTTTTTACAAATTGTTTCTCCATTTGACTTGATGACTGATCCAACCAAGCTTCGAATCCACATGTCAATAATAGTTAAATTAGCTATTAGTATAGCATATTAGTTGTATCCATTTTTGAATGTGGTTTTATACTGGTTTTATTGACTTGAGGTTGTGATTTTAGATCCTTACTTAATGTTATTTCGAGATGTTATTTCCAGTCAAATTTCATTTTGATCAGTTTAAAAATTACTCTAAAAGGCAGAATACGTAATCTGATTTAAGTTTACTGCAATGTCAATTTTTATATAATTACAGCGGTGTGGAAAGTCTGAGATTATACAATAAAATTCATTATTATACAATAAATTTCATTCATTGTTTTGGTGGTTGATATTCTGATGTTAGATGTATTTGATTTTGGTAAATTTATCAAAACTTTTGGTTTTATTTTAAGAAGCCAAATATTAAAGTTTCGCTTGCCTTTGATGAATTTTCGGGTGATTTATTTAGATATTTTAACAATGAACTGACCCCTAGAACACTAGCACTGGTATTTTTAAATTCCATATTAAGATCCTTGGTTGGCTATTGTATTTCTGGTTTTATATGGTTTCTGGAGCATTGACAATATCAGTTAGTATTGGAATGCTCACAACATTTTTAACTTTTAATTAGTTTTGTTTTCTTCTGCTCATTTTTACTTATGTATATTTCTGGATATTCGTCAATTTTTTCTTCCAATTGTTGAGAGAAAATAATCTTTTTATGATTCACTTCAGGCAACAATTTGAATAAATTCCTGAGATTATTTCAATTATTAGGAACTGTTCTCTTATGTGTTGGCTTCTGTTTTTATTCATCGTATAAGGTATTTTTTACAGTCTATAATAAACCTACGTGTGAAGATTGTGATCCTATATCCGAATTGCATATGTATCCATGGAACTATCGACATTTGTCTTTTTGTTTAGCCAAATTTGGTTTTTTTGCTAATCTACGGTAAAAAATTATAGCAGACTAGTAGTTGTTAGATTACATTTGGATCAATAGTTTATTTGCCACTTATCCTGTTTGTTTCAACAACTTGCTGTTATAAGAAGTTATTCTCGATGTGACATCGAGAATAACTTCTTATAATTTCTTATAATAGATTTCCAGGAGTGCCGCCGATTCTGATAAGATTGTGTTTTTAATAGTTAGAAAACTAATATTCAACAATTCACGTAAACCTTTCTGTTTCATTTAATTGCTTTTGGAATGGATTGATTATTGAATGATTTTTCAATATTGAGCGATCCGATTTCGTTTTTACATCTTAAATTCTTCCCGTGAAATTTTCAAGACATTTTTATTGTTTTTCTACATATTACCACACACAGAACGCTTCTCAATCATAATCAACAATTTGTTTGTATTTGTTTTTCAGGAGAACACAAATCAATTAAATCCACAAAATGTTTTTTCTAATAATCAGTCAACGTTTTGTTGACATTAGTTTTCTTCTTCATGTCAATGATATTATATGGTTACAATCATTGAATGATAACCTTTATATATTTCTGGATATATTTCGTCTATTGATTTGCCTTCCTATAATGGTTATTGACATTTTCAAAATACTCGAAACTGTCTGACACGGACATTTTACCAACTTAACCCAAATTTCTCTTCTTATCAGTTCCGTACATGTCTGTGTTGTAAAAAATATTTGTTTCTTTTTTTGCATATTTTACCTGTTCACTTAGTTTTTGCACTGATATTTTACATACGATTTTAAAAAATATAAAATCGAACTACTCACTCAATATTTTCTGATTTATTTATTTAGTGTATGTATCTCGTTCGGACAACTAAAATAAACTAAAACAGTATCCAAGTAAAACAAAAGACTTTTTTATTCAAAAAATCATGTTTCGACGTGGACAAATCAAAATTCAGAGTAAATAAGCCGCTACTTAGATTTGTTTTTTTTTTTATTTTTAATTTCATTTAGTTGTTTATTTTTAAGACAAGAGTCGACAGGTTTCAAAATTTAGCTACATAAAGATAAAAAGGGAGAACAAAATGTAGCAGTGATAACTAATATTGAAATATTGATATAATGTACCCAATGTGAATTTTAAGTCCTATACTCGATAACCTGATTTTACTCCTTGTGCCTGTTGAAAGCTTGGTTTGAGGATTATTTTACGGCATTCACCATTAGTAAGAAATCTTTAAACTATAATTAAAATTAACTCAAAAAATTTTAATATTTAATATTGACTAAATATTAATACGCTCAGACCATATGTTTGATTGGATATTTGCACTTCATATTTGATGATTCTGTGTTTTAGTTCTGTAAAACAATGTGTTGCTTTGTTTGATTTTTCAAGTAATAAAAAAACTTTTACAAGGACATTTATCAATTACTAATCATCCTACGTTGTGACCTCTTAAATTAAAGGTAAATAACAGTTTGATGTTCCAGTGTAATAACTTTTGATATTAATAAACCGATTAAGGAGTAGTTGTTGAAAATTGTATAGTTTAAAAATATAGGAAACTACTTGATGATGACATTATGAGTTATGATGCATACTTACATTAGTTTCATACCTAGAATATTCCATGTTTTTGCTGGGAATTCATTTTAATAAAATTTACTAATATTTTTAAATTACTTTTCAAGCGATTCTCGAGATGTGAGATTTTTAATGTCTGTAAAATTTTTGTTAGTCGTGATTTTGTTGAATTTATTCTAGGGAAATTTAAAACTTTTCCTTTATCCTTACTGTTCTTGACTAAATTAAGTTTTGTATTTTCTGGAAAAATTTGTTTCTATGATTATACAACATAAACTCAATTAAAGTCTAACATGCAAGTAACATATGTTTTTATCGAAAGCATTCTGAAAGACTTTATTTTTAATTTCAAACTGGTATGGTAATGGGTTAATGTTTTATTCATTTTTCGGGAAATGAATACTTAATGGATTTGTTTTAGAGTTTAAAATTTCGCAAAACAATTTTTAATCATATCAGGAACCATTTGAGGTAGGAGAAAACTATACAAACCTATTTAAAAAACTGAAATACAAAATTTTAAAGAGTACAAATTCGTAAACAAATATGATTTGAACTTTTCAATCAGACTTTGCTCAAGCTTAAACAGAGTCAGAAAAAGCAAACAGTTCGAAAAAAGCAAACAGTATACAATAGTATAATAGGAACAAAAACAATTTTATCTTTTCAATTTTCTCTCAGTGATAATAAGGTTTTCTTTTTAGTGACTGCCTAAAAGATTTTTTGTTGCCTGAAAAATTTACTGTATACATTTTTTATTTAATGTCTACCAAATTATTTAATTAAATATTCCCAGAAGTTACTAAATACATTTCCTGTCATCCAATTGATACTATACAAGAGTATAAATAAAAAAAATAAAAATTTAAAATGATACGAATAGATATTTGGAAAACACTAAAATACAATAACAAAAACCATGATCAGAATACGTTTTTATTCTCCGAATTAAGATTGGTCACAACATATTCGTATTGAAACATGAAAATATACATTAACATTTGAGAATATATCGAAAAATATAAAATTTTAGTATTAAAATGGAAAAACATGAATGAAAATTTTATTATAATTGAAAATTGTTTTCCTCAATTTACGATATAATGTTCATGTTGATTTTTTTACTGACAGGAAACTAATTTGTCTGCCTTATTTACCAGATGTAATACAATTAGGGCAAAAATTTGGTAAATTTATTTCCATATAATTACTAGATACACCATTTTAAAGATGGAAATAATCAAAATACTGATAAATTCCCAGACATCACTAAATATACATCACAATGAATAGTGTCGCCTCTATTTTAAGGATCTTATATTTTTTATGTAACGAATAACAGTGTTTATAATTATATCAGTCAGATCGCAATTAGAACATATTAGGCCAGATCATATTTAAGGAAAAAAACAACTTTTTGTCACTTTGGAAAAAAATTGTGTCTGTTTACAAAAGTAGTATAAGTATAATTACTGGCAATCGGTCAATATAATTTCCAGGTCAAATTCAAAAATTAAAGATTAGATAATAGGATCACTTTTCAGTTATCCTGCGTTGAATTCGCAGTTAAATTGCGATGAATTCATAAAATCTATCCTTTTATCATTCTCTCAAATATTTTCCACGCGAAACATCATAATGTAAATATTTTACATTTGACCTACATAAAAAGTTTAAAAATTAATTATCGAATTTCTAGCGCCTGAATGCACGCCAGTTGTACTTTAAAAAATATTAAACTTTGCTAATTGTAAAAATAAAGTCAAAGCTGAAAAAAAATATAAAAAATGTCAAATTAAAATATACATTTTACTAATGGTCCCTTTAAAATTAATTAAAATCATATGTTTGTGATTATGTTCGTTCGACTACAAAAAGGTTACTGATCTGTATGATTTCCTAAAATTGCAATAAATTAATTTCAATTGTCAAACTCACTGATTTTTTCACCTTTTTCACTTTATATACCTTGATTGTGACCATTCCAAAATGTAATACCATATAATTGATCATTGGACCGAAAAAGTCATCGATATATGATCAATAAAAAGTTTAAAATTTTTTTAAATCTTAAATTTTGAAAATAATAGAAAATTCATACTTTTCATGAGACTTTTGACATAAGCTTAAAAATAATTTTTGTTTTTGTAAGTATTTTCAGTAAATAAAAAAAACGAGGTGGCTGTGTCGTCTGCACGGCCGTAGTGATACGTGATAACGTAAATATGTAGTGTGAGAAATGATAGACTGTATAGATTTATTAAAATCGATTTATTTATTACTAGCAACCGCGCCATCGGCGGTGTACAAACGATTAAGTATTGGTCGATGGTTCGAGAAATACGATATGAAGGGCAAGGTCTCTGCGGTAATGTTCCTTTTTTGTTTTTTTTTTTAAATTTTTAAATTGGCTACTGTACTGTCATAGTCATAAAGAGCGGCATAGAGAACGATTCTTGTATTTCAGTGAAACTACACTGAAGATGTAAAGTGACATCTATTACTATTAATATGTACTACTTTATATTGTTTAATTTCACACATATTTTTATGTATTTCGCCTCAATGTATGCATTATTGTAATACCAAATTTCATTTGAAAACAAATAGTTGCAATAATTAGGCAATTAGAGAGACATTCAGACTGTATAATTTGAAATTTATGGTTTTTTTTTTAACTATAATTAATGTGGATATTAATTATTTTAATTTTAATTTAATTAAATTGCACTGTTCTTTACGCAAATTTTGACACCAAAATTGGTTCGATCAATTAATGCATTCTCTCGCTAGCATGTTAAATCGCTCTAATCAGAGGGTTGCGGCGTGCCCTCCCTCACATCCTGTTGACCACAATGTGAAAATACAATGAATGATGCATCGAGATTAAACTCGAACCTACGCAATGATATATTTAGAATGTAGTAATACCTTATACTTAATGAGTAGTCTTCATGCAAACAAGGACAAATTTCATTCGATTTCCTGAACATGCTAGTCTTAGTTCTGAGTTTAAAAACGTTATCACGTTAAAATATTGTAGTAAAATATATTTCCCTCAATGGAACATGTTACTCTAGAAGAATATAATCCGTTTTAAAGGGCTAACCGTCATGTTATTTTCTGGATTTTAGCTTATTTTCAATTTGTGTAGAAATTTCACAAATTTTATAGACTTATATCATGATTTGTTGGGAATTTGAATATTTTCAAGATGTTCAGAATTTTCGCATTTTTTATATGCTAATCCTGCATGTTTTTCTGAATTTTGGAAAACTTCGATTTATGGAATGCATTTAACAATTTTGACCGGGACTAACGCACCATGTTTTCCGCAAACCAGGAAAATGAAGGTTTTAACAGTTACACAATTGGCAATATACAATTTGCGTATAGTTAGAGCATCCCAATTCACTTTTGCATTGATTCAGGATCAAACAGGAGTATGAATGGATGAACAATTTTAATTTTTATGTCTTTGAATATAAAACATTGAGAAAATATGCTACTGAAATTTGGTTAAAGGTTTTAAGAAGTGTTAAAAGGAAGGTCATTTTGATAAAGTCTAGTTCAACTAGACTTTATCAAAATGACCTTCCTTTTAACACTGAAACAACGACCAATCAGCTAGTATCAGTAATCTATAATATAGCGGAATCGATGTAAAAAATTGAAAAATTCGAATTATTAAGCCAGTTTTATTTATGATTAACCCTGTTGGATATTCAGATAACTGACTCAAAGCGGGAGTTGGTTGGATGATTATAAAAAAATTAAAAGGCTTAAGCTAAATCTTTTAGTGTGAAATAAAACCAGTTCAAGTTAAAATTGACTAGCAAAACTATCTTAGGATTTAATGGTAAATATACCAACAAGTGGCATCTGACAGAATTTTAATAAACGGTTATAAAATATGGAGGTTATAAAAAATGCATACTGTTTTTTAAGACTATATGTTCGTTATACACTCCTATTTTTGTGTATATTAATTTTTTACGAGATTTACGTCTGTTTCCAAAAAGACAAGTATACAAACGGAAGTGGTATAGAGTAAATAATTCGTTAGTGAAATCCAGCAATAAAAATATAATATTAAAATAGATGATAGTGACTCATGGAGAGATAATTTAGAACGAAATAATTTTTCAAAATCCAATACAAAGAGAAGGGTTAGGTTTTAAGTATAACCTTGACAGTCTGGTATTATTAAAGATTAAATCAACATAATTTGACATGATAGTAATTTCACTTGTCATTATACATTTTTGATAAAATTTTTTTTTGTGTTTAATGTATTGCTTTTTTTACTTTTTCACAATTCCGGTAAATTTGAACTTCTTCGTTAATAAAAACGAGCGGAGAGTGACCTTTGGAAGTCACGGCAGCCTAGTCCATGATGCCAGCACTTGTTTTTGAGCACAAAATTTTGCGTCAGATTGACAATTGTCTTACTTTCTATAGCCAAATCCGATCATTTTGTAATATTACAAGCATGTCAGTACCCGTTCTTTTTAAAGTCATACTTTTTTGCACTGAATTTGTTTTACACTTTTAACGTGATAACGTTTTTAAACTCAGAACTAAGGCTAGCATGTTCAGAAAATCGAATTAAATTTGTCCTTGTTTGCATGGAGACTACTCATTAAGTATAAGGTATTACTTTATTCTAATATATCATTGCGTAGGTTCATTGCATCATTCTTTGTCTTTGTGACAGCGGGAGAATGCATTAACTGATAGAACCAATTTTGGTGTCAAAATTTGAGTAAAGAACAGTGCGATTTAATTAAATTAAAATTAAAATAATTAATATCCACATTAATTATAATTAAGAAAAAAAAACATAAATTTCAAATTATTAATTCTGAATGTCTCTCTAATCGCCTAATTATTGCAATTATTTGTTTTCAAATGAAATTTGGTATTACAATAATGCATACATTGAGGCGAAATACGTAAAAATATGTTTGAAATGAAACAATATAAAGTAGTACATATTAATAGTAATAGATGTCACTTTACATCTTCAGTGTAGTTTCACTGAAATACAAGAATCGTTCTCTATGCCGCTCTTTATGACTATGACAGAACATAAGCCAATTTCAAAATTTAAAAAAAAAACAAAAACAAAACAAACCTCGTTTTTTGTATTATGTTGAGGAGCATATGCCATTCCAACACATGAAAAGCAAGCAATGCTGTTATACTGCTCGATAGTGCAACACTAAAATTTTTTATTTGCTTTGAAATGTTTCAGCTGATGACCAAAACTAGGTACTGAATTTGTAGCTAAATATAGAAAAATCATACTAGTAGGTTTAAATGTCACTTCACTTTATGAAGTTTTATGTGCATTTACACTATCAATATTAATGTCATTACTTGTAATGACAATACTGCCAAATGTATGCATCATTACATCATCATTATCAGTGTGCTTTACACGATCAGTAGTAATGTCATTACTTAGTATCATTACTAGTGACATTCCAAGCGGCTATACATTGTGAAATTTTTAATGTGGTCTTTAATGATGAATATTAAAGAAAAAGCTTGCATCGCTATTATTCTGGCATATGTAGCTAAAAAAAAATCGGCGGCACAGAATTTGGATGAAGGAGTGGCTCCATAAACGTGACTATTACTCCCATGTCGTTTTGTTAAAAGACATTTGTTTAACAGATGCCAGTGATTTTAAAAATTATTTTCGAATGAGCGAAGATAGGTACTACTACTTGCTGTGACTATTGGAACCATTTCTTATAAGGCAGGACACACATATGTGACAAAGCTTACCTGTAAATGAACGACTTGCGCTAACCCTGCGGTACTTAGCCACCGGTGGGAGCTTCGAAAATTTAAAATTTTCTGTGGTCATGTCTTCTGCGTCAATAAGCAGTTTCCTACAACCCCTCAAGAATGGGTGGATATTTCGCACGATTTTAGAAATATTCATTTATTTTATAACACCCTGGGAGCCGTTGATGGCAAACATGTAGCCATTCAAAAACTAAAGATTTCGGGCTCACTTTACTATAATTGCAAAGTTTTCTATAGTATAGTTCTGTTAGCTATAGTAAATGCGAGAAAAGAATTTATAATATGGTGGATGCGGGAATGAACGGACGCATTTCAGATGGCGGAGTAATGAATTTGGAGACATGTTGCAACGACGAAGTTTAAATTTACCGGAACCCACAGCGTTGCCAAACTCAACCGAAAGTATGCCTTTATATATTCATCGCAGATAAGGCATTTGCACTAGATGTTACAGACTTTCAAGAGCCCGCGTAGCTGTTGACAATACTTTTGGTATTCTTGTTTCTCGATTTGGTGTATTTAAAAGGCAATAAAACTCGAACCAAAGAAGTCCGAACCAGTAACAATGGCGTGTTGCTACTTACACAATTTTTTAGCAAAAGAAAACAACAAAACTTATTTTGCAAGAGAAGGGATTTCGGATGAATTTAATTTATTTAAACTAAACAGCAGCTCAGATGCAAAAACAATTAGAGACAAGTTTTATGATTACTACAATAATTTAAGCGAATTAAAATAAACATCAGTTAATCTTCGCGGTTGTTCTTCACAAATAGGAGATACTGATTGAGATGATGTACTGTTGTTGCTGAAATATGGTGTAAATACTGGCTCATTTCCTACTGTCAAATTATTTGTTAATGAATTTTTACGAAGAGTGCCTCAATCAAAATATCATTAATGGCTTTCTCAGCTAAAATTCGTGGATTGGTTTACAACATTGTAAGTTTTTCTCCCCAAGCCTTACAAATTGTAGGAATTTTTTTGTCTTCTGATTTAGTACTATCCAGAAACATACAAGCTTTCTGAAGAAGCTCATTATGTGTAGCCGTTTGTGTTGAACCTAGCTGCTTGTATCTACGTGATTTTGGTTTTGGTGGTGGCAGAATAGATAAACAAGATGCGGAAGGCCCTGGTATCGGGGATCGTTCCTTGTTGCCTACACTGTCGCTTTGATTAGTCTAAAAAAATCATTAATTTGTAAATTTAATTTTCTAATCGTATTATTTATTTTCTTTTTACTAAAATTACTTTACCTTGTTTATTTGCTGCACATTTTCATTTACTGGCTGCTCAACTTTAACCAAAAATTGTAAGGCATAAAATTCTTTCGATGTTGGTTTATATACCTCATCCGTTCCAATCCCTGATCTTTTCGATGTTAATATTTTTTTTTTTAGCTCTTTTCTATAATTAGTTCTGAGGGTATTAATTTTCCGCTTGACATCTGCTCGATTAGCTGTTGGCTTAATTGTTAAAAACATCCAGAAGCTTATCTAAAGCCGTATCCCTTATAGTTTTCTTTATATAGTTAGGACTAGTAGGATTCCACAATTCAGGCAACGCCTCATATGTTTCGATACATTTTAGTAGTCCACCGTCCTCGACACTCTGATTATTTGTATAATCGATTTCGATTTCATTTGGATAATCGATTACAAAACCAGATAGGTCAATGTCGGCTACTTCAATTGAATTGGATTCACTGAAGATATTTTCTGCATTTAAACCAGCCATATCTTCACAAAACACGCTTATAATAGTTATAAAACCTGACGACAGAGTAAGTAATGAAAGAATAATGATACTTACCCTACACACGGTCAATAATATTGACAATACTCCCACCAATCACCAGTAATGATGCATCGAAATCAGAAAATCCGGATTCGCATCATTACCGATCATCAATAATAGTTTCTACAACTACACGATCATAATTAATGACATTACCAAACAGTAATGACATTAATATTGATAGTGTAAAGGCCGCAAATGACTTATGAAAAACAAAATCACTTACAAGTAGAACATAAAAAAGCCTACTATTAAATGTGTAAAGATGGTACGTAAGGAATGGAGTTGGTAACTGGTAATCACTTGCACTACAGCAAGCATTCTTGTAAGTACAGTAAATCTACATTTGGGATTGAAACATACTCCTCCTTTCTAACAATGCTCTAGCAGAAATGCCATTTTAGAGGAAATATTGTCATTCACAATAAGGAACTGTTTCTAGTATTCAGTTAAATGAATGACCCTCAAGTATTAAGTGAAAATATGAAATATTTCGTCAACTAAAAGTGTCATAGCAAAAAACTTTAACGGCAGTTCATTATACAGTCATGTGGGTATAAACATGGAAATTGATTTTTAAAGAGTTTTATGCACTACCAGTGCACTATCGTCGAATAGAAAAAGATTGTTACCGTTTATTTGTAAGCCACAAGTCAACCGCCTCATTAGCGGGTAAACTCACTTGCCTGCGTACAAAATACTTGAATACGAATCTCAATGCGACTAATCGAAGAAGCAATTGGTTACTAATTTATAAGCTTAAATTTTTAAGATCCGAAACACTCTTTACCCATACAACTACTGGTTCTATGAGAGACTTTTCGTCCTCGAGTCTACTGGTAACCATATAAAGTAGGGCTTAGTCTTTTAGCAAAACACTTGAGTGAGGATTAGCCCAAAACAATTCCCAACCATCAACAGAAAGGCCTCTAACTTCAAATTTGAGAATGCGTTTGAATTCAATTCCAAACTTCATTACAAAGAGTAGTTAGTTAAGTTTAACGGTGAAATTTGTTTTATGCAACAAGGTCCTTTTAACCAGTTGAACCCCATCTAATCAAACGAATAAAACATGCTTTGTGGTTAAAGTCTCTTAAAATTTACTAAAGTATAGTACCTCGATCCGAATTTTTATAAAGCAAATTCAGAAATGGATATATAGTTAAACGCTAGAGAGGTGTTCCTAGTAAATCAGAGATGGCGGTATTAAGGTCTCCAAATAATTTTTCAAAAAAGTGATGAAATGTTGACTTAAGTGATTAAAATAATGGTTTAATATTAAACCGTGTATAATTTATAGTTCTATCGAAAAAGACCATGGTTTTTTGCATCGCCAATTTGGTCTCAATCGATTGATCTCAGTATACTATCAGCTTTAATTGAAATAATCACCTTATAGGTGGCACCAGCAATCACATTTTCTTGTGTGTCTTAATCGCTTAAACTAAATAAACTAAGCTAAAAATTTAATATTTTGCGCTCTTCACTAGCGGAAAATTTCATTTGTAAGCTTGTCAATTGGTCGCTGTAATATAAATGTCCCGTAAATGCTCAAATCGATAATTCAGACGTATTATTATCGTAATAATGTGTTAAAACGAACTTTTGATCTACATCTTTGTTTATTTTTAGAATTAAATTGAAAAGTCTACGTGTATTTTACACTGTAAAACAACAAAACAATTTGACTTTTGTACTAGTGTCATCTATGCATATTTAAAATTAACTAACTCGTTATAATTTATTTTAGTTTGTTTAATTGATCAAAGCTTATTATAAATAATAATAACCTGCCTTCTGATCAAAAGAATTACAAAAAATAATTAAAAAAAGGGCAACTCAGTCAATGCGGGCATTTTTTCTGAATTTTGAATTTTTTTTATTGGTGGCATAAATTTTTCAAATGAAAAATTGTGAAAATGACAAGTAACCATTATCTTTATTTGCATAAAGCATTAATTTAATCCGCCGTAAATCACAAAATATATTAAACATCAACAATTTATAATGTAAACATCAACAATTTATTTATAACATAAACATTGAATTTTTTTTTATTGTAAATTGTTTGTTAAATTTGTTAAAATTAATATAAAATTTGTATAATTTTAGGGGTGGACCTGGCCTAAGATGGGGAGCGTGCTACTCGCAGCTGTATTCATAGCGTTACAATTTGCCACTGGCCTAGCTAATCCAGACGCAAAACGTTTATACGACGATCTTTTAAGTAATTACAATCGTTTAATTCGGCCCGTTGGCAATAATTCCGATCGTTTAACAGTAAAAATGGGATTGAGGCTGTCACAGCTTATTGATGTTGTAAGTAATCTCAAATTATAATTTTTTTTTTTGCCAAATTATGATTCTAATTACATAATTTGTATGTTACAGTAAATTAATTTTAAGTATCTGGTATTTTAAGTTATTTTGGTGTTTGGCCAACAAATTTATTACGGTCTAATAAACGACCTTATTACCTTTCTAGTTTAGTCGATTTATTTTTTTAAGTTTAAATTTTTTTTTTTTTTTGTGTATCATAGTGTCCTTATCCAACTGATTATGGTCATTATATAACCTTAGAGTATGTACTAAGAAACCATAAACATTTTTAAATTTGATTTTTTTATAATTTCAATAACGATTAGTAAACTAAACGTTCACATCTGCAGCACAAGAATGAAAAAAATATTTTCAATTTGATATAATAGTGCAGCGTGCTCTTACTAACGCGCATTGGCATAGGTATATACGACGCCACTCTACATTTTCCGACAAACGCTTTTGAATTGTATTTTAAATAATTTATAATACAAAATGAAAATCTACTTGGTTCATATTAACATTAATATATCCATTAATATTAATCCAATTTGTATTACATAAAATAATGTAAAATTAATATTTAATGACATCAACCTATATATTGTCGTCTAAGAATTTAAAAGTTGGAAATCCATTTTATAGAATACACTTTTGTCGTTTTATGGTTGACATTTTTGTTTTTGTATTTTCTTTTATTCGATATGATTTTGGTTAGTAAAATTCGTAGATACAAGATGAAATTTTTGTGGTTGGAAAGTTTCAGTTGTGAAAGTCAGACATACGAATATGACTAAAAACGATCCTATAATATATCATAGTATAAATACACATAGTACTTGGATCTACGAATTAGATGTCGCTACTGGTATCGTTTTAAAATAATCAAAATATTTTTATATGTATAATCGCCTAAATGTCATATATTTTTCCTGAATTTTGACGATATTCTATCGGTCCGACATCTGGAACTTAAATGAGTAAACTGTTTTGTTCTTATGATGGTGTATTTATACTATGAATAAATTAACACTCTATCATAGGTTTTTAATGGCCCGTCTGTTTGCGAAAGGAGTGGAATTGTAAAGTACACATAAATCGGCATGATATCCTTATAATTTGACCAATCTTTTGGTTTTGGAAGAAGGCGACTAAATGTTCTATTCAAATTAAATTGTTTGGTGGCATACTCACGCTATATAGTGGCTTTGATCTTGGCGATATCTATAACCTGAATCTAAAAAAAATTGAGAATCATAAACAACTTAATGTAATATACAAAAACTGTGTAAACATCTTTAATTCAATCTGCAATTTGAAAACTTTGCAAAACGGATATACAAGTTTGAACTTTCCAGCCATTTTGTTGCTATGTTTAAACCATATTTGAGGAATTGCATCCAGGATTTTGCAATTATAGGGCAAATCGGGAACAATGCTATGTTGAATCATTGCTTTTTCTTTACAAAGCAGACAAGCAATACGTCGCTGGAGCTAAAGTAGCATGCTAAACCAATTATGATTCTATGTTTTGATACTTAAATAATGATTAATAGTAACACGTCTACTTGGTCTCTACAGATAAATCATTCTAAATATTTTTATTTTGTTTTTGAAATTTGGAGTTTGGATGAGACTTGGCGGCATAAACAGGGCAGCCGTTTTCATAGATAAAATCGCAGTAAAATCGGGTGCCAAAATTATGGGGCGGAACAAATTATTCACTAAACAACATAATTGTCCTAATAATTTTAAACAATTTTAAATTGTATACAGTCAATAGGTTATATTTTTTATACAGTCAATAGGTTATATTTTTTAAAATATATCTGGGTACGGCGGGAATAAGCAGTATATTTTAAAAAGATTCAGATGTGCTTTGAATATGACACAAAAACTTCCAATCAAAAATAGTGAACCACTTAATATGAAAAGGATTTATAGGCGCAAATTTAAGGATTAGAACCACAGGCATCTTTAGTTCCATATGCATCTCATTCTACTTATTTAATACTTATTAGTTTTTCGAAACTGTTTAAAGTTTATAAGTATTATATGCTAATTGTGTGGAAAATTTAAAAAAAGAGAAAGTGAAGACTATAACTCACAAGCTATTATTTAAGACTAGGTGGAAAGTAGAAAAATATTCCATTTCGTTAAACTTGAAAAGTTTCGTTAAGTTAACTTATTGGAAATCTGTTATAAAAGCAGAAAACAATTACTAAAATTCCAATAATTTTTGAATGAAATTTTTAATTGACATCGATAATTTTCGTTAATTTAGTTACGTTAAGTTTGATTTTAGACCATTATTGTCTACAACTAAAAAACATATTACAATCTAAACTTAAACTATGAAAACTTGACCTCGTTGTGAAATACTTTTTAACCAAATTGCTAGCAATCTATTGTGTTAAAAAGAAAAAAGAAAAAATTTGATATTTTTACGGTCTCCGAATAATTCAGCAAAGTCTGTATATGTATACGACCTTGCTAAACATTTATTATCTACTACAGATAGCTTTTATGATTTTATAATTATTAGTTAAACTTACAATATGGCCGGAGACTTCGAAGTTTAGGATGACAACCTGTCAATTAAATAAACTATTAGTTTCGTTAAGTTTTTCAATGTTTAATTAAAGTGTTAAGTTACAATGATATTTCCAATTGTCATTAAAATCAATCACTAGCTTCATAAATACGTATAAATACGTATAAGTTATTCAAACTTATTCTTGACACGTGTTAAAACTTATCAGATTTAGTTTGTATTTTGTATTTTTCATACCAACCACTACTTTATATAAAGTAGTAGAAATTTTACCAGCACCAATAATATTTGGCTTATAAATGGTGATTTTTCACACCTTTAATAACCTTTAACTACATAAAATGTAAAAAGTGATTTGGACCCATAACTCGTTAGGTTACTTTAAAAAAACTTGTAACTTGTAGCATGCATTTAAGAGGCTTCGTTAAATACTCGTTAAGTCATTTGAGTACAATTTAATTAAATTTTATCAGTACGTTTTTAAATGACTTTATAGTTAAAATAAAAAAATTATTTGTTTGGTTCGCTAAACTAGAAATGTTTCGTCAAGTTAACTTAACGAAAAAATGTTTTCAAATAAATTACTAATGATATAAATAACCTATGATTAAATATGGTTTAAATTGCTAACTTTCGTTGCGTTTCGTTAAGTTCGTTTTTGAAACGTTTTGTCTTTTGGTTAAAACAGAAAAAGTTTAAAAATATTAATATCACACTGATATCGGTCGTAACTCTACAATTGTTAATTCATTTTAAATTAGGCCTCCTTAGTAGTAGAAGTTTGAGGTGGAGATCTATCAAATAATTGGCAACGCTTTGAACAAAATTACTTGAAGTTTAAAATTGTTTCGATTAATAATTTTAATTTACCTTTAAAAACATTTAATATTTCGTTAAATACTCGTTAATTTCTTTGAATTATTTGTTACTTTTTGAAAAACTTTTTGAAATTTACAAAATCCCTTCAATTTGCATAATTGCATTTGTTAACATGCTATACGCTCGACCAAATTATTTTTTTATAATTTAAGAAGGCTTTCAAAATTTAGTTTTCTGGGCTAATAACATTGCGCTATAAATAAATGTTCCAATTTATTTCTTCTCTGCTTTAACATTTTGTACTAAATCAAGAAGATTTAGTCTGGAATAAGTGGTTTAATAGTTTAATATTTTCAATTTAAAAATATCGCATTAAAAATACTACCTCCGATGTAATATGAGAGCGGATTTTTGTTTGGGGCGCCACTTTTGGAAATTACATCAGGTAAACACTAGTCTAGCTCCGACCCTGCTCATAAATATGAGATCTCGTGCTTGTCGCGTATCCCTGATTATCCTGATTAATTTGGATAACAGTTGATATCGCTTATGTATGGCAAAAACTATTTCTTGAATATTTAGCTTATAGGATTTTTATCGTCTTGTTTTGAATTATTTGTAAAGTAGGTTAGCAACCACCTTATGCGGCCGAAAAGGCAATTTAATGTCTTCCACTTAGGAATAGAAATAGTATTATCAATTTTGTCGAAAGGTTTTACAAAGCCTGTGCGTATAAATTATCAAGCTTTAGTTAAAAATTGACACTATTCTATAACACTGTACCAAATAAAACCAGGTTTGTAGCTGTTGACCTGCCAAAGAAAACTAAAAAAACCCAAAGATAGAAACAATAAAATTTTGTACTATTTCCTTTTAGACAAGGGAGATCTTCCAAAGATCTAGAAAGAAAAACCCAGCATTTATTAAATATAAAAGTAAGTAAAAGGTTCCAAATGTACATCAGACCATTTAAACAATACGGGTGGAACCCGGCTCCTTTATTAAGTTATTAAAATCCTAACAGCTCAGACAATCATGAACTAACCACTATAACCTTTAAGTGGAGGTATTTAAAGTTTCACATTTGGATGACGGGGCTGGTTCAAAAACTTACGAAAAAACTTGATAAAACGGGGGCATATTACATGAAAGGTAGAATTAACAGTGTACTTCTCATTGGCAACCCTATGTTAGTTTTCGTATATAATTCATATATGTAGTTCCAGTTTACAAAAACAGACGAGCAAGAAGCCAAACATGTCAGATTTTTAAATTATATGTCAAAGGTTTTTGTCAAAATTCAGGTTTTGAAAGTGGCACTGGCAAAATTTGTTACATTAATATTTTTATTAGTTGGATTATATTTTGAACCTTATTAAACCAGGTATGTTAGCCTATCAAAATTGAGAAAATTTGGCCATAATTTGAAAATTTCCAAAATCTCAAAAATATATAATGCCAAAAATGCCTATGAAAATTGTAAAACTTTGCAATAAATTAGAAATTTGCAAAACCAGCATAAATGTTACATTCTTTTCAGCCTATGTGCACTATTAGTGTTGTTTAACATGTGAATTATCTTGATATTTACATGTTGCTGGATTCTATAATTGCTCGGTTTCGTCCAACTCCAAAGTTGAACACCCCAAGTACATATTGGTTTCAGAACTTGCTTATTGAGTAGCGGCTTATTGATGATAGAGAAAAAAGTCTGCCTATCAGCCATTACATTTTTATATTTTTGGGCTTTGGTTCTTAATTTTTCTTCTTAATGTGTACTTTCTATTTAAGTTTAGCATCCTGTGTGTTCGTATATGGTCCTATATCTCGTCTTTTTGAAACAGATGTATGTTCAATTCGTTTGTTTGTAAAATTTATGTGAACCGAGTTAATTTCATTAGACCTTAGGCATATTAGCTTTTCTTCTAGAAAATTCTAGAAAGACAGATAGAGGCTTACCTCAAAGGCTCAATCGAGCCTGCAAAGCTTTTAACGTCTCAGCATGCATATAGTAAGGGAAATCGGTGGAAACTGTTCTCCATTCACTCTTATGTCATATAGAGAAGTCCCTCGAATATATATAAGGAATTCCCTTTGGTGACCTTTTGTGATATTGAGGGTGCCTGTAATAATGTCAAACGAGAGGCGATCACGCAAATATTTTCAAATTTGGGGGTGGATGTGACACTTAGAAGTTGAATTAATCAAATGCTCAAAGGCAGGGTCATAACGGCGAATCTAGGTGTATCATCCATCCGTAGATTTGTAAGTAGGGGTACATCGCAAGGTGGTATACTATCCCTCTTTCTTTAGAATTTGGTCATAAATGACCTGTTAGTAATCCTGAAAGGGACCAGTTTTAAAGTGGTGGCTTATGCAGATGATGTTGCTATATTGGTGCTTTCGGTAAATATCCTTGTATCCTCAGAGATGTTATGCAGAATGACCTTGGCATTCTAATTCAATGGATCAATAGTTGTGGTCTTAGTGTTAACCCACTGAAGACTTAGTTGGTTTATTTTTCCAGAAAGTACAAACTTCCTCGCTTTGACGCTCCAACTCTCAATGGGGTTGTTTCGAACATCGCAGATAAAGTGAAAATCTTAAGTCTCAGTTTGGATAGTAAACTAAGCAGGAAGCCTAATATTCTGGAATATTAGTGTAAAAATCCTGTAAAAATGTCATTGGAAAAGGATGGGGGCTTAAGCCTCACGTTATGCATTGGCTTTATACCTGAATTACAGTTTGGTGGCCCGCTTTAAATCTAGTGGCGAACCAGAAGTTGCTAATGAAAGTGCAAAGATCTGGTACCTTGTGTATTAGTGGTGCACTTAGAAGCACTCCTACTAAAGCACTGGAAATTCTCTTTTATCTCATTTCTTTGGATATCCTGGCTAAGCATAGTACAGCCATAAGGCTTAAATCAATTTCGATGTGGTCACACTCATCTATTCTAACGAACAAAGAAATCCCCAAATATCGACTACACCATCTCGACATCATACCTCGAAGTTAAATTTGTAACTGATATTCCTTCCAGAGAGGACTGGGTGAATGAAACAGTTTTAAATTCAGTCTTTATTAACTTTTTTACAGATGGCTTGAAAATTGATGGAAAGGTCGGCGAAGGGGTTTTCTGCGAAGAACTAAATATAAATCTCTCTTTCCGCCTCCCTGATCATTGCAGTATTTTTCAGGCAGAGCTTATAGCAATCAAGAAAGCCATAGACTGGATGCAGTATCATGTAATATCTGTAAGAAATATTGGCATATTTACGGACAGTCAGGCTGCTATTAAAATTTTACAATCAGGCTTTATCACATCGAAAGTAGCCCGGAGTTGTCTTTCATCTTTTAACGAGATGGCTGTACAGTTCAATATCCATCTTGTATGGGTGCCAGAGCTTTTCAATATTATGGGTAATATGAAAACCGATGAACTCGCGCGACAAAGTATTACTTGCGTCATCTTACCGTGCAAGGTGGACATTGAAGTACCACTTACTATACATGCAAATTGCTCCTTAAAAAAGAAGCTTGTAAAATTACAAACAATAGATGGGCAAATTGAACCTCATGTGTAATTACTAGGCAGATTTGGCCTAATATGGACTTAAAAAGGTCTAATCAGCTAAGACCTATGCAACGGCTTAATATTAACACGGTTGTGGGTGTCGTTACTAGACAATGCCTTATTGGAAAGCATGCCAGTAGACTTGGTGTTTTCTTTCATGATTACTGTCGAAGGTGTAACGACAAAGAAAAGGAGGAAACAATACTTCATTTGTTATGCACCTGTACAGGTTTGTCTCAAGACAGACTCAAGTTTTTTGGAGCTTACCTCCTGTGCGATCTAACGGATCTCAGTAAATTGAGCGTTAGAGATATCTAACTATCTAACTAGGATCGCAGTGTCATCATTAAAAGTCACCATTGTATTGTTCTCTAATGCAAGAAGATTATTAGTGTTTAGTAAATATAAGACCGGCCATAATACACTAAGGTTTCATCCTTAGAATCTATCTTTCAAATATGATCTCAGTGAATTGCATTGATAATAGGTTTCTTAACTTATAATTAAGTCCTTCACGCCAAACTTTCTCAAAAGCTTGCCTTGTTTCTCCTCGAATGATTTCTCAATTATACTGATTATTTTGTGTACTTGTTGTATTGTTGAGTGTTGGCTGCAAAACCCGAACTGACAATTTGAGATTAAGTTATTATTTTATTATAGCCATAACTGGCAAAAGTGAAATTGGTCTATAAGATAAAGTTTCGAAGTTTCTGGATACAAATTTGTCTCTATATGTTACATTTGTAAGGTTGGTGAGCTTAACTAGAGCTTACCAAATTATGTATCTTTTCTAGTTCCTAGTAAAAACTTGCAAAACTAGAAAATACATGATGGCTTACTGCATAATATAAATACAAATAGTACTACCATGGTATGTTAGCCCATTGACTTGATAGATGTTGCTACTGGTATCGTTTTAAAATAATCAAAATATTTTTATATGTATAATCGCCTAAATGTCATATATTTATACTAAATGTTGACGATATTCTATCGACCCGACATCTAGAACATCAATGGGTAAACTGTTTTTTTCTTATTATGGTAGTACTATGTGTATATTTATTATGCTTACTGTCATTATAATTTTTGAGGTTTAGGAAATTTTTTAACAATCAAACTTTAAAGCACTGATAGGGAATTATCATATTAAATTATATGAAATTATATAACAGGTGGAGTTTCCTACTGTTTAATTAACAGAAGTAACCTGCGAAAATATATCAACAGATTTTTTTTAATTTTGGGTGTAAAATGAGATGAACAATTCAGGCAAAATCATACATTTGTGCGATATCAAAGATTTTACCAATATTACGTATATTATAAAAGATAAAGTCGGCAATTTTTTTTTTTTTGGTTTTAGAAAAGTTATAAATGATGTGTAGTGGATAGATTTCTACAGGGAACAAAATATAATAAACATAAGATGAAGATTTATTATGTGCGGAACATTCTTTTGTTTTTGTTTTGTTGCATTTCAACAGTTTATCAAACTGATCGTCAAGTTTGAAGACGTAAATCGAATGTGTTTCATTTAAGTGAATGAATTAATGAGATACTTCATAATCGAAATGATTTATTGCCATTCGGGATAGTTTTTTTTTTTTTGCACGGTAAATCTGTAATAGTATAATGGAAATATGATTTATGACATATATATGATAGGCCGACATAACCAAATTTATGTAAATTAGATTTAGCCTATATGACTATAATATGTATAATGAAAACAGTGTTATATGTATATAGTTGCAGCATAATTTTGTTTTTGGTCATCATCATCGACCATCGTATATTGTGCTGATATTATATTCTCCAACAAAAAAATAATTTTGGCCGAACTATTTTTTTGCATGCACTGCACCGTTTTCTTATTTAACGTAATAAAATTCCATTTCGTTAGTTATTTATTGTCACTTGGTGTAAGAATAATCGCTGATGCAAAAAAATATTCTTGAACTCTTTATATAGGGTTTTCCAATTGGAATGTTCGATTTCTGAACTAAGATCAATATAAGAATGTAGAAGCTCGGCTCTGTTTGAATTTGACTCAATTTAAAAATTCTGTCGTTTAAGTTGGGATACCCTTTAAAACATTAAAATAATATATAAAGCACCGTCTGTAATATTTGCAAGTTTTTTTTTAGTTTTAAAGCAGTTTTCCTAGTATTTTGTTTTATGTTGCACTTATAATAAACTTATATATAGTAATGTTTACAAGACATTATTTTTAATACTTATGGACATTGATATTGGTGTGCTTAATAATGTAGAGTGTGGAAGTGGATATTGGTGAAATTACCTTAATTACTCACTAACTTCTAGCTAGGTATCTGTCTATAAAAATAGATGGATCGAAGTGGATTCATCCAAAACATATAACTATGTAACTTTGCCTTGACAGATTGTGATGTTTTTTTTATGCTAATGTTGCTTATGACAATGTTCATAAGCCATGATTTATCGAATGGTTGAGCAATGTAATTTGCCAGCTTCAAAAACTTGGTAAGCGATATTGAAAAAGTACGACATATTCAAAACTGGCTCTGAAATAGGACTGTTGGTTTTTACTGAATCAATCTGGAGAAATCACTGCCATAAAGAGAATATTGATGGGTTAATGGGTGAATGTATGCGGAAAAAGAAATAACCTTACCTTTGCTTAAATTAAATAAAAGCTAACTTTTTGTGACAGCTGACAAAAAACTACATTCTTAAAACTTTTAAGACATGTACTTTACACTCTTAAAACATTTAACGGCATCGTTCAAAAATATGATAAATTTCAGTGGGTCAATGTGACCCTCTGAACTAACAGGAATTATCATTTAGCATAATCGGTGTATATTACATCGAGCTGTAGTTGCTGTTAAAAAGATCACCGCCAAATGAGACTAAATTTGAGAAAGGATATATATTTATGGACCAACAAATAAAATGGCTATATCACGGCAGTAAGATAAGTCATTCTTCTTCGCCTGATTTAAAAACCAGATAAAACCACGTTCGGAACCCTTATCCACTGGCATAAGCAATCAACTGCTCCTTCTACAGTAAAATTAATATGACTGGAATCCGAATTACCCGTACTAGAGTGGCTATTGAAAAAAAACTTTTGGACTAAATCCAAAAAAGTTAGCAAAAAATAAATCAATTATGCCAGAAGAGGAATTAGCAACAAAATTATGATAACACATGGACGAACAAAAGCCAGAAATGTTTTTTTACCATTTAAAAACTTTCGAAAACATTTTCGGGTTCGATGTTAAGCTCTCTTCAATACGCAATAGATAGTAATTACAAAGAAACCAATTTAGGTTTATAAATTGTTTGTGGGCACAAGCAAAAACTGAGTAATACTCAGCACAATGGATCCTTTATAATGTATGGAGCTTATTGCGACTTTTCTCAAGATTTCCTAAATTTCTATTTTACCATATTTCACGAAAGCTCGGTTGGAATTAAGCCAACAGAATGCATCTTTTGATTCCTGTTTTGAGCAGCGTATTGAATGATAGAACGGCATCGTTTTAGATTGCAACCTTGCTGGAGTACTAAAAGCATTACATCTGAATTCATAAAGCTGATGAATACATTTAAATAGTCAACGGTGGCCCATAGTAAACATAAACTCTGACGATTACAATAGATATGTTGGCAATCTTAACACAAATTGCGATTGCATTAATAGCAGGTTTATTAAAAGCTTGTTGTTCCATCCTTCGGCTTGAAGTTAATCTTTTGTTCACCTTCCTGTAGTAAACCATGCATCTCCTGTGTGATTTTAACAGAAATTGCTGCATTTCAGTTATTTCTATCGCTTTTACACGTGCTTGTGATATGAAGCGTGACTCTTAGCTATTTTCGTTACAATTTGTGAATTCAAGAGAATTACTAGCATAACTACCTGGTTATGTGGCTTGTAAAGATGTAAATCGTGGTAACGTTGACTGGATTGAAAGCATTATGATGTGCTTCGTAACTCAAATAACTAGCTTACAACAATAAAAATTCTGTTGAATTGTCGTCATTTAGGCGTGAAATATTCATTGCAACGCATGACATAACAAACAACATTATAAAATACTTTACTGTTGTAGGGTTTTAAGCATTTATAATGCCTCTTATCTGGGATCGATGTACCTATCAAAAGCTCTCAAATTATGTATGAAGGCTTTATAAAATATATATTTTATATATTTTTAAGCTTTTTATACATTTTATGGCCTCATTAAAGGCTATAATCTTTGTTATTTTTTGTGTCAAATCTGTATTATTCTAATTAATTCTCCCAAAATGATGTACCAAGAAAAATTGAGAATTGCTACATGGAATGCTAACGGTATTAAAAATAAAAAACATGAAGCCTTTTTAAAAATGCAAAATATCGATGTGTGTCTGATATCTGAGACCCACTCAACAAGACAATCTTACTTAAAAATTCAGGGTTCCCAACTTTACGAAGCAATTCTTACTTAAAAATTCAGGGTTCCCAACTTTACGAAGCAATTCATCCGGATAACTAAGCCGCTGTTATAATAAAAAACTATATTAAACACCATGAATGCCAGCATTATCAATCATCTGAAACCCAGCTTACCGTAGTAGAAATTACATCTACCGAGCAACGCCTTCAGATAGGAGCGGTATATTTTCCACCTAGATACAACCTGAAGAAATCAAACTACTTGAATATCCTACAATATTTCAATGGTAGATTTATATTAGGAGTTTGTTTTAATGCAAAACATGTTGACTTTGGATCTAGCCTTACAACAACCAAAGATAACGAACTAACAAATGCAATAAATGAAATTCAGAAGCTAGATGAAAAATCGTTTTCTTCGTTTCTTGGAAAGTTGACGGCTGATGAAAATACAGAATACTCATTATGGAAGGCAACCAAAAAAATTAAAACCCCAATCATGCAGATCCCTCCTATTAAGCGAAGTGATGGCTCGTGGGCCAGGGATAACAAATCAAAATGTGAAGTGTTTGCTGATCACCTGGCTGGTACTTTCCAACAGAATGAGACCGAATCGGACATTATAATCGAAAATGAAAGCAACGACTATGGGGGCAGAATCCCTCTAATAACCCAGAAATAAGTTAATAGGGACCCAATCAACAAGCTCCTGGATATGATCTTTTAAGAGGAGAAATTCTAAAGCAACTACCAAAGAAAGCTATTGTTCAACTAACCCATTTGTTTAATGCTGTTATTAGATTACGGCATATTCCTTCTGCTTGGAAAGTTGCAGAAGTTATTATGCTACCGAAACCAGGTAAACCGCCAAATGAAGCTCAATCATATCGTCCGATATCCCTGCTTCCTATCATCTCAAAGCTAATGGAGAGACTTCTTCTGAGAAGAATGACACCAATAATAGAAAGTAGAAACCTAATACCGGATCACCAATTTGGATTCAGATGTAAACATTTAACTGCCAATTGACCAGGTTCACAGAATTACAGACATTATAGAAAAGGCGTACGAAGATAAACATATTTGTTAGAGGAATTAATACATAAACTAAAAGTTATGCTTCCGGGACCATATGTTGACTTTTTGGAGTCGTTCTTATCTGAAAGACTTTTCAGAGTAAAACAAGAAGATGAGTATTCTAAACTGATAGAGGTAAGGGCAGGAGTCCCTCAAGGCAGTGTTCTGGACCCACTCTTATATCTACTTTATACAAGTGATATACCACAGTCCGATCATGTAAGCATAGCAACGTTTGCTGACGACACCGCGATACTAGTAACAGCGCAAACAGTCGAAGAGGCGGCGAAAAAACTTCAATATGCAAGTGAAGAAATTCACCAAGCGATGGAAAATCAAACTTAATGAATTAAAATCTGCGCATGTCAACTTTACGAACAAACTATTGGTTAATCCGCCGCCAATCAGCATAAACGATGTCATGGTGCCATACGAGAACTTCGCACCAAATACTTGTGTGACACTGGACGTTAAGCTCAAATGGAAAGAGCATGTGAAGAAGAAAAGAAAGGAGCTTGATCTTAAATATAGACAATTGTACTGGCTAATTGGATGAAGGTCAGACAACAAAATATTGATTTACAATCAAATCCTAAAACCGGTCTGGCTATATGGTATTCAGCTTTGGGGCTGTACTAAAAATGCTAACATCAAACCTATACAAAACTTCCAGAATAAGGTACTTCGGAGTATAGTCAATGCACCCTGGTACATTCGTAATAATGATTTGCATCGAGATTTGGGGATACCGGATGTAAACATGAAATAAAAAGATTTGCAACAAAGCATGAATCGAGGCTATTGCAACATGTTAATGCGGAAGCCTCTCGGCTACTGGATAATGAACATTTGGTTAGAAGACTAAAGAGAATCAAACCCTTTGAGCTCGTCAGTATGTGAGCAGCTACCTATTAACGAACAGGCATTGGAGCATCCTGGATCAACAGTGACCTCATTATAGTTTACTTTTTAAGAATTCAGATGTAAATTGATGGTTAGTCTGAAAATAGTAGTTTCAATAAACAAAAAAAAAATCTGTATCGAATTTGTATCGTACCTTTAAACTTTGAATTATAAACAATATCGAACCTGGTTATCTTTTAAATTCGTAAACTCAATTCCCTAATGGTTTTGCTTCTAATGTTATAAATAATTAAGACTTCCGAAAAGCCATAAAGCATGCCACTTCAAAAACTAAGCTCCAAAATTTGTAATGAGTGACTAGGCTTGTAACTTTGCAAGGTTTTAGAGTCCCACAGAATGTTCATATATAGTTTGCTTTATTTATCGCTTCTGAATTTTGAATACGATCGAAATGATAATGGATTTTATATTATTTGACAAATCAAAAATTTAATTGATTCTGTCTAATGTGACAGTAAAAATAACATTTATGAAATCACATTAAACACTATTATGTAATCATTTAAAATCATTAACATAATTAAATTAACTAAATTATAGATTTCGTGTGCATTCATATTTCAATAACGTAAATTGAAAGTCACTCAAAATTTGACAGTTAAATTTTCATAGTTAATAATACTTAATAGTTAACCCATAAACCACTGGATTTATGGCATAACAGATGGTATAAGCCAAGTAAAATAAAAATTTCCTTAATCCTTAAATGATTTAAACTACGAAAATATGGAATAGGAATTCTAAAAAAAGTTTGACCTTGTGACAGTCACCTAAATGATTTTCTTACTCCGCAAGATCATATCTCTGTGACACATCTAACCTAATTTTTAAACGTCCCAATAGGGTGCTACAATAATTCTACATAAAAATTCTACCAAACTATGTACATTAAAAATTTAAAACCCAATTAGAATAATCATCTCGAAATGTAATCGTTACAAAATTAGAAATAAAATGTGACAGTATACAACACATTAGCGACGAAGCACTCTAATCTCAAAACAGAAAATGGTGCAGTAAAATTTGAAATAAGGAATGTATGCCCTAATTACTGTCAAATCAGCCAGGAATTTATGTGATTTATTATAGTTCTTAGTTTATATAAATATCACCCACCTCAGGCCACCCAATTTAACATTGTGTATTGTTACTCTGTTGTTAATGATTCGTTTATTTTTGTTATTTATTGGCCGCTTAAATTTAATTTCAAATTTATAACAATTCTAGTGTATATATAGTGTACGTCCCATTTCGTTGGTCCTGAAATCATTTTCATTTTACTATTGTAATCACAGTTTTATTTGTTTAATATCTTTATTACCATTAATTTATGCTAGTGTAAGTGACATTTTGATCTTTAATTAATCACCATAATAAAAACTTTAATTTTTTTTTATATGTAAATTACTTTAACACTATATATACAGTACAGTAGTACCTCGGCTTGTGAGGTATCGTAATTGCACAGACAAGGCAAATAATCTCAACCCAAATTGGTGCAATGTAGAGGTATCATAAAATAATTTATGACTAATCATCCATCAAAACTGAGAAAATAATTCGGCAAATACCGCTTTTTAATGTTCATGTTAAGCACAAGTTGTAACTGTTTATGCTCCTTATCTTTAAAAGCCAATGTTTTATTTCCTTATATTCCATTTTTCTTAAATCCAAAATAAACATAACTTTGAGTCTCGAGTTTCTTCTAATAGAGTATATTATGATGAATGGAACAGTTCATTCCTTCCAGTCTCTCTAAGCCAAATAAAAAAAAATCAGGCAATCCTTGGTATAATCAAGACTGTAGAACAACAACCGCCAATAAAGAAGCCTCTCACCGCAAATATATTAAGAACCCGACAAATGAAAGTTTAGCTATATTTATGGCGGCTAGAAATCTGGCAACACAAACAATGTTCCAAGCTAAAAAAAATACCAAAAAAAAGTTCGAGAAGAGTTGCGGCAGGTCTTAAAGCAGGGCAATAGCAATCGGACCTTTTGGTCCTTTGCCCGCAAAGTAGAGGAAAACTTCTTGAACAGTAGGAAATCATCAATACCACCTCTGAAAGATGGGGACTATATCTTTTCTACAGCTCAAGAAAAATCCAATCTCTTCGCCCGAAAATTTGCAGCAAACTATAATTTACCTGATTCTAACTTAATACCCCCGATTATCTCTCTAGCCAGTTCATCGATGCGCCGCATTATATTTAGATCTAGAGTTATCGCTAAAGTCCTTGCAAGCATTAACACCAACAAGTTAGTCGGTCCGGATTGTATTCCCCCAATTGTCCTCAAATATTGCTGTAAATCCTTGTCTAAGCCACTATGATATCTGTTTCACCGATCTATGTCTTCTGGCATTTTCCCTTCCATCTGGAAAACTGCTAACATACATCCTGTGCCAAAAAAGGGCAGTAAATCGGACCCTTCAAATTATTGCCCAATCGCTATCGTATCGGTGCTTTCTAAAGTACTTGAGACCATAATCAACTTCCAGCTGATGAAATATTTGGAAGCTAATCATCTAATTTCTGATCGTCAGTATGGATTTCGCGGAGAAATTCCTTTTTCTTTTTTGTCGCAAAATCCAAGTGGTGGTGGATGGTGTGACTTCCGATCAACATCTTATAAACGCTGGTGTTCCTCAGGGGTCCGTACTTTCTCCAACCCTTTTTCTAATTTTCATCAATGATCTTCTATCAGCAACTCTCAATCCAATATACACCTATGCTGATGACAGCTCACTTTCCACCTCTTACAGTTCACGTTCTTCTTCATCGCGAAACGATGTTCTCACAGAAAGAATGGCTATGAATGACCGCCTTACGCGAGATCTCAATTCCATTCTTAAATGGGGTGAAGCCATCAGAGTTGAATTTAATCCCAACAAATTTCAAACCTGTGTTTTTCTGGCCAAACTGATGGTTTTTCACCGTCTTTTCTGACTGGTGAATCCAGCTTGGCTACGTCTGACACATTTGAGATTCTCGGTTTAACTATTTCAAAGAGAATATCTTGGGCTGAACAAATAAACAAAGCAGCGATTGGTGCAGCCAAATGTCTTGGATTTCTACGACGATGTAAGTTTTACTTTAATCCATCCGAAATACTTACAATATATAAGACCTACATAAGACCCAGGTTGGAGTATAATTCTCATATTTGGGTTGGAGCACCGAAAACTCATTTAACTGCACTCGATCGGGTCCAAAATCGAGCATCTCGAATGATTGAAGACGTAAAATTATTATCTGATCTTGATTCTCTTTCCCATAGGCGTAATGTGGGAGCCTTATGCGTGTTTTACATGTACTTTCATGGTCATTGTTCATCGGAACTTTATGAATTTATGTTTGGTTTGTCAAAGCCCGCGCGTAATTTAAGACGCCTGGTACACCGATACAATCTGGAAATTAAATTCGCGAAGACCAATAAATTTAAAAACTCATTTTTTGTTAGGAGTACGCGAATGTGGAATAAACTGAACGACGAGACATTTCACTTGGAATACAATTTACAGAGATTCAAACTTAATATCAAAAGTAAACAACTAGAAGACTGAAAACCTTTATTCCTTTTATTCCTCTCTTACCTTTTTCCCTCCTAATCCTTCCTTTTACCTTTTGCAGTAGTGATGTGTGTTTGTTGCTAAAACTTTCATATAAAGGATATACATACCTATATCCTAAGTGCTCTGAACATTTATAAAAAAAAAAAGTTATAAGTGCTACCTAAATTCATCTCGGCAACACTGTAGACTCCGTAGACATTTCCAATAATAATTTCTCTTGCTTCTTACAATTATTTTCGATTTCAGAGGCCACTTCTTCTCTTTGTTGGAGGTGGGTTCTTGCGACCCTTATGACCATGTTATTTCTATGCGTTTTGTACAGAAGTGGATATTATTATTGATTTTTTGAAAAACATTTCTTGGACATTCTTACTGGCTAAATACTAAAAATGAAAAAATTTAACAAAATTTAAAAACAAAGCAAATTATCTTACACAAAAAAAAACTGTCTGTAAAGTGTTCAATAGATCGTACTATATAATATATAAAATATTTTAATTGAAATTCCGACATTTCAAAGGGACTTGTTTGTTATGGAACATATATGTTCGACGCAAACTGAGGTATTGGTGTAAATATATAGTGTTCATCATGTATTGTTGTGCTATATATACACTTTATGTATTTATTCCCAATAGAAATGCGACAGTAAATTATTTATTTTCTTAACTAAATTTTAATTTATACAACAATTCAAAATTACAACTAATTAAAATTTTCTTTTATAAATTTTAATTTATTTTCAGAATTTGAAAAATCAAATTATGACGACAAATGTATGGGTTGAGCAGGTATGAAATTTATTTTTTATTTTATTAAAATAATTTTCCAGGGCCTCGAAGTCACAGTGCATTATGTTCGATAATTTATCCTTCGTAAATCTTAAATTCAACGCGAATATTTACTCTATGAGCTATCAAATTCAATAGTTTTAAACGATGTACTACTAACTTTTTCCAATGCTTTTTTTTGTGTAAAACTTTTTATCCGCAATAGCTGACATTTTCATTTTATTTAATTTTATAAAAATTGTGACAAGGACATGTAATAAAAAAATAAAAGAAAAAAGTAAATGATTAAGTATTTTTCGAAGGCGACTCAAAATAGCGCAGAACTATATCCGAAACTATACTCATAAATCAATTTATAACCTAAATTGTGTAATATTTACAGGAATGGAATGACTATAAATTAAAATGGAATCCAGATGATTATGGCGGTGTTGATACGCTTCATGTGCCATCCGAACACATCTGGCTACCCGATATAGTGTTATATAATAAGTAAGACAATTTTGGTCGTTAATTTTTTTTTTTGTTGTTGTTGTCATTTTTACTTTTATTTTATTTCCAGTGCTGATGGAAACTACGAAGTGACAATAATGACCAAAGCAATTTTACACCATACAGGTAAAGTTGTTTGGAAACCACCCGCAATTTATAAATCGTTTTGCGAAATCGATGTAGAATATTTCCCATTTGATGAGCAAACGTGTTTTATGAAATTTGGTTCATGGACATATGACGGTTATATGGTAAGCAAAATCATTAGTGATATTCTTAAGACACCGATTATTTTTTCTTTATATTAAATTTGATCAATAAGTAAAATTGAATTCGATTCATTATATAACATAAACGACGAAGGAAAAAGTTTCCGATTATATATATAGAAAAAACAGGGTGTTCCAAAGAGAAAAATTTTAAACATTTATTAACTGATAGCTTTCCTCCGTAAAAACCTATTTACTAAACGATTTATCAATATTCAATCAAAATTTTACCCTTTGAATACTAGTTTGAGAAGGTATTTGTTAATACATTTCATTGTTTGTCCTTGAGGTCTGCTAATTGTAATTTCACACTTTTGATTCTTAGCAACATGACAATTTGGCTTTTGCTATGTCCTCAACGATACTGATCAGCAACGTCCCCGTCACCGTTAATAGTATTAAATATAGTCTCGTAGGTGAAAGATTTCCCACTACTACCAGGACCATCAACAAAAAGTATTTTGCGTTTGATGAATTTGAACATTGCACAGCCTCGGTTATTTATTTTAGTTAAACACTAAAAATTGCTGACAGGTGACTGTTCACTAGATCTTTATCTTTCGTTTTTTGCATACATTGGATGGCAAATTTGCAGGAGGAATTCTTAGTCCAAAGTAGGTTAAAGACTTTCTAAATTGATCGAAATTGAAAGTAATTCGAAATTTTTTCTAAGTTTATCAGGCTCGGCTGGTAAAAGATATACATTATTTTTAGTATTGACACAATAATTACATCTTGCATTATTGCACATCAGACATTATCATCTTTGGCTAATCTAAGTGGTTTACGATGAGCCAAGCAATCGGCGTCCTTGCTTTTAATCCACCAGCATTTACTGCACGTCTTATTCCATTTGGCTGAAAAAACGGTTTGAAAGTCTTGTAAACGCACATCAACCCGTGCCAATGAATATTAAATCCAAATAAGCGCTATGCAGATTTAATTGCACAACAGTATCTTAGCGTTTGTAAAGGGGATATCCATTTTTGTTGGCACGTGTTATTTCCATTTGGTCTTTTAAATGCTAGTACAATTGTTGGGTGTCTTTATCTGAGATCGATGAACTCACAATTTTATCACTTGACTAGCAGCCACCTCGAGCCGTCTCTATTTTACTTCTGCTTCCATTTCTACTGTTTGTAATCTCTTAGAATGCATTTTAAATAAATTTACTGCACTTACTTTCCTCCAATAGAGAACATGGAGTTAACATGGTTACACTACATAAATTCATTTAAATGGCACAAATTTCTTGTTGAATTATTTTTGTTGTAGTTGTATGCTGAAAAGGCTGGCTTGAGAGTAAAACACAACAATTACAGACTAAAAACTGACTAATTATAAACACTTTTATTTCAAATACATAAATATTAATTAAAATATAAACTCATCAAATGTTGATGATGACAAAACTATAATACGCCAGAGAATGTTTCGAATTCGTCTTTTATTTTTAATGTGTGCCTACTTGATGAAAAAAAAAAACAAAATATGTTTCATACATTATTTTTGGAAAAAAATTTAAGCATATGTTAATTACTATAAAGCATTGCTTTATAGTAATTAACATATGCTTACGTTACCGACTCATGAAATCATTGTGGCTAGTTTATTCTTTCTAGGAGAACTTAACTCGGTAGTCCTCGATCAAAGTGAGGTAGATTAAGTTCTGAGCGAATCCCTATCCTAGTACTCGTAGTTTGATTTCACCTAGTAAAAAATATGATTCAATCTATTTTCCAGAGATAGCGTGCATAAATGTTCCAAATTAGTTTGCTGAAAAAATAACAAATAATTTTACCCTTTATTGTTAGCCCGGAAGATTGAATATGTGATTACGAATTCTTCCTCATTAAGATAAAAACTAAAAAGTTTAGACTTAATTGAATTTCCTAAAAAAAAAAGTGAGCATTAGGTCTCCAAATTAGTTTCGTTTCAATTTGTACAACGTAAAATTGTATCATTTTTACTGATTCACTTGCTATAAAAAATATTATTAATGGTTCATAAAACTCACTAATATAGATATTTCTAGCGAAAATAAATACATTGCACTTCCCTTCAGTTCGTAAATAAATAAGCTTCACTAAATAAAAAACGTCATATATTTAAAAGTCTCCAAATAAGAAAAGCATTCGAAAACAAATACATTTATGAACACCAACTTAAGTTCATTAGAGATGGTGTTCAATGCAAACCAAATTAGTCTCTTAAAATTAAACTATGGCATTTACGAATTTAAAAGTCATTCAGAGACCCCAAATTAGTTTCATAACTTTTTGAAAAATGTACATAAAGTTTCAAAATATATACGAAAAAGTAAAAATATAAAAGTCTCCAAACAAATTTATATCTATTTTGCGAGTAAAACATAGAATTTTGGAGACGACGAAAAATTAAAGACCGCTTTGTTTATGTACTCAAAAATTTTTCATTTGATTTCAATTTCGAGCATTATAAATGTTATGATTTACGACTTACAACAGAAAAAATATCATAAAATCAAAAGTCTCCAAAAAACCCAAAAAAAAAAAAAACATTTCATTTCTGGAGGCAGAGCTAAAATTGCGTTTTGCTTTATTTTGTTTGATGTTAAAAATTTGACAGCTCGATGAAGAATACACCAAAAGAATTCACCGAAAATAAAAAGTCAACATATTTACTTGTTATAAAAAGGAAACCATTTTGGGACACAAAATTAGTTTTGTAATTAAACTATGACATTTGTGAAATTTAAAAGTCAAGCACAAAATTTAAAAGTCTCCGAATAAATTTCATTTCTCTTTGATCTATAAGTACTAGACTTTACATAAGTGAAATTAAAAGTGAAAATTTGCTTTGTTGGTTTTTTTTTTAAATTTGTTAGCTGTTTGATGTGTGTGCACGTTTTTGCCCAATTGAATAAAAAATTACAGTGCTATTTCAAGCATAAAGTAGGGTTATTGGACACTATTGCCTTAAACATTAGTTTTCTTTGGTTTTACTAAAAGTTTTAAGATAAGTACCCAGTGCAATTTTACAACAACTCCTTAAACGTCTTTACCAAAGTGAAATTAGAAATTAAATTTGCATTTTAATTTGTTGGCTTCTCAATTACCAAAAAGTGGAAAAAACACAGTCCTCAGCGGTGAAGTCACGAAGACTTGTATTACTTTTTATTTGTCAAACTCTTTTCAACCAATTCTCAATTTTAATAAGATGACTTTGCAACTGCCTTGAGGCAGTTTGGAAATTTTTGTGAGACATTATGAACAAATTTTGATATCATAACTTCATCGAAAAAAAGGCTTT
The DNA here is from genome assembly GCA_963556175.1 of Tipula confusa. Classification (NCBI taxonomy): domain Eukaryota; kingdom Metazoa; phylum Arthropoda; class Insecta; order Diptera; family Tipulidae; genus Tipula; species Tipula confusa. The sequence continues at coordinate 222,451,408 of OY744476.1, forward strand.
TTACCAAATATTTTCTTTGAAGAAGACAGTTTTCAAAAATTACCCGGAACTTGTTTGGCAACAGTTCTTTGACTTTGTATAATCTTCTATGCCAAACTTGGTCGGAGGCATGTGCATGCCGTTCTTCTAGTGCAGGTTTAATTTTTATAATAACGTTTTCCAAATATTTTTAAGATGTGAGGATAGGCTTGCCATCTTTGGAGAATGCCAGAGGAGGATAGTTAAACTTTCGTTTTAAACATTGCTAGCGACAAAAACCTTTCACTATTTTGTAAGTTCAAAATATCGACACATCCATTTTGGCAAATATTCACTAATGAAATGTATTGGTAAAGCTGGTGAAATAATTATAGTTCTATCTATAGCAGGCAATAAAGACAACTATCTCGTCGATATATGCCGAGGAATTTCTTTAAATTCAATTTTCGAGTAGCTACAAAGTTCAATTTATTTTGGTCGCCGTTAAAAACGTCGTAGCGGAGTTAAAAACGTTTCATTAAAAATCTACCCTCGGTCTTTCGTGATAGTTCCTTGGTTTCTGGTGTTTACTGTCGAATGTCTCTTTATTTGTTAGTCCGATAAATTCCCTTAATCCATGTCTTTCGTTGTGGTTGCTTCACAATAGCTTTGGAACAACTTATACTTGTATAAGCGTATTAGGAAGTGGCAAGCAGGTCGATATGCATGGTATTGAATGATATTGGTATCTTATTTATCGGATGTAATTCCCCTTCTTTTTGTCCTGATAGTGCTTTTGTATATCCCCACTAGCAATCTGCTATACATTTTTATTCTTGGAAACAAAAAATTTCTCTAAAGCATCTTTAATGCCTTCTAAACTCTACATATCCCACTTAGTCGTGATTTTGTTAGGCGAATCTCCACTTGATCATTCTAGGAACGACTCATTTATGCGTCCTGCGTCATTATTACAAACAAGTGAACTGACCGGATGCATCAATTCTTCCGCACCGTTTGTATTCCGACTCAGCACCACCACATGCTTCATTTGAACTCCTGGTTGATATTCCATGACAAAATAGTAATCTGCTAATTTTAGCCATCATATTAAAATTCTTGGTATTACATTTATTTTGTTGAACAAGTTTGTAATGACGAATCGGTTAAAAGATGAATTAAAACCTTAATTTTTCTTAAGTTAAGACAAAAATTTCCTTAAGTTTTTTTTAATTTTTAAGTAAATTAAGGTTTTAATTAATCTATGGTTTCACCTTAAGGCCTCTAATTCACATGGATGATACTTATGTTCACATTGGGTGGTCTGTCTGTTTAAATAGGCCATAGGTCAACTTTTGTAATACTGATTGACTTGCAACAAAATTCTACCTAACCGTTTCGATCAAGCATCGGTAACCATTTCATGTTCTAAATTAGGGTCTTATATTGCTAACGTTTTGCGATTCCCTAATTTAGAATATAAACGCGATACCGCTTCCAAAATTTTGCAACAATATTAAAGTTTTTCATGAACTTTCGAAAGTATCCCGCCAATCCCATAAACGGTAGTCGTATCTGAGTTATGTTCTTTGGCCGTAGAAAACTTACATCGGTATCTGTTTTTGATTTTCTCGGTGTAACTCGTGATCCTGACACTTCGTGTTCTAAAAATTCCACCTTGTGGTTGAAGAAATGACAATTTTCCAGGCTAAGAAACAGACTATGGCACTTTATTACATCTACCAACCGCTCTAATTTTCCCATATCATCTAGATATACCACTATTTCCCCATTAGTCTTGTCAGCTACTTAATTCATAATTTTCTAGAAAATAGCTGGGAATTGATCTACCCAAATGACATCCTTATAAACTTATAATCAGTAGTAACAAAAGCGGTTATGGGTATTGAATCTTGGAGTATTCTAGACTCATCGCTACCTGGTAATATCCTGATGACAAATCCAAAACGGCGAATTTATTAGCTCCGAATAAACGTTGAAGTAGATCTTCCATAGCGTTTACTTGTCGATAATCTACTCACGTGCTTTCCTCTCCTTATTTTTATTATTATTAATTTCCTTTTAACATAACCATTCGACCATCTTTACTCGTTCATATTCACCATCGTACTGTCGTTCTTTTCTAGTCCTTCTCTTTGTTATTTACATTCCAGGGTCGCACTCTACAAAATATGATATTTATTTTTCTGGTGGAGGACATTTTTGTGTTCGTGGTTGATGAAGGCAATTTCTTACGAAATGAGGACTGTCCTCCACAAAGAAGGATAGCTGACAAGCCTATGTGATGAGCATACTTATTGGATGATTTGATGAAAGTCGTGTCTCATTTTTTTCAGGCTTATGTATCCTTGTGATTTCCGCTGTCTTTTAAGAAATGTACCCAGTTTGTTTAACATTATTAGTTAAATGTATTTGTCTGGGAATTTTTTAATAATTTTACTAGTAAAAAGAGAGTTGAGTATGTTTTGCATTATCATCACCTTTCGCAATGATAAATTCATAATGAGCCAAGGTGACTTGCTTCTTTTTTGTTGCGTATTTTGGGGGATAATACACTAATAAAATAACTCAAGTTTAGAACCACTCCTCCAGACAGATATTTTTTGATTAGGAATGATCTTTGCGATATTTTTTTGATTCCGGAGTGTTTTAGTCTTCGTTTGAGTGTTTTTACCTTGTAGCCTAATATATTTTATATTTTGTATAACTTTGCAGCATAATATTTATTTGTATAGGTCTAGTTTATAAATTTGTTATATGTCTATGGGAATATTTATTTGATTTTTTTCATAAAGAGGGTCATAATCTATTATTTCATCGAATTGTTTGGTATTGGAGATACTTTTTTAATTCGTTCCTTCATTTTGACACTTAACGTTCTTTTCTATAGCTGTTTTTGGCTCATGTCTATATTATAAACTTAGTTTCTCTGTATAAACGAGGGACTTAAATTGTTACCTGATGCGAATAGAAAAACAAACTGAACTGAGCTAAACTTTCGATAACTGTCGGATTATTTCTCTTGAAATTTTAAGTACCCTGTATTAGAAAAACATATCTTCACAAAAAAAACACTACAAAAATGTTTTATTTTTTGTTAAAGACACAAAGTAACTTTAGAGCAAATAAACGTTCATACAATCATATTGAAAAGCACTTTGAATAGGAAAATATCAAAATTGAAAAATTCATGCTGTGCTCGTATGTCTGTATATATATGTCGCGCGAATAATGACGGAGGGAACAAAAAATGTCGTAATGGAATTATTTATAACTCGTTTATAAAGCGATTTTGGTAAAATATTGAAATTTTGTTCATAGTACAATCGAAAAATTACAAAAAAAAAAATAAAAAAATAAAAAATAAAAATTATTAGCGAAATAAATAAATTGAACCTAACCAATGCTTATTTACGATTATATTTTAGTACTCCTAAATTGGAATGAACCTTGAAACGAAAAGAAAATTTTTTGTGAAAATTCTCTTCAACATATTTTTATGGATCCGCCCATGCTTAGACGTTAAATAAAATTTACAATAGTAAATTACGATGTTACCATTAGATAAAACCCACATTTTTTTTATTTTTTTTTGTTTATCTTCTATAAAAGATTTGCTTTACCACAGCCACATTTAAACTAAGTTAAATCTAATTTTTTGATAGGGCCAAGTATTTAAATTTTGATACTCTTCATTCTATTTATAATCTATTTGGAGTTAGGTACTTTGACTACCATATAGTTGATGATTGTGTCGCGACCCTTTGTACTACTTAATGAATAAATCTAAAGGGTGCTTGATTGTGTTCAATTTTAGATCACAATAAAATAGATTTTTCGGTCGAATGAGGATATTTTAGATTTGCTGTAGATTATTATACAGGGTGCTGTAAATTGTAAATTATTTAAAAAATTTCCTGGAATAATTAAATTTTCAATATTAATTTTTATGCATTAATTTTTACCTCTCTGCAAGAGCTTAGGTTGAATCTGGTGTTTTAACGAAAAGTTCACCAGGTACCTTTAATGATTGACCATCTTCTTTTATAGATGTTTGAAAATCCAGAAGAATAATTAGCAATTGATTAACCCAGTTTGAAGTGTTACATCTTGATTTCAGTGAATTTTTAAGAGGGCGACATAGATTTTCAAGCATTCTATTACCTTGTGACACAAATTGAGTTACAAAAGTTTTAGACCAACGGTGTCGCAGTACTATCTTTCATTAGATATACATACACTAGGCTACCGGAAAAAACGGTGGATAACTGTAAAAAGGTAGTTGTAACCTTGACATAGGTGTAGTGATCTGAACATCAATACCGCATTCTCCGCATTTTCAATTGGTCGCGATAAATAATCACAACAACGTTATTACGTCCAAAAATTTGGCGTATATGTTGTAAGCAGTACCCCGATTTTGTTCGTTTTTTCATTCATTCTAACGCAAGAGAATTGAAATTTTCGTATACGTATACAATGTCTAATATACACATTTATTATTGTGTGATTCAATTTTATTTTAATGTGTCTGTTTAATTCTCATGTAAATTACGCCTAAATGTTGTTTCAATAAAGCCTAAATGTCGAAGCGGTTGAAATCGGTTACCGCATGAGTATTATTTTCCCAACCTTTCGATGTGACGATAGATGGCTTATACATACAAAATCAAAAATCAAATGTCGTTTTGTATTTTCATTCAAAGAAAAATATTATAGGCGGAACTATATTATTTTGATTGAAAATCAAACAGAGAATAAAATTTATGTTTTAAAATGGTAAATGTTCACAATTTTAAGTTTCAAAATGAAAAATCAAGTCACAAAATGAAGTTTCGAAATGTCATCTTTCATCAACAAAAAAATGTAAACAACATGCGCAAATACAGTGCGCATGTACAATACCACGAACACAAACACCAATATTAATACGTTCCGGTTTAACAATTCGTACGCATGAGAATGACAAAAAAACGAACAAAATCGGGGTACTGAGATACGTACTCGTGGTGTCTATCTTTCTAAATGGTTTTGGCAACAGAATCAATACTGCTATAAAATGTGAATACATTTCCGCAAATAATTTTGGTGACTAAAAATCCATCAAGGGGTAAGCTCATCATAATTAACGAATATCAATGAACAGTCTGTAAAGCACGTAATAGTGGTCCGATTGTGATGAGTTATACTTTTAATCGATGCTGTCAACTTCAGTATCAATACTGCTATAAAATATGCATACATTTCTGCCAGTCATTTTATTTAACACCAAGATTTCAGAGGCTTTCCTACTTAAAGACATTTTTGTTTGTAAATATTGATTACAATGCCAATTTAGCGATTGTTAAATAGAAGTTTAGCGGGGACCATTTTTGGTTGCTGAATTTTAGAAAATTGTATGTTTTTGACAGGTGCAACCCTTTTTATCTAATTTATGAAGATTAACAAACTTTTCTATTGTCTATTTCAGGTTGATTTAAGGCATATACAACAAACACCAGACTCAGATAATATAGATGTAGGAATTGATTTACAGGATTATTATATATCTGTGGAATGGGACATAATGAAGGTGCCTGCCGTACGAAATGAAAAATTCTATAGTTGTTGCGAAGAACCATATCCTGATATAATATTTAATATAACATTAAGAAGAAAAACACTTTTTTATACAGTAAATTTAATAATACCTTGCGTCGGTATATCATTTTTATCAGTCCTCGTATTTTATTTACCAAGTGATTCGGGTGAAAAAATATCATTATGTATTAGTATATTACTATCATTGACTGTATTTTTCCTATTATTGGCCGAAATTATTCCACCAACATCGTTAACGGTACCACTCCTTGGCAAATATTTATTATTTACCATGATGCTTGTAACATTGTCTGTAGTTGTAACAATTGCAGTATTAAATGTTAATTTTAGGTAAGTCCTATACACAATTTTTAAACACGAATTTCATAACGAATAAAAATAATTTTATGACAGGTCTCCGGTAACGCATAAAATGGCACCGTGGGTGCATCGAGTATTCATCGAACTTCTACCGAAAGTTTTGTGTATCGAAAGACCTAAAAAAGATGAGCCACAGGATGATGAACCACCGCCCGAAGTACTAACGGATGTATTTCATGTACTGCCTGATGTAGATAAATTTGTGGATTATAGCAGTAAACGATATAGTGGTGATTATGGAATACCCGGTAAAATTTAACACTCCCAATATTATGGCTTACCCTTTTTAAACGATGACTGATAATTTTATTTTATTTTTAGTTATGCCGCCATCACGATTTGATGTGGCGGCAGCAGGTGGGATGGGTCCTTGTTTTGGTGAACCACCGTTACCGGTACCGATACCGGGTGGAGACGATGAACTATTTAGTCCGACTGGTAATGGCGATATGAGTCCAACATGTTGTCCCGACATAAGTCCAACGTTCGATAAGCCAATGTTTAGAGAAATGGAAAAAACGATAGAAGGCTCACGATTTATAGCGCAGCATGTACGAAATAAAGATAAATTTGAAAGTGTAAGTATTCCTTTATATTTTATATGCAGAAATTTGAAATTTGAAATGTTCAATGAATGGTTTATCATAAATTGATGTGGGATTCTAGATTCTCTTCTGGTCACAAGTACTTGGTTCACAAAAAACGGTGCTTTGTTGAGAAATCCTTTTAACTCCTTTATAATCTCATTAATCTTCGTCCCTTACTCAACTTAATCCTGCAACTTCTCATTTTATTGATAAATCTGTATGTCGAGTTTTAAGCTTTTCTGGTCGCAGCAGCTTCCTGCAGTTTGACATGACTTTTGACTTGACATTTAACTTCATTTTTGACTTGACTTTTGACTTAACTTTTAACTTCAGTTTTGGCTTCACTTTTGACTTGACTTTTGACTTGACTTTTGACTTGACTTTTGACTTGACTTTTGACTTGACTTTTGACTTGACTTCTGACTTGACTTTTGACTTGACTTTTAACTTGACTTTTGACTTGACTTTTGACTTGACTTTTGACTTGACTTCTGACTTGACTTTTGACTTGACTTTTGACTTGACTTTTGACTTGACTTTTGACTTGATTTTTGACTTGACTTTTGACTTGACTTTTGACTTGACTTTTGACTTGACTTTTAACTTGACTTTTGACTTGACTTTTGACTTGACTTTTGACTTGACTTCTGACTTGACTTTTGACTTGACTTTTGACTTGACTTTTGATTTGACTTTTGACTTGACTTTTGACTTGACTTTTGACTTGACTTTTGACTTGACTTCTGACTTGACTTTTGACTTGACTTTTGACTTGACTTTTGACTTGACTTTTGACTTGACTTTTGACTTGACTTTTGACTTGACTTTTGACTTGACTTTTGACTTGACTTTTGACTTGACTTTTGACTTGACTTTTGACTTGACTTTTGACTTGACTTTTGACTTGACTTTTGACTTGACTTTTGACTTGACTTTTGACTTGACTTTTGACTTGATTTTTGACTTGACTTTTGACTTGACTTTTGACTTGACTTTTGACTTGACTTTTAACTTGACTTTTGACTTGACTTTTGACTTGACTTTTGACATGACTTTTGACTTGACTTTTGACTTGACTTTTGACTTGACTTTTGACTTGACTTTTGACTTGACTTTTGACTTGACTTTTGACCTGACTTTTGACTTGACTTTTGACTTGACTTTTGACTTGACTTTTGACCTGACTTTTGACTTGACTTTTGACTTGACTTTTGACTTGACTTTTGACTTGACTTTTGACTTGACTTTTGACTTGACTTTTGACTTGACTTTTGACTTGACTTTTGACTTGACTTTTGACTTGACTTTTGATTTGACTTTTGATTTGACTTTTGACTTGACTTTTGACTTGACTTTTGATTTGACTTTTGACTTGACTTTTGACTTGTTTTTTGACTTGACTTTTGACTTGACTGTTGTCTTCACTTTTACCTTAACGTTTGAGTTCATTTTTGACTTCACTGCTTATTTTTTGACTTGAGTTTTTAAGCTTCGTTTCTGCTATATATCATTGTGCATGTTTATGGTCATGCCTGTGAATGTATTATCTTGCTAGAAAATCTATTACAAGTTTTTGGATTATTTTCCTAAAATTCCTAAAATCTATTAAACATTTATTGGTTAGCCCACCAGAACTCAAAAGAAAATGCTATAAATTGAAACTTTCCAAAACTCTGCAATTTTAACGCAAAATTGAAACTTCCAAAATCTAGAAAATTCATAGTTTTTAGCCTATTAAAATTATGAAATAAAATTTTGTACTATTTTGAAAAACAAATGATAAAATTTAATAAAACTTTTTTTTCTATTTACAGGTTGAAGAAGATTGGAAATATGTTGCTATGGTACTAGATCGTTTATTTTTATGGATATTCACAATAGCATGTGTTGTAGGTACAGCATTAATTATACTTCAAGCACCAAGCCTTTACGATACTACGCAACCTATAGATATACTATATTCAAAAATTGCTAAGAAAAAAATGGAATTACTTAAAATGGGCAGTTCAGATGTCTAGCGTCCACTTGGGTTCGTGGCCGGGTGGTGGAATTTTTTCCAAACCTGGCTACGGACCCTGGTCGATAGTAATACCGACCAAAAGTCTTAACTGCAATGCTTCGAAAAATTGATTGTTATTTTTTAAATGTATTATATGATAATACTTTAGAAAAAGTGAAATTTTCTATCGTAATGTATAATCTAATTAAAAATTGTTTTTTTTTTTTATAATAAAGTGGAAATGAGTGAAAATAAAATAAATTATAAACCCCATATTTAAAATTATATAAGTAAAAATTATATACTCTCTAAATACAGGAATCGAGTGTAAGTAAAAAAAAACATAAAAATAAAAATAAAAGTAACAAAATTTAATTATTTTCCTTTTGTGAAAAACTAAAAGACACCCACAAAAAACAATGAAAAATAATTATAATTTATAATTTTAATATATTTTTTTTAATTTAACGAGACTGGAAAGCTCCAATAAACAGCTTAAAAAAAAGGAATTAAACAAAAACAAAAAATAACAAAGTGCCCGAAATTTTCAATTTTTTTTTTAATTTTTTTAGTTTAAATTTTTTTTTTAACAGCTCAAAAGCACAAAACACTAAATATAATAAATAAAATAATAATGTAAGTGAAAACACAAAATTCAACAAAACTAAAATCATAATAATAAAAAGAATCATAATAATATAATAAATAAATATTAAATAAAAAATTTAACACATTTGTAAACCATACGTATATTCATTAATTAAAAAAAAATCTTTTTTGTATGTTTAAAATTTAAATTTAAATTTAAATTAAAAAAAAATATTTTTTACTATAATTTTTATTCAAAAAAGAGTAAAATAAAAATAACAATAATATTTTGCAATAGTTAGAAAATTAAATAAATTAATTAATCATGTTATGTAGTTAAAAAAAAAAGTGAAAATAAATAAAATAAAAAAAATGGAATCTAAATATTATTATTACAATTTTTACTAAGTTTAATTTTAATATAATTAAAACAGAAAAAAAAATTTGAATTAAATATTGACAAAATACATTTTCAAAATATAATATTGAAGAGTTATTTAAAATATATAAAAATATTATAAATTTAATATTTGTTCGTGAACATAAATTAATTTTATTTTTGAAGATTGAGGGATATTTCATTTTTAATTTTAATTTTAATTTAATTTTTTTTTTTATTTTTTAGCATTTACTATTTATAACATAATATTATATTTAATATTCTACATGTATTTCACAAATCATTGAAATTAAAAAAAAAAAACTTTTTGATTTCCTGAAAAAAATTTAAATCAGTTAACAAAAAAAAAATTAAGTTAGTTTCGAAATCTAAAAATAAAATAATAAACAAATCGATAAAAAGGAGCGAGCTTCACATTTAGTTAACACAAATTTAATAAGATTTCCGTCTTGTAATTAAACAAAAAAAAATAAATAAATATATTTTAAGTACGATTTAATATAAATATACAGGGGGGTCGCAGTACACAAGTATTTAAAATAATTACTTGCAAAGCACAACTTGCGTTGGATCATAAAATTAAAAAATAAAATTTAAATTTTAAAAATTTTAAAAATTTAAAAATATTAAAGAAACGTCCCTTAAACCAAATGTCTAGAAATGCATCGTCATTGTTAAACCGCTTTATAGTTGCATCTTTTCGTGATTGTGTCATATACGAGTCAAGTATAACCGTTTATATATATATATATATATATATATATATATATATATATATATATATATATATATATATATATATATATATATATATATTTATAGCCATGGACAATATTATTTGTGTCTTGCAACAACTGTATAAATTATTATGTGAAAGTTGAAGTTTGGGCTAAACACTTAATTAAATAATTTAATTTATTTTTGTATATTTATTGTTGGTTATTGACATTTTATTTCCAAAAAAAAAATCAAATTTTAAAACCTTTATAATTCATCATCATCATTATATTAGTAGGCAAACACAAAGTTAGTTCCCTCTTTTTCGCCAAATCTGAAATATGGTTGATTTTTCAAAATTGTTAAACCCGAAATATAAAGAATCCCTCTAATCAACTAAAGAAGTTTTAAGGATTAACAAATATAGCAAAAATTTTAAAAATTTAAGATCATTAAAAAAATATGCGGAGGTCGGTCACAGAGTTATTAGGTTAGAGCGAAATATTTTTTTTTTATTTCGAATTGGGCATGGTTAGGAAATGCTTAGTTTACACACAATTTAGACAGTATAACTTTCTTTGGAAAATTCGCAATTATTGTACTGTCACAAGAGCCTTCAAAATTTAAAATTTTTCGAAAAAGTAAAAAAGTTACCCTTTTCGATATTAACTTTTAGTATTAAAAACAGGCACAATGTTTCGTGATTCCAGGCGAGTTTTTATTAATCTCAAGGATCCACAGACAGCTACTGAGGCTTCGGTTATGATTTTTACGGGAACCGCTCAGAACTGGACATTTTAAAACTGGATATTTCAAAATAGAATTTGACAAAACGAGATAAGGTAAAAAACTAGATATTTCAAAATTGGATATGTTAATACGAGATAAGGTACAAAAGGAGATATGGTACAACACTGGATATTTCAAAACAGGATATTTCGACATGTGATTTAAACTTAAAATGATTTTTTGGAAAAGTTCTGGAATAAGGCCAGTAAGGTTCCATACTTGAATATTTCTAAGGAGAGAAATATAATTTTCCTTCACTTAATGTTTTTTTTTAATTGTTGCTTTTCTCATCTTATTAAAATAATCATTGACTTCATCGAGTTTACTAATTTATCTTCATCTATTTTTTATTCTTCTACTTAATATAACTTTCTTCACTTTAGAGAATCTATGTGAGAAAATTTAATTAATTTTCATCACCATTTTCATCCTACATATCGAATTTCATCATAATCGGTTAAGAACTCGCCGAGTTCTTTCCTAATTGGCCATATTCCAGAACTTTCCTAAAAAATCATTTTAAGTTTAAATCACATGACGAAATATCCTGTTTTGAAATATCCAGTTTTGTACCTTATCTCGTTGTGTACCTTATTTCGTTTTGAAATATCCAGTTTTGAATTATCCTGTTTCATCAAATCCAGTTGCAAAATATCCAGATTCAACCGGTACCCGATTATTACACACCTTTCAGTGGCTTTAGTGTGAGAAGGAAAATGCATTTCTGTTGGAAGTATGCTACTGTCGATTATAGTTTGGCCGGCAATGGTTTGTAAAATAGAATCGTTATTTAGAAATTAGGTGAGTGCCACCACTCGGTGCCGTTATATTTTCCCAATTTATCAAATTTATGTAATTTTCCGCAACATAATTAAAATTGGGAACTTTAAAGGTACGAATATGATTTAAATTTCCTTCCGTTTGTCGACCTTCTTAGTGCCAAATAAATTTTATTCTGCGAATTTTACTTATGTCTACAACATTAGACACATTATCTTGTGAAATTACACTAATATCCTGTAATACAGCTTAAACTATTGCAGCTCCTGCTCGATCCGATATAGCGAATTTGTCTAATGTTCTAGGAACAATGGGAATGTCCTTCGCAACATTGATTTGTTTTGTTGATCTGTTTTATTTGTCCTCAAACTCATGATGATGTCGATTTCTAGCTAAAAGTATAGTAACTTTTTTCATCTGCAAGTCGCTATATCAGAAAGAATATGCGTTGTTGGAAGTTGTTGGAAAAAAAGTTGTTGTGGCAGACATTAATATTTTTTAACTAAGTAGCTATATGGCAGAGAATCTTTCCCGCGTATATCCATTTTGATAATGTAAACAAAATCCCAAATAAGACCGCTCCACCCTATAGTATACAGTACAAAACAAAACCGAAATCATTAGCTCACAGGGTACTGTTTAGTAAAAGGTTAAAAATCATTCTGACAGAAAGAATATTTAAATTTTTGAATACAATTTTGGTTGAAATTGGAAGCAGAAAATAAGTTATCTCTATAAATTATTTCAAAATATAGTCCTTAAATTCATCAGAGCACTATAGCTAATTATTGTTTCATCGTAATTAACTATATTTTGAATTACAGTTTTTGAACGAGGTTTATTTTCTTCTGATTTGGGGTCCCAGGCCAGTTATCTGTTGTTTTTTTTTCATACACTCATTGCAGTTCAACAGTTTTTTTTATATATAACTGAGTCACGATTAAAGCCTCAATTCCATAATAAAGTAAATTTTTGTTGGAGAACCAGAGCGAGACAAAAAAATTAAAATTTAGTGAGAGTAACAAAGACAGTTTTTTTTTATTATTTTTTTTAATAGCTACATTTTATAGCTAAATTTAGATAGTTTTACTTAATATAACTAGTAAAATTATGAAAAATTATTACAATATAAATAAACTTAACTCTATTATTAATTTTATTACATTTCGCTATAAAAATAAACAAAAAATTATCATTGTGTCCGTGAAAAATATTTCTCATCGAGACACAATACACTCTACTCCAAACTTTTTTATAGCAACTTATAAAGCAACACACAAACGCAACAAATTGTCCACTCACCCAGCGAAACTGTATATAATATTTTTGTCTCGTTCTGGTTTTCAAACAAAAATTTCATGTACAACACTGTTTCATAATGGAATAGAGACTTAACTTTCATATTATACGACGCATATGGCATTCTAATATTATTATAAATTAATGAATTTATTAATCACAGATCAAAAACTTATTATTGCACTTTTTTGCCTTTTAACGCAGAGTGGAAGACCCCTATCGATTTTTTGTGGTCATGTAATAATAGTTATTTGCTAATCAAAGTTACCTTAGGCTAATTTTGTATGCAGTATGACAAATAAACAAATGTTGACAATCTTTGGCTCTTACAGACCGTAGCGCCGTTCGTGACATTTTTTTTGATATTTTACAATATTTTTTTTATTGTTTTGTAATTTGTTTATCCCTAAACAAATGAAACAGCAATGTACGTTATTGTTCTCAAACAGTGATACTGACCGACAATCATTGCTATACAACGCATAGCTACTATTTTTTCTTCTACAGTAGCTTAAAACAATGCTCCAATATTCTTCTTATCGATTCGCAATTCGTAATTGTTTTGGTAGGTTGCGAGTATTGAAATAACTCATATTTAAGCCTATCCACAACGTTTAAATGTAGAGAAGCGAATGATGAATTAAACGACAGAATTCAAATAGATGAGATTTACAATTGTTTTCCCGAGAGGTTCTAAGAATAATTATATACCGTGATATAGCCCCATATTTGAATTTTATATGTAACTTTTGCAGTCTAGTGACCGTTTTGATCTACTTCCAATCAGCCAGTAAATTTTAGAGAATTTTATTTTTCTTTGTTTGAACTTTGATTGTGCTTTCTTCAAGTTAACCTTCTATCAAGATGAAGGCCCAAGTATATGGCATTTGTTTGTTCGTTCGCTTTTATATACGCTTTCAGTCTTTAATTCTTGCTTTCTTGATGCAGTTTGTGGATTGTTGTGTGAATACATATCAATGTCATTGGCAAATGTTGATGTACCTACCTTTTTAGTGGTTGCTAGATCAGCTGTACACATCAAACGGCTTAGTTTTGTTTATCCTAGAATTTTCTTTTGAATAAGTAATTTTCATTGATTGTATATCAGACCCTCATGTCACTCTTTGTGAAAAGCTTATGCAATATTCAGGAAAACAGCAGAACTGTATTTTTTTCGTCTAGAGCTAGTTAAAGGTCTGGTATAATGTGATCTACCGAAATTATTGGTTTTAATGTTTGTTATAGTATTTTTTTGAGACTATCGAAATTATTTGCCAAAAGATGCTAAAAGTTCACTAATGTAATCCTGGATTACTTAATCTGCATCCTTTTATTATTTTCATTGATTTTTTGCCATGTCCTTTACTGCCCGAACCTTTTTTAGTCGTAAATTGTGTTTCTGGTATGAGCGGTATCAATATTTTGATTGTTGACGAAAGTTTGTTCCTCAGATTTGTGTTGTGTAATGCCATTTGCATTCCATACAGTTATTTTAAGGAGAGTAATTTCTAGTATTTGACTATAATTTTAATGTATTAACATTTGACAGCTCATGCAGATTGTGGGAAAACGTATTTCCAAGAATTAATCAATCTTACATTATATTTATTATAAATACGATGCATATCAACCGATTGACCGATTCTGATTAAATATGGTTTGAAGGATTGGATTTATGACTTTGGAATTTCTGGAATATCTCAAATGTAAATTTAACTCGTCTATTTAGTAAACTAAAGGGCTGTATTTAAATCTGGGATTGGACATCGGAAATGAATTTTTATTGAACATAGGGATCTGTTGATCTTATCTTTGGCATACACCAGAAATTATTGCGACGTAGCAGAACGGCTCAAAAGAGTACGTTTGTGCAAACAAACCCTTTAAAAAGAGTCATATCTGTAAAGAGTGTTATCAGCATTAGAAAAAAACAAATTAGTACAGAAACTGTCCACAGACGGCTTCGTAGAACAAATTTAAAAGCTTGTATAATTCAGAAGAAGCCATTTATAAGCAAAAAGAATAAAGCAAAGCGGTAAAAAGTTTGCTCGTACATTTAGCGAAACCTGTCCAACTCTGACACAATATAATATTATGGACTGACAAATCGAGCTCTTCTTTAGTTAAAGCCATGGTACCTAAACGAAATAATATCATAAAATACCAATGCCAAAGATTGCGGCCGAATAACTACAGCGCCTATTAGACCAAGGAAAACTTGGTGAAAAAAAAAATGCAATTGGGATCAGATCCCTAAGCCTTAATGTACACAAATCCAATCTACAGAGCACAATCTACTTACCTATATTAAGATTAAAAATACTTGTTTAGTTAAAAATTTAGCCAAAATTTAGTCAAAATTTTAGCTTTTGCGTAATACAATATATAACTTTTGCGAGGCACAAATAATTTTGTACACGACTGGAAATCAATATATATATATATATATATATATATATATATATATATATATATATATAAATATATATATATATATATATATATATATATATATATATATATATATATATATATATATATATATATAAATATATATATATATATATATATATATATATATATATATATATATATATATATATATATATATCTATATATATATATATATATATATATATATAATTTACTAGTATTGTAAATAGTTTCAATCCAGCGAAGTTTTTTTTTTAATTTTGTTCAACCCATTCGAAATATTTGTCCATGTCACTTTAAACAATTTTTAATTAGGCCAGTAATTTCGTTAAGCTCCAATAATATTTTCGTTACCTCAACTAAATTTCAAACTACATTTGCACAAACATATTCATTTTGTTCAAATTTATGAAATTGTGAAAAAAATCATAGCATTTTCATTCAATAGATGGCGTTAAAATACTAAACTAAAATTTACCACATCCACCCACACACACACACACACCTACACAAACCAAATTAAATATTTTATATCACAACGTAATAGACAAAACACCAAAATTTAATTTTTCTTAATATTTCAAAATAATATCATCTACCACTAACAAACGATTAATAACAATAAATATAATAAATAAAATAATTAAATATTAAATTTAAATGTTTTAAAATATTAATGAATATAGAATAAAAATAAAAATAAACAAATATAATTAAAAATTGAAAGGGGAAAATGACGCTTAAATAATACAAAAATTAAAAAAAAAAAATGATGTTTGCATGTCTTCGACGATAAAAACACTCGTTAATTAATTTTAAATAATAATAATAAATAAATAAGTTATCAAATAATCAATTATTATTATAAACGATAAATAGAACTATAGAAATATGCAACACAATTTGATATACCGACTAAACAATAATACACACTTAATGTTATTATGATTTACTTACAACAGTTTCATCGATCTAGTGTGCATACTTTAGTATGAAAAAAATTGTGCTATCATGGTCAAATCGCTATTATATTACATACATTCAGGGGTTTCACAAATTTTATTTTGTACTAAAGCACAAAACTCGATAATTCAAAGGCTTATATACCTTTATGCACGTTTGTTTCAATTTAGTTTACACATTTTGCATGTGAACGTCATCTATTGGCTTCCGAAAATGCTTGATAATAAATCTTTAATTTATGGGAACATTTAGATCCTATAATTATGTCACAGTGACCAGGTAGTTAAAATCTAAATATGTGGGCCACGTCAAAACTTTTCTTATCCGTCTAAATGGTTCGTTGTTACACAATTTATTACAAATTAAGTGATTTAGAACATAAACTTCCAATTGGGTTTGTGATTTTATTCAATAACTTTTTACATAGGTTAGTAATTTAGTTACGGTCTTTTATAACTTGGTTTGAGATTACTAGAGATTACTTATCTTCCTACTAAAACACTTAGAATATGGCCTAGGTTTCAAAAATAATTTGTAAATTGGCACACAAAAATCCTAACAGCCACAAATTTGTTCGAGCTTTATGGAATATATTTGATATTCTTGTGAAATAATAGGAGTCTTTAGTTACGAGGAATGACCTAGCATTTTTTGACGCAGGTAGATAACCTCCTAAAATTTAGCGTAGCATATGTTTTGCATTTCAAATTACCGATGTTGTGCGGCACTTTCTATTTTTAAAAATAGTAAATTAAAGTTTTTGTTTTTAATTACTTTTGATTTAAAATAATTGTATGATGCCTCAAAAATTTTAAATTTTTCACTAAAAATTCGCTAAAAATTTGCTAAAATACCTATAGTATATTATTTATAGCATAAATTTAGTACAAAATATCAACTTCTTGATCGAAATGTTAAAATAATCCAAATATTTGGGTTTATGTCATGTAAACATGTTCTACACCTGTAATAGCCTCAAACTCAATTTCATAAATCTATTGAGATAATTTTCTGTTATTGCTACTCTGAAGCATTATTATGAGAGTTATTAAACCGAATTTTAAAATTGTTAAACCAGTAAAAGTACACTTCAATATTTTGAAATTTAGACCAATTTTGATATTCATTCAACTGTATTCTTACGCAATTGATGTAAATAGATTGAAATTACGAGGCAAAAAGCAAGAAACGAAAACATCTTAGATTGCACCTTACAGAATGGACACTTATTTCTTTAGGCGGCGCTTATCGGCTAGTTTCCACTGTTAGCCGAAGAGGAAAAGGATACTAAGGGCACTAATTTATAAGTGACAACATATTAGACATTTTGTTCCAGCACCTTGAACTCCATTCACTTATTTGCTGAACTTTGCTGAATACTCACTCTAAATTGGACAGCCTCTGTAAATTGAAACTTAAATACTTAGTCATACGATTTTCGTCTATTGTTCTCTCCTCTCAATATATTGGACCCATCAAGATCGGAATTTATATTTTTGTTAGGTTGAACTTTGACACTATATTATTTTAAACGAACTTTATTGGATCACATGTCGTATTAGCAACTAGTAGTCCGAATTCAATTATATAGTGGAAGAGTAAGATTAGTCCATTTTACTACTCCAAAATTGCCAGAAAAATTTGAGGACTTTCGAAAATGTTTATTTGTTGAATATCAAATATAGGATATCTTCATTTATATTTTGAAACGGAGAAAAAATAGCAGCTTAAGAAACACGCCAAAAATGTACGACACATACCTGACAACCGAAATTGTTTATTACCTCTCAAAGAGCATTTCCACAATGCTACCGTTAACCGGTTAAGAAGTAGGGTGCGTTTTCTTGTTGATCCTGTTTTATTCGGAACCTGCCAACATAATTTTGGCTTTGATAATGAAAATTTTATTTTTATTTAAAGTAACGAAAAATAAAAACTGATTCTCCCAAACTTGAAAGGTCTCGTCTCAAAATTAAGAAAAATGCTTTCACCACATCGCGAAATTTGAAATCGCAAGTATTTGAAATCCCAGTATTTGTGTTAAAAACTAAAAAATCAAGCCTGGTCACCAACATATTATACTAACCAATAATTCGTTATCATTTACATTATTATAGACAATCAAATCAAATCCTAATAATTAAAACTGAATATGTTCAAATAATGTCCATATCGGTTTCGAAAAAATTAAATTAAAATTTTTATTTAATTTTTTTTTTTAAGTTTTAATTATGTTTCTTCAACCAATATTGGCTCGTTGAAGAAACATAACCATTATCTTGTGAACACAATATTTTATCGTCGATTGTTTTTTTTTATGAATTTTTACAGTTAAAAATTTTAATTTCAATTATATATTATGTAATATCTACTAGATATGATTTAAATCTATAAAAATAAAAAAAAAATAGTTAGGTAAAATTATAATAATTAAAATTAAAAGAAATAAATAAAAAATTAAACGGGTGTTAAGAATTAAGGCATTATACTTTTTATTTTTTAACGATCACTTTAAAATAGTAGTAAAACGATACTTAATTAAATTAAATTAAAAAATAAAAATTAAATTAAAAAAAAATAATAATAAAATAAAAAAAAAACATTTTTCTCTGGAGAGAATACAAAGAATGAAATAATACATGAAAATCTTAAAAATTAAAAAAAAATTAAACAAAAAAAAAAAACAAAAAAACTATAATTAATTGTACTGCCCTAAAACATTTTTTAAATTCAACTAATAATATTGGATCATGAACAGAATTCGATACAGTCCTTGACAAAATTATTTGGATCTTACACGAATATTTTATAGCATTTTTTTAAATTAATTTAATTAAGGCTTACAATTGAATTTTAAAAAAATATTTTTTAACGCCAAATATAAGGTGCCATAGATAAGGTGCCTGTTTTAAACTAAAAAGTAGTTTGTACTAGAGCTATTCACTATATGTGTATTTTGGTGAAGTGATTCACCCAACGTAACCGTAACTCTCAATAAATTTAATTCCATTTTGTGGAAAAATTTATGTAACCACCTAAGTCTAGAATCAATAAAAAAAAGGTCGGAACACAGTTATTTGATCAACATAACGATACCCTAATGCCAGAAATATTTTATTCAATTTAAGAATTTACCTGCTGCCTGAACTTCTTCCAATAATTCACTTGTTTTTTCTGTTATTTCACAATAAACGGCACTCGGAAAATGGTACCCTATAAAAAGGTATCATAACAGTTCGATTTTTATTGAAGACAATTTTTGCACTTAATGGCGGAAATACTTATAATTCCTTGCAATTGAAAAGCAAGGAGTTAATATTGGAAACTTCAATCAAATATGTTAATATTGCTTTTCTTTTGTCTTTTCACAAAAACATTTTGTTTAAATTTAATTTTGATCCTTAATTAATTTTTTTTATAAGAAAACTAGAAATATTTGCAAGATACAAATAATTTTGTTAAGGACTGTATATATATATATATATATATATATATATATATATATATATATATATATATATATATATATATATATATATATATATATATATATATATAATATATTATGTAGATCTAACAAAGCCTAAGTGCGCCATGCTCACATTTTTATTTGGAGAAAAATAAAGCAAAATATAAGAATGACAGTACCATCAAACCTAATATAAAAAAATATATTATTGGGAAGACTTGTTTGACAGAATATGGTGGTTGTGCCAACATTTTAATTATTGCAAGTGACCATTTTTTTTATTTAAATTGTCTAATGCCCGAATTTAAATGTGGCGAATCCAACATAGATAAAAATGTGCCATATTTTTTATTGTAACAAATTTCTATTGGTGATTTTAAGAATTAAAAAAGCGCCACTAGCGGATAATTATAAAAACGGTTTAAAATGACATTTTATGTATATTAAGGTGCCAAATGGCAACTGTCGATACTAAACAGAAAAAAATTATGTGGCTTAAAAAAGTGAGAAAAGTGTCAAAAAAATGTCATCTTTTTGTAGGTACATATATAAGGTTTACATTTTTGTCCGCTAATGGCGCTGCTTTGCTTTGTTCTTTCCATTATGTGTTCTAATTTGCGTATAAACCGATTTGTGTAAACCGATATTGGGCCAAATGGGAGGCGATAGAATCTAAACATACTTTGAATCGAAAGTTTATATCCTTCCTGTAAGAAAGGTTAGGCATATTACCTTGATAGAGTGTAATCCTTAATATAGGTAATAGAATCGAAGCACAATACATTATTGTATATTCCAAACTCTATCTGACGCTTTAGCACGTTAGACAGTACTGTTTATGGTTTTGTCATAAATAATGTCCAATTCCTTAAAAATTTGTGGGTAAAGGATACTCCAATATAAGCTTAATAAGAACCTTATGAAACTATTTATGTTCCTACCATCATTCTGACCCACTTATTTATGTTACTGTTACCAAAATGATGCGTGTCTCTCAGTCTATTTTCCTCGTATTACTTGTCTTTTGAAACACGCTATAAAACGCTATTTTTGCAATCAAATTTATTGTCTAAGGCAATCCTCAACTCAATGAAACTTCCAGAGCCAGAAAATAAAAGAAATATCACGAAAGCAATGAAGATTCAAATGTTAGGTCAGATATTTATTCGAGCCTGATTTTGAAGTCCTTTGTAAAGCCTAAATCATGACGATTGAATCAAAACGATTTGTTGGTATTCGATAAAGCCCAAATAATTGGTCTCATGCTTTATATTTGTCGTAAGAACCGTTACATCGCATGATACGTTAATTAAATCTAATTTCTATAGACGGCCTGATAAGCCGGTCAATTACAAAATTGAGCAAAAAATACTGAATAGGCCATTCCAACCGTCATTTCAGATAATTCGGCGATCCATAATTTTTCATTGGTTTTTTATCGATGTCTGTTCTATTTTTCTTCATGCGTAAGACAGCAATAAATCCGCAAATTTAATTAGGTAGTTTCGTGAAATTTAAATTATTTTAAGTTCCACCAAATACATAATTAGGTTACCTTGCCAACGGTATAATGCCTTTTAACCAGTTTTATTTAGCAAGTTAAAATATTTAAAGCACATTTTTTTAAGTGAATCTGTTCATTATACATCAAATCTATTCCAAAAGCATTCAAATCGTATATAACCAGGGATTTCAGACCTTCCAATAAATCTAACAAATAAATTCATGCCTCCTATATACCTAGAGGACACTTAAATACTTTTACTATAAACTTTAAAGTCATAAGTATGTCCAGATATATCTGAAGGTAGTCAGGGGTTTGAACTACTTTTATTTTTAAAATGTTATCACAGATGGCACTTTCTAGATTTATACAGTTTATTTATACATTCCGGCCATAACCTATCTCATTTGTATTGACTTCCTCATAGCTCAAGTAATAAACGAATGGCGTCTATATACCACTTAACTGTTAGTTGCAAAGCCATTAAATTTTGATTCACTTAAATTAGTAACCTATTTAGCCCATTGATGTTTACGTGATAATTTAGGTGAAGCAATTGGTCCAAATTTTGTTAACTGAATCTTTCATCATAAATAAGTGAAATAAAGGAGTTACTGCGGCAATCACTAAATTTTAAAATATCTGTTCTAAAAACTATTGACTTTTAAGTCAATATGATGCAATTTTCAAAGCTTGTCCCAAAATGTGAAAGCCCCATTAAAAATTAGAAAAAATGTAACAAAAAATTTTACAAATCGTTCATAGAAACATAGAATGACTCACCTAAATCGATAATAGACAACTAGTGATGGATCGAGAAATTTGCAAAATTAGCAAATATCTGCAGAATCTCAAAATTAATATTGTAATTGAAACAAAGTGCTGGTACTTTTCTTTGCATAAGTTACACACCGTCTCCACCTGCCATTGCCATCGAGTTTTCCATTAATTTTCGAACAGTTGCTAGTGAAGACACAAAAAATTAATGTCATACCATATTGTATACAATCATTTTCTACCAATCTTGCCAAAGTTTATGGTATGCAAGAATTTTGACATTTAACATGATTTTACTGTTTTCAAAATGGCTACCTTTTGATTTTTATTCTATATGTCTGAAAGTCTGTACTGGTTGGTTGTTAACATTTATGTATCGTTGATTACAATTTTTAATTCTTAAAAAAATTAACCAGAAAAATTAAACTCAAATTAATTCAATTAACTATACAGAAATAATGGATGTTTTTGAAACATAAATTCAAAATTATTTAGAAGGACCGACATTAAAAATAATAAATACTGAAAAATTGTGCAGAGTCGTCAGTTAATTTTTTTTTTAGAGATCATTTTTTAATAATATTTAAACACAACAAATAATGCTTTAAGTTTAAATACAAAAATTTAAATGATTGCCAAACGTCAAATTTATTGTAAATTGAGTTCACATGACGCCATCTTTGAAATTTGTATTAAAAGATATTGCAATTGTAATGGTATACTTTATGTCAGGTGGAGAGGCCATGTTAGATACACTTTTACAAGAAGGCATACTAGGTGATGTGACTTGACGTATTGTATTTTCACCATAGTCAAATAAATTGTGAAAGAGCGTAAATTAAATGTCGGAGAGAACAAAGTGCCAAACCACATGCTATGGCGTGTGATTGTCATAAAAAATTATTAAGATCTGTCAACATTAATTTTTAACAAATTAAATGTGATTAAGGCGCACTAAGTGTTTTTGTTTTGCGACACTATATATATATATATATATATATATATATATATATATATATATATATATATATATATATATATATATATATATTATATATATATATATATAAAATAATAATAAAATAAATTATATATTTCCATATTATTAATTATAAAATATAACATAAAATTTAGGTAAACATTTTTTAACACAAAAAACTTAGAATAGAATTTTATAAAACACAAATTAAAATACAACGGCCATCTCAATATAAAAAAAAATTACAATTTAAGATATTAATTTTTAATTTAGCTCTTATTTAAAAAAAATAATAATAAATAATTAAAAATATAAAACATTTTGTTTGTTAATTTTTTTTTAAACCATGCTCAATGTCAATCAAAAATATTTTAATTTATTTCATTATATGTAAATATATTCCATATTTAAAAAAAAAATAATAATAATAAAATAAAATTAATTTAATTAAAATAATATTATGATATTTATATATATATTAATATATAAAAAAAAACAAAAAAAAAACATAATTATTAAACTAACTAGACTATATTATTTGGTAAACGAAACCAAGCTCAAAGTTAACATATATGTGAAAAAGTTTGATATAATATTTTTAAATTATATATAGTCACCTACCGAACGACTTCCAACAGTTATTTTTTCAAAATTATATATAAATATTACATTAATAATTATAAATATAAAAATCAAATTTTTTCACTTAAAAACCTAAAATTTAAGATATAAATAAAATTATTAAGAACAGGTACATTTAAACTATATATATATATATATATATATATATATATATATATATATATATATATATATATATATATATATATATATATATATATATATATATATATATATTTATATATATATATATATATATATATATATATATATATATATATATATAAATATATATAATTAAACACTCTTTTAAAATTGATTGTATAAAAAGCATTATTAACTAAAATTTTAGCCAGTATTAGCTTTAAATCATATAATAATTAAATTAAATGTTTTGAATTTAATAAAAAAAAATTAAGAAAAAATAACAACGAAAACCAATATTTTATATAGTTTTGTTCATATAATTTAATAACATTACAAAATTGGCAAGTTTTTAATTTAATTAAGTAAATATAAATTTAAATAAATATATATATATATATATATATATATATATATATATATATATATAAATATATATATCTATATATATATATATATATATATATATATATATATATATATATATATATATATATATATATATATATATATATATATAATATATATATATATATATATATATATATATATATATATATATATATATATATATAGATATATATATTTATATATATATATATATATATATATATATATATATATATATATATATATATATATATATATATATAAACAAAGAGTTATAAAATTCGACGACACCGGTGGTACTACCAGATTCCTAGTCTAAATTAAATTTGAGTAGTTCTTCTACTTCACACTAGAAGGCCACACTGTCAAGTTATAAGCAAATAAAAACAGGACTTCCATTTAAGCATAATATAAATACATATAGAATATCGTCAACATTTAGAATAAATATATGACATTTAGGCGATTATACATATAAAAATGTACATATAGCACGTGAATGGGCTATTAAATCAGTGGTTAAAATCTTTAAACTGTCTCTTTTAATTAATGAAATAATTAATTAATTATTAATAGTTAATTTTAATGAATTTTAAAATATATATTTATCTAACATTTAGAAAAAGTTATAAATTTCAAATAAAAAATAAAAAAATTGGTTTCGAAAGCTTTTTCGTTAAAAACCGTCTACTACTGTAACTTTTACCCTAAAAAATATATCAGCTCGTAGCTCCCATCTCAACTCTCTCACGGTCAATTAAATCGTTGCCAGCCAAATCAAGGACGCACGACTACAGGTTCATTTTTTCCCCTGACATGGAGCATGGTTCGGCCATGTTCTTTAAGTTATTTTCATCGTTATCACCAATCGCAATTAAGTGTTGAAAAATCCTTTCACTGCCCCGTTGGAATTCAAAGCTGGTATCTCTCTATACTCCCGGAATAGCTTTATACAAATTCCAATATATACCCCAAAATTCCTAAATTTACAAGATGCCTAATTGTTGAAATCAAATCTGTGTTTTATTTGTTAGGCAAGTTCTAAAAATAACCATCTTGTTTGAAAAATGCCCATATTTTGTGCAATATCGGTGTAAATGTTAGGTTTTAGGTATTTTATGTTCTCTACCGGAATTCACAATGCATTTTACAAAATCGAAAACTACCAATAACGAACTTAATGGTTTTGCTGCACTAGCATCTGTAGGTCGAAGATTATGCTAAATTTGGGTATTTTAATTTTGTTAGACACGTTTCGAAAGGCGTCGAATCATATTTTATTATGATTATTTTTCCGTCTTGCTATATGTTATATCCTGGACTATTTCGTTAAATTATTACTGAAATTATTGAAATTATTTATAATTATTACTAAGCAAAAATAACTTACCTAATAATAAGTCGCTTTTTTCTAAAAGTAGTCAATAGTCAATTTTTGTGAGATAAGTTTTTTTATAGTACATAATGTAATTTTGCCTCAATCGACCGATATACAAATGCAACCGAAAACTAAGCAATTGTGACTTAGTTAACATGATCTTAAGTAGATAAGGTGTTTTTAAAGGAAAATAGTGTAGTTAAGTCATTTTTTTATTTTCACGGCAGAGCCGTTTTTTGGTTTTTATATATTCATGGTGAATACGCCACTGGGTTACCATGCACCCCTTGCACTCCAGCCAGCTTGACGACACTCTTAGTAATCCTAAACAATTTTCCGAGTTTATTAATGGAAAGAGAAGACTTGTTGGTCACTTAATAGTAATATCATATAAAAGAAATGATATTTCTGGTTCCAAAAGCTTTATGTAACTCATTTGTACATTTTTTTCAAACATATTTCTGAGAACAAAAGTGGTCTTAGTTACTGTAAACATAGATTGACAGTAGACTTTAAGCTTGCAAAACATGGAATTTTGGATGGATTAAAATTTAAAACCAATAAACTTCAACTCTAATAAACTCTAATCAATAACCTTTCTGTTACCTCAAAATGATTTGCGATACTTGGAAATCGAATATTTTAATATTCTTTATAAAACTATGTTAGCTGTTCACAGTACGAATTTGTGCAAGAAATAACTACCATAATTAATTAATTGATACTTTCTAAGTTCTTATTCGATGTTTTTTTTAACAAAAGCTCAACCATATAAAAAGCATGTTCATTTAATCTGTTTGACACAGCAAAAAGCAAAAATATTACAAAATTCTAACACTGGTTTTAGAAATAAAGTATTTTTTTCAAAATTGAGAATTTTGGTGGAAGGTCTCTTTTTAAACGGTTGCAACTAGACAGTGTGGTGTTCTAGTGCGAAGTGGTGGAACTAAACTGAACTTTATTTTAATCAAGGGATCTGGTAGTACCACCCGTGTCAGTGAATTATATATATATATATATATATATATATATATATATATATATATATATATATATATATATATATATATATATATATATATATTTATTGTGTACATAAAAAATTTACTAATTATAAAATTAAATTTACATAAAAAAAAATTAAAAAACCCAAAAAAAAAAAAAAAAAATTTATATATAAAATAACTATAATTGTAAAATTTTGAACATTACGGCATGACCCTGATTTCAAATCGAGTGTCTTCCAATCACAGGTCGTGTTTTTTGTCCCACAAAATTTTTTAATTTTTTAATTTTATTATTTATTTATTTTATTAAATTATATTAATTGGAGATCTGGTTAAAAAAAAATAATAATAATATAATAATTCAATTAAATAATGCCGAATTTTCGTCACAGTGACAATTACACCTCTCATCTAAAAAACAAAAAGTAATTAAAATTAATTTTAATTATTTTTTTATGGTTATTATTTTTTTAATAAAATTAAAATTTAATAATTAGTTTAATGATATAAATGATAGTGTATATATATATATTTATATATATATATATATATATATATATATATATATATATATATATATATATATATATATTATAATTATAATAAAATAAATAAATAATTTTTTAATTTAAATATAATATATTAATTTTTTAATTATTTATTTATTTTATGTAAATTTTTAATTTTTATTTTTATGATATAATTTTAAAAATTATATTCATAAAATGAATACATAATATATAATGTTTTTAATGCGGTTTCATAATTCACAAATCATATAAATATATATATTATAAACATAAATAATTTAAACGTAAAAATAATGGATATTGTATAAATAAAAATTGATTTTTATATTAAAATTCTTTATAGTTAAATATTATTATAATTATTTTTGTTTTATTTTTATTTTTACATTAAAAAAACTAATAAAATAAAAATATTAAATTAATAGTATATATATATATATATATATATATATATATATATATATATATATATATATATATATATATATATATATATATATATATATATATATAAAATCGTAATAGAGTAAGTAATTTTTTTAACAATTGTAAATAATATAATATATAGTTTAATAATTAATTATTATCTTTATATATAAAAAAAATACTTCTCATTTGTTTATTAATGACTTAATTATTATTCTAGGTTTATATATATATATATTATATTTATTGAAATTTCTTTATTTTATTTGTTTGTTATAAGCAAACAAATAAAAAAATTAAATATTCAAAAATGGTTGTGAGAATGAGTTGAATTTTAATTTATTATCCGTAAAAATATTTCACCGTTTAAACAAAAAAAAAATAAATTCAAAAAAATTAAAAATAATTTTGAATTTAAATTAAATAAAAATCATACACAATAAAAATAATTCAAAACATATATAATTTTGTATAGGCAAAAAAATTCAAATCAAACCACATATATAACTAATTAAAAAAATTTATATAATTAATAAATACAAAAAAAATAAAAAATTTACCGATATAATTTAATAAAACCTAATTATTATAGATTATTTAAAACAAAAAACAAGACGTTAAAACCATTTAAATAATAAGTAAAAATTTGTAAATATAAAACATTGTTATGAATTTCCTTAAAATTTAAAAAAAATATTTATACATAAAATTATTTTTTTTTAATATACATATTTATAATAATTGTTTTTAATTAAGGTTTTAGTGACTTTTAATTTGTTTGTTTTTTTTATAAATTTTTATAAAATACGAAATTATTTTTTTGCTAAGCAAAGTAAATTAAATTTTTATGTTTAAAACAACTAATAAAAATGTAAATAACAACAAATATATATATATATATATATATATATATATATATATATATATATATATATATATATATATATATATATATATATATATATATAATCTTCCCACGCGAAATATTTTAAACTCTGCAACATTATTGAACATTCTTTACAATCCCCTCCATTTTGGTTTAACTTTTTAGAATTTGTCCGTTAAAGGAGTCCGATATTGTTTACAACCCTTTGTGATGAAATGTACTTTTGCAAATAATTGCTCAAACCTTTGCCCATTATTATAACTCTATTTCAAAAAATTTACAAAATTACAATTCAGTGCTGTGCTACCTTAAATAAATGTATGGCAATTTCCCATTTACAAACGGTTAAACGTTTGATTTGGCGAGTAGTAGAGCAGTCCCATCTGAACCCAAAGTGTTCGTCGGGATGGACATTATTTGTCTGAAAGAGTTTTACTAACCGATTAATTAGAATGTTTTAAAGACTTTGTTCAGTATATACGCATTAGAAGGCCGATTGCTCTTCTTCAACCTGAACTTCCTTTAACCATTTTCAACCTACCTAGGTTCGTGCAAAAGCGCTAAATGTAGAACTTCTTGATCTATTGAGGTGGGTGCTGCTAGAAAAGTTGCTATTAAAGAATTCAATGTTATATTTTTAAATTTAGCCCAATTTAATAATAAGAGGCTTAATGATTGAAGACATTGACTTGGTCAATTTTATGGTCCATAATAGTTAATATTTAGTCGAATTCTGAAGAGTAACCTTTGTCAGAGAAAAAGAAGAAATTATGAGTAGATGGACATTTTATGGTGAAATATTGTTTCACTAGCGCTTGGTATAAACTTTCTACAATTAAGTTTACAGGCCCAATGAGCATGTTAAGCGTTACAATTTAAAATTATTTACCTCTTCCATAAAAGACTATACTTAAATGAAATTTGAGTCACAAGTCAGAAATTTCGGGTCGAAAGGTGAGTAATGTATTTTTTTCGGGTTGCGTGTTTTCATAAATGTTGGTACATTTGAAAATTGGAAGGACTTTTAATCTCTTTATTAATATTGAAATGCAGGATTATATCCGATTCGCTTCTAGCCAATATTCTGGATAAAACCTTAACCATTTTTGTGCAAGTACGACTTTGCAGTACGACTTTATATTGTTTTGTGAGATTGTCCACGAAGTCCTTCTAAAAGAACTCGCATAGACGAAGCTCCATTGAAAAAAAAATGAACTTAGCTTTGACAATTCACTTATTGACATTGCAAAGATTTTTTAGGTTTGTTTATGTAAAGTAATAGGAAATTCAGTTCTTTTTCCAAATTCAAATTTCATGAATACCTAAAAAAGCTAAGGTATATTCATATTGTCAGGGAGTGGATCCTAGTGCAGATTAACCACTCAGTCCCACTTTTAGACACATAATTAGACACATTGCCAAAGAATTTTCTTAATTGTGCCTTATATGAACAAAATCCTCAGACCTGTCAAGTTTAAAATTGTTATAGTGTGTGAGCAAGCAGGAAGATTGTGAATATCAATAAGTCACAAACAACTATTTTAAAGATCTGGAACAGAAGCATACTATATATATATATATATATATATATATATATATATATATATATATATATATATATATATATAATATATATATATATATATATATATATATATATATATATATATATATATATATATATATATGCATATTTAGATTTAAACGCCGATAAATCAATAAAATTCCTGACCCGAGCAGGTCTACAGGGCACATGAATATTTATCTTTGCAAGAAGATCATGAAATTTCATATAACTGTTTAGCAACAATGAATATTGAAGGAGTATATTAATGTCTTTCAGGCAATGAGTCAAAATTTGCAACCACCACTTACAGCGGTATAGGGTGGTAAATTATTTTTATTCCATTCACATTTTAATTGAGTGACTCGTTGGACAAAAAAACTGCGGATAATGCGCGTCTTCGTCCATTCTTCTAAGCAAATTCTAAAGTTACTTGAATATAATCTTCTCTGTAACTTTGGAATTGATAATATTTTATTCTGTTCTTTATAATGATAGCTGCCTCGCTATGTGAGTTTCCGTAAGGGTAGTTTGTTTTTTAAAGGTGGTTGAAAGGTTATTCGAAATTAACATGATATCGATGTTCTGTTAAGAAAGTTTAATTACCACCTAAAGAGTGTTCATATCATTAGGAGGGTGGATATTAGCACATATATTTCCTTTTTCTTTTCTCTTTACCAAAACATGTTCTTTCAGCCACAAAATGGTATAACTTTCACCAACAACCCTAACATAAAACTAAAATTCGCACAAATAAAACGGAAGATTCTCATTTAAAGAATAAATGATATTTTGTTTTAAATATTTTTCAGTTAAAAAAAATTCCCGAGTACTACTTAGAGTAATATAATCACGAAAATAAAATCGAGTTTCCACTGTAGTATTTTATAAATCATACAATACAAAAAAAGCACACAAGCACAACTATTATAATATTTGAAAATAAGCGACTTATTTCATTTGTTTTTTAACTTTTATTATTTTTTTTTTACTATTATTATTACTAATAAATAATTAGTAGATAATTGTACCATTTGATGGCCGTATTTTGAAGAAAAATAAAATATCACGAAACATAACACAAGTATAAGTCACACTAAAACTGCCTCTCAAAATAATCCCATCAAATAAAACAATCATTTTTTAAATGAATATATATATATATATATATATATATATATATATATATATATATATATATATATATATATATATATATATATTTAGTACTCTAAACACAATAAAAGTCATTAAATTTGAAAAACCAAAAAAAAAAACTAATTAATTTAAATATAGTTATGATACATAGATAAAAATACAAAATTATAATAAAAAAAAAACCAAGTTATTTATTAATAGTAAAATTATTATAATAATGTTGTATCAAACTGTGTAGTTAATAAAAAAGATGGAAAAAGAGTCAATAATTATTTTTTAGTTTTTATAAAAATCAAAATAAAATATTACAAGTAAAATCAAAAAAATATTTAAATATTATTATTATTGTCACGAAATAAATAAAAAATAAAAATTTTAAATAAAAAAAAAAAATTAAAAAAAAAAACTTTTAAAAATACTTATTTTTCACAACACAACACAACACAACAATTTAATCACAAATAGTATTATATATATATATATAAATATATATATATATATATATATATATATATATATATATATATATATATATATATATATATATATATCACATCGTAATATCCGCAAAATAAGATCAATCCAGTAAACTCAGCTGATAAAAAATTATTTAACAAACAAATACAAATGAAACCAATAAAATTCTTTGAATTTTAAGAATATCAATAAATTGCAAATTTTTAAACGGACTAACTAAATAAATATATAAACTAAACATAATTTACAAAATGTATATTGAAAAAGTTTGAACAGAACAAAAAAAAATATTTAAAAAATATAAATTCAGAAGTAAAAACAAAAAATTGGAAATAAATTATTAATAAACAAATTATTATAACAATAATAATAATATAAATAAATGTTACGCGTTATTAATAAATTATAAATTTTTATTTATTTTGGAAAAACACAAATAAAAATTATATAATTTCTGTGGTTTATTTAAAATTAGGGGCTCCATTCCTGAATACACGGCACTGCAAAACATTAGCTACATCACTGCCATCTTTCCATGACCACTAGATACTACTTTAAAAGGAGTAAAAGTTAAAAAATAACGACGTGAATTTATTATTGTTAGGTGAAAGCGACAGCAGGGCATTTTTGTTTTTTAAATATAGCATTCCACAAAAATCAATAATTTCGCCTG
Organism: Tipula confusa; assembly: GCA_963556175.1. Classification (NCBI taxonomy): domain Eukaryota; kingdom Metazoa; phylum Arthropoda; class Insecta; order Diptera; family Tipulidae; genus Tipula; species Tipula confusa. The sequence continues at coordinate 222,483,886 of OY744476.1, forward strand.
TTTATCCGCATACCTACATTAAATTAATTGTCAACGCCAGTACATGATAGGTGGATTAAATCAATGTGCCGATTAAAATTAAAGCAATCCTATATTCGTGTTTCCTCTATTTGGCTGGCGACGACGTAAAGTAGGACTGTCCAAATTGGCATTGAAGTCATTAACAGATGGATTGGTCTAAAAGAGTAATAATTGCCGAGCCTTTTAAGAATCAATGTGATATCGATATTATTATTATTATCCTGGAAGCAAATCAATTCTTAGAAAATTGACGAAATGAGTAGCTAGGACCTAACAACCTAATCGCACAGAACACAACTTAAATAATGCACAAAACTACAAATAGTGTCAGCACTGAGGGGCTTCAATTACACAAGTTGGGCTAAAGCTCACAAGAGTTACTTTCATCATTAGCTAACAACTACCAAGAACCAAATATATCAATAGAAAGTCTTATATACATATTAAGGCAGGAATTTTCGGGTAAACGAGCTACCTAAACTAGTCACACATACTAAACGAACCCTTCTATCCGAAGTATCTCGTCTATACGATCCTTTAGAACTGCTTAGTCCAATAATCATTCCAGTTTTTTCAATAGTTATGGCTATTGTGCTTTGCAATATGCATGCCAGTTATGACTTACCCAGCAGTCTTGGGAGAAGAAAAATCACACACCAGCCAACACAAATATCGACACTTTGCCTATCGAACACGAACATGAATCGGAAACTGGAACGTCAGAACCCTTACAAAAGCATCAAGGGTAGCACAATTAGTAAAACAAATGGAACGTTACAAATAAGAAACATTGACTTGATGGCAAAACAAGGAACCAAAATCATTTAATGATTAACAATAAGTTTCTCTTGTCATTACAAGATGGCAGGTCAATGAGAGATGCAAATTTAGTACCGACAGATTAAAAGATGTCGATACAAGAAACACATTTTGCAACGCGCTCAAGCTTAGACTCCAAACAAATGAAGCAGCCATTAGTGTAGAACAACAGAAGGAACAAGTCATACAAGCCTTTATCGAAAGAGCTTCTATCACACTCGGGAACCAAGAGTATAGACGCAAACCCTGGATCAGTAATAATATTTGGAAGAAATTAGAAAATTGAAGAACGCCGGCAACTCAAGTTGCAAATGTGCCAAAAAAACACGTCAGAACTGAAACGGTGTTGCTCTATGAGTGGAAACCCTGAAAGCATATGCTAAAGATCAATAAGAAGCTACAGGTTGTAAACAAATCTCTTATGAGAATACTACGGTGCTTCTTGGCTTAACAAAATTACAAATATTGAGCTCTTAATGCAAAAAAGGCAAATAGTCATTAAGACCGAAATTAAGAAACGTAAATTGAGATGGATTGACCACACGCTGAGCAAGTCACCGAATGTTGTCACAAGAGCTCTGGAGTGGAATCCGCAAGGAAAGGGGAAAGTTGTACGACCACCTGTAACATGGCAAAGAACGATGCTGGCAGAAGAGAAACAACACGAGAAATTAAATCAATGGCGCCCAACATGGGTAGATGGTCCAGTCTAGTAGAGGTCTTATTCCTCTACATTGTAGATAAAGGAAAAAAATTGTACTTTGGATGGAATAACAATACAGGATTAGTCTACAAACGACTTGAAGCAATTTTATCCATTTTAATAATGGATACCGCCAACATATTATAACTGGACCCCACTCACATTCACAGACACGCGGTTAAGTATTGCAAACATAAACACACCCACGTAAGACTCCTCAAATTCAAATTGTCCATGTGTTAATTGATATGGGTCGGTTTCGGTTAATCCAAGATTCCAGTTTTCGTAGAAGTAAAAGACCATTATTGTGAAAATCAATCACCGTCCTGATAATGTAAATTATAAACGCATTATGGAAGGTATAAAAAACTTCGGTTAAAAACTACGTTTATAAACGTAGAGAAGGCAGAAGAGACGTCACACCATTCATAAACAACGTCAAGCAACCATATGCGAGGTTAGTACATATATGGTTGACCGCTTGGGAACATCCAAGAAGAAAAGTAAAAAACATAGAATGAGAGCCTCCCTCCAGTATGCCAGTATAACTTATCCAGCAGCCCTGGAAACCTTGCTAGGATTTAATGGCTCAATCATTCAATCTGTAACCAAAATGATTACAAAAATGAATACTATTTACAAATAACAACACAAACCGGACACCAACACAAATATCGACCCTTGGCTATCGAACACGGACACGAATCGGAAATGATCAATAAGAAATTCCTCACATCACTCTACAAGACGTAAGAACAATGAGCGGCGCAAATGTACACAGCGATCATCAACTGGTAGTAGCACAATCCAATTACAAGCCAGCAGCTGTGAAACATTCGAAGACAAATAGGAGGAAATTTAACACAAATAGATTAAGCGACACTGAAACAAGAAACACTTTCAATGAAACGCTCCAACTCAATCTCCAGTCTGAAGCCACCCGTATAGAAGAACGATGGAACCAAGCAGAAGAAGCCTACATCAAAACTGCCACGGACGTACTCGGCTACAGAGAATACAATCGGAAACCTTGGATCAATGATGATACATGGCAGAAAGTTGAGGAACGCCGTCAATTTAAGTTGCAAATGTGCCAACATAACATGGAAGAGATGAAACGTAGATACGAGGGAACAGCGCGTCAAGTAAAGAAGATGGCAAGGAATGATCGAAGAAAATATACAGAAAGTATTCTAAAAGCTGCTGAAAAGGCAGCAGCAATCCAAAATTTGTGAGCACTACACCAAGTAAGTACACCAAGTGTGTAAAAAAGGTCACTGGTAAAATTACAAACATACCACCTATAAGGGACGCTAATGGTTAAGTACTAACAACAGATGAAGCGCAGTTAAAGAGATGGAAGGAATATTTTGAAGAAGACGTCGTCGCCGACCCCAAAAATCTCCAGTCATCAATTGAATCAATAACGAAACTATCAACACCCATCCACCAACGGAACGGAAAGTTAAAGATGTCATTAATAGACTGAAGAACAATAAGGCCGCTGGAACAGACAATATAACCGCCAAAATATTCAAAGGAGATTCATCTACAACTGCAAGCATATTAACACCAATAATCCAAAAAATCTGGAATTCTGGGAGAATCCCCCTGAAATAGAAAGAAGGCTTGATAATTACGATACCCAAGAAAGGTGACCTAAGAGAATGTAGGAACTGGCGAGGTATCTCCCTCCTCAACACAACAATAAAGGTGCTCGCAATGATCATCCTTGACAGAATCTCACCTACGATCAATGCAAAATTAAGAAACGAACAAGCTGGATTTAGACCAGGAAGAAGTTGCACTGATCACATCAACACAATCCGTATCATCACTAAGCAATCCAATGAATGGAATTCACCATTATATATGCTCTTCGTCGATTTCGAACGTGCATTCGATACGATAAACAAGAACGCAATATGGCAGACAGTTTGTAAAATGGGCATCCCAAAGAAATTTATTGAACTCATACAAGAAATGTATCGGGATGCTGGGAACCGAATTCAATACAAAGGCAAACAAAGTGAAATATACTACACCACTCGAGGAGTAAGGCAAGGTTGCGTACTCTCACCAATGCTGTTCCTAATCGTATTAGACAATGTTATGCGGAAACTAGATAACAAGTCCCCTAATGGCATTCAATGGGGATTAACTGGTAAACTCAATGATTTGGACTATGCAGACGACATATGCTTGCTCACACACAAACACTCCGACATGCAGCAGAAAGTGCAACAGCTATCAGATCTAGCTAACGAAGTTGGTCTCAAAATTAATATCATGAAAACCAAGGCGATGAGACTCAACACAAATATAACCACACCGATACACATCAACAATATACAAATTGAAGATGTAGATGAATTCGTATACCTTGGTTGCACAGTAACGAAAACAGGTGGAACAGAAGAAGACATACACAAACGTATAAATAAAGCCAGATATACATTCAACATATTACACAAAGTCTGGAATACTTCTGTCCTGTCGCGCAAGACCAAGATACAAATGTTCAACTCATGTGTGAAATCGGCACTACTGTGTGGGTGTGAGACATGGAAGCATACAGGAAAAATCATACAGAAGCTACAGGTATCCGTAAACAAATGCCTTCGACGAATACTTAAGTGCTTCTGGCCTAACACGATTAGTAACATCAATCTGCACATAACAACATGTCAGTCAGACATTGAGACCGAAAAAAGCGACGAAAATGGAGATGGATTCGCCACACACTGAGGAATGCATCAAATGATATAACGAGGATGTCATTGGACTGGAATCAACAAGGAAAAAGAAAGCTTGGAAGGCCAGCAATGACATGGAAGAGAACGATGCTAGCAGAGGCAAAACATTTAGGAAAATCATGGGAGGAAATTAAAGCAATAGCCCCAAATAGAGTAAGATAGTTCAGAATAGTAGACGCCCTATGCTCCTAAATTGAAGATAAAGGAAAAAAAATTCAGTTTCCATTAATTATTTTATGAATTATTCAATAAATAGTCAGATATCCCGTTTATACCAAAAAATTTTTTAATTGTCAATGAAAAATGTTTTGTTTACGTTCATGTTCACGAGAGGTGTAAACTGGGCTTTAAATCATACCCCTCACATTATTATGCCTTTTGGCGGCTATCGTCGACCAACAATGTATAGAATTGACATATTATGGTCTATAGGGCCTTCTTAAGTAGACAAACGTCATCCGTATTAATAAACGTAACGGTTACTTTAACAGTCAAATAGTCCCAAAGTTATCATCAAAATATTCTAAAACAAATTAACCTTTAAAAGATAAGGAAATTTAATTCTACTATTATTTAAACAGTTGTTTGATACGTGTAGATATTCTAGTTATTGTATAGAACAACCAAAGTAGTGAAAATATTATGAATCCAAGTGAATTAAGCGAAATCACCGATTTATTCGATCAAATGAATTACGACACGGATTACCAAGACAATAGAGAATATATTAAAGAATATAAGTCAGATCCATTAAACGGTGTAAGTAAACAATTACAATATTTGATTTGATATCATGATGTCATCTCTTTTTTATGTACTCTTAGACAAATTCAGCTTATGACGATGTCCACAATCCAAAATTAAGTACCGTTGGCTACATAAAATTTCTAAAAGATAATCTCGACGAAATTGTTAATCTGGAACATTATGAAAATTATAAAACTCGTTCGGAAACCATGACACATATTGAATTGTCGATCCAATATTTAAAAGATTTTAACGAAAACCTTTTTCAAAGTATTGCAGAATTGAAGGATTCGGTATATTTGTGGCATGGTACACCATTATTCGAATTCATTCTATCATTTTATCAGACTGTTAAATATTATAAGGTGTCCACAGTTGTAGCTGATGATCGTCGTCAAAAACTACTTCAATTATTTTTAAAGAATAATTCTGATTCCGAGTTGTTAACGTTGGAGTCAGTTGCACTGCGTGACTATTATATGACCGATCGCTACACGAGCATGATTGTATATGATACGAGTGACTTAGAAACGGTAACCGATCTAATAAGTAATTCGTTTCATGAAAATTCCTTGCCATGGAAAATTCGTGATATTTACATACAAGAGTCGGTTTTAGAAAAATTTATTGTAATTTTAACATCAAAACTTAAACCATTCGAAGACTGTTACCATAAAGACAAGATTGTAACGAGTACGTACGATGCTGCAATTGAAATGGCTAAACGAATGGGTTTGCAGCAAATCACCAACGATTCGGATGTTAATGTGATGAAACCAACAATAATAATCGGACCAAATCGTTCGTATTTCGACAAAGATCCGAATTGCATTCCACTCATTATGAACTTAAACGTATTTCGAACGGTTAAGGAATCAATCGATTTAATAAATCGCAATATAAATTTATCGTTATCGGTTTGGACGGAAAACTTATCAATCGCTTACGAATTTATAAGCAAAGTGAACACAAATTGTATATGGATTAATTCGAACGGTATATTTAGTACGAAAGTGCCATTCCCATTCCAGCATTTGATTTTAAATAATATTGGTCAGTTGCATAATACACCATTAGGGATTCGGGCCCAAGAACATAACGTTGAGTTCCAATGCTTCGAAAATAATGCTGGAACGAATCAACAAATTTATTCGGCCAACGGCAATCATTGTACGATCACTAAAACGATTCTTGTTAATTCGGTCAAAGTTGAGTTTGAATTCGATATGAGCATATTGAAGCGACCAGACGATTATGATAATTTTATGTCGATGGGAAATTACAAAACAGTTGTTATACCATTTGGTGTTACGTTTGGTAATTGAAGACAGACGACGGTTAATCACGGCAAATAAAATTTTATTTCTATAAAAAAAAAAAAAAAATTATGTTGTACATATTTTATGATGCGAGGAAATGTGACTCATTAGACAATGTTTTTGTGAAAATTTCTTTTCACAGTATTGGCATTCGTGTGGTTTTTCTCCCGTATGACTTCGTATATGAACGACCAAACCTTTACGAAACAAAAACGCCTTGTCACAGTATGGACATTTCTGTGATTTTTCGCCCGTATGCGTTAACAAGTGTTTACGGTAATTCTCTTTTTTACGGAAATTTTTTGGACATATATGACATTGAAATGGTCGAATCGATGGGTCCTGATGATCGATTTCATGTTTCGTACGACTATTGCATGCTGCAAACGATTTATCACAATATCGGCATTTGTATGGTCTTTCGCCAGTATGAACTCGCATATGGATCTGGAAATCAAAAGAAATTAAAAATTTGGCAATCGAATCAGCGGGAGAGGATATCAAACCAACCTTAAAATACGACAATTGGGCATATGCAGCACCACATATTTCACATTTATGCGGCCTTTCACCGGTATGCTTGTACATATGCAACCGTAACTGGAACGGGCTGGAAAAATTCTTTTCACAAATCTTACACCGATTACGATTGGCGTGTCGATACATATGATCACGATGTGTAGATTTACTTCGAAATACTTGACCACATATATTGCACAAGTATTCGGTCGATTTTTTATGGGTTTCAGCATGCGACGTGAACGCTCGAATGGTGAGAAAAGTTTTATTACAAAACTCACATTTTTGTCGGCTCGGAAATTGGTTCAGTCTAAGCTTGCATTTTTTATCACTTTTCGCCATATCGTCGTCGTCATTATCTTTTGGCGTCACTTTCAATTTACTACGTTTAATTCGTCTGGCCGGCACCGATGATACTTGTTCGTCATCTTCCGATTTTATTATTAAATCTATATCGCACGCCACAACCGTTTCGTTTTCCATTTCATAAATTTCATTTGAAATTGTATCATCATCGTCACTCGTTTTGAAATTTTCATCATTATCGTCAGACATTTCTGGCTCGAACATATCTTCTTCAATATCCGATGAACCCTTATGCACTTCATGTTTCATTTTTAACAGAATTTCAGATTCATAACATTTTTTACGAAAAATATAGTATCGTGTAATTTCCTGGTCACAACTATGACAAATATATTTGGTTAATGCATCGTCGGCGGTAATCTAAAACGTTAATTAGAACATTAGAACTATGCCAGACTCATAATTTTTCGAACTTACCTCAAGTCCCATACACAACGTAATCATATCGCATATACGAAGAGTTTCGTTTTCAAATTCTATCGTATCGAAAACATTATTTAATTCGAATGCTTCGGCTCGACATGTACGACATATTGACGAATGTTTTAAATCATTCATTTTATTATTATTTTACTGCACAATTTGAAATACAATAAATTGAAATAATCAACCACACTCACTGACGGCATTTATTTTTATGAATTGGGAACTGTCATTTTAGTTACAATACCCGACACCAGATGTAAGTCCGTCAAATACAGTAAACCCTATAAACCAAAAAATGTAAGTACAAAAAAAAATGTTGTACTAAAATTAAAATACTTTAATTGACGACCAGTGCTAAACTCAAAATAACCGCAACCACACGGACAGCATGTGTATGCAAAGATGCTGTTGACGAGAGAATAAACCTTAGCAACCAACAAATGTAAACACATCGATTTCAAAATTGTTTGTACACACGTTTATTGCCGTATCACAGTCGATTTTTCATTGAAAATTACTGAGTGTTTCCAAACCATCATCTATGTCAGTACAGGAACTTTGTATATTTCATCGTTCGTATGGCAAAGGGTGAAGTAGGATTGTAATATACAATAACATCGGAATTTACCGGCCACTACTGGTTCATCTCACATCACTAATCTGGCTGGTTTTCAACCTGTGCTTGTTCGTCTTATTGTTCGAGGCAACCTGGTCCAAGAAGAACGAAGCCTTGCCGACAGCGATCTTTGACAGTGAACTCAGTAAATATCGTTATGTTCTCGTTTGAGGCCATATAACATTCGCATAAGGCGACATGCAGGCACTTCTCTCAAATGTCATTATCCACCTCATAAACTCGTCCGTTACAGTTCTCATCCAAAAATGACCACGGTTCTGATCAACACCTTATACATTTTTAGCATGCCGGGATATCATATCCCTTCTCACCCGATTATCATGAGTGATAGGGGATCCCACACACTTTCAAAAGTAGGGTCATCACATCAAAAATCCATGGAACTTGGTCTCCAAGATTGGTGATCATATATAATATTTTGGACTCATTGATTTTGAGACCAACGAAAGCTGAGAATCGTGCAAGTGGATCTAGTAAGTAGTTCCTTTAGACGGTTGCCTGATTCAGTCCAATCACTCAGATCTGCATAAGGCAACACATGATTAGACTAGTGGTAAAAAATATAGTCCTGTATAAGACGAGTTTACGAGTATATTCTGGAGCCCGAGGGCAAGACAGACTTCTTATCAAACCAATTATTTGTGTATTTTAACATCTCTACAAGTCACGTTTGGCAGCACTAATAACCAAGGTTTTCATTACTTCCCTTAGAGCGTTCGCATCATCAGGACGATGATTGCTTTCTAAAATATTACTGCTATAAAGGTTATGGTAGCGTGTATCCTCATCTTCGTCTATCAGATCTATGCAGTTAAAACATAAAGTTCGTTTTCCTGTGATCTCTGACTTGTACTAGAAGTAGCTTGTACTAAAGTAGTTTTTCTGTGACCAATTGATGATTATTGCTTACGGCTTTTGGTCAGGAGTCCGAGACTATATTTTCACATAAGTCAGTTAGTTTTTTGCCAGCTCTAGCGCTTTAATAAAACAATTAAAGGCTATATTACCATATTCATTTGTCTAGCCATGATGAAAATTCCTCTTGAACTTGTAAGTAACCTATCAACATATGCTTTCTTAGCCGAATACCGATGGCTTATATCAAATAGCGCAATGTGTCTGAAAATATTCAGTGATAGCGGACAAAATTTTCGTGGCGGTTGTGGCATTTTGTTTCCCCGGGTAGACCTCACTTTAGAGGAGAATGGGATGCCGGAGTCCAGTCAGCAATACAACACCTCCGCAAAGTAATTGGAACTCATACATTCACCTTTGAGGAACTCTGTGATCCATTCTGGCTCAAATAGAGGCATGCTTAAACTCGAGGCTATTAGCTCTCAAATGACTTAACCCAGACGATGATGAAGTCCAGCAAATTTCCTGATAGGAAGGGCCATCAAACCAATGCCTCAATCTGATATTGAGGGTATCCACACCGTTACAAGATGGAATTTGCTGCCCAAACTTTGTCAAGGATTTTGGAAAAAAATGGCATATGGATTATCTTTCACGGCTACAATGAAGGCCAAAATGATTGCAAGAACAACCAAACCTCCAATTAGGATAACTAGTAATATTCAAAGAAGACAAATTACCTCCCACGCACTGGCCCAAGAGAGGTAATTAAGCTACATCCAGGCCAGGATGGTTTTGTTAGAGTAGTCATACTTAGAATATATACAGAAATATCCAGTTTAAAGAGATTTTCACTAAAATATGCCACCTATCCATAACTGACGAGCCAAAGGATCACATTAACAAGAAGGATGATCCTGTTCCAACAATAGTTAAAGATGCAAACCATACAAAATCTAGACGAAACTGTACTAGGGAGAACAACCAGGCAAGGGATCCCCGATCCGAAGTATATGGAAAAAGAACTCCCGCTACCCGTAAAGGACAAACAGAATCCATGAAAGCAACCTAAACCATATTGCATTATTTGCGCGTCAGCTCAGCTCCAGATTACCTCATTTAATCACTCGACAGCCATATATTTAGAAAATCTAGGCAAACTGGAATTGGTAGTTATGAAGTGGACTTTATTGATCTATTACAACATAACGAGGTTTTGGGAAGAGGCTGATGCTTTTAAGCAAGCACAAGGTGAACTGGTAGCAGCTTGCAAAGGCTTATCTGGTTTGAACTACGACGTAATCCTAGAAAAACTTTTGGGGCAGCTTAACAACTTGATTGCAGACAATGATGAATAAAGGTTGGTTTAGGAGACACAGCATGCCTTATCTTACGGGACTTGTTTGATTTTCACACAGCGCGAAGACAATAAGTATGAAGCCTAATTTGAGAACATCAACAATAACGAAAATCATCTAATGGCATTTAAAAGCAAAACAAGAAGTCAATAATCGATAGGGTCCCTACTATTGAAATTGATCGCCTTCATTCTTTATCGCCTATTCTAGTGTTGAACGCCTGGGAAAAAATTTCGTACTAGTGCTTTCGACCACTATCTCAAATTTAGCACATTTTTTATCAATGTGTAGCTACCATTTTACAAAACTCATCTTTGTGCTCCGTTTTTGATTCCGGCGATATCTCCGACTCTACCATTAGTTGTGTTTTTATAAAGGTGAAAATATCATCTCCATCATCCAGTTTGCATGACTTATTATTTACCACTAGAACATTAGCGTTTCAGATAATTTACCTACTCATTTTGCTTTGAACAAATTTCTGTTACTCGTTTCCATTTATGGAAAAGTCCAACACTTTTGTCAACATTACCAACGATTTTTTTCGACTTTGTGTTGTAGTGCCGATGAGTTGCTGCTCCAATTTTGTGTGGCGGACCATTGTCTTTTGATTTTACAAGTCAAATATGATGTTATCGGACGTAACATTTTAGATAAAATTCCAACTTAATGTACAATCATTACTTTTCCCTCAAGCTTATCATAATTGGGTATCAATCGCAAATTTAAGGACCTTCTAGGAGGCCTTGATATAGCTCAGACAGGTTGGTGGTACAATAGTGACTATGCTTGGTCACGTAATCAATGAAATAAATTCATCGTTAAACCGAAAAAAACTGTGCAACTTTTACACAACCCAAAAAGTTCCAAAATCCAAGAAATATAAGATGGTTAGCCCATCAAAACTGCAAAACTTCTGCACCAATCGAAAATTATCAAAATCCATAAAATACAAGCTGGTCAAACAAAATTAAGAAATTTCTCAACAAATTAAATATTCCACCACTAGCTGACAGGAATCAAAACTATCTGAAAAATATTGTATTGACTATTTTATGCTTGTAGTGAAAATATGATTTTCCCCTACATATAGCCATGCATTTATTCACGAACATCTTAATTGTGGAACGTAAATAGTGTGGACAACATTATTAGTTTATGTCTTAGAAAACTTGCAAATACAAGTTATTAAATAAAGATGGCGTTTATATTCACATCGAAGACATTTTATCTAAAAATAATTTATGAAGATGGCGTGCAAAGTTTAGGTGCATCTTTGCGACAGCACTTACCTATATTGGTTGGCAATGAGTAATTTCTTAATAAATTTCGACTGTATCAATAATCTCTAACATATTTGCGATGATCTTTAAATAACTGGATACGTACAATATTAAATTACGAGCCAGAATAAATTCGTTTCGAGGAAATTCATTAGCACAAGTAACCATAAAAATTTATTTGACATTTTCATAAGATTGGGCTCGTTTTGTGTTTAAAAATTATGACACCAACCTAAATTAGATTGTTATAGAGATTTTAAAATTTTCCGTTAAATATACCAAAATAATTTAAAAATGGCTAAAAATGTGCGTACGGATCCAAATTGGTAATTAAAGTGTTCAACTGATAAAATTTTGTCTTCAATATTTTAGAGAGAAATAATTCAATTGCATATCGGGCAAGCTGGCGTACAAATTGCAAGCGCTTTATGGGAACTATATTGTTTAGAACATGGGATACTGCCGGACGGTACATTATGCTCGAACTATATGTACGACAATGATTTCAATTCATTTTTTTCGTATACCGGTTGTCAACGTGTCGTTCCACGTTTGGTGATGGCCGATTTAGAGCCAACACCGATTGATGAAATACGATCGGGATGCTATAAAAATTTATTTCATCCGTTGTCGCTGATCACGGGCAAAGAGGATGCATCAAGTAATTTTGTTCGGGGCTATGCGACACTGGGGAATGAAATGATTGATTTGACCATCGATCGTATTCGAAGGCATGCTGAAGAGTGTAATACGTTACAAGGATTTATAATGTATCGGGCATTGGGCGGAGGGACGGGATCTGGATTTGGCGACCTGATATTTGAGAATTTAGAAAATGATTATGGTAAAATAGCCAAATTGGAATATTGTGTTTTTCCATCGCCCCGGATATCACCAATAATCGTGGAACCGTACAATACATTGCTGGCGGCCCATATGGCAATGGATATTGTTGATTGTTGTCTTTTACTCGATAACGAAGCGTTGTATGAGGTATGTGAACGAAATTTAGATGTAATTTGTCCCACGTACACAAATTTAAATCGAATAATTGGACAAGTGCTATCATGTTCAACGGCTTCGTTTCGATTTGCCGGCAGTATAAATGTTGATTTACTTGAATTTCTAACCAATTTGGTACCATATCCTCGCATCCATTTTCCATTGGTTACATATGCCCCAATGGTAACACCCGATAAAGCATGTCACGAACAATTAACAACCGTCCAACTAACAAATCAATGCTTTGAACCTGGACATCAACTAGTAAAATGTAATCCGAATAAAGGCCGGTACATGTCTTGTTGTATTTTATATCGTGGTGATGTTTCGCCGTCCGACGTTAATTCAGCGATTCGTGAAATAAAACAGTCAAAGTATTACAATTTTGTGGATTGGTCGCCGACAGGTTTTAAAATTGGTATAAATTATCAGCCTCCAACACCGGTACCGGGCGGCGATCTAGCATGTTTTAATCGTGCCGTTTGCATGCTCAGCAATAGTACATCAATTAAACGAGCATGGGAACGTTTAATCAAAAAATTCTTGCCAATGTATACGAAAAAGGCTTTTTTCCATCATTACGTGTGCGAGGGTTTCGAAGAGGCAACATTTCAAGAGGCCTACGAAAATATTAATACTCTTATATCGGACTATAACGAGATTAATAAAAATTTCGATGAAATTCAGCAAGGAGGTGGAAGCGGAAGTAAACATAATAGGTCGATTGCGGAACCAGAAGAAGAAGAAGAAGAAGAAGCAGGATAAAATTGTCAGTTGGAATGTTGAGGTCACGATGTTCAATGTTTATATTATGGTATTGTTATACAGCATATTTGATGTTTTGGTTTATGAATAAATTTATGTCGTAACACTTGACAGTTTTATTATTAAAAAAAAAAATTACCATCATATTCGGTCATATTTAACCATTGGCGTCTTCCCAAATATGAAAAATATACTCCAACCTGGGTCTTGTATATTGGAAGTATTAATGATGGAGGGAAATACAACTTACAGGTTAGTAAAAATCCAAAACATCTGGCTGCATTAATTGCTACTTTATTTATTGGTTCAGTTCAAGATATTCTCTTGGATATAGACAATCCGAGAACTTAAAATGTATCAGACATTGCTAGGCTGAATTTACCAAATAGAAAAGATGTTGAATATAGCTATCAGTTCAGCCAGAAAAAACTAAGGAATGAATTTTGTTGGGATTGAATTCAACTCTGTTGGCTTAAACAAATTCTAGAATTGCATTGAGATCTTTCATAAGCCGATCTTTCATAGCCGTTCTTTCTGCGAGAACATCGTTTCCCAATGATAATTCTCAATCCTAAAAATTAAAGAAACGCGAAGGCTAAGTGCTTCCAATTTGCACAGCTAACCCTTGTGCCACACGCGTTCAAATGCCTTCGTGATATCGAGGTTATCCTCGAAAAACGTTTCATCACCTGGAAATTGCATATTTTCTCAAGTACTTTGAAAAGCACCGAGACGATAGCAATTGGACGATAAGGGTCCGATTTGCTGCATTTTTTGCACAGGATGTACGTTAACAATTTTACAGATGGGGGGGGAATATGCAAGAAGACATAGATCGGTGGAACAATATTTGATTTATAACAATATTTGAGAACAACTGCGGAGGAATGCTATCTAAACCTGACTTGTTATTGTTAATTTTTGCAAGGTCTTGAGCGAAAACTTTAGGGCTGAATCTAATGTGGCGCATATAAGAGCTGACTAGAAAGGGGATTGTTTTTTTAAAGGTTGGATTGCGAAATCCATAGTGATAGCGCCACATATCATCTGATGCATATTACGGATGGGCTTATAGTTACCACGCAATAATTTTCGACCTTTTTCACACAGCTAGCAAAGGATACAGCAAATAAATCAGCACATTTGGAAAAGGTGGCACTTATAGAAGGTAAGGCATTTATAGAAGGTACCCTATATAACTTGTAAAATCTGTCATTGGAAGGGAGTTCAACGAAATCTCACCGACCCAAAATCTTTTAGGCCAATCATACTACTACTACTTAGTCTTGGGTATAAGTTACTCGAGCAACTAATAACTATGGCAGGTTGATGTGCGTATGTTCCAGATAAGTGGGGAATATAGAAACAAGCAGTTCCGATTCGGGAAAAAATGTTTATAGAAGTTGTTATAGTCAAAATGATCAACAGCGTCAAAGAATCGGAACAAAATTTTTTTTAGAGTATTCTTACACGCGTCTGATGCTTTCGATAATCTGTGGTGCGGCCTAGTATTATGAATGAGTTAAAGAAGATAAGCTGTTTAGCTAACCTTGACTCAATTATAAACAACTATATCTCTGAAGGATTGGCAATTGCATAGTCACTAATTAAGTCATAGCTGAAAAGAGTAAGACCAAAGGGTACCCACAAGGACCCATGGTAATATCCAAGAAGAAGCATTCACGGACGTTAAGGTAATGCTCCTTGCTAGTAACTAAGAGTTAACTCAAAGGTTCAGGAAGTAAGTGCAGCGGAATATCAACGAAATGATTAGTTGGTGTGGCAACTAAAGAGCACAAAAAGGAGGAGAGAATCTTATCAAAAACCTTACAAGAGAGCATCATAATCTTGCAAGAATAACGAATTTTTCCTTGCTAAACCCTAACCCCCAATTTTCTTTGCCATTTGGCAGTGGTACTACCGATAAGTATTACACGAAGATGGCTCAGCTCAAGCTGTCATCATTTTTAATTATTAGCGTTCCTTTTATCCATTTATTCCCAAGGCGGGAGTACTTATAGTTAGACGCTCCTTAGCTAATAAATCGACTGGCGGTATTGCCGCTATGGGACACATTGCTTTATCCGAGACCGTTCTAAATGTACCAATTACTATTACGATGCTTAACTTATAAAAGCCTCTTGCTGCTTAAATATGCAATTTTCCATAGCATTCATCCAAATTGATGCACCATACATCGGAATAGATGTAACGGTAAAGCTTTATTTACTCTCCCAGCTTTTATCACACACAATGTCCAAATGGACTTTAAATGGTAGCCCTTATATTCTCCAGGCACATATCTCTTCTACCTCCACTCTATATGTTTTGTCACCACAAGAACAACCACATCATCCGCACAGCCGGCAACTTTTGCTTTTGCTGGTATCTGCAGTTGTACATAAAAATGCCGTTACACATGGCGTTTCACAACATAGGAGCTAGCACCGACCCTTGTAGTACTCGTCCGGTTATATGATAGTCTTTTGAGCCTCCATTGCTCTTGTACTTTATAAATCTGTTTTAAAAGAAAAAAGCCACTAAATCTTTCCTCTATGCAATTATTATACAATCCAACAAACCGCTTCGGATATGCAAGGATTGCTGTTGTCTACGCTACATTGGGAATTTTATGAGGACGAGATGCCTTGTTATTTACCAACAACAATCATTACCTACTTGAAAGCATTACGGTTTGGTTCCTTTGATGGAATACTTATAAGTATACTGAGCGAGAAGCACAAGTATTGCCGTAACTCGTATTACGTTTTGGCCTTTGCACAAGTTATGTTTCTAGTTCACTGTGTGCGTACATAGATTAATATACTTCCCAACTTAATACATTAGTTAGGAGCTTGCGCGCACTAAAATTTTAGAGAGGGGTACAAAAAAATAAAACATTCTTGTCAAACAAAGTTTTAAAATGTAAATATCACATAAATTTCAACTAACATAATCAAAAACATAAAAAAATGCAAATTGCAAATTAGATTATACTAAGACTGTGTCCGAAACTCATGATAAATATTTGTGAATAAATTTTTTGACATTTCTTTGAAAAAATATTCCCCTACATTATACAAAGTATAATACATACATAGTTGATTAAAAAATGTTCCCCGTCTTATTTTTAAATAAATTTTTTGTGACCAATAAAAACTATGAAGAAAAATTATATTTAATGGGGCATGCTTATAGTTTTTTTTTGACATTTGTGTTACTAGTTCATATTTATAAACCAAAAAAAAAATGCAGGATAAAACGCATTTTGAATATCCTTATATTTACGATAGTGATGGAGGTAAATATAGATATGCAATGTCAATTTAATTTATTACGTAATTTCAATAAGTTATCCAAGACAAAAACCAAAATGGATACGTAAAAATTTACATCCAGCACACGTAGAGTCTACAAATGAGGATAGTCTACATTCAAATGCATATAGACTCTACGTGTGCTAGATGCGTCCAATGTTTGCACAAGTCACACTTGATTAAGAACTAATGATTTCCTTAATTTAATTATTAATTTCGGGTTTTATTCCCCGGCAATATATTGCCGAAAACTATTTAATTAAACGTTTCTTTACTATCATTATTGCAGACTTGCTACTAAATTTAAATTCATTTAACTGTACCATTTTAAAAAATCAGAGGGGGGTGTCTCTTTTAAGTTTTTAACGATCATGGGAAGTAAAAAATATTTTTATTTTAAAATGCAAGTTGTCTTTAAAGTTCCATGAAGTGGAATTTAATATCGAATTTTATGAAGATTTTTTTTGACAACTCGACAAAAAACAAGATCTTACCATTTTACGTAAATTGTGAATAAGTAAACCTATTTTATAAAATTAAGGCAAACATTTAATGTTTGCAAATACTCGTATTACTGCTTAAATTGCTTAAACGACAAAGTTTGAATACCCATCCTATACGCTATAGCCATCTACGAATGAGAATTGCACTAACACAAAATAAACTCACATAGTATGCCCCATTGTGTGCATTGTTTATTGAAATTGTCATAGCAACGAAAAAGTTCAAATTTTTCTTAAATTGTTTATGTTTTATTGTATATCCGATTGTGCTTCGCGAAGAGTTTGGTTTTTATAGCAGAAAGTTTTGATATTTGTCAAAAAATGTGATAATTTAGATGAATTCACTGTTTTTCACAAATTTGTATTTACAAATATTTATCATGGGTTTCGAACACAGTCTCAAGATTAAAAATTATTTTTACTACGTTTATATATCAAAATCTAGATGCCTTGATAAGATGTAAATCGAAATCTCGTCAAAAGTTTGTTTTGAAATTTCTTTTCAAACCATCTATAGTTAAAAATAAATTACCACCAAGTATCGGCAGGTATAATATATATATATATATATATATATATATATATATATATATATATATATATATATATATATATATATATATGTATATATATATATATATATATACATATATATATATGTATATATATATATATATATATATATATATATATATATATATATATATATATATATATCATATATATATATATATATATATATATATATATATATATATATATATATATATATATATATATATATATATATATATATATATATCATATATCAATTTTTACGAGGCAACAGATTCCACTCACTAATCCATGTGACATTAACATGGTTTGAGGTAACAGATTCAAAGCCGTTCGATCGCAATTATATCTGTAAAAACCGTTTTATTAGTTTTGAACAAATATAATGGTATAGTGCGCGGCCAAACTATCGTTTAGCGTATATGAAATCATTAACGCGTGAAGGTCAAATTGTATATGGCGTTTCAAATTGTTTACTATATATACCATATGTGACCTGTCATGGTGTTGGCATAACAAATTAAAATTCAGCACAAAATATTTACAATGCAATGGAATATAAATAATTGATATTCTCCAATCATAATGTTGGTTTTTTTTTATATGTGTACGAGTATATAAACCAACCCTCTTTAAGAATAAATTTATATCGTAATCTAATAAAGCTCACAAGCTGTTGTCTCAGCTATATATATATATATATATATATGTATATAAAAAACTGAAACAGGAAAATTTATTGACATCAACATGAATGCAAAATGCATTTTGTGTGCTGCTTTTCATGACAAGGCGCAGACATATTTTCCTTATAAATACACATATAAGTATATCTACATAAATAAGTACGTTTGTGTGTATATTTAACATTTCAAAACTTAAAATTATATAAATCAATGTTAAACTATAAATAAAACAAAAGAGAGGTATTGCCATCTAATGGTGGGCGAGTTGAGTTTCTTTTATTATAATTCTTGCATACGAGATTTTTGTTGGTATAAAACCGCGAGTATAAAAATACTAATAAAAAAAAAATTCTCAGTCGCGTGGGTCTTTTCTTGTTGAACATCAAATAGTTTCCTGTTTTTTTTTTAAATTTTTTTTTAATTTAAATCTTTGAGTAAAATATTTTATTGCAAATTGGTAAATTTATAAAATTTGAATGCTGAGCCTATATTCAATTGATATTCAATACCTAGTTTCAATAACTGTTTAAACGATGCCGCCTGGTGCAGGTGGGCCGTTTATGTACACACTACCCTCTCTTATACCCTTTCAGTGGTGGCATTTTATTATCTTGGTTGTTTTTGAAAAAAAAAAGATAAGAAAGTGAGTTTGGGTCCCAAGTCAAGTTATTATCGATTTAACCACGGAACGATTTCTCTACAATTTTTCCTCGATCTGGAGCCGAAGGTATTATTGGACTAGTACCTAGTTTAAAAAAAAACAGGTAGTAGTTTGATGACAAATCATTTATGGATTTTAAAGATTAGTGATTTTTGAATAATTTTTGGAGGTCTATAGTTAAAGGATTTCTACCAGGACTAAAACAAGTTGGTTCATCGGGGTGATTTAATAGGATGTTAAAGCTTAAGGTTATAATATTATTAAAAATGGTTCCGCAGCTGTTGGCCATAGTGTAATTTTAATTACGATGCTTTGCATTACTCCATCTATATGACTACGCGCTTATAGGATTTATTTAAAAGTTCAAGATCTTGAGAAAATGTTACCGCGTTTTACACTTTTATATTTGTGCCAATCATCATAAGTTTATGGAGATTGCATGTAGAACATGGCGATGTTCATGGCAGCTTCATGCGTTATCTTTGATGTCTTGATTATCATGATGAGTTTCTTTAATTTTTCGATGGTATCATTGAATCTGTTGTAGTTCCTCTACTTGTGCCTTGAGTTCGGCCAAAATATTTCCTGTTTTTGATCCTAACTGTTATGGCGTTGCCGTTGGTGGCTTTTCTGAGGGCTTATGCACTGGTTTAGGTGCTGCTGGTTTTACGTTTCTATAATTAGTAGCGGGAGCTGGTGCCGGATTTGGCGCTCTTATATCGTTGTTAGGCACTACAGCCTTTGTAGTTTAACGCATGATCTCCGCTACAGTTGACGCATTTTGCTGTCCCTTCTGTTGTTATACTCTTGCACTTTCCTTTTTCATGAAATTCGAGGCATTTGATGCTACTCGTGATACGGTTGCAGTTTGATGCTGCATGTCCATATTATTGGCAATTGAAGCACTGGGTGTACTCCTTGACTGCTGGTGGACTACACAGTTGCACAGCAATCCACATTTCTCTTGTTCTCTTGGAGGTCCTTAATATTTGTAGTCCTTCTGGCAAAACTAGCAACAAACAATGGCAAGTGTTTGACTTGGTTTTGCGGTTTGCCACTGCTTTAACCTCAACTCGAGGTCGAGGATCATAAAGGTCGAGGATCATAGCGCTATAATCTTTTTCACTTTCGGGCATGAAAGAGTCGAACTGGATCGCCAATCTTGCAAGGTATTGTGTTGGATAACTATTTTCATCATCAGCCGGTACTGCTTTAAAACCTGAAGTCAATACCAATGATCATACCTTTCAGGTATGATTTAGGCGCCGCCACCTTTATTTTATTATTTTTCTATTATTTTATTAAAGAGGTGACTGGTTTTAGTCTGTAACTCTATGTTTATTATGTCCTTGTTATGTCTTTTTTTGTAAATTTCATAATCCTCAAGTGTTGTCATCATCCTGCCCTTTTTGCATTTGTGTAACACTTTCAGATTTTCGTTCAAGGCTGCTTGTATTTGTGATTGTTGATTGTTGTCAGTGGTATAGTTTGGTCTATTTTGGGTTTTTCGATTTCCGTCATGTGTTGGATAAACCGAGTTGCAAAAGATTTACCGGTTTGTCCTATATAGAACCCATCACAGTCATGACATGATAGTCTATAAACCCCCGTATCTTAAGCAGACGTCTTGGTGGGTTCAGTCTTTGTTCTAATCTCTTGTTGGTTTTGAATGCTGCCTGCATATACCACGATTCCTCAGTACTTTACTAATGATGTTCACTGTTCGCTACCGAGGAAGTATATTACTCGTTAAGCTTCTTGTTTTTGTGTTTTCTGTTCAATAAGTTCATTCTTGTCGGTTTGAACCCAATGACCGTAGTGATCTGTTTTATAGTATTCAGTTTCTTTGTTTTCTTCAGCTGCCAAAGTTTGGTGCTGTTGCGGATTTGATGCTGTTGTGGATATTTTATATAAACTATACTCAGCGAAAAATCGAAAGCTTCAAGATGTGCCAATCCAAGGTCAGGAAACTTTATTGTACGATTAGATGAAGGTGATTTCGTAAAAGCATTGAGTGTTTATTGGTAACCTCACACCGATGAGTTCCATCTAAAAGTCAATCTTCCCGAACATTCATCAACAACAAAACGATCGCTGATATCAGACATCGCTCGAGTGTTTGATCCTCTTAAAATTAGTATACAACACTGATTGGGCCAAAAATATATATTAAAGAAACTACTGACTAATTCCCCGGAAAGAAAAAGGGATATCCTTTCCTCTCCGCATGGCATTTTCAACGATTGAAAAACTTGACCTCATCAAACAATAAAATTTCACAAATCGTATGGTCGACTGCTACGAGTTATGGTGTATGTCTTTCGGTTTATCGCGAATGCTAAGCTGAAAGGCACCTATGTCAATCTATGGAAATTTGGAATGTTAAGCACATCTGAAATAGAGACGGAATTACTGATAATCATCCGATTTGTGCAAAATGAACAATTTCATGATGAACTTCAACTACTACGAAAGAGAAGACCGATTTGGAAAAATCCGTTGAAATCGCTGTCAGTATTTTTGGATCAAGATGGAATTTTCCGAGTAGGTGCCGTTTGCAGCAATCAACACTTCCATTTACGAAGAAGCAACCTATTCTACTCCCAAAGAATTATTCCTTCACTCTAACTGTTTTGTTTTTTTGTCACTCCAGGTACTTCTATACCGGCCCTCAGTCACTTCTTGCGGCAACAGGTGAACAATTTTGGCTAATCAATGGAAAGCGTCTACCCAGTGAAGTGTTTCAAAAATGCATAGTGTGTTTCAAGGCCCGACCAAAGGTTCAACTTCAAAAATTGGGTAATCTGCCAGCAAGATAAATTCAGCCATCTTCACCATTCAATACGTCAGGTATTAATTTTTGTGGACCACTATAAATACACTTCAAGTCAAGAGGAACAGTTCTATTCTGCTTGTTTGTGTTATAATTATACATCCAGGGATAGGCAACAGGTTAAAGTGGCTACAGTCAATACCATTAAAAATGAATTCAAACTGGTAATAATCAAACGATGACCTCTATCGGTGGACGATGAAATTATTGTTGACAAATGATTGCGTCAAGGTGCGAAAAATCATTATGAGTCGAATATAATTAGTTTATCATATATAAGGTTACCAAACAAGACAGTACAACAACCATACTTTTAGAAGTGTTAGTATCCTTAAATGACATCATGATGACCAGTCTCAAAGTATAGGAAGTGCAAGCCACGTTGGCGAAATTATAAAGTGGTGATGACTGCTGAATTAGTGAATACGGTGGAAAAGGGATCCTGCTCTGCAAATGGGGGCAAATAACTTAAATATTGTAACAGTCAAAAAATGGAACTACTGCATAGGCAACTAACAGCGCTAATACGAGAATTAACCGATAGCTTATCAATAAGGATTTCAAACTCTCCAAAATTATTAGAACATATTTCCAAAAAGCATCAAGCAACCGGTTAATGTGGAAATAAAAAATAACGAGGACATTAACAGCTGGGATGTTACCGATGTGATTTCACTGTTGTGCAATACAAGCATGTTCTGCGGTGAATTAGCAAACATATACAGTTCTGTTTAGTTTCTAACTGATATCGTGTTGTTTCATTTAGGCATATTTATAAATGAAATGACAAGTTTATTCCGGTTCCATCTCTTAATAATAATTCAAATTGGAAATATCTGTACTGCGGTTCTGCGGTTCTTCCAAAATGTAATGAAGCTATTGGCAATATTTATATGTGACTAAGCTGAAAGCGAAAGTGCAGACAAGAATATTTTATCAAAAAACTTTGTAACGAAACGTACAAAAATCTTGTAGCCTATATAGCAGAGTGAATGATGAAGAAAAACGCTCAGTGTTTTTTAGTTTTCTACTACGGCCCAATCGCCAGCTTAGTTGGCTTTTTTTTTTAATTACAAACTGATGGTTTATCGCGTTTATCAAACTTTTGGGTTGGGAAACGAAAACTAATGGTTGGCAAGTTTATTTTCACAAACTATTGCGGTCAGTTACCAACCGCCTACTTTTATATTTAAACTATTTTTTTAATACTTGGCTATGGCTAGAACTTAGAATGCTTATAATTTGACTATTACATAAAGATTTGTTGATGCATTGATTAAATTGTTGGCATAATGGTTAAATTATTTTAAATAATATAAAAAATATATAGTATTAAAACATTTTTAACACTTGTAAACAAACTATTTTCCAAAACTTGTAGTTTTGATGTAATCAAAGTATGTGTTTATATTTGTGCTCAAGTAAGTTTTAAAACACTCTAAATTTTAATAATAAAGCCAAATCTATTTTGAGCATGTGAGCCCGAAATTTAGAACAAGACGTACACAATACTGAATCATTACTTGGCAGACCATCGTTCACACTAGTTGAGATAAAATACTTTAGTAAAAAGTCAAACTATAGGCCTTTAACGATGGTTCCATTCTTTAAAGGTTGGTTATAACTAATTAAATAGTTAAAGTTTAAAGTTTATTTTTAAGATTTACGATTTTCCAGATACTAAATTTTCGGAGTTGAACTTTTAAAATTTAAAATTCATTAAAAAGGTGCTGAACTATTTAAAACTCTGGAAAATCTTGATGAACCCATCAATGATGAACTTATTTAAACTGTCAAATTTTTGTTTCAATTCCAAATAAACGTATGATAGTTAGTCCATTAAAATTGTGAAATTTTTGCCTTAAATCGAAAATTTCCAAAATTTGTGATGAAAAAGGCTGTTACATTTTAAAATTCCATCACATTAAAACAATATTTAACTGATAGTCACCAATTGAACCACCCTATATAAATAAATATATATGTAAGTAAGTCTATATATTATTATAAAGAAATTGGTAACCTCTTAATCGATTATATTTAATCTGCAAAATAGTCGTTTTGCATATTGATTGATTATATATGCGGTGGACTAAAACGAAAGTAAAACATTATATAGAGAGGCAAAATTACATCATTAAAGTGCATTCAATTTGCATATTAATTAATTATAGACGATATGTATATTTTTAATGTACATTAAAAGTTACATACTATATAATTTTTAACATTTAGTTCAAGATACATCGCTTAAACGAACTCAACCAACTTCCTAAATAAATAAGCAATAAAACAGAAAATCATGCATTTGTACAATCTCTTTGCATTTATATGTATATACGAACATAAATACACATATTTAGTTTCATAGTTATGAATGAAATTTTATCATGTATAATATATGTAAATTCATATATACAAGTCTTATGTCGTATATATTGAAATTTAAATGCAAAACATTTTTAAAATTAGGAAATATACATGATTTTGTGTTCAACTAAAATTTTCATTCATAAAATCGTTTTCACTTTTCATTCACAAAAAAAAAAAATAAAAAATTTAAATTGTTATATTATGTGTTTGAATATATTTGTATACAGATTTTGTTGTATATCTTTATCGTGTTGACATAATTATTTTTTGTTTTTCGGATATACGCGCGCATACATTTATAAGAAAAGCAAAAAAAGTTTCTTTCGTCTTCGCGGTGCGGTGTCTCGTATTTTGTAGTTTTATTGTCTTAATTTTAAATTTTAATTAATTATTATTTTCAATTTAATATTTGAATAAATTTAATTTTAAACAAAATATACCAAAAAAAACATTTTTTCATTTTTTCATACAAAAGACTTCAATTGGTGTTGTGCGCATAATTATTACATCGATGTGAAAGCGACGAACCTGCATTTTTTTTTGATGCATATACGAAATTTGATTTAGAATTTTTGTGTCTCTCTCTTGACATACAGTCAAGTATGTTGATTTTTATTAACTGAAGTGTTTGATTATCTATGTGAGATAGTTTGGAGTACTAGTATTCTTGGGTGATCTTTAACAGGGTGTTTATATACACATATATATATATACCAAATGATTTCTGACCCAAAAATATTTAGAAAATTTCTCAATAAAGTCATCGAATTTCACTCATAACTGATAAATTATCATTCAAAACGTAGTAAAAAATCGGTGCGATACTCCAAATATGATTAATAGTTGAGTTTATGATGAATGGTAAGATTTCTAATTTTGATGAACATAATCTTAAAATGAAAGTGAAAAAATGTTATCCGTTACTCCGTTACTGTCCCGTACTGTAGCATTAGTCTGGTTACATCAAGTGTGACCACACATCAACCATTTCTCACACTAACCTATTAGAGCTCTCACACATATACACATGATACCAGGGTTGATCAGCACCGTGTGCAAATATAGCTTGTCGTTAATTTAAATTCGACTTTTAGTATAGTAGACGTATATAGGGTATATACCAGCACAATTACGAGTCGTTTTTAAATTTTTATCACATACAATAACCTGTGTATCTATTACACTCCTATATGATCAAAAAATCATGCACATTTTTCATGCTCTATATTTGTATCCCTTATATTGATGTTTTGGCTTTTACTTCATAAATCATCACAAAGTAAACCTCTGGTAAATTAATATTGGCAATCTTAAAAGATTTACTAACTGCCTTAAATCGTTTTAAAGTTGTAGTTAAAACTAAACTAATTTTCTGTTGACCTCATGACAAGTTACATAAAATCGTTAGTATTTAAGATAATGTTGAGAGCTTTTAATTAAATTATCAGCCATCGAAATCGGGCCAAAGAGTTGGATATGTCTAAGCCCTATAAAGCAGTTAGAAATTGGCTTTTTATATCAACAGGACACAATTTCAATACGAATATGGCACGAGCTTACCACAGGGTCAATAACAGTTCAGTTACCACAAATCGAATTATTACGTGGAATATTTGTATCACCCGTTATACGCGGAATAAATAAATTACTCAATTTTCTCGTTTATGTAAAACGTGAAACTAACAAAAAAAAATAGTGTCAACATTAATGATATGAATTAAGATTTCTATACTACAAACCGACATATTCACATTTTACACGTTACAACTTTTTGATTTTTATGAATGAAAACTATTACGTTATATACAGTGGGTGAACTAAAAAAACTTGTTATTAAAATCGCCTACGTTATGATCTATGAACAAGGTTACACTCGTATTATAAATCAGCATAAATTATATATCATAACATAGATTGTAATGATTATGTTGCATACACAATATAGAATTTTGATTTTATCTATATGCGATTACGCGGATTTGTATACGTTTTTATACTATATGCAATCTTAATTGTTAATAGTTTAGGACGCGATCGTGCATACACATATTTTTCTACCATCTGGTATTATCGCCGCTCTACAACTATTTAAATATTTATATCAATTGAATAATTATACAAATAAATGAAATAAGTTGATAACTATTTAACAATAAATAAATAAAAATCAAATTCGTGCCTACGTTTAACTCAATGAATGTAAGAAAGGTAAAAAAAAAATTAATAAAAACATATATTCCATTTGGCCTCTGGTCTTTCGAAACATTATTACCCAAACCATCCCACACACCATTTAGTTTTATATACGAGTATATTTTATACTATAGCTAAGTTGTTAAGTCACGCGTTTATAAAATTGTAACTTTAATATTTTTTTATGAATGAAAATCTATCCATCTTATTCTGTTTTAAACTTTCTTGGCTCGTGTGCTAAATTTTTATTTTCTACGTTTGTTGTTGTTTTCTCTTTTAACATTTTTTTTTGTGTGGTTGTATTTATGTATACGATATATACATAACTAAAACTATTATTATATTCTTGTAGAGTTGTAACAAAGTTTTATGTTGCAATTGTATAGTTTTTACAAATATATGATTTTGAATGAATTTAAAAAAAAAAAAAAAAATAAAAAGTTTATGTAAATAAGCAAGTAATGAAATAATGAATGATCGAAATTAATTAAAATTTTAAATATTTGGATTTTATTAAAATAATTTGGAAAACAAATTGTTGATCGGTAATGCAGCTAATCTTATGAGTATATGGAAGTCAGGTTATACTGTTGAGTTCGGTGGTGGGCCAGTTTCAATAATGAAAAATAACTTTAGTATTTAAAATGATCTCAAAACAAGTCTCGCTCTTATGGCATAATAATGAACTATACGTCAACAAAAACTTAACCAACAATACTCTAACCAGATAAAAAGGAACTTGAGACGAAAATTTCTTAACCAATACAAAATAAAGTTATTAAAAAAGGGAACACAGTATAACGTCATCCCCAAAATTACAGCAGCCTACATGCCGAAAAGGAACTTTACCACCACCAATCTATATTTGACTTATAAGGGAGATTTAAACTTACTTATAAGAGCTTAAAGCAATATCCAATGAGGACTATAAGCCACTAAATATTATGACTACTTGTCATAATATTTGACAAAAACAACGACTACAACAAAAACAAATAAACAATATGACACTATCAAAGAAGGAGTTTCCTATAAGCCTTGGTAACCAAGGCCTCACACAACAACCAAAATATATAAATCAGGCAAAGACCTAAATGAGCCAACCATATAATGTAATATAATGAAGGAATATAGTACCTATTGGACCTTGCGTCCCAAAAGTTGTGCTCGAGGAGGGACGGTAACCTTAATCAAGGGGAAATAAAGAGCCATTTATGCAAGCTTCCATATATAATAACGATAAACCACGATGGTGCTAAATTAAGTTTAGGGACGATACACTTCCCACTAAGACATAACATTTTGATCAATATGTCTGCATGTTGAATTAACTGAACTACGCATATATTGGTAATTTTATTGACTCTATATGCGTGAAACTACTGTAAAAAAAGCAGCAAAACCAGTATTATAGTAGAAAAACTTGAAATAGTGATCAACTACCCCCTAAGAATCCGAGAACTGGTAAACGCGAACGTGGCATTGAAGCAAATATATTATTGACTGACAAAAATTTAATCGAATAAGTTACATTTAACCGACTAATTAATGAGGGAAAATTTAAACGGTTTATCTGGCAGCAACATTAACATCACACGATATACAATCTAAAGTTAATGCTTAAGTAGGTTTTTGATCTCCTTTGAACATCCGAAATATCACCGCTCTAGAAGTAGCTCTGGAAATATATATAAACTTAAATTCCATAAAATCACCTGCGGAGTAGACGAAATTACGTCGAGTCTGTTTAAGGAGTAATCAAAGAAAGCAGTAATTGTTGTAAACATGTTATTTAATGTTTTTTTTCGGCTCAAAGACGTGGCTCAATGTTTCAAGGTTGCATGAATAATTATTATAGAAATACACAGATAAGCCCGCTGAGCAAGTGTCATCATAAAAACCGATCTCATTATGTTACCTATCTGCAGGATTAATATCCTGGTTAATTCCAGTTTATATTCAGAAATAAATACCCCACCATCGGATCAAATTCATCGAGTGCCTGTAAAGGTAGAACGAGCCTTTGAAAAGAATAAATATTGTTTGCCGTATTTCTTGATGTAACACTTTCGCTTTTCACTTTTGCCAAAGAAAGGTATTAAGAACTCATTTTCAAAATTAGTAAATTAGTGCCACAAAACACTCTAATTTTTACCCAGCTGCAGCATATGTACCAAATGGTAGCTTATACTGAGACTTCTCTTATATTGAAACAACCTTTATAGGGCTATTGCTGGTGATACTGCATTATTAGCATCAAGCGAATCACAAAAAGACTCATTTTAATACTTACAACAAACACTCGATAAAATTTGCCAATTGATAGTGGAATTAAATTTATCTCATCGTGAAATGTTCTGGTTAAAATATAGAACATCATTCTATAAGCTTAGCCTGTTCTGTAAATGTCTCATCTATGAATCAACAAATAAACCAATTTGGACATATTTCATTCAACGCCGGATCAATCGATCCGTCAAATGAGGAAATACACGATGACCTTAATGGTAAATGGGTTAATGATATGATTCAGGAATTTGGTATCAAACATGAAAGAAAATGACTCTAACAAACCAACATTAAAAAGCCATACAATTTCTTCACCTAACCACATGAGCTTTTATTATCGCACCCAATATTTTAGTAGGTCCCTTTGCATGCAGTATATAACTCTTGCATCCAAATGGTTCATATACTCTGTTACTTCATTATGTATAGACATAATTTTTTTCGCTAGTATATGTCGGCTTAATGTGTAGGAGCGTTACTGCCTTAGGATCCATCTGAATTAAGCTATAATAGAATATATATACTATCATAGTTTGTTTCCCGGATTATAAACTCTGTCTCTTTCTTGCTTTTAATGATGTTGTATATTGCATCTCAAAAGCTTTTAAGATTCAATCACTTCATGATATTATCTGCGTACACATTTGGTGGATTATCGCTAATCCGTAGCTAACCTGTTTCTACCTTCTCTACATCTATATACTCGTATAAATCTAAATTCGGAAGGTTAATTTATTTAAATTAAAATTAAGCTAAGCCATATAATAATTATCATCGTCAACCTACGCACAATTTTAGTGTTGTGGTTTGTGGTCGAAAGTTTTTTTTTTTTTTTTTATTTTTTTAACAATGTAACTGTTGATCACTTTTATAGTTTTAAATTTTTTATTTGCTATATATAAACATTTAGATATTAAAAAGATAAATAAATAAAATGTTCGACATGGCGCCATTTCATGAAAATCGATTGAGTAATAGTTTTGGATTGATTATAAATAAAAAAAAATTGTTGTCTTGTGTTTATATAGAGTTTTTGCATTAATATTTTGTTGTTGTTTGTTTCGTTTGGAGATCTGTACTGTTAGCATCCATATTTTTGTTTATTATTTAAATTTTGTTATAGTTTCTTATTTTAGTGTTGGTTAACTATATAGTTTGTGGTATATAAAATGACAATGTGACGTAAGCGGGAATTTTCGTAAAAATGACTAGATGTTGCTAGTTCCCGGAAACACACAAGTAATTCGAGTAAACGTTTCGGTTTAATTTAATTTTTGATTAGAAGAATTTTTGTGTAAAATGGGAAAAGGCCCTTTTACTTATCCTAACTTGTGGTTGGCCATTTTTCTAACTGAACAAAATATTTTCAAATGAACAAAATATATAAAGTATTTTATGTTTTTTTCGACGGGTAAAATGGAAAATTTCAAATACCGAATTAAACATTCGCGATGCTCTTGGAGCGATACGTCTACAAAAAAAAGGATGGCAAATTTCACAGGATTTCGTACTTTTCAAAACGTAAAACACTAGCAGTATCCTGATAGCTTTCGTGTATGAGTTAGAATGTTTGACCATTAGAATAGTTACAGATTGTACTTCCAAAGATGATGGTGTTTGTCTACGTAACTGAACACCTAAAATGTCGTCTTATGCAGCATGTCCACGATAAATTATTGGGATATTGTGATGAAGATAATTGTTTAAATGACGAAGATTTAACAGTTGAAGAGTTACGAGATTAAGGTTCGAAAAATATTGTTCAACATCAACTGGTAATCAGACATAGAATTGATAAGGTCCGATCATTTTTTAGTGTCACTTCTTTTCCGGATTAAAAAATGGAATAATAATAGTTTTTTTCATGGGTCTCCAAAGAGGCATAAAACTATGATGCTTAAAAATATCCACCAGCAGCTGTTATTCGTAATAAATGAAGTGCAGCCGAAAACGAGGTCAAAAAACGGGTTTGTATTCATTCGATGAGTCTAAAAGGCGGATGTGGATTACCAAAGGACTGTTCGTGTCATCATAGCGGACAAAGATCTCATTGATGGCCTCTGTTACAATCTTACTATTAGGCATAAACGTCAAAAGTATATCATACTTCACGTTGAGTCACTAATCGTGGCATTAAAACTTACGATGAACCTATCAAAGGTTTAAGAATCGCTCAGAAACTAAGTAACCTTCAGGTTTTTTGAGTGTGGAGCCCACGGCTATACATAAAATTTGTAAATAAATCCAATAATCTTCTCATAAATATAGGGTAATCCTATTAAATTTTATTTTCTATGTGTATAGGTGATCTTCTAACGATAGTTAATTATAGTGGTTCAAGTAAAATTCCTACTTTATAATTTATAAGCTTCTGGTGTAGGAAAGTATGCCATATTTTGTGAAAAAATCCTGTTCTAAAAATTGAACCAATATGCAATAGCTTCTCAAAAAAATCAAAATCCTCAGTTTTGATTAAATTTCGTGGTCCAGCTACTACATATTTTCATCCACTTAAGATGATAAAATTGGCAACAAAAAGTAATATTCACAATTTTATTAACATATCAATTAACAATCGACATTTTCCTCCGAGATTTAAATAAACATTACACCAAGCCTAACTCGTAAACTGTATACTATATACCCTTGATAAAATAATGAATAAACAAACGCAAATAACTTTTAAGGATCTATATGTTATATCACTAACTGTGTATTAAGATCGATGGATCTCCGACGAATGGCCAGGTTTTTACAGCATTTTAAAAATGTATCAAAAAAATATTCTTTTGGTGTCATTCAATGCTCTGAGGTGAGTCATTTAGGTACTATCGTAACGGTTTTAAAATTTCGAAACGCCAGGCTTTCTAAAACAAAACGCCAATAATTGTATTCTTTTTCGTATATTGTTTAATTCGAGCAAGCTCAAACAGTTTGAGTAGGCCCGAGAGAACAGCGATTCCACCATAATTTCTTACCCCATTTTACTCGCCTTAAAAATTGAATGAGTATTCCAGCGATCAGGAAAAATTAATGTTTAATGAAAAATTAATCCTTAATGTTTAATGAAAGCAGCAATCACTGCAATCAGCAGTGATTGCTGCTTTCATTAAATATTAAGGTAACAGGATGGGTTGGACTCTCAGAACAGCATTTAAATAGTTAGAAAAAAAAATAGTTAGCATTTGAAAAGGAGCTATAGTTAGTACAAAGCAGGCACAGCTTCAACTTATATGACTAAGCATACTAAAAACCGGTATACCGGATGTTTTTTAAGCTGAAACTTTCAAATATCTCAGAATATAAGCACTCTACGAAAAATATTTACCAAATCATTCCGAGAGGGACATTAACGTGAGTCCTCTCGTCTCATCATCTTTTAATTAAATTAGGTTCTCAAAATGATGGTCTTCGACTTCATTGCACTTATTAATCCGCATTTTAAATGAATGTACACAACTGAGAAGCGTGTCTGCGGGAATTTTAGCACAAGCATTTCTTATTCGCTCAATCATCTTCTCACGTGTTGTTAGTATTTGATGGTAAACTTTACCTATGAAATAATCCTGTGGCATTTCATCTCATCAGTCCAAATTTTTTAATTTATTTTTCGGAATTAACAACATGTCTTTTCTTCAAAAATAAAAAAAAGTGGTATAAAAAGTAACCCGGAAAAACAAACAAAAAATATAAAAAGAAAAATTTTCGTAAGAAAGTTTGCTAGCTATGAGAAAATCTCTTAAAAGAAAACTAACGTAATGATAAAAATATTTCTTGTAGTGTGAAGTTTGGATATTGTAAATAAAGAATTTAAATCCAAGTAATTAAATTGAGTTTTAACTTCTAATTGGAGCCGTTGTGCTCGCGAAACAGAGTTATATCATAAAGGCAATCGAGTTAATTGATATTGTCAAAATTTCGAGTCAAATGTTGTATTTGTGGTCTACCTTAAAGAACTCGGACATAATACTACAAGTTGGTGACTCCGAAGTGATTTAAAAAAAAAAGCATCATCACAGCTATTTCTTGAATTCATTGAATCACCACCGGCGGATATGCCGGCTATAGATGGCAACAGTGCCAGCCTGAATCACCACCAGCAATTAAAATACATCCCGGTTTACAAAGTAAAATTGTAACTACCACATAATTTTATTTAAGGGGAAAAATGCATGTTTTAGAATTTCATTTCGTACGTTATTTTATTTATTTCGGTCGATTGTTTAAATTAACCATGGTCGATTTGCCTACCTTTGCTTCTTCCGCAAGTCAATTAATATTTAATTGAAAATATTAATTGATCAATGTATTTTGGCTGCTCAACTCGCTTCAGGTGGTAGTGGTAGTATTTCGACTAATTCAAATAACATAGGTTCAACTTCTACAAATCCTGAGAAACACATCGTAACCATATAGCACCAGTGTCTTTCAAAGCTCCACAACCACATACCAGCAGAATCTGTTTGGACCGTTTGGTTTTTAATTTTGGAAGAGCAATTAGGAGTGTCAAACGTAACAGCCGAAGCCACCAAGTATTCATATGTTGTTGGTGCTTTAGACGCAAGGCTACATGACACCTTTGCAGACTTAATAACGTAAGACAATAAGGAGCTCTTCCTTACACTACATTTAAAAATGAGGTAATTAGACGGATGGGAGATTTGGGGAAATGTAAATTAAATAAATTATTGCATGGCTTAACTTTGGTAGACCAGAAACCTTCCCAACTTTTGGCTCTTTTTGGCAGTTTTAGAAACAATGTCTAATCTGCAGATCCATTCGATTAAAAACTCAAAAAAATTTCAATCCTGTTTCCGTTTCTTCTACAACAAATCATTCGTCGTCGTTTTCGGAAACGGATTTAAATGCAAAATTTTTACAGTTGAAAACAGAATTATTCTCTGAAATTTCGGCTGTTTTGAAAACAAATTCTTGTTCCCGTTTTTCTAATCGTTCAGACTCGCAAAATTCAAGAAATATAGGTCGCAATCAAATAGTAGAAATTTTCAGAGACAATGCGTTAAATACAAAAAACTAAATGCTCATCATAAAGAGACGACTAACAGTGATGAAGCAGGTTCGAGTTTTCTTCTAATCACTAATTTTCAATTGATACCGGAGCCGATTGTTTCTGTCGTACTGCAAAATTTAGGTTATTTGCGGCTATCGAAACTCGGGTAAATGCTTTTGAAACTTGCGATTTAAAGTTAAATTTTGGCCTAAGACGAAATTTTGTTTGGAAATTTATCATCACGGATGTCACTTTGGCTATAATTGGTGCAGATTTTCTAAAAAAAAAACCGGTCGGGTCTATTTCAAAATTAGAACCTTATTCTTTATCCAATATTAATAAATCCAATTTGGCCCCATATAGAGATTTCAAATTTACTTTCAAAATTCATCGAAATTACGAACGACACAATTGGTTTGAGTCCCGTTAAACATGAGGTTTCACATGTGATAGAGACTCGTGGACCACCATTATCTTGCAAAACGCGTAGATTAGCACCAGATAAATTGGAGGACGCTAAAATTGAATTTCAAAAAATGCTGATACAAGGAGCCTGTAGACCTAGGAACAGTACGTGGTCAGGTCCATTGCATTTTGTTAAGAAAAAAGATAGAACTTGGCCATGTAAGGATTCCAGAGCCTTAAATAACGTCACAGTACCTGCGATCGGAATCCAATTCCATACCTTCAGAACTTTTTGTATCAATTGGATGAGTGCAAAATTTTCTCTATACTTTGGATTTAATTAGAGCGTATCATCAAATTCCTATTAATCCTTCAGATATACCTAAAACAGCCATTTCAACACTTTTCGGATTATTTGAATTCTGTAAAATGACTTTTGGCATCCGCAATGCAGCTCAATCATTTTAACGATTTATGCATCCTGTTTTATTCGGTTTATCATTTGGATGACATTTTAATTGCATCAAAATCGTTTGAGGAACATTTAATTCATCTCAAAATTATCTTTAAAAGATTATCAAAATTCGGTCTAGTATCCTTCCAACACAAGATCAAGTCAATGTAATCACTAATTTCGAACGTCCGCATACCGTAAAACAATTAAAACGATTTTTAGGCATGATAAATTTTTACCGTCGGTTTATTTCAGCGCCATCTATCATGAATCGTCAAAGAAACCGTACGTCCTTTTAGCCGTAGAATCTGAATCTGCAATAAAAAATAGGATTTCCTATTTTAATTTAACCCTTGCCTTCCCCCCATTAGTATCCCCCCACCTGGGGATTACTAATTTCAGCACTAATGTATGTCCCTATCGGAATGATTAAATTTTGTTTTGGCACATTTTTATCGTAGAGTGCTTATTTTTCGAGATATCTGAAAGTTTCAGCTTAAACGAAACATCCGGTATAAAAAAAAAATAAAAACGACGGCACTAGAATGTATATAGGCTAGGCTTGGAAGACATTCTCACGCAATAAGTATACGTCAAATAATAACAATGAATAATGTAATTGTTTCAGCTGAAAAATCGTTCGTTTTGATTTTGTTGACTATTTACGAGTGATCTTCGAATGTGCTAAGATTCCTTTTACGCATATAGTAAGGTCACGCATTTTTTTTAATGACGACCACTCTTCATCGAAGACGTTATAAGATTACTGCCGATTTCAATTCTGTATGTTTTGTTGGGTTTCAATAAAATTTCTTCAATTTCTTAGCATAATCAGGCAACATGCTTAACGTTCTTTAATTACTTACTGTTCATCTCTTGGTGTAACTATATAGTATGGTTAATATCGTTCCATTATACCATCATTTATATCCATAATTTTATGATTTTTGAGCCGTTTAGTTTCTCGGTTATTCAGGAAAATATCCCATGATTTAATATGATGAGAACACAACATCTGGATATTAAGAAAAAATTGATACTAAAATCTTTATAGCCTACCCCGGGGATAAATGTGATAAATATTGGAACTAAAAAAAATAAATTTTCTGTCACATCTATAATTAAATATTTTAACGAATCAACTTCATCTTATTGAAAGTGATTACGTGTGAGTTCTCTTCTATTATATCGTCTTTTAGTTATAGATTAGTGACAAAAAACGGTAAAACAAAATGATTTATTGGTAAAAAATGGCATAAAAATGTCTTTTGCAAATTATAATTACTCGGATGGCCATTAAATGTAATATGCGATGGTAAAATGAGTCCAGCATTCGCTGAGTAAATATAATTTATGATATCCACATAAAAAGTAATCATCTCATAGGTGGTATTCTTTCACGAAATGCGTATGTCTTCTACTTTAACTATACTACATATAGATGACTTAAGATTAGATTCCGAAGAATTTAACTATTTTTCTACCGAAAATTAATTATTTTCTCATGAAATCCAACAAAACAAAACAAAAAATTCATATAATTTATGCAAAATTCAGAGTCACTGTAATATTTATCATTCATTAATAGTCAGTCATCATCATCACCTTTTATTTAACATACACCACGAGCACATATACATTTTTTTATTTTTTTGGTTTATTCAAGATAAATCTTGAATTTTTAAGTGAGCGTAAATAAAATTTCATTCATAAGATTTTATTTATTTATAACTTAAAATTTTTTTTTGTTTGTTATGTATTTCTAACAACATAAACTATCTATATGGAATTGCACAGTGCCGAACTATAAAATTTCTTATTTACATACGAGGCTACCATAATTTCGTGTCTGCAATCAAACAACTAACAAATTACGATGACTAACATTTTATTTGTCTTATGGTGTCTTGGCTTGTTTTGTTTATATACCAAAAAAATGTTTCGTTAAATATTGACTTGCGCAAAACTTAAACTTGTTGTGTACATGTTTGATTACTTCTAATTGTAAGCTATATGGAAACGGAAATTTATGCAATTAAGTGTTTGTATATGTGTGTACTCAGATTCACTTTTATTTACTTATATTAGTGTTGCATAATTTGTTGGAAACGATTAAAAATGCTTAATGTACACAAACATAATATACCAGTTGTGTTTTGACTGCTTTAAGTTCCTCTTTAAGTAAGATGAAAAAATAGTACAGACATTACCACACGCACAAGGAGGTTTCTGATGTATTCTGGTAGGCAAGACACACATGCACAAGGAGTAGAAATATAACAACACCTAAAGGAAAGAAAGCACTGCTCGAATGTAAACCTATAAGTAGCAGAATAATAACAGCAAGATACCAGTCAAAAATAAGAAATACTACGATAATTTAGTGCTATTTCAGCGCACACCCAGAAATGACATAAAAATTGTTGGAGGTAATTCCAACGCAAAAATTGTAATGGGTAACACCGGTATGGCATAAGTTATAGGTAAACATTCACTAAATTCTGGAAGAAACAATAATAGGGAGAGACTCGTCGATTACTGTGTCATTACTGTGTTCCCTCCTTACAAGATGTCAGATCAATGAGAGGACAGACGAACACAGTGGTCACCAACTGGTAAAAGCAACATTTAAAACCAAACCAGCAGTAGTAAAACGCGTAAAGCTTACTCGGAAGACATAAACATTGAGAGATTAAAAAATACTGAAATCAAAGGCACCTTTAAAGAAACGCCCCAACTCAATCTCCCAAGTAACGAAACTCACACCATCGATCAAAATGGGAACAAATAGCAAAAACCTACGTTGACTGATATACATATGCTTGGCTACCATGCGGATTAGAGATGACGAGTGGAAGTAAATTGAAGAATGTCGCCTACTAAGTGACAGCTCTGTCATGCAAATATGGTGGAAAACTGAATTAAATATGAAGAAACTGCAAAACAAATAAAGAAAATGGCAAGAAATGATTTTCGGAAAATACGCAGAACACGTTTTCGAAGCTGCAGAAGCACCAGCAGCAAATAGAAACGCGCACACTACATCAATGTGTAAGAAGGGTCACCGTGAAATTCACAAACTTACCACCAATAAAAAATTCATCTGGGCAAGTCCTAACCACAGAAAATCAACAGATAAATAAATGGAAAGAGTTCTTCAAAGACAATGGAGCAGATGGCGAACAAAATGACGAGCTCACTTTAACACGCAGTAACTGTAACAAAACCATAAATATCCATCCACCAACGGAAATAGGGGAAGTTAAAAAAGGAGCCAACATGGATAATATTCCAGCAGAATTACTAAATTGCAACCCATCTATGACGGCAGAAACTTTAACTCCGCTACTGGCAGGAGCATGAAATACTGGTAGAATTTCACAGAAATGGCAAGAGGGCTTAACTATAACAATTTTGAAGAAATACGACCTTAGAGAGAACAAGAACAAGAACTAGAGAGAACTCCCTCATCAATGATCATTCTTGAGCGGATATCTCCAGCGGTCAATAAACAAATCAGAACCGAACAAGCTATGACTTTAGACCTGGTATAAGCTGAATAGGTCATCCCTCTTTATAGAAAGACAAAGGTTATGAGACTCAAAACGAACACACACACACCGACCATCATTAACCAAGAAACCATCGAGGATGTTTACAAATTCGTATACCTTAATTACATTGTAGCGAAAACAGGTGGAACTGAAGAGAATATAAACCAACGGATCAACAAAGCAAGGAATACATTCAATGTGCTTCACAAAATTTGGAATTCATTCGTCCTGTCGCGAACTACAAAGATACGCATGTTCAATGCCTGTGTGAACTCAGTGTTGCTGTATGGTTGTGAAACCATATGGCAGGTATTTGTCGATAAATGCTTTAGGTATCTAATAAAATGCTTCTGGCCAAATACAATCACAAATGAGGCACTTCTACGGTAAACCAGACAGACCAAAACTAAGCATGAAACTAAAAAATGAAAATAGAAATGGATTGGACACACACTAAGAAAAGGTACCTATGATATAAACCGAATGCTAATGGAATGGAATCCGCAAGTAAAGAGAAGAGTAGGTAGACCAGCAATAACCTGGAAGCGAACGGTGTTAGCCGAAGCAAAACCTCTCGGTAAAATATGGAGGAAACTGAAAGCAAAATCGCTGAATTAGATTTTATCTGGTTTTATTTAGAATTACGTGGATTTCCAAACTTTATAAAATTGTGTTACAACTGCACAAAAATATGGCTTACAATGGGCGGCAAAATTAAAGATTATCCGAATTTATAACGTTACACTAATGCTACTTGTTTATTTGTGCACAAAATGACTATAAACAGCTGTAATTAGCACTATAGTGTCAGAGTCGCTCTAAAATACAATAAAATTTAATAATACGTTATATTCATGACATGGTAAAATTGCATCATATACGGCTAAACAATAATTGGCAGAGTTTATTTCACAGTAAATGTTAAGACGCAGATTAATTATAAGTTAACTGCGAAGTTTATAGGAACACACTTTAGTGAAACGGTCGTTCAGGCAGTAACATAAGGTAATCAAATAATATATTTATTTATTTATTTGTATGTACATTCAGAATTTAAAATTTAGAATTTAGAATTAAGAGGAAAAACACATATGGGAGCAATTATAATAACATCAAAGCCGACATTTGCTTCCATTAGGCAAAAAAACTTTTTAAATTTTTGCAAAACAAATTCACACCTCATTTTGAGTTAGAGCTTATTTATAATGAAATGCGCTACACGAGCTGAAGTAGTCCGAGATAATGCATATAGGGTTATATAACTAGTTAAATTATGAGTGCAGTATAAATAAACGCAGATACGTAAACTTTATATAATCAGTAAAAAAAAAACTTGCGAACCATTCTTTAAAAATGAGACATTGATAAATGTATAGATACGTTACACGTACTGAAAAAAAACTGTAGTCATCCCTATGATCGAGAAAGAGGATGCAGTCCTTGGCAAAAATGTCATTTTTGAATTGATATCAACGGCTTTAAATTAGTGATTTGAATCTTACGTAGAAAATACATCA
Source organism: Tipula confusa (assembly GCA_963556175.1). NCBI lineage: Eukaryota > Metazoa > Arthropoda > Insecta > Diptera > Tipulidae > Tipula > Tipula confusa. The sequence goes on from OY744476.1 coordinate 222,523,813, forward strand.
TCCTCAAACCTTGTATTATACACGGTTTATTATCCAAATGCGAGATTCGCGATTCTTAAAGTTCAGTTGGTAGTCTCCATGAAGGAGACCAAAATATTTAAAATAACTCGTAACTTCAATGGATATACAAAAACGATCACAAACTGTATCATTATACGATAGAGAGTGACATTTTATCGTGGGGTTGCCGATAAAACTGAGCGCCAATCACAGGTGTTTAATTTAACATTTAAGTTACCATAACTAATTTTGGTTTGATGCGCGGGTTTATAAACAATCCGGTTTTAGCGACATGCATGTTAATTGATATACATATTGTATTATGATCAGTTACAAAAAGATTCAAGTTCTTGATTACAAAAGCACATCTGGGGTCAACTGAGTCAAAAAAGACATTATCAAGGCCTTGGGGCACCATTCACAGGCGATTCTAACTCAAAAGAAGCACAAAACGCTAGTTAATTACCCTTTTCTTGAGAATTTTTTAAGATCATCGTTTAAGTCACCTAATAACATTCTGTGTTGAGACCTCTCCATAGCTAGAAGGTCATTCAGTTCGCTTAAGAAGATTTTGACAGAAAAACAATTAAATTTATTTATTAAAATGAAACTTAATTTTTTGCTACCAAATTGAACTGATAATTTGAGAGCATCTGCAGATGCAAATTTTAATGATTAAACTTCATGGCTGAAAGACAACCTAATGAATAGTGCCACATCACCAGACCTATAATGGTCATTACAATTGTCACAAAATAAAAAATCATTTATTTTGTATTGATCAATCTCAGAACACTTCTTCCAGGTTTCTGTTAAGAAGATAATGTCAAAATCAGTCCTTAATACATTAATAATTGCCAATAATAGGTTCAATTATTTTGCATACTTTGAATATTCTGTAAAATGAAATTATTGTTAGAAAAACTATCCATAAATACGGAATACGATATTATATGGAATATACCGGGTGTTTTTTTTAAGCTAAACCTTTCAAATATCTCTGAAAATAAACACTCTACGTAAAAAATGTACATCAAAATTTAATTATTCCAAGAGGAAAATACATTAGTGATAAAATTAATACCCCCTTCCCCTCCTTGTAGGTGGGGTGGAGGGTAACTTTGAAATGTAAATAGGAACACCAATTTTTTTATTGCAGATTCGGATTTTGCGTTTAAAAATAAGTAAGAAGGTAAGTTAATTTTGGCTAAAATTGGCTAACCGGAAGTGGCTGCTTCCATATGAAGTACGCCCCAGCTCACGAATGACTTCAAGCCGAATGACGAGGCAATACAATTTACGCAATGTTACATCCGCTGTAGTCGATCGCTACACGAACAGACGCCACACTCGACGCGAAAAAATTGCAGAAAGAGTTCATCGACTACTTTGTCGAGTTTTGTAAATATTTCAAAAAGTACAGCACTCATGTGAAAACTGTTTAATGAACAAATGTTGTATTAAAATAAAGCTTAAAAAAACACCCGGTATACGGAAGACGGTTTTTTAACGTTATGTAGTATCCGTAAACCAATTCCTATAAGTCTGTTTTTTGGCTTATAGTATGTACAACCCTTTTCAAAGGATGATAAATGACGTTTTAAAGGAATTTAGGAGTTATAGACGATCCATCCGTGACTTCACAAATAAGTATTCCAAATGCGTTAATGAACTTTACGTAGAAGATTAAAGAGATCAAGATAACTCAATCAGGGAAAGTAAAATTTATGTGGGGCCAGCAAATCAAAATCATGACTGACCACTTAAATAAAAACTGTCTTATGTTTTTTGGCCGTTCAAACTTTAAGCTGAGTAATGAAACGGTGAGATCAGTGTTCTTTAAAATCGCAATTTCAACTAAATTCTAAATGCAGATGCATTCTTAATGCATCTGATACCCCAGCCCTTCACATAAACTTATAGTTCGTGTGAGTTTGTACATAATTTGACACATTTTTGAGCCCTAACATCTGGTTTTCCGAAGTTGTCACCTATTTTTTTGTCGTCTCCAGCAAATATCAACTTTTTTGTACTTTAGCCGCGATTGTTTAACCTTCGTCACAGGTTACATCCATAATTAAGTATACAAATGCGATTTGTGCACGCCACAAATATTGGTGGGTCAGACGGTTTGTGTATTATGGTCACAAATACACAAATTTCATTTGTGTAGGCCCATACACAAATATGGCATACACAAATCAATTTGTGCATGCAGATTTGTGGTTATTTTATCGAAGGCTCACGTATGTTTAGTATTCAATGAAGTTAATTAAATAAATACACATTTTCCCCACTCCTTTCGCTCGTTTTACTGTGAAAATAAATAAAAAATCTTGAAGAAAAATAAATTTCAATCATTTTGGCCGCGGATATACTCGATAGTGACGATAAAGATGAAAGCCAACAAATCGTAGTTGAATTGCCATGCAAGCGTTGCAGTTGTTGGAGAAAGCAATGCCTTGGCCACCGTGAGGCCAATTAATTTAGACGCAGAAAGTAGCACTCGCGTGATGCATTAATTACTTGTTGACCACAATTACTTGTCGACCACAAATAAAGGCATGTACGCCCCAGCTCACGAATGACTTCAGGTCGAATGACGAGGCAATACAACTTACGCAATGATACATCCGCTGTAGTCGATCGCTACACGAACAGACGCCACACTCGACGCGAAAAAATTGCAGAAAGAGTTCGTCGACTACTTTGTCGAGGAGGGTGAAGTGGAATGGCAATACAAAAACAATTTAATATTTACCGCGTAGGTTGTTTTGCTTCTCTGCAATAAAATTCTTTCATTTGAATTTGTGTTTGTTTCTGTCATAACTAACATTCCATCCACTCCATCGGGTTTGTTATATGTAACGGTGGTGCCCGGCATTCCGGGAGTTCCTGGTTCGTTCTTGGCCGTACACTCTAATCAATCAATCAAGTCAATCAATTGATTAAATTATTTAATTACATAAATTTATTTTTTATTAAAATCATAAACAAAAATGGACTAAACTCAGTTCACCACTCTATGGAGTGCAATGAAGTTAGATAAATTATGTGAGTGGTGAATAAAAAATTCCGAACATTTCGAGAATATATTTTTTAGTTACAAATTGAACAGGCGATTGACAAAACGGCGGTGTCGCTGGCATTTCTTCTGCTTCAAACAATCTCAGCAGTTCATGTTATACGAATGATCCCCGGTCAGGCGGAAGTGTTCGCAATTCGCTAGCAAAATAATTACCGAAAGCACTGAATCTGTCGTCGTGTACTCGGAATGAATTCAGTGCATTGAGCTCCACCTCTTCTCATCGAATTATTGATAGGGACATTGACGGTGGCGGAAGCGCCTCTAAAAAATCTTTCAGAACCACCGGATCAGTATCCGGGGAAGCCTGAAAAATACACAATCAAATCACAGAAAAAAAAAATCTATCAAAAACAAATGGTTTGTGCACATACACAAATGACACACAAATTGTGTAAATATTTCTGTAATACACAAATCGTCTGACCTTAGTTTTATTATGTTTTGGAATTAATCAGTTTATTCCCTATGACCACGTATAAATGTGTGGGGGTGCGACGGTTGTACAAGCTCCTTGCGCTGCATCCTGGGTAACGCCAAAAGTATAACCATTGATCGGCAGGGTAGGCCCTGATTGGTTAATTTCAAACGGAATAACCCAGGCGTCGTAACTGGAAATGATCAGTGCATGACTGAATGCATGGGCAAATTTACTTTTGTCATCAGTATATGGGTGGGAAACCCAGAACAAAAAAATCCATAATGGAGAAAACAGATAAGGAGGAAACGTACGGTGCAGGGAACGGAGACCCAGTGCCGGCGGCTGGAGAGAGTGTGTAAGCGAGCTCTAATTCATCGTTATCCAATGACCGCAAAATTTCAGCAATGGTGCACTTGGCAGCTGAATTTGATAATACAACAAGCACTGCTACTGCCGTGGCAAACTTGGCTGCAGTAACAGTAAATTTTACAAGGGATAACGAGAAATAATATAAAGAATAATCCATATCAATCAAGAAAATAGAATGAAGATAAAACTGCTCAAACATAGAGAGTGAAAACCGGAATCTCTATGCAAATCTAGAAGAAATGGTGTCAAAGTTAAATAACGAAGTTATTTTACTAAAAAAAGATAACAAAGACCTAAAACGCATCATTCAAGCGGGTGGACATTCAAACAATAAGGATACCATTGAATACCACACAGATGAAGAAAAACTCGAGCGAGAAATTCATCCGAATAAGAAATCTGAAAGTGATTCTCAGTGGACACTCGTGACTAAAAAACCTAAAAAAAGAGTAACAATAAATATGGACTGACGAAGACGAGCCACCAAGAAAACTCCTTGGGCATTGAAAAAAAGCAAGCCCACAAAGAAAAGAAAAGCAGAATCATCGCCAGAATATATTGGACAAGCAGCACCTAAAACGAGTAATGATAAAACTCAACAGAAAGAAAACCAAAAACAACCAGAAAATATTGAACAAGTAACCCGGACATCTGTATCGGGTAATGAAGCTACTCAGAGCAATTAAAATTCTAAACCACAGAAAATAATTCAACCACCACCTATTAATATAGTTGGTGTCAAAGACTACCCTACGATCAATGCCTTGATGAAAAATATCACGGATAAAGATTACAAGTTAGTAGCATTAAACAACGATGTCTGGAAGGTAAATGTACCAGACTCAGAAACATACCGTACACTTACCATGAAGCTTAACGCTGACAAGTTTCAGTGGTATACTTATGAAGATAAGCAAGCTAGACCAATTAAGGTTATGGCTAGAGGGCTACACCATACCTGTGAAAGCAAAGATATAATAGCTGAGTTACAGAATAAAGGGTTAGATATACAGGATGCTGTCAATATGATCAAAAAAGACAGAATTGAAAGCGATAAAGGAAACCGCGAACTGGTAAAAAGGGGACTACCGCTCTTTATGCTTATGTTTGGCAATAAAGAAAACACCCAAAAGATATATAATATTCGAGCAATTCAAAACATGAAAGTTAGAATAGAGCCAATGAGAAAGAATACTTCAAAGATAGTCCAATGCAGAAAATGTCAAAGTTATAATCATACCCAAAAATATTGCGGGCGTGACGCAAGATGTGTCAAATGTGCTGGTAAGCATCTCACGAGCATGTGTACATTAGACAGAAACACTACAGCAACTTACTTTGTTAGTGCCCATCAACCCTAGGGACCATAAAATAAAAACGATAGAGAATCATTACAGATTGAAAAACTGTTCTGTTAAATCATGTTTAACAACTGGATAATTAAGGAAACCGATTATTCCAGCGTTCTTTGTTAAGTTTATAGCATTTGATTTTTGTTTTAACCAAGACGTTCATAGGAGTCATTCCTGTTATCACAAATATAATTGACATTGGAAATAGTCGAAAAATCGAAAAATCGAAGATCCCTATAAAAGCACCGAGTTTTACATGGGATTCAGTTTTTACTTATACGTGGAGAAACATGGTGAAAATTCCAGAAAATGAAGGTTAGTCCAGTAAAATTGAAAAAAGTATGTTATAAGATTTATAAAATTCAAATTATCCATGATGGTTAGCAGTTATCACAAATGAGCAATATATATGTCTTTAATCCAATTTTTAAAAACAAAAAAATCTTATGAAGAATATCACAGCAAACTGAGCAAATTATGCCATGAATCGAAAATTTCCAAGTCCTATAAAATACATAATAATTAGCTTATCTAAACTGAATAATTTATGTAACAAAATTAGTATAGTAAGTCTAGTAAACTGAGGAATTTATGCTACAAATCGAAAATTTTAACAATCCAGAAAATACCTGAAGATTTGCTTTACAATAAAAGCCATAAATCGAACCTATCCAAAGTCGGGAAACTTCATGATGGGTTAGCCTACCAAACTGAGCAATTTAATCGAACAATCATAGATTTCCAGAACTCAAAAAATTCATGATGGGTAAACCCCAATAAATTGTTTGCTTATTACAAAGTAGATTTTACTTTCCTTTAATAATAAAGTCACCGCAATCATTATAGATCATTCATATATTGTCGAAAATTTGATTTATCTTTAGGTTGGCTAACTTCTATTGAAGTATGAACACATATTCTGAGTTGATGTATCTTACACATACGATTATTGACTGAATTAAAATTTAAAACATCCGTTTTCCGCTGATGATCTAGAAGAAATCCAACTCCAAGATGTCATGTTTATTTTAAATAAAAATATAGTATTGAGTTACATGCAATCTTCTCTAGGGACCGTAAAATTAGAACGCTAGATAATTATTACAGATTCAATAGCAAATTTTGTCAAATTTACCTTAACATAATTTCTGTAACGTTTCTTACCGATTATCAGTTAATGGTTGATTTTCCACTATCTGCTACAGTTGCAATTCCATATTTTACGTATAGAGATGCCGGCGATTGGATTGCACGAGCGACTGTAAAAATACGGTAATCTTAACAGTCATAACATGTATGAAATATGCTAAGCGACTATAGATCATTATAATTCTTTTCAAATTTATAGGTAATTTCGCGTTTTTATTGACATATATGATCATTTATCATAATGATCATAAATAACATAACCTCTTAAAAATACAAAAAAAAAATGTATATTTTTCCAGTCGGTTGTCTTAATAAATCGATTTAAATTTTTACATTTTCTATCCATTATTATAATTTTTCTTATAATAGCGTGTCTAATCTCGCATATATATAGGTACATATATAATTTTTGTTTTGTATATGTTGTGATGCAGTAAACCACATTTTTAAGAAAAGTTTTTCATTTAAGTTGTTGCAAAAAAAAAAAAAAAAATGGGTAAGAAAAAATTTATGAGATGGCGCACCTTTCAATTTATTGTAATATGTATTTTTATTTTTGTTAAAATTACAATTTTCTAAGTTTAAAAAAAATATATATATAACAACAACAACAAACATTTTAAGACGTCCTACATCGCTTTTTTGTTTAATCTTAAAAATTTATTTATCGAACTGTATAGAAATTTATTGATCTCATATATCATTTTTTTAATCATCGTGTATGTATATTATAGCGAGATATAAACCAAATCATCTCGAACATAAATTATGATGTAACGGAATTTTAACGTTATCGCGGTTGTATCAGAAGCAATTGGTCACCAATTAAATACAACATAATATTCAGAATTGATATGTTTTCTAAGTACCATCAAAATGATGGTTGACTCATATTCTAATTAATTCATAATTAGCATATTTACTTCGTTAGATATAATACAAAAAAAATAATGTTAAACCTTTCGTCATATGTCTTTTGTTAATATATCTTTAAGATTGTTTTGTTTTTTAATAGATTTGTAATTTTTATTCTTATTTATTCCATCATCATTAACATAATCATCATCAATTGTGTTGATTACTGCGTATTCCTAAAATATAATTTTACACTCACAATATATATATATATATATATATATATATATATATATATATATATATATATATATATATATATATAACTTTTTTTTTTTTTAAATTTTGGGTGTGTTCATCATCTTCAATCAATTATTCTTAGATCTAAATACATATATAGGAACATAATAATTATCTTGTCGTTTTTTTCTACCTCAACACCTTAAAAATAATAAATATTTATCTAACATTTGTATTTAATTAAATTTAATTAATTAAAATTAATCAACATTTTATTGATTGACGCATATATGTATATACACAATATAAGTGGCATAGTTTATAGCTCGTATTAACATTTCGTATATATTGACAGAGTAAATATAATAGTAAATTTATGGTCCAATGTTGGAGGATTAAATAAATATTGACAGTGAACCATCTTTTCTGTAAGGCAATAAGGTAAATTTGTTTGTCCGCTGTTTATATCTGTATTATTTTAATGAGAAAAATATTTAAAATCAATAATTGATTGATTCGATATTATTATGTCAACATTTCTAAGTTCTGATAGTTGCCGCAGTAGAGATGCAACTAAATATGGCAACTATGGATAGTTTATATATGACACGTGCAAGAAGATCATATACACGACGCTATATTTTCTAGAACAAAATTTAGTCGCTTTCGTAATCGATCAAATTAGCGTCACGTTTCTAATTCAAGTTATAGCTGCTCGTGGTGGCCACTCTACATATTTTATAGATGTTTTTACACCATCAACGATACTTGTAACAAAATTTGGATTGGACTTAAAGTAAAAGGAAACTCATTTCATTTCAAATAGATATACCGGTGCCACATATAAAATGATTGGTTTAAATACTTACCGACAATTGGAATTACAAAATGTTCACAGTCTATACCAAGTCTTGGTTAGAAATACCCAACTATTTTTGAGCATATAAGGGACAGTCCAGTGCAATTAAATATTGACTGTTTCAGTATCTTATAAGAATATTCATCCAACTGTATACCTCTTATGGTTGCTGATCAAAAAAATATTTGAAACATTATGGGTCTCGATTGGTTTGTAGCATTACAATTAAAGGTTTTACATGGCAACGATGATATATTTTGAAACTCTAAGCCAATGCACCTTTGTAAGGTTCAGATAAAGATAAAATCTGATGCTGAGCTTCTATACTTCAATTCTATGAAACTAATAATGGTTAATGGAACTATTAACGTTCGACTTAGATTTGTGTGCCGTGTATCTCGATGACGGTATGACCTCATTGTTTTGGGAAGATTACATGATAAACACACTCATAATCATAAAAATCTGTTCATTTCTGATGTCGTGTTGATAACTGTGCATTTTCCAAAGCCGAAATAGAATATTTGCGTCATTTTATTGATAAATATGGAATATGACCATCGAAGTCTAGCGTGAAAGAAATACAAAAATTGCTCTCTCTGAAAAATCTAAAAGATCTATATAGAGTCATTTATTGTGAAATAAATTATTACTATCAATTATTACTAGCAACACAGCATGGTACATTGCATGGTGACAACTGACTTAAATTGAATCATGACGTATTTAAGTGTAAAGTCAAAATTAGCTGTACAATTCACCATAGGAGACATAGCACGTTATTACATCCAGATTAAAAATTTCCAAATTCATATCCAAATGCTTCGTCAAATAATCAGATGAACAATTTTGTGAGTGAATCCGAGCCAACTAAAAAGTTCACAGTTATGGTTATGTTACCAACCACCAAAGACAGGTAGGCATCACCTTATTTAGCAGTGAACGCAGCACACTTCGACCACTAGTATTTTGATGACTGCAATTGAGTAAATTACAAATCGTTATGGTGTGGAACATCAGTGCAAAGTGTTGTTAGAATCCGGTTCCATGTCATCTTTGAGTAGGGAGAAGTTCTGCAATCAATTAAGGTTAACATACGAGTACATAATCAATAAGTGTTTACATAAGTGTTGTCCGGTGAGGGATATATAAAATTAAGATCCTTTTGACTCAGCACGAGAAATTCCAGTTGTTGCATTGGTCTTATTGAATTTCTGGGCACAAGTACAAGGTCAATCGATTCAGTTGAATAAGATAGACGGTTTAATATTTTTGGCTGATCAAAGTTTGGTGACCGCAAAATTGATATGATATTGGGAGTGCAATCGATAACCGATTCAAGATGAGTGCAAGCTGGAAGTTCGATGATACAATGATGGCCGTAGCAACGATTTTTGGAGGGGTACTGGGTGGCGAGGGTACGGGATTACGAGATACTCCGGTTGATTCTTGATGGTCAACCAATCGCGACGGATGAACTTCTTCAAAAATTCAGGTAGATAGAAAATTTGCCAGAATTTAAGGGATTAACTGATGAAGAAAACAAGTATGAAGCCATATTCAAGGAACTACACAGAGGATCACCAATGGTAGATTCGTAGTCAAGTTATCCGTTTAACCAAGTATAACTGATTTGGTCGTATCGTTGAATTAGCCTCGTATATAGTAGGTATAGGCGTCCATAAAGAATAAACTTGCTCGGAACGAATCATTTGGCATACAAGAGGTTTATGGAAGAGTATGTTGAGTTAGGTCATATGATTCGACCGTAGCGGTGATACTTCGAAAAACTATTTACCACACCACGGTATGATAAATGAGTCGAGCACTATAACAAAACAGCGTGTTATGTTTGATGCTCCTGACAAAAAGTCAAGTGGGGTTTTTAATTAAACGAAGCATTAATGGCGGCTATATAATAAAACAAGCTTTTTCATACGAGATAACACTACGATTCAAAGAGTTCAAAATTGCGGGATCGAATTCGACTGAAACATTTCAATTGGAGTAACGTGATGATTCGTTACTTGAAACGATCGAATCAGATTGGCTTGTCATTTGTACTAAAATGCTAGATTTAAGAGCAATAAAAATCCATTGAATGGCTTAAAACTTCAAGTGGAAGTGAGTTGCATGTTTTTTGCGATGCGAGCGAGCACGACTGTATGCTGCCATGATCTACGCAAGTCACAAAAACGTACAAGAAAAATTTAGATCTATATATTAGTTGCATCAACATCTAAGGTTGCTCCTTTAAAGACTGTATATCAATAGCAAGAATGGAATTATGCGCTGGTATGTTCCTCATCAATTAATGAAATCGGTTAAAGGTGTACAGGATTCGCGTAGAGGCAATTGATACCATATTCCATTTAGCCAGAATGCCACCGTTTGTGTTCACAAAGAGTTGTATGGTTGGAAGATATGGCTTCGCGAGTTCCATCATTCCATATAATCATAAAGGAATGATTAATCCGTCTATTTAAGAATGCAAAGTAAAAGGACAATCCAAAACTGGGTCCTTTAATAAAAGATGAAATGACTAAGATCGAATTAGTTCGTTGGAGGTAAATGCATAATCGGATAATAAAAGAAGACGTCACGAGCTTAAGACGATGATAACCAACAAAATTAAATTTTAAATTTCTAAGTACAATTATTGGCCGTCAAGGAGTTAACATAATGCCAACGTGCCAGAGAGTGTTAAACATCCATTCATCATACCTACAGGGAATTAATTAACTAAACATTTAGTAGAAGACTACCATTTAAATTTTGCCATTCGGCTCATTCGTGACAAGGAAATGATAAAGATGGTAACACGAAGATGTTTATCGTACATTAGGATAAATCCAGTCCCAATGATTCAACGGATGGCCAACTTAACTTCTTATATAGAGTTGAGCAGATACTCCTATTTATAAAGGTAGGGGCTGGTTACCGGCGGACCATTCATTGTTCATAATAAACGTGGACGAAGTCAGAAGTCTTCGAAAATATATATTTGCCTATTTGTTTATGAGAGCTTCAAAGCAGTACATATTGAATTGGTGGTAGGTAATTTTTTGTTAGGACATTTGATGGCTTTGGCTCTAGAGATTGACTTGAAATAATGTACGTATATTCAATAATTTAGATAGATGGCTAATAATCCAGCAATGTGAATTGCATTTTTGGTGTAATCCCAACGTTATTAAGAAACAGAACCTTAGAATTGCTACACCAATGGATAGATTATCTTTAATGGCTGAAATAGAACCCGCTTAATTTTCTTAGTGAGTACACGTCTCACGTACTATTCTTTAATCGTGTGTTCATGAATGAGTCTCTTTTATTTGGGTGGTGTGCATGTCTTTGTTTGTTGTTATTTTTTTAGTTTCAAAAGGCATGCGCGTGTCTCCTAATTAATTTGTATGTTAAGTTATGTTGTGATCTGAAGTTAACTGAAGAACACTTTTTTTTAATGATGTTGATTTAAAAGACTTTTTCTTCGTGGTATTGTCGACCATTTTTAATAACTACCAGACATGGCCCGAAAGGTAGAACAATCGAAAAAATCGCCGTAAGTAAATCCAACGGGACCCATATAATTTATTACGAAATGCTACATTTGATCTTACTCTAATTATGGATTAGAATTCCAAATAGACATATACGTTTTGCTGTTTGCGGTTATTGTGCGCGAATTATTTTCTTTGCGTTAATCTCATTGTCTCTGCGCACTTATATGAACATAATACTCGTATAATAATACCCATTTTCATTATCTTATGGATTTTAACTTTTTATTTATTTTGTTGCAACTATGCGAGTAAATAAATTTATTCCCATTTTTGATAAGGAATGTATGCAAAAAAAATTCTCTATGAACATAACTATAAAATGTTAAGAGATTTAAAATTTATTGTCTTAGATATTTTATTGTCTATAAATTGATAAAATAGTAAAGTGGAATGTTGCAATAAATACGTTATTTTAATAAGAAAGTTATCTAATAATTGTAACTTTGTTTATTTATTTTATAATACATTTTTTTTCTAAAATGGATGTATCTAATGTACATCATAAATTTGTTACGATAATTTTCATTTAATTATTGTTGTTCATGTCCATGTGACCACCTGGATAATCTAACTAAACAAAGTGTGTTTAACATACCATCTTTTTGGCTTATGGGTTATCAAAGCTGAGGAATTATTATTCCATTATAGCAATACCTTCAAAGCCTGAGACAGTTGGTAATAATTTGCTTATTGCTTGGTCAGGAATAAATTTAAATCATTTCAAAACTAAAAACTTTAAATGTTCAAATAAATAACTTAACGTTCCTTACGCTGGCCGTGACTCTTGAAAGCTTTAAAACAGAATAAAAGCTATCAAATGGAACAAAAAATAACGAAAGAGTATAAGCGATGAACCCGATTTTCATTAGTATAAAATTCAAAATTTAATTTTTAGAATTTTTAAATGGCTAGATGTGAGCCATGGCACGATCAGTGCTTTGATGTTGAAACCAACTGAATTAAAATACAGTTTTCACTATTATCACTAACAATGGCATACACTACTCGTTACAAGTGGCTTAGAATGTTTCAAAAAAGATGTTGTTAATTTTGCATGGTCAAAGAAAATTAAACGAAATGCATAAAATGCATTGAGGTGAGGTAAGGACCTTGGACCTTGGTCTCGTACTTCAGTATTTTTTAATCATGGCTAAATAAAATCTAAGCCAACAAAAGAGCTTAAGCGACGAACCTGACTTTTACTTGAAAATTATTTATATACAATTTTAAAGGTTATTTTAAGGCCGACTATAGATAAGGATAGATTGAAAGTAAACATAAAACAACAACCACAAAATGTTAATATTACTGTTAGTTAATGAAAAGCTGTTGAATAAGTCGAAACATAATGACAAAGTTTAGGCAATGCACCTGATTCCTAATATTAACCACTTATTACATAAATGTTTACGGATATCTTAAAGAGGAAGATGTTATGTAGATGAGGTTACAACGTGGGCATTTAACAGTGATAAAACAACTATTAAAGAATTTGCCTATACCGAGCAATTGGCGCAGTGATTAAAGCTGCGGTGTTTGGGATGAGAGGTACTGGGTTCGAATTCCACCTGAGGGTTGCAAAAGGGATTTTACATCACCTGATTACAATCGGTGATGACGATGAACACAACTATGACTCCCTGTTGGAGTGCAGAATTCATGGGCCGAACCATCGTCCATGTCAATACAAGCTGGCTGGAGCAATGCAATGTGGATGGATTTAAAAATCGAACCTGTATTCGTGTGTCCTCGATTTGGCTGGTGACGGCGTAAGGTAGGACGTTAAAAATTAACCGCGAAAGAGTTGGGAGAGCTTTGGCCCCAGAAAAGATTGCATTGAACCTTGCAGAAAAAAAATATAAAAAATAAATATTTAATTGCAAACAACAGGAATACCCTGTACCAGTAAAACCACGAAAAAGGAATAAGGGGAAAATCATGAAAAGGGAATAAAAAGGTTGATAAACGAAAAATTATGTTAACAATCGGGAACAAATTAAAAGGATCGGCTAAATTATGGTTTAATACAGTACAATGCGTGTTTACCAAGTAGAGAATATTTGCAGACGAATTGATGATACATTTTAAATCACATATGGGCGAAGCAGAGTTACACGACAAGTTACAAAATGTGTGCCATAGGTTAACGTAAAGTTTATAATTTTGGGGCTGAATGATTATCAGTTAAATGCATCGCTAATCTGGATGAAATGGATAAGCGTGTCGAGTGGTATACGAGTATGCGTCAAGGAAATGCGCACAGTGATAAATGCTGAGGCCAGTTTGGTTCTGCAGAAAATACAAAATTATATAAATACGCTGGTAAAACCAATCAACCAACTGCGACCAGTTATAGAACATTCGATTGTTATAATGTTTTAAATCTGGACATTTGCCTATAAATTGTCCTGAACCATCGAAACGCGATCGATGTAGAAAATGTTCATGCGTTCATGCAAGGAGACAAACCGAATGTGTCACTGCGACTGTCACTCAGAAATCGTTCAATGGTCGAATAACAACAGATGGTGCGTGTTCCTATATCAAAACTGTAATTTTGAACGGCAACTTAAACGTTTTGGGACTTATTGACTGTAGAAGTGTTTATAAAAGGCTTTGTAGGTGGCGGTATTGTTTTTTGCCGGTGAGATTGGGTTGCCTATTATTCCTGACCAATATTTAAAAACACAATACTATTTAAAATAGACAAAAAAAGTTGAAACGAAGCCTGTTTCATCAACATGTAATGAATACAAATATCATCCGTACGAATTGGTGGAAGCTTTGGCGGTGATTGAAGCGCTTAAAAAATTCAAGATTTATTGAATCGGGAAGCCATTTACTTTGGTCACAGATTGTGCTGCTTTGATAACTTGTGCTACAAAAGAGGATTTGATTCCAACAATAGGAAGTAATACGATTTTAATACTATTCATCGAAGTGGTCAGAAAATGCAACATGTCGACGCATTTAGCCGAAAAACACTTGATTACGGGGTGGATATTGAACCAGCAACAATTGATGTATTTTTCATATCACAATAAGATGACTGGTTTATCGGAATGTAACGTTCGGACAAGGATATCCAAAAAATCATCAAAGATCCAATTAATTCTGTCGAACGACAGATGCATGCAGATTATGCAAAAACCAGCAAAATCAACGAATACAACTCCAATTTTATCGTGCATGGAAGACTAGACTACTCAGTTCTGAGTCCCAACGAGTTTAATTATAGTGATCGTGGTACTACATCCACATCAAGGTCATTTGTTTGGAGAATAACATCAAACATATTTGAATGCTACCGCAACGCATAGAGCTAACGACCAATGTGAAAGGTACAATAGAACAATCTTGGGAATATTGCGAACAATGGTTACAACAAAACTTTCACCTCAAAGGCCAATTTTTCTTATGAACCGCGAAGTATACTAAAACATTAATTGATGCTGGCAATGGCAACTAAAAAATTTACGGACGATGAACTGGAAACTATTAACAAGCTAGCTTACGAAAAGACAAAAGCAGCTGGTATACGTCAGAAATAACGATTTGATAAAGCACACTGTGCCCGTATCAATACAACGAAGGTAATATGGTATTCGTAAAATGAGAAAAAGGCACGCCAAGTAGTACATAAAGAAAACTAAAATACCGAGGATCATATTTAATTGATAAAGTGCTTGGTCACGATATATATCATAATGTTCACGTTCCCGCAGCCAAACAAACTCAGCGAAAATTTGATGGTGTATACTATCCAGATCAATTAAAATCTTAATGTACGTTAGAAGACCTGGAGGAATTAGGACATATCGACGAAAGCAATGAGGACATCTTTGATTGCAGGATGGACGACTGAAACAGGAATACCCTGTAACATAAAACAACGAAAAATGAATAAGAGAAAAATCATGAAAATAGATTTAAAAAGGGTTGGCTTACAACTTCCGAGCAGTAGTCACGAATAATCACTCAATCAATTTTGTCACAAAGCAAATAATCGGGTTTTAAAATCAAGAAAAGATTTAAGCGATAAACCTGACTTTTACTAGAAAATTCGATGTAAAATTACGTACAAACAAGGGTGTGTATGCATTCAATTAATAACAATTGAGATAAACAAATATAATGCTAATTTAGAATTTTATTGAGGTTTTAGAGGTGACTGTACTGTAATGCAGCAATGCTCATTTTCTATCTGGATAAGGAATTTGGAATAATTTAGTTCAACAATAATTTAGTTTCAATAATTGCGACTGAGTGCTTTATACGTTAACTATAATTTATCCTCTATATCAAATTATTTAGCCTTTAACCAGTCTAAGGCTGATGAAAAAAATTTGAAATTTTTACGATATTCGGTAATTTTTGGTTTGTCTTGTAGACTGTTCTTCTTATATTAGAACGACAAATAAGCAGTAAGGAAGCAATCACCTCAACTCGACACACCACAGCATATATTTAAATGTGTGACACAAGTAAATACAATTAATTTTAAAATTTTAATCAATTAAAGTTAATCAAAACTTTCAAATTTTATTTTATTTTTTTCAAAAAAATGAAACAACTTAATTGTGTACCTTAAAAAATATTATACGTATATATTCACGTATAAAAGAAGTTGGTTTGGTCTGGTTTCTTGTTTTAAAAATAAAAAAATTTAAATTGATAAAATCATTGAAATTTATATTTATATAAAATTAATAATTTAATTCAATCATTGTCAAAAATCACGGAATTTTTATTTTAATTTTTTTTTATAATGCTTTGATGATGATTAGACACCACACCACAAAGGCTACATGAGTACCAAAAATTTGTGGTATTATGGCGGATATACATTTTCATAAAATCGTACATATTGTAATCCTGGATAATATTATACTCATCCCACTGTTAAAACATACAAATAAATTAAATATCTTATCAATTAAGAAGTATATATTTATATATATACATATATATATATATATATATATATATATATATATATATATATATATATATATATATATATATATATATATATATATATATATATATATATATATATATATATATATATATAATTTTATTTAAAAATAACAACAAAAAAAAAATCGAATTTTTGAGAAAATCAAAACGACATTTAGAATCTTTAAATGGTCGCGTCTTAAATATTCATTGAATGCATCACGCAAAAATACCATTATCGCGTGCATACAAAATATTACAAAAAAATAAAAAAAAATTTGCTGATAACACAAGTTAAATTTATTTATATAGTTTTAAATATATAGAAATAATAACAATAATTTTTAGTTTTAAAGGCTTTAATTTTTGATAAGATTTTTATTGAGATGTCAATTTTAATTTTAATTTTATAATTTATTTTCACATCTGTGAATTTTATTAACTTAGAGGGATGGCTAGAAATATTCTGAATTATTTTTCTATTTTTCTTCAAACTATGGTAAGAGTATTTTTTCTATAAAATTTTAAAAATTTGTCTAGAATCTTTTAATTTTTTTAACTTTAAGAGAAATTTAACGTTAAAATTCCAAGCTTTTATTTTCGAATTAATGCACCAGATATTATTACTAGTTAGTGTTTTCTGAGCTGTCGTATTTCGACAAGTAATATTGGCTTAACATTTGACAAAACAACTGGCACCATCTGAATTTTTCATATCTGTCACAGGTTCAAATATATACTGTGCCTTAGCGATGTTTATATAAGATCAATGGAATTATAATTTTGTTCATATTCTTAATAGTAATTTATGATTTGAATCATGGGATAAGAATTTATCTTAACGCAAATTTTTTTATTGATTGTATTGTTATGAATTTTGGGCGTTATGCATATGTGTGTTATCTTGATTATCATCAACAATCGATCGACGCTTCAATTATTGTTATTGCATTTCGTCATTTTCCAATCTCTTTTAACGGATATTATTTTCTAATCTGATTACCGTTCCTTTTTTTTCGAATGATCGTCGTAACATCTTAATTTAGGACTGGGCCGTGATTTGAATCATTTCAGCGATACTTCTGTAATAGTAGAGAATGCAACATTTCACGCACTTATAGAAATAATATTCGCAGAAAGAGTTGAGAATCAAACCATTAACCTTCTGATAAATAATGACATCTCAGGGTTTTTTATCGCAGGATTTTTTATCACAGGATTTTTCATCTCAGGATTTTTTATCTCAGGATTTTTCATCTTAAGATTTTTTTATCTAAGAATTTTTTATCTCATGATTTTTCATCTCAGGATTTTACATCTCAAGATTTTTCGTCTAAGGATTTTTCATCTCAGAATTTGTTTATTTCGAGATTTTTCATCAAGATTTTTCATGTCAGGATTTTTATCTTAGGATTTTTATCTTAGGATGTTTCATCTCACGATTTTTCATCTCAGGATTTTTCATCTCAGGATTTTTGATCTCAGGAATTTTCATCTCAGGATTTTGCACTCCAGGATTTTTCATTTCAGGATTTTACATCTCATGATTTTTTATTTTATTTCTGGGGCATTGCTGTATTCTATACATAACATCGATGATTTTTTTGATTATCTCGAATAGTCCTTTATACAACTTTGTGGCAGCTTCGGTGATAGTCCCTTCCTTCTCTGGGGATTATAAAGCCCAACCAACTTTCATTACTGGACTCTTTGACTATTCGCTCGCAGATCGTTTCGCATGTTCATTCTATTTCTGGAAAGCCAAATCTTATGTATAATGGTACAAAAAACTCTTTGCAGAATATTACCATAAACGGCAAGTTCCTTATGGTATCTTGTACTGCACTACGATATCAAATCATAGACAGTGGCACGCAACGGTCTCAGTGATCCCGGCTGGCATTAACTTCTTTATGCTGGTTTTCCTCCAGTTAAACCTCACGGTTAAACCATTCCACCATTTCATCTGATTGAGGGTGTAAAGGAGTAGTTTTCGGCTTCTTGATGTTGATAATTTGACACAGCTCTTAAACGGATGACCCGAAGTTTTGTAGTTTATCGGAATGTAGTTCTAGAGGTACTCCAATTCGACAAATCTACTTATTTACAAATGTATCAGGAACGGTTCGAACTTCTTGGTTTATAATTGGGTACAATTTTTCTCGTTTCTCCGACAGTTGCCCAATAGAACCGATTCCTAAATTTTTCTAATGTTTAATTTATTCCCAAATGTGCTGTGGATTTTCGACTATGCAGTTCCTGCAGGACTAATTCTGAAGTTCGCTTATATTACGATTGCCTTCAAGCGATCTTATCAGCAATCCTTCGTATATGCCTATAGTAATTGCCATTGCGTCTATTCATTTTTAACAATTGTACTATCTGGTGCGATATCTGCCATTGTGGTATTCTACCCATTATTCTCTTCTTGGCATTCTAAAGCATTTTTCAGAATTTTGAGCTTCGATCTGGCCGAGGTCTTTGGCGTCTATCTTTTTTAATTTGATTGGATCTGTAAATAAACTTGTTCTGACTGCTTAATATTTCAGTGCCACTGCCAACAGTTCGTTCATGAATCTCTCTTTTGCGTTGGTTTTCTAAATGGAGTTTTAAATTATCATCTCTTACAGCATTAATAAATGCATCCACCGTCAGTCCATTTAGCCATAGGAGCTTTACCGTATGTCTGTTTTGCGAGCTTAGTTACCTCTCATTCAACATTTTTTAAGCTTTTTCCCCACTGCCGTTTCTTCACTTCTATGCTGGTCTAATTTAGCGTCTTATTGGTCTAATTTAGCGCCTAATTGGGAGTTTTGTTCAGCTAACAGCGACTTTAGGAGAATAACTATTTATACAGGTAGTTTCTGTTGTTCAGAAATGAAACAACAAGTTTCGTTTTAGTAACTGAAACTACTCCACTTGTCTGCTACCTCTTGTTTTCCTGTGGCTGGCTTCCATTTTCCTGATGCTATGATGTTTTCTTCAGACCGAACTTCTAATGGATCTAATCTGGCAGGAGTTTGTGGTAATGATGCTGTCGACTCTTAGTCTTCTCTCGCATTTCCTTCAGCTTGACCAAAAGGAGCTCATTTGCAGCTATACATTTTGTGAAGACAATTTTGCAAGACTTTTTAATGCGCATATTGGCTAGATCATTCTGTACAATTTTGAGTAGGATATTGTCCTTGAGCTCCTCTAAAGTTGTTAGCTTATTGGCATAAATTAATGTGTTAACGTAATTCCATAAAAACAATGTCGTTAAATCGAATGAGCGAGGAAACATTTTGACCGGACTATTTTTTAAGATTACAAGGGCACCGAACATTCCCTTCAATAGAATAATTATTTGGCCTGATGTGTGACATGTGGCATCATCTTGTTAAAATCACATATTACTGATCTCAATTTCATCCAATTCTGGTCAAAAATTATCTTTCAACATGGCACAATAGCGAACTCCATTAACCGTAATATGGCGACTATTTTTATCTACGAAAAAGTATTATCCAATCACTCCTCCGGCATGAAATCCACCCATGTTTATAACCCAAATTTTGTATATTAAAAATGAGCTTCATCGCTTAAGATAATTGCGATGAAATTCGGAATTTTCTTCAAACTTTAGAAAAGTGAGAGCTTAACCGGAGATTTCCAGCTCAGTAATTTCTATCACCATCTTACCTTGCTCTACTACAGCTTGTTGGCATTTGTGGGGTATCAAAGTTTTTAGTGCTCCAATTAGGGTATACCGAGCACAGTTTACTTACCAATTTACTTTAGCCTGTAAATATTAATGGGCATAGAATTTATTCTGAACTCATGCGATCGCCTTTAAATTACATCAATGACTAATCTGCTCGAAAAATAACCACAAAAGTTTTAAAAATCTACATAATATATGTAAATCATACCATTCATCATCGCCATATGAAGAATAAAAGATTTTTTCATACAAATAAAAAAAAAAAAAAATCTGAAGAGATGAATTAACTCTTATTTAACATTTCTTATGTACATATTTATTTTGCTTTTGTTTAAAACCAATCTATTTATTATTATGATTATTACCTTTTTAAATAAATAAATTATAAATTATTTTTCATGAAAAATTATTTCTAAACAAAAAAAAAAAAAAAAAAAAAATTATTACTTCTATGATGAATGAGATAAATTGATTGTTATTTCTACAAGATGTTCGTACCTTTATATGTATAACGAGTTTGTTGTTGTGGTTGTCATTATTTCATAAAAATTTTACATATTTTATTTTTAACACAATTGACAGTTGACAGATTCTTTTATTTTTATAACAATTAAAGTTAAAGTTAATTTCTCGTTAAAAAATATTTTGAGTTTTTGTTGCGGTCGCACAATAAACCGGAAGGATGTTAAATAGTTGTCCAACTAAATTGTTGTTTAGATGTCACGATATCGTTTAATTTTTAACTTAAGTAAAATCGTAATTAGCTATAGATTTGTTATTGTACGTTGCTTTATTCAATTGACGATGAATGGATATAGGTCCACTTGTATTTACAATCCGCAAAGGTTACGATCGGTCCATTTCCCATATAGTACCTTGTAAAGTAACATCTGTTATCGTTATCATTATCGATGGAACTGGAATCAGACAGTGTTTATTAGCGGTGAATTTCTTCCGCTATAAAAAATAATGGTCTTGGGAAGGTGATATGCTTGAAAATAAACATCGTCCACATAAATATCTTCCAATTCCGGCCATAAAATCGTTAATCATACATAGCTCGGTAGCGCAATGCATTCATCGTAACAATTGCACCAGCCTCATTTTCGAAAAAGTAAGGTCCAGTCACACCGCCAGCCCAAAAACCGCATCAAACAGTGACACTGAGAGGATGAAGAGGCTTTTCAACAATAATTCTAGGATTTTCTGAGCCCCAAATGCGATAGTTCTGCTTATTAACGTAGCCTGTGAGCTTTTCACCTCATCGATGATTTTTCGATGAAAATCCGGATCATTTTAATGCATTTGAATTACCCAATTAGCAAAGATACGATGTTTATTGTGATCTACCGGGTTGAGATCTTGTGTTAAATGAACTTTAAAAGCCTTAAAACCAAAGCCTTTTTACAAAATACGGTGTAATATCGTTTGTGGAATGTCTAATTCCAAAGATCGACGAGGAATCGGCAAACCTGGGTTTTCTTCCACACTACGGGCTACAGCAGCAATATTCTCAGTTATGTTCTTGAGCGGCGCACACGGTTTCAATTATTCACATCACTAACTTGTCCCAAAAGCTCAAATTTTTCCACCGGTTTCACTATTGCCGGCCGAGAAGGTGCTTTACAACGACCAAAAAGTGCTTTAGTTTTGTAAACTGTGACTGCAATATTTTCACCATTTTTGTAGTGAATTTTAACAATTTCAATGCGTTGCTGAAGCGTGTATCGTACCACTTTTAGTAATGGCGTAGTTTTTACTTGTCAAATGTCAAAAGATGACAGCTTCAAAATTGTCAGCTGCCCAAATAATTTAATTTAATCTGGCGTCGATTTAAATGAGTTTTGTTTGTTGTTGCCAATTTACCAAATTTACCAAATTAATTGTCATCCCATCAGGCCTTGGCAACCGAGTGCTATGTGTAATTGTTACTTTACGCCCTATATATATTTATGTACAATGTACATGTAGCGTTAGCGAAATATCTGAATAATTGTTTGTGTAGCGATAATCGCTACAGCAGGCTATTCAAAATGAAACTTCTTGTTGGGTAACCCTATATATTTTAAAATGATCACAGGGGTCACATGGTTATCCTATTTATACTATTGTTTAGACTATTACTTTGGTTTCGATAAAAACGTAGACCATCATATGATGCAACTGGTGAACATTTAAATTGAAAGCTTCTTTTTACAAATATTTATGAATTTATGGGAAAAAACAAAAGGATTTTACGGTCAAATGACCGAACGCAATCGAAATTTGATTTATTCAAATCTAGTTAATGAAATATTAAACGAAAGATTTTAAGCGACGAACCCGCTTCGTAGTGGAAAAAAATCAATAATCAATTTCCACAAAGATATTTACGTGACAAAAGTATAGCTTTGGTTCACGTGACCGCAAACCATTGGTTCAAAAGATTTCGTAGGATATGTAGTAAAACCCTATATAAATATATAAACCAAGCCTTTGCTTTTATTAAAATGATGGCCATTTAATATAACGTAAACCAAGGAAAGAGTTTAAACGACGAACCCAATATAAAAAATTTCCAATATAAAATTCATACAAATATTTCAATGTGACAATAATCGTGTAGTTGAGATCAAATAAACAAAAAAATCTTATTTAAAATAAAACAAATGTATTTTTAAAAAGACTTAATCACATTACAATTGTATTTATAAGTTTTTTTTTATAATCTTACTATAAGAACAACAGCAACAACAAATATACAAGTATAGATATGAATAAAAATATGTAAGAATACATACGAAATTACGATCGAAAATAAGAAAATTATTAATAAAAATTTATGATGGCAATCAAATTGTCACAACACAAAAAATACATTTCCCATCCCAATTTTCCTTATGTATACGATAGTTTCGTTTTAATCTTCTTTTCTTCACACCATAATCGAAAAAAATTATGAACCTCAAGTACAAAAATATATGTTATAGGTTTAATAATAGTAAGAAAATTGTAAATTGAATTTAATTGGATTCATTTAAATTTAATGATTATGTTTTTTTATTTTTATTTAAGAGTCTCTTTGTTAAAGTTATTTGCGATTTTTTTAGTTTTTCGTTTTATCTTTAAAATTAAATTGATTTCCTTTTTTTTATCTTATTTTGATTTATATTAATGTGAAATTGTGTATTTATCTTAAATTCTTAAATTCACATCTGATTAGAGTTGTTTCTCTGTTTTTCCGCTTATATGCTTTATTCTTATTTGTAGTGTCGATGATGGTGACGTAAATAGCGCTGATAGACTGTGGATTGACTTTGCACAATTAGTGATTATTTAGCCCTCTTGATATTTTGCAAGTTTTTCAGACAATATGACATCAACCAAAGAACAATAGACTTACTTAGGTTTATCACACTTTCACAAGGATCAACAATTATATAATGATAATTAAGTTTTTCTGGCTAATTAAATTATAGAAACCATTATAAAATCGATAATATCCTACCTATAAGATTAAATTCATACTGGAAATATTGGAAGTACAAATTAAGAAAACTTAACATGCTTTTTTTGGGAATTCTGGAAGTGATGGCTTCGATTTCGTATTTTTATTTTATTTATTAAAATTATCGTTAACTATTTAAATGTTCCAATAAACCAATTTAAACGGTTTAATTAGTCCTGCTGTTAGCCGTGGGAATAATTTCAATGCCTTGGGAAAATGAGTGGTCTAACTTAATCTTAGAGTAGGTTATAAGCATATTGATTTTTTAAGCATATTTGTAATTTGTGGACTATAATCCTATAGAAATCCTACAACTTACAGACTTAATCATTTAAAAAAAAATTCCAAAACATTAGAAAACACTAACAGTTCATAGAATGTACTGTAAAGATCTCTCTCCATCAAACAATCGAGTCACAAGTTCAAATTGCATTCCAGAGATTATATTACAACTAGCAGAATAAAATTATATTATAAAATTAAAAACATCGTCCAAATACAGTATCTGGGCCCGATAGATTATCACCCAATATGTGTGTATTAGCAATATTAAATGTATCCCACCGCTTTTTGTTTTTATATGAAAACATTAATGTAACTGAAAACATAAAACATTAACAAACAGATATGAATATAAGAATTTAACAGTGAAAAATTCTTGTGGCCGGGAGTCACCATTTTAGTGTAAGTCTTGAATAAGGTCCTGCATTTCATTTAACTGGGCTGAGTCTATAGGCATCATCTAATGTTGAAAGTTGGATAGGAAAACCATAATTTTTAAAACATTTTTGAACAAACCTTTCTGATGCATTTAATAGTTTCACTTACGTACATAATTGAATCTAAAACAATTATGGAGCTCGTTTGTTCGAGTACTTTCTCCGTTAGGTCAATATTTACCAAAATGTCTTTTGAAACCTTAGCTTTCGGTAATTTACTTCCATTCACTGTATAACCAGAGGCTGAAGTACAGCTGTTGTGTTTGTGAAACATCCTGTAGTATGCTCTTCACTGTAGGATGCTCTTCTCCATTTCTAAATTAAGTTGACCAAGATACTGTTTAAATATTTTACCATTCATCCATGCTTTAGAGTTTGCAAAATATTTCACAGGCAAATTCGATTTATCCTCTTTCCAATCACCAAAGTTGGACAAATCATCTGGTCTGCAAAAACTGTTAATAATGTAGTAAAGCGTTCTTTGGACACCTTGCCTTTCAAGCATCTTTCTCCTCTCAATTGTAAAGATTTACGAAATCTTTCATCTCGTATTCCTCGATCAAAATGTTAAATTTTTCTTTCCATTCCGCTACCGTGATTTCACATACTTCAATTGCCTCATCCGAGGTAGTACTGAAAGAAATTAAATATCGGTTTCGAAAACACTGTAACCATCCATTTCCTGCAACCAGCCATTTCCTGCAAACATTAACCCTGAAATCGGCAAATTTTCGGCTCTTATATTGATCATTTTACAGTTACCCTTATTCTTAAAATATATGTAAAATTAAACGGTTAACAAGCAAAATCGTTTTAAAACTTCAAAAAATTTACGATTTTTTTTGCTAAGATATGGAAATAAAGAAGCACGACTCTTTCCACACTAAGGATCCAGCCATATTCGATTTGTTTTGACTTTTTGACTATTTGTAATGCGAATAGAAGGAATTACGTACGTAAAATTTATTTTACGTAAGTACAATTTATTTTTGCAATAAGAATATAAGTAAAGAAAAAAATAAAAAAATTCCGCGTCTCTAAGGTTTTTTCATTTTTTTTGTTGTTCTAAGGTCAAATTTTCTTCCGCGTCTCACAATTTTCCGTCGTAAAGGGTCAATTTATATGGAAAATAGATTCCAGAAAATTAGAATGAAGCAATTTTTCCGTATTTGTCGATGTTCCGCGATAAACGGTTTCGCCTTTAAGAAGTTTTCTATATAGGAGTTCAAGATTACTGAAACTAAAGCCCACCAGATTTCCTATTTACAAATTTAAACATTGTCAAAACCAAAGTTGCAATCAGTGTAAAAACAAGATTCCAATTCAAATTTTCACCTGTTGCATCATGTGATGGTCTACATTTTTATCGAAACCAAAGCAATAGTCTAAATAGGATAACCGTGTGACCATATTAAAATATATAGGGTTACCCAATAAAAAGTTTCATTTTGAATAGCTTGTTGTAGCGATCATCGCTACACAAGCAATTATTCAGATATTTCGTGCCTAAATGAATCAAACGGAATTATACACAGCCGCGATGTGATGATAGTCAAGGAAGAGGAGATTGTCAAAGTATTTGAAAATCAGAAAGTTGACAAAGTGGAAGTATACAAATGCAGTATACAACTTATGATAAAAACTGCCCTACTTTCCTGGTGGAAAAGGAATCAATTATATTAAAAACAATAAGAACGCTTAACTCATTTTAGGAACAAAAAGGTATACTTCCGATGAAATGAAAATGCTACGGGAGGAAATATAACGGGGCAACAAAAACTAAATTAAAGTTAAGCGTTAAAACAAACCACAGGCAACAAGTCAACAAAATTATTAATAATAACTATATAAATACAAGTAATAACAACAATAATAATAATGACAAGAAAAATAAGGTAATTCCAAAAAATAGTATTAAAGAAAAAACAAAAGTGCAAGCACAGGATGTTGCACAAAAACAGCTACGATTCCAACAACAACAACCACAGAAGGAAAGAAAACAGCAGATAGCTACACCTTTCCAAGTCTAGCTGAGTTGCAAATAGCGATCCAATTGGATCAAGCTATGGAGTAAATGGACGTGAAAGATTGAACGAATGGTAAGATTAACAAATATTTGAGTATTGGCCAGAAAAATGTCCAAAGCACATCGTATCACGTTGTGTATTTATTGTAATAATTTTGTTTACATATTTTTTGACGTTTCCAAAATAAAAGATCGATTCACAATATGTATTTTTGTGTACAATTTTGGCCATATGCAAAAGTATATATAAACTATAATTTGTAGCCAAATTTGGACAGGTCCTTTTTTAATTTGTAAAAATTCGGTCGCTTGTTAAACGCTCTTGTGTAAACGAAAATTCGAAAATATAATTTAAAATCAAAGGAAAAATTCACTAAAAGATTTTGTAGTCATTTATACATAGTCGGAGTTCCATACACATCGTGCATTATTACGTAAGGTATAAGAGCAGATACAAGCCAAATTGCCGATCGATATGAACGTTTGCGGGATCGATCTTTAAATCAAATGAAGGTTATTTTGACAGCCACTGAGGCAATTACTGTTGCCATAGAGCTTGAAACGATTATGAGCAAATTAGAGATGCTGGAAATGCGGTATCGAGAGTTTACTGGGAATAAGATTAACCTATTGTTGATGGTAAGTGTATCAGTCCATCACCGAAAAGGTGGAAGAAGTATATTACAAGGCACACGATCTACTCGTAGACGCATCAGCAAAGCAAAAACCGGTATGTACTGACACGCCAGAATTAAATACAATCTTAGACCGGTTTGTGGCACAACACCGAACCTTTTATGAATGAATAAACTCCTCAGCCCATGCACGCCTTCCTAAGATAACTTTCACACCGTTTGATGGAGACTTTTTCAATATTGGCCGTCATTTCGTGACTTGTTTACAACAAGTGTCCATGATAGCAAAAATCCCAGAAACGTATACAAAGTTCTGCGCTGATCCACTATATTAGCATCACTGATGCTAATTACACAGAGGCGTGAGATAACCTCTGTAAACGATACAATAAATTAAATCCTATATCATTCATTCAAAGATTCAATCATTTGTCGATCAAAAATCGTGTCAGCAAGCTGACGACAAACATGCTGATGAGTTATCCTTGGATTACGAGCATTGTAAAACCATAGCAAACCATACAGTCGATAAGTTTTCTAACTAGTAGTAACGTAACGAGCGGATGTATTGTCTATGAGAGTTTACATCTCATATTCAAGTTCAAGAACATGCCGCTGGTGATCTCAAAACAGTTATTGAAAATGGATTATGCCGCAATTGTCTGCGTAAAGGTCATATTAGTGACAATATTACTGACATCTGTAACATCATCTACAGATCCAACACCAATCACAAATCACGTTTATTGTATAGACCTACCAAATCAGAATACAGCTGACATAGAATCTACTAAGCCAGATACCCATATCGTGATATCTGAAAACGGTCAGAAAACTTTATTATACACGTTCTATGGAACTTATGATACCATCTTGCCTACAACAGTAGTACATGTGTTATCATGTACAGGAAAACTTCAGTTAGCAAGAGTATTGCTTGATTCAGGCTCATAAATGCCCTTTGTGACAGAACTATGCATACAAGACCTAAATCGACCGCACGCGTTCATTCTAGTTCACGGCCTAGCAGCAACTCCAGCGGGAATAACGAGAGAAAAAACGCGCATATATTACCACAAATTGCCAGATTGGTACCTACAATACTACATCCATTCACAAGTCATCCAATTCTACCGTCATTAAAGTTGACAGATACCGACTTCCATAGTCATAAGGAGATAGATTTATTGGTAGGTGCTGATATATTTTTCGAACTATTAAGCCCAGAAAGGAAAACAGTGTCTGGTCTGCCCACTATTCAAAATTTCGATCCTGCCGAGCCTATATATGTTTATGCTGGTATTGGTACAGGTTTCGTAACCAATCATGAAGAAGACGTCAGCAAGCTGTTGAAGAAATTTTGAGAACTGGAAGAAATTCCAAGTCAATCTTCGCCTAATCATATCGACAACAGGTGTGAAAAGCTTTATGTCCAAACAACTACACGAGAAGCCTGTGGGAGATTTTGTGTCAGACTCCCATTTAACCATGCAAGTATCGTCAGGTCCAGGTGGACTTGACAGATGCAAATTACCAATAAATTCTATGGCGTGAGAACCCGAAAGACCCAATTAAAATATACATACTAAACACTGTCACATATGGCACAGTATGTGCACCGTATTTAGCAATTCGAACCCTGCAACGGTCTGTTGAGGAGTTTTAAAGCGTATACCCTAAAGCATTCTAAGCAATTTGCAAAAATATTTAAACTAATTGAAGAAGATGGCACGCAGTATCAGATGAATTTCAATTTAAAAGGGTGAGTAAACCAAAATGGAGATCCCATTCAGGTGTAAATGACATTATGTGAAAAGCGCTGGTGCCCTCCAAAATTGCATATGAAATGAGCGTGTATATACTAGAAGTATTTCCTAGGTAGTTCCAACTGTTCCTCTTGCAAATATAGTATGCTTGAATTTTGAAGTCACAACAAAAGCTTTAATGAACCATCAGTTAAGAGAAAATTTTACAACATGCATATGAAACATTTTGCATATTGGGAAGTGTATACAGATGCTAGTGTGAATGATGGAATTTGCATTCCATTCAATGCTGAGTTGATTCAGATCATAAAAGGAGTCAAGTTAGCGATGAATGAAAGGAGAAGAAAATTTCTTTTTCCCTCTGAATCTCTGAGCGGAATAAGTTTGATAAGCATGGGAGGAGGTACTCAGGGCAATGTATATGTGATTGTTTGAGTCCCTTTGATTTTGTGGAAGTAAAATGGTTACCACGTTTCTTGTGAGAACTTTTAAACCCTTTATTATTAATTATGTATAAAATTTGTTTGTGGTCAGCCAAACAAACGCTTATTTACACACAATTTGCTAAATGGTGCAAACTGCTATTTATACTTTTTTTGTTCAATTTTTTCTTTTGTCAATCATGATCATCAAACTAGTGCCTAAGCAAATATCTTTACCATTATTTACTGGTCATTTCTCAACGATAGCTGATCACAGGTTTCCCTTAAACTTTGAATTATTCGGAAAATTTTTCGGAATCGGGTTCGTCGCTTGAGCTCTTTTGTTATGTTTACTACTTATTAATTTTAATTAAAAATAAATCGAAAATATTGTATACATGTAAACTTTATGGTCGAGGTTTCCGGTTTCTATTAAAAACGGCTTTAAAACACTAGTTACGGATGTGTATAATGTTGATGGTTAGTCCAACAATTACTAGTTTACAAGCAATTTTGGTATAAGTTGAAAATTTGTTATTTAAATTATTTAGCACCGAATTTGTGATCATGGCGTGGTAGGTCAATATTCTAACCATAACTATAAGGTCTGTCGCAGCTTTTGTTACATATTATTTGGGGAAAAAATTTGACACATATCAAAAATTTTTACATAGTAAAATCGGGTTCGTCGTTTAAAGTCATTCGTTTTAGCGGTTCATTTCATTTGAGTTATAATAAACCTAACAATGACTAACAGAAGGAAGTCGAACCGTATGTCTAACGAGACCTTATGAATAATTAATTACAAACAGTCCATGCACGTTTTAAGTAGTTAGCTCATCGAAAGCATGTTTACCGGAATTTTTTGTCAGGAAAATAAAATCAGGAATTTTATTTTTAATTTTAATATATTGTTTCTCAACCTTGGTTAACTTAACCTTGGTCACTATAAAACCAATGACATCGTCCAATATAATATTATTATACTATTTTGGTCATTTTAAAAACCATCATTTTTAAACCGCTTAGTAATTTAAGTAAAGTATTGTTATATGTACCATTAAATATTCGACATCAAACAAAATAGTTGTGGAATCCTATTATCTTTGCCATCCCTGTTTGGTCCTTTACTTCCTGTGTTATAACTCATCTGCGTGACTTTTTGCAATTTGACATATTAAATATCAGGTTTGTAGCTTAACGTATTTTATTTCTTTGATCCTAACTAAACTAAGCTTTGCTTTAAAGGTCATGAACGTTGCGTCTTATCACAACTTTTGACCACTTGTTACCAATTTTGTGTGTTATAATGCCACAGAACGCTTATTTATACCCAAATCAATGCTATAATATTAATAATCGCTATATGACTATAGGGTCAACATTTTTTAAAATTTTTTCTAGACGAATTTTGCTATACAGAAAAAAATTTGTAAAAACTTTTGATTGAAAAATTTTACTATTAAAAATCGGGTTCGTCGCTTCAAGTCTTTCGTTTTTTTGTGTTTCCTTGATATAATAAATTAAACAATGCTTCCATACAATTTGGTCACCAAATCCTAATTTTTTCTTTATTAGGTGGTCTACTGTTAGAATTGATCTCGGGACTTTGAGAGTCGACTAGTATCTTAATAATCACATTACATCGAGTGACCATCTTCGTTATATCTTCAAATAAATTAACCAATAGTTTATTGATCTAAAGCGATGGTGCTACAACAGATGGACATATCTAAACAGTATAATGTATAATTACCAAATTGGTACTTCAAGCTATCTTCAATTATACGATTTTATTTTCGTACGTGATTTCCATAAATTAATGGGTCAATACAAAAATTGTTTAATTACAAATATTTGGTAATTTTCCCATGAGATCTGTCGAAGCGCGTTCCCAGCAAAAAACTTAAAAAAAAATCGATCTTAAATATTCATAATTGATAATTATACGAAATTTAATTTATAAATACAACAATAACAAAATACTAAGATGATAATTGAAGAGTATAGAAAACACTCAACGATAAATTTATTTTCTTGTATTCAGTTTGTCTTCTCTAATTGATACTTAAGAGCTGTTAATTAAAAGTTATGGTCTCAAGTATAGTGAAGTTTAGTTTTTTTTTTGGAAATGGCGTTAAAAAACTGATCACAGTTCAAAACCGTGTGACGAATGATTCAGACGATACGAGTATGTAGATTTTATCTGATTTCTAATGAAATCAAATCTTTGAGTCATTTAATTGAAACATTTTATAAATCACCGGAAGTTGGTGAATAATATTCATTTATAGATAAATAATTTTCTTAAGTAATCGATATTACAGACATAGTTGTATTGAAAAAATTTCAATTGACACGTGACATATACTCAACTATTAGCAACACTTTTACTTAATTGTCTTAATTTTCAATTCCACTCAAATATAATTATTGATCACTACTTAAGATAAGTGATATTGAAAAATGAAACTAAGGTTGTCACCATCCTCTGAAACATTATTTGGGGTGGGAAAAAATCGTGGTGGCAACTGAAACTAGATACTAATTTTTTTTTAAAATAATCTTACTATTTTACTGAAATTTAAGGGTTCATCCATCGATGCACTCCTTAGTTTTGATATTTATTATTTGATCGCGCTTTGGTTGTGCGCTAGAAAAAGCTTTGTTTTAACTGTTTTTACACTAACTCAAAAGGCTTTACACTTTTGAGCCTTCTAACTAAATCCATATTATCTAGTAGCTGGATGGCCTATATATTAACATGGTGAAGTTGTTCATGACTTCTAGCCAATTTCATAATTTCCGTTTTGATGGGTTCTATGCCCAGATCTTTGTGAATGTCGCTATTTCTGACAAACCATGGTGCGTTGACGATGTCTCTTAGCATTTTGTTTTGGAATCGTTGGATAATATCCTTGTTGCTCTTCTTGGTACATCCCCACAGCTGTAAGACTGAAGCCAGTTTGGACCATAAGTCCAAAATGGAGTGCTCACTGTGAAAACCGAATGGTGATTCGGAATTAGGTTATTTTTTTAATTATTAGTTTGAGTCGTTTTAATAGTAACTTTTCAAAGAGTTTAGACATTATCGGCAGCAACGATATAGGGTTTCCTGGTTTGGGAATCATGATAACTACAGCCACTTTCGAAAGTTTTGGCACATATTTTGACCTAAATGCAGCATTTATGATATTAGTTAACTTTAACGTAGCTTTTCTTGGTAATTGCTTTATTATTTCTCCGGTAATCAGGTCAAACCTTGGTGCTTTCTTTAAGTTTAAATTGTTTTTATTTTCGTTTGCTACTTCAGTAGATGATGTAGGTATGACCTCTTTGAGAATTTGTATTATGTTTTCATCCAATGTTTCTCGTAATTGGCATTCATGAGGTTGAAATATATTTTCAAGATGATTAGCAAATCCTTCTGCTTTTTCTTTGTTTTTCCTTGCCCATGTTTCATCCATTTTTCTGATAGGATGGATTGGCATTATTGGCCTTTTCAGAGTTTTAGTTGCTTTCTAGAGCGAATAATCCGTATTACCGTATTAGAAATTAACTGACTCATTTTTTAACTTCAGAATTTCTCTTGTTAATTGCTGAGTAAGATTGTTTAGTGTTTTTTTGTCTTGTGGAGCTCTAGTTTGGTGCCAATTTTTTCTGGACTTGCGTTTATCCTTAAGGAGATTTTTATTCTCTATTGTATAGCTATTTCATTTTAGCCTTGATTTGATTTCTGGAGTACTTTGCCATGCTGTTTGTTGAATATCAGTAATGAACTTTCCTACTTCTATGTTCAGTTGACCCATAGTTTTTAACGGAACTTCGAAAAAATCGATCAGGTCAGGTATTTTTCCTAGGTCAGTTGGCCAATATATTGGTTTTCCTGTTGAAATGGATTCACATCTATTTTCTTTAATGGCAATCAGTAATTCTTTTCCTTTAGTTGTAAAGAATCTTGAACCCCAGTAAGTATTCTTTGCAATAAAATCACCACCTATTATGAACATTTTTCCTAGACGCTTGAAAAACTCTAAGTATTGTTTGTTTTTAATAGAATGTTTTGGTGGACAGTACAATCTTGCAACAACAATAGGAAAGTTGTTGGTTTTTATATAAACCACTGTGGCCTGAATTTCTTCTTTTTCATACTTTGCTTCTTCAAAATGTTGGATATTTTTTTTTAATGATAATTGCACTTCCTCCTCTGGCTGAATCATCTGGATGAAAAGTGTGATATACGCAATAGCCTTTAAATGTTATGTGCGGGATTGCTTAGTAAAATTTACTTCCGAAATAAGACACATATCTATACTCTCAATGTCGAGGACTACTTGTAGTTCTTGCTGATGTCGAAGCAAACCATTAGCATTCCATGACATGATTTTAATTGTGCTGTTCATTTCTTTGTGGATTTGAGTTTAGCTCCCAATACTCTATTTGCCAATTTTTGTAGCCTCTCATCAAGTTTTGTTAGTTTCATGAGAATATCTTGTAATGCTTGACTGATGTCCACATATAGCGATTTTTTCTGGGGTTTATTTACTATCTCTCATTGCGTCGACATATGTAACACCTTCAGTTCTTAGTTGGCAGCCTTATGGTTGCCCATTTTCTTGTTTGGTCTGTTTCTCGTGTCGATTTGCCTGACCATGCATTTGATGATAAATTATATTCTTCCTTCGGATTTTAATTTTCTGAATTACCTTTGCAACAATACATCCTCGATAATCAGCAGGATGACCTTGTATTACTTAACCTTCTCTTTTTATTTTGCTTATTAGACTTATAACGAATCCCTTCTGTTTCTTTAGCTTAGTCTTCCTCATATCGGTTTGATATTCAAGCGCTGGTGTTTCGGTTTGACATTTACTATTGTTGACATTAAATTTGATATTCTGATTCTGGTTCTGCTTCATTAATGGCTTAGCTTCGGTTTTTTGCCGCTTTAGTTGTAAATTGAGAATAATATTACTTTGCTGATTTTTCTCATCAGTTACTTGTTGCCATTGTTTATATAACATTCGTTCTTTTTCGGAAGCACTACTTTCAAGAATAGTTGGTTCACTATAATTATATGAGGTTGTTATACCTGCTTGTTGGGGTGCTGCTGTTGCACCCATATTATTTTGGAATTGCTCCATATTCAGATTTTCAACTGAGAAATTAATAGTTTTCTCAGGAGATCTAGTAACCCTTCCTTGCCTTTGGAACGGGCTTTTTAATATTTCAATATTCTTGCATACACAATACAATGCAAGGATCGGCCCTCCCCAGAATCCTTAGGGCCAGTCTCATTGGAGAGTGGATTACCCAATGTTTCTATTGGTGTACCACCTGGGGTATTATTTCCTTCTCTAGTATTTAGCCGATGTTTAACAACGTTGCCCGAGTGTTACCACGTGGAGGTATACTAGACACATTGGTCTTTATATAGTTGCAAACTGGAATATATTCCACGAAAGTTATGGCTATAGACGGTCAACTCCTGCTCTATTAAAGCGCACCCCAACACCAGAAACTAATTGAATTAATTTAATAAATAATTAGTTAATTATTATAAATTATTTAATTAATTAATTTTTTTTCGAACTGGTTTAAATTTTATTATATGCCTGTTAATGCAAAATCCCAGCACAGATCACCAAGGCTATAAGTATTGTGAAGATGATATGAAATTTTTTGATAAAAAGTGACATGACTATATATACATTGTTGCAGTCTCCCGTCACTTGAATAAAATAGAAAGCGTTGCATGTATAAATTGCAACAATCAAATCTTGAAATTTATTAAAATGCATCGTTTCATCAAATAATCGTGATCATTGTAATAAATTTAAAATTGTTCATCATCCCAACATGATCGCATATACCTAATAATTATGTACTGATTTCATGATTATCTCTCGACTTAAAGGTGCAAAAACTATCATAAATTAAAAAAAAAAAAAACAAAAAAATAAATTCAATATAATAAAATGTAATAATTCATTTATTTAAATTTATGAAATGTTAAAAACGATAATTTTTAATTTCAATTCTTGCAAACAGCTACTGGAGATGAGCATAAATGATCTTTAGAAAATAATAAAAATAAATTCGTAAAAGTGTGAATTTAAAAAAAAAATATTTAATTTATATTTTGATTTATTGTATTTTGTTAAATTTTACCATTTTTAATTCACTTCCGGCGATACAATTTTACTCGCGATGATAGAAGTGTGTAATTAGTAGGATTATTTCTTATCACCGAAAGGCTTATACGAAAATCAATTTGTCATTTATCGCAAAAAAATCTATCGTTCCCTGAAGTCTAAGAACAGAATGTTTATTTGCTAAAATAAAAATAAAAATGTCATCGCGTGATTAGTCATCGTACATCGTGAAAAATAATGTTAAGTTTAAATCTCGTTTTTTTTTTATATTTATTATTAATTTTTATTTCCAGAAAAAATAAATTAAAATAAATAAAATAAAAATTTATAATTTATTGTGATATGATTATTTTGGAATTTTGCATATATTCGATTATTTATGGGATTTGTGGAATAAATTATTTTAATTAAAAAAATAAAAAAAAAGAAAATAAATAAAAAATGCAATAAAGTTGATTTTAGGTGTTATGATATATTATTAATCTATAGAAAAGTGGTAATTGTATTTAGCCCTCGTACTTAACAGGCAAACACCATATGTAAATGTTTTTAAAGCATATTTCTTGTTTTCAACGATCTTTTTTTATTTTTTATTAAATAATTCTTGTTTTTAACTTGTAATTTACATTTCTTAAAGGTATATACATACTATATTATATAGAGTATATACATATATTTTTTTTTATTGATAACAGCGCCGATATCATCCGTTGGTGCACAGTATAATATTACAATATGTACTTTTTGGTTTGCATTACTCTATATCCAGTTTAAAGTTTATGGTATCGCTAAATACATATATGTTTTTAAACTTAGCCTATAGAAATTATAGAAATATGTCAAACTTTACTAAATATGAAATATTTAAAATAATTAAAGATGCTTTTTGAATCCATCGAATTCACTAAAAGACCTATGTAAAGATCTATAAAACTTGTCCAGCTCAATTGCATCAAATATGTTCAAAAAGTGATCGTATCCGAAATACTTTTGAAGATAAATTAACACCCATAGAAAAAATGCTATTAAATCCAAACCGTTTTGATCTAAAGAAATTGCCAATACGTTTGCAGAGTTTTTCAAATCGGTTTACTAGGCGGAAGAGATCCATAACTTTTATTATGGGGAAGAATTCACAGGCCTATCCAAAGGACCTAAGACCTATAACTCTATCATCCTTTCTGTTGAAAACATTGGAAACACTGATTGACGTGTACATACGTGCAAAAATAAAACCCAGTAATTGGGTGACTTCTCAGCATGCGTACTGGAAAGGAAGATCTGTGGACACAGCTCTGCATTCCCTGGTGCGAACAATTGAGAAATCAATCCACTCGAAGAGTACTGTATGGTAGCCTTCCTCGATATAGAGGGCGCCTTTAACAATGTCAGGTCGGAGGCAGTTTAGGAAGGAATGTCTTTCTTAGATGTGGACTACCCCTTAAGGAGGTTGATAAATCAGATGCTAGAATGCAGGATTGTTAACGCGGAGATAGGGAAATCCACCATTAGGAGGTGAGTAGTTAGAGGAACTCCGCAAGGTCCTATCACCTCTTCTCTGGAACATAGTAATCAATGAAACACCGCTGTAGTCAGACCGATTCTGTTGTATGAAGTGAGTGTGTGGTGGCCAGCACTAGACAAGAAATTTTATAAAAATATGATAGAAAAGGTACAAAGAACGGCCTGCTTGCTTATAAGCGGGGCACTGAGGACAACCCCTACACGTGCTCTGGAGGCTATGCTCTACCCTCTTCCTATCGACATCTTTGATAAACAGAGAGCAGCAGCTACGGCTACGCGACTCTCTGCCGTGTTTGAGTGGAAATGTCTACAGATGGGCCACTCGACGATTGGCCGTTCGCTAAAGCAGGACTTGGCGAATAGTGACTACACAATACCGATTGTATGCTTTGAAAAAGGCTTCCAGACCTTTATCCTTTCAAGGGAATCCTGGCAGAACAGGTCAACAGCGGAAGCTGGAAGTATACAATTCTACAATGATGGCTCCAAACTAGATGGCAAAGTCGGACCTGGAGTCTATTGTGACAAATTAAATGTGAATATATCTGTTCGTCTTCCTGATCACTGCAGTGTGTACCAGGCAGAAGTGGTAGCGATTAAGGAAGCGCTGGCTTGGTTGATGCATAATGTCATATCCACAAGGGATATAACAATATTTATGGATAGTCAGGCGGCAATCAAGTCGCTGGAATCAGATTTTCTGACGTCCGCGGTGGGATTGAAATGCCGCTCATCTCTTAACGAGAAATGTAACTGTATGACATTTATCGTTAAGAAATGAAACATTAATTTCTCGTTTGGTATCACAATGGACCGTCACCAATCTAAGTGTGCGTTAGCAGCCACTCTTACCTAACCTTACCTAACATTTATTATGGGAATGACTATAACCGACTTAAAAGAATCGGGAAAAATGCCACAAGTAAAACTTTTATTAAATAAAATATCAACAATATCGAATTTGATATGTTTCAATATTACATTGTACCATCCAAGTTCATCCATGACTCACTTACCTCACTTCTTTTTTAGTAGAGTTCACTATTTGTTGGTTTCCCCTTCAAAAATATTGTGCTGCAGAAATTATCTTTTCTGTACTTAACTCTGTCTCTTATAATGCTGGAGAGATGGTTTGAATTTTTGCCAAATTGTGAATGCCTTTAATATTTTCATATACGCCGGTTTTGTAGTGGCAGTTCTCGTTTTCGCCACACTTTTGACGGCTTCTGGTCTATGGTGCGTCAGACTCGCTGCGACGGCTTTTATGTAAGCTTGATGATTGTTCTGCTTGCATGGTGTCAATATTTTAATTTCTAATGCGGGACTCGCTGTTCTGAATTTTCCACCTAACTTTGACATATCTTCTGCGGTAGTGGCCTTCTTGCCGCATTGCTTGGTCTTGATGGGAATGCCTGGTATTGTTTTGGATTCGGTTAGTGGTTATTCGATATACCCCAGTTCCTTGGTTTTTGTGTTTGGTGTTGAATTGTGGAATTTTGGTGATTCTGATAGTGCGCTTTCTCTGTTCTTTGTTAGTTGTATTGTACCAGTTGGTTTGTCTGTTACTCTTTCTTCCTGGTTAAATGGTTCCCGCTGTTGGTTAAATGGTGGATTCTGTCTCCGGTTTACTGCCTTGTGCCCTTTCGTTTCTGTACTGTGTGAACTGGTACTGTCCTCTGATGCTTTTCTCTCTCGTCCTGCATTCTACTATGAAATGCCCACTCTTATTGCAAAAATGATAAACTGGTACTCGTTGAGGAACGGCATGATAGTTTCTTAAAACTTAGTTAGGTCGAACTTCTGACGCCAGCCTGTTCCACTTGAGACACTCCTTTGCATTGTGACCTGTTTCGTAGCACAGTTGGCATTTCTGTTCGTTACTTCTCGTGTACTGCGTCTGCGATGAGAAACAAGATTACATCTTGTTGCTGTCTGAATTAGCTCATCAATACTTGCTTTGTTAGCCATCAGCAGCTGAGATCTAATGGACTGATTCAGAATACCTGAATCAGATTGTGAATTTATCCTGCACCATCCTTTCTAGTAAGGGTTTTGGTATCGCATTCACTTCACCATATTTGCACTTGAGCCTTCCACATCTGGCTGCCCATAGAAGAGTAGTATTCACTTCTCGACCATATTTGGGATTTTAGCAGTGTTCATTCTGTTTACTTTACTGATAGTAAAAGTGCTGTCTGTACTTAGATTTCTTCCTAGTGAAATTGAACTTATATCAAAAGCTCCTGTAATATCGTCAGCGGTGGCGTCATATAAAAAATTAGAACTTACTGATTTTAACCCGAAAGTTTCAAAATCTTGTAGTTTAGGTGATCCTATATCCCTAAACTACTTGAATTTGGGGTTCGAGATCGACAGTGGGCCTCCGGTAATGATAACAACAACTACAGAACGAAGTACTTTCCGGAGTAACAATTGCAGTCAACAAACACAAAGCTCGTAAGTTACTGTCGTACGTAGATCAAAGTGTTTGGTTACATTGTCATATGTGCCAATTCTGATGTTGAGTGTCGCGATCTAAAACTTTACGTGGTCGAATCAAATCATAAACCATTAACTTAACCGGGGATAGTTATAAAACTTGACTGGAACAAAATAATAAACGGTAAAGGTGAAGAAGTGTCGTTTATAAAACCAGCTGACATTAATACAAAACCAGCTGCTCACATAAATAAAAAATTACAACAACTCAAAGACAAATATGCATCAGTATTCGAAGATTTCATGGGTAAAATAAAAAACCTACAGGTGCGTATCCGTTTACAAGAGAACTCACAACCTATTTTTATAAAGGCTGGGAAATTACCATTTTTTTAACGAGATGTAGTAGAACAAGAACTCGAGGAACTGGAAAAAAATGGCATTTTACAAAAAGTCGAATCATTGCGTCGATGGTGGGAGGTGACAAATAGCAAGTACAACATGAGAGTAAATTTCAACAAATATGAGTTTATGGCACCTGAAATTGAATACTGTGGTTAAAAAATGGATCGGAATGGTATTCACAAAATTCAATTACACCAGATGGTGGAACCAAAAAATTACTACGAACGATTTTAAAAAAATCTCAGCTTCGTTATTTACCCGCTTAATAATCTGCTGGAAGAGAAAGTCAAATTTGTTTGTGACGATGAGTGCAAAAGAACAATTCACAACCTGAAAATGCTAATCCAATGCTAATACCCATCGTCCAAAGTTTCCATCGTGGATATCACAACTATGGTAACGAGCGTAGAAACGATCCATTTTAAAATGGTGTCATCGGTAATGCTTCGTCTCGAGATAATCCTCGTATCATCTTCATTGATCGCATAAGTGATTGTTCTATGCACATGTCCATCCAAATACCACTCCATTGCACACTTTTTCTTCTTGTCGAAAAATATTTCTCTGGACATTTTTTGTACTCTTCATTGGTCAGCTTGGCTCGCAACTCCTTCATTTCCTGTAAATATAAATGAGCAGATCTTACATATAAGTTATGACCAGCAAAATGACATTATGACAACAGTTTAAAAGATTCAGCTCTCCAGATTGCGTACTACTTCCGAATCATGACACATATCCGGAGGCAATAAAAAGCATGTCCGGAAAGCATGTCCGGAAAACATGTGTTTGACTGTTGCATTACCATAAACTGTTTCCCATAATTCTTCTTCGCTTCCTTTCAATATATCCAATTGTGTCAAGATGTGATATGAGTAGATGAAATCCTCCAAGGCTTAGAATTATTCCAGATAACTACTTGCAATAATCCATTCCAACTTGGTACATTTTCCAAGTTATTAAATCCAGCCAACCAAATGTAATTTAAAGGCATGTTTGTAAGTAAACTGAGCACGTCAAGTGTACTTGCAGTTATATCCTCAATTATAATTTTTCTTAATCCTGATGAGCCAGGTTTCAGGCGAAAGCTAATGCAATTTATTACAGCCTACGGCTTTGAGAAATTAGCACAAAGAGTTTTTTTTCAGAAAAACAATGCAGATTACAATTTAATGGCACATTAGAGATGAAAGAATGCAGAGTAGTTCAGTAAAGTTTTGATTGTCTAATGCTAACAGTAGCTCGAATATTGGCAACTGGGAAACCGGACCAATTCTGTTATTCCTGACATATATTTCCTTTCCCTACCCCAACAAAAATTTACTAACTATGGGCCGCCATGGTGTCTGTAACCGGGTCGATCTCAATAATTTAACTTTGAATAATGCTCTTACGCGTGTGACTACAACTTCAACTTCTTGCATTGATCATATTTTTGCTCGCCTTATAGCTAATGAATTTTCATGTCTTTCAGTTTCTGCATTGAATCTTTAATTTCTGACCATCATTTCATTCAAATAATATTGAAGAGTCCTGATATTTCATCTATTCTTTCCAACTTGCCATTTAGTGACACTAAAAAGCTCAATATAGAAACGTTATTGCATATTGTTGAGATTTATGAGGATTAAAATTATGTTCTTAACCTTGGCGATCCATATTTAGCACTTGACCAATTTTTTAGCAATATCTCGGATATCCTTAATAAGTGTCAATGTTACACTTATAGTATGGCAAAAACCAAACGTTTACAACCATGGATTTCTATTAATATTGCCAGACGTATTAAACAAAAAAACAAATTGCGCAACAAGTTGACTTCGGGACAAGTTCTTCGGGAAACTTATGTTAGATAAAAACTTATGTTAATTAAAAATGTTTTCACTGACAATGCTGAAATCCATACAAGTGATGTAGATATTTCCAATGAGTTCAATTGTTATTTTAGGAGCATAGCTGAAAAATTAAGAAATAAATTTGGTTCGATTAAATTGCCTGATAATTACGATTTGCCATATGATTGCCATATGATTTTTTATGACTCCAATGTCCGCAAATGAAATAATTGATATCATTAGTTTGCTTGAACCAAAATATTCATTCCCTGTTCTTGCGCATATTTTATGATTATCCCTTGGTTTAAAAAAGGTAAGTATAATGATAAAAACAGTTATAGACCAATTGCATTGCAGCCATTCATTATAATAATCCTTGAAAAGGCTGTGAAAATCCAAGTCACTGTATTTTTGAACAAGTTTCATATTTTAAGTATTCACCAACATGGCTTTAGACAAGGCATGAGTACTGAATCGGCCTTGCTGGAATTTATTGACACCATTTATAGCGTTTTGAAAAATTACAAAACTTGCGCTTGTTTATTTATTGACGCTGATAAACTCTAGAGTGAGTCTAAAATTATTCGTAATGGTGTTCCACAAGGCTCAGTGTTAGGCCCGATTTTATTTTTAATTTATACTAATTCCGTCTTTAAATTGAAATTGCATGGTCATCCTACCGATTTTGCAGACGACATGGTTCTAGCTTACATTGGAAAATATCCTAATAGTGTCATTTCTGATCTTAAAATTTTAAATTTGTGGTTTAATAAGCATTGTTTAATTTTGAGCGATAAAACGATATTTTTGTTGCTAAAATTGTCTGGGGAAATAATGCTGGCTAATGTTGACCAGGTTATTTACCATACTATTTCAAGATGTACCACAGGCGGCCACTCTGA
The DNA here is from genome assembly GCA_963556175.1 of Tipula confusa. Lineage (NCBI taxonomy): Eukaryota > Metazoa > Arthropoda > Insecta > Diptera > Tipulidae > Tipula > Tipula confusa. The sequence continues at coordinate 222,566,683 of OY744476.1, forward strand.
ATATTTTAATATTGAATTAGTCAACATGTTTAAATAATTAGGAATTCATTCAGACAATCTCAATTGAAAATCTCATGTCTCCTTTTTGAAACTTTACCTATATTCAGTTTCTCGAATTTTTTTCTCTCTTACGTAAGTTTTGTCCTGTGTCCGTGCTTAAAGCTACATACCATGCACTAGTTATGGTCAAATTGGAATACGGTTTATCATTTTAGAGTAGTTGCTTTTATGTGTCCAGCAGAAAATAATTTTGAGAATATTATTGGTAAAGCAAAGAAATGAACCATCTTGGCCTTTGTTTACAGCTAATAAAATCTTACCGTTGCAGCATTTGTTTGCTTATAAGGTTCTAAGAGTGTTCTTCAGGCGAAGTGGGCAACTTAGTTGTATAAGTCAACAAAAACAGCAATACCACCCACATGATACTTCTTGTTGGCATGCAGATAAAAGCCATTGATATTAACGAGCGCCAATTCTTGCTCAGAAATCTATGTTTTAGATAAAAATATTAAATTTGGTAAAGCCTGAAATGATTGCATGTTACCTAAGCGAATATCCCAATAAATCATGATAATCAGAGCTAGTTGAATTTTTAAGCCAATAATATCATCACCTCACATTTTGGGACCGGAAGACCATACTATCAGCTGGTGGTTTGTTTCTTTTTTTTAAGAAAATTTTGAGACAGCATTTTTATTGTAATTATTTTGTAATTTATTCAGTTTTATGGATCTTCTATTTCATAATTTACAGACTAAAAGCTTAGATATCTGCTACTGTAACTCACAAATATTTGAAACTAAACAAAATATAGAATAACTTTGTATTAATTTTGATAAAGTTTATAATGAAGTCTATAAGTTGCATCAGAGCCGCCATGCCCTAAACGGAAATAAGATGATCCTAGATGATTATATAATGAAATAATAGATAAAATTTTGATGCAAATCGAAACTCGCTTCTAGACCTTAAAAGAATTATTTTTTGAAGAATTGTTAAATTCACAACGGTTCTTATAAATAAAATAAAAATTATTAAAAATGGTTTCTTGTCTAAAATTGACAGTTCCGGATCGGTTTGAGACACGAGTCACTTCAAAATGTTTATTAGTATCCATATATCTATATTTATAATTGAACACCCGCGTCGTAAGATCACGCTCCGCCACTGATACAAATTTATATATATATATATATATATATATATATATATATATATATATATATATATATATATATATATACATACATATTGCCAATTCAAGACGATAGAGGCTGCACTCTTATCAATAAAAATTTATATTCAAAAGGAATCATAAATATAAATATTGCTTTTTATTAAAATTGATAAATTAAAATTAATTTATTGATTTAAATATTATTTTTGCAATAAAAATTATTTAGTTTAAAGGTAGAAACGATGAAAACATTTTTTTTATCAACGTTTGGTAAAATCAAGTTTTTTATAAATTAATGCATATAAATATATGTTATTACAGGTTACTAACATATTAAAAGTATGGTAAGAATTTTTTTCCAATTTTAAATTTTATCTACACATCGTAAAATAATTGAAGTGAGCGTTATGATTTGTTCTTCTAAGTATGTACAGATATAGTCATCGAAGAAGTACTTAAAACCGACATTTCTGTATATGTCACTTTTATGGCTGATGACTGACTGGTTTCCATCGAAAGACAAAATTTATCAAATTTACCGACTAACTTACCAAGTAATAACTGTAAAGAAAAACATGAATTTGGCCATCGGTCACTACTCGTTTCTTAGAACCAGAAATGAGGATAATTTTTAAAATACTGTACTAGTAATCAAAATTTCCTATTGTTGTGCCCTTTTTCCCCAATCGCAATATTTAAACCCTGGTCATATTCTAAAAACTGGAATACCTGTTAAACAAACCATGCATACAATTGTTAGTTAATGCGATAGACATATAGTAGTCTTTGAGGTGCTTAATTCTTCGTGGATGATTTTTCGTGTCTGCATGCTATTTTATTGAATGATTTATGTCTAATCAGTATCAATTAGCCATCTAGGTCTGTACCACCAAAAATCTCTAGAACCATTTCAGCTCGATTATCCTTTGACGCAAAGTCCACATTTGTCTAATAATATTATTTCGATGTCCCGATTTGCATCGAATGTGGTCCAACGCTTATATGATGCATTAAGGAAATTGTAACATTCACCTCTTCTTCTATTAGTGGTTGACTAAATCTTCACTTTTGTTTTTCCATTTCTGTTCTTTGGTATCCTATGGAAGCTTCTCTATTGGCCAGAATTTATGCAATAAATTGAAATTTAACAGGCTTGAGTTTTTCTTTACAATTTAATCCGCTTCTGCTATAGTCTTTCAACTACTATCAAAGCAAATGTTGGGCGAACTACTATTAATCCACATTCTAACTTACGACTCTTGGGTTCAAGTGGCTCGGGAAAATTATCTACTCCCAACAGTATAAATTAATCCAGCTACATCTGTTTTAATTTGATTCCGCCAGCTGCAAGACATGCAGCATTATATAATCGTCTTTCAATAAATTAAATTCGTCTGCATATGATATACTGGATGTTCATGGCCTTAACTATGAGGCCTCAACAATTTCTAATGAACTCAACTATGGTGTAACGTGCCACTATAGCGGTAGTTTTTTCTGGGTAGACAATGAAAATTTATGATAGTTGGGCGCCAGTCTACCGGCACGTTAATTTGCCAGGTCAATATCGCTCGAGGAGCAGGTGGACTCGGAAGGGGTCACACGCATTAACAAAACTACAACCACGTCGCAACGCCGATTACGCACCAAAAAGAAGGACGGATTGAACAAAAACAATCTTTACAGAGGGCGGATGACGCACACAACACGTGTATCAGTTAAACCCAAAAAATACCAAGTTCCCTCCGTTTCATATGCCGCACAATTACTAGTAGAACAGTTACTATTAAATTCCTTTTTCCCCGTTTTCTTATATCACTTCCGGCCGGCCACTTATATTAGTTTTGTTTTCTTTTCCTTCAGTTTCACAACTCGAATATTTCGAGTTGTATGAGAAGCACACAGAAAGCACTGCACATATGCCACATTCTTCACGCAGAAATTTGTATAAATAAAGCTAGTATTTTTTTTTCTCTTTTTATTTCACCAAAACCACATTCGTCGTAATGGCAAATTGTATAATTATAATTAAACCACAAATGTACGTTAATTTACAATCACCGAAATTTCATTTTATTTCGGTGCCATTATTATATTTATCTTTATTTTATTTTATTTATTTTTTCCCCGTCTTCTTCGCTTTGCGTGCAAACCTTCACTGCCCAAAACTCCGCACTTGTTCCCTCATTGTTATTTTTTTTATTACCACGATCATTACTACACCCAAAAGCCATTTTATTCATCATTCTCTCCTTTTCTTTATTCGTACGATTTTTCGATGTTGCTTGTTGCCTCTTATTTTCGACTATACCACTACGATCGACCATATGATCGTTGTTGTTGATTTTTTTTTATTTATATCACTATCTCTTTTTATTTTATTCATATTATTTCGATTGCCAAGCGCCAACATTGTCGATAATGTGATTATTTTTTGTATTAAATAAATTCGATTCGATATTTGGATCGTACAATTGAATAGATGGAACGATCGACGGTTTTGGTGGTGACGATACGCTTTCTATCGGTATTGAATTATTATTATTTATGAGTCCCTTTGGTTGTAAATCGATTTCATTGACCTAAAGGTCGAAAAGTATACTCTTTGAACTATATTGATTTTTGGTGGACCTCTTCCCAACTGATTTCCGATCGGACAAAACTTACACCTAGGGTTAGATTGACCTTACTTCTGCTACCGTATGGAACATCACGATGGAGACAATTTCTATCCTAGTGATGCTATTTGTTGATCTCATTTCGGCTTCACCTACTCCTCTTATCAGAGTTCTTTCATTTCTTCGATGTAGATTCCAATTTTGCACGCATGCTTCAAAAAATAAATGATGACTGCGATCAAGAATCCAATAGCGCTCGATACGTCTGCTACTATTAAGCTGTGGTCTTGCATCTTAGCTAAGGCAGTTCGTAAAGGCAGTTCGTAAGGTTCTCCGTGTTCTCGGTCTCTTCGTGAATTGTGACCAGATCAACTGTGTAGGCTCTCGAATTAGTTTGTTGGTTTTCTTTAGATGCCTTTGCGTCCATTTGATAATTCGTGCAGTGAGGTGTGCGGTTTCCTATATGACAGGGCATATCGACTTAGAATTGCTTGATGGTCGATGATTTTCTACGCAGTTGTGCAGTGCTTAAGTTCATGTTACTACCGAAGTGTATTGTTGGCTTTCCTCACCTAGTATCGCTCTAGTCATCGATCTCCCAAAATAAAATTTCGAATAATTCAATTTTTTATTAATTTTAACCTTTTAACAGTTTCTAGGATTGTGTTTTTTTTCTATCCGCTTGCAATTACTTTGTTCCAGTACAGTAGACTACAGTAGAGTCTGTAGAGTGTATAAGATACCTGATATCTTGTAAAAATGATACTAAGTAGTAACTAGTGACATCTCTTATTGATTAGCTAAATGAGTTAAATATTTTATGTCTCTAGTTTTGCAATTCTCAAACTTCAACTTCATTGTCTTACGTTCTTATCCTTTTCACAACTGAGGAGGATGCATATATATAGGATACCAATTCCGAATTCCTAAGAAAAATTGACTTAATTTATTAGTTGGTATTAAGATTGATGTGTGATTTGCTACATATACGAGTAGATGATAAAATATACGGTACATATATGGAGGTCATCACTGTGAAGTATTTAAACTGTGATTTTACCACAAGCAATATTTCTTAGCATGATTAATGAAGTAATAATATATAATAAAAATATTGAAAGATTAAGATGATGATGATGATGATGATAGAAATGACAAAAATTTAAAATAAAAATGTATTTTGTATCTTATTCCATTTCCTTCGATGGAATCAATCTTATATAGCTGCGAGTTGATTGAATATTGTGTAATATTTTTAATCAATTAAATATAAAACATATAAGACTTTGAAAACGCAATGAAATTGTTTTTTAACTCTGTCCTATCCATTGTGAGGTCTTATTACTTTAAGAAAATAAAATTAAAATAATTCTAATCTTTACTTTTCTATCTAATTTATTAAGATGATGATAATATACATGGTTTGTGTTTATATATTCTTCATTTTATATACATAGACTATATATTTGAGGCAAGTTACAATCTTAACTTTTAAATATAAATAACAAATACAAAAGACAAAAAAAAATTTAATTTGAATTTCTCATAGAAACGACATTTTTATGATTTTGTTCAATTTATCATTTTTTGAGTTCATTCCATTTTTGTCTTCAGATCACTGGTAAAAAGGTAATATTTTTTTTCTCGATAAATCTAGTTTAAGAGTTCATTTTCTCACAATTATATCGCATTCAATTACACATGATCAATTCAAGTTTTATAATGTTTGATTTGATTTTGATTACTATGTTATCAAAAGTGATATAGTTAAACTAAAACAAAAGTGGAGGTTCAAGTTTTTACTGTAAATTATCAGAATTGACACAAAGGTTATGCATTACTGGTTAGGTATACTTATAGATTTTAGATATTTTTTTTTAGATTTTTAAATAGGATAAAGACCTCGTGTTTTTAGGTGCAAAAAATGGCCTGTATGCTTGAAAACGGGACGAAGGTAACATTTGCGCATGCTTTAGAGGTAGTGTTCCATCTGCTTCTAGTCAATGTTTTCGGTAAGGAGCTGGCGGCTAACACAGCCACTCGACTCACTAATGTATCTCAGTGGTAATATCTTCGGGGAACAACCACAAAAAACTGTTCGCTAAAGAAGGAAGCGCTGAACATCGACTATACTACTCTAGTATTATGCTCCGAAATTAATCCATTTTTTTAGATATCTGCAACTACGGTTCGCAACAACAGACATGTGTCTTTCTTATTATATATAATAATCTTAAATAATATAAAGCATCGAATTAACAAGTACAACATGGGTGGCGGCCGAATAGTCTGGTAAATCGTTTAGTACAGTAAATGGAAATTTTAGTACACGTTTACCTTTAGCAGTGTCCGATTTCTTAGGTAAATAAATTGGTCAAAATCGGCTTGAAGGGTAAAATATATGGGTATGAAGGGTTAAATTGGTAAACGTCAAATAATTTTGAATTCAAAAAGTTTTGTTTGTTACAGCCGTAATCAAAATAATAAAATAATAATTAAAAAAATGGCAAATAACAATAATTATAATAATCCTAGTCCACCAACACATCAACAAAAATTATATATGCCATTACTTTTAAAAATATTTACCGAAATTGCTAAATTATTAAAGAAGTATTTGGAAATACTTGAAGAAATTCTTAACCACTTTAGCAAATCAAGAGGGGTAGTCTCTTACCTAGGTAGTACTTTTTATATTGATTATATTTTATATTTTATTTTCAGCCCAGAATTAGCTTCTGTTTCGGAAATAAACCTCCAATAATAGTAATTATTTTAAATGGAGACTATTATGAAACTGGATTAAACATTCGGGTGACACCCAATTAATTTAAGTAAATAGATCAATACATACCTAAAAAGACGCATGGTTGGGACACTGAGGTGGAAACAATTGTATTTTTATTTTGGTTAGCTTGTGCCACTAGCTACAGAGTTGCATCCAAGGTTATGCTTATGCCGAAATCGACTGTATCTGATGTGATACATAAGTATTTCCAATTTTTTGAAAAGCTTTTATCGAAAGTACATCAAAAGCTACCTCTACTTTCGGCCTTAAATAATGTTGGTAGACAATTTGGAAATAAGGCCAGTATTAAAAAACCATAGATTACAATGCTAATTATAATATTTCATAATTAAATGCTAATTATATTATTTAAGGCACGTTCCCATTGTTTTAATAAAGCCTGATCAACAGCAGTCTTTATAGAAAAGCCACATTTCCACAGAACGGCTCCTTTTATTGGGTGATGTAGACTATAAATTGACAGTACATCCTATAGCAATCGTGACACCGTATAAGGGTGGACATTTAAATGAACGATAAACGCGGTTCAACGAAGCTCACTCGAAAGCTCGTATAACCATTGAGCAGGTTTTCGGGAAGATGAAAACCAGATGGCGAACAAATTTTTTAAAAACCCTTGAACTAGAAATTAAAAGATGTGTCCAAGTGGTTTGTGCATGTTGCGTCATGCATAACATTTGTGTAATGTCGGGTGATGTGATGGACTTATGTTCCATTATGTTCCAATATGTAAATAGCCAAACAAAATATATTTAACCAGTTCAATAGATTTTTATTTTTTATTTATTTTCTATCAAATTGTGTTGTTTTGTTGTGGACAGTTTGTCATTTATATACTTTTTTGTGTTGTGTTTATGTTTTGCTAAAATCTAAAATGGAGTGTGTTAAGTGTACCTCGATTGTTACGATCGATAACATCACGTGTTCCGGTTTCTGTAAAGGTACTTTTCACTACAGTTGTGCCAATATTGATCGCCAATATTGATCGTAAAACCTTTCCAAATGGCAACTTGCAGGTATTTGATAATTTTTCATTAAAATGTGGTCATTTAAATGTTCGTAGTTTAGTGGTTAACATTTCGATGAGATTAATATTATGTTACATGTTCGGCAATTTGATATTTTTGCTTTGTCTGAGACATGGCTAAGTAATAAAATTACAGACAAGTCTCTTTCCATAAATAATTACAAGTTGTTACGTTGTGATCGTCTTTCTAGATCAGGTGGTGGTGTTGGTTTATATTTTCGGTCTCATTTAAAAATTAAATTAGTATCTTCTGGTTCCTTTGGTAAAATTGAATTTTTGGCTTCTGAGTTTATAGGTTATTTTGGTAAAATTCTTTTGTTGGTAATTTATAACCCACCCCCTATAGCAAGTGATGATATCACGAATATAAATGTTATTTTTGAAGATTTTTTGCCGCGGTATGTTAAAATGATTTGCTTTGGTGATTTTAATTACAATATGGTAGCCAATAATCCTCTAACTATTTGTTTAAATATAAATAATTTATACTTTTTACCATTTAAAACTACAAGGATTAACAGTATTCTAGATTTAATTATTGTGTTTGATCAGGATAAACATAATATTATATCTTACGAACAATGCGCTGTTCCTTGTATTTCGGATCACAACTTGATTTTTGTTAACTATAAGTTATGTCGTACTAGGTTTAAAATATCTTATAAAGTTGTTCCAAATTTTAAAGAAATTGATAATGAATTTTTTACAAATAGTTATTTTTCGCTTGATTGGGTAAATTTTTGGTTTTCTCCAAATGTAAATGACATAGTTGAAGATTTTAATTCAAATCTTGTACATTTAGGTTCTATTTGTGTTCCTCGCAAGATAAGTATTAATAAATGCTCAGCTGGTCCTTGGCTAAACACTTATATTTTGTTTATAATGAAGCGCAGAGATCTAGCTTTCAAAAAATTTAAAAAATTCGGTTTAGAACTTGACTTCAAGTCTTTCAAATATTTTAGAAATAAAACAAATAAATTGATTAATCAAGCTAAACAAAACTTTTATTTTGGAAATTCTGCATTTAACTCTAAAAAGATATGGTCCAATTTAAAAAAGCTTGGAATTTCATGCACAGCTAATGATGCGATCATTGAATTTTCCCCTGACGATATATTAACGTCTATCAGCAAATTTTTCAATACTTTAGGAGTTTTACCATTACCTAATATTAATTTTGATAATATGAACAAAGTTGATGATTTTATTTTTGATTGTGTAGATGAGTTTGCACTGTTTAAGGCTATTCAAGCAGTTAAATCGGATATGATAGCATATGATGGGGTTGATTTCAAAGTTTTAAAATTATTTATCCACCTATTTCTTCCACACGTCACTTTTATCAATCAGTGTTTGACAAAATCAGTTTTTCCAAATTTATGGAAAGTTGCATCTATTATTCCTTTACCAAAAAAAGAAAACAATTTCTAGTTTTAGTGATATCCGTCCTATTAAGTTATGGAGAGAATTATGTAAAAGCAAATTTATGAACATCTTCAAAAGTTTGACTTTTTATGTAAGTTCCAATCAGGATTCAAATCTGGTCATAGTACCACCTCAGGATTGCTACATATTATTGATGATTTATCTGCTATATGTTAAATAACAAAAATTCGTTTGCTTTATTAGTTCTCTTGGATTTTTCGAAAGCTTTTTATAGTCTAAATCATACTCAGTTACTTCAGAAACTTTTTTTGTACTATAAATTTTCAAATTCGTCGATAAGCTTTTTGCACTCTTATTTGAGCAACCGTAAGCAGTTCGTCCAGTGTAGTGATAAACGGTCAACTATTAAAGATGTTGCTGCCGGAGTTCCGCAGGGTTCTATTCTTGGTCCCTTGCTTTTTTCTATTTATATAAATGATCTTTCATGGCACATTCATGATTGCCGGTTTCATTTTTATGCTGATGACTTGCAGCTTTATGTTGGTGGTAACATTTCTAATTTGAACGAGGTTCTGCAGTGTCTTAACTGTGACATCAAATGCGTTTCTTTATGGGCCAAAAATAATTCTCTTGTACTTAATCCAAGTAAGAGTGAAGCTTTATTACTCTCTAGAAACAAATCAGTTAACTTTACACCGTCATTTTTGTTAGGCAATGATCTCACCACTTTCGTTCCAAAAGTAAATAATTTTGGACTTAGTTTGAATTCAAAACTGTCTTGGGTTGATCATGTAGAGTCTGTATGTCAACGAGTAAACTATAGTTTGTATAAGCTTAGGTTGGTAAGCAAATTTTGTTCAACAAGTTTACGCATTTATTTAATAAAAAGTTTGGTTTTACCTATTTTCACTTATTGTAATTTTTAATAACTGTGACAGTTCTTTGAAATGCTTACTTGAGGTTACTTTTAACAATTGTACTCGGTATGTGCATAATCTTAGAAAGTTTGATCACATATCCGTATTTAAGGATTCTATTCTTGGTTGAGGTTTATTTGAGCTTTTTTATTGTAGAATTGCTATTTTTATTTTTCGAATAATTAATTCGAAATTACCATTGTATTTGTATAAAAAATTTAAGTCTCGGCGTACCAGAAATATCAACTTGTCGAGCAACAGAACTGCTATTTATAATGACTCATGTTTGGTGAATGCAATTGTTATTTGGAATAGTTTGCCAACTGAACTTAAAAATTTAAGTTCTGTAAATATCTTTAAAAAGAAATTGTATGATATGATTGGGAAAGTGTAAGTTTTTGTGTATATTATATGTAATTTATTGTATATATTTTATTGTGCTTATTTTTTTATTTTTATTTTTTTGATTATTTATGTTAGGTTATGTTTTCTTTATGTAATTATGTGTATATGCATGTTGTACAAAAACTTAGGTTTAAACTTCATTATAATAAATAAATAAATAAATAAATATCCTAAATAACAAAATAATAAAAGACATAATTCATTCATTCAAAAAAAAATGTCACAAAATCATATCACAACTATTGAACATTCAGTTTTCAATCAGAATCTGATATGTCTCCATTCGGAAACATCCTTTTCGTTACAAATCGCATCAGTTTTTCTATTCTTTTTACACTTTGTACCACTTCATTCGACGTCTGCTGAAAATGGCTAAAATCAACTATGGTTTTATTTTTTTTTCTTGGAGGTGGTTCCGATTCCATGGTTTCCGAATCCAATGCAAGATTCAGTGCTACTGGCGAGAAAATATTGCGTACATACAGTTGGAGCTTCTCGATGAGCATGACGAAGTGGATGGCTCTGTTACTGAGGCATCTTGGGCGTCGTCGTCTATTATGTGTGGAGGATGCAGCCCATGCTTGGTTTTTAAAAACACATCAAACTTTTCTAATAGTTCTTGGTGACACATCAAGAATTATTAGAAAAGTTTGAGCAATATTTCAAACCAAAAAAAAAAACACAAAAATCTCTAAAACGACAAGAACTATTTGGTAGAAAATAAAAGATGGATTTTCTTACCCATATAACGAATTTGGCGAATGAATGTGATTTAGGTGAAAAGAAAAGTGAATTAAAAGTCGAATTGGAAATGTGTAAGAAGTAATAACAAAGGTTTCAGAACCAACTAAGTGGGTAAATCCTATTGTTATAGTAAGTAAGCCTAACAACAAAAGTATTTTCCTCACTAGATGCCTTCCCAGGATTTTGGATGGTGCCATTAGATGAGGAAAGTTAATGTCTGCGTACACACCATTTGGGAGAATAGGTCAGTCAGAAATTTCATACGTAGGGCACATATTTAATAGTAAAGGAATGTAGGCTAATACTTCAAAGATTGAGGCGATGTTTAAAATCACTGGTTCGAAAGACATGAAAGAATCACAAAAATTTTTAGGTATGGTTAACTACTTAGGAATATTTATCAATAATTTGTCAGACAAAACAAAGGAGTTACATAATTTATTAACGAAGCATACAGACGTCATCTGGGATGCAAATTATCAACAATCATTTGATAATCTTAAACGAGACTTAGCTGCTGTACCTACATTATCGTACTTTGACTCAAATAAACCTATAGTTCTCTCAGTCGATGCTTCTGATAAACCATTCGCTTAGTCTTCTAAATCGCTAACTAAGACGCAACAGCTCTATGCTCAAATTGAGAAAGTGCTTTTGGTGATAGTTTTCGGATGTGAAAAGGTTACAACGTATGATGTTAGAAATTCAAAAATATGATTTGAAAGTAGTTTATAAGCCTGGAAAATCATTGGTCATAGCAGATACTTTGTCGACATTACCACTTCTAATTCCAGAGGATGGTGAGTTGGATAATGAATTGAGAATTGGTATTAATCTGGTTGTCACTGTCTGTGGATCAAATTAGTCTGTTGAAAGAAGCAACTGCAAAGGATCCTATGTTGCAATCACTTGTAAAATACTGTCAAAACAATTAGCCAGAAACAAAAAATGAAGTGTTGAAAGTGTAAAACCATATTATAATGTCCGAGACGGACATGAAATGAGTGTACTAAAAATTTGGTTCTAAAAGGTCAGTATATAGTAATATCACTTGGTCTTCGTAAGGAGATGTTAGAAAGGATTCGTAAAAGTTATTTGGGAGTTGAAAAATTGCTTGCGATTGGCTAGAAAGTTGATATATTGGTCAAATATGGTTAGCAATATAAAAAATCTTGTTCAACAAAGTGATATTTGCATGAAATATTCTTCGAATAATAGGTAGCGAATTTATTCGAATAATATTCGAAAAAAAAAACAAAAAAGGGCATGTTACATAATTATTAGTTTTCATGTTTGATTAAAGATGGCGTTACTGATAAGCTTATAATAAAAAGTAAGAATATTGTAATGCGATAGCATAATGAAAAAGACCACACCGCAAGACATGAAGATTCCGGTTCTCTCTGGTTATTGCCTACTCATTAGCATCTTTTTTCAAAGTATTGGATGATTCTGTCAAAAATGGGTTCAATTTGAGTTATTTTGAGTTAACATTTTTGAATTGAGTTGGCCTTGCAATTACTTACCATTTATAGTAGATTCTAGGGTGCCTTAAGGCATTAAAAAAAAACTTAGTCTATATTATAATTTTTAAGACGAGTATTGAGAAAATTAGATAATCCTCGAGTGTTTCTTACCTAATCTCTCATTCGTTCAATAGTGGAATTTGCATCCTGTCTATGGCAATTGTCTGTGGGCAAAAACCAATTCTTAACTTCTACATAATGGTACTAGGTTGTACGCCCCCACAAAAAATTTGAGAACTTTAAACCTAATTGGTTGTAATGAGTGTACTTTATTATATAATGTACTTTATATTTGCATCGTATCCAACAATAAATAAATAATGAGTGGAGTATGATACTTTGAAGTGATTTAAAATTAATTGAATTGGCGTCAGGTTACATGAAAACGATGGAACTTCCTCCTAACATCATTCTCCAAATATTAAGACTAGTTTGATAAGGCCGAAATTGTAAGTTAGTTTCTAACCAACAATTTTTTATAGATGATGGTGGTAAATTATTATATAATTCTTGTGTGGCCTAAAATACTCATAAATCTATAAAATGTCAAAACTCTTTAGAGACTACATATCTATATATAATATGTTAATCAAAACAACAAATTCTCTCTTATACGTTTCAAATCGATTCGTCTTATCTCAAAAAAATTACCATAAAGACTCAAAATTAAATCTAAATTCTTCATTTAACTGATATGCTATATACGCGCATATGAACAAAAAATTTTTTTATAAAAAATCATATAAATTATAAAATAAAATTTATTTTGCTTAAAAATTTCATTAATCAAAACCGAAAAAAGATAAATAAAATCTTAATTGTATTAAAAATGAAAAAAAAAATCCAAACTTAAGATTAATTTTGAAATACAAAATAAATCGGTTCTTATTGAAATCAAAACAAATAAATTGGATTTAAATAAATTTAAAAAAAAAATTAATTCGTTATCTTAAAAGTCTGTCAAAAATGCAAAAGAATTGTTAAAATGTTATAAAGGTTTTAGTTCCTATATAAGTGCGACGTCTGTCCATCGTAGGTTTGGTATAGAGTATGAAAAATTGATACATAAAATCATAAATTTTGAAACTCTTGTGAAACTCTTTAAACCCCTTTCAATGCCAGCCTATTTCTAGATACTGTAAAATTTCAATGTATTACAAAACTATACTATTTACAAATTACCAATGCTAACCACCAAACATAATGTTTGATCGATGGTCCAAAACATCGAAAAAGTAAACTTACCTTAAATGCAACAAATACTTCCTTAACCCACAGTGCGTGCTGGTGCATATATGAATTATTGAATTATTTTGAGCAACTTGACTTTTAAAAATTAAAACGGTTTAAATACAATTAATTTAAACTACTAATTGTATAAACTGATATGGTTGCTGATCAACATTAAGAACTTTAATAATTAAATATATAACTTAAAGCATTGAACATCTAATTTATTTATTGATTAGTTGTTTCAAAATTACAATAATTTATCTTAAAGATATAATAGATAAACATATTGAGCAACACTAAAATTTTTTTAATTAATTATATTTCATAAAAATAAATAAAATAAAATAACTTGATTTTATTATATTATAAATAAAATAACTTGATTTTATTATATTTTTTAAATGTTGTATGCTCAGCATAAAAAACTTAAACAAAATTATCAATGCCGAATTTATATTAAATATGAGAAAGTCAATTTAGTAATAAACATTTAAAGTTGGTTTAAAAATACAACGTTTAAATATATTGAGCAACTAGACATATTTGAAAATATAATAAATTTTCTCAATTAAGTAACCAATATTAAAGAGAATTAAGTCAAATTGATTTTAACTCAATAATAGTTTTTGAGCTTATTAGTATATTATATCATATTGAGCAACAATGTTGTTACTCTGGAATGCTAGCTAACACTAGTAAAACATAAAAAAATAAAGGTTATGTAAGGTCGGCAGTTGAAACTTGTAACGGATCAAGGTGCGAGTCCCAATAGTGTCATTATAACGACACCATTAGGATCCGCACCCCGATAGCGTTAGCAGAATTCTTCCATTAGAGGCCTTGCTGCGGTATAGTAGCCGGCTAGAGCTCAGGAGCCGATAGGGGTGGGGTGTGCAAGGCATAATGGGAGCTTGGATAACCGCAGGGAGAGAAAGACGGGAAGGCGGGGTTCACTTGAACAAGTCGGCACGCAACCGGACTTGCAACCATCACATCACGTTAAGAAAATCACAAAATTACAACAAAAAAATTATTTTTCAATTTATCACAATGTCTTTAATAAGTTAAATAAATAAATGGAAAGAAAAATAGAACCAAAACGAATTTGAGAAAAGACAAAATAAAAGGAGAATACAATAAAACCTTAAATAACTTAACTAAACACAAATCGTACTTAAATAAACGACAAAACACAAATTTTAAGTAAATAACGACAAAACACAAATTTTAACTAAATAACGACAAAACACAAATTTGACACACACACACAAAAATATGATAATAATAAATATAATACAAAAAAATTATAAACTTAACTAAATTTTGTTTTCTCCGTTATTGTTGTTGTACAAGCTGATCTATATGATTATGATCATTCTTTTTCTCCTCATGTTTATCTTGTAACGCATTGACGGTATTATCAACGGTGTTTACTGTAATTTCGTTTGGTTGTAAATGTGGTACGTCCATACAAACTTGGAAACCATCTTTCCCAATGTTAGATTTTTCTATTTTTTTTTTTTTGGAGGCTTGATTACGCTCGTTCCGTTGTGGTGCTGCCCATAGACGATTGTAAATTCGTGGCCACAAACTTGAATTCATCAAGGTGGGTTGGCTTTGTATGCGAGGATAATGCAATTGTTGTAGATGCAATCCATAACCAAATGCATCTTCTGATGGATCGTCGACGAGTTTTAATAATAATGGTAGCAACGACATTGCTTTATAATAATTCCACCTCACTATGTTGCAATATAATTCAAAAAAAAAAAAAATGCTTGTCGATTGTTTTGAACACGTTTACTTGTGAGTTTTTTTTTTATAATGAATCTCACAATTGATTTTATTTCACAAAAAAAAAAATTAATTTAATTTACAATTTTTTCTATTTTTTTTTTTTTATAATGACTGATCTCGAATTACATAACACACGGCTTTATATACCTACTCATTACCCCGTTACTTAATTTGTAAACAAACAAAGTAGGGGCAATGAGCAAGTATACAAACATAAAAGAAAATAATTTTATTTTTTTTTTTTTTTTAAATAATTTAGACAAACAAAATTTAAAAAAAATCTGGGGTGCACACATTAACATATTTTGTGCCCACGGAACGAGCACCAAAAGGGTCGCTCGTTACAAACTGCCATTAACTGTAAAAGTACAGTGACCAAAGTTTAGAATCTGAAAATTTGGGGGATTTAATTTTTATTGAGCAACTTGTCATTTATTCTAAGATATCCTTAAAACTGCGAATGAGTTATTTATCAAAAATACAGTAGCCAAATTTAATTTAAGAAAAATAAAGGTTTTAATTCATCTATGGATCCACCTTTAGCAGAGTCTTCAGAGTGTTAAAAAGAGTTTACGACCATATCCAATAGTATCCAATAGTAATTTTGTCTTAGAACCGTTAGAATTTCATGACGCATAAGAAAATTTTGATCCGCCAGCTACATGCATTCCGGGGCAAACAAAAAATATTTAAGTCAATTATAAGATCAGTATGCCGAGAAGAAGTCGTTTCCTAAAATTTGTTTAGGTTATCGTTTTGTAAGCGGAATTTGTGGCAGATTTTGTAAATAAAACGTTTCGAGGTATTAGTAATTTGCAAAGAAAATTAGTTCAGATGCAAGGTGAGCATCTTGAAAATCTTGGTTGGAAATAAAGTTTTGATTCCATTTGAGATGATTGTTCAAGAGGTCGCTTAGTTTCTGTTATATTCTCAATTTTTTATTACGCTGTCCGAAAAGTATAATAATTGATTGAAATATTTCCCCGCCTTATTTGTTTTTAAATTAATTTTTTGTGAGGCATAAAAACTATGAAGAAAAATGACATCAAAAATGGTTTATTGAAATTGTCATAGCCACGAAAAAGTTAAAATTTTTCTTATGTGATTTTTGATTGGTACTATTACAAAACCAAGTATAGTGAATTTTAAATGTTATCATAGCTACTAACCGTAATAATTTGGATGTCTTATTATTAAATTTGTATTCACAAAAATTTATCATGGGTTTCGGACACAGTCTAAATAAATAAATAAATAAAAAAAAAGTTAACCGCGAATGAGTTGGAAGAGCTTCAGCCTCAGAACAGATGGCATGGAATAAAAACTAAAAAATAAAATAGTTTTGGTGATCATAATAAGACTGCCAAACGTGACTGTTTTATTTGATCCTTGCGACTAACCACCCTTAGAAATGATGATGAAAAAAAGTCATACATCTATAATAAAACCCGCATTTAAGTTTGTTTGTATACACCCTATATTATGACCTTATACGTCATATTATATAATTATCATCAAATCATAAACAGTAGTACCTAAAAACAATATTTCGTATTAAATATGCGGCCAGCAAGTTTATATAAAAAAAAATAGGTAATTCAATTATCGATTAATCCATTGATCTGGTTTGAATTAAAATCAAAATTCAATTAAAAATTTACAAGACAATTCGATTTGTGTTTACAACACGTATACCTGCGTATATAGTTGAAATACTTCAAATGAATTGTGGAAGCATTTTTTTGAACCATGTCCACCAAAAACATAAATCATCAATTAGTTTTAAGATGTAATTATGGATAAATTTAGAT
Organism: Tipula confusa; assembly: GCA_963556175.1. Lineage (NCBI taxonomy): Eukaryota > Metazoa > Arthropoda > Insecta > Diptera > Tipulidae > Tipula > Tipula confusa. The sequence goes on from OY744476.1 coordinate 222,584,133, forward strand.
TCTAATCAACGTGAAATATTCAATGGCCATGAATTTAAAATAATTTTATGAACCGCACTTGCGTGTTTTGTATATTTTAATGGCATTTGTTGTATACGAGTAGTTACAATTACGTTTAATGTAAATGGGTATAAACGAGAAGGTGGTAACAGATAGGTGTTGCATTTGCAATAATTTTATTACATTTATAAAATAAATTAATGATTATTAATTACGTAAATTAATTGGTATATAGTGTGTATCGTTTTAACATTTTACTGAAAAAGCTTTGAACAAGACGTTTCACGGCGTTTTGTTTCTGTAAATTTCGGTGACTATCGGTGAACTCTCCTAAATTTATGCAATGTTGAACTTTTTTTCTCTATTGCCTTTGTAACCGATTAGTGCGCAACTTTTTGTTTTAATTGATATTTTGAAAATCACGTGGTCCGAAAGGAAACACTCACAAGTAAGTTTTTGTACTTCATACTCATGAGATAAGTACTCCGTGTGCCTCATTGTCTTTTCAATCACTTATCGTAATCTTCCGACCACCTCATGTTTTTACTGGTGCCTATAACATTAACCTTGAGTTAGTTATCTCACCTTCTTCCCAGATCCTAATTTAAGACATTATTTCTATTTCAAAAACCAGCATAAGCTTGTTTTGTTGCTTCACCAATATTTTTAACTTTATTTCTTGCTATTGGCTACTCAGAACTGTTAAAGTTATGCCAAAAATTAAAAATTTTCAATACCACGTCGATACTTTTGTAGATCCAGAATAAACATGTCTATCAAAACTACCAATGAAATGTTTTTACTCACCGTCGTTTGACGAAACATTTGTAACAACTGTAAGTTTTGTTATAAAGGGCTCCAATAATTTCTATTTTTTCTAATTCATATAGGATTGAAATTCCGTCTCTCTAAGCATGCTGTGCAGTTCCAAAAATTTACTAAACAATTTTCCGTCAAGTTTCTGATGTCAGGCCCGCAGTTCGTGGATATTTCGATGTTTTTCTCAATGTATATCAGTATTTTGCCTTCAGAGTTCCATCGCACTATTGTGTCAGTTTCTAGCGTTACGTTGGATGTGCTTTTGTTTCCCTTAATTAGCGGTTTAATGCAATTGTCTTTAAACTCCTTTATTTCTGAGTGTCTTTGTACAAAACTATGGTAGTTTATTGTGGTGATAGTTTTTGTTTGTTTTTATTGACGTATTGTTGATAACTTTTGATGAAGCTAGTGCTTCGGCTACTACATTGGTTTTGCTGTGCTGGTAGACTTCATTGTAATCAACATTTTCAAGATCCAAAAGCCACCTCAGTAGATTTTAGAATTTTTCCCTAAGTTTTAATAAATATGAGAAGTTTATGATCCATAAGAAGCGTAAATTTGTTTCCGTAAAGGTAGGGTTTATCCAATAGAGTTCTTCACTACCCCAATAATGGAAATATTGAGGTTATCTGGATTTTTGGTACTATTCAAATTTTGGAAGCTAGGGCTACTTGAACTTCAGATGATTCCGCTATCCACAATTTCCTGTATATGTTCTTTCACGCGTCTCTTTTAAATATGAGTGGGTATATGTATGTTCTAGTGTAAACTGGAGTTACGTCTTATTTTGTATTTAATTACTGTTGTTGCAGATAATTCCTTATTGTGCTTCAACAACACTTCTTGGTGATCGTAAATGGTATTTCCAAGAATTGTTTCTCGTTTTCACACAAGTGGTCCACTTTCACATAACGCTCTTAAAATTGTTGACATTTAAACCTATAGTTTAGGCTATTGCTTCGGTGGTTCGGGATATTTACTGACTATCTTTACAGTAGATTTACAATTTTTTGATTTATACATTCAGGTTGTAATATAATGTTTTCATTTAATTTTTGGGGGTATAAGTGATTAACCATTTTCTGCAGTATCAAATATTACCGGACAATGATAAAAATGTTTACTGCAAATTTTTTCTTAAATTGGGTACACGATATGGTTTCATTGGAGTTAAACTTGCACAGGAATTTTTTTAGACAGAGGCCATATCTATTTATAATCGTAGTTACCTGTTCTTTCAAGTGAATCGCTGCACTTCCATGTCATCTACATATATGCCTCAGTCATAATGTCATCTACATATATGTCCTTGGCTTTGACATGAGCGGCTGCAGGTGAGAAGGTTTCATTTTCCTTTGCTATTTGTTGAATAGCTCCGATGAAATACGATGGGGTAAGATGCGTGATTTCCATCTCGAGAATTTTAGTCAGTGAGTGACCAGAAGTGGAAGGCGTTAATGGATCGAGGTTACCATCGTTGAAGCTGCACAATGGTCGGGAGTTCAGGATTCCTTTTATTTCAGCTAGCAGAGTGTTCATCTTTTCTAGTTTTAAAACAGTTTTTCCAACTACCATTTTGAGCCGCCTCCTACAGGCCTACAAAATGTGGCAAATTAGGTGGGATAAAGTCCCGTGAAATGCGGTACCTGGACAGATTATCAGAGACATCATTTGATCACTAGATGATTTTAGCAAACTCTTTCATTAGTTTTCTAACTGCACTGACGATGTAGCTTCCATTATCGCTGGGAAGATCGAGGAAAATACCGCAATGAACGGTGCATTTCTTGAGGGTGACCAAGAAAGCTGGACAGATCACTCACTAATTCCAAGTGTGCAGCTTTTTTGCTTAAACATATTAAGAGACAGATGTATAATTTGGCATAGCCCACACCAGTTTTGAGAAACGGCCGTACAAACTCGAATCACGAACTAGGTAGATTAATTTTGCTGACACTCGGCCTTAAACTTTATATGCTGCATTTCCGGATCATTTCCTTGGCCTTTTGTTTTCCATTTGGTACCCAATAATCCTGTCTCGCATGATCGACAAAATATGAGAAGGTTTCACGTACTTCTGGTCTACATGAACGTCACGAATAATTGTTAGCGTGATTGAATGGTAATTGGATGTTTTATGGAATATGGAACTGAACTATTTTGAAATCTGCCTCCAACGCAAATTATCCCGCAATGGTCAACATACGGTTGATTAAAATAGCCAATTTGGCCCGTTCTACCAACGGTAAAGTGATTTGAGATCACTTGGAGAAAGGCCTCTGGAAGCGCAGTCCGCCGTATTTTCAGCTGATCGAACATGCCTCAAATCATCCTCGGGTTGAAGTATTAAGTATTTCCGCTGTGCGATAGCTCACGAAGGTGCTCCAATATCATGAATAACTGCTGAGCCAGTCTAGCACGGTTTGGGAGTCGGTCCATAAAGACAGTTAATTTATTTTTAAGCTGGATTCTTTTGTGAAAGTTGCTACGAGATGCGATAAGAGAAGGGCAGCACAGCTTTAAACGGGGAAGTGTCTGATGCTTGATAGGCGGCACTCTTGTATTGGAGGAAATGAGATGTATATGTATTGTGCCATCTGAATTGATCGTTTGAAAGAATACAACGGCACAATAAGCTGATTGACTGGCATCGCATAACCCGTGGACGTCTATAATGGAACCTTGTTCGGCTTGTATGAATCAGACAATAGATATAGAGTTTAATGTTTTATAATTGGATTTTATCTTCGACCAAATAGCGCTTTTGTCATGTTATTGTCGTCCCAGAGCATTTGCATGAACATATTAAAGGTTATGACCACTGGAGACCAATGGATCAAATAAATAATTGTGCGTTTTTGATTCTCTTATAAGGCGTCTTAGTTCTTGCGTTAGATCAAGAAGTTGTATTGCTTCAATATTGAAATGATGGAGTAAAGTTTTTTCATGATTGTTGCAAATTCCTGAATCACTTCATTAATCCATTTGATATTTAGGTCATCATGTAATTCCTCGTTGGTTACGTACCGGTAACCATTCGTTATTGCACGACGAAATTTGTTTTGACAACGTTGAATAATTAGACGATTTGATGATTTAATATAGTCCCACAGTTGGATACCATACGTCCAAATTGGTTTAATTATCGATTCGTATAGATAAGGCGGTTACAGTACAAGCTAAGGTTAGAATGTTTTCCTATCAGCCAGTACATTTCACGTCGCTTTATTTTGATTTGTTCAGCTTTTTGTCTAACGTGGTGTTTCCAGTTCAATCTTGAGTCGAGATGCAATCCGAGATATTTCAGCTTGGGGAATTTGCACTCCATTAAAAAATGTATGGAGGTTGCTATTTTTGTGCCGCAACCTATATATTACATGGACTGATTTCAGCTCGTTCTGCTTTATTTTCCGATCGCTGGTCCATAGGTTGATATTATCGAGTACTTGTTGTAAGTATTCAACTGCTTGCTTCTGCGATTCGATTGAAAGGTTCCGATGAAGGTTGTTTCCGTTTTCGGTATATCGAAAGAGTAAAGAGAAGATATAGGAAAGGCTCTAATACGCTACCTGGAGGACTGCTGCTCTGGCTGGGTAAAAGTTAGATTATGTATCTTCGGTGATACTCTAAATTTCCATTGTTATTTGTGGTTTTGGTCATCTGGGCGTAGGAGACCTCCTCTCTAACAGTATCGTATTTTTTGTTTGGCTTTTGCTGTAAGCACTGAACTACTAATATTTTTGAGCATTTAGCTTTTCTGATATACCTGGCAACCTTTGTAACTAGCCGGATGACCTTTTTCTCCGCACAGTGCATAAGTTGGCGTAACATTTCGTGGTTTTTGGCATTGATTTGTTTGATGACTCTCTTTACATTCGACACATTTGGCTTGTCTATTAAGTTCTTCGTGTGTCTGTTTGTAATTTGTACACTGAGGTATATCAGTTAACTTTTTTGGAGGTTCAATAGATAACTTTCAGTTTAGCAGGCTCTTAATTCCGTATGTGTCTTTATTGGTTTCTTCTGGCAACAGGTCAACGTAAAACAATTGGAAGTGTCTAATAATTTTGTCATTATTAATTGTTGACTTTTTATGTACGTTGATAATGTTGGTTACTTTATGACCATTATCCTCAATTGCTGCTTAGATGTCATCGCGATCGGTAGAAGACAGTAGACCTCTTATTAGGACTCTATATCTTACTATCCTTATTATTGGATTCATTTTCTTTTATATCACTAAGTAGATTTTTAATTTTACGGTAGTCATTTTCAGACTGCGTTGTTATTTTGATATCATTATTGGATATTGCTATAAACTGAACAGGTTTCTCTGTCACTGCCAAAACTTGAGCTCTAAGTATATTGATATCTCTAACATTGCTCACATTAATTGGTGGGGCAACGGTTCCTTTTCAGGAGCAGGTTGTGATTGTTTTGGTATTGCATTCGATTGTAGTATGGAGATACTGTTGGGGATGGTGTTGTATAGAGTCTCCTTTTTATTTACATTCACCTTTTTTGTCTGGATTGAGTGACTTCCTCCTCGAATTCCTCTTAATCTGTAAAATATACATTGTTGAGATTTTGTAAGAAGCCCGCTCGCTCACTTTCCGAAGTCGCCGGTACTGGGTAGCCTAATCCCTGCACCTAAATTTTATTATTCTCCTGATTTGACAAGGATGGTTTATTGTTCGGCGTGCCTTACCCTAGCCAAATTTGGTCCACGGGTGGTATTTTTTTCCCACCTACCCACCGGTAAGTCGGTTAGGGCATTCCCCGAACCGCCACTCAGGGACGCGCTCGATGGAAGTTTGGCTTTTCCACACGAGAAAAAAATTGTATATATGACAACATTAGCAATTAGGCAGTTATGGCGTTTTAATTTTTACAAATTAGTCCTAGTGGGTGGCGCTTATTACTAAAAATATATATTTAACGGTTTGCAGCTTAATTAAATTAAAAAAAAAATTCCAATAAACTACTTTTGTGTTTTAGTTTTGATATAACGATAAACACCTGAGCTCTATAAATAATTTGCATACCTTCGATTCTGATAAATTTGTATCGATGTTTGAAGTCCATAACTATGCATATATACATATATTTCATATAAGTAGAAAACTAATTTAAAAATAAAACAACAAATTTATTTTAATATTAAAAATAAATATAAATAATTGAAATAATAAATAATTTTTATTGCCGCCGGTATATAAATATTTCTTTCTTGTATTTAAATTTTAACAAATAAATTTATTTATTTTCTTATATATACATTTAAGATTTGGTTTAAAAAAATTTTCTTGTTTTTTTAGAAATAATCGAAAAATAAAATATTAATTGATTATGGTAAAATATATATAACTTGCTGACCATAAAAATGTGCAATATAATTTCGAAAATGTGTTGGTACTACCACGGCGGTACAGTGCCTAACCAACAAATCTTATATATCAATCAGTTCATATATGTACATACATGACGTGATATGCTCCTCATTCAATTTTAAATTTTTATCTTACGTAAAACGAAGCACACCATGAGTCATATATTTAACCCTTGACTAAGTGTTGTGTTTGTGGTGCCAAATTTTATGAGACAATTTGCCCATAGTACTCGTAAAATCCTATTTGTATTTACTCCGCGAATGGGTTATCATTTGTTTTTTTTAAAGATTTTTATTTTTAAGATCAAGATAGATATATTCGTATATATCTTAGATAAAAACAAAAACAAAAAAAAAAAAATCAGTCTTCAATTCATAAAAAATTAAAAGCAAAGCTAAAATAATAATCATTGCATGAGAAACATAAGTTAAGGTTAAAGTTCAGAAGTTTTTTTCTTCCTTTTTCTTCCATCTGACTGATTTCTTGCCCTTAAGGTATATTAAGTGGTATTTTAAGATGAGTATGTTTTATTTTTTATTTTTTATATTTTAAATAAAACATTAAAACAAAATGTATATAATGAAGATCGAGATCAAGATTTGCAGTTTAAAATTTTTTTTTTTTTTTAATTTCTCGATCACCAAAATGTACATTTTAGTGTATTGATAAGATAAAATCCATCAACGTGCATAATATCAATATATTGATCAAAAAATATGATCTTGTACTAATATGGTTTATGTGTGTGTGTATATATATGTACGATCTTATGATCTTATATATACTGTCAATAAATTTTAGTTTTCTTACAATATAATTTCTTAGGTTTACCTAACAGACTTTTAAAATGGATAAGACAACAAAAAAAAAATATACAAGAAAATCTTTACGAATATAGTAATTAAAATAAAAAAAAAAAGTTTTAATAAAATTTACAGTTATATATGAATTGTGTAAATTCAAATGATTATACCGTAGGGTACAAAACAAATCTGAAACTTATAGCAAGAGGTCTTTGGTGGCTTGGCTACAAATAGTGCTTTTACATTTTAATGAATTAAATAAATAAATTAATTCAACTTGTTTAAATATTTTATGTTTCCATTGATTATATTAAATTTTTATATTTTAACGTTGATTGCGATTGCACAATAAAATAATTTCAACTTTCTTAAAAAAAAAACAAAATACTTAACATTCCAAGACATATGAACTAAATATGTGTAAAAGTTAAATCTGAATCTAGTTTAAAGTTCATTTTGGTTTTGCTGTAAGTCGATTGTGCCAGTCGTTGGACGGGTAGTCGCTAAAAAAGATGAGTTTAATGAAGTTTCATAAACGAAGATTTTTAGTTAGAATTGGCTTTTCTCCAAGAAAATCGATGCCTAAAAAGTTATGGACAACATACCTTTATATTTTACACTCAGTGAAGTTGTTTGGTTAGGTTAGGTTAGGTCAAGGTGGCCATCCTAAAGGAATTGAGATAGACACAATTGGTCTGTAGCCTTACCACAACAAATATATTCTCATGCGATCTCCCCAAAACTTTAGCCTGTATCGAGCCAGGCTAGGACAGGTGCAGAGCAGATGTAGTATCGTTTCCCCCTCCTCCTCATCCCGACAACTTCTACAGTAATCATGCGAGAGAACACCCAGTCAACTTGCATGCTTACCAATGAGACAGTGTCAAGTAATGACACCTACGATTATACTAACATTGCACCCGTGGCATGGATATTAGTTGGTTAGACCTGATTTAGTCTAGTGTAGGCCAAATTTGCCAAGTAATTGCACATAAAACATAATTTGCCCATCTACTGTTTGTGATTTTATAAGCTTCTTCCTTTTGGAGCAGTAAACACATGGCAAGCGATTCTTCTGTATCAGCGTAGCATGGTAAGATGCGACAGGAGGTACCCTGTCGAGAGAGTTCATCATCTTTTAAATTCTCTGTAATATTAAAATACCCGGGCACCCATTTAAGCTGAATTTTGAACTGTTCTGCCATCTCGTTAATAGATGAGAGGCAGTTCCGACAGATGGCAGCCTGACTTTCCGTAAAAATGCCAATATCCTTAACAGCTATCACATTATACTTCATCCAGTCTTTGGCCTCTTTGATTATGATTAGCTCCACCTGAAAAACAATAAAAGAGAGGTTTAAATTTAGTTCCTTGCAGAACACCCCACAACATTGCTGTCAATTCTCGATCTATCCGTAAGGAAGTTAATCTTACCGGGATTCAGAACTGCTTCGTCGGCCCAGTCCTCTCTGGAGAGAATAACAGTCAGAAATTTAACTTCAAGGTATGATGTAGGGGTAATATAGTCAATGGCTTTGGAGATCAGCTTATTCATTAGAATATATATGAGTGCCCAATTTGTTTAAATATCTTAAATATCAAGATGGACTACATGAAGGATAATCTCCAATGCCTGAGTTGAAGTAGTTCTGAGTGCACCAGTAATACACAGGCAGGCAGTTCTTTGAACCTTCATCAACAGCTTTTGATTTGACACCATATTTAGGGCTGGCATCCAAACTTTAACTCCGTGCAGTAGAACAAGTCTAACTACAGAGGTGCACAGCCAGTGTACGATGCAAAGTTTTAGACCCACCCTTTCCCAATGACATTTTTATAGAATAGCGCTATTGTAACTTTCTTTACCCTTTCCAATATATAAGTTTCCAGCTTAGTTTGCTGTCCATAATAAGACCCAGGAATTTAACTATGATATAGAAGAATCCTTCTATATCACAGAAGGTCACCAAAGAGACCGGCTCGCTTGAGCCTCTAATATAAGCTTCCATTAGTATCTCTAGAGTTTTCAAAAAGTACGAAGATAAGCTAATATTTTAGGGATAAAATGACCATATAACTTCAGTCCATTTGTTTACTGGTAACAAGATGTTTCTCCTGCTGACAGTTTTCCCAGTGAGACCCCTAGTCGTATTTGTTTTAGGCAGACCAGTTGGAGATTTGGAACATCCTAGGAAATGAGTTTGCAGTAGGAGTACTACTTTTAAAGGCTTACAGTTTGTATTACAGATAGAAAGGTTAGTACTTAGAATATAATCAAGAAGTGACTAACCTCTCTCGTTCGTGCTTTCTCAGATCGTGTGGTGTGAATTTGCATCGCATCCGGTGACGATTCTGATCTTACGTACCTGAGCATCCGTTAGTAAGCTGCGCATATTATCCGGAAGAAGAATTTTCCTATCATGTGGTAAGTACTGTGAGACGAGCCAGAGGTTCTGATTTTTAGTTTGATTTTTGCAAGACTGCACGAACGAATCCTACCTTCGACCTGCATAAACAGTAATTTATAGTTACCACCCCTAAGTCTAAGAACCCGATCCTTATTGATCCATGGTTCTTGAACCAAGACAACATCAATATCATTCTTTATTACTTTGAGCATGAGCGCAGTTGACGCTGCTTTACAGTGATATAGATTAAGTTGTATTAGATTTAGCATCTTCCTGCTTAAAAATCAATCGACATCACAGAAATGTCGGATCCTTCTGAATCCGGGGTCGTGGAAAGATTGCAGAGTTCATCCATTGATCCGGATAGCTCGTTAATCAGATTTTACTCCTTTACTTCTTTCGTTTCTACAGTTTGTCTAAAGGACACACATCCTCAGCCGAGGTTCGATGTAAAGTGGAATTTTCTCCAACTGATTCTGTTACCCCTAACTTAGCAGCCTCGTCCTCCTTATAAACTTTCAGCATGTTAGCGCACAAAACCATAGCTAACTAAGCCACCTGTCTTAGCCTGCACTCACTGGCAGTGAGATAATTTCGTTGTTAATTATGACTATAGCCGACATGTAATCATTCTTAGCCTCCTCCACCCAGGCTATCCTTCCAGTTGTTGATCGGCAACTCAGGATTAGCCATCTTGATCAGTTTCATAATCATCTTTGGATCGCAAGGATCAGCTGGAATCCATGCCCGAGCTCTTGGCCTACAACGGGTATCTTCCAGCTCAAGGACTTCTAGTTAAGCTCCAGGCCAAACCTTACCTAGGCTACTGATCGCCTATTTATATAGGTACAGAGACCTTTGGTTGGCACGCAAGCTGTCAATTTGACATGGTTCCTGTACCAACCACCGTCCCGACATGTAGGGGCAGCTGCACGGGTTTCCTCATTATTTTCTCATTATTTCCGTTACAACCAGCGGATCATTGAGAACCTCGCTAAAAAGCCTAGTTGCAGTTGCCTGCAACTTTTTAGTGGCCTTTGGAGATTTATCCGAAGATCTCTGTCTTTTGAACATGGAGCTCCCGGATGAACTTCTTGGCTTTGGTTCTATCGTTTTAGTAGCCTACTCCAGTTCGGCTGTGTCCTTATCCGTCTTATCCACCAACGGAATTGTTTCTAGCCTTTTTAGGGGTTTCTATGCTTCTATGCTTTCCATTATAGATTAGTTTGAAAGGACCTGCACTATCAGTGTATGTGTCTTCTTTCCTAGCCTTGGTGAGAGAAGGCCTACAGACCGAATTCTCTACTTTTGGAGTTTTTGGCATTTTAAGAGTGCCGAGCTTTATATTATTATTCTTAACTTCCATTTAAGTCGATCAATAGTATTTATGATAGCTTAATCTTGAAAAGTTCATCAATTTACACATCAAGATGAGACGGTGAGACATGTCCAGATTGATTACAGCTTGGATGAGGCTTTTGGAGTGGCTGAAATTACTCAAAATTGCAGTCTCAGTGTAATAACTCTTTTCATAGTTAAGAACATCCTCCGTAAGACATTTTGAATCGGGTATAATTTGTCTATGAGCTTCTGAACGCGCCATAGCCACGTGGTGAGCTCGTTCAGATCTGTAAGCTCATGATTATGGCTAGCTCATTTCACTAAATTCGTCATTTTTCACAATGTGATGGAGTTAGCGCTGCTATATGCTGCTCTAATTGCGCACACAGTGCACGGGAATTAAGTAAGCCTTCGATTTGGACGAGTTACATATTTATATCTTCGTATTTTAAAATGGTTAACCAAGTAAGCGATTTAAATGCAATTTCCATTAAATTGTGGTGAGGCTGATAGTGTGAAATGATTAGTTGTAGCCCAATTGGATATTTGTTGTTTTTCCTTTGCTAGAATTTTTCAAAAGTGCTTCATTTCATTGACAGATGGATGGCCATGTCTTCATATTCTTTGTATGTCACTGCTTTTCTCAGGTCGCGCCGAATTTTATTGCGTATGGTATGGGCCAGCGTAACCTACACTGGATTGTAGAAAATGACCATCTAAATTAATCCGTGGTATAGGAGTAACTGCCCCTTTAGTCGAGCTTGCATATAGTTTTGTTTTGCCAAAAACATTTGTGGCAGGTATGGATTATAAGACGAATTATAACTTTGCACCTAAGAATTATGTATTGCCAGCTTATAATTAGCATTAGAAGAGTTAGACCTGCATGTGAGTGTTGGATGTGAACATTTTCTAATAGTTAATGTGATACAGGGTGTTTGTAAAGCAAAATTATTGAATTCCCAATGTAATGTCTGCGAATTTCAAGCAACCATCATATTACGAGTAGACAGCTAGAGTTATCTATGAATGGATTCAACATTTTTATCACGCGTTGTTGTTAAGCGATTTAAAATATTTCGTTTCTGAAATGGGTTTGCCAACTAAGAGAAACAGAGCAATTGGCGCAGTAGTTAAAACTGCGGTGTTTGAGACGGGAGGTACCGGGTTCGAATCCCAACGGAGGAGGGTTGCAAAAGGGATTTTTCACCATCTGATTACAATCGGCGATGACGAAGAACACAACTATGACCCCCTGTTGGAGTGCAAAATCCATGGGCCGTGCTTTGGAGTGCAAAGTCCATGTCAGTACAGGCTGACTGGAGCAATGTAATCTGCAGATGGATTTAAACTCGAACCTGCGTATTCGTACGTCCTCGATGTGGCTGGTGACGGCGTAAAGTAGGACGTTAAAAATTAACCGCGAAAGAGTTGGGAGAGCTTCGGCCCCAGCAAAGATTGCAGGGTTCAAAAAAATAAACAATAAAGTTAATCCATCCTGTGGTAATCCATCCGTCACGTCTACCTTTGAATACCGACGAAGTAAACGTCTAGCATCTCTTAACTTTAATAATATCGGTTCTCCAAAAATAAACGTGTTGTCCTCTATTTCATTACCGTTCTCAAGTCCAAACTCATTTATCAACGCAAATCCAGAGGGACTAAAATTCGAATTTCCGTGCGTTGGTAATAAAATAATTAACATGAACGATTACCAAAAAAATGAATTTATGTCCCGAAATATCCCAGAGTTTAATGGAAATTTGCATGATATACACAAGTTCCTCTTGTGTATATACAGAGTTCACGACTCGTGCACAACAAACGAACAGAAGGGGCTCCTCGTAGATATTATATTCTATACAAACTAGGTAGTAAGGTATATAACATGATAGCCAACGTAAAACCTAATTCTTGGGATGAGATCAGGTCACATCTTCCAAAATTTTATCATGTACCTGATATGTTTGACGATATTGAAAGGAAAATAACGTCATCCATAAGAAATTATGTGAGAATGTATCAAAGCGAATCTCTTATGAAATGCATGGAAGCAGCTATGGAGCAATTAAATTTTGTATGAAGATGAAAATCATACGAAAATGTTCAATATCAATCACGCACAGCCAGAACCAATTGTTTTACAAGTGCAGAATATGCAAATTAGTTATTGCAGATATTGCAAAAGAAATAGTCATGTGATTCGGGAATGTAGAACTAAACAACGTAATGATTTTTGAACACAGATGTACCAAAATAAATCATTCCCGAGGCATTCGAATAACGTAAGTTCATATCAAAATTTCAATCCAAAAAATTCCAATACTCATTACTCTTTCAATACCCAATAACGCAATACCCACCACCAAAATTTTACAATAGAAGTAAACCACCTTTTTCTATAAAATTCCCGCAAGATGCTAGAAATCCAAATAACTCGACAATAAACCCACAACAGTCACATTCGGTAACATGGAATAATCTTGTAGCAGTTTTAACGCCAATAAAAAGTCAAAACACTCGTTTCCAACCACAGAACCCTACTATAAGTAATTTAGATAATTTTACTAATGCACTTAAAGGATTAAACCTCAAAATCCTCAAAATATACAAATTGCACAAATCCACTGTCATGAAACGTGATCAGAAAACTTAAACGAACTCAACAAAGCACAGGGAAGAAGCGATGCTTGCGTCCACAGATTAATCAAGGACCACAACCAATAAACACAATAACTCTTAAAACCACATCCTTAAAAATTCCAGAAATTAATATTAACCATAAAACAATCGAAACCACTATCCAAGAAAACTCAAACAACCAACCCACTTACATGAATGAAAATATCCAAAACAGGTCTGTCTCTCAAATGTAATCTAGATGCACTCACTCAAAACACAATAACCTACGAAAATGACGAAACCCAAAATGAAATATCCACATCTCACTCACATCCTAAACATAATATGTTAATGTGTTCAAATTTTTGTTCTTTGACAAGTTCGGTAACCTTTTCGACTGAAATGACGAAACGAAATAAGTTAAATTTATTAATTGACTCGCAGGCGCAGATGTGTCTTTAGTCAAGCAGAGTTGTCTACATTCACGTTTGCGAAAATCGACACAAATAAAAAAGTAGGTCTACACGGTATAGGGCCTGGTGAAACAATGACCCTTGGTTCGTGTGACATTTTGTTTAAATTAGAGAATAATAAAAGAATTCTACAAACATTTCATGTTGTTCCCGATGAATTTCCTATACCACAAGAAGGCATATTAGGTAAAGACATGCTAAACAACTTCAAGATAGACATATTAAGAAGACATTCCTGTTTTAGTTTCACATCAACAGCATCATCAGTCACCATTTCAGATATAATAAAACAAAACGAATTACGTGCGTACCCAACCATATAGACGTAACATTAGACTCACCTAATTTTTTCGACTTCCGTGAATTAATTAACTCACTTTAAATTTATATAATTTTGCACACTTCAGATGGTTCAGATCATATAATGTTTGGATTTCTAATTTGATTTTTGTATTTTTAACTAGACCAAAATTAATTAGTTGTAATGTTTTTTAATTACGATTAGAAAATTGTGTGTACCGCGGTTTTTGTATATAGTGAATGTGATTGAAAATATTTCTTTCACTTTTTTATTTTTGGAAGATGCGTAAACATATATAAACGATCAGCATCGCAAATTATTCATCATTCATATTGCTACGATCCAAGTAATAATTTATTAGACGGTAAATTTAATTTTGTGTTTAATAAAATTAATTTTAATTAATAATTTTGTATTTTTTTGGTTTTAGTTTTAAAAATGAAATTTGCTGTAACAATTGTTGTGCTTGTTTGTTTGGGGTCGGTGGCAGCACGCTCAAAGGTGCAGAAACGTAAAGACTATGGATTTGAGTATGAATATGGGCAAGCTGAAGTGCACCCAGACCAATATTCGCAGACGTTTCAACATGGATCGTCTAGTTCATCCGGAAAGGGTGGATATAGTGCTGGTAGTGGATTAAGATCGATTGCACAAGGGTCAGCCCATCAAGCAAATTCAGCAGTCGTAAATCAACAAGCAGCTGGTAAACAAGCAGCTTTTGTTGCTAAAAATACATTAGCACAATCGGCAATTCAAGCATCGGCCACCGCTCAAGCCGCTTTGGCAGGTAAACAAGTTTTGCTCGAAGGTTTAGAACATCAAAATATTGAAGCCCATCAAGCCTTAGATGGTGAACTTCAACAACTTCAACTCGCTAAACGAGCTGCTAAAGCCGCTCAACAATCTGCACAACAAGCATTAAGCCATACCGCAACTTTACAAGCAGCCTTGAATACTGCACAATCATCTGGAGAACTAGCCCAGCAAGCGGCGAGTGATGCTGCAGCTGAGTACGCATCACAAAATGCCATGGTTGGTCAAGCTAAATCACATTTAGCTGCACTAGAAGGTCAACTACACTCGGCTCGCGATGATTTCGAAGCCACACAAGCTGCAGCTCAAAAAGCAGCATCATCAGCACAATCAGCCCAAAATAATGCTGCCGAAGCTGCTGCACATGCGGCACAAAGTGGTTTTGCAGCGCAATCAGAACATAGCATTTCGTCTGACGATGGTCACGACACTTTAAAATATCATTATTAAATTTAAAACCGTTATACGACTTAGCAACTATTAAAACTATTACAACACATATACGACTAGATAATTGCATTTTATTTTTTATTCTGTGCGCAGACTCGTTGATTAAAATTTTAATTTAGGCTCAAAAACTCGTAAAATTTCACTCTATTTTATATTAAATTTTTATCAATTTCGAAAAAAAAAAAAAAATTGATTAATTGAAAAAAAAAAAAAAAAAAATTTAATCGACAAAAAACACTTATAGCTGTTTCTAATCTTAAAGATGTTTTTTTTTCGTCTCATTTAATTAAATGATAACCGGACTTAAACGGTTTACTTTAGAAAAAATATAAAATGGTAATTAAATTGGTGTGTTGATAACGCTAATTAAATTATAAATGATAAATGTTTTTTTAATGGTGTGTTAAGGTTTTGAAAATACATTAAGATGGTGTGTGATGATGACAAAGTGATTTTAACACAGGTATTTTAACCAAACGAGTATAGAGATGATATGCTGATGTATTAAACAACTAAATATTAATATGATTATATGCGTGAACAGCTTACCAAAATTTTGTCGAGGCAAACATTTTTAAACGCATTTACTAATTTGTAATCTTCTCTACTGCATAGAGACGGTGGAATGATGAATAGCTCGTAAAAAGGTTTAAGTTTTATAAGAGATGCGTGCCGCCATAGTGTACTGGATGAATCACTTTCATCAGCAATTAGCATAAAGTCAGCAAAGTTTTACATATTAACCTTTTCAAACTATTTATGGTCCAACTATTAAAGAGGCTGTATGGCGCTTTAATTAAAAAAAGCTCGGCCATGAGTGCTCCAGCATGAGTGCATCAACTTAGAGTTTAGCAAAGACCAGAGTTGAGCAACTACACTGGCGGAAGCTTTTCATATATCAATATTAATTTTCCTATAACTTTCTTAAGGTGGAATTATATAGCCCTCTAAATAAGTACCGCTTTATAGCGACAAATTGTCATCTAATATTTTCTAAAGAGAGGAAATACAATTCCTCCCTGGTATTGTATTTCAAATATTGCATTAAGTGCAAAAGCAGCCTTAAGTTAATTAACTTCATCGCCCTGACCAACGGTAAGCAAATAAAAGTTAAAAAAGCAATCCCAGCAATCACTGGTGTAAAGAAATCCATTATGAGATTAGCCCAAAGTGATCTTGCTTTTCGATCAAACATTGGTTCTTCGAAACGGATATCATGGCCGGATAAAAATCATGGCCGGATCGAATCTCTCGAGCCACAAAAACAACTGGCAGCCTATAAGAATGCGGGTATTTACGCCACCCTTATCGATGTTATAATATCGGAACTCAAGCCACACAACAACAGGCACCAATATATTTATAAATAACTTATGGTTATATATTTGAGCCAACAACCAACAGCAACCGGCTACCGGTATTAACGCAACCAGCAACCTGCACTTATTACAGTCAACCACCAACTGGCACCAACAGTTCGAGCCATATGAAGATAGCGGAGATTTACGAGCTCCTAATTAAGGATATGTAAAAACGGTTGAACAACAGGCCGCCAAAAACACTGACACTACTACACAACCCTCAAAATGCCTACCAGCATTTGGTTAACGAGTGAAAAGGAAAACCAACACAGGTAGGAAAAAAAGATTCATCTGGACCTAGCATAGACTCTACGCAATTCAACAACAAAGATAATCAATCAGCGTCCACATTTGTGTCGAGACAAGATTTATTACCAGATGTATCAGAAGTCGAGTCAAAAATTGAACATCTTGTTGAATTCAGCCAGTTACCAAAATCTAGGCAGCAGCTGAAGCAACCAGACGTCAAAGTAAGAGGTTTGTATAGGAAAATACGATAAGCTGAAGATATGCTGGAAAGTAACAACAGACGCACACCACTAGCTATAAACATAAAATTAAAAAAATGGAGAGGATGATGAACCAAGTCATGGACCTTCATGAAAAGATATGCATGGAAACTTCCGAAGAACGGGAGGCTCATGCAATATATTTTGTAGACCAACACTACGATAATACCAACACTATTATCATACCGAGTATTACTAGTGTCCAATCTATTAAACACTCTAATAAATCAGTCGACTAGTTCAACCGAGTCTGCCTCTACCATCAGGAACCTGCACGACACAACAACGGATTGTCTTTACGCATTAAAGAATACAAGTATCGAGATTCAGGCGTGAAGCCCTTTCATAATCTTCACGTTGTTGAAAAAATTATAGATAGTGAGTGACGACGCCTATACGAAATCTCTTTAGAAAATTCAAAGGAATTTCTTACACCATCTCAATTTTTGAAGTTTATTGAGAGACGATTTCAACCTTTTGTGTCAACAACACAACCAAAACAAATAACAACGTTTGTTTATGTTGTCAAAAGAACAGAAAGAAATCAGATGGTCAAGCAGCACGTTTGTGCAGAAATTGTCTCGGTCAAAATCACACAACCACAGGTTGTAGCAGTAAAATAAAATGTGTTACTTGCCAAGGCAGTCATCATACTATGCTGCACGTCAAAACCACGAAAACAGAATTGTCAAAATGAACATTTCAACATCTATACCAATGATTGCAAACCAGTACTTTAGCCCTGCCTTTTCTGTAAAAGGATGTTCAGATCAACAAATCGCAATAGCCATAAATCCAAAATTTCCATCAATCTTCAAGACACAAGTAAATGCTTTAGTTCTGCGGACTATCACTAAGCCACTACCAGATAAGAGCTTAATAGGTTTAGAAAGCAAACCTTAAAAAAAGTAATCCTAGCCGACCATACTTTAGATAATCCCGGACCTTTTGATCTTTTAACAGGTGCTAACGTATATAGAGGGATGATGTTAGAAGGCGTAAAAAGGGATCCGCGTCATAAGTGTATAGCACAAAGAACAGAACTAGGATGGATCATATCTGGTCGTCTTACCCAAAATAACAACATCCAAATCACTCGGCTAAAAAGCTACATCACGTTAGCGGATATAGATAAGCAGTTAAAACGCTTTTGGGAATCTAAAGAACTGCATCCTAAACGAAGCCTGACCATGGAAGGGATCGAATGTGAACAGTACTATGAAGAAACACACCATCGTTTAGAAAATGGAAGATTTGAGGTTCGGCTACCATTTGACAACAAAAAACTCAAAGAAATGGGATTAGGAGAATCTAAACGCAAAGTGGCAGCTAGATTGCTCCATATGGAAAACATATTTAAGAAGAATGAAGACTTCAAGAATCAACATCAAAAATTCATAAAAAATACATACACGTGTTTCACGTGTTTACTACATGCCACATATCACAACTACGAGATTGAGGGTAGTGATTAATGCTTCCTGCATAACAACAACAGGTATATCATTAAATGGCATGATGCATGTAGGTCCCACCTTACAGGACCTAACTTAACAGCAATATTGATCAGATGGAAAATACATCGTTATATAATTGCAGCGGACATCGACAAAATGTTCAGGCAGACCAGAATAGTCGCATATCGATGGTTCATATCAAGAAGCGGAATCTGTCTGAAAATATTTAGTAATTGCGGCATAATTTACGTTGGAGCAGACAAACAACTCCAAAGCAAGGCAAAGCAACAAGAGGCGACAATAAAGGGTAAAACAGCACAGTTGGAAATTGAGTGGCATTTTGTACCACCGAGAAGTCCTCACTTTAGAAGAGTATGGGAAGCCGGAGTCAAATCAACAAAGCAACACCTCCGCAAAGTAATTGGAACTCATGCATTAATCTTTTAGGGGCTCTCAATAATTCTGGCTCAACTAGAAGCACGCTTAAACTGTAGGCCATTCGCTTCTTTCTCAAACGACTCAGATGATGGCGGATTTTTAAGTCCGGCACACTTTCTGATAGGAAGAGTTATCATATCAACGCCTCAACCTGATATTGAGAGTATCCTCACCGTTACAAGAGGGAACTTGCTGACCAAAATCTGTCAAGGATTTTGGAAGAAATGGCATACGGATTATCCATCACGGCTACAATGTAGATCAAAATATTTACAAGAACAACCGAACATCCAATTGGGAGAACTAGTAATCCTCAAAGACAAACAATTGCCTCTTACGCACTGGCCACTAGCAAGAGTCCTTAAGAGTAGTCACACTTAAAAACAAAAACAACTCTACCCATAACAAGTGAGCCAATGGATCACATTAACAAAAAGGATGATCCTGTTCCAATAGTAGTTAAAGATACAATCATAATTACTCAATATATACCGACCCCACAAAATCTAGACGAAACTGTACCGGAAAGAACAACCACGCAAAAGGGCAACAATCCGCAGTCTTTGGGAAAGGGCAACCAAAACCTATGAAAGCCGCCTCGCAGGCAAGCAAAGAATGTATCTAAAGTAAATCATCTTGTATTAGCGGTAATCACTCGACAGGCATTTAGTCACTCGACAGGCATATATTTTGAAGATCTAGGCAAACTCGAAGAGGTAGCCATGAAATGGGCTCTATAGTAATCTATTACAACATTACGAACTATTGCGGGAAGAAATAAAGGATTTTGAGCAAGCGCAATTAGAATTAAGAGCAGCTGTGGTACAAAACAAACATGTACCACTACCAAGTTGCGAGTGTTATTTGACGCCTCAGCAAAAAAATCTGCCAATTTGGCACAAAATAATAACCTAAAGGTGGGACCAAATATCCAAGATAATCTCTTCGGTATTTGAGTTCGGTTTCGAAATCATGCGATTCTGTTTCGAGTGAGATAGAAAAAATTTATCATCAAATTCGAATAGCTGCAAAGCTATTAATTTTAAACGAGGCTTGAACGATTGCCGACAATAATGCAACCAGATTTCCTTAAGCTGCAAAAATTGTTGGCAATTAAAAGAAGATTGAGCGAGCGAACAAAATAATGATAAAATGGGTGCAACATAAAAAGTGCTCAGGCGAAATACGCGCGATCTTTAAAATGCAAAGGGTTGTCGAATAACATAAATTAAAGCCCCTTGCACCCTTCTTAGTTACAAACGTTAAATTAGGCAGTGGTTATTCTACCAAAATAATTCCAGCCTATTTTATAAGTTCCAATTTTCCGAAATGTTGAAATTTGATCGGTAGAACAATTGAAACGATTCACGGCGAGGAAAAACTTTTCAAGTGGCATATATTCAGATAATGGCATTAATTTTGTTAGGACTAATTTGAAACTGCAAGAGGTATACAAATTTAATATTGTCAACGATTCAATCATTCCAGAATTTTTTCTCACTAAAAATATTCGCTTTTTATCACTTGTAGTCTCTGGATGATGACGATTTAATTTGTTTTAATTTGTTATACCATCTTCAATGGACTTAAAGCTTCTTTTGCACTTTGTCGAATTTATACTGACGATATGATATAACATTTTGTACACTCACTTTCATTTTTAAATTTGGATGACACTAACTCTTAACGCACTGTACTATTTAATTGTAATGCAAAATAATTCCGGTTTTTGTAAATTTTTGGTTTGGATGTTGTGCATTTGTAACGGGTTAAATTAGTAAAATAATTTTTTTGTGCGACAATTTGGCTTAGTCTATTTTAAAATTTTGTGCAGTGTTAGTGGTTTTGTAATTATAAGTGCGTTATAAGTGCAATATGTTTAATCATTTTTTTTTTAGTTTTTAATTAGTGTTTGGTAAATAGTTTGTGTAGTGTTTTAGTGTTTAGATTTATCATATTACAGTGTCTAAAAAATACTTTTGGCCATCGAGAATGAAACACAAAAGGTACGGTTAATTTTTATATGTATATGGTATTTGGATAGATGTATTGATATATGGGCTTATATTAGTAGATCAAACGAAAATTGATAGCAGTGGCAAAAATTAGTCTATGTGGTTTTGCGTTTTACACTTATTTCATGTAATAAGTCCATAAACAGTTTCAGAATATTACAGAATCTTGTATCAAGCTAATTTTTATACTAAATAATTAGTACATTATACCGAAAATTAATTGGCGCATACAAATCAAATTTAGTACAGAATAGTATGGTGATGTTGAGGTCGATTGAATAGCTCGATTAAAATCACTTTCGATTCCAAACCTCACCAAGTGCCTATGCCATCAAATTATTATTATCATAATATACGTTAATACATTTTTTTGGTTGGAAAGATCTAATTTCTAACTTTTTATTCGATTTAGCTCATGACGGGAATTCATACAATCTTTTCTGGGGCCGAAGCACACCTAACTCTTTCGCGGTTATTTTAACGTTCTACTTTATGCCATCGAGAGTCAAATCGAGGAGGCCCGAATATAGGTTGGCTCCATGCCAGCCTGTACTGACATGGACGATGGTTCGGCCCATGAATTCAGCACTCCAATAGGGGTCATAGTTGTGTTCATGGTCATCACCGATCGTAATCAGGTGTTGAAAAATCCATTTTGCAATAATAAACACCTTTAGGAACTTAAGAAATACACTTAGAAGTTGAATATCCTGAGGGTTCTCCAAATTATATTGGTATACAAACGACGGGTCTCGTTGTCCAATTTCTTTAATACTAAGGGAATTAATATGGCGTTCCAGGTTGTTGTATAGATGTCTAAGTTCTTTATGGCATACAGATTTTCTACTTTCGTGTCATGAAGATTTTGTACTGCACTTGCGGTAATATTTGGCAGATTCATTTAGTTTATTCCTGTTTTTGGAATGTGATTTAGAAGTTTTGCTGAATCTCCTTTAACATAAATTTTGATATAACTGATTTTGTGCGTATCACTGAGATTTTCGTTTTCGTGCATAAACCTTTGAAATCTTTCGCAAAAAAGTTTCTTATTCATTATATTGCCCATTGCAATATGGTATTTCGATGGCTGGCAATTTTAATTTAGGTTACCAATTTTATTATCTATGATGCCGGTTTCTTGTACTGATTGTCATCTCATCTACTTCTGCACTAATTTTATTATACCGCTGTTGTATGTTATACGTAACATCAACTTGCTGTTGCTCTGGAATTTCCAGAAGTAGTTCTTCGTGCAGTTGATCCATAGTGCTGTTGTTTTCTAGTTGCTGTAATTTCTGCGACAACTGATAACTAGACCATTTCTAAGTTATCCTCATACTCCAGACATGGTTCTCTTTTATTTCTGCCTTTTTTAAGAGTTTCCTAATTTCTGGGTGGGTTGCTTTTTATTTTCGAAGAAAATGAACATTGTAGACGTCTGAAATTTTGTCGTTATCGTTATAGTTGTTGGAGCTACATTTTAACGTTCTCTCATCTTAGTGAGTATCACGCCGTATGTTCTTGGCATTTTTCTTCGTTCAACGAAGTACCCATGTAAAGTCTTTAATGCTTCTATTTGCTGATGGTTGGCTTGATATCGGCTGATGAACCCCTTTAATGCCTGGATCTTTCTTTCCAGATATTTTATTGTTTTTCTTTCTGTTCCATCTTTCTTGTGGCAATTTTTCATATACTATTGAGATTCTAGCGCTACAAAAGATAAAATAAAATTCCATCGAAACGGAAGAAGTTTGCGAAGTCAACCTTGACCATTTGTATATATATTTAAAACGGATGCCAATTATGATACTTAAAAATATGTTGATCACCATCAAGCATTCTTTTGAATTGCCTTACGTTTTTAGCGCGACTTGAGTGATCACTTCAATAACATAGCACACACATTCATATATATATAATTAATGATTTAGTTATGATTTGGTGACGAGATAATAGTACATTTTTTTTTTAAATAATAAAATTAAAATAAAATATAGAATTATTCTAAAAATGATTTTAGGTACTGATTACTTCAAAGAACTATAATAATGAATTAAAAATAAATTGTTAACCCTTTATGGCATGACAAAATCATTCTATTAAATTATATATAAAATAAGAATCGATACATAGTGTTAAAGACGTTATCAACGTTTGTTAAGAATATAGAATAAATGAATGGAAGTTACTCTATGGCATTGTACTTTTGTATACAGGGTTTTCTAATTTGGGGGTCGTCGAAGTTTGAAATTTTATTTTGGCAATAAAAGTGGAAAGTGTGTCTGTATTAAGTCGTATACTTTTAACTATTGATACAAAAGATATTCTTAAACAAATACAATTTTATTAGTATAGCCATTAACAACTTTAACAGCTAAATAAGTGTCCATTGTGGATAAAACTAAAAACTATACATCCAGCTACTAAATATGCTAAATATAATTTTGTTTAAGATCAAGTAACAGCTTGTCCTTGAAAAGTGTGCGAATGCAAGTACTACATAGGATAACTGTAGGATACGGTTGGATTTTCCTTGAACACTTTAAAATCAAACCCAAGGTGGCGTTGGGCGTAAACAAATACAAGCGGCGCTGGTATCGATAAAGACGCTGAAAATACGCATATAGTGTGAAAATTTTAACCATAATCTCCTATCCAAAGGTATAGTGTCTTTATAATGGAAAACCCTTTATGTAAAGACACGTTACGTTCAATCGAATTTTAATCAATAAATTAATTGAATATTAAAAATTTTTTTTTCCAAAACTTTTTGATTTCATTTTGATTTATTGAATTTAACATTTTTTACGAAAGATCTATATACGAATGACGTTTCATGATATATTACATATTGATAGAAAATGATGATTAGAAATTTATATTAACTTTTATTTCATTACGAGCACATGCTCGAACCTTATTCTGTTTTGTGGTCGCGGATGATGGGTTCGACTACAGAGTAATGTGATATGATTGCATTCATGAGTATATAGTTGCAAATATTTATGGGTACGTAACCAAATAAATACAGTTAAACCGCAAAACTTGACCTTTTCAATGACAAATATTATAGGAAATGTGGATTTCTTCGTTTTTACAGTTTTGCAGTCCCAAAAGGCAAGAGAAATTAAGCTAAAATATTAAGGAGGAAGGGTTATAATGAGAGACTAAGTGTGGCCTAATCTGGGAATTAACTATAGTGAAATATTGTCTTAAATCTTTTTCCAATTAAAAAAAAATACAGGTTTCGATATTACTCATATTTTGCTACCAAAATTCGGGTTCGTCGCTTAAGGTCTTTCGTTATTTTAACGATACATTTTTTATCTTCCATCGTGATCGTTATACTTTTGGTCGTAGAGTTGTAAACATGCATCTTAAGCATCGCTTAACACCTGTTAGTCATAGTCTTAACTACGACTACACATCCATCATCATTTTGAAATATTCGTAAAAAGTAATATCAAACAATTATATTTTACTATGAAAAATCGGGTTCGTCATTTTAAGTCTTTCGTTGTTTTTGAGTCCTTTAGTACTCTCAAGGAGACGTGTAAATATGGCGTGTGTATAGGGCGTGTTAACAGTTTGCTTTGATGGAACAAGAAATGATATCGGTCTATTACTCGTCCGGTATAATCGTCGCAATTAGCTTATTGTAGCTAAAACAAGATACATGTACTGTAAACTCTAGCTTTTCTTTGAAAAACTGCTTCGATGGTCGTCCCATTTTGCTTAGTAGATCTTGCAGATAGTTTATGAGTGGTTCAGTTTAAGGAATAGCAAAATTAATATTGAAATTGCCGCTCGTAGTAATCGGCAAAATAATTTTTGAAATTCTTTCAGACCCACACACTGGACGTAATGCAAGGACGTAATGTATAAACTTGATTATATCTTTGACAGTTTTATTCGGCAAAATGTATACAACAACCGAAAATATCTTATTCCAAATGGGTTGTGTTGTTAGGCTCATACTAGTTGTTTGTCCAACGATGATTTCCTTATGTGAGATGGTGCGCTAGCTTATTGAGAGAAGGACCCATTGTGGTTGCGTTTTTATGTCTTTGGTAGAGGAAATGATCATCGATGGCCGACGTAATGAACAGCCCTTCGAGACTCGTTACATCTTATAAAGCAACATACACAAGTTGTTGACTGTGTTTTTTATCGTTTGTAGTGGCACACGTAGGTACGGCTGGAAAATGATTACGCTTAACATTAATTTTCCGATTGTTGTTCTGATTGAAGCTTTTTCCAGAAATGGGTACCAAACATCGGTCGATATTCTCTTTACTCGCCCATTTCTTTTTACTCGGCCTTTCTAACTTGCAAATATGTACCGAAATTCATCCAGCGTCGTTTGACATTTAGACTGTTGACGTTTTCATCGTTTTCGTTTTCTCATAAGTGGAAGTTCGTAGGGCAAACTATTTGAGTCGATCACTATGCTCTTTTGGGAGATATTTTGGCGGACAAATACTAACTGCGCAATAGTATCGCTACGGCTCATTCGCAAATTCATGAGTAAAAACCGTGACTCGATAAGATGCTGTTCAGACTGATTGGCATTTGTCCCTTGCAAAAGATTTCTTATGGTATAGGCATCAGCAGACCCTTTGCCTTTCAT
Organism: Tipula confusa; assembly: GCA_963556175.1. Taxonomy (NCBI): domain Eukaryota; kingdom Metazoa; phylum Arthropoda; class Insecta; order Diptera; family Tipulidae; genus Tipula; species Tipula confusa. The sequence goes on from OY744476.1 coordinate 222,609,963, forward strand.
TAGCTGAGCGCATGAATTTAATGAATTTTTCACCAACCTCAGTTCATCGTTCATTTCCACATTTGGATTAGCATACAAATCTGCGAATGGGTCACATTCAGGCACCTGTGATTTTAGTAGATTAGTCAAATCATAGACTAATTGACTGTCTGGATTTTCATCATCCATACACATCTGTCGACAGATATCCATAGTTTTGACAATGTCTAGGTCTGACTGAAACTCTTTCCTCCGTTTCAAAATGAGTACTTCATTATCGTCATACAGTCTTATCTCGAGTCTTCATCACGAAAGAGAAGATGCAATGTAACCATTTCTCTCTTGTAATTATGCTGGTTTGTACCTATATTGTAGTTCCAATACCGAATAATTCTAGGACTGCCACGTTTATTCTATTTTTTGTTTACCTCTGTGTAGTATGAAGCATTTCATGCTAAGGTCACATTTTCGAGATTGACTGGCTTATTTTGATTTTTATCAAATCAATTATCTTGCCACACCTCGGTTGATTCCTCATCTATATCTTCGGTTTCCATTTATATTCTTGTTTTTCTCTCGTGATGACATTCTCCTGGGCAATAAGTTCGGATTACGAGTATACGACTGAAAGAGTCCATATAGACATTGGTAAGAGCTGCAGATTTAACGTCACCTCCTGACTTGTAATCTCGACTGTTTTGAGCATATCGACACTTAGGTTTCGAGTGATCTTATCTTTATTGAATTCGGGATGTTCATCCTTGGTATGTATGATTCTACTTTGAAGATTGCTAATTCCTCGATTTATCTTCTTAACATTATACTCTTCTACGTATGCAGTGCACGAATTTTATCGTCAATGGTAAATTGAAAAGATTACTCCATTTATTATTAGCTGGTTCACGTTTGAGAAAAACTTTCGGACTTGAGGTACATCCAGGTAAAATTTTTCTGATTGTATACCATGTTCATGGAAGCAGTGATCGATATCGGTGTAATCGTTCTCTTCAAATGCTTTTATAAGCGAATATATCGTTGCTATATGGTTTTCATCGCGCATCAGTTTTATCCATAGGCAAGGAAATGACTGTCGAGCGAGTGAGCATAAAGATGCTTCGAGGTTTTGAGCTGCTATATTGTAAATTTTTTTATAACAAGTAAAACTATGCTTATGATACTGTAGCTTTATGTTGCCTGAAGCACTGTTTTCAGACACAGATACTAGGCGATCAATTTGAGATATAGTCACAGATAGATCTACCGAAAACATTCTAATGGGAGTTGTTCAGTCAGAGTAGTACATGTGCATATGGACCGCAGTGGTACTGGAACTCAATCCGTTTGAAGAAGTGGCGCTCGTAATTTTTACCAAATTGACTTTTTGGACTCCACAATTTTAATGATCATATCCACAAGCTTATTAATAAGTGGCGCTTTAATATTGTAATGGAGATCACGAAAGGCGTTACCATCAATATCTATTCCATTTGTCAATATCTATTTCTCATTGGCGCTCATGGTGAGTAAAAAGGCTATCTTATCAAGTTGCCAAATCATGGTAAATAAGTCACGCTTTCTTTGTGCCTAGTAGTACGTTGAATTGGGAATTGATCGTATAAATGACAAATTATTTTTGATGCAGCCGTTATTGAAATCTATATAAATTCGATTTGTGCTTGAGCTACCTTGTCCTTGCTGATAAATTTGAAAGCCACCGTAAATCCCGCGTACGCAGAGGCATAATATTCATAATTTTTTTTATCGCTGCCCTCATGAAAGGCGTCACCCGGATACCTTCTTTAAATGTTCGAAATTGACCGAGACAGATGAATGGGACAAAAGTTCTTCGGAATGCTCGTCAAACATTATATTCTGAGACACGGAATTTCTTCTGGGTTTTGGAAATTGTCTACATAAAAATACAAAATTTTGCAGTCATTAAATCAATGATAAACTGAGAGCAAATTTTCACCATGTTCTTTGAGGGGTGACATATCCAAATTGAACCACAGTGAAATTCTACTAAAATGCAATCGAGAACATTAAATGCTATTTTCCATTACTGATACATAAAAAGGCATCTTTGACAAACCATAAAATATTTACCATACACGACTCAAAACAATTCAATTCAAATAAATGCTTTATGCCAAAGGTGAAACAGCAACGATCATTTAATTATACTAACGTACATAATCCAATCAACGTAATTTCTTAATTTAATTTTATAAATAAAGCAATATGCAAATTGGTTAAAGGTACTTAAGCATTCCGCATATAATCAAAACGAAAAAAAAACGGTGGCTTATTGTATCATTCTGCTTCTTCCATCTATATAAATGCAATATTTTATTTTGATTTTGATTTTAAATATAAGAACAATAGAAGACAGAAGTCAGATGAAAAAGTAAAATGTCTTGGAATCGATAATGTTATAACTTCTTATGATCTCAAAACGAGATGAAAGATCATGACAAGGCATTCGTTTATATCGCGTCATTGAAGATTGTTATTATGTTTGGAATTTAATCAATGTATGAGTATATTTATGCATTGAATAAAATTGTAAAATGCGTGATTTTGATTGAGTGGATAATTTGAACGATTAAATTGTTATCTTATGAATTTTTGTTGTAATTTAATTGAATTCATTCATTCATCTGTAAATATAAATTAAGGTATAAATACGGTTAAATGAATCAAGACGTTTATGTGTATAAATAAATCAGGAAACTTACTGTAATTTAAATTTATGATGGTTTCAGGGTTGTATAAGACCCATATTTAGGTTTAAGTTTGTGACCAAAATGTATTATGGAATATTTGATTAAAGTATACGCAAAACTGTCGAATGCGGTAGGTTTTCAATAAGTGTTTTGGCTACATATTGATTGATTGATTGATTAATGAGACTGTGGGACCAAGCGCTTGTCAAGTGTTACGGTTAACGCCGGTCCTATTCCCACAGCCTTTAACATTTAACAAACGCTGGGATAGGAGGAAGTTTTCTATATTTATATTTCTATAAATATATATCCATGCATGATAGAAACGACCCGGTTTCAGACACCTAATGATCATTACGGCACAATTCTATTCTATTTTTGTGGTGTAGGGACAGCAAAGTTATGTCAGTAATGACAGAATTAGTCCAGTGTTAGCATAAGACAATAACAAATTGATTGTTTTTAACTGCTCTGCATTCTGTTTTTTGTATTCTGTCATCTCTTATATCAACAGCTCAAGTGTGCCATCATTCAACTGTAATCTGAACGCTGTAGATGAATTGTATTTCGTCGGTATTTCTTACCCGTTGTTGTTTCCACAATCACCGACCGCGGATTATCTGACTTTTCCACGACTTTTGCTGACACCCAATTACGGTGGCCTTTTTGTAATCGAACTTTTTCGTTCAATTCTAATTACTTGAATGGTGATGAAACACGATCGGCGTACGTTTTTTGTTAAAAGCGTAATTTTGCCAATTCTTTGGTGACGCCCACTGATTATTTGCGGTTTCAAATTGTCCTGTTTGATAGAAATAAATGTTCTTGTGAGACGGCTAAGCAATCGTTGGCTTTGAGAACCCAAAATATCATTACGTAGTGTATTTCGCAACAATAACAATGCTTCATAGATGTCTGAATCGTCATGCCAGCATTTGCTGTCTGAACATTGCGTTCAGCGAATCCATTTGAACGAGCGTAGTGTGGTTGATATGCAATGGTTGAATTGCCAACGCATCGAAGACATTTTGAATTCTTTCGATGCGAAATGTGGACCACCATCTGATTTCAACATTTCCGGTATTCCGTGAATAGCTAAACCTTAAAACCGGAATCATGATCGGCTATAATAATGTAGTTTTTGCCCTTGAACGTAAACATATGCCAGTCCGGCAAAACCTTCGGTAGTAATGGTTCCTTTGTTTTTGATCTTTGAGTGCGTTGACATGTAGAGCACTTTTAGACAAATTCCTTGATTTCCTTTGTTTGTCTAGGCGAGTAGAGACTGCTTCGCGCTCTTGCTAATGATTTCGACACACCTGGATGATCTTTGTGTAAATCCGTTAACACTTTTGAGCGTTCAGCTGTTGGGACAATAATTTTATTAGCTTTAAATATTAATTGCCCATGATACCAAATTTTCTCCTTGAAAACCGCTTACGGCTTGACTGCTTCTGGCAACTTGCTGCCATCTTCTTTCGACAACTGTGCGTAGCAATTGTAATTCGAAATCTTCGTCTGTCAATTTTGCTAAGTGATTTTTCGTCATATCCGTCATAGCGAATACTGCGTTGATTTTGTATTCTTCGCTTTTCGTCCATTTTTTGACAATTGGTTCAGCTTTGCAATCGCGGCTGAGTGTTTCAGCTAATTGCATGTCTACACCTTGCTTGTATTGTACTGTTGGCGAATATGGCAAAACATCATAAAAAGAATTTGTTGTAAACGTATCGGTGCCTGTGAAATCCGTTTTTTAAAAATTGTTTCCAAGGGTTTATGATCGGTTTCGATGTTCAATTTTTCGCCATGCAGCTAATGGTGAAATTTTTTGCACGCACAGCTTATGGCAGTTGCTTCTCTGCTGGTTGGTGGATAATTTTTCTAGGCTTTCGTCAATGCTCTGCTGGCATATGCCATTGGCTTTTCATTTTGGAACAGACAAGGAAATTTTAGCGCTTTGATTTAACCCAGAACTAGCGTTGTTGTGATGACCTCTTTTAACTTCTCAAAAGCTGTTTATTGTTCAAAATCCTATACCCATGCGGCGCCCTTCACTATTAATCTTCTCAATGGTTCTGTCAAATATGAAAATTTCGGAATAAACTTTGCGAGGTATGTTACTGTACCAAGCAATCTCTTTTAAATTAGCTGGAGTGTTCAAACGATGAACTGTGGGTTCAACGGTGATTTTTTTCCGAATTATTACCACACTAATCACATTTTTCGTTGAATGCTGGACATTGTTTCTTACCGTGTCGCTTGCCGCAGCGCTTGCAATCAAATTCGTCATCGTCTTTTTGTTTATTTTGTTTACACATGATGATTGTGCAGGCGAAAAAGGAAATTGTGAGCCCTTCAATGGCTCACATCATGGTGGAGACATGTTTTAATTTTGCATTATTACAAAACAATAATAATTTAATTGTTTTGCAATAAACGATAAAAAAAATTTAAAATGACCGAATTAGCGTAAATGTTTTGGTTGAAAGGATTTTACATGACGTGCCATACCCGTTACAACCTCTTTGTCAAAATTACCACATTTTTCGAGCATAAATATTTATATGTAGAGGCAAGTCAGCATAAATATTGAATTAGAACAGGTAGTCAAGTTTAATGAGCTAGTTTTCGTGTTGCTAACATCGGGTAGATGTATACAGAAATATCTATATGAGATTTTCAATGCAATTTTAATTTTAAAAAACCTGAATTTCTGCCTATAAGCCTTATCTATTTTGGAATTTCTACCAGCATAAGACAGTACATTTTTCTGTTTTTGATGTTAAGCTTTTCTTTTTTTGTTTTTGACATGCTCTTTCACTTAAGTTTAGCGTCAAATGTCATGCCTATATATTTGGCTGTATTTGTATGTGGAACTTGCTGTGAGTTGATTTCCGCTGGTATCCAGTTAACTTTTTTGTTGGTGAAGTTAAAATGAATTGATTTGGTTTCATTTAGCATAATTTTCCATTTTTTTGTCGAGTTACTCAATGTGTAAGTGGCTCTTTTCGCTTTTCTCGTTGATTCTTCTACATTGTTACCAATTGCTAAGATTGCTGAATCTGATAAAACTGCTTTGGTAAACCTCGATGCAGTTTATATTATTGTCCTCTGTGCCATACTTTATCAAAGGCGTGTGCTATATCCAAGAAAATACTTGAACATATTTTTTTGGTTTCCAGCGCATCTTCAATTATGTCTTTGATTCTATGGACCTATTGCGAAGTCGAATGTTTTTCTCTGAAAACGAATTGGTGGTGGGAATTAGATCTCTTTGTTCTATGATACATTTGAATCTCTTAAGCAGCAATTTTTTGAATAATTTAGGAAGCAAATAATAGGAAGCAATGAAAGAAAGTTTCGGTATCATTATAACTTCTGCCACTTTACATTAGTGTGGAACATGACTGCTACATTACTTATTTAATGAAGCTTTCGTAATCCTTTCTCAGGTGGTACTTTAACTATTTTTTCTGTATTTAAAAATATTTCTAGTTCTGGAATGTGTTGCATTAGCCCATTTGCATTCCAGATGACAATTCTAAGTGTTTATTTAAAAATTATGCAAATACAGATTCAGGAGTACTTCAAATGGTTTGGCTTTCTATATAAATTTTAGTCAGGTTTTAAGCCAGGTTATAGCACTACAACAGCACCAGTACATATTGTTGATGATCTTTACGGTATGTTAGACAAAGAGAATTCGTTTGCTATTCTGTTTTTATTGAAATTTATCGAAGGCTTTTTATAGTACTAATCATACACAGTTGCTTCAGAAGCTTTTGCTGTGCTATAAATTTTCTAATTCTGCTATTAACTTAATATACATTCTTATTTGAGTAATCGTACACAGTTCGTTAAGTGAGGTGATGATTTTTCATGCATTTATGAAGTGGGGGCTGGAGTTCCCCAAGTTTCTGTTCTAGGGTTCATATGAATTCGAAATTATCTTGGAGTGACCATGTGAGTTCCCTGTGCCAGCTGGTTAATATAGTTTGTATTCGCATAGACTAATTAAAAAATTTTGTAGGTTTTTTATTAAGATGTTCTAGATACTCGAATCCTTATAGATCATGCGTGATAGAAATAAACTTACTTTTCTTTATATTCCCCGTCAATAGTCCTCGCAATATTCGTCCAGAATTGTAATCATTTCCGAAAACGCATCCTTTTTTTGTATTTTTTTAATTTATTTCAAAATTTTAAAATCAAATTACATTTAACCCGCATATAACGAAACGTTTCGCAAGATCAAGATTATGATCACGATTATTATGGAGGTAAAATGAGGAACAGCACAACAACAACACCGCAACTATACAACAAATACAATAATAATGAAATTATAAACATAAAATCAACTTAAAAGAACGACAAAACCTACACTTTTTAGTGGCGTGTTATTTGACATGGTACACACGAGCACATAAAAAAAAATTTGCAGCAATAATAATAAATCGAAAAGGAAATTTTCTTCAAAACTTTAATTCATGATAATTTGATTTTTATCTCGTTTTAATTTCTCGTATACTATATATATTAAGGTATGAAAAATTAAGAACAAACTGGAAACTTCTTATCAGCAATATTCACGCACAATTTGACAATCAAATAAAACGATAATTGAAAAAAAAAAATTAATTTATAAAAAAAAAATTTTTTTTGCAATTTTTTTATTTTTATTTTTAAAAAGTTACTTTAAACGCGTGCTCTTTATCTTAAGAGATAAGACAAATGCTAAAAATAATTGGAATTAAATTAAATCGTATATGAATATTATTTGTACATTTCTAGATTGGTTGGTGAGCCAGAGATAGTAAATATAAGATCGCAAACGTAATGGTACTAACATTCATGTGTTTTATGTGATAAACCATACCGTATATATACCAACGTATGCTACCATCTCAGATTCGATCGCTTAATTGATCGTGACTATTTTTTTTTATTTTTATTTAATTTTATAATTTAATTTAAGTTTTATATATATATATATATATATATATATATATATATATATATATATATATATATATATATATATAATTAAAAAATCAATCGATAATAAGGAATCGTAAAAATTTAAAGTTTGCATGCCGATTTTTCTCTATTTTTATTGGTGCGCGGTTTTTCGAACATGATATCAAGATAAAGGGCTTATAATGGATCAAGATTGTAATTATAATGGATTTAAAATTGAGTACGTTAATGATACAAATAAATTAAAAATGTGCTGAAACGTTGCCAGAGTAATGTGGAAACTTTCGTTATAACTTAATAAGACGGCAGTAGCACGCTAATATTCTGACATACTGTGATTTTTCAATTTGTTTTATAGTTTAATCCACCTCTGGTTAATTGATAATGTGATGTTGTACTAAGCACTCTAAATAAATTGCTAGATCAATATAACAATTATCCCAGAAAATCCCAGGAGAACGGCTTTATTTAAAATACAAGGGGTGTGATAACCAACTTTCAACTGCAAAGGCCAAGCAAATCCAACATCGACTAACGGATATAAATGAGATTTTTTATGTGTATTAACGAATGTTAGCACCTTACGAAATAATGGATACAGGGCTGTTAGCTGAAGACATATGCACCCTATAATGAGAAGTCATATATTTCATTTGTTTCCGATCTTAAGGAAGAAGTTGTCTACCTTGAGGAGGAAATTGTCTACGTTCTAATCACGCAGTAGATGCATGCCCAGTGACTATTGGCTGCTAACTGTATGACTATTGGCTGTATGACTGTATTACATCATTCGCTGCTTCTCGCAAGGACGAGGAAAAAGTGCATCACTCACCAATGAAATCAGTTTCTCCGTATTCAAATGCAAAGGCCTTGAGTACATCAATTTTGTTGTGAGAAGAGCACTGATAGACTCCGGCTCGTAACTTAAACCACCGTAAAATCAAACACGCAAGATCATACGCTACCAGCCAATCAATTCAGTTGATAACATCGATTCGTGGGGAATTTCAACAAACATCGTTAAGTGCCGTGTTTGTTAAAACGAATCGGCAAATTCGAATTCTCGAAGATTGCCTGCTGAATCATTGTCAACATTCAAATTGAAAACAGTGACGTATGGGACCTCTTTAGCAACATATCTTGCCACGAGATTTCTCTATCCTGGCACCAAACACGCCGCAGCTAATGAACTGGAACGAGATGTCTACCTAGATGATCTGCTTACAGAAGCAAATTGAACAGATGAGGCAACAGAGTTGAGAGTAACAATTTCAAACATACTGCGCGCAGTCATAGCGATACCACAAACTCAACACACATATTGGCAGATGCTTCCAGAAAAAGTGCACAAAATTCACCAAAATTTAAATTTTTGATGTCATTGAAACATTTTATTGGTCAGACTCCACAATTGCATTCCATTGGATGAAGTCCTGCCCATCTAAATGGAAAACATTCATTGTGAATCGAGTGGCCATCAAACAAGAAAACTCAAAGAAGGAAAACTGGCTACACGTAACTTCCGATTGTAATCTTCCGAGGAGTCATTCCCGAAAAATTTATTTAATCCAACCTATGGATTTATGGACCTGTATTTCTGCTAAAAGAACTTTCATTTTGGCCGCATTGCGTAAAGAATCTCCACTTCCTGAGAAAATGTATGGTGTAAGAGAATCAACTCAAGTCGCCGTGGTGTCAACGAAGTCTTTTAATATCCTAAAGGAAACAACATTTTATGATGACTTCCGAAAACAGCGACGAGTAAAAGCTACGCTTAAAGATTAAGTCAAAATTCAAATTAGCGGACTGCTGGAAGAATTGAATCAAGACTCTTAACCATCGCCAGGATTGTAGAGCGTTAGTGTTTTCCTGTTATGATTACAACGGTTTGAAACATACATATTTTATCGTAAAGCAGCCTCACCTCCGATCGCTTCCGCTATTTCTGGATAGTAATCAAAACATTCGAGTCTTTCGAGTGAAAGACGACTTTCACACACAGCGATGCCTTACACATCAAAACACTCAATTTTGTTATCAAATGCTCACCTCTTTAAAATAATATTAATTAGCTTTTACCACAGGAAGCTGTTAGATACCGGTCTACGAGCGTTTTTAGCTGCCGTTTCCTTGCCGTTTCGCCTTATTGGCCCTTTTATAATACTACTGTCTGCAAGAAGGGCGAACCGTGTAACCGCAACGCCACTCTTCTATGCAAGGGGACAATGACTATGCATTTCTGACAATGTCCACTACCAAATTCGTGGCAAACCGCCGACGAAAGCTTAATTGTGTTTGTTCATCTGCTTCGTGATAAAAGCACTCCACCTGGAGCTTTTTTCCGCTGCTCGCATCTCAACAACTAAACGATAAATTACAATCAATGGGTGAAAAGACCAGATATAGTTTGGAAATCGATGTTGCGAAGTTTTTATGTAATGAACAGCTGATTACTTTGATAAAACGAGAAGCAGCGTTATTAAACTCTCGACCGCTAGGAGCACTAATTTTTTATGTGGCGATCACAGAATGGATTGTCGATGCTTCATCTAACAAACCTGGCGCCGTTAGACATTGAGTTTTATCATCGAATATTTTAGAAGGGCTGTTCAACTGAATACCTTCGATCTTTGCAACAACGAACATTCCCATATCAAAAATTTTACTGACTATATCACTAAAAGGTCATACCATTTCTCCAAAGCATATCGAACTTGAAAAAAAAGTTTACATTAACAAATTGTACCAGTTTTTAAAGACTCAAACTATGGCTAAATAATGCCGATGGTGAACTCATATTCGGCATAAAAGTCGCTGGCATCAGATAAAGTACTTGAAACAATTGAAACGTTCACTCGTATAACTAATACGCCGTCAAAATATTGTAAGCTACTCGAAGAATGCTGAGAAGAGCGGATGACTTCATAAACGTTGTATTAGATATTTTGTGCTTATTGCAGGGGCGTTTATGATCAATCGAATAGGTCAAGGTGATTTTGCTGTATAGTAATGAAGCCCTTTGCAACAACCAACAAGAAAAGTGGTAGGAAATTTATCTTGATAAGTTCAATGACCTACCACAATAGCTAGATTGTTTATAAATTTAAACGAAAATGGAATCAGTGCACCAAAACAATATGCAAACGAGGAAAAAGGTAATGGTCAATGGTAAAATCATCTTCAGCATAAAAAGAATCGGACATATATTTTGGAATTGTAAGTTTCACAAAAATTTGCATTATAAATTCTACTGTAGTTTACATTGGAACTATAAAATCAGTGCCGCATTAAGACCTTTTCAGGCCCTAGCCACACATCAATTTTGGGCCCCTCCCAACATACGTAGAACTATAATAATACGTTGAAATGTTTCCCCGTCCTCGTTTGTGCGGGTAATTGGACTTTTATTTAAGCTCCTATTTAGTTGTCTTGTTCCTTCGATAGACCTTAGATGAATTAAGATCACCAAAAATGGGCGGCGGTTTGATTTTAATAAAGTAGTTTTGCATTGCTGAACTTATAGTTTCTGGCCATCGAGCGATATCGTTTGAAATCACACAACAGTTTTTCATACACTTCTTTTGTTTTAATAACATACGACGAATTTTTAATTTTTTATCTCCAGTCGGTCGCGGTTTTCCTTTATTTTTCATTGAAGTACTAGATTTTATTTTACTTCGAACAGCCAAAAATTGTGATGTCAAAATTTATTATCACTTTGTCGAGCACTAAATATTAAAAATAGAACGATATTCGGGTCTCTTAAATTTGCAGGCCCTACTGGGCACGTGCCTAGTGTGCCTTTCTATAAACGCAGCCATGTATAGAATCAATTCGATTAGTGTACACTATTGAAATGTATTTAAATTTTCCGATCTAAGCTAGTTTACAACGTAATGTAAAATCTTATAATTAATTACAATCTTAATAAAAAATTAATTAAAATCGTAAAGAATTTTGGATCATTTATACTTAAAAAAAAAAAATACTTAACTTACCAATGAAGTGTGCTCATAAAGTTAATTATAACACTCTAACTGTGAACACATTAATTTAAATTGTCTTAAAATTAAAATAATTCACTGAATTTTTTTTTTAATATCCACATTTAAAATCATTCGAAGATGAAAATTTCACTTGATCGTATCATTTTTTGTTCGGATTTTAAATTCTGATCTGTGATTTTATTGTGTTTGATTTTTAATTTTTATATACTAATTGACTTAAAAAGATAAGGCATACCGAATATAAAGAAGATATACGCATAAAAAATTAAAAATCAATTAAGATTTTTCACATCGTTTCAGTTTGATCAAGTTTTTTTTTTTTAAGTTAAGATCAAACGTATTCCTATAAAAATACTTGATCTCGATCGTCTTATTATATTATTATTGTTATTACTATATTTTCGGAAAAAAATTAAATTAATTTTAATATTAAAATCAAATTTTTTATGATTATGTGTTTTTTTTTTAAGTTTGTGAATGATCGAGATTGTGCGAGACGATCAATTTATTAGTTGATCAGCTACCGACATTATATACGCTATATACGTTGTTTTAAAGTTGTTTCGTTTGGTGCTTATTTCAGAAGAAAAAAAAACATTAACAAAGATTTTTGGTGTTGATAATTTCTTTATTATTATTATTGTTAGTATTATATTCAAAATGATATTAATGAGGCGATCATTTTAGGCAATCTTTAATGATTATTTATAAATTAAACGAAAGAAGATGAAAAAAAAAAATTAAAATTTCGTTTAAATGTTTTAATTAGTGTTCGTTCAGGTTTATAGCACATTTAAAATGATTTTTTTTTAAATTGATCTACACTAATTATTTAAACTGATCATTGTATATAAATCATCGATGACAAACTATAAATATGTTCGGTACATGCAATACCATCATAAAAAGCATCAACCGCAAACCACCCACAAGTACGAGTAGTATATAATATACATTACAATCTCTCGTTGAGCATATATATGATAAAAATGATGATGATCAACATCAATTAGTCAAAATGAAATCCACACGATCCATCAACAAAATAAATTCTCATAAATTTCTTAATATCATATATAAGACAAAAAATACTTGATTTCTTGTTGATTTTAATAATTTTTTTTTGTTAAACTCTTATACATTTCTAAAAGATGATCGTTTTTTTTGTGTTTTGTTTTTGTTTTTATGTTCCGCGATCACGCAAATAAATTAATCTTAATCCATTTAATATTTTTTTTTTCATATAAACGTAACAACAAAATCTTAAACCTAAATTATTTACAAACTTTTTGTTTACTATATATAGACGGGGGTCCAAAACATTATATTATTTGAAAGTGATGACGATTGCATATTTTCAAAATATGATCCATTGATCGTAATAAAATATTATTGATCATTCATTTGTTTTTATTTTATATAAAAAATTTTTTTTTTTTATTTTATTTTAATCGACGACGACGACTCCCCGTTGTGGAAATCTTTCAACGCATGTTAAAAAAATACGATCGTCTTCTTTTCCGAAATATTTTTACGGTGAAAAATATTTAAGGGAAAAGCTAAAGCGCATACAGAACAAAAAAAAAGTACCGACAACATTATTTAAACAATTTTAACGTCATTATTTTTAATGTTTTTTTTTGTGGAAAATTTTTAAACGACCCAAAAGTTTTGTTTATAGCTTTTAATGTGGTTTCATTTGTTTAGTTAGGTGATCACTGCGATTACCTGTGATCGAGAATTATTGGTAAAATGAAAACATGCAAACGGTTTAATTTCAAAGGTTTTAACCATGGTTCATCTTTAAACAGCTTTCTTTATAAAGGGTGTGCTCTTTTCTTGATTAATCTTTTTAATCGTTGCAAGTGATTTTCAAATCTAAATGCACCATAGTGCATTTACCGAATTTTAAAACATTTTTAGAAATGTGTATTAGGTTGTGTTCATTGTGTGATACCGAATGTTCACCATAGAGCTTAGGAAAATCCAATACATATTTTTTAAGCATTTTGGATGCATGTATTGCATAAAATTAATAGTAATTCGGCTACCTTCCATCTATCTAATTCTCTCAACAATCGAGGTTTTATTGCAAATTTGAAGTCGATTTTAACAATTTGACGTTGAGAGAGCTATCCAGTATTTTAAAGTCTGTCTCATTACACCAAGGAGAACGCAGTGTAAATAGTCTACTAGGAAACTGGTCCACACATTTAACATCAATTTTCCCTAGCTTGATTTCCTCCACTTGTTTATGGTATAATGGGTCAAGCATATTTCAAATTCCAATATTTGTTCTTAGGGCACTGTTAATTTCATTGCAAACTTACTCTTCGGTTTACATATATTCCCTTTACATTGCATTTCATGCACCCATAGTATCCACCGTGTCCTTATACATGTAATAAAAAAGATTTTGCAGGAGCATCACAAATAAATGATCGCAAGGTAACTTTATATAAAATATTTTCATGTAAAATGCCATTTAACGTGATTATTTTGATTTCATTAACAAATTCTCTTAAAAAAGAATCAGCAAAATTTGGTTCAGCATAACCGTGAAAAGCTCCTATCAAATAAACTTCTTCAAATCCATTCGCAAATATTAGCCATAGTAGCCATAGCTGACTATTCGAGCTTTGCGACTCACGCCATTGTCTACTTCTAATCAATTGTCAAATTTTTGTATGAATTTAAAAATTGTTTTATTTTTTCGTACAAAGTCAAAATGTATATAAACCGCCACTCAAGAAAACGGATTCAGTGGTTTTTGGTAATGATTTTAAAGTTCTGCAGTTTTTTTAGTAATGATGGATGGTACTTTTTTAATACGGCCAACAAAGCATTCATTGCATCGTTGGTTCTAGTGTATTTTATACACCATTCGGCTAATTCACATTGTAAATCGCCACTTTTTATGTCTGAATCACTGTCCGTTTCATCTACACAAGAACTTGGCAACTCCTCATTTTCGCCTGTCATTCAGAATTCTGAAGAAACATTATTTTCTACATTTGTTGCTATTCACTTCCTAATTTATTTTTGAATACATTTATGTCTAGTATAGAACAAAAATTACGAAGTAACCATAGACGAAAATTGCATAATAGATCCCCTGATCTTCAACAAATTAAATCTCTCAAATGAAAGATAACTCTTCCCACTTTGTCCATGTTCAAGTTGAAAAATATTCAACTTTGTGTAAAAGTCATCGACAAATCATCAACACAAAAGAAAGAGGGCTCGGGAGTTCGGTACATCGAAAATTATTTTGGATGTCATGTACGAGTCTAGTGTCGCTCATCAAGTATTTGTGGCAAAATTTTATGTGGTACAACTTTCGAGTGGCCAAACACATGTACACGTGAAAAACATAATTATTTCTAAATCTATAAATACATATATATATATATATATATATATATATATATATATATATATATATATATATATATATATATATATATATATATATTTCTGCAAAATCACATGAAACCAGTGCTTCTGTGGGCCTTAAAGTAATTTTTTTATCTTTTACAAAGCTAGATTGTTGAAGTGAAATGAAGTAATGAAGAATCAGATTTTCAAACTTCTTTATGAAGTAATCCAAAAATTCTTTTAACGGTTTTGAATATTTTTCCAAATAGCATCTGTCTGTTGAAACCTACTTACTGAACGATAAATCAGTATCCTCATAGTCCTTTTCTAGGAAAGTGTTTTTGTTCTCTGGAAAGCAAAATATTCTCGAAATAAGTTTAATCCTGGACAATTTTTACATTTTAGAAGATAACATATCGGCTTAGGAGCTTGGTCTCACAGTCTCATCAATCAATCAATCAATCAATATCGCTCGACTTTTTTGTTCCATGCGTCGTAGTTTGTGGCAGTACATTTTATATGCCTGATTAGTAACGCAGCATAGTTACGTAATACTATTTTCAAAAATTGAAATTTATTAGCATTGCTTATTGAATCATTATCGTGAATTCAAGATTTAAATAAATCTTTAAATGCTGAAAACTCTTCGTACTCTCCGCCAAATAGTTAAATATTCATTTTTGGTAATTTCACTTCAGATGACTTCGAACTTGTTGCCTTAATTGTTTCGAATTGAAACGTTCTATTTGAGCCATTGTTTGATTTAAACGATGATCATTATCACATGTATTTACATTTATGCGGTGATGTGACGTTGTGACATAGCTTTAGATTCATAAAATTGCGATTCAAAGTCAATGATCTCTGATATATCTGATCAGGAAATGCCATGATTCTGTCCTCGATCTTGTGGAGTTCTAGCATTAGCTCATTAAGTGCTTCCTAACTTACAGCAATCAGTAGGATATTTTCACCATCAATAGTCGTCGTGGATTGTACTAATACGTTTCTCTAACGCACGCTCACAAGTTCTCTGCTCGTCTGCAGTCATTTTTTTAATACACTATACTTTTCACCACAAACTATTTTTTGCGATATTGCAAATTCAAATGAGAATCCTGGATATCGGCACCAAAAATGTACAACCAATAAAAGTTCACTTGTTCACTCAGAATTAAATTTGAACACAGTCCAAATATTTATTTTTAATTAACAAATATTTTAATATGTTATATAAGTTTAATTATTAAATAAATTTGAGCAAAATGTATAAAAATAATTTTTAATTTGTGTTACCAAAATCAGCTAAAATTCTTCAATTGTTCTCCCTTGAACGGTCTCGACAAAAGCTAAAGAATTTAATTTATTAAAATGACAATCTACGCATGTACCTATAAAATAAAAGTGGAAATTTAATCATGTTCCACTACTGCATTTCTCATTACAATTCCCAATCTGTCATTTTATAATATTTTGATTGTAACGAGTTGTGCAGGTCAGTTAATTTTTTTTTTAAACGACTTATCATTTTAGGCGTGAACATGTTCGCTTGTCGCTATAATAATTTTTATTTGTGGTTGTTCTGTAAATTAATGTCACACTAACAAAGGAAATAATAATATTGGTGGTGATAATACTTTTACACCTATCCCTCGCTTAAAAAAATTAATTCATTCCCGAAAATTTTGTAAATTAAAATTTCGTAAAACGAAATTTCGTAAAATGAAATTCAAAAAGGTAAAATATGTATGTAAAAAAATTTCGTAAATCGAAATTTTATTACGTAAACCGTAATAGCGAATTTTTGTTCAAATTAATTAGAGTTTTCGTTAAGCGAGGGAAGGGTGTATTAGATCAATTTTTCATACGAATCGTCTTGTCCGAAGCGAAATTTAAATTTAATTGTAATTTTTACGTTCATCTACAATTATTTTTATTTTTACCTAATCGCATATAGTGATATAATATATTGCGTGTCGATTCCAACCAAAAGCAAATAATATTTTTTTCTCATCATACCTTTTTCTGTTGTGGTAGTAGTATTTTATTTTGTATTCATGTGATTTACATTTGTAGTGATTTAAATTTTGCGTACATACCGAAAGTTATAATTTTTTTTTATGGTGATTTTTATACTTCGCTAGAATTACCTTGATATTCTTGTAATTATATATAGAAAAAAAATTGTTCATAGATCAGTGCAGACTGCAGGCAATACTATAGTATCAAATCATCGTTTCAAATCCATCTTGGTCATATCGAATCGAGAGTAATTCCGCAAATTCCACAGCGCACGGTAGCTGGCGGCTGTAGTGTGTTTGTTGTCTTCATTACTGGTAACACACAACAGCTACCAGTGGCCGTAAGCTGTGGAGTTTGCGGTATTTGGATCGATACGCATTTAAAATGGTATAATTGGACGATGCTAATCCATTGTTTGGTACTGTTAGTATAGTCCGGTCATGATGTTAATTAAAAGAATTCACTTATCAGCATTTACTAAAATTTCTACTTTTGCTGGAAATTACTAAGGTTCCAACTTTATTTGACTATTTCGGGTGTGTATTATTTAGGATTTTTTAAGTAATCTTATATATACGTAAATGTCGAACGTTTCTATCTGTGAGCAGTGATACCATCTGCTCAAATAATATAGCTCTACATGTAGCAAGTTTGTTTATGTTATATACAGTAATACGTTAATACTATACATTTGCATTTTTGACTGTCACGGTTTTATTGTCATAGCCAATGATAAAAATAATTTTAATATAGGTGACAGGGTAGTCAATAAGATTGAATGATTTTGTTGCATAGCACAATTGCAATAATGTTGACGTAAGTTGGTTACTGATTTGATCATTATATTGTCATATTATTATATTTTATATATTATATATATTTTTTTTTGATATGTATTATATGTATGTATATGTAAATATATATATATATATATATATATATATATATATATATATATATATATATATATTTTATACAAATCCAAATTATTACAGCATATGGATTGCAGAATTATAATTTTACAATTTTAGATTGAAATTAATTCTATTTCTTACAGGCTATGACTAAGAGCAATTAGTTCATTGATAGATTTTGTTTTCAGTGAACTTCTGCAGATTACAGAAGATTGATGGCACACTGTGGTTGCTGATAAGAGGTGACAGAATACAGAGCCAGAGTTAGTATGTCTTATACTAACAGTAGTTTGAATATTGGCTACTGGGAAACCGGACCAATTCCGTCATTACTGGCATACCTTGCCTTTCCCTGCCCCACAAAAATTTACTAACTATTGACTGTCACGGTGTCTGTAACTGGGTCGATATCAATAATTAACTAATACTTTATATCTTATCCTTTCAAGTATATATGTAAAAATGGGTGTATGGTAGGCCCGACGCTTTCCGAGATATCCTGCTTAATGCTTGGGTGTACATTCTAAATCAATCAATCAATCAATCAATCAATTAAAGCTTTAATTTAATTACCGACCCAACAAATTTAATTTTATTTAAACGTTAAATGGCATACATTTATTTTACTCGCCGTTTTTAGACACCAAAAACTTTACATAAAACAGAGATTATAAATATATCGGAGAGTTATTTTTATCAATCGGATTAATCCGATGATAAAAAAATTACTTTCGTTCATATAATCTGGCCTAAGGGTACAGTACCTCATCTAGTATGCAAATATGGAATCGTTCCACTTGTTTCTAATCGGCTATATAAACCATATAAAAAATCTTTGCAAATTTGAAGCCTATATGCTGTCAACTTAATCAATGTTTGTTCTTACAAGTAGCTATCACTTGTGTATAAATCATCACTTATATAACATTAGTCATACATTAATTGCAATATTTCGAGATTGGTCATTGACACTTAACAGATTTAATACGAGTTAAACAAAAAAAGAAATGTTTTGATAATTTTTTTTTATCAAAATCGTATTGTAACAACCACAAAGATAAATTTGAAAGATACTTCGATTAATAATCCGATAGGATAACATACATTTTTAAGAAGCTTCTTGAATTTATTCATTAATCTTTTCACATCGTTTTGTAAAACAAAATCTTATGTATATAAGAGTTAAGTACATAATTCATCTTTAAAGTTTATGCGGCTATATATATACGAAAAACATAAAAATAACAAAAAAGGTGTGATAATCAAGCCAAAATCCCCAAAAGCTAAGAGATACTAATCAAAATTTAACAAAAAAAAAAAAAAAAAAAAACAAAATTTTAATTGCGTTAATGAACGTTTCTCACACCATCCTGTTTGACAAATTCTTTTTATACTCGACGACATATCCTTTTTCAATGTGACGATCGACATATTGTCGCCAAATTTAGTGGAAATAAAATTGAACAACTTAAAGCCAATGTTATCTTGATGTGATCATCTACCAAAAAATACTTTTAATTTTAATTCAGAGTCACAATGATCACGATATGCGATTTTAAATGATCAAAATTATATATATATATATATATATATATATATATATATATATATATATATATATATATATATATATATATATATATATCTACAGTCACTCAAAAAAATTTGCGTACACCAGAAAAATTGTACGACTTTTAGACTCAGATCAAGAAATATTTAAGGAGTCCACTATCATTTATTTACTTAAGTTTAAATAATTAAAAAAATGCGTTTAATTTAAAAAAAAAAAAGAATTTCATTGATTAAATAATTATGGTTTTTCTTAAATCCAATGTCACAAAAATTTGTTTACCCCTGAGATAATAGATTTATTTATATATTTTTTACCATTATTAGCAAATAGTTACCAGCAATTGGTCGAATTCAATTCAATTACGAGATACTACATATAATTGTTTTTATTTTTGAAATTTTAAACGTGCTACAGCAAAATGTCTTCAAAAAGACGCAAAACATCAGTAGAATTCAGAAATGTGGTTATCAAACTATTTAAAGAAGGAAAATCATACAGAGAATTTGGGGCAATTGCTGATAGAACACATTTTACAGTTCTACAATACAAAAAGGATTGTTCATCTTTTCCAGAAACGAAGTCCTCGCCTGGTAAATATGCGTACTGAAAGAGCGATTTTTAAACAAATAAGAAATGCAAATCCAGCCAAAGCTGCTCCAAAAATAGCTGGTGAATTTGAAGAATCGTTCGAAATTGCAATTCATCCAGAAAATGTCCAAATTCTTCGGAGAACAGTTTGCAATGGATGTATTATGCACAAAAAACCTTTTATTTCTGAAGTAAATCTGAAAAAAGGCAAAGAATTCGCAAAATTATACAAGAACAAAGATATTGGATTTTGGCAAAATGTTTTATTTACGGATGAAAGCAAATTTAATATGTTTGGTTCAGATGGACCATGAAAAGTATTGAGGAAGTCAAACACAGCATTTAATAGAAAACATGGTATTTTCAGCAAGACAACGACCCAAAGCATACGCTGAAAATAGTAAAGGAATGGTTGCTCCTTAGGGTTCCTAAACAACTCAATCTACCACCTCAATCAACAGACCTAAGCCCAATAAAGCATTTGTGGGAGCGACTAGGTAGAAGTGTCTATAAACATCGTTTCACTATTATGTTCTTAAGAGAACAGCTAAAATTGATTTTAAAATCGGAATAGAGCAAAATAGATTCTGTGAAGACCATGAAATTTGTAAATTCTTTGTCTTTGAGGATTCAAGCTATGCTGGAAGCTCAAGGGGGCTCAATAAAATACTAATTTGTTTTTACCAAATTCCTGGTAATTCATGATGGTTAGCCCATCAAAACTGAGAAAGTTTAGCGACAAATCGAAAATTATCGAATCCTTAGAAATTCATGATGATCAGCACATCAAAACTGAGAAATTTAAGCGACAAATCGAAAATTCCCGAATCCTTAGAAATTCATGATGATCAGCACATCAAAACTGAGAAATTTTAGCGACAAATCGAAAATTCCCGAATCCCTAGGAATTCATGATGGTTAGCATATCAAAACTGAGAAATTTTAGCGACAAACCAAAAATCACCTAATCCATAGAAATTCTTGATGGTTAGCCCATCAAAACTGAGAAATTTTAGCGATAGATCGAAAACCTCTAAATCCCTGAAAATGCATGATGATTAGCTCGTCAAAACTGAGAAATTTTAGCGACAAATCGAAAATTATCGAATTCTAAGAAATTCATGATGATTAGCACATCAAAACTGAGAAATTTTAGCGACAAATCGAAAATTCCCGAATCCCTAGGAATTCATGATGGTTAGCTCATTAAAACTGAGAAATTTTAGCGACAAACCCAAAATCACCTAATCCATAGAAATTCATGATGGTTGGCCCATCAAAACTGAGAAATTTTAGCGACAAATCGATAATCTCAAAATCCCTGGAAATTCATGATGGTTGGCCCATCAAAACTGAGAAATTTTAGCGACAAAACAAAAATCACCGTATCCATGGAAATTCATGATGGTTAGCCCATTAAAACTGAGCAATTTTAGCGACAAATCGATAATCTCCAAATCCCTGGAAATTCATGATGGTTAGCCCATCAAAACTGAGAAATTTTAGCGACAAACCAAAAATCACCTAATCCATAGAAATTCTTGATGGTTAGCCCATTAAAACTGAGCAATTTTAGTGACAAATCTATAATCTCCAAATCCCTAGAAATTCATGATGGTTAGCCCATCAAAGCTGAGAAATTTTAACGACAAAACGAAAATCTTCAAATTCTTAAAAATTCATGATGGTTAGCCCCTCAAAACTGAGATATTTTAGCGACAAACCGAAAATCACCGAATCCCTAGAAATTCATGATGATTAGTCCATCAATGCTGAGAAATTTTAGCGGCAAATTGAAAATTTCCGAATCCCTAGAAATGCATGATGGTTAGCCTATCAAAACTGAGATATTTTAGCGACATATCGAAAATCTCCAAATCGCTGGAAATTTATGATGGTTAGCCCATCAAAACTGAGAAAATTTAGTGACAAATCGAAAATCTCCAAATTCCTCGAAATGCATGATGGTTAGCCCATCAACAGTGAGAAATTTTAGCGACAAAATCTTTCGCGGTAGTAGTAACTAAAAAAATTATATAGATAACTGTAACGTAAATGACGACAAAATGTAACGGAATATATTACACAAGAAAATAATGACTTAAATGTTTTTGTAAATGACCTAGTGAGCTACGAGATGAGTTTGACTTGTATAATAAAAGGTATTGGTATTAGGCTTGAATAAACATTGTTGCTGGTTTTGGTAAAATAAATAAACAATCAAACAAATTGGTATGCTTTAATTTAAAGTTTTTTTTTTATATGGAACTTTGATATAGTTACTAATCAACTGAAAATGTATAGTTACTGAGTATTACCACAACTTAGCTATAATATTTTTCACACCAGGAATGAAGATGGCTTGTATGTATAGATGGTTTTGGTGTGGACACTTATGCAATAATGATAAGTCGTTTTGCTGTCACATAGAAGGTGGTTCTAATCTACTAGGTCAGTGTTATTATCTAATGCCTATGATAGCATCCGGTGACTTTAATGTGCGTTTTTCTAAGCCAGAAGCTTAACTACTTTTAGATTTTATAGATTTAATTTGGAACTAAATTAATTACTCGGTTAATATTTAACATGGACTATACAATCGGTGTGATATTTCAACGGAAGCTCGATTACCTTTAGTCTAAAGTTTACATTTCTTATTAGTGATCTCTTTTGAGCCTTATCCAGATTTTACACCATATAAATGCATAGTAAATATATTTGACAAACTTTAGATTTTGTGTGACTTGCGTGCCACCTAGATGTTATTGGAAAAGTAGAGTTGCTAGGAGCAACGAAAAAATTGTCTTAATAAATGTCACAATTGAAAGAAAATATTTAGGTTACTGTGTGAATTATAAAGTATATTCACAACAAATTGTAGAATTCCCCGATTCAAATAACTTTAGTTTTACCGTACACCGCGATATTTTTGTCGACTTGGCGCTTCTTTAATAAACTTTTATGTTCGAACAAAAAGTTTGCCGAAAATAAACATTTTCGTTGCTCATCTGGTTGTAAAAACAGAAACACATTTTAGGGTCGGTGAAATTGTTGACCTCGATATATATATATATATATATATATATATATATAAATATATATATATATATATATATATATATATATATATATATATATATATATATATATATATATATATATATATATATATATATATATATGTAGTTTGTTTGTGTGTGGTACGTCCACTACTTCTGATGTAAAATTGTTTAAGATATTCGTTTCGATGTGACTCTGGAGGTAAAACTTTTAATATTTAGTACCCATGGTTACGAAAGACGGTGAAATTGACGCAGCTGAAAATTTGAATTGTTAAAAGGAAGAACGAAAATATCGTTGGGCCAGTTCTCCTTCTCTTAAACTTTCTGTTTTTGGTCAAAATCTACTCCAATCTTAAAGCAGACAAACACCACCTCATCAAGTTTCCACCTCTTTAGTATAAGTTTGGAAGCTTTAGCGTTCGTAATAAGTTTCTTATTAATAAAATTAATGACCGTGGCTTCTTGCACACCAAGTTCCAACTGCAACAGATGAAACTAGAACTTAAACTTGATTGTCCGAATATTGCGGTACAGAAAGTACAGTATACCAACTGCGCATTGCATAACTCCATGTCACCCTGTACAATGACATGAAAGAAGGATCGGTTCATGAATTCTGCGCACCAAAAAGGGCGGTCAAAGTTTTGTTAAATAATATTACTGATCGTAATCATGAGGAAAATCCCCTTTTTTTGAATCCTGCCCCTATTGAGATTAGAACCCGGTACCTCACTGAGCCACTCCCTCGGTCAATTATATACATGTATTGGATCATGACTATCTACATTAATAGTACCATTGTATATTTGCTGCAATTTTATTTCTAATTTCAATACATACGACCGGTATTTTGAATCTATATTGTACTTCGATAGCTTCAAAAATGGATCAATGATAACCTGACATAATAATAATTATTACTAATTAGAGATCCTGATTTGATTTATCAAACTCGCAATTGTTTTATTGATATTTTTTAAAGCTAATTATGAAAGTTGCTATTTGAGTCAGTAATATGTGTCTCTCGAGACTGTGGTGGTCAGATATACTAGCATTTTTCTGATATGATAATGAAAATATCACAATTTAAACTTTATAATTTCCAATTATAACGTTTTCGTTTTTTTTTAAATTTAATTTTATTTGTCTCATTGTTAATTATGTCAATTTTTTTTAAATTTTATAAAACGTCCTCGTAAATGTACAAGTAAGAAAAAAAGAAAATGAAATGAAAACGTAACAAAAAAAAAAAAAAAACAATTTACAATTTAAAAGCATAAAAAAAAATCTTCAATTAAATTAATTATTGCAATTTACCACTTTGTGAAAAATTACCCAAGACTTTCGAAACAAGGAACGACCGCCTATTGTGGAACTGACTTATATACAAATGATCGTATAAATTCGTAAGATGCTAATTAATTATAATTTAATTAATCGTAAATTAAATTTTTTTTTGTTTTGTGAGAAATAATCGATTTTACATAAATATATGTGCACCCGATTAAATTTAATGGGTTCTAATCTTTAGATCTTCTAATCTAATCGATAAAACCGATTCCTAAACCAAATAATTAATGTCATTTAACGATTTAATTTTTAATGAACCTCTGATCTTTAAAATTATCTCCGTTTTATCTATTTATCTATAAAGATCGTGAACACGTATACCAAATCTATCGTGCGATCCCAATTAATTATTTTGAATTATGATCATATACACTACGATTTTTAAATTTAATTAAAATCCCATTAAAATTTCGATCGCAACTCGGTGCTTCTGTTGTGCCGCACCGATCACGCTACTTACATGCTACATTTTTGTACAAAACAAAGCAACAACATCTTTAAACAAACAACATATAAAAACTAAAACAAAAATTTAAATCTAAACAACATATTTACATTTAATCGACTTAATACTTTGCCTAAGACGATTATAATATTTTAGATGAGTTTTGATAACCGTAATAACTTGATCGTCTTTAATTAAATATCAATTCGTAAAGTTTTTTTTTAGTTTTAGCTAAAAAAAACCAACAACAACAAACCAGCAAAGCTGAGCTCAGCAAACATTTTTTAAATTTATGTTGATAAGAAGATTAATTATATATATATATATATATATATATATATATATATATATATATATATATATATATAAATTTTTTTATATTAAAAACCCAAGATTAAAAACATTTATTACCTAATGCCGAACCCTATCCATAGATGCCACCTGAGTTCATTTTATTTTATTGTATCCTCTTATATTTTTTCATAAAATTTTAACAACCTGATACCTTGAATATTAATACCAATTAGTTCGATATTGCATTAGTGCTAAAGTGATATTAAAGTGAAATTATATAAAAGTAAATTAATGATTTAATTTAATTTAGCAAACATTGTTCATTCCTATTTAAGCTAGGTGTGGAGCTCGAGCTAAGCTACAGCTTTTTTTTTAATTAATCATCATTTTCCCAAAAAAAAAAAAATACCAATCGTTATCCTATATTTACAAGCAAGTTTGAACCGAGCAAAATAAGTAATTTAACTTACATAAACAATTCATAAATCTTAATAAATTAATAAAGGGAGATCATTCAATTACCGCTTCATCCGACTCGGCCATTCTGCTCTGAACTGCCTCGGTGAAGTCTTCCTCTCCACTCTTGCTCTCCACATCAAAAAATAACACTTTATGTTTTCAGTAGATTTTGACGTCACCTTCGGTCCTTCTCCTTGATACACATGAGTCAATATATTTCGCAGCGACTTTACTGGCGTTGTAAAACAATTTTGCAATCTCACCATCTACGATCTCTTTTAAAACACAATCTTCAGCACAATTCATTTTAACCCCCGTCACCAGTTGAAATGGAGTCATGCCGATACTTTTCTAAAACGTGTTGTTTATATAATCTCTGAAGTTTTGGAACTTGCTTGTATCACTTCGCCGGTTTATCCAACGACAATTTCGTCAAAACTGGAATAACTATCTCGTTAACTAGATCTGCTTGCCCGTTGCCCGTGTGCACTCCTGTTGTGATTGAATGAAGTTCCATTATCGGAAATGATACACGTCGGATTTCCAAATACAGCTTTCTGTAACTCAAGTTTCTGGGTGGATTTTTTAGACGTAGTAATTTTCGTAGGATACTGCCAAGTAAATTTCGAAAAACCATCTACCACACACTACACATACTTGTATAATTTTGCTGTCTCAGACCAATGTGCAAAATGGTCTATGTGGTATGTCGACAATGGCATATCTCCTTTTGTTATTGGCCTGAGCAGCCCATCCTGCAATCCTTTCTTCCTCTTCGCCATAATACATGGAATGCAGTTTTGGATGCACAATTATATCTTTTAGGGTAGGCGTGGAATAAAATACTGACGCGTGACAAGTTCTTCCGTGACCTTGCTCATGACAAGATTTGATTACCAATGCATCCTTTGCGGCACTACCGAACACATTTCGCCTTGCACTAGTATAAAAAGAACACCACTATTTATAATATATTCATCATAAGCACCGTTTTTAACTCTTAGCTTGGTCAAAGCCCTCACAATGGCCAAAACTTCCAACTGATAGCTGTCATACCGCTCTTCGCATGTTAAAGTTTTCTGAGAGTAAAAGAAAACTAGATGGAATTTTTGATCTTCGGCGCTCCTTTGTAATAAAATGGCTCCCTAGCCCATTTTACACGCATCTGTATGAAGATCTGTTTTCACGTCAACATCATACAGCTTCAATACTGGCTGATATGTCAGAGTTTTGTTTAACTGATCGACTGCCCATCTCTGTTCAGGTCTCATTTTAAACTTAAAATCTTTCCTCAATAAATCCGACAGCGGCTTGCTCAGTACAGCGAAATCCTTCGGGATATTAAACTTTCCAATGGCTTTCACATTCTCGGATCCTGGTGTCACTCGTCCCTGCTCAATTTCATAACGAAGAAGATTAATTTTCTTACACAAAAATTGACATTTCCTCCAATTAACCTCCAACCCGTTCGGCAGCTACCTCCAATAGCTTTGACAGATGCCTAACACCTTCTTCTATAGTATTCGATGGTATAACCAAAATGTTTATATATATGCACAATAGCTTCTGACGACACAACACTTAGAACATGGTGTTTATAAACCTCTGAAATACTGCAGGCAAGTTGCAATGTTCAAAAGGCACTTTTAGAAACGCGTAATGTCCACCTGGAATCACGAACGCTATATATTTCACCAATTCCTTCGCAATCGAGATATGAAAAAATTCATTTTTGAGGTAACCGGATGAAAAATATTATGACCCTTGAAGCTGATCAATTTGATCTTGTATCAATGAAAGTGGACAACGGTCTCTAGTAATTAATTTGTTTAATTTACGATAGTCCACGCCCAGTCGGGGCGCTTCATGATGAACTGGTTGCCTAGTAAGCGCCTGCAGCAGTGATGGTTTGGGCTGCGATAACTACAACAGGACGCTTACCACTCGTTTTCATTGGGACATAAAGCGTAAAGGTTTAGGTTGGACGTAAAAGTTAATCAACAAATCTACCGTGCAAAAATTTCAAACGAAGCATTGTTGTCTTAGGCACATAAACAATTTGGTAGAAACCATTGGACGAATCAACAAGCCTCGGTACCATCCCATAAAGTCCGTGAAACCAAACGTTTTTTTTACAGAAAAAAGTTCCCTGCTTCATTTCTTCACAACAATGGTCATCACATTCCCCGGATTTACACCCGATGGATTTTTCCATATGGTTCATTCCACAGGCCAAAGTTTTAACCAAAAAATACGATACGATCGACACCTTAAAGTAAGTTTGCTCTTCGTCGAGAATGGGGCAAAATACCATCACACTACATTCGTGCAGTGTGTGAAGCCTTGTCGAACCGACTCAATGCTATAACCCTCACGAAAGGTGTTATATATATATATATATATATATATATATATATATATATATATATATATATATATATATATATATATATAATTACCAAATTTAAGTTCAACTATTCACTTGATCCGGATAAACCCCAACTGTTATTTCGACCTTCTTAAAAGAAAGCTGGAAACCATTTTGCATCTTTCCAGCATTTTGAAATGGTGACAAATCTCATTTTAAGACGAATTATTTAAGACGAAGCAGGCTGGTGTAATTTTACTGATTGTACGAAGCTTTTGATAAAATTTCCTTTGCGTATAAACGAAGTTATTTTGTGGTTGCTATGGGTGACAAAATATATGATTACTTCGATTGATTTTTCGTAAATATTTTTAATTAGCAATTCATAAAATCGGTTGTTAATATACCATATGACGGCACTAAAGAATTTTACCATCCCTGAAAAATTGTGTTGATCTATTTAAAGAAATTTGTACAAAAAAAAAAAAAAAGCAGAAATCAGCGTGAAAAATGGAAAAAAATTGTATACCTTGTTGTAAGTAATGAATCTGATCTACCAACAATAGAACCTCATTTGACAAAACAATAGACAATCATTTTTTATTGTTATGACAATTGTCATGTTTCATTTTGCATTTCTTTTCTTTGATTATTCTATTATAATGTATTATTATTGTTAAGTATAAGACGACGATTGAAATATTTTAAAGATTATTATACATTTTTTTTTTTTAATGAATTTTGTTAATGTTAAGTGATCATATGCGACACTCCTTTATTTCGTTTAGTTTAGTTTTTTTTTCACTCGATTATGTTTTTTTTATGTTTAGAAAATGGGAAAGTTTAGAATTTTATTTAGTGAAAATTATATAATTTTTTTTTAATTTTTTTTTTTAATCTGGTCTGAGAGACATTATAAGATAAAATGAAATTATCTACATATATGATTTGTAACTATACATGTTAAATTATTCACGGTGTCAAAAACATTGAACCTTAACAATGTATATTATGTACTTGTTTAGACATTAATAAGAATTTATGTGAACGAATCATCCAATTGCACGATTATTTATGATATATGTTACTTTTTTTTGTCGGTATGAATTATATATATATATATATATATATATATATATATATATATATATATATATATATATATAATTGTATAAATGCTATATCGAGCTGTTACCACTTTAAAAAACCTAAGTGATAGTTGATAATGAATAAGCAGATTTACGTATACAGCTCCAGGGACAGTTCAAATAGAGACCTTATCGCTAATATATCTAGTATATAGATTCAGACTCCTTAGAACCCTATTTTAATTTCTGTGCATATTCAACAATGTCTCTTTTGGAATTAACCTACAAAAACCCGTTACGCACATGATTCGATTTCCGATAATCGGTGTAATTTTGTCTGCAACCATTCGTTTTAGCTTTTTGCCAAACGTTAAATTTTTTGACGAATCAATCCGTTCTCATCCTATTTTGTGTTTCACGATTATCGTTAACAGTCTTGATTTTTTCGATTTCTGCAGAAATTGTCCATAGTATTTATAGACTAAACGCATTCTTCTTTCCTGGATTTTGGAATATTTTAGTTTCGAATTTACCAATATAATGAACTAACCAATCTATTTTACCAGATTTTGGAAAATGAACATTTGTGGGTTTTTTCTCGTATTTTGAAATTTCCGATTTGTGCAGAAACTCATAACTTTAATGGAACACCCAATTTGTTCGGAATTTGTTAAGGTTTGTTGTGTGGATAAGTTGATTTCGAATCAAACACCATTTCTGCAATGCCTCGAAGATGCTGTTCATCTCAGACAACTCTCTTTAACCCATCAGACGAGATTGGTAATATCTTAAAGCGAGTAGCTATCGGCGCAAATAGACGCAATTAGAGTTCGAATCCCACCGGAGGTGGGATATAAAGAAATGTTTCATCACTTGATTGAGGTCTATGATGCCGATTAACACTATGACCTCGTGTTGGAATTTTTAATCAATGAGCGAACCATCGTCCATGCTAGTACAGGTTGGCTAGCGCAATGTAATGTGCAGATGGAAATTGAAAACTTATCCTTCCACCAAAAAAAAATTGCATGGATTAAAAAATAAATTATTTATTCGTTATGGGTGAAAAACAAAATTGTTTTTGAATATAGGATCATGACTTTCTATAACGCAAGTTCTCTGTTTTCTGGTGGAATCTTAGCTAAAAATGCTGGATAGATCAACGACCACTTTCGTAAGTTTATACTTCTTTACAAAATCTTATCGTATATTTCTATTAAACTGTCTTTAGTAGTAGTTCCTACTAGAAGATTTGAATTTAAAGATTCTCCGGATGCAGTTTTTGCGCAGAGGCGTTTATAACTATCTAGATCTTTGTGGTAGTGCTATAGCATTTTTAAAAATAGGTTGGCGGGGCATGTAATTAATTTGAGTTGTTAGTTTGATAGTTTCTTGTATCTTTACTTGGGATATATAAGACTTAAAGCATTAATTCGAGCATAACGAACTTGGCGGCTATGTTAAAATGTGAAATGATTTGTTTGGTCATATGGGATTATGACTACGTTTGGAGCCAGACTCGTTAAAAGCAGAAAGGATTGCATTTATTTTATGTCGGGTTAGAAAATCTCTTATATAAGCTTCAACTATCACTCTTTTCTTATCTTACTTTTTGACGAGACGTTTTATAGTTTCAACATAATTTGCATCGTCTACACGAAAACGGCATATGCACAGTTAAAAATCTTCTGTTAAAATGGAATAGAAGCCTTGTATTAAATTTTATACAATACAATATTCTATTATAATTTAATGCAAACCACCGATAAACAATTGTTTAATACAATACTATTTAAAAATAATGATATTGTATTAAATATTTGTATTAAAAATGACTGCAGCGATAAATCCATTATTTTACTCTTATTTTTACTCAATTTGACTCTCATCGACAGTTATCATAAGCAAAAAAAAAGAGAATATGTACTTTTTTATATAATATGTATAAGATAGCTATATATTTTTTGTTTCGTTTCTCGATCGGTAAATTTTTATATTCTCGACTTATCCTGAATATTTCAATTATATTTGTGTAACGTTTAGTGCAGATCCATTTTTAAATGATATTTTTTTTTTTTTTTGTTTTATTTTAATCAAGAGAAGAGTGAAGATATTTAGGTTTGTGATAAAAAATAAAATATAATATGTGGCCGTGAATCGTTTTATTTATTTTAATTTAATCGTAATTTTTTGTTTGTTATTTTTGTATTAAATAAAAATAGCCGATTTAAATAAATTAGAATTTTTTAAAAAGTGAAAATACTTAATTAAACTAATAAAAATTATTAAACATAGTGATAGCGAGTTTAAATATAAAGATTTCGTAATTTCAGGTAAGTCGCACGTTAAATTTATTGATTATATAGTTTTTATTATGTAATATTAGAAGTATTAGTTTTAATATGTAATATTGGAAGTATTAGTTTATATTATACTAAGGTCACATGACAGTTTCTAGTGATTTTATTGGCTTATCTACTTAATAGAATTAGTATTAAAATTTAACACTTAATATTTAATTAAAAAATAATTTATTAAATAATAATTATATAAAATTTTGATATTATAGTTCTTACTAAATATACTAACTTAAGTTTTTTTCAAACTTCAATATTTTAGATGACACATCTCATTTTGTGGATTGCGAAGAAACGCTTGTTCCAGCCCATATGTTTATAGAAATAATAAAACGATGAGTATAATCCATAATTTCACCTGAATTAAAAGAACCTACATCAGCTTTACAAAGGAGTGGTATTAATAATTCTTCAAAATTAATAGAAACAAGTTGCCAACTTATAATAATTTGATTAATTTTAATTTTTAATCAAATAAAACAAATAATCTGTAATATTAGTATGAAAATAAAAAATGTATTATAAAGAATGACATCTATTGAAAAATAAAAACCAGTTTTATAAAAATACAATAAAATATTGCATTATTACTTTTAAATAGAGGCTGCATTTAAATATAATGGTTCCATCCATTATACTAATAAAATAGTG
Organism: Tipula confusa; assembly: GCA_963556175.1. Classification (NCBI taxonomy): domain Eukaryota; kingdom Metazoa; phylum Arthropoda; class Insecta; order Diptera; family Tipulidae; genus Tipula; species Tipula confusa. Next base: position 222,642,204 of record OY744476.1, read on the forward strand.
GCACCATTGAAAGTTAATAGAAACAAAAACACACATTTTAATAGATCTTGTTTTTAAAAAAACTAATGGTGTCTGTATTAAAATCTAATAATTCAAAATTGATATTTTTTAATACAACTTGCATTAAAAAAATGTAATGATTTTCTTCTATTAAAATGTAATAGAAAATTGCGTTGGACTTATATACAATAGAAGTAGCATTGTATTTACGTAATTTTTTTTAACTGTGTGGAAGAGTAAGCTGGGCCTTGTAATTGACCTAGAAGGTGCTGATAAAATATCATAGAATGCCTATGCAGCTTATAGTTGCTGTCGAAAGTAGGCCATTCACCTTGGAAGTTTTAAATTTGACTTGAAATTATTTTTTGACTTGGATTAATCGAGTTTATTTTTAATAGTTGCTAAAAACTTATGGTTCTAATCAATACTTCTATTTGCGTATCAGTGGAAAATGCTGATTATCCAAAATAATTCATTTCTGAATCGGCGGTCGAATTTATTTGAAAAATGCTATCTATCATGGTCGTTACTAAGACAATGTAGAGCTCAATGATTTTTAAATCGAGAATATAGAAGAGGAATTCGAGTTGGAATATTCGTGTAATATGAGTATAGTATGGGCCCTAAAAATGAACCCTGTGGATTCCTGCTGTAATTTTGAATGTCTGTGATAATGTATTGGCTAACCTTACTTTGAAGAATTGGTTTGTCGGGAAGCTTTCTATATGATGCTTACGAAGTGTATAGGTCAAATTTTACTTTGTTCAGTTTAAAAATTACTCCTTATGTATGGAAGCTATTATGGCTGATTTCCAGAGATCTGCAAAATAGCCTATATTGTAACAGTAGTTGATGATGACTGTTAAAATTTCAACTACAATGATGAAATGCTCCCGAATGATCCCCATGAAATGCTCCCGAATGATCAACTACAATGATCATTCGGGAGCATTTTTTAAAAGCTTAATTGGGAATTTACTTTTATCTGCAAATCTTTTCATATATATTTCAGTTGTCATTGGAGAATACACTTAAACTTAATAAATTTGATATCTGAGGGAAGGGATATTTGGGTGTTGTAAAGTTTAGCATTTTTAGTGTATGGTATACGTGTCTCTTTAGGAGACTAGCCGTGATAGTGTATCTAAGAATGAGCTATAGTCAACCTTGAAGTAGGATGATTGGTCTGTGTGCAAGAGGTTACAATTTTCGGTGAGGCAGTGAGTTTTAAACGAGTGCATCAAATTTTCTCTGCTGGGGTTGGATGTTGTGTTTCCCCAAACACTATGCTTTCCATTTTAGTCATCTTCCAATATAATGTATTGGTTGGTATGAGATTTAATTTTCATTATTTCTCTTAGGTCTTGAGCTTTGAGTGAAGGGCAGTTTGGTGTAAAATAAGCGGATAATTCTATAATCTAATTTCCAAAAATCGAAAAGTTAATTATGGAAGTTTCTAAGGGATGGAATTTTATAGGAGGAGTTTTTATCGCTGTATTTTATGACTGTTGTATAAATAAAAATTCCAGTAAGTCCTCCTCTATTATGAAGGCAGTGTGTTGCAAAAACTTGTAGTTTTGTAAATTAATTTTATGGTGAGGTTTAATTTTTGTCTCGTTTAAGAGAATAATGTGGCGTTAAACTTTGTTACGAAAGACTTCCATTTTGTACCTTTTTTTTCGGGTTGAGTTTTATGTTAAATCATTGAATAACTCGAATAGTGTTAGTTTTTTGGTAATTGGGTCTGTGATAGCGTTGTTGCCATGTAAATGAGGTAAAGTTTCTGTAAAATGTATAGGTTAAAGATCCCACCGCATGTTTAATTCCAAGTAGTTGCCTATATAATTAAGCTGGTTGATATGTTTTTTTTATGTTGGTCGTTGGTTTTTGGTGAGTTTGATAGTGTGGTATAATTTGTCAGTGCTGTTAGTTATAAATCAATACAGGTAGATATAAATACAATATTTTTATTTTAATCCTATACTTTTATTTTACAGGTGGTACTTTGGCTGTCATGACCACTACGGGAACATTTGGTTCAAATATGCGGTAAGTCCACAAATTAAATAAAAATAATCAATTCTATAGAAGCTGTTAGAATTTAAAATCTTCTATGTATTGGGTACTATATAAACAACTTTTTCACCCGATGAAATCTTTAAGTTTAAATGCGTATAGCGCATAACCAGTCACAAAATATGGCCAACATAAACCAAAACTTTCACACAAAATAATCATTAAAAATTTATGAAAATATTTTTGAAGAAACAAAAGTGTCCAACTGAGCCTAAATATGTTCTTTAAACTAACTAATATCTTTCGGTATAATGTCTTTCAAATAAAAAAAAAAAAAAAATGTTTGTCAGTACCATAAACAATAATTTAATCTTAATTTTTATTTAATATTCGTCTTTAAAACATCAAATTAACGTTTAAATTATGAGTATGCTTTGTAAATATATCGTATATGGTAATTTAACCAAACAACAGACCGAAATGTAAACAAAACCGATTTTTGAATTAATGTCGATATAATGTATCCATATACATAAGATGAAAAAATCTTCATGTATATATACCTACAATAACCAAACGATAAAAATTGAATGATAAGATTGTCATTATGTATATATGTATGTATGTATAGGTATATCTGATTAATTAAAATATAATTATGATATGATTTACTAACGTTTCGATTAAGATACATAATGTGGCGGTACATATGGACGTATTCGGTGATAAAGTGCATGTGAAAGTCTCGAGCCAATACATTTTAGTATTTCGTGTTCATTATTAATTGGCTTATGTTACCATAAAACATGTGTAAGATGTCCTCTGATTTTTTTTTTATGTAAATTGTAACAAAATTTGCCGTTTAACGCATATGTATGTATACACCACGGTATCATTTCAATGGTATATAAAATGGTAAGAAATTATTAATTAGATATTCTGAGATAAGAAAATAAGAGAAAAAAAACAAGAAAATTTAAAAGAAATAAAACGCAGAAACAAATCATTTGTATATCCAATTGTAATTCTTCTTCTGCATTTTTTGTGTTATTAATTTACGTTGCCCGTAAACTGTTCTTCATTTATACATGTGAGTATATTAAAAGATTTCAATAAAAAAAAAAAAAAAAAATCTTTATTTTTTCCCTCTTCTGCGGCTGTTGTTGCTGTTATTGTTTTTGTAATACAAATACTAATTTAACAGTGAAAAACATAAATTAAATGTAATTAAATATCACATTTTAATTACATTACACCGCATAAATTATAACAAAACAAAAAAATGATATAAAAAGCAGCGCGAGAGTTTTTTTTTATGCATTCGTTGTAAACTTCTTTTACGCGTTTTTCGTTTTCGATTTTTTTTTTTTTTAATGCGACCGTCTTATAGATGCATAATGATTTATGTTATCATTATAATATGTTTATTATAAGAAAGAATAAAATTTGAAGTTGGTTTATAATTTTAAGACCAAACTACATACTAATCCTTATAAATGGCTACAGGTTCGCTTTAATTAACCATCGACATCACACATGTTTTAAATGCTGTTAATTAAATTCGTTAAAAATTATAGAGTCTGGTCAAAATTTGATATTTTTCCAGTTTTTATTTCGTGCAATTTTTTTATTCAATTAAACATTTTGCCTATATAAGGGTAACTCACTTAATGGGTTATGGGAAAATATTACATTTAATAGAACCAACAAATTTTCTAATCTTTTTGAGCTGATTATTTCTTCAAAAAGACGTTTAGCTTCCTCTTGGACATCTCTTAATTAAATATTGTGAGAAAAACCGTCGAATCTATCTAATTCTCTTTAAAGATTTAATTTGGGATGAACAACGATTATAATAATATTTAGAAAATTGCGATTAAGCATCTACTTTGCATCTGTGCTCTGTACTGAGTCAATAGATAAAAAAATATTTTGTCATTTATTATATTTAGTTTTTAGACATGGGTGGAATAAGACCCTATAATTATACTAGAACCCCAAAAACTGAAGACTTAATGAGTTGAATTTTTGACACTTCCGAAAATCTATCAAACCAGTTGACCCCTAAGATTCATATATATATATATATATATATATATATATATATATATATATATATATATTCATGGCCGGCGTGGTATAGGTGCGAACGATGCACTTGCACACGGCTCAAAGAGGATAAACACGGTGCAAAATGACTTAAGGGTACATGGCCTACTCTTTTGTCACCTGATGAAATTAGAAATGCTTTAATTCGGCGTAAACTCAACTCAACTCAAAGCATTTAAATTTTCAAAGAATTCAATCGGTCAAAGTTTCAGCATTGCAGACCTGGCTAAATGCTAAAAAATTATTATCATCTGGTAATTCCATCAACCACGAACTTCAAACACATTTAATGATTGAATCTCAAAAATTGAAAAACAGTTTTGAGCGTATTATTTCAGCTATCTTGTATTTAGCAGTACATAATTTATCTTTTTGAGGAAGTTCTGATGTGCTGTTTACTCAAAATAATGAAAACTTCCTTGGGGAAATTGAGCTTATAGCTAAGTTTGATCCATAGTTTTATGAAAGAACATTTAGCACGCATCACTACAAAATACAACAAACAGAACCGAATAGATCATTATATATGCAAAATCATTATATATGCAGTAAAGTTCGTCAAAAAATTGTTGCTTCTATAAAAAAGGCGAAATATTACTCCATTATACTGGATCTTTATATTCGAAGTAGAGCTTTATCATCAAAAATTATAAGCATTCTAGAAGATGAAATCATCAATTTGTGAACTTGTCGGGAGCAATGTTTTGACAATAATGGGGCCAATATGAGTGGAATTTATACTGGAGAACAAACTCATATTCTAAAGAAAACTCAAAGGTTTGTTCCTGTGGCTGCCACAATTTAAATTTATTACCAAATGATGTTGAAACATAATATCTTCTAGTTCGATGTACTAGTTCGACCAGAACTGGGAAATATGTCAACTAGCAGTAAAGTCAAACACTAGGTTTTGTCGATATATAACAAACTATCTTCATATGAGTTCCTTGTAAGCCTTATGATTTGGTATGATTTGTTGATTAAAGACTCATTCATTTTACTCAGTCTTTGGTTAAATCAAATGAGATAGCTACGTACCGTGAAATATTGAAGCAAAATTTAAAATCGTGCGCGACATAAGAAAATTCGCTCATTATTTAATTATGAAGCAGCTGATGATGCAATCGACGATACCAATGAGAATTTTAGAACCAATTATTTTTTGAGAATTTTGATACTGCCATTTAGGAAACGATTTGAATCTTATGAGGAGCATTCGAATTACTGTATGCACTAATGTGAATTTGATATGAATATTCAGTAAATTGATTCTTGGCTACGTCAAAAGAGTTGTGTAATCTCTGTGCCTGCTTTTCTAAAATGATTTTAAATATTTTTTTAGAGCAACATTATATTTTCATTGGTGAATTTTGAGTTTTGAACATAAGTGCTGTGCCATCAAGTGTTATTTTAATTGACTATATACTGCATTAGTGGAAATCTGTTAAATTTTCTTGTGCAATTTTTGATCAAAGACACAATATACATAGATAGTACAGTGACATCTATTATCCATTAAATAACAACTTTCGTTGTCTACACAACATCACATTAAACAGCTGCATCTTTAATTTATCACGGAAACTATCTAAGTCTACACTGAAAGAAAAAAATAGGTAGTTATAAACAAAAACAATGTTTAAATTAACTTTGCAAAGGGATTGTTTTTCAGACAAGCTAGCGCTTGTTTAATAATACTTAAATGGCTAGTTTATTAAAACCTAGCAATATATTTATACATTATAACCTAGCCATAGGTTAATTTAAACAAAGTGCATAAGTATATTCCTTAGTTATGTTACCCTTCACTGCTAAGTTAAATTAAACTATTCTGTAGGTTAACAAAATAACTAACTAATGGCTAAGTTAAACTAACCTACACATGTATGTTAGTATAACGAATCATTTAAGTTTATTTCAACAAGTAAGTTTTAGGAGCTTAGTTAAATTAACTGTTGCTGTTCGTTTGCGCATACCAAGTCGCAAAGGTCACTATTAACTATATTTTAAACTAATTTTTAGGTTCACTTAACCTTCCAGGTTTTATATATATAAATATATATATATATATATATATATATATATATATATATATATATATATATATATATATATATAAATATATATATATATATATATATATATATATATATATATATATATATATATATATATATATATATATGTATATATATAAATATATATATATATATATATATATATATATATATATATATATATATATATATATATAAGTTTCTGATATGTTAAAATACGTAACATCCTCTCCTTCATTGAAACAATTTGTATTTTCCAAAATGAAATATTCTTTTATTAATTATTATAAAATATAATTTTTTTTTTTTTTTAATAAAATATAAATTTCATTATATAAATCATATTATATTATAAATTAAATTAAATTCAAACATGTACATATTTTATTGAATTCAAAGAACTAATAAATAATAAATAATATATATATATATATATATATATATATATATATATATATATATATATATATATATATATATATATATATATATATATATATATTTATTTATATATATATATATATATATATATATATATATATATATATATATATATATATATATATATATATATATATATTATATATATATATATATATATTTTTATATATATATATATATATATATTTTTATAAAAATATATTTATAAAAATATATATATATATATATATATATATATATATTTTTATATATATATATATATATATATATATATATATAAATATATATATTTATATATATATATATATATATATATATATATATATATACATATATATAAATATATATATATATATATATATATATATATATATATATATATATATATATTTATATATATATAAATTACTTAGTATAACTATTTGTTAGTGTATATTTATGTAAGTTTTGATATTCTTATTATATATTTAAAAAAAACTACCTATTGTTACTTCCTGGCGCCTTTTAAAGAGATTTTCAAATAAAATTTTGTTGTTTCCTTCCTTTATGTTGCTTTTATATATATTTTCGATATTTAAAAATTGATCCCATTTCTTATATATATTATTACTATTTGGGAATCTGGTATTGTAGTCTGATGATATCTGTAATTGTCAGGATAATTATAGTTTACACAAAATTATTTTATTTAATTTTTCTTCAACTTACTAGTTCTGGAGCCTGGGCATGTTTGAACAGCGGCCATTGCTCAAGTATATTGGCTATAGTGATTCACATCTGAAATACTTTCGGATATTCGAAGATTTTCTGGCTTTTTCCAGAGCGCCACTGCATTCTCCCATGGCGTTTTCATGTATTTTAATTGACTTTTAATTTTACCTAAGTGTTCGAACTGCCTTGGACTTGGACATTTTGAGCTCCGATTTAAACCTATCATAAAATAGAAAATACATTAAAAATAAAATAATTAAAGCTATTTGTATAAAAAAAATCTTTATTTTAAAAAAAAACTAAAGCTATTCCAAAATTATAAATCATTATTTTACCTAACTGAGGAGATTCCTTTCTGTTTAAAGTTCTTGCATTTTTTTTTTATATTTTGAAATCTGTCGTATAATTTGCCTTTGGGTGGCAAATGACCCCGTGCCATAAAATAGGTGGTCTGGAAAAACAGAAAAATACAAATTATTGTGGCACTAAATTTTTCTTTGACTATTTTACTTCTACTTCTGAAGGAAACAATTGTACTATTTCTTTTGAAATTTTGCGGCACTTGTCAACCCCTATGCTCTTAATATTCTCTTGATTTACGTAATAATCCACTATTTGATGGGTTATTGTGATTCATCTGTCATTATCTAAGCTTTGATTACTACCATATTGCTCTATAATCATTTTACCACACTCGTTTTTATTTAATATCTCTTTAACCGGCTGAAAATAATAAAAAATATAATATTTATTACCATAAAATTTTCATAAAAGTAAATAATGTAACATTACCAAACAGCTTCCTTAGTCGTTTACTTGATTTGAACAGTGAGTTTGTTGCGAAATGTCCTTTGTGTTAACTGAACAGTTAGTAAACGGTTCTTTGAAGCAATTTTCTGCTCTTTGCCAAGCAAACAAACGGTGTTCAAACCTTAACCGATCCCCAAATTCAGTTTTGCTAAATAACTCGGTCATATGTTCATATCTCAATAATTTTAAGTGTGGTATATTATCCATTTGCATATCTATTAAAATTAAAATCAAGACGTTCATTAACTAATTAATTTTAAAATAGCAATCATATTTATGTAACCTTTGAACTTTTGATGTAGGTGTTGTAATTCCCAACTTTTTAGTAAATTATAAAAGGCTGCATCTGATTCTGGATTTTCATATTGTTGTTGGTTTTGGTGGAATAAATTATGTGAAATTTAAAATTACATATATATATATATATATATATATATATATATATATATATATATATATATATATATATATATATATATATATATATATATATATCAACGATCGAACGAAGAGAACCACATTTTTGACATGCACATTTCTATTTCACAATTCATATTTTTAACTTAATTTAGTTTTAATATTTAATATTATATATATATATATATATATATATATATATATATATATATATATATATATATATATATATATACATGTAATTGGCTTTTACTAAAAAAAAATTCAGAACACTAATTTTTATTATTCGCACTTTTAAATTAATAATTAATTTTTATTTCACTTTTTGTTTAAATAGATCAACGTATATGCAATATGCATCTATAAGTGTGTAAATCTTAAAATACAATGAGTCTACAAATATTTTGAGTTGTGATATAATTTTTAGTTTAAGCGTTGAAAGAGAAAAAAGATACAAAATAAGTACATATGAACAATGCTTAGTTGATTTCACTGATGTACATAAGTTAGTTTTACTTTAGCTTTGGTTAGTTTTACCATCGCAAGTTTTATATTTATATATATAAATATTTATTTTATATATAAGGTAAGGGGAACAATTATTTTAGGTGTATAGAAACAAGCGCTTAGTTGTTTTAGCTAACTAGCAAAAGTAAAAGCAAACTTTGCACAGTTCATATTAAACCATTTTCAAAGTAAAAGATTGTATAAGCAATTGTTTGGTATTCAAGCTAAAAATCCTAAAAAAAATTAGTTATAGCTAACCTTTGCATTGGTTAACATTAACTAACTACTAAGTTAATTTCTTTATAATATAAGGATTTTTCAGAAGAGTTAAAAACATATGCTTATTTATTTAATTAGAAATCAAATTTTAGTAAGGATTTATACGTTGAAAACTATAACTAATTAGATGGCATGAATAATATGCATTATAATCAAAAAGTATTCATATTTTAGTAACAGTAGAAGATATTATTTCATTACAGCTAAATAACAAAAAATAACTTAGCTAATTTTGTAATATCAAACCAGCTGGGTTTAAATTAACCACAGCTATGTATAACCAAATTAACGCAAACTTAGGTTAAAACAACTAAACCGACTTAAACTAGCCTAAGTTATTACATATTTTTTTCAGTGTACACACAGTTTTACCTCAAACCATTGTACGACAATTTATTACACGCAAAATATTAATTATGTCTGAAAAAATTAGCAGACAAAAGTATTAAATGTAGTGGGCTGTGCGGAAAATTGTTCCGCAATTGTTTTGGGTTGCTCCAAAATTAATAATAACGTATTTTCGCTGCTTGCTACGAAAAATTTTAAATGGATTATCGACAAGTTATCTCAAAATACCTTGGTTATGCTGAATATATACTCCAGTCCATTGCTGCTGATATTAAATGTATTATTAAACCGGAGGTATCTGGGTTGTCTTCTGAACGGAGAGTGACTCGTCTGGAAAGAAGAAAATTCTGCTATCGGAATCAGATGGAACTGGCATCCCTACTAACCAAGAAGATAGTCCATTACCACTTAATATCCAGGAAAATATAATAATTGGCGCTTGTGCTGACCTTGATGATACAACTGAGTTAAGAGTAGTCCTGTGAGGAAATTTGTTTATGCATCTCGCTTGGCAAGCTCCTGAGGCTGTTAGAAATAATTTAACTAGAAAGCTGCAAATTTCAGATGACTCTTTAAATTTCGTCTCATTCAAGAATTGAGTGAGTCCTGATATATTCAATAGGCTGCTGCGTCCTGATGTTTGGCCAATGGGAATGATGATCCGGGAATTTATTGATAGGCCAAAAAACGTCCAGTTACTGGTGTCGATAGCTTAACAACAGCACCTATCTCATCTACAACTTCATTTAATTCTCGCTGCCGACTTAAATCAGGTTTTAATTCATTAAAAATGTATTATCAAAATGTAAGAGGGCTTCGTACCAAAACCATGATGTTATCATTTTAACTAAGACATAAAGCTATACTATTTTTAGATATGATCGGGTATATTCTCGCGGGGGTGGTATTTTATTAGCAGTTAAATGCATTTTTAGCTGTAGACTATTTAATTTGGAATCATTCAATAACTGTATGGCGATTTGGATTAAAGTTACTGCATTGTCCCGAAGTTTTGCTTTTGGCGTGCATTATATCACCCAAATTCTAATCTGAGTCGTTTTATGGAACATTGCAATAGCATCAGTTCTCTTGCGGAGCTTCTTGATGATCGAACAATTGTGTTAGTTTTTGGTGATTTTAACTTACCAAGTATATCATGGACGTCTAATTCAAATTTTATGTGATTTTCGAGGATTAAATTATTTGTTTGATAATATTGATTGGATACATCTCGTTGACTATTGCGATTTAGATAATGCTGTATCTAGATTTTATGATGCCAAACACTTACGCTTGTCCAAAAACAAAATGAATCGATTGCGTTATAGAAAATGCAATCCAAATGTACTTTCTTCAGGCTATGAATTGTTTAAAGTTGCCCGAGCCCAATTTAAAAAAATGTATAGAGTAAAATTTCGCCAATATGTTCATGATGTAGAGGCCGCAATAAAAAGTGATCCTAAAATTTGTTGGTCCTTCATCAATACAAAAAAGGGTACTTTCGGTTATTCCCGCAGCATGAAACTGGATAATACTGAGTCTGAGTGCGTACACGATATTTGTGAAATGTTCTTATCACAATTCTCATCTAATTTTATAGCCTCACCACCATCGTTTAATTTAAATCAATCCTCTAATTCCAGTCTTGTGATCGGTTATTAAAACCAAATCATTGAAAATTAAATTAAAACCAAATCATTGTCCTGTTCCTGATCTTGTCCCTGCAACTATTTAACGCAGATGTGCACAATGTCTGGCTTTGCCGTTAGGTCTGCTGTTTAACAGATCGTTAGAAATTGGTTATTTTCCCGATCATTGGAAGTCGTCGTATATTATCCCAGTTTTCGAAAATGGGGATAGATCTAAGTGGCTAATTATAGACCGATTTCCATTCTGTCGGCTATTCCTAAAATCTTCGAATGCATGGTTCATGATATTATGTTCATTGAATTTAGTAAGTTTATTATTCCACAGCAACATGGATTTTTTCCGGGTCACTCAACTGCTACTAATCTCACTGACTTCAAAACAGCCCAAACAATCTGTGAAGATCGGCGATTGTTATTCGAGTTTGCGGGAAGTAACATTCGGCGTTCTTCAGGGAAGTCATCTAGGACTCTTACTATTCAAAATATTTATTAACGATGTTAATCTAAACTTATCCAATTCTAAAGTTTTACTTTATGCTGATGATATGAAAATATACGTGAAGATAATAATGTAGGTGATTGTTCGCTTCTCCAACAGGATTTGGATAAATTCTTCCATTGGTGTCACTGTAATAAATTAGAACTCAATGTAAATAAATGCAAAGTGATTAGTTTTCATAGAAAGAAATATCCCGTCTATTATGCCTTTAAATTTAAAAACGTTAATATCAGTCGCATGAAAAAAGTAGTTGACCTAGGTATTGTTCTTGATGAAAACCTAACATTTGCTCGTCATACTGAAAAAATAATTACACAAAGCTAATGCTATGATGGGATTTATGTTTCGTGTTGGTAAAGATTTTAAAGATTATCAGTTATGTTGACCCTTAAATATATATATATATATATATATATATATATATATATATATATATATATATATATATATATATATATATATATATATATATATATATATATATATCCAAGTAACAATTGACTCCGCAAATTGTCCATCACAGCAAAAATGATACTGGGGCAACGTCATCTAACCTGAAAAAACACACAAAATAGCTGTAATGTTAAAAAGGTTTTATCACTAGTCATGAAACCGTTGTGGTAATTAAAAATAAAGCTAATTTATTCATTTAGGTAATGAGTGTTGAAAACAGGAATATAACAGTCTTCGACAAAGCTAATGAGTCACGGGAATATTTTAAGCAGAATTGCAATTAGTCAAAAAAGCTGGTTGGATAGAAAAATTTGCTACGCCAAGAAACTTATCATGTTTAAAAGGAAACCCACTTTGTTTCATTTTTGAGCATAAATTAGGCCAAATATCTGAAAGGATCGCAAAGATACTGGGAAAAGATTACTGAGCGTACAGGAAGCAGTGTTGCAGATACAAAAGACTGCTATTATTTATTTATTTGTTCTATACATGACAAACAATATGGCGAATAAAGACCTATTAACCTATTTAACACCCCTAAAAAATTATAAAAATAGAAAATTTCTATAGGCCCAACTCAAACTATACAAACTATAATTTAATTTAATATCCGTAATTTTAAACGTGGAAACTCTAGCCAAAGTGAATATAAGGAAAATGCGTCAAATTATTATTCTCAAGCGAGGATATGAAGCAGACAAAAGTTTTGTTGAAATGATAAAAAAATGAGCAGTATCTTTTAACATACCATACAGACTGCATTAAAAGTATTAATAGCGATTTACAATCATTCATTTAAGAAAGATGTTCTGCAAAAATTGCCAACTGATCAACGGGCCTTGTTACGCACACCACAGAAAATTAAAACTATTATGATGGATGGAGGTTTAAATTGACATTCTGGAATAAAATACTGTTTGGTATCGTATTTTAAAACTTTAGACAAATCAATTTCAATTAGATATAATATTGAAGGAATTCCCATTTATTTTTATTTTTATTTTTAGTTTTGTATTATAAGCCGAGCTAAATATGTAGATTTAGGGTACAACAGCTAACCAAAACTAAACAGCTTAACACAAAGCAAAATAGCTTATCAGATTCCACAAAATATCTTAACACACAACCAAATTGCTTACCTTGCTGCTGCAAGGATTTCGCTTAAGACCCAGCAAACTCTATTAATGTACTATATAAATATATCATCGTGAACAATATCATTGTTGTAAAATGTAAAAAGCTTACCATATAGGTTGACCTGTTAAAACATTAGACTTTGAGCAAAATCGCTTAACGCATACAGTAAAACTGCTTAATGCACAGCAAACCTTCTGGAGACATTAGGAAAAAATGTTCTTATACATTTATACATATACGTTTTTATATATAAGGGTTATCAATTTATTTTTTCTATGTTATTTATTAACGGGTTTTTACTATATTTTTAAAAAATAACATAGTTTTTTGTTCTATTTTGTTTGTTTTTTCTAAAAAAGTCCTGAAGATGACCATGAAATATGTTTGAACTGTCGAATATATATATATATATATATATATATATATATATAATATATATATATATATATATATATATATATACATATATTAATTTTTAATCACAATACAAAATAATTAAAAGATCAAACGTGATTTTCCCTATAATAATATAGTAAACCAAATCAAAAATGTAAATCAGGTTCGTCGCTTAGTGTTTGCTTTGCATTATACAAAACTGTATGACAAATTCGTTTAAGTCTTTTGTTTTATAAACAAAAATTTTATTCCGATTTATATATGATTTTTTGTTTTTTGTTTAATAATTTATTAATATTATATTAAAATTATTAAAACCAAAATATAAAAAAAAAATAAAAACTCAAAATATAAAAATCAAACAATAATCTAATCATGGTGGCATTTTACATTAATGAATGCGTTAAAAATTGTTCGAAGCGACAGATACATTTTCTATTTTATGTTTTCCTTTAAAAATTAACAAGATCAAACCAAAAATATAAACTAATCATAATTAAATTTATGTAGTTTCACTAAATTGTGTATATAATACATTATGTATATATATAGAATTCGAGTATTTAATTTTTCTGATTTACATAAATTTTATTTCAATTTATTTTCAAATTTATTACATTTTTATGTAATTTAAGAAATTTAAACTGTCTTAAAACAAAAACAACAGAACCTAATTTAATTTCTGCTTCATTTTTTTTTGGTCTTTAGTTTTAAATTGTTTTGATTGATGAAATTTTTATTTAAATTTTTTTTTGTTTTTGTTAATATATTATAGTTTTATTTAAATTGAAACTATTTCGTTTATTTGAATAAAAAAATTAAAATCGATTTAATTTTTTTTTATTTTTTATTTCTTTAGGAATTTTATGTTGTATATTTTAATTGGATTTTATTCAAAGACAAAACCTAAATAGAATAATAAACTAAATTAAAACTAAAATCATATAAATTAAGTATCAGAAACTAAGAATATATATATATATATATATATATATATATATATATATATATATATATATATATATATATATATATATATATATATATCATGTCACCAAAAAACAAAACTCTTTTTTTTTGTTTTTATTTTTTATTTGATTTATCATTTGTCGTTTTTAGATTAACAGCACACACGTTATTGGTTGGGTTTTCGAACACAGTTTGATTGGAAACTAAATAAACGCAGCATGATAAATGCGGATTTTAGCGATTTACGTTTGATTGGACAACAATTTAAGGTGACATATTATTAAATTTACTGGTACCAGCAACTTTTTTGTATATATTTACTAAAAGTGTTAAAAATTGTAAATTATTATTTGTAAATATGTGATGTTTGTGTATAAATTAAAGGTGTCTTTTAGCTTTGGGACGACATATTTCGGTCAAAAAGAATTTAAATTTATATTTTGTGCTACTAACGTAAATATGATTAGTAATCTATATGTGTAAGTATTTAAACTTGCAGATTACAATTAGTAAATTAACAAACAAGTTAAAAACAAAATGTTTCTTGGTTTGTCAACATGTTTATTTTATTAACACTTTAAGCACTGTACATAAACATAACTTTTTAATTAAATAACAAACATGAGCAATTGAAATCAAATATATAGTAAAAAGTAGTTTTATCAAAACAAAATTGGCTATGAATTTACCTTGCAGCACATAAAACAAGAACTATAACTTTTATATACTTGCAATCAAAATTCATTCGTTTCTAAGTCTATTTTTAGAAATGTATATGCATAATTGTAGTTTAAGAACTACAAATAAGATGAGCTCCATGGTGATTTAAAATATACCCACCAATTTGTATAAATTTTAAATTTTAATTTACTATCGATATTTAATGAACCGTTCAACTAAAATTTCTCTAAAAAAAAAAAATTAACTAATTTCTAACACACTATGCATCTCTTAGCTCGATTAGAAAAATAAAACAAATATTTATCAATAAAAGTAAACGATACAAATTAATTGGATTTTTATTAATAATTAAATCGATTTGTAAATTCCCTTTTTTCGGTGGTTTTTTATTTTGTTTATATAGCTAATCATTTAATAAACGGTATTTGTTCTATCTCAATTATTATCGATTAGATTTTAGACAAAAACAATTTTTTATCTTTATCTAAAGAATGTCGACAACAACAAAAAATAATAAAACTTTATGATTATGCATTTATAAATATATGATAACAAATTAATGACTCTGATACTTGTATATATGTACCTATCGAGTGTCTAAATATTTCCGGAACAATCAAGTATCGTTCAGAAATGGTCTACAATATTTAACATTCTTGCGTAGGCTATGTAGTGAGTAGCTGGAGGCCTCTGAAGACATATTTTTGAAGACATAGCTTAGAAACCATATGAGCGCTTACTTGTTTTGTTAGGCTAACATTTGTCAGAATTAAAACTCCGTTTATAACCGAGATAAGAAGGTACCAAAAAAGGGAATACAAATGGCACTAAAAAAGATGTTAACCAACTCATTAACAATGAGAGCAGAATTCGCATGGACAACCCAAAAGTGACAGAACTCTTATAGTGACCTGAAAAAACAGTACTACTTGAATTGTTACTAGATATACAGGAGACCGTAATTTGTATATACCCTTCATTCTCTACTAAAGTCGTACTCCTTAACAAATCCATGAATCTGAAGTTTTACTAAGTATGTACAAAAGATGGCTGATTGAATTTTAAAGAAGAGTTATGAGCATGATATATGGCCCCAAACGTGACGATATAACGTTGAATATCGAGTTCTCTTAAATCACAGTTTCCAAAGAGGTACTAGATACAATATTTAAAAAGTCAATGCTTATTTTGCCAAGCCAATACCACTATCGCCAAGTCGTGTACCACTTGTGCTCAAGGGACAAGTCGAATCAGAGCTGGACTTTTTGGTTGATCAAGAAATACTGGTTACTTTGGTAATTTCTGATTGGGCTTTATCAATCGTGCCAGTGGGTAAAACTGATGGGTGAATCCAAATACGTGGCGATTATAAATCAACATTAAATAAAACACTGAAGCTCCATTGCTTCAAGATTCCGAGTATCAGCACGCGGTAGTCATCGTAGTAGGAGGCAAACGCTCTGCTAAACTGGGTCTTGCGAGACTTATCAGTTGCCAATAGATGAACAACTATCGATGTAACAGATAATGTTACCTAAAAAGGATCTTTCAAATCGACACGTCTTTAATTTTGTTTTTCGTCTGCTCCCAGAATATTTCAGAATCTCATTGAAAATTTTTAAGGTGGATACAAAGAATGCTTCCCTTTTTTTGATGATGTCATGATACCATGACTAAACGAGCAGAAGCTAACTAATTGCCTTGATGTCGTTTCTGAAAAATCGGGACTGCAATTGCTCAAACACAGTTGTAAAAAAGGCGTAGTGTGCTTAAATTTTGTTGAGTTTAAAGTTGATTCTCTGTGCATCTGCTCCACTGCTGATAAAATCAATGTCATACGTGAAGCTAAAACTCTAGGAGACAAGAAGTCTTTTCTAGGGTTGTTAATCTTTTATCATTCCTTGCTTCCCCAAAAAGCTAGCATCATAGAACTTCTACGCTTACTAAACAAGGTTGTCGTTATGACTATACAAGAAACCAAAATGCGATGAAATGCGGAATTGGTGTAGTTCTATCATACGTTCTTACTAACGGATCAGAACGCTATCAACAACGGAGCATAACCATACGCTCAAATTGATCGAGATACTTTTGCTATTGTTGCGGGAGTCCAAGATTTTCTAAACAAGCCAAGTTTTACTATTATATAATGGATTGTCGCCCTCTAGTTGATCTTTTCAAACCAAAGAAACATCATATGTTATGTCTACACAGATGCTCTAACGTCATGTATTCCTTGAATCATCTGTTTACAAAATTTATTATCAAAATAAATGGGCAAAAATGGGCAATGGTGATTGTCTAAGTCATCTATAAACCCGACATATATGAGCTGCAGGTGGTTTTATTGCTTAAAGATGTTAAGTTAAGGAGAAACATTTGGTTTAAAACGTCTCACTAGAAACGAATGATGGCCCGCTTACGAGCTCTCTATAACACAGTAAAAATTATAAAGGCCATTCCAGTTTCAAAAAAAAAATATTTTATTCTACAACGGTTCCGGTACTTCTTGGACTCGCGGTATTAATAAGAGTATGATGAGTATGATAATTTTAATAACATGAATCTATGATGATGATATGATGATGATGGAATATGATGACATTGTCACGAACTTAATGAAACGTATTAATTAGTTTTTTTCTTCTCTCCATTTCTTACATCATTAATCGTTTAATAAAATGTTAGACGAAGCATCAATCAATTAACTAATATACTCATATCACCTTAGAGTAGTTTTAACATTTTATATATACAAAGACATGTAATAATAGTAAGTTGTCTTGTCGTGCAGAAACGCATTCCATATATAGATTGTTGTGTTCATAAAGTAAAAAAAAATGTACAGTAATTGTTTTACACTTTCAGCTTTATGATCACAGATATACGAGCGTTAAACGTATAGTTAATTTAAGCGACGACAACAACAACAACAAACAAGTGGTAAAGTGTCGTGTCTCCATTTAATTTATTTCTATATAAATTTTCTTGTATATATGCATTAACAATGAAATTAATTAATTATAATATTGATTAATTATGTGATTTGAATTATTCATTGTTTCTTATAAGAAAATTGTAATTATCTGTACTGTATATATAAGACGTTGATCGTTATCAAGACATGGAAAAACAATTTTTTTTAAATGGGTCTGACTTTAACACTAATTAAAAATAAGTCACTATATTTCTAAAATATTTACCTTATTGCTCCTAAAATAATTAATTTATTTGAAAATGTTAATCTATAAATTATCGTCTACTGGATTCCGCTTAACATGCCCTGGCACGTTTAATACTGGTATTTAAAATTAGCTTAAAAGATAAGTGGTTATTTTTTCCAAAGCATACCGTTTGTTTATTAAATTGGAGATAACCTCAGCTATATCTTGGTGTTGAATTAAAAGGGCCTCAAGTAAAAAGATCTATTGTGTATTTCCATTACTCTAGCTTATCCCTGATAAAGGGTAATTTTACAGCAATTTGGATGATTTTATAGGGTGTATACAGGAGGATGATATTTTAAACGAAATGTCCTCTTTATTTACTAATATTGATGAGGGTAATGTGTTAGTTGTGAGTTTCAACTAAAGTGACAAGTAAAAAAACAATGCACTTCATAAGTCCGGTATAGTTTCTTAAATAATACTGTCAAACTCCGTTCATTGGCAAATATATTGAGCACTACAGAGCTCGAAATCAAAAAAATCCAAATTATCATAAAATTAAAAATTTGGTAGGTGGTATAGGTCCCTAATAGAACTCATATGAAACAGAACGTAAATTCTCAGTTCAATTACCGTGCGACATTTAATCTTCATAATATTTAGATATCTATATGTGATATTGGATCAAGTGAGATTGGTTAACAAGTTCGTGATATTGCATATTTTTAAAACCGCATTATTTTCATACTAAAAAATAGTGGTAGATTGATTATCAACACATCCGAGTGGTTGGCTACGTTCATAGTAAATTAGGTCAGTGACATTCAATTATAAATTTAACTAACAGATGAGGGGGCTAAATTTAACATTCGAACCGGAAGTTATAAAAATAAATTTATCATAATATATAATCAAATTTGAAAATTTTAAACAGCCACATGTCGGGCATTAAGAAAAGTAATAATTATCAATCCCAATCAGGAGGTGATGGAATAATCCAAATCATGAAACTTACATATGCTTAGCTAGCTTCGAGGTTTAAAATCATCAAGTAACTGATACACAAGTTGTGTATAACTATTCGAGGTGAGTTGTAAATATGGAAAAATTGTTGTATAACAAGAAATAATGGACCATTTTTGCATCCTGATTAGGGTTGCCAACTGAGTATTTTTCACCTGGAGACTGCGGGTTTGGGAAAAAAATCTCCGGGCGAAATAATAATTCCACAAAAAATAACACAAAAAAAAATCTAAACTCGAGAAAAAAAATCTGAACTCTGTGTAGTAGAAAACAGCCGAGTTTAACCAGATTTTTCCATGCGATCAGGCTTTTGTTAGATACAGCTAAAGTTAAACCAATATTAAGACTGTTAAATGTCGCATACTATTCAACTCTGGATCTGAAACATCGTAACTGTAAATCGTAACTGAATCATGTGTCCATAAATTACATCTACCAAGAGATAATGCGAGCGTTTAATTATTATAACTTGGGAAAGTCGGTACAGCTACATCTATAGGAAGAATCACCGTAGCAGTATCATCAGCTTACTCCGAGAAAGACATTTTAGTGCAAGCATAAATCCAGCATGTAGTTACATTCATTAAAAATGTCCAACTTAGGCTATATGTCCGAGTTCAATGCCTTCAGACACATTAAGCCAAATCAATGCTTTCTACCACATCACGGCGTCATGAAATCTTCGAGTACCACCACAACTATGTGAGCACCCCCACGACTCTACTTAAGTCAGGTCTACGTAGGGATAATAGTGTTTTGGAGCGCTTTAAGTCCAGTTTCCGCCAGATTTGCCGTGCTACTTTGCATGTTATGTTGTTTTTCCACCTCTTCGGTGCCGAGGCTATCGCCTCATTTTTAAGCGACATAAATAGCGCTGCTGTAGGCCTCCCCAGATTTGCCCTTTTTGGTTTCAATTGAAGAGTTATAGTTATCCTTGCCAGTTCGTCAGCCCAGCAGTTCCCCAGAACGTCCGAGTGACCGGGGATCGAGACTATTTGGATATTGAAATGCTCACTGATTTCGTTAGGAGATGAGCGGCATTTCAATACCACTACGGACGTCACAGAAACTGATTCAAGTGACTTGATTGCCGCCTGACTATCTACATATATTGCCTGCCTGGTATACACTGCAGTGATCAGGAAGACGACCGGATGTATTAACATTTAATTTGTAACAATAGACTCCAGGTCAGACTTTGCCGTCTAGCTTGGAGCCGTCAATGTAGAATTGCATACTTCCAGTCTCTGTTCCCCCAGGATTTTCTTGAACGGATAAGGGTCTGGAAGCTATTTTCAAAGCATACAATCGGTATTGTGTAGTCACTTTTCACCAAGTCTTCCTTAAGCGAACTGCCAATCGTCGAGTGGCCCGTCTGTAGACATTTCCACTTAAACACGGCAGAGAATCGTGCAGCCGTAGTTGCCGCTCTCTGCGTACCAAAGCTGTCGACATGAAGAAGGCAGAGCGTAGCCTCCAGAGCACGTGTTGGGGTTGTTCTCAGTGCCCCACTTATAAGCAAGCAGGTCGTTTTTTGTACCTTCTCTATCATAATTTTATAAGTTTTCTTGTCTGGCCACCACACACTCACCCCATACATTAGAATCGGTCTGACTACAGCGGTAAAGAGTCAGTGTACCATTCTGGTTTTAAACTCCATCTCCTACCGACGGCGTTCCTACATGAGTATAGAGCCATGGTAGACTTCTTTACTCTCTCTAAAATAATGGGCTTCCAATTTAGCCTACTGTCCAAAATTATGCCCAGAAATCTTACTTTATCAGTAAAGACCAGTGCCGTGCCTTTTAAGGTAGGAGGGGCGACTACCGGAATTTAAGATTTCTTGGTGAAGAGTACAAGCTCTGTTTTGGATGGATTTATACCCAGCCCAAATTTGCTGGACCACTTTGTAATGATTACAAGCGCGTGTTGCATGACTTCCCTAATCGTGCTTAGGTACCTACCTGAGATCATGATTGCTATGTCATCTGCATATGCTATCACCCCTATTCCCTCCCTCTCTACTTCCAAAAGTAATCCATTGATTACTATGTTCCAGAGAAGAGGTGATAGGACACCACCTCTAACTACTTGCCTCCTAATGGTGGATTCCCCTATATCCGCGTTAACAATCCTGGATTCTAGCATCTGATTTATTTCTTTCGACTGGATTGATTTCGCAATTGTTCGCACCAGGGAAGCAGAGCCATGTCCACAGAACTTCCTTTCCAGTAGGCATGCTGAAAAGTCGCCCAATTACTGGGTTTTATTTTTGCACGTATGTACACATCAATCAGTCTTTCCAATGTTTTCAACAGAAAGCATGATAGAGTTATAGGTGTTAGGTCCTTTGGGTAGGCCTGTGAAATCCCCCGTTTTGGGGATAAAAATCATCCTAATCTTCGTCCATTTCCTAGGAATAATACCAGATCTAAAAATTATTAAAATTCCACGCTGGTTGTCAACCAGGCAAAAGGAGATATTAATATTTCAGTTCTGATTACTTTTTCGCGGTTTTACAAAATATCTGTATTGGTATCTGTACTAATTTGGTGGTCTTGGAATATTATAAAACCTTTTTTAATATTGTTAAAGATATATGTTGTAAAGTGTTAGGCCGAATAAAGTATCCTTTAAATATTTCCAATTGATCTAGGAAACCTTTTTTAATTAGTTTGTACATTATACCGTCATACTGTCAAACGCCTCGTGTTTTAAAAAACTTTAATATGCAGTCAAAAAAGTATAGGTTAAAATTCCAATTGGAATTCAGTAATTGGTTACACTTATTTAAATCACGTTGCCTGGTCCTTTGCCAATAATGTGATTTAATGTTTAATGAGTTAAATAAGCACTCTACGAAAAAAATGTAGTTGATCAAAATTTAATCATCCCAAGGGAGAAATACATTATAGTACTAAAATTAGTACCCCTCCCCTCTCTGTAGGTGGGGCGGAGGGTAACTTTGAAATTAAAATAGGAACCTCTATTTTTTATTGCAGATTCGGATTCTCCAACTAAAAATAAATACGAAGGAAGGTTAACTTTGGCGAAAATCGGCTAACCGGAAGTGACAGAATTTTTTTTTATTTTTAAAATTTTATTTTTGTTTATTTTTTTAATACAACGTTTTTGCACTTAAAAGTTTTCTCATGAGTGCTGTACTTTTTGAATTATTTACAAAACTCGAAAAACCCCTATGGAAGCCGCCATTTCCGGTTAGCCGAGAGATTTTAGCCAAAGTTAACTTCCCTACGTACTTATTTTTAGCCGGAGAATTCGTATCTGTAATAAAACATAGGGATTCCTACTTTCATTTCAAAGTTACCCCCACCCCATCTACAAGGAGGGGAAGGGGTATTAATTTTAGTACAAATGTATTTGAATACAAATGTATTTGATATTTGAAAGTTTCAGCTTAAAAAAAACACCCAGTATAGAGTTTTCTTATTTTAGAATCAAATATAGATTTTAGATTTTACCCGGTGTTCAAAAGAACAATAACATCTTCTTGAAAAAATAAACATATTTTTCGCTCACCATAATGCATTGATCAAATTGGCTTAAGTCGTGTCGTTTAAACGTTGTTTTTGCGTATGAGTTTGTCTCTCTCAGCAAAAGCAATGCAATAAAGAAATCTGAGGAAATAAATTTAAAACGGTTACAATCGTGATGAATGTAAAGATTTTGCAAATTACACTCGTTCAGACTTTAAATTAATTTTGATAAGTTGTTTTAGCCAACTATAGGCAATATGTGTAATGGGAAAAACAAAAAGCGACAGAGATCACTTTCACTTCTACTTTCGTTACCATTTGTTCTTAAATAGTAGGCTTAAGTATTTAAGTGATTTGAGCCTGAAAGTGCAAAATGATTTCTTAAACTATAGCGTTTATGTTATTTTTGCGTTTTGAGCAAAAGGTAAAAATTCTAACTCATAAATTTTAGGCTACATTAAAATTACTTCATAGTAGACATTTTTATTTATACTAAAACTTCTGCTAGCAGTGTTAGGAAATATATTTAATGCTTTAAAATAAATAAAAATTTTAAATATGGAAATCTACTGGCAAAAACCTGGTTCGTATAAATATTATGCAGACTTACTTCTAAGAATTTGAATGGGGACAGTAAAAGTGTTAATTCAAATATTGCAAGATCATTGTTATTAAAACAAATTTACATCAAAACATGCGCACTTTTAAATTAGTCGATACAAAAAAAAACAACAACATTTTACCACTATAAATCATGAGATTACCAATTCATTCAATGTTGATCGGTGGTCACAATATTTTCCCATAGCAATAATTTTTTTTTGTTTTTCTTAAATAAAAATTTACCAATAAAAATAACATCTTCAGAAAATCAAAATGTTTTTTTTTATATACTCGTAATAATAACAATAAATAAGACGAAAAAATAAACAATTCCCAGCTTCATATGTGTGTGGCCATTTGATTATATTTTTTTCTTCAAACCTATTGTTATTTTCTTAAGACTTTTTTTTTTCATTTTTTTAACTCTTAAAATCTGTGTTCATATATTATTATGTGGATTTTAATTTCGATATTTTATAATAATAATAAATTTAATAGTTACAGAACATAAATTAATGGACCGACCGCGAGTTCAACAAGAAACAATATATGAACAGATAAGAAACGAATTAAGTTGAATAGTGGTAGATTTATTTGGTACCAAAAATAAGGATACGCACAAAGTACGATCTCAATTTTTTTTTATGTTCCTTATCAAAACCATATATACATATACAATATATATGCAATCATATATATATATGAATACATGTATATGTAACCAGATATATGTTGACTTGGACACTTTGTTGTTTTTTATTTTCATGTACCTTTTCATGTTTTGTCGTTTCACAAAAATAAAAGAACAACGTACAAGTTGTTGTGTTCTTTCGTTTTTAACAAAACAAAAAGTTAAATAATAAAAATATTTTCTACATCATCTTCTTCAAGAGTCTTTTCGTCCCGTCCCGTCGTATTCTTATTCTTAATTTTATTTATTATTATTATCGAAAAGGTAACAACAACAACAACAATAATAATACCAAGAAGACATATTGACGACGTGAACGTGAATATAATTGGAGCTTCTGCAGAAAATGTTAAAAATGTTAAAAAATAAAATTGTAACATATTTTTTTGCAAATTTTTGTTTTTGTTGCAGTTATTGCTGCATATGTTAGCAGAAACTATATGGTTACAATCGATGATGCGATGTTGAAGTAGAACATATAAATTTTTTATTTTTATTTTTTTTAAATTTTAAAAATGAAATATTTATTAACATTTCTTCGACAAAACAATTTCAAAAATAAAAACATTACAAAAAAACAAAAAAGGAATTTGCCTTCCTCTTAAACATAAAATGGACATTGGAACGTAAAAATGTGTCAATTAGTCATTTTGTTAAAATTTAAAAAAATTGAATGAAATTTATGTTTGCGGATTTATTTATTTCGTTCGAGGAGTAAATCTGAGGTAGAAATTCAATTGATATCCAATTTATTTTTGTACACATATTTGTTGGCCGTAAGGTTTAATGTTTTGATTACAATTTTTTTGTTGTTGTTGCTCTGATTGGACAATATGATTTATTGTTGTGGTGTTGTTTGGTCCAAAGACAACTCGAGAGTACAATACTAAGAGTACGTTAAATGACAAATTATTTTACTGCATGAAGAAAAAGTGGACAATTAATTTTGGATTAGTCTGGTTAACTTATTTTTCAGTAGGTATTATTGTCAAAATAAATAGACGCTCACGCTCCCAGTCGGAAAACTATTGCTATGAAGCAATGGAATATTAAAAGCAAATTCAATGTTTCATCAATCCTTTAAAAAATTTAAGACACTTATATAATTTTAACTGTTAATTTATTTGTTAAATTGTCAAAATACGTCATTGTAATTTAAAAAAAAAAAATCAATTAAGTTCAATAACATTAAAATTACCAATCAACTCGCTCAACACACACAAAACTCCAAAGTGTACACAAATTACAGATTCAAAAAATTATTTAACACGAAAATTAAATGAAATAACCGTTCAACCGACAAAACACATCATTGCATTTCAAGACATTTTCTTGTTGAGTCTTAACGTCTTCCTGAAGATTTCCTTGAAAGTAACTTTGTTAGCTAAATTGAACATCTGTTGTTTTTTTTAGATTGTTTGTTAATGAGCAGGTATATATCATTGAAGCTCGGTTTCATCGTTTTTCTTACTGGTAGCTTCATTTTTATGGAGATAGACTTTGAGCGTTTTAGTTGTCACTATGCTCACGCCTTGTTCATGTACGTTGTCTCTTCCAGAGACTTTTGTTCTGCGAATAAGATACAGCTTGCCAGTACTCTGATGATTAACCTGTAGGAAGAAAATTTTTGGATAAAATATTCAACAGGCAATGTTGCGGTGTCAGTGGCAGGCTCAATTTCTTTTCATTGCGATTATCTCAGTTGAACCATCTTCATAATTGGGCCAGTTTAAATATGGCATTTGAAGAAACTTCGGACCATTCCACCAAATTGGATGTTTGATAAGCTCACGTGGTCAAATACCTCAACTCGCGCAATCTCCTGGATTAAAACTACTGGGTACATGTCGCCATTCTTGGCACCTTATCCATTACTTGTGCGGTTTGCTAAAAAGCAATTCCATTCTCTTGGAACTTCTGACGGCCATGATATAACAATGCTCGAGTCTGTCCAAGCTAATAATGAGTCCGTTGGAGCTTGGAAGATGTCTCTAATTTTACAAAGCACTTTAGACAAAAGTACAGCACCGCAGAGTTTTAAACGTGGAATAGATATTTGCTTAATCGGAGCAACTAAATTTTGCTTAAGCGGAGCAACTAAATTACGCGAAATTCATACCGTTGCAAGATTAGATAGCTCATCTCGAATGGAACACCACGCTCGATTTACATCTTCTGGTAGTGGGTCATCCCAATCTACTTTGGCCATTCACAGTTATTGTAGCAAGATTTTGAAGTTAATGGTTACTGCCGAAATCTAGCCTAACGGGTCGTATAGTTTACCACATTTTGATAGTAGACCTCGTTTTGCGTGAACGTGCTGTATGATATCTGTGGAATATTGAATGTGAAAATATCTTCCTTTGTCAACCAGCAAATCCCTAGCATTTTTACGAATGCATCGGGATCTTCAAATAAGATTGAATTTTTTCCCAGGTTTATCAATGGTATGTTAAAAAATGTTTGGCTGTTTGAGCTCCACTGTCTAAATAGGAATCCGGCATTAGATAGAACATTTGATATCTCACTGTATAGTTCAACGGCTTCTTCTACTAAGCGAATAGCATGATACGACGAACATGTCAAATCGTAAGTTAAAATTTTTAGTTTAAAATGCTTCATTTGCTCCTTGGTTGCTCGCGCCACACTATCCTCTTGAAATTTTGGTGAATCTGAACTTGACGGTACATCTTTTTTATGTCGGAAACGAATACTATATTGTTCCTGCGAAATCAAAGTTAACCTGTTAACTATGTTGACCTGTTTTGAAAACATCGTTAAATGACACCCCAGTGCTTGAATTGCACGACCCATCAAACACCACACGCAGCTTTGTTGTTGCACTGATTTTTTTTTTAACATAAAAGGAATTTTCGAGGGATTCGTTTGCATCTCGATTGAACTTCTTTTCCATTGCTATCATTCTGGAAGTCACTGCATTTAGGCTGCTACCGAAGACTTTAAAATTTGACTTTAAATGTAATCTCACAACGTATCAGCCATTAAGGAATTGATGGGTTTGCAAAAAATGTTCTTCACGAAATATTCTTCGATTGAAATTTCTTCAACTTCCCAAAAACGACATAACATTTTGCAAATTTCGTCGGCACTTATCTTAATTGTATGACATCTACTTACGGATTTTGTATTTCGTCCCTAGCAACAACCCAACCGAATATGCTTATTGTTTTATTGTTATTATTTACGTCAAAGTGTGGTTCAATTGTCCATTCCCTATCAAAGCATTGAATCAAGATTTAAACACAGAAAAATGAAAGATGTTCTAAAATCCTGTAGTGCGTTTACGGGACTTAAACATTATGCGAAAAAGATATTAACGTGATGGGTTTTATGGGTTAATTTTTGAATGATATAGCAGAAAGATCTGTTAAATTGCTAGAATACTACAATGGGTGTCTAACGAAATATGAAGCGAAAAAGGAATTTATGTTACGTTGCGTTCAAGAACATCGTCGCTTATTTCCAAAGTGCAACAAGGAAACAAGGTACACGGGGAAGTGTATTCCGATACGGCTATAATTTTGCATATACACATTACACACTAACACTGTGCGTTACCAAAGGGCACTGAGCGGATGAAAGTTACACACAAAATAAGAAAACTATCTCTGGCAAGCACTTCGACATAGTACTTGATGCGTATTCATTATTTTATATAAAAGTTTTAATGGAGCACACCAATTCAAAGATACATTGAATTATCAACATGCTTACGTACAGTGCGAACTGAAGAAAATATCGCAGCTGTATCGGCCTGTGTTAGTGATGACCATCAATTATCGATTCGACGCCGTTCGCAGCAATTGAGCCTCTGTTACTCAACAACGTGGAAAATTTTGCGGAAGGATTTAGGTGTGAAGCCTTACAAAATACAGCTGGTGCAAGAACTGAAGTCGAACGACCTACCACAACGCAGAATTTTTGGTGAATGGGCTTTTGAAAAGTTAGCGGAAGATCCATTTTTTTATCGAACAATTGTATTCAGCGACGAAGCTCATTTTTGGCTGAATGGATTCGTAAATAAGCAGAACTGTCGGTTTTGGAGTGAAGATCAGCCAGGAGCATTGCAAGAGCTACCAATGCATCCAGAAATAGTTACTGTATGGTGCGGATTATGGGTTGGTGGCATCATTGGACCGTACTTCTTTAAAGATGATGCAAATTCGCAACGTAACTGTGAATGGTGAGTGCTACCGTGAGATGATATCCAACTTTTTTTGCCCAAAATGGAAGAGCTTGACTTGCATGACATGTGGTTTCAACAAGATGGTGCCACATGCCACAAGGCACCCGAAACAATGAACCAATTGAGAGGCAAGTTCGGTGAACACTTTATTTCATATTTGAGACCGGTTAATTGGCCGCCTAGATCGTGCGATTTAACGCCTTTAGATTATTTTTTGTGGATCTAACGTTAAGGCTCATGTCTATACTGACAAACCCGCTTCGTTTGACGCATTGGAAGATAGCATTTAAGTATTTATTCGTGAGAAACCGGCCGAAATGTTGGAAAGTGTATATGTCAAAATTGGACTAAGCGGATGGACCATTTGAGGCGCAGCCGCGGTCTACATTTGCATGAAATAATCTTCAAACATTAAATTATATGGACCGTACAATCGATTCAAATAAAGATTTGATGCATTTTTCTTAATTTTATGTATCTTTTTTTGGATTTCCTATATCTATTAAAAAATCATCCTTTAGATGCACACTGTTCAGCATAAAATTTTAAATTTTAAACAAAATTATAATTTACCCAAATCAAGTGGCAATTGGCTCAACCTCTTCGTTTAGTATTTCAGCACAATCGAAAAAAATATCATCACCACAAGTAATTCTTAAACCTTCCTTCGTAATTAACCTATGTCATTTTGAATTAGATGCTATTAATAATGTATTCGGTGCAAATTAATCGTTCAACTGCGGTGCTGCAATAAGCTACTGCAGAAAACGAATTTTTAACATCTGAGAGTTTCTTGGAATAAGTGCACATAGGTTCCCAAAACTTGTTCTTATAATATTACAGAACTGCTTTGATGGCATAGTTTGATGTATCAGCATTTGTATGTATTGACCTTTAATTGTTTATTCTGACAATGTACAAGAAGTGTGCTATATTTGCTGATTTAGTCTGTGAAAAAAACTGACAACTAAACAGTTGAATTATCTATCTATTCTTTGATGTTTGAGATCGATTACTCGGTATTTATCGGAATATTGGCTTTTTTCAATCTTTTCAATAATGTGGAGCATCCACATTATGGGGCTGCTCAGGTTAGCTAGCTGTTAAAGCTAGATCAGCAGATATCTTGGTTTGTTTGTTAATGTTTCATTTCCATCCAGATTTTTTAGATGGTGGCACGTTAGTGAGATTTATCTGCGACGGAAGTCATCGAACTGCCGAAAATTTAACTGTGCTTTCAGAAAAATTCTAATGATCACTGAAATCTTTTCACAAAAACTTGTTTATAATTTCTCCTTTCATTTTTTTTACAGAGGAAGAATTTCAATTGGAAGAATTCAAACCTTATTTCATAACTCAAGTACATGTATATAGTAAAAATAATTTATGAACATAAAACGGGGGCTCGACCAAAGCAATTATGGTAGCAACAATGTTTAATCCTCCAGATATTTAAACCACACTCACCACAACAACATTTAACAAAAAAATTTTTTTCATTTAAAATTTTTACTTTTTGAAATATTAATAAACTAAAAAAAAAATCAATTCATGCATGAAAAATTTATTGTCTTTCTGAAGGAAATATAAACGAAAACGAGAAAACTACCAGAATGCCAACGCCAAAATATGTAATAAAACGAGAACAACAAAGGTGAAATAATTGAAATAAAATAATAAGACGAAGAAAACCGCGCGAATAAGAAAAAATAATAAGTGTCGAGCAAATTAGTTTGACAATATTTTTTTTTTTTTTTAGTGTCTACTTATTTCGCGAAATAAATTATTTATTTTCTTAACTGTCGTTTGTAAGTTTGTAAGTTTTTATTTTATTTTTGTGTTATTGTTGAAAGATTTTTAATTTATGATATTTTGATTTTCATTTTCTGTGCAAAAGAAGTAACACACATACACATTCAAAATCTTTTTTGTTTAACAAATTTTCCTTTGCGGCCGCAGTCGTCGAAGGGGTACTTGATAGAATTTGCCTTTAATGTAGATGGTCTGCTTATTTACTGTATACGAGATAACTATACAAGCAACAAAATTAAAATATCAACTTTACCAGGGCCAAGGCAGTACTTTCTGGAACTAAGACGTTTCCGATTTTTTTTGTTTGGCAGCAACAAATTCACAGTTTTAATGGACTAACCTGTAGGAATTTTCTGGGTTTTGAAAGTTTTTAATTTGTTTAAATAAAAATCATAGTTTTAATGGGTTTAAACCGTATGACATAGTTTACATTTTTAATGGACATTTTTCTAAAATGACCTCTCAACGTACAAAGTAAACCATTCACTTTCAGGAAATATTTGTTTTTTGCCATGTACTCTCTATTTTCTGCTACTGTCATCGACGGTTTAACGAACAAATTTACATGATTCTTCTATGCCTATAGTGTGATGTAAAACTGTTGCCATTTCTTATCAATTTTGAATAATGAAAGAAGGTGATAGACTAATGGGTTTTGGTATTTATAAGTTAATAAGTTCATTGTTATACTTCCAATCCTAGACACTGCTAATCAACTCATTTGTTGTTGAATAGGAATGATAATCTTGCTTTTTTCGGACTTTCAAAATAATAAATCAAGTAATCGAACTTCTGAACTTTTGAAGTTGTCTGAAATTGCACCAGATCTGTTAAATAATTTTGAGGGCCCAGAAATAAATAGAATATCATGTAAATGATGGTATGCAGCATGTTTTGAACTTCATTGCCTAGATGCAGCATACAATTGATCGATCTAAAAGCCTTGTTCTTTTCTTCGAAACCAAATTTCCTGCAATTAAGAAACTCCTTCCGTTTTTCGTTGAAGCTGCTTTAACCATTTGTAAAGCTTCTTGCAACAACGCTAAGTTTGGAGTAACTTGGCCATCGATAGAAAAAATATTAATTTCTCTCGACAATATCAATATCTGAAACCTGAAATCATTTGTTGCTTTCATGAATGAAATTTTCCAGTTTCGATTCTTCAGTATTTCTTTATTAGTAATGTGCATATCCTAGTTCATATCATTCGGTTTGAGTTCTAAAAAAAAGATTTTCATTACCACGTGATTCATCAGGTGGTGCAGGAAAAGTCTTATCATCAAGTTTTTTGCTGATTTGGTAATTTCAATTTTACTGGTCATGCTGAAAACTCATTTTCAACATATTCCAGAGAGGATGGGAAATGTAAAAATTTCAAAAGAGACACTAATGATTTATCCCTTCTCTTTCCTATACGATCTTTTAATCCATCAAACAACTTTAAAGCTAAAATCGAATGATTTTTTCTAGTGCTTGAAAACTATATTTTAGAAATATTTCCTTCTGCTGTCAATAAGATAGTACTTAATGTTTCAATTGCTATTCTGTCAGATTTCAAAACATCCAAAATATTTTTGGCGTTTGTTTGTGGGCCTCATATACGCATCGTTGCATTGTCTTCTAAAACCGGAAAATTTTCTAAAATAAACGAAACTAAAATTAAGTTTATATAACTCATCAAGAATATGAATTTTAAATCTGTTTTACTTATCATTTTTATATCGTAATAATTTATTGTTTATATTCACCAAATGTCAAACTAAGATTTATTTACTGTCATTATAGTAAGACTCCGATATATTATAATTAATAATAGCATTGTTATGCCATCTATGAACTGTAATGGATAATTGTACGATCGAAAATTCAATGTTAAGTTTCTATTACCTAAAATTCGAATTTATTCTAGTACCAAAACCTGGATTTATCACTCGTACATTTTTGCAAGTCATAAAACAATTTTTTTGTGCATTCGCTTTTCTACTTTCGTTCAATAAACATCCAATTAAAAACTGAAATTAAACAAAAGCATTTTGTATTGAAATCAACGCAAACTGTTGGACCAGCCAAAAATCAACACTTTCTTTGGGTAAACGTGAAGAAATTCTCCAGGCCACGCTTATCTCGTGGAATCTTTTCATTGAGGCATTTCTTTACCCCATCGTTATTCACTATTTCTATAATTTTCACAGAAGGGCAGCTTCCTGATATTGGGATTAATCCTAAATTAACTGAATCCAAAGCTCCGAAGTATATACGTATAGACGTTCATGAATGGTACATTCATAAATGCACAAACTAAATATCATATTTATTCTGCAAATATCATATTCATATTTGTCATGACGGCATTTACCAGGAATATTCGGATATAAGTTCCCTCTAGATTGAAAAGTAGGTAAAACTATAACTGTCGCAAAATTTTCTAATCCCAAACTTTTTAATGATTTACGGCCTATCATCAGCCTTTTTTCATGTCTAATTGTTGGGAGATTCTCATGCGTATAGTCAACTGGTTGAACTGCAAATGGAGAATACTAAAGTAGTATATCTGGAGTTCTCTAAACTCAAACTCAATCTGACTGCAAATTTGAAAATTGCCTAAATTACAGAAAATGATAGTTTATTTTCAAGTTAATTTTCTAATCAAATCGTTGAATAACAATAATATTACCGTGTCATATTACAACATATAGATGTGGAATTGGATTTTTCGTAGAGTGCTTATTTTCCGAGATATTTAACCAAGACTACGAACATTCACTTAATCAACCGTTATAATGGTAGTTCATCTGAACTATGATTGAACCATTACTAAAAGATTCCCAAAAACGAATATGAATTTCAGTGGTTTAGAGTCCTTTTAGTTTTAGCTACAGTTAGAGCCAGCAATGGCCTGAAGCAAAAAAAAAAACCAAAAAAATGACAAAGGAAATAAACGATTTTATATTACTTTGTATTGTGGTTATATGGTTAAAAATAAAAATGGTAAGTTGATTGAAGTTATAACCCCAACTGTGCAATAACGAAGAAATACTATATACAGTTGGAAAATTTATTTATTCGTGCATTTCATTTTTATTAATGAACCAATCAAAGATGAATAAAATGAAAAAAACATTTAAGAAAATATCTAGCGAAAAATATCGATATGCGTCTACCCACAGTTTGCCAGTATCTATTTATAGATCTGATATCAAATAAGCTTTTGTACTTGGTAAATATTGAACTTGAATACGTTGCTTTGTTATTTAAAAGCCCACGATGTTTATATGAAATTCATTGATTATTTGGCGCCGCATCGTATTTTGTTGTATATATAGATATAGTTTTGAGATCATAAACATTTGCTAAAAATTGTACGTATAATTATCACCGGATATATATACATTGATGATCGTCATCTTGATCATTTATCTATAAATCAAACTTTATTCACATGATGCTAATTTGCCTAAATATGGTAACAATACAATACACTGTGCGATAATATAAATTAAATAAAACAAAAGATCCACGCTAAATATTAAGATCACATAACCTTAATTTTGACATTATAAATTAATGATGATGATTTAACAAATCCGATGCTACAAAAAAAAAAAAAAAAAAAAAAACAAAACATTTAAAAATGATCATAAAAAATCATGTGCAGCACGTGCATGAAATAATGAATCGAACGTGTGTAACAACAACCACAATAAGTGATCACGCGGCAATATTTAAAGAGTAAATTAAAGGTGCTAATACCTATATATGGTGTGTTACATATACATGTATGTATTTCGAACTAGAAATGTAAACAAAACTTTTTTTTTGTTTTCCGATTTTAAATGGAAAATATGTACTTTATGAATGAAAATGTAAACAAAAGAAATGTGCGATCGCGATCAATGGTTAAAATAAATTGTACAAATGAAAAACGCAATTGAATAGTAATTTTTAAAATGTATTTATTGTTGCTAGTACCTTTTTTTGTTGACGGACATTTACGTGTAGGTAGATCAGCGTTTATTGATCGGTTAAATTTTTTGAGGAGATCCACCATTTGGTAATCAAGTATGATAAATTAAATCTCTCCGAATAGATAAAATGCCATTCTTTGAAGGTCCGATAAATGCAATATAATATATTTTGTTAAAAAAAAGTACTAAAAATTCACATCGGAACATTACAAATAAAATAATGAAAAGTGGATAAATTATTCAAGTCACACGCGTGCACCCATACACCATGCCATATGTTTACCGAATAAATTATCTTCATCTTATTTAACTTTTGATTGTTTTTTTTTGTGTTTTTTTAAACGAAATTAAAATTTATAAAGAAATCACTTTTTATCGAGTTTCTATATTTTTAAAATTAGAACTACCGTATTTTATATATACGTATATATAAACAGTATGATCCATAGAACACTTAATAAACAAACAAAAAAGATGACGAGTTGCTGAAAAAATTGAAAAAAAAATCTGACATTATACGATTACATTTATTTCAAGGAAATAACTGAGAAAGATAGGTTTAAGTTCACTCATTGAACTGTAGATGGTAGCACCTATGAATTAATATGTAAGAGGTGGCCATGCTATATAAGTATTTTTGTTTTTTCTTT
The DNA here is from genome assembly GCA_963556175.1 of Tipula confusa. NCBI lineage: Eukaryota > Metazoa > Arthropoda > Insecta > Diptera > Tipulidae > Tipula > Tipula confusa. Next base: position 222,677,298 of record OY744476.1, read on the forward strand.
CAATTTTTAACTCGAGTTACTCGACGACACGTGCATATAATTTAATTCATTGAATATTATAATTAATATAATTAATACACTAACTAAATAATTTATTAATGTTTTCTCAATAACAGTATAAATGCTGGTGAAAGTGTATTTTACCTTTAACTGCAACATATAGGTTGTGACCCCTCAAACTGCAAGTAATTAAAAGATAGACAAAGCTGTGCAACTATTTTTAAATTCAAAAAGAACGTTAAGGAGTTATACCATTAAATATATAACTGGACCTAAAAAAAAAATCAGATCCAGAAATTAAAGTAAAACTCATTAATGTTAGAGTTATAATTAATCACCTGATTTACCACAGATATAGTTTAAAAGTACAAACTATCTGAACACCGGGAATATCTTCGGAAGTATTGAGGTTGTTTAATCCTAATTTGTTTGTACTTTTGCTTTCCTCAAAGAAATTGTAAGTGGCATTGGGACATAATATTTTAGGTGACATTGGGCTTAAACACATGGTAACGTCAAATTGATTTGGTGAGTGTAGGCTGATGTTCAAAATTCACAGGGTTGTTATCTGTTGGTATATAATTCTATGGTAGCTGGGGTCAATTAACTTGGGTCAGTGCTACTCCTTTTTTCTTGTTTAACTTACTATCCCTACCAATTTCAATTGGTTGGGCAATCACAACTAGTACGTATCACTAGTATGTATAAAGTCATGTTGTTTGATTTAATTTGGATTTGGGTGCAAACGATGAGGACTTCGTGTTGGTTGTTAAGCTCACATAGTTCTCGTAAGTGAAGAAACCATCGTGTATTCTAGTTTTACGATTTCTCATAGTATCCATTTAATGCATATACAAAATCAAGGCACATATAGATGATAAAAAAAGGACAAATCCAGGATCTTTTTTGGCATATTCATTCATTGTATCATCTCGTTTACCTGCTATTATTTCGCATATATGAAATAGTCAATTTTCTGCTGGAAAAAGGATGCTTTAATATTTCAAGACTAATATTTTGAGGGCTTGATAATCGAGCTCAAACAATAAATAAAAGTTTAATCATTTAATCATCAGAGAATGTAAAATAATTCCTTTATACTTCCGCGGTACATGGCATGACCGCTATATCAGAGAGCCACAAAATATTCTCGTATTAGTGAAGCTACACAGAAACACGAGACAAATTTATTCGCAGGTATAGTAAAAAATCATCCATAAAAATTCTTTTATCGACCGTTTCATCGATCAGCCAGCTGCTCCAGTTACAACTTTGGGTCTCCCAACCACTCCATTAAATTTGCGACATGTCAAATAAATTCATCAGGGGCATTAAAGCATTGGGTCCTGAGGCTGGGACGAGAGATCCGGGCACATTCATATTTTACTAAGCAAATTTGATGAAACGCTACACTAAGCTGCACTTAGGCATGTAGCTGAATTCTCAAATGTATGCTACAATTACCAACGAGATATGTACATAATGTCAATAGGTGTTCCATTGACTACTCACGGCGAACCTGAAACGCAAGGCATTCTACTAGACATTTTGGCTCTTTAGTATACATTTGGGATTAGGGTGAAATCAAAAGCAATATTTATAGTTGGTCCTAGTACTCAACCCAAAGCCGTTATTGCAAATTTACAAGACCGCAATCATATCTCACGTAAACTCAAGGCCAGCATAGTTAATACGGTTCTACATATTCGCAAGAGAGGAATTACTTTATTACCAACGGCGTTAGTATATGTCAAAGATTAAAAATTCATCTAAAAATTAGGCCTTATCGCTCCTTTGCCTTTGTCCAGGTCTCAGGCATATCAAATATCAAAGCTGAAAATCAAAAAGCCTGGTAAAGATAACCTTGCTATCCAAGTGTGAACAAAAGGCATGTTTATACATTGACGCTCTCATTCTAACCAAATTAATCTTACATATTCCACAGGAAAAGATTAAGGTTTTTAATTATTTGATCCCTTTTATCATACACCAAACCGGATTGATATTTTCATGGGTGCAGACTATTTGTTTTTGGTATTTAAAGCTGGCATATTTATTATGCACAGCAGATTAATTGCTCCATCGACGAAGCTTGGTTGTGTCATCTCAAGACCCTTACTCGAGAGAACAAGCACTTTCAAATTATTCACAGTTACTTTCCAAGAAAAAGACTCTAAAAATTAATAGACGTTGGAAGAGAGTCCTACCGCATCACCTATATTTTGGAAAAAAAAGCAATAGTGATAGTCATTTTGTAACAAACCCGTTAAAGCAGTTTCAGAAGAATTAGAATCAATGATCCAATCAGTTGCAATTCATGAATAAATAAATGAGTCTGAAACATATGCTCAAAATAAAACCCAATGACGAACTCTACAATGACTCAAAATGCTTCTATCAGCCAAAACATGCAATTATTAAAAAAGACCACATAATTACGAGTCGTTTTCGATGGATCCTGTAAGTCGACGTCCGAGTACGATAAGCACCTTCTAAATATGTCGATTGTTTAAAGTATACTAGATCATACTGTAAACGTATTTACTCGTACTACTTATTTATGTCTTACAAACCACATACAAACTGTTCAGACGTGATATGAAAGCATAACTTCATATAAATGAGTTATATTATATCAATTTATTTCCTTTTATAAAACAGCAAAAAAAAAAACCGATACAATTCATGGGATCTTGAGAATTAAGACATAATTTTTTATTGTCTTATATATTCGTTGTTTGTAATTCAATTCAATTGAATTTCATATATACATATACACGTTTATGAGATCATATCGATTTGATCAAATTAAATTAAATTAAAAAAAATTAAAATTACTGTCATAGTTTTTAAAAATTAAATTACATTGTGATTGTGAATATTGTATATGGATATATGAAGACCAATTAAAATAAACAGTTTTGTTTGTCATGCTACCAGGGATCGTGTTGCATTCAAGCTTCACGATCTTTCAATTAAAATTTAAATAAAAAAAAAATGTGTGTGTCTTCCCAACAGGAGTTCACATCTTTATATCAGTTTTTTTTAAAGGAGTATTTTGCGTATTTGGTGGAATGAAGAAGCTGTTTACATATTATGTCACCTTAGAGTGCTCCTTAAAGAGAAATAATATTTTTTTATGGGTTAGCTGGAAGCCACAAATATTATTTTCATGTGCCAGGATCTGGTTGGACTGACAGTTTAGGATGTTATTTTTATTAATTACAGTTTTAAAAATCATAAATTTTAACATAAAATCAGGGACATTGTCTAAGACATGAGCCCTTAATGTTAACAGTTATTTGTGTAGCATATTGCAAAAGAAAGGAAAGTCACAATAATAACTTTATTACAACTTTAAAAATAACAACTTTACAGTCACCTCACTTGAATATATAGCCATTAGCTTTTAAAATGTTCTCATTTCACACGGTATATGCATATATGTTAATCACGAGTCCAAGATTATAATAAAACTTGTGTAGCCGTAATCGATTAAAATCACCATACGATCAAAAAGTTATCCCATAACAATAAATTTAATTAAATTTTTGTCTAGATACTTGGCAGAATTAATAATTTGCTATCATCATATTTTAAATTATTTAATTAATTAAATTTTCTATTGCCAATGACACATTCGCATAAACACATTAAAAATTACATTTTATGTACGAAATTAACATGTTGTTGCTGAAGAAGTATAGAAAAAAAAATAAGAAAACTTTTACGGATGTATACAGTGTATTCATTTTCTTCTTGTTTTGTTACCGTGGAATATTTATTGTGACATTTTTTTTTCAACATAATAATTTTTAATAAATTAAATTATTTTTTTTTTTAGTTATAATTTATAATTTGATATACACTCATATGGGAGTGGTATGTCTGAGAAACTAAAAGGTATCACTAAATTTATTGCAGAATTATAAATTTTGGATTGGGGTTGATTTTCTAATATGTATGTATATAGTAAAACCTGTCAAGACCAACTCTCTAAAAATATTGCCACCTAGTTTGAACAAACATATTTTAAAGCATTAATTGGATGGTTTGACAGCTTTAAAACACGTAAAACCAAAATCCTTTGAGAAGAAAAAAATTGAAAGTATTCCAAGTATTTTCAATTCCAAATATTCTAAATTGGGTTTAAATCTGGGCTTTGCAGTGACAAATTAAGATTCGTTAATCTTTTATGAATTGGAGCGTCAACTTGCTACATTATAAAATACTATTTAATCCGGAATAATCAGGTAGAATTACATGATTGTTAACCTCCATTGTATATAAGCTTAAGCAACCCTGTACCATTATTGCCAGCACTATGGCGAGTTGGAAAAATATTGTTGAGATTGGTTTTTGTTCGGAACTGCAAAAAAAATTGTTTTGTCGCAGGTTCCATACAAATTAAAACAACGGTCCAAACAATTTACTTCAGAACACCACAGGCTGACTAGTATGTCTGCACAAGTTTAAGTGACTATCTCTTATTTGTTTGGCTAATGAAAAAAACATCGGCAAATATATAAAATTTCTGATACGAGCAGGTTTGCAGAGCAAATTCTTTTTATTAAACACAGTACTGGAAGAAAAAATCAATTCCATTAATGAAAATATTAAGCAACACAGGACTTAGAGGAAGCTCTGAGGAACTCCAAAATGAACTTCAATCATCTTAGATGTAAACTCGTTAATTTTAACTACCTGCTTCCGATCACGTAGATACTATCTAATGCAATCCAAAAATGATATACTCACTGCAAATTTATCCAGTTTGGCAAGAAGTAGCTCAAACTGAGGTGAATCAAATGCTTTCTCAAAATCAGTGAAAACCACATCTAGCTGACACAATTTATAATAGAATTATGTACAGCTACAAGGACTTCACCACCCACCATTAGATTTATTACTTGTTAGGCCGAATCGGTCACATCTATACGTTACAAACTTATGATCAAAAAATTCAGAACTTAAAACTCCTGGTTTCAACCATGTCTCAAATTTTGAAGGATCGCGGTCTTCATTACGTCGCATCCTAACCATAATAGGTTAATCAATCTTAAATTTATTTTTTAACGTATCATTATTTATTATTTCTGACATCCTTGCACAGACGTGAAACAAAAATTAATTTTACAGGTAAACGGTGCACAGAGTAGAATCAAGATCGCCATTACCAAAAATAATTTTGGAAGAATTATTATCACTTGATGATTGCTTAGAAGCTATAGACATGGGCATTGTTGTTGTTGACGAACCCTTTGATTTCGTAGTTCTTAATGACGGTTCTACATTACTATTTTGCGAATCTTAGTCTATGTCTTCACTCAAGTGATTTTTCCACAGACACGCTTTTGTTTTATTTTTATATTTCCTGTGATATCTTTAAAAAAAGGAGTTTATAAAGAAGCATCACATGATTCATTTTCACACTTTAGCATTGGTACCAACTTTTTGGTGTTGCAAAAATCGCAGACTAATTATTTTAAATATAGTGTTAGCGATACTATCATTCATTTCCTTTTTCTCAAAAATAATTCTTCTTCTATACAGACAAAAAGGATATTAGTGATCGAGAGAAGACTCATAACTCAGGCGCAAGCATTCTCAATTTTCAAAAATTGTCTAAAAGCTTCATTTATAACACACACATTTTACATACACTAATAAACACCTTTTCTTTTTTGGAGGATATTAAGCCTTTCTCAACATAACCGTTACACAAAGGTAGCATCCTACTTTGGTTTGCTTACTCCATTTAGATAACATTCATTTTTATCTTACAGTTATATGCCAAAACTTTTATATGTTTCCCAAAGTGTTGGGGGTGAAGACTTATTTCTTGCCACTGTAATGTAGTAAGCTGATAAGATTTCTTCACGATTTTTCCCAAGTAGTTGTTTGAATTGAATCGGTTTTTATAATAAAAGTATGACCACGATGTTAATTTTATTGTATTTATTTTTGACTTTCTCAAAAAATACGATAGTTCTTTTTATCACAAAAAAAACAACAATTATCATTTGGCAAGAATATAAACTAACTCTACTCATGCGACATCTATCTTGCTATAAACATATTGTAACTATTATTTCGTACACGTTTACAATTTAGGTTATTTGGCTTAATTCAATACATGTAACCTTGGTTTATGATAAATGTTGTTGTTACATTAAGTTTCACAATTTTGACATTATATAAAATAATTAAATCTAAAGGGTAAGTAATATATTGTACAATTTGGAATTCAACAAAATAAGTAATAATACATTTTCTATTCTAGCAAATGTTCATGACATTACACTTTCAGGAACCCTTGAATCCAGAAGCCAACATACCGCCGGGCCTTGAATTGCTTATAGTAAATTCAATACCTTATTTGCATGTAATGGCGTTTAGTAAATATATTTAGATTTGATGAGTATTTTTATTATGAATCTAGTGTAATCGTTTAGCAGTGTAGGGACTCTTCAGGATTGTTGATCATCAAGGTCTGCATGTGATACGGGAAGAACGCACAATTTATGAATGGATCGCTTGAGCTCGCTATTCTTTGTTTTTACTGTGACCACTCGTCCGATACCATCAGTGCCAGGGTGAAGACGAACGACTCTTCAGCCATTGTTGAACGGGTAAGATGTTATCCTTGATGGTAACGATGTCATCTATTTTTAATGGGTCATGCTTAAACCTCCATTTGGAACGCAGCTGCAAAGAGGTAAAATATTTTATGGACCATCTTTTCCAAAAATGCTGTTTTGACCTCGCCCTTTCGTTAAGTGAATTGGGCCAGCATAATCTACGCCGCTTTTTAAAAATGGTCGAATTAGCTCAACTCGCGACTTTGGAAGGTAGCCCATATGTTGCTGTTTATGGGAGTGCGCCTTTAATTTACTGCATGTCTCGCACTTTCTAATTTCATTGGCCTTGGATTTGCCATTGGGTATCCAAAATTTTTGTCTGACAATTGACAAGAGTAGTGATATGGTCCAGTGTGCTTGTTGTCTTGCTGAGCATCCGACAAAATTAAGGTTGTTATTTTGGACTTGGAGTGCAGGTTGATAGGATGCTGGATTGAATAGGGAGCAATACTATTTTGTAATCGGCCTCCAACACGCAGTATTCCAAAACATCTAAAAAAGGGTTGAGAGATTTGAGACTGCTGTTTTTGCTAACTTCTCCATTGGTTTGAACTGCTGATATGTATAGTCAGGGTAATATCTACACTGTTCGTTTTGGCAGACTTTGTATAATTCATTAAACAATCCTTCTCGACGTAAATATATTACATCAATTCCATCAATATATTCCATCAGAAACGATGAGTATTTGGAAATTAGCAGGTCATATCTTTCATCTGGCAGCTTTATACTGCTCGTGAGTGCAACAGTCTTTTTTTTCTTTCTTCGAGATTGGATTGATTTTTTAATTGAGGAGGCCAACACTCGACTGACTTATGCAACCATTCAGTCAACTTCGTCAACATAACCGTAGCACATAATTCCAGGCGACGAAGGGTCTGTTGCTTGACAGGGGCGACTTTAGTTTTTGCCGAGATAATATTAGTAAATGAACTGCCATTCGAGTTCGTGATTTTGAAGTGTACGACCGCTGCATAAGCTAATTCACTAGCATCACAGAAATAGTGAATGTATGTTATGAATCCTTTTGTCGTTTGAACAAACCTAGGAATTAATATTGAGTTAATTTGCTTTAGACTATTTCGTAGATTTTCCCAGATAATTCTTTTTTTTGTCCATAGTGGGTCATCCCATTCGAGTTTATCTTCCCAAAGCAACTGCATAAATATTTTTGAACTTACGACTACGGGAGATAACCAACTCAGAGGATCAAAAACTCTACTTGTTTCAGATAACACTGACCGCTTCGTGAAATTGGTTGTATCGGGCAGATTGGACGTGAAAATAAAATGATCCGTTTTTGAGTTCCACATTACACCTAACACCTTTGCTACTTTCATGTGATCTTTTGCCTTATCTTGCAGTGTTTTAATGTGATTGTTATCAATTTCTGTGGGCGCTTTGGCTAGTATTTGGCTACTGTTGGATTGCTCTAAGCTGGAATCGGTAATTTGAAAGTATGATTTTGCGGATCCATCGAAAACTACTCGTAGTTTGTTTGATGAAATGGATGATTTAAAAATACCGTGATAAGGTATGAAAAATCCATTATTATTTGTGTCTTTAGGCGCAATTTCGGTCATATGATTTTACTATTCATATTCTAAAAGGAAATCTTTATATAGCTGTGCCATGTGTGGATCACCTTTAAAACGTCATTCTATTCCCCGAAATCTTTTGGAAATCTTCCAAATTTTGTTGTGGTAGTTGGCTCGTAATTGTTGGCATTACGACTGCATCTATTTGAAATTCCGGACTGCTTTCTGGTTTGATGGTTATGGTCACTAACCTTCTAGATGTTAAGATACCTGCTTGCCTCAATCACACAAATTCAAGCATTGCTGCGGTTCTTTATACGCAAAAGTTGTGCACAAGGCTCTCTAATGAAACTGGCTTGCGATCCAGAATCTAACAGTACGCCGCAAACAATTAGATATCCTGACGCATCTACTACTTTAACTAAAGCAGTAGGATGTATTGACGTCATGGACATATTTTGCGAGTGAATAGAGGTTGTGTGGTAGCTAGCCATGGTTTCATGTGGTTGTATGTGGTTTTTGGCTTGTGGATCTTCATGTAGTAACGAATGATGCTTTCTATCGCATTTTTGGCACCGTCGTCGAGATGGGCATCTGAAGATCTTATGTTTGTAACTTAAATCTACATTGGGTGCATTCCGTTGACGATCAACATCGTTGAAGTGTAAATGCTGGGGCGGGAATAGGTGAATATCGCCATATCGGACCTTTTTTATTATAGAACACTAATAACACAAAAATTTGCGAATTTATTAGTTGAAGATTCCCCAATTTATTGGGAAACATTCCACTACGAGAAAGACTGAAAATGTGGATTAATAAATGGATTGGAAGAAATGGCCCTTAATCTTTTCCACCATCATCACTCGATTTAAAATGTATGTATTTTTATTTATGTGGAAAATTGTAAGACTTAGCCTATTTTAATCGGCCCACCACTTCAGAAAATATGAGACAAAGAATTTAAGATATTTTAAAAAATCATATTTCACAAGCTGAATTAGACGTAGTTCATCTAAATTTTGTAGAACGAGTAGAAAAATATTTCGAGTCAATTGGCGGATATTATGAACAATTTTTACTCATATCTCTGAAATCATAAACCAGTTTTCGTTTGGAGTAATTTTCTCGCACCGTTCTCGAGATAAAAGCCTGGCATTTAAAAAAAACTCACCATATATATATATATATATATATATATATATATATATATATATATATATATATATATATATATATATATATATATATATATATATATATTTATATTTATGCCTTAAGGTAAATAATTTATACAAATGTTGTAATCGTTACATAGTTAATCAGCCTATCGAATCGAAGCTGTTAAACCAAATCAATCAAACTCATACATCTAATCGACACGTTTTGGTGATATTTCCTTCATCTAATCAATCTTTATTCAAATCATTTGTATAATAATTGAATAAATTGAAATCTGTCAAAAAATGAGATGACAGATTTTTTGAAACGCCAGAATTAATGAAATTATTCAGATTTTATTTCTTCTGTGTACCTAAAATTACGTTAAGATATAACTTACCAATCAAACCGGTATATATATATATATATATATATATATATATATATATATATATATATATATATATATATATATATATATATATATATACACTCATATTTTGTCAAAAAATCATTGATTGTGGTTTAGCTTATGCGTTCTTGACTTATCAATATTTAATTAAATGAAATCGTTAGGTTTGATAGTTTTTTTTACGGATTAACCGCGGACCAAAATGTCTTTTCTTTATGTTGGAATTTCGATTTTAATTTTATTTTTAAATTGGATCGGATTAGTTATGAGTAGACAATGAGGTTAATCAATTTGTTTGATAAATATATGTATTTATGTATATAAAGATAGAATGATCGTAAAAAGATAATTATTTGATTATGCTTTTCAGATGTAGCTTCAGTTAACTTTTAAATATATGTAAATGAAATTTAAATTATTTGGTTACATAAATATTAAATCTACCATCACTAATTTATACATAAATTCATCTGGGTATAATCTCTAGTATACCAAGAAGGGAAACGAAGGTTAAAAGTATTGCAAAAATTTTGATTAAGATAGAATATGTTGAGCTTGTCTACATAATTTCATTCATATGGTTTGTAACTGTCCAACCTTACCACTTTTAACACGGTGATCAAAAGTATTTATGTCATCAAACGTTACGAGACATCGATATCCAAAAAAGAGGTAAAAACTTTTCCTGTACAATTCTGTTATGTGTTTATTATTTTATTTGTGTAGTCTTGCTTCAATTAAACCTGCAAATTTCTTTCGAATTTTTTGATGAGATTGTACCCATGAGGAGCATTACCCATTAGGAGCATTAGACTTTAGACTTTAGACTTTAGACTTTAGACTTTAGACTTTAGACTTTAGACTTTAGACTTTAGACTTTAGACTTTAGACTTTAGACTTTAGACTTTAGACTTTAGACTTTAGACTTTAGACTTTAGACTTTAGACTTTAGACTTTAGACTTTAGACTTTAGACTTTAGACTTTAGACTTTAGACTTTAGACTTTAGACTTTAGACTTTAGACTTTAGACTTTAGACTTTAGACTTTAGACTTTAGACTTTAGACTTTAGACTTTAGACTTTAGACTTTAGACTTTAGACTTTAGACTTTAGACTTTAGACTTTAGACTTTAGACTTTAGACTTTAGACTTTAGACTTTAGACTTTAGACTTTAGACTTTAGACTTTAGACTTTAGACTTTAGACTTTAGACTTTAGACTTTAGACTTTAGACTTTAGACTTTAGACTTTAGACTTTAGACTTTAGACTTTAGACTTTAGACTTTAGACTTTAGACTTTAGACTTTAGACTTTAGACTTTAGACTTTAGACTTTAGACTTTAGACTTTAGACTTTAGACTTTAGACTTTAGACTTTAGACTTTAGACTTTAGACTTTAGACTTTAGACTTTAGACTTTAGACTTTAGACTTTAGACTTTAGACTTTAGACTTTAGACTTTAGACTTTAGACTTTAGACTTTAGACTTTAGACTTTAGACTTTAGACTTTAGACTTTAGACTTTAGACTTTAGACTTTAGACTTTAGACTTTAGACTTTAGACTTTAGACTTTAGACTTTAGACTTTAGACTTTAGACTTTAGACTTTAGACTTTAGACTTTAGACTTTAGACTTTAGACTTTAGACTTTAGACTTTAGACTTTAGACTTTAGACTTTAGACTTTAGACTTTAGACTTTAGACTTTAGACTTTAGACTTTAGACTTTAGACTTTAGACTTTAGACTTTAGACTTTAGACTTTAGACTTTAGACTTTAGACTTTAGACTTTAGACTTTAGACTTTAGACTTTAGACTTTAGACTTTAGACTTTAGACTTTAGACTTTAGACTTTAGACTTTAGACTTTAGACTTTAGACTTTAGACTTTAGACTTTAGACTTTAGACTTTAGACTTTAGACTTTAGACTTTAGACTTTAGACTTTAGACTTTAGACTTTAGACTTTAGACTTTAGACTTTAGACTTTAGACTTTAGACTTTAGACTTTAGACTTTAGACTTTAGACTTTAGACTTTAGACTTTAGACTTTAGACTTTAGACTTTAGACTTTAGACTTTAGACTTTAGACTTTAGACTTTAGACTTTAGACTTTAGACTTTAGACTTTAGACTTTAGACTTTAGACTTTAGACTTTAGACTTTAGACTTTAGACTTTAGACGTTAGACTTTAGGCTTTAGGCTTTAGGACACATTGTCTCTTCTTTTTAAGTATCGAGTTTCTTGGAGAGCAATGATTTCCAAATGATACTCTTTCATGGCTGATGCAGGAATTCAAAACCTTTTTTGACCATTTCAATATCTAATATCTTTAATACAAATTTTTTTCCGTTGTAATGTTACGATTCGCAATTAATAAATCACTTGACTTTTTTCCCATATAGGGTTGAAAAACAATCTAATTTTAACCTTACGAAAGGTTGCCCTATAACGACCTCTTTATCGGATAATTAGTTTTCTTTTTATTCTTTATAAGCAACGATGAAATAAGGCTTATATGTGCTATCCCAAAAAAATTGTGCATATTACCTTGAAATAAAAAAGGCTTGACTTTAAGTTTTCCGAGGGAACTTAGTCATATTCTGAGAAAATTTTGAAATAACAATTTTTGTGTCGTTATTTTAGATAAATAGATAAGTGGAAAATTAGGTAACAATTGCCAAAAGATGTGAATTGACATGTAGTGCCTTGTCCAGCGTCTCTTAGGCCAGCTTTTCGTTACTGAATTATTTATAATATTACACTCTAAGTGAAATCCCTATTGAGGTCAATATAACAACCAAATTGGCTCAATGGAAAATCGTTTGAGAGAGATGATGTACATCAAACCTTGGCCAAATAATGTGATACTATAGGCAGGTTTTTCATGAATATATATTGGCATCTATTTCCAAAATAATTTCTACCGTAAATAGGATTTTGTTTCCAACTTATAGTCTTGCATGCATATAATACCAAGCCATTCGATTTACAAATTTTCTGCATTTCACTATCATATATACAGTTCCATTAAAACTTTTGCCTGTCGGAAATGAATAAAAATGCATAATGTGTCAATACCAATAAAATGGATGTCAACATTTTTAATTGCACGACTTGTAAGAAATTATTTCACACTACAGGGGTTTCCAGTTTAGAATTGGGTCGTCCCACTTCTAACATGCCGAAACATAAAATAAAATAAAATTACCTATGGATAAAATATTCGTACCGAACCGAGATTTAAATTTATCTGTAACGTAATAAATAATTTTTTATGCTAACTTATAACATGAAATTATGTGACATTTCGGCTTTTATGGTTGAGGAATCAAGAAAATTCCTGCGATTGAAATAATAGTGCGAGGCTATGTGTTAAACGACGTTGATCATTATTACAGTGTTTGATTAATTTAATTATACGAGTCGAATAAATTATACGATTCATCTTATTAGATATTCTTCTTCTTTATATTATTTGTGATTAGATGTTTGTAAATAAAAACTTTATTTATATTTAATTAATTTTAATTGATTAGACATATTTCTTTAGTTTCGCGTCTACAAGATTTTAACATTTTTTTTTTGCTTAACAAGAATTAATTTTTGATGAAATTATTGTATGGGTAATAATCATGGTCTAGCATAAAGTGTTTTCCATTAAGGGAGCTCGATCTTTCTGTAAGAGGGCTGTATAATTTGCTATCCCGAAATGATTTAATTTTCAAAAATTAGAATTCTCTGTAAATGATATTATATACTGAGTTGCAGTGACAGAAACCCACATTGTCCTATACTGGGCCTATACAGGTCTGTTAGTGTTTCGGCGGTAACCAATTGTTTTATGGTTGTGGGTTGTCACCCAATAGTCAGGCCCATGTAGGATATTCACCTCTTACGGCGAGCAATGGATGCTTTCGTATAGAACTCTAAATATAACTTCCTCATTTATGTGTATTTTACCAAACTTGTAATGTCTAACCAATTTTTAAAAATCTAATTATATTAATTTTAAAGTTTTGTGTCAAATCAATAGTACACTTAATAAATTTTGCAGCATGAAGGTGAAATAATTTGTAATTTAAAGGTGTAAACTACAGCCTTCTGTTGCAGTCTACGGCTAAGAGAAATTACTTCATTAATTGATTTTGTTCTTAGGAAACCTTTATAGATTACAGTTGAATGGTGGCACACTGGAGTTTCTGATAAAAGGAGTCAAAATGCAGAACAGTTCAGTAAAATTTTGATTGTCTTGTACTAATAATAGTTAACCGAGAAACGTTCCAATTCTGTCATTACTAACTTACCTTTCCTTTCCCTACACCACAAAAAATACTAATTATCTATCGCTAAGGTGCCATTAACCGCGTCGAGTCTGTCATAACTAGCATTCCTTCCACTCCTTCGGTTTTTTATATGTAACATGGGTAAACGGTGGTATCCGGAAATCCGGGAGTTCCTGCTTCGTCCTCGCCCGTACATTCTAATCAATCAATCATCGATCATTATTCATCTGTAGAAATTTTTTTGACGCCATCTGATAAATTCTAAATTTGGTGACATAAAGCAGTGGCTGGTGTTGACATATAGTGTCAAAAAAGTGTTTGCATTTTTAGCGATGGCAGCATCATTAAGCGAAATATAGGCAAAGTTTTAGATTTGTGGTCGAGATAAAAGGTCTAAAAATTCAACCTTCGTCAAAATATTCTTAATATTTGATGTGGATGGATATATTGCAGGTAGTTCTGGACCAATTTTAAAATCTCTTTTTGACAAGCGTTAGCATCTTTATAAACCCATAAGGTTTTGATGGATTTTGAAATGAATCGGTGGTAGAAGCTTCCCAAACAGTTGGAAAGATACTTTAATATAATCTAACTCCACTAACCGTTGAAATGCAATCATGCTATTTCTTAGTAAGTTACGCAAAAACGATATTGTTAATGTAACTGAAAAAGTATTATGGGTTAATAAGGAGAGGCTACATGAGATCGTGGTTACCGTTTTTTGAAAATTTTTCAGGTTCCATAGGAATGAGATAGTGGTATGAATAACCAACAATGAAATGCTATGGGTGATCAACGCCATCTCTTGGTCTGGATGATTGTATTCCAAAACCAAATAACTTTCTACATTGTTTGCGGTTCCTACCACATTTATTATGGTATATCATAGCTCTTCCCTTAACGATTATAACTAGAACTTCACACTATTTAGGAGTTTCTTTCGTACTTAGAACATAAATATATTATTTCGATGTCTTCGATGGTGCAAAAGTAATTTATCTTAACATCTAAATAGTGAATAATTCGGCTGATAGATTTTTGAATAGGAGGTCATAGTTGTGTTCATTGATCAGTGATCGTAATAAAGTGATGGTAAATCGTATCAATACTGTCGTTTAGTGTTGTCACAGCTGCAAGATCGGAAGCCCCTATCAGAAAACCTTGTTTATATCGATATATATATATATATATATATATATATATATATATATATATATATATATATATATATATATATATATATATATATAAATGGACTGATGATGATAGTTGTCATCATTCCAGTAATTTATTATAGTTAGTTTTTGACATTATGCTATAAATTATTGTGTATGCCTAACATAAACATGTATAAAAATGCTTAAATGGTGTTATCGTCTCGTAATAGTGATAATTAATGATTATCGCTTAAACCAACGACTTAAAATTAATGTTTAAATTTAGACGAGAGAAAATTATGCAAACTATGTTTTAGGCCTCTTATAATCTCTATCACCATTTTAACACCTGTCAATTATAATTTCAACTCAAATATATGTTTGTTTATAAAATGCAATTTTGATTTCGTAACTTTTAATTAAATTTCACAACAAAAATAATTTTAAAATATAAAACATATCTAAAGTAGCAAATGTTGCTCAACGACCTGTAAAAAACCGGAACAAGACATGTAGCTTTTATATTTTAATGTAGGATTAACATGATTAGGAATATGAGACATGTGTTTTGATTTTAATGCTTTCGATAATGAAATCAAAACTAAAACAGATAACTACTATACTATTTTAAGTCGATCATAATCATGGATTAACCGTTGTGATCTATAAGACGTCAAATTAAATGTAAGGTATATAATATATATATATTTATATATATATATATATATATATATATATATATATATATATATATATATATATATATATATATATATATATATATATAAATTACCTGTGAACTTTTACAAAAAGAAGAAGTAGACACTAAAAAACGTTGTTAGCCATATTATGCTGCCTTTTGAAACTGTAAAGGTAATTACCTAAATTACCACAAGGTAATATAATGTAGTTTTTGGTTTTGCAATACAAATCCAAATAGGAAGCGGGGTAATAAAATAAAATATCACGGCTTGTAAAGTGTAGAATTTGGGCCTATTTTGGTTACAAACAGTTTAAAAAAAGGATTCTTCAGATTTTGTTCCATTCATTAAATATTTTTTAGTATAAAATGTAGCGATATGTAGTGGAACCAAATTTCATATTTAAGGACGGGTTGGGGTGGGGATTATTTATATTGACTTGATTAATCTTTAACCGGCCATCGAAAATCATTCATATTTGAGTACCCTTACAACGTTGTTTTACAATAAAAGGATCAGTAACTTTATTATCATTATTGCGTTCATTTGAAAGTTAAATTCTGCATTTGTTCAAATTGCCATTCAGTAATTAAATTCATTTCTGTTTTTCTAAGCAACAATTACCGACATTTGTTTAAATTGAACATGGCAAGTCAAGCTGGGACGAGTAAAATCATTAATAAACCGTAGAAATGTGTTGTTGATTTAGATGCCAAATTAAAAAATTATAAAAGATAATGCCGCAAAGTTTACCTGTAATTAAAGTGAAAGCACCTCTTTATTGACTCAGCACCTCTTTATTGACTCAAAGAAAGATAACAGTGAATATGCCGAAAATATATTTTTTGCAATGAACTGATGGTTCCAGAATTTTAAACGAAGATCTGAACTCCATATAATGTTAAAATAAGTGGGAAAGAAGCTATGGTGCTAATGATAATTTTCGTTGAACATTTAGACGAAATAATTGAACAAGAAAATTATTTGGCTGAATACATATTTAATCCGGATGAAACCAGTCTTTATTGGAAATGAATGCTTCATCGAAGCTACGTAAGTATTGAAACTCATTCTATGCTAGGTTTCAAGATTTCAAAGGAACGCGTCACTCTATTATGGGGTGGTAATGTGGCGGGTTATAATATGAAACCCTTATTGATTCCCCAATCGAGGAATCATCGAGCATTGAAAAGTGTAAATAAGCTCATGCTTCCATTGCACTATTTTCCAAATAGTAACGCGTGGATGACCAGAATAATTTTCCAAGAAAGGTATCGAAAATTTTTCATACTTGTATGGTAAAAGCATATACTGTTATCATAAAAGTGTTCCGTTCAAAATGCTTTTAAATTTGAGAAATGTGCCAAGTCATCCACTTGGTATTATAGAGTTGGAACAACACGTAAAAGTGGTTTATAAGCCTCCAAATACTAACGCGATTTTTCAACTGATGGATCAAGGGGTATTTCAAGGCATATTATCTAAGAAAAACATCAAATACTGTTGCAGCGATGGACATCTATAAAAGTTTAAATTTATCAAAATTCTGAAAAAATTCTAATATTCATAGCGCATTAAAAAACATTGGGAAAGTCTGGAGTGAAGTGTCAGAAAGTTGCATGACCGGTGTTTGGTTATGTAGGCGATTCATCATCAACAGAAGTAATATTAGGTGAAGTCAATAGTAGAATCATTGAAATAGCTCAAAATATTAAAAATAAAAGTGCTTCGAGAACCGCAGCTTAGCTTTGGATAATATTATTAATAATAATATTATCCAAAGCTAAGTGTTCATAAGTTGCAAATAAATTATAAACCGTAAGAAACTCCTCATCATTCGTTTAGCTTAAGTTCGGACTATAGCCAAGAACAGATCTAATGAAACCTGCAGCCATGATCACAAGGATTAAGATTTAAGTCGCATCTAATGGTATTATTAAATGAAACTTGTAACATTAACTCAGTCTGCGGGCATTACAGCGTTTTAAAGTATATGTATAGTACTAAAATAATTTCCCCGCTTTCTTTGGAGATATGTGCCTTTAGCATAAACTTGCAACAACAGCTGTTAATCCCAAATTATTTACATTCGTTGAAAAAATATCAGGTTATAATTATGTCATTGTTTCAGACCAATTACAAATATTTTTTTACATCTTTTTTTAATTTATCGAAAATGTTTGTCACTGTCAGTGATTTCATCAGCTAAATAAATCAGCAAAAGGCTAAAATCTACTAAATTCTATGTTATTCACTAAGTCATTAAGAAATAGGCTAAACAGTAAAGGTCCTAAAATACTACCTTTAGGAACCCTGGAAAACAAGACCATTTTCCTTTTCTTTTTGACAATAATGAAGTTATACATTTTAGAGCAGTTGGAGTACATTTATAAAATTAAATAAGTTTTTGAACGAATATGTAGTGGCCAATGGAGTCAAACGCCTTATGAAGTCCAAAAGCAGAACAGCAAAAACCAAAAATCGGTTCTATGTTGTTTATGGAATCCTGACTACTAAAATTATTTCGATCTAAACAGTAGCAGCTTTTCATTGGGTTGACGTTTTTTTTTATTTGACAAATTTATGGTATATTGATTACCCCGGTGTTCAGCCAGAGCACGATTGAGTTAAGTTTTATTAAGTCGTCTTTCCACAATGAAACATTTACTATCAGTATTTGTTTACTGTGAAACCAGAAGGAGAAAAAAAATCCTAAATTACATTAGAGTGACAGAGACAGTCATTTTGTTTTTTTTTGTTCTACAAAAAACAAATAAAACAAAAAAAAACAAAACCGACTTTTATGGAATTTAACAATTAAACCAGATATTAATTTCCAGTTATTTAGGTCCTACAGTAACTCCGCTAGAAAAAAATCCACTTTACTGGAGGTAAAACTGGCAACTAAATTATTTTCTGGGTATTGGAAATTATCGATTGCGGTAACATTTTTCAATTTAGATGATGCATTTTCAAGTTATGATAATTTTTGATTTGATATAAATTTAACGGTTTTGAGGCTAACATCATGCATTTGCAGTTTTGGTAATTTTTAATTGATGCAACCAATTAAAAACATTTCTTTAGTTTTAAAAGAACATCATGAATTTTTTCGTGGTTTGGAACTCATCATCAATTGATGAAGGGTAAAAATTTCTGACGAATGCAGAACAAAATCTATACAACAATTGTATTGATATTGTTGGGTTGCCGAACGACAACGAAAACGAGTTGATGTCATCAACGTTATATATGTTCAAAAAATGTTTATATTTATCAGTTTCCGAAAATGATGTTGATTTTAGACATAGTGTTAAATCCGCATTATCCTCGTCTTCGAACAAAAGTAGCATTATTCGGGTCAAATTTGTTTGGAAGCAAGTAAAAGACAGCATATGAGAGCGAAAAAAGATAAAAAAGACCTATCAACTGTACTTCTTGGCGCTTCTACTGGTAAATTTATTTATATATATATATCAATGAAGCATTGAAGTGGAAATATGCGAAAAAGTGTCATCAAGTTTGGTATATAACAATGGACGGGTTTATTTAAAAGTGCATGATGGAACCGATGTTCATACTATTGATGCAATCGAGGACCTTGAATTAAAAAAATGATTTTTTGTTTGTTGATTTCAATATTTAATGGCTGACTCAGTTAATTTAACTCAAGGCCACTTGTATAATAGCGTGAGCATCAATTCATCATCTTTAATTTTGGATAACAGTTTAGATTCTAATGTTAACTACCCTAACTTTAATTTTTCTGGTTTTAAATCAAAATATCAAAAGTATACGTAAAAATTTTGACAAGCTTACAAACTAAAGTATTTTTGATCGAGTACCACCGTCTATTGTTTTTTCTGCCGTTTGTTTATTTTATGACTGTAATTTGGTTTGTGTTCATGAATTAATATCGCTGCAATCAGCTGACATTATTATATTGTCAGTGAAGATGAAGAACGCTAAATATGTTTTTGTTTGTGTATATAGGTTACAAACCAGTTCTGTTTCTTCTTTTGTTTTTGAATTGAATGATATGCTTGCTAAAATTGATAATCAAAATGTAATGATACTTGGTGAAATGAAGATAGATATTTTACATTTCCCGCACTACTAAGTGACAACTACTTATTTATGTTATCTTCTTATGGTTTTCAATCAAAAATAATGGTACCTACGAGAGTAACTAGTACCACTTCTACTTGTACTGATCATTGTTTTATTCGTGGTTTTAAGTTTATTAATTGTATTCCGTTAGTGTATGATTTAAAGATTTCTGACCATCATGTGATTAAAATTGATATTAACTTATTTTTCAAGATTCTAGGTTTAAAAAACTAGTTTGTTACAAATTTGACAAAAATCAGTTTTTTTCTATGGTAGCTTCTTACGATTTCTGAAATATTAACCTTCTAAGTGATCCAGTTCATATTTTATCTATGGTATGTGGTTATCTATGGTATCTGTGAAGTTTTTCTTATAATTTCACTAATTGTTTTTTATAGCTCCCGTTGATGATACTGAAATTATTAGAATAATCAATAATTCCAAAAGCAGTAGTTGTGTTGAAGTTTTGGGTATTACTTCTAATATGCTAAACTATTCCGCTAGTGTTCTAACACCCTTTTTCGTTAAATTTATTAACCAATGTTTTGTTAATAGAAGTATCCCGGATCCTTTGAAAATAGCAATTAATATTTCATTATTCAAAAAGGGCAAAGACATAATTATTAACAACTACCGTCCCATTCAATCTACCTACCTTTTTAAAAAATTTTGAAAAAGCAATGAAATCACAGATGATTTCATATTCGGGTAAATTAAATGTGCGTAAAGTAATAATCAACATGGGTTTACTGCTGCTGATTAATTACTTAGTATTATGTGCGTAATAATAACCACAGTTTTTATGAAGTTCCAAGATTTGTAACTGAACTTTTTCGAAAATATTATTTAGTTTCTGGACCTACGTTTTTTAACCAATTACCACTACCAATACGATTGATTATTGGTAGCAAACAATTCATGAAATCTGTGAAAGTTTGGTTGTTTAAAAATAAAGATGTTAGTTTCATGTTCAATAAATAGTTGCGATTGATTTAAGTTTGTTTTATTTTGGTTTAAGATGCTTGTTTTATATTATTTTTCATAGTTTACATTTATACACTTATAATTTTAAATAATTAAGTGTCAGAACCCCACACTTCAATTAAAATTTATGATTAAATTATGTTAAAGGCTAATTGCTACTATCGGTTGACATAAATAAGCCTTCATTCTTATCCGATCTAAATGATCGATTCATTGAAAATACTCTTGCGTTAAGAACGCGTTGGGAATCTGCGTTGATATTCATTGCAAGTTTGTGATGCATTACCATCGCAAAATCCATAAACAAAATGGATAATAATGTACTATATACTAACCTGAAAAGAGAACTTTGCCATCATAATATAAAATTATTTAGAATTTTTGATTCACTAAACTGACACAATACTAGACGTGATTTCTCAAAACAATTAAGAAAATATTTATTCTACATTTAAACAAATGAGTTGATAATCATCGCCTACTGTTTATCATAGCCTACTGATAAAAAAAAATTGTTTAATTAGATTGAAAATAAACGGTATATGTAAAAGCTATGACCCGTGGGTACACATAATGTATTATGGGTTTGTAAGTTAGCAGAATGAACAAAGGAATGGCCCCTTAAAGGATTAGCATCCCACATATATATATATATATATATATATATATATATATATATATATATATATATATATATATATAAATATATATATATATATATATATATATATATATATATATATATATATATATATATATATATATATAAATATATATATAAATATATGAATATATATTTATAAATATATGAATATATATTATAAATATATATATAAATATATGAATGGCATCCAGAGCTAGTCTCACAATGGAATACAGCAGCACAATAACCAATGCAGATGAATTATTTGAATGGGCTAAAACGCTTAAGACAGATATTAATTTTGGATTTTGTTCAGACGCTGAACATAAATCCAAGCAAATCAAACTTGCAACTAGGTTTGAAGATTTAAAAACAGTAAAAGGAACTCACGGTTTCCATGCAGTTATTCCAACAGAGGATGGCTATTTGAATTGTAAAAAATATTCTAATTCTGACGATTATGTTAAATTTAAATTGTAATTTTTAATTTGAATAAGATTTAATGTAAAACAATAAAATAAAATTATCAAAAGAATTTGGGTTTGAAATTTTAAATATATGCAATGTAATTTCAATAATAAATATTAATAATTTAACTAAACTATCCTTTTTGTAAACAATTTCAAAACACTGAGAAATATCCACTGAAATACAGTTTTTCCATATAAAAATGAAATACTGCTTTTACTAAAACGCATTTTGCAAGAAAACAAAAAATAACGGTATTTTAGTTTTTTGATATGTTGTAAAATATAAGTTGTCAAAAACTTTAAATAAAAAAAAAAAAAAAAAAAAAAATAGGTTTGTGAGAAAATTTAAAGAGAACATTTTGGCGGGAAATTTAGAGAAGAAGGAATTAAACAACATACTAATTTTATATTTTTTTAGAAATCCTTATTAACTTACCTCTAAAATGAACCCAAAATCATAATTATCAGACAATTATTTTTTATTTTATTGCGATAAATACAATACCATGATTATAATTTTTCTCAAATTTTGACACCCTGTATCTTTAACAACAACAACAACCAAAAAAAATTAAGTGTCTCAAAATGTTTGTTTTAATCAAGGCTACACATTCAAAACATAAAAATCATAAAATTCAAACATGACTTACAAAAATTTGTGATTTCACGTATTTTTCGCCATATATATAATTTATTTTAATATCTTACGTACGTGTAAAGTATATGATACCACCTCTAGACTAAATATCCTCCAATATATTGCACGTAAAATACACACAACTTGGTGGCGGTGCATTTTCTACATTTTATTTCAATTTATTTCAATTTATCCATTTTTTTATAGTTTCAATAAAATAAAAATAAAAAAAAATTATAAAATGTTGTCGTATCATAATATTTATTTGAAATAAAATAGTCGATGAAAAGTTGGAAAAATGTAACCTCAAGTACATAAATCTTACATTTGAATGTTTTTTTTTTTGCTGTTTATTAATATATAAATTTAAGCAAAATATTACGGTTTTGGTTTATTGCCGATGTTAAAAGCAAAAAAAAAAAAATACTAACTATTAATTGTGGCATAAATAAATGGTTTTAACTATTAGTAGCGTTTAACTTGTGGATATTATGTATATATGATTGCAATGATAAAGTTAAAAAAGATAAATGATTTTATACCGATTAATGGGCCCACACATCAATCGATTCGAGCGTGAACCCCATTAAATTATCTCCGTATGTTTATAACTAAATACTATATTCCAGAATTGTGGACAGTAAATCTGTATTGACTTTTGTATATATACACAACTTTGTTTCGGCTCGCGGTGATATATTGTATGTTAGTTTGCCGACAAATATTTTAAATTCAAATAGCTTAACACATTTGTCGCCGCTATAATTCAAATGTGGTTTGATTCTTATATGGCTAAAGGCGTGTTTTGGTGACTCTAGTAAAATGCATAGTTGTTTTCTTGTTTAAAAAAATATTACAGTAGATCACTTATATCAATCAAATATGCAGGAAATGCTCAATGAGGTTGGCACGAAAGTTAGAATAACGAAAATACTTAGCATAAATGGAAAAATTGAAAGCGCAACTGCAATATTGTATTGAATTTCTTTAAAGGAAAGCTAACTCCAAGACATGTCGACTAATAAATCACCACTTTGTATTGATTGATAATTAATGTCCCAAAAGTTGTATTTTTTGTGCACCAATTATACCTATACGAGTTTACCAATGGAAGGCAGCGAATGTGTTAAATATAACATTCCACAAAATATAAATATAAAATCAAATATTTTGATAGCCGAAACTGTTCAACAGCTAATCATATTTTTTATCAACAACAACAACAATTTTATCTATCGATTATAACAAATTAATAAATATTAATTAAATTTTTTAAATATTTTTTAAATATTTTTAAAATTCTATTGTAAATTAAGAAACAGCAACACCGCTTGATTATTATATACGATTTTTTAATTTGAGATAAAATATTGATCTTATCTTCAAAACGATTTCAGTTTTTATATTTAATGATAATGAGATTCATTTAAAAATAAACAAAAAATTGAGTTTTAGTCAAATTTACCATTTTCACAGCACGATACCTTATCATTAGTACATATTATCATTATCATCATGGATTATGATGATATGATGATTGTCATCTTTGGAATGAAACCACTTTGACTTTAAGTTTATACGATAAAAACATTTATATATATATATATATATATATATATATATATATATATATATATATATATATATATATATATATATATATATAAATTCAGACAAAGAAATAGAGAAGATAAAGGTATATGTATATACCAATACAAAAGCTACTGATTAGCCCTATTCAATCAAACTGAAACTTTCGAGTTTCGTTTTTACCCCAAATCGGCTTCCAGTAAAGTTTTTGATTAAATTTGCCTGCTTTTCGCTAATGTAATACAAAAAAAGGTTACCCCTTTTTTGTTCTGTAGAAACGTGAGAGTGCAGAGTACGAAACAAGTTGAAAAACTGTGCAACCATAATTTCAAAACTATTTGGAATAGTTGCTCAATTTATTTGATGGTTGGTGGCTGCCTCCTTAGCTATTGTATATTAATTCTTACTAATTCCTAAGGAGTTTTTTGAATAATTGTGATAACTTGGCAACCTTTAGTATTTGATCTAATAAATGTAGACAAAAGTTTAGGTTTCAAGTAAAGCCATCGTTGAAATATTTTTGCAAAAATATTTTCGGTTGAAATGGGTTAGTTTACCAAAAATATGTAAAATAGATAGCCTATATGAGCCAAATAACAACTTTATCATGTTTAAGAAATTTAATAACTAAATATAATAATACCACCCTGAACAGTATAGCTTATATTGGTTTAAGCCACTATGACTTAAAGTACACCAGTAGCCCTATTCTAGTAATTCCCGGGGAAGAGGTATTTTACATTTTCTAGTAGTTTTATTTCTTTTTCCCAAAAGCGTATTTTGGCGAGTGTTTGTTGGAAAAATTTTAACAGTTTTAACGTTTATTCTTTCTTACCTTTAAAAAAAAATTAACTTACAGGGAATAAAAATCAACGGACTTAACTAACGGAAAAATTGTGAAATTTTCCAAAAATAGCACCAATTCTTGAGGCATTCGATATAATTTAATAAATTTCTCTTCGTAAAGGTCAAAGGGGTTAGTTGCACACCGCAAATGTTGACGATAAATACGTAAATTATACCGTCAACATCAAAAGTGACATTTTCATTTTTACTTTTAATGTATAACAAATAATTCAATTATATTCAATTATAGACAGATTTAACTCAATTAAATGAATTTCCGTGGTGAATACATGCAACTCTAGCCGTGTTTTCCCCAAATCGATAGAATACACTTTCAGGAAACGGGGAATAAAAAGTTGGGGAAAACCAAAATTATTCCCATTTCCCGGGAAATATCAAAATATTGAAAGAGGTTGGAGAAAATTAAGAGACCATATACTCAGTCAAGAAACTTCAACTTAATATTTCAAAATTCCATCACAATCCACATTAATATGTAAAATTTTAAAGTTGCTAATTGGTGCAACCGATAGTTCCGCGTGAAAAAAATTCTACAGTGAATTTTATTTATTTATTATTTAATTACACAAATAAGACCTTTCTACAATATTATATAATAATAATTATAACAAAAATTAAAAATAAGAATAATAGCTTTAATTATAAGGATAGAGGTGGAAAATAGGACAGGAATGCAAAGGAAAGAATAAAATCAAATCATAATAGAATGGTTACAATATGTTTATCCGCAAGTACAGCTTTTGAAGTACGTAGCCTTTGAATAGATATGATTTTTGATAATCGATTTGAAGTGAATGTGCTAGTGTCCAATCAAATACATTTTTCAAGGTCCCATTTGGCTTACCAAAAGAATACAATTGTAAATCATCAGCATAAAGGTGATATTGTCAGTGTCATTAGTCTGCTCAATTTTATGACACACTTGGTTTATACACATTGAAAACAAAAAAAGGGAGATTGTTGAAAAGGAGATTTTTCATCACTGATTACGATCGATGATGGCGATGAACACAACTACGATACTCTGTTAGAGTCCATGGGCCAAACCATCGTCCATGTCAGTACTGGCTGGTTGGAGCAATGCAACGTGCAGGTATGGATGTTCAAAGCAAACCTACGTATTCGTGGGTTCTCTATTTGGCTACGGTGTAAAGTAAGACGTTACAATTAACCGCGATAGAGTTGGGTGAGTTTCGACCCAGAAAAAATTGGATAGAATAAACACAAAAAAAGGAGAATGTGTTAGTTTTCTATACTAGGAGTCTATTATGAAATGTTCGGCCCGTTGCACATTTTAGCAAAGCTTAGCGATCAAAATAGTTCAGGCTTTAGCTTAGTATCGCTCGCTTAGCCCATTACGTTGCACATTTCACGTTTATGCGATGAAAACTAAAAGAAAACTATTGGGAATTGGGGTAACCATGCATTTGGAATTATAATGTTATTCAAACCTTGATTGGACCTGTAGGGCAACTAGAAAGCAATAACAAAATTCCTTAAAACAAAATTTTTTAGCGTACTTTGATTGAATTGTTTGTTATTTGGTATAAAAACCGAACCAGCATTTTCATTGAACTCACTTGGACTGATTGCACAAATGGGTCCAACAAATGACGGATTCCGAAGAACTTCTAAACTGAAATTAAAACCTTCTACATTACGTCGTACTAACACATTTTTTGATGGTGGAAGGAGGTATATTATGATATAATTAAGAAGGGGTAATTGCTCATTTACACAGACAATAGCGTGATAAATGTAAGCAGTTATAGAGTTGGCAGCCATAAGTAACTGATCGTGATCAATGTCTCTAATAAATCGCTAGATAGTAATTATGTTGCTAATTAACCTCGGTTTAGAATTTCGAAGTTCTTTGGAAAGAAAGGATTTGACATTTTTAACCGAATACTAGAATTGCTAAAATAATTTGAACTTGATTTTAATTTTTGAATTGGACAAATTTATGATAATGGGGCAAATATGTACATAGTACAAGCAGTCCTATTAAAACATAATCTTAACTGTATATTTTTTAAGCTTCGGAAATCACACATTGAATTTGGTATATGTGTAAACAGCGTAAAAATGTGCACCGACGCCTTAATAAACTTCGAAAGAATTTAACATTTGCATAATTTCTTCAACAGCAGTTCACAGAGAAGGAAATGTTGAAGAAAATTGTTAAATATTCACTTTATGCCATATTGACAACAACAATGATCTGCGCAAATCGAAGCAGTAACTACAAAAAATTCCAGACACCGGTTTCAAATTTTCGGAAATTTGAAAACCACTCAACGCATTAAACTTAAACACTCAAAATTAGACACATGTCATAACTAAAACGCATATAGACACGGTTGACCATAAATTCCTCATTTCGGGAAACACTCACATGGAATGCGACTCCGACCATCATCTAATTAAGTGTAAAAGTTATTGGTATAATGTTTGGTACTTTTTGAATTTTTGGGAATTTCCATAGACAAAAATTTATGGGGAAAAAATCAAATACAGTACAGAGGGTATATCACTTGATTATACAAATAATGGCTTCATTTTACACGAGGTATATGTAAATAATTCATTACAAAACAACCCATGAACAACAGCCTAACTTTAAAAGCTGACATATTTGCCGTCAAAGCTGCAATTCTTGTACTGCAAAAAATGCAATAAAATACAAAGACTTGTTGCCACAGGTATATATATATATATATATATATATATATATATATATATATATATATATATATATATATATATATATATATATATATATATATATATATATATATATATATATATATATATATATATATATATATATATATATATATATATATATATATATATATATATATATATATATATATATATATATATATATATATATTAATTGTGCGATTAGGAAGAACATCGACGTTGTTATATATATATATATATATATATATATATATATATATATATATATATATATATATATATATATATATATATATATATATAACAACGTCGATGTTCTTCCTAATCGCACAATTAAAATGCCATTTTTGAACCAACTTTAATGATGCTATTAAATGAATATTGCTGGAAAGACATTATCATGGATTATACTTCCTGATAACGATGATCGTTATTTATGTACAAAGATCGAGTATTCCAAACAATTTTTCGGACAGTTGCTTTGGTATCAGTTTTTTTATTGGTGATCGTTAAAATTCTATAATAAACATATGTAAATTCTATGCCTATATATTTAAAGTGTTGCTGAATTGATCGCGATGGGGGTGATAATTTTTATATAAATTCGACATAAAGATTTTGTGGTTTTTCTACACACACACATATACAAACAAGTAATGTATTATTATGTAAATATCCACCAAGTGATTCACTCAGTTTATCGATAGCAAATCTTTATTATGTTGCTCTTAAACTGTGCTGACCTTCATTTTTTTTTACTTATTATTTCTTCGAAAACGGGAAGTTAGATAATTATAAAATATATATTTATATATATTACAATATATAAAAAAGCTTTCTATATATAAACAGTCTAAATCAAATTTGAATTCCAAGTATATATCTTTAAGTTAAATTAAAAATCTATCAAAGGAATACCACAAAAAAATAATAAAACAGTCATGTGACGCCATAGTGTTTCATTTTAACATTAAAAATGACATAAACTGCCATGTAAACAATCACTAGATGTATAGAGTTTTCTAATAAGGGCATTCTGTTATTGTTAAAGTCACTAAAATTTATTTTAATTAGATCTGTAATAATTTTTCAGTTACCAGGGAAAACATAGTATTTTTCCATACAGAAAGCTTAAAATTTCTTATAGTTTGGGGTAAGCATTGGTATTGAATGTATTTCGTTGTGTTAGGTCTACAAATTGGCTAGTGGGATTCAAAAGATTGATTGATTTGCCATAAAATATTGACAATAAATGCATCATTAATTACAGTGAACTACGAGTTATTGACAAAAACCATCGCATCCCAAAATACTGCCGTCCTAAAATCAAAAGTGATATATCTATACACACATTTTGTACCACATTTTTCATTAGAAAAGGTAGAAATTCTGTGTGATATGACAAAGTAAGTGCCGTTTTTTAGGGTTACCAACTGCCATACTTGAATACTAAAAAAAAAATAAACAAAAAACCCGATTTCAGATTTTATGTAGCTACCGGTTTTGATTTTAGGAAGCCAGAATAACTATCTAGGCTATCTTAAAGGGTGTCATTGACCTTAATAATAATAATAAACGTCTTGGCTTTCTCTGGTTGACATTTTGAACCAAAGTTCCGAATTTGAAGTATTCAAAAGATAAATTGAGGAATTTTTAATGGGATGTTTAAAAGCTACAGACACATCAGATAAGGGCTTTACTGACTAATAGGCTAACCAGCTAATCCGTAAGGAATTCGTATGGAACATTATACGGAATTGAACGAATGTTATTCCTTATGAGAAATTTGACAAGTTGGCTTGGTTTGTCGTTGAATAAAAAATGATTTGACATTTCTTAAAGTTGGTTCCGTAATTTTTGGCTCTGCTAACTTTGTGACAATTCATTTGAATAAAACATTTTTGTTAATTTCTTAAAGACTTCACTGGTCAGTGATATGCCCAAAAAAGTTGTGACTTAGTCGCTGGTTGGCCCATTAGTTTTAGACTGATTAAATTCTCTAGGATTTTTAATTAAAGATTGCAGGGGTCAAGGCTATTATAAAGCCTCAAATATGAAAGGTAACAACATTGCAGTGGATGCTCAAATTAAACATTTAGAACCTAGAGCATTTTTTGTGTCATGTGATTCCAATTTAGCTAATCTAGTCCTTTTGGTTTAAGATTTACTTCAATGTTCACTTTAGCTTTACATTTTTTTGATACTGTCTAATGGTTATATGATATTTGTAAATATTTTACTGAATGCATAACAATTTTTTACGAATTAATTAAATGAAAAAACATTTCAGTGGTTCATCCGTGAAGCTAAAAAAATGGCTTTAAAATTAGATGTTCCACCACAATTTCCTCATGCTTTAAAACGCCTCAGTCGGAAACCTCAATATTTTCGGACGAAGATAAAGACGAATTTATATCAAATCCCTAACGAGGGATTTATTTTCCTTTGAGTTGATCAAATTTCGGCATGCAATACTTTCAAGAAGGCGTTTAGAAAAGCAATTATTTTTCAACTCAAATTCTTTTGAGGATTAGCTCCCGAAGAACGTAGCTTTACCAAGTTAAAAATTGTTTTCGTAATACCACGTGACAAGATTCAGCTAGAATATCTATACAAAATACATTTCTGAGCAATTTGGATTAAACTGACTTGATAGACGATTTGGAAAAGGTTAAGGTATACAGAAAGTAAATTTTAATCATTTAATTAATTAATTTTGCAAAGTATAAGGCAATATTGGCAATATTTTCAAAAATTGCACGAAGCGCAAACAGAGCTAGCGCCGGCTCTGATCTTACAGTCTACACATATAGCTTTCAGTCCACGACTCGATGTGATGACAATTAATTTACAACAAAACTTACCGAAAATTACTCATCTATAGATTGAACTGAGCATTGCTGTGCACTTTACCATCAAATCTGAATAACACAGTTTGCTGCATTTTGATGTTTATAGAAGTTATTTGCCATTTTGATTTATATTTGTCGTCAGAAAAATCTGCTTCCATTATTAAAAACGTAGTTTCCATAGATTCGACGTTCCTGTCGAAGTATATCTTCACTAAAGCTTTCTTTGTGGTTTTTTCAAAGACTTTTAGGTTCGGAAGGTGTGCAAGTTGTTCATATGATTGCAAAGAGCTTGCCTTTTCGTTGTGGGTGACACGAAAGAGATGCTTCTGTTAGTGTTCTGCTCCAGTGATGATCATTTTCAAGTAACCCAAGTTTAAGACATACCTCTCTGTATAGATCTGACATATTTCACCATCGTCGTTCTCAGCGCTTGAAAATAACACTCAGTATTATTGGGATGGACATTATAAACCCAACACAACGCCTCAGAACCGCACGTAGTACGCTAAGTTGTACAACGGTTGGATATCGTTTGTCAATGTTAAAACTCAGAATTCGCCAAACAGCTTCATTACTGCCGATGTAACGTCCTATTTGAAATTGCGTGATTTCATCCAGTGGTGAATTTTTATTTGAACATCCAAAAACTGCCATATGACTTTGTTGACCTATTTGCAAATGTTTAATTGACTTAATTGAGTTGCAGTACTCAACATTAATATGAGCTTTAAATATTTTCGACAGTAATGGAGTTTAAGGAACAATCCAGCTATTATCGACATCATGATGCACATTGTTTACTTTGATACTGGCTGAAATTGTATGCCCTCCGTCATCGAAGATATTTTTTTGAACATTTTACATCTTTCATGGTGAATTGGGATTCAATGGTTCATAGGCACCTATATCATATTTTTACGAATGATTTCAAAAAGAGTCCGATCTTCTTGCAGATGAAACAGCTTTGAATTTTGAAGAGCATCACTCGATCTGTGTGTTTCAGTAACACGTTGTAGACTTTCATTTTGTTTATATGGATAGTAATATCAC
This sequence comes from Tipula confusa, assembly GCA_963556175.1. Taxonomy (NCBI): domain Eukaryota; kingdom Metazoa; phylum Arthropoda; class Insecta; order Diptera; family Tipulidae; genus Tipula; species Tipula confusa. The sequence goes on from OY744476.1 coordinate 222,709,099, forward strand.
CTCGATGTCATGGAAAAAAATAAGTAATTTCACTTTAAGGTAAACTGGTCCTTGTACGTTAAACGTTGGCATAAAACCTCCATTGTTAACAATTTTTGTTACTCCAAAAGATGTCATTTGAAAGCAGAAATTGTGCTTTCGAATGTGTTGAAGAAATTATCTGGATAACTCAGTGGTTCCAGAGACATAACAGAGAAGTGGTTCAGGTAGATCATCCGGAAATGGCAAATTAACTTTTCCATTCGAACATCACATTCCAGGTGATTCATTGTGAAAGTTGCAAGCTCTACAATGCAAACCAATTTGCTTAACTGAAATGTTGAGATTTGTGCTATAATCATAGTCTTGATCGTAATTAAATGCTGCTGATTTTCAGCTCAATAAAATTAGCTTTATAAATTGTCATTGCGCAATAACAAGCCATTTTAACATTTTTGAGTTTCCTTTTGCAAAATTTGAATCAGGTAAGATGAATGGTATGAAAACTTATAAGAAGGGTCCCCTTGATTCAGACGACAAACCCTTCGGATTCGAGCATGTCACTAATTTTATTTAACTGCTTTCCTAAGTCCATTCCCGTGAAAAAATTGAAATAAAAAATGGAAATTTTAGAAACAAAATTTACCGAGGCCCCCTAAACCATGGAATTCAGCTCCTTCAAGAAGATCGTAAGGTTTGTTCTGGACATGCAACTTATACATGGTAAAAACTTTTATTCGATCGGTGACTGAGACGCCGATTCGGAACAAACTGTCTGTCTGTTTGTTCCGAATGGAATTCATTTATATATATATATATATATATATATATATATATATATATATATATATATATATATATATATATATATATATATATATATATATATACAACATTGTCAAATGTGTCTGTTCTAATCACCTACACAATTGTTTTTTTTTATAGTGTCATTGTGGAAACTGTTTAATTGACGAAATAAGGGCTCAAAACTTTGACATATTTGAACTCAAAGGACAAAGTTGAGGGCTACTACAACCCATTTCATGTAATGCTTCAGTTATTGCTATTTTAATAATTTTTTTAAATCGTTCAAGGGAGTCCAATCTTTGTTACCCTCGTACTATAATGTATCGTGACATATTATATTAAATAAAAGCCTGCTAAAAAATAAAGTTCTGAGTTATGAAGTGCAGTACCTATGTATATAACTACATTTTATGTATATTATTTATTTACACGACATTTTATTGTTGACATCTCATTTATAATGATAACATTCAATAATTTATTTTTATCGTTTTACATATATATACAACATACATTTATGTATCCATACAGTTGAAAATATATATAGCTAAGTAAGTTTAATGTATATATAACATATATATGAAACGATAAAATATGACTTAATAGGTTTGCATCTTTAAACGATTTATTTCATACAAACTATCGGAAATTCCACGTAACAACATATATTATGGTATAACATGTCGCGAGCCGCATTAAATTCTTCATGACATTAAAAAAAAAAAATTAAAAATTAAAAAAAAAATTTCTTATGAAAGATATACTCTATAGCATATTAACAAATGCAAGACAGTGTTAAAATTTAATTAAGAAGACAAAAATAATAATAAAATATTTATTGAAAGAAAATAAAATGAAACACCAGTGAAACTAATTAACATAAATCAGTGGCGCCATCATTTTTTTTTTTTTTAATTTTTTGTCATGTTAAATATAAATGATTTATTTTTAAGAACTTAAATGATTTTACGGTATATATATATATATATATATATATATATATATATATATATATATATATATATATATATATATATATATATAACTATAGTAACATCAGAAAACCATAACCATTAAAGCCCCGCGCAAATATTCCATATACCACTCACACGCAGAGAACGAAGCAACTATTAACAAAAGCATTAGCTTAGCCTAAACGATCGCTATGCAAAAAGTGAAAAGAAATTTGAAGGTTTCCACTTGGCATGCCTTTGCGAATACTCGCATTATGTTAAAAAATAAGGAAAATTTTGCCATTGTTGGTATTTTCGTTGCAAAATATGAACAAAAATTTAATGACGAATTCAATTACTACTGCAGAATTTTATTACCTTTGCAACTACAATGGACAACTATTCAAAAAATAATATTTTGTATGTTAAAATTGCACTTTTCAGATATCTGTCCATTGTGTATAATTTTTTGACCTATTGTTTCGATTATTGACATGGTATTAACCACAACTATTGACATACCTTAGCAGATAATCGAAATAAAACTACCCAACACTGGGTTCGAATCCCAAAGGGGGAGGGTTGCAAAAGGGATTTTTCATCACCACATTACGATCGGTAATGATGATGAACACATCTATGACCCCCTGTTGGAGTGCAGAATCCATGGGTCGAACCATCGTCCATGTCAGTACAGGCTGGCTGGAGCAATGCAATGTTCAGATGGATTTAAAAATGAACCTGTATTCGTGCGTCCTCGATTTGGCTGGTGACGGCGTAAGGTAGGACGTTAAAAAATAACCGCTATAGAGTTGGGAGAGCTTCGGGCCCAGAAAAAATTGCAGGGTTCAAAAAACAAAAAAAAACATTTTATGTTCAAAATTAGCAAACATTTGAAATAGCAATTTAAAATTTTCGTCGAACTGTTCCAAAGTTTATGGGTGTTTAAAATATCTTCAAAACATTTTATTTTTGAATGTCCACAAATTTCTGATAATTTTGTTGAATCTAAAGAACCATCTGAGGAGTTGAATTTGGCGTACTGTTAATAGATGATTTCCCCAGACATTTTGAAAAATCGATTGCCATTTTGAATTATTTGCGGCGTAATGCAGCTATTAAACACCTTCGACAGTAAAGGAGCAAAATATTCTCCCGTAAAAGAAGCACACGGATTTTTTTTTCACCATTGGAAAATCATTTTTGTCCAGCAAATTTTTTAGTGTTTTAAATGCGGCACGTGGTTGTAGTATGCGAGTGGCATTGGATATAAAGCAATAATAATTATGCCCAGCCGAACACATAATTCACTCACTTTTAGTGGCATGACCATCGATAAAGTATATTTCGGGAAATTTAATTTTATGAGCTAAGAGATATGGATGAAAGTGTTACGAAATATACTCGTAAAACACTTCTTTTGTCATCCATCCATTGTCAGATATCTCTAACCCAGATTTGAGCTTATGCTCGATGCAGGGTTGACCAAAATATGGGGAAATTTTTAATTTCTTAATGAAATTTACAATTTGCAAATCCAAACAAAAGATGTATACCCGACTACTTTCTATTGTAAATCGCGTTGTAATTTTTGTATGTGTGAGTAAAAAAAAATGTATATGGATATACGTTTTTTTGAATGTATACTATTCGTGTGAAAATTTTAAAAACATAATGCGATTATTCGCAAAGGCATGCCAAGTGGAAACCCACAGTAAGTACATCAAATTTTATTATTTTTATTAAATAATTTATTTAATATTTAATTAAAGAAATATTTTTGAATATAAAAGAAATATTAAAAGATTTAATAAAACAAATATAATTTATATTGATTTTATAAAATATTTACTGGTTTTTAAATAGATCCTGAAGAAATGTTAAATGTTTATGAAGCTTGGGACGTTCCCGAAAATGACGCAGTTTGGATTTGGAGTTCAGATGATTCCTAGCGTTCATCCCCATTAGCAGAAAAAAGTGACTTCCTAAAGCCACTGCAACAGCTAGTCGCCATTATTTATAATAAAACCAAAGTTGACATGCCTCAATTATTGGGAAATCAAGTTACTCTATTTATGAGGGAATTAAATCTACAAGAGCCACCCAGTTGTACTTCGCTTTATAAACATGAATGATATAATAAAAAATAAAACGAATACATAAATAAATTTTCAGTAATTTTTGTATTTTGGAACAATTAAACACAATTGTGTATAATTATACACAACTTCAGCCACAGCCAAAGATCAAAAATAACTACCGTGCTTAGAAATTTGTAGCAAAACTTCAGAATTATTTCGCAATTTAACATGCCTTGACCATGTATTTGTTAAGTCTACAGATAAATATGATTTTGATATCAAGAACTTACCAATTCATCTCTCGGATCATAACCTAATTGGACTTAAAATTCTATATCATCATCGTACCGAGTAGCTCCTATTACAAGTGTTTCTAATTCTACTCATATTGACTATAATCAACTTAGAGACTATAAGTTACTTAGAGACTTGTAATAAAGCATTCACAAACTTCATTAATATCTTTAAAGTACATATTGAATCTTCGAAATATTAAGAATTTAAAACCATAGATGAATTCCAATTTACTTACGAAAATTAATAGATTAAAAAAATTCTTTAAAAAATTAAATCGAAACCAAAACAATATCAAGTTAGAAAGATTTGTTAAAAAATTATCAAAATATGTCAGATTGTCTGTCAAAACTACTAAAAATTCATTTTGCAAAAAGAAGTTTGACTCTATAGGATGCAACTCTAAGTTATCTTGGAGAGTTATCAATGATGTGTTGGGTAGAAATAAAGATAAGTTTCAGATAACACAAATCTATCAATATCAATCGAGTACCTTGATAACTGATCCCCAACTGATTTCAAATGAATTTACTAAATTTTTTATCAATGTTTCTTCTGACATTGTTTCAAAATTAGGGAAAGACATCTCGAGTGCTTACTTAGATGAGTTTAATTGATATACCCTTGGTTCCTCGAGAAATGTTTTTACATCTTGCTTTTTTGAGCTAATCAATCATCTTGAAATTGTGTCTGAAATCACAAAACTAAAGTATAAAAGGACTGGATGGTGTGGATAATGTAACTGTGAAAAACCGTGCCTGGTATTTGGCTGATGTTTTGTGTTATTTGTTTAACATGAGTCTGGATTGGATAGTGGTATTTTTCCAGATGTATTTAAATTAGCTGTCGAGGTTCCAATACATAAAAAAGGGGGGAAATGGCAATTAACTAATTATAACCCAATATCGCTACTTTGTACCTTCTCCAAGTTATTGGAGAAACTGGTTAAACGTCGACTACTTGGTTATTTCCAAAAATTAAAATTTCTGCATTGTCATCAATATGGTTTACAGCTGGGAAATGCACGGAAGATGCATTGTTAAATTTGTTAAGTAACATTTATTTAGCAATCAATAACTCACAAAAGCCAACAACTTTATTTTTGGACATTGCAAAAACCTTTGATACAGTTGATCACAATATACTGCTAACGACGAAACTTTTAAATATAGGTATCAGAGGTAACATCTTTGTATGGTTTGAGAGTTATCTTCATAATCGTCGTCAGGTAATTAAAGTGAATGATTCATGTAGTAGTCCAGGTGTTTTATCTTGTGGTAGTCTATTTTAATTAAATTTTTGAAATAGAACTGTTTGGCTACGCCACAGCATTCGCGGATGATCTAGCATTAAGCTACGCATCGACTGATACTTTTTCCAAATTCCATCCTGTAATTCAAAAGGATTTATATAATCTAAGCAAATAGTTACTACCATAGACCTGCTGTTAGTGATAAATCAAAAGTTATGCATTTTAGTGGGTCCGATTCTTTAGGTACTCTCAATTTCTTGATGTATCATATTCACACTTGCCATCGTAGTCCATGTTTGCCTCTGTGTTTTAAACTTATTACTGTAAATGATTTTAAGTACCTAGGTCTAATTATTGATTCGCAGCTTTCTTGGAATTCACATCTATTTAGCACTAGGAAAACAGTTATAACAGCTGTTCACAAGTTTTACTGTCTTAGAAAACTAGCCCCATCATCAATTCTAAGAAAATTATATCACGCTCTAAGAGAGCCAATCCTGATGTATGGAATAACCAGTTGGGGTGGCGTGTGTTTTTCGCACATTAAAGATCTGTATTGCGCAGAAACGGATTGTGAAATCTATCACAATCTATCGTCGTCCTATAACCACACCAACAGTTTCGCTGTTTCGCGAATTAAAGTTACTGCTCTTCGATATTTTTATGTCTACAAAGTTTTAAAAATGTTTTTTGTTTTCATAATAGTATAACGCATCCATATATAAAACCAGAAATTCGAACATCTTTGTCGGTCATCATTGCAATTATGAAAAATGTAAAAGATTCTATCTTTTTATTGCTCCGAATCTGTTCCATATGTGGCCAATATCTATTAAATCGCTCACTTCTAATCGAAAAAGATTATACGAAAGAGTAACTAAGAATTGGCTCTTAAATGTTGAAAATATTGAACAATACTTTTAGGCATCGGGTGGTGCCTGCGTTAACTGCTTTTGGCAAACTGAGTTTTTGAAAATTCGGAAATTATATGAAATCGTGCGTTGGCTATCGCCACTAGCCTAGTATCTACAAAAAAATTATAATCCTAGAAATAATTTTTCATTTGATTGTTATAAGATAGTTAGTTAGTTACCCTAACGTAAGAGCCAACCTACTGGATGGGTTTCTAGACAATCGAAATTTTGTTATATTACAATATGTTGACCTACTATTTCCAATAAATTATTGAAATAAACTGGATTCATCTTCGTGTAATTAAGAAATGGCTCAGTACTCGCAAAACATAACAAAAATTTTTCTCTTTGCATGTATTCGCAATCCATCCTAGTGGAAACCATAGGTCACGCTACAAGAGCACACAATTAACACAAATCGGTCAAAGAACAAGCATAATCCATTTGATATTTATGAACAAACTCCAAAAATAAGTGTTTGACACTTGTTTTAAAATTACCTAGTGGCGTAGACTTCCAATTGGGTTCCAATCATAAAGCTCATCATGGCATTTATTTTATTTATTATTTTCCCCGTGTGAGGAGTAAAGCCGTTGCCACATGACTAAATTACCGACGTTTTTCTAAAAACAGAATTTTCAATAAATGGCATAATTTTTCTGTTTAAAATGTTTTTCGAACTCACCCAAAATTTTTGGCTTTTATTTCGGTAGCAAATGTCCGACGGAAAAAAACGTCTGAACCACGTTTCCATTAAAACGGTTACATCAAGGTCACATTCAATAACGCTCAGAACAAATTCGTTTGTTTTTGTTCAAGGTTTAAACATTCTGACAGTAAATAGATGTGGACTCTTCTCAACAAAATGAAGAATCATTATATTGTGATAAAAGTATACAAAATACAGTGACAGAATGGTATTGGCATGCAACAATAATATATATATATATATATATATATATATATATATATATATATATATATATATATATCCATAATTTTAATAGGTCAATGGTTTGTGACATCTTGTATGATGAGATGAGCGTAAACAAAAAAAAAATCGGAATAATTAAGTCACGTTTGTTAAAAAATGCTTATCGTCTTTGTTTAAATAATCATGAATCTTGTGATACAATCAACGTGACCAGACAATTGTAACCAAACCATGTACATACATATAAATATACAAACAAATAAACACTTGAAGGTAAGGTAAAATAATCAACAAACAAAAAAAAATTCTCATCATCAACATCATGTTGTACATAACGGGTGGTTATATATCCGCGAGTTGCGCAAACACATATGTATGCTTGTGGTTTAATTAGGTAACTTTTGAATGTAACAATGCTACTGTTGTAAATAAGTAAATTGAATAGGCTGGGTATTCGGTCCATAAAAGAAAATTCATCAAAGTGTCACTTTTTGACAAGCAGTAAATTTTTTATTTTATTTTGGAAATTCCAACCGATGATGCCAGCCAGCTTCTTAATAAATACCGTATACAGTTATTATCTTTCTTTTCTTACGTTTTTTTTTTTTTTTTACTTCATTTCAAATCATTTCGATCGTGATCATGATTTTTTTCGTTGTTTTATTTGTTTATCATCTGGCTGGCTACTGGTTGTGTGTTAACTGAAAGTTATTTCTTGGAAGTAAGTTCAGTATGTAATTTTTCCTTTTTTTTTTTAAACATTTCACGATTTTATGATATCTTAAAAATATCCTGTAGTGTGAAAAAACATAAAATGAATTTGCTTCTTGTCTTCTTTATCTTGCATTTTTTTTTTATTTGTTGCGAAGTTGGTGGTTCGTTTGTTTTTCTTATCAAGAATATTATTTTACCGAATTACATGCATTTCTTAGGATAATTCGATGTCTTATAACATATATTATGTTTAGTTTTTTTATTGTGTGTGTGTAGTATATATGCTGTGGAGGAATTGTCTTTTATTATTTTAGCCACATCTGATTAGACATGACGTTAAATGAAAATTTACTTGTATGCTGAACAAAATGATGATTTATTGTGATTTGAATAAAAACAAATAAAATTAACAGTACAATATGTGGTAATAAATAACATAAGTTTTCGTCCATGTTGGATTACGCGATCAAGAGATATATGATCTTTTATGACCTTTTTAGTTTGTGCGCGCACTTATAAATTCTCGATTGGTACTGTACCACTTTAAAACAATGTACGCATTAATAATTAAAGTGCATTGATTTTAAGTGCATCCGTAGCATATAGAATCTTATTTTGCAAAGGAAGAGCCAAAGTAGAAGTAATAACAGGAGTCCTATTTTTTTTAATTTTACATTTAGCCCTAAGATGTACTCGACGCTACCGACGTGACTAAAGTTGAAAACTGTAAAGTATATGGAATTGTACTAAAGCGACTACATTCAATGCAACTTCAAAGTGACATGAACAATTTGATGTTTCTTCTACCTTTAACGTTTTTGACATTCAACATTGTCTGACTAACGTCGGGTATATCCCAGGGGTAAATGTAAACGTTGTTAAAATCCTAAGTAAATCGGAAAACTCTGACAGTAGTTTTGAACCTAGGGTTACCATAAAAGTATCGTATTTTTAAATCTTTTACTGACAATCCAAGTCTTAAATCGGTTCTAGTAAAAAAATGTGTTTACTTTTCGAGATTCAATTGTTTAACAACCACTGTGGCTATATTTAAGAGTATTGAATGGATTGCATCATATATTCTACCAATGAACAACCCATTTGACAACTTTCAAATACAGCTTTGACACTTGTTGATCATTGAGTAAATCAGAGAAATTCCCCTTCCAAGTATCGAGCATTGCATCGATGTTAGCATGGAGGTTTCAATCGTGGTCCCGAATGGCGATAGACTCATAGGCCAAAGTACGAAAAATGACTTAAGCTTCATTTGGGTTGTAATTATTATCTCGAAACACCTCTTTTCCTTTGTGTGTTCTTTATCGAAGCCCAAATATCGCATTGAGAGCATCCTTCAGAAATCACCAAAAATGCTAAAGACAACAATGATAAGTGACTTCCTTATTCTAAGTCCGTTACATCGGCTGGTGGGGTGGCAGAAATGTTTGCGGCTTTAAACCAACACACAGCTTGTGCCTACGAGGATACCAGATCGGGTCAACGATACAGGTCATTTACTGTTTCTGTTGTTGACATCCCGCATGCGGAAAAATAAAGTATCTCCGCCAGTTCTCCTTTAGGAAACTCTGGCCAACAGCTTATTACAGTGGAAGAACAAGTTCTTTGAAGAATTCGAATGGCACTCTTGTTTTTAGGTAATACCTAAAGTTTTTAGGTCTTTAGGTAATACTGATAGTGGAGCCATTCTGGTTTCAGCTGTCAATCTTATGGAAATGGAACAGTTCATTCCTTTCAGTCTCTCTAAGCAATCCTTGGCATAATCACGCCTGCAGAATAGCAACCGCCGGTAAAGAAGCCTACCTTACCAGTAGAAAATTGGCAACGTGAACGGTGTCGCCAGCTAAAAATAATTACCAAAAAAATGTTCGAGAGGAGTTGTGGCAGGTCCTGAAGCAGGGCTATTTTCGCCCAAAAATTGTTCTCAAATAATGTTGTAAATCCCTGTCAAAGCCACTATCATATTTGTATCACTGATCTATGTCTTCTGGCATTTTCCCTTTTATCTGGAAAAATGTCAACATACTTCCAGTGCCGGAATTATCGTTCAATCCCTATCGTCTCAGTGCTTTCCAAAGCACTTGAGAACATAATCAATTTCCAGCTGATGGAATATTTGGAAGATAACCATTTAATTTCCGATCGTCAGTATGGTTCATGTGCGGAGGGCGTTCAGCAAGTAACTTAATTAATGTTGTCACTGAACAATGGAACAGAAGCATTCATCAATCTGGTGAATTACAAGTCATTGCACTCGATATTTTGAAAGCATTTGATCGCATGTGGCACAAGTGTTTACTGTGCGAAAAGAAGGAAGTTGGTCTTCACGGTTAGTTAATTTTATGGATTGAGAATATTCTTCTCTGTCGCAAAATCCAAGTGGGGGTGGATGGCGTGACTTCCATTCCACATTTTATAAATTTTGTTGTTTTTCAGGGATCCGTCCTTTCTCAGACCCTTTTTCTAATTTTAATCGATGTTCTCGCAGAAAGAATGGCTATGAAGGACCGCCTTATGCGAGATCTCAATTTAATTATTAAATAGGATAAAGCCAACAGAGTTGAATTTAATCCAAATAAATTTCAATCCCGTGTTTTTTCTGGCAGAACTGATGTCTATTCGCCGTCTTTTCTGACTAGTGAATCCAGCTTGGCTACGTTTGACACATTTGAGATTCTCGGCTTACCTATTTCAAAGAGAATATCTTGGGCTGAACAAATAAACAAAGCAGCAACGGGTGCAGCTGAAGGCGGCTAGAAAATTGGCAACGCGAACGATGCCCTGGGTTTTTAAGACGATTTAAGTTTTATTTTAATCCATCTGAAATACTTAAAATTTACAAGACCTATATAATGAGACCTGCAGGTTGGAGTAGAATTCGAATATTTGGGCTGGAGCATTGAAAACTCATCTCTTATCTTTCCCATAGGGGTAATGTGGAAGCTTCATGCGTGTTTTACAAATACTTTCATGGTCAGTACTTTTATGTCTCAAATTCATTTTTAGTATATAAGGAATTCGCAAGTTTCTCGCTAGCGTTTGGTTGGGCCAGTTTCCTCCGGTTATAGTCGTTCCTAAGCGCTGTTCCTTCGCTGGGTCTATCATTGTTACAAGGCATAGCAAAAATAATGGTAGCAGTTTGCAGCTGGAGGTTGTACAGTTATAAGTTTTTCGAGTTTCCTTCTGTAGCTTATTTTCTGCAGCGGCTGTGTCGTTAATGTAGGAAGAGGGCAAACCTTTGCAATAGGACGCTTAAATTTCTTGCCACTGCTATTTTTAATTGTTACTACTTTCGTTAAATTGTTGTTACCAGGATGGAACTTTACAATCCGTCCAAGAGACCACGTTAGTACAAAAGTGTCGAAAAACTTTTTGTACTAACCTCCTGCGCTGAACAGGATAAATGTTTTATTTTAGAATGTCAGTCTGGCTGAGCAACTAGCGACTCTCCAATTAAAAAGTGATCTCCTGTGGATCTGTAGATATTGTGGTTAGAGGCCTCGAATTGAGGTGTCACTGTGGCCAACTCCCCGTATGTAAGCTTTCTTTCACCATAACTACTCGCTTGAGATAGTGCTTCATTGATTTGACTGCTGCTTCCCAAAGTCCTTTAAAATGTGGTGCTGTGGTTGGTATGAAATGCTATGTTCTTCCACTTGAAGCCAGCATTCCTTGAAGATGTGGAATAGCTTGTTTAATAGCTTCATATATAGTATTGATCGGGCTCTGATGAAGTTTGTTCCATTGTCTGAGTATAGATATTTTTGAACGTTGCTAAAAATGCAATTAAGGTCTGATCACTTACAAGTTCTAAGTGAATTACTTTAGTTGGAAAGCATACAAATACCGCTATATATCCCTTTTATGATTTTGTAAAAATCATAAAAGGGATATATAGCGGTATTTGTATGATACCCCTACCTTTTGAGTGGAACGACGTGAGGGAGTTATTCTTTCTTTTGGTAGGTTTGCCATCAGTTGTGTCTTGGTGGTGAAAAAGATGATATACTATGCATTTGTTGATTTCCGAACGAACGCTGATTATGCGACCTCCCACTCGAAGAATCTCTTGTTCGTTAATGAAAGGATTAAGTGACAGGATATTACTTTTGGCAGATACTGATCCGTATTTGCGTATATGCACCTAATTTCTTCTTGAAAATATTAACATTGAACCATTCTGCATGTATTTTATCATGGGCTTCCTTAAGCACTGTTCATGATGGAATAATTTCTGAATAAGTGCCAGGTTCCCTTTTTAAACATCTTTTGATGAAGCGATGATAAAAGCATATGATGCGGAATAATCTGTTCATCTTAGATATCTTTTGCATCAACTGTTCAAAGGGATTGATACTGTGGAGCTTGTAGCTGAAACCACCCGTTTCAATTCTGGGCCTATTATATTCTTACGTCCGCCGCCATGTTAGTAATAACGAAACATAAGGCTGAAATGAAAATTCGATAAATTAGACAAAAAAATCGACCGGAGGCAAACAGTCTTATATAGTTACTTTTTCTATCAATGTTGAGAGTAACATGGCTCCGCATAATTCAAGTCGTGGTATAATGACAATATCGTTTTAATTGGTGCTGTACCTTCGCCTTTGATGAAAGTAGGGGCACTGCGATTTTTTCACCTTGACTGACGTTCCTAGCATATATGACTGCAGTATATCGGCCTTTTAGGCATCGCAAATTCCATGAATCCTGATTGAGGATGTTATTTAAAAGCGTACCCATCTGCAACTCTGGCCTCATGTACTTTATTGTTTCCAGAAATGAGGTCGTCTACGTATAAATCGTTTAGAACAACTTCTATTCGTAGACGACCTCAAACAGAATTCTGTTCATTTACTGAACACCGATTAATTTACTATAACCATAATCACTTCTGTAATACAAGCGGATGCAAATGTTCTTTATATTGGACTAAGTACATTCTGTGCTATAATTATGATTTAATTTTAATTAGAGGCGCAGCACCCTTATTGGAAAACGCTCTACATGTACCTAAGAAAATTGAGAGTCAAATTCTTATATATATATATATATATATATATATATATATATATATATATATATATATATATATATATATATATATATATATATATATAAAAAATTATTATTATTACAGTAACGAAATTGATCATTAAAACATCACCTTAAAGTTATATAAAAAAAACCATCTTATAAGCAACTGTTTTATAGCCCTATTGAAGCGTATAAATGTATACGTCCATAAAAAAAAATATTTTTTTAAGTACCACATAAATGATTAAATCTAATCTCCCATAAAAAATAAAAACCAAAATCTTCATTATAAGTTTGTTCCGATTGCAAAACGTTGCGTATACGATACGAGTATATGTTAATCCGCATGTGCGCGGTAAACGTCAATATACATAAGTATCGAAAGACTTTATTTACTTTAAGCGACGAAACCGATTTAGGTTCTGTTTGTACACATACATACACATCTTAAAAAATTATTTATGTTGACTTTAAGATGACATTAATTTTTTAATTTTTGTTTTAATCAATAAAAATTATTTTTTATATATATATATATATATATTTTCTAATATAAAATTTTCTCTAGAATTGGTTAAAGTGTCAAAAATGTTATAAAATTATTAATATTTAAAAAATGTATAAATTATTATAGTGGAGTTTTGTTAGATTAGAATTTTTATTTTTATTTTTTATTATTATTTTTCAATGTGTTATAATAATTTATTGATGGACATAAATTTAACTCGTATCGTATATAAATATATATGGGAGGTTCTAACAACTATTTGTCCTTTTTTTATTTTAAAATTTCAAAGTGGTATATTGTTTTTATAAATTTTATATATATATATATATATATATATATATATATATATATATATATATATATATATATATATATATATATATATATATGTATATGTATATATATATATATATATATATATATATATATATATATATATATATATATATATATATATATATATATCATCTTGAACTATGTGCGGCACTTTTATCAGCTGATATGACGACAAAATTAGCAAATTGTTTTGACATTGCATTCGACACCCAGAACCCCATAAGTATTAGACATTTGTAGCTAATCGAAGTGCAAAAATCTAAGAACACATACTAGTTCGGTTAATTTATGCAAGTGGTGTAATGTAAACACTTCAATAAATCCTTCCGATCTGGTATCAAGAGGTCTCATGCCATCTGATTTTATGAAGGTTTTTACAAACAACATTCTGGTGGCACGGTCTTGCATATTTGCGTCAACATAACACTAATTGGCCAAAAACTACGAATCATCAACTCAGCTCAGAGCTGGTAAACTTAGACACCCTTCCAGCATCGGCAGTCTTACTAATCAGATTAAAGTATATACGATCACGATATTTTAGATCGATATCAGTCACTGACGAAATTGGTAAATGTGGTGGCCTTCATTCTTCGATTTTATCATAATATACGGTGTACTCATTAAACTCATCTATTCCACTGATGATAAAGTTAGCTCAACAAAATTAATTTTAAAGATTAAATAAGGTGTCTTAAACGTCATCAACTAATCGCCAGTAAGAGCTTATTACGATCGCTATCCCCATGTCTATATAATGATGGCGTCTTAAGAGTTGGTGGACGCCTCGAAAATGCATCAAATCAAACTTACGATTAAAAGCATCAAATAATACTGTCTGGGGCTTACATAATATCCAGGTAAATTGCTTACATAATATCCAGGTAAATCTAACATAAATATGTTAGATTGCTTCATTAAGGTTTACAATCGTTGCTTTAAAATCTTCGTCTAACGTATTGGATTATTGGAGGTCGTAACCTGTGTCGAACAACTGTGTATCGATGCATTAGATGTTTCCATGCTCGTCCTTATACAAGACAACAAATTACGGGGAATTTGCCAAAGGATAGAGTAATCCAATCCGCTGGACCAATCGTTATTCTTGGGATTCCATTTTATGGCCTTTTTACAATTAATCGGTACAAACTGAGTATCAAATGTTATATGATTGTGTATTCGTTTGCTTCAGTACTAAAGTAATTCACATATAGCTTCTAAGGAATTTGTCAGCAGAATCATTCATTGCGTGCCTTCGGCGAATTGGTGATTCGGCCATTCGCCTCACGTCGTGGAATGTGTTCTAAGATTTACTCAGATAATGCCACCAATTTTACTGGAGCATGTATACTGAACTTGGTCAACTACATAACATGTTTTTGTCTGAACACTTTTAGAAGGAAATTATAATAATTACTGAACAGCGCACAACATGGTGTGGCTTACGATTCCATCTAGGCCTTCACATTTTGGTGTTTTATGGGAATCGGCCGTCAAAAGTGCAAAATTTCACATGAAAAGAGTGATCGGAAAGGCATCAGTAACCCTAGAAGTACTACATCTTAGTATCACAAGTCGAGGTATGCCTAGATTCTCGCCCACTAACCGCAATGTCCAGTGATCCATCGGATATAAATGTGTTGTCACCAGGCCATTTTATAATTGGAGCACCCTTAACCTCGTTAATGGAACTATCATTACTTACAATCTAATCGTCTATCGAGATTTCAGACTGTCCAACAAATGTTTCAAAGATTTTGGCAACGGTATCAAATTGAATACCTTCATTAGGTGCAACGTCGATATCGATGGCATAAGGGCCAGCATCTATTTCATGTAGTATCATTAGTACTCGTACATATGTTGATAACATACCAACAATGCGTTGGAGTTTTAGAAATACAACTAGGTCAAGATGGTGTCGTACGTGTCGTAACGACCAAAACAGCGCAATCTGTCATCAAAAGGGCTGTGCATCATGCCAGCGTTCTACCAAATGGGCATAACGCAACGCAGATTCATCGTGATCACTCGACACTCAGTGGATCACTATCAAATTGATTCATTGTTAGCGACTATTAAAATTACTAAAGTAGTTACAAATTCATTGAATTCGTATTGTAGTTTTAAATTAAATTTATTTGGTCAATAATATGAAGGTTTAGGTTAAATAAAAAGAAAATAATTTCCATTAACTCTAGTAATGCTGGAATAGTCCATTTGGCAATGTATAATGTTTAAAGTGCACGTACTTTAAGGCCGCGGGTATGTTAACGCCAAGCACGTATCTAAAAAGAAATGTAAATTAAGTCGAGTTATTGACCTCAAATTATCAATTGTATCTGATAAATAAACAAATCTGCCCTTGACATTTAATGTCAAACGCAGAAATAGATTATCGTATAATATTTGGTTGCAATCAACTATATTTGGTTAGGAAACGTTAGGAGGAAGTAAGACAACTAAACAAAATAAAAAATTAGTCTTCGATCACCAGTGAACATGGTCATACGTTTGTTTGAATTCTGTTGGTAAAAAAAGTTTTCAAACTGAAACTGAAGTTTTTGAATTTGAAAAGAGATGAATTCCACAAGCTCACATTTGAATAATGCTTTACGAGGAAAAGTTCAAGATGCCTGAACCAATTGACAAATTGTGCTGAAATTCCTCACATATTCAATAGTCCAACGATATATGAAATTGGCACACGAACTTATTCACACCACGTATGGTGCGGATAGACAATATAAAAAGAAATTCTTTAAGGAATTTTAAGCAGCTGCAAAATTCGTAATATGAATAGATATCCGTTATATCGGCGAAGAGTAGGAGTCATAGCTGAAATATGAGGCAAAACAATAGAATACCGTGATGTGGTTCCACACAACAAGTATATTACTTAAAAATGATGCTCATATCATTGTAGCACTACTATAAATATGTTTACATAAGGATAAAACTGTGCTATTGTTGTTGTTGGACCTGATGTTTGGAAAATTCTACGTTGTGGTAGGTCGTTCGGCTTCAATTCTTGCACCAGCTGTATTTTGTAAGGCTTCACACCTAAATCCTTCCGAAAAATAATCCACGTTGTTGAGAAACGGAGACCCAATTGCTGCGAACGGCGCCGAATCGATAATTGATGGTCATCACTAACACAGGCCGATACAGCTGCGATATTCTCTTCAGTTCGCACTGTACGTAAGCATGTTGATAATTTTATGTCCAACAATGTAAATTTGGTGCGAAATTTAGCCACAATAGCCCAAATAGCCGCTTCAGTGGGTCGATTAAACTGACCATAAAATGAAAGAAGCGCGCGATAAGCTTTCTTAACAGACCACGCATTTTGATAATAAAATTCAATGATTTGCAAGCGTTGTTCGTTTGTAAGACGATTTATGGGTTAATTATAGACCAAATTGAAAATGTTTGACAGTGACACAAAACACGAAAATCAGTGTTGCCAAAAAGAAAATAGTTAAAAAATCACCCTTTATAATAGTTATGAGATTTATTCGAGGTCAGAGTGTGCATCAACAGGAATTGCGGCAACTTTGATGAAAGGAGAAAAAACAACCCATAGTGGATTTAAACTTCCCATTCCAATGCTTGACACCTCAGTTTCAAAAATAAAACAAACATCGCAGGATGCAAAAATATTAAATGAAGCTGCCCTATAGTCATAATATTTATGAAATAATACGTTATTTATTATAGCTCAGATTTAACTATCACAGAGGATTTCAATCCAACGATGGCCACATGTATCCAGTAGAATTTTTTTCGAACAAACACCGCATCAGCGGTTTTACGAAAAAGTATTCGTATAACTTATACAGATGAGCGTGTATGGGCCAAAACGCATTGATTTGCATTTAGTAATAATTATGCTGTGTGCTTTAGTTGACTTTTCAAACTAAACTTTACCAATTATTCAAGCCTCCGCTATTACCTCATAGATGGCCGCTGAAAAGTAAATTTTCGAGGCAACTTTTAGGTGACTTTTCACAAAAAGTCTGAAATAACTTTATAATACTTTTTGGTTTAGTTTAATTTCAAGTTGAGGAACAGTAAGTGACTTTTGCAGTAGTTCATTCCATCTATCTAGATATAGCATGTACTAACTCGTTATAATTTGGCTTAGTTAGTTTAGTCGATTAAAACACAGCATTTGTCTATGCGGAAAGGCTATTGCACCTATGGCGTTTTTAAAAGTTTTGAAAATTTTCATGACGTCAGCATAAACTAGAATATCGGAGTGATTCAAACAATTGACCGTAACAATTGAAGTAACTTTAATCATCTTTGAAGTAAAATTTGAAGTCTGGATACCAAATAAGATCGAAATAACTAGCTAGTATATATTTCCGAAAGAATTACATGAATTATACATAGCTCACAATCCGAAGGATTAGATTTCTGTAACACTAATAGCAAATCTTAATTAGGTTTGTCAAAGGTCTTAAGGAAATTAGTATGTACAATATTACCGTTTGATAAAGTTGCCTGGACATAAAGTTAGTAAGCAAAAGAAAATTAATAACTGTTAACCTGTCTGGGAAAAACCTTGCTTTTTGGGAGAAAACAATTCCTTAATATGAAAAACAATAATGCTTTACCAGTTTACCAGAAATATGTATAAATAATATCTGATCAGCCGAATTGGATGGGTCAATACGACTTATGTATAAATATTTTATCTGGCATAGAAACGGTCTTAATAGTGTTTACGAGATGAGAGTACCAAAAAACACCTTGTGCCAAACAAGACGAATTATGGTTATCATGCGGATGAATCCAGTTCCAGCAGCATTAGTCAATATTAGTGCAGATAAGTGCTGGTATCACGATGCCTGGTATATCATCTATATATGTATATAGTTTATCTGGCGTGGTTTCAATTGGTATGTTGTAAGTCTAAATTCTGTGTTTTCTGCCAAAGTAGTACAACACCAAAGTAAAATATGGTCAAATGTTGCACCACCAAGCAAGAAAAGTCCTTCAACTTGTTCGTTCATTCGTAACCAGAATTGGGATTATTTTAGTAGAAGTTTATAAATCATTTTGTACCTTGTATCATATTACGAAATTTGCTGTCATTTGGTCTAAATAGAACTACTCTCTTTGGGGAAGATACACTATATTCAAGATATTATATACAACACATTTTCCATTCCAACCAGAAGTTAAAAAAAAATTCAGAATATGGAGCCATTCAAAAAATTGTTTTTGCAGAAATCACAGTGGTCGTTCAGATATAAAAGTTGCTGCTGTAATTGCAATGGTGTAAATAAGAATCCAAAGATAAAAATTCGTCATCTTCCACACCGATTCCATATTCCACAAATTATTTTATTACAAATTTTGCACACAGATGATTTTGAAGGCAAATAAAGTTCAGATCACTCAAAATATAAAGCCATTGGGATATTGAAAAAAATCTTGAAAGTGCAATTTTTTGAGCAAAGTGAGTAGCGAGAATGCTTTGGTGACTGAATAATTGTTCGAAGTTGAACCTATAGTTAACAGCTAACTCTTGCAATCTAAAACCCCTACATTTCTTCCTATTGAGGTATTTTAAGGCAAAAGTTGAATAATTGTGCTGCAGATATACCATAAATCTAACAAAAATTAGCCTCAAGTGTTCACCACTCTTTTGAATTTTAATAAAATCCTGCTAAAGTCCTCTAACCATTTCTATATTTTGTTAAATTTACTTTGTAATGTTTTCCAAAAGATGTGACATTTGTTCAGGATACCTAATCGTATTTCTTTGTGCGTGTAATACAAATAGTTTGGCACACGCAGAGTGAAAACCCTTAAGGTGCGGCACTATTCTAGTTTCTTCATAAATAAAATTAAAAAAAAAAATTTGTAAACGAAAAAGTTTATTGTCTTGAACTTTTCTCACCATAAATTTATTCCTGCAGCATTGTACTATATATATACTTGTGATGTCGTCAATGTATCTTCAACTTTGTCCACAACAAGAATGAAATTTACATTTTAACCCATTAACAACATTTTAAACAAAAAATTACATATTTCCGTAGTACAAATTATGTCAACATCAATTACCCTTTCATCCATTCCTTCACGATATCATTTTTATTGCATTAACAATTTTCTTAAAGAAAAGTTATATTGTCTTATTATTATTATTATTATATTGTCTAAGTAAAACCGTTTAACTTTAATTTTGTTTTTTATCTGACAAATAATTTGAGTATAATTTACAAAATTTTTTTTTTTACTTTATTATATGTTAATTTTATGTTTATTTCTTAAAGAAAATAATTTAAGACATTTTAAAAATACATTAATTGAGGTTATGTTTAGATTACCACACGCGTTGATATTTTTCGTTGATAAAAATGACGACAAATAAATTATATATGTAAGAGAGAAAAAAAAAAGACGATCATAAATAAATATAAGAATATAAGATGATCACTAGGTTTTATGTTGTTGGGGGAGTGGACGATTAAATGATTTTATTATAATTTTTATAATTTGACATTTATCAAAACTCATCTTTCGATTTCTTTTTGTTTAGTTTTAGAAAAAAAAATGAAATTTGTGGTTTAGTATTTTAATGTGTCTAACATTATAAACCATATCGTATCTTCTTATTTTACACCGTTGTCTTCCGACGATGTTTTCGATATGTTGAAAATCCTTTTTTTCGAAAATTATTGAAAAGAATTTCAAAAAAAAAAAATATCATGTGGAGGAGTTTATTATTTACAACATCACCAACAGCTATTTTCTATATCGAATCGTATAACATGATTATAGAAATCCACTGTACATATATACACATATGCCCAGTTATTTAATGTTGTATTATGTAGCCTGGCAATCTCAACCAACAAAATACGAATAAATTGAAATGGTAACAAGAGTTGATTGAAAACAAATGTTACATTAAAATTGTTGTATATAGATAGTTTATAAACCGTATACTGCCGTACATTCATTTAAATACGGTAGCATAGTTTTGTTGTCATTATTAATTTATTTATACTTGAAACTATAAACTAAACTAAACTAAAAAAAAATTTATATTTCGATTACATAAATGTCCATAATAAAAAATTATGATTTATTTAATTTTAATTGCAATATTATTGATATAAACTATATAACTGTTTGGCAACACATGAAAGGTGGGTTACAGCGAATTTTGTGACTAGAGTTGTTCGGTATGCAAACAACCAGTTTCATGTGGTTGTCGATACATATTAGCGGAAACCAAATTGTTTGCATGTTCTATTCAATTCACATAAAAAATATATATTCTATATATTATATATTATATTATATATATATATATATATATATATATATATATATATATATATATATATATATATATATATATATATATATATATATATATATATATATATATATATATATATATATATATATATATATATATATGTATATATATATATATATATATATATATATATATATATATATATATATATATATATGCGATCTAACTTATAAATGACTAAGCCTCTCCATCCTAACTCCTAATTGCTACGTCTACGCCGTGTCGGTGGCAATTCGAGCGACTAGCAGAAATTTGTAGTGAGAACACTTTGGGAAAGTTAGTTCGGGGCTGTAACCAGAGAGTTTATAGGTCAGTATACTAAATTTTAGAATGGTTAGTTCTCATATTGAGTGGTTTTCTGGTCAGCGTCTATATCTCAAGAGAGGCGGCTGCTTAAACACTTGGCAATAAGTATGAAATGCACTTGCTGCCTTGTACTTTTCGAGATCAATTTTTTTAAAGGCTAGGAGGTGAGAACTTTGAAAATAAATTACAAAAGGACGTAGTTTGTCCGCAACAAATTTTGAAAATATTACCATAGGTCAGACACCAGTTCAAACACCTCGACAACCTGTAAAATGAATGCTGTTCGGATTTTTTTCACATCCTCACCCCGGAAATTTACCGACATACCAGCTGTAAAATTCAAAGCGGAGGTGAACATAAAAAAGTAGGGGATCATCATTTATCACAAGATTATTTCGAGATTTCAACAAACCAGGATCCTATACAAAATTTGGGATGGTTCTAGAGATCTAAAAGTAAAAATAAAAGTAAAATCTTAAAGTTTAAGTCTTAGGTTAATCTTAATTCCAGTACAACCTGGCATGGAGCAATGCATTGCGCAGATGGATATTCAAAAATCGCGAACCTCTGTAATCGTGCGTCCCCGATTTGGCCCTTGTTGGCGTAAAGTAAGGACGTTAAAATAACCGCGAAAGAGTTAGATGAGCTTTGGCCCCAGAAAAAGATTGTAGGAATTAAAACATAAAAAAAAAAATCTTAATACCGCGGTTTGAAACGTGCACACAGCGACGAGAAAATTTGCAGAGACACGCTTTACCGGCTAATTTCGTTTGTTCCACTGTAGTTCATTAACGATGACTTAAGGTTTCTAAATTAACCAAATTTCATATTTATAATATTGGACAACTCTTAATTAATAATAATGGATATAAATTAACCCGAATTGTCCCCGTACAGCCATATAGCAACAAAAATTATGTCTCATTTTGTGTCGATATGGAAAGAGAATCAACAAAGTTAAAAACGTTTTGCCGTTAGTTTTGTTTTTTAAAGAGACAACAGTTAAAGAAAAATTATTTCAGTTGTGCGTTGGCTCTTACTGAAAGGAGGTTGTAAAATTAAGAAAAAAAAATATTGTGAAAAAAGTTAAAATGGACCATATGAAAAAGTAAGTTAGATTTTATTTTTAAGTGCCGTTATTATTCCACAAAATATTTTTAGAAAATATTTTTAGAAACATTCCCCGTGGAAAATGCACCAGGTGTTCCATTATTCGCTGATGTACACGAGCCTAGTTTACCAATATCAAACGAACCATCGATATCAGCTTCAATCGAACAGCCGTGTAGAAAACCGTAAATCAACTAGAATAATTAATGCAATTTTCACCGGGAACGTCGACGACAATTTCACCGCCAGGACTCCAATATTTTCTGAAGGGACCGCTATTATGAAGATTGCCGCAATTTTAAGCCGTCATGAGCAGGTTGAAAACTTTTTTGACGACGAGTTGATGCAACTTATACCAGACGAATCAGTCAAATATGCGGTGTTTCACGAGAAAGGCAATGCTAAAATTACTGTTGCTGAACTACGAACATTCCTTGGAATTCTTCAGATCTGTGGTTATAATTATCACACCAGTCTTCGAAGTATGTGGAGCAACGATTATGATTTGTAGAACTACCTTGCAATCCAACGAAATTTTGCAATTTCTCCACTTTTAAACTAGTAATCAGATAAAATGTGGAAGTTTGGTTCAATTACGGACAGTTTAAAATCAAAATGTGGTTACATTTTCATCCAGAGCCAAATTTGTCATATGATGAAAATATGATAGGC
Source organism: Tipula confusa (assembly GCA_963556175.1). Taxonomy (NCBI): domain Eukaryota; kingdom Metazoa; phylum Arthropoda; class Insecta; order Diptera; family Tipulidae; genus Tipula; species Tipula confusa. Next base: position 222,732,362 of record OY744476.1, read on the forward strand.
TACTTTGGAAGACACGGATGTAAGCAATTTATTAAAGGAAATCTATTGCGGTTTGGCTACAAAGTCTGATCATTATGTACTCCGTCTGGATATATGGTGAATTTCGAAGTTTATCAAGAAATAAATCTTCGTTCAAATGCAGACTATGAAGAAAAATATGGCTGCAGCACTCGTTACAGTATGATCGACAAATTACCTGAGGCTACCATAAACTTGCCATTTGCATTTTACTTCGACAACCTATTTACTAGCTTGCCTATTTTAGAACATTTGAAGTCATGCGGATATAGGTGTAGTGGAACAATTCGTGAAAACCATATACCTAAATTATGACCACTTCCATTGAAAGAACAGATGAAGAAGGGGAAACGCGAATAAAATGGGTCGATAATATAATCAACCACTTTTAGGACACACCCGTATTTAAACGCGTTTGTGTGGTGACGGAATACAACAAATATATGTGTGGGGTATATGTGTAGGTCAAAATGTGGCTCTTTACCGCATTGCCTAGAAAGTGGTGGAGCTCTATTTCTACCTGGCTGGTAGATGTTTCAGTACAGAATGCATGGCAACTACATCGTTTGGGTTAATCGAAAATGTCGCAGCCCGAGTTCAGCAGATAAATTGCCAAATACTATTGTAAACATTACGGTGAGAAACCAAAGCGACCAGGTTCATCAATCAATCCGAACCGTAAAGTTAACGAAAACTCTGTAGAAACAACAACACGTTTCGATGGAATTAACCACCTAGTTATTACCTTTGCAAATGAATGAGACGTCATGCTTGCGTCAAATGCAGAATCGAAATTCTGAATTTAATAAATAATTACAAGAAATTTACATAAAAATTATAACGGGTTTCGCAATAAGAGGTTTCAATTTGATATTTAAAAAAACGAGTATATTATTAACGAGACTTTATCTTTCACGTGGCCTCAAAGAAAAAAGTGTAAAGGTGTTAAATCACAAGATCTTGGTGGCCAATTGTGATCACCTATTCGAGAAATAACTCGGTCAGGAGACTTTTCTTACAAAATTGTGATTGTGGAAATGGGCCTCATCACTGAAGATTTTGATGCATTTGAAGGACCGAAACAGCGAAGATACGACGTTAATGGTGATCGATCGGCTTGAGTTCTTGTGTTAACTGAACTTTAAAAGCCTTAAGACTTAAGTCTTTATACAAAATACGGTGTCGTTTGTGGAATATGTAATTCCAAAGATCGACGAGCGATCGATAAACCTGGGTTTTCTTCAACACTACGGGCTACAGCAGCAATATTCTCAGTTGTTCTTGAGCGAAGCACACAGTTTCGAATCTTCACATCACTAACTGGTCCACGTTATTTTGCATGGGTGAGTTTGCAAACTTTTTTATTTTTATTTTGTCACCAAAAAACTCTCCACTTGTGATATAAAACTATGATAAAGCAACACAAAATGACCACCCTGACTACTAGATAAATTTTGGACAAGAAATAATAAAAAATAATATCCTGACGATTACTTACTGAAAAATTTTTATCAATAACCAATTTAGGTAATACAACAATAACTATAAACTGAACAACGGAACTACCTTATTTTAAGTGAGAAAATGACTTTCCTATTCAAAATACTGGTGCTAATTAATCGAACATACATTGACACATTGCTCTGTAAAAAAATAGTAAAAATTAATGACCTCTTATCATGGATTACGGAATCTTTATATACTTTCATTCAATTAACACGTCTTAAAAAAAAAAGTCTAATTACTTCATCCGGTCAAAGATGCGTTTGCTGTTAATTTAGAAAGAAAAAAAAATGTTTAACCGTCCGTCATTGTTTTTGTTGGAAATTATTACATGACTTAAAGACTTAAGTGAATTAAAGAAATTTTTTTGTTTAATTCGTCTGTGTCTTAATCTTTTGTCTGTATATAGACAATGGTCTATAGTACATGTAATTATTAATTTTTTGTCTTATCGTTTAGTTAGGTCGCGTGATACTTTAATCAAATTTAATCATGATATCATATTAATGTGTGACGTTTTTTTTGTTGTTGTTATCGATTCATTGCGGGTCATTGATCGGCCGGTAATTTGATATATTGTAATGCATTAAGATGTTATATTGGAGATAAGAATTTTATTGACATAAAAAAAATTGATTTTATTATCACAGATTATATGGTTAGATATTTTACCACCATCAATGTTGTTTTAACCTCGAACACAGACTTTTACGATATGTTAAACGTTTAAAGAACTTTATATGTGATACGTTATGTACTATAGTTGAGCGAGGTTGTAAAATTATGATTTGCTGTTATGTTTTATATTTTATACATAATACATAGTTGTATATGCAAATCATCCCAATATCATAAATATCAAAAAAAAAAATGCATTTTAACTTATAACATTCCTAATTTGCATATTTTCATATCAACATTTTTTTCAAAATCTGTTGCAGCTGAAATATAATTTACAGATATATGCATATGTAATATAAAAATACAAATATTTTTCATGTTGCAATCGTTATTATTGCCAGTGAATAGTAGCTGTGCTATACATATAAAAATGAATTCTTGTATATGTCTCAAATGCGCGCTGAGGCGCTTCTAAATCGATCGTAATGATATTTTAACCGCATGCATGATTTACATGCCAAAATAATTATTTCGAAGTTTTGTTTACTGTACCTCCCGAACAACATAATTTTAATCAAATGAATCATTCTGTGGAAGGCACCAAACCGCTGTATGTTAGGCTGTATTTAAAGTCTTATTTGACACATGCCCTTTTTCTTTCTTTTTTCATTTATTTTGAAGTTTGGCAAAACCTTAGTTGATATTGAATGCCGATCAGTATCTAATTTTCTCATGACACTATCTAATATAAGATTGTCGAGAGTAAGCACCATAATTATGGTGTCTACCATAATACGTACCATTTTAAACACGCATCTCTTATCAGTCACATTTCTTACGGAATCATATTTGTCAAGCATTCTTTCCATTTTTGTGGTTTCCCAAAATTCCAAACTTCTTGAATTAAAGGTGTTAATGCGCATACAGTTGTATATGTATTGCTTATCAATATTTCCAATTGATGACCATAATTTTCGGTGCTGTTGATGACGTGTTCTTCGAAATATCTTCCCATCTCTTTAACTGTGCTTTGGAGGACAAAACCAAACATCGAGTTGGCTTTGGCAATGATGTTGTCGATATGCCTGTTAAAGGATACGTTTTCGATGACAGTGACTACCAAATCAATAGCCTCATAAACTCTATGTCATTCACTGTTATTTATATTGCAAACATTGGTTAAAGGATTTATTTTTCTATGAAAGGACATTATTTTGCATTTTATGATATTTAACTTCAATGAGTTTCGGTCACACCAATCACTCATTCAATAGATATCTTCTTGTAATTTGTCAGCGTCGCAAGTTCCATTAATGGTATGGAAAATTTTGATGTCCTCTGCGTATATGAGTATGTCTGCATTTTTAATAACCTCTGTAATGCCGTCAATGAAGACAAGAAATATCCAAGGTCCAATGTGTGACCCTTGAGGAACTCCAGAAGTGTCTGTAATTGCTTTAAATTGTTTACTGTCAATTGTGACATATTGCACACGATTTGATAAGTATGAGGTGAACCATTTAACAAAATTAAGTAAAAATCCAAAAGTGTATGTCGTCCGGCCCACATCCGTCACCAAAATTTAACAGTGCAGATAAGATATTGTCATCAGTTACAATAGGAGGATTAATTGAGATATTGGTGTGGCTTAATTTCCGTGTTTGAACGTCAGTGTATTTTATCCTATAGACTGATTGGAAAAAATCGGCAAACATATCCGCAATTTCTTTAGAATCAGTGCTTTTGGTGTTATTGTAAGACATATTAGTCGGATACCCTTCAATTACTCGTTTATACCTAAAATATGTTCTAAAATACTTTGATTTTTCCTGGACTCCAGCTAGGTTTGATGTGAGCTTTAATTTAAAGTAGGCGTCAAAAACACCACTGTATGACCGAAACTTGTGTTGGTCCACTTTAAGCCCACTTTTTAACATACTCGCATAAGCTTTAAATTTGTGGTTTTTAAGATTTATGAGTCGATCATCAAACTATGGTGGACGATTATTAATTTTTTGATGCTGGACGGAATATTATTTTCAAAACCTCGTATCAGTATCTCATAAAATCTGTTCACTTTGTCGTTTATATCTTTGGAATTTAAAGTATCATTCCATTTAATTTCTTCTAAGTATTGTTGCAAACCTAAGTTGTTAGTGTTTAGTGATTTGGTTATTTTAAAAAGTATCAGCTTCATTGGTAAAAATGAGGTCCAAAAATACCCCGCGTTCATTAGCAGTATTGATTTGGTTTAAATTGGCACCAAGCACAGTGTCAGTGTGAAACTCCATACGTCTGATTCTGCGTCTGATTTGATGTTATAAGGAACAATGGTGATCATTCTTTTGCCATATTTCCAGTTAACCACAAAGCACTAGTACAAAATTGATGTTGATCTTTACACAAATTCGTTCAATAATTTGAGGGGATAAATTTATCGGCGAACTAAAAAGCATTGATTGCACCGTAATAAAAATACTGCCACTACAATTTCTGGCGTATACCAGAGTTTAACGCTCATTCGCCAATTACATAAATCAAGTAATTTGATTTTATCAAATTATCTTGAGCTATAAGATTACCTTGAGCTGTAAGATTATCTTGAACTGTAAGAGAAGCTGGTTTGCTTTTATATGAAATTGGCCTATACCATCTCGTTTACTAGTGGATGGTAAGCCATAGTTCAAATTTGATTAGCTCCTAGAGTTTTGTTTAATTTGGATAATCGTTTCGACTCAAATTGGCAAATGTAATTTAAAAGGATTCGCCTAATCTTGACGTATATTGCTCAGTTAATATCATTAAGTGAATTAAAAATGATACGTTATAGTGGTTGTAGAACTGAATAAGTTCTAGATTATATTTTCTACTTGCAAGTCAATATTTAATTATCAGAATCTTTGGTTCACCATCTGTATGCTGTTACTCTAATATTCGGTCTACTTCCGTAACTTCTTTAATTGAGACATAGCCAGTAGTGAAGTGGCATTTTATTGCCAATTTGCCACTAAGTGCGTTCCATTTTTGATTGTATTGCATTAATGAAAGTCTATGGTCAGTGTCAACTGTAAATGATCTATACCTTTTCCGAAATATCAAAAATATTTTAGAGCTTAATAAATAGCCAGCAGTCTTCTGTCAGGAGTACTTATTTTATAATTTAGTAATATAGTTTTAGAAAAGAATACTAATTATTCTAAACAATCTTTTCGAAGAATTATTCAGAAGCCCTTTTATAAAAGTAGCATCTTTGAATATGTGGTAGCTGAATAATTCCACATTTAAAATACCAAAAACACATTTGGATAAGTCTTTAATATTGTAACGGGCAATCCTCCTCAGTCTTATTTTGCCATCAAAATATCATTGATATGGAGAAAAAACAAAAAATTTTAACACTTCCTTCATGAAATTTTGAAAGGTTAAGCTGCATTCCGAAGACCATCTCGAAGGAGATGAGGTCATCTCTATTGTAAAGCAAGAATAGCGTTGTGAGTTAGGACACAAGGAATTACATTTTTTAATCATTAAATTTAGCAGAGATCAACGATTTTTTATCATAAAAATAAAAGTTTCTCCACTTTGTATACACTTTAAATTATAATATTTTTCAAATATTTAATATAAAAGTGTAATAAATCATTAAATATTTAGACACAATGAAAATATAAATCAACAATAAAACCTTTTATCCTTCTTAAAGCGATACTTAGCTAAATATTTTTTTTAAACTTTTGCTGCATTCATAATAAAAAAAAATCATGAAAGAAGTAACACCCAAACTATTGTAGTTAATTCACCTGCTATAAAGATATACGACTTAATATTTTCATTCAATTACTTTTACAAACTAAAGGTAATATTTATAATGAATTTTACATCTTACATATATTCTCGCATATAAATTAAATTGATTCTAATCATATAATGGGTAAATAATACAACCGGACGGAATGGCCAATTATTATTTCCATATATATATAATGACTATTCGTAAATCTTTTGAGAGAACAAATACGAAATTATTAAGGATTGGTCTTCCATTGTTATATTATATTATATTATAATTAATATAATTAAATTAATTTTTATTGAGATAATTAATTTTACGGGGCTCTGTTATACAGCGATATCCGAGTAAAATATTTTTTATTATGTTTGGTGCGTATATATGATACACTGCGGTAACTGGCATTGAATTTTCATCGCAAATTTTCACCGATCGAGCACGTGGCACAGTGGTTTAGATCGAGAAGAATTGGATTGGAATTCGACAACTTGAAAGCAGACGTTTAAATGGAATAATTATAGAAACTTCTATATTACAATTAAAAAGTGTCGATAAAAATACCTAAGCGAAAATTTTGTTTCTAAAAATAATGCTTATAGAACACTTTTTAATTTTTCGATCAAGTAGGCATGCATTTAAACAAAAAAAACTATAAAATAAAACAAAAAAGAGTACGCCGTTGTTGAGAATCTAACTCAATGCATTCTACGGCGTGTTATAGTTTTGTCATCATTAAAATCTTTGCTTATGAGTTTTTCTTTCAATCATAATTTATGTATTGGAAATAATATTTATAATTAATCAGTTTTTAGTCAGTAATTGTTTTTTACTTTCAAGCTAGCGTTGCCAATTATATACAACACCAGATTAACAGGTAATTTGTGCCAATTAAATTTATTGTCAATTAAATGTTATTTGTTGAAGGAAATTAAGTGAAGTTAATTTATTAAACATGCCAACTAAAAGGGTACAAACAGTAGAAATGGAACCAGAAGCAAAATATCGGTAACGTACTATAAAACGGCTACCACATACCTTCATTTTAGTAATCCTTCATAAATACTTAAAATTGAATGATATTGAGACAATTGAGAAGACACACAACCAATGACCCACAGATATCACTTCGGTTAAAAGTGTACAATATTTATTTAAATATGGTTTTATAACGACGGCGGTTGACGTCATTATTTTAATTATTCAGATGTAGATGTTGTGCGAAGCAAAGCTCAGTTTCGATCTGATGAGGAATTTAGTTAAAAATTAATTGTCATCTCATCAGGCCATGGCGACCGAGTGCTATGTGTAATAGCTACTTTACGCTCTATATATATTTATGTACAGTGTACATGTAGTGTTAGCGAATTATATGAAAATTGCACGAAATATCTGAATAATTTTAATTGTGTGTGTAGCGATGGTCGCTACAGTACTCCTCTGCGAGTGATTGTTCTTACTCTGAATTGAAAGTAATACCGTATATGAAAAGTGCTTCTTTGAAGCTTAACACCGTTGGTGAAAGCCATCGCGATCTCGTAGGTAACCAGTGGTTAGAGAGAACTCTTAGATAGGCTTGTTGCGGTATGTGACGAACCCATGTTGAGTTAAGAGAGAAGAAGAATGAATCAGAAGTAGTGTTGCATGTTGCATATCACGTCGGGGTCACCATTATAACGACGGCGGTTGACGTCATTATTTTAATTATTCAGATGTAGATGTTGTGCGAAGCAAAGCTCAGTTTCGATCTGATGAGGAATTTAGTTAAAAATTAATTGTCATCTCATCAGGCCATGGCGACCGAGTGCTATGTGTAATAGCTACTTTACGCTCTATATATATTTATGTACAGTGTACATGTAGTGTTAGCGAATTATATGAAAATTGCACGAAATATCTGAATAATTTTAATTGTGTGTGTAGCGATGGTCGCTACAGTTTTATGTGAAAAACCGCTAACCGCTTGCTTCAACCTGCTTGCACCAAATCCAAATGTCTGTCAATATTTATAAGGAGAGAACCAGAATATTTTGCTTTTGAGGACTCTGGAGGGCCTAAGAAATACAAAAGACATAGAGTCATTGGCCAAATACAATGTCTTCGAAAATCTCGTCTTGCGAGACATGCAGAATTATTTAAATCATTAATTTGGGCCATTCACCGTGCCCGATATGTTTGTGGTGGAAAACAAAAGGCAAAGATCAGCTGGGGTGTTAGAATCTCTTAATGCCAAACAAAAAAAATATTGGATAAAGCCACTGTGCCATCAAGTCATGCAATATAATGTTATATATTGTTGCGTGAGAATACCATTCTGTCACTGTATTTCTATACTTTTATCACAATATAATTATTCTTTATTTAATTTTAATAAAACGAAATAAGAAACCTTGTTTTAATAAAAACAAAGAATTCAATTCTTCTTGTTTTATATATAAAAATAAAAATTATTTCAAAAAAGAAGATCCAAATTCTTTCTAAAAAGAAAAAATTAGAATTTTAGAAAATTTTTTTATTTTTAGTAAGAATTTGGTTAAAGAATTAATATAAAAATTTTTATTATCACATTAAAGAAACTTACTTCTTTTCTGAAATAATTTTTATTTTTATATATAAAACAAGAAGTATTGAATTCTTTGTTTTTATTAAAACAAGGTTCCTTATTTCGTTTTATTAAAATTAAATAAAGAATAAATATAATGTTATTGATCGTTTACTGAAATATGTAACCAACTTCCCAAAGAATGGAACACCATTTGCAGCGCAAATATGATGGTTCTCAGACGAGACTATAAACAAACACTTCCTGAGGTACCACATCCTTAAAGAGCGACTGTTATAGAAACGTCAATAAAATTTAGTGATCAGTGGAAAAATATCATAAGTTTCAATTGATCAACAATGTCCATTCCGGACAATGTTCAAGTTAGTAGTTAGTTGCTTTATCTTGGTGACAGAAGACTTACAAACCCTAGTGGTCTGGATGAAAATTTTATTAAACTTGTTAACTGATGATATAACTAAAAAGATTTTTGGTAGCAAATTCACACCGCAGATATTGTCACCCAATTTGCTAAAAATTTGCCGAATTTAGTATAAATGATAGACCGCATTAACGTAAACGTTTGCTTGGATCCAACAATACTTTGAATATTTTACCTTGGGTAGTTTTGTTATTAATTAAATATAAAAAGCTTATATAAGTAAATATATAGCACTTTCTAAGTTTGAATGCTTTTATCTAGACGGTCCAGGTGGAGCTTAAATAATATTTGTATAAATAACAATTTGATTTTTGTGGAAGTTTCCATTACATTGGCCTTCTATTTGCAACCATCGGCATTGCAGTAGGTTAGCAATATTCTGACTGTTTGAAGGAAAGTCAAATAGTTAATTTAGATACCAAGTTCCACTTTTTAACACTTTAAATGTTTCGTGAGATTATAGGATAACTTCACTAGTCACAACTTTAATCATTAAATGTGATATAGCACCACAAAATGACTACCCAGATATCAAGTTAATTGTGGTTTCTATTAGTATATGCAAGACAGCACCGAATGTGTTGGTCGAATGGGAAAATTGAATTGTCGTTGCTGCAACAATCGTCAGAACTATTATTGTCGCTTAAATTTGGCACACATGTTGGTAGAAAACATTTTCTCAGCATAATATGAATATATAATTCAAGTCGTCAAATTTATATTGATTGGTGTGACAAGAATATATGCTGTGTTCCATTCCAATGCACTTGGCAGAGTGTACTGTTCACTCACAAAACGATGAATTTTTCTATTTGAGAATATAGCTGATTACTGTACAAAGACCCATTGCAAATTTAGTACTACATTTAACTACAGGTTGATCAATATCAGGTTTTGATATCGACCTATACAAATTAATGTTCGACAAAGTTTTATTTGAAGATCGATCATAACGAGTAGTCTTTTTACCAAAATGTGACAAATTATTGTGTTTAAATGGACACAGAGGCAACGAAATGCTTTTAGATTAAAATCACTATATATTTTAACTATATTTTAAGCTTTACCATTTAAGAAAATGACTGAGTAAAGCGGTCTTTAGCTTGTATTTTACAATTAAATTTAAACCAAAACTTTATAAATATGCCATACTTTTGCTAGAAGACACCAAGAAATGATAGCAACCTGTTAGGATAATTTTTCCTTCGAATCTTATTACAGAACTGGGAAGAAAACTCTCGCAGCCATATCGAATTCATACTACACATGTTTGCATGCCCCGGTATATAAACTTGCATTTGTAGATGGTGAGTTCCATTATAAAAAATAATTTTTCCTCACTTGAGAAAAACATGATAGCCGCAAAATAGCTCAGTTTTACAAAATTCTGGAAATTTTGAAAGACCAACAGCAACTTTATTTTTTAGTTGATATAGGGTCCGCGGCTTTTTAAAAATGTAATATGAGACAATTTTTTTATCACACTCATCTGGCTATAATGAGCACTAATATAATATTTTATATCTACCTTTATCATTCAAAATCTAGTTTTAATTTTTATAATCCAACAACAGTAGGTTGATCTGTATCATAAGATAAAACGAAATTATATATCTTTAATTTGATCACCCGTATATAATTAACATTTTGGTTTCACAGCCATAAAACAACTCTTAACGAAACTATTTTATTACGTTATAATTACGTGAAATCCGACTCGACAACTTTTGGCACAATAAAATTAAAAAAAAAAAAAAAACAATTTAGAACATATTAAATTAATACTGTAACATTCCATCCATTTGCTATAAAAATATATATTTTTTTTGTTTCCTAATAAAATAGACAAGAAACGTCTAATTAGTCGACGCTCTTTAAGAACTCATAAAAATGTCAGCGTGCGCTCTTGTATTAACACCGTAAACGTGTTGATATTTTCGTATAATCAGAATTTATATATCGTCTAAATATATGGCGTGATCCAGATGATAATCAAATGTGTGACCCTCTTCCTGTGTTAACCAATGAAATTGTCTTATGCAATAAGACCAACAATCATAATGTATCTACTCTTAAACTATTTTTTAACCATCATCTTCCTGTTTTAATTCAACTAAAAAAAAATATTAATTAAAACGAAATTAATTCTGACAATAGTTTTAATTTTACTTTTTGTCTTTAAATTTAAATTCTCGGTCACTAAATGTCAAAGGGCACATAATATACACAATTTAAAAGCAACATAACATACAAAAAAAATTTAATTTAATTTAAAGACAACAACACTATGATACAATCAAAATTAATTCTATTATAAAATAATGCAGCATCTTGGTTTTTGTTTTTATTCGCGTGTCCCATTCATAAATTTTTATTATTTTTAAGTAGCAAAAAAGAAAAAAAACACTAAAACTAAATCAACGGTTGAAATTTATGATGTATGGTGGTGTTTTAGTGGTTTTTGGCATTCAAACCAATGATCGCCAATCGCAAGTGGATTTGATCGTTCTATGAAAATTTAAATTTTAAAAGCAGATTTAAAATAATAACATTGTAAAATTTAGTTTGAGTGGAATTTTTTGGAGTGAAAATCTTTTCACTCACATAATGGTCTACAAAATAGTTTACTCTGTAAAATATTTTTTTATCTTTAAATAGTCTCACAACAGAATTGTTGGAAACTTAGGTTGAGTGAAATTTCAGTTTCTGAAACATTTTCTCTCTCTTAATATTATTTTAGCTAAGAACAGAGAAAAAAAAGTGAGTGAAAATTGAAGATTTTAATTTCAGATAATAATTGAAAACAATTTGTTTCTAATGTTTATTTTGAGAAAAATTATAAGGGACGCGCAAATAGAAGTTTCACTCAATGACATTATTCGAGTAGAAGTTAGTAGCGCTCAAATATAACTTTGATATCTAATTTACCGCTCGCTGGTAGTCAAGAAACTCTTTTATCTTTTCATATGATAGTAATTAAGTTTGGCCTTGGATTTGCTGCATTGGATTTGCTTGGATTTGGGATTTTTCTTCAGATTATCTCTTGTTTTTCGGATAATTGGGTCTTTTCTTAAATAGGTATGCTATGAGTTTTAATGTCTGTTTGATATCAGCAAGAACTAGTCGCTCAATTATCAATTTTAAGACACCCATAAAAAAGATATGTCCCTTTCAATTAAAGATAATAGAGACTTAAGAGGGAAATTGACTGGAGACAAGACAGAAAATCGAGGGTTTGCTACCAAAAAATCGTCCTTATCAATCACTCTGAATTTATATAAAGCATTTTGAGTGAATTTTATTCAAATTTTAGGTTAAGTCCGCAGTATAGTATTTTTTGTTGTGATATTTTCTTTACTTGGTAATACTGAATAGAATAAAACACAAAACGGCCTTTTCAGTGTTTCTTCCAATTCTTGTGTATTTAAGTTATAATGAAAATATACTGCAAACCTCATGGGATTACACGATATAAACATATTAGAATTGAGTGAAATTTCAATAAGTATTTCTTAAATGGCATATTGAGTGTTTTGTCACTATCACATTACTTAAAATACTGCACGACTCAGACTGACTTATAAGTGCTTCTTTCGTTTCATGATAATTTAGTGGAACTTTGTAAGCTTTGAGCTTTGAGCTTTGACCTTTGAGTAAAATGTAATTAATTATTTTCTCTTAATTGTGGTTTAATTATATTTTCCTTCTTATATTGATACTTCACTCAAAATACTACATGAAGAGTGTACATTTTGAGTGAAACTTTTAATTAAGTAGTGTTTTTATTAACTCAAGTAAATTTCACTCAAAATATTATGTAAGGCAAAGTGGATTTTGAGTGATATTTTGTTTCAACAACAATTAAACTTAATAATTAGTTATGTTGCTTTAAGTAGAGTTCAGTTGTGACACAAAAATTTCACTCAAAATACTACATTAAGCAAACTTACATTTGAGTGTTTTTTCGTAACTTGTCCATTTTTTGTCAAAAATGGATTTTGAGTAGATCAAAGTGGGATTTGACAGTAATTAAATTTGAGTTAAATTAAAAAAATCTGAAAGTGTCAGAATGTTGAGTGAAACTTATTGTTTCAGAAATTGAGCATACAAAAAATATAAATAGCTCAAAATTTAAAAAAATAACCTCAAATTGGAACATCATAAATGTTAAATGCTTTATAGTCATTTGCTGCTGTTACAATGCACCGTTCTATATCACTTTATAAAGTAGTTTTGGTAAAGCTCACGAAGTAAAATTGAGTGAAATTTTAATTATTTTATTAAATGAATAGCTTATTCCAGAGTACTCAAGAAGAGCTTACTCGACCTACTAAAAGTCGAAAAACTTATAATTTTAAATTTCATCATGCCACTCATTTGAGATAAACATATCAAAAGACTTTCGATCAAATAGCTCGACCACCTTGAAATCAAAATCAAAAAAATCAAATAGAATAATTGCATTTATTATTTGAGTTCTAAAAATAAAAAATTTAAAACGAAAATTACTTTAAAAATTTTATTATTAAAATTAATGGATTGTAGCTGCTGTATCACATCATCGCATGAATGATAGGAACAACTAATTATAATTTTTTTGTTTTTTTATTTGGTCAGATAATTAATACGATGACTTTTTATTAGAGCATAAGTTATGTCATTTGCATTGAAAATCCATAAAAAAAACATATTAAGGTCATATTTTAGATAGACGCGCATACGATTTTATTACTTTGTATGAAAGACCAGACATTCGGTCGAAAATCATTAGATCTACCACAACGATGCAAAAAAAAAATTTAAATTTAAATAAATTTGTCAAAGACACTGACATATACTATATAGAAAAAATTTGTTATCAACATAAAAAAAAAATAGAAAACAAATTTTCATGAAAATTTTTGTTAAACAAAATAATAAATTTTCCATGTTGATAAATGTCGAACAGGTGCGGAACATCAGGCGAAAGCAGAAAATTTCAAATATTTATATCTCTTTAGAAATTTTTAACGAAGTAAATTAAATTTTTATTTTTTTTTTTATTTATTAATTAAAAATAAATGTTTGTCAAAAATGTATTTTTAACCCTATCGTCGATGTGCACACACGTGACTTAAGATATGGTTGGGCGAATGTCGCTTCGAAATGGTTAACGAGATGAATTTTTATAAAATATTAAATTTTATGAAATTAAATTTACCTTGAAATGTTAAATTAATGGTTGACGTTCGGTGTCGGTTCACGTTAGAATTTAAATGGTGATGACCTAAAATTTTGTTATTTTGTAATAATTCACAGATGATGCGAGTAAAATAATTTAATAATATTTTGTTTATCCCGTATGACGACAACATGACATAAGTGCACACACCCTTTCGCTGGTCACTTATTATGTGAAGAGCATGATTCTTTAAAATAACGATTTTAAATTTAATAGAAAATATACATTTTTTAATTGGTTTTGATTGAATTATATATCCTCTAAATGAACTGAAATCAGCTGATGCATGTACACACTAAGTACAGTTCTTAGATGTACGCATTTTTTTTTTTTAAATAAAATCAATATCAATAATGCGAGAGTGCACTTGTATTCCCCTCATAGACGAGCATAATAAGTGTAGAACGGGTTATTAATCATAGTAATATACCAAGTGACGCATTTAACATGATACAACTCAATAAATATGAGTTTTAGCTGCAATGAGAAGTTTTGTTAAACCGATTGTTTTAATCACAACTGTAACAGAGTAACATTTTTCGAACCAACTAGAAAGGAATAGTACAAAGTATCGTACAGTCATTTAAAAAAATTAGACACTGATGGTAGGATATTTAAAATACATCGTTTCCCAAAACGTCCTCTATGGCAAACACCTAATACTTAATAGCCCAATTTGAAATATTCGACAGTTATTATTTAATTTTTTTTTTGTTTTATTACAGGTGATTCCATCGCTTTCTGTACCAATGCATTTACCGTCGACGGAAAACAATTGGGTAAGTTCTATAAATTGATAAAAATTCTTGCACCATAGTCAATCATTCAAGTTTTTATTGATCGCCGGGCAAAACCATTGTGAAGCGATCAGCGACCATTGTGAGTAGCTCGTATTCCAGGACGATAAATTCCGAGAAGATTCTGGAGTCGTTTTGTTGCAGTACGGCTCCAACTGAACTCAGTATCCTCATCAGGGTGGACCAAAATTGTTGTTCTAGCCAATTCCATTTTTGCTCTCTCGAAATTTTCTTAACATACATCGGGCTAAAAGAAAATTTTTGGTTTCGGCTTCTTGCGAATGGATTGGGCAAGTATTTGGTATGAATCGATGGTAGTACAGATGACCTTTTCTATAAACCGTTGAATCTGACGAAAACACATTTGGATGAATTTATGTTGAGTCCATATTCTGTTAGGCAGCGGAAAAATTATTCGTGCTGTTTTGAATGATCCTCTCGAGTACGACTAGCAACTAAGAATTCGTCTATATATAAACGAAACCATACTCGATTCCCTCATGCAAATGCGGTTCACAAACCTTTGGAAGGTTTGCACTGCAATACGTAATCCAAACGGCATTCTCACGAATTCAAACAAGTCAAATGGTGTCGTGATGACAGCTTTGAAAATGATTGTATATACTGTATAGGACAAATCCCCAATTCCACCATATTCTCGAATTCTTGCTGTGTGGCTTTGAGATGAACAGGATCAAAATTACGTGGATGCGGATATGGCAATAGTTCGATTGTTTGGATGCAATGAACAACGTAGTGTTGTCCTTGAATGTTGTACCTCGGGTTTGGTGGTAATGGCGGATACTTCTGGAGTAAAACATAGAATTTGTAGTTGGCAATACTATACAATCGTACCGAGGATTCATCGGTCCTTGCGATAGTTTTTTAGGTAAACCCAACATGCTTGCAGCAACTAAAAGCATAGTTATAGTAAAATAACTATGTAATAACTATAACATAGTTATTACTAAAAGCATAGCAACAACTTGCTGATTCCTATTGTAAAGCAAGAACTTGCAATCAAATTTGTCGGTTGGAACGACGCAACTAACCATGAACCAAAAAGTAGACTTTCATGGTTTCATATCTCTCATATCAGTGCTTGAAAACAACGCTTCCGATCGTTGCTGTTCGCTAATTGAATATCGCTTATAAGAGTATTTATACAAGACCCTTTAGGGTCTGGTACAAATCTTCGGTCTCAGATGATGATTTTGATAATATCGATGATTGACTTAACCTCCTCTCCAGGCGAGAATATGACCAAATATTCAATCTTGGTAATGTTGCTAACTATTTTCCGATTCCGGAATTAGTTCTCAGCTGAACTGTCTGTCCAAAACTTTCTTGTACCAAAATTTTCTTGTAAGCATTTATTGCGGACTGTGCTAAAGCTGTGGTTGCCAAACTATCCGGGTTTCTTTCTCCGTTCTTACACCCACATGAACCATCTTCACACATTTCAGAATTGTTGACACTAAACAAATTTATGATTGGCAGCTCCCAGTCTATTGATTGTGGTTAAATGTTTTTTAATCTCAGCTTATTGGTTGGTAGAAGAGTACAGTGGCAACTGATGAAATAAAAGAGCAAGGTGGGACCCAATAGTTAGGCCTTTGTTAATTTCAACCAGTCTGACTTTTGATGACTTTTGAGGAGGACAGAAGGACAGGAGGGAAGGGGGACTAGAGGACAGGAGGACAGGTGGACAGGAGGACAAGAAAGAGAACAGGAGGATAGGAGAACAAAAGGACAGGAGGACAGATGAACGATGGCTCGGCTCATGGATTCTGCACTCCAACAGGGGGTCATAGTTATGTTCATCGTCATCACCGATCACCAGGTGATGAAAAATCCCTTTTGCAACTCTCCCCGTTGGAATTCGAACCCGGTACCTCCCGTCCCAAATACCGCAGCTTAAACCACTGCACCAATTGCTCGGTTTCGTTTAACTTAATCTCACTGTAGTTATCACATTTAACACTATGATGTTTTAAACAGACCAAAGAATAAAAATATTTAAACAAGGCATTACGCATCTTCACGTATCACATTAAATAGTTTACCCTGTATATACTACTAATATACAGATACTCACATATCTGGAGTAAATTGTTTTAAGATCACATTAAAATGTCAATGTAGTTTAGAAGGGAAAAAATGCTTAAAATAAAAACTAGAATTGATCATGATCAATTGATCTCGAATTAAACTGTCGTAAATACAAAATGTCATAAATGCTATTATTATTATTGATCTATTGACTTCGATGCCGTAGTTTTAGCTATAGAAAATTTTAAAATATGATTTGTGACATTAGTTTTTGTACATATATAGATATTTATATAATTTTTGCCAATGGAAATGTCCGATCTTAACCAAAAATGACCCTCGAGCAATGATACTCAAAATTTGTAACTTTTTTATTCAATGAAATCTTTTAGAAATCATGATGTTTCTGTGCATCGTCAATCTGTGCGCAGCTTCGTCACTTGGATAGTGGGATACTACTTCCCCAGGCCTTCGTATAAAGTTTTGAAGGTCTTTTGTTTAAGGCCTCAAGTTTTTTAGCTACTAGTTTCAGAGTAAAAGCATTGTACAAAAGCATTGTATTTTTTAATCGTCTTGCCCAATTTCCTAATCTTATCGGCAGGTTTAGGTTTATTGGTCTTTTTAAGTATTTTGTTGCTTAACACAAATAATAATCTGATTTCTCGGTTTGAATGCTTGAACCTCTGATTTGTGATATGCGAGGTTTCATGGCTACCATGTGCGCGTAAAGATTTTAACGATAGTAATATAATTATAAAATTATAATTTTGATATGATTTTATAATTGGTTATTTTGAGATCATCCATAATTTTACCGATCCTGGTGATGTAATCCATAAGTTCTTCCGATTACTTTTTATCATCTAAGGTTCCTTCAAAAAATGGAAATCGATCTTTTTTCGTTGAGCAAACTGTCTAATTTCATGTTCATAGTGACCTTATTGAGTTGGACAATCCTCATTGACAGTTATTTATATAGTTCATATAATGAACTACTGTGCATATGCTCTGCCCCTCGAAAAGTGATTGAAGGATTTTTTAGGTTTGCTTTTACATCTAGTGCACCTGGTCCAAATGTTTGCTCTGTGGCATTGCAGAATTTGGCAATTACTCCAAATGCCTGAAATTTTAAGAAACTTAAAATTCTGACATATTAAGAAATTCAGCAAAAAGACAAGTCTCTATATAGTGCAGTTTGATAACGTTTGATAACACTTTACTGACGTAGTGAGTGACTTTAATTTCACCTCTGTTTTGTTTAAAAACAGCTTCAATGGAGCTTTCTAATTTCTGTAATCTGTTTTTATCATATCACAATTACTCTGGACAATTTTTTGACTGGTAACATTGGCGTAGTCCAAACTCTTGCTTCTTAACAATAATTTTATACCCTCAGCGTTAGCTGTACCGATTATAAAATCATTGCTGATATTACTTACCATCTCAATTGCTAATAAAGCAATTTAGCGAGTTTTTGATTTGTGACATACATTTATTTAACACGACCATGATGATGGCATATAGAATATAATGAGAGTGAAATCATTGTCTGCACATAACTCAAGTTTTAAAAAATCAGTTAGCCAACATGTTATAATATATTAAATATTTTATGATCTATTTTGACAGAATATAACACTAAATATGGTACTGAATTAAGAAGAAAATACAACAAAATTATTGCACAGATCCATTCGGTATGTATAACAATCTTTAAGAATTAAAAAATAATAATTTAAGATTATAAATAATATTGCTGATATCTTTGTATAGTACCCATAATAATAATAATAGCAATAATAGCAATATTAATATATAAAATTTATATAAAACGTCTTATTATATATACTGTTGGATTATGTTATCTAGCGCACATATACACACAGTATACTTAACCTGGGACAAGTAACCTTTTTAGTTATTATTACAATAACAACAAATCATAAATTAAAATTCAAATTTATAAATTTATCGTTATCGATTCAACAGATCTCCTTGTAATGTACAAAGGGAATACTTTAACTACTTTATTACCTTTCATCTTCATATTGTACTCGTACGATCGAGTAATAATACTTGAAATGAGATTTTGTGGTCAAATAGTTCTTGATATTATAAAGTTGTTTTACTTAAAATATTATAATATTATATATTATGATGCGTCTAAGTTAATCTTGCTGAAATATTTAAATGTGGGTTTAACGGTTGTTTACTTTAATTTATTCCTGTATTTTAAAAACTATTATGATCTATATAGAATTATTAACATCTGAACGAATTTGATTTAAGGGTCACCAATACATTTTAACTGGTGACCTGTATTTGGATATTGTGATAAAGGAAGATACCAATCTCAAATATACTTACCACTCTAATATTGTGAAATAACGTCCCTTCACGATTTAAACAAATGTTGAGTAAGACTTCATGTTTAGTTTCAGTTCAAACGAAATTAAGAGCATTAATCTTATTCCCTTGTTTCAATCAAACAAACAACTCCCGATACAAGGTCTCGCTTTCGAAGCTTGCGGATCTTGATAAGTTTTAATCCATAACATTTCCAATTTCGTTTTAAGGTCCATTTTAGTTCCAAATCTGAGCAAGTATCCGAACTTAATCAAAAACATTTCCATACTGGCTCCAGTTCCATTTTTTTATATTCAGTTTAAGTTCCAGATCTAGGTATTAATCCAAAAAATAAACAGATCTTAATCCGGAACATTTTCGTAATTCGATTCAATTTTATTTTTCAGTTCAGTTTTACTTCTAGAACCAGTTACGTTGACGAATCTAATTTTAGGACATTTGTAGCTCTGCTATCATTTCCCCTTTTATTTTATTTGATCCAGTCAGATTAAGAAATGTTCCAGATTGAGTACCGTAAACGTATACAATTCTGGAACTAAAACTCGACCTAAAACGGAAACGAACTCAGATCCGACAAAATTACGGATTTAGAAACGAAAACGTGTCTCAAAACGAATCCTGCTCCAATTCAAAAAATGAAACTAATACAAAATCTAATCCGAAACTTATTAAAACGCGGATTAGGAAATCCCGAAGTAGTATTCACCGTTTTTCAAGCATTGAAACTAACACAATTTATAGTAAATAAGACCATACCTTTCGAAACAAAATCCGGATTCCAGTTCTGTTTTAAGTTTCGGATTTAGGTCCTGAACTGAATCCATTTCTGGAACTAAATCCGTTACATTGATGGATCTTGTTCGAGTACCACATTGTGTTCCAGATTTAGTTCTGGAATTGGATCCATTTTCGGAGCATTAACGGATCTTACTCGAGTTCCATTTATTTAGTTCCAGATCCGGTTTCGGAACTTAAAAAGGAACTCGACCAAATCCGTGAATATATTCTAGAATATGTTCCGGAACGTTTTAAAACGTTGATTGAAAAAACCACCGACGGATCTTGTTCGAATTTCATATTGAGTTCCAGATTTAGTTCCGGAAACGCATCTGGAATATTGACATTGACAAGATTCATCAATGTTGTTTTGTTCCGGAAGCGGATCCAGTTTTAAAAACTTGATCCAAATACGAAACTAGAAATAAAATAGATATGAATTTATGAGCCATTGTGCTGGTTTACAGGATTGCAATTAAATTCTGGAATCGGAACTAAATACGAAATATTGGCAGATTTTTATCAAGTTCTGTTTTAGAGTCTGGATTTAGTTTCAAAAACGGATCTGGATCTAATTTGTTTCGTGTATTTCCATATCTGGAAAGTAACTTGGAAAGTAACTGTGCTGAAAGAAGTGAAAGAATTTGGTAAATCATGGGTTAAAATAAAAGCAATAGCTCCAATTGAGTAAGATGGTCCAGCTTAGTAGACACTTTATGCTCCTAAATTGAAGGTAAAGAGAAAATATATCAGCGGTTGGTGTTATTCTGCTTGTAAATTTTAATTTGCAGACTGAACATGAATAAGCTTAAAGTAGTCATGCATTATTTGTTCTACCCTTGGTTCATTTATTCCCTTTCTTGTCAATAATTTCCGTCAGTAAAATCCAATGTAAGATCTCAATAAATCATGAATTCCTTTCATGATTTAGATAGATGGTTTTGATAGATGGAAGAACCATAATTAGAATCTGATCCGGAGCGTATTAAAACGTTGAGAAATTTCCGAAATTCACGTAACAAACACCTCGCATGAAACGCGAAAGAAACCAACACAATCGATCATAAATGAGACCATAAGTTTTCGAACCTAAATCCGGATCCAGTTTATATCCAGTTCCGTAATTGAGTCCAGTTTCTGTTCCGGAACCGGATCCATGTTTGGAACTAGATCCGAAACATTGAAGGATCTTGTTCGAGTTCTGAATTTAATGCTGAAAACGGATACGGTTCCGGAAATAAATTCGGAACTCAAAACGAAACTCGAACAAGATCCGTCAATATTCTTGATAAAGTTCCGAAACTGGATCGGTTTCCAGAACTAAATAAGTACCAATTATGGACCCTTTTCAAGTTCCAAAAAAGGATCCAGAACCAGTTTTTTTTATAACGGGAAAAGATCCGGTTTCGGAACTAAATCTGGAATATTTGTGGATCTTGTTCAAGTTCCATTTTGCGTTACGAGTTTAGTTCCAGAACCGGATTTGTTTCCAGAATTAAATTTAGATCCCGAATTCCAAAATTTCTTGGAATTCCGGGTCGCGTTCCATTTCGAGTTCCAGATTCAATTCCGGAAACGGATCCGTTTCCGAAACCAAAATCGAATCCGTCAATTTCTCATTCGAGCTCCGTTTTGAGTTCCAGATTTAGTTCTGGAACCGGGTTTGTTTTCGGAAGCTCAAAACGGAACATTGACGGATCTTGTTTGAGTTCCATTTTGAGTTCCGGATTAAGTTCCGGAAACAGATCTGGTTCTGGAACTAAATCTGGAACTAAAATCGGAACTTATCGAACTTATTGAGTTTCAAAAACGGATCCGGTTCTAGAACTCAAAATGGAACTCATTTAAGATCCATCCATATTCCAGATTTAGTTCCAAAACCGTATCTGTTTCCCTAAATACGGAACAATGACGGACCTTTTTCAAGTTTAAAAAAGGGTTCGGAAAAAAATTCGATTTTGAAACTGAAGCCGGAATATAGGTCTGGTTCGAATTTCGTTTTTAGTTCCGTATTCAGTTCTGGACTTGGATCCGTTTCTGGAACTCAAAACGGATTATTGACGGATCTTGGCTTAGTTCCGTTTTGAGTGCCAGATTTAGTTTCGAAAATGGATCCAGATTCGGTTCTAGAACTAAACCTGGACAAAAATACGGAACTGAAAATATATTTGATTCGAATTTATGATCGATTGCGCTTGCAATGTGCTTTGTGGTTTTGATTCTTGCAATTTAGTTCCGTAATCGGATCTGTTTCCGGATCTAAAACGGAATAATGATGGACCTTTTACAAGTTCTAAAAACCGATCCGCTTCAGTTTTTTTTCGAAAACGGAAAAAGATCCGGTTTTGGGACTGAAGCCGGAATATTGATGGATCTTATTCGAGTTCTGTTTTGAGTTCCAGACTTATAGTTCCTGATCTCAAAACGGAACATTGACGGATCTTGTTGGAATTTGGATTTAGTACCGGAACTAGATCCGTTTCTGGAACTCAAAACGGAACATTGTCGTATCTTGTTTTAGTTTCGTTTTGAGTTCCAGATTAAGTTTAAGAAACGGATCCATATTCGGTGCCGACACTAAACCTGCACCAAAATATGGAACTGGAAATAAACAGGGTATGGATATATCATCGTAATTTAGTTCCGGAACCGGATTTGTTTCCGGAACTAATTACAAAACATTGACAGATCTGGTTTAAGTTCTGTATCTAGTTCCAAAAATGGATCAGGATCTGGATCCAATTTTTGAAATCTAGATTTAGTTCCAGCAATATACGAAATGTAAAGTTTTCAATGTCCCATTGTTGGGTGATCCTGTGTAGTTCGTTGTTTGTAATGGTGTTCGGCCGGAAGCAAATTTTTTTATTGTCAAAGCAACTTATTTACGTATGCTTGCAGTTTCGGTATGATCCCTTCGTATAGGATTTCTATGTCTGAGATGGATCATCCAAGTGATATAACAAGGATGTCATTGAACTGGAACCCACCAGGACTTGGAACGTAACTTTTCTAGCAGAGCTAGATAATAAAAGCAATAACTCTAACAGAGTAAGATGTTTCAGTCCAGTAGACGGTCTATGACCCTAAGATTGAGATAAATAAAAAATATGTCAGTGGTTGGTGTTATTCGGTCTGTTAATTCCACATAATTTGTCGATGTAAAGTAAGTTGTGTGTGTTTTTTTTTCTTTTTATTGAGTCTTTATATTATGCTAAACTTCTTGCTGTTTTCATGCCTCTTTGTAAAAGATTCTCTCTCTTATTGGTATATAGTTTTCCCAAAAGTGAAATCTTTTGGTAATTATTTGATGAATTTGTAGCTGTTATCATTTATTTGGTCTTAGTGGTATGAGTGGTTCAAGTCTAGAAACTTAATTTTTCACTGGTATAGCAGTATCGAAAAAGCTTCTAGCTAACTACTACATATAACTACTCTCGTAATAACTACTCCATTTGTGGTAATTATTTTACAAGTGTCAGTTGCACGAGCAGGTCTTCGGGAACCGACGAGAATTTGAAACTACTCCGCATAAACAGCATGCTAAATGTTTTACAGATCACACTGTATTTATATATACATTGTAAATATGGCCAATTCTATAGGATTCACTAATTTGAATATTTTTCAAGTATGTCTCATAAAAATAAGACAATTTAAGGAGAGAACGACACAATCCCAATATATTTATTACCATTCTCCATTTATGAATCGTATAATTTATTTTTAGGTAATGTTAATTTAATTATAAATAAGCATAAAGACTTGATATATTATTATAGAATTATACACGTAAGTAACATTGTTTTAATTTAACATTTATTATATTTCAAATTTACGTACGTTTCTTTTTATTTATATTCATAAAAATAAAAAAAATAAAAAAATAAAAATTATTTAAATTAATAACAACAATGATCTTATTTATAAATATCATTTTGTAAAAAATAAAATCTAAATAAATTATATTATTAAGACAAATGAATTGTGCATTAATTTAACTTGTTATAATATTCGCTTTTTATTGTACGATTTAAAAATGTTATCTTATATAATTTGGTCTATCTAGATAGTGTAAGTACACATGTAATTATAACTATTTATATATATATAAAAACCATAAATTCCATGTATAAAAGCAAATCCATGCACATCTTGCATCATAGATCGTAAGAAAACAATAAAAAAAAAATTGTTTCAAGTATCTAATCGTAAAAAATCAACGGACTAACAATAATAACTGCGCTAAGACGAAGGAAGGTATATTACGTACATATACAAATTGAAAAGATACAAGAAAAGATTATAATATATGAGATTTTTCCCAAATAAGGATCGAACAACTTTATTTTGTGCTGCTTTGGTATATAAGTTGGAATTAATAAGTAATTTACATAGTTTTTGTTATTTTATTTTATTTTAATTTATAGTTTTAGTACTATTAGACAGTTTAGTTGTTGTAACTATTCGAAATGAATGTGAAATCGTATATGTTATGTCGTAAGTCATCTGTTATATGCTGTGTTAATATTACTGTAGTATTGCCTATATAATTC
Organism: Tipula confusa; assembly: GCA_963556175.1. NCBI lineage: Eukaryota > Metazoa > Arthropoda > Insecta > Diptera > Tipulidae > Tipula > Tipula confusa. Next base: position 222,757,042 of record OY744476.1, read on the forward strand.
GTTTATGTTTTTGTGTTCATTTGTTTTATTTTAACAATTTACAGTTAGAACATGATTCCAATGCCGGAATCCAGATTGGGTTTTTGCCGGTTTGCATAAAAGTCCTCCCCTGTGGAACTCAGAATAGGTTTCATCCAATTTAATTCTGATGAATCTATCTTTTTAATATGATTCGAGTATTTTTGCAAATTGCAATGTCAAGAAGTTTCTTATCTGATGGTTAAGTCCTTAATGTCAAACTTTGTCAAAAGCTAGCGCAACGTCTAAAAATATCGTTGAACAGACTTTTTTATCTTCGAGTGCTTTCTCAAGTGATTAGATCATAACCAAGGGCTTCGATTTCATAATGAATTGTATATCACGCATGACTCCTTTTGGTGAAGTTATTAGAATTTTTTCACTTTTTTTCAGATTCCACCGTTATTATTTGAGACTCCAAGGCTTGATCATCATGAGGTTGAAATAATTTTTCGAGGTGTTTCGCAAAACTTTTAACTTCATGTTCAATAACTTTTAACTTTACCAAGCGCCTTTCAGTTTAACTTAAGCCTTCTTGTTGTAAACTGGGTGTCCCACAGGTGACTTTTATTTCCCAGATACTCGCGCCACACACCTGCGGAGAATCCAGTGTGATGTCCGAGGACCACTGCTCTCTTTAATTCGGCTGACTGGGCATTATGAACGAGTTTCGAAGAATTAAGTTTTCTTGGCCCTTCAAAGTCTTCAGAGACCGGAAAACTATCCCCCGTAATTAGGGGGAAACTTATGTAAGAACGAGAGGTAAAAACCTCATTGATAGTTATTCGGAGGTAATTGTCACTGACATTCCATCAAGCCGTATCTATGTTAAGTTGTGTGGATCAGCAAAAAACTGCTTGCTCAAAGAGGAACTCTGGGAAGGGGAACAAAACTTTTGACGCCGAAACATTGTTTTCCAGCTGACTAGGGTTCACCACTGCATTTTCTGACAACTTTAAATAGAAATGACTTTGTTTTTATTCTATCTACAATTGGACTCTCTATGTCTCTCTAATTCCATCCAAAACTGGTTTTCGTGTCTTTTTATAGAGCAAAATTGGTTTGTAGTAGATAACAGATTTTTTCTAGATGCTAGAACATGTTAGGATTTTTCTAAGAAAATGTATGTTCTTATGTAACTGAATCCAGAAAAATTTTGAATCTGTTTTAAGATCTAGGCCAGTTTTAGTTTTAGAACCAGTTACGATTTTGGAACTCAATCCGGAACGTTTTCGTATCTGGCAGAAAACAAAAAGAAACCAGTTGCGGAAATGTTCTAAAATCAAATTCGGAAGTTCCTGTATTGAAAAAATGGAATAAAGAAAAAACTGGTTTCAAAATCCGAACGCAGGAATCTTTATTTTTCGAATAAAAGATTGGTCTTACCTAGATCTAGCACTAAAACTGAACTCAAAAGTGGAACCATTTCCAGTTCTATGAGGGCTCCGGATTAAGATTCGGAAACGTATCTGGTTCTCAACGAAACGTATCAACGCATAAATTGAGAAGTTTTGATAGGAACGCTTCATGCTATTCTTGCACGCCTCGAAATCCGCACCTTCAGATTTAGAAGGGGAACTATTTTCGATTTCGGATTTAAAATCGAAACTGATACCAAATTCAATACCAGTCTCAGAATTAAATCCCGAACCCAAAACGTAACTCGAACATGGTCCGTAAATATTCTGAATTTAGTTCCAAAAACGGAACCGGGATCTAAATCTAGGACTCAAAGCGGAACTAAAACAATATCTATCAATGTTCCAGATTTAGTTCCAAAAACCAATAAAACTTGCAGTTTGGCATTACGAGGCATCAATCACTCGTTGTTTTTTGCTTCTAAAACATTTTATAAAATACAACAGCAATATTCATAAATGGAGGAGCAGGTTCTTTCAGTTATTTATGGATCGACCTAATTTAACCAATACTTACAGGGATGCCAATTTAAGTTAATGACGGAACACAAAATTTTTGATCCTGTAAAAGATCCTAATCCGGCCAGTAGAGATTACTAGGCGCTCAGTTAATTGTGATAAACCGGAAATAAGATTATACGACTGATTAACGCCAAAAGTGGTGTTCTCCTTACTTGAAGCCAGTATATCTTCTAACATCTTAATACGTTCATTAAAATCTCCACTATCAATGTAAAGTTACTATACAGTTTAACGATGGCACGCGAACCAACTACATACACATAATTTGATATGTTGCTCAATTTTAGTGAAGCGAATTAAATTCAAAAACAAAAACAGTAAATAGCACGCGTTCCAAATATCTCAATAATTTCGTTGATTGTTACATCCGGTGGTGAAGTCCAATCATTATATTATGATTATGCTTGTGTACATATATCATACCGAATATGATGAGTAAATTTTTTTTTTTATATATGAACCGAACAATTTAACAATTTGATGTGTTTCATTTTAAATCAATCATGACATGTAAACAAACCACACAAACCATTGAGTAACAAGTCGCTTATTGTTGTTGTTGTTGTGTTGTTAATTTCAATCAGAAATTATAATTGAATATCCATTAAAGAAATCCCAAAGAATTACTGTATCTAGATTACAACTTAGTAATACCGCCTTAACCACTCACGCAATAAAATAAGACAAAACAAAAAAAATTTCTTTACGACGACCTTTACATTTCTTTTTTTTTTTTTCTTAATATTTCCATTTGATCTCTTTCGATCGTGCGCGTGCCACCACAAACGAAAAAAAAAAATTATAATTGAATTGAATTGAAATTTCGTGTGTTGGATTGAAAATTGGAATTGGTTTTCTGTGAAGGTTTTATGATTTTGATTGGATTGATTTGGTTTTTTTTTGTCGTTTTTTTGGTAGAGTGACATTTTGATTGAAATGTTTGATTCATTGAATTAATGTTATAATGTACATGAATTATGAAATCTTGAACACGTACACAACACAACACAATAACTCGAATTAAGTAATTACAGACCGCCTCTTTAATACGCAAAATTAAGTTGTGGTGATTTTTATCGATCGAAAATATTTATACGAGTATACAAAATTGTGTGAGGGTTTGTTGGTTGTTGAACGCGATCATATGGTTGTTGATCGTAGCTCGATTATATATGCGATTTATGACCTTACATCTATATGTCCGTTGGTATATAAACAAAGTATATCGCACAAATGATTAATATTCGAGTGATTTTACACGAAAATATTTACACGTGTTTATAATGTTATGTTGTTGAAGATCAATTGGTGTTCACAATAAAAATTTTGTTGAATGAAAAATTAATAACCAATTAATTTTATCAAATCTTTTCATTCATGAAATTAAATTATATGATCACGATCAATATATATAATGATCTTTTCATTATATACGTATATATATACGATTGAGATAGAAAGGTATGATTTTGCCCGCATCTTAAGATCAATGTGATCGTATACATTTATATACAAGAAGATTAATTATTATTTATATATTCTTTGTAAATAAAAGAAGAAATCAAATTTATCTAATAACATAAAGGTACATACATACTATACATATGTAAGATATGAATTTCTTAATGTCGTTAATTCTTAAATTTATGTACGAATTTATGAAAAAATTTCTAGAGTATTATGAAAAAAGTGGCTGAACAATAGAAAATTAAAATCGTTAATCTGATTGTAATCCTGATTGAATAAAATTTAAATTTAATTTAAAAAAATTTTTATATTTGTAGAAACTTTGTCGATTAAACAAATAACATAAACATTTTAATCAGTGCCTTGATTCTATCAAAAAATTGCGGTTTTGCATTGTGACGACAATCGTCAATATTATAACCTTTTACGATAGAGATAAACTTTGAGATAAACTCGAAGGCTGTAAGTCGTTCTTGTTGAGATTCTTTAATTTAAAACCACGAGCTTGTAATATAAATACATTCTTGTTTGACAAACTAAAATTAAAGATCCTCTAAAATAATCAAAAGCGATCTGTAATTTAAATTTAATTTAATTCCAACACGAGTATTATACGTAAATATACTGGATGTTTTAGTATACCTCTGGCCAATTCGTTGGGATAGTTTCTTTAATGGTTTTAATATGCCAAGGTCATCGTGTATGCTGCTGTTTCGAATATGCCATGGAGCGTTTGTAATACTTCGAAGTATTTTTACTTGTATTCGTTGCAGGATATGATCGCTTCGGTATGATTCTTCCAGTTTAGCCTTCGGTCAAGGTGTAAACCTAAGTATTTAACCTTTGTTAAATGTTGAGGGTTATTTACATTATTTAATTTTACTGATGGGCAAGTGCATTTGTTCAGAGTGAACGTGATGTGAGTCGATTTATTTTCAATCACTTTTATTTGTCAGTTTTTTAACCATTGCTCAATTTTGCACAGACGATTTTGCAATTCTTTTGAGGCAGTGTGAGAGTTTTTTTGTCACATCAAGGTGGCCGTATCATCAGTAAGTGTTGACATTATTACATTTTTAGTAATAGGTAGCTTTTCAGAACTAAGTGAAAATTGTTTGGCAATAGGTTTTTAATTTTATAAATTAAGTCCTCATGCCACACTTTGTCAAATGCTTGTGCACCATCCAGAAAGACAACAGAACAGCACTTTTTCCCTCAAAGGAGTGTTTGAATATATTTACTATCGTGTGTTCTTGCTCTTTGGTTTCATGTTAACTTCAGAATTCAAATTTATGGTCTGGTATAACCTGACGCTCTTCCAATACTGTTTTAAGTTTACTTAGTATCATTTTTTCGAAAAGTTTCGATATTATTGGAAGCATGCTTATTGGGCGATATGACGATATTTGTGTTTCATTTTTCCCGGGCTTTTGTATCAGTGATACAAAAGCCCGGGAAAAATGAATGTAGCATCTTTAATAACTATAACATCGTTTAGCATTTCTGCAGCCTCATCAATATCGGTTGGTGTTCTAAGTGGAATATCTAAAGAAGTACTTTGTTCGACTAGCCTTCTATATTGGTCCTATTTAGTTCACTTGTTTGTGAAACGTTTCGGCTTTTCTGCCTTTAAAACCTCGGTGCTCAACATTACTATTACAGGTGAATGATCAGAGGACAGATCGAAGCAGTTGGTTGCTCATTTGTGCGTGCAATACCCTTAGTTACGCAAAAGTTAATTAGATCATTAGTCTATCGGCAATGATAGTCTTGACCCCCAGTGGATATGTTTAGCATTATAATCTCCCCCTGCAATTAATTTATTACCCAACTAGTTAAAGTAATCCATGAAGTGTGGATTTTTGGGAGGCACTATACTGCTGATATTACACAGTTCTCATACCATTCCTGCAGACAGATGCTTGTTGATTGAATATATGTTCTTCCTCGTATTTATTAAGTTCGTAGTTTTTTAACGTTCTTTTAATAAGAACAGCTGTGCACATCGTGGCTTTTGCCACCCAGATGATTAGTGTCATAAATTGAATATCCATTAATTTTAAAAAAATTCTTATTTGTAAAGCGTATTAACATTATGTATATATTATGCTCAATCATTACCGTGAAACTTTGCATCATATCGGTGAACTTGTTTAATGCTAAGCAGATGTTTCCTTTATCAATATTTTGCACTTTTGGAGCAGTTCCTTTAAGGATATAGCATATGAGACTCCATGATGTACATTACTATGCTTACGGTTGTGTTCTGATTTTCACATTCTTGAATGTTTTTGGGCGGATCGTCTGGATACATTGCTTTTCTCTCGGTTGAGTACATTTGCAGCATAAGCTGCTCTTCTCGCTGCCATGGACTTATTATTCGTTTTAGCTCTAAATATATTGAGCACTCAATGGAACAATGGTTGAGGCACTTTTTCTCTATTAAAAATGTTCGTTATTTTTTTAACGTGGAAGCCTTTATCAATAAGAGCGTTGTTTATTTCGCTTGGATCTATACGAAACTCTCAATTCCTTTTATTATCACAACAGAAATCGTTTCTGGCTTCTTAGTTGGTAAGTATACTATCGTTTACCAATTTTGTCGAATTGGATAATTAATGATCTGTAAGCATCAATATTGAGAGATTGTATGTTCATTTCTTTTATATTTCCTTTTTTCACCTCGGAAATGCACGAAATATGACTTAATTTATGTTCAACTGTTTAAAATCGGTTCACGCAGTACACTCGTGTCAATTAAAGGCTTCATGTTTTAAGTGCAATGGAAAACTTCACGAATCCTTTTGCTCGTATATGGCGTACACTAAATGGCCGAAATAAATGGCGAAAAATATTCAAGTTGTAACACAATCAGTTCTTGATCAAATGACCTTACATACCATATTCAAAACCACAAATTCGTCAAGTTCAACTTGTAACTAAGCCTCTTAGTGGTTAACACTGATCCACACACACTCTTCGACATTCTTAAGAAAGTTGACATATAATAATTGGACCACTGCTGTTTTTCAATTTACTTTCTTTAGGTCAAACTAAAATGTGATAATTTACCTATACCGCATAATATATGTTATTAGGCTAGGCAATTTCTGGAAGATCAAAATTAAGCAGCACACCTACCATTGTAACTTTACAACTCCTGACAACTGTGAAGAGCAAGTTACAAATCAAATTATTCAAAAGTTCTGGGTAATCGATACACCTGAATCCATACTAGCTATTTTGACTTCCAATGAAGAAATTTATGAAGTTCAATGATACTGATAAATTTATCGTTTCATAAAAAATGTTTTTTCCGCGTTTGTTCCGGTTTAGACCATTGGTCACATGAAGGCTATTGACAATAAAAACATAATGCTGGCCATCATTTTTATTTGCCGCATCACAGTTTTTAAGCCAGGAAGCACCTCTAAAATACTCGCCTAACGCCTTATTTTTGATGCGTCAGCTAAAAGTTCATCAGGCATTAAATGATAATATATTAAAGGTTGTCCTGTGTTCCAACAAGAACTTTTTTAAATTTTTGTTACGTTCTCGTATAGCGCCATTAGAAACCACAACACTGGAGTCTTTCCAGACTGGAACTATGTGCAACACTTTTACTCACAGAGACAAAAAATAGAATTGTACCGATTTTCAATCGTGCTATATAGAAGAAATTCTATTGGGCGGCCTCGAAAAACGTACTCGTGAATTGGAGGTCATCATTCATTTTGGAAAATATTTGTCGTCAATCGAGTCACTAAAATTCAAGCCATCAGCTCCAAAGACGAATGTAATCTCGTTGATTCCAAAAACAAGGCCGTTGATATTATTTCAAGTGGGCTTATGCCGGAAGGATTTGGAAACGGTTCAATTTGGTTAAATGGTCTAAATAAATAGAAAACCAGAAAAGTAGGACACTTAAGTCAAGAATATCTAATCTTTAGACTACACTCATGTGCCAACCCATAGATGGTAAAACTTGGTAATTCACCCCAACAGCCTCACCACATTTTGGTGGTTTATCCGAAACAATAGCGAAGTCTGCTAAATTTCATCTAAGGCGGGTCTTCGCAAATATCACTTTGACGTTCAAAGAGGGCAATACAACCTTAAAACAAATAGAGGTATTATACTGCCAGCAAATATATTGAATTCGAGGCCTTAACTGCAATTTCTTTAACTCCAGATGATTTAACAGCAACCTCACTAGACCACTTTTTTATTGGCGGACCATTAAACGCAATTGTTGAACCGAACATTGAAGGCGATTACATTTCAATTTTAAAATAATAGAAATTGGTGCAACGACTCCATCAACAGTTTTGGCCGAGATGATCTAATAAATATTTGCCAGACCTTTAACATCTACAAAATGATGTTGTTGAGATTATTTTAAGGAGTTTATATTTTGAATTCAACGTGGACGAACTATATTTGAACGAAAGTCGTTTGAACTCCTTACCGTTGTAATGCCTCAAATGAGACTAAGGGACAGTGAACTAAATAAAAATAAATAGAATTTAAGGATGTAATTCCAGCGTCCGAATATTAATTTTAAGAATAATTTATAAAAATGTACAAATATGTTACCAAAATAAATGGAATATCATATTTAAAATTAAAAAAAGAAAGCCTCAAATGAGCAAAAAATTATTACAAAATCCAAAATGATGTTTTGAGTAAGATTTTAATATGAAAATAGTAGTTTCGCCTAAACTTAGTTGGCTTAGTATTTATTAAAATCCCACTCAAAATAAATTTTTTAGTCATATATAGACTATTTGATTCGTATAATATTTTGAATCAATATATTATGGAAATTTCACTGAACATTCACGTTTGTGTCATTTGTTCGAAAGCTTCTTGTCACGAAAAAAAAAGATTTACTCAAAAATCTGGCTAATAGAGAATTTTATATATTAAATATTTTATTTAGTTATTGCGCATCGCTGGATCGACAACTTTTCTAGAACATTAAGCCTCTTTTTGATCCGCACATAATTTTTTTTAGATCAAACGATTTGTAAGTATAGTAAAAATATCACTCAAAACCCAGTTTGGTTGAAGTAGCAATTTAAGACTAATTTAAATTTCAGAACAACAAATACTACTTAAAGCAACTTTAATATTGAATCTAATTCCACTCAAAGTTTATATTCCACTCAAAAACTTTACACTTCATGTAATATTGAGTGAAGTTTCAATAAGATTAATATAATTAAATGCACCATTATAAGGAAATCATCTAACAAAAGGCTTACTTAAAAGTTAGTCTGAGTGTAAGGTATTTACTAAATATTTACTGAAACTCACTCAATTGCACGTTTTGTCTATAGTTGGAATAAGCTAGAAACAAAAGATACACTCATAAGAGTAGTTTGCGTTTTATTCTCTGCAGAATTGTAAATAAACGAGAATATCACTCAAAAGTCCTTTTAGTTTTTTGAGTGAAATTTGTTTGTTAGAATTAAAATGCACTATATTGTGTACTGGTTCATAGTCAAGACCAAATAGTATTTTTATTTATAGGTAAAGTATCGAGTTCAAACAAGCCTGGAGGAAAGTTTTGCCACAATGTAACTAACAACAATTTGGTCAGCGTCAGCAACGACCTTTTTCTTTAATTACTTTAAATTGACAAGAGTTCCCACCAAACTTTTATCATGTCGTGATAGTGAGTACGATTAACTAGTTTCAAATAAGAATGGTCCGATGGTGTCTCCGATTCAAAATTCGCACGAAACAGTGACACGTTGAGGGCATCTCGTGTTATGGCACTAACTTCAAATACATTATCGTTCGTTCTATAACTGTTGATGCACTCTGTACATTCGATATCGATTACATCGTTAATATTGTATCATGATGCGCTTATATTCGATGTGAAAAATGTAAATATAGAACTGCTATTTTGTTCAAGTGGATTCCAGTTAAACGAGTACCATAAAAATGTATTTATAAACCGTGCGCTAGTGAAAAATTGTTGTTATTGTTGTTGTTGTTGTCACAAGACGTCTTGCACACTAAATAATCAACAATTAAAATATTATTACAGCCATTTCAAATATTAATCTACAAGCTCAATAAATACCATAGCCATATATGTATATATATATATATATTTATATATATATATATATATATATATATATATATATATATATATAAATAAATATATATATATATATATATATATATATATATATATATATATATATATATATATATATATATATATATATATAAAATATATTAATTGCATATTTTCCAATCAAGAAAATGATACAGATTACAACATCTTACAAGATATATATAAAAAAATAAAATAAACGAAACGATCTTAAAGTTATGTCATGCCAGCGGTGATTGAGAGTAAAGTAAAACGATGATTTCTTTAATTTTTTTTTTATTTTTTGTTTTTTTTTTTAATATAATTTATGAATTTTTATAGTTTTTAACGAAAAAAAAAAATTAAATAGAAACGCACAAAATTTTTTTTAAAAACCGTAACATAAACATATATTTCATATATAAACATTTAGTATGTATAAAAATACGAACCATTAGAAGGTCGTCGCGCTGGTTTTATCGCGCCAAGCACGTAGCTTTTTCTACACTCGTACAGTGATGAAATATAAATCTCTGTCTGACTATCATACAGCACTAAATTGACCGTAAAAATTGCCTTAAAGAAATGAAAATCTCTTTAAAACAAAAACAGAAATTAGTGATCATATAATCAACTTCATATGATCATAACTTTGGTTTCGGGGTAAATTTAATGAGGTTGAATATTAAGAATTTTGACGTTAGATTTATATTTTGGATATATTTTATATTTTATTTTATGGTAACAGAAAATTAATTAAGTTTTCGTTATAATCGTTTAAGGGTTTATGACGGCCGTATTCATAAATTTATGGATGATTGGTAAATAATCATTTATATGGATAATATACCTTAAGGTTGCCTACAAAATTATTATTACCATTACAAAATGTGAATACATAAGTAAATACTTAAGAGTGTCGATAGTTTGGTATCATGAATGAAGTGAAATGCGTGCAAATATCTTCATATACTTGAAGCCATTTTATTATTTGGGGAGATTAAGCATATGATCTTAACTACTCTATGAACAGTGCAATTTATTTACAGACATTTGAAGTCAGGTGGATATCCACGGAAAAACACAGGGAAATGAAAGGAAAGGAAAGCCGCATTTTAAGAATATCCAACCTTAATGTTAAATTTGTCTAAAAAAGCTCGAGCAGCCACATACACATATGGGTTTGAAATCGGTTTCTCGAAGTACTTCAGTGAATATAACTGAATTGTAGCTGATAAGATACAACCCCATAATTATTCGATTTAAGTGTAGTAAAAGTGTCTTTACTGGCCTCGATAAATATTTAAACCTTTCGAATAGTGTTTTGCCCTTAGACAAGTTAGTACCAGCAGTAACTATATCCAGTCAAAACTGGATGTGTCAGGTAGTCTGCTTCCTTCCTGCTACAGTTACAATAATTAAAACTTGCCCGAAACTAACATAAATTTTAAATTAAAAATCTACCTTCATACTGACTAGTGGTTATATTTTCCTGGAGGTAACAAAACGGTAAATCGATAAAGGAGTTAGCAGCACTAAGGAAATCACTAGTGTTAAAGACGAAGAATCCAACAGTCACACCGGTTTAAAATTTAAGTGCTTATATTAAAACAACTGGTGAGGTAATCACTTACAAAAATACTGAAATCGAAAAGCTTCATGAAAAAATTTACATCGAAGAGGCAGGGAACGATGGAATCACTCTTTCATTTTTCAATCATAGTGGCAATAAAACATCAAACAAAACCAAACAAAGTATCAACTAGGCAAAAGAAATATGCTAAAATCACTGTGAATAAAAATCCCAACATTCGAAGGGAACTTCAAAAGCAGGCGGATATTTACACATGAACATATTCTACCATTGTTTTGCCAAAAGTAAAACACCACTAGAATCGAGGGATGGAAACATATAGGCTCAACACGAAACCCAGTAAACTGCATGAATTTTGTAGAATTTTTGCTTATCTCCTCCAATTCATATCTAAGATCCATAAAAAGCCAACGTGTGAAAATAGTTCAAAAAACGAGCAATAGAACTCGATACAGCATTAATCTTAATCTTAATACCAGTTTAAGGTGTTTGCTTTGCATATACGAAATCATCACTTTCTAGCTTACTTATCAAAATGGCACACACGTTCACGCACCACGGCACTCATGCATTAAGTTTAGCATTTATCCGGAAAACTTTCTGAATCGTAAGGGGAGCTCAAAGAATAAGGTATCACATTCAAAAATTTATTGTCTATTTCGATTTGAAAGTTAATCGATTAAGTCACTCATGGGAAACTTACCCAGTAGTCATGTCACCCCATCGCAGTCATTAACACACACCGTTGTCAGTAATGCCGGTCCATTGAACATGTATAGAAGTCAAAAGGCGGAGTAAATAAGATTACCTTTACATTGCTGTTTTTGTATGCCTTTCAACAAAGGCAGGTATCGAAGTGGTTTCTGATTTAATAGTCAACACTTTCCTATAGCAGCATTCAAAAGATGTACATAGCGCCGAGAAAATTTGGCCCACATTTACAGTGATCACGGTATAAACTTCATTATCACAAACAAAATTCTAATCCAAGACCTACGCCGGCATTGGAGAAGACTATCTAGGATCATTTCTCAACACAAATCATCTCATGGCACTTTATACCGCCACGAGCGCTTTACATTTCGGAGAATCATGCCGAGTTTGAAACATAATTTATGCCGATTCATTAGAAATCAAACATTATCCACCACGCAAAGCTGAATTAAAGCATGTCTCAATTCACGTTTTCGCTGTCCTGTTTCTAATGATGCAGATAATATGGTTATTCTTATTTTTGAATATTTTTTAATTGGTAATGCTTTCTTGGCTCTCCCGAAAAACTATTTGTTGGATAAAAATCCAGGTTTATTAATCAGATGAGAGTTAGTAAATCAAATGGACCAACCATTTTAGAAAAAAAGGCACCAAGAATATTTGTCTTAGGTTTATCACGGGTTCAAGTGGAAGGTTAGATATCCTTACGTAATGGTGGGTAATTTATTTCTGATAAAGGAAGATAACATACCTCCTTCGATGTGGGCAAGAGGTTGAAGCAAAGAAATTCACGTCTTGAAAATCTTGAAAATCTTATAAGAGCAGCCACAATTTTCACTCTTAAAGAAGCATTTAAACGTTCTGTTACAAAGTTATGCCTTAGAAGAGTTGCAGTAACATTGCTTACAGTATTTTCCATTTTATTTACAACTTCTTCTGCTGATGTTATTATTGAAATCTTTGCAAGATACACAACAGAATATTTTGATGCTCAACACCTAGCACAATACCCTACATCGATCTCTTTTAAATCCATTTCGATTTCAAGACTAAATGGATCAAATCAAGGACCACCTTTCACCATTAATGTAGTTCGGTAACTGAAGATGATTACTTGTTTATCGAAATCGATATTACGAAAAGTAAAAATAAAAACGGAAGTTTTATTTTAATAAATAACCCAGTAAAGTCTTTGTCTGACAGATAAAAACGGCCTGCATCTGAATCGAGAATCAATATAGCAATAACATTAGGTTCGCATACCGTTGGTGAAGATACATTCCTACCAAATATTTGAACTGAAATTGACGCTTATATACAATAAATCTACATATTTGGATAATTCCATAATCAAAATGCCATTTGGTTGATCATCACCGGGACCATTATGAACTAATCAATTAGGAAATATTCAACCAGTATTTACTTGGTCACGAAGGATTGTTTGTGTGCCACTCAACTCAATGTATAAGATAAATATGCTCTTATAACGAAAAGATAATATGCATTACAGTTACTTGTTCGAGCTGTTACTCCTACCAATCAATGGATACCATTACATGGTATTGTGAATCGTAGGTCATGCTACTTAATCTTTAAGGCACTGAAATTATTTTCATCAGCCGGGGATGTATCGTTTAGGATGAAAAATTACAAATTTCCGCCGCAAGAACTTATTTTTCATTGGGTACTATTCTCAGATTCAAGGTGATTGCCGTAATTTTTTAGAAAAGTAGTCAAAAGATTATCGACCATAAGTAATACACTAAACACTATACAAGCCTTTACGCGATCTTCATTGCCGCCCGTAGCATGTTCAGCAGAACAACTAAAATCAACTGTATAAATATAAGGTTAATTTAGCATTATATTGCCAATATTACCCGTTATAAATGATTTTCTAGGAAATGTAAACCCATCAAATATACTTTGTTGCATATTTCAGATTTATAAATTGTAAAATATAATTAATAATGTTGAGTTAAATATATGACCACATGGGCTACAGTGGTTATTTTTCCAAGCAGTATGGTAGGAAAAAATACTTGTAGAGGAAAAATTCGAAATAAAATTCTATCTGGTACAATACAAAAGAAAATACTCACCACCAAATATTTTAAATGAGTACACGAAGCGGTTAAATGTCTTTCAGGAAAAAGAAATGTTTAACTATTCTTAATACAGAGGGACGAAGGAATGCTTTGATAAATACAGAGCAAATGAAATAACAGTTGCGATAAAAAATTATAAAAAAGTAGTAGTAGTTTAAAGTGAGCAATACATTTGATGTGCAATACAAATGCAATACAAATGAAACCTTTTATATAAATTTCCGTTAATAATCGAAATGTTTCGAAGTTAAATAGAAATGGAAGCAAAAGAGGTTGAATCACTTGGTTACTTGCAGTGATGACAATTAACATAAACATAACCATTTAGGAAAATGCAGTATCCATAAGAAGAACCATCTTTCAATAAAAGTGAATCGTCGATTTGAGTTAATAATTGCACCATTGAAACACAATTTTAGAATTGCAAAATTTAGTTAAACGCCTAAATATTTTACCTTGTCTCCCATAATCTAAAACCATCGCAATATGCATTTCCGTTGAGTTATGTAATCGGAAATCTCTTCTATACTATAATTTTTCATATACATGATGAAGATGATGAGTAATCATGAAAATTTATCGATTTCGTAAAAATCTTCGTACAAAACCCCACATCGTACATTATATCTAATATATTATTTAATGCTAATATTTGTCTCACCTACAAATTTAAGGTGTGTATTTTGTTGTTTTATTTTTAAAGACATATATCTTTAAAACATTTCATACGTACGGTTATGTTTTGAATACTCGTATGGTAAAGCAGAAATGCAAGACAAAAAAGAAAAATTTAATTAATATTTTCCCATCATTGAATGAATGAATTATATGAATTAATTTAAATGAATGGATGAATGAATGGGGAATGGGTATTTTAAATAATAATAATAATATATTGTAATTGCTGGTTTTCTTAATAAAATAAGCAAAAAAAAAATATTATTAACTTTCTAATCTAAAAGGCTGCATTATAATTTATTTCGATTTCAACTTGTTATGACATCAAGAAAATTTATGATTTTTTGGTCAATTATCTTGTCGCTTTTTACATATTATGTTGTGTGTGCTTGCATATATGTGTTACCTTCTTGTGTATATATTTACCAATTTTCGAGCAATTAAGTACGATTACTAAATGCCAACAAAGTAGGTATCGATGGTTCATCGAATAAATGGGATGATCATTAAATACTAGAAAAAGAGGAAGGCAAAAATTATTAATTATGGTAAGGACACTAATAAGGCACTCATGTAAAAGTGGGGACCTCCAAAATATTAATGGACCTCTGCTTACTTACCACAGGATTCGCAGTTTTTAATTGATACGTGGAACTTGTACTGTTTCGACTTTTTTCAGTCAAGTGTCTATGATCCACCAAGGATAGTGGGTGGGTGATTAAGATCCTTTAAAATTTAATCACCATGACAACTAAAAATCTTTCGCGGTGAATTTTTAACGTCCTACCTTACTCCGTAACTAGGTCAATCCAGTCATCGAATTGTTACTATTCAAAATCACTCGAGAGTCAAACAAATATCATGGACGACATAAAATTTGACTCAAATCATACACGAATTCATGAAACGTGACATGAAATCCTTGGAATTACTGCGAAAGCTAAAAAATCATTGAGGAACAGATATTACAGTTGAATTCATCAAAACCCTATAGTGCGCGATTTTCTCATCAAAAGGTTCTATGTATATTATTCAGCTGATAATTCGCAAGAAATATAATTATTTAGGGGTCGCTCAAGTGTTCGCACATATATCTCTAGAAAAGATTATCTTCTCGGTATCAATTTTGCTGGTGTCCTTGATAGTGGCAAAGATGCAATTAACTGACCGTTCAACTGCGTGTGGTTTTTATTAATTTTGTTTAGATGAATTTTGACGTTATCCGGCTTTATTTTACCATCTCGCAAGCCATTGAGGTCGATGATAGTTATTCCTACTTCTTGTCCGCCACAAATAAATTGATATGGTGTTGAGCTCTTCGGTTTGTTAAAAACTGTATTGTCTTGTGGGAATCCCCTTAAGTCGCCAAAACACAAAATATTTATGTCAGTAATGATCCGAGCTTGCAACTATTGCGCAAACTAGAATTAAAATATTTGAGCATCTCGTGTACGTCATCAGAGTGAACGTCTTGACATTTTCCAATGACATTTTCTATAGCTCCAATAATCTGGCCAGCTGCTTCTTGATGGTCTGCGTGATATGCTTGCTCATTGAAGTTTGCCTTTAATGTCATTGTAATGACATTAAATTTTTAATTTTTTTAAATGGTGTACTGTTTATGCCATATTCGAAAACTAAGGATTTCTCCTAACGATGAAATGACATAATCTGAATAAACAATTTTATCAAAACCTTTGAAAAGACCTTATACATCACATCAACTTTCTATCTAATGTATAGTACGTAAATATCTGCAAAATGAAACCAAATTAGTATAACAGTGAACCTACCTAGATAAAAACGAGCAGGAGAAATAAACGTTTTCACGTGAACATCGTTTTCACGTGAATCGGACGAATGAAAGAAATTTTCTAGGGAGCAAGAAAAACTCTAGAACGGATCTTTACATTAAAGATGAAAGTAGCAAAGAATAAGCTAAGGTCCCAGCACAGTGCTTGATTAGGATGACCAGCTCCCTTATTAATATCAAATTGCAATAAGCCATCATAAACTTCGGCATTTGTTAAATTAATAAAATTTAAAATTTCAAGACAATAATCCAAAATTTGTCCGTTGAGAATGTGAACAGCATCCATAAGAATATTGGCAATAACATCAATAAATGGATTCCATGCAATGATTTCATTTTGAATCGATGTCTTACCAGCAATCAACACACCTCCTCCTTTAAGCCTAGTATCAAAATCATGTGGATCTTTTTTATATAGACCACATAGTTGAACGGAAAAAATTCTTCATAATTAAAATTGTTGGTAAGCCATGTCTCAGTGATAATAATCACTTCATTGGCATTGCCCAGGACACTAAGCAAAAATAATTTAACTGTACCATAAACACTGGAGGCATTTTGGTAGTAATTTGAAGCGATATCATTTGATGCAGAACTTTAAGGCAGGACTTTTCCAGATTTGTAAGAACCCGATAAATTTAAATTTCGAGTGAGATATTCAAATTAAATTTCGGTATTCAAAATTTTACATTTGAGGTCACTGGGTGGAAATTTCGGTTATGGAATGGTTTAATACTAACATCAATAGGCCAAGTTTCTGCATTTAGAGCCTTCATCCAAAATATCGTCTTCAGTAGTAGACGGACTAAATCTGAATAAATGAAGCCAACATTTAGGAGCACTGGGATTGGGTTGATTTTTTTGCCTTTATTTTGTATAAAGAGATAAATCATGATCGAAAATTGACACATCGAGCTGCACTAGTCTTTCTATTTTATCAAGATTTATTTTAAGAACTAGATCCAGTAGTGATACAATTTAATAAAAACTTGAAATATGTATAGGTTGATCATTAAGAAGGTACCCCAAATTCTGACTAGCAAGTATGGTTTTAAAAAGATTTCTTGATGTACTACTTTGAAGAATGTTTATATTGAAATCACCAGATATTAAAATATCAACATAATGAAAAAGAGAAGATAGTATATCTTCTAATGCTTCCACATTTTCACATCCAGTAATATAATTACACCTATCGCAAGGTTATTAATAAACACTTTAATAAATAAAAATTCAGTCAAGCCATGAATAAATTAGTCAAGAATCTTCCATTTCAAAATATTATTTATATAAAAAGCCACACCACCACCACGAGATATACTGACATTCCTTATTAATGTGTAACCACGTATATTTATAGACTTGAAAGATACCCATGGTCTAAGCCAAGTCTCTGTAATGGCAATGGAGAGAAAATGTATTCCATATATTAATTGAATGAACCACCCATTTCTCGCAAATATTTGGCTTCAGATTTCATTCTTTTTCAAAATTTCAAGTTGTTTTTGGATTAAAAAGTTACGTTTCGTGAGATACATCGTCTTGCACTGGTTCTATATTAATGTGTTGCCTTACAATTTACGATAAATTGTAAGCGGAACCACAACCTTTATATCAATTTTTACGCTGCCAACAGTTTGAATATTAAAATTTTCGGCCAACTAATCGTCAATTTAGTCCTCTGCCTTAGAAGGAAATTCACATAGTTTTCGTGATTTCTTGAACCGGACGGGATTACTCGATAACGAGAAACCACGACGACTAAACACAGAAAAGCTGGCCATCGCCAGTAGGGAGTTGGAATTCATCATCAAACAAAGAATTACGATAGTCATTGGGTAAGTTGGTTGCACTTGGTCTTCAAGAAGAACGGTGATTGGGGTTTTGCTGCGATTCGAAGGAGAAGAGTTTTTCCATCTATAAGCAAGAAACTGCTTTGTAAAGTCACAATATTACGATATACTTCAGTTTGGGATGATAGTCGATACCTCTCTCATACACAGTGATCGGTGCCAAAAACTGATACAGCGCTTATGACCGAGAATTTTTGGCGGCTTATTCAGCAGTTACTAGTTCCATTAAATCCACTATTTAGATGTATTTGGACAGTCAATTACGAACATTAAGCACATTTCTGGTTGTGAAAATGTCGTAATCGACGTGTTATCATGAATAGAATGTGTTGCAATGAGTGAATCAGACAACTATGTCCGTTGCAAAAAGATTTTCAAAGCCATTCGTAACTTATCACACTCATAAGAACAAGCTTCAAGAAATCAAGAGGGGCGTAAATAAGATGGTTCGTTGTTTGGCTTACCAACGAGCCAAAATCAACAAACACACAAAGTCCATTGGAAAATTATCCACCAATAGCTAATCGATTCAAGGAAAGTTAGCTAATCGGTAAAGAAAATTCTAACAACATCACGCAAAAAACAACATTAGGGTAGAGGCAATAAACTGGAGTGCCTTAGAATTCAGCATCAGTTCGTGATTTAAACCTCAAACCAAAATGAAGGCAATGGTGTTCAAAACCATTACCAATATAGCGTGCGAGTTACATTCCATTCCACGAATGAGAATGTAGACATAAACAACAATAGTAACAATAGTAACAATAATGCACATAACGTAATCTTATATTAAATAACTTAACATTTGTTTTCACAGAATTAAAAGCAGTCCATATCATTTAACTTACCATAAGTTTTCTTAGAATTAAAACATGATAACAATTTTTATAAAACATATTTTCATAGAATTATATTTAATACTACTTACCATATTTTACTTACCAAATGTTAATTTTCTTAGAATCACAAATTGTATCAAACATATTATCGATTATCAAACATATTTCATTCTTAGAATATAAATCAGAAATAAAATATAAATAAACTAATAAGAATATTTTATGGAGAGGGAAAGAATTGTAAAGTATAAAATAAGAATAATTGTAAGAATAAAGTAGTAGTAATTATATAGTTGGCACTCTGAAGAGCAGCATTAATACTATAACTACCAACAGATACTCTGAAGAGTTGTCTGAATAAAAAATAAATAAATAAATTAAGTTTGTTTTTTATTTAAAAATAAAATAAATATTTTAATAATATTTTTGGCGCAGTTGATAGGATTACTTTTCCAAAGAAAAGAATCCAGTGAAACGGACTTTAAAAAAAAAAAAAAAAAAAAAAACCTGAAAAAAAAAAAAAAAAATTCGGAACAGAAAAATCCAAAAATTGATTTTTTGAAAAAACCAATTTTTTTTTTGTGAATTAAAATCACAGTGAATAAGTGTTTAAGCTAATAAAAGTAAAAAGTAAAATTAAAGAAAATACGAAGTGAAGAAAAAAGTAAATTAAAATAAATGAATAAAAAATTAAAAGTAAAAATCTTGTGAATCAAATCAATTAAAATAAAATAACCAAAACAAAATTATAACAAATAATAAAATATAAATAAATAAAGTGAAAAAAAAAAAAAAAAAAAAACAAAAACGGAATCCAAACGGGAACAATTATTTGATAAAAATCGTTCCATTATGGATCCCGAAATAGTGAAACAATTACAAAAACAAAATGAACAAATTCAATATTTGCAACAACAATTAGTTGTTCAAGAAATTAAATTAAATAAAGTGAAAGCTACAAAATTCGACCTAACTTCCGACCAAATAATAAGAAACTTCAACGAGATTAATCCATTCTCGGGAGAAGACAGTTATAAACTAAAATCATTTTTGAAATCAGTGGAAGATGTCGAAAATTTGTGTGGGCAAAACAACGAGGAACTCAAACAATATTGCCTAAAGAAGTTAATAAATAACAAAATTATTGGAGATGCCAGAAACGTAATAATGGAAATCCCGGATCAACATAGAAATTGGATAAATGTGGTTCAACAGTTAAGGTTAAGATTCAGACCAAAATCGACAATCCATCAGTTGCTGTATTACGCAAAAGAACTAAAGGTATTTAATTTTAAGGACTTATTTAATAAATTAAATAGTATTAAGAGTAAATGTAGTGAAATCTGTGACTTCGATGATGAAGGAATTTTTACATATAATTCTATAGATAAAGAATTAGTACAGGTTTTAAAATCAAAGTTAGTTCCAATAATGCAAACACAAGTTGATATAAATAAATCATTGTTCGAATTAGATAATATTTTCTGTCAGTCAGAAATATACATGGCAGAAGATATAATAAAAAATGAATATAAAATTCATAGAAATAAAGATTTAAAGTTTAGGGAAAATAACTATACATCTCGCAATAAAAAATTCAATAATTATAATAATAATAATTATAATAATAATTATAATAATAATTATAATCACAAAATTATTCAGGAAAAACCAAATCAAATACATAAATTTACGGACAATCAAGGTTATCGTAATAATCATAGATTTTATAATAGTAATAACCATATTAGTTTTAACAAGGACAGAAATCACACTACTGGACAGTTTAGACAACAGAATAATAATAACAATAATAATAGATACTTTAATAATAATAATTCAGGACAATTTAGAAGTAATAGAAATCCTGAACCGATGGAAGTAGATAACATTAATCAAATCAATTCACTAAATCATGAGGTAAATTTTATAGAAGAGCCTCAGGAAACCAATTACCCATAATACAACTAACCTTTAATAACCAAACTTTAAATTGTCTTATAGACACTGGTTCGGATACAAGTCTTATAAAACCCCATATTTTAAATTATAAAACTATAAAACTTGAAAAACCAATTATTTATAATTCTCTTGGTGGACCGAATTACGTCACTGAGAAAATCATTACTCCCATCCCAAACGAATTAATAAAAAAAGGAACCTTAGAATGGAAAATATTTCCTCTTAAGAGTGAAAAATATGATGCAATTATAGGTATTAATTTTTTAAAGCCATTCGAAGGTATCATTGATACAAAAAATGAATATCTAAAGATATTCAATAAACACATTATTCCTTTTATTAATATTGGTTATCCCAGAGAGCTTACCGAAGTAAACCAATTGGAGCCAATTGATTCAAAACTAGAAATATTTAATAAAATAAATAAAGAATTTTTAAACTTTGAAGAGAAAGAAAATTTAAAACACTTATTATCAAAGCATAAAGATTTGTTTTATAATGAAGGTGACAATTTGACCTTCACTCATGAGATAACTCATGGAATTAAGTTAAAACATGACAATGCAATATATAGTAAATTATATAGATACCCTAAAATACATGAAGAAGAAATTGAAAGACAAATAGGGGATATGTTAAAACAAGGAATCATAAGGGAATCAAATTCACCCTATAATTCACCTTTGTGGATTGTACCAAAAAAAATAGACAATTCAAATGAGAAAAAATGGAGGATAGTTATCGACTATCGAAAATTAAATGAAATCACAATAGATGACAAGTTTCCTATCCCAAATATTGAAACCATTTTGGATAAATTGGGCAGAGCTCAATATTTTACAACTCTAGATTTGGCTAAAGGGTTTCACCAAATCTTAGTGAATAAAGAGGATCAAAGTAAAACAGCATTTTCTACTCCATTTGGACATTTCGAATATGTAAGAATGCCCTTTGGATTAAAAAACGCCCCAGCCACATTCCAAAGATTAATGAACTCTGTTTTAAGAGATTTTATAAATAAAATTTGTGTAGTATATTTGGATGATATACTTATTTTTAGTACTTCATTAGAAGAGCATATAAACAGTATAAAACAGGTATTTAACAGATTGCGAGAAGCAAGATTAAAAATTCAAATCGACAAATGTAACTTTTTCTGTAAAGAAACAGAATATCTAGGTCATCTTTTAACTACTGAAGGAGTAAAACCCAATTTAAAGAAAATTAAAGATATAACTCAATTGAAACTTCCGGAAACACAAAAACAGATAAAATCATTCTTGGGAATTACAGGATATTATAGAAAATTTATAAAAGATTATGCTAAAATAGCACAACCAATGACCAAATATTTAAAAAAAGATGTTAAAGTAAATAAACTTGACCCTTCTTATATTCACGCTTTCGAACAACTTAAAACAATACTTACTTCTCATCCTATTCTCAAATATCCTGACATCAATAAATCATTTATATTAAATACAGATGCAAGCCAATATGCAGTAGGAGCTGTATTACTCCAGGACAACCATCCTGTAGCATTTGCTAGCAGAACTTTAAATAATCATGAAATCAACTATAGCACTACAGAAAAAGAATTACTAGCCGTTGTTTGGGCAGTAAAATATTTCAGACCATACATATATGGAAAATCTTTCGAATTAAAAACAGACCATCAGGCATTGACATGGTTACATTCTAAATATTTAGGTAAAAATTTAAATTCTAGACTTCAGAGATGGATATTATCTCTAGGAGAATATAATATTAAGGTTCAATATTTAAAAGGTAAAGAGAACAAAATTGCTGATTTTCTTAGTAGAATAAATACAGATAATCATGAAATTAATGAAATAGTCGAGTCAAACGAAGGGAGAAACCCTTCAATTCAAATTAATGATAATGAAAATGAAAATCAAAACAATGATTCAATGCAAGGGACAATACATTCACAAGAAGAAAATTTAAATAACAATATATCAATTTTAGAAACAATAGCAAATAGGTTCAAAACCCAATTAATATTTACAGACAATTTTACTCAGGAAATTGAAAAAGTATTAGGTAATAGAAGAATAAATTTAAATCCTAATTTAACAGAAGAGCAGTTAGTTAATAAATTAAAAAGTTATTTAACAAATACAAGAATAGCAATATATACTCAAATTTCTGATCATGAGTTTTACAGAATTCAACAAATATTAACAAATGAATTCCCCAATATTAAATTCATAAAATGTACAAAAATTGCTCAAGATGTAGAATCCGAAGATGAATTAATAAAAATCATTTCAATTCAACACAAAGAACAAAATCACCCTGGAATATTAGCATTATATGAAGACCTAAAATTTAAAATATATAATAAAAATATAAAAATTATAATAACTAAAGTAACTAATAATTGTGATATTTGCAGTAGAGCAAAATACGATAGAAATCCAATCAAACCCAAATTCCAAAAAACTGAATTACCTAATGACAAAAATCAAATAGTTCATATAGATACTTATGTTAATAGGAAACAACCATTCTTAGTCTTTATAGACAAGTTTACAAAATTCGCAACAGCCTATCCTTTGGAAAATAGAACTCATGTAGAAATTATAGAAAAATTAAAAATGTATTTTAATCATAAAAAACCAATCAAATTAGTAGCTGACAATGAATTTAAGCACATTAATATTAAAGAATTTTTAAAGCAACAAAAAGTTGAATTACATCTAGCGAAACCTAACAGTCATACAGGAAATTCAGATGTAGAACGTTTAAACAATTCCTTAACGGAAAAATTAAGAATTTTAAACTTGGAACAATTAAATCCAATACGTATTCAAATGTTAGAAGCTATCAAAGTTTACAATAATCAATATCATAGTACAATCAAATGTACACCACTACAAGCAGAAGAATCAACTAATAAAGAAGAAATCTATAATAATTTAACAGAAACACAGAATAAAAGATTAGAAAAATATAACAAAGATAGAGAAGAATATGAAGAACATAGAGAACAAGGTTATATAAAAAATTATAAATCATTAAGACATAAAGAGGAACCAAAATTTAGAAAATACAATTTAGACAATGTACATCCAATCAATATTAAGAGACCATTAAAATTTACAGATAATGATGACAATACTGACTTTATTAATGCTAACAACAACAATACAAGCACAATTACAAGTTGACAAAGTAGAATCGAAGACAGGATATACTATTTTACAGGAATCAGAACAAGTAATACCAAAATCATATAATTACTCTTTACATATCATTGACATACAACAATTAGATAACGTATTAAAAGAATTAATAATAACTACGTCACAATTTTCAAGAAATGATAGTTTTATGTTATTAAAAGACTTAAATAAAATATTAGATAAATTGACAACATTAAGAACAGGACATCACGTAATACACAAACGAGGATTAATTAATTTTTTAGGAACAATTGACAAGTGGATAGCAGGAACTATGGACGACGAAGACAGACAAATAATTAATAAACATTTTGAAATAATAGAATCTAATGACAATAATATAATAACAAATATGAATAATCAGATTAGGATAAATGATAATTTTAACAAATCAATTAATATATTATTAGAGGTAATTAAAAGTGATCGAATAATCATTAAAGAATTTATAGATAGAAAAATAAATAAAACAACGATTAAATTATTAACAATTGACATTAAACTACAAATACAAGAATTAGACAGAATAATAAACGAATTACAGGATTATATTATTTTTTCCAATCTTAATATAATACATCCATCCCTTTTAACTCATGAAGAAATTTTAGATTATAAAATTGATGCAAATAAAATTAAAAGATTAAAAGTAGGATTTTCAAAAACAAACACAGATAAATTAATTTTTTTACTTAAAATTCCAAATGAAATGATAAACATAAATAAAAATTTAATAATATCATTAGCAAACGAAAGTAATTGTAACTTAATTAATTATCCAATTACTCAAACTTTTGAATATAATGGTATATATTATGAATATGATGAAAGTAAATCTTTACATCAATTAAATAACTTGAAACATTGTATTTTAACAAAAACTTGCCAAAATATAGCAAATTGTAAAACTGAAATTTATAGTATAGATGATAATAGTATAGTAATACAATTAGCAAATAAAACAAAATTAATGTCTAATTGTGATAAGAGAGACTTTGAATTAAATGGAAATTATTTTATAAAATTTTATAATTGTAGTATTACTCTAAATAATCAAACATATAATAATAATATTAAAATTAAAAATAATAAATATATAATTCCAAATTTGGAATATAAATCAGAAGATAATACATTAACATTTAACGAATTAATTTTAGAAACCAGAAAAAACATTGATGAAATAGTAGAATTAAAATATCATAAAGTAATAATATATTCTGGAATAAGTATATCAATTATAATCATATTAATAATAATAACTGTAATAATATTTTTATGTTGTAAACAAAAATTATTAAAAATTAAAATAAAAGGTATTCAGGAGAATCCCAAATTTAACGAAGGGAGAGTTACATTCCATTCCACGAATGAGAATGTAGACATAAACAACAATAGTAACAATAGTAACAATAATGCACATAACGTAATCTTATATTAAATAACTTAACATTTGTTTTCACAGAATTAAAAGCAGTCCATATCATTTAACTTACCATAAGTTTTCTTAGAATTAAAACATGATAACAATTTTTATAAAACATATTTTCATAGAATTATATTTAATACTACTTACCATATTTTACTTACCAAATGTTAATTTTCTTAGAATCACAAATTGTATCAAACATATTATCGATTATCAAACATATTTCATTCTTAGAATATAAATCAGAAATAAAATATAAATAAACTAATAAGAATATTTTATGGAGAGGGAAAGAATTGTAAAGTATAAAATAAGAATAATTGTAAGAATAAAGTAGTAGTAATTATATAGTTGGCACTCTGAAGAGCAGCATTAATACTATAACTACCAACAGATACTCTGAAGAGTTGTCTGAATAAAAAATAAATAAATAAATTAAGTTTGTTTTTTATTTAAAAATAAAATAAATATTTTAATAATATTTTTTGCGTGAAAAAGTCATTGAACTAACTTATTGGGATCATGCCAAAAATTGTATTTGGCCAAGAAATAAACCTCCTTCGGCACCTTCTTCGACATACTTAAAAAAAACTGACAAAGTGGTAGAAATGATTCAACGTTGGGCCAGCAAGTAAATGGAAGTTCTGGTCTGTATCAAAACTAGAATGATGCTTATTTAAGATGATTGAAAGTCATGTGACGCATTTAAATTTAAACGATAGTGAGATTAAATCACATACACACACAGCATATACTTTGAAAATTTAGATGACATAATAAATCTTGCAAAACAGCATTAAAACAAAACAAAAACCGACTTAAACACCGGAAATACTTAGCACAACTTGATTCGATGTAAATTATCGAGAGACTCTTGTATTTATATACACGAACTCTTACTAATGATGTTCTGCGTGTACCAATTGCCGAATAAAAAATACCGACATAAAACTAAACACTTATGAGTATGTGTAACACTATAAATATATAACCGGTTAACAATTAAAAGGAATACACACAAAACTACGGTCGAGAGACACTTTTAATTTGTTAATCGTACGGATGATCTATGATCACTTATATAATGATGTTGATGATGATGATGATCGTTTAAGAAAAATTATGGAATAAAAGTAAAACGGCAATCTTATTTTTTACGATCAAGTTTTGTTGTTTTTAAGATAGATTTTAAGTGGTTCATTGTCACCATGTATAGTTTTGATATAGTATATGGTGATGAACAGTATAACTTTTTTTCAATTTAGTAACTCAACTTTAAATTTTTTTTTTACTTAATGGTGTGATAATTAAATTTTATGGGTAGAAGATGTGTGTAAATGCTTCACGGTGGTTTAGCTAAATATAAATGCTTCATTTATAACGTTTGATAAGTCTAAGAGGCAAAAGTGAAATTGTGGACCAATAAAAAAAATCGTTAATTTGTCTTTTTAAAGTGTTTGTGGCTTCTCATTTCCGCGGTTATAAAATATTTTAGGTTTATGTACCTTGGCGGGTAATTAAAGTGCTAATTGCCATCAAACGCATAATGGTCCATTTAAATATCTTTAAAGCCCTATTATTTTGTATTTTTTTTACTCGAGCGCTCGAGTGATTGTTAAAGCATCAACGATATATCCCAACAACTAATATTTTATAATGGCAGTGGTGGTCAAATCAGAAAATCATTAGACCATGTCAGTTCTTGAGGTAGCGATATTTTTCTTTTACTTGTTGCCATTTCGTATAAAATCGAAATCAATCCCGAACTTGGTGGGAATTTTCATAGAATATTTTAGACGATTCTGGATATTCCGTTACAAAATTACGTGATTTGTTGGGTAAATTAATTCAAAATTTAGATATTTTGCTGAGTGGCAGAGAGACTTAAAGCGCAGCTGTAACTTTACTAAGGAACTCAAAAAACAGTATAAGAAGTTTTCTAAAAATAGGTGGTCGATTGGGAACAACAAAAAGAAAAAGAAAAGTAAAAACAGACTCCATGTAATACTGTTTTGAAAATTTTGAAATATTTTGGATTTTCATCTGAATTCAAATTACTGTTGTTCTTTTAAAAATAACAGAAGTGTTGCAATCTCATTCCCTTTTTTTAAATTATATATTTAATTTTTCTTTTGTTTTTACTACATCGCTTCGTCTTCATTTTCCATGCCATCTATTGACAAAAGAACAAAATAACACTCAAATTAAAATATACAACTGAACAGAGAACACAAATTATAAAATCCTCCTAACTACATAAGGAGGATTTTATAATTTCATATGAAACTTAGGATTTTAAAATCTTAGGATTGATGTCCTTCCGTGACTCTTTGCCAAAAATTTTAATTTCTCCAATAAAAATGAGTACGGCTATCTATCATCTGTACATCTGCCAACAACTTTAGCTAATTGACGACAAAATATCAACATATAAATTTTACCACTTGACTTTCAATGTTAAAGATCATGATATTTGAAATCGGATCAATTCAAAGTTCAAACTAAACCACCTATTGTGAAAACATAACCAACTTGTTTGCATTTTTTTTTTTTTTTTTGGTTTACTTAACAGAAACGCGTGTGGCTGCGCGACTGTGACTTGGTACTTGATACTTTTTGATATTATAACATACATATTACAACAAATATTATAATATTCGTTTTTATTAATTTTCTGTTAAAATAACAATATTCTTACATGAAGATCGTGACTTGCCATTTAAAACGAAATAATAACAAACCTCTGTTTAATAATTTTCAATTCTTCATTTTCATGATTCGAATGTTTTCGTTATCTCGTTTTTAATTCTATGTAGACATATTACATACATAAATGTTGTTGTTGTTGTTGTTGTTGTTGGATGCTGATCATGAACTTCTCGTTCAATTCAATAAAAACTAATTTATTTCTAAACAAATTCAACAAAATTAGTAGTCGTATTATTGTATAAATAGGAATAATTAATTTACAAAACAACAACAACAACACATCATGATGATGATGATCGACATAATATGTATGATCGAATTAACTAATTTACAAGAGGCGCGAGCGCTTTAATCAAATTTCGAGCCAAATCATGGTGAGATGATTTTTTTTTTTGGTTATATAGATTAAATCAATTTATACGAATATGACCCTGCTACGAATTTAATTTGTCGAGTAATTATTTTACACTTGATAAGATTCTTTCCGGTTACCACAGAGTGCGTAAAATTGTATGGTATGCACTTTGAGGTTCTAGTCAAAGTTTATACAAATAAATTGGTTCCATACACTATATTCCTGTATTTTACGCTGCATTGGCGCATTAGTAGTGATAGCTTGGAACAGAATCCGATCGTGTCTGATTATTGGTAATGTTTGGGCCAGCTTGGTGTTTGACCAAATTCATATAAAAATGTGATAAAAGCGAGTCAATTATAGTCAAGGTCAAATGACGCTCTTTCTTGATTATTATTGTTGCTGTATACCATTAGGTAGTCATGCTGATGTTTACAAAGGATTTATAGAATTTATTAAAAGTGACAATCTATCGCTACCAAAAGAAAATGATCAGCTGTTGTTTGCGGGAGATTTTAACCTTCCTAAAATTGTTTGGTCTTCATTAAAAGACAAGTTTATGGGAACTACTGTGAATTAACTATCTAACTATGTATTAAGTAGCTACGCGAATTTTGGGACGCGTCAATTCAATGCAGTTTCCAACGACTTTGGCCGTATTTTGGACATGATTTTTTCTTCGTTGGAGTTTATCGACGTAGTGTCTTGCCCGGTTTTAGCGGGACATACACATATTTACCACTTTTCGCCACTTTTAATTAAATTTTATTTTGCAGATTATGTAATTTTGTTTATTTTGGAAAGAATAATTTTAAATTTGACTTACTCTCATGAATTTTCCGGATTTTGAACATTTTCGATTTATGGCAAAAATTCACAATTTCATGAGCCATCATGAATCTTCCAGATTTTCGGAATTTTGTATTTGTGGCAAAAATTCACAATTTTTATGGATTAACCATCATGAAATTTACTGATTTTGGGCGTTTTCGATTTATGCCAACAATTCACAATTTTCATGGGCTAACCATCATGAAAATGTTCAAAATTCGGAATATGCACAATGAAAATTGTGAATTTTTTCCATAAATCGAAAATGTTCAAAATCCGGTAAATACACGATGGTAAATGCCCATGACAATTGTGAATTGTTTCCATTAATCGAAAATGCCCAAAATCCGGAAAATGCATGATGGTTACCTCATGAATATTGTGAATTTTTGACATTATTTGAAAACGCCCAAAATCCGGAAAATTCATGATGGTTAACCCATAGACAATGTGAATTCCGGATTTTGGGTATTTTCAATTTACAGAAAAAATTCACAAATTTCATGAATTTTCCTGATTTTGGGCATTTTCAGTTTGCAATACATTGAAAATGCCAAAACCCGAAAATTTCATGATGGTTAGCCCAAGGAAGATGCTAATTTTTTCCATAAATCAAAAATGCTCAAAAATGCATGATGGTTGTGAATCTTTGCCATAAATCGAAAATGCCCAAATTCTGGAAAATTCATGAAGGTAAATTCCCGATTTTGGGTATTTTCAATTTATAGCAACTTTAATGAATTTTCCGGATTTTGGGCATTTTCGATTTATGGTAAAAATTCAGAATTATCATGGGCCATCATGCGTTTTCTTGATTTTTGCCATTTTCGATTTATGGCGAAAATTGACCATTTTCATGGAATAACATCATCATGAAATTTCCGGATTTGGGGAATTTAGTATTTATAGCAAAAATTAATTTACAAATAGTTCAATTGTTCCAAAAAAAAATTATACAAAATAATTATGCTGAACCATGGTTCAATCATCGGTAAACTTTTTGAATCCCTAATCATGTCTAGAATAGATTTTCAAATGAAAAATAGAATCAATTCTCGTCAACACGGTTTTATTCAGAGTAGGTCTTCAGTTACTAACTTGTTGATATTTTCGGGTGGTGTATTCAGTATAATTGGAATGCGCGGTCAAGGAGATGTTATATATACACAGATTTTTCAAAGGCGTTTGATAAATTGAATCACAAAATTCTTTTTTAAAAGTTATTGAAGTTCGGGCATGATTTTATTCCAATTCAATGGGTTGCAGTGTACTTCGTTCGAATTTATCGTACCTTCTGGGGTTTTACAAGGCAATCACATTGGTCCATTACTTTTTAACATTTTTACTAAGTGTTTGTCTTGTGTTGAGGTACCATATGTTTTATTATATGAACAGATTAGTTGGGTTTCTGATATTCGAGATCTGGGTATTATTTTTTCATGTTGAAACTGACATGGGCCAGTAGTGGCGTTCAGAAAAATTTCTTATTACTATTTGAATCAAATCATAATATTTTTTAATATTTAATTAATATTTCTCAACAAATAGAGTGATTCAATTTATGTATATTCCATTTTTGGATTTGTCTCGTTCAAAGTAGTTTTCATTTGTTTAATAACAATTTTATTACATGATATGTATACATGCGGTTTAATTACAACCAAACCAAAAAATGCAAATTCAAGCATTAATTTACATATGATCTCGATAATTTTCTTATTTAATTAAAATTTGATCGTAAATATTCAATCGATCAAGGTTTTCAATTTAATATTTTTATGTTCAAAATTTTTGTGATTGATCAAGTAACGTTAAGTAAATAATAAATATGCAAATTAGTTTATATATATAATATATATATATGTATGTATATAATTGAAATTGATCTATCGCTTTTCATGCAGCTGCAATTAAATTTCCTTAAATTGTGATATGAATTATTTATTTTTAAATTTGTTAACAGTTTCTCTGCCGAACACGATAGCCGTCCATATAATATAATGTGACATTAGTCGTTACTGTGTTCGTAAAGTGATTTTAATCTCAATATAATTCAATCAATAACAATATATGACAACATAATTCACTTATACCATGTAGACTTGCGTGTGGTCTTGAAGAAGACATCGTTGTGATTTGATTTCCTGTATTTTTTTGGTAGAATATTTTTGTATGAAACGTTTTAGGCTATTTTAGTTCACTGAGTCAACATAAGCCCAATATAAAGAAAACCTTATACAATAGATTAAAATCAAAAACGGATGTTTTGATCAAGGAAAAGTTCGTCAGACAAGGTTAAAGGACGAAACTACGCAAAATACTGAAAAGAGAAAATCTTCTAAGATGATATGCATACCCTGTTGAAGAAATTAAAGGATTATTGTTAGAGTTTCGAGAACATTGAAGATATAATATTTTCCCATGATGCTCAGTTATAGATGGTCTCAGATATATAGATGGCGTTTACGACAATTATTATTTGTGTGAATCCATACTACAAAATAATGATGTGTAAGCAAATCTAAAACCCTCTTTGCATGTTCGAACTAAAACACGCTGAATTCGACGTTCTGGCAATCCAGAGAGTGTCAATAATTTTACGACCAGTTCAAAACACCGTTTACGAGAATACTATAGTTTCGCACCTGCTTAAAAGTTTCAGTACTTTATGGGCCAACTGTAACATCCAGCTAAAATATTGGTACGGTACTTTCGAGTAGCTGACGCCAGTTATACATCGAAGCAATTATCAGGTACTCACGAATAGTCAAACCTTATGCTGGTACAATAAGTCAAATGTTTGACAAAATTATTTGAGGGATGACGGCACTCGGAAAAACCTAGTTGAATGGGAATTAAACAAAAAATCGTGAAAATGTGGCTGCATGAATCTTAAAAAAAAAATTCTCAACCATCAAAGAATTGTTAGACTGTTTCAGTAAGCTAATGGACCCTACCCAAAGCATAAAGCAAAAAGGAAATAAATTGCATACTTTAAACATGCGCCGCCTGCAAAAAGTTTCTACCCACAGAGAACGAGCTACTCTCGAATTGTAAACTATGCAGCAGTCAACTTAGGGCCGGTTGCGCTTATTCACGCGATCATCAACACGATCATATATTAGAGAAAAGTACGAAAATCGTCTGAGTGTTCGAAATGTAGTCAGCTCGAGAACCGTATCTTCGCTATTGATCGATGTTACGCCATACATATTATCAAAAATAATGACAAATCTACCTGCAAGACATTTTAACCTTGACCTATTGACACATCTAAATTAAATTGCATTAGATAATATCCTGTCTATCTATTAAAGAAAATATTAACATCGACCAAACTTTGGAAAAGCTTTGGGAGATAGAAGAGCTACCAGCGGGTGAGCAGTGCACTGAGGAGGAAAATCACGAGCATTTATCCAAGCACTGAAACAGCATCCAAAACTAATGGTAAAAGCTACCCAAGAGAAATTAGGAACCTGGTCTTAGAAAAACGGAAAGCTAGGAAAAAATGGCAACAAACGAAGAGTCCATCTGACAAGACGATCCTAAATAACAAGCATGCAGATCCCTCCTATTAAGTGAAGTGATGGCTCGTGGGCCGAGGATAACAAACCAAAATCTGAAGTATTTGCTGATCACCTGGCTGGTATTTTCCAACAGAATTAGACCAAATCGAACATTATAATCGAAAATGGAAGCAACGACTATGGGGCCAGAATCCCTCTAATAACCCAGAAAGAAGTTAATAGGGAAATGAAATTCAATCTGAAGACCGGAAAGGCTCCTGGATATGATCTTTTAACATGAGAAGTTCTAAAGCAACTACCAAAGAAAGCTTTTGTTCAACATTTGTTTAATGCTGTTATTAGATTACGGCATGTTCCTTCTGCCTGGAAAGTTGCAGAAGTTATTATGCTACCGAAACCAGGTAAACCGCCAAATGAAGCACATTCATATCGTCCAATATCCCAAAACCTGGGAAATTCGTAATAAGGATTTGCATCGAGATTTGGGGATACCGGATGTAAAACACGAAATAAAAAGATTTGCAACGAAGCATGAATCGAAGCTATTGCAACATGTTAATGCGAAAGCCACTCGGCTCCTGGAAAATGAACACTTGCTTAGAAGACTAAAAAAAACCAAACCCTTCAAGCTAATCAGTATTTGAGCAGCTACCTTTTAACGAACAGGCATTGGAGCTTCGCTTGATCAACAGTGAGCTCATTATAGTTTAGTTTTTAAGAATTCAGATGTAAATTGATGATTAGTCTGAAAAGACTAGTTTCAATAAATAAAAAAACAAGTAATTATCCAAGCGATTTAACTACATAAAGCAAAGGCTAGTTAAACAACTCAAACTTCACTAAACCTATACTAAATTTGATTTATCAGGCGACATCAGGTATTATTTGCCGCGCCATCTTGTAGAATACAGTACAAGCGTATACCAAACTTCCGCAGAAATATCACTAAACAATGTGTTGATGGTCGGAGTGACTCGTCCACCATCACTGTTTAAGGTACTAATCAGATTCAAGAAGCTTCGTTACTTAATCAAAGCAGAATCGAGAATATCAAAATACTCCTTCAAGTTTGGGTTGAAAGGTCAGGCACAAACTACCAATGCATAATTTGGCATGAATCATTAGCAAAATCAATTAAACAATATTGCTTTCTAACTACTACCTATGATATGGCGTCTGTATCATTTCTGGCTACTCAAGCTTTCCACAAATTACCACACCTACACGTCAAATATTACCCGAATGCAGCGAAAGTTTTTTTAAAAGATTTCTATATGAACGACCTCGTTTTCGAAGCAGACACAATCAAAGAAGCCATTAATCAAAAACATACCAGAAGATGATCAGGAAATTTCAATACCCGAGGTAACTAAGGGAAATAAGTTAATTGTTATTCTTGGAATTAAATTGGACCTGCAACTCGACAGTTTCTCCTTCAAAGTCTCTCTGATGGAAAGGAATATGCTATCCAAGACATCTTGACTACTCGACCTAATGGTGTTTCTATCGCCCGTGACCGTCGAAATTATAATATTATTATAAATGGCCATTGTTAAGTTGGATTGGGATGTTAAACTGTCCGTAGGTGTCAAAAATCAATGGAATGCCATCAGAAACCGCAATTAGCACAGAAAATCAAAATACCCAAATGACTAAACTCAGAGAATTTATTAATTCTATATGTAGATTTGCTGAGGTTTCAAACAACGCACGCACTGCAAATTTGGAAAATCAGATATTGACTAACAATGCATCCGTGAAAACCAAAGTTGGAAAAAATCGTAAACGCTAATGTAACTCTGTTTCCTGTAAAGGACCTCAAAGCTATTGTCTCTTCGCCGTGGTTGACAATTTAATTGTTGAAGGTTAAAAGTGACTGAATGTTAGTTATAGATTTGGTGTAATAACACTCATGAGTCTATGCATATTAAATGTACCCTGTTGATTCTGCTCCTTTGTTAAAGGATTCTTTGATGTCAATCATAAAGTAATCAAACAGCAAGTAAGCTGGTTACATTTTATGTTCTGCGAACGGATGCTATACTGAAAGTGCAGTGATCTCCAAAAAACGAGTAGCCATTTGGCAAGCGCAAAGATCGCTGCCGGTGATGGTGGCTCTTCGTAGTAGAGAACAATTTGGTTACTTCTGGTTGTCTATAGAGTAATACGAAGAGCAAGCTAGAATCTAGCTTGCTCTTCGTATTACTCTATAGACAACCAGAGCTGGCTTAACAATTATACGGTCTGGAAAAAATGTTTACTGATTAAATTGTAAATGAGTTACTGCTTTTATTCGATTGTGCTCATGACTTTTTATTTATTTTTCGGTTCTTGTGTTTCCGATGGGATTGTAATTATCGTAACCGTATATTTGTTGCAGTGGACAATGTCACCAGAATCCCTATAAGTTGTATTATAATTAATTTCAATAGCTATTTTGCAATTTTGCAGTGTCATAGTGGTTTAAGCCATTTAAAAGGTATGTTGAATTCTAAATATTTAAAGCCTATTGATATTTCTTTTAATTCTTTATCCTGATACACAAAAGGCGTGCCAATTAATTAATGAACTTTTCAAGTATTATTTTAACAATTATGTTGGCCATCTGTCAAATTTATTAAACGAAGTTTTTTCACGTATTGTGTAGTTAGAGTATGTGTTTTACATATATAAACACCTTTCAATGCTATTTTCTGATTCAATCATCTTCATTTATTTTTAGCCATAAACCTTTACACATTTATAAGAAAACAATAAGCTTCAATGTAAAGTATCAATCAAATAGCACGAGTA
The DNA here is from genome assembly GCA_963556175.1 of Tipula confusa. Taxonomy (NCBI): domain Eukaryota; kingdom Metazoa; phylum Arthropoda; class Insecta; order Diptera; family Tipulidae; genus Tipula; species Tipula confusa. The sequence goes on from OY744476.1 coordinate 222,792,999, forward strand.
TATAAGGTGAAATATTGAAGTGCCAGTCATATTATTATTACTGTATATAGATGTAGTGAAGCTGACACACTTTTCTATTTATATATATATATATATATATATATATATATATATATATATATATATATATATATATATATATATATTTACTTTATTACGAGTTAGACTGTTAAGGTGTACCAGAGCTGTTCATTTTATGTATACATACAAGTGATGAAAAATCAAAATGTGTAACGTCATATAAACATAAATTTTTTTAGATCTTTAGATAAGTCAATCAATACATAAAAATAAATAAATAAATCGTTAAACAAAAATGTTGATTGAAATATAATAATATTTTGATTTTTAAATAATTTCAATTCATAAATATACATAAATATTATTTTATAATAATTATTGTCATTCTGTCAGTTATACAATGCTAAAGAATTTCGGTATACGTGCGCATGTAGCTTATGATTTCATGAATCTAAACTGTTGTGTAAATAAAGTTAATATCAAAATTTACCGAGTACTCGAAACGTACCGGAAACGGTGGAATAATTTCGTCAGGACTAATTTGGAGGTCATTAACAATTTATTTTTCTTTAATACCTATTGAAGGTCTTATGGCTCAGTCGTTATCTAATGCCATTACAATAAAGATTTCTGCACTTACACTATATATCCGCTTGGTTGTCTTTCTGATCCAGTTCCTGACTTAAAAGAATTATCATATTAAGGCATTTATTGCCCATTCCCTTCATAGTATAAATACACATAGTACTACCATGGTATGTTATGCCCATTGACGTGCTAGATGTCATAATATTTTTAGGTTTATAATTGCCTAAATGTCATCTATTTATACTAAATGTTGACGATATACTATCGACCCGACATCTGGAATATATCAATGGGTGATGTTTTTTTCTCTTATGATGGTAGTACTATATGTATTTATACTATATGCTCGCTTACTAACTACTTCTTTTGAGGTGACACGTGTTTTGCTATATTTTCGTATATTTGATGTGAGAAAATTCAATAAACACAAATGGATTAATCTCTAGTTCTAGACTCGTTCTTTATCCACATATTTTTAGAGTTTTCTCTGTTCTATTTATCCTCCCAGTTAGTGCTTTAAACTTCTTGTTTACGTCAAAAACAGCTAGTGTAGAGAAGGTTGCATAAATAATTTTGGTATTGAACAATTTGGCAAAACTGTTCTCGTCGACTACGTCGAAAGTGAATTCGTCTTATTCTCGATACTAAGCTTGATATTGTTCCAACTAAAATTGAAACAAGTTTTTTTAATCCTATTGCAAAATTATAAAATAAAATTTTTGACAAATTCTCATAAATTTACTTTCAGACTACAGAAGGATGACCACCTCAGCAAAAAATATGTAAGTATAAATGGGACTTTGGCACAAAAGTTTAGTCCAAAACTTTTTGATGGTTGCTCAATTCGATCTGAAAATTTCCATTTGACTTAAGAAAGATTTGTTATTAAAAATTTAGTGCAATGGTAGTCTAATCACAGAAAAATTCATTTTAATCGCAATTTTATATGGAAAATTCTAACATTTGCAGTTTGAAGCTTGAAGATACAATGAATGAGGTTTTTCAATTAATTTTTTTCAAGATTTAAACCACTTGTAAACTGACCAATCAAATCGTATTATCTTCATTTGTTAAAGAATTTGATATTTTAGATATGGGTACAGGTTAGGCTATTATTTAAATACTTGAACTGGTGTAGTATTTGGATTCTTAAGTATTGATATAATTTGAGTATTTTCAGCTCAAATTGCTTCACCATAAACGAAAATCATCAATGGCATACACAGAGTCAGTAAATTCAGATACAGTAATATGATAAGTATCTAATTTGGAGAACATTTTTAAAAATGGTTTGCATTAGAAAATAGAAATTTTAACCTATCTACCTCCAAAATGAGAGTGAAACTGAACTGATTTACAATTTCCAAAACATGGAAGACTGCTTTGTAACCACCAAGGCGGAGTAAATTTGTTTGAATCCAGAAATCTCATAGTTCAACTACAACAGAATTTGGAACGATTCTACAAAGTAACCTTTGTTGGTTGCAGAAAATGCAGGAACATCTATTTCGAAAGTGTAAAACGGTTTACGCGAGTGAAAAATTCTACAAAAGCAACTATGTAGATTTAATCAATTGATGTTACAGTATTGAATTTTTTGTAGGGAGAACATAACAGGTATTCATGGTGTAATTATTGAATTTCCTACAAAAGAAAATCTAAATGATTCAAATGATGCCGCCGCTACACATATCAGCCAACTTTTGGTTAAGAAACGTATACAAACAGAGGAAGCCAATTAACAATCTACTTTAAAAAAAAAGTATCCACCTAACATATTTTTGTAGTGGCATTCAAAAATACAAATGCAGGTTAGAAAACAATAAAAAATACGGTTTATCCAGTATCCACCTTTACTTGCACGTCACTTCATTCAAATTATACACTGCCTCCTACATTTTTATTTTTTGACGATCTTGCCGATAGTGAAAATAGAAACATTTCAACATAGAAAAAGATGATAGCAGGCGATGATATAAAAGATGGTTGTCGTTTTTTATGTTTACACTATGTAATATCTGTCAAAATCAAATCATTTTTGTTCATATTATCGGAAAAAAATGATAATTAAAGGGACTTTTAAAACTATAAAGAAAAATCACAAATCCCATTCGTGGACACGTCGGCATGTAAATATGACACGTCGGCATTTTTAGACAAACTCTCCTAATTGAGTTTTAACTGTCAAATATATATTCATCCAATTACGATCCCAAAACATTAATAAGACTTCATGTAACTCGTCTATAGAACCAAAATTATAGCATGTGTCACTGTATAGCATGTGTCACAAATTTCTAATAAATTTGTGTCCGCAAAAGGGATGATTGTTTATTGAAATTGTCAAGGCAACGAAAAAGTTTAAATTTTTCTTAAATGGTTTTTAAATGGTAGTGTGCAAATCCAAGTTGTGACTTTTATTGTGTATTATTTTATATCCGAGTGTGCTTTGCGATGAGATTGGCTTTTACAAAGACGTTAATACTTAGACAAGAAATAACCAAACGTCAAGTGAGAAAATTTTTAAGGTTAAAAGAGCAAGATTATAATAAACCCAGGGCCGTAATTAGAATTTTACTATTTTATTATAACCAACTTTGTTGCTAAATAAAAAATAAATTTAATAATTTTTTTTGTGATGGTACGGCAATTAAATATTTTAGTATAGATATTCTTTAATATAATTTTTTTTTGTAGAATATTTGTCTACTTGGGTGTACTCATTTCCACACTTCCCAAGAGGAAGAGTACTTAGTGCCTTTTTTTTTAGTGTGGTATCCCCAGTAGGTCTAATCCACTTAGATAGAGACTAGAAAAATGGGTCCTACATGCCACGGAGATGGAGTAATGAGACAAATTTATTCCTTTTTGATAGCTTAGTTGACTTTTCGTTGCAAAAGAAATTCAACCGAATATCTGAACTGAATTGACTGAATTGTCGGTAAAAATATTTTTATCTAGAAGATTATGATGAACATTATAACATATTTTCTTAAAGAATTTTAAGCTGTAATGGATTTGGGCGATGTTTCTATAATCTACTATTTTGAGTTACCGTTTGATTATTGCTTCAGAATATTTGCAGATTTTTAATACTGATGGGGAAGGTGTAAAAAGGCCATCCTTATTTTTCAAATTTATTAATGCAGCTCTTGAATTGGATTGTTGTATTAATTTACAACAGTTAGTCCTCACAGTTTTTTAAAAATAAAGCGAACTACGAACCGTCTAATGTATTCAATGACATTATTGGAAAACTCACTCAAAATTATTGGTTACCCAAGAAATTCATCTGTATTATAAACAATATCAGTTTCGGGATTTTCGGGATCAATCTGCAATTGAACATCATGTGATGAAAAAGATTCGACCATAGCCAACCTATTTATTGAAGAATTAATGAGCGTATCGGAATTAAAATTTGAAACGTTTTGAATGGAAATTTCCGTTTGTGGAATGTAATTGCCTACAGTCTGTCCTAGTTGAACATGAGCTAAAATTCTCTTGTAAGCAGTAATAAATTGTTTTAAATTGGAATTCGTATTCCTTCTTAATCGTGAACGTATTACTGAGAAAAAAAGTTCAACAAGTTCTTGGCTAAATTTGTAGTAAGAGATATATTGTAGAATATGAGTTTCTAAGTAGTTGTCGTTAAGGGCTTGGATATTATTAAGACAACCTATTATTCCAATAAATCCAGTTCTATTTCTTAAATTTATAATTTTAGTGCCATCGGATAAAAATCTGAGTTCTGATAAATATTGTATTGTTGTTTTATTTGTTATTCTAATAAACTTGATAGTTCCGCTGCATCCTTCAAATTGAGGCACTTTTAGGGTACTATCACAAAATTCTAAAGCACTTGCTACGGAATTACTTAATGTTTGAACAGCCAACCTAACTTTCATTTTTTGGTCAATAAAATAGATGTGAGCCTTACGTAATTTATTTGCCAAATGAAAACCTTTCTGGGTCTGAATTTTATGTAGTTCTTCTAAAAATGTCATGAAACTATTTTACTTTCACTATCTATAAATGGACCTTTACTAGCTAAAAAATTCCTAACTAATTTGAACATATGACAGGGATAAAAAAAAACTAAAAATTGATGAGATATTTCCGGTAAATAAAAAGCAAGCTTCATGTTAGGAAAAGAAATATCACAACCTAATTCTCTTGCTACAGTAAAGTTTGTGATGGCAAACCATCAAATGTCACTCCAACAGTTATAACCCCAACATCATGTAGTAAACGCAACATTCAATGAGACTTTTTTTTTGTTGAGAGGTTAAATTTCAAATAGGAAAATAGCCAAAGGGGGTTTTCCAAGAACTATTACAGCAAACAAGCATAAACACAATCACTTGAGTAGCTAAAGTGTGATTGTTTGGGTCACTACCTTCAAACTCTACATGCTCACCTTTCTCCTTTTTCGAACGGACCAGTAGTTTGATAATATGAAACGATTTAGATGTAAAACCTGGTAGGCCATCAACCACTTCATACCAGTTAGCAAGGGTTCGGAAATGGGGTAAACAATTTTGCTTACAAACATAATCATAGGCTTTTGGGGAATAATAGTTTAAATTTAACGAAAATTTTCTAATCTCTTCTAGGTACTTCCTTGCTAATTTTTTATTAGAAATTTTGTCTTTGTACCTATTGATAAAATACGAATTGGGATCAGATACATTTAAAATTGTATCTTTTTCACAAGAAGATAATAAGTTTTTTTTTCTAACTTATCTAATAAATCCGCTAAATTTAGAATCTTCTTTCTTTGCCTATAAACGATTTGACCTAAATTTTTATTTTTTCTATTTAAATTATTATACTTTTCCCTTAAAAATTTTAATTTCTGCTTCCCTAACTTATTTCTGGGACTTGTAGAAAGATCTGCTTCAGAAGATTCTAATGCTCGTTTAAGGATGGTTTTATTGAAATTTTTATAATTAGCGAGCCTATTTAAAAATTTTTCTATAGAATATTTACTACTATCACTAGCAACACTGCTTCCACTACCAAAAGGAGAAATGGATATTTTCTGGTAATTATTTGAGGGGCTTCTATCTAAATCTGAAATGTCATATTGCTGAAGACAAGAAACAATAACGGGGTTATCTTGAATACTACTAGACTTTTGAATTCAGGTTGTTCGTCAATAGATGATAATGGGATACTAGCTTCTAAACTAAAGACATATAGGTTAGAATTAATATTTGCAACGCTGGAACTTTTGTGACCATTATGATGATCAATGTGAATGTTATATGCTACATGTGATAAATAATCATGGTCTTTATTAAAATTTAAGATTACTGTATATAAATCAAGATGAATTTCACCGACATTATCACTGTAAGAAAATGGGATTTCGTAACTTGCAGCAATATCGTTTAAAGTATAACCAGTGTGAGTATCTAGACCATGGTCCACTGATTCGAATTGAATAGGAAAGCTATCAATAGTAAAACAGGTATATGTTATACATTACCTTCTGAGTTTGCTACCTTGCAAGAATTTAAAATTAGGCCCCTAGTTTGGCTGAAATAAAAATTAACATTATTAGTTCCCTTGGTAATTTCCCTCTGGTGTTCATTGTTAAATATAGTGGGGAACCGCCGATTTCTTCAACAATTTTTTTTCAGTTGCATAGACCATTGGCATGTTGCAACTATTATCGAAATGTTCTGAGCAAACTATACTATTGTTGCTTAAAGGTCCTGCCTGGTCAAGGCCTAGCATCTTTAACCATAGTTGGTGGGTGTCTTCGATTTTATCAATTAAATGTAAAATTTTCAAATCACAATATATATATATATATATATATATATATATATATATATATATATATATATATATATATATAATGTACTATTATATATATTGGTCGAATAGTGTTGATCCAAAAAAAAAAATCGAATGAAGTCTTTCACGGAAATCTTTGAAGTCATATTTGTGTACTTGAATTTCTACTTAACTGTGTTATATGCCATAGAGTCGGTAGATTATTTGTCTCATAAAAGAAACCAGAAATAATTTCTAAACCTATTTTTTATTTTAATAATTCTATTTCTGTTCTAAAATCCATTAATCAGAATCATTTCGATTTATATACATACATATACATACATACATATATAAATGCATACACATATGTATACATATATAAAAAACCGCGGATTTTTTTTTTCATTTTAGTGTTGTTGTATTTCGCGCTTAACTATAAATTGTATTCGAACACATTCAATACAAAGGACAAAAATGTCAATAATCGTATCTTTTCAGATTATAAATGATTAATGTTCAGCAATTGACTTTTGGAAAAAAAATTTTTTTTTAAATTTTAAAAACTCAAATATGTTGTATTAAGAAAGTTTAAGACATTTAATACACAAGTGATTGAATGTATGTTAAATCTTAGGGTATATAAAATCTGTTTGTGTGTATCTTATATATATATATATAGAAAAGATGATTAATTAATGTTGTGAAGAATGGAGCTATTGGATTTTTATTGCTTTCAGTTAACACAACAATTACACCTTTATGACCTTTCATTCTTCATTAAAATGTTCATCTTATTTGTAGCTAGAAAAGGTATAACACGTAGCAAACATTTGAATGGTGTTTGATCTTCAAAAATTACCACTATTATATTTATGGTCTAAAATATATATATATATATATATATATATATATATATATATATATATATATATATATATATATATATATATATATATATATCCATATACATGTTGGAAATTTGTGAAATCACAAACTCAATATAAGAGTCGGAATTCGTTTCATTTTGTTCCAATCCATACAAACTATGTATGAGAATAACCAAGCCGCCTGTTTTATTTTCCCTAATATCCGAAATGCTAATATGTGCCTTCTTGTTGCAGTTTAGTAAACCGGCTTATGTTGTCAGTGTGGTGGTTGGTGTGGTACCACTAATTGTGTCTTTAATTAAACCTGTTGTTAGCAAGTAATACTGAACCTTGTTGATTGATGATAAAGGTTTAAGTCATTCATCAGGTCGATGATGCCAGATTCTTGCCATACAAGAGAGTAAAGGAGTTTCCATTTCATACAATGCATGGTGCGAATTTTTTTTCATCAATAAAAAGTATTGAAGCTCGCAGGACGTTAACTAACAAAAATGTTGGCGTTACTTACCCTTCTTGCTCTATTCAAGTTTGAGATTCCTTTAAACTGATTATACTCGTGTTGTTTGAATAAATGTTTAAATAAATCTTTCATTTGACAGTGTAATACTATATAAGATAACCAACTGCAAGAAAAACAAAACCACCAAACCCCACCGAGTTGAAAACAAATATGTGTGAAACCAAACACAAACCAACTTACCAATTAGCAATGTCAGAAGAATAATTTGTTGCATATAAGAAATGCGACTATGTAATCGACGAGGTCGCGCTAGTCCAATGTATTTGTCGTCAAAAACTACGTCATAAAAAATTATTAGTAGTTTTAATTATACCAAATTTTTGATTTTGGGGGTAACATTAGTCCCTCTCATGAGCATTTCATGATTGCGTATCTCTTATATCTTATTTTTGATGTCTTTCCTGATTGGATAAAATTATTCAACAACAATATCAAAACAAATTTATTCAAAAATGTCAAAAATTTATAATTTCAATTATTTAGGCTGTGTCTAAATTATGATAAATATTTGTGAATACAAATTTTTGACATTTATTTGATAAATTATCACGATCGTTTATATCATAGTCAGAAATATTTCAATCTTCAAATAAATGTCAAAAATTTTAGTCACAAATATTTATCATACGTTTCGGACACAGTCTTATTAAGTTAAATTTGCTTAAAAACAAATTCAATTGTTTCAATTTTGTTTTTATTTGTGAATTTGAAAAAAAAATTTTGATCAAGTAATCTGGTGCGTTACGGAAAGACGAACATACATACAAACGGCACTAATTATATATAGTTAGGTAATTTACGTGTATCTTTTGACCGTTCTTTTAAATGAGAAATATCGGAAACACCATTTTTATGCAGATTTAAAATAGTGCAGCAATTAAGATTATCTTGTGCAATATTTGCATTTGAAAAAAAACATGCACATGAAGTTTAATATCTAAAATTATAGCAGTTTAATATCTAAAATTATAGCATTTTGCAATCTGAGTCATGGCATGTTTGTTACTAATTATTTTACCTGGTAAACTACCAAAACATTACTATACAACTATAAGGAGCTGCTTTACTATTTTCGAAGTGATCATAGCTTTATTTTTTCTAAAATAATATTAAAACCGAAATACAGCAGTAGAAAATTAGAAAAAAAAATTGTAAATTATAACTTTAAAATGAGTTTTCGAAAAAGATTGAGTACTAACTTTGAAAGCTACTTTCATGATCGATAGTATTTGTTGTAATCACGGATCTAAAGAGTTGCAATCTTGACATCAATTAAATTGTGCCACAAGGCAGTGTTACTGTTATTTTAGTAAAAGTATTATTAATTTTTAAAGTATTATTTTTAACTTGATTTAAGTATATTGAAATAATGCTTGATGAGCATAAGACCTAGGAAGTGCACATAAGTGTGATATCTGCAAGAGGCCACCTTTTTATTTGTTAATTAAAAGTTTGCATATGTTTGTTCCAGTATAATTTAATTTACATTTTATCATACTAGTTAGGTTTTTCTAGGCTGTTATTAATAATCAATTTTATCGTTGAATATAAATATACCATTATACCGCAGCATTAACCTAAAGTTTTGGTAGTAAGATCTTCTAAATTGGATTTCGTTTGTTGAGTCTCTTGGAAAATATGGATTAACGTTATCAGTTCTATTGGAGATTATTCTGTAGGGTGGTTTGAGTGCTTTAGCCTAATAAATATTTTAATGTGGAGCAATTTGATCTAAAATCAGTTATTAAGACTTGACTCATTACTTCAGATATGTGACCTTCAAAATTTGATATCGTTCAGGATATACTGATGGCTATAAATGATGATGACGGCACTGCTACCTACTTTATTGATCTAACCAAAGACTGTTGACCATGAACTGTTGCTATACAAACTATGGTGTGCTGGATAAAACATGTGGTGTACAATACGACATATTGCCCTGAACTGTCAAATTGTTAAAGTTCAAACAATGATATCAATTTGGATATTATTTATCATTCGCACCAACTTGTTTTAATTGTCTATGTAGAGATACCAAATTTTCATCCTATTCTAAACTTTGCTACAAAATAGAAATAGTTGACCAATTTAAATATTTACTGATTACATTCGACGTACTAAATTATGTGCGCATGGATGTAGTAGAAATTTGTTCCTACTAAGAATGATGTGTCCTGTTTCGATCGTTGTAAATAGCCTAATACAATCAAAAATTCAGTACAGGATTTTAATATGGGGTGGTATAATTATTACTCAAATTTAAAATCAGTCATAATAAATATCTATTAGGATTATTTGTAGATGTAATAGTCTGAGGTTTACTTTACCTATTTTTAGAAACCTTGGTATTCTTCCATTATGATATTTATGCATTTAAGGTATTAAAAATGTTTTTTTTTAGAAATGATAGTCGTAGTATTAAAATCACAAAGGATAACTTAAAAAATTCTGAACATTGTCCTTATCTTTTTAAACCAAAGAAGGAACATTTCATGAATTTTTTTATTAAAACTACTGCTATGCTTTTTTAACAAATTGCCGAGCGAATTCAAAAACATAAATCATATTGGTAAATTTCTTAGAGGAACCTTCCTAGTACTGCCATTTTTCTTTTTTCTTTTTGATTAAAATATTGTTTAGTTATAATTTATTTTTTATTGTTTTAAACTTAGTAATTTAATTTGTAATGTACCCATGTTAACATTATAAAAAATAAAATAATTGGAAGAAATTATAAAAAAAAAATATATATATATATATATATATATATATATATATATATATATATATATATATATATATATATATATATATATATATATATATATATATATATATGTATATATATCATATAAATTTATATATTAACCATATACATAATTGTATTTTATCTAGAATAACGATCCTCCTACAATATTTATCAATTTCGATCGTAAAATTTCTCTTCCTAATCAAATCTATTAAAACCATATATACTGGAAGACAATAATAGTCAAAATCAAAAATCATCTTACATCAATAAATCATTTAAATTACTTCCACGTGTCATAATTTTTATGATCATAACAATTGACAAAATACTTATCTCTTCAATTCCGATTTTTTTTATTATTGTTAATGTACTTTCACCCATTTGTTTTATTTATTTATTTCTATTCCTTTAGTCATGCTGCTATTACAATATAATGATCGCATAAAGATCATTCTTTTGTTTTTTTTTTACTCTTAATTTCCTTATTAGAATCTTTCACTTTTTATGTGTTTTTTTATTTTTTTTTCGTTTTGTCATTTCCCTAATCAGAATATATGAATTTTAAATTTAATAAATAATCATATATACGAACACTTTGTATATACGAGAGTATATGATAATTTATCAATTTAAAGTGATCATCAAAAAAATAAAAATAAAATTAAGTTGCGATCACACAGGATGTTGGATTATTTTAAATTTTTTATTCCTCTTGTATGATGTATGTACTATAACTAAAGTAAAATAAACGCAATAATTTCGGTACCGTTTCTATAATATTAGAGTCGCGTATAACGCGCGTTCATAGGTAATATACGATCATCACTTACTTGGTACAGCGCGCGTACTTAAAGATCAAATAGTATATATGTTGTTATGTATATATGCGTAAAAATATGTAAATTTTTTTTCTATTTATATTTTTTGTTATAAAATATAAAATATATAAATAAAACACAAATTATATAATTTATATAAGTTTAAAATAAGAAAATGAGAAAAAATGTAAAAATTATTATGATCATTTACGATGAGATGATCTAGATGATCGCACACCATTAGTTTATTTAATGTTTTGCTTTTTTTTTTTTTACGGACACATTTTATGTTTATTTATTAATTTAGATAAATATTTATAGTGACTGTGTGACGTCAGTGGTTATAATTTTCTTTTATTTTCAGCATGTGCATAATCTGGCATCAAGAATTTTGGAAATTTTCCGACATAAAACACAGTGGTAAGTCCAAATCGGTTTTTTTTTGACGTTAGATAATTTATAGTGCAATCATTAAATTTTTTGTAATTCGTTATTTATAATAATGATGACATAAATGTTGTAATATTCGTTGACCTTGAACTATATGACAACGTTAAATCGAGAGATATGTGGAAACTATACATAATCGATGTAATTGATGAAGGCAATTTGGTGGATTAAAAAATAAAAAGGCATCAAGAACTTAGACACCGAGTTTTCAGGCTCGAATCCTAATATAGTGGCGAGATATGGATCACTATACTCATTACTAAGAATACTATACTGCATTGCTCTGAATAATTCTGCTGCCAAACGAGAAATAAAACGTATAGTAATTTATCATACCCACAAATTGTTTAATTTGCTACATGTCTTATAAAGGATTTAAAAATATATTCGCGAGTAGGTACTTTTAAAGGTGCATCACCACCTGATGAAATAACATAGCCATGCAATTTAAATGATTCTATCACTAAATAAACTTTTCAAAGTTTTTATGTTTACATCATACTATAGAATTGTAATATTTTCTTGAAAAAGCAATATATTTCTTTCGGTATTTCGGTATTCAATTTTCCCAAAACCGCGATTCTGGTTTAAAAAGCAGTATTTCAGAAAATAATTTTAACTACTTTCAAATTCAAAAAATTTATTTTTGATCAATCGCGTGATCTAATCTTTGTACAGATTATTCCTGGAGCTGAGAAGGCTCTTTCCGATTCCACACTTGTTTGTAATATAGACAATAGGCAATCATAGGCCAGTTGTAAGTATTTATCTCTTATATTTTCAGGTTCAAAATAAGTAATTTCTTGTCGTATATCCTTTTGTAGGTCTTTAGTATTTTTTGTTTTGAAATACTAGCCTCAATTTTATTTTAATTAACTTCGTTTGAAATTGCCAGTTGCTTTTCATTCAATGCAAGTTCAGGTTCATGCTCTGGAGCTGGAACTATGTGGACGGCGGGATATCAATATTTTCAATTTCTGAATTTTCGGTTTGTTGCTGTTGTAGATTTTTATTAAAATATAACCGTTAAATTGACAATTATTTTTATTGTTGTCGATTTAGATATTTTATTTTTGAACATATCTTCATCGTCGGGCTCATCTTGGTCAGCGCTGTATGGTTTATGCAAATATCTAAGAACACTGGCTAATTCAGTTTGCCTTTCACATATACAAACTTCTAGTTCTGCTTTGGTTCTTTTCTTAGCACGGTATTCTGGTTCGTCAATTCCTTGAACATGAATTTCAAGGAGCATTTGAATTTAATAGACTAGAATCTTGGTAGCAACAAGCTTCGACAGTTAACTTAACTGGAAGTAAAGCTGAAATAATTTTTGAGACTATAGAGAAAGTTTATTTTCAGTTATTTGAAACTCAGCATTTAAATTTAAATCAATAAGTGGTTTCTCAATGCAATGTTTTAATTGGAAAAATCACTCAAGCATTACAAGCAATGTCCCAGCTTCCCAAATTCTTCCTTTACGTATTTTTGTAATGCTTTATCATTTTTCAAAGGTAATTAATGGTACAATCGTTTGGTGAGTTATTAGATAGGAATTTTGATTATTAACTATACTCTCACTATTTATTATTGTTAGGTCCTTTTCATAATAAAACTCTTCATCTCGGTATTCATTCGTAAAGTCTTCGTCACAATCACAATCTTCTAAATCCCTTAAACTATCAAATTCTTCTCGATCTTAAGTCTGGATTTCTTGACGCTGTTACAGCACTTTAATGATGGCTAATTGTATAGCGTGAACTATATACATATAGTTGTTAAGTAGCTTTAACTAGTCTACCAACTTTAGTCATGACTAATATTTTTGATGGATATCCATTCATTAAATCTTTGGCCCTGAATAATTCTTGTCGAATAGACCTTAGTCATTTGTTCACGAATCATCTTGCTATAGTCCTTCACAATTTCTGGAGCCACTATTCCTTTTCTTACGTCTGTTGAAGTGCTCACAATTATATTGAAAGCCAATTTAGCTCTTGCTGTTGTACGAGCTAAACATGCAGGCAATGTCTCAATGTCCGTAACAGTAAAATAATTTGTAATTCGGCCTCTAGAAGACGAACTCCTTGAAATAATTTTAGTATCAGAAATAGCAGAACAGGTTGCATTTTTTTTAGATAAATTAATTTTGTCTACATTTTGAGATGAGTATAATATTTTTACACTGTTTACATTTTCCCATTTGGCCTTTTTTTTGTGCATGAAATAAAACCAACGATGGTTTTAAAAAAATTTTAAGTTTTAAAAAAATTTTAAAATTAAATTAACTATAATATTATTTAAACCAAAATTGTTGTAAATATACCTGTTATAATAAACTTAAAATTAAAATAAATGAAGAAAACTTCCAAAAAGGTTTTTCTGTCACACCCAAAACAAATTAATTTTATTTTGACACTTTTCAATTGGGAATCCCCCAAAATAACTATGAGAAACGCAAGAAAAAATTTATTCAACTAAAATACGGAAAAGCTTACTTGCACATTGCAATGTGAAATAATCTAAAACATGCGTCATTTAACATACTACCCAATCGACAATTCACATAGAATTCCGTAATAATTATTTTAGTATTATTGTGCGAATCCATTTGAATTACGGTTGATTTCAATTATAAATTGTTTTACGGAAAAAATGTCGGTGTCAAATTATTAAGTTCAATATCATGATCCCGGTATTGCAATCCCGACAGACGTTGAAAAAGAGTATAAAAATGTACTGTGATCTTTTTAAACTCACTTGCAATGAAAATGTTATGTAAATATGCTTATGTAAAATCTCCGATTACAGACTCCGATTTCAAACCGTTAGATAGTAGCGTTTCTCAAATTAAATGACATTTTCTTAAATTCAAAGAATCCGAATCGGGTATAGTTATATCACTTAAAGCATCATCAGCTTCTATCGGTTTATTACATGGGCTTTTTAGAAAAAAATTTTTTACCTTGCAGTTTCATCCCAACATCTTATATGTGCATTATAAAGTTCTATCAGCAACTCTGCAGGCATTTAATCTTCTTTGGTCTCCAATCTCTGCAATATTTTTTCTATCAAATGCAATGGGGATAAAACTGATGATAATGAAAGTTGTTGGCCTATGCCCAAGTTGATTATTTTATATAATTATATATTCTGCTATTTTGAATTTTCTGGGATGTAGTCCCTTGGGTGTTGAAAATGGCAATTGTTTTCAGATTATGGTGCATTGCATTATGTTTGACGGGTAAGAGATAGTTGGAAGATGAGGTCAGTGAAGGATATTAGAACGCAGGTCAATGTCTATATGACATAGTTCATTTTTTTTTCTAATAAATATTTGTAGTAAAAGGATAGTGTACAAAAAGGCGGCTTGTTGCATAATTTCCACTTTACCTGCTGCTGGGGCTGTTAAATTTTAGCATTCTTTGTATTGTTGTTTGTAATACTCTTCTTCAAGCTTACACGGTCTTGTACATTTCTGTGGACTTTGTTTAAACCTATTATGCTGAAAGTCATTATTTTTTTTACTTTTTGTTAAGAAAAACTTTAAATTTTGATTGATTTACCTAACGACTAAAACAAAAGCTACTGCGTTGGATTTCAACCTATATATGCTTCAGTTTCATACAGCAATAGGTGATATATTTGAGCAATTTGCCTAAAGTCAGTGGCTTTTTAGATATTGGCAACTAATATTGCCTACACAGCTTTTAATTTAGGAATCCCCGGTCATTTGCATGATTTAAACTAATACACTATCTTAATTCCAGTCATTTCATCTTGTGATTTATCATGATCCTTTTCAATTAGCCAAAGAATTGCATCATTTACCAGAAATCGAAGAAAATCAACAAACTTCTGGCAGTTTTGTATATATACATTGGGATCTTGTTTGACTATTACCGGAAACCAATGACTATATCGTTAGATGATATACGCAAATTGAATTTTGACTCATCAGTAAATAAAAGTGTTTTAATTGCGGAGTCCACAGATGGAGTAACTGTAGTGTCTGTTACTGTTGTGTTTTGTTAATGGAACAAGCTAAAGCATACTTGGTGCAGCAATGAACGTTCTAAAGTTTTCTGTTTGAAGATGAATGAAATTTCCCTTCCACAATTTATTTAACAGTTTAGCTTTGTTGTAGCAAATTTGCTATTTATTTCTCATGAGATCAGTCAGCGAGGTGACTTAGGATGATTATTGATAAATCAGCGATACCCATTCTCAGAAAACGGCGAATTTGATTCACAATTTTATGAAACCGAGAAATCGAAAATCATTTTACATTTATTTAGGTTTTTATGAAGGCAACAAACACCAATAAAATTTCCTAAATGAAACACCCCCTTATACCTTATGCTGCGAAACAAAGTTCACGACATATTAAACATTCTCATGTTTCTGACATATTTTGACAATAATATCGTAACCTAACATATACGCTACTAGAATGTTTGTTATAAAAAAGATCAAATGTCATAACTAACCGTTGATTTTTTCAATCTGGTCAACATTTATCTTAACTACATCATAAGTAACTCCATGAAAAGTCGTCTTTTGTTTAATTTTCGTAAATGGAAGGAGGCATATGGTCACGATCGTCTAAATCACGATCGCAAATCAACAAACATTTAGCAATTTAATTCGAGATGCCATAAATTTTAATAAATTTCCCATAATTTTTCCGTTTGGTTATTTTATTCAATATCGGGTGACATATTTAACATGAAACTTTTAAATATCAAGCCATAGCATACAGGACGTATAATTATGAACCTGGAAGACTACTTTGTGGTATGCTTTCAGAAAACTCTTCAGAGTACTCTTCTTATTCAGAGTACTCTCCGTTATATTTACCAGGGAAATTTGGATATCCGCCATGTTGTCAGGAAGCATTGCATCCAACAAATAGGTTGTGGTATATTTACAACATATAGTTGTCAAGTCCTCTCTATTTGTTAAAGTGTTCAGTACTTTAGTGGTTTTAGGCTTTTCCGTTCATCATTGATTTTACGGCATCATTGTTACCGTTACTCTTTTTGTGGTTAACTCATTTGTCCCTATGATAATTTTTCGTTGTGAGCGCATTTTCGTGGTATATTTTATCTCAGATACTGATAAGTTTTCAAACCATCCTTGCCAAGTTGAGTTCAAGAAGTTTTCGAAATTTTCTTAATTTGCACGTTTCGGTGCATATCAGGAAATCTTGTTTTGAGGTTCTTTGCTGTTATGTGCGCTTTCAGATTTTAAAGTGACAACTATCGTCCGATGATTGCTTAAAGACCAGTTTTCTTTTACTATCCAGTAGTTTATTTTCCTCAACATATGATTGGCCATTGTAGCAAAAGGTATCTGGCTGACCCTTTTTATCTAGACTATGAAGGCCTCTTCTTGCAAGAAACTCAAGGATCCCTCAATCGTTTGGGTCCTTACTGTTGCAAAGTTTGGAATTAGCATTGAATTCGCCAGTTATGAATATTTGGTCGATTTTTGAGATCCTCCATGATTTTATCAAGCCGATTGATGTAGCCCACTAGTTCATCAGAGATCAGAGTATTGAGAATAGATACTGATTAGATAAAAATTACCCAAATCAGGTCTTGCTTCAACACATACACAGTATAAGTCGCAGAATTGTAATATTCTAAGTACCGCTAGATCGTGGTTAAAGACGCCACCAACTCTACCCTTGTAAAGGTCTTGAGTGTAAGGTTCTTGTGCGCTTTGTCTAATTTCATATCCAACTATTTCTGCATTTTGAAGATTAAGTTGGATGATCCCCAATTGACAGTTTAAGTGATTTTTAATCGTCTTAAACTGTTTTACGAATGACTAAGTTTAAAGCTGTTTTGTACTGCTTACTATGTTTTGTACGGCTTACTCTTTGCATACACTGTTTTTCAAAGAGTGATCGAAAGCTTTGTTAGCTTTTATTATAACTGGTGCACTTAGCCTTTTCCGCTTTCTTTGTTCTTTAACATTGCAAGACTTGGCAATGTGTTCAAATGCATCGCTGATGAAGGAATTTGAATATCGTACATAGTCAGATATTTGGTATGAAGACCAGCCGATATATACTCTGCGTTTTACCATTAACGTATTCCGTGCTCTCGGCGACACTGCGATTACCCAATGCGCGACCTTGTTGTTTCTGGGCCTGATTTAAAACAAAGCCGAAGATCCTTTTCTTTGTTTTTAGTCATGATAGCAATCTTTATATCCTCAAGCTTTTCTGAGCTGTTAACATCATAGACAATAATTTTAGCAGTTTTTCTCTAGTATAGAAGCCACAGCCTCTTTCAAGTCCTAGTTCCCCAAAAAGAACTCAATGTCCTTCGCCTTTGCAATCTCTGTAATAATGCCACTGCTAATATTACTGACATTACTGACCTTTTTGATTTCAAGTCCATAGGACGTAGGTTTGATCACCTTCCGTACTTTACATTTAACTTCTTCGCTATTAACGAAAGAAGCTTCATTTCTATCAATGGGTTGTACTCTGATAAACCAAATTGGTTTTCTTTGAGTGCTTGTCCCCATATTTAAAGAATTGGGGTGGGGAAGCTTGGCTCAAGTATACTGGTACAACTGCGCTTATTAGTGCCTGTGTATAGGACACCTTATAAATTTTTGGTTGTTTAGCGGGTTTATGCACTTGAATGATTTAAACCCGTTTCTGTATTCAACTTTTTAGACCTACTATTTCTAGGCACAATGCAACTCCAACACCTCTGATGGAACCAAGAGCCTTCATACAGCCTTTTGCGTTTAGCCATACTAATTTGGCTTAACGACTTGATTTTGGCCTGCAAGGCTTTGTTTGTTTGCTCTACAGCTGGCCCTGTGACTGCAGAACTTTGGCTACACTGTCGAGATAACGCTTTCCAGGTTAAAGTGATCTGTACTTTCTATACGAACGAGCTTTGGCCCACTTTCTACTTATATCAGCTCTGCACTGTGCTTAGCCGTGCAACGGATTTTTATTTCATTTTAGATGTAACCACTGCCTCATTGGCTTCTTCAGGAGACCTCGTAGAAATACACAGATGAGGAGCCAGGACTTTCTTTAAAACCATCGTCCCAGGGTGATTATAAATGTTTCAAGTTAAATAATTTACCCGGTATCTCGTATTTTTAAATTGAAAAATAAAAAAAAAAAAACATTTTAAAATTTAATCAAACCGAACAAAATTATTAACAGCACAAAACAATAAAAAACTACTCAACAATACCATAATTTCTTATGCGAAACCATAATGATAAAAACAAACGATTTTCATCATGATGCGAAAGAGGAAATTTATTTTCATTGCGATACGAGATTTACCATCTTGCAACAAAACAAAAAATTCAATTTCGTATTTTACAAGATTTACATTACCCAGTTAGTTACACAAAACTGATTTTCCATTTTGATTTGTGAATTAAAAAATTATTTTACGTTAAAATTTATTTTTATTATCGAATTTTTTTTTTTTTTTTTCGAAATCGAATTTACAATAAATTTTGATACGTTAAGTCGTTTATATATTTATAGTTAAATTACGTTAAACATTTAATTAAATTACCAACAAGAAGTTATGATGATTAAAAAAATAAAAATAAAAACTCGTAAATGCAAAATAATTGTGCGCATAGAATTATCGTAAATATATTGCGGGCGGGTATGTTGTAAAAAAAAAAAAATTGTAACGGTTTGGTTTTAACGCGTAATCTTAAGTTTCCTTTTAATTCAATCATCCTAAATATTGTTCAGGTGTTCACAAAACTGTTTACACTACATATACGGTTTGATGCCAAGTCCCTGTAAGCCATAAAACTAAATTTTACTCGATCTCCCTCAAATGATCGAGAATTTAATTTAAAAACAAATAAATGAGAGATCAAATTAGATAAAATGAAGGTGGATTAATAATAGAGGTAAGACAATTGAAATACCTTACGGTAATTTTATGTTTCTGCGTTGTTGTTGTAGTTTTTTTTTCGGTTTACTTACATACACAAACTTCTGTATTTCATTATTTAAATATTTATGCGTTTCAAAAATTTATCTTATTAAATCGTACAGTAACAATCTTAATTATAATTTAATGAAAAATAAATAAAAAAAATAAAAAATTTAATGTACGAGTTATGTATTGATTTAAATCATTTATGGAAATAATGGAGTGTGGCAGAATCTTGATTTTGAATTTAATTTTATGTGTGTGTGTGTGGCTTAAAAGAGGTTTATAAAACGAAAGTTATGAAAACCACTTGCTGTGTTCAATTACGGTTAATTTTTCAATAAACATTTTTTTCTTTCGTTGTATCGATCAAAGTATTTGGAAGTGGCATGCTTTCAATTATTAGATTTCACTTAACAAATAAACACCTTTTGATGAAATCCATCTTAACACCTGTGCACAAAGTTTGTCCAAGCGCCATTATATATCTTATGGTATTACAGCAATCATACATATTTCTCCCAATTAATAGTTTAAATGTTTTACAATGCAATGATCTACATAAAGCTTAATTATAGCACGCAGTTGCCATAACCTAATGACGTTACAAATTTACAATTAACAAATTCCTCATTCAGATTGAAACTTAAGTACGCCACCGCCATCTGGTCAAATACCTTCGCCTTTATCAGACAACCCTGATATGATTCGAAATGCGTTCGTCACGGCCATTAATGGCCCGTACCGTATCAACCGTATTGTTCTAGACAACCCGAAGAAGATAAATCGTTTCCTACCCCAAAGAGGTAGGAAACACCATCAGCAACCTCCGCGCCTGCTAAATGGCAGCTCTCTACTCAGAGATTGCTGGACTATTAGTTTTGGATCGGCTCGCAGAACGAGACCGAGCCAGCGTACTCGATGTCCTTTTATTTCATGATCAAGATCCCGAATTTTCATTAAATTCCTGATCTCGTGGTTGATTAAAACTCGGTAAGTGTCGTCATCGTCGCGTTTTGGGCCATAAATCAAGCGCATGATTCTTCTCACACCCATACATAACAACGGGTTTGATCAACAACTTCAGCTTGTCGAAATTTGCAAGGTATTGTGACTTTAGCAGTGGACGTAAGGCATACAAAGCACGATTGTCAGTGACAAGATGTGCTTTAATATCCCCTCCCAGTTATCATATATGTTATCATATGAGTGACAAGGCACCCAAGCTATCGGTTGTCACTCCTTCAAATGTGTGGTCACCACTACTAAAATCGCGTCTAGGTCTCTAAAACCAGTGATCATATATTTTGTTTTGGACTCATTGGTTTTGAGACCAACGGAAGCTGAGAAACGTACAAGTGGATCCAGTAGTTATTTTACACAGTTGCCATTTAGTCCAATGACACAGATATCATTTGTATAATTCAGAAACTGTTTGACTGATGGTACACGATGTTGTCCTGCGATGTTTCACTTTTATGAAATATGAATTCTAATAAGAAATTAAAGATTATCTGGAAAAAGACAGAGCATCTTCTTGCCATACCCCAGAGCTAATTGCAAAACTCTCTGATAAGTTATTCTCAATTTCAACATAACATTGTGACTGCATTACTGCCATTTTACATAAATGCACATATTTGTCAGGTATTCCCAGAAATCGCAAAGCAAACCATAAGCTATCCCGATGGATTGAGTATTAGGCTTGTTGGAAGTCCAAGAACACCTGATGTACGTCACGAGATGTCTCATAATATTTAGAAAGAATCATCTTTAGCGAAAAAACTTGATATTTGACTGACCGAATTGAACGAAATCCTCCTTAGTAGTTACCTAAAATTTCCTCCGCCAGTGGTGAAATTCTCTCGAATACTTTGTAAGACAGTAATTTGCATGTTGTGCAAAGGAGAGCTATGCCGCGATAGTTTTCGCACTTTGGGCAATCTCCTTTTTTAATGATAGGACACAACGAGGCCACTTTCTATTCATCAGACATAACTTCGCAATGTCCTACTAATCGAGAACGGTTTATTTTAAGTCTCTTAAAATAAACCGCCAGTGTGAATCCCTCGTAGGATAGGTTCTCTATGTACATCTCCTTAGTCTGTATATTTGACAACTTCCAATCACAGCATTTGACTCTTGTTGAACATTTAGTAAATCAGAGAAATGCACCTTCCATACGTTGAGCACTGCATCGATGTTAACACAGAGGTTTCCATCCTGGTCCCGAATGGCGATAGATCTAAGTCTGAAGGTCTGAAGGGTAACTGTCGGGTAACTCCTTTAAAGAAATTACATGAACTGCACTAATTGCTGAGTTGTTGTACACTTAAGACTTTAGCCTTTCACAACTCACCCTTTTTCCGTAAATAAGTTTACCTAGCGGTTTTCCTAGCAGGGACCGCTTTGTTTTTCCGTGCGATTGTAAAACGTACTCGCGCATCTTTATATGTTATATTCTGTTGCTCGACAGCAAGACGACACTCCTCATCAAACCAATTATTTTAGAGTTTAATTTTTACCATGCCTAGAGTCGCCTGGGCAGCATTGACTACCGAAATTTTCAAAACGTCCCGTAGAGCGTTCACATCATCAGAACGGTGGTTTGTTTCCATAATGCTACTGCTAACAAGATTCTGATATTGTGCTTTCTCATCTTCGTTTATCAGACCTTCGCAGTTGAAACGTAAGTTACGTTTACCCGCAATCCTTATGACTTGTAGGAAAACTGTCATCTTAGCTTTGCAGTAACCAATTGATGATCACTTCCTACAAATTTGGCAGCCGACCGATAATATCTCACATCTTGGATCACCCGAGACCTTGTTACGATTGCTCGTAAACAGATTTGTCTCCTCGTCCTCGACCCGCAGCTTTGACCGGCTAACCTCAGTCCAGAGGGGTGGATGTTAATGTGGTCGAGGTCCGATGGAGACTTAGGGGGCTGCGATCACATCGAAGTTAACACACACATACGCGGCACTTGGTAACGGTATCTCCCTGACCAGCTATGACAAAAAAATTACACCACCATTAGGTTGTTACACTACGCACAGGTAAACATATGTATATTTAAAAGAAAAATGTTGTAACAATAAAACTTTATAAGAACAAAAAAAAATTAATTAATTGGAGATGTTTGTCTTGTTTCCTTCGTAGCGACTCTTACACGGCTCCAGAGCTCTTCCACCGGATCAGAGCTGTAAAGAAAGAACCCAAAAAAACCGTACCAAATCTCAATCACTAACAACTCAGTGACGTATTCAAAATTTCATTACACAATATTTTAGAACAAACAAAACAATTTTAGTTATACAACCTATAGTGCGTTCAACCTATATACAGACACAATTTCACATATATTATCAGGCACGTTCTGATTCCATTCCCGTTCTGCCGCCACGTTCCTCACAGGCTGTTATTCAGGATCCGGATATGAATAAATTCAATTTAATTGCTCTTGTGGTTGGTTGCAGAAGAAAAGGCTCTCACAATGCCCACGTTCACTCGCGGCCTCAATTAAGGTGTCCAATTGATACACCACGCTGGATAACACCGTAAAATAGGATGCCACACCCGAATAAGACGCGTTCATGCGGTTACGCGTTGAGAATTTTTCTCTTACGTCTTATCAATTAATAATTATACTAATTATAATTGTAGTTGTATATAAATTGTTTCCATTTAGTAGTGGTGAGTCGTCGTATTTTACTTCGATGTAGTTTTTTTGTGGACTTAGCTATTATGCTATAAGTTATAGTTATAGCTTTCGTCGATATTTTCGTTTGTCACTCAATAGTGATAAAAACAAATTTAATATTATCCTACTTGAACGTTTGTACACCGAACACCATATTTACACAATCGATCTCTTTCATTACCAAAACTTGACTGCCAAAAAAAAATCAAAACTCACACCACCCACCAATCCCAAAAACGATTTTTTTTCTCTTTTTATTTTGTTTTGTCCACCACCGTTCATCCAACATGTTTATCCCGTTCATTACTTATTTTATTTTTTTTTCCTCATCCGCTAACGCTGGGGATTTAAACCTTTTTCTTTTTTTTTTTTTTGTTTTTTTGCGTGTATCACTCCGTGATACGTAACACCGTGGGGAAGACCCCGACCCTGAGATACTCACAAGCCGGGCTAAGACCATAAATATCAATAAACATGACCCCTATATAATAAAAAAAAAAACGTACTGACAAGAATCCCAATCTACGTTCGAATGTCGTGGAAATGATACACACCCAGGGGTTTACCGGTTGGATCAGCCAAACGAAAAGCAACCTGTCCCATTTGTTCAACCACGACGGCTGGTACGAACTTTGGTGCTAATTTAGAGGAAAATTTCCGGACTGCGTTACTTAAGACATAAGTTCGGACAAACACTGATTGTCCCACGGTCAAACAACGTCTTCTACTAGAGGAATTATAAACGCGTTCCCCCTTCAAATGAGCGGCTCGTAAATGTTGTATAACTTGTTCTCGTACTCCATCCAATCGATCCGCCGTAGTAAACGCATGGCTATCGCTATTTTCGTCACATTGGAGCAATTGCCGTAGGCGATATTCGGATCCATGTCCTATCCGATGCTGCCCGAATACCACAAAGTGAGGAGAAAAGGAAGTAGAGGAATGGATTACGTTCCGCAAGGTAGCTCCTATCGTAGATAAATACAGATCCCAATCCGTGTGTCGTGATCCAAGATATGCGCGGAGTGCTGAAACAACAGTACGATTCACCCGTTCCGCCGCATTACTCTGTGGAGAATGGAATGGCGTTCGAATTTGTTGTACTTTGTATTTAGCCAGCAACTGGTTAAACAGCACAGATTTAAATTGCATTCCATTGTCGGTGTGCACTTTTTCCGGAACGCCAAACAAATGGAACACCTCTTTTTCCAGAAATTCGCATAACGCACTACCGGTAGCTTCCCTCATTGCTTTTAAAAACACAAACTTTGAATATTTATCTAATACTACCAATATAACAGTATTATGCTTAGACGACCGAGGGAATGGACCCAAAAAATCCAGATATAAATATTGAAACGGTCGAGTAACTTCCGTGTCTGCTCCCATAGGAGGCCTTAAAGGAACATTGGTAGACTTAGTCATTTTACAAATGGCACAGGAGGTAATAAACGACCTAACGTCCCGATGCATGGTAGACCAGTAAAAGTGTCGTTGTAAGAGTTCCACAGTTTTAGCAATTCCCATGTGGCTTGCTGACGGTGGAGAATGAGCTGAAGTTATTAAAGATTGAATTAGAGGAGTAGGAACGAACAATTTCCATGGTGACAAGTCAGTGGATAGATAATGAAGACCAACAGACGGACGGACCAGTATTTTACCATTTTCTACCTTAAAATCCACATGAGGTTCCTCAGTTATTTTGCGTATTCGTTCCAAATAACCATCGTTTTGAAAAGCTGGATCATCCAAGTTGATGGTTAAGCAATCATCGTTACTTGCACTAGACGGACCAGGCTCTATAGCGTCGCAATAAGCCCGAGATAACGTATCTGGAACAGTGTTTAAACTACCCTTACGATGAACAATATTAAATTTATAGCCCTGCAGTTTCAAGCTCCATCTGGCTAATCGGCCCGACAAGTCGGACAAGTTCATTAGCCAGCGGAGACTTGCGTGGTCAGTAATGATTGTAAACTCAAACCCTTCCACGAATGAACGAAATTTCTTTACGCAAAGTACGGCCGCGTAGCACTCCAATTCAGTAATGCTGTACTTGCGTTGGGCAGGGTTAAGTTTATGCGAGTAAAAGGCTATAGGATGTTCGGATCCATCCTGGATCTGATAGAGCACCCCACCAATTCCTCTGGTCGAAGCATCAACTTGAATATAGAAAGGCAGTGCATAGTCGGCGTGCACAAGAACTGGAGCGGAAGTTAAGGCATTCTTTAGTTCGTTAAACGCGGTATCAGCATCTGGATTCCAACAAATCTTCTGCTTGGTTTTCAATAAGTCGGTAAGTGGAGCCGCAATAGTAGAATAGTTAGCAATAAAACGCCGATACCACCCACTCATCCCCAGAAAGCGACGAAGTTGACGAGTAGTAGTTGGCGTAGGAAATTTCGTAATCGCCTCGACTTTCTCGGGATCGACCCTAATACACCCTTCTCCAATCACATGTCCCAGATATTTAATCCGCTTTAAGACGAAGTGACTTTTCTCTACATTTATTGTCAAGTTGGCCCACCGCAACCGCTCGGCAACTAAGCGCAGCAAGGTAAGATGTTCCTCAAAAGTACTTGACGTTACAAGGAGATCGTCTAAGTAGACGAAAACCTTGTCGTGATACTCATGAGGAATCACCCGATCCATTAACCGGCACATGCTCTGCGGCGCGTTGCATAACCCGAAGGGCATAACTGTGAACTGGTAAAGAGGTCTACCTGGCACCGCAAATGCAGTCTTACTTTTAGCATCATCGTCGAGTGGAATTTGCCAAAAGGCATCCTTTAAATCTAAACTAGAGATAAAGGACGTATTTTCCAAACGACTCAGAAGACCGTCAATTAGCGGTAACGGGTAGGCATCCTTAACCGTCACTTCGTTAACTCTTCGGGCGTCCAGGCACAACCGTGATTTCCCATTAGACTTTTTCACCAGTGTAACTGGTGAACACCAAGGGCTCTCACTTTCCTCTAATACTCCCAACCCAATCATTCGATCAAGTTCGCCATAAAGCTGCGACCGCACGGCTGGGGATACTGCATAATGTCGTTGTTTTAGAGGAGAAGCGATTCCTGTGTCTATTTTATGGGATAATAAATGTGTGCGACCCAATCCCAGAGTATTTGACGATGGGAACAGATTAACGACGGCCGATAAAGATTCGGACTGAACATCCGTAAGCGCATGAATAGGCGGAACATCAGAAATATTGGGAGGAACAGAAGAATCTGACCTACTACCAGACAGCTCAGAAATATGAAATTCCACTCCGAATGCACGAAAGAAGTCCATACCTAGATATAGTGGTTGTGCTAAATTAGGAACTAAATGTAATTTAATACGTCGCGTTTTATTATTGAAGGTTATGTCTACAAAGAAATGACCGAAAATACGCTCTCGAGCCCCATTTGCGGTAGACAGGTGTGACGGCATGTGATGAAAATGCAAGCCAGAGGACTGAAGGAACTTTTCGCCACCCTGACCCAATGCACTAATACTAGCCCCTGAATCTAACAACCCTCGCATTTTACAATTACCAACTAATATATTAACAAATGGACGATTATCCCCTTCGGTATTTAAAATCGAAGCACAAATCTCTTTCCGCACTCGTTGCCGGTATTGAAAATATAAATAAGATCGATGGAATCGAGAATGAACCTTAGGAGTACGTGAATGAGAAGTTAATCGAATTTTCGACGTTGACGTAGCTCTTGCTCGGGATCCGTATTGGCAGCGGCCTCCGCGGTTAGGATTTTCGACGGAATGAAGTGAGATTGAGAGACCGGATTCCGTGGGTATCGATCCCTCGCTGCTAAGTTTCCCGAGGCCGAGTTCTGGCATTTTGGGCAATCGGGCAGATAAGTATCGGTACGACCACACCCGTAGCAAAATATCGTCCGAGGTTGTCTACACAACTGGAAAGTGTGGCCTGGTGATTTACAATTCCAACAATGAAATGTATTATTATCACGTCGTATTATCGGAGTCCGATCAGTTGATTCCTTCGTTCTGTTAAATGCGCACACGGTGTCTACCTCCGTTGATTTATTATCTGGAGTGTGAAGCTCATGCAAAACGTTACGCGGTACACCAATGTTAGCTTCTGGATTGTATCTGACTTGCTTCCACAACGTCTCCAAATATCGGGCCTCTTGGGCTAACTGACCAATATTGTATACATATTTCCCAGCCAATGCTAACTGTAGTCCCGGACGCATATTGTTTAGAAGTACATCTAAAAGCTCGTTATCGGGGATAGGAGGAACTCCTCGTAAGCCAATTTGCAAAATGGCATCTTGAAAGTCCCCATAACGTTCCTGTGGGTATTTTTGTTTTCGATCATCTAAAATTCGACGAATCTCCCGGTTCGTAAGTCCCAAATTGAATCGTTGTAGTAGGGCTGGTTTCAAATGATCCCAATCTACATCCGGATCACGTTCCATCGCCATCCACAACCACTCGAGAGCTACTCCCGACATCAAACAGGTCAGATTTTGAACACAATCGTTGAGGTTTATCCCCGAACATTTGGCCATCTGATCTAGTCGAGCTATAAAGCGCTCAATGGGCATATCATCTTTGGAACCGCTAAACTTTACGTTCCAACCTAATAAAATCCTAGACATATTGGAGGAATTTGGTAAAGACAATCTTTTAGAGTTCATCTGTTCTGGTGTGGTAGAGATCGTTGGCGTTGGTCTGCTAGAATCGGCTAATGAACGACGAAACTCAATTAGCATGGATCCGAAGGTATTTACTACGGCTTGTAAATCAGTCTGAGTCACGGGCTGGACGGCGGGATCTAGAGGAACATCCTTAAGAGTAATAACCGGAACACTGTAGTGGTCCACATTAGATCTGTGACAGTCTGAATACGCTACCCCTGGATCACACGAGCCTGTGGTGGATGATGGTAATGGGGCACGGGGTGAAGAATCCGAGAGATTTTCTGCGGCGGAGAAAAGATCAAGCAAATTGCCACGAGATGACGCATCACGAACAACCTGGGGTGCTATCTTAGGTTCCAACCGAGGAGTGTTATCTAAAACTGGAATCGCCGAATCGAGATTGCAACCAGATTGGCACGGTATTATCGATGTAGAAACCTGTGTGGGTGCATCTGAAGGAATCAAGTTCTTTCTGGGTTTTCCCCCAGCATCCTCAGTCCTAACTCGACAGGAGGTTTGTATCTGTTCCATATATTTAAGCAGCTCTTCACAGTGGAGGACTACAGGTTCTACTTTTTCTGAATCTAAATGTTGCTGATGAAGCCTAAATAATCGTCCACGGATGTGACACAGACGTGACCGCAGTTGTCGTATAAGTTGCTCGGAAAACGAGGGATTACTGTCCAACAATGCCGAAGTTCGGGATAATTTCAAAGAACATAATCGTATTTCGGTATCGGGATGTCGTATACCGGATAAGTGCGGTGTTTTTGGAATTAAAATGGGAAATGATTCCTCTGCCTGAACCTTGGCATGTAATAACTCCAAATTAGTTGGACCTGCCGTTAATTGCCGAATCTCGAATTCTACACTTAGCTCGTCGGGTTCCAAACAGTGAACATCCATAATGAACAACAAGATTACGAATCCACTTAGAAATATCACGAAAAACGTACCCTATAATTATAAAGGACGTAAGTAAGGGACAAATAAATGAATAAATAAATGTATACTTTATATATACTAATCAGAAGAAACGAATGTACTACAACCAATGCAATAATATAAGAGTAGTATTCGAGAAAAAAAAATGTAATATAATCAATATAATAATATCGCGAATACGACCATATAAACAAAAGTAATAATATAATATAAATATAAAGTTATAAATAAGTTAAATAATGTCTTCCACCATAAATAAATAGATACCAATTAGGTAATAGAGACAAAAAAAAATTACTAGAATTGGAGTTTGAATTTAGAATTCACAAATGAATGCCCAAAAGGGTATCACAGCTCGTATATATTAAATATAATATCTATTGAATTTAGAATTCTCACAAAATATTAATAGATTTTTCAAACCCACCAATTACTAGACGGTACGTAAATAAATATGTATAATTAGATAAATTAAATAAATTAAAGAATTGAATAGTACACATGCACTCAATTCACAAAAAAAACTCACCACAAAACTCGACCAAATGCTTCAATTTAAGCCACTAATAACAATAATTCAATTTGTCAACAATAAATATTTTCCACCAACAAATATATAAATAGAATAATATAACTGATCAGGGAGATGATCACGATACCGAAATGCATGTAAGTGTGCCACTAAAAAAAAATAAAAAAAATTATAAGAACCAAAAAAAATTATAGATACATTTTGTTCGAAGCGTTTATCAAGACAAGTCAACAAGATTATTCTTGGATATGCTTGTTTTTAAATCAAACAAATAAACAACCAGTAAATGACATAACGAACATTGTAATTCAAACACTTCGGTGGATACACAATGCGGTCCGGTACTGGTTGATATGCACTATTTAGTTAAGGATGACCGTTAACCGCGGTACGTTATAAACCCCATGCCTTTCACATCCAAATTCAAAGACATAAGCCGATATGGATAATACATGCGGAAAATAAGCCGTGCCTAACGGGAATTGTAGCTGTTTTAATCCATCATCATCATTTATTGTACATCAATTCAAGGACGATACGCCGATATGAGATTTGCATGATGATGTTGAATCACCACAACTGAAAAGAAAAGAAAATATTAATACAGTATAAGTCACACATGTGCTCTGAGCTGATCTTTAATTCAAAAAGGTAAAATAACCTCGATAAAAGTTCACTAAGCACATGGAAACAACCAAAAAAAAAATAGCTGTAAAGTAATAAAAAGTACGTTACGTTAATTGCGATTATTTAATTTTTCGATGCCGTATTTCAATTTGGGCGCCACTGTTACGATTGCTCGTAAACAGATTTGTCTCCTCGTCCTCGACCCGCAGCTTTGACCGGCTAACCTCAGTCCAGAGGGGTGGATGTTAATGTGGTCGAGGTCCGATGGAGACTTAGGGGGCTGCGATCACATCGAAGTTAACACACACATACGCGGCACTTGGTAACGGTATCTCCCTGACCAGCTATGACAAAAAAATTACACCACCATTAGGTTGTTACACTACGCACAGGTAAACATATGTATATTTAAAAGAAAAATGTTGTAACAATAAAACTTTATAAGAACAAAAAAAAATTAATTAATTGGAGATGTTTGTCTTGTTTCCTTCGTAGCGACTCTTACACGGCTCCAGAGCTCTTCCACCGGATCAGAGCTGTAAAGAAAGAACCCAAAAAAACCGTACCAAATCTCAATCACTAACAACTCAGTGACGTATTCAAAATTTCATTACACAATATTTTAGAACAAACAAAACAATTTTAGTTATACAACCTATAGTGCGTTCAACCTATATACAGACACAATTTCACATATATTATCAGGCACGTTCTGATTCCATTCCCGTTCTGCCGCCACGTTCCTCACAGGCTGTTATTCAGGATCCGGATATGAATAAATTCAATTTAATTGCTCTTGTGGTTGGTTGCAGAAGAAAAGGCTCTCACAATGCCCACGTTCACTCGCGGCCTCAATTAAGGTGTCCAATTGATACACCACGCTGGATAACACCGTAAAATAGGATGCCACACCCGAATAAGACGCGTTCATGCGGTTACGCGTTGAGAATTTTTCTCTTACGTCTTATCAATTAATAATTATACTAATTATAATTGTAGTTGTATATAAATTGTTTCCATTTAGTAGTGGTGAGTCGTCGTATTTTACTTCGATGTAGTTTTTTTGTGGACTTAGCTATTATGCTATAAGTTATAGTTATAGCTTTCGTCGATATTTTCGTTTGTCACTCAATAGTGATAAAAACAAATTTAATATTATCCTACTTGAACGTTTGTACACCGAACACCATATTTACACAATCGATCTCTTTCATTACCAAAACTTGACTGCCAAAAAAAAATCAAAACTCACACCACCCACCAATCCCAAAAACGATTTTTTTTCTCTTTTTATTTTGTTTTGTCCACCACCGTTCATCCAACATGTTTATCCCGTTCATTACTTATTTTATTTTTTTTTCCTCATCCGCTAACGCTGGGGATTTAAACCTTTTTCTTTTTTTTTTTTTTGTTTTTTTGCGTGTATCACTCCGTGATACGTAACAACCTTTCCAACACATGATTAATTTGACTTCAGGACGTCTTACGAGGGTGTGTCCATGTTTCCAAGTGCGACTGCAAAGTACATTATTTTTTCTCCATTATCGGTCGCTATATCGTGTCGGGAGTACAGACCTATGTTTTGACATAAGTCAGTCTGATTTTTGCCAGCTCTACTAGCATTAAAGTCACTCCAATCACTGTTCTGACATCGTGCTCTGGTATGGATTCCATCAGATCATGCAAATTGTTGTAAGATGAGTCTTTATCATTGGGTTGGCTCACGTTAGTGGGCGCATGTACACGTATAGTTTACACATTCGATATCAATTGCTTCGAAGTCCAAAACCGACTTTTTCACCTTGAACCCAAGAATAAAACCAACACCAAGATGACCGAGGTCATTTCCACTTTAAAGCAATGTATGGCCTTGGGAAACATGATCCTACATCGAGTTTTTTGGAGAGTAACGAGTTTCAAACGATATACTCTTTCATGGTTGATATAGTGCCATGAAACGCGCCTGGTTTTCTTGGCGACTGCACATTCCATGTACCGAGCCTAGACTGCGTGTCCGTTAACATAAGCGGGGGTCGGTTTAAATTTTGGTGGTATCCATTTTTCTTTTTGTTGATATATTGAACAATCGGATTTTTTAAGGATGCGGGTAGTCGGCCCAGAGATCAAACCTTTGTGTAGTCACCTCCTACGACAAGCCTATAGGATGCTGTGGTGGAATTCTAAGGATAGTATGCTCGTTTAGGAGTCTTTTACGAGGCATGTGAGAGTGTCCCCCAACCACAGAGACCAACTTTTAGACATTACAATCCAAATTGAACTTATCAATGATTCACAATAAAATTTGACAAGCAAAGACTATCTTGAAAAAAAGGTGGACACGCAATCGCAGAACACCGAAAGAAAGAATCCATCAAGTAAAATCATGGGTTCATGGGAATCGCCATGAAACCTTCTTTGATCGTCGAAAGTCCAACAGTTGGTTAACTTGGTTGACATTTTAATCCCCAATAAAATCTGCTTTTATCGGATTTTATCTTAACCGACTCTATAAATTTACTTAGTAGCAAATATTTGGACGAATTATCTGCGCTGCGATCAACAATCTACTATATACGAAAGTATAATTGACACTCGATGATTTAATTTCTTCAAACATTGCTTATATCTCACAGTTCAGCATGTGAACTCGATGATGTTTTGATAATGGGTTCAAACCATTTCCAATCATTTCGGATATGTTTCGAACTACGAACCAGTTGCGGTGTTTTTCCATCACGATATAACTCGTCACGATCACTACCAGATATATTTTTCTTGAAGGATGCACAATGCACATCATTGATGTTTGTTTGGTATACATTAACTGTTGCCATAATATTTAAATCATTTATACTTTGGTTTTGTTGGCATGCTCAATTACATTGCGTTAACCAGACCAGTTTTGATTTTGTTCCCAGCCATCGCCATTGGTGTAAACTTCATTTTCATCACGGGTCAACATTACTGGGAAAAAGGTGGATTAGTAGTTACATCTATATGATCAGTTACTGCTAGATCCGGCTTTACAGGAGAGCTTGACGCTATAAACAAGACATCTGAATAAATGCTTTCGATTAATTGCTATTATAGGTAGCCGGCCAGTTCCAATGACAGGGCGCGTGAAACCCGTCCAAACTATATAATATTATACATGATTGTTTACTGAAGCAATGACGTAGCATCGTGACATCAAAAAATAATATTTCTCATGGCACACTCGATAAAAAAAATATTTTAATTTTATATACCTCTAAATAATCAACAGACCTACATGATTGCCAACCGAAACAATGACGCACGAAACGCAACCAAATAATATATAGGCATACACACTATGTAAGCAAAAGAATTGCTGTAACTCGAAGGGAGCAATGCGTTTCAATGCGGAAAACCGACAACAACTTACTGCTTCATTACACTTCAAACCTGATTTCAAGTTATGTCTCTGGATTTCTCTTTAACATGCCGTTTATAGCTGACCATAGCTATAGTACTGGTAGAAAAATCTACAAACTTTTTACAAGGCACCTTGTGCCTTATTAATTGTGATGGTGTAGGCCAAGAAGAGTGGAAAGTGGTGACGACAAAAATTAAAGGGCAAGGTGGAATCATTAGATGTATCGAGACATACCCTATAGGAATGAAATGGAACGTTTCTGTTTGTGTGCCAGTTATTACTTCTCCTTTGGTTACATTTGTTCGCATTTCTTGGACAATCATGCGAGAACCATTGAACAGTCCTTTGCTTATTGATAAATTCCTCAAGAGCATAACCAGTGATCCTCGTTTAAGGTTTAGTTGAAATGGCCAGATCAGTATTTTCCTCGCCTTTATCATTTTAAAAGCAATCGATAGCCTTGTAAACAGTTATTTCTCCACTGAGCCTTTTTAGGACTTGTTCATTTAGTAAATGAACATTCTCATTTTCCGGTGTAAATTTGGCCGGCTTGCTTAATTTTACTACGTCGATGGCCTTAAAACTTTGTCCAAAATGTTTTCAATGACGTTGGTTCAAATATTCTTCAGGAGTTTCAATGGAATTGAAGGTTTTAGAATTGTTTGCTAGTGGAAGTGCTCCGTCTCCTATTTTTAGAATGATTTGACAAAAATCGGAATCTGTTGAAAATATTTTAAAATTATTTCATATTGCACTTCTCTTTATTGTAGACGCGATAATTTTCCACGAGATCTTTTATTTATAACTAGTAAAACTTGTCGGTAATCTCCACCGAGGACAACAACTTTACCTCCAAATGAAATATAATGGACTGTTTATCTCGCATTATAATGTCTACTGATTCTAATGCAGTTCCAGGCACCATTGGAGCATCATCCCAAATTAAAAGATTAATGGATATTAAAAATTCCCTTTTAGTAGCAGATAATCGGGGTGCTTCGACATATAGTCTCGACATAACCAAAGAAAAATTATTATATTACACCATCATCCAATAAATTTGCGGTAATACCCGTGCAAGCCACTGTTAACGCCTTTATTTTTTTGCAGCAAGCTTTTGAATTAATGCTTTATAAAAATGTATTTTACCACTTATCGCCCCCCCATCCGAGGTGGGGGCTCGGACTATGTACAAGTTTTTCTGTTGCCTATTATATGTAACACAGCATTATAAATTTCTGCGGCTGTTAGCAATTGTTCTACATTGAGATTAATCCATATATTTGGTGCAACCACAGTCATATTATTTGCATTTAATACACCGCATGGTTATCAACATAATGTGGTTTGGGGGCGGCAGGTCGTGATGACCAACTTCTTTACAACACAGTCCCTCTTTTTTCAGTTGATTTTGATTTTCAGTTAGGCACAAACAACGATCTCAAGGCGCATGGCATATTTTATGTTGCAGCTTGAACCATACAACTGTACCATTCACGGAAATCGTTCACTAACCTTCTTGATTTTGCTGCTTCACCTTCACGGTAGTTAGAATACGCATGGCCGTTAAATCTTAAGTGTTGTTCAAAAGACGTGGCTTCATAACCTTTTACGACCAACAGCAGTCTCAAATGAAACAGTTCTATATTTCGTGGTGATACGGTTGAAATTCTTCCTTTTGTAAACTCCTTAAATCTGGAATTTGGGCCATAAATTTTAACCCATTTTTCTACTAAAATTTAAAATTAGTTTGTATACCTTGGTAAAAGTAGCCGATGGCTTCGGGATCTTCTTGGTTGAGTTGAAAATATGCTGTGAGTGATGAATGTGTGACAGCCATTTTTTCGTGTATAGACAACTGAAATATTTTCTTTTAGAACCTAACCTAACCTAACTGAAATATTGTGTGACAGTGTTATCTTCGGCAAATTGCTTTTGAATTTGTGTTACACAAAGGCCCGCGAATCATTTGTTTTAATAGAATATCGTAAAGCCCGGGTTCAGTATCACAGTCAATTTCGCTTTTGATGATATTATCAACATCATCAGTGATTCTAATATTAATTTTGTTAGCCTCATACATAACCACCAAACTTCAATACCTCCAAAATGTAGAGGATTGCACTGATCTCTGCGTATTGCTATTCTATATGCATAATATTCAAGATGAGTCACTTTATTCCTTACCTCGGTTGCTCTTTCTGCAACATGGATTTTATTTAATGAAAATCCGAAATTGCCACGGGGGATAAACAATGGAAATGTCATTAGATCGACATGTTTCGACACAAAACTACAAAATTAATACAGCCTTCTATAGAGATCCATCATGATCCATTACAAAAACCGCACCAATATCATCGTGGGTATAGTGGGTGGATGGTAATGCCGTTGATCATCATTAGAATCACGAATGAAAGTTTGCTTAATTTCACTCATTGTCTCACCGTGAGCTTGAGCTCTTAATTTCTCATAATTATATTCTTCACGAAGATTCTTATAATGAGCTACATATGGAGACACATTACATAAATCATCAGTAATCATTTGCATAATTTCAATTTTGATTAAGATTGTGACGCATTCGAGCCTGTAGTTCCGCATATGTCTGAAGATTATTTTGACTGAAGCTACCTAAAGCGAATCCAGTTCAGTATTGATTTGCATACTTTTAGATGTTTTATGATAAACTTGACCAGACATTTTAAAGCAATATCCAATAACTGGGAATTTCAACAGATTTGGCACCCATAGAAGCAAAAGCATTTGCGTTATTGAAATGGCGAATGTATTCTCTAAAGTTTTGCTGTTAACGTCGAATTGCGTAAAAAGACCTTTTAAATTTAGAGGAAAGTTGTCTGATATGATTGATAAACTTACTTTTCCATTTTTGCAGCATTTACGGGTTTCACCTTTAAAACGTACAGCTTTATACAATTAGGACATTCAATGCTAAGTTGTCTACTATTATAGAGATCTAATAAATGAATTTTCTGACGACACTAAGCCAGCTATGAAGTGTGATGGTTGTTAATTAACGCCACTAGTAGTACTAGTACTCTGTACTACTCTGTGGTATAGTTCGAGAAGAAGAAGAATGTCTATATTCCGTTCAATGTCTCCATAAGAAAAGAGGATTAGGTTGGTCATTGGATCCTTGTTATGGCCCAGAATATTAATTTGTTTAGTTTTTATAATAATTGGATTACCAATATTTGCTCTACAATGCATAAGTATGTCGCTTTGTGGCATCTTCATTTACTAGTTGTGGATCAAAGCGTCAAGTGTGTAACTTCCTGTCATTACGAATACCCATAAAAATGGATAATTGTCCTATTCTAGATTAATGTACTTTCACCATTGCTTCCCTTCCCACTCCATACACAGCATTTTATAAGCTTGCGCGAATGGCTTCATAGTTTCCATAAGAGTACTGAATTGTATCATTAATTCAGGGCTACAACTGATTTTATAAAATCACCTAAGTGTGCACAGCTAGTCGTTAAGAGGCCGTTGATTTGATCGAAAATTTTTAATGGGGACAGTTTAAGCCATCCTTTCGAGCATTTTAACTGCTGAAGTTTTATTTTTAAATTTTTTGATCCCTGGAATTGGAAAATGTATGATCTCACACACATATGCCAATTCCACAATCAAACGTTGTAATTGAAGGCTCATCTATATTTCGTGAGCGTAAATTTGGTATTGATTGGTGTCGAACACTTGCTTGATGAACGCTTGCTTTGAATCTAATCTGAAATATCAGCAACAAAGGCCTAGAGATAAAGAAGATTTGTAGTCTGTCCGTACAGGAATAGCACATGGAATGTGAGCTACTGAGCTCGAAGATATCAAAATAAATATCTATAGTAGTTGAGGTGAGGTATAATAGGCTTCAAATTGTCAAAAAATGCTCGGTCCGTTTCACATAAAAGATTTATTAGAAATATAAATAAATTAGAGATGCAGGAGGTGCCGAGCTTTCAAACTAAGTAAAAGTGCTTGGCGTATATTTGGTTGCAATAATTGATCATTTGTGTTCGAAAAATGTATTCAAGTTACACGCCAGCATTAGAAAACGTTTGGTCATCCTAAATTTTAAACAGGGTGATACTGTAACATTGTTTGTAATCTATCTGATGCAATATTAGAATGTTAAGCGGTGCCGCACTTCAGTCCAAAGTTTTACAAATCGTGTCAATCGATGTTTGCAAAAAATGCATAACTTTTTCAAACTAAGACGGGTCATCACATCTCAATAATAATATGAACACAACGTGCCACAACCTATAAAAGTTTTTTTATTGCTATTTAAAAGATCTAAGAATACGACTACGTAGTACATTCTAATATCAAAAGATGGAACGGATGTTTATAATTTCTCACATTAATCAAAACCGATCAAATATAGATTATGCTCACCTTTATGTACAACAACGATTAAAATGTTATCAAATGGTTTTCTTTTCTCCGAAGTAAGACCGATCGCGATCTTGTTTATTCTCAAACGTGATCAATTCACTGAATCTTCGTAACGAAATTAAATTAAATTAAAAATTCTCGATGATATAACAACACATAAATCAACAAATTTAATAGTCTTACATTTGTGATAGCACTCTGACCCAGAACTTGTTAAACAACAGATCAATTTTCAATAATAACAATTTAATTTCATTTAATTATTTTCGAAAAAAAAAATTAAATTCGATTTAATTAATTAACGACAATGTAACATAATATCATTTCTATTCATCGAATAGACATCTAACGTTTTAACCCTTTATTACTTACTTAATGATCGTCAGATGATCTTTTAAATTTTTTTGTCAAGACATAAAATAGATAAAATAATGGCATCAAAATTACGATGAATAGATGAGATGATGATGATCGTGGAATGATCAAATTGGAAAAAAAAATTTTTTTTTTTGTAAATTACGAAAATAGTTTTTGGAATTTTAATTGTTATGACGATTAGACGATTAGATTAGGGTCATTCATTGCGCGGGAACGATCGAGTCGAATTCCTATGAATTTAGAATTATTTTAATTGTTGATCGTTATCATAATACAGCAATTTAATTAAGTCATTACGCTCGTTTCAAACCAGATACAAGTCTGTAACCTGATCATGGGACTCTTCACAGGTGATTTTAAATTTTTTACTTTTCTTTTTTTTTGGTACCTAAATTAAAATAATCACTCATCGCAATTCCATATCATTATTTATAATATACTCGACTTGAATCTATATAATATATAGACATATGTTTATATTATACTCGTATATATGGCTAAATCAGAACCTTTCAATTTTATTTATTTTTCTTAAAATATTTTAATTTTAATATTTGTTTTGTCTTTATCACGGCTGGATAGCAAATGTGACGTTATTTATGTGACATGGGCGCGTGGATGCAGTATATATAAAGTGAATGAAATATACCAAAATAAAAATGTTAAAAACAAAAAAATTAATTTCTTAAGAAAATTTTATTGATAAGAAAATTAAAAAAAAAAATTATACTCATATAATATACATGTTTTTATTGATTTAACGTGTTTTAACGTTCACTGCGATAACGTATCACTCCATAATTTTTTTCTTACATTTTAGAGACCATTGCAACCAAAAATGTTAATATTTTCAATGTAACCACAAAAATGTTCAATGTAACCACAAAAACAAATGTCATCGAAAAGTCTTAATAATCAGGATTAAATACCATTACTGGCCATTGGCATGTGGAACGTGTAAACTTCAAGGAAATCAGATGCATTGCATGATTATTATCTCTGCCATGGAAGAGTATTGTTTGAAACTCTTAACTCATTGGACGTTGTTGGTCAATTCAAAGTTAAAGACTAATTCTCAGAATAGTAGCTTATGTGAAGCTAATGCTATAGCAATGGTAAAAAATCAGAAAAGCTTATGAAAATCATATTGGTACAAATATATATCGCACACTATATTATTGTGGCTAACTATAATAATTGCTCGTGATGAATCCAACAATATGTCAAGACGGTATATTAGGTCTGACGGTAATAAGACGGTATCTTATTCTCCCACCTAAATATTGCAGTTGTTGGTTGAAAATCGCTGCGCATTCGCACAGATCATGTTCTGCTGATTCCATTTCCATATTACAGAAACGACAAGCATCTATTGCACTTAGTCCCATATTCCTAAGATGATGTCTTAGAGAAACATAGACTGTGAGGAAGCCTGTGGGTTAGTAACCACAACTTAGGTTTGCCAAGTACGAGGGGTTCTTTAACTCGATTTAACAAAGGTGAAATAAACCTCTTCGCCTGTCGTAGTCCTAGAAATCTGCGCTAAAAAAGAGGACCTTTCAATGTCTTCCCAGGGTTTCGTCGCTATTCTAAGATGTGCCTTAGTGATACCGCAGATGGTTCTGGCCCAATAAATGAAGAACCAGAATCCATCCAGGCAAGGTCATCTGCAGCCTCCAGTATGTCTTGGTACCCACACAAGTATTACCTTATTTATGGTCGCCAGTTTAAGACAATCCCACACCAGTTTTGATTCAATGGCGTGGGCCTAAGAGCATTTAATGCCCCTGACTATCCGATACGATAAAGACCTTAGTGCTATTTATGGCCCTTTCCATGCCTATTCTGACACAAAATTCTTTGGCGTTCATTTCTGCTTGGAAAACCGTAGCATTAGCTCCCAAGGACTTGGAAACCGCATTTCCATTCCCAAATATTCCTAGTTCAGCTCCGACAACTGGTTTGGAACCGTCTGTGTACCATACCAAGGACCCTATTTCAAAGGAAGACCGCCCTGTCCTGCAACGGCCTCTATCCGGCAACAAAACACAGAAAGGCTTATCGAAATCCAGTTTGGCTGGCATACTGTCGGATCTACTAGAATGGTACAATCTACTAGAATGGTTTGCCTGAAACTTCCGAAGGATTTACAAGTGGCCAACCATACTGCTTGGTGTAAAATGTCTGTTTGCATCCACAAGGTTGCAATTGCAGCTTCCTTTTTGACGTGCAGATTCAGATATCAGTCCTAGGAGCATCTCCATTACAGCAGTCGAGCACGTTTTCATTGCTCCTGTAATACCGAGGCAAGCTAAACGTTGAACCTTGCTTAGAAATGTTTGTGTCGCCTTCTCCTCAGTTTTAGGACACCATACTATTGAAGCGTATGTGACCATGGATCTAATGATTGTTAGAAATGACCAATAGATTATTTTTGGCTGTAAATTCCAAGTTCGTCCATAGTGCCTCTGACACTGGCCCAGAGTGTCTTAGTGGCTCTACGCTAAACCATGAGTATGTGTTCTTTCCAGTTCAGTTTTTGAACCTGAATGACTCCTAGATATTTAACCTCACTAGAAAAATTAACTGTAGCACCATTTAACGAGAGAGCTGTAAGCGCAAGCTTCCTCCTCTTAGTAAACGGCACAATAACCGTTTTATTCAGACTGCCATTAAGTCCTTCCTGAATACACCATTACAAAATTAGTCAAATTTTCCTCTAACTTTTACAGTCAAGTTTTCTGCGTAGCTCTGGTTGATGTTCATGGCTACTCAAAAGGTTCAGTAGTCCATCAACAACCATTGACCATAGTAATGGAGGCAATACCCCTCCCTAAGATTCACTACAAAGGCGGAAAGGGTGATTTGTTTAACATCAAAATTGCTTTTTTTAGTGTTCAGAACACTAAGACCCGTGACCGTAGATTTAGCAGACTGATAAGCAAACTGATTTCGATAAAGTGGGTTCCTTTTTAGTGCCTCAATTCTTATTTGGTAATTCGGTTACTCGAAACATTCTCCATCGTTTTTAATAGAAACGACGTGAGGCTAATTGGACGATATGCCTTGGGCTGGGTATCTGGACGACCCCCTTCTTTTGGTGAAAATACCACATTTACTTTCCTTCACAGTTTTGTAATGTAGTTAATAGCATAGCTGGCCCGAATGATCTGGTGCTACGAAGAAACTCATCAATACCCCTCAACAGCAGAACTAGATAAATACCATCACCTTCAGCAGATTTGAAGGTTTTAAATGAGCTAACATCCCATTTAACCTTGCTGGAACTAAATATCCTGCTTGACAGACTCCATGTCCTGTTATGGTATATGGAAGTAAAGACCACCTCACCATCACCTTCGTAGGCATCTTCAAGCAGTTCCACCACCATTGAGTTCGGAAAGTGGGTTTCTAAAAGCAAGCTTATAGTTTCCCTCCGGTTCTCAGTAAAACTCGCATGACATTTTAATGAAATCAATTTAAGTGGTCCTTTGCGAGGGCCTTCCGGAACCGAGTTGTAGAGGCGATTCGTTTATTCCCTCTCAAAAACGTCTCCAAGTTGCCCTGTTTAACCTCCATAACACGAGATTGTACTCTGTCAAGGCCATTTTATAATCGCCCCACTCACTGGTGCATTTGGCCTTGTTAAATAGACATCTTGCTTTTTTCCTAAGTTTCCAGTGTCCCGTTCCACCAAGGGCCAGTTTTAATAACCTCTCTATACTCCACAGGACAATCATTCTGAAAACCTGAGTGTTTAGAGTCATGTAGTTTATTTAAAGTGAACTTCAGCCCTTATGGAGGCTCTATTATCTTCAATACTTAAGGCATTTCTCACCCAAGTAGTGTTTTGTATAAGCCCCAGTCGGTTAGTTTTGAAACTACAATTTCTTGTGACTGCATAATCCGAGCTTCTAGATTCCCACACAGTGGGCTATGAGCCGCCTTACTTTCAGTGGGTGTGTTGTTTCTGAGTCTCCATAAAAGTAGGTCGAGGCCATTACAGTTTCTTGTTTGGCTCTTTCTTCCATCACCTCCACCATTACTGCTACCATAAGTCTCTGGAAATGAACTCTGAAATGGGAATAAGATTTGGTAATCCCTTAACGTGATTAAAGGTTCATGGTTCCTGAATCAGGGCTAGACCTATTTTTTGACAGACAGGCCTACAACTTAGAACATCATACGCTGCCTTGGCATGATGCTGGTTCTTTTGTATTATTTTAGTTTTTGTGAATGTGGGTGTCACTGATTTGTTCTTCTTCATTCTTCCTAGTACCGGGTTGAACTACACCTGGTGGGTGACCTTTGTCCTCTATTTCCTGAACCTTGTCAACCGCTTCTGTTTCCTTTTGTGGTAACTTCTTTGAGGCTTTCTTCTTCACCTCTTGCCTCCGTTTCGTTTAATTGTTTCTTTGAGAGACCCGGAAGCGTTTTTAGTACTTATGTTACAAACGCGCCTTCCTCTATCATTAACCTGCTGGTTTGTATCCCACCCTTTAAAGCTGGACTCACTGTGACCTGCCCGCTTTCTTTCGGGTGCAACTGGAACTGTCCTATAGCCATTTTTTTAAATTTATTCTATATTATGTGGTCGACCGAGAGGGTGCAAAGGGCTGCAGTGCCTTTTGTTTCCTTTCCGATTATTCTCCACCTATCTGTCTACATATCGGCTCTCTGGCTTTTAATAAAACTCACAAAATATACCGACCACAATTCAGCGCTGTTTGGGAAGGTGTCTAGCACAATTTGGGTCTGAGCCAAATTATTCAACCGCCTTTAATTGTGCTCCTTCGCAAGGCCTAATTTCTCCAACTGTATCCTTATTTAAGCAGTCGCGTTATTAGCACACGTCACCATTAGCCACCCTAGCCGGTATTGAATCCCAAGAAACTTCGGCTTCAATACTCTTAATGACTCTGCGGCTTGCCTGAAAGAAATTCCGGGCTGAACCACAGAGGCGCTTGGGTTCCTGAAGGATCACTAGTCTTCTTCAGTGGCCTTTGCGCCAAAAGTTTGGTTTCCCTTCCGGGAGTTACTCCTAGAGCAAGCATTTTCTTAAGGCTTGATGGAATGTCAGTGACATTTTCCTCTAAACTATTGTCCCTGTAGTTTTTACCTACTATTTTTCCAGAAGTTTACCCTCAAATACGAGAGATAGTTTCCCGTCCTCTGAAGATAGACCAAGAAGACTTAAGTCATCGAAACTCATTCGTAGTACCACGTCAGACAATTTACTAGCCGAGCGAGCCGGAGTGAGAAGAGAGCAGTGGCCCTCGCACTTCACACCGAATTTTCTTTTGGTGGTTGGTGCTTTAGGAGTGCCACCATACTTTGATTTAATAAACTGTTAAATTTTTTTCCCACGAGTATCTGGGATATAAAAGTTACCTGTGAGACACTCAGTTTACCACAAGAAGGCTGAAGTTAAACTGGAGGGTGCCTGGTATCCAGAGTTTCCATACTAGAGGACTGATTTCCTACCAGCTATTTCAAACATGCCGTTCAACAGTAGTCCAATAGCATCTGCGCGAGTTTTGCACTCCTTACTTCTTTATTGGATGCCTATAAGTAGATAAGATCACCTTCATTTACCTCATTCATTTGCACTTGTTATTGATGGACAATCAGTTGTAATTTTTGGTTGTTATTGACGAGGTACCTCCACCACACACAAAATAAAGTTTATCGATCAATCGATCTGCTTGGTCTACTCCAGTCTCTATATAAAAAAAATTTACTAA
This sequence comes from Tipula confusa, assembly GCA_963556175.1. Classification (NCBI taxonomy): domain Eukaryota; kingdom Metazoa; phylum Arthropoda; class Insecta; order Diptera; family Tipulidae; genus Tipula; species Tipula confusa. The sequence goes on from OY744476.1 coordinate 222,837,201, forward strand.
AATTTATTCCAGTCTCTGTATAGCTTTTATTTAATCTTCATATGGCACAATCTTTAAAGATTACAATTTTCTTAGATTCCGGTGCAAATGTATATAATATGTGTGACCAACTATACGCTGAAATTTCGTTGAATATACGTCTTCGATAATATAACCTTCGACGAATTGCCTCCGGCCGCGCCGAAGAATCGTTAAATAAGTAAATCCACCTTTAAGCTAATTAACTGTGCTGATCACTTTAAGATCATGTGTGGTCGCAAAATTTCGTGCTGTTTGTAAGAAACGGTGTATTAACAAAGGTTAATCTTATTTTTAGCCAACTCCATATAGCATTGAAATCAAGATCGATGAAATTATATTGTAAAATGAGTCATTATCTTGGCATTGATCAACTTCCGTAAATGGCCTTGGACCACATAAAAAATAAAAATAAAAAAATTATATGTGATGATCGACCATCTGATGTGGGACACGGTTCGATTTATGATTGAAAATCAATTAAATGTTAAAAATTTAACCAAAGATCATGTTGTTTTTTGTATAAACGTTTAAGTAAAACGCGCACAGTAGTCGTATTAAATGTTAAGATCAATTTCGATAATCAATTATTCAAATTGAGTAGAAATAAAAAAAAATAAAATAAAAAAAAACAGATTTTATTTCATTATACCCTGCCAAGACATAACGTGAGATCAAAAGTTCAAGAAATTGAATATCTATACCTAAATGTTTACGTTTCTGCGTGTAATTCCAGTTGTTATAGTGAAAGTTGATCAAATCGATTAATGATCGTTAAATTTCTATATGTGATACATTATAAACCAGTGCACAATGTTTGGTATGAGTACAGTTAAACCTCGCTTATATGGTTTTCAATGTAAAAAACATTGTATCTGTAAATGGTAATTTCTACCCAATTAGAATTTCTAGGATCACAAAAATATCATCATACAAAAACAGGATCACTTTGCAATAATAAAAATACGAGTGATCATTTTATCTATCAATAATGGCAATGGATATTCAATTTGAGGAGGAGTACAGATGAAGTAGCGATAAATTATTTCGGCAGTACACTGCTGAAATGCTGGAAATGTGTTGTGCCTGGAATGTGATCGAATTCGCACCATGTTGTTTGGTTCCAAAATTTAAGTCTTACTTGACTTAAGTCAGAATTTCATGTCAATTGGTTGCAAGATCGAAGTTCAAGTAACCAATCAATGATGCACGACATTTTTAGTTTTGTTGCCTGATGCGTAAATAAATAAAGCTGAATGTCTTCTGACACAGGAACAGGTGGCATACAAATGACCAAGCGAATATCATTGATTTTTAATGGTAATGCCGCAAACACTCACTGACTGCCTGTGTGATTTGTTTATTGTCATTGCGAATATGCAAGCCGCACTGGAAACTGCAAGCGTTGAATGACACGTTCGATCATTGCGATGCGTGGTTTCAAAAAGCCTTCTTCTTTATACTTTCCTTTAAGGATTATTGCTTCGATAACGTAGTTCATCAGTTTATCCATCGCGAGCCGCGTGCTTTGACAAAGACGTCGTTGGTTGATATTTTGAATCATTATGGTTACCGATCCGACTTTTAATCGAAAATTGTAAGGCTGCAGCTCGGGCAATTCCAACGAGTTAAAAAATTCGGTTGGATAGTTGACGACAAAATCTTGGCTAGTAACGGAATTCACTAATGTGTACGTCATCAATTCATCAGTAACCAAACTTGATTTTTGTAATTGTAAGCAATTTTTGAGAAGATCTTTTTCGAAGAGTTCGATCCTTTACTCGGCGAACTTCCAAAAATCTACTGGATCATGGAAATGTCCAGCAATTGTTTTGAAAATTCTTCTTCCAATTGTTCGAATTACATGGACCGACACGCATAAGTTCATATTATTTTGGATATATTGACGTATTTCCATAAAACGGACAACTTAAAACATGCTTTAAGTTCATCGGCTGGTGTTTACCTTTGAATCGTATAGCTTTTTTATGCACCATCGTACATTCATCCATTTAGCCATTTTATATACATTTAGCCTTCAATCAGCGAATGAATTGTGTAATTTCATTCTGTAAGCGAATCGTTTCCAAAATGTGGCTAAAAAAGTTTTGTCTATTTTCACCGGGAGCGTTCAAGAAAAAATCACTATAGTTCCATCATTTTCAGCTGTCTTGAGAATGATGTACGTAGATTTTTGTTCCTGATTCAACAGCGGAACATCCCTTCAATTGATACTCTCAATGCATTACAATCATACTATATTTCGTGTTTAAACTCTTGATTAATTCCTTCGAGTTTCAGGCGATTAGGTGTTGCCTGATTGAGGTAATACATTGTTCGATCTCATCAAGCACTTAATGTCATCAATTAATATTAATGCCGCATTGTAAATTTCCTCGCTCAGTTGCAAATCTAAATCTGATGTACTAATATACGCATCTGGTGCAAAATAATATCTGACTTGTCATCTTGGTATTTATCCAACAAATCAATCAGTTTCGATGGGAAGCTGGTTGAGATAATTATCGAAAACAAACTTCGTATTTGATGAGCATTTGAAGCCCATATGAGCTATTGCAAACGATGGCAGGTTTCTCTATATGTGTCATATACACAAATCACCATTAACAGTTTATTGGAATGTTACGGAATAACTTTTGTGGGAAAAAAGCTGCAGCTGATCGTTCTAAATTTTCAGCAATGACAACAAAAGGGACTAAATCAGTTGCAGGCGCATTTAAACGTCTTGTGTGTTCTCTCGTGGGAATCTAAATGGCTCTGTTTACAATTTTTTTGATTATCAGATGGCGAGCGGTCAAGTTTGTGTTGATGAAGCAAAGTTTTTCACAACTGTTCAATAAACAACCATGTTCTTCTACTTGTGGCGGATTGCCCATAAAATGTTAATTGTGTTGGTATTCCTTGAAAGTGGGCATAAATTGTCCCAAACCATATTTGGTTCACCGAATGAAGTCATTTATGTAAATAATTGTTTCATTTCTGGATTGTGACAGAAAATATTTGGTACCTGTTCATGTCCCAGAAACCAATGAGCGCAATGGCTCTGGCGGTGGAACCATTGGTGCCAATTCTACTTTGTCACTTGCGCAACAAAATCTAATAGTTTAATTTCAGTATTTCAATGCCTTACAATGTGGTTGCATTTTCTTTGTCTCCTTGTCTGAGCGCGTTTGTGATATTCGATGGTGTTAAATTTAATTTCGGTCTTCGGATTGCTCTGCTGCATGATTAGATCGAAAGATCGAGTTCTTCGATCTACTAAATCGAATAAGTCGAATTTATCATTAACAATAATATAGCTGCAATGGTATTTTCCCAGGTTGGGTGATATTTGATACAAATGTGACTCGGTTCCGACTCCCATCATTTTTAATTTTTTTTTTTTTTAGAAATTCCAATTACTTCAAAATATTTTCGTTTATTTCTGATGTCAATTATGCGATCTTAAAGTCAACTGCGACTGCAAAGTACGACACAACTTTGTTTTTCCTCAACCAATCTTTATATATCACAGTGTTTATTATTATTAACATCATCATAATCATTTACGATCATCAACAATCATCATCATAAAAAAAAATATGATCACCGTATAGATATTAAAATATTTTTTTTTTTGGTTTCTCTTCTTGAAGACTTTAAGTTTTGATCATACATCATCGTATACTTTATTATTATTATTTTGATCGATCGTTCGATCAATCGATCTTAAAAAAAAAATATGAAAAAAGAAGAAAATCATTTTTTGTTTTGTTTTGTGTTTATGATCGATTGATTGATCATTTATAACTTTATACAATTTTTTTTTGTTGTGTTGTTGGTATTTTAATTTTAATGATCAGTTTTTTTTTGTTGTGTTATCATATTATAACTATTATATTGTAATATTATTATGGATACGCACAGTGTTAGATTGATTGAACACTAAACTTGATTTTAATTTAAAGTTAGGTACACACACATCTAGAATATAATTTCTGAGAAGTGTGATCATTCAATATGATTGTCTTCTGGTTTTGATAATGATGATGTTTTTGATGATAAAATTTTAACATCCGCTGCATGAGGGAAAGTTGTAGGTGGAGTAAAGGTCGATTTACATATTATATGTATATTTCTGCAATATACGATGGTTTTGACATTTTTCCTTCTCTATATATAATATACTTTAAAACAAAAGTACATATAATCTTTGTGTTGTGATCATGCGGTCCAGATGAATAATTTATATTATGTGTGTAAATTTTGTATATATACGAATGAAATTTTAATGTTCTGCGGGTAATTTGTTGTGTTGTGACAAACAGTTTTTTTCATTAATTTATTTTTACTTTAAGACATGTATTTTTTTTAAGCTAGATTGATTGTTTATTTAATGTTTGGTTTTTTTTTTAGTATCCAGTATCCATTTTTTATATATGTATAACACAAAATAATTTTCAAGAAAGTTACAAGAAAACTGTTAATTTTAACAACTAAATCAAGATACCCGAGGAAAGAGAACCACTAATCTACTGGACTACTGGTTTATGATTATCTTTTTTTTAAATGTATTAAATATTTTCTAAATTGTGATATTTTTGTTATATTTAAATGGGTTACAGTTATAAAGAGTTTTCCATTAAAAGTACTAGTCCTTTTAGTTGCAACAAAACAAAAAAAAATGATATATTTTATTCCATTAACTTTCAATCTGTATATAGGGGAAACAAGCCACAGTAGTTTGTAATGCAAGATCTTTCAAATATAAGCCATCAGTTAACGAAACATATGGCGTGCAGCTAGTATCAAAAAAACACATTTTAGGTGCTTATTTAAAAAAAAAATAACATAAGAGAAAATTAAGAGTGTTCAGGAAAAGCTAAATAATAGCAAGGTCTCTAGAACTGACTACAAACCAGCAGAAAAATTCATAGATGACACACCAACATCTGCAAAAGTTAAACCACTAATAATAGCAGACATTTTAATCTCAAGCAAAATAGCTTAAATTAAACAACAATTTAAACAATGGATGCAACAAATAAAAGAATTTATACTTGACCAAGCCCTTCACAAAATCCGCACAAACATTTCATAGGGTGGGTTAGTAACTGCTTGATGATAATTGATTTTCTAGAAGCTCTAAGGTTCAGGAAGAAATTGAGGAAGTTTTTCTTAAAGCAAAGCGACGAAATTCTGCTGGTAAAAAAAATTAAAAACTAAGCGAAACCGCCTCAGTCACCAATAATATAAATACAATTGCAAGGAGAACGAAGAATTAGTAAGGCTGAACTAGATTAAGTTTTCAAAAAGAAGGTAATAAAAAAAGAAGATCAGAAAATGCTTAGACACTGCAAAATATTTACCATTTTGGTGAACTACCTTAATACAAGCACTCATACCTGAGAAATCAGACTTTTCAAAGCGAAACTAAATTCAACTTAGCTATCTAAGCAATCAACTTAAACTTCTTATCAACAATTTTAAGAATGGATCGATTCCAAAAAAGTAATTAGAGTGAAATATCTAGGTAGAACAATAGACGCTTCAACGATGAAATTTTTCTTCTGAAGAGCAAATTTTTGTAACCAAAGAAAAGTTTAAATCAAAAAAGGCGCCAAGTTTGATCACCACAAGTGCTTACACCTTAAATTAAAACAAAAACAAACATCAGACCTATATAGTGGCTTAATTTATGGGTATGCGCTTATACAAAAAAAACTGTACCTCTTGTAATCGTATTATAAGATCTCTGCAAATTCTTTTCAAAATATTTTTATTTGTTTTTATTGAATTGTATAACATAATCAAAGTAGATTATTGTTCCATGTCGTTGAATTGAACATATGACGCGTTATTTATGGTATCCAACTGAGAATAAGGTGTAGTATATGCTCAATATGGATACGACTATAGATGTTTAAGGTGTGATTTATCGAGTGAACGTCAAATTGATATGTTTTGAAGGATCAAGGTTAATACGCATATAGTATATACAAAACCGCACAACAACTTTAATTTGATTAATACAAATCCGGAAATTCCCGGCTTTATATAAAACATGATCATAGATGTTCATATTTAAGAAAATTTATTAAAATTTATTCAAATCTCATTTTTTATGTACCTTTATACAAAAAAAAAAAAAAAAAATTAAAAACACTCTAGTATCTGTATAGTGCCTATATGTGTTCTGGATTTGGAATGGTATACATTTCCTTCTTTGCGCATAACATGAGAATAAAAATAAATTTAAAAATTATACATATATGAACTAATAATACTGGATTTGTAACGATCATGATCATTATTTTACCATGCTGCGATGATCATCTTATATTAAATATTCTTTGTCTTAAACAAAATACTCGTATTTTGTTTTAACATTTTTGATGTTTTATATTTTCCTGTTTTCCATATGGAAAGGATTTTTTTTTTGTCGAATAAAAAATAAACTAAATAGCGCGCAATATTTTAAACTCAAGAGTTGTTTAAGTATTTAAACTGTTTTCCAATAGGGGCGGTTTGATCTTTAACATTTGGATTTCCATTTTTTAGGTTTTTTAGGTTTTTGTCGTAGACTAATGTTACATATCAACATGTTACATAATATTAGAAAGTAAGTAACCCAAACGCATATGTACATTCATACTCAAACCCACAATTTGACTTAATGAGCAAAAACATTCACTCCCAGAACCCAAATGTCTTGCTCTGCCATGCAAGACATGGCAAGACTCTGCCGCTCAAGACTCTGCCACTCAAGACATCTACGTCTATCCATGCACACCCTACCCCAAACAGCTCTACAACTTCAATAAAAACAATACAAAATGCACTCACCCTCTCTTAGTGCAAATAAAACAAAATAACCCCACTCCCCACAAGTCAAATTACTGCACACCATCGCAAAAAAATCACATGATATGACACTGCACCTGCAAATCATTAAATGTCGGTACATGGTGCGAATATAGAGAAACAAAAATAAACAAAAACCGACAATGGCGTGCGCCAAACTGAACAAATTAAAAACCATCTCCTTTTTTACTTTTCCTCACCTTTCATCTCACTTCAAAACTAATACAAAACGCTATTGATACAAATGCAGTATGACACTCGTTCCCTTCCCATTCCTTCCTAGTGTGAGTGCCAAAGTACGTGCAAAAAAGTCAAAAGCCAGCCCGCAAATACAGGAGGCCTCGAAACAGATGTGTTATACCTGTGTTATACCTGTGAAACACACGTTACTCGTGCAACTCTCAATCACATCAAACAATCCTTCCATCTCCACACAGCACCGTTTTGATCACACTTCAACGTCAATTAAAATAAATCTCTTCCCACCATCTTTATTTTCCCTCACTTTTCCTTTCCTTCCTCCTTTCTTTTTCCTTTCCCAATCAACCAAAATCCAATTTTTGACCTTTAAAGGCGGTGCACACAAACTTCCAAAAGGTTTCATTCTCCAAAGGTAAGATAAAGAGCCTACAGTAACAAATACCTCTTGCTAACGCAACAAACCTCTCAAACCCTTGCACACACTCTAGATTCTAAAAACACAGCACTGCACCTTCCCATCACCCAGTAAGCTTGTGACCTCCCATATCCCGTGAAGCTTCCACACCGTAACCCTTCCATGCGACTTTAAAATTTTCAGTGGTCCAATCACCCTTAGCTAGCACAACTTCTAATATACAGAGCTTCCAAAAAACATTAGAAACAAATTATCCCAGCCAACATTTCACCTATATAGTTCACAAAGCTTACACCAGTGGTAAAATGAGACTTCACTCGTGTGGTATGATACAACCACTTGCAAGTTCAATCGTTACCAAAATCATAACTACAATTAAGCGATTCAAGAGACCTTCCGTAAAAAATGAGCCATTGCAAAATTACGTAGTTTAACAGATTCATAAATAAATGGAATTTATTTCTTGATTACCCTACAGGATAGAACTTGGTTATACCAATGTTGGAACGGTTTATTTTGCATAAAGAGTGCATCAAAAAGCTCTTTAGAATTTGGATATAACATCAAAAATAAAAATTGGGAAATTTGCTTAATCAATTAAATAGGGAACACGCTACGAACTAACCTATAAAGGTACATTCTAATTTTTTTACACCGGTTAAGCACTATACTAATTACGGGTACCGGTCGAAACTGGATATTTTACAATTGGATTTGACGAAACAGAATAATTTAAAACTGGATATTTCAAAACAAGATGAGGTACAAAACGAGATATGGTACAAAACTGGATATTTCAAAACAAGATATTTCGACATGTGATTTAAACTTAAAATTATTTTTTAGGATAGTTTTCGAATATGGCCAATTAGGAAGGAACTCGGCGAGTTCTTAACCGATTATGATGAAATTCAATATGTTGGATGAAAATGTTGATGAAAATTAATCAATTTTTCTCACATAGATTCTCTAACGTGAAGAAAAGTTATATTAAGTAGAAGAATAAAAAATAGATGAAGATAAATTTTACTGACAGTAAACTCGATCAAGTCAATGATTATTTTAATAAGATGAGAAAAGCAGCAATTAAAAAAAACATTAAGTGAACGAAAATTATATCTCTCTGCTTAAGATTATTCAAGTATGAAACCCTACTGGCCATATTCCAGAGGTTTTCTCAAAAAAGGTTTTAAAATCAAATTTAATTATACAATTAAAGAAAAAACATTAAGTGAAGGAAAATCCTATTTCTCTCCTTAGAAATATTCAAGTATGAAGCCTTACTCGCCTTATTTCAGAACTTTCCCAACAAATCATTTTAAATCCCATTTTCTTCCTACGTATCGAATTTCATCAAAATCGGTTAAGAACTCGCCGAGTTCCTCCCTAATTGGCCATATTCCAGAACTTTCATAAAAAATAATTTTAAGTTTAAATCACATGTCAAAATATCTTGTTTTGAAATATCCAGTGTTGTACCACATCTCGTTTTGTCAAATCCTATTTTGAAATATCCAGTTTTAAAATGTCCAATTCTGAGCGATTCCCCCTAATTACGTACTCTAAGAAAATGACTCTTTGAGAAGTTACGACTTCTGGTTCATCGAATATTTATGATGCATAGGAAGTATTTCCTAAATCCGGCCATAGCATCAGTTTTAATACCGGGTCAGCGCCGATTTGTAAGCAAAAAACATGAATCCAAACTTTTTCAACATTTAGACAAGACTATAATGTTAAGTAGTGCCCTGGAGTATTAACTTTACTGCAACTTAAATTCATTGCTAAATATTGCAAATATTGCAAGTAAGCAGAGACTAACTACTAGGTTTCTTCTGGTAAGGTCTAAGGTTACAATTAGAATTCTCAATATTTCTATAAAAAAAGTGATAATGGAATGATAATCTACCTTTGGTATGCCAGTATATCTAATGCAGCAGTCCTAGAAACTGGCTAGGATTTAAATGAAAATCAAATTTTTACAGAAACGAATACTAAAATAAATAAGTTAGGTTGGCAGGATGGTATCGCCGATTTATTTTGGATTTTTCCAAAATAACAGCACCAATCACAAATCTCCTTAAAAAAACACAGAAGGCCTTTACAAAGTTAAAATTGCTCCTGGCGTCCGCACCAATACTGGTCAATCCGGATTTCGGCAAAGAATTCACGATACAGACAGATGCATCCGATACTGGTATTGGAGCTGTCCTGACGCAGGAAAATGGGGAAAGAGTGACAGCCTTCATGAGCCAGAAACTTACGTCAACTCAGCGAAAATATCCGGCAACGGAGAGGGAGTGCATGGCGATGGTATTCGTCATCGAGAAATTTAGACCATATATGATGGCGTGAAGTTCAGTGTGATTACAGACTGTGCCTCGTTAATATGGTTAAGGAATTTGAAAGATCCAGCATCACGACGCTGGTCAATGAAATTGCAGCAGTTTGATTTCGAACTCCTACATCGAAAGGGTAAACACAATATCGTGCCGGATACCCTTTCCTATGCGGTGGAGACTATCGAAATCGATGCACAGGTTGTGCAGGATGAACCAACATACCAACGTGTGAAAGAAAGAGTTCAGTAATGGCGAGAAAGCTATCCGAATTACAGGCTTGAAGGAAATAAACTGTATAAGTATCACCACTACAAACTAGGAGATGGTACCAGTGAGGTAAGGTAGAAATTATACGTACCCGTTGGCTTGAAAAAAGAGGTTTTGATTGAAAACCTCGATAGTCCCTTGGCAGCGCACATGGGATCATGAAAAACCCTTAAGCGGATTCAGGAAAGTACTATTGGCCAAGGATGGGATTTGACGTCCGTAAGGCATGTGAAGGATGTCACATAAATAAGGATCGTAATGATGTTGGTAGAGTGCCCATGGGGAGGCAGAGGACACCAACTGAACCATGGGAGATGGTTGCGGTGGATTATATGGGTGCATATCTGCGATCGAAACAAGGGAACCAGCACCTGTTGGTGGTGCTGGACGTGTTCACGAAATTCGTAATATTGGAACCGGTAAAAATGGCAAAATCGGTGCCACTCCAAAATTTTTTGGAAAGGTCAGTATTCCTGACGTTTGGGTTCCATCAGTGCTAATCTCCGACAATGGCAGCCAATTCATAGCAAGAAGCTTCCAGAAGCTAATGATGAAATATGGTATTGACCATTGGTGAAATATGGTATTGACCATTGGCGTAGTGTGCTAGCCACCATTCGGAATTATATCCAAGGAGATCAGCGCAACTGGGATGAGAATATAGCCAAAATTGCAAGTGCCTTGCGAACAGCGAGACACGATAGCTCGGGATTTACTCCATATTACACAAATTTCAGCAGGGAGATGAGGAGTAGAGATACCTCTAACCCTCATCTAATCAACGAAAGCTTGCTTGAAGCGAGATAAGGGAGAAAATGCCGCAGCCCATATGAAAAGTATTCACGAGGCAATACAAAAAAAATTTGGATGAGGCTTACACGAGGTACTCTAAGCGCTACAATTTACGCACGCGTCCGAAAAGCTTTAAACCCGGGGATTATGTGCTGAAAAAGTCATTCCGGCAATCAAAAGCGATAGCGAATTATAATTCAAAACTGGATGGCATATTCGAAAAATGTAGAGTGGTGAGGGCGGTAGGAACCAATACGTATCTTTTAGAAAATACCGAAGGTAGAGTAATTGGAAAGTTCCACGCAAACGATCTAAAGAATATCGGTAGAATTCTTTATATTTATATATATATATATATATATATATATATATATATATATATATATATATATATATATATATATATATATATATATATATATATATATATATATTTATATATATATATATATATATATATATATATATATATATATATAAGAAAGTGGTAGACTAACCTGTTGTCCGGTTGGTTGGTGACTTCTCGGTCCATGCTTGAAGTAAAAAGAAAAGATTGAGTGAAACGAGACTACCATGTGCAGCCAAGAGGAAAAGGCAAGAGGAAGCGTAGAGGGTGGACAACAATACAGGTGAGTGCCATTTTATTTTTCTGTCCAATATCCGTGTGTAACATTAAACTCCTTCGTACCCATAGTGACACCAAAAGTGTTTCACCCAGCCCGAGAGTCTCTAGCCAACCGCAAGGCAGCTAGCCACGAGTCGTGCGCGCAGGCTGGCGCCCATCCTTAAGGATAAATAAAAATTTCCTGCCAATTTGGGAAAACTAAACCAGTGACACACATACTGGGTGACCGTCGGTGTGATTTATTATTGGTGAATGTTAAAATAAAATTTGTTAGCTTAAATATAAAAAAATAAAAATAAACAAGTGTAATTATATTGTAAATTACGTTTTGGTTTTTATTTTGTAAACGCGCACGTCACACTGATAACATAACCTTTGAAATATTAAACGATCATTCTTCTACAGCTCCAAGCGCGCTTACAGCATTAATACGAGAAGTAGGGGATTCTGGCAGAATATCATAAAATGGAAAGAAGGTTTAACAAATATTACGATCCCATAGAAATCTAACCTAAGAGACGACCACACAACAATAAAGTACTCGCAATGATCAGCTAGACAATAAACCCGAAATAAAGAAAGGGATTGGTCATACACTACCATTAAACTTGATGTAAAAGAAAAGGGAAGCCAGAAAACCAACAATGATTTAGAATCCTAGATCTCATTTTCGATCAAATTTAAATTCAGCGCTCTTAAACATTTTCAGTAAAAGAAGCGATTAAGCATTTTATTTGACTTGAGCTGAATCTTTGACCGGGGCGTCTTTAAAATAAAAACGTATATTACAACACTAAACATAATGCGCAGATCAAAGTTATAATATTGAGTGAACAAAAAACCAAATTTAAATATCTTAATTTCTTAATTAACACCACAAATAATACAAAGTTTTGTATTTCTTTTTAACATCCAAACAAAAGACATTTTAACACTTTTTTTTTGTATTATTTAGTTTTTTAAATATCAAATAATAAAATAACACACATCGATCATCAAACATAAATTATTTTCATTTAAGTTTCATAACCAACAAAAAAAAATTATTTCTTTAATAACCGTGATCATTTTAGAAAGAACGCATCTCAGACAGGCAGACATAAAAAAGAGATCTTTGTTTCTTCTTTTTTTTTAGTTTTTTAATTTTGTTTTCTGCGTTGTGCATTATTAAAACTTGTATTTTGGTAACGCGTGCCAACAACCAAGCTCACAGAACAAAATATATTATTTTAATTTGTATTTTTACCGTTTATTTATTTTCTTAATGTTTTCTTTACGTTTTATAATATGTTATATTATTGATGACTGATCGTGTGCTTCTTTAACAAAACAGAGAAAAAAAAACATAATCATAAACATTGAGAAGATCCATGCAATGTGTATATATAGTATGATCGTCAATATTTGATGATCGTTTGATTTTAGGTTTAAATTTATGTATACGATCGCAAATGTTCTATATACGCTCGATCGTACCAAGTAGCATATCAATGTGCAAATGTACATTTTTTTTTGTTCGATCGTTACGAATAAACCTTGGTTTGCAAATTGTACAATACTTTTTAACAAGAGTCTAGGAGTTATTCCACCATTTTTTGTTTTTCTTGTGCTTCGCATAATCTTTTATATAAGTTGTCAATTGATAAATTAAAAAGAATATTTTCGATACAATTGACACGTCTAGACATTATATACGAATTCAATGTAATATAATTTCCAGTCCAAACACAAAAAATAAAAAAAAATTTAAATTCAACAATTCAACAAATTATCCAACCACGTCCTACTATGTATGCAAGAGTACATATCGTAAAAGAATATTGAAAAAAAAACTCGAAGGGAAAAAAAAAGAATCATTTCCATGTCTTAGATATTGAATCCAGTAAATCTTTTTTTATTTTAAACTTATTTTACCAGTTTCTTGTTTGCTTACAAGTTAAGAAGAAATATAACAACAACAAAAAATGATGGAAAACATTGTGGAAAAACAAACCAGACCAAACACAATTTTAACTCGCCTACCTCAGTGGCTGAATTGATATTTTCTGTGTATACTATATCGACTTGTATTCGAATTTTGTTTTTTCTTCTTGTTCGATTGATCATGGTTTGAAATTCTTCATAAAGTGGTATAACATTGTCGTTTTAATTGTGGAAGCATTCGGAAGAATTATTGAACTGGTTATCGTTTATTTGGAAAAAGGCAGTTTGCCTTTTGGATGGTCCAGTGTGGTTCATTTGAATTAAACAATATAATGGTTGCAACCCACAATGAAAATTACATAGGGTTGCACTTATCCCTTTTAACCTTTCCACTTTAATGCTTCGGAAGAACCAATTTCTAACCAATTGTAAGCGACTGTCACTTAGACGATTGACAAATTATACATTGGTGTCCATTGATTAGCATACAGTTTTTTCCCTTCTTTTGAAAAATATTTTAAATTAATTTTAAAATAATTTTTGCCAATTTATTTAAAATTGTTAATTGTTCGTTTTATTTGGTTTTGAGTGTCTAGATTTGTTAGGAAAATATCTTTGAAAAATTAAATTGTCTGAAGACAACCGAAAGTGTCAAGTGTGCTTACAATGAACACCTGAAACTTTAGGTTCCTACTTTTTAATTTTCAAAAGATATTTTCCAAACAAACCAGAGAACGATTTGCAAGGCTAGAGTAGCAAATAAGTTTGCTGTGACTATAGTGCAACTCTCGGGTACATGGATCATTCTTTCCTGCTAATAAGAAATTTAATGACGGGAGACCAAAACATGGTTATGGAACTGTGCGAACGAGTGCAAACAAGTGACAATATTGTTAACAAGATAAGTAAAGACAAGACTTTTTAATATTGGTGAACAATCTGTAATCTGGCAATTTAAAAAGTACCAGATCAAAAATGCTACTCTGATGAAAAATGTAAATGTGTTCCAATCGACATATGGAAGAACGTCAGAATATTTCAGAACTGCTCATATTCTCAATATTAGAGAATTGGCATTGGAAACATTATGGATATCAAATCAGCCAACAAATGTTATATAGCTTTAACTTCTAAGGGTCATTCAGCCTTCTTATCTATTGGGTGTATGCATTGAAAACTGGAATTTTTTTATGAAATTTGAGCCTTTATCGTGAAAAAATGTTACAAGATTTTTTATTCAAGGTATTGCCCATCGCTACCTTCCACTCTTTCTCATTTTTCGTGCAATTGATGGATTCCATCCCAGAAAAACTGCGCCGGATTGGCGTCCAAAAACGAGCCTTGAACTGAAGTGAAGCGTATTCCTGATAGGGCATTCTGCATGCGTCGAAATAGGTAGTAGTCGGAAGGAGCAAGGTCTGGGCAATAAGGCGGGTGAGGCAGATTTCCCATCCGTTATTCTGCAGGTGATTTTTGACCGGCGCTGCAATAAGTGGCCGAGTGTTATCGTGGTGGAAAATGATTGACTCGTGTCTGGTCGCATACGTTGGCCGCTCTGCCTGGATTTTCTGCTTCAATCGTATCAATTGTTGACAATAAAGTTGGGCATTGATAGTTTGGCCACTTGGCAACAGCTCATAGTGGATCACACCTAACTAGTCCCACCAAATGCGCAGTATGACCTTGGCCCCGTGAATATTCGGCTTTGGTGTCGATAGGCCGGCCTCGCCTTTCTTGACATACGCTTCTTTGCGCTAGGGATTATCGTAATGGATCCATTTTTCATCGCCAGTGACAATACGATGCAGAAACGACTTCTTTTTGTGGCGCTCGAGCAGCATTTCGAACATGCAAAATTTTCTTTCCACGTCTCTTGGCTTCAACTCGTATGGCACCCAATTTCCCATCTTTTGGATGAATTCCAAGGCTTTCAAACGTCTGGAAATTGTTACTTGATCAACTCCCAATGATTTTGCAAGTTCTTCTTGCGTTTGACATGAATCTTGATCGAGTAATACCTCCAATTCTTGATCCTCAAACTTTTTCGGCTGACTAGAACGCTCATTGTCCTTGATGTCAAAATCACCACTTTTGAAGCGACTAAACCACTCAAAGCACTGTTTTTGCAAGAGCATGCTCACCATACAAATCCATGAGCAAACGATGAATTTCAGCTGCCGTTTTGTCTGCGAAAAATGACTCAACAAAACTTCCCGCAAATGCTGTTTTTTCGCAAATTTGATAAATTTTCCATAGTTGAAATCGGTTGGATGTGCACAATCAAAACAAAAACTTTTAGCTGATTTTGATAAGTATTGAAGGGTATTGAAAAGGCCGATCTCGCGATCAACTGGAATATGTTTGCATCAAAGTTAGTGTAAATTACGACCTCCAGCAAAAAAAACTAATCTAGCGAATAGTGACCCATCGATGTTTTTGTTCGCCGGTTAATTAACGAGAATTTTCGCCAACCTCGGGCTCATTGTGTTCTTCCAGTATCCAGTTAATCATTATCCATAACTGCCACATCGTTGGCTGGTACAATACTTTATCCAACAGACTCACCTCAACACTTTTGTAATAACTGCACTGGAGTTACTTCCATTTTCTGCCTCAACGCCTCGAATATATTAGAGAAAAAGTTAAATCACCCCTATAAGGGGCTTTTGGATAACGATTATGACAAAGCAGAATGAACTCGGGGAATATTTTCCTTCGGATTATATTGTCTACAAGAAAAGGATGATTTCGATACCAGCCTTAGAGGCGGTGAGATCCTTACTGCTTGCATATCGTGCTTCTATTAAAGTATAGGTAATCTCTATTCGAGCTACCGTGACTATCAACTTATATTTGTGGCTCTAACACTGATTATTATGCCGCGATTATCAACGTTATTGATTCTGCAAAGCCATTGTTCGCACCAATGAACACATCATAATTGTTGGTGACTTTAAGGAGATGTTTTTTCAAAATCCTTGGAAAATTTCCGTTATTCGTTGAATTTTCAAGTCAGGTAAAAAAAGCGAGGTGGAAAAATACCATATGGTATTGAAATTTGGTCCTGCCAAGCTCCTGCCTATAAGCTCTTTGAATCCATGGCAACAAGGATTTTGTCGTTCTATATATCCGCCCATTTATCGGTTCCGGACAACATGGTTTTTTACAAACTTAGGAACTTGGAGTTATATGTTCACTGGCTTTACCAAGGCCTATAAATTCGAACGTAATCGGCATATTATTCAGTTTGAGGAAATGAATAGTGAGTTTAACCCCATTGGCAGGCTGCAATTTTATCATACGAATTTTTAGCAATTCGTGAAGCTTTTTGATTCTGCTTCGGTTTTTTTCGGGCAACGAGCGATATACCGCAAAATAGTTATATCGGCATCCACTGCTATTCAGTATTTATCAACGATGTGGTTGGTTGTGACTTACGCATCTGACAGTCGTCTGTTACATCGCAGTTAATACATACAAGAGATGATTAGTATGTTCTTCCTCCTTATCATGTTATCATGATCGATGTAGTTTGTTAGAGTACTTCAGCGACTGGACTGCCGACGTGATTTTGTGAATTTTGTCCGAGTTGTTTTAGACGCTCGTAAAAATAGTGCGAATTTTTTTTAATCCAAAATATATGTGCCTTGACTTTATATGCGATTATGGGTATAATCGGTAGAATGGGTAAATTTGCAATAACATGGAATTTCAGTTATTGAATAAAAATATTGGGATTAAAGGGGAGTTATGTTTTAATCCATGCTATCTGCATAGCTACTTTACGCAATGCCAGCCTTTACTGGAATGGTAATGGTTCAACCGATGGATTCTGCTATCTAACAGAGGGTCATAATAGTGTTAATCGTGTCATCATCGATCGCAATCAGGTGATGAAATGATTTTTCATCATTTGGTTTTTTGTTTGATTATTGATCATCTCATCATCCTCAAATTTTAGCTTAATGCCATATTGGGATGTCATATTGGGTGAGATAAATCGTTGTGCAATTCTGTTGAAGGCATAGGTGTCGATAATTTACTTGAACCTCTATCCGTTTTTTATTTTCTCATTAGCTAAAGTTTTCTTTAATTACCGGTGGCATTTAGCAAGATAAACCGATAAAAATGTATAATAGCTTTTTCCGAATTGATTCATTCCTCTTTCGCTTTCAACCGAGAAACGTTTTTCTACTCTTAGCAAACTTTAAGAATTTGGCTATATGGACCATTAGATCGTAGCGACGTAAAATATAGTTCAAACGTTCACATGATACAATCAGTGAAATCCTTTTGAATATTGCAAGACCCATTCAAAATGTTACCATTATAAGATAACAATTTTTTTTTCGAACAAACATCACCACGATATCTTTTGGTATAGTGTAAATCTCGATATAAATTTCCATACGAAGCAGAAAAATGAATCCACGCCCACAGGGAACACGTAATAAGTGCGCAACTATGTAAATAATGACTATCCTGTTTGTTAATATGCTGGTCCCAAGTTTATTTTTATTACATTTACAATGAGTGTCGTAAATCACATTGCGCATATATAGCGAAACGAATCACCACATAAAAAAATTAAAAGACAAAACATTTATTGGGATGACCATAACATGATCGTGTGTCGATAGAAAGTTTTAGTGCGATCATTAATCAAGTCTTAGATTAAAAGAGATTAAGAATACCATGATTATTGATCGTACATTTTATACTTATAAGATAAGAATATAAATAAGAAATAAAAAATTGATGTATGTATATATGTATATGTACCTTTTTAATACACTGGATCATTAAATTTAAAAAAAAAAATCGGATCAGAACCATATATACTCGTACATACTCATGTGCCCATTTATCATGGAAGAGATTGAAAGCCAAAGTGTAATACCATAATTCTTTTCCGTAATTGCCCAAGTTTTTATCGCCATTTAATTTTTTTTTTTTCGTTTAAATTATATAGTCGTAATTTTGATATTTCAAATGGACAGATTTTATTCATTCTTTTATATTCCTTTCCTAAACGAAAAGATCATAAAATTGCCATAAGCAATTGAGACGCGAATTAAACTGCATGAAAATTTACAGCAACAACAACAAAGACACAGCATACAACAAACTATAAAATGGAATGTTGAATGGATTTAATTTCGATCAAATTGATCGATAAATAGATTTACCTGCATTTTATATATTCAGTGCAATTCATTTGAAGTAAAGAGAAAGATCAGATAGGAACTTCAAGATTTACATTTTGCACTCGTATATTGTATATGTTGTTCGAAAATTCGATGAAAATCTTTGATTAGGTGATATGTTGATTTATGGGTTAATCGGATTTCTTTTCCGATATCACCTGTTTTATTGGAAATTCTTGGAATTTTGCATGTGCAAATTTAGTCTTTATATGCAAATACTGATCGACTCTGTCGTACACGTAATGCAAAATAATAAATCAAATGTGCATGAACATATTCATGTATAATCTATACGTGATAATAATCATTTCGGAAAGAGTACTTGTAAATAGAGAAGTCGTAATTTAAAATCACTGCGTTGTTACTGTCGCTGAGCTAAGTTCTGAAGGGATCTTATCAACCTATTGATCTTGTGATATGATCCAACATGATAAATTCATCTAGCTATTTGTTAGCTATCTTCTTTCTTTGTAGCCGTCATACTCTATTTCTGTTAAACAGCATTCCACAAATTCCAAGATTTTCGTGTTATCCAAGATGCCGTATATAATATGCCGTTTATACTGACAGATTCCATCTGTAGGTCGATTTTTTTAATATTTGTATTCTTAGTAAAGCCCAAAACTTGGATACCGTTGTCTATACAAGTTTTAAAACTTCAAATAAGCCAATTAAAATTTTTGACACTCTTTTTCCATTTTAACTTAGTATCAAGAGTCATGCCAATTGAGACATTTAGCAGTGTTCGCATATGACATAATAAGAAAGTGCCATAAAAATGTATATTTCAACCATGGGTATCATACTTTATCGAAGGATTGGGCTACATCCAGAATGATTGCGGAACATAGTTGTTCTTATATATTTTCCAGCACATTCGTAATGATGTTTGTGATCCTGTGAGCTTCTTTAATGGTACAGTAATTTTCTCAAAATCCAAATTGATGAGACGGTACTAATTTTTTTCAAAATATTATGGGTTTCATCCGTTTGAACAACAGTTTCTCAGAGGTTTTGAAGAGTGCTGGAAGTTGAAAAATTGTTTGGCTTAAATCAAAGGTAATTAAATCATACAACTTTCATAGTGTTACAGTTAGTATTTCTTTATAATCCTATTGGAGTATATTCTCTTTCACTTATTGCCTTATGTGTTGTTAAAATATTTCTTCAAAGTAAGATGCAAAAAGTATGCTTACTGCGTTAAGTATTTGTTCCCAATTTCCTGTCATTTTTTCTTAGTGGTATTTGATAATTTAATATTTTCAGTGCTTTTGTACCTTTCCATAGAGAATGTTTGGTACCTTTTTTGCCAGTAACGTTACTTAGGTATCGGTAACTGATTCATTTTTAAGATCTTTGATCCTGCACTTAAGCTGATTGCAAGAGTAATTAAAAGTTATTTTGCATTAAAGTGCTTGGTTCTTCTGACATTTTTCTTGCTTTCCAGCTCTCAGTGTTATCTCAAGCTGATTGTTATTTATTTTTAATTAATAAATCAACATTGTTCGCTCGACCTGCTGCGAATAGACTTTTACCCACCGAAGTTGTTGATCTTAAGCTCCAAACAGTATTTTTGTATTACAAAATGACCTCTATTGATAAAATTAAACCCTAATTCCTTTAATTACTTGTTATAATCCTCTTTATTTTGATTATGTCCTGGGGATAATAAATTGAAGAGACCCATGTCTTACCATTTAACTGAATGCTGATAGTATAGCTGCTTGTATGCTTTGTTCTTCAATTGTTAGTCCTTCATTGTTTTTAAAGTTTTCTTTTCACAAATATTGTTGATCCGCAATTTCTCACTTGTTCATCCAGATTGCAAAATTTTGTTCTTTGCAGCTTTTACATTTTTGATTTTAATTTTTATTTAAAGGATACATCTGATCGCAGATTACTTTCTAGGGCATTTCACAGATCTGGGCACTCTGTTGCAATATTTATATATAGTGCGAGAAGCACTCTACCAAAAAAATGTACCAAATCAAAATTTAATTATTCTGAGGAAGACATAAATTAGTGCTAAAATTTGTATCCCCATTTCCCCTTCTTGTAGGTGAGGCAGGAGGTAACTTTGAAATTAAAATTGAACCCCTATTTTTTAGTCCGGATTTGGATTCTACGGCTAAAAATACGTAGGATTTCGTTGAAACATTTATTTCGATTCATGATAGATGGCGCTTTAATAGACGATATTAATTTTTTTCGACTTCTCTTACTTAACATAGGCATACGATTCTGCAATATATTTACATTAAAATTAACACGTTTTCAATGTAAATACTCGAATTTATTCTAAATTTTTAATTACTGAAAAATGACTTGTCAAGAAATTAACCCAGAAACATGCGACTAAATTTGCTTTCAAATAAATGATTTTTTTGTATTTCGACTTCAGTGTACTTATTAATCCGCATTTCAAATGAATGTCCACAACTGAGAAGCGTGTCTGCTGGAGTTCCTTCACAAGCATTTCTTATTCACTTAATCATATTCTCACGTGTTTTTGGTATTTGTTGGTAAACTTTGTCTTTGAGATAGCTCCATAAAAAGAAATCTGGCGAGGTAAGATCTGGTGATCTGGCAGGCCAATTTACCAGACCAGCCCTACTGATCCAGAGGCCATTGAAATTACAATAAAGTACTTCAGGTCCTACCAACAAATAGTGTGCTGGACAACCATCATGTTGAAACCACATGTTCTGTCGCAATTCTAAGCTCAAGTCTTCAAATAATGTTGGAAGTTTATTTTCCAAAATGTCTCGGTACATTTGACCATTCAAGTTGCATTCAATAATATGGGGGCCAATGAATTGGTTGCCAATTACTCCACACTACACGTTGCCAGTCCAAGGGCGTTGATGTTCAACTTGGCGAAGCCAGTGTGGATTTTCAACACTCCAGTAATGCTTGTTGTGTCGATTAACCGTTCCATGGTTTTTAAAAGACGACTCATCGGAGAACAATACGTGGTGAAAAAAATTGAGATTATGCTGTATTTGTTCACGAGCCCACTGATTAAAAGTTACCCGATTTTGGAAATCAACGCTATGAAGATCTTGGTGTAAAGACGCATGATACGGATGATACCTATGTCGGTTTAAAATTTTCCAAACACTGGTATGGGATAATCCGGATTTGCTAGCTATTTTCCGTGTACTAATATGAGGATTATGAGCTACTGCAGCCAATACAGCAGTTTCATTATTTTCCTCAGTGACTTCCTTTAGCGAGTTCTTTTCTTCGGTGGAACACTTCCATCAGAAGTGAATTTTTTGATAGTAAATTTTTTGTTCGGTAAACTGAAGCACGTGCGACCGCATCCTATCATGAAAATGCGAAGGGTAGAGATTAACCGCATTATCAAGACTGCAATAAAAAATGGGTTCTTATTTTAATTTCAAAGTTACCCCCCGCCCCACCTACAAGAAGGAGAAAGGGGTACTAGTTTTAGCACTAATGTATGTCCCACTCGGAATGATTAAATTTTGATTGGGTACATTTTTTTCGTAGAGTGCTTCTTTTCCGAGATATTTGAAAGTTGCAGCTTAAAAAAAACACCCGGTATATATAGTAGTATCGATAAAAGTCACGTTGGTGGTCAGACCAACCGAAATATTGAACTCGACAAATTACAGCAATAATCATATTTGTTCAATCAAAACATAAATTAGCAGACCCTTAAGATAAAAGATCAAATTAGTGTCATTACCAATAATATAGTACAGGAGGTACAGTTTTTAAATTTGACTGAAAAAATAAAGTTTGCACAAAAATGTCTGTTGAAAGATATCCACAATTTTCGTTCACTCCCCTTTTCTATTTAAATAATTTCGGCATAATATGCGTAAATGGTAATCTTGAGCATGCAGATGAACAGTTTGATGTAAATCGTTCCAATAACCTTAGCAGGCAGTTATCCTGTATATCGCAGTCAAATAAGTCGAAAAGGATCCAGAGGAAAAATTACGTGCGGGCCCAAAACTTTTGACAACCGCTGGCCGTTACAACATCGGAAGCCGTAAAGTATTTAAAATTACCACAGCAAGTTCACCAATAAAGCATCGCATCTGGAATTAGCTTAAAGTTGGATACAATTATTAAACTTTATACATTTTTGTGTAACTTCATGCCGATTTTTGGCCATAAGTTAGTAATGCGGGATCAAGACAAATGACGCACGACCAGTAATTCAGCTATAGGGCATATAGTACTTATACTTATATAATATATATATATATATATATATATATATATATATATATATATATATATATATATATATATATATATATATATATATATATATATATATATATATATATATATATAAAGGTAATTAATGGACAGTTGTATATACTTGCAAAAACGTGCACGAATTGCATGACCATCATAAATTTTATTTTATTGACCACCTTATTCATCTAGATCTATAATCATCTTATATCAATTAAGCTCAATTAGAAAGGTAATATCATGTAAATGATTTTGTGCAAAATGCATAAGAAAACCATTGTTGCATTCAGCCTGAGGGCCAATAATAATTTAATGAAATGTTTGCACACAAGCATACAAATCGATGACTGTTAGTTCGTGAAAAAACGTAAAACCGAGATGATTTTGTCATGTATGCACCTCTAATATATAGTAATTTGTTGTGTAATTCGCTCTTGTGATAATTTTTTTTAGTCATTCATACAATTCATATAATATATGGCTACATATACCTATACAAAATGGTGTGATTAAGCCCTAAGGCCATTTTGATTACGTTTATAGAAAATGAAAAAAAAAACTTCAAATGATCAAAAAATCATTATTATAGCCCTGAGTGTCAACACCATATATTATCTGGCTTGTTTTCTCTTGCAATTTTCAAAATCAAAAACCAAACAACAACAACAAAAAATCGATCATTACACTTAAAAAATTCAACTGTGGTTAATTTTTAATTCCATAAAATTGTATATATTTTCGAAATTACGATGGAACCATACTTATCGCACGGTCCTCGATTACTTTGTTGTTGTAAGCGCAGAAGACATTAAAATGAAAAATTATGATATTTTGATTTTTTTTAATTTGTGAAATAAAATGTCCTAATTACCTGATATAATTTATGTATACAGGATGTATCAAAAATTTTTAGTTAACACGATAATCTAAATACCTTGGCATTCCCGAAAAGCTCAAGCTGTACAAGGTTTTATACAAGATTTCTGTACAATATGTGGATTTCACATATATACGAATGCATTATTGATCTTCGATCACTCGAATGCTAGAAGTTCTTTTGCAACTTATCTACATTTAACCCCTTTGATCGACTGTGATTTGAATTTAAACTGTAATGGAGTCGCTCTAACTAATGAGACCGATTACTACCCCTTAGAACCTCCTCCAATCAAAGAAGTTGTTAAAACCATAATTAAGTTTATTCCTTCAGGGACTGCCTCAGATGAAGATATTGTTCCTATTAGATTTCTCAAATATGCCCCGATAATATACGTGAAGGTTCTGCATTTAGTAAGAGACCAGATCTGGATTAGTAAAAACGAGGAACCCTCATCAACAAAACGCATAGAAATTTATTAATAATTAATGGTATAGAGGCTCCTTTGATATCATCATTCGATTCTCTAGCTATTGGTGCAAAATTGACTAAGACCTATCTGCTAGTAATATAACTGCATTGTCCACCATAAAGTTGCCGTCTTCATATAATTAAATATTTTGTGATTTCCAGTTGATTATTTATAATCAACGAAAAGCGAGCATATAACAGTTGCTGGCAAATTTCTTTGCTTGAAATCTACGTCCAGTTATCTCAAAATCAACAAAAATAAATTTGTATAGGTGGTGTCAACAATTGGCATTTTCACAAAGGATTTAATTCCATTGTGCCTTGTAAAAGTTTAAATAAATAGTTATTTGTTTTCTTCTCCTCATACGGGTCTGCACAACAACTTGTACATCTTTTAAATAAACATTCAATGTTTCAACAGGTCATTATTTTACATAATTATTCTTAACTAAGATTCTTAGCCTAAAATTTAACATCTATCATTTTATCACATTCGAATCCCAACGGAGGAGATACATCAATACTTAATTGCGATATATATGTGCACCCTTCTGCACCCTTGGCGTGCAGAATCCATTGGCCAAACGATATCGTTCAAGCCTAAAACAGACTGGCTAGAGTTGGGAATTCAAAGCGAAACTGTACTCGTGTGTCCTCTATTTGGCTGAGAATGGCGTAAATTAAGTACGTTATAAATTATCCGGGGAATAAACAAAAAATAAACTGAGGTAAGGATAGTGTCTCAGAATTGACCATCCTATCGATGAACTTTGATTGGAGTCGTCGAGAGAAGTTATTGTGCCAATCGTCAAATAAATCAAAGGCTAGTTGATTGCAAAGAGAACACACTTTTTCTCAGGTTTTTGGATAACTTTCCCATCCATGTGAAAAGTTTTAATTTGTTTTTAGGGAACAACATTATTTTGGTTGAGAAACTATGGTGTAGTATGTTGCGCACCACAAATAGCCTTTTTCCGAATATTTTGCATGTAGCAATAGGTATCTGCTGAGTATCTTGAATTACACCTAGATATTTGACTTCAGATTTGTATTATAAGCTGCTGTTTTCGAATGAAATAGGACCAATTTTGGGCCATTTGCTATATTGGTTGGTATGCAAATTAATGATTTCAGAAGAGTTTGTTGCTTTAATCTGCCATTTCCTTACAAATTTAGGGTACTGGTTAAGATATTTAGATAGCCTCTCGCTAGACTTGTGTGCGCTGGTTAAATAGGTGAATAACTTTGGGTATGCGGAAATGAATAAAGCCGTGTCATCGGCATATATTTGAATTTTGATTTCATCGGTATCAGGTTTGGAGATATCGTGATAGAAGATTGATAAGAGATGTGGCCCTATAGGATTGTGCCTTGATCGACTCCTGCTGTTATTGATTTTGAACTAGAACTGTGTTGGTTCAAAGAAATGTAGAATTTCCTAAATTTAAGGTATAACTCGATTAATTTAATAAGGTGGTTAGGAACAGCGCATTAGTATATCCAGCATAGTGAAACTTGTGTCTTTTAGATGGGTTTCAAACAGTAAAATTAGGAAAGGTTTGTAGTGGACCAAGAATACTTCTAACTTTTCCGTCAATCTATATAGTGAAACCGATCTAAACTTAAGATCGGAAAAATTAGCTCCGAATAGCTTCTTACTTTTTTGGATCAGGCGGTTTAAGCTGTTTCAAGATTTAGGAGACGGCCGAATACCCTGCAGATTACTGGCTGTTACTTTCAGATATAACTGGCTGTTAACCCCCATTATTAGCACAGATACCCGGCTCGTGTATTTCCTTGTACTTGATGCATCTATGGATTTGGCAACAGTTAAAAATAGTGTGGCCAAATCTCTGACCTGCACATTCATCTCCCAGATTCTGAAGTTGGATTTCTTTATAAATTTTCACTTATGATAGAAAGGCATAATTGTCTATGTTTCTTCTTTCAGAAGTCCTAATTATTTTCATTTGACCTTGCGCATTTGTTACAATTTTTCCTCCGTTTCTGCTACCTTCTCGGCGAAAATGATATGTATTACAATCGGTGACGTTCGTTTTGGACAGTTGCTGCTGATTTTCACACTTTTTGTTGTTGCCTGGTACTTACGGATCTACTTACAGTTACAGCTATGGTATATTTAGGTTTTCCTCGACAGATTCATGCCCTCGCTTGCATTGGCAGAGTGCAAAATACTGAAAACAGTTCCTCCTGTTTCACCAGCACTTCTGAAAATATAAACTTCATTTGTTCTGCAAGAAAGGATTTTTTCGATTAATTCAAGTCTCTCGGCAGTCGATTTATCAGAATTGCTTACAATTTTAACACTGTTTAAAAAGGTGCTTTCAAAAACGAATTTATACACTTTAAACATGGAACTCTAAGCTCTCACTATACTCAACTAAACAATTAACTAAATTACTAGTTAATTATACTATTTGTCAGTTACTATTCAGTAGTTTAGTAGTTGACATATATCATGTTCAAATGAGTGACAAACGATTCGATTTATTGGGAACCCATAATTTCTTCAATTGTTAATTTTGAGAACAACAGAATTTAAAAATCGTACAATATTAAGTTGAATGAAGAAGATTTAACCAAGTTAATCACTCAGATTCTCAGAAAAAATTCTTATGATATTGCAAAATTTAATGAGCTCACCCAATAACAGTCGAATCCAATTGGGTTTTTGGTAAGCCGCCGAATTTTCACCCAATTTTTAAACGGCATCCTTTAAATATTAGAAAATTCGTTTTACGGCGTTTCAGAGAGCCTGACCCAGTTTATTATTGGATTGGCTTAAATTGTTTATCGCCTAAGCAATATCTGACCGCATGCATTGCGACAAATACAAAATTGAATCAAATACCTCTTAATGTGGCATGCTTTTCATCTATTTCAGCTCATCTTTGGTTTTTGGCGACATTTCTTTGGTCAATTTGCCTTTTAGATCTGCTGAAGATTTGATTAGATTGTATTTATTCTGCCATGCAAATTTTTTCTTAAATTTGTTACACGTATTTCTCTTGGTTCAAACTTATAATCCCCGTCTTTTTATCTCAATTACCAATTCGATTTAGCTACTTGCCTGACCCAAAACCTCCATAAAATATTTTGTCAAATTCGATTTCAGTGGGTTTGTCCACGCATTTTTGTTTGAAAAGGTCAAACTATCATCGACGTAAACAGCAACGAAAATCATTTCGAGACGAAAATAAAGACAGGCATCTGTTTTGCTTCGTGTATATCTACATTTTACTTTGACATTATTTAGATTCGCATTGACAACTGGCTAGTTTCAATCCATAGATTTCTTTTCCAAGCAAGCAAATTCATCTACTGCCATCGCAAAGCGTTCGGGTTGCCTATGAGTATGTTCTCCAACGTTCTCTTGAAGAAATGCCATATAGTTGAATCGAGCCACTTGTAATAAGCATTTTGAAAGTGCATTTGTATCGGTTTTGACTTTAAAGACCCATTTTGTATTCATAGTTTTTGGTATTTCGAAAGATCAACCAATTTACAAGTGCGGTTGATCAACAACGATAAATATTCATCGTACATTGCTTGTTTCAAATTTTCACGCTACGTTCTATTTAATGCATCCTTTGCCGTGATAGGTTCAGCAATATTTTCACATGCCAAATATGTGATATAATCAGAAAATTGTTTTGGCACCGAATTTTTATTTTATCGTCACAATTTTTTTCTGTTGAAACGGTTAAATTCTCAGATACTACCAATGACACTCAAAACTAAGCTTATTATAACAAATCGACATCAGAGATGGCCAAAACGGTATTCTCGTCCAACAATTGTATACGCAGAGACATATTTTTGGGATGCTTGTGTCAAAATAAAAAAACGCATCCAAATCTTAAGCTCTCAATTAGACAAACGGCTAATAAGATTGGATACTACTTGATAATTTACTAAGAAGTTTATCAAACGCGCTTTACTAAAATCAGCGAAAACCCTGCAGCATTTATCCCGAATCATTTATACAAAAACTGAAAAACGGAATTTTCTGGAATCTATTGTTGGGTAACCAAAGTTAATTGTGCCTCGTTCTACACTAGCAAATTTAGATTTTCCTCCAAGCAGACATTTGATTAACAAACTATTTGCAACGATCTCTTTCACAAAGAAATTGCATCAATAAACCTAGCCAAAATGCAGAAGTCTTAACACACAATGGTAACGAAGAGAATGAACTAATTAATCAGTTAGGACAATCATCCTCTTCTGTTAAAGTCAGAATCAATGAATTTTCAAAACAAACAAGCGCACATACAGATTTTCTAGGTTTAATCAACTTTATGGTACTCTGAAATGCCATGGTTGGATTGATAAAATGAAAATTAACCTGACAATACCGCCAGCTTGTTAATTTAATACGTTGGTAATTTATAACTAAATCAATAAAATACAAACGACTATTGACATCCACATCATTCAAATCACAATAATTTTGTTTACTTACACATTTCTCAACCATAAATAGATACACAACTCAAAGTTATTAAAATCGAGAAAAAAAAACAAACAAACAAATCATTATCCAGTCGTCGTCGTTTCTGGTTATGGTTGTGCGGAGGAGTTTTTCGAAAAAATTGAAAATGTCAAAAATCTAATTGTAATAAAAATAATAATAATAATAAATTTATATATATATTTACAAAGAAAATAAATGAGAGACACATTAAAGATTAGATAATTAGAATTATAAAGTAAATTAAATGTTCACAACATTTTTTTCATTGGTTGATGTTGTGGTTGTTGTTATTGTTGTATATGCGCTTAAGCGAGTGCGCACGCGCTCTTGCTTTTAATGAATCATATGTGTTAAATGGAGAAGGTGATGTTATTGACATTATTTCCGTTATTGAAAGATGTAATTAATCTTAGGATTGAAAGCGATAGAGAGAGATGGAGAGCGTTTGAGAGGAAAATAATAGCAATTGCACATTTGTTTCTATTTTTTATGCAACATCTGTAACTTAAAATGTAATTATTTGCTAATTAGGTAATGCCTACATAACGACAAGTTTCGCAAATCATTTAAATTTGTTAAAAATATGTCACGACCATAAAAGTTATACCGATTTAATTCTAAATCAGACATTTGGTGAAAAAATATGTTATTTCTAATAATTTGCATAATTCAGCTAATCATTATTAAGTCCATTAGATGCTAGTTAGATCATTAGGACGACAACTAGCATCCGTTAAAATACAAAATATCAACACCGAAACGACTAATAACCAAATGTGAACATGTGTAAGGTATTTGATAACATTTGCGTAAGGAATTGGTTCTAACCCAAATGTGAGATCACAACTTCACGGTTTTGCTAACAAAAATTTCCAAAATTTAGAAAAATCATTATGGTTCTCCCATTAAAAATTATATAGATATGCCGCAACATCTAGATGGTATTCCATTGGCATAATAGCAGTGTTGGAAGTTTAATGTTAGCTGAATAGGAAGCACGTTCTAAATTCGCCCGTATACACATTTTCGAAAAAAATTCAATTTGAACTTTCGCAAGAATCCCAAGACTCTGCTTTGCCAAACTTGTGGAGTACATTTACTGGTCGGAAGCTTTAGTTAAGCCTATAAAATAATTTCGAGAATGAAGTCACAAGATTGCATTTTGATACTAGAAATCAGTTAAGTAAAGCATGCTGAAAATTAGATGGACTCTAACTTCATTTCTTAGCATAGTATGCGCCAAATATAACAAACTTAAGCAAGACGTGAAAGCAAAAATAAGCAAATAGAAAACTTTTGGAAAATTCTGGCATCTTGGATTCTTAAATTCGAAATCGGGAAGCTAAGGACGAAGCTTAAGAAAATTATTGCCTGAAAACAGTAAATCTACTGAATACCATAATTGTAGACGTGAAGTTAATTATTTTTTCGACATGTTTTTTGTTGGAAATCTTATTCAAAGATCATCATAAACGTTGAATTAAAAGTTTTCAAGGTTGTACACTTAGTTGATGCAAACAAAAAAATTAACAACGGCTTTTGTTCTAATTCCTTTGCGCAGTTTTAATTCAAAATGCTTCTGAGGCCAATTCCATTACCTGTACTGTAAATATATATGTATATATATATATATATATATATATATATATATATATATATATATATATATATATATATATATATAAGATGTATATTGTGTATTATATTCTTAACAATACTCGTACAATAACCTTAAAAATCTTACAAGAAGTAATTGAAACTTGTTAAAAATACAACAACAAATTCTTATTCTTATTATTATTCATGTAAGACATGTGATGTCATTTTGTTTAATCATTTTTTCTTTTTTATTTTATTTTACAGTTTCTCTTATGGATCAACCTAATAATATAATTTTACCAAAATGTAAAAATAGTTTTTTAGGTTAGATCACAGATTTGCGATAACCTTAAAACAAACAAAAACAAAAACAAAAAAATTACTCGATAGTTTCTGAACTTTGAATGTCAGATGAAATTGATCAGTGAATTTTGTTGTTTAATTTTGCGGTTTATTATTTCAACACGTCGTCTAGTACCGCGCTACTGAATTTGATTTATTGATTTACGCACCAAATAAACAAGAATTTTGATTTGGTTAAGTCAAGTAATTTAAGTGTATGTATATTTGTGCTTGCTGCCGATGGTATTTAATAGTACGAGATATAATAAAAATTGAATTTTCTATGTAATTTAAGTGTACAAACTAAATTATACATTTTTCTTGGAAAAGTATAGAAAGTGCACTATTTATTTGGGAAAAAGTGTTATTTTGCTCAAAGTGAAACACTTTTCGACACTTTTTATATTTAAGCTTTAGGAGTCTTTCAAATGTAAAATTGCAAAAGAGATAATATCCATTTGTGTAAAGTACATCTAAGCTTTACTATGGTTAGCGGAAACGTCCCGTTGTGACTATTGAACTTGAGACTGCGATGACTTTTGAATTTAAAACGATTATTTGTTTGGATTGAAATTAAAAAGTGAATTAAGTAATCGATTTAAATGGAATAAGTGTACACTTTTAATGTATTTTTCAAATACTTTTCTGCACTTTAGATTTTTAATTGTTATTCTAACTTTTTAAATGTAATACTACATTCAAATTTTTCTGAATCATGAAAATATTTTTCTTAAGTTAAAACATGGACAACAACGACTGAAGTTGATTAAAATAAAAAGGGTAGTTCTAATTAAATAAAACTACCCGAATCAAATATAGGGTTTTCAATATAAGAGGTTTCATTTTGATATTAAAAAAAACGAGTATTTTTTAAGAGAAATCAATGAATGTTTATTTCATTGTAAAGAGGAAGATATGCCATTAACATTTGAAAACGATGTCAGCCAAATAACCGCCACAGCTACGTTTAGTGCACCATATCCTTTTCAAGAAATTTTCCGTATTAATTCACACATTTGCGACCTCGATAACTTCACGAATTCCATCTTTAAGGTCTTGAATCGATTGTGGAGCATTGAAATAGACCTTACCTTTCACGTGGCTCCAAAGACAAAAGTCTAAAGGTCTTAAATCACAAGATCTCGGTGGCCAATTGTAATCACCTCTTCGAGAAATTACACGGTCAGGAAACTTTTCTTGCAAAATTGTGATTGGTTCGTCGCTTATGTGGTACGTAGCGCCATCTTGCTAAAAATAAACGTCGTTCACATCAATATCTTCCAATTCAGGCCATAAAAAATCATTAATTATAGCTCGTTAATGCAATCTATTCACAGTAACAATTGCACCAGCCTCATTTTCGAAAAAGTAAGATCCAACCACACCGGCAGCCCAAAAACCCGCACCAAACAGTGACATTTTGAGGATGGAGAGGCTTTTTAACAATTATTTTTGGATTTTCTGAGCCCTAATTGCGACAATTCTGCTTATTAACGTAGCCTCCGAGGTAAAAATGAGCCTCATCACTAAAGATGATTTTTCGATGAAAATCCGGATCATTTTGATACATTTAATGTCGTTTGTGGAATGTCTAATTCCAAAGATCGACGAGGAATCGACAAACCTGGGTTTTCTTCAACACTATGGGCTACAGCAGCAATATTCTCAGTTGTTCTTGAGCAACGCAAACGGTTTCGATTCTTCACATCACTAACTTGTCGCAACAGCTTAAATTTTTACACCTGTTTCACTATTGCCGGCCGAGAAGGTGCTTCACGACGACCAAAAAGTGCTTTAGTTTTGCAAACTGTGACTGCAAAATTTTCACCATTTTTGTAGTGAATTTTAACAATATCAATGCGTTATTGAAGCGTGTATTGTACCAGTTTTAGTAATGGCGTAGATTTTACTTGTCAAATGTCAAAAAATGACAGCTTCATCTTGATAGCAGGCTATTCAAAATGAAACTTCTAATTGGGTAACTCTTAATTTAATGCAGATAAATTGCAGAGTCTGCAAAGTTATATTTATTTGAGGTAAGTGTTCAACTGTTGTCACATTTCTAAGAGTGTAACATTTTTCTACACGTTTTAAATTTAGGCGTTGATTTAAGTTCTAATTTAAGTTAAGTTCTAAGTTTGGATGTAATCCCAGAATTTAGAGCAAATATTTTAAATCTAAGTGATCCCTTTTTGAAGCGTTTTTGCATTCTTTGCAAAAAAATTTAAGTCTTTGAAACCCACAAGAACTTTGTAACCAATTTTTTTATGTTGTGTTCAAATAAACATCTGTCTTGAAGTTTGCATGATAATTGATTTAGGGATAAAGCACTTATAACTCTCTCACAGGTACCTTTAAACAGTTATTGGCCACCAAGCAAGAATCCAAGAATAAAGTTCGCATCAAAGTTATATTATGTCAGAGTTTGAATTCGTTTTATATATTATATATTATATGTATATATATATATATATATATATATATATATATATATATATATCGACCGTCCCTATTAATAGTATTACAGGTGAAAAAATCGATTTTTCAGTAGAGCACTTTTTAAATTTATGTCCCCTAAATTTTAATGTTTATAGTTTTTTCGAAGGGCTTTTTGTGGATATGATGAGTTTTATATTAATCTATTGCCAAAATTGTAAACGACTGTCTAACTTCATTTAAGAACGTAGAAATTCCGTAAAAAGCAATTGTTATACTTTCATAGGGGCTAAATCGAAAATCATATTCATTGTTATTTCAGATAAACCTCTAGTCTTCCTCGTCATCCTCTGCAATTGATATTATTTCAACATGAGGCAAATTTTCGTAAAATGAGTGGTTCACTTGTTTAATGTAATTATTTGTACATAAAAAAATTAAGTCTTTGTTCTTTTTGGTGGAATTGATAACAAACTATTATACAATTCTTCTGGTTCTGCACCTCGTAATAACTGTAATGTAACTTTTTTTGCGTTACGACCTCTAGACTTATTTCACGACCTTTATTCGACAAGAATTTTCCATTGTCTGTATTTTTCAGAAAATTGAGATCGTCTGTTAAAATTTTGAAATTCAAGAAATCTTTTTGGCACATTTCTATGATGCAATAGAAAGGTGGTTTGATTTTTGCACACCGTAAAATTGGAGTGCCATTGTGCCGGAACAAATACTTCCATATTTTTGTTCCGTTTCTCAAATGTAACATGCACGCTATCACCTCCAACTTTGTTCTAGCACTCATTTTTATTGAGGAAAATCAAAATGTTGCTGTTGCACTCTTTGAACTTTTAATGACGACTAAATAATTTAGTATAATGACTTATTGTCAAAAATGCATATTTGTAATAACGGGAATTCCCCAATAAACAATATCCCTACAAACAATGTATTACCGCTTCTTGTTATAATTCTGATTTAATTTATTACTAAATCATGATATACGAGGGCAGAGTGATAAGTCTGGTAAAATTGCAACAGATGGCGCTACAATCGTTAATCCAATATATCATGTGGCAACACCATCATTTTCGGACAGATCTGTTCTTTTTAGTTCAGTTTTATATTTTATAGTTCTATAACATTGGATGTTGTTGTCAATTTGCGAAAAAGTCCCGTCAAAAATATTACAAAGCATCTTGTTTTTTATAAGAAAAGTTGACTTTCAGTCAATAATATTATATTATTACTTGTGTATATTGTTTCTAGAGCGATGGATAAAAATATAATAGGTTTATACTATTTTTACTCAATAAATCTATCTGTGGCACTATTCTGGTAATTCCACCAGTTTTGTTTCTTTTTCCCCAAAGTATATTCTGGCGGTTGGGAAAAATTTTTATTTGGGAGGAAAAAATTCCCAATTATAGCAGTTTTGATATTTATTCTTCCATGCCTTTTTTATGAAAGAATTATGAGGAATAGTAAGTGTTAAGATAATTTAACGTCTGTAATTAACGCCTGTAATTGCATATAATAATAAATATTTTTTGTGGTGTACTAAACATAATATTAAGATGACTGCATCTACGTTGATAGTAAGAATTATAAATATTCTTAGTTTTATTGAGTAATTGTTTTAAAATAATTCGGGTGGCCTTTAGAATAACTCTCATCAAATTGATTGTGGTGACATTTGTAGAGGTACTTTTTTGTAGCAAAAAAATCAGACAACTAACATTGAACCTAAATTCCCGACATTTTTGCAGATCCTGGCATCTACATCCCTGAAAATTAAATCTTACGCCCTTTGAAAGGCTAAGCGGAAAGGAACGATGTGACATCCACGTGCCCACGAGAGTTATCAAAGCCTCAACAATCAATGTCCAAAATTTTGATGAGCGATACTAAAGCTGTTCAAAACCGTCAATAAAAAAGTTCGTCCGTCAATTTTAATATAAGACCTATATGAAGTAACTAAATTTATTAGAAGTAATGATAGTTCTTGAAAATTCTGTAGTGTTTTATGAATTCATCCTCATATTTTTATTACTAAGTGGAAACAACTGTTCTTTAGTTTAATTTCTAACTATTAAGTTTAGTATTCAATTACTTAAATAGTATTCGAAATCTAAATAATTAAATTAAATGAGCTATACCAACAACATTTTTTACTGACAAACTTGAAAAAAACGTTCAACGTCATCCTGCCAGAATAACCAATCCTTCAACAACCTGTTAAACTTTTTAACAGATTGTTCATTCTGAATTTCAGGGGGTAATTTTTTAAAAAGCGTCAGAACACTAGAGTTATAAAAGTGTTTAAAATACTCCTTGCAGGTAAACGGAATAGAGCGAGAACTTTTATCTCTTAAGTTATACGAGTGTACTTTTACCATCTTGTGGCCACTGCGCAAAAAGAAGAGTTTTAAGACTTTATATACATATAAGTAGCGACATATCGTCGACACATTGATCGTAGTAAATACAGCTTTCTTAATGAGTTATTTAAATATGCTTTAACATTATTGATAAGTTTCTTAAAGTTCAAGTTACTATCGACCGTTATTCCCAAGTATTTAAACTCATTAACAAATAGGAATTTAAAGCAATTGATAGAATCACTAAAGCTA
The DNA here is from genome assembly GCA_963556175.1 of Tipula confusa. NCBI lineage: Eukaryota > Metazoa > Arthropoda > Insecta > Diptera > Tipulidae > Tipula > Tipula confusa. Next base: position 222,872,947 of record OY744476.1, read on the forward strand.
TTACACTGTTCATCGTGGTAAAATACATTCAAAATTTTAACCGCTTTTGATCCTACATTAAACAGCATGCCTCTAGATTTTTCACTTAATTTTATTTTATGATTTAAAAACCAAGCACGCGCTATTGCTAACTCAGCATTCATTTGATGTTCCAATTCTTCTGTGGTATCTGCTGGATAAATTAATGCAAGATCATCTTCAAATGCAACAATTTTACCGTATAATTTTTAATCAAAAAATTAATTAATATAGATTAAAAAAAGTAAAGGACCAAGAACTTGAGGGACACCTGAAATAATTTCATTAAATTCACTAGAGCAAGAACCGATTACAACTTTTTGTAGTCTATTTTGTAGATATGATTTAAGCCAGTTGTGCATGAACCCTCTGAATCCAATACGCCACAATTTACTTAGTTAAAGTGAATGATCTACGGTATTGAAGGCCTTAGAAATGTCAAGAAAAAGCACACTTTACCATTATTTAAGGAATCATATATCGACGAAAAAAATACTAAAAGCGCAGGTTCGTACTTAAGCCCCTCCTAAAGCCAAATTGACAGTCGCTAAAAAATTGTTTACCTTCCAACACTTTTGAAAATATTGGTAAATCCGAAATTGGAAGGTAGTTGGTTAATTTCAATCTATCATATTTTTTAAATAGAGGGGTGACATTAGCACATTTAAAAATATCAGGAAATACACCATTAGATACACTTTGATAAAAAAATATGAGCAAGCAGAAAGACTATATGCTTGAAAGAGTTTGTTTTAAAACGGTAGAGAATATTCGATCAGGCCTACTAGAGTTTTTGTTGTTCATTCAAAATGAATCATTTTACCATTTTATATAGCAATGAGATATAGGGCTTGCGATATTGTGTATCAAAACACATTGACTTGAAAAATTATGATTAAACACATTACATATATCTAGAGGGTTTGTAATGAAATTATCATTTTTGTCTAAAGAAGATATTATACCGGTTCTGCTGGAATCCTCACCTACTAGTGAATTTACTAGCTTCCATTGTATTTTGCAGTCATTGAAGCAATTCTCAAAAAGGGTCATATAATAATTAGTTCGTACAGCATCTATCATCATTTTGCACTTTTTGTTCATAAACGTTTTAATAGATTAGAGTTTAACGGATGTTTTCTAAGTTTCTTAGATAATTTATTTTTCAAATTCATCAGTGAGCGAAGCTTGAAAGACTTTTAATATTTACACTTTTGATATTTACTATCTTTTAAGCAACAATTGAAAGTATTCAAAAATTGATTTATCGAGATATTAACATCGTTTGCTAAGAATATATCATCCCAGACCTGAATTTTTAAACGTAAGTGTAAGTAGAATTAGAATATGATCAGAAACATGAAGATTAACTAAATCACCCACAATTTTTAAATTTTTCGATCGAAACCTGTAAAATGCATGGTCTATACATGACGAGCTACTATTTACTATTCGGGTAGGTAAATTTATCAAAGAACACAGGCTAAAAGATGATAGTGACATCATGTAATTATCTAATTCTATATTTGACGATAAGATATCAATATTGATATTACCTATAAGTAAAAAATTCTTTGATCTGCAGGGTTTATTTAGGATTGGTTGTAATTCATTCAAAAATCTGCCAATAGAGTTAGCATGATAATGATAGATACATAATTGTGAGTTCTTCCTTTATAAAATTAAGTCCGTACAGTCAGCTGTTACTATATCATAATTAAAATAGTTCACCGCAATATTATCCTTTACGAATGCCGACCGCACGATTTATATCATTATAACAACTAAAATTATAAATCAAAAGGATCGATTGGAAACCGCGACCCTTGTCAATATACGGCTAAACTCTTCGTAACATTTCATTAAAGTGTCAATTAAAATTAATTTATTATTTTATTAATTATTTTATTAATTTATTAACAAAATTATTCCCTATTTACCAGAATTCAATTTCAAATAAAAAAATAGGGAAATATAAATCTGGGGAATTACGGCTATAAAACTTAGTGTTCCCAATTCCCCGGGAATTGCCACAATAGTGACACTGCGCGCTGTTATATTTTTAACGGGGAAAATTGGAATTAAGATACAGAACAAGTTCTATCTAAATATGATATAGTTGTATAGTATGATACTCAGGTGTAATACTATGAATAGGGATGGTCGATATATATATATATATATATATATATATATATATATATATATATATATATATATAATTGCATGTCGGCCCATAAGTGTTTAATAACTGTAAAAAAATAAAAACATCGACGATTATTTCGAACAGCTTTACAATTTTATTATAACCACTTGGTGCCAAAAAGTCACACCATTAACTGTTCCATAATCATTTTGATCGATGATCGTAAAATTTGAAACGTTTATATATGCGAGTCGAGTGAAATTTTATTTTATTATTTTTTTCAAATGATCATTAAAAATTTTACTAACCAATTAATGAGACCTCACAAATAGGCGAAATAATAATAATAATCTGTCGTTGATTTCGATGGGATCATAAAAAAAAATTTAACAGTCGTCATCAAACTGTATTATGTATATTCAATTTTATAGAACTTATGGTATATAGATTTCGTAAGTATTGCAAAATATATTAGACGCACACCAACGCATCCATATATATGTATATGAATTTTTAACATTTAGTAATAAAATTTATAATTTAATTTAAAATTTTAAGAATTAGCCGTAAAAAATGTTATGCAATACTTAGCATTCGAATGTAACTTAATCATCAAAAGCCTGCATTGACTAAGTATCCTGTTCCTGTTAACTCAGCATTTTTCTGTATTTTATTCTACTGGCCCTTATATATGCACATCATTTATAACTTTTATTCCAGTAAATTAAGCTAAACTGGGCTTCCAAAAAATGTTAACACTTTTAAATCTAATATAAAAAATAACATTTCTGAACATCTTTTATTATTTTGACTAAAATAAGAGATTTTTCCAGGTTTGAGATGCTAATCCGTTAAGGGATGATTCCTTGGTTCATTCTAAAGAGAAAAACGTATGGAAGAGTGGAAAAAACTGGTCAATGTTTTTTAATTTAATTTTAATTCGCCTTGATATTTCATACAATTCTCTATCAATCCCTCCATTATTTGCACCCTCGTTCTTAATACTGTTTCTATTTTTTTATCAGTTAAACAGTAGGCGATGATTGTCAAATGCTAAAAAAACAAAAATTTACTATTTTCATTAGTTACAAGAAATTGTCTAGTGCGCTGTGCCAGTGTTGTTCATCAAAAATTCTAAAATATTTAAGAAAATTAATATTATATGATAGCAAAGATCTCAGTTGAGGAGTACATTGATGTCCATTTTATATGCGGGTTTTGCGAAAGTAGTGCATCTCAAACTCGTAATAAATATCAACACAGATCTCCACGCGTTACGTTTCTAACTCAAGAGTATTTTCAAATATTCATAGAAATATCGTTACAACACGATATCTTTGGTTCGATCCCTTTCGATCTTTGATTTATTCTGCAATCCGGGTCATAAATTCTAACAATTTCTATCATGCCATCGTCTTTAATTTAACTTGGAACAAAATCATTTTATACTGTGACTAATCCATCTAAGTCCAACGAGTAGTGATGACTGCATCTTTCGAACTTTGTTAAGAAGAACTAAGGCCGGATGCACGTCGTCTATCACAACAATGGCGAGTGTTACTTTTTGAGAATGGCAAAGTTTACCCAAGCTGCTTTAACTATTGTTTGTCATTATAAATTAGAAACCTCTCAAATTTTAATCTGGGTGAAGCACTAAAATATATATATATATATATATATATATATATATATATATATATATATATATATATATATATATATATATATATATATAACAAGGTTTCACTACCGCAGAAAATGCGGTAGTGAAACCTTGTCAACTGGAAAACCAACCTACTGGCCTACAGATCAAAACAAAATACCAGACTTAATTAATTTTTTTATAATCAAAAATTAATCAATGAACTATATACAAGTAGACGAAATTCGAGGCCTAAACTCGGACTATTCTCCTATACTTTTGACATTAAGCGAAAAAATTATTCAAAAAGAAAGAAATCCAAGCCTAGTAAATAAACGCACTTGTTGGGAATACTTTAGGCAGTCTTTAAAAGAAAAAATTAACCTAAAGGTTCCATTAAAAAACGAGGAGCAAGTAGAAAATGAAGTTCAAAATTTGTAAATGATATACAACAATCAGCCTGGGAAAGTACCCCAAAAATTAAATATAAAATAAAAGGAAACAACTACCCTAAAAAAATTAAAGAACTCTTGGCAGAAAAAAGAAGAGCAAGAAGAATATGGCAGCAAACACGAGCTCCTCAATATAAAACTAAATTAAACAATTTAACCCAACAGTTAAGAAGGGAAATCCAAAAAATAAAAGATGAGTCAATCAGTAACTGTCTAAAAAACTGTCTAAATGATAGCAGGACTGATTATACACTTTGGAAAGCAACCAAAAACATTAAAAGACCAACAATGCAGAACCCTCCAATAAGAATAGAAGGAGGGAAATGGGCTCGAAAAAATATTCCAACCACATGATGATCAAACTTTAGAATCTCAAATAATAACGGTGGATTCTGAAAAAGAAAGGAAAGAAATTCTATTGACTTCACCAAAATAAGACATGCATGAGATAAAATTCAATATGAATTCGAAAAAAGCTCCTGGTTATGATCTTATTACTACAGAAATTTTAAAAGAACTACCAAGGAAGGCCCTAGTTAAGCTTACTTATATTATCAATGCAACATTTAGAATCAAATTTGTGCCCAGTTTGTGGAAAATTGCAGAAGTAATAATGATATCAAAACCTGGTAAACCACCATACGAAACTTCATCTTATAGACCAATTTCGTTGTTGCCAGTTATGTCTAAACTCTTTGAGAAAATACTGATTAAAAGGTTAAATTCGATAATCGAAAGGAATAACTTAATCCCAAATCATCAGTTCGGATTTCGTCGTCAACACTCAACAATACAACAAGTACACAGAGTAATCAATGTAATTGAGAAAGCACTTGAAGAGAAAAATGTCTGCTCCACGATATTTTTAGACGTGTCAGCTTTTGACAAGGTTTGGCAAGAAGGACTTAATCATAAGTTAAGAAACCTCTTACCGATGCAATTCGCTGAAATACTGGAATCATACTTGAAAGATAGATTCTTTAGAATTAAATTTGCTGAAATTTATTCTGAATTAAAAGAAATAAAAGTAGGTGTACCGCAGGGCAGTGTATTAGGTCCGATTTTATATTTATTATACACGTATGATCTATCTGAATTAGAAAACAACACAGTGGCGACTTTTGCTGATGACACTGCGATCCTAGCTGTTGGAAAAAGCAACGAAGAATCAACACAAAAATTACAATCAGCTATCTCCTCCGAAGTATATAAATGGGCTAAAAGATGGCGAGTAAAGTTAAATGAAGCTAAATCAGGTTCACATAAATTTTACCAAAAAACGAGTTGAACATATACCTGTTTCAATAAATCGAGAACTAATACCGTATGCGAACACAGCTAAGTATCTAGGCATGACCCTGGATGCTAAACTTAGATGGAAGGTCCACGTCAAAAAGAAAAATGAAGAACTAAAACTCAAATATAAAAAAATGCATTGGCTGATAGGCAAACACTCTTCTCTATCATCATACAATAAGCTGCTACTTTATAAGCAAATATTGAATCCAATATGGACTTATGGTATTGAACTCTGGGGTTGTACAAAACCCAGCAACGTCAATATCATTCAAAGGTTTCAGAACAGGGTACTAAGGAACATCGTCGATGCACCATGGTACGTCAGGAATAGTGATCTACATAGAGACCGTGGATCCCTACGTGGATCCCGTTTCAATTGAAATTAAAAAAAATGCAAGGAAACACGAAGAAAGACTCCAGCAACATGTGAATATAGAGGCAATTCAGCTGTTAACCAACACCAATATTATACGCAGATTGAAAAGAACTAAACCCTTTGAACTGGTTTAATTGTTAATGCAAACAGCGGCTTGCTGATTTAAATCCACAATACCGATGTGGTATAACCAACAACTTACCAGAAACTGTGAAACGCTAATGGGTGGAATCATAGATATAATTATCTTAGTAAATTAAGTCAGAAACAAATTGCTCATTTGTCCAGGAGACTAGATTGTAATAAAATAAAATAAATAAAGTCATTTTATTTAAAATAAAAAATAAAAAAAAATAAATATATATATATATATATATATATATATATATATATATATATATATATATATATATATATATATATATATTTATATATATATATATATATATAAACATCAAGAACCCCTTCTCAGATCTGACTTCAAAGATAACGGAATTATCGTTCGTGACTGCCACGACGGTGACTAATCAATCTCGCAGTCATATAATAAGATCCACAATATTATCTCATTGCGCCTTTTTGCATCATTGTTAAAACATAAATCCCGAGTGTAAATAACAACATCCTGATCTCAATCATGTTTAAATATTTTTAATACGATCACAAATTTCTACTGCAAATGACATTGTGTTGTTGTTGTTTTAGTTGTTGTTATATTGTTTTAACTGATAAAAACATAAAAAAAAATCCATTAAACCATAATTTCTTACCTTGATTTCCATTTTATTGGCTGCTAAGATCTTATCAATTGAACAACGACGCAAGAAAATGCAACACAAACATTTCTGTGCGCATATACGACAAGATATATGTACATCGAGGAGACAAACAAAAAAAATGCATTTTTATGTTTTGTCATCGATGTTATGTCGGATTTTTTTTCTGCTTACAAATTATGGTACACACACAATAATTTTCCAATCTGTCTTTCATTTTTTTTTTTTTTATTTTGCATTGTTAAAAGAAGTAATGAAATGCGCAAAATGTCTTATGTTTATATGTACCAATATAATAATAAACGCAAAGCCATACCACAAAAAAAAACTCCTTCAAGCGGATTTAGCTCTATTTGCAACACTTTAACATAATCACAGATGACTTACTCATCTGTATGATTGAAATCAAATTAAGTAAATTTTATTCCCTAATCATTTTTGACTTTGAAATCGTGACCGTGAAGAAATCTTAAATAAAACCTGAGGACTTGAAGAAATAAATGGTAAAATATTGTTCCAACATCCATATAGCATATATAGGTATATATCTGTAGACATATATATGTATATATATATATATATATATATATATATATATATATATATATATATATATATATATATATATATATATATATATATATATAAGATTACATGACAATGTAATTAAGAAATTAAAATATTGTTAAATGCCTTTAAGAAATATTATTGCTATAATCCTACACAAGAACTATAAAAAAATTAACTATAAATTTATGACTACTTTACACTCATTAATCAAAATAGATTTTAGCATTACATCGAGAATTTGTACTTTGCATTTAATCCAAATATGATCTAAGAATATAGAATTTTTTTTCTTGAAAACAAGAAATCCCATTAACTAATTGTTCAACTTTATATACTGTGCTAAACCGGAATCACCAAAGTGCAACTCATAAATTATTTTATAAATTCTTTTATAATTTCACCTAAATGGATCATTACAGATTACTGACGAAATTTTAAACTATTCTTAATAATACTATATCGCTGTCGCCAAAAATGATTTTAAGGCCTCGATTCGATTTTCTCCTCGTTAAAAAATTCAAAGGTAATTTACTGCCATAGTTGATGCAACTTCAAAAGATTACAGCGGTCACAGTAGGGAGGAAGTACAAACTTTATGGTTCACTCTGACGATAAAAATGATGTGCAAACAAAACACAATGGCGTTTGAACGCTTTCGATTCGATCGGAGTAGCACTGATAGAACGGAGACAAAGTCAGAGTGGGTCATAAAAATCCTACAATTGCGTTTATTATCATCAAGTTCGCCTTTGCCATAATGAAATTCAAATGTACTTCAAATTTATAAGATTGTAAGTGAAAATGGCTCCCAAACCACGTATAAATCCTGTCAAGAAATCTGAACCATTCTGAATCTTACTGTCATCAATATACAAAATACACTGTGCATTAATCAAAATTTTTAAAAATTAGTGGTCCCGTTATGACAATCTTGAGATGCACCCGCAGTAACTAGAAGTATGCTAGAGTTAAGATTCATGATTTTAAGAAATTGCGAACGCCCCGAAAGGTAAGGCTGCACCCACCTTATTAAAATGAACTTGCAGTTAATTTTTTCAAATTTATTTACAAAGGTTGATTTGGGCCGTATCTTCAATATTACTAAACAAATTTATTACTATGTAAAAACCTAAAGAAAGATACCAGATTTGTAACTGCTTATTTTTCTGGGAAAAATCCCTTTTGATCAGGATATAATTTTTAAGATAGAAAAATAGATATTGATGGACCATATATAGCCTGAGATAGTTTTGGAATGGTGGAAAGAATGGCAAATGCCTGATTTAAAAATCGGTTAAATAACATAAATTTTCCTAGGCTCTGGAAAATTCCAATCCGAATGCTTTCATTGAAAATAATGGTTAACAGCATTTTTAGGCTCAAAGCACAGTAATTAAGAAGGATAGGTGGGATGGTGTCGTAACCGTCGCCCTTAATAATATCAAGTCGAGACAAACAATCGAGAACTTGTAAAACTTAGCAAACGCTTGTAGCAAATGTTGGATGGCTTGTTGGCGGAATAGTATTGGTACGACATCGGAGATGAGAATCCAACCGCACTTTTCTTCTACTGTTTATATATTTCCATTTTCTTGTAATATTATCCTCAATCTGCAAAATATAATTAGTATATAGCATGTTCTTGATACAAAACATTAAAGTTCATTTCCGGCAAACCATATTCCTAGGAGAACGGCCCTTTTAGATTTCATTTTAATGGACTTGGTCAGAGATAAAAAAAATTAATTTATTTCTTTAATTTTGTATGTATATATAGAAAAAACTGGGATGGGATGAGATAGTATTGCCTGATGAAAGTGCTAGTTTTTTCTGGGATGAAAATTTGGGATAACTTCACATGCTTGCGGAAACCACTCTTAAGGTTGGTTGCTCCTCAAAATAACACTCCATAGTAAGCCATGTTTCCCCATTGATTTACCTCGAATACTAGAGGCTATCTTTAGCTCGAATACTAGAGGCATTTTAGTAAAATATTGAAGTGGAAGTGAAATTATGGCAGTATATAATTTTTGCGATTTAGTACGGGAGAAACAAAATTATTTGAATGCTTGATATTGGTACTAGAGTGGCAGGTATATCGTAGACACTTTGCGGAGGAACACATAGTATTCGATTGCAATAGCGTAGTTTTCGGAATTGGATCAATCATTATACTTAATTTATCCAGCTTATCAACTTCTTTGATAGAGTTGTAATATAATATGATGTTATAAACAAACCAAAGTTTGGTGATCACAATATCAATTGTCAACCTAATGCAGCGTCATTATTAGCAAGACATTTAGACCCTTTTGGAATGATGATCACTAAGGTTACATAATCATTTAAACATAATCGTTTGAGGCCCTTTTTTCAGATATACTGTATTAGTACTCTTTCAGAATATCGCTGGTATGTTTGCAGCCTTATAGTACCGACAATTCTTGTCTTTTTTATTGAAGCAATAGTTCCGCAAATCTATGATCCCTGGAAAAATTTTAAATGGTTATGGTGCACTCATTGTTGATAAATGGCTGTACCAAACGATCTACTTGGTTAAACGTGTACACTGTAGATCTCATTGTGCTTTTTCAGCAAAATGTGAACATTCACCGTTTGAAATTCTTTTCAAATACCGTTTGAAAAGAATTTCAAACGGTATTTTTCACTTATGTATTCTTGGAGAATCAATTCAATCCAACGGTTTTTGATACAATATTAAGTGCATATATGGGTAAGCCTATCGCCTGTTAACCATTATACCATTATGCATTTGCTGGATTTTGAAAATAAGTTTTATCGCCCGTGGCAGTGATATTGCCGTTAAAAAGTCACCTTTTAATTTCCCGCAAATATTTTTGGGTTCATCCGTAATTAGGCCTAAGTTGTATTAGGCAGTAAATCAATATTCAAAATGTATTCCTATACTGCCATTACTTTTAATACTCTTCCTTTTAACATTCTTCTTTTATTCTGCAACCTTCTCGGTCACTGTTCTTACATTGTAATTTACCTCCTTGTCTACTTGAGCAATTAAAATAGTAAATTAGATAGTGTCTTCCAACTATAAGCTGGGAACAATTTTCCTTGCTCATTTTCAGCACTTTACAACTATTTTCAATAGTTATTTCGATCATCTGACCACCTCATGTTGTAGCTGATTTTATAGGCTGATTTAAATAGCTCGTTGAATATTTTAAATTAGATTTTCTCAACAGCAATAGCTTCTTGTCATTGATCACTTGAATCGATTTCAGCAATAGACTCCATAAAATGGGGTAATCGCTTAATTAGTTTTGCATTTTTTCCTTGTTAACTCACTATAAGGTAATGGGTTTCCTACAGTCAACTAAACAGACTATTTTGGGTAATGGAATATGATTTGATGTCTGATTTTCCCTAACATTTAGGTTATTATAACTTAGTTCCTTCGTATAAAATATCAGGTTTTGATTCTGTTCAATATATGGTTGTTTGACCAGTTGTGACGTCAAACAAGAATGAGGATGGAAATTTAAATTTTAAGGTTTTGCTTTTGACTAAAAATGCATTTGTCACATGATTTTGGACACATGACAGAAATATTTTGCTAACTATTTTAAATGAACCAGAACACATGAACTAACATTTTCGTACCCAATTTCCCTCCGATCTTGGCTAATGCAACGGCTAGCAACTTTCACGGCTCTAGACCACCTACTTCTATAAAAACAACTTTTCTCGTATACTTCAAGATTGCGAACAGTTATTTGGTATAAACCTCACTGACCTCAAAAACGGTTTGCCTTTATAAAGTTCAGTTCCTCACTCCCAGGCCGTTCATGCTAGAACAACTTTTATGCATTTCTCTGAATGTCAATAGTCTAGTTTCACTAGAAGAAATGCTCTTCCTCACATAGTTCTCCTATACGAAACCCACCTAATTCACCGATATAAATTTCAAGTCACTGAGTATACCACTTTCAAGCTAGATACAATTAGTATCAAATCCGGTGGCACTGCTATTTTAATCCAGAATGGCATTCCTCACTTCCTAGCCAAAACTTTTGTAACAGCCGAAACTGTGGCAATACCTTTAAATGTTGGTACCCAGAAGAAATATCTCACGTTTTGCTCTATTTACGTGAGACAAGTCAAGAGTCATGATTTAGAACATCATTTCAACTCCAGTAACAAAGCTATCTTGGTAGGTGACTTTAATTCACGCCACACCACATGGAGTTACCCAAATAATAACCAGAATGCTCATTCACTCCTTAATTTTTGCAATAATTCCAATATCCAATTAAATTCTCCTAACGAACCAACATTCCCAAAAGGAAACTCGGTTCTTGATTTGGTTCTATCTAAAAATATCTCTAATCACACCCCCACGAGTCTTGCATGAATTTTGCTCAGATCATTTACCAATTGTATTCACAATCCCTTTCAAGACCCAACCAGAAGAACTTTGCAACTACTCCCAAGCCGACTGGATGAAAGAAGACTAAGAAATCACTACTGCTACTCAAATTAAGGAAAAAACGGTCAAGTTAACTAACGTTATCAAATTAGCCATCAAGGAAACTATACCTCTCATTCAGGGCAAAGGCACTTAAAAAATTCCTCCTGAGCTCCAAAACCTCATTAAACTACGCAATCGAGTGCGTCGACTCTATTATAAATACCCAGGACATATCTTGAAATCTGATGTATTTTTTATTCCAATATGATTTCGTGTTGGCGAACTAATAAATTCTGAATTCACAAGTAGAAGCATAAAATTCCAGATAATTCTCCGGAAATTTTCAATGAAATTCAAAAACTTAATGGTAAAAAACAAAATGTTATTACCTCAATAGCTAAAGTTCCTAGTCCAATCATAGATCCTAAAATAATTGCAGAGGAAATCGCGTCTCACCATGGAGAAGTTCATATATAAAACGACTCTATAAAAGATCCCTGTTTCGATTAGTTAGTCAACAACTGTGTCAACAACTTCCATAATTCTCCTCCTCTTAACAAAACCTTAATTAAGACGGTCGAAAAAACAGAAGTTGCCAACATTCTTCAACATCTTAATAAAAGAAAAGCTCCGGGAGACGATAACATAGCCAACTCGATACTTGGAAATCTTCCAGATCAAGCAATATCACAACTTACCGATAGCATTAACGGTATCTTAAAGACACGCTACTTTCCAGATTGTTGGTAACTCGGCAAAGTCATCCCTATTCCTAAACCAAGAAAGCCCTCTAATAGTATAGAGCATACTCGCCCAATATCACTCCTAAACGGAATAAGTAAGGTGATGGAAATAGTTATTCTTAACAGGCTCCGGTCTCTATTAGAACCCTACATTCCAGTAGAACAATTCAGTTGTCGTGCCGGTCACTCGGCTACTCAAGCAGTGCTGAGGCTTAAAAACTATTAAAAATGCCAAGCGATTAAGCCGTTCAACAATCACAGCCTTTTTGGACATAGAAAAAGCCTTTGACACAGTCTGGTATAAAGGCTTAGTCTATAAATTAATTCAATGTGATATCCCTTACTACATCATTAAACTAATCGAATCATACCTTTCAAACAGGAAATTTTTCGTGTCGTTAAACAAACACTGTTCTAGTACCAAATCAATGGCAGCAGGAGTTGCAAAAGGTTCAATTCTAGGCCCACATCTTTTGCCGGTGACACGGCTTTATTCACATCTTCAATTAGCGCTCGGAAATCTAGTGAAAGATTGTCCAAATATCTAAACCAGTATTCCGAATATGCGAAGAAATGGAAAATCGAGGTAAACTCTTCTAAAACCGAAATTATCCATTTCCACCGCAACCATTATAGTAAAATGCCAAAAGCCAGCCCTATTTCATTCGAAGGTAGCACCTTAGAATATAAAAACCAAATCAAATACCTAGGGGTGATTATAGATAATAAACTATCACCTCTCTCTCACATCAAAAATGTTCGAAGAAAAGCCTTTGCAGTTCGCAACTTACTTTATAGATTTTTTAAGCGCAATAGTCACCCCTCTGCCAAAAATAAATTTAGATTATACACATAAGGCATATATGAGGCCAATCGTAACCTATCCGTGCATGGATGGGTGAATTGACTGAGACACAACGGGTTAGTCTATCAACCTTGCAATCAACCAGCCTTCGATTTGTGTTTGATGATTGGCCTAAACTGCCAACCTACAAATGCACAACGAACAAAAATCTCGGGAAGCGCGCTAATATAGAAAGCCTCAAAAACTTCGCCTGTCGACTTCAATCGAAGTTTATTGATAGGATAACCAATTCTGAAGCACAATTCCTTCGTGCAATTCCTCATTAATAGAACCTAGCACTCGCGGAGGAATACAAGATATAAGTCTCTCACCTGACACATAACCCGATAATAATTCTCTTTTCATTAAGTATACCTTAAGTATACCCACTTTTCATTAAGTGGAGGCTGATTAAAGAAATTATTTAAACTTTTTATAAGAAAACAAGTCTGTGCAGACTTGTATTCAGCTTCAAATTTTTTTGGGAAGGAGAATTTCGACGTTAGGGTAAACCACAGCAAAAATATAATAGAAGGTCGCTTTTAATTAGCAAACTTTCTTAATTTTCCGAATTCCAACTTTCTCATTGCCTTTAAATATTTCATCTGGTATCTTGGGTAGTTGAGACTACCTTTATCGAAAAACTTAAGTATATGATACACATTTTATAATTATTTCATTAGTTAATCTTTGTCTATCGTTTGTCGCCGTCAAGATCTCCTTATTTACTTATAAAACAAAAAGCAATACTTGTATACTTGTCGGAAATCAATTTCCTGAATATCACTTCAAATTATACTTAAATATTTCAACAAAATATGTGTTCAATTGTCATAATTTGACAGATTTTTTAACAATATCTCCTTATTCAAATACATGTTTTGAATATATGTATATATCCACCCACTAAAGGATATCAATCACTCGAGTCTGTATGTCTCGTACCACCAAATATTATATCACTGTTTTGCGTACATGTTGAGGCCGCAGATCGGTTTAATTAATTCATAACTTTTTCGGTTTTTTTTTTTTTTTTCATTCATAAAAGTAACCCACATGGTTTTTTACACTGGCATATGGTGCTGTGCTATACTTTCTTTCGTGTAATTAACGTATATAGGTATATAACGAGCATATAGCAAGATGTTGAATGAATTGAAAATGTCAAATTTTGGTGTGCATTGAAATATTATTTGTTTGTGGCATATACAATTTTGTGGAGGATTTAGTTTTATAGTTTTATAACAATAAAATATTTAAGTTCATTAATAGTTTATGATTATTTTATTTATGAATTTGTAATTAATTTTGATTGATAAATTGGGTCAAAATTTTCCGTTCCATTGAAACAATTAAATGCTTTATTATTGTGCTTTATGTATAGGGAGTGTATATCATATATGATGATGATAAAATGAAAATTGTTTATGTGCGGAAGCTCCTCATGTAGGTGGTACATTATTTATTTTAATATAATTGCGCATATGGAAGTGAGGAATCATGCCGTTGATTAATTTGCAAAGATAAAGGCTCATTACTCAAACGAAAAATAAAGTCGTAAAATTTAAACGAACGAACGTGATAGACCTAAAAATGCACAAAACCTACACTTATCGTTAAAACCAATCGAGATTTGTATTGGAACTATGCAAGAACGCAAACTAGACATTTTTTTTTGAGAAATATAAAATGGCCTCATTTGGTTCTCATTAAACCAACTAGCAAACCGTAAACACAACCATGTCAGTTGGAATGGGGAACTGATGACCATATTCTAAAATATGGTTTCAGACGATTTGCTATTTAATGACTTTAAAAACGACTTTAAACGACTTTAAATGACTTTTTACATCTAGTGAGAGCTAGAAAACATGACTACAACTACTTGTGAAGTAGATATTGCAAGAAGAAAGGGCACGTGGACACCACATGAAATCACTACTTTATAAATTTCTACAACAACAAAGGATGACAAATGCAGTGATCAAGGTCAAATTTCTTTGGAAAGTTAAAACGTTGAAAATAAAATTTTAGATTTAAATACATAATCCACCTACAACAGAGTTAAATTATTTAAGTCAGGATCAATAGAAAAATGGAATTTTATTCTGAAATATTGGTCTGCAGCTGAATTACGGCCTACAAAAGTGTTATTAAAACCATATAACTAGTAAACAGCCACAATTGAGGGCATTAGCACGGTACAAATGAAATAAGATCAAGATATTTTACACTAAAAGTGTAAACAAAAAGTAATTTATGCGATTAACGATTTGATGTTTGTAAACATATCAATTTAGAATTTCTCACTTATGATCTGACATTTTCAAATTTTATAATTATGAGCGACTTTAATATCGATTACTTAAGAACTCAGAAGTTGATAATCTATTTAAGGTTCTGTCTAGTATTGGTCTAGACTCTATATATAATAATATATATTTACTTGATTCCTTAAGTGAGCTTCTAACAGTAAACAAATTAACTTGTTTAACTTACTAACTTGCTTAACCTTCTTCTATTGTTAAACGTGATAAATAAACATTACTTAATTATCTTGTGCAATTTGACTAACTTGCTTCAGTTGCTTAATTTGCTTAATTTTCTTAACTTGCTTAACTTGGTTAAATTATTTCACTCGTTTAATTTTATTAACTTGCTTAACTTATGCCTAATTTGCTTAGCATGCTTAACTTGTTAACTTGCTTAACTTACTTAACTTGCTAAATTTACTTAACTTGCTTTCACTTGCTTCATTTGCTTAACTTGCTTAGCTTGCTGATTTTATTTTACTTGTTTTACTTGTCTTACTTGTTTTACTTGTTTCACCTGTTTTACTTGTTTTACTTGTTTCATTTGTTTTACTTGTTTTACTTGTTTTATTTGTTTTACTTGTTTTACTTGTTTTACTTGTTTTACTTGTTTTACTTGTTTTACTTGTTTTACTTGTTTTACTTGTTTCAATTGCTTAGCTTGCTTAGCTTGCTTAACTTGTTTAAAAATATTCACTTGTTTTATTTGTTTCTTTTGTTTCACTTGCTTAATTTGTTTAACTTGCAGGACTTGTATAATTTGTTGTTTGACTTGGTAAACTTGTAACTTTACTTGTTTCATTTATTTAACTTGTTTGACTTATTTAACTTGTTACTCTTGCTTAAATTACTAACTTGCTTTGCTTACTTAGAGCTTATGTAATTTTCTTAAATTGCTTAACTTATTTGATTCACTTGTATAACTTGCTTAATTTTCTTGACATGCTTAACTTGCAGGATTATTGTATTATTATAATATTATAATATGATTATGCTACTGGTATTCAGGAATATTCTGATTTATCATTGGCCATACACTCTGATCCATTAATCAATCATCTACACGAGGAGAAATACCGATAGCATTTGCTTCCCGAAGATCAAGTAAAAGTGAATTTAATTACATCTAACCTGATAAAGAAGCTGCAGCTTTATTTTAAGCATTTGTTGAATTGAACAAAAAAACTGCTCAACGATTATTAGTTACGCCCAATTTTTAGCTAGGTTCGATAATAAATTCCAAAATCGGTACACAACAGAAAATATACGAATGTGGACTATTTTACAAAACTTTTTTCTTTTTTTTTAATTTACAAATCTGAGTACGGTAATTATGTTGAACTGTATAAAATATTCCAATTTGCTATATGGATAACCTTCCAAGTACAGCTGGTTTGATAGCGAAAGAGATTAACGTCGAAAATCCACACATGCAAATTACAAAGGTATAGAAAGACGATTATATACTGAGGAATTCGAGTGATTATTCCTGGAAACTATAAAAGCTGACACTAGATGAATTACATGCAGCCCATATCGCAATCGTAAAAATGAAATTATTAGCCAGAAATTATGTGCATACTAGAAAGGTATTTATAAGAATAACTACATAATAATTAGATTAGAAGATCTATACATTAAAACAGATCCGTTACATAATAGTAACATTGGATATGGATACATACTTGAAAAATGAACCACAAAAATCATACGTTTGTACCTACACAGTATAATCAAAACAAATTGTCAAGTACTTAGTCATTTTCTATATACATAAATGAGCAATTATAGCAAATTATAGTAGAGTCCCGGTCATTGCATTTATCTATACCAATTTTCTAAATGATAAGTTTATAAAAATGACAAAGTACAAAAATTAGCTCACTAACATTTTGGTCATCAACTAATCAACATTACAGTATATAAATATTATAAATTACGAATTAAAGTATTTTGGAATTTGGATACACAATTTTGGATAGAAATGAACGAGGTGGAATGACCGAGACTCATGAACTAAATGATACGTTAGGACAGTTTATTGAACAGCAAAAAACATGTTATGAAGGTGTCAACACATCACAACACGTGTGCTTGCCCAAGATTAATATTGATAAATTTTATGGGGATTATAAGTATTGGCCATCGTTCCGTGACCTATACCAAACAACAGTTCACAGGAACGATAACATTACCGTTTGTCATAAACTGCAAATTCTAAAGGGTCCATTATCGGGTGAAGCTGCTGCAATTATACGACATATCCCTATCACCGAAAATAATCATGTGGAAGCATGGGATAAAATGTGTAATAGGTATAATAAAATGAATCCGATTGTCACATCATTGATCCAGATTCATGGATCAAAAACCATGTTCACAAGCTAACGGGAAAGAATTACATCGAGTGTTAGAGGGATCTGACAAGACACTTTGTGGCTTTCGAGCATTAGGACTGGATGGGGAAACACGCGATCCTTGGCTCACATATATATTATTAAATAAAATCGACAATGGATCCAAACAAATATGGGCTCATGAATCAGTTGGGAAAAACTTTCCTAAATTCGAGGAATTACTGAATGTGACACTGTGGAAATTTGTAATGCAGCCAAAAAGGTCAAGACAAGATATACTGTAAAATCGTTTGTCATTGCAAATGGTAATACTACCAGTGAGTGTTTAACTTGTCATCAGCCACATCCGCTGTTTAAATGTCGTTTTTAAAAACAATAGTGTTGAAACTCGCATAAAATTCGTAAATGGAAGAAATTTATGTCATAATTGTCTGAGACAGGGTCACACCAGTGCAAAATATTACTCCAAATTCGAATGTATTATTTGTTGAAAACGTCACCATACTCTTCTTCATTTATATCCAGGTCAATCTGAGTTTAATCGAGAATCAAATCAAGCCACAAGCCATCATATTGCATTAAATGAATCTTTACACGATAAACCGCCAGAAACCAGTTATAATGTTACAAAGTTCACTAAAGAACCAAAACAAACGATTCTTCAAACTATTTACTCATCGCCAACTATGGTACTACCAACTGCTATTGTCTATATGTTTAGTCATAAACATATATATGTTTAGTTGGTACTACCAACTGCTATTGTCTATATGTTTAGTGTTCAACGTCTAGGCCTTCTGCGAAGCTTATCTTCCATATCTATTTATGGCATAACTTCTGTATCAGCTGGAGGAACTTATAAGAGGAAGACCGATATGACCATACATTCGCGTGTAGACAAACACTACAAATTAAACGTATAGGCTCATATCATCTATGTTACCAACTCAACAAATTAAATTACATAACCAGGTTGTGGGATTGGACCTAGCAGACCCTCAATTTTTCATAGCCAGCAAAATTGACAACTTATTAGGATCGGACATATTTTTTGAAATACTAAGTCGAGAAAAACGTAAGATTGAAGGCTTTCCAATATTACAAGCATCAAGGTTTGGTTGGTTAATCGCAGGTTCTTGGCCCAGAGATACCTCATCTGTTAGCTTACACGCAACCACTGATCCACTCATTCAAACCGATGATGACGATCAGCTATAAACTATTAACAAGATTTTGGGAGATCGAAGAAGTAGTTCCACCCATCCAATCAGTTGCGCCGAATAATTCATGTGAACTATACTACGAAAAGACAACCCCACGAGATGATAATGGTCGATTTATTGTCAGGTTACTATTCAAAGAACCAAGAACTATATTAGGTAGAAGCATATTCATTCGTAGCAGCACACCAGCGGTTATTAGCGATGGAACGAAAGTTTATAAAAGCGCCTGATTTTTGAAGAATATGAGGCTCTTGGACACATGACCTATCTACCATGGAAGGATGTTTCATCTGAAGATGATGCAAAATATTATATACCACATCATGCCGTGATCAAAGCTAGCAGCAATACGACCAAATTGAGAGTCACTTTTGAAGCTTCTTGTAAAACAAGTGCCGGCGTATCGTTAAATGATATTCTACAAACTGGCCCAAATATCCAGGCAGATTTGACTACAATAATTTTGCGGTTTCGAAAGCACAGCATTGCCCTGGTTGCCGATTTAGAAAAAATGTATCGGCAAGTTCGCATTGTCCCTGAATATGCCAATTTTCAACTTATACTGTGGCGTAAAAGTTCAAACGAGCCACCAAATACTTATAGACTGAATACTGTGACATATGGTACTGCGTGTGCACCGTATCTAGCGATTAAAACCCTAAAAGGGCTACTGAGGGTTTGAAGAATCTCATCCAAACGCAACAAATGTAATCAATAACGATTTTTATGTCGACGATTTAATGACTGGATGTGACAATGTGGCATAGGCTATTTCACTTAAAGACCAGATGAATACGATTTTAATTAAAGGTAGATTTAATTTGAGAAAGTGGAAGTCCAACTCAACAGAATTTTTGAGCTCCTTTTCACATCAAGACATTCAAAATATTCCCAAACTATTGGAAGCAGTCAAAATCTTGGGTATAATATAGAATGCAGAATTAGATAGCTTCTCTTTTAAAGTGCAGCAAATTGAAAGTAATATCAATTGGACTAAACGAAAAATACTCGCAACGGTATCTAAAGTGTGTGCTCCTCTAGGCTGGCTTGGCACCAACAATAATCTTGTTTACAATTATATTGCTGATAATTTGGTTACTAAAAGTTTATTGGGATTCCAGTGAACCTAATTTTATTAAAACAGCACGGCGTGGTATATACGAATCACTACCAGAACTCGAAGCAAATTAGAATTCCTAGATGTCTGACGTCAGTAATAAACCTTCAGTAACTTCAGTTGCATGCATTTTGTAATGCATCTGAAGTAGCGTATGGCACAGTTATCTAATAATCACAACTACATTGTGTATGCTAAAGGCGAGGTTGCATCAATTAAACAATTAGCACTACCGAGGTTGGAACTGGGCGGATCCGTTCTACTTTGCAATTCTGTCAATTTCTGTGTAAAATCATTAGCTTACGATAATAAAGAGATATTTGCCTGGGCCGACAGGATGATCGTGTTACACTGGTTGTCTGATGTCCCAAGAAGATGGAAAAGCTATATAGGCAATCGAATGGCAACAATCCTTGAGATGATCCCGCGAAACAGATGGCAACATGTGCAGTTGAAAAATAATCGAGCTGATATAATATCTCGAGAGTAAACGCTCTAGCTCTATTAAAATCACAATTTTGGTGGCACGGTCCGACCTGGTTACATGAAAAAGAACAACTCTGACCAAAATCGAACGTGATAATAACCAATGTAGACTCAACAGTATACGATCAAAATATGTAGACGTATACTAACAGTGACAGACAATAACGATGACCTAATCCTTTGCGTCTGCTAAAATCAAATTCATCTTGGTATAAAATTTGCAAAATAATGGTATACATCTTGAGATTTAGTAGACCAAAAAGTCGATACAATCAAATTAATCACAATACTTCGATCACGACTGCCGAGATGAATAAAGCACAGATCATAATTCTTATTAACGCCCAAAAAACGGCATTTACCAATGAATTAACGACGATCAACAAGAACAAGTATTTACCAGCAAAACATCAATTGTCGTCTCTCGATCCATTCATTGACTCACTTGGACCACTTCGGTTAGGTGGTCGGTTACGCAAATCATCATTAAGCTACTCTGCTAAACATCCAGTAATTTTGCCAAATTTACACTCAGTATTAAACGTAGCAGATATTGGATTATTGGCGCACGATATATGATCAAACACAGTATGTATTCGATACCGAATTCACAAGTCCGAGAAAAAGATGGCCAATATACATCTTCACTTAACGTTATACCAATTACGATAATAAATAAAAAATGATCATAACCAAGGGCTGCCCTTCATATACCATATAATATAGTGTAATATATATAGTAATATTTAATTTCATGGTTCGTTGTAGTAGCCAAAATCCAATAAACCATAAAGCATCTTAAAATGATTGGTATATAATAATCATTCCGAACTCCCGCAAGCTAAATTATGGACGTGAATCTTTTAATCTTAATTTATTTTATTTTTATATTGCGGTACAGCTTAAAACGATTACGTTACGATTTTTATTATTGTGGTTGTTGTTGTTGTTGTAATTGATTGGAAATTGAAAATTCGTAAAATTGGGTTTTGCTATACCAAAGTCGCATACATTTGAATATGTTCGCATAATTTTGGCCAATTCTTGGAGTGTTCTATACAATTAAAAGTATAATGATTGCGGCCGATATACTAGCTGCAACTATTTTTTCATAAAATAATATGTATCACTTACAGATATTCTAAACGAGGACGTTTCGATCGTGCAAAAAACAAAGATGGCATTTATCAAGATTGTTTAAAGCAATAAGTTATAGGGAATCACGACCTCACGATGGTTCTTCGGTGTCGAGCAACGGAAACCAATTATTTTATAAACTGAGCTAAACCTTTACATTTACTTTGAGCTACTTTTAAAGATAATTATAGGCAACTTAGGTAAGTGACCGATTCAACTTAAAATATTACAAAACTTTATACTATCAATTTTTGGATTTAAAGTCGATTAACTTCTCATAATAAAATGTATTCAAACTTGGTGTGTATACACAATCACCTGATCTTATTAAAATCAAAAAAAATTATAATTTCAAAAGCAACACGTAGGACGTGTTTATAGTGACACGCACATAATATTATATCGCAATTTAAAATTAATGAATGAAATGTTCAATGAATGAATGAATTTTGACAACACAAAAAAAATTTTTTTTTTTTTTTTTTTTTGTTAAGAATGAAATCTCTTCATCTTATATACTGAGTAGGAAGTTACATTTTATATAGATTTACGTGTGTATAAATTAGACAAAATTTACTTTGACATTGGTCACATTTTTGTTTAACCCGTCATGTCAAAATGAAATGATCAATCGTCTGGTTTAATCTTAAATTTGTGTTCATATACATTAAAATTTGTATTGAGAACGTTGGCTACTTGAAACATCGATCAAATGATTTTTAGATCGGTGAAGTTACTAAACAAAAAAAAAAGAAGAAAAATTTCGAAATTTAAATCGAACCATAAATAAGATAAAAGTGCCAATAAAATATAAAGTCGTTTCGAGATCACAAATTGGAATTTTTATTTTGTTTATTCATCTTATATTCCGTTTTGGTTTGAATGTATGTATGTGTGTGTGTGAAATATGAGATTTCATTTCTTCTTGTCTTGTCACACACAGTTTAATTTATGAGTTTTAGTTGTCTTCTTATGAAATGCATTTCTTCATGTTGAGATGTAATTTTATTACCGGAAAATGGTACCACTAAAACTAATTTGATTCAATCGGAAATATTATAAAAATAAAATCTTTGTGGTAAATTAATTTATGATCGTTGGGATACATCGGTGGTGCGCATTAGCATATAATGAATATTTAGTGCCCGCGCGGTTTACTAAGCTGGGAAATTTAAATTTTTGTCGTTTAGATTGGAATTTTAAAACATTGTATTCCTTGTAAACCGACATAAACCATTTCCCATTTTGAAATGAAAATTAATTATCGATACTGGATCCGGGTAATATCAAAACAATTTAAAAAGGAGGGGCTTATCGTATAAATAATTTTTTTTTTTTTACCAAACCAAAACCAAAAAACATTGCAAATGTACAATAAAAAAAAAGTTGTCTTACCTTTTGTTGGAAAAGAATACAATTTACGAAAGTGTACAATGGTGACACCTTTTTATATAAATAATCCAAGAAATACACATTGTAACTTTGTAAGACAAGAATATGTTAAAAATATCTTCACTTGACGTTATGAACGTTGTTTTGCGAAAGGTCACTTAAATTTAGTCGAAAAAAAAAGTTTAAGTTTATTATAAATATAAACCAAAAAATATTAGGCCAAGAAGCCATCGCTTCGCTATTAATCGTGTATAAATCCTTTTCCTAATAAACAACAACAAATATAAATTATTAATAAATTTTTTAAATATTTATTGCAATAATTAGAACTTATCAACCCCATCCAAATTTTTCTAGGTTAATTTTATTTTTATATAATTTTAATTTGAAAACACGAAAAAATTAATTTGGTTTTTTCCGGCGTGCTTTGATTTTCATATTTCGTCAAATCGCTCTTCCATATTTAAAATCAAGCTCATATTAAAAAAAAAATGTTGAGGACGACAGAAAAACGAAACTTAAAACTATCACTCCAGTGGATTTGAGCAGAATAGTATTATCAAGAAACCACGACAACATAATTATTATTGTAAAATTAATTTAGATAACGAGTCGGTAATTTAATAGTCTGTTTGACCTGTAGAATTCGTAAAATTTGTTCCCAGTTTAAGTCTGCTGATTGATATTTTGGTATGTTTGCCTCTAATATCGATCGTAAACATTTTGTCTGCTGTTCTGATACACATCATATGTAGGATCCGGTAAATGGTTGTTCCTAATATATCCTTTACGCGTCGGTCTTTAAAAAAAAACGTGAGTTGTGTCGGCGTCAGACTACCGCCTGAATGCTGGTGGAGGTCTTATTTTATGAAAATGTTTAATTAAATTTGAACGAAATCCATCTGGATAATTTTGTTATCCAAAGTATGATGGAAAAATGGTCTTTCGAAAATTTGAATTTTGTCAATTTAGCCGATTTTGTCATTGCCGTAATCAAAGTAAAACTAACAGCAGAATTTGGTCCCAGTTAGGTCGATTGTAACATAATGGCAGCCTTAATAATTTTGTGCAATCGCTTAATAATTCCATTGCATTTGGGATTGAAGCTCCGTCCGTCCGTCTTCGTTGGAATCCAACGAGTATGTTGACAATTTATTAACAGTAAAAATAAATTTAAGAACGCTGAATCTAGCTATCCACGTTGAATACGCGGTGAATGCAATGTTGGCCGCAGAAATATCAGACACTGGTACCGCCACAGCCCAGCGTGTGTATCTATTATAATCAACGTCACACAATAACGAGTTTCTGGAAATTGGAAGTTGACCTTTGACTTCAGGATCTATTTTCAAAAATTATTGCGATGCAACTGGAAATGAGCCTAGAAATTTTGGATTTTTGTCATAGTATATCCAAGGTTGAGCCATTGTTGTTGAATCTTTAGATAGAGGGCCGAATAACATTAGTTTAAAGTTTTATTGAAGCCTTTACGCCAAATTGTATAGAAATTATATTAATCCGTAATAGTATCGGTAGTGAATTAACTAATAAAATCTATAAATGTCTAAACTGACGAAGTGTTGATTTTTCCGGATTTTGTTTGACAGCAAATATTAAAGGCTTATGATTCGTAAATAATATGAACTCACATCCTTCTAACAAATACCAAAAGTGATTTATGCCAGAATAAGCTGGAAGCAACACTCTATCTTAAGCACTGTATCATCGTTGCGTTTCTTTGAAACGCACTGAGAAGAAATTTAGTATAACTACCAAGTAGCGTGTATGTCCTGCGGAACCTCTGCCCCAATCGTCGTGTCTGTAATGTCCACTATGATTATCAAACGTGCAGTTATTGAAATATGTGTTAAAGGCGTTGAGTCACCAAGGATCTGTTTACAATTTTCAAATATGCTAGTGCGATTCTGGAGTCCAGCCTTCTGCTATTCTTTTATATCCTTTCTAAAATTGTTTAAACCGTCTGTAAAAATCAATTGTACCTAAAAATCGTTTAATTTGATGTTCTGTCTCTATGGCTGTTTAAAATTCGTAATATGTTGTATTCTGTTCGAATCTAGATTAGTTGCACCGTTCCCCAGTGACCCAACAATGGAATTTCGGTCAAATCAAAAATTTTGAGGTGTTCCAAATGTTTATTAATAGATTTAGATGTAACTAACACATCGTTCAAATACACAAAATAGAATTTTAAGCCATATAGTATGGAATGCATTAGTCGTTGAAAAGTCTGTGCTGCATTCCGAAGCCCAAAAGTCATAAGAGTATATTCAAAAAGTCCAAAAAGAGGTAACTGCTATTTTTAGAATATCCGTCGGTTCAACAAGAATTTGGTGGTACACTTGGTCAAGGTCTATCGTTGAAAAATATGTGTACCTTTTGAGTTGGTGGAAAGGTCTAGCAGATGTTGAATTGGATACCTGTCCAGGACTGGGATTCGATCTGACGATATGTAGTCATCGTAAGATCTTCACTTACCTTTTTTTCATCATTAAATCTAAGTGAACTTTAGTCCAGGCACTTTTACCAGCCGCCAAATTCCCGTCACCAACATATAGTTTGTTTAAAATTTCGGGAAATTTAAAAAAATTTTGAATTTCGACGACCATTGAATTTCTATCCAAAAATTATGGAGATTGATTATCACCATTTGCAATACTACCTACGACATAAAGAGAGGTTACAGAATCAATGGTTCTCCTTCCCTCCATCAACAAGTAGGCTTGAGTGCTTCAACAAATCCGCACTCAGCATTGTTTACGAAACATCTGCAATAACGAACTCTCATTTAAAAATCCATCGTAACCCAATATTCAAATTTAAAATGTTAGAACCGAGCTACAGAGCCATAATTAGCTTTACAATTTACTATAATTTGACTGGAATGACCGAAATGTCTGCATGAGTGTCTATTAAACATTCGAATTTTTAATTTAGTTCGTAAATTAAGAATCAAAAATTTAGATACTCTGGTCGAATTTTGGATAATTTCTCTTTCTGGAAGCAGATCTTCTTAGCGTGCGCATACGAGAAGAAGATTCAACTTCAGGTCAAGAAGGTAAATTTTTAAAAGTTCCAACTAGCTCTAACCAGCTCAATGGTATGAGCTCAATTGGTAGCTCAATTAATACTCCAATGGTAGCTGATTAATTCAGTCTCGGAAGTTGATTTCAAATCCGTTATCCATCAAGTCTTCATAATTTTAGTTGTACTCAAATTCGTTTGTGTCATTGTCTCGAGTAAGTGTAGTAAGAGGTACTTTACTTTTAAACGTCGTCAAAATAATTTTTTTTCAACCTGTTGACGAAGCCGGTTTAGCCAAAGTTGTTGTAATTTATTTTTGCCAAAACGTTGCAGTCCCTAATAAGTCTAAAGCCGCGTATCCACTGTAGAGTTTTTTACGTAGATACACCCTATATAGAGCTCTACAGTAGAGCTCTACACGCACTCTACGTGAGAGTTCTATTGCGTAAAAAACTCTAAAGTGTACACACTATTGTTTTAGGTTTTGTAGAGCTCTACATTAGCTCTACACTCTATCTAGCACGTTTGATAAAGTTTTTTGCTCTACAGTAGAGAAAGTAAATGTATAGGTCCACGTAATTTAAAATTGAGTTGGTCATTTCATTCGAGCGCATGTTTGCATTGACAATTAAATGTTTAATGGCATTTCTATGTGCATTTCGATGATCATTCGCTTTCAATATTATTGAAACACACCTATACCTTATATACGTACCTATACTTATACCTATTCTTTCCCTGCTGGAATTAGATTTTTAGATTTTAAAGGAGGAAGATTTTAAAAAGGGATTCACTAAAAGTTTTAATCTTGAAATTATGGTAAATTACGTGTGAAATTTGGGCTATACTTTTTTTATCAAAAAAGACCCACATTATTGAAGAAGGAGTCACCTACGAATCGAAATTTCCATTGCAGATGTATCTTGTTTTATTTGCAGGTTCAGAGTACTGTTCGTAATTCAATTCAAAATTCCTGAATATTCTTGCATCACTAATTTCATTTGAACACTTGATATTCGAAGGGGATACTTTGCAGAATTATATTTTCGAGCTCAGTCGATTAGTTTGGCAATGCAATATTTTGTCTGAAGATTTTCGCAAGTGCGTATTTTCTTTTGAATGATCGGAATAACCAGTTGAAGTAACATATTGAAATTAGTATATGACATAACGTAGAAAATTATCAAAGGCGTTTGTAACGTTTTCCTTAATTTCAGTCATTGGTCCATGATAAAATCTGGCGTTTTGCTTCTTTTTTGCGATCCACTCGTGCTCCCCGTACTTTCTTTTTTCATGTTTTCTTCTTCAAGTAAAAAAATAACGGCACTAGCAGCTTGTTTTTGGCGAAAACTTATTTTAATTTGATTTTTATTTTTTATTTTTTATTTTGACGAACGAAAAACTGAAAATAAAATTTCTGAAAATTAAATATTATTAATCGAAAATAAAATATAGTAGTAGCCGAGCACTCTACTGTAGAGAAAAATAGGTCTACAGTGTATACAGTTTGTAGAGTGCATGGTAGAGCTCTACTTAAAATTTCTCTATGGCTACTCTACGAAAAGCGGTAGTGTCGTAGAGACGCTCTGTAGTGTACACACTGCTTGTAGAGACTCTACACTCTACACTCTACGCTCTACCGAAAAAAACTCTATAGTGGACGCTTGGCTTAACTCGCAACAAGATTTCTCTTTCGACAAACTTCGCAAAAATGAATCAAAATCTTGAAATAAAGTTATATAATTTTAAAATAATTAAATTAAATGTAGATTTTAATAATTTTCTTTTAATAAACAGCGACTTACTAAAATGTGATACTCAAGTTCTTCCACCTCAGCATACCGATCTACCAAATATAATTAAAAACCAAATAAAAATAAGTAAATTTAAGCTGGGCGATTTTGTGTTGCTGAGATTAATGAATCATGCAGGAAGGTTGGTCCTATGACTGAACTGCTTAGCTGTGTGCGCACCACCAGAAGTAATTAAAGCATAGCTATCCAAATAAAACTGCCGGACGCTTATAATGCTCGAAATATTTGAATTGCAATTTGATCCAATGATTTAATAAACCGCTCAATAGTTAATAAGTATTTATTCCAGCTGATTTTAAAAGTATGCCAGCTGATGAATTTTAATTATAAATTCGGATTCCTTCTAGTTGATTCCAGATTGGTTTACCTTAATGGTCGAAAACAAACAACGATTTTCGTGATTCTGAATGTAATAATTTGAATGTATATCAAGTTCACTTCAACCTGATTTTTTTTAAGGACTAATATTATATTATATGTAATTCTACAATTTAAAAAAAAAACTAATTTTGTTTTTTCAGCGTGCTGTGGTTTTCATACGTTGTCAAATTGCTCTTCCATATTTTGAATCAAGTTCATTAAAGAAAACACTTCTTAAAGGCAAAATACCTAATACAATCTATCGATTTCAATAGAAAGGGCCTATAAATTTAACCTTCAATCTTAAGTTTGTGCTGGAAATTTTTCTAATGTTAAAATTAACTTAGATCCTAGTGATTTGGTCATGTAATTAGCCATATAGCTAGAATCTTGTATAATTCCATAAGTAGCCGTTTCCAAAAAAACTTTTACTTTGAAAGACTTTGATTTTATACAAAGACATTGGCTTTTCGGTTTTAATGTGTACATCATATTCCATAAATAATGAGACAGCATTAGCCCAGGTACTTGTACGAAATCTGCCCAGGTACTAGTACGAAATGTGATTTGGTTATCACAAACTTATTTTATTATATATATAATGGTAGATAAAAATGGACTTATCGAAAATGACCATCCACGTGGCGGTGATGTGGTATTTAATCTTCCACGCAGTCCAAATTAGTGCAATAAATTAACTGGATCTGGCTCGGCTCAAAGGACCAAGAGGGAAATCAAAAGATTGTTGGCTGGTATACTTAGCCTAGAAGAAACTGGATGAAAGCACGCTACAATAATTGCGACTAGAATCGTCAGAACAAGACTTCCCAACAATTGAGAAATTCTTGAAATTTCTGAGCAAACGAATGAATTCGCTTGAAGGTCTAAAACCTCAAAGTATTAAGCACCAACTCAAACAATACACTTTGGTGAAAAGTTTTCTTACCAACAACACCGTTTGTGCGATTGTCCCAAGTTTATTCAACTGAAATTACAAGATCGTAGGCAATACTTATAGGTTCCGTTCAAGTATTTCAATTGCTTGGCAAAGTGTATTCAAATGTAGATCGAATAAGTACTGTTACCGGCTGCAAAAGTTGAAGTACGTGATAGCAATGGCAACTCTGTCGCGTTCTTTTGGATTAGGCGTCAACAATGTTGTATATTACTAAGCACTGCGCACATAGATTGAACATTTTTCTTGTTAATGCAAGATTAAACATCAATACACTAAACAGGGAAAGATCAAGCATTTCAAGAGGTGTATGTTTCCTTCTAGTGCAATTCAGAACCAACGTCAAATTCAAATCTACCTCCAAAACCTATTAAACGCGAGCAATTGACGTACTTAAGCAAATTGTCGTTAGCTGATTCGGAATTCAATGTGCCATGTCAAATAGATATTTTGATTGGGTGCGACAAGTTCCTGATGGTTTTATCTGACAGTCAAATGATAAAAGGCCCAGACCAGCTAATCGCACAAAAGACAAAATTAGGATGGATCGTGGCAGAAATGTATGAAGGAAATGGCATACCACAGCAACCCACATTACCTGTCAGTCTTTTCAAGGACAAATCAACATCGACCAAACCTTGAGGAAATTCTGGGACTTCAGATGGCTGGAACAAAACTTAATAAAGAATCCCAAACTCCACCATAATTACGTCAAGTTCATGGAAGAATATGAAGCCCGCAGTCACATGGAGTAAATACTACCAGAGCAATTTTACATATCATCTGAGAAAATGTATTGCATGCCACACCACCCAGTATTCAAGGAAGCAAGCTAAACTACCAAGTTGTGCATGGAGTTAGACGCGTCGGCAAAGACCTCCTAGAGATGCTAATTCGATTCCGGAAAATTTGGTACATTATTACAGCGGATTTGGCGAAGATGGTCCATCAGTTGGTAATTGAAAATCCACACACACACACAGGCACACACAGTATTGTTTGGAGTAATTCACCAGCATCAACAATACAGAAAACCTCCGTTGGCTGCGAAGGCATTTTTGGGAAACTTTTATATGAACGACTTTATGTCCGAAGCAAGTACTATGAATGAAAGCATAAGGATACAAACTCAATTAATAACCCTTTTAAGACTCGGTGGATTTCACCTACGCAAATGGGCAGCCAGCGATGTAAAATTTTTAGAAAAGATACCAGCACAACACCGAGAGATTTCAATTCGACAAATCACCGAAGGAACAAAGATAATCTCAGTTCTGGCAATTAAATTTGATCGACAAACCAAGCCAAATATGCTGTCTCAAGCATCGGGCATATTTGACCCAATGGGATGGCTGTCACCCGTGATAGTAGGAATCAAGATTATATACCAGAGTGTTTATGGTCATTGAAACTCGACTGGAATGATAAACTGCCTACAGATGTCGAGAAACAATTGACAAGCATTCGGAGCAGATTGAACTTGCTGAAAGAAATTAGGATACCGAGGTGGCTTAATTCAGATACAGCATAGCACCTGTGTGAATTTTCAGACGCATCAAATACTGCATACTCCGCGGTCATATACGCCCGTAAAATCCAATGGAGAAGAAAATACAAACATTGTCGCTGCCAAAACAAAAGTTACATCGACCAAGTACAGGACCATAGCTAGCTCTCAATCATGCTCGACTTTTCAGCTCTTTTGCGGTAGCCGATTTGTACGACTCGTATAAAACAATTTTGCAAAAAGCACAACCTTCGAGTTTCGCTAATGAAGTAACTCATTTTATAGCTCGGAAATTAGTCCAAGAATCAGGACCAACATTATTGATGACTATCATTAAACAGCAGTATATACTATAATCCGGTGCAAAGACCTGGTTCGACGAGTGATACACCACTAAGTCAAATGTTTCCGACTGAACAAGTTAACCTAGGAGTTCGTCGTGTTCACATGTATGGCCATTCACCTCGAAATTGTTATCCGACATGACACGGAGACTTTCATTGGAGCATTCAAACGGTTCCAAAGCCGCCAACGTCTAAAAAGTATCTTTATATTATATGTGCTCGCATTTTTTAACCGTGCGTATTATTTTCGAGTTATTCCTGGTGTACAATTTTCACAATATATTTTGTACTTACATACGCTGACTAATCGATGTTTTTCAACAACAAATTATAATTGTTTATCTTAATTACCTATATAATACTCGTAAGCTTACTCATTCGATCTCGCATCATGTACAGTGACTAAAAACAAATTCACTATAAAATAATTTTCATTTTTCTCGAATATTTATTTATGTATACACACATATTATGTAAATATGTCAAAAATAATTTTTTTTTAAAATGATTTATTTAAATTTTCCTAATATTTTTACAGATTACGTAACGTAAAAAATATCGAAAGAAAATTCTATCATGACAATAGTCGAACTCGTCAACCGCTAGTGTGATGTAATTATTTTAATTTTCCTAATTAAAATTCGAACACAGGTAATTACAGTAATCTATAGTCACTATTTTGTGACGTCACACCGAAAATTGATCAATTTCCCAACAAACATATTATATGCATTGCCCACGTAGTCAACAAATTGATTGTGTACACAGATACCAATTACAAGAGTGATAGAGATAGAATTTAATTTCCCCTTATTTTATGAGTTACTTGTATGAGCTCTAATTTCACGCAAATCAAAATTATGAATGAAATAGAGAATAAAAGCACATGGGTTGATGTGTTGTTGTTGGTGGAGAAGCTGGAAACTTTCAACAATTTCAATTGTATATAAAATAGAATAGTGCACGTCGCGGCGATAGAACGAGACAAACGAATAGACGATTTTGTGGGTTGTATTTTATTAACAAAAAAAATAAAAAATTTCATGGTGAATATTATTGTTGTTATGTTGTTGTTATTGTTGCTAAGGTTTATTGTGTATTTGTTGTTTGTTTTTATTATTTAATTCGCGAATTGATTAAAAATTTATTTTGCGTTACAAGAACAGTATGATACGATTTAATATAAGCAGTTTTAGTGCATTACCAGGTTTGGTGTTTTTTTAGTGTTAACGACCAATATCGATAGTAGACGATTTTGATTAGCCTGCATAAATCTTAACGTTTAATTTGTTAGATACAGTATTAACAATGTGTTAACGGTAAGCCTACTCAAAATCATTAAGACTTATTTGAAACCGGATGTTTGAATTTCGGTTTATGTATACTTAACTATTTAACTTTAACAAATAATATCTTCACCCCATAAATTGTATCATTAATATACCGTTTAAGAAGTGATTTGATAGTTGTTGAATCTTTTATATAATCGTGGCTTAACGTAAACGTACAGCATGTACTAAAACCAAGCAAGAATCACTGTAAAGTAATACTCATATAAAATAAAGGCTGCAGACCCCACCAAACGTAAATCATTAAAGTATAAATTTACCTTACCACTCCTGTTTTAGGCATTTGCATATTAGCCCGACCACACTAATATCATATGCACAAATTTAATCTGCTAAAACCATCATGAATTTTCTGGATATTGTCAATTTTCCAAAATTTTCGGTGTTGTGGCATAAATTTCATAGAACTAGCCCATTAATTATCGTGTCTTTCTGAAATTAGATTTTTTCAATTAGTGACCGAATCTTCAGGGTAAATGGGCTAGCCATCATGTTTTTATTTCAATTTTTACAGCTTAATCTTCAATCAGGCTAATATTTAAAATTAACATTTAATGTGTTTGAATACATCATATGTGGTTGCTTCGTATTTAAAGTAACAAAAAGATTTAGGTGAAATGACTATCCGTTGTACTTTTTAGATACGGTAAAACCGGCTTAATTATATTTTAATAGTTGTTTTGAAATTAGGTATTTGAAATATTATTACCGGTCAAAACTTTACATAAGTCAACTGAATTCAAACGCAAATAAGTTGTTTTGCTTCAAAATGTACAGTTTTTAAAAATAAAAAACCATCTAGCAGGAATCATAATTTTAAAGGAATTGATGCTCTTAGAAAAATTTGAGTATCTGAATATATTTGTAGTACTTGAAAAATCAACTAATTCACTCTTTTTCCGGGATAGTTTTTCCATTACATGAGTACAACTAGAATAGAATTTAATACAAAACATTTAAAGAATTTGTTTGAAACAAATATCCTTCAATGTTTAGTCAATGGTCTTTACAAACTAAATCTTTTCACGTCTTTTTGTTACAAATGTAAGGTTCACAATAAACAGCAACAGAAACTATTTTTTGCGCCTAAATGTTACAGGAGCTACATTAGATTTTTGTACCATCTGAACTCATCAAAAATAAAGTTTTGGATTTTAATGTGAAATTTTGGTGAGAATGCATTTAAAATAACACGAGTTAGGTTCAGCTATTTTATTTCAGCGCTCTATTGAACATGCTGGTTGGAAGCAGCAATTTTTGAATTTGTGTTCTGCTTTTGATTTTGTGTTCTTCCTTTCTACGACTGCTACATGATTTTGGTTCGTCAACTTTTGCGCTTCTCTTCTATAAACACCAACATTATTTATAGCTATTACTAAAAACCAAGTACAAAATCACCGGGGACCATAGCAAATCTTAAAAATGATCAAAATCAAAGTGATTGTTTTGTTTAAAAATGTCGAAAACGCATAACAATTTTTTGCAGCATTTTTCCTGTTTAATTTTGCCATGGCAATATTGTCACTTTATATTTAGGCTAAAAAACTGTAGCGTGTGATGATGGTTGCTGATATCTTCCATTATAAAATTTAAAGGTATTTCAAAGCTAGGTCCCGCTAATGCAATTGAATAGGTGTAAATTAATATAATTTGTATGGTTAAACAAAAAGTTTCTAGTTTATATATGAATATTATAAGAAATCTTTTATAACTGTCTAGGAAAGAAAATGTAAAACCAACAGGTTCATGCTAAAAATTTGAAAATTAAATGAATGAAAAACACACTTCTGCAGGCTTTTTTCGGTTAAATCTCCGTATTGGAAACATTGTCCACATATCTTTTGGTTAAAAACTTTATCGTGTACTAATTGTTTTTAATCTCGTTTACATATA
Organism: Tipula confusa; assembly: GCA_963556175.1. Taxonomy (NCBI): domain Eukaryota; kingdom Metazoa; phylum Arthropoda; class Insecta; order Diptera; family Tipulidae; genus Tipula; species Tipula confusa. Next base: position 222,907,545 of record OY744476.1, read on the forward strand.
ATTTAAAAGTTTATTAACTTGAGTCCTTTTAACCCTTTTTAATCTTAGGAAAGATCAGGAAACATAATTTGAAAATGGAAAGTGTTCAATATTAAAGTTTGTTATGTGTTTAACAATGTAGAGAAGGAAAAACACATTTTTGTAGGCTTTTTCCTGTTCAATTTCGTCATGGCAATATTGTCTTAATAAAAAATCAAATTTTTAAGATTTATGATATTCCCTGGGCCATACTATACGAAACAAACTTCTGTAACTACGTAACGACTATAAATTGTAGTTCATTAAAATTGAAATAACATCTACATATAAGGACTTCTTAAATATGTTCTTGTACTTAAGTATGAGTATAAAAGTACTAATTATCCAAAATAAACTAAATACAAAATAAACATTAAACTCAACACGCCTTTGCAACAAAACCAAAATCAAAAAAAAAAAATTATATATTTTATAAAAATAAATTGCTGGCACGGGACAAATATAGAAAAAAAAAATTTATAATAAAAAAGAGGTTGGACATGTTCAAGGAAACCCACACACAAAATCTTTGCCCACACAAAAGAGCATATACACACCGGAGCACAAACAAGCACACAGAACAGAACACAGCGTAAATATTAAAAAACAAAAAAAAAACATCAAACGACACTGGGAATTTCTCTTTCACGAGAATTTTGGTTTGCTTCTTTAACTTAGAATTGTTGTTGTCGTTGTCGTTCCCGTCGTCGCATTCGTCGTACGTTTACTAAACAGCAAAAAAAAAGTAAAAAAAAAAAACTCACGCGGATGACGGTTAAATTTTCCCGTCGTTTGTGAGTATATCATATTTTTGTTTTTTTGTTAGTTTGTTGGTTTGCGTTTTCTTTTTTTTTTTTTTGTATTTTTATATTTTTGAATTTTCATAACGAAAAACACGAAAAACGATAAAATATTACGTTTGCAAGATACTATTAATACATTTAAAGAAAGCTTCGTGTTAATTTTTTTTTTTTTTTTATTTTTATTTTTATTTTTATTTTTTATTTTATACATTTTGAATAAATAATTTTTTTAATTCATTTTATTTCATTTAATTTCGAACGTTTACGAATCGAGAATTTGAACACAAAAATTATCATAAGAAAATTTAATTTATTTTTTTTTTTTTTCAAAATTAAAATTTTTAATTTTTTTGTGTAATCGAAAATTATTTTTGTGTGGAAATCTCGCGGGTGCAAAGTGTTTTTTTTTTAGTTTGATTTTGTTATTGTTTTGTGTTTAAAGTTTTTTTTTTTTTGTATTTTTTAATCGAACTTTATTGTATTGTGTGTTTTAGTGTCAATATATAGTGAAATTTTCGCGCGGAAAATACCGAACCGATATGGTGTTTGTTGATCTCGTTCAACCCATATACATACATCGATACACACGTATGTTGAACGATTAAAAAAAAAAATTAACAAAATATATTGCAAGATCTAATGTTGAACGATAAGAAAAGAAAAATAATATTATACAGTATACCACCACAAATACAATCATGCGTACATTTCATATATAATTCTAGAGGATTTTTGTTTATTTTCTAAAATAAAAATTTCGTCTCTAACCGTGTATTCAATTTTCCAAAACCAAAAAAAAAGAAATTGAAAAATAAAATTTCATTTAATAGAAAATTTTCTATTAATTAGTGTGCTTAACTATATAAATAATAAATTTTGTGCGTGTTTTGTGTACTAACCGTGAAATCGTTTATGTGTCCGGCTGTGAATTTTTTTTTTAGTTTTCCACAATAATATTACCTAAATGTTTGCCTTAATCCTCGAATCGAAAATTTAAAATCCGACAAGTGGTTTCATTTCATAATAATAAACACATTTAAATGTCAATTATAATCCGTCAAATTACCGTTAAGCAACTTTTTTTTTAGTGTCAAAAGTGTTTTATGTATAAATTGATCTAAAAACTTTTAAAGTTTTTTGGTGGACCATCTGTTCAATATATTGTGGTAATTAAATATTTTATATAGATAATTCAATTAAAAATTTTTGGAAATGTTTAAGATGAACGCGTTACTATGGTACCGCACGACCTTTGACATTTGGAATTTGTTTTTGTTTTTTTGTTTCTTTAACAACTTATGTTGTTTTCCTTATGTTTTACTCCTGCCTAATTTACTTTCTAATATTGTTCTTAATTGATGTATAGTGCCAATGTAATCCGATTTTCTTCGGATAATTAAATGTAATCCTCAGGTGGGTTGTTGAAGAATTTTTTGCTCATTTTCGTTTAATGGAAGTTTATCGAAATAGCCGTCGGCAATTTGTATTTTATTATTTTTTTTTTTTTGCATTCAACAAGTAATTCATAAATTATGTTGTTTTTGTTTTTCCCGCCAAAAAACATGTATATGTTAAGAAAAAAAATTGCTTTAATTTTTTTCATCTAAACTTCAACTCTGCGTCCAATCCTTACGAGATCATTGACCTTTTATGGTTCTGTCTGGTTGTTGTGAAGTGACTCCATTAAGTTTGAATTATGTCTCATTGTCTTAGTTTGGTCATCCACAGCATCATATGTGATTTTAGTTGTGTCACTTTTTAAATCGAATGCATTTTAAACCTTTATTATGAGTTTTTGGAAGTCTGCTAGCTTTTACTCAATTTTTTGATGTTCTATGAACTGTTACAAAAGAAAATTCACATTAAAAAAAATCAATTTTCATCTGTAAAATTCTATTTTCAGCCCCACAATTACAAAAGATATTTACCGTCTTTCTTTCAGGTGCAAATTATTTGTTCTTGAGAAATATTCTATTATGCAGTTTGACACTTGTTCTGCAAGGGGACTGAAGTTCCAATTTTCAATTTGAAATGTTTTCTGCAATAACTCGTATTATTATTAAATTGAGTAACAGAAAATCTTTAGATCCATTTGACAGATAATAACAGATCTAGATTGTTTGTTGTAATCTGTCAGAAGGATGCGGTGAATAAACAGAACTTAATAAAATATTCCGTAAAAATTGTCAGTTTTACCTAATCGAGTAACAGCAAGTCTGTTAGATTTTCGATGGATCACTGATATACAGCTTTCATTTTGAATTTATTGTTTTATGATATGCCAAAAAGATGATCCTCTTTTCATTACATGTTTACCATTCCTATGACGTTGACATTTCGTTGCAAACGTCAGTATACGTGCTTGTCAGATGAATCTGTCAAAAAAATAATCTTTATCTCTTTGTTCTGTTAATTTATCAATTTGTACTTACACTTCGACATGGCATTTGTAAAATTATTTTGAAGGCTAATAAATGCAGTTTTCTGTTTGTAAATGAAGTTTCAACAACCGGTGTAAATGAGGGCTAACGGTTCGATATAAATGCTCCAATCAGATATGATTATCTGTAGCTCTTTATCGCTTTTATATTTTATTATGGTATAGCCAACATATAACTATCAGTCTGTTATTATCTGGCACTGTTTGCAATCCATTAATGTTAATTTTCTTCGACGTAAAAATGAGTGACTGACAAATGAACAGACTTCCTCTCTATTTAGTCTAGTAAGCCTATATAAACTACTTAGTAAATATGGTTATTTTGATATTCAAGGTTCAAGTCCCTAAAACTTAACATTTTTTCGCAATTATAAACATTCAAGGTTGCGTGAAGGTCATTTGTTTGGTGATAAAGTTATGAAATTATTTGTTAACCATAATCCACTCAGTTGGGGTTATTGCTTTAATTTCCAACCATTCTTTCCCAATTTGTTTCTCTTCGGCTATCATTCGACCTTCCTTTTCAACTCTTCTTCTTCCTAAACATTCGTGGTATTAATCGATAGTGATTAAGACCTCTTTTAGTACTTTTCAGGGGATACCGTTGTGTTTCTGAATATTCCATTGCCGTTGGAAAGTTGTTGTCCAATTATATATAATAATATCTAGTACTACTTAGTAAGTCCACATTCTAGCTTACCACTCAGAATGCGTATTGTGGAAAATTAAATTTTGTTTGCATTCCAAATGATCTCAATTCCTAGCTTTGAGTGCTGTATTTATGTCTCGCTTCCACGTATCTTTAATATTGCAAGATTTGCGTCTATAAAACTATAATCTTGTTAAAGGGTTGGTTAAACTGCAGTTTTGATAAAGTGTCTTTGGATTGATTCCATTTCTCTTCTGGGTGCATAAACATTTCTCCGATTTGTCTTGGTACACCTCACAATGATTGGCTTGATTTAGAATTGTGCTACAACCAATTAGTGATTATTGTTCTGACGTTTTATAATAATATCGTAGAAATTTCTTATGGACTAAATATGTATTTATAATGGTACCGCCATCAGGAGGTTACTTTGTACATTTTTTATGGGAATTTATTGTCGATTACAAACAGTTAGCTTTATGAAAAAAAGTTCACTTAATGCTTCATTACCTCTCTTTGCTTGTACTTGCATTGCTGTCTTTATTAGAGTGTTGATGTTCCAGTTTCCAATTCGTGTCCTGGTATGATAGGCTATATTTGACTTGTGCAAATATTAATAAGAGTTTAGTTAATTGCCCTTTAGTCAGTTTCCAGTACTACTGCATAAGGTTTACTATAGTATCACGTGGGATTCTGATTTCATTATTTTAACTTTTACTTCCTAATGTTGCCAAGCGGTTATCTAAATGTATCGTAATTTAATGTGGCGCTTCTTCTATATGGCCGTTTCGAGGGTATGTGGATAAAATTGTAATTCTTTAACATTTAATTTTGAAAATAAACCACTACGGGTCTTATTGGTTTTTATCGGTTTAATCGGTATTCTTGTAAGTTGAGATACCTATAATGGGATAACAATTACCTTTACCGCAATTCATATAACAAATACACATAAAAGTCACTGTACGACAGTGAAATGGTGTCAGTTTCGTCACTTTTTAACCCTGTAACAATTTTTTAGTTTTGTATATTTAAAATTCCATAACCCTGCCTGTACCTTATTCAAGAATTGGAAATTGCTAATTCAATAAAACAAAAAAGGCATCAATAACTTTTGGTTTTGTTTCAATACTCCATTTGTTGGTCGCAAATGTCGATACCACCGCATACGTTGGTTATAATCCTTTATAGCATTTGCATGCATTTGGTTTTTTTGTCTTGCGGTATCATTCCTCCTATTAACCTTAAACTGAGTTCATATATTTTTTCAGTTAGCAAAAAGTCGAGATATAGTTGCCAAAATGTAAAACGATATATTCTCCTCTTGATTTTACGATATCTTGATCTAAGTGTCATATATTATTGGTGGTGTTTTATCCAAAAATATTGACCCAGACTTGATAAAACTAATCCAAAGGTGGTGCCAGATGATGCGTTTACATGATTGCGTTGGGATGGCAAAAAAATGTCATTACCATCATAAACCTAACACAATTGTGTAGATGAATTTTAATTAATTTTTAGCATTGATAACAGTCTATCTTCATTCTACCTTCTATTTTAGAATAATTTTAACATACACAAATGTGTTACAGTTGTGACATTTAGACTACACAATTGTGTATGATTCATCTTACTTTTAAGGACTTCTCCTGAAAGTAAAATTTTCAAAATTCAGCATAGCGTTAAATACAATTCTCGATCGATTAAATTCATACATGACTCACTAACTTACTTCTTAACCATATAGAATAACCAGGATTGTGATTAATTTCTTGAAAAAAATAAAAAAATTGAAAATACAATTCCCTGATTCGCTACACTTAAATAACTTCATTATAAGCTTATCTAACCGTGAAAAAAAAATCATTTTGCTACTTAGTTTGGTCATCTCAAGGTTTTTACATTCGGTTAGGTTTCTACAAAAATTTTATTTACTTATAGAAATTAACTTAAGACACACAACATATGTTTATTTATATCGTTTGTGCGATTTCTTGTATTTCCATATAGGTAAAATTTGATGCAAAACAAATTTCAAATTAAACAAAATCTACCCATCACCAATGACGAAACATAATATACAGCCCACACTCGCTCATTATAAATAATGAAAAATCTCCCAATATATGTAAAAAAAAAAAGAAACAACCACGTGTTGAATATATCTAAATTCTAAGTCATTGACAATTATATAAAAATGTTGAAAAAGAAATCAAACACACAGATTAGTGTATATGTAACTTCCACCCACATGTATGTTATGTATTTTGAACAGAAATATCGTCGTTTGCATAGAATACGGTCAGACCACTTTTTGTATTTTACACCATACCGAATTTCCAGTACTCACCTGTATGATCAACATGTTTATTTCGAGGAAGTTGAATTTCGAATGATGTCAACTTCCGGAGTATCGGTAGTCACCTTAAAGTCTGTATGAAGATTATTCAATTCTCAGAAATATTTTAAAATTTTCGGAATTTGTTAATAATTTTGCCGTAGCTAAAGGTTTCAATAACATTTGAATAAAAATTCAATAACAAAATTTTACAGGCCACTGCTGGTCTGTGTCGTATCAACAATTGGGATTTAGTAATTCAGTTCTAAGCAGCGGTCGAATTTTACTACGACAAATTACAGATTGTGGTGAAAATCCAAAGGTATTATTCTCGGCGATATATACCTGCCGAGACATGACCACTTTAATAGTGAGTCGATTTGATAATTTGACATTTACATAGATAAAAATCCGATATATATGTAACAATTTTTCCACACTTGATATATACTCGATAACCAAATTACATATGATGCGTCATCAAACGTGTATAGTTCCTTATCAAAATGACGATTTTTTTTTTTTTTTTTTTTTTTTTTTTTTAATCACTAATTATCAATTATGTTAGTGATATAGTTTTACAATGTAACGTTTATGATGAAATTTGAGAAAATATTTTTAATATTTTTACCTTTCAATATCAATCGTGCGATTCATATGCGCCTACACAAAAAATGTTAAGGTGTGTGTGTCATAAGCGGTTTATGTATTCATTTTAATGAGAGTTCAGAAAATTTTCAAAAATATGTTCTGACTTTTTGGGCTCCTAATTGGGTTGATCACCTTACCATTTATACATGGTGGCTTTGATGTAATTTAACAATCGTCGTATTGTTAAAGTTGCAGGAAATGTATTAGACTCATCAGGCTTGTTAAATTTAAAAATTTAGATAGGCTTAAGTTAAATCTAGTAGTCATACCAATTAGGCACTGATAGTATCACTGATAGAGAAGCCATTCGATCTTTCCAGTTACAGTCGTTGATGGCGATGGCTCAACGGAGTAAAGCTATGTTTAACAGGCCTATAATGTCTAAATATCAATGACGGGAGTCGATATATCTCCTAACATTTGATAATTTAAGATTTTTTAATTTACTGTTTTATTTTAAAAAGAGGTTAGCCGCATTACTTGTTCCAGTATTTTTACCAGCATACCGAAATCCCGTCGGAGAATCGACACGCTGTTTGAAGACATCCATACGAATCGAAACATATTTGGTATCTTCATGAGAAATAATCGCAACAATTGGTAAACTTTATAGTACCAAGGTCTGCAGAATACGGTTAGGGAAGGAAAAAAAGCTTAGATTTATCACTGTTCGGCTTTGATTTGTGTTTGCAAAGAGGTTGGAATAGTTATATCACCTGAGCATATTGATTACGGCTCCAGTAAAACCATCAAGTCAAGTTTCGGTAAATTTGGAATTGGATATGAAAAGGACCATTACCATAACGAACCCATATTACACGAAGAGAGTATCAACATTTTATGCATAAAATTTAAATCGTTGATCATTCGTCATAACGCCCCTCGAAAATTTAAAGCATCTTTGGCTAAAGGATTCAATGATACTGATGCGCAGGAACGAAAGTGGAAAGATTGTCCGTATAATGCGAACTAAGGATTTATTGAATTTATAATTTAATTTATTTTATAGATGAGTCTCACAACTAATACAAATAATTTAAATTCTGACAACACTTCGTGCAAATCTTGCCTTTAGCGTCACTGATCCTGGCATATTTCGATCTAAATTCGTCATACTGCTTCAAAATATACGTAGCTTTCGTAGCAACTTATTCGCTAGTAGTAAAAAAATTGCCTGATTTAAAATTTCTTACAGAAATATGGATACATGAGGCGGAGTAGAAAGATTACAGTTTGCAACCTCTACGGGTGAAGCAATAATTCGTACGCATCAGGTGGTGTAATTGATTTTGTAAATCAATTCATACTTGTTCGCCAACTAGCCTCTTAACTGCTGATGTTTTAAAATTAGAACTAACCTGGGAGAATGAGAATTATATTTTCCTTTGAATGAGTATGACCTCCATAGATGAGTTAAGTAAGTTGTTACAAAATATTAATTCTGTAAATCTCCTGGTTTTAGGTGACATAAACTTAGACTTATTAAATATATGTTCAGATAATGACAATTATTTGTTTTTGGTAGTTTCTCATGATTTGAAATCATATATCAGCGAGCCTACCAGTGTAACAACTAACACAAAAACTTGCATCGACGTCAAAATATTAGACCATGGTATTACTGATCACTGCATGATCGTCAACAATTTTTGTGAAAAATTTAATTTTCTTTTTTTTCTCCTTTTGAAATAATTTTAAATTTAAATTTATTTTCATCTCTATCATACGATTTTGTATTAGTGTTTTTTTTATTGAGCGAGCCTAGCGCTTAAATAAAAAAATCAATAAAACTACATCAAAACATACTTTTAGCATCAACAAAGATCACACAAGAAAACATCAAAAAGTCAACGAAACAATTCAGCAAGACCAAAATCGACAAAAAAAAATGTAAGCCACCTCCAATACATATTCACAACCAATCAACAAAAAATACCGTAGCACTCGTCAAGGGGTCACAAATCACAAATTTCGAAATCAAAAGAATCAACAATGATAAACATTCAGCATATCTCAAAAATATGGACGATTACACACCCAAAGAAGAAAAACCAAAAACACTGGTCCTAAAAGGATTATTGGACAGCGAAAATATCCCAGAACTCAAAACCGAATTAGAAACCATCGGCGATATTAAAATAACAAACATCATCCTAATCAAATCAAAACGTACAGACCATATAAATCAGAAACTGCCCATGTAGATTATCCAATTTAACCCAGACACGGAATTAAATAAAATTTATAACATAAAAGTAGTAAATTATCAAAGAATTTCCTGGGAGCAGCTAGCAAAAACTCGCAATATGATCCAGTGCAAAAATTGCCAAAGATTCAACCACACAGCGACAAACTGCAATTTGGATTATATAGATGCGTTAAATGTGAAAACAACCACAAACCAAGTAAATGTCCAATTAATTCAACAAGAACAAACGCAGAAATATACTGCATTAATTGCAAAATAGTCGGACATCCTGCATCATACAGAGGTTTGCCCAGTATGCCAACAAACATTAGAAAAACTAAAACAAAAAATAAATGAGAAGAGACAGCCCAATAATACTCCACGACTATTTAAAACGACACCAGTGAGTACCGAAAATGGAACCTTCGTTGATATACTAAAAGGCAAAAATAAAATAAATGAAAATTCGACTGTGGAAACTATATAACGACTATGGATTTTATATAATATCAATTTATTGTCGAAGCAATAAGGCGGTATCAAGTTTTAAAATAGGATGGTGCAACTTATTCGATACATTAGAACTTGTCAACCAACAAAATTACTACATAATAGCGGGTGACTACGATGCCAAACATCCAAGTTGAAGTAATTAAAATAGCTACGCAAGAGGTATTGCCCTTAACAAATGGCAATCCGATTACGTTGAGTTATATAAGGCCAAACTATTTAAACCAGAGAACCCAATTTTAACAAATTCCGGCAGCTTTTTACATTTAGCAATCACGGTCAATTGGTTAAATGTCCAAACAAATTTTAATGGCGAAATTCCAACTAAATTCTACGAAAGCGACCACAATCGTGATTCACTGTGAACAAATTCAACCAAGTAACGAAGAACATTTAGAACTAAATTTGTCTCAAAAAATTTACCAATTTTCAAACACCAACTGGACAATTTGGACCAAAAAACTAAACAAAATTTATATGAAAAATATTTAAAACAAAACCATCTTGAAGAAAATATCGTGCCAAATTATAAAATTAATAAAAACGACGAAATTAATAATTATATTGAAACTATCACAAAATTAATATTAGAAAATATCAACAGGACTCAACCAAAAATTATCACATTTCGATCAAAAATCAAAAGGACAAACGACCTTATAAAACAAAATATTAAATTACAAGTAAATAAATTTTGGCAAAATAAATTTGAAACCATAAAACCAGGCGAAAAAATGTTCTCTTCTATTAACCAGATCAGAAATTTCCAAATGTTTTCCAGAAATCTGGAAAAACATTTGGAAATTGATCAAAATGAAGCCACAGCTATCACCAATCTAAATATTGATTGGAATCACCTCCAATGCTCAAACAATATCATTTCAAGCCACAACACACAAAAAAATTTTAAATCATTTGACACTTTATTGTACATCAAACCAAACCAGCAAGAAATTCGAAAAACTCACATCATGAAACAATAGTTGAACGACTCGTTAATCAAATCAAGCAAACTCATCACGCTGAAAAACAAAACAACACAACTTAATTTAATTTCGATCATCTACATCGAGCAAATTCCATATCAAATTCAACATCAGAAAATTTTTCCATCACAATATCTGAATTAAGATATGTATTAGAAAGCTGTAACACAAAAAAATCTTATGGTATCGACAAAATTCCTAATATCGTGTTAAAATATCTACCAAACAAAATTATTGAAGACTTATGCACAATCTTTAACAACCTTTCAAACAATAGATCTTTTCCGGCGGGTTAGAAAACTGCCAGGATTTAAAAAAATAAAGATCAGAAAAAACTCTACGATTCATGCAGTAACAAAATTAACTTCGGACATTTGTCGAAATCTCAATAAAAACTATTGCACTAGAGGCGATGATGCTAGACATAGCAAACCCGTTCGAATCAGTTTGGCTGGATGGCTTGAAAGTCAAATTAAAAAATTTAAATCTCGATTTGCACATCATCCAAATTTTAATCGACATGTTATTCGACAGAAATTTCATCACAACATCAGGGATAGAAACCTCCAAAAATATTTTCAAAATTCACAACGGTTTACAACAAGGCACAATTACCGCACCAATTCTGTTCAACATTTACGCTAGAGATTTGCTGACACACAAAATTCTAAATTCAGAAAGAATTTGTTACGAAACCATTATTCGACCACTCATCACGCACGGATGCCCAATCTGGTTCAATTGTGGCGCGAGCTACATGGAAAAAATTCGATTATTTGAAAGATGTTGCATATAACATTATAACGGTCTGTTCCATAAAGCCGAAACTGGCTATCTACAGTATATTTCTAATCAAAACCAATACGAAAATTTTGAAACGGACCGAATCGATCTATTTATAATAAAGTTAATACGAAACAACATTTCAAGAACCACAAACTATTTTGTTCATTGCGCAATTAATTCTCTACCACTAGCTCAAAACAAACCATGACCGTGTAAAAGTTACGACCTTTCAACTTTTGAGACAAGTGAAACAAAAAACTTTTATTTTGAGCCTTATTTTGAGCACAGAACAACATGTCAGTCAGACATTGAGACCGAAATAAACCGACGAAAATGGAGATAGATTGGCCACACACTGAGAAAGGCATCAAGTGATATAACGAGGATGTCATTCGACTGGAACCCGCAAGGAAAAAGAAAGGTTGGAAGGCCAGCAATGACATGGAAGAGAACGATGCTAATAGAAGCAAAACACCTGGGAAAATCATGGGCGGGGATTAAAGCAGTAGCCCCAAATAGAGTAAGATGGTTGAGAATAGTAGACGCCCTATGCTCCTAAAATTGGAGACACAGGAAAAAAAAGGTATCATTTTGTTTATTAAAATGTGTCCACGCACATTTTAATAAATATATCAATGTTGAAAACTTTTTTTTTACTAAACGTAACAAGGTTCACCAACTCTGATGCCTATTACCATATTCATACACTTTTCAACAAATATACTCTGTCCATGTTCAAAAAATTTTCCAATAAATACAAAAAAACGTTTTCGTCTTTTTTTCTGCCGTTTTCGCTACTCTTTACGCCATGACCACTGCTTCAAGACTGTCCATCGCCTCGTTCGTTTCATTCGCCATCGTCCGCGTTCGACTTTCACTCTCGAAACCTCTCTTTTGCTATCGTTTTCTTATTTTTCCTTCGATTGATGCCACTGCCATTTTCCCGCCGGCTCACATAATCGCAGTCCGCTTTTGCTCATCATTTTAATAAAAAGATGATTCTAGCTAATGATATAGCTTTCACTTATACCAATGATAACGGTCACCAGGTAATATTTGTGTTAGACTAACGCCAGCCGTATATAGTTAAAACATTTTTAATATACTCAAAACATCACCCGTGTGATATGAGCACGGATACGATTTCGATCTAAATTCACCTTTTCCTTCAACGTTGCATTACGTTGCTGTTCGACAATTGAAGATCTCAAATTTTAGATCACGTTCATTGGAATCGTTGGTTCGTTAACCGTCGGTTTAGACCAAAAATAGCTTAAACAGGATTAATTGAATGATTTATTGTGTTGTTAATCACAAATTCGGTTTTGTTTAATAATTTGTCGCATTGACCATGTTTTGAATTAGCTAGCTAATTGCAACGACTGAACTTGACGAGAGTATCCGTTTGATTGTTTCGAACGACTTTATAGTTCACGTTTACCAAAACTATATTCAATGTCCTTCTTCAAGAACGAATAAAAAAGTGCGGCAATAATTGATAAACTCTTTACAAAACGTCTAAATGTTTGACCTGATCAAGATCAGACCATGTCTCATGAAACGGCACAAAATTTTACAAAATAAATCCTTGAGGTTGGTATTGCCGCTGCTTAAAGGAACCATTCAAAATTACATTAAAAATTGGTATGGTACTACTCAAAAATTTAAATTCTTTTTTTATCAAAAAACATCCATCTTGTTATGAATTTATCTGTCAAAAAATGTTCATCGACGCATTGCATTGAAACACTATAGGTAAAAACAGAACCAGAGCGTCAACGGCGAGCGTCAACGAATAAATATAAATGTCGACAGCGATATTGCTGTAGTAAACATAACAAACAAAAGCGTCAGCGTATCGCGATATAAAAATAACAATAAAAAATTTTAAAACATGGCTGCTTAATACCCACTGTATTAAGGCAACTTAAAAAAATAAAAAACAGGCAACATTGTTTCGCCGGCGATAAAATTAGAAAAAGACTCTAAATTTATTTCAACGAAAAAATCGTCGTCGCTACCGTCGATGTTTCTGTTAGTATACTATGCTTTTAGTGTATTTTAATTTGACAGGCGTCGACGCTCGTCGTTGTCGCTCTGGTTGTGTTTATACCTTATAGGTTTATGCCATTTGAAGTTATAACAAACGACGACTAGATAAATTCAAAAAAAAAATGTAAATCATTTGTTTTATTTTGGTTTTGAATGAGTTCGATACTTGATTATTTCACTGCTACCAACCACTAAATACAAAATTATTGTACACCTACATTTTAATAGCAGAACACTTTTTAGTTCACCATTTGTAATCCAAAAACGGCTTTTGTTCAACTTTTGTTTTTGCGTTCTATATAATTGGGGATCTCATTTTGTCAAGAAATGCAGCTATTGCTAGATAGCATTTACATGGTTGTCGCTTCGGCGGATAACTTCCCTACTAATATTGTATGCGAAATATCTAACGGATCGGTTAAAGAATTTGCATTTAGAAGTTTGGATTTCCAAGCCATTGTCATTAATTAAAGTATTACCACCTTTTTATTAGCAAGATTTGAAATGTTCTCAACGGCGTAAATAGGCTCGGTGCATTTCAAAGACCATAAGGAATTTTAGCATACTCATATTATACTGTCAGCCTGGAGTAATAAAACTCGTAAATTTAATAGATTCGGTTGCCACTGGAATAGCGTAAAAATACTTTTAACTCGCATACTATCAAGATAATCGTCTATTAACGGTTAAGAATATATATCGACATTTAATATAAAAAAACCACACGATACCTTGTCCTTTAACCTCCGGTGACTGATAAAACTGAAAATTTTCCCATTGTATTGCGTATCCACTTTGAATCTAACTGAAGGTTGATAAAATCATGTCCAATCAGACAATCGCAACGTAATGAATATTATACCTCGATGCGTATTTTAATGTTATGATTTGAACTTTTTGTCTTTTGGAAGCAATTTCTTAAGAATAACGCTCACTGAACTCCCTGTACCAATCAAAGTATTTAAATGTTTTTCGTTATTCCCGAAACTTCCTCGACTGGTCGACAAAACTCATTGAAAATGCAGTATCGTCCATCATTATTTTATTTCCAGTACAAGCATTACTCTCGGAACACTTAGAACATCCAGGTTTGCGTGATGGTTAGAGACAATTGATGGAAATATGTCCGGCTTCAAAACAATTGTGGCATGTTACCGTTTTGTCCGCCGTTCGTTTCGATGTAGATATCATTCCGTTATTTGAATTAACAACCGATGATTTTGTTGCTTGTCTAGCTTTTGTCGATCATCATTCAATTTATTACCAATTTTCTAGATCCACTTCACTATACGTCCAATTCATTGTAAATTGCACCAAAATTCCGCAGGAATTCATTTTCCAAGTCGTTTATGTCATGCAATTGACATTTTTCCTTGTGCATTTCGATACCAAAGTAACCCAGGTCCCGTCGTACCAATCAGTCTATCAATTATTCCATAAATATTCTGGATTTTTTTAGTACTTTTGATGGCTTGTTTCGGTGAAATTTTTTGGGCTAAGTATTGGTAATAATTCTTCAATAACGATGATCATCACGATACGACAGTATGTGTTGAATGTCTTGTACTTTGAACATATATTGATACTCTTTATCGAAATTATTTCCTTGATGACTGCTATTTTGTTGAAAATTTTATCAGAGTTCTTCGTTACGATTGTTGTCACTAAACCCCATCAAAACGTGTGTCGGTCCAAAAATCCAACGTACTTGGTGTTTAGACTAATTCAACAAAATGGAATATACCAAAAAACCAAACCGGTTTTACCAGCATGGTTCCTTTTTTCTCCACTCCTCCCGGTCTTGTGTCATTCTCTTCAGTTCTTCATATCCCGAGACTTCTGCATTCAACGCAGTATTTATATCCATTACGCTGTTTCCTTTATTCGTAATTATGCTTCCCAGGTATTTGTATTCCAATATTTTTGGTAGGTTGTAGCCCTCTATCTCCACCTCTAAGGGTATTTCTCTTCGTTTACTATGGGCCATGACCTTTGTTTTGTTTCTATAAATTTTTAGATGATAGTTTTCAAATATGCAGTTCATATCTTCCAGGGCACTATCCAGATTCCTCTGACTAGTTGCTGACAGCTCGATATCACCAGTGAATCTGAACACGGAAATTAGCGTTTCTCCTATCTTTATCCCTATATCTTTTCTTTCCAACTTAGCTGCCAGCTCCTTAATTGGTTCTTCCAGATAGATATTAAATAACGGTGGGGACAATGTGCACCCCTGTTTGACAACTTTTTTTATTTTGGCTGAGGTTTTTGTATTTGTTAATCTGGATTTCAGCTTCCTGTAGTCTGTGTATATTAAATATCAGCTGTTTGTTTTTTTGGTCCATACCTATGAGATCTATAATAGGAAACAATTTGTTCCAGCTTAGACTGGATTTCTCGGTACAGTTATTACTATGATTTTTACGAAGTCATCTGGTAGCTCTCCTGTGATGTAAATTTGGTTAATCAACCTATATAGTTCTTTCTTGATACCTTCGCCACTATATTGTATGAGTTCAATGAGCATATTATCAATTCCTGGAGTTCTTCTAGGTATTGTTGCTATCTCAAGGCTATCGGATATGGGCTCTTCTATTACTTTTTTGTCAAAAGTATTTTTGCACAACCTGATATGCCTGCTCCAGCTGGTTTTTTTTCAATAAGTTCTTCGATTTCTTTGCATTTATATCCTCTAGTCATCTTGATTTTGCTTGATTCGCATCTTAATTGATTTTTTTCCGCAGCTCTGTATATGTTTCTAGTCTTATAGAGTCGCTACTATTTTTATATTGTCTCTGCTTTTCTCTTTCATGTTCAGTTGCACGTATCATTGCCTCTCCCATCTCTTTAAAAGCTATACTGAAACTTAATCTTTTTTTTTTGACACAAACCTAAAAAAGCTGACAGTTCCTTTTCAAATTAAGTTTACTTTAAGTTTAAATTGTTTAAGTTCAACTTAAACAGCTTAAACTGGCTCTATGTTGCTACTTGTTATCTCATTTTCAAACGACTGTTAATGTACCGTTCACAATTTTAATCAACATTGAAATATGTTTGTGTATATCAGGAGGAATAAAAAAAGATTTGATTTTGAAATGTTAAGCATAATAGTACTACATCTTTTCTTGGGTCACAGAGGAACAAGTTTATTTTCAATTTCAAATTAGTCAATAATTGAATTTGTCAGAATACATGGGTAAAATGAGTTCCACTTAAGGCGATTTCTTACTGACTCATGTGAATTATCCTGAAGATCAAAAAAATAATAGTTCGTAGATTTGTGGACTTACACCTTCTCGAATTTTGAGAAAGGAATCGAATTACGAATATAAGCTCTTTAGGAACCCTATAAAAACGACTTTCTCACGTCTAAATTATACATTAACTCGAGAGATTTAAATTGTTGGTTCTGGACACTTTTAGGTTAAACTGACGATAACAACTAGTTAAACTGGCTTTAAAAGATAAGTCACCTTTTATTAGGCTAAAAAAAATTAGCATAAATATCATTTTTTGACTGATTTTGAGCACATCGATCGAATAATGACTTAAGATCGACGTAAATGTAGTAGTCTAAATTCAAAAATTTTCTAAAAAAATAATTTTTTGTTTAAAAAACGTTACAATTCAAAAAAAAATTCTTTTGTTTTCATCGAAAAAAAAAAACAAAAAACATGTTGAGACACGTTATAATTTTATTCAGTTGCAAATATTACGATGACTTAAAAACAATACTGACTTGTAATTTTCTATAGGTTAGTTTTTTTTTTCAAATTTAACCTCAAATTTTATTTTTTATTTTTTTCGATTTATTTCTAGATTTTTTCTACTGTGCCACATCGTCGTACTCGTAAATCTAAGTGTAACGAATAAAATTAAGTGTTAGAAATATAAGACAATCATATTTTAAGTAAATTAAATTAAAAAAATTAAAAAATTTATCTCTATATACTAAACAAGTGAAAAACCCAATTAAATGATTTGTCATACAAGTAATGGAGACGATTTTCTTTCGGTGCCTTCAACTAAAGGCCCGATTTGTAAAAAATAAAAATGTTAGCGATGCGTCGTGAAAGTGAACAAATTTATAATAACAATAATAGTAATTATAACATTAATCTATATATATCTAACAATAATAACGTTATTGTTAATACAACAGCATCAACAACAACCACGACAACCACAAGTACTGGTAATACTAACACAAATAACAATAATTTATTAACCACAAATTCATTAAATTTGCAACAAACGACAAATCAGGATCTACATCATCACCATCATCATCTACATCATCCACATCATTACTATTCAACGTTATCGTATCCGAGCGGTAGCAATATTGGATATAATTCGACAGGACTAAGTGGACACCAGTTGATTGGTAAATATATTGTAGAGTTGTATAATATGTTTTTATATTATCTTAATATTATTTAAGGATCTCGTCAACAAGGAACTACTGGAACGAATTTACCAACCACATCGAGCGTTGGGTTAGATGAGTACGTTGATATACTACAAGTTCAGCAATTGTTACTTGATTCTAACTCAACGACATCAACAACAAATTCAACATCAACCGTTCCTTGTTCGTCGACGACACCCGGATCTGGTAATCGACAACGGCCTAAGGTTAATCTACAGAAAGCTGGTGATTATTCCTGTCAGGTGCAAGGTATTTTGCTAAATATATTGCACAATATTTTTACTTTGGAACTAACTATAATTTTTTTTTTTTCCAGCTGATTCACCATCTCGTCGCGTTTTATTGGATTATCCGAGTCCTTACTTATACGGCAACTATCATACATCGCCCAGTGAGGATTTAGTTGCATTATGGTTTGGCGGCAATGGAACAGGTTAGTTTATATACCACATTTAAAAAATTTTGTTGCGTCCATTCCATATTTGGTTTGAACGAAAACTATAAATTTAATTAAGTTTAATCTGTTATTAGAAAATGGCAGTATATAAGATAAATACAAAAAAAATTTTTTTTTTAAAGTATCGCTTAATTAATTGTTCCCGTTTGTGATGATGACCTGACAATTTAAAATTTATAAAGTGATAAACTTTAATAATTTAAAAGAACGATCTCCTTATGTCTTTCTTTAAGTATAAAAGGTTACACATAGAATAAAGATGGATTCAAGATTATATTAATTCTAATAAAAAATTGTTTGTATATTGGCTCCGATTTACATCATTCACGCAGTTGAGCCACATATTTTATGTGTATATATAACGAATTATTTTAATTAAACTTCCGCAGAAATTAAATGAAATTTATAAGAATATATACGAATTCTTTTCTATATATGAACATACATTCTCGCGAGT
Source organism: Tipula confusa (assembly GCA_963556175.1). NCBI lineage: Eukaryota > Metazoa > Arthropoda > Insecta > Diptera > Tipulidae > Tipula > Tipula confusa. Next base: position 222,926,315 of record OY744476.1, read on the forward strand.
AAGCTAATGAAACGATTGTGTCACACACACACACACACACCAGGCATAGAGTAGAAGAAGAATAAATTACATGCAAGTTTTCATTTAATTGCCTGTACCTAATAAATTGTGACATTTATTACATGTCATATGCTAGACAGAGTTTTTTGTTTTGTTATGTTATATGTTTTATATGATGTATTTTAATTGTCAATTATATATGCAAAGTAAAGCATAAGTATAATAAATATGACCGTATTGAATTTTTTTAAATCATTAACTTGACAACCTTTACGGTATTCTATTTTAAAATCTACCAAAATCGATTCTTTTTATAGCACTAAAAAAAATGTAGACTAAAATAAAATTATGTACTAAAATTGTGTACTCAATACATTTAAAATCAAACAATTATTAAAGCAACCACAAAAATAGAGTAATAAACTTCAAAAATTATTAACAATTATAACTTGATTAATTTTGGTTATATCACAGTTTTTAACGTAATTCATTCCTTGCTAAAAATCTTGTGCTTTACTTTGCACTGCTTACTGCACTAAAACTTTTACAAAAACAAATAATTTTTTATTGTAAAAATAGCAATACACATTACTTGAACTTGAACGAAAACTTTAAAATCGTATACATTCCCACACTACATTAAAGATGGCCTAAACTACTAGGTGCTACATCAAAATTGCCTAATACTACTAAAGTTTACTATTAGTACTAAAAAAAACGAAGCAATGTTTTTCTATCGACAGCATTATTGTTAAATAATTTAGTACATTAGCGTTTTTTGCTCTTTAATCTAACATTATCATCCACTAACTTCACTAACTACTTGATTATCTCACCAAACAATCATCTTTATGATAAAAACTAGTTATACTAGCGGTCTATACGATTAGTACTAAAATGATAACAAAGCAATGCTGATTAGTTTTAGTTACAACATGACTTTCGAAAATTTTAGTACTTGAATGTATATTGCAAACCCCTCAATAAAATGTTGTAAGGAATCTGAAGAAGGACATTCAGTTTTTACTTTGTATCGCACCATTAATTAAAACTTATTATAGTTGTAATAATATACTTTTAGTACAAAAACGTTAGACTAAACAATATCTTAAATTGTATTATTACTATTAGTACTAAAATTATAGCAAACCAATATTTTCAAATCAAACTAATCTGATCAAAAAATTTAGTACACAAATATTTGTTAAACTGGTGTTTTAGGGGAGGTTAGATGAATTGTTATAAGATCATCCATATATCGTCAATAAATCTAGAAAAACACAATACACTGTTTTAACTTGTAATATGCTTATCAAACCAACACAAACAAGCACACTAAAAGCATTGCAAATCATGCAAATTTTTACTTACTGCACTACAATAACACTTAAAACAGAAATTTTTTAAAACAGAAACTGTAGAGTAAAAATATTTGAAGCTCCAAAACTAAAAAAATTTTCACTGTAGATCACCTACAGGAAGTTAACGATAAAATAAATTTTCACCAATCGTCGTATCCTATCGAACGCTAAAATGTTTGTTTGTACTAAAAAATATTTCCCACATATTGTACTAATTTTCTTTTTGTACTAAAATATCAACTCAAATATTATTTCCATAAAAAGATTGACTGTTCTAAAATTTGTATTTACAACATACAAATTTTAGCTGACAATATTTTTAGTACTCACGGGAGCACTTTTGCAAAATATAAAGCACTTTTTTAAAGAAAGAAATTGTTCGCAATTTATTTTCTAAACTATTTATTTACTATTAGTACTAAATATTTTAAATTGTAAAAATTGGTTATATTTATAAAATTAACGGACATCTTTAGTATATCAAATTGCTAGAATATTGTAAATTTATGTAATAAACTACCAAATGTTGAAAAGCAAAATCAATAAAGGCTATAAAGCACACTTATCACAATAAGTAACCTAAATAGCAAACTTAAGAAAATGGGGATACATCATGAATAATTTGCACTAAAATTTGCCAAATTGTACTAAAAGTACAAGAATCTCCAAATAGTACTAAATTAGTACCAAAAAATAAATGGCAAAGTAATTATTTTTGTGTATAAAAATAATATTTTTAGACAATTCAGGGTACTTTTTGGAAAGTGATGCAAGTCCGTAAGCTGACATGCACCGTCCAAGGAGTTGGTCTTGCTTGCTGAATTAGCACATTACAATATTATTTGCTAAATTGAATGATTTGATAAAATTTTTCAAATATTTTTTAAATAATATTAGATTTTTGTATCTACCGGAACTGCGTCGATCTCTATCTGTGTTACACATACATTTATCGATCGACAGTCACGTTGACTGATACTTTGTAACTTATTGCCGCCATTACGTGGTTTAATCTCGGCGCAAATAGCAAACTTAAAAAAGCCAAATTCACATCCAAACTAATGAAATATTTTACTATTTTAGTGCCTTAACGCATCTAGAAAGTTTACCGTTAGTACTAATAAGAATAAAGCAGTAATAACATATTTTATTTTCAAATTATTATATCTGCAACATAAATGTCAACAAATTTAGTACACAACAATATTATCTTAGTTAAGAGTAAACAGAAGCCAACTAAAAATCGCATATAAATAAGACTAACACATCGACACTATTTTGCATAAAACTATCTAATAAACTATTCAAACACCGGATGTGCTTGTCAAATAAACACAAATAGAATAAATATAAAAAACAGTGAATGTCACAAAATACACGTTCCTACACTCTGCATTATAGATCACCCAAAAAGCAAGTTTCTGACGAAATAAATAAGTTCGCCATTCATACTCGGCGCGTTATATTTCATTCAACATATACAATATTTAATTTGGCCGTGCAATTGTTGTTGTAAGTTTTTATTCAGTTTTAATTATATTTTTGTTGTAAAATAAAAACAAATAAATCTAATTTGCATAAATTTTGTCAAACCTGATTTAAAATTTTATTTCGCATTTTTTTTTTTTCGTTGTTACTTATTTCACGATGCGAACGATAACATCTCTTATATATTATACGGGGTTGGCTTGTGTTGAATAACATTTTTATAATGATATAGAGACGACGCGAGATGTTGATGATGATGATGATGATGATGATGAAATTTAAATGTTAAAAGATCGTTTTAACATGATTAGCCATTTCGATTATAATATTATCATAAAATTATGAATGACTAACGGACGCCTTAAAGTGTTAACTTGTAATACAACTTTTTAAAAAACTAGAAAAAAGCAAAAAAAAATTATTTCATTCATAAGTTTATTTTTAGATTTTGCTAAATTCATTGATGAAAAAAAATATTCGAAAGCTTAGAGAGTGTGCTTGTGTGTGTATATTATGTTATTTAGTGTTAAAAGTCCACGTATAACTTACCTATAGTTCGATTCTATTCCTCAATATTGTATCAAGGCTAAGTTAAAAGTTTAAGAATTTTAATATTAGTCATACTGATTGATTAGGTTTTAACCACGAAAACTAATTTCTGAATTGATTGACATATCCGTTCGAAGACATAAGCGGCTTTTTGGCTCATATATTTGAGAAAAGAGTAAATTTAGTACACGATGTTTTAAGTTTTTAGTACATGACAATTCTAATTAACATCGACGTAAGATAGCATATCAAAAAATAAATTGCAAACTGCGTGAAGGTTACCAATACGGAGAAGTATTGGTTAAACGGTGGCGAATATTTAAAAAAATAATTAATTTTACTATGCATATAAATAAAGAGTGCGAGGGCCAATCTACCATGTTTTTTCTACCATGTCAAAATTTACCATGTCAAAACGTATTGATCATAGTAGATTAGACTGATGAATTTGTTTAATGGGTAGATTCTCGTACGTATCGCAAGATACCAAATTGCGGCTGTCAAATATGGCAGACTTGTAAATCAATTTTTAAATTACATGTAGCAAATCCGCCATATTCATACTATTCAGCTAACTGCTGAATCAACTTTGACATAAACAAAATAATTTTAAATGCGTTTTGTGCAGCGGTTGTCCAATATAATTAAATATATATATATATATATATATATATATATATATATATATATATATATATATATATATATATATATATATATATATATATATATATATATACATATAAATATATATATATTAATATATATATATATATATATATATATATATATATATATATATATATATATATATATATATATATATATATATATATATCAGTGGCGTATTCAGGAGGGTGTTTAATGGGTTTGAAAATTAATTCGTGGAAGCATGCTTTTGAACGTTTTAAGTTACATAATGACGCCTCATGCCACAAACCTTGCGTGCCAATGGTAGCCAACTTATCCAATATCGAGAATAATAAAACCGTTCCAATTAATTTTCAAATTGATAACGAATGCCGTTAGCAAGTACAAAAAAATACAAAATTGTTGATTCCGACAATTAAAGCTATTTGTTTATGTGGAAAACAGAACATTCCGTTGGGAGGGCATAGAGATTCCTAGCCAATATCTTTCGATCGTGAACCTGATGAGAATAAAAAAATTTTTGGTCGGTTCTTAGATTTTGTGCTAAGCATGATGAAAATTTTAAAATCAAGCTATCTTCTTGAGCTCCGAAAAATGCCAACTATACCTCAGCCCTCGTTTCCAAAACGAAATAATAGAAACAATTGGAAATATGATTATTAACAAAATAGTTATGGAAGTGAATAAAGACCTGTTTTCTTCATTAATTACTGATTAAACAGCAGATGTTGCAGGAATCAAACAACTATCTGTCTGCGTTCGATTTTTGAAATTTGCCAATAACGAGCCAAAACTTTGTGATAATTTTTTATAATATTTACAATCTCGAAAATTTGTAATCAATGAAGTCATAACTGCTGCTAATGATCTAATTTTTGTTTATACATAAAGACAACAGCAATTGAAATAGCAGTAGAAAAGAATGATTTTCCCGTTGAGAAACCGAAATTGCGAGGCAGATCAAATATCAGTTTTATCTTCTTCATTGAAGGTTCAAGATATTGAACATTTGTGTAATGTTTATCAAGATAACATAAAATGTAGTAATCGGGAAAGACACTCGGAAATTATTATGTGGCAAATAGGCTGGCTGGAGCAATGCAATGTGCTGATGGATTTATAGTGAACCTGTATTCGTGCGTCCTAGATTTGGCTGGTGACGGTCTAGGACGTTAAAAATAAACCGCGAAAGAGTTGGGAGAGTTTCGGCCCCAGAATTATTTGAAACAGTGTGCCATTATAGTAAGATTTTTGGTGAATTTTTGTCGTCTTTAATTTTTGAAAACATAAAAATTTATAAAATTTCCAAGAATTGAAGTGAACATAGCTAAAATAAACCTGGAGTTTTACAACAAATACGGCTTCCCAAATGTAATTGGCTCAATAGATAGGACACATGCAGCTACCCCAGAAATCAGCAGTTTAGGATGCATATTATGCATTTTTATCTCTAATATTTTTAGTAACAAAATAACATTAGATCATTTCCTGAAATTCTTGGGCTTTTTTAAACTTGCATTTCTTTAATTTTGGCTATAATATTTACTATTTATTGTATATCTAAAACAATTATTGAATATCATAGGAAAATATGAACAAAATAAAAATCAAAAAATTTTGTTACAGATGACATAAATGACAATAGCAAATCGTAATCAGCAAAATGCTGAATTACAATGTTGCGAACATTATCGAGGATGTCAATTTACACTCGCAATGTAATTTACGCAACGGCGAAATGTATTCATCTCAATAGGCATTGATGGTTTGACATTTCATGTCATATTTCAAATGGATGCGTTCAATTTCAACATCCTCCTAGAATTAATTTTTCAGAATTATTCCTTTATATGTTTTATGTGCGTGGACTAGATCGACCGTTTTACGGTTATCACAATGAATAGTAATTGTATTTGGTACAGTTAAACTCAGTTCGTCGTTAAGACACTTCAGCGTCATAGCTTCTTGAATACATTCAATCATGGACATGTACTCCGCTTCAGTCGTAGATATCGCAAGTGTGTTTTGCCTGTATATGTGCACCATAAAATTGCGCCATTTTGTATCACATAAATAAGTTACCGGTCGTTGACCTTCGTTCGTTGAAACCATTAGCCCATTTTGAATCACAAAAACCAGTTACTTCATTTGATGATTTGCTGTATTAGATACCCAAGTTCATAGTGCCTTTCAGACATCGCAAGATTACAGTGACAGCAATCTAGTGTGCTGTGCCAGGATTTTCATTATACCTGCTAAGTAAATTAAGAGCAACATTAAGCTGCCTACCGCTTCCTTGTATGAAACGTTACGCAATCTCATACTTTTCATCCTCGGTTTTCGGACACATTTCGTTACTTATTTTCTGATTCAAATCCAGTGGTGTAAGTGTCGGATTTGCATCACTCATACCGAAACGTTCAATGATTTCTTTGATTTATTGTCTCTGCTCGATTGTGATGGTTCCAGTCTTTTTGTCGCGTGCTATCCTTATGTTAGTGATCGATAACGGCTCATCTAGGTCCTTCATTTTGAAGTTTTTGTTCAACTTTTCTCAAAAGTTAATCGATTTTATCAAACGATAGTAACGCTTTGTACCATCATCAAATAATTCCGGCGGTTCCATGTAAATTTTGGTATCCAATTTACCATGTAGAAACGACGTCACTGCGTCCATTTAGCTAACTTTCAAATCAAGCTTTACAGCTATTGCCAATAGATACCTAATTGAATTGTATCGCACTACAGGTGAGAAAGTTTTATTGTAATATACACCTTCAATTTGTGTAAATCCTTCTGCCAACAGCCTTGCCTTATATTGCTCAATTTTGCCGTCGTTAGTTTTTGCAACTTTGAAATTCGATTCGATTCTCGCAGTACAACTGCTTGTTCCAAATTTGTACTCTCATCGACGTCAATTGATTCATTCTCCAGATCAAATGTCGTATCATCATCAGCTGATCCAAATTCCAATGAAATCAGTTTAATCGTTGACTTTTCCAAGTCAACGATTAAACTGATCAAAGCTAATCCAAAATTCTTCGAATATGGTTTCCGGTTCGTAAATTTGAGCTGAAAAAAGAAGACAGCATATATTACCATGATTAACTGAACGATTTTTTTAATAGGCTGGCTCCAACGTCATTCATTTGGTAAGAATATTGAAAGAATTCAACGCAAAGCCTCATTATCTAAAGGTAGTCGAATCATATCATTGTTGCCCTTTCTAATTTGCAACTAGTTAATTTGCAATGGTGGGCGATCGATAACGCAAAATTGTTTTATACTGCCAAACATCCATTAATCCTTCTAAAATTCATTTATATTTATTCTTTTCCATATATCTACCTCCCAATCTTTCACCTTATTTTTTTATTTCTCTAGAAAGATACTGGGTAGTTGGTGCTTAGGACAAACTCATGCGAATTTTAATGGCGAAAATTTTTCTAATTTTATAGAATCCAGTATCTTAACCTTTCGCAAACCTGATCGAAATGGCAACACCAACAGCGAAATATTCAAATCGGCGAGTTGGTTTTGTTTAGGGAACCGAAACAAGCTCTTGGCCAAAGGGACGAGTACAAAGAAAACTTAATACAACGCCACTCGCAATTGAATCACAGCAGCCTACTTGCCGCAAAGAATCTTTATTGCTATCAATCAATGCTAAATATTTAAACCTCAAGTATTGACAGTGTCAGGCAGACCTACTCAGTTTAAAGTAGTATCCAATAACGATACAAAAATAATAAAGCAGTCTGAAAATGGCTATCGTAAAATTATAAAACTACTCAGCAATCTAAAAGAAACTGAATCTATCAAAAAATATCTTAAACAACAACCAATATTTAGAAATCAGGGACCGACGAGCCAACCATAATGACAGAACCAAATCAACATCAAAACATGTTCACTGTTCTTAGCTTTTCTGCTGATTCTGATCATTTGTACTCGCCATCATTGAGTTTATCTCTTTCTATTTCTTCTCAATTAAGTTTAGTCTCAAAGCAGTTACAGTGACAGTCTGGTACCATATACCTTATATTCACAACTTTTCTTCTTATTTAGAAGATTGTATTTGTTCATCAGAAAAAAGAATTGTTGCCATTTTGTTACCTGTTTTGAAGCATAACAACTTTCGAAAATGAAAACTACTGGGGTTCTTTTAAAAAAAACTGAGCCCAGCTAACCACAAATATTCGACACTCGATCAAAAGTTGTTGGCCATATTTTAGCGGTAAACAAATTTCGTAACTTTATTGAAGGCCGAGAGTTATGATTTTTGCTGATCTAGCCCTTTTTAAACAACTCATGCCATCACTTGGCTCATCCCGGAGTTAAATTTAACGCAGAAAACTGGTTACTACCAAGTATTTCTGGCTGCTATGAACGTCAATGTAGATTTTTGGGCTAAAATTAACGTAGTCTGTTAAAAATCGAAAGTGCCACATATTGCTCAAAAATTGAAAGTGCCACATATTGTTTCAGGTAGACTTAACCATATCCATATAGACTTAAGCTATATGTCAAAACTTATGTCAATATTCTTAAAATTAAAATTGATCAAGGACCATAATGCAGGAAAAATATTCGTTGTAAATTTTCGATATGGGTCAAACATATTCACAGTTTTAATGGACTGACACAATAAGAGTTTAGGTCCAAACACATAGTTTTGTCTGTCGGTAATTTTTCTTCTGCATAATTCTAAAGTTAAGTTTGTCTCTTTAAGATTTTAATTTGTTTATGAAGATTCAAAACGTTCATCATCATAATGACTGTTCTATACTCTCGTTGGTATACAAAAAATATTCAGAACCAGTTGATATGCGCAACATTATATTCATAGTCATTACCACCTGCATTTAAACATGCCACTATATATTCAAGTATATACGATATACAAATAATTTGTTGAACATCCAGTTTAAAAATCTCATTCACACATTTTAACAATCATCTTAAAATAAATAAAAATTAGCATATTATTTTAATAAATGAATATTTGGTAAAAAAAAAAAAAAAATTAAATTATATTCGAAAACTCTTTATAATCCAGTCATTATTTTTATATTATGGTATATATGGATGGAGCAAATAATGCTGTGCGGATTAAATTTCATTTCATTCAACAAAAAAAAAAAAATATTCCAAAACGTGATTATGTCTTAAAGATTTGTAACTGTTCAATGAAATTATTGATTGGACACAATAATCATAATGTTTAAATCGTCGTTTAACATGGTGTTGGTGGCGTCCAAAAAAATTTGCATGTATAGGCACGATGACTAATTCATTTTTGTTTATTATAGATATCGATGAGATACGATGGAAGTTTTTGATTGCTATATACACAAAAGTCTATGTACATTCGTAAAACTTTAATAAAATCTAATTTAAAAAGCTCCAATCAATAATTCATTCATATTACATTTTTCATTCATAAATTTTTGAAGCAATCTACAATAAAATCCTACACAAAATATTCATTAATTTTGTAATTTCTTTGTTTTATCCGCATCTCTCAACATCTTATATACGTTACAACAAAATAATCTACAAAGACGGAAGAGATCTTACATAAACGATATAAATCTGAACACACACAAGATCATCATCAACATCAATGAATGAATTTATTTATTTGTATATTAAGTCATATATATCCGAAAAGACGCGTGTAGAATAAAACTTTCATTCATGTTTCTGATATATTAGTTGACATCCTTGGCTCAAAATTGTACACAATCACACATCTCATGTGGGTAGCTTCATCATACTTTTTTTTTTATATTATGTATATATACATACATTAAATGTGAACGTTGTTCACTCTTTAAAGCTTTTTGATTTTTACAATTTCATTCATAAAAATTTGAAACCGAATACACACAACAAGACATAAAAAAAAATCAATGCTAAATGAAACTAATACATGCCTCCAACCTTTCGTCTCGTACATGTATTTCCCAAAATCATATTGATTTCTCGAATATAATTTTTTTAACAACGAGAAGAAAGCCCACGCAGGATTTTTTTTTTGTTTTCAAATATACAAATTTTGTTGTTGAATTCATTGATAAATCTCTCTCTCCCTCCACAATATATACTTGTTGATGAATTCGTGCTTTTTTGTACAGAGTCAATTGATAATTTGTTGTGTGTGCAACAGTTAAAATTTTGCGGCTTATACACAAGAAAAGTAAATAAATATGCAAACAACGTACATCAAACCAAAAACCCCTCAGGGTTGTTTTGATTTTGTGGCTTAACAATTTTAACAATAACAAAAATATTTGCATTTCGTTAGATGATATTCGCGCGCTTTTTCTTTCCACCAAAGCATATATCGAGCAAAAGTAATAAAACCAAAAAAAAAAAAAATTAGCGTATATCGCTTTTGTGCGGTTGTGAAATCACAAATCGGCCAATTTACATTTTTCATTGATAAAAAAAACAAACAGAAAAAGTTTTGTTGTTGGCGCCTTATACCTTACAAAATCATTTGTTTTATTTTAATTGACCATTTAAATCTATGTGGGCTGAAGAAGCCGCATCGCTTACGCGACACTGTGAAGAGAAATTTTTTGATATTGTTGTCTGTAACATATGATATACATTCAACAGATGAAAATATTGTGAGAATTTTGGTGTAGAAATGCGCATGTCTGAAATTAAATATAGTATGTTGTCCTAGTTACACACATTCGTTGAATTGAAACGTTGGATCAACAGTTGAGTGTTGTAATTCTTTAATTGTCAATATGGAGTGCAAAAAATTACTTTCAACAAAATATGATATGCATATACAGTGAGGCGTTCAAATTGGTAACCTTCTTTAAGACAAATTTTTTGTGATTTATATTGCATCAAGCAATTTTTAATTGGTTTTGGAAAGTGATATCAACTTTCCTTTTTTGTTGTTATTTTAAGTTAATTCTTGATTTATATCGGATTTAAATATTCCTAAAAATTTGACAGTATTGATAGACTATAAACCATCATATGTAGAGAGTTTTTGGAAATTTTAATTTTCCTGAAAATTTCATCGTGAATACTTTAATTTTCCGAAATATAAAACAAGTTTTAAGAATTGTTGGAAATTTTCGATTTTTAAATTTCGCGATTTTGAGAATATTAAAAACTACATTTCCTAAATATTTTACAATTTTGATAATAATCTAAAGCACAATGGGTTTATGAGAATTTTGGGTATTTTTTATTTTCTTAAGTAATTTTTTAAAATCCAAATTTTTGAAATTTTTTAAAAATAGAGATTGTTAAAATTTTCGATTTTCCTAAATTTTTGATGATATTATTACTGTTCCATTGTTTAAGTATTCGTCAATTTTGTAAATTTTTAATATTTTCTATTTTGCGGTCTTGAAAAATGTTGGCTATTTTAATTTTCCTGATTCACCATGCATTTTATAGTATTTTTGTAAATTGTTAAATTTCCAAAATATTTTAAATTCTGATAAAATCATCATCTGTTTTTGAGAGTTTGAAAATGTTTAACTATACTAAATATTTGATAGTTTTGATAAGCCAACCATGATGTGATGCATGTAATATTTCACAATTCAACTTACCGTTATGAGTTTTTGAGAATTTTTTAATTTTCCAATTTTGTGAATATTAAAAATTGTTTTTCCTTTTTAATTTTAATTTAATGAATCATCATCTGTTTCTGAAAATTTCAGAAATTTTTAATATTCCTAAATATTTGGCAGTTTTGATAAGCAAACCATCATTTTTGTTTTTAAATTTTCGAAGTTTTAACTTTCCCAAATATTAAAAAAATTGTGATCTGTTTCTGAGAATTTGTATAATATGTGATATTTCTAAATATTTGATAGGTTTGATAGGCCAACCAACAAGTGATTTTGACAATTAGGACCATTCTTATTTTCATTGATTTTTTAGAATTTAATAAACTAATCATCATGTGTTTATGAGAATTTAAGGACATTTTAATTTTCTTATTTATAATTTTTTAAATATCAAATGTTTTGAAAATTTTTGCAAAATTTTGATTTTTTAAATTTTCTATTTACATATTCCTAATTATTTTACTTATTAAATATAGACTTACCATAATAATGTCTTTCTGAGAATTTTTGTTGAACTATTTGACAATATTTGTAGGCTAATCTTCTATTTTTATGTGAAACTTTTAAAATTTTCGATTTTGGTTTCTTGAGAATTTCTGGAAATTTAAATTTTCATGCTTATTTCATCATGTATTTTGGGTGAATTTTTTGAAAAGTTTTTAACCTTCAGAAATATTTTAAAATTCTGAAGTACGAGTAACTATATATAATTTGTATTTGAGAATTAGAGAAATTTTGAGATAGGTGTTTTTGAGAATTTTGGAAATTTATAATTTTCTAGTTTTGATAAGCTAATAACCATCATGTTTTTTAAGAGTTTTGTAGATTTTAAACTTTTCTAAATATTTTAATATTTTAATAGAACCATCATCTGTTATTGAAAATTAATTTGAGGTAGTTTTAATATTTCTAATTTTTTGCAAGTTCTGGCCAATTTCCATTTTCCTAAATATCTTGCAAATTGCATAGAATTACTAATATGATGAATTTTTGCAAATTTTTGCATAAATATTTGACAAATTTGGGAGGCCAACCTTTTATTTTTATTTTGCATTCTTGAGAATTTTTTAAAATCTTCTTTTCTATTTGCTATACATTTTGGAGAATTTTGAAAATTTTTGGAAATTTTAATTTTATTTAAGTATTTTATAATTCTGATAGAACCGGATTCTGATATATTTTTAATGTTTCTAAATATTACATAGTTCTAATATGATTTTGAAAATTTTTGCAAATTTTTATAATCGCATGTGTATTTGAGAAATTTGGCAAGTTTTAACTTCCCCTTATATTTGGCCGTTTTCATAATCTAACCATCATCCGTGTTTTTGAGAATTTTCAAAATTTTTAACCTTATTAAATATTTTAAAATTCCGACTAAACCATTATTTTTTTTTAAGAATTTGTGAAATTTATAATATTCTTAAATATTTGATAGTTTTGAATAGGTCATGCGATTTTGATAGGTCATGATGATATATTTCAAAATTTTGTAAGATTAACCACGGTGTATTTTTGAGCATTTGTGAAATTTTAAATGTTCCTAAATGTTTGACTGAAATTGTCAATGATTTTGAGAATTTTGGAAATTTTTAACCATCATGTGTCTATGAGAATAATGAATACTTTTAATTTTCTAAAATTTTTCTAAATTTTGATAGTCAAACCATTATGAATTTTTCTGAATTTTGAAAATTTTTATTTTCTTAAATATTTGCTAATTTTGTTAGATTGACTATCATGACCTCTTAAGAATATTTAGAAATTTTCAAATTACCCAAATTTGGAAACATTTTTTCCTAAATATTTTAAAATTTTGATCCGCTGATCACCGTGCTTTAACCACTGCGCCAATTGCTCGGTCAAATTTATATTTTCCTAACTATAGTTCACATACTAGTAAGACTTTTTGTGGCAATTCTTTTTCCCTATGTAATTGATAATTTTGGTAGGCTAACCTTTTATTTTTATGAGAACTGTTCTAAATTTTCTATTTTTGGTTCTTGAGAATTTTTGAAAATTTGTATTTTCCTGAATATTTAAATATTTATTTTTCCTAAATATTTTAAAATTCTGACAGAACTATCACCTGTTTTTCAAAATATTTTATGATTTTGAATATTTGAAATATTTTATTTTAATTACCTATTTTATAATTTTGTTGGAAATTTTATTTAATTTTGGAAATTTGAAAAGTGTTTAATATTCCGTAATATTTAACAGTTTTGGTAGGCTAAATTTCCTATGTTTTTCTAAATTTTTAACTTTCCTAAATATTTCCAAACTTTAATAGAACCTTAATCGGCTATAGAAATTTCTATCGGCTTGTGAAATTTTAATTATTCCTTAATATTTGACAGATTTGATAGACTAATAATCGCGTGTTTTTGAAAATTTTTAATATTTACAATGTTTGACAGTTTTGGTAGATTTTGGAAATATTTTTTTTATCAGAATTTTCAGTATTTTTGAAATTTTTAATTTTCTTTATATGCAGTTTTGATATGCATCATATGTTTTTCAGGTAAATTTTTAACTTTTCTAAAAATTGTTAAAAATTTAATCATCTGCTTTTGAGTAATTGTAATTTGTTTAATGTGGTTTTGATAATTTTTAACATTTTTAATTTTTCTAAATATTTCACAATTCTGATAGACTAACTGTGACTATAGAGAATTTGGAAGTTTTTTAATTTTCCTTAATATTTAACTGTCATGCGGTTTTGAGAATTTTTGGAAATTTTTAACTTTCCTCAATATTTTAAAATTTTGGTAAAACGAGCCATCATCTGGTTTTGAGAATTTGAGAATTCTTTAAATATTTGTAAATATTTAACAATTTTAATAGGATTTTAAAAATTTTAATTTTCTTTAATTATTTTAAAATTTTCATAGATAGGAAATGTTCAATTTTCCTTAATATTTCACAGTTTCAAAAGGGTTAACTGATCTTCAGGTGTTTTTGAGAATTACTAACTTTCCTACATATTTTTAAAAGAACCATCGACTGTTTTTGAGAATTTAAGAGATTTCTAATATTCCAAATTAGTTGACAGTTTTAATAGGCCAACCATTACGTGTTTTTTGATATTTTTAATGTTACTGAATATTTTATAATTCTGTTAGATTGCTATCATCAATGTTTAAGAATTTTCCAAATTTTTTAATTTTCCTAAATATTGAACCTTTTATATAGGAAAACTAGAAGCCGACGGATCTTAGAGAAGAAAATATGCCATCCCTTTAATAATTTAATAATTTTTCATACATTTTACTTCTGATGTTCTTTTGCATTAAAGACAAGAAATAGTCCGAATTTACCGAATTTATGAAACCATCAACAAAAACAAAAGATAAAACAGTGATTTTTGAGTAAGAAGCTCTTTGGGCTAATCCTTCATGTTTGGAAAAGGGAATTCGTTTCAGGTTACTTTACTATATGTAATTATTCCAATATTTTAAAAAATGCAAGAAGGGTAGAATTGTTATATAATATTGGCCATATAATATTGACCATAATATCCAGAAAAGTGTGGAAGGTAATTTCTGTTTTTAAATTCCATATGTTTATTCCAATTATTCTATTTATTGGAGTATTGTGGAACATATTTTTGAGATTTTGATTTAAATTTTAAACACTCAAAATTTTTTTGTAGCAATTCAGTGTGGGATGTGTCGTGATTATGAGTTTATTTACATACAAATCCATTTCAATTTAAACATAATGCAAGGTAGGATGTATTTTTATTTTACAGTTATTCATGCAGCTGTATAACAATTTGACAGTGGACCTTTAAGGAGTAAAATTATTTTTTCAAATAAAAGCAATAATGAAACAAGTGGTTACCCTATTTCCTTACTTTACCTTACTTTAAGTACCATCAGCAATATTCTCAATTGAATTCGCCTCGAAAAATCTGGCAAGACACGTGCTTACAGCACTCTTGATCACTTTCGATTACGTGCCTTTATGATTTAAAGTTTATTAGTGTAAAAAGTAGTTGGTATTAATATTTAGTTTCTTGCAAGTTGATTTGGTGAAGAGGTTTTAATAAATAGCTACTCTAATGTGTCCATTTGTGTTCGGTTTAGCGACTTTTTCGCTCTGGCTGTAAACCAGTATCATATTAAAAAAAAGACAATCCGATTGCGCTAAAATTTGACATTGATCTAAAATACAAGATAATTAATTTGGTAAGTAAGCGGCACATTTCTTCAATTTTAACCATTATTTATGGCCGGTCATTTTTCTATAATAAACTCATCAATCAATCATTTTGTGGTATCCATAAATCAACCATTCCCATATCATTGTTTTGTTTTCAAACCAAATTAAAAATTCTGTATTTGGAACATCAACCATTTTGTAAAATCGACATCGACCATATAAAATTTATTAATATCGCGATTTTTTTATCATTGGTTAAAAAATCATTATACCAATAAAATGTTTATAAAAAATTATTTCAAATCAAAGCAAAAAAACCAATCAAATTTATTTACTTTATATACATAAAATTAGAATTCGTTCTGCATCTTTCTGGTATATTATATATAGACGACGACAGGTTGACAACGGTTCGATTTATTTATGTTAATTTCATTGATGTCTCTATAAAAATATTTCTCGTGATCGTAGATACACAATAAATCATTTGGCACGATCAAAAGATCTATCGGCATTGCGGCTTGACCCGCGTGACTGATTACATATTTTTTTTAACCGCGCATTTATATATAGAAAAAAAAAACACAAAACCACAAACAGAACATCTAAACCTTAAAAAAAAAAAAAAATTACATCACCGATCAATAATAAGATATTTTATAGTTAAATATGATGACGATCGTATATATGGGTACTGATCAAATGACTTTTCTCAAAAGATCATTCCACTCAAAGTCAAACAGTAAAAAAAATAAAAATATTTTTTGACTTTATAATATTTTTTTAAAGTCATAAACTAAGCTAAAAAATAAAAAATAAAATTCAGAGCCACCAAATAAGGGATCATTCCCGAAATGGTAATTGATCGTCATCACTTGTTTGATTTTGTTTTTTATGTTATAACAAAGAAACTACTTTGAACATACGAGAACTTAAAATTTTACGGGTTTCTGCGCTTAATTAATTAAAATTTTGAGGTTAAATTTATACGTACAGCAGTAAATTGAAATTAATATCATCACAACATTTAATCGTTTCCCTGTCCAATTCATAACGTAATCGACCAGTACGAGTACAAATTCATTGTAAAAACGCAATTTTTATTACCAAGTGGCAGATTTTATTATTATTCCTAATATGTCCATTCATATATATATTATAATATATTTACGTCCTACAACAAAATATTTAATATATGTATATAATTTTTTTTTTTTTTAATCGAATTTTGATTATATATTTTTTACTCTTACACACGAAAAATTGCTGCACTTTTTTTTATTATTTGTGACTGTTTCAATAAAATTAGGTAGGTGTCAGTTTATGTATATGTAGATAATATTTTATTATATTACAATATATCCTCTCACTTCCATCATCAATATTCATTCATAATTTAGGTTAATTTAAATAAACTTTATAAGTTTGAGGTTAAAACTTTTTCATTCATAAAATAATATCAGTTTTATTGTGAACGATCGATGAATATCGTATGTATATAGAAAACCCGCACCCTCCCCACCGCAAATATATCATACAAATTAAGCTATTCCTGCGCTTACCTTATGTACAATTTTTTCATTCATAAAAAATATATATATATTTTTAATATATACACACACAAACACTATATGCTTTTCCACCTACATGATCTAAGTTTTCTAATTCGATTTAGAAAACGTTTTTTTATGAATTCGTGCTGTGTTCGGGTCGCGCGCACCAGTTATCAAAATATTTGTTATAGATCAATTATATATAAATGTTAAAGTAATATGATCGCGTATATATGCGCGATCAACCTATGGTACAGTGAAATATGATCACCTTATAACCGATCACCTTCCTAAATATCAATTTAAAATGATCTCTAAAAAATTGTTTTAACGTATATCGAGTATATATCAAGAAATCAGCATGGAACCTGTAGAAAAGATCAAGTGATCGTGTAAGTTTATATATACCAATGATTTCTTAATATTAAAACATATATCGAAATAACAAAACCAGATTAACGCCTTCTTACAAAAAAAAAAAACTTAAGTTGATTTTGCAATATCCGCTGTTTACTCTCGAGTCGAAACAAACAATAAAAAAAAAAATCTTAAATTTAATAATGTCTCTGCTCCAAGACACACAAGTTTATGATGTCACACAAAAGGTGTATTGAAATCTAAAATTACTGTGAGCTTACCCACTCGCGATATAGGTTCTTTCGTAACAACACACATATATATGTATATACATTGTATGGTATAAAAATCGACGATGGCAAAAAATCAGCTTAAATTTCTTTTGGACACACAAAACTATGACAGCCAAGAGATTGAATAAAGGTGATTTCATTTTATACGCTGTTATTGGTTGAAAATTTGTGTACGCGATGTCTTTAAGATTTTTGTTTTTAAATTTTGCGCGCATATTTTTTTGTTTATAGGGTTACACGAGGTCATACGAACAAAACACAATGCGAAATTATGTACATATATATATATATATATATATATATATATATATATATATATATATATATATATATATATATATATATATATATATATATATATATATATATATATATATATATATATATATATATATATATATAACGCTTTAAGGCGAAATTCGATGGGATTAACCAATTCCGACTTTTTCTGATGGCCGACCTATCGATTTTATTCGATTTGATTGACGACTGATGACGACCTATCGCTTTTAACAAAATTTGCACTGATTGATTTTGGCGGGGCAAATTCGTATACCATTTGAAAGGTTTTAATGCGTGCTTTCCTTGCATTCATATGATGGCTTCTGTTTAGAATATAACAATGTTGGTCAATTTCACATATATAAAGTAATCTTTACCTAACAAAAACTGAAACAGTTACGTTGTAATATTATGTAAAAATGTTTAGTACATATTCAGTTCTTTTGAGTAAATATTTTAAATATTAATATAACTTTAACCAAAGACCATAAAAAAAGAACATAAGAATGATAAATTTCGTATGTTAAAACGGCATTCAAAACAATAAAAAATATATAGTGTATAGTGTATTAAAAAAAACAAAAAAGTCAAAACAAATTAACAAAAAAAATTTAAATCGTAGTTGCATTGCATAGTACCCAACACAAAAATAACAAAAACATTTGTTTTTCTATAGCCATTTTGTTAATTACACCCGCATTCGTCTACCTCTACAATAGTAATGAGAAAAGAAAAACTGAAAATAAAAATCCCTAATGCAAAATAATGTGCAACAAGGATAGATATATATATTTCAAAATATGTTGTTGTTTCACTTTGTACTGGCATGCAATAACCAGTATACACTATTTATTTTTTATTGCTTCGAATGCCATATTAACATACGAAATTTATCATTCTTATGTTCTTTTTCTATGGGACTACTTTAAAATACGGATTTGCCAAAAGATACAAAGAATTTTTTTCAATATTGGAACAAACTCTTAATGCAGATGCAGTTAGCTAATATAGAAGTAACCGAGCAATTAGCACAGTGGTTAAAGCTGCGGTGTTTGGGACGGGAGGTACCGGGTTCGAATCCCAACGAGGAAGGGTTGCAAAAGGGATTTTTCATCTTACATCTTAATACCAATGAAGATTAGTTGAGCTTTAACACAGTAGTTACTCCCAGTGAACTCAGTTCTTCCGGTTCATCATCAGCAGCTTACAGTCCTACGAAACTACTTCGTTCTCTTTAGCCGTCTTGTATCTGCGCTGTCGACGTGGTTAACAATATGTTGAATATCCGAGTTTTCATGGAGTTGTAAACGCTGGATACATTTTTTGACAATTTTTGTGGTTTCTTCGTTGACGGTTTCCATTTTTAGATTTCTATGTATATTATAGTTTCTAATAAACCAAGGTTCATTGACAATGCATCGTAGTCCTTTGTTCTGGAACACAGACTTCAGTATTTGCATAATATATTTGTCTGAATTGTTTATCCAGTTCTTGCCTCTTTTATTGACGTGCTCTTTCCATTTGAACTTGGCGTCAAACGTCATACCCAGGTATTTTGCCATGTTTGCATGTGGTATTTCTTGCATATTTATGTAAATAGGTAGGTGATCAACTTTTAATAGGTGAAGGTTGTGTGAAATGATTTTTGTTCATTTTTATTTTCCATTTTTTTGTCCATTGGAGAATCTCATTCACGGTGCGCTGTAATTTACTGGATACATCTTCGAGTGTACAAGGCAACATCAAGGAAAACTCAAGAACATACCTTTTTGCTTTCAAGCGTCTTCTCAGTCACGTTAATGACTCTGTGGACCTGCTCTATGGTGAAGTGTTTCTCACTAAACCAAATTGGTGTGATGGTAACAGGTGTCTTTCTTTAATCAGAGGTTTCATCCTTTTGAGGAGTAATTTTTCAAACAGTTTGGACAATGATGGTATTACAGATATACGTCTGTAAGACGTTTTCTCATTAGGTGGCTTATTAGGCTTGAGTATCATAATAATTTCTGCTATTTTCCACTGCTGAGAATATATTTCATTCTAAATGCTGCATTAATTATGACTAGCAACTTCACAAGACGTTTCTGGCAACTTTGTAATAATTTTTATTGTAAAGAGATCGTATCCAGGAGCTTTTTTTCTGAATGTCCTACCTATACTTGCGATTCAAGGTTAACTTGTCTTTTGTTTAGAAACACTATGTTTTTTTCTATTTTAGAGAGGCGACAATAGCCTCGACAATAGCATTTGTGTTGTCATAGCTTGTTAAATCCTAATATTTTGATCTGAAACCCAGGTAATCCTTGTCACTGTCGCTCTATGGACGTAGTGACAGTTTTTGTTGGAATTTCTTTTTCTTTCGTTGCTCTCATTGGCTGTTTTTTGTTGGTCATATTTTGCATTTTTTAAGATTTTCCTAATGTTGAATATATTCTCAATTTTCTCTGAGCAAAGGTCAGATTGAATAGTGGTATCTTTATTTTGTTAACAATTCTCGCTTCATTGCCGGTAGGCTTTCTTTCAGTTTTAAACATGTGTGATATTGATCGGTGGTGGTGGGTTTTCTTTCTTGGTCTTGCTGATAGTTGGTGATTGGTTTATACCTTTGCTCTCGATATGTTCACACTGGTGCTTATTTCTGGAGACGTCTCAGCTTTTCTTTTGCTGGAAGGATTTACTTCTAGTGTTTTTTTGCCCTTTTTGATTTTCTCACTATCTAATTGGTTTCTCTTGCCAACTCTTCCTTGTTGGTTTAGTATACTCGATTGAATTACCACCTTACGTCTTTGTTATTGTTTTTACTGATATAGGGCTTCTACTTCACACGGAACTTCAAAGCCATTTTGCTAGTCCATCTTTAGGTTATATTTAAGGTTTTTAACTTCTACTTCAAGAAGTTGTATATGGTGCTGCATCCATTGGATGGCTTTATTAATCTTTGTTTTCTTGTCTAGAGCTTTGATTACTTCCACAGATTGGGAGTTATCAATATAGTTACTTGGGACGCAATCATGACGTCTGCAGCCGTTTTTAGTTATAGTATATCACTGCTTACATTTGAAACCTTTAGAGTTGGTGATCTTAACATTATTGTGTTCTTAGGAAAATTGTTCCCTTTATTTGGTAATAGTTGGTCGCACCCAGGAATTGTGGTATCGGAAACCAAAGATGGTTGATTTGATGCCGTTAGAGACACATCCGTCTCGTTTTCTAATTTTTTTAGGCTTAATACCTAAAATCATGGGCGAACACAACCTCAGGTAATCGAATAACTGACATATCTCTGATGGAATATTTCGTTTGGTAATTGCCAATTTTCTAACGAAAATGTTCACTTGAAATGTATCTTGAGGGGTATCGCAAGAAAATCCATGAACTAGCGAACCATTAGATGATAACTCATATGAAGAAAGATTTGTGAACCCAATAGAAATTAACTGATTTGATCCATTGGGATTTGTTATAATGTATACGTGTCGCCAATAAAATGGAGCTCTTCTAGTCCTATATGTGAAAGTGCATAGTTTAAAAGAGTGTACATGATCTGTCAGATTATGTATTTACCAGAGTTTTGCAATATTGGTTATGAAGTCAACAACGTATTAAGACAGCTGTGCGTGTTTTATTATAATGTTCTTCATTACTTTAATTACTTTAATTTACTAGTGGAACATGATGAGATATGAAGGTAGAAATTTTATTGCAACGGTAGGTAAAGTTTTAAACGTCGGTTCTCTTTTACAAGATTCTGATGGCAATATCATTAGATTAATTGTGCATGTTAAAATCATGCCTAAACATATAGAGGACCTTAATACTCTTCAAAGTTTATGTGGGCTTCAGGTTTTCTGATTTGTCCCTCAGTTAGGTCTGAGATTTGGCCTCAGTTATAACTTTGGCACAAGTCATTTTAAGATAAGAAAAACACGTTTTTGTCTGATTTGGTATGTCAACTGGTTCCAATTAAAGCCCCTTACATTTCTTACAAATTCCGTTATTCGATAATATTTGACATATGTGCGTAGGCCTTCTCTGTGCAACATGACAAAAGTGGGTTTTTTAATCAAATTCCACATAATACGATCTGAGAAATGAAGTGCCTTATATGGTAAAAAAAGAAATGAAGTGTACTCGGTAAACATATAGTATTTTTCGTTTAAGTCTAATTTGTTCGAACGTAACGACTGGATTCATAAAATCTTCACTGACTGCGCAAAATTTTTATTTCGTGAAATTTTGCCCTCTCGATGATGAGGCGATGAAAAATTAAGTGAACTGGAACAAGACACAGAGGAAATAGTCCAAAGTGATTTTGATATTTCACATATAATAATATCAAACCGATTGTCGATAAAATTCCCCAATTTGTTGGATTTTTTTGACATTCGCCAACAAAAAATGTTAGCAGCTTACAAAAGTATGTTACATAAAGCGTAGCAGCCAAGATTGCTTGTTCAACATGATTGAACGATTCGTTGAATCAAAAGAATATTTGATTCAATAATCTTTAATCGACATTAAATCGAAAATTGTTTTAACAAAATCGAAGTTTGAACAGGCGTTGACTTTACTTTTAATTTTGTGCCCCGCAGTTTAAAGTAACCGTACGGAAACTTTACGGTAATGCGCTTACATTTATTTTAAATAATCTGTATAGGTTCTTTTACAGAAAGTGTAAATCTAGAAACTATAAAGTTGGTAATAAGAAGGATATCTTTGTGGACCGCAAACACCGAGACCTACATTTCTAACGGGCATTTTCGACGCCAGAAATTGTAACTTTAACTACTCAATATAATAGAAAATAAATATATCATTTTTTTTATTTGTATCCCGAGATCCCGGGATTTAAAAACACACAATCCCGTAATCCCAGGATTGGTAGAACGGCCCGCGATGCAAACACTAAAAATCTAAAAAATCGGAATCTTAACTGTCTAATGTTAAATTTTCACTATGACCAGAGATGACATTTGGGATCAGAAAATTCTCAGTATATAAGATATTTATTAAAACATTTTTTAAGAGAATTAAGACAAAAAATCTGCGAAGATTTAAAAAAGTTACATGTGGATGGGGTAACGTAAAAGGTGTAAAACTTTGCTAAATTTCATATTTGTTATACAATGGTAAATTTAAATAAATCGTAATAGATGATTTAATCCAATATATAAGAAAAGGTGTCGACATCACTTAATGAATATACATATATACCATTGCGAGTTAAAATTCGTTAAAGTTTTTGTATAAAGTAGATTTTTAACACGGATATCATCTAATTATTAATAACTGAATCGTTTAAGATTTTATTTTTTGTTTTATAAATCGATCGATTTTTGTTTTAATTTTTAATTTTTACCGACGGTGGAAATTATCGATTTTTTATATTTAAAATCCAATTTATTCGCTTCTTCTGTTACAACATATACCGACGGAATTCTTTAATATAAATAATATTAATTTGATTTAAAACGATTTGAATATCAACCTAAGTTATAGAATGCACGCCAAATTAGATAACGATTTGTATAGAAGTTTAACATCCAGTTTTAACCTTTTTTTATTTTTGGTTTTATTTAAATTACCGCGCACGCTCTAAAATTATATAATCAAAAAAAAAATCTAATAAAACCAATTAGATCATTCGATCGATCGACAGATTGTTGTTTTTCTCATTTTCGATAATCTAATCTTATCTAATGTCGAATAAGAAACTGGAAGCTCAAGAAATTAAATTAAATTATAAAAAATTTTAATTTTAACAAAAGTGTGACTAATTTAATTTATATATATATATATATATATATATATATATATATATATATATATATATATATATATATATATATATATATATAAATTGTATATTAATTATCATTAAAATCGATAAACTGATAATATTAACAAAAGAAGCGATCATCCTCATAATATGATCATACACAGTGGCGTAACAATGTTTTTCACATCCAACCAAAACCTTTTTTGAAAAGGTAATCTAAGCTTAAACAAAAATTTTATCTGGCATTTGCAGGCACTGATATGATGGTTTCTCGTTCTAGAGCCACCTAAGAAAGTTGTATAGCTGTTTTGAAGTTACAAAAAAACGTTTCTTAAGAATATAATTAAGAATATAATGTGACTTCAAAGGTAATTAAAAATAATTCAACCACAGTTTAACTGAGTATGTGTCTCTATAGGACACTTAAGTGCGTTTAGATTGATTTTTTAAAGAAGGCCAATATTTTACTCATATAATATACTTTGTGTGGACTTGGAAATATTTTAATGATATACTTTACCAAACCAGACCCTACTAGGTCGGAAAAGTTCTGATCAAATTCTGAGTGATAAAAATGAGTCACGTTTCACCACCGCTGAATCCTTGACAGACTAAAGTACAGATGTTCCAAAAAAGTCCACATTACAAAAAAATTACGTGATTAGTCCCAGTTTGCTTTCAGCCACATGTCAAACTTTATATCTCCAACACTTGTAAAAATAAAGCAGTTAGAATAGTATGGACTGTATCATTTTAATGGGCTAACTCTCTTGTTTTCCTAAAATTTGAGGGCTAGTAAGAGCTTCTAGGATTTTTTCTTTTCACAAGCCGAATGTTTAAAGTTTCTTTTATTCTTAGTGTCTTCTCATGAATGGGAATATTACAACCGTTCATTAGTCTCCCTGAGTCTTGTTGATTTGAGATCTGTGAGTAGATTTTCTTCCTGTTTTGTTCATTAACGGAATGTTTTTACTTAAGACAAATGCTTTGGCATTGTGTTTTCCTGCACATCTGACGAATTTAGGCTCTCGCGTATATTAAATGTAAGCGCATGCATAATGACACCCGTTTTAGTACTTTTAACACACTGGATTTTCTATTTTTTCCCATTTGAGCAGACAAGTACTTTAATTTAATTTAATATCCCTTTTCGGTTGGGCCTTCTATTAATCCTACTTTGAACAAATTGGTTGAAGGCTTCGAGCCATAGCTGCAAAAAGTCATTTTATCTTCAACATATAGCTTTGTAGCCAAAACTTTATATGACCCTTTACTGCCATATTTTACAAGATTATTTAGACCATTTTTTTCAACGAGACTCAGAACTGTGGCATGTTAAGCAAACATTTAAGTGATTAAGTGAAAATATCTCATTGTTTAGTGGTGTGATTATTTTTCAGAAACTAAATGTATTATTATGTGTATATGGAGGAATTATTAGATATGTCAATAAAAACAAATGATAGTCTCCGGTTCAATTTGTGGTTTGACTTCTTCAAGTGGTTTTTGCTGCCATTCAGCTAGTTTGTCACTGTTTGGATGGCTTTTGATGAATTTCACCTAATTCAAGAGAAGACTCCGGTTTCATTTTCTTGCTTTTCCTTCTTTAACTAATCAAAGAACAAAAGCTGTGAGGGTAAATTTCCAATTTTGCTTGATTTTCTTCGAAGTTCATAAATTTCGTTAACTTGATTAAAAATATTTCAATTTAAAAATGGTTTATAATCTTGTGACTAAGAACTTCGTCAGTGCCTCATTAGTTTAAACATATGTAGCACAGCATGTTGGAGAGGTTGACATTTGAACTCGTATTTGCCTATTTTACGTGGTGAGTTCTGTCGACCATGATTCTCGATTGCGCATCATGAATAAGTCTTACCAGGTGTCAACTATAGACATTCTCGACATACTACGATACGTAGTACGAGAATCTAGTCCAGCGATCAACTGCCGAACATGATATTATACTCCTTCTACAAGAAGGAAGGCAGAATTCAATCTAACAATTCCCCAAATTAGTTGGTCTATCAGTTGCCGCCGTTGACCACAGACCAAAGTTTACTAGCCACTTAATTATACGGGATCGTCAGAACAATTTCACTTTTTTTCAGATAGACACTATATTGTGCTGATATTTCCATTATTCACTATACCCAACTAGTATACCACAAAACGCAATTCTACACCGACTTAGTTTTGTCAGACATCCATGTCAATGTAGAGATTTAATCATTGATTAAATCAAGCTGTCAGTCAATGCATTGCTGACACATGCAAACATACTCTCTCTCAAGAACACCTTGGTCGATAACCGGTATGATAAGTTATTAAAGAAATTCCCTTCATTAACAGCTCTATCGAGTTATAACTTGCTCGTTAAACCACATATAGTGACTACAGGGCATCTACCGGTGTCCAAACCGCAAGAAGATTAGATTCAATCCGACACAAAGCGGCAACAAAAACATGATCCTAATTACCTATATATGTCGGTCATCATGTCCCACTTGGTCAATAGAAATAACCGAGACAGGAGACCATGATTCTGAAAATTACCGCAGTTTAAACATGGTAATGGCACCTGCACCATACCCGATTGTCACATCCAAAATTTCTCGACATCATAAATTATTACCACAGGTATATGACTGTAGGATAGCGATATTCAAAAATCAAAAATCAGTCGAAAGTCAAGGTTTTACAATCTTCACCTACCACTAATCGCTCACTAGAAACGTTTCAGTCCAAGGCTAAGTACAAAACTCGACTAACTCGCCACTTAGACTGTGTGACGGATAAATAACACATCCAAAGGCAAAGATAACGTATAGTTGCCGATACACTGTCTCGAGCACCAAATCACAAAACTTTAACTATCGAAACACACTTTGACATGAAGTGAATCGATAAATTGTAAGAAACTGCCACGGAACCTCAGAATATACTCAGAAATTTCGGATTTAAGTATCCGAGACACTCGAAACTTTTATCAACAAGGTTGATGCTGGCCTAATTAACCTTTATCGATCGTTTCATTTACCATTGCTAGAACTTTTTTTGAGAACTTTATCTCCAGGTTCCGGGTACCAACCGACCAAGGTGCACATAGTTTAAATCCAAACTGTTTGGTGAGCTCACGTAGATTTTAGGTTCCATCTGAATCCGACCTATGTACGGATAAGTAAAACTAATAAGTTAACCGCTATAACATTTTCTGTTTTTAGATACAAGAGGGCTATCTTTGATACTATGGAAACCTTTAAATACTGAAACCCACCAAGTAACGCCACTGCCTGTATATTATAATAAATGATCGACACTAAAAATTTTATTTTTTAATTAAATTCTGGAAATATCATTTTTTTTTTCGTAATTTATTTTATGAAAAATAATCATAATTTAATTTTTCTGATAAATTTTTTAATTTAATTTTAATAGGTTATTGTATTGTTTGAGTGTGTGTGTGTATGTCAATGCGATCGATGATCTTAGGCAAAAAAAATTCTATATCGTAACCGGAAATAGATCACCTATTAATATTACTTCTAGTTTACATATATAATTTTACCCTTCAAATACCATGACATCTTCAAGTCTACAACTCGAGAAAACACTTATATCATGTTTAGAAAAATAAACACTTAAGATTTTGTTTTTCCAAGGCATTCAATGCATGTCGTGTTTAATTTCCATTTTGTGTTGTACCTTCTAAAAACATATACAGCGCATGCAAATCTAATCTATGTAAAAACAACATATAACATTAATAATAATAATATAATATAGTAGACAATATAATAATAACAACAACAACTAAACAGGCAACAGTATAAGATTTACATAGAGTAAAAAAAAAATCTGACTAAACCTTTAAATAAAACTTGTTTTCGACATTTTTTTTTTTTCAAACTCTTAAAGACAACATTCAATTACAACAACAATAAATATACGATATATATATGTTGTTGTACGTAGATATATATATATAAGAAAGAACTAATTAAATAACCAAATTCAGAAATCTACTTTGTTTGGGATGTTTAACACTATATTTGGTTATAGAGAGCGCGTGGCCAATAATATTATTATACGATCTGTATAATTTATAATCGCCAACGCATCTATGATACGTCACACTTACATGTAAATGTTGTTGGTATATTATTGTGTTAAGTATGTACTTAATGTATGTTTATAATTTAATAATTTTTTTTTCCAACGAAAGACAAGAACAACAACAAATCGTAATAATTTTAATTTTTTTTTTATTAATGTAAGAATAATTAATGATCACAATTTTCATTCATTAAAAACAGACAACGCAGAGGGAGACAACAAGATTTGAAGAAAAAAAATATCACAGTTCCATTCAAAAACTTGTATATGTGCAATGTTGGCCTGGTCTGAATTATAATATCGTGTTATGCAGTATATGAGGTTAACTCGATCGTTAATCATCTTTTTATGATCTGGTTGAATAAAAAAAAAACATTTGAAGAAATCGATAGCAAAACTCCAGGGCTAGGTCTATATAATTTTCCTTTTTGGTTTAAGCCATTTCGACATCACTTGTCGCCTGGTATCACACGTTGCCTGGTAGAAACCTTATCACTTCCTACAATAAGGGTCGCCCTGCTCTTTACGGTAATAATTACTTTCTTTATGTTTGTGTAAGATAACGTAACTCTTAAATAAGCAACAAATTGCAGTCCTTAGTGGAAAACAGGTTGAGACCAATACGTCATGAGTTTAACCTTAACAGAATAATTGTATCGACTTGAAATGCATGTTGAATTCAACAATTCTCTTGGTAAATTCAACCATTTTTGATCGTTATTAGTAACAATAGAGATCACACTATGATCAACTTTTTTTCTCCATCTATAGGCGATTTAAAACTTTGTTGTGCAATTTTTAAGTGTGCCTATCCATACGAGAAAATATGGTTTTCGGTGAATATCTGACCTATCTTTGAGAATTTGCTTAAAAAATGCAGGAATTTACCAGCACCTATGGCAAAATAAGCCATTTAGACAATTATGTCCTTCCCCGTTCTCATCTTTTGTTTAAGGTGGAATTGCTTTATATGTTGCCAAAGAGCAAACTCAATATACCGTTTGGTGTTTTACCGTTGCTATATTCGTACTTTACCATCAGTACCAGGATGGTATTCATCGTTGTTTGTTTTATTATGCCATCGATCATGGTACTGTAAACTGGTTAAATAATTGCGATGCGAGCGCGTTTGGAAATGTTGCTTAATTTTGATTACTAGTTCATAGCGAGCCAAAAATGAAAATTTATTGGCCTTTAAAATTGGCTCTGGGATGCTAATCAAACTTCAGCCTATCAGAAAATAACCAAGTTTTAGAATATTTCGTTCTACCAGGTTTGGTTTTTATCCGATATATTTGATGAACTTATGAATTACTTGTCGTGACATTTTTTCTGCTCGTATGAGCATTACCTCTGTCGCCACAGGGACACTAACAAGTCACAACTAGCATTTTTACTATGATAATCCAGCATAACCGATTTTGAAATGAAGGCAGTATAGAAGGTAATATTATCGGATGTTTCCTATTATAACCAACCACAAAATTGATTATTCGTCCTCTTACTCTAATAAGGCCATCACTATCTTCGCTCAAAGCGCTTGAGTCAATTCTTTCTTGGACTTTCTTTCTTGCCAGATATTTTCAGATACGTCAATGTAACTCTTTTGAACGAACACAATCTGCTGTTGAATGTTCTGTTCACTACCGACGACTACCATTTCCTCGGATACATAGCCTGATAGCCAATCTAACACGATTTCAACTCATCACACCATGGTATTGTACAAATTATGTTTACGTGCGCTCATTCATTTTTAATGGTGTTGAACAGCTCGGTCAATTAAACTTCTCCTGTAATAGCTCTAACTTATAGGTAAGCTTAATTGACTGATAAGTGATATTTTGGTTTTTTTCTGCAGTTTCAGCATAAATCCCTACACTTTATACCAGTTCACTTTGTCATCGGAAAATCCATGTAATTTTCATTGCTAAATTAAACCCATCTTCTGTGCGAGTCTTCGATCCCCTTTATCTCGATTCGAAGCGATATTCACCTATACACTGAACAATTCATCTGTTAGTGGTATACATGTCATGTAAAGTCTCGTAACCATAGATTTTGAAGTAATATTTTGATCCTTATTGTTCTGGGAGACAACCATTCTAAGGGCTCGAAGATCGTGCTATATCTTCGGAGAGTAACGTTAGTAACGTTAGTATTTTTCGACCGGTATATCTTGCAGTTTTAATGCGCTTATAATCATGGGATTGTTGTTAATCCATTTTCGCTAAATGAATCCGGATGAACTTAATATGCTGACGATAATACCTCCAATTTTGATCAGCGCCACCTTATCATTTGCTCATTTTAACAAATTGTCAACGAATATCTGTCTGTTCAAGTGGTCTGTTGCTCCTCAATAAATCATTTAGTGGTACTCCGTTTACGTAATTTAAAAATGCGTCTAAAACTACCTTTAACTTGGTAGTTGTACTGGTTTCCAGAATAATTCCATGCTGTGGCAAAAAATAATCAATCATGCTAATCTTTTCTGTATTACTTCCATGTGGCCCAATTATATTCATCTATAAGGTCAATTGTCAAATGCAGCCATAGGGTTTTGTTTAAACTTGTATAAAAATTTGTACGGAATGCAAGATTCAAGACGAAGAAAAGCCT
The DNA here is from genome assembly GCA_963556175.1 of Tipula confusa. NCBI lineage: Eukaryota > Metazoa > Arthropoda > Insecta > Diptera > Tipulidae > Tipula > Tipula confusa. The sequence continues at coordinate 222,957,146 of OY744476.1, forward strand.
TAAAACTTTACATTGAGCACACATTTTTCTAGATTTACTCCATTGGGTTTCATTTTTAAACCACCTTTCACAATAATGCTCTTCTTCAGGTAAATTGATACTCTCAAATTTCTTAATCTTCCAAAATTTGCGCAGTCGGAATCCACCTTCTTTATGACGTTAAAATTAATCAAATCGCTTTTCGGATCGACACCTGAGATATGCAACAAACCGAGGTGACAGCTTTAGTTTTTTCAATTATATTATTGTGAAGAACATTTTGGCGCCTTTAGCAATAGACCAATATTCCCATTTTCATTGAACTTCGGATCAAAGCAAAATTAAGGGATTCCAATTTATTTAATTGGTCATATCCTATATCTGGGACGACGGTTCCAACGTTGTAATTTTTGGCACGACATATAAGCTTATATCTTCAACTTCGTTTTGTGTTGACATAATTTCTATCGTCCGACGATTATCAGTAACCCCAGCTTTTATACACGTGCATCACTAATGAATGATGCTTGCGATTTCTGCATTTTAGTTAACTTGGTACACTCATCCAGCAAATGTGTTTAGCCGTTGGACCCAGTATATACAGCTTCATGTTGATTTTTTTGTATCATTTGTTTACTAACGAAATCAATCAAATTGTCGCCGTTTTCATCAACTGGGGTTGTGACCTTCCACTTTATGGAAGATTTTACGAAAGGATCTTGGCTTAAAAGCTTTCAAGATTCAACTTGTGCAGGGATTAAAGCCAAACGACCATCGTATTCGCCGCCAATTTCGCAAATGGGCTGAAGCACAAATTGATATTGATGTTGAATTTCCATTCAAAATTTTGTTCTCCGATGAAGCCCATTTTTGGTTGAATGGGTACGTAAATAAGCAGAATTGTCGGATTTTGAGTGAGGATAATCCACAAGCTTTTATCGAAACAACATTACATCCACAGAAAATTACTGTTTGGTGCGGTCTATGGGCTGGTGAGGTCATTGGTCCATATGTCTTCAAAAACGATGATGGTCAGAATGTTACTGTCAATGGTAAGCGGTATAGGGACATGATTAGAAATTTTTTCGTACCTCAATTAGCTGACATTAATCTTGCTGACATGTGGTTCCAACAGGATGGAGCCACATGCCACACAGCACGCGCTATAATTGATTTACTCAAAGAAACTTTTGATGAAAGAATAATTTCGCGTAATGGTCCAATTAATTGGCCACCAAGATCGTGTGATTTAACCCCATTGGATTATTTTCTTTGGGGTTATGTAAAGTCACTTGTCTACGCCGATAAGCCAGAGTCAATTGAACACCTGAAAATCAACATTCGAAGTGTTATTGGCGAAATACGGCCGCAAATGCTGCGAAAATTTGCAAAATTGGTGTTCCAGATTGCGCCTTGTACGCGCCAGGGGTGGCGGCCACATGGCCGAAATCATATTTAAACAATAATGTCATAAAATTTTCTATCCAATAAAGCCCATTTCATTGATATTAAAAATACATTTCTTTGTTTTATTATGATTTAAACTCTTATTATGATGTAACTCTATAAAAAGCACCCTTTAGGAAGGCATGAATTCCATAGCCTCGCATCTTTTATTGAAAAAATCTAAAAATTATATCATTGAATATTCTATCATTGTAGGCTCTTGGGTCTACAGCATATTGCTTTCATGGTCTGTCTTTAAAATCAGCGCTTCATCCATTGTGTCTCGCAGTTTCTCCCTGATGCTGCAGCTGTTAGCTTGGTTTTAGATGTCTGTTTGATGTTTATGTAGTTAGGTGGTTTCATCATCCGGCCATCCACGGTTAATTACTAATTTTTGAAGCTTTAGATATTTTCATTATTTTTGACGTCGTATTCAGCAAATACCTGTGTTGTCGGTAATGTTCATAATTCCAACTCTACTCTGATTAATTGTGTAATAAACTGCGCAACGGGCCAGATAACAAGTTGGCGGTTTTATCTGGATAATTGCATGGACTTTTTTGGCAGCTTGTTATCCATTTTAT